>CM057458.1:779387500-784387500 GCA_016271365.2 Neoceratodus forsteri | reverse complement strand
ATCTGTATTATATCAGTTAATTAAATGTTAATGATTAAGTAGCTTCTTATCTTTAATGCATACTTGTTCCTGGAACTCTTAGGCAGTACAATGGAAATGTCTATATATTCCTGATAATTGCAGGTCACATGACAATGTTCTTCACATAAAGAAACTGACATCATCCAGGAAGTAAGCACATTTGTACAGGGGTCATTCCAATTCTTCTCCCTAAGAGTTCAATGTATTTATTTGACAATGTCAGCATTCTCTGTAAATCCACATTGTAGCCATTGTCAGCAGAATTTGACTTAAAGAAAAAACATCCAGGAGAAAAAGAGGACATCACATAGACTGAGCATCAAAGACTGTAATGAGAACACATATAGTCTGTTTCAATGGCTTACGTAGCCGGTATAGTGTTATGCTTGTGCAAGTGTGTTACTTAGGTTTTTGGGCTTTTGCACTCTCTATTCCAGAGGAATTACCACTCTGTAGGGTTACTACAGGCAAGGAACCCTCAAAGAGGGTTCCACCTCTAGAGCTACCGCAGGTCGATTCCCTTGGCCAAAGGTACCTTAGAAAGGATCCCCAGGAGAGAGGTGCAACCGTTGGAGGAAGAGGAGGTGAGGATGGTGGGGCAAAGAAAAAGTGCTTCAGAAGGAGGAACTGCTTATATAGGTCAGGAAGTGGGAGTGGCTGTCTGCTTGTCCATTGAACCACAGGCCCAGCCTTCCAAAAAGAGATCATTCATATATAAGTTAAACTGTTCTTTTATGTTGCCCAAAATCAAACAAAGTGCATAGTATAGGAAAAATAGATTTCACAAAGAAGCAAAGATGTAACTTGCATTAAATACCATGGGCAAAACACTTCAAATGTGTGGCATGCAAATTTATGTACTTTAATGTCAATATTGAACTAATTGTATTTTTTTTGTTTCTACCATATTCATACAGTACATGCAACTGTGCAAGGTACTTGTCAAGGTTAGAGGAATGGTCAAATGTATGGCAGCTTAGATTCAATGTTAAGAAGTGCAAGGTAATGCACCTGGGAAACAAAAACCCAGGGGAAGAGTACACAATGGGGGGTGAGATACTAACGACAACAAAAATGGAAAGGGACATGGGGGTAGTCATATCAGATGACTTAAAGGTGGGCAAGCAATGCGAGAGGACAGCAAGGATGGCTGGGGGGGATACTGGGATGCATAGGGAGAGGCATCACCAGTAGAAAACAGGAAGTTGTTATCCCTTTGTACTGACAGCTGGTGAGACCCCATCTGGAGTACTGTGTGCAGTTCTGGAGACCCAATCTCCGCAAGGACATAGACAGAATGGAAGCTGTCCAGTGGAGGGCAACTAAAATGGTGCAGGGTCTGCACTGGAAGACATATGAAGAGAGACTAAAGGAGCTTAATATGTATAGCCTCGAGGAAAGGAGGGAGGGGGGGACATGAGAGAAAGTTTCAAGTACCTCAAGGGAATCAACAAAGTCCAAGAGGGTAGCTTCTTTCAAAAAAAGAGGTGTGCAAGAACAAGGGGGTACAATTTGAAGATAGAGGGGGCAGCTCAGAGGTATTGTAAGGAAGTATTTTTTTCACAGAGAGGGTTATGGATGCATGGAAAGGCCTTCTGGAGGAGGTCGTGGAGTCAAAAACAGTGGTTGAATTCAAGTACACCTGGGACAGTCATAAGGCTATTCTAGGGGGGTGGGGGTAGAAAGAAGTAGGCAGTTGGTTAACTAGGATCTGCAGCTTATCCATTAGGTAGGGAAATGGGCAGACTAGGTGGGCCAAGCGGTCCTTATTTGCCATCAAATTCTATGTTTCTATGTTTTTATGCAATGTTTTGCTAATTACTTGAAAATATGTAAACTAAGTGAGCAATAACTCACAACAGGGTGTGCAGGTATTGGTGATTAATCAACACCCTGAGTGCGTTGTGAGGTATGAGGGTGCAGCCTGAGTGCTCTCACAGCACCTGGGGTGTTGATTAATCCCCAATACCCGCACACTCTGCAGTGGGTTATTGTACTTATAACATTGGGTTACCACACTGTGAAAAAAAAACACACAAAAGCTATATAAAATTTATAAAAAGTATGTATTTTGGAAGTATCCTTCCCCCAGGCAATGTAGTCCCACTGTTGCAATGCCCCTGACAGACAACAGGGATACCCTCTCTCTAAAATGACAGTGTGTTCAAGAACAGAGAAAGACACAGTCAGACATAGGCTGCAGCAACTTTGAATTATGTACAGTGTTAGTGTGTGTCTCTCTCTCTCTGTCTGTGTGAGGTCAACACTGTGTCGCCATCTCACCTGTACCGTCTGCATCCCTCTTGCCCCCTCCCATTGCCCATCTCTACTAACCTACCTTTGAATACCTGCAAAACCACTAGGATTGCACTGAAAATGCAAAAGTGTTTCACTCTGCAGCATCTCTCTCTCTCTCTCTTTCTATGCACCACATGTCTCTGTCTAGCTCCCAACACAGTTCAGCAAGCTGTGCCAGGTGGATTGTCTCATGCTGTCTGTTTCTCTCTTTCTCATTCAGAGAACAGGGTATCTGGTAAGTAAGGAGCACAGCGGACCACTACTTTTACATGTTAATTTTATGTCTCCCACAATGTTGCCTGTTGCTCAATTGTGCTCTCTCTCTCAGCCTACCTCCATTGCAGCAAGGGACTGGCTGTGGAGACAGACATGGTGACAATAGAATGAAGAGTAAGCAGTGTGAGACAGGGTGCAGCCAAGACTGACAGCAACTATGCCAGGCTGCTGTTCCCAGATTTGGGGGACTGGCACTTCGACTATCACTCTCCATCTCGTGGTGTGTGTGTGTGTGTGTGTGTGTGTGTGTGTGTGTGTGTGCGTGTGTGTGAGTGAGAGTGGTGGGGAAAGCGTGCTCAGTATTGTCACAGTAGTGTAGACAGAGAGAGGGGCACAGTGATTGTACCCAGAGTCCTGCAGAGTGGGTGGGTGGGGAGAGAGTCAGCACAGTTGGGTGATGCAGATTCGCAGTGCAGGCGGGTACGGACACTTGTCACAAACAGTGGGAGACACAGAGAGAAAGAGCCTGACAATGGGGGTGGGGTGGGGGGACAAGTTCTGGGATACTGGCAGAGAACAATACCTGCTAACAATGACGGCTCTCTCTGCCTGTCATGTGTGCAATGCCGGGTCCTTGGAGATCCGTGTGGTGGTGGGTGAGGAGGGCATGATCTTGGGTACCATTCACTGTGTGTGGCTGTAGCTGCTGTTGCAAATAATAGCTTTTTCTCTCACAATGGAGTGTGTGACTATAGCCCACAAATCCCTGGGCTGACTGAATGATGAGACGACTATGTTCTGCTAAGCAGCCAAATACAAATGACTTCTTAGGACGTTCCTGCCATCAGCTTCAGAACAAAGATCCATGCTGCCCACTTATTTAGTTGCTGGACTAAGCACTGCAACTGTAAGTATACTGTGCATTAATGCATGGTCAGGTGGCAGGGCTGGACCAATCAACTGTCTCAGACAACTTTCCCCATGTTATAAATAAGTTTAAATAATATGTGTTATCTAATCTCTCTCCATATTCCTTTTTGGTAAGTTATAATGCAACTCTTATGCCACCTGACAAGTGTTAAATGTTTGTATTCACTCACAGTTTGACAACTGTATGGCTTCATGAGGTAACACCTTGTAGAGATCTGTGAATTGCTTGATTGTTGTTAAAAAATGAGAGACATGTTTTTGAGTAGGAAGAAGTGTACCAGCATTCTGAAGTAGAATGTTGCAGAATCACACTGACAAAAAATGGTTATAATAGTAAGCAAACCCTTTGCTGTGAACTCCTTTTTCCTCTAACACAAACAGGCAGACCCACTGTTATCAGTGACCAGGAGGACTGAGAGTCACAAAACCCTGCTAGACCATTTGGGGAGAGACAGAAACTGGCTCAAACAATTTTAAAAGACACACTTGCATCCCATCACATGAGTAGAACAGAGCATGCATGGGATATCTGAAGGAATTCCACAGGGATACCACAGGTCCATGGGAGACATTTGTGATAAGACTCCAGACAAGGTAGGCCATGATATCTAAACTATCTACTGTTCACTGTGACATCAGGCAGGCTGCTAACTTATATTTGCAGCAAGAGTGAAAAGGTATAGTGAGTAGCAAACACCTCCTGTGAAAGAAGTAGGAACAGGGAGGAGGATTAGGACAAGGAAAGCAGAATACATTCCACCTCAGGGACTAGGGACCAACCTGGGAGGATATGGGCTTCTATAAGAGAGACAACCTACATTTTATGAGGAAGGAAATGGTCTTAGTGGGATGTTTAAATGCTGCATTGATGAGCATTTCAACTAACTGGGGGGAGGCAGTAAAACGAGAGGAGGCAATAGTAACCCCTGAGGGTAAACTGTTAGGGGGAGAGAGAGAGCCAGAAGGGCAAAAGTTCCCTAGGGCACAGTCATAAAAAGGCATGGACTGGGACAACTTGAAAGAAAAGGAGAATACAACTCATATAGGAGAGAATAGTGGATTGAAGGTGACCAGGAATGGTTCAAACAAAACAGTAAGGGGTGAGTTGGGTGGGAAGGGGGCCTACAGAAAAAAAAACATAAGCAAGAATGGGAGAGAAACACAAGGCATCAGGCAGGGAGAAGGTGCTGTATAAAGAGCCATTTGAACTAACACAAGGAGCAACAAAATTCCTGACTTGGAGGCTACCATGGCAGATGCTAACATGGATTTAGTTTCCATAACAGAATCTTGGTGTACTGAGCACCATTACTGGGACATGAACAACCTGGGCTACTCTCTGTTCAGGAGAGACAGGACAGGGAGGGGGGCTTGTATTATATGTGAAGGAGAAAATTATAAAATGTCACAGAGGTACAGGTGCACCAGAAGCGAGAGGAGGCGTTGTAAGTGCTGTGGTTCACCATGGAGACAGGCAGTGTGACTGCTATCCATACCAGGGTAGTGTAAAGACCTCGAGCACAAGGAGAGGAGATGCATGGAAGCCATCTTCAGGATGGTAACTTCAAGGAGAGGTTCTACTAGTAGGAGACTACAGTCTGCCAGATGTGGAATGGAATCTTCCAGCTGTGGCTTTGGCAAGGAGCAGAGCCATCCTTGACTCCCTACAAGGTGCATTTCTCAGGGGGCTAGTCAAAGAAGCTATTGAGAGTTGGGCAACATTGGACCCAATGCTTACAAACAGGGACAGCATTGCAGAAAACACAGTGGGCAGTCCCCTGGGTGCTAGTGATCACCATACATTGTGGTTCAACATAAAGACAGGCGCAGAGGCAAACCACATGAGGACGAGGGTCATGGACTTCAGGAGAGTGGATTTTAAAAGAAATAGGTACTGCCTCAGAAATTGCCTTGAAGGGAGGATTGCTACTATAGAATAGAGGCACAGTAGGGAAGAAAAGGCAATGATACAATTAGACAACCCACCTGTGCATGAAAGAAGTAAGCAGAAGCAGAAAGAAAATGAATCTGTTATTGTTCACCAAGGCAGTGACAAGGGTGGTAAAGGAAAAAGGGTGGCATTCTAAAGTTAAAAAGAAATGCAGAGGGGGAGTGCAGGGAAATATAACAAGTAAGACAAAAGGAAGCTGACAAGATGGCTAGGGGAACAAAGGTATAGAGTGAGAAAAAAACTGCTAGGGGGTGGGTAAAAGAAAAAAAGACATTTTCAGTTACATACTGTAAGTGAGGTAAGAAAGGCAAGGGGAGGGATATGGGAATCTGAAAGGTGAAAGGGGGACTATGCAAAAGGGAATCTACAAAAAGCTGTTATCTTAAACAGGTATTTCTGATAAAACTTCACAGTTAAGGGAGGAGGGTACTAGCTACCAGGAAAAATAAGTATATGGGGTTGGGGTGTAGATATAAGTTCATTTTTAAAGGAAACTATCCTGGAAGGGGTTGGTTCTGGAGGATGAGAGAAGGGCTGATGTTGTCCTGCTACATAAGAGTAACAGCAGGGAAGAGGCTAGCAACTATAGGCTATTCAGTCTAACTTCATGGGTAGGCAAATTTATAGAAAACCTACTGAAAGTAAGAGTGGTTTCACATCTAGAATCCAATGTGGTGCAGGACCACAGGCAGCATGAATTCACAAAGGAAGGTCATGCCAAAAAAATCTGATATATTGCTTTGACTGGGAGACCAGGGAAATAGATCAGAGGAGAGCAATGGACAGGGCATATCTGGACTTCAGCAATGCCTTTGACACAGTACCACACAGGAGGCTGGTTAAGTAGATGGCCAGCACAGGAGTAGTAAAGTAGGTTAGAAACTGTTTAACAGGTAGGACACAGTGGGTGGTGGTAAACAGCACTCACTCTAAGGATGGTACAGTGATCACTGGAATATCACAATACTTTGTACTGGGACTAGTTCTCTTCAACATCTTCCTAGGGGACATTGCAGGAAAACTGGAGGGTGAGGTATGTATTTTTGTGGATGACACTAAAATCTGTAATATGGTGGACACCCAAGAGGGGGTGGAGAAAATGCAAAGGGATCTTGGGAAACTTGAGGAGGGGTTCAAGTCATGGCAGTTGTGGTTCCATGACAAAAAATGCAAAAGCATGCACTTAAGACATAGGAACCCTAATGCTGAGAATAGGATGGGGGCAGCTGCCAGCTACTAGACAGGAAAGGGACCTTGTGGTTATCATATCAGAGGAACCTGTAGTAGTGCAGTGTGACAAGGTTGTGGGCATGGCTAGTAAGATGTTGGGGTGCATAAGGGGTATCTCCAGCAGAAAGAGGGAGGTGTTGTTGCTGCTGTATTGTTCCCTAGTACACCCCCACCTGGAAAACTGTGTCCAGGTTTGGAGACAGCACCTCAGAAAGGGCATAGATAGGGTGAAGTTTGTCCAGAGGAGGGCAACTGAAATGGCGCAGGGTTTGCTTGGGAAGCACCATGAGGAGAGACTGAAGGATCTCAACATGTACATCCTGGAAGAGAGGAGAGAGAGACAGGGGGGGGTACATGATCACGGCTACATCAGGTACCTCACTAGGATGAACAGAGTGCAGGTGGGGCATCTCTTTCAAATAAGAAAGCACCAGGATGAGGGAACACATGATTAAGCTGGAGGGGGGAGATCAGTCAAGATGAGAGGAAATATTTCATTACCGAGAGGGTGGTGGATGCCTGGAACAGACTGTCTGTGGAAGTGGTGGAGGCTAGAACAGTGGGGGGCTTCAAGTAGCATGGTATAAACATAGGGGTATATTAGAAATGAGGTAGGTGGGAGAGTTGCCAGAAACCAGGCAGGGTCTGCAATGGAAGAATAGGAAGGCAACACTTGAGCAGACCAGATGGGCCAAGTGGTCCTTTTCTGATGACAGATTCTCTGTTTCTATGTAGAAACAATCACATGGCTGGAGAAAAGAGCATTTTCTCATACTGTAATATAAGAGATCAGAAGACAAACTGAGAGCACATACTGTACTAGTAGCAAAAATTCTGAAAACTAGTGAAAGAAAAGGGTTGGTGGGAGATATAGCAGCTGCAGCCAAAAAAATCCACCTCTTCTCAAAGCAGTTCATATGATGATCTTGATAAAATCTCAGAACCTGCAATTAAAATCATCATCATGGTGATGTGACAGACAATGATGTCACAACTGAATCCAACATAGATGAATCTTACATGGCTGCTGAGTTAGCTTTGCAACTGGATAGTACCATTGATCTGGCAGAAAGCAATGCACATGATATTTCAAATATTTCTAGTCTCTCTGGGGTACCTTTACAAAGTCCTTGTGAAGTGACTCTTTCTGAAGTGAAATATGACTGTATGAACCGTAGTCTATGACCTCTGCACTTGATAATAGTGTAATACTGTAGATTAACTAGAAAAATATTTCATAAATCCTGACATTTTTCCTCAACTATCATGAGTACAGAGGTAACTTGAGACATATTAGAAGTGTTGTGTCAACCAGATCTGAATAGTAGTCAGAGTTCTGTAAAAGATAAACCAGAAAGAATTATGTTTAAAAAAGTTGCACCTTAAAAAATGGAATGACGCACTACAGAAAGTGGTTAATATTCTTTCCCAGTAGGAACTGTGCATTCATTTACTCATGCTGGTTGTTTGCAGAACATTCTTGCAGTAGCAGATTTATCTATCCTGTGGGTCCTGCAGCAGCAGTACCCCTCTTGGCCAACACAGAAAAAATGTTAATGTGCACTGCTGTAGTGAAATGGTGAGAAGAGAGCAGAAAGGTAATTATTTTTTATTAGCTAAAAACAGCCCATGCTGAGACAGTCCTGGCAGTAGAAAGCGAAAGTGAGGGATTGCTTTGGCGGAGGGCTCCACCTCTTTGCGTGATGCCTTACACATGCGTGAGAGCGCCCTGCAAGCCATATCATGTTGGATCTTCTTCCTGTATAAGAGCTACATAAAATGGATGGTTGTTTGAAACAAGTTGGAGCAGAATGAAGATGGAGCCAGGGAAGGAGTTGGAGAGTATCCGGGACCCAGCTGCCTGCTACCCATTCCTTTGATCTGCCTTCTTCAATTCAGAGACAGACAACATGTTTCTTGAATTTATTTCTCTATGCAGGTTGGCCTCACCCATAACACAGTAACAAGCTATCCCTTTACACTTTAGCTATGGAAAAAAAAACATGCTGTAGTGATAGTAACACACTTTTTTAAAACACATTTCTCTGGCGTTCTGAAAATGCTGCTATGCAAATCATCTTTCACATTCAGAGGACTCAGCCAGCCAGCACCCAAACTAAATTAATCTTAAGTTGTGTCTACTAACTATTTCTCCTAAAAATGTACATTTTACTATTTTCTAAAACTATAATAGTAAAACTATCTAATTAACATTCATTTGAGTTTTGACTGTATATCATGGTTTCGGTTATATTAAATACAAACCCTTTGAAAAGAAGATTCAGTTGCATCACATGCCTTGTGTAAACCCATTTACCTAACCTATGGGTTACCATGTGGATTCAGCTTATACTGGCTACAGAAATCAGGTATTTTTTTTTATATTTTTTAACCAGGAGGTGGACTAGGCACAGCCCTTTTTCAGCCACATCTGACAAATAACAGAGAATTACAAGGAGATAAAGACATGCAAATTCAAAACACATTAAGTACATCTACAAACATTCTCACAATATAAAAATGTGGTCACCAGTAGTTTAAAGTGCTGTAAACCTTGTGCATCTCTTGACTGAGTACCAAATTCATTCAGAACTGAAGGAGAAAACTATGAAAAAGGTATTTTACTCATTTGTAATTTGAAGGTGGGTACAAAATAGTAGGTTGCACCACTGTTTCTTGGATGCCGAGTGCTTTGTTTAAAAGTTAATGATTTAGATAGTACTAAAGGTTCAGCTAACCTTGCAACTCGAAAAAACAAAATTACATGCACAGAACAAGAAAACAAGCTGATAGAAATCACAGAGAAACACTGTAGATGGTCATGTGTGCAATGACACAATTACATAGAGAATAAAGTATGGGTCTGGGTGTGTAATGAGAATTTACACACACCCTCGGGGTTTATGCATAGCATTTTAACTCAGAGGGTGTGTGTAAATTCTCATTACACACCCAGACCCATACTTTATTCTGTATATAATTGCAGGGATTTCCTTTTTTGCCACAGCAAGTATATAAAATAAAAAAGACATTCTTCTGTGACCGAGGTCTGCTTAGGTGTAGTGGTGCTCTATGGTCAGGCAATTGCTTTTGTTTTCATTTTATTTTTTTTTTTTAGTTTGTGGGGTGCCAACATTTTGAGGGTGTTTCCCTCATTTCCATAAGTTTCTGCCTGCTGGCACTTACTGCAGAATTTGAGTAGAGGTCCAAAGGGGGAAAGACAAGGCAGACTGTGGCTAGGAGAAGAGCTTCAGAGGCGGGGGTACCTGCGCAGTGCGAGGGAAACTGGGCGCATGTTCGACATTATAAATGCTCCTTTATAATGGTGAATTACGCCACGGTTTCCCTATGGGAAAAAGGAAGTTCCAGTTATTATATGGTGAATAAATGTGCTGAAAATAGAAGTTTGCATCACAGACTATTATGCTAGGCTCATAATTCGGGGCTACGCAGATCATGTAAAATACAAAACTAATCATAGAAAAGGATTTGTGACAAACAGGGTTAGAGAAATGACTTGCTTGAAATAACAGTCCTCCCACCCCCAAAAAGTAATATCATAATGTTAAAATGCAGTGATTGATTAAAATGGATCTTTCTGAAAAAAGTGAAATTGACCACAAATTGCCCTGCATATCAAGACATTAAATTGCAAGACACAAACAATACTGCAGCTATACAAATCTTGTATACATTTTCAATATGTATTAATAGTTTTAATATGTATACCCTTGAGGAAAGAAGGGATAGAGGGGACATGATAAAAACTTTCAAGTACCTCAAGGGAATCAATAAAGTCCAAGAGAGTAGCATCTTTCAGAAAAAGAGATGTGCAGGAACAAGGGGGCACAATTTGAAGATGGGGGGGCAGCTCAGAGGTAATGTGAAGAAGTATTTTTTCACGGAGAGGGTTGTGGATGCATGGAACAGCCTCCCTGAGGAGGTTGTGGAGTCAAGAACAGTGGGGAAATTCAAGAATGCATTGAAAAGACATAAGGCAGTCCTAGTGGGAGGTAGGAGGAAGCAAGCTGTGGGTTAACTAGGATCTGCAGCTTATCTGTTAGGTAAAAAAATGGGTAGACTAGGTGGGTCAAGCGGTCCTTATCTGCCGTCAGATTCTGTGTTTCTATGTTTCTGTGTAAATCCCTGTACTGTGGGAAAAAAAGAAGTTTTCACCCACGCTTTTGCAAACTGTGGATGTCTATGATGATTTATGGATGGTATTGTCGAGCCACATATTTAATCATTTCAATACCTTCTCCGACAAAGGACACTATACAGCTCTATCTTCACAGTTCACATTCATTACCTGCACTCATTTTGCACTTTTTTGACACACCTTCTTGCTCTGATTATTAAATAATGCTTATTCAGTGATGTGTTTTTTATTTTTTAATTAATGGGATGTGCCATACTTTAAATGATTTATATAATGAAAACATGGAGAATTGAAAATGTTTGCAGATAAACAGATGCCGTACAGATAATGCAAATTGTTGCTGCTAAACAAAAAAAAAGTTTATTTCTAAACAAATACATGCTTCAAGCAAATTGAATAGTTAGATAATTTCTAAAGAGTAGTCCTAGTTTTTGGTTAATCCTTTTACCTACATTGTCTATGTGTATGGTCAAGCTTAGACAAGGGTCCAAATAAATAACCAAGTACTTAAAAGTGAAAACCTGGGAAAGGGGGAGCCATTTTGGCCCACAATTTGTATTGTACCTTGCTTTATTAGTTTCTGTGATGTCCCAAAAATTATAACCTTAGTTTGTGATTCATTTATTAACATCCTATTTGTTCTTAACCAATTTGCCAGATTATCATATTTGTTTTGTCAGGATTGTGGTACTTCACTAATGTTTAGGGTGGAGTCCCAAATAATCGTATTATTGGCATATACTATGCTGTTTTCAATAGAAAAAAGGGGGAGGTAAGTCATTCATAAAGATCGAGAATAACAGAGGGCCTAACACTGATCCTTGAGGGATCCCTGCTGTCACTTCCCTGGGCTATGACAGAGTGTTGTTGATATTTACTCTTTGGATACAGCTATTCAGGTAACTCCTGAACCAGTTAATCTCAGTCCCCCTAACCCCCATATGTCCCATTTTATTCAAAAGTAGTGCATGGTCCATTGTGTCGAATACTATATGCATTGGGCATATAATAAAGCAAGGGGTGTTAACTTGGCCTGATGCATCCATTAAGAGAGGAAAGCAAGATCCCGCATAAGAGGAGTACTGTTCTTGTCCCCACTTAACAGCCCCACCATACACTTGCCGAGATATTTCAACTTCTATGACTTATATGTTCATTGTGCACATTTTATGGCCTTTGTGTGCCCTGACTTTGCATTGTGTTGTAGTATTAAATTTGAATCTCTGCCATTTATTGTTTTTTTCAGTTCAATTTTTTTTTTAATTTTAAAACATACAAAAGTCGGAAACACCCAACAACATTCAATTTGTGACATCATGTAGTACAGATACATATAATGACTTATAGAGTTAATACAGATTCTGATTAAGTCATGCTATTAAAAAAAAAGATTACTAGAGCATCTCTTAAATCCTATAAAGTGATGATATGCGATGTATGAAAAAGTAAAACAAGCATATTCTATAATAGGGACAACTGTCTTAGATCTTTGCCAGAATTCTAAAACCATATGGAGGTACTACTGCTCACTAGAAATGGCTTCACGTGGTTCAGTAGATGTACCTTCTAATGGCCGAATCTGAGGGGACCTTTGAAAAAGAGATGGATAGGGTGCCACAGAGTATCTAAAAGTAAATGGTAATAATTTTAAGGAGAAGAGGTGCTAACGTGCAACTTTGTACCGTACCATCTATGAATAAAACCATTAAAAGAGAAACCATAAACAAAACATTAACAATATATAGTATCAACAAACTATTTACATTACTGTCATTCTGCTGTAGGGTAGAAATAAAAGGACAGAACATACTTCTTTGAATGTAGCTTCCATAGTCTAGGAATGCAATACAATCATATAGGGAAAGACCATGGAAGTATTATGAAAGAAGTCAACCGACACCAGCTCTGAAAGCCAGATACGCCATGTAGGGAGCCCAGCATAGATAAAAAAGTGGCAGTTGTCCTTTCAGCAAGTAAGAATGTTTATCTAATTCAGATATATGTCAATGCTGACAATATCTCTGTTATATTAGGAATAGTAGGGTTTCTCCAGTTTCTGAGGATAGAATGCTTCATTTGATACTTAGCAACATTAACCATGTGAATTTGTGGCAACTAAGATTTGGGGCTTTGGATTTGAGGCCATGGAGCACAAGGGGTGCACTAGGGGGGATATTACAAAGTAAGATTGTGCTTGCAGCTTTACAGGCAGACTCCCAAATGTCTGTAATTAGAGGGCAGAACTATAAAATATGACATAAGTCTGCCCCCGGTCAGTGATATCTCCAACACTTATCATGTGGGAGCACTTGCATTTTCTTTAACATTGTGGGGGTTCTATACCATGAGTGCATTATTTTGTTATGGATAAGTCTGCTCCTAGCATCTGTATAGACAGTGTGCCCTATTTGCCAACACTGCATCCATTGTTGGTCAGTAAGTATTATTTGAAGGGCTTTCTCCCACTTAACCTTCAAGGATTGATTAGGGGTGGGCAAGGTATCTCTGATTAGGGCATACAGGGCACCAGCCGTCCCTTTTTGTAGGGTAAGCCACTTGTGTATTGAAGGTATGAGGTCAATTAACATATTCCCTTGGTGAAGCAAATGTTTTAGGGCATCCCTGATTTGAAGATACTTCCAGAAATCAGAGCTACATATATGCCAATTGTTCTGTAGTTGTTGGAATGTATCCACCAGCAAAAAACCCTTGACCAAAAGGTATTTTATAAAAAAAGATACCTTTTTCCTGCCATGTAGGCCAGGACACAGGCAGACCACCTATGATAATAGTGGGATTGTTCCAAACTGGGGTGTATAGAAGGGGGAGAGTGGGGAGATTTCGTTTTTTGTGAAGGAAGCACCAATATCTAATTGAGGGAGCTATAGTTGGATGAGACAGGAGATCCTGAGGGGCCCCAGACCAAAGTAAGGTAGCTGTAATAGGGGAACCACTTAAAGCTTGCTCGATCATTAACCATTGAGGAGAGTCCTCAGATTGTGATTGAAACCATTTCAGGGTCTGTGAACACTGGTGTGCTATCTTTTAGCCCTCCATCCAGGGGATACCCCATCCTCCAAGTCTCCAGTGCACCCGAAGTGTATTTTTACTAAATCGGGGTTTAATTTTTCCCCATAGAAAGGAGCCAATAAGCTTACCAATTTTTGGGATCCATACTGCAGGCAAAAGTAAGGGAATATGGGACAATAAATGGAAAAATCTGGGAGCAATAGACATCTTATAGGCTGCTATTTTGCCAGCTAATGTGAGATTAAGATGGGACCATCGGTTCAGTTAAGTTTTGCAGGTGGA
Source organism: Neoceratodus forsteri (assembly GCA_016271365.2). Classification (NCBI taxonomy): domain Eukaryota; kingdom Metazoa; phylum Chordata; order Ceratodontiformes; family Ceratodontidae; genus Neoceratodus; species Neoceratodus forsteri. The sequence goes on along the minus strand of CM057458.1, from coordinate 784,373,383 downwards.
TATTAGGGGGCCCAAGTTGTTATCCCACCATTTCCCAACATTAGCTCCCACCTGAATTCCCAGATATGTAATAGTATGTTGAGACCATTTAGGCTCATAATGAGATACGGTATGGGGAAGACACTTGGAATTAAGTGGAAGGATCTCTGTTTTAGCTTGATTAATTTTGAGCCCAGAGATATGGGAAAAGTGGTCTACCAAAGTAAGAAGAGTGGAATAGATTTTGAGGTATCTCCTAGAATAACCAGTAAGTCATCCGCATACATAAGGGTTGCAGGCCATGGTTGTGCTGTAGCAATACCCTGTAAAAGGGGATGTTGTCTGATTGCAGCAGCCATTGGTTCAACCACTAAGAGAAACAGGAGGGGGGATAAAGGGCAACCCTGTCTGGTACCTCTGTAAAGTTGGAAAGGGTCTGATATTATAGAGTTAGTAAGTACCTTAGCAAGGGGAGATGTGTAAAGAGTTGATACAGCAGCTTGAAAGCATGGTCCAAATCCAAAGTGTTGGGAGGACGGTGTGAAGGTAATCCCATTCCACAGAGTCGAATGCCTTTTCAGAATCAATTGCCAGTGCAGCCACGGGTATTGGAGCAGATTTTGCTATATGAATGAGACTGAGAAGGGTTCAAAGGTGATCTGCACTGTACCTACCTTTTACAAATCCCACTTGGGAGGGGTGTATCAGGTATTTGAGTATAGAGTTTAGTCTGTTAGCCAATACCCTAGCGTATACCTTGCTGTCGACATTAATCAGGGAGATGGGGCAATAGCTAGCCTGCCCCTTTGGGGCTTTCCCTTATTTGGGGATGACTGTAATAGTAGCCTCTCTTAGAGTTTGGGGTAAAATACCTTTAGCCTCAGACTCTATAAAGACTTGACATAATAGAGGGGTAATCATAGGGGACATAGCCTAGAAATACTCCACAGGGAATCTGTCTCCTCCAGGTACCTTCCCTGTTTTGAGTCACATCAGGGCTGTAGAAATGTCTTGTGAAGTGTGAAGGGCTTCTAGGGTAGCAATATGGGGAAGGGAGAGTTTAGGTAATTTAATAGAGTGAAGGAAGGCTTGAGTTTTGGAGATAGTTTCAGGTCTAGAGCAGGCATATATATAACTGAGAATAAAAAGCTGCCATAATGTCAGTCACACTCTGAGGGTTAGTTTAAACAGTTCCAGAGACTGGATTTTTCAACCCAGCTATATATCTTTGAGATTGCTGCTTATGTAGTTGGTATGCTAGAACCTTCTCATTTTTGTCATCCCCTTCCCAGTACATAAGACGGATTTTCAGAAGGTCTACATCAGCTTTTCTAGATAGTAGTTTGTTAAGTTTAATATGCAGGTGTAGGACTTTTCTACCGGACACAGAATGGGGAGAGGGATGGGCTAAAGCCTTATATTCTTGCTCTGCAGCAGCGAGCTCATTTTCGAGAAGAGTAAGTTCCCTTTCTTTGCATTTCCTTCTGTGGGCAGCATAACCAATTATTTTGCCTCACATAGTAGCTTTGTATGCCTCCCAGGTGACTTAGGCCGAGGTCTCTAATATGGGGTTTTCTTGTAGGAAAAGCTGTGTTTGAGATTTAGCCCATTCAACAAATTTTAGGTCATGCATGAGAAGGGGATCTAGTCTCCAGGTAGTGGACCATGGGGTGGGTGGTCCCCAAAATAGAGTCAGCTGTACTGGGGCATGATCTGATATAACCATGAGAAGGATAGTAGTCCCTAGGACAAGTTGTATGATAGACTGGGGATATCAGCCAAAAATCCAGTCTGCTAAGGGATCCATGTACTCACGATTGAAAAGTATAATCCCTATCTGCAGGGTGAACAAGGAGCCAGATGTCGACCAGTTGATATTCGTAGCTAAGATTTAATGTGGCCTGTACTCCTCATGTATGATATTCTTTCTCTTGGTCACTTCTATCCAGAGTAGGGATGAGAGTTAAATTGAATTCTCCCCTCACGAATATAGGTATACCAGGATTCGCCATTGGCCCCAGTTGAGCATTAAGGTCCAGAAAAAAGGAGGGATTATCTTCATTTGGGGCATATATGTTGGCTACCAAAAGTTGGCCATGCAGAGTGTCCAGTAGGCCAATCACCCATCTGCCCTGAGGGTCAGCTTTACTGTGCAGGATAGACCACAGGAGAGATCTGTGAATTAAGATAGCTATGCCTCTCTTTTTTGTGGGAGCGCTGGTGTGGATTTCTGTCCCCACCCAGTCCTTCACCAGGTATTTGTGTTCCTGCTTGGTCAGTTTAGTCTCTTGTAAGAAGGCAATCTGGGTTTTTAACCTTTTCAAGTGAGTTAAAATTTGTTTTCTTTTTGAAGGAGAATTAAGACCCCTGACGTTCCATGATATAAAGGAGGTTTCAGCCATAATCAGACCAGTAGTGGAACAGGGTAAATGGAGTGGTAAAATAGGGGAAAACAGTCTCAGGGGAGTGGCAGTGCAACAAGACATACATTACTTGAGGTCTCATGTTATTAAAGGTGTCGGCTGACAAATCAGACATTAATCTAAGCTTTCTTTCATGCATACAGTCCAGAAAAAATAGCAAAATATATAAAAATGACAGTTTTACTAGAAGGTGACACAATTTGAGTAAACTATTTACAGATAATGAGCAACCTTGCGCGGAAATACAAGTGGGTAATTTGGACCAAGGTCTCACAATCCTCTGCAGACCACTCACTTTAGCCAGGTAGTGGGGTGGAACCGTTGGTTCCTATATGATTAGGCGGGCCTAGAAGGAGACATACTCTCCTGGGAATAACAGGGAGCAGCTCGCCTACAGCCTGTTTACCACACACTCGCATGGGAGCTGTGGGGGACCTTTTAAAATGGCATTAGCAGTGTGAACCAAAGTGCAGCACCAGGTGGCTAAAGCAGTTGCCTCATTAATCCCCACCTCCCCGTTCCTTTTCAGTAAAAGACAGAGAAAAAGGAGAGAAAATATTCAAACATTCATTTAGAAACATGAACAGGAGAGAGACTAGCATCTTAGAACGTTGCACACTCTGCTTCATCTAGTGTAACAGTAAACATATTTATACCTTATGATAGCAGCTAGAATGAGGTACAGCATTTTTTCATAGTGGTGCCCTGAATTCTATCCATAACAGGCACAGTCATAACAACTGTGAATAGGTAACAGACTCTGTCAAGAGGGAGTTAGCTAAGTTGCCTTTAAACTTATCCCGGGAGCTACTGTAAACTGGAAGCCACCTCCCCAGGGTCAGTTCCAGGCCACGCATATTATAGAAGAAAGAAAATGCAGACAATTATCTAAAGCCAATTCCACTAATCCATCACCTGCAGCAAGTCTGTATCTGAGGGTGCTTGTAGTGACCATTCGTTTGCTGATGCCTTGGATGTCTGAGTTGTGAGGAAGGGTATCAGGTCAGTCGAAGAAAAGGCCACATCTGCAGCTGTAGTTGTAATTGAGTCCCGAGTGTAGGCCTCAGTCCTAGCAACATTCTGCACCATCTCCTCTTCTGGATATACAGGGAAGACAGTAGTGGTGTTGTCTGAATTTGCGGGTGTTAGAATGGCACAGTGGTTCAGGGTAGAGAATTGTGCCACAATGTCATCGAGGAGAACTATGGGTGACAGACGAGCCTCTTCAATCCAGTCCTGGGGGTGATCTTGCTTCGGGTGGTGTCCAGATTGATGCCGCTTGTGTATTCAAGCCGGGAGGCCCAGTCACCTACCTTGAAATTGGAAAGTGGGTGGTGGAGATGCCTCAGAAGCTCCAGCGTAAGCTCTCATAGGATCAGTAGCAGCTGTTTTCTGTTCTTTTACTGTCTGCTGGCTGCTGTAAGGTTTCGGGGTAGGTTGAGATGGCCAGTTAGTATGCAAGTATTGCATGAGGCTGTCTGGGGTGGAGAAAGACACATATGTCCCATTTACTTCTAGTTGCATAATTGCTGGATAATGCAAGGAGAATTTGATATTGAGTGAGTACATCCTTTTGCGGTCTTCTGTATATTCCTTCCATCTGGCAGCCAACTCGCGAGAGTAATCCTGAAAGATTACGATTTTTTGCCCCTGCCAAGATAGGGCTCTGAGCTCTCGAGCTCTCACAAGGATCCATTCTTTATCTACGAAATTCAGGATGTGAACCATAATAGGTCTAGGTCTTTCCCCCATCTTCGGTATTGGGCTGAGCGTTCTGTGTGCTCGTTCAATCGTAAGCCCCGGTGGAAGCTCAAGCCATAACAGCTCGGATAATGTATCGTAAAGAAAATCGAGTGTATTGCTGTGTTCCACACCCTCAGGAGAGCCTAGGAGCCGGACATTATTCCGACCACTTCTGTTTTCCATATCATCCACTTTACTCTGTAGGGACTGAATTGCTCTGTCCTGCTGTCTAATTATAGCTGTAAGTGATTCTATTGCAACTGTATTCTTGTCCGTTTTAATCGCAGTTTGATGATTCTGGAGTCTAGTTGCTGAATGGCAAGTGTAGTTTTATTAGATACCAGTGTGACTTCAGCCATTTGTTTAAGTAAGGCCATGAACATTTAGGTTGTTTGCTGCGTAGTCGAGTCTGAAGAGGCCTCATGCTGTTTGAATTGTGCCATTCGGTTCCTCCGGATTTTATGGTGTGAATCGTGCCAGCAGATTTGAGGAAAGAGAGATCAGAATAGGAGAAAACATTCCCGGTAGGTCCAATAAGGTATCCTCTGCAGCACTGCTCTGTTGGGCTGAATTAGGAGATGTAAATAATGGAGAAAGACCTGGGGTATTGGGGAGCATTCTTTCTAAGCAGCCATTGTGTTTGAAGCTCACTGCAATTTATTGTTATCCTTTGCTCCCTTCCCTGGGTTGCACCTGGAAATGAGCCTTGGCTTAGCCTCTGTCTGCCATTTACGGTCACCAGTTTTCAAATAAATACATAAATATAGTAGGTGCATAGCATATAGGTTTCTCACCATGCATCTAAGTTTCTCTCTCTGGGATGCAGTGCTGTGTGGTAGCTACTAGTCAGCCTATGCCTTGAGGTATGACCAGTCTCATTTTAACCCTGTGTGGTGCCTGTTCCATGTAGTCTAGTCATTGGGCCCAATGTGGGGCTATTTGGCATCCTGAAATTTTCATTGGTCGGGGAGGTGACGGGACCTAGCAAGGACTGCAAACTTTTAATCATGCAATCAAGTTAAGACTGAGCTGGGAGGGTGCTACTTGCTGAGGTTGGGATTTTAGGGAGGGGTAATAGGGTACAACTTGCTGGGCTGGGGAAGGGTCACAGATTCTAGGGAGGGGCAAGGGTGTAGGTTGCAATTTGCTGGGTTGGGTGTGAGGTCCATGGATCCTAGGGAGGGGGCTGGGGGCCAGTGTGCAACTTGCTGGGCTGGTGGCATGGCTATGGATTCTAGGGAGGTGGCTGGAGGCTAGAGTGCCATTTGCTGAGCTGGAGGGTGAAATGAGAGCCTTGATCTGGAGCAGCTGGCTTGCCTATGGGAATGGGGGTTCTGGGCAACAGGTTGGACTGTGGGGACTCTGGGAACAGGGTTAGGGTGCAACGTATTGGGCTGGGTCAGGGGAACAGGATAGCAAATTCTGTTACAAGCTGCAACAGACTCATAGGGCTGTTCCACCATGTAGAACAGAAAAATATAGTTAGTTTTGGGATATCTAAAAATAGGTTAGTGAGGACCTAGGTTCTAGTCCTGGGGTAGGTAGGTAGGTAGGAGCTGCCAGATAGGTATAGGGTGGCCCCTGCAGTAAAATAAAAAGCAGTATTAGTAACCAAAATAGTATTTATAACTAGCATTCTAAGTAGAAGAGTTGTCAGTTTCAGTGTGAGCATATTATTAATTGTTGAAGGAGGATGCAGCACAGGGTGGGGTGTAGTATGAAAAGAACTACCTGTCCCTGGCTTCCTTACCCAAATGCAGTTGTGTGCTCATTTTTAGCAATTGGCAAGCTTTTACTTTAAGTGATGGTAATTTTAGTGGAAAACAGTAGTTTAATCATTAGTGGCCAGTAGGCTAATAACCCATTGCCCTGGCTACCCTAACATTGCCCTGGTAGACTGCTGGTTTTATTTGATCTGCCTGGGTTGCTTTATTGTAATTGAATATTTTTTTAATATAAGAAATCATTCCTGTATGGAAATAATAAGAAAGCTACTCTGTTGTAATGTAAGTAATGCAGAGTGGCAGCTGAGGGTGCCGTACACACCTAGAAGAGGAGCGGAAAGTGTAAGTGGCCCAGAGTTGGCTCCACAGCAGAGCATGGTGTGCTCAAGTATGGAATCCTCAGCACAGCTTCAAGGAGGCTACTCCTCTACCAGTCAGTCGCGAGTCAGCTTCGGTCTGATCTGTGAAACTGCCTTGCGATGGTGCAAGAGGGAGATGCAATGAAGGCACTCCTCTCACAGGCAGGATCAACAAGATAAATGTCTCTTCTTAGCTGTGTAGGTGAAAAGCACCTGGGAAATGTACTGTAGGGACTGATTAACAGAATAAACACATAAAAAGGATGGGCACAGTCTAATGCTGGGGCTCTGCAGAGGTCCCACATTAAAAGTAAAGGAGGCATTTTGAAAAAGCTCACAAGAGAGCCATTTTAGAACAAACTAGTGCTCTTTTTTTCTGAGGACCCCATGGCACTGTAATGCACTTAATCACACTAAAACAACATATTTGAAACTAAATAAAGACATATTGGGGCTGATGGAAATCCTGGGTGTAACCCCTAGGGGGTGCTATCCCAAGGGTTGGGTGTAACCCCTAGGGGGCGCTATCCCAAGGGCTACTACCCCTGCCTGCTCAGCTAATAACAGGATGAGGGGCCTGGATCCATTGGCGAGTGCCTCCACCCAGAGGCCGGGGTTGGAACAGTCAATTGCGACCAGGTCACTGCCCTCTGGGTCACTGCAACCCCCCTTTCTTCCCACTAGTGGCACACAAAAAGCACCACAGTACCCTTGCAATATACACTTACCCCCAGGGTTGGTTCAAAGAACTTGACTCTAAGGACCCCCTGTAAAGTAAGATGCAGTTATATAATAACCACTATACAGTAATTTTAAAAACACATAGTTCAAGCAGTGTAACCTTGCTAAACAACCAAATCTGATTTATTTAGGGGGGAGGTAACAAGGACTGGGGGAAATCAGATTAATTAGCTTACCACTCTAATGTATACATACGTCTGAACCTACATCTAGGGCACTGTGCACAGGCCTAACCTATAAGTCACAGTCTTTGGGTACCCAAACAATAAGAAGCTAGACTTTTGCTGCAGCTGGTTGGGGCCCTGACACAGAAAACAAGCATTTGATTCCTAAAAGGATTAGGTAGAGCCAGCCGGCTCAGTTCATGTAGCCAGTAAAGTAGCCAGACAAATCTTGCCCTCACTATGAACATCAGACAGGGAGCTACCCTGATTTAGTACTCACGACTCCAGCACACTTGCAGGACCGAGCCTGGAATTCAGCCACTTCTTCACACATTTATATGAAGAGCAGAGGGGTACGAAACCAGGCAGCTGCTGCATAATCCCGATCGCTTTCACTGCTCACACCAGGCCAAACGACGCAGCTTCTCTATTCCTGACAGACCGAGCGCAGTTGAAGCAGATTCTCCAGTCCTCTACAGGGTGAGCCTGGTAGGTAGCTGCGCCATCATGCAGCCTCCTCTGACCACTACTTAGTGGATTTAGTCCGACACTTGCTGCCTTTTACTCCACCGATCTGTGGTCTTCCACACGCGCTTCCTGCAAGAAAGCTTAACAGTACAGGGGCACATAGCTCCTTCCTCGCTCGCAGCCACTACGACTCTGCCCCTTGGCAGTTTGAGCAAAACGCTCAATTCGGGCACCACCCAAATCCCATTGGTGAGCTGCAGATACCAGTCACTTAAGTCAGTCCCCATTGGTGCAAAAAGGGTGCCATAGCCCAAAACTCCACTTCCCAGAATCACTGGCCGTATCCCCTATGGCCAGCCAGCTCCAACATGAGTCCTGATCCTGATTGGCCCAAAAGATCTCCATTTTAATGTCCCCCTTCTTAACCCTTGGCCCAGTTCAATAGTCCAGGTCCAAAATGGAGGGGCCAAGCACACGAAATCCCAGCTGAAATGAAAGCAGGTAAGACAAGCTGTAATTTCTCTAACATTCTAAATACTTACAGCCAGACAGTTACATCCATCAAAAGGGCTCCCTTAGCACTTACAGTGACTGCAAAATTGGAGCAATCTCACCACAGCTCGGGTGGGATTCGAACAGGGAAAACCCCAGTCCCACTTGTACAAGCCACTGGAGCCTGCGAGCAGGCAGCTCTTAAAGAGACAGTACCAGTGGCTTCAAAAGCACTCACAACGTCCACATCTTGTGGCATTACGCCGAACACCAGTTAGGCAAGGAGCTATTGAGCAGCTCTGGAGAGGCTTTTAAGAACCCCCATTTGTGGGGGGGGTTACACCCTTCCTGGCCTGGACAGAACTTGGTGTCCGCATCAAGTAGTTACCCTTAAATCACTTTAAGGCAAGCAGTTTACACTGACAGAACATCAGACCTTTGGTTACATACATTGGTACTGTAATACACAGGTTACTATTGTTTATACAACATTACACACACAGGCAACCTTTTTCGTTTGTAACTCAGGTCATTACCCCTTGCCCATGACACTTGGATAGAGGGAGCCCCTTCCCTATCAGCTACCTGAGGGCTAACTGGGGCAGTAGCACCATACTCAGAGGGGAATACTAACAGTTTGGCATCAGTTCCCATGGCTAGTTTGGGCAAGGAGGTCGGGGACACGTACACCCCTTTATGGACTACATTCAGAGGCAGATCCACAGGCTGGCCCAGGGATTCATAACTTAATCTTACTACAGGCCGTACTTCTTGGCCAGTGCGTCTAGGAGTCTCGGAAAAACCTGCTGCAGGCCCCGATTCCATGTCAGCCTCACTTAGGTTAGCAGCAGGAACCTCCATAGGAGAAGGGGAACCCGGAGCCCACAGTACTTTCAGGAACAGGACCCTCTGTGTCAGGACCCACACTGCTTGGTTCAGTTAGGGACATTTCTGTCACTACCAGGGTGCTATCAGGGCAATCAAAGTATTCTTCTTGCTCTGGCATATCACTAGCTGGTTCCCTCACATCACTCCCTTCTTCTGAAAAGTCAGATAGCTCAGCCAGGCCAGACAGTTCAGCCAGGCTGAAGGATCCCACCTCTTCAGCTTTAATGCCACTCACGTCATCCTCTCGGAGCATTGGCTCCAAAGACAAATCTGGGGGCTCAGACAGTCCAGGAATCCCAACTTTGTCCTCAGAGGTAATCAGGGGATTGCCCCTAAACAGTTGGCTCAGTTCATAAGAGAGGTAGTACTCAACATCATTCTCACTGTCCTCAGACACAGACTGTTGATCAACTTCATCAAAGGGGGGTGGAGGGAGCCTCTTTAGTTTGATTTCTGAGGAGTCAACCGATCTTGGCTTTCTCTTGGCAGCAGCTCTAGTGACAGGCCCAGAGTGGGGAGCATTGGGAGGTTCAGATTCTATCAAAATTTGTCCGATTGGCAGCAGATGATTCCTGTGTATAGTCTTCACATCTTTTGAATTGTTTTCAGGCCGCACTTTACATACAGGTAGATCTTCCAATTTTCCCACAACAATATGGGGGAGGTGATGCCATCGATCAGCAATCTTATGTTTGCCATGCAGTCCCAAGTTCCTCAATAGCACTCTGTCCACTTCTCTCAATTCCATTGCTTTCACCTTTTTATCATACCTTTCCTTATTAGCCAGGTTTCGCTTAGCCACCATGATCTCAGCTAGTTGGTAGACATGGTTGAGCTGGGCTTTTAACTTGTTCACAAACTGTAGATGATTAGCTGCCTGAACCCCATCAGGAGAAACCCCGAAACAAACATCTACTGGCAATCTGGCTTCCTTTCTGAACATCAGTCTATATGGGAAAAACCCAGTGGCATCACTTTTAGTGCAGTTATAGGTATGGACCAAGGCGCTGATCTGCTGGCTCCATCTAGGTTTGTCTTTAGGGTGCAGGGTGCCCAACATATCGAGCAAGGTGCGGTTGAAACTTTCAGGCTGGGGATCACCCTGGTGATGGTACGGGGTGGTTCTTGACTTCCATACCCCCCACAAGGATAGCATTTCTTTAATCAGGTGGCTTTCAAAATCTCTCCCCTGATTGGAATGAATTCGCTGGGGGGCCCCATAGTGAACAAAGAAATTCTCAACAAGGACTTTAGCCACCGTAGTTGCTTTCTGATCTTTAGTGGGGAATGCCTGGGCATACTGGGTGAAATGATCAGTAACTACCAATATGTTGCTGATGTTCTTCAGATCTGGTTCTAAACTCAGGAAATCAATGCAAACCAGTTCCATGGGGCACTAGTAGTGATGTTGACCAAGGGGGCAGCCCTCTGAGGCAGGGCCTTTCTTTGTCAGCATCGACCACAGGTCTTGATATACTGCTCCACGTCAGCACTCATTTTGGGCCAATAAAATCGAGACCACACTAAGTGAAGGGTTCGGTCTATGCCAAGATGTCCCATGTGGTTATGTAAGGACCTCAACACCAGTTCTCTAAAAGCCAAGGGCAACACCAATTGTTGTTTGATTACTCGTCCCTCTTCACCCACAGTCTCCCTGTATAGTAGCCTATTAATCAGTTTCAACTTTGGTCCTTCTTTATACAACAGCGCAGTTCTCAAGTCAGTGGAATGTAATTTTGACACATCTCCCCCTCTCTGTAGGGCTTCCAAGACAGGGTTTATCATGGGATCTCGGGATTGAGACCGTTGGAGGCTATCATTACTGAATTGGGGCAACATACTAGTGTCTATGGCAGAAAAATGACAGTAAGCAGCAGGCAAGCAGTTCTCAGATGGGCTCAAACAGTCCACCAAACAGTCCACAGCATCAGGAGACACCCGTTCCTCCCTGTCAAATTTTTGTCAAAGAGCCCTTATGTCCGGTTCTGATAGCTGTACCCAATCAACTCTGGACACAGGCCTCTGCAAAAGGGCACCAGCATCTATATGGTTCAGGACGGTGCTATATTCAACAGCATAGTTGTAGGTTGCCAACACAGAAAGCCACCTATGGCCAGTGGCATCCAGCTTAGCTGAGGTCTGCACATATGTCAGGGGATTATTATCAGTTTTCACCAATATCTTAGCTCCATACAAATAGTCATGAAATTGATCAACAATGGCCCACTTCAGAGACAGGAACTCTAGTTTGTGCTCTGGGTAATTCTTTTCTGAAGGACTCAAGCTTCGGCTGGCAAAAGCTACAGGTCTCAGGCCGTTTGAGTGCTCTTGGTACAGGACGGCCCCCAACCCTTGCAGACTGGCATCAGTATGAAGAACATACAGTTTGGCAGGGTCAGCATTGGCCAGTACTGGGGCATGGGTGAGTTGATATATAATGTCATGGAAAGCTTCCTCACAATCAGCAGTCCAGCGGATGCCAAACACAACATTTGGGCAGAAGTAATTTTTCTCAGTCCCAGATGCACAGTTTTCTTATACTTTTTATGGGTCAGGGGATACTCTTGAGTAAGGTTAAGCAGAGGGCAGATCACCCGAGAGTAGACTTTAATAAATCTCATCTGTAATACCCACAAAACCCCAGGAACCGCTGCAGCTCCTTCAAGTTTTTTGGTTGGGGCCAAGTAGTCAAAGCATCTACTTTGCTGGGGTCAGTCTCTATGCTTTCAGTGGATACTATGTGCCCCACGTATTTTACAGAGGTTTGAAAGAATTGGCACTTATCTGTCGATAATTTGAGACCAAAATCTTCCAATCGGTCCAGGACTTTGAACAGCCTGCTTTCATGTTCTTCCAAGGAGCTGCCAAACACTATGACATCATCTAGGTAAACCAAACATTCGAGCAGATTCATGTCCCCCACATCACGCTCCATTAAACGCTGGAAAGTAGCAGGGGAACCTGAAATTGCTTGGGGCACCCGCAAAAATTCATAGAAGCCTAGGGGGCAGATAAAAGCAGTCTTTTCTTGATCCTCTGGAGCCATTGGGATCTAGTAATACCTGCTGCGAAGATCTAACAAAGAGAATCATTTACTGCCCTTTAGATAGTCCAAGGCGTCCTGAATGCATGACATAGTACACTGGTCTGGTATGGTCCACCGGTTTAGAGTACGGTATTCCACACACATCCAGACAGCTCCATTCTTCTTTCTCACTACCACAATAGGTGAGGCATAGGGGGTCCTGGACTCTTGTATCACCCCAGTGGCAAGCATTTCCTGCAGGTGCCTCCTCACATCATCTATATCAGCAGGGGCCAGGCGTCGGGATCGCTCACTGAAAGGTCACTCATCCTGTAGCTGGATGTGATGCTCATCCCCTTGTACACATCCTACATCCCATTCCTTCAGGGAGAACACCTGTCCCCTCTGGGCGAGCCTTTCACTGATCCTCTTCTTCCATTCTGCTGGTAGTGGGGAATCACCAAAATCAAACAGCTTGGGGGTTACTCGGTCACCTCTCCCGGGAGTCTTGCTGTGGGGCAGCACAGCAGTATCGGCACAGTGTACCATGGCCAGAGAGCAACCCTGTCTTACCCGAATCTCTCAACTGGATACATTATGCACTTGAACCATTACCCTCCAGGCAAAGGCATGCACTCTAGCAGCTAAGATACTGGGTTTAACCAACAACCCCTCTGGCAACTTTCCCTCACCAGGTGCATCCAGCATCAATATCTTATTCTTAACATCCTTGTTAATCAGGACTTCCCCCTGCAAAACACACTGGGCATTTGGGGCTAGTAGTAGTGGTTCCGGATCCTTCTTCCAGACAACCCCCACCGGCCTTCAGGTTCCACCTGGCCGGCCTTTCTCTGAGTCTCATAGGCCTTTTGAATCAAAGCGGGTATTCTGAGAGCTCACCCAGACCTGGACATCTGTTTTTCAGAGCACAGCTGCGCTAAACGACCAAACATGTGGGCATTAGTTCCAATTAACAAGGGCAACCCATCATACAGTCCAGTGGGAGGACACACTAGGGCCAAGGTTTCCACTTGTTCAGCCACCCCTGCCACAGAAGTAGGAAAACACAACCAGATCCGAATATACTCTGAATAAGGATAAGCCTTATCGCTCAGCCCCCAAACATTTAGTCCATCCAAAGGTTGCAGAGGCACCTCAGGCAAGTGCTTTCGGTACCAGTCCTGGAACATAATGGTTACCTGAAAGCCACTGTCCAACACAGCCCGGGTGAGTATTCAATTCACTCTCACAGTAGTTTCCATTGTGGGCCCCACCACATCAGACCATTCGGGGAGTGGGGTTTTTGAGGTGGCTTGGGCATTGGCCCTGGTCACAAAACCCTTCCGAGGAGGCCCTCCCAGAAGTCTGGTATAAGCCTTGCAATGCCAGGTGACTAGCCTGCTGTTGACCTTCCTTAAATTCTCGGGTAGCTGGCACTCAGTCTGAAAATGCCCATCCTCCCCACAATGATTACAGAACTTAGGATCTCGGGGGTCTTTGCTGGGAGGGAAATATCTCACCTGCCAGGAGGTGTCAAGGGGTCTGGACGGCTCCTCCTGACTAGGTCATATGTTTCTAGATAACTCAGGTTCCCTGGCTTGCCAGGATGGGTAGAAGTTTGTTTCAAGTCCCTCACCATCTCTCATAAATCTCTGATCTCAGCCTTCAAATCACTTTCCACCTGGGGGTCAGAGGAGACAGCATGCACCCCCACTCCTCCTGGGACTTCTGGGGGCACAGAAAAAACATCAGGCCCTGACTTAGCCCCCTCAAGGGGTGGATCTCATTGGGTTCACTGGACTCAGGGGTCTGGCATAGATTTACAACTCCCACATAAGGTTCCCACCCCTCTTCATCAGTCTCTACTTCTCGTATCTCCCTCATCAATTGACAGTATTCAGGAGGGGCAACCCGTCAGTCATGTAACTTGAGTTTTAATGATATCACACTGGAAAACCTAGCAGATTTTAAAATATGTTCCAGCCGGACCTGGTTTAAGGCTGTGGCAGTTATCCCCCTCTTTCGATAAGCTTTTGCCAATGCCCTTTCCACCTGGGTGATGAAAGCTGACAATTTCTCATTTCTCCTTTGTTTGGTGGATTTGAACTTCCATAATAAGTCCTCCCCAGTTTCAGTGCTCCCAAACACCCCCTCTAAAGCAGAAAGGTACTCTTTTGCAGTGACGTCAGGTCTGGTAGCTCGCAAGAAACAAATGGCTTCCAAAGCTGGGCCCCTCAGACTCTTCGTCAGTCTTTTTCATTTCTCCCCCTCAGAGCACTGCCACTCTTAGACAAGAGGGGTAGCATAGCCCATCCAAGCCTCTAAATCATCTTCCCCTGAAGGTACAGACACAGTACCAGAAAGAAGTTTTAGTCTACAATAGGAGTCTAGCTGTATGGGGGGGAACAACTAAAGGGGGTGAAGCCAGAATAGAACTCTTGGGGAGCCCGAGAGAGGTACCTGGAGAGGTTTGGGGGGTAGGATCACTTGACAGATCCAGCCCCTGCAGTAGCTCCTGGGTAGTCCTCCATTCCACAGCTAGCAATTTAAGCAGTTTATCTTTAAAGCTATTAGTCTTGGGGGACCCCCCGGGGTGACAGACCCACTCTGGGTGTGAGTGACCCTCCAACTCTGTTGGGCACCTTCTGGGTAGATCACTGGGGGTACCCTCTCGGGGTCTATAACTATACTGCATAACAGTAGCACCTGCAAGGTCTAGTTGAGTAGATTGGCCATACGCCCCTTCACCTCCACCTTGCCTAGACATTTAACACACTCCACTGCAGAAACAAGATCAGCATTCTTTGTCCCCAGAGGTACATCCAGTAGTAACACAATTTTCTGGGAATCCAACTCCTCGGCTTCACCCACCCCATTAGTTTATGCACCATGGTCTTAACAGGGTCCAACTTCATTTTAGTCATGATGTCCCCTTCCAGTTTTTCTTTTAGTTTGGCCATGTTGAGGTACTTCGTCTATTCGGCTGCTAGGGGACGCTAATTCCAGTGGTGCCTCCAAAATGTAACCCCTAGGGGGTGCTATCTCAAGGGCTACTACTCCTGCATGCTCAGTTAATAGGTTGAGGGGCCTGGATCCATTGGTGGGTGCCTCCATCCAGAGGTCTGGGTTGGAACAGTCAATTGCGACCAGTTCACAGCCCTCTGGGTCACTGCAATCCCCCTTTCTTCCCACTAGTGGCACACAAAAAGCACTCACAGTAACCTTGCAATATACACTTACCCCTAGGGTTGGCTCAATCAACTTGACTCTAAGGACCCCTTGTAAAGTAAGATGCAGTTATACAGTAACCACTATACAGTAATTTAAACAAAAACACACAGTTCAAGCAGTGTAACCTTGCTAAACAACCAAATCTGATTTATTTGGGGGGTAACAAGGACTGGGGGAAATCAGGTTAATTAGCTTACAACTCTAATGTGTACATATCTCTGAACCTATATCTAGGGCACTGTGCACAGGCCAAACCTCTAAGCCACAGTCTTTGGGTATCTAAACAATAGGAGGCTAGCCTTTTGCTGCAGCTGGTTGGGGCCCTGACACAGAAAACAAGCATTTGATTCCTAAGAGGATTAGGTAGAGCCAGCTGGCTCAGTTCATGTAGCCAGTAAAGCAGCCAGACAAATCTTGCCCTCACTGTGAACATCAGAGAGGGAGCTACCCTGATTTAGTACTCACGACTCCAGCACACTTGCAGGACCGAGCCTGGAATTCAGCCACTTCTCCACGCATTTATATGAAGAGCAGAGGGGTACCATACCAGGCAGCTGCTGCATAATCCCATTCACTTTCACTGCTCACACCGGGCCAAACGACGCAGCTTCACTAGTCCTGACAGACCGAGCGCAATTGAGGCAGATTCTCCAGTCCTCTACAGGGTGAGCCTGGTAGGTAGCTGCGCCATCGCACAGCCTCCTCTGACCACTACTTAGTGGATTTAGTCCGACACTTGCTGGCATTTACCCCGCTGATATGCAACCTTCCACACATGCTTCCCACGAGAAAGCTCAACAGTACAGGGGCACAGAGCTCCTTCCTCGCTCACAGCTACAACAACTCTACCCCTTGGCAGTTTGAGCAACACTCTCAGTTCGGGTCCCACCAAATCCCATTGGTGGGCTGCAGATACCAGTCACTTAAGTCAGTCCCCATTGGTGCAGAAAGGGTGCCATAGCCCAGAACTCCACTTCCCAGAATCACTGGCTATGTCCCCTATGGCTAGCCGGCTCCAACATGCATCCTGATCCTGATTGGCCCAACAGATCTCCATTTTAATGTTCCCCTTATTCACCATTGGCCCAGTTCAATAGTCCAGGTCCAAAATGGAGGGGCCAAGCACACGAAATCCCAGCTGAAATGAAAGCAGGTAAGATAAACTGTAATTTCACTAACACTCTAAATATTTACAGCCAGACAGTTACATCCATCAAAAGGGCTCCCTTAGCACTTACAGTGACTGCAAAATTGGAGCTATCTCACCACAGCTCGGGTGGGATTCGAGCAGGGAAAACCCCAGCCCCCATGTACAAGTCACTGGAGCCTGCGAGTAGGCAGCTCTTAAAGAGACAGTACCAGCGGCTTCAAAAGCATTCTCAACGCCCACATCTTTTGGCATTACGCAGAACACCAGTTAGGCAAGGAGCTAATGAATAGCTCCAGAGAGCCTTTTAAGAACCCCCATTTGTAGGGGGGGTTATATGGGTATTCACTAAAAATAAAGTTACTTCAGAGAAATGTGCACAAGCAAAAAAGGAGATGTTTAAAGGAGAGCTGTGTTTAAGAAAGTTGCCTACAGCCAGAAACACTGTCTACCAGCATGTGCTTTTTCTAAACCATGCTGCCAAGCTGTATTTTTTTGTAGACTTACACCAAACTTTGTAGTATGACAGAGAAAAATATGCTTAATAAGAGAAAAATAGTTTTGAGTGTGAAATATGTGAAATGGAGGTGTCACTAACCTTTTTACGGAGAATAGATCATGGTTAGTCATAATCCATGCAGTTACACAGGAGGTGGAGCTAAATGTGGGAAAAATGAATATTCAATTCCTGACTAAAAAAAGCTGTTGTGGTTAGTGTAATTAAAGGATAGACTGCTGTTTTTTAAAGAAAAGTGAAGAAAGAATGCTCAGAAGTATGTTATTTAAAAGTTTAATGACAGATAAGTTTAAGACTTAGCAACTTAGGGTTCCCATGGGTCATTTTTTTTTTACAGAAAAAAAATCAGAAGAGAGCTAGAGATGTTACCTTTCCCGCCAAGATAGTGAAAATATGCTTAAACACAGAGACAGTGTTTATTTTTTTATGACAAAGTGAATGTAAATACACATGGAACTCAAAGTGAGGTTAAAAAAAGGAAGCCTTAGAATGTTGAGAGGAGCAGTTGGATTTCAAAACTGTGTATTCCATTGTGGCTTATGCTGCTGTAGAAAGCAACATGATTGGTACTGAACTCCTGGACAGGTTAGGGTCCATTTAGTGACCAGAAATTAGTATATGTAAAGTAGTTTCGGGTACAAAAGTAGCTGCACAGTCAGTGTGCAGGGAGCTCAAGCAGGCAGAGCGACCAAGAAGGAGGGACCCGAGCCAAGTTGGTGTCAAGTGAGAAAAGACCTACTGCAGTGATGGTGCCTGAAGGGGACAGCCCTTACTTAAATTGTAATCAGAATAGGGGATTGCCTGTATCCCAGTGTATGGTTAGATAGGGTAGTGCGTGAGAGCAGGGAGAAAATAGAGAGCCTGTTTCTTCAAGTGCCTGATGATCCAGATGTACCGAGTTTTCCTCACAGAAACAAGCTGCAACCTGAAGAATTCATAATTTCTCCAGTTTTTCATCACCACAGCTGCTTACTCTAGAGGGCCGTCAGAAGAATTCCTGAGTTTTCATCATAGAATTTATTTAAGAAATCCAATTTGGGGACTGTTTTAAAAGTCAAGTAACACTGAAGCAAAAGAAATGTACCACAATTCTGCATTTTAAAAGATTTTGTCATCTGAAGGACTGAACAGTTTAAGAACTGGGGGGGGGTCCTAGTTTTTAATGTGCCTGTATGTGATATGTTTCATGCCACTGTTATTCCTGATTGCTTAAAGTGTTTTTGTTGTATAGAAATGTTAAATGATTTTAACTGTGTAGAGTTATTGAGTTAAATAAGTAAGGTAACTGTGTGATAGATACCAGGGTAGGTATCTGGTGTAAGGGGTCAGTGGGCTGACTAAGGTGAGAGAAGGCCCGATAGCCACTGCTTGCCCTTAAGGCTACAGTGTAAATAAGCTCAGTGATTAAGGCCATGGAGGGCACTTCTCCAGGGACAAGCTTGTGTTCTGCAGGACTGGTGTGTGGTGTGTGCCTGCAGCCTCCAGGGGAACGGTACTGTATATGTGCTGGAGGGCTGGTGGGTGGTGGGTGCCTGCAGTCTTCATGGAAAGTGTAGTGGGGTGTTGTGCCCTGCAGGGAAAAAAGAAAGAAAAAGTGTCTATTCAAACTGCAAATCATGTTTACTTGTTCACAAATTTATGCACAGGTGTGCTGTGCCATTTGTGGCTATACAAGCTAGTTTTTCGCCTTTTCAGAAAAATGTACCTTCTTTTTTCACCAATACAAATGTCAGTGTCCTCGCTTACAGAGCCAGTGTCTCACATTCCTGCAGGTCTCCAGATTAGTCCAGTGTAGTATCCCCTACCCTTGGCAGCACTCAGCTACACCTGTTGGGAATCTAAGGTACAGTATTCAGGTAGTACCCAACTGGAGAGGTGCTGTCGGGGTAAAGGGACAAAGATTCTATAACACCCACTACTGTGTGGAATGGTCCCAAATGTGACAAGAGAGTAATGCAGTAGAGGGGTTGTCATAAAATGACCTCCAAAATGCTCCAGAATGCACCAAAATCCCCAATTTTATGGGGGCTAGGTGGCCCCAGAACCCACCCTATAGTTTAAATATTAAAACCTTGTATGTATACTTTTATTAAAGACTGGTTACTCCACTGGTCTTCACTGACCACAGGACCACGGGGCAGGTGCATGTGAGCTGTGACCGTCTCAACCCCATCAGGCAGCAGGCGTCATTTTTTTTTTTGCTACTGTTTCTCCCCCTTGGTCCCCCGCTGACCACCTCTGACGTCCCCCTCCTCTCCATCCTGAAGCATCATACCCCCTCCCCTATCACCCCCATGACTTACCCTTCATGGCAGGGGGTGGGGAGCTGCTCAACCCACTGGCATGGATCCAGCTTGGGAGGTCTCCTCTTGGGGCAGCACTGCGGGGGGACTATTGTCATTCTGCTGCAGTGGGAGCCATTTTTAAATTTTCCTTGTTGAGGCTGGGAACGTGCTATACCACCAATGATGCCCAGGGTGCACATCCACATGCTGTATGTTGGTTGACTGCTCCCCTCTGCCCCTGCATTGTGGGACCTGGCATGCCAGCCCCCCAACCTCCGCTAAAAGTCAGCCAAGTGCCGATCCATGTCCTCACTCTCCACCGGGAAAGGAGAGCTGTCCTCTGGATGCTCAATCTTCTCCTTCCCTGGTCAATCCCCAATGACCTACTTGCACTGTGAACATAGGTCACTGGCATGACAGGAGGTAAGGCAGTGATGCCTCAGCCCTCCACGCCACTGGGCCAGAAAAAGGAAGCATTTTTTTTGTTGTTGTTATATTTTTGTACCTCCTTGGCCGCCTGGCCATGCTCCCCTTGTTATCGCATCCTCCTGGGGATATTCCAGCCATCATCTGCCTCTGCCAGCCCAGCACCCCAGTCCTGTGGTTTTACTCCCCCACAGCGGGGCTGCAAGGAGGAGTCCCCAACTCCCAACAGAACATAGATCCAGGTGGGTGTCGCACTACTGTGATGAAACTTCCGAATGGCCATCAAGCCACTTGAGCAAGGCACCATCCTCTTTTTTCCTTGTTTTTACTGCCCTGGAGCCAAGAACATGCAATAACATCTATGGAGGGGAGCGCGCACGTGTCCACATGCGCACCCTCCAGACTTCTGCCCCCAGCTCCCCCTATGGACAGCACATCGTATTGCCTCCTAGCCTCCGCTGACTGTGCTGGACCCCCCCTCCACAGAGAAAGAGAGCAGTCCTTTGGAATCTCAATCATTCATCTACCCTGCCAACCCCCGGCAATCTGTGCTCATTCCCGAACACCAGTCGCCGGCGTGGTGTGAGGTATTACAACCAGTGCTTCAGCCCTCAGCACCACTAGGCCAGCTACTGGTGGTCTTTTTTTAATGCAACTTTTACTCCAGGAAGTTAGCAGTGCCAGGCAGCCCAGAAGCAATCCTCCTAGCCTCCATCCATATCAGGGCACCTGGGCAGAGCAGCGCTAACAGCATCATCAAATTAATTGGAAGTCATGCAACCTGTTAAGTGATCTGGGTTGTGAGCATGGCACTAGGAGGAGGGCAGGGTAGGGTGGGTAGGGTGGATCACCAGTTCAGTTGAAGGCATTATGACTGTGGCCCTCCAGCCCCCAGCTGAGCAGTGAGCACTGCATGGCAAATGTTTACTTGTTGTTTTATGGTTTGTGAGCCATGCTGAGTACTGGGGAGGAGAGAAAGTGTGTTGAAATACCATGACTGTTTGGGAGAAAAATAAGTCCAATTACAGTTTGTGATATGTATGCCTACCACTCAGGGTCCTACCCTCTTAGTGCCAGAGGAAAGAGGAATCAGTTTTGGGGGTAGTAGTAAGTGGTGATTGTACTGGTGACTGGCATTTTAGGCTGTATTTTGTTTGTGCTTCTCCCCTTCCCATTTGCCCCAAGATCACACCTGGAAATGAGCCTTGGCTCAGTGTGCCTGTCCTGGTTACCAGTTTTAAATAAATAATAAATAAGTTGTGTAGGCTTAGAGATGGCAAACCAGCAGTTTATAAAAATAATAATAATAATAATCTTTATTTATAGAGCGCTTTACAATAATTAAACAATTAAAACCTTAAAAAACATAATAGGTTAATTCAATAATAACAGCAGGGTCAAGACAGATCAATTAATGGAGAAAGCTAAATTAAATAGATACGTCTTCAATACTGATTTGAAGCTCTCCATGGTCTGGCACTCATGAACCAGATGAGGCAGAGAGTTCCACAGGGTGGGGGCCACAAATGCAAACACACGGGCCCCAGATGTCTGTAACTGAACCCTGGGAATCTCTAGTAATCTCTTGTCAATGGAGCAGAGGGGTTGGGAGGGGCAGTAGGGGCAAATAAGCTCCTGCATGTTGCCCAGTCCCTGTCCATATAGGGCTTTATAGGTCATCAAGCCAACCTTGAAGGTGATCCACCATTGAACTGTCACACAGTGCAGCTTGCGCAGCACAGGTGTATAACATGGCTAGTTCATGGAAGCCCAGTCAGTAACCTGGCTGCTGCATTCTGCACCAGCTGCAGACAGTGGATATCAGCCCCTGGTTGCCTAAGGTATAGGGTATTACACTAATCAAGATGGGAGATCACAAAGACATGACCAGAGTCGGAAGACTGTCAGTCTGAACCAGATGCTTAATCCGGGCGATGTTCCTCAGATGATAAAATGAGATCTTGATGATGGAGGACACCTGAGACTTCAGGGTCAACCCCTTAACAAGGATAATGCCCAGACTCCGCACCTTTTCAGAGGTCCTCAAATGGCAGCCACTATGTAAAAGACTGGAGGCCTGCCCAGCCAAAGGCCCATGAACCCGATGGTCTGGGTCCACAACCAAAACCTCAGTATTTTCTGGATTCAGCTTCAATTAGCTATCACTCTTCTAGTCTTGGATCTTGGACAAGCAGGTAAATACCGAGACTGTAATATCCAGTTCAGGTGCAAAGGATATGTATAGCTGAGTATCATCTGCATAGCAGTGAAAACTCAGACTGTACTGCCTCACAATGTTCCCCAGCGTCAAAATGTACACCTATGAACAATATGGGTGACAGCACAGAGCCCTGCGGGATCTCACATGGCAGGGAGAATGTGTCTGAAAAATAAATTCAAGACACTACCCTCTGAGACTTGCCAGTGAGGAAAGAGTGGAATCATCTGAGGACTGTACCTGACAGACCACAGATCAACCACAGATCCTCTAGCAGCACTCCATAGGAGAGACCAAGGAGGACCAAGATGGTACAACTTCTCTGATCTCTCGCTATAAGGAGGTCATTGAACACCCAAACAAGAGCAGTCTCAGTACTATGCCTTTTCCTAAATCCTGACCGGAAGGGATCATAGATATCATGGATGGCTACATGGTCATTCAGCTGCAGCATGACCACCTTCTCAATAACCTTACCCACGAAGGGAAGGTTAGAGACAGGCCCATAGTTGGTGAGACAGTCTGGGTCGAGAGAAGATTACTTTAAGAGGAGTGTCATCCCTGCCTCATTCAGGGAGTCTGGAAACTCCCCGGTCTCTATCGAAACCTGGACAATCTCAGCCATGACCAGGCCAATTACCTCAATGCACCCCACAAGGAAGTGGGTTGGGCCCAGGTCTAAATTACAGTAGGTCGACCACATGCTCTGGGCAATCCTCATGACATCTGAGATCACTACCTGGTCAAAAGCTGACCAACCAGATCGAGGTGCTGGGACCTCCCACCAATCACTGCCACACCCACTGGAGTTGGCTGAACAGATCTCCGACCTGATGTCAGCAATCTTATCTTCAAAGAAGTGAGTAAACTCATCACACTTCTCTTTTGAGAAGGCTTTCTGCGATTGCAGACAGGCTGGATTGCACAGTCTGCCCACAGTCCAAAAGAGATGAGCCAGTTGGTTTCATGTCGCAGTAATCTCCCTGGACTGAAACTCTGCCTTCTTCCGGGAGATCATTGATTGTTAGTCCATGTAATATGCCATCAATCTAAGCTTGTCAGCATCAAGGCCAGATTTCCTTCAGCGACGCTCCAGCCTTTGCCCCATTCTTCTCATCTTCCTCAAGTTACCGTCAAACTATGGGTACCGGTGATGAAGGGAGAGGGGGTGAATCCAGACAGGAGCAATAGAGTCCAGAGCTGCCACTACAGCCTTATTATAGGCCAGCAGTAAATTCTCTGGACCCATGGTTGCACTCAAAAGTCCAGATAGGTCTAGTACCACTGTAAGGCCATCTGGGATCACACCCCTTAATGGGCTGTAGCAGACCATCTCCAAAGGGGCAGGCCTATAGGGGTACCTGGAAGTTGAACCTGATACAACAATGATCAGACCATCTGACCGGTTTCATGACCAGGTCAGTGCTCTCCAAACCCAGTAGGAAAACCAGATCCAATAAGTTTTGGGTCACAGCGGTAGCCATCTGTATGAAGCCCAGCAAATTCTTCAGCTGGAGAAAGTCCTGTCCAAAATGCAAGAGTTCATCATCGATCCAGGCGTTGAAGTTGCCCAGCACCATCACTCTGGGGGACCCCAACACCATGTCGACAACAAAATCCACAACTTCCTGCAAAAATTGCTTCCCATCCCAAGGTGGATGGTAGATGAGAAGAATTTTGCACCCCACACCTGCACCCAAGATACACTTAAAGGATCGGGTCTCCCCCACTGGTACATCTACCAGGTTCAACTCCAATCTAAAACAAATGGCAACACCCCCATCCTTATGATCCAACCTTAGGCTGTGTATCACCGAGAACCTGGCCAGAACTGCTGCCTCTAGAATTGGGCTGGCATTGTCATCCAATCAGGTCTCAGTGATGTACGCCAGGTCAGATGACCCAACAAGATCAGCAATCATTGCTAGCTTGTTCTTGATATACCTGGCATTTAATTACACCACCCAGGTTGGATGAGATTCTAAGGCTGACCAAGAAACCTGCCCAGTCAAGGTGGAGCCTTTGGTTATGGGGAACAGACAGGGGAACCCTTCTCCAGTCTGCATTTCACCCGAGGGCATCTTCTTGTCCCCACAACCTCAATCCAGCCATTTCGGTCCTCACCTCCCCGAGGTCCAGGGCCCCTTCCCCTATGCCTTCTACCCACAATTCCCAAAGCCCAACAATGGATGTAAACATCAGCAGGCAGAGGGAGACAAATAAAGGGACGGAGACCCCGGAGCTCCGAGGAGGAGTAGTGCCTGACTGGGAGAGCCTTCTCTCAACATACAGTATATTCTCCAACCCCAAAAGCAGTACTGTATAATGCAAAAGGGTAAATCAGAGAATTAGGAACATGCCTATGGGGGAGGGGGGGTATTAAGGAACAGTTAGGTGGGAGATCAACATACTGGTAAAATAGTGACTTGAGAATATCCGCCAGAGCAACAAGGCCAATGGGATGCTGAATGTAGAGGAGTTTAGATAGTAGGAGGAGAAAGAGTTGATAATGCCTTGGCCTTATATTGATCATTGGTAAGGCCTCACCTGGAGTGTTGTGCCCAGGCTTGGAGTCCTCTCCTTAGAAAGGAGTCAGACATTGATAGACTGGGTTCAGTGCATGACCTCAAACTGCTAAAAAGGTCTGAAGAGCCCTGTAGATTAGTTAATTCAATTGAACTGTTAAGCCATAATTATTCCCTTAATGATAACAACATGTGTTTAAAGATTCCCAAGGTAAAAAATAGTTTGGGGGAAATGTCTTTTATATATCAGGCAGCGAGGGCTTGGTAAAGTTTCCCCAGCCAGTGGAGGGATTTGTCATTGTATTTAAACAATTTGTAAAGCCAAAGATGCATATCTGTAGTTGCTAATAGGGGTTAGAGGTTGCAATAACGTATATATTGTATCATGTTGACTGTTTTGTTATTGTAAGTTACGAATTTGTAAATTATTGTGTATTTTTATATATTACCTTGTGCTGTAATAAATTTTTGTAATTAACAGGATTGCATGAAAACAGGGCCTTTTTGGCCCTGTGGTAAAAAAAATGCCTGTATACATAAAGTTATCTTACTACTACTAGTACTACTTGAAGGGTTCTATTCAGGGTCAGCAGAAGAGCTGATTGTACAGCAAATGTCTGAAGGCTGCCCTCTGAACATGTACTTGCTGGAGGCCTAACAAGAGAGGGGGGCATGACCATTAATGGATTCAAACATGGGTGGGGCAGCTAGTGGACTCATAATCCCACTTGGAAGAACCACTGGAGGGAAGAAGCAGAAGAGAGGAATGACTAACTCAGTGCGGCACTAGGTTGGAGGCCAGGTAAGGTAGTAACAACTATGGACATAGCTGATGGGCCATGGGTCTCCTCCTGTTATCCAATTCTATGTTTCTGTAAAATGGGAGGGGCACTGAACAAGTATACTATGTGACCACTGGAAGGAGGGCTACTGCCTAGCATCTTCTAGAAGGGGAAGGGCAGGACAGCTACACAGCATCTTCTGGAAGGAGTCAGAATAATATATTGAGGAAGGAGGTGGAGGAGTGGGAATGAACAACCTACTGGTAAGGTAAAAGGGGAGGAGATCTGCAATACTACCAGGAGGAGTCTATCAGCAGACAGAAAAGGAAAGTGGGAGAAGGTAGCCTAACTGTGATACAGTGGGTGTGTGCCTGGCATGGAGAGCACCAATAGAAAGAGTGTTTCAAATTCAAAAGTCAAAAAAAGGGAAAGGGGTCTACCTGTGCTACAAAAATGTTGGATGCCCTTTCAGTAACCAGTTTGACCAGAAAAAGGAGTAAGATATAGCCAAGTAAGGAGATTGAGAGAGCAGCTGAAAGAAGAAGATACACTGACCAAATATCAACTGCATTCTCTGTCCAGCATTCCTGTCTGTTGTGGTTGGCATAGCAACTGGGGAAAAAACTAATGTTTTTTGGTTTTTTTTTCTTAATACTTTCTTATTAGGGAGTATTTACAATTTATAGTGCACCACTGTGTTGTTTTGGTGACTTGTAATATTACAGTTTGAGCTTGGTAGACACACAGCCATGTTTGGCAATGTGCCTTTCTCTGTTAAAATTTTGTTCTGGCACATTGACACATTCTGAATTTTGTGCTTTTTGGTGAGTTCATTTCTGTTCCCTTTTAATAGGAAGAACAAACAACTGCAGCACAGAATAGAAATCTGAAAACTTGCTGTCATGCCAAAAATATATAATGATGTGAGCAAACACTTGTTGGTGGAGGGGGACACACACAGAAACATAGAAACATAGAAGTTGATTGCAGATAAGGACTCAAGGCCCATACAGTCTGCCCATTTCTTTTTCTACCTTATGAATGTGCCATTGGCCTTTGCTCTGTCATTGACCTATCTATTCATACTCATCTGTATAGCTCCCTCATGCCTATCCCATGCCTGTTTGAAGCCCTGCACTGTATTCATATTCATCACTTCCTGAGGTAGGCCATTCCATGCATCCACCACCCTTTCTATGAAAAAGAACTTCCTCACATTACCCCTTAATTGGCCTCCCTCTAATCTCATGCTGTGTCCTCTTTTCCTGCTATTTTTCTTATATTGAAACATGTTAGACTCTTTCACCTTGTTAATGCCCTTAATGTGTTTGAATATTTCAATCATATCACCTCTCTTCCCTCCTTTGCTCTAGGGTATACATATTGAGCTTTGTTAATCTGTCCTCATATGTTTTCTGATGCAGTCCCTGCACCCTTTTGATTGCTCTTCTCTGGACTGCCTCAATTTGGTTAATGTCCTTGTGAAGGTGTGGCCTCCAGTACTGCACACTGTACTCCAGATGGGGCCTAACCGGTGTCTTATAAAGCGGGATTATTACCTCCCTCTTCCGACTTGTGATACCCCTATTAATACACCCCAACATTCCCCTAGCCTTACCTACTGCTTTAGTGGTCTGCTTGGATGATTTCAGGTCATCGGTGATGATGATGCCCAAGTCTCTTTCTTCCCTTGTGACTGCTAGCAACTCCCCTCCCAGCCTATAGGTGGCTTCAGGGTTTCTCTTCCCTATGTGCATGATCTTGCACTTCTTTGCGTTAAACCTCAGTTGCCACTTGTCTGACCATTTTGCTAGTTTACCCAGATCTCTTCTCATTCTGCACACCCCATTTGTATCATCTAATCTGTTGCAGATCTTAACGTCATCTGCAAACAGACAAACCTTATCCTCCAGTCCATCTGCAATGTCGCTGATGAAGATATTGAAGAGGACTGGCCCCAAGACTGATCCCTGAGGTACCCCACTTGTGACTTGCATCTCTTTTGACTGTATACCATTTACCACTACTCTCTGTTTTCTGCCCATCAACCAGTTTGCCACCCAGTAGACCAACTTCTGACCCACCCCAAACCTGCCCAGCTTATTAATCAATCTTCTATGTGGAACAGTATCGAAAGCTTTGCTTAATCCAAGGTAGGTGACATCAACTGCTCCCCCTTGGTCCACCACTTTGGTTACCCAGTCAAAGAAATTTATGAGATTAGTTTGACAGGACCTTCCTTTTGTAAACACATGCTGTCTTGGATCCTGTGCTCCTATGGATTCCAGGTGTTGCACTATCCTTTCCTTAACGAGTACCTCCATAATCTTGCCCACTACTGAGGTAAGACTGACTGGTTTGTAGTTCCCTGCCTCTTCCCTGCTGCTACTCTTGTGGAGCGGGATCAAATGAGCCCTTCTCCAGTCTTCTGGGACCTCTCCTGTACTCAGAGACTCACTAACAGTTCTGATAATGGCTCTGCTAGTTCCACCCTTAGCTGCTTTAGTACCCTGGGATGTATGCCATCAGTTCCCATTGCCTTGTCTATCCTGAGCTTATCAAGCTCTTGTAGGACCCTTTCTTTTGTGAAGGGACTAGTGCACACCTCCCTTCCCCCTGTGTCCATGGTGCTGAGCTGTGGGCCTTGCCCTACCTTCTTTTCAGTAAATACTGAGCAGAAGTATCTATTTAGGATAGATGCGTTTACATGGTGCTCCTCCTCACACGCCCCCTTATCCTCTCTGATCTTAGCAATGCCCCCTCTGGACTTTCTCCTTTCACTAATGTATCTATAGAAAGTCTTGTCACCTTCTTTTACTGTTTGTGCTAGTGTTTCCTCGGTTTGGGCCTTTGCCTGCCTTACTGCCTTCCCTGCTTCCCTTAGGGAAGTTTGGTATGCCTCCCTATCTTCATCCTGCTGCATTTCCATTATATTTCCTGAAGGCCAGACTTTTGGCTCTGACTTTTTCTGCTACTGTTTTTGAGAACCAAAGTGGTTTCTTTCTTCTTTTGAACTTCCTTTTCTCTCTAACACAATGGGATGTTGCTTCAAGTATTGCATCCTTAATGCTTGCCCACTTTGCCTATACTCCCTCACCTGTATTTCTTTTTCCAGGGCTAGCTTAACTCTGTTGGCCATCTTATCAAAGTCAGCTCCTCTGAAGTCCCATACGTTTGCTTTGGAATGGGATGATTTAGTTCTAGTGGCCAAATTGAACCATACCATGATCATAATGTGCCTTTCACAGTTCAAACTTATTTGTAATTTTTTGTTGCCACCTTGACCCATTCTAAATGTTGTTCTTTTCTGTAAGAGTGTTGTGGGGTGTTATGTCGCATTAATCCCTTGTATTTGTTTGGTACCCAGAAAAAATGGCTCCAGAAAAAAAGCTCTGGAAAAAATGGCACATGGAAAAAAAGGCACCAATGGACTCTGAAAGAATCTGTCTACCTGAGTTGATGAAATCAAATAATGGAATCGGTGTTAGCCCCCAATCCCTCCCCCAAGTTGCGTCTCCCCTGAGTTTAGAATAGTAAATCTCTCCCCACCCCACTTAGTGTTAGGGTTTGCTAATGCTCATGATGAAATGTGTAGGTGCCATTTTTCCACTTTTTCATTTTGTGCCTTTTTTTCCATGTGCCATTTTTATTGGAGTCATTTTTTTCCAGAGTTACTCTTTCTAGAGACATTTTTTCATAGAACCATTTGTTCAACCCCCTTCCTGGCCTTTGCTCACACAATTACATTTCTGAAATGTTTGTGATTTGTATTCCCTGCTGCTTTTGCCAATTTCCCTTACAGTCATTTTCTGTTTCCTTTTAATGTGAACTGCAAATAGATGCAGCACAGAACAAAAATCCAAAAACTCACAGCCATTCCAGAAATACTCAATGATGCAAGCAAACACTTGTTGGGGGAGCACACGGCCATGTTTGTAATGTGCCTTTTGCAGTTCAAACTTGTTTGTGTTTTTTTGTGAGCACTTTGTTCCATTCTAAATGTTGTGTTTTTCTGTAAGAGTTTTGTGGGTCGTTCCATTGCATAAATTCCCTGTGTTTGTTCAACCCTGCCCCCCGGCCTTTGCTCACGTTGTTACATTTCTGGAATGCTTGTATTTTGTATTCAGTGCTGCTTTTGCAAATGTCCCTTACAGTCCCTTTCTATTCCCTTTTAATGTGAATTACAAAGAAATGCAGCTCAGAATAGAAATCTGAAAACTTGCAGCCATTCCAGAAATACTCGATGATACTGTATGAGCAAACACTTGTTGGGGTTAGAGGAAACACATGGCCATGTTTGTAATGTGTCTTTTACAGTTCAAACATATTTGTATTTTTATTTATTTATTTTTTTATTTAGGCATTTTACCAGGAAGGTATGCTGAGCAGACTACTGCTTGATTCCAGATGCATCCTGAGGGGTGAGGGAAAATACAAAACAATTGATATACAGGACATTGTACAAATCAGGTTACACATACCAGGATACAATGCATTACAGTTGGTCGAGTTCAATGCACAAGACAAGCAGAGATCAGGTACAATGCATATATATGTAGCCCCCAGGGGCGCTACCCGTAGGGCTACTACCCCTGCCTGCCTCCACTGAGACAGGGTGAGAGGCCCAGATCCGTTGACGGGTGCCTCCACCCAGAGGTCAGGGTTAATGCGGTCGAGACTGCCTTGGTCACAGCCCTCTGGGTTACTGTAACCCCCCTCTTGTCCCACTAGTGGCTCACACTGATTACCAACAATTCATTTCACCAGTACACTTATCCCCCAGGCTGTATCTCTCAACTCACTCCAGGGACCCCCTGTAAAGTAAGATACAATTAAATCACAGTCACTATGCAGCAGTTCACCAAAGATGCACAGACCAGCCAGGGTGCAGTTGCAACACAACAATCTGATTTATTAGAGGGGCGGATAACAAGGGAAGGGGAGGGGACTTCAGGTCAATTGGCTTATCACTGTAATTATCTACCTAGGGCTCTGTGCACAGGCCTAACTCTAAGATTTGCTGTCCCTGGGTACCCAAGCCCTAATGGCATAGTCCAAACGTGGCAGCTGGTTGGGTCCCTTAACACAGATAACTGTCCCAATCCTAAGCAGGTCGGCCTGAGAAAAAAAACGTTTAAATAGGCAGTCAGCAGTATAGCAGTATACTAGAAACCACTGTTGGCACACTCTGCAGGGAGCAACCCTGACTCAGTACTCACAACTCCAGCAAATAACGATTCCTTCAATGCTGCCAGGGCAGAGCCTGAACTTCACCAGCCTCCTCACACATTTATATGGCAACAACAGAGGGGTACCATACCAGGCAGCTGCTTTCAGGCCTTCAGAAACTCACAGAAAACTCGGACAGCAAACGGCAGCTTCAACATCACAGACAGACCGAGCGCAACTCAGCAATTCTCTCCAGTCCTCTCAGGTTGAGCCTGGTAGGTAGCTGGGGCTGGCACCAGCCTCCTCCGGAAAGACCTGCGCCGTGATTTGATCCTTTCGCTTGAAAGGGCAGCTTGACACCTTCGGCCTTTCACGTGCTTCCTGCGCGAACACTCCAAAGCGCAGAAGCACAGACCTCCTCTCCTCTCCTCAGCCACAACGCATCTCCCCTTGGCAGCATTGAGCACTCCAACCAGAGCGGGTGCTACCCGTTTCCATTGGCTGGCGGAACATGCCAGTCACTTCCTCCTGCTCTCAGTGGTGCGAAAAAAGCGCCATAGCCCATAATGCCTTCCTCAAGGGGCAAGCCGTTTCCCCATTGGTCAGCCAAGTCTATAGGGTCCTGAGTGCTGATTGGCCCAATTCAGCAGTTCTGGACCAACATGGAGGAGACAATCAAAACAGTCCTCACTGCAAAGGAAGGCAGGTTAGAACAGCTACATTATTATTGTTATTCCACATTATTTTCAACAGATAATCATATCCCCCCAGCAAAACTCCTTCTGGGCCACTAGCGACCCCAGAAGCGAGCCACCTTTCAGTGGCCCGGGCGGGACCCGGGCAGGCAACCCACAGCCCCCCCCCCCATTCTGATTAATTACAACTACAACAGGCAGTCCTTAAAGGAGCAGAAACGGAGGCTTCAAAATGCTCCTTGTTACTCACTTAACAGCTAAGAACAGGACACTAGCCTGGTGGGGAGCACTTAAACAGGCTCCAGGGGAGCTTTCAAGAACCCCCGTCTGCACGGGGGTTACATATACAAAAATAGATAAATGTACAATAAGTAGAAAAAGAGAAAGATCCTGTGTAGTCAGAACTTAGATGCATGTGCAGATAGAGGAGAAGTGTGCTTGGAGGAGGGAGAGACATGCCGAATACATGTGAAAAGTGAGTTCCACAGTTCCACATTTTAGGCATGAGGACACTGAAGATTGCCTTACCTACAACAGTGGATCTATGTGGAACATTCAGGACATGGAAGTCGTTGTTCCTGAGTGAGTACACTGGGAAGTTAGATGCTGTTAGGGCAGAGCGAGATAAGGGGGCAGGGACTGGGTCCAGAACTTGGCCATTATCATGGTGCAGTTGGACTGCCTATGGTCATTTAGTGAGGGGAGGTTCAGTGTGTGGTAGAGGACACAATGATAGGTGGAGTAGGGACAATCAAGGGCAAAGTGACAGAAGGAGTGGAAAATGGGGTCCAGTCTGGCTAAGGTGGACTTGGGAGTGGCACTGTAGACTACATCTCCATAATCAAAAATTGGGAGAATCATTTTCTGCACAACTGCCCGGTGAGCAGGCAGCAGGATGCAGCCACGGTTGCAGTATAAGGCACCTAGTATGGGGTGCAGCTTCTTGTGGATAGATTAGATATGTGCAGAAAAGTCAAGGTGTTGGTCAAGCCAGACCCCAAGATATCTAAATGAGGTGCAGGCCTCCAGAGTTATCCCGTCCAGGGTGTGAAAGATGGAGGTGGAGGGAAGCTGTGAAAGTCTCTGCCTAGTGCCAAAGGTCACAGATACAGTTTTCTTGGCATTGAGAAATAGCTGATTGGAGAAAAACCAGTGCTGAACATTGTCGAAGTCCTGCTGAAGTCTGGTCACCACATCAGAGGACAAGGGGCCTGATGTATACAGAACAGTGTCATCTGCATACATATGGATGGATGTGTGTGGGCAAGCAGAGGGCAGGTCATTGAGGAAAATGGAGAACAAGAGTGGGCCCAGGACCAAGTCTTGGTGTACTCCAGTTGTAACAAGGAGGGAGGTTGAGGTGGTGGTACTAATTCTGACAGATTGGGACCTGCCTTCTAGGTAGGAGTGGAACCAACTGGTGGCTAAGCCGGAGAGCTCTGCGAGAGCTAGCTTGGACAGGAGGAGCGAATGGTAAGCAGTGTTGAACGCCTTCACCAGGTTGACATAAATGGCTGAGGTAATGTGGCCTATATCCATACCAGTTAGGATGGAATTTGTGAGCCTTAGGAGGGAAGTGGTGGTTGAGTGGGTTTTCCTAAAACCAGACTGGAATAGAGTGAAGAAGGAAAAGGAGTTGGGAAAAGATGAGATCTGTGAGAGAACTAAGTGTTCTTGAAGTTTTGACAGGATGGGGAGGAGGGAAATAGGGCAGTAGTTACCTGGGATGGGGGGAAGGTCACCTCCCTTGGGAAGAGGGATGACAGTGGCATGTTTCCACTTAGATGGGACAGCAGTGAGGGAGAAAGATAGGTTGAAGAGTGAGGCCAAGGGGCTGGCTAGAACGGGAGCTGACAGAGCATTTTGGAGTCCATGCCAACTGGGCATTTACCCTTTGAAGGATTGAGGATGAGCAGGGCATTGAGTACTTCTGTCGGGGTGACCTGACAGAAGAAGAAAGAGTGAGCTGCGGGGGGGGGTGTGGGCTGGGGATGTAGAGAGGGGGTTGCTGGGCAGTATGGGGGAGGACAGAAGTGAAGTGGAGCAGTTTGTGAAATAGGAGTTAAATTCTGTGGACACTGCAAGGGGGTTCATGACTCTGAAGCCACCTGAATTTAAGACAGGGGTGGGGAGCTGTGAAGGTGGTGTGAAAAGCAATTTTACCACTTTCCAAAATTTAGTGGGGTGGTTTAAATTAGTGTGAAAGGTGGCTTTGAAATAGTTCGCTTTAGCCAGGTGGACTTGCTTTGTGCTGGCATTTTGAAATGTTTGATACTGTTGGAGATCCGCTGGTGTACCGGAAACCTTGAAGGGCTTCCAGACCTGATCCCTGGCCCTGAGAATATCAATGAGATCCAAGGCAGGTGGGCATCCCTCACTCGGGCCGGTCTGAGAGGGGCATAGTGACCCCAGATAGCAAGGAATTTGGTCTTGATGAACTCCAGTGTGGAATCAGTGGAGGTAGCCCTGGTGATGAAGGCCCAATCTGTATTAACCAGATCATTTAGGAGGGAGGCGAGGTCCAGGGATTTGTAAAACCTAATCATAAGGATTCTGGGAGGAGGAGCTTTGGGCTTAATAGTTTACTTACCGGATATATCTTGTGGTGGTCATTTAGGGCATCCAGTAAGAAGCCTGAGACAAGTATCCTTTGTGGTGGGAGATGAGGGACCAGACCAGGAGAGTGTGATTCTGAGTTTTGTGATTTAAATGAGTGGGTTCAGAAATCTGTTGGGACAGGTTTAGAGCAGCCGCCTGGTCATGTAGCTTGGAGCTAGCACTGGCGATCCAGTTCAAATTGAAATCCACAAGGATATGGAGCTCACTCCCTGAAGCCTGAGATTTTAGGATGCCTAGATGACCCAGGATAGAGGGCGTATGGGAGTCAGGTGAGCAGTATGAACAAGCTATAAATATTGGAACTGAGTGGGGGAGGGAGAATTTTATTATTAGGGCATCTAAGGACTCTGCGGGAAATGATAGCTAGACCAAGGTAAATTGAAGTGAGGATGCGATGTACATGGCTATGCCACCTCCTCTTTTGTTACCTGGGTGGTCATGGCAGATGACTGTGTAGCCAGGTATAGGGACTTCTGCATCTTTGTTGCAGGGCTTCAACCAGGTCACTGAGATAATCAATATGTCAGGTCTGAGGGATAGAGCAAATGGTTGAACCAAGGTTAATTTGCATAGCAGGCTACATATATTTAAGTGGACTAATTTTAAACCCTGTGGGAGTTGGAGGGGAGAGGAGGGATTTGGTCTGGGGGGGGGGCTAGGTCCAGGGTTAGGTTCAATGTCCCCAGCTAAGAGCAGCAGTAGCATAAACAGAAGCTTGGCTTCAGGCAAACCCCACTGAAGTTTGCAGTAGGAGGTAGGTAACTGTGTGGTAGTCGCTAAGGGGCCCTGTGCGGGGAATATTAGAGCTAGCAACCCAGCGTGGAAGGTAGGTGGGAGGATGGAGGGACCAACCAGCCAGTTGTGGAGGTGACCAACAGAGTGTCAACTATCAGATAGAGTAGCGGAGGATGGTACATTAGCTGGTAGGATGTTACAAGCTAGTTGGCATGCCTTCATCTTGGGGAGGGACACCCAAGGGACAAAAATAGAAATAATAGTTAATTAGAGAGGCAAAACAGTGTAACTGACTGGATAGGGTATCACTAAGGAATACTTGACAGTGCATACTAGTGGTGGGAGGTGATAAGCTGCAAATGGGAAAGTGGACT
The DNA here is from genome assembly GCA_016271365.2 of Neoceratodus forsteri. NCBI lineage: Eukaryota > Metazoa > Chordata > Ceratodontiformes > Ceratodontidae > Neoceratodus > Neoceratodus forsteri. Next base: position 784,338,654 of record CM057458.1, on the reverse strand, counting down.
GACTGGTTATGATTGGCATGTGATCCGTTCTATATAAGTGGAAGTTCACCAAGGGTGGTGGTGGGGTTGGTGGGGTAGCCAATGCAAAGCATTGGTGGGGCCTACCAGATACCCATTTGCAAGGAATCCAGCATGCCTCAGCTTCAACACCATATCTGTTTGCGGGTGAGGGGACTGTCTTGCAGTTCAGGGGAGGGCGTCCTCAGTGTCTTCGAGTTGGCCCTCATGACCAACCCATGAGGGAAGCTGAGGAGAGAAGGAGACAGAAACTGGTTATAAAGCAGGTAAGATGGAGGGTGAGCTAAGCAGGTTGGGGGGATGGGGAGGCTCAGGGATGAAGCTGACTGCAGATGGGACAAAGGTTTAGTAGGAGGAGGGCTAGTGAGAGCCAGCCAAGTGAATGACTTTTCCTCTGGTGGGGTGCAATTCAGAGTAAAATACACAGTAGAGAACTAAAATCTAAAACTAGCAGCAGCAAATACAGTTGAGTTCTTGACATCAAGAAGGAGCAAGGCAAAGAATTAAATCAAGGCAAAAATGTGACCTAAAATCGAGCCCAGAAGCAATATTTAAATTAAAGTTTTGTCTTAAAGCAACACCCTGAATGCTCTGCTTAACAAGGCAAGTGAAACCATTTAAATTAAAGTTCACTGCAGCAGGCAGTGAAATCTGCAAGATTTAAATTTAGCAGCAGCAAAACATCAAGCCCAGAAGCAGTATTTGTACAGTTAAGCTAGAACAAAATTTTAATTTGAATGTCTTAAAGCAACACCCTGGATGCTCTGCTTAGTTAGGCAACTGAATCCAATTAATTAAAGTTCACAGCAGCAGGCAGTGAAATCTGCTAGATTCTAGCAAGAAGCCATTGGTAAAAACTATCTCCATTGCTATGCCAATAATTAAGGGCAGTGAGCAGGATGGACTAGGCCACAGTCCGTTGTTTGAAAATGATGCCAAACACTTCTTCCTGAGACCCATTTGCAAGGAATCTGGCATGCCTCTGCTCTAATGCCATACCTGTTTGCGGGTGGGGAGACCATCTTGCAGCTCAGGGGAAGGCATCCTCTGCATTTTCAAGCTGGTCCTCATGACTGGTCTGTAGGGGGAGCTGTTTGTAGGCAGGGGGACCGTCTTGCAGCTCAAGGGAGGGTGTCCTCAGTGTCTTCTAGCTGGCCCTCATGACCAACCCACAAGGAAGAACTGCTTGGGGGTGGGTGGACCATCTTGCAGCTCAGGGGAGGACATCCTTGGTGTCTTCGAGCTGGCCCTCACAATCAACCCATGGGGAGAGCTGTTTGCAGGTGGGGGAACCATCTTGCAGCTCAGGGGAGGGTGTCCTTGGCATCTTTGAGTTGGCCGTCACAAACAACCCCTGGAAGGAGCTGTTTTCAGGTGGGGGAGGACTGTCTTGCAGCTCAGGGGAGGGAGTCCTCCATGCCTTCAAGCTGGCCCTCATGACCAACCTGCAGGGGGAGCTGTTGCAGGCAGAGTGACCATCTTGCAGCTCATGGGAGGGTGTCCTTGACTTCTTCAAGCTGGCCCTCAAGACCAACCCATGAGGGAAGCTGTTTGCGGGTTGGGGGGGCCATCTTGCAGCTCAGGGGATGGTGCCCCCAGTGTCTTCAAGCTGGCCTTCATGACCAACCCACAGGGGAAGCTGTTTGCGGCCAGGGCGACTGTCTTGCAGCTCATGGGACGGCATCCTTGGCATCTTTGAGCTGGCCCTCATGACCAACCCACAGGGGGAGCTGTTTTTGGGTGGGGGGACTGTCTTGCAGCTCAGGGAAGGGTGTCTCAGTGCCTTCAAGCTGGCCCTCATGACCAACCCACTGGGGGAACTAAGCAGAGAAGGAGCTTTGACCAATTCTAAATGTTATGCTTTTCTGTAAGTTTTGTGGTTTGTTCCATCGCATAAATCCCTTGTGTTTGTTACACCCCCCCCCCCAGCCTTTGCTTGCATGGTTGCATTTCTGGAATGATTGTAATTTATTGCATTTTGTGCTTCTTTTGCCAGTTTCCCTTACTATTCCTTTTTGTTCCCTTTTAATGTGAATTGCAATCAAATGCAGCAGAGAATAGAAATCAAGAAACTCACAGCCATTCCTGAAATACTTAACGATGCAAGAAACACTTGCTGGGGGAGGGGGTGAACACAGTGGGCAGGATTTTCAAACCATGGCACAGGGCTTGCATCCAGCTCTGTGACACAGAACTTAGGATCTGGCAATTTACCAAACCCTTTGCTGGAACTGTGCCTGATTTTACAATCTCTGGTGCATTTGCAACAGTTTCCACAATTACAGCAGCTTGCACCAAATATCCAAGCCCAAGTTATGTAAAATGACTGAGGATTGCCTGGGTAGACCAGAAAAGTTGGTCCTACCTTGTGGCAGTTGCCACACAGGATAGAAAATTAAGTTAGAGCACCGCAAGCCCTTTCACCAATTACAGCAGCTTGTGCCAAATATCTGGTGCAAGCCCAGTAAATTGGCCCCCAGGATTGCTGCAAGGTAGCAGAAAAACCAGGGACTATACACCGTGAAATAATCAACCAATTGTGAAATAAAGATGCTGAAAGATTTAATGTGGAGGTATAACACAAAAATCAAAAACAGCAAGGTGCCATGTAATTGTGGGTACCTGCTCCCACTAGACCCCACCGGTTTCGTAAATGTGAGCTTCCTCTGGGACGGCCTTACCATCCAACCACCATATCTTAAATATAATACAATTTAAAGATGCAGTATCAATAGTGAGGTGAAAAAAAAAAAAACAAGTCGAGGTGAAAATGAATGATTAAAAAACAGTAAACATAATCTCACATTTACCCACATTTGATAATATAAGGCTGCATATGCTGCTATACCAAGCCTATCAAATAAATCCAGATGGAGAAAATTACTGTTAACTATCTTAACTGGCAATTCTGAAACAGGCAGGCATTAGACAGCTAGTTTCGGAACCCACTCGTGAGGGAGCAATCTTAGACCTCGTAGTCTCAAACGGGGGCAGTGAGAGGATCTCAGATCTAGAAGTGGGTTGCCATCTGGGGACAAGTGACCATCAAACAGTGTGGTTCACGTTAAACTCAGCTACAGAGTCAAGCCATACAAAAGTGAGGGTACTGGACTTAGAGGGCTGACTTTGGCAAGATGGAGAGTGCCTCAGAAAAGCACTAGCAAACAGGCTAGAAGGAGGTGTGGAGCAACAATGGGAATTATCAAAACTGCCATCACAGAGGCAACAAGCCTTTGTGGAAGCAAATAAACAAATCAAAATGAAAGAAAAAGCCACTATGGTTCTCAAAAGAGGTGGCTGTGAAAGTCAGGAAGAAAAAGATAGCATTCTGGAAGTATAAGGAAACACAGAAGGAGCAGGACAGAGAGCTGTACCAGTTAAGGCAGAAGAAAGCATGGAGGGAAGTCAGACTAGCAAAGGCCCAAACTGAGGAAAAGATAGCCAACTCAGTTAAGAAGGGGGATAAAACCTTTTATAGGTACATCAGCGAACGTAGAAAGACAAAGGGAGGGATAGTGAGTCTGAATAGAATGAACGGTGGGTGGGCAGAGGGGGACAGTGAAAAAGCAGGAATACTGAACGAATATTTCTGCTCAGTATTCACAAAAGAGGAGGGGGAAGTGCCTAATCCAATTAACAGAAGCACTCTTGATAGGGGTCGATCCAGTCCTTTCACAGAAGAAAGGGTTCTGCAAGCACTCCTAAAACTGAAGGTGGACAAAGCAATGGTCTGATGAATTCACCCAGAATTCTAAAAGAATTAAGGAGGAACAGGTGAAACCACTGGCTACTCTTTTAATAAATCATGGGAGGATGGGGTGGTACCTGAGGACTGGAAGAAGGCGGATGTGATTCCCTTCACAAAAGTGGGAGCAAGACAGAGGCAGGAAACTACAGACCTGTCAGTCTGACCTCTGTGGTAGGGAAAGTGATGGAGTCACTTGAAGGAAAGAATAGTTGAGTACCTAGAGGCCAGTGGAGCACAGGACCCAAGGCAGCATGGGTTCACAGCGGAAGGTCATGTCAGACAAATCTAATAGATTTCATTGACTGGGTGACCAAAGTAGTAGACCAGGGAGGGGCTGTGGACATGGCCTACCTAGACTTTAGCAAGGCATTTGACACAGTCCCACACAAAGATGAAGAGTCAAATTAACCAGCTCGAGTGGGACCCAGGGCGGTAGCCTGGCAAAACATTGGCTGGACAACAGGACACAGAAGGTAATTGTAAATGAGTCCACTCTGAAGAAAGGGGTTACTAGTGGGTACCGAGGTTCAGTATTAGGTCCAGTCTTTTAATGTCTTCATCAGTGACATTGCAGAGGGACTGAAGAAAAGTATGCCTTTTGCAGATGACACAAAGATCTGCAACAGGGTTGATACACAAGGAGGCGTGGAAAGGATGAAAAGGGACTTGGCAAGGTTGGAGGAATGGTCAGAAGTATGGCAGCTATGATTCAATGCAAAGAAGTGCAAAATAATGCACCTGGGAAACAAGAACCCAGGATAAGAATACACAATGGGTGGGAGGTAGTAACAACAACAAAAAAGGAAAGGGACCTGGGGGTAATCATATCAGATGACCTTAAGGTTAGCAAGCAATGTGAGAAGGCAGTAGGGAGGGCTGGGGGTATACTGGGATGTATGGGAGAGCATCATCAGCAGAAAACAGGAAGTTGTTATCCCTCTGTACAGACAGTTGGTGAGACCCCATCTGGAGTACTGTGTCCAGTTCTGGAGACCCCATCTCGCAAGGACATAGACAGGATAGAGGCAGTCCAGAGAGGGCAACTAAAATGGTGCAGGGTCTGCAAGAGAAGCCGTATGAGGAGAGACTAAAGGAGCTTAATATGTATACCCTTGAGGAAAGAAGGAGAGGGGGACATAATATAAACTTTAAGTACCTCAGTGGAATCAACAAAGTCCAAGAGGGTAGCATCTTTCAGAAAAAGAGACTTGCAAGAACAAGGGGACACAATTTAAAGATAGAAGGAGGGCGGTTCAGGGCAATGTGAGGAAGTATTATTTCAGAGAGGGCAGTGGATGCATGGAACAGCCTTCCTGAGGAGGTTGTGGGGTCTAAAACTGTGGGGGAATTCAAGAATGCATGGGACAGAAATAAGGCAATTCTAGTGGGGCGTAGGAAGAAATAGGCTATTGGTTAACTAGGATCTGCGGCCTATCCTGTAGGTATGGAAATGGGCAGACTAGATGGGCCTAGCGGTCCTTATCTGCCGTCAAAGTCTATGTTTCTATGTTTCTATGTTTAAACAAATGAATAGAATGGCAATTTTTTTTTTGCCATGGTCTGAAAGCCTGTTTAACTAAAAGAAGCTCCTGGTGTCATGGCAACAATCAAGATGCTTCCAGGTTTGAGGCTTGATAAATTCTAGTTGCAGGCCCTCTAAAAAAGAAAATATAATGAATTTAAAAAGTAATTCACATTCTTAGCATACATTAAAGCTGAATTACAGTACTTCAACAACAAAGGCAAGTCAGATCGTCTGATAACAATTGATACCCTAAATTTTTGTTTTTTGTTTTTGAGAAAGGGCATAATAACTAGATATTCATTCAAACCTGGGTGAAATAACAACCCAAGCTGAAAAATCCAGAATGCTTCTCTGCAAAGAAGCCGATTATCATGATCCCCTCTCCTAGGGCCAACTGAAACTCTCTGTATGCCACAGAAAGAAAAGGTGTGTGAAGATGCATCATTCATAGATGTAATACGTTTATACAAAGCATTTTTTTTTCTTCTTTGCATCTTATATCACTGAGGTGTTGACATATCCTAGTTTTCAGAGAACAGGTAGTTTTGCCCATGTAGAAAGTACTACATTGACAAGTTGCCAAGTATATTATCCCATTAGTAGAACGGTTCAAAAACTTCCTAATGTTGTAATCTGTACTGGCATTCACAGATGTAAACAGTTTGGTCCTGGTAATAACACCACAGAACTTACAATGTCGACACATGTGGCATCCAACTGGGGGGGGTGGTAGCCATTGGATCGAGGGCTTGCCACTGGTTATAAGGAGTGGACTAACATATCTGAAAGATTTTTACCACATTGGTATACAACCCGGGGGGGGGGGCATAGAGGTTATTTCCCCTAAGGGCAGGGTCAGTTGACAAAATGTGCCAGTGTTTCTCAATTACTGACCTTATTTCTCTTGAGTTTGTACCATACATTGTGATAAAGTTACTCTGTTCAGTAGTTTGGGGTGGCCTGTTTTGGTATTCTAGGAGGCTGGAACATGGAATTTTGTTATTGGCTACTTTAGCAGAGTTAAGTATTTCCTGACTATAGACCCTCTTATGAAATCTATCAGATATTTCATTCATTTTTTTCATAATGTCAGAATTTTGGGAACAGTTCCTTTTAATCCTGAAGAACTGTGATCTTGATATGTTTCTGAAGTTGTGGTGAGGGTAGCAGCTGGATGCCAACAAAAGGGTATTCCTATCAGTTTTTTTGCTATACAAATCTGTAGTAATTGTACCGTCAGGATTTTTATAGATACAAAGATCTAAAAATGTATCTGTTTCAAATCACTTTGTACTGAGAAATGCAAATTCGGGTTTGAATCATGTAGGTATTGTACACATTTTTTATGTTCTTCTGCAGTACCTCACCACACCATCAGGGCATCATCAATATAATGTCACCAGAGGCTGATTCTGTGGAAAAAAAGGGTTATTAGACTCATTGTAAATTACATTTTTCTCCCACTGTTCCAAATAAAGGTTGGCATAGTTTGGGGCAAATGTGGCCCCCATGGCTGTATCTTTATTTGGAGATAATATCTCCCCTGAAAACAGAAGGTGTTACATTTAAGTACGTATTCAGAAATTTGTACTAGAAATTCAGTGTGTTCCTTTGCCAGATTGGTCATTTCATGCAGTCATTCAAGTAGTGCCACAATCTTTCAGCATCTTTATTTCACAATTGGTCAATTATTTCACGGTGGATGGTGCCTGTTTTTTCTGTTTGTGGATTGTTACTTTTACTGAGGCACGTCACTGCTTGAAGCCACCCTTCATGGTACTCTGAATTGCTGCAAGGCCAACCAGAAAAAGATGATGTACTTTTCAGCAATTGCTGCACGGGATAGAAAATCCCAATATATCACTGCAAGCCCCATGCGTTATATCATTGGCACACTGGGGCTTGCAGCGATCTAAGGCATTAGAAAATCCTGCCCATTATCATGTTTGTAATGTGCATTTCACAATTTATAGTTGTTTGTAATTTTTTTTCTGGTACTTGAATCAATTCTAAATGCTGTGCTTTTCCCTGAGTTTTCATTGTTTTTTTTTGTTTTGTTTGTTTGTTCCATCACTTAAATTAACACCTGCCCCCCCATCCCCACAGCCTTTGCTCACATCATTATAATTTTGGAATATTAAAATGTGCAATTATGAAAACCTGAGTACATAAATACATGTATAAAATACAAACATACATACAAATACATAGAAATAATGCAGTAGCAATGTTAATTAAAAAGTGAGCACACAGTACAGGTCTAACTAGAAGAAAACCCAAAGCTCAGGTTGCTGCCATCTTAAGGACCCAGAGGTCTAAAGTAGGGGAAACAGGAACAAGCTAGGAATGGAAGACATTTCAGCTAGAGGTGGGTGAAAGTTGTGAATTTCACTTCAGCCAAAATTCTGCGAAATTTAAAAACTTTCATGGAAGTTTTCCACCTTCCTCCTGTGGTGGATCGGAAAGCTTCGAAATGTTTTTGGTGAATTTTCACCATGTTCCACATATATGTGTCCACCCCCCACAACCTGAAGACATGCCCAAATAGCAGTGACATTCCCTGGTGGCTAATGGTCCTTGTCCCCACCCGATCACTTGCCCCATAAAAATACTTCCTGATGCCTAGTGGTACCTCTGCCAATATTATAATGTTAGAAAATCATTCCCTGGTTATCTAGTAGACCCCCACTTCACCATCCTGGCAGGCAGTGCCCACCATCCTGCTTCCACCCATCCCAAACCCTAAGCTGGCAACTGGCACAGCCCTCCTCTCTCCACCATGGCTGGCTGCTGACTGAACTGTTACTGTTATTTTGGGTAGGGCTTTGTTGGGGGGCACTGCACACTAGGGAATTCATTTAATTTTTGTTATGGGCAGTGATCGGCGACCACCGGTGGGGGGCACTAGTCACCAGAGAATATTAATAGTAGTGGCGCAGTGAATTTCCATGAAAGTCATACATTTCATTTCTGAAATTTTGCAGAAGTGAAAGTCTGACTTTCATGGAAATTCCGCTGGCAGAGTTTTTTTTTTTTTTTTTGCGCACCTGTAGTTTCAGTTAATGTTTGAAGGAATGCACAGTGATGGTGTGAGGGAGGGATGAAGGGAGCTGGTTCTAGAGAGTTAACAGGCAATAAAAAGAGGCATACTGGTTGGCAGACGAGCAAGGATGAGGAGTGGAGAAAGTCTGCTGGTCCCTAGAAAGGAGAGAGCATGGGACAGGCATGACTGGAGAAAGAAGTGATGAGAGGAAGGAGAGTAAGGAACCAAACCAGTATTTTGAAATAAAGGAGTAACAGTGTAGCTGGTGATGTGTTGGGGGAAATGGAGAAGAAGGAGTAAAGGAATCAATGTTGTGTATGAGGAGGTGAGTTTGTGCAAACCTACAAAAGGCATTGCAGAGGATGTCCAGTATGGCGAGGGAAGTGGAGGAGGCTGAACCAAAGACCACATCTGCATATTCAAAACCTGGTAGTGCCATTTTGATGGCAAGTTTACAGTGGACCAGCAGGGGGAGGCAGTCTTTATTTTGGTATAGGGCACCCAACTTGGGCCACAGTTTTGCATGGATGGCATCTATGTGGGCAGAGAAGTTGAACTTATTGTCTAGCCACACGCTGAGGTACTTGAAGGATTGCACAGCTTTGAGAAGGGAGGCATCAAGCATGTAGAAAACTGAAAGACTCGAGAGTCTGACCAATTTCTGGGAGGTACCAAAGGTCATGAACACCATTTTTTTTGGTTGACCCAGAGATGGTTGGATTGAGAATGGTATCACTACTACAACCCAACACAGGCTTCCTTGATACACTGTTGCCCAAGGCCAGAATCCCAAACCCCAAAATCCCAAAAGTGGTATCCCCCCCACACAAAAAATTTGTCATATTAAATCCAGGGGATGGGGGGGATGAATCTCCCAAAACATAGGAAACAAACAAAATCCCACTGTCTGGATTTTGCATCCAGGATTATGGGCTTGGGCAATAGTGTGTCGGGGAAGTGTGTGTCGGGTTCTAGAAGTAAATCCTTGAGAACACCACAGGACATTGAAAATCTGCTGGAACAGGTTTTCCACAGAAGTGGTTTGAGGACCAGAGGCAAAGATAACTGTGTCATCTTCATACGTGTGTATATGTAAGTTGGAACAGGTGGATGGGATGTCATTTAAGAAAATGGAAAAGAGAATAGGGCTTAGAATAGAATCTTGTGGGATTCCAGCCTTGATGGAGAGTGGTGATGATAGTGTGCCTCCAACCTAAATCAACTATTGGCAGCCTGTTAGTAGGAATGGAATCATACAACTGCAAATATCGAGAGGCCTGAGAAACTCAATTTGTCCAGGAAGAGTGGATGGGACATCAAATTAAAGGCTTTGGCCAGAGCAGCCCTGAACTATCCCTAAGATGATAAAATCAGTGACATGAAGTAATGAGGAAGCAGTAGAATGGTGTTTCTGAAAGCCAGACTGAAAAGGGGAGAGGAAATATGAAGCAGTAAGGTACTCTAGGGGCCCGATTCTCAAAGCCCTGATAATGACACAAGGTGCCTGTGCCAAACATAAATGGTGCAAGTGGCACCGCATGTCATAAACTGCCCCCTGAGCTATTCACAAAGGTAGCCTGTGTCAACTGCAGGCTGTCTGCCCCAAAAGGGGCTTGCACCAGCCTTGTGCCACTAAACAGGATGCGGCATGGTGCAAGGGGTCATGCAGCAGACGCAAGCTGCCACATCCCTATAATGTAATTCACAAAACTGTCCTAGGGAGAGAATCTCTAATTACTCCTATACCAGACAGGGCTGGTCTAAGGGTACTTAGAATATGTCCTTATGGATAGTTGTACAATGTGTGGCAAAATGTTGCTTTCCCTGAATCCCTGGTAAGACAAATCGTGTCCCGTCCCTGGTGTATAGTGCCAATCCCCTATGCTGCCCACAAATTTGTATACTAAAATGCCCCCCTCCCTGATGTCACCATGTATTGAAGTACATAAAGAAACCCCACCCAATCCCCAAGGCTGTCCTGTTATTAAAGTAATAAATTGTTCCCCTCCTCAGATGCTGCCCTTATCAATTAATAAACAATCTCTCCCCTCATGGTGGTCTAGTGCCACCCACACACTCATGCCCTGATCACCCATAATCTGTATTGCAATAGTCCTGGTGGTCTAGTGGACCCCCTACCCCATAATGCCTATTCTGTAGGAGACAGTGACTGGCTCTGCCCACCTCTCACCTCCATGGCCAGCCATTAACTGAACTCTGAATAAACGTGTACTTACTGTAGTATACGTTCATTCAAAACTCAGTTGGTGGCTGACAGTGGAGGTGAAAGGTGGGCAGATCTAGTTGTCATCTCACACTGGATGGGCATTATGGGGGTAGGGGGTCCACTAGACCACCAGGACTATTGCACTACAGATTATGAGTGATCAGGCATGGGTGTGTGGGAGGCATTAGACTACCACAAGGGGAGAGACTGTTGGTATGGGAAGCATCGGAGTGGGGCAATTTATTACTTTACTAACAGGGCACCTTGGGGATTGGGTGGGGGTTCATTTATGTACTTAAGTACATGGCAGCATTAAGAGGGGGTATTTTATTATTATACCAACAGAACAGATTTGGGAATCCGTTGGTGGTACTTTGTAGTACCTAAACCTGCAGCAGCATCGGGGGCCCCATTTGTTGCAAGGGACCTGTGGCAGACCCTTCCCATGTGCCAGGTGTTTGCTGCATGGGAGGGGTTGTCGCAAGTGTGGGGACTTATGCACCAGGCCCCTCCTGTACCTGAATTGGGTGCAGGGTCCCTGGCACATGGGGCTTTGGTACAAGCTGTTATTTACCATAGCTTGGTCCGGACACAGACCCTTTTGAGAATCAGACCCTAGGAGTCTAGAGTTAACTAGCCTGTCTTTGAGCTTAGTGAGGGAGGGTAGAAGGGAGATGGGGCAGAAGTTTCCTGGTGAGGAATGGCCACCCCCTTTATGAAGTGAAAGGATTTTTGCAATCTTCCAGTACTGAGGAGTGGAACAGAAGGAGAATGAGAGGTTAAGCAGGTGGCATTTTGGAGCTGCAATAGCAGGAGCAGAAAGATTAAGGAATTTGGGATCAATCCCATCAGGTTAGACTTAGAAATGTTGATGGATGACAGGGCATGCAGGGTTTCCTGTACAGTGACAGAAGGAAAAGGGAAGCCAGAGGAAATTTGGGCAGGAGGAGAGGAGGGGACTGAAGGGGAGTGAGTGGAGTCAGAAGCAGAAGGGGGAGAATGCATGTTGTGGAAAACTCATTGAGAAGACCAGCAATGGCAGCAGGACCAGACAATCTGTGAGCATCATACAGCACCATCAATTTTGTGTATGCATGTGTACCAGTATTCTGTTAAAGAGCACCTTTTCTGGTGTTCCTTCTGGAAATGCAAGAGGATCCTTACCTGCCCTAGAGTTAAATAATGCAGAGGCATGGAGGAAGTGGACTATAAGCTTGTAAGGATCACTGTGAACATCATTTGTTTTCCTTTATCTCAAATTTTTAATTTATCCCGTTGCTCTGGTCACTTTCTTGAAATTTGGAAAAAGACTGTTGTCCACAAATTTGGGGATCAGGTTGATGTACAAAATTATCTCCTATCTCCTTATTGGCTCCCCTGTCTAAGATATTGCAGTGTTCAAGTTCAATTTCAAATTTTATTGATAGACAGATTCTGTCATTACAAAAATATTGTTAAAACATAGTGAAGATAAAATCAGAACTATTACATCAAAATATGTGTTTCATCTGATAAAATGTTACTACATTCAATGATAAAATTATATATGTGTTGTAATTCCTATGCTAGGCACAGGTTAAGCTTTCCTGGAGTATCCCCCCCCTCCCCCCTGCATTCTTTGTCTCTAGTAGATTTTATTGCTTTTTGTTCATATAATATAGCATCAGGGAGGGAAACATTCCTAATTTGTGCATTTATCTTTCCAATGTGTCTTGAATAGTATGCAGTCTCTTTGTATCAATAACTTTGCACATGCTGTAGATATTGCTCTTTCTAATACATATGCCGTGTTTGAATTAAGAAGATATCTTGTAAAACTATTTGGTTCTAAATTTAATGAGGCTTCGATTTCTCCTAAAAATAGTTTCCTAGCCACATTATACAATGGACACAAAATCAGCAAGTGGGTTATAGTATCTTCCCCCTTCTGACATTTGCATATTTTATCTGATGATTTATGCTTATAATAAGCTTTAATACATCAACTTTCATAATATTCAAAGCAGAAGTTTGTCAATAACTTCCTTCTTTTTGGGTCTTTTATGAGGTTTATATAATTTTCAAAGCCAAATTGTCTTGTTTTTTTGCCAACTATTTGCTGATCTTATATTGTTTACATAAACCCATTTCTTTCTGCATATGTATTGAACTTATTCAATCCTTTATTAAGACATGTATTTCCTGAATGGGCTTGACAAATAGTTCAGATAGACAGTACAATACACCATATGGTTTTACAATATTTTCAATGATCCTGAGGCTTGGAAAGATTATCTGCTGGTGTATATAGTTAATAGTTTACTCAATGCAGGCTCAAGGGAGTCTTTTTTTCCTCCATCATATATGCTTTCAGCCAATATTTAATTGTTTCCTCTATATTACATTGTATGGGTAGTTGCCCCTCTTCCATTCTCATTAGAGTTGACCAGGCCCCTAAGGGGAGGCCTAAACGCTTTTTATAAAATGTATTAAGTATTGACTCCAAAGGACCATTGTTCTCTAGTCACTAAATGTCTGGCCTGTAAAGGACATGAATTTTGATTTTTGCATTGATCACATTAGTACAGCCTTTGACTGAGCTACCATCAACTTTGTGAACAAAACTCGCTACAGCAGGTAAAAATTTCTTCACCTTGAGCTCCACTTCCTTTCTGTGTTTTCCCCAGCATAATTTGCTGGTGAAAGTGATCCCCAAGTAACAGAAACTGATTACGGTATCTATTTCCTGTTTATTATATTTTATTTTGTACTTCCCTACGTTACTGAAATTGGCATTTCTGCAGATCATTACTTTGGTTTTGTTGTAGTTTATTTCAAGATCCATATTTAAACATTTTTCTTTTAATTTTTCAAAACTTCTTTTGGTACCCAGAAAATTTGTACAAATTAATACAACATCATCTACGTAGGCCGGGTATGGGTAACACCTGGAACCCACTCTTTGCAAATGATACTCCGTGTTATACAGTTTCACCAAAATTTGATAAATGAATACATTGAAGAGGATAGGTGATAATAACACAGCCCTGTTTGACACCTCTATTTGTTACGACTTTTTTACTTTTGTCTCCCTTGTTGTTATATCTAGTACAGCTCTTATTATTATATACCATGATCAAGATGTTAAGAATGGCTTCATCCATATCATATTTTTTTAATGATGCCCATAACTTATTTCTGTTTACACTGTCAAATGTGGATTTTAAATCCACAGAAAGAGAGTATAATTTTCGTTTTTTGATTTTGATACACTTATGTATCAAATGGGCCACTGGGAAACAATGATCAATAGTGGAGTGGCCTGGTATGAAGCTGGCTCGTGCTTCATCTATTATATTTTTATCCTATACCCACTTTAATATTTCTGCGATCACCACCCCCTTGCACCCCCCTGTCCACTCCCGCTTCCTTGACAAGGCTCTTTTGCTGCTATCCACCTTTCTGTCTCCCCTACATGTTACATCACCTATTAGTAACAGCACTGAATACTGAGTTTACTCTACCAATATACAGTCTTCAAGGCAACAGTTACAACAGTGGCCTTGTGCAATACAAGACAGGACTGAAATGGCTTGCTAGTAGTGTAAATACTGTGTATAGCTTTGTTCTGATCCGTGTATGGCACTGACAAGGCACTGTCATGCAGCAATGACTTGCAATCATTGTAAACTCTGTACGTTTCCCTGCTTCTTCTGTTTGATAGTTTGTAATGTTTTCCCGTTTCCCCTGCTATGCTTTCATGACTGTACAATTTCTGTTGTTATGAAACCTTAGCAAACAAGCTTGTAGCTACAAAGGTGTACTCTGAAACAATAATAATAATAAAAAAAAATGATATTCTCTCATTTATTATTTTAGTTAAGATATTTTGAGTATTATCAATTAGGCTAATGGGCCTATAGCGAGTGGGGTTCTTTTTATCACCTCTCTTGTATAAAGAGATGATAATGTTCTCCAACTAAGAATCTGGTACCAATCCTGTTTTTTTTATAAACTTTAAGACTCTGTATAAACATGAGACCCATAATTCAATATTTTTCATAATTACATCAGTTGGTCCACAACCAGGTCCTGGAGCTTTATGTCATGAAAATGTTACTATAGACAATTCAATTTCCTCCTTAGTAATCTCCTTACATAGGGGTATCCAATCTTCTTTATTTTTATTTTTTGTTAACATTCCTATATTTGGGTACAAAAGTAGGTCTTTAAAGTGTTTTACTGAAATGTGGGGTTCTATGTGGGCTTCTGGATCATCAGTATAATTTTCCATACCTCTCATGATTTTGTTTCCTTCACCCCAGGATTGTGGGCTCTCTTGTTTCTACAGGATCATTTTCAAAATAGTTAGTATCTCATTTTTCTTTTTGTTCCTGGACACCCAGTACAGAGCCCCTCCCCCGGACTGTTCATGGCTATTCCATCTGTGAGATAGCCCCTTTTATGTCTCATTCAGGCAGTATCTCACTTGTTAACACTTATGAATAAACATGAGCATATGAAAAAACCAGCAAGCCAGCAGAGTCAGGCCATTTTATCTATCTAGTCTGCTCATATCGAAGGATCTACAACTTAAGCTACTGATCCCACCCAGTCCTCCCATCATTTCTATCTGCCCCTCTCATGGTCATTACTTTTCCATTATGTATATCCCAGTCTCTCTTGAAGCTGCCCACAATCTTTAATGAGACCACCTCTTCCAGCAATGCATTCCAACTGGCCAGCACCCATTCCATGAAGAAGTGCTTCCAAACTTCCCTTTTAAACCTCCCCCCAACATAAGACTGTGCACCCTCATGTTTTGGTTGCTGCTTAGCTTAAGGAGACCGTTCTTTTCCACCATCTGTATCCCTTTCAAGTACTTGCAGGTGTCAATCTTGTCCCCTCTTTCCCTCTTCTCACCTTGGGAGTACATGTTCAGGGCCCCTAACCTCTCCTCATTTGCTTTAACCTGCTGACCCACAGTCATCTTCATTGCCATCCTCTGGATCATCTCCAAAAGGCTGATGTCCTTTTTAAGGTGTGGGCACCAGTACTTTACTCCATACTCTAGATGTGGACTCACCAGTGACCTGCACAAGGGCAATATAACCTCCTCTCACCTACTGTTGATCCCACTGGCTATGAATCACAGCATTTTTTTTTTTGCCCTTGCTGTTACTTTCCTGCATGGATTGCTTCAGGTTGCTAGCGATCATCACTCCTAGATTCTTCTGCTCCTTTGTTGCAGATTCCCACACCCCTCCAAGGCAGTACTCCATCCTGGGACTCTTGGATTCAATGTACATTACTTTGCATTGTTCTGCTGAGCCTTGCAGTTCTGTCTATGATTTATTCTTAGCACAGTCAGTATATCCTTTCAAGACAGCACTAGTCTTGCTCTTCTTCAAGGCCTGCTATTTAAGGATCATATCAGTGGGCTATGTTCCCTACCTCCCCTTATGCTTTTTTGTACTGCTTGGAAATCCTTCCTATGTTGTGGCTCAATGGAGGGGGATCTCCATGAAGAAGATACAGTAGTTCAGTTACTTATTGTAACAGTAGATCTTCAAGAAACTCTCATTCATTGAGCTACTGCTCACCGTCCCCCTTCTGTATTTTAGACAATATTTGCTGGAAGTCCTGCCTACTGTCACATTCTGTGTACTCTTCCTTGGTCCTCTCTGGGCTACAATTTCCAGCTCCATCACATCTCCAGTGTGCCTGGTTGTGGTTCTGGTCTCCCGGTCCCTGCTGGTGTGATACATCCACAGAGGTGGTCTCCAGTGGGGCACTAAGAAGAAAAGGGGCCATCCATGTTGTAAATAAGAGAGTAAGTAAAATGCTGTTTGTTTAGTGTCCTTTCCTTGGGCCTCAGGGCAAAGTAAACAGAATAAGATATCAACAAATTCAAATATTTTACATAAACACATATTGGTGGAAATAAATAAAAAATACAAATTCAATACATAAAATAGCAGTCAGTGTATGGGATGGCCTTAACTATACCCTAAAAAGGCCTCCCTAAACAGATGAGCATTCAGCCCCTCTTAAAGGCCTTCATTGAGTGGGGCTCCTTCAAGGATCTTGGAAGCAAGTTCAACAGTGCTGGGCCTGCAATCTCAAAGGCCTAATCACCTGTTGATTTAAACCTAGCCCTGGAAACCACTAGGGACATCACATTGGAGTAGTGGAGAAGGTGATGAGTATGTAAGGGGGTCAGGAGGACACTCAGATAATCAGGGCTCTGCTGAAATAGGGAAGGAGGAAATAGTTTAACTAGGAAGGGCACACTAAGTAGGAGTTTGCTTCCAGGTGTGACCTGGGAGCGCAAGGAAGTTAAGAGACTTGCTCAAGGCCACACAGTATGCAAGAGGGGGCTGATCGGACTCAGACCCTGGTCTCCAGATTTGCAGCTCAGTGCCCTTAACCACTATTCTATACTGCTTCTGACCTTTAAGGAAAGTTACAGCCTCACCAGCAGTCAGTGCAGATCATGCAGGTCCACAGTAACAAGACAGGACCTTGAAAGGCCTGTCAACAACCTGGTCACTGCATTCTTCACTGGATGCAGGTCTTGTAGGGCCCCCTCTACCAGCCCCAAGATATACAGCATTGTTGTAGCTGAGTCTGGAAGTCACATAAGTGTTCACTAATGAGAACAATTAAGGCTTTAATCCGGGTGATGTTCTTGAGATAGTAAAAGTTATACCAGACAACGGACAACACTTGAGCCTCAAGTGTCAGTCCATCATCTACAGTGCCCCACAGATTCTTCACCTTGGAAGAGGCTACAAGCTGAGAGGAACCAAGCATGTGGCTAGTTACTCTTCCTGCTGCCTCCTCACCCTGCTGCCAACAAGTTCAATCAGCAATACCTCCATCTTCTCCAGATTGAGTCTTACCAAACTAGAGGGCATCCAGTCCTGGATCTCGGCCAGTCCAAATTTAGTACAAGTGCATCAGGCATCCTGGTTGCAAATAGCAAATATAGCTGGGTGTCATCTGCATAACAGTGAAAACCCAGAATGTAGAGTCTGATGATCTCCCGCTGGAGCAGCATGTACACCACAAACATCATGGGTGAGAGGATCAAGCCCTGATAAACTCCACAGAGCAGGGGCTTCAACAGTGAGGAGGAATTTTCAGTCTCTACCCTTTGCATCCTGCCTATAACAAAAGACTCAAACCAACTGATGACAGTGCCAGTGAGTCCACAGAACTCTCTTCGGTTATCCAGCCACATTCCATGATCCAATATGTCTAATGCTGAAGAGAGATTGAGTAGAATGAGAACTGACCATTCCCCTCTATCCCTTGCCCTGAGCAGATTGAAACATAGAAACATAGCAAGTGATGGCAGAAGGAGACCATATAGTCCATGTAGTCTGCCCATAGTTCTACCTCCTCCCTTAATTGCTAGTCAAACCGACCACTGTTTTTGCCACCACCACTACCTGAGGAAGGCTGTTCCATGCATCCACCACTTTCTCAGTAAAGAAAAACTTGCATGTGTTTCCTCTGAATTTGCACCCTCCAGCTTCATGTTATGCCCCCTAGTTCTTGTGTGGTTTCTGACATGGAACAGTTCCTGAACTTGCACCTTGTTTATTCTGTTTAGGAACTTATAAGTCTCAGTCATGTCTCCCCTCTCCCTCTGCTGCTCCAGGGAGTACATGTTAAGGTTTTGCAGACACTTTTCATAGTTTTTGTTCTGTAGGCAGTGTATCATTTTTGTAGCTCTCCTTTGCACTGTCTCCAGTCTGTTGATATTCTTTTTATGTTGGCTTGCACACATGCACAAGCAATATTTTGCAGTAGTAGCACTGTACTAGCACTTTCAAAGGTGGGTCAGTATTGTGGCGAACCCAGGGGATGCTTTAGCTGGTGTGTCCCTCAGCCACCAACCAGTGAGCATGTTGCCAATGACAGCAGTTTCAGACAGTGCCACCAACTTGAAAGATATCCACCACTGCAATGAGAGACAGGCTCGTCATTGCAGTGGCAATTCTGACACGCCTCCATCATGTGCCATTCCTGGTGACACATTTTAATAAACATGGTGGTGGCTGTCGCCGTCTGCTTTTTGCAATCCCTAGACAGTCTACTTCAAGGGTACACAATCCCCCTGTCAGCATGCCACCTCCCCAGTTCAATTTGTATGCCAATGGAGTGCCCAATCCCTCTCGGCATCAGCCCCCCCAACACAGACATGCTTTATTTGCTGACATGGTACCCAATCACCATCGGCTCCAGCCCCCCCCTCAAAAAACCCAAGTGGCACACTGGGAGTCCACCCCAGTGTGCCCAAATGTCTTAGTGTCACCTGTAAAAACAAAAACCTTCCCCCAAAGTTTTTTGTTTTCCCCTGCAAAACAAGAAAATGGATCCTTGGTGTCGTGATGCTCCTCTCCCAACCCGCAACCACCTCTGTTCACCCCCACCACTCCACACCCCCCACCCCATATTTACCTCCGGAGGTTGGCGAGGTGATCTTCGGGGGAGGGGGAACACATCTGCACTCTTCAACGTCTACCACGAACTGAAGAAATGGTGGTAAGCTATATAATGCCATAAATGGGGGGTTTTCTATTTAGGTGGATATCTTGGCCATTTTTTTTACTTTTGGCTCAAAATTTTCAACACAGGGTTCTTGGGACCCCACCTCATGAAATCAGTCACTGTCATTTCGTTATTCGGTCCTGAAGGGTGATTTTGTGGTCACTGTGTGGAATCACTTTTTGGGACTGATTAACAAAACAACAGTGTCACTGTTCATAAGGTGGGCTCCCAAAAAGCCTATGTTGCAAATTTGCTGAAAACATTCCAAAAAATGACTGTTACAAGCATGCATTGTGCAGTTTCCATGCACATTTGTAACTTCAAGAATTTGTAATATTTTCACTCCAGATTTTCAACATTGCCATTTTTTCACACCTCCTTATGAACAGTACAGCTGTCATTTTTCGCATCCTGTCCAAAATGTGTTTTCGCATATGTGGTGCACAATGGTGCGATCGCTGTGATAAATCCACGTTCGGGACAGATTAAGAAAATCACAGTGACACTGTTCATGAGAGGAGGTCCCAAAATGCCCATGTTGAAAATCTGATTAAAAAAAATCCCAAAAATGACAGCATTATGGGAGTGCTTTGTGCTGTATCTATGCACGCTCGTAAGTTTGCAAATTTTTCATATTTTCTCTCCCAGTTTTCCACATTGCCATTTTTTCTACACCTTCTCATGAACAGTACAACTGTCATTTTTCTAATCCTGCCTCTAATGTGTTTCTGCACCTGTGGCTCCCAATGGGGCAGTTGCTGTGTGAAATCATCTTTCAGGATTGAGTAACGAAATGATAGCACCACTGTTCATGATGTGGGGTCCCAAAAAGCCACTGTTGAAAATTTGGAGTGAAAATACAAACAAACACCCGGGGCATTAAGGTTTTCAACCATACCCCCACCCTGTAGAGACTGACGGGTGTTGGATATGTAACTTGGGTTCATCAGCCATAATGTTTGCAGAATTCTACCACACCTCTCTACCTTACAGCCATTGACAGGCATTGAGGTGTGCCTTGGGTTCTGTCACCTTAATGTTCACCCCATGCTCCTATATTGTACACATCTCAGCTTATTTCCTTATGGAATGGGGGTGAGCTTAAAGGCCGAAGACTCCAAAGCACACCCCGACACCTGTCACTGTCTGCAGGGTGGGATGAGGTGGAATGGTGTCTCTGAGGGGGGGAGGGATGTTGGAATTACTTCAATACTTCACTGCCATTCCTAGTTTGTATTTCTAACTCCTGCACTACCAATGCCAATGCCAGCAAACCAACATTTGGCAATGACAAATGCTTGTTTAGATGTGGTCTCCAGAACTGTATGCTTTACTCTAGGTGTGGCCTCATCAGAGATCTATAGAGTGGCAGGATGACCTCTTTTTTTCTGCTGGTGATCCCCCTGCCTATGCAGCCCAGTATGCCATTCACCTGTAGTGTTACTTTCTCACACTGTTTGGACATCTTTATGTCATCCATTATCTTTATTCCCAGATCACCTTTAAAGTCAGCCTTTGACTTAAAAAGTCCTACATGGACATGGCCCTGACTACCTGAAAGAGCTTCTGGTACCCTACCATCCTGGGCGATCGCTCCACTCAGCTGGCGAGGGGTTGCTAGAGATTCCAAGAGTGTACTTGAAATCTTCTGGGACCTGGGCATTTATGAATGCGGCCGCTTTCTTTGGAATACTCTACCCAGCCAGTTACGTGAGTGCGCAACTGTGGAGGGATTTAAACGAGCCCTAGAAACTCATCTTTGGCACCAAGCATTTGGCAACTGATAGCTGTTTTTATTTTAATTTTATAAGTTTGTTTAGATGTCTGTGTATTAACTAAGCTGCTGTAATTTGTGCACTATGTCGTTTGTTTTTAAACTTGTTCGGCGCCTTGGTTTTGGAATGGTGCCATCAAAATAAAGTTTTATTATTATTATTTATTATCCCTTTCCTGTTTGGAAGATTCTAGTTGTACTCCTCCCAGACAGTAGTCCTCTCCTGGGTTGGACCTTCCTAGGTGATGACCTTTCATTTTTTTTCATTAAACTTTACTTGCCATGTTTCTGATCATTTTTCCAGAGCCTTAAGGTCAGCCTTCATCTTTTCTACTCCACCTGGAGAGTCTACCCTATTGCTTATTTTTGTGTCATCTACAAATACGTTCATCTTCCACTCTAGTCCCTCAGTTATGTCATTAATAAAAATATTGAATAGGATTGGACAGAGTATTGCTTCTTGTGACACTCATAGAAACATAGAAACATAGACTTTGATGGCAGATAAGGACCGCTTGGCCCACCTAGTCTGCCCATTTCCCTACCACTCCACTATCTATTACTCTTTCTTTTGAAAGTGAGCCATTTACAAGTATCCTCTGTGTAGTTCCAGTGAGCCAGTTCCTTACCCATTTCACTACTTGCTGTCCTACTCTCATTCTGTCCAGTTTGTTAAGTAGCCTTCTGTGTGGGACCGAGTTGAAGGTTTTGCTGAAATCGAGGTATACTATGTCTACTGCTCCTCCCTGGTCTATTATTTTAGTCACGCAGTTAAAGAAGTCCATCAGATTGGTTTGGCATGATCTTCCTGTTGTAAAGCCATGCTGTTTTGTGTCTATTTTGTTGTTTTCCTCTAGAAAGGATATAATCCTCTCCTTGAGCAGGATTTCCATGATGTTGCCCACAACTAAGGTTAGGCAACTGAGGTTAGATAATTTTGCATTGTGAGCAACACAGTTTCCATACTGTGCCTTGACCTACATTTTGAATGGAGAGGTTTATAGTTGTTAAAGGTTTTGATATGTGCCACAAGCTGCTGTGCCACTGTCTTCTTGATATTCTTTACCAAAAAAGGAAGGTTAGAGGCAGAGCTATAATTTGCTAAGCAGTTCGGGTCCAAATATGGTTTCTTCCATAGAGGCCTCACCAGCACCTCTTTCAAAATTGCTAGAGAATGACCTCTCTGAGAGGGAACACCAGATTATCTCCGGGAACACTGGACTTAAAGACCCCACACAGCCCACTAAGAGACATGTCAGGCCTGGGTCCAGTTCACAACACATTCACTTCAACTTTGAGATTTATTCACAAACCTCTTTCACCCCCAATGACATAAACTCACCCCAAATAGGAAGAGTGCTCATATTGCCAACCAATTCCCCTCTGATGGGCTACAACAGCCCAGTTGGGGTAATCCCAAACCTGACAGAAGACACTTCATCAGAGAAGAACAGCACAAACCTTTGCACCTGGTGGATGAAAATGTCCTTATCAGCTGTAGATAGTAAGGATGAAGTACCCTATCCAGAGGGTGAAAGAACTGAGCCAGTCTGTTCCTCCCTGTAGCAATCTCTCTGGGCAGGAATGCTACCTTCTTACAGAAGATGGCCCTATGATACTCTCCATAATGAGTTCTGAAAGGCAGACTGTTACCATCTGTCCTGGACTTCCACAAACAATTCTCCAACCTCTGACCCATGATCTTCATCCCACTGAGCTTCCTGTCAAACCACAAGTGTGACAGAATCAGGATCCAAGGTGATGACCCTGTTATAATCCACCAGCACCTCTCCTGATTCTGCCTCACAAGCAGCTATCACACCCGAGAGGTCTATTACTGCGTGGAGTCCTACTGGGGTCAACCCCTTTAAAGGGTTGTAGTGAACTGTCTCCAAAGGAGGTGGAATACTTGGGGGGGGGCAAGCAAAAACTTTACCATGCAAAGATCTGACCAAACAACTGTCTCAGTCTTGAGGTTATCAACCTCAAGTCCCAGTGAGAATACTAGGTCTAAGGCAGGACTGTGTTAATGAGTTGCAGAAGTAATTACTTCTGTGTAGCCCAGCAATTTCATCAGCTGGAGGAAGTATTGACCAAACCATGAAAGTTCATCATTGATCCAGGCATTGAAATCACCCACTACCAACCATCTGGGTGACTTCAATACCAACATGGTGATGAAATGTGTCACTTACTACAGAAATTCTGTCTCATGTCCCAGAGGCTGATACAAAAGAAGGATTCTGCAACTTGCACCTGGACCCCCACACATGGCCACACATTCAAATGATGAAACAGAACCCACTGGATTCACAGAAAAGTTCTGATCTGACCTAAAACAGATAGCCACTCCCCCCCCCCATCCCCACAATCCCTCCATGGGCAGTTATCCACAAAGAATCCAACAGAGACCGACGCTTCCAAAACTGGGCCAGCATCATCAGCCAGTCATGTCTCCATGATGCAAGCCAGATCCACCAAGGAAATCAAGTCTTCTATGATTTCAACTTTGCTCCTGATTGATCTGGCTTTGCAAAGCACTGTCCATAGGGGACAAGTGAAGGCTGCCGGCTTAATGGTTACCTGCCCACTCAGTCCAGTGGGAGTTCTGGGTATGGAAGCCAGCCATGTCTGGCCTCTCTCTAGGTCCCATTTGCCCATAGGCACATCCTGGTCCTCAACAACTTAATGGTTCCCTCCCATGTAGGACCCATCGAACTTCACTGCCCACAATCCCACCCCCTTACAACTCCCACCTGCCTATAGCACATGTAAGCCACAACTGGAAGGGTGTGGTTGGTGAAGGGGTGGAAGACTAGCAGCTGGGATGTGGAGTAACTAAGCCTGGGGAGCCTGTGACCCACACACATAATTCCATTGACTACCCACATCACAGCAGAAACACACCCACCTCCTGAAAATATGTACAAATTACAATTTCCCCTCACTCAGTCTATGTCCTAACCACACACACACACACACAAAATTCACACAATATTAATACAGTAAATTAACTATCTGACCACCAGCCATCCAGGAACTAATGTAAGTATGCAGCCATAATCCCTACATGTTCCTCCCTTTTACCCACAATAAAATTGAGAGATTAAAATAAATGATCAGATGAATCCAAATACTGTGTAACTAGTTACTGTACAGTCTGTATATGCAGTCTTTATAGGATATAAGTTGCAAATTCCAATATTAAGCTTCACTGCCACAAGAGCAAGTCCAGATTTTCCAGCAGAAATGAAGATACCACCTAGCAGCTCTCTCACCGCTGCAAGGAGGCATTAGGCAATAACAAGAGAAACAGGGGAAGACAGAAAACCAACAGATGCTGTCACCACCTGCCCTTTCTGTTGGTGTTGGCAGAATACCAACAGGAAACCTACTCAGCTGCTCCCAGCTCTCTAAACTCCTCTGTGTGGTTGAGTCTTCCAGGAAGGGGAAACAGTTACCAAATCAAAGTCTTCCACTTTTTCAGCACAATACAGCAATGATTATTCAACCAGCAGTCCAGTCCATCATCCTGCTAATAACAGGATCACAGAGAAACCTGTACC
Source organism: Neoceratodus forsteri (assembly GCA_016271365.2). Classification (NCBI taxonomy): domain Eukaryota; kingdom Metazoa; phylum Chordata; order Ceratodontiformes; family Ceratodontidae; genus Neoceratodus; species Neoceratodus forsteri. The sequence goes on along the minus strand of CM057458.1, from coordinate 784,314,212 downwards.
CTCCCCCCCCACCAAGTTCTCACCATCTGAGACTCTGGACTGAATAGCATCAATCCAGTCATTGGCTCAGCTTAAGCAAGTCAGCACTCCTATCCCTGACTGGCCCTGTTCTTTAGGAGACATCAATGTACATCAGTGTGTGTGGTCCTGATTCTGATGACTTGAGGTTCCAGAGGTGTGGCTGAAGGGAGGAGAGTCTCTTGAAGATCTACTGTTAATGTAAGTAACTGATCAAGGCATGCAGCAAGGCAACCAGAATGTTGGGGTATACTGGGTGGGGTTTCAATAAGAGAAAAAAAGCAATATTATATCTATGGACCAAGTGAGACCCCCAAACAGAATACCCAGTTATGGAGTCCCTTCCAAGGGCAAACAGAGACAGGCTGGATACTGTGCAGCATGGGGTAACCAAAATTATTCATGCCAAACAGGGCAAGATCCTATGAGGATCACCTTGGGCAAAGAACATGTTTTTTTTGGAGGCTGGAAGGGAGAGGGGTGACATGATAGAGGCCTTCAAGTAAGGTAAATGATGAGTAACTATTCTAAAATGGTGGGCCAATAACAAATGTAGATGAGTGGAAGCTGGGGGAGGGATTCAAGAGGGACGTGAGAGATTCAGAAAGCATGTGAGAAAGTTTTATTTTATTGAGTTGCCGAGCCATGGAACAGCCTACCAACAGAGGTGGTGGGCACCAAAAACCTTAATGGATTCAATAGTTACTTGAGGGTTGTAGTGGGGGGGAGCTGAGGGTGAAATTCCAGTCTAGGCAATAGGTCACAGGTTAGGTTAGCCTAGGGTAAAAAAGGGCAAACTGGATGGACCCATCATCTTTTCTGCTGACATTGTCTATGTTTCTGCTCATGTAGAGGTTCCTGGTGAGGCCAGTCCCAGAGTATTACACACAGTTTTAGAGCTTCCAGTTAAAAAAAGACCATGATCACTTACAAACAATGAAGCCAAGGTCCAACAAAATGGTGCAGGGTATGCAGGTGAAGTTGTGTGAGGAGTGGCTATAAAACCTAAGCATGAACTCACCTGAGGCAGAGAAAAGGGTGATAAAATTGAAACTTTTAAATATATCATAGTGATTAACAAAGTAGAATAACACTCATTTTTTAAACAAAGCTTAGGATCAGGTACCAGGGGCCATGAATAAAAACTGGTTGTGGTAAATTTTTGAGGGCTACAATGAAGTACTTCTTTACAGCAAGAGTGGTAGACAAATGGAATTGAAAAACAATAAATAACAGCACAGACATTTGTTACAATACGTTAATGTGCTTTTTTATTCAGTTAAATTTTTAGAAATAAAATGGCCCTGTAGAAGCATACAATGCAGTCCCATTACTTCAAGGTACTTTGCCTAGTCATCAGGACAAATGGAATGGCCTGCCAAGCAAAGTGATGAGAGCAGAAATGGTACATGGTTTTATGGTGGAGAGGGACAGGTACAAGGGATTCATATCTGTAGAAACTGGGTGGGGGAAGGCAACAAAACTGCAGAAAAGATAATGCCCCCAGTAAGAATGTCATGTCTAAGGTTGCATGGCTATAGGCTGCTGTAGTTTTAGGTAGACTTACAGCAGACTTGCTGGACTCATAGAGCCTGATTTTCAAAGAGCCCTTAGAGCGACGCAAGTTGCATTGTTCCTGGGCTGCACCAAACTCCAGTTGCACCAGGGATTGTGTGCCCAATTTTACAAAAATCAGAGTCCCATCACCAAAATCCCCAGATTTGCCACAAGCAGACAGCGACACCAAACAGTTGGCACACCTATGAGTATTGAAGCAAAGATCTGATGCCCCCCCCACCCGGCACAATAATGGAGTGGCCGGAATGGATGGGAGGGTGGTGGTGACTGTGCTGGACAGGAGGGGGCTGGGGCAGAAGGGGCATGGGAGGTGGCATGGAGGAGTCTGGGAGACAGCTGGGCATTAATGGGAGTGCCGTGGCACCCCATGAGGTGCATTTGCTTTTGTATGCATTTGTGTATTGTACTGTACCTATGAATTATACTTTATGGGGGGAGGGTTCCAGAAACAGAATGTGCAGCTGTCAGGGTGGTGCCCTCCTGCTGTTATATCATGTTCTTCCCCTGGACTCCTCCCCATGTGCAGCATAATTCATAGGTACATATAATACACAAATACGTTCAAAAGAAAACTCACTCCATTGGTGGCACAGCACCCCCATTAATGCTCAGCTCTCTCCCCGATAGACCAGACGTAGATGGAGATGGGGTGACACCTCAGAGCTAAATAAATGCTGATGGTTATTTAATGTAGCAGATATACCCCAAATGCTGGTTTTATCTGTTGATCACATGAATACTGAACAAACTGTAGTTTGCATCAATTTTGTACTGACATGTTGACAAAGTTTTGGATTTTCATCTCCATGTACTTAATGTAGATTCTTGGGCCATTAGTTTGAAAGCAAGTGAAATATACTTTCAAGTGTAGTCTCAATGAATAGGTGGGAATTAGAGCTTTAAAATGCATACCCATTCGTTACCTCAAAAGATTAATGTTAAAAGTTATAGGGTTAAATACCAACCATGACACCTTAATTTCTTACAAAATTTCAAAATATTCTTATATTTAGTCTTGTCAGACATTATTGCACTTTATAATAACATTTTATGTTGTCTAAAAGGGTAATGATTCTGCTCTGAAATGCATATGTGGTTGTGAAGTTTTAAGGTAATATAAGAGGATAAATTGATAAAAGGGAAGAAAACATAAATAGATGACATTTTAGCATGTTTATACTTTTTGAGTTCTTCATACCATATCTTCTGTGTTTTTATATGTTTGGCTTATGTATGTATGTACAGTATGTATATGTTATATATATTGCAAAAAAAAACTGCATTAATGCTCTAGTTAGGGATAAAACCACAAAAGTAGGGAAATGTGGCATTAGTGTTTTCAAAGCTAACACTCCACACCCACCCTGCACACACCAAAAGTTGTCAGGGGTGTGCCTTGGGGTCATCGTCCCTAATGCTCACCCCATTCCATAAGTAAATAAGATGAGATGGGTACAGTATAAGAGAATGGGCTGAACGTTAGACTCTAAGGCACACCCTTGACACCAGCTGGTGTGTGCAGGGTGGGTGTGAGGTGTTAGCTTTGAAAATCCTAAAGCCAAATTTCCCTCCTTTTGTGACTTTATCCCTAACTAGAGCATTAACAAATTTTTTTTGCAATTTATTTCCTTACTTTTTGAGATAGTATAATTGTATCCTTATTTGCCAGTGGGAGCACAAGGCCTTCTGGACTGTGCCCTCCCATCCCACCACAGATGCATAAATGTATGTAGCTGAGGAAGCACAGAGCCTTCCGAGCCTTGCCCTTCTATTTATAAGACAACAGTGACCAAACTGTCAGCATAGCCATCTTATTACCCCACCTCATATGCCCAGTACAGAAAATTTTCAGATCCCTGCCAAAACGGAATTCTGTACAACTGCAATGCCATTTCATACCACAGGTGCAAAAACACAGTTTGGGTAGGATCTGAAAAATGACAGCTGTGACATACATGAGGTGGGGTAATAAGAAGGCTATGTTAAAAATCCAGGGTTAAAACATTTAGTTTCCAAAGTTAGGAGTGGGTGTAGTGAAATTTCAGTGAATGGTCAGAACTTTGGCATTTTTTCATATTTAGAACATTTTCAACACAGTCTTCTTATGACCTCAGCTCATAAACCCCATAGCCGAAAATTTTCAAATCCGTGTCAAAATGCCATTCTGTGCCACAGGTATGAAAACATGTTTTGGACATGATGCAAAAATTGACAGCTGCACTGTTCATGAGGTGGTGAGAAAAATTGACTGTGTTGAAAATTTGGAGTCAAAAGATTGAAAATGACCAAAGTTATGCTCGTGCATCGGAAAATTGAAATGAGCATGCCTAACTCAGCCATTTTTAGGAATTTGAGTCATTGGCCCTAAGGCTCATCCCATTCCATAAGGAAATAAGCTGAGATGGGTAGGTGGAAGACTAGGTTTGCTGGCAAAGGAACCTAGCGTCACCTGAGCTCTTTTCTTCTAGGTTTTCTTGTAAGGACAGAGCAAGGAACAACATTATCAGAGAAAGGAACAAGATAAGGCTTCTTTTGGCTAGGCAGATTTACTGTGTGCTACTATTTTCTTTTGTGCATTCAGGTTGTGTTACTGTTTTTTGCTTACATTTTACTGTCTTATTGTTCTCTGATTTAAATTGATGTTTCAGGGTATACTTTCTGCTGCATTGTTATAGGGTGTGCCTACATGTTTGTTACTGTTTTGTGCTTATAGATTACTGTTGTAATTTTCTGATTCAAATTGTTATTTGCAAGGTATATATCTTCTGTTAAAGTGTTCTGCAGGTCATGCTTATAGGCTTTGTTACTTCTTTTACTGCTTTATTTTTCTCTGTAACAAAATGTTTTTTGCAGGGCATATCTTCTGTGAAATTGTTACAGGTGGTGCATACAGGTTTTAAAGTTTTATCTATCATTAGGCTAAGCTTTCAGAGCTAATTACAGGAGCACATATGAGATACAGACTGAGGGATAGCAACTGCATTTATTGTTGGTTGATTGTTTCTGCTCTTACCTTCATGTTTCTTTCATCTGTGGTTCTTCTTTTTTGGCAGGGAAATAGCCCCACCACCCCCCATCCCCAACCACTCCAAGCTACACTCCTTTTATAGAGTAGCACAGTCATGATATTTCCTGTAGCAAAACAGGAAGGGGATGATCACAGGGGTATCCACACAGTGACCTCACTTACAGGGGCACAAGTAATTTAACTTATTATAAAAAGTTATACAAAAACAAACAAGCAAAACAACAAAAAATCAAACTTTTCCTTTCATTTTCCTTCTAATTACTCGAATCAGGTTATAAACTTGGCAACTCAATTGGGGTGGATATTATTAACTGCAGGTACTGCGGGACACTTTTCAAAAGGGCAGTTATACAGGATTTAGGATGCTGTCCTACATGCTCACCCATCGGAGATCTAAGGGCTCAGCTCCGGGCAGCATGGGCAGAGGTTGCACACCTCAAATTGCATATTCAGGGGGAAATATATTACAAGAACTGCCCGCCATTTCCCACACATCCAACTGAAGCACCTCGACCACAGAGGGTAGTTGGTCCAGGAGGTAGGCAGGTGGTTAGGAGGGGAAAATCGGGTGCCCCGCACTCAATGCTCACCAACATATCACCTCCACAAACGATATAAAAACTACAAACAGGTATCTGCCTCTATCTCTGAAACCAAACAAAGGGGCAGAGGACACCACAAAGCAAGACACTGCAGCACAGGAGCTAGTGCTACAAAACTCACCCAAAACAGGGACAAAAACAAGAAAAGCAAAAAGGAAATCCAAATCACTTCTCATCATAAGAGACTCCATGATTCAGGGAGTTGATACATACCTCCGGCAGGGGGTAATGGTCATATGTCTCCCAGGTACATCAGCGTGGAGAGACACTGACCACATTGTTAAAATCAAGCAGGAAACAGGAGAAAACATTGATGTCCTGGTACACATAGGGATTAACAATCTCGCCAGCTGGTCAGTTGTGGAGAACAAGAAACACCTGACCAGGCTGAGAGACAAACTGTCATCCATTTCATCTGGCATCTCCTTCTCTGAGATCCTGCCAGTCTGTGAGAGGAGAGGCAGATGGACAGAAGGTCAGAGAAGGTGAGATAGGGGAGCTAAACATGTGGCATAAGGGCTGGTGCCAGGGAAAAGGACACAAATTTGAAAGTAACTAGCAACAGTTTTGGGAGTGAAATTTCTTTAAATTTGATGGAGGAAGGGAGCAATCTTAGACCTCATACTCTCAAATGTGGACAGTGAGAGGATCTCAGATCTAGAAGTAGGAAGCCATCTGGGAATAAGTGACCATCAAACAGTGTGGTTCACGATAAACTTAGCTGCAGGGTCAAGCCATACAAAAGTGAGGGTACTGGACTTCAGGAGGGCTGACTTTGTCAAAATGGGAGAGTGCTTTAGAAAAGCACTAGCAAACAGGCAAGAAGGAGGGGTGGAGCAACAGTGGGGAAACATCAAAACTGCCATCACAGATGCAACAAGCCTTTATGTGAAGCAAATAAACAAATTGAAATGAAAGAAAAAAAACACTATGGTTCTCAAAAGAGGTGATGGGGAAGGTTAGGGAGAAAAAGATAGCATTTAGGAAGTATAAGGAAACACAGAAGGAGCAGGGCAGAAAACTGTACCAGTTAAGGCAGAATAAAGCAGGGAAGGCAGTCAGAATAACAAAGGCCCAAACTGAGGAAAAAGATAGCCAACTCTGTTGAGAAGGTGGATAAACCTTTCATTGGTACATTAGGGAGCATAGAAAGACAAAGTGAGGGATAGTGAGGATGAATAGAATGGATGGTGGGTGGGTAGAGAAGGACAGTGAAAAAGCAGGGATACTGAACAAATACTTCTGCTCAGTATTCACAAAAGAGGAGGAGGGGGATGTACCTAATCCAATTAACAGAAGCACTCTGGATTGGGGGGTTGATCCCAGTCCTTTCACAGAAGAAAGGGTTCTGAAAAAACTCCTAAAACTAAAGGTGAACACAGCAATGGGGCCTGATGGGATTCACCCAAGAATTCTAAAAGAATTAAGGGGAGAATTAGTGACACCACTGACTACCCTTTTTAACAAATCATGGGAGGGTGGTGTGGTACCTGAGGACTGGAGAAGGGTGGTTGTGATTTCCCTTCACAAATGTGGGAGTAAGACAGAGGTAGAAAACTACAGACCTGTCAGTTTGACCTGTGTGGTAGGGAAAATGATGGAATCACTTCTGAAGGAAAGAATTGTTGAGACATAGAGACCAGTGGGGCACTGGACCAAAGGCAGCATGGATTCACAGTGGGAAGAGCATGTCAGATAAATCTATTCGATTTCTTTGCCTGAGTGATCAAAGTAGAAGAACAGGGAGGGGCTGCGGACATGGCCTATGTAGATTTTAGCAAGGCATTTGGCACAGTCCCACACAAAAGATTAATAAACAAATTAGCCAGATTGGGAGTGGGTCTCAAGGTGGTAGCCTGGGTAAAACATTGGCTGGACAACAGGACACAGAAGGTAATAGTAAACGGAGTCCACTCTGAAGAAAAGGGGGCTACTAGTGGGGTACTGCAGGTTTCAGTACTGGGTCCAGTCCTTTTTAATGTCTTTATACGTGACATTGCAGAGGGACTGGAAGGAAAAGTATGCTTCTTTGCAGATGACACAAAGATCTGCAACAGGGTTGATACACAAGGGGGGTGGAGAGGATGAGAAGGAATGTGGCAGGGTTGGAGGAATGGTCAGAAGTATGGCAGCTTGGATTCAATGCAAAGCAGTTCAAAATAAAGCACGTGGGAAACAAAAACTCAGGGGAAGAGTACACAATGGGGGGAAGTAGTAACAACAACAACAATGGAATGGGACCTGGGGGTAATCATATCAGATGATCTTAACATTAGCAAGCAATGTGAAAAGGCAGTAGGGAGGGCTAGGGAGATACTGGGATGTATAGGGAGAGGCATTACCAGCAGAAAACAGGAAGTTGTCCCTCTGTACAGACAGTTAGTGAGACCCCATCTTGAGTATTGCATCCAGTTCTGGAGACCCCATCTCTGCAAGGACATGGACAGGATGGAGGCAGTCCAGAGAAGGGCAATTAAAATGGTGCAGGGTCTACAAAAGAAGCTATAAGATGAGAGACTAAAGGAGATTAATATGTATACCCTTGAGGACAGTAGGGAGAGGGGGGACATGATTGAAACTTTCAAGTACCTCAGTGGAATCAACAAAGTCCAAGAGAGTAGAATCTTTCAGAAAAAGAGATGTGCAAGAACAAGGGGGACACCATTTGAAGTTAGTGGGGGACGGCTCAGGAGCAATGTGAGGAAGTATTTTTTCACAGAAAGGGTGGTGGATGCATGGAACTGCCTTTCTGAGGAGGTTGGGGTTTCCAAAACTGTGGAAAAATTCCAGAATGCATGGGACGGACATAATGCAATTCTTGTGGGGGGGGGTAGGAAGAAATAGGCTGTTGGTTAACTAGGATCTGCATCTTATCCAGTAGGTAGGGAAATGGGTAGACTAGGTGGGTCAAGCGGTCCTTATCTCCGTGACCTCTTTCCTGTTTGGAATGCTTTGCAGAATGGTGCTGGTGTGTGAGCTGCCTGAGCTGCGCTAGTTTTCTGAGCTCAGAATTCTGTTTTAAAGTTAATTTTTAGATTTTATTTTTTCATTCTTTCATTTTCTTTTGCAAGTATTTGTTAGTTAGTTAGGGTATTAAGTGATTTATTTAGATTTGTTGCATATTTTTTCGGTAAAGTGTGTTTTTTAAGTTTCATTTGCACTGTTTACGAGTTGGTGCAAATGCTAAAGTCGTGGCATTTGCTTGGTATTTTGTGGTTCCGACTCGTAAACTTAACACTGCGATCAGCGCTTCCTCCAATAATACTGCTGATACGGAAGTGCAGTTTTGGAATATTGTTCTGGGATTTGAAATTTGAGGGAGAGTTTTGTGGTTTCAGAGGCCTCTATACTTCCTAAAATGTACTCAATGGGACTGTGAACTGCGGAGTGAAATTCTTTTTTTTTTTTATTCAATTTGTTTTATTATCATATTTATTTCATACACATTGATGTACATGAGCTGGTGAGACCAAAAAAATTCCATGACAATTGCCATCTACATTCTTTTATCCAGCAAGTAGTACAGATTCATAGCCATATTACTAAACTCAATGACTCTATTTTAATTAAAAATATAAAACTAACTAGAAAAAAAAAAAAGAAAAAAAGAAAACCCTCCCCGCCTCCCTCCCACCACCTCTCCCCATCCCCCACCCCCAAATCCATAGCAGCATTCACACGCCATTAAAAAAAATTTGATGGTATTATACATCAGGGTTATCTCCACGAGGAAGATCAGGAGCCCCACCACATCATTAGTGTTTCAAGTGGTCCCACAGGGTATAATTTTTCCCAGCATCATTGTTCATTCTGGCTATATGTGACTCTACTTGCAATGCCAGTGTAATTTCTTTATACCATTCTCTCATAGACGGAGTTGTGGAGTCAGTCCAGTGTCTCAGTATCACGGCTTTTGCAGCTGCTGATATCAAAGCCATATATCTTTTTTGTTGTCTGGTCATCCCATCTTCAAAATAGTTTAGCAGGCAAATTCTAGATGAGAAGAAAGCATCTAGATTTAATAATTGTGATACAGAGGTGCTAATTGCCTTCCAGAAGGGCTGGATTTTAGGACATTCCCATACTAAATGGTATAGGTCACATCCTGCCATCCCACATCTGGTGCAGTTAGTTTGAACCTCCTTACCCATCTTGTGTAACTTCACGGGGGTATAGTACATATTATACATTACATTAAATTATTGAAGCCTATATCTATCCTGCTTGATATTTCTATATGTATTTCACCAGATGTACTTCCACATTCTATTGTCTTCTGGTATATTTAATTTATTTAGCCAATAATAACTAACTCCACTTGGAAGACTCTCATCCAGCAGCTGCAAGGCCTTGTAAACTCTAGAAACTGCATGCGGTTTCATAGCTACTTGGACTAGATCTGTCAACTCCACTCCACTGTCTGCTCTCATCGCCTTTGCTCTACTACGAGATGAGCTCTTATTGACTCTGAAATTTGTTTAAACTTAAAGGGTGCCCTCTATTTCAGGGAATCTATTACAAGCCTGTACACACGCCAGCAACTACTTCATGGAGCCAAGTCACCAAGCTTCAAGTCTGATAAAATCTTCCAGTACCGGGTTGAATTGGTACTTTTGAATCAGGAAATGTACATTCTGTGTTAATGTTTGCTCTTGCACACCCGCCAACTAGTCTTTAGAAGTTTTAGGTTTGTTGTAACACTCTCACTGACCAGCCTATGGGGGTATCTTTAGTGCTTTTGGGAGTAATTTGACAGTAGTATATGCCAGATTACTTAATTTAACATTATGTTTTCCAGCAAATCTCTTTCAATATTTAACCAGAGCGGTGTGTAAGAGTGTAATGGAGAGGATGTATCAGGCCTAAACCAATATGCTATCTTACTTATGTGTGATGCTAAGTAGTACTTATAGAAAGATGGCAGTGACAACCCCCCTCTCTCCCTGAAACCTGTAAGCTTTTGATATGACCTTCTGACAGCCTTCCCTTTCCACAGATATGTACTGACCACCTTCCTTAAATTGAGAAACCAAGCCTTAGGCAAGTAGCAGCCTAACATATTAATAGGGTAAATAACCCTCGGTAAGATATTCATTTTTATTGTTTCTGTTATGGCCCAAAAAGATAGTGGAAGTAGATTCCATCTGCTTAAGTCTAACTTAATTATTTTGAGAAGGTTATTACAATTTTCCTTGATCATAGAGCCTACACCTCTCATAACCTTAATCCCAAGGTAGGATAATTTTTTAGTTTCCCAGATCAGACCTAATTCCTTTGCTATATTGGGATAGCATCTATTATTTAATGGAAAGAGCTTTGTTTGGAGGTATTAATTTTATAATTCGATACTTTGAGAATTTAGCTATTTCTCTAGTATTATTGGTATACCCACCTCGGATCTTCTAAATGGATCAGTACATCATCCGCATATGCTGATAAGAGATATCGCCTGCTTCCTAGCTTGATACCTTTAACCTTCTGCAATACCTGAAGTCTACTAATCATTGGTTCCAGATATATATTGAACAGCAGCGTGACAGTGACATCCCTGTCTTGTACCGCAATTTAAGGAGAAGGAGGTGATAGAAGTCCATTGCACCAGACACGAGATTTGGGAGCACTATATAAAATATGAACCCACTTTAGAAAATCATTGGGTAGACCAACTTTCTAGTATTGCAAAGAGGAAATCCCAAACACTGGTCAAATGCTTTTTCAGCATCAAGTGCCAGTAGCGCTGCTGAGTACTGCTCCCTGCTCTCAGCATTAAGTGGTGTAGTTTTCGTAGGTGATCACAGGGAACTCTTCCACTCATAAACCCTACTTGCTCATCACTGATCATACTACTCATAAGGGGAGCCAACCTATTTGCTAGTATTTTAGCTAATACTTTAATATCAACATTCAGGAGCGATATCGGACGATAACTACCCAACAATAAAGGATCTCGATCGGGTTTAGGAATTAGAGTGATGAGTGCTTCCAGAAAAGACTCATCTGAGATATTTCCTGTAAACCAAAAGTTATATACTTTAGTTATGATTGGACAGATTACATCTATGTAAACTTTAAAGAAATTTGTGGTTAGTCCGTCTGCGCCAGGGGACTTGTCTCCCGCTAATTACGAGACGGCAGTTCTAACCTCCTCCTGTATTGGGGCTCCTATTTGCTCAACTCCAGGTCCTGATATTTTGGGCAAAGGTGTGGTATCTAAATACTTACGTATTTCTATTATAGTAGGTTTACTGATGACATCTATAGAGTAAATTGTTGGCAGTAGCTTCTAAAAGTGGAGGCATTTCTTCGGATCTTTAAGTATACTATTCTCACCCTCTCTCTTAATTGCAGAAATGACTCGACTTGAATCAGCTTGCTTTAACCTAAGTGTGAGCAATTTGCCTGCTCTTTCCCTGGACTCTAAATATTTTATTTTAGTTCTACGTAATGCAAGCTCTGCTTTCTGCATCATTATTGCAGAATACTGCACTTGTAACTGATGTAATTTAGTCCATTCTGACTCATCTGAAAGTGCCGAAATATTATTTTCGGCTGTTCTGAGAGCCTTATTAATCTCTCCCACGAGGGTCTTGTTTTTCCTGGCCCTAGTTGTTGCAATACATATACACTCACCTCTAATCGAACATTTTAGCACTGCCCACACTATATCTATGTTTGAAACCAAATCAAGATTATTCTCTAGAAACTGAGTCATGAACTTTTTATCTGGTCTTGCACATACGATATTTGTAATAATTGATTATTAAACCTCCATATAAAGTCTCTGATTATTTCTTGCTTTGGCAACCACTTCACATAAACTGGGGAATGATCCGATATAACTCTTACTTCAATCCCTGCTTCCAAAATCGAGGGTAACATGTTCATGCTGATTAGGAAATAGTCTATCCTTGAACACGTTCTGTGTGCATTTGAGAAAAAGGTATATTGCCGCAGATCTCCATTTAGCAATCTCCATACATCTACTAACCCTAGACTATCCATCACGTCCCGTAATGCCCGTTGTGCTGGGGAGAGACCAACCTTATGACTACCAGATCTGTTCAAATACGCTTGTGTTGTTATGTTCCAGTCCCCTCCTATCAGCATTACATGAGAGGTATATCCATTCACTATCTCAAGAATTCGCATAAAAAATTGTGGAGAGTCTATATTAGGACCATATACCGATCCTATAACCACCTTAACAGAATGCAATGTCCCCACCAGGAAGATAAAGCGGCCCTGCTCGTCCCAAATTTCTTTTTCCAATTGAAACTGGACTCTTTTATGGATTATTATGGCTACCCCACCCTTATTTGTGGAAAAGCCAGCTCCATAGGTTTGTCCTACCCACTGTTTGGCAAAAATACCAACATTATCTCTTACAAGATGCGTTTCTTGAAGGCATGCTATCTCTGCCTTAAGTGTTGAAAGGTGTTTCAGTATTACCTGTCTCTTACATCTGTCTCTGGCCCCTTTGATGTTCCAGCTAATCAACTTTATTGTGTTCTCCATATTTTACTGATTGCATTATGACTGTCCATCTTCTTATAATTAACCCCTCTTATATGAGGCCCCCATGCGTATTCATCCTTCCTCCCTTTGGTTTGGCATGTGAATGCTGCTAACCTCACTCTCTTTCCGTATCCCTTAGATGACCCCTCAACTCCCAGTTGACTATCAACCCAGGTCTCTACCAGCTCCCCCTCCAGCCCAGCTCGCATGAAAGGAGGCTATGAGTGAGGGGAAAGAATTTCCCTATCTTATCTTGATCCAAATTACAATTTCTTTTCCCTCACTCAATTCTCCCCTTTAAAAGAGGCTCTTATGTACATCTTACAAAATAACCCTGGTATTAACATTAAAGAACCAATCCAATTTTAACATCAATACTACATCACTATTCTAGGTTTTGCAGGGGAAAATTGATAACAAGTGACCACTGTCTCTGGATTCCATGCTCTCAATATTAAATAAACCTAATCTCCCAATCACAAACTATATTAAGTCTCAAACGTTGACATTATACAGCATTTACACGTTTCATGTCTCTTTGCTCCTGTAGTGCCCAATATATACTTTGGCTACATTCTCTCACTTATACAGTAAGCAAGAAAAAAAATGGGGGGAGGGAAGGGGAAAGGGAGGGGAAGGGGAAGGGATGGAGGGAGAATCAAGTTCCTTCGAAAATTCTAGTTCATGGAGTCTCCAGCCATTATATCCAACCAAGAAGTCTCTAGTCCATAATCTTCCGCGCTCTTCCTCAGTAACAGTAGTTTGATAAGAGAACCATTACAGTATCTCGGTCCGATTCTGGTGTTTAAACTTCTAAAGTCTTCACCTTAAAAAGGCCATATCTCTCTGTAAATCTAGATATTCAAATAGCTCGAGCTAGGAATCGCTCCTTGAAGAGATCTATTGACATTCTCCTCTTAAGTAAAGTCCTCAATCCTCTCAGAGCAGCGTATTCCACAGTAGATTATCTCTCTGTTCAAGCATAATTTTACATATTTATACTGGCTATATCTCATCCAGGAGGGTAGACCTCCATGAGTCTATATTCACATCTGTCCTTCTTTGATTTAGAGCTCTCGCTCTTCCTCTCGCCAGCTCTCCAGGTTATTCCCTTTACTTTTATTTAAATAGATCAGGCATTACTATTTTCAGTTCCTCTCGAGCTTCCTCTGTAGATCCATAAGACTGCCACTCATTTTAAGTTTAACCTAAGACAGCGCTGGGTATTTAACCTGAAATGGTATTCCTGCAGCTACCAACTTTGTTACAATAGGGTGCAGGCTCTGTCTTTTAAGGCGCACAGAATATGGAAGATCGTGGGTGATTCTGATTTTTTTCCCCTCCCATGTAACTTCCTGCATAGCTCTGACTTTATTCAGGATGTGTTGTTTATCCAAAAAGTTTAAAAGTTTGCATATCAAAGGGCGTGGAGGAGTTCCACTAGCAGGAGGTGGGCGAAGCAATCTGTGGGCCCTTTCAACAATGTAACTGCCATTTGGTGATTGACCTGCTATCTTCTCGAACAGTTTCTGCACAAACAAAATCGTTGCTGTTCCTTCTGCTTTCTCGGGCAGTCCCAGAATAACAAGGTTGTTCCTCCTACTTCTACCCTCCAAATCCTCCATCTTCTCTTCTATTTTCTTCATTCTATTGCTCGCTGTCACTTTTTCTAATTTGTGCCTGTCCATTCTGTTTCCAAAGATCTTATTTTAACCTGTTGTCTCCACACTTCTGTCGATTCTTTCCAGCGTGGTCTTAAAGATCTGCATCTCTGTGTGAATTTCGTCTACTGAGGCTTGTAATGGTGCAAAGATCTCTAAAAACCTCTCCTCCGTCAGTGCGACTGGCCCAGAACTTGATTTATTTAGGCCCTGACGCGCGCGCTTTGCGGCCTGCTCTTTCTCCGGTGAAGGAGGTGGGGTGCATTTTGCCGACTGTTTTTTAACGTACGCTTCCATCCCCGGTGACCAAACTGCTTCCGATCATTCCTCCAACTTTTCCCCAACCGATAATTAGCCAGATTAGTTTCCTGAAATAAAATTTAAAGACTTTAAATGCTGGGTGAAGACGGAGCTGGCTTGAGGCGCTGCTCTTCCTAGGTTGTCATCACGTGACCTCGAGTGAAATTCTTTTTGCCTGCATTGCTTGAATCAGCGCTGGTGTAATACGGTGGGAGCGCACTAAGTCCTGATGCTAGCTGTGGGTTTTTTCTCCATGCTGTTTGCTTGTGAATTAATATTGGGGCAGTGAGAGTGCCCATGGCTACAGGTGCAGCATATGGTGGAATTAATGAGTAACAGTCATTCTCTTTTGGAGTCGACGTGGATGTGGTGAGAGCACATTCTATTCCAGTGTGCAGAGGATGGAAAGAAGCATCTCTCTCCCTTTGGATTTGTAGGTGGGTGCTCCTTTCCTTCTGGAGTGGATAACTGGCAGGGTTTTGGATTGTTTGGGGAGGAACTGCTGGGGTTTGGACTGGAGGTTTTTTTCCCCTGTGGTTATTGGTAAGGGGACTTTTGCAGCTGGTGGGCCACTGAGGTCTCAGATTCCGCTCCTAAAGCAGCCTTTTACTATTGTAGGTTTGCCACTCCTGAAACAGGAAGGTTTACCTGCCTTTAGGGCCATGGCACCAGAATAGGGATTGTGGCTGAAACTGATTTGTGATTTAGAGGGAACTCAGAGGGGCTTTAGTGAATGGTGGTGGTCCATCTGGGGGTTTCTAAGGCTTCTCTGTGGGGTGAGCTATGGCTTGCCTCTCAGGGGTCTATATTTTCTGATCATAACCTTTTAGTTAATCCTGAATTTTGGTGTCTTGGTCTGGGTTTGTGAGTGCTTTTACTGAGGAGGTATCAGAAAAGAACTGGTCGTTTGGAGGAACGTTTGGTGTCTGGTCTGGGAGGGGGTGAGAGTCCCTCCCGTTTCTTTATACCTGGACACTGATCTATTGTTATTACCACAAGACTTGCAATATTTGATTTTGTTTTCTAGAACTGAGAGAGGGTGAGAGCCTCTCTTGTTTCAAAATATCTTTTGAACTGCTGGACACCTGGACATTTGGACATTATATATTTGGATATTTTTTTTTATTTAAATTTGTTTTTGTGTTTTCTTTTATATCGTATTTGATTTAATTTTGGGGTGGTTTACAGTTTTGTTCTGTTGAGTTTTAGTGTGAGTGTGAGGGGATTTTAATATGTGTACAAGGCCTGCCACTACGGTTGTACGCTATTCATCCTCTGCCCTTCGCGCCCTACGCCCTTTCTCCCCCTTGCCATTACAGTTGTCAACATACCAGTGCTGTAGAGCACTGGGTATTGTGCGTAGGGGGAAGAGGGGTTTTGGGGGGTGTGAATACTGGAGGCTGAATAAACGGGGACATCGTATTGGGTAGTGGAAACCAGAAGACACCCTGGGGTGAAATGGACTGTGGAGTGAGGTAATTCTTGTCTGGTTTCCATACCCAAGGGCACCACTAATGATGTTGGGCAAGTGGTCTGTGCCACTCCAGAGGCCCGTCTAACCCGGGCAGTGTTGTACAATGCCAGATCCATAAGAAACAAGACTGCAGTTATTGCAGATCTTGTTGAGCCTGTGGATCTGGCTTGCATTACCAAGACCTGGCTGGATGAAAATGCTGGTCCAATTTTGGAGGCAGCAGTTCCAGCTGGGTACTCGGTGTTACACCGCCTGAGGTTGGACTGCGGGGGGGGGTGTGGTCTGTTTCAAGACAGAACTGGGCCTCACAAGTGTACCAGTTGAGGGAGCTGAGTCCTTTGAGTGTACTGTAGAGGCAGGTGTGGGTTGCAGAATTGCTTTCAGCTATCGTCCACCAGGAGGTGAGAAGAGTTTTCTGCAGGAAGTAGCAGACTTCGTCATCGACATGGCATTTGAGTCACCCAGGATGATGGTCCTGGGTGACTTTAACACCTGGGTCGATGATGAACTCTCACAGTTTGGACAGCACTTCCTCCAATTAATGACATCTTTGGGCCTTACACAAGTGATTACTTCTGCCACTCATAAGAGTGGTCACTCTTTGGACTTAGTTTTCCTCCTGGGGATTGAGGCCTTCGACTTGGGGCTGTAACCTGTCAGTTGATCCGATCACTACACTGTGGGGTTCAGTTTTTGCACCCCCTCTTGTAGGCCAACCCCTGTAGAGATGGTCAGGTACCGCTTTTTGTGAGATGTTAACTCTGCAGGCCTGGCAGTGGTGCTTGACCTATCGGAGTTCTCTGGAGTGAACAATGATCCTGATGCCCTGGTGCTGGCCTATAATAGGGCCATCTCCTCAGCTCTCAATCAAATTGCTCCTGTCTGCATTCATCCTCTCCCCCTTCGACCTCGGTTCCCATGGTTTTATGGGACTTTGAGGGAGATGCAGTGACAAGGATGAAGATTAGAGTGCTGTTGGTGGAGAACTGACCTTGATGCTGACCATCTTAGACTGATGGAACATTATCAAGTCTATTATTCCGCAATCTCTCATAAGAAGGCATATTTCCTGTCCGGGGAGATTGTGGCTGCTCAGAACCAACCAGCTCAGCTTTTTCAAACTGTTGACAGACTGTGGAACCCAGCCTGTCTGCAGGTTCGGAAAGCTTTTTCACAAGTGGAGTGTGATGAGCTTGCTTGCTTCTTTGTGGATAAGGTGGCCAACATCAGAACAGCACTCCAGCCTGCTCCCTCTATAGGAGAAGCTATAGATCACCATTTGATCACAGCCTCTAGTCTCTCCTGGAGTTCCTTTGACCGGCCTGTGTTCATTGATGTCATGAGGATTGTCCAGAGTATGCGCCCTACATGCTGTAGGCTGGACCCAGGCCCGAATTCCCTGATAAAGGGTTGTCATGACATTATTGGCCCAGTCCTAGCATGGATAGTCTGGTGCTCCTTTGATACAGGTAAGTTTCCTAGCTGCCTTAAGAGGCGGTGGCGAAGGCCCTCCTGAAGAAAGCTTCCTTGGACCCCGACTGCCATGCCAACTACAGGCCGATCTCTAATCTTCCCTTTGCAGGGAAGATTATTGAGAAAGTAGTGGCTGCACAATTGGATAACCATTTAACCATCCATGACATCTATCAACCACTCCAGTCTGGTTTTTGAAAGAGGCATAGTACCGAGACTGCACTGGTTCAGGTACTCAATGATCTCCTGATGGATAGAGATCAGAAGAGCCATTCCATCTTGGTTCTTCTTGATCTCTCCTCAGCTTTTGACACTGTGGACCATGGGGTACTTCACGAGCACCTGGAGTTCATCTGTGGCCTGTCAGGTACAGTCCTCAGTTGGTTTAGATATCTCTTCACTGACAGAACTCAGAGAGTGGTGTTGGGGATAAATTCTTCCCGCCCAGTCTCTCTGTCATATGGGATTCCCAAGGGTGCGGTGTTGTCCCCATGTTGTTCACAGTGTATATGCTGCCCCTCGGAGACATAGTTAGAAGGTATGGGCTGATGTTTCATTGCTATACAGATGATACCAAGCTCTACCTATCTTTTGCACCTGACCAGGATAGTGCTCTGTCGGTCTTTAATAGCTGCCTCACTGAAATCCAGTGCTGGATGAATTCAAGCTGGCTGAAATTGAATTTGGAGAAGACTGAGGTAATGGTTTTGGACCTGTGTCGCAGGTTAGAGGGGACAGGAGCTGGTTTACCCTCAGGTTTATTTCTGGGGGGAGGTGTCCAGCTCCCTACCTCTGAACAGGTGCGAAACCTGAGGGTGATTTTTGGCAATGAGCTGACATTGCATTCACAGGTGTTGACAGTTGTCAAACTTCCCTTTTAACATCTTAAGAACATCGCCAGGATTAAGCACCTTGTTCTGCCCACCGATCGGTCTACGTTGATCCACGCTTTTGTGACCTCACACCTTTATCATTGCAACTCCCTTTATCTAGGGCTTCCTTGGGTTGATATCTGCCACTTGTAGCTGGTGCAGAATGATGCAGCCCGGTTATTGACGGGCACGTCTCATGCCTGTCATATTTCCCCAGTTCTGTATGATCTGCACTGGCTGCCAATTCAGTGGTGGATCACCTTTAAAGTTGGTCTTTTGACTTACAAAACCCTACATGGACAGGGCCCAGACTACTTGAAAGAGCTTCTGGTTCCCTACTGCCCTAAGCGATCTCTCTGCTCAGTGTATGAGGGGTTGCTAGAGATTCTGAGGGTTTCTTTGAAATCTTCAGGTGCTCGTGCTTTTATGTACCTACCCTCTGGAATTCTCTACCCCTTCCACTTCATCAGTTTGCATCCATGGAGGAATTTAAAAAGGCCTTGAAGACCTATTTATGGTCTAAGATTTATTTTAATTAATTAATGTGATTTTATGAGCTCAGATTACTGTTAGCTTGATGTTTTATCTGTTATATTTGTAATTATTGTAAGGTGCCTTGAATTTGTGAAAGGCATGGTAAAAATAACATTTTATTTATTATTATTATTATTATCTGCCATCAAAATCTATATTTCTATGTTTCTATGTTTCTATGAGGGACTGCATCTGACTAAGGAGGGAGTGCATTGGAGCAGAAGTTTGATGTCTTTGCAGAATATTTAAACTAGCAAATGCGGAAAGGGGTGCAGCAACCAATACATCGAACAGGAAGAACACCCTTCCCCCCTCAGCCGGTGATCAAACGGGAGTTCAGTATGTTTGTACTTAATTTGCATCACCAGGTAAGGAAAAATGTCCAGCTCCTCATACGACACGCAGAGAAAAAGCCAGACCTTGCCCTACAACTAACACACCGAAATCTGGCCAATGGAAAATCATCTACACAAATGCCCACAGTCTGGGAAACAAGATCCCAGACCTGGAGTCAACAATGACAGAGGCTAAACTGGGCATAGTAGCCATTAGCAAGACATGGTTCACCAGTAATCACACTTGGGAGACTTCAGTACCAGGCTATGTACTGTTCAGAAGAGACCAAGGTGCAAAAAAGGGGGTGGGA
Source organism: Neoceratodus forsteri (assembly GCA_016271365.2). Taxonomy (NCBI): domain Eukaryota; kingdom Metazoa; phylum Chordata; order Ceratodontiformes; family Ceratodontidae; genus Neoceratodus; species Neoceratodus forsteri. The sequence goes on along the minus strand of CM057458.1, from coordinate 784,294,511 downwards.
GGGAGTGGCTCTTTTTGTCAATGAAAATATCAAAGCTACAGAAATTCAGAATACACGTGAGGTGACAGAAGAACTGTGGGTCACCATGGAAACAGGAAATGGCACAGTCATACACACTTTGGTAGTCTACAGACCTCCATCCCCGCAGGAGGACAGACACATTACTGTTAGAAGACATGCAAAACATGACAGCTAAAGGGGAGGTTCTGATAATGGGAGACTTCAACATGCCAGATACAGATTGGTCAATACCAGCAGAAACATCCACTAGAACTAGACACATAGTGGATTCCCTGCAGGGAGGGCCTCAAATAATTGGTACAACAACCCACAAGAGACAGGGCTATCCTGGATCTAGTACTGTCTAACGGGGAAAGGATCATAGATCTCCAGAAAGAGAGTCACCTAGGAGCCAGACACCATCACATGGTATGGTTTAATTTGGCCACTACAACTAATTCATTCCATTCCAAGGCAAATATATGGGACTTCAGAGAAGCTGACTTTGATATGATGTCCAACAGAGTTAAGCTAGCCCTGGCAAGAAGAAATACAGGTGAGGGGGTACAGGCAAAGTGGGCAAGCATTAAGGATGTAATACCTGAAGCAGTATCCCATTGTGTAAGGGAGAAAAGCAAGAGCAAAAGAAGGAGGAAACCACTTTGGTTCTCAAAAACAGTAGCAGAAAAGATCAGAGCCAAAAACTTGGCCTTCAGGAAATATAAGAGAACACAGCAGAATGAAGACAGGGAGGCATACCAGACTTCCCTAAGGGAAGCAGGGAAGGCAGTAAGGCAGGCAAAGGCCCAAACTGAGGAAGCTGTAGCATGAACAGTAAAAAAGGGGAAACGACTTTCTATAGATGCATTAGTGAAAGGAGAAAGTCCAGAGGGGGTATTGCTAAAATCAAATGGGATAAGGAGGACTTTGTGGAAGAAGACCAAGGAAAAGCATCTATTCTAAATAGAAACTTCTGCTCAGTATTTACTAAGGAAAAGGTAGGGCAGGACCCACAGCTCAGCACCATGGACACAGGGAGGAGGGAGGTGTGCTCAAGTCCCTTCATAAAAGAAAGGGTTCTACAAGAACTCACTAAGCTCAGGGTGGACAAGGCAATAGGACCTGATGGCATACACCCCAGGGTACTAAAGGAACGAAGTGTGGTACTAGCAGAGCCATTAGCAGAACTGTTTAGTGAGTCTATGAGCACAGGAGAGGTCATAGAAGACTGGAGAAGGGCTCAGGTAATCCCACTCCACAAGAGTGGCAGCAGGGAGGAAGCAGAAAACTACAGATCAGTCAGTCTTACCTCAGTAGTGGGCAAGATCATGGAGGCACTCCTTAAGGAAAGGATAGTGCAACACCTTGAATCCATAGGAGCACAGGATCCAAGACAGCATGAGTTTACAACAGGAAGGTCCTGTCAAACTAATCTCATATATTTCTTTGACTGGGTAACCAGAGTGGTGGACCAAGGGGGTGCAGTTTATGTCACCTACCTTAACTTCAGCAAAGCTTTTAATACTGTTCCATATAGAAGATTGATTAATAAGCTGGGAAGGCTCAGGGTCGGTCAGACGTTGGTCAACTGAATGGCAAACTGGTTAGCAGGCATAAAACAGAGAGTGGTGGTAAATGGTATACAGTCAGAAGAGATACAAGTCACAAGTGGGGTACCTTTGGATCCTTATTGGGACCAGTCTTCTTCAATATCTTCATCAGGGACATTGCAGATGGACTAGAGGTTAAGATTTGCCTATTGCAGATGACACCAAGATCTGCAACAGAGTAGATGATCCAGATGGGGTGGGCATAATGAGAAGAGATCTGGAAAAACTGGCAAAATGGTTGGAAGAGTGGCAACTGGGGTTTAAGGAAAAAAAGTGCAAGATCATGTACATAGGGAAGAGAAACCCGAAAGCTACCTATAGGTCGGGAGGGTGAGAGTGGAGTTGCTGGCAATCACAAGGTAAGGAAGAGTCTTGGGCATCATCATCATCACAAATGACCTGAAATCATCCATGCATACCACTAAAGTAGTAGATAAGGCTAGAGGGATGTTGGGGTGTATTAGTAGGGGTATCACAAGTCATAAGAGTGAGGTAATAATCCCTCTTTACAAGACACTGGTTAGGCCCATCTGGAGTACTACATGCAGTACTGGAGGCCACACCTGCACAAGGATATTAACAAAATGGAAACAGTCCAGAGAAGGGAAACCAAAATGATGCAGGGACTGCATCAGGAAACATATGAGGACATATTAGCAGAGCTCAATATGTATAGCCCAGAGCAAAGGAGGGTGAGAGGTGATATGATCGAAACATTTAAACATCTTAAGGGCATTAACAAGGTGAAAGAGTATAACATGTTTCAATATAAGAAAAATAGTAGGACAAGAGGACACAGCATGAGATTAGAGGGAGGCTGATTAAGGGATAATGTGAGTAAGTTCTTTTTCACAGACAGGGTGGTGAATGCATGGAACAGCCTGCTTCAGGAAGTGGTGGATATGAATACAGTGCAGGGCTTCAAACAGACATTGGATAGGCACAAGGGAGCAATACAGATGAGCATGAATAAATAGGCCATTGACAGAGTAAAGGCCTATGGCACATTCAAAGTTAGAAAAAATGGGCAGACTGGATGGGCCTTGCAGCCCTTATCTGCCATCAACAACTATGTTTCTATTTTTCACCAAATTTTCAACATGACCTTTTTGGGATGCCCCCTCATGAACGCTGGTATTGAAATTTCGATATTCGGTCCCAAAAGGTGATTTTGTGCAGTGATCGCGAAATCACCTAACGAGCCTGATTAACGATAACAGCAGTTGCAGTGTTCATGAGGTGGGGTCTTAAAAAGCCCATGTTGAAAATTTGGTGGAAAATGTAGTAAATTGGCAAAGTTGTGAACATAAGATCAAAACACCATTAAAATAGATTATACTGCACTTACCTCGATTCCTCAGTTCACGATTTGGCTATGACAAGTGCAGACGTTTACCACTCCACAGAAGATGACAGCATTCAACTGCCAATGGTAAGTACAGGGTAAGGGCGTGGGTGTGGGGCAGTGGGTGCTTAATGGGAGGGTCGAGATGGGAGAAGGGGATGGTGGGTCGATGAGGGACCATTTTCTTTTTTTCAGGTTAAAAAAAGATGTCGGTACTGTTTTCTTTTTTTTAGGTAACACATAATATTAACAGTATTTGGGGACACTGGTAGTGGGTTCACCAGTGCCCCACACTGCTTGGGGTGTAAAAAAATATTAAAAGTATTTGGTGACCCAGGGAGTGGGCTCCCCAGTGTCCCACACTTCTGGGGGCTTGGCAATGCCTACACTGGAATTGGCCTCCCCTAATGTTGGCAATTATTACTAGAAAAATTGGTGGGGAATGGGAAGGGGCATCCAACACTGGAGGTGGGCATTCCAGTTTCAGATTATTATAAATATAACAAGATAAAGAAGTGGGACAGTGATCGGCGGGTAGGGGGCTGCCACTAGACATCAGGGAAAGCAGTGGCACACAACTGAATCTGTAGCCACCAACATGAGTTCCAGCTGCAGCTGCAGAAGTCAAGAAAATCTTGCTGTCCTCATACACAGAATATAGGGAAGTTCTCCTTTCACTAAGCTGGGCACCCAGGATTTTGGATGCCCAGTAAACATATATATGTGGGCACAATATTTAAAAACAAACATCAGAATCAAGTTAAACATGTCCCATTTAGCTAGATTCTGATGTTTGTTTTTAAAAATCACAGCATTGTTAGGTATTTTCCTCATTTGACAGTTTGTAGAAAAAATCAACAAGATGGTAGTTGGCACAGTACAAATAAATCTTTGGTGCCATGCCAAACAAGTGGGACAAAAGCAAAAAGGACATTTGTGGCATCACAATTTTAATTTCACAGCAGAATGTTATCTCAAAACCCCTACTGCACATGCACAAGTCAGAAAACACTAAAATGTAAAGCCTAATAACTTTGGAACTCTTCAATATTTTTTTTTACCAGACCTGTCAAAGTTGCTACCTTCAGACATCACACATGTCCTCTGCAAGTTTGGGGCAACAATTAATTTCCATGTAGGCTGTATGTGAGAGCAATATATATATATATATTTATAAAATGGGTTAAGAAAATGCACATCAATAAGTGGCCAAAGATCATCACATGACCGTGCGTATATCAGAGCGCGATCGCACACCTGCACGTTTACCCCCCCAAAAAATTTTGACATTTTATAAGATAGATAAACCACTCTGAGATGTGCGGTTGCGCTCTGATATATGCACGCCTTGGGCGGTTGACGCACTCAGCCTGTGGCATCGTGCGTGCAACGCACACCAAGGCATGCGATATCAGAGCGTGACCGCACCTCAGATTGGTATATCTGTTACATATATATGCTGTATATATATATATATATATATATACATATATATATATATATATATATATATATATATATATATATATTAAGTTTAGGAAAAAATAGTTTTTTTTTTAAATGACACATACAGATCTCCGAAACCACACAAGCTGCCATCATAAAAATTTCCACACATCAAGACTTGCATTCCAGACAACACATGCAAAATTTCATCTAATTCCCTCAAAGAGAGCAAAGATATTAATGTGCAACATTTGAGGTTTAACATTAAACAGGCTACTAAACCCTAACTTTAGCGGTGCTATTGTGCACCTATAAAATATACTATTAGAACATTTATTTTTATTTCAGACTCTTCGAGGATGTCATTAAACTTTTCCATCAAGTGGAAATGTGGCAAGGAAAATCCTATGACCCTGCAGTTTGTAGTGCATTACCTTACTGTGACAAGAGACTCTGAAGTAAATCCTCTGAGTGACAAAAGGTATGGCTCACTTACAGAGAGCAAAGATATTTGAACTCAGTTAGGTGGTGAAAACCATCATGATGAGCAGTGTACATCAATTCCAATGCGTAACTATGACCCTGCCAAGCATGGCTACCATAGATAATGCTATCAAAAGTTCACAAAAGCCATGAGTATCAGAAAATCTGGAGATCATGCAGATGCTGGTGAACATAGCTCACATCATCATCTCAGGGGTGTCGTTCCTTGTGCCTCTTCATCTATAGTGTCATTTCCTGATACATGTGGAATCTGTAACAAATATGTAATCAAAGTAAAGAGGAAGAAGCAATATATAATTGCTATTGTTGCAAAAACAGCTGAAGTCACAATGAAAAGGGTGGCAGAGCTACGTGATGTGACCAAGATATCCTCACAAAAAAGGTTATCACATTTCGTCCACCCATCTAGAAACCCATCACTGATTATGCCGCTCTAGTTGAATACCTCACACAAACTCAAGGAACAACTCAGCAAGTAAATATGCTCTATTTTCACCTGACACTTGATGTTGGAGAAGCAGCAACGGCATATCATGTTGTGCGTAATTTCCCATATCAGTTCCAGTGTCATAATTCATTTGGGGGATTTCCACCTACTCCTAGAAAACTTTGGCATTATAGGACAGTTAGTTGGTGTCAGCGACTTTGGGAACATAGTATTTCATGCTGGTCTTTGTTCCTTGTTCCTCTGGTAGCATAAGGAGAGTTTTGCATGGGAAGCATTACAGTCGGGCATGGATTGTACATGAGCATTTTGCAGAGGCCTTAGAGCAATTGCTTCAGGTCAGATTTCTAGAGTATTGAAGAGAATTGAATGCCACCCCTGCAGTATTGCTTGACCTGATCAGATCATCACCTCAACCCATAGACATGCATAAACTGCTTCAGAAAGATGAGATTGTCACTTTCCCGACTAAGTATGAAACCTTCAGGCAGCAGATTCATCATGGTGAGCTGGAGAAAACCCCTCAGCTCTGGATGACATATCTGGATATAGTGGAATGTCAGCATTTGCTCCACACAGCAATAAAAGAAAACAACCTTGATCTGAGACTACTGATTTGGAAATATGCACTGCCTCTCTTCTTCACCTTCAACAAGCATAATTATGCTCAATATGAGGCTTACTGTGTGCACACACTTGAAAATTTTGAAGCTTCTCATCCAGGATCAAGGACATTAATTGAAAACAAGGGTTTTCAGTTCAAAGGAACCATAACAAAGCTTCTAAGGAGTCAGTTGACCAAGCTGGTGAGCAGACATACAATTGAAGTGCCATCATTCCAGGTGGAATCAAACATTTTGCTGCAAATCAAATGGCCTATGATAATTGGGTGTTAAATCAGTCACCTCTAGCAAAATTCAGACAGGCACTTATGGAGATTACTGGCATTCATAATTCAGCCATTAATCTGCAAAAAGCATGCATACCATCTAAAATCATCAAGTCAGAACAATGCCTCAAAGTCATATTGACTCTTCTCAATCAAGAGTTTATCAACCCATTCAGTGCTACTTTAGATGCTGAAAGATTGTACAATTTGCCCTCAGGAGCACCTGTTGTGTTTGATATTGAAGAGAACCTCACCATTATCATTGAACAAGGTACATAAATGTATGAACAGTTTGTCTAAGAAAGACTGTAAAATGGTAAAAAGAACTATTTTAAATCCGATTTCAAAAACCCCAGTGAAAACCTTCAATGATGCAAATAAAATAGCACAAGTAACTACAAAGGAAAGGTAGCAGAACTTAAATTTGAAAGAGATATATTGGGAAAACTTTTGGCCCTTTCAAACAAGCACAACTTCCATGTAGATATAAACAAATTATTAACATATTGCCTGGGCCCAGTCCCATTGAGTCTAGCTAATGCAGATGGAGCTAGACAGATAACACCATAGAGCAAGCTACTTGAGGTGCTAGCAGAACACTGTCCAGTGTTGGGATTCAGAGCTAACAGATCTATGGTACTACACTGTTTTGTTCTAGAACATCTAATTTGGAAATTTGTAGTTTTAAAAAAATCGAAGTTATATTGCTGCTTTATTGATCTAAATTCAGCATTTGATTCCATAAGCGGAAAATTAGTATTGGCTAAACTTGAGGAATACAATATAGATCCTTCATTATTAGATGTTCTTATTCGACTACATAATAATACATGTCTTAAAATCAGATACCACCAGAATGGTAATTTAACTACTAATATAAAATCAATTTTGGGAGCGTGACAAGGCTGTCTAATAGCCCCATTCCTGTTTTACATCTATATTAATACAATTCTTAAAGCTTTGGGGGATTCTGAATTCCATTCTCCAGCAGTGGGCTCAATTAAGATCCCTTTTCTGGCTTATGCTGATGATACGATTCTAATTTATACTTCTTTACTTGGCCTGCAAAGAAAGGTGAATCATTTTGCATTATTATGCAAAAAGGATAAATTAATAATTAATCTGAACAAAACAAACATGGTGGTGGTTGAAAATAGAGCAAAAAACCATTAACGTTATTCATTGGTAAGGATAACGTTTTGATAAAACCATACTAGAATTATTTAGGACTTAGATTTGCTAATAACTGTTCATGGACTTCGCAGGTTAAAATTATGGCTCAAAAACTAAAAACTGCTCTTTTAGCTTTTAAAAGATTTAATATGAAAATGGGCCAGTGATCTATTAGAGGACCTGCTCAAGTGATAAACACTAAAATAAAAACATCTGTACTTTATGAATCTGAAATATGGTTTGTTTCAAAATACAAAAATTTGGAAAGAAAGTTCAATAAAATGTAACGATATATTTTAAAAGTACCTCAGTTAGTTTCAGCTGAAGTTTTTAGGAAAGAATTAGGACAACTACCATTATCTGTAATACTCCTTGAAAGAAGGATAATGTTTCTTTTAAAACTTTTCCTATTGGACCAGAAACAATTACCCAGCCAGTGTTTAGAGGAACAAATACAGTATCATAAATGAAATTTCACTTCTAATACAGTCAAAATTATACAACATAATATGTTTACATTTGGGTTAGGGAATTTGCTTTATGAAGTTTATTGTATGCCTTTCTCTGAAATTAAAGATAAAATTGAAGAAAGGGTATGGGGCACCTTAATTTGTCCAGGTAGGGAAAGAATCAATAATTTATGTCATTATGGATGGTTCAAACAGTTAAAGCTGTATCATAGATTAGAACCGTATATAACAATTCTTAAAAATCCTGAACTTAGAAACATAGAAACATAGAATTTGATGGCAGATAAAGACCACTTGGGCCACCCAGTCTGCCCATTTCCCTACCTGATGGATACGCTGCAGATTCTAGTTAATCAACAGCTTACTTCCTCCTGCCCCCCACTAGAATTGCCTTATGCCTGTCCCATGCATTCTTGAATTCTCCCACTGTTCCTGACTCCACAACCTCCTCAGGAAGGCTGTTCCATACATCCACATCTCTCTCTGTGAAAAAATACTTTCTAACATTACCTCTGAGCCATCTTCCTCTATCTTCAAATTGTGCCCCCTTGTTCTTGCACATCTCTTCTTCTGAAAGATACTACCTTCTTGTACCTTGTTAATTCCCTTGAGATACTTGAAAGTTTCTATCATGTCCCCCCTCCCTCCTTTCCTCAAGGGTATACATATTAAGCTGCTTTAGTCTCTCCTCATATGTCTTCTGGTGCAGACCTTGCACCATTTTGGTTGCCCTCCTCTGAACAGCCTCCACTCTGTCTATGTCTTTGCAGAGATGGGGTCTCAGGAGTACCGCAGTACTCCAGATGGGGTCTCACTAACTGTCTGTAGAGAGGGAAAACAACTTCCTGTTTTCTACTGTTGTTGCCTCTCCCTATGCATCCCAGTATCCCCCAGCCCTCCTAACTGCCTTCTCACATTGCTTGCCCACCTTTAGGTCATCTGCTATAATAACTCCTAGGTCTTTTTCATTTTTGTTGTTGTTATTAACTCACCCCCATTGTGTACTCTTCCCCTGGGTTTTTGTTTCCCAGATGCATTACCTTGCACTTCTTTGCATTGAATCTGAGCTGCCACATATTTGACCATTCCTCCAACCTTGCCAAGTCCCTTTTCATTCTTTCCACTCCACCTTGTGTATCAACCCTGTTGCAGATCTTTGTGTCATCTGCAAAGAGGCATACCTTTCCTTCCGGGTGCTCTCCAATGTCACTTATAAAGATATTAAAGAGGACCGGTCCAAGTACTGAACCCTGCGGTATCCTGCTAGTTACCCTCCCTTCTTCAATGTGGAGTCCGTTTACTATTACCTTTTGCATTCTGTTGTCCAGCCAGTTTTTTATCCAGACTACCACCTTGGGACCCACTCCAGGGCTGGCTAACTTGTATATTAATCTTTTGTGTGAGTCTGTGATGAATGCCTTGCTAAATTCTAGGTAGACCGTATCCACAGCCCCTCCCTGGTCTACTACTTTGGTCACCCAGTCAAAGAAATCTATTAGGTTCATCTGACATGACCTTCCTGCTGTGAAACCATGCTGCCTTGGGTCCTCTGCCCCACTGGCCTCTAGGTACTCAACAATTCTTTCCTTCAGAAGTGATTCCATCATTTTTCCTACCACTGAAGTCAAACTAACTGGTCTGTAGTTTTCTGCCTCTTTCCAGCTCCCACTTTTGTGAAGTGGAATCACATTTGCCCTCCTCCAGTCCTCAGGTACCACTCCATCCTCCCATGATTTGTTAAAGAGAATAGTCAGTGGTGTTACTAGTTCTACCCTTAGTTCTTTTAGTATTCTTGGGTGAATCCCATCATGCCCCATTGCTTTGTCCACCCTCAGTTTCAAGAGTTCTTTCAAAACCCTTTCTTCTGTGAATGGACTGATATCGACCCCCCATTCAGAGTTTCTCCCTTGTTTGGTTTAGGTACCTCCCCTCCTCTTCCGTTGTAAATACTGAGCAGAAATATTTATTCAGTATCCCTGCTTTTTCACTGTCACCCTCTGCCCACATTCTCTCCCCTTTATTAAGTCTCTGTATCCCTCCCTTAGTCTTTCTTCGCTCCCTAATGTACCTATAAAAAGTTTTATCCCCCTTCTTAACAGAGTTGGCTATCTTTTCCTCAGTTTGTGCCTTTGCTATTCTGAATGCCTTCCCTGCCTCCTTCTGCTCTAACTAATAAAGTTCTCTGTCCTGCTCCTTCTGTGTTTCCTTCTATTTCCTGAATGCTATCCTTTTCTCCTTAACCATCCCTGCCACCTCTTTTGAGAACCATAGTGGTTTTTTCCTTCATTTTGTTTTATTGATTTGCTTCACACAAAGGCTTGTTGCCTCTGCGATGGCTGTTTTGATTATTTCCCATTGTTCCTCCAACCCAATATAGACTGGAATTGTATGCTGCAAAGTATATTTACTTCACAGAAAAAATACCTGCTATAATAGATCCTATATGTAATTGTCAGTAAGGGGTTGAGAATGATTTAAAACATATAGTACTGCTTTGTCCACAGTTTGAATTATTGCTGAAAAAATGTCTGGTTCCGGTCTTGGCAACCCTTGGTCCCCCGACAAACTAGTTGCATATTTGTTTAATTCACAAGATCCTCAGGTTTTAGGATTATTATGCAATTTTCTTAGGTCATTAAATCTTTGACCTTGGAAGTGAAAGGGTGTTCTCTTCCCCAGGTTATAGGTGATGGAATAATGGATTAATGTTAAAGGTGCTCTTGAAGGAATGATATAGGAATATATTATTTTTAATAAGATTAATATTTGTAATTATGTCTTTATAATGTGCTAATTATTATCTAAAGATATGTGAACATTGAAAGTTGTGATTGTCTTGCTAGTGTGTTATTTATGTCATTTATTGTAATGACTTATGTCGAATAGATAAAACTGCTACCTACCTGTCCAGTGTTAGACACTTTGGGGCTTCCCTTCAGGAAAAGTGTCTCAGCATACATAGTTGATCTAATGGCAACAGTGCGGGCCATGACAGGAATCCATGGAAACCTGCAGTGATATGGCAGTGAAACTCCTGAATAGTCTTCCAATGGGATTTGCAAGACTGGATGTTGTTGCAGATACATACAGTACAGAGAGCAGTCAATCAAAGAGGCTGAGAGATTTCAATGAGGATTTAATGAGAAGCATATTATCAAAGGTCTCAACACCAAAGTACCGAAGAATTTCAGTTACTTCCTTTCTAAATAATCTAACAAGGAGGTCCTGATTAATTTAATCATTCAGGTCTGGGGAGAAAATTGTGTGAGTTTGCCAGAGGACCAGATTATCTATTTTACGAAGAGAGACAAATGTCACATGATCACCAAAGAAGGGACTGTAGTTGTGAATGACCTCTGTTCTGATGAAGAAGAAGCAGACAAAAAAATTGCCCTTCATGTGCAACATGCCATTACAATATATCCAGGCCCTGTCATCATCCATTCACCATCTGGGGATATCAATATACAGTACCAATAATTTTACAGTCACTATTTTCAGAATGTGAGCAAAGTATATAAGTGGACAATGGCCACGGTAACAGTAGGAAAATCTTTGACATTAGCAAGTGTGAAATGACCACTGTAACAAAGAAAGCCTTAATTGGTTTCCATGCATTCTCAGGCAATAACTATGATTCTGCATTCTTCAAAAAGATTAAGAAGATTTGCTGGAATAACCTTCAAAAATACTCCAAATTCTTGGATACCTTTCAGAAACTTGGGGATGAGTGGCAAATGGATAAGGGTGTTGTAGATCTGTTGAAGGAATATGTCTGTGAACTGTATGGAAGGAAGCAAGTTACTACTGTACTTATAGCAAGGTAGCAGATCTCCTGGGAGAATATAACAAATATAACAGAACACCTGATCTGTCTCTGCTACTACCCTGCCAGTAAACCTTGAAGTTACATGTTCTACAAGCCAACTATGTCTGCCGATAAGAGAAGCTGCAAATTTAAATTTCACCGGTGAAGTGCCCACAAAGTGGGCACTTCACATTGTCATTCTGCTATGTGGAGTGGTCAATATGAAGGGCTCACTTCACCTTGTAGTTATTACTTTGTTTTGTCAGTCTGCGTTAATGCAAAGTAAGGCAAAGTGACAACAATATTGGCAGCCCTCCTCACGCACAGTCACCAGAATTAATGTGCATCCCCAAATGCTACTGTCTTGTGTCCAGAAAATTCCCCAGTGCTGACGAAGTGAAATGAGAGCATAACAAGAAATGCAAAGTCTCCCAGAATTAATGGTGCACTCAGTCATGTGTGTAGTGGTCACACACAGTCACCAGAATTAATGTCCATCCCCAAAATGCTACTGTCTAGTGTCCAGAAAATTCCCCAATGCTGACGAAGTGAAATGAGAGAATAACAAGAAATGCAATGTCTCCCAGAATTAATGGCACACTTAGACAAGCGCACAGTGGTCACACACAGTAACCAGAATTAATGTGGATTCCCAAAATGTTACTGTCTTTTGTCCAGAAAATTCCCTACTCCAGATGAAAATAAATGAGAGCATAAAATAGAAAGAAACATCTCCATTTAATTCATTCCACACTCAGTCACGCATTCACACACTCCAATAAGAACTACAGTATATCCCCTGCTGCTGCTTTTGGAATTTCATGTAATGCTTCTTGTCCGGACTGGGCTGATGCACAGTGTCTTGCCAAATGATGTGCTGCAAGTATGACCCGACCATTGAGTTGACCATCCATGATGATGTGATAACGCTGTTAGTTGCCCAATGTCTGCTGCACTGACCCCCAACAGGAAGGATGCCCTCTATGTGTACACTAATACTACCATTGGTAAGTTAATATATCTGGAACCATCATGGTTTTCCACAGAACCTGAGTTGACCTTAAATGTTCATATCCATTACATATAAATATATATACAGTACATATATATATATATATATATATATATATATTATTTATTATATATATATATATATATATATATATATATATATATACATATATATATATGAGACAAACAACTCTGTGCACAAACACTGAGGCAAGGGTTACCCCAAAGGGCATTTGGCTGGCAAGCCAAGTTTCAAGAAAATACAAAATCACACATGCCCACACAATGCAAAGCATCATGGGCTGCATATGCAAATCACCACAGAATGTTATGCTGGTTCAACTTTAAGCAGAATTGCATGGTGCCGAAAGGCCTTTCACACAGTTTGCAAAGGGTGCTAACAGATGACATAGACACATGTTTCGTCCCACCAGGACTCATCAGTATGCCTCCTCTGTTTGACACCCCAGTGTAATGAACCAGCTACCCTAAGATGGTCTGTCTGGGTTATGTTGTGGTGAACCCATTAAAATAAAAAACTATTTAAAAGACAAAGAACCTATGTGTGCAAACACTGAGGCAAGGGTTACCCCAAAGGGCATTTGGCTGGGAAGCCAAGTTTCAAGAAAATACAAAATCACACATGACCACACAATGTAAAGCATCATGGGCTGCATATGCAAATCACCACAGAATGTTATGCTGGTTCAACTTTAAGCAGAATTTTATATATATATATATATATATATATATATATATATATATATATATAATAGTGGCACAGTAGTGCCACTATAGTTAAGGTTGAGAGCCATTTACATGTTAAACCCTACATTTTGCACCTTAATAACTTTGCAACTGTTTGACAGATTTTCCTGAAATTTGGCATACTTGATCAAGACCCATACACCTTGGGATCTGCCAAGTTTCGTAATGGTCACGCATACAGCTGCGGAGTTATTAAGCATGATCTGCAGGCATGTTTACGCTTTTCTGGAAGTTTACTGTTGTGCATACAGGTTGTACAGTTTACGCGACAAGTCCAAAATCTTCAGGGAACATGCGGCCATGGTCCCCAATGTGTCTTTTGAAGATTTCATGAAAAAATATTAAACTGTTCAAAAGTTATTCAAAAAACAAGTTCCCATTATAAGTCAATCGGAAAAGTTAACAAAAAGTTCGACAGTGTCGCAAATGCAGTTTTTACTTTCGCAAATGGCCCTTTTACTGTCGCAAATCTGCCATTTTGTTTTCAGTTAGCGATCAGAAAAATGCTTGGCATTTAAAATTGGGACCCTCTAGCAACCTTATTCATTTTTGTATTCACCTAGTCGGACCCTGTGGATGCTAGCCATGTCTTTATTTTGGGGTAAAACACCCCAGAAATATGTTTTTCAAATTTCTGCAAAAAGTACTTTCGCAAAGTACTGTTGCACTTGTGACACTGTTGAATGAATTTGCGAAAGCTTTCGCAAACTTCAACAGTACTTTTCTAGGCTGTGGGAAAATTACAGCAATTATTTGGTACCCTGCTGCAAAAGAACGGTTTGGTGTTTTGGCATGACATTTGGAGGGAACGCAGCCAACATTTCACAGATGTGCCCTTCAGTGCTTTGTTGAAAAAATATTACATGGCGGCAAAGTTACGGCACTCCAAAGTTGACGCTTTTCCCCATAGGATAACATTACGACATCTGGTGCATTACAGGAATCCTTTGGAGCCCTGCTGCAAAATAACAGTTTGGTCTTTTGGGCTGAAATTTGGATAGAGCACAGCCAGCATCCCACAGATGTGCCTTTTTGTGGTTTGATTAAAAAATACTACAGGGAGCCAAAGTTATGGCACTCTGAACGTCTCTTTGTTTCCCATAGGATAACATTACGACATTCGCCGGGCCTTTCTGGGCCCGTATCTCGGAAACGGTGCGAGATACGAACTTTTCATCAGAAAAATAATTAGCCCCTATTCAGGGCTAAGTACAAAACTAGCCAGGAAAGTCATAAATCATATTACTTTTAAATTTTTTTTCTACGTCGTACGGTTCCTGAGATATAAGCAATTTAGTATTCCAACTCCTCATTTTCTGCTCCGAGAACCATTAGTATGCATACATTCTTTGTACTCACTGTCTTTCTTTATGCAGCTTTTGGGGAAAACCAGCCTGTGCAGTTACATTAGTGTTACTGTTGCCATTTTCGCTAGTGGTTCCGTTCCCATTTCACTTACCGTTCGCATCTACGCCACCATGTGCGTTACCCTTTGCATTTACATTTGTGCTTGCTTTTACATTGTTTTTAAAATTTCTTTCTACACTACTGTTTCTCTTTCTGTTTTGCTTTGCATCATCATGCGCATTACTATTTGCGTTTGCTGGCACAATGTTACTATGTGACAAGACATCATGTGGCGGGAGCATGGGGCAATTAGAGCCAAAAAACTCCATTTAATGCATTCATTAGGGTTGTTCCACACTGACAAAAATGAAGAAATTCAGTGTTAGGGTTGAAATCCCCTGCCCCCCACACACCCCAACCAGCATCCAGGGTGCGCATTGGGATTTTCGGTCCTAACTCACCCCATTCTCCTACACCTCTGCTTCTTTACATGTGATGGGTGGGAGATTATGGCCGACAACCGTAATGTGCACCCTGATACCAGTTGGGGTGTGTGGTAAATAGAAGTAAGTTTTGAACCCTAACACCAAATTTCCTCGCTTTTGTTGCTGTGGAACAACCCTAACTAATGCATTAAATTGAGTTTTTTGCCTCTAATATATATATATATATAATCATTGCTTTTTTTTGTATCACAGGTCATATACTCAAACTTGGGGTGTGCATTTCTTGGCTTGATGAGGAATTTTGATGTTGGAATACTGTCAAGACAGCAAAAGTAAGTAGTTTTTTGAGGGAGGGCATTATTTGAAAAAAGTTGAAAAAGATTCATGAATGTTTTGGTCATCTTTACAGGTCTTCAGCATATCATCAGAACTGAAAAACAAAATTAACTGCTGTGATTCATGAAGAACATGATTTTTCTTGTGATGAGTGTCTGGTGTGACAAGACCAATGATAATAAACTGCATGGGATTGCAAAGACCTATGGCTGTACTTCCCTGATCTGTACCACATGAAACTATCTGATTTGAAAACTCATATCAACGAGTACAATGGTGATTGAAGCTGAGACCTGAGATACTATGAAGCAGGCTTACATGGAACTAACTACAAAAAAAGTACAGTTTTGTGATTCATGAATCGTGACCGTGAAGATGAAGAATGTGATTTGTATTGTGAGTGACTCATGATGATCGCCCTGACTTAAAAATGCGTCGCACATCAATGAGTACAAATTTCTTGCAGAGATATGCACCGCACCAGTACTCTGAAGGGAAGCCAAACAAACAACTGTGACTTAAGTTACAGATGGAGATTGGGCCCCTAAGGAGATGTAAATGTACAGACAGATTAAGGTTGAGCTGCTCACTCAAAAGATGCAGACGCAAAGGCACAACAACACCTAACCAGTGCTTACAAGTCACAAATCCAAGTCTGGAAAAGAATACCTTTTGCCAGTTGGGGGCGGGGTGGTAGTGTATAACAGTAACAGTCCACTATCAGTAAAGATACCACAAAGCAGTACAAAATATTCATGCAGGTGCGGTGGATAGCAAGTTCACACTGCTGTAATTACTCAGTGACACAATAAAATGTGTCTAATTTGGTGGCTTGCATCACACACACACTCACACACACACACTACACTACAAGTAATCTGTAGTAAATTGAAAACTTCAGTAATATAACCAAATCTTTTAAACAAACTGAAATTACGCACTGCTGCAACACAACAATCAGCAAAAAAATGTCATAAATTACTGAACATATTACTGTGTGTACATTAACACAGTTATACAAGAAAAATATAACTAAAACAGAAAGGCTGCCTTTTTCTCCCAGTTTTAACCTACCTCCGCCACAGATATGCTCCTCCCCCAAAAGCATACTTCAAGTGTCTGTGAGTACACAGACTGAATGTTCTAAATTAACATTCAAAATCCACACACAAACAATAAACACTCGATGATATGAGCACAGGAGGGTTTCCTACAATTGATGTACTAAATTTTAAGCAAAAAAAAAATGTCTCAAAAAGGCTTTTTTATCAGCTTTTAGAGGATATGAATCGCAAAGCTCTGAGAGGAAACTGTCTCCATCTTCCACTACACAAACACTACACAGAACTGAGGATGTGCAGAACAGTCTAGAGCCCATGTGACCTGCAATCCTATGAATCACTGCAAAATTCACCTTGGAGGTCAATAACAAGGTGAAGTGATGTGAAGTACTGTAGATTGATTTCAATGTACTCCGCCTTAAAATTGGTGAAGAAGTGGTTTGGGGAAAGTGGAATAATGCAAAGTCATTGGTTTCAATGGACTTTGCATTACTCATTATGACACGAAGTTCTCTGCTTTGCATTGTGGATTACTTTGTGGATTCCGCATTACTCTGTGATTCACTGCGCGGAGTGAATTTTAGTAATTTCTCCCACCACTACTGTCGATTGTAGAGGCTTTCTTCTGTTGCAGTTATCAATGCCTCAAATGAAGACTTGCATGGTTGGATTGATAATCTTAATGTAAAGTGGATGGACACATCATTTCCAGATGATGATATGTCTCTGTTCTATAATGCAAATGTCGAAGACTCAGATGAGGACCAAGATATATGTGATTACCAAGATGATATTGGCATATCTGACAATGATGAAGATTTTTTTTTCTAGATGGGCAAGACTAAGTTTTACTACTTTACTAACATTCATATTTAAAATTTGATATTTTTTTAAATACAAATGTTTTGTGTAAACAACGGTGTTTTTTTCTTTTAGATAAATTTCCTTCTTTAAAAAAACTTTTCAAAATTAACCTTTGAGGGAACTTGTGGATATGCATTTAAAAGGCCTGTCTCCTGCCTCTTTATTGAGATCACACTTGAATGCATATTTAAATTTGTCATGATGTAGTGGCCCAAGAATCTGCATAAGGTGCACATAGCTGAAAACCGCAAAATTTGACAAGGTATAAACTTGCTAAAATTTTGTCTATTAATGGTGTCTTCACTTTCATCAATTTATCCTCTTATGTTACTTTAAGACTTCAAAATCACATATGCATTTCAAAGCAGAATCATTACCCTTTTAGACAACCATAAAATTATACTATAAAGCATCATAAATCATGTCTGACAAGATTAAATATAAGAAAATCTTGAAATTTCACAAGAAATTAAGGGATGCTGGTTGATATTTAACCCTAAACTGTTAATATTAAACTTTTGAGGTAACATATGGGTATGCATTTTAAAACTTTAACTTACGCTTATTTATTGAGACCACACATGAATGTACATTTTACTAACTGTTGAAGTAATGGCCCAAGAATCTGCATTAAGTACGAGGAGCTGCAAATTGCAAAATATGTCAAGGCATCAGTACATAATTGATGCAAACTACCATTTTGTCCCAGCTCTCTTGCAATGAACAGACAGGTCATGAATTTGCAGTATATCTTCTACATTAAACAACCATCTGCATTTATTTAGCTCTCAGGTGACACCCCACCTCCTTCTAGACCTGGTCTATGACTCCCCTGGTACTACATCCCATGCCACATCTTTCCGCAGCAGCCCATTGTCAGATCCTGTTCACTGGTGCAAGCAACTTAGACCACCTCCTGGCTGGTCTATGTGGTGCCCCTTGCTGCATCCTCAACAAGTCTTGCAAAATAACAAAAAAGGGAATATTGAAGCCTCATCATGGCACAAACCCTCCCACGACCTGGCACACCAGGTTGGTTGATGTGACTTTTGCACAAGGAGACTTTGGTGCAGCTACATCAGGATTTGATGAAGGCTGTGTTAGAAAAATGTGATTGATGCAAATCAAGTCAAGTCTCTTTCTGTCTATAACATTTCTATGTTTCTATGACAAAGACAGAATTAGAAAATATTTATAAGCAGTGGACACACAATTAGACCTATGCTATCTGCAGCACCATTCAAAATAAGTAAACTATATTCTATTGGTTTCACTAATTACCTTAGTGGGAAGGAGATAGCATGTTACTTGAAGATCATTGTCATCCAGATCTAGTTAGGTCATACGGCATGCAACAAGATTAGGAGCACTTATCATCTGTCACATTGGGTTCAAGTGAATCCTCAGTTATCACTCAAGCAATTTCTGATTATCTTGTGAAGCAACATGTATCACCTGTGCATCATCTTTCATCCAGAATGTATTATTGAGCATCAACACCATTCATTCATTCATTCATTCACACTGTAACCGGAATCAAATTCAATATTATTTGCATTACTCATTCAGAGTCTTCTTTTAAGAGAAATCATGAGAATAAACACAGGAGATTGATGACAGGCCTAGAATCAGCCTTATTTCAGGGGCACCAACACAAGGTGATGGGTGACACATCTACTGGCTTTTTTCAGAGAATAAATACTTAGAAACAAGTGGCTGGTCATGGCTTTTTCAAGAGTTTTTTTTTTTTTTTTTATAGACAAAGGGCAAGATATTCAGAAATGTGCCAAAGGCAGGTGCAAGTCCAATGCAGCGCAAATCAGATGTGCCATGGCTCTGCCGGTGCCATATTCAGAAGTTGCACAGGCCACACTGCACCAGCACAACTCGGCTGAAAATTGCACACATGTGCCGCTGCGCAACCTGAGATGCGCCAGCATAACCGTGGAAGCGCAGAGCAGACCTACGCATCAACACTGGGGGACAGTGCACATAGAAGAGAACCAGGAACACAGCCAGAGAAGCACAGTGATAATTGCCAGAGGACCCCCCACCAGCAGGGTGCACCAGTGCACACTCAGGCACCCAGGAACTGTACCCCAGAACACAATTCTGGCATGACCAGCAGGCCACAGGAAGGGACAATGGCCCCCTAGCCACCAGCCAGCCTGCCGTGCCCACTGCCATTATGCAATGGCAGTCCACCCCCAGGACAATGGAGCCAAACACAACCATGCCCCACATGCACACAGGTAGCCTACACACTGGGCAGTGAATGAGCCAGGACCCAGGCAGAGTGCCAGAGTGCCAGACCACACAGGCTGGGGTGCCCAACAGGGGATGCAGAAGTCCCCACCCCAGCATGCGGACATGTCTAGAACGATGACCATGGTTGTGTGCCATCACCATGCACACACCTGCTGCCCACCCTTGACCACAGCTCCATGGAAACCTCAAAGCCACATGGCACACCCACCAAAATGGGGGCTGGCTCCCACCACAATGTGACACATCACTTTACACAGCAAGGAACCATGTAGTAAAACATGCCCCCCCCACCCCTGCACAAACACCATGGACAGACACTGGATCACTGCAGCAAGGCTCCACATGCCACCTGCCAATCAGACACTGGCACAGGTATGTAGGTGAAAAAGGTTTATAAAAGTAGAAAGTGAATAACAATACAAAGCAACAGGGGTCAGGGACAGGGTAGGCACAATGATGGATGGGGACAGGGAACAGGGTCCGTACATCAGGAAGGGGGACTGTAGGGGAACGGGCAACATGGGTAACTGCGGCTATATACAGCGGACATCAACAGCATCCACGGCTGGACACCCCACCATGCATCCATCCATACCAGTTTGCTGCCATCATTCTTCAGATTGCAACCACCACTTGCAGGACACTGGAGACCACAAGCAGGATCTGGCACAGGAGCTGTGTCTGTGCCCTCCCAGGCCATCAAGCAGCTGGCTGCCTGACTCCTATGGCATGGGAAAGGACAGGTGATCAGTGCAGTGGCCCAGGGAACTATGTCCACCCACAGTGACAATGGTCAGTGTGAGCACACACCCCTGGAGAGCCCGGTATGGACACCAGCAGGGTGGGTCAATGCCAGCTAACAACATGGCACACCACGGTGTTGCAGAGAGGTGGAGGTCACCGCATAGCGGCACACATGACCACACAGTGACAGTCACATAGCACATAACAGCAACAGCACCACAGGACTGCCAGTGGCATCCATACACCTGCCCACCCCACCAACAGCTGTCACACGGGGCCAACGGATGGGCCACAGTGGCATGCAAAATGGACTGTGAGACACACAGCTGCCAAGGTACATGGCCATACCCACTCCCCACTGCTAGCCCCCAGGTATATTGAGAATGATCATGACATTGCTTACATGCCCCCTGCAGTGCAGCTGGTGCTGGTTGATCACCATCAGGGTGTGCTGCTCTGTTCCACTCCTCCTCCTCTGCCCTGGCCCTCCTGCGGTCTTCTGGCCCTGAGAAGGGAAAGAAGAGAGGTGGACATCAGTACATGATCATGCCAGCTGGTCCCCCCACCACACAGCCCACTGTGCACTCGGTGTGCCCCTGTCTGTCCTGTATGCCACACACCAGCATGGCCACAATGCATGCAGCAGCCAAGCATGATGCACAACGATGGGAAGGATGACAATGTACCCCACTGCAGCACATGACAGGCAATGATATTAACACCACAGTACTGCACTAGGGCAGACATGCAACATGCAAACATCTATGTGGCTGTGGCACTGCACCATGCTGGACGTGGGCCTGGATCCTCCAGAGGTGATCAGGATCCCTCCACTGCAAGTCACCATAATGGTGCCTTTATTGTTCAGATGTACATAGCACACCCGTCCTCCTCTTCAAGGCCACCAAAACAGACTGCCACACCAGGCCCCTGGCCTGCTGCAGAGGCACCTGCCCAAAAAGCTGCCCCTCACAAGCTTGATGTCTGTCCAGTTAAAGGCACTTCTGCCAGTCTCCTGTGCTATGGTCAGCATTCAGATCGGCAGTGATAAGTGTGGTGAAAAATGCATGTGTCTGCCACAGGTACAGGATGCATGATAGGCTATGCATGACCGCTATTGCACAGCACATGGATGCACACCAGGATGCGCAGTGTGGGACCATTGCACAATGATGGGCATGTGTACTACGCCATAGCTTAGTGGGGTCAGAGGGTCAAGTATGTGGCCCATGGGTCACAGGTCAACACCCAGCATGTATTGCACAGGTGCGCAATAGTGTGCATGCCAGGATGCACGAGCATGCGCGAAGCCATACATGCGCCACATATGCAGTGCTGTTGCATTGTGTGTTCTGCGTGTGTTGCATGATTGTACTATGGGACATGTAGAGCACATGTGCGCTGCAGGCACGTGCATCACACATGTGCAAGTATTGCGCCTTGGGGTTGCTCCAGCGCAACATGATTGTGCATGGTGCAAGTATGTGATATTCAGCCGCGGTATGCAAATATCCTCATGAGCCAACGCATAGCACAGTGGGGAGCATTAGCATATCATTGCAATTGAGCTCAACCTCATTTGCATGCGTTGAGCCATAAAAGCACCAATGAATAGCACAGACCACAGACAAGTATTGCAACCTTTCAGGTAGGTGACTGGAAACATGTATTAACAGAGGTCTGTTGCAACTCTGCAACTCAGAGGTGTACTGTTCAGTGCTGCCACTAACCCACACTGGTGTCCATTCCCACAGGTGGCAGAATGTTGGGTGAGGAAGGTGCAGAGAATCAGGGGCCTGCACACAAGCACAGGCCCAACTTTACTGCTTCACTGACCACTGCCCTGTATGAGGCCTACATGGACAGGGAGGGCCTTCTCAGTGGTGCCACGGGCATGCCCCAGGAGTGGGTTGTAGGCTGGGATGAGGTGACATGGTATGTCAACACCCATGGCTGACACCATCGCACACCCAGGAGTGCAAGAAAAAGATTGGCACCAACAGGAGGTGCATAAAAGAGAAAATAGCTGCCATCCGGGTGTCCCGCAGGGTGACCGGTGGTGGGCCAGCAGCAGTGCCTTTGCTGACAGCCATGGAGGAGCTGATGGCACCCAGCATTAGTTAAGCATTGGTGAAGGGTGTGCCTGTTGTGGGTTCCAGATGGGTGGCAGCCCCTCACTGCATGGTGAGTATGAGCGGGCCTGTGTATGTGCTGCACATGTTTGCCTGTTGACGTGCCACCGGCCACATGCAAGTGTGTCTGTGGATGCACAGTAGACTGCAATGCTATGTGGCAATGTCTGCATGCTGGGGAGTATGGTGGGGGGGCCATGGGTAGGGATGGTGGGGGGGCCATGGGGGGGCCCTGGACAATGTAGCAACACTGACCCTCTGTTATTATCTTGCAGCACCAGCATGCCTCCAGGCAGAGGATGAGATGGAGGCAGATGCTGACACAGATGCCCAACTGGCAACATCAGTGGGAATATGGAGCAGAGACAGGCACTGCCTTGATGGTGCGGGGCATGTGGACATGCTGGACATGGTGTCTAATGATGCCCTTGCTGGGATCCTGGACACTGACAGCCTGGAAGTACTGTGTGCAGAGACTCAGCTAGGGTTGTTATCAGACACTGAGGATGACATCACTATGATCATGGACAGCATAGGGCCGTTGGTGGCAGAAATGTCCCTACCCACTACACAGGCACCATCAAGGCCCAGTGCTGCTCTAGTGGCTCCACAGCCACCCCCCAGCCACACAGGGGCTGCAGTGAGTGGCACCACTGCTGTGTCTGGTGTGGGTGGTGGAGGTGCTGGTGGCACAGTGGAGGTGCGGGGCACTGACCAGCAGACAGTTGGACAGTGGTGGCTGGATGCAGGTGACACTGGGCAGGGAGGCATGGTGAACACCGCCAGTGCATCTGACACAAGCATACCCCCTGTATGGCCCACTGTGCAGCATCCACCTGAGTGAGAAGCTGTGCAGCATGCTGAGATACCCCCTGCAGCTCGACAGGTGGCCCAGGATGCTGAGCGGTTGGAAGAGCACACCCGGTTATTGCTGGCATCCATGGAGAACCAGGCATTGCTTGCCACTGAGGTGCGTGCACTGCAGACTGATGTGTGGCACATGGCCGAGCAGCAGGACAGAGGCACTGCACAGATTATTGATGAGCTCAGACAGATGCAGGAGGCCATGACCATGGCTTTGGGCCACATGACTAGTGCCATTGTGATTGGGCTGGCATCACTGGCAGCCACTGGGCTCAGCCATGTGCAGGGGACACCCTGCAGTGAACTCTCCACCCCATGATCCCAGCATCTGGTGACCCCAGCACGGCAGACACCGGGGTCTGACATCAGCATCCCAGACACCCCCAGGACAGGCCTGTTTGGCTGCCTTTACACCCCTGTACAGACATGGTTGTGGCCCCGAACTTCAACCCCTAGGGAGGGCATCAGACACACCCACCAAGGCTGATGTGCAGCATGCAGCTGCTGCTTGGCCATGGCACATCCTCCCACATGGCCATGGCGGTCATGGGACTGTGCAGTCATAGTACCATGTGTGCTGCCCTGCCAGCCGCTGCTGTTCCTACATGCACACGTGGGCAGTGCTGGTGCAGCATGCATGCAGTAGCGTGCATGTGTGTTGTGCCACATGATCCCTGTGTGTGTGGACCGTGCTGCTGGAACATGTGGCATGGAGGTGATGAGGGCTGCTCAGCACTGGTGGTGCCTATGCATCGGTGTCATGCCTCTGATGCATGCCATGTCCCACAACATGTGTGTGTGTGTGTCTCCTTGTGCGCATGCCAGTGCTGCATATTTGTTGCCATGCACCTGTGTGCCAGTGGCTCCGCTGTGTGTAGTATGCACCAGTGTTTGCATGCCATCCACTGTGAACAGTCCTGCCATGGAGTGGAGTGCTGTCCTGTGATGTCCATGCTAGTGTGTTTGTACATTCACCTGTGTTGACCAAAATGCTCCCTTGTAATTGTGTTCCTGTGCTGCCTTGCCTCCTGTACTGCTCTGGGGTTTCTTCTTTCTGGGGGTGGCTGTCCACCACCCTCCTGCTTTTCATTTCCATCGTCCTCGCTACTGTCACCCTCCTTAGCCTCGACAACTATTCCATGGTCAATGGACATGGTGTGCAGGATGCAGCAGGCCAGGAATATGCCACAGGCTTTTGATGGGCTTTATTGTAGGGCACTGTGTGACCTATCCAGGTAACAGAATCTTGACTTAAGCATGCCAAAGACATGCTTGATTATATTGCATGTGCTGGCATGTGCCTCATTATATCTGTCTTCCACGGGGGACTATGGTCTCTGGTAGGGGATGAGCAACCATGCCCTTAGTGGGTATGCGCTGTCACCTGGGTGGGAAAAGACATTTGGTCAGTCCAGGGCTATGCTGCCCCATGCTCACTCTCTGCCATGGGAATGGATGGCCCTCCCCACCTGCCATCCCCCTCTGTGGCTCACAGGCACAATGGCACATGTTCTAGTCACCAACAAGGTGGCCCGTGGGGATGTCTCCCCACTCAAACCTGTGGCACAGCGTGGAGCTGTGCCATATGAAGGCATCATGTGCACTCCCTGAGTGTGTGGTACAGACATTGATGATGTACCCCATGGCATCACACACCACCTGGAAGTTGTTGGAAGAATATCCCTTCCAGTATATATACACTGGGCCTTCTGGGCCAGGTGGTGTGCGGATGCCGATGTCAGTGCAGTCAATGGCCCCCATCATGCCTGGCATGCACGCCACCCAGTAGAACTCCTGCATGTTTGCTGTACACTCTGCCTGTGTGCTGGGGAAATGTATGTACTCTAAAGCATGTGGCAACAGAGCATTGAGGAACTGGCTGAGGAGGCGGGACGTGCCTGATTGGGTGATACCCATGGTGTTCTCCGTGGGTTTTTGGAAGGCGCCAGTGGTGAGCAAGAACATCACAGCAGTCACCTTGGTCTCCACCAACATGGCATGACTACGTCTGGTGGGTGCCTGCATCTCCTTACTGCACAGCTCACATAGCTGCCTCAGAACTACCCTGTTCAGGCAATACCAGCCCTGAAGTTCTCAAACGTAACCCTGGTATGGTACCACCTGTGTCGGACATACCACCGCTGGGTCTTTTGCTAGCCATGCAGGTGTTCCTCCTGCCTCCTCATACCCCTCATTATGGCATCCATTTGGAATGGGCCACTATCCATCTCTCAGTCACTGTGCCTGTCCCAGGCTTCCTGTGGTTCACGGTCTCTCCATCTGTCTGTCTGTCTGTGTCTGTCTCTCTCTCTCTCTCCCACTCTGTCTGCCTCTCTCGCACTCTCTCTCACTCTCTCTCTCTCTCTCTCTTTTTCTCTTGCACTCTCTCACTTCCTCTCTCTCGGTGTACACTGTTGTGCTTCTGCTGTCTGTGTGCTTGAGCCTGTTTTTATATGCTCAAGTCTGCCTGGCGCAACTTGGTGTTTGCTCCACACTTACATTTTGCTTTCCCGTTGAATATGCCATTGTGCCATGCACTTGCCCCACATACGTTACAGTTGTGCATTGGTGCAATGGGATTTGTGCTGCACCAAGGATCACTTTCAATATCACCCCAATGCACAACTCAGGACTTGCGCCTGCACAACTGCTTTGAATATCTGACCCATAGTGTTTATTGAGATTTTTCACTTACATACAAACCAAAAAAAGAAAACATTTTGGGTGGAGGTTGTTGGTTACACTTACAACCTTACTTCATTTAGATTCAACATTTAGAACCATTGAATATACACTAACCAATTACACATCCTATATGCAGTGTAGAGTAGGTGGGTGGAGATTCAAGGCTTCCATGCTCCAAGAAGGGTTTGCAGTGATCCTTGAGGGACTGGTGATAATTCAAGGCAACCTTCACACTAGACAGAAATAAAACACAAAGAAACTGTATTCTATGAAGACAGACTCTCCAACTATTTACAGTCAGGGAATATGCATACTTATAGTGGGTTAGACGCAGGTTAACATTTCTCATGCAAAGTGTAAGGTGTACAGCACAGTGTATCATCTGTTTATTGATCAACCTACCCCAGTCTTAGGGGTGGCATATCTATGGAAGGGTGTCCAGCATTCCTCATACCTTGCTATGGTGTGAGGGACAGTCCATGGAGGCTATTTGGACCATGGAGGACAATATTTCTTGGGCAGTGGGGACCTCAGGGGTTCTCCATTTGCACAGAATGAGCCTCTTGGCTCCATAGCTAAGAGGGCTAACCACTGATCTTCTGGGCCTCGTAGGTGGGGTGCTTCAGATTTCATACCCAGAAGGAGCAAGAGTATGGACCTAGGATAGGTATTGTGGAGCACCTGAGTCTCTATTTCACAGATAAGGTCTCATACTTCCTTTTTTCTAGGACATGACCAAAGAATATGTATATTCATGTGTGTGACATCTCCAGCATAAGTTGGAGCCCTGGACATCTGCTGCATGTAATACCACAGAAGTGTGCACCATGAATGCAATTTTTTGTTCTATATCAGTCTGCTCTTTGCATCTTTAAAATTTTGGGGGGCAGCCTGCCAGCATTCCTTCCACTGTTGTTCTGTGATGTTCATCTGAAGGGCTTTCTCCCATTTATTCTTAGATAGTTCTGACTGACTGGGTACAGTGTCTCTCAAAGCAGAGTATATTCTACTTGGTTAGTAGGGAGATGTTAGGGTGTATTAGTAGGGGTATCACAAGTCAGAAGAGGGAGGTAATAAAACCTCTTTACAAGACACTGGTTAGGCCCCATCTGGACTACTGCATTCAGTACTAGAGGCCACACCTTCACAAGGACATTAACCAAATTGAGGCAGTCCAGAGAAGGGCAACCAAAATGGTGCAGGATCTGCATCAGAAAACATATGCGGATAGATTAACGGAGCTCAATATGTATATCCTAGAGCAAAGGAGGGAGAGAGGTGATATGATCGAAACATTCAAACACCTTAAGGGCATTAACAAGGTGAAAGAGTCTAACATGTTTCAATATAAGAAAAATAGCAGAACAAAAGGACACAGCATGAGATTAGAGGAAAGCCAATTAAGGGGTAATGTGAGGAAGTTCTTTTTCACAGAAAGGGTGTTGGATGCATAGAATGGCCTACCTCAGGAAGTGGTAGATATGAATATAGTGTGGGGCTTCAAATAGGCATGGGATAGGCATAAGGGAGCAATACAGATGAGTATGAATACATAGGCCATTGACAGAGCAAAGACTGATGACACATTTATAAGGTAGAAAAAGAAATGGGCAGACTGGATGGGCCTTGCAGTCCTTATCTGCCATCAACTTCTATGTTTCTATGTAGGACATGGAGGCCTCCTTGTGGCTTCTTTTTATTATAGCTCTGGAGGGCACTACAGATCTGCAGGTATCTCCAAAATTCGGAGGTTGGGAGGGCCCAGCGTTCTTGAAGGTTTGAAAAAGTGTCAACCACTGTGGAGGATGGGGCTAACAGGTCCTAGACCCTGTGCAAACCCGTATCCTCCCACTCCCACCAGTGAACAGGGTGTCTTCCTATGGGAATATTCTCATTCTCCTATAGTGGGGTGAGTTTGATTGGGGTGAAGTTTGTTCCCAGTCACTTCTGTATCTTGGCACAGCATTGTATGGAGGACCCAATAGTGGGGTGGTACTTCAGCCTGGATGGGAGGGTGTTGTATACTAATAGTGATAGAGAAGGTTTTGGCTAATCTCTGATTCTATGGCCACCCACTGAGGTGTTGTTCCCCCATGTGTGCCAAAACTACTGAAGTGTTTGCATCATTTGTAAGACCAATTTGTAGCCCTCAAACCAGAGGAGGAACCAGCCACCCTGCTTCCAGTGAGCTCTCAGTTTATTCTTGTTATGCCTGGGTGGTTTCCCCTCCCAGAGGACTTTACCTACAGCCCTATTTTTAGACACCAGGTTGGGGGGGCAGCAGTGTATGTGCTTATAGATAAAAAAATATTGCGGGCTATGATCATTTTGACCACTGCGATTTTCCCAGCCAGTGTTAGATGGAGTTAACCCCACCTGCTCATTTCATCTACCACATCCAGTAGTAATGGGTGTAGGTTGCAATCCCAGAACCTGGAGAGAGTGGGTGTAAATTTGACTCCCAGGTACTGTACATAATACCCTCCCCTGCCCATCACAGACAGTAGTACCTACAGCTCGTCGAGTACAATGAGGATTCAGTGGGAGCACTTCTTTTTAATTTTTGGTTAATCTGCAGGCTGCTATGCAAGCTCTGAAGTGTGCCCAGCAGGGAGGGTAAGACCATAGGTAGGTCCTAGACAGTGACCAATAAGTCATCTGCATACATAAGTGTAACATATTCTTCTCGGCCCACCGGAATTCCTGGTATCCCTTTGTCCTGCTTGATACAGGATGCTAACGCTAAGGGATCTACCACCAAGACAAACAACAGAAGTGATAGAGGGCAGCCCTACCTAGTGCCACATTCTAACTTGAAAGAAGGGGACAGCATGGAGTTGGTAAGAAGTCAAGCAGAGGGGGGGTTACAGTATATGAGGAGCCTATCCTGGTGCTGAACTGGGGGCCAATCCCCAGGTGCTCCAGGATGACATGGAGGTAGTCCCTCTCCAGAGAATCGAAGGTCTTCTTCAAATTGATGGCCACCACCATTGCCAGGGTTGTAAGGCCTTTCTCAATATGTGCCAGGTTAACCAGGGTTCTCATCTGGTCTGTGCTGTATCTACCTGGTACACAGCCCACTTGGGAGATGTGTATGAGCTGTAGAAGAAGGGGGTTTAACCTGTGAGCTATTGTCTTGGTGAAGATCTTGTTGTCCACATTCAGCAACAATATGGGATGGTAACTACTGAGGGATGTGGGGTCCTTCCCTTTTATGGGCAGGACCATGTTCACTGCCTCCCGCATTGTTGGGGGAAAGCGACCTTCAGACCCCACATCCAGGTACACCTGCTGCAATATAGGGGAAACTGTGCAGGCCAGGGCTTACCAGAACTCCACCGTGTAGTTGTCCCCCACCAGTGCCTTCCCAGGGAGCAGTGAGAGCAATGCCTGCTTTACCTCTGTGATGGGTAAAGGGGCGTCTAGTGTTGTGGCCTGTTGTTTTGTGATAGTGGTGTGGTTCACTGACCATAGGAATTCTGTAGTGCTTTGTGATTTTGCCTCCCTGATAAAAGTATATAAGGAGGCATAAAAAGTCTCCATGACTTTATTTAGCTCAGAGTTGGTGGCATTGACTACTCCCTCTGTATCCCTCAGTCCTGCTATGTGCCTCCCCATTTGTTGCTTTCTTAGCCAATACGCCAACATCTTCCACCTTTTTCCCCTTCTTCCCAGTACTTCTGTTTTAGCTTGGGAATGGGCACCTCTGCTTTGTGAGACAGAAGGGAGTTGAACTACAGTCAGAGACCCAGGATTTTCCACCCAAATAGGCAGTACAGGGTCTGGGAAGCAAGTCCCTTGTGTTCTCCCTCTGCCTCTTCAGTTCGTTCTCCAGGTTGCCTAGATGTTTTTCACATTGCCTACTTCTGGCCACCGTATAGCCTATAATTTTACCCCTTATGGTGGCCTTAAATGCCTCCCATGTATTCCTAGCCATAGTGTACTGGATGGGGTTCTCTTTAAAAAACATTTTGGCTTCTTCGTGGGCTCAGGTGACAAACTCAGGGTCTTTCATTAGCAGGGGATCCAGTCTCTAAGAGGTGGAGTTTGGGGGCCCCATAGTATTGCCATCTGAACTGGGGAATGATCAGAGATTATGTTGGGCAATATCTCTGAGGCTACCGCAGCTTGGGTAACTGGCGAGGAAGTGAGTAAAAAATCTATGTGACTGTGTGTCCCATGTACCACAGACTGAAAAGAGTAATCCCTTGCTCAGGAGTGCAGTGTCAGCTAGGCCTTGGCCATTCATCAGGCTTTGTAAAGCATTTCACCCCGTCCCATGGGAGTCCGCCGCCCCAGAGTTTCTATCAAACACTGGGTGCAGGGCCAAATTGAAATCCCCCTCAAAATAGTGGTAGTTCCTGTGGTAGTCATTCTTATTACATTTTGAGTAGCCTGGTGAAAAAAATCAAGGTCATCCTCATTGGGGGAATACATGTTCCCAAGAAGGATAGGGCCAGTGTGAGTTTGGTATAGTGCATAAACCCATCTACTTTGGGGGTCCGCCTTGGCCTTAGTGAGAGATCATTATAGCTGCTTGTGGAGCAGAATTGCCACCCCAAGTTTCCTGGTTGGAGCTGAAACATGAGCTAATTGACCTTCCCAGTCCCTTCATAGGAGTTCATGGTCCTTTTTGTTATGTTTGGTCTCCTACAGAAAGGCCACCTGTGTTTTGATTTATTTTAACGGGGGGCAGCACCTTCTTCCTCTTTAATCAAACCCTTCACTTTCCAAGTGATGCACGTTAGATTAGCAATAATCCAGGTTTAAAGAGGTCAGTGGGGGAAGGATAATTAAATGCTTTGCAGTGGAGGAAAACAGGTTTCGAAGGGTGAAGGTGGAAGCCCTATATAGTAGCCTATGTCTGTTTCTCAGGTGGCATAGTAAAGCCCCTGTCTCATGGCTTTTCTCCATTTTGAGTTCAGTACAGGGCTCCGGGGCTATGACTGGGTTAAGCAAATTGTTCCTTGTACCTCCTTGGCTGCTGGGGGCCCAGTTCCTTGATCTTTTATCTGGCCCTCAGTATCTTATCTGCCAACTTTCAACAATGCTATTTATCCTGCATACATTAAACATGCACTGTTTAATAAGTGAGAGTGTTAACCTAGTTATACATTCCCTGTCAAAACATAGTAACACATTACCAAACCAGTTCAACCTATATACTGTACATATTGCACATAAATGCTTAGATGGAGACACCAAGTGTAAGCGATTGCCTGCATAATGGTGCAGGGATCCATGACGCCGCATCGACAAATTTATGTTGGCACGACATTACCCTGACACCACTATATCAACTGCAAATGTGGTCAGAAAGGTGCCAACTAGTGCAGTCTTCTTGTTTTGTGGGGGGCTGCACCCCTGCACCCCCCATGCATGGGGCTGTGCCCCCTGCACCCCTCTCTTTTAGATTCTTAACTCCGAGATGGAGCTGAGTTGGGGATGGGGTACAGAACCTTGGGGAAGGGTGCTGGGATCCCAGGCGGACTTTACAGTGACTTGGTAATGTTGTCGGTATGGACCAGGTCACTGTGAAGTTGTCGCTGTAATGTCGATATACCATGGTGCAGAGCAAGATCTACTTAGTGGCTCCTGAGAGTGTGGCATGTCCATTGGGGGAAGAAGAGTGGTAGTATGAACTTCCATAACTTTCAATTGGCAAGAATCAGTCCAAGCTGCTGATCCCATGTGGTTTAAAATGAGGTGGCTTCTGGGTGTATTATTTAGTCTCTTAAGAGCTGCCAGTCCACAGATTGCAGGATTTTAAATGAGGTTCCTGGCATCCACCCTGCATAGAATCACAGCCAGGAGGGGAAGGTTGCAGGGGTTAGGGAAATGATAGAAAGCCCTGGGTGATGCAGAGGTGGGTCCAGGCTGAGTGGTATTACTACTTTCCTTACTCCCCCCGGGGAAGGTTATCCAGCATGATCCCCCTCTATTCGGGACTTCCTCTCGGACACCCTTGGTTGGTAATGGGCAAGAGAAAGAACTGAGGGGTGGCATCTGGGTATAGTCTAGATGAACTGGGGCTCCCATGTTCAGGTGTTCTCGGCTGAGGGGAAGAGCATTCAGTTATTTCCCTCACTACTCCCCTCCAAAATTCTGTCTAGGAGCTCCCTCTCCCCATTCCCCTGGAAGTTCAGACTTGCCTTCAAGGATCCAGTTATGAAGGACTAAAGGGGAGCATTTTCTCTCTGCTGCTATATAACCTGTAATCTTCCCCAGTATAATCATAAAATAGCCGGTTACCTACTCTCAGTTGTGTTCCATTCCTGTGCTGCGTTTATGTCCCTTTGGGAAGAAAGGGGAGTGAGGCACTGTTCTGGGCTCTACAGCCTGTCAGTCTGTTTGAAACATGTGGAGACTGCATGCTAGTTAATTGCCAGATCTTGCTGAGGCATTCTGCCCACTTTCAGATGGCCCCCATTCCTTGCCCCCTCCCATACCCTTCCCAATTCCAATGAATCACCATAAAGTACTTACCTAGTCAAGTGAATCCTTGGAAGTGTGTGTCTCTTTCTGCAGGTCTTGCTTGTGCTGGATCAGTCTGTACACCTCTGGAGCTTTTTCAGATTACTCTGGTACAGTTCCACTGGATTGCTGTGTTGTGGGCTGACTCTGCTCCTCTTCTATTCCCCAGTCACTGGTTTGCAGTGTTTCAGTTGGCAGAAGCTTTTCTTCTAGGGATGCCGGCAGGTTGCCTTGTGATGGGGTCTGGAACTCCGGGGATTCAGACCTCAGGGCTGTGTACCTGTTCTCCATCATGCTTCACTCCAGCATCGTCAGTTTCTCCCTTTGTTTCTCTCAGTTCTCTCGATGGAGGTTAGGCTTGACCCTTGCTTGAGGATGGTTTTGTTTGTGGTGGGAGCCCTTCAGGGAGCATTTTCTGCTCCAGCATGGGAGGGCCCATTTGCTCTCTCCTCGGTACCCCACCTTTCATAGATTTCATAGATGTTTACAAGCATATAGACCTGCGTCCTTAAAGCTTGCCCTTTATACCGTACCTCAAAATTTGCTTTTCATATCTCCACAATGAATATCCAAATTA
Organism: Neoceratodus forsteri; assembly: GCA_016271365.2. Classification (NCBI taxonomy): domain Eukaryota; kingdom Metazoa; phylum Chordata; order Ceratodontiformes; family Ceratodontidae; genus Neoceratodus; species Neoceratodus forsteri. Next base: position 784,261,244 of record CM057458.1, on the reverse strand, counting down.
TTTTCAAATATATTCATACTCCCACTATCTATTATTGCCCTAGGTAAGGCATTCCAAGGAGTAACCACCCTCTGACTAAACCAATGTTTGCGTATGTTGTGTTTCCATTTAGATTGTATTAATTGTTTGCTGTGTCTTCTAATACCAAATTCATCCATTCTAGGGTAAATACCCAACTTGTGGCAATAGTCAGAGTCTCCAACTGCCTTATACAAAAGGCACATATCCCCTCTAAACCTTCTATAATGTAATGAATATAGGTTTAGAGATATTAATCTAGATGGATATGACAGTGTCTTCATCCCCTGAATAGATTTAGTAAATCTTCTCTGTACAGCCTCAATTTTGTCAATATCCTCCCTATTTTGAGGAGACCACACCTGTATGGTGTACTCCAAATAGGGTCTGACCGAAACTACATATAGTGGCATCAACACCTTAGCTTCCCTACTGGCAATGTAACATAGTATACAATTTAGATTTTGATTTGCTTTTTTTATTTGGAGTTTACAGTGTGTACTAAACTTGAAATCTGGATGCATTATGACTCCTAGATCTTTTTCTTCAGTGGTACCAGTGAGTGGTATATTATCACGTATATAACTGTTTTGTTTATTCTTTTTACCCATATGCATGATTTTGTATTTGACAGTATTTAGTACCAATTTATTATTATTAGTCCAATCAGAAATTTTGTTTATCATATTCTGTAATTCCAGTGTCCCATCATGAGTGTTCACAATAGCTCCGATCCTACAGTCATCTGCAAATTTGTATAACCATACCCTAGGATTGTCTGTTTGTAGGGTGTATATATATACATATACATATGTGTGTGTATATATATATATATATATATATATATATATATATATATATATATATATTAAACAAACAGGGTCCCAAGACGGAACCTTGTGGAACTCCGCTAGAAATGATTGATCAGTTGGACAAAGTTCATTTCATAGTTACCCTCTGTTGTCTCCCTTGTAACCATGCTGAAACCCAGGTACAAATATTTGGATTTAATTGAATCTTCTCTAACAATTTTAGTAACTCAACATGGGGTAATTTATCAAAGGCCTTTGCAAAGTCCAAGTACAGTACGTCAACTGAATTACCCTGATCTAACTCTCTGTTTACTTTTTCATAGAAGGCCAAAAGGGTTGTCTGGCATGATTTGGCCTTAGTAAACCCATGTTGGGAATGGTCCAGCAAGCCATTTGTTTCTAGGTTCCTTAGGATATGATCCTTTATAACCCCTTCTAAGATCTTTCCCACTAATGAAGTCAGGCTTATTGGTCTGAAATTTTCTGGTTTTGTCCTGTCTCCCTTTTTAGGAATGGGGACAACTATAGCATGTTTCCAATCTTTAGGTACTAATCCTTGATCTAAGGAAGTCTGGAACACATATGTAAGGGGGGGTGGCAGTACATCTGCCAGTTCTTTTAAGATTCTAAGATGTACATTGTCAGGACCAGGGGTCTTAGAAATATCTAGCTTGGATAACCTGTCACAAATATCTTTAATTTCTACAATAACTTCACCAGGACTAGAACTGTATTTACCTAGATAAATATTTTGATTACCAGTGTTAAAAACTGAACAAAAATAATTGTTCTGAATATCAGCCATCTGGTCAAGAGTGGCTTCAAGTCCAGTAGTATTTGTGAAGGGTCCTATTGTGCTATTTCCTTTCTTTTTATTATTAATATATGAACAGAAAGATTTTTTGCAATCCCTAGTTTTGACCGCAAGTGTCCATTCAAAATGTGCTTTAGCTCTTTTGATTTTGTTCTTAGTCTGTTTCAGACATTTTTTCTGTATAGTCTGTGATTTAGGGGTGATCCATACATTTTGTGTTTATTGAACAATCTATTCTTTTTATTTAGTAATTTTTTGATGGATCTAATCATCCATATGGGCGTATTCCTTTTTGGACCAGTACAATTTACTTTATATGGTATGGATTTACTAATAAGCTATTTAATCCTGGTTAACAATATGTCCCACATATTTTGTATGGATTTACCAGTTAGTTCACTAATCCAGTCCCAGTTAGCAAATTTACTTTTTAAGCCAACAAAATCCACTTTTCCAAGGTTTAGTTTTGGTATACTTCCTGGTATATTACTGATACCAACATTAGAGATATTAAAATGAACAGTGAAATGATCACTGTTCCCTAACGGGTTTATAACTGACACACTATTAATTGAATTACTCATATTAGTAAAAATCAGGTCCAGAATATTTGATCCCCTGGTACTACTATGGACCAGCTGTTCCAGTCCCATCTGTTCACAGATACCCAGGTATTGTTTTTTCACAGTACCATTTGCCTGTGACAATTTCCAGTCTGTATTGGGCAGATTAAAATTGCCAGCCATAATTACTCTATCTGAGGGGTCTAAGTTATTAATTATATAAATTATTTTGGTATCATCAATTAAAGTTATAGAGGGTGCTCTATACAGTAACCCTAATACTATTTTTGGCCCTTTGTGGGGGAATAACCTAATCCATAAAAACTCCAGGACAGACACATCCCACAGTATTTGGTCACATGTGATACTTTCGTGAACAAACATTGCTACGCCTCCCCCTTTTCTATTTGTTCTAGATTTAGAAAACACTTTATACCCAGGGACACTCTTTTCCCACATATTATCCTTGTCCCACCAGGTTTCAGTAATTAAGGCCAGGTGTATGTTCTGGGACTGCAGTAGAAGGCATCCATATCTTCTGGTCAATGGACCTACTTGGTATCTGCTTCTGGTGGCATACTAAGGGCTACTGTGTCTGGGAGGGCTGAGTCTCTGGGCACACATCTTCTTTGGCCAATATTTTCTGAAAAAGTCCTCCGAGGCTCCTGGGGTTGAGAAGAGCAGCAACACCCGATTGTGGACTACCCGCATCATGGCTGGATAGAGGAGGGAGTACTGAAGGCCTAGGTGCTGCACGCATGTCAGACCTGCATGTACTCATACCTCTTGGACGAGAGCTCTTTAGAAAAGTCTTGGTACATAGAAATCGGGTGTCCTTGCTAGTTCAGGTGACTCATCTCCCATGATATTGTCAAAAGGAACTGCCTCTTGGTGTAGCTTAACAGTTTAATTAATATTGCCTTTGAGCCGGCCCATCAGCGCAGAGGTTGTATTTCTGCTTGCAACACCAGCGACTGTGGTTTGGGAACAGATCCAAGATGCTAGAGGGTCAGCTAGGGAGAAAGGGCTCGAGTATTGGATGACTGCTCGCCTTCTCTCGGGGGGAGAGCAGGGAGGCAACCCGGCACTTGCTGGATCCTGGCAGAGGCTGGGGTTACAGCAACATTCTGGGTCCCAGTGACTAATGGGGCGTGGTGAACTTCAGCGTACACCTTGATGTAAGGGGCATGTCATACCCACGGGGATGAAACAAGGAAAAAAAGCTACACAGTCAATTGGATGACAGTCGCCAGCTCCCACTGCTGTGAGAGAGTGAGTTGTCCACAGACTACCTCACCAGCACCCAGGCAAAGAATGAGCATGCTGGCCTGCCTCACTGGCGTCTTCCCCCTTGGAGAAGAGGGACCCATCCAGCAAAGTGTTACGCTGGGTTACCTAGGGGGCTGCAATGTGGGGTGGCAGGTGGCTGCATCAGGGCAGTGTGGCAGAGAGGGGCATAGGATGGCCCAAAGGAGATTCTGGCCCAGGATCTAGGGGAGCAAAATAAATAAATAAATAAAATAATGCCCTTGGCTTTTCTCCCTGCTGTGGCGCATGTGCAAGTGTTCTATGGACCCTTTCAATATCCAGGTGGAACCCCTGTAGCAGGCCCTGGCTTGCCAGTAGGACCTGCTGAAGGAACTGCACAGCATTTGGTTTTTGACTCCCTTGGGCAAACCCAGCAGGTGTAGATTGTTCCTCTTGCTACAGTTTTCCAATTCATCTACCTTTAGCAGAAGATTTTGTATCAGGCCATGTTGTTCCCTGTTGCTGACACAAACCTCTTCGAAGGTGGCCTCATGTGTTAAGATCTGACACTCGATCCAGAAAGGATGCCCTTCCAACTGCTGAATGGCAGCAGTGGTTTGTTGTGAGGCCATAGTTACTTCTGTCATCTGTTGGATGAGTTTAGTGAACATGCTGCCAACATTCCTGGGGTTGAGCACTTCAACCCTGGGTGGCACCATGCTTCTAATGCTGAGAACTCTGGAAATTCACTGAATGGAGGAGCAGCAGCAACATTGGTAAGAAGGCACTTGGGGGTCGCTAACAGTTTTCCTTTTTCCTCTTCATTTTTCTTCTAGGCGGATTGCTGGGGAGAGTTAATGAAGAGACACACACTAACCTGCAACAGCTTGTTGATTTTTTTCTTTAGCTTCCCACCGACAGTGTGAGTAGTTAAGACAGAATCACTGTGTGATGGCAGCAGCAGTCAACAACCAGTCAATGACCAGGGAGAGGAAGGCACCTAATTTTGAATGAGATCCAGAGCATGTATATAGCTGGATAGTGGGTGATACCACACATAAAGCCTACTCAGTCAGGAGCATTGGGGTAGCAGAAAAGGCTCAAACACTCACAACGGAACTGTAATCACTAGCACAAGCACTTACTTCTGTGAACTAGGGTCTGCAGGAGAAGCGGATGTGTCCCTGGCACAGAGAAGTGGCAGCAAGATTGACAAGGAGGCACTCGGGGATTGCTTTTAGTTTTTCTTTCTTCCCTTCTTTTTTCCTTTTAGATGGATTGCTGGGGAGAGCTAGCAAGGAGACGCACACTAACCTGCAACAGCTTGTTGATTGTTTTCTTTAGCTTGCCACTGGCAGTGGGAGTAGCGAGGACAGAATCACTCTGTGATGGTAGCATCAGTCAACAGCCAATCACTGACCAGGGAGAGGAAGGTGCCTAATTTTGAACTGGTTCTGGAGCATATATGGCTTGATAGTGGATGATAACACACAGACAGCCTACTCATCCAGGAGCATTTGGGTAGCGGAGAAGGCTCAGACACTCACAGCAGAGCTGTAATCACTAGCAGAAGTGCTTCCTTCTGTAATCTAGAGGCTGCAGGAGAATCAGAGGTATCCCTGGCACAGAGGAGCAGCAGCAAGAGTGGTATGAAGGTGCTTGGGATCGCTAACAGTTTTCCTTTTTCCCCTTCATTTTTCTTTTAGGTGGATTGCTGGGGAAAGCTAGTGAGGAGACACAAACTAACCTGCAGCATCCTGTTGATTGTTTTCTTTATCTTGCCACTGGCAGTGATGTAGACCCTCCCTCTCTTCCCCAAATCCCACCCTGCCCTTCCACATCATCTGTTATAGCTACAGGAGGGAAAGGGCAGACCTACAACATAGGAGTAAGGCAGAGGGAGACAAAAAATAGTGTAGGAAAGAGATTTAGAGAAGGTGGTTCTTTAACCTAAGAACACATACGTTAAGGGATCTAAGAATGATAAGGTACACCTACAGGCACAGAAAGAACAATATTAGAGAGACAGAAAAATTTAATTGCAAAGGAAAAACAAGACTAATGGTCACTAGAACTACAAAGTACAGCTAGGGGGACAAATTCAACAAAAACAAGAGAAACAGAAAAAAAACTACAACAGAATATGGGGAGTGGTACAATGCAGTGGATGTGTGGCAGCCATATTCAGGCAAATGTTTTGGACACTGAGGTGCTTCCCTTTTTGAGTTCACCTTTTTGGACTGAAGGAAGAGGTCACCAGACTCAGAGCTGAGATAACCTGGGTCTGGAGTATCTTCAACCCCATCCAGAGACCACACAGTTCAACTCCATTGCCTCAAAGGATGCCAAAAAGAGGGGGCACTTGAACAACAGTGAGCTTAGGGAGGGTAAAGGTGGTTGGGCACAGGCACATCCCAAGACCTCTCCCTCTGCAAAATTTCTTTGCTGCATTAACAACAAGAGACTGCCAAGAAGAGGCACTTAGAGTAGTGGAAGGGACAGATGCTGAGGTCAGTCAGTGTGGTGACCTCTCAAGGGGAAGCAGAGGACCCCAGAGGAGGAGGAAGCAAATTCTGGTGGGGGATTCAATCATGAGGGGTGTGTGGATAGTCATGGGGGGGATGAGGAAGACAGGGAGGTGAGGTGCCTTCAAGGTGCCACAGCAATGAGGGACAGAAGGAGGATCCTGGGGATCACTAGGAAGGCAGGAAGGGAGGGTGAGCTGGTCATAATTGTTCATCTAGTAACTAATGATCTAGCTGAGTAAGAACCAGAGCTAGTACAGGAGGAGGTCAACAAACTGGGGATGGGTCGGAAGCAGGTAGCTACATCTGTCACCTTCTTGGTGGTGTTACCTGTAAAGGGCATGGGAGAGCATGGGAGCATCCACACCAGGAACGTCAATGCATGGTTGAAGAAATGGTGTGGCTAAGAGGGATTTGTATTAATTGGGGATTGGGGACCCACCTGGAGGGATGTGAGCTTTTTCAAGGCTGGTGGCCTACATCCATCCTTGAGGGATACTGAGACTCTCAATAAAAAGTTTAAATGCTACATCACTTCTTTTAAACAGCCTTGTCACCATCAGATAGATAGATAGGTACTTTATTTGTATAGCGCTCCTTTCCAAGGACTCAGAGCACTTCATAATCAATACAATACAACATTTTATAAGTATACAAAAATACAATTAAAATCAGCAAAAATATCCAATCAGACATAATAAATAAAATTATCTATCTAATCAATCCCAGTAATCAGCAATCAGCTCACTAGGGCACACATAATATGACATTTGTAGAAAAATCAGTTATGTTTTTATGACTCATAGAGCAGCAAAATTGTCACTTATTGTTGTATGTATGGATGAACCTGCAGCTGTGCATGTATGTATCAGAATGCAAACATAATGTTATGTATGAACCAATTTTTTTTTTTGCTCAATAAAAAGATAAACTGCAAAAAAAAAAATGGTACATTGCAAAGCATTTAAACTAGCTAAAGGTGTGTGTGCGTGGGGGGGGGGACAGACTGGTAGACATTAAAATAGCTGCCCAAACCCAGAGACTAGCAGTCATATCTAGGCACAGGAGGGGATACAATCGCACAATAGCCATAGACAGGAAGGACAGAAGACAGAAATGGAGTATGACATTTAGGAAAAAAAACAAAAACAAAAATAGGACATTAGGAAGGAACACCTGGAACATAAATGCCAGGAGCCTGAGCAATAAAATCACAGAGCTTGAGGCCATAATAATAGAGGAAAATCTGGATACGGTGGCAATAAGTGAGGCCTGGTTCAATAAAAGCATAGACTGGGAAGTTGAGATACCAGGGTATGTGATATACAGGAGGGACAGAGTGGGCAAGAAGGGGGGAGGGGTGGTACTCTTCGTGAAGGATACCATCAAAGCCAAGGAGATACAAAGGGAAGGAGGGGAGGAGAAAATGTTGTGGGTAGCACTGGAGGCAAAAGGAGTGACCGTAATATGAGCAGGGATTATCTGCAGACCACCAGCACAAACAGAGGAAGTGGATAATGAAATGATGAAGGCAATAAGGGAAACAGCCAACAGGGGGGAGATAATTTCCATGGGGAATTTCAACATGACAGATGTGGATTGGAGCATTCCAGTGGCATCATTTAGCAGAATTAGAGAACTCCTAGAAGACCTACAGGAAGCACATGTAATGCAGCTTGCAAAGGAACCTACAAGGGAGAGGGCCATACTGGACCTGGTGCTAGCAAACAGGAACAGTGTTATTTCAATCACAGTGGGGGATCACCTGGGGACAAGTGACCATAATACAGTATGCTTCAAGATAAGAACAGGGCAGTAAGCATTTCACACCAAGACCAAAGTCCTGGATTTCAGGAGAGCAGACTTCAGGAGAATGGGAGGGAGGTAAGCAGAGCACTGTCACGGATCCAGGAAGGGGACTGTGTAGAGGAAATGTGGAAGAAAATAAAGAAAGCCATGGAGGAAGCTGTGCGCATATGTGTAAAGCAGGTACCAAAAAATGAAAGGAAATGGAAACCACTCTGGTTCTTCTGGAAGGTTTCGAAAGACTAAAAGACTGGCCTTCAGGAAGTACAAGACAACGCATGGGGGGATAGGATATGGAGGAATATAGGAGCAAGAGGAGAGAATCAATAAAAGAAGTTAGAGAAGCTAAAATAGGCACAGAGGAAAGCATAGCAAGGACTGTGAGGCAGGGGGATAAAACATTTAACCGATATGTCAGCGAAAAAAGAAAAATCAAGGTAGGGATCATGAGAATTAAGGGGGGAGTGTAGAGGAGGACCAGAAGAAGGCACACATACTGAACAAGTACTTTTGTTCAGTATTCACTAAAGAAGGAGAGGGAATTGGTCCACAGGTTAAGGAGAAAGGTCAGTCTGGGGGGGGTAGACACAAGCCTCTTTTCAGAGGAGAGGGCACTCAAGGAACTGGAGAAATTAAGGGTGGACAAGGATATGGGACCCGATGGGATTCAGCCTATACTTAAGAACTAAGGAGGGAACTGGCTCCATCCCTGGCAGCCCTGTTCAGCCAATCAATGGAGACAGAGGTGGTGCTGGAGGACTGGAGGAAAGAGGATGTGGTGCCGATCCACAAGAGTGGGAACAGAGAGGAGGCAGGGAACTGTAGACTGGTAAGCCTGATGTTAGTGGTGGGTAAGGTCATGGAGACATTAATAAACAAAGCACTGGGTCAGAATACTGCTGACCACAATGTCGTCAGCAACAATAGAATGGCAATAATGCTGTTGATTTTGTTTTTATCCCCCCTCCCAGATTGAAGGATTCTCATTCCAGGGGAGAGCAGATTATGGGGAAAGTTAAAATTTGTGGTGCCATGGAATACTGTTTCTATGACCCCATGTAAAATATTCTAAGTCCCGAGTGCACAAAAAAAGTTGGAGATCAGGATTAGAATCCTGGTCCCCAATGCCACTGGCAGCTCAGCCATCCTCCTGGATCCTAGTACCCTTGTCTGTCATAAGCACGACGGACAGTGAACAGGGGAACACTTACTGAAAGTGCTGTAAATCCCCTGTCACTGTCCATGCTAGCGCTACACAAACTAACGCTCTTTAGGCTGGTGCTATGTGTGTAGTGCTATTCTAACCAAATACCTAAAAGGAAGAATGGAGGGGTACCTGACCATTAATAAGTTGCAGGATCCAAGACTGTGTGGCTTCACAGAATGGAGATCATGCCAAACCAACCTAATAGAGTTCATTGACTAGGTGACAAGAGTCATGGATTGAGGGGAGAGTGGATGTGGCCTATCTTGACTTCAGGAAGTCTGAGACACAGTCCTACACATTAAACAAGCCAAACAGTCTAGGGGTGGGGACGAAAGGGGTAAGGTGGGTGCAAAACTGGTTAAGCAACAGGAGACATTGGGTGGTAGTGAATGGGGTAAGATCAGAAGAGGGGGACATGACAAGTGAGATGCACAGAGATCAGTACTGGGGCCACTACTTTTCAGTATTTTTATAGGGGACATAGCAGAAGGGCTAAAAGGGAGAGTATGTATGTTCGCAGATGACCCAAAAATCTGCAACAGGGTCGACACACAGGAAGTAGTGGATAGAATGAGAAGAGACTTGAGCAAACAGGAGGAATGGTCTAGGGTATGACAGCTGGAATTTAATACTGAAAAACAAAATTCATGCAACTCGAGGGCAACTTACCAACTAGGGGGAGAAGAGGTAGCAAGAATTAGTCAGGAAAGAGACCTGGGAGTCATCATAACAGATGACCTCAAGGTGGCAAAGCAGTGTGGAATGGCAGTGGGAAATGCAAACAGGATGCTTGGCTGCATAGGGAGAGAACTAACAAGTAGGAAGGGTGAGGTAATATTTCCCCTCTATAGGTCTCTGGTGAGGCCTCACCTCAAATACTGTGTCCAGTTCTGGAGGCCCCATCTCAGAAAGGAAATTGACCAGATGGAGGCAGTGCAGAAGAAGAGCTGTCAAAATGGTCAAGGGATTGCATCACAAAAACTATGAAGACATAAGAACATAAGTAGTAGCCAGTAGAAGGAGACCTCCAGGCCAATCTTGTCTGCCTGATTAGTCACATGCACTTTTTTAGAGGCAAGACAGGAGAGAGGAGACATGATAGAGGCATTCAGATACGTCAGGGGGATAAATAAAGTAGGGGAGGCAGCTACATACAAAAAACGAATGGCACCAGGACTAGAAGCCACTATATGAGGCTGGAAGGTGGAAGACTCAAAGGCAATGTGAGGAAGTACTTCTTCACAGAAAGGGTAGTTGAACAGTGAAACAAGCTACCAGAGCAGGTGATGGGTGCCAGGCGGTAACACATCATATGGGCAACTGAATAATGGAGACCCGTCAAAAGGCGATGGAACAACGGCACCAACACAATTGGGCAACCCAGGTTTTCCCCCATCCCTGAGTTGTGTCCCCCCCAGAGTAGGAATCTATAATAAGGGAGGTGTGGGGGGCAAAGCCTCCCACACGAAAACACTATCCTTAAAATTCTCGCCCTTGGGGTTCGGTGCCCTTCTGACGGGTCGCCATTATTAGTTCACCCTTATAACATGGAACCATGCAGGCACTATGGAGGCCTTCAAGTATACTTGGGATAGACACAGAGGGCTAGTAGAACTGAAACCTGGGAGAAAGAAGGACCAGATCTAGCAAGATCTAGGATATAGAACTTGAGCAACTCTGCAAATAGGGCAAACTGGATGGACCAATAGGTTCTTTTCTGCCGACAACTACTGTATAACTGTGAAACTGAGACTTGCTCTGAATGGGGTGAAAAAGGTATGTGGCTGTAGTTGACCATGAGCTCTGTCAGGATCATTGTCTTATTTTAGTTGATGCTGCTGGTATGTTGGATTCTGTCGGGTAATACCACACTTGATTGCTGCAGCTAACAGTTCAAGCTGCCATCTTGTTTTCTGGTCCTTTCAAGAGTATTAACACTCACAGACTGATGACAGACCTATAATTAGGCTTCATTTAAGAGAACAAGCACTTGAAGTTAGTGACATAAATATCTGTATAGTTTTTCTCTTTCAAGAGAATGAGTAACTGGAAGAGTGGTAACATGCTCAGAGTAATTTACAGGAGAACAAGCACTTTGAGACTGGTGACATGCCTACTGGTAAAATCCTTTCTGGAGCATTCACAATTCTAGAATGGTTCAGAAAGGTGATCTTCCTGTGCAAAGCCTTGGTTCCATCACACCTGAAATTACTGAATCCAGTTCTGGTCACCACAATACAGAAAGAATATTGAAGTGGTTCAGAGAGTCCAGAAGGTCCTCTAGTTATTTAACGGCCAGCTCTATAAGGAGTGGTTGTCACTGGCAGCACTACTGTAGTGCTTACTGGAACTAGAAATTACATTGAATTTGTATGAACAATACTGATTGTCAGAGGAGAAGATGTGACAGCCCTTATTATACAGTAAGCTAATATAAATTTTTCTCCTTTAATTATTTAGCCCATCAATTTATTTATGTTATTTTTTTAATACAAGTCAGTTTTCCATCAAAGAGTTCAAGTTCAAGTTTATTGCAGGAAAGACTCCGTTGAGCAAGCTCATTCACAAGGAGGTCCTGAGGCACATACACATACAGTTTGCAATTACATAGACAGGAGATATAAAATGTAGAACAACAAAGAAAAAATACATAACACAAGAGGTATACACAATAGAAGTCCTTTTGCTATTTATGCAGTACATTCCAGCTTTAACCTTGCCCTAAATTATGCAACAGATTTCAGCTTAATACAGTAAGTAGAGGGCCAGTTGGTACCTAGGAAGTTGATTTGGTGTTGGGGGCCTAGTAGCACCTACATATGTATTTTAATTTAGAGATAGCTAGTGTTTTGTAGGAGTTAATTGATACGATGCTGGTTAGCTTCAGCATGGCTTGTAGTTGGTTCCAAATGTTTGGGAGCGTGTATGAGACAGCTCTTTGGCCAGCTGTGGTACATGTCCTAGAGACATCTAGTAGGATATGGTGGATTTCTTTAGGAGTAGGCGCTATGCGAGATGTGTATGAGAGACGTTAAATAGACAGGCAGTTTGTGGAGTAGTAATTTGAGGTCCAATGCCAGCATGTAGGAGGCGTCTGGTGGCAAGAGAGGTCCAAACAACTGCTGCATAAAGATCATGGTGGTGGGTCCTGTACGCAGAGTTAGTAATGAAGCAAAGAGCATGGTGATAGAGTACGTCCAGTTTAGATAGGCTCAAGGTTGGGGAGGAGATAGAGATAATGTCTCCGTAGTCAAGCAAGGGATGGAATGTTGCTTGGACACATCTTTTGCGGGTCGAGAGAGAGAGAGAGAAAAGAGGGTCCTATTTCTAAAAAAGAAACCCAAGTGTGCTTTAAGCCTCTTTGATAGATCCTCGATGTGGTCGTTGAAGGAAAGTTTGTTGCCTATCCACATACCTAGATATTTAAATTTAGGTACGACTTCTAAGGGTTCACCTAGGGAGGTAACTATGAAGTTTTTAGGTGGGGTAGGTAGGGCACCAGTCAAGGCAAGTCTCAAGAAAATCATTGTCTTGGTTTTTTTGGCATTTAAGAGAAGGTTGGCATTGATAAGGTTGCTTTCTAACTGGATAAAGTCAGCTTGGAGTGCTTCTCTGACTTCAGTTAAGGACGAGCCTGATGTGTACAAAACCATATCATCCGCAAAGAAATGTATGCTAGAGTTCTTTATGTGGGAGTCAAGGATGTTGATGTACAGGGGAAAAAGGATTGGTCCTAGGATGGAGCCTTGAGGGACTCCTCTGGCAATTGGAAGGGGCAGATAGTAGGCCATCGGCTTTGACTTTTTGTATCCTTCCCATGAGATAACTGTTAAACCACTGTAAGGTAAGTGGAGTGGCACCTATGTAGGCAAGACAGGTGATTAAGAGGTGATGGTCTACAGTGTCGAAGGCCTTACTGAGGTCTAGAAAGACTACACCAGTAACCTTCTTGGTGTCCATAGCATGGATCCAGTCATTGGAGACTTTAGCCAAGGCTGAGATGGTACTGTGCTTCGACCTGAAGCAAGATTGGACCGGGTTTAGGAGTGAGTGTGCTTCAAGGTGATTTTTCAGCTGGTTGTATATAAGTTTTTCCAACACTTTGGAGAGAATGGGCAAGATAGAGATAGGACGGTAGTTGTTTAAGTCACAAGGATCTCCTGATTTGAAAAGGAAGAACATGGGCAGATTCCCAGCAGGTTGGAACAGTGGCTGTGGTAATAGAGAGGTTGAAGATGTGAAGGATGGGGGCTGTGAGCTAGGCATAGCCTAACCGCACAAAAAATGATTCAAGGCCATCATCCCCTGCACTTTTCTTGGTGTCAAGGCTAAGAATTATGTCTTCGACTTCTTTGTAGCTAAACAGGCACAACTGGAAGGGATGAGGGATGAGGTGGAGTAGCATGTGTAGAATCTGAGCTAGTGTTGCTAGTCACTCGGCTAGCATATGGGAAGGAGTCGAATGCCAACCTAGCAGTGGCAAAGTGAAGGTTAAGTTCTTCGAGGATTCGCAGTTTATTTTCAACCATCCCGTCCTTGGCCAGAATCTTGGTAGGAAGGGAGGAAGCAGCAGGATGGCCTTCAATGGATCTCAGTGTCTTCCAGAGTTTTTGAGAGTTCCCTCTGGCCTGCTCCAGAGTGGAGATGTAGATGTTTGCTTTTAGTAGCATGTACACTTTTAACACAGGCATTTCTGGCAGTTCTAAACGCCTGCCAGTCTGTCGGGTTCTTTGTGTGCCTGGCCCTAGCCCATAGCTTGTCTCTATTGGTAAGTGCAGATTTGAGCTCTTGGGTGAACCACAGATGCGAGATTTTCCGCACCCTCATTTTAATAAGAGAAGCATGCTTGTTAATTAGGGTGGTGAGGTTGTCATTTAGGACAGAGACGGCAGCATCAGCAGATTTGGCAAGATATAGGTGTTGCCACCTGATCATAGCTAGATCAGTTAGGAAGTTTACTGAGTTGAATTTACAGAATGAGCATTTGATTCTGAATTTAGAGTGCTGCTGGGTTTTAGATTGGAATCTTGTACATACAACGATACTGTGGTCGCTCATGTCGTTATAGAAAACTGCAGAATGTGAGATTTTATGGGGATGTGAAGTTAAGATGACATATAAGAGTGAGCTGTTGGCAGAGTTAGAAGCATTGATTCTTGTGGGTGTCAGTTACTATCTGTGTAAGACCCAGCTCATCACAGATGGTTTTTAGGGAGTGGGATTTAGCAGTGAGCCAATCCATATTGAAGTCCCCTAAGATTATTGTTTCCGTGTTAGCAGCCAAAGTTATGGATTTCAACACGTTAAGAATTTCTGTGCCTCCTGACGGGGGTCTATAGCCACCAATGAGTGTGATGCACTCTGAGGATGGAAGGTGAAGTTTAAGCGAGACAATCTTGTATTCCTTGGGGTTAGTTTTACAGGAAATGCTGCTAACATCAAGTTTTGATTTGGCGTATACAACCACCCCCCCTCGAATCCCTCAGAAAAATGAGTTTGCAAAACCAAAAAGGCAAACGTCTTTCTCACTTCCGAAGTGGGTCACAGAGGATAAGACTTAAATTTAAGCTGATTAGGCAATCAGATGACAGATACACCCTAATACACACTTTTTGTTCCTGTGACTATTCTTTGAACCCACACATAACAGGTAATTTTCCTGACTCCGTGAAGGAGGCTGTGGTGATCCCCCTCCTTAAGAAATCTTCTCTTGACCCGGACTGCCTTGCCAACTACAGACCTGTCTCTAACCTGCCCTTTGTGGGTAAGGTTATTGAGAAGGTGGTTGTGCTGCAGCTGGATAACCATCTTGCCATCCATGACATCTACGATCCTCTCCAGTTATGATTTAGGAAGAGGCATAGCACTGAGACTACCCTAGTTTGGGTGCTCAATGATCTCCTGATAGCGCGAGATCAGAGGAGTTGTTCTATCTTAGTCCTCCTTGATCTTTCCGCAGCATTTGACACCATGGATCATGGTGTATTGCTTGAGCGCCTGTGGGTGATCTGTGGATTATAGGAGACAGTCCTCAGATGGTTCCATTCTTTCCTCACTGGTAGGTTTCAGAGAGTAGTGTTGGGAATTTATTTTTCTGATGTTTTCTTCCTGTCATGTGGGGTCCCACAGGGCTCTGTGCTATTGCCCATGTTGTTTGCAGTATATGTGCTGCTGTTGGGAGATATTGTAAGGTGGTACGGACTGAGTTTTCACTGCAACGTGGATGATACTACACTATATATGTCCTTTGTACACAACTTGGATGAAGCGGTCTCTGTGTTTAATAACTGCCTCTCTCAGATCCAGGACTGGATGAGTGCCAACTGGTTGAAGCTGAATCCTGACAAAAAGAGGTTCTGGTGGTGGACCCAGGTTATCAGGTAGAGGGGTCTTCCGATGGGCAGGCCTCTGGGCTTTTTGCTTGGAGGTAGCCAGTTGATGACCTCTGAACGGATGCAGAGTTTGGGTGTTGTTTTTGCCGAGGGGTTGACTCTGAAATCTCAGAAGTGATCTGTCGTTTAAGACCTCATTTTACCATCTGAGGAATAAGGCTCAGATTAAGCACCCGGTTCCATCCGGTGACCTTCCAACACTGGCTCATGCCTTTGTGACCTCCCGTATTGATTACTACAATGCCTTATACCTAGGGCTATCAGGGGTTGATATCCACCACTTGTAGCTGGTGCAAAACACGGCAGCCAGGCTATTGATGGGACTTTCTCGATCTAGCCATGTCACGCCTGTGCTACACAGACTGCACTGGCTGCCAGGTTCAGGGCGGATCACCTTTAGCTTCAGATTGCTGACCTATAAAGCCCTACACAGACAGGGAATGAGTTACCTGCAAGAGCTACTTCACCCCTAGTGTGACCTTCGACAGCTCCGTTCCACCAATGAGGGACTGCTAGAGATTCCCATGTTCATTTGAAGTCCTCTGGGGCTTGAGCATTTGCTTTTGCAGCCCTTACCCTGTGGAATTCTCTACCTCATCAGGTATGGTGGTACCTGACTGTGGAGAACTTTAAATCAGCACTGAAAAGCCTGCCTTTTCTGACAAATGATGTAGTGACTTCTGCTGTTTAGTTATGATATTTTAAATATTTAGGGTTTTACTGCTTTTAACATTGTAAAAGCACATTGATACATGTGAATTGCACTTTATAAATAAAAATTATTATCATAATTATAAAATAAGAACTGTATGTGGTCCTTATAACATTTCCCTTCACTGCATCTCTACTAAAGCTGCCTAGTGTTCTGACTGAAAATGACATTCTTTACACAGTTGAAAACATCTTTAGAATGATTTTTTTAACAAACACTGGCTAAACAACAAACATGTATAATCAAATAATGGAAAACTCGTATTTCCTACTGGACCAGACCAGGCTGTGAGGGTATTCTAGCCTATTTCTGCATGATTGTTTTGACTTTTGGTGGCACATTTAATCTGTTGAAAATTCCTGAGGCTGACCACACTGCAGCTGTGCAAGCAAGGCACGATTAGCATGCAGTTCAGCAGTACTCCTAGATGGGATGCAGAGTTCATGACTGAGCACAGAGTGGACGCCAGCCTAGGGATGGGCAGACCTGAAAATGTCCTGACCCATATTATCAGGACCAGGACCCAGGTCAGAGTCCTGATTAGTTCTGATTCAAATCAGAACCTTAGGAAATCTTTAGAAAATTTGAAAACATTAGCAAAATGCACTAAAAATAGACTTTTTCTGATGTGTGTTTGTGCTGGTCTGTGTTTTGACTG
This sequence comes from Neoceratodus forsteri, assembly GCA_016271365.2. Lineage (NCBI taxonomy): Eukaryota > Metazoa > Chordata > Ceratodontiformes > Ceratodontidae > Neoceratodus > Neoceratodus forsteri. The sequence continues at coordinate 784,244,489 of CM057458.1, read as the reverse complement.
TTCTATGCATTCTTCTGCTGTCTATTTTCTTCCTTGTTCTCCAATCCTTTACCTTCTGTGTGGGGTATGGTTAAACATATCTCAGGCCACCTCCCTTCCCCAGTATGCACACATATCTATACCCTCCCAGCCCCACTTCTTACATTTCTACTCCTCCTTCTCCGTTTCCAGATTTCTGCCTCTTTCCTACCCCAGATATCCATTTCTGCCACTCCTGACTCAGGCTTTCCCATTTCTGCCCTCTCCCTACCCAAGATTTCCCATTTCTGCTCTCTCCCTACCCAGAATTTCCAACTTTTGTCCCCTCCTTACCCAAGATATCCCATCTGTGTCCCCTTCCTACCAGGATTTCCCATTTCTGCCACCTCCCTGCCTCATATTTCCCATTTCAGCCCACACCCTATCCTAGTTCTCAAATTTCTCCCCCTTCTCTACCTTAGTTAGTTTGACTCCCTTCCCTAGCCCAGTTCTAGCAATTGACTGCAGCTTGCCACTCCCTACCCAGGATTTCCAAGTTCTGCCCTCTCCTTACCCAGGATTTCCCATTTGTGCTCTTTCCCTACCCAAGATTTCCCATTTCTGTCCCCTCCCTACCCAAGAGTTTCCATTTTCGTCCCTTCCCTACCCAGGATTTCCAATTTCTGCCCCTTCCCTACCCCATATTTTCCATTTCAGCTCATACCCTGCCCTAGTTCTCAAATTTCTTCCCTCTTCTCTACCTTAGTTATAACATTCTGACCCCTTCCCTGGCCCAGTTCTGGCAACTAACTGCTGCCTGCTGTGCATAGAGTCACAATCCCCTCCCTCAAAAACTTTCATATTCATCTCAAACGTTACTGCAGTGCAGTAATACCCCCACCACACACCACAAACAGCAATTTTCCTAACTTGAAAAACAAACCTTTATCTTCTGTACAGGCTGGTCCTCAACATCCATTCCAAGGCTGCTGTCAACAATTGCTTACTTGCTCCTTCAGCCTGCCATCAACTTCTGGCTCATTTGCCCAGTGTAACCACTGAGTATCTGCTTCCTTCACTGGCTAACCACTTCTAATCTCTTTATTGACCAACTGCAATGGATTGATCGACTGCATATTTGGACTGCAGGCTTATTTCTGTGCTGCTGCCAACTGTATTTCTGTTCTCATGTTCAGAGCATGGGTGCCTCATTCATCCTAAATAACACCTGAAGCCATATGAAGCTCATCATCATTGCCAAGAAACAGGGAAAAATCCACTTTCCCATGTTCAGTTTTTATTCAATATCGTTAAGAAGGGAGACCATATATCTTCATATAGATCCACCCTATCTTCCATTATCTATAAGGCTCTTTCTATATTATTTATTTATTTATTGAATTTTGATGACCGGGTAGGCCCACTGGGCCCCGGAGGTCCCTTTTTCAGGTGAGACCTAGCAGTGACAATTATTACAGGTAAAAGAGACAGTACATACAGATGCAGTTCTTGTTGTAGGCAAAACACTCCACATGGGCATATGACAGGAAATTGTGGTAGGTAGACAGATAAACACAGAAATATCACATTAGTTACAAATGGAGAGACATCTTGCTTAGTGAGTTCATGTTGTGTTAGCAGTGTGCACAGTGTTTGGGGCGAGTAGAGTTTGGCTAGGTCCTGTGGTTCCTCGCCTATGGACAAAGGGGGAGGGGACAAGCTAACGCGTAAGTGCTCCCACATCTGATGTATTGTTATGTCCTTAGGTGGGTGCTTAAGCTACCGGAATAGTGCTATGTAGATCAGGTGCTGTAGCACAGGCATTTAGTCCTTTCTAGCAAGTGAGACTTGAGTCTGGTTCAGAAGCAGGTGATCGACTCGGCTTCCCGAACCTCCAGTGGAAGGTTGTTCCAGTGGGAGGGGGCAGCATGAGCGAAGGACATGGACCCAGCTTTTGTCCTCACCTTCGGGACCACGAGGAGAGTTTGGCCTGTGGTCCATAGATACCGTAGGTATCGTTTCACTGTTATAAGTCCGCTAAGGCTTGGGGGTGGTGTTGGCCCAATTAGCTTAAAAGTCAGGCAGAGAGTTGGGTACCTGAGGCGAGCTTGGAAAGACGGCCACCTGAGTCTAGTTAGTGACTCACAGTGGTGACTCCTAGGGTGGGATAGTGAGGCAAAGTGGACTATCTTATTATACAAGGTCTGTAGCTTGCTGAGCTCCAGCTTGGCCACACCCTGGAGTACCAGGGCTGCATAGGTGAGTGTAGGGAGTAGTACACGACGCAATGGCTGCCCTAGCTTCTGGGATCAGCTGGTCCTTAAGTCTGTAGAGGGTTCCGAGTTTACCATGGACGACCTTAGTGACTTGGTCCACATGTTGTTTTAAGGTGAAGCCTTGGTCCAGCGTAAGTCCAAGGTGTTTTGTGGAGGCAACCACTTCAAGTTTTTTGCCCACCCTGGACTTGAGTTGGAGGAGCTGTGACCTCTCATGGCCCAGGGATCTAGGTCCAAACAGCATCACCTTCATTTTATTAGTATTTAGGACCATTTTGTTCACAGTGAGCCAGTCCTCCATCTCTAGGATGTCCCTTTGGAGGGCAGTCCCCAGGTCATTTAGGTTGTAAGGGGTTCTGTAAATGATCGCATCATCTGCATACTGGATGACATTGCTGCCTCCACAGTGGCTATGCAGCTCATTTATAAATAGTGATAAAAGTAGGGGGCCGAGTATCAACCCTTGTGGTACCCCTTCTTTGAGTGGCAATGGGTTGGAGATTTTGTCCTTCCACTTGACCCTCTGTGTACATCCTGAGAGGTAGATCTCGAACCATCCCAGTGCTTGAGTGTCAAGGCCTAGTTGGCACATTTTTTGGTGTAGGAGCCTGTGGTTTACCAGGTCAAATGCCTTGGAAAGGTCTATGAAGACTGCACCTGTGTAGGACCCTGCGTCGATTTTGCTAAGTACCTCAGCTGAGAATTTGGTTAAGGCGGTATCGGTCCCATGTTTGGCTCTAAAGCCATGTTGGGTCGGGGAGATTAGCTGGTGGGCTTCTAGATATTCTCTGAGCTGGGAGAATACTAGCTTCTGTATTTTTGCAATGGCACACAGCAAGGAAATAGGCCTGTAGTTCCTTATAGGTTCGGTTGGCCCGCCCTTGTGAATGGGGACTACATGAGCCTGCTTCCATGGCTCAGGGACAGTCCTGTCAAGTAGGGACCTGTTTATCAGCCAGGTAAGGGGCTTAGCTAGTGCTGGGTCTCCATCCTTAAGGATTCTAGTCTGAATGCCGTCAGGGCCCCTGATCCTCTTGATTTCAGGGATTTAAGGATGTGCAGGACTTCCTTTACCCTAACCAGCCTCAAGTGAAACAATGGGCAGTCGAGGTTAGGGGGTACCAGTACGTGAGGCTCATTGCTGTTATCTGGGAGCCCAGCCTTATATTCATCCAGGTTCATGAAGTAGCTGTTTAGGGCCTCTGCGACGAGTGTCCCATCTTCCAGTAACTGCCTGTTGGCCTTGATAGGGCCTGGGGCAGCTTTTTTAATGCCTTTGATCAGCTCGTTGATGTGTGATCAGAAAAACCTCGGGTTGCCTAGGTTAGTTTTCTGGAGATGGGTGATGTAAGCCTTTTTTGCTAGCTTTATTGCTTGCTTGCATTGGTTTCTAAGGGCTCTGTAGCAGGCAAGATCAGCAGGTAGCGTAGATCTCCTGAACTTTCTCCAGGCCTTGTCCCAGGTGATCATCAAGGCTTTTAAAGATGGCGTAATCCACTTATAGCAGCTTCCTTTTACTCAATGGGTTTTCATCGGTGCTAAGAGATCTGCGGTTCTCATGAGAGTTGTCAGGAAAAAATTGACAGCCTCCTCCAGGGTAGGTAGGCATCTCAGTGGACTCCAGTCAATGCCATCTAGATAGCAATTGAATTGCTCCAGAGAGAATTTAGAATAATCCCTGGTGGTGATCACTCTAGGCTGGACTTTGTCTGCTCAATTCTTCCAAATACTGAAAATAGGCGAGTGATAACTCAAGGCATCTGCCATGGTGCCTGCTATTTTTACATTCTTTGGGGTAGACGCCAGGACCCTGTTGATGGTTGAATGCCTTCCCAATTTGTGGTTCATTCTGGTCGGTTGTGAGATAACTTGGGCAAGGTTTGTAACATGTAATAAGCCATTTATGGTGAACTTTGCCTCTTGGGCCCAGTTTAGATTGAAATCACCCAATATGATAAGCTCAGAAGCAACTTCAACAATTGGGTCCTTCAGGAGCGTCTCCAGAGAGTGGAGAGCATTGGTAGTGGGGCAATATGCACAACCTACTGTAAGGTGCTTGGCTCCACCTAATGTGAGCCATATAAAAATTTATTCTATTTCTGGGGACCTGCCGTGGGGCATGCTAACAAGAGAGGAGGTCAGTGTGTCCTTCTCGTATATAAGAACACCCCCCCTTTCAATGACCTATCCTCTCTGTAGCAGACATATCCAGAGGCAGCAACCTCATGATCCAGGATATGGGGCTTTAGCCAAGTCTCTGAGACTGCTAAGATGTCAGGTTTATACAGTGCAAGCCACGCTTGAACTTCATGGATCTTAGGCCTAAGACTGCAAATATTCATATGCGCCAGCCTCAGACCCTTAGCTGTGTACCAGGTCTCATCTTGCGGGGAGGAAATTGATATATTAGGAGTACCTGGTCCTGGGTTCAGTTGAATGTCCCCCACCAGTAGCAGCAGAGCTGTGAGCAGGAGGTGGACAGTGAGGGTTAAGGATGGTAGAGTCATACTGAGGGTTACACTTCTAGTAAGGAGAAGGGATCTATAGATGATCCTTTTCCTTGTGAATTCATGTGCCACTAGAAGGGAGATATTGCACGTCGGGGAAGGACAGTGGTAGTGACTTGCCAAGTGCTTTTCCATCCCTTTCTGGGCATGGGAGGAGTGGAAAATACTTCTGTCTAACCAGTCCATCCATAGTAAAGCCAGGATATATAGAGACGCAAGGAGGATACCACTGTTCAGTTTCTGGGATCCCATCTTGCCCTCTTCTGTGGTCCCCAGCTAGGACTTCAAAACTTCTGGGTGCACCCCTTGTGTTTTAATACCTAGCCTAGTGAGTACCAGAACCGGGTCATGCGTAGTTACCTGGCAGGCAGGGTACAGTGCGGGCCAGTTGCGCTCCATTAGGTTGCATTTTGGGGGAGCTGTACGGTACTGGTTAGGTGCACTCAGAACAGGTAGCAATGGCTTAGATTCACTCCTTATCCGTTTGGCTAGTCATTGAGGTGAACGTGGTGTGCTAGGAAAGTGGCTTCCTTCCTTTAGTTTTATAAGGTAGTTAGAGTTACTACTATGGCTGTACCCACTGTTTCAGTTTTTGTGTAGTGACCTAGCACATGGCGGGGAACAGTTAGGAATACAGTTCATGCAGCAGATTAGGATCTGGTCACTAGTGAATAACAACTCTAAGGCAGTCCAGCAACAGAGGTACTTAAGACATTGCAGTGCTATACACTATTAATTCTATGTTCCCTTTCTAAATCGTATTTAAGTAGACTAACAATAACAGGTATTCAGTGTTACAAACATATTATATGGCTTGCTAGCAGCAGGATCAGTTGGATTCTAAGTCTTGGCTGTAGTGTCCAGAGTGTATGCTAACATCTCAGATTGTTACAATCGGTTTAGTTATTCGTAATTCTGTCAAAATAAAGAATAGAATCCCTAGCAGGTAGTCTTGTGGCAGTTGGTGGATACTAAGTCAAGCAGAGCTACAAGACATGCCCACCTTCTGTGGGTCCTGGCTTGAGGTGTAACAGGTGGAGGTTGTAGCCGGGGAGCTCCTCCTGAGAGAGATAGCTCCCGCACCACAATTGGTCATTTGGAGGCAGTGGGAGGGGCCTCTGCCTATTTAACTCGAGAAGGAAACAGGGTGGGTGGGCAGGAATTTTCAAACAAAGGAAGCAATGCAGCGATGCAGACCCCAAGCAGCTCTCCACTTGCAGGAGAGAATTCCAGGCAACGAGGTCATTTTCAGCTCCGGGGGAGATCCGCCTGGCTAGTGGAGCTGCCAGTGCCTCGACCGCGGGGTTCATTCTGTAGTTTTGGGCAGAGCATGGAGGGGGACCCGATTAAGCAAGTCACCCTCCCATCCCAGTCCATTGTGAATAGTTTGGTTCTTAGTGATTGGCAGCCTTTTAACTGTGCAGCTGCTGACCGTCTTGCCCTTCCCAACCAATCAGAGCGGTGCCTTGCTCGTTATGGAGGCGCCAATATTCAAACAAAGGAAGTGATGCAGTGATGCACACCCCAAGCAGCTCTCTGCTTGCAGGAGAGAATTCCAGGCAACACGGTCATTTTCAGCTCTGGGGGAGGTCCGCCTGGCTAGTGGAGCTGCCAGTGCCTCGACCCCGGGGTTCGTTCCGTAGTTTCAGGCAGAGCATGGGGGGAACCCGATTAAGCAAGTCACCCTCCCACCCCAGTCCGTTGCGAATAGTCTATATGGCTCAGATCTAACATTAACCCTATCCATTCTAGATAGGTTGGGGAAATTTTATCTTTCCAATGCTGCAAGAGTAATTTTCTCACCACTATTATTCTTTCATTCACTAATAATGACCTATTTGTTTGAAGGACTGTACCTGTCCTTAATCCAAATATAGCACGTCCAGGACTGAATGGAATATCTTGTCCAATAGCTTTGCCCAGAGTAATCAAAACTTTTTCCAAAAGTTTTCTGATCTCTTTACATGAAGCTAGCATATGAGTAAGAGTCCCCCTCTCACTTCTGCATCTCTCACAGGTTTCTGACACTGAAGTGTCAAATTTACTCAGTCTAGTAGGGGTCAGGTATGTTTGATGTAGCGTATTCACATAAATTTGAGTTAGTCTATTATTTTTAGTATCCAACTCTTCTAAATTTATAATTTTTTCCCAATCCTCCTGCAAGATTTCCTGGCTCACTTCTTTCTCCCATGAGGCTTTTAGCACCTGTAAAGGCTCATTAATAGACTCTCTTAATAATATATATATATATATATATATATATATATATTTTTTTAATTAAATATTTACTTGATTCTAAATCAAATATCGTTTCCTCTATCTTAGAATATTGTAGCTTATTCAAGCTCTGCACTTTTTTAAATACGAAGTTTTTAACCTGTAGGTACTGGAACATATGGTGCTCAGTAGTGTCAAATTTCATCCTAAATCTTTCAACACTAATAAATTGTCCATCTTCAAAAAATTCCCCTAACTGATATTTTTATTTTTATCGTGTACCATCTTTGAAATATATTACTGGATATAGAATGTGGGAATTCTGTATTTCCCAATATAGGGGTAACATTTTAAAGTTGTTTATGGCTCCCTTAGAGTCTTAGCACTGTCAGCCAAGCATAATTGGTTGTTAAAAACAAGATACCAGTGCACAACCTAATTGGTTGCTTTGGTGGATGGGAGGAGTGCTCCATAGTAGGGATTAGTGGTCAAATTCAGAGTCAAAGAATGTTTCAACCCTCCCCTGGAAGTTTATCTTCCTCTAGCTTCCTCTAGCTGGAAACCTGCCAGAGACTTGTCTTCACATTTATGGAACCAATAATAGACCGGTTCCAGCTGGGCTGTTAAGTAGTACCACCTAAAATTTGGACAGCCCAAGCCTCCCTTATGCTTAGTTTGGTAAAGCTTTTTTAAAGCAATATGGGGCCTTTGGCCCTTCCAGTTTCATTTTCTTAAGATTCTTTCTAGATCATCAAAGTGTTTCTTTTCCTGTATTACCAGAATTGCCTCAAATAAGAGTAACAGCCAGGGTAGCACATTCATTTTTAGAATGTTCACTCTCCCACTTTCTGCTTTGGCTATGCGAACAGCTAGTGTGCAGAAATGAAACCTTAGCCCATCATTCAATTATCCTAGTTCAGCACACACCTGTAATCTCACATTTAACTGGAACAGCTCCAGAATGTTTAGCCACTTTTTATTTTGTTATATCTAAATATTGTGGAGTTTTTCTTATTCTCTTAGCTGCAGTATACGTGCTTTGCATTTTTTCATTTTGTTTGCTGTCTTTTTTTCCAAGGCTTCCTCCACCTCTTATGGAGTGTAAAAAAAATGCATTTTACCATCCAAGTTCACCCTTAATTTAGCTGGGTACAAGAGGATGAAAGGAATTTTCTCTTTCCTCAGAGTGTTTCTAATAGAGTCAAATGATTTCCTTCTTGCCAGCATAGTTGGAGGAGATCAGGGACACTTGTAGTTCAATTGGGGCATTTCTTTGGAATTTTACAGGAATGGGGTGGTTTTTGCAGATGGAAGAGGTATTTTCACAGACCCAGTACACTTTGCAGAAGAGTTCTTATTTACTGGTGTCTGCCAGACATCATGGGATCCGACCGGTCTGCGCATCCCTATTCTAGACTAAAACGTGCAAACACATCAGGCTAATTTGCAAACCTGATGCTCTGATAGTTGCAACAGCAAAAGAAAATTGCATTGTGCAGTCCTGAATTTATTATGTATTTATTTATTTGTGCAAAGAAACAGAAAAGGCAACAAAGAGCATAACCAACATTTCATGAGTGTGGCTAAGGTAAGCGAGAGCCTGATACGCAGATTTTAGATGCTGTCCTTTAAAGTGACTAAAGAGGACTGAATGTTTTACTGAACTGCATACTAATAGCACTGACTTCTGTAACCTTTTTATACTGTGAGTGAGGCTAGTTTTCTTTCTAAAAGACCTTGTTTTCAATTTGCAGCAGTGACACAGAAACCATTTTCACTGTGAATTGTGATTGGGCTGTTTTAATCAAACTGGCAGATTTTAATAACCTCTGAACAGTATAGGCACAGAGGTAATTTTTTTGTAATGTTTTCTTTTTTCCTTTTTTTTATACACAGGTAAAGGTTTGAAATAGCCCCTTTTTACACAGTGAACAGCAGACACTGATCACTTTCTTCTCAAAATGCATACAGAGATGTCCATTAACCAGACATGTACTGTCAGATTTTAACTTTTACATCAATAGCTCGTGATATCTTCTCTGCACAAAGAGAACTAACTGAGAAGGTATCAATCAAATGTATTGACTGAGAGCTTCTTTAACCTTACAGTGTGATCTGTTTTATTCCATTAAGTGCATTTCCCTTAGTTAACCAAGCTCCCAGAAACAAGGAGGCATTTCATTTTAAACTAAAACTGCACTCCGAGAAATAAATTACTTTTTTGATGAGGTCAATTTGTGAACATCCTTAATGTAGAGATCAGTCACTTACACACTCCGAACTCATTCTGACAGAAATTGTGACTGTCCGCAGTAGAACAACACTCGCCTTCCACAATCAGTGACTCTGCTACTGCTTCAAGGTTTAATGAGTGAGCCAGACAGTGACTAATATCTGGAAACTGCTGCCTGTTGTTCCTCACAATGTTGCCTTTATTAAAGCCCACCATGATGATCATCAAATTTTTGCTTCTAAATCCACTGTTCAAGGTATCCTGTACTGCCACACTGATTGTGTCTGCAAAAACAATAATTGACAAATGCCACATGTTGGTTTGCTTGTATTTGCTATGTAGTTATTGGGCACAAATAGAGCTGCAGTTAAACAAATTAATGACATGACTTATAATCGTGACACTGTCATGACTGGCCAATGAAGATGTTCACACATAATAATGTTGTTTTTTTAGACTGTGACCAAATTATTAAGACAGCATTTTTATTACCTCAGCATATGAACATGACAGGTGACATTTATCAAATCCTAATGAAAATGTGATTTGGCAGAATGATCACAAAAACAGGTTTTGGAGGGGGACTTGAAAATGACCACTGCTATAGTCATGAGATGGGGTGAAAAAATGCCTACAGTATGTTGAAAATGTAGGTTCAAAAAGTAAAACTAGGAGAGCTGTTCACTGTGACAGTGTGAGTAAGATCAATAAGATCAGCTGTTCTTAACAGACTGCTCATGCTGGCCAGTCTTTTTCATGCCAAAATTTAGTGTCCTGTTTACTGCGAAGCTTTGTGTAGGCGTTCATATTCAGTATCAGTATAATATAAATCGGATCTGGTGGTGTATTTATTTAGTAGACCTACAGTAGATTAAAACAGTTTTTTGTCAGTTTCTTTATACCAATATCTGGTCTGCACAAGACACAGAGCACTGAAGAGCAGGGGTCTTAACAGTTGCAGTCATGCTGAGAACAAGAAGCAGCACTAACAGTCTAAGACATCAATGTATTTTATTAATTTATCATAATATTGCATATGAATTCCTTCACAAAGCATTGCAGTGATCAAGACACTAAATTCTGACAGGAAAAAGGCCAGTGAGAGTGAACAGTCTTTCAGAAACAGTTGATCTCATTCATACTGCCACACTGAATGTCACTCCTTGTTTGACATGAGCGGCAGACTCAAACGGTGCAGGCAGGGCTGAAAATGAAAATATGGAGATCAGTTCAGATGTAGTCAAAGGATGCTCTTATACCTATGTAAAGAGTAAAAAGATGACAGTAGTCTTACACATTTTAAAACATGATACGTTTAGCAAGAACTTGCAATAAATGAACTGTGCACAATCAATTAATAGTATTTCCATTGATCTAGCATCATATTCTGTTTTGCAGAACAACAGTGTATAGTTTTAATTGTTTTTGGTCATGTACATTGCTTACATTTTGGTGTACTGGAGTATATTTCATTTGTTTGGAAAAGTAAATGTAGGAACAATGCCACCATTTTGGGGGAGAAGAGATTTGGAGAGGAGGTATAGAAAGCAAATAAGGGAGAGAAGGTAGATAATGTGAATGATGATGAATGGCAGGGTCTGGAAGAACAATGATCAGGGAGTGGAAGAGAAAGGTAGTGGTTCAGAGATGCAAAGATGTAATGAGAATGGGAGGATGTTGGGGGAGTCAGAGATGGGGCAGAAGAAAGATGAAAAGCAAGGGTTGAGAGTTGTTAATACAGTGCTCCCTCTCTATAAAGAACCCCTCTAAAACAAACTCTCTCTTATAGTGAACACCTTTGATGGCTCCCATTGTTCTCTAAGTAGACATATTATCAGCTCACGATAGTGAACACCTACTGTAACTATAGTGAACACCTCTCCTGGCTCCCAAGGTGTTCACTATAGAGAGAGACCACTGCATGTAGTGATAATACCATCATTTAGGGATGATTGTGTAGATGGAGGAGGATAGCGATACACAGGAAGTAGAACACAGTGGGTAATGTGAAGTAGTCTTTAAAGCAAGTAGGATGGGGATGGAGACGGCTGGGAGGAAAAAAGGGCATGAAGCAGGTGCTGTATAGTTTGAGAAATGTCAGGAGGTGGGGAAGGGTAGAGAGAGCAATTGCTGGAGAGTATGTGCTGTATACAGAGAATGGCAGTGAGTCGGGGGCTGAGTGATGGGAAGGGAGGAAGGATCGGGGGAAGAGAAGCAATGCTGCAGAATGGATAAAGTATTTGAAGAAAGGAGGATTTAAAGGCAGTGATTTGTGGGGAAGCACAAAATGCACATAGGGAAGGAGAGAAAGATTCAGTGGTGAACAGTGGCTATGTGAAACCTCCTCATAAACATGCACTACATACATTTGTGTACCATATGTATGATGAAGAAATAAAAATAAGGTAAAAATGTAATTTGTTAGAATGCCAGTAGCATTCATACAATCAATAGTTCAGTGAGAATGTATATGGTAGTGCACAATATACAGCAGTTAAAAAGTAGAATTATGAGCTTCAGTCGCCATGTAACTTATATTGCCCCTATTTTTAAAATAATCAAGCTGTAGCTAAGACAGGTATAAGATGGTATTATTTGTAAAACTGTGTATATAGGGGTTTATACATGCTTACATAAAGGACATGTAAATTAATGTAGAAGTGGTGGCTGTATGGTGATTATGTTCAGTAACAGTCATGAAAAGAATGAAATTAGCTGCATTGGGACTAAATCATTGAAATAATGCAATGTTTATGAAACTGCATACCGGTGTTGTGTTGCACATTTGTTCTAGATTAGTTTTATGCATGTTCAAGACGAGCATTGTTATGAAGAAGCATTAGGAAAGATAATTAAAAGGGGGGTGGAGATGAGGGTTTGTTGAGAGGTGTGGTGGACAGACACAGTATGAAAATTTAAATATGTACACTTATTATTTATTTTTTCTCTGTTTATAGAAATTTATAGTGGAACTGATCATGAAGATGAAGTAATGAGCAAGCCTAGTTTAGCTTTCATAGTAGGATAAAAGAAGTGCAGGGTATATGCATTGTTTCATGAACAGAAAAAGAACAGTTAAATAGAATAAATGGAGGCAGTTTGAAATGGAAATATACATAATAAGAACAGAATAATGTTGACAACATGAGAAATCTAGACAAAAAAAGAATGGAGATGTACCAAATGACAATAAGTCTTTGACAGTACAGTATTGAGAAAAGTAAAGGGAAAAAGACATTTAAACAGTAGAAATGTATTATAAACATTACAAAAAACAGTACCAGGCAATAGAAAGTAGCTGGTAATATATACATACAATGGTAGCATGGGGGAAAGATTGGAGAGGGAGGGAGAGATAAAGAGCAAGCACTGCAGAGTCGATAATGTGAATTATAAGGTAGATTAGGGGGATTGAGGAGATGAGAGAAGAAGTGCCAGAGATTGCGGGGGAGGGGGGGGAGAGAGGAACGTCCACATAGTGGTTGATATGTAGACAGAATATGGGCATGTTTGGGTGCAAAGACTGGGTAAAGGAGGGACAGAGAGCAAGTGCCACATAGCAGTTAATGGGAATCATAGTCAATGGCAGCAAACTATGGAGGCAGAGACTGGGGAAGGAAGGAAGAGAAAGTGCAGAACAGCAGGTAATGTGTAGGGACAATGCCAGCATGTTGGGTGGATAGAAATTTGGGAGGCAAGGGATAGTAACCAATTGCTGGAAAGTGGCTAATTTGAATGATGGTGAATTGCAGCAGGATTGGGAAGGGGGTGCAGAGATCAGTGAGGAGAGACAGCAAGTGCTGTAGAGTGGCTAATGTATGTGGAGAATACGGGCATTTGGGGGGCAGAGATTGGAGAGAGTAGGAATATAGAGCAAGTTGTAAAGAATGGCTAATGGGAATGACCGTTAATGGTGGCACATGGGGGGCAGATATTGGGGCAGGGAGGGAAGCATGTGCTGAAGAGCAATTAATGTGTAAGGACATTGTCAGCATGTTTGGGGCAGACATTAGGGAGGGGAGGGAAAGAGGGCCAAGTGCAGCAGAGTGGCTAATGAGCATGATGGTGAATGAAAGCTGGTTTGGGGAGGGGTAGAGTTCATGGAGTAGACAAGAAAGAGAAAGTGCCACTGAGCGGAAAATGTATATGAAGAATGGCAGCCTGTTGAGGCATCAGAGATGGGGTAGAAGAGGGATAGAGCTGGAGAGCATGTCATGGATTTGGAAAATGGTGGTGTGTTGGGGAGGATCAGGGAGAGGAGGAATGAAAAGCAAATGGCACACAATGGGTAATACGAAGCACTGGGAGTGACAAGACATATGAGGTGGATGGGAGAGAGATAGTGCCACGGTGTGGCTAATGTTTTTTATTTTATTTATTAAATTTTGATAACCGGGTAAGCCCGCTGGGCCCGGAAGGTCCCTTTTTCAGGGGCGACCCAGGGAATTACATGGAATAATACATGGGGTAGCATACAGCACAGGTACATTACACTAGACAGCGAGGAACATAATACATAGTAGTTTTTCAGCAGTTACATTTAAGAGGTAAGACATAGTAGCTTTTAGCAGTTAACATTTCCTGGGTAAGCTCTACAGATGGGGTGCAGTGCTATATAGATGGGTTGCAGTGATAGTCGCTATTTCCATATGAGTGAGAGGGGTGGGCTTCCACTTAGGAGCCTCTCACTTTAGCAGTTGCATATAGAGGTGACCATCATATGAGCCTTCAGCCTTGTACAGAAGGTGTGGGTAGAGGTAGCATCCTGAACACCAGGGGGCAGGGAGTTCCATAGGGTGGGCGCTGTGATGGCGAACAAGTTACCCCCCGCCTTGGTTCTAACCCTTGGCACTGTGAGGAGGGTTCTGTCCATTGTTCTGAGGTGCCTAGGGTTTCTCTTTTGGGCAATGAGTCCAGTGAGGCTGGGAGGAGGGGATGGGCTGAGTAGTTTATGAGTGTGGCAGAGTAGGGGGTATTGGAGCCGGGTCTCCCAGAAGGGCCAGTTTAGTTGGGACAGAGTGTCACAGTGGTGAGCCCGGGAGCCAGATAGGGTGGCAAAGTGAGCCACCTTGTGATAGAGAACTTGTAATTTGTTAATCTCTTGTTTGGCAGCTCTCTGTATCACGGGGCTGCATTAGGAGAGGGTAGGAGGAGGGCGCTTACGGCGATGGAGGTCCCTGGCCGCGGTATCAACTGGTCTTTCAGCCTATACAAGGTACCTAGTTTGACGTGAATATTTTGGTTACCTGGTCGACATGATCCTTGAGGAGAAGCACTGATCCAGGGTGAGGCCAAGGTATTTTTCGATTCAACCACCTCAAGTCTTTTTCCTGGTTGGTCATCAGCCTGAGATGTGGGCTTCTGTTCTGGCTGAGGGTTCTTGGGCCAAATAGCATGGCCTTGGTCTTGTTAGGGTTAATGATCATTCTGTTGGTGACAAGCCATTGCTCAAGGGAACCCAGGTCTTCCTGTAGCCCGGAGCAGAGATCTCTCAGATTAGAGAAGGGACGGTATATGACCGCATCATCCACATACTGTACCACTGAGCTACTCCCACAGTGTTTACTGAGATCGTTTGTGAAAAGAGAGAGGAGAAGGGGGCCAAGGATAGATCCTTGGGGCACCCCATCCATTAGAGGGAGAGGCTCCGACAGGGAGTCTTTCCATTTTACCCTCTGTGTCCTCCCTGTGAGGTAGCTGTTGAACCACAATAGGGAGTGGCTGTCTAACCCGACCTGGCTCAGTTTTGTAAGGAGCAGTTTGTGGTTTACAAGGTCAAAAGCCTTGGAAAGGTCAATGAAGACTGCCCCGGTGGGGGATCCCTTGTCCAGTTCTCTGACAACATCAGTGGAGAACTTGATAAGCGCAGTGTCAGTCCCATGATTGGTTCTGAAATTGTGCTGGTCGGGGGCAAGTAAATGGTGGAGCTCTAGGTAGTCCCGGAGTTGTCCGTAAATTAGTCTCTCTTGAATCTTACCAAGGCTAGATAGCAGGGAGATGTGCCTGTAATTGTTGGTAGTCTCCCTTGAACCACCCTTGTGGATGGGGACTACATGGGCCAGTTTCCATTGTTCCGGGATGGCACCTGTGATAAGGGATCGATTGAGGAGCCAGGTGAGGGGCCTGGCGAGTACAGAAGCCTCTTCCCTTAGTATGTGGGAGGGGGGGGGGGGATGCCATCGGGTCCCATAGCTCCCGACATTTTGAGGGACTTTAGTAACGGGAGGACTTTGTTTGGTCTTACAAGCCGGATGTGGAAAGTTGGGTGGTCCAGGCTTTAGGGGATGTGAGCATTCGAGACTGGGCGGAGGGGTGGCAAGTCCGATTTGAGCAGGTCCAGGTTTGTGAACTGGTGGTTGGGAGCCATGGCGATGCTAGGGTCATCGTTAGTTAATTGGCCATTGACCTCTATGGGGCAATGAGCGGTCTTCCAGCTCCCCTTTATAAGCCCGTTTATGTGAGCCCAAAAAAGTCTAGGGTTGCCTAGGTTATTTTTCTGTAGATCTGTGAGGTAGTCTCTTTTGGCCACTTTGATGGCCAATTTGCATTTATTTCTCAGCGCCTTGTAGCGGTTTAGGTCAGCTGATAGGGAGGAGTGCTTGTATTTTTTCAAGCAGTGTCCCTAGTTTTCATCAGTGTTTTCACTTGAGGGGTGATCCACTTGTAGCAGCTCTCCTTGGTGCGGAATTTCTTCAAAAGGGCCAAGCAGTCAGCAACCATAATGATGGCTCTCTGGAAGAAGGCCGTAGCCTCTTCCAGTGTGGGGAGTAGTTTGATTGGGCTCCAATTTGGGAGGAATTTGGGAGGGGAGCAGAGACTGGTGAGGAGTGGGATACGGATCAAGTAGTGAACAGTAGATAATGTGACTTAAAGGGATTAGGGGCATTGTGGAGGCCAAAGACTGTGGCATGGGAGGAGAGAAAGCGAGTGGTGAACAGCAGGTAATGAGAATTAAGGAAAATGGCAGCATTTTGGGGTGGAGGCATTGACTGTAGAGCTGGGTGAAAGAGCAATTGCTGCAGAGCTACAAGTGTATGTGGATCATGGTGGCATGTTATGCGAGAAATCAGAGATCATGGAAGGAAAGACAGCAAGTGTGGAAGAGAGGTCATGTGTTTCATGGGGAAGGGGAATGACAGAGATTGAGGAAGCGTGTAAGGAGGAAGTGCCACTGCTTGGCAAATATAAAGTAGCAGTGAGGTGTGGTTTGGCAAGTGGGAAGATGGCAGCCCGATTCTCTTTGCTCTTCCCTCCCCTTGCACAATCTGTCAAAATTCTCTTTCACTATTCAACAGAACTGACTTTTGAAAAGAGTTACAGCTAAAACAACTTTCACTGACCTCTTCTGTCAAAACAGCAGCCTGGAAAATCTGATTCTAGTGGGACCCAAACTTGTATTCTCTGACTGGCACAGACATGAGTCTCAGAAAGATGGCACTATTTGGTACCATTGCTCTGGAGGGTAAAATGGACAACCTGCAAGAGATATGGAGCATGTTCACAATGCTATTAACAGAAACCAGGCAACCCAAAGAGGCTAATAACAAGACAGGTCAGGACATTATTTCCCTCTAAAAATGTCTCACCTGTTCAGAACAAAAGATCTCCTCTAATGAAACCTCAACCGATTGCCTGGCAATGCACCTAAGGGAGCAAGACAGAACCATCAGTCAAATGTGGGATTGCATCAATGATCTTTAAAACACAGACTGCAGCAAAAACTTACAAATCATCTGCATTCCCAAAGGAATAGTAAGAAAAGACACAGCTCTTTTTATTCAGAACATATTGACTGCCCTACTCATGCACCAGTGGTCTACACCTGTTGAACAGAACGTTCCACCACTCACTTGCTCTAATGCTGAAACCATGACAAAATCCAAGGCTTATTTTTTTTCCCAACAAAAGAGAATAATGCAACTTGCCAGAGAAAACTGACCACTAACCTGGTAGGGCCAGAGAGTGCATATCTCCCCTGACTTCTTCCCAGCACTAAAGAGTGCCCCAGACCTACATTACAGTGTGGCATGCCTTAATGCAACTTGAGGTACTCTACAGCCTAAAATACAAAGCCATGCTTTGGATCATCGAAATAAGGTGCTGCATTGTTTTGACTCACCAGAAGTGGCTGAGATCCCTGATATAGAGTTGCTGGTAGTAGACAGCCCTTCAGATAACTCTATTTTGGGCATATTTAGCATCCAAATATCAGCACAAAACATCCAAAAATGTTGTCTCTGGAGTAACTGACATCCAGTAACATTTCCTTTGTTAAAGGCTGATGTCTGATTTTCAAGAAGTGGACTTTGTCACGTGGCTCATACCTTTATTTATTTTTTTTTAATCCTGTGGATGATCATGGCCTGAGTTTTCAAATTGTGCCAGCCAGTTTTGTCAGCCCCCAACTGGGAGCATTTCCATCATGCATGCTGTGCATGCACAGTCTGTTGGCACCTTCAGTCTTCGCGAGGACATAGAGGAGCAGTCAAGAGAACCAGATGAGCGCAGAGCGAGTAGTGAGTGAAGCCCGGGCTGATACACTAAAAGTCTGATAGGACAGTCAGTTTCCTGTCATCACCACTGGCAGATATTTTATTACTCTGGCTCTGCTGTGCTGAAGTGTGCATGTACATGGTGCATTGTGCGAAACTGTGCTGAAAATTTAGAGGACTCCAAGGGGCTGACCAACCGATACAGATGCAGGCTGCTTAAGTTTGTTTGGAGTGGCAATTGCAAATTGCAGTTGAATTTATATTTAAAACAGTGCAGAGGATGGGATACGCCACAATCTGTGATTTTTCTGTGTCCAGTTTCCACCAACCACATGGAGAGTGAGTGTTCATAATTCACCAAAGTTAAGGTATTTATTTTTTATTATAGCCATTACCCTTACGCAATGTCTGAGTCTGTCTGTGATCTGTCTCATGACTGGAGGTGAGTGAGTCAGTGTTCTCAATGCTTAGAATGCATTTTATTTTATCCCTGCCCTGACTGAGTGACCTTCAGTAATAAGTAAGCCCTTTGCCAAAACTGTACTGAATGACCAAGTAAATTATTTAGCTGAGCTCTATCCTTTGTGATTCCCCACCTCAAGATGATTTAGAGACAGTAGAGTGTGGTATCAAAGGTTAGGTATCAAACCTTCCAGAATCTCCTGGACAGAAGACTTGTTTACATGGCCAAATTTGAGCCATTGTCAGTGGCTTACAGCAACCAAATCGGTACTCCTGCCCACTTGTGAACGCTACCATTTGGGCACTTCTCCATTATGTGGTGTTGCATCCACATTCCCCCTTTATCTGGGTTTGCGGAGTGGTGTAGGTGGCTTCCTGTGCCTTATGAACAGCCAAACCACCTGCACCACTCAAAATCTCCTATTAATTCAACAGTGACTGAAACAGCAGTCAAATCACTGGAAAGGAAAAGGGCAACAGAAAAACCAATGATGTATGAACATGGCACTCTAATGTTTTATAAATTGTTTTTTGAATAAATAAAAATGAGTCACTGAGACAAGGTACAGTGTGAACGAGCCTTGAGTGAGCAAATCTGTTGTGTTTCCACAGTGCATTTAGAACAGAGTAGCAAAGCAACAGCAGGCAGCAGCAGTAGTTTGGAGACAGCTAGGCCAGCCAATACTAATCCTAACATGTAATGGTGACCATGAGAACAGGGATTTGAAGCACATGTATGCTTCTCTGCTGCATTGTTTTGGGGTTTTGTAGAGCACCATAAACTCATGGTGTCATTGGCACTTTTTAGAAGGGAAGTTTTACGGGATTTACCACACTGTCCTACATGCTGGGCCATTGGAGATCTAAGGGCTCAGCTCCAGGCAGCAAGGTCAGAGATTGCATGCCTCAAATTGCATGTTCAAGAGGAAATATATCATAAGAACCACCCGCCATTTCCCCAACATCAAACAAAAGCACCTCAAAGCAGAGGGTAGCTGGTCTGAAAGGATGTCAGGTGGTTAGAAGGGGCAAATTGTGTGCTCCATCACTCGGTGCTCTCCAACATATTACTTTCACAAAGCATATAAAAACTACAAACAGGTATCTGCTTCTATCTCCAATATCAAACAAAGGGGCAGAGGACACTGCAGCATAGGAGCTAGCACAACAAAAATCACCCAAAATAGGAACCAAAACAAAAAAAGCAAAAAGGAAATCCAAAAAACTTCTGATCATAGGAGAATTCATGATTCAGGTAGTTGAGACCTATCTCCAGCCAGGGGTAATGGTCAGATGTCTCCCAGGTACTTCAGCATGGAGAGACACTGACCGCATTACTAACATTGTTTAGGAAGCAGGAGAAAACATTGATGTCCTGGTACACATAGGGACTAATGATCTCACCAGCCAGTCAGCTGTGGAGACCAAGGAACACCTGACCAGGCTGGGTGACAAATTATCATCCATTTCATCTGGCATCTCCTTCCCTGAGATCCTGCCAGTCTGGGAGAAAGGGGTAGATGGACGGAAGGTCAGAGAATGGGAGATAAGTGAGCTAAACATGTTGCTTATGGGCTGGTGCCAGGAAAAAGGACACACATTTGTAGGGAACTGGCAACAGTTTTGGGAGCGAAAGTTCTTTAAATTTGATGGACTTCATCTGACTAAGGAGGGAGTCACAAGGACATTAACCAAATTGAGGCAGTCCAGAGAAGGGCAACCAAAATGGTGCAGGGACTGCATCAGAAAACATAAGAGGATAGATTAAGAGGGCTCAATATGTATACCCTAGCCCAAAGGAGGGAGAGAGGTGATATGATTGAAACATTCAAACACCTTAAGGGCATTAACAAGATGAAAGAGTCTAACATGTTTCAAAATAAGAAAAATAGCAAGACAAGAGGACACAGCATGAGATTAGAGGGAGGCCGATTTAGGGGTAATGTGAGGAAGTTCTTTAACACAGAAAGGGTGGTGGATGCACAGAACAGCCTACCTCAGAAAGTGGTGAATATGAATACAGTGCAGGGCTTCAAACAGGCATGGGATAGGCATAAGGGAGCAATACAGATGAGTATGAATAGATAGACCATTGACAGAGCAAAGGCCGATGGAACATTCATAAGGTAGAAAAATAAATGGGCAGACTGGATGGGCCTTGCAGTCCTTATCTGCCATCAACTTCTATGTTTCTATGTAAGCCTGAGAAAAAATAAAGCAGAGAGGGTTCTACTCCTGCCCTTCAACTTCCACAAACTCTGAAGAGCATTTCCTGTTTTAACACTCAATTCAAACCCCCTCTTGTCTAACAGCAAAAACGTCCCAGGGCAGCAGTATTTCACACTGTGATTTAAAAATAAAAAGGTGTATTAAATTATCCACATTACTCAAGCAGCATCATGCCTTATAAAAATAAGTATCATTTATGTTTGTATGCAGTGGTCTGAGTTTCTATAGCTCCATGATTTCACTATGTATTCCCCATTTCAACTTTTTATTCCCCCTATTTGGATGATGACATATTTAGATGTATGGAAACAATGAGCTGACTTCAAAAACTATTTGCCTTGGAGTATTCTGAGTGCCAAAATTTGTCAACTGGAATTATTTTGCTTTTCAAAAAATTGAAAGCTGGAGTATTTTGACTCCAGTAAAATTGGAATGACTTCCAAATTTAAACTCATGGAAGTTTTTGACTTCCACCAAAAAAAAATGATCTGAAGCCCTGGTAGTAGATACCCCCCACCCCCAGACAGCTCTACAATGTCAGTGTGCTATAGGAAATGTATAGACCCTGCACGCACCCAAAAAGCACAGGCAGGACTCACCCCTCTGCCAAAGAACACTCCTCTGAGCTCCTACGATCTACAATTCTATTCTTATGCCAATGTCGATGCTGCTTCTCCATTAACACCCTAAATTGACAACATGGCTCCAAAGGGTAAGGGGTGATGCTGAACTGTAAGAAAATGGTGACTTTTTTTACTGCAGGTAACTATTTGCTTCCCCAACCCCCTGAGCTAAAGACAATGCAGTCAGGTATTTCTTCCAGTTAAGCCCTGCATGAATGTTCAGTTGCTAAAAGGGGCCTTATCTACTATACCAAATATATTTTATTCAGCTTGTGAGCATGTCACTTGCTCTAATTGCTGCTTTAAGACTGTTCACTACAGGGTTTAATTACAGATGATTTTCTCCCATATCTGGCATTAAATGATGGTGGCACTACCTTCAGAGGGAGGGGCTCAGGAAGGATGAGTACCACAGACAATTTACAACTTTATTACTAGGGCTTCCTGACCTTACAGAGGAGTCAGTTTTGCAGTCACCTAGTTTTGTGGGGCTTGCTAAACCTACTCAATGTGGTGGCCATTTTTGGCTCCCTAGAATGAGATGAGGTTTCTGCTATCACAAAGGCACTGTATGGCTGAATTTAAAGTGTAACGATTTATGATAGATGCGAGCCACATTCCAAGAAAGTCGTGAAATTTTCCATCTCTTTTTATTTTTCAAAGCAGACTTCATAGCACCCACAATTTGATTTGTGTTTTCTTAATGTCACACACAAAGAATATCATATTTTTTTAGTTGTAGTAGTCTGCCCTGCCTGCCAAAGAGATAAAACTAATACTGGAAACCATGTGGTAACGGCAATAGAGAAAATATATAGAGAAAGTGAAAACTGATTTAACAAACAAGAAAATATGATATTCTTTGTGTGTGACATTAAGAAAACACATATCATTTGCAAACTGAAAACTTGATTTGATATACCTGACAGTGACAGCATAATAGATCATCTTCACTGATGAAGCTCTTCAGGTGAAACATTGGGTGCTATGAGGGTGTGCTTTGAAAATTAAAAAGAAACAGAACATGTCACTACTTTCTTGGAGTGTGGCTGTTTTTTGTCATAAATCGTTACATTGTGGTTTGCCTATACCAGCCCCAAACAAACTTTTGAACACAGAACAATCCTTTGGAAAAGGGGCATGCCAAACAACAAGCCTTGACATTGAATTGAAAGTGTGCTTGTAACAATCCTCTATGTCTCACTAACAAAGTTCACGGGGTTATCCAGTTGCCTTTCAGAGTGCTGCATGAGTTTCAATGTAAATCCTTAGAGAGACATCAACCCACAGAGAACAGGTTAATTTTACATGCGCTCTGACTTAGTAATAATGCTATGTCTCTTTTGTGTTTCTTTATTTACTAGAGCTGCCTGGGTTGAAAGGGGAATGAGATCCTTAGTTTAGTAGTTACATTTTTGTTCTTTGTATCTAATGTTAACAAGGTGATAGGTTTAAATGCTTCATTGGTAACCATTTAAGCTAGCCAAGAGGCTGAGGCACTGAAAAGGAGCAGGAAAATCCCAGCCACCCCGGAACAAAATTAGGGTAGTTAGTGAGGTAAACACCAAGATACAGAAGTGAATAGAGAGAAGGCGGGGTGAACGGAGAAAAAGGCAAAGGCAGTAAGGACAGATATGGGGCTAAAAGGGATAAGACCATCAAAAAATGGAGAGCAATGAGTACCAATGCCTGTAGTCTGGGTAACAAGATCCTTGAACTGATGGCCTTGATGGAAGAGGGATGCCTGGATATTGTGGGAGTCACAGAAACATGGTACACAAAGAACCATGACTGGGATGTCAACATACCAGGGTACACAATATAGAGGAGGGACAGGGAGAGTAGAAGAGAAGGAGGAGTGGCTCTCTACATAAGGGAAGGGATCAAAGCAACTGAACTAAAGGGTAAACAGGGAGAAGAGGAGGCACTGTGGGTCACCCTGGAGACTGGACATGGCACCACAATCCGCATGGAGGTTGTATACCGATCCCAGTCTCAGTGGGAGGAAATAGACAAGGAAATGATAGAAGGGATCCATAGGATGGCAGAAAAAGGGGAGATATTCTTGATGGGGGGCCTGAATATGCCAGATGTCAACTACAGCACCTTTGCTGCAGCCACATCAAAGAGCAGGGTCATTCTCAATGCCCTACAGGGGGCATGCTTCAGACAGCTAATGTTGGAACCCACTCGGGAGGCAGCAATCTTAGACCTGGTACTGTCAAACGGGGATGGAGAGAGGATCTCAGATCTAGAAGTGGGTAGCCATCTGGGAACAACTGACCACCAAACAGTGTGGTTCATGATAAATACAGCCACAGAATCAAGACATACATAAGTGAGGGTACTGGACTTTAAGAGGGTTGACTTTGGAAAAATGGGAGAGTACCTCAGAAAAGCAAGGGGGAGGGGTGGAGAAACAATGGGGAAACATCAAAACTGCCATCACAGAGGCAGCAAGCCTTTGTGTGATGTAAATAAATCTAAATGAAAGAAAAAAAAAACACTATGGTTCTCAAAAGAGGTGGCGGGAAGGTTAGGGAAAAAAAGATAGCATTCAGGCAGTATAAAGAAACACGGAAGGAGCAGAATAGAGAACTGTACCAGCTAAAGCAGAAGGAGGATAAAACCTTTTATAGGTACATTAGGGAGTGAAGAAAGACAAAGGGAGGGATAGTGAGGCTTAATAAAGGAGAGGGTGGGTGGTCAGACAGCGACAGTGAAAAAGCAGGGATAGTGAGCTAATACTTCTGCTCAGTATTCACAAAAGAAGAGGATTGGAGGTACCTAATCCAATCAATAGAAGAATTCTGGATACAGGGGTAAATACCAGTCCTTTCACAGAAGAAAGGGCTCTGAAAGAACTCCTAAAACTAAAGGTGGACAAAGTAATGGGATCTGATTGGATTCACCCCAGAATTCTAAAAGAACTAAGGAGAGAACTAGTGACACCACTGACTACCCTTATTAACAAATCATGGGAGGATGGTGTGGTACCAAAGGACTGAGAAGAGCAGATGTGATTCCCCTTCACAAAAGTGGGAGCAAAGCAGAGGCAGGAAACTACAGACCTGAGAGCTTGACCTCAGTGGTAGGGAAAATGATGGAATCACTTCCAAAACAAAGAATTTTTGAGTACCTAGAGGACAGCGGGGCACAGAACCCAAAGCAGCATGGATTTACAGCGGAAAGGTCATGTCGGATGAATCTAATAGATTTTTTCGATTGAGTGACCAAAGCAGTAGACCAGGGAGTGGTTGTGGACATTGCCTACCTAGACTTAAGCAAGGCATTTGACACAGTCCCACACAAAAGATTAATAAACAAATTAGCCAGCCTGGGAGTGGGTCCCAGGATGGTAGCCTTTGTAAAACATTGGCTGAACAACAGGACACAAAGGGTACTAGTAAATGGAGTCCACTCTGAAGAAAGGGGGTTACTAGTCCCGCTGTCCTCTAGGTACTTTGGGATGCAGTATAGCGCAGTGGTTTAAGGCTCTGAGCTGCAAATCTGGTGACATCCAGCAGACCAGACCTGGGTTTGAATCCCACAGCTTCCACTTGTATACTGTGTGACCCTGAGCAAATCATTTAACTTCCCTGTGCTCCCAGGTTGCTCCTCTAAAAAAGCTTTCAGCTTAGTGTGCTACTCCTTGCTAAACAACTGGTGGGGTACCGCAGGGTTCGGTACTGGCTCAGGTCCTTTTTAATATCTTTATAAGTGACATTGTGGAGGGACTGGAAGGAAACATATGCCTCTTTGCAGACAACACAAAGATCTGCAACAGGGCTGATTCAAAAGGTGGAGTGGAAAGGATGAGAAGGGACTCATCCTTTCCACTCGCCGAAGGGTCAGGTGAAATGTAAGCCTTCCTGTAATGCACTGGATACGATGCAATTGAGAGTAAAGCTTTGAAAACACTGTGAGTGTGAATTTGCTTTTTTTGAATGCTACATTTCTTTGGAGAAGCACCGCCACCCCCGTTCTCACCACCATTTGAAAAAAAAAACTGTGTGTTCTTTTAGGGCACAATTCTTCCTGATGGCTGCAGGCTTCCTGTTTACTTTCACAGACTCAACTTGCCCCCAGGTAGCTCCTGATAAGTGATGATGTGATGCAGGAGAATAGACTCCTTGATTGCAGTGAACATCAACCCATGTTAAATGAGCTTAAGTCTAGAGAGTTAGGAATTTTCATGTTATAATTCTGTACTTCATGGTCTGGGAGGGGACTTAAGATCTCTGTGCCCCATATCAGACCTACCTCTTGCAGCTTTGATGGCTATTACAGTCTGTTACAACAGTCTTACTGGAGACCACTTGTTTTTATAGTATTCCTGTTCTTATAGTTCTGTGTTGTAGTAGTTTTAATACTTGGTAAATATTTGCAAAGATACATATGCATATGGAAGGTGTCAAGCCAATTGTGCCTCTGGATAGGAGTCTAGGACAGCTCTGATAAGGAGATACTTTCATAAGAACATTGCCACCACCACCACTTTTCACCAAGGATCTGGTCTGGATTGTTATTGCCATGCCCAAACATGACCCCATCTTACTATATATCCATTCTGATGGATATTACATTTATGTCATGGAATGTACAGTATGAAGCCTTAATTCACCCAAAAAAAGGGAACCATTTTTATCCAGTTTGAAGAAGCTCCATACAAGGTATCCTTCCTCCAGGAGACCAAATTAATATAGTTCTTAAATATAAAAATGATGGTTGGCGGTAGAGGTACACTACACTTATGTTTCTGCAAAGTGAACGGTATCTATCCTAGTCCACAAGGTACTTAAATGGCAACAGATAGCTTCTAGGGTAGATGATGGTGGCAGATGAGTGATGATGAAGTTCAGTACTTCAGAGGGGCCCCTCATCTTAGTTAACATATATGTGCCCCAAATTAGGACGAACTTCATGTTTTCTCTGTTCTCAATGAACAGTTCTCTACCTTCAGCTCCCCTCATTCCCCACCATTATAGGGAGGACTTTAATATTACATTGATCCCAATTATAGAACAGTCTGCCACTATTACAGAGCTGCATAATAGAGCAGGAGAGGTTTTGAAGGATGTAATACACAAACATGCTCTCTCTCTCTCTCTAACCCATGGCACCTCATTTAACCAACTACCAGAGATGACTCCTACTTTTCTCGGGCCCACCACTCTTTAACAGGTGCAATGAAGGCTGCACTCTTGGTCAAGACTAGGTGCTGATGAAATTGGAACCAACATTCAAAAGAAATCAGCACTCTGGGTATCACGAATACAAATATGCATTGCAATACAAAAATAATGCAGTCTACATAGTGCTAAAGGACCACATAATTGACCAGCCCCAGCACTTAAAGGCACCAAACCTCTTTGTCAGGGGTGCAGGATCAATTTCTGGCTGGCCAATCCTTCAGTCACCCAACAGGAGGCAGACTCCCAGATGCACCCCAGCACTTTTTCTGACCATGCCCCCAAAACTGTTCGTATCTCCTTGGATCATTCCACACCCAGATCATCTTCCTGGTGACTGGATCCACTGCTCTGTGTGGATAAAGAATTGATACCATAAGTCCACACTGAAATTACAAATTTCTTATCAGAGAAGGACAATGGGGAAACATCTGCTAATACACTTTGTGAATCTCTTAAAGCTGATCTTAGGGGGGGAAATAATTTAAAATATGCCTCGTACAATTGTTGTAGAGAGATGGAGGCCCACAAACTGGATACCAAATTTAAGTAATTAATGGGACATGTAAAGCTAACCCCATGAGAATCCTGCTGAAATGTTAGCAACAAGGACCAAAGTTAACACACATTATTTCAGAAGGCTGAACTGACTCTGCTCCACTTCCAACATAAATACTTTGAAGAAGGTGAGAGGTCAGGCAAGCATCTTAGCATATTACATTAGGAAACAATAAGCAGATCACCATATTCCAGCACTTTGCACTCCTCAGGGCAACATTAGAACTAAGCCAGTTGAGATTAACATTATTAACATATATTAACCTATACACATCACCTTTACCATAGCTCATCTCATCATTTGTTTGTAGTCATGTTCTTTTATTGTTTCAGGAAACTTGGGCTGTGGATATAGTTAACATAAATGGGTATGAATATATATAATCTCCTGCAATCAAAACTAACAAATATGGCAGGCCAAAAGGAGGGCTTACTATTTATGCAAAAATAGGACATGAATTACGTTTTCTGGAGTGCAAAATTACAAAACAAAACTATATTTTGACAGTAATACAACGGGATGCTTCAGCTCTTGTAGTTATTAATGTTTATATTCCTCCGTCTGTCCAACCAGAAGTAAATAAAGAAATCAGGACTAATTTAATTCTAGACATGGAATGTGCATTGTTGAAATACTCAATGGGCATAATTCTGATTGCAAGTGACTTTAACTCCAGAATAGCTGAATTTGATAACCTAGAAGTTCTTCAAGAATATATGTATTTGGGGAATTTGGAAAGAAGATCAAGTAAACATAAACAACTTAATGAGCAAGGGAAAGGAATGATTCAGTATATTGAGGACAACAATTATCCGTTCTTCAATGGTAGGTTAGAAGGGGACAAGGAGGGAAACACAACCTATTTTGCCCCTAATAGACAAAATATCATAGATTATGTATTCTCTGCCCCACAGAATTATGATTCCTTTAAGTCACTGGTGATAAATATGCACCCAGAAAGTGACCATGCAACATTATGTCTCCATTTTGCTCCTATGGAACAGAACAGTAAAAATGAGCATATGCATTGCCTCTCACTAGTATTAAATCCAAAGAAAAGAAATTGATTATTATTGTCTGGAATATAATAGATGATTTTATTGTAGAACTATATATGCATTACACAATAATACATAACTAATACTAATAATTATTCACTTACTCTACATGATAAAGAGAAAATAGTATCTCAAATTCAAGAGGACATCAGGAAAAGTATGTATATTAATGATTCTGGGTGACCACTGAAACAAACTAGGTTTGGCTTGACCTGCAAAAAAGCAAAGAATAGCCTAAGAAGACAAATCAAGGAAGTTAAAAGGAACCCATCAAGATCAGCATTTAATGTTCTTAATCAATTCAGAAAGCAATATAAAAAACAATTGAAAGAAAGAAACAGGAGTACAAACAGAATCATGGCTTAATATGTATAATTTTATTAGAAAGAATGACATGAAAAAATGTTGGCAGCTAGTACTGTAGTCAAAAGAACTAGTGATTCTCAAACATCCCTAGATATTTATATTCCGAAGGACACATGGGTCTAAAACTTTGAATCAATGTTTAATAAGGAATCTCCATTAAGATTTCCTGTTATTGTTGTAGATTAACTATTAATCTTGGGTTATTTCCTCATTAATTTGTCATTCATGGAAGTAGAAGATGTTATATTAAACCTGACAAATAATAAAGCCCCCGGTCTGGATAAGATACCAGGGGAAATCTACAAAAAACATTTGATGTTCTGGGTTACGTTACTTACATCTTTTCTTAATAGCTGCTTAGCACAAAAAGTTGTCCCTACATCTTGGAAAAAATATCATCATCCTTATTCATAAAAAGGAAGTTTATATGATCCAAGTAATTTTAGATCCATAAGTCTATTAGTTATTAGTTCTAAAATATTTACCAAAATTTTACTTAATAGATTAAACCAATGGCTGCATACAAATTCCCCCTTTTCAAGTTTTCAGGCAGGGTTCAGAGCTAATTTGTCTACTATCAATAACATGTTTTGCTATGCCCACCTGTTAGAAAAATACACATATGTCAGGAAGTCAAACATTTTGCTCTTTTTATTGATTTTTTCATTTGCATTCGATTCAGTGAACAGAATTACTCTTTGGAACGTAATATACAATAGAAAACTTTGTTCTGAACTACTCATACCTATGTATTTATTATACACTAAAACAACTACAGCCATCAGGTATAATAATCAGGGCAACATCACAGATTTATTTGACTCATCACGTGGTGTAAAGCAGGGTTGACTTTTAGCCCCCATTTTATTTAGTACTGTATGTATATATGTATCTATCTACACACATATATATATATATATATATATATATATATATATATATATATATATATATATATATATATATTCATTACTACAGCCTGATATGTTGGATTCCCTTGATCTGCCTAAAATTTCTAATATCCTCTGTCCTATCCTAGCATATGCAAACAATCTTATTTTGTTTTCACTAACCAGTAAAGGACTTCAGAGACATTTAGATCAATTAGTGATAAAATGTGATGCATTGGAGCTGAAGATAAATCTTAAGAAAAAAAAGTTACAGTATTTGGAAAGAATAGAACTAGATTGAGGTTACTTGGTTACTTGGTTTGATGGACAAAAGAAGGCCATAGCCTATCAAGATTGTCCTCCACATGTGTGGATCATTATTTATTATACCATTTTATTAACCATTTGTCAAGTTTGTTTTTGAAAGTCATAACAATAGGTGAATCAACAATATCTTGAGGTAAAGTATTCCATAACCTAGGAGTTCTTAAAGAAAAAAAGTGTTGTCTTTTGTTTGTATTACATTTTTTAATATCCAATTGTTTGTTATGTAACCTGGCTACAATTTTTCTGCAGGATAATGTTATACCACATTGCTCCATCAGAACGGGTGATTTCATAATCTTGAATAGTTGTAAAAGATCACCTCTAGTTCTTTAGTTCTAGGTTTAAACTATATAATGATTATATAGAAACAGTAAGGGAATATATGTATCTAGGAATTGAGTTTACATCAAATAGAAAAAGGAACTCTCATTCCAAGCAACAATGTGTAAAGACTAAACATATTGCTAAATCATTAATACATTTTAATTACAAATATGGCAGTAACACCATCTTGCATACCCTTCATGCAGGGGAAGCAAAATTAAATCCACTTCTAGTGTATGGAGCTGAAGATTGGAGTACACAAAAATCTTTGAAATTAGAGACCCCCTCCTTTATTTTTATAAATATGTCCTTCAAGTACCTATATCTACAGCATTAATGATGGTAAGGTCTGAACTTGGTAGAATTAAAATGTCTTATATAGTAGAACTTCAAATTGCATCATATTGGCTAGATATAATAAATAATATAATCAATTTATTACCAAAATATTGTTTAACAGAGAAAATAAATTAGAGAATAAAGGAATTTCCTTAAACTGGTTTATGAGACTTATGGATATATTCCAGAAGACTAATCTGGCCCACCTTTGGAAATATTTCAATAGGTGTATACTGATCTCTACGCAATTTAAAAAGACTTTTAAAAGACAATTGTTCTTACTGGCCCAACAGGAAGATATTGAGGCAGTTAAACTTCAGAAACAATCAGTCTGGTACAGTTCCAATAAGTTGGTACAATGAATTGAAGATTACTTATTGATTCCCTCAAATCCCCATCAGAAGAAATCAGTGACTTGGGCCAGACTGGAAATTGTAACATCAAGTTATAGTTACTGCAACAGGAAGAATAATGATATAGGCTTAGTAAAATGCTGTCCTTGTTTAAAGGGTTTTTAAGAAACCATAATGCACATCATTCTACAATGTCCATTATATAACAAATGTAGAAATGATCTTCTAAAAAAAGTTATTAGTAAAATATGCAGATCTACAATATGATCTGATATTCATTCTTCTGCACCCAGAAACTGAAAAAGAAATAGACATATAGCAAAATTTGTGTCAGCAGTAATTGCCTGTAAAAAGAAAATGAACCTCTAATCTTTGTATATACTGTACAAGTTGTACTTGCAAAATTTGCACATGCTTTTTGATATATGAATACTTATTCCTGAATATCCCTGGTGTGTTTTTTAAATGTATTTTTCTATTTTTATGTACTGTGATTCTAATGTCCTATTGTTGGTCGAACAGTAAAAACTTTGATATGAATTTGATTTACATTTGGCATGGTCTGCCGCAACAGGGTATGTAGGGAGAAATGGGAAAACTGGATGGGCCAAGTGGTCTTTATCTGCCATCAAATTCTATGTTTCTATGTTTCTCATTCTTGATTGGTGGTCATCAACACCACTCCACCCATTTTGTATGCTGATCCTGGGTTTCTGTGCCCTAAGTGCATTATTTTGAACTTTTTTGCATTGAAACCCAGTTGCCATACTCTTGACCACTCTTCTAGTTTTCTCAGATCTCTTCTTATCTTTTTCACACACACACCCTGGAATGTCCACTCTATTGTAGATTTCGGTGTCATCCACAAACAGGCAGATCTTCCCTTCCAGCTTCTCTGCAATGTAACTTACAAAGACATTAAAGAGAACGAGTCCCATCACAGCTCCTGGAGGCACCCCCCTGGTCACCCTTCCTCCTTGGACTGAACTCTATTTACCACTGCCCTCTGTCTCCTGTACCCTAATGAATTTCTTATCCAATTTACCTCCTTAGGATCCACTCCTAAGCTACCCAGCTTGCAAACTAGTCTCCTACATGGAATGATGTCAAAAGCCTTACTGACCTCAAGGTAGGCCAGATCTACTACTCCACTCTGATCTATATCCTTTGTCACCCAGTCAAAAAAATCTATCAGATTAATTTGACATGATCTTATCCCTGGAATCCATGCTGCCTCGGATCTTGTAACCCTCTGGATTCAAGATATTCCACAACACTTTCCTTCAGCAGTGATTCAGTTAACTTTCCCATCACTGATGTTAGGCTGACTGGCCTATAATAGCCAGCCTCCTCGCTGCTAGCAATTTTGTGTAGTAGGATTACATCTGCCCTCCTCCAGTCCTCCAGGACCACTTCTGCTTCCAATGAGCAGTTAAACTAAACTGTCAGAAGTGCAGCCAGTATTTCCCTGAGCTCCCTCAATACCCTTTGAGTCACCCTATCTGGCCCCATTGCTTTGTCCACCTTCAGATTAGCAGGTCACTTCAGGATTCTCACCTCTAATAAATGACGAGTGTCCACCCCCTCCTTCCAAAGCTTCTGTTACTTTTTTGTGGCCGTTTCCCTTCTCCTTCCTCTATGAACACTGAACAAAAGTGTTTGTTCAGGATGTCTGCTTTTTCCTGGTCCCCTTCTTCATAGTACCCCCCTTCCCTTGTTAACCTTACAGTTCCACCCTTGGACTTCCTGTTTTCACTTACATGCTTAAGAAAAGTCTTGTCTTCTTTTGTTACCTCCTGGGCTATTCTCTCTTCAGTATGTGCTTTTGTGCTCCTTGCTGCTGACCCTGTTTCCTTCTGTTTCCCTGATACACCTCCCTATCCACCTACCTCTGTGTCTCTTTATACCTTCTGAATGCTATCCTTTTATCCTTTACCTTTTCAGCCACCTATTTTGAGAACTATAGCAGTATCTTTCTTCTCTTCCTTTTGCTTACTTGTTTGATGCTGAGGTATTTTTTTTTATTATGTTCCCTTTTATATTTGCCCACTGTTCCTCCACCCCAACCAGCCCATCCCCCCTGCCAGGTCATCCATAAGGCATTTACCCATCTTTGTAAATCCACACTCTTGATATCCAGGACCCTTGCTGTTAAGTAGTTTGACTCCATAGCCATCTTTATATTGACCCACACTGTATGGTGATCACTGGTCCCCAAGTGGCCTCCCACATTGATGTCTGTAACACTGCTCCTGTTAGTGAGTACTAGGTCCAGTATTGCCCCATCATGAATGGGTTCACTGACTAGTTGCCTGAGGAAGTTCCCCTGCAGAGAGTCCAGGATATCCCTGCTTCTAACTGATGTCACTGCTGGATGCTCTGATCTACATCTGGCAGGTTGAAGTCCCCCACCTTCACCATCAGCACCTCCCCCTTTTCTGCCATTTTACCAGTGGCTTCCGCCAGTACCTTATCTAATTCCTCCACCAGTGCTTGATGTCTGTAGATCACTCTAGTGTGAATTGTGGCTTCATTCCTCTCTCCAGGGTGACCTACAGTACTTCTGCCTCCTTGTATATTCCCTGTATCTCCACTTGTATGCGTTCTCTCATATAAAGCACCACACACCCTCCTTTCCTTCCCAGCTTGTCCTTCCTGAACAGAGTATAGCCTGACTTGGTCATGTTCCAGTCATGATTTTTGGTGCATCATGACTCAGTCATTGTAACAATATCGAGGTCAGTCTCTGCCATCATGGCCTTTAGGTTTGGAATCTAATTTCCTAGATTTCTAGTATTTGCATACATGGCCTTCCAGATTTTGTTTCCACTCTGCTTGTTGCCTGCCTTTTTTCCTTTTTTGTCCTCCCTCCTTCTCCTCTTTCTTTTTAATGTCCCCATTTCTTTCCCCCTTTATCTCTGCCACCATGCATCCTTTATTAATTGGTATCCCTGGGGATTCCTTTCTCTTAGGTTCTCCTTACTGTCTGCCAATGGTGACCAGCCTTCCGATGACCTCCACAGAGAACAGTACATTATCATGGCCCTGAATGCAAAACACAAACAAATAAAATGCAATTAAATGTGTAAAGCAACAACCAAAAATGAAATTAAAAAATGAAAACAGAGAAGCAATAAAAACAAATCTAAAGTGTGATGCCACACAAATGCAGTATCAAAACAAAAACAAAGCACAACCAAAATAAAATGACAAATAAATCAAATACTACCAAAAACAGTAAACTGCATCTTCAAAGATAAATTAGAATAAAATATTAGCAGAACTAAAAATGAATGTAAACAAATGTTTAGTATAACTAAAAAGTATTATAAATTAAAAAAAGCACAGCACAGCTAAAAAAAGAAATTAAATGAAAAACACAACTTTTAAAAAAAGTGAATGCAAACATAAAAGCACAACACAGCAAAAAGTGAATTCAAACAAAAAGCACAGAAGACCTTAAAAATGAACATAAACAAAAAGTTCAGCACAACAAGAAAGTAAATTCAAACAAACAAAAAAATACAGCAAAACATAAAAAATGAATCCAAACAATACAAACATTGGTCAATGTCAATGAGCTTGACTGCATCTTTTTATAATACAAATGTAGTGTGAACAGTATGGAGGAAACAGAAGAAATGAGGGGATAAATTCTCTTTATTACTTATTTGGTCTGGTGGGTGGGCACAGTATCTGGATGGCCGCAGATCATGGCTTCTGTATGAATGCTCTCCTCTGCTAAAGGGGCATGTTGAATCACCATGGAGAGTGACTCATATGTGAATGCCCCTGAAGTGCAGCTCATGCACAGATACCCCCCTCACCTTGGAGTGGGCTGGATCATTGCAGAGTGTGATGTCTCTCAGGATGCCCCCTCTATGGGGGGGCACGATTGCCACCAAGCACAGCTCCTATCCTGCTTCTGCAGGAGTACTGGGATGGCCCACCTCAGCAGAAAGCAACTAGATGGGTCCCTGCCACTCCTACTGTAGGATCACATTGCTTGTTTCAGTGGAGGGCAGCTGGTTGGGTACTGGTACCACAGCTGGAATTATGCTTTATGAAATTTGAGAGCTAGGGTAGGCCCATAAGGACACTATCTTCAAATTAAGCCCCCGTTCCCATTATAAGTCAGTGGCAGTGATATGTGAGCTACCGGGGTTCTCTTCAGAGTAAGGGAGGCCCCACCCCGGCCATGCCCCCTATAATTCCAACACTGACTGGTACCTGCCTTTGTCCCTCATCATGTTTCCTCATGCCCTAGATGTACTGCTCCTCTGACTGCCAACTGCATTGAAATTAGCAGAACCCATTCATTTTACAGGGCTATTCATTTAGTTTTTTTTTCTTTAATTTAGAACTTGTTTTTAATTTTTTTTTCCAAGGTCTTGTTTTACCTTTCCCCTTATAAACTCTCTGGATGTCAATACTCAGATCCCCCAGAATGGATGTTTGCAGCCCCATCCACACAGACCTATTGGTGTCAACTTTCAAATGCACCTTGAAGTGGGTGTTTGCGGCATACCCCAACATCCACTACAAACGCCCATTTTGGAAGGGATTTTAAAGGTTATATCCATATGGTTTGTGAGGGTGGGGCTGAAAAAGAAATCAAAAGAAAGTAGGAAAAAATATTTAAAAACAAAAAGGTAATGAATTAAAGACTTAAACCCAATTAAAATGGATGGACAATTAAAATGAATAGGCCCTTCATTTCAGTGCAGTTGACTGTTGGAGGAGCAGTGCATCAAGGGATATTGAGGAGTTGGCATCGAGGGATAGGACCCATGATGAGGGACAGATGTAGGTGCCAATGCACAGTCAGGTGCCAGCTACCAAGGTGGGCCATGCCATGTTCCCCCGCAGGAGCCACAAGGACCTGGCCAGCTGCCCAGCACTAAGATTATTCATCCTGGTCCTCCCCCACCCCCACTAGAGTGGAGATAAGAGCAATGCTTGGCAATAATCCAGCCTGCCCTCCTCAGGAGAGCGGCACCTTAGAAGACTTACATTTAGTGGTGATCTGTCCCCCCAGATGAGTGGGGGCATCCATATAGGAGCAATGCTCAGTGACAGTCCAGTATGCCCCCTCAAGAGAGGGGGTATCAGTGTAGGATTCAGCCAGTCCACCTCAGGGAAAAAAGGCATTCATGTTGGAGCTGTGCTCCATGGTGATCCTGTGGCTCTCTCCCCCTCCCTCTAGCCTGAATAACTAAATAAACAACCAAAACACCAGTTCTTCCAGTGCAGCTGTGTAAAGGACCATTCAGTCTCATTCATTTCATCCGTATCCTCCATACCCTTGTTTGCACCACAGTTGTATTATAAATATATGTAATCAACCACAATTGCTATTGGCCAATGTTGTTTTATTTGCATTCACTTTTTTGTTGTGCTGTGTTGTGCTTTTCTGTTTACATTCATTTTTTTCTTATGCTCTGCTTTTTTGTTTGCATTCACTTTTTATTAGTTGTGCTGTGCCTGTTTTGTTTGCATTCAGTTTTTATTCATGCTGTGCTTGCTTGTTTGTTTGCAATCACGTGTTAGTTATACTAAACATTTGTTTGCATTCATTTTTCAGTCGTGCTAATATTTTATTTTAGGAGCCTTCTGGTGATGTCATGACCTGTGCAGCAGCATGTTACCAGAGCTCTGTCCTGATATAAATTCCTTAACCTCCTAAAAACAACTTTTTACCTACAAATCAATGTCTTGATCTGAAAAGGGAGGTAGAACATGCCATCAGGAAAGAACACCTGCTCCCATTCCCCAGCTAGATTGATAGATGGTGAGGGATTACAGGATGGAGGATGGAGGAACTGATAGCAAGAGCACCAGGCCTCGGCTCCCCCTCACAGAGGCAGCAACTGAGCAGATACTCTGGGAAATAAACACTCCAAAAAGAAATTACCATTTGCTCAGAGAGTTTCACACAGAAATTAAACTCATCACTGCAGTCCTAAGGACTGATATTTCTAAACTTAGAAATCAGAAGGAGGAGATGGATGTACAACTCATGTCCTCCAATAGATGTTTAGACTCAGCCAAGCACTGCAGGAGAAAACCAAGAATGGGTAAAGCAGAAATAGGTGTAATAATTTACTAATTTATGGTCTCCCTGAAGGGTGAGGGTGCCCTAATCTCATTGCCTTTACATAACACCTCCTTGGAAAGGAACTTTCCCTTCCAGACACATGCACACTTGAGGTAGGTCTAGCTGTCTGAGCCATGGGTCCCAAACTTGTGACCCCAGGAGCTGAGCCCTACTCTGTAATTCCGAAATTCCTGTGTTTCCAGAAAAAGGAACTTGTCTTGCATTCTGCATGGAGACTTAAAAGTGTAGCATACAATGGCACCAGACTGTATTGGGATAATGATTATCTCTCCGGCATCATGGCATGTTGGAGGGCTTACATTCTGATCTTAACGGTACTGATATAGAATGATCTCCATTTGCACTCCCTGTTCCTACAAAATGATGATCATTTTCGCTGACAACACCATGAGATTCGAGGTGCTGGAGTAAGTGGCTAAAGAACTGAAAAGGTTGAAGATTGAGGTCTTGCAGCCCCAGAGATTCCCCCCCCTCCCAATTGATAGCAAATCAATTTTACAGCAGAAACTCTGGTTTCAAACCTGAAAGCAAAGATGTCAACATGGTGCAGATGTCCTTCAAAAGATTATTGCTGACCTCCAAGTTTGGCAAGATACCCTATACACAAAGCTCACATGAAGAAGTCATGAATTAATGAATATCAGGATTAATGTCTAAGATAATGCTAACACAGGTACTGTCATTGCTTTGGATTCTATCTGCTCTTTGACACCCCCGTTCTCCCCTCTGTGGTCCTTGTATTGTTATATTTGCCCAGTCTCTGTGCCTGACACTAAGTTCCCCTTAGCGGAGCCAAGATCCTGAACCTCTGCCAGGGGTGCATAACAGTTAGTGGTTGGGGTGACCTGGGGCCCAGAAGGGTTCACCTGGTTCTTCCTTGTGGCTCCAGCTCCCCGCCTCACTACCTTCCATCCCCTGGACCAGTGGGTCTCTTAAGGAGTGGATGTAGAAGGGGTGAACTCTAGTTCAGCTGATGTTGCAGCCAGGCGATTTCTTTCCATGCTGCACTCAGCTGAGTCCTGACCTCATTGAGAGTTCTACATATGAGGCAATGACCCACCCTTCATAGGAGTCCCCCAGAGATGAGCACCCCGCAACCATGACAACCCATCACATCCATTCAGATTTGCAGCTTACCATGTACAGTGGTTTTTAGAGGGGTTTTAGACTCCGAGATAATGGTCATGTCCCTCTCCCCATAAGTACAAATGTCCACAGGGAAGTTCAGTTGCTTACCGCAGGTAGGCACAGGTTATGGGAAGCAGAGTGTGGCTTTCTCTATCCTATGCCAAGGTTGGTGCCATGATAGGTGACTTAACTGTTTGAAGGCCTTGCTTTGCTAGCCAACATGTATGGTGACCATGAGTGTTGTGGCCACGTGCCCATGTCTGAAGTGGTGGCCCTGAGAGCCTCGGAGTGATGGTAATTAATTCTCCACTCCCCAAAGAAAATCTTCACTAAAAAGCATGATGGTACCATTAGGGTGAGAGGGCAGCTGAAGAGAATTGCTGGGCACTACAAGGTTCTCTTGGGGAGCTGTGCTATACAGTATGCTGGATTGGAGTGGAATGGAGCAGAGAGGTCGGTTTGGGCTTAGTCAGGGGAATTTAACGAATGCTCGTGGGGGTGCAGGTGATGAAGGGGATGCATGGGGAGTGAGGTGGAGGGAGCCGGGACTCAGAATGGGGTACAGCCTGTTCTGGAGCCCCAAACTGCAGTGGTTTTCCTTTTTCTTTTTGCTCCCAGCCACATTCTGCAGGCAGGAACTAATAGTCTGATAACATGAATATTTTGAAGACCAGCAAAATTCACAAGTGTAAAAGTGTGAAGGATGCTTTTCAGGATGCAAACTTCTGAATGTGGTGCCTCTTTGTGGATCGGTGACTGGATACATGTATAGTAGTCCACTGTTCAGTGCCTCTTTCATGGATCAGTGACCGGATACAAATATAGCAGTCCACTTCTAGCTACAGAGATTTATCTTTATATTTCATCTGAAAACCCATATGTTAAATTCTGAGACTTTCATGCAACCCTAGAGTTTCTTGAACAGTAGTGTATAAGTGTTTTTGGTTACCCTATTCTGCTACAATTGTTATAGCCTGCTAGACAATCTGTTTCTGTTTGCAAGTTTAATTTTAGAGCCTATCCTGGTAAGCTATTTTAAAGTGCAGCCACATTAACTGCACCACTATCATGGTGCAGAAATGGAAGCAGCTGTTTAGAAGGCAATCTGAACTTTTTTCCTGCCTCCTGTCACATTTCATTCAGGGCCTTATGACATCAATGAGTTATGATCCATGCTAATGTGTTGGGGTGCATGGGGGGCTGGGCAATGTACCTAGTCCCAGCCTACTACACTTCCCTATGCAGTACTGACCATCTAAAATGGGATTAGCACCTGGTTCAGGCCTTATTGATTATCCTTTACTGTAGAAAAACAGATCGGGCAGCTATCCTTTGAGAGGTTGTATTGGGCCAAAGACTTCATACTGGGACCCACAACTGCCTGCTGTCCTCCTGGAGTCTCAGATGACAATTATGAGTTCTCCACCATCAGGTGATGGTGCTCTTCCCCTCAGCTCAGACATTCCTATCACCCTTATACATATTTCTCTTCTTGCATTTTTGGATCCCTTCAATTGCAAGCACTGCTTCCCTGAAATACTCCTTAACAGAAATCATTTAAGACATTGGCCTGGAGAGAGTTTTGACTTCGACCCCCCCCTCCCTAATAGATGACAAGTACGTCTGGAGATCCCTCCACTGAGGATAGTCCTTATGGCAGGTTATTTAACCCTGCCATGCAGGACCCATTTTGTATGGGTCCCACCTTGGAAGTACCAGGCTTTCCATGGTTTACTGGATGACACCCGGTTGGTGCTCCCTGGGCCCAAGTTAAAACTGTTTCCAAATATTCAGTTGGGTGATACAAAGGGCCAGCCCCCAAGCTCAGTTAATGTTCCTAAGTTTTTTTCACTTGTATTTTAGAAAACATCTGTGCAGTTACAGTTTACAGGTTGCTGTGTGTGACGGAATTGGGGGGATGTTTGGGGGATGGGACACTCAGGCCTATTCGCTGGCTTGTTTCATGTATTCTGTAATCATGGCCAAACCACATGTTTATCTGTACTCTTTTAATGTTTACAGCCTCATCAATTATGTTAAGAGGTCTAGCATCATCACCCAGATCCAAAAAGCTAAGTCAGACTTATTATACCTACAGGACATGCACCTATCTGTCCCAGAGCACAATACACTTAGTAAATTTGGGTTCACAACAATCCTCTCCTCATCCTAAGTGGGAGGCCATATTGATACCTAGATACATGCCCTTCCAGGTCCAATGGACTTGTGCTGACCCAAATGGATGTTTGATTATTACTAATGGTCTGTTACATGGTATGGAAATCACATTAGCAAATCTCTACCTCTACCTGGGAACAAATACCCCCACACTGTGTACCTGCTGCAGCACATTATCTCTCAATCAAAGGGTGTGTTAATGCTGGCAGAGAACTTTAATATAGCGCTGGACCCATATGTTGACTCAGCTAACCTTTCCCCATGTGCTCAGCCCGCATCACATACATTTTCCAAATGGTTCATCAGAGGTGGGATGGGTGAAGGCTTGGTGTTATCAAAACCCCCTCATATGAGGATACACACACTACTTCAATGTTCATGGCACCAAGTCACACATAGACCACTGCTACACCCAGGTTGAACACCTAGACACTTTGGCAGGTTGTAAACATGGTATCATCATCCACTCTGACTATGCCCTGGTTTCTGATCACTGGAATTTATGATTAGAGAGAACAGGCACTAGATGACATTTAAATCCATACCATATAAACCCCTGCATTTCAGGTATTCTTACAAGAAAAAAATTACTGACTACATCTTTGACAATCCCTCAAATGAGGAGTCACTCCATTCAGTGGAATGCCCTGAATGCAATTCTGAGACAACACATAATTCAGTACACCTCTGCCCAAAAACAGGTATATAGGGAGCGGCAGAATCTCCTTGAAGAGATGCTGCCATTCCTGCAACTTGTGCACCAATAGGAGGAGACATGTCAATCACACAACAACTAAAAAGTGTCAAGAAGGAGCTGGATGCCCTTCATCTACAACAAACTGGAATAGCATTAACCTTCCCAAGGCAGTGCTTTTTTTGAAGTGGGCCCTCAAACGTTCCAACTCTTAGCACACCAGTTGCCCAGACAATGCAGACCTAACAGCATCTAATTTCTCCTTTATCCTGAAACAGGACACAGACAAATAAAGCTCCATGATATTGCAAATGCCTCTGGCACTTATTATCAAGCAATGTATACCCCAGAGTGGAATGCCTCAAGGAGGTGTCCAGTCAAAAGTGCAAAAGAAAATGCACATGGTCAAAAATCATGCAGTCATAACAGCGCCATGTGGTTTTGGAGTTAGTATATCTAATCTAATGTAGTTTTGGATTGCATAGTTTTGTACTGACCGCACAGCACAGTTATTGACTGTTTTTTCACTGTGCATTCTTGACATTGTGCCCCTTAGGGAGGAGATCTATGTATTCCTGCACCCTCTCTCTTTGCCAACCTTTTCCTAAGAACAAAGGACCCAACTTTTGGATCCAGTCACAGTGGAGGAGATGGAGTCTGTGGTTAGGAACTCAAAGACTATGAATGCCCTGGCTCCTGACAGATATGGCTCAAAGTTTATAAGCACACTAGGGAACATGTTATGCCCCTGTGGGAGGGCTGTGGGAGGGCTGGGGGTATACTGGGATGCATAGGGAGAGGCATCAGCAGCAGAAGACAGGAAGTTGTTATCCCTCTGTACAGACAGTTGGTGAGACCCCATTTGGAGTACTGCGTCCAGTTCTGGAGACCCCATTTCTGCAAGGACATAGACAGGATAGAGGCAGTCCAGAGGAGGGCAACTAAAATGGTGCAGGGTCTGCAAGAGAAGCCGTATGAGGAGAGACTAAAGGAGCTTAATATGTATACCCTTGAGGAAAGAAGGGAGAGGGGGGTCATGATAGAAACTTTTAAGTACTTCAGTGGAATCAACAAAGTCCAAAAGGGTAGCATCTTTCAGAAAAAGAGACATGCAAGAACAAGGGGACATAATTTAAAGATGGGGGCGGTTCAGGGGCAATGTGAGGAAGTATTATTTCACAGAGAGAGGTAGTGGATGCATAGAACAGCCTTCCTGAGGAGGTTGTGGGGTCTAAAACTGTCGGAGAATTCAAGAATGCATGGGACAGACATAAGGCAATTCTTGTGGGGGGGGGGTAGGAAGAAATAGGCTGTTGGTTAACTAGGATCTGCAGCCTATTCTGTAGGCAGGGAAATGTGCAGACTAGATGGGCCAAGCGGTCCTTATCTGCCATCAAAGTCTATGTTTCTATGTTGCGAAAGGCTATGAATTCTATTCTGAAATGGATGACAGCCCCTCCCCCTTTGGTCTTTTGCTGCTATCTGTTTTTCCCATGCCAGGTAAAAACCTGCAGTTGTGCTCCTCATATCAGCCAATTTCTGTTCTAAATGCTGATTAAAAATTCTACATGTCAATTCTGGCAGGATGATTAAATTGGCTCCACCCCCAGTTAATCAATCAATCAATCAAACTTTATTTAACCAGGCAGTTACATAATTGAGCAAGCTCATCTTCAAGATGGTCCTGGGCACAGAGGACACTTCTGCTTACAGTAGACAGCACTTCATACAAAAGTAGACATCGGTACAGGCAGTTACAATATACAAACTCAGTACTTGGATGAATAAGAGATGTAAAGCAGGTGCAAATATAGGCATTTAAAGTGCAGTGTATACAGGTTTTAGATTATAGAGTACAAGTGAGGAGATGAAGGAGGGACATAGAGCAGGGCAGTGGGAAGAAAGGGTATCAGACCCATAGTAGAGAGGGAAAATAGGGCAGCCTAGTATAATGAGGTCCTCTGCGAAGCTAATTGATGAGAAGGAGGAGGTAGGAGGTGGGGGAGATGGTTTCCCTAAAGGGATGCTGGCCAACATGGGAAATAGGTGGCCCAGGATTACAGAGGTTAAGGGACTCAGCTGAGTGGGGTAAGACTTTACCTGAAACAACCACACACCATTTTCAGACATCTATAGATCATACCCCTAAATATAAAATGACTGAGCAGCAGGGAGATTTTAAGTAATTTTTGCATATTATTCCAAAGCACTGGTAAAAAGGAGCTAATGGCAGTTGAGCCAAGACATGTCCTTGTTCATGGTAGCTTAAGCAGGACAAAGGAGTTCCTTAGTCCGTAGGCTCCCTTTGAATGTTCAAACAGGTCACAGATATAGGGTGGTAGGTTGTTGGGCAAATCCTGGAATAGCCACATGAGGGCATTTATTTGCTCATGGAGAGGGATGGCCAATCTAATGCTTGG
Source organism: Neoceratodus forsteri (assembly GCA_016271365.2). Lineage (NCBI taxonomy): Eukaryota > Metazoa > Chordata > Ceratodontiformes > Ceratodontidae > Neoceratodus > Neoceratodus forsteri. The sequence continues at coordinate 784,201,546 of CM057458.1, read as the reverse complement.
TACAATGAGCAGTGATGAGTCTGCAAGGGAATGTCAAGAACAAATCTCAATGCACGATGATAGAGTGTATCCAGCTTTTGGAGCGCATACTCAGATTAGAGTAGACAGGATTTGTCCATTCATGCACAATGACAAAGAACACAAGGTGCAGTTTACCCCATCATACACAAGATGCAACACTCAGCTGTTTCTACCCTCCTTCTCAGCCTCAATGCTGATAAGGCATTTGACTGTGTGTCCTGGCCACTCCTATATGCAGTATTGGAGAGGTTTGGATTCCTGACCTATTTTATAGATCTCCTTCAGAGTATATCCCACTCCCCCAATGCATGTGCTACTATAAATGGACACCACTCACCAGATTTCCCCCTTAAACATGGCACCAGGCAGTGTTGCCTCATGTCTCCTCAGCTTTTTGTCATATGCATAGAACCCCTGGCACAATTCATTAGGGAATATATGACACTCCAGGGTATTACGGCTGGAGGAGAAGAACACCGTCTATCCCTGTATGCATAGGATTTCCTGCTCTATGTCAGTAGGCCAGAAGAACCTCTCTCAGTGGTTTTCAAGATCCTACAAGAGTTTGGGAGGTTCTTGAGATACAAAATCAACACCACTAAAACAGAGGTGCTTTCTTTTAATTTCACCCTGACACAGTACATTAGGGAGGCTTTCCCTTTGCAGGAATCTAACTAAATTAAAATTCCTTGGTGCATACATCACCAAGCACCCCAAGGATGCATATAGCATGCAGCAAACTATTCACCTTTCACTACTCAAATGATGCAGGACCTGACAATTTGGAATGCACTATCACTTAGTTTCTCTCACCACTTAGAAGAAATCCACGTACCTGTAGTAACCCCCACACAGGCATTGTACTTCTTCCAAACTATTCCATTTTATCTCAGTCTCTCTCTACCTTCAGGCTCTAGAACAGGAAAATTTCACATTTCATAAGGGTGGGTCAAAGACTGTGCATTAAATCGCAACCACTTTCCCTTCCAGGAGATAGGTGTGGCCTTGCCATCCACACCCGAAGCTCTTCTACTAGGCTGCTCACCTAAGATATATATTCTTCTGCAACCTTGAAGGTACCCCTACCATCTGACTGAGGATGAAGTGTGAGATTTTCCCCAACCAGATACTTATTTTTTTTTTTAATTAACCAAGTTTTATTATTTCCAAGCACCCGGTGTATACATAGGTGAACAAACCAGTATGAAAGACTAGGTGCAAAAATATAACAACCCACATAACCCCACCTCCCGCCCCCCCAAGAACTACATACCCCAATTAACCATCCAACTGTCACAGTATATACAACATTGTATCACATATGTTTCCAAGTTGTCAGGATGGCCTCTAAGCTTCCCCACAGTGACATGTATAAATTAACTCTATCTTGCATAAAAGCAATATGCCGCTCCAACTGCAGGGCTGACATGATCTCTATACCATTTCCAGGATGGGCGGTGCCTTCTCGTCAGTCCAATGTCTTGCTATTACTATTTTAGCAGATGCCGATATCAGCACTCATGTGAGCTCTTCGAGCCACAGGGATACCCACAGGAAACAATTGGTCATACAGATTGCAGGGTGAAGAGTTCAGTCAGGCCAAGGATAGGGTCCAAAGTGTTATTAATGGCACCCCAGAATACTTTATACGGGGCACAGCCACAGCATATGAAATAGAGAGCCTGGGTCTTTCCTACATCTAGTGCACACGGCTGAAGCTGTTTTCCCATATTTAAAGAGTTTAGCCGGTGTCAAATATAAATCATGCATGATGTTGTAACAGACCAGTCTTAACCTATCTTGCTTAACTAATTTATACATTGATGTCCATAAGGTCTTCCATAGGGTGACATCCCCTGGAATATCTAACTCTTTTATCCAATAGGAGCAGAGACCAGATGGCATTCTATGGTCCCACTCCTGTAGAACTTTATACACTTTGGAGATAGCATGCGATTGAGAGGCTATCCGCAGAAGCGCAGTAATCTCTCTTTCCCCTAGATCCTTCAAGGGGGTCCAAGCAGTAAATGATGAGATAGCTTTACAGATTTGTATATACTTAAAAGCATCAGTATTTAAAGCACCGAACAAGCGTTTTAGCTGAGGAAAGGGGATCGGTTTTCCCTTCTTCCACACCTCAGAAACTTTACATTGCACCAGCTGGGGCCATAGGGATGGGGGTATTGAAGACCCCTCAATCTTAAAATGTGGATTACTAATCAGTGGTTGCTCAGAGGATTGGAACCACTTTATTCCCAGGTACCGTTGAGCTTGGTGAGAGACTTTCATTGACCATTGCACACAGGGACCTGGGGATATACGCAGGCGATACATATAACAAGGCCCACACAGATACTTATTAATGCCATGTATCACAAAGATAGTGCTGACTCGGAGACTCCTCGCACGTAACCTGTTGCTGAGATGTCAGGTCAGAGTCTGGCATGATATATTTATCACCTTATTGGAACATTTTACTCCTGTCAGAACAAATCTTGTGTTCCACAGTTGGGAATGCCAATCCCTATAATACATGTATCAGATTATGGCTAAAGCCACAATGAAATGTTTCATGGAATTGTTGGGGACTTACAGGCTTTGCTAGGCTAACTTCAAAAGGTATTTATAGCTCAGGCATTTTATTGGGACATTATCAGTAAGCGTCCTCTCTTTCCAGAATCTCACCTGTCTATAGTACAATACTTCATGTTATTCATGCAGTCAGGAACTATTGATCATATGATATATTTTATTTATTTATTTATTTTAATATTGGTAACTGGGAAAGACACACTGAACTGAGGCTCATTTTCAAGTGCAACCCAGGGAAAGGGTTATGGGAGTAAACAAAGTAACGGTACAGTACGTTACCTGATGCAGATAAAGTGCAGACAATAGCAGCAGGAATACATAACTGGTACAAACATGACATAGGATAAAGTGCAAAATATGATGTACAATCACGAGCGCAAGTTAGAAATTGAGATTGACATCAAGCAATACAAAGTCAGTCAACATAGGTGCAGGTCGGTGGATTAAGGAGTTTCAGCTGATGCCTGAGGAATCCTAAGGAGGTGGAATGACAAATGGAATAAGGCAACATGTTCCAGAGTAATGGCAAACAATAGGAGAAGGCAGATAGTCCATTAGAGGAAGGGGTTAAGGAGTGGAAAATGTTCACTGGTCCTTTGAGTCGAGGGATCATGGAGCTGAAGAGTCTGAAGAGACGAGTGAGGTGAGATATGATTGCAGGGAGCCAAACCAGCAAGGACGTTTAGATGAAGAGAATGCAGTGTAACTGGTGATGTGAATGTAGGGGAAGGATGGAAAGGGAGGAATTGAGGGTTCTGTGGTGTGTACATGGAGAGTTAGTCATAAAGTGACAAAAGACATTGCAAAGGGTGTCCTGTCTGGCTAGAAAAGTGGAGAGGGATGTACCATATATCACATCAGCATAGTCAATGACAGGGAGCCCCATCTTGCTGACCAGCTGGATCCATCATGCCACATTGACAATTTCTTGTCTACGCAACATTTCCCCGACACCACTACATCAACTGCAGTTGTGGATGAGATGGTGCTGGTTGCTGGTGAGATAAATCTTCTTGTTTTGTTGGGGGTTGTGTCCCCCACACCCCCCATGAAGGGGGCTGTGCCCTCTGCACCCCCTCTCAAGTCTGAGATGGAGCTGAATCGGGGATGGGGTGAAGGACCTTGGGGAAGGGTGCCAGGGTCCCAGGATGACTTTACAGAGATGTGGCGATGTTGTTGGTATTAACCATGTCACTGTAAAGTTGTCGCTGTAGTGACGGTATACTCTGACCAGCTCATGGTGGACTGGCAGAGATAGACAGTCTTTGTTACGTTACAAAGCACCAAGCTTAGGGTGGAGTTTCACATGGGCAGAGAAGTCAAGCTTACTGTTCAGCCATACACCAAGGTTCTTAAAGGATGAGAGAACTTAAAGAGGGAGCCATTCAGTGATGAGAAGACCGGTGGTCTCGAGAGCCTAGTTAGTTTTTGGTTGGAAGCAAAGGTCATCACAGTCACATGATGTGCTGCATAGAGTACCAGCACTCCTCAATCTCTCCGGCCATCTCTCCACTATTTAAGCTACTTTTACTTATTTTATTCCACTTTGCCTACCTTCTAAGAAAGTTCCACAATTTCTATAGCACTGTGTTGTATTTTTCTGCTGTAATTACTGAGAAATATGGAGGCAGAGATGAAGAATCCCCCCCTGAGTCACACTCCGCCTGCAACCCTTGAGAGGGACATGGCCTCGAAGTGGTTGAAAGTATAGACAGTAACATCCAACTGACCTACTGGTACTTCAGTCACTTTACTGAGGACAGATTCCTTCAAGAATTCATACTGGTTAAGGATACCCTTCATTTACTTACTGAAGAGCTCAGAGCAACCCGGCTCTATGTGGACAAACTGTATCAGCAAATGGAAGATACTGAACCTTGCATTAGCTTATTCGATGACTAACAGACCCGGCTAGACCCCGAGTTGATCTCCCTCTGGCAGGAAACTGATTGACTGGAAGCCCACCTGGAGGATCTAGAGGGGAGAAGTCAGCACAATAATGTAATTATTTTGGGTCTTCCAGAGGGGGCAGAGGGTCCCAATGTGCTGCATTTCATGCAAAAAAGTTGCAAAAAGGTAACAAGACCCCCCCCAAATCACCCATTGTATATAGTTGAGAGGGCTCACTGTGCACTCAGCCCAATGCCATCTGAGGACTCACCTCCCCTCCCTTTTATTTTCAAATTTCTAAACTACATGGACAGACAGCATGTGCTCAACAGGGTGCAGGAGCATAAGGAGGTCTCCTGAGAAATGGTCTGATTAAGAATTGTGCAAGATCTTCCACCTACATTTAGATGCGAGCAGCCTATCATCCTGTGTCACAAAACTGATTGCGGCTGGTGTTGGATTTCAAATGCTATATCCAGCTTGGCTCCAGCTATCACATAAGGGAATTCAGAGAAGTTTTGATTCTGCAGATTAAGTGGCCAAAGAACTGCAGCTTCAAAAATCCCTGAAGTCACTATTATGTTGGTAAGGGTAATTGAATTTTTACTTCATTACTCTCCCTGATTTTTGGTTAAAGAGCTACTGACACCTCATAGAAAACTTAAAAAAACTTAATAATTGGGTACAATTTTGCTTGCATTCTATTTATATTTGATGGATTTCTCCTCCCCATAATTTATTACTAAAGAAATGCATATGAATATATGATTGTTGTCCCTTAGAGTTTACTTTGAGTTCATCTGCCTCAGAAAATGGAGAGCAATGAGTACCAATGCCTGTAGTCTGGGTAACAAGCTTCCTGAATTAGTGGCCTTGATGGAGGAGGAAGATCTGGATATCGTGGCAGTCACAGAAACATGGTACACACAGAACCATGACTGGGACGTAAACATACCAGGATACACTATCTACAGGAGGGACAGGAAGGGTAAAAAATGAGGAGGAGTAGCTCTCTACATAAGAGAAGGAATCAAAGCAACAGAACAAAAGGGTAAACAGGGAGGAGAAGAAGCACTGTGGGTCAATTTGGAGCAGGCAATGGCACCACAATCCACACAGGGTTGTATACAGACCCTCTCAGGGGAGGAAATGGACAAGGAAATGATAGAAAGTATACTTAGAATGGCAGATAAAGGGAGATATTGTTGATGGGTGATCTGAATATGCCAGATGTTAACTGGAGTGCAGTTGCAGCAGCCACTTCTAAGAGTGGGGTTATTCTAGATGCCCTACAGGGGGCATGCCTTAGACAACTAGTATTGGAACCCACTCGAGAGGGAGCAATCTTAGACCTGGTCCTCTCAAATGGAGATGGAGAGAGGATCATAGATGTAGAAGTGGGTAGCCATCTGGGAACTAGCGACCACCGAACAGTGTGGTTCACAATAAACACACAGCAATAGAGTCAAGCCATATAAAGGCAAAAGTACTGGACTTCAGGAGGGCTGACTTTGCCAAAATGGGTGAGTGCCTAAGGAATGCACTAGCAAATGGGCAGGAAGGAGGGGTGGAAGAACAATGGGGAATAATAAAACCTGCCATCACAGAGGTAACAAGTCTTTGTGTGAAGCAAATAAACAAAACAAAATGATGCAAGAAACCACTATGGTTCTCAAAGGAGGTGGCAGTGAAGGTTCAAGAGAAAAAGAAAGCATTCAGAAAGTACAAGGAATCACAGAAGGAACAGGACAGATAAGTGTATCAGTTAAAGCAAAAAGAAGCTGGAAAGGCAGTCAGAACAGCAAAGGCCCAAACTGAGGAAAAGATAGCCAACTCAGTTAAGAAGGGTGATAAAACCTTTTTGAGGCTACATCAGGGAGCGAAGGAAGACTAAGGGAGGGATAGTGAGGCTTAATAAAGGGGAGGGTGGGCAGAGGGTGACTGTGAAAAGGCAGAGATACTAAACAAATATTTTTGCTCAGTATTTACAAACAAAGAGGGGGAGGTACCTAAAACAAACAATAGAAACACTCAGGATACAGAAGTTGATACCAGCCCATTTATAGAAGAAAGGGTCTTGAAAGAACTCTTAAAACTGAAGATGGACAAAGCCATGGGCCCTGATGGGATTCATCCCAGAATTCTAAAAGAACTAAGGGTAGAACTAGTGACACGACTGACTACCCTCTTTAACAAATCATGGGAGGATGGGGTGGTACCTGAGGACTGGAGGAGGGCTGATGTGATTCCCCTTCACAAAAGTGGGAGCAAGGCAGAAGCGGGAAACTACAGACCAGTTAGTTTAACCTCAGTGATAGGGAAAATGATGGAATCACTTCTGAAGGAAAGAATTGTCGAGTACCTAGAGGCCAGAGGGGCACAGGACCCAAGGCAGCATGGATTCACAGCGGGAAGGTCATGCCAGACAAATCTAACAGATTTCTTTGACTGGGTGACCAAAGTAGTAGATCAGGGAGGGGCTATGGACATGGCCTACCTAGACTTTAGCAAGGCATTTGACTCAGTCCCACACAAAAGATTAATATACAAGTTAGCCAGCCTGGGAGTGGGTCCCAAGATGATAGCCTCGGTAAAGAATTGGCTGGAGAATAGGACACAGAAGGTAATAGTAAATGGAGTCCTCTGAAGAAAGGGGGGTTACTAGTGGGGTGCCGCAGGGTTCAGTATTAGGATCCTAGTCCTCTTCAATGTCTTGTGTTTAAGCATTGCAGATGGACTGAAGGAAAAGTATGTCTCTTGCAGATGACACAAAGATCTGCAACAGAGTTGATGCACAAGGTGGGGTGGAAAGAATGAGAAGGGACTTGGCAAGGTTAGAGGAATGGTCAAATGTATGGCAGCTTAGATTTAATGCTAAGAAGTGCAAGGTAATGCACCTGGGAAACAAAACCCAGGGAAGAGTATACAATGGGGGTGAGATACTAACAACAACAAAAATGGAAAGGGACCTGGGGGTAGTCATATCAGATGACTTAAAGGTGGGCAAGCAATGTGAGAGGGCAGTAAGGAGGCTGGGGGATACTGGGATGCATAGGGAGAGGCATCACCAGTAGAAAACAGGAAGTGTTCTCCTCTGTACAGACAACTGGTGAGACCTCATCTGAGTATTGGCAGTTCTGGAGACCCAATCTCCAGAAGGACATAGACAAGATGGAAGCTGTCCAGAGGAGGGCAACTAAAATGGTGCAGGGTCTGCACTGGAAGACATGTGAAGAGAAACTAAAGGAGCTTAATATGTATAGCCTCGAGGAAAGGAGGGAGAGGGGGGACATGATAGAAACTTTCAAGTACCTCAAGGGAATCAACAAAGTCCAAGAGGGAGCATCTTTCAAAAAAAGAGGTGTGCAAGAACAAGGGGGCACAATTTGAAGATGGGGGGCAGTTCAGAGGTAATGTAAGGAAGTATTTTTTCACAGAGAGGGTTGTGGATGCATGGAACGGCCTTCCGGAGGAGGTTGTGGAGTCAAAAACAGTGACTGAATTCAAGCATGCATGGGACAGCCATAAGGCAATTCTAGGGGGTGGGGGTAGAAAGAAGTAGGCTGCTGGTTAACTAGGATCTGCAGCTTATCCATTAGGTAGGGAAATGGGCAGACTGGGTGGGCCAAGCGGTCCTTATCTGCCATCAAATTCTATGTTTCTATGTTTCTATGTTTCAAATTCTATAGCTTACTCCCTACTCCAAGTCATAATCCTTTGTTGTGACATCACAGTCTGTTGCCATAGGAGTAACTGTGAGATCACAAGCAGTGCATTTTGACTTCAGGTAGGGAGAAAGCAGCAGGAATAGATGAACTCTTCAGGAGCAGAAACCCTGTTTTCATATGAATTACCTCAATAATAAATAACGGGGAGGAGAAATACAGAACTAATGGGAAGTACAAGTTGGACTGTGTCTAAATATTATGTTTTGTTAAAGTTCACCTAAACATGTCACCAGCTCTTGAAGAACTAGTGTCAGCAAATGGAGTAATGGTGTGCAGCACTTGGAATCTCATTATCTTGGACCTAATATTGGAACAGAAGCTGGTACCGTAAGTGATGTTTCATGCCTGTGGAGGGTAAAGTACTGGTTAATTTTTCCCTTGTATTCCGTTTTGTTTGAATAGTTGCACCCCGAATGTATCTGATGTGAGCAGAGCACTCAATTTGTTTTGTTCATCTTTGGAATGTCCAATTTGAACTCAAGCATGTTGTCTGACTGGGCTGCTGTTGGAAATAGGGGCGATGGGACTATGTCACATTGCAATGCTCTATACCTGATAACCACTGAACTCTATGATATGTTCAGCATCCTGTTTTTCTATCCTGGACATTACTGGGATTCCTGTTATGGTTTGGTTGATTTTCTGTAACTAACGGTGTTCTTATGTATCTGGACCAATTATTTTTAACTTCATCACTCAGCACAGGAGTGGACAAACTATATTGAATCTATGGAATGCTACATTTTATTTTATCTAGCAGGGAACTTATTTCTCTTGTTTACTTAAATGTGATTTATTTTTCTGTAACGTTTTCTTTATGTAGCTGGCAACACTATTTTCTTTCTTTTTCCTCCTGTTAAACAGTTTGTGTCTTGTAATTCTGCCTGAATTTAGCTATGAGCATTGAATTGTATTAATTAGAAATATATTTTGAATGTGTCTGGGTTTGGTCTATTCTTAGGGGTGCAGTTGTGCCAGTGGGAGGGAGGGGCTGGGGGATGGGTTTATATGGGCAGTAAGTGTGAACATCATGGTCAGGATATTTAAGGAGTGCTGTCAAGTGGACTGGGGTTGACTAGCTCAATTTGTGTGTTGTTATGTTGGGGTTTGTGTTGTGGGATTGTGGGTGTACTGTTTTATATTGTTCATGGAAGGGGGGTCAGTATAGGAAGGGATATGAAGATTCTTCTTTTACTTGGATCTGGGGGTTTGGAGACTATGGGGGGGGGAGAGTCCAGAGCATGTCTATGTCCCTTGGATGTTTTTTGTTACATGGGTGTTGTTGCCCAGGCTTAATTATATCAATCTGTTAAACTGTAATGGGTAGCCCATACATGTTTTTTACATGGAATATTAAGGGAGCCCAAGAAAAAGTAAAACTTCACATGGTCCTGCGTCACTTTAAGAAGTTGCAAGTTGGGATTGCTTACCTGCTGGAAACCCACTTGAGACATGAGGAAGTTTGTTACTTCAGGAAAGAATAGGAAGGATATGTATACAGTGCAGGGAAGAGCAACAAGAAAACAGGGGTAGCCATATTGGTGGCACATAGGGTAGCTTTCCAACATATCCATGAACTTTGGGACCCTGAGGGGACATATATCTTTCTGCATGGTCAGCTGGGCCCAACAGAAGTATTGTTGGGCTCAGAATACTGTCCAAATATTGATTCTCCAACTTTTTCTGTAGCTGTGGCTACCTAATTGCTCCCCTTTACTCACATACCCATTATTCTCAGACGAGACTGGAATGTGATGTATCAGATGGATCTATATAGGTCCAGTTCTTCTCGAAGATGTTTAACCCCTGAGCAGTGGAGTCTCAGGGAGTTGTTGGGCTCTCTCAGTCTGATCCACCCCTGGTGTGTCCTTCATCCCACTGACAAGCACTACACTTATTATCCCCCCCACCCCATGGCTCATTTTCATGGATTGACTATTTTCTCATTAGTCAAGAATCACTCTCTGGTCTTTCTTCGTGTGAAATTCAACCCTTGGTTATTTCTGACCATGCCATGATTTCTATGATGCACTCCATCTAGGGACAAGGGGACTGTGATAATGTGCGGTGCCTAAACTCTCAACATCTTCGAGATCCCACTACATTGCAGATCATGCAAGATTATATTCAGGCCTTTTTTTCTGCCAATGAATCCTCAGTCTCGGCCCCAGATTTATTGTGGCAGGCAGCCAAATGTGCTGTCCTTGGGGAGTGCATCTGGCTGGCTTCAAAATGAAACTGGTCTCATACTGCCAAGCTAGAACAGTTACTTCAGGACATTCGGCAGTTAGAGCACCGTCTATCACCTAACACACTGGCTTATGTTTGGCTACACCTTAATTCTCTCCAAGCACAGTATATGGACCTCCTTGCAGAGAATGCTGAATTAGCTTTGCTCTGTACCAAAATCTGCTTTTTGAATTGGGGGAATGAGCTGGAAAGTTGTTGGCTTTCTGGCTCCGACAATTAGAATCACCCAAGGCCATCCCTTGTATTCAGTCCAGTACTAATGGTGCCATAGTTACACACCCATGGGACATTGCTGATATTTTTCGTGACGTCCATAGTACTTTGTCCCAGAGAGAGTTCCCCAACAATGCCTCCCCTGACCTTATTCAGTCTTATTTGGCTCCTCTTCAGCTTCCGACACTTACTGCCCAACAGCAGGAGCTCTTAAAAGGCCCTGTTACACTGCACAATGTTTGTTGAGTGATTCAGCAGCTCCAACTGGACAAAGCTTCAGGTCCTGATGGGTTCACTAACAATTTTTATAAGGTTTTTGTGGACAATCTAGCACCATTCTTAGCCTGTTTATATAAGCCTTTATTTTCATTGGGCCTCACAGAACCCACTTTCACACAGGTGTGGATTAATATTTTGAAGAAGATAGGGAAGGATGAGTTATTACCAGGCAATTATAGGCCAATTTCTTTGCTGAACTCTGACATTAAAATTTTGACTAAGGTGCTCACTAATCATTTACAATTTATCTGGGATGGTTTGATATGCCTAATATAGGTATATTTTACAGCAGGCTGTCTCTCTTGAGACCATCTTCACAAACTTCAATATTTAATGTCTGTGTCCAGGGAGAGCAAGGCTCCATTGGTTTTGGTCTCCCTGGATGCAGAAAAAAGCCTTTCATGGTGTTTCTTGGCCTTACATGTTTTCAGTTAAAAAAAACAGTTTTTTTCTCAAGAATCTATTACCTGGATCAAAGTGTCATATAGTAATCCAACAACCCAAATTTGGTGTAATGATGTTTTGTCTGATTCCTTTCCATTGCAGTGTGGGACCAAGCAGGATGCCCACTGTCTCTGTTTCTTTTACATTTGTGCTTAGAGCCCTTAATTCAATTTTTCCAAAACAACTCCGTTGATATGGGGAATCTCATTTGGAGGGGCCTATTACAAATTATCTGCATATGCAGATGATTTGTTGTTATATGTTGTGGACCCTTCTATCTGTGCTGTGGTAGTTCTGACTGTGATTAAATGGTTTTTCGCATTGTCTGGATATAAACTAAATTTAGAAAAGACTAAAGTCCTACCCCTTAATGCCTATGTCCTTAAACAGGAGAGCCTGGACCTGGGGTTAACTTGGGAACCCAGAGTGTTGACTTATTTAGGTGTATGTCTTACCAGGAACCATTTGGTCCTAATTAAGGAAAATCTCACTTTTCTTCTGCAAACAATTACGCTGGATTTGCAGCGTTAGACCTCCCTGCCTCTCTTGCTCTGGGGATGGGTTAGTATTGTCAAAATGAATCTTTTAACATGTATTTTGCATCCCCTTGGCATGTTATGTCTTTATCTCCATAAATTATAGTTATCCCACCTGCAGCACCTTAGTAATGAATTTTTGTCGAAGGGCAAAGCAGTTTGACATATTTATTTTAAATTAACAATCCCTAAGGATTGGGAAGGTCTGTGTCTTCCAAACCTTTTTCTGTACTACTGTGCTTTACATGGGAGCTATTTTTTCAGGCGGGGTCATTTTTGTCAGTGCAGTTGGAAGTCACATATATTCCAATCTGGCTAACCATCGAAAAGGGGCTCTGTCAGCAGGCCAGCATACTGTTGAGTAATTTTCTCTATCTGAAGCCATCTAGCTTATCTCCTAAGCTTAAGGCCTTGCCATTCCTCTGGTTCCTCAAAGCTCTCCAGCATCTATGTATGTATCTGTGACATGACTGGATGAAGGCCCTTACTCAACCCATACCAGGCAATCCAAATATTTGTATTGCTCATCATCCGATCCCAGTCACTTTTTGCCCTCAGTTTCAAGATATATCCATTGATGGTATTATGGATGAGGGCAGACTCCCATCCCTTTCTATTCTTAAGGAATGTTTTTCTTTGCCCAGTCTTTTGATTTTAAATACCTTCAGCTGAAGCAGACAATGTCTTCCTTTTTGAACCCAGCCCTGTGATCTCAACAGGAATCCTCAAATGTTCAACCCTTTTTATCTTTAGTAGAGCAAATTCATTCAGTATCGAAGCATTATGGACTTTTTCAAGTAAAAGATCCTAGTAGTCTCACAGAGATCTGCTATTACTGGCAATAGACCCTAGATCTACCTATTGTTCCCTGGCTTTGGCAGACCATGTGGTGGCTTTTGTTTAAGTACATTAAGCAAGATCTGTTCCATTTGATCAAATTCCATGTATATAGAATTTATATTATACCTCCTTGCAATTGCACAGAATGGGGGAACGTCCTTCTCCAGTTTGTACCGGATGTTAAGGTTCCACCAAGTTGATTCGGCAATAAAGTTGTCGACATCCCCCACAGCAACATGGATTTGCCAACATCAACCAGGTCAGCTGGTAACTCCATTGACAAACCACCAGTGCACCAGGGCTTTCTGCATTGTTTGTAGAGGGCTTTGCCCCTGCACCCCCAGACATATAGATTGCCAGCTCTGGGGGTTGGGTCGGATTATTGCGGAGAGTGGCTTACACCGGTAGTCATTGTATCATACAGATCTCCGACAACCTGCTCAACACTGTGGATGTTGAACAGGTTGTGTCGCTGTGTGGGTTTCGGATGGTACCATTCCTTCTTTTAAAGTATGACACCAGGAGATCCTTCAGGCACTATCAGTAGAGAAGCAGATTGCTTTCTCTCAGAGCAGAGTAGATTCTTTCCGTTCCAGATGGGAACTCCTCTATGTTTTTCTGTCTGTTGAGGTACAATTGTAATGGGCTGTGACTGCCATTTCCTTAGTGTTATTTTTCATTACCTTGAACTTCCTGTCTCAGTGTTGTTTTCACTGTTCATATAACCTGATTTCTTTCTTTCTCTAATTTGTAAGTAGACATGCTCTGGGATGGGAGGGTAGAAGGGAGTATTTTTTGTTCCTGATTACTGTTCTCACCATTTTATTTGTTGAACTGTTTAGTTGTTATTTGAATGTTTTATTAACTGTTTTTGCAGTGCTTTGAATTTTGAAAAACTTAAGAAAGTATATTTAATTAAAAAAGAAAGTAAAAGTCATATATACTATATGTTTAGTTTTGCCCTTGAGATGGCTTGAATTGGACCAGAGCAGGACATTGCTGAAGTCCTGTTGGAGTTGGTTTTCCTCTGAAGCTATAGGACTGGAGCTGAAGATGACTGTGTCATCTGCATATCGGTGTATATGAGATTTGACACTGGCAGAGGGGAAATCATTCAAAATATGAAAAACAGGATGGGGCCTAAGATAGAGCCCTCTTTGACTCAAGTCTGGATGGGGAATGGATATAACACACCTCTAACTTGAACCGATTGCTGGTAGCCAGTTAGGTAGGATAGGAACCAGTCAGTACTGGGAACTGAGAGCCCAGTCAAGCTCAGTTTATCCAAGTGAAGCGAATGGGACACCAAGTCAAAAGCTTTGGCCAGATAGATGAAAATGGCAGCTGTGATATGCCCCAGATGCATCCCAGAAAGAATGGAGTCAGTAACACACTGCAATGAAGAGATGGTGGAATTATGCTTCTGGAAGCCAGACTGAGAGGTGAAAGGAAATTGGAGGAGGTAAGGTAGTCAAGAAGTCTAGAGTAGACTAGCTCTTTTTGCAGTTTAACAAGGGAGAGGAGGAGGAGGGAAATATGGCAGCAGTTTCCAACAGAGGAGGGGTCCCCCTTTTGTGAAGCAGAAGAACTTTGGCAATCCTCAAGAACTGAGGAATGGAGCTGAGGGAGAATGAAAGGTTTGTGGAAGAGCAGTTGCTGGAGAGGAGATGTAGAGGAGTTTAGGATCAAGCCCATCAGTACTGGACTTTGACTGATTAAGGGAGGAGAGAGCAAACAGTGTTTCATGAGTGGTGATGAGCGAGAGGAAAGTAGAAACCTGATGTGGATTTATAAGTCCTTGATGGACTCCTGAGGCACCACCCCTTTGAATATCATTGTGTCCTGGAAAATAGAGAAGGACGATGCTATCTCAGAACCAGAATAGTATAAGGCATGCCAGCTTACTTCAGGAATTACAAGTTCCCACCAATGGAGCATTTGATCTGGTTCTTCAGGACACCAGTCATTACAGAACATTACCTGACATTGCATGACACTTCCTGTTGGAGGCAATGCAGGGGACCAGAGGCATATATTACTCACCTAATCTGGTCATGCCATCTTCTACTTTCCGCTTTATGAAACCTTGAACTAGAACTGGAGGACCTCTTTGGCAGATCAATACCACTTACAGCAGAGTTGTTCATCTTGTTACAATACCCCAGGAATCTTTGAGACTTGCTTTCTCAATATTGTTGAGGATCTAGATAATTGCAGCCAAAAAGAGTATTACCAGACTTTGGCTTACCTGACCCCCCACACACACACACACACACTCACATACACTATCACCATGTGGAGGAGTACAAATAATCAGATTTACCAAATGGAAAAAAATACCTTACTTTCCCGATAATAAGGAAGAACAGTGTTCCTCCAGATGGACAAGCTGGCTGGCTCTTGTACACAATGACCAAGGACCCAAATTGTATCCCATGACTTATCCTGCCTCTGTGCTCCATCTGGGAGACTGACTAGGATCTCAACAGTGCTAACAGGTGCTGCTGAGGTAAACACTCGACAATTATGGCAACCATAGCTCTTCCCCCTCATACTGTGAATGCGGCTCTTGGCTGGATTTCCTGTCACCCTCTCTTGTTATCACCAAGCTCCCCCCCAAACAGCCAAGTGGTCCTCTCACTGTTTTTTTCTTACTATATCTATAACTGCCTCACCACATTTGTAATGACTGGGTTGAGCAATTATCACCACAGCCGAACAGGCTCCCCCACCTGCCTTTCAAGGGTTGGGGGGGGGCCTGGGCAATGGCACAAGAACTGACTCACAGATTAAAAAGGTGTTTAGATTGTGAAATGAGGACCTGGCACTGTGACTGTATTTGAATGTTCATTTTACTGTGAACAACAGTATTCACAGACTGAGTTAATAAAAATAAATTTACAAAAAAATACATATTTTAATTCATCATTTTAGATGCACCTTACTGTTTTGGATGCATTTAATTTTATATGTGTCATTTTCTATTGTTTTCACTTTACTTTTGGTTTTTGTTTTATTACTTTATTGTTGTGGCATCCCACTTTACATGTGTTTTTTGTTTGTTTTCCTTTTATGTTTGCATTTCATTTTTTTTGCTTGTTGCTTTACTTATTTAAGTGTATTTAAGTGTATTTTACATCTTTTGATTTTGATTGTATTTTGCACTTCAGGGCCACTTTAATATATTCAAACATGTTGCTGATTCTCCAATATGCAAAACAAGTCTTTGTTTATTGATCACAACTTTAAAAATGCTTTCAGCAAAGTACAAAAATAAAGACAGACAAAGCTAAGCAAACACCATAAAAGGCATGGAGACAGTAATGTTTCACTATCACCCGGGAGAGCTTCATCAGAGTAACTGATCTGTGCTAGTGAGATAGTTCTTATAATAGTCCCAATTACAACGACATACCACATGTATGTATCTGTGCGTTAAACTACAGCATTTTGTACTTACACATGTGGAAGATACCCTACATAAGGCTAACATGCACGTCCACTCTGAATGCAATATACATGTAACTACAGTTTTTATTAGTAAAATAATGATCTTATTTAAATAGTTACAGTCTCTGTCACCTAGTAAAATAATCCAGATAGCAATTGTTAAAATTATATATCATCATGTCATCTTTGTATGTTGGTAAGGACACTGGAAAAAATTAAAGAATTAGTAACTATTTATTTATTTAGTTGACCAGATAAGTGCACAAGACAAATCCTGCCTATTTTCAGGCACGACCCGGTGGAGGGGGATACAGATGAATGCCAACTGACCTTGAACCAGATTAAGCTGTTGGTGGTATTTTTAATGAATGAGAGAGATTTGGCCAGGACACTGGGGAAATTCTCTTACTCTTTTTGATAAGTGCCATGGGATCTTTAACATCCACCTGAACTACCACCAATCCAGGCAGATGGGACCTCGGTTTAACATCTCATCTGAAAGATGGCACCTCAGAAGTGCAGCACCCCTTTCATGCTGCACTACAGTGTCAGTACTGGGATATTAACCCAAGTGTCAGATGTGGGAACTGAACTCACAGCCCTCTGATCTCCCAGCCTCAGAGGCGAGTGTGCTACCTGCTGAGCCACTGACAATATATACATTTTCAATATTTCTGGAAAACAACTTGATTCACTGAGGCAGGGTTATCCATGCTTTGCTCCATTAGAGGGTAGTATCAAAGTACAGGGGTCTGATATAGTGGTGGGCATAGTGGCCAAAATATGCTTTATGAAGTGATTCACGGAGTAATGCGGAATCTGTAAAGCAATTTGCTGACGGGTGCTGCATCATAATGAGGAATGTGAAGTCGATTGAAACCAATGACTTCATATTATTTCGCCTTCCCCAAACCACTTATCCACCAATTTTAAGGTGAAGTACATTGAAATCAATGAACAGTACTTCACATCACTTCGCCTTGTTATTGAGCTCCAAGGTGAATTTTGCAGTGATTCATGGGATTGCAGGTCACATGGGCTCTAGATTGTTCTGCACAGCCTCAGTTCTGTGTAGTGTTTGTGTGTAGTGGAAGATGGAGACAGTTTCCTCTCAGAGCTCTGTGATTCAAATCCTCTAAAAGTTGTTAAAAAGCCTTTTTTGAGCAATTTTTATTGCTCAAAATTTAGTACATCGATTGTAGGAAACCCTCCTGTGCTCATATCATCGAGTATGTACTGTTTGTTTATGGATTTTGAATGCTAATCTAGAACATTCAGTCTATGTACTGACAGGCACTTAAAGTGTGCTTTGGGGAAGGGGTGTATCTGTGGTGGAGGTAGCGTAAAACTGAAAGAAAAAGGCAGTCTTTCTGTTTTGGGGTAGCCCTTGATGTAAGTGCAGGGTAAAGGGCTCCTATAATAACAGCAACCCCTTCCCCAGTTCATTTCGGGGACAGCTATGTATGGTAGCATGGCCAGATAGGGGGGTGGGCGAATATAGTGACTTCCCGACTAGTGGTGTGCGAAGTGGGCTCAATTCGCTCCATGAAGTGATTCGTGGAGTGAAGGAAAATTTGTAGAGTATTCCACAATGAGAAATGGAGTAATTCTCATTATGATGGGTAACGCGAAGTCCATTGAAAACAATGACTTCATGTTACTCCACCTTACCAGACCACTACTCCACCAATTTTAAAGGCAATGTGCATTGAAAGCAATGTACTTCGCCTCACTTCGTCTTGTTTTTAAGCTCCAAAGGTGAATTTTGCAGTGATTCATGGGATTTCAGGTCACATGGCCTCTATATTTTTCTGCACAGCCTCAGTTCGGGGTAGTGTTTGTAGGAAACTGTAGGAGACAGTCTGCTCTAAGAGCTCTCTGTGATTCAAACCTTCCAAAAGCTGTTAAAAAAGCCTTTCTGAGTAATGTTTCTTTCTCAAACTTTAGTTCATCGATTGTAGGAAACCCTCATGTGCTCATATCATCGAGCGTTTATTGTTTGTGTGTGGATTTTGAATGTTAATGTACAACATTGAGTCTGTGCATTAAGAGACAGTGAAAGTGTGCTTTGGTGTAGGTAGATTTAAGTTGGAGAAATAGGGAGTTCTTTGTTTTTGGGTTATATTTTTGTTATATAACTGACTGTGTTAATGTACACACGGTAATATTGTCAGTAATGGGCTGGCAGTATTGCCTAGAGGTTAGAGGAAAGAGGTGTGAATGAGCTTGGTACATCCAGCAGACCAGCCTGGAGTTTGATTCTCACAACCTCCACTTGCATACTGTGTGACTCTGAGCAAGTCACTTAACTGCACAGTGCTCCCAGGTTACCCCTGAAAACTGGAAGTTGTGCCTAGCGGGCCTTACCCGGTTACCAAAAGACTAAAAAAATTAAAAAATTGTTGACATTTTTTTGCTGATTGAGTGTTGTGTGGATCTGGTGCAGCAGTTCATAATTTCAGGTTGTTTAAAATATGTGGTATATTACTGAAGTTTTCAATTTGCTACGCATTACTTGTAGACAAATTTTGTTTGTGTGTGAGTGAGTGAGTGTGCAGTGTGTGACATCAAATAATACACCTTTTATTGTGCCACAGTGTAATTGCAGGTGCAGCAGTGTGAACCTGATATCCACTGCAGCTGCTTGATTTTGTACTGCTATTGTGATATCTTTTCTTTGTTTTGCTGCTTGCACTGCCATAAAAATCCTGCGGTCAGTGCCCCCCCCCCACTGGCAAAAATAATTATTTTCCAGATTGGTTTGTTTGTGACTTCAGCACCACTGGTTAGTTAAGGTGTTGTTGAACTTGTGACTTTGCATCTGTATCTGTTGCTGAAGCAACAGTTGTTTTATTGGCTTCACAGCCAGTGACCCCCCACCCAGAGTGAACGTTCCAAAATCTAAAATTGTTTAGAATATTGTTGTTGATCCCCCAAAATGCCTGCAAAGAGACGTGCAATCAAAGCTGTTTCTCGTCATGGCACTGCTGCCAGTGGTAAGATTGTCTGTGGGTGTGGTAGTATGTAGACACAGAAGTGCATTGCAGATGTGAGGAAAGGTATTTCTCCTGCAATGTTTTTTACAGCCCAGTCAGTAGCTTCACTAATAGTTGGAGGAGATGATGTTGTCCTAGCCAGTGGCGTTAGTGCAGTTGCTGGTGGTGGTACGAGTATTGCTGCTTCAAGTTCCACTTCTGACCAGTTTACCATGTCCAGAAATATAGTGGATTGTGAAGCAGTGCGAGTGAGTGGTAGTGCAGATGATGTCATACTTCCCAGTAACTGAACATGAGGATTCTGATCATCACGTCAATGATAAAATACAATGTGACATTTCTTCCTCCATGGTTCAGGTCATGCATTTGCCATGCAGTGATTCATAATGTGGTGACAAAATATCAGTTGGTGGTGTTGATGATGATGAATCTGATGATGGTGATGTTGCTGTGGTTGCAACATGCAGTCCACATGCCAGTATCTAAGCAGAAGATGTGGATGTGGGTGATGATGAAAATTATGATGATGCAAGTGACCCCAGTTTGGAACCAGAGAAAAAGAAATTCAAGGTGGCTGTGTCTGGGTCTGTCAGCATTATCCCCCCCCCCGTAAAAAGTTGTGATTTGCCAGTTTCAGTTGATGGAGCTGATGATGATGACCCAGTAATAATGATAGGTAGTCATGGTGGTCCATTGCAGTCCATGTGTGTCCTGCCCAAAACATCATGTAGCACACCCCCACTTCATGGCTTAAAAAAACAGAGTCCAATAAGCAGCAACAGGGTCATGTTAAAAGAAGAGCATTACAATCCCTTGTTTGGGATTTTTTTGTGCCAAATGCAAATGATGAGTCAGTTGCAATCTGTCAGATTTGCCATGCACGTGTGAGCTGAGGTAAAAAGGGGAGGCATCTGGGCACAGGAGGACAGCATACACATCTTAAGAACAGGCACATGGCACTGTGGACCCAGCACAAGATGGCAGCTAATACTACATTGGGGTGTTCACCCTCATCATCAACCATAACGAGCATGTCATCCCTTGCATGACTGTTAAATCAAGTAGGAAATTAAATGTGTGCAGTAGTGATGAAATAACAGCAGAGGATTACTACAGGCATGATGAGATGGAGGAGCATAATGATTTTGAAATGTTGTCCAGTGCTGGTGAGAGTAGCAGTTTTGGTGGT
The DNA here is from genome assembly GCA_016271365.2 of Neoceratodus forsteri. Lineage (NCBI taxonomy): Eukaryota > Metazoa > Chordata > Ceratodontiformes > Ceratodontidae > Neoceratodus > Neoceratodus forsteri. Next base: position 784,181,118 of record CM057458.1, on the reverse strand, counting down.
GGTGGTGAATGCAGTATGTCTAGTGCAAGTGGTACATCAACCCCGGTTGGTAAATCTGGCAAAATAACTGCATTTGTGGGTTTGTCATCATCACCTGTGCAACTGTCTTCATCAAATGTCCACATGCCACCCCCTGCCATTTGCAGAGCAGAACCATTTGTCATCACACCCCATGTAAAACGTTTAACTCAGCCCACGTTGCAGAGTGTTTTTGTGCATAAGCTGAAGTACCCACCCAATCATACAGTGTCACGTGAACTTAATGCTGCTGTAGCTGGAACGCTGGCAATTGATCTTTTGCCCTTCTCCTTTGTGCAGAATTCTGGGTTCCAGCAGTTTGCTACACATGCCTGTCCAAAATGGAAAGTCCCATCCAGGACATACTTGTCATCCTGTGCTGTCCCCGAGTTGTACTGTACTGTGTCCGACTCTGTAAGACATGCCCTTCAATGTTCCTCCTCTCTATTCATCTATTGAAGTATGGATATATGGAAAAGTGGCAAAACAGTGGGGAGTTCATATTTGTGTATAACTGCACATTGGGGGCAGGTGCCGGGTGTTGTTTGTGATGTTGGCAGTGTGACTAATTAGTGCGGTGAGGTGGAGTGTCATGGTAGCAATATTCCAGGAATTAGACAGCATGCAACCACTGCTATGCACAATGTAACCTGTTCGCACACTGGTGAAAGCATGTTGGACTTGGTTCTGATGGAAATTGACAAGTGGATAAACCCCCTGTCCCTGAGAGCTGGGTTCATAGCAAGTGACAATGGGTCAAATGTGGTGAAATGCATCACAAATGGTGGCTTTGCTCATGTTCCATGCATGGCCCACTGTTTAAATCTTGTGGTGCAGGAGTTTCTGCAGCACCCTGATGTAAAGGAAATGCTGACAGTTGCACGCCATATCTGTTCTCACTTTTCACGATCTGCAAAGGCCCGTGACCAACTTCGGCTGTTGCAGATCCAAAACAGCCTCCCTCAGCACCGCTTGAAGCTGGAAGTTGTCACCCAGTGCAACTCCACTTTATACATGGCAGAGAGGTTGTATGAACAATAAAAAGCCATCTCAGAATAACTTGCCATGCACACTAGCCGTGACAGTTCTGGGACCACCATGTCTATGACGACTGAACAGTGGCACCTCATGGACTCTGTAATAACAATTTTGTGGCCTTTTGAACATGCCACACAGGCAGTGAGTGGCGAGTCTGCCTCCATTAGACAATCAATTCCACTGCTGCGGGTGCTGAGGCAGACATTGGTGAATGTACAGCACAGCTTTGATGTTGCCAGAGACAAGGCTAGCAGTATGTTGCTGAAACACATGCTGACAGTATTCAACCAGAATCATCACATCTTGAGCATTCAGCATAGTGACAACTTTGCAAATAACAACAATGGTGGACCCACGATACAAACGTGGAATTGCCTCAGTACTGGAGGGAGGGCCTGAATAGGTAAAAAATGTCAGTGGGCAACTGGTGCGCTTGATTCATGGGGCACAGAAGTCACATGCCAAGGTCAACAAACCTCAGCAGCATAATCAGGCTGAAGGTGCACCTGGAAGAGTATCAAGCACATCCTGTAAGGGGAAGGTGGCTGCAGTTCCAGGTGGTCTGTCATCCAAAGCGATTGGCATCAACCCACTTTGGGAGGCTTTGTCCCAAGTGGGGATCTGTGATATAAATGATTCCAGAGAACAGGATGATGCATCAACCACTGGACTTAGTGCAGCACAGAGAATGGTTGAGTCATATTTGTCTGAAAACAGGCATCTGTCAATAACTAATGATCCTCCTTTATAATGGAGTGAAAAGGTCAGTGAATGGCCAGAGCTGACTGCAGTGGCACTGAAGTACTTGACATGCTCACCCTCCAGTGTAAGTGTCAAGAGGATATTCAGCTCAGGAGATGCAATAGTTTGGAATTGTCATACAAACCTATTTCCTGCAAATGTCAGTTTACTAACATTCATAAAAATGAATGAGAGGCACATACCAGCTCAGACTGCAAACCCAGTATTCTTACCTCAGCCTAGTCATGGTTTTGGTGATGTAGAAATGGACTATCCTGGTGGCACTGGCAGTGGCAGCATGAAACAGCCTACCACTGATGTAGATGATGACACAATGGAGAAAAAATTACCAGTGGTCATACTTCAGGCATAGATGACTGTGAGGGCAGCTTTCTTTACGAGGATGATGATGAGGTTAATGTTGGCTGGTTTTAACTTAAGTTGTTAAAAGGCTGTCACATTTGTTGTATGATACATGTTTTCTTTTTCATAAGGTTAAATGAGTGTCCCACTTAGAGTGTCTCAAATTCCATATATCACGTCACATTTGTAACTGAGAAGCACGATATATCCTGGCCCCTGTACCACCACATAAGACTGCTGTTAGCCAGTGCCACCATAGGGAATAACTTTGCGTGCCTCCCTGGACCACCACCATAAGACTGCTATTAGCCACTGCCACCAAAGGGAATGACTTTGTGTGTCTCCCTGAATCACCACCATAGGACCGCTGTTAGCCACTGCCACCACAGGGAATGAATTTCTGTGCCCCCCCGGACCACCACCATAAGACCACTGTTAGCCACTGCCACCACAGGGAATGACTTTCTCTGCCCCCCGGACCACCACCATAAGACTGCTGTTAGTGACTGCCACCAGTGGGAATGACTTTCTGTGCCCCCCTGGGCCACCACCATAAGACCACTGTTAGCCTCTGCCACCAGAGGGAATGACTTTCTGTGCCCCCTCTAGACCACCACCATAAGACTGCTGTTAACCACTGCCACCAGAGGGAGTGACTTTGTGTACCCCCCTGGACCACCACCAGAAGACCACTGTTAGCCACTTCCACCACAGGGGAATGACTTTGTGTGCCCCTCTAGACCACCACCATAAGACTGCTGTTAGCCACTGCCACCAGAGTGAAAGACTTTCTGTGTCCTCTGGACCACCACCAGAAGACCGCTGTTAGCCACTGTCCCCATAGGAAATTACTTTCTGTGCCCCCCTGGACCACCACCAGAAGACCGTTGTTAGCCACCGCCCCCACAGGAAATTACTTTCTGTGCCCCTCTGGACCACTACCTTAAGACCGCTGTTAGCCATTGCCACCACAGGAAATTACTTTCTGTGTGCCCCTGGACCACCACCATAAGGCTGCCATTAGCCACTGTCACCACCACTAGATACAGGAAGATGTCAGAGGGAATGTCATCATGTGCCGCAGTTATGACCACCAGCACCCACCAGCAGTGTCATTCTGACAATGTTTTTCCATTACATTGACCATGCCAAGGCAGAGGGAGTCGAACAGGAGACCACATCCATCAGTCACAGGTGCAAGGCTTCTTACTATTAAAACTATACAGTGAGTAAATGTACTAATGTTTTTTATGCTATTCAACTTCCTTTAGCTGTGTGTTTTGCTTTCTGTTGCTTTTCTGAGCTGCAATGGTCAAACACATATGGTAAAAACAAAATAAGTTTACATACATAGAAACATATGTTTCTATGTATGTAAACTTATTTTGTTTTTGTACAGATTAACAACAAATGACTCTCCTTCGCTGAAAGTTGGTATCGATGGTACAGCAGCAGTACTGTCCACAGGAGCCTATGGAAAATCCATTTCCAATCCATACTGGTAAGTATATATACTTTATTTCATCTGTTCCTTTTTTTTTTCATTAGAGTGCAACAAATCTGACTGAGGATTCATAAACTAGGTAACATGTGTATGTCACAAAACATATTTCTGCAACATATCATGCACAGTGTTCAAAATCTGCAGCTGTGCAGCCATGACAGTGTTGAAAAAGTTGGACCCAGGTTGTGTTACTTGACAAGATGTGGTTTTGAAATGTAACGTGAGTTGAGATGCAGGGACACTGACACAGTGTATTTGTTATACAGCCTGGTACTAAATTAAGTTGTGATCTGCTGATTGCAGTGGGACAGCTTGCTATCTGTGTTAATCCATCCAGATACCCTTGGAACAGCCACGGCTTAAACATAATGTGTTACTGCTGCAATCAAGTTGTAATAAGTCCTTCATTTCTTTTTTTAGGAATCTTCCAGATGCCCAGATGCTTTGTTGTGTCATAGTTGCCTTATCCAAAGAAATTCTTCAACATCAGGCCCCCCCACCCCATGCTGGCGCAGACATGCAACACATGGGAATCATTTCAATCGATGACCATGACCATCACTACCAACCTGACTTGAGAAGGATGCAGATGAAATCTGTGAAGAAGTAACCAAAAAAGAAACCATTAATGAGACCTAACTGCAAATATGCCCCCAAAAAAAATACTTACCTTCATTGGCTTGAGAATATTCCATTTCCAATTTCAACACAACAATTTCTCATCAAGCACTAGAATATGCACACCAACAGTGTCTGTGAATGGTGATACAAAACAATGCAATGAGTACATGTCTATATATGTCAATGGCTTAGTAGGTAGCACACTCGCCTCTGAGGCCAGGAGATCAGAGGGCTGTGGGTTCAGTTCCCACATATGGCACTTAGGTTAATATCCTAGTACTGACACTGTAGTGCAGCATGAAAGGGGTGCTGCACTTCTGAGGTGCCGTCTTTCGAATGAGACATTAAACCGAGGTCCCATCTGCCTGGATTGGTGGTAGTTCAGGTGGATGTTAAAGATCCCATGGCACTTACTGAAAAGAGTAGGGAAATTTTATTGAAAAATGGACTTCAATACAGAATGATAACAATAAGCAACCAAACAAGAATCATGATTAAACCATACAAAAAAACAAGAAAAAAAAGAAAATAAATTAATCAGTCCATGCTATGCAGTTAATCCAAAGATGTTTAGATTGTTCTTATGAGACATCATTAAAGTCATATTGCATCAGTCTTTTCACAGCTTTACAAACATTGGTGAGTAATTCTCCGTGTGAAACTTATTTCTGCTGCAAGATCCAGAGACACCTAGATTGCCAAATTCGAAAACGTAAAATACAGAAAATAACATAAAGGGTATCACTGTTATATTTAACAAATGTATTCCAGAAAGGACCAAACATGATAGTAGGGTAATCAATATTACTGAACCCAGGCTCATTCCAATGGTTAGCCAGTAAAAAACAAAATGGTTTTATATATGAACAATCTAAAAACAAATGACATTGGGTTTCTAAAAGTTGAACACAAGTTGATCGAGGACAATACCTCTCTGACAATTGTTTGCGTTTACTATTCCCCTTAACCCCTAATCTACCTTAATTGCAGAGCCATAAACCGTCCCAGGCATAAGACAGAATTATTTTATTCGTAAGGTAATTTAAAATAACCAACTGTCTATCTGCTGGACATTCAGGAAAAACAACCTCCGTATTACGTTCAGCAGATAGAATGTGTTTGTACATCTTCTTTCCATCATAAGTCTGAAGATAATTTTGAGTAACATCCCACTTAATAAGTTGCTTCATGTATTCCAACATGTAAGAAGGTAATTCAGGAAGCCTAAACAATAGCCTAGGTTTCTTTCCTGCCAGCTGGGCCTACACAAGTGTAGCCAGTGTTCCATCAAAGGTCTCCAAAGTACAAACCCAGGTTTTAAAACCAACCCCAAGTTATACAAAAAAATATACAAAAAAGAAAGCAACAGGGTGGATCATAGAAACCCCACCTTCAGCAATCGGGAGATAGGTCAATTCCCTCTTAAGAGGGTTTAAATGAGACCCCCAGAATGCTTGAAAAAAAACCCTAAATAACTGTGTCCAAACACGGGAAGGAGTTGGAAAAATATAACTGACATACAAAAATATAGGGGTAAGTATAGTCTTAATTAACATAACCCTTTTTTTCTTAAAAAGTTGCTGTCTTTTCCAGTCCCCTACTAAATGATTCTCCCTAGCCAAAGCCATGTCCCAGTTACGGCCTGCCATATCTCCAGGACCAAATAGAACCTCTAGAATCTTAATAGGTTCTCGGGAAATAGGGATCCCCGCTATGACCCCATTAGCTGGCAAAGGAGTGGACCCAATGACTACCCCAGTACTTTTGCTATAATTAATTTTGGAACCAAAAATACTCAAAAAAAGATGAATAGAATCTTGTAAGGCAGAAACAGAAAAGTGTGTGTGGGGGGGGGTAAAATCAACACCAGGTCATTTGATTAGGTTAGCAGGACACAGAGGGAAGAGTGACCAGCGGGGTACCACAGGGATCAGTGCTGAGACTGGTCCTATTCAACATCTTCCTCAGTGACATTGCGCAGGACCTAGAAGGCAGAATTTCACTGTTCGCTGATAACACAAAGCTCTGTAACAGAGTAGACACACCAGAGGGTGTAGACAGAATGAGAAAGAACCTGCAGAAACTTGAAGAATGGTCAGGGGTTTGGCAGTTGAAATTCAATGCAAAGAAGTGCAAGATAATCCATAGGGATACAAAAACCCTGGCACAATAAATCAGTTGGGGGGTGAGGATATAGCATGCATCAAGCAGGAAAGGGATATTGGGGTTATCATCTCTGATGACCTCAAGGTATGGAAACAGTGTGACAAGGCACCAGGTAAAGCAAATAGGATGCTGGGATGCATAGGCAGGGGCATCACCAGCAGGAAAAGGGAGGTCATGATTCCACTATACAAGACACTAGTGAGGCCCCACCTGGAGTACAGTGTACAGTTCTGGAGACCTTACCTACGTAAGGACATAGACAGGGTAGAGAAGGTTCAGAGGAGGGCAACAAAGATAGTACATGGATTGCATCACAGGTCCTTTGAGACAGGTTGAAGGAATTGAATATGTACTCCCTGGAGGAGAGGAGGGAGAGAGGGAACATGATAGAGACATGCAAGTATCTTACAGGGAGGAACAGGGTGCAAGAATACACTATTTTTAAGTGAAAAAGATGTTCCAGGACTAGAGGGCATGGGATGAAGTTGGAGGGAGGATGATTCAGAGGAAACATGAGAAAGAATTTCTTCACAGAACGGGTGGTGGACAAGTGGAACACCCTGCCTGAGGAAGTGGTGGGGGCTGAAACAATCACAGGATTTAAGAATGCATGGGATAGACATAAAGGAATTCTGGAGGTCAGGGGTAAGGGGCGACAGAGTTCTAGGAAAACATAAACTGAAGTTACAAACTCAAATGGGCAGACTAGGTGGGCCATAGGCCCTTATCTGCTGACACTGTCTATGTATCTATGTATCTATGTATCTGCATAGGCCAGTACCTTTTGTTGGGGTAGGGTGGGAAAAACGTCAATACCTGTCAGAGCAGCACTGGATGGTAATATTCTAATAAAAATATCTATTGTGACTGCATAAAGAGTAGGGCTCAGTGGGCATCCCTGACCCATCCCCTTTAGTAACACCCAGTTTCCTTCCAAACCAGCCATTCACATTAGGGATAATAACAGCCCCCTGATACATAGCAGATATCCAGGAAACAAACTTATCCAGGATCCCAAAGGCTTTTAATACCAAAAATAAAAATTTGTGAGAAACCCGATCAAAGTCCTTCTCTTGGTCTAAGCCAAAAACAAACCCCCGTAAATGTCCGAAGTCTCCCCTAGAAAAAAATCTCTCTTAGCAAAATAAGGTTATCCTGCTGTTTTCCATCCTGAACAGCACAAGTCTGTGCAGGATGAAAGAGCTGTGGAGTAACCCTAGAAAGCCTGGCCAACAGAATTTTACTAGGTATCTCTAAGTCAGAATTCAGGAGACTAAGGGGGCGCCAATTTCCGAGATCAGCTTTGTCACCCTTTTTATATATTAAAAGTAAAATAGCCTCAGTCATAGAAGGGGCATAGCTACCAGAGTGCAAGATATAGTTCAAAAGGACAACTAAAACCGGGCCCAGAATATGTATGAAAGTCTTATAAAATCCTGCACTAAGGCCATCAGTACCTGGGGCAGACTGAGAGGCTAACCCATGAACAGTGGTGGTAATTTTGCTGCAGATAAGCTAGGTAAATGTAAATCATGCAAAATCTGGTTAATAACACTATCTTCCAAAACAGGGTCAGCAGCCAGTTCTGCAGACATATAAGTTTCCACAACATTCAAAAGCTGATGTGTCCATGTACATTTGTCAGGGTGGAAATCAGTCGAGAATCAACTCTTTTCTTATTTTCTCTAAAAAGCTCCAAAGACTGTTTGGACATATTTGTTCCGAACCATAATTCCTGGTCTAAAGACCTTCCCCGATTATACTGTAAATCTACCATTTGCTTCTTGATTGTGCCAATTAAATGGCTATAGTCATGTGTAGTCATTTCAGTAAGCGAAATGAGGTGCTGCAGTTGATGCCTAAGCTTCAAATATCCCATATATTCCCTATTAGATTTAATATGTGCCTGATGTTGAAAAACATTTTTCCATCCCAATTTGGTATCATCCTACCAGTCCAAGATGGAGTCATAACAGTCTAAAACCGAAAATCTTGCAGCCCAGTCTCTCAACCACAACTGTTTAAGAATAGGATCATCTAATAATGACTCATTTAACCTCCATTTATTTTTTTTACATCTGGGGGCCCCAGCCCAAGAAATAGAGGCAGTAAGGACACTGTGGTCAGAAAATTCTATTGGTCTGGCGAAAGCATGCACAACACGTAAAATAGTTGACAAAAAAATAAAATCAATTCTTGTCCGAAGGACACTCCTAAAATAAGTATAGCCCCCTGTAGGATATAATACCCTGTAGGTGTCTAACAGTTAAGCCATGGAAATAATGTGTTTTAAAACAATAGAATCACAAAAAAGTTTATCAGTCTGGAGGCCTCTATCAGTGGTAGATAGGCCAGAATTAAAGTCACCTAGCCAAATTACCATATGGGAGGTATGTAAAAAAAGGTTGTACTTCCTTAAAGAGAGCTATCCATTGTGCTTTGGTTTGGGGGGCATAAATTTTAATAATCCAAAACTGTTCAGAGCAAAATGAAACATCTAAGCACATGGCCATCCCAGGGTGGATATCAACCAATCTGGAAAGTGAAAAAGCTGAACTAGAAAAAAAGAATACCTAACCCGTCAGAAGGGTCCTCCCCGATGGACCAAAAAGAAGGTCCCAAAGGCCAACAGTTAGAGGCATGCTGGAGTTCCTGATGCATCTTCAGATGGGTATCTTGTAAACAAATAATGTCCGATGTGAAAGTTTTAAGAAGTGAAAAAAAAAATGATACGCTTCTTCTCACCCTTAATCCCATTAACATTTAGTGTGGAAACCATTAAAGAAGACATAGCAGGGAGAGAGAAACAGAGAAACTACAATGGACAAAAGTAAAAATTAACCTCAAGGGGGTTTACCCACTTGTCTACGCCTGGTTCTTTAGGCAATAGAATTCTCTGGCCTGCATTCAGTGTCCGTGGTGGAAACAATAGAAGAGGTATCTGTATCATCCCCAGAGTCCCCACCAGTATCTTCCTCTAATGGGGCAAACACATTCCCTACTTTCACAGGATCCCTCTGAGGCACAGTTTTAGGGAGGGATTTAGTCTCATTCATTGCATTACCATGTCTATTTCGTTTTCTAGGTTGAACGACCTTGAAGGGGGCTTCAGGTGGGGGTGGTGGAGGAGAGGCATGTGCTCCTCAGTGCCCACTACAGGATTAACATCTGTAATATCGATCCTGGTAGTAGCTAAGCCCACCTCAGGGTTTGTAAGATGTAAAACAACATCTGTGGTCACAAGGGGAGTAACTACAGGTGAAGCTACAGGAGCTGGAACCTGTTCAGAGTCTGGGGGCATAGGCACAGCAGCAGCCACCTTCTTAGCCAGTGCATGCTGAGCTTGATTGATAAGTCCTTCATGAGAGGGACAATCATCTCGATTGTGAGAAGCCCAAGGACAGCATCCATAGGCATGGCCTGTTTGCTCACAAAGGTTACGTTTGAACAGATTAACGCCGGCTGAAGCCAAATGCCCATACTCCAAACAATGTCTACATCTAGAGGTATCACAAGCTGAGCTAAGGTGTAAATGAGACCCACACTTAAAGCAGAATCTGGGTTGTCCAATATAAAAAATAGACCCCCTATCTGGTCCCAGAAAAAACACACTAGGAAGATGTACAGGGCCTGAATTCATAGAAAAAAGTTTGACCTTCACCTTTCAACCCCCGTCCCAAATCTGCTCGCTATCCATAGTGGGTGTAAGCCTCCCTAAAATCTCACAACATTGTCATAACCAAAAAAGAATGTCCTCAACATTGACACCCTCATTCTTAAACAAAACAGTAATAGCTTTAATCAAGGGTTTGGTGAGAGGAATTGCTTGAAAAGGTATCTATAATGGGTTGTTCTTAAGTGAGTTATATTGGGCCAAAAATCTATCAAGGTTAGATACATTTTTAAAGCTGACATCATAATTACCATTTCCCAATGAAATTAGAGCAAATATTTCTGATGAAAAAAATTTCATAGATTTTTTCAAGAGGGTTTTAGCCACGAATAACCTGTCAGGAGCATGTTCTAAGCCCCCCTTGTACAACAACAGGACTGCATTCCTCCTAGGAGCAGGTTCTCCACTGGAGTGAAAAAGGTCAGCCAGTCTGAACAAGGGGGCCAGAGAAGACTTTTCCTGGTGCTCAGCCAAAGCCTCCAAAATAGGGCCCATCCTAACATCTGCAGGTAAGGAAGTGTCAATAATAGGCCCTGGTGTGGTACCTACACCAGAAGGAACATGAACCGTATGTAATAAAAGAGAAGCATCACCCCGGGGTTTGCTGGAACTCTCTAGTATTCCGGCATTGGTGGCCACAAAAGAAGCAGTTGAACACATCCGCTGATATGATGGGTCTTTAGGGTCAGGAGTCCAACGGCCCAAAGCCTCAGGGATCCATCCCGCTGCTGTTAAGGCCCTTTCAGGGGACCAGGAAGAGTCCCATAATGGTGGAGTAGTAGCAGGGGGTTCAGGGCCTAAGTCACCCCAATCTTTGGTCTTCCAGCGATCCAGAAATGAAAAAGTTTGTTCAGAAGCTGCCAGAGGAGCCTTCAAGGGAACAAGTTCTTCCAGAACCTTTCTACCCATACTGAGCCTTGATTTCCTGGTTTTGGAAGGATCCACAGTAATTTGCACAGGTGAAGCTACAGACGGCTCTGGGCACACGACAGAAACTCCGTTCTGACTGCCAGCCGCACTAACTTCTGGGCATACTGCAGAATGAGGAGGAACCTCAGGAATCAAACCAGCATCTGACCGTAGTACACGCTCTATCCAGTCTGAAGAGTCACTAGCCCCAGGGGACTCATCCGGCAAGGCAACAAGCTCCAAATTAATTTCCTCCCCTTTTCTTAGCCATGCTTCTTTTTGTATTTGGAGCGCCTGATGGTGACTGAGGCCAGCTTGTGCAGGAGAAGCAACAAAGGCAGCATCTACCTCCAAAACAGGTAGGTCCATAGAAATGGACGCAATTTCCATGTCATCTAAAATATTCTGATCCTGTGAAAAGTCCACCACAGCCATAGCCATGTCAACAGCCTTCTGCATCGAAAGGACAGGAGCAGAGGCCAGAGCTCCCATCCCAGCAACATCCTCTGTCTCCACACGTCCTGGTGAAGTTTCCATCTCAGCAAGATGGCTGACAAATCCCCTATTGGAGAGTAGGGGAATTTCCCCGGTGTCCTGGCCAAATTTCCCTCATTCACTAAAAATACCACCAACAGCATAATCTGGTTCAAGGTCAGTTGGCATTCAACTCACCAAGGCTATTATTAGTGTACACACAAAGGGCACCCTTCCATACGGTTGAGGTGATCGCATCACATTTGTGGGAATTGCAGCACATTTTGGACCAGCAACAGTTCTCTCATGGTCATCATTTCTTACGGAACACTGAGTGGATTCATGTCATGTTATCTCACCTTCACTCAGTTTGGCAAGACACTGTGCATAATGAATACATCATCACAGGGTATGTATACTGTCTGTACACAAAACAGATGCATTTTGGGGATGCAGAAAAATTCTGGGGACTCTGTGTGACCACTGCATGCATGAGTGACTGCGCAATAAATTCTGGGGGACTTTGCACGTGGTGTAGCACTCCCATTTCACTTCCTCAGCACTTGGCAATTTTCTGGGCACAAGACAGATGCATTTGTGTATTATGATTGTGAGCACATAATGACATACTTAAATTATGAACTAAAGCAGCAGTGCAACAATGTGGTGAACATTCTGAACTACACTTTTTTTATGCTATTGTACATTGCCAGCCACTAGTTACCTCCTGACTTGTATGATACCCTTCTTTTCACAATTTGTGTCTGCTTTACAATTTTTTCTAATGCCTGAAAAAAAAGGAGCATACTTTTTAATATGGATCTGACCAGGTTCTCATCACTATTTGCAGCTGTTTTTGAATAAATATTGCTCTGTGCGATAATAAAACACTGCCTGCTGTATAATTGTTAATTTTACAACAGAAGTAATATATGACAACTGATGGAAAAAAAACCAGCAGAAAATACTGATGAAGACCTAGTCCGCACCGTATTAAAAGGAGTGCTCCTTTTATTATTTCAGACATGAAAAAAGTACTAAAGCAGACTCAAATACTGAAAAGAATAGTATCATACAAGTCAGGATGTAAGTAAAGTGGCAATGTAAAAAAGCATAAAAAAGTATAGGTCAAAATTTTCAACAGATTGTTGCACTGCTGTTTTAAAGGGAGTCACCAAGTTACATAATTATGGCTTCTCATGTCCTTACATAGTGCAATACTTTTCTGGCAAACACATTCATAATTTTGATACACGAGATCACGGAGAACTTCCCGTTCTGAAGAGCCACCCAAGTTCTGCTCATGCGCTCAGCAACATTATGACGTGTTGCCAGGGAGAGCGCAGGGGCATACTTCATTATACTGAATGGCCTGTAGCTTTCCGAATGTTTTTTTTATGTTATAATGGTCAGTTTGTGGTGAAACGTGGGCACGTTTAAACTAACAAGAGCTTTATTAGCGAAAACGTGCCCACATTTCACCACAAACTGACCATTATAACCTAAAGAAATATTTGGAAAGTTGCCAGCCATTCACTATTATGGAGCGCGCCCATGGGCTCTCTCTGGCATCATGTCATAACGTTGCTGAGCGTGGGGGCAGAACTTGGGCAGCCATTCAGAATGGGGAGTCCTTCAGGATCTGGTTTATTGAAATTATGAGTGTTTTTGCCAGAAAAGTATTGCACTATGTAAGGATATGTGGAGCAAGACAGATTCTCCTGGAGGTAAGGCACCCATATAGCAGGTGCAATATTGTAACTTGGTGAATCTCTTTAATATCTATTTTAAAAAAGAAATATTTTTTGAGCCTCAGTAATGTTTACTTTGTGTCGGGACTCGTGATTTGAAGTGTTTGGCAAAAAACAAGACTGAGCAGTGCAAGTAGGTTGTGCTAAACTGCATGTGTGCTGTCAGTGTTCTTTCCTGTGTGTGCAGACATTATCCAGCTTCGTGCAAACATATATATGGTGTGACTTGTTGCAGCATCTCAAGAGTAAAGATAGGAAAGAATATATGATGTATATTTTATTTGTACCAGCACCAGCAGAATAAGTGATATGATGTTTTTTCAGTGGTATCGGGTCACTGTGCACCTCAGTCACTCACAGTACACACATGACTTTGTGGAGATCATAGCACAAAAAACACATGCTCTCCTAAAAGTCATGTGTGCAGTATGTGACTAAGGTGCACTCTGGCCAGACACCTCTGAAAAAATATCGTATCACTAAGTCTGCTGATGATGATGGTGACAATAAAATATACATTATCGCTATTCTTTATACCATAAATAATGTAACAATTCAGCAATATATGTTTGCAAGAAGCTGCACAATGTCTGATGTCACACACACACACACACACACACACACACACACACACACACACACACACAGAGGAAACAACACTGATTGCACATATGCAATTTAGTACATCATACTTGCATTGCTTACACCAGCTTTTCCACAGCCACTCCACCACAGAAAGTAAACATTACTGAGGCAGTGGATTATAATAACAGGGCAATAAGGATCATGTATGACTGCATGTGCATTTATATATTTGAAGGGAAGCAGTCAGCAACAGGAGCTCCTGCCCTCTGCAAGGCTTACCTTCCGGTTAAGCCTTTTAAGTATGTTGCAGTGTTTTTCTCTCACCTCAACATACTTTATTTTAATAAAGAAAAGTCAGCGACCCCTAAGGATGGCGGATGCTATGGAGGTCCATTATGTGTAAAGGAAAGGCATGGTGGAGATGCACCATGTGCTTCAATACTTTTGTATTGAAGTGCAATGGTGCATCACCGTTGCACCTTTGCACATAATGGAGCCCCCATAGCATCCGCCGTACTTACGGGTCACTGACTTTTCTTTATTAAAATAAAGTATATTGGGGCACGAGAAAAACACTGCAACATACTTAAAAGGCTTAACTGGAGGGTAAGCCTTGCAGGGAGCAGAACCTCCTGCTGCTGACTGCTTTCCTTTAAACTAATACTGTGTCGCCTTCCCTCTGTCTGGTATTAAACATAAACAAAACACTACAGCAGTGGGGGTGTGCAGAGAAAAAAAGCTAATGGGGGATCCCATGATGTTCCAGCAGCAGAGGAGCATCAACACTATCTGAAGCTGGTGTTGCTCGATCTGCTCCACCTGCTGCTGGACAGCACCCACCCTCTCATTACTTTCCTCCACCGCAACCCATAAAAGTGCTATATCTGCCTGCGTTGCAGGCATTGTGGTGGGTTCCACGGGTGCAGGGAAAAAAACAGGTAGTGGTGGTGGTGAGAGTGGTGCTGGTGGCAGTAGTGGGGGTAGTGGTGGAGCTGCTGCTGCTGTGGCCCTCCTCCTGCTGCGGTGATGCACAAGAGCAGCACCCTCTGCCACTGCCACAGAAGGGCCAGCAGGTGGAAGCCTGGTCCATTCAGAGGCAGCGTACCACTCCACCTTGTGGTGGTTCATCATATGTGTGAGCTGGCCCACAGTCCCCAGATGTGTCCCCCGGGGGCCACAGCACATCTGCACATCACAAAGCAGACACACCACAATGCTGCTGTCCCCCCCAACAGAGCTGAAAAATTGCCAAACTGTGGAGCTGCAGGGGACCAGGCACAGGAGGAGCATATGTAGTGCCGGCAGCACTGTCATGCACCTGGGGCTTCACCTGCTGCAGTGGAGGTGGTGCTGCTGGAGCTCCTGCAGCTGCTACTGGTGGTAGTGATGGTGGACTTGGTGGATGTGGCAATGGCACTGATGGTGCTGCTGCTTCGGGGGGGGGGGCAAGACCAAACAGTCAGGAGTAGTCCAATGACACCCGGCTCAGACCCCCACATGTGCGTACTCCCCTCTGGCCATGGGCCACAGACTGTCCCTGGTCCATCGCACAAAACACTCCTTTCCTCTCCGATGCATCACGTGACAAGCAACTTCACACACACTCACAGTCTCACACACATGCACACACACTCTCACACACACACACACACACACACACACACACACAGAAAACTTATAAAACAAAGAAATCGGTCACCAAAAAGAACTGACAAAACAGTACAAAAAAAATCTAAAGCATTAGCTTTTAAAAAAGCTTTTGGGTTTTCTGAAATTTGCTCAAGAAAGAAACTAATAACGAACTCTCCTCTCCTACACAAAATGCTTCCTCCTTTTACCTCTGCAAAGGAGAAAGTGAAAATATCTGCTTGTATGACTCACTTCCTTCCTGCCTGGCTAAAACATGTGACTTACAGTACTGTAAGCCATGTGATGTGTGTGGGGGTGGATGCCTAAAGTGCCTATATTGTTGTCTTTCCACCTTACTTCGTGTTAAGGCAGAATAACAATGCGAAGCCATAATAACAAGGTGAAGTAAGCACTTTTCAATGGTCACTTCTAGTAGTGTTATGATAACGTGATGTGGGCTACTTCACGTTCACTTCGCCTGTGGATTTTAAATTTGCTGCATCTTTATTCCTGACGCTATAAGTATGCATGTGGCGGGGGGGAGTGAATGCACACAGGATGGAATGTGAGAGGTTGTGCCACAGTGGTTGTTGAACTGACCCCGGGGTGAGGTGGGTGGGTTACTGGTGCTGGTCATCAGAGTATAGGGTTTTGGTCCAGATGCTGGTGCATTTTTGTTGTGCCCAACTGAATCGTTTTTTTTATGTTTTCACCCCCCGACATGCACACCCCTGGAGTTGAGAATCCTTTAGTGGGGGGGGGTGTGATGGATGAAGCCCCCCACATGGGGGGATGGGGGTGCAGCCCCCCCACAGAAAACATTAAAAGTAAGTCTCCGGCACCATTTTCCTGTGTGCCAGGGTGTCACAATGTGAAAACATTTTCTGCACTGTGACTTTGCAATAACAGATTTTAGGCTTTCATCATTATCACATAGAACCATGTTTTGGCTATATTTTTCTTGCATAACTGTGTTAATGTACACACAGTAATATTTTGAGTAATTCTTGACATTTTTTTTTTGCTGATTGTTGTGGTGCAGCAGTGCATAATTTCAGTTTGTTTAAAAGATTTGGTTATATTACTGAAGTTTTCAATTGCTACACATTACTTGTAATGTAGTGTGTATGTGAGTGTGTGTGTGATGCATGCCATCAAATCAGACACATTTTATTGTGCCACAGAGTAATTGCAGCAGTGTGAACCTGCTATCCACCGCACCTGCATGAATTTTTTGTACTGCTTCGTGGTAACTTTATTGGTAGTGTACTGTTACTGCCATGCACTACCGCCAAACGACAAAAGGTATTCTTTTCCAGATTTGGATTTGTGTCTTGTGAGCACTGGTAAGGTGATGTTGTGCCTTTGCATCTGCATCTATTGAGTTTGCAGCGCAATCTTAATCTGTCTGTGCATTTGCATCTCCTTAGGGCCCAATCTCCATCTGTAGTTTAAGTCATAGTTCTTTGTTTGGCTTCCCTTCAGAGTACTGGTGTGGTGCAAATCTCTGCATGAACATTGTACTCATTGATGTGCCATTTTTAAGTCAGGGTAATCATCATGAGTCACTCACGATACAAATCGCATTCTTCATCTTCACAGTCACAATTCATGAATCACAATACTGTAAGTTTTTTTGTAGTTAGTTCCATGTAAACCTGTTCGTAGTATCTTGGATCTCCACTTCAGTCACCACTGTACTCGTTGATATGAGTTTTAAAATCAGGTAGTTTTGTGTGGTACAGGTCAGGGAAGTACAGCCATGGGTATCTGCATTCCCATACAGTTTATTATCATTGGTCATATGAAGACAAATCACGTTCTTCACAAATCACAGCAGTTAATTTTTTTTTCAGTTCTGATGATACACTGAACACCTGTAAAGATGACCAAAACATTGATAAATATTTTTAAATTTTTTTTAAATAATGCCCCCCACAAAAAAATACTTACCTTCACTGGCTTGAAAGTATTCCAACGGCAAAATTCCTCATCAAGCCAAGAAATTCACACCCCAGGTTCGACTATATGACCTGTGATACAAAAAAAAGCAATGATTATGTATACATATATATATATTAATGGCAAAAAACTCTGTTAAATGCATCAGTTAGGGTTGTTCAACAGTGACAAAAGTGAGGAAATTCAATGTTAGGGTTGAAAACCCCCTTTTGCACCCCCCACCTCGCCCCCCCCTAAACTGGCATCGGGGTGTGCATTGGGGTTGTTGGTCCTAAGTCTCACCCCATCCCATGTGTAAACAAGCTGAGGTGGTGAAGTATAAGAGAATGGGGTTAGCGTTAGGACCGGTGACCCCAATGCACACCCTGATGCCAGTTGGGGGGGCAGAGTGGGGAGTGCAAGGGGAATTTTCAATCCTAACATTGAATTTCCTCACTTTTGTCACTGTGGAACAACCCTAACTGATGCATTAAACAGAGTTCTTTTGCCATGAATTTGCATTCTTTTTGAAAATAAGGACTATAAATAGTGAATGGAATATGGTGGTGGGAGTGTGGGACCTTCTGGCCCTGCACTCCCACCATGTGATTTTTGGTCACATAGTAATAGTAAGTGCAATGCAAATGCAAGTGGTAATGCACATAGTAAAGCAAATGTAAATGGTAATGCAAACGGTAGTAGAAAAGCAAGTGCAAAATGACACCAAAGCGAACAGTAACAGAAACGGAGATGCAAACGCAAGCACATACAGAAATGCAACTGGTAATGCGCGCGGTCACGGTACTGCAATTGGAAATGCAAATGGTAACAGTAACAGCAACAATAATGCCAATAGAAACAGAAACGGAAAGATAAATGCAAGCACATACAGAAACACAAACCATAATACGCATGGTCACAGTACCGCAATTGCAAACGCAAATGGTAACGTTAACAGCAACAATAATGCCAAAGAAAACAGAAACGCAAATGCAAGCACGTATGGAAAAGCAAACTGTAATGTGCACAGTCACTGTAACGCAATTGGAAATACAAATAGTAATGGTAGCAGCAACAATAACGCCAAAGGAAAGAGAAACAGAAAGGGAAACGCAAGCGCATACGGAAATGAAAACCGTAACGCGCACGGTCATGGCAATGCAATTGGAAAAGCAAATAGTAACAATAACAGCAATGATGATGCCAAACAAAAGACAAAAGCAAATGGAAGGGCAGCCGCAAATGCAAATGAAAATGCGCAGAGTGACGCAAATGGAAATGCAAATACAAACAGTAGTGGAAACACAAATGGTAACAGTAATGCAAACGCAAGTGCGAACAAAAACGCAAAGGGTAACGCATACGGTGACATACACGAGAACGCTAATGCAAACGGGTACAGAAATGCAAGTGGGAATGCTACCTGTAACAGCAATGGAAGCACACACCCTTTATTTCCCGAAAAGTTGCACAGAGAAACACAGTGAATAAAAAGAATGTATGCATAATAATGGGCCTCGGAGCAGAAAATGAGCACTTGGAATACTAAATTGCTTATATCTGAGGAACCGTATGACATAGAAAAAAAAATTTAAATTTCATGTTATTTATGACTTTCCTGGCTAGTTTGTATTTTTGTGATAAAAAATCCGTATTTTGAAACGTTTCAAAGATAAGAGCCCCGAAAGGAGTGGCAGACACCGCAATGTTAGTCTATGGGGAAAAAAGTGTCAACTTCAGAGCACCGTAACTTTCCAACCATGCAGTATTTTGTCACCAACCCACTGAAAGGCACATTTGTGGGATGTTGGCTTTCTTCCCTCCAAATTTCAGCCCAAAAGACCAAACCAGTGTTTTGCAGCAGGGTGGCAAAGAATTTCTGTTATTTTCCCCATAGTGTCGAATAGTAGTGTCGTAAATCATGACACTTTCACAAGAAAAAATCATGTGTCACAGGTACGACACTAATTTGCGACACTACTTTCTCCAAAAATTTCAAAAACATATTTCTGGGGTGTTTCACCCCAAAATAAAGACATGCCTAGCATCCTCAGAGCTCGACTAGGTAAACACAGAAATAATTGTGTCCCTAGATGGTCAAAATTTTAAATGCCAAGCATTTCTGTGATCAGTAACTGAAAACAAAATGGCAGATTTGGGACACTACTGGGGTCATCTGCAACACTAAAATCCGCATTTGCGACACTGTCGAACTTTTTCTTAACTCTTTCCATTGACTATAATGGGAAACTTGTTTTTTTAATAACTTTTGAACCGTTCAATATTTTTTCATGAAATCTTCAAAAGACACCCTTTGGGGACCCTGGCCACATGTTCCCTGAAGTTTTCGCACTGGTTGCGCAAACTGTGTGACCTGTAGGTGCGAGCAAAGAATGCGCAAAAAAGTGTAAATGCACTATAGAATGTTGCTTAATAACTCCATGACTGTATATCTGACTGGTACGAACCTTGGCAGATCCCAAGATCTATGTGACTGCTCCATGCTTGCCAAATTTCAGGCAAATCCGTCATACAGTGGCAAAGTTATTAAGGTGCAAAATTCCACACTTTAACCTTAAATGGGGTAGTCAACCCTAACTATAGTGGCACTACCGTGCCACTATTATATATATATTATATAGGATATGAACATTTAAGGTCAACTCAGGTTCTGTGGAAAACCATGATGGTGCCAGGTACATTAACTTACCAGTGGTAGTATTAGTGTACACACAGAGGGCATCCTTTCTGTTGGGAGTCGGTGCAGCAGACATTGGGCAACCAACAGCATTATCACATCATCATGGATGGTTAACTCAATGGCTAGTCAACCTTCTAGCACATCTTTTGGCAAGACACTGTGCATTAGCCCAGTCAGGACAAGAAGCATTACTTGAAATTCCAAAAGCAGCAGCAGAGGACATACTGTAATTCTTATTTGGAGTGTGTGTGTGCATGCATGACTAAGTATGGCATGAATTAAATGAAGACTTTTCTTTCCATTTAATGCTCTCATTTCTCTTCATCTGGAGTCAGGAATTTTCTGGACATAAGAAAGTAGCATTTTGGGGATGCACATTAATTCTGGTGACTGTGTATGACCACTGCATGCATGATTAAGTGTGCCATTAATTCTGGGAGACTTTGCATTTCTTGTTACACGCTCATTTCACTTTGTCAGCACTGGGGAATTTTCTGGACATAAGACAGTAGCATTTTGGGGATGCACATTAATTGTGGTGACTTTGTGTGTGGGGGGCTGCCAGTATTGTTGTCACTTTGCCTTACTTCGCGCTTAGGCGGAATGATAATGTGAAGTAATAATTACAAGGTGAAGTGCGCCTTTCATATTGGCCACTCTGCACAGTGGAATGAGAATGCGAAGTGTCCACTTTGCAGACACTTCGCTGGTGAAATTTAAATTCGCTGCATCTCTAGTTTGATATGAGAAATGCAGAATGTTCAGTGTGTTGTCCCTCCTATATTTGGATTGCACTAACTATAATGTTTCTTATACACTAGAAAAGCAACTAACTAGATTATAACAGATACTAAGCCCATTTTACTGCAGTTTTCTAAAAAAAGTAGGGTTGCCAATTAAAGGCAACCTGAATTGTCTGATGGCAGCCCAGAGAAAATGAAGGATGCTTAAGGGACGGGGGGGGTAGGAGGAGGAGGGGTGTGGGAAAGGAAACAGACAGGGCTAGGAAAGGGGAAGAGCCTATTGAGGTCACAATGAGATAATTGTGGTTTTTAGTTTTGATGGATGAAGTCTATGCCTAGTTGAGAGTAAAATAGAAACAGGTTAATTAAAAGAATAAGATTAAGAAAGGAGGAAGAAGGTCTGGGGCCTGCTGACCACATGGTGACCACATGGCATGCCAGGCCCAGTCTATTGCAAAAGTATGTGAGGTATTCAAATGGGTTAAAGTGTTTATGGCAGAATAGCAAGGTTTCTTATTAGCATTTTAAAGGATATACAAGTGCAGGAGAATAAAAAAAAAGGGTATAAATAATTACATGATTAGTTGATACTGCTTGTTGGGGAACTGATAATCAAGCCAGCATCTTTTCTCTCAGATTAGAGCTAGTTTGTTATGCTGGATGCTACTAGCAGGAAAGGGACAGATTAGCTCCTGCAAAGCCTTTTGTCTTTGCATTCAAATGGAAGATGTGGTGAGTACCAGGAGGATAAAGTGACTGGTAGCTTTTCTGGACTGCCCAACAGCTTAGTACTTCCATGCTGGTTTCCCCACATAGAATTTGGGAAAGGTTTCTGGGGCTAGGCCCACCGGGAGCAGTAGCGGGTCAAATAATGCCCACAGGTTTCAGCTTGGAATGTGGTGGGGCAGCGGTGTTGTTTTTGGCTCATGTGCTGCCTATTTCTGGTTGGATCATACAATAGAAGGCCGTGGAGAGAGAGAATTTGGGGACCAGGAGTAGTGGTGAGGGAGGGCAGCAGAATCACAGAGTTCATTGAGGTGTGATGCAGCTGGGAGTCACTCAGGCCATGCGGGGGGGGGTAGTTTGGGCCATCTGTGGTGACTTACCCCTCACCCCCACCAGTGGCATTTGGGATGTGAGAGGGGCGGTAGGGCAGTGGGTGGTTGCCTTTCTCCTGCAGGGGCCAGGTTACAATTTTCGAGCGACCCCCTCCAGTGGTCTTGGCAAGTGCATGTCATGTTTTTTACATAGAGGGTCTCACCAGGACACAGGCAAGGAAAGGCAGTGATGGTATGGTGGATGCTCCTCCAGGGCCAGCGCATATCAAGGGACCTGACAGGGACAAAGGCATGGGCATGGGAATGGTGGTATTAGGACAGAAAACTGCAGGGGAGCCGGTTTATGTGACAGAAGGGGAAGAAGGGAAAAGGGGTTCCTGTGGGGCGTTTACAGGCTGGAGAGGCTGCATGTGCACTAGGTACATGGTCACTCTTGGAGGACCGCATCCATGGAGGAGATCCTGTCTTTAGAGTGTCTGGAACAGTCTTCTCAGGCATGGAGGAGTGCTAGTTTGGGGAAGAATTTTTCTTTGTTAGAAAGGGTGGGGAAGGACACAAGGAGTTGGAACACGGTAGGCTGTGGCCTTGTGGCATGGTGTCTGATGTCATCGTCACATGGCTTGCGACGGGGGTTGGAGGAGGGTTAGCCCACAGGGCACTGTGGCAGGTAAGGGTAGTCAGGGGATGGGAGTATAGTTTTCCCTGTGACTACACTGTGACTGGCTGGAAGGAGTTGGCAATATTTTTTTTTTTTTAAAAGCATGATTTGGACAATCGGAGAGGGGTAAATTGGGGACATGGAACAAACTGATCCGGAGAGTTGCATGGATTCCTTTATACAGTGAGGAGACTCTTTTACATCCTTTCTTTTCAAGTTCCCTTCAGATTAAAGATCCAGAAGCAAATCATTTGATACCTTTTATTGGACCAACATAAATGTAACAAAAAGAACAAAGTGCTTTAGCTTTCAAACCAACAAGTCTTCCTCAGAAGCTTCAGATTAAAGGACATTAGTGTCACTGTCTGAACTGATACTTGCATGCTTAAAGGGATTTAATCATCTGTGGTTTACACCCACAGTGTTATCAAAACCACTGAGCTACTGAACTGTTTGGTACTTCAGCTTGTTCAAACTTTCTATTACTAGTTTGTGCCTGTTTTCAGATTTGCATTTATTTATTGAAGTGCAATAGGTTTCAGCAGTGGAACAGCACTGAGATTCCTTTTCTGTCACTGATTATATTTTCTTATTATATACTTATTATTGGGTATTTTTACTGGACATCAGTTTTTCTCAAATGGTGTTTTCCTTTTATTTGTACTAGAGGTGCCATTCTCAAGTTTATAAAGCTTGTTCCAAAGAAGCCTTCACCAGCACTGTCTCCATAGGTAGCCAGAGTACATGAAGCTCCCTGGGCATGGGGGCATTTGCAGGCAATGGGGAGCTTCACTGCAGAAGCAGGGGGCAAGTAGCAACTAGGGTGGTAAAAGATGGGCTTTTTCAGATGCTTACTCCATTTTTGTTCTTTCTCTAAGTATCTTTCAAGGTCATGGCCCCTAAGAAGGGAACCCCAGCCTTCAGTGCCCAACTACAGTCAGAGGCAGCTGCATTGATGAGCAAGATGATGGAAATGATTGACAAGGTGGCAAAAAGGGAGGAAGAGGAGGCAGGAGAGAGGAACTAGAAATAACCAGCCAGGCTATGGGGTAAGGGGGTTGGAGGTAAGCACCCTAGGGGACCAGCCCCAGACCCAGAACTGGTTCCCCATCCTAAACCTACATCAGAACCAATGAACCTGAACACTGATGGGGGTAAGGATAAAGTGGTCCCCACAGGGACTGAGGGGACACAGGACTGGCCCAGGGGTGTGGCTTGGAGTGGTTCTTGCAAGGGGTCCTTAATGGCTTTATAAGCCCAGGCTGAGGGTTGCTCACCCTCTTTCTGCTGGGATTTTTCATTTTTCATACCCATCCTCCCTGACACAGGTGGCAGGGGCAAGGAACGGGGGGGCAGGCAAGGATTGGTATGAGAGGACTTAGGATCCTGGGGCAGGTGGACAGTGCTGTACTAGTAAGGTGCTGAAAGGGCAAGAGTATAGATGGGAAAGGGAGGAGGAAGGTGGAAGGAGAAGGGAATTAGAGGCAAAGGAAAGGGAATTAGGGGATAGGAGGGAGGGGCCTAGAGGGAAAAAGGGGAGGAACAGGCAGGGCCGGGGGGAGAGCGCATGAGCCAGAGGTAGGCACCTGGATGTGACTAGAGGGGGGGAGGAGGTATAGATAGAAGGGCTAGGAGTCAGGTCTCTAGCATCTGGACCAAGCTAAATTACAGGTAGGGAAGATTGGTGGTTGGTGGTGTGGGGTCAGATGATGCATCTGGACCCCGAAAGAAGAAGGAACAAAAGGATGAATTCAATGCAAGATTGAATTATAAATAATGTGGACAATGAAATAAACTGTTATGTTTGAAAAATGATTGATTTATACACATGTACAGAATGTTACAGGCAAAGTGGGCAAGCATTAAGGATGCAATACTTGAAGCAACATCCCCATTGTATTAGAGAGAAAAGGAAGTGCAAAAGAAGAAGGAAACCACTTTGGTTCTCAAAAACAGTAGCAGAAAAGGTCAGAGCCAAAAGGCTGGCCTTCAGGAAATATAAGGGAACACAATGGGATTAAGATAAGGAGGCATACCAAACATCCCTAATGGAAGCAGGGAAGGCAGTAAGGCAGGCAAAGGCCCAAATCTTAGGAAACGCTAGCACAAACAGTAAAAAAGGTGACAAGACTTTCTATGGATACATTAGCGAAAGGAGAATGTCCAGAGGTGGTATTGCTAAGATAAAAGGGGATAAGGAGCATGTGAGGAGGAGGACTATGTAAAGGCATCTTTCCTAAATAGATACTTCTGCTCAGTATTTACTGAAGAGAAGGTAGGGTAGGGTCCACAGCTCAGCACCATGGACACAGAGGGGAGGGAGGTGTGCCCTAGTCCCTTCACAAAAGAAAGGGTCCTACAAGAGCTTGATAAGCTCAGGGTGGACAAGGCAATGGGACCTGATGGCATACATCCCAGGGTACTAAAGAAGCTAAGGGTGGAACTAGCAGAGCCATTATCAGAACTGTTTAGTGAGACTCTGAGCACAGGAGAGGTCCCAGAAGACTGGAGAAGTGCTCATGTGATCCCACTCCACAAGAGTGGTAGCAGGGAGGAGGCAGCGAACTACAGACCAGTTAGTCTCACCTCAGTAGTGGGTAAGATTATGGAGGCACTCCTTAAGGAAAGGGGATAGTGCAACACCTGGAATCCATAGGAACACAGGATCCAAGACAGCATGGGTTTACAAAAGGAAGGTCCAGTCAGACTAATCTCATAGATTTCTTTGACTGGGTAACCAGTGTGGTGGACCAAGGGGGAGCAGTTGATGTCGCCTACCTTGACTTCAGCAAAACATTTGATACTGTTCCACATAGAAGATTGATTAATAAGCTGGGTAGGCTTGGGGTGGGTCATGAGTTGGTCAACTGGGTGGCAAACTGGTTGATGAACAGAAAACAGAGAGTGGTGGTAAATGGTATACAGTCAGAAGAGATGCAAGTCACAAGTGGGGTACCTCATGGATCAGTCCTGGGGCCAGTCCTCTTCAATATCTTCATCAGTGACATTGCAGATGGACTGGAGGATAAGGTTTGTCTGTTTGCAGATGACACCAAGATCTGCAACAGAGTAGATGATCCAGATGGAGTGGGCAGAATGAGAAGAGATCTGGATAAACTAGCAAAATGGTCAGACGAGTGGCAACTGGGGTTTAATGCAAAGAAGTGCAAGATCATGTACATAGGGAAGAGAAACCCTGAAGCCACCTATAGGCTGGGAGAGGAGTTGCTGGCAGTCACAAGGGAAGAAAGAGACTTGGGCATCATCATCACCGATTACCTGAAATCATCCTGCAGACCACTAAAGCAGTAGGTAAGGCTAGGGGGATGTTGGGGTGTATTAGCAGAGGTATCACAAGTCAAAAGAGGGAGGTAAAATTCCCTCTTTACAAGACACTGATTAGTCCCCATCTGGAATACTGCATGCAGTACTGGAGGCCACACCTTCGGAAGGATATTAATCAAATTGAGGCAGTCCAGAGAAGGGCAACCAAAATGGTGCAGGGACTGCATCAGAAAACATATGAGGACAGAATAATGGAACTCAATATGTATACCCTAGAGCAAAGGAGGGAGAGAGATGTAATATGATAGAAACATTCAAACACCTTAAGGGCATTAACAAAGTGAAAGAGTCTAACATGTTTCAATATAAGAAAAATAGCAGGATAAGAGGACACATCATGAGATTAGAGGGAGGCTGTTTAAGGGGTAATGTGAGGAAGTTCTTTTTCACAGAAAGGGTGGTGGATGCATGGAATGGCCTACCCAGGAAGTGGTGGATATGAATACAATGCAGGGCTTCAAACAGGTATGGGATAGGCATAAGGGAGCAATACAGATGAATATGAATAGATAGGCCATTGACAGAGCAAAGGTTGATGGCACATTTATTAGGTAGAAAAATAAATGGGCAGACTGGATGGACCTTGCAGTCCTTATCTGCCATCAACTTCTATGTTTCTATGTTATTATAGTGGTGTAAATAAAATCCGATTGCCCTCTTGCAGTAATTTATTGGTCTGGGCATTTGATTCATTCCAGAAGGGGTGATCATAAGACAATGTGATAAATGAGTTTCATGGAGACCAGGGAAGCATCTGCAGACAGAACTGCTTTTATGTACATAACAAGTCTTCCCAGCTCCATTTATATACTGTACTTCAAAGGCAGCTTCCCCCCAGGCTGGTTTAGTGATTCATTTGTCTTTGTTTTCTTCATAAAGAAGACTAACATTTCATATGTTCTTTTATGTTGTGTCTGAAGTACACATGAAATGACATCTACACATAAAAAAGACCTGTTGTTTCAGTCAGTTTTTGAGTTAGTTGTCATCCCTTAATTGCCCCCACCAAAACTCCCACACCACTTCCAGCTGATCACAGCATACCTCACTGCCAGTGATCATCCCTGATCCTCTCAATGTTTCAGCAAAACTGAGTGTTGCCATGGCATAAACTGTCAGTGTTCAGGCAGGCAACAACAGTGAAAAAAAGATAATCTATCCCACGTTTTTGAACCCTTTTTGCAATATACTGACATCAAAAAATCACTATTTTTCCAAAGGTTTGGTAGATTATGATCATCCAGGAGCAGGGCAGATTGCTTAATTAGATTTGAACTGATAAAGAATTCTGTGTGTGTTTAGGGTGGTTGTGGTGTGGGGCAAATCAGTAGGGATTGGGTTTAGCTTGATTTAAAATGTAACAAGAAAAAAACAAGAAGATAAAATGCTTTTTTCCATTTATGTGTGTGTGTGGGGGGAGGGGGGAATTCATTGCAAATTGAATGAATCAGTCTATTAAAAAAAGTAAAAAAAAACAGCACACTGTCAAAACAGCTCTATTCTGCCACCTTGGGCTCTGGTAACATTGCAGTTACTCAAGTTTTACTTCCTTGGCAATGTGATATCACCAGAACCATTTTTGGCAGAATGGAGAAATTCTACAGTCTTCCATTATGAATTTCTTATATAACCTCATTTGATATACAATTGGAGCCAGATTTTGAAATGCCCATAGAGCAATGCAAGTTGCAATGCTTTTGGGCTGAAGCAAGCTTCAGGTGCATCAAGGACCCTGCATCCAATTTTGTAAAACAGGTGGTCCCTGAGCTAAAGACCCTGGAGTTGCATTTCTTTTTAGCTCCACAAACAGCCCCCACCCCCCGACTCTCTTATTTAATGTCCTCCTGTCCCCCTCTTTTCAGGTGGTCAGCGTGCCACAGCCATGGTCCTCTGATGAACCCGACCTGCTAGACTGCCATTCGCAATCCAGGTCTGAAGCTACCGGCCCCTCACAGAGAAACTAGATTGCATTTTGGCATAGTTGCATTCTGGCTACATGATACAGCTTAGCTCATCAGTTCCCGTGGAACAGCTTATTATTCCAGCTTCTCTCATGACCATTGTACCGCACTCATATTAGCACTACTATTTTCCTACATTATGCACAGCAATATTTAAACTTTGCTGTCTATCTGGTGGCCTTATACTCTCCACTGTATCCAGGTCCACACAATGCAGCCTCTTTATTATTACTTTGCATTGTATCTACCTCCCTCCTCACTCCCCTAGAGCCACATATTGACCGTTTATAGGTGGAGTACATTATATCTCCTTTGGGGGAGGATGTTCACTGCCATCCGCCACCTGGTTTCCTCTTTTTATTGGAATCTTCCTTTCAGCTGCCTTGGAATCCGGGAACATCTGTCTTCCTTTTACTGTACTTTAACCACCCAATCATACCCTTCTATCCCTCTTCCACTCCGGTGTTTGTTAAGCTCTATGCAGTGTTAGGACCACTTAGGTGCTTACTCTTCATCTAGTCTCCTTCCCCATCGCAAATGAAAATGTACCAGTATCTTTAAAATGCTACTATGTGCCCTGAATAAAATGTTGCTGATATTATTACTCTTTTCGGGCAATGTCGAACTGAACCCTGGACCATTCACTTAGATGACAGCTACCTCAGATTTAGCTCACCTCAATGGTATAAAATTCCTTTATATTAATGTTTGTAGTCTTCTGAAGAAGTTTGATTCCATTCAGTCCTAGATCCTCCATACTATGCCTGACATACTGGTAGTAACCGAAACCTGGCTCAGCCCTTCTACTCTGGATTCTGCCATAAACATTCTATCCTATAATGTCTTCTGAACTGACCAGAGGGGGTGGAGTAGCTGCATATAAACTAGATACATTTTTGGTGACCATTACCAATTCAACTTCTTTGCCTAAGGAGTTTGAAAGTTTGACCGTGAAGATTCAGCTCTCTTCCTCCCAATCTCTTTGCCTTATTGGATGTTACCACCCACCCTCAGCAGGTCTAAAGGTGCTAGACCATGTACACAATGAACTGAACATGTCAACCTCGGAAGTCATCATTTTGGGAGACCTCAACCTTGACTGGCTCTCAGCAAGCTCTATGTGATACCTTTGGTTTTATGCAACTAATTCCTGAAGTTGCACGCCCTAATAAGAAAAACCCTGCCAAAAGTACCTTAATTGATCTTATTCTAGTCAATAAGCCTCACCTTTTCACCCATTCAGCTGTTTTTTTCACCAACCTTCGTGACCATTGTTCCATTGCTTGTGTGTGGTCCGCTTCCAAACCAGTCTCCTCTTCAAGATATATATATATATATATATATATATATATATATACAAAAGAAACAAACATAACTTTGCTCCTCTAGCATTCCTTACTGAACTACAAAACTCTAGTTGGCAAGGTTTCTATCTAGCCAAGTCAGTGTGTGAAGCTTCTGAATCCTTTCAAAGGATTGCACTTTCGGCTATAGATAGATATGCTCCGTTGGTTAAAGTTCACTCAAAGAAAAAATCGTGCCCATGATTTTCGGCCAACCTGGAGGTCGCTTTACTTAATGAAGATGTTCTTTGGAAAAAAAGCACATTCAACCAAGCTCCCTGCTGACTGGTTGGCTTTCAGAATGGCTAGGAACACTTATACTAAACTTGCCAGATCTGAAAAAGCTAAGTATTTTCAGCAAAAGCTGGACTCATCATCTGAGTGTGCTTCTAAGTTTTGGAAGATCATTAAGAATATAAAAGGGCATGAATCAGCAGATTCTCTCCTGACCAAAATCCTCTCTGGCGGCTCCACATTCACTGACAAACCGACAATCTTAGATCTGCTTAACAACCACTTTGCCACCACTGGGCTCGCCTTTGACTCCTCACCTGCTTATAATCTCCACAGACAACTTTGCAATCAAGATACTGTTAGACCCTCTAGCATTACCGCTGTCCCTAACATGGCCTTCTCCTTTAGCCCTGTGTCATTGAAACAAGTGGAAGATCTACTGCTAGCCATGGATACCAGGAAAAGTGCAGGTGCTGACCTTATCTACCCCTATTTTCTGAAGCTCGCCTCCCATGTATTATCAGTACCTATCACCCACATCTTTAGTCTATCTCTTACCCAAGGAGACCTCCCTCACATTTGGAAAACTGCTCATTTTATTCGCCTAATCAAATCTGGTGACCCAAGTGATCTAAACAATTACAGACCAATAGCTCTACTTCTCATCCTCTCTAAACTGCTCAAGAACGTGGTTAACATGCAGCTTAGGAAGTACTTGGACTCCACCAATCTTCTTAACCCTACCCAGTCAGGATTCAGAGCTCGTCACAGTACAATATCCACACTCCGCAAAGGTAGCCAACTACTGGCAAAATTCTTTGGATGTCAAGAAATATGTATGTCTTGGTGGACTCCCTATAGTAAAAAGAAATGGGCCTAACGTTACTAGAGGTCCCCAAGGTTAGGACTAAGACAGGCCACAAATCCTTTTCATATGCTGCCCCTTCCTTGTGGAACAACCTCCCTTTGGAGGTATGAGAAACCCCATCAGTACCGTGCTTCCGCACAAGACTCTAGACCCATCTGCTATCAACGAGCAAATGCCAATGCCACCGTACCTGACACTACAACAATGACCCTGATAGCCCACTTACAAAACTAAAATCTCTAACCCCTGAACAGTGTAGCACTAACTCTTTCCTCCCCCCTCTCAGAACCATCCTAAGGCTCTTAGAACTATGTTACCTAAAGAATCCACAGTACTGTCTCTCTACTATGTATGACTAACAAGGATTATATGAACAACAACTTACTAATTAGATATATGAAATCCATATAAAAACTGCTATGTGTAAACAGCCGAATACTGTGTACCCATGACCTTTATATGTATATGTATCAACTGTTTATAATCTCATGTACTGTTATTCCCCAGTCGCACCTGAAAAAGAGACCTTCGGGGCCCAGTGGGCCTACCCGGTCATCAAAATTAAATAAATAAATAAACAAATAATGTGCCTTGTTTCTTGATCTTAGCAAGGCATTTGTTACAGTGGAACATGGCCTGCTGTTGGACACTCTTCAAAGCATTGGCCAAGATTCTTCTGCCTTGAAATGGTTCAATGGTTACCTCTCTGGTAGATTCCAGCTGGTTAAAGCCCAAGCAGATCTCTCTCCCCTAAAATTGCTACAAAGAGGAGTGCTGCAAGTGTCCATTTTATGACCACTGTTTTTTATCCTTTATATTAACAACATTGACTCTGGAATCAAAGCAGCCGACATTCATCTCTTCACTGATGACACAGTCATATACATTGCTAGGTCTACCCTGGAGCAGGCCTGTATGGACCTTCAGGTGGACTTTATTCAGCTGCAGTTAAACTTATTGAGCCAAAAACTACTTCTAAATGCAAGCAAAATGAAGGCTATACTTTTCTCACCTTCTGCCATAGGTCAAAAACCTTCCCTACCTAGCTTAACTCTGCAGATTCCATTGTTTCTGGGAGAACCTATTGAATATGTGACAAAATTTAAATATCTTGAGCTTTGGATAGACCAGAAGCTTACATTCTCTGACCATATTGAGGAACTATCAAAAAAGCTAAGGCAGAGACTGGGCCTGTTCTTCTGGATCAAGCATCTCCTATCCCATGACGCTAAAAAATGACTGGTCGAAACCACCTTTATGTCCTTATTGGACTACATCGACTTCCTCTATGGCCAAGGTTCTTCCTCTGCACTCTTTAAACTTGACTAGCTCTATCACCGAGCTTTGAGATTTATCTCTGGTCTATCAATCCTCAGCTAGTACTGCTCTCTGTATGCTGCAATAGGCTGGACATCCCTCAAGTTCAGAAGGCAAGGAAATGCCGCCTTCTGAACTTTTAAAGCTGTCACACATAAGCTTCCCCAGTATATCTCTGTCTGCTTTCCCCTATGCATTGTAGGCAATTACTCCATGTGCAGCCTCTCAATTATCTCATTATACATTCCTAAAGTTAATTCACATTTTGGTAAAGCGTCTATAAGCTATGTGTTCCTTCACCTATGGAACAACTTTCAAAAAACTCTGAAGCTGGCTGACCCGACAACCTTCTCCTCCTTCACAAAGCTATTCTCTCATTCCTTTATAGAATTCTGTAACTGCTTCCCCCCTGGAGACCAGTGAAATAAGTGTTGGACATCCATCCCCAGGCCTTGTGATTCCCTGTTTATCACTCCTTATCCCTTCTTCTCCCTATCACCCCTCCTTCCCCTTTTTCCTGAACTATTCATGTACATATTGTATAATAATGTACAGTACATTGACAATATTTTTTTCTTAGCCTCTTGCATATTTGCCTGTATAGACCTTGCCTAATACTGTACTGTGTTTTATGTCCTCTTCCACATTGTATTCCTTGACTGTACACTCATCTTTTTTCTTTGTATATTGTTCACTTTTAAGTGCATTTGTCCAGGTCCACCTTGCAAATGAACTCGCTCAATGGTGCTTCGCCTGGTAAATGAAGATTGATTGATTGTTTGATTGATTGATTGATTGCTGCAGCCTCAGGTTTGCACCAAATAGTTGGTGCACCTGTGAGGTTTGTCACAGGGATCTTCCCACTCTGGGGCAGAAGGGTTATGACGGGTGCCCTGGGGGCATTGAGAATATGGCAGCAATGTCAGGGTGGTGATGTGGCACACAGCGGGGGTGCTATTCATAATGCCAGACAGCTGTTCGGATTGGACATCTCAGTGGGGAGTTGGCAGGGATGAACGATGACATGGCCCCAGATGGGAACATCCATGGCACCTGCCCCAAAGTTACCAAAATCCCCAACTCTGCAGGCAGGATGCATCCTTCCACAATGCAGTAGGCCTGGGTACCAGGGGACTGTTGGAGTGCCTGAATAAAATTCATCTCCACCAATGGCAGCCCTCAACCTGCAGCCACTGCTTCCTTCCTAAAGGGTTGGGGATCATGGCACCTATGGGGCAGGTGCCAGGGCTGTTCCTACCTGGGGCCAGAAGCACCATAGGTCACTGACAGCAACATTGCTGACAGCCCCTACAGCAACACCCAGAAACCACCGCAATGGACCACAATGCACTACAATCCAATCGCTGGCAAGACAACACTGTAGCCACAACAAAGACACCAATGGTACTGCGAGATTCCTGGCCACTGCAATGATGCATCGGCAATGACCGCTACTGTAACAATGAACCAAATGATTTGCTATCCCCACCATGGAGGACCCAATGGACAGTACAGCAACAGGTCAGGATGTGGGCAGGGGTCATTGGTAGGCAGGGGACAGAGCGCATATACCACAGGGGGTGTGGGTGGCCTATCCAGTGCACTCAGGTCTGCAGCTGCTGTGGTTGACCTTGTAGTCACCGCTGGTGCACTTGCTGCCACTGTGGTGGCATGTCAGCTGCTGTTGCAGGTTGCTGTTGTGGCGGTTGAGTGTATGGCCATTGCTATGCTGGTGTCAGGATTGTGGTGTCACTCTGACTTCATGCTTCCCCTGGGGCCAGGTCACTGTCTGTCCCTGCCAACCTCTCATGAAGTGGTCTGATCAGCTTTCTGCCATTGTGCATGGCAACTCTGCCAGGTGCCACATCACCACCCTGACATTGAACCATATTTCCAGTGTCCACCAGGGCACCCCCCCCCCACATGCTCCTCCTGGTGCAAGCACTTAGGCCACCTCTTGGCTGGTCTAACCTGATCCCCCATGGCAGGGCTTCCAAAACCACAAAAAGTGGGATGGTGTAGCCCCACCATGGTGCAAGCCCTTTGTGACCTGGTGCAAGGGTGCTTCTGCTGCAAGGGTGGTGCAGGGTGGCTTGGGTTCAAGGCATCCTGATTTTGATGTAACCTGCATTCATAAATCAGGATTGCTGCAAACTCTAATGCACTGTGCCACTTGCATCAAAGCCATTTGGTGCTGGCACCTTGCATCAAAGTTTTCCCTTTTAAAACCAAGCTCCTGGTATTTAAACCAAGTGCGTCTGTAGCATGCAAGAACGTAACCCCATGAGAAGCACCATAGGATGACTGTTGTATCTGGTAGCTTGATTCTGATTCCTTTTTTTATCTTAAAAGTGAAAAACAGACTGTCCACCATACTGGTGATACCACACAAAAGCATGTTTGTTTATTGTACTTGATCAACTTCCACTGTATCTTTCCTTGGGAACACTTCCAATACGGTTTAAACACTACTGATGCAGTAGGAGGTATTGTAGAGGAGACTACTGCATCATGATTATCTGCACTCTTTGGAGTGTTTTTAATGTTCAGTAAGTATGCAATATGAGTAGCTCAAGATTTTTTTTAAACTCCGCTCTATTTAAAGGATAAGTAAACCAATTACAATTAGGAAACTTCATTCTGAACATAGAAACTCACAAATCATTGATTACTTGCAAAGGCAAAATTAGGACTAGAAGAAGACTAAGTTGCCATTATACAGGATATTATACCAGATAAAACTATAAGTTGATAACCATCTGGAAGAGAATAGGAATTGTTAACTTTACCATGAAAAAAACATGTTAATACCCCAGTGCATCACAGAAAAAGAAGGGGAAAACAAAGAGATGGAAAAGGAAAAATCCCTCTGTTTAACTGCTTCTCACATTGGAAGGCAGACCTGACATGGAAA
This sequence comes from Neoceratodus forsteri, assembly GCA_016271365.2. Lineage (NCBI taxonomy): Eukaryota > Metazoa > Chordata > Ceratodontiformes > Ceratodontidae > Neoceratodus > Neoceratodus forsteri. The sequence goes on along the minus strand of CM057458.1, from coordinate 784,146,563 downwards.
GGCATTTTATATCAATTAACATAGCCTTTATAATTTAATTTAAGATGAGTGGGGCACAGGGGGCAACCAAAATTGGAAAAGAAAGATGAAGATTTTGAAAAAAACACAAGCTTTAGATTAGTATAACTGCACCACTAGCATGCATTTCAGTTCTATTAAGAAAGGAATCAACTAAAATAACCAGTAACAACAATGGATATCTGAAAGGTTAGCGATCATAGAATCGGGAGTTTCAAGTAGAAATAATATGATGCAAAAAGGGTTGACAGTGTATCTTTAAAAGACAGTATTGTACAGCTAAGGATAATTATAAGCATGTAATGCTAACAGGATATGTATTTTGTTTCTTTTTTATCTTTGCAAAAGCACTTATTGGACTGTAGTTTCTGTTTGCATATCTTCTAAGTAGGCTAGTTCAGAATTGTATGAGGGATGGAAACAGAAACATAGAGAATGTTGGCAGAAAAATACCATTGGTCCATCCAGTCTGCCCTGCTTTACTCTGTCCTACCCCAAGACCTAAAGTCTTGTTGGTGTCTTTGCCCTCACTCTCTCATGCCCACTGCCTTACTGCTTTCCTGTTGTGCAACTATGTAGCCTTTTAATCAGCCCCAGCCATGTTTCAAACCATTAATGGTTCTTGCATACACCAACTCTGCTGGTAGGCTGTTCCACAGCATAACCACTTTTTTTGTAAAATAAAACTTTCTCACATCACTTCAAATCTCTTGTCTGTCAGCTTCCACTGATTTCCCTGTAGTCTTGATAAATATTTCCTCTCAATCTACTTTGTTCATTCCTTTCAGGAACCTGAAGTTCTCCATCATTTCTCATGCAAAGGAAGAGTTCCGGAAAGACCATATATCCAGAGGGACTAAATCTGCTTAGTTCAGAGGAACTTTAAAGGCCACTGATGCATTTCCAGAGAAATATTAGTTCAGCTTCTGTTTTGTCTTCCATATGTTTTATTTTCACCTCCACTTTAAATCCTGCCTCCGCTGATGCTTCAAAAGGCCTTCCTCACTTTGTCAAGGTATGAACAGCAGTTATCCTATTAAAGATAATAAAGAATATTTAAGTGCATTCTGCATATTTAAATTTCTAGAATATTTCAGATTCCATTACCACACATAACCTAGCTCAAAGGATTTTAGTGTGATCTAGTGTTACCACATTATTGTACTATACATTTCAATTCTGGCACAAGTAAATAAGAATTAGAAAATTCAGTGCCTATACAGAGCTAATCATTAAATAATGGTCTTTTTCTTACATGCTTTATAACATGCTTACTCTGTGATGTGTATTTGTGAGTTCTAATATTTACCTAGAAATGCTCATTCATTACCATTCCTCATCCTTATTAGAACATCTAATGCAAATTATTACATTTGTAGCTGGGTTTATACCCCCCCTGTCCTTAAGATTTAAAATATGTAAGTCTAATTAAGTCAGTTGGCATACAATGTGTTCTCTCTTAAATGAAAATAAAAATAAAAAACAGCATGCATTCAAAGAGCCTTTCTAAATACAGACTGTGTCTGTGATTGTGTATGTGTGTGTGTGACTGTTTATATGTGTGAGAAAGAGAGAGACACATTACAATATAAATGAACATTTTTATAGACACTACAATATAAATAAAGCTTCTTAATATATAAGGCATACTACAAATATATAAAATGTAAGAGGTAATGTATATATGCATATGCACAGGAAATGCATACTATATGAACCTGAACCCACAAAGAAGACAGTTGTGAGTTAAAATTTGTAATGGGTCATGAAACCAATGTCTATATGCAGTCCATTTTTGTTGGTTTCAAGAAGGTGAATAAGTCTGAGCTCATAAGCTCAACTTTGTTGTATATTTTTGAAGCATCCTTTGAGAACCAGTGCAGACAGGTTAGAGATGGAGTGATCAGATTGAGAGAAATGTTGTCATACTGGGTTTTAAGTCTTTTTTCCCTATATGTTATGCCGGTATGAGCTCATTCGGGTTTGAAGGGTTACCCAGTTTTCCCCATATAGCCTGGGTGTGGACACTTGCTGCACTGGATGTTGGACATAGTAGCGAACAAAAAGGGCAAAGGCAGTTATGGGAGAACAGGAGACTAGAAGGCAACAGAAAGCAAGGAGGTTGTTAGTAATAGGCAACATTCTGGAATCCCCATGTATAGCTCCCATGTACCCTGAATTGCTTGTTTTGGGGGTCTTAATAAAGTCTGAAATGGAAATGTGCTCACATGTTTTACATTTAGCAAAACTGCAGGGTTTTGTGCCTTCTAGTGTTCTATTGTTTTCGTCTGGCATAATTGTGCTCCTGACAATCAGATTAGATATGTTAGGTGATTGTTTGAAAGACTGTAAAGGTGGTTCCTGGAATATACATTTCAAGGTATCATCCTGACTGAATATTAATGGTTTGTCCTTAATAATTTTCTGTAGGGGCTCTAGATCAGGGTTGTACAGTATGTAGTAACCAAGGTTGTTTGGTTGGGCATGGACACGCACACACACACGCACACACACACACACACACACACACACACACACACACACACACATATACAGTCTGTAATTAGGAAGACTCCTTGAATATATAAACATTTTACAATTTTTAGGCCTCCTACTGTTGCATTCAATTTCAGGAAAGTAGTCGACATCACTAATCTGATTTACAACCACTTAGTATTCAAAAAACAATTTTTTGTCTCTGTTTATTTCCTACTCAAAAGAACTGTTTTACTCATGTGTAAAAGTTTATTTACTGTACCGGTAGATTTTTTGACCCTACATGAAGAAGCTTTTTTCCATAGAAACAGGATGCTACGCCTGATGAAGTGCTCTATGTAGCCTTAAAGCTTGTGTTTCATAAATCTCTTATTTGTCCAATAAAAGGTATAAAATCAACCACTTTGTTCAGCTTTTTGTACAATGAAGTTTGCCCCTTTAAGGGGCAGACCACGTTGTCCTGGTGGATCCCCTCTCCTGGCAGATAATGGGATTGTTCAGACTGAGAAGGGGGAGGGGAACAGGGAAGAGTCATACGGAAGGGGTATGACCTCAGAGGGGGGTGGGACCTGGGGGAGAAGCAGGAGGGAGGTGATAGGTGAAGATGTAAAGAAGGAGGGATTTGATATAAGGAAATATGAGGAACAGCACAGAGGGAAGTATCCTGTTTTGCTGAAATTTTGTTCAGCCATGGGGGGTTTACATGTGGGGTAGATGGAAGTTTTGTGAAGACAGAAAAGAGCAAGGATGGCACTACATGGAACGAACTAACCAGGACAATTTTTTTTGTGTTCCCAAATTTCTTAGGCACAATTTAGAGAGATGACACCAAGGAAGAACAAGCTGTTGAAGGAAGAGGCCTACGGACCAACTACGGAGTTAGCAGAGAAGGCCAACATGATGTGGAAGATGGTGGAAGGAAAGGAACCTGGGAGGCCAGGAGAAAAAAGGAAAGAGGCAAAGGGAAAATGGGGTAAGGGGAAGAGGCTTCCAGTGAGGCCACATAGCCCGGAGAGGCCACAGCCAGCACCAGTGGCTCTGCCGAGCCCAGTCAGCCCAGTACCACCACACCCCTGTCCACCGGAACTGTTAGTACTCCTCCCGCTGCCACCCCCTTTGCTTGTACCAGAACCCACGTCAGGGCCAGCTCCAGTACTGTGAATCCCGGTACCTTTGTCCCCACTGGTTACTCTGTGGATGGAGCTGCTAATGCCCATTCCCAGTGAACAAGGGCCACAAGGCACAGAGAGGCCTGCAGGTATGGTATTAGGATCAGTTGGAGACAGTATTAAAGAGTATATGGGTCAGATTATATTGACCATGGGAGAGGGGGGGTTAGGGAAAATGGAAACAGCATTGGCCAAAATTAAAGCAGTTAAAGGAACAAAGAGAGACATAGAGAAGGTAGCAGAAGGAAGGGAGGGAGGATCAAGAGAGATAGGTGTTCCCGGGATGAGGATAGAGGAACATTTCCCCTTGGCCACAAAAGAGAAAATATGGAAGAAAGAGTATGTCGATATATTTGCTGTAGTGAGTAGGGAGGCAGCGACCAAGTATGATGAGGCAAAGAACCTAAGTAAGACTGAAATGTCACTGGTGGTGGTGTTATTGGGGAAAAAAGAAGAGGACAGATTTACAGAGGGAAACACATAGGATGGGTGGTTCATAGGTTTTGCCACATATTCAGCAATAGTGAAGGAGAAAAAGCCGGAGCTGGGTATACCTTTAATTACTTATTCATTGATAATAAGGAGGCAAAGGTGAAAAGGGGAATGGGATGGATATACTATGATGAATACTTTAGGGAAAGGATGGCAACATATGGGGATGTCAAATGGTACATGAAACAGTTGGATTTGTGGGCAGATTATGCTATGGATCAATCCACGCCAGAAGGTGAGGCAGGAAAGAAGGTGGGGCTATAGCAAAAGTGTTGTTGGGGGTACAACAGGGCTTTTTGTTCATGGCTACAATATAGGTTCAGGCATGCATGTTTGAAATTTGGGGGGAACCACCTGGTCTGTAGATGCAGAATGTCATGGAATCAAGAAGGCCAGATAGGGGGATCACAAGGGATAACCAACCAGCCTTTTCAGGGGGGCGGGACAAGGATACAGGAGCAAGCATGGATGAGAGAGGTTAGAGGCAGAGGCTATGGGGTCAAGGGGCACAGACATATTGAGGAAAAAAGGGAGAGGAGGGACAGGGGATGGTAGGTGGACAGAGGTGGCAGGGATGGATTTGTGGCAGCTAAGGTCCCTATCAAGATAGAGGTATTGGAGAAATGGTTGAGACACAATCCAGACAAGGAAGCAGTGGAGGAAATTAAGGCAGGTTTCAGGACTGTTTTTTTGCTGCAATCCATGGGTCCTGTACAAGTAAGAGAGGCAAGGAACTTAGGGTCAGTAAGGGGTAAAGAAATCATTCTAAGACAAAAGATAGGGAAGGAGAAAGGTGCAGAGAGGGTGGAGGGCCCCTTTTGGGTCCCTCCTTTGGAGAATCTCAGGATTTCCCCATTAGGTTTGGTTCCCAAGAAGCAGCTGGGGGAGTTTAGAGTGATTCACCATCTCTCTTATCCAGCAGAGGAGTCGGTTAATGATTTCATAGGGAATGAGCACAGCAGGGTGATCTATGCAACATTGGAAGATAGGGTGCTGATTATTAGGGTGATCCCAGTGGCATGATTAACTAAGACAGAAATTGAGTCAACTTTTAGATTGCTGCCAGTCCGAAGAGAGGATTGGCATTTTTTGGGGTTTAAAATCGATGACCAATACTACTTTGACAAGGCCATGCCTACGGGTTGTTCCTCAGCCTGTGCTACATTTGAGAAGTTAACACATGTATTTAGTGGATTTTCCAACAGAAGACAGCGAACAGGGCAGTATTACACTACTTGGATGATTTTCTACTAATAGGGAGAGGAAAAAGGGAAGCAGAGCAGATGTTAGCAAGTTTTCAGGAGGTATGCAGAGAATTAGGAGTGCCGCTAGTGCCAGACAAGATGGAGGGCCCCAGCAGGAAGTTGGAGTTTTTGGGGATCTTGGTGGATGCACAGGAAGAAGTGTTTTGACTCCTAGATAGTAAAGTACAGAAGTTGAAAGAGCTTATCAAGGTGCACACAAGCAGAAGGAGGGTACAGTTGAGACAGATACAACAGGTCATGGGACATCTTAACTTTGCCTGTTGGTCGATAGCCCAAGAAAGGCTATTCACGAGATGGTTGGCCAGGGCTATGGCGGGGGCCACAAGACTGCACCATTGCGTAGACATAACAAAAGGGGTAAAGGAAGATTTCCAAGTATGGCCAGAATTTTTAGAAAGGTACAATGGCAGTTCATTTTGGCAAGAAGAGTGGGTATACAACACAGATTTGGGGCTATATATGGATGCGGCAGGGGGGTTTGGAATAGGGGGGCTATCTGAGAGGAAAATGGCTTTCAGAAACTTGGCCAGCAGACTGGGTAAAGAAAGGACTGATGCAGAATATTACATTGCTTGAAATCATGCCAATTTGGGCCTGTACCCTAGTTTGGGGAGAGGAGCTGCGGAATCAGAAGTTCATATTCTGGTGTGATAATAAGGCAGTACTGGAGGTCCTTAACAATAGGGGAGCAAGATCAGATGCAGTCACTGGGGTGCTTACACAGCTAGTGTTAAGGGGGCTGCAGTTGAACATGTCATTCAGTGCCAGGCACATAGAAGAGGTGTTTTATATACTGGCTGACAGTCTTTCCCATCTGCAGTTGCATTGATTCCAGGCTTTGGTGCTGACAGCAAAGGAACAGGAAACTCCCATTCCAACAAACTTTTGTGACATTGGCAAGATGGAGTCAAAATGCTGTTTCATGACTCATGGCCACCCAGGACCCTAAGGGCCTATGAAGGGGCATGGCAGTTATTTCAAGCATTCAGGGAAGTGCACAGCATGGAGGTAAGTGGGCCGGCTACAGAGGAACAGCTGGGAAAGTTTACAGTAGACCAATGGGAAAATGGGGTGGCACACAGCACTATGGGGATATACTTAGCTGGGATCAGCATAGTCTATAGTTTAAAAGGGTGGAGTGACCCAACAAAATCAATGCTCATCCAGTGAATGATGCAGGGATGGAGTCATATAATAATAATAATAACTTTATTTATATGGTGTCTTTCCATTGCCAAGGCGCCTAACAATATAAAAACAAATAATGTAACATCAAATGACAGAACAATACAGATTAAAATCATATGCCAATACAATAATAAATACTTCAATTATCTAAAAAAGCTTTTTGCCACAGATAAATTTTTAAGCCCTTCTTAAATATAAGGCAAAGGACAGCAGATAGTAGATGCCCAATAACAGATCAGCTGTTTGATAAGTTGGGGGTGGATACTGCCCACAATATGCAAGTCAAATGATGAAGCACAGCTTTTTTGTATGATTTACCTGATGATGTTAGCAAGGGCCTTGAGAGTGAGTGAAGTGGTAGGACACAGTAGGAGGGGGGAGGAAGGGGGTTTGGAATGGGGTGATGTTAGGTGGAGAGAGGGGACAGTTCAATAATGATCAGATGGTACAAGACTGATTAAGAAGGTAAAGGGAGCCTGGTTACATTCAGGACCCACCGGGAGACTGGGTTATGCCCAATTAGAGCTTTGTGGGCTTACGCTGCAGAGCGTCACACAAAAAAAGGAGTGCTTATTTGTGCATGGAGATGGAAGAAAAGTGACAATTTATCAGGTCACAGCTGTATTGAAAAGGGGCATGGAGTTTTAAGGTGAAGATCCAGCTAGGTACTCTTCCCACTCATTTAGAATAGGGGCAGCTTCACAACTGGCTGAGGATGGAGAGTCAATAGCATGGGTGGAAGAAGTGGGGCGATGGAAGTCCACCAGTTATAAGAGGTATATTCGTTCATTGAAAGAATAATTGTATTAATGTATTTTCCCACTGTTTCTGTTTTGCAGGTGCAAATAAGAGATGGGTAATAATTTGGGGGGATAATGATAAAGGTATAAAAAAGGTGGGAATAGTCAGAGAGAGAGAGAGAGAGATAGTAAATTATGTTTTATTTAATCAATCAGGGCAAGGGTGTATCACAGAAGTATGGATCTGTGGGCACTACCACAACTACTGGGCCAAAAGAAGAGCCAAAAAGAAAGCTGGGGGAAAGCATCTGTACCAGGATGTGAGACAATGTAGGCTGATATGTCAAGGAATTCCGGGGATGTGATGAGCGCAATTGCTTCTGACCATGAGAAAAATGAAAGAGAGGCAACCCACCCCAGACTTAATTATTATACAGCTTGGGGGCAATGATATTGGGGGAAAACCATGGTAGGATACTTATTTAAGGATAAAGCAGGACCTTGAGAAAGTTAAACAAATGTGGCCGGGGTGAGACTGGCATGGTCAGACATGATAGCAAGGAGGGTCTGGAGGCAGGAGCACAGCCACGTAGCAGTAAAGAGGGCTAGGTGGAAGTTGAACAGGAAGGTCTGGACACTGGTAAGGAACATGGGAGGGCCATGTGATATTGAGAGAAGTAGAAGAGTGGGTAGATTACTTTTATAGATCGAATGGAGTACACGTCTCAGATCTAGCAATAGATATGTTCAACATGGAAATGATGGATTTTATTTAAACATGTAAGAGACAAGAAGGAAAATAAAAGGGGGAAAGGGAAGATAAGGGGAAGGCCAGTCATCCAATGCAAGCTGGAGACAGGCTATTGGAATAAAGAGGGGGAGAAGGGGGGAAGGAGGGAATGGGTGAGTGACAAGGGAATATGAGGATAAAAGAAGCAACAGAAGAAAAGAAAAGTGGTCTCAGATTTCACTGTTACCTACAAGAGAAGAAAAGGAAGAAGTCAACCAGGTTTTCACCAGGGGAGACAAGAAGCAGAAGAAACTAAAAAGGGGTGTATTGGTATATGCAGATATGTATTATTGAATATGAATCAAAGAAGAAGACAAATGGATTGTGAAAAGAAATAATGGTGAATAGTGATAGAGTTGTAAATAATGGATGTGTAAATTAATAAATTGATTGCCAGTCTGAGAACAACAGCACAGAAGTGGTCCATCGTTTGTGGTGGGTAGAAAACTGGGACACTGAAGTCTGCCCCTTTAAGGGGCAGACCAAGTTATCTTGGTGGACTCCCTCCCCTGGCAGATAATGGAATTTCTCAGACTGAGAAGGGGGGAGTGGAGGAACAGGGAAGAGTCATATGGGAGGGGTATGACTTCAGAGGGGGTAGGGCCTGGGGAGATGCAGGTGGGAGGTGATAGGTGAAGATGTAAAGAAGGACGGGTTTGATATAAGGGCATATAAGGAACAGCACAGAGGGAAGCATCCTCTTTTGCTGAAATTTTGTTGCCTCCCACCCACCCAACAGAAGGGGGAGAGGAAGAGGGGAGTCCTATGGAGGATGAGGATGAACAGCCAGAGGTGGATGGCAGAAAGAAAAAGAAAGAAAAAAGGGGGGAGGGGGAAGAAGGAGGAGAGGGGGAGTGACAAGGGAACATGAGGATAAATGAAGCAACAGAAGAAAAGAAAAGTGGACTCAGTTTTCACCGTTACCTACAAGAGAAGAAAAGGAAGACGTCACCCAGGTTTTCACCTGGGGAGACAGGAAGAAGAAGAAGAAACTAAAATGGGTATTTTGATATATTCTGATATGTATTATTGAATATGAATCAATGAAGAAGACAAATGGATTGTGAAAAGAAATAATGGTAAATAGTGATGGAGTTGTAAATAATGGATGTATAAATTGAATAAATTGATTGCCAGTCTGAGCACAACAACACACAAGTGGTTCATCTTTTGTGGTTGGGGGGAAATCTGGGACAAGGACCAATATGACTACAAGTCATTCAGTACAGAGAGAGAAAGTCATCCTTCCGTCTCTGGAACGAACACTTGGTATGCTGGGGAATGAAAGCTATTTACAAAGCTAAATGCTAATTCTGGGTTCTGGAAGATTTGTCTGTCAGAGTCCTTAGTAAAGTTAACAACATTCATCACTCCATTTGGATGGTACAGTTATTGCAGAACACCTTTGGGAATTTCTTCAAGCCCAGAGCATTTTCAAAAGAAAATGTTTGCAATTTTGCAACAGGTGTTGTGACTACAGAATGTGCACAACAACTTTATAATGTGAGCAATAACTTTATAACATTCAAAACAAGGTTTTGAGGTGCTTGATTTCAGTGCACAATAAGCCCAAATTGTGTAGTATAATATTGATTAGCATATCACATTTCTGGTGGTTCCTTCTAATATCCTGATTAATCCATTCCAGTACACAGTTCAAAGGTTTTGTTTTTCAAGGCTCCCATACTCATATAGGTACACTCATTTCAATTTACATATTACTTTGAAATTAAGAGAGTTCAAGAAATTATCCTTATGCTGCAAAGATAATTGGAATGGCTTAGTCCAGATGCAGCATTTAAAACAAGCAAAGACAATGTGTAAATTGCATGGGTGCCACTCTGTCCATCCCAACACAAAATGCCCCTTAACCAAGATCTCCTAATTTAGGGACTGGAACATTTGGCTCCTCCCATCTTTCTGCTATCAAACCCCAGAATCCTATAATGTATGAGCAGCCAGAGAAGAGGTACTTCACGGTGTCCATCTGTTGGTTACAGGTTTCTTTGAAGCAATATCTGTCCTGTAACGCTTTATGCATCTGTGCATTTCTGTCATTTACTATGTTATGTCAACATCACCATAGTGTGTCCAACATTTTCTCCTGAACCCTTTTATCATTAAGTTGTTGAACAAACTTTGTGTCTGAGTTCACTGGGGGATGTAACAAAACAGGGGAGACAGAAAATTGGCTCCCCAGCACATTTAAATACCAATTTTGTTTCTAGAAATGTGTGCCATTTGTGATGTCTCCAGTTGCTATGTTTTAATCATTTGACATTCAGTGGTTTGACAGAGTGGCAGTTTTAAACAACCTAACACAGTCTGTTTAACTGTTCCACCTTCCCAAAACTACAAAAAAAGATCTGTAATTGAGGCATCAGCAAGGATATCTGTAGCTGATGATAATGTTGTATTAACATAGGAAAATATTACAAAAGGAAAAGGAACAAAACAAAGAAAAATGATTGCAGGATTAAGCATTTCTACTCTTCCCATTATAACTGACAAGTAAGTTATATCCCACTTTACACAATTTATTCTTCTTCAACAGACGGCCCAGAAAAACACTTTGAGAACCAAATCTTCTAAAGTTACAGTCATGGATAACTATAACTTGCATATAGAAATACAGGTGCCATATAGGTTTTAATAATCAAGACCAATATGAGATATTGGTTCTAGTTTAAGCTTCCAATTATGCCAAGTCATACTTTCCAGCTTCAAATAACTGCCTAATATTTTAATAGGGTATTCAATTATTTGGGTACCACCAATTTCTCTAGGTTCTCTATTTTTGGATGTCATGGCTGCAAACCCATACTCTTATCTATATTTAATGCAGATCCTGATACAACAAATCTAGCAGATCCCAAATAAAATGGAAAAAAAGACTCTATAAAACTTAAATCTAGTCATTCTATGGATAAAGTTTCCACTTACATGAATTATAAAAAAGCCTTACAAAAACTAAAACAAATGATAAAACAAGCTAAGATGAAGATAGAGCTTAAATTATCATATACCAAGGACGGATACAAAGCATTGTTCTCATACCTTAATAATAAAAAGGGGAATACTAGGAAAATTGGCCAAGTCACACAAATTGGCAACATTATTCAGTCCTACATAGAAACAGCAAATCTATTTGACTCTTATTTTTGCTTGTTTTTTTTCCAAAAAAAGACTCTCACCTCCCCAAGTCGATCCAAGTGTTAATCCCACATCTTCATGCATATATAACATTACTTCTTCTGAAATGACCCCACTTCTCAAATCACTGAAAAAAACACTAGCCCAGGGCCAGATCAAATTAGTGCAAGATTTCTAATTGAAACAGCAGAAGAAATAGCTAAACTACTGTGAATACTATTGAATAAATCCTTACACGTAGCTGACATTCCTATAGATTGGTTAACTGTGCCAGTTACTCCCATATATGAAAAAGGAAGTTGATCCAAGGTCCAGAATTACCGTCCTATAAGTCTTACTTCTATCATCTGTAAAATTATGGAACAAATAATTAAGACATTATTTGAAAAAGAAATGAGGACATTAAACATCATGGATAATACTCAGCATGGGTTTGAAAAAGAACATTCTTGCACAACAAATTTATTAGTTTTTTATAACAACATCAGTCAGGGCCTGGATAATAAGCACCAAATGGATGTTATTTTATTTGATTATAGTAAAGCCTTTGATAAGGTTCCTCACAAAAACCTTATTAGCAAACTGAAATCATTGGGCTTTTCCAGCTATCTAGTCAACTGGGTTAATGCATGGCTGATGAATTGTACCCAGAGAGTTGTAGTAAACAACAGCTTTTCCAGCTGTGGTTTAGTTACAAGCAGGGTTCCTCAGGGATCTGTGCTTGGACCAATGTTGTTTAATGTTTATATTAGTGACATGCAAATAAATAGCCAAAATTGGCTATCTAAGTTTGCAGACAATTCCAAACTTGGGAGATTAGTGGGAAACAAACTCAACCTTGATTCACTTATATCAGATTTACACAAGATTGAATTATGGGCATTAGAAAATAAAATGGAATTTAACACAGATAAATGTGTAGTCTTACACTTTGGAATATATAATCCTAAAAACATTTACTATATTAATAATACCTCCCTTTAAAGCTACTAGTAAAGAAAGGGATTTGGTGATATTAGTTAATTCTAAATTTACTTCAAAAGATCACTGTTTGAAAGTGGCAAATACAACCAATGGACTACTAAGACAGATACAACGTTCTTTTGTCTCTAAAGATGAACATTGTCTGATTCCAATATATCGGGCATGTATCAGACCATTTCTTGACTATGGATCTCCATTTTGGAACCCTCACCTTAGAGGTGATAGTAATAGATTGGAAAATATCCAGAGTTGGGCAACTAAGATGGTCCCCAGATTATCAACATGTATTTATCAATCTAGATTGAAGAAAACTGGCTTAAATTCTCTGCAAAATAGAAGACTTAGAGGGGATCTTTTACAACTGTACAAGTTGGTGCATTCCCCAGATCTTATGGCAAAATGTGGACTAGTTTTTAATACAAATAGAACTATTCCTTGGCGACATACTAAACAACTGACAGTACTGAGAGCTAGGACCACTCTTAGACAATACTTTTTCACAGTAAGGGCACCCAGGCTGTTGAACAAATTGCCACAGGAAGTGGTTGATTGTGGTGATATTGATACTTTTAAAAACGGTCTTGATAGGTGGTTACATTACAACCCAACCATATAAATAGCCCACATGATTGTGGGGGAAAATCTAGATGGGCTTCAGCCTTCTTTTTTCTAATACAAAACCTAATAAAACCTAGTAAACTTAGTAAACTTAACATTTCTGAAAATGCCATATTACTTCTGTACTCAAATCTGCATCTTCAATTATTAAAGTAAAATCATCCTCATAGTCAATAGCCAGTACATGTTCATGGCCCTCGCCAGCTATTAGGGATTGAATTCTAGGAATGCTATCCAGGGTAAGTAAAAGAGGATCTATGCAAAAGGCATATAGCAAAGAGCTTAAATGAGAGCCCTGTCTGACCCCTCTTTTTTAAGAAACTATGTCATTCACCCAACTATTTACTAATGAGCTAACCCTAGTAGGCATGTACAGCATACAAATCCATGTTATAAATTCATCAGGGAGGCCATGCTTATGTAAAACCTGTAATAAATACCTGTGTGAAATTTGTTTAAAGCCTTTTCCTTGATCTAGGCTTAACAGCCACCGTGATACAAGTCCTGCATTTTCATATACAACCTCCTCCCTCCTCCCTTATGTAAAAAATACAGTCTTGGTTTGTTCTCCCTAAGATCAAGCAGTACTGGACTGGAGTGATTAGATGCTCAGCAACCCTGGTCAATCAAAAGCATCATTTTCTGGTCAGTACTTAAGGTCAGAATTGATCAAGCCTAAAGATCTCCACTTCTTTAGGGATTGCCCCCTTTTTAATTATCTAAACCAATAAACTATTAAACGTATTTGGAACTAAGGTACCAAATTCTGAAATATAATTATAAAGGGTCAGCAATTCATCCACTAAGGAGTCCTCTAGAACCTTACAAAACTCATTAGTTAAACCATCATCTCATGGTGCCTTATCTGTCCCAAGTCAGGATATAGCAGCATATAATTCCTTTCATGTAACCTGCTTAACCAGTTCAGAAATACAATCTGGTGAAAAATCTGGACCTGATATGCCCTGCAGGAACTCTTGATATGACATGCCCTCATTGCAGACAGTACCTATTGAGGTTTAAAAAAATGAGAAATAATGGCTAAAATGGAGGTAGTATCTGTATACAGAATACCTATGTCATCAGCTAACCCTGAAATAGTCCTCTTCTGTACCATATTTTTAAATCCATTAAATGCATTAAAATGTGAGGCTTTCCCTTGTGTCCCAAATTTTGTTCTTTGCACAGTTATGGTAATATATTGTACTAGTAATTTTGTAATTCAGTTCTAAGCACTGAAATTTGGTAAGAGAAATCATCTTTCATCTGTACTGACAAAGATACTAGTCTCTGTAATTGAGCTGGGATTTTCTAGTCCTGTATATATTTTTCATTTGATAACCTCTTGCCATGGGTCAAAAAGAGGCTATGGAGGTCTGTTTTTTCATCTTCCCATCAATCCAGTGGGCAGTCATCAACATATTTTTTCTGCAGTGAGACTCCCTACTTCAGTCAGTACTTTCTTATTCTCCAGTAAGGTAGTATTAATGTGCCATACCCCTGGACCAAGTTTCAGATCTGTGCTGTGTACAAATGATATCCCTATTAGCATATGGTCTGAGATTTCTGTTGGTCTGTTCTCTATAGAGTTTGAACTTTTTCCAAAGCTAATGTATAACTTCCTACTGAACTAGGATCAAACTTTGAGGAAGACGAATCTGATGTGACTGACTACCACCTTGTGATCCCGTACAATCTGCTTGATCTTTAGTTGTGCCATGGCTTCTCCCTTTTTTCTTAATGTTTATTTTTTGCAGCCATGTTGAGCCCTTTTCCAGGGTGAATCTGAAAGATAATATATCTTTTCATACCTTTTCATACCATAGTTTTCTAACTACACTTTGGTTTATAGTGGGGCTGAGATTTAAATATTCTATTGAGTTAGATGATTAAGTATTTAGCTCTTCTTCTATTTTTGAAAGGCTATTCCTGCAGTTCAAGGAGTGAAGCAACCACCACTCCCCTTCATGAGCTATTTAAGTTAGCTACCTCCAGTCCTACACTGAAGCATTGTTTCATGGCTGCTGCCAGAGGCTCTACCCCCCTCTCTTTTTCTGCCATATTTGTTTCCCATTTTGCTTTGTGCTTTGGATTTTCTGATGGTTTATGCTGGACTTTCTGCTTGGTTTGTGCTTCTCCTGCAGTTCTAGGTCAGTATTTTGGTTCTGGCCCCCTGGCTGCAGTTTTTGCTTCTCTCTATCATGTGTTTCTCCTGCAGTCCATTCTCCTGTGTCTTGTGTTTCTACCTATTTGCTTTTTTTGTGAGGCTTTCCTAGTTTCCCTAGTATCCTCTATTACCATTGTTTTGTTTGTACCATTTAGGCTCCTGTTTTACTGTTTTCCATACCTTTACCAAACACTCAGTTCAACTACAGTCGTTAAATGTTTACACCGGGCTTCTAGCCAGGCAGCCACCCCCTTGTTTTCATTTTTCTCTGCAGCAGCCCTGCTCACTAATTTTGGTTCCCATATCCTATGGCTTTTCCTAGCAGTTAAATTCATTATTTCTACTGCCTCAGCATGCTCAAATTGTGATGCATCAGTGACTAACACTAACCTCCTTTATAGAACTGGTTGGCATACATTCAATTCACTCCAAACTCATATAGTTCAGTCTCATTCATTGTCCTAGTTATCATTTGATGTCTCTCTCAGCATTCAACCTAATCTGTGTTCATTTTTCCCATGTACCGCAGCCATCAGACTGCACCACGGCTTCTTACTACTCCTGCATTTCAATAAAAGCAGCTGTTCAGCCATACCTACATTTCATTCTTTCATGTGCATATGGCCGTCAGGCTTCACCGTGGCCTTTCGCTTTCTCACAGTCACATGTATGCCAGCCATAACATAGCATGGCTTCCAGAGTTTGCCCTGTAAGCTGATGGTCTCACTCTGTCCCATGAAGTCCGCATCTTGAGTGTGGGTCCCTTGACTGGGTGTGCTGCTTCTCTTTCTGCCTTTCAGGTGAGACTAGCCTATGTTCACCCTGGGGGAAGCTTTAGCCATGTATATCATCAGATACATCTCTTGATGTAGCATTTAAGATTTCAGCTGCTGAAGGGTGGGGTCCTTAAGTCCAAAGGGAGTTCCTTTAGCTGTGCAGACAGATTCAGCAACACCTTCAAAAGCTTTTCTCCCTACAACCACCTAAGGTTCACTTGGTCTCCACATCCTTCCCTGTCCTGGCCCTCAAAAGTTCAGCATCCCCTCTAGGTCTCCCTCATGGAGGCCAGGTATGTGCCTTTCAGCAATTGTTGCTCTCCTCCTCCAGCCTTGGTAGGTGGGAGAGAGTCAATGAGTAGGCACCCATTTAGCTCAGAGTTCACTTGGGGCACCCCCATTGCTTTCTCATTAGAGGGATAGAGTGAGAGCCTTCCCTCAAAAATATTTCCCCTGAATTGGGTCTCTAAATTGCAGTAGCTGAGCCATCACTAAATTATCCCAAACCTAGGAGGGAAGGCAAACAAGTCCTAGGATCCCCAGAGGTTTCCCCGTAGGGTTTTTTTCCTCTCCCCCATGTCAAAGGTCATAACATTTGGTAGTCTTAAAGAGCACCTTTCCCAGTCCTTTTGACTTTCATTCATAAATTACACCTTCTTGCATTTATTCTGGAATTGTATTTCATTATAGTCCTCTGCAGTTAGTTTTTACATTCTAAGCTGCTAAAAACTGCAGAGTGTACCAGAGCTTCTATAACAAGTCTGGTGCTGCTATGGACCCAAGGCTGTACTGATGACATCACTATAGGCAAAAGGAGTGACTCACACTGTAGAGTACAGTGCAGTCACAGCAGTTTTGTAAGGGAAAACTACAAGTGCTCAATGTACATACT
Source organism: Neoceratodus forsteri (assembly GCA_016271365.2). NCBI lineage: Eukaryota > Metazoa > Chordata > Ceratodontiformes > Ceratodontidae > Neoceratodus > Neoceratodus forsteri. Next base: position 784,129,815 of record CM057458.1, on the reverse strand, counting down.
GAACTCCCCCTTTCTCAAGACACCCTGCTGGCAATGAATCATGCCAAAATTCCAAATGCCTTGTCAGTTCATTTTTTTTGTAACATTGACTTGTGTGTGAGTCACTCCTCTGCCATGTAGTAATGTGAGTAGTAGATGGCTGATGCATCTGGAAATCATCTGGCCACCACCTCCCCCTTCCCCACTTCCTGCCAAGTTCTCCACAATTTTAGTCATCTCTAGTGTTCCATCTAGTGATCTATCTACAGTGCAGGCTGTAACTACAGTATGGTGTGTGTGTGTGTGTGTGTGTGTGTGTGTGTGTATACTTTAATGGTAGTCCAATTTTCTTACCACACTGTTTGCACTACAATAAGCTACAAATTCCTCAGTTCAGCAAAGTGTTTCTGTGAGTAACCACAGTAAATCTGTGCACTTCAAAAACTTAATTACAATACTTGCTTATCTTTCAGTACAGTGATTGATCCATTTTGTCAAAATCCAAAATGCTACACTTGAACTCAGTTTACAGTAAACTGTTTCTCTAGTTGATATGACTTCCTGCCTGACAGTGCACCTTTGCAGAAATCAGAAAGGGAGGGCACAAAAATCATCTTGTTTTTATTTATTTATTTAATTTAATTATTTATGCCTTTGGTAACTGGGTAGGTAAGCTGATCCAAAGGACCATTTTCAGTCATGACTTGGGCCACACAATGGCAGTCAGCAATCAATAACAGTGATACAATACATAGGTGACTGTCACAGCAGAAATACAATAGCATGGTAATGGGACAATGCACACCTTAACACGAGGCCAAACACTTTAAGTGGAACAGTACATTAGGCAGCAGTGGCTATACAGATAGGTAACAAAGGTGAAACAACTATGCAAAAGAAAACACTGTTAAATACACGGGCAGATGGTACAGTCATCAGCAGCTGCAAGTTATGGCATGCTGATCTAGACTAACAGAGGAGAGCTAACAGAAGAGTGAAATACTACAGACACACTAATCATCAAGCATCATTGGGTGTTAGGAGATTGAAAAATGGGAGTAATAGAAATGGTGCACAGAGAAGCTAGAAGGAGTAGTAGATGAGAAAGTGAGAGTAGAAAGGGCAGGCAGCACAAGGGTTAATGAGATGGTGGAGAAGAGTAAGGTTGAGAGTAACTTAGGAGGGAGGATCTGAAAAGAAAAAAATGACTCATTTGGAAAAGCCGGAGACAACATAGAAATGGCAGTGCACTAGGAGCTAGGTACTAGGGCAGTTCAGGGACCCTGGTGTCATCTAGGGTGCAGTTACACACAGACTCAGACAGAAACGATGCTCTCAGGTTTGACTTGAAAAACAGGTGGGAGAGGGATAGGTGGATGGACAATGGGAGATGATTCCAAAAGGAGGGGGCAGAGACAGAGAAAGTTCTACTGCCCATTGCCGTGGTGATGTGAGGGACATCTAGGGGAGTGTCAGTGGAGGCCCAGAGACTCCTAGGCACCACCCTATCAGTAAGAAGAGTAGCATGGGGAAGAGTTGTCAAGTTCTGAGAGAGTTGTCAACCAAACATCCCATGGCAAAGTTGAAACTCCCCTGTAGAGGAAGCCACCCTAAGGATTGATATAGTGTGCAGTGGTGGGTATTGTAGGGGGCATGAAGAACAAAGCGACAGATGGAGTTATATGTAGTGCTAAGGTGAGAGCGAAGTGTGGCAGACATAGAAGAGTAGACAGGGGAGCAGTAGTCCAGCAGGGGCAGTAGGTTACCTTGTGCAACTGCTAGTCTAGCCTCAAAGAACAGGTATTGAATAAGTCAGTAGGCAGCACCAAGCTTTTGGTGAATTTTCCTCATGGTAAGATTAATCTGTTCATTAAAAGGAAGGGAGGGATCAAAAGTCACACCCAGGTATTTAAAGTAACGAATGTTTTCAAGGGGTGGGCCAGCAGGTGTGAGTACACAGAGGGAGGAGTTTAGTTTGACAGCCTATGCAAGGAACGGCTTTGAGCCAAAGAGCATGGCTTTGGTCTTTTTTTCATTTACAAGGAATTTGTTGGAGAGAAACCATTTATATGCTGCACCATAGTTGTGAGAGATGGTGGAGGAGATGGATTCCAGGGATTTATCACTTTGGTAGAAGACTAAGTCATCTGCATAGAGGACAGCCTTGCAACTCAAGCTGTCAGCTGGGAGGGCATAAATAAAAAGGGCAAAAAGTAGTTTTTTAAGTAGTACTTTTAAGTAACAAGCAAGGAAAAAAAAATCAATGTTTAAACTATGGCCAGAAGTAATATCATCAGAAGTGGTACCCAAACTGAAGAGTGACCTCATAAGTACAGTAGATACTTGCTCATTAAACTTTATTATACACTGACAAGAAAGGGTATACACACCCAACAGCGACAGTTCGGCAGCGAGGTCCCCTACACCGACTACAGCACCATGCCACTGTAGAGGACACCCTGGAACTGGGCAATGTCTGTCAGGGTGTCCTGCACCCCCATTGAATCAGCTCCAACTCGGAGTTGATAATCCTTAGTGGGGGGTTGCAGGGGTGCAGTCCCCCACATGGGGTTGTTTGGGGGGGGCAAAGCCCCCTGAAAACAACACTTTGTGTGCTTAGAAACTGTCATCTGACTGCTAAATGTGGTTGACCTGCAAGTTTCGCTGTCTGGGCATTCGATGAGAAATTTGTCGAACACCCATCATGGATCTGCAAGAAAGAATGCTGGTCCCTGATTGGTCAGACTGGGACTGGAGCCGGGATGTTATCCCAGCATAACATCCCCTCTCTATTCCCAGCACACTCAGGACTGCATTAAATGTTAAAACAGTGAGAACATCAATATGTGGCCATCCCAGTGATCAGCTTCAGTGCTCCCCACTCCCAGCCTAAGTCAAAGCCACGGTACCGATTGGCTTCACATTATGATAAATCACCACAATCAATTTTTTTATGTAAATCTGCAATACACTTTCAATAATCAACTACTGTTTTGTGCACTGCTTAACAAAGAATGTCCCTCTATGAGTATTGCCTTCACCACTCTCCCACTTGTGTCCCAGATGCAGATAGTGTGAGACACAGCACTTCTGTTCTCCTGCCCTGTCCGGATCACACTCCGCCATCAGTGATTGCATATATAAAAAAGCACATGGAGCTTCAACTACTGTACTTACAGTTTCTTCTTTTCTTCCACATTCTGCACAAGTATTCCAACTGTGCCCCGAAAATCAACATAAGAAACCCTGCGACACTGGCTGGTGGAGGAGCGGGAGCGGGGGAGGGGGAATTGTCTTCTCCTTAAAAAAATGTAAACTCTAACATCACAGGAAAAGAAACCCCATGACAGCAGCTCATGTAGGAGTTGAGGGGGGTCAGGCAGAGTAACATTGCAGCACCCACCTACAACAATTGGCCACAACAGTCCATCAGGACTATTTTTGTAAAAAGTATTACTACACGTTCAAAAAAAAAACACACAAAAAAGATATGTAAATGAATTTTTCTTCTTTAATTTTTTTTGCACAGGACCCATTGTATAATAGGAATAATGCCCTCCAGGGTGGGAGTTATGCTGGGATAACATCCCTTCTTGGGTGTTGGATGTCCTCAGCCTGCAGCCTCAGACCAAACCACCTGAGGCAGGATGTTATCCCAGCATAACACCCACCCTGGAAGGTACTATTCCTTTATTTGAAACCTAGAAAACAGATTCTGAATGTGTGTCCTTTAACCAACTTTATAGATTGTTCTTTAGGAGCAGAGATGCAGTGAATTTTTACTTCACCAGAAATGGCAGAAAAGGATAACGTCAAAAATGTTACATTACATGCAGTGGGGCAGTTTCCTCAGCTTCACCCAACTTCAAGCAGAAAAGCTGGATTTTACAAAATAAAATTATTTCTAAATGTGTAACTCACCCAAACCACCAATGCATATTGTTTCCACCCTCCTCCAACCACACAAACCCTATAGAACAAAGTGCTGTACTCTAAGATCTCCAACTTCTAGCATCCACCTCTTGAGCCCTCCCCCTAGAGTCCTAGAAAAGGTTTGATATTAGCACAGCAGCTCCATTATAGTTAGGATTGAGTAGGCATTTCTATGCTAAACCTCAAACTTTGCACTTTAGTACTGTAGCTTTGCAAGTGTTTAATGGATTTGTGCAAAACTTTGCATGTGTAGTCTTGGGGGCAAGATATCTCAAACTGCTAAGCTTTGTTCTGGTTGGATGTATGGTTTCTGAGATCCAGATAGTGAAAAATGTGAAAAAAATTGTGTTTTGTTTTTTGTTTTGCATATTTTTTGTCATTACCTGGCACCAAAACAGTTTGGATTTCTGGTCTAAAATGTCAGGGTAGAAAGGGCTTGGGCCACAGTACTGCTTTTCACTGGTTTGGTGAAAAAAATATTAATCCATTTCAAAGTTATAAGAATTTGAAATTTCAGTTCTCAGCATGCACAGTATGGTTTTTGGATAGCTGCTTAGAATGAAAAAGAATTTGTTCTATAAAAAAGATAATTTTTTGTATGGGGTCTTTTTTCATATGAAAACATTCTTTGTTTATGGCCACCATCTTGTTTCTGCTTTTTTCCAAAAAAAAAAAAAGAGTAAAACTGAAAACCCATAAAAATCAGATGCTGCAGAGACACCAACACATGCATTTTCAGATTCTGGAGTTACTTTTTAGGAAAAATTACCCAGAAATTTGTTTGTATACATTTTTTAAATCTTTCTTCATGACTCAACTTTCTCTTTTTGTATGGGCATAAGAAAAAGAAACTGGGCCACATGAAAAAGGATCCATTAAATGAAAAATGAATTTGAACTTCGTTTTTTTCAGAATCTTTTTTTGTATTAGGGCATCATTTTTCATATGAATGAAACAACCTCACAAAAGAGGATACCTTCATATGAAAAAATAATCTAAAAAAAAACACTGAGTCCAAATCTTTTTTTCATATTAAGAAATCATCCTTTTTGAACAAAACAACCTCATGAAAAAGATCCCTTCATACAGAAAAAGAATATGGACTTAGTTTTTTCAGTGTTCATTTTTCATATGAAGGCATCCTTTTTTGTATAAATGATGCAGCCTGACAAAAAAGGATCCTTCATATGAGATAATAATTTGGACTTCAGATTTTTTTCAGATATTTTTTCATATGAAAAGATCCTTTTCATACGAATGACACAACTCATGAAAAAGGATCCCTTCATATGAAAAAATAATTTGGACACATTGGACACATTTCAACTTCAACAAGCCATAATTCCTTCAATATTCATACTAAAGGGGCAATCTCATTGTCAAAACAAAGGTCATAATGAGTACTACAGGAATAATCCATAATACACCACAAACATTTAGGGGCCATATAAAAAAACATAAAAGATTCAAAATTCCCATAGAATAACATTGGACATTTCACAAGCCATACAACCAAGCAATAGATTTCTTTTTGGAAGAAATGGAAGTGAGGACCTGGAGGGCCCTACACTTCCACAGCAACATGAATGTATGCATCTATGGAGTGTTAGAAGTGCAGGACTCAGAGGGCCCTGCTCTTCCATAGATGAATGTCCAAAGGGAGAGCATGAATTGGGATACGATTATACTGTCTCAAAAAATAAGGAATTTCATTGCAAAAAACTTTGTTGATGCACCAGTTAGGGTTCAGATTAAACTGACAAAAGCAGGAACATGTGGTGCTAGAGTTCCCAACCCTAACACCCCACCTTCACCCTGCAGGCAGCAAAGGAAAAAAACATTACAGCTTCACCTTTCCTGAGTGTTCGCAAATCAGGCCCGGGATGTTCCCTGGGCTGTCAACCCTAACACTCACGCTATTCTCATATAATATACTCATCTCAGCTTCATTGCTGATGGAATAGTGTGAGCATTAAGGCTGACAACCCCAAGGAACACCCCAGGCCCTGATTTGAAAAAACTCACGGGGAGAATAAAACTGTAATGGGTTTTCCTTTGATACCTGCAGAAATGAAATAAAAGTGTTTAGTTTTGGAACCTAACACCTAATTGTTCTACTTTTTTTGTTTAATCTGAACTTAATATATATATATATATATATATATATATATATGTATGTATGTATATATATATATATTAATAGATAGATAGATAGACAGATAGATAGATAGATATTATAAACTGCAAGAAACCCTGCTAATGCAGACATTAGGGTTAAAGAATGCAATGCATACAAAACAGGGAAATAAAAAACATCAGGGTTTCGGGTCTCCGGAGTATTGGTGAATCAGTGGTGTAGTCTACCTTGGTGTTGTCAACCCTAATGTCAACCCCCTCCACCCAGCTATAGCCTCCTGTCCAAAACACAAGGTACAGCTCTAAGCCAGTAACTCATAGTGATACACTCTTCAATGATATAGAAGTATGGATTGCCACATGTTGTCAACATCTATCTATCTATCAATCAATTTTATTTTATACTGCAAAGTATGTAATCAAACATGCCCATTTTCACAAATGTCCATTTGTACATGAAATTACAAAGATACAGAGAACCAATTTACAGTATACATCGTACAGAAAGGCTTAGGTAATATATTATAAACAGAAATTTATTTACAGGCATGAGAGAACGAATGCGCAAGATAAAGTAATTATTTACAGGGCATAATTTACAAAAGCATTTAGAGTCATTTGCATACACAGGATAATCAAAAGAAGTAAAGAGAGAGGGAAACAAGAGGGGGTGGGTGGGAGAGAGGGGGTGATGGGAAAGAGGGAGGGCAAGGGGGAGAATGAGGGAACATAATCTGTCATAGCTTTGGCTCAGTGGAGGGGTAGACATTGGTCTTGACAGCCTCAATGAAGACCCCACCACTGACTCACCAATACTCTGGAGACCCAACACCCTAATGTTTTTCATTTCCCTACTTTGTGTGCTTTTCACTTTTCAGCCCTAATGTTTGCATTAATGTATTTTTTTTGCAATTCATTTCCCTTCCTTTTCTGATAGTGGAATCATTTTGTCAATCACAGAGCTCTCTTCAGTTTCTGTATGAAATGACATAAATATAATACATGGAGACAGTCCTGACACAGTGCATGGGCCCATCAGGCTCAACTCACATGTCAACACCTTGTGAGGGAAAGCCCCCTGGTCCACCACAAGGTATTGTGTGTGCACACCAGAACATTGTCTCATCCTTGGCCAGGCTGGGGCCAGTGCTGCACACCACAGAGCTTTTCCCCAACCTCTGTCTTTTAAGCCAGCTCACTCAACTCACACCTGAACTCAGGTCACTAGCACAGGAAGGCAACATGGTCACCACTAGGCAAATGGACAACCCTGCAGAGTTACCTCATACATTTTTTTGTGACACTTTGACCCCAACATTTCAACAGAGTCCTTTTACAACCCCTCTTTCTGAACATGACAGGTGTCACTTAATAAAAAAATATGGACAAAACATCACTTCACACTAGAAGTGCAAAATCATATTGTAGCCAGGATTTGAAAATTGACAGCTGTCATGTTCATGAGATTGTGTGAAAAAAATGACTAAGTTGAAAAATTGGGGTTAAAATATTGAAAAGTACCAAAGTTATGAGTGTGCAGAGAAAAATTAAAACATACCTTCCTAACTTTGTTGTTTTTCTAATATTTTTATCTCAGATTTTCAACATAGTCTTCCTCCAACTCCACCTCATGAGCTCAATAGATGACAATTTTCAGATTCCTGCCAAAATGTCGTTTTGTGCCACAGGTGCAAAACCATGCTTTGGCCAGGATTTGAAAAATTATAACTCTCAGGTTTGTGAGGTGGTGTGAAAAAATGGCTATATTGAAAATTTGGTGCCAAGGTGGTCAGGAAAATGGAAACTAAAATTCAGTGTGGGAAAGTGCAAGGTTCTGCACCTGAGAGTCAGAAATCCAGGCCAGGTGTATCCCCTGGGAGGAGACAGAATTCAAGTCACGGAGGCTGAGAAGGACCTGGGGGTAGCGGTAGATGTCAAAATAAACATTTCAGAGTCCTGTAGGAGGGCAGCAGCAAGGGCAAATAGGATGTTGGAATGCATCGCCAGGGGTTTATCTCCAGAAAGGCAGAAGTGATTCTTCTCCTGTACAACTGCTTGATTAGGCCACACCTTGAGTATTGTGTGCAGTTTTGGATTCCACATTTAAAGAGGGATGTTACACTGCTAGAGTGGGTCAAAAGGAGGGCAAACAAAATGATCTGGGGCCTGGGAGAGAGGACCTATGAGGAGAGGCTCAAGGAGTTTGACTTGTACACCCTGGAGCAGAGGAGGGACAGGAGGGACATGATAGAGGTCTTTAAGTACATAAAAGGAATCAATAAGGGGGGGCTCAGTCAGGGTGCTCCAAAGGAAGGAAGAGGGGCAACGAGGGGGAATGGGTGTAAGTTGGAAGGAGGCTGGCTCAGAGGGGCGAGGAGGAGGAGGTGTTATTGCACTTAAAGGGTGGTGGAGCCATGGAATGTGCTGCCCATGGAGATGGTAGAGGCGGAGACTGTGGACGGGTTTAAGAGGGGATGGGACAGGTATGGGGGGAGGGTAAATCTGACCAGGTCCAATGCAGGGTGGAACATCTGGGACTGGGGATAATATAACCCAAGGGGGAGGAGGGGACACCATAATTGGCCCTCAGTTTGGGTGCTGAAAATCGAGCAGACTCGAAAGACCATTAGGCCTACTCTGCTGGCATTTTAGTATGTTAGTATGTTAGTAAAATATTGATAATTGCCAGTTATGAGTGTGCACAGAAAAATTAAAAGATATCTTCAAGCCTTTGTTGTTTTTTTCAATAATTTGACACCAAATTTTCACCATAACCTTCTTATAACCCAGTCTCATGACCTGATATGCAAATATTTTCAAGTCCTGCACAAAAGTTGACTTTGTGGAGTGACCATAAAATCACCTTTTGGGCCAGATATGACTAATTTCACTGCCTTGTTCATGAAGTGGGGTCCCAACCAATTAGTGCAGCTATGGACAAAGAAATGCTTGTGGACATTGTATTATTGGATTATGCCAAAGTTTTTGATTTTATCTCCCACAGGGTTCTTTAAGAACAGTTAGCTCATTTGCATCTTCAATGTAATATAATTGCTTGGGTAGAATCATGGCTGACTAACAGACATCAAAGTGTCAATATACAAGGTTTTTGTTCGGATTGAGAAGAAGTGACCAGTGATGTGCCCCAGGGATCAGTCCTGGGGCCGACACTTTTCAACATAGTAGTTTCATCAGTGTCGGTTTCAGAAGAAGCATGCCTGGGAAAATAAGCAGATGGCAGTAAAGTGGGAGCCATTATTAACAACCAGGAGGCAGCAAACAAGCTGCAGAAATATGTCTGCCATCTTTGGCAATGGACAGAAAAGAACAAATTAAAGTTCAACCTCGATAAATGTAAAGTTATGCATTCAGGCCCAAGAAATCAGAAATTCACATTCTAATTAAATGGTACCCTGTTAGGGAAACAACATATGAAAATGATCTTGGAGTGATCATCACAAATGATTTGTCCTTTGACTCCCATATTAGAACTAAAGTTAAACTAGGAAACAAAATACTAGGATGCATATTTAGAAACATCAAGAGCCATAATCCATCTTAGACTGTACCTTTGCACACATCTCTTGTGAGATCACATCTAGAGTATTGTTCATCACTTTGTACACCGCAATACAAGAGGGGTGAAGTATTGATTGAGCAAGCACAGAGAAGGGCAACAAAAAGAATTAGGACAGTGCATGGGATGAATTATGGTGATAGATTGAAAGATCTGAACATGTACTCAATGAACAATAGAAGATTGAGGGGTGATCTATGCTTGGTATTTCATGCATCCAGAGATAATTATTTATGTGAAATCACTGGCTTAACATCGCAAGTCTCTGCTAAGAGTACATGTACACATGGATTAAAAATTAAAGGAGAAATAAGTAGAATGAATAAAGAAAAAAATGGTTCTCCCAAAGAGTGGTTGCAGCATGGAACACTCTTCCAGAGTCTATAGTCATGTGTAAGACTATGGTATCCTTTAATAATATCAATAAAAATAATATTAATAATCTTCATTTAAATGAAGTGCCTTTCAAAATATCAAGACGCTGTACAGTAAGGTTAAAACAACAATAATAAAATCAGCAAACACAACAATAAAATAATTTGTCGGGTCCCTTCAGTCCATCCCATAAAGGCCTGATGCCATAGAAAAGTTTTCAATGCTTGTTTAAATTCCCCCAAAGTCATGCACTCCCACAGCAGATGGGGTAGAGAATTCCAGAGGGTAGGGGCCATGTACATAAATGCACAGGCCCCGGAAGATTTTAAAGACACCCTCGGAATCTCCAGCAACTCCTCATCAGCCGAATGGAGCTGTCACTCGGGGCAGTAAGGTACAAGAAGCTCTTTCAAGTAGTCAGGGCCAAGTCCATGTATGGCTTTATAAGTCAGTAATCCGACTTTAAAGGTGATCCACCACTGAATCAGCAGCCAATACAGATAGTGCAGCTCTGTGGTAATATGAGAAAATCGAGAAGTCCCCATCAACAATTGCACTGCAACATTCTGCACTAGTTGCAGGCGGTGGGTATCAACCCCAGATAGCCCTAAGTACAGGGAGTTGCAATAATCAAGGCACAAGGTCACAAAGGCGTGGACCAATGTAGGCAGGTCACTGGACAGAACAAGGTGCTTGATCCTGGCGATGTTTCTAAGATGATAAAAGGAAGACATGATGACTGCCGTCACCTGAGATCATAGTGTCAGCCTGTCGTCAAGCACCACCCCCCAGGTCTTGCACCTGTTCAGAGGAAAGGATCTAGGAACCCCTCAGACAAAGTCCAGAGGGCTGACCAGCCCTCACCCCCTCTATCCGGTGACCTGGATCCACAACCATCACCTCGGTCTTTCCCGCGTTCAACTTTAGCCAGCTCAAATTCATCCAGTCCTGGATTTCAGCAAGGCAGTTATTAAATATCGAGAGAGCACTATCCTAGTCAGGTGCAAAAGACAGATACAGCTGGGTATCATCAGCATAGCAGTGAAACCTCAGCCCATACCATCTTATAATGTCTCCATGGGGCAGCATATACACTGCAAACAACATGGGGGACAGCACTGAGCCCTGAGGAACCCCACATGGCAGAGAGTGTGGGTCAGAGGAATAAATCCCAGACACCACTCTCTGAGTTCTGCCAGTGAGAAAAGATGTAAACCGCCTGAGGACTGTATTAGTCAGGCTACAGATGGACCTCAAGTGCCAAAGCAGCACCCCATGGTCCACAATGTCAAAGGCTGAAGAGAGATCAAGAAGCACCAAGATGGAACGGCTTCTCCGATCTCTCACCATCAGAAGACCATTGGGCACCCGAACCAGTGCAGTCTCGGTACTGTGCCTCTTTCAAAAACTGGACTGGAGAGACTCGTAGATGTTATGGAGGGTCAAACGGTTCTCCAACTGTACCACCACTACTTTCTCAACAACCTTCCCTATAAAGGGTAGGTTTGAGATTGGTCTGTAGTTGGTCAGAGAGTCCAGGTCCAAAGAAGTCTTCTTCAGAAAGGCTATCACCACCACCTCCTTCAGGGAGCTTGGAAACTCACCTGAATCAAGGGAGCATCGGACTATCTGTACCAGGACAAGGCTGATAATACCACAACAACCCATAATCAGGGAATTTGGGCCTGGATCCAAACTACAGCAGGAAGGGGAGTATTCTCTGGACAATCCGCATGACATCTATGGGCTCCACCCGGTCAAAGGTACTCCAGGAAGCATGAGGTGAGGTGACCAGGCACCGATCAACAGCATCCCCCACAGAGTGAGTCAAGAAGATCTCCACCCAGATGTCAGCCACCTTATTCGCAAAGAACTGAGCAAGCTCATCGCACTCCACTTGCGAAAAGGCTCTTCGGAGCTGCAGGCAGGCTGGGTTGCACAGCCTGTCCACAGTTCAGAAGAGTTGAGCCAGTTGGTTCTGAGCAGCAGCAATCTCCCCAGACAGGAATTCTGCCTTCTTATGGGAGATTGTTGATTGGTAGACCTGATAATGCTCTACCAATCTAAGGTGGTCATCCTCCCAGGGCAGATTTCCACCAGCACCACTCTAACCTTCGTCCTAGTCACTGCATCTCCTTCAGAGTCACATCAAACCAAGGGACCAGAGGGTGAAGGGGGGGAGAGGAGAAACACAGACTGGAGCAATCAAGTCCAAGGCCATGGAGATGGCCTTATTATAGGCCAGCACCAAAGTCTCTGGGTTTGAGCTTGCCACAGGAAACTGCAAGAGGTCCATCACCGCCGCTAAGCCGTCAGGGCTCACATCCCATAAAGGGCAGTAACTGACCATCTCCACAGGGTCAGGACTATGGAGGGGGGTGCAAAAGTTGAACCTCACGGCGTAGTGATCAGATCAACTGACAGGTTCCACCCCCAAATCAGAGGCTTCAATCCACAAGAGGAAAACCAAATCAAGAGAGTGACCATATTTATGGGTAGCAGAGGTAAAAATTTTTGTAAGGCCCAGAGATATCATCAGCTGGAGGAAGTGCTGTCCAAATTGTGAGAGTTTGTCATTGACCCAGGCGTTAAAGTCACCCAGAACCATCAGTCTGGGTGACTCAAACAGCATGTTGACCATGAAATTCACTACTTCGTGTAGGAATCGCTTCTCATCCCTAGGTGTATGGTAGATGAGAGGTATCCTACAACCTACGCCTGCTACCACAATACACTCAAAAGATTCAGTCTCCTCAACTGGTACACTCATGAGACCCAACTCAGTCTTGAAACAGACCGTCAGCCCCCCCCCTCGGGGTTCAATCTCGACAGTACTCGACCGGAATTGCAGCCTCCAGCATGGGGCCAGCATTTTCACCCAGCCAGGTCTCGGTGATGCAAGCCAGATCAGTTGTTCCAATAAGATCTGCAATAATTGCAGTCTTATTCTTAACAGATCTGGCATTGCATAACACCACTTGAGCTGGACAGGTTTCGGGAGCCACATCGGCTACTTGCCCACCAAAAATAGTGGTGCCCTTGGGTATGGGAACTAGACATGGTGAACCACAGTGTAGGCTCCATGTCACCTGAGGGCGTCTTCTGGGTTTAACTACCCCAATGTGAGAGACCTGTTCATTCATCCTCCGATGTCTGCACCTCCCCCCCCAAACAATAACCAGCGCTCGACAGTGCTGGTAAGTTGACAACATCAGAGGTGGGGGGGAAAACAGGTGGAGGGCATGGAGGACAGAGGACGAATAGTGCATGACCGGGGGGGGGGGCCTACACATTCCTCAGGCTTACCAAGATCAAAATACAAAATACAAAAGCACCAAACCCAAAAAGAGACCTCCAAAAAGCAATAATAAAAATACTCAACCCAAAAACTACACAAAATAAGATAAATATGCCCTCCCAAAATAAATAATAAAAGCACAATTAACAATAAACCCCTCCTAGCACTAGATAGATGTTTCAGTCCAACACCTGGCTCTCAGAACAACATGAAAAGGAAAATAAAAACAGTAAATAAAAATCTCCTGCAGACCCCTTTCACTGGGTGTGCAGAGAGTAGTGTTTAAACCCCCAGGCCCTCTCACAGCCTGGGAGTAGTGGAAGTCAGGGCACTATCACTGCTCAAAATTGAAGATCCAATAGTCTGCTCACATTAAGTGAGAAAAAAAAGTTAAAAATTTAAAAGCCTTTTTACATTAAACATGCAAGAAACAGTAAATTGAATTTGGACACCCAGGTCCTCTCCCCAGCAGGAAATACCAAAATAGGGATACACTGACTATCCAAGATGAAGAGGTTCAAAGTCTAACCATGATTCCAGAGCAAAATAAGGAATTCTGTAGTAAAAACAATCCAATAAAGTGCAGATCCATGGCTTAAGGACCCTTACCTGCAAGGGCTGACCATTAGAAAATAACTACCCAGCAGCTATGGTGGTCTACTTAGAGCAAGCCCACCGACTTGCCCGGCAGAGAGCCTAGGCAAACTGTACACCGTCTGGCCGACCCCCGACTCGCTCAGCCCAGCCTGCTAAGTCATCCTTTGATCAATACATGGGTAATAGAAAATATGAGTATCACCACTGAATAAGTGATGAGCAAAAATTGGTCTTCGGACCTATCTGCTTGTATTATCCTATGAATCCTATGAATTCAAAAAGGCCATATTGAAAATCTGTGCTAAAATATAAAAAAAAGATCATACTATGAATAAAAGTTCAAAACACATTGAAATACATTATACAGCACTGACCTGTTTTCCTCAGTTCCCAGTCTAGCAGTGAAGAGTGAAGATGTGTCTTCGGTCCAGAGAAGATTATGGCATTGGGCCTTGGCCAGGTAAATATAGGGTAAGAGGGGTGAGTGTGGGGTGGTGGGTGTGGATGAAGGGGTTGGAAGGGAGTGGGAGGGAAGACAGCAGACAACAAGGGACCATTTTCTTTATTTCAAGGTAGAAAAAAAGAAAAAGACATCATAGCATGACTTGCACTAAAGAGCTAATGATTAGATGTGTGCGAAGTCAGCAACTTTCACTCCGCATAATATTTCACGGAGTTTCAACTTTCTGTGAAATTATACACCATGCAAAATCCCAGTTTTGCTTTTTCTGGTGATTTTGTGAATAATGTTAAATTGCTGACTTCGCTTCTATTGTGCCACTATCTGGGTTACTACTGTTACGCGAAATGACAATTTTGCAGGTGAAATTTGCCCTTGATGCGGAATTCGCACTGCAGTATGGGATAGGATGTTATCTGATGCTCTGGGGGGGGGTCACATAGGTTTCATAGGTTTCATAGGTGATAAGGAGCTTTATTTAGACCGAAGTCCCTTATAGCTCGCAAAAGTCAGTCTTATCCCAATATGTTATTTGTACTAAAGTGTACCTCCAATTTTGATTTGAAACTTAACATACTACCACTGGCCACTACCTCCATTGAAAGTTCATTCCAAATTTTGGTTACTCTAATCAAGAACCAATGTTTCCTTTTGGTGGATTTAAATGTTTTTCCTTCTAGTTGCAGAGGGTATAATCTAGTACTATAGCGAAGATTTCTATTTTCCAGACCCAAGAATTCCCACAACTGTGCATCTGTAATGGCTCTGTAAATTAGACACATCACCCCTCAATCGTCTGAATTCCAAGGAATACAGGCCTTGGGTGTTGAGCCTTGTTTGGTAATCTAGCACCTTTACCTCTTTCATCATTCAAGTTGCCCTTCTCTGAACTCGCTCAATGACCTTTATTTCCCTTTTGCCATCTGGAGACCAGAACTGGCCACAGTACTCCATTTGTGTTCACACCAGGGATGCATAGAGGGCAGCAATACATCCTTATTTTTGCATTTAATATGTTTATTTATACAGTGTATAATGCTACTAGATTTTTTTATAGCTTGATTACAGTGTGACTTGAAACTAAGGTCTTTACTTATCTGAATACCCAGGTCTCTTTCCTCCTCCGCCTTATTGAGTATCCGCCCACCTAGTGAGTGGTTCATCTGTCTGTTATTCTTCCCAAAATGCATAACACTGCATTTATCAGCACTGAAGGTCAAATTTTTATCACATGTTCAGTTTTCCAGGTCACCTAGGGCTGTTTGGAGGTTACCAGCTGCCTCTTGGCTGTCCACTATGTGACCAATTCTAGTATCATCAGCAAATTTGGATACCCATACTCCTGTGGCGGTGTTCATTGAAGAAATGTAGATATTAAATAGACAGGGCCCCAGCCCAGAACCCTGCAGCACCCCAGTGGTCACATTTGCCCAACCTGAGCATGACCCTTTTAAACTAACTGTATGTTTCCTATCAGAGAGCCAGGCTTTGATCCATCTGGATATTTTACCCTCATTTCCAAGCTCAACTAAGGCATCAATAAGCTCACCATGCAGGACCTTGTCAAATGCCTTCGAGAAGTCCAAAAAAATGACATCAATTGAATGCCTGTCATCCAAGGCTTTACCAACCTTTCCATAAAATTCAAGTAGGTTGGACTGACAAGACCTGCCCTCAGTAAATCCATGCTGGGTACAATCTATGTTATTTGTTGTGGTAAGATAGTTAATTACATGATCCGTAATAATACCTTTCAGGATCTTGCCTAGGACTGCTGTCAAACTAATGGGCCTATAATTTTCCAGCTCGTGCTTGGTGCCTTTTTTATGAGTGGGTACTACATCTGCCTGTCTCCAAGCCTCCAGAACTAGCCCTTTTTCTAGTGATTTTTGATAGATAGCCGTAATTGGACCAATCAAAATCTCTGCCAACTATTTAATAACTCTGGGATGCAACCCATCTGGTCCCTGTGATTTATTTTGATCCAGCTTCTGAAGTCTTTTAAGAACATCCTTAGTATTTATGCTAAGGCCTGTGTTTGGTGTCTACTAGAGATGGTCTTTTCTAGAATAGGTATTTTTGTTGAAGACAGATGTAAAAAAAAACTACTATATTGTTCAGCCATTGTAGAATACTCAGTCACCATACTACCATAAGAACCTTTGAGGGGTCCTATGGATTTGCTTTCACTCCTCCTATTATTAATATAAGTATAAAATGATTTATAATTATCTTGAACCTTACGTGCAAGCATAAGCTCCTGTTTCTGTTTAGCATTTTTTATATTTTTTTGGGGATTGTTTAAGAAGCTTTTTGTATATGTCCCAGCATTCACCGCTGCCACTTTTCTTAGCCTTTATAAATGCTTTATTTTTTTTTTTTATTGATTTTCGCAGAAGTGGTATCATCCATTGTGACAAGATTTTATTGGACCCTTCATATTTATGTGCTGATGGGGTGAATGTTTGTAGTAGGGAGACCACCTTATTTATCAGAAGGTCCCACATACATTGTAGGGGCTGATCGTCAGATTCCTCTACCCAGACCCATACAGCCAGTTCATATCTCATACTGACAAAATTACCTTTATTATAATTATATACTGTAGTGCTGCCTTTTTTGTTGCCTAGTCTACCTTTGTAGCAAAAACTCCCCATGGAGTGATTGCTAGATCCTAGAGGGGATAGGACCCTACAATCGTAGATGTTCTCAGCTAAGTTACTTAGAACCCCAAGTCTCGGATATGATTGCTCCTAGTGTTTGCTGTAAAATACTGGTTTTTGCCTGCCAAAATAAAAGCTCTTAAGTAGCTTAATTCTGTGGCAGTTTCAGCTTGCAATGTATCCCAGTTTATCCCAGCTAGGTTTAAGTCACCTAGGGCTATGTTATTATCCATAGCAGTTATTTTATTATTATACAATGGAGTAAATCGAATGTGGCAAATGCTGCATCCTGATTGGTTGGCTGGTACCTTTCCCAGCATGGTAAATCCTCCAGTGTACCCACGGGAAAAAGTGCCAGCCAACCTTATCTCATGCCAGTCTGGTCGCTTTCACTTTAATCGAAACTGCAGCCATTTGTCCTGTTGCCGCTTCGCTAAAACACCGCAGTAAATATTAAAAAAATGACATCCTCCTTCCAACCGTATGGACCTCAGTTACGTACAAAATATCTAAAAAAAAATTAAATAAAACAACATTTGCCATTGTATAATATAAATTTATCCTCCAGAAGGTGAGTATACTGGAGGATTATCAGACTGGTGATTTCGGACTGCGCCTCGTGACCGAATCACACCAGCCGTGGTAAATCCTCTAGTATACCCACACCCTGGAGGGATAAATTGCTTAAATGAAATCCAATAATTGTGAATCATCCTGCTGTGAACTGGATGGAGGCCTATATATCAGGCCTAGATTTATTTTGGTAGCATGTGGGGTTGGGTGGGAGATCTTAACCTACAAAGTTTCAGTGCTATCCCATTGGTTAGTTTCCATGGATTCAGATACAGTGTTCTCGGCAACATAAAGGGTCACTCCACCCCCTTTTTTTAAGATTCTGTCCTTATGATACAGGGTATAACCTGGTATATTTTTATCCCAAGGATCATCCTTTCCCCACCAAGTCTCAGTAATAGCACAAATATGTATATTAGAATTACCCATGATATAACGGAGTTCATCAGTTTTATTATTTAGACTCCTAGCATTTATTACAAGGAAATTCCAGGTTTCTAGGGCAGGGCTCCTGGTATTACATAGTTTTGATCTTAGTTTCCCCTCATCCCCCCTCATCTGTAGCTTAAACCACTTTCTATAGCTTGATGTAGTCTATGTGCGAAGAAATGTTTCCCCTGCCTATTTAGGTGCAATCCAACCTGTGCATATAGCCTCTGATTTCTAAATGTATCCCCATGCTCCAGGTATGCATGGCCTTCTATATGGCACCATCTTTTCAGCCACCCATTAAGAGCTTGTATCTCTACAGTTCTTGCATACATTGCTCTAGGTACTGGCAGTACACCCGATCGCATCCATTTGATACTAAATCCCTCCCAACTTGTTCAAAATCTCTCTGGATGTCAATGAGTTTCCTTTTGCCTACATTGTTAACCCCTGCATGTATTAAGGCCAATGGTTTTGTAGTGTGGTCCTGCAGGCCTGGGAGGAGATGTTTAGTGTCATTAATGACAGCCCCCGGTAGTAAGCTAACTGTGGTATTTTGATTGCGGTGTTTACATATTATGTGGTCAGTGTATCACAACATAGAATCTCCTATAACTAATACATCCTGGGGTTTGTTTGTGTCATCCAAATGTATTTCACCATTTCTAGTACTGCCTAGATTGTCAGAGTCCTGGACCATTTGTTGTTTACTAATAGGTGGTGATGATGCCCCCTGGGCTATTTGGTTCCCTTAGTGGCTAGTATCTGGAGTTAGGGCATTAAATCTATTTGGAGTTAGAATATTTGATGACCCACCTATATTTCTTCTACCTTTTTTACTTTTGATTTTAGTCACCAAGCATCGATCATCATTACCCTCCTCTTCCTCAGATGTGAATTTAGACTCATGTTTTAATTCCACAGTGTTTTCTGCCATATTATCTATAAACTGTTCCAAATTACTTATGTCCAGCTGAACTTGCACCCTTTTCTGTAGTAAAATAATTTCCACCTGTAGCACCTCCAAGGGATTGCATTTATCACAATCGAACCCTTCAGTTTCCTCCCTCTCCTCATACATGTTGCATTTCAAACAAAGCTTCATTTTGTAGACTACCTTATATTTTGTGTTTGTACTCTAGTAGGCCCAGGTCCCAGCTGACACAGCCGACATGCGCATATGGGCATGTCTCTGCACTTGTCTCCGTGCTCGGTGACGAGCGCCCTGCACACACTCTCCCTGCTCACAGCAGGAGCGAGTGAAATACTCTGGACTGCCCCGGAAGTGGCTCATTAGGGTCACTTAACCTCGCAACTAAGGTTGCACTTTACTACTTAAAATCTGACTCTGTGCATTGTCTACTCATCTGTAGACAAGGCACGAGATATTCCACAGGCCAAACTGGTGTTTTAAAAAGAAATAGCTGAGTTGTAGGTCATACAATCACTCCTCTGAACTACCCCAGCTCTCTTCCTGCTTCCTGTGTATCTGGAGGCAGGGCTCATGTTAAAATAAATAATTAGAGCTCAGTGCAGCTTAATACAGTGCAGAAATCAAGTGTGCCCCCTTTGTAACCCACAACACAAGCAGTCAGCACAGTCAGTTGCTTTTACATATTACATCTGTCTCCCGCTCACAGCAGGAGTGAGTGAAATACTCTGGACTGTCCTGGAAGTGGCTCATAAGGATCACTGAACCTTGCAACTAAGGTTGTGCTTTACTGCTTAAAATGTGGCTCTATGCATTGTCTACTTATCCATAGACAAGGCACAAGATATTCCACAGCCTAAACTGGTGTTTTAAAAAGCAATAGCTGAGTTGTAGTTCATACAATCAGTCCCCCGAACTACCCTGGCTCTCTTCCTGCTTCTGGTGTATCTGGAGGCAGGGCTCATGTTAAAATAAGTAATTAGAGCTCAGTGTAGCTTAATACAGTGCAGGAATTAAGCGTGCCCCCTTTGTAACCCACAACACAAGCAGTCAGCACAGTCAGTTGCTTTACATTGCTGAACAGCCGATAGGAAGCTGAGTAGGTCATGTCTGAGTGTAGTGTGTAGTTGAGATTCTCTCAGAGAGCACATTGTGTTAGTCTGACTGAACATAAAAACCTGTTAAATCATAAAAAAGTTCCATTTGAACAAAATTTTGATCAAAATTTGTTTGTGAGTGCATTGTGGAAACATAGTATTTTTTTTTTTTTTTTTGCATTCACTCATCGATTAGATTGTGTAACGTATGTTTTTCAGATTCTGCAATTTGTGTCTGTGGATTGTGTTTGGGGAGGGGAGCAGCATTGTAGGAGACTAGGCTCAATCAAGATCTGTACTTTTTTCATTTTTTTCTTAGTTAAGCAGTGTTTTTTGTGCTATATGTTGTGTTTGTTTCTTTTCTTGCCATATTTCCCACTGCTAAATTAAATCCCTGTGCATTTTGTGTGTGAAATACTGATACGTGTTTAGTTTCATTTGCCAGAATTCTCCGCACTAGTAGAAAAGCAGACCTTTGTTTTGGGCATATAAAAAAACAATTCAGTGTGCAGTTTCACTTGCCAGATTTCCCTGTGGTAGAAAACAAGTCCTGTGTTTTGGGCATATAAAATACAGATTCAGTGTGCAGTTTCACTTGTCAGATTTCCCTGTGCTAGAAAACAAGACCTGTGCTTTTGGCATATAACATACCGATTCAGTGTTCAGTTTCACTTATGAGATTTCCCTGTGCTAGAAAACCAGACCTGTGTCTTGGTCATATAAAATATAGATTCAGTGTGCAGTTTCATTTGCTAGTTGAAATATTATTGGTGTTGTGATCTATGAAAGGAAAACCTTACCATTAAAACACAAACAATAATCATGACTGGCAAAAAAAGGGTGGGAAAAGGGATGGACACCGCAGGTTTGCAAAGTGACAGCGATTCCAACAGCAACACGTGATGATCGCTACTACTCAAGTAATGGTAAGTATTGTTATTTTTTAAATACTCTTTCTCACTGTATTGCAATAATATTGTTTTGATTTCACAGATCAGCGTGGCTGTGCTTCTGCTTCATCATGATTGTTCCTATCTGCCTTTGAAATGTCATCTACTTCTTCCTTTATGGCCAGACAACATGACACAGAAACATTTTAGAAAGTACCTGAAATCAAACAACAGAAACACAAAACATGTACTATGACTGTAACGACTTTGAGTCTAATATTAAAAAAAATATGCATACTTCAATCACCCCCCTCCTCCGGTGTAAAAAAAGAAAATACTTACATTTATATGATTGTTGCTGAAATTACAGAGATACAGGAGGCAGAGTAGCATATGTCATCATAATCTTACCTAGACATGGAAAAAGTAGAAATACATGGTTATTACATCCAAAAAAGGCCCCCAGCCCAATATAAGAAACATGCAAAGAATACATATTTACCATGCCATGGTTGTGAATTGTGGTTAATAACGACTTCCTTCCAGGTACCAAGAAGTATAATGTAATGTAGTGTGGATGATTATGTCACTTCATAGCTCATGATATGAACAGTAACTGAAAAAGGAAAAAATTAGTGAGATATGGATATGAGTACAAATAACAGCAACCCACACCATGCAAATAAGTAACCATTTGTTACCTTTCCATGGTTTGACAATGTGCTGTCTTCAAACTTTCATAGCAGCACTCAGCAGCAGCAACAGTAGTAGCTGTAGGCAGCACAGCAACTTGACATTTGGTCATCATCATCAGTTTGCCACCATAGAACTCTTGGTGTTCCCGTCTTGCAGTCTTAAATTCCACAATTTATGCCACTTCTGAAGACACTTTCTCATGTGTGTCTTCTTGACTTATCTGGACAGTTGCACAGCAGAGCAGCAGTAGGCACACAGCAGCAGGAATTAATTTTTGGTACTTGGGCAAGCATTTGACTAATGTGACTAGCAGGAAAATCTTGAATGAAAATTTCCACAATGTATTTCACTTTTTAAGACATTTCTCAGATCTGTCTTCTCAACTTCTCCGGACAGTTGCACAGCACAGCAGCAATAGAAATGCAGCAGCAGGAATTAATTTCTGGTTATTGGGCAAGCACTTGACTAATGTGGCAAGCAGGGGAAATCTTGCATGAAAATGTCCACGATGTATTTCATGTATTAAGACATTTTCTCATATCTGTCTTCTCAACCTCTCTGGACAGTTGCACAACACAACAGCAGTAGGCACACAGCAGCAGGAATTAATTTTTGTACTTGGACAAGCACTTGACTAATGTGGCTAGCAGGGGAATTTTTGCATGAAAATTTCCACAATGTATTTCACATACAGTAATAAGACATTTTCTCATGTGTGTCTTCTCGACTTCTCTGGGCAGCTGCACAGCACAACATAAGGATGCATATTGCATTTCTAGGTATTGTGTGTGCATTTTGTGACTGGCTTGCACCACCAATTTACTTTACTGTATATTATCAGATAGTTTCATGAGCCCAAGGTAAAAAACTAAATGATTTTTAATTAATAGCTTCTAAAACTGTACACTACTATCAGTGGTTCTCATTTCGTGTAACACACTATCAACCTTTGAGGCAGCAATCAGCCTGATGTGGCGGTATGCCTAGTTTACATAAGATAGGAATTTTTTTTTGTTTTTTTGTGGGGGGATTGGGGAGGTAACAGCAGCAATGCATTAAGGAAATACAATGAGAAGACGTTTACCTATAGTTTGTTATTCTATTTTAAAGTGCCGCTTATCTACTAACTAGAGTCCTGCAATATCATTCTTCACACAATTTGAGTATGCTTCAGAACTTGTTTACACATCTGAAATATAATAAAAGGAACATTCAATTGAATATGGCCAGGACCAGGTTTTCAGCAACTCTAACAGCTGTTTCTGTACATGAATTTTTGAAACTCACTTCTGCATTGATGGAAATCAACTACTATGCAGCACACACTGCTCTATCACATTGTATGGGACAGTACGTGTTCAAAAACTGCAGCAAAGACTGATGAAAACCGGATGGGAGCCATAGTGAACCGAGTCTTACTTTAATATTTAAAATGTGAAACCATAATAGAAGGCAGACTCATAATCGAGAAAGAATGGTATCACATACAACAAGCCAGTAGGTAAGGGGAAATATAAATTGGAATAAAAAAGTATGGGCCAAATGTTTCACAACATTAATGTGCTGCTGCTTAATATTTTTGGGGGGATGGTGGGGAGTACAACTCTCAGCAACACTCAAAAAATGAGACTTCAGAATGATAAGGAATATATGATCAGAAGTACTTTAGAAATGAAAAGAAGTCTGAGACGTAAATGTGCAGATGACCAAAATAGATTTTTTTTTTTATTGTTTCATCATTTTAATTTTTTTTGCTGTTTTTATTTTGTGGTGTTGGGACAGAAGAGGAGACAAGGGAAGTGAAAATAAAAACATTATAATGTACAGAACAAGTACACTAAAAACAATCAAAATAACAATGTGACACATGTAAAGAACAAAAGAAAAACTAAAGACAATCATGGATCTTACTCAGGAGACTTATCACTCTCTCCTGGTTCTCCAGTATCCTTTATGTGTCTGCACTTTCTGCTGTGATCCCCTTGCAGAGATCCTCTATCTCAGATCAAAGAATGGCAAGGTGAGTTTGAGTAATAGGTCCTGTTGCTGTGCATGGAGGACAGGAAGATGAAGTGGATTGTGCAGATGATGATACAAATTCAATTGCACTCTCACATACAGGCCTGCTCTCAGTCCTCCTCTTTCTGGCACATTTTCCCTGCCTGGCATTGTCTCGTCCTGCTACCTCCCCTGCCACAGGAACATGATTTCTTGCTCCCTGCAACAACCTGGTCTCCCACACTGCACAGTGATGATTAATAAGGTGGCTTCTCTGCCTACCTATGCCAAAGTGGCTTCCTTTTTCCCATGCCAGACATGAATCCCACAAATACTGTATTGTACTATACTGCGATCATTCCTGGGTATCTCAAAATATTCCCAAACTACAGAGCTCCTTGATGGTCTAAGAATAGGAAGGAGGGACACCAGGTGTGATGGTAATGAGCTGATCAGCAGGTGGCACCTGAGTGTCAGCTGTGGTGGCAAAACAAACAGGAGGAGGGGAAGGCACAACAGGCTGCTGCTGCTATTTTAGCTGCTCTGGCTGCTGGGGCTGTGCATCAATCACCTGTGCTGTGGCACCACTAACAGAGGCAGAATAGACTGCTGCTGCTGTAGCATCTACTGCTGCTGGTGCTACTGCTGCAGCATCTACTGCTGCCAGTGCTGGTGCTGCCACTGCTGCCACTGGAGCTTCCACTGCTGCTGTTGCTGCTGTTTCTGGTGCATGACCACACAAAAAAGCCATTGGTTGAGCTGTGATGTGGACAGCCAGTTCTGAGTGCTGTATCATTTTTTTTTAATATAAAATGTATTACTGAATGTCTCTGCTGAAAATCTGATGCTCTAGGAGTGATCTCGCTTACCCCCCCCCTCAGGTTTCAGCTGAAAGATGCAAGCCATGAGAAACTGCTGAAAACAGCATGTGTATCACATACACTCAGTTTTTAGAGACAATGTATTACATGGAAGGCCTTAATCAAGGATCCTGTTTGGCTGAGTTAACTATAGCCATAGTTGCTATATCATATCCATTTTATGACGTTGGAGGAAAAACCCAGGTTATTACATAGAAGTGTGAAATCATAAAGATGATTTCATGTCCTGGAAGGAGGAAGCTTATTATGAGATCAAAAGAAGTGTCATTTGAAGGACATGAATTATGCTGAAGTTGCAGAATGTAATACTTTAAAAGACATCCTGTTTTTGTATAAGATATATCTTTTTTAGATATAATCTGATAGAGGAGGAGCTAGATGACCTCACACAAAAGGGGTTGGAAAATACAGTTTACTTTAAGGAATAATTCTGTTTTACTTAGAGACTTTCACCTAGACTCTGACAAGGAAAGATCGTGAGCACTTTTAAGCAGATATTTAGAAAGAAAGTCAAATCGAAGTACTGTAAGTAGGAATTTGCACTGTTTAAACCTGTTTTGTTTAAGTGATTGTATGTCTTGGGATATAAGAGTTCTGTATCGTACGTTTTACATATTTTATCTATTCTAGTGTAACCCCAAGGGGGCACTATCCCAAGGACTACTACCCCTGCCTGCCCTACCTGTAGCAGGGTGAGGGGCCCAGATCCATTGCTGGGTGCCTCCACCCAGACGTCAGGGTTAGAACAGTCGAGATTGACTCGGTCACAGCCCTCTGGGTTGCTGCAACCCCCTTTTCTTCCCACTAGTGGCCCACACAGTTCAATTTCAGTGTCCTTACCATATACACTTACCCCCCGGCTTGAACCAGTCAGCTCACTCTGGGGACCTCTTGAAAAGTAAGGTACAGTTACACCACATTCACTGTGCAGTATTTCCCCATGAATACACAAACTAGCCAGTGTACTTTTACAAAACAAGCAGTCTGATTTATTTAAGGGGGGATAACAAGGACCAGGGGGAATCAGGTTGATTAGCTTACCACATATAATATATGAGAATCTACCTATGGCTCTGTGCACAGGCCTAACCTATAAATTACTGTCTATGGGTACCCAAGCCCTAATGGCTAGTTCCTCGATGCAGCTGGTTGGGGCCCTGGCACAAATGGGCATTTAAATCCTGAGAAGATCAAATGAAGCCAGAAAGCTCAATTAGTACAGTCAGCAACATAACAAGATGATTTTGCCTTTGCTTGTAACCTTTAACAGGGAGCTACCCTGATTCAGTACTCACAACTCCAGCAGAGAACCACTCTTTCACCACTCGCAGGGCTGAGCCTGAGCTTCAAGGGCATCCTCGCACAATTATATGGAAAACAACAGAGGGGTACCATACCAGGCAGCTGCTCCTAGGACCTGACTGAACTCACAGCTATCCGGGGATCTCACTGCAGCTTCACTGTCCTGACAGACTGAGCACGATTTAGCAGATTCTCCAGTCCTCTACAGGGTGAGCCTGGTAGGTAGCTGCGCTCCTGCACAGTCTCCTCTGACCGCTGCCGTGCGGATTTAGTCTGATTCTAATGGTGACTGAGCCACCTAAAATTGGCCTTTACCACACACACGCGCTTCCCTTGTGAAGACTTAATGGCGCAGAAGACCAGGGCTCCTTCCTCGCTCACAGCCACAGCGATTCTGACCACTTTGGCAGTTGGAGCAAGTCTCTCTCTTTGGGCGCCACCCAATCCCATTGGAGGGCTGCAGATGCCAGTCACTCACGATTGCCCTCATTGGTGCAGAACGGCACCATGGCCCAGAATGCCACTTCCCAGAATCACAAGCTGTGTCCCCACTGGTTGGCCGGCTCCATCTAGAGTCCTGGTTTCTGGTTGGCTGCCTTTTTACTCCAGTTTAGATATTCCCTCACTCTTATTGGACCCTTTGAACTGTCCTGGTCCAAAATGGAGGAGCACAGCACACAGTGTCCCATCTGCAACAAAGGCAGGTTAAACAAAACTGCATTTTCCTTATCACTCTAAATGATTTCAGGCAAATGGCTACACCTTTCAAGGGGGCTTCATCAGCGCTCCTAACGACTGCAGAAACGGAGTGATCAGAGAGCAGTCGCGGGCAGGATTCGAGCAGGGAAACCCCAGTCCCCCC
The DNA here is from genome assembly GCA_016271365.2 of Neoceratodus forsteri. Classification (NCBI taxonomy): domain Eukaryota; kingdom Metazoa; phylum Chordata; order Ceratodontiformes; family Ceratodontidae; genus Neoceratodus; species Neoceratodus forsteri. The sequence continues at coordinate 784,103,138 of CM057458.1, read as the reverse complement.
ATTTGTACCATGAAAGTCTGCGAGTAGGCAGCTCTTAAAGAGGCAGTACTAGAGGCTTTAAAAGCACTCACAATGCCCACATTTAGCGGCCTTGCGCGGAACACCAATCAGGCATGGAGCATTAAGACAAGCTCCGGGAAAGCTTTTGGGAACCCCCATTTGTAGGGGGGTTACGCCCTTCCTGGCCTGGAAAGAACTTGGCATCCGCGTCAAGTAGTTACCCTTAAATCACTTTAAGGCAAACAGTTTAAGTAACATTATATCACACTTTATATTACATGCATTGTTACTGCATTCTCAATTTACTACTGTTTATGCAACATTACACACAGATAACTGTTTTCTTGTTAAATCAGGTCATTACTTCCTGTCCTTGACACCTGGAAAGAAGGGACCCTTCCCTATCAGCTACTTGCGGGCTACCTACAGCAGAGGTACCATACTCAAAAGGGCAATACTAACAGGCTGGAGTTATCCCCCAAGGCCAACTTAGGCAAGGAGCTCGGGGACACATACACCCCTTTATGGACTACATTTAAGGGCAGGTCCACAGGCTGACCCAGGGACTCATAACTTAACCTTACTATAGGCCGTACTTCTCGGACGGTGCATCTAGGGGTCTCAGAAAAAATGGCTACAGGCCCCAATTCCATTTCAGCCTCACTTAGATTATTAGGGAGAACCCCCATAGGGGTAGGAGACCCAGGGCCCCTAGCACCTTCAAGAACAGGGCCCTCTATTTCAGAACTCACACTACTTGGGCTCAGTTGGGGACATTTCGGGCACAGGCAAGGAACCATCAGGACACTCAAAATATTCTTCAGGTTCTGGCATATCACTGGCTTGCTCCCCCACATCACTCCCTTCTTCTGAAAAGTCAGATAGTTCAGCCAGACCAGACAGTTCAGCCAAGCTCAAGGATCCCACCCCTTGGGCTTTGCTGCTGCTCACTTCATCCTCTGGAAGCATTGGCTCCAGAGACAAAGCCGGGGTCTCAGACAGTCCAGAAAGCCCAACCTCATCTCCAGAGTTAACGAGGGGATTGCCCCAAAACAGTTGGCTCAGTTCATAAGAGGGATAGTATTCAATATTATTCTCATTGTCTTCAGACACAGACTGACAGTCATCTTCATCAGAGGGGTTTGGAAAGGGCCCTCTTATTTCATTTGCTGAAGCATCAAGTGATCTGGGTTTTTTCTTGGCAGCAGATCTAGTCATAGGCCTGGAGGGAGGGGCATTGGGAGGTTCAGCTTCAATCAAGATTTGCCCGATCGGCAGCAGATGATGTTTGTGTATAGTTTTCACATCTTTTGAATTGTTTTCAGGCAGCACTTTATATACAGGTAAATCTGCCAGTTTTCCCAAGACAATATGAGGTAGGTGATGCCATCTGTCAGCAATCTTGTGTTTGCCATGCAGTCCCAAATTCCTCAATAGCACTCTATCCCCTTCTCTCAGCTCCATTGCTTTCACTTTCGTATCATACCTCTCCTTATTGGCCAGGTTTTGTTTAGCAGCCATGGTCTGGGCCAGTAGGTAGGCATGGTTCATTTGGGCCTTCAACTTCTGTACATACTGGAGATGATTTTCTGCTTGTACCCCATCAGGGGAACCCCAAAACACACATCCACTGGCAGTCAAGCCTCTCTCCCAAACATCTGTCTGTATGGGGAAAATCCATTGGCATCACTTTTGGTGCAGTTATAAGCATGAACCAGGGTGCTAATCTGCTGGCTCCATCTAGGCTTGTCTTTAGGTTGCAGTGTGCCCAACATATCAAGCAATGTGTGGTTAAACCTTTCAGGTTTGGGATCTCCCTGGGGATGATATGGAGTGGTTCTTGATTTTCATACCCCCCACAAAGATAGCATTTCTTTAATCAAGTGGCACTCAAAGTCCCTCCCCAGGTCAGAATGGATTCTCTGGGGGGCCCTTAGTGGACAAAGAAGTTCTCAACAAGTACTTTAGCCACCGTGGTTGCTTTCTGATCTTTAGTAGGAAAAGCCTGTGCATACCGGGTAAAATGATCAGTGACTACCAATATGTTGCTGATGTTTTTCAGATCTGGTTCTAGACTCAGGAAATCAATGCAGACCAGTTCCATAGGGGCACTAGTAGTGATGTTAACCAGGGGAGCAGCATTCTGAGGCAGGGTCTTTCTTTGTAAACATTGGCTGCAAGTCCTGATATACTGCTTCACATCAGCACCCATTTTAGGCCAATAAAATCGGACCGCACTAAGTCAAGGGTTCAGTCTATGCCGAGGTGTCCCATGTGATTGTGCAGGGACCTCAAGACCAGTTCTCTAAACGCAGTGGGCAACACCAGTTGTTGTTTGTCTACCCGGCCCTCTTTGTCCATAGTCTCCCTTTGTAGTAGTTGGTTAATCAGTTTTAACTTTGAACCCTCTTTGTATAACAAGGCAGTTCTCAGATCAGTGGAATGCAGTTTGGACACGTCTCTCCAGCCTGCAAAGCCTCCAAAGCAGCTGTTATCATAGGGTCCAGGGATTGAGCCCGTCGGAGATTATCATTGTTGAATTGGGGCAGCGCACTAGTGTCTAATGCAGAAAAATGACAGTAAGCAACAGGTATGCAGTTCTCGGTTGGCCCCAAGCAATCCACCATGCAGTCCACAGCATTAGGAGACACTTGTTCCTCCTTATCAAATTTTTGGCAAAGGGCTCTTATGTCAGGTTCCGACAACCTGACCCAGTCGGTTTGGGGCACAGGCCTCTGAGAGAGAGCATCCGTATCTATATGGTTGAGACCTGCTCTGTACTCAACAACATAGTCGTAGGTGGCCAAGGCAGAGAGCCACCTATGGCCAGTGGCATCTAACTTGGCTGATGTCTGCACATAGGTCAGAGGATTGTTATCAGTCTTTACCAATATCTTGGCACCGTACAAATAGTCATGAAATTGATCAACAATGACCCACTTCAGGGCCAGGAACTCTAGCTTGTGCACTGGTTAGTTTTTTTCTGAAGGAGTCAGACTTCTGCTGGCAAAAGCTACAGATCTTAGACCGTTTGGGTGCTCCTGATATAACACAGCCCCCAATCATTGTAGACTGGCATCAGTATGGAGAACGTACGGCTTGGCCGGGTCAGCATAGGCCAGCACTGGGGCATGGGTAAGTTGATATATGATGTCATAGAAAGCTTCCTCACACTCAGTAGTCCAGCAGTTTCCAAACACATCATTCGGACGAAAATACTTCTTCTCCGTCCCAAAGTGCGCAACTTTCTTATACTTTTTGTGGGTGGGGGGTACCCCTGAGTAAGGTTGAGGAGGGGGCAGATCACTCGAGAATAATCTTTGACAAAGTGCCTATAATATCCACAAAACCCCAAGAACTGTTGCAGCTCTTTCAAATTCTTTGGTTGAGGCCAAGTAGTCAAAGCCTCCACTTTGCTGGGGTCAGTCTCTATGCCTTCAGTGGATACTATGTGGCCCACATACTTCACAGAAGTTTGGAAGAATTGGCACTTGGCTATAGATAACTTGAGACCAAAATCCTCCAGCCAATCCAGGACCTTGAACAATCGGCGTTCATGTTCTTCCAACGAGCTGCCAAAGACTATGACTTCATCTAAGTAAACCAAACACTCGAGCAAATTCATGTCCCCCACAGCACGTTCCATCAAGCGCTGAAAGGTAGCTGGGGCACCTGAAATCCCTTGAGGCATCCGGATAAACTCATAGAAACCCAGGGGGCAAATGAACGCAGTCTTCTCTCAGTCCTCTGGAGCCATCGGGATCTGATAGTACCCACTGCGGAGGTCTAACACAGAGAACCACTTACTGCCATTCAGACAATCCAAGGCGTCCTGTATGCGTGGCATGGTATACTGGTCTGGGATGGTCCACTGATTCAAGGTACGGTAATCTACACACATCCGAACTGCCCCATTCTTTTTCCTCACTACCACAATGGGGGAAGCATAGGAGCTTCTGGATTCTTGTATCACACCAGCAGCAAGCATCTCTTGCAAATGCCACCTCACATTGTCTATATCAGCAAGGGCCAGGCACTGAGATCTCTCTCGAAAAGGCCTTTCATCATGCAGCCGAATGTGGTGCTCAGCCCCTTGCACACATCCCATGTCCCATTCTTTTAGGGAAAATACCTGGTCTCTCTTGGCAAGCTTCTCACTGATCCTCACTTTCCATTCATCAGGCAATGGGGAGTCCCCAGAATCAAACAAGTCGGGAGTTACTTGGTCATCCTTCCTCGGGCCCTTGCTGTTGGGCAGCACTGCAGTGTCTGCACAATGTACACTTGCCAGGGTGCAACCTCTATTTACTCGAATCTCCTTGTCAGACACATTATGAACTTGAACCATCACCCTCCTGGCGTAAGCATGGGCTCTAGCAGGCAAGATACTGGGTTTAACCAGCAGTCCCTGAGGCAATCTTCCCTCCCCAGGTGCATCCAACATCAATAACTTATTCTTAACATCTTTTCTATTTCAGACTTCCCCTTGCAAAACACACTCAGCATTTGGGGTAAGTATCAACGGTGCCGGATCCTTTTTCCATACTACACCCACCAGGCCTTCAGGTTCTTTCTGGCTAACCTTCCTCTGAGTCTCATAGGCCTTTTGAATCAAAGCGGGTATTCTTAGGGCTTGCCCAGTCCTAAACACTTGCTTTTCTGAACACAATTGGGCTAATCGACCAAACATATGAGCATTTGTCCCAATCAACAGGGGCACTCCATCATACAGTCCAGTGTGGGGGCAGACTAAAACCAAGGTTTCCACCTGTTCATCCACTCCAGTCACAGAAGTAGGAAATGACAACCAGATCCGAATATACCCCAAGTACTGATAGGCCTTGTCACTCACCCCCTATACATGTAGACCATCCAAGGGTTGTAGTGGCACCTCAGGTAGGTGTGTCTGATACCAGTCCTGAAACTTGATGGTTATCTGAGAGCCACTATCTAATACAGCTCGGGTGGGGATCCCATTTACTCGCACCGGGGCCTCCATCGAGGGCCCAACCACATCAGACCATTCAGGAGGCACAGCATCGACAGTTGCTGGGGCGCTGGCCTGGGTCACAAAACCCTTCCTGGGGGGTCGGACGTGGGTCCTGCGATGCCAAGTGATCAGTCTGCTGTTGACCTTCCTTAAATTCTCTGGCAGCTGGCACTCAGGCTGAAAGTGTCCATCCTCCCCACAATGGTAACAAAACTTGGGGTCCCGGGGGGTCTCTATTGAGAGGGGAATACTTCATCTGCTGGGGGCCCTCTGGGGGGTGAGGGGATTCCCCTGGGCCAGGGCATTGGTTTCTAGATAACTCAGGTTCCCCAGACCTAACAGGGTGGGTAGTGGATCACCTCAAGTCCCTCACCAGTTCTCGTAAATTTCTGACCTCAGCCTTCAACTTGCTTTCTACTTGGGGGTCAGAGGAAATGGCACACACCTCCACCCCGTCCTGTAATTCTGGGGACACATCAGGCCCCGCTGAAAGGTGGATCTCCTCAGGTGCGCTAGACTCAGGGGTTTGGCTCAGGTTCACAGCCCCCACATAGGGTTCCCACCCCTCCTCATCAGTCTCTACTTCTCTAATCTCCCTCATCAATTGACAGTACTCAGACGGGGCAGCCCGTCTATCATGTAACTTAAGTTTTAACAAAATCACACTGGAAAATCTAGCAGACTTCAAAACATGTTCCAACCTGAACTGGTTCAAGGCTGTGGCTGTGATCCCCCTTTTTCGATAGGCCTTCTGCAAGGCCCGTTCCAGCCTAGTAACAAAGGCGGACTTCTCATTCCTCCATTGATTGGCAGACTTGAATTTCCATAATAAGTCTTCCCCAGTCTCTGTACTCCAAAACACTCCCTCTAAAGTAGAAAGGTACTCTGCTGCGGTAGCTTCCGGGCTAGTGGCCCGCAAGAACCTAATGGCTTCCAAAGCTGGGCCCCGCAGACTCTCCATCTGTCTCTTTCATTTCTCCCCCTCAGAGCATTGCCACTCCTGGACTAGGGGGGTGGCGTAGTCCATCCACGCCTCCAAGTCATCTTCCCCTGAAGGCACCGGCACTGTGGCAGAAAAAAGTTTTAGCCTACAGTAAGAATCTAGCTGTATAGGGGGAACCACTAGGGGCGGTGGAGCCAAAATAGAACTCTTGGGGGGACAGGAAGAGGTACTGGGGGAAACCTGGTGGGTGGGTTCACTAGAGAGGTCCAGTGCCTGCAGTAACTCTTGGGTAGTCCTCCCCTCCACAGCTAGCAATTTAAGCAGTTTATCTTTGAAGCACCTCATATCTGCTTATCCTGAACTATTGCAAGACTAAGGTTATGTACTTTTCCCACCTGCTCAATACTAAAAAGGAACTATGCCCTCAAGTACTAACTGCCAGTCAGACCCCCCTGGAGCAAGTGGACTCCTTCAGATACCTAGGCTTAACACTCGACCCTGCACTCACCTTCCACTAACATATCCACCTCCTATCTACTGACCTCAATGTGTGGCTAGGGCTCCTGTATCGCCTCAAACATTGCTTTACCCCAAATGCTTTGAGGCTTGCTGTCTCCTCCTCTGTCCTCTCCATGCTAGATTATGGCCTAGTCATCTACAGGGCGGCGAATTCATCGGCCCTCAGCAGACTATGTATTTCCCTAAACAAAGCCTGTCGCCTCACCTTCGGCTGTGACCATCTAACTCACACATGCTCTCTATATAACGATACCAACTGGCTGAACCTTGACAACAGGATTAAGTTCCACACCTGTCTCATGGCAAAAAAAAAAAGCTCTTGGCCTCTGCCCAATAGGACTCACACCACTAATAAGGCCGGCCCTGACACTCAAGCACACTCGTAGCTTTGGTAAGCAACTCCTCTCTGTCCCCCACTGCCGTACTTTCCAATACCAAAGGTCTTTCAGCTTCAGAGCCCCTTTCTGGATGAATGGTCTGCCCACACCACTTAAAAAAAAGAGCAGAATCGGCTCGTTCAAAACTGCCCTCAGAAACCTACTACAGTCCTTGAATCACTGTGATTGCCACTGAAATACCTTACACTATTCTGACCAGCATAGGCTGTGGCCAGACTCCCCTCACTCCCTGCCTCAACCTGTGCTCCCTTAGTCTAGTTCTACACATGTTGGCTATCTACTTAGTATGTTTGCACTAACTTTTCCATAGTTATTATTGCTTACACTGTTAGCCTCACAACTGCTACTGTAACTACCTGACTATGTACTGCTGTACTGCTATGTAACCTGTCTTTCTCTGTTTGTAATACTTGTGACGTGGAACCTTTGTAAAGGAGTCTCTGACTCAAAGGTATTTCCGAATCTCCAATAAATAAATAAAATTAAAAAAACTATTAGTCTGGGGAGACCCTCCAGAAGTGACTGACCCACTCCGAATGTGAACAAGCCTCCAACCCTGTGGGGCACCTTCCGGGTAAATCACTGGAGGTACCCTCTAGGGGTCGATGGCTAGACTACACAAAAGTAACACCTGCAAGGTCTGATCGAGCAGGTCAACCACACGTCCCTTCACCTCCACCTTGCCCAAACATTTAACACGCTCCGCTGTAGAAATAATATCAGCGGTCGGTGTCCCCAGAGGCACTTCTAGTAGTAATACAATTCTCTGTGAGTCCAGCTCTTCGTCTTCACCTCACCCCATCAGTTTGTGTACCATTGTCTTAACAGGGTCCAGCTTAATTTTAGCCATAGTATCCCCTTCCAGTTTTCCCATTAGCTTTTCCTTATTTATGCACTTCACCCACTTGGCCACTAGGGGACGCTAATCCCAGAGGTGCCTCCAATTTGTAACCCCCAGGAGGGGCTATCCTAAGGGCTACTACCCCTGCTTGCCCTACCTGTAGCAGGATGAGGGGCCCAGATCCGTTGTCGGGTGCCTTCACCTAGAGGTCGGGGCTAGAACAGTCGAGATTGACTCAGTCACAGCCCTCTGGGTTGCTGCAACCCCCCTTTCTTCCCACTAGTGGCCCATGCAGTTCAATTTCAGTATCCTTACCATATACACTTACCCCCCCAGCTCGAACCAGTCAGCTCACTCCGGGGACCTACTGAAAAGTAAGGTACAGATACACCACATTCACTGTGCAGTATTTCCCCATGAATACACAAACTAGCCAGTGTACTTTTGCAAAACAAGCAATCTGATTTATTTAAGGGGGGATAACAAGGACCAGGGGGAATCAGGTTGATTAGCTTACCACATATAATATATGAGAATCTACCTATGGCTCTGTGCACAGGCCTAACCTATAAATTACTGTCTATGGGTACCCAAGCCCTAATGGCTAGTTCCTCGATGCAGCTGGTTGGGGCCTGGCACAAACGAGCATTTAATTCCTGAGAAGATCAAATGGAGCCAGAAAGCTCAATTAGTACAGTCAGCAACATAACAAGATGATTTTGCCTTTGCTTGTAACCTTTAACAGGGAGCTACCCTGATTCAGTACTCACAACTCCAACAGAGAACCACTCTTTCACCACTCGCAGGGATGAGCCTGAGCTTCAAGGGCCTCCTCGCACAATTATATGGAAAACAACAGAGGGGTACCATACCAGACAGCTGCTCCTAGGACCCGACTGAACTCACAGCTATCCGGGGCTCTCACTGCAGCTTCACTGTCCTGACAGACCGAGCGCGATTTAGCAGATTCGCCAGTCATCTACAGGATGAGCCTGGTAGGTAGCTGCGCTCCTGCACAGCCTCCTCTGACTGCTGCCCCGTGGATTTAGTCCAATTCTAACAGTGACCGAGTCACCTGAAATTGGCCTTTACCACACACACGTGCTTCCCACATGAAGACTTAATGGCGCAGAAGCCCAGGGCTCCTTCCTCACTCACAGCCACAGTGATTCTGACCACTTTGGCAGTTGGGGCAAGTCTCTCTCTTTGGGCGCCACCCGATCCCATTGGAGGGCTGCAGATGTCAGTCACTCACGATTGCCCTCATTGGTGCAAAACAGCACCATGGCCCAGAATGCCACTTCCCAGAATCACAAGCTGTGTCCCCACTGGTCGGCCGGCTCCATCTAGAGTCCTGGTTTCTGGCTGGCTGCCTTTTTACTCCAGTTTAGATACTCCCTCACTCTTATTGGACCCCCCGAACTGTCCTGGTCCAAGATGGAGGGGCACAGCACACAGTGTCCCATCTGCAACAAAGGCAGGTTAAACAAAACTGCATTTTCCTTATCACTCTAAATGATTTCAGGCAAATGGTTACACCTTTCAAGGGGGCTTCATCAGCGCTCCTAATGACTGCAGAAACGGAGTAATCAGAGAGCAGTCGCGGGTGGGATTCGAGCAGGGAAACCCTAGTCCCCCTATTTGTACCACGAAAGCCTGCGAGTAGGCAGCTCTTAAAGAGGCAGTACTAGAGGCTTTAAAATCACTCACAATGCCCACATTTAGCGGCCTTACGCCGAACACCAGTCAGGCATGGAGCATCAAGACAAGCTCCGGGAAAGCTTTTGGGAACCCCCATTTGTAGGGGGGGTTACACTAGTAAAATTATTTTTAGAACATACTTGGTCTGTCTTTGACTTCTTTTTATTTGTAAGAAAAGTACATATGGTTAAAGCAGACAATAGACATAAGCTTGAATATTGATACCAAACTGGAAAGAGAAGCATTTTAAATCTGAGGTCTTTATTAAAGTTTTTAAGGGTTCATCTCTGTATACCTGGTTAGGTACCCATAGGCAAAGATATCTGGCCCTTGAAGACAGAAATATCTGAGCCTATACATTGAGTATGCTAGCAAGAGGTTAACAGTTTGAATCCCTCCAAGACTTGAGACCAAAGGTTGATCTCAACTCACAAAACGGACAAGAGGGTTACCTTGTTCTGTTAAACTGGTCACAAGACTGCACTCAGAGGTTGGCACTTTGGGAGTAGAGAGCCTGACCTGCTGAGTGGGTTTGTGACAGATTGGTTGGCAGTGGTGGCATAATTTTGGTATCACAAGCTTTATTGTTCTATGTCAGCTGAGACCGTAAGCTCTCTTGCAAAGAAAGAAAAAAAGGCAGAGTTTTATTTTAAAAAGGAAACAGAACTATATATCTCTTGGTGTGCAGTCAAGTTCCTACCTGTTTTATTTTTTTTCCTAAAGTGCAAGTAAGAGTAGCCATAGTCAGGGAAGAAGATGGCTTCTGACTACAGCAGGCACTCTGTAGATTACTTGAAGCAGTTGTGTGGGGACAGAAGAGTCCCATTTGAGGTGACAGGCAAAAAGCAGAACCTCATAGAGGCCTGGATGGTAGCAGATACCCAGAGCAGAAAGTTACAGACCATGACTGAAAGGGACCAGACCTTGAATGTGGCAGGACTAGCGGCCAGTGCTGTGTCCAATTCAAGTGAGGATGACAGCAGGGTCACTGTCAGTGAAGAGTCACAGCAGCAGGGGAAGGCCACCAGTATCCTGAATCCAGACATACTCAGGTTGCAAATTGAGTTGTGCAGGATGGAACTGGAGTTCCTGAGGGAGAGAGAGCAAGAGAATCGAGAGGCAGACCATGAGGCAGAGCGAGAACGCCAAGAGGCAGAGCGAGAGAAGTGAGCAGTGGCCTGTGAGGCAGAGTGAGAGAAGGGAGAGGCAGAGGAGAAGAGAGAGGAGCACCAGAGGCGACATGAACTGGAGAAGCTACGACTCTGACCAGCGGCACTGGAGCAGGTAAGTGGCTTGGGTTTAACTGGGACTGCAGGACTGGTTTACAAATTGAACTCCAAATTAATTGCTAAATTTAAGGAGGGGGAAAATATGGATGCTTTTTTAAATTCTTTTCAAAAAAGTTTGTATTCAGGCTAAAATTCCTAGAGAGTTCTGGAGCTTTCAGCTATCCTCGCTACTTACCGGGAAAGCTCAGGATGCATTGGGTCAAATGGACACTGAGGACAGTAATAATTATGGCAAACTAAAAGCTGCACTGTTAAAAAAGTTTGAATTAACTGCTGAATCTTACAGAGCTAAATTTCTTAAGCTCAGGAGAAGCCCTGATATGAGCTACGAGGAGCTAGCCATGAAACAACGTCAGTTTTTAACACATTGGTGGGAAGGAATTGAGGCAAACTCTGTTGATAAAATTAAAAATGTGATTTTATTAGAACAGTTTTATTGGGCATGCCCAGCAGAGCTAAAAACCTGGCTACAGGACCAAGATCCAAAAACAGTGCAAGAGGCTGCTGAACTCTCGGGCCACTATGCCAAGAGCAGACCTGATCTGAGAGTGAATGGGGCCAAAGTGGCAGTGCAGAAAGTGAAAAGCGTGCCTTCAGGGCAGCTAAAACCCTCACTGCCTCCACCGAAACTAGTTAGCCCCAGGTTTCAATGAAAAGATTTCTCTGAAGTAAGAAATGCCTGTTGGTTGTGTAAAGAAACTGGGCATATTGCCAGACAGTGTCCCAAAAAGGTGAGCACTAATACACAACAGAGTGCTAGAAAAGAAGTGGGTTGTTTGTGTGGCCCTGGGCGCATGCCAGTGAACATGAGGGAACACATGCACCCAGTAATGGTAAATGGTGTACATACACAAGGGTTAAGGGACACAGAGGCATCCCTGATGTTAGTAAAGGGGGATTTGGTACAGTCTGGTCAGCTTATACCCAATAAATACATCACTGTACAGGACTTTGTGGGTGGGGAGAAAACATTGCCCCTCTCTAGTGTTGTCTTAGACTGGGTTGAAACAGGGGAAACTGTGCAACAGGTGGCTGTAGCCAAAACATTAGCAGTGGATGTGATCCTGGGTAACAATCTCCAACAGGGGATAGTATGTGCAGTTATCCGTAGCCAAGTGGCAAGGGAAAATTGTAGTTCCCTGAACCCCACAGAGGTCACTGTGGAAACCACTGGGAGGCTGGTTCCCCAGCCTGTGTCTCCTGATATGGAGATTAATAAAAACGGGGTAGAAATTTCCCTGGTAGCAAGTGACCACACAGCTATGGAAGATTACTCTGAAGAGGGAGGGGTGACCTCTTATCAGAGGGTTGGGATTGACAGTGATCCTGACTGCCCTGATGCTAGTGCTAGGGACCCTAGTTTAGTGACTGAAGGGGACATGTTCCATGACTTGGGACTGTGTGAGGGGTTTGCAGCTGCTCAGAGGGGTTAGCCTAGATTAGAGAAGCTGAGGGCTTGGGCAGACTCAGCCAGCACACAGGGAGGTGATGGCAGACATAAGTTTATTGGGAAAATAAATTTATGTATACTCAGACAGTACAGACAGAGGGAGGGAGGGATGCTAGCCAGGCAGCTTGTCATTCCCTAGGGGTATCGTGTGCAGTTGCTCAAAATTGCACATGATATTCCCTTGCTTGGTCATCTGGAATTGCACGCACTATGCAGCGGTTGGCCCAGAATTTCTATTGGCCTAACTTCACCCAGCAGGTGAAGGAGTATTGCAGGTCTTATCACCGGTGCCAAGAAATAGGGAAGGCAGGCAAGAAAACCCAAGCCACCCTGATTCCATTGCCCATAATGTAGAAGTCATTCCAGAGGGTGGAAATGGACATTGTGAGGTCTTTAAACACCCCCAGCTCCTTAGGGAAGAGATTCTTCCTGACTGTGGTGGATTATGCCACCCGGTACCCAGCGGCAGTCACCCTATCCTCACTGAGGATGGACAAAGTGGCAGATGCCTTACTTGGGATTTTCTCCCATGTTGGGCTTCCACAGTAGGTAATCACCAATCGAGGGGGTTCCTTCATGTCAGACCTGATAAAATGTTTATGGTGTGAGGTGGTGCAGAGATGCATGACACCGTGTCACCCACAAGCCAATAGACTTGTGGAACGATTCAATGGTACCCTAAAGTCAATGCTGCAGGCGTTTGCTGAACAGCATGGGAGGGACTGGCAGAAATACCTTCCCCACCTGTTGTTTGCATGCAGGGAGGTGCCCAAAGAGTCGACAGGATTTTCCCCCTTCGAACTCTTATATGGACATCGGGAACGTGGGCCCCTAGACTTGATCCGGGAGGACTGGGAAGGCAAGCATGCCACCCAGGGAACTCCCATTGTGGATTATGCCCTTAGGTTTAGGGTAAGGCTGAAGGAGCTTATGGGGACTGCCCAGAGCAACCTGGCAGCTGCCCAACAGAAACAAAAAGTGAGGTACGACCACAGAGCCAGAGCTCGCTCATACATGGTGGGTCAGGAAGTCATGGTCCTTATTCCGGTCCAGAAAGACAAGCTACAAGCTGAGTGGGCAGGACTGTACAAAGTGATTAGGAAGGTAGATGACATGAACTACATTGTGGACTTACCTGACCTAAGACAGACAGAAAGGATGTACCATGTCAACATGATGAGGCCATATGCAAATGGGGCTGACATGGTGTTTGCAGTGTGTAGTCATGGGGAAGGGATGGACAAAGAAGACCCCCTTCTGTATTTGCTGGAGGAAAGTAAGTGGAAGTCCTCTGTGGAGGCAGTAAAATTGTCTCCCCAGCTGGCCCTGGACCAGGTTCAGAAAGTAAGGGATGATTTAGCAGACTTTGGCCCATTGTTTAGCTCCAAGTCTGGACTAACCCCTTTAGCAACACATGATGTGGAGACAGGGACACAGACGCCCATACTGGCAGATAGCATATCGGTTGTCAGAGGCTGTCTAAAAGGACATTAGGAGGGAAGTGGAGAAGATGCTGGATTTAGAGGTAATCCAGAGATCCAACAGCCCCTGGGCCTCACCCATAGTCCTTGTGCCTAAGCCAGATGGCTCTACTCATTTCTGTGTGGACTATCATGGACTGAATGCAGTCGCAAAGTCAGATGCTCACCCGATGCCCCAGACAGATGAACTCCTGGACAAGTTGGGCGGGCTACCTACCTTATGACTATTGACCTGACCAAGGGGTATTGGCAGGTAAAATTGACAGACAGAGCTAGGGAGAGGTCAGCCTTCATCACTCCAATAGGCTTATCTGAGTTTAAAGTAATGCCTTTTAGAATGAAGAATGCCGGCCACTTTCCAGAGGTTGGTGAACCAGGTGTTAAATGGTGCTGAGGAGCATGCCATGGCGTACATGGATGACATTGCCATCTTTAGTACCAGTTGGGAGGAACACCTATCCCACCTGAGGGAAGTGCTGGGCAGGATACAGAGGGCTGGGCTCACTGTCAAAGCTGAGAAGTGCCAGGTGGCCATGGGAGTAGTGGCACACCTCGGGCATGTGGTAGGCCAGGGACAACTCCATCCTAACCAAATAAAGATAGAGGTGATCCAGGCATGGCCCAGACCAGAAACCCAGAAGCAGGTCAGAAGCTTTCTAGGGACTGCAGGGTACTACAGGAAATGTGTACCCAATTACAGTGACCTGGCTGCTCCCCTATCTGACCTGACAAAGAAAAAGATGCCAAAGAAAATTACCTGGGGCCCAGCCTGTGAGGAAGCCTTTACCAGACTAAAGGAGGCACTGTGCAGTGCTTCTGTTTTGACAAGTCCTGACAATTGCAAAACCTGTATAGTTCAGATGGACACCTCAGACATGGGTTTTGGAGCAATACTGAGCCAGACATCTAGCCAAGGGACAGATCACCCAGTAGTGCACCTGAGCAGGAAGCTACTTCCCAGGGAGCAAGCGTACTTCCTTGTGGATAAGGAGTGTCTTGCCATAGTTTGGGCCCTAAAGAAATTATAGCCATACTTGTAATGGCATCATTTTGTGGTGCAGACTTACCACAACCCCCTGGTTTGGCTGACGCAGATGGGGAAGAACAATGGGAGACTGCTAAGATGGAGTCTTGCTTTACAAGGGTATGACCTATGAATCATACATAGTGCTGGAGCAAAGAACCAGAACTCAGATGGGCTGTCTAGGGTCTATGAGGAGTGAACTGATTTGGGAAGCTCATCAACTTTGTTGCGCACGGGTGTGGCCAAGGCGGTATTCAACGGAGCTGCGCTATGGCGCAACTGCTTTGAATATCGCACCCTGGCGACCCCCACTGTGCATGGCGCAGTGGCACTGCGCCAGCGCAAGTGGTCAGAGTGGAGCATGGAGATGCGGTGGCGCAAGTGTCATTGCACCATGCGCAGCACCTGCGATATTCAAACGGGGACAAGCAAATGGGGCCATAATTTTTGCAAGGTGCACAGAGGGCCATTTGCATCTCATTATGACCCCATTTGCATTCCATTAGCATGCAGATGCACTGATCCCCGACGACTTGCGCCTGGCGCCCTGCCAGGCAGCAGTCATTGGGGACCGATGCCCCCTGTAGCCCGATTGCGGGAAGTCCCATAAGTGGAAAGAAACGGCCAATATCCCTGGTGGTCCAGTGGACCTCTATGTGCCCCGATCATGGGCATCTCTGAATTCCCCCCAAGTCCGGTATCCCTGGTGTTCCAGTGGACTACTCTGAGCCTGATCGCAGGCATCATTCATCACCCCCCCAAGTCTGATATCCCTGGTGATCTAGTGGACCACATGGAGCCTGATCGTGGGCATCATTCATCACCCCCCCAATTCTGATATCCCGGGTGGTCCAGTGGACCACACAGAGTGTCCGTGGGCATCATTCATCACCCCCAAGTCCGATATCCTGGTGATCTAGTGGACCCCACCCACCACCCACTGTGCCCCACCACCCCGCTCCCCATCAGCGGTGGGTGGCAGCACCCACCACCTGCTGTCCCGCCATTCACCGACTGGCAGCTCGGTGGGCTGCCGCCCGTTGGTTCAGAGCATGAGCCAATGGGCATGCAACCATACCACTCTAGTCAGTCCAGATATGTGAATGAATTCATTCACATATCTGGACTGACTATACGGCCATGACTGCGCCATTGGCTCATGCTCTGAACCAATGGATGCAACCCTGCACTGTCCTGTAGGTGGGGCGGGTGGCTGAGTGGGGTGCTGCCCGGCTGATGGGGGAGCAGGGTGGTGGAACTCAGTGGGTGGGTGGGGTGGGGGTCCACTAGATCAACAGGAATATTGGACTTGGGGGTGATGGTTGATGCCCGCGATCGGGCTCAGCGCAGTCCACTGGACCACCAGGGATATCAGACTTGAGGGGGTGATGAATGATGCCTGCGATCAGGCTCCGTGTGGCCCACTGGACCACCAGGGATATCAGACTTGGGGGGGACTTCAGTGATGCCCGTGATCAGGGAATGGGGGGTGCCGCCAGGTGCAGCAGGAACAAGTGATGGTCACCCACAGGTGGCAGCTGCTGTGTTGCACCCTGCAATGTGGCAGCTCACCTGTGGGTGGCCCTCACTTGTTCCTTTTTTTGGGGTGTAACTTTGTGCAGGCACAGGTAGGGGTTGCACATGCGACTCCTGCACAGCCCGGCTGAATATCGGGCTGTGCAGATTATGCATGGGCACCCCCCCACCTGTGCCTGCATACATTACTGATGCTTTCCGGCACATCGGGATTTGTGCGGCGCACTTTTCCCTTTTAAATATCACACCAGAGCGCATCAGTGGGTTGTGCATGGCACACAACCCATTTGAATATCTGGGCCAATGTGTTACATGAAAGGTCTTAATCAAGGATCCTGTTTGGATGAGTTAATTACAGCCGTAGTTGCTATATCATATCCATTTTATGACGTTGGAGGAAAAAACCAGGTTATTACATAGAAGTGTGAAATCATAAAGATTCTTTCATGTCCTGGAAGGAAGAAGCTTATTATGAGATCAAAAGAAGTGTCATTTGAAGGACATGAATTATGCTGACGTTACAGAATGTAATACTTCAAAAGACACCGTTTTTGTATAAGATATATATTTTTTATATATAATCTGACAGAGGAGGAGCTAGATGACCTCACACAAAAGGGGTTGGCAAATACAGTTTGCTTTAAGGAATAATTCTGTTTTACTTAAAGACTTTTACCTAGACTCTGACAAAGAAAGATCGTGAGCACTTTTAAGCAGATATTTAGAAAGAGAGTCAAATCTAAGTACTGTAAGTAGGAATTTGCACTGTTTAAACCTGTTTTGTTTAAGTGATTGTATGTCTTGCATTATGTGTTTTACATATTTTATCTATTCTAGTAAAATTCTTTTTAGAACATACTTGGTCTTTCTTTGACTTCTTTCTATTTGTAAGAAAAGTACATATGGTTAAAGCAAACAATAGACATAAGCTTGAATGGTGATACCAAACTGGAAAGAGAAGCATTTTAAATCTGAGGTCTTTATTAAAGTTTTTAAGGGTTCATCTCTGTATACCTGGTTAGGTGCCCATAGGCAAAGATATCTGGCCCCCCGAAGACAGAAATATCTGAGCCTGTACATTGGGTACGCTAGCAAGAGGTTAACAGTTTGAATCCCTCCAAGACTTGAGACCAAAGGTTGATCCGAACTCACAAAACGGACAAGAGGGTTACCTTGTTCTGTTAAACTGTTCACAAGACTGCGCTCGGAGGTTGGCACTTTGGGAGTAGAGGGCCTGACCTGCTGAGTGGGTTTGTGACAGTTGAGCCTTACGGTTCTCTCTACCCATGTCCTTGGCTCTCACTGCCCACAGTGTTTACCTCTCTTGCTCTCCATTTTAACAAAAGTTTAACTATAAAAAATATGAAGGACAGGAAAGAAAAGTAAAACTAAGAAAAACAAGTGTAACAAGAGTTACAAAATGAACAAGAGGAAATCAAACAAAAAAGAAACCTTGCAAAGACATTAGGTTCTCAAAAAATACCTTACAGGTCTATAACAAAAGTTCAGTTATGGTAAACAAATGAACTATATAAAGACAAAGGATAAAGGTTGTTTTTTTGGATTGCCTCCCAGACACTCACACAGACAAAGACACACACAATACTTTCTCTGCTGCTTTGAAACTGAAAGTGAGACAATCATTTCCTGTCTCACTCAGTTACTTCCTGCCCATCATGTGACCTGATGAAAGGCAGACATGTGATAAGACCTTGTTTTGGCTAATTTTGCAAAGAATACACAATGCAAAATTAGTGGTATAGACATAAACTGAAATTATAAAGTGAAATCGACATGGTGAATTTCAGGCTCTGAGGCATAATTATGCAAAATAATGTGCAGATGCGAAATGGCACACTTTGCATGAAATTTGCCAGTGAAATTAAACTTCACTGCATCCCTACTACTGACGCCTCATAGAAAACTTTAAAAAACGTAATAATTAGGTAGAATTCTGCTTGCATTCCATTTACATTTTATATATTTCTCCTTTCCATAACTTATTACTAATGAAATATGTAGTAATGTATGATTGTTGTCTCTTATAGTTCATTTTGAATTCATTTCATTTCATTTTTATTTTTGCACTGATAGGTCTGTGGGACAAGCCCATTTTCACAAACGTCCAGTTATTACAAGAAACAGGACACAACAAACTTTACAATACAATTGACAGTCGATAAATATACATTTAGTAAAACATTGGTAACTTGAATTCACTAACAGATTATTCCTAAGAGCTGTTTTAAAGGTCAATAACTTATTTTGACTAATAATACTACTAGGACGAATATTGTACAACCTAGCAGTAATAAATTTTAATGAGTTTTGGCCAAAAGCTGTGGGAAAAAAAGGAATCAAAAAACCCTTCCTGCTCTGCAATCTTGTATTGCCAGATTTTATAATCCTAGGAAATAAGCTAAGGATACTCTGTGGCATAATACTTTGTGGAATAATACATAATACGGAATTCATCTCCCTCTGTAGCTTACTCTTTACTTCAAATCATAATCCTCTGTTGTAAAATCACAATCTGTTACCAAGGGAGCACCTGTGAGGTCACAAGTAGTGCTCTATGACTTAAGGTAGGGAGAAAGCAGAAGGAACAGATGAACTCTTCAGGAGCAAAGAGCCTGTTTTCATGCAAATATCATCACTACTAAATAATGGGGAGGAGAAATGGAGAACTAATGGGAAATACAAGTTGAACAGTACTTAAATATTATATTTTGTTAAAGTTCTCCTGAACATGTCACCAGCTCTCCAAGTACCTGTAACACTGCTGATTGGGCACCTCAGTGTCAGTATGATACTTGGGGGCAGAGGGATTGCACTCTGACTACTGGTCAGGGGTAGGGATGTTGTCTATGTGGGTACCAAGTGTCTGATTATATTATTAGTTGTCATTAAACTGGCACTGGGGGCTGGGCACCCAGGTGTCCAGTTCAAATAAATAAATCCATTTATGTGGTTAACGGCAGACACTCCTCTAAACAAAAACACACACACATGCAGAGTATATACAGTAGGGGTGGGGCTATGCACTGTCACGTAACCTCATCATAGCTGAATGAAAACAGCACTCCAACATACAGAAACATGAAACTGGCCCTGCCCCCTGATAAAACAATGCATTCTAGTAAACCACCACATTAAGCAATGTGGCCATAAAAATTCAGTTACCTTTAGAACGCAGAATTTTTTCAAATGTGAATGCTCAGAAACTGAACTTTTTCTTATACGAATAAAACTAGTTTAAGTTTGGGAGATTAGAAAAAAACACAAAAGCACACACCTTGAGTGAGACTGTATTAAACCAGAAAGTTTCAGGTTTAAAATTCTCCTAGCTTTTTAGTTATAGGAGGGCAACAAATGTCTTAATTTGTGTGATTTTTGTGTTTTTTTTTCCTTTCTGTAGCTTTGCCCCCATGAATCGATAGTCATGAATTTCCAAGATCCAGAGATTCTGGTACCATCTCTGTGCTGTCCAAATGTCAAGTAAGTCATTAAAGGGGGGCAAAGTTATTAAGGTGCAACAACTGAAATATAACATTAAAGTGTTTACTCAGCTCTTAATATACTGGTACTATCACGGGATGCCTCCGTGGACACCTTTTTGTCCCAATTAAGTGGCTGTCCTCATTAAGAGAAGTTGCTTGATTTCAACACAGTATAGAGCATGCAAACATACTGCATTAAGTTTAGTATGGTACTAAGCCCCTTCATGGCTTATGGCTACATTACAGTACTGACTTTGATTTAGTAGCATTTTGATCTACAGTATTTATTTATTTATTTGTTAACAGTTTGTTAACCTTGTAATGCTGTTCCCTGCCATTCTTTCACTGCAGTTCCGGGAGTAAACACTCACACTGGCAGCACAGACTCGGGAGCTGCTGTCTGAATCTAAACTACAGAGTGATCTGGGATGTGTATAGATGGTGGGGATGTTGCTGTTAGACTTAAAAGTTTTGGAAGGAGTAAACACTTGTGCTGGTGATCTGGGCTGCGCCCCACATTGTGGGGAATCATAAATGCAGAGAAAGAGAGAAATAATAATAATAATAATTTTATTTATAAAGCACCTTTCATTTTCCAAGGAACTGAACATATTAAAACAATAATACCAAACATTAAAGTCCAATAAAACACACAAAAAACAATACACAATAGCATCAGGCAATTAAGTCAAGGCAAATACAGATAGAACCACAGCACAAACTTCAGTGCAGTATAATCAGCCATCCAAAAAGGCCAATTGCCAAAGATAAGTTTTCAAATTACCCTTAAACTCCTTCATGGAGGTACATTCCCGTAACCAGTGGGGTAGAGAATTCCAAAGAGTGGGTGCAGCATAAGAAAATGCTCTACAGCCTGAAGATTTAAGACTCACTTTTGGAATCTCTAGCAACCCCTCATCGGCTGAGTGGAGCAATCAGCCGGGGCAGTAAGGCACCAGAAGTTCTTTCAGATAGGCTGGACCCTGATCATGAAGGGCTTTGAAAGTCAGTAAACTAACTTTAAAGGCTATCTGCCACTGTATAGGTAACCAGTGCAGTTCGTGCAGCACCGGGGTAATATGACAGGACGTACTTGTCCCAGTCAAAACCTGGGCTGCTGCATTCTGCACCAGCTGCAGGCGATGGATTTCAACCCCAGAAAGCCCAAAGTACAGGGAGTTGCAATAGTCAAGACGCGAGGACACAAAGGCATGGACCAACGTTGGTAGGGCATCAGATGGAACAAGGTGCTTAACTCTGGCGATATTCCTGAGATGGTAAAAGGAAGTCTTGGCAACAGCTGACACTTGCGACTGTAGTGTCAGTCTGTCATCCAAGATAACCCCCAGGTTACACACCTGTTCAGAGGTCGGAAGTGAAACGCCACCAAGGAAAATTCCAGAGGGCGTACCCACACACGACCCCTCTATCTGACATCCTGGGTCCACAGCTAGAACCTCTGTCTTTTCTGAATTCAACTTCCGCGCCAACTAGAATCCATCCAGTCCTGGATTTTTTCCAGACAGTTGTTAAACACCAAGAGAGCTCCATCCTGGTCGGGTGCAAAAGACAGGTATTGCTGGGTATTATCTGCATAGCAGTGAAACCTCAGCCCATACCATCTTATAATGTCTCCCAGGGGTAGCATGTACACCACGAATAACATGGGAGGTAGGACAGAACCCTGAGGTACCCCACACAATAAAGGAGTTGAGCCAGAGGAAAAAAACCCCGACACAACTCTTTGTGATCTCCCAGTGAGGAAAGAGGTGAACCATTTCAAAACGGTTCCCAAGATGCCACAAATCTGCCTCAGGCATGCCATCAACACCAAGTGATCCACAGTGTCAAAAGCTGATGAGAGATCAAGGAGAACCAAGATGGAACGTCTCTTCCGATCTCTCACCCTCAGAAGATCATTTAGAAACATAGAAACATAGACTTTGACGGCAGATAAAGACCGCTTGGCCCATCTAATCTGCCCATTTCCCTACCTACAGGATAGGCCGCAGATCCTTGTTAACCAACAGCCTATTATCTGAACCAGCACAGTCTCAGTGTTATGTCTTTTATGAAAACCAGATTGGAAGGATTCGTAGATGTTATGGATAGTTAAATAGTCCTCCAATTGGGCAGCCACTACCTTTTCAATCACCTTCCAAATAAAGGAAAGGTTGGAGATAGGTCTGTAGTTTGTGAAACAGTCTGGGTCCAAGGTAGCTTTCTTCAAGAGAGTTGTTACCACTGCCTCTTTCAGGGAGCTAGGAAACTCACCTGACTCTAGCGAGCACCAGACTATTTGCACAAGGACTGGACCGATGATATCACTGCAACCCAAAATTAAGGAGGTCAATCCAGGATCCAAACTACAGCTCGTGAGACACACACTATGGATGATTTATCAGAAAGGCAGGGAGAAGAGACTTTGGGGGTGAGATTGCTCATTTTTTATTTTATTAGCTTGGCTAACTCACGATGGAGACAGAGCAGGAAGGAATCAGTAAAGGTGATCAGATTGCTTTATTTACCATTTACTTAACATCTTGGCTATGGAAGACGGGCTCTCTTTCTTTTCAATGTGGCTCACTTGCTCACTTGTTTCCAGTGCAGACAAAACAGGATTTGCTTCTGTTCCCATTAATCCTCACTAATCCGTTTTAGCACCTTCTGCAGGATCCTGGCAGAAGGTGATGTGCAGGTGCTAAAAGGGATTAGAGGGAACAGAAGAAGCAGATCTTAAAGGATACGTGGGAATTAATGGAACAGAACTGCCCCAATTAAGTGACTCCCCTGTCCCCATTAAGCAACAGTACTGTCCATAGGAATACATGGCCACTTAATCGGTTCCCGGTGGAACATCCCAATAAAGCAGACATCCCCATTATCCAAGTCCCGATTAAGTGGCTTCTACTGTATGTACATAAAATATATATATATATATATATATATATATATACATATATACAATGGGTGAGAAAAAGCAGTAAAAATGCTGTCTCCTGACTGAACAAAACATACCACATGACTGCATTATCGCACATCGACCATACATCGGTACTTCTTTCTATTATTCACGCTACCCTCCAAAGCAATTTTGGCAATTTTATAAGACAGATAATCCACTACAAGGCATGCAGTTGTACTCTGATATATGCATGCCTTGGGTGGTTGAATGCACTTGATCTGCGGCCTCATGCCTTACAGCACATACCAGTACATGCATATATCAGAGGACGACCACACACCTTGTAGTTGATTATCTATTGCATATACCAATGGGAGGGCAAATAAATCTGGAAGATAAAAAGTGCTGTTTTCACTGAAGAGACAGCTACTGTTCAAAGAACAGCTAAAATTGTGTTACTTGCACATTAGCTATGTTATCTGACCAGTAGCCTCCTTTTCCTACTCAGTGTTTTGGATCCTGGTCTCAGTCAACAGCTCTTGGATTACATTTAAGGAGACAATACTTGTCTACAAGGACTGCAAGACCCAGTATCCGTTCTTGTCTAGTAAGAAGAAGAAGAAGAATCAGCATTTATCTAGGGCCTTTCACACACAGTGTACCCCAAAGTGCTTTACAAGCAGTGCTAGACTGGTAGTGAAGTGACTGAATGTGTGGTGGCTGCCATATCACATATCATCACCCACACACTGCCTGGGTAATTGCATGAACCAGTTTATGGGAAGGGGAATGTTGGCCAGGACACCGGGAATGTTCCCTACTCTTTGTGAAGAGTGCCCTGGGTTCTTTTACTTCCACCTGGACACCCACCAGGACAACACGAGGATGGGCAGAAGGGACCTTGGTTTAACATCTCATCCGAAGGATGGCACTCCCAAGCAGTACAGCACCCCCCAATACTGTGCTCAGATGCCAGCAATTTTTAGGTGCAAGTCCAATCCCGGTGTGGGACGAGAACCCATGACCTTCTGGTTCAGAGGTGGATGTGCTACCAACCGAGCCACTCTGATACCTCCGGATAACCCACAAAAGTCTATATATCTGCAGGCAGGTCTCCTTTGCTAACAGGATTGTATCCTTACACCTCTGTAGAGGTTGGCACCACCAATCAACTTCCATTACTAAGCATTCTAAGTGGCTTTCCAGTTCTCATCTACTTCCTTACCTTCTACCCATGAGGAAATCTCTCATTCCAGTATCCATTACAAAGTCTGCCATCTGCTGCCCCACATGGAGGTTCTGTATCATTGCTGCCTCCCCTCACAGTGGCCACGAGTATTCCCAGCATCCTGGTATATTCTATACATTATACCTAGGTGGAGGTCCCCTTCAATACCTTGGATCTAGGTGGAAGTCTCATTCGATGCCATCTGGATGCTCCATGATGGACCATTATTGTGACCTATGTGGAGGTTGCTTCCCATATGCTTCACCGTTCTTCCTACATGGAGGTCTCATACTATGCTGCCTTGTTCACTCCCTGCTCCAGTTTTTGCACTGCTGCTACATAGACAGTTTAATTTTGGAAGTGATCCTGTTTCCATTGGTCCTACAGTACCATGGCTGACTCCCCATCGGGTAACCCTCTGCCTGACTCAGAGGAGGGTACTTCAACTGTGCAAGGACATTATTGAGGGAAATGTTGTCAGTTTAATTTTGCTCCTTATTTTTTCCCATGATATTCTTGAGAACAGGGCATCTCATGTGGTGACATTTTGGTGGCGTTGAAGTCCAAGGACACCAGGCTCACCAAGAAATTGACCATCCTGAAATTTGTCCTCACCTTCAGTCTCTATAGGGACATCATCTGCTCTGCATTCTCCTTCTGGCATCAGGAACTGGACTTGTACAATTACCTTTTGGTGGATTTGGGGATCAGATATGGGGGCACACATTTTTATGAAAACCACCTTTCCTTTTCTTCTAAAGCAGCAGCCGCCTTAGCCCACTTCAACACAAGATTTGACTGGTCCATTCTAAACAACAAATTATTTTGCCACCATTTTGCAGGTCAACAAGCCCTGTCCTGGGAGCTCTGTGGCTCTTTTTCCCATTTTGCCTCACTCTGCTCATTATCAGAGTCTCACTCACCTGATCCTTCTCAATGGATCTCACCCGGGGACTCAGCTTCTGCCTCCTTGAGTCTTACTCTCACCATTCCAAATCCTAGCACTCTTCCTCACACCAGCCATGATAGATGTGGTTGACCAGTGACCTTCTTGGGAAATCAGGCAGTCTGCAACAACTTCAATAAGATGAGCTGCACTGTCTGTGGTTGTCACTACCATCATGTATGCAGCTATTGTAGAGAGGCCCATTCCAGGGCCAATTGCCTGCAACTACCTCAGATAGTGACAACTTAATCTCCACCATAACTATTTATTCCATTTCTTCTAGCAGCTTCTCTGAACCCAGATAACTCTATATTAATCATCTGATGCTGCATCTCACCTAACATCATGCCTTCCTCTGTCAGACCTGCATGGAGGGCTCACTAATTTCCAGCTTGGCCCTCGAGGATACTTTGATTCATTGCACTAACAGTCCCAGATTTTCAGTCTTCCATGGTGTGACTCCATCCTGGACCTGTCCAACATCATAGTTCGGTGCAATACCTGCATATCCCTGCTTCACAAAACTCTCCGATGAATCATCTGCCTTGAAGAATATTCCAAGATACAAAAATATCAGTGATGCCTATCCATCCTAATGTTTGTTTTCCTCCAAAATCTAAGTTCAAATTCCATAGCTTTAAGATTATCTCCTCTTAGCATGCCCAGAGGAAAGGCAGTCCTGCAGCCATGGTTGCTCAGAAGTTTCTCCCACATTGTTTTTCCTCTTCTGTGCACTGATATTCACACTGTCCAAGGTGGAGTAGTTTTTCATGCTACTTTCTTTGGGGCCCTCATTTCCTCGGATCCCAGCCTCTCAACAAAAGGGTGAGAATGAGGAAAGCCAAAGTAAAATCACAATCATAAGTTCTTAAAGCACAAGTTATTACAACATATTGAATGTGAGGGCTTTAGCCTGTGGTTCAGTGAGGGGGAAAAACTCCACCCACTAGCACTATGTGAGGACCCCTCCAAACACACACAAGTGCTTAGTTCATTCAGACACCCTCTATCCTCCCCACCTCCTCCTTCTTGGCACTCTTCTCACCCTTTATGCTGGGCCCTTATTTCCCCCAATCCCAGCATCTCAACAAAAGGGTGAAAATGAGGAAAGCCAAAGTAAAATCACAATAAGTTTGCACAAGCAAAAGTTATTCCCACACATTGAACTGTGCTTTGACTAATGCTGTTTTGCTTTGCTAAACATATCTCACTTCTAAACTAGTCAGTTTTACTGTAATTGCAAACAAAATACACTGGGCCCTATGCACCAAGGTGTGGAGTGGTTACACAACATGAAACATGGGCGCATAGCCACCCCGCACACATTATGCCCCCTGCATGCGATGAACAAAGGGGGGCGCATGGACCCAGTGCTCCCGATCTCCCATGTCCACAGACCGCAGCATGCTGGGGCATTCTAGGTGTGTGCCAGTGGGTGTACTGACCATAGAGTGACACCTCCACAGTGAAGATCATCACAGTGACAGAATTTGACTTAAAGCATCAGGTCACTGTGATGGTCTCAGCTGACATTGGCTCTGCATCTCCTGGTGTTTCACCCCCTCCCTGAGGCAACTCCAACTTTAAGGTGTATATTTAGAAACCAGGGGATATGGGGGCTTCTCCAACATTCCCGACAGTACAGTGCCAACACTCTGCATTGTGTCTGTCACTTTCGGGGTTGTTGGCAAAGTAGATGTCACTGCGTGATAAGTAAACTGTGCCAGCACTACGCATTATTCACTAACCCACGTAGTGCTGGCCACATGGTTGTGGAGGGTGGTACCAAGTATGCCAGCTGGGACCAGGTGTAACCTAGTGTGTGTCCTCACAGATGCCACCCACCAGGCATGGCGGGTTATATCCATGACCCCCTGTGCTGTCACGGTCCACTGAGCAGTGAGGGGGTACTGGGAATGCTGGTCTCCTCACTCTCCATGGGCAGCCTCATACCTTCTGCAGGGTACTACTGCTTGACCACCATACATCTGATAGGAACCACAGCAGGATGGCAGGACACATGGCACCAGTGATTGCCGATTCATGCCACAGGGCTTGGAGGGGGTGCTTAGCAGTTATGTGCCATGCTGACAGGGGGTGGTGGTTCTGGGGGAAGGGGGTTACACAGCCCACCAATGGGTGCACAGGTTCAGGTGCCTGCTGTAGGCATGCACTACCCCAGACCCATGCATCTCTATGCGAGGGATCCACTTTGTGTCTCAGAAGGGCCTTCCCATTGGATGCCTGACCAAGACCTTGACTCCTCCGCATGCTGCCCTGTGGAGTCCTGTGCAGCAGGGGGAGGAGCTGCAGACAGATGGCTGGCATTTGTGAATGTCGGTGTGGATGCACCTGTCAGTGGGTGCACAGCTAAATGGGTGGGGTACACACTGTTTTCACATACCTGTGCCCACATCGTGCATAGGGACCATTGTCACTAGGCAGCTGGAATACCATGATGTTAACAGCCACATACATTATACAGAGAAACCAAAAGGGTGTTTCATTTTCAAAACTTCCTGCAAAATGAAAAATCTCACTACTTATGCCTTTTTTATAAGTGCCAACTTCACTTTGTCAGACTGTGGCAAGCATGTCTGTAACTGCACTACCTACACTGCCTTCTGAGTGACAGTGCCACCCACCAACTGTAATTGTCTGTTTCACCAAACCAGCATATAGAATTTTAAGACAAACGGACAAATCGGCAAGTTCACAAGTGGACTGCTACACTGAATGCAGAAGGTTGCTCAGTGGTCAGAGAACAAAAATGAGAACTTTAAAAATAGTGTACAAATTTAATTTAAACTTCCCACAACTAAGAATAATGCTATTTTAACATAGTACAGCACTTTAAATATTTGAATGCCAATGTGTTGAGTACTGAAGTTGATTTCTATCACACAGAACACTGCATGAAGCATATAAAGCTGCTATAGAAAACCCAACAAGTAATTTGTCACTTTTTTTTATTTCTTCAGATAATATTTGCTCGCCTGGAAATAGACATATACTGTACATACAAAAAAAAAAAAATGGGGACTCCCATGGTATACTTTGGTTATCTCATGAGGTACTGTAGCTTCAGATTATTTGGTTTGAAATGTTGTTGTTATTGCCACTATGCACGTATGACTATGTCACTCATGCAAGTGTGCAATAACAACAACATTCAAAACTAAGGATACTCAGTGAGATAAAAAGTGATATCTTAGGGAACTGCACAGTACTGCACAGTACCTCTATGTCATCCTGATATCTTTTGTTGTTGCCATACATCATTCGTATCACATTTCCCTATCCTGCTAAACTGTTAATTAATTAATGGGCTCAAAAGTGAAAGTGTTTCAATTTCAAATGCATGGCTTTAGTAACTCCAAGTCACCACAGGGCTCTGTTACTAAATGTTTGTTTGTGGTGTGAAAGTGCTTCTGGAAGTACTCTGTGTGTTGTGGGGATGCCAGGTTTGCAGGGAGTTTAGTCAGTTGAGGGTGGAGGTGTGGCAGATGAGTCAGACAATAGGGGAGTTGTTGGGGTGGGAGTCATAGGGTGAAGGAGGGAGGGTAAAGGGGATGCAGGGCTTGGAGGCAGGTATTCAGAGGGGGTAGGGATGGACACAAGAGTGGGACTGGGCCAAGAGGGGGGTAGGAAGGAACAGGTGCTATGGTAGGTCACTAGGGTCCCACTCCCCAAGGGAGAGAGATATTCCAGGGATGGAAGTGTGGATAACAGTAAGGGGAAATGGTGAGGCATGATGGGAGGAGAAGGCTAGTTAGAGCATCTCCACAGTTGCTGATGGAGAACAGATGCCTCCCACTAGACAGGGAGGGGGGGGCAAGCTAATGGAAAGAGAAGGGTCAGTAAGATGGGGAATGAAGGTAGTGTGGGGAGGCATCAGGGAAAGTAGTGAAGGGGCAGGAGAACGTGAGATCAGGCAAGAGGAGGAGGGCAGCTAGAGCAGGGAAGAGGGTGGTGTATAATGGAGAATGAAGGGGGAGGCTGGGGGAAGTAAAAGGGATGGGTAGAGGACAGGCCTGTGTGATCAAAAAGGAAAGCTAGGGGGTGTGCTGGGGAGAACGACTTGGAATTTGGGACAGAAAAGGAGGATATTTAGGGTACAGGGTCAGGTGAAAAAATGAGAGGGAAAGGAGAGGCAGGTGGGTAGGAAGCACGATGGGCAGATAGGAAGGAGAACCCAGGATGGAGGGGGCAGGGTGGTAATCTTTGGGGAGTAAG
The DNA here is from genome assembly GCA_016271365.2 of Neoceratodus forsteri. Lineage (NCBI taxonomy): Eukaryota > Metazoa > Chordata > Ceratodontiformes > Ceratodontidae > Neoceratodus > Neoceratodus forsteri. The sequence continues at coordinate 784,074,151 of CM057458.1, read as the reverse complement.
AAGGGTACAAGGGTCCTGAAAGGCAAGCTGGAGGAATTAATGGAGAAAACCTCAATGTAAACTGATGTGAGGGAGTCAGCAGGGTGCACAGCATCCACTGTCACATGGTGAAGGAGATCAGTATGTCTCCACCATAATCAGGAGAGCATGGGGAGGAACTACATGAGAAGAGTGGTGTTAGGGAGGGATGACAGAGAGAGGATGGGGTCAGGGGATCATGTTAGGAGTAAAGGAGTTCCTGAGTCACGATGGGTTATGTCTCTGAGCAGTGGAAGCCTGGAAAACAAGATGGCAGAATTGCAGTTACTGATGGCTGAGAAACAGGTTGACATAGCTGCCACAACTTAGACATAGGGCACACAAAATCATGACTGGAACCTCATAGCAGTAGGGTATAAACTGTGTACAAAGCGTGTGGGGGCAGGAAAGGGGGAGTGGCTCTATATGTGAAAGAGAGGATAACCTATATCAGACAGGAAGAGATAGAGGATAAAACTGAAGCATTGTGGGTACAGGTACAATCCACTACAAGGTGAAAACTAAGGATAGGAGTGAGCTAGAGTCCACCCTCCCTAGGCAAGGAGTCAGACAGGGTACTGGGGACCCGAATTATGGAAATGTCCAGTAAAGAAACTGGCCTAGTGATGCTGAAGGTTGAGGTGCTGGATGCCACACCTTGCGCAATGCTAGCAACCCATGTTCAGAAATGAGCACGGGTCATTGGAGGTTGGCAGGGAGGAGATGGATTGAGCATCCAATGGACTGCTATCTATCTCCGGGGATGGGGGTTCCATGACCGGTGCTTGTCTGACCCCTAGCACTGGCTGGGGCTTGATGGCATGGAGCTGCACAGTAGGGGGGTGGGGACACGGCAGCCACTTGACAGGGGTGCACACTGGATCGTGCATGGTCCCAATCGCTGGCAGTACTGCATGCTGTGCTTCCACAAAGGAGAAAACTTGGAAAATAGCATGCAGATAATGAAGGGGTAACTCTCAGGCCCTGCACCTGGCTAATCACAGCACAGCAGCACTGGATCCTGTTTCCTGGGTGGAGGGCCCCCTCTCTGACCCCACCCGGGGGTAAGCCCTGGGAGTGGATGCTGTGCTGGCTGGTAGATGCCGGGGTGACAAGGCTGGGGTTCCCACAGAGTAAGAGGGCTGCAGGGCTGGAATATAAACAATACATAAAAAAAGAAATCTTTAGAAAAGGAGGAGATAGTAATAATAGGGGATTTCAATCTACATTGGGTGGACTAGAAAATTCTGGCTACCTCCTGCACTTGTGAACAAATATTGCTGGATGTATTACAAAGTGGCTTTCAGGGCCAAATTGTCATAAATCCTACTGGAGGGAGGACTGTACTGCACCTGGACCTGGTCCCGTCCAACTGTGGGCATGTTCAGGAAATGAAAGTGGAAGCATCAGTTTCAGGTAGTGACTACCACAATGTGTGGTTCCATCTGGACGTTTGACAGAGGGATGTGAAGAGAAAGCAAAGATAATTAACAAGTACTTCTGTTTATCCATCAGAGAAAAGGATAAACCAGTGCCCAAAGAGAGCAGTAGGATGGGGACTGGGGAGGGAGTTATGGATGGCATCATTCATGTTGACAAGGTACTAAAGGGCTCATGGGTCCTGAAGGTGGATAAATCCCCAGGCCAGATAGTGCATCTCACAAGTCTACTCCTGTGGGGCCAGAATTCCCAGGGCTACAGTGAATACCCTTGTGATCAGGGTCAGTGATAACCCTCCTCTTGCTGTTTCACAACTGAACATATGCCAAAGGATCCCAGGGTACCCTTTCTCCATAAGAAGGTGTGCAAATACAGTCCCAAGTCTGTGTTCCTGTGAGAGAACCCTCTTGGCCACTGCACAATGAACCAGAAAACCACATATGTTTATATGCCTTTTTGGGGGGCCCTATACACCTTACTACATGTCTTTTCCCAGATATGTGAAGACCAGTTCAAACCCCCACAGACTCCTCCATATTTTCTCACCTCCTTTCATCCATGAAGTCCCTAGTGGTACCTTACCTTGGTAGTGTGTCTGGCCCTAAGCAGTCACACAGATGTAGTATAGTTCGAACAACCCTTCCCAAGCAACACACGCAAAAGACTCAGGCAGAATTATTTTAAAATAAGCCAAAGGATTTAATAATTAATTTTTAAATGCAGTAAATAACGTAAAGAGAGATAATTTTAGACATTGGTTACAGGATATGGAAAATAAAATGGAAATACAAAAAAACAACTTTGAAAATTCTAGTTTGAAAGTTCTACCTCAAGTCCTTAGTTGCTGAATTTGAAGTGCAAAGTGTTCTTAAAAGTGGTAGCTGAAGTCTTGATTCTTGTGGTCAAGGAGAATGTCTTGAAAAAAGAGTTGTCTCTACTCTCTAAGCAGACAGGGTCCCAAGCGCAATGTTCTTTCAACAAAGTCAAAGGGTAAAATGGAAAAAGCAAAAGCACTGATCTAGTCTTGCACTACTTTTTATGGGCTTCTCAAAGGCAGGTCCAGTGAATATTGAGTTGCCCTGCAATTGGCTAGCATTCCATCTCCGTAGCTATGCAACCAATCAGCTTTTAATATTGTATTACAAAAAAGAAAATAAATGTTCATCTCTGAATAGGAGAGCAAACCAGTTCCAACCAGCCTGAATTCCAGGAGCAGATCCAGCCCCTTCCCCCAAATGGCTGCTGCTTTATTTGGAGTGGGAGAAAGTCTAGGATGGATTATAGATCATTGATGCTTCCAAGAGATGGGTGGGATTATCATTGCCAAATCTTAAAAATTATTATTTAGCTGGACAGATGGTGGCAGTATGTACGTGGACAAAACAGTGCTTTGATGAGGGGTGGTATGTGGTGGAAAATGCTGGATGTGGTGGCCAACCACTATTTACATTGGCCCTATCCTATTTCTCTCAGGAATACCTCCAAGGGGTGACAAACCCCTGGGTGAAACGTGCCATGAAAACACTGCTTAAGTTCCAACAGAAATTGACCTCTGGGGTTTCCTTGGGCCTTCTTTCTCTAATCAGGTACCATCCAAACTTTCTTTCCCCACATCTGGATGTGGGCTATGCTCGTTGGGAATGTAAGGGCCTCACTAGATTTTTCATTTGTAAAGGATGGCACCTGTTTGACATTTCAGGCCCTACAGGAAAAATTTTCTCTGGAACCTCGTGATTTCCAAAGGTATCTTCGGGTGCAGCATTTTATCTGTAGTGGGAATAACAAATCCCATTTAGAATGATTATGAACACCCTGGAAGGACTTTATATATTGCGTATTGATTTTGAAGATGAGGGTCAAGTGTGTCTCTGAACTATATAAAGCCCTAGGACAGACTGAGGCACATTCCCTTGAGAAGGTTAGGGTGGTCTGGGGTGTGTGTGTGTGTGGCTTGCATCATTAAAGAAGAAGACTGGCAACAGAGGTTAAGGCTTGAATGGAAGATTACTTCCTCCCCCAGTTGGCATGAATTTCATTGTAAGATACTAGTATAGTTCTTCCGAACCACCTCACACACAAAGCACTTCCGCTGCACCAACACTGCAGATTGCTGGAGGACTTGTTGGGGGGAGGGGGAGGGTACGTTGTGGCACATAGTGTGAGGTTGTCCCAAACTGAAAAGATTCTGGGCAGAAATTCAGGAGGCGATCCATCAGATTCTTCAACCGGGTATCCCAAAATCGTTAATATGTTGGGTCTTGTGGTTCTCCAATGTAGTTTGGCTGCCCCACCAAAGGCATAGATTCACATTAATATTTCAGGTGGTGGTGTTAAAATGTATCATAGCCCACTGGCTCCAGGAGGTTCACCCACAAGCCTCAGAGTGAATTTCCAGGACGAGACAATTTTTTTTATATGGAAACATTAATAGCTAGGCTCCACCTGAAGAAGGCCCCTCACTTGGAGAAGTGGCACCTGTAGATTCAGTGGGAGGTGTGGTTGCAGGGTTCGGTAATTCTTCAGATGGGGATGTGTGACTGGAGTGAGCTTCAAGATAATACAGTACTGTTTCTGGACAGCTGGATGAGGCATTAATATACTATGCTATACTGTAATTGGGTCTGGGAGCAGAACACCACTATTGGGCACTAGAGACTCCTGACTGTTACTCAATATTTTGTATTTTTAGACTCTGCTAGACACCAACCAGTTTTCTTTTTTCCTTTTTTCCTCTCCCCTTCCATAAACAGGATGTGCAAAATGTTTCTGTTAGTATTGTTTAATGTGTGTAGGGTTATTGTTACGTGTTCTCTTTTTGTGCCTGATTTATCTTTACTAAGTTCTGTTCTTTTAAACTCCAACATACAGCAATTGTATGTTGTTGTAGAAACTCTAGTCCTTATAAATCAAATATGACAGCTGGAATTAAGGTATGGAATGGAATTGTTTATACAGTGTTTTTATTGTGATTGTCAATGACATATAGTTTTGAATAAAAATGAGTTTCAAAAAAAAGAAAGAGTAGTGGATTCCTGTAACAGTCTTCCAGTGGAGATATGGGAGTAAAAACACTGGTGTGGTTCATGAATGCCTGGAATAGGCTCAAGTGAATAGTAAGGGTAAGGATGGGGGGAAGAGACAGCTCCATGGATTAAGTGAGTCTGCAGCAAAAATGAAGGTAGCAAAAAATGAGCAGACTGTGTGGGCCAAGTATCCATTATCTGCCATAAGATTCTGTTTCTATGTTTCTAAGTGGCCCTTCACTAACATGTTACATCCAGCTCTGGCAGCATTTAGTGGGGGAAATTGAAAATGTGGTCCATTTTACCCATTGTAGCCAACTAACTACCCCCATTTTTGAGTGGTACATATAAAAAGAGGTACTAACATTTGATCCTCACACTTATGTTTCATGAACAGAACATGACATAACTTGACTAATGGTATATTTTCGAACATACAAAATTTGCCAGCAGATAAAGGCCTAGAGGTCTATCAAGTCTGCTCCAATGTGCAGCTAGCACCCCTTATTCTGCAGCTGCCCCTCCCTTCCACCCTTCCCCTTCATTGACCCTCCCCCTTGTCCTGTCCTATCCCCTTTTGAAGCAGTCCACTGTTCTACTGGATACCACTTCTGCAGGTAACGCATTCCACCCAGCCATCACCCTCTCTGTAAGAAGTGTCTCCTCATCTCCCTCCTGAACTTTCCTCCTCCAGTCTCATATCATGGCGCTGGTGTCTCTCCCTCCCTTACTTTGAACAGCCCTCTGTACCTGTCTTGTTTATTCCGTTCATGTACTTAAGGTTTCAATCATGTCCCCCCTGTCCCTCCTCTCCTCCAGTGAGTACATGTTCAACTCTCTCAGCCTCCTCTCATATGATAAGTCCCCCAGCCCCTTGATCATCTTTGTCACCCTGCGCAGCACCCCCTCCAGTAACTTAATGTCCCTCTTCAGATACGGGCACCAGTACTGCATGCAGTACTCCAGGTGCGGTCTAATTAATGACCTATAGAGTGGCAGAATCACCTCCTCCCTCCTTGAGGATATACCCCTTGCAATACAACCCAGCATTTTGTTGGCCTTTGCAGATGCCTTCCTACATTGTGCCGAGTTGTTCATTGACCCTGTAATGAGCACCCCCAGATCCTTCTCCTCCTCTGTCTGGGCCAGCTGCACTCCCCCCAGCTGGTAACTCCTCCTTGGGTTCTTCATCCCAAAATGCAGCACCTTGCACTTTTTGGCATTAAACCCCAGTTGCCAGGTGTCTGACCAGGTTTCAAGGTTTGCCAGATCATCCTGCATCCCCTGCCATCCCCCTAGGACATTCACCACTGCTCCTACCTTGGTATCATCAGCAAACAGACTGATCTTGCTCTTGATGTCCAATGATATGTCTGCAATGAATATCCCAAACAACACTGGTCCCAACACCGAGCCCTGTTGAACATCGCTCTTCACTACCCTTGGGTGTGAGAGATCCCAACCCACCACCACTCTCTGTTGCCTTCTCTGAAGCCAGTTCCCTACCCATCTCACCAGCTTCGCATCCGCCCCTGTGCCTACTAACTTACTTCCCAGCCTTCCATGTGGCACCAAGTCGAATGCCTTACTGAAGTCCAGATACAGGACATCCACTGCATGGCCCCTGTCCAGTTGCCTAGTTACCCATTCATAGAACTCCACCAGGTTGGTTTGGCAGGATCCTCCCCGTAAGAAGCCATGCTGTCTGCTGTCCTGTAGTCCTTTGGCTTCTAGGAAGGCCACCAGCCTTTCCTTCAGGATAGTCTGCATTAGCTTACCCACGATGGATGTGAGGCTCAATGGTCTGTAGTTTCCCGGTTCATCCTTGGGATCACTCTTGTGGAGGGGCATCACATGAACCATCCTCCAGTCCTGAGGTACACACCCTGAATGTAGTGAGGCATTAAATAGGTCTGCCAAAGGTCCTGCAAGGACCTCTGCCAGCTCCTTCAGTACCCTGGGGTGGATGCCATCTGTGCCTGGTGCTTATCCACCCTCAGTGCCTTCAAACCCTCCCGAACTCTGCCTCCATGATTTCCCCATCTGTCACCCCCTCTCCCCTGTTTCTGCCATTTCTCCCCCCTTGGGTGTCACCCCTCTTATCTTTAGTAAATACTGAGCAGAAGTACTCATTTAGTGCTTCTGCCTTATCGCACCTCAAGCCCACTTCCACTAACCCCCCTTCTTCCTGATCCTTACTATGTGGTCCTTACAGCTCCTTTTCTCCCTGATGTACCTAAAGAAGTCCTTCTCCACCTTCTTAATGCCTTGTGCCAACCTGAGTTCCGTAGATGCCTTGGCTCCCCTTACTGTCCTTGTCACCTCCTTCGATTCCATCAAGTACTGCTCCCTGTCCTCCCCTCTCCCTGTTTTCTTGTACTTCCTAAAGGCAGCTCTTTTCCTCCTTACCTTTTCCATGACCTCCTTGCTCAACCAGCTCGGTTTCTTAGCCCTAACCTTCTTGTTCTGGGCCTTGCAGCAGGTTTTGGTTGCCTCCTCTATCCCCAGCTTTATGACCTCCCACCTCTGGTTAGTGTCCATACTAGATTGAATTCTTGCCAGGTACCCTTTAACCAGTTTCCCCATCCTCCCAAAGTCACCCCTCCTGAAGTCCAGCACTCTTGTGCCAGATTCCACTCCTTCCTTGCCCATATCCAATGTGAGTCATACTGAGTGGTGGTCACTCCCTGACAGCGGTTCCTCCACTGTAAGTTCTCTCACAAAGTCCCCATTTGCCAGCACAAAGTCAAGGGTATTCCCTAGCCTGGTTGGTTCACTGACCATTTGCAGCAGGAATCTGTCCTGGAAGGCATCCAGCAGTACCTGCTCCCTTCTGTTCCTGCTTGTTGGGGTACTCCAGTCCACTCCTGGCATGTTGAAGTTCCTCACAATCACCACACTACCCTTCTCGCAGGTCCTCCTGATCTGTCCTGCTAGTTCTCTGTCTAACTCCTCCATCTGAGGTGGCGGCCTGTACACCACTCCCATTCTAAGAATCCTATTCTTGGAATCCTGGATTTGCATCCAAATTGACTCCGGACTACCCTCCTACCCTTTCTCCCTTACACACTTCACTCCTTCCTTCACATATAGTGCCACACCCCTCCTTTCCCAGTCACCCTGTCCCTACAAAATAACCAGTACCCTGGTACAGACAGGTCCTAGTCATTGTATCGGGTGGCCCATGTTTCTGTGATGGCTGCAATGTCCACCTCTTCCTCTGCCATGAGCACCTATAACTCTGCAGTTTTCCTCCCAAGGCTCCTAGCATTAAGGGTAACCACCTTCCACCCTCCCCATCCTGACCTCCTTTACTAGCATCATCAATACTACTTGCCATTTGTCCTTTGTCACTGTTATGGGGGGTAAGCTCATATGGTTTCCCAACCTGTGGTCTCTGCATGTCTCTTGCCCAATTGCCACCCCCACTCCTAGTTTAAATTCCCTACTTCCTCTATGTACTCCTCCATCCTCTGTTTCAACACTTTCTTTCTCTCCTCACTCAAGTGTAGTCTGTCCTTGGCATAGAGACTACTGACTACTGTTTATCTTCATGAGCAGTCACTGATATTGTTATCTCACTGATATTGTTATCTCATGAGTGGCTTAGCTACTCATGAGATATCATAATATTAGTGACTTCTCACAAAGCTTAATATGATATCTTCAGTCAGATCATGTCATATTCCCATGATATCTTCAGTCAGAGCAAATCATATCCCATATATATACATATATATATATATATATATATATATATATATATACACACACACACACATATATATATATATATTTATCCAACACTTGTAAGGATATTTTGTGGCACATATCACTGATATTTTTGTGACCTCTGGACCTAGAGTGAGAATATCAAAATATTCTCACTGTAGGTCTGATATTCTTTCTCTGGCTCTCCACGCCAAAAAGTATCCTCACGGTAGCATCTGATTTGTGGGAACTAGCAGCATGAGCAGCAGACTTCTAATTTTAATACTTGAATCTTCACCTGTGTGCTGGCTTCCACCAATTGCTTTCATTTAAGCTCAAGCTCCCTAACAGTTATTTTGTTTTCTCTCTTCTTTCTAGTTATATCTTCCTCAGCCTAATATAACAGCCAAAACATACAGACTGAAGCCTTTCTCATATAGCCAGCAAAAATGTCCTTCTTCTCCATGCCACACTGAAAGCAGCATCTCGGACCTCCCACCTGCATCTCTGTGTCTAGCTCTAACCACCACATTTCTCACCATCTTCCCAACATCCAGCATTCACTACATAGCTTCTTCCATTTGCAATAAGTACCCACTCTCTCTTCTAAGGCACAGCACTCCCGACCTTCATAAGATGCTGATAAAAGCATCACCTGCATCATTTGTCACCTGCCGTCATCTGATGACAGCTGTATAGAACAGTTAAAAAAAAAAGTTTAAATGCCGCAACAGAGGGGGACAAATTTAACTAAGAAAAGAAGCACTGGATAAACTGAATGTGCTATAGCCCCCTGAGGAATATAGCTGATGTTTCTCACTCATTCTGTTTGTCCTTTGGCAATACTCATGTCTCCACAACTCATGATGTCAAAGGCCAAACAGCACACATGATCAATTTTGGTCATATTTCTCATGGGGTCATAGCATATCTCTTATATACAGTATATCTGCCCCAGACCTGTGCCACATCAATAACACATCATCCATTTCTCCAGGCCTGACTTCACGCATGGCCCACATGAGTAATAGAAACAGCCATCACCCACTCTACCAGCCTTTAGAACTCAAACTCCTTCCACCCCCAGACCCCAAACTAGGGAAAGGAATAAAGGAAAGATAGATCCAAATGACTGTTAAAAAGAATATGTCCAGTACTGGAGTGAAACACGTTCTTTAGTATCCTGCTAAACAGTGAAAGAAACACATGTGAAACAAAATATTTTGGCAGAAAAAGACAATTTTTCCATCCTATTATCCCTGTTTTACCGTATCCTACCCCAGGACCCAATGACTCTCTAGGGGTGTTGTCTTCACCTCCCCTGGTTGTCCCCTGCTTTACCTTTTAAACTTTGTGTAAATATTAAACCTTTTGCACGGTCCCAGCTACAGTATGTCTGAAACCATTAATTGTTCTTGCACACACCACCTCTGCAGGTAGGCTATTCCATGGTTCAGCTATTCCTTCTGTAACATGAAACTTTCTCACATCCCCCCTGAATCCCCACCCCACTAGCTTCCACTCGTGCAATCATGTGAAGGATGATGTCCTTACCAATAGTAATACCAGACTGGTCCCTTGTCATGTAATGTGAAATATGAAGGTATTTTTGTTTAAGTATGTTATCTGAGTACTGTACTATTGTAAGTTGTATTCTTAAAGCTAGAGAAATACAAATGATGTTTTCTTTGCTCCCAGGAGACAAATAACTTTCTCAAGTTTATTATAAAGTAATATCACCTCAGATCTTGATCATTTTACAAACTATATTTTCATCTGATTGAAAATGTGATACCATTATTACTGCTTGTATCAGATTTTAATTATATGAAACTTAAATTAAGTTGCAGTAAAAAAAATCTAACACTGAACCATTTTAAGAGCAACCAAAGTGATAAGTATTCTGGTAAAGAAAATCATTTATTAAAGTGCTTTCAACTGTGTGTTACATTAATTTGTAATAATTACCCTTGCCTTCTTTGTAGAAAGAATTACATGATTTTTTTTCTCTGTCACCTGATGCTTTAGCAGACATTTCTAGAATGACAAATTATATAATAAAGCAATTAAGTTGTGAAATTAGTTTTATCCATTAAAACATCCTTTACATTGAAATTATAGGCAACATTAACCATTTTGTACTTATGCAATTCAATTCTTGAGACACTTTAGGGTGATTATTATTAAGTCCTTGTACTTGCATGTCTGGCCTCCTAGAAGTGTAAAAACTCCCGTTGTATAACTGCTTTTGGTCCCCTAGAAAATTTAGCAGTCATTGATAGTTGGAGTCATTTCCAGTGATCCATTCACCACTTGCTGGCCCCACCACATAGAGAAACACCCACAAACAAATCTATTGCAATCCATGGAAATGGCTCTTGTTTAATAACAGTTTTGTATCACCCACCTTTCAACTGGAATTGCAAGGGTCAAGAACCTCTTTTAAGAATATAGTCTTTTTTTCACTGAAGTTTCATTTCATACCAAGAAGAATAAGGAGGAGAAGGTATGTCTCTAGCTAGTGATAAGTAATTGTAATTAACCTTTTTAGTGAAAATATAACTCTCTGCAACTCCTTTTTTTCCTAATTGCCAAAAGCAGAGTGATTTAAAGCAGAAGTGCATCTTATGGAGAAATTGGGAACATGTAACACAGGTAACATGCTCTGTGAAGAGAGCCCAAACTGAAAGCCCAAATGTTCCTTGTCTTGCTTTTTTACATCAAAATACATCAGATTATCCTGTAAAGTGTAACAGCATTTTACCACAACCAGTGCTGGATTTGCAATGGTCTCTTGCCCCCATTAGTTGCCATCAAAATATTTCACTTTTTATATGTAGAATTTCCTTAAAATAGTACTTTACTTTTCTTGCAATTAGCCATGAATTACCAGGTTTTTTTTTAAACAGCCGGTAGATGAAGTTTGCGGGTCAGCCAGCCATCAGCCCAGTGACATCCTGGAAGTCCAGGGATGATCGTATTTGATGATCTCAACATAGCAGGGAAGTGCGGCAGGGTAGTAGGCAATGTGAGCTGGATGTTGGGTTGCACAGGAAGGGGGATTTCTAGCAAGAGAAAGGAGGTGGTGTTGCCTCTCTTTTGCTCACTTGTGAGACCCTACTGGAGGTCTTTGCCCAGTTGTGGAGGCCACACTTCCACAATGATATCTACAGGGTAGAAGTGGTCTGGAGGCAGGATAATAAAATGGTGCTGGGTTGCACAAGAAACCATATCAGGAGATGCTGCAAGAGCTCAAGATGTACTTGCTGGAGGAGAGGAAAGAGAAGGGGGACATGACTGTGACATGTAAATACCTCATGGGGATTGACAAGGTGTAAGAGGAGAATGCCTTTCTCAGGAGGAGGAGGAGCAGCACCAGCACACAGGGGCATGCTATGAAGCTTTGTGGGGGAGTTTAAGAGGGATGTGAGGAAATACTTTTTCACAGAAAGGGTTATAGATGCATGGAGTAATCTGACAGAAGAGGGGGTAGGGGCAATTACAGTGAGGAGTTACAAACATGAATGGCATAGGCGCATGTGCACAACAAAAAGTGAGAGTTGTAGGCCAGCCCATTGTCATGCTAAGATGCTGGTCCCTTATCACCTACCTGAAAAGTCCAAATGTTCATCACATGCTCACTTAGCAGCCTTAACTAGCTTAGCTGAGTGAACACTCTTGGAGACAGGGTTACCACAAATAGTTCACCACTTTTCTTTTGACAGTCAAAATCTGAGGTGAAATTTACCCTGTGGACAAGATGTAGGTGCTCAAGTGCTTCAACCCACAGAGGGTCTTCCTCATGGGGATACCACCAGCCACATCAGTGGCTAAGGTTTGGAAATGGATGGGGGGATCTTGTGTCCTGCCACTTGACTGTCAGCTGGTGGAGGCTGGTTGTCAGTGATGGTGGGAGCAACCTGACATGGTAGAATGTAGGCCAATGTCCATTTGCATCATGCATACCATTGGGGATGAAAACACGGGAGAAAAATGCTTCAGACCACTCTGTTTCCCCTACTGCCTCATGCAACCCTAACTGGTAGGCCACCCATAGCTGTAGATAACCAATAAGGCCACCGGTGGACCAGGGATGGGGTTGGGGAGGAGACATCAGGACTGAAGAACAGAGGAGCATAAAATGTATATGAAGAAAACGTGACAGTTGTCAACCCAGGATATTGACTGAGAATATTCCTTCCCTATAGACTGTTTCTCAGAGCTAGGAGAAACAGTTCAAGGGATGAGGATTTCCAGGAAGAAATTAAACTAATGTTAGCAAGGTTTCAGGAGACAGGATAAAGGAGAGATACTTTAGCTCCCTTTCCAGAACAAGCAAATAAAATAGATGGGGAACATGTCTTCAGAACGCTGATAAAGAGGAGTATGGCCAGACTAATAGAGTCATATTCTTGACCCAATTCCACTGATTTTTAAATTATTATAAAACAAATTTTTGTGCCTAGAAATTGGGAGATTTTGAAGGCAACTGATGGGGCAAAAAACCTTTGGAAATCCTCTACTGGCTGGGACAAAATGTTGTCATGTTTTATAGGATAGTTAATGCTCCAACACATACAAAATATGACAAATTGACAATGGGTCCATAAATAAGAAAAAAAGTCAAAGGATCACTTACTTGACTACTCATGTTATATACCTTATTATGTATCCTTGTCACAAGAGTAACATTGATAAGACTTATAGACAGCTAAGAACAAAGATCTCTGAACATTAGAGCTGTACAGAAATTTTCAGATTCAGGTGGAATAGAATTCTGCAGAATTTTGCAAAATTCTGCCTAATTCCATGGATTTTTGTAGATAGTGAAATTCTACAATTTTACAAGCAAGTTTTTTTTAGGGATTAGTAAACCATAGTTAACATAAAAAGTGAATTCTTTTTCTACAATTGTCCACAGTTTATGTAACCTGCTAAAAGTTAACCTCATTTTACATAGAAATATTTTTGAGAATTTGATGGAATTAACAAACATGTTCTGGAAAGCATTTTGAAAGTGGAAATATCATTCCACACAAATTGCACCAGTGAAAGTCCATATCCTGCACTAAGCGTGTATCATTCTTACAAACAGAAAATGAAACTTCTAGTGTGTCAAGGCATTTCATAGATGAAAACCATCAGATCAGCTCAGAGTGGCTAACAGATAGCATCACTTCCTTATAAGGGAGGCTCATTGCATAGAAAGATCCAGGACTCTGAACTGATAATTGAGTATTAATGAGGTGATAGACTGGGTCCATATTATTTGAACAAGTATTATTTGAATGTAATACATTATGAACAAAATAATATTTTCAGTGTAGTATATGAATGTTTTTGAGTTTATTTAATGTGAAGTTAATTTAACACTGATAAATTGAACAACAACGTTAATACAGAAAAGATTGGGAAGAGCAGAAATCAATGATGCATTTAAGAAATACTCAGCTGGTATCAGAAAAGAGTATTTTGCAACTGATCACTTTCACATGAAACCATAATATTAAAAAGTATGTGGTTCACAAAAAAATTATAAGTATATACAGCATTTATTAATTTGAAAATGGCCTTTATGCACTATCCAGAGATTTGTTTTGAAAAAGGCTTGAAGAACTAAAGATTGATGGGTGTTTAAATTATTTATTTAGTTTTTGTTGACCAGGTAAGTGAACTAAGCAAAGATACCTATTTTAAGGTACAAGCCAGGAGACTGCATACAAACATACAAAGTATAATACAGACTAAATAGAAGTAGTGTAACACATTCAGGTAGAAAAATATCTGCAAACATTAATGCATATGTAGACATGAGTAGAACTAAAATTCATAATAGGTAATGAGAAACAATGCAACATATAACAATATATCCACATGGTACATATGGAGATACAGATTGAACTTTCCATGATTGCATGATAACACTATACAATAAAGTGTAACAGTACACAAGCAAGTAGTACAAATTCAAGGACAAGAGCACTTGGACACCACATGTGGTGTTCATGGTACCTGATATATAATGAGGCAGTCATAGTTAATAAATACCATAATATATATCATTGCACTTTGGGTTTGCAGCAGGATACCAATACATAAGTAAAATATGACCTGGAGGGCCATACTACTCAACATTTTAAAAACAAATTCTGGCAAAATCCGATAGGGCTGCAGCTGAGGAATTTGGGGGGGAAATATTGTAAATTACCAAAATGACAAGCCTGCATTTATATAAATGTGTTGCTTTGTAATATTTTTACACCACATTTTTTCAGCATACCCTTGTTATGACCCTGCCTCATGAAGACAGTCAGACAAAATGTTCAACTCCTGACTTAAAGGTGATTTTGCACAGAGACTGCGAAATTAACTTTCGGGATGCAACAACACATTTTGGGCAGAATCTGAAAAATGATAGCTGTCACATTCATGAGGCACTGCAAATAAATGGCTATGCTGAAAGTTTGGGGTAAAAATATTGGTCTCTATACAGCAATGGGTGCAAGTTATGTGCAAATCGCAAGTAACCCACCAACGCTGTTCCACACCTGTGGACAGGTGCGCATCTGGGGTATGCACAACAGATGCACACTGGTCCATGCCCCCCCAGTGAGAAGGACTCCACAGGGCTGCCAGGGACAGAGCTGCAGGTCCAGCTGGGCATCCAATCAGATGCCCCTCCTGGACAGGGAGTGGATCCCTTGCATGGAGAGGCACAGTTTTGGGTGCATGCATGTGCCCAGCAGGCATCCAGACCCACATGCAACTGCCCCAATGTTGGGCCATTGGTTGATAGCCCCCATCCACCTGCCAAACTGTAGGACCACCACCCGTACTAGCATCCCAACCTCCCCCATGCCCTGGACCGTAGTGGCCTGGCACCAACCTGGGACCCTCCTGCCAGTGACTGCATCTGCCCCTGATCACCCCAACTGGTGTGTTGACAGGCTGTCTTTACCTTCCAGCACCACACATCCACCCCTGTATATGTGTGTCACTGTCCCCCAGGATGGCTGGCAGCACAGCCCTCCACATACCACCACCACGGCTGCCGGCCATCTGACATATGCAGGCATGCATCAGCTGTGCACACCTGCATAAGTCAGACAGTCGGCAGCCTTGGAGGTGTGTGGAGGGCTGTGCTGCTAGCCATCCCAGGGGGCACTGGCATGCAGGAATGAGGTGAGTGGTGTCGGTGCTGTGAGGGGGGCTGGAACACATCACTGTTGGGGGCATCAGGGCATGCAGTGGTACAGGGAAAGCTATGCCAGTGGGGGGGTGGTACTGCCATGCCATCCAGGACAGGGGCACTGTCGGGTGGGGGGTTGCTGTGACATGACCAGGATGGGGGTGTCTCGATGTGCTAGGGGCATGGCTGGAGGATCAGGTGCATATGTGCTGCACGCCTCCCTTCATGCATCCCACATGGGGGTGTGTAGGGTGTGGAGTGGTTGTGCACCCCAGATATATGTACTTAACCACTCCACCCCATTACTGCATAGGGGGCCATTGAATGTTACCAAACTTATGAGCCTGCATTCACAAAATTCTATGCAGCCTCAAAACTTGATTGTCTTTTAATATTATTGCACCAAATCTTCAAGATAGGCCTTCTTATGACCCCAACTCATGAACAAGGACAAAGAAAATTTTCAACTGCTGCCCAAAAGGTGATTCTGCTCAGGAATCACAAAATCACCTTTTGGGATGTAAACAAACATTTTGGACAGGATTTGAAAAATTACAGCTATCACATTCATGAGGGGCTGAAAAGATATGGCTATATTTTGAAAATATGATGTAAAAATATTGAAAATTACCAAAGTTATGAAGCTGCATTCATAAAATTCAATGTAGGATCATAACTTTGCTTTTCAATATTTTTACACCAAATTTTCAAAATAGCCTTCTTATGACCCCACCTCAAGAATGCCCTCTAGTGCCATTCCTGTTTATCCTCTTTATAAAAAAAAATCCTCCAGACCATGGATAATATACAGTTCCATTCCACATATAATTGTAATATTACATGCCTTATGTTAAACTATGCATATGACTTGGTTTTATTAACAGTTACTCTGAAAGCATGAATTGGAAGCTGATTAAATTAGAGATGGTAACACAGAATTTAAAACTAAAAATTAATTATACTGTTGAAAAACTAAGGAACTGTACTTATGTTTGTTTCCAACATGCTTAATCACTACTGGAAAATACAAAATAAATTAGTACAGCAATGTAATGCTTTTGTATACTTACAGTTAATGTTCTTCGATAATTTGAGGTGGAGCAGCAATTGGGTCTTATAATCAACTGAACTCAAACTGTGAAACAATCATTATTATGGTTTATGCACACGTATGGGAATGGCACTGTAGAGTCAGTCATTATGACAGTGGACAGAAAGTTGCTTCCTCTTCTACTTTATAATTCTGCGATTTGGGGTTATAATTTCCGAAATCCTCAGAAAAAAAATTGTAATTAGATATTATAAAACACTCTTGGGTGTCTCTCTTTCAGCACCCACAGCACACATGAGACCTCAAATAGGAAAAGCTAAATTATCATCATTGGCAACCATCAGAATGTTAAGTTACTAGATCAGAATCTGATATATAAGTGAAAATAGGTCACCTGCTTTATGTCTAAAAGACAAATGCAGTTTCACTATATGAAAAAGGGTTTGAAATCAGATTGTTACATATGACAACACAAATCCAGAGTTCTGTTTTTTCTTACCCAAAGTTGTATTTCCAGCAAGAAATAATAATAAATATGCTAAAGTAATTAAGTGAATATTTATAGATACAGATAAACAAACAAATGATTAAAAAATCCAGAACATTGATGTGGTATCCTACAATTAAAAATTACTATGGTTTTGAAACCTATCTAACTAGTATGCTTAATTCCATACTTTGAATACTTGCCTGTCCAGCCCTTCTGTCATTGTCATGGATTGGGTGTGCTTTGTGCCTCATCTAACCATGGCAGGTCTTCATTTCAGACAGACTGAAGTCCGCCTCCCCTTCTTTCCACATCCCCTGTTACTCCTTTTTCCTACCACTGCTCACCTCCCTCTCCCTTCCTACCCATTTGTCTGTCACTTATCTTACAATGTTGTCTGCCCCTCTGTGTTATCACATCAGTCTGCACCCTGTCTCTACTCAGTTTTTACACTACATCCTTGTCTTCACGTGCTTAAATCAGTTCTCAGTTTACCTCCCTGTACACTCACTTGTTCACCTGTTTTCCACTCCAGTGTACATATGCGTATTACCTGTTTATTGCCTGAATTTCGACTCTGGTGTACTTATGGGTACATTTTATGTACATATGTGTAACTAACCTTATATTACCTGTGTTTTACCTGTTTATTGCCTGAATTTGCCATGCTAGTGTACTTACAGGTACATTTTGTGTGCATATGTGTACCTAACTGTATATTACCTGTATATTAATGTAGTTTTGTTTTCTATATTTATATTACACTGTATTGCATTCATACTTTAATCCCTCCTCCCCCTCCTCCCAGGACACATCTCAAAATGATCTATATTAGCTCAGTATGCCTTTCCTGGTGAAACTCTTTAAATAAATATATAAATTAGAAGAATTCTAACTTTTTACCATTTTGGCCAATTTCCATTGAAGATCACTGAACTAAGGTAAAATCCCTCATGCCATAGGATTATCTGGGAATATGGCAATAATGAAATAGATGTTATAAAGCATCTTCTTTTCTATACATGGTATCAAAAACCTTGGTTGAAATATTTGGAGAATGTTTTGCAGTTTTCAGATATTCCATATGATGAAATGGTTGTTCTAACCAGCTCATTGAAGCAAGCTACATTAGAAAAGGTTGCAAATTATCTTAAATGCTGCTACATGAGTAGAAATAGTAAGTGTAAGAAGAAAAAGTCATACAGTAAGTAGATGCACTTCAAATGCTATCTTTTATCTGGAATTTTAGGACATTGTTATGCATGATATTAAACTGATTAAATGTGTTAAGTGTGTTTGTATGTGTTATTTTATTTTACTATGTATTTTATTTTCTCTGTTTTTTAATGAATTGTAATGACTTTTATTGTTGCTCTTTAAACTGAATTGGATTGAACTGATGAAGTTATTTTTTCTGCTTTTGTCATGTATTCTTGTGCATATAATACTTATGGTATGATGCTCTGTGCACTTTGAGCAAATGTAACCTCCTGGTTTTAATGTGACCTCCTAGTTCCTAGTGTAGTGCAGTATAATGTATTGTAGTGTAATAGATGTTTAAACTTAATACTGGTTTTAAAACATTACCATCATACATTCACTACTATTTATTTATTTATTTTGTTTTTACTGGGTAGGTGCACTAGCCATAGAGATGACTATTTTCAGGCACGACCCAGGGGGTTACAGGATACAACAGTACAGAGATTCAACAATAGGTAGTTACAGTAAGGTATACACAATGGAGGACACATCAGGTTTATACAGTACAATTAATAAACAGGTTATTAGTGGGTAGGATACAAGGTGGTAAAAACAACATTGGCAATCGGTTGATACAATTAAGGCAGTAGGTCAACACAGTGTAATTACTGAGTACAGGGAGCATAGTTGAGATACTTGGGTACAACAACCTAATAAGAAAATAGTCAAACAGCAGATAAAACCCTACATTAAGACACAATTTAAGACAGACAAGTAAGATTAAGTTATGAACTTCTTTTGTTGTGTATTTAAGCAATAAGGCATGACAGGGTGTGTGTTACTGTGTAATAACTTCATTCCTCAGGTGGTTGAAGCACATGGCTGCAGTCTGAATTCAGTCAACACCCAAGAAGTGACATTATTATAAAATAACACACATCCCTGGAGTGCCTTATTGTTAGTATACAGTGGCTCATTTGTTAATTTAAAAAGAACAAAGAAAAAAATTAATTTTTATGCATATTTTCCTTTATTTTTGTGGGTGTAGGTGTGTCTCTAAAAAAAAGACCAAAATATTTTTTTACACCACAAGGTGGAGCTGCTGCCAAAATGATCAGCAAGGAGTCATAGTGTCACAAGACATTCGGCTGCAGCTATATACCACACTGTCAATACAGTGTGATATATTGCCAGCAGCATATCTCTGTGTTTGGTGAGGAGCTCTGCCACCTGCACCCCCCATTACGGGGGGCTGCTCTCCGAACCCCCCCAACTAACATGATCAGTTTGGAGGGGGGGTTGTACACTTCATTCGTACAAAGTGTGAATGATAGAAAAATTCCATGTCTTTGGGACCAGGTTTTGATACCTGGTCTGTAGATACACCACCTCCATTGCTGCCTGCAGCTCATCCTGTCAAGCCATGGCAGCTGCTTGGTGGATCCTCCTCCTCCTCCCAGCAGAGAACTTATCCTCTGCTACAAGGAACAGTGACAGGGTGCACAATCATAACTAGACTATTTACCAATTTTGCACCCTGTGGCTATTCCAACCCACGCTGTCTACATTGTGCAGTTTTAGCATACACCATCTTGCATATGGCAAACTGACCCAGTAGGGAATGATCTTGCCTGCTGAGTCCCCCAAGATTTCTCTTGTTTTTCCTGCTTTGTCCTATCAGTCTCCCTTCTGGCATTATCAGCTTTTGGTAGTTCTTGAAGGGGACAGTGTTTGAAATTTCCTTTGTTTTATGATAAATTCAGTTTTTTTTTCCTGTGGCTCTCAAGCAGTTCACCAATTGTGCAGTGTGACTTCTACAGCTGAACTCTCTAGACTGCATGTGCTGACAGGATCTCGGTGCTGAGTTGGAAGAGCTGTTTTTCTACATATATTTTTTTTCTTCAGTGTTTATTTTTACTTGAATGTTATTTAATCATTTTTTTAGTTCGACATGTGTTCCAGTGAATGGGCTGCTGAGCGTGAGCATTCTTCAAGTCCATTATGTGAAGGATGAAGCTGCACAGAGTGGCAGTTTCAGGTATAAGTTGTGCTTTTAGAAACTCACAGATGCAGGCAGTGCTGTTTCAGGAAGAACTTGTTGTTTTTGCTTGAAATTGGGTTTCTACAAATAAAATGACATTTGGGGAGGGGCTGCTGATTTCACTGTGACTGGCTTGGAGCCAGAAATCAGGGGAGGCTTATGGATGTATACACAAGCCATGTCAGCTTCAGGGTACTCTGTTTTGGGATAGTGTAGCAGGAAGGGATATTCTTTTATGTAGTGTGGCCATCTTTGTGTCTGCCCAAGGTACAGTGTGTCCAGCGGTCAGCAACCAATCTGGTTGCTAGCATTTTTCTTGCCATTGCATATTTGATATTGCACAGCTCAAGTTTCACTAAAACATTTTGCCATTCAAATCCACAAGATGTGTTTGATAGGAGGAGTATCTCTGACTGTCCCTGACAATCAGGGTAGTAAGTGAGGTAAACACCAAGATGGAGATGTTGATAGGGAGAAGGGCAGGGGTAAATGGAGAAAATGACAAAGGTAATAAGGACAGGGATGGGGCAAGTAGGGTAAAGCCATCATGAAATGCCGGGTAATGAGTACCAATGCCCATAGTCTAGGCGACAAGCTATCTGAACTGGTGGCCTTGATGGAAGAGAGATGCCTGGATATCATAGCAGTCACAGAAACATGGTACACAGAGAACCATGACTGGGATGTTAACATACCAGGGTATACAACCTACAAGAGAGAAAGGAAGGGGAGAAGACATAGAGGAGTAGCTCTCTATGTATGGGAAGGGATAAAAGCAATGGAACAAAAGAGTAAACAGGGAGGAGAGGAGACACTGTGAGTCACCTTAGAGACTGGATATGGCACCACTATCTGCACAGTGGTTGTATACAGACCCCATCTCAGGGGCAGGAATGTACAAGGCTATGGTAGAAGGCATCCTTAGGATGGCAGAGAAAGGGGAGATACTGTTGATGGAGGACCTGACTATACCCAATGTTAACTGGAGCACCTTTGCTGCAGCCACATCCAAGAGCAGGGCCATTCTCGATGCCCTACAGGTGGCATGCTTCAGACAGCTAGTTTTGGAACCCACTCGTGAGGGAGCAATCTTAGACCTTGTACTCTCAAATGGGGACAGTGAGAGGATCTCAGATCTAGAAGTGGGTAGCCATCTTGGAACAATTGACAACCAAACAGTGTGGTTCAGGATAAACTCAGGTACAGAGTCAAGCCATACAAAAGTGAGGATACTGGACTACAGGAGGATGACTTTGGCAAGATGGGAGAGTACCTTAGAAAAGCACTAGCAAACAAGCTAGAAGGAGGGGTGGAGCAACAATGGGGAAATATCAAAACTGCAATCACAGAGGCAACAAGCTTTTGTGTGAAGCAAATAAACAAATCAAAATAAATAAAAAAACACTATGGTTCTCAAAAGAGGTGACAGGGAAGGTTAGGGAGAAAAAGATAGCATTTAGGAAGTATAAGAAAACACAGAAGGAGCAGGACAGAGAACTGTACCAGTTAAGGCAGAAGGAAGCAGGGAGGGAAGCCAGAATAGCAAAGGCCCAAACTGAGGAAAAGATAGCCAACTCGGTTAAGAAGGGGGATAAAACCTTTTATAGATACATAAAGGAGCACAGAAAGACAAAAAGGAGGGATAGTGAGGCTGAATAGAATGGATGGTGGGTGGGCAGAGAGGGACAGTGAAAAAGCAGGGATACTGAATGACTACTTCTGCTCAGTATTCACAAAAGAGGAGGAGGGAGAGGTGCCTAATCCAATTAACAGAAGCACTCTGGATAGGGGGGTCGATCCCAGTCCTTTCACAGAAGAAAGGTTCCTGAAAGAACTCCTAAAACTGAAGGTGGACAAAGCAATGGGGCCCGATGGAATTCACTCCAGAATTCTAAATGAATTAAGGGGAGAACTAGTGACACCACTGACTACCCTTTTTAGCAAATCATGGGAGGATGGTGTGTACCTGAGGACTGGAGGAGGGTGAATGTGATTCCCCTTCACAAAAGTGGGAACAAGACAGAGGCAGGAAACTACATACCTGTCAGTTTGACCTCTGTGGTAGGGAAAGTGATAGAATCACTTCTGAAGGAAAGAATTGTTGAGTACCTAGAGGGCAGTGGGACACAGGACCCAAGGCAGTATGGGTTCACAGTGGGACTGTCATATCAGACGAATCTAATTGATTTCTTTGACTGGGTGACCAAAGTAGTAGACCAGGGATGGGCTGTGGACATGGCCTACATAGACTTGAGCAAGGCATTTGACACAGTCCCACACAAAATATTAATAATCAAATGAATGAGCCTGGGAGTGTGTCCCAGGGTGGTAGCCTGGGTAAAACACTAGCTGGACAACAGGACACAGAAGGTAATTGTAAATAGAGTCCACTCTGAAGAAAGGGGGGTTACTAGTGGGGTACCACAGGGTTCACTACTGGGTCCAGTGCTTTTTAATGTCTTTATAAGTGACATTGCAGAGGAACTGGAAGGAAACGTATGCCTATTTGCAGAAAACACAAAAATCTGTGACAGGGTTGATACACAAGGAGGTGTGCAAAGGAAGAAAAGGTATTTGGCAAGTTTGGAGGAATGGTCAGAGGTATGGCAGCTTGTATTCAATGTAAATAAGTGCAAAATAATGCACCTGGGAAACAGAAACCCAGGGGAAGATTACACAATGGGGGGAGGTAGTAACAACAACAAAAATGGAAAGAGACCTGGGGGTAATCATATCAGATGACCTTAAGGTTGGTAAGCAATGTGAGAAAGCAGTAGGGCGGGCTAGCAGGATACTGGGATGCATAGGGAGAGGCATCACCAGCAGAAAACAGGAAGTTGTTATCCCTCTGTACAGATAAACTGTGAGACCCCATCTGGAGCACTGCATCCAGTTCTGGAGACCACATCTTTGCAAGGACATAGACATGATGGAGGCAGTCCAGAGGAGGGCAGCTAAAATGGTGCAGGGTCTGCATGAGAAGCCATACGAGCAAAGACTAAAGGAGCTTAATTTGTATACTCTTGAGGAAAGGAAGGAGAGGGGGGGACACGATAGAAACTTTTAAGTACCTCAGTGGAATCAACAAAGTCCAAGAGGGTAGCATCTTTCAGAAAAAAAGAGATGTTCAAGAACAAGAGGACTCAATTTGAACATAGAGTTGGGACAGCTCAGGGGCAATTTGAGGAAATATTTTTCCACAAAAAGGGTGGTGGAAACATAAACATAGACGCATAGATAAGGACCGCTTGGCCCACCCAGTCTGCCCATTTCCCTACCTAATGGATAAGCTGCAGATCCTAGTTAACCAGCAGCCTACTTCTTCCTACCCCCACCCCTTAGAATTGCCTTATGACTGTCCCATGCATGCTTGAATTCCACCACTGTTTTTGACTCCACTACCTCCTCCGGAAGGCCGTTCCATGCATCCACAACCCTCTCTGTGAAAAAATACTTCCTTAAATTACCTCTGAGCCGCCCCCTTCTATCTTCAAATTGTGCCCCCTTGTTCTTGCACACCTCTTTTTTTGAAAGATGCTACCCTCTTGGACTCTGTTGATTCCCTTGAGGTACTTGAAAGTTTCTATCATGTCCCCCCTCTCCTCCTTTCCTCGAGGCTATACATATTCAGCTCCTTAAGTCTCTCTTCATATGTCTTCTGGTGCAGAGCCTGCACCATTTTAGTTGCCCTCCTCTGGATAGCCTCCATCCTGTCTATGTCTTTCTGGAGATTGGGTCTCCAGAACGCATGCAGTACTCAGATGGGGTCTCACCAACTGTCTGTTCAGAGGGATAATAACTTCCTGTTTTCTACTGGTGATGCCTCTCCCTATGCATCCCAGTATCCCCAACCCTCCTTGCTGCCCTCTCCATTGCTTGCCCACCTTTAGGTCATCTGATATGACTACCTCCAGGTCCTTTCCATTTTGTTGTTGTTAGTATCTCACCCCATTGTGTACTCTTCCCCTGGGTTTTTGTTTCCCAGGTGCATTACCTTGCACTTCTTAGCATTGAATCTAAGCTGCCATACATTTGACCATTCCTCTAACCTTGCCAAGTCCCTTCTCATCCTTTCCCCCCACCTTGTGCATCAACTCTGTTGCAGATCTTTGTGTCATCTGCAAAGAGACATACTTTTCCTTCCAGTCCCTCTGCAATGTCGCTTATAAAGATATTGAAGAGGACCGTCTAATACTGAACCCTACGGTGCCCACTAGTAACCCCCCTTTCTTCAGAGTGGACTCCATTTACTATTACTCTCTGTGTCCTATTCTTCAGCCAATTCATTACCCAGGCTGTCATCTTGGGACCCACTCCCAGGCTGGCTAACTTGTATAGTAATCTTTTGTGTGGGACTGTGTCAAATGCCTTGCTAAAGGTGGATGCATGGAACAGCCTTCCTGATGAGGTTGTGAGGTCTAAAACTGTGGGAGAATTCAAGAATGCATGGGACAGACATAAGGCATTTCTTGTGAGGGGTAGGAAGAAATAGGCTGTTGGTTAACTAGGATCTGCCTCTTATCCTGTAGGTAGGGAAATGGGCAGAATAGGTGGGCCAAGCGGTCCTTATCTGACATCAAAGTCTGTGTTTCTATGTTTCTATGGGGGGCACACAGCATATCTTGACACACTGATACACAGAGCACTATAGCCCAAGCATTCAAGTACATTCAGTGCATTATGTCAGAGGCACATGCCCAGTGTCTAATGTCATCAACATGCATCCAGCATGGACTGCTTTAGTTCATTAGAATTACAGCTAGTAAAACAGACAGAGTTACAAAACAGAAGAGAGAAGGCTGCACACACGTCATATAGTAACTAGTATGAATTTTTATTCAAGACCAAAGCACAACAATGCTTAGCTAATAACTCTATGCATCACCTCTTAATGAGGCTTCATCAGGGGGGAAAGGCAACACACACTGGTATCCTTACATACCCAATTTCATTAATGAAATAATCAATTCATTAACCCATTAAGGAATGAAGAACAGATAGTGCACCAGCAAATTAAACATCATTTATTAGAAAAAAAAAAAGCTATAAAACAAACAGGCAGAATACATGTCTTACTTATGTATAACAAATATTGCAAACATTGAACAAATTGTTCAACAAATAAAACAAATGTTTCATTAACCATAAAAATTAATACATTATTATTTAAAGCAAGAATGTTATTCAAATGGTGGAGGTGTCGAAAAGGGGAAAGGGACATTTCGATCAGAGGTACATTAGCAAAGTTTAATCTATAACTATATGAATATTCAAAAAAGGACATATATCAATGGCGCCCGCTGTTCACTAGTGAGATACAAAATTAATTATTCATTTAATTTTAACATTTAAGTAATATTCCCCCAATGGGCATTCCTAAAAGCACATTGTGAGTATTGCTGAAGGGAAAGGAAAGGAAAAAAGGGCATACAATAAAAGGACACTATTGCAAAATTGAATCCTTAACAGTAAATAAACATGTATAGAGAGCAAATGTCACTCACTGGGGGAAATGCAAAATCATTTACTCATTTTGTTCTATTATCTCAAGGATGAACGCACTTAAAAAACCCTTGCTAAATAAACTGAATAGAAAAAAGGGGGAGGGGAAAACATGACACATGAACACACATCAGGAGCCATCAAGAAAACACAATAGAGGGGCAGAGCTATACATTCAGTAACCAAAGCTAAACCATTATAAAATACTGTAGTTTAAAATCAATCTGTTCATTCAAGACTTTAGGTGAAAGCACAATCAAAGTAGGAATCCATCTTATTTCTTGCTATAGGAGGATTTTTATCAACTCCCCTAGGCAGTGGTTCAAAATGATCCAGAGCCTAAATCTCAAACCTCTAGAGTTTGATGCATTTTTTATATAAAGTGTGTTCCCAGGGCATTGGTTGTGCTCTTATTTATAATAGCCTGTACATGTTCCTGAATTTGGCACTTAAGGAACTGGACACTTCTGCCAACATAGAGGAGGTTACTTGGCACCACACTCCACAAACAGCAGAGTCTGTATTACAATCAGCATAAATCCTTGGTGGAAAATCCTGTCTCATGTTAGGGTGAATAAAAGAGGGACCTGTGGAAGCTAAGCAACAAATATTGCACTTTCTACAATTGAAAAAAAAAATATGTTTTACTCCTTGTCTTCGGCTTCCAGTATCATCAAAATAGCTACTAGTGAGGTGGTCTCCTAAATTGGCACCTCTCTCAAAAGAGACTCTTAATGTATCACCCATAAGGGGACCCAGTCCATCATCTAGTGACAAAATGTTCCACTTCTCTTTGATAATGTTATGCACGGCCATTGCTGATGAACTTTAATTCATCACAAAGGTAACAGGAGCCAATGCTCCACCCATTCTACTGTAGCTCTTGGGGCCAGCAAGTTAGATCCATCTGTCTCACACATATTGCTGACTGCTGTCTGTACCACAGCTGCAGAATAACCCCATTCCTGAAACCATTGTGACAGTTTCTGGGCCTCCATTAAACATACATAATCAGAACTAGCATTCCTTTTTATACTAAGAAACTGCCCAAAAGGAATACTGTTGACGAGAGGTGCCAATGATGATTTGGCTTCCCTAATGGATGATACACTAAGAGTCTGTTTTAAGAGAGGTACCGGTTTGGGAGACCACCTCACTAGTAGCCATTTTGATGAAAGTGGTAGTGGTATTCAAGGGGTATGAACATATGAAATTTGCCAGTAGATAAAGGCCTAGTGTTCTATCAAGTCTGCTTGAATGCCAGCTAGCATCCTTTATTCTGCAGCTACCCTTCCCTCCCACCTTCCCTCCCTTGACCCTCCCTTGCCCTGTCCCAGCCCTTTGAAGCAGTCCACTGTTTTACTGGATACCACTTTTGCCAGTAAGGCATTCTACCCAGCTACCACCCTGTCTGTAAAAAATGTCTCCTCATCTCCCTCCTGAACTTTCCTCCCTCCAGTCTCATATCACCGCCCTGGGTGTCCCTCCCCTCCCTTATTTTAAACAGCCGCTCCATACCTGTCTTGTTTATTCCAGTCATGTACTTGGGTACCATCTCAAGTGCTTATTTTTTTCAGTTGTAGGAAATATAATATGTGTTGCTTTGCTTCTACAAGTCCCTTTTTTATTCACCCTAACATAAGACAGGAATTTCTGTTAAGGAAGGATTTATGCAGATTATAATACAGACATTGTTGTTTACTGAGTGTGGTGTCAATGTAAACTCCTCTATGTTGTCAGAACTGTCTTGCCCCTTAAGTCCAGACAGTATAGCACAGTGGTTTAAGACTCTGAGCTGCAAACCTGGAGACCTGGTTTGAATCCCACAGCCCAACTTGAATACTGTGTGATCCTGAGCAAGTCAGCAAGTCACTTAACTGCCTTGTGGTCCCAGGTTGCACCTGTAAACAAGCTTTCAGTTTAGTGCGTCTCTTCTGGTAACCCCCGCTCAAAATTTTGAAAAACAAAAAAGTACTATATCCAGGAACATGTATGGTTATTATTAATAAGACCATAAAAATGCCCTGGAAGCGCACTTTATGGAAAAACATCCTTAAACCCTAGAGGTATGAGATTTAGGGTACTGGGTCATGTTAAAACTCTGCATAGGGGAGGTGATACAGTGAAAATCAACCTACAATGAGAAACAAGATGGATTGCTGCTTTGGGGAACTTCCCCCTAAAGGCTTGATGAGCAGACTGACTTTATCTTTGGCTACCAAATTTATAACTCTACCCCTCTTTTATGTTTTCTTGATGGATCCTGACATTTATTCATGTCTCACATTTCACGTTCCCCACATTTTTTCTATTTAGTGTATTTAGCAAGTGTTTTTGAGGTGTGCTCATCTGTATATTAGAACAAAGTGAGTAAACAATTGTGTATTCCCCCAGTAAGCAATGTTTGCTATCTATATAGGTTTGTTTGTTTAGTGTTAGGATTCAGTTCATAATAGTGATCTATTATTGCATGCCCTTTTTCCTTTCCTTTCCCTGCAGCAATATTCAGTATGTGGTTTTTGACGTGTTCCTTGGGGAATGTTACTTAAATGATACAATCAAATCAACAACTAATTTCGTATCCCCCAATGAACTACACGTGCCATTGCTATATGTCCTTTTTTGGAATAGCATATAATTATAGATTAAACTCTGCTATAGTACCCCCAAGGCAATGCCCCTCCACCTCCAAATAATATTTTTGCTTTAAATAATAATGTATTAGTTGTTATGGTTAGTGAATGAGTTATGCTATTTGTTGAACAATTTGCTCTATTTTACAATATTTGTTACACAGATGGAGCAGACTGCTATGCTATGGAGCATGTCTCTATTTCAGGGAAACATTTGCCACTGCTGATTTTGATGAGCATAGAAGATTTTATCAATTTAAATTGCGAATTATTTGAAAATAGGTATTGGTTGCTGAACAGTGCATTAGGGTCAACTTAGACTAGGTGAAGGGTTTACATACTGTGTACTGAATGAGATTATAAATTGAGATAATATTGTTTTGTTAACCGCAGCTCCATACACCCTTGAAAAAGCCTTTCATGAAAAGGCAAAATGTTGGGGCATGATTTTCACGTGGCCAGAGAAAAGGGGTGGGCGAAAGTACGGATTTCCACCATGGTGGAAGTTCCATGAAAAATAGAAAATTTTGTAGAATTTTCCGCTCTTCCACCTGTGGTGGAATTCCAAACTTTCACCTGAGACATGCGGATTTCCACCTAGTTCTGCAAAAATGTCACTTATACATGCACATTTTTTGTTGAAACTGCAGAAATAATGTTTCTGGTTAATAATTTCACAAAGGCATGTTTTCTCCACTATTTGAATCTAAAATGCTGAATTTTTTTCACCACCATCAATGTGCGTCTATATTTCATTTTCTGAAGGTGGTATTTTAATTGCAATAGTCGCATACTGAATGCAATCTCCTTGTCTGTTGAGCATCTTAACTGTGTTATCGTAAAGTAAACGTTTTTGTGTTTTTCTTATATTTGATATTTTTTTCACTGATGTTGTTTATTGCGCTTCTTAGAATTTTGCGGAACTATAAACTTCCGTAGTTATTACCTAAATGTCACAGAAAGTTAAATTTTTTCCACATATTGCTCTGAGCATGTGATTTTCAGTTCTGTAGTCACATGGAGTGCAGTCTTGAATTCTGTTGTTATGTCAGAAATCTTGCGGGTAAAGCCACTATTTTCCACAACTACAGTACAAGTCACATTAAACTTTTCCATCACCTCACTGGTGTACCTTTTTTTTGTGATTCTACTGCAGTGGAAGCTTGAATTGTTTTCCAGCCATTCTTCACTGCCTATTCAACTCACTTGTACCTGTTTAGCGATACAACAGTAGCTGTTTTGCAGTGCTTATGCAATGAATTTTCATGGCATTGTTTATAAATATCACAGCATTCCTTAAGAGCATTGTTTATAAATATCACAGCATTCCTTAAGAGTAGTTTAGTCTGCCTTCTGAAATGAAACTCATAAGCACTCAGCTGAAAATGAAGCTTATAGTCCCAACAGTTAGTTGCAAACCAATAGTAAACTTTTAATAATTCATTGAATTAAAAACTGCACAGATTAGGAAACTCATTTAACAATGCTACACCAGTTTGTTGAGGGAACAGTTTAATGTGACTTGTACTGTAGCGATGATCACATTGCTTTCAGTTCTGCAGTCACATGATGTGCAGCCTCAATTAAAAGTCTGCAGTTCAATGCAAATTCCACAGCTATGCACTGCAATTCCACAGAAATATCAAATTACACCTCAACAAGATCTGATCACATGTTTTTCAGCTCTGCAGCCACATAAGGTTCAGGGGAAGGGGTGAGGAGGCAGCACACATTCCTTACTGAGCAGCTACTCACTGTGAAGTTGATTTCTGAAGAGGGGAGAGCTGTGTTACTTGTGCAGCACAGAACAGTCTTTTGCTTGATTAAATACACCAGTTTCTTCAGTGGAAGAATATAAGTTGCTTCCTGTTATCTGTACTTGACTTGACTGCTGTGTCACAGTCTCACAGATAGTTAATGATTTTTTGGATAACACAATATCTTGTGTTATTCTGTCTTCTGCAGTTTGTCTGTTTATTAGTGTCTCTTTCATTTCTGAAACACTTTCTGGTATTTTAGGGTCCAGCACAGTACAGGCATAAAGATGTCAGGCAAAGGCAGTGGTAAGCATGGAGGACATGGAAAAAGTAAAAGTGTCATAGGTACTGCATTAGTGAAAAGGGTATCAGAACTAGGGCATGAAGAGGCTTCTTTGGAAGGTGCTACTGTTAGCTGCACTGTGGCCAGTTCAACTTGTACTACAATGCCATCCAGATCACATGCTGTGCAAGTGTTGGCTTCACAGGGAATCAAACCCTCAAGCTTCTTTGGCATTCAGCGCAGTACTACCACTCCCACTCCCACTCCCACTGCTGGTATAATTCATCACTCTAAATAGCAGCTTAAAAAGATGGCATTTGATGTTGCCACACTACTGGATGAGTCCCAAAGGTCTCAGGATGAGCCTGAAAGTAGTCAACAACTGACTCAGTCCCAGGAGACCCATGATTTAACTCAGGAGCTGCATACAGCAAACCCATATTTAAACTAGCATATGGGAGCAAAAGGGTGAGGATACCAGATCACCTAGGATCCAAATACAGGAAAATAAGAATATATCTACCTGGAAATGTGTGACTATTAACACAAGAAGCTTAGTTCAGAAATCTGATGAACTAGTATCCACTTTAATCACTGACAAAGTACAAATATGTGCCATTACAGAAACTTTGTGGGATGTTGAAGATCAGTGGGAAAGGCAGATTCCAGGATACCGTTTGTTCAGTATGGATAGGATTGGTAAGAAGGGAGGTGGGGTAGCTGTCTACATTGATGAAAATATAATAGCAGAACAAATAGAAGTCACGGCTGTGGGTAGAATAGAATAGTTCTGGGTTAAAGTTGCACCAGAAGGGAGAGCAAAAATCACCATTGGGGTAATATATAGACCCCCAAATACTCCACCTGATATTGATACCGAGCAAATAGAAAGTATGGAAAACAGTGACATACTTGAAAATATAATAATAATGGATGATTTAAATTTGCCTGGCATCGATTGTAAAAATCATACAGCTTGTACTTCAATTGAACAAAGATACTTGGAGACTTTTAACCTACTAGGTCTGGACCAATATGTCCAAGAAACAGCAAGGTTAACAAATATTTTGGACATAGTTCTGGGGGAAAATATACAATTTTGTAGAGTTACCACCCCACTTGGTTCCAGTGACCATGCCATGGTGGAGTTTATTATAAATAATGTAGGCACTATTACCACTGGAGATACAATGATTAAAAACTACAGCAAATCAGATTATAATAAAATAAGGGAAAAATTTAATAGAGGGGAGTCAATGATAATTTAAACTAAAACTAAAGGGGGAGACTGGATCTAATAAGCCATCTCTAAATAATTTATACAAGTTGAACATCTTAACTTGTAATGCGAGAGCACTTAACATATCAAAAATGGCAGAAGTGGAACTGAAAATCCAGGAGTCTAATATTGGCCTGGTTGCTATAACAGAAACATGGGGAAACCAGGATAAACAGTGGATAATGAATGTTCCAGGATTTAAACACTATTATAAAAATAGACCTGATGAACAAGGGGGGGGGAGAGGTTAGTCTCTATGTTACTAATGATATTCCCTCGTTTGAGGTCCCAACAACAGTATCCACAGAGTATTTGGGTATAGTTGCAGCCAAGGGCACCCCAAATTTTGGTTGGAAACTGCTATCGGCCACCTTCTTCAGATTTTAGTTATCTAAACCAATTAACTTCAGAAATGGCTCAAATAGCAGATAAAGGCTTAGTAATAATTCTAGGGGACTTTAATCTCCCATCTATAAACTGGGATATACTCTCTGGACATAATTCATATGATCTACAGCTGATTTCTGCTATTACATATCTTGGCCTTACACAACATGTAAGAGAACCTACAAGAGGGAACAATATTCTTGACTTAGTTTTTACCAATATGAATACAGCAGTATCAGGTGTACGGGTGTTGGACCCCCTGGGTAACAGTGATCACTTGACTATCCAATTTTCCATGTCTCTAGCTCATACAAATCACTCAAATAACAGCTGCATGATAAAACAATATGAGAAAGCTAACTTTTCTAAAATCAACGAACATCTTGCAGCTCTACCATGGGACTCAATATTGGCACCTCTCAATGTAAATGAAGCGTGGAACACCTTTGAAAAAATTGTACACAATCTAGAAGATAAATATGTACCTGTAAGAAGGAAATACAACAATAAAGGAAAGGTTCCAGCTTGGTATAGTAATAACATCAGAAAACTTAGTAACCGAAAACAAAAATTATTTACTTCATTAAAAAAGTGCAAACCGGAGGACAAGAAGGATAATTACATTAAGTACAAGGAAGCATTAAAAAAATTAAAAACATCTATCACCCTGGCTAAAAGGAACTTAGAATTTAGGATTGCCCATAGTAAGGACTCACATAAAAGTCTCTACTCATACTTAAATAACAAAAAGGGTACTGTTAATAAAACAGGTCCATTAATTATTAACAACACAACTATTCTCTCAGATATGGAGACTGCGTCTGAATTTAATAAGTATTTCTGTTCTGTCTTTGAACAAGATAAGGAACCTAGAATGATTATTTATACTCCTATAGTCCATAGTTATACCATCAGTACTTCTGATACTCACAAACTTCTGGGAACTTTGAAATCAACTACAAGTCCAGGCCCGATGGTATCCTTCTAAATTCCTCATAGGATCCACTGACAATATTGTCACTCCACTTACAATCATATTTAATAAATCACTCACTGAATTAACTGTGCCTACGGTTTGGAGAGCAGCTATTGTTACTCAATTTTTAAAAGGGTGCATTCCAAGACTGAAAATTATAGACCTATCAGCCTAACCTCCATTCCCTGTAAATTACTAGAAAAATACATTAAACGCTTAATAGATGAAGAAATGCTGGAATTAAAAATAAATGACCATACGCAACATGGATTTAAACAGGGGCACTCATGTACTACAAACTTGTTATCCTTTTACAATTTTATAAGCAATAATCTTGATCTTAATATCCCAGTGGACGTTGTCCTGTTAGATTACAGTAAGGCATTCGATAAGGTCTCACAGTCGATATTAATCAATAAATTAGTTACATTAGGATTCTCTAAAAACATTGTGTCTTGGGTGAACAGCTGGTTATATGAAAGAACTCAAACAGTCAGAATCAATGGGGTATTATCAGAGGAAACACCATGACGAGTGGGGTTCCCCAGGGTTCTGTATTGGGTCCCACTTTGTTTGGCATTTTTATAAGTGATCTTAAGATCATATCTCAGAATAAGCTATCAAAATTCGCGGATGACACTAAATTGGTGGGACCTGTTCATAATGAAAACAGCAGGAATACAATCCTAAAAGACTTAAAAAATAATTGAAACCTGGGCATCTACTAATAAGATGTTTTTTAATGTTTCAAAATGTTCCGTGCTGCATTTTGGTAAAAATAACCCTACACAACCATATTATCTTAATGGTACTAAAATACGAGATTCAGTCGTTGAAAAAGACCTGGGTATAATGATTGATGACGGCTTGTCTTTTTCAAATCATTACAATAAGGTAACAAATAAAGCCAACGCTCTTTTGCGTAGGATAAAAAATACTTTTGTTTTGAAGACTGAAGAATGTATTATGACATTATACAAAACTCATGTTAGGCCCCACTTGGACTACGGCTCACCCCTGTGGAGTCCATACCTGATAAAGGATATCACAAAAATTGAGAGGGTACAAAGAAAGGCGACAAAAATAATACCCCACCTCTCCAATCATGATTACGCAACCAGGCTTCAAAAAACAGGGCTATACTCATTAGAAAATAGAAGATTAAGAGGCTATATCCTTCAATTATTCAAAATTGTATCATCTCCAATATTAATGGAAACCTGTGGTTTGTCCTTCGCAACTAGAAAAATTGTCCTCAGACTTCATAATAAACAAATTGTAATTAAAAAAAATCAAAAACAAATAAAAGACAGCAATTTTTTAATGTTAGAGCTCAAGAGTCTGGAACTCCTTGCCACAAGAAATTGTTGATTGCAAGAATATTAATACATTCAAGTTTAAATTAGATAGATGGCTTTTGAATAAACAATAAATTTATTAATGATCCACATGTGTGGAGGACATTCTCGATGGGCTTTGGCCTACTTATGTCCCAATTACCAAGTTACCAAGTTACCAAGAGTGGAGGGAAGCTTTTCACAATAAAACTGTATCCAATATGTCAGTTGCCTTGGCTGGGAAAATAAATCAAATAATTGATAAATATGTCCCAGTTAAAAAGAAATACAATAAATCTGGGAAAATTCCGGTGTGGATGACTAGAAGCATCAAAAGACAAATAAATAAAAAAAATAGGGCGTTTGTGAGAGCCAAAAAAAGTGGACATGGTAAGGATTGGGGTAACTGTAGGCACTTAATAAAAAAAAGTAAAAAATTAACCTCAAAAGCAAAAAGAGAATATGAATATAATTTGGCTTACAAAGTAACAGACAATTATAAGACATTTTACAACTATGTTACCAGTATGAAAGGAGGATAACAAGTCATAGGTCCAATTAAAGACACTGACAGAAGTATGTAGCATGAAAATAAACAGATGGCTGAAATATGTAATACCTGTTTCTCAACTGTGTATAATAACAAAACTTCAGGTAATAAACAGCAGAAAAAATATAGTACAATTAAATTAAATAAGGATGAAATAAAATAAAGATTGCTCAATCTTAACCCCAGCAGATCCATGGGACCAGATAAAATACATCCAAGGATGATCATTGAATTGCCAGAAGTTCTGGGAGAACCCCTTACATATCTATTTCAGACTTCCCTGGACCAAGGTGAGGTGGCAGAGGCATGGAGGAAGGCAAATGTAATTCCTATTTTTAAAAAAGGATCCAAACAAGAAGTCAGTAATTTTTGACCAATAAGCCTGACATCTATTTTGGGTAAGGTATTGGAGCGGGTTATAAAGGATTATATAGACCAGGACATGTACCAGAGAGGAGATATCGATAACACACAACATGGTTTAAAGCATGGTCAGTCATGTCAAACAAACCTTTTGAGTTTTCATGAAAATCTAAGTAGGTCCCTGGATGATGGTTGCTCCTTGGATGTTATCTTTCTGGACTTCTCGAAGGCCTTTGATGGGGTTCCACATGGTGAATTGGTGGATGCCCTGTTTGAACATGGTATTCAGGGGAATATAACCCATTGGATCAACTCTTGGTTAAGTAACAGAAGACAGAGAGTGACAATTAGGGGTTGTAATTCAGGCTGGTCAAAGGCCACGAGCGGGGTCCCACAGGGATCTGTATTGGGGCCTTGTCTTTTTAATATATACACTCATTCTATGACAGCTGGGAGCGATGTGTGGGAGGCTAAATTTGCCGATGACACAAGACTCATTTACATTGTAAATAATGTAACTGAATCTGCTACATTTCAGGAAGCTTTAATTACATTACAGAGGTGGGCACAGGGCTCTAAATTAACCTTTAATGTGGAAAAATGGAGGGTTATTCATTTTGGCAGAAATAATGATGGGGCAAACTATACATTAAATGGACATACTGTATGCTTGGAGTTGTTGAAGAGGAAACAGACCTGGGTATTAGGCTCTCAAATGACCTTAAGTTTAAACAACATAGTAGCCTTCTGGTTAAAAAAGCTGGCAATATTCTGAACTGCATACACAGGCATATAAAGAGTAGGCGGAGGGAGGTCCTGCTGCCATTGTATGGCTCACTGGTGAAGCCACATATGGAGCACTGTTCACAATTTTGGTCACCAGGTTACAGAAAGGAAATTGCAACTTTGGAGAGGGTTCAGAAAGGGCCACTAAGATGATCAGTGGTGTCCAGGGTATGGACTATCAGGAAAGTTAAATTACTTGGGGCTGTATACTCTGGAATATCAAAGTTTGCAAGGAGATATGTGCATGGTATTTAGAGCAGTAGGAGACATTAGTTTGAGGAAACTTCTGGGCCTAGAATTACATGAGTTACCATACAAAATTAGAAGAAACCAATACCAGTTAAAAAGAGAGCCATTCAGGACCACCAGGAGAAAACACTGGTTTAGTGTTAGAGTTGTGCCCTTATGGAATAGGTTACCTATAGAAGTAATAACCAGTGTAAATATACAGGCCTTTAAAATGAAACCGGATAAATTCCTGATTGGTAACAATATTAGTAGATATTACTAAGATTTAACAGTGAGCTTATGGACTACTAGTCTTCTCTGCTCTGTAAGACCTATGATACCTATGAGCTGGTAGTAAGTAAGAGCAAGGAGGGTTTTGGTACAGTGGCAGGCAGTATAACAGATGATGACAGTAAGCGTGTTGCAGGACCAGTTACTGTTGGGGGAGTACTAGATAATAAACAGCAGCAGATAGCACTTTAAAATGTGTCTGAGGAGCAGAAAGATTCTGATAGTGAACACATTGTTAGTGGAAGTATTCATGTTGAAGAGAATGTCACTGAGGAAGCAGATGTATATAGCCAGCCTTTACTGTCTCCAATGGAAATTATAGAAAGCATGGAGGGTATTATTGATTATGGTTGTGAGGGTGATAATCCAGCATTAGATCCTAGTTGTCAGCCACCATGTCCACCAGCAGCAGCCAAAACAGTTATGGGCAAACGGAAAGTAATCCCTCTTCCATCAGTGCCAAAGTAGCAAGCTGTCATGCTCAAGGGTCAGGAAGTATCCAAAATCAGATCTGTGGGAAAGCAGCAGCATGCCAAGAAAACAACTTTGCCCACCCCTATGTCTGTGTTACCATAGCAATCTGCCCCACTACCCACAAAAATCCAGCGTGTAGGGGGACATTCATTGGTGTGGGATTTCTTTGTGGCTTATGATTCTGATGATAGTGTTGCAGTGTGCAACATCTGTCATTCTAAAATTAGCCGTGGCAAACCAGGTTCACACTATGGCATGACTGGCATGCATAGTCACATGCAGAACAAGCACCCCATTAAGTGGACCCAACATAAGTGGTTGGCATCCAAGCCCACTTTTTCTATTTCTACTACTGAAAGTGAGGGACCACAGCTAGTAGAAGATGTAACATTTGACTCCTTATTGTGTTCTACCCCTACACGTGCAGATACACGTGAAGGTATTAGTCAAGTTGAGGCATCTGTACCCATATGGAGGTTTCTGCAGTGCCAGCATGTCCCTGATACCGCTGTAGTCAGCCAAAGCCAAATGACCATACTTGGGAAAGCCAGACCTCAACCTACAGCCCTGCTTACTCAGAGGCTTAAGCAGCCAGATATAAAATCAGCATTAAGCAAGTACACAAAATATCATCGTAAACACCCGGTGACAAAAGAGCTCAATATGGCTGTGGACAAGATGCTTGCAAAAGACCTTTTGCCAATTTCATTTGTTGAGAATGAGGGATTTAGAGATCTGAGGGAGAAGACTGTGCCTAAACATAAACTTCCAGAATGTGTTTTAGCACTAAGGCTATTTCAGCTATTTACAGTGACCTTGCATGCATGGTGTCACATGCCCTGTTACACTCAGTAGCAGCTAGCATTCATCTCACCATGGACATTTGGACCAGTGGCCCATCATCAGGTGTTAGTTATATGTGCATTACTGCACACTGGGCTTTCTTTCCTCCTGTATATGCTCTGCACCCCGTCCCTAATCTACTTGTCCCTTGAGTACTGGCATCAGTACTGCTGGTTGTCGACAGCATGCCACATTAAGCATGGAGAGTATGCATGGGTCACATACATCAGACAGAATTCTAACCCACAACAATGAGGCCATTACACACTGGCTAAAGCCCCATGGATTCAATGCAGCATACATTGCCAGTGACAATGCCCGTAATGCCATCAAAGCCATCACTGATGGCTGCTTTTATCATGTACTCTGTTTTGCACATGTGCTGAATCTAATAGTGAGGTCCTTTCTGGAGCATGAAGCAGTTAGTGCCATGTTGGTTGTCAGCCATAAAATCTGCAGCCATTTCAGTCATTTGGCACTGGCTAGAGCAGAACTTCATGCTCTACAGAAGGCTAACAATGTACCACAGCACCATTTGAAGCTCGATGTGCCAACTCACTGGAATTCCACTCTATATGCTTGAGCAGCTGTATGAACAATACATCCACTCCACGAGTATATCATGCACATGAGGGATTGGGAAGCACAGTCAGCCATCTTGCTGACTCCATCAAAATAGTATTTGATGGCTAGTGTTATCCAGGTTCTACGATCACTGGAACAGGCGAAACAGGTGGTAAGAACAGACAATGCATGCTTGAGCCAGGTGATACCATTGCTGAGCATTGTACACCATGCACTGTGCACTGTATAGGGTCAATTCGAAGTGGCTGGAGACACAGTTGGAGTTCAGCTTGCTGACCTCATCCTGCATCTTTCTGATAATGATCCCAGTGTCATTCATATTAACAACTCTGAGGCATACATCTTGGCAACTTTGCTGAATCCCAGGTACAAATAGGGAATGACTACACTTCTTCCAGGTGGGAAGGATGATCTGGATCATTATGTGGTCATTCTTCATGGCAAGGTTGAAAACTGTATGAGTAAATTACAGGGTACGGGTGGAAAAAAACAATAGCACTGGCCAAACACCAAGCTTCAACCATCTCTCACCCAGTATCCTTCTCCTCCACCAGTACAGTGTCTGCTCCTTCACCTTCATTATCCAAAGTGAGTAGTGGTGGCACAAACCCTCTCTGGTCCATGCTAAAGGACATTGGTGTCTCCACACGACAGCCACCTGAGGGAAGCACAGAGCTTCAGTTGTCTGCACACCATATGGTGCAGTCTTATCTTGATGACCTGCAGGTGCTAAGTATTGAGGCTGAACCTTTTGAATATTGGCTTAGCAAGCTCAAAATCTGGCCTGCACTTGCTGCTATTGCAATTAAGTACCTCAGCTGCCCCCTGTGCCAGCATAAATTCAGAAAGAGTTTTTAGTACTGCTGGCTCAATTGTGACTGACCGTCGAAGCCACCTGTCAGAATGTAATGTGGAGTATCTAACATTTGTTAAAATGAACTCCTTTCTTCCCAAAGCAGTACATGTTGTCAACAACCCCAAGATTCCATAATTCTGGTGAAGAAGGTGTTGAGCAACAGGAGTCATCAGAGGAGGAAGATAGTTTTGCAGTGCCCTCCGATGAAGACACAGGTGAGGGGTTTGAGTTCTCCTAAGTAGGAGAGAGACATAGTTTTATGTGTCTGCAACCTGCATGGATGTGCTGACTGCAGCTGTACTATGAGTGAATAGACAGAATGCCTATGGCGCTGAAGTTTATTCAGTCCAGTTTCTGCTTGTTGCTATTGCGACTGGTTATTACTGTCCCAGTTGGCTGATGTTCCGCCCCCCCACCAAAAAAACATAAATAAAAAAATTTTGAGGACACATATTTGTTTGTCCCTCCTGTTTAATAATGATTTATGTGTTCTGTGGTGCACCACTTGCTTGGGTTAACACTCAGCAGTCAGGTGGTTGCAGTTACTCTCCCAGTTGGCTGATGTTCCGGCCCCCACCAAAAAAAACATAAATAACAAAAAAATTTTGAGGACACATGTTTGCTTGTCCCTCCTGTTTAATAATGATTTATGTGTTCTGTGGTGCACCACTTGCTGGGGTTAACACTCAGCAGTCAGTTGGTTGCAGTTACTCTCCTAGTTGGTCGATGTTCCTGGCCCTCCCCGAGTCCCTTCCACAAAAAAGATAAATAGAAATGCAAACAATATTTAGCTAACCAGACACATCTTTCCCTGTCATCCCTTACTGTTGTTTTACAAATACTCATCGTGTTTAGTACAGTGGTGTACCTCAAGCACTTTTCCAAGTTTTCCATCAATGCTCCCTCAAAAACCAA
This sequence comes from Neoceratodus forsteri, assembly GCA_016271365.2. Classification (NCBI taxonomy): domain Eukaryota; kingdom Metazoa; phylum Chordata; order Ceratodontiformes; family Ceratodontidae; genus Neoceratodus; species Neoceratodus forsteri. The sequence continues at coordinate 784,033,943 of CM057458.1, read as the reverse complement.
AAATAAATATAAAGCAAAGTAACCATGTTTTTCCCAAAATAATTGTTTTAGCAGTGTTTGAAGTGATTAGCTGCATATCATTCTGTTATGGAACTGCAGATCTATGTACGTTGACAATAGTGTTATATGTTGCAAGCTAATTATACTTTTCCACCACGGCTGCTCCCACCAGTACTATGGTTGGGTAGGGTTGGAATAAAAGACAAATGAATACTGCAAACTTTAAGTGACTGACAGCCAGGAGAAACTTAACAAACTGATTAAGTATTGGTGCTGCTAGACAATGAATGGAACTGCAGGCTGTAGCTGGTTCTGCCACATTAACCAAATCTGCAACCACTGAGATTCCTGCCAGACCCCGAACAAATAATTAAAGTACATCCTCTGGAATTACTGTGCATTACCTAAAATTGTGCTGAAGACCCATTTCCTACCAACAACATACCCTTGCATCAAGTTTCTTGCACCAAATAACAACATCCAAGGGAAGTAATGTGTCATGCCACTGCAAGCCTGCTGATGATGATGAACAATTTCCAGAAGCCATCACCACCTCCCTCCACCATCATGTGTGTTATGAGTATTCTTCACACAGAACTACAGAAAGAGTAAACAGTATGCATATTATACGACAATTAATTCATCCTGCACCGTCACGGACTGTCCTTCACAATCATTAACTCTAGCCACCAGTGTTGGTCTTGTTATTCTGATAAAAAGAAAAAGAGACGGAGGAACTGCCATTGCCCAACATATTGCAGTAAAGCTGCTGCTGAATCCAGATGCTACTGCTGATTCTGAATCCACAACAATACCACAGGTGTGTATTGTCACTTATACAGTTCATTCTTCTCACATCATGATATACATTACTTAAATAATGTTAATAATAGTAAATACTGCAACTGCACTGTTACTGTTAGTCAAGTCATGTAAGAGGTTATCCTATAGAAAGATGCATTGTTGCTGTAGTGTGGTGTGGGTGTGCAGACACTAAGGTACACTACACTGGGACCGGGGAGGGTGTTAGTAAGTTTTTTCTGTATCTTTATGTCATTATAAAACTCTCTTTGCAGAGAAATGTGTGCATGTGTAGCAATTTAGTTACATATACTGTTTAAACTGCTGTTAACAAGTGCTGTATTCAGTAAAGTCACTGCTTCCATAAAGTTATTTTTCATAACTTATATATCTTCTGGGTCATAATATGATGATGACTGAGGCCACTTCTGCCACACTGCTCCCATGTCATTTGATGATTAGACCAACATTCCGTTTCTGACTTTTTGTTTCCATTGCATGTGTTCTGTGGAACTGTCCATTGACAGGTGAGTCTTGCATGGTGGTATGTTTTTTTCAGTAATGAAAAACAGGAGTTCATAAGATAGATATTGCTTTGCAGTATTATTATCCTAATTACGCCATGCTACGGGAATGTGTTATTATGGATAGCAATTAAAAGATGGTGGGACTACACAAGGTTTACCCTTTAGGGCGTTCCATGATAGTCAGTGTAGTAGGCAGTCATGGTACTAGGCCACAATTGCAGGAGTTGACCATGATGGTGACATATTTAAGAAATGTATATTGAATACTGACAACATGGCAATTTCCCATGGTCTTGGTTATCAACATTTCTTTTGTTTCTGTAACTAATATCATGTCACCATGACTTAATACCGTTTCCAGTCTGTCACACACTGCTGCTGCCTGGATAATACCTGATGCCACCTTTGACTGTTTCTACATGTTGTGTCGCGATCACAACTAACCAGGTAAGATATATTGTAGGGGCACCATTCTATTTGATACCATTGATATTTTTCTCTCTATGTCACCCACTATTAAGGCCGGTAAGTGTTGCAGTGATATTCCTACCGTAATTCATTAAGATGTAGAGGACGCCGTAGGGGTAGCAAGTCAGTGGTTGTTAGGGGAAGGGGCCACACACAAAGTGGAGGTCTTATCATGATTGATAGTCAGTGTTAGGGTAGGCATGGTAGGCAATGCATGGTATGACAGTACCATGTGCATAAGACACTGTTCTGTTCATAAAGTCTGATAAGACAAGAGTTAACAAACGGTTTTTGCTATCAAAATTGTCTTTTTTTCTTTATGTAACACTCAGTTATTTCCTTTCCTTTCCAGGTCTGTCACATGCTGCTGCTGCTGTTGATGCCAGGATCATACCTGATGCTCTACTACTGTGTTTTTTCATTATCATGTCTTCAACGTCACACACCTGACAAGGTAAGTAGTTGTTGAACCTTTCTATTTCATATTATCCATGATCTCTTTCTGTCAATGTCTGCCAGGGACTCAGGTAAGTAATGTAGTGGTGGTATGCCTAATGTCATTCATCATCAAGATGTATAGGGTGCCATAGGGGCATCAAGTAAGTAAGTACTGTAGTTGTTTGGGGAAGGGGCACACACAATGTTGAGGGCAGGCTGTCTGAAAATTTTAGAATAGTAGGTAGGTTAGGCCGGCACAGTTGACAGTCGACTATGAAAGATAATACCATATGTAAGAAAATGTTCACAAAGCCTGATAAAAGGTCATAGTCTTAACCAGATGTCTGATATGTGTCCATCTCAAACTGACTTATTTCCTTTATAGGCCAGTCACAAACTGCTGCTGCTGCTCCTACTACCAGAATCACACCTGATGCAGCTATCATGGTTTCTTCATATGTGTTCATCCCATCTGCACAGGTAAGTAATCTTTTGCATGTGAATTTTTTAGTTAAATATAACATTTTATTCTTAGAAAACAAAGTGTGCAATTTGCTTAAGCAATAAGGGGGGGTATATTAATTTAGCCCTCTGTTAATCACCCCTATGGGTGTAATGTGGTACGAGTTACCAAAGCGAGTGTCATATTGCACCTCAGGTATTTAACTGACTGTTAATCTAAGTACTCCTGGGAGTGCCTTATTACTATTGTAAAAAAATATTCCACAAGAACAGTGTTAAAAGTATACTTTTTGAATGATGTTATTTTCTTGATTTAGAGGCAGATTTTTATTAAAATAGTTATTACTCCACAAGCAGTATAAGAATTATGGTTTAAAATCATACTACATCATTCCAGTCATTCAGCAGTGCTAGATGATGGAATGCTGACAGGAAGAATCCATGTTCCATGGTGATTGGGCAGTACATGACATTATAATATGGCTATAAACAGTCCAGTAATCTGATTGGTTCAGGAGCTTGGAACTCAGTGCTGATATCCCATTATGCAGCAGCACTGGTTGGAGGAAACTAAACGGTTTAGCCAGGAGCTAATTACAAATACATTATTTTTGCTGTACATAGTGCTGTAGAACTAGAAACTTTCACTGTAAAAATGATTTCACTATATTCGCTGGAGAGTGTTGTTCAGTGAAATTATTTTTACAGCTAAGATTAGTGTGTGTAAACAGCCTTGTCTTTGCTCATCTTTGCCCTTGTCTTCGTCTTTGCCATAACCATCAGCACCTCACCACCCCACCTGCATATCATAAAGCACCCTAGAGTGCTACATTGAAATGCTTACCTGTCCAGTGTAGCTAGATACTGAGATGTGTTCCAAGTTGACACCGCATGACAACAACAAGCCGCCATGCCACTACCACCACTCGAGCCCGCACACCAAACGGACTTAATTTAAAATTACTGTTTATTGTCCTTAGCTCTGTATATTGTCCTTAGCCCTAACTTGCCATGCAGTTCTATGCGCACCGCCATCGAGATGGGAGGGACTGAACCCATCCACTATCCACTTGACTCACCATTGAGAACCATGTGATTGATCATTTTTACTTCCACATCACCATTGAAAACCCCTTTGCTCGTAGTTCATTTGTTTCATGAGTAACAAGTTGGATATACAGTTGGATATACAGTAAAAAGTGAAAAACAAACAGTAAGGTGAAGTAAACACTTTACTTATAATTATCTGGTGCAGAAGCAAAAACCAAAAAAAAAAAAGAAAGGTTTGATTCTCAATTTGACACAATGCCATGAACGCACACGCGGCTCCTCTCCCAGTTTAGTCATCTTCTGTAGCACCATCTTTAGCATCATCAGTTTGTCAGGGTCTGGTATTTCTGCCAATTTTAGTTTATAATCCCTCTTAAATGTTCGCACTGTACTACCGAATGGCATTCATGCACTTGATACCGGCTCTTCTGGGTGAGTTAAGCCACTTGATTAGAGAAATCCTACAAGTTGAGCAGTATTGCAGGCAAGAGTTGCATCAATGTGATCAGAGACCCATCAGCATGAAATTATATTGGCGAGATCAAGTGACTAGTCTTCAAAGCGCGATATAAACTTTATGCACATATTTCTAGTTCTACAGTATTTAAACCTGAGATTGCATGTCAATGCTGGGATTTTAGATGTGCTGGGGCTTTTTTTTAAGAAAGTCATAATAAACATTTCTTTTTTGATTTGGTGCATTTCTGCCCCCCCCCCAAACTTCTTGGACGCATTTTATTTTCACAGTAAGACACTCCAGGGGTGTTCATTGTGGTGGGTTAACAGCACTTCTTGGGTGGCTGAAGTGAAGGCACTCGGCAATGCTTCATGCCACACCGAAGTTGTGCCACTCTCCAACCACAACACATACCCTGTCATGCCTTATTGCTTAACTATAACAAGGATTAATGTAAGGCTGTTGGAATCCTAACTGCCAGTCAGACTGCTGCAGCATTTGTGTGACCCTTCACTGAACCTTGAGACACATGTCAGTAACTCAACAATCCCATGATCCCATCCCATCCCATCCCAAGACAAGGAAGAGTACACGACTGTGAATGGATTATTTGTATATTTTAAAACACAACAGGAAAAAGTTAAAAGTGATAATGATGAACAAGTCAACAGTACAATAAAACAGTAACTATTTACAATAAAACAGGGTTAGTTATAACAAGACTGAACAAGTATGAAACAACAGGTGTAAAAGTATGTTCAGAATCAAGTAACTTAACTGCCAACTGGAAATTATTTTTTGGCCTGCATGGCAGTACGGGAAACTCTGCATTTCTGGCTATGCAGGAGGAGGGGGAGTGCTGACCGGTGGCAGCGCTTAATCTTTGGAGTATGTCATCTTGCAGTCAACTTCCAGAGCATAGACAACATTTTGTCCTGGTTCTCCATTACTTTGGCAATGTTGACCTCCAGTACTTTGATCCTTTTAAAAAACACTGCTGTCCCGGTCCCTCCTCTGGTTGGTGCTTCTTTCACAGTGCTGTACTTCATTGGGTGCTTGCTGGTCTTCAGCTGCTGCGCTGGCTCTCCCAGTGCTTGACGGCTGCTGTTCAGTGTCCCTTGATGCAAGCCTGGCCAGTTCAAGCTGGATCTTCATGATCCTGTTTTTCCTCCTAGTACACTGTTCTTTGGCTGCCATCTGGCCTTTCATCGCTGTTGTTGAGGTGGTCACCACAGCTGCTGTAAAGAAAGATAGGCTGGTGAGGATAAGGACAGACACTCATTGCATTTCTGGCTACACTCAAGGCATGTATGTGAAAGCATCTTCTTTGTTCGCAAACCAGCTGAACTGAGAGCTCTGAGAAGCTTGCAGAATACATGTATTCTGTGTTATCATTCTGTGTGTGTGGTGGGGGGCATTGTAGTACTTCTACAATAATGAGGAGCTTTGCATTGTCCTATTCCATGTTAAACAATCAAACACAATGTATTGGATATACACTTGAAGGAAGACATATCACAGACTGACAAGTGAGAAACATCTAAGGAGGGAGGAAGAGGAGTCAAGGATTATACATTATTTAGCAAGGTTTCACAGTAAGGGTGGACTTATAACATTTTTAGAATAACTTTTTGTTCTGCACCATTGTCTGTGGGATCATTTAATATAAGCAATAAGCACTGCCACTAAGATAAGTCTGTGTGTCTTCAGTGCTGAGATAACCTCACAGCCAGAGTGTGACGGGAAGGCTCTCAGACTGCTGTGTCATGCATTGCCATGCCTCAGGGTGTGCAGTTATCTCGGTACTACCAACAACACATCTGTCATGTGTTACTGCTTACATAATATATGATTGTACTCGCTCATACGCATCTTGTGATCAATTTCATTGGTTTGGTTACCTTGACAATGAAGCAGGGCATTTTTTTGGGCTATCATAACATAGATGGCCCAGATGGGGTTTGCACAATGAGAAGAGATCTGGATAAACTGGCAAAATGATCAGAAAAGTGGCAGCTGGGGTTTAATGCAAAGAATGTGCAAGATCATGCACATAGGGAAGACCAACCCTGAAGCGACCTATAGGCTAGGAGGGGATTTGCTGGCAGTCACATGGGAAGAAAGAAAGTTGGGTGTCATCATCACCAATGACCTGAAATCATCCAAGCAGACCACTAAATCAGTACTTAAGGCTAGAGGGATGTTGGGGTGTATTGGTACGGGTATCACAAGTCAGAAGAGGGAGGGAGGGAGGTAATAATCCAGCTTTACAAGACTCACTGGTTAGGCCCCATCTAGAGTACTGTATGCACTGTGCAGTACTGGAGGCCACACCTTCACAAGGACATTAACCAAATTGAGGCAGTCCAGAGAAGGGCAACCAAAATGGTGCAGGGACTGCATCAGAAAACATATGAGGACAGATTAACTGAGCTCATTATGTATACGTATACCCTAGATTAAACAAGGGAGAGAGGTGATAAGATTAAAACATTCAAACACCTTTTAAGGGCTTTAACAAGGTGAAAGAGTCTAACATGTTTCAGTATAAGAAACATAGCAGTACAAGATGACACAGCATGAGATTAGAGGGAGGCTGATTAAGGGGTAATGTGAGGAAGTTCTTTTTCACAGAAAGGGTGGTGGATGCATGGAACGGTATACCTCAGGAAGTGGTGAATATGAATACAGTGCAGGGCTTGAAACAGGCATGGGATAGGCATAAGAGAGCAATACAGATGAGTATGAATAGATAGGCCATTGCCAGAGCAAATGCCAGTAGCACATTCATAAGGTAGAAAAAGAAATGGGCAGACTGGATGGGCCTTGCAGTCCTTATCTGCCATCAACTTCTATGTTTCTATGTTTATATGTAACCCATAGACGCAATTTCAGTGAGGTTCATTAACACAATAGCAAAATGCCTTTTATACTTTCAGATGCTACCAATGAATAATACAATCAACATCATCACAGTGTGGGTGAGAACATTTTAGCCATACATTTGGAAGGTTCACTAGCACCAGTCCACTATACAGACTGGTTAGGGTGCAAAAATGGTTGTGGTAGCTGAGGCTACCTCAGAGGATCAAAAGAGGAGAGAAATACTTCTTCCACTACATAAGATAGAAAAGGAAAAGCAGGGAACAACAACTAGTGGGGAGTAGTAGTAATACATTTATTGTTTAGCCACACAAGGCCATTACAAAAAGATAAAACAAGCACATTGTCCCGGATTCCCCCCTTTTCCCTCACAAAAAGACAGAGACCATTGTTTGTTGTTGTGCTCAGATTGGCAATTAATTTATTTATTCTTCATAATTCCATATTCCATTTCTCATTTCTTATTATCATATTTTCAGAATTTCATTTATTTCCATCCATATATCAATCTCTGATTATCCCTCCTTCTTCCTCTTTTCTCCCCCCAGGTGAAAACCTAGGTGCCTTCTTCTTCTCCCTTTCCTTTAGGTAACGGTGAAAACCGAGACCGCTTTCTCCTTCATCTTCTTCCTCTTCTTGTGTTATTCCTTTTTCTTCCCCCTCCCTCTCCCCTTTTTCCCCACTAGCCAGTCTCCAGCTTACGTCGGACAGCTAGCTTCCCCCATCACTTAGGGTATTATTCTCCCTTACCTCAGGGAAGATCCTGTTTACTCCTTCTCTCCTTTTTTTTTTTGATTTTCCATTTTTGCAAGTTTTCCTCCATGCTTCTATAAAGCCCATTGTTTCTGTATTGAACATGTCTATGGCTAGGTCTGACAGGTGCACACCATCTGACCTGTAGAAGTATTCTACCCATTACTCTACCCCCTGCAGTATCACCTGTCCTCCCAGCTGCCTTACCAATGTCCCTACCCTTCTATTCATCTTTCTCCTGGCCCTCTCCACCACTCTATGGCTGTGCTTCTGCCTCCACACCCTCCTTGGTATCATATCCGACCAGGTGAGGCATACCTGAGGCCACCACTGTCGTATTGTTCCTAGATCCCTTTTATCTGTAAGTATGTGTCTACCCATGGCTTGCCTGCAAGGTCGTATAATAATTAGGTCTCGACTGGGGCGCTGTCCCTTGAGCTCCTTCAAGGTGGGAAGCAGTTGTGCCCATCTCATCCCCTGTATGCCATGCCAGACCAACCTACACTGTTTCACATCCTGGTACAGTTGCTTTCCCCCAGCTTTCTTCTCTGCTTTCTTTCCAGCCCAATAAATATAGGAATGGCCTCAGATCCAGACTTCCGTGATCCTCCCTCTACCTATGGGGTTCAAGCAAAATTCATTATTTTACACATGCTTTTAGTGTCATCACCATAGTATCCCTTCCCCTGCCCTCCCCCCTTACCATGTCTTCCCCCCCCCAGATCTGTAGTTAAAAAACAGGAGCATTACTTTCAATTTCTTACTTCAGTGCTCAGATGTATCTCTTATAACTGGCAGACCGCCAGCGTCCTTTTTACAAAATGTCATTCATTGTTTCTCCTGCTGCTGCCGACTGTGAGGCAGCCCCAATCCACAAGGAATGGGATGAATAATTAGCCGGATCTTCCCCCATGAATTGCATGCCCTTTTTGAGCAATGCTGTGACTTGGTAGCCGGTGACCCTTTTCCCCTCACCATGTACAAATAATTTTCCTGTCCTGGTTCCATGCTCTGTGGCAAAAGCCCACAGAGCCTGTACTGGACATATTACAACCTCTACCTGCCCCTTCAGCGTCACTATGCAACCTTGTCCTCTTTGATCCGTTTTTGACCTCCTGATCTTGATCCATATCTCTTTCCCCCGCAGCTTATATTTTCCCATTCTAAGCCCCCTTTCTTGTCTTCTTTCCCATGGCCTGCCACCTCACTCACTCTCATGGCCCCACAAACATTACTACATAAATTGTGTGAAATAGCTGGGACTCGGCCTTTGATCTGCATATTGCCGGGAGCACGTCCTTTAGCTTTACTAGCCACTGCTCCCCTATTGGTCTTCTATTATCTCCTGGCCCATGTTTCAACCTACCCCATCCTTGCATCATTCTCCTGATGAACAATGATTTTGTCAGGTCCTTCCACCCTGTTAGGCTGCAGATAACACTAATCCCTGCCAGGTAGACTCCCATTGTGGTGTGGGAGGTCCCTTTTTGCCACTGCTCCATGGTGAACATTCCCAACTGTTCCTCTGTGAGTGGCCCACTTACCTCCATCTGGTGCTCAGCCCTGAATGTTTGAAACACCCGCCAGGCCCTATCATAGGCCCTCAGAGTCTGAGGCACCCATGAGCTGTGAAACAACAGTTCTGCTCCTTCTTGCCAATGTCCCAGATGTTCGTTGGTTTGGGTGTTTTTTGTTCCTCCGCTGCTGGTGCCAGCCTCCAGAAATGGTCCAGCAGCAGATGGGAACAGCTGTCAGCCAGGGTATTGTGTATCCCTTCTATATGTTTTGCTCTGAATGACATGTTCAGCTGCAAAGCCCTTAACACTAAACATCGTAATACTTGCATGACCATTTCTGACCTGGCTCTCCTGTTGTTTAGGACCTCCACCACTGCTCTATTGTCACATCAAAATGTCACTTTCTGATCTCGTAATTCCTCCCCCCAGACCAGGGTACATGCCCATATGAGCATGATGTCTAACAATGTTATATCTCTTATTTTTCCATCCCTTACCCAGCTATCAGGCCATGGTTCTGCAAACCAACTGCCCCTCAGGTAACCCCCCATGCCAAACCGCCTGGCTGCATCTGTGTAGAGATCGAGGTCTGTGTTGTACACCCACTCCTCTTGCCAGAATGAACAGCCATTATATTCCTTAAGGAATTCCTCCCATATTTCAAAATCTTCCCTGACACCTTTTGTCAGGTCCACCCATTGATGTGGTCTGGTGACCCTTGCTGTGGCCCTAGCTAACCTCTTTGTGAATGCCCTCCCTGGTCCAATGGCCCTGCAGGCGAAGTTCAGGTGCCCCAGTACTTGTTGTACTTGTTTTAGTTGTACCCTTCTCCTGCTGGTGTGTACTTGAATCAATTCCTTCAGTTTCCTCACTTTGTTGTCTGGTAGCCCGAATATTTCTTTTGGGGCATCTATCTCAATCCCCAGGAACTCCATCACCCTGCTGGGCCCTTTTGTTTTTCTGGCGCCAGTGGCACCCCTAGCTCCCTGCATAATTCCTGAAACTTGCCCAGCATCCTCTGTGTCTCTCTTCTCCCCCTCCCAATGAAAAGAAAGTCATCTAGATAATGAATGACCATTCTATAACCAGTTCTTTCCTAAAATATCCATTACAAGCATGTGCAGAATGCTTCGAGTGTCGCGCAGGCTATGGAACATCCCATTGGCATGGATTTGTCGAAATAATACTGCCCCCAATCTTAAAGCCCAATAGATCCCAGTCTTCTCTCCTAACCAGCAGCAGTCTGAAAGTGGATTCAATATCCGTCTTTGCCATCCATGCATCCTCAGTAGCCTGGATTATCCGGACTGCATCCTCTAGTGTCGCATATGTTACTTTACTGTGTTCCTCCCTGATGAAATCATTCACCGAATCCCCTTCTGGATAAGACAGGTGGTGAATCACCCTGTACTGTCCCTCTTGCTTCTTGGGTACCAAACCCAATGGCGAAATCCGCATGTCTCGCTTGGGGGGTGTCAAATACATTCCTCTACCCTCCCTGCCTTTTCTTTCTCTATCTTCTGTCTCAACATTTCTTCCCGTCCTTTAACCGACCCCAGGTTGCCCGCCTCTCTCGCTTGTCTGGGCCCCCCACACTGCAATGAAAACCCCATGCTGAAACCTTTTATAATCATATCCCGCACTCTTATGTTCGCATATCTGCCCAAATAGGCTGTCCATGCCTCTAAATTGATGGGGCTTCTAGCTATCCCAAACTGCTCCTTGTCGTTCCCCCCGTTACTGCTCCCCGGCCCCTCCCTCCCGCCTTGTGTAAGGTTCTTCTGATCAGTGATTCTGACCCCCTCTACTCGTGTTCCCTCTTCCCTTCCCTGTCCAATTCCATGTCTGTCCTTTAAACCCCTGTTCCTCATGAAAGAACTGTTAACCTGACCCTTGCCCCCCATGTCCCTCTGCCCCTTGATCCCATGTCATCCTGCAACTGCTTGCCAGGTGCCCTCCACCACATTTTGAGCAAGCGTGCTGAAAACGACATTGAGGCCATGAGCAAAAGGCCCTGTTGTAAGCCCAACAACATCTCTGGGGCATCGCCCCTTTCCACCCCCATTCTCCTTCGGGTGTGGACTGATCTGTGATGTAGTCTGCCCATAAGTCTAGCTGCTTCGTGTCCCATCTCACATCCCCAAATGTTGCCATTCTCTGTCGAAAATATTCGTTATAGTATAACCACGCCCCCCTTTTGCTTTTGCCCTCCTTATTATCAAGGAATACGTGATGAGCGGGATGCCCAGCTCAGGCCTTTTCTCCAAGACGATGGCTGAGAAAGTGGCAAAACCTACAAACCATCCATCCCAGGTCTTTCCTTTCATGAACTTGTCCTCCTCCTTTTTGTCTAAAAGCACTATTGCCGCTACCATTTCACTCTTACCTATGTTCTTAGCCTCCTCGTACTTTGCTGCCGATTCCCGGCTCACCAAAGCAAATATATCCACGTACTCCTCTTTCCATATTTTTCCTTTCGTGGCCAGTGGAACATGCTCTCTTATCCTCATAACGGGTGCATCTATCTCCCTTGTACCTTTCCCTTCTTTCTCTGCACTCCCTTCATTTCTTTCTGGCACCTCTTTCTCCGTCCTAATCTCTGCCAGAGCCAATTCCATCTGCCCTAACCCTCCTGTCCCCAGCGCCGACAAAATATGACTTATGTATTCTTTTATACTGTCCCCCACTGCTCTGGGTGTGTTACCTGTAACCTTGTCCAGGCCGTGCTGCTTGGCATCTTCCAATTGCCCCTTTTTTCTCCCTGTGGTTGAGGAGGAGGGTGAACTACTATGGTTTGTGGAGGGAACACTACGTTCTGGGGATCTGACCCGGGTTCACCAAGGGAGATCCCAGCTTGATAGTGGGGAGGTACTGGCATTACCGAGTCTATAGGCTGCAAAGGTACTGGATCAGCCACCCTGGTGGGTCCCACTGCCAGCGGTGGTACCCTAGTGGGGCTGCGTGGCCATTCGGCTGGTCGTTTCCCTCTGCCCCCTTTTCCCGGACCCACTTTCCTTTTCTCCCCGGGTCTTCCTGGTTCCTCCCCTTCCACCAGTTCCCACATTCGGTTGGCTTTTTCTGCCAATTCGATTATAGCCCTGTAGGCGTCCTCCTTTGACGGCTTGCTTTCTTTGGTGCCATGTCCTTCGTTCTTTTTCTCTGTGAAGACAACTACGGGAAGAGAACAAGATTTATTATACGCCTATATTACTATATATATATATTGTTTCCTTTTTCTTTTTTTTTTTTTTTTTGTCCTTCTGCCATGCGCCAGCTTGACTGGTCCGTTTTTTTCCTTTCTTGCCCATGTGCCTCCTTTTACCTGGTTTTCTTGCACTACCGAGGTTGTTGCTTTTTTTTTTTTTTTTTGAGGGCTTCCCGTCCACTGGGCAACCTTCGATAAGATGCCTGTTCTCTGCCGCTCGTCCCCCCCGACCCCCCTGCTAAGCCTGTTTTAGCGTTCCCTTGACACCTTTTTTTTTTATATCAAACCCTTTTTTTTTGTTTCCCCCTTTTAGTTTCCATATCCGTATGCCCCCCTTTGCGTCCCCATGTTTCTCCATTGCCATCTCATGGGGCCACTACCATCTATTGCTGCCTCCCCTAAAGGAATACCTCCTTCCTTCGAGAGTGCCAGCCCACAGAGCAATTCAAGGCTTCTTTAAAAAGTTATTTATTTGAGAAAGCCTTTGATTAGGCCAACCCATTGTCTTTTAATTGTTTTTAAATGTATATTTATTTGTTGGTTGTTTATTTGTATTGTATCTGCGCTTTGACAATTTTGAAAAGTGCTTTATAAATAAAATTTGATTTGATTTGATTTGATTTCCTGGGCGATGCCAGGTTATGATTAACTTCTTTATCTGAGGGGTTTTGCTCTCCCTTTAAACAACCAGCTGGAGGCTGCTACGAGGTCCCTTGGGGTGGGGGAGTGTCTGCCTCTCCCCCATGACCCAGCTGGCATGCGGGCGCCTCGTGCCCCCCTTGTCCCTTGTTAGCCAGACTCCCCCTGTACTGGCTACCCCTCCTTTCCTTTCCTCTCTACACCTGTTCCTTTTCTCTCCTTCCCTTGTCTTCTGACCTCCTATGCGTATGTGACATCATGCACTGTCGCTATAGCATGCTCACTCTCCTCCATTACAAGGCCTCTCTCTGCTGGCCCTTTACTGTGCTGCTCCCTCGCATCACCTGCTGTCTCAGAAAAAACACCAAAAACTCGTGCCTATGCATCCAACAACCCCATCTTCATTACCCCAAAGCTCTGCCTCGATGCCATGGCTAAATAGCCTCCCCCCAACCCCCCGGAGTCTGCTTGCCTCGCAGCCTACCCCATGGTGTGCGCAGTCACGTCACATAGCCACCTGCGTCAGCCCCACCCAGCCCCACACCAGCTCTTTCTTTTGGACCTCTCCCCACATTCTAATCCTTTCTCCAGGCAAAACCACACAGTGCCAGCTCCAATATCAGGCTTTTCCACTTCAGCCTATCGTCGTGCTTATTCCCCTTGCCACATCCTTGTGTCCTTCTTGTCTGTCCAGCATCCCGGCTTGCCTGCTGTCCCCCCAAGCCATTCTCTGCAGCCGCGTTCCACGCTAGGCCACCACCGACCAAACACCACCGCAACACCGCAAAGTGTTCCCCCTTCTAGCCATGTGCTCAATGCTCCGCCCAGCTTCAATCGCTCGCTCGCTCTCCCCATGACCCTGCCCTTCTGTCGCTTCCCTCACTAGGCCAAACACCAGCCAAACACCACTGCTTGCTGCCCCACCCTTTCAGCCATGTGCAACAATGCTCCACTCAGTTTAATCGCTCGCTCTCGCCCGAGACCCTGCACTACCCTCGTTTTCCTCGCTAGGCCAACGTCGGCCAAACATCACTGCATGCTGCTCATTCCCTTTTGATCATCTGGACCAATTCTCCTCAGCTAGCTTCAGGCGCAGCTCTTCACAACCAACTACCGCTCTTAGCGCTTCAGTTCTGTCCTATATCATACCATACTATCGTAAATGACCACAAAAACACATTTTTTTTTTAATTCTACTAGGATTGCATCCTCTCCTTCTTCTGTAAACAGCCTCTCTCCTACCACTGCTATACGCAGACTTTTCATTATTAAACCAAGTAACCCACCAAGCATTTTTTTTTAAAAACATATCCAACCTTGTTCATTTTTGGGGGTTTGCTTACCTGTTTATCCTGGTGCACAAACCTCCACCAACAATATGCCAATCTGACATGCTATAGCTTCAGTAAAATCAAAACTCCAGCAAAAAGTGGCTGAGGCCCCCTTGTGCTGTCCCTTAAGTATCTCCATTAGCCCTTCCCCTTCCTGTTACCTGCCCATTGTTCTGACCCTTAGCTCCTCCCCTTCCTTCCTCCCTCCCCTCCTGAGCACAATCATCCTATGAAGGAGGGAAGGGGTGCACCAAGACAACCTGGTCTGCCCCTTAAAGGGCAAACTCCATTATAGAAATTACATATATTTTACCATAAAATCTCTTAAATTCAACACTCACAGTGATTGAATTATGAATATATCAATCTCATAATAAAAACATTCAAAACACATCTTTCACCCTAAAAAGTCTAAATATGACAGCAGTTTCACATTAGTTTACAATAAAGCAGCATGATTAATACATTTAATCCATATTATTTCAAAAGAACTCAATTCACTTTTAGACAAGGGAAACATAAATTACATATTATGCAATCTAAACAGCTAAATCAACCAATTTCTCCCAGCATGACTGACTATACTGAAAGCATAAATAAAGGAAATCAATTCCAATATGGGGACTTATAATTCATTATTTCAACAACAGCATCTCTCTCAGTTTTTTTCCTAATTTTGAAAGCATATTTGAAATAATTTGCAATTCTCTTAACAGAGATTTTATCACTTGTATTCATAACAATAAGTGTAAGTTCACTATTTGTTATTGCACGCCAATTGATACATGAATCTAGCCAATACTGTCATATTCTAATATACCACGGACATTGCCATAAAACATGGTTGAGATCCTCTCTTATTCCTATATTACAATCACATAATTCATTCTCCTTTGGGAGTATATAATATATACAGTAGTTCTCAAAATATTATTTCAAAAGTTCTAATCTGGCTTTAAAGAAGATATTTCTACCTACCTTATTTTCTAATATAACCCAGTAATTCCTACACATTATGGGATGGATATTCAAACTGCGCCCAAAAAGTGCGCAATAGCAGGATCAAGCACAGGTCCATTGTGCCCATGCACAATAGATGCAATATTCAAGAAAGGAGCAAGCCAAATTGCGCCTACAGCTAACGTCTGAATATCGCACAACCTGCGCCATAGCGCAACTAGGGAGGGGAAGCTGAGCAGATATGATGCGCTATGGCACAACAAGGGATGTCCAGCTGAGCAGTCCAGAGGCGCCATAGCGCAAGCAGGGAGCTCCCCAGCAGCAGAGCAATGTAACTGTACAACCAGGGAGGTAGGAGCCCACCACCCTGCCACAGATGGGCACAGGAACAAACAGCAGAACTGACATTGTGCCCCCACACCCCAAGCACAGCACAACTGGAGGAGGGCTGGAATAACCACCGGCCCATGGGGACAAGCAAACAACCCACAGCTGGGCCATGGTGCCCCATCACACCCACCGGCAAGCTGAGACTGCCGTACACGGAAGGCGGACCACCCCATGCCACACCATCCCCCCAGTGCACAGCACACCCTGCACCGTGACACCCAGACACCCCCATGAGCAGTGACCACCACTGCAGAAACCCCATGCATACCACCACCCTCACTGTGACACTGCACTCGTGTACCACAGAACCCATACAGCCAGCCCGCCTGCAGCACCCAGCAGTGGGTGGCACGCGCAATGCAACAATGGCAGACACAGTGCCAACATGCACAATCCCCCCGAGGCACAGCTGAGAGACCGACCACGCATCGGCACAAGAGGTACCCCACATGGGACAGGGCATGCCCCTGACACCACCACCATTGATACAGCACCCTGCACAGTAGTCCAGTGACACACCCTGACCCACCACTGGCCACAACAGCCAGCACAGACACCCACAGTGCTGTGTAGAAGCATGCATCACACCAGATGCAACACAGTGCAGGGACAAACACACACCCATACCCAAGGGGATAATATCACTGGGATGCAGTAGCGTGGCAACCCAGCCCCCAGTGTGGGCCCATGGAAACCGTGCACACACAGCCTGCAGTCCCCCATGACACAGGAGTGCCAGCCACCCTGCGCAGGCACTGTGGACCCATACGCCACCATCAAATGCCTGAAGCACAAGTCACAGACAGTGGTGCACATCCCCTGCAACACACACACAAGCCACAGCATGGAGGTGGGACAACAACTGCGGAGGCCACAGTGTCACCTGAGGCAAACATGCACCACACCAGTGACAGGAGGCAACTCAGCATTGTGACGGTTACAGTGGCTGACCCACATGGACTGCCACCAGTGACATGGCAGCAGACCTTGCAGATCACAGACATGCAAGGGTGTCAGCTGCACAGGCCATGGACGGGTTGACAGGGGCACCATGGACACAAAGCATGCACCATGGACCACTGCACACAGTAATTCAATGCACAGGGAACAACACACACACCACAGACACCGACTGATAGCTACTTCCACACCATAGTCACTTCCCCACAGACATACACACATACCCATGACTGCACCACCCCAGACGCCATGCACACCACTGCAGCTGAGCACCAATAGCCCGCTGCAAATCAGAGACCACCACAGTATTCATATCAAAATAGATGTATTGTAACAATCAAAAATCAACTATATACAGACATATATACAGAGGGGGTGAGGGACATAAACAAGGTGGGGGTGGGTAAGGGGCAGGTAAGAACATATGGGAG
The DNA here is from genome assembly GCA_016271365.2 of Neoceratodus forsteri. Classification (NCBI taxonomy): domain Eukaryota; kingdom Metazoa; phylum Chordata; order Ceratodontiformes; family Ceratodontidae; genus Neoceratodus; species Neoceratodus forsteri. The sequence continues at coordinate 784,016,671 of CM057458.1, read as the reverse complement.
AGGGAAGAAGGGGTGTGAGGGTGGGTCAAAGGGGGGAAGGTGGTAGTTGGGGCATGGGGACATTAACTGCCACCCCTGTCCTCCTCCTCCTGGTGCTGTTGTCTGGCTCTCTTCCTCCTCCTGACCCCATGCCGGTTCATGTCCCGTAGGAGCTGCAGAGCATCCCTGGCCACCTGGAGCAGCTCATTGACAGACCTCTGTAATTGCAGGAGCCTCCAGTCACCAAGGATGAGGGAGCAGAGTCAATAGGTGTGACTGTCCATCCCCCTGCAGCCCACCCATTCTGCATGGCATACAGCCATGTGCCACGCCCCTGTGATGGTGTGCGACCACCCACAGTGACCGCGTCCACAAGACCTGCCCACCCAGGCAGCAACAGCCATGTGGACCACTGCACACACCCACTGCCCATGTCCTGCACAGCACCACCAAGGCCATACAGTAACATGGCTATGTGGTGGGAAGACAGTGCCACAGCCATGTGCCTGGTGCACACATGGACCGCCACTGACACACTCCCAGACATGCAGTGCCACTGGACAGTGCTGACTGTCACAAGTCGTGCGCATGGCAGTGGTGTCCATGGATGGTGGCCATGCCCCACTGCCCACTCTGTTACACAGCATGCAGTAGTAATCATGGAGTCATGGCACTCACCCTCATCGTGCCGGTCAGGTTGGCGGTGATGGTCCCCGTTCCTCCTGGGCACTCTGTCCTCCTCCTTATGCCGCTCCTCCCTCAGTCGTCGCCGCTTGTCCATGCTTGTGGAGGAAACAAGGAGAGAAGAACATCAGTACAATCCCGAAGCAAAGTCCCCCTGCCCCAATGTGTGTGCCCACCCACCCAGCCAGACCCACCCACCCCACACCCAGTAAACACCACCACAGCCAACCCTAGACTAGCCCTCCCCTATGTGCTGGACACATAAAACACTGTTACTCATATGGACAATACAAGTGCATAGACGTATCACCCATGTGGATGAGGCACCATGCCCCTCCTTGCACGTGACCGCAGACTGGCAAGTAGCTCTGGCTCCCTCCTCCTGAGGTCCCAATAGCAGTGCCTGCACTGCTCCGTGGTCCTCCTCCATCTGCTGGCCTCCCCAAGGTCAGTGGCCACCTCCAGCCAGACCTGGGTCCTGGCCCTGTCCAGTGGCTCCTCTCCCAAACAGAGGCCCATGGTGTGGCTCCATAATGGCCACAAGATTTGCAAACTCTATGGCAGTCCACTGTGGGGCTCTCCTGCGTGCCATCTCAACCACTATAGTAGGCAATATGGCGCTCTGCAGCACGGTACCCCATGTGCAAATGCTGCGCGGTACAGTGCTGCCATTCCCTATCGTGCTGTTACCGAACAGCGCGATAGAGGTGCAGCCATGCCGGATGCATGGTGCCAAGGGGGCAAAGGTCAGGCACAGGGTCAAGGGTCTCTGACGCAAGGCCACGCACAGTACCATCGGGCGACTATGCGTATAGCACAATTGGATGCCTGTTTGCCAGCACCACAGCGGACTATTGAGCAGTTTTGCCATTGCACCTATGGAGGCCAATTGTCACAGCACCATATTGTGACCCTTGCTATAGCGCCTCTGGCACAATGGTGGCCATGCCCTGCATTGACCAACGTGCACAGTACGTCATCAGCATGGCAGACGCCAGCGTCAGCAGCCTGGGCATGCGCAGTGAGGTGTACTACGCATGCCATGGAACTGCACCATTGGCTCAGCCCATTCTACACAATTGTGCAAAGCGCAAAAGCGCGATATTCAGCCGTCACATGCTAATCATCCGATCAGCCATTCAATGGCGCAGCACCATGATTTGCATCTAATTAAAGTTGCTTCTCACCTAATTTGCATGTATTGCGCTATAAAAGTGCGACAGAGTTCTGCAGTGGCCATATTCGGTTACTGCAGTTTATTGGTGAGTTGCATGCTGTGTGGGAGTGTGGACTGTGGATGCAGGGACATGCTTTGGACTGCACAGTCACAGGTAACCACTGCCATCTTTACAGGTTGAATAATGACCGATCAAGGTCTGGGTGAGGAGGACAACAATGGTGGGTGGAAGAGGAGGCCCAACTTCACGAAGGAAGAGACATAGGCACCTTTCGAGGCCTACCTGGATCAGAAGCCACTGCTCTGTGGATGGCGGGGCACCCCTCTGGCCCATGCTGCTGCATGGGAGGAGGTGGCACGTGCCGTGAACCTGCATGGCAGCCACCAGCGCTCCGTGCAGGAACGTAAGAAGAAGATGGGTACTGACAGGAGGAGGGTGAAGGAGAAGGTGGCTGCCATCAGGGCGGCAAGTGCTGCAACAGGCGGTGGACAGCCAGAGGTGGTGCAGCTCACACCAGCAGAGGACAGGCTTACTGCAAGCATTGCCCACAGTGCCATAGAGGGAGTTCAGGGCAGTGGCTTCCAGACGGGTGGTGGCCCATCTCTGCATGATAAGCCATGGTGTGCATTGGGGGGGCTGGTTAGGTTACATGCAGTAACATGACTTTGCTTTCCCTTACAGATCCTGAGCATCTGCATGGGTCAACGTTGGTGGACCTGTCCACTGAGGACAGTCAGAAAGAGTTGGAGTGTGGACCATCCATCTCCACAGGTTCCTGTGGATCGGCACAACAGTGGTGCCGCCTGGCTGTCCACACTGATGTCGTTGAGACAGGTGTGGGGGAAGCCCTTCCTGTGTCTCAGCATTCTGGCATCCAAGGATTCCAGCACACCGTGGCTGTGGCTGGGGCAGAGGCCTGCACCAGTGATGAGGACACGACCATCATGGGCAGTGATACATGTGTGCCACGGAATGGACACACAGCAGGTCAGCTCGCTCCCTTGGCTCTGGATGGTGCTGCCTTGTGGGCCAGTGTGTCAGCAGAGTCCCAGGCTATCAACACCAGTGGGGCAGCACTGGTGGCTGCTCAGGACAGTGGGACTGTTGCGGCCACAGTGGTGGCACTACTGAGCCCTTGGGCGCAGCGGCCGGAGGGGCGGCAGCAGCAGTCGCCCACCGGGACTGGGGGTTCAGGGTTCGGCAGCAATGTCTGTGTAATGCCTGTGGACTTGCCCATACCTGGTCCTGGTGTGCAGTGCCCACCCTCAAGGGGTGCTGGACATCAGGCCCGTGCACACCCTGAGGGACAGGATGTCAAGGAGGCAGACGACCTCTTTGACGAGCACACCCGCCTACTATAGGCATCGGTCCAGCAGCAGATGCGGCTTGCAACATCCGTGGAGGCACTGTGTGTGGCTCTGGAGTGGGCAGAGGAGTGTCGCAGCAGGGACACTGATAGGATCCTGTCACGGATTGACCATGTGCGGGAGCATGTGACCGCTGCCTTGACAGGCATGCAGAGGCATCCATTGCTGTCATGGCCACAATGGGCATGCAGTCAGGTGCCCATGCATCGCTCACACCACACAGTGCGCTATCCACTCCCTGTTCCCGGAGTTGTGCGACACCCACCCTGTCGATGCCGGGTTCAGCTGTGGGCATCCCGAGCACTCCTGGTGCAGGCATGTTCGGTGTGCTGCAGACCCCTGAGCGGGCACGGTCGTGTTCGTGCAGTGGAACCCCTGGGGGACCACTGGTGCCATCCCATGAGGCCCGTGGTCAGCCTGCCAGTGCTGGTGGGTCTTGGCGGGGCCGCCCATGCATCTGAGGCAGCTTTGGCACTGTGCCACGAGAATGACCTGTCTCCCAGCATGGGCACTGTCTGGTGCTGCCCTGTGTGCATTGCGTGCATGGGTGGGTGCCCGGCTATCCATGCGGAAACATGGTCCACCTGCACACCCTTCCGGCTTCTGTATTCAGGTACATGTGCATGATGATGCCTGCATTGCGCTGTACACCAAAGTGCGATAGTGCCCAGCATCTGACACATGCACATGGACAGACAGTAGACTTGGTGGCCTGTGGACATGTGTGTTGCTAGTGTTGGTGTTCTGGCTCGGTTTCCCTCCTGCCCTCTGTGCACGTTTGGTGCATTGTGTGTGTGCATGTGTGTGTCCATCCATGTGGCGTGTTGCTGTTCACCCATCCCTGGTTGTGTGTGTGTGTGCTTCTGTGCCCTGCCATATCTCTTGCCAGCATGCACCCCTGGTGTGTTTCCATGCATGTTTGTGGGCTGTTCCTTAGCCACTGGTGGTTGCGCATGGCACCATGACTTACCTGGGTTGACTGTTGTGCTCCTCTGTGATGGTGTCCCGGTGCAGCTGTGCCAGCTGGATCAGTCAAGGGTCCTGTCGGCCAAGGGGGGGGCAGCCCATCACCATCATCACTGGCATCCCCATCGTCCCCATTGTTGTCCCCCTCTTCGACCTGTATGGCTATCCCACATTCTTTGGCCATGTTGTGCAGGATGCAACAGGCCAGGAATATCCCACAGGCCTTTGAGGGCTGTACTGTAGGGCACTGCCAGAGGTGTCCAGGCAATGGAAACGTGTCTTCAGCATCCCGAGCACCTGCTCAATGACATTGCATGTGGTGGCATGTGCCTCATTGTAGCATTGCTGCAATGGGGTCGTGGGCCACCGGTAGGGTGTGAGCAGCCAGGGACGGAGTGGGTATCCACTGTCACCTGTGTGCAGAGAGTGGAGGTTAGTTTCGTGTTCAGCTTTGGACTGCCCCAAGCCCTGTGGGCCACACCCATGGCACCTCTGGCCATGCCCCCCCAGGCCCTCAATATGTCCATTTCATTTGCATACTCACCCACTAGATGTCCTGTAGGGATGTCCCCACTCTCAAAGCAGTGGCACAGTGCCGACTGGTGCCAGATGTATGAATCATGTGCTCCCCCAGGGTGCGTGGCACAGACATTGATGATGCGCCCACTGGCATCGCACACCACCTGGCAGTTGACACTGGAATAGCCCTTGCGGTTCATGTATGCGGCCCCTCCTTGCCAGGTGGTGTGTGTATGGCCACATGAGTGCAGTCTATTTCCCCTAGCATGCCAGGCATATGTGCTGCCCTGTGGAACTTCTGTATGTTTGCTGTCCGCTCCACCACAGTGCTGGGGAAATGGATGTACTCTGCAGCATGTGGCAGCAGTGCGCTGAGGAATTGGGTGAGGATGCATGACGTGGCTGACTGTGTTATGCCTGTGGTGTCCCCAGTTGGTCTCTGGAAGGTACCTGTGGTGAGCAAGCACATGCAGGCTTACTTACTTGGTTACTTGGTTACTTGGTTTATAGGAAAAAAGAAGACAAGTGCCTATAAATATTGTCCTCCACATAAGTGGATCATTATTGATGACCTTATCTGGTCAACCATCTGTCTAATTTAGTTTTAAAAATTGAGAATGAGGGAGAAACTACAATGTCCTGGGGAAGTGTATTCCAAAGTCTCGGGGTTCTTATTGAAAAATAATTCTGTCTAATATTAGTTTTACATTTGGCAATATTAAGCTGTTTATTGTTTAATCTGGGTCCAATTTTCCTATTTGCAAAGGAAATACCACACTGCTTCATCAGGATGGGATTTTGAATAATCTTGAAAAGTTGAAGTAGGTCCCCTCGTGTTCTTCTTAATTTAAGTGAATGCAGACCCATTTTTTGTAATCTGGTATCATAATCTTCCAGAGCCAAGTATGGGATAGATTTTGTGACTTTTCTTTGAATCTTCTCCGGTCTATCCACATCACCACAAAGATATGGACTCCAAAACAGAGAGCCATAATCCATATAGGGTCTAATGTGTGATCTATAAAGTGGGATAATACACTGCTCAGTTCTAGCAACAAAAATATTATTAATTCTACGAAGGAGTGAATTTGCTTGATTTGCAATTTTTTTACAGTGGGAGACTTATGTCAGCTTGTTATTAACTAAAATCTCCAAGTCTTTTTCTAAACAAGAGGTTTTAATAATGGAATTATTCAATGAATATTCTTATTCAGGGTTGTTTTTTCCAAAGTGCAAAATGGCACATTTGGATGTGTTAAACTCCATTTTATTTGTAAGTGCCCATTGCTCAATTATTGAAAGATCCCTGCGTAAAGTTTGTCTGTTTGTAGCATTATTCACTGCACCACTGAGTTTGGTGTCATCAGCAAATTTTATGAGAAGATTGGAAGACTGGATTTTCATATCGCTAATAAAGATGTTAAACAGAGTTGGTCCCAAAACCCGAGCCCTGTGGTACTCCCATCACGCGGCCTAGGTCTGACAGGGAGCCATTTACCCGCACCCTCTGGGATCTATTAGTCAACCAGTTTTTTATCCATAACAGAATGTATGTTGAGAAACCTAATTTAAAGAGTTTAGAAATAAGTGTATTGTGAGACACTTTATCGAAAGCCTTACTATAATCCAATAATATAACGTCAGAAGGAATATTTAAATCAAGATTAAGGCTGATAAGATTATAGAATGTTAATAAATTTGTGGTGCATGAAAAACCTGTTCTGAATCCATGTTGCATAACATCTGTGAGATTAAGGGATATTACTTCCTTGTCCAATAATGATTTGATAATTCTTTCAAGTAATTTACAGGGAATGGAGGTTAAACTAATGGGACGATAGTTATTAACTAAAGAGTAGGAACCTTGTTTGTGTATAGGGGTTACTATTGCCATTTGCCAATCAACAGGAACTTCAGATACACTTAGGGATTTGTTGAAAATGATTGTTAAGGGGAGAATAATTATATCTTTAGTACCTAGAAGAAATTTTGGATGTATACCATCTGGTCCGGGACTAGTAGTTTTCTTAAGAGTTAGTAATAAATTGTAGATGTCTTTTTGTTGGACATGTTTCTCATTTCTAGATGTAGGGGGCTGTTACCTTTGTCTCCACTGACAGGGCATGACTCCGTCGTGTGGGTGCCTGCATCTCATCACTGCACAGCTCACAGAGCCACCTCAGTATTGCCCTGTTCAGGCAGTACCGGCCCACAATCTCGATATTTGTAAACAGCTCAAAGCTGGTGCGGGCTCAGTACTGCCTGTTGGGGGCATACCGCCGATGGGCCCTTCCACGGCCACGTCCCCCTGCCGCATGCCTTCTCACCCCCCTCATTACGGCCTCCATGTGGAAGGTGGCACTGGCCATCTCCCTGGCTTGCGTTCCCCTCCTTGCAGCTGTTGCTTTGTTCCCCCCGCTGTCCTAACTGCTACCCCCCCTGCACCGGGTACACCTGTCTGTGCTGGCCTTTGGTATGTGTGTCACAGCACACCATCCCTGTGCCTCGCTTCTGCAGTGTGGTTTCCCTGGCCTGCCCTGTTTCTCATAGTTTTCCTGTGCCTGTCTCTCCCCCCCGCCTCATGTGACTTCCCTGTAGCGTTCTTGCACCTCTTCCTTGCTCCTTTTTATTTTGGCTCATTTCCCTATAGCGCGAAATTCCGCTTGCTCACACTGTTGCATTCGCAAATCTTTCAGACTGTCGCTGCACCCTTTATGCATGGTTCCTCCCCCTTCGGTTGTGCATGCCTTCATTATCATTGCGCTGTTGCTCAGCATGTTTTCGGTGGTGCAACTGCCTCCTGCTGAATATCACAGAATGGTGCAATTTCGGACTTGCACTGGCGCAACCCTATTGCACATGGCGCAACCCTTTTGAATATCCAGCCCTATGTCTTTAGAGTTAGAAGCATACCAATTAGAGTATCTAGATAGATGTATATTATCTAAATCTTGTTTTTTCCAATATTCATTCACCTTATTTTGGATAAGAGATTTGTAATTATTTATTTTAATATTCTTTACAAAATATGATTTTGAGAAATTTAACCCATATTGATCTAATTTCTTATATAGACCCTGCAACCAACACTTTTTCCCACAATCATTTTTAATCCACAATAGTTGTTCTAGAAGACATTGCTTTACTAAATTATCTTTATCAGTTCTTGTTAAATGTAACCAATATTTTATTTTTCTACCTTCTGTAAGTGCATTTACATTAACCAGTCCAAGTTCTGCTCGCAAATATACTGCTGGACAAGACTGGGGAATTTGTATTTCTGAGCGCAACACCTTATAAACTGGGGTCATACATTGTTCTGCATCCTTACAATTCCAAATTTCAGATGCATAAGACATCTGTGTCTAACTTTTAGCTTTAATAGCTCTTGGTAACAGGTTTACTGAGAAGCCCCCGTAAGAGTAATTACATTTCTTTAGCCCATTCATAGTTTTTTTATTTTATTATGTACCATATCTCTTTGCTGTTTCCACATGACATTATTTGTAAAAATTAAACCCAAATATGTATACTGTTTTGTTGCATCTAAATTATGTTTACCAAATTTAAAATGGGATTTGACAATATTAGAACAAAAGTTATAGTTTTAGTTTTGGTAAGATTTATTTTTAATTTCAGATCCTCAATGCTCCTTTGAAAAGCATTTATTTGTCTTTGGAGACCTTTTTTGGTCTGAGAAATCATTACAAGGTCATCAGCATAGGCCAAGATGGAAATGCGCCTCTGATTTACCTTTGGGCCATCCAAATCACTTTGTTCTAACTTCCTAATAACAAGATCTTTATATAGGTTAAATAGAGTGGGGGCTAGTAGACAACCTTGTCTTACCCCATGATTAGTTTGAATAGGAGTAGATGTTTCCCCCGCACTAGTATATCTAATCTGTGCCCACGTTTTATTATAAAGTTCTCAGATTATTGAAATTAATGCCTTATCTATTCCTCTTTCGTACATAATGGTCCATAACTGTGATCTACAAACCGTATCAAAGGCAGCAGACAAATCAATAATACTGCTTATAGTTTTTGCTTTCTGATTTTGACATATTTGTGAATTAAATGGTTCAAAGTAAAGCAGCTGTCTGTTGTTGAAGACCCAATGAAGAAACCCAGTTGTGCCTTACTAAATCCCCCTGTTAATTGAATTTGACATTTTAAATGATTTAGAATAGTATGTGTAAAAATGTTAAGACTTACGTCTAACAAACTAATAGGGCGATACATAGTGGGATCACCCATATCTCCCTTTTTATGTATGGGCATAATAACCGCTCCTTTCCAAGAATAAGGGAAGGAAAGAACTTCTATCCATTTATTAAAACAAGAACAGAGTATTCTGCTCCAGAAGGGAGCATTACATTTGTAAACTTCTGCTGGTATTTTATCTATTCCAGGGGCCTTATTAGATTTCATTGCATACAGTATATCGCAAAATATACATCTTTAATAGTACTAGTTGGGAGTAAGACGGATGGGGTGCTGGAAGGAAAAGGGGCTGGAGCAAGCTGATGCACTGCATGACTGCTTCTACTCTGTGTTTATGCAGGAGAAGTGGGGGCAAATACCTCAGGCAACTGGGGAGGCAAGGGTGGGAGATGACAACAGATGTGGGGATTACAGAGGTATTACAGAGGGTGCTGGATGGCTATAAGGGGGTGACAGAGTGAGGGAAAGGGGCAATGTGGTGGAAGGTGAGGAAGGGGCATCAGCAGCAATGATATTGGGTGATAGCTAGCTGCATACTCTAGCAGACTCACTAGGCAATGAAGCTTACTCCTGCTGGCATTTTAATATGTTCATAATAAAGGATGGGGCGGTGTGTGTTATAACGTTTTCTACACACTGCAGGTGTGACATGTTTCATAATAAACCCCCGACTGGTGGCTGGAAGACTGATGGGTTTATGAGAAGCATCCTACACAGAGGGTGTGTGTAAATTAAAACTGAGTTTTACAGACTACACCATCTTTTTTTATATAATTGCTGGAGGTGGTGGGTGCTTTTTTGCTACAGCAGTTATGTGACATAAAAGACAGCAATTGTTGGTACTAGTTACCACACACAGCGGTGGTTGTATGACTGGCAGGTGTCCATCACAAATAAAGGGAGAGGGAAACTAGCACATGTAGGGAATCATGGAACAACATGCATGTTTCATGTAATAAGAAGCAGGTTATTAATTATTATGGCACTTGACATTAGCAACCTTGTTTGATATTTTCCTTAGGGAGGAAGTGACCAACAGTAATTATATATAAATAACAACTTGTGCACAGTCTACTGATCATACTTAATCCTTATCTGCATGAAAAAAATTATCATCTTACCATCAGAAGGGCTGCAGGTATCCACAATGCTGCTGCTTGCTCCTTCCTCCACTCCATCTGCTGGAACAGTGGTGCTGGACTCCACAGCACCGGAAGCAGCGGTAGAGCTGCTCTTGGCAGCACCTGTTAACAATAAAGAGAAGAATACTGAAATAAAACACAGTTGTAGCAGTATTTGCAGTCTAGTCATAACAGGTTGATGGTCACAGCAGCAAAAGGCCATCATTGTCTGTGCTGCTGGAGCATGCAGTTATCTTCCCATTCAGCAGCCAGCTGCCACACCAAGCCACCTCACAGTACCTCCCTTTGCCCTACTCTTTGCCCTGTACCACCCCTTCTTAAAGCATTCTACTGTGTTACATGCCACCACCACCTCAGCTGATAGTGCGTTCAACTTTTCCACCACCATCTCCATAAAGAAATGCCTCCTCATATCCCCCCTGGATCTCTCACCCTCCAATATTATGTCATGCAACTGACAACTGGTGGTAGTAAAAGTTAGAATAATAAAAGTAATACACTAACTTGTTCTGTCATCTTCCACTGTAGCTCTGGTGTTGGGCTCTGCTGCTGGCTTCTTCTGCTGTGTTCTCTTCCTCTTCCTACTACCACCATTCTCTTTCAGGGTCACAGCTCCCCATAGTGCCTCCAGTAATTGCCTGTCACGCCTCTGGATGTCATTCCACTAATGTTTGATTTGCTTCACAGAGTGGGGTTGGACACCATCTCCCTCTCAGGCCCATACAGCTCTGTTGCATGTGCTGTCAGCTCCTTTACTAGCACTGCCACGTCCTTGTGTGTGACGGCTGGTGCAAGTTGTTTAGCAGTGCCAGCATTGGCACTGGTTGAGGGCTGAGCATGAGGCTGATCTTGCTGGCCTTGCTCCTGCTGCTGAACATTGTTGTTGTTTTCAGCAACTTCATCTTCACCTTCCCCCACATTCTGCTGCTGCTGCTGCTGGTCACCCTCCTCCTCCTCCACATGCCTGCTGACCCTCCAATCCTGATTCTGCAGTTGCAGACATATTTCTCAATCTCAGTCTCACTCCCAACTGAACTAAAGTAGCTATCCTTCCTATCTGAGTCTGACTCTGTGACTTTTCCTGCATTTCTTGCAATCGCAGATTCCCAGCACAGGAAATGGCGAAATGTTCCATTTCCAGTTCCGCCTTTAGTATCATGACCTTTGTTTTCGCATTTAAAGGGTAATCACACACTTATAATTGGAACACAGTAATACTGCGGAACTTTGTCTCTGCGGTTAACAAATACATGCAAAAAAGGTCACCGTAATTACGGTATTTCAGTTTATAAATGCAGAACTGTTTTTCACTTACACACATCGCAGAATCCAGAAACTATCCGCTATTACAACTAATTATTCAAAATTGTTTTCCACAAATAGTGTGTACTGTAGAGGTCAGGACATTTTGCTTCTTATCAAAAGGGTCTGAGAAACTGAGGTTTCTGATTGGTTGCAAACAGTCTATCAGTCCTATGTTAATGTTTCATTATCAACGACATACACATGCGGCCTAATCACTTGCTGAACAAGGTTGAACAGTATAAAAAAATTATTTTATTATAATAGCAATAAGATGCCGCTAGCAGGGGTTATGGTAATGGTCAGAACAGTTAATCACCCTCTTGGAGCATGTAACACTAAGCTATGCCTTGTGCCACATTTCACCCCTACAGGATGATTACCAGACCATTAACATAACACTTGATCAGGCGTCATTGCTTAAATGAGGTATAGTGTTGTTATTTAACATTTTTGAGTAATGTACTTTTTAAAATCACACAACATGTTCAGAAGGGGACCATGATATGTTACTGATAATGTTCATGTGGGAAGAGATGTTTTTTTTTATCATGTTAAACATTAGATGGTTTGGGATTGATTGGGGGGGGCATGTGAGTGAACAGGCTGGTTGTTACAAAAGTTCTGAACATGTTGTTTGCACATTAGGTAGGGAGTGCTGGCACACTACATAGTGAGAGGATGTACACAACGCTTAGTTCAGCAGCATATGTGTGCCATGCCCACACTGTTGATTCTTGTTACTAATGTGTTATTTCCCTTCTGGTTCCTCAATTATATGCTTTTTTCACTTTTCAGGTCTGCGTCTCTAATGGTTGCTGGTGATACTTCCACTCATGCTGTCCTGGTTCCAAATGTTCCCATGCCAGGGACAGCCATGCCAGTAGCTGAATTGGTTGGCAATGAAAACTGCCAATGTACGTACTTCAAGCCTTCACACAAACATTGATGACTGAGAAACATGCATTATTCTTGCCATTTACAGAAGGTTTATTCTGGTAGTGAAATAGCTGACTGATGATACTAGATTATGATTAAGTTCAAAGTAAAGCAGGTGGGTGGGCATTGGGGGGTTAGGGTTAGGATTCTGCAGGAACAGACAAGTTGTCCTTAATTTACATTACACAAATTGACAGTATATTCTCAGTAGGTAGTGTGACATGTCAGCTGCATGCTACTGTTGTGTCTCAACAAAATACTCGCAGTTATGGTTCTCTGATGTATGCCTGCAACTGTTGCATGTTTTTTTCCCTTTCAGGCATGCCTCAGAATTCCCTAAGGTTTTCTGACTCCTGCTGTTGAACCTGTGCTGTAGCTTCATCATGGCAGTGCCATGCAAACTTTCCAGGTAAGTATGGAATATCTATTTTAATTTTTAATGACAGCATGCAATTGATTTATTTGTTCTATTAAGGGTTGATGCTGACCGTCTTTGAGACAGCCATTTTTAGTTCACTTTCCAGTGGGGTTGGGGGGCAGTACAGTGGCACTGGTTATATAGACTGCACTAGTAGGTGCAGCAGACCATTTCTTCTGATGCTAAAGGTTTATTAGGTAAAGTAAAGTAGTTTCTTGTTTTTTTTCTTGACAGAGCAAGTGTTGTTTATGAGCTGATTATTATCGATCCATGCTTGTATTGTGTTTCTGTGACTGTACATGTGCTTCCCTTTCAGGTTTGCCTCACTATGGTTTTCTAACTGTTGCTGCCATTGCTTCTACTGCTGCTGTGAGCCTCCCTTACTGTGACAGGTCTGTGGCTTCCTCATGTGTTTACCACACAAATACCTAGGTAAGTCCTCGATACTTTTTTAAATAACAAATATGTGTATCGTAATGAGATAGGTGGAGGGGCTGATGGTCTTTGAGACAGACTGACGGTGGTGGGGAGGATGGTGGGGCGTGTGTGTGGACAGTGATAGTAGCAATGGTGGAGGATTACCGGCTTAAGTTCAGATGCATATGCATCGTGTAAAGTGACACTATGCTCTGAGTGGCATTTTTTTTCAGGTAAAGAAGGTATTTTTAACACAGACTGATTGTAATTCATTCCATTGTGTCTCTATAACTAAGGGTGTGATTGCTGTTTCAGGTTTTTAACACTGTAATGTGTTATAGATGCAGATGCAGCCACAGATAACCTGAACCTGAATGTACCCAACAGCCAAGACTGCTGCATCATGGTTTGTTGACAATCACAAGTGCACAGGTAAGAATCTGTGGTGCTTGCTTTACTTTAAACTTCTTTTTCCACAACCAGGTGCAAATACATTGGACATTGGAATTGGATGCATTTCTTTGCAGTTACAGAAATAAGGCCAGGTATAGGGTGGGGTGGGCAAAAGGGGGGACAGAGAGCACTAAGAAAGTGGTAGAAAAAAATACTTTGTTGCACATTAGGTAGTGACAGTTGGGTGAATAGGTGCTGCTGGGTAGTGAATTGATATGGTGGATGTTCAGAATCTTTGATGAAGCCATACGGCAGTAATACATAACATAAGCAATAAGATACGACACAACAGGGAGTGCATGGAACATATTTTACCACATGGCCAGGGGTGTAATAAAGCATGAGGCCTTGGGTGAGTGCCTTTAGCCCCGATCATGCGGTAAAATATGTTCCATGCACACACCTGGAGTGTCTTATTGCACTTATAAAATGGACTATATTTTTTTGGTGTATTACAGTAAGAAAAACTTATGCTTTTTCTACAGAACAATTATTTGAAAGTGGAAATTCATAAAATAAAAATAGTCCTTCTGCCTAATTGATAATAACATCATGGACAGGACAGGAGACGCAGAGAGAATGCATACCAAACAGCTGAAATCATCCAATACTGGCAGTGACTCTGCAAGTATTCAGTGATGACTGACAAAGACTGCATGCAGCAGGATGATGACTGGTTAAAAAAATCTGAACAACAATGACAACCCGGAAATCTGTAGTCGATCCCTCACACCAGCGTTAACTTCAGTGTCCCATGTAACACTCGAGTCTTCATTTACTTGATCATGGTGAGGGAGAAACTGCACACTCTGTTGTCTTCACTCCATGACCAGCCTTGTTAGTCGACTGGTACCCAAGCCTTGTTTCATTGCCAAGCAGCCATTATATTGTTTAAAAAACATGTAAAAGAGCTGCCACCCATTGATTATAATGGGCTCAGCGTGTGTGCTTGCAAACAACTGGGAAGTCATTGGGACCCTGTAAATACAAATTGATGTGGGATGAAACTTTTTTATACATGCAGGATTACAGATTATTGGAAAGCCAAACATTATTTGGATCTGACAGTATGTAGGTAACATACCAGTAGATAGGGTGCTGGACAAATCTTGGTGACTCTCTTTAAGAAATGCAACAACTTACATGACTGCTATTTAAGATGCAAAATTATTTTTTCATGGAGCACTATGACGTGGAAATGGAATACGTGAAATGGGGAAGAAATGCTCAATCCGTGGATTACTGGAGAAAAATTATGCATGACTACTGATTATTCCGCATCTAAAAAAAAATGAAACACATTGGGCTTTACAACTATTTTTTTGCAGAAAAATAAAAAAGCTGCATCAATACACAGGAAAAAAATGCATATATGGCGGAAATTCCGCGGAAGTTGGGAAAATGTCTTCCGAATTTCCTCGGAAGCGAAAATCCACATTCTGCAGAGATTCTGTCAGTGGAATTTTATTTTCACACACCTCTACCAGAGAATGAACTAAATTAACAACTGAAGATCATTTGAAGTTCTTTGTTGTTGTGGTAGTCTCCTTTCAAATCACTTCCAGTTTTAAGCATTATGTGCCCATCTTGAAATTGACTCAGGCCATTACAAGGATTTTGTACTTGAGAAGTTATTGTGTGTGACTGAACTGGGGCTACACCGATGTGTAGTAATAATATCAGATCATTTGAAATCATTTGTGCCATACACTAGGGCAATGGGAAGGACAAAGTGCATGCTGGGAGGTATATAAAGCAGTATCAGTAGCCCCAGGAGTGAGGTGATCCTGCCCTCGTACAGGTTCTGGTTGGTTCTTCTTCAACAGGAGTACTCTCTGCAGCTCCTGAACCCACACATGAAGAAATACAGGGACTGATAGGAGATGAAGCAGAGAAGGGTAACCAGAATAATTCAGAGGCAGCAGGACAAGACTTACACACTGGAGGCACAAAGAGAGAAGGACAGGACATGATCATAACATACAAATACCTCTACAGAATAAAGTTGATAGTTTGGGGATTTCACATTAAGTGGGACACAATCACCATGAAATTAAATTTAAATTTAACATGAAATTAAACTTAATCACTAAATCAAGCTGGCAGGTGGAAGATTCAAGATGAATGTCAGAAAGCATTTCTTCACAGCAAGGGTGGAGAAGGGGTGGAACAGAATGCCAAAGGAGGTGGTTTGTGCAAGCTCAGTGGAGGGAAAAACATGAGTGGGAAATATATATGGGACTGGTAAAGATATCAGTAATTGGGGATTGGGAAATGGAGGAGTGATGGGTCACTAGGGCCCTCACAACCAAATCTAGGTAGTACTGGGCAGAGTTAATGGGCTGCAAGGTTTTTTTTCCTGCCAAAAACTTCTGTGTTGATATATGAAATAAATTGAGTTAGTTCCAGGAGTAAAATGAGGAAGGACTGCTTCTGCATACAAGGTACCTCCCTTAAGGCATACAACTAACTGAATAAAATACAAAAAAGGCAACATACACTGTAGAGTATAATCAGGAAACATGCCCCCAGACCCCTCCCAACTATGTTTGATCCTACATCATAGGTGGTGGTTTCCCCAGTAAATGTGTTCCATTTCCAACACTGAATAAAATAATAACGTTTGGTGCACATGCAGTAGTTAGCCTTTGAACAATATGTCAAGTCTCTACAGCATTTCTTTAGCGGACACTCCATGTAGATCCAGCCTAACAGATAACTGAGTACAATTTTGAAAGCCTACAGCATACACGAGTTTCAAAAGACTGGAAACTAGTAATGCAAGCTGTGTGATGGAACAATCATGCAAATGGCAAATTCTTTGTACTGTTATTACAAAATACTTACTATGGGTAAAACAGTTAAACTTCATTAACTTAATTTCCGTAGTACCGTTTACTTTTATCATTACTACTACAGCAAGGTAGAATTGAGCTAGTACTGTTTGTCCTACTGTATGCTAATGTATAAGTATGACTAGAGAGTGAAAAGTCATGGTGTTATTCCCAAGTTGTTATCCCAACAGTACTATCTGGTGTTCTTTATATTCATTTCTTCTTTTTTTTTCTATTTTTTCTTACATTATGGAGCCTCCTTGATTTTTGTGTTGCCTTGGAGTTTTCTGCATTAATTAAACTTCCTGAAATTAAGAATGACTGTGCTGTGTGTATGGCAGAAGTCAAGTGACATAGGGAAGTTGCCTTGAATTATTACTTTTTGGGTACCCACTCTACATACTGTATGTGCAACAACTTACCTACCTCAACAGTCCATGTTAGCTGACATGTTTTGGGGTCTACATGATACCGGGGGCTACTGAGTGCATAACATTTACAACTATCACAATACTGTTCTGAAAACAAAAATCAGTGTTTGCTTTGGCTGAAAAACCTTATCTTGAGTCTGGGCTCTTGCTCAGACTTGCTGACGTTTCTTTCCAGAAGAAGTGGTATACCCAGCTAAAGAATGTTTGTGTTACTTATTCAATCTTCTCTTGCATTGGTCTACTACTACTGCTTTACATCAGTATGTCAAAGAGAGAGCTGTTGAGATTGAACCAATGAATGAACACTTGACTAGTGGTGGGCGAAGTGGGCTCAATCTGCTCTGCAAAGCAATTCACCGAGCAAAGGCGGATTCACGGAGTGCTCTGCAACATGAAGTGGAGTACTTCACGTTATAATGAGGAACACGAAGTCCATTAGAAACAATGACTTTGTGTTACTCCGCCTCCCCAGGCCACTACTCTGCCAATTTTAAGGCGAAGTGCATTGTGGGCAGTGTACTTCACCTCACATCGCTTTGTTTTTGAGCTGCAAAGGCACATTTTGCAGTGATTCATGGGATTTCAGGTCACATGGGCTCTATTTTGATCTGCACAGCCTCAGTTCAGGGTAGTATGAGTTGGAAGAAGTAGGAGACAATGTGCTCTGATAGCTGTCTGTGATAAAAATCTTGTAAAAGCTGTTCAAAAAGCATTTTTGGGGATCCAACTTTTAGTTCATCGATTGTAGGAAACCCTCCTATGCTCATATCATCTAGCATTTTTGTGTGGATTTTGAATGTTAATTTACAACATTGAGTGTGTGTGGTGAAAGACAGTGAAAGTGTGCTTTGGGAAGGGGCGTATCTGATATGTAGGTAGATTTAAGTTGGAGAAATAGTGATTTCTTTGTTTTTTGGTTATATTTTTGTTATATAACTGACTGAGTTAATGTACACACAATATATTGTCAGTAATAGTAAAAATGTTCTTACTGTTTGTTGTGTGGATGTGGTGCAGCAGTTCATAAGTTCAGGCTGTTTAAATTACAAATTTACAATACGCAATGTGGCATAGTACTGAACTTTTGCATTTGCGGTGCATTCCTCATTCAGAATTGTACATAAACTGTTCTGTGTGTGAGTGTGTGTGCAGTGTTGCATGCATCAAATAATATACTTTTTATTGTGCCACAGACTAGTGTGATTGCAAGCACAGCAGTGTGAACCTGCTATCCACTGCAGCTGCCTGATTTTATACTGTGATTGTGGTATCTGTTCTTAGTTTTGCTGCTTGTAGTGCCATAAAAATCAGCACTGTCTATGTTCAGTGTTCCCCCCCACCCCATGTTCAAAAGGTATTTTTTAACAGATTGGATTGTTTTTGTGATCTCATCAGCATCACTGGTTACTGAAATTGTTCTAATTCCGTGACAGACTCAGAGTAGTCTCTTATCTGTTGCTGAAGCCACAATTGTTTATTTGGCTTCACGTACAGCATCCCTCCAATCAGAGGTCGAACGTATCAAAATCTGAATTTGGTTATAATAATTGTGGTTGATCCCCCAAAATGCCTGCAAAGAGACTTGCAAGCAAAGCTAGTTCTGGCCATGGCAATGTTGGCAGTAAGATGATCTGTGGGCGTGGTAGTAGTACACAGACACATAAGTGCATTGCTGATGTGAGGAAAGGTATTTCTCCTGCAATGTTTTTTTACAACCCAAGCAGTAGCTTCACTCAGAGTTGGAGGAGATGATGTTTTCCCAGCCAGTGGTGTTAGTGTTACTGGTGTTAGTGCTGGTGGAGGTAGTATTAGTATTGTTGTGTCAAGTTCTAATTCCAACCAGTGTACCGTATCCAAAAATATTGAGTGTGAAGCAGTGCACTTGAGTGGCAGCGTAGATGATGTCATACTTCCCAGTAACATCCCAGTAATTGAACCTGAGGATTCTGATGATCATGTCAACGATAGCATACAATGTGATATTCCATCCACCGTGACACTTAACATCATGCATTTTCCATGTGGTGATTCACAGTGTGGTGAAAAAAATATCAGGTGATGGTGGTGTAGATACTGATGATGAATGTGATGATGATGATGATGATGTTGCTGTTGTTGCAACATGCAGTCCACATGCTAGCATCCAAGCAGAAGATGTGGATGTGTGTGACGTTGATGAATATGATGATGATGGTATTGACCCCAGTTGGGAACCAGAGAAAAAGAAATTAAAAGTGGCTCTGTCTGAGTCTGTTTACAGGAATTCCCCCCGTAAAAACTTGTGATCTACCAGTTTCAGTTGATGATGATGATGATGACCCAGTAATCAATATGATAGGTAGTCATGGTGGTCAGTGGCAGTCCAGGTGTGCAGTGCCCGAAATATCATGTGCCCCCTCAACTTCAGTGCTTAAAATAATGGACTTAAATAAGCCACATTATGGACGGGTTAAAAGCAGAGCATCACAATCCCTTGTTTGGGATTTTTTTGTTCAAGATGCAAGTGATGATTCAGTTGCAATCTGCCAGGTTTTCCATGTGCGTGTGTCGAGGTAAAAAGGGGAGCCATCTGGGCACAGAGGGACAGCATACACATCTTAAGAATAGGCACTTGGCACTGTGGACCCAGCACAAGCTGACAGCTAAAACCACAGTGGGGCATTCACCTGCATCACTGGCAACCATAGCCAGCATGTTATCCCCTTCCATGACTGTCAAGCCCAGTAGGAAATTAAACGTGTGCAGTAGTGTGGTAATAAGAGCAGAGGATTACTACAGGCATGATGAGGTGGAGGATTATAATGACTTTGAAATGTTGTCCAGTGCTGGTGAGAGTAGCAGTTTTTGTGGTGGTGGTGGTGGTGGTGAATGCAGTATGTCTAGTGCAAGTGGTACATCAACCCCAGTTGGCAAATCTGGCAAAATAACAACATTTCTGGGTTTGTCATCAACACCTGTGCAACCGTCTTCATCAAATGTCCACACTCCATGCCCTACCAATTCCATTCATCCCAGAGCACAACCATCTGTGATCAACACACCCCATGTAAAACATTTAAGTCAGCCCATGTTACAGAGTGTATTTGCGCATGAGCTGAAGTACCCCCCGAATCATACAGTGTCATGTGAACTCAATGCTGCTGTAGCGGAAATGCTGGCAATTGATCTTTTGCCCTTCTTTGTGGAGAATTCTGGGTTCCAGCGGTTTGCTGCACATGCCTGTCCAAAATGGAAAGTCCTATCCAGGACATACTTTTCTACCTGTGCTGTCCCTGAATTGTTTTGCACTGTGTCCTACTCAGTAAGACATGTCCTTCGACATTCTTCCTCTCCATTCATCCATTTTCTGTAAGTATGGATATGCAGACAAGTGTCAAAACAGCAGGGAGTTCATATTTGTGTATAACTGTACACTGGATGCAGGTGCTTGGGGTTATTTATGATGTTGGTAGTGTGAATAATCAGTGCAGTAAGGTGGATTGTCGCAGTAGCAATCTTCCAGAAATTCGACAGCATGCAACGATTGTTATGCAGAGTGTGACCTGTTCACACATGTTGGACATGGTACTGACTGAAACTGACAGATGTCTAAACCTTCTGTCCCTGAGATCTGGGTTCATAGCAAGTGACAATGGGTCAAATGTGGTGAAATGCATCACGAATGGTGTTTTTTTCATGTTCCATGCATGGCCCACTGTTTAAATTTTGTGGTTCAGGAGTTTCTGCAGCACCCTGATAAAGGAAATGCTGACTGTTGCACGACATATCTGCTTTCACTTTTCAAGATCTCGAAAGGTCCGTGACCAACTGCGGCAGTTGCAGATACAAAACAGCCTGCCTCAGCACCGCTTGAAGCTGGAAGTTGTCAACCAATGGAATTCCACTTTATACATGGCTGAGAGGTTGTCTGAACAATACAAAGCCATCTCAGAATATCTTGCTATGCACACTAGCCGTGACAGTTCCGGGGCCTCCATGTCTATGAAGACTGAACAGTGGTGCCTCACGGACACTGTAATAACAATTTTGCAGCCTTTTGAACATGCCACCCAGGCAGTGAGTGGTGAGTCTGCCTCCATTAGCCAATCAATTCCACTGCTGCGTGTGCTGAGGCAGACATTGGTGAATGTACAGCATAGCCTTGATGTTGCTGGAGACAGTGGTAGCAGTATGTTTCTGCAACACATGCTGACAGTATTCAACCAGAATCGTCACATTGTGAGCATTCAGCGTAGTGACAACTTTGTCATAGCAACAATGCTGGACCCATGATACAAACTTGGAATTGCATCAGTACTGGAGGGAGTGCCTGAACTGATAAAAAATATCAGTGATCAACTGGTGCACTTGGTTCATGGGGCACAGAAGTCATGTGGCAAGGTCAGCAAACCTCAGCAGCATAATCTGGCTGAAGGTGTACCTGGAGGACCATCAAGCATATCCTGCAAGGGGAAGGGGAGTGCAGTTCCAGGTGGTCTGTCATCCAAAGTGGCTGGCGTCAACCTGCTTTGGAAGGCTTTGTCCCAAGTGGGCATTTGTGAAATAAATGATTCAGGAGCACTGGATGATGCATCAACAATTGGACTTAGTGTGGCACAGAGAATGGCTGAGTCATATTTGTCTGAAAACAGGCATCTGACAATAACTGAAGATCCTCTTTTGTACTGGAGGGGAAAGGTCAGTGAATGACCAGAGCTGACTGAGTGGCACTGAAGTACCTCACATGCCCACCCTCCAGTGTAAGTTTTGAGAGGGTATTCAGCTCAGCAGGTGCAATAGTCAGGGATCGTCGGACAAACCTGTCTCCTGCAAATGTTAGTTTGCTAACATTAGTTAAAATGAATGAGAGGCACATACCAGCAGAGACTGCAACCTCAATATTCATACCCCGGCCTAGTCATGGTGGTCTTGCTGATGTGGAAATGGAGCATCCTGGTGGCACTGGCAGTGGCTGCCTGAAACAGCCCACCACTGATGTAGATGATGACACAATGGAGAAAGAATTTCCCAGTGGTCAGATTTCAAACATCGATGACTGTGAGGGCAGCTTTCTTTATGAGAGTGATGATGTGGTTAATGTTGGCAGTTTTTAACTGAAGTTTTGAAAAGGCGGTGTGTCCCCCCCACCACCACCACCAGGACTGATGTTATCCACTGCCACAATGAGTCTGTCTGCCCCCCCCGGACCACCATCACCGGGACTGATGTTATCCGCTGCCACCATGAGTCTGTCCGCCCCCCTGGACCACCACCACCACCAGGACTGATGTTATCCACTGCCACCATGAATCTGTCTGCCCCCCGAACCACCACCACCACCACCGGGACTTATGTTATCCACTGCCACCATGAGTCTGTCTGCCCCCACGGACCACACCACCACCAGGACTGATGTTATCCACTGCCACCATGAGTCTGTCTGCCCCCACGGACCACCACCACCACCAGGACTGATGTTAGCCATTGCCACCATGAGTCTGTCCAGACCACCACATCCATCAGCCAGAGACACAAAGCTTCTTAATATTTAAACCATAAAGTGAGTATGTGTACTCATGTTTGTTATGCTGCTTCACTTCTTTTAGTTGTATGTTTTGTTTTCTGTAGCTTTTCAGAGCCGCAATGGTAAAACACATACAGTACACTTCTTTTGTTTCTTTTACAGGGTAACAAAAAAGGGCTTATCGTTAAAACTCATTGGAAATGGTACTGTAGCTGTACTGTACAGAGAGGAAGTGATGTAATATCCATGTGAAATCCATTCTAGTAGGTATGAAGATTTTATTTCATCTGTTTACTTATTTTGTAAGACTGCAGCAAATATTGCACACAGGTTGTATTAGTTGACAAGATGTGGGTTTGAAATGTAACTTGACTTTAGGGATTGAGATTTGAAACCAGGAAGGGACACATAACAATTAAGTTGTAAGAAGTCATTCATTTGTTTCTTAGGAAACTTCCAGATACTTTGTTGTTCTGACAAAGTGGCCTTATCCAAACAAGTTCTTCAACATCAGGCCCCCCCCCACCCCGGGCTGGGGCGCACATGCAACATGCAGAAGTCATTACATTAGATGACCATGACCATCATTAACAACCAGACTCGAGAAGGATGCAGATGAAATCTGTGAAGAAGTAACAAAATATGAAACCATTAAAGACAAACCTGCAAATATGCTTCACCCCACCCAAAAAAAAATACTTACCTTCATGTGCTTGAGAGTTATCCATTGCAAATTTCTACACAAAAAGTTCTTATCAAGCACTGGAACGTGCACACCAACAGTATCTGTGACCTGTGATACAGAACAATACCATGAGTACATGTGCGTGTCAACCCCCCTCACCTACAAAATACAGAAATATATATCTATATATATCAACTCACCACAGCTACTATTAGTGTACAGAAAGAGGGCACCCTTCCATCCAGTTGAGATGATCACATTACATTTGCTCGAATCGCAGTACACATTGGACCAGCAACAGTTCTCTCACGGTTATTATTTTATTCTGGGGCACCGCGCGCATGAGTGACTGCACCATTAATTCTGGGGACTTTGTATGTGCTGGAACAGTCTCATTTCGCTGTGTAACCACTTGTAAATTTTCTGGATACAAGATGGATGCATTTTGGGCATGCAGAAAAAATCTAGGGACTCTGTGCCACCACTGCACACATGACTGAGTACGCCATTAATTCTGGGGGACTTTGTATGTGCTGAAACAATCCCATTTTGCTGTGTAACCATTTGTCAATTTTCTGCACACAAGGAGGATGCATTTTGGGCATGCAGAAGGGGACTCTGTGCCACTTCTGTGTGTTCTGTGATTGTTGCTGTGAGCTCATGATGTCATACTGACATTTTTACAATTAAAGCAGCATTGCAAGAATGTCCTCACAGTTCTGAACTGTACTTTTTTATGCTACTTTACATTGCCACAGTTACCACTAGTTACCTCCGAGTCGTTACTTGAATGATATGATTGTTTTCACAATTTATGTCTGCTTTACTCACCTGACTACTTTTTTCATGCATGAAAAAAAATGAGCACGCCTTCTAATATTGCTCAGACCAGGGTTGCATTTATTTGCAGCTGCATTTCAATAACTATTGTTCCGTGGTGTCATAAAACAATGCCAGATGCGTAACTGCTAATTAACAACAGAAGTGATATATAACAACTACTTGATGTGATGGAGAAAAGGAGAGGAAAACAATGACAAAGACCTGGTCAGCAGCACCAATTTAAAAGGAATGCTCCTTTCATTATTTCACACATGAAAAAAGTTAGTACAGCAGACTCAGCTACTATAAATTCTCGTATCATTCCAGTCAGCCAGGATGTAAGTAAAGGAAGTTGCAACATAGTATTAAAATATATAGGTCAGAGTTATCAACAAATTGTTGCACTGCTGCTTTATAGAGAGTCACCACATTACATAGTTATGGTGATGCACATAAACTAATATGTGGGGCCATTACTCTCACTGGAATATTTCTTGCTGCACAGAGTGCAATATATTTCTGTGAAAACCACCCATAATTTCATCACGGTGAGTCACGTGATGGAGGAATTACTGATAAGAAAAGCCACCCATATGCTGCCACCCTTTCTAAGCAACGTTAGGACGTGATGCCAGGGGGAGCGCAGGTGCATGCTCCACTATAGTGAATGTCCAGCAGCTATCCCAATGTTTCCTTATGTTATAAGGTTGACTTTGTGGTGATATGTCACAGGTGCATGCTCCACTATAGTGAATGTCCAGCAGCTATCCCAATGTTTCCTTATGTTATAAGGTTGACTTTGTGGTGATATGTGGGATGTTTCCACTAACAAGGCTCTTCTTACTGGAAACGTGGCCACACATTTCACCACAAACTGACCATTATAACATAAAGAAACATTCGGAAACCTGCCAGACAATCAGATATTCACTGTAAGGAGCATGCACACGTGCTCTCCCTGCCATCATGTCCCAACATTGCTGAGAAGGGAGGCAGAATGTGGGCAGATTTTCAGAACAGGAATTCTTCCATCACGTGATGCACTGTAATGAAATTACGGGTGGTTTTCACAAAAATGTATTGCACTATGTAGTGCAAGAAAGATTCCCCTGGAAGGGAAAATGTGTATGATTAAACAATAACAAAGAAAAACACAAAAACAGTACAACACAGTAGGGGGTGGGGTCAGGGGTGGGAGGGCAGAAAACAACCCCCTCACTTACTATGGCCATGTGATGCCGTGGTGGTCCAGCAGCAGGTGCAGCATTGAAAGTATTTGCTGCTGCTGTGCTTCTACTCTGGTCACCTGCTGCTCCAAAGCGCTGAACTGCTAATTATTTTTCTCAAGCGCTGCCCACACCAGGCCAATGTCAGACTGTGTTGCAGGGACTGTGGCGGGGTCCACTGCAGTGGGGAATACAGGTAGTGGGGCTGGTGGTGGACAGGGTGGTGCTGGTGGCTGTGGTGGTGGTGGTGGTGGAGCAGCTGCTGTAGTAGCCCTCCTCCTGCTGCAGCAGTGACTACAAGGCACAACTCCCACACCAGCAGCACCCTTGGTCACTGCCATGGAAGAGCCAGCAGGTGGATGCCTGGCCCCTTCTGTGGCAGCCTGCACTCTGCCCTGTAGTGGTTCAGCATGTGGGTGGGCTGGCCATCAGTCCCCAAATGTGTCCCATGGGGGCCACGGTGTATCAGCACACCACACACATGACACTCCTCCACTGTGTTGTCTCCCCCCATACAGTTAAAAAACTCCCACACTGGGGAGCTGTGGGGGGGACCAGACACAGTCCTCGCATGTCAGGCATGAGTCCCACCACCACCTACAATTTCTGGGGCTACCTCCTGTGGCTGTGGAGATGGTGCTGCTTGAGCCACAACAGCTGCTGCTAGTGGTGGTGGTAGTGGTGAAGAAGGTGGATGCGCAGCAGCCACAGGTGGCCCTGGTGCTTCTGCTCCTGTTGCTTCAATGGGGGAAGCAACACCGGCCAGGAGTTGGGAGCAGTCCAACATGACATGACTGCCCTGCCCCCCACAGGTCCGCACTCCTCCCCTCCTACTGCGCCCACGGGCCAGCGACTTGCCTTCTCCTAGGTCCATCCTCCTGAAGTCCACAGGCTGACACACGCACACAGACAATGGACACAGACACACACACACGCACACACACACACACACACACACACACACACACACAGTCAGTCACACACACAACAAAACAAAACTTATACAAAAAAATTCACTAACAAAAAAAAACACAAATACAATACAAAAACTAAATAAAAAAAAAGCTGTTTGTTTTGTTCTGGCACTGAAATGCCATAAAAGGCAATCAAGTAGTAACTCCTTTCCTCTCACAATTCCTTTTTCCCTCTACAAATGCAAAGGAGAAAGTGAAACTGCTTCTGTGACTCACTTCCTTCCTGCCTCGCTAAAGCATGTGATTTACAGTACTGCAAGCCATGTGATGTGCCTATTTTCTTCTCACTTCGCCTTACTTCACGTTAAGCCATAATGGCAATGTGAAGTGGTAATAATAATAATGCAAAGTGAACACTTTACAGTGCCCACTTCACGTTGTGCTCCGCGGACGCGAATTGCCCACTTCGTGTCCACTTCGCGGGCAGATTAAAAATTCGCTGCATCTCTACATGAGACCAGATTTTCCAAGGCACACACATAACACAAGGTCTAATGTGTGGGTCATTTTGCCATATTGAGACTTTTGCACTATTTATGAAATGACTGTGTCAGAGGCTCACTATGGTGACACACTCACCTTTCTGAGTCCCACTCCTGAAACATGGGTGAATTCCTAATACTGGCGCTGAAGTGCCATACTAGGGGGATGCTGCACTGCCAAGGTGCTACAACAATTTTCTAGTGCCTGCACTAAAGTAATCACTTGACTAAGGGATGCAGGGGTCACATGAGTTTCATTTGAATTGGGCCAGCATCCTCCATGTACTCTATTGCAGCCCAGTTCTAGAGGCCTATTATTCCCTCAATGTTTGTCTCCATACTCATGTCCTCAAGGAACAATGTGTGCTAAAGAAGCCTTCAAAGCATGAAGTACTGTATGTGGAATTACACCCGGTGTTATGTCCTGCATGAAATAATGCTGAGGAAGCTGAAGGTGATCTTGCACATGAAGGAGTTGTTTGGTGGCCTTGATGGAATGGGGAACATGCACACTGATAGATCATGCTCTGGGCCCAGTGATGGTAGCCTCAACAATATGTTTTAAGGCACTTGTGACAACCAGGTTTAGAATTTGGGCAACATGCAGATTTCATCAAAATGTTCACCATTCATGTTGTTTAGAATATTTAGGGCACTGTCCATCGCAACAAATTCCAGCTGCAAGATGGGTTTCTCAGTACGTGGACTCAACATGTCCTGAAGGAATTCTAAGATATTACCTGGTATACGATCATCTTCCATCAACCCCACATTCAGAAATGTGCACCAATTGAGATCAGGGAGGACTGTGCCCCAAGGGGAGAGCCACTGACAGTGCTACTTACAGCCATTGATCCTCCTACTTCAACATCTGATAGAAACACAGAATCTGATGGTTGAAGAGGGCCACTTGCCCCACCCCATCTGCCCAGACATTCAGCCTCATTGGGGACTAGGATCCAGCCTGAGAGGATCTGGACCTGTATAGGGGAAATGACCTGCATCCTTCCAGGAAGGATACCACAGGTCCTTAGTGTGAGGATTAAATGCTACTTGCATACGCATTTAAATTAGCAAGGGGGAAGGCTGTAAAACAGATAAATATATTAATGTCTATGTGTCCTTTACATGTTTTTTTTGAAAAAGTCTAATTTAAGATATTTAATATTAATGTGATTTGAAAGGGGATCTGTTGGTGTTAGAAGTGTCACTTTTTAAATACCCCCACTTCAATAGCTATTATAATCCATCATCTACACTGCTTAGCATTGCACAGGAATAATTCTAGTTATAGCATCTATTAAAGCACATTAAAGACCAATGGTCTTTTGGTAGATTGTCTAAATTTTATGAACATTATAATTTTACAAATGACAGAATCCAGCTAGTGCCTCCCTTATCAATACAAGTACAAAACTGTCTTCAAGAATGTTTATAGGTGTTTGACTATGTAAAAATGTATGCACTTAAGTGTTCTGTTCTAGGAGTGTGTTTAAATTTGAATTGCTGATAACACTTGTTGGTAGTTGAGACAATACATGAAGGAGAAATGTAGAATAATGGCTGGGGAAGTGTGCTTAATGAGAATTTAAGGGTTGCCCAAGGTGTGGTATGCTACATAAACCCCAAGGACAAAGTCTGAGGGGTTTATTAAAGCATCCAACACTGAGGGCAACCATTAAATTTGAGTATGACACTTCCCCATCTTTCATTTTTATAATTGCTGGTCATCAATTGTTTTTGTGAAAGTGCATTAGGTATTGGTGTGTCTCACTGATGACACACACACACACGGTCTACCTTTGTATCCTTTTTCTTTTGTACCATTTTTTTTTTTAATTTAATTTGACATTTACATTTTTACTTGTGGAGCTGGATATTTGTATCACAATCATGATCAGGCATACCTCAGGCATGTTGGACTAAGAGCCGTAATCTGTTCCTGGTGGTAACTGTTTCTGCTGCATGTTTGGAAGGGCAGGTTCAACCAGGTATATTTTTTGTTGATGCTGAACTGCGTGCAAGTTTTATTTTAGCAAAAGAAAAAATTATAAGGTCGGGAGTCTCGATCTGGTGGTTTCTTGGTAAATGAGACAAGAAGTCACCATGTTTTTGAAACTGTTTACCCTGCCCAGTAGGACAGCAACAGCCAGTCAGGGAATGGCTGTTTTTGACTGACTTGGTGCATGCTTGCTGTTATAACTCACGGGTTGTAACTACAAATTATTATAAATTGGTCACACTATGTAAAAAATTGCTGACCAGTTAACATATTCTATTTAAGTGCCACCTATACTACCCAGATTTTAGCCCTGTAAGCACAAGGCAGAGCGCCTCAAGGTGCAGGAGCATTTTTGTTGTCCGTGCTCTTTATTATATTCAGCACCATTTATACATGTGTTACATAGCAAGGTGAGCTGTGTAGTTTTGTTATTGCTGACTTTCATGGCTGTTCACAGCAGCAGTTGCTTCAGGCTGGGTTCTGTCTGAGCGTATGGTATTTTGTTTAAACCAATACATTACCTAAACTGATACTAATGTCAACCTTCTGCCCCAACTCTTTGCTCAATGGAGCTTTATAAGGGTCTGGTCCAACAGAAAAAGTTCTCCTTTTTATATTGGACCTGGGTCCTAATTTCAAAATATACTATTTTATTTTGTGATTTCGTGATTGTATACAGTGTATTTTGCATTTTGATATTTCTGGAATCAGCTGCTGTATCTCAATAATAAGCTGTTAATGAGTTTGGTACTTCCAGCAGACAGACTTGTTTTTTTATTTTTTTTGGAAATATAGTTTTTATTGAACTTTTAAACAGATACAGCATGCTTCAACTCTTGGTTTCACATTAATGCATACATTCATCATGTTAGACAGGGCATAGCATTGCATGTCAGACATCTAGCAGTGGCAGACTTTCTTCTTGATCTCTAACTCCTTTTACCCAGAGGGGAAGAGAGCTCTGTTATCCTGTTAACTCTTAACTCATTCATATCATGCGCTGTTCATTAACTTATTAGCTCAGATATGCTGATGCTCTGTCTATAGTATGGCTGAGGGGTGGGAGGAGGAGAAAAGGAGGCAGGAGGTCATTAGGTGGGGTCACACCTCTTTTATTATAGTAGGCTCCAATTAATCTAGATTAGTATTTTGCTCAGTGTCAGATTCCTTTCACTGGGTTTATGCAACTTGATATGAGGTTATGCTTGTGCGACTTGGATGCAATGTGGCTGTTCACCTCTCTATCGTTGGGATATACTACCCTGTAGAGGTACAAAGGCGATGAACCCTAGAGGAGGGTTCCACCCCTAGAGGTGCAATGGGAATGATTTCCTTGGCTAAAGATAGCTTAGAAAGGAGCCCAAAAAGAGTACCCAAAAAAGTATCTAGCAGTAGAAAGAGGTGAAGAATGCAGTCAGTAGGAAAGACCAGGACGTAGGTTGGTAGGTGGAGATGGATGTGAGCTGGAGTAGAGCAGCAGGAGATAATAAAGGAATAGCGACCTGCAGGTAGGGTTGGAGGAGGCACAAGGGCATGGTATGGAGGAGGCATGAGGGGGCCACTTCCTAAGCAGGGAAGAAACAGGCACAGGGCCACCATCTGCCTTAATCCAACAGTGGAACTTAACTATGGAACCTATGGAAGTACCAACCATATCTAAGTATTATGACCATCAGCACGGAGAAGAGGAAAAACTGCATTTGAAGAGGAAATCTCTAAAGATCCAAGGCCTAGGTCACCTTCCTTACAGGCTGAGGGCCGTTTTGGTTAGTGAATGGCTCAACTATTGAAATTTAGAATTGAGATCGTGGGAAGTGGAGGCAGCTCACACTCTGTCCTTTTAACAGGAATGTTTTTGAGGATTGTGAGCAATGTCTTTGCAACTAGACACCCAAAAATAAAGGAGAAGAGAAATGACAGCAGAGGCACTTAGCTGGACTACATGAGTCTATGAAGCAGACTAGGTGAACCAGAGGTGATCAGAGGGAGAATAGCATAAAGGGTGCTTCCGAACCCACTCAGGTGGCTAAAGGGGCTCTGCCAGTGAAATCCCCACCCCTCACAGCTGAAGTCATAAATTCTACATCCTAGAGGTGTCATCAGCATGGGTGATGACTGAAGGTCCACCCAGAACAAAGACATTCCCACCATGGGCCTGATGATAAGGACCCCACTCTGAGCTTTGCATGCTCTAGATGCTAACTTCGTTGGTGCAGAGTGAGATTGTTGGCTACAGACTAGCCAGGAGTCATGGACTAATGGACATGGAAGGCATGTCTCTGAGTGGAGAAGGCAGAGTCAAGAGGTAGAACGAGACCCATATGAGAGTTATGTTTGGATAGTCGATGTGGATGAGTAGACCTACATAAATGTTGAACTGAGACAAGGAGACACCAATGTGGGTCCGGAGGAGGTAGATTGCAATTAATAATCATAGGAGTACATGCTAACCAGGTCCATTAAGACACCAAATTAGGAGTGGATTGAATGGCAAGAAGGGGAGAGACGAGACTGGTCGGGCAAAGCCTGCAGCCAATGGGAGAGGTACAAAGTATCAGAAGTAAAGCTAGGTATAATGGCAGGTAGGAACTGCTTGAAAAGCTGACAGAAGAGACAACCAGAGTACTGAGGTGAAAGGGGTGGCAGGCAGACCATGGAGAGCCCAAAAGAAAGAATAATAACATGGAGCCAGGGAATGCAGGGGAAGAGAGTAGGTTCAAGAATGAAGAGACATGATATGATGGTGGCATGGCTTTGAAGGCTGGTACTGAGCATCAGGAGGAGGCAGGGTGAGCCAGTGCAGAGCAAGCAGAAGGGAACAAGAAAGCTGCTCCTGCTGCATTGAGCCACCATGCCCGCCATAACAATGGAGCCTCCTGCCATGGGAAAAACAGGGAAGCCATAACAAGGCACCAGGATTTGAAACAGCTTGATAAGTGGAAGATAAAAGGAATCCAGTTAATGCCAGCTACTGTAGCTGGCTGATGTGGAAAGGAGAAAAAGATATGCTGAGGAGCAACAAGGTATCCTAGCCTAGGTATAAAATCTGATAGCCATACTGCCAGTATCAGGAGGTTGTGTTTGCATTGTGAGACCGCAGAGCTGAAGAGCACCTGCAAATCCAGCTTGCAACAGCAAAGAAGTGAAGCAGTGGCAGGCTACATCTGGCATAGAGGACCAAATGGGGCACCAAGACCCCACAGCGCAGGTGGTCCAGGACACCGAAGAGAAAGAGAGGCAGTGTAGAGAGAACAAAGGAATGGCATGGCCCAGGCTCAGTGAGTGACATCACACCCAGAAGTGCAGGCAGAGAAATGGAGATGGGCCAGCTGCACCAGAGAGAAAAGGGAGCAGTGGCTGGCAGGGAAACAAGTGCCCCAAAAGACACCAAAGGAGGAAGGAAAAAAGAAGAAACAGACATGCAAGGTATTGGGAAGGGGAGAATGAGAGGATGGGAGGGACAGACAGAGAGGCACGCACATACAGCAATAAGAACAGAGGGATTTGGGAAATGGGAAGAGGGGGAGAGAAGAGAAATAGCAGTGGGAGAAGTGGCACAAAGGGAGGGGGGAGGGAGACAAATCATCAATGTGTGGCAGCAGTGTGGATGAGATGGCAAACAGGAGGAAAGGCACAAAGCAGCAGCACACTGGGAACTGCGAGCACTCACGAGTGAAAAAAGGAAAGGATACAAGGGTCTGGGAACACAGGAAGGAATAAGTGGAGTACAAACAAAGAATTGGGAGGGGAAGCACGGAAGGCTGAGCCTCTGGCCGCAATGAGAAAATGATGTGAGGAGCAACCAAGCGGATCGTTTTCTTAAGGCCCAATCAGGGAAGTGGTTAGTTGCTCCTCCCCATTGAACCACAGGCATAGCCTTACAAGTCTCAAGGTACTATAGTGGGGGCTTTGGTCATGGCATAAATCAGCCACCTCTGCCATTAGCTGGCACCGAGCTCATTTTGATCATTTAGGGACAATGTGAGTTTCTCTATTTTGTAGATTTGATAGGTTAGTGCCCTCCAGTCTTTAATATCTGAAGAAGCGGAGGTTAGCCACAATTTAGTCAATGTTTTTTTGGCTAATGTTATTAATATTCCAAGTAGATATCATGTGGATGAGTCCTTTCTGCCTGGGGGGAATAGTAGGAGGATATAAAGCTCTGGTGTGAGCTGGACGGTCAGGTTAAAGATTTCTTGAAGTTCAGTTTGTACCTCATTAAGATAAGATTTGATTATTGGGCAGTCCCACGTGATGTTGTGGTGCATTGCTCATTGTTCACTGCAGCTTCTCCAACATGAAGAATCCGCTGTTGAGAGGTAGTGAGTGGTGATTACTGGAGTGCAGAAAAACCTAGTTAGCTGTTTCCAGGCGTATTCCCTCCACTGGTGCAAGCTTGTTACCTTTGAGGAGGCTCAGCACACTTGGTTCCAAGTCTCGTCATCTATATATTGCTCCCAATTTTTTGTTCCCACTTTCATGCTATGTCCATTGAGGTGTTACCGAGAGTAGGCTGCAGTACCCGATACAGTTGGGATATCACATGGGGTTGTATCCACCCGGAAGACAGTGATGAAGTATGAGATAATGGGTGGGTAACCTGGTGGGTGGCATGCAGCTAATGGAAGCGAAGTGACTCAGTGTCTAACCTGGAGGTAATGGTATATATCTAACCTTTGTAGCTGATATGTAGCCTGCATGTCTGTAAATGTAGTAATGACTGAGCCTCTAAAAAATTGATGCAGGTATGTTAATGATCCCCTTTCCCAGAGGAGAAATTTGTTGTCTAACCTATTTGGATCAAAGTGCTCAAGAAGTGTGACAGGGCAAAGAAGGGTGAGGAAAGAGGTCAAGCATAGAGATTTCATAATGGATTGCCATACTTTGATCTGGTTCCTCAGCCATGGGTTATTGGGTAGGGAGGCACCAACTGGTGAGGTGGTGTGGTACGTTGCCTGCATGAACTGTTGTAGGGGAAAAATATTTCTTTCTATGTCTAGCCATCATCCAAACTGATTGTTGAAATGTCAGAACAAAGTAAAGTGAATATGTGCTGCCCAATAGTACAGTCTGAGTGATGGTAGGGCTAGCCCCCTCTTATCTCTTGGTAAACTAAGTTGTTGAAGTTTGATTCTGGGGCACTGACTGGCCCAAATGAATTGGGCCATTTTTTTGTGTCATTGCTGCCAGGTACTCGGAAGTAGCATCATTGGGAGATTTTGAAAGAGGTATGGGGCACTTGGCAATGTGACCATGCATACCACCTCAGTTCTTCTGGATAGTTACAATGGCAATGTACCCCAGCTTCAAAAATCGTGTTTCATATTTTGGATGACGGGCGAGTAGTTGTGTTTATATGGATCTGCTGTCAAATATGTCCCTAGATATGGCAACTTCTGCAGATCTCATCATTATGGGAATGTGTTCTTAGTGATTTCACTTGGAGTATACTAGAAACATAAGGTTT
Source organism: Neoceratodus forsteri (assembly GCA_016271365.2). NCBI lineage: Eukaryota > Metazoa > Chordata > Ceratodontiformes > Ceratodontidae > Neoceratodus > Neoceratodus forsteri. The sequence continues at coordinate 783,982,655 of CM057458.1, read as the reverse complement.
CTGTCTTGGTGGGGTTGAGCCGGTAGCGCGACACCTTACTATATTGTATTATATCATGGATTCCTGGTAAGGAGGCTTCTGGGTCATGCAGATAGAGCATAAAATCATCTGCATATAATGCAATCCGTTGTTCCTCTCCTCCTATGGTGATCCCCGTGACTATGGTTGACTCCCTAATCACTTGAGCCAAGGATTTGATGTAAGTTACCCAAGTAGAGGGGACATGTGGCATCCCTGTCAGGAGCCTTGATGTAAACCGAAGCTTTGGGAATGATGACCATTAATTTTTACACATGCTCTGGGTGTGAAATAAATGTTTCATCAGAGGTTTTTAAAGGATGGTGGGAATCCAAATTTCCTGAGGGTGGCATAAAGAATGGCACAGGAGACTCAGTCAAACACCTTTTCGGCATCTAGGCTCAATAGGGCCAATGGCTGGGGATGTTGCTGCATATGGTATATGACATGCAGGCTTCTGCACACATTGTCCATTGTTATGAGGAACATGATGGAACCGGTCTGATCCAGGTGGATCAATTCTGGTAAATGTCCATGACTGTCATGAACATTTTGTAGTCGGTATTTAGAACCGATATGGGGCAATATAATGAGCATTGCAGTTTTTTTCCCCTTGTTTAGGGATTACTGAGATAGTGGTGTGTGCCCATGTGGGTGGGGTAGATTTCCCTTCCAAAACTTTGTTGTACAATGTTGATAGAGCAGGTTGTAGCACCTCATTTACAAGCATATAAAATTCAGCTCCATAGCCATCAGGACCCAGGATCTTCATGGTTTTTAAACCTCTTATTGCAGTTGTAATCTCTAATTCAGTGATTAATTGTAAAAGGAGCTGTCCCTGGTCTTCCATCTGGCATGGTAGGGAGAGCTTTATCAAGAAGTTGACTATATCATCCTGGGAGGGTGTGTGCTCAGGAGTATATAGTGTCTCATTGTATGACTTAAATGCTTGAGCTATATCCTGGCATTGGGTCAGTCTTACCCCTGATTTCAGGTGTGTTATTGCGGTAATGGTCACTATCCAGTGCTGTTTTCACAGCTGATATGCCAGTAAGTGGGATGATCTTGAGCCAATTTCATAGAAGCGCTAGTGGAGAAAGGTCAATGCTATCTCTGTGTGTTCTAGGACTAGTTTGTCCAGTTTATTTTTAACTTGGGTTAACTGTGTCAGGATTGAGTTATCCCCTTGTTGATGGGCAAGCTGGAGAAAGTGTAATGCATCCTTCAGCATTTGTTTGTGTTCCTGTTGCTGTTGTTTGATGAAAGAGGTGTGCTGTATTAGATGCACTCTGAGTACTGTTTTAATGGTATCCCATCTTATGGATGCAGAACAATCTGGGGAGGGGTTGTCTAGTATGATTTTGTCTAATTTTCCCTGGATAAACTCTTAAAATTGTGGAGACTTCGAGAGAAATGGACTCAGCCACCACTTTGTGGACCTTTTTTCTATGACTATTGCCCAGAAGGTACTAACTGATGCATGGTCCAAAACGTAGATGTCTCCCAAGCTACTGCTTGTGATCCTAGCAAGGTTCTCCACTTGGGTAAAGCAGTAATTTAGCCTTGAGTAGCTGTACTGTAGTGCACTGCTGAGTAGTGTGTGTATCATTGGTATGCTGCCACTACAGCGACACCCGCACAGCGAAATCACTACAGCGAAACTCCCACTGCACCTAAGTCAGCAGTAAAGGGGATTTTGCATCAAGACACTTTAAGGTGACAGGGGGTAAACATCTAACTCCACTGTCAGTGCAACGTGGAGTTAGATAACTTTAGTAGGGAAGGGTGTGGGAGGGGTGTAGCCCTCCCACATTGTGCATCACGATGTTGCTGGTTGGTTTGGGATCGTGTCACAGTTACGGGTGTTGATGGGTTCCCGGCACTGTAACAGACATTGTGGTCGGGGTTGTCGCACTGGTGTCATGAATCTTGTATCATCTACTCCCAGGGTTTAAAGCACACAGACATCTATGATCCCCACCTTTTTGGCTAATGTTTTAAAAAAATTTTGTGAAGCTGTTTCACGTGGTGGACGGGTTGTAGATGAGTCAAACTATGGGTTCAGGATCATGTTAAAATCTCCGGCTAGCAGTAAGAAGCCTTTTGTGTGTGCAACAATAGTATCCATTAAAAATGTTTTGAGATCCAGGGTGTTAATTCCTGGTGGAATGTAGATGTTGGCTAGGGTGCCCTACACTCCTTGCAGAGTGCCCTGGATCATAACCAATCATCCCTTAGGGTCACTCCAGATCCACTGATTTTCAAATCCTGTGTGCCAAGGGATCAGGACAACCACACCTCGTCTCCGCCTTGATGGGTATGAGGAGGAGTACTCTGCTGTGTACCCACATTTCATTAATTTGGTGTGTTCTGACCAGGTTAAATGTACCTCTAGCAAATACACTATGCCTGATTTCAGTTTCTTGATGCAGCTAAATATCATTGCTTGTTTTACTGGGCTAGTGAGGCCATCTCTTCTCCCAGATCCAAGCCACATCAGTTTCCTGTAGTTGTACTAGGCAAGCATCCTGTCCTGAATTATAACTAGGGAGAAAAGTGAGATAGATGACTCCTAAAACTGTCAATGTGTATAAATAATAAACTTTAAGGTTCATCTCTAAGGATCACGATAAACTGAGGATGGGTGAAACCCTTACAGAAATATTGGTGTACTGTGTACATGCAGAATGCATGACACATGTTTAATTGTGCAATGTTTGCATGCGGTTCACATACACTAAATGATCCTAAGTGAGCCAGGTCTAGAAAGCAAATCAGGTTTGCATGCTGCAAGCTTAACATGTGTGCAACAGGTAAGCTGGTGTGAACATCTTCTAAAAATTGCATCAGGTTCGTGTTTTGCACAATTGACATGAGTGAAGCAGTTAAGCTGGGGTGAACATCATTTAAACATCACATCAGGTTCACATGCTGCACACTTGCCATGTGTGCAGCAGCTAAGCTGGTGCAAATCTAATCTAAAAAACACATCAGTTTCTATTTTTGCATACTACTGCTAACAATTAGAGTAATTAAAATACATTTTTATTTGACTCCCATAAAAATTAGGAAAACTCCTTAATTCTGATTCTAATGCAAGTCATTTAATGGCTTTTGATTTTTGCCATGAAATTGCCATTAATTTGTAAAGCATTGTTTGCTTGCTGCATTAAATGCATAGAATATAGCCAGTCAACATCCTGCATTCCAGATGAATGAAGAGGGGCCTCTGGGTTTTGAAGCCTATCCTTCTTGCTTTGGACCATGCAAATCCCTTATGTATATTTAGTACTACAAATGTGTTTCTTCATGACTGTTTTATCTTACTTACTTTCCCTTTGTCATTCTGTATGAGCATATACACTATGGCCAAGCTCAGCACTCTGTGCTGAGTAGGGTGTTGGAAGCATGCAGCATACCTCACATTTTGTCACTAGAATGAGGTACATGGACACTAAAAATGAGGGACAATGAGGGACACTAACCCACATGATAATCAGAACACATCATGAAACATGGAAATACTGTCCCCTTGAACACAGTAAAGCATTGCAATAGCACCTGAGAATGAATCTCTTCTATTAAGCAGGGGTGCCATTTAGGTAGGGCAGAGAGGGTCAGTTGCCCCCCACCCATATTTGTGCCTAGGTTGTTCTTATGGTGTGGCAAAAATGGCTTTAAATTTGATTTAATCTTTTGCACAAGTGCCCATCTTGCCTGTGTGTGCTCACGCTGCAGGTAGTCTTCAGATTTGACTATATCTGTATTGTGTTGTCCGCTTTCTCCACCTATTAGTGGCAGCACAATCACATTTGATGTGGATGAGTTCCAGCCCAGAAAGAGTGCATAAGCCTTGCAAGTGTGGCACTGTTTTCCCCCCACAGAGTAGACAGACTGCACACTACAGCTTGGAGGAGTCAGTGGGAACAGAGCTCTCAATAGCAGTGTTGTGGCAGCCTAGTTTTGTTGTTCTACTCTTAGTGAGTCTTTTATCTCCCCTGGTGGCTGAAGGGGCAGAGGGTGATCTAGATGTTATCTCAAGACTAGGATACCTATTTACTCTACTAGGCTCACCTTGCAAAGAAAACATCACAGACTCCCATGGCAGCAAGCATGGCTTAGCAGAAATGGTGATAGCATTGTGGGTGTCCTTTATAAACCTTGATAAGTGCAATATGACAGCAGCCACAGCAGCAACCAAACAAGAAGCAAGCAACCCAGGTTGGGTGGGTTCGGTTGGTGAGGTGACTTGGTCACAGACCACATTGGGGACCTGCGATGGTTAGTTCTACCATCCAGCTTCTGGCAGAACGAGGGAGGGGGGGAGTAGACTGAAAACTGGTCTAATGGAACACTATGCCAGGCTACAGGTTCTGGCCATATGGCCGGGTAAGTAAAAGTAAATAATATTTTTACAGGGTGATTGTGGAAGGAGGAATGACTGAAATATTGATGTGTTTTTCAAGTTTCTTCACCTTTGGGTGGCTTCATGACTTACTGTATAGAGGATGGATATTGAATGGAAAGAAGTTGGGGAGAAAAATTGGGACAGAGTTCTCTTTTGGAGGGGGAGAAGAACTTCAGCCAGGAAAAAATGTGTTAGTAAATGGGTGGGTTTAAGCCCAAATCTGATACACTGCTCCAGGGTGTATACAGATGAATCTCATACATTTGAATGTTTATGATTTGCATATCATTTTCAGTCAGACCAAATAAGTTGTACCTTTTAGAGATGTTACAGACATTCTACAGCTGTCCCTTACATTCACAGACAGTTGAGTGGTATGGTACGCAAAGACTATTAGAACCTCACTATAGTCAGACTTATGCCCCCTTCCCCTGTGAAGCTGATGTCCACATCCCCACACTCAGGCACATTATGATAAAGATCAAAGGAGACTGCAGGAGTGTGCACCCTTGAAATGAATGGGGGTGTTTTTTAATTACTATTTTATACATTATTACTGGAGAGGTGGAGAAAAATGAATGCAACCACCCAACTAACAAGGGCCTTGTTTGTGGAACAGTGGCCTTCATTGTTCTACAACTCAACTTCATAACATATAAAATAACAATAGAAAATAATCCCATTGATTTCAAGGTATGCCCCAGCAATCTGACCTATGAACATCATCTCATAAAGACTCCAACTCCTGGCTCCCTAGTACTCAAGTAAGAGACTTTTTACTTATATTCATACTTGGTGGGTTGTCTGTAGCAGCATGGCCATACACACTACAGTGTGTGTGCATGGGGTGGACTAGTCGTGTGTGTGTGTGTGTGTGTGTGTTTGTGTGTCAAGTTACTGCTAGATTTGTGTTTGCACCTTAAAGTTGGTTTGCATGTAAGCATTCAAAATTATAGAGAAAAAAATAGTAGGAGTACAGGCCAGACAGAAGTATTTAAGTGGTTTTGTGGGTAAGTTTGTGTATTGGGGTGGGAAAAAACATCTGTTTCCATTGGTATGTGTGCTGCAGTTCAACTGTGAAAATGAAATGAGGGAGAGAAGAAAACTGAAAAGCATACACTGGTTACAAGCATGCCGCATACATGCAGATGTATTCAGATACAGTATGTATTGAAGTACAAGTGAGCCATATGTGTGCAGAAAGTATGGCTTAGTGGTTAAAGGCAGTGAACTGCAAGCCAGGGGACTTGGAAGCATGAATACCTGTGTTTGAATCTCATCAACTCCCAGTTGTGTATAGTGTGATCCTGAGCAAATCACTTAACTTTCATGTGTGCAGTTATCAGTGACCACCTGCTTTTTTGCACGCATGCCACATGCATACTGCCTTTCCCAATTTATCATTTTTTTCCACACTTGCTTGCTGCACGCAAGCCATATACATGCAATCGTTTCCAATTTAACATTTAAATCATACTTGCAGCACACATATCACTTGGGTAGTTTTATGTGTGCAGCATGAAAATATTTCATACAATTACTTCTGTAAGGGAAGTGGCCTTTCAGTATCCCACAGGGAGGGTCCAAACCAGTGGTCCAACTGGAACTGACATAACTAGGCTTCCAAGACAGGGGCATACTAAAGCCCTAGTGCAGAAACTATTTGCATGAAGGTAGGTCCTCCTCTGTGGAGGGGCCTTCAGTTATATAGCTGTGGGTGAGTGAAACAGAGAAACATAGATTTTGACAGCAGATAAGGACAACTTGGCCCACCCAGTCTGCCCATTTCCCTACCTACAGGATAGGCTCTAGATCCTAGTTAACCAACAACTTATTTCTTCCTACCCCCACAAGAATTGCCTTATGTTTGTCCCATGCATTCTTAAATTCTTCCACAGTTTTAGACCCCATAACCTCCTCAGGAAGGCTGTTCCATGCATCCACCACCCTCTCTGTGAACAAATACTTCCTCACATTGCCCCTGAGCTGCCCCCCATCTTCAATTGTGTCCCCTTGTTCTTGTGCATCTCTTTTTCTGAATGATGCTACCCACTTGGACATTGTTGATTCCACTGAGGTACTTAATAGTTTCTATCATATCCCCCCTCTCCCTCCGTTTCTCAAGGGTATACATATTAAGCTCCTTTAGTGTCTCCTCATATGAATTCTGTTACAGACACTGCACCATTTTGGTTGCCCTCCTCTGGAGTGCCTCCATCCTGTCTATGTGTTTATGGAGATGGTTTCTCCAGAACTGGATGTATTACTCCAGATGGGGTCTCACCAACTGTCTGTACAGAGGGATAACAACTTCCTGTTTTCTGTTGGTGATGCCTCTCCCTATACATCCCAGTATACTGCCTTCTCACATTGCTTGTCAACCTTAAGGTCATCTGGTATTATTAACCCCATGTCCCTTTCCATTTTTGTTGTTGTTACTACCTCCCCCCCACATTGTGTACTCTTCTGCAGGGTTTTTGTTTCCCAGGTGCATTATTTTGTATTTCTTTGCATTGAATCCAAGCTGCCATACTTCTGACCATTCCTCCAACCTTACCAAGTTCCTTCTCATCCTTTCCATACCTCCTTGAGTATCAACCCTGTTGCAGATCTTTGTGTCTTCTGCAAAGAGGCATACTTTTCCTTCCAGTCGTTCTACAATGTCACTTATAAAGACATTAAAAAGGACAGGACCCAGGACTTCCAGTGGGAACCAGTGAAGATGGCTGCTTGAACCTCTCGCTCTGCCCCAGCCCAATGGAAACCTTACACTTACCACTGGAGTGATGGACTAAAAGTGTTCTCTTTGCACTCGACTGTTCCCCTTAACACCCCCTGTTGCCATCAGTGAAGTATTTTTTGGGGATGTTGCAACTTATAACGTCGGGTGACCCGCGCAGTTACTGACTTGGGCACTTCTATGTAGGCTGCACAGGCCCAACCATGGCATCTCCAACTACAGTGTCCCTGGGTCATTTCTTCATGGAGCATTCATGCCCCTCACCTCCTTTGTGCCCTTTTGATGGCAATTGAAGGTGAAAGAGGTCAGTTGTCTCTTAGAACTACCAGTGCTGATTCAGCCACAGGGTCACAGGCCTCACAGATACCCGCCTGGTGCTAGGCGGGGATTTTACCACTAAGATGGATCAAACCACAAGCTGCAGCAATGGGGCGGCAGCCCAGGGTGCCCTGGATCAAACACAAGTGGGGGAAGCCCTGGGCAACATTACTAAAATGCATGAAGTGCTACTTTCCAGGGTGGACAGCACCGGCGCTTCACTGGCTGGCAATGTCGCAGATGTCCGCAGGCTAGAAGACCAGCACAATGTCCTCGAACAGCAGGTGGGGGAGCTGGAAGGCCAGCACTTGAACGTCTTGCACAAACTCAGAGATCATGAAGCCAAGCTGGCTCATCTATGGCAAAGGGCTGAAATACAAGAGAATCACATCAGAAGAAACAATATTCATATTCTCGGTGTACCAGAGGGAACAGAAGGCCTTAACTTAGAGAAGTTTCTAAATGAATGGCTTCCACAGCTGGTAGGAGAATGGTGGAAAGAGCCAGTCAACGTTGAACATGCCTATCGGGTTCCTAGTAACTCGAATCACACTGAAAGCCCTCGAACCATAGTTGCATATATGTTGCGCCTCTCAGTTAAGGAGCATTTACTTAAAGTCATAAGAGACATTGGGGAACTGACATGGAGGGGGCATGCTATTTCTATATACAGGGATTTCTCACAGGAGGTTGCAGTGAGGCGAGGTTCTTATAAGTTGCTAAAAAAGGTGTTGAATGCAAACTCAGTACAATACAGATTCAAAGGACTTACTTCGCTTCATATGTCTAAGGATGGCCATTCTTTTCTGGCAGACTCACCCAGGGATGCAGAAGCCTGGATTCGAGGACACTGGCTGAATATGCTGATGGGCACTACATCTCCCAGATGTCTCTGGGAGCCAAGGGGCAGAATAATGCAAGGAACCAGCAAAAAAGGCAGTGTTGTCCCATTGGACCAATATCGCAGGCGGACGGATCCACCCAATGCAGCTCCCCCATCGCAAAGACAGTTATGGAATCCCTCCCCTGATGGAACCAAGTCACCTCCGCCTCACTCTGCACCCCACCAGGCTTCAGAAGCACCTAACGCTGGCCAAGTATTGAAAATACCTGAAGCGGCTGATCCTCCGCTGCCAGCGAGACAGTGTTCACACGGTAGAAACCTTCGTCCACCAACTCAGAGGAACTTAACTGTGTCCCCACCTGCCAAATTTCTGAAGGCAGATCTTACTATGCCGGAGAAAAACAAGCCAGCTGATGGGATGGAGGAATCAATGAGGACCCTGGAGAGTGATCTGGTACCAATTGACTGGCAACGATGATGGAGGAGGAGAATGAAGAGGAGGAGGCAACCTGCTGTGCTGTGAAACCCGGGCTGAAAACATATGCTGAAGCCCTGGTGATACTGGGGACCTGAAAATCAATGGACTTTCATTACTAGTAATTGAGAACTGGAAGGTCAAATCAGGAAGTCATGGGGCGAAGGGGCATGCCCTTCCCCCTTACCTCTTACTGAGCTTGCTCATCTAGCAATAAATTAGGCTATGTCTGAGAATTATAGGCAGGGGAACTTCTCCCCCCCCCCACCTCTCGCCAATTTTGCACTATCTCTTGCTGAAAGGCATTCTTATGGCACAGCTGATGTAGATAGTAACCTGTCCCCCCTTCTTGTTGCTACAGGCACGTTTCTGTATGTACCTCATCTCTGTTAATGGAAGTGCCATGTAACATAATGCTTGTACTTCCTAATCATTTACACACTGCTTAAATAAATTATAGGTTGGGCAATTTCTAAGTGGTATATATATATGGGCACCTACTAATGCACTGCGATGGTCTTAGTAGTCAGTCACACTAATGGTCACTCACTTTGTTTCCCATGGGTTGCTACCTCTCTCCGTGGACTGGATCCTTAAAGGTCCTATATGGCTGACAGATCCTTCCCCCCTCCCCCATCCCCTTTCTCATCCCCCAGTCGGGTGTATCGACTGAAAGTGCCTCCCCCTGCAGTTTAGGGGGTGGCTCCAGACTCGGGGCCCATCCTGGAGGCTAGTTACAGTACATGTGGCCGGGAGCTCAGTTTTCAGGCTGGGACAGATCACTTAATCTGGTGTGACTCCCTCCCGATTCAACACTTGGTGTCTGAAGCAGTGTGGCTCAGAGGCGTAATTGCCTCTACACACGTGTCCAACTCAACACCAATAACTGAGCTATTGATGGTTGATTTAATAGTGTGATACTGTTTATAATTAATCTGTTGATTAGTCTGGCTGCTTGACAGCTGATTGTTGGCACATTTCTGCCCTGTTTCTTCTTTTTCTTCTTTTGAATTTCCAAGGTATATAACTGCGTTTTTTTCTTCACTGTGCACAGGCCTCTCCTTAATTGAAGGTAGCTGGTTATTATTGTCTCCTCTTAACTTTTGCAACACCTGATTGTTTTGAGGCTCATCGATGGTACAAGACTTACCATAAGCCGCTAGCCGTGTATCCTTTCTCTTTTATTCCTACCTGCTTCCCTTTTTACCATTGGCTGGGTGAGTACACTCATTCTTCTTGCTACATAATAGGAGGGCGTCATCATAGTCCAGACTATAGTGGTGCCACATGGTTGTGGATGTGTCTCCTGGAATGTGCGTGGTCTTAACCATCCAGCAAAATGAACCAAGGTGCTGCAGTATTTAAATTCAATCCGTGCGGATATCGCATTACTCCAGGAGATGCACCTTACCAGCCGTACGGTGAAATGGCTAAAAAAGTTGTGGGTGGGAATGGTGCTGGCTAGTTGTGCCTCCACGAAGTCCAGGGAAGTGGCCATCCTACTACAGAGGTCAGGACCATGGACTGTTGAAGGTCAGCGTCAGGACTCATTAGGTAGGTGGATAGTGTCTAAGCTGTCATATCCTGGTGGTAGGGCCATAACAGCCAATGTTTATGGTTTTAATACAGATACAGGGGATGTCTATTCTGAAGTGAGTCAGGCCCTCACAGAGTTCTCTGGTGATGACTTGGATATTCCAATCCTGTTAGGTGGGGATCATAACCTGGTGTGTGACATTTTTTTAGATAAATCCATACCCATACCACAGTCCCATCCGAAGGTTTTAGAAACTCTAAATACCCTGATGTCAGAATGGGGGTTAGGAGACCCGTGGAGAATTAATCATCCCAGTGGGTGTGACCATACCTACTTCTCCACAGTGCATGGGACACACAGTAGACTTGACTTCTAGTTGGCCAACCATGCTGCTATGCCGGGGATAGTAGCTCCCACGATTGGCAGTATAGTCATATTGGACCATGCCCGTGTAATGATCATTTTCACTCCCCCAGGGCTGAGCTCACACTCCACATGGTGGAGATGTAACCCATTGCTGCTGGAGGACGCAGCCTTTCGCGACTACATAAAAAAGGAAACTCTTTCCTATTTTTCAGTTAACACCCCAGGGGACAAAAGTGCAGCCACAGTCTGGGAAGCCTTTGAGGCAGTTATAAGGGGGAGAATTATTTCCTTCTCTGTGGCCAAAAACAAAGAAAGGGAAAAGCAGATATCAGAGCTTCAGAAAGCACTGGCACTTCTAGAGAAGCAGTTCAAACTATCACCCACTAACCCACTTAACTCCACTCTCCTAGCCAACATTACTGGTCTAAAATATAAACTTAATGTGTTTCTGAATAGAAAGGTGGAGTGGTAACTTACTCGTGTAAACACAGGTTCTGGGAGGGAGGGGATAAGGGAGGGAAATTGTTAGCTTATTATTTACGGAAGCAACAAACCTCCTCCAGAATTTTAGCCCTAAAGAATAAGGAGGTGAAGGTTGCTACAACACCTAAGGCTATCAATGAGACTATGAAAATATTTTATCAAGACCTTTACCTATCTAAGAATGCTTTTTCAGATACTGAGTTATCTCAACGTCTGCAAAGTTTTTGCTGAGGGGCGCAACTTCCTAAGGTCTCGGAAGAACATGTCCTGGCACTGGATGCTCCTATAACTCGAGATGAGCTCCAGTCTGCATTGTCTCATGTGGCCAAAGGGAAGGCCCCGGGGCCGGATGGGTTATCTGTAAAATTGTACCAGGTGCTGCAGGATGAGATTACCATCCCCCTATTGCAAGATCTCCAGGAAGCCCAATCGAATGCTGTACTTCCTCCCACTATGCGCGAGGCCCTTATTTCACTAATCTCCAAGAAATCTTCGGATAGCTTATTGTGTGAAAATTATAGACCTATTTTGCTTCTCCCAGTCGATACCAAGATTTTAGCTAAAATATTGGCAACCAGATTGTCCCCAGTGCTTCTGAATCTGATCCATCCCTCTCAAAAGGGATTCTTAAAAGGGAAATCTAGTGCAGATAACCTACACCTTATTTTAAATCTTAAATGGTTGGCACTTCACTCTGAGGTCCCCATGGTCACCTTAGCGGTTGACTTTGTTAAGGCTTTCAACTCACTGGAGTGGGCGTATTTGCACCAGATTGTCCAGCTGTATGGCTTTGGATCCCAATTTTGTTCATAGGTATACACACTGTACAACCTGCCCTCGGCCAGAATCCTTACTAATAAAGATACCTCTCCTCCCTTTCTCCTCCAAAGATGTACCAGACGGGGTGTCCTCTTTCACTGCTCCTGTTTCTGGTAGTACTAGACCCCTTAATTAGAACACTGACTAATACCCCAGCTGTAACGGGTATTCCTGTGGGGAAAACTTCTTATTTGGTTAATGCATATGCAGATGATATACTTCTTACTCTCTCTGATCTACAGTCCTCCCTCCCACCAGTTCTGTCAATACTGTAGGAGTTTGCTAGAATATCTGGGCTTACAGTAAACCAGAAAAAAAAACTACACTATCCCCTTTAAATAAGAAACTTAGTAGACATTGTCTAGCTGGTACAGACATTTCCTGGGCACCATAGGGCTTCCCGTACTTGGGCATTAACATCGCAGCAGCCTGGAAGGACTTAGAAATGGCCAATTTCTCTCCCCTCCTAGCAACTTTAACAGCTGAGGTCCACCGTTGGATGAAGTTGCACCTAACTCTGAAGGGAAAGGTGGAGGCGAACAGAATGTTTATTTTTTCCAGGGTTTCTTACCTACTAAATGATCTCCCAATCTCTCTCTCCCAGAAACCATTTCAAACCTTAGATAGATTAGTGGGATTTTTTTCTCTGGGAAGGTGGCCTTCCTAGATAGGGGAGAATGAAATTACATGCTCACTGGACCAAGGGAGGGCTTGGCCTCTCCTGGTTCATGGGATACCATCTGGCCTTTAACATGGCCCAGGCTCTGACATGGTTTGCCTCTTACTCTACTCCTCCTCCCCAGTGGACGGTACTGGAAGCCACACTGTCAACAAAGACTCCCCTTTATTCACTGTTATCTTGCAGGAAATCTACTAATTCCCAACTCACACCACTTATGACAAATTCATGTGCATTGTGGTGCCGTGCAATGGTCATAACTGGTGTTCCAAGCTCCGATTACCCTCCCCCCATGCTATGCCCCAATTTGGAATAATTCTCTTGTAAAAGTAGACCACAAGTCACTTCATTGGGCCTCATGGGCCTCTAAGAGAATACAGACGATAGTCAATCTTCTCATACCAAACATGTGTAAATTGATGTCCTCCGAGCAGCTTAAAACTAAATACAAATTGCCAACTCAGGCTTTTGGGAAATTTCTCCAATTACACAGCGCATTGATCCCTCTACTTAAAAGTTGGCCATACCAATCCCCTTGGAGATGTTTTAGTAACCTCTCCTTACCCAGCAAAGGTGGGGGCCTTGTAGGCTCTATATATCGAACTCTTAGGGACTCCCAACCGGATGTCACCTTAACTAGCAAAGCCGCATGGGAACAGGATTTTTCTCACACCTTCTCCCCACAGCAGTGGTCAGAATGTCTTAGATTGGCCCATACGGCCTATGTAGACTCAAAGAGCCAATTGATTCAATTAAAAATTCTCCTCAGATGGTATCAAACTCCCTCAGTCCTCTACAGGTGAAAGATAATCCCACAAGACAATTGCTGGAGATGCCGCTCCACTCCGGCCCACCTATATCATATACTGTGGCTATGCCCAACAATTCGTACCTTCTGGACATTAGTCTTGAAGGACTGTCCCGCTATAGTGGGGAACTCACTATCTCTTCAACATTACTCCCTACTGCTAGGGGACACCTTCTCAGTAAATGCACTTATTCCTTCTAATAAAGCCTGGGTCCTGGTCGCTGTCATGGAAGTGAAGAGAGCTGTTCTGGTGAGATGGAGGCAACCTTTGCCTCCCACACATTCTCAATGGCGGGTGGCCATGGTCAGGCTGGCCACCTTTAACTCATTCTATCCTATTGTCACTTAGAATGTTCAGATACCCTCTGCCTGCTGCTAGAACACCTGAGTGCCTGAAGGGATTTTAGATCTGCAGCATTCATACAAACACACTGTGCTTAAACCTACATATCTTAAAAACCATACATCCAATTTTAAAACTGTAAAAAGAAAAGTTTTTGAGGACAAAAAGTTTTTGAAAATGAGCGAGGCTTGGTATTGTCTATTTAACTGGATTTATTGTTGTGTAAGGTTGCTTTCATATTTTAATAAATTCTGATGATTTTATCTAAATATGATTATGCTGTGTTTGGTTAGTCATGCAAAAATATTAAATTTCTGTAAATTGTTGATTAAAATTGTTAAAATATACAATAAACATCTGTAACTGTCTAAATATAAATTTTGCAAGTTTTTACAATTTTTTAGTCAGAAATCAATATCTGAATCACTTGTTATTACAGTTTGAGTTTTTTTGTTCCACTCCACTGGTTGGAATTTTTGCAGTGTTTAATTCTTCATACCACTGATTTTAGTTTATGAATCTGATTATCAATGTTTTTGTTTTCCCCCCAGTTTAGTAAGAACATATTTACACATTACCTTAGAAAGACATATCAGGAAGTGATGCAGGAAGGAAGTGCTTTGTGAGGTCAAGTGAGTTAAAGAGGAAGAACACCTCCAGTGTAGGTCAGTGAGCTGACACAGGAAATGGAGACATTTGTTAGTGCTGGAGGTCTCTCTATGATTAATTGCATATTTGCTGTAGTTAAAATGGATAATTTAATTGAAATAAACTATTTTATTTTATTTTTGTAATAAAATCCCATAATAAGTATAGGAAACTGTATTTTATTTGTGCTGTTTGCGTTATCATACTATAAATGAAGCATGATGTTGTTCATGTAAAGGTTCGCAGTCTTTCAGTAAACATCATGCTACATAAATCTGTGTATTTAATTTCCTGGTATAGTTTATTTTTGGGGGTTGTATTATAGGATGGTTTAAGGTGAGGGAATGACTGTATGATGTAGCACTGTGTGTTAGTGGGGGGGTCCTGCATTCATAATACAGGCTCAGATGCACTTCATATGTTCTGGGGAAATGAGAGGGGCTGTATGCCTGTAATAATGGTGCTAATGTACACTGTAGATACATTATGGGTATAAGTATAGGATGATGAAATAGCTGAAAAGGCACTGGTAATTTGGGGTATACTGTATCATGGGGAAGGGGGTGGGTGTGCCTGTACCAAGGAATGATGCTCATAAGCACTGCAGTCATTTTGTGTCATGAATTGGCACCTGCCCTTGGGGTATACTCAATTGTAGGGAAGCAGGTGGGGCTGCCTGCACCTGGTAAAGGTGTTCATATCCCATGCAGAAACATTGTGGGTACACATACAGGGTGATGACGTGGGCATCTGTAAAGGTTGTGTACTATGTGCTGTGTCACATGGTTTGCCCGCATACACATGTGATATGTTGCAACATTCAGTATGGCGCACTGTGTTGGTGGGAAGGAGTGTGGGTATGCCTGCACCATGGAATAATACTCATTGGTGCACATGTGTACTGTGTGCTATGTTTTGTTTGAATGGACTGTATAAGTCATACACTGGCACTGATCACATCACAGTGCATCAGAGGTGAGAGCTGGTCTGAAGCATTATGAGCACAAGGGACTAAAAGTGGCTGTGGAGTGTTTCAAACTTGAATAGAAAATTACAGTGCATCTGAGGTAGTGTTGGAATGAATCTTGATGTGCACAATGGACTACACCATGGTGACTGAGGAGGGATCCATATCAGTAATGCACATCACAGAGTGTCAGAGATAAAGGTTGGACTGAAGACTGATGAACAGATGGACTAAATCAGTGACTCTGGTGGGATTTGAACCTGGACAGCACTTTACAGTGCAGTAGAGGTTGGGACTGGACTGACATCAGATCAGTCAATGGACAACACCATTGGCTCTGGAGGGATCTGAACCTGAAATGCACTTCACTGTTCACTACTGTTTGGGGCTCGATGAATGCATGATAAGGAGATAGATTTTACAAGTGGCTGTGGGGGGATTTGAGCCTGAAGAATACTTTACAGTGCATCAGAGATTGGGGCTGAACTTATGTCATATGAATTGATGGGCTACACCAGTGGATGTGGAGGGTTTTGAACATCAAATGCATTTCACAGTGCATTATGGGATTGATCTGGACTGATACATGGTAAGTCGATGACAACACCATCAGCTGTGGAAGGATCTGAACCTGAAATGCACTTCACTGTTCACTACAGTTTGGGGCTCGACTGACACATGATAAGGAGACAGATCTTACAAGTGGCTGTGGAGGGATTTGAATCTGAAGAATACTTTATAGTACATCACAGATTGGGGATGAACTGGTTTCATATGACTTGATGGACTACACCAGTGGATGTGGAGGGTTTTGAACATGAAATGCACTTCACAGTGCATTATGGGATTGGTCTGGACTGATGCATGGTAAGTCAATGGACAACACTATCAGTTGAGGAGGGATCTGAACCTGAAATGCACTTCACTGTTCACTACAGTTTGGGGCTCGACTGATGCATGATAAGGAGCTAGAACTTACAAGTGGTTGTGGAGGTGTTTTAACCTGAAGAACACTTTACAGTGCATCAAAGGTTGAGTCTGGACTGACGTCATACGGGTCGATGGACAACACCAGTGACTGTGGAGGGATTCAAAACTGATTTGGCCTTTACAATGCATCAGAGATTGGGGCTGGACTAATGCCAGATAAGTTGAAGGCAACACCATTATTTTTTCATTTTAAACAATCAGCAACTGTGCATTAGGGAGAAAACCCAAGTGCAGAGCATGAGACAAACATGCTACTGACCCTAACCCACTTATCATCCATAACGCAGGGAGCAACATGCCACATAGATTTTAACATAGCTATAATCCGAACATAAACTCTTTAAAAAGTAACAAAAGGCGCTGAATTCATGTGACCTCATCTAGTACATGCATAAGAAACACTCTCTCCCATCAGGAATCCAGCCGGATCCATAAGATGTGATCACACAGGATGACCAGAAATTATCCCAAAATGAACAAAGTAACAACTATGAAAACTTATAAATAAAAATAAAAACAAATAAAGTAAATACAGATTACAAATTGAGGTTTTGGCACCAAAATGAAGTGAGTATATTAGGGTAAAAGCAACACCTCCATCTTGAAACTAAGTTTTCAGTCACCATGCACTTCCTGCCCCAGTGTGCGCTCTGACTGGTTAGTGGAAATAGTGATGTGTGCAATAAGCATAGAGCAAGCATGGCAACAGTGAGGATCAATATGACCAGATGGTGATGTACTACAGAGCTAGGGCAGGTGCAGGTGAGGGCTGTGACCCCTAAATGAAACATCACTGTACACTCCAGAGCCCAGAGCGCCACTTTCCCTCCAGTGACAGTTGTAAAAAAATGAGTCCTTGCTTGAATGCTAAATAAGGATTTAGTCTAACATTTCAGGCTCACACATTGACAGAATAGTGGAAGGCACAACAAAAGATCTGCATGCAGGTTCCCTGGTGCTTTGACAACTAAGGCTTCATCAGGGGATGGTGCCTGCATCTAAGA
This sequence comes from Neoceratodus forsteri, assembly GCA_016271365.2. NCBI lineage: Eukaryota > Metazoa > Chordata > Ceratodontiformes > Ceratodontidae > Neoceratodus > Neoceratodus forsteri. Next base: position 783,965,208 of record CM057458.1, on the reverse strand, counting down.
CAATCCCTTTATACCAATTAAATTCAGAATTGTTGATGTCAGAAAATCTGACCAATCACAGAGCTCGATTTTTAAATACAGAAATATTCAGCTCACTTAGTGGTATAAAAGTACTAATAGTTATAACAATCATGATATCAGTTACAACATGTTATTGTAGAAAATATCCCAAAGACAAAAAATACACCAAAGTGGTGGCGACCAATCAGTTACTCGAATAAAAAAATATAAGTTATGAAATTATAGGTGTCAACTGATCAGCTTAACATGTTACACTAAAATAAGATGATTTGTTGTTACAATACAAGCTAATGGCAGAATGAACATAATATATCTTACACAGCACATGCAAAAATAGTACATTTATTTTTTATGTATTAAAAGCTTTTTTTCTCAAAAATAGCCAATGAGGAATGCATATTATATTAGGTAAAATCAGTAAGGGTACGATGTCCCTAATAGCTGGTACAACTCAATTCATCAGATGTAAACAAATGCTTGAGCTGCACCAAGAAAGATATGACATGTCAGTCATCGAACCTCTGATTATGATTTGAGACACATATGGCGTCATCAGGAAAAAGAGGTATGTTTTTTTATGACGCCATATGGCGTCATCAGGAAGGAATGAGTTTTAAGAGGCTTACGGCAGCAGCTAGAGGTAAACTTGCTGAGTACCACTCAGAATGGGATGCATACTTACACTCCCACATTTTCAGAATGTCTCCTCCACTACTACAAAACCCTCCTATTACTTCTTAACAAAGTTGATTCTAGGGTGGTATGCCAAATATAAAGTATCCCCCTTCATGGTGTGTAACCCCTATTATGCTCTTTCTCCATTCTCTTATCTATAGCTATTTCTCCCTGTATTTTCCATTTTCATTTTTCCTTCTTAATCCTGACACTATAAATAGCTTAAGCATTGCATTGTGGTATTATTGGGAATAAACTAATCAGGAGAACCTTGTTAGTATCATTTTATTATATAATTGAGAGGCCTGTGCTGTAAGGTAATGCTTTACTGGTTTTTATGTCTCAGCAAATGCTCATGTTCATTTAAAAGACTGCTGCAGTTAATCTGTCTCACAAATAGCTTAGGCCTTCCTTAAGGCCAGTTGAGATTTGGATTCTGTAAAATAGTGATACAGTTCAGAGCAATGTGGTAATTAAGATGTATCCTGCAAAATGGCAGTATTGTTAGTCATCCTGTGACTGTTTGTCAGTGACTGAGGCTTATCGTGAATACGCTTCTATGTATTATGTGAACAAAATGAAAATTGGAAAATTTCAATAAAATATTGCATGATAAAAAAAAAAAAGGTCTGGACCTAGTACTCCTTTACTGAACCCCTCCGGTACTCCACTAATAACCCCCCTTTCTTCAGAGTGGACTCTGTTTTACAATTACCTTCTGTGTCCTGTTGTCCAGCCAATATTTTACTCAGGCTACCACCCTGAGGCACACTCTCAGGCCGGTTAATTTGTTTATTAATATTTTGTGTTGGATTGTATCAAATGCCTTGCTAAAGTCTAGGTAGGCCATGTCCATAGCCCCTCCCTGGTCTACTACATTAGTCAACCAGTCAAAGAAATCATTAGATTCATCTGACATGACCTTCCCACTGTGAACCCATGCTGCCTTGGGTCCTGTGCCACACTGGCCTCCAGGTACTCAACAATTCTTTCCTTCAGAAGTGATCCCATCACTTTCCCTACCACAGAGGTCAAACTGACAGGTCTGTAGTTTCTTGCCTCTGTCTTGCTCCCACTGTTGTGAAGCGGAATCACATCTGCCTTCCTCCAGTCCTCAGGTACCACACCATCCTCCCATGATATGTTAAAAAGGGTAGTCAGCGGTGCCACTAGTTCTTTTAGAATTCTGGGGTGAATCCCATCAGGCCCCATTGCTTTGTCCACCTTTAGTTTTAGGAGTTCTTTCAGAACACTTTCTTCTGTGAAAGGACTGGGATCGACCCCCTAACCAGAGTGCTTCTGTTAATTGGATTAGGTACCTCCCCTCCTCCTCATTTGTGAATACTGAGCAGAAGTATTTGTACAGTATCCCTGCTTTTTCACTGTCCCTCTCTGCCCACCCACCATCCATTCTATTCAGCCTCACTATCCCTCCCTTTGTCTTTCTATGCTCCCTGATCTACCTATAAAAGGTTTAATCCCCCTTCTTAACCAAGTTAGCTATCTTTTCCTCAGTTTGGGCCTTTGCTATTCTGACTTCCCTCCCTGCTTCCTTCTGCCTTAACTGGTACAGTTCTCTGTCCTGCTCCTTCTGTGTTTCTTTATACTTCCTAAATGCTATCTTTTTCTCCCTAACCTTCCCCACCACCTCTTTTGAGAACCATAGTGGCTTTTTGTTTCATTTTGATTTGTTTATTTGCTTCACACAAAGGCGTGTTGCCTCTGTGATGGCAGTTTTGATGTTTTCCGATTGTTGCTCCACCCCTCCTTCTTACCTGTTTGCTAGTGCATTTCTAAGGCACTCTCCCATCTTGCCAAAGTCAGCCCTCCTGAAGCCCAGTACCCTCATTTTTGTATGGCTTACTCTGTAGCTGAGTTTATTGTGAACCACACTATTTGGTGATCACTTGTTCCCAGATGGCTACCCAGATGGGCTCTGGGGCTATGTTCTCCATTGGAGTTAGTGGTGTAATACTGGTCTACATAGTGAAGAATACAGACATAGTCCCTAAGAGTCTGTTGGAGGGGTGAGGTTCGGTCCAGGTACTGTATCCAGTTTCCTGGGCACCAGCTGTAATATAAGAAACTGCTGAGCTATTATCCCGACCACACCACTATACCCCTGCCACATAGACTGGGGGCCAAGTCCAGTGTGATCGGGGGAAGGGATCCCATCACTTAAACAAGCCTTGAGAAATCGTATTATTGACACAGTTAACTTGCTGACTGAGGGGGCCACACAGTAGGCACCTGGTGGGAATAACCAGTTCTACCTATTTTACTGTTTGGCTTCATTTGCATCCACAGCACCCCCCCCCCCCAGATCAGCACCAAGACCCTGCTATTTTGTGTGTCTGAGGGGATCCTCCAGGCAGATTCCAAGGGAGGCCTGAATAACAGGTGCAACCAGGGGGAAATGGCCCTGATAGGGATCCCCATGACCTTTGAAGTATTAAGATAATTTGCATACTGTCTTACTGATGGCACTTCCTGGGCCTCCACCCGGCTAGTCGCTCACTGTTCCCAGTGTGGGTGAGTCATATCGAGCTCTCTGATCAGGTGTCAGGGCTACATGCCAGGCAAGCCTCCTTATGAGAGTGTGTTTGCCACATCTCAGCCTGAAGCAGGGCCTGAGCATCCACAAGGCATTTCTGGAGGTGCTGCAGTGGGCACATAGACCTTTAATTTAAGCTGCAATCAAACAAGTGGGTGAATAACAACAGAGAATAGTGAGGGCATTTATTTACCCTTTGCAGGATTACCATACTCTTTCATGAGTCAGGTGTGCCTGTCTCATAGTTGGAACTGTGGCCTGTGCCCACCTCTCTCCACCCCCCTGCTGGGGCTATTATTGTGATTAAGCAAGGTTGGTTCCCTTTCAGAAGCATCTCTCTGGCAACTGGGCTTATGAATCTACACAATGTCTCAACCTGCTCTGCAGTCTTTGTTTGCCCAGTGGTTCATTTCCTCATCTTATTGATGTGCTGCCACTGGAACCTCGCCAGTCCCCTTAATGGCAAGGCAAATTTTATTTTTCCAGGTTTCTAATCCCGGAGGTTCTGGGCACCATACACATCAACATTACTATTCATAAAATAAAATAAAACATATACAATTATAGCCATAAAGTAGATAGACCACATAAATAAGTAATTAGGCCTAAAACTAAAAACATTAGCTGTAGGAACCATCCCAAGACCAAGGTCTGATACAGAGTGTCTGGGAAGGCCTGACTAAACAAGTGGGTTTTGAGGCAGGTCTTGAAAACCTCAACCGAGGAGGCCTCCCATACAGATGGTGGAAGTGAATTCCACAGGACAGGGCTGGTGACACCAAACGCTCTGTCACTGGCAACTTTCAACCTAACCCTGGGAATCACAAGGAGGCCACTACAGGAGGAGCAGAGGGAGCGGACCAAGTCAGCAGGTGTAAGAAAGTCAGACAAGTAGCCAGGGCCCATCCCATGAAGGGCCTTATAGATGAGCAAGCCCACCTTGAAGAAGACCCTCCACCTGATCGGAAGCCAGTGCAGTTCATGCAGCACTGGGGAGATGTGGCAGTGTTTCAACTGTCCCATCTGCAGCCTGGCAGCTGCGTTCGGCACTAGCTGCAGCCTGTGAAGGGTACCTCCTAAGACCCTGAGGTAGAGCGCATTACAGTAGTCAAGCCTTGATGTCATGAAGGTGTGCACCAAGGTGGGTAGGTCCAGTGATGGAACTAGGGGCTTGATCCTGGCGACATTCCTAAGATGATAAATGCTGGTCCAGACAACAGATGACAGCTGATCTTCAAATGTCAGTCCACTGTCAAAGGTCACACCAAGATCACGAACCATAGAGGAGGCCTTCAATGACACTGACCCCAGGAACAAACGTGTTTCTGTGTCAGAGGCCATCCTATCATGCCCTCCATTCGACTCCACAACTAGTACCTCCATCTTATTGGGGTTCAGTCACAACTAGCTGGTAGCCATCCGGTCATTGATTTCAGCAGTGCATTCATTTAGCACTTACGCTGCATTGGACATCCCAGGGCAAAGGAAAGATACAGCTAGGTATCATCCACATAGAAATGAAAACCCATACTGTATTTCCGAATGAGCTCTACCAGAGGCAGCATATACATGGCAAACAATGTTGGTGACAAGACCGAACCCTGAGATACTCCACATGACAGGAGGCTAGGGGAGGAGAAGGAATTCCCCATCACTATCCATTGCTTCCTATTTGTTTGATAGGACTTGAACCAGCAGGTGACAGTGCTGGTGAGTCCACAAAATTCCCTCAGGTGTTCAAGCAACACACAATGGTCTACCATGTCAAAAGCTGAGAAGAGATCAAGGAGCATGAGAATTGTCCCCCCCCACCTCGATTTCTTGCCCTGAGGAGGTCATTGTGCACCCAAACTAATGCAGTTTCCATGCTATGCCTCGCATGAAACCCTGACTAGAGAGGTTATTTCAAATCAAAGGCCACAAGGTGCTCTTGAAGCTGAAGTGCCACCACCTTCTCAACAACCTTCCCTAAAAATGGGAGGATGGAGATTGGACGGTAATTAGACTTGACGCCAAGGTCTAGGGATGGCTTCTTCAGAAGTTATCTGACCTGTGCCTCCTTCATGGCATCTGGGAAGACCCTCCCCCCCCGAGAGACAGCATCGGACAACCAAGGCAAATGCCGGGTCAATGGTGTCAACACATCTCATTAAGAAATGCGTTGGCGCCAGGTCCACGTCATAATATGTGTGCCGCAGCTTGAAAGCAACCCGAGTGACCTCAGCTGCCTCCACTGGCTTAAATTCCCTCCGCCTGGTGGAGTGTTATCCAGACACCAAAGGCAACCACTGTTAGTCATATTATGGCTCACTGGCGGTACGCCCACCAGATGGCAGACACCCTGTCCAAGAAGAAGCTAGCAAACTCTTTGCATAAAGCATTAGAAAAGGCTTTTTCGGCTGTTGACAGGCTGGGTTTAATACCCTGTCCACAGTCTGAAAGAGCACAGTTGGTCAATTCTTCCTGGCAGCAATCTTCCTTAATCCTTCATGAGCTGTTTTTGTCATGTAGTCCCATGAGGGACTACACAGGATCTTTGCCATTTGCGTAGCCACAGCTATGACCGAGGAGTTCCCCCCACCCCCGTAATTTGACAAAATAAAACATTCAATCAGTGTCACTGTCTATTGAAATGTATTGTCCAGGAATGCTTTACATATGAGAGAGAGAGAGAGAGAGAGAGAGATGATGCAGTTGAAGGGGAGAGGAGGGACCAGGCCACTCTCCGGGAACATTTCATTTCTCGTTCATCTTCCCTTAGTCAGACCTCTGGAATGTTGTATGCCTGTGATTGACATCAGCACCTCCTCCTTTCATCTCTCAGCCATTTTGTCTATGCCACTGCAACATTCTTTTCTGATACTGCATGCCAGAGATTGACAGCAGCCCCACCCCCACCTATTAAGTGTGGGCAGACACCACTCCCATCACCTCAAATTAAATATGCTGGGTACTGGTCTTCTGAGTAATTTTGAAAGTTGTGCAATACCAGGTATTACCTTCTCCTCAATATACTCCCCTATATCTCAATTCATCCCTTTCAGCCTGATATTTCCCCCTCCCCTCAGTCCACGCAGACAGGATCACAGGGCCTTAAATGCAGTGTGACTGCTCTGTGAAGCTTAACAGTGCAAAACTGCAAGTTAAAAATGAACAGTTCAGCCATCACACTGCATGGCCACCGCCCAGCTAAGCCAGAGTACGTGGACGGGATCCCAGGGCATTACATGCAGCATTACAGCTCTGCCAAACATCACAGTGAAACTAAAAAATTTAAATTGATGGTTTGGCCATTACATTGCATAGCCCAGCTGAGTCACCCCAGTTCAGCCTTCGAAAACCCTGGCTGTTTGACAACCGTTTTTGTGACAACTCAGAAGCATGGTTTGGTCATGGGCTTTACCAGGGCCATTGAGGGGCATTTATTAAAACTAAAGAGTTTTCCTCAAGGGAATGGGGCACCTTTATGTTGTCCTCTACTACACCTATGGGAGTATAAGAGGGTGGAGGACATTGGAGGGGGCAAACTACCAACGACCAATACCTTGCAATCTAATAGTTAAATATCCAGTGTCTATAGGGGAACCCAGGACCGTGTGTACCTCTCAGTAAAACTTCCATTGGGAGCCATGTAATTTATCCCAAGAAACACCTGGTGGGATGTGATCCATTCTGCAGCCATTACCAGGAGTTCTGGTCAGTGATGTCAGCTTCAGCAGCAGCTTGGATGCTTCTGAGGTATCAGAAGGTATCTTGTATGGCATCCTTTGATTGCTGGTGCTGGGCAGATGCTGAAGTTCCCATGGGCCCCTGTACTGATCACATCTTCCTGGAAAGCCTGGCAGCCAGAGAGTTCTTGCTCGTCAGTTGCGGGATACCTTCAAGTTGAATCCACTGTCTGGGAAGGTCCTTCATTGCAGCTTCTGCTGTATTATATGTTCAGGTTCCCCCATCCAGAAAAACAATCAGGCAGGCAGAGTATGGGGTGTGGAACTGCATGTTCTGCTTAGTGATGGTGTGCAAAATCAGGATATAAGCTCATCTCTGCGGGGTGACTGCTGTCGAAATGTCATTGTCGAAACACACCCATGAGTCTTTGTAATGTACAGTTTTCTTCTGCCACGCTGGAAGTAAAACTGTCTCTTTGTCAATGAATCATAGAAATCTAATTAGTATGGAGCATGGTTGTCTATCTTGAGGGGGTTTGGGGCCTAGTGCTCATAGGCCCGATCCAGCTCCAGGGTGGTCTGCTGAGTTAGCGGCAAGACAGTACATAGAAAGTTCTGTACGAAGATGACCATATCGGGACGCTCCTCTCCATCAGGAATGTTGTACAAGTGCAGCTTGTTTCTTCTTGCCTTGCATTCCACATCTTCAGCTTGTTCCCAAAGTGTTTGAGTATCCGTGTGTAGCTGTACAATCACCCTTTCAGCCATATCCAGGCAACATCCTGTCTGGTAATCTGAGTCTCCAGTCCTTCAATTTTGTGATCGATTTTATTGATATCTGTGCGGAGAGTGGCAGTAGTTGACTTCTTTTCTTGCCTGAACCCTCTTATTTCTTTTAGCAAGACATCCATCTGACATTGGAGGGATCTGTTGGCAGAAGCAGCATCCCTCAGAGAGGACCTCATGGTCCACAAATTGACAGAGCCCTCACTGTCAGAATCTGCACGGCTGTATCCCCCCCCCCCACCATCCAACAAGCCTCTAGGCGAGGAATTTCTTTCAGATAGTGACACAGCTATAAGTTCACCTTTCTCTTACTGTATAGCTGGTTGAGATTGTTTATTAAAATTGAGGTAATTAGGTGAGTTTGTAGTGAAGATCCCACAGAGCTGATGTGACAAGCTGCATAACAGAGCATGACATCACCAGAAGTCCAGACTGGAGTTTGATTCCCACGTCTACTTGCATACTGTGTGACTCTAAGCAAGCCACTTAACCTCCCCAGTGCTCCCAGGTCACCCCTAAAACAGGCACCTGTGCCTACTGGGCGTTACCTGGTAGTCAAAGAATAAATAAAAAAAAAAAACACACACACATTTGTTGGCGTGATTTACAACTGTTGCAACATTGTGACTAATTTTCATAAAGGAATCTGTCCTTACTGTTATAACATCTTAGACTATCTATCTGTGTCTGAATTTTGCATCCAAAAAAAGATGTAATTGGGGGAAAAAATACACAAATTGTATTTAAATTGTTGTGTTGTTTGTAAAAAAATAACCTATGTTTAGGTCTTAATTTTGTTTTTGCAATGTTTTTAATTTCTTATTCTTTTTATTTTATATTTATTTGCATTTATTTTTCTTTTACAACTGTGTTGCACTTTATGTGATTCGTGAATGCTAAGGACACAATTGTAAATGAGTAGTAGATCATTCATTCAGAAAAAAAATGAAATGAATGAAATGATATGCATTTGTGCCAGTTTTATTTTTGCTGCAAATCATGAATTTTGGAACAAGTGAATGCATCTTATGGATTCATTCAGGTGGATGCAGATGCAATTTCAACACATATATTGTATGTGTCTGCTCCACTCTTTTGAAAATCCATCTAATGGTGACTGCAATAAATGAATCAGAGATGCTGGAGAGGTTCAAGGTGGCGAGGAAGTAATTTGCTATCATGAGGAAACCTGCCAAGTCGGACATACCGTATCAATGAGACAGCAAAGAAGGTACCTGTCTTCTCTCATCCCTCTCTGAACTTTCTTTTTTATTTCACTCAGTTCTGTCCTGAATTTGATAACCAAAAAACAGAATATGTGAACTTAACTGTGCTTGGAGCTGTTTTGTTTTCTTGCAGGGAGTTTTATGCCATTTTAAATAATATGGCTATGCTCTCAGGTCAAAGAGTTTTGCTGTCTTGCTTTTACTGAATGCTAGGTCCCAGAGGAAAATTAATCTATTCTTTTCTTTCCCTGCTTCATTTCGGTTGGTTGCTAAATGCCAGGCCTGTGGCAAAATATTCTGCTTTTCCCTCTTGTACCAAATCCATTGTCATAGCCTATGGGCAAATTTTATCTGTTTTGTTTTCTCAGCTTTTGCTCAGCTGTTCTGGAGTTTCAAGCAAGGGATTACCTCATCTTTGATTTTCCTTTCTGCACTCAGTGGCAGGGGCTGCAGCAAATCTAATTATTTTCTCCCTGCTGTGCCTGGCTACTCTCAAGGGCTAGGCTAAAGGGATATATATATATTTTTTTTTTTTCTTCTCTGCTGCACCTGCAGGAAAGAAGGAATCAAAAATGGTATACAAATCTATGTAATGTGTATTATATTGTAGTTGCATGATTGCACTACTATTTCAGCTATGAATAAATGTATATTTAAATATTAAAGAAAAATTTCAACTGTCTATAACTTGGCCATCTTTTTGTGCTAGGGACATGAACATTGGCATTCACACGGTTTGTGGCAGGATATCAGTGCCCGGCTAATATAGTAGAATTTGTTCAGAGTTCTCAGGTATGGGGGGGAAACACTTATGACAGCATAGTCAGAGGTGGCGCTAAATGTAGAGTTAATTGTTGTAGTATCTGCTAAATAGCAAGAGTGTAGTGGGGGTGTTATATTTATACAATTGTGATGCAAGTAGTGTTAAATAGCCCTAGTACTAAATGTCTCTATATACATATATCAAGCACTTGCTAATCATGGTAATACTACCGATAACTGGAGTAGTGGTACAGACCTGACAGGATCGTTAGACTGGGTGATCTGGGGCACATGCCATGTCTTTGTGAGGCTGTTGGTTGTTAGAACAAGAACAGCAGCATGCCATATTCAATGCTACACATGTAAAAGACTACACTCAGCATGCTAGGCCCTGACACCTCATTGCCCTGTCATGGACAGGGTAAAAGGGGAGAGTTGTAGGCTTGCCTGAGAAATTAATGGGTATGATAAGACTTATTACAAAGTCTGCTAAACAGCTCTGCCTCAACTGTGAGGCATACACTGCACAGTTGTATTCACAGATCTCTGGGCAATGTTTTATGGCTCCACAGACCTCAGCTGCGGCAGGTGTGGGGCTGCTCAGTGTGTTTCTGAGCATACTTATTTTTTTTTGTCAGTACAATCTACCCTTACTCTTCATCATGCTGTAGTAGTAGAATAGTTATTTATTTATTTATTTATTTATTGATAACCAGGTAAATTGAACTAAGACATAAGTCCCCTTTTCAGCATGCCTGAGAGAAAACTGGGGAAAACAGCACTATGGAATATATTTCAATACAGCAACATTAGTCCCCATATTCTGTAGAACCCCCATTGCAGCTGTAGTTGCGACTGTTTGCCACCCTTATAATACTTCAGATGTTCTGCAGTCATTTGCTCTCATATAAAGCATAGTTTTTGAAGGCAGTAATTAGTATGGTACAAATGGCACTGTTTTGAATTTGCAGGACTTTGAAAATAGAATAATTCCTCATATGCAGGTGTCTCCCCCATTTGCATGGGTGCAGTTCTTATGTTAGAACAGGAGAGCTATTTGATTTGTGAAACACATGTTGGGCTTCTAAACTTAGTTCTTGAGGTGCTATGTATTTAAGTGGACAGCTTGAGACTCACAAATTGCATTCATACCCCACAAATATAGTACATTGAATGTTCTTCCCCAATACAGTAGTATGAATTTTTAGAATGTTTTTTTGAGGGGAAAGGAAACAGAAAAATGGTAAAGATTTAAAATCTGAAACTTTTAGCGTTATCAAATACTGGCACAAAGGTGGTCTGTTTGTAATCTGGTAAAACTAAAGTTTAAACAAAATGGTATAAGTGCTTTAGAAATAGCTGGTGTTGCATGCCTGTTAGCAGACAGTAACCACATTGTAAGACCACTGGAATGAGAAGTGTGGTTATAGCTGCAGCCTTGGCCCATAATCTCCCCAAAAAATACACAATGTTATTTCTGATTATTGGCTAACAGCTAGTACAGCTAATGATTAAAATATTTAAAAAAAAATCTGATCCTTACCACTGTACCAAGGAAAAAGATCTAGGGTAATTGTGGCAGTGTCTTACCATAGTCAAGAACATGAATGCACTGTTATATTAGGATGTACAGAGGAGCACAGGACCCAAGGCAGCATGTATTCACAGCAGGAAGGTCACGTCAGATGACTCTAATAGATTTCTTTGACTGGGTGACCAAAGTAGTAGATCAGGGAGGGGCTGTAGACATGGCCTACCTAGACTTTAGCAAGGCATTTGACACAGTCCCACACAAAAGATTAATATTCAAGTTGGCCAGCCTGGGAGTGGGTCCCAAGATGTTAGCCTGGGTAAAATATTGGCTGGAGAACAGGACACAAGAGGGTAATAGTAAATGGAATCCACTCTGAAGAAAGGGGGGTTACTAGTGGGGTACCGCAGGGTTCAGTACTAGGACCGATCCTCTTCAATGTCTTTATTAGTGACATTGCAGAGGGACTGGAAGGAAAAGTATGTCTCTTTGCAGATGACACAAAGGTCTGCAACAGAGTTGGTACACAAGGAGGAGTGGAAAGGATGAGAAGGGACTTGGCAAGGTTGGAGGAATGGTCAAATGTATGGCAGCTTATATTCAATGCTAAGAAGTGCAAAGTAATGCACCTGGGAAACAAAAACCCAAGGGAAGATTACACAATGGGGGGGTGAGAGACTAACAACAACAAAAATGGAAAGGGACCTGGAGGCAGTCATATCAGATGACCTAAAAGTGAGCAAGCAATGTGAGAGGGCAGTAAGTAGGGTTGGTGGGATACTGGGATGCATAGCGAGGGGCATCACCAGTAGAAAACAGGAAGTTGTTATCCCTCTGTACAGACAGCTGGTGAGACCTCATCTGGAGTACTGCATCCCGTTCTGGAGACTCAATCTCCACAAAGACATAGACAGGATGGAGGCAGTCGAGAGAAGGGCAACTAAAATGGTGTAGGGTCTGCACCAGAAGACATATCAAGAGACACTTAAGGATCTTAATATGTAGAGCCACGAGGAGAGGAGGGAGAGGAGGAACATGATTGAAACATTCAAATACCTCAAGGGAATCAACAAAGCCCAAGAGGTTAGCATCTTTCAGAAAAAGAGGTGTGCAAGAACAAGAGGGCACAATTTGAAGCTAGAGGGGAGACGGCTCAGAGGTAATGTGAGAAAGTATTTTTTCAAGAAGAGCATTGTGGCTGCATGAAACAGCCTTCCTGAGGAGGTTTTGGAGTCAAAAACAGTGGCGGAATTCAAGAATGCATGGGACAGACATGAGGCAATTCTAAGGGGTGGAGATTGGAAGAAGTAGATTGTTTGTTAGCTAGGATCTGCTGCTTATCCATTAGGTAAGGAAATTGGCAGACTGGGTGGGCCAAGTGGTCCTTATCTGCCATCAAATTCTATGTTTCTATGTAAGAGGGACATGAAGGAATGTAATTGTAACCCCTGTGTAAGACCTTATTTAGACTACACCTAGAGTACTACATGTGGTTCTAGTCACCACAGTGAAGAAGGGTCATTTACAACAGCAACAGGGTTCAGCCCAGGGCCACCAAACTGATTAATGTTTTATTAAAGATAAGATATGAGAAGAAATTGGGCATACTCAAATTACTTTGCCTGGAAGGAAAAGACAAGGCTTTGAGCAGTCATAATAGTTTTAAAAATACAAAAGGAGTATAGCTAGGGTGGCGTACAGAGAGATGGTTGAGTTTGCAATTAGAGACAAAACAAGACAACACAAACTCAAACTGAGAAGTGTGTAGGGTACAGGGATCCATTAGATAGCATTCACTAAGAGGGTGGTTAGCATCTGGAATTGACTAGAAGGCGAGGTTATGCAAGCTAGCATTTTTCACTCTTTCGAAGTAGACTTGAGTAGATAAATTCCTGAAGGAGAATTGAACTGAGATTTATACAGAATGACTGTGGATGAGGTGGAAGATTCCTGCTAATATGTTTTGATGTGTGTCTGTACAGTGCTCCAGTTAGGTATAGTCATTGTTGTGTAACAGGAGGGGGTAGACAAGATGGACTCTAAAGTCCCTTCCATCATCAGAATAATATGTTACTACTAAGCGCAATATAGTGTTTTACAGTAGCTATAAAACTACTCATTTTAAAAGGTAAGGATCTGAGGGAGTGTGGTGGAAGTCATAGTGGCATTTTTAAACCCTCATTTGTCATAATTATGTGGAACATCTTTGCTAAAAGTAGATTTTGTGACATTCTACCAACTCCAATAAAAATGTGTTACTACAACAAAGTAGAAAAATCAAAATAGCCATCTTATGAAGGAAAGTCTTTCTCTGAGCAATTTACCTTTTTTCTGTCATCAGTGTTTCTTTTTTTTTTGTTTTTGTTTGTTTGTTTGTTTTGTGGCTAACTATGGCTGAATGTGTTTGGAGCCAGCTGAAACATGACAGCTTCTGACTTTTATCCCATCTGACCAATGTGCTGGTTCATCCTCTGCACCCACTTGTGCATCTGATGCAGCCTGAATTAGTGTTGACATTTGTCTGTTGTTTTTTTTTCTGTCTGTGATCTGTCTGTGTCTGAATTTCTATGTTTTCAGGTTCTAACCCTTGTTTGATTTTTCTACCCATTCAGCACAACCAGCTGAGCCTGCTCACTAAAATTTAAGTTGAAAGACTGACTAGTTCGATATGGTGGCAGTGTTGGATGGGTCATGGACATTAAATTAACTTCTTTGCCAGATATGGTCACATCTGAGTAGTGATGAGCATGCCTCATGTGCATATGTGTGATCCACCCTCATCTGTGGCAGCTCAAATGCATTCAGTTGTACTGCCCATGATCTTCATATGCTCTAAGTACAGTAGTCTATTTAGAATTACAGTCCCCAGTCTCTGGCAGACTCTGGACATGACTTACAGTCATGGTTGAAGTTGTCAGCTAATCAGACATAATTGCTAATCCATCTAATAGATAATTACCTTGCTTAACTCTCTCTAATTATTTAGTTTTTTTTTTCTTATTTAGCACTCAGATATGTTAAAAATAGAAAACAAAAATGCTACAAGGCAATTATCAACTTCTCTCCCACTTTGATTCTTTTTCAAGTGTTACGTTGTGGTTTCTTTGAAGAAGTGGGGGTTTAGAGGTTCCATGTCATAACAGTGATTGCAAAACAGCGATCGCTATTATGGCAAGTGTATATCGCCAAAAAGTAAATCAGCAATGTACACTTTAAGCGACCGACATGCGGATATTAAAAAGTGTTTTTGTTGGGGGCTGGTCACTTCCCTGAATTAGGATTCTCAGCTTCAGGGGGGGGCATGTTGGGGAGGGGAAAAATCTGGATGTCGGCAAAAAATTAAGTGCTGCAGCTCACAGCTGCTGCAAAATGTTACCCCTCTCATGATCCCAAACCCAGTATTTGCTGTACCAGTGCTAGCCACCCAAACCACCATGCCACACAGCTAGCTTGACAGCAGAAGGTACTCCAGTCCCTGACAACCCCTCCCCTGTCCCTCTCCTTTCCCTCACTATCCCCCCATTCCATTTGCCCTTCCCTATAGTCGCTGTCCCATACCCTCGCTATTCTGTAGGGTAGCCCAGAATAATAACATTCCCCTGCTAGTCCTTCTTCTGTAGAGATGGGCTGTTACCACCCTTTGAAGGGGTTATTTATTTATTTTAGTTTTGGTAACCGGGTAAGTCCACTGAAATGACAGCAGTCCCTTTTTCAGGGATGACCCGGGAGAGCAACAAGAGCAGTATAGCACAGAGCAATATAAAAAGACAGATAATTACAATACATAGCAATTTCATAGAAGGATATTTACAGCAGCAGAGACATACTGTACAGTATATAACATGGTCAAAAAGCATGATCAATAAGCACAGCAAAATACAGTAATGGTAACAACATAAAAACAAATAACATGCTAGACATCTAAAATATAATGGTTATACAAAATCAGTAACAAAACCAGGCCTAGAGGTCAAGTGCAGAAAGGAATAAAATGGTTGGACAACGAGGATGGGATGAAGTAAAGCATGGGTAGGGAGTGAAGCAAGGGTAGGGAGAAAGACAGGAAGTGATGTAGGGAAATCAGCAGGGTAGGGGTATATTAGGCTTCACCGGGAGCAGGAGCATGTAGCAGCAGCAGAGAGAGAGGAATGCACATTGGATTGGAATGTGGGAAGTGTGAGGCAAGATAGGATGGGAGGATGGAGGGAGTTCCAATCTGACACTGCTGCAAAAGTGAAGGACTTACATGTAGTAGCTAGTCCCAGATTAGGGTTGTCCTCAGAGGGACTGATGGTGATTATGAATCTATCCAATATGAGTGCTGCATGTGCAACAGATGTGGGCAAGGTGGTTACAGCCTAATCTGGTTCAAGATCAGTTGGCATTCATCTGTATCCTCCTCCCCTGGGTCGTGCCTGAAAATAGGCAGGGTTTGTCTAGTGCACTTACCCAGTGAACAAAAATTAAATAAATAAATAATGGGGCTGTTTTCAAGGCACTCAACTCCATTGCACTGGTCTGTGTATGACCCAGGTCTTCTCGCCTGGGAGCCTTGTGGTTTGATGGGGCTCTCAAGGAGATGAAGACCAGGGATCAGAGGCTGGAGCATTGTTGGTGGAGGTCTTGGTCTGAGGAGGACAAACTGGTTTGAGAATTCACTACTGTGAATACCAAATGGCAATCAACCATAAGAAGGCAGAATTCCTGCCTGGGGAGATTGCTGCAGGGAGAAACAGACCAGCTCTGCTTTTTCATGTAGACAGGCTTCTCCATCATGCCTGTATACAGCCCAAGAAAGCAACTTCAGTCACTCAGTGTGATGAGTTTGCTCATTTATTGTCTGACAGGGAATCCTCCAACAGGGCTTGGAGCTCCCCGATGGGGCAATTGCAGCCCCGTGGTAGACAGTCATGTGTGTCTACAGGTACTCCTATTGTCTGGAGTGAGTTAAGTCCATTTGGGGTGGCTGAGGTTTGTGAGGTGATTTTGAAGCTGCGGCTTACCTATTGTGAGCTGGACCCAGGCTGGACTCGTCTCCTAGTTGGATGTGTTCAGTCCGTTGGTCCACTGTTTGCCGAGATTGGTTGGTATTCACTTTTAGAGGGATGTTTTCCAAATGCCTTGAAGGAGACGCTGGTGAGATCCCTTCTAATGAAACCATCTTTCGACCCTGACATCTTAGCAAACTATAGACCTGTCTCTAACCTCCCATTTCTGGGTAAGGTTATTGAGAAAGTGGTGGTTCTGCAGCACAAGGCACACCTCACGGTCTTTGACAACTATGAGCCATTCTAGTCTGGGTTTAGGTCAAGACATAGCAGTGAAACAGTATTAGAGTGCAAAATGATCACCTCAGAGCAAGGGATAGAGGAGAGTGGTCAGTTCTCATCTTCCTCAATCTCTCCTCAGCGTGTGACACTGTAGAGCACTTAGTGTTGCTGGATCACCTTAGAGAGCTCTGTGGACTAACCGGTACTGTCATCAGCTGATTTGAGTCCTTTTTCACTGGCAGGATACAGAGGGTGGTGATGGGAAGTTTTTCATCCTGCCCAAAGCTCCTGCCTTGTGGAGTTCCCCAGGTTCAATCCTGTTACCTGCATTGCTTGCAGTGTATATGCTTCCCCTAGGTGAGATCATTAGATGGTACAGCTTGGGTTTTCACTGATATGAAGATAACACCCAGCTATACATATCATTTGCACCTAGGACCTTTGATGCAGTAGAGGTGCTAAACAAATGTCTGGCTAAGATCCAGGACTGGATGTTCTTAAGCTGGCTGAGACTCAGTTCTGACAAGATGGAAGTACTAGTGATTGAGCCTGGTCATCAGCAGAATGTGGATGCTGCTGGAATAGGAACAGGATTATTTCTTGGCCCTATTTGCTTGGCAGCATCCACCAAGATGAAAAATTGTCTGTCATCTTCAATGATGAATTGACACTTGAGGCCCAGGTATCATCCATTGTCAGGAGTGGTTTTTACCACTTGAGGAATTTTGCCCAGATTAAAGCCTTGATTCTGCCTGATGACCTGCTCTCATTGGTGCATGCATTTGTGACATTGCGGCTTGATTATTGCAATGCTCTATACCTTGGGGTCACTGGAGAGGTTCTCTGGTGACTGCAGCTAGTGCAGGGCATGGCAGACAGGTTACTGATGGGCCTTTCAAGGTCTTGTCATGTGACTCCAGTTCTGTGTGAAATGCACTGGCTGCCAGTTAGGTGGAAAATTACCTTCAAGGTGTGCTTGCTCACGTATAAGACCCGAAATGGATCAGGCCCTGGCTACCAGAAAGACCTCCTGACTCCTGTCCACCCAATGCGCTCACTTCGCTTCTCTACAAAAAGGCCTCCTAGCAGTTCCCAGGGCCCGCCTTATGTCCTCTGGTGACTGGTCATTTGAGGTGACGAGCCTGATTGGTGGAACTCGCTACCAAAATCTGTGAGAGAGGCCCCATAGGTAGAGTTTTTTAAGCAGGGCTTGAACATGCATAATTTTAGAAAAACGTTTCCAGATTATCCTGAGTTAAGATTGGAATCTGCTTGCAAAACTTTAGTTAAATTAGATTTTAACTGTTTTATCTCATTCTTTGTTCTATGTTTATTTATTGCAATATGTGTTTCCTACAAACTTGTACAGCACTCAGAGCCTCCAGGATGGGGCACTCAATTAACCTTTAGGCTGCTGACAGAATTAGAACATATAGGAATTTTGAACTGATGTATCAGTCCATGGCCCTGCAAGGGTTAAATAAATTCTTACTTACTACTTACTTAAGGTATTCTGTAAGAGTGAAGGGGGCAGCAGAATGAGGAAGCATAGATCTGCAGCAGAAACCATACCCACCACAGTCAGTATCATAATTTAAAATTTGCTTCATGTTTTATAAACTTTCCTTTGCATTTTGCAGATTCACATCACCTCTCAGCCTTTTCTTCTGGCTTTGACAAAGCATGTTCAGTGATTCTGAGGCTGGTTGCCATAGAGACAACTATGAGGTCTGTAGCAATCTCAGGAATGAATTTGCACAGACACATCTCAGGAATGTGCAACACAGCTAGGCAGATTGTTGTTTTTTTTTAAATCACTCTTCAAATGTAATTACATTTTAAAATAATGAATTTTTAATAAAGGTTTCTTTTTTTTATAATGGCAATAAGGTACTTCTATATGGGAGGCAGTATAGCATAGTGGTTAAGAGTACTGAGCTGCAAACCTGGAGAACTGGGTTTGAATCCCACAGCCACCATTTGTATACTGTGTGAAAATGAGCAAGTCATTTAACTTCCCTGTGCTCCCAGGGTACACCTGGAAACAAGCCTCAACTTAGTGTGTCTTTCCTGGCCATAAACTGTAAAATAAAATAAATAAAAATGTGACTATGCTAATTTTCAGTTAATCACTGCCTCAGGTGGCATGTAGCACAGGGCACGTAGGTAATTAACAAAATATTAACAGAACTTCTGACTGTACCTTATTAGTTAATTTGCTTCCTCGGGTGAAATAAGTTCAAATAAGTCCTGTCTACATAAGATATCATAACTGACCAGAGCAAAAGGAAAGCCATAGGAAATGTTTGGTTTCAGTCTAATAAAAATAACATCTTAAAAAATGTAAGCAAAAAAAATTGGAAAGAATGGCATTAACACAGAACCCAAAATGTGTGTCTGGAAGATAGAAGATATGTTTCATATTATACCAATCTGCCTTTTTTATATGAAGTTGAGAAAAATGTGGGATAAATTTTGTATCCATGGGGACAGCTGAGCACCAAACAGGGCAGTAATTTCCTTTTTTTATGTGTTGGAGTAGGGGGGGGGTTTGACCGGTGAGGATCGGGGATCTGGCTGCGTACAGGGAAAGGGGATAACGGACTCAAGTGGAGCAAGGTAGGACAGTTTTGCACAGAGCTAGCTGAGTGAAATGGGGCTTTGTATTGTGACTACTAACAGCTGTGTTTTAACTTTCTTTCATTGCATTTTTCTAGGGAGAGTGCGGGAGTTTAGGCAGGAAAGAGTTAGGGATCGGGGGCTGATTGTTTCTCATAGGTGATGCAGTCGGCTGTGTGGGTCAATTGGAAGGTGGCGAAAGGGTGCCAAATGCAAACAAAGGAGTGAGGGCCTTAAATCCTTTGTCTGTACCACAGCCCACACAGTATCAGCAGAGCCATGAGAGGGAGCAGAGGGGTAAAGGGTGGAGGAATGCAGGCCATAGGTGGAACAAGCCTTTGCCATGGCTTGATTGTCATGGAGGCAGTGAGCATTTGACTGAAGGGGAAGCAGGG
Source organism: Neoceratodus forsteri (assembly GCA_016271365.2). Lineage (NCBI taxonomy): Eukaryota > Metazoa > Chordata > Ceratodontiformes > Ceratodontidae > Neoceratodus > Neoceratodus forsteri. Next base: position 783,945,701 of record CM057458.1, on the reverse strand, counting down.
CTTGGAGGAGTGCCTGGACAGAGGACCGTCTGCCAGTGAAGGGGGCAGCATGACTCGGAGGAGCGCCTGTATTGTGTAGGAGCCAGAGCTAATAAGGAAGTGAGAAGCAGCTGAGCACCAAACAGGGCAGTAATTTTCTGTTTTTATATGTTGGAGTAGGGGGGTGTTGTGACTGATCTGGATCAGGGATCTGGTTGCATACAGGAAAAGGGGATAACCGACTCAAGTGGAGAAAGGTAGGACACTTTTACACAGAGTTAGCTGAGTGAAATGGGGCTCTGTATTGTGAAATTTCTCCTGAGTGGTTTCTAGTTAAACGTCACTAGAGGGACTTTAAAACAGGGAAAAACTGTCTCAGACTGTACATTTATGGGCTTCTGACTTTCCTTTTCATCCAGCAGGAGGAGGCCCTTCAGAAAGGGTAAGGTGGTACTCTGGAGAGTACGATTGGGCTCTTGTAGGAGGCTTGAGAGGGCTAGGTGGAGGAAAGGGTTGGGACTGATTGACTCTTGTGAGAGTCGGGGTTGTGCCCAAATCCCACCCTCCACTATCCCTCCCTCCCAAGAGTACTGCACATTTATAGGGGATGGGCTATCCTTCAATTGGTGGGCAAGACTACCAGTTGCAGCTCTTCTCAGTCCCTGTCCAACAGTCTAAAAGCCACATGGCTTGTAAGTGCATAGTTTTTTAAACAGGGAAATCTCACCTTAGGCCTCAAACCAGAAGCTTAACATAGGCAAGGGGAGAGTAATGGGGGGACACTGCAATGAACGGCACGTGGAGCAGGGTAACAGCACAGCCAGGGCAGGATCCAAATGCTTCAAGTGCTGGGCATCTTTGGCAGGGTGGTAGGACATACTGGGTGTGGGTCAGCCATGGTGCTAAGCATAGCCTGGAAAATGGGAGGATGTATGGTATGCAGGCAGATTGCACAGCTTAGGGAAGAGGTGGGATGGCTGAGATGGGCATTAAGATGGGAAAGGGAGAGGAGTAGATAGAGGGACATAAGGGATCCAGCTGAGGAAACTAGAGCAGATGGGGGGGGGGGACTGTGGTAGGACAAGGTACAGTTGAAAGGGGAAGTTGCAAGGAACCAAAGGGCGAGGACAGCTGCAGGAAGGGGAAGATGGGATGGAGACTAGAGGAAAGTTGGGGAGAATAAATGCAAGGGAAGGGGGTAGTGGAAAGCACCAGAGGGGTTGCAGGACTCCCAGATAAGGATAGCAATGTGCACAAGAGAAATCTGGGGGGATGGCAGGCGGTACAGTATAAAGGAATATGGCCTGTGCAGAGGACAAGGGAGGAGGGAGCAAGGGGAGGTACATCAACTACAGGGATTCAGGCAGAGGGCTCAGAATGAAGAAATAAATTCACCCCACTAGATGCACTAAGTGAGGGGAAATATAGGGTGAAGAGGAGTCTGGCAGGAAGGGAGATAAGAAGGGCAAAGGCAGCCACAGAGGAGAAAATATCCAAACAAGCCAGAAGGGTGGATAAAACATTTTTCAGATATGTGAGGGAGAGAAAAAGAGCAGGGCAGGTGATTGCTAGGCTGAGGGGATAAGGAGGGAAAGCATGGAGCAAGACTACGAAAAGACAGAGGAGTTAAACAAGATTTTTAGCTCAGTGTTCACAGAGGAAGTGGACAGCATGGGTTCGGTGCTAAAGCCAAGGGTGAAGGGGGGCATATGGGTGGATCAGAGCCCATTCACTGTGGATAGGGTCAGGGCTGAGCTGGCCACACTGATGGTGAACAAGGCAATGGGGTCTGATGGGTTGCACCCCAGAGTGCTCAAGCAATTGAAGTATGAGCTGGACGCACCCTTGGCTAGGCTCTTCAACCTGTCCCTGGACATGGGGAGTGTGCCAGAGGACTGGAGGAGGGTTGACGTAGTGCCTTTGCACAAGAGAGGTAGCAGGGAGCGAAGGGATAACTACTGCCCAGTCAGCCTCACATCTGTGGTGGGAAAGGTAATGGAGACATTAATGAAGGAAAGGGTGTTAAATTACCTGGAGGATTGTGGCTTCCAGGACAGCAGACAGCATGGCTTTGCCAAGGAGAAATCATGCCAGACCAATTTATTTGAGTTCTTTGATTGGGTGACACAGGTAATCGACCAGGGAGGGGCAGCGGACATGGCCCATCTAGACTTCAGCAAAGCTTTCAACACCATCCCTCATAGGAGGTTGGTGAGCAAGCTGGAAAGCAAAGGGCTGGGAAGGGAAAATAGCAAACTGGGTGGAGGCCTGGTTAACAGGGAGAACTCATAGGGTAGTGCTAAATGGGGTGCCCTCCAAGGTGGCAAGGGTAGGGAGTGGAGTGCCACAGGGATCAATTTTGGATCCGCTCCTATTCAACATCTACATCAGTGATATTGTAGAGGGTCTGAGAGGGAGGGTGTGTCTGTTTGCCGATGATACAAAAATCTGCAATAGGGTGGACACCCTGGAGGGGGTAGAGGACATGAGAAGGAACCTCAAGGCACTCAAGAATTGGGTTGGGAAATGGCAGCTGAAATTTAATGTCAAAAAGTGCACTGTGATTCACCTAGGGAGGAAAAAATGAGGGCAAGGTACAAGTTGGGTGGGGAGGAAATAAAAAGTCAGAACAGGAAAGGGATCTGGGGATCATAGTTGTCTCTAACCTTAAGGTGGGTTTCCAATATAGTAGGGTGGTGGGAAAGGCCACTGGAATGCTGGTGGGCATAGGCAGGGGCATTACTTGCAGAAGGAGAGAGGTAATAATGCCCCTCTAGAAAGCCATGGTGAGGCTGCAGTTGGAGTACAGTGTGCAGTTCTGGACACCACACTTCTGCAAGGCTATAGTTGCATTGGAGAGGGTTTAGAGAAGGGCAACAAGGATGGTCAAGGAAATGCAGGGGAAGACATATGAGCAGAGGTGTAAGGAGCTGAACCTATACACGCTGGAAACTAGGAGGGAAAGGAAGGACATGATTGAAATCTTTAAGTATGTAAAGGGGCTAAATAAAGTTGAGGAAGGGAGTCTGCCAAAGAGGAAGGAGGGAGCCAGAACTAGAGAACACAGCTTCAGATTGCAGGGTAATAGATTTGGGTCAATGTGAGCGGACATTTCTTCACAGAGAGGGTGGTGGAGCCCTGGAACAGACTACCAGACAGGGTGATGGGGGCTGGTACAGTGGAGGAATTTAAGAGAGCATTGGATAGGCATATGTGACTGATTATTGGGGGGAGTGGGGTGGCAGGGAGGGAGGGGGTATGTTAAAGGGAAGGGTTGGGCAGACTTCATGGGCTGGACCAGTCCTTTTCTGCTGTCAAATTTCTATGATTCTATGATTTTGAAGAAACAATGCTTCCACTGTCATCTGGCAGTAGTCCTCTAGTATGCTAAATTCAGCAGATCTATGTATAATTCAACAAGCTTAAATACTGTATGCCTTTCTCGGATTATGGAAAGGAAAAAATATAATGCAACAAACAAAACTGTTGCACTGTAATATTAGCAGTGTTTATGGTTCATGGCTTATTCAATTAGAATTTTAATATGATATAAAATAACGTTAATTATGATGCACATATGCTTGTAGAAGAGAGATTTGTTCTCCATGTAACGGGGTACTTGTAACTATGAAATATTTGTGTCTGCACTTTTTTTATGAATGATATTTATTGATATTTTGAGGTTTTATTTTTGAATGACATTTTTGTAAAAGATTTACATGATTTTAAGTCAGTCAGTCAGATTTACCTTTCCAGATTGCTGGTCTAACACTTGATTATCTAGTTCAGTGGGTGTATGCTACCTGAGTTATACTTGTGCAGCATTGTTTATTATCTCATGTTAGTAGAATAAATGTGTTGTTTAACTGTTATAAGTGGAACCTTTGGTAGTTTGCTCTGTCTGTCACATGAGGGACTGCCACCCAGTTGGGGTATAGTGAAGGCAAAGGAACCCTATTAAGGAGGGTCTCACACCTAGAAATGCAGCAGGAATGTAATTCCTTTAGGCTAAAGGAACCTTTGGAAGGAGCCCCAAAGAGACAGGTGCACCGCTGGAGGAGGAAGGGAGGATGGTAGGCCAAAGAAACAGTGCTTCTGAATGAAGCTGAAGGAATCTGGCTTAAACAGCTCAGAAAAATGGTGCATGAGGCTGGTCAGCTCCCTTCTTTTAAACCACAGACATAGCCTTTTAATTTAAATGGGTGTACACAACCAGAGCGAAAAGTTATGCTTGTGCAACATTGTTGATACTCTGAAGGGAGCTGAATGAATGTGTTGTTTGACTGCTATGCATGGACACTTTGACCATTTGCACTCTCCATCCCAATGTGGACCACCACTCTGTTGGGGTACCTAGAAGGCAAAGGAACCCTCCTGAGGAGGATTGTACCCATAGAAGTACTGTGGGAACATAATTCCTTTAGGCTAATGGTACCTTAGGAAGGAGCCAAAAAGTACTGCAAAGCACGTGGTGAACACAGAGGCTGAGTGGCGTACTGACTGACTACAGCTGGTAAAGACTTATAACAGAGACTGACTGGAGTAATAACCGATAGCAACTTGTGACTGATAGCAGATAGAAGCATAACATTCATAAGGGGAGACAGAGAGAATGGCAGGGGTGTACGATAAGATAACCACCATCCAGCCCAAACTCACAGTGGAACATCTACAACTAGGATTGACACTATACTCAAATTTGTAAACTGCATTATGGCCCTTGGAGTTCAAACCTCATGTGAAGTTTTTGGTTGGATAACAGTCTCTATCCCTCTAGTAGGATAACACTATGGGGTCCCAAAAGTTGATCCCTCTAGCCAAAGGAAGTTCCCCATGAAGGAGGCCAACTCCTCAAAGCCAGGAATGAGAACAGAGTCTGCTGAAAGGCTATCTAATCAGGTAAACAGACTGCTTGGGGGGGGTGGGATCCTGAAATCTTTTCACCTTTTTTAGGGCTGCAGTGGGCGTAACCCTGCAGACCTTTTATGATTGTTTAGAAAAAGGACTCTTGCATTCCTTCCAAACAAACAACAGGTTGAGGTGACAAAAAAAGTCACCTCCACGGATCAGTCCACGGGCTCGCACTACTTTTTTTAAACATTTTTGTCAGTCTGTTATCGCTAAAATACATAACCCAACCCCCCACTCTCCCTCTCAGCATCCCCCAAGAAACATAATAGTGACACTGAGGGTGCCCCAACTCCCAGTGTCCCATTCACAACATTCCCCCGCCCTCCCCTCCACTACATGGTTCTGTTTTTTATTACTTTTTTTTATATATGTTTACATTTTCCATAGTATACTGCCATTCATAGACCAACTGCCCCAGCAACTAGCTAAATTTACCCTCCTCAACCTTTCCCCCTAAACTTTCGAACTTGCCCCCATTTAAATCACTATCAGCACTGAGAAAGGACCCAGTCAATCCATTCTATCCCACCGGTTGAGTCGACCTGTTTAGTCTGCACAGATCAGCAGCAGCACAATCTCTGAATCCCCGGCCAGTTCCCCCACCCCCAATCATTGTGAACCATGGAACAGAAGGATCTTAGGAGGTCCGGAGGATTCAATAATGGAACAAGTTGTGTGTGTGTGAGCCTGCAGCTGCTGCCAGCTGGAGACAGAAGACAGACTTGTTGGTAGTCAAACATCAGAGTGACTGGTGATGGAAGAAGTGGACCTGGTGTGGGACAGAATCTCAGTCACTGTGTCTTCACTCTTTCAGCAGAGCAACAGGAGTCATCCTTTCTGTATGCATGCCCACATTAGAATAGGTGTGTCTTATCTAGTTTCAGTGGTTTGATACTCTGTACAAACTTCTTTGTAATGAAACATATTAATTTCCCTTTCCAGCACAGTCCATGACACATTAAATAATAATAATAAAAAAAAAAACAACTATAACAATCCTTGCACAAAGGAAAAAAATCCTCTTTTCTGTTTACTCTATACTAGGTGTTGTTTTAAGTATTTCAGCAATGCATGTTTATTCTAGAGATGCTGCTTAAATATGGTATAAGTGTTCAGAATCTGACTTTTGTTCATCTAAAAATATCCAGTTATTTTTAATTCTCTAGTCAATAAATATTTCCTAATTATATTGATGTCATCTCTTCTCTACATCCTCTGCCAAGCTCCTTATTGAGATATTTTAGCATTATACACATTTCAGAGGCAGTATAGTGTAATGGTTAAGGGCACTGAGCTGCAAACCTGGAGACCTGGGTTTGAATCCCATCATCTCCCACTTGCATACTGTTTGACTATGAGAAAGTCTTTTATCCTCCTTGTGCTCCCAGATTACACCTGGAAACAAGCTCTGGCTTTGTGTGCCTTTCCTAGTTAAACAATGTCCCCATTTCAAAGTGTCATTACCAGACATCTTACACAGTAAACAGGAGGTGTGTGTTGGGGGGGCATTCATTTAACATCTGATATAAATCAGGTGCAGTATCTGTAATCATGTGTTTCTAGAGATGGGCAAACGATATGCCTCCAATTAACAGATTCAAAAGTAGGCAAAGCATCTGGAGATGGTGTATCAAACTCATGAAAAAATCATGTCAGAGCCAGAGTCACCCCAGCTGTTTCTACAAACATGCAAAAAGAAATTATGAATTTATGTTTGAACATTGAGTGTATCTTCTCAACTTATTTTTTTAAAAGATTGCAGCATGTGAATATCTGTGTATGGAGGAGATGATTTCAGAAAATGAGCTTGCTAATCTCTCATAGTGCCATAATTGTATCTCAAATACTACTCTCTGATATCATCTAAATGTTGATTTTCATTTTTAACAATACACTGCTCACCCTTCCTTCTACAGATTACACACACATACAAACACACATGCACGCACACACACACATATGCATGCATGCGCGCACACACACACATTTATAAAACTATGGCTGTAATGTTCATACTCCTGACTAAGCTTGTGCTGAGCATGCTGACTGCTGCCAGTAATGGAACTACATTATGTTGATGCAGATTTTCTGCATACACCATCCCCCATTAACACACGTGAAACATGTAGATTATGTCCCTGACGTGGTGCATTAATACACGTGGCTGGCACTCAAAATGTTATGACAGAACCACGAACACAATGTATGAATTCTTAACTGATGAAATATTTACTGTCTTATACAATAAAGTAGGTAGCCTTACTCAACTTATTGTAGTTTTTTTCTCTTATGACAGCTGGACATAATATTTACATTTATCAGTCACAATGGTCTGTTTTTGATGTACCAGTGACATAGAAACATAGACTTTGATGGCAGATAAGGACCACTTGGCCCACCTAGTCTGCCCATTTCCCTAACTAGAGGATAAGCTGCAGATCCTATTTAGCCAACAGCCTATTTCTTCCTACCTCCCACAAAAATTGCTTTATGTCTGTCCCATTCATTCTTGAATTCTCCCACAGTTTTAGACCCCACAGCCTCCTCCTGTTCCATGCATCCACCATATTCTCTATGAAAAAATATTTCCTCACATTGCCCCTGAGCGTCCCCCCTCTATTTTCAAATTGTGTCCCCTTGTTCTTGCATATCTCTTTTTCTGAAAGATGCTACCCTCTTGGACTTTGTTGATTCCACTGAGGTACTTATACATTTCTATCATGTCCCCCCTCTCCCTCCTTTCCTCAAGGGTATACATATTAAGCTCCTTTAGTCTCTCCTCATATGGCTTCTCTTGCAGACCCTGCACCATTTTAGTTGCCGTTTCTGAACTGCCTCCATCCTGTCTATGTCCTTCCCGGAGATGGGGTCTCCAGAACTGGGCCGCAGTACTCCAGATGGTCTCACCCACTGTCTGTACAGGGGATAACAACTTCCTGTTTCTGCTGGTGATGCCTCTCTTATACATCCCAGTATCTGCTCAGCCCTCCCTACCGCCTTCTCACATTGCTTGCCAACCTTAAGGTCATCTGATATGATTACCCCCAGGTCCCTTTCCATTTTTGTTGTTGTTACTACCTCCTCCCCCCCCACCACTGTGTAATCTTCCCCTGGGTTTTTGTTTCCCAGGTGCATTACTTTGCACTTCTTTTTTCAATTCAAATTTTTATTAGCAGTATTACAATAACATAGGAGACAGAAAGAGTAACAATTTGACAATATTATTACAGTATGGGATACATTCTGTCCCCCCACCCTCCTACATCCCCCCTCCCACCCAGTACAGCAGTATCACCTAGAACCAATCCTGTCATTTAACTAAGACATGTTATTATTACCATCACCAATAGTGATTAGAGTGTGTAAGGGATCCCAAACTTGCATATATTTCCGTTGTCTATTATAGAGGCCCACAATGGGTTTCTCTGTTCTGAGGTTAGCTAGGATTTCCTGAAGCCATTCTTGGTAAGTTGGATAAAGGTCATCCTTCCAATGCCTGAGGACAACTTTTTTAACGGACAAGGCTATCATGGAGATATGAAATCTCCGAGTGGTAACCTCTATAGGGGATAGGTCCTCAAGCAGACAAATTTCTGAGGTAAAACAGTCCTGAAGGCCCAGCAAGGGGTCCAATTTAGTCCTAATTGAGTTCCACAAGGGGGTTATCTTAGGACATTGCCAAAATATATGGAGAAGCGTCCCTTTGTCTAGGGAACACCTAGAACACAAGTCCAAGTCCAGAAGGCCCCAACTAGCCAGTTTTAGGGGAGTATAATAAAGATTGTGTAAAATATGGTATTGCATTAGCCATAATCTATCTTGCGATATGTACTTATGGCAATACCACCATAATACAGGCCAGTCCAAGGTGTAGTGGGGGAAGAGGGAGGACCAATACTTGGTGGGACAATAGGAACTTCCAAACTGCCAATGAAAAAGGGCCTGGTATAGCTTCGAGATTAGTTTTGGAGGACCTAACAAGGAAGTAAGCTTTGGTAAAAAAGAAAATGCAGGGGCATGGTGAGGAATATTGCCCAATGAATTAACCAAAAGGTGTTTAAGTTGGAGAACTTTGAAGTGGCTAGATACTGGAATATTCAATTTCGAGATTAACTTGGGTACAGAAAGCCAAGACCTCTCACTATCAAGGAAAGAAGATACAGTCCCCTCTCCCAGCTGAGGCAACCACTTGGAGGGAATCCTCTGCTTGTTAATTAAGAAGGATGGCGAGTTCCATATGGATTGAGATAAAACCAGGTGAGGTTTGTAGCGCGCAAAAAAGAGCAAAGTTGAGCGTGTATTCTTAATGAGGTCGCTAGCGTTGGACATCTTCGAATATCTTGTAGGGAAGAAGTCTTGACATAGAACAAAGTTGGGGATCGATACCTGTAGACTGGATGAAATCCTGTTCTATTTTGAGCCAAATTGGCCTCAGACTACTGGGACCTGGGTTTAGCCATTTAAGGTACTTTGATAAATGGCTAGCCCAGTAATATAAAGCCAGATGAGGAATACGGAGACCACCATTGAGTTTCTGAGCTTCCAATTTGTGGTATGCTAAACGGGGATGTTTATTAGACCATATAAAGTTAGTAAATAAACTATGCATTTTCTGGAATCAAGACAATGGGATGAAAAGAGTTAAGAAGCAATAAAGGATAGAAAAGATGAGGAAACACGTTCATTTTGATTAAACTAATACGGCCACATAACGAAATAGGGAGTTTTGACTATCTATCTAGATCTTGCGTAATGACCTGAGACAGGGGTTCCAGGTTCTCTTTAAACCACAAGGAAGGGTTACGTGTAAATCTGATGCCAAGATATTTGAGGGAGACCGGCAACCAGGAAAGCCCAAAAGAAATAATATTGTGTTTAAATACCTTGTGGTTAAGAGGAAAAATGGATGATTTGTTGGAAATTAATTTATAATTAGAAAAGGAGCTGAACTTTGCGATTGTGGCTAGCATAACCAGAATTGACAAATCTGGATAGGACAAATGGAGAAGAAGATCATCTGAATATGCTGTAACCTTAACTATGGCATTACATACCAGTACCCCTTGTATGTCCAGATTAATTAAAAGATTCTGAATGAGTGGTTCTAAATATAAATTAAATAGTAATGGGGAGAGGGGACAGTTTTGCCTGGTTCCAGAGTATAAAAGAAAGGGCTTTGAGAATGCACCATTCCCTGAGATCCTGGCAGAAGGAACTTGGTAGAGAGTTCGGATCCAATTTATGAATGTAGAAGAAAAAGTAAATGCCTGGAGAGTTTGAAATAAGAAGTTCCAATTCACATGATCAAATGCCTTCTTGGCATCCAGGGACACCAAGACAGCTGGAAATGTGGCATCCCTGGGCTCCGAGAAGACATGGGAAAGAGTTCAAAGATGGTCCGATAACGAACGGCCCTTCATGAATCCCACCTGTGGAATTCCGATCAAATCAGGGAGAACCAATGTAAGCCTGTCAGCCAGGATCTTCAAAAGGATTTTAATATCTTGGTTCAAAGGGGATATGGGCCTATAACTCTGTACCAACTCGGGATCCTTGTCAAATTTAGGAAAAAAACTAATTAGAGCTTCAAACAAATGGGGATCGGAAACAGCCCCAGAATGGATATGGAGGAACAATCTATGAAGAGCAGGAACTATTTGGTCCTGAAATGTTTTATAAAATAATGATGAAAAACCATCTGTTCCCGGGACCTGATCCGAAGGAAGAGCCTTTATTACTTCAGTAATTTCGACCAAGGAAATGGGAGAAGAAAGAAATCTCTTTTGAGCTTCAGACAAGGAGGGGAGATGAGACTGCTGAAGATATGCCTCTAGAGCCTCCGGTGAAGGGGGATTGTCTATGTTACTATATAGTTGCTGATAATAGTGCATGAATTCCTGCACAATCTCTGAGGGAGACGATCTCAGGGATCCATCTATATGAGACCTGACAGGTGGGATAAACCTAACAGATTCCTGTTGTTTGATCCTTAAGGCCCTGCTTTTTCACCTTGATCGGTGTACTGAGCCTTGGTGCAAATAATGGCCAGTTCAGCTTTGTCCCTTAATAAATCTAAATACCTGTCCTTAACTGTAAGCAGTTTCCGCCTAGATTCCTCTGAAGTTTGAGGGGATAAGTTAGCCTCTAGGGTACGAATTTGTGACAATAGTAAGAGAAGCTCAGCTTCACATGTTTTTCTCCGCTTGGTCGCTAAACTAATCAAAAAAAACCTCAAGAAAACCTTAAGGGCACCCCATGTAACATCTGGTGTCATGTCTTCTGTGGTATTTATTGAAAAGAAGAACTCTATCTGGTCTTTTACCTGCTTAGAGATGTGTAAATCCTTAAGTAACTGATCATTTAGTTTCCAACGACTCTCTTTTTTTAAGAAGAGAGAGTAAGGCTAGACAACACATCACTAGAGAATGATCAGATATAGGGCCAGGTTCAATTGAGGAAGATATCACCCCTGGAAGAAGAGATTAGGATATTAATAAATAATCTATGCAAGAGTGCGACCTATGTACTGGAGAGACAAAGGTGTACTCCCTCCTATTGGGGTGTAAAACTCTCCACACGTCGCATAAGCCACACTGATCTAACAAATCTCTAACTGCTCTCTGCCCACGTGAGAGGCCCTTTAGTACTGATCCTGATCTGTCAAGAACAGGGTCCAACATCAAATGAGATCCCCACCCATTACTATCAATATGGGAAGCAAGGGTAAAAGAAGGGTTATAAGCTTCATAAAGAAGCTGAGATTATCTATGTTGGGGCCATAAGTACTACAAAGTAAAAGTGGCATAGAGAAAAGTGTACCTTGGACCATAATGTATCTACCACCAGAGTCTCTAAAAACCTGCGTGGGGGTTAAGGGAACATTTCTATTAATAATTATCATGACCCCACAACTATTCGTAGACCCCTGGGCAGCAAAAACATGCCCAATCTACTGCCTCCTCAGTTGTAAAGCCTCAGTTTCTAATAGGTGGGATTCTTGTAAAAAGGTAACTTGGGATCGTAAAAGATTCAAATGTTTGAGCATTTGATATTGCTTGGGCTTCCTCCTGATCCCTTTCACATTCCAAGTTGCAAAAGCGATATCATTAGCCACCATGTCTTATAAGGAGAAAACAAACATAAAACAAGTGGGTGATGATATACCATTTAACAAATAGACACAACCCCCTGGATACTGTTGTACAACTCTCCCTGCCCAATCCCCTCTTAACCCTTAACAAACAACTTCCCTTACTAAAACTCCCACTATCCTGCTTTTTCCCAGCCCACTTCCCTCTATTACCTGTCCAGCAAAATGTTCTGCAGCTTCCCTTAACCCCTCTATTCCCTTCCAACCATCTTTAAGTAAAAAATTTCCTTTATACACTGTTTTCCAGCTATCAATTTGAAAGAAAAAAAAAACATTTGCAAAAAAGAGGGAGAAACCCCCAGTAAACACAGCTTAAGCAAATCCCTATCTCACCAAACACCCTGAAACATGTAAGCAATAATACCTGACAGGGTGGGTGGTATTGGGCTATACCGGACCGCCCAGGGGCGTAATGAGGCCCGATGCCGCAGGAGGAGGGCCTTATAGCCCCTGGAAGGTCCGGTATAGCCCATACCACCCACCCTGGAGGGTATTATTGCACTTAGAAAATGGGCACTATTTTTACATATGTTTAAAAACAAATAATTTTTATGCTTGCATGTTGAAACTCTGAGGTGTTTCATATATTTTTCTATTAAATAGTTCCTCCGCCTGCAAGAATGGAGCGGGTTGTCATGGTTACCCCCCAACACGCACAGACACACACACACACACACACACACAGGGCTTAACATTATTAAAATGCTTTGTTTTACTGTTTATTTATTTAATTAATTCTGAGTTGAACAACAGTAATATTTTAAAATTATTCAGTCCCTTCAAATATCTTCATTCTGGGATGACAGTCCGCTTACCGAGTGCTTAGCTATCACAAATGGAGTGGGAGGGAAGGGGGGCATGAGTAGTTTACTTGACTTTTGTGGGGGTTTTTTTTCTTTTTATTTAACCTCCCCAGCTCACTACCGGCAAGAGAAGCAGCTTTGAGATCAACTGCATGTTTTAGTGACAGTGCAGCCAGAAGAGATGCAATCACTGAGGGTAACGGTGGGTAACCGTCGTTTTTCTACTCTGTCGGAGAGCACCGGTATTTGCAGCAGCTGTTATGCCGCAGATGGACGTTCATCTGCAGTATGCTACGCTAAGAAAATACTGGTGCTCTGATCTACAGTACTGGTGGTGCACATCTATTTATGTGTTAGTTTAATTACTGCCTAATTTTGCGACAGGAAAACTTTTTTATGCTGATATGTTTTAAGTTCATGACAGTCTGATACTGTTTGCTTTGTTTTTGGACCGTAAAAAATTATGGCCTGACCGCCAGTTTTACTATGGTTGCTTTATGAGTGCTGCAAGATGGTGGCTGTTTATGGTGAACATTCGGGGTGCCCATTAATTAGATGTGTGATGGGGCACTCCAGATTCATTCTTGTTTTTATGCGGGCTCTATCGGGAAATAAATGAATCGCTTGTTTAACGTTTCAGCCAATGGGATTCATTTATTTCCCGATACCATTTTCTAAATGAATATAACTCTCAGACAGTGAATATAAAGATCCCCCTAGTAATGCTATACACTACTCCCCTCTTGTGGACAAAATGAGGAACTGCATGAAATTTAAACTCAAAACGAAATCAGTGATCTACATTGAAAAACCCTCTTCCAATACAGATCTGCAGCTGTCTGGAAAACGATAATTTGTTTATTTATTTATATTCAACAAACAGAGTACATTGGCAGCTTTTTTTAACAACTTCCCTATGCGAGAAGGTCAATAAACACATGGAGAAGAGGGGGGTCTGTTACCAACCAAAACACCTGGCGATGCCTTAATCCGTCCTCTTCTTTAACGAAGGACACTCCTCTAAGATCCAAATCCAGGACCTGACAGTCACGACTAGCAAAAACATCCATTGCAACTTGTAGCATTACAAACTCGCTAGCCAGCTGGATCGCTCAGTTCTGAATCAATTAACTAGTACATCCCTGCGGTATGGGCTTGCCTCTGGAGCTATCTGGTTCAGGTGCCCCGAAACAAATCCGGAAGAGCCGACTTAAGTCCTGCTTTGGCTGCTTCTGCTTACTCAAAGGACTGCCAGGTTCCCGAAATCAAGACTTGCAGCTTTGTGGGGTAAATCATTAGGAACCGGAGACCCGCAGCAATATTCTTAGATAGAAGGGGATGAAAAGCTTGTCTGTGCTGTCGTATTGTGAGAGGGAGGTCCTGAGTTACATGAAACTTTTTCCCTTCCCACTGGAGGTCCTGAATATTGCAGATTTTTGACAAGAAGCATTGCCTTTCCAAGTAATTCAGGAACCACAGGATCATTGGTCTTGGGGGAGAGCCCAGCCGGGGCATAGGTCGCAGGGGTCTATGCGCCATTTCAATAACATAGTTGGGACCATAGGGAGAAGGACCCGCCACCTTGACAACCAGCTTCTGGACGAACAGGACCGCATCTGGTCCCTCTTCCAACTCTGGGAGCCCTATAATTACCACATTATATCACCAGCTGCGCCCCTCTAAATCTTTGATCTTTTGTTCCATCTTTGTGAGTTTCTGGCACAGACCGACGACCTCCGAATCCGTTTTCTCTACCTGCTTTTCCAAGGAGACTACCCTGGCCTCATTATCCAAGACTCTTCTTGCCATATCTTCCATGGCTGTAGTTAATGACTTAATTTCAGCTGCCATACCTCATAGTTCGTCCTGAAATGGACAAAATTCTGCAAGGAGGTCTGCCAAGGTAAGCGGCTCTTGCTCTAGTTTAGTAGAGGATTGTATTGCTGAAACTGATGCCGCGTGGGCCCTCTGTTTTTTTCAGGGCCTTCTCGGGTGTTATTGGTGGCATGTGCCGAGGTCCCACTTTTCTCATTTCCACCTCCATGCTGCAAGGAGAACTATTGTCTCGCTAACTTATAGGCAAGCAAGAGTTAGGGACCTGTAAACTGACCCGATTAGCAAGAAAAAGGAACTTTACAATGTGAATTTAACATCAGGAGGGTTGGAGCTCAAGAAAGGGCATCTTCTTAGGCAGGCAGCATCATGTGTCCTCCATTACTTTGCACTTCTTTGCATTGAATCCAAGCTGCCATGCTTCTGACCATTCCTCCAACCTTGCCAAGTCCTTTCTCATCCTTTCCATGCCTCGTTGTGTATCAACCCAGTTGCAGATCTTTGTGTCATCTGCAAAGAAGCATACTTTTCCTTCCTGTCCCTCTGCAATGTCACTTATAAAGACATTAAAAAGGACTGGACCTGGTACTGAACCCTGTGGTACCCCACTAGTAACCCCTCTTTCTTCAGAGTGGACTCCATTTACAATTACCTTCTGTGTCCTGTTGTTCAGTCAATGCTTCCAGGCTACCATCCTGGGACCCACTCCCAGGCTGGTTAATTTGACTACTAATCTTTTGTGTTTGACTGTGTCAAGTGCCTTGCTGAAGTCTAGGTAGGCCATGTCCACAGCCCCTCCCTGGTCTACTACTTTGGTCACCCAGTCAAAGAAATCATGACCTTCCCGCTGTGAATCCATGCTGCTTTGGGTCCTGTGCCCCTCTGGCCTCTAGGTACTCATCAATTCTTTCTTTCAGAAGTGATTCCATCACTTTCCCTACTACAGAGGTCAAACTGACAGGTCTGTAGTTTCCTGTCTCTGTCTTGCTCCCACTTTTGTAAAGTGAAATCACACCAGCCTTCTTCCAGTCCTTAGATACCACACCATCCTCCCATGATTTGTTAAAAAGTGTAGTCAGTGGTGTCACTAGTTCTCTTCTTAGTTCTTTTATAATTCTGGGGTGAATCCCATCAGGCACCATTGCTTTGTCCACCTTCAGTTTTAGGAGTTCTTTCAGAACCCTTTCTTCTGCAAAAAGATTGGTATCGACCCCCCTATCCAGATTGCTTCTGTTGATTGGATTAGGTGCCTCCCCCTCCTCTTCTTTTATCACTACTGAGCAGAAGTATTCATTCAGTATCCCTGCTTTTTCACTGTCCCTTTCTGTCCACCCACCCCACCCTTTATTAAGCCTCACTATCCCTCCCTTGGTCTTTCTTCACTCCCTAATGTACCTACAAAATATTTTATTCCCCTTCTTAACTGAGCTGGCTATCTTTTCCTCGGTTTGGGCCTTTACTATTCTGACTGTCTTCCCCTCTTCCTTCTGCTTTAAGTGGTACAGGTCTTTATCCTGCTCCTTCTGTGTTTCCTTATACAGTACTTCCTGAATGCTATCTTTTTCTCCCTAACCTTCTCTGCCACAGATCCTCTCTGCAGGGTCTTGCACCTGAGCGGCCTGTCGGAAGAAAAGGCAGCCAGCAGCATCCTTTCCAACGGCCGCCGCCGTACCCCATCCAGCAGCCCTTGCCAGGTCAAGGGCATCGGACCTCGGATCCTCTCTGCAGGGTCTTGCACCTGAGCTGCGCATCAGAAGAAAAGATGGCCAGCAGCAGCCATTCCTATGGCTGCCACCTGACCCATCCAGCAGTTCTTGCCGGGTCAAGGGCATCGGACCACGGATCCTCTCTGCAGGGTCTTGCGCCTAAGCAGCGCATCAGAAGAAAAGGTGGCCAGCAGCAGCCATTCCTACGGCCACCGCCTGACCCCATCCAGCAGCCCTTGCCAGGTCAAAGGCATTGGACCACGGATCCTCTCTGCAGGTTCTTGTGCCTGAGTGCCACATCGGAAGAAAAGGCAGCCAGCAGCAGCCGTTCCTACGGCTGCCACCTGACCCCATCCAGCAGCCCTTGCCGGGTCAAGGGCATCAGACCACGGATCCTCTCTGCAGGGTCTTGTGCCTGAGTGGCGCATCAGAAGAAAAGGTGGCCAGCAGCAGCCATTCCTACGGCCACCATCCAACCCCATCCAGCAGCCCTTGCCAGTTCAAGGGCATCAGACCACGGATCCTCTCTGCAGGGTCTTGCACCTGAGTGCCACATTGGAAGAAAAGGCAGCCAGCAGCAGCTGTTCCTACGGTTGCCGCCCGACCCCATCCAGCAGCTCTTGCCGGGTCAAGGGCATCAGACCACGGATCCTCTCTGCAGGGTCTTGTGCCTGAGTGGTGCATCGGAAGAAAAGGTGGCCAGCAGCAGCCATTCCTACGGCAGCTGCCCAACCCCATCCAGCAGCCCTTGCCAGTTCAAGGGCATTGGATCACGGATCCTCTCTGCAGGTATTACTGCCAAGCTTTTTGGGGAAGCCAGTATGCTAGAGAGATCACGATTGGTACAGCGCTGAAACAGGGGGACAGTGATTGGTCCTCCCGCTCACCATCTTCATTCTGATTGGTGCGCTCTCCTCCATAGACTCTTATAGCATTCCTTGCACTGACTCTGTGCTGCTAAGTTATTTCTGAACTGAATTTTGTTTCTTAGTTTAATTTCAACTGCCAGGCTTAAAATGTTTTGTACTGTACCCATAGTATAGCTGTTGTATAAACCTTTGCCTGATTGCTATTTACAGTGCTTGAAGTGTGGACGTAAACTGTGTTCCATTAACCTATTTTATTGAATTGTTATTATTTCAACTGCTGCCTTTATTTTTTCTTTTTCCCCCACTTCCTACTGGATATCACCATATACTCCCCTACCCTTCCGTGCTAATTTACTTGCCATACTCTCGGCTGTTGCTTTTCTCGCTTCCTGAGACAGCCCCCCCCCATCTAGCATCTACTTGACTTGCCCTATTCTACCCTCTTCCTTTGTATCACCTACCCTGCCTCTCTAATCATTTTCTTTGTCCTTGCCACATCACCCCACCCCCCGCTGACGATCTGCCACCAACTTCCCCACCCCTGAATTCCTGCCCAGCCTGCATACTTAATTGGATCTTTATTCTTCCCCTAGGGTCTTGTGCCTGAGCGGTGCATCAGAAAAAAAGGCAGCCAGCAGCAGCCGTTCCTACGGCCGCTACCCGACCCTATCCAGCAGCTCTTGCCGGGTCAAGGGCATCGGTCCATGGATCCTCGTTGCAGGTATTACCGCCACGCTTTTTCAGGAAGCCAGTACACTAGGGAGATCGTGATTGGTGCAGCGTTCAAATTGGGGGACAGTGATTGGTCCGCCCGCTCGCCATCTTCATTCTGATTGGTGCACTCTCCCCCATAGACTCTCATAGCATTCCCTGCACTGACTCTGTGCTGCTAAGTTATTTCTGAACTGAATTTTTCTCCCACCCCCACCACCAACTCCCAGGCCGCCTTTAAATACAGTTGTGCTCCGCCTTTCCTAACTCTCTTGTCACTCCATTGGCTTATTCTTGTCTACCCAGACATTGGTAGCTGAGTGTAGCCAATAAGCCTGATCCTTGTGGAAGCACCACCACAGCATCTAGCCACCAATCCGTTTTGTACTTTTCCTTTTCCCCTCTGATCGTAATTCCTCCTCGAGCTCAGTGAGTGGCTGTGGGTGGGTCTGTTTCACAGACAGCATAAAGCACCAGAACATTATTAATCTATAGACCTCAATCCTTGGCATTATGGCTTGCCTCACTGCTATATTATTGCTCCTAGTCCACAGTGTGCCCTATGATACAGTGCTCCACAAAGTATCACAATTTAATCCAGCCCTGGAATATACTGTCTCAACATCCTATGTTGCCACGGCCCACTGTACCTCCCTTGTTTCCACAACTCCACCCCATCTGGCCTATAACCCCCCCTTATGCCACCTTCCCCTTACTACTACACCTTCACCTATGACTTTACGGGCACTCACGATGATTACTTTAAACTGTCTCTTTAGCGGTACTCTGTCCTGCACCACACATTATGGGTGGTCGCAAAGGAAAAAAGCCGTCTCCATCCTTAGAAGTTCCTTAAAGAAAATGCTGTTATTGCTCCTTCTCTGTTCAGGTAATGCGGAGCTAAACCCTGGCCCCCCTCTGCAACTGACCTCTCCTTCAGATTTTGCAGAGGCCCCAGGACTTAAGATGATGCTGGTCAATATTCTAAGCCTGACCAAAAAATTTGTCCAATTACAAGCATGGGTCGTGCATACCAACCCAGACCTTATCATTATTACAGAGTCTTGGCTAAAAAAGGCTAATACCAACCAACAAATCTCCCTCCAGGGATACAAACAATTTAGGGTGGACAGGGCTTCGGGGGGTGGGGTAGACATCTACGCCAAAATCAAGTACTCAGTCACTAATATCAGCTGCAAATCTTCACCCAAGAAATTCGAGATTGTTTCAATGAAGCTTCATCTTCCTTCTTCAGAATGCATCACCGTCATAGGCGGCTATAGGCCCCCGTCTGCAGGCGATGACGTCCTTAATATACTGAAATCACTAATCTCAGATGCAAAAACAGAAACAATATTCTTAGGGAATCTCAATATGGATTGGCTAACCCCTAAATCTCAATGCCTTAAATCCCTCTGTGACGAACTTGGCCTAGTGCAATTAGTCAACGAACCTACAAGGAACAATGTCCTAAACACTGCTAATAGCTCCATTCTAGATGTGTTATTAACCACCCACCCACATAAAATTTCGCATTCAGCTGTGTTCCATAATGACATGAGCGACCACGGGGTTGTTGTTTGCATAAGATCTCAGATTAAGGTCAGATCACAGCCTCTGTTTATATCAAAACTGTCCTCTTGCAAGTTCGTTGCAGCAAACTTTATTTCTGGCCTAGCCAGGGTCAGATGGGCAAGATCTGTACCTTGCCAAAGATGTCAATGAGGCAGTCTCCATCCTTAATGTCAATCTTACTAGGCTGATAAATAAACATGCTCCCCTCATTAAAGTTAGGGTACAAAACAACTCTCACCCCTGGTTTATCCCAGAGCTTAAGGCAGCTCTCACAACCCGTGATAAGCTCTGGGTGAAAGCAAGACATACCAAGAAACCATCGGATTGGCAGGCTTTCAGAACAGCTAGGAATACCTGTGTGAAATGCATTTGTTCTGCCAAAGCTAACTTCTACATCTCTACCCTTGAACAAGCACAAGGGAACCCACTTAAAATATGGAGGACACTTAAATCTATAGAAGGGCGGCCTACTGCCCCTTTCATTCCATCTAAGATAGTCTCAAATGGTAGGGTGGTGGAAAATAAGTCTCTAATCCTCAAAGAACTTAACTCCCACTTTGCCACAGCTGGACTAGCTTTTGATTCTTCACATTATGCTAGCATTGTGGCGAGACAACTAAGTCCTTCCACAATATTTAGTACCGCATCTTGCCCATTTCAACTGCGTGAGCTAAACTAGGAAGAAGTTGAAGACTCTCTACTTAATTTGGACATTAAAAAAAGTGCAGGGGACGATGGCCTAGAACCCTTCTTCCTAAGATTAGGATATGCCTATCTCTCTACCCCCATTCTTCATATCTTCAATCTCTCCATAACATCTGCTACTGTGCCGTCCTGTTGGAAATCCACACATATTCTACCCCTGTTTAAATCTGGTGACCCTTGCGATGTGAATAATTACATGCCTATCTCCATCTTGTCTATCACCTCTAAAGTTTTTGAAAAACATATCCATAACCAATTGAAAAACGCATTTGGAAACTTTTTCTCACATTAACCCTGCTCAATCTGGCTTCTGGAAAAACCATAGCACAATCTCTGCCCTAGCGAAAGTAACCAGTGTCTGGATCTCTGCTATAGATGACAAGAAGATAACTGGAGCAGTCTTCTTGAATCTTAGTAAAGCTTTTGATACTGTTGACCACAACTTGCTAGTTAATTGCCTCACTAATTTGGGTGCCATATCCTCCACTAGCCAGTGGTTCTCCAGTTACCTATCAGGGAGATCCCAGAAAGTAAAAGCTGATGGCTCCTTTTCTGCCTCTTTGCCAGTTGTCAGAGGAGTCCCCCAAAGCTCCATTCTAGGCCTATCTTGTTTTTATTGTACATTAATGACTTGATTCCAACATAACTACATCTAATCTGCATTTTTTTGTGGATGATACTGTGTTGTATACCTCTGGCGCAACGTTATCCGAAGTCAAGGGGGGTGCTTCAAGCGGACTTTGCCCAACTTGAAATTAACCTAATAAAGGCAAAGCTTCTGCTTAATGTCAAGAAAACCAAAGCCTTGATATTCTCTCGTAGTACCTCCACAGGCACCTCCAATCCCCCCGCCTAAAGACTTTATTGTAATCACGTTAAGCGAACCATTGGAAGTCATTTCCAAATTTAAATATCCGGGTATTTGGATTGACAATAAGCTCTCTTTTAATGACCATATCGAGGACTTATCCAGGAGGCTCAAAGCCAGGTTAGGTTTCTTCTTTAGAAATAGGCTACTCTTCCTCCTTGAGATTCGAAATAGGCTTGTTCAGGCTACTTTTCTTCCCCTTCTTGACTATGGCGATGTAATTTACTCTTCCACTACTCTTGCTAACCTAAGCAAACTGGACATCCTCTACCACCATGCATTATGGTTTATTACCAACTCCCCCTTACCGTTCGCACCACTGTGACCTGTACGCAGCTGTTGGCTGGACATCTCTCACCACTAGACGCTTGCTCCATGCTGGTCTCTGGACCCTTAAGTTGCTCTTGCACAAATTACCGAGTTATCTATCATCTGTCATCTGCATTTCTCACAGTGCATACTCTCTAAGGAAATCTGACTTCATTCTGCTGGACATACCTAGGACACAGACCTCCTTTGGTAAACATGCTATTGCACATGCTCTTCCCTCTATTTGGAACCAACTCCAAACCAAGCTGAAACTAACTAGTATCATTTCAATAAACTTCTACAAAGTGCTAAGTGCAGCTAAGATGAAAGATATCTGCAACAGTTATTAAGCACCTTCCCATCCTCATGTGTGCCTTATACATCTATGAGTAAGATCATCATCACCCTTATGCATGCAGCTTACTTTTATTCGCTCTATCATTAAGCCGAGACACATTTACACTCTCTTAGCTTCTGACTTCCAAGCTGTAACCACTACTGAAAGCATCCACACCTGCCCCCCTTCCCAATCCCATTCCCGGCTCTCTCTACGTATGTATTACTTCTCTCAATCATCCAAGCCTCGTTACTTTGTTATCCTTATTCCCTGTTCGCTGCTCAATATACTAAAATTATTTATTGCAAACACCAGCTACCATGTCTTGTACTGATGGTATGTTACCCTGAAGTGATCTATACTATGCACCATATGTCTCCTCACTATCTTTGTCATCCGATGTTGTCTCCTCTTATGTAATATCTTGCTGTACTAAATGTACTAATGAATACGTTATACCATTGTTCTATCAAGTATCTTCATTTTATGTATTTTTTTTTATTATTAGTGTACATGACTTAGGACCTCCTTGTGAATGAGCTTGCTCAATGGAGTTTTCCTGCAATAAACTTGAAACGTGAAACATCTTTTAAGAACCATAGTGTTTTTTTCTTTCATTTTGATTTGTTTATTGTCTTCACACAAAGGCTTGTTGCCTCAGTGATAGCAGTTTTGATGTTTCCCGATTGTTCCTCCACCCCTCTTTCTTGCCTGTTTGTTAGTGCTTTTCTAAGGCACTCTCCCATTTTGACAAAGTCAGCCTTCCTTAAGTCCAGTTCTCTCACTTTTGTATGGCTTGACTCTGCAGCTATGTTTATCGTGAACTACTCTGTTTGTTGGTCACTTGTTCCAGATGGCTACCCACTTCTAGATCTGAGATCGTCTCTCCATCCCCATTTGAGAGTACCAGGTTCAAGATTGCTCCCTCCCGAGTAAGTTCCAGCACTAGCTGTCTGAGGCATCCCCCTCTAGGGTATCGAGCATGACCCTGGTCTTGGATGTGGCTGCAGCAAAGGTGCTCCAGTTAACATCTGGCATATTCCAGGCCCCCATCAACAATATCTCCCCTTTTCCTGCCATCCTAAGAAAGCCTTCTATCATTTCCTTGTCCATTTCCTCCCCCTGAGATGGGGGTCTGTATGCAACCCCCGTGAAGATTGTGGTGTTATTTCCAGTCTCCAGGGAGGCCCACAGTGCCTCCTCTCCTCCTTGTTTACACTTTAGTTCCATTGCTTTGATCCCTTCCCTTACATAGAGAGCTACTCCTTCTACTTTTCTACTCTCCCTATCCCTCCTGTAGATTGTGTATCCTGGTATGTTTACATTCCAGTCATGGTTCTCTGTGTACCATGTTACTGTGGCTGCCACGATATCCAGACATCCCTCTTCCATCAAGGCCACCAGTTCAAGGAGCTTGTTACCTAGATTATGGGCATTGGTACTTATTACCCTCCATGTTTTGATGGCCTTGTCCCTTTTTCACCATCCCTGTCCTTACTGCCTTTGCTTTTTTCTCCATTAACCCCTGCCCTTCTCCCTATTGACTTCTTTATCTTGGTGTTTACCTCACTAACTGCCCTGATTTTTGGAGGGAGGGTAGGATTTCCCCTGCTCCTTTTCATTGCCCCCCCCGACTAGTTTAAATGCTTGCCAATGAAGCATTTAAACCTATCACCTAGGATCCTGGTTCCCCTTCTGGAAAAATGCAGACCATTGCACCACTATAGGCCTGTATTCCTCCAGGTGAACCCCCCAGTCCCCAGTTATGCCAAAAACCCTAAGCTCTGCACCAGTTTTTCAACCATTGATTGAATCCCATGGTATGGCGTACCCTATCCTAACCCATGCCACAGCCAGGCAGCACCTCCGAGAAGGTTACAGTGCATGCTACTTGTCTAAGGTCCTTCTCCAACTCCACAAACTCCTCCTACACTGATCTGATCCCTTTCACAGACAGGTCATTTGTTCTTAGGTGGACAATGACATCCAGCTGTGTCCCCTGTGCAGCTGCTTCCACGACCCCGAGGATTCACTCCCTGTCCCTCCAAGCTATGGTGCCAGGCAGGCACCTTACCTCCCTCTCCACCCCTCCACCAGTTCTACCCTCCTAACAATGGAGTCCCCCAACAGGAGTTGTTTCCTTCCCAGTGGGGTCCCATGCCACCCTCCTGTGAGTCTCCTTTGTGGAGGTTCAACGCATCTTCCTTGAACTCCACTGTGGGTGCCTCCATAGAGGAACCACACTCTACCTGAATGGCATACGAATTGTGGAGAGGTACAACTGGAGGGATACACCTACATTCCACCATCCTTTTCCTCCATGAGCCCACAGTGGTCCAACTGCTCCTCTTTCTTGGCAACCTCTGAGGCAGTAACGGTGGCCCTGGTGGCACCTGGGTGGGAGAGAAGGTCCCCGGAATCCTGGCCAACTCAGCCAGGAGATGAGCAACCTCCTCTCCCAGCCCATAGAGATGCCTGCAGATGGGACAACACTGCATCCTCCAGAATGTCTCTCAAAAGACTGCCACCCACAGCCACTGCACTGTACCACTCCCATCATGTCTTATTTGCAGCCCCTCAACTGTTGTTTTGTAGCTTACTCTTTCCTCTCTCTGTTTATTTTAATTTTTTTTATTTCTAATTTTTTTCTCCCTACTTTCCTACTGCCTCCATGCCCTTAAAGCTCCTGCTCTTCCTGTTCTGGGACAGGAAGTTCCTGTATTCCTCAGTAGTCTCCTTCTTACTTGCTCAGAGTCAGACCTCCAGTAGCTGGGGGGGGGGGGTGGAGAGATACTCTTTTCCTTCTAGGATGGTGAGTCTTTTGTGCCTCTGTGATCACTCTCATCCTGCTCCCAAACAGGAAGTTCCTGTTGTCAATCAAATCCTGTGCCTAAAAAAGTGGAACTAGCTAAGGGTGATGGGGAGGAAAGGAGGGCTATATAGCCCCAGTAGAAGAGTAGTAAAGTTCTAACAGCACCTCCTACCTCTAGCTGTTCTCTGCCAAAAGCTATCTAGGGCAGTTTTAGATCCAAACACCTGGCTTTCTGATGCCTAAGCTACTCCCCCTAATTCACAGTTTCCTTCTTCACCTAGCTAATTGTACAGATAACAGTTCCCATCACCTAACTCAGACAAACACCAACTCTTGTTTTTTTTTGTTTGTTTTTACCCTAAACCAAAGGTCCCGGTAGTTCTAGTTCTTAAGTCCCAGTAGAGTAGTAAAGTTCTAACAGCACCTCTTTCCTCTTGCTGTTCTCTGTCAAAAGCTATCTAGGGCAGTTCTAAATCCAAACACCTGGCTTCCTGCTGCCTAAGCCACTCCCCCAATTCACGGTTCCCTTCTTCACCTAGCTAACTGCACAGATAACAGTTCCTTTCACCCAAGTCAACCACACTAACTCTTGTTTTTTTTTGTTTGTTTTTACCCTAAATTGAAGGTCCCAATAGCAGAAATCTAGTTCTTAAGTCCTAGTAGAGTAGTACATTTCTAACGGCACCTCCTTCCTCTTTCTGTTCTCTGCCAAAAGCTATCTAGGGCAGTTTTAAATCCTTGAAAGTTATAAATGTGTGTTTATGGCTATAGCATAATGTCTGGCATTCAAGTTGTACAACCCTAGCAAGTGAAAGATACATTTAATGTGAACATGTTTTAGATGTGTGTATGAATGTGGGATGGTGTATGGAGACAATCTGTAGACTGAAGAAACAACAACAACATAATATAATTTCATTATTTTCGGCAGTCAGCATACTTAGCACATACTAATATATTTCTGATGTGTGTGTGTGTGTGTGTGTGTGTGTGTGTGTGTCTGGTGGGCAGTGCATAGGTACAATAACTGCAACTTAAGTGATATTAGCGCTGTATATGTGAGTTACATTAATAGCACTATGAGCCATTACCAAGTAATACTTTCCTAAATCAGCTTCTCCATACACAGAAATTAGCATGTCACAATCCTAAAGCAAAGAAAAAGATCTAAAAATATATAAACACTGTTGAAGCACACAGTATTCAGTTTATTATTTCAACAGTGTAAAACAGGTTTTATATGAGGTGACTGTCGGTCTAACAAGATTTGTGAATGAGTTTGACACAGTTCAGTGCCATACCACTTTAGCTAGTTTCGAACATGATAATATGAGACATACCAGTGAGGTTGTCAAAATCCAGAAACACATTAGTACAAATACTGCAGCTGATAAATACCATATGTTGAATGTCTACTTCCCACCCCACCCCCATAAACATAGACCTCATGTGTAGTGTGTAAGATGTCTGATAATGACAGATCTGAATGTGTATAATACAGAAATATCCCAATAACGAATCTGACTGATCACTGAGAGGGAAGATGAGGTGGGTATATTGAGTAAAGATTAAATAAATAGGGATGTATCAGCAAGTGGATATCGAGGAATGATAGGAGGATTCTGAGCAGTCATAGCATAGTTAAGCAGTGCCTCCTGCTCAAACATCCATTTTTCCAGTACCGACAAAACAAAACAAACAAAAACATCGGATAGTACTAAACATACATTTTTTTTTACATCTTTCCTGCAATGTTTGTTATAGTTATCGATTTATGATTTACTTTGACAGTGTGACGAACTGGGTGGGAATGGGAAATAAATAGGTTTCTTTACAGATGAAATTTAAAAAGTAGCAATACATAATAAAAAAAGCTGTTCTAGCATGGTTGCTAGCACCCCAAAACTGTCTTAACCTTTAGCATTCAGCTTCATCAGAGGTGACAGTAATCCACCCCCATTCCTGTTTAAATAGAAAATCCATCATAGCTAATAAGGAATGGCTAGTAACAGCCAACTCTTGGGCATGCAATAAAAAGAACACTCATTAATAGAATGAACACAGTACTAGGAAAATAGTACACAAGTCAATAAAGTGCAAAAAAAACCAGACATGAAACACCAAGTACAGAAGAAACACACATGCACATATGTAAACCATAAAAAAAAACATGATCTCTGTCAAAAAATTGTTTTGATTTAAAGTGAGCCATTAATCAACCACATATGATAGGTGTCAGCACTGTAATGCATGTTTACTGTGACACTGCCTCATGGTATCTAATTTTCTCAACTCCCAAAACTTTTAACATTTCGACATAAAAAACACCGTACATCATAAAACAATAAACTTACTGTGCTCATTTTTCAGTACTTTTATCTTTCAAACATGAAGCAAATCTTGAAGAACAGTCTTCTTGTAATCCTTATGGAAGCTAATTAGATCAAACCAGGAACTGTTAAATAAGGGGGCAATGCTTAATAAAATCAGAAGCTCTGAGAATGGGAAATTGAAGATCTCAAACCATAATCCAGTTCAGTTTATCCAACTTTTTACAAAATGTGATTGCTCCTTGGAGGTCAAGTAAACTGCCCAGGGTCACACGGTAACATGCTGGACTGCTGTAGTATGAGAATACTACCATATTTATAAAGAGTGACTCGCTACATCAAGGTCAGGCGGACTACTGGTTATATTACTATATTTGTCTAGTCTAACATAACTCAGTTACTGGGGCCAAACAAACTGCAAAAGGTTGCACAAGACATCCTGAATCACAATTTTTTAACCATACTAAGTGAATACACAGCATTATTCGACTAAGAGAGCTTTCAGGCAATGCTTTTCTTTTTCAAAAACTAGGGTGACTCCCCCCAAAAAAGCATCTCTGAACACATTTTTGCACAAGTTCAGTGCCATTAGAGACACAACACTGTCAGGAGTGTGTAGGTTTTAAATCAAATTCTACATACATAGACATTAGAATGCAACAATTCTAAAAGAAAAAAAAAGCTGAGACTATAATATAATCACCTCCAAGTCAGAGGTGTATGGGGCAAGCGGCACAACACCCCTACAGTGCCGTCCATGCTGAGAACTGCAAAATCCAGTTTGCCAGTATGACAGGTGAACTGGTTGTGGTGCCCACATTATGGCACCCCTATAATGGTATATGGGGTGGGACTGTCTATGACTGTGGCTCACACACTAAACAGGAGGTATGGGGGGAAGGGGAGAGCAGACACACAACATGTGGTATTTATCAGCTGCAATATGTGTAATAATGTTTCTGGATGTTGACAACCTCATTTTTATACCTCATAGAAACATAGAAACATAGAATTTGATGGCAGATAAGGACCGCTTGGCCCACCAGTCTGCCCATTTCCCTGCCTACTGGATAAGCTGCAGATCCTAGTTAACCAGCAGCCTACTTCATCCTACCACCATCCCCTAGAATTGCCTTATGACTGTCCCATGCATGTGATTCCACCACTGTTTTTGACTCCACAACCTCCTCCGGAAGGCCGTTCCATGCATCCACAACCCTCTCTGTGAAAAAATACTTCCTTAAATTACCTCTGAGCCCGCCCCCCTCTATCTTCAAATTGTGCCCCCTTGTTCTTGCACACCTCTTTTTTTGAAAGATGCTACCCTCTTGGACTTTGTTGATTCCCTTGAGGTACTTGAAAGTTTCTATCATGTCCCCCCTCTCCCTCCTTTCCTCGAGGCTATACATATTAAGCTCCTTTAGTCTCTCTTCATATGTCTTCCAGTGCAGACCCTGCACCATTTTAGCTGCCCTCCTCTGGACAGCTTCCATCCTGTCTATGTCTTTGCGAAGACTGGGTCTCCAGAACTGAACACAGTACTCCAGATGGGGTCTGACCAGCTGTCTGTACAGAGGGATAATAACTTCCTGTTTTCTACTGGTGATGCCTCTCCCTGTGCATCCCAATATCCCCCCAGCCCTCATTGCTGCCCTGTCACATTGCTTGCCCACCTTTAGGTCATCTGATATGACTACCCCCAGGTCCCTTTCCATTTTTGTTGTTGTTAGTATCTCACCCCACATTGTCTACTCTTCCCCTGGGTTTTTGTTTCCCAGGTGCATTACCTTGCACTTCTTAGCATTGAATCTAAGCTGCCATACATTTGACCATTCCTCTAACCTTGCCAAGTCCCTTTTCATCCTTTCCACCCCACCTTGTGCATCAACTCTGTTGCAGATCTTTGTGTCATCTGCAAAGAGACATACTTTTCCTTCCAGTCCCTCTGCAATGTCGCTTATAAAGACATTGAAGAGGACCGGTCCTAATACTGAACCCTGCGGTACCCCACTAGTAACCCCCCTTTCATCAGAGTGGACTCCATTTACTATTACTCTCTGTGTCCTATTTTCCAGCCAATTTTTTACCCAGGCTGTCATCTTGGGACCCACTCCCAGGCTAGCTAACTTGTATATTAATCTTTTGTGTGGGACTGTGTCAAATGCCTTACTAAAGTCTAGGTAGGCCATGTCCATAGCCCTTCCCTAATCTACTACTTTGGTCACCCAGTCAAAGAAATCTATCAGATTTGTCTGGCATGACCTTGCTGCTGTGAATCCATGCTGCCTTGGGTCCTGTGCCCCTCTGGCCTCTAGATACTCAATAATTCTTTCCTTCAGAAGTGATTCCATCATTTTCCCTACCACTGAGGTTAAACTAACAGGTCTGTAATTTCCTGCTTCTGCCTTGCTCCCACTTTTGTGAAGGGGAATCACATCTGCCCTCTTCCAGTCCTCGGGTACCACCCCATCCTCCCATGATTTGTTAAACAGGGTAGTCAGTGGTGTCACTAATTCTACCCTTAGTTCTTTTAGAATTCTGGGATGAATCCCATCAGGCCCCATTGCTTTGTCCACCTTCAGTTTTAAGAGTTCTTTCAGAACCCTTTCTTCTGTAAATGGGCTGGTATCAACTTCTGTATCCAGTGTGTTTCTGCTGTTTGTTCTAGGTACCCCCCTCTTCCTTTGTAAATACTGAGCAAAAATATTTGTTTAGTATCTCTGCCTTTTCACAGTCTCCCTCTGCCCACCTCCCCCCACCTTATTAAGCCTCACTATCCCTCCCTTGGTCTTCCTTCGCTCCCTGATGTACCTATAAAAGGTTTTATCCCCCTTCTTAACTGAGTTGGCTATCTTTCCTTGGTTTGGGCCTTTGCTGTTCTGACTGCCTTCCCAGCTTCCTTTGATTTAACTGATACAGTTCTCTGTCCTGCTCCTTCTGTGATTCCTTGTACTTCCTGAAGCTTTCTTTTCTCTTGAACCTTACTGCCACTTCCTTTGAGAACCATAGTGGTTTCTTACATCGTTTAGTTTTGTTTATTTGCTTCACACAAAGGCTTGTTGCCTCTGTGATGGCAGTTTTATTATTCCCATTGTTCTTCCACCTCCTTCCTGCCCATTTGCTAGGGCATTCCTTGAGCACTACCCATTTTGGCAAAGTCAGTCCTCCTAAAGTTCAGTACCTTTGCCTTTGTGTAGCTTGACTCTATTGCTGTGTTTATTGTGAACCATACTGTTCGATGGTCGCTAGTTCCCAGATGGCTACCCACTTCTACATCTGTGATCTCTCTTCATCTCCATTTGAGAGAACCAGGTCTAAGATTGCTCCTTCTTGGTGGGCTCCTATACTAGTTGTCTAAGGCATGCCCTGTAGGGCATCTAGAATAACCCACTCTTCAAGTGGCTGCGCAACTGCACTCCAGTTAACATCTGGCATATTCAGATCACCCATCAGCAGTATCTCCCTTTTTACCATACTAAGTATACTTTCTATCATTTCCTTGTCCATTTTCCTCCCCTGAGAAAGGGGTCCTTATACAACCCTAATGCGGATTGTGGTGCCATTGCGGTCTCCAAATTTACCACAGTGGTTCTTCTCCTCCCTGTTTTCTCTTTTGTTCTGTTACTTTGATTCCTTCCCTTATGTAAAGAGCTACTCCTCCTCCTCTTTTACCCTCTCTGTCTCTCCTGTAGATAGTGTATCCTGGTATGTTTATGTCCCAGTCATGGTTTTGTGTGAACCATGTTTCTGTGACTGCCACGATATCCAGATGTTCCTCCTCCATCAAGGCCACTAATTCAGGAAGCTTGTTACTCAGACTACGTGCATTGGTACTCATTGCTTTCCATTTTTTGATGGCTTTACTTTCTGTTGAAGCATCCCCCACTGACCTTTCTACCTCGGTCTTTTTCCCATTTAGTACCCTGTTTTGTAGGGAGAGGCTGGGATTTTCCTGCTGCTTATCAGTGCCTCCCCCCTTGACTAGTTTAAAAGCTTGCCAATGAAGCATTTTAAACCCGATTGCTCAAAGACTTGTTCCTTCCTGGACAGATGCAGACCATCCTGCCAGTATAGGCTGGTGTCCCTCCAGGTGGAACCCCAGTCCCCAATGAAGCCAAACCCCTGTGCTCCACACCATTTTTTCAACCACTCATTAAACTGCATGGTGCAAAGTACCCTTGCCTCACTCATGCCATTTACAGGCAGCACCTCAGAGAAGGATACTGTGTGTGCTACTTGTCTTAGGCCCCTCCCCAGTTCTACAAAGTCCTTCTGCACTGCTCTAATCTCATGTTGAGCCAAGTCATTTGTCCCTAGGTGGACAATGACATCCAGCTCAGACTCCCGTGTAGCTGTTCTCGTGATCCTGAGGATGCGCTTCCTGTCCCTACAAGCCATGGCACCAGGCAGGCACTTTACTTCAGTTTTTCCTGCTCCCCCCCCAATTCATGTTGCCAGGTTCAAAACTAAATGAAGCTGTCTGGCTCTGAACTGTATGAAACTGATGCCCAAGTCTTGTCAGATCCACAGTCACCTCATATAAAATCTGATTTTACATACTTGCAAGAATAAGCTGAATAATGTGTGTTTCCACAGTGATTGTATCCTCTCAGACTTTTCTCTTTAGGGCTACAGTGGGTGTAGCCCTCTAGACCATTTTTTACGATCATTGAGAAAAAAGGACTCCTGCATTCATTCCAAATGGACAACACAAGGAAACTGGAACAACATGGTCCAGTTCTTCTCTTCATTCATTCCGCTATTGGAACTTGCTTTTCCTATTTTTTTGGATCCACCACATTTATTTTTTCAAAACCTTTCTTTTTCTGTCCTTTTCCGCTGATGGTTCCTTCACCACCTCAGTGTCCCAGAAATGCAATGATGAATACATTTCGCAAATGTAGGCTTGTAACTTTGGTAATTTACAATATTTCTACCCCAAATTCCTCACCTGCAGCCTTATGGGCTCTGGCCAGAATTTATGAAACTGAGCCCAGTGCCTCTGCTGTTCAATTAGTG
The DNA here is from genome assembly GCA_016271365.2 of Neoceratodus forsteri. Classification (NCBI taxonomy): domain Eukaryota; kingdom Metazoa; phylum Chordata; order Ceratodontiformes; family Ceratodontidae; genus Neoceratodus; species Neoceratodus forsteri. The sequence goes on along the minus strand of CM057458.1, from coordinate 783,913,784 downwards.
GAGACAGAAATATAGAAACATAGACTGTCAGCAGAGAAGGACCTCTTGGCTCATCTAGTTTGCCCATATTTGTCCTACCTATATTGGCACCAGTCACCCTACTCAGTCCCCGGGCTCCCCACCCCTCCTTACTTCTAATATCCCTCTGTGCCTAGGCCATGCATTCTTGAATCCTGTAACCATTTTAGCCCACACCAGCTCTTATGGGAGGCCTTTCCATGTGTCCACCTCTCACTCTGTGAAGTACTTTCTCCCATTACCTCTGAGCCTCCTCCTTCTATCTTCATAATTGGACTCCTTGTCCTCAAGCATCTTTTTCATTGAAATATGCATCCTTCTTATGTTATTTATACCTGTGAGGTACATTATTTGAATATTTCTATCATATCCACCCTTTCCCTCCTTTCTGCCAAGGAGCACATATTTAATTCCTTGAGCCTTTCCCCATAGGGCTTTTCATGCAGGCCATGCATCATTTTTGTTGCCCTCCTTTGTACTGTCTACATCATATTTATGTCCTTGAGGAGATGGGGCCTCCAGTATTGTACACCATACTCGAGGTGTGGTCTCACCAGTGATCTATACGGGGCATTATTACCTCCCTCTTCCTGCAGGTAATTCCTCTACCTATTCATACCGACATCCTGCATGCATTCCCCACTAACTTGTTGCACTGTTTCACTACCTTCAGGTCAGCAAAAAATGGTCACTTCCAGGTCCCTTGCCTGCTTTGTGACAGTTAATACCTTCCCCCCATTTGGTATGTTGCCCCTGGGTTCCTGTGCCCCATGTGCATTACTTTGCATTAAAACCCATTGCTGCCATAGAGCAACAAGGTGAGAGGGAGCACATTTCTGCTGGTATCCTGTGATAAGGGCATCCGCTATTGAGCACTTACAAAAAGGGTGAATCAATAGTGGTGCCTGTTCACAGGGCTACTGGACAGGGGGGAAAATACGGGTATAGCGACATCCTGTCACTACATGAATAAGCACGCATGGGGGGAGCGAGCATGCTGTGTGAGGGGGGGAAGAGGAGGAAGGGTTTGTTGAGTGTAGCGTGACGGTGGGTTGCCAAGCTGGCCATGTGGTGTGGCGGGTTCATGTCAGGCTAGGGTTGGGAGGATACCAGGTTTGGTGCTGGGCGCATCAAGATTTTTGCTCCGGTCCACGAACATTATTTTTTTGTTTTAACCCCCTCCGACAGGCATCCCCTGGAGTTGAGAATCCTTTAGTAGTGGGATACGGGGGGCAAAGCCCCCTGGGGGTTGCGGATGATACAGCCCCTCACAAAAACAAAAAAACTATCTTTTCTGCACCCCTTCGGTTTGTGCCACGAGTGTACATCGACGATATTGATTTTCGCGGATGTACATTTGCCCTAACAGCAATCTTCTTTCCTCGATCGCTGTTATCACATAAACCCATTTCTGCCAATTCTTCTCCCTCCCTTCCTCCCTTCCACCAAAGACTTCCACAGCCATTTGGCTCCTTGTATTGGCTGCAGTCCACCGTTCAGGCAAACAGACTGCTCAGGGGGCAGGATCCTGTGAGCCCTTTAATCATTATATAAGTATCTGCTGCCAAGTCGCCCTCCTGCTTGTGGCCCCTCCTGCTAAGGATGAGTGCAAAAGACTGACAACTTGAGTTTGCTCAGAGCCAGCTTAGTGTCAGCCATTGGCCAGGCATGCTGCTCCACCTCTGACATACCAACTGCCTGTCCATTCTGCCAATCAGCCTCACATCTCTTCATGGTAACCTGCTCACCCCATTAACAAAATCCTAGCTAGTATTTTCTTCCCGTCTGGCTCAACTGGAACATTTGCTTATTTGCACCAAACTCTTGGAACTACTCTTGTCCAGGATGAAATGTCAGTGATTGCCTGCTCCCTGTCTGGGTCACCAGCATCTTTTGTTCTTTGATTCTAGTCTACTGGGCCTATTTGTTTGCAGGCTATAATGCTAACTATTGTGTACTCCTTGTCTGGGTCAGCTTTAACTTAAGTTTCTCATACCTATAGTTTATATATTTTGCTACCTGGTTTATTTGCTCCTGCTACTGCTGCCTATATAGTCATAGATCATAGTCTGCTACTGCATGTACGATTTGCTGCTTAGTGTATTTGCTCCTGTTACTGCAGCCTCATTAGTCATACATCTACTTATTAAGCCTACTACAGCATGTACAATGTGGTTCCTTGTTTATTTGCTTCTGCTATTGCTGCCTCAGTAGTCATATATCTGCTTATCCAGCCTGCTGCAGTTTGTATGACTTGCTGCTCAGTGTATTTGCTGCTGTCATTGCTGCCTCTGTAGTCATGGATCTACTTATTCTGCTACAGCACTTACAGTTTGGTGCTTAGTTTATTTTCACCTGCTATTTCTGCCATCAGTAGTCATGTATCAGGATCTGTTAAAATGATTGGCAACTAAGGGGAGCTGAGGACCAGGAAGCCATCTACCAGGAGGACAGAAGGAGTAGACTGGGCTGGGGGATCAACGAGGGAGTGGAAAACCTTCAAAAATTTAGCAGTTTCTACTTCTACTTCTAATTCTGCTTATCAAGCTTACTGCAGCTTGTACAACTTGCTGCCTAATTTATTTGTTCCTGCAACTGCTGCCTCAGTAGGTATAGATCTGCTTATCAAGCCTGCTCTGGTTGTTATCTCTAGGTCTACTGCCATTTTACTTACAGTTTGCTTACTGCCTTGTCCGAATACATCCAAGTCATTTAGCTGTTGCATTTCCTTCACTGTCAAGGTACTTACTACTGACCTACCTACATTAAGTCACCCACTTCTAATTACAGCTCACTATGCTCCATACCCTTCCTGTCTGTATCACTCTTCATGATCTGCTATCCCAGTCCCTTCCCTCCTCCTCTTACTCCTCCCTCAAACCTTTTCCTATATCTTCCCTTCTCTTCCACATAATTTTTCCTTCAATTTCCCTCCCTTCCCTTGTTTCTGCATTACCCCTCCATCTGCACTGCCCCTTCCCCTCCCCTCCTTCCCTTCCCCCTACTCTTCCCCTGCCATTCATCTTGGGCTCCTCCAGACCCTAAACCTTGTACTTCTCTCTGTGTCTCCTCTTTTGTTCACTCTCTCCCCCCTTCCTCCTGTCCCTGTTGCTCAAGCAGTTGAAGTCCCACTATATTCTTCTTCTCCTCTTAATTCTCCTCCTCCTGCTTGCTGGTGACATTGAACCCAACCCTGCCCCCTTCCTCCTCCCCTCCCTACTCTCTGTAAAGGCCTCAGCATTTTCCACCTTAAGGCTAAGTTGTTGTTGTTGTTTAAAATTTTATTCAAGTTTTTTATGAATTGGAAAAGATGTTACATACTCCACTGAGCAATGCTCATTTCAAAGGAGGTCCATATTACAAAAGTAGAAAAGACAAATTGCTGGTGCCTGCTCCCCAAAATCAATTCCTTTAAAGACTGGTTCTCTCTGCACTTTCCAGGCCTCTTGTGTCACTTTGAATCCTGGCTCTCCTCCAGAGCAACTGACACCAGTTTTGCTCACCCAGACTACCACCTCTTCCATCAAGACCATAGCACACATGGTGGTGGACTTTCTCTGTATGTCCTTCAGAACCTATCCTGTTCCATCAGCTTCAAAGAGTCAGTCCTTCCACCGACAAGCCCTTCTAGCCAAGCTATCCTTCCTTTCTACCATCCTTATCATTGTTGGTATTTTCTATGCCTCTCCTAAAATCTCCCCCTCCTTCCTGGTTGACTCCCTCTCAACTCTTGTGTCCCATGCTGCCTCAGGTGAGCTTATCTTCCTTGGGCATTTCAACATAAATTTGCTCTCCCCTGCCTTCAAACCACCCTTCACAGGACTGAGTCCCTAAATCTCTTGAAAGCTCAACCTTCACTCTCCAAATCACTTCCTCCTGGACTGGGTGCTCTCCTCCCACCCACACCACATCATTGAAGCATGCATTATACCAGAGGTGTTCAGTGACCACTGTATGACCTACTGTATCATGAAAGTGAGGGCCACTCATTCTGCCCCCCAAAACATTTGGTCCCGGTCACTCAGGTCACTTGACACTAATGCCCTCCTAAATGACCTTGCTGCCTCGGAATGGTCCCTGTCTATTCTGCCCTGGACAGTAACACTTCCCTCTCCCTCTTCCATGCCATAGTTGGCCTAACCCAGAACATTCACACCTCCCTAAGAGAAATCAGGGTTAAATACTTCCATCACCCCTTCATTACATCTGATCTTATCAATCTGTGCAAGTCCCACTACTAAGCTTGGGCACATTTTGAATCCTCTCAATCACTGTCTAACCTCTTATCCTACATGTCACTCAGGAACTCCTCCTCAAAGGCTGTCCACACTGTAATGGTCCACTACTTCAAAACAATCCTCCAATCTAACCTTAACTTCCCACTAAATTTTTAAGGTTATCCAGTCCCTCTTTGATACCACAGCCCATTCTACTCCCCCTGTCCTCCTGGTGGATGGCTCCCTGGTCTTCATCTCCCCTTAGCTGCCAATCATTTTAACAGATCCAGAAGCAAATGGTTTGATACCTTTTTTGGAATAACAGAGATGTTAAAAAAATAAAACAGTGTCTAAGCTTTTGGACCAACCAGGTCCTTCCTTGGAGACTATGGCCTAAGAGGAAGGACCTGGTTGGTCTGAAAGATTAGACATTTTTTTCTATTTGTAACATCTCTGTTGGTCCAATAAAAGATATCAAACCATTTGCTTCTGGATCTGTTCTTACAAGTACCAATATGGCAAATAAACTAATTCTGTATGCAATCATTTTAATAACTTCTTCACCATCTATTCTCTACCTTCTCCTTCATCTCCTGGTCATTCCCCCGTTCTGTCCCCTGCTGCCTCTCCCACATCCCCATCACCTGAAGGCTTCCATGTTCCTCCACTTTTCCCCCAGGAAGTCTACCTTGTCATAACTTCACTTAACCCTTCTAAATCCAGCCCTGATGGGCTTAACCTCAAACATTTATGTATATTGGCTCTGGCCATTGCCTCTATATTTGAACACCTTATGAACCTGTCCTTCTCCCTTGTGCTGTCCCTCAGGCCTCAAAGGTTGCAAAGGCTCTGTCCCTGCACAAAGGAGGTGATCCTCCTCTCCTGGCAACTTTTGGGCAATCTCACCCTTCCCCTCTCTAACAAAGCTTCAGGAGACCATTGTTTATTCCAGGCTTGCTGACTTCCTTTATTACGTTGATTTACTCTCCCCTTCCAGTCTGGTTTTAGGAAGCACCTCCCCATCATCTCCTCCTCCTTGCTGTGATTCACTGACTTCATCCTCACTGAGAAGGATCAGGGAAATATTACAGCAGCTTTGTTCATAGATCTGACCAAAGCCTTTCACTTGGTGTCCCACCCTCTCCTCCTTGGCAAGCTGAGCTGTACTGGACTCTCATCATTGGCTTTTGACTGGTTCCATTCATACCTCATGGGCTGTCTACTGTTAGTTCAGGGGGGAGATGTCAGGTCCCCTCCCCATCTATCTTAGCAGGGATCCCACAGGGGTCCATCTTGGGACCATTCTGTTATCTGTTTTCCTAAACAACCTCCCCTCTACTTGTGTCTCTTTGCATATCCACATGCATGTGGATGACATGATCATTTACACCTCCAGCCCTTCGGCTTCATCTGTGAAAGGTCTGCTCCAGCATGACTTTCACAACATACTGTGCTGGTTCCATGCCAACCAACTCATGAGCAACACAAAGAAGACTGTGACTATGACCATTGGCACCAGCTAGAAACTGGCCAGACTCTTGTACTCCCCTGTTTTCTCCACACTAGATGGCACCTTTCTGGAGGTTAACCCCACCTTCAAGTACCTTGTTGTGTGGCTTGACAGCAAGCTTAACTTCTCTACCCACATCAATGCCATCCATACTAAACTCCACCCTAAACTCAGTGCCTTGAACTGCAATAAGGACTGCCTATCCCTCTAGGTCCAGCAGAAGCTGGTAACCAAAATGGTTCTCCCAGTCTTTGACTATGTGGATGTGGTCTTTGGCACCACCCTTTTCTCTTCCCTTTCCAGAAGGGATACTTTCTGTAATGCTTTCTGTCATTTCTCTACCATGTTTACCCTCTTTATTCATCACTGCTCCCTCTATTCCTCCCTCTCAGCCCTCACACTGTAGTCATGTTACCAGTCCCAGTGTGCATCCCTCATTGCTAAATACTGGTTTAGTTCCCCTCCCTTCTATGTTTCATCACTCTTCTCCCCTATCCCATCCTATTCTTACTCTCTCCACTCCAGGGATTTCTGTACCTTCTCCATTTCCCATCCTCAATCTTCTACAAGTCAAACTGTTTTCTCCTACCACCTCCCTTCCTCTGAAATCTGCTTCCCTCTGCCTGTCCCCCTCACTCTTTGCCTTTAGACATCAGCTAATGCATCTTCCTGTACCCAACTATCCCTGTCTACCCCCCTCTTAACATTTTGTGTTCTCTCCTCTGACCCCCTTTAATCAAGGCTGGGTGTGACTCCAGCCAGGTACACGTGAGGTGGGCACCTGAATTAAGGAGATGTCCAAAATGGTGACACGATGTGGGTGAAAGCCTGAATGGTGATAGAGGAGGTAGGGCGACCAGATGTGGTGGGGTGGGTGACTGCAGAGTCAGGATGTCTCTATATGTACATGCGGCGTGGGGGAAGCAAGCACAGTGAGTGTGGGATGGGGGGTGGAGGGAATGTAGGGGGTGGTGCTGTGGTCGGCTGCCAAGCTGTGCCATGGCATCGGGGGTTGGCCTCTGCTTGTGGTGCATGGGGTACCGGATTCGGGTCTGGGTCCGGGGGCTGCTGTGTTTTTGTTGCACCCAGTCCAAAACCTTTTTTTTTTTTTTTTGCTTTCACGTGGAAGGGGTGTGTGGAAAGCATTTGCCTTTTTTAAGTCCCCTGTGCCATTCTTCCGTGTGCTGAGGATGTCAGAGTGATGAAATTGGTTTCACCACCCTGATGTCACGATAATATGGGTTGCCGTTCGGTACTCACCATTATCACATAAAACCCTCCAGCCAAGGTCTGTTTTTTGGACCCCACTAGCACTGTCACTGAGCTCAACAGTCACTGTGCACTTTATTGTATTCTGTCATGATTATCCATGTATCATCAAATTAATTAATTAATTCATGCTTTTAATATACCACGTCAAATCTTTGCTAATATACCTGTAATGTTGCCTATTTAACAGCATTCTCAAGTTTTGTAGCTTTATTCCTTCAGTACTCCCCCCCTCCCAAGCTTATATCTGGAAATGAGCCTTGGCTCGGTGTGTCTTTCTGTTTACCAATTTTTATATAAACTAAATATCACCAAGCCTTTGGACCATGCGGTGGCTTAACCTTTAATGGAAACTAAGGGAATGGGACATGGAATGAGACTAGCTGGACCTTTGGCACACGCAGGGAGAGTAGTTTTCAGAGATGGTGCTGACATGGTCTACACAGCTAAATGAACCCCTGTGGACTTAGGGGTCCACCCTCTGGCAGCTGATTCTAAGTGAATAACGACTGCTGAATGGAATGACAAATAATGATGAAATATGACTGAAGAGGTACTGAAATTTGAAGGTACATCAAGTTGAAAATGAGAGGTACAGCCCAGCCTCAGTAGGAAAGGCTGAAGCTATATATACACACTAAAACTAGAGTGGTAAATGCTGAAGTAGACTAAGTAAGACTACATAACATTTCAGAGCAGGAGGGAGCAGCTGCCTTGCTAGAAAGCCAGGTGAAAGCACTGGAGGAGGAATGCAGTAGAACTGAATGGAGGTTTGCAATTAAATGAATGTTATTGAACAGTTTAAGTACAATAAGAACATAAATAACATTGCAATAATATTGAAAAGTCACAAATGTGATTGCATGTAGCCTGATATGAACAGCAAAATGGAAAAGACAGATAGCACAAGTCAAAACAGCAGAATGACATAGGTAGGACATACAGTGGAAACTAGTAAGCACACCAAGAACTAAAACAGAAAGAAACATAGGAGTTACATGAGGACAGTGTTGCAGCAGGAGTAGCCAAATGAGAGAAAGAAGAAAGCACAATCAGCAGCCAGGAAAGGTAGAAAAAAAAAACAAAGATAAAATAATGATCTAGAAAGCTTTTGAAAGCACAAACTGAACAGAAAGCAAAAAAGCAAAAAAGGAAGGTGGCAGTCAACCTTGCCCCAGCACTGTATCTGGGTGTACCTTCCACGTAAATGTAAAAACTGTAAAAATTGTCTTTTCTCCTGTTTTTGTACCTGAATGTATTCGTCTGAACCAATTACTGTATCAATGTACCTGTTGTACCCTTTTGTACTCTCCAGGGTCGTTCCTGAAAATAGGCATAAAACTTGTCTAGTGTACTTACCCGGTAAACAAAAACTAAATAAATAAATTAATTAAAGGGAGAATGGGGAAGGGGGGCAGAGCCCATGCAGAGCCTCCTGCTGCAGCAAAGAAACAGTGCTTCCAAATGTGGCTCACAGAAGCTGGCTCAAATAGCTCAGGAAAAGGGGAAGGGGGCTGGCAGGTAACTCCTGACCCTTGAGCCACAAGCATGGCCTTTTAATTCCCAGGACAGGATGCTAGCCACTTGACAGATACTGCCAACATAGTACATAATTGTGTACATTTATAGCAAACAATACTAAAGAAACACAGTGATCAGAAATGGCATAGCTTGAAATCAATGTCTACAGCATATCTGTTTGCTTTGATATGCTCTTCACTAGGTCAACCAGAACTACCAATGTTCAGGGATTGATAGCAACACTAAGAAACACAAATCTGCTTTGCAAGTATTCCTTAATACTGATTGACCCCCACATCATCCTTTTGCCGGTAGCTCACTGACTGTATTTCATTTATCTTGTATTGCCATTATATAATTTATAAATAATGCTTTGACAACTGTACCAGACATAAAATTGTGATTATGAATAGAATCCTATGTATGATTTAGAATGAATTTACTGATACGATAAATAGAACTTAGAATCCTGCATGTATTAGTCCACAAAACACACAAACCACGTAACATTCTTGTAAGTGAGGGATACAATCACAAGCTTTACTACAGGCTAAATAACAGAACTTTCAAATGACATGACTAGTAATGTACAAACCGTTTAGGAGGGTGTGCCATATGACACGCAGGGTTCTCGGTAAGACTCTCTGATGCCAGAGACATTTCTGTAACATCAAAGTGTATTGTTGGAGGGAGATCCCATAATAACAGATTGCTGGCTAGTGCAGAATATATTAGTGTACCATATAGTACATGTTACAGTTAGTGGTTTGCGAAATTAAAAAATTTTACCCAGCAAAATATTTCACGTAATCCCTGCATTATGTGAAGCGTTTAATGGTGTGAAATCTGAATCCCCAGCAAAATGTGAAATTTCATCTAGAAATGCTAATTTCATCACCTGCAGGCAAAATTTCACATTTGAGAGCCGGGGGGTAACAGCTGGAAAAAGAAAATCCACCGTAGCCACTGGTCCACACATTCAGCAGCACTCCCTTGCTGGAGTCTGGCTCCTTCTCATTACACCCCGCTATTTATGTGCAGCCTTTCCTTTGTTTAAATCTGGTACCCTTTCTAGTCTGATTCTTGATTGGTCACTCCTCCCACTGGCTTGGATGCTCCTAATTTGGTGTCCTGACTCTTTGCTGCCTGCCACACCTCTGATCTTAATTTCTATGGAAGGAAGAAAAACAAGAAAATAACTTAAAACATAAAAAACAGCAACTGCCTCTCCCTTCTGAACAATGGCTCGGTTCAGCTGTGGCATCCAATTTCTACCACTCTTCACTACACTTTCGATCCTAAGTGAATGGGGAAAAATACCAGAAACAAACAAAAATAAAGGTCAGTAAATTATTTAAAATACAGACCATAAAGTGATTACAGCTCTAAGAAAAAATCCACCTCCCAGCACTCAGCCACAGTGGAGTCCTCCGACTGCACCATAGCCATTGGTCCACCATTCAGCAGCACTCCCTTTCTGGCATCTATATATAGGGTGTAGTGAATGAAATAGCTGACACTTTGTCTCATTTTCAATTGCAGTGCTTTTTGTCCTCGCATCACCAGCTAAACCGACTGCACTCAACCCACACAATATCAGTCAGTACTTGTGGGACCAGGTAAGATTTTGATTTGGTAGTTAATCAGCATATCTATAACTCCAGCACAAAGAAGATCTACTTGAGGTGGGTGTCATTCATTCTCTTCCTATTGTGGGCCAGGGGTGGGACCACAAGACACCAGTGATGTGGGGTCTTTGTAAGGGGGGAAAATACTTTTTTTAAATATTATGCACAAAATTCTGCATTTCGCACCACCGAAATTCTGGTGAAATGCACTAATTTCATGAAATATTTCGAGGGGTGAAATTCCTAATTTCACCAGAATTTCACCGGCACAATAAAATTTATCTGCATCTCTAGTTGTAGGCACTACTGGACATTTGGGATCTTTTTAATGCCCTATACTACACATTTAAGATGTGGATGGAATTTTGCGCAGTATTCCTGGTTTCCTTGCTCATGTGCATTGTATTTCAGATGATGGACATCCATTCAGTATGGCAGCTATTAAATGTGCAAATATATAAGATGGGTAATTTCTAAAGAACAAACCATATGGAATGTACATTAAATGCCTCTTGCTGACTGGTAACATGCAAGGAAACATAACACTACATTATAAAAAAATTTGTTTACAACAACAGTCGTTAAATTGGTATACCTACATAATCTAAGCTGTACTATATGTGCATTCTGGAAACAACTCCCTAAACCTGAAAACAGTATATACATTCTAAATAGCGTTATGCAAGCCAAATATAATTGCACCATTCTTACAGAAAAATGAGAACAATGTGATACGGCAGTAACTGCGTTATGCCTGTCTTGTCCTCCCACTGCATATTGCTTTTCATTGAATAATAATCATCTTGGTTGAGTACATGTGCATTCCAAAATTGTAATAAAAAACAAGAGCATTCTGTTGAATATACAGTACAATCCATACTCCCTTTTGAAGCATCACAAAGTGTGATACTCACTTTTGAAGAATTACAAAGTGTGTTAGAATATTTTCTATGTGTATTTTATGGTGTTTATTTGCATCAAGAAACAGAAAACAAAAACAAACATCAGACATCTACATCAATCTGCATACCAGTTTCCATATCCTCATCATATTCTGAGCAGTTTTTGTTGATGGGCTGGTCTTCAAGGGGAGAGGATGGGGAGAAAGGGAACAGGGTGGGTGTGACAGCTGACTTTAGTAGGAAGATACTGATGGAGTTTGGCACCCATCACAGGTAATGCATTGAGCCTGCTGGTTCCTGTATGCTGGATACCAGTGGTGAGGTTAAGCACTGACTGCCAGTGATGCATTGGCACTGTTGGCTCCTGTGGAGGGAGACCAACAACAGCATTGTGCACTCAACTGCCAGTGAGGTACAGAGGTAACTGGGTTGGACAGGGGGGCATTTCAGTGTGGTGTCAGATGTGCACACAAGTCTGACAGGCACATTCTGATCAGACATTAGCCTGACATTTGCTTTTCATGCTTTTGAAAAATGCACGAGTGACACGTGCAATGGTCATCACATACCTGCATCTTACCGGCACTGAAACTATGGATCAGATACAGGTTGCAAGAGAACCACATTTGAATGACTCTGACAATATGGACCACTGCAGTTGGGATGCAGAGCTTTTAAAATGTACCCCACCCTCTATTAATGGTCATCAGGAATCCAATGGTGATGAAGACTGTTTGCCAACCTCTAGCCTGCAACATTTATGCTGCATGTGTTTTAGCAATGACTAGTGGTGCACCCTCATAAAGTGAAGCTCTTAGTTTTATTTTTAACAGGTTTTGGTGCTATGTGGTAAATATACCCAAGATTTAATGCTTTTTTTTTATTACGTAATCACATGCCACAGTGACATTTAAATGAAGTTATCAATGAATTATTTTTGGACCTGTCTTAATTAAGGGTTTACAGATAACAACAGGGAGGCAGCAAAGACATTAGCTTTATTTACTTATTCATTCATGTACATAATTCTGTATGTATTGATTTATTTACTGCATTTATTTATAACATATTTTACCAGGTATGCAAGTAGAGACCATGGGGTTTGTTTCCAGGGCTCTGTGATGCCAAGTCAGCAACTAACTCATCTACCGGCATCACAGCCATGTAATAGAGTAAAAGTGATGGCAGATAATGACTGCAAGGCCCATCCAGTCTGCCCATTTCTTTTTCTACCTTATGAATGTGCCATTGGCCTTTGCTCTGTCAATGGCCTATCTATTCATACTCATCTGTATTGCTCCCTTATGCCTATCCCATGCCTGTTTGAAGCCCTGCACTGTATTTATATCCACCACTTCCCGAGGTAGGCCGTTCCATGCATCCACCACCTTTTCTGTGAAAAAGAACTTCCTCACATTACACCTTAATAGGCCTCCCTCTAATCTCATGCTGTGTCCTCATGTCCTGCAATTTTTCTTATATTGAAACATGTTAGACTCTTTCACCTTGTTAATGCCTTAAGGTGTTTGAAAGTTTCATCATATCACCTCTCTCCCTCCTTTGCTCTAGGGTATACATACTGAGCTCCATTAATCTATCCTCATACTTTAATACAGTAGACTATATTTCACTTACTGTAGTTGTAGGCAGACATCTTCTGTTACTACTAATCCCAGAATCTCCTGCAGATGACATCAGAGCAGTAGGCAACAGTAAGAAGATTCAATAGCATGCGGTGCATGTTAGAGTATATAAAGTATAAGCTATGATCTTTTGTTTGCTAGTCCCACTGTCCATGGGCAATGTACAGTCACAAAAGTCTGTACTTAGCCCCTGTAGAAAAATAGCCCCAGAAAACATCTGATCTGAGATTATAAAAGCCCTAACATGCACTGCAGACTATTAAATATACCACTGTTGCCTACTGCTCTGATGTCAGCTGCAAGGGATTTTGGGATTTGTAGTAAAAGAAGATGTTAACTTACAACTAAGCAAAATTAGTCTGATATATTCTACAGTAAACAGTAAGAAAACCAAAAATGTTTTTGCCCATGGAGTGCACTTTGGGACCATCCCCACATGTCTGTATGGGTTCCTTTGCCTGTCTGTTCCATATGCCTGGACACAATTTTCCTACCATCTGTAACCTGTTGTATCATTTACATCTATGTCTAACATTTTTCTCTCCAAAGCTGAATGTCGAGTACCACAAATCATCTACAGTAGAGCATCTGTAGATAAGTCCAACTTTTGGAAGCTGGAAATAACTCCAACAAAACAGAACATGGTATAGACATACCAGAGCAGTTTCTGACATTGAGATAACTAAGAGTGTTTCCTTTGTATGGCTTTTGAAATCCCACCTGATGTAACTAGGAGTTGTGTCATTTTATGACTTTTGGAAAACCCACCTGCTCGCCCAATGAAACTAGAAGTTGAGTTTCTATTTTGGTACTTTTGGAAAATCCCTCCCATAGGCTTTGACAATTCTACCCTTAGTCTTTATATAGCTGATGTTCTTTTCCTTTTTTGTCAAGTACATGAATGAGGACAGTGAATAAAAGTGTGGAAGCTATTTTTTTCTTATTATATTTTGGAAAATGTCACAATGATTTGTAATATATATTTCTCCACTGCAAAAGTCCACTGCTAAAGGGGCCTATTCATGATCGGGTGGGAAATATGCCCGGAGGTGCATATCCTGCCTGCAGAGCTCCTCACCTCTGGACAGGTGCACACAACTGGCATTCACCATTGGCCACCACCTGTCTGCGGCTCCACTCCCCCAGTGCACAGTATTCTACAGGGTGGCCGGGGGTGGAGTCGCGGACCCAGTCAGGCATCCAATGGGAATCCCAGCAATGGGTGCCACAGTGGATCCCTTACATAGGTAGGCATGGGTCCGAGTGTGTGAATATCCCCTGCAGGCACCTGGACCCATGTGGCTGCATTCCCCACATCCCCTGAGCTGATCATCCCAGGTACCAAGGCCCCTGCCATAGACCCACCCATCACATGGATGCCCCGTCCTTGAATGGCCTGGGCACCCCCCACCATAACACAGTGCTGCCCCATCGCTGAGTTCACCAAGACCCCCCTGCCCTGCCACAACGATGGTCTGTCACAACTCTGGTGCTGCATTGCCATCACCCCCCCACACACACAAACACACACATATGTCAGGCAATGGACCTAGTGCAGTACATCAACCCACCCCACCCTCCCCATCACAGTCTCTGATGACCCTCCCACAGCAGAGTGGCTGCACCTGGGCCAGTGCCCAGTACTGCACACCCACCCATCCATCCTACCCCTGGCCCAGTCCCAAACTCCCACCCCTTCATTGGTGGTCATTGGTCACTCCCCACCACTGCACTGACACCCCCGGACCACATTCCCACCTACGGTGCCACTGCCTTGGATGGCCAGCAACACAGCCCTTCACAGACCACCTCGGCTGCCGGCCATCCAACTGATAGGCAGCATGCTCCAATCAGCAGTCGAATGGCCAGCAGCTGAGGAGGTGTGTGGAGGTTTGTGATGATGGCCGTTCCTGGCCATGGCACTGACAGGAAGGTACTGGGGCAAGGGGGGTTGTCGGTGCTGCGGGGAGGCACTGACATCACGGGATAGGGGCTGTGATCAGGTGCAGTGGGGCCAGGTGGCCCTACCAGATGTGTCTTGCACAGAGTTGTGGGTGTACAGGATGGGGGTGACATTATCAGTGCAAGGATGAGGCAGCAGTGTGTGGTGGAGGGGGGATGCCAGACTGGTATCCGGGGTTGAGGCCCCACTGAGCATTGGGGTGAGGGATGCTGTATATGACTTCAGAGCGTGGACCACCTGTGTGTGTTGGGGGTGGGTGCCAATTACCCCCATGGGCGGGGGCATGCCTGTGTGTGTTTGGTTGGGTTACAGACAGGTGCCAGTGAGCTGTTTGTGTCAGGCTGGGCACACAGGGCTGTTACAGCAGGGTTCACCCTGGAGTAACAGGTGCCCTCCTACACCCCCCGGTGTGCAGCACTACTCACCTTGGTGAATGGTGCATAGTGCTGGTACAGCCCCGGTATGTTCCTCTTCCACCCCTGGTGCATTGGTGTCCACATGGCCAGGGGATCAGGTGTGTAGGGGCTGCAAACCCCAGTTAGTGCATCATGCGTGAGGAGCGCAATGGGTGCAAAGTGGCTATTCACTGCAGATACGTGGTGCGTAGCCACTCCTCACTTATGTGCATAGGGGCCATTAATAGAAATTTATTGTTTAACTGGCCATATTTTATATAGAAGGAACACTTTTGCCAGTAACTCCCAAAGATGAACAGACATCTGAAAGCTCCATAGATTTTTACTTCTTTGAAGCTAAACAAGGTTAAATGGAAAAGAGGCTGACAGAATGAGATAGCATATTCCCAACAAGCATTTATAAAGCGCAACAACATGAGGATTCCATAATCCTTAAATACTGAGTGTATGGCCTACAATATATAGTGATGCTGCTGGCAGCAAGCTACAATGGACTGACATTAAGCTAGTATACAGGTACAGAATCAGTTTAGCCAAAGGCTGGATATGTTTAGATAGATAGATAGATAGATAGATAGATAGATAGATAGATAGATAGATAGATAGATAGATTGATAGATGGATAGACAGATATTTATTGTTTAACTTTTCTTTTTTGTACTGTACTGTACTCTCATGTGATACATATGCCTATGTCCAGGACCACTTTGAAAATGAGCTTACTCAATGATGTTATGCCTGGTTAAAAAAGTTTTGATTGATTGATTGATAATTTAAAAGTCACAACAACAGATAAAATCACAGTTTAAAAAAAGACAGAAAATATAATACATACACAATTCACTATGGTAAATGTACAATAAATTATCTCAATACTCTACATACATACATAAATCCTTATACATTGTAGTAATTTTGTAGCACATTATTATACATTGCTATGGTAAATCTTTACAAACTCTGCCAGAAGGCACAGAATCCATATCATTGTACAGCTATCTTGCTATTTGTCCTTATTCAAATGTAGCTTTTTCTCTTCAATAACCTTGATGAAGGAGGCTGCCAGGATCAGTATCTGCCTGGGTTTTGCTTTCAAAAGATGCACTACCAAATGTTGTGGTTCATATTCTAAAGACCCCAATATTTCTCATAATATGTATTTATGAAATTTGTCATATAAAGGTCAGAGAATAACCAGATGTACCAAGTTACTCTGCCTTAATTTGCAATTACACCAAGTATTGTTTCTTTCCTTGTCTTTTTTGTATTGATTTAGTCTCCATTGACTGGTAAAGCACTCAAATCACCTGCACCTGCCCAACATAGGGGCACAGCACTTGTCCTTGGTGGCCCCCATAAAATCCAAACTGACTCCTGGCTGTACATTTCAGCCAGGACCACCCACTTTGACAAGGTCTCCTCAGACAGCTCTGCAACCCGTTGTGCACTAGCCACCCATTCTTTTCTGATTGGATTACCCTTCCTGCTCTGTAAGCCCTATTTTTTTTCTGCTCTCACTATCCTGCCACGTATGTCTCACAACTATGGTAGTTTCCAGTATTTTTGTACCTACACTGTTTGCAGCCATCACTCTGTATAGAATCTGCAATGTCATTAGCTACCACCTTGTATAATTTATGCACTGTATTAGCTACCACCCTGAATAATTTATGCACTGTATTAGCTACCACCTTGTATAGGTCATCACACTCTCTGCACCTGTAGTAGTGTTTAGTGTTTAGCAACCAAATTGTATAGGTCACCCAGTGTCATTAGACACACAGCACAAATGGCTTGTATATAGTTCATCTCTGTGTCTCTTGTACTATAGTAGTAGTCCTATGGATGAAACGTGCTATGCTGATTCGTTCCATTGTCTATGTTTGTTTAATTTGTTGGTTGATGAGGAACCTTTGGAAATGAGTCCCTGACTCAAAGGTCTGTAGTCCGATTGTATCAGTAAATAAATAAATAAACTTTCTGTGACTGAGTCTGTTGACTGTCATCAGGTAATTTTCCATCCTATGGTTTCTTTTATTGTCTGTAATCCATGCAGCATACATATTTTGTACTGTTTGCACCTCTCCAAATCTTTTTGGATGAAAATGTCCGGATATGCTTAGTTTTAAAAAGTCTAGCTATCAGAAAGATGCTCTTAAAGGCCAGGGATGAATTCTATGCTCTGGGAGTTAGCCTCGAGGTTACACAATTGATTGCAATCCTAAAGAATCTGAAGATTATATAATGGTAGAATATGAAAGTAACGAAACTGTAAAACCAAAAAAAAATGGACAAACTTAGAAAAAGTTGATCTGAAAATAAGCAGAAAAGAATATCATATTTGTGAAGCTTGTTATTACAAGATGAGGAATTTTCTTAATGGAAATTACAAAAAATTATTCGACAACACACGAAGGGTCCAAGTAAAAATAATAGTCTCGATCTGGAGGAAGGCTGATGTTTAACCTTACAGGAAGGAGATTTTGAATGCAGAGAAGTTACTACAGAGTTCCAAGCTAGAGTGTTAGAAATACAAACAACATAGTGGAATTTAATTAACTCAACATTTCTCCAAATAGAGAAATTCAAATCATAAGCTAGAATTTAGCAGGTCTGGAGACACAAATTGAAGATCAGGAATACTGTACTTTTTAAAGATATTACATTATTTTATTTCAAGAAATAGGGGATAATCTCAGACAAAACCTGTGTTTTTGGAGGATATCATTGATGGGACATTAAAAGCTAGCAAGGGAAATAAAGTGTATAGGCCATAGAGGTGGGCAAAGTGGCCAAAATTAGCTCCTCAAAGCAAGTCAAGGAGTAATGCGGAATCCGTGAAGTAATCCGCAACACGAAGTGGAGTACTTCACGTTATAATGAGGAACATGAAGTCCACTGATAACAATGACTTCGCATTACTCCACCTTCCCCCAACCACTCTGCACCAATTGTAATGCAAAGTACATAGAAATCAATGTACATCGCATCACTTCGCCTTGTTATTGAGCTCCAAGGTGAATTTTGTAGTGATTCATGGGATTGCAGGTCACATGGGCTCTAGATTGTTCTGCACAGCCTTAGTTCTGTGTAGTGTGTGTGTAGTGGTAGCTGGAGACAGTTTGCTCCCGGAGCTCTGCAATTCAAACCCTCTAAAAGCTGTTAAAAAAAGCCTTTTTGACCCATTTTTTTTGCTCAAAACTTAGTACACCGATTGTAGAAAACCCTCCTGTGCTCATATCATTCAGTGTTTATTATTTGTGTGTGGATTTTGAATGTTAATTTAGAACAGTCAGCCTGTTTACTGACAGACACTTGAAGTGTGCTTTGGGAGAGGGGCGTATCCGTGGTGGAGGTAGAGTAACTGAGAGAAAAAGGCAGTCTTTCTGTTTTGGTTATATTTTTCTTGTAAAACTGTGGTAATGTACACGCAGTAATATTTTCAGTAATTCTTGACATTTTTTTAGCTGATTGTTGTAGTGCAGCGGTGCATAATTTTACTTTGTTTGAAAGAGTTAGTTATATTAATGATGTTTTCAATTTGCTACGCATTGCTTTTGGTATGTTTGTGACGCGTGCCATCAAATCAGACACATTTTATTGTGCACAGAGTAATTGCAGCAGTGTGAACCTGCTATCCACCTCACCTGTGTGATTTTGTATTGCTTTGTGGTATCTTGGTTTTGGACTGTTACTGCAGTGCACTGCACACTCCAGTCCCCACCCCAACTAGCAAAAGGTATTCTTTTCCAGATTGGATTGTGGCGTGTGAGCACTAGTTAAGGTGTTGTGACTTTGCATCTGCATCTCTTCTTCACTGCACAGTACAATCTTAATCTGTCTGTGCATTTGCATCTGTTTAGTGCCTGATCTCCATTTGCAAGCCATTATTGTTGTTTTTTTTGGCTTCACATCCACCAACCCAAACATAAAGATCAGAAATTTAAACTTGTTTAGAATTTTCTTGGTGATCCCCCAAAATGCCTGCAAAGGGATGTGCAAGCAAAGCTGTTTCTGGCCATGGCACTGCTGTCAGTGGCAAGATTGTCCATGTGTGTGGTAGTACTCTGAAATGCATAGCTGATGTCAGTAAAGGGATTTCTCCATCAGTGTTTTTTACAGCGCAGTCTGTAGCTTCGCTCATAGTTGGAGGAGATGATGTTGTCCAAGCTGGTGGTGTTAGTGCAGTTTCTGCTGGCATGAGTATTGCTGCCTCAAGTTCCACTTCTGACCAGTTAACCATCTCAGAAAATATAGTTGAGTCTAAAGCTGTAACTGACAGTGTAGATTATGCCATATTCCCCATTAACATCCCCATGGTAGCTAAACATGATTCTAATCCTAGCGACGATAACTCACAATGTCACATTTATTATAGAGCTGTTGAGGTCATGCCTTTGCCATCCAATGATTAGAAATGTGGTGCAAAAATGTTGGGTGATGATGATGATGATGATGCTGTGTTTGGAACATGTTCTCCTCATGACAGCATCCAAGCTGGAAATGTGGATGCGGATGCTGTTGATAATTAGGATAATGATGTCAGTGACCCCTGTTGGAAACTGGAGAAAAAGAAAGTCAAGGTGGCTGTGTCTGGGTCTGTTAATGTTAAATCCCCCTTCCTCAAAAAAGTTGAGATTTAGTGGTTCCTGTTGATGATAATGATGACGACCCAGTAATAATTATAGGCAGTCATGGTCATTTGGAGTTCAAGTGTGTTCAGCCTGAAAAATCATGTAGCATACACCTCATATCAGGGGTTAAAAAAATGGAGTCCAATAAGCAGCATCAGGGACATATTAAAAGTAGGGGATCATAATCCCTTGTTCGGAATTTTTTTGTTCAAGATGCAAATGATGAGTCAGTTGCAATCTGCCAGCTTTGCCATATTCTTGTGAGTTGAAGTAAAAAGGGGAGTCATCTGGGCACAGGGGGGCTAGCATACACATCTTAAGAACAGGCACATGGCACTGTGGACCCAGCACCAGATGACAACTAATGCCGTAGTGGGATGTTTACCCTCGTCATCAACCTTACGGAGCATGTTATCCTCTTCCATGAGTGTAAGACCAAGTAGGAATGTTTGCAGTAGAGATGAAATAACACCAGAGGATTACTACAGGCATGATGAGGGGGAGGATTATGACTTAGAAAGCTTTTCAAGTGGTGATCAAAGTAGCAGTGGTAGTGGTGGTGGCCAATGCAGTGTGTCTAGTGCAAGTGGTACATCAACACCTGTAGGGAAAATGATTTCATTTGTGGACTCTTCACCTGTTCAGCTCTCTTCATCAAATGTCCATACCCCACCCCCCATTTGCAGAGCAGAGCCATTTGTCACACCCTGTGCAAAATGTGTAAGTCAGCCCACGTTGGAGATTGTTTCTGCCCAAGACCTCCTGACTGCCTGCCTGCCTGACGCATGTAACCTACACTGTGAAAGACATGTGATGTGTCTGGGCTGCCTGTGACCTCTCACTCTGCCTTAAAGTGGAATAAGGTGGAGTGCACAACACAAAGTTATAATTGTAACACAAAATGGCAAAGTGAGGGTTTAAAATGGGCACTTCGCATAGCAGAATACTAATTTTGTTGGTGGAATTTTATTTCGCTGCATCTCTAGTAGGCCTAATGGATGCTGCTTTGTTTTATCAAAGTAAGGTTTTAGAATGTGTTTCCCATATTTTGTGTGTCTGGTCATTTTTTTAAATGTAGAACTAGACTAAATTGTTTTTAATATGTATTATATAACCATTTGTTGCTTCAGTCTCTGAGGACAAGGTACCAATGAACATACTATAGCAGGTATAAGATACAATTTAGATTTACTATTCTGATACTACTTTAATCTTTATAAAATCCAAATACTACTATAATCACTGCAGATGACACAAACACAAGAGTGAGTGGTGGGATTGAGTACAACTCAAATGTTTGGAATAATACCGATACCCTATGTATTTCTTCATGTCAGGCAAAAGATGTGATGGTTAATAAGAGGGTATCAAAACTGTTGGAATTAACTCTTGATAATCCCTTAATCATTTTAAATGGTAGAGTCTAGGGTGACAAGATGGGATGACATTACCTTTTTTTGCAAGACTAGTGGTAGCATTTTAAGTTTAAGTCAGATTGATGTTTTCTGTTACAACAAGGTCAATCCATTTGTGGTATTAGATATCTAGTAGATTGACCACCTTTCTGTTTGTATTGGTATGAACATTAATTTGAATTGCAAGCTTGAAAAAATGTACTAATGGAAGCAGATGCAGATTGTAACAATAAAATCTACAACAAAATAAAGATTACATTGATTTAACTGAACAGATACTGAACTCCATACACAGCTTAAACTATGAACGGATAATAAAATGGTTGCATTATTATTTTTGAACAAGAAAGGCACACTTAGCTATTATAGCTTGTTTCCAGGTGCATCCTAGGGGTGGTTTGCATGGACCTATTTTATTGAAGAGGGGAGGATGTTGTCCATAATATAAGGGAAACTACCCTGATCTTGTTCCATAAGTGCCTTGGGATCTTTAACTTCCACCTAGACAGGACTTCAGTTTAACATCACATCTAAAGATGGCATCTCAACAGTGCAGCATGCCCCTCACATTGAATTACAGTGTCAGTTACAGGTATTACTCCAAGTGCCTATTATGGGGCAAGAACCTACAGCCATCTGATCCTCCAGCCCCAGAGACAAGTTTCCTACCCACTGAGCCACTGACACTGATGGTGCATAATAAGTAATTTGATACTGAGTGAGTGTCAGAGAATGGAAACTGCCATGTGTGAAATAAGAAATATATCCAAAAAATCTCCTGAATCTTTTGCTAGATTAGCTTTTATTAACATAAAAAAATTATATGAAGTCTGGATTAAAGAAAAGAAGAGAAATATTTTTGCTCAGTATTTACAAAGGAAGTGGGGGAGGTACCTAAAACAAACAGTAGAAACACTCTGGATACAGAAGTTGATACCAGCCCATTTACAGAAGAAAGGGTTCTGAAAGAACTCTTAAAACTGAAGGTGGACAAAGCAATGGGGCCTGATGGGATTCATCCCAGAATTCTAAAAGAACTAAGGGTAGAACTAGTGACACCACTGACTACCCTCTTTAACAAATCATGGGAGGATGGGGTGGTACCCGAGGACTGGAGAAGGGCAGATGTGATTCTCCTTCACAAAAGTGGGAGCAAGGCAGAAGCAGAAAACTACAGACCTGTTAGTTTAACCTCAGTGGTAGGGAAAATGATGGAATCACTTGAAGGAAAGAATTGTCGAGTATCTAGAGGCCAGAGGGGCTCGGGACCCAAGGCAGCATGGATTCACAGCGGAAGGTCATGCCAGACAAATCTGATGATTTCTTTGACTGGGTGACCAAAGTAGTAGATCAGGAGGGCTGTGGACATGGCCTACCTAGACTTTAGCAAGGCATTTGACACAGTCCCACACAAAAGATTAATATACAAGTTAGCCAGCCTGGGAGTGGTCCCAAGATGACAGCCTGGGTAAAGAATTGGCTGGAGAATAGGACACAGAGAGTAATAGTAAATGGAGTCCACTCTGAAGAAAGGGGGTACTTAGTGGGCACCGCAGGGTTCAGTATTAGATCGGTCCTCTTCAATGTCTTTATAAGCTACATTGCAGAGGGACTGGAAGGAAAAGTATGTCTCTTTGCAGATGACACAAAGATCTGCAACAGAGTTGATGCACAAGGTGGGGTGGAAAGGATGAGAAGGGACTTGGCAAGGTTAGAGGAATAGTCAAATGTATGGCAGGTTAGATTCAATGCTAAGAAATGCAAGGTAATGCACCTGGGAAACAAAAACCCAGGGGAAGAGTACACAATGGGGGGTGAGATACTAACAACAACAAAAATGGAAAGGGACCTGGGGGTAGTCATATCAGATGACCTAAAGGTGGGCAAGCAATGTGAGAGGGCAGCAAGGAGGGCTGGGGGGATACTGGGATGCATAGGGAGAAGCATCACCAGTAGAAAAGAGGAAGTTATTATCCCTCTGTGCAGACAGTTGGTGAGACCCCATCTGGAGTACTGCATGCAGTTCCGGAGACCCAATCTCCCAAGGACATAGACAGGATGGAGGCTGTCCAGAAGAGGGCAACTAAAATGGTGCAGGGTCTGCACCAGAAGACATATGAAGAGAGACTTAAGGAGCTGAATATGTATAGCCTCGAGGAAAGGAGGGAGAGGGGGGACATGATAGAAACTTTCAAGTATCTCAAGGGAATCAACAAAGTCCAAGAGGGTAGCATCTTTCAAAAAAAGAGGTGTGCAAGAACAAGGGGGCACAATTTGAAGATAGAAGGGGCAGCTCAGAGGTAATTTAAGGAAGTATTTTTTCACAGAGAGGGTTGTGGATGCATGGAACGGCCTTCCGGAGGAGGTTGTGGAGTCAAAAACAGTGGTGGTATTCAAGCATGCATGGGACAGTCATAAGGCAATTCTAGGGGGTGGGGGTAGGAAGAAGTAGGCTGTTGGTTAACTAGGATCTGCAGCTTATCCATTAGGTAGGGAAATGGGCAGACTGGGTGGGTCAAGTGGTCCTTATCTGCCGTCAAAATATATGTTTCTATGTTTCTATAAGAAAAAGGATAACAATTTATGGGCTCAACTTCTAATTGCAGTTATAGGGCAAAAAGGAAGCTATTTTTTGGTCCTACTGTAATTGCCACTGCGACCAACAATACACACACACACATACCCAATCTGTGATCAGTGTCAGTACTTGGTTGAAGCACTTATATCTATTGTATCAGAATAAACTAAATAGGGATTACTTGTCATCTTCTTTACACAGGAATGCCTTTTGTCCACAAAATAAGACCCTCAAGGAATGGTCACCTATTAGTGTTGGGAAAGTCAGAAATGCACCCCCCCCCAAATAAAATAAAATAAATATGACAATAATCCATCTGAGATCTTTCATGATCTTCCAGATTACAGGGCCTAGGTTCTTATAAAACTATTTACTGAAATAAAGAATCATTTCATAATTCCAGAGGCATAGCATACAGGATTTATTTTATTTTATTAAAATTTTCGTAACTGGGTAAGCCCACTGAGACCATGACAGTCCCTTTTTCAGGGGAGACCCGGAATTAATCACAGGTAGAAACCTTACAAGACTGTACATTATAAATAACAGGTGGACATATTGTAGGTTATACAAGGAAACATAGATTGGAATACACCATATGTGGAAATGTATATAATACAATTTCTTGATAACATTTAAGCATTTATGCTAGTTACAATCAGTATCACTCAACATTGACCAATGGTTACAGAGAAAATGGCAGTAAAGAAGTACATGTTACACATGAGAGTGCCACTTTCAGCAATAGTAAGTGCATTGATTAAGTTATAGCAGATGAGCCTTAAGTCCCTTTTTGAACCCCCTGAGGGAATTACATGACTATACATTATCAGGAAGGGAGTTCCAGAGGGATGGGAAGCTGGCCGAGAATGACCTCTGCCCCTGGGAGGACTGGACTTTAGGCGCATTGAGGAGCTGATGGCTTGAGGATCAAACGGGCCAGCTGCTTTATGTGCCTGATAATATTTTTGCCAGGCTTGGTGGAGCCTTGTCTGACTGTAGCTTATAGGCTAGGCATAGGGATTGTTACTCAAGTGTCACCCTTTCAGTGGAGGCCAGGACAGGGCTTGGAGCGCCTGACAGTGGTGCTCCCTTGGCTGAGCCCCAATGACAAAATGGCACACCCTGTGATAAAGGGTGGTAAGTTTTTGCATTTCCCCCTTTTACTGTGAGTAACACTGCTGAACCATACAGTAGGGTAGGTAGTAAGGTTCCTGTAGCAATCCTTAGCTTGGAATCTTGAGTGAGGAATGGGCTAAGGTGGTACATTAGCCCTAGTTTCTGATTCATTCTACTGGACAGCAGTTCTATATGTAACCTGAAAGTGCAGTTTTGGTTCAGTATTAAGCCTAAGTACTTTATAGTGTCGGCTACCTCAATCCTTAAGCTATTTTTGTGGCAAGTAGTTAGAAGTATGGATCTGTCCAGCCCCAGGCTAGAGGGGCCAAATAGAATAGCCTTCATTGTTTTATGGTTTAGCACAAATCTGTTGCTAGCCAGCCAAGTGTCTAGGAGCTGCAGATCATAAGTCAGTGAATTGTTTAATGAGCTCAAGTCATTGTATGACCTGTTGAGCACTGCATCGTCTGCATACAGGAGTAGGTTTGTATCATCACAGTGATTTGGTATGTCATTTATGAAGAGAAAGAATAGCAAGGGCCCCAGGATGGATCCTTGGGGGAAGCCTATCTTGAATTTGGCAGTTCCCCAATTGTGCACCTTGCCATCTGATGAGTTGTGACCTCCCCCTAAGGTAGTCGGTAAATAGGGATGCAGCAAATTTAAATTCTACCAGCGAAGTGCCAGCAAAGTGGCAAAATTTGCCTGGTGGAGCAATTTATGAAATTTTTCTGCCTAACACTGAATTTCGCCTAGGAAAAATTTCATCTTCTATGGCAGAAATTTTACTTTCTGCAGTGAAAGTTCGCCTTCTGCGGACAAAATTCCTCCTTCTATGGGTGAAATTTCACCAAGGAAGGGGGAATTTCACCACGGAAGGTGGAATCTTGCTGCAGAAGGTGAAATTTTGCCATTCCGCTGTGCAAAATTCCATCACTCTGCCAGATGAAATGTCACATTTCGATCCGCGAAATGGTCGGCATTTTGCGGATTGCTCTGCGAAGTGAATTTCACTCACTTCGCCCATCTCTATCTTTAAACCATCTAACTGTCAGGTGGTCTAGGCCTAAGAGTTTGAGTTTAGCTTGGAGTAGCTGGTTGTCCACCAGGTCGAAGGCCTTAGTGAGATCAAGTGGACTGGCCTTTGCCAAGAGTAGAAAAGATATGATCGGTGAAGCAGCTAAGGGCAGCGTCTCTACCATGTTTCTTTCAGAATCCATGTTGTCTAGGTGTACATAAGCCATTCCTCTTGATATAGTTGGTTATTTGGTTATAGACAGCCCTCTCCAATATCTTGCTTAGAATGGAGAGGATTGAAATGGGCCGATAATTTTCCACTAGTTCATGAAATCCACCTTTATGGATGGGCATGACTATGGCAACTTTCTATAATGTGCAGACTCTTCCTTCAGATAGGGATCTGTTGAACAGCCAAGAGACTGGCGCAGCAATGGCTGGAGCTACAAGTTTCAGCAGTCTTGGTTCTGACTTGTCATACCCAGCTGAACCATGGGGTTTTATGTTCATAAGCAGTTTCGGGACCATATTCAAAAAAGGAAACAAAAAGGAGACAATGCTAATACAGTGTGTTATTGCCCTATAACACTCCTATATATACTAGCATTATTCTGAATAATCTTATAAATATGGCCATAGAACAAAACTTGCTCTTGGTATACCAAGCTGGCTTCCAAAGAGATTAAGGAAAAATAAATCAAATGTTTGCTCAAGTTCTTGTTATAAAAAAGAATGTTAAAGAAAAGGTTAGAATGTGTGTGGCCTTTCTAGACATTAAGGTTGCATTTGATCATTTAAGAAGGGGATTATTTAAAAGGGGAGCTATAGTTTGAGATACTTTTTCATTTGGGAACTAATAGAAGGCTGCTGGCTATGTTACAAATGTTTCATGTCTGCACAAGTGCCAGGGTAACAGTTGCCAGAGATGGATCCCTGACTGAAGAACTTCAAATACAAAACAATGTTAAATAGGACTATTTGTTAATTCCACTTTTTTCAACTTTTTTACACAGTAGGCTCCTTAGGCAGAGCATTACAAGGTGTGGTTACTTCCCCCCAATAATTTATAATCTGAAGCTACAACTAGTCATGTATGATATGCCAAGAATTCAATTGTATTGTCCTGGACGCCATG
Source organism: Neoceratodus forsteri (assembly GCA_016271365.2). Taxonomy (NCBI): domain Eukaryota; kingdom Metazoa; phylum Chordata; order Ceratodontiformes; family Ceratodontidae; genus Neoceratodus; species Neoceratodus forsteri. The sequence continues at coordinate 783,886,799 of CM057458.1, read as the reverse complement.
GGCCATAAGTCAGGTTTAAAAAGGTCACAGAGCATTTGGGATTTTGGGGTCTGGAGCTAAATGTGGAAAAGTCCAAAATATTGTGTTTTATCAATAAATCTCTATTCAAAGATGCTTGAATGGTTAATGGCCACAATTTTGAAGAAGTTTAAGACTTCCAATACTTTGGTATCACCTTTGATGTATACCTAAATTGAAGAAAAAAAATATAAACCTGATAAAGAAAACTGACCTTCAGTCCTCAAAAGGCATTATTAGTTTGCTAATACCTCTGCAGGCAATTTCTTTATAGCTCTTGAGAGGACTTTTGAAGTCAAAGTAAATAATTATATCCTCTATGGGAGTAGGACATGGGTCTTGGCCAAAGGGTGTCAGATTTTGGAGCTACACAAAATTGCTTTTATAATACTATTTTAGGATTCCAAGAGACACCCCAGGGGCAATTATTCAAATAAGAACTGGTGAGAGCTATAGAACTAAACGTTATAACAAAAGTTATTAAGTACTGAGAAGACTGTGTGTACAGTATGGAAGATTTGCAGAAGACTGCCAAAAGGTGGCCATTAGAAGCATCAAAATGGAATGGAACTGATTCAGAGTTTCATATATGAAATTGTGTACTTATGCAAGGAGGCCAGCCAGGCTTTATTTTTCTAGTCCAATAAAGTGCTTACTAATAATAGGAGGTATACCAGTGTAGCTATTCAACTTTCTGATATTCATTTACCAAAGGATCATGCTAGGCTACCATGTATATCAGAGATAGAAGTAAGTAAAAAAAAATGGACATATCTACTGAACTCTATTTGACATTCTGTGAAAATGATACACACAGAAATGAACTGTGCCATTTTAGACTGTGCACCCTTGAAGATGGCTATTCTCTTTGTAGTTTCAAGTTTTAAGAAGGCTGTAGGAGGCTTTATCTGGGATTATGGGGTCAGGTTATCTGTTATGCACTTAATTTATGATTGAACCATTTTGGAAGTGATATGAAGCATTGGATATGTCCACTTTGTGGCTTGGAAAATGCAAATGTCATGGGGTGGAAGGCATTATCTTGCTGCTTTTAAAAACAAAAATGCCTCGTGTGTGTGGTTTTGGGCACTGTCCTGCCATTGCAGGGATTGTGGTTGTGCCTGCTTCAGGTATTCACCAACAAGGTGTCTACTGGATATTTGGCAGCCCTCAAATTCCTGGCACAACTGTGACTGGTGCCAAATGAAGGCACTGCCAAGGTACCGTGCTAGGACAGTGATGAAGTGCCCAGTTGCATCATACACCACGTGGCAATTGATAGAGTGGTACCCCTTCCTGTTCAGGAAGGTGTCTCTCACTTTACCAGGTGGTGCCCAGATGGCAACATGGGTGCAGTCAATGGCACTGAGTACTACTGGTAGGTGCTCAACCTAATAGAATAGCTGCATTGTTTCTCTGTGCTCCACTGTCGTGCTGGGGAATACAATGAATTTGGCAGAATGTGGCAGCAGGGCATCTAGGATTTGGGCCAGGAGGTGCAAGGTGGCAGACGGTGAGATGCCGATGGTATCCCCAATTGGCTAGGAAACACATCACAGCTGTCACGTTTCCTTCTACTACATGGAATGGCTGCACTGGGTGGTGGACTGTAGCTGCTTATGCAGGAGCTCAAACAGCTGACTCAGAAGGGCCTTACTGAGTCAATACCAGCCCACAAGGTGGTCATCTGTGAATGTCACAAAGCACACTTGGGGCCGGTACATTCTGTTTGCAGCATTCCTCCTCCTTGGCCTATGAAGTGGCCCAGGGTGGCCTTCCACCCTCTCATCCTCCTCGATCACTGCAGCCATCAGGTACACCATGATGCTGTTGTTGCCTACAGCCATGTTGTCTATTGCTGCTGTTTCCATGCACCCCCTTGTTTTAACCAGGTTTAAGACTGTCTTTTTATAGGCAGTAACTTGCTCCATGCTGCATGTCATACTAACACACATTGCACGGTGCTGTGGCACTGAATATACCATTGCACCTGTATTCATGTCCCCACCCCTCACTTTGCCCTGCACATACATTATCTCTTAGTGCTGGTGCTAACCTGTTGCACTGGCGCTATTTGGTCTTTTATATATAGAGGACCTGCGCAATCAGGGTGCCACCCCAGTGCAAACAGTTTGTGCTCAGCACAAAGTTTTGAATATCTGACCCCAAGGCTGAATGGATCTTTTGCTATTACTCCATATATAAGAGGAGGGCTCCCTAGCAAATTAGATGAAATTTAAATGTTTTTTTAGGCTGGTATTTGTCATACAATGGGTATATAGTTTATATGCAAACTAAGTTAAAGACTTTTTAAAAATGTTTTTGAGCTTTCTTATAGTTAACACCAAGTAAAATGCAAAAAGGATACCAACTATATAAAGAAAGCTCATAATCTGTATGGTGAAGACTAACTGGATTACAATGAGTGATGTAATTAATGAAATGGGTATGTTCAATCAATGTTTTAATCACTGTGTTCAATTGTTATTGCTTCAGCTGAAATTAATTGTGATGTCATGCCTCATGAATATAAAGTCTGTGTTTTCACCAGTTCAAGCATGCTTTTTGAAAAAAGATGTTTTATCCATAACGCGTTAAAGCGTGCTTTGAAATTTTGCACTGAAACAAAAGTTGGCTTTTACTGCTATTTTTCCAAGAGCAGCATCTTTCTATTTTGGTGGCAATTGCTGGATTTTCAGTTTGTTATAATTACAGGTTTTGTTATGTTACTTTTTAATGCATTCAACAGATTTCTTTAATGCTTTTAACTGATTTTAACTACTTTTATCATTAATAGTAATTATGTGACTTACAATCAAACCCTTGTACCTGTCTCCATTATTTTAATAATGTTTTGGTTGTATGCCATTTTGGATGTATGCACAAATTTGGGTTGTTTCGATCATGTACAGATATCAGAAATCCACAGTATTATAAAGAATGTGAACTGTAACAAAGCAAACTAGTTTATATTAATGAATAAGCAAAAACACACTATGGATTAAATTAAAGAATAAAGCAAGCAACACAAAAATAAAATAACAGAAAAGCCTCCCAGCTGCTAGTCGCCTCATGCTGGGTTACTCACCCCACTCTTGAGGTGCTCGACTTTAATGTGGACAAGCCCCACCAACTGCTGGTGGTGCTCCTTTCTGGCTGCCAGTTCCAGTATTGCCACTGCCACAGTGGGCATCTTCAGTAAAAGACTGCTGGCAAGCAGTTTATTTATGGAGTAAGTAGGGCTGCTGAATAAATCTCTGCAAAGTGAGTCAGTGTTCTGTTACTGTGGAGAGATGTAGACCAGATTTCTTTCATATGGTGCTTGGTTTAATGTGAACAAGCCCCGCCCACTGCTGGTGATGCTTTACACTGGTTGCCAGCCTTGGTAGAGCCACCACAACAATGGACACTTAGCAGACAGTTGTGAATCAGTTAAGGTATGCAAGTAGGAGGGCTGCTACATAAGTCAGTACAAGGTGAGCCAGAGTTTTGTTGCTACTATCTAGGGTGAGAGGATGCAGCAGAAACTGTGAGGAGCAGCAATTAGCTCACAAAACCACAGGGACTCAATCTAAGGAGGTGCTAATTACTTCCCTAGAACAAGAGCATCAAGGTACTTTGTCCACAAAATGCAACAGATCTTGAAGTTTCCAGTACCGGACAATTTTGTGTATTCTGAGGTAACAGTTGTTGATGCTGACATCACAACTGAATCAAAGGTTGTTGTTTTATAGACCATACAGCAGTCATCAATATCTGAGAAAATAAGGGCATCTGTTAAAGTGACACAGTCTGGATAATGGGGTAGGTGACAGCTTGGCAAAATTCTTCACATGGTAAAAGCAATTATTTTCTACAGAAGACACCTGAGGGTTAACTGTCATCTGCCATGAAGAACTACTCCTAGACTTCAAACCTTACCCACCACCTGCAGTCTCTCCCCATCAAAGCTAGGAAGACTGAGGCTGCCTTGAATCACTATTATCTGTTTCTTATCCCCCACCAAAAGTAATTCAGCTTTAGTGGGAATAAGGGCTAGTCGATTGGAGGCCTTCCAAACCCTGATTTTCTCCAATCATTACTCTTATTTTAGTATTGATGGCATCCAGTCAGTAGCAAAACAAACAAAACTGGGTATCATCCTCATAGCAGTGAAACTCCACACTGTAGCACCTAATGGTGTTACCCAACTGATGCATAAACAACACAAACAATACAGGTGACTGGACAGAACCCTGAGGCATCCTGCAGTCCAGAGCAGCCTGCCATGACTGGCATGGATTGTGTACTACTGACAGCTGTCTCCCTTTAAGGAAGGAAAAACACACACATAATAAAACAGTTCCAAAAATACCTCCAAACTCCTCATTATAGGCAGCAACAACAAACCTGCTGTCAAAAACAACTAATTAGTCGAGGGGGAAATCACCTTGGAATACTCCCTCTTACTCTCTCATAAAAACATAGAATTTGTCTGCAGATAAAGACTGCTTGACCAACCCAGTCTGCCCATTTTTTCCCTCTCTGTATTGATACTGCAGGCTCTACCTGATCTCCGGCTACTCCCCCCTTGCTTTCCTACAAAGATTCCTTTGTGCCTATCTCACGCATGCTTGAAGGCCACCACTGGTTTTGCCCCCACCACGTCTGCTGGAAGACTGCTCCAGGCATCCACCACTCATTCAGTGAAGATGTACTTGCTCAAATCTTTCCTAAATTCCCCCTTCTAGCTTTATTTCCTGACCCCTTGTTCTTGTGCACCTTCACTTCTGAAAAATACTCCCCTCCTGTTCCTTATTCACTGCCATGAGGTATTTATAGGGCTCTATGATCTCCTCCCCTTTCAGGATGCACGTATTTAGATATCTCAGTCTCTCCTCATAGGGCTTATGATGCAGCCCCTGCACTAGTTTAGTTGTCCTCCTTTGGATAGCCTTTACCCTGTCTATGTCCTTCCTGAGATGTGATCTTCAGAACTGGACACAGTACTCTAGGGTGGTCTCACCAATGATTGATACTGTGGTAACACTACCTGTTTCATTCTGCAAGTGATACCCCTCCCTATGCACCCCAGCATCCCGTTGGCCCTGCCTATAGCATTGTCCTCACTGTCTCACCACCTTGAAGTCAAAAGATATGATTACCCCAAGGTCCTTTTCCTGTTTTGTGACTTTCAATATCTCTTTCCTATTCTATGCATCACCTCTGGGTTTCTGTGTTCTAGGTGCATGGTTTTGCACTTTTTTTGCCCTCAGTCCCAGCTGCCATACTCTTGACCACTCATTGAGTTTTCTCTGGTTTCTATTCATTTTCTCCACCCCTTCCAGAGTATCGACCATATAGCAGATTTTAGTGTCATCTGCAAATATGCATACCGTTCCTTCTAGCTCTTCTGCAATGTCACTTATTAAGACATTGAGAAGAACTAGTCTCCGTACTGACCCCTAATAAACTCCATTGTTCAATCTCCCTTCATTAGAGAGAGTGCCATTTACCATCAACCTCTTGCACCTATTCTTCAACCAATTTCATATCCAGTTAACCACCTTGGGTCCCACCCTCAAATTGCTTAGTTTCCTTACAAATATCGTATGTGGCATAGTGTCAAAGGCATTTCTGAAGACTAAGGCCATATCCATACCTCACCCTGATCTATTTTCTTGGTCACACAATTAAAGAAATCAGTCAGGTTCTTCTAACATGACCTCCCACCCATGAATCTGTGCTGCCTCGAGTCTTGTAACCCACTGGGTTCAAGATATTATACTATACTAGCCTTTCTTTTAATAGTGTCTTCATTAAATTCGCCACCACTGATGTTAGACTGACAGGTCAATAGTTGCCAGTCTCCTCCCTGCTGCTGCTTTTATGAAGTAGGACTATATCTGCCCTTCTCAAGTCCTTTGGAACCACTCCTGTTTCAAGGGGTTGTTGAATAGGACTGTCATAGGTACAGCCAGTTCCTATCTGATCTCCCTTAGGACCCTAGGGTGCACCCCATCTGGCCCATAGCCTTATCATCATCATTCAGATTCGCAAGTCCTCTCGGGACTCTTTCCTCTGTGAGTGGACCTGTGTCTACCCCACTCCCTACAGTATTTCTTCTGCTTTCATGTGGTCCATCCTTCCACTGTGAAGACTGAGCAGCAGTATTTGTTCAAATATCTGCTTTTTCCTGATCTTCCTTTGCACAGTCTCCCCCTGCCCTTCTCAACTTCACAATCCTTCTCCTTCTATTCCTCTTTTTGCTCATGTATCTAAAAAAAGTATTGTCCCTTTTAATTACCCCTTTGGCTATCCTTTCCTTGGTCTGTGTCTTTTTTCCACTTACAGCCTTCCATGGTACACCTTCCTATCTTCGTATCACTGCATTTCATTGTACCTCCTGAAAGCTACCCTTCTAATCTTTACCTTCAGAGCCACTTCCCTCAAGAACCATAGTTGTCTCTTTTTCCTCCTGTTTTGTATCACTTCTTTTATGCAGAGGTTGGTTCCCTTCAATATGCCATCACAAAATTTGGCCTACTGTTCCTCAACTCTACCTGGGCATTCCCTGCTAGCTAGATTGTCTGTGAGGCATTCAATCATTTTTCACATCTGCCCTTCTGAAGTCCAGGAAGCTTGCACTTGTGTGGTTTGCCTCTGCCACCATACTTATATTAAATCACACTGCATGGTGATTGTTGGTCCCCAGGTTGTATCCCGCCTTGACATCTTCAATACTGTGCCTGTGAGTGAGCACCAGATCCAATATTGCCCCATCTCTAGTGGGCTCTCTGACTACTTGTCTGAGAAACATCCCCTTCAGGAAGTCCAGGATGGCCCTGCTTCTAGCTAAGGCCCTTGATGGGAGGCTCCAGTCTACATCAGGCAGATTGAAATCCCCCACCAGCAGCACCTCTCCCTTTTCTGCTAACATGCTGATGGCTTCCTTACTGCCTGATCAATTTCTTCTCCCTGTGTTGGAAGTCTGTATATCACAGCCATGTGAATAGTGACTCTGGGCCCTCTCTCCAGGGTCACCAACAGCTCCTACAATCAATCCTTTGCTTCTAGGTGTCCCTGCATTTCCTTTGCTCCCATACCCTCCTTCACATACAGCACAACCCTCCATGCTTCTTCCTTTCCCCCTCACTTATGGCTCTCTGTGCACCATGACTCAGTATTTGTTACAAGATCCAGGTCTGCCTCTGCTGTGATTGTTCCCAGGTCTGAAATTTTATTTCTAAGACTTCTTAAATTGACACATGCCTCTACATGCCTTGCTCCCACTCTGCCTGCAACCCCCCTTTCCACCTTCCTGCCTTTGTTGGCACTTACTACTTCTCTCTTTTCCCTGCCACCTTCCTTTTTATGCCTTGCTCTCTCAAGATCTCCCATTCCACCACCTCTGTTCCTGTTGTCTCCTACTATGCTTCTGTTTCCTTCATCTTTGTGCCCTGGGTGATTTTCCTCTCCTCATGCCCTCTTCTACTGTTGTTTCAATCTTTGGGGGGAAGGCAGGTAATTCCTCCCTTTGTTGTTCTGCTTCCCTCAAACTAGTTTAAGTGTTCTTCAAAGTAACATTTAATGTTCCACAGAGGACTTTGGTGCCCCTCCCAGATGGATGCAGCCATCACCTCTGTATAGACTTATACCCCCCTGGTTGGTCCCCAGTCCCCAGTGAAGCCAAATGCCTCTTTCCTTCAACATTCTTTTAACCAAGTGTTGAAGCTGCTGTTGCAGAGTATTCTAGCCTCTCACGGCCATAGACAGATAACACCTCATCTAATGCCACTTCTTATGCTACTTGCCTTAGGTTTCTCCCCAGTTCTCTGAACTCTAGGTGTACTAATCCATCTCTACCCCTCACTAGGTCATTCATCCCCATGTGGATAATGACATCCTGCTCCCCACCCTGTCCTGCCACCTTAGTGATACTTATGATCTGCTGTCCATGCATCCAAGTTAAGGCACCAAGTTGGCACCTAATCTCCCTCTCTCTACTCCCAACTGCTCCCAAGTCTATCCCCCTGACAACTGAGTCTCCCACCAATAGCTGCTTTCTCCTTTCCTGGGGTACTCTACCTCTGACCTGGAGGCCTCTCCATCAGAGGGTCCCTACATCTTATCTTGCCACCACTATTGGTGCCTTCTCATGGCAGCCTTATCCCCACAGGATGGAAAAGAATTTCTGCAGTGGCACAGGCTGAGGAATGTGCTCCTGACATGCCACCCCACCCCCCCAATGGCCATCAAGGTCCAGCTAGCCCTACTCTGTCTAGTCAACATCTGTGGTAATGGTAGCAGACTTGGTGGTCCCTGGATGAGGAAAGAGGTCCCCTGGATCCTAGCCATCTGGCATGAAGACTAGTGACCTCTGTCCACAACAAGGAGAGGAACATGCAGATGGGGAAGCACTTAAGTCTCCAGAATATCTGCCGGAATGCTCTTCCACCTGGCCTGTCAGTGGGTCTGCATGGGATGAGAACTGCACCTCTTCATGTGCTATAGTTGTGATCCTAGACATTTTTGTGCCATATGTTTAGAAACCAGATGGATAAGCCAGGTTTTGTTCACATTCTGATCCTTACTGCCTTCTTTTGTACCAAATAATTTCTCAAATGTGACCTTGAAGTGAGGGTCTATGAGAGTGGCCAAGATTTGAAGGTCATCTCTACAACAAAATGTGTGTATCATTCCAGAAATGTGGTCTTATCCTTTGTGCCAGATTTACAGAAGTGGGTCAGCTTTCTCCTCATATTGCACCTTCATGAAGACAAGTCACAGCTGAATCAGAGCAATGAGGAGCGTACTTGGCTTAGACTGGCTGCATTAGCAATTACCACCACGTGGCCTCCTCAAAGGACTTCAGGACAGTGGATAGCATCTCTATCAGTGGCCACTGATTCAGGTGGATATTTTCTTCTCCCTTGCCAATACCAAGCCGAGCTGCATGCTGGTGGATGACCTTCTGTTGTTCTACCAGAAATTGCATCATGTAATAGGTGGAATTCTACCTTAATGCCACAACTTGTTTCAGGTGGTGGAGGGGGAGGGGGTTCTACTGCTGAATGTTGTATATTAGATATTGTGCCATAAGAGAATAACTAAATGACAACAGATGTTTTTGGTCATGCCCACACAAGGTCGTACAGAGTTCATTCGTCATCTTACAGTCCCAGAACTATCAAATTTATACAGTGAGCAAATGTTCTTCTCATTGTTTGATACTTTAAAACCTTGCATTAATGAGTGTGGAGTCAGCCACTCATCAAATTTCTCCTGAAAGAAGAGTAACAGGTTTTCTGCACAATGGCTATTGTCAAAGTAAGATACTGTATGGTATGTTTTGAGTAATGAAGTGAATTATTCTGAACATAATTATGAGTAGATCTTGATGAAGTAATGAGTACACTATAAAACATTGATCAATGATCTATAGACCTAAATTAATAAAAGTAATATATTTTTTCGATTTGAAATTTGGTGAGTGGGTCCAGTTTCTCCAATTGTGTGCAATACAGTTGCGTTAGAGGTTTATTGGCGCACGATCCCTCCCAACATCTTTATTTATTTTTTAGGTACTTGGTGTGTCACACTGACTCCTAGTGGGTTTCCTATTGTCAAAACCAGCCATTCATAAAGCTGAAAACAATTTCACATACCTCAATAATGCAAAGAATCATGGGAAGCATTTGAAAATTCCCACAAAGGAATTTGGACTGGCTTAACTTTAAGCAGAATAACAGAGTGCTGAAAGGCCTCACAATGCAACCAGCAAAGGCTGAGAACAGCAGACACAGACACATGTTTCATCCTTGTTAGAATTCATCAGTGTGCCATATCTATAACAGCCTGATGGGGAGGGTAGTCTTAGAAGGGTTTTGCTTACTGTGGGGTTCTTGTCTTTTGTAATTCATAAATCTGCTTGCTTGTGGAGGTTGGATGGCCCCAGTTACTTGTCACTACTGTTGCAGCTTCTGCTGCCATTTAACCCAGGAGAGGAAAATAAGAAGGAAGAGGAGAAACTGGTTTGATGGGCAGTCACTGCCGCATAATCCATGGTGTGACCATTCATCCATAACTCAGTGGAGATGTGAACCACTGTCACAAGCAATGTTTTCAGGGCATATGACACAGATTTGTAGACATTTTCACAAATCTAGAATAGCCACTGTGGAAAAGGATGTATGGCTGGATACTTGGTACCTTGGCACTGTAATTAGCATAAGTGACAGAAAACCTGAAGTGCTTACAATTTTAGAATGACAGCAAATCAATGGCTTGCAGTTAAACAATTGCTTTTGTTAACTTCTTGTCCTCAGTTCTGTTGGTTTTATATATTTCAGGTTCCTTCCCAAAGACTTGACCAGAGACAGTTGAATGTTTTCTTGGGTGAATCTGTCATGTGTGTCATATTTTTACCACCCCGGGAGTGGAAGTCAATGGGGATTTGTGGCTTTTTGGAGGTAAGGGTGACCATGGGCTGAAGACTAATGATGATAGAATTGTTCTTAGGCTGCCACATGAATGACATCCTTCCTCTTCCTCACTACCATTAACATTCTCCTCCTCCTCCATCCATTATTATTGTCATCATCAGGTTCAAGGCCTAATAGTGCTGATGAAGATGCTGCTCGGCTGCAGATGCCATCCATTTGCACCGCTTCTCATACTATGATCTGTGGAATTTCAGCAAATGCCTTTCATTGTAGATGCTGCTAGCCTTATTTCCACCTTACCCTGTCTCAGATTGTCCATACATGTAAGACACTCTACATGTGTCCATGATTATTTGTTACTTGTCCACAAAAATAAATTATATGTGAGCTGTATTAACAGAGGTGGTGCTAGAGAAACTGACTAGCTAATTACCATTAAAATTAACATACTCAACACACCAAAAAGGGAATCATGCACTCATAAATTAACTGGTAACATAAGAGGAGACACATCTCTGCAATGTAGATACCATATTACATAGAAACAAAGAAACATAGAAATTGAAGGTAGATGGGGACCAAAGATTCATCAACTCTGCCTTGAGCCCTACCCCTCTTTAGGATTTCTGTGAGATAATCCCCTTGTGTCTGTCGCAAGCTGCTTGAATTCTCCTACTGTTTTAGAGTCAATGACTTCAGCCAATAGACCATTCCATAGGTCAATCACCCTCTCTGTGAAAAAAAACTTTGCATGTTGCTCCTGAATCTTATTCCCCTCCATTTCATCTCATGGCCCCTTGTCCTACTGGTGCTATTGGCCATAAAGAGCTCCTGGGTGGAGACTTTGTTTATACCCTTCAGAAATTTGAATGTCTCAATCATGTCCCCTCTATCCCTGTGTTGTTCAAGGGAGTACATGTTGAGTTCCTGTGACCTGCTTTTGTATGGCAACTTATGGAGACTGTGTACCATTTTTGTTGCCCTCCTCTGTACTGTCTCCAAACTGTCTATGTCCTTCCTGAGATAAGGTCTCCAGAACTGGACACAGTACTCAAGGTGTAGTCTCATCAGGGACCTGTGCAGTGGTTGGCTCACCTCCTTTCTTCTACTTAAATGCCCCTTCCTATGAATCCCAGCATTCTGCTGGCCTTCTTTGTTGCTTTTTTGCATTGTCTGCCTAACTTCAAATTGTCTGATATGAAAACCCCTAGATCCCTCTGCTGATGGCTGGTTTTTCCCCTCCCAGGTTGTAGTCAGTCTCTGGGTTGCTTTTGCCCAGATGCATAACTTTGCACTTTTTAATGTTGAATTTTAACTCCCGCAAGTTGGACCAATGTTCCAGCTTGAGTAGGTCACTTGTCATTTGCTCTACCCCTGTGCAGTGTCCACCCTGTTGCAGAGCTTTGTGTTATCTGCAAACAGGCATACCATTCTGCTCAACTCCTCTGTGATATCTCTGATGAAGATATTAAAGGGTAATGGTCCAAGGACAGACCCCTGTGGAACCCTGCTTGTCACCTCCATATCCCCTTATGCTGCCCCATTTACTGACACAGATAGAGTTCTCTGTTCAAGCCAGTTACTTCTTTTCCCACTCCTGTACGATAGAGTTTTTTTAGCAGCCTTCTATGTGGTACAGAGTCAAAGGCCTTGCTAAAGTCAAGGTAGATAACATCAATGGCTCCCCCCGGTCCACAGCCCTAGTAACTGAGCCAAAGAAATTTATCAGAAAAGTTTGGCAGGGCCTTCCCATTGTGAAACTGTGCTGCTTGGCTTCCAGTTGTCCAGATTCCTCCAAAAATGCTAATATCCTTTGAGCAGTGACTCCAGCATCTTACCCACCGCCAAAGTAGTTTCCTATCTCCTCACTGATACCACTCTTGTGTATGAGGAACAATATTGCACTTTTCCAGTCCTGGGGAACTGTTCCTTCTCTCAAGGATCTGCTAAAAAGATCCGCTAGTGGTGCTGGCACTACAATTGTTGGAATGAAAAGATACAGTCTTCAAAACAGATTCTGCCTTTAACGTATTTATTTGAATAATTGAATTCTGTTTTTTTTTATATGTAAGGCACATATGTAGACCAGACAATTGTAATATGTCAAAGGTAGCTATGCTACTCCATTCCAAATGAAATATGTAGTTAGAAGCATACAGCAATGCATAAGTCACACAAAGATAGGTCTGATCGCATATGTTTTGACAAAATCTAAATGGAAATAGTGCTCTATAAGCAAAGCATTACCAGACTGGTCCACAGCCTCATACAAGCCCTGGTGCTTTGGTCCTCACAAGCTTTGATGGGGACATGATTCAGTAAGTACTCATCAGCTAAAATTGCATAGTTTAAATACCACCATTATGAGATCTCTTCATAATTTCCTATATATATATACTGTATATATATATTTATATATGTGTGTGTATATATATATATACAGGGTCTTCAAATGGCTACCAATTGGTCAAAAGTGCTCACCATGTGATAAAGTGCATATAAAGTGCATTAATAAATAACAGAGATCAATATATTTATCACATATTTAATATACAAGATAAATGTATACAGCAATCTGGCATTCAGACCTGTGTTTCTAACTGCCACAGTCCACCAACTGACATGTGGATTACAATTTATTTGCAGTGAGCTTCTCATGCCCTGGTTGTCAGAGTAATGGCTTTTTATTGCCATTCCTGTTCCCACACATCTATAGTCTAATAGCTTTTGCAGATAGTCTCGGATATACCTCAAAATAAGTAAAAGAGACTGTGGTAGAGCTGTGCTCTACCCAGGACATTGGTGTAGTAGTTAGGGACATTTTTCTATCATCTCCCCTTCCATCTGTGCAATCTATTGCAACTGTATCTCTAGAAAACAATCCTGTTCTTTTTCTAACACTCCAGTAGATTGGCCACCAATAGCAGTCTTTTTGTATCTTCCCTAAATTTCATTTATTCCTTTCTTTGTTTCTTATTCACCATTCCATCCCTCACCACAACCATATGCCTTTCTAAGGAAATAGCATATGTGACTATGAGCAAATACAGTAGCTGACTGTATATAGGAAGAAGGCTGGAACCTGAATAAATATGTATACCTTCACAAACTGCCAAGCTTGCTTGCTGGCTCTTTAATCAAGAACTACATGTGCTTTATATGAAGAAAGATAATGTGCTTAAGGTACTTTCAGACATAAAATGCAGGCAGTGCATTAATGAAGTGCAAGGTGCTTTATATAATGAAACTTCTTGTTGTTTGAAAACAGTGTCCTACAAATCCTGCAAGGGAGGGTTTGATAGAGTGCTAGATAAAAAGAAACTGCTGTTGTTTAAACTACTGTATTTTTATTATGTGCAGTCACAAATAAAGTACAGCATGTCTAAAAGAAATAACTGGCATCATGCATTCCTGCTTGAAGTTTAACCAGCCTAAAATGTCATGGTGATTTGCATATATGTCCCATAATAATTAGTATTATGGGGGTATGTGTGATTTTGTATTTCTTTGAAACTTGGCCTTATTGCTAATGCCCTTTGGGGTAACCCTTGCTTCAGTGCTTCTACACTGAAGTTCTTTGTCTTTAGCTTGTTTTGGTTTTTTTTTAATTTGGGCTCCACATCACCCAAACATAAGATAGGTCATTTCCACAGAAGAGGTAGATCTGTAGATCAGTGGGTCAGTAGGTGCTGACCAAGTGCAAAGGAAGGACATGCATAACCTGTTGCTGCAAACTGATGTATTGAAGAAGGGACCTACCATTGCTTAGGGTTATCCCCTGTGGTCACTAAGAAAAGTGAATTACCTGCAATTCTGTAAATAATTTTGATTTATTTATTTTTGAAGTTAATTATTTTATCCTGACTTTGAAAGAAAACAAAGCCACACTGTGGTGTGTTGTACCAATCTGCTGTTGTCTGCGTTATCCTTCACCCACACCCAGCCACAGAGACATAGCCATTGGTCATCATGTCAAAGACAATAAATACCAATATTGGGCTCAATTTCCAAATATGGTAATTTTAGTACTTGTGCCAAAAGAAATTGACACATGTGACCCCTTTGTCCCAATGCTGCAGCAATCCTGATTTTTGAAAGCAAACTGTGTCAAAATCAGGATACCATGCACCAACTTACCCCTGTGCCACCCCTGCACCTGACATAAGGGCGTGCCATATCACAAGATGGTTTGTGCCACAGTGGGGCTGCAGCATCCCCTAACTCAGGATTCTGGAACCTCCACAGTGGCAAGAAATCCAAACCATGGTTAGACCAGCCCTGAGCTGGTCTAATGACACTTGCACCACAAGTCGGGCTGTGTGTGTGTGTGTGTGTGTGTGTGTGTGTGTGTTATGATCCTCAAATCCTGACCGGAAAGTGTCCTTTCCAAGTGCCACATTGGGCTGTTTGTGTCATGGCATTGTGCTACCAGTTAGGGTGGTAGAGCAAGTGGCAGTGCTCTGACTGGGCATAGACTGGGATGGTGCACTCCACGATCCCGTGGTAGGCAAACCTGCTGGTAGCCTAACATAACTGCGGCACATATCACTGTCTAGTGGTCACTGTTCCTGGATGTGGTGGCCTTCTTTGCCAGGAGACAGACCCCCCTGGCAGTTGTGAAGTGCCCCCACTACACATCCCAGGCCAATCTCTGCAGACACCAGCTAGGAATATCAGGGACAGGCACCGAATGATACATGGGAGGGTGACAGTCTACATCACACCATCCCAGTCAAAGAGCACTTTCCAACATGGTACTGACTAGCAGCAGCAACGCTCCCCCACTCCAGATGCTGTCAGACTCTTTCGCAATCAGTCTGCAGTGCTGGCACTATTATGGTACCAGTACATCGGGGTGCCAAACCAACCTTCCTTGGATAGTACAGTGGGTGTGCAGGCATGCTGCCAGCACAGCTGCAGCTGTGCAGCAGGGACATCTTATATCTGCCAGTGGGCTCCATCTCCTGCCACACAAGGACACCACAGACAATGACAGTGTCAAGTTGTCAATGATGTGTTCAGCAGCCAGGTTACAGCACCAGCAGGTTTCCCTGGCAAGGGATTGTGGAATGAACCATACTGTTGCCATTGTTTGCCAGTCTGTGATCGGTCAGGGCATTAGCACTTACTGCAGTTGTCCTGCTCGGTTGCACATTGGCATGACCCACACAGCCCAATGCAGCATTTACACAAGGCAATCCTTTTCAGTGCCTACTCCCCAACCCCCACCCACAGGCAAGTCTGGGGCCAGCTTTGCAACTCGATCTCCGGTGCACCACTTGTTTGACACACCACTCCACTTGCAGCAACTCCAGGGACTATTGTGCCAGGACATCTGCTGCACCAAAATCCAGCATAGGGTCCCTGGTGCACCCAGAGTTTGCTGCAAGCTGTGGTTCAATGCAATGTATGCCAGTTGAGGGCCATTTTGAAAACAAAGCCCATTAAGTCTAGTCCACAGATAAATAAACCAGACTAAAACAAACAACAAATCACAAATGGATCTCTGAACCATCTGTTAATTTGGCAAAGAAACTGTACATTGTAAATAGGGAACGATATAGCTTTTTATAGACACACTCTAACTCCATAGCACTGAAGACAACTACTGGAGGAATCACAGTTCATATGAAGAGTCTCTCAAAAAGAAAGCATACAGATACATTTATATATGTGTGTAATCTCTATTGTCAATTAAAAAACAGCAACAAAATTACCTCCAGAAAATCATGTTGTCTCATCTTTGCTAATACTGAAAGACAAATTTCTATAAATGACTAAAAATCAATCTCATCATTGTGGCTAAAATGTTTCAGTCAATTTTGTCTGAATATCCATGCTGACTTCTTTTGCAAGAGCAAGTGTAACCTGTTGCCGTCTTGCAGATTTTGTTTAACATGCTCCTGACCCAGCAGTACAAGCAGTACATTTCTTGTGGATGTAAATGATGCACACTCCTAAAATGGCCACCAAGGGGATTATTTTTCCTGCCACACATTATATACCTGTTGTGCTCCTGCATATGTTGTTGTAATTTTCTAACAGTTCTATCAACATAAATCTTTCTATGGAAGCACACCAGAGCATGTTCCACAAAACAGTTTCAGAATTAATGAGCTCATCAATTGAGAACTGCTGCTCTGTTGTAGGATGCACAAACACTAAGGATGGTTTGCAGTACATGTACACATTACATCTTTTACACGGCACAAATCCTTTGGACAGGGATGGTAACCAAGTAAATGAATTTTATAGTCTGCAGATTGATATCTCTTGTGGACTACTTTGGCATGTATCTCGAGAGGATGCATAAATGTTACTCATAGCTAAGCTCCCATGAATCTTTGCCAACTCAAAAGATGTCCAACACCACTGATGCCATTGTTTTTTTTTTCTTTCCTAAAGACACTCTCTGTTGTTGGTTATGGGTCTAGCTACCACAGACTTCTTCCACATCCCTATTCCCCTTCACCAGTTCATTGGGTTCAGAGATCAGTTATTCTTCTGTTTCTACCATATGTCATCATGGCCCTGGTGTACAACATTTCTCTTCTTTGTCTTTTTCAGAAGTTTGTCAGATGCTTGTTTTTCTCTTAAATTTCAGGTGTCTCTTTTCTTTTTTTTGTTTTGACAGCCACTCTGTCTTTTTTATCTCTTATGAGCTCCATACCAAGTCTGATTCCCATTTTGTTCCACCTGTTCCTCCTCAGAACTGCTGCTGCTGCTATTATTTTTAAGTGATACATGCTCACAGTCTGTGTCTCTGTCCCCATGCTCCTCAAATCACTGTTCTCTCTGTTTGTGCCACTGCCTGCTCTACCCCTTTCTTTTTGCTTTTCTCTACAATTATTACTTGAGTCAAAACCCTTGCACTTCCACTGGGAGTGGTTCCTATAATGTGTGCTGCTTTATGGACTATTTGAGCAGTTTCCTGTACACTTCCTGTTCTCACTGAGGCTCAGTTTTTCTGTCCAATCCAACTCCCACTTTAGATTTTCTTTGTTGCTGCTGAATGATTCCAACATGCCTCCATCTCCTTGCCCTCTCTGCAGCTCTATTTTCTTAAAGCAGATACAAAGGTAATACTTTTTTATCATAATATGTGTTGTTAATGTTAGAAAAGTTTCAACAAGTAGTGATCTGGCAACAACTGACTGCCAACTGACATTGACCTGATGCTCACTACCAAGAACATTAGGATATCCCAGGAGGACACAATCAGTGATAGGGGAAGAACTATAGAAAACTGAAAGCATGAAGACTGGATGACAATAATATGTTTACAATTTGGTTTCAGTTTACATTGGAAACCACTAAAGTTCAAAATTGCAGTAGCAGGGCACTGGCAGCCTGCCAGCTGACACCCACTTGCTGCCTACTGCCCAGCTCACAGTACATCAGCATAGTTTAGGAGGATGCCCACAATGGTTCAAAAGGAACCTCCAGATGTTGGTTGTGTAAAGACTGGAAGAAAAACTATGTTTTGCATTTTATTTATTTCGGATACTTGAAAGTGTCACCTAGCAGTGGCCAGGCACTGTCAGACTGCAAGTCAGCACCTACTTGCAGCACATTGTCATTGCTGCAGGTCTCAGTGGTTTCTGCTGTACTAGGAACACAGATTAAGATTTAAAATTTGCAGTATTTGAAAAAAATCAGCAGTCCTCCTCATTCTAGTTTTAAAAAAAAAGTAGCAGGCTGCTAACACATACCTACTTGCTGCCTACTGCCCAGTAACAACCTAACTAGTCATCAAGGGTTTTTGTATCATGCCCTGCTAAATCTGAAAAAATAAATAAAAAGAAATGCTTCAGTTCAGTCTGACCCCTTGATCATCTTGCACTAGAAACAGTTTTTTGAGCAATGTGGCACTGGCAGACTGCCACCACCTCATTCTCCTTCTGCCCACTGTCCAAACACATTCCCTTCCTTCCTTCCCAGTTCCCATTCTAAGCAAGCCTCTGATCCCAGAGGCCTGCTGAATTTCAATGCACAGCTCAGACAGATTTATTTTCTCTTGCTGTTCCCTAGCTAAATAAAGTAAGAATAAATTAACAAATATCACCTGCAGCCACTCATTGTTTATGTGATTTGCTTAATTAACATGAAGATTGTCAGCATTTTTGAACATTTTCTAAACTACCCAAGAATGGGAAAGAGTTCAAGTTGCCATTGCTTGGTCAGTGGGGCTTGTGAGGATCAAGCAGCCATCTGGTAGCTCTTTTATCCTGGACTGGGGTGGTGAGTTGTCAAGGCTATGCGCTGCCAGTGGGTCTTACTGTTGGAACCAATGACTGCTGTCTGACAAGTAAGGTAACTTTAAAGTAGTTGCAAAATACATTGAACCACAGATACTTTATTTGTCATATAGCAGTTGCTGGTTCCAGCAGGAAGATGTGTCTTTGAACAGAGAGTGGATCTTCACTCTGTGGCAATTTCAGGTGGGTGAGGGTGTGTTGGGGGGGCAAGGCTGATGCAGGACGATTGGTGCACAGTGGGAGGTAGGGTGGGTGGTGCGGGTGTGACTAGACGTGGACATTTTTTTCACAGGTTTGAAAAAAAACACGACATTGAGGGACCATTTTCTTATTTGTAGGTTGACAGGGTAGGGTAGGGTGTGGGGTGCCACTTGACACCAATTGGGATATAAAATAGAATTAATAGGGGGATCAGAGGGTGGGGGTGCCACTAGATACCAGGCATATACTGTACAATTGGAACTATTCATGAAAAGGGCACAACTGGAGAGCGGGGGGGGGGTGTACCACTGGACACCAATGAATCTCGCAAAAAATATACTACCAGGGATAGAGAAGTCCTATTGCATTGTAGTAAATCCTTTTTCATCATTTTTTTTCATTTTCTCAAAAAATAATCTATTTTCATGCAATGGGATTTTGGAGTTTGCTTATTTTTAATCCTTTTTCGTGGGATGGAATCCTTTTGCATGGTCGCAGTACAGGAGCCTGTCTCGTGAAAAAGGATTTTGGACTTTGTGTTTTTCAGACTTCCTTTTTTGTGAGAACAGCAAAAGACTTGTGAAAAAGGAAGCTAGTGAGTCATGAAAAAGGATTTAAAAGGTTAAAAATAATGTGTTTTGGGATAATATCTCCACCAGACAACTGTAGAATGCAGTTAACGGGCCCTGGTGAGCAAGATACATATATTGGTGCCTCTACATAACTTGATTTTTCTGGGTTTGGCCTTTTTTATTTGAAAAATAGGGAAAACATGATGGTGGCTCGTAAAAAAAGGAACTCTTTTTCATGAAAAAGGATTAACCCCTCATGAAAAAGAATCCTAACCAAATTCCTTTTTTGTTCCAGGAAGCTATCCAAAAGACTGTACTAAGCATGCTCAGAACCTGAAACTTTAAAATTTAATAACCTTGGAATGGATTAATAATTTTTCACCAAACTAATGAAAGGCACTTCTGTTGGGCAATCACTTTGTACCCTGAAAATTTCAGACCCAAAATTCCAAACTGTCTGGGTGCAGCACGATAACCAAAAAGTGCAAAAAAGGGCACATTTTAACATTTTAGCACTATGTGCAACACAAAATCTGCCAGTCTGACCAAAACAAAACTTGGCATACCAAGAGACCTGCCATTCAAGACCACACATGCACAATGTCATGCAAATCTGTTGAACAGTTGCAAAGTTATTAAAGTGCAAATTTGAGGTTTAACATTAAAATGCCTACTCAACCCTAACAATAGAGGTGCTATCACACCCCTAATATATTATACTGGCACAATAGTGCCAGTATAATTAGGCTTGCCTGGCCACTTTCTATGTTAAACCCCAAACTTTGCACTTTAATAACTTTGCAAGCATTCAACCGATTTTCCTGAAAGTTTGCATGCACGGTCTGATACCATGGATCTCTGGATCAGGCAAGTTGTGTTGTGTCGGATGTGCAGTTGCAGAGCTGCGGACTGCCAAAAAATGTGAAAAAAACAATTTTTTGGTTGTTTCTTTGATAGTCCTGTTCCAATGGTTTGTCCATCTGGTCTGACATTGTCAGGGTATATGTGATCTGGGTCACTGATGTGCCTTTTGAAAATTTGGTGAAAAAATATCAATCCATTCAAATGTGATTAAAGAATGAAGTTTCCCATTATAGCCTATGGAAAAAAATATATGTGCGGCAGAACAGTACATTGTACTGAAGCAAAAGCTCCTTTTTCTGTCGCAAATGTCCTCCATACTGTCATGCAGCCACCATCTTGTTTTCAATTAGCGGTGGAGAAAAAAGTTTTAATTCAAAATACCATGCCCCTTGGTAAACACCAGCTGTTGTGTTTACCTAAACAGAGCACTTGGAACACCATCTTTTCATCAGATGTTGGAAATAATGCTCAGAAATGTGTTTTGTATGTTTTTTCATCTGTAGTGTAGCAATCTGTGAAAGTACAACACAACACTGTCGTGATTTTGGTACCAGTGTGCTGCCATACTTTTGCAAATTGTGACTACCTTTCGAGATCCCTTTCGCAAATCTCAGGGAAAAAAAATTCATCCCTGTGAAAGGGCTAAAATCCTTTCTGAGCATTATTTTGAAAATCTGATTATAAAATCATGTTCCCCAGCCCCCATTTAGGTAAACACTTGTTGGTGTTTACCGAAAAAAAAATTGCTTTGCCCCTTTTTACAGCATTTAAGGTGAAGGGGGCCCAGTAATCTTAACATTTATAAAATTAGATATCCCAACATTGGGGTGCCCAATCCCAATGCCAGGAGTACTGTGTCACAACTGCCCCCCTTGTCACTGTGGGACACTGGGTAGGCCACTCCCAGTCTTCCCAGATATACCCTACCCCAACCCTGCTTTGGGGCACTGGAGCGCCTACTCCAAGTGTCCCCAAACATTGCCTTTCACAATTGTGGTTGCTGACAACGGGGTGCCCAATCCACATGTCAGCAGTAGCCCCACCACTCCCCACCCTGCCTTTGCACTTGTAGGGGACACTGGGGAGCCCACTCCCAGTGTCCCCAGTTCAATCCTCCACCCCACTACTGTGGAAGACATTTCACATGTAAAAAAGAAAACTGTTCCTCAATGTCTTTTTATTCCCCAGGAAAGAAGAAAACTGTCCCTCATTGTCTCCCCTGTCCCCTTCCCCCATCCCCATCCTCTCTATGCACCCCCCTTAACCCAATACATGCCTCCAGAGGTCAATGGCTGTGATCTTCCCTGGACTGGGACACGTCTGCACTCTTCAAAGTCAAACCACGAACTGAAGAATCAAGGTAAGAGCCCTATAATGGCTGTCTATGGCATTTTGAACTGATGTTGATATCTCAGCCGCTCTTCAACATTTTGGCACCAAATTTTCAACATGGGCTTTTTGGGACCTCACCTCGCGAGCACTGTTATGTCATATCGTTAATCACACTTGTAAGGTGATTTTGAAGTTGCTGCGTGGAATCACCTTTTGGGAAAGAGTAACAAAATCACAGTGCCAATGTTCATGAGGGCAGGTACCAAAAAGCCCATGTTGAAAATTTGGTGAAAAAATTCTAAGAAATGACCGCATTATGAGCGTGCATTGCACAGTTTCTATGCATACTCGTAACTTCACTAATTTTTTATATTTTCACTCCAGATTTTCAACATTGACATTTTCACACCTCCTCATGACCACTATACAGCTATCATTTTCACATCCTGCCCAAAACATGTTTTCACACCTGTGGTGCAGAATGGACTGGTCACTGGGCAAAATAAACTTTTGTGACAGATTAACAAAATGACAGTGCCAGTGTTCATGAGGTCAGGACCTCAAAAGGCTGTGTTGAAAATTTGGTGAAAAAACTCCTGAAAATGCATGAGTTATGTGCATCTGTTGAATTTATTCTATGCACGTGCATAACTTTGTGGGACCCTGCACTCCAACAGTAAAATAATTATACTTTCATGCATCTCAAAAAGAAGGGAAATTCATTGCAAAAAACTCCATTAATGCATCAGTTAGGGTTGATAGTACAGCAACAAAAGTCTGGAAATTTGGTGTTAGGGTTACTGATCCTACCACCCCATCACCACCCCAACCCTCCACACACCAACAGGTGTTAGGGTGTGCCTTGGAGTCATCGGGCCTAGCTCTCATCCCATTCTCCTATACTTTACCATGTCAGCTTGGTTACACATGGAATGTGGTGAGAGTTAGGGCCACTGACCCCAAGGCATGCCCCAACACCTGTTGGTGTGTGGAAGGTGGGGGTGGGGTAATAGTGTCATTAACCCTAACATTGAATTTCCAGACTTTTGTCGCTGTACTATCAACCCTAACTGATGCATTAACAGAGTTTTTTGCAATGAATATATATATATATATGGTGCAGTAGCACCACTATAGTTAGGATTGAGCAACAGTTTCTACGTTAAATCTGAACTTTTGCACTTTAATAACTTTGTAACTGTTGAACAGATTTGCATGAAGGTTTGCGTAGAGTGCAAAAAACTGAAAATTTGCCATGTTTTGAAGTTTTTTTTCTCGTTGTGCTGTGCAGAGACTGTGTGGAATTTTGGCCTGAAACATTTATGGTATAAAGTGCTTGAGTCCCAAAAAAGGCCGGCATTTATTTGGTGAAAAAATATTAATCAATTCAAATGTTGTAGCATTTTTAAGCTCTAATTATTTTCAATGGGATTTTTTTTTTCAGGATTGCTGCATGGTATGAACAAGGATCTTTGTTCGTTAGGGGCCATTATTTGTTCACCAGGGACCAGTTCTCATTCCCATAAAAAAATCCCTTGTTCATGAGCTTCCATCTTGTTTTTTTTATTTTCTTCCCAAAAAACTGTCATAACTCTGCACACAGATGTCTTTTTCACACATTAAAGTGTGATTTCTGCTCATCGGGAGTTGATCAGCTGTGTTGTCTGGTTTTCAGCATCAATATGCCCCAGAAACATGTTTTTTAATTATTTAAATCCTTGTTTACCACTCACTAAATTCCTTGTTCACCATCCTTATTCATCAGTGGCGAGCAAGGAAATCAGCTAGAGAACAAGGATTCCCAGTTTGGCCATCTGGTCCTGAAATTTTCATGACCAAATAGAGATACTAGGAATCCTTGCTTGCCAGTTGATTTCCTTGTTTGTCACTGATGAATAAGGATGATAAACAAGGAAATCAGCTGGCAAACAAGGATTCTGGCCTGGGCATCTGGTTGTGAAAATGTCACAATCCTTGTTCACCAGCCGATTTCCTTGTTCACCAGTGACAGAAAAGGCTGGTGAATAAGGAAACAAGATGGCAAACAAGGTTTGTTATCTGACCATCTCATTCCCAAAAAACAAGCGTTGCAGGATCCTCTGGTCCTGAAAAGATCTATTTCTTTGTGGTCATCTAACATACCCAAGTGTCTACTGGCACTCCTCCATCCTCAACTCGCTCCCGATATTTTATTTTTATGTATTTATTCCCCTTTATTGGGGTTTTTCCCTGTTTCATTTATTTCCTTTTGTGTCTTTGTGCACCTTATCACTTGTGGCTAGTGGTACCCACCCCCCACCCTCTGAATATTTTTTTACCATGTTGTTGGTCATTAGTGGCATTCCCTCACCCTCTCTGGAGTCTCCTTGTATTATTACATGCTATAAAGAAGAAAACCATCCTTCATCATCTTTTTTTTTTTACCTATCCAAAAAAGAAAAAACATCCACTGTCGACCATGCCCGTACCCCTACCCGATCTCCCACTGCGGAACCTCCTCCGCACACACACCCTGATGTTCCCTCCAACCCTTACTCACCTTAGGAGGTCCCTAGCTCGAGATCCTCTCCACTGATTGAAAACACGTCTTGCTGTTGGAACCAATGACTGCAATATGAACTAATGTAAATGTACTTCTATGTATTTCAATGGGTGGGATTCAACTTTTGGTCATAAGTTGGCCATTTTTTGAGATTTAGGCCTCAAATTTTGAACATGACCTTTTGGGGACCCCACCTCTTGAACAATGTGACTGTCATTAGGCAACCCTCACCAGAAAGGTGATTTTGAGGTCAGTTGGCAAAATTACCTTTACAGTGGGATTTGCATAAGGACAGTCATATTGTTCATGAGGCGGGGTCATAAGAAGACTATGTTGAAAATTTGGAGTCAAACTTTAAAAAAATGGCTGTGTTGTGAGCATTCATTGCTATCTCGCTATGCACACTTGTAACTTTAGAAATTTTCCATATTTTCACCCCATATTTTCAGCATAGCCTTGCTATTACCCCACCTCATGTATGTGACAGTTGTCATTTTTCAAAACCTGACCAAAATGTGTTTTCACACTTGTGGCACAGAATGGCATTGCAGTTGTGCAGAATTATGTTTTGGCGAGGATTTGAAAATGTTCTGTACTGCATACATGCAGTGAGGTCATAAGAAGGCTATGTTGAAAAATTGGTGTCAAATAAGGATACTGTTATATTATCTCAATGGAGAGATTGGCACTTAGGATCCAAAGGTCCCAGCACTGCCATGGTAACAAAAGGATACTGTTATACTTTCTCAATGGAGGAATGGGAGCAGCACTTCCACCGTAACATACAGACACTGTCATAATATCTAAAAGGAGAGATGGGGAGCACTCCCACATTAAAATAAGGATACTAATATACTATCTCAAAAAGTAAGGAAATAAATTGCAGAAAACTTTGTTAATGCATCAGTTAGGGTTAAAGAAACAAAAATAAGGAAATGTGGCATTAGGGTTTCCAACCCTAACACCACACCTCCACCCTGCACAGATGAAGAGGGATCGGGGGTGGCATGGGGGTCATCAGCCCTAATGCTCACCCCATTCTCCTATGCTGTGCCATCCATCTTATTTTCTAATGGAATTGGGTGAGCGTTGGAGCTGACAACCCAGTGCCACCCCCCCGATCCCTCTTCATCCATGCAGGGTGGGGTTGTGGTGTTAGGGTTGAAAACTCTTATGTCACATTTCCCTACTTTTGTAGCTTTAACCTAGTGATAGATGAAGTGGCCCCAAATCGTTTCGTGGAGTGATTAGCAGAGAGAAGGCGAATTCGCGGAGTGCTCTGCAACACGAAGCGGAGTACTTCACGTTATTAATGAGTAACGCGAAGTCCATTGAAAACAATGACTTCACGTTACTCCGCCTTCCCAAACCACTACTCCACCAATTCTTAAGGCAAAATACATTGAAAACAATGTACTTCGCCTTACTTTGCCTTGTTTTTAAGCTCCAAAGGCAAATTTTGCAGTGTTTCATGGGATTTCAGGTCACATGGGCTCTAGATTGTTCTGCACAGCCTCAGTTTGGGGTAGTGTGTGTGGGAAGCTGAAGGAGACAATCTGCTCTGAGAGCTCTCTGCAATTCAAACCTTCAAAAAGCAGTTAAAAAAGTATTTTTTGAGTCATTTGTTTTGCTGAAACTTTAGTTCATTGATTATAGGAAACCCTCCTGTGCTCATATCAGCAAGTTCTTATTGTTTGTGTATGGATTTTGAATGTTAATGTACAACATTCAGTCTGTGTACTGAGAGACAGTGGAAGTGTGCTTTGGGGAAGGGGTGTATCTGTGGTGTAGGTAGATTAACTTGGAAGAAAAAGACAGTGCTTTCTGTTTTGGTGATATTTTTCTTGATTAACTGTGTTAATGTACAATGTAATATTTTCAATATTTCTTGCCATTTTTTTTTGCTGATTGTTGTGGTGCAGCAGTGCATAATTTTAGTTTGTTTAAAATACGTGGTTATATTACTGAAATTTTCAATTTGCATGCATTACTTGGTGTGTGTATGAGTATGTGTGTGACTCATGTCATCAAATCAGACACCTTTTATCGTGCCACATAATAATTTCAGCAATGTGAAGCTGCTATCCACTGCAGCTGTGTGATTTTTGTACTTCTTTGTGATATCCTTACTGGTACTAGTACTAGTGACTGTTACTGCAGCAGTGAATTACACTGCCCCCGCGCCCGCCCCAACTGGCAAGGTATTCTTTTCCAGATTTGAAATTCTGATGGTGAGCACTGGTTAGGGGTTGTGCCTTTGTGTCTGCATCTCTTCAGTGCACCATGCAATCTTAATCTGTCTGTGCATTTGCATCTCTTTAGGTCCCAATCTCCATCTGTAACTCAAGTCACAGTGTTTCTTTGACTTCCCTTCAGAGTACTGGACAGGTGTAGTGCTTAATTCTGCATGAACATTGTAGTCATTAATATGCGTTTTTAAGTCAGGACCATCATCACGAGTCACTCGTGATACAAATCATGTTCTTCATCATCACGGTCACAAATGCAGTCACAAATCACGATTCACGATCATTCACATTACGAATCACAACATTAATTTTTTTTCTAGTTACTTGGATGTATTGTAAGTCTGTTTTGTAGTATCTCTCCAGGCTTCACCACCCCACCACTGTACTCATTGATACGTGTTTTTAAGTCTGGGAGTTTTAAGCTACAGCTCATCAGGGAAGTAAAGCCGTAGGCGGTAGGCATTCACGTTTCTTCATCATCACAGTCACAAATGCAGTCACAAATCACGATTCACGATCATTCACATTACAAATCCCAACATTAATTTTTTTTCTAGTTACTTGGATGTATTGTAAGCCTGTTTTGTAGTATTTCTCCAGGCTTCACATCCCCCGGGGGCCACGGCTCACCTCCACCTCACATAGGCTTGACCACACTGCTGTCCCCCCACACAGTAAAAAAACTGCCAAACAATGGAGGTGTGGGGAGGACCAGGCACAGGCAGGGGATGGCCAGATGAACTGGCGGCCGGCTGGTCACAGTGCCGAACAAGGATGGGATCCACACCTGGGCCTGGGGAAATAGGCACATCCTGCTTCAGAGAACCTGGACTTGGTGGTGGTGGTGGTGGTGATGGTTCAACTGTCTCAAAGTCAGGACAGGGGGTGGTGCTAGTCCTGCTTCCAGGGGCTAGGACACTCACAAGTATCGAGCGGTCCAACAGGAATGGGTGCCCATGCCCTCCACACGTGCGTACTGTACAATGCTTACCACTACCACACTCTCTCAGAGCTGCCGCCGCCCCAGACATTCCCTCACCCTGGTCCATCTCTCCTACTGAGCTCCCTCAGTCTGAGCAATTACTACTCACACTGTCACACAACACACACACACACAGTCACACAGACAAACAACTAACTACTTATAAAGGTAATAAAAATAAAATTTACAGAAAGAACAAATTAAATAAAAAAAGAGTACAGAAAAGACAAAAAAATTTAGCTTTTAAAAAAGCTGTCGGGTCTAAATCAAAGTTTAAATCTCCTCCTCCCTCTGATCTCAAAGTATCAGCAGTCACAAAAAACACTACTCTCTCTCCATCTGCACAGGAGAAAGTAAAAGTGTCTGCTTGTGTGACTCACTTTTTTCCTGCCTAGTTAAAGAGCATGTGACTTACAGTACTACAAGCCATGTGATGTGTGGGGGGGGACTGCCAAATCTGAAACACCAAGTGGATAACTTAGAATCATAATGAGAAACGCGAAGTCCATTAAAACAATGACTTAGCCCTACTTTGATGCCATTCATAGCTTAGCAAGTGGTAATGACAAAGTAGATGAGCACTTTGCATTGCCCACTCCACGTAGCGATTGGCAACGCCATATCACTGCTCATAATTTTATTTAATTAAATTTAAATTCACTGCATCTCTACTTTAACCCTAACTGATGCATTAACTTCATTTTTTTTGCAATTATATATATATATATATATGATGAGACATATGATATGGACGAAGTTTTTGACAGATTGCTATGAACCATCAGCAGGACAAGATGTTTCTCTTTGCAGACAACACTAAGCTCTGTGGCAGGGTAGACATAGAAACATAGAAGTTGATAGCAGATAAGGATTGCTAGGCCCATCCAGTCTGCCCATTTCCTTTTCTACCTTATAAATGTGCCATCAGCCTTTGCTCTGTCAATGGCCTATCTATTTTACTCAACTGTATTGATCCCTTATGTCTGTCCCATGCCTGTTTGATGCCCTGCACTGTATTCATATCCACCACTTTCTGAGGTAGGCCATTCCATGCATCCACCACCCTTTCTGCGAAAAGGAACTTCCTCACATTACCCCTTAATCGGCCTCCCTCTAATCTCATGCTGTGTCTTCTTGTCCTGCTTTTTTACTTATATTGAAACATGTTGAACTCTTTCACCTTGTTAATGCCCTTAAGGTATTTGAATGTTTCAATCATATCACCTCTCTGTCTCCTTTGCTCTAGGGTATACATAATGAGTTCCGTTAATCTGTCCTCATATGTTTTCTGATGCAGTCCCTGCACCATTTTGGTTGCCCTTCTCTGGACTGCCTCAATTTGGTTAATGTCCTTGTGAAAGTGTGGCCTCCAGTACGGCATGCAGTACTCCAGATGGAGCCTAGCCAGTGTCTTGTAAAGAGGGATTATTACCTCCATCTTCTGACTTGTGGATACCCCTACTAATACACCTTAACATCCCCTAGCCTTACCTACTGCTTTAGTGGTCTGCTTGGATGATTTCAGGTCATCAGTGATGATGATGCCCAAGTCTCTTTCTTCCCTTATCACTGGCAGCAACTCCCCTCCCAGCCTATAGGTGTCTTCAGGGTTTCTCTTCTCTATGTGCATGATCTTGCACTTCTTTGCATTAAACCCCAGTTGCCACTCTTTTGAGCATTTTGCTAGTTTATCCTGATCTCTTCCCATTCTGCCCACCCCATCTGGATCATCTACTCTGTTGCAGATCTTGGTGTCATCTGCAAACAGACAAACCTTACCCTCCAGTCCATCTGCAATGTCACTGATGAAGATATTGAAGAGAACTGGCCCCAGGACTGATCCCTGAGTTACCCCACTTGTGGCTTGCATCTCTTCTGACTGTATGCCATTTACCACCACTCTCTGTTTTCTGCCCGTCAACCAGTTTGCCACCCAGTTGACCAACTTCTGACCCACCCCAAGCCTACCCAGCTTATTAATCAATCTTCTATGTGGAACAGTATCGAAAGATTTGCTGAAGTCAAGGTAGGTGACATCAACTGCTCCCCCTGGGTCCACCACTCTGGTTACCCAGTCAAAGAAATCTATGAGATTAGTTTGACAGGACCTTCCTTTTTGTAAACCCATGCTGTCTCAGATCCTGTGCTCCTATGGATTCCAGGTGTTGCACTCTCCTTTCCTTAAGGAGTGCCTCCATAATCTTGTCCACTACTGAGGTAAGACTGACTGGTCTGTAGTTTCCTGCCTCCTCCCTGCTACCACTCTTGTGGAGCAGAATCACATGAGCCCTTCTCCAGTCTTCTGGGACCTCTCCTGTGCTCAGAGACTCATTATACAGTTCTGATAATAGCTCTGCTAGTTCCACTCTTAGCTCCTTTAGTACCCTGGGATGTATGCTATTAGGTCCCATTGCCTAGTCCACTCTGAGCTTATCGATCTCTTGTAGGACCCTTTCTTTTCTGAAGGGACTAGTGCTCACCACCCTCCCACCATGTTCATGGTGCTGAGCTGTGGGCCCTGCCCTACCTTCTCTTCGGTAAATACTGAGCAGAAGTATCTATTTAGGATAGATGCTTTTACATGGTCCTCTCAGGACACGCCCCTTTATCTCCTTTGTTGTTAGCAATACCCCCTCTGGACTTTCTCCTTTCACTAATGTATCTATTGAAAGTCTTGTCACCTTCTTTTACTGTTTGTGCTAGTGTTTCCTTGGTTTGGGCCTTTGCCTGCCTTACTGCCTTCCCTGCTTCTCTTAGGTAAGTTTGGTATGTCTCCCTATCTTCATCCCACTGTGTTCCCTTATATTTCCTGAAGGCCAGCCTTTTGACTCTGACCTTTTCTGCTACTATTTTTGAGAGCCAAAGTGATTTCCTTCCTCTTTTGCACTTCCTTTTCTCTTTAACACAATGGAATGTTGCTTCAAGTATTGCATCCTTAATGCCTTCCCACATTGCCTGTACCCCCTCACCTGTATTTCTTTTTGCCAGGGCTAGCTTAACTCTGTTGGCCTTCTTATCAAAGTCAGCTCCTCTGAAGTCCAATATATTTGCCTTGGAATGAGATGATTTAGTTCTAGTGGCTAAATTGAACCATATCATGTGATGGTCACTGAACCCCAGGTGACCTTCTACCTGGAGGTCTGTGATCCTTTCCCTGTTAGTCAGTACTAGATCTAGGATAGCTCTGTCTCTTGTGGGTTGTTGTACCAGTTGTTTGAGGCCCTCCCCCTGCAGGGAATCCACCATGTGTCTAGTTCTAGCAGATGTTCCTGCTGGTATTGACCAATCTATATCTGGCATGTTGAAGTCTCCCATTATCAGAACCTCCCCTTTAGCTGTCATGTTTTGTATATCTTCTGACAGTAATGTGTCTATGTCCTCCCCCTGGCCTGGAGGCCTGTAGACAACCCCAGTTCTTGTGGGTGTCCCATTTCCTGTTTCCAGGGTGACCCACAGTTCTTCTGGCTCCTGATGTGTGTTCTGTGTTGAGGGGGTTAGGAACATACAGAGAAACTTGCAAAAGCTAGAGGGGTGGTCATAGGTTTGGCAGTTGAAATTCAATTGAAAAAGTGCAAGGTGATGCACACAATGAACAAGAACCCAATGACAGTGTACTGGGTTTGAAGGGATAAAACTGTGCACAACCTCTGAGGAAAGAAACCTAGGAGTCACCATCAGTGAGTACCTAAAACAATCAAACCAGTATAACAAGGTGTACAGTAAGGCAAACAGGATGCTAGGTGTATAGGAAGGAGTATTGACAGCAGAAGGAAGGAGTTATTACTACCTCTGTATAGATCACTGGTGAGGCCCCACCTGGAGTACTGTGGCCAGTTCTGGAGTCTTCTTCTAAGGAAAGATAAGGACAGGCTGAAGATAGTGCAAACATAGGGTAATCAAAATGATTCTGGGCCAGCAGGGCAGATCTTACTAGAATTGACTCAAGTACTGCACAAATACTTGTTGGAGGCCAGATAAGAGAAGAGAGATATGATAAAGACCTTCAAGTTTCTGAAGTGAATTGACAAGGTAAGCTGTGAGGAACTATTTAACATAAGTGGTGTATCAAGAACATGGGGGCACAAGTGAAAACTGATGGAGGTATTTCAAGAGGAAAGTGAGAAAGTTATATTTTACAGAAAGGGTGGTGGAGCCATGGAACAATCCACTAGCTGATGTGGTAGATGCCAAATCTATCAATGGTTACAAACATGGCTGGGACAGAGTGAAGGGCTTAATGGTTGCTCAGGGTGCTTGCGGTAGGGCAGAGAACATGGGAGTGGACAGTGTGGGTTAGAACCCTGTATGTAAAATATCTCCCAGGTTATTTAGGGTTTATGGGCAGACTGGAAGGACCAGTGGTCTTTTTTTGTTGTCATAGTCTATGCTTCTATGTTTCTGTGTCTGTCACCAATACAGATCTTTTGATATTTCTACTTTCTATACATGATTAACTTTTTACAGAATCTTAGTAATTTGCACACTTAAGTTTCATTACTTTTTCTGATCCTGAGTCTTAAAAGAAGACATTAGGTAACACAATTTCGATTTCAGACTTCAGTAACAGAATTGTACTTATGAAAACTCATAACTGATGGCCTGTAAAGAAAATCATGTACAACACATTTCATAACTAATGTCTCATACTGACTCATTCTTCTGGTGTGGATATATTTTCTTTTCTTCTCCACCTCCTGCAATAAAACACAAAGAAGAAAACAAAACACACTTGCCTCAGAAATACTTTTTTTGAATTATTGGGAATACAATTTGGAAAGGGTGTATGTCCATACAGCTGATATCCATAATTTAATATCTGCTAGAGATTATGCAGCCTTTCAGCTGGGTCTCCATTGTGGTTTATCAACTTTGAATCTCAGCGACGACATAGCCATCCATGAAATGTTTATTCTTGAATGCATGAATTCATGTTACGTGTATGAATGTGTGTAAAGAAAAATAAATGTTTCTTGCCTTATTGGTCCTTGTACAATAAGATGCACAAAATAGGTGATTTGATATATTTTATTGCACCAACAAAGTGTTACAGAAAGAAACATTAAGCTTTTAGACTACAAAACAGAGTCCTTTGTCAGAAAATGGCATTTATACAAGAAATCATCTCAAGCACATAGAACAGAATTTGTAAACAAAATGTACCTTTACACATCCATGTGACAGTTAAGTAGAGGTTAAGCTTATTTTTCTTTTGAATATGGTGGATGATGACATGATTCAGGACACAAATTTAATGACCCATTACACCATTTGAAATGATCTGAGGTTTTTTTCCTTGTTGTTTTAGATACAATAGATGGATAGATATAGAGAATGGTTCTACCTATCTATATTTCAGTGTATATCTAGGTCTGTTTTTAATTGGTGAGTGGGGATCTAATGGGTCTTAATTTACACATGCAGATCTGTTATTTAGTAGTAGAACATTTTATTTTCTATACAGGTATATGTTGGTACACTGACTCTGTTAGGTACAGTGGCCCCAAAGTGCAAAACACACACACCAAAAATGTGAAATGCAATATAATAAGTAGATGAAAAAAAAAAAACAACACAACAAAAAAGTGAATGCAAACAATAAAAACACAATTCTACAAAAAGCACAACACAACTAAAAAGTGAATGCAAGCAAAAATGTACCACACAACAAAAAGGTGAAGGCAAACAAAAAACACAACACACCAAAAAGGTGAAGGCAAATAAAAAATACAACACAACAAGAAACCACAACACAATGAAAAAGTAAATGCAAAAAAAAACACAACATGACAATAAAAGAAAAACACAACAAAAAACTGAATGCAAACACAAACCCACAACACAACAAACAAAAATACAACTAAAAAGTTAATGCAAATAAAAAGCAGATCACAACTACAAAGTGAATGCAAACAAAGAAACCTGACACAAGTAAAAATGTGAAAGACCAATAAAAAGATAAGAGATATGTGTAGCAGTAAAAAGGGTAAACAGGAATCAACCAAAAATGTATACCAGAACTTAAAACACAAAGCAACTTCAAAAACAGTGTACCCATCCCCCCAAAAATGACAACCAAAAAAATTAGTAACAGAAGTTATTTTGACAATGGAAATGCCCTCACTGGGTTGGGGAGGAGTCAGATACCATACTAACTAAGTGAAGAGACACTCAACTGTGCAATGTGCTACTTACATGCATTTAATCCACCATCACCTGATGGATTTCTGTTTTTAATAACCCATGCTATTAGAGTATAATAGAGCCCCCAGTTTATAGCAGGTGGTTCAGAAGAGAGAGAGAGAGAGAGAGCAGGCAGAGTTGTTAACTGTACTACCCATGGTCTCTGTCTGTGTCAGAGCAAATACAATCTCTTTCACCATTGCTGTGTGTCTCTCTCTTTGTCAGAGTTAAAGTGCATGCCAAAGAGTACAG
The DNA here is from genome assembly GCA_016271365.2 of Neoceratodus forsteri. Taxonomy (NCBI): domain Eukaryota; kingdom Metazoa; phylum Chordata; order Ceratodontiformes; family Ceratodontidae; genus Neoceratodus; species Neoceratodus forsteri. Next base: position 783,852,925 of record CM057458.1, on the reverse strand, counting down.
TGGGTTTTCAAAGACAGGCTGACAGAGAGACAGAGAGTACCCTTCCCCCCATCCAGCCATGCAGACTGCAGTATTGACAGTGGGTCATTGTACCTTATACCCCCCAGGCATGCCAGCAACCTTTGCAATGCCAAATACCTGACCATGCAATTTCCTGAATGTCCACTCTCTGACCTCCGCATAGAGACAGACAGATACACACTGAGACAGACTGACAGCGAGATTTGTCCTGCAACCAGATTCCCGTCCCCATTCCCAGTCCCCAGCATGTAAGACAGCATGCTCCAACAAGCATAACCATGCTGATCAGCCCCAGTGCATATAGTGAAACAAGGTGACAGCAGGAGTGCCAAACTGGGACATTCAAGTCCTGCAAAGTTGAACTGTCACTGGTGGGGAATACAGGTGGGTGTCCTCATGGCATGTGAGATCTTTGTAGAGTCACTAAGCACAGAACTTCAGTGAAAAGCATGAGCATGGAGAAGCTAATGACAAAGGGTTGCAGCTATGCAGCCAACTATACAGGGCGCAGTTGAGCAGAGAAAAAGGGGCAGCAGGACTGGCATAAGTGACAGAAAAAGGGCAGACAGACAGTGCTGAACCAATATACTATAATAATAGTCATGTGGGTGGGTGCAGGGGAGAGAAAACCAGTGGGGTCAGTTGTGATCTGCATCAATTTGCAGATGGTGAGTACTGTGAAATGAAATTGCTTTAGGAATCACAAGGACAATGTGTATGTGTTTAGGATCAGAGAATCTTCATCTCAGCACTTCCTGGAGGTCTTTCAGTGTCCTACATAGCCAGCACCGTGCGTCTGTGCTTGCAAGCATCTTCTTGTTTGGGAGAGGGAGAAGAGGGGAGCATAACACTGGCAATTGGCAATTGTGGTGGGCATCACTGTTGTCAACAAGGAAATGTCACAAATCATGTTAGCAGTGTCTGAGTGCCGTGTGTGCATATCACACAGACATGAAGTGAAGGCCGTTCATGCTGTTATTGCTCTTAGTTGATCCATATGAGCCCACTGGATTTAATGTTGGCCGACCTGGGGTGCTATGATGATATTTAATGTCTTTTGTTTTTATTCATTCAGTGGAAGAAGTGTATTTTTTGTCCTTCTCTCCTTTGGTAGTGACTGCTTTTGGATACCCACCCCCCCAGTTCTCAACTCAAGGGAACTGTCAAACTCTGAAGTTCACGTTGTGGTCATTTGTGATTGCCAGTGTAGTATAAACTCATGTTAAGTAACTTCTCAGGATTTGCTACCCTCATCAACTGCGATGAGGGTAGCAAATCCTGAGTGTCTTTTTTTCACCAACAAATGGCTGTTCTCTGTTTCTCTGATCTTGTCTGTGTGAATTTATTATGAGAAAAGCGACTATGGGACAGCTAGAAAGGAGAAAACATTTTGTTTTGTCAGCTTCAGTGGACAGCTAGTCTCTCTTCCAGCAATTAATCTACAAAGGCAACAGTCACGATCTCCCAAAAATAAACATCCACGTTCCTTTATCTGCATCTTGATATAGCCTGAAGCTGGGAGATGTAACTGTTTATCTCCCAACTATTTTTTGTGTACGTGTGGGTGGGTGTGTGTGTGTGTGTGTGTGTGTGTGTGTGTGTAGTTAATTTATAGGCTTAATTTCTTACTTAAAAAAAAAACTTGCTAATCTTGCTGACTCCATCTCGGATCCTACCTGTGTGAATTTATTATGGGCAAAGTGACTATCTGACAGCTGAAAAGGAGAAAACATTTTGTTTTGTCAGCTTCAGTGGTCAGCTAGTCTTTCTTCAAGTAATTAATTTACACAGGCAGCAGTCATGATCTCCAGATAATAAAAACATCCAGGTTCCTTCACCAGCATCCTGACACAGTCTTCAACTGGGGGTTGAAACTGTTTATCTCCTTATTATTTCAGTGTGAGTGTGTGTATAATGTAAAGCTGAACTTCTTACTTGAAAAGAAAATCTTACTGAGTGGATTTATTATAGAAATAACAAGAAAGAAAAAGCACTGGAAAGGAATATGAATTGAAGGTATAACCTCATATACGAATAAATGCAAGGCTCTGAAAATATTAATTGGAAAGGCTTTGCCTGGAGTTCAGTGGCCAAGCAGTCAGACACTCCCACTTCCTGAGCTATATAAGCAGTTCCTCTCAGCCTCATGTGAAGCATTTTTTCTTTGCAACCGAAGTCTCTGCTGGTTTGTTTTCTGAGTTAGTTAGGCCTGCCTTCTGGCTGAGGCCTGTCCCCCCTCCCCCACTCGTGCTTGTCTCGGCTGGGCTTCTGTGATTATTTTTCTACTTCTGGTTTGTATTTTGCCTTCAGCTGTGTGTGCTTCCTTCCCCTTTTTTGGGAAGAGGGGCTTTGTTTCTCAGCTCCTAACATACTGCTACTCCAGAGCGCATGCTGTTTGCTTTTTCTTACTCATAACTCTAATTGCTTGAACAGCAACTCCTAGCATTCTGCTACTGCTTTGAATTAGCTACAACTTCAGCCACTGCTGCCGAATGTTTACTTTAATCACTATTGTACCCAGTGCCTGTGTTTTAACACTGTGCTCACCATGCTTAAACTACTGCACTGCAACTGCATTCATTACCTGTGGGTTTCGACTCAGTCATAGCTGCTTCATGTTGCACACTCAATTATTTTCACCTGACACAGTTTACTCTGACCCTACCTGTGCTTCTCATTTTTACTGCAGCTTCCCTGCGTTGCCTGGCTATGCCTGCTTTCAAGCATTGTCTCCCTGTTTTATTGCATTTATAACTCTGAGGTCAGTCAACTGGCTCCTGCCGAGGCTGTTAATATAGCTTCATGAAAATCTGTCTTCACCACCGAAAATCCTCAGAGTCTGTCACCTTGATTTGGCTTTGTTCCGTCTGGCTGGCTTGCTCCCACTTCAGTTGTTTAATTGCTATGCAAGTTTGATGCTGGTTTACCTATCACGACTTCTGCTTGCTGACCTATGTGCAGGTCTACACTTGCTTACAAAGCTGTTACTTTTGCTTACGCAATCCATTACTTCATGCATACTGCCATCCCTTCAGCTTCGGCCTGCAATTCTGCTGCACTCAATCTGCATTTGACCTTGTAAGTTCTCATCATTCCATGCTCATTACTATCTCAGCACGTCGTGCTTATTCAGCTCACCAGCTTCAGCTCTCAATCAATTTCTGGGGCATGCCAGCCATTCTGTTTTGGCGCAGGGTTCCTGCAGCCGACGGTCTTGCTCTGCATTTAGTCTGCATTTCAAACGTGTCCAGCTTGGGGCGGTATCCTTCTCACCTGGCCCATAGCTGGGAATGTTCTCATCCCGGGCTTTGCTTTAGCTGCCTGCTATGTGGCAGCAGCTCCTGGTGTAGAATTTAAGACCAGTGGTGAAAGGTGGAAAAAGTTACCTCCTTTGGCTCTAGTGTTCCTCTGTTCTGGTTAGCCATTGACTTTAGTGGTTTCCCTAGCGAGGCACCTTCACCGCATTCTCCCTACGACTGCCTCTGGTTCACCTGGTTTGATTTAGGGCAGGTAGGCCAGGTGAGTGCCTCAGCAGTAGTTGCTCTCCTCATGCACCTTGGATGCACGAATTGTTGCAGAGTTTTATCGCAACCTTCCACGGCGTTCCCTCTAGAGGGTTTGAGTGAGAGCCTTCCTCCAAATTGGAATATTTTCCATCTCCCTTTAATTGGGTTTTCCAAATTGCAGCTGCAGAGGAGTCACTAAATAAAGTATCCTAGGCATGGAGGGAAGGTGACTTAGGCCTTGGATCCCCAGAGATTTCCTCATCATAGGTTTTTTTTTTTTCTCTCTCCTCCATTGCCTCAGGTCATAACACTTGGCATAGTTGTTTCCCCTAGTTTCTTTAGGTAGGTTCTGTTGTTGGAAGAAGATGGAGGATGTCCTGCCATTCCGTCTCTTCTTAGGGGATCCCCTAATCTCAAGGCAAACCATCCGTATCATGCTACACAAACCTGAGCAGTCATTATGTTATCCAACTGAGCATCTCATTGCATTATCAAACTGACTGTACTTTTCTACTACTACGTTACAGTTACTGCTCCTATATCACAGTTACTGCTTGCTCATATGCTTCCTGTTGCCTCCTTTTTGGGGATGATACTACATTTCTTTTGGGGATTCCTAATGTACCTGTAGTCATGGGAATCATCCCGTGTTACCTCTAGACGTGGAACCCGCTCTGAGGGTTCCTTGCCTTTGTACCCCTACAGGGTGGTAATTCCTCTGGAATACAATGCGCGAACAGCCAAAACCAAACTAACACAGTTGCACAAGCATAACACTATACTGGCTGCATAGGCGAGTGAATTGGAAAGGCTTTGCCTGGAGTTCAGTGGCCAAGCAGCCAGCCACTCCCACTTCCTGAGCTATGTAAGCAGTTCCTCTCAGCCTCACTGTGAAGCATTTTTCTTTGCCCCATCATCCTCCCCACCTCCTCAAGTGGCAGCACTCTCTCCTTAGGGGGATTCCTAAGGTACCTTTAGCAAGGGGAATTGTCCCATGACACCTCTAAGGGTGGAACCTTCTCCAAGGGTTCCTTGCCTTTGTGCCCCTACAGGGTGGTAATTCCTCTGGAATAGAGGGTGCGAATGGCCAAAACCAAACTAACGCAGTTGCACAAGCATAACACTATACTGGCTGCGTAGGTCAGTGAATAATAATTTCTCAAAAAATCCTTTTTAGAGATAAGAGAAGCTAATGAAAGAGTGTTTTGTCTTAAAAAGACATATGATTTTTAAATGTTGCTTTATTTTTGGAACACTGATTAATCGTGACACAATGATAGTTTGTTGAGTGAAAGAGTGGGTTTAAGAAATACACATTTCTGAGGCACTCAGGAGTAGTCTGGAAACATTTCTCACTAAGGCGATAGTGGAAAATGGGATCTCATTTTTACAATATTATTATGAGAATGGTTCCTTCTTCTTGAACTAGATCTGGGGATTCTGGCATGTATGCAGGAATCTATTGTATGGTGGTATATAATATTCATGTGCTATAATGCACTAAAAGAGTGTTTAACTTTTTATAGATTTCCAACACAGTGGGCCTGAAGAAGTAGCAATGCCACAAAAAAGTTTTGTCTGGATGTACTGTGTGGCTTGAAAATAAATTAACTTTGAAAGAAAGAACTTGGACTCAGTGGAGTTCATCCTTTCCTTTTCTTTTGCACTTGGATTTATTTCCTGACAATCAAAAAGACCTACAATGACTAGGCTGGACCCTCAGCATTTTGAGAAAAGCTGAATGTACTGTACCTTTTGGGCTTCAGACCATGTATTTGTGTCTAGTTTTGGTTGAATGGCTTAAACGCCTTGTCTGTGAATATGTATTACAGGAAAGAAACTACCTATCTGACATCTGAAACTGTCAAAACATATTTTTGTTACTTTTAGCTGTCAGCTAGTTTGTCTTCCATTAAACAAGCATTTGTTAATGTCGAATGTTGGCTTGCTGGCACTAGCATTGGTAGTGCAGGAGTTAGAGAGATGCACAATAGGATTAGCAGTGAAGTAGTGAACTGACGCTAACCCCAGCCCCACCATGCAGAGAGTGACAGGCATTGGGATGTGCCTTTGGGTTGCTGGCCATAACACTCATGCCATTTCACCTCACCCTATAAGTGCTGTGATGTTCCTTGGGGTCTTCGGGCCTTACGCTCATCCCATTCCATAAGGAAATATACCAACATGGGTGCAGTGTAGGTGAATGTGGTGAACGTTGGGGCCAAAGAGTCCAAGGCACCCCTCGATGACTGTCACTGGCTACACAGTGGGGGTGGAATGGCATGAGCATTATAGCCGACAATGTCAAGTCACACCCCTGACGCCTGTCAGTCTGTATAGGGTGAGACATTATGGTTGGAAACCCTAATGTCCAGGGCATTTGTTGGTATTTTCACTCCAAATTTTCAACATGGGCTATTTGTGACCCCACCTCATCAACAGTGGCACTATGAGTTTGTTTGTTAAAAGGTGATTTTGTACAGCGACTGTGCATTTTGGTGCCACAGGTGCAAAAACTAATTTTGGGCAGGATGTGAAAAATGACAGCTGCACTGTTCATGAGGAGGTGTAAAAAATGGCATTGTTGAAAATCTGGAGTGAAAACATGAAAAAATTGGTGACATCATGAGGATGCATAAAAACTGTGCAACGCACACCCTCAATGCAATTATTTGGGGATTTGTTTAACCAAATTTCCCACATAGGCATTTTGGGAACTCTGATCATGAACAGTGTCACTGTGATTTTGTTAATCTGGCCTGAACATTGATTTCCCACAGTGACCACACCATTGTGTGACAAGTGCAAAAACACATTTTGGGCAGGATGTGAAAAATGACAGCTGTACTGTTCATAAGGAGGTATACAAAAATGACAATGGTGAAAATCTGGAATGAAAATATGAAAAATAGGTGACATCATGAGTGTGTATGTAAACTGTGTAATGCACGCCCGTAACACAATTATTTTGGGGATTTTTTAACCGAATTTTCCACATAGGCATTTTAGGAACTCCACTCATGAACAGTGTCACTGTGATTTTGTTGATGTGTCCTGAAAATTTATTTTGCACAGCAACCGGGCCATTGTGTGCCACAAGTGCAAAAACACATTTTGGGCATGATGTGAAAAATGACAGCTTTACTGTTCATAAGGAGGTGTGAAAAAAGGGCAATGTTGAAATTCTGGATTGAAAATATAAAAAATTGTCAAAGTTACGAGTGTGTCATGAAACTGCACAATGCACACTTGTAACATGGTCATTTTTTGGAATTTTTCCACCAAATCTGCAAGAAAAGGTTTTTGGGACCCCACCTCATGAACAGTGGCATTGTCATTTCATTATTTAGTCCCCAAAGGTGATTTCACTCAGTGACCGTGAAATGACCTGTCAGGGCCAAGTAACGAGATGGCAGTGCATATGTTCATGAGGTGGGGTCCCAAGAACCCCATGTTGAAAATCTGGAGACAAAATTCCAAAAAATGGCTGAGCTAGCCACCTAAGTTGAAGAAAACTCATTTATGCCAGTATATAGCTTATCAGCATTTCTTCAGTTCACAGTTGGCTTTGAAGAGTCCAGATGTGTTCCCGGTCCACCAAAGATCGTCTTGATGGACTCTGGAGGTAAGTATGTGGTGGTGGTGGGGGTGTGGGAAGGTGAGGTGTGCAGAGGCTGGCTGTGTGTTGGGGGAGGGGACCTCACGGCGAGGGACTATTTTCTTTCTTTCAGGTAATTAAAAAAAAAAAACTAACACTGTGGACAGTTTTCTTTCTTTACAGGTGTGTGAAAAACTGTTGTGCACACTAAGGTGGGCTCCCAGTGTGCACCATGACTTGGGGGGATGATGTTGGCACACTGGGGCCTAGTGTGGCACAGAATGGGGGGGATGCCAGAACATGCCGACGACAGTTGGTTTTCATTACGGGGAGGCACACTGGGGTGGGCTCTCAGTGTGCCACACAGTCTTGGGGGTTATTTAGGATGCTGACAGGGAGATAGGCACCCCTGGAAGTCAACTTTGCAGGCATCAAAGCAGAGGGTATGAGGGCAGCCACCTGCCATGTTATTGAAATACTTCAGCAGGAAAGGCACATTGGGAGATGTGTTATTGTGCTGCTGAATGACGAGCTTGCCTTTCATTGCAGCTGCACTTTCTTTACAAGTTTTGACCACTTTACATATTTCTTGTGTGAGCACCTACATGCTGGCTTATTGGGGAATGAGGGACGCACCTACTAAAGTGTACCCTGCATTCGCCCACACTGACACACCTCCGAAATCTGCTACTACCGCAAGATGTTGGCTTGTATGCAGGCACAAGCAAACATAAAACTAGTAAAAAAAGGCTTTTAGTAAAATGAGCAAACGCAAAACCAAAAATATAGAAGTATAGGTTAGAGGCTTTCCTACAGAACGATGTGCTAAATGTGTCTTAAAAATGTGATTTAATACATTTTCATCAGGCTTACAATATTGTCCCAAAGGTAAACAAACCCAGATGTTCTCTTCAAATGCCACATTCCTGTACATGCTTAAAATAACCACAACATCCTTACGCTATGACATCAATGGAGTGACAGTGACCTGGAGAGTTCACACAGTCTGTATACGGACATTGCAAGCATTTCTCATCAAAAGCCATTAATGTGCATGTATGAAAAGGTTGACACACATGCACAGTACTTGGATTTGATGAAAAACAAAGTCCCTGCACACAGTTTATTATCTTTCTGGGGCAGTGCTGTTCCATTGATGTCATCATCACCTAAGGATGTCACAGCCATTTTAAGCATGTATAGGAGTGTGGCATTTGGAGAGAAGGTTGTGGTTTGTTTACATTTGGGGCAGTATTGTAATGCTGAAGAAAAAGGATTAAATCATGTTTTTAAGACGCACAGAGCACTTCATTCTGTAGAGAAGACAGGCACATCTAAGTGTGCTACCAATATTTGTAACACCTTATGAACTGCAAAAGGAAGCCATCCTGGAGACACTGCATGTGCTGAGAAGAGCACTGTCAGCAAAAATCAAAGACTAATGAAGTACTGAGTTCCTAATGTTTGAATATGCCTTGGCTTAAGAATGGGGTCCTTTCTTCTCATGGTATTAAAAATCCCTGAACATTTGGAGACACTGACCAGTAGAGAAGACTGTAACCTACAAAAGTATGTTTTTAGTTTTGCGTTTTTCCATTTTACATAAAGCCCTGTTTATTTGTCCTTAAAAACACTTGTCTCTTCTAATCCCTGTAATCCCACAAACATTCCAATATTTCTTATAGGTCTTTGCACTGCAGTTTTGCTGTCTACACCACTGGTGGCTTCCTCTGGGGCTGATAAACAAAGGTTGCCAGGATATGCTTGAATCAAGCATATCCTTGCTGTGGCAGTGCCCCCTCATGCCTATCTGCACCAGATGGCACCCTTAGTCCCTGATGTCTGGGTTCCGTTACTGCAGAGCCATGTGGAGAGGCAGGAAAGGGTGCAGTAGTCCAGGCAACAGGCATCCAATCAGATGCCTATATCAGTCCATGACTGAATCCTCTTCCTGTGCAGGGGGCAGGGCATGCTAGATATGGCATTCCTCCAGGACTGCTATATCCCCACCCAAAAGACAGAAATATGCATGCACAGTTGATGAAGGCAGGATAGTCTGAGGACTAGGCAATTTTGGCATTATACTGGTATGGTGAAAGCACTAGTAAGGCAGCCATTCTGGCATGATACTTAAAGAATGTAAGTGGGGAGCAGATAAGGAAGGTGTTGAGCATGTGTGTGTGTGTGACATGTATATATGTATGTGTGTATATATATCTATATATATAGATATATATATATATATATATATAGATATATATATACACACACATATATACAGGTGGGCAGAACTAAGTTTCCAGATAATGTATAGTGAAAGGGAAGTAAGAACTTGGAGTAAAGGGGGCATTGTGCATTCTTCTATTGAGGGCTTATTAGTTTGCTGTGTTCATGAGTGCATATATAGAGGCACGAACATTTACTTAGTTGGCAGGGTTTTATTTTGTGCTTGTATGTGCAAATTTTATTGCAAACAAATTAAAAGTATCAATAATTAATAAAAAGCACTTAGAACACTGGAGTCAGAGGGCTGGATGGGGGTAGAAGGAGTAAGAGTCCCAGCAACTTCTCTCCTTCTTCCTGGTGGGGAGAGTGTCTAGCACTCTACAGACCTCTGGCAGAGGCTGGGGGTACCACTGCTGTTGGTGCTGTCACCTAAGAGGGTGGGGTAAACCCTGGCAATCATTGCATGTCTGTGCCCCCCAGGAATCTATAGCATCAGCAAAAATGGCTGGCGATGCCATCAATGATGACCGCTACCAGACTCACTGTCTCCCACCGCACCTCCTGGTCACAACCAAGACATGTGTTCCATCAGTCAGCTCATAGGAGGCAGTATAGCATAGTGGTTAAGAGTACTAAGCTGCAAACTTGGAGACCTGGATTTGACTCCCACAACCCCCATTTGCATACTGTGTGACCATGAGCAAGTTACATAACTTCCTTGTGCTCCCAGGTCGCACCTAGAAACAAGCTTCGGCTTAATGTTCCTTTCCCAGTTAAACAATTTCCCCTTTCCCTTTCAGTCCCATGGCCTCCCCTGGGGGAGGAAGCCATGTAATCTGTACAGGTGTCTGTGGAGAGGGGTCATATTGATGGCCCCACCTTATGGGGCAAGTCAGGGTGGTCAGTGACTCTGGAGTTTGTGGTGGAACTGCGAGATCTGGTGCAGTTGGGTCTGATGTCATGGGGTTGCCAGCTGAAAAAAAGCACTTATAAAGGTAGTCAACCTGTATCAGGATCAAAGACATTCAGAGTAGCTCTAACCACCAAAGAACAAGTCACATTCTGGTGCTTGTATATGAATATTTTATTGCAAACCAGTCAAATGCACCAGTTGTTTTGTGTATCTTTAGTGTGTTGTGGTTTTCTGTTTCATTCTGGTGCTTGTATATGAATATTTTATTGCAAACCAGTCAAATGCACCAGTTGTTTTGTGTATCTTTAGTGTGTTGTGGTTTTCTGTTTCATTCTGGTGCTTGTATATGAATATTTTATTGCAAACCAGTCAAATGCACCAGTTGTTTTGTGTATCTTTAGTGTGTTGTGGTTTTCTGTTTGCATTCACTTTTTATTTGTGTTATGGTTTTTGTTTGCATTCACTTTTTTGTTGTGTTGTGTTTTTTTGTTTGCATTCTTTTTTTATTGTGTTGTGATTTTTTGTTTGCATTCACTTTTTAGTTGTGTTGTGGTTTTCTGTTTGCATTCACTTTTTAACTGTGTTGTGTTTTTGTTTGCTTCCACTTTTTAGTTGGGTTGTGTTTTTTGTTTCCTTCCACTTTTTAGTTGTGTTGTGTTTTTTGTTTCCTTCCACTTTTTAGTTGTGTTGTGTTTTTTGTTTGCTTTCACTTTTTAGGTGTGTTGTGCTTTTTTGTTGTGTTGTGTTTTTTTTTGTTTGCATTCACTTTTCAATTGTGCTATACTTTTTGTTTGCATTCACTCTTAAATTCTTTACATTTCTTTTTGTTTTGTTACTTTATTTTTTGTGGCATGATGCTTCACTCTCGGTTTAATTTTTTAATTTTTTGCATTTCACTTTTTTGGTGTGTGTGTGTTTTGCACTTCAGGGCCACCATAATATGGGCTCAACAGTTCTTTTTAGTAGGTAGTCTTGTTTCAGGTTACAGTTTTAATGTTTACAAATAATACTAACAAATGAACACATTGTTAAAGATGGTACATGTTTAAACAGTTCAAGCTTGACTATTCACTACTAAAATTGACAAATAGGTCTCATAGGTAAACACAGAGCAGAGAAGGCAATTTGTACATAATGCTCACCTTAATTAATAACTATACCCAGTTATTCCATTACCTACACAATATTCATCTTAATTGGTCTTAATTTCATTCACATCCCTGCTACCTACTACATGAAATGATAATAAATTCCAAAGTTTTACCATTCTCTGATTATACCAGTGAGCTCTCCTATTTGAGTAACAATGATCCCCCTTAGTTGTAATAGATGCAATCTACTGTTATGTGGTTGATGTTTCAGCCTAAGTCCCAGACATTCCCATAAGTCATCATTGGTCAGCTCACGAAAAACCATGCACATATCTCCTCTCAGTCGGTGGTATTCCAGAGAATGCATCCCTAAGTTAAGCAGCCTTTGGTTGTAATTAAGGCCTTTGAGGTTGCCTATTGATCTCGTTGTTCTATGCTGAACTCCTGCTAGTGTCTTAATCATAGCTTTTGTGCCTGGTGCCTAAAATTGAGCACAATACTCGAGATGTGATCTGACCAGGAACACATAAAGGGAACCATCACCTCACTGTCCCTGCTCACAATATGTCTTATAATTTTGGTCAAAATGCCATTGACCCTCTGTTTGACAGTTAAACAATGTTTCATGAATTTTAGATCGCTAATTATAATGATGCCAAAGTCTCCCTCCTGGTTTACTTCCTTTAACAGTTTGCCCCAAGAAGATAGCTCTCCTATTAGAGTAACAATGGTCCCCCTTAGTTGTAATACATGCAATCTACTGTCATGTGGTAGATGTTTCAGCCTAAGTCCGAGACACCTCGCACCAGTGCTTTCTCCCCGGGGGTCTCAGAAAACTAAAAATGCACCTAGCCAAGCTTGACTGGTCCCAAGTCCTACTCGCAATGGATATTGACTCTGCCCTAGCCTATTTCTCCAGTGCCTTCATCAAGACCTGTGACCTTTTGGCCCCCCCGACCAGAATCCGTACCAAGAAACACAACACCCCATGGATCTCCCCATCCTTCATCCAAACACTGAAACAAAGAGATAATCTCTGGCATATTGCTGTCAAGACAGGCAAACTGGCTGACAGAGAAGCCTATAATGCAGCACTTAACAAGTGCACCTGGGCTATAAGGCAGGCTAAGGCCAAATATTATCAAGCCACCCTTGAATCCACTTGGGGCTCATCCCATGCCTTCTAGGACAATATGAAAGAGCTCAATGGAAAGACCTGCTCCCCCCCACAATCACTACTCTCCATAGACGTTACTGTCACTACTGATCATCCTTGCATAGCTGAGTGCCTCAAATTGGCTTTCTCAGATCTAAGCTCTGTCCTCCCCAACTACTTTTTCGACCCTATCCCTGCCTCCACACCCCCACCTCAGATCACCCCCTTTCTATCTGCATGCCATATCATCCCTTGAAGCCAGGCCTCATCTGCAAAAAGTCTTAGCTAGCAACAACCCCAGTTGTGATCCCTTGGACCCCAGGATTCTCCGATTAGTACTAGATACTGTACTAGCCCCTCTCACCAACCTTTTAAACTGGTAACTATGTCTTAGTCAATTTCCCAGTGCCTGTAAAATTGCAGAAATCACCCCATCCATAAGAGTGGAGATAGAACCTTCCCTAACAATTTCAGGCCCATCTCCATTCTCCCCCCTCTCGCCAAAGCACTAGGAAAGAATAGTGGCCATTCAGCTCTCCGAGTATCTGGCCAAATATGACCTGCTGTGTCCAGAACAACATGGATTCCACCCTGGACACAGCACCACTACAGCCCTCCTGGAGTTCTCCCAGCACCTACACTCTGCTCTTGACTCTGGTCATGTTGCGAGTGCAGTGTTCATTGACCTCTCCAAGGCCTTTGACACTGTCTGTCACCTCCTCTTACTTGACTCCCTCCACCAACTTGGCTTCTCCCTGGCCCACTGGCTTAGTTCACCAGTTACCTCTCTGCCAGATCACAGCGCGTGAAGGTAAACAGCACCCTGTCCAATACCCTGCCCATTCGCTCAGGGGTCCCCCAGGGTTCCATCCTGGGCCCCGTTCTGTTCTGCCTATTTCTCAATACCCTCCCCAGCTCCTGCTTGGGCAATATAGCACTCTATGCCGATGATGCAGTTCTCCTTGCCTCCCGCCCTGACCCCGCATCTCTACAGGAAACCCTGCAGCACACATTCAACCAAGCCAAAAAGTGGTTCCTTGACCAGCTGGTTATTAACCTCAAAAAAAAAAAAATCTATGCTTTTTTCACATCACCAGAATAAGGCAGAAAATGCCCCCCCCTCTACATTCTCCCCAATAATGCTGACCCTCTTGAGCAGGTGTCATCCTACAAGTACCTGGGCATCACCTTCAACTCGGCTCTTACATTCCACACCCACATCAATACCCTGTCCTCAGCCATAAACTCTTGGATTGGCCTACTCTATCACCACAGAGATTGCCTCCCCCAAACCACTCTCTGACTGGCCATCAACTCCTCTGTCCTGTCCCTAGTGGACTACAGCCCACCTATCTATGCTGCGGCCGACAATACCACCTTCACCAGAATCCAGACCTCGGTAAACAAGGCCTGCAGACTCCTGACTGGTGCATCCCTCCTCATCCATACTTGCCAGCTCTATTCCACTGCCAACCTGCTCACCTTGGAGGAGTGCTTGCACTACCAAACCTGCTCACTTGCCAAAAAAATCCCTGCTAGGACTCTCCCCCCACCAGGGGTCACTGTGTCCCTGAAGCTTGCATCCTCATCTGTTGCCACCCATATCTAAGTTAAGGCCACCTTTCTGGTGCCCCATACCAAGACCTCCCTAGCCCAAAGGTCCTTCCACTACCATGCCCCCACATGGTTCAACTCCCTCCTGCTCTCTGTCACTAAGTCTACCAAAATTGGTCCCTTTAAAGTCACTATCCATAACTACTTCTTTGTCTCCCAAAGCTGTTGTTACCCTTAATCAACCTAATGTTGGGGTCCCTCCTTGTTTCTTGCCCATAGCCTTGACAATGTCTGTTAGACTGCTCCCCACCTTTCTTTTTTTTTTATATAATTGCTATTCACTGCATGTAACTTTATCCCCTAAACCACTGTTATATTGTGTTCTTTTTGTTATCTGTATTGCACCTGTATGTTACCACTGCTGTTTCTCACACTGTAACCATGTCAACCCTCCCTGCAACAATGTGCCTTTGTAAATGAGTCTCTGACTCAAAGGTGGTAAATCCGACTTTCAAAATAAATAAAATGCCCTAGTGTTGTTTCTGCCAAAGTGCATGACCATTTATCTATATTAAATTCCAGCCTGTGTAAGACTGCCCACTTCCCTAATTCACCTAAAGCACTCTGTAAGGTGTTAATGTCGCAGTATTATGTACTGGCATACCAATTGGAATGAAATCTCACCAACGGCCCAAATCTCCTCATTACATCTCATGGAGGATATATATAGGTTAAAAAGACGCTGCCCCAAAAAGTGAGCCCTGGGGATCTGGCTGGTTACCATTGTCCATTCTGAAGCCATGCCCCTCAGGCTGACCTGCTGTTTGCTATTTTCTGTTGGTCAGCCAGGAGTCAACCCAATGTACTATATTTCCATTTATCCCCATTATGATTAAGGCTTCAATTAACTCACAGTGTGGCACTTTGTTGAATGCAATAGTGAAATCCAAAAAGACCACATCCACTGGAGAATTATGATCTAAGGCTTCACTAACTTTACCATAAAATTCCAGCAGGTGGGTGTGACATGAATGACCCCTGCAGAAACCATGCAGTGTTTTATTACCTACTGTATGTTGGTTGCCCAGATGAACTTAGCTATATGGTCTTTGATAATCCCTTCCAAGATCTTTCCCACAATTGTTGTCAGGCTCTCTGGTCTATAGTTTTTGCAATCCTTCTTGCTCCCTTTTTTAAAAATAGGGACTATATTGGCCCATCTTCAACTGTCCACCACCGTGCCCTGCTCAACCAAAAACTGAAAAAGTTTTACCAGAGGACTACTTAATTCACTGGCCAGTTCTCTGACCACTCTTGGGTGGATATCATCCTGGCCAGGGACTTTGTAAGGGTTAATCTTAAGTAATCCTTCATCGACATCCTTCCTCTCCACTGTAAATGGGTTATCAAGCTTAATTACATTGATCCAATTTGGCAGTGTTTGTTCTACATTTAAAAACTGAACTAAAATATTCATTGAGCATATGCGCCATAAGCCTGTCATCCATGATTAATTCCTCATTCTTATTTTCTAGAGGGCCCACACTGACTTTACCCCCTCTTATATAATTTATATAATTATAGAAACTTAGAATGTGCCAGCAGATCAGGACCACATGATCCATCTAGTCTGTCCATGTCTTCAAATTACAAAAATATTTTGCAATTGTCTTTTACCTTGTTGACAAATCTTTGAGGATGTTTTTATATTTCTCAGAGTCGCTTTGTGCCAATGTTTTCTTACCACTTGCGTATGCCTTGCTTTTTTGTTTAATTTCTTTCTTAACTTCTTGGTCATCCAAAGAGGAATCCTGCCAGATGTATTATATTTTCTCTTAGTTGGAATGTATTTCTTAACTGAAGTGTCAGGTTTGTTAATGAGAGTGCCGCACATTTGATTTAGAGATTTATCTTTAAAATCTTGTTCCCAATTCCAGAGTTGAAGATCAGACCTTATCCCATTGAAATTTGTTTGGTCAAAACACTTAATCAAAGTCAAAGCCACCACCCCATTTTTATGCATCAATAATTCAAATTTGACCATATCATGATTACTACCACCAAAAGGTGGTAATGTCCAGCACTCCTGAATCTGATCTTCCATGTTGCTAATAATGAGGTCTATAATATTTCCACCATGTTGCTTCAGTCAAATGTTTCTCAAGCCCTAGCTGGGTCATATTATCAACTATGTTCTACTCAGTGGCTGATATACCACTGTAAGTTTCACAGTCAGTACCAGGCACATTAAAATCTCCCATCACTATCATTCTTTTGTCTGGATGTAGTGTTTGTAGTAGTTCACAGAGTAAGATGCTTTTGTCCCTGGACTGAGATGGTGGCCTGTACAACATGCCCACAATTATTTTGGTTCCTGACTCAGGAATCAATTTGGCCCATACATGCTCCAAATCTTCATACCCCAAATTAATAGATATAGAGTTAATAGTATTAGCCACATGAAAGGCTACACCTCCACCTTTACCATACTGTCTTTGTTTGCTATATAGCATATATCCTTGCATATTTCTGTCCCAGCCCGCATCCCTGTCCCACCAAGTCTCAATAGCACACATTTGGATGAACTCTTTTTGTAGGATATAAACCAATTTGTCTAACTTTTTAACCAGGTTTCTTGTATTTAACAGCAATCATTTCCACCCCTTAGTGGTAGTTTTTGAACAGTGGTCTTTGTTGTCTTCATTCATGAACGCACCAACCCCATTCCCCCTTGCCTTTACTTTAAATTTAGCTCAACACTCTTATTAATCCTGCCAACTAGAAGTCTGGAACCATGCTGATTTAGGTGTAACCCATCCCTACCAAATAAACCATGGTCATTAAACTTGTCCCAATGGCTGAACAATTCTACCCTTGGATTCTGCACCATCTCTGCAACCAGCCATTTAAGTGAATGATGTTACTTGTTTTTGATCTACTGGCCTTTACAGCATGGAGGACCCCTCAAATGATAATATCACAGCCTTTTCACTTTAGTGCAGTTCTGACTTATGCAAAGTTTCTCTGGATATCTAACATCCTTCCTCTGCCAACATCATTCAGTTCAAAATGTAACACCACAATTGGCTTTTTAGTGGTTTCTGAGAAACCATCTAAGCAGTGTTTGATATGACATATTTTGGCTCCAGATAAGCTACAGACTGCTGTATTTTCTTTTTGGCCTTTACAGATCTCTGAATTGGTATATTTTAAAATTGAATTTCCCGTGACCACTATATCTCTTTGTTTACTGGCACCTGCAGTGTTGGCCTCAATTCCATTATCTTCATTAGATGTTATTGGTAGCTTAATTCCTAGTGGCCTTCCAAAGGTTTAGGTGCTTTATCAGCAGAAATACTTGTGGAGTTATTTACTTCTAGTTGGCTAATTTGGTCCTGCTGAACACTAAATCTGTTTTATATTTTGATTTTTGATTGATTATTTTATTTTAATACCAACCTGTCACCTTTTATGTTTGACACCATAATTTAACTTGCACTATTCTTCTGTTTCTGAGTCTTAGGTTCATAGGTGTAGTATGAGTTTGAAGGACATGCCCATATTGAACTTGTGCCTAATGGCAATAATTACATTTCTTTTGCTCCATATAGATGTCTAGTTTCTGTTTAAATTCTCCCAGACTTTTACTTGTAACAAAATCTGCTGGTAAAGCATTCCAGATAGTTGTCACCCCGTTGAGTAAAATAATTATTTCTTTTGGTAGTTTTATTTACTGTTGTTTTTAACCTTAAGTTATTTGCTCTGGTGTTCAACATTAAAACATTTATTTCCAGGCAAGTTGCCTCACACAGAGATTGATCTTAAAATGCTCTGTATACCAAGCATAGGTCACTCCTTAATGATATATATACAAGTGAAAATATAACTAATTTTTGTAATCTACTGCTATAATCAGTGTTACAGAGGCCTCTAATCTTCTTTATAAATCTTCTTTGCACCTTTTCCATACTGATTTTACATCATTGGGTAGTGGGGAGGGGGGGCAAAATGGAGCACAATAGTCGATATGAGACCTAACCAGACTTCTATATAGGGGAATCAACACGACTGTATCCCTACTCTTAATATGTTTTAGTATACAAGAAAGTATGCCATGACATTTTTAACTACACTATTAATATGAGATGTGAACTTTAAGTCATTAGTTATTATAATTCCTAAATCCTTTTCTGTTTTTACAGTTTGTAATGTATTTTTTCCAGTTGTGTATGGCCAACCTGTTATTCCTTCCCAGGTGCATCACCTCACAATTTTCAACATTAAAGGACGTTTTATTCCTTACTGACCACACAGCAAGCTTGTTTAAATTTATTTGTAAGGAATTAATTGATGCAGAGTTATTAACGATACAACCAATTTTATAATCATCTGTATATTTATGTATCCAAACACCATTATTTAGTTGTAGTCTAGTAACTAATATGTTGAATAACAGAGGCCCCAAAACAGAGCCTTGGGGAATGCAACTCATGATTGTTCCCTCATCAGACATATATCTTTAATGCTCACCTTCTGTATCCTATTACTTAGCTAGGAGTTTAGCCATTTAATAATGCTGGCATGAAAACCATACTCTTTTAATTCATCAATTAATATTCCATGAGGAACAGAATCAAAAGCTTTCTGGAAGTCTAAAAAAAAATAATGTCAACTGGGAGTCCCTGGTCCAGTGCCATGTTAACAGGTTCAACAAAATTTATCAAGTTTTGTTGACAAGATCATCCCATAACAAACCCATATTGAGAAATGTATATAATGTTCATGTTTTGCAGATGAGCTACCATTTTATACTGTAAAATCCTTCCTATTAATTTACCTAAGCATGAGGTGAGATTGATTGGTCTATAATTATTTAGTAAATGTTTACTACCTCCTTTATGGATGGGCATTACAGTAGCTAATCTCCATTCAGATATGACAGTTCCTTCTTGTAAAGATACATTAAATAATAATATAAGAATCTCTAATAGTTTTGTAGCCAATTCAATAATGAACTTGGCTGGAATACCATCTGGGCCAGGAGAAGAATTAACTTTGGTAGCCTGTATAGCAAGTTAGACTTCCTCTTCGCAATTATTGGATAATGGAGATCAAATGATAAGTTATCTAAACTTGCATTAACCTTGGTTTTATATACACTCAGAAAATAATCATTAAATTCTTTAGCCATTTCATATTCTCTGACTAATGGCACATTATCTTTAAGTAAGGGGCCAACTGATGGTTCTTTCCCTGTTAATGAACTAATGTAATTATAGAATTGTTTTTTATTATCCTTTGTAATAGTAGTAAGTTTTAATTCTTGATTCTTCTTTGCAATATTAATAGCTGCTTTACACTGTTTAGCCCTGACTTTAAATGTGGTCCATTTATTTGTAGTTCTATCCTTTTTATACTTATTAAATGCCCTTTTTTTATTTCTCATCAATCTTTTTATGGTACTATTTACCCAAGGCAAGACTCTTATTATTATCATATTTTTTCATTTTCTGGAACCCATGTCTTAATACAGTAATCAATTTTAGTATGTATAGTTGACCATATTTGTTCACTGTTTAGTTTATTTAATTCAGTTTTCCAATTCCAGGCCTTCATGTACTTTCTAATAGCTTCATAATTTGCTTTATGGAAATTATATGTCCTTGTAGTGCCACAATAATATTTAATAACCTAATACACCATATTGTGGTTGCTATCCACAAGAGGTGCAATGACTTTGGGTAACTGTCCTATATCTTTGATGAAGTTAAGATAAGGTCCAAAATATTATTCTTCCATGTCGGATCTCTGACTAATTGTTCTAGCTCATCCTCCAAGGTAAATTCAATAAATCTTTTTTCTAGTTGGGTATTCCCAGTTAATGTTTGCCAACAGATAGATGGTAAATTAAAATCCCCTGAGTCTGAAGTTACAACATTCTCTACCAGCCCATCTCTCTTTCTTTATCTAATTTTGTGTTGCAGATATCCATATTTTGTTGTGGGCTGGCTTCTAAGTCTCCCATCTGAGAATTACTTATGTTTGTTTCAGCCATGTCAAAGAATTTCTCAAGTGAAATTATTTCCTGGTGGACCTCTAAACATTTTCTTAGATCTTGAATCTCCTTATATAGTATTTGAATCAGCAAACATTTGTCACGTAACAAACTGGAATTATCTCCCCTTTAATAAACATTTTACGGATGTGCATTCACTAATTCCACCCCATATTGTGCTCAATGATTTAGCTCCCTGAGATGCCATAGTTGTTTAGACAAATCAATTCAATATGAGTGTGATTATTCTGAGGTAAATTGCTTGTAAAAGCAAGAGCAATTTAAATGAGGTAGAGCTGTAAAAGTTAAAAACAACAAATCAAGGGAAAAACTACCTGGCCACTCCATTATCCCAGCTGGACACACTAGGCACAGGCGCATGTCTCAGCATGTCTCTGTACTCACCTGCTCATGTTCACCCTGCTCACACAGGGTGAGATTTAAAGTACGGGACAGAAGTTACTTCCGCAGCCACGTGACCCAGCTTGGAAGCTCTGGAATATCCCCAATAAAAGAATAAGCTCTAAACTGCTTGTTAAATTAAGTGCACTGATTAAAAATGGTATAATGCCCCAGATACTGTAAAAGAATTACCAAAAACTCTTTGGTTATGCAGTATATGATATCAAACGGTAGTTCCAAGGGCTCACTGGAAAACTACTCATCACAGTTTCTACTGTACACCTAAGCAACAGTACACAACTTTCCAGTGGTGTCTCACTGTCTTTCAATAAAATATGCTTAAAAGCAGTTGGGGCACAAAGGGACCACCACCAAACAGCCATGTGATGGCCCTTCTGTTAACCAAATACGATTTTTTTCAGAGTTTTTTAACACATAATTACAGACAGAAACATGTTTACACAGTGCCAGCATTGAAACTGTAACTGCTGTGTGTCTCTAATTCAATCAAGGGCATGCACACAGACACAGATATAGACACACACACACACATATATATATATATATATATATATATACACTCACAGTGCTATGGATCTAGTACATATGCATAGCATTACTTTAAGCAGTTGACCTTAGCACTGCATTTCTGAGTTATTTTTTTATCTGTAAGTTATGATTCATTGCTAATTACTTCTCTAATACTGGGGCATTCATGTGTAGAATGAAACTGAGTTTTTTTAAGTTCTGCCATTACTTTTCTGATGAATGACTATGTAAATTTGAAAGCTTAAGGGTTTTTTTTGTAAAATGTTATTGGTCCAATAAAAGATATTAAATCAACTATTCTGTTCATCTTATTGTACAAGAACCAATATGGCAACTGACATTTGTTTTAATTTCTTATAGTATATTTTTCCACAACTGTCATGTTTCTGATGAGTAGTCAGCACACATACACAGTCTGAGGTCCTTTTTCAGTAAGGCAATTAGCATACATCCCATGACTGTGAAGAGTGATTTACACCCCAACTAGGTTTCAAGGTATGTGCTTTTGTCTCTGGTTTTTGGCTACTGTTTTATATCTAATTACTCACATTATTTATCTACTTAACTGTCACATGGATATGTAATGGTACTTTTTTTGTTACAAATCATGTTCCATGTGCTTGAGATGATTTCTTGCATAACTGCCATTTTCTGATGAAGGACTTTGTTGTGTAGTCCAAAAGCTAATTTTTTTTTCTGTAAAATTTGGTTGGTCAAATGAAAGGTATCAAATCACCTGTTTTGTGCATTGTATTGTAAACAAAATGTCATACTGTACCAGTATCAGTATCTTCTGTATTCCTTTAAATGATGGTCTATTGTAATTCACTGCATCACCTCACTTCTGGGCACTGCCTTCTTTTGTTGGAAGAAAACTGGAACTGTAAACAGATTTCAATTTATTGAGCAGAGGATCATTTCTAGGTGCAACCCAGGGGACAGGGAAAGGGAAGTACAATGTAACGAAATTACAACAAGCCATAAAATATGGTTGCAATGTCAAGTTACAAAGTGCAATAAGAGAGTAGAAATGAAATCCATTACAAATGTAGGAACCATAACATTTGCTTACATGTCAGTTTTCAATGTACACAAGAGCAAAACAAAATGCAAAGTGCCTGTAGAGAATGGTGATGGTGCTTGAGCAGTGCAGACAAGTCAAAATAGGCAGTTATGGTTCACTGGTAAGAGTCAAAATCATGGGGGGGGCAACACCTCATGCAAGAGTGGGAGCAGGAACAGCTAGGCTCATGGGTCCTACCATATTGGTTGCCACTCAGTAGTACTCCTGCACCAGGGAAAGTAACTGAGATGCTATACTAGCTTGCAGCAATGTTTAAGACTTAAAGACACAACTGGTGAAAAATTATTCTGATAACATTTGGTTCTTTCCCCTCCTTAGGCATAATGGTTTGAGTTTGACTCCTTCTTAATACCAAATAGTAGCAGGCCCAGACAAATGCACTAGGGTCAGGCTCTTCCCTCATCAAAATAGCATCACATTCTTCCATGACAGGTTTGGTGTTATTAAGATCTACTGAATCAGTTTCAGATGCAAGGGAGTCAGCCTCATCCACCTCAGCAGCAGCTGATGGTATTGCAGATATCACAGAAACATGATCAAGATACCATACTGGACAAAGTGGTCTCCACCTCCCACTCCTAAAGCACATGTATTACCCTGCTGAGGAACCCATTTGTACTAGCCAAAGGTTTATCCACCTCCCATTCCTAGGCACATAGCTGCCATAAGTATGAGGGACCTTCTCCATTGCAGAAACTACCGTCACCACAGGGCCATTGCCAGGATTTTCACAAGGGGGCTCATTTTTATGCAGTCTGCGACCTTTTAAAAAAAGCTGTGGGTCTTAGGGCCGCCAGGATCCCAGAAGCCATGGGGTCCTAGATTCTCTGTGGTGCATTTTGTGGCTTATTTTGAAGCTAAAGAAGTCACATCTGAAATCTCCTCCACCCCTTGCTGTGAGCAAAATTATTATCTGGCTGGTTGCAGGGTGAATACATATATTTATAAAATGAGCTACAAACAATCATCAATCGCATTGGACAAACACCATCAGGTGACTGTGTGTATATCAGACCTCGACCGTGCACCTGGACTTTCACTCCCCTCCAAAACAATTTTTGCCATTTTATAGGATAGATAACCCACTCTAGGATGTGCGGTCACACTCTGACATATGCACACCTTGGGTGGTTGACGCACACCAAGGTGTGCGTATATCAGAGTGCGACAGCACACCTAAGAGTGGGTTATCTATTACATATTCAGTGCTGGAGGGCAGCAAGATGCTGCTAATGTAATATACCTAAGGTATTGTCTCAGATATATTATGTTATCAACTTTAATATCTGCAGCTGTATCTACTGGTGTGTAAGTAAGGGGTCTGGGGCTGCCAGGCCCCTAGAAGCTCTGGGGTACTAGATGCTCTGTGGCTCATTTTGTGGCTTATTTTAAGCCAAAATATCTAATCTGTGAGCTCCCCTCCACCTCTTGCTCTAAGGACAATTATTACTATCTGGGTGGCTCAGATTGTGTGTGTGTGTGTTGTGTGTGTGTGTGTGTGTGTGTGTGTGTGTGTGTGTGTATATATATATATTTATATATATATAAATAAAATGCTAATGCACTGAACCTCAGTGTAGAGTCTGCAGCTGGTTTTGGCTGGGTATTGTACATTACTAACTTACTGCAGTGCTGACTTGCTTCTAAGGCAGAGGTCTGGGGCTGATATGTCCCCAGAAACCATGGGCCACGGTATGCTCTGTGGTGCACTTTTGTGGCTTATTGTAAAGCAAAATAACTCATCTATGAGCTCCCCTCCACCCCCTGCTCTAAGGACAATTATTACTATCTGGGTGGCTCAGTGTGTGTGTGTGAGTGTGTGTGTACATGCGCTCTGTGGAGCACTTTTGTGGCTTATTTTAAGTCTAAATAACTCATATCTGAGCTCCCTCTACCCCTTGCTGTAACGCCCCTCCTCCACAACTCAATATACCATTTAAGCAATTAAGTCAATGCAACATGCAATAGCAAGGCTAGCAGGATGCTGGGATGTAATGATAGGGGCATTGATAGCAGAAGAAAGGAGGTAATACTTCCTCTCTACAGATCTCTGGTGAGGCCTCACCTAGTGTACTGTGCCCAGTTCTGGAGTCCTCACCTCAGAAAGGATGAGTATAGGTTGGAGACAGTGCAGCACAGAGTAGCTAACATGATTCAGGGACAGCAGAGCACATCCTATGAGAAGCACCTCAAGGCATTAAATATGTACTCATTGGAGACCAGAAGGGAGAGGGGAGATATGGTAGAGACCTTCAGGTTCCTTAAAGGAATTAACAAAGTGAACTGCTGGGTGCTATTTAGCCTGAGTACCAATCCACGGTCACATTGACATGAATGGAAATTAACAGGAGGTAGGTTCAGGAGAGATGTGAGGAGGTAGTACTTCACGGAAAGGGTGGTGGAACTTTGGAACAGTCTGTCAGCTGAATTGGTGGGTGCAAAAACAGTCAGAGGAGGGGACATAGTGAAGAAAATTGTGGTTACTGGGGGGGGGGCGCGACAGGACCAAGGAGGAGGATAGAGGGAGGATGGTGAGGGTTAGTACCCTGGAAAAATTCTAGGTTCCAGGGATTATAGGAAACATAGGTAGACTGAATTGACCTCTGGTCTTTTTCTGCCATCATTGTTTATGTTTCTGTACCAGGCACCCTGCCTGTAAAAAATTCTGTAACATAATTCTTAGTTTAATATTGGGTACTACACTTGTTGCCCCACTCCATTCTCCAATGTGTTAGGCATGACAAAGGGAGTGAGGGGAAAGGTGATTTGACAGTGGTGGGGATTCCCAGTGCAAAGTTATCATCTCCTAAATGCCTACCCCACCCCATCTCCCCCACCATGCCGCCAAAAGTATATTGGGTATGTTCATAACACTGAACTGTAGCAACAAATGTCATTCTACTGACACATGTGGTCATCTGGAGAAAACGCTTATCACAATGTTTTTGATTTAACGGCGTATGGCACAGATGACACAGACAAAAGTGGAACTGAATATCAGTGAAAATGAGACCACAGTGGAGACTCCTCTGAAATGCACAATTAGTGAGGTGGCAGTGTAGATCTCAGCCAGACCCTTCCAAACACTTGCATTGCCTTTCCACTGTGGCACCTCTTTTGCTTAACTTATGAAAAGTTAAAACAGGTATATGAAACATGACAACTTTGCATTTTGTATAGAGGAAGATTTAAGTAATTTATTTCTAAATCTTCAGCCCACCCACCTGAACAGCTCCTATGCCCAACTACACTGTCTATCCTTTGATATACAGTTATTAAGAAAAGTAGTAGCCAGCAAAATGTACCTGCCAGTGACTGATAATATTATAAGTCGAGGTCCTCTGCTTCTGTTTTGCTCTCCTGGAGATGTCGTCTCTGAGCCTGCCAGCATGCTCCATCTTCCTCAAGTGCTAGCTGGCAGTGTGAATTGTGGACAGCAGCCGTGCTGTATTCTAGTCACATTCATGATGTTGACGTGAGTGGCAATTGGCCAGCCAGTCATAGGGGGAGGGTATGGAGAAAGACTCACAAAGCAGCTCCAGTCATCTTACTGGCACCGAGGAAGCTGATTGGCAGCAGATTGGGGGGGGCGCATGCAGACAGAAAGTGCTTGGGCTCATCATGTGTGCATAAGCATTCTGTGACAGTCACACAATAAACAGAAATGATGAAAAAATTTTACAAATGATGAAAAAAGGGGGGTTCTTTCGAACCAGACGAACCCCGCCCCAGCAACGGCTATGCACCATATATAGCACATCTATTCCATCTCTTGAGGTGATGCTGTGAGAGGCAAACAAAGTGCCTGGATGCACACAACAGAAAGGCAGGGGTTCCATGCCATAATATTGATAAAAAAACAGCGATCGCTATCATCTCGAAGGTATATTGGCGAAAAGCATTTCGGCGATATACAATTGTCAGCAACCTGACTTCCAGTAAAATAAAGTGTTTTACCCACACCCCCATTAATTAAGATTCTCAACTCCAGGGGGTGCATGTCAATGAAGTAAAAAATAATATACAGCCACAAGCAATGGCAAAACACTATACCCAAGCAGGTCCCAAACCCAGTGCCTACTGTACTGTAGCCAGCCACCCTCACCACCACACTACAGGGCTGGCTTAGTTGCCACAGGCTCACCTCCCCTTCTAAGCACTGCCTCCTATCCCTCTCCTACAGCTCCCCATCTCCCCATCCCTCCCCTTTCAGTCATTCTAGGCACTATACCATCTCTACCATTGCAGGGTAGCTGATGATGATAGCAGTATAAATGAGTCTCTGTTTCTACAGTTGCTCATTTATAATTGCTATCATCATGGGCTACCAAGGGGGCAGGATATACCATGCTTCCACCAGCAGGGCACAAGCATCTACAGGTGAGTGGTGGGGCTGCACTGTCTATTTCTAGTGGGAAGTTCTCTAATTTTACAGGTATTCTTAGCATGCAGCCAGTTTGCAAGCCCCATTCATCCCCCTGGCAGGCAAACCAGATGGTGGTCCTCCTTCTAGACTCCAGCAAACTAATCAGTGCCATTATAATGTATGGAGAGCTTCAGGTTCCTTCATGCTTCTTGGACTCCTGCAAAAATAAATTGCACCACAAGTAAACTTTCATTCTCTGGGCTCCCATCTTGCTATTCCTTCTTGGACTTTACTGAAAATGGTCTCAAAATTATTCTCTCAGGACAAAACCCCTTATGTTACCCAGTTCTGTATAGACACTTTTGTATCTGGTCCCCGAGATTCTGAGTGCTATGGGTGCTCTTGATGGGAACCTGCTAAAACTCCTGTCACTTCATCCTTAGCAACTACACGATGATAAGGTGGCCCCTTCTCCCTTTCTCTCATCTCTGCTTGCAATTGTATTTACATAATTTACTTATTTCATTTTTGGCAACCAGGTAAGTATACTAGGCAATGGATGTTGATGTTCAGGAACAATCTTGGCTGATCAGTTAACAACAAGAATATATTGGTAACAAAAAAAAGACAAAACCAGGAATAGACACTTCATCATAGTTATAGGAGCCCCTAGTCAAAATACTAGTTAACAATAGTTCAGTAACAACTGCAGTTTGATAAGTCACAATGGTACCTAAAGAGATCCAGTCTAAAAAGACTGTGTGAATTTGAGCACCAAACCAGGGAAGGGAGAGAATTCCAAAACCTGGGAGCAGAGGCTCTGAGTGCTACAAGCCCCATATAAGTAGAGCATCTAGGCTCATGAGAGGACAGGACATCATTAGAATGAAGTCTGCAGGATATGAATGTCAGGGGACTGCAACATGTATGATAAGCAAGGAGGAGTCCCTGATCACATTAGATTCTCAGTAAAACAACCCATGACAAAGCTTCACCTGTAGAGTGGGGAATGCCAACCCAGGGGTGAGTATAAGTATCGGCACATTTTTCTACTCCTGCCTCACCTGCTAAGGAAGACAATATCTCCCCTACTCTGAAGGGTAGGGGGAGCCTTTGAGTATCTCTCTCTCTCTCTCTATCTCTGTGCTCTTTGCCATTTCAAACTCCAGCTCAGAACAACAGAAACTGCTCTCTATCACAACCCTTTTGTAGACAGCCAGAGGATGAGCAGCTCGTAAGCTAATTTCTCTTAGTTGCACCTGCACAGGAATGTGACGTGTCAATCAGGTGACTCAGCAGTCTGTTGCTGGATATACTGCAACCTGAGGTGTCCCAGATTTTCTAGTCTCTCTTAGAATTGTTTTAACTGTTTTGTAACCAGATTCAAACTTGTGCAGCACATTAAATAAAGTATCACAGATTCATCATCCAAAAAATATATTTACAGTATACATTTATACAGTAGTCTTCAGCTTAAATCCTTTGAGGCTGGTGCAGTGGTACTGAGGGTTGAGGAGCTGGACGTGACACCTCATGCCACACCAGTGACCCCTGTTTTGGAATGGACCTGGGCCATCGGGGGTCAGCATGGGGGGAGAGGATCAAGCATCCAGAGTACTGCTCTCCTCTCCCAGGGTGGGTTACAGGGAGCTACCAGTACAGTTGCAGCCTCTGGTTAAGACCTGAGGCAGGTATGTATGTTGGGATGCAGAAAGGGAGCAGAACATTGGCAGGGTCCAGTGGCAATAGCCATGCAGGATGCCATTGCCTGTCACATCCTGAGGGGAGAAAAAAGCACAAGAAATATTCCTACCTCAGCAGTAGGCGATGGCAGAGATCAGTGGTGGTGGGTCCCCATGCCCAGTGCTGGGACTTACTGAACTGCGCTCCTGGTCACCCTCCTCCTGTTCAGTTGCTCCACTGGATTATAGATAGAGTGCCGAAGGAGTTGCGGGGCCCCACCCGGGTGGCTCAGAGTCAGGGGGGTCATGCAGCTGGACGAGGTTGGGGGGTGAGGGCCTGAACCGGGAAGTGTGAGTGTCCGGGAGCTTCAGGCAGGCAGCAAAGCATCATCCAAGTATCCCTGCTGGAGAGAGTCTGCCGATGGTAGGTAAATAAAGTATACAAAAAAAAAAAAAAAATATCATTTGACATATTTCAAATATTATAATAAAACATTCTGTGCTGAAAATACTTAAGTTAGCACTTTATTAGTTAGAATTAGAGCACAGAATAGCAGAGGAGTGCAACAGTGTGATACACATAGGTAGATATAAGCAGTTCATATGCCAGCAGTCTCTGATGAGAGTAATGTAGTACACACCCCCCTTATTCACATCACTAGAGGAAACTGCTTCAGAAGCAAGGAAAGGTAAATGTGAAATTCATTGTCACCTATACAGTAGGGATGGGCAGACTGACCCACTTAAATCAGAACCCACTCCAGATCCAATGTGGCCCAGTGAACCAGGATCAGTAAGAACCCACAGCATGATCATATCGAGTCCTTGTCCACAGTGTGTGGCCATTTAAATACGCTACAGTCGTAAAAGAAAAAAATAAGCAAAAAGCAAAAGGAGTGCAGAAAGAAACCTGGGCCACTACAAAGTTAAATGTAGTGTCTTAGGTCCATTTATTCAGTCTTTGCCTGCAATGAGTGAATAAAATAAATGCACATAAGTCATATTGCATTTAACTTAGCAGCATAGCCTGCTTCTTTGTGGAGTACACCTTTTCCTTTTTTCTCCTCGGCAGACACAGCAGGCAGATTCTGCAAAAGGAAGGAGCAGTCTAATACCCAAGTTAAACCATAAATCCAAAAATAGCTGCTCAAACCTTTAAGTTACTATACACTGGAATTCACATTTCTTATAAGGGGTGCTGCTAGGTTGTGGCAAATAAACAATGCAAAGATACTAGCACCCCCCCCCCACACACACACACATAGCAGAACATAACATTTAAGCTTTCAACTGCCAAAAATGGCTATATTTACTTTCAAGTTCCATGAGAGGAGAGGGTCCTCTTAGTTTCAGACTGGAATTTCAATTTGAGTAAGCTAAATCACCAAAGTCAAGGTGGGACCCTTCGATTTAGTCCCCAACTTTCCAATGCCTCAATGGCTACTAGCTAACTGCTTTTATATTGTGCTCCCAGCAAGGATTTTGCACAGGTGATTAACTTTCAAGTGTCTCAATGGCTAGGAGTTAGCTAGTAGCCATTGAAGTACTGGAAAGTTAGGGACTAAATCGAAGAGTCCCACCTTGACGTTGACATTGGTGATTTAGCTTACTCAAATTGGAATTCCAGTCTGAAACTAAGAGGACCCTCTCCTCTCATGGAACTTGAAAGTAAATATAGCCATTTGTGGCAGTTGAAAGCTTAAATGTTATGTTCTGCTATGTGTGTGTGTGTGTGGAAGGGGGGGTGCGCTAGTATCTTTGCATTGTTTGTTATTTGCCACAACCTAGCAGCACCCCTTATAAGAAATGTGAATTCCATTGTATAGTAACTTAAAGGTTTGAGCAGCTATTTTTGGATTTATGGTTTTACTTGAGTTTGGGGAGTTTGTGGTTCTCCTCTTTAGCATGCTCCCTTTAAAATACCTGTGTAATATCTTTATTTGGAGCACAGTATAAAGTGAGTCAATTAGTAGCCATTGAGGCACTTGAAAGTTAATCACCTGTGCAAAATCCTTGCTGGGAGCACAGTATAAAAGCAGTTAGCTAGTAGCCATTGAGGCATTGGAAAGTTAGGGACTAAATCGAAGGGTCCCACCTTGACGTTGGTGATTTAGCTTACTCAAATTGAAATTCCAGTCTGAAACTAAAAGGACCCTCTCCTCACATGGAACTTGAAAGTAAATATAGCCATTTTTGGCAGTTGAAAGCTTAAATGTTATGTTCTGCTACGTTGGGCGCGGGGGTGCTAGTATCTTTGCATCGTTAGTACCCAAGTTACTCATCGATCAATACCACAATGACCAGCTGGCCTACAGTTAGGAGGCAGGGAATGTGATTCAACCAAACTGAAAGGCAGATCTGAGATTCTGAGGGGACTGCTGTGCTTATCCAGGGTAACTTGGTCTGGCAGCCTGTAACAAAACAAAAAAAAAACAGAATTGCACTTGCGTGCATGGTCTCTTCATCAAGTGTTGCTGCCCATCCCAGTTCTAGGCACTGTCTGGCAAGTTTGCTTGGCAACTACAGGAAGAAGGGCAGGAAGGGGGCATGTCTAAGCCATATTGGAAGATCAAATGTGGGAGCACAGCAGCACATTGAGTGAGGCGAAGACAGAGAGAGAGAGAGAGAGAGAGAGAGAGAGCATTATTATTTTTGATATTCTCTTTCTCACTCAGTGTGCTGCTGTGCTCCTATATTCAACTCCCACCACAACTCAGAGGTGCCTGCCTCATCCTTTTTTCACCAGTTGCCAAGTTAACTTGCCACAACTGCCAGTGCTTAGAAGAGATGCAAGTTGGCAAAGCCATTAAGTTAACATCTTGTTTGAGGATTTGTCTCCTACATCAGCTGCTGTTGTAGCAGCCCATTGAACTTATCAGTTTGGTTTCCTTTTTCTGTTCCTTAGTGGCACATCTCAAGTTGGGGCATAGCCCACAGTCAGAGGGAGAGACAAGTCCACTTGTGCAACACATACATGCAACACCCAGTCACTTGACCAGCTGCTACTGTAATAAGCTGTTCAGGTGGTACTGAGGTATATAAGGTTGTGTGCAGCAGGAATTAGTCAGTGCATGGCTGAGAAGATGTCAGTACTAACGGAGGTCATCGACTTAACCTGCCTGGCATGATCTCATTGTGTCATCACTGTTTTCACCTTTGTGTAAAGCCTGTAGATGCAGCAACCTGTCTTTTGTTAAAAACGATCAACAAGCAGCTAAATAAAAAAGAAAACAACAAAAGGAGATAAAAAAAAAGACATGGGGAAGGGAGGGAAGGTCAACAGACAGTGCTCACTAAGTATTAGTAACCTGCCTGAACTTGTGTTTTATCTCATGGCAGTTTTCAAACCTCTGCTCTGCCAGTTCCTTCTGTTGTCATACTAAACCCTGCAGTACAAAGTGAAGGGCAAGAGTGCCTTAATTTCATTTAAAAAAGCAGCTAAAAAGGACAAAAGGGCCAAGGGGAATAAAAGGAAAAACAGAGTAATTAACCTGGTGGGGCAAGGATACTACTCTAGGGAGTGGGACAGGGCTGATTTTTCAGGGGCAACAGCATATGTGACCTCAAAGATAGGGGTAGAATGAATAGCAGCAGCTGACTGTTTTGTAGCCTGAGAGAGAAAAGAGGGCTGTGAAAGTATAGGAGGAGTGGATGAAGTGGCTGCATCTGTCGTCACTGGTTTTTTTTTTCAAAACCAAATCTGCTTCTTGAATTCTGTTTTTCTCTGCAATTTTGGAACAAATTGGGGTCATGCCGAGACCTGTTTCATCTTGTACAATGAGTCTAGTACTGTTACTAAACTATAATGTTCTGCTGCCAGCATTTCAGAGTTTCTCATCGTCTCTGACTTTTTTAATCATTCAGTGTACTGTCCTTTTTTATTCTGGGTGTCAAGTCCCTTTCAGTGGCACACGACTCTCCCATCTGAAAATAGGTTTTTGGAACTTCCAAGTCATCCTTAATTGCATGTAGCTGAATTATAAGAATCTTCGTCAGTGGGATTAGTTGGTTGAGTTTGGCACTGTTAGAATTTACTTCCCTAGTAATTTATTCAGAGGGTTGCAGGATCTTGATGAGAAGTTTTAACAGAGCCAACTGCTGAGGATTAATGTATACATCATCATCTCCTATGCTGTTTTCCAATGTATACTGTCTTACAGCCTCTTTTTGCTCGAGCAATTATTGGAAGATGGAAAAGGTAGAGTTCCTCCTTGTTGCAACATCCTGGATGAGCATATTTGCAGGCAGTCAGTGTTCTTGCATGGCCCAAAGTCATTGGTGTGCTTTGCAGGACTGGCTGGAATGTCCACATATTCTTTTGACTACATATATGAGAGCTTTTATATCTCTGTCCTCTTCCAGAAAGGCATGCGCTATCAAGTTTAGACAGTGTGCAAACCATCAAACATGCATAAAGCCCTGATCAGACAATGCATTCTTTATGTTTGAATCATTGTCAACCACGATAAAACATACAGAAATCCCTTGTGATGTAAGCGAGTCCTGTAGCTCTCTATTAAGCTCATCCAGGATGTTGGAAGCTGTATGATCCTGTGGGACATACTGCATGCAAAGGGAAGCCAGTTTCAGAGGGGAGTTGTCTGTATCACTACAGGGAGTAAATGACACCCAATGAGCATTCAGTAACATAAATGTTTCTGACTGACAGCTTGTCCATATATCGGCAGTCAAATGGACAACCCCAGCAACTGCATCTTGTAGAGCATTAATTTAGCACTGACTACCTCATACATCTGAGGTACAGCAAAAGTAGAGAGATGTTTCCAGGATGGAATGTTGTATTGTGGTGACAGGTGATTCAAAGTCCTTTTGAATCCAATATACTCCACAGTTCTGTAAGGCTGTAAGTCTAGTACTATCATCTCAGAAATGAGTTTTGTTATAGCAATTGCCTTTGGATGAGTATGTTGGTATTTGGCTTTATGATCAATCATTTCAGAAATTATGAGCTGCCTTCTAGCAGAAGTCTTCATATGACCAACATTAGGAGTGCTGTATGATAAGGGCAAAATGGGACTGTCTGTAGTACTTACTCTTGAAGAAGACTGAGACAGAGAAGACAGTGGAACTGTATTAGCAGGGCCGTTGCTACCACTTGCTACAACAGGTGCAGGTGGAGTGTGACCTATGTCTGCCTGCTTGCCATCATCTTTCTCTTTGTCCAAGAAATCATGTCTCGGGTGTAATGGGTAACATCTCTCTAAATTACTTTTTAATGCTGAGGTAACAAAGCACACTTTTTGCCCCCTCTTGTTTTTATATATAGAGCAAACTGCTCATAACTCATTATTAGCAACCAGACCACATGTAACAGACTACCTTTTGTTGTGTTTTTATTATTATTTATTTTTATTCTCCTGTGGCCACCCAGATGCTTCCCAGTAGCCTCGCAGCCCTACCTATGGGGATCTGGCTGCCGTCTGTCTCTACTGGGATTGCTAGCACCCAGTAACCCCTGCAGCTTACCCCCCACAGCAGGGTGGCAGAGAGCCCCTAACTCCCCACCCCAAAGGATCCAGTTTGGGTGCCAGCATCTGGCGAACTTGCGGACGGCCATCAAGCTGCATCGGGTGCCACCACTGTTACCCTTTACTCTTTCCCTGAGTCAGCGGCATGCAATGATGCCAGCTGGGAGGCACGCATGTGTCCGCATGCGTCTCACTCAAGCGTCTGACCCTGACTCTACCCCTTGTACGGCATGCATCCCTGACTTCCAGCCTCCACCGAGGGCAGTCAGACACCTACAATTGTGAACCCCCCACCCTGGAAAGGGAGAGCAGTCCATCGGATGCTCAATCCCTCTCCTTCCCTGCCAGTCCCCATCGACCTGTGCTCGATCCCGAACCTGGGTCATCGGCATGGCGCGAGGTGTAGCGTCCAGCGCTTCAAACCTCAGCGCCACCGGGCCAGACCCCTTTTGTTGTTTTAATACAAAGCTTACTACACTGCCCTTTGTCACTGCCACCGTGTTGTTCTTTCTCAACACTGGGCTGCTCATCAAGGTCCATCTATGTTTCATCCTTATCTTCATCCAACAGCTCATCCAGGCCAATCACAGAACCCAGTTCGGAATGCCCTGCCCCCTCATCTTGCTCCTCCTGCACCTACACCACTCTCTTCATGCCCTTCTCATCCAAATCCAAATCATCACATTCACATTTGACCCACATGTGTGCAACGGCTAACTGTTCCTCATTGAGGCTTTCCACTTCCTTCTGTTTTCTTCCTCTTTGTCTACATCCTCCATTTCAGTAGTTTCATCAAAATGAGATTTCTCCTCATCAGTTTCATTCAAATTTGTACTGGTGCTACGGTACACATAGGCAGCATATCTTTGCTTGCTACTCCTTGTGGTGCTGACTACCCCTTTTGTTTTAATTAAGGTAGTTTTTGCCTTTCGTGACTGTTTGAACAGCATTGGGGAAGGACCACTACTTCTACCAGATGATGTTCCAACAACTGATCTTTTACCAGTCTAACTCTGCAATACTGTATTGTGTATGCCACCATACATTTCCATATCCCTTTCCTCATTTGTGCCTCCTCCTCCTCTCCCTGTCTGGTGCACATTATGAACTGTTTAATTTTTTTCTGTAACATAAAGCACATACAAATGGTAGGAGAAACTGGGGAAAGAAGTTCTGACTAATGATAGCAACAAATGCAGAGACAACTGAGAAAGGAACTGGTATGAGTGATGTAACTGTATGATTTTTTTTTCTTAATGCCTGCAAGGCAAGAAAAAGCACAGCAGACAGAGCAGTGAAGAGTGTCACAGCAAGGGCAGCCTAAACTGCCTCCCTCATATAGTGAACAAGATGACCCATTCCAGAATATGTATTGTGATTGCCACAGTCAGGAGGAAGGGGGGTCAGGTCAAGTGGGATTTTTTTTATTTAGTAGGGAGCACACAGCTATGGTAGGATAAGACAAAGTAGGCTATGAAATATATTCACAACAGCAGGTAAATACACAGCAGACAAACTGGCAAGTGTGAGATGCAACTATATGGAAACTTTTTTTTTTAAAGTAATGCCTGCCAGGAAATGAAAAGCACAGCAGACCAGTCACAGCAGAATAGAGCCTCACAGCAACGTTAAAAGAGAAATACCATTGGAGGCAGGGAATAGAGGTCAACTGCATGACAGCCATGTATTCAACTGACCAGCACAACAGTGCTGTAAGTTCACAGTTTTCATTTCCTGAAAAGCTGTTTACAATTTCATGTGTGTGTCATACATCTCAGTGCCGTTTCATGCAGTTGTATGGCAGATTTTCAGTTTTCCTCAAATTTTACAAAAGGTTCTGATTTAAATCCGAACTAATCAGGACTTTGTTCTAGATCTTGATCCTGATGATAAGTGCCAGGAACTTTTCAGGTTTGCCCATCCCTACTATATAGCAAATATTTAGCCAGCAGTATTAAGCATTTAACAATGATTGGAAACCATAATGGGTACATTTAAATATCCTCCAGTATATCTTCATCATTTATTTTCATTCACATTTTTAATTGAACATATATAGTATAATCAGCTCATGACAATGCACAAGCATTCTGATGTTAGTTTTGAAAAATCATCCATAAACCAAACTAGTGTATGTATTAATTTACTTTTTATGTTGTCTTGTGCACATGGAAGCAACATTTTGTGGCAGTAGGAGATAGGCGTAGGAGAAATGCAGGGGTGTGTCAATTTGGGAAAATGCAGGGCACTCTTTAGAAGGTGGGTGCCTCATTTGCCAATTAACGAGCATGCTAGTAGTGACACAAGTTTTATGCAGTGCCAACTTGAAACAAACTTGCCGCTGCAATCAGAGACAAGCTCATCATGCAGCGGCACATGTGACACACCTACCCTATGTGTCTTGCCTGGTGAAACATTTCAATAAACATGGTGGTGGTTCATGCCATCTGCCTCTCAGAATCCATAGAAAACTGACTTCAGGGGTGTCCAGTCCCCCTGTTGGCAGGTTTACTACCCCCCAAGATTGTGTGGCACACTGGGAGCCCACCCCAGTGTGCCTCAGTGGTGGTTGGAAGCCTACAGTGTCAGCATGTTCCTGCCCAGGCTCCACCCCCATTGTGTGCCACACTGGGAGCCCACCCCAGTGTGGCAAACATCACCCCCCAAAGTCATGGGGCACTGAAAGCCCATGCCAGTGTGTGCAACATTTGTTTTCTTACACCTATAAAGAAAGAAAACCATCCACAGTGTTCCTTTTCTTTTTAAAGTACCTGAAACAAAGGAAACGGTCCCTCCCTGTCAGTGGCACCCCCTCCCCAGCCCACACCCACCATCTGTGCACCCCACCTCCCCACACCCCCTCACCTCATACTTACCTCTGGAGGTTGGCGCTGTGATCTTCAGTGGAGCAGGAACATGTCTGCACACTTCAAAGCCAACCTTGAACTGAAGAAATGTCAGTAAGCTGTATAATGGCATCAGTGGGGGAGTTTTCAACTTAGGCATCTCAGCCATTTTTTTGACTTTTGGCTCGAAATTTTCAACATGGGGTTCTTGGGACCCCACCTCATGCAGTCAGTCATTGTAATTTCATTATTCAGTCCCAAAAGGTGATTTTGCGGCCACTGTGTGGAATCACCTTTTGGGACTCATTAATGAAACAATAGTGCTGCTGTTCATGAGATGGGCTCCCAAAAAGCCTATGTTGCAAATTTGGTGAAAAAATTCCAAAAAATGACTGTGTTATGAGTGTGCATTGCGCAGTTTCCACACATGCTGGTAACTTCAAGAATTTTTAATATTTTCACTCCAGATTTTCAAGATTGCCATTTTTTCACACTTCCTTATGAACAGTACAGCTGCCATTTTTCACATCCTGCCCAAAATGTGTTTTTGCACATCTGGCACACAATTGTGCAGTTGCTGTGAGAATTTAATGTCTGGGATAGAGTAAGAAAATCACAGTGACACGGTTCATGAGCAGAGGTCTCAAAATGCCTATGTTGCAAATTTGGTGAAAAAG
Source organism: Neoceratodus forsteri (assembly GCA_016271365.2). NCBI lineage: Eukaryota > Metazoa > Chordata > Ceratodontiformes > Ceratodontidae > Neoceratodus > Neoceratodus forsteri. The sequence goes on along the minus strand of CM057458.1, from coordinate 783,815,710 downwards.
TTCCAAAAAATGACTGTGTTACGAGCATGCATTGTGCAGTTTACACGCACTCTCATAACTTTGAGAATTTAATATTTTCACTCCACATTTTCAACATTGCCATTTGTTCACACCTTCTTATGAATGGCATAGCTGTCATTTTTCACATCCTGCTCAAAATGTGTTTTCGCACATCTGCTGCAGAATGGTGTTCACTGTGGGAAATCAATGTTTGGGATGGATTAACAAAATTGCAGTGCCACTGTTCATGAGCAAAGGTCCCAAAATGCCTATGTTGAAAATCTGGTTAAAAATATCCCCAAAATATTTGTGTTACAGGCATATGTTGTGCAGTTTCTATGCACACCAAATTTTCATATTTTCATTCCAGATTTTCAACATTACCATTTTTTTACACCTCCTCATGAACAGTACAGCTGTCATTTTTCACATCCTGCCTGAAAGGTGTTTTTGCAACTGTGGTGCCAAATGGCACAGTCGGTGTGCAAAATCACCTTTCAGCTAACAAACTGTTAGTGCCACTGTTCATGAGGTGGGGTCACAAAAAGCCCATGTTGAAAATTTAGAGTGAAAATATCAACAAATGCCTGGGGCATTAGGATTTCCAACTGTAACGCCCCACCCTGTAGAGACTAAAAAGTGTCAGGGGTGTGACTTGGGATTTGTAGCTGTAATGCTCATGCCATTCCACCCCACCAGCCTGCAGCCACTGACAGACATCAAGGTGTGCCTTGGACTCTTCAGCACCAACGTTCACCCCATTCTCCTATACTGCATCCATCTCAGCATATTTCCTTATGGAATGGGGTGAGCATAAGGCCCGAAGACCCCAAGGCACACCACAACACTTGTCAGTGTCTGCATGGTAGGGTGAGGTGAAATGGTGTGAGTGTTATGGCCGATCACCCAAAGGCACACCCCAATGCCTGTCAATCTCTGCATGGTGGGGGTGGGGCTGGCATCAGTTCAATGCTTCACTGCCATTCCTATTATGCATCTCTCAAACTTCTGCCCTAACAATGCCAATGCCAGCAAGAGAACATTCGGCATTGACAAATTCTTGTTTCAATAAAGTGATGCACAGTGTATGCAGTGAACTACTGTATCTTCTCATGCACTGTAACTAGTACATTCAATGTGAATTAAGGCATACAGTATTTCAAATGCACTGTTTTCATAGCATACATGCAATCCTCTGATAGAATGTTTCATATCTTCAATTACAGTACAGTATAAAAAAACTGGAGAACTTTTGCATTCAGTATTACCCAAATGCCATTCTTGTCCAGAAACATCTAAAAGCAAATCCTAAAGTACTTGTTCTTCCATAGATAAGGCTAACAACACAAGTTGCATAACTCTAGTGGAATGAAGAGATATCTATTCCCTGGCAAAGTTTTGGCATATGACATCTTCTAGCAAAAATCATATTTTAATAACTTTGTAATACTCTGAAATTACAAGCTCTTAAAAAATCTACAATTTATATTTTTATCCTTTCATGATAAAGGTTTCTAACAAAAACCCAGAAAGATACTAGAATTGGAGTTTATTGTAGATGAACTAATAAATCCAGCAGCATGAGGGGAAATTAATCAACATGGAAAATGGCCATCAAATTGTTCCTGACAACTATAGTTTATGAGACCCTTTAGGAGGGAGTGCAACTCAAGTCCCAGGAGTTTATCATAATATATTTTGAGAAAAGAGGTATGTCCTGGAGTATAAATCGCCCAGAGTATCATATCTGAAATATTGCACAGTAGCAGACCCCGTTCTTCAACATTTTAATAGCCTGATTCCTCACAGTAAATAAACTGTAAGCCCTCAAATGCCAGTGTCATAATTGTCCATCTCATGATAAATTAGCATTCTAGGCAGACTTTTACCTGATTTTAAAATGTAGCTCATTTACATACAAGCTTCTGGAAATCTCCCTGTGAAAATGTGTATTAAATTGACATTATTAAAATGCATCTGGCACCAAATAACTACATTTTATACATGTAAGCTTTTATAAATAATCCCATGAGCCTGTCTTAGCAAGGCAATTAGTTAATGGCATGCTTAAAATCTTCTTGTGGGACCATATACCTGAATCAGTATTGGGAAATATGTAATAATTATCATTAGGTCCACATCCACACTGCTGGAATGCATGTTTATTATTCCATGCACTCCTGAACAACTTCTTTTTTTGTCCAGCACAGTTTATTAAATCCATGATTCAGCCTTTTGATCTTTATAATTATAAATCTTTAAACAAGTATGCTAGACAGAAGCATAATTAGCTTAAATTTTTTAAAACACAGAATATTTTACTTTACTGTCAGGGATCTCCAGTATCACTAACTTCAAAGATGAAGTTCAGAAGAAATTGGGCTTCTCTTTTGAAGAACCTTTTGATAAAATATATCTTTCAACCTTTTTTTATAATGCTCAGACACGGCAAATGTTATAAGTATAATGGAAGAAGACTTGCATTTAATTATTGATTTTAAGAAGTGAGGTCACATGATCCAGTGTAGTAGTAATCACTAAAAAAGAAGAAAGCCAAATGGAAACTACCCAGCAAACCCCAACAGTTTTAATATCAGAATTGGATGCATTATTTTCTTTGAGAACAGTGAGTTATAATTAAATTTGTATTTGTTGCATTAATATTTAATAGAATATATGGAAAGAGACCACCACATAGATAATAGAGCAAATGAAGCTATTTTAGTTGTCTGTGAATGTTGTCTTCATATTTAATATATTCATCATCAATATCAACATTGCTTTCTAGCTAATGTTTGCAGAATAATAGATGTCGTTTGAAAAAGGCCAGAATAAATAGGGTGTATTATGAAATATGTTTTCATCTTGAGCACAGACAAGAGCAGGAATTCATTTGAATAAGCAGGACGAATATTCAGAAAGGATGTCCCTGAGCATTTGGTCACCAAAAGAGTGGTGGACAAGTGAAACAGATTGCCAGAGGAGAAGGTGGTAATGGCCAAATCAGTGGGGAGTTGCAAGGCAGGGTGGAACAGTGTTTATGCTCTTAAGAGGAAGGGGTAGAATTCAGAAAGAAAGATGCCCACCAGGGCCCATGCAGCCTAACAAGGCAGGGTGGGCAGACTGGATGGTCTGTTGGTCTTTTCTGCAGTCAATTTCTATATTTCTATGTCTAGCCTTAAACTATTAAAAATGTCCTTTCATATGACACCAATGAAAATCCACGACTCCAACTAGACTACTACCATAATTAAACATAATATTTTATCCCTGGCTATGTGTATCGAAATATTAGTTTACAATGACATTTTATTTGCTGTACAATAAGGGTGAGACTATGCTGAGTTACAGTTAGGTGTATGCCCTAAAAAATAACATTCTGTTTTCCTACAGCCCTAGAAACCCACTTTTTCATATTGTCCACATGGCACACTCCAACCGTGCACTTGACTCATCCTGAGTTGTTGGATCCTTTCCACAGGCCTCTAATACCTACATTGGTGAATATAACTTATCCTTTCGGGGATGAACTCCTGCTGCTATCCGGAAGGAAGCCCCTTAGTTCTGCTTGTGAAGGACAGAGCTGGAATGGTCTATCCATGGTACTGGCCTGGTAGCATGGGAGGGGCTGCAAGGAGACTGCCACCTATAGATTTAGATTGATGGCCCATTATAAGGACTGTCAATCATCTCTCTCTCCCATAAGAAGGCAGAGTCCCTGTCCAGGGAGATTGCTGTGGCACAGAATCGACCAGCTTAGCTCTTTTGGACTGTGGACAAACTGTGCATTACAGCCTGTTTGCAGACTCTGAGAGCATTGTCACAAGATAAGTGTGATGAGTTTGCTTGATACTTTTCCAATACGGTTGCCAACATCAGGTCTGAGGTACATGTAGCTCGCTCCAATGGGATGTCAGTGGTCGGTGGGACTTTGCGACTCTTTCGTCTCTCTGGTGTGACTTTGGCTGGCTGGTGATTGAGGATGTTATGAGGATTATCCAGACAATGTGGCTGACCTGCTGTAGTTGGACCCAGGCCCAACACACCTCCTGGTGGGGTGCCTTGAAATCATCAGCTCAGTCCTTGCTGAGATTGTCTGGTGTTCATTAGATTCAGGTGTGTTTCTGGACACCCTGAAGGAGGCGGTGGTGACACTTTTTCTTAAGAAACCTTCTCTCAACCCAGACAGTCTTGTTAACTACAGATCTGTTTCTAACATTCCCTTTGTGGATAAGGTTATTGAGATGGTGGTCATGCTGCAGCTGGAGGATCACTTGACCATCCACGACATCTATGATCCTCTCCAGTCCGGATTTCAGAAAAGGCATTGCACTGAGATGGTCATTGTTCAGGACCTCAGTGATCTCCTGATAGTGAGAGATCAGAAGAGCTGTTCCATCTTGGTCCTTCTTAATCTTTCTGTGGCATTTGACATCGTGGACCATGGTGTGCTGGCTGAGTGTCTGCAGCTGATCTGTGGACTATTAGGTACAGTCCTCAGATGGTTCTATTCTTTCCTCACCAGCAGGTTTCAGAGATTTTTCTCTGGGGTTTACTCCTCTGACAAGTTCTCCCTGCTGTGTGGGGTGCCACAGGGCTCTGTGCTATCTCCTATGTTGTTTGTGGGGTACTTGCTGCTGTTGGGAGACATTATAAGGCAGTATGAGCTGTGTTTTCACTGCTTTGTGGATGACACTCAGCTCTACCTGTCCTTTGTGCCCATTCAGGTGAGAGCTATCTCGAGTTTTAACAACTGCCTTTCCAAAATTGAGGACTGGATGAGTGCCAACTGGCTAAGGTTGAACCCGAATAAGACTGAGGTTTTGGTAATGGACTCAAGTCAGCAGGTAGAAGTGTCTTAGGCAGGATGGGCATCTGGGCTTTGGCTTGGTGGCTGCCAGCTAATGACCTCTGAATGGGTACAAGATCTGGGAGTGATTCTTGATGAAGGCTTGATGCTTAAAGTTCAGGTGTTGTCTGTTGTCAAGACTGCCTTTTACCATGTAAGGAATGTTGCTCGGATCAAACACCTAGTTCCACCAGATGACCTTCCAACTTTGGTCCACACTTTTGTGACCTCTCATCTTGATTACTGTAATTCCCTATACCGAGGGCTACTAGGGATTGATATCTGCCACTTGCAGCTGGTGCAGAATGCAGCAGCTAGGCTGTTGACAGGGCTACCATGAGGTTGCCATGTCATGCTGGTGCTGTGTTATATGCATTGGCTGCCTATTCAGTGGCGGATCACCTTCAAGGTCGACTTGCTGACCTGTAAGGCCCTACATGGACAGGGTCTGAGCTATCTGCAAGAGCTTCTGTGCCCCTACTGCTCCTGCCAGCCTCTCCACTCCTCCGATGAGGGATTGCTAGAAATTCCCTGGGTTCTTTTAAGGTAATCTGTGACTCAAGCATTTGAATTTGTAGCCCTTTCCCTGTGGAATTCTCTACCTCTTCGGATAAGACAGTGCCAGACGTTGGAGAGCTTTAAATCTGTATTGAAGATACATCTGTTTAATCTTGCTTTCTTTGATATTATTTAATATTTGTAATGGAAATCTGTTGTGGTTATGGAGTTTTTAGCTGGGATTTTATTATTATTATACTAGCACTATGATCCTTTGGGGAATAGCGCTATTTTATTAACAAAGTTGATTTGCTTTGATAATGCCCAGTGCCAATAATTTTAATTTCACTGCACAGCAGTTATGTGCCTGCACTTATGTACTGTACAATTGCTGTGTTCAATTCTGCTTTTGTGCACTGCTTAAACTTCTGTGGATACTGCTTTGCCAGTTTGTTTTGCCTCTCCATTCCTGCCACAGTGCTCCAGGCTGTTCTCGTCCTGTTACATTTCCCTCTTCTCTTCCTTTCCCCTTCTATCCACCTGCTAGAAAACTCTCCTTACCTCTCTTCCATCCTCCTCTCCATCCACCCTCCCCTGTCCCTGCTCTTCTCACCTTCTCCCTCCTATCCACCCTGGTCTCCTGCTTTCCCTTTCTCCAACCTAGAGTTTCTCCACCATGCACTCCTTTACCCTCTCTGCCCTTTTTCACCCCACTTTCCAACCTACTCAAAGGGTAGGAATCCCCACTCCATCCTTTTTCTACTTTCTGTACTTCTCCCCTTTCTGGTGATGCAGATCAAACCCCTGGTCCTCCTACTTCCTCCTTTACTCCCTCCACCACTGCCAAGCATCTTAGCATCTACCATCTAAATACCTGGAGCCTTCAACCTAAGCTATACCTCTTTCTGCTTGGCTTCACACACTCTCTCCTGATATCTTCTGTATTATTGAGTCTTGGCTCTCCTCCAAAACCCAAGACACTAACCTGTCCCTGTCTAAATACCATCTTATTAGGCAGGTCAGAGAAAAGGTGGCGGAGAGGTTTCCATTTATGTCTGCCAGAGTCTTTCATGTACTGTGGCTGGTAGGGAGGCTTCACCTTCCTCCCATGTATTTCTTATGGTTAAACTCTCACTCCCCTCCTCAGTACCTATATTTATTTTATTTCTTATTTATTTGAAAGTTTGTTACCGGGAGAGGCACACTGAGCTGTGGCTCATTTTCAGGTGTGACCCGGTGGCAAGAGAAGGGGAATATTTGTACAGATATAAACTGACTTGCAAAACCAGATTAAGCTGTTGGTGGAATTTTAGTGAATGGGAGGAAATTGGCAAGGACACTGGTGAAATTCACCTACTCTTTCAGTAGAGGGAGCTGCTGTTCTTTGCTGGGACGGCAGTCTTCGGCTGAGAGCTGGAGGAAAAGGGTGTCTTTCGGCAGGCTTGAGTCCAGTCATTGATCCCAGCTGAAGCTGTAATAGGGGATGAAAAAATGGAATTTGAAATGTCAGTAGCAAATCTGGATGTGGACAAACACTAGTAACAGCAGGAGACAGGTGCAGAGATGGAGATCATAACCTCTCCACAGCCACACTCAACTGTAAACACAACAAATAAAATCACAGTAAGTGAAACAGAAGGAACACAAAATGTTATGAATGATGCGGCAGATGTCTCAATGGACATGAAGACTGCAACATGTGCAAAACAAGGCTTACCAGATCACTGGGGAAATGTGTCTCCTATACATGGCTTCATCCGGGTGACAGTAGCTCAGCCAACTGCAGCAGCTATAAAACAAACAGATAAAATTAAAATCACATTTGCAGAATGCTTCTGAGAGAGAAAAAATGGTACAGGAAAAAAGAGTTTGTTGGCAGCTCGAATATTTGAGGAACATGTCAATGTTACTACAACAAAAAACATGGAAGACAGGGAGGACTGGTCCGCGGACAATGTCCTCCTTAACGCTGGATGGATACAAATGGAGGCTGGGAAATGGATCCCAGATCTAAACTGGGAGAGCTTCACACAGTTAGAAAAAGTGATAGAGTGGGCCCCCCATCACAAAATGAGAAGAGACCCTCTACAAGCAAGCAAACCAACACTATACCCGGGCAACAAAAACAGGTACCAAATAAGGCAACAATTTCAAGACAGAATTTAAATCAGCTTTAACTGCAGAGACAGGACAGGGAACAGTCAGAACATACAGACTCAGACTTAGATGTCAGCTCTGTTTCCACAGTAGAAAACCAAAGGAACAGTTCCCAGAACCACAGGCCTACCTTTTGAGAACTTTTTAGAAAAAAATTAGAACAGTCACCAAGGAGGAATGCTGTAAGGCTAAGATATCGAGGAGGTTTACAGGAGCACCCTGATAGAGTGTACATAGCTAGAGTATTGCTAAAAAAACTACATGAATTTTCTGGCAATAGATGCTTATGCACTGATACATGTCTCTGGGGAGGATATATTTGGAAAGGCTTTGCCTGGAGTTCAGTGGCCAAGCACCCAGCCACTTCCACTTCCTGAGCTATATAAGCAGTTCCTCTCAGCTTCATTGAGAAGCACTTTTTCTTGGCCCCACCATCCCCCCCTCCTCCTCCTCCAGCAGCAGCGCTCTCTCCTTAGGGGAACTCCTAAGGTACCTTTAGTCATGGGAATCATCCCGTGGCACCTCTAGGGGTGGAACCCTGTCTGAGGGTTCCTTGCCTTTCGTATCCCTACAGGGTGCTAATTTCTCTGGAATATAAAGTGTGAATGGCCAAAACCAAGCTAACACAGTTGCACAAGTTTAACACTGTACTGGCTGTGTAGGTCAGTGAATATGAATTGATATTAGTTTCAAAACCTTTGCAAATCTGGAAAGGTTCTTGAAAAAATATGAAAATCTAAGATCTTCTCCCTTATGGATGCCTTTCTTGGCCATCCCACTCACCAAACCACTTTTCAAATCTATGATAGTCATGTTTAGGAACAAGGGACTCAAAGTGCAAGATATCCATTTCTGGCTAGAAAAAAAATGTACAGTCATGGGGCCCCCTGAAGTCTTAATTGATTCTGAAGGGATATGGACAGGAGGGTGGAGATTTTATGTCAAACTCTGGCAGAGAAAGAGAATGAAGTGCTTCTCATTTCAAACAGTTTTCATTTTAGGCAGGGATAGAGGAGTATGCTTCTACCCAGGGCAGCCAAAAGCCTGCTACAAGTGAGGGTGCAGAGCACACTTAAGAAAGTGCTTGTAACAGGTTACATTGCACCTTATGTGGGGATTTTGGCCATGTAAGTATGGCCTGTCGGAATATCCATAAATACAGCTTGTACAAGGAAACAGGGTATACCTATCACCAATGCCCTGCACTGGCCAAAACATGAACATTAACTTTAACCAAGAAACTTTTGTGTATCAGGCTGAGCAGAGAAACAGAGGACAAGCACAGGACACAGGTAATCCTCCCCCCAACCTCTTCTCCTCAACCTACTCCACCTCAAAGCCCCCCAGCAACCCCCATCCCCATGCTCCCTTTCCACAACCCACTCCGACAAAGAAATTTCAACAAGAAGCAGCTTCCATAAGAAAGGTGATCTAAGAACTTAACCAGTCAGGATAGATACCCCCCCACACCCAGGGCAGTTCTCCTTCCACTCCTATTACACTGAGCTCCTCACCAACTGGACAGGAAAGTAGTTCAGAGACTGTAGGCCAAGACCCACAAAATTAGAAAGCAGAGGCACCTGGCCAAGACCCCCCCTAGGCACCATGGCACAACCAGGAAACTTTAACAAGCCTTCTATCAAATGACTAACAAGAACCACTACCAAACAAATAATGCAGAGGATTGCTATTCAAAACCTCTGTCAGGCCTTACAAGATATAAAGGAGGGAGGTGAATCAGAACCAGATTCACACCTTTCCTCAATCTCAGGAGTCAACTCAGAGGTTGAAGCAGAGGGAACAAGCTCCAGATCCCTTAAAGAAGAAGGAAAAAAGGAGCTGAAATTCCAAAAAATAACACATTATACCATAAACACCCATGGCCTCTCTGCAAATTGCCTCCTTAAACATCTGCAGCATGTAATCCTGTAAAAAGAGGATTTCAGTCTTGTCATATTTCATCATACCCCCTTTAATATCATTTTATTACAAGAAACATTGTTTAAATCTACCTGGAATATTTCACAGGCAAAAAAAAGAATGGATCTGGGGACTATCCTTTTGGTTCTTTGTACAGGAAGTGGCAGATTGTCTAGGCATTCTATTTAAGGGTACAAATTTTACTGTACATAGGCTAATGGACGTAGTCCCTGGGATGGTTCTACCACTAGATTGTGTATACCATGGCTTTGCGTTGAGAATCATGAATATATATGGTCCACAGACAAAAATGGCCATAGTAGAGCTAATTGAGAAAATCAGACCTTTTTTGTGCATAGCACAGCATGTCATATGGGGAGGGGACATGAACATTTGCTTAGATGTGAAAATAAAATATAATATACAAATAAAAGTCTATTGTGATACCAACGCCTTAAAAACAGCAGTCACAACAGCAAACCTCAAAGACTCTTATAAGGGTACTGCATAGGGATGCGGGCTATACATATCATAGAACCTCCTATGTTACTAGAAACATAGCAACATAGAAGTTGACATTAGATAAGGACTGCAAGGCCCATCCAGTCTGCCCATTATTACTACCCTATGAATGTGCCATAAGCCTGTACTCTGTCAATGGCCTATCTATTCATACTCATCTGTATTACTCCCTTATGCCTATCCTATGCCTGTTTGAAGTCCTGCACTGTATTCATATCCACCACTTCCTGAGGTAGGCCATTCCATGCATCCATCACCCCTTCTGTGAAAAAGAGCTTCATCACATTATCCCTTAATTGGTCTCCCTCTAATCTCATGCTATGTCCTCTTGTCCTTCTATTTTTCTTATATTGAAACATGTTAAACTCTTTCACCTTGTTAATGTCCTTAAGATGTTTGAGTGTTTCGATCATATCACCTCTCTTCCTCCTTTGCTCTAGGGTATACATATTGAACTCTGTTAATCTGTCCTCATATGTTTTCTGAAGCAGTCCCTGCACCGTTCTGGTTGCCCCTCTCTTGACTGCCTCCATTTTGTCAATGTTCTTGTGCAGGTGCAGCCACCACTACTGCATGGAGTACTCCAGATGGGGCCTAACCAGTGTCTTGTAAAGAGGGATTATTACCTCCCTCTAATGACTTGCAGTACCCCTTCTAATACACCCCAACATCCGTCTAGCCTTAGCTAATACTTTAGTGGTCTGCTTGGATGATTTCAGGTCATCTGTGATGACGATGATGATCATGTCCAAATCTCTTTCTTCCCTTGTGATTGCCAGCAACTCCCCTCCCAACTTATAGGTGGATTCTGGGTTTCTCTTCCCTATGTGCATGATCTTGCACTTCTTTGCATTAAACTCAAGTTGCCATCCTTCTGACCATTTTGCCTGTTTATTCAGATCTCTTCTCATTCTTTTCACCCCATCTGGACCATCTACTCTGTTGCAGATCTTGGTGTCATCTGCAAACAGACAAATCTTACCTTCCAGTCCATCTGCAATGTCATGATAAAGATATTGAAGACGACTGGCCCCAGGACTGATCCCTGAGGTACCCCACTTGTGGCTTGCATCTCTTCTGACTGTATACCATTTACCGCCACTCTGTTTTCTGCCCACCAACCAGTTTGCCACCCAGTTGACCAACTTTTGACCCACCTCGAGCCTACCAAGCTTATTAATTAATCTTCTATGTGGAACAGTATCAAAAGCTTTGCTGAAGTCAAGGTAGCCAACATCAACTGCACCCCCTTGGTCCACCACTCTGGTTACCCAGTCAAATAAATCTATGAGGTTAGTTTGACAGGACCTTCCTGCTGTAAACTCATGCTGTCTTGGATCCTGTGCTCCTATGGATTCCAGGTGTTGCACTATCCTTTCCTTAAGGAGTGCCTCCATAATCTTGTCCACAACTTAGGTAAGACTGATTGGTCTGTAATTCCCTGCCTCCTCCCTGCTACCACTCTTGTGGAGAGGTATCACATGAGCCCTTCTCCAGTCTTCTGGGACCTCTCCTGTGCTCAGAGACTCACTAAACAGTTCTGATAAAGGCTCTGCTAATTCTACCCTTAGCTCCTTTAGTACCCTAGGATGTATGCCATCAGATCCCATTGCCTTGTCCACCCTGAGCTTAGCGAACTCTTGTAGGACCCTTTCTTTTGTGAAGGGACTAGTGCACATTTCCCTCCCCCATGTCCATGGTGCTGAGCTGTGGGCCCTGCCTTACATTCTCCTCAGTAAATACTGAGCAGAAGTATCTATATAGGATAGATGTTTTTCCTTGGTCCTCCTCCACACACTTCCCCTTTGATCTTAGCAATACCCCTTCTGGACTTTCTCCTTTCACTAATGTATCTATAGAAAGTCTTGACCCCTTCTTTTACTGTTTGTGCTAGTGTTTCCTCAATTTGGGCCTTTGCCTACTTACTGCCTTCCCTGTTTCCCTTAGGGAAGTTTGGTATGCCTCCCTATCTTCTTCCTGCTGCATTCCCTTATATTTCTTGAAGGCCAGCCTTTTGGCTCTGGCTTTTTCTGTTACTATTTTTGAGAACCAAAGTGGTTTCTTCCTCCTTTTGCTCTTGCTTTTCTGTCTAACACAATGAGATGTTGCTTCAAGTATTGCATCCTTAATGCTTGCCCACTTTGCTCGTACCCCCTCACCTGTATTTCTTCTTGCCAGGGCTAACTGAACTCTGTTGGCCATCTTATGATAGTCAGCTCCTCTAAAGTCCCATATTTTTGCCTTGGAATGGGATGATTTAGTTCTAGTGGACAAATTGAATCATACCATGTGATGGTCACTGGCACCCAGGTGACCTTCTACCTGGAGATCTGTGATACTTTCCCTGTTATTCAGTACTAGATCTAGGATAGCCCTGTCTCGTTTGGGTTGTTGTACCAGTTGTTTGAGGCCTTCCCCCTGCAGGGAATCCTCTATGTGTCTAGTTCTGGTAGATGTTCCTGCTCTATTGACCAATTTGTAATCCTAGACTGAATAAAAAAAAAAAAATCTGTATCTGGCATGTTGAAGTCTCCCATTATCAGAACCTCCCCTTTAGCTGTCATGTTTTGTATATCTTCTAACAGTAATGTGCCTATGTCCTTCCCCTGGTCTGGAGACCTGTAGACAACCCCTGTTTGTATGGCTGTCCCATTTTCTGTTTCCATGGTGGCCCACAGTTCTTCTGGCTCTTTATGTGCATTATGAATTTCTGTAGCTATAATATTTTCATTGGCATAAAGGACCACTCCCCCCACCCTTTTTGTACCTCGGTCTCTTCTGAACAGTACATAGCCGAGTACTGAAGTCTCCCAAGTGTGGTCACTGGTGAACCATGTCTCACTAATGGCTACTATGTCCAGCTTAGCTTCTGTTATTGTTGCCTGCAGGTCAGGGATCTTGTTTCCCAGACTGTGGGCATTGGTGTACATGATTTTGCATTGGCCATATTTCACCGTGTTAATTGTTGGGTGGGGTCCAGCTTTTCCCCTGCACGTCATATGGGGAGTCAGAACTTTTTCCTTACCTGGTGATGCAAATGAACTACAAACATGCTGAACTCCTGTTTGATCACTAGCTGGGGGGGGGTGTTCTTCCCATTCAATGTATCGGCTGCTACACCATCTCCCCATTTGCTAGTTTAAATTTTCTGCAAAGACATCAAATTTATGCCCCAATGCTCTGACTCCCTCCTTAGTCAGATGCAGTGCATCAAATGTAAAGACGTTTTGCTCCCAAAACTGTTGCCAGTTACCTAAACATTTGTGTCCTTTTTCCTGTCACTAGCCCTTGAGCCACAAGTTTAGCTCCACTATCTCCCCTTCTCTGTCCTTCTGTCTATCTGCCCCCCTCTCCCAGACCAGCAGGATCTCAGATAAGGAGATGCCGGACAAAATGGATGACTGTTTGTCTCCCAGCCTGATCAGGTGTTCCTTGGTCTCCACAACTGACCGGCTGGTGAGATTGTTAGTTCCTATATGTACCAGGATGTCAATGTTTTCTCCTGCTTTCTGCACGCTTTTAGCAATGCAGTCAGTGTCTCTCCATGCTGATGTACCTGGGAGAAATCTGACCATTAACTTTGGCTGGAGGTAGGTATCAATTCCCTGAATCATGGAGTCTTCTATGATCAGAATTGTTTTGGATTTCCTTTTTGCTTTTTTTGTTTTAGTCCCTGTTTCATGCAAGTTTTGTTGTGCTAGGTCCTGTGCTGCAGTGTCCTGCTCTGCAGTGTCCTCTGCCCCTATGTTTGATTTTGCAAATAGAGGCAGATACCTCTTTGTAGTTTTTATATGGTTTGTGGAGGTGATAAGTTGGAGAGCATTGAGTGATGGGGCACCTGATTTGCCCTTCCTAACCACCTGACAACCTCCAGGACCAACTACCCTCTGCTAATGAGGTGTTTCAGTTGGATGTTGGGGAAATGGCGGGTAGGTCTTATAATATATTTCCTCCTGAATATGTGATTTGAGCCACACAGGCTCTGCCCATGCTGCCTGGAGCTGAGAAGTCAGATCTCCAATGGTCCAGCATGCAGAACAGTGTCCTAAATCATGTATAACTCCCTTTTGAAAAGTGTTCTACAGTACCTGCAGTTAATAATATCCATTCCAGATGAGTAGCCAGGTTTATAACCTGGTCCAAGTAATTAGAAAGAGGAAAATTAAAGTAAAAGTTTGATTTTTTTTGTTTTGTTTGTTTGTTTTTGTATAACATGTTAAAACATGTTAAATTACTTGTTCCCCTGCACATGAGGTCACTGTGTGGATACCCCTCTGGTCCTCCCCTTCCTGCTTTGCTACAGGAAATGTCACAACTGTGCTACCCTATAAAAGGAGTGTAGCAGGGGGTGACTGGGGATGGGGGTGGGTGGCAGGGCCCTTCCCCTGCTGAAAAAGAAGAACCACAGATGAATGAAACAAGGAGGTAAGAGCTGAAGCAATCAACCAACAACAAATGCAGTAGCCCTGAAAGCTTAGCCTAATGCTAGATAAAACTGTAAAACCTGTAAAGCACCACTTGTAATAGTTTCACAAAAGATAGACCCTGTAAAAAACACTTTTCTATGGAGAAAAATAAAGCAGTAGCAGAAGATATACCTTGCAAATACAATTTGAATAGAGAAGTTTACAGCAGTAATCTGTAAGTTAAAAAACAGTAACAAATATGTAGGCACACCCTGTAATAATGCAGCAGAAAGTATACACTGCAACAGCAATTTGAATCAGAGAACAATAAAACAGTAAAATTTTAGTAAAAAACAGTAACAAATCCTGTGAGTACAAAAGAAAATAGTAACACACAGTAAATCTGCCTAACCAAAAGAAGCCTTAATCTTTTTCCTTGTTTTGATAATGTTCCTTGCTCTGTCCTTACAAGCAAACCTAGAAGAAAAGAGCTCAGGTCTAGAATTGATTGTATTTTTATTTCCCAATTGTTGCACACTAAGAGTGCAGTGGTGCAACTTTACCAGGCCACTGAATACTAAAATGTCACCTCAGTTTTAGAGATGTTCCACCTAGATTTCCTTCTTTACCCAGAAGATGGAAGTGAAACAAATCCATTTTGGATAAAGAAGAAATAAAATAAGGCATCACCAGCAGACTACTGCAAGATAGAGAGACAGTAGCATGTATGTACAGTATGATGACATGTGGCCCTGTTGGAAAGATACCAAGGCAGCTGTAAAATCATTTCTTATTCATTACAGGAAATCACAAGCAAACCAAGAATATTTGCAGTATTTAGATCATAGACACCATGGGCTGGATTCACAAAGTTTTCTGAAGGTGCAAAACCTTCCATAAGTCCCCAAAACTGCTGTAGCTATGGAAAAAAGGGGACATTTCTCTAAGTGCTATTCACAAAACCTCCACAGCAGAGGAAAAAAAATACTACAGACTGAGGAAAAAAGTGCAGCTGCGGAAGTCCCTGAGGAAAAAAAGATGATAGATAAGTAAGGCACAGTCCATCAAATGCTATTCTCAGCCAGTTTTGTTCCGCAGTTGCGGAAAAAATGTTACACACATTGGAGTGACGTGTAGCTCAGCAAACTGCAATAGTGCCCCAACAACTGGAATAAATTATGGTGGAGGTGAGGCATAGGTAATAGCATCCCAGTGGGTATAGCAGTGGCAGATGTTACAGCAACAATAGCACACATTGCCATGATATGGCAACAGGCAACAACCACCAGACCCAGTGCAACCCATGACAGAGCTCCACAGGCAGTAGAGCCTGACCAGCCTGCAGCAAGTCCTACCCTACAGGCAACAGGAACACCCAAGGGAGGGGTGGCCAACAGTCACAGTCGGCCACTGTGGTGCCATGGTAGTGCTGGTACCTGTGGTGCTGCAGTGGTCTCAGTTGGGGAACTGGTTACTGGTCTCTGTGTGTGTGCTTACAGCTACAGTACATGCTATAGCATAATGTGGTAGACTGCAGTTCCAGCTAATTGGGGTCACTATTGCTGTTGCTTCTCAGCCATTCCTGCAGCTGCAGATCCACAGTTGTGGCTATGCAGCACTTGTGCAATTTCCACATCTGCTAAATTACCACACCTGTGGCACTTTTTACAGAAATCTGTAGCTGTGCCAGTTTACTTTGTGAATACTGCACAACTGCATTTCCACAGTGCTACAGGTCTTTTTCCCCCAGCTGCTGGAGTTTAGGCTTTCTTTGAGAATCCTGCCCCAGTTCTATAAATCAGTGTCTATTCCCCCATTACGTAGCACACAGTACAAAATGCAACTAGAACAAGTTAAAAACTAAATGTTACAATATCAGTATGACTTAGTGCCCATGAAGCAGAAATGAAATTTGGTACTGCAAAGCAGCCCTACTCTGACCCCTTTCAGACTTGAAAAAAGAATAGATGCAAAAATTATGGAAGGTCTGTTATATGTACATGACATGTTAAAATCATCAAATGTTGAAATACTGTACACTGTTCAAACCTCATTAAAGGACACTTTTGGCACCAGCCATGTCAGTCCAATGTTGCATCAGAATCTTCTAAAATTTCCTCAACCAGCTACCACCTTAGAGAACAAAAACAGGCTAAAAGCACCAATTACCCGAGATGAGGTCTCGGTAGCTTTAGCCCAGTTAAAACCTGGAGAATTGACTGGATATGATGGTTTAACAAATGAATTTTATAAAATTTATTCACAAGAACTGGAGGTTTTCTTTTAGTAGGTTTATATAACAATATGCTACGTAATTGTCATTCACTTTCAGAATTTGCTAGGGCAATAGTAATTTTCATATTCAAAACAGAAGACAAGCAGGACATAAGCAATTGGAGGGCTATAAGTCTACTAAACACAGACTAGAATATATTATCATCCATATTATGTAAAAGGCTTCAGAAAGTAGCAGAAAATTTGATTCATCCAGCACAAACATGCTCCATCCCAAATAAAAGCATCACATAAAATCATCTCCTTCTCAGAGATATCTTCGAATATAGTAAACAAGAAAAAATAGAGGGCTATGTATTGGCATTTGACAAGGTGTCACACAATTTTTTCTTTTGGGTATTACATATTTATGGCATCAATAACAAATGTATTTCCTGGCTAGTAACACTCTACAAAAATGCATCCCTTATACCCTTAGTAAATGGATTGCTGGGTACTGAACTCTCAGTAAAAAGAGGAGTTAGACAAGGGTGTCCCTAAGCCCCCTACTGTATACTTTCATTTTAGATCCAGTTATTAGAATGATCATTTATGACAATGCAGTAATAGGTATTACCCCCTTGCTGGAGTATACTAGCAAAAATATTGCTACTTATGCAGATGATATCTATCTTTTTGTCCTCGATCAAAGTTCAGGGAGAGTGGCTATGAACATCCTTGGAGAATTTTCTATTTTTTTGGGTTCGGAAATAAATATGGGAAAAAGCCAAGCAATTGCCCTGTCAAATAAAAAACCAAACATAACTGAAGTGGCTCAGCTGGCTCTTTCTGAATCCCATTATTAAAATATTAGGCTTATTTGTTTAGCCAAGGAGATCTGACCTTTCTAAACTGGGAAATAAAACTAAATATTAGTGACAAAGTACAGACCTGGAAGTCACGGAAACTTTCAAAGAAGAAAAGAAAATTGATTATAAAAAAATTTTAGTTACCTATTTTTATATATGTATGCCACATTTATCCCCTTCCTGTAAAACTAGATATTAGAATATTCAATATCTTCTTCCAAATGATATGGGGAAGCCAGCTGAACCCTATCAAAAGAGAGTTTACATATCTATCAAAGAAAAAAGCAAGTCTAAGCATGATAAATCCTATAATGTTTTATAACACATTCTTTATGCAATCGACAATAAAAAAGGGATGGGGGCAAGTAACCCACCCATGGCAAAACTTAATTATTCTCCTTTTCACACCTCTAATAGAGAAGTAGCTAACTACACCACCTAAAATAATTAGGACCTTTCGAATCCCGGAATTTGCAATGCCAACAATAAAGAAAATAAGACAGTGGAAGCTAAGTAAATCAGATATTCTCACCGAAACAGGAAACAGTTATATGTCTGGATTGTGGAGAGAAACTCAGCAACTAGTGCTAATTTTCCCCGCTGCTCACCCTCAAAGATGCAGACCACTTAGCCCTATTAAATAACAGAAGAATTATGCCTAAATTATGGGACATCTTATGGCTAATTTGCTATGGGAAACTAGGAGTTAAAGGTGACCTGAAACATAAATCTATAGATTAAAGATACTGCTTTCGAGCAGAATGTAACAAAATGGTATGAACACAAGAACACTTATTTATTGACTGCTCTCATATAAAACATTATTGGAGATTCTTAGCCCAAAGATGGCAATGGCCTTTTTTAAACAATTTAACTTATGACACTCTGATAATGTGAATATATACTGGCAGATTATGAAAGTACAATTCAAGCACTTTAAACATTATTTTTGCTAGTATTAGGTTTTACTTGTGGCAGGCTAGGCGTCAATACTTAATGCAAAACCTTCAGTCCACAAATTTGATTGTAGTGTTACATATAGAGGCAACAGTATTACAGCCGAACACAAAGGACTATAAAATACTTGGAAACAGGGCAGATGATCTTTGGAAACACATAAGTTGGACTATTTAAGCAGGGGTGATGAAACCAGAGGTAATATTATAATTAATACATATAGTGATACCTAGAAGATAATGGAATGTTTTTGGTTTAGCATACTTTAGCGTGATTATGAATATTTGTATATATTGTCCTTTCTGTTATTATTGTTATTCCATAGAAGTATCAAATCACATTTCTGTAATTTTCTATGCTATTGTACATGATTTTTTTTCTCAATAAAATTCCCCTCCTCTCCTGTAGGGGAACCTCTGGCCATCTGTGCAATGGCCACTTGTGGTGCTGCTTCAGAGGAGATGGATGTTCTGGAGGTTGGGGAGCGGATCTCCTCCTCTGCCTCAGTTGTTTTAGAGATCAACTTATTTTAAGATGCAAATGGGGTTCTTGAGCCCACTACAGTTACAACGGAAGACACACCAACTATAGAAATGGATACTGGACTTACTGTACGTTGGACTTTGCACCCCATGAGGCTGAGGTTTCCATTTTGCTACCAATAGATTCTATAGCTGCTCACAGTATGACAAAGCTTCAAGCACTTTTGCTGGCAGAAGAAGAATGATTTAAAAAACATAAAAAAGGTCTCCAAGAGGCGCTGGACAATGCACAAATTGCCACACCCGAGTCTTCAATTCCTGGTCTCCAGAGTACACAGGCCCAACCTGTAAACTGAGATGCAGGTACATCTACAGTTTAAGCAGCCACAGCTACTCCTGCAGCTGTACCGCCCTGCCAGATGCCAGCGGTTTAGCCACAACAGTATTGTTTTGTGGCAGAAAACTGGGATGCTAACCTGTTCAGTTTTGCTGGGCAGAAATCTACTGGAGCGATGTCAGGAATGGCAAATACAGTCCCTAAAGGGCCTGGACTAAGACAAGCTCCAGTTTCTTCAAAGGCTGACCTGACTCCCTGGGAATGGTCAGTTGAAACAGTACTAACATCTGTTGGTTGGAAACAATCTAAAACAACTGGGGAGTAGGTCTCTGGCTCTTCCTCATTTCGGATGCCTCATCAGATCATGCCATCGGTATCGGGTACTGCTTCTTTTACTCCACCTACTAGTAACATTGCCCCACAGGTAGCTGGTTTGTCTCACTCTGAGATGAAAGAAATAAGTCAAGAGGCACAGTCACCTTTAGCCCTGCCAGACAGTTTGCAGCTTACTCAGAACCAAGTTCTTCACTTACAGGTGACTGCCAGTTCTGTTCCTGCTGGAACAAATAATTCAAATATTTTGACAAACTTGTCTGCACAAAACAGATTAAATGCTGTGCACTTTGTTGAAACCCAGCTACCTACAGGTTCCACTCCCAACACTGCTCCCCAGGCAAGGGATGTGGATAACTTTCATCAGCCACCTATGTCTTTTACCTCAAGACCCTATGCATCCTTTTTCCAAACACCTGTTTATCCTGCAAAATGCCACAAAGCTGTTCACCTCCATTATAAAGATGGCATGGATCTTTTCCCTGACCATGTGTTTCCTGCTAATTCCTTACTAAAGGAGTCTATGTTTTTTTTTTGCATCTGAAATATATGCACTAATTCACATCTCCGGTAAGACAACATTCAATGCTAGCTTTAAACTAACCAGTGGTCTTGAAAAATTCTAGACCAAATACCACACCCTGAAGCACACAGTTCTCTGGTCCCATTTGAAGCTGTGCCTTTAACGAAGACAGCTTTCAAAACAATATCTGTACTTTTTTGCAACTAGGGAGTGAGTGTTAGACTTATTGTACTGAATCAAACAGAGGTGCACTGTTTTCAGAGCTCCGGAGTCTATCTTAGACACCAAGGATATTTGGACTGGTGGATGGCAAATCCATGTGATATAAGATCTACTGACACTGGCTTAGCACATCTACCTAATTACTTTTTTCTGAGCCAGCCAGTCAAAGGCTTGCTACAGATGTGGTTCCACAGGTCACTTAAGTGGCTTATGTGACAAGTTAAGTTGTACGCTCTGTAATGAATTGGGTCATACCAGCGGCCATTGTTCAAATGACCATGTATGTAACTTGTGTGAAACCAAGGGCCATAGTAATAATAATTGCCTCTGGGCTGCTCACAATCAAACCAACCAGGCAGATGAAGTGAAGAGCAGCATTTATTAATCACTTTGGCACAAGGTTCTAAAACTACCAGAGTTGCCTCCACACCCAGGCCCCCTTTGCACAGTCACCTCCTGTTCCAGTTCTGGTGGTACAGACTGTATCAATAACTACCCCTTCTGTTTCCCGCCAGCCATCAGACTTACATAGCCAAGCAGAACCTCTCCTTACTACTCAGGAAATGCCTACAGAAGCATCCACCACCCCTAGCCCAGCCAGTCAGGATGTAACTCCAGAGGATCTCTCCTCTGAAGAGGCCTCTACTTCTGCTGATCTACAAAGTATGCCTCCCCCAACCCCTCCCCCTGAAACTGAAGAAAATGGATAATCACTAGATGAAGGTCTGACTTGAAACACCCACTGCTGAAAGTGTCTAAAATAATTAACATCCCTCTCAGTACCAGGCATGATGCCCTTTACACCCACCTGATGTGTCTGGAAATGACTCAAATATCTCTTCCCTGGGCTCCTCCCAAGCCAAACAGACCTCTGGCACTGAGCAGCCCCATTAGGATGCCACAGAGGGTATCACTGCAGTTTCTGGGAAAAAACATGAAAAACAAAAAATCAGACCCCACTAAGAAGAAAAATAAGAAACCACCTTGAAGAGTGTAAGATATTTCTTGTCTTTTCGATTGATTATCATGGAACCCTTTCTGACACTATGTACCATCAATGTTAATGGTATTAAAAGGGACAGAAAGAGAGGTGCTGTGTTTTCCCACCTGCTTTCCCTCTGCTGTAATATAACTTTCATTCAAAATACTAGGCTTCATTCCATCTCAGAATTATTTCGAGCAGTTAAGGCCTGGTACATAGGCCATTCTTATTGGACAATAGAACATGATACCTGTTCTGGGCTAGGTATACTTTTCCACAATTTTGTTGTACACCTAATGAAATTTATTGACTTAGTACTCGGGAGGGCCTTAATTTTGGATACAAAAATAGGCAATATTCTTTTCTGCCTCGTTAATTTATACTCAGCAAAAACAAAAGCAGATAGGATTGAACTTTTCCAGTTGGTTCAGTCCTACCTTTTTACAGCTCATCAAGTTATCTTCAGTAGAGATTTTAATTGTGGACTATCGCTCACTGATAAAGGAAAGCAGGCTTAGACGAAAAAAGTATTTTGTGATATGGCATGTTTATCTAAGATTATTAGAACGTCTAGTTTGGAGGATGCTTACTACTACTTTCACAAAAAATCTGACCTTACCTTCCGTAAAGGGCCCTTGGCCACCAGAATATATTTACATTTTATTTCCAAGTTCATTCATTTACAGAATATTATTAACTCTTCCATTGAATTTTCAGACCATTCTTTTTCATGTCTTTCTATAAGTAATGGAACTGATATATCACATGGTCCAGGAGTGTGGAAACTAAGTTCATCCCTGTTATCTAAACCTGATCTGACCCAAACTATTCACCATTTCTTTCAGGCTAGAAAATCAATATTTATTTTGTATGATGACTATATTAGTTGGTGGGCAGACACAAAAAAAAAGATTTGGTATCCATTTTAAAATCTTCCAGTAAGATGTACAGTATAAGAACCTGGAATACTTCCCATACTTAAAGGACAGGCAGCAATTACAGAAGCTAAACTGCTATGTTCTATACCTCTCAAATAAAAAACATTAAAAGCAATATGATGCAGTTTCATGCACAGCAGTCTGAGAGTTTGAAAAAACAGCAACAGTTTGGTATCCAGGGCAAATCGAGGAATATTTGCCACTATGATATCTGTAAGGATAGAGTTAATAAAAAATCTATGGACTCTTTATTTGATCATAATGATTCCTTAATTTCCAGTACTAGAGGCATTATGGACATGGTTATTTCCCACACTGCTACCCTATTTCAGGGGAAGCCGACTGATATTACCTAACAGTCACATTTTTTGACAGTTTTCCCTCCTTCACTACCCTGTTGAATTGGCTACCACTCTAACAAAACACATTCAGCCTTCTGAAGTAATTTTTTTTATTATTTCTGCATTGAAAAATGACAATGCTCCTGGTATGGATGGAATTACCAGTGAATTTTACAAAATTTTAAGAAGTGATCTAGCTCAGGAATTGGCCTTGGTCTTTGCAGAAATACTATCTACCCAAAACATGCCACTCGACATGTCAGAAGGACTTCTTATTTACTTGCATAAAAAAGGGAACAGATGGAACTTACATAACTGGAAGCCTATTAGCCTCCAAAATACAGATTTTAAACTTCTCACAATCATCCTGACATCTAGACTTCTACCAGTGGCACAATATTTTTATTTATTTATTTATTAAATTTTGGTGCCCACCTGGCCCCAGACATCCCTTTTTCAGGGGTGACCCGGGTTACATAGCAATGGTAAATATCACAGTAAGAATGACAATTATACAATATGATACAAGTTATACAGTAATATACAGACAGCTGGTTACATATGCTGAGAACAGCCTGCATTCATGGAGGGTACAGGGGTTAGCAGAATAAGTGACTAGACACAAGAGATGTGAGAGGAGGGTATGAGCCACATTCATAGTGCAGTTTACTCAAGAGGGTATGGTTGGACTATGGTATTCGGATGACCGTGATGTGGTCCCAGCAGCCTAGCAGTGGCATTTGGAGGTTGCGATCATGTGAGCCTTGAGCCTAGCGCAGAAACTTTTAATTGATGGTGCTTCCTGCACCCTGGGAAGGAGGGAGGGAGTTCCACAGGGTGGGTGCAGTGTGAGTGAAGGACTTGCCTCCTGCCTTGGTTCTTACTCAGGGGACAGCTAGGAGAGTGCAATCTGTTGAGTGGAGGGGCCGGGGGTTAGTCTTTCATGCAATGAGTCCAGATAGGCTGGAAGGGGGGGATTGGCTAATTAATTTGAAGGTTTGGCATAACAGGGGGTACTGGAGATGGGCTTCCTGGGAGGGCCAATTTAGCTGGGATTGCGTGTCACAGTGGTGGTTCCTGGGGTTTGACTGGGCAGCGAACTGAGCCACCTTATTATACAAGGCCTGTAGTCTATACATCTTGGTCCTTGCTACTCCCTGGAGTACTGGTGCTGCATAGGTGATTGTCAGAAGGAGGACGCTGGTGGCGATGGAGACCCTGGCTTCCGGTATCAACTTTTTTTTCAGTCGGTAGAGGGTGCCCAGTTTCCCATGTAAGGTTTTTGTAACTTGGTCCACATGGTTCTTGAGGGTGAGGCCCTGGTCCAGGGTGAGGCCAAGGTATTTTAGTGACTCAACTACCTCTAGGATAGCAACTGACATGGAGGTGATGTGCAGGTGTTGTTTTCTATCATGTCCCAGGGATTTTGGACCAAACAGCATGGCCTTGGTCTTATGCATGTTAAGGACCAATTGATTGTTAACAAGCCAGTTCTTGAGGGAGCACAGGTCACCTTGGAGCAAGGTGCTGAGATCTGGCAGATTAGTGGAGGGTCGGTACATAACGGCATCATCCACGTACTGGACCACCGAGCTCCCCCTACACTGGAGGCTTAGTTCATTGGTGAAGAGGGAAAAAAGTAGAGGACCAAGTATCGACCCCTGCAGCACTCCCTCTTTTAGTGGGAGTGCCTCCAAGATGGAGTCTTTCCATTTTATCCTCTGAGTGTTTCCAGTTAAGTTGCTTTTGAACCACTTTAGAGAATGGTTGTCAAGTTCTATTTTGTCCAACTTAGTCAGTAGAAGATTGTGATTGACCAGGTTGAAGGCTATGGATAAGTCAATGAAGACCATGCCAGTAGGGGTCCCCTTATCCAGATTACTGAGTACATCCGTTGAGAATTTGATAAGGGCAGTGTCCATCCCATGCTGGTTCCTGAAACCATGCTGGGAGGGAGCAAGCAGTGGGTAGTACTCTAGTTAATAACGGAGTTGCCCTTAGATCAGCCTCTCCTGTAACTTTGCCAAGATACAGAGCAGGGAGATTGGTCTGTAGTTGCTGATGGACTCCCGCTGGCCTCCCTTGTGGATGGGGACCACATGGTCCTGTTTCCACTGATCGGGGACTTCCCCTTCTTTTAAGGATCGATTGAAGAACCAGGTAAGCGGTCTGACCAGGGACGGGGCCCCTTCCTTCAGCAGCCTGGGGTGAATCTCATCGGGTCCCCCAGTACTGGATGTTTTGAGTGTCTTTAATAGAGATAGAACCTCTTTTTGTTTGACTAGTCTGAGATAGAAGGCTGGGCGGTCAAGGTTAGGAGGAGACCTCGTGTTAGGGTCAGAGTAGAGAGGCGGTAGCCCAGCCTTGTAGGAGTCTAAGTTAGTGAAGTGGTGGTTGAGTGACATGGCAATATGGGGGTTGTCATGTAGTAGTTGTCCATTGACCTCGATGGGGCCTGGTTCGGACTTGCCACTGCCTTTTAATAACCCATTAATGTGGGCCCAAAATAATTCAAGGTTCCCTAGGTTCTTTTTCTGAAGTTGAGTGACGTATTCTCTTTTTGCCATTTTTATCACCACCTTGCACCTGTTTCGGAGAGTTTTGTAGCTCACCAGGTCAGCAGGTTTGGAGGAGATCTTGTATTTTTTCCAGGCCTTATCACAGTTTATCATTAAGGCTTTCAATGGGGGTGATCCACTTATAGCAACATCCCTTAGCGCGGAGTTTCTTCATGGGGGAAAATAGATTGGCTGCGGTATTGAGTGTGCTCTGGAAGAATGCAACCGCATCATCCAGAGAGGGGAGGAGTCTGATTGGGCTCCAGTCTATGCTGCTAAGGTAGTTGGAGAGTTGTTTGGGTGATAGGTGGGTGAAGTCCCGTGCTGCCAGGATTCTTGGATGGAATCTGGGAACCTTATTTCTCCAGATACAGAATATGGGGGAGTGGTCACTCAGGGCATCCGCTAGGGTGCCGGCAGCCTTGATATTACAGGGGTTGGTCACCAGTGCCCAGTCAAGGGTGGAGTGATTCCCTGTTTTGTAGTTCAGTCTAGTAGGTCCAGAGATAACCTGAGTAAGATTTGCTTCTTAAATCATACCTTTAAGTGACTGGTTTGTATTTGGGGCCCAGTTGAGGTTAAAGTCCCCCAGCATGAGAATCTCAGAGGAGACCTCCTCACCGATATCCTTTAGGACAGACTCAAGTGATAGGAGAGCATTCTTAGGTGGCTTGTATACACACCCAATGGTGAGGTGCTTACAAAGACCAAGGGTGATGTGAACAAAGACAGTTTCACCATCGTTGCTGATAGTATGCTGCAGGTTGACCTGCACTGAGTTCAGGGTGTCTTTTGCATAGATTAAGACCCTCCCCTCTTTTGTTTGCCCTGTCTTTGCAGAAGGAGTGGTACCCAAGTGTGGCGACCTCATGTGGGAGTACTTGAGGCTTGAGCCAAGTCTCTGATACAGCCAGGACATCTGGGTTGTACAGATCCAATCAGGCTTGGACTTCCTGCATCTTGGGTCACAGACTGCATATGTTCATATGTGCAATCCGCATGCCCTTTGAGGACACCCATTGAGGATCCTGTGGAGAAGAAATCAGTAGGCTGTCAGGAGGGGTCCAGGGTTTGGTTGAATATATCCTGCGAGGAGCAGGAGGGTAGCAATGAGGCAAAGTGAGGGGGGTAGGGAGAGGTAGTAACTCGTTCCTGAGTGTTCGCTTAGTGAGGAGGAAAGTATGGTACCAGATGCCTCTCCAATAAAGTTCGTATGCCGTCAATAGTGATATGATTCCGTTTTGGGCTGGGAATGGCATGTCCGATGAGAGTAAGGAGGGGTGCAGGTGACTCCTGCAGCCTGGATCGCCTGTGATAATAAACCTGTCCACCCAGAGGAGGGACACTATATACATGACTGCCAGGAGTAGCCCACAGTTGGGCCAATGAAGGGTGGGTAACCCTAGCTTTGTAGGCATTCCCAATTAGTAGGGGTCCTTTCTGCTGGGAGAGGGAGTATACCCATCTAGCTGCTCAAGCCAAAGGTCGTGTATGAGGTGAGCAGAGCTATAATTACAGAGCAATATTCGGTTACCGAGCTGAGAATGGGTGCATTTTTGAGGGGAGAAAGTGGTTTACCAGCTGGCAGAGAGAAGCGAGTGGTACAAATTTGGGGAAGAATTTGGGGAGAGTTCATTGAGTTACACACCACGTGGAGCAAGAGGAGTGTTTGAGTAGTTATGGCAGCCTCTAGTGGTGAGTACTGATAACCTGCAAATGGAGAAGTGGCCTGATTGGTTTGGTAATATCCAAGGCCCTTTTCTTTTCCCTCCCATGCCCTAATCCCCACCCAGGGTTTCCTTGCAACCTGAAGGGGTTTACATTAGCGCTACTAGTTCTCTCTTCCACCCACCACCTCCTAATCTTTCGCTGCCAACTTTCCCTCCCTCACCCTCCTGCCCTTCTACACCTTCTTCCTCTACCTCCCCTCTGTCTTCTCATGCCCCTTCAGCTGGGTTCTGACCCCCTTGCTGGGTTCTCCACATCCTGAAGGGGTCATTTTGATCTAGCCTGCCCCCATACTCTACCCTACCTCCTCCACTCCCCCTCTTCTACCATTCCCTTCTTTTTCTCCCCTACTGCCTTATAATTCTCCCCTAACTTTTTTCTCCTCCCCAACCCTCCACCCTGCCTCCTCCCTTTTCGCCCATGTCCTACCTAATGCACTTCTCATCATATGCTTAACCATCTTCTAGCACTTCAATCATTGACTGCCTTTCTCTAACCAATACCCTGCAGGATTACCGGACTTTGGCTGCTACCCTGTCTGTATTGTAAACATGGCCTGTCGCCCTAGCCTTTAGGCCAGGGTCACTGTGCTCTGTGTGATTAATATGATGTCTGTTTTGATAATTGTGCTTCTATCTTACTCCTATATTGTTATGTAATTGTTTGTTCTCACAACTTTGTAATGCCCCCCCATGGACACTTCTGGAAACAAACTATTCTCAGCTCATGTTGTCTTTCCTGGTGAAACATTTTCCAAATAAATTAAATAAATAAAACAAACATGTACTAATCCGGAGCACACCATCACGGATCATTTGATCCTGTTAAGGGGAATTTCTGAGAGAGGTAACTGACAAATTACAGGGCTTTCTTTTAACACTAGACCAATCCAAAGCTTTTGATGCTGTTAATCATGACTATGTGTGGTATACTTTAGAGCAATATGGCATTCCTCAACTTTTATTCATTGGCTCCAGTGCTTAGCTGGATAACTAGAGAGGTAAAAGAGAAGGTGAGGGATAAGAGAAGGGCCTTCTGAACCTACAAGAGAACCAACAGGGCAGAGGATAGGGAGAACTATGTGAGGAAGTCCAGGGAAGTGAGCAAAGTGGTCAGGACTGCAAGGGCAGCCAGGGAAAGGAAATTGGCACAGGGGATTAAGGAAGGGGAAAATGACTTCTTCAGGTATGTCAGGGAAAAGAGGAAGTGCAAGGATCAAATAGTTAGGATCAGGAAAGGCAGTGGGTGGGTAGAGAAAGGGGCCGAGAAGGCAGAAGTACTTAATGAGTACTTCTGTTCAGTGTTCACAAGGGAAAGGAGGGGCCCATTCCTGCAGGGAAAGGGGGCACAGGCATGGAGGGGTGAGACAACCACAGATGGGGTCATCATGGTGGAGAGAGTGCTGGAGGGCCTTAGGTCCCTAGGGTAGACAAGGGTCCTGTGCCAGACGGGGTACATCCCAGGATGCTGAGGGAGGTGGCAGAGGTCCTGGCAGAGCCACTGATGGATCTGTTCAACACCTCACTAAATAGGGGATGTATGCCCAGAGACTGGAGAGATGAAGGAAAAATACTTTCTAGAAATCAGGCTGAGTTTTGTAAAGGAAGGTCAATAATTGAACAGATTGTTATTCTCCATCATATTCTGGAAAAATATGTGGTTAGAAAAAATGGTAAAATTTACATGGCCTTCCTAGATGTAAAAGCTGCATTCGATTCAATTAACAGACACATTTTGTGGGATATCATTTCAAAGAAGGGGATCAATAAAGACCTCTTAGAGATTATAAAGACTTGCATTCTAATGATAGAGTAATTGTAAGGTATAGTAAACAAGGTGAAGTGACGGGTCAAATAAAAGTAGAAGGTGGAGTTAAGCAAGGCTGTTTGCTAGATCTGACTCTGTTTAATCTATTTATAGATTCATTAGTGGATGAGCTAAAAGAGATAGATACATTCCCCCCATATATAAATAAATTGGATGTAACAATTTTGTTATTTGCCAATGATGCTGTGGTGATATCCCAGACCCTACTGGGCCTAAGAAAGGCTTTGATTAAAGTAAAGGAAACTCTCCAAAAACTTGAATTACAACTAAATATAGAAAAAACTAAAATAATGGTATGTGGTGGGGGAAGGAGAAATCTGAAAGAATGGAAAATAGGATTAGATTCTATTGAAGAGACTGTAGAATTTCAGTATTTAGGTGTTATAATAAATAGAAACTTGAGTTGGAATTCCCATTTAAAGAAAGCTATAAATAGTGCTACAAAGACAATGCTGGGAAATACAAGATTTGTAAATACCTTTGCAAATAATTCCTTTGTAGCACAGAAGAGATGTTATGAAGCTAAAATAAATGCACAAGTATTATATGGTGCAGAAGTATGGGGTCCTGGCACCAATCTTAAACCTTTATAAATTATGCAAAACTCCTATTTAAAGAAATTACTCGAGGTACCAAGGTCAACTTTAAATGCTGCTATAAAGGCAGAAATGGTAACCTTGTCTATGACAACAGTAATAAAAAAAAAACGGAGCATTAATTAAAAAAAAAATAATGCAAGCGTCTGAAGATAGCATACTTCATCATTGCTGGGTGGAGGAAAAACTTAATAACTCTTCGAATAAGAATGGTTGGTTTAAAACATTAAATGACAAATTAAATAAGAATGGAGTATTATATAACTATATGTATACCGAACCATGTGATCCAACTAAATTTAAAGATATTGCCAGTCAGAGACTTGAAGATACAGCAATGCAACAAGATACGGGCAGTATAAGGGATGCATGGCAATATGTAATTTATAAGAAGGTAAAACATATTTTTGAAAAGGAGAAATATTTAAGGATGTGTGAGAATGTGAAGCAGAGAAGAGCTTTAACAAGATTAAGGCTGGGATTTTTAACAAATAGAGGAATTTTGATTCCAGGTACTCCCCAACAATTCTGTATTTGTGAAGTTATGGCAAATCTTACAACCAAACATGTTTTATTGGAATGTCAAGTTTTTAAGAGAGAAAGAGAGCAGTTATTATCCTCAAGGCTGAATAGGTTAAGAAAAATTTGAACTAATAAGAAATTAGAAAGGATCTTACGCACAACTGAAATAGGAGACATTTTTGCATTAGCTAGTTTTGCACAAAAAGTATTGTAAAAGTTAAAAGGCTTAGTAAAAGTACTGTATAAATGCAATGGTTAATTTGATGCCTTATTTGCACAGTTTTGATGAATGAGTTATTGTGGAATATTATAAAAATATGTGATTTTAAACTATTTATGTGAATATTGTGTGTAACAAATATTGTTTTATACATGCTTTTTCAATAAAACTGAACTGAACTGAAACTGACTGAAGAGAGGCACATGTGGTACTTCTCCACAAAAGTTGGCCCAATGACGAACCAGGGAACTACAGACCGGTGAACCTCACTGCAGTTGAGGGGAAACTGATGGAATCTATCCTCAAAGAAAGGCTGGTGCAGTTTCTTGTGGATAATGATCTGCAAGATGACAGACAGCATGGGTTCATCGTTGGCAGATCCTGTCAGACAAACTTGGTTGATTTTTTTTTGACTGGCTCACGAGGGCACTGGATGAGGGCCATGGAGTAGATGTGGTCTACCTGGATTTGTGCAAGGTCTTTGATTCAGTGCCACACGGAAGGTTGACCTGCAAGTTGAGGAGTCCTGTTATAGGGTCAAAGCTAGCCAGATGGGTAGAAAACTGGCTGAGGGACAGGCAACAGAGGGTAGTTGTGGGGGTAGAAGCATCGGAGCCCAGGTCAGTGAAAAGTGGTGTCCCACAGGGATCAGTGCTGGGACCAGTCCTGTTTAACATTTTCATTCCAGACATAGTGGTTGGGATCAAGAATAAGATCAGTCTCTTCACCTATGACACCAAGATATGTGCTGAGGTGGATGGGGCAGAGGGTGGCAAATTACTGTAGGAGGACTCAGCAAGACTCAAGGAGTGCTCACACACCTGGCAGCTTGGGTTCAACACCAAGAAGTGCAAGGTAATGCATTTTGGAGCCAAAAACCCAGGATACAGCTACTGGATGGATGGCATCAATCTGTCCACATCCAGCGAGGAGAAGGATCTGGGAGTGCTGGTGACCAGCGAATTAAACCACTTGGCTCAGTGTAGGAAGGCAGCGGCTAAGGCTAACAGGATGCTAGGGTGCATAGCAAGGGGGATTACATCCAGATGTAGTGAAGTCATATTGCCCATGTACAGGTCCCTGGTGAGGCCACACTTGGAGTACTACATGTACTGCATATATAGCATAAGGACTTCTATTGTGTATACCTCTTGTATTATATATATTTTTTTCTTTGTTGTTCTACATCTATCTCCTGTCTATGTAATTGCGAACTGTATGCGTATGTGCCTCAGGACCTCTTTGTGAATGAGCTTGCTCAACGGAGTCTTTCCTGCAATAAACTTGAACTTGAACTTGAACTTGAACATGTAGTTCTGGTGCCTGTACTTGAAAGGGGATATCAAGCTACTGGAGGCAGTGCAGCAAAGAGCAACAAAGATGATCCAAGGATTGGGGGCTAGAACTTATGAGGAAAGACTAAAAGAGCTCAACATGTACTGTATACCCCGGAGGATAGAAGAAAGAGAGGGGACATGATCGAGACCTTCAAGTACCTGAAGGGGATGAACAGAGTAGGCTTCCAGGGTGGGTTCACTCTCCAGAATGGAAGAGATACCAGAGGGCAATCCCTGAAGTTAAGGGGTGGGGGGCAGATTCAGGAGGGAAAGGAGGAGGCACTACTTCACTGAAAGAGTGGTAACAGGGTGGAATGCACTGCCTGAGCAACTTGTATCAGTGCAGACTGTGGGGTGCTTTAAGATTGGGTGAGACAAATTCAAGGGAAAAATACATACCGGGGGGAAGTTGGGGAAGGGAAGAGTTAATGGGAGGGGGCAGCTGCAGTCTAATGGGCTAAAGTGCTGCACACTCACGCAGACTAGATAGACCATATGACCTGTATCTGCTGGCAATTTTGTATGTTCATAAATAGAATGGCCACAGTATGACCTATTGTTAACGGCTGGTGAGGGACCTTAATTCCAGTAAAATGTGGAGTCAGACAAGGCTGCCCTCTGAACCCGTTATTGTATGTCTTTAGAATTGACCCCTCGTTATGTGATAGAAACATAGAAACATAGAAGTTGACGGCAGATAAGGACCTCAAGGCCCATCCAGTCTGCCCATTTCTTTTTCTACCTTATAAATGTGCCATCGGCCTTTGCTCTGTCAGTGGCCTATCTATTCATAGTCATTTGTATTGCTCCCTTATGCCTATCCCATGCCTGTTTGAAGCCCTGCACTGTATTCATAGCCACCACTTCTTGTGGTAAGCCATTCCATGCATCCACCACCTTTCTGTGAAAAAGAATTTCCTCACATTCCCCCTTAATTGGCCCCCCTCTAATCTCATGCTGTGTCCTGCTATTTTTCTTATATTTAAACATGTTAGACTCTTTCACCTTGTTAATGACCTTAAGGTGTTTGAATGCCTCGATCATATCACCTCTCTCCCTCCATTGCTCAAGGGTATACATATTGAGCTCTGTTAATCTGTCCTCATATGTCTTCTGATGCAGTCCCTGCACCATTTTGGTTGCCCTTCTCTGGACTGCCTCAATTTGGTTAATGTCCTTGTGAAGGTGTGGCCTCCAATACTGCAAGTACTCAGATGGGGCCTAACCAGTGTCTTGTAAAGAGGATTATTACCTCCCTCTTACGACTTGTGATACCCCTACTAATGCACCCTAACACCCCTCACCTTACCTACTGCTTTAGAGGTCTGCTGGATGATTTCAGGTCATCAGTGATGATGATGCCCAAGTCTCTTTCTTCCTTTGTGACTGCTAACAACTCCCCTCCCAGCCTATAGGTGGCTTCAGGGTTTCTCTTCCCTATGTGCATGATTTTGCACTTCTTTGCATTAAATCCCAGTTGCCACTCTTCTGACCATTTTGCTAGTTTATCCAGATCTCTTCTCATTCTGCCCACCCCATCTGGATCATCTACTCTGTTGCAGATCTTGGTGTCATCTGCAAACAGACAAGCCTTACCCTCTAGTCCATCTGCAATGTCACTAATGAAGATGTTGAAGAGGACTGGCCCCAGGACTGATCCCTGAGGTACCCCACTTGTGATCTGCACCTCTTCTGACTGTATACCATTTACCACCATTCTCTGTTTTCTGCCCGTCAACCAGTTTGCCACCCAGTTGACCAACTTCTGACCCACCCCGAGCCTATCCAGCTTATTTATCAATCTTCTATGTGGAACAGTGTCAAAAGCTTTGCTGAAGTCAAGGTAGGCGACATCAACTGCTCCCCCTTGGTCCACCACTCTGGTTACCCAGTCAAAGAAATCTATGAGATTAGTCTGACAGGA
This sequence comes from Neoceratodus forsteri, assembly GCA_016271365.2. Classification (NCBI taxonomy): domain Eukaryota; kingdom Metazoa; phylum Chordata; order Ceratodontiformes; family Ceratodontidae; genus Neoceratodus; species Neoceratodus forsteri. The sequence goes on along the minus strand of CM057458.1, from coordinate 783,782,448 downwards.
CCTACATTTTGTAAACCCATGCTGTCTTGGATCCTGTGCCCCTATGGATTCCAGGTGTTGCACTATCCTTTCCTTAAGGAGTGCCTCCATAATCTTGTCCACTACTGAGGTAAGACTGACTGGTCTGTAGTTCCCTGCCTCCTCCCTGCTACCACTCTTGTGGAGCGGGATCACATGAGCCCTTCTCCAGTCTTCTGGGACCTCTCCTGTGCTTAGAGACTCACTAAACATTTCTGCTAATGGCTCCACTAGTTCCACCTTTAGCTCCTTAAGTACCCTGGGATGTATACCATCAGGTCCCATTGCCTTATCCACCCTGAGCTTAGCAAGCTCTTGTAGGACCCTTTCTTTTGTGAAGGGAGTAGTGCTAACCTCCCTCCCCCCTGTGTCCATGATGCTGAGCTGTGGGCCCTGCCCTACCTTCTCTTCAGTAAATAGGGCAGGGCCCATGTGCATTAAACTCCTCCCCCTCTTACAATTCTTGCAGTGTGAGGAAGATCTGATATCCTAGATGCTATCACCTATGCAGACGAGCTCTGTATGTTAACTGCCACTAAGCACTTAGCAGAGGAAGCTCTAAATATTTGCACCACATTTTGAAACTTTTCAGGAGCCTCTCTTAACCTTGCTAAAAGCATTGGTAAACAACTTGGAACTTTTGACCCCCCTTTTTCAGATATAGCAGGTATACAGATTTCTAAGGGACCCTGTGAAAATTTTAGAAATAACTTTTCGAGCTGGAAATATGAATATTATTAATTGGGAGTCAAAACTGAATCAAGGAAAGGCACTTGTGGCCAAGTGGAATCAGTGACATATGGGAAAGAAAAAGAGGATTGTCTTGATTAAGTCATACTTAATTCCCCATTCCTCTACCTTAGTTATGTCTTCCCCCCACCAAATCTCTAGAAACCACCCTATTTAGTATTTTGTTTCAGGCTGTATGAGGAAATCACTTGAACGCTATTAAATGATTATCCTGTATCTCCCCGCACAAAAGGGTGGGTTAAATATGTTGAACCCTTTGATTTTTTTTTTTACTCTATTTTCTTTTGTGCAAACCTTTGGCCCTCACTCTTTCATACTCAACAGTGTTGGAGTACCCTTTATTTTTTACATGCCGGATCTGGTTTAAGAAATGGGACTCAGGGAGCTTATGAATTTTAGGCTCTTCAGTACTAACCACTCCCTATCGGGGCTATGCATGATGGTGCAAGAACTAATCACCAAAGGCACATATCCTGCTCGTACAGCTCTGCACCAGTGGACAAGTGCACTCCTGGTGGTATTCATTACCACCGGTCACCTGTCAACAGCCCCATCTCTCTGGCACATGTGTATGGATAGGTTCATGTGGGACAGCCATAGGCAGATCTGCACACCTGAGCAGGTATCCAATGGGATGCCTGTCCCTGATCCCTCAGTGGATCCCTTACACAGTGGGGGGGGTGCATTGGCTGTGCTCCCCTGTGGGTGTCCGCACAGCCGGTGGCCATGGAGGTGAGAGGTGGGATGTGCCGCCGGACATGCCATGCCCCTAAATGAATGGGAAGGTAAGTGGATGGGAGGCAGTGCCACGAGGGTGTGGGGGGTTAACACTGCCCTCTACAACATGCCCAGTGGGGTCAGGATCCAGAGTGAGGGGAGACAGAGGTGGGCTGGTGGTGCTGTACTGGGGGGGTTCTTCAGTCCAGGGAAAGGTGCCCCCATGTGTCTGTGTGGGGGGGGGGTTGGCATACTTGGGGAAGGTGGGGGTCATGGCTGGGTGCTGGAGTGGGCGGTCCAAGGTGGCTTGTAACTATGGATGCTGGGGTCCCATTGTTGAGGGACAGAGATGTGGGGCATGTAAGGGGCTTGCGGCAGATTCTTCCTAGCATAACCTGTGTCCACCTCCGCACCCCCGTGGCAGCACTATTCACCATTGTGCATGGCACATAGTGCTGGCACACACCCCACCTGCCTCCTGCGCATTGTGATCTGTGTGTGTGGGGGACTGAGTGAGTAGGGACTGTGCACTCTCCCTTAGTGCATCCTGCGCTGGGGGGTGCAATGGGTGCAGAGTGTCTCCGCACATCACATATGTGGCATGAAGGCACTCTGAACATTCGTGCACATGGCGCTATGTTAGGGAATTATTCCAGAAGCTAAAGACCTGAAAAATTTCTAGCAGTATGATTTCAACATTATATAGGAAGGCGTTATATGCCCAGATTATTAGTACCCACTCTACTGAGCCCCTTATTTTCCCTTCCTGCCCCCCGCTCCAGGACCACTTAACAGACCTTCTGACCAATACTAGTATTCCTCCCAAAATGTGGGATGTCCACTGGGTTTCCTGTCATAATAAACTAAATGTTAAAAGCAATCAAAAACATAAACAGGTGAATGAGAGACAGTGTAGCAGAACCTTGTACCACCAACAACTCGAGACTACAGATCATCTATATTTTACATGTATCTATATATCTGGATTTTGGCAGACCATTGTTTTGAACATCGATTTGCCACCACCTCATGCAAAATGTTGTTTTATGGATATTATCCCTAGAATTGGATGTTATGGGATAAGAATACCCTCCATGTTATCTTTACTGTTATCAAATATTATATACGGAACTCCAGGTGCTTGTTTATTGTACAACAAAAGAATATTACCCAGACTGAACTGATTCTTAAAATTACCAGGAATTACAATCTATTTATTTTTCGGAAGCTAAACATTTTACCAAAATCTTTTTGAATACAGCATGGAGAAATATGTCATGGATAACTGATTCTGCTATGCAAATTACTTGAATTTTCAGTTCTGTTTTGATTTCTCCTGAATTGTCTTGATTGTTGTTTTACTTATTTTTACAAATGCTTTCTTTGTTGCTATTGTTTTTTTCTTTATTCCTGTAAATGTATACCTTTTGTTCACAACAGGATGGTTTCTATTATTTTTTTTTTTGCTTTGTAAACATTGTGAATATTGCTATGCTATATGATTTTCTTACCTAAACAACTCACCTACGCTTATTGAGAAGTGCCATGGGACCTTTAACATCCTCCTGAACTACCACCAAAACAGGCAGAGGAGACCTCAGTTTAATGTCTCATCTGAAAGATAGCACCTCAGGAGTGCAGCACCCCCCTCTTGATGCCCTACAATGTTAGTATTGTGATTTATCCCACATTCATTGGGGTTTTCTATGTATCTCCTAAGATCTCAAAGTCTTCCCCAGTCAATGCTATTTTCTCTAATGTCTCTCTTTCCTCTGCAGGTGAACTCATCTTCCTCGGGGATTTCAGTGTCAATTGGCTTTCCTTGTCCTCCAAAGCTACTATCCAGAGGATTAAGTCCCTTAATTTATCATAGGTTATTTCTGAACCCACCCCGTTAAATCTACACTTTGCAAGTCTTTACCTCTTGGACTAGGGTTCTAACTCACCCCATCTCACTGTTGCAGCAACTATCTTACTTGACTCTTTTAGTGACCACTGTATGATGTTCTGCATCAGAAAAATCTGTTGTCCTCCCTAATCTCCAAAATACTTCCTGACTAGGCCTCTTTGGTCACTAAACATTATTGCTCTACTGCGCGATCTCACTGCAGCAGACTGGACAGCCATCCTCACTACCTTGCAGATTGACATGGCCCTTACACTGTTCAACTCTAAATTTTCTTCTTTCTGGAACAAGCATGCCCTCCTCAGGAAATCCAGATTAAAAACCTCCTACCACCTCTGATTTACCACTGATATATCATGGACTTGAGGAAGTCCTGGAACCTCACATGGGCCTGTTACAAGCTGTCCCACTTCGCTTCTGACCTAATCTCTTACAGGGTAATGAGAAATAAATGTACAAAGGCTGTGTGGGCTGCAAAATCACATTATTTCAATGTCAATCTTCACTCTCACCTTAATTTGCCAGCCAAATTCTGGGAGGTTATCCACTCCCTCTTAGGTAGATGATTTACCTGTGTCTGACCCCTCCTCTGTTGCTGCTTTCTTCAATAAGTTCTTCACAACCTGTGCACTTCCTTCCTCTCTCCCATTCTGGCTTCTTTCTTTTCTCTCCTTCTTCCCCTCCATTACTCTCCATGTTACCATCCCCCCATTCACCATCCAGGAAACCCTGCTTGCCCTTTTGTCTCTCAACCTAAGTCAAGCTCAGACAGACTGGACCACAAGCTCCTCTTCCTCTCAATTCCTGTCATTGGAGCTCCCCTTACTCACCTGCTTAATCTCTCTTTCACTCTCTGTGTCATTCCTCAGTCCTGGAAGTTGGCCAGAGTTATTCCTCTTCACAATGGGGGTGAACCCTCTTCCCCTGGCAACTTCCACCCTATCTCCCTCCTCCCTTCCTTCTCTAAGTTACAATAGAAACTGGTCCATTCAAGACTCCAGGACTATCTCTCTTCTTCCATTTTCCTCTTACATTTCCAGTCGGGTTTCCTGGAAGCACTATTCCACCATCTCCTCCCTGTGGTGGGTCACTAATATCATCTTCTCTGGGATGGATTAGGGTTCATCATGGGTGCTATATTCATCTAGCTGGCCAAAGCAGTATCCCATGACATGGGGGAAGCAAACTGAGTGACTCAAATCTGAGTGACTCAGTTTGCATGTCCGAAGGAATAGTGAATATGAGAGAATAGCTGGGGTAGTGAATAGCTACCGTGGAGGGACAAAATAGTAAAGGTGAATGTCTGGGCATTGTAGGGGTTATATGAGCTAAATAGAAGAATGCAGCATGCTGCTGCTGAGCTGTTCACCTGGCATGGTGGATATAGTCACTGCCTGCAATGTTCATGGACCCAGGTTCAGGACTGCTTGTAGGTATATTGTTATTGAGCTGTAGTAGGTGTTACAATTTTGTGTGTGTGTGTGTTTCCCATGTCCTCCGATTCCCCTGACTTTGATGTCCCTGGCCATGGCATCCCCCTGCATACTGTAGCCTCCCCCAGTGTAGTCCCTTGTCCTCCAGTGTCTGCACCCCCCTGGAGTTTATTATTTAAAAATGGGGTCTGCAGTGGGGGTGCTAACCCCTCCAAATTAAACATGTGCCCATCATCTCCCTTTTCTGTATTGCTGGTTGCTGTTGTGTTGCTTGGCTTTTGCTGTTTTCTACAAAATGTACTCGCCATAATGTAAGTCACTGTTATATTTTTACTCATATGACATAGAATCAGCCAAAACATTCAACTCAGTGTGTCCCATCCTCTCCTCCTGGACAAATTGATTTCTTCTGGCCTCACTACCTCTGCTGTAGCTTAATTCTGTTTCTCCCTAATGTGCCAACAACAGTCGGTTCAGGTCAGTGGTGCCCTGTTTCCTCCACTTCCTATCCAGGATGGGGGTCCTTCAGGGCTCCATCCTAGTCTGCATTCTTTTCTCCATCTCCCTCAATGACCTCTCCACTATCTGTGCTAACTCACATGTCCACATGTATGCAAATGACACAGTCATCTTCGCCTTAGGTTCCTCTGTGGTATCTGTGGTAGACCTGCTCCAGTGGGATTTCACCAATGTTCTGCAGTGCTTTCAATCTAACTTAAGGCTGAGGGAGATGCCCTGGACAAGATTTCTCCTGTTTGTGTTTGACCTCTCACCCTTCAACCAAGGAGCCCTTGGTTTGATGGTCCTTGAAGTAGTTGAGGCGAGTTGGCCGAAGAATGGAAAAAGCCTGGTGGAAGTCCGGTCTTGATGCTGACAGGCTTAGGTTGATGGCACATCTTGATGCCTATCAATCAGAAATCACCCATAAGAAGGCAGAATTTTTGTCCAGGGAGATTTCTGCTGCACAGAATCGACCAGCTCAGCTTTTCCAGACTGTTGACAGATTGTGCAATCCAATCTGTCTCCAGCACAGAGAAGCCTGTTCTCAGCTAAAAGGTGAGGAGTTTGCTCAATTCTTTGCAGATAAGGTTGCCAGCATCAGGTCTGGTATTGGCCCAACCTCCCCATGAGGGATTGTAGAGATCAGCAGGAAGTGGCATGCACTCAGCCTGTCTGATTAAATTTCTGCTGGTCAGAATTGACAGACATTGGAGAGCTCATCCAAACACTACGCCCAACCACTTGTAGTTTGGATCTGGGTCCTATACCCCTTTTAGTAGGATGTATAGATGTTATCCGCTGATTCTTGCTGAAATTGTCTGGAAGTCCTTGGACAAAGGGGTCTTCCCAGACCCCCCCCAAGGAGGTGGTCATTTGACCACTCCTTAAGAAATCCTCCTTGGACCCAGATTGTCTAGCTAACTACCAGTCTATCTCTAACATGCCATTTGTTGGTAAGGTTATTGAAAAGATGGTTGCACTGCAATTGGATGATCATATTACAACTCACAATGTCTATGATACTCTCCAGTTTGGTTTTAGGAAAAGCATAGCACGGAGACTGCACTTGTCTGGATATTGAATGACCTCCAAATGGTAAGAGATCAAAAGACACATACCATTCTTGTCCTTCTTGATCTCTCTGCTGCATTTGACACTGTACACCATGGTGTTCTGTTGGAGTGCCTGTGGCGTCTTTGTGGGCTGTCTGGTACAGTCCTCAAATGGTTTCATTCATTCCTCGTGGGCAGGTCTCAGAGTGTTGCCACCCGAATTTATTCCTGTGGCACTCACCCCCTGCCGGAAGGGTGCTGCAGGGCTCCATTTTGGCCCCCATGTTGTTTGCAGTGTACATACTGCCATTGGGAGATATCATCAGGTGATACAGTCTGAGTTTTCACTGCTATGCAGATGATACTCAGCAGTACATGTCCTTTCTATCCTGACAGAATGATGCACTTTCCATGCTAAATAATTGCCTTACCAAGATCAGAACCTGGATGAGTTCCAGCTGGCTGAGACTGAATCCAAATAAGACTGAAGTGTTGATAGTGGACCCTGGTTGTCTGGGGGCAGGTTTGGGAGCTGGACAGCCATCAGGTTTATTGCTTGATGGCATACCACTTACTACCTCAGACCAGGTGCCTAACCTGGGTATTATTTCTGATGATGGTCTGACACTAAAATCCCAGGTGTTGGCTGTCATCAAATCCTCTTTTTACCATCTGAGGAATATCACACAGGTGAAACACTTGGTTCCTCCTGACGATCTTCCAACACTGGTCCATGCCTTTGTCACTACCTGCTTTGATTATTGCAATTTCTGCTACCTAGAGCTATCAGGGGTTGATATCTGCTGCTTGCAGCTGGTGCAGAATGCGGTTGCAAGGTTTTTGACTGGGACCTCTAGGTCCATCATATTATGCCTGTGCTCTGTGAGCTGCACTGCTGCCTGTTTAGTGGTGGATCACCTTTAAGGTTGGCTTGCCAACTTTTAAAGCCCTACATGATCAGGGACCCAGTTACCTGCAAGACCTCCTGGTACCCTACTGCCCCCTCTGTCCTCTCTGATCCACTGACGAGGGATTGCTGGAGATTCCCAGGGTGCGATTGAAGATGTCTGGTGCCTGTGCTTTTCCTTTTTCAGATCCAACCCTGTGGAATTCACTACCTTGTCAGTTAAGAGAATGCCTGACCGTTGACAGGTTTAAAATTGAGCTAAAAACTTATCTATTTACTCTAGCCTTCCCTAATTTTACTAACATACTAACATACTGTAACCCCTCACCCCTGCCTTTTTAGCAAAATGACAGGTGGCATGCTGTTGAAGCTGACAGCAGTACCTGGTGGGGACTGGGTTCGGGGAGGATGAGGTTACTCGGCACAGGGGGACCTAGGTTTGGCTACTCTGGGCAGGGGCACCCAAGTAAATCCGAACACAGGAAGCAATAACTGTAATGTCCAGAACCAGGAATGGGATTCTTCAGTGTAGCTTTTATTCACATCACAGCTGAACAAACAAAGCATAGACGGACCCGCACGGGGCTACATTTCCTGGTAATGCAGATTAGAGACAACAGAACACTTTATCACTATTTCCAGCCCTCAGGCTCTAAACCCACCAGGCACACAGCCTGGATTTTCATGCAGCTTTGGGTACACAGCCTGACTTGTACACACTTGGGTTTTCCCCATTGGCCCGGCTCCACCGCCGGCCACTTGATCCGCAGTCCATTTGAGGAATGAACCAATTATCCTGTTGTGGCTCCCCAAACCACACTAGAGTCTGTGACTCTTAGAGAGAATTTTCCTTACAATCCCACATCTGGGTACTTCCCCCATCACTGGCCAAGTGCCTGAGGCAAAGTAGAAATCCACAGAAGAAATCTGTAGCGGTGGACAGGGTCACTAAAGATGGCGGGCCACCCACCTCCAGCTCCCACAGCCCATATCCGGCCATTTCTCTGGAAACTGAACAATTCCTGTACTGAACTTTTAAATGTAGATTAAGGGTAGACATCTGTCACATCACCTCTACATATTATTTGCATCCCAAACAAACTCTGGAACTTGAAACTACTTTTACTTTGCTTAGCCCATTTCTCTAGGCTTCCCAATATTTAGTAGTTCAATCCCCACATTATCACACAAGTCCCAGGGTGAAAACATAGACCCTTTTAGCCAGAGCAGACACTCATCCTTACGTTGCAGGTGCCTCACAGGCGACTCACAAATCTTCTTTTCTCCCAAATAAATACTGGAACGAACAGGCAACTTTTCCTCCAAAAGCAGAGCTAGGGGATTGCCCCAGAAATCTGCAGGGAATCCTTCTCACCCCGTCCCGGAGGGAGGGGGCTCTGAAACCCAAAAACAGCGGTCTCCACCACTTCAGTACTCTTCTGTGTCTCTCTTTAAGGTGGAGACACACACCCTATTACTTAAAAGTAGCCCTCTGTCAGGGCTGAGGCTCCTAGAGCCTTTACATAGCTGCTTTAATAGCAAGCTCCCTACTTCACACACACTCACTCAAGACCAATTGAAGACTCTGACTTTAAAATTCCCAATGTTCTATCTAACTCCCTTTGCTGCAGATTCCAATGTGGCTCATGCAGCTGCGAAAGTTCTATTGGTGATGTCATCCCTCAGCCTCAGCTGAGACTGAGAACAGAGTGAGACAGTGTGAAACCCATTTAACTGGAGTTTTCAAGCTGCCTTCCCTGCCTACCACTAGGTCTTACTGGGATTCTAGTAACCCCAGGTAACAAGGGGGTTACACTAGCCCTTGACCAGGAAAATGACTGTCCGCAGTCATTATTTTATTTTTATTTATTTATTTAAGAATCAGTTTACAACCTTTGAGCCAGAGGCTCGTTTCCAAAGTACTTGTCACATAAAGACATACATTGTGTTTTGGTTACATAGAAGATTTGCAAAACAATAGGTGTTCAACAGAGCACCACGTCACATTGTGGACAGACAAATACAAATTGGGTACACGGTACATGTAATTGATAACAGGTGTTCCCACAAGTTGGTATCAAGTGAGCATTCTGGTAGGTAAACACTGAAACAGCTGGCACTGGCCAGGTTAAACATAGGCATGGTGTACAGGGAAGTGGTGGAGGATGGTTAGGTGGAGAGCTGCCGGGGGCATTGTCAAGAGAAGCAGAGGTGAGGCTATGTTCAGAGACAGGAGCAGTTACGAGTGCTGAAGATGTGGTTCAAGTGTGGTTTTGAACGTGGAGATGGTGATAGCATTGGTGATGGTGGCGGGAGAGAGTTAAACCAGTTGGGGCTCTATAGAAAGGACCTCTGCCACGGCTGGTTCTAGATCTGGGGACCTTTAGGTGGTCTTGTGGGAAGACCGTGTTGCAACAGTGGGAGGAGCTCTGGTGGATGGATGCCATTACCCCAGAGAGGCCCAGTAGGGTTTTGGTGAGGAGACAGGTTTGGTATTGGAGCCGTTCATCCAGGGTAAGCAGGTTAGCATCGATATAGAGCTGACAGGTGTGCGTGAGCCTGGGGCACCAGGTAATCAATCTGCCGCTTTATTCAGGGTTAGGTGAATTTTGTTTGAGTGCAGTGGTGTCGGCAGCACCATATACTGGTGAACCATAGTCTACAAGGGACAGCAAGGATGATGTAACAGCTAGCAGGAAGCATTTGGGGAAGCAGGTTTTATGGCGAATAGGATGCCAAGCCGTGTGTTGGTGGTGGATGTTAGGCGTCGATGTGGTTGTGAAATGTGAGGGCTGAATCGAAGGTAACCCCAAGGTATTTGTAGGAGCAGACTTGTTCCAGTGGCTGGTTGGTACTAGGAAGGATATAGAGTGGTGGTTGCTAGCTTTGTTTTGGGGGTGGGAAAAGAGCATAGTTTTGGTTTTCTTAAGATTGATGACGAGTCTGCGCTCCTTAAACCAAGCCTCGGCACTGTTGAAAGACTGCTGTAGGGAGTCCTGTAGGGAGATGGGATTGCGGTGGGTGGCAAAAAGGACAGCGTCATCTGCATACAGCAGAATTTTGCCAGGGCATGCACTGGGCAGGGTGTTCAGATACAGTGAGAAGAGAAGGGGGCCCAGGATGGAGCCTTGGGGGACCCCAGAGAGAATGGGACAGGTATCAGAGAGTGTGCTATTAATTTTGACACACTGAGATCGGGTGTCAAGATAGCTAGCACACCATGCCAGGGGGCCAGCCGAGAGACCAGTGTGGCAGAGAGCATTCAGCAGAAGTGGATGGGAGACAGTGTCGAAAGCCTTTGAGAGGTCAATGAACACTGCACCAGCTAGGGAGCTGGTGTCCAAGGAGGAGTGTAGAAAGTTGGAGAATTCAATAAGGGCAGTGCTGGTACTGTGACCCGCATGGAAGCCATGTTGCTCTGGGCATAAAATGTTATGCTTAGCCAAATAATCAGTGATTTGAATAGCCACCACTTTCTCCAGGAGCTTTAGAGAGGGAGGAGGATGGAGATTGGCCGGTAGTTGTTGGCCACTGACCTGTCTCCCCCTTTATGAATAGGTGTGAAATGGCTGTTTTCCAAGCTGTGGGGAATTGTCCCAGGCAGAGTGACTGGTTAATTAGGCTTGTGAGTGGTGCAAGGACTTCATCTAGCACCAGCCTGAGGATGCTGGGGTCCAGTGAGTCACTGCTGGGATTGTTTCCATTGAGAGCTTTGATTAGGATCGGTCTGGCTTCCGGGTGGAAATCTTCACGAGGAGGAAGCTGGGGTGATGGAGGACAGGGAGGTTGGCTGGGGAGGTCAATGAAATTACTAGGGAGGACTGAGCTAAGGTCAGTGAAAGTGGTGTTGAACCAGTTAGCTATGGTGGCAGGCTCGGTTGAGGTGGTGCCATTTCTAGTGAGCTGGGATGGGGCAGGGGCAAGCTTTACCATTGAGTTGCTTAATATTATCCCAGAAGGTCCAGGCTGAGCCCAGGAGGAGGTAGGGAGGCCTGGTAATGGTCTGCCTTGGCCTTCCTTATGGCCCATGAACACTTATTCGGGCTGCATTGTATGCTTGCCTATCAGACAGACGACCTGTTTCAGTGGCAAGGTGCCAGAGGTTATCCCGGTTTCTAAAGTAATTGTAGGAGGGCGGGCTAACCCAGGGTGCGTTCCGTTTTGGACGGATTTTGGTTAAGGGTGCAAAGAGATCACAGGCCATGTTGAAGGTGTGAGTGAAGAAGGTGAGGGCAGTGTCAATGTTGATTGCCTGCTGAATGGGGACCAGTCTATCTGGGTGAGGGCGCTTTAAGTTTCTTCAGCCCACCAGGCGGGCGCCTGCGGAGGGTGGTCTGGGCTTTGGGTTTGGGATTGGGGCTACCCAGTGGAATAGGATGGGGAATGGTCACTCAGGGAGTCTGGGAGGACCTGGATGTTTTGGATTTTGTAGAATTCGGTTAGTTATAATAACATCCAGAAGGTGCTGGTACCACTCTTAGGGTTAAGTCTAGTGGGCTGTGTGACGGTTGTGTCAGATCTTGGGCGGCAAATGAGTCTCTGGTGGTGGATGAGGAGCTGCTGAGCCAATTTACATTAGGTCCCCACTAGGATTTGTTCTGCCTTATGGTGGAGGGTGGCCAGGTAGTCCGTTAAAGATACCAGGGCTGGGTGCTGGTTCTTTGGGGAGAGCGTAGGGCTGTGGTGAGATAGAGAGGCTCCTAGAGGGTCTGGGGTGAGTCAGAAGGTGGGGCCTGGGCCCCATTTATGAGGGCAGGGTGGGAGTGCGTGTCGGTATTGTGTCCTGGTGTGGTGCTGGCCTCCCCTCGGTTGCCTGCTCTAGGTCCTCCGGTATGGTATAGCCTGGGAGGAGACAAATGAGTCAGGAGTTGATTGGACAGCCAGGTTTCAACCAGGGCTATGATGTCTGGTTGGTGAGCCAAGGCCCAGCACTGTAAGGCGTCAAATTTCTTCAAGCAGGCTGCATATGTTCATGGAGGCTACTTGAAGACCAGTGGGCTGAGTGGGTGGATGGGAGGGGCAGAGCCTGGGTTGGGATGTATGTTCCTGTTAGGAGTAGAAGGAGGAGAAGTGCTCTGGTCAGAGGGGCAGATGGAGAGTTCACGCCGGGAGGCGATAGAATGAGGAAGGGTTTAGTTGCACAAGAGGTGGGTAGGGTAGCACAGGCAGAGAAGGCCTGGTGATCAGAAGTGCAAGGGGCTGTGGGGAGGACAGGTAATGTCTGGAAGGGGTGAGGTGGAGAGGGCATATGGGATGTGGGAGGAGGAGGGGAGGAGCTGTGGTAAAGGAGGAGGAGGACAGGAGGGTAGGTAGGAACACTGGGTAGTGAGGCTGAGGGTTAATAGGGATGGTAGGGTTGGTGGAAGGCAAAGGAAGGAGGAGGAAGAGATAGGCTGGTGAGCAGGGATGCATGTGCATAGTTGGGAAGGCTGGTGGAGCTGAAGTGAGGAAAGAATGGGGGACTAGGATGAGAGGGGAGATAGTAGTGAGAGATCACCTCTGCGCATAGTTGCTGCTATGGTGTAGTGGTAGTGTATGTGCCTGAAGTGCATAAAGTACCAGGTTCAAGCCTTGATCAGGGTAGTAGGAGAGAGCTAGATTAGTGGCTGTAGTAGCAGGGAGTTGGGTTCAAGGTTTGCAGAAGCACTTAGATAACACTTTAGTTGTGTCACAGGGTTAGTGCGTTCTTTATAGTTATGAGATCCTGCAGTAAAAAATAGGCAGGTGTTCTAGGTGAGTGGTGGAATTGGGGACTTTGGAAACAAGGGTGCAGGGTTCAAAGGCAGCAAGAAAAAGGAGGTAAACTTATATTTTGGCAGGTTGGGGGGGTAAGTGATTAAAAGGCTTAGAAAGTAGTAATAAAATAGGTAGGCAATGTGGTGCAGAGGTAGAGCAGCTGACTCTGACTGCAAGGGTACTGGTTTTGAACACAACTCAGGGACAGAGTATAGAAAGGGTCAATTTTTTAAAGCAGAGAAGGAGGGAGTGAGGAATGGTTAAGATTATGAAAATAGAAGAAGTTGTTGGCCTAGTTCATTGGCTCAGAGGATAGTCAGTAGAATTTAGAGAGAAGGGTACCAGGTTTGATACTAGCAGGTGCTTACAGATAGGCTGAAGGATGAGTGTAGGTGGTAGAAGGAATCAAAGGGAAGTGCAGTGACCTCTAGTGGGACAGCTCTGATGTGGTTCCTAGGAGGGTTTTAGAGTTGAGAGAGCAGCTAGAATGGAAAGTGTAGTGACCCCTGGTGGTTGGTGTGTATAACCTGCACATGGGAAAGTGGACACTTAGTGTGAAAAAGGAGGGTCAGTCATGTGGCACATCATGTGATGTGCCAGCAACAATATATGGAGTGCTGACCCAGCCTTAGATCATCCCACCCTATGTGCTACCTGTGGAAGGGGGTGATGAGGCCCCCTCCTACCATGTGCAAGCACAGGCAGGCAACACTAAGAGCCTAGAGACCTTTAGCTGACATATCAGCCTCTACACTATATACTATCCACTTACTATGGACACCTAGTGGCTCTGGTAGAACCATCCAGAGCATAGCCCTGATAGATCAGTACTGCGGCCCCTACTGCAGGTCAGGGCCACAGCCTGTCCATCCCCCCAATCCTCTAGGAAGAACCCTATCTGCCTTTAACTGAATACCACAAAAACAACCCGGGGACCTTCCCGACCTTGGGCAACCTGCAAGCACACACCATTAAAATACCACATTACTGCCTCCTCCCTACCCCCACAACCACACCTGTGGAAGGAAAGGGTTAATACAGTAACAACAACCATAACACCACAGTATTTTAAATTTCTACACACTAAAGCACTGATGAGGAACTCCGATGAGCCCCTTCTTGTCTTCTCTTCTGTCTTCCCAGGAACACCTGTAAGAAAAAGAAAGACAACGCACACTCTCCTAATCTGCATACACAGTCTACCTAAACCCCTACCATCAAAACACTGCAGATACCCAAAAAGATTTTTTAGAAAAAAGGTAGAAAATAGTATTTACATTGAAAACAATGACATTATTTACAATACACACATTTGGGGGATGGAATGCCTAAAAGTCCCAACTAGTGACCACAATGCCAAGGCTAGTCCAATAAAGAGTCTCTCCTGGGCCGAAGCCCAGTGAAGCACAGTTCTAACAGGCCAAAGTCCCAAAGGGGAGAGTCTTTGAGGACAGTTCACACATTTTGAAGTCTGCTAGTGTAGGGTGTGTACTGCAATTTCATAAAGATAGAAAAGTTCGGACTTACCAGCCACTTGTAGTACGAAATTTTTGGGACTGACCTACACCTCTGACGAAGACTCTCCCTGGCACCATTTCTTCTGATACAGCTGGGCGGACATCTTCCAGGAACCACAGGAGGGCACATCTGGGAACAGCTGGGATGATGTCATCTCTGGAGACGGAACCTTAGAACAGGAACAAAAAAGAAAACAGCTGGTACGACGTCATCCGATTACCAGGCGATGAACAGGAAACAGCTGGGCTGGTGTCCTCTCTGGATCTGAAATGATCTGGTGGGCCAGTCGATGGTTGATGGAAAAGTCAGTACACTGTAGACTGATGAATGTGGGGCACCTGAGTCCTGGATATTCATATTGGCAAATCAATAAGGCACTTCACAGTCTGGTGTGGCAGTATTGACTACCACTGCTCAGCTCTCCATTTTGTAGGCACGGGCACGTTTGCTGAGAGGTCCTTGCACTGAGGCCAATAGTACTGGGGGTCAGGAGCTTGAATTATTACCCCGTCTGGGTGCACATAATTCACACAGTGGGAGACTTCACGTCCCTCTCCGTCCACTATTCTCACTCTGTCTATAAACAGTGTCCTGCCTCTCTTCCACTGGGCAAACTTTTCGTGGAACAGTCTATTCTTTACATGCTTGTTGGCCCCAGGATGCACACTTTTCATTGCTTCATCCCAGATCCAGGATTTTCTGCAGTTCTCAATCTCCTCCCAGACTTTCCGAGGAAAGGTAGGAAAGGTCATACTATAGATCTCATTGGCTTTCCTATGAACCAGTCTCTCCTCTTTACTTGCTTTGGTCAATCTGAGACCGCTGGCCTGGCTTGGGGGTGGCCAGTCCTGGTTCTGCCAGCTTCTCATCCTTAAAGAAAGTAGAAATGGATCCCTGACTTCTTCCTCTTGCGAAGCCAGGGCAGTGGCATCACCACTTTCTTCCATGAATTCCGTCGAGAAAAGATCTTGAGGCTGTGTACCCTTTCCTTTTTCACAAGGCCACATAGGTTCCCCCTCATCTTCCTCTTCACTGGGTATCTGAGCCCAGAAGTGAGCAGTCGTCCTCACTTCTGAGACTATCCACTCATCATTAGGTGTGGAGGTTGACACCTCCCACTCAAAGGCCTCCCACATCTCATCTTCGTCTAAGAGACTTGGGCTAGGCTCCCTCCTCCAGGGGTCTATTGATGCTTTATCCGAACTTTCTTTCTGGGATCCAGCATCCAAAACTTCAACTTCGGGTTCTGTCTCTAACTCTGCACCCTCTAGTTTTGTGCCACACTCCCCGAGGGGCCTTCCTCCACAGGCTCCGCCTGGTGCTGTGTGCTGCGAACTGCAGATTCCTGAACCTTTGTCCATGGGGGAGCCAAACGAATTTGAGGCGCTTTACACAAGCCATATTTTTCTAGGCATCCAGCACAGTGAGGAATCATGAAGACGTCCCTTCCAGCTCTCAAGCATATTTGACATACATGCACTGGAAAACCAGGAACCGCCACATGAGTAGGTAGTTGCCCTCCATAGCACCGCTTTTCAATATTCCTCAGTCTATTTACTGCTGCTGTTACTGCAACCGGGCATGATCTGGGTAACGAGCTGGTTCTGAGGCCATAACAGCAGAAAAATAAACAAATGTTCACTGTAACTGAAAGTCCCACTTTATTGAACACACTCTTTAGCTGTAAAATGGCTCCTCTGCTGCTGTGTTTACTTTACTACCCAACCCTGTAATGGCGTCGGCAGCACTCCTGTGCATCAACATTCAGAATCTGGGACAAGCCACTACGCACCCAATTTACACAAACTACTGATAACTTTTGCTCAAACTGCACAACTTGCTCTATTCTTGCTTTAAACACATTTACAGGATTTTCCACTGACTTTTTACATGCTGGAAACATTTCTTAGATTCACAGTCCCCTAAAGCTTCAGGTTTTTAGCACAGGATTGCCTGTATAACTAGTTCTGCACTTTGGCTACAACCCACAGTCTCTCTTTGGCTGCAAACTTTAAATTGAGGCTAAATTCATTACTATGGACACAGTCAATGGCTTAACAGACTTGCACTTTCTGGCAGGACTTTACACAGTCGTTACTTGCAAAGCGACTACACTGCTGCACACACATTTATATGGCATAGGGCTGAAAATCACTGTTTGAGCAGTTTTAAGGTGGTTACTTACTGTTATCAGTAGCAGTTTGCTGCGATGGGGAAAAACGGCCTGCAGCCAGTTCTTGAAGGCCTCAGAACAGAAACGGGCGGGCAGTCCTACCGATCATCTTTTCAACCACTACTTTTGCAATTCTGATGATCAATTAGCAGGTTGAGCCCGATTTTAAACAAGAAAGTCCATTTTTAAACTGTTTACAACAATTTTAACACTCCGTGACACTCCTCCACTGCCAGTACATGCACTCCACTCGCACTCCCTCTCGAATGCTGGAGCAGTCACTGTAGAGATGGCTGAGGGACGGGACTGATAGCCGGACCAATCAGACGACGCCATGCAAATGAGCCTCTTCTTCCTCGCGAGGGCTCTTCTCCTCACAGAGATCGTTGAGCAGGCAAATTTAAACTGCAGAATGCAACTTTTTTTTTCACCAACTGACTCCATGGCGGGAGCCCATTTCAGACATTTAACATAACCATTAAACCTGCAAGTCTCTCATACATTCAGAAAGCATTTCCAACATCCAGGGCACAATTTTCCTGTTGCTACCCCTAGTCGTTCACACTTTTCTTCACAACAGTTCATTTTAAAGCATTTCAAATGTCCAGGGCACAATTTTCCTGTTGCTACCCCTAGTCTTTCACACTTTTCTTTACCACAGTTCATTTTAAAGCAGGCAAAAATGCTGTGAACAATTTGATGCAGGAAAAGGGCACACTCTTT
This sequence comes from Neoceratodus forsteri, assembly GCA_016271365.2. NCBI lineage: Eukaryota > Metazoa > Chordata > Ceratodontiformes > Ceratodontidae > Neoceratodus > Neoceratodus forsteri. The sequence continues at coordinate 783,765,014 of CM057458.1, read as the reverse complement.
GGCTTTACTGCTCCTTGGTAAACAGTTGGCAATTTTAAACAGCAGCACAAGATCCACAGCACACAGCAACACACTAGGGAAATTGCTTCAGCTTTTTGGGCTACCCACTGCCAGATAGCCAAAATACTAGCCCCCTTGCCCAAGCACCTTCCTTCCCAGAACAAAATCCAAAGTGATGCCTTCATTTTTGTAACCCTTCACTCCTGCCTTTTTAGCAAAATGACAGGTGTCATGCTGTTGAAGCTGACAGCAGTACCTGGTGGGGACTGGATTCGGGGAGGATGAGGTTACTCGGCACAGGGGGACCTAGGTTTGGCTGCTCTGGGCAGGGGCACCCAAGTAAATCCGAACACAGGAAGCAATAACTGTAATGTCCAGAACCAGGAATGGGATTCTTCAGTGTGGCTTTTATTCACATCACAGCTGAACAAACAAAGCATAGATGGACCCCACGGGAGTTACATTTCCTGGTAATGCAGATTAGAGACAACAGAACACTTTATCACTATTTCCAGCCCTCAGGCTCTAAACCCACCAGGCACACAGCCCGGACTTGCACGCAGCTTTGGGTACACAGCCGACTTATACACACTTGGGTTTTCCTCATTGGCCCGGCTCCCCCGCTGGCCACTTGATCCATGATCCATTTGAGGAATGAACCAATTATCCTGTTGTGGCTCCCCAAACCACACTAGAGTCTGCGACTCTTAGAGAGAATTTTCCTTACAATCCCACATCTTTGTACTTCCCCCATCACTGGCCAAGTGCCTGAGGCAAAGTAGAAATCCACAGAAGAAATCCATAGAGGTGGACCTGGTCACTAAAGATGGGGGGCCACCCACCTCCAGCTCCCACATCCCATACCCGGCCATTTCTCTGGAAACTGAACAATTCCTGTACTGAACTTTTAAAAGTAGATTAAGGGTAGACGTCTGTCTACATATTATTTGCATCCCAAACAAACTCTGGAACTTGAAACTACTTTTACTTTGCTTAGCCCATTTCTCTAGGCTTCCCAATATTTAGTAGTTCAATCCCCACATTGTCACACAAGTCCCAGGGTGAAAACATAGGCCCTTTTAGCCAGAGCAGACACTCACCCTTAAGTTGCAGGTGCCCCACAGGCAACTCACAAATCTTCTTTTCTCCCAAATAAATACTGTAACAAACAGGCAGCTTTTCTTCCACAAGCAGAGCTAGGGGATTACCCCAGGAATCTGCAGGGAATCCTTCTCATCCCCCCCCAGAGGGAGGGGACACTGAGACCAGAAAACAGTGGTCTCCACCACTTCAGTACTCTTCTGTGTCTCTCTTTAAGGTGGAGACACACACCCTATTACTTAAAAGTAGACCTCTGTCAGGGCTGAGGCTCCTAGAGCCTGTACATAGCTGCTTTAACAGCAAGCTCCCTACTTCACACACACTCACTCAAGACCAACTGAAGACTCTGACTTTAAAATTCCCAACGTTCTATCTAACTCCCTTTGCTGCAGATTCCAATGTGGCTCATGCAGCTGCGAAAGTTCTATTGATGATGTCATCCCTTAGTCTCAGCTGAGACTGAGAACAGAGTGAGACAGTGTGAAGCCCATTTAACTGGAGTTTCACAAGCTGCCTTCCCTGCCTACCACTAGGTCTTACTGGGATTCTAGTAACCCCGGGTAACAAGGGGGTTACAATACTAATTGCCAGCAGATTAGGTCTTACGGTCTATCGAGTCCGCTCGAACCTCAGATCCCTAGTTGGGTGCCGAGGCCCTCCCACCACCTTGTGTTCAAGAAACCCCTATCATCCATCCCCACCCCCCTGGGCCAGGCCTTCATCTGATACACCCACTTTCTGTGTCTGTCCCACCCTCTCTTGAAGCCTTCCACTGTGGATCTCTGAACCAGCTCACTGCGCAGTGCATTCCAAGGTCCACCACCCTCTCAGTGAAAAACCTCCTCCTCTTCCCCCCCCTTCCACCTTCCAACTTCAAGCCATGCCCCTGGTGATACCTCCCTGCTTTAGTCTAAAGATCCCCTCCATGTTTACCCTATTTATTCCCTTGAGGTACTTGAAGACCTCAATCATGTCCCCCCTGTCTCTCCTCTCCTCCAATGAAAACAGGCAGAGCTGCTCAAGTCTGTCCTCATACGTCAAATCCCCTAGTCCTCATATCGTCTTAGTTGCCCTCCTCTGTACCCTCTCCAGGAGCTGTATGTCCCTCTTCAAGTGTGGTCTCCAGTACTGTACACAGTACTCAAGGTGTGGTCTAACCAGTCCATTGTACAGTGGCAGAATCACTTCCCTGCTCCTAGAGCTTAATTTGTTTTTTATCATTTCTGTTTTAACTCATATTTATAGTTGTCTGTATCTGATTTTATGTACATCGCCTTGGTTCTGAAAGGCACTATAAAAATAAAGCTTGATTTGATTGCATTTGATAACCAACTCTGAGTCAACACTAATAAAACAGTGTCTATGTCATTTGGTTCCAGTCAGAAATTGGCCAGACTCACCACCTCCTGGTCTTCACCACTCTGGATGGCACCCGTGACCCCCTTGAAGCAGTTATGTCCTTCAAGTACCTTTGGAGTGTGGCTTAACAGTAAGCCTGTCTTCTCAGCCCACATTGATGTCATCCATGCTATGTTCCATCTAAAGCTTGGTGCCCTATATCATAACAAAGACTGCTTATCTCTGCAGATTTTCAGGGAGTTAATTACCAAAATAGTGCTCCCTGTCTTCATCTACGTGGATGTGGTGTACGGTGCTGCCTTTTCTACTTCCCCTGTCAGACTGGACACCCTCTTCAACTTCTCCTGCCATTTCACTACTAATTTACCCCATGCACACACAGTGCTTGCTATAGTCATCCCTAGTCATCCTTCCCCTGCCCTATCACCACCAGGCTAACTGGGCTGCCTTCATATCAAAATACTACTTTGTCTCCCTTCCTTCTAACGTCTCCTCTCCCTATTGCAGCTTCCCCCTGCTTCTTGCACCCTCCATTCTGAGGACCATCGCACTTTTGCCACTTCCCACCCCCACTCTTGTGCTGGGTAGTCTGCCTTCTCCTGTCACCATCCCTCAATCTGGAACAAACTCCCTTCCTGCATCCATTACTCCTTTTCACCTGTCTTCTTCAGGCACCAGCTGAAACTTCAGTTCCTCCCCACTTCTTCCTGTTTCCTTTCCTCCTAATATTTTGATTGCTGAACCTTTTTTTACATCCAGGTTATTGCTCTTAATTTTATTGTTGCAAATTATTATACACTGATGGGTGCTCTCAGTACTTTTTTTGGTACAAGCAAATGTGTTGGTTATTTATTCTAATCATAGTTTAATATGTTGATCTGATGTTTTACTACTTGTATTGTTCACTACTTGTTCCATATTTCCCTTCCCCGGGTTGCACCTGGAAACAAGCCTTGGCTCAATGTGCCTTTCCTGGTTATCAGTTTTAAAATAAATAAATAAATGCCCTTCCATGTTTGGAGTCACAGTTAGCACCTGTGTGCATTCTACTACAGCAGCATCCTGGGGCGTTAGGATGCTCAGCAGTATCTGTGTTTATTCGTGTTGCCTGGAGTGCCTTCACAAAGCCACCACTAGCTGTCACTATTGAAGTGGAGAGCAGTCACCCACCCTGCAGCAGGAAACCATTTGATGGATACCCTGAATCCTTCCCTGCCACCTTTCACTCGTGACATCACAGGCTCAAAGTACAAACCTGTGTCACCAACATGCTAGGGCAATGCTTAGTTACTCAGTTGCTCAGCCCCTTTAGCTACTGAAATCTGGCACTTTTGACAGCATGTCTGAGCATGCACATGTTTTAATCAAGCCACATGACCTGCATCAGCCAATCAGTGATGCTGTGGATTGAGAACTCCTACCTCATGATGTTCACCTCTTAATGGTATTTACAGCTCACTCTCAGAATAGATGGACTTACTGCTAAAAGCTGTGCATTTCCTTATGTAAAGAGTAATTTGTGAAGAAAAGCTATGAATCATCAGAGAATCGGGCATTATCGTTGTTGTCATCTAGTTCATAACAGTTACCTGTAGTCTGAGGTAGAGATGTGGTGAAGTTTTACTTTACAGGCAAAGTTGGTCTGAAGTCATGGAACTTCCCACTTTATGGAGCTTCATGAGTTTCTCAACTTTATCTTCAGCTTCACATGGTGAGGTTTCTAATTAACATAAGTGTGTTTTAACAAATCCCACCCCGCCTCCCACTCAGTTTACTCATTGTACCCACCCCCTCTCACCACCCTGACCTGTGACATGAATTTCCCAACCCCTTCTCCCACCTGAAAATATCCTGCCACCTCCTCCCAGCCATGAGGAAGTAAAGTAAATCATCATCTAACAGTGTAGTTAGATTTGTAGTACACTGTGTATAAAATTCCAGCTCCACCACAGCAGTTCAACAGGAAACTTGTCATCCACCTTTATAGTGACAGCACAATGCTAACAGTCAGCATTGTGCCTTCAGGAAAACAATGTGTTTTTGTGGGGGGGGCTGTGCCCCCTGCACCCCCCCAGACTTTAAAACAATCAACTACAGGTGGGAGTTGTTTCTTGGAGGGGCAAGCCCAGGAGAAGCAGTGTCAGTGTACAGCTCAACCATTACAGCAAACTGCCAGTTTTGTTGCTGTAATGGTCTTCGCAGTTTTAGTGTTGTTGTATGGTCACTGTACCTAAAATTCCCTACCCTCAACCCACATGCCAAAAGCCACATTCCTTCCCCCAACTATGACTCAAGGAAGACTTTCTCCAACCCACCTCTAGCCCTCACCAGATTCTTCCTCCAAAGCACCCTCAAAAAGTAAGTTTTCACCTGTAAGAAAAGAAAATTGTCCTGTGTTGCAAAGACATCCTCTCTGTTCACTGGTAAGTATCAGAACACAGTAGTAAATGACATTTTTGCCTACTATAAAACCTAAGTGGTGAAGGCCTTAACCAGTTATATTTTATTATAGGTGGAGATGACATTCATTCAGTTACTTTAATGCCAGTGAACAGAGAGGACATCTCTGCTACACCACAGAATTTCCTTTTTTTGTACAGGTGAAAATTTATTTTTTAGGGGGCTTGGTGGGAGTAGGGCGAGCGGTATTAGCCAAAGAGGAGTTGGGTGGAAGGACAGTCTTCCTTGTGGTCAGATTGGATGGGGGAAGTGAAGGGTGTGGATTTTGGCTTGTGAGATGGGAAATTAAACTTTATATAGTGTATACTACAAATCTTAGTACTGCAACACTGAACACTGACTTACTTTGCTGGAACTGGAGTGGGGGGATTTTATGCAATTGGGAAGGGAGGTGGAGGGAATTTATGTCACAGGTCTGGGGTGGTGGATGCAACAAATAAACTGGGTCCTGTATAAAATAATGATTATGATCTCACTGTGTCTGCTGTTTTTTAAACTCAGTATCAATTAACTATATACGGGTTTACATCTCAGGCATACAGTGAATTTTAAACACAGTCTTGTATCACATTTTGTGTTTGCGATCTCACTGTGTCTGCTGTTTTTTAAGTCTGGTTTTCAAGTTCAATTATTTTTAAATTTTATATAGATGCTATGATGCAATACAAGCTTTTTTACTAACCATCTATTTAGTGGCTGTCACCTTTACTGATTAAGAGAAATTTTTTACACTTTATATATAATAGTGATTAGTTGCCACCATTAGTATTGCCTGCTGTCAGTATGGCATGGAGTTATTGTGATTCAGTACCTGTGTACAAGCCAGGACCTTAATTCAATAGCAGATTGAACAGCAAATAACAGTGATTGCAGTTTCACTGCTGCACCTGTTTTTTAAGCCACTCTTCTCATGCTTTATGCAGGCACTGTGATTCAATATGAGTAATTTTTTAACCTGTCAATTAGCAATTACGTGGTGGCTGTCATGTGTTTATTGATAAAGCTAAGTGCTTACATTGTATGAGTCACAATGACCATCATTAGTATTGCTAGTTTTGGGTATGATAATTATCTGTTGTTGTATTTGCATTTATATATTGGAATGTTTGGAACAGCCTGCCCCAAGACGTTGTGGGGGTAAACACTGTGGGGGTTCAAGAATGCATGGGATAGACACAAGGGAGCCCTGACTATAAAGGGTGACTAGAGTGTCAAGATAGGTCTAAAACAAATGGGCAGACTAGATGGACCTAGCGGTCTCCTTCTGCCATCCACTTCTATGTTTCTATATTGACTGAAATCACATTATTGCACTAGAGCGGTAGTAATAAAGGCAATCGAAGCAAATGCCAAAGCATTGTTTCATACTTATATGGTTATGTTGCAGTATTTTGCCCTTTTCATTTCAATATCTCCACTGGAAAGTCAATGGGGGACAGTGTTAGGCATCCTCTTTTAAAACACTCTGTCAGTGGTGAAGCAGTCAATTTATCCTGCAGTTTCATTGTAGCAGGCAGTCCATATTTGTTCTGGTACCAGCAGACGTCAACTGGATTAATAGAATATTTTAACTTCCTGGTGACTACATTTCAAAAACTGAGACAACATTTGGAAGAGGATTTACAGCTAAACTACAAAAGCAGGCATTCTAAATATCAATAAAGCACAGGCCTCCATCTCAGCAGGTTACTACTGTGCACTGAGTTACATGGTGCGACACATGTTCCCTAGCTCCATTCAGAAAATGGTAGTTACCCAAAAACAGCATTTCACATTACTCAGTCTTCTCTGCAATCATACCTTTATTGTAAGTGATTATTTTGTGCACTGGTTTATATTCTGTTCCAGCTCAGGCAATCAGTTTTCCTCTAAAGGGTCATTAGCACTGGAAGAGGAAAGATGTTCCCAAGTTTAACCATTTTTACTGGAATCTAAAACTTCGATCTACACTACTAATCCTGCTACTGTGCGACTGCACATACCATGAAAGTTGACAGTCTACTGAACCACTAGTTATCTTCAAGCCAGTAGCACAACCAATTGCTGGAAAAGCAATGTTTCTGAATAAATCTCTCTCTGCAAAATGCAGTATGAATAGATTCAATTAAATTATAAAATTTACAGTGAAGCCCTCCAGGATGAAGCACAGTGTCACAGGTTTTCTGCATGACATAATGGATTAACTCTCATTGAAATTGCATTGCTTGCTGCAGTAACACTACTGCAGAATTTTGCAGCATTGTGCTTCTTCCTGGTGGGCTTCATTGTGCTAGATATCCCATTTCCAGCTGTGACCTTGGGGAAGTAGAAGAGGGATTTTATACACAACCTAACTAAGATGCAAGCTTCATGGAAGAAGACAGACAGAAGGCCACCATTCTGAATAAATACTTCTGTTCAGTGTTCACCAAGGAACACTGTGACCCAATGCCTGACAATGGCATTACAGCACATGGCAGGGGTGTTCCACAAATGGAAATGCCATTTATTACCACAGGCAGGGTTAAGGAGCTGCTTGAGCATATGAAACAAGACAAATCTCCTGGATCAGATGGAATACATCCAAAGATACTAAAGGAGTTGGCAGATGAGTTAGCAGATCCCTTGGCACATCTGTTTAACCATTCATTTCACACAGGAGTCATGCCAAGGAACTGGAAGAGTGTTGATGTGGTGCCTCCACATAAGGGTGGAAGCAGGGAGGATGCCAGTAACTACAGACTGGTTAGCCTCACATCAGTGTTAGGAAAACAAATGGAGGTCCTGATTAAACAAGACCTAGTGGAATACTTGAGTAAGAATGGCCTTCGAGATGACAAACAGCATGGTTTCATGGTGGGCAGGTCATGCCAAAAGAACCTGACAATTTTTTTTGATTCAGCAATTAGGGAAATGGATAGGGGCCATCCAGTGGGCCTCCTCTATTTCAGCTTCAGCAAGGCCTTTGATTCCATGCCACATAACTGCCTGCTGAAGAAACTAGAAGATTCCAACAGAGTAGACTGCATTGTTAAGTGAGTGGGTAACTGGCTGGGGGGGTGGGAAGCAGAGAGTAGTTGTCAATGGGGAGAAGTCATAGGACAGAGATGTGAGAGTGGGGTCCCTTGGGGGCTCGGTCTTAGGACCAATCCTGTTTAATGTGTTCATCAGTGACATAGGAGCAGGTATGTAGGGCAAAATTATGAACATATGAACATACAAATTTGCCAGCAGATAAAGGCCTTATGGTCTACCAAGTATGCTCGATTGTGCAGCTAGCAGCCCTTATTCTGCAGCTTCCCTCCCTCCCCTTCCTGCAGTGTTTGTGGATGGCACTAAGCTAGGTGGTAGGGTGGACAGTGACCAAGCAGTTGGGAACCTACAGAAAGATCTGAAAAAGTTTGAAAAAATGGTCTATTGTCTGGCAGTTGAAGTTCAATGCTAAGAAGTGCAAAGTGATGCATTTAGGCAAGAATAACCCGAGGACAGCCTATTGGCTCGATGGGCTCAAGTTCAGTGCCTCACAAGAGGAAATGGATCTATGAATTATGATATGTGGCACCCTAAAACAAGCCAACCATTGCAATGCAGCATATAGTAGGGCCAACAAAATGTGGGGGTGTGTAGGGAGAGGATTCAACAGTAGGCATCAGGAGGTGATACTGCCACTGTACAGATCCCTGGTGAGACCCCACCTGGAATACTATGTCCAGTTTTGGATCACACACCTTAAAAGGACAGGGACAGGCTAAAAACCATACAGAGAAGGATGACCAGAATGATGCAGAGGATCCAGGGGCTACCATATGAAGGGTGTCTTGTGGCATTAAACGTGTACTTGCTGGAGAAGAGGAGGAGGGAAAGGGGAGATATGATAGAAACCTTCAGGTACATGAGGGAAATTAATGCAGTGCCCTACTCTGAACTTTTCACCAGAGTGCCCAGCTCAAATACAAGTGGACATGGATGGAAGTTGAGGGGTGTGAAATTCAAAAGGGATCTTAGGAAACACTGTTTCTCCGAAAGTGTAGTGGAGCCATGGAACAGGCTGCCCATTGATGTAGTGGGAGCTAAGATTGTGTTAGTCTTCAAACAGGTTTGGGATAAAGAGTATGCTCAAATTAAATCCTAGAGTAAAAGTATGGGCTAGGTCCCAGGATCTTCTAGGTTCTCGTGAGCTCATGGGCAGACTTGATGGACCGTTGGTCTCCTTCTGCCATGGCCTTTCTATGTTTCCATGTTTCTAAGTGAGGGGCTTGGTACCCTGTTTGTGCATCTGACAATGGCTAGCTCAGTGGAATAGTGTTCTGGGATCCCAGGTGTGCCAGGTGGGCCCACTGTCATTGAAAGCTCTTTAATATGTGATCTGTACGTTAATTCCACAGTTCAGTGTGACTCACTGAGTCACAGAATGAATGTGTGGATTGTGGATTAATATATCAAACTGCAGAGGGAAATTATGCAAAACTGACCACTGACAGTGATCAGTTCTGTGGAATCTTTCCCACAGTTTAATACAATAACCTTCAATTTATACATTTATTCAGCCGTTCTAAATCAGAATTTCCATGAAAGTTCTAATTTGATTTTTGAACCTTTGCAGAAGTGAAAGTCCAACTTTCACACAAATTCCACTGGCAAAAGTTTTTTTTTCCACACATCCCTAGTAGTGGTGGATAGGTGCAACAAGTTACCAAGGGAATTTGTCTGTGCTAATTCAGTTTATAAAATGGCAAAAGAAAATCCTGCACCCTGATTGGCTGCTACCTGTGGATTAGATTCATCTAATGCACAGATTGAAACAAGTGAGGACAATCTAGATGGAGTTGAAAAAAAAAAACATTGCGCATTTAGAATGCTGAGTAACAGTAAGAATGTTAAGGACTGCTGTTTTTTTTTTAACAGAGAACACTCACCACTAAATAAATCATGAATACCTCTACATTGTCTAGTTTCCCTGCACCAAACAGTTATGGGCAACCTTTTTTTTATTTTTTTTTTATTTAACCCACATTAGAAATCGTTTACCAATTTAAGCACTGGGACAACCCCCCACTCCACTGCTCACGCGACTGCTCACTGCTAGTACCGATTCACACACTGGGTCACTTCAACTTCTCTTGCATTGCCTTAACTTTAGTTATGGTCCCAATACAGAATGCTGCTTGGATGCTCTCTCTCACACTTCTTCTTTCAATTAGCAGATGTAAGTGTTTTTGTTTCTGTTTGTTAGTTCTATTGAACTTACTTATCAGTCGAGCACTACAAAAGCTGTGCTCACTTATGTCTTCCACGTCACCTGAAGACTGGAACACATGCTCGCTCACTTGTACTGGCTCCAACCTTTTAAAAAAAATAAGTAAATAAATAAAAGTTTAAAAATTCCCAGACATGCTGCTGTGTATCTGGTGAGCAGGATGTGCCTGTGTGTGTGTGGGGGGGGAGTCAACAGCATATGAGGAGGCACATGGTAGCAATAGAAATCGGTGTCAACCATGGTGGCCACAGCTAGACAAAAGTCTAAGGGGCAAAAACAATAGAGCAAACTATTACAGCACATTAACTTTTTTTTTCTATTTAAAGATAAAAACTTTGATTTATACATGCATATAAAACACAAAGAGCCATTTTTTGAGTGCAATAAGACACTCTGGAGTGTGCATTAGACACTTCTCATATATGGCCAGATGCTGAATGCACTCGGACTGCAGCCTCATGTCTCACTGCACCCCTGGCGATGCATCAGAGGTGTCTAATGCACAACCCTTCATGTCTATTGCTTATATAGGGATTAAAAAACATGGGTGGGACAAATTTGGGATGGATAAGAGCAGCAGGGGGAGGGAAATGATGGTGAAGGAGTAGGTGACCACTAATGACATCACATAAAATCATAAGTAGGGCTGGGCAGACTGGATGGATCACTGACCCTTTTTTAGCAATCATTGTCTATGTTTCTATGATGTTGAATTTGCATTTGATGAAAGTGCTGAAATCCTTCATTCTGCATACCAGCAAAGTACGGTAGGTGTGAAGGAACTCGATTCCCCTTGGCATTTCATTACTTCAAAATCAGTACTCTGATGATATGACAAAGCACTTTTTACAAGGAGCACACACTGCACATTTTCAAGTTGTTGGCATGCCACATGACCTGCAACAGCCAATTAGCTAACTCAGTCAACCAACTATTTAAATCAGTCTTAGGTATAAGTACTGAAGGACAACACCTTCTGCATGTATAAGAGTGGAATTGGGTATTCCCAACTTCAAGGCTAGCATAGATACTAAAGAAATTAGTTATTGGTTTCAAATTACTGTACAAGAATGTCTATAACAGAATCCTTTATATGTGCTGGGTGGAGAAAAAAACACATGTCTAAATGGCTGAGGGACGTAGTGAATAGATACACATAATCTAGATGTCCTGCAATGGTGTGTTGATAAAGGAATTAACTTAAGTTTGAAATGTAATACATCAAACAGAGATTCAGTAATCATATTGGATGACAGCTGGATGGATATAAATACCTTATGAATGTAAATAAGGTACAGGAGGCAAATATTTTTCAGAAGGAAAAGGTGCTCAAGAAAAAGGGGACATGCTATGAAGCTGGAGGGGGTAGATACAAGAGAGGTATGAGGAAGTACTTCACAGAAAGAGTGTCTGATTCCTGGAACAGCCTTCCAGTGGAGGTGGTGGGGTTGAAAACAGTGGTGGGTTTAAGAATGCATGGGATAAGCACAAGAGAATCATAGTGGAAAGGAAGGGGAGGAGAGAGAAAGAGCTGCAAATTGGGCACAGTCTGCTGTAATAGTGTAGGTAGGTAGAAATGAGAAGACTGTATGGGCCAAGCAATCCTTCTCAGCCATTAGGTTCTATATTTCATGTTTCTATGCAATAACTACTAGGAAAAGAGAGATCTTTGAAGTATTCAAAACTCTAGACATTTGCTGTGATGGGCTTTAAATAACTGCTATTATGGGCACAAATACTACATAGATATTCCTGAAAACTTTCAATTAAGGAAGGCTTACATATTGTTTTAAAGTACAGTAAAAGACTGGACATAACAAAATATTAAAAAGTATTAATTATGTATTTATCACAAATTCTAAGCCCCTGAGGAAGCCCGTACTGTGTGAAACATTGGGTATGATCAGGGGATCATTATGTTAAAGCAAAACTACAATAAATAACTTTTTACTAGAAATCAAATCAACTTTATTTATATAACGCCTTTCAGAGCCAAGGCACCGTACATAAAAACATATACATAATATAGATTAAAACAACATTAAAATATGTTGTCCATAATTAAATAAAAGCTAGACTAAATAAATATGTCTTTAAACCAACTTTGAAACTATTGATGGTTGGGCATTCTCTCAACCAACAAGGTAGAGAATTCCACAGGGTTGGTGCTGAAAAAGCAAAAGCACGGGATCCTGATGTCTTCAATCGAACCCTGGGAATCTCTAGCAATCCCTCATTGGTAGAACGGAGAGGACGGAGGGGGCAATAGGGAATCAGGAGATCTTTCAGGTAACCAGGTCCCTGATCATGTAGGGCTTTAAAGGTTACTAAACCAACCTTAAAGGTGATCCACCACCAAATAGGCAGCCAGTGCAGTTCACGGAGCACAGGTGTAATATGACTGGTTGTAGATGTCCCAGTCAGAAGCCTGGCTGCCGCGTTCTGCACTAGCTGCAGGAGGTGGATATCAACCCCAGGTAGACCTAGGTAAAGGGAATTGCAGTACTCAAGATGGGTAGTGACAAAGGCATGGATCAATGTTGGAAGATCACCCAAAGGAACCAGGTGTTTCACCTGGGTGATATTCCTCAGATGGTAAAAAGAGGATTTGACAACAGCTGACACCTGAGATTTTAGGGTCGGTCTGTCTTCAAAAATAACACCCAGATTACGCACCTGATTGGAGGTAGGGAGTGGCATACCACCAAGTAACAAACCTGTAGGTTGACTAGCTCCCAAACCCACCCCTGGATGACCTGGGTCCACTACCAATACCTCAGTCTTATCCAGATTCAGTCTCAGCCAGCTGGAACTCATCCAAAGTCTGATCTCAGCAAGGCAGTTGTTTAGCATGGAGAGTGCATCATCCTGGCTGGGAAGAAAGGACAGATACAACTGGGTATCATCTGCATAGCAGTGAAAACCCAGACTGTATCGTCTGATGATTTCTCCCAATGGCAGCATATACACTGCAAACAACATGGGAGCTAAAATGGAGCCCTGCAGTACCCCACAAGGCAGGGAGTGAGTGCCAGAGGAATAAATTCCAGTGGCAACTTTCTGAGACCTGTCTGTGAGGTAAGAATGAAACCATTTGAGGACTGTACCAGACAGCCCACAATAAACCCACAGGCACTCCAACAGCACACCATGGTCTACGGTGTCAAATGCAGCAGAGAGATCAAGAAGGACCAGAATGGTACATGCCTTTCAATCTCTAGCCATTAGGAGGTCACTCAATACCCAGACAAGGGCAGTCTCCATGCTATGCTTCTTCCTAAAACCATACTGGGGAGTATCATAGACATTGTGAGTCATAAGATGATCGTCCAGTTGCAATGCAACCGCCTTTTCAATAACCTTACCAACAAATGGCAGGTTAGAGATAGGCCAGTAGTTAGCTAGACAATCTGGATCCAAGGAGGGTTTTTTAAGGAGTGGTCGAATGACCGCCTCCTTGAGGGGGTCAGGAAAGACCCCCCTTTCCAAAGACTTCCAGACAATGTCAGCAAGGATTGGGCAGATAACTTCTACAGATCCTACTAAGAGAGGTGTAGGGCCCGGATCCAAACTACAACTAGTTGGTCGCAATGTCTGGATGATCTTCACAATGTCACTGAACTCCAGCTGGCAAAAATCTGACCAGACAGACCGAGTACATGCCATCTCCCATTGACCACTGCAATCCCCCATAAGAGAGGTCAGACCAATGCCAGACCTGATGTTGGCAACCTTATCTGCAAAAACCTGAGCGAACGCCTTGCATCTTAGCTGAGAAAAAGCTTCTATGAGCTGGAGACAGACTGGATTGCACAATCTGTCCACAGTCCGGAAAAGCTGAGCCAGTCGGTTCTGTGCAGCAGAAATCTCCCTGGACAGGAACTCTGCCTTCTTATGGGTGATTTCTGATTTATAACCATCATAATGTGTCATCAACCTAAGCCTGTCAACATCATTGCCGGACTTCTGCAAGGCTCTCTCCAACCTTCGGCCAATTCGCCTTAACTTCTTCAAGGAGCCATCAAACCAAGGGCTCCTTGGACGGAGGGTGAGAGGCCGAACACGAACAGGAGCAATTTTGTCCAGAGCATCTCCAACAGCCTTATTATAGGCTAGTACGAGATCATCTGGACTCGTGCATTCACTCAACAAACCCAATAGATCCAGTACTGCCATTAGGTCACTGGGGTTAATACCCCTTAAAGGGTGGTACCGAACCATCTCCGTAGGGGCAGGCCTATTGGGGGGGCCCTGAAGCTGAACCTTATGGTGTGATGGTCAGACCAGCTGACTGGTTCCACCCCCAGATCAGTGATCTCCATACCCAAAAGAAAGATCAGATCCAATGAATGATCCCCTATATGGGTCGAGGAGGTAATCACCTGTGTTAGGCCCAGCATCGTAATCAGCTGGAGGAGATTTTGACCAAAATGCGAGAGTTCATCGTCAACCCAGGCATTGAAGTCCCCCAGAACTATCAGTCTGGGAACCTCAATACCATGTCGACGATGAAGTCTGCTATCTCCTGAAGAATTCTCCACCATCACCTGGTGGACGGTAAACGAGGAGAATCCCACAACCTACACCCTCTCCCAGGATATATTCAAAGGGTCTGGTACTTCCTAATGGCACATCCACAAGGCCCAGCTCAGTCTTAAGATGTATGGCTGGCATTCACGTATTTCCAGAATACTGAACTTTCCATTTGCCAGCCCCAAAATGACATAAGGATTTATACTTATTGAAGGGTACCTACTGATTTTCTCTGTCTGTTTTGTATACATAAAATTGTGGTGACATGGACATCACACAAAGGTGGAAGGACTTCACACTCACTGAAGAGAAACTTAAAGATATTTTTTGTTATCTTAAGTCATGGCCTTATTTGATGCCCTGTCTGGTCACTTAAAATTGTGTTGAAACATATATAGAACCTGTAAGTAAATAGAAAGTTACTGTTTGTATGAAACATAGATGTTTCTTAGATGGTGGGCCTTAGTAGTATGGATAGCTTTGCAGAAATAGGCACTAGCCTTGATACGAGACAAACCACCTTCAGCTTTTCAGAAGCTGAACAGAAAAAGTCATACTCAGTGATAGGAGTAGGTAGGAATTTAGAAATTGGGTACAATGACAAGAAATTACAATACAAATCAGCACAACTACAGAAAAAAGATATGCTTGAGTGACAGGGAATACCTATGACAGAATATTTGCACTATAAATGAATCCTGCTTGGATTAAGGATACTAGCAGAACCTAATCTAGGGGTAGAGTTGAAAATCCTTGAAGAGAGATGGGAGGGCATTAAAAACTACTGCTCAGGGCAGGCCCACCAGTGCAGTGGCTGGATTTCCGCTTGCGATGCTGACAACCCAGGTTCAGGAATGGACTCGAGTGTCAGAGTGTCGGCTGGGGGAGATGGCTCAAGCATCCAATGACTGCTCACCTTCTCCTGTGAGGAGGGGGGTACATGGGTGAGAGGTTGCTGGCCTCTGGCAGAGGCCAGAAGCACAGCAACACATTGGGTCACACTGTGAGTGGGAGTTTGGTGGACATCGGTACATGCCTTGATGTCATGAGGCACATCATGCTCCCCCAGAAAACCAGGAAACAAATGCCCCTGGTCAGACCGGATGATGGCCACCGGTCCCCAGGATGCCACAAAGCCAGGTTAGCCCCCGTGCTCCCCCCCACTGCTGATCCCACAGGCTAATTGGTTGTGCCTCTGGGCACTTCTTTCCTGGAGGGGGGAGACCCACCCAACTAAGTGTTACATTGAGTCACCTGAGGGAATCCATTGACAGATGTGGGGGGTAGCAGATGACAACCAGAGAAGGTGGGTGGCCGTGGCTCCTAGGTGGCCCAAAGGAATGGTCGGACCACGGGGTGGGGAGCAAAAAAAAATGCTGCTCTATAGTCTTTAATTATGCTTTAACAGAAGCATTATTGGAAGGTAGAAGTTTAATGGACAAGATAACAAAAGTGCAAGATCAGCTGGAACAAAAAACAGAGGAGGAAGAATTCAAGAAATCATCTGAAGAGATTAAAAAGAGACTACAAACTTTTGAAGAGGAGTATAAAAAACCAAAAATCAATAAATTCAGATGGAACACTAATAATTTTAGGCTGAATAGGGTCTATAATTGAAAATATATATCACAATACAGGGGACAAATGGATGATACGGATTCAGATAGCTCTGGTAGTGATGGTATAAGAATAGACAAAATCCCCTCTAATAGACTGGAACAAGAAAATATTTTTTTAGACCAAGAACATCCAGATCAGGGACCCTCCACACTATACCAGGAAGAGAGACAACCAAGATATTTCACAAGGCCCAGGGCCAGGTACAAGAACAGGACCCAAGTTGTAAACACACAGATGCAGAGCGCAAGGATGGGGAGGCAGATGGAGAGGAGGTTGTTAGGGAGGGGGAGGGAGGAGGAATGTCCAGTGCAGGAGAATTTTGCTATATTCAACTTAAGCAAAAGAGAACTTACAGCAGTTCAAATGACAGTTTTAAGCAAGGGCATGTCCTTTGCCCCATATGAAGATCCCAATAAATTTTAACTCATGTTTGATATTCAATGATTCTTCAGAACTATCAGGTTAAGGGAACAATTTCATCAGGAAGCTCCAAGAGATCCTCTGGTCAGGTAAGTAAGAACAGCCTTCAAATATAAATCATCATACAATCCCCGAAAAAGCAGAAAAGTGTTGAAACATTTATTTCCTCAGTTACCATGGATGTGAACACAATATTTAAAGACACCAGCTATATAACTCCCACCTATAACTTAATGAGACAGAAATCAGAAGCATTAAAAGAGTTAGAAAAAGATTAAACTATAGTAATAAAGGAAGCAGGCAAGGGATGAGGGGTAGTAGTAATGGCAAAAGACAAATATGTAAATATGTGTAACGATCTGTAGTTGGTACAAGATAACTATGAATTGCTAAAAGAAGACCCCAGAGCCCGAATAGCAGCCAGCATTAAACAAGTTCTAGATGAGGCCTTAGAACTAAAACAACTCAAAAAGTGGCAAATAGATCTCTTAGATGTACCCTACAAAAAAATTCTGGCGTTTCATGCTATCCCTAAAATACACAAGGATGTCCACAATCCACCAGGCAGACCGATTGTTTCGGGAAATGAGTCTATATTGGAACCACTATCTGGTTTTGTAAATTATTTTGCAGAGCCAGTGATAGCCACTGTGAACAGTTATCTTTACCCCCTTTTACCTTTCCTCCCCTCTACCTAATGCCTCCCCCCCCCCCGTCTGTCCTGACAAGGCCTGTTGGCTTATTTCAACTTACCTTATGATTTTACCAGTAACTGACAAAACTTGTTTTGGCTGGTTTTCAGTTTACTGTATGCATTCCTGTGCATGAAACTACTTAGTGTTACTTGTTTCTATTCTTTAATTCACTGTGAATGTCACTATTGCTTTCTTTTCTTATTTACAATTGTTTTACTATACCCTGCTTAGTCTGTAAACCTGTTGATCTCCTTTCTGTATGTATACTGTTTTGCCATACTTTTTGTTTTGTTAACCTGTTGTATTCTGCTGCTGATGTGGAACCTTTGTAAAACAGCTCTAAGCTCAAAGGTATTTGTAATCAGAGATCTAAATAAATAAAATGAATACAATCTTAAGGATACAGGGGAAGTTCTAAAAATGATCTCAGAGGTAAATACAGAGGACAATGAATGGGAATTCATTCTCTGTAGCATGGACATTAAAGATTTGTACTCATCCGTTCCCCATGAAGAAGGGCTAGAAAGTCTTAGGGTAGGACTTCAGAGAAGTGAAGTTGAGGGCTTGCCTTGAGTCACCACCCTCATAAAGCTGGCCAGAATAGTTATGTATGAAAATATTTTAGATTCCAAGGTAATGGTAAACCCAAAAGCAAGGAACAGTAATGGGAATCATAGTAGCACCGACCTATGCAAATCTGTACATGGATCATTTTGAACAACAGTATATATTTAATCCAATGTATAATACATTTTTGATACATCTTAAACAGTACTAGCATCTTATTGATGGTGTTCGCATTTTCTGGACAGGATCTAGGAAGCAACTAGATGAATTCCATAGACACATGAATTCTAGGACAAACTCAAATTCACTATGGTAGCCAGCAGCGAGGAGGCTGTGTTTCTAGATCTCTTGATCTACAAATCTAATCGCAAAATTAACACAAGAATATACAGGAAAGAGACAGACCACAATACATTATTACACACAAACAGCTTTCATCCTGTTCCTCTGATAAAAGCATTCCTTACTCTCAGATGCTGAAAACAAGAAGAAACTGCAGTCAAACAGAAATGAAAGAAACAAAATACACAAACATGACAAGATTTATATCTGAAGGATATAAAAGAAGTATAGCACAAATGGTTAAAAATAGGGCAAAAAGGTACAGAGAGAAAACAGGAAGCAGGAACTCAAACCATGAACAGAATTGTGATGTCACTAGGATGTTCCCCTTAAACTAAACAGATCAGTGACATTGTCTACAGGCATTGGGACACATTACAACCTATTGGAGTACCTGACTTTAATAACAGGCCAATGACAGCCTCCAAAAATGTTAGAACTCTCAAAGTCTGAAATGTAAGAAATACATCAGAGACTTAATAATCATATTTGATGATCTAAATGTGGCCAGGCAGTGCAACAAGGCAGTAGGGAGGGCTAGTGGGATCCTAGGTTTCTTAGGAATGAGCATCACCAGCAGAAAGAAGGAGGCATTGTTGCATCTGCATACATTGTTGGTAAGACCCCACCTAGAGTACCATGCCCATTTCTGATGACCACATCTCTGGAAGGACATAGTCAGAGTGGAGGTGGTCCAGAAGAGGGCAACTAAAATGGAGCAGGGTCTGCATCAAAAGCCCTATGAGAAGAGGCCAGAGGATTTCATTATGTACACCTTGGAACAGAGGAGGGAGAGGGTGGATATGACAGAGTCCTAGAAATACCGTAAGAGGGTAAGTAAGGTACAGGAGGGAAGTATTTATCAGAAGAAAAAGGTGCTCAGGAACAAGGGGACATGCTATGAAGCTGGAGGTGGGTAGATCCACAAGGGATGTGAGGAAGTACTTCACAGAAAGAGTG
The DNA here is from genome assembly GCA_016271365.2 of Neoceratodus forsteri. Classification (NCBI taxonomy): domain Eukaryota; kingdom Metazoa; phylum Chordata; order Ceratodontiformes; family Ceratodontidae; genus Neoceratodus; species Neoceratodus forsteri. The sequence goes on along the minus strand of CM057458.1, from coordinate 783,745,721 downwards.
TATGATTCCTGGAACAGCCTTCCAGTGGAGGTGGTTGTGTTGAAAACAGTGGTGGGTTTAAGAATGCATGGGATAAGCACAAGAGAATCATAGGAAGGGGAGGAGAAAGAGTTGCAGATTGGATATAGTCTACTTTAATAGTGTAGGTAGGGAGAAATGAGAAGACGGATGGGACAAGCAATCCTTATCTGCCATCAAATTCTGTATTTCTATGTTTCTAAATAATAACTACTGGGAAAAGAGAGATCTTTGAAGTATTAAAAACTCCAGATTTTTGCCATTATGGGCTTTAAATAACTGTTATTATGGGCATGAATACTACATAGATATTCAGGAAGACTTTCAATTAAGGAAGACATACATATTGTTTTGATTTGAGCCATTTGAAAGTAATGGACTGGTAGCAAGATACAGAATATGGCTCGTGTGTGATTTTCCCAGATGGACGAGACTGTAATAACATCAGAAGAGATTTCAAAGTCATAAATTATTTTCTGATGACTTCTGTGATCTTTGTAAGCATTGCAACAATTGGTAGTAGTTGTAGTAGTAGTAGTAGTAGTAGTAGTACTGCAGATGCAGGACGGGTGGCAAGGGGGACTTGTGGTGCTTTCCCTTACAGAAATATTTATATGAAATATTTTCATGCTGCACACATTAAACTACCCAAGTGATATGCATGCTGCAAGTATTATTTAAATGTTAAATTGGAACTGATTGCATGCATATGGCATGTGTGCAGCAAGCAAGTGTGGAAACCATGATTTTTATGTTAAATTGGGAAAGACTGCATGCATGTGGCATGCTTGCAAAAAGCATGTGGTCACTGATAACTGCACATGTAGAAGTTAAGTTACTTGCTCAGGATCACACCATACACAAGTAGGGGTTGATGAGATTCACACCCAGGTCTTCATGCCTTCAAGTCTCCTGGTTTGCAGTTCAGTGCCTTTAATCACTAAGCCATACTGTCTGCACACATAGGGCTTGCTTTTATTTCAATACATACTGTATCTGATTACATCTGCATGCATGCGGCTTGCTTGTAGTCACTGTTATGCTTTTCAGTTTTCTTTTCTCCCTCATCTCAGTTTCACAGTTGAACTGTAGCACACATACCAATGGAAACACATGTGGTTTTTCCCACCCCAATACACAAACCTTCCCACAACACCACTTAATAACTTCTGTCTGGCCTGTACTACTACTACTACTATGTTTTCTCCATAGTTTTTAATGCTTCCACGCAAACAGACATTAAGGTGTAAACACAAAAGTAGCAATAACACGACACATACATCCACATGGCCAGTCCCCCTCCATGCACACACACTCTGTAGCAGATATGGCCATGCTGCTACAGACAACCCACCAAGTATAGATATAAGTAGATAGTCTCTTACTTGCGTACTAGGGAGCCAGAGTCTGGAATCTTTAAGAGGTGATGTCCATGGGTCAGAGTGCTGGGGTGTACCTCCTTGAAATGAATGGAGTTATTTTTCATTAGTATTTTATACATTATGATGGTGAGTTGGAGAATAATGAAGGCCACTGTTCTACTAACAAGGCCGTTGTTAATCGAGTGGTGGCTTTCATTAATCTCCAACTCTCCATCAATAATGTATAAAATAGTAATAATAAAATACCCCCCAATGCATTACAATGGTGCACACCCCTGCAGTCTCCTTTGCCCTTTGTTGTAAAATGCCTGAACGTGAGGATGTGGAAGTCAGCTTCTTTGGGGGGTGGGGTAAAGGACTGACTATAGTGGGGCTCCAATAGTCTGTGCATACCATACCGCTCAACTGTCTGTGAATGCAAGGGACAGCTCAAGAATATCTGCAACATCTCCAAAAAGGTACATTTTATTTGTTTTGGCTGAAAAGTGATATGCAGATCAGGAAAAATTCCAAATGTAAAAGATTTATCTGTATATACCCCGGAGCATCGCATCAGATTTAGGCTTAAACCCACCCAGTTACTAACCAATTTTTTTTCCTTCCTGAAGTTCTGCCCCCCCTCCCCAAAAGAACTTTGTCCCGATTTTTCTCCCCCACTCCATTCCATTCAATACCCACCCCTATGGGTCATGAAGTCACCCAAAGATGAAGAAATGTGAAAAACACATCAATATTCCTCCTTCCCCAATCCCCCTGTAAAAAAAAAAATATACTTTTACTTACCTGGTCACATGACCAGAACCTGCAGCCTGGCATAGTGTGCCGCCAGCCCAATTTTCAGTTCACTGCCCCTCTCTCCTTCTGGCAGATGCTGGATGCTAGAACTGACCATCTCAGGTCCCCAACATGGTCCATGACCAAGTCACCTCACAACCAAATCCACCCAACCTGGGTTGCTTGCTTCTTGCTTGGTTGCTGCTGTAGTTGATGCTGAATTGCACTGATCAAAGCCTATGAAGGCCACCCACACCGCTGTCACCACTGCTGCTAAACCTAGCTTGCTGCCGTGGGAGTCTGCTGTTTTTTTTTTTATAAGGCGAGCCTAGTAGAGTAAGTAGGTAGCCTAATCTATAGTTAGCTTCTAGCTTATCCCCTGCCCCTTCAGCCACCAGGGGAGACGAAGACTCACTAAGAGAAGACCAACAAAAATATGCTGCCACAACACTGCTATTGACAGTTCAGTGCTCACTGACTCCTCCAAGCTGTAGTGTGCAGTCTGCCTACTCTGTAGTGGGAAAGACAGTGTCGCCTTTGCAAGATTCATGCGCTCTTTCTTGGCTGGAGCTCATCCACATCACATGTGATTGTGCCACCGCTAATAGGTTTTGAGAAAGGACAACACAATGCAGACACTGTCAAATCTGAAGAGTACCTGCAGCATGAGCTCACACAGGCCAGGTGGCACTTCTAGTGCAAAAGATTAATTCTAAATTTAAAGCCATTATTGCCACACCATAAGAACAACCTATGCACAAATATGGGTGGGGGGCAATTGCCCCCCTCTGCCCTACGTAAATGGCACCCCTGCTTAATGGTAGAAATTCATTCCCAGGTGCTGTGTTCTGAGGTACTGTATCTCCATGTTTCATGATGCGTTCTAATCATCATGTGGGTTAGTGCCCCTCATTGTCCCTCATTTTGAGTGTCCATGTCCCTCATTTCAGTGACAAAATGTGAGGTATGGTGCACGCTTCCAAGACCCTACTCAGCACAAAGAGTGCTGAGCATGGCCATAGTGTATATGCACAATACAGAATGACAAAGTGAAAGGAAGTGAGATTAAATAGTCATGGAGAAACACATTTGTAGCACTAAATATGCATAAGGGATTTGCATGGTCCAAAACGAAAAGGATAGGCTTCACAACGCAGAGGCCTGTCTTCGTACATCTGGAATGCGGGATATTAACTGGCTATATCCTAGGCATTTAATGCAGTAAGCAAACAATACTTTACAAATTAATGGCGATTTAATGACAAAAATCAAAAGTCATTAAACAACTTGCAAAGGATCAGAATTAATGAGTTTAACCCATTTTTTATGGAAATTCAAATAAAAATGTATTTTAATTACTCTAATTGCTAGCAGTAATATAAGAAATAGAAACTGATGTGTTTTCTTTAGATGAGATTTCCACCAGCTTAGCTGCTGCACACATGGCAAGTGCACAGCATGTGAACCTGATGTGATGTTTAAATGATGTTCATACCAGCTTAACTGCTGCACTCATGTCAAGTGTGCAACATGCAAACTTGATGTAATTTTTAGAAGATGTTCACACCAGCTTACCTGCTGTGCATATGTCAAGCTTGCAGCATGCAAACCTGATTTGCTTTTTAGACCTGGTTCACATAGGTTCACTTTGTGTATGCGAACCACATGCAAACATTGCACAATTAAGCATGTGGAATGCATTCTGCATGTACACAGCATACCTATATTTCCGTAAGGATTGTACCCTGAAACTAAGCAATCCACTGTGTGTCTGTGGGGTGCATAGGGACAACCTCAAGAGCTGGCTCTATTCATGTCAACACATGAGATATGAAATCTCATCTTCTATCCTCCCTCCCGGCGATGTTCCCTAAGGTAATTATAATTGTCAATGCTCCTTGGGACATCTTACATGTAGTACGGCTCTGTCAACCTCATAATAATACTAGGTGTCAATGGGTTGGCCTTTGTATGAATGTGATTGCACATACTGATAATGAAAATGCACTTAACATTTTATTAGCAACAGAAGTGACTGGACAATAACTAGAGCAGCAAATTTCTTTCCAGCAGTTATGAAAATCAAAAGGAGACATATTATAAAAAAGGACAAGCCTTGCAATAGTTGATAATATGACAAACCTAGTATGATAAGGCCATTAAATCTATCAAGTCTGCTCATACTGCAGGGTCCTCAGTGTCAGCTACTGACCCTGCCCCCTTCCCCAATCTGCCCTTACCCTCCACACACCCCTCTGTTGACCCTTATTTTCCCCGAACTCTATCCCAACCTCTGTTGAAGATGCCTACCTTTTTCAATGAAACCACCTACTCAGGAAGGCCAATCCAACCCACCACCACGCTCTCCTTGAAAAAGTGTCTCCTAGCCTTTCTCTTTAGCCCCCACAACATGAGACTGTGTCCCCTCATGTTTTGATTCTGACTAAACTTGAAGAGGCACCTACTTGATTACCCTTTTTATTCCTTTCAAACAGTAAAAAGTCTCAGTCATATCCCCCTCTCCCTCCACTCCTCCAGGGAGTACATGTTCAGGGCCTCAAAACTCTCCTCATATGCCCTACACTGCTGGCCCATGATTATTTTAGTTGCTCTGTTTTGGAAAATGTCCAGCAGGATTATTTCCTTTTTAAGATATGGGCTCCAGTACTGTACACGGTATTCCAGGTGGGCCTCACCAATGACCTGTACAAGGGCAGTATTACCTCCTCCCACCTACTGCTGATCCCCTTGGCAATGCAGTCCAGTATTTTATTTGCCTTTGCTACTGCTTTCCTGCATGGCGTAAAGTGCTTCAGGTCACTAGTGATCATCACCCCCAGGTCCTTCTCCTCCATGGATGCAGATACCCAGACCCCACCCAGGTTGTGCTCAGTCCCCAGGTTCTTGGCTCCAGTTTGAATAACTTTGCCTTGTGCAGCATTGAAGCCAAGTTGCCAAACCCCATATCATCTGTCTTTGCTTTTCCATATTTTTCCCTTAGGCCTTGTACCCCTTCTACTGTGTCCACCCTCCCTCAGAGCTTAGTGTCATCTAAGGACAGGTAAATTTTGCCTTTAAAGTAAAATTCCGACATAAAAGGAGCTACTCACATATTATGGTAACTGATCTCAGCGATTATTATTTTAGCCATGTTTTAAGTATTGATTGCAGCCCATACTTTTGTAATATTGCTCATAGCATTTGTATAGTGGTGGGTTGCCTGATCATTTCTAAGTCCCCCAGTCCTGTTAACATGCCTCCACACTCAAGCACAGAATGACGTGTGACCAGGGAGACTGTGGGGACATGCCCCATTGAAGGTCCTTGTTAGTCAAGTGGTGTCCTTCTTTACTGCCCAATTGGCCATTCTGAGGCATACAAATGGCAGGAAAAAGAAGCCCCATTCACTTCAATGTGGTGCACTCCTGCGCTCTTCCTAGTAACATGTCATTATGTGCTTGAGCACGGGGGCATGTCAGCAGGACTGGGCACTCAGAAATGATTGGGTAGCCCACCACTATACAAAAGTTATGAGTGATATTACAAAGGTATGGATTGCAATTAATACTTAAAACATGGCTAGAATAACTATCGCTGAGGGCAGCTACCATAATATGGGAGTGGTAGCTACTTTCAGCTAGGTCAGAAAATCTATTTAATGCCATCCCCAATATCACTGATGAAGACATTGAAATGCCATGGTCCAAGCACCGAGTCCTGTGAGACCCCAGTAGTGACCTCCCTTGTGCTGGAGAGCTGACCTCCCACCACCATGGTCTGGGTCCTGCCCCAAGCCAATTTTCCACCTATCTGCTCAACTTCTCACTAACCCCTAGATCTGCTAACTTTCTAATAAACCTCTTATGGGATATAGAGTCAAAGGCCTTGCTGAAATTGAGGTAAGGATGTCTACCATTTGGCCCCTGTTCACTGTTTTAGTGTCCCAGTCAAAGAAGTCAATCAGAATTCTTTTACACAATTTCCTCCACACCTCCCATAAACCCAAGTTGCCATTCATCTTGGGGCCATTCTCTTCCAGATACTCTACTAAACTTTCCTTAAGTATGGTCTTCATGAACTAGACCCAGAAGTCAGTTGAAAAATCAGTTATGACTGACTTACCACATATTATGACTGATTTTTTCAACTAGTTTGAAATTTGTGACTTCAATTAACTAAAGAAAATGCAACCAATTTTTTCAACTTTCACCATCGCTGAATTTTATTATGTAGTGGTTTGCCGTACATTTTGGTGGTGGGGCTCAAACATGCAAGGGAAAGGCTCAAGGGAATCATAGGGGGATAAAACCTTTTATAGGTATGTTAAGGAGCAAAAAAAGCCCAAGGGAGGGATAGTGAGGCTTAAAGATCAGGTACCTACTGTCAGGCACCCAGCTCCCTTCAAACATATATAATAGCATATCTGCTGTAGTGTTGAGGGGCATTAAAAATTATATGTGCTTCCCTCTGGTTATAAAGTTATAGCACTCCAAATTTGCACCCCCACAAAAACAAAGCCTTGTCTGATACACCTCCTTTTGTGATGTCAGAAAATGAACACTGAGGGTGCATGTCATTAACCTGTATGTATGCGATATGTCTATGGCGTGTAGTACTATTTAGAGGTGCCATGTAGAAAAATCAAAGCAACCGCTAGAGTAACAGTCCCTGTTTACTGGAGCAGTACCTGTCATTGTTCCAAGTGACAACTCTAAATAGTACTAAACGTCATTGACAAATGGCACCAATATAGATCTATGGAGCACACACAAGCAGCCTTCATTTTCTGACATCACAAAAGGGGTCTGGGGTACCTGCCTGGAGGTGTGTCAGACATGGCACTGTTTTTAAGGAGGGGGTGCAAATTCAAGGTGCTATAACTTTTTACTGGTAGAGAAGCACGTCTAAGTTTTTATACCTCTCAACAGTGGAGCACGTCCGCTATTATATATGTTTGAGGGGGGCTGGGTGTCTGACAGTAGGTACATGCTTTTTAATAAAAGGAAGGGGCGGGGGCAGTGTGGGTGACAGTGAAAAGGCAGAGATACTGAATGAATACTTTTGCACAGTATTCACTAAAGAAGAGGAGGGGGAGATACCTAAACCAAACAAAGCAAGCACTCTGGATAGAGGGGTCGATACCAGTCCCTTCACAGATGAAAGGGTCCTGAAAGAACTCCTGAAAATCAAGATGGACAAAGCAATGGAGCCTGACAGGATGACCAAAGTAGTAGACCAAGGAGGGGCTGTGGACATGGCCTTCCTAGACTTTAGCAAAGCATTTGACACAGTCACACACAAAAGATTAATAATCAAATTAGCCAGCCTGGGAGTGGGTCCCTGGGTGGTAGCCTGGGCAAAACATTGGCTGGACAACAGGACACAGAAAGTAATAGCAAACAGAGTCCACTCTGAAGAAAGGGAGGTTGCTAGTGGGGTACTGCAGTGTTCAGGACTGGGACCGGTCCTCTTTAATGTCTTTATAAGCGACATTACAGAGGGACTGGAAGGAAAAGTATGGCTCTTTGCAGACAACACAAAGATCTGCAACAGGGTTGATACACAAGAGGGGGTGGAAAGGATGAGAAGGGACTTGGCAAGGTTGGAGGAATGGTCAAAAGTATGGCAGCTTAGATTCAATGCAAAGAAGTGCAAAGTAGTGCACCTGGGAAACAAAAACCCAGGGGAAGAGTACACAATAGGGGATGTGGCACTAGCAACAACTAAAATGAAAGGGAACTGGGGTAATCATATCAGATGACCTAAAGGTAGGCAAGCAATGTGAGAAGACAGTGAGGAGGGCTGAGGGGATACTGGGTTGCATAGGGAGAGGCATCACCAGTTGAAAACAGGAGGTTGTTATCCCTCTGTACATACAGTTGGAGAGACCCCATCTGGAGTACTGTGTGTAGTTCTGGAGACCCCATCTCCACAAGGACATAAGACAGGATGGATTCAGTCCAGAGGAGGGCAACTAAAATGGTGCAGGGTCTGCACCATAAGCCATAAGAAGAGAGAGAGAGACTAAAGGAGCTTAATATGTATACCCTTAAGGAAAGGAGGGAGAGGGGGACATGATAGAGACATTCAAGCACCTCAAGGGAATCAACAAAGTCCAAGAGGGTAGTATATTTCAGAAAAAGAGATGTGCAAGAACAAGGGGGCACAATCTGAAGATAGAGGGGAAAGGCTCAGGGGCAACGCGATGACGTATTTTTTCACAGAGAGGTTATGTTAGAAAGTATTATTTCACAGAGAAGGTGGTAGATGCATGGAATGGCCTTCCTGAGGAGGTTATGGGGTCAAAAACAGTGGGGGAATTCAAGAATGCATGGGACAGACATAAGGAAATTCTGGTGAGTGGCAGGAAGAAGTAGGTTGTTGGTTAACTAGGATCTGCAGCTTATCCAATAGGTAGGGAAATGGGCAGACTGGGTGGGACAGGCGGTCCTTATCTACCATCAAAGTCTATGGTTCTATGTTTCTATAGTGGGAAATAAAGGAAGGAAGGGAGATGGAGATCAAGTAGGGTTTGTGGAGACAGTATAGGCAGGGAAAAGAAATGGGCAGATTGAGTGGGCAAAGTGGTCCCTATCTGCTATCAAATTCTGTGTTTCTATATTTCTATGTTATTGGGATCCACTCAGGCCACAATAGGTTCTGGGCCCTGGTAGTCCTTGAGCCTTCCTCAGGCCCTGGTAGGCCATGAGCCCTCCTCAATGCCCTGGTAGCCTCCCCTATAGGCCCTGGAGCCCCGAGGCCCTGACTGGCTCTGTACCTTCCCTGTGCCCCAACAGGCCCCATGCCCTTCTCATGCCCCAGTAGCCCTGTAACCTCCACAAGCCTAGACTGTACTGTTTGCTTACCCATAAGGGCTAGGGGTGAGTAGCTGGTCAGGTCATAGAACTGGATCAGATAAGTTTTGCCCAGTTTAGTGGGTCACATTAGAATCAGATTTCAGCTAGTCTGACCAGATTTTGAACTGATCCTGCATTTCAAGATAAACAAACAGTACACCAATCTCCCAACCCTAACCCTCATGTTCACTGCTGTATCACAGGATTCAAAGCACTCCTGCAGCCCAGAATCACTTACTGCCTTCCTCTGCGTGCACACATGTACCATTAGTTGCTCTGAAAGAGGCTACATCCTTTCTTCAGTTCAAGAAATGGGCAGACTTTGATGAACTCTTGGTCTTAATCTGCAATCACATTCTATGATTCTGTGCAGCGTGTGCCAACTTCCACACTGTCACTAATTCCCATCTGGTGCCAATACTAAATTAAAAAGTCTACCAATCAGAGGAGGTCCATATGTGTGTGCTCTTCTTCCCTATGCCTTGGGCTACCCCAATTACTCCTAGCTGCTTCCCCCATAGCTAGCAGCCGATTAGGAATTCCAGTTGGCACACCACTGTGATGCTGCTGCTAGGAGCAGGGCTTCTCTAAGGGCATCAAATTACAAAAGATGCCATTACACAAGTTCCACCGCAAACCCCATCACCATAGTGAATAATGCCACCAGTTTATTCACTTGATACTTACCATACTGCCCCCCCCCCGTCATGCACAGGAAGAGGAGGTATAGATGATGGATGCACTCACCTCCGAATTGCTTTGAATAACGTGGTAATGGACTATGGAAAAGGGGTTAAACTCTGCTATTTAAATATATTTCACTTTTTCTTTTTATAGTATGTTGCATTTCTGGTTCTGGTTATCATTTAACCCATCAGAGCTGACCCAAAACATGTTGCCTGAAAGAGCTAACCTACATACCCTTATAGAGTGCTGGAAGAAGGGGCTGAATTAGGAAGGAAGAAGAATTGGTTGGGGAAGGGAAACAATGCCAAGCAAGACAAGTGCTAGTAGTGTGCTAAACACACACAGTGTAGGTTTGTTTTTATTTTCTTTGCTCACCAGAGGATTAGTGAGGGTTTGGGGGAGGGGCTTACCCCCCCGGCGGGGTCGGTAAAGGGGGGCTCCTTCCCCCACCAAAACTGGATCAAGGAACTGCATTGTGGCTAGCCAGGTGTGGGGCCTGCGGGTTCCCCCGTCATCCTCTGGGAGCTGTGCTTTTCCTGTTTTCTTTTTGCCTTACGGTAGCGCAGCATGCAAGAACACCTGCAATGGGGCAGGCATGCTCCCGCGTACGGCCCTGTCAAGCATCTGCAGCGCATTGCCTCCGACAGTAGCGGCTGTGTGGTGCCTAGCCCCAGCCTCCACCAGGGGTCAGGAGTGCACCGGCTACAGAGCACCCCCCTCCCTGGAGATGGACAGCAGTCCCCAGTGGCCCATGTTCATTCCCAAACATTGGTTGCCTGCGTGATGTGAGGTAAGGTGCCAGAGCCTCAGTGCCATCAGGCAGGCCTATGCACAGCAATTTAGATTGGTTTATAGCAGCCCCACAGTAACTTCTCACAGCAGCTATGAAAATATTCAGCTACTTACACCAGTTTGCAGCCAGCAGCTCATCACAACAACAGAAGTAATGTGGCAGTCAAATCCCAGCAGGCTTCACATACACACTGACCTCACACATTTGGTTCCTTCCCCCATTCATTCACTTTATAACTGCAGAGCAGTAACATTATTGCTTACCTACACAGTCCAGAAGGAAATCAGTTTATCATAAAAGACAGTGTCAACTTTATTCAGAGCTAAAAGGTCTGCCTCAAGAGTGTTACAGATCTGTTGATGGTAAGGCCCATCTTTCACTAGTAGGGAGCTGTGTACATAAGGTCTCAAAATGAAAGCCTTTAAACCACCTTAAGTACCACCTGAGCACCAGTCCTCCCTCCTCCTGACCTCCCTACTGCCCACTGCCTGCCAGCCCAGACTGGCTAACCCAGCATGTTCAGTTCCTGCAGAAGTTCACATGTTGTAGCCTGCCCTGGCAATTGCCAATGCCAGTTCCTTCCCTTCAGGACAGTTGGTTGTCAGGTGATGATGATGTATTTCTTCCATCAGCTCGGGCTCACCCAGGGATGGCTCAGGATACCTGATGGCCTGCCACACCGCCCGTGCTGCTCTACTCACTCTGTGGGTGGGTCAGGGTGTGGCTCAGGGGCACTGGTTTTTAGGCCCTGTGTGCTCTGGCTCCCTCCTCAGCTCCTCCCAAAAGACTCCAATTCCCGTCTTGGCCGACTGAGGTCTGATCCCTGTGCCACCGGCCGTCAATCGAGACTCACGGGGGCGGGTCATATCACAGACCCGAGCCTAACCCAACCACCACACCACTGCACTGGCTGGCTCGCCATACACCTGCCCCGAAACTCCTCGATGAAATGACCATTGCTGGCACTGCCTGTGGCTTTGCTGGAGGGACCCAAGGACCGGGATATTTTTAAATTAAATAAGCCTTTTAAGGCAGGTGCGCAACAAAACAATGCTGGGCTACTGCTCGCTAGGTCGCCATCTCGCTTACATGTGCCTCCCATCCTCTCCTCACTCCTCTCTCCTACCAGACTCAGACACGCTCTCCCCACCACCTCATGTAGCCAGTCACAGACACTCTTGCTACTCCTGGCTCCTCCTTCTAACTATCCTAATTTGTGGATGCTTCGCACCCAGGAGCCAGGAGCAAATTTAATTGGTTTGTATGATTGCTTATTGCTGGCAGTTGTGCCAGGGTACCATTACACATTTTGGCACCCACCCTCAGTAAAGAAATAAAGACAGAAAACATACACACAGTTCAGAAAAAAAAAATATGGCGGGTCATGGAATCATGGTCGACTTCAGTGGATTTCAACTCTAGTATATTAAGACTGCAATTCAATGCAATTGCAACTAATTGCAATTGCATTGAATTGCAACTGATGATTCCAACTGCAGACGACGGCTCCAGGGACTACCATGAACTTGCACATAACTGAGGTCAGACTGACCAGTCTGTAGTTCCCCGGGTCATCCTTGGGATTGCTCTTATGGAGGACACTACATATGCCATTTTCCAGTTCGGTGGTACCACACCCAACTCCAGTGAACTATTGAATAGGTCAGCTAAGGGACCTGCAAGTTCCTCTGCCAGCTCCATCAGCACCTTTGGGTGTTACCATCTGGGCCTGGGGATTTATCTACCCTTAATGCTAACAGCCCTTTCCTCATCCTAGCCACTTCTATAAAAACATATGTGCTCCTTGCCAGTTCATCTCTTCTCCTTTCCCCTAGTGGCACCATTCTGTCTCTCCCCCTGGTGAAGACCAAACAGAAGTACTCATTCAGTACTTTTTCTTAATCTTAATTCTCCTCTACCTACTCGTCCCGATTCCTGTTTTTCATAAATCTTTTTATTGAAAGTAAGCAGGTTTGCACACATTTTAATCAAGTCATATACAAGTAAAGGCACATATATATCAGTGAGTAGCAGAGATTACATTTTCCAAAATATCAATCTGAGTGGCAATATAGAGATTACTGTTAATTTCTGTTACAATGTCCCAACACCAAGATGTTAATGTAAATAGCTGTGAATATTGCAGCAAGTGGGCTATCACCAGACACACACCTCACCCCTCACCCCCAAGTTGGGAATTGACCTCTCTCCATGGCATCCAGCAGAGGGTTCCACATTAGCTCAAACACATCAGAATTCCCATTTGTTGACAACTGAGTTTTCTCCAGAGTTAAGCACTGTTTCATGTTACTGGCCCACTGCCCAGTGGATGGGGAGCTCTCCAACATCCATAACTGTGCTATAGTCTTCTTAGCATTGACTAGTGTCAGGTCCCATAGAGGGCCCCCCTCCTATGTTGAGGGTATACAAGGTTGACTCCTAGTAAAAGTTCTAATGGAGATTTGGAGGGGCTATAACCCAGTATCCCACTCATTATTCTATGAATTTTGTGCCAGAAGGGCACAATCCTGGGGCACTTCAGTACCATGTGTAAAAAATCTGTGTCCACCCCTTGACATTTAGGACAACTGCTTGAGTTTTCCTGGTTCAATGCATGTAGTCTTTTGGGAGTAAAATATGGTCTATACATAAAGTTCAGGTGGGCTTGTCTGAATTTGTTGCTTCAAGAGTAATTGCTCAAATGCTTGGCAGCTAGTCTCAAGTAGCTGGCTCAATGGTAATAGGTCCTTTTCCCATTTAGCAATTATAGGGGCCGCTGCCTCACCCTTCTTACCCATTAGGGTTTGGTAAAAGGTTGTGAGTGGCTTCCTGCAGGGTTGGGGCCTATATAATTCTTCAAACAGTAAGAGTGTAGCCCAGCCATGCCCACTGTCCATAATACTCCCCAATCTCTGCTGCACTATCAGGTAGATGAAAAGGTCTCCTGTATCCAAGTTCCACCTCTGCTTCAGTGCAGCAAATTCCAGCATCCTGCCCCTCTCATACAACTGGTGCACCATATTTAGGCTCAAATGCTGCCATCACAGCAGCCATTGGTGCAGCTGAGTTGAGTATGGGCCCCTATCTTTCATTTCAATCATTAGCGCATGGGCATTGTGATATGGGATGTTTATGTGAGGCAATGCAGACACCCTGTAGGTGGCCAGAGTAAAGGGACTGTATACAGATGGGATAGACTTGAACCCCAAGGCAGGAGATGAGAGTCGGTGTATAGTGATACCCCCAGCTCCTCTTCCTCCATGGCTAGCCATGACAGTCCCTCTCCTCTGGCCCCACCAGAAGAAAATCCAGTTGAGCAGCCCTATAATAAAAAAAATGTATATATAATCTTTCTGTTGTAGACAAGACATTTGTATAATTGCTTCTCATTTGTAGGCATTGAAATTGATAAACTATTTGGCATTGACACTGGTACAGTTCCTCTCACATTGTCCAGTCCTATGACTTGACCTGTTCTTTTCTTATTTATAATTTGCACTTATTATATTCGTCATGCTGTTCCCTTGTACGGTCTTGTGTCCCTCAGGACCTCCTTGTAAAGGAGCTTGCTCAATGGAGTTTTCCTGGAAATAAACTTGAAACTTGAAACTATAACAATTCAAGAAAATTGGAAGGCCCAATCCTCCCTTAGCATCCGGGAGTTGGAGTATACTCTGTTCTATTCATGCTGACTTCCCCCTTCATAGGAATTTGTGCACAATTGAGTGTATTCACTGGAAGTGCACCAAGGGGACTATGGTCGGCAGGATTAGTATAGATACAGACACTCTGGAAGGATCATCATCTTAACTGTGTTGACCCATCCCAATACCTACAGAGACAAGGATTGCCACCTCTCACAGTCCTCTGCTAGATGAGTGATCAAGGGTCTGTAGTTTAGGACATGCAGGAAGCCCAGCTTAGCAGTCATAAATATACCCAAGTACTTGAGGTGTTCAACTAACACCAAACCTCCAAGTTTTGATATTAACTGGGGTCTATTTGAACGATCAATAGGGAGTAGTTCACTCTTGGACAAGTTGACTCTATGGCCTGACAGGGAGCCATACTCCCCCAGTATGGTGTGGACTTTTGGGTGGTCCTGTTCTGGGTTTTGTAGGTAAAGCAATAGGTCATCATCATACAGGCAATTTTATGCTCCTTGCCCCCCCCCCAGAAACTCCAAATGGCCTCATGGTTCCTAATGGCCACTGTCAGTGGGTCTAGTGACAGAACATAAAGTAGTGGGGACAAGGGGCACCCCTGTCGAGTGCCCCAGCCAAAAGTGAAGGGAAGTGTTAGTGCCATATTTACTACAATCTGTGCAATGGGGGAAGTATACAGTCCACTGATCCAGTTCAGCAAGCTCTTTCCTACCTCCATACGCCTCAGGGTCTCAAACATGTACCCCCACTCCACACGATCAAATGCTTTCTCAGCATCCAGGGTGAGTATGGCCACACCATGCTTATTAGAAGTCCTCCCCTAAGAGTGAAAAACATTGAGGGTCTTGCAAATGTTGTGTTCCCCCTGTCACTCCCTGCACAAACCCCGCCTGATCCAGGTGTACTAACAGTGGTAGTAGAGGTTCAAGGCAGGAAGCAATCACTTTGGCAATAATTTTATAATCTGCAATTAGTAAGGAGATGGGGTGATAGGATGCACATAGAGTGTTTTTTTTTCCCTTGTTTTGGCAGGACAGTTATTTTAAGATGATTTTCTCTCTTAGAGCAAAAGGATGGGGGGTGCTGAACAAATTTTAATGCAGACAGTCTTTTCCAGTTTCAATAATATCTTTCTTTATTATTTAAAAATGGCAAATGACTCAACGTTTCACTTACTGCATAGGCTTTTTCAAGAGATGCCTTTCTAAAAAAATACATAAACAATGTTAACAAACTGTCCACATCCAATCAGTTAATTAACAAAGAAGTTATCAAAGACAAATAAAATACCAAGATTCCCACAGGTGCTACTTACAAAATGTGATTTCCCAAAATTCAAAACCGTTATTCTTCAGTCACATAATCCCCTAAAATAGATTTTCAGGAATTCTAGAAAAATACAATATCCAAAGATATATATGATACCTTTTAACTATATATTAATATAATTGAAAATGCTACCTAGCACCAGATATCAAGCAAACAGGAAAGAAAAGTGATATAAACACCAAATCAAAACATATTAAATTACCCAAACATGCCTGTACCACAGAGAAGTAAAGCATGTTTAAGTCTCTCAACATTCCTTGACATTCTTTTTTTCACCTGGTGATTTATTTGTTCTCTCTCAGGTTCCTGGCTAAAATTCAAATAATGAAAATCTTTTTTTAAAGGTTCCACATCAGTTTCAAAATGGAGAAATGTTTTACTCTATTACATTAATTTCGTCATTTCATTAGATCATTCGTTCCTAACGGCTACGGTTTACAAGTAAAAGGAAAAACTTTTCTTTACCCAGACCATAACAATACATTTATCAACCTATTTTCTCTTAATAAACAAATTTTCTATGCTTCTTATTAACAGACTCATCTATAAGTCCACAATAGTGACAACAGCAATAGACAGAACTCATCTCTGCATTTCATTTATAACTATTTTTCATTCCCGGGCTTCATTAAGCACCAGTGTTAGCATAGCTACTTAGGAAAGAAAAAGGCATAATCTCACTCATTTATCTCCATTTACTGAATGACATTATCTAAAAATCCTCAAATCTGCAGCAGTGTATACGACAATACACAGCATTTCTCTAAATCATTCCTTTTGTGATGTTTATCATTCCCAGAATCTATTTAAAATGTCTACACTAACTGTGGCTCTCTATAACAACCAAGGCTATTTAGAATTGCATTTGTTTCATCCTATTTTGTCCCACAGAAAATCATATATAGGTTATAATGCTATTAGGTTTATGGTTAAATTCTCATTAGAAACAAAAGGGCAAAAAGCCGCCACTCTTTTTAAATGATAAATCTCATAATTCTACTGGTTCTAGTTATCAGTAAACATCTATTTCCGCATGATTATATCAAAAATAAATTCAAATATCTAAGGAGCTCACCCTGTTAACTCAATTCTTTCTTGTGCATCAGACGCTGACTAGGTATCCTCGTGTGTCTATATGGGGAAAGGTCACTTTTTAACCTCAGATGCACTGTGTGAACTACGTCACCCATTCACCTGTTTAAAGCTATAAGCCCAATCAGCCCAAACCTTTACATGTTTGTCGTGGCTTTCTCATCTCATGTTGTTAAAGTACAAACAATATAAGAAGTTTTTATTTCAACCAAAGATAAACTACTAGGCCCCTTAAGCAGCGTATCCAGGAACATAAGTCCAATATTCATAATAAAAAATCTACACCAGTGGCAGATCATTTTTCAGAAGCTGGACATACAGCATCACTGAAATTCTGGGGTTTGGAGGCAGTTAAACCCTCTGTTAGAGGGGGTGATTTCAACAGGATGGTTGAACGAATAGCAACTCGCTGGATTTTTGAAATGAGGGCTTTAGAATCCAGAAGAGGTTTAAACAGAGACATAAACTGGAACTGCTGTTGAAGTTAATTCATTATTCAATTTATGAGTATGTGAAGTATCTAAGGTAAGAATGCGGACACTTAGGGATACTAATGTGCTCTTATATGACTGCAAAAGGGATTTGAGATATCTCTGTGACTGGGATTGTATCTTTGGATATTTGTATAAAGCTGAATACTGATGAGTCAGGGATTACACAGAGATGCAAAAATGGTTGAATGAAATTCTGCGAACTAAGAAACCCTATAGTGGTTGATGTATAATTAATACAGGTGTCTGGGATACTGTGGTAATTGAGATACATTAGTCAAAAATAACAGAAAAATATGATAATAGATAGTCTAAAGAAAAACTTGGACATATTTGAGTATGGCTGAGCGATAAACTTTAAATCCTGAAAATAAAAATGAAAAAATCTTTGTGTGACTTTTAGAAGATTCATGGATGATTTCCGTTTTGAATAGAATTATATTACAGTTGAACTACCTGGTTAATGAGTTATTGCAGAATGGAAAGTACATAAGAGCTGAGGAACCTAGTATCTTTGGTTGAAATAAAAACTTCTTATATTGTTTTTACTTTAACAACATGAGATGAGAAAGCCATGACAAGCATGTAAATGTTTGGGCTGATCGGGCTTGTAGCTTTAAACAGGTGAATGGGTGACGTAGTTCACAGAGCATCTCTGAGGTTAAAAAATGGCCGTTCCCCATATAGACACACAAGGATACCTAGTCGGCATCTGACGCACAAGAAAGAACTGAGTTAACAGGGTGAGCTCCTTAGATGTTTGAATTTATATTTGATATAATCATGGGGAAATAGATGTTTACTGATAACTAGAACCAGTAGAGTTATGAGATTTATCATTTAAAAAGAGTGGTGGCTTTTTGCCCTTTTGTTTCTATTGAGAATTTAACCATAAACCTAATGGCATTATAACCTATATATGATTTTCTGTGGGACAAATAGGATGAGACAAATGCAATTCTAAATAGCCTTGGTTGTTATAGAGAGCCACAGTTAGTGTAGCCATGTTAAATATACCCTGGGAATAATAAACATCACAAAAGGAATGATTTAGAGAAATGCTGTGTATTGTCGTATACACTGCTGCAGATTTGGGGATTTTTAAATAATGTCATTCAGTAAATGGAGCTAAATGAGTGAGATTATGCCTTTTTCTTTCCTAAGTAGCTATGCTAACACTGGTGCTTAATGAAGCCCGGGAATGGAAAATAGTTATAAATGAAATGCAGAGACGAGGTCTGTCTATTGCTGTTGTCGCTATTGTGGACTTATAGATGATTCTGTTAATAAGAAGTGTAGAAAATTTGTTTATTAAGAGAAAATAGGTTGATAAATGTATTGTTATGGTCTGGCCAAAGAAAATATTTTTCCTTTTACTTGTAAACCGTAGCCAGTAGGAACGAACGATCTAATGAAATGACGAAATTAATGTAATAGAGTAAAAACATTTCTCCATTTTGAAACTGATTTGGAACCTTTAAAAAAAGATTTTCATTATTTGAATTTTAGCTAGGAACCCAAGGGAACAAATAAATTAATGAAGTGAAAGAAAGAATATCAAGGAATGCTGTGAGACTCATACATGCTTTACTTCTCAGTGGTACAGGCATGTTTGGATAATTTAATATGCTTTGATTTGGTGTTTATATCACTTTTCTTTCTTGTTTGCTTGATATCTGGTGCTGGGTGGCATTTTCAATTATATTAATATATACAGTAGTTAAAGGGTATCAGATATATCTTTGGATATTGTATTTTCCTAGAAATCCTGAAAATCTATTTTAGGGGATTACGTGACTGAAGAATAACAGTTTTGAATTTTGGGAAATCACATTTTGTAAGTAGCACCTGTGGGAGTCTTGGTATTTTATTTGTCTTTGATAATTTCTTTGTTAATTAACTGATTGGATGTGGACAGTTTTTTAATATTGTTTATTTATGCATTTTTTTTAGAAAGGCATCTCTTGAAAAAGCCTACACAGTAGATGAAACTTTGAGTCGTTTGCCATTTTTGAATAATTAAGAAAGATATTATTGAAACTGGAAAAAATTGTCTGCAGTAAAACTTGTTCAGCGCCCCCCCATCCTTTTGCTCTAAGAGAGAGAATCATCTCATATTTATTCATACATTGGGAGAGGCAGCTTGGAATTTTTGAATAACTGTTCATTTCCTGTGGAACCTCCCCCCTCCTTTTTTTTCCCCTTTCCTTTTTTCCACTTCTGATAGGACAGTTATTGTGGCAGATCGTGTGGAGGGTGGCAACAGCCCTCCTCCCAAGCCCTCTGTGAACATGTCATGCAACGGTTCCAGTAACAGTGGAGCAAATTTGTTAAGGAAGTCAATAGACATACTATCAAGTCCAAGTGCCTTCACCCTTTCAAAGACCAGATTGCTTGCTGCAGTTTGGGGACTGTGAGAGGGGATTTCCAAGCCCTTAGAGTCCTCAGGGGTCAGGATGGAAGCCGGTGCCTTGGCAAAGAAGGCTTCAGATTGCAGACTAGAGGGCTGTAGTTCAGAAGTGTGCAAGGACTTATAAAAGGCCCCAAATTCAGCTCTAATCTGAGGGGTTGCGGAGGCGAACTGACCCGCATGAATCTGGAGCTGTGTGATTGACCTCTACCTTTCACATCGGTGCAGCTCCCAGGTCAAGTATTTCCCCCACCCCTCCCAATCAAAATAGGCTCCTGCATGGGATAACAAGATAGAATGCTCTATTTGAGCACTACTCAACATGTTAAAGTGCCATTTCAACTTTTTTTTATTTTTTTACCTGCCCCGGGCCTTGGCCTTCAGAGGAGGCCTTGTACCCCAACCTCTTTCCACTGGGTCCCAATCTTGGGATCCCAGCTTCATTTTT
The DNA here is from genome assembly GCA_016271365.2 of Neoceratodus forsteri. NCBI lineage: Eukaryota > Metazoa > Chordata > Ceratodontiformes > Ceratodontidae > Neoceratodus > Neoceratodus forsteri. The sequence continues at coordinate 783,725,775 of CM057458.1, read as the reverse complement.
CCCCAATTAGTCCTCTTCCCCTGAAGACATTGGTGTGAAGGATATGTGTCCAGACATGCGGCATGTAGACACATGCTACCATCAAGCACCCATCAATGCCCTCCCTTCCTGACTTCATAGAGCCATTTGCCCTTCCACCCGTGCTTCCACCGACAGTAGTGCTATGAGTGCTTTCACTACCTGGTAGCCCACCATCCCCTGGCAGAGGACAGCATCCATTGGAATACTCAATCCTCCTCCTCCCCCCAGTCAACCCCCGATGGCTCAGGCTCATTCCAAAACCCCGGGTCACAGGCATAGTGCGAGGTGTGGTGTCCAGTGCCTCAACCCTCAGTGCCACTGGGCCGGCCACCATTTCAACTTTTGAAGAGACCCATACATGGTGGGTGTAGCTTGTTCATGTGCTCTTCCTCACATTTCCTCACAGGCTGCTATCTTAACCATGAGCGTCTCTGTTTCAAGCTCTGCACTATTTTTCTTGTGGGCTGACTAGGTGATTGCTTCACCCTGGACATAGGCCTTAAGGGCCTTCCACCTTGTACTGTGTGTTGTGTCCCCTCTAGAAACATAGAAACATATAGAAATCTAGAATTTGATGGCAGATAAGGACCGCTTGGCCCACCCAGTCTGCCCATTTCCCTACCTACTGGATAAGCTGCAGATCCTAGTTAACCAGCAGCCTACTTCTTCCTAACTCCACACCCTAGAATGGCCTTATGACTGTCCCATGCATGCTTGAATTCCACCACTGATTTTAACTCCACAACCTCCTCTGGAAGGCCATTCCATGCATCCACAACCCTCTCTGTGAAAAAATACTCTTAAATTACCTCTGAGATGCCCCCTCCTCTATCTTCAAATTGTGCTCTCTTGTTCTTGCACACTTTTTGAAAGATGCTACCCTCTTGGACTTTGTTGATTCCTTGAGGTACTTGAGCGTTTCTATCATGTCCCCTCTCCCTCCTTTCCTCGAAGCTATACATATTAAGCTCCTTTCATCTCTCTTCATATGTCTTCAGGTGCAGACCCTGCACCATTTAGAGTTCCTCCACTGGACAGCTTCCATCCTGTTCATGTCTTTATGGAGATTGGGTCTCCAGAACTGCACACAGTACTCAGATGGGGTCTCACCAGCTGTCTGTACAGAGGGATAATAACTTCCTGTTTTCTACTGGTGATCCCTCTCCCTATGCATCCCAGTATCCCCCAGCCTTCCTTGCTACCTCTCACATTGCTTGCCCACCTTTAGGTCATCTGATATGACTACCTCCAGGTCCCTTTCCATTTTGTTGTTGTTAGTATCTCACTTCCATTGTGTATTCTTCCCAGGTTTTTGTTTCCAGGTGCATTAACTTGCACTTTTAGCACTGAATCTAAGCTGCCATACATTTGACCATTCCTCTAACTTTGCACAAGTCCCTTCTCATCCTTTCCACCCCACCTGTGCATCAACTCTGTTGCAGATCTTGTGTCATCTGCAAAGAGACATACTTTTCTTCCAGTCCTCTGCAATGTCGCTTATAAAGACATTGAAGAGGACCGTCCATACTGAACTCATGTACCCCACTAGTAACCCTCCTTTCTTCTGAGTAGACTCCATTTACTATTACTCTCTGTGTCCTATTCTCCAGCCAATTCTTACCCAGGCTGTCATCTTGGGACCCACTCCCAGGCTGGCTAACTTGTATATTAATCTTTGTGTGGAACTGTGTCAAATGCCTTGTTAAAGTCTAGGTAGGCCATGTCCACAGCCCTCCCTTAATCTACTACTTTGGTCACCCAGTCAAAGAAATCTATCAGATTCGTCTGGCATGACCTTCCCGCTGTGAATCCATGCTGCCTAGGGTCCTGTGCCCTCTGGCCTCTAGTTACTCAACAATTCTTTCCTTCAGAAGTGATTCCATCATTTTCCCTATCACTGAGGTTAAACTAACAGGTCTGTAGTTTCCTGCTTCTGCCTTGCTCCCACTTTGTGAAGGGAATCACATCTACCTCTTCCAGTCCTCGGGTACCACCCGATCCTCCCATGATTTGTTAAAAAGGGTAGTCAGTGGTGTCACTAGTTCTACCCTTAGTTCTTTTAGAATTCTGGGATGAATCCCATCAGGCCCCATTGCTTTGTCCACCTTCAGTTTTAAGAGTTCTTTCAGAACCCTTTCTTCTGTAAATGGGCTGATATCAACTTCTGTATCCAGAGTGTTTCTACTGTTTGTTTTAGGTACCTCCCCCTCTTCATTTGTAAATACTGAGCAAAAATATTTGTTTAGTATCTCTGCCTTTTCACAGTCTCCCTCTGCCCACCCTCCCTCCCCTTTATTAAGCCTCACTATCCCTCCCTTGGTCTTCCTTCGCTCCCTGATGTACCTATAAAAGGTTTTATCCCCCTTCTTAACTGAGTTGGCTATCTTTTCCTCGGTTTGGGCCTTTGCTGTTCTGACTGCCTTCCCAGCCTCCTTTTGCTTTAACTGATACAGTTCCCTGTCCTGCTCCTTCTGCGATTCCTTGTACTTCCTGAATTCTTTTCTTCTTGAACCTTCACTGCTACTTCCTTTGAGAACCATAGTGGTTTCTACATCGCTTTGCTTATTTTGTTTATTTGCTTCCACACAAAGGCAATGCTACTCTCTGTGATGGCAGTTTTATTATTCCCCATTTTTCTTCCACCCCTCCTCCCTAACCATTTGCTAGTGCATTCCTTAGGCACTCACACATTTTGGCAAAGTCAGCCCTCCTAAAGTCCAGTACTTTTGCCTTTGTATGGATTGACTCTATTGCTGTGTTTATTGTGAACCATACTGTTCGATGGTCGCTAGTTCCCAGATGGCTACCCACTTCTACATCTGTGATCCTCTCTCCATCTCTATTTGAGAGAACCTGGTCTAAGATTGCTCCCTCTAACCCTGTGGTGCCGAAATTCCAGGTGTGATGTGGTCATGGATTCAGCAAAGGTAGTGTCTTCTAACAATTAAGGGTCCAGTCTCCAGGGTCTGCAGGTAAGCAGGGAGCTAAGGGGTGCCAGGGATAAGACCAATGAGACATGATCAGAAAATAATATTGGAGAGTATTTGGTGGGGCCCATACTGGGAAGGAATGTAGAGCTAACCAACAACTAGTCCAACCTGGCATAAGAATGATGTGCATGTGAAAGGAAACTATATTTCAAAGATAGTTTTCAATGCTGTATTATTCTTTTGATGTTTTTCAAATAGAGACTATGGGCAGGATTCTCAAAGAAGATGCATCCAGTGCATCTCTGCTGCCCCAGCGCAGGGGAGATGCACTGAGTGCAAAATGGGATATTCACAGAGGAGGCACAGGGAGATGCCCCCAGCACAGCCCCTCTGTGAATAGCACAGGTGCGCCCAGCCCAGGATGCCCTGTAGCATCCCAGGCTGCTTCAACGCATCCCTCATGACAGGCTGTGAGCCCATTGGAGCAGGGCATCTCAGGATGCCCTGCACCCAAAAATGCAATTCACAGCCAGGGGCATGCAAATGAGGCCATTAGGCATGCATGGTGCAATGGGGCCGTTAGCATGCCATTTAATCCCATTTGCATAGCGTCAGCTGGGATGCCCTAGCAGAATGCACTGAATTGTGTCCACCACCCTTCCCCTGCCCAACCCCAGTGCAAGCCATGCTGCACCGGTAGCATTGAAAGCAATGAATCCCCCCATGCCTCTGTAGGAAGCCACACCCCGTGGCAGTACAGATATTGGCAACCCCCCCATGCCCACTTACAAAGCTGCTCGGTGGCATCAACAGTACGGAACCCCCATCCTTACGTACAAAGCCGCACCTGGTGGCTGTGGCAGTAAAAATAACTCCCCAGCACTAGTCAGATGCCTCTCCCAGGGCTGAGTGTAATGAAGAACCCCCCCAGCCCCAAGCCCTCGGTAATGCTGCCTCCCGCGGCAGTGTGCCAGTGCAGTCAGGCCCCCCTAACCACCCTATCCTACCGGCCCCTCCACCCCAGCAGGATCCTGCTGTCGGCGGGCAACTCAACCCACCTGCATACCACCACTTCCGCCTGCCGACAGAGCTATCTGGGAATGACAGCAATTGTTCAGCCTGACAGGCTGTATGATTGCTGTCATTCCCAGACAGCTCTGTCAGCAAACGGACATGGCAGTATGTGGGTGGATTAGCTGCCCACTGACAGTGGGATCCTGCGGGGTGAGGGGGAGGTGGTGGGGGGTGCTGAGGGGCCTGATTGCACCGCACATTGACGAGAAGTGGCATTACCAAGGACTTGGGGCTGGAAGGGGGTTTTCACTACATTTGTTGCCGAGCATCGACGGGGTGCTTGGGGGAAGTTTCTTTACTGCCACAGCCGCCAGGTGCAGATTCAGTAGGGCATGGAGGTTCAGACTGTTGATGCCCCAAGCTTTTGCACGGGGCTTGGGGGCACCATGTTCATTGCCGCTGTCATGGGCAGCATTGTAGAGGGGCTTGGGGCTGAGGGGTGCTCACTGGACTGCCAGGATGGGCAGGCACCCATGCTGCTGCCTGCAGTGCGGCAGCCTGCCTGTAGGTGGCCACCAACATAAGTCTAGTTTTCTAGACTCATCTTTCTGTGATGCATCCCTGGACTTGCCCCGAGGTTGTGCCACAGAATTGGTCTGTGAATGGGGCTGTGCCCGGTATGCATGGGTATGCCCCCCCCCACAGCCCCCTCAGGATGCACCACGTAGCATTACTGGTGGAATGCGGCGCATCGGGGTTGCACCGGTGCATCAGGGTTGTGCCAGCACATTGGCACCCTGCCTGAATCACCCTTGGGTGCATTTTGGAGATGCCCTGGCACATCTCAGATGCACTGGACGCATCCCTTCTGTGAATCCTGCCCTATATGTTCAAACTGAAAGGAGGCTTCCCAAGTCATAGCCAGTGCTACCATGAATAAGTAAACATGAGCAGAAAAAAGAGGAGCAACTTGGCAACTGCCAAAAGACCTGAATGCTAGGTCAAGTTTAAAATTACTTTATTCAATACCAAAGTCAAAGCTGATCAAGACAAGCAGAACCCCTCCACCAACGTTTCACCTAGCAAGCCTTGATAAAGCATTAGTGCTTCGTGAAATGTTGGTGATGGGGTGCTGCTTGTTTTGATCAGCTTTGACTTTTGTACTGAATAAAGCGATTTTAAACTTGTCCTAACATTCAGGTCTTTTTGTCAGTTGCCAAGTTGCTCTGCTGTTTTCTGCACAGAGACAATATGTTTTTCTGTTACTGGACTTTCGTTATACACTGTGTTTGGGTCTTGTATTCGTTTTATTTTTGTATATCCCTATGTGACCCAGACTCTGAGTTGCACCTAGAAATGAGCCTTGGCTCAGCAGTGCCTTTCCCGGTTACCAGCTTTTAAATAAATAAATATTCCCAACTGCTCGGTTGCTGGTGCCTGCATACATCAATATGGTGGAATGTGCTTTCCAGCTCCCCCAGTGTCTTGGCATTCTTAGAGATGGGTACAAAAGTTGGATTTGACCTGTCCACTATCACATCTGAGACACAGTTATAGTTCCCCAAGAATCCATGGACCCAGCAGAGAAGCCATGTCCACTGCCAAGTGCTGGAAAAACCATGGGTCCTCTATGTTTGGTGCATACACCGACTCAACAGAAACTGTACCCACTCCCTCCAAAGCAACATTGGCAGGCATATATCTTCCCCCTGGGTCCACCAGAATTTGGTTTATCCCAACCTGGGTGCCTTGTAGGAACCAAATGGGCACCCCTCAGGCCTTGGTGGAAAAACACAAATGTATCCAGGCCCCCCATGCAATCTCCTATCCTCACAGCTTCTGCCTGGGACATATGAGTCTCCTGCATAGGTACCATCTGTAGCTTGTTTATCTTTATTTCTGCAGCTACACATTTATGTTTTACATTGGATTTAAGGCTATTGACATTCCAGGTGGCCACGTTTACTGAATAATCATCATCCAACTGAATGTAAGGCCCTACAGCAACTGGGGAGAAGCCTCAGCACCACTTATTCTCAGCTTTTATCATTAAACCATACTTAATTCTCAACCATTGTAACCTGCATACATTTTTAACTTTCCCCTGTAAGTACCCTCTCCCTCCAAACTGCCACCCCCCATTGCCAACATATGAACTAACTGTAACAACAATAATGGAGCAAACCGGTAATGTTTTCCCCTTCCCCCCTCTTTTCACTGGGTACATATTACCCAGGCAGTGCACCCTTAGAAACTAATAGTGGTATGAGAAAAACGGTCTACTCTCATGTTGAATGGGTACCTTTTTTCAGAATCTGATTAAGAAAGATATCAAAAACCCGGACCTTAGAACATTTTAGCATATTAATATGAATATGCCACTACTTAAGGGCAAAACAATTAAAGGATACCAAGCAAGAGTAGCACAGGCCGGGAAGGAAGGAATGTCCCATTCTTCAGCCATGGGGCACTGCTCTCCAATCTTCTTCCCTCTCACCCATGAGGGGTCATTGATTTGTACCATATTTCATTAGGGTCAGAAGAGAGCATTACCCAGGCCACCCCACTCCATGCATCAACCACAGTTTAAACTTAGTGACAGTGGGAAGCTTCCTAGTCCCCCCTCTTCCCAGCATAGTTATCTGGATTTCAATAACTTTAATACAATTGAACAACAACTTTGCTAAGCAGTAGCAAAACGGTAATAACAGTTAATGGTTAAGCTCCAGTTAACACCAGAACTCCTGATATCTCCATGCAGCCAAGCTTGCTGATGCACTGACACTTGCATGCATTTCTATAATCCTCTGCCCATAGCTATCCATGTCACCAGACATTGTGGTGCAGAATCATGGTAAGAGGAATTGCTGTTGGAGATGATCCAGTGTTGAAGTATGGGTATGTCCTGTATCCTTGGCCACAAGGCCAGTCCTATCCTGCCAAGGCTTCAATGTAACCAAATAAATTGTTACACCAATATGTCAGATGGTTCAGCACATATTCGCTCCCACAGGAGCAAGGACACAGAGGCATAGTGTTCTAGTGGGGTCTTCTATTTTCAAGTCCCAATGGGCACTAAACCCCCCTGAAACATAACTTAGACCACAACAAAGCTCAGAAACATTGTCTTGGTGCCACCAGGTAATGCAGTTGCAACATCACCACAGGTTTCGCACTCTCAGGCCATGCCCCAAGGCCCAGATCACAAGGTGCTATGAATTTTTAAATATAAAGGAGCCATAGAGATCTTGGACCCCACAGGGAGATACCGGGACTACCAAACAGAACAACGTGAATACAGATACTCATCTGGTTGATGCTGTGTTTGAATTGATCTTCAATCTCCCCTCCACATGTGATGATTCCTTCTCAACCCACCACTCTGCCTCCAGATAATGTGAGAAGAAATTTGGGTGCTTTCCAGGGTGATCCACTTGCAATTTCACTTGATAAAGGAAGGCAAAATCCAGCAAAGGGTGTATAGCCAGGACTTGATCAAGTTGAATTTCTGCTTGTGTTGTTGTAGGTCCCAGCTGTAATCCTGCTAGATCGACACTTGGCCGTTGCCCATCACAATGGGTACTTGTGCCTTAGCCGCGTGAATAACTTTCTCTTTGTTAGTAAAATGTAGATATTTAATTAGACAAAGTCTGGGGTGCTCCCCTGGATTGGGAGGTGGCCCCACTCGATGCATTCTCTCAGTTTTATACAATGCAGCTTCTGGGTTCAATTTCAGGTGCTCCGTGATCCACTTTTGCAGGCTCTCCACAGGTTGTTTCCATTCTGAGATTTGAGTGCCAACTGCAGTTGTCTTGTCCAATCAGCTGACCCTGCAACTCTACTATGGTCTCTTTTAGGATCTTCCTGTCTCTGGCTAGTGAGACTGCTGAGTCCTCCAGTTCACTTATCCTATGCTCTAGCTCCTCGTGTCTGGTGTTGTGTGCTGCAGAAGTCTTGGAAAGGCCAGTTACCACTGACTAGAGATGGGCGATTTGCAGATAATGTTCATGAAGCCCACCTTCATCTCCACTTGCATGTTTGCTAAGGTGGCCAGCACTCCCTCCAAGGACCTTTCAAAAGCCGACATTGCACTTTCCTCCACTGCGGCAGCCTGGGCATGCATGCATGTGTGGGTTTCCGGCCCAGATTGCTGTTCTTTTACAAGGCCTGCAGTATCGAAATTGAGCTTGAGTTGCTTGATTTTGGACTTATTTGCTGTCATTTACCGTCTGAAATAGAATTCTGTGCACTGGATCACTGCTTCTTTAAGTAAGTCTATAGAAAAAAATGTTTTAAAGTTTAGTGGCCAGGGAACTGTATTATGCTACTTCCACCATCTTGCAATGCTGGCCACACACACCCTCCATCCCCATTCCTGAGGGTAGCAAATGATTTTCCCACTGATATAGTGAAAAAAGGCATTTGCCCCCTTTTAATACCCTAAGTAGCTGCAGTTCCTTCTGAGCTGTAGCACACTGGACTACCCTACCTGCTACGTGGTTCCACTAAGGCACGTCGACAAAAAATACACCAACATCCATTACATCAATACGTCTACACTGTCAACCCCCACAGTGGCACAGAAACAAAACTACAGACTACTACACTGACCAACAAACACTACAATACATGGTATAATGCAGGGTGCTATGAGCCCCCACACCCTCACATGTGGGGGGGGCTATGCCATTCACACCCATCGAACTATAGATAACTAATTCCACATCACACAGACAGTGGAGAAAAGGGTAGTCCCTCCAGCTGCACAACCACCTGACAGTAGCACTAAAGGATGTCGGCAGCACTGTTGTCGGACCGGCTTGGGGGAACCACATACTACCACCTGTGTATTAAAAAACACATTCCCACCCACCGCACTGTCTACCCCATCTCAACTCCCCCACATCACCCAGTCTATTAAACCACATAATCCCACCCACTGCACATCCCACCCACCTCTCAATCATTTACCCCTCATGCTCACTCCAGCAAAGCACACTCTCTTCCGCTGCACATCCCGCCCACCTTCCGAATGTTTGCCCCATGCTTGCTCCACCAAGACACAGTACCACCCACTGCACAGCTCCCCACCTCCTGATGGTATACCGTTATGACAGCAGTGCCTACTCTTGTTGACATTGAATCCCTATCGCTGTCAGTACCTTCGTTGTAAAGCTGTTGCTGTAATTGTTTTCAGGCCAAACAAGGGTCTCCTCCTCGTGGCCCTGTTCATAGCCACAATACTCTGGGTTGACTGGCTAGCTGGTGGACAAGGCCCTGCTGAGCAGCCTCCTCACAGACCAGCATCTCACCAGACCTTGTACTCTTACAGCCCACCCCTGGCTGACAACTTAGCCATCCTACTTGCCACCAAGCTCAGTAGGAGCAGTATTTACTACAGGGCTATCCTCCTAATGACCCACAAACCAAAAAAAACTAGGTTCCCACTTCTAACCTTTGTTCTCTGCCTCCTGCTAACTGCCTTGCTATTAAGGACTGGAGACATTCACCCTAACCCCAGCCCGGGTGTTGATAACACCTCTATTTCCACCTCTCAAGACCTGAACTGGACTGCACCAGGGCTTGAGGCTAGTTCACATGAATATTTTAGTCTTAGGCCAAAATTCACGAAGTACAAGCATGGCTAGCCCTCTTTAACCTGGATGTGCTTATGTCTCTGAGACCTGGTTAAAACCATCGATTCTAGACCATGAATTTGCTGCCCCAGGATACATCTGTTACAGGAAGGACAGACTCCTGAAAAGAGGGGGTGGGGTACTCATCTACATGAAGGCTTCCATGATCTCTTCACAAATTAACCTGCAAGTTACTCTGCCCCCTGAAATTAAAGCTATCTTTGTACGCATCACCCTCAATGGTGCCAAACACCTAAACGTAGGGTGTGTATATAGTCCACCAAAGGATGCTCTCAAATCCCTTGAGACACTCTCAAGAACTCCAACAGCTGAGTTTGTAACTGAACTCATCATCCTTGGAGACTTCAACCTGGACTGGGCCAAAGAGGCAAGGTCCTCCATAACAGGTTTGCTACAAGAAGCTAACCTCTCCCAGATAATCACCCTGCCCACAAGGTTGAACTACAAAATGGGTAACCACTCAATCATTGACTGGGTACTGGTGTCCAACCCTATAAACATTCAAGCTGCTGGCACCTTGTTGGATGCACTCAGCGACCACTCACCAATCTTCTGTGTCTGGAAAAACAGAGCGGTAAAGGTCCCGCCTAGAATACTCACTGCCCGGGACTTCTCTAAGTTCTCCCCGGAGCACTACAACACTCCCCTGGGCAACCTGGATTGGAGCCCAATAAGAAGTCTACCTACCTTGGAGGGGGCAGTGGACTTCTTTAATAGGTCTATCATGTGGGCCTCGGACCTCCTGGCCCCAATAAAACCTACTGGGTAAAAGGCCACTGCTATAAGTGGATTACCCCCAAAGGCCCTGATGACCAGCCGAGACAAAGCCTGGAAAAAGTCCAAAGACTCGGCTCTCCTAGCTGACCAGGTTATCTATAGAGCCCTCCGAAACCAATGTAAAAAGGCCACCAAAGTAGCAAAAATGGAGTATCTAAACCACCTCCAGAAAGCAAACCTCGGCAACCCTAGGACTTTCTTGTCCCACATCAACGAACTGATTAAGGGGTATAAAAAGACGGACATGGGCCCTATCACAGCTAATGGACAGGTACTACACGACGTTGGCACTAATCGCTGAGACCCTCAATTCCTACTTCATAAACCCTGATAAACATCAGGCAGGGTTATCGGTACCCAACTACCAATCTGCTCCGTTGGATCCCTCTACCCTCGACCGCCCACCCTTTCATTTAAGGCTGGTTAAGGTCAAAGAGGTACTGGCCACTCTAAATACCCTTAAAACAAGAGGTTCAGGAGGCCCAGATGGACTCAAAGCCAGGTTGCTAAAAGATGGGGCCACGGCTCTCGTGCGACCACTCACCTGGCTGATCAATAGGTCATTACTTGAAGGATCTGTCCCGGAGTTGTGGAAGCAGGCACATGTGGTCCTGATTCATAAGGGCGGGCCTGTAGAACCCATTGAGAACTACAGGCCTATCTCCCTGCTGTGTGCCCTGTCTAAAATCCAGGAGAAGCTCATCTATACCCACCTTAAGGAATACCTGGAGGCACACTTGCTGTTGTCCCCATCCCAACATGGCTTTAGAGCCAAACACGGGACAGACACTGCCCGAATCAAATTCTCTACTGATGTACTCAGAAACCTAGACTCGGGATCCTATACAAGGGCAGTTTTTATAGACCTCTTTAAGGCCTTTGACCCGGTGGATCATGGATTATTACTCCAAAAGCTCCACGACATAGGCCTTGATGCCCACGCCCTCAAATGGGTTGAAAGCTACCTCTCTGGTTGCTCACAGAGGGTCAGGTGGCAGAAGAAACTCTCCAAACCACTGTCCCTAAAGGACGGTGTACCCCAGGGATCTATACTTGGGCCACTAATGTTTTCGCTGTTCATAAATGAACTGTGCAAACACTGCGGAAGTAGCAATGCAATCCAATATGCTGATGATGCTGTCATCTACAAAACCTCGGTCAACCTGGATGACCTTAGCACCTCTCTCCAAAAGGATATTCACATCATGGGGAAGTGGCTTATCAAGAATAAAATGGTCCTTAACACCAGCAAAACCAAAGCCATGCTGTTCGGACCAAGAGCCCTTGAACTAGATAGAACACATCTACTCCAACTCTCATCCCTTGAGGGCAACAAGCTAGAAGTGGTCTCTTCGACAAAGTACCTTGGCCTTACCATTGACCAAGGTCTCACGTTCAAACAACATGTGGACCAAGTCACGAGAGTAATCCATACAAAACTCGGATTACTATATTGGCTCAAGGAACTGCTGACCCCAGAAGCTAGGACTGCTATTGCAACTAGTGTCCTACTTCCAACTCTAACATATGCTGCCCCGGTCATTCAGGGTATCGCAAAGCTGGAGTTCAGTAAACTACAGACCCTATACAACAAGGTGGCCCACTTTGCCACCTTATCCCACTCCAGGAGCCACCACTGTGGGGTGTTGGCAAAGCTTAACTGGCCATCTTTCGAATCTCGCCTCAGTTACCCTGTACTCTGCTTGGCGAAGAAGATAATTAGTCCTTCGCCTCCCCCGAGTCTTGGGGGACTCTTCACAGTAAAAATAAACCAGCGCAGCCTTAGATTCCTGGGCCACATGCTACTAGATGTCCCCAAGATCAGGACTAAGGCAGGCCAAAAATCTTTCTCTCATACTGCCCCTTCCTTGTGGAATAACCTCCCTTTGGAGATACGAGACACCCCATCATTGCCGTGTTTCCGCACAAGACTCAAGACCCATCTTGTACCAACAAGCATATGCCAATGCCTCCGCCCTTGACACTACAGCAGTGATCTCAACAGCCTGCTCACCTAACTATAATCTTTAGCCCCTAACAATGTTGCACTAACTCTCTTCTCCCCCAATCTGAACCTACTAATGCTCTTGAACTATGTTACCTAATGAATCTACAGTACTGTCTCAATAATGTCTCTGTCAATGGATGATGTAATGAACAACACTGACCAATCAGATATATCAAACCTATGTAATGACTGCTATGTGTAAACAGCTGAATACTGTATAACCATGATAACCTGTAGTTCCATATGTTTGCAACTGTCTATAATCTCTTGTAATGTTATTCCCGGGTCGTCCCTGAAAAAGGGACCTTCGGGGCCCAGTGGGCTTACCCGGTCATCAAAATTCAATAAATAAATTGTCATTACTGTATACCCCTGCTACACTATTCTTCTTAAGGTAGTCCTCCTTGTCATAATCCTGCTAGGTCCTCCAAAATGTTTTGTAGGCTGACCTCATTTTGTTTACTGCAAGAGTGACCTTTGTGCTAATCCGGCTGGGTGCTTTGGCTCGCAAGTACTTCCTTTTAGACTAGTGCACTCGGTGGCTACTATTATTCCTTCCTTGATGATGGACTACCTTTGGACCACCCCCTATCCCTTCTTATGTTTGCCAAGTGATTCAACAGTAGCTCATGCATCTTTCTGGAGTCTGCCCTTCTAAAATCCAGGATTGTAGTCTTAGTGAGAGCCTTTTCCCCTGCCCATGTCCAACCAGAACCACAATGTGCAATGGTCACTTGCATCCAGTAGCTCCTCAACCATTATATCTCAGACTTGGTCACAATTCATCAGCAGCAGATCAATGATTTCTTCCTCCTTGCTGGGTTCTCTGATGCCCTGTGTCAGGAATCCACTTTGCAGTGCATCTAGGATCACCTGACTCCTGGAGCAGGTCATGGCTAGTACCTTCCATGCACCTTGGGCAGGTTAAAGTCTCTCACAAATGCCACCTCTCCCTTTCCTGCAACAGTGATTAACTGTGATATCAATTCCCTGTCCCTTGGCTCCTGCTGATGGGTGGTCTGTAAACCACCACCAACTTCACCTTCCTCCTTGTATTTGACAGTAATTGAATCCATGTTGCTTCAGATCGCCCCTCTTCTGATTCCTCTTTGGTACTAGTTATACCATCTCTGATGTAAACTGCCACCCCTCCCCCTTTTCCTACCTCCCTGTCCCTTCTGAATAATTTAAACCCAGGGATCAAGAGGTCACAGTCATGGTTAGGTGTGGCCCATGTCTCCAGGACCACTGTGATGTGGATTCAATTACTGTTGAGGTTGTTGATGGCTTGCAGGCCACCCAAACAGCAGGAGGAAAGGGACAGGGAATCGATATCACAAAAAATCACTGTTGCAGGGAAGGGATAGGAGGCAAATGGTGGCAGTAAGTGATAGACACTCAGGTGATACGAGAGTGACTAGTGGGGAGCCACAGCATTCGGTGCTATGACTAGTTCTCTTCAAAGTCTTCATAAGTGGCATTGTGGAGGAGCTTGAGGATAAGGTGTGTCTCTTTTCAGATGATATGAAAATCTGCAATGATTGAGACTCAGGAAGGAGTGTAGAGAATATAGAAACATAGAATTTGTCGGCAGATAAGGACCGCTTGGCCCACCTAGTCTGCCCATTTTCCTACCTAACAGATAAGCTGCAAATCCTAGTTAACCAACAGCTTACTTCCTCCTACCCCCCACTAGGACTGCCTTATGCGTGTCCCATGCATTATTGAAGTCCCCCACTGTTCTTGACTCCACAACCTCCTCAGGGAGGCTGTTCCATGCATCCACAACCCTCTCAGTGAAAAATACTTCCCTCACATACCTCTGAGCCGTCCCCTCTACTTCAAATTGTGCCCTTGTTCTGCACATTCTTTTTCTGGAAGATGCTACCCTCTTGGACTTTGTTAATTCCCTTGAGGTACTTGAAAGTTTCTATCATGTCCCCTCTCTCCCTCCTTTTCTCCAGGGTATACATATTAAGCTCCTTTAGTCTTTCTTCATATGTCTTCTGGTGCAGACCCTGCACCATTTTGGTTGCCCTCCTCTGGACAGCTTCCACTCTGTCTATGACTTTGCGGAGATGGGGTCTCCAGGACTGCACACAGTACTCCAGATGGGGTCTCACCAACTGTCTGTACAGAGGGATAACAACTTCCTGTTTTCTACTATTGATGCCTCTTCCTATGCATCCCAGTATCCCCCCTGCCTTCCTTACTGCCTTCTCACATTGCTTGCCCACTTTCAGGTCATCTGATATAATTACCCCCAGGTCCCTTTCTATTTTTACTGTTGTCAGTATCTCACCCCCCATTGTGTACACTTCCCCTGGGTTTTTGTTTCCATGTGCATTACCTTGCACTTCTTGCATTGAATCTGAGCTGCCATACATTTGACCATTCCTCCAACCTTGCCAAGTCCTTCTCATCCTTTCCACTCCATCTTGTGTATCAACCCTGTTGCAGATCTTTGTGTCATCTGCAAAGAGACATACTTTTCCTTCCAGTTCTCTGCAATGTCACTTATAAAGACATTAAAAGGACGGTCCCAGTACTGAACCCTGCGACCCCACTTAGTAACCCTCCTTTCTTCACTGTGTATGCCATTTACTACTACCCTTTGCGTCATGTTGTCTAGCCAATTTTTTATCCAGGCTACCACCTTGGGACCCACTCCAAGGCTGGCTATCTTGTGAATTAATCTATTGTGTGGGACTGTATCAAATGCCTTGCTAAAATCTAGGTAGGCCATGTCCACAGCCCTCCTGGTCTACTACTTTGGTCACCCAGTCAAAGAAATCATTAGATTCGTCTGACACCACCTTCCAATCTTGAATCCATGCTGCCTTGGGTCCGTGCCCCACTGGCCTCTAGGTACTCAACAATTCTTTCCTTCAGAAGTGATTCCATCATTTTCCCTACCACTGAGGTCAAACTAACTGGTCTGTAGTTTCCTGCATCTGTCCTGCTTCCACTTTTGTGAAGAGGAATCTCATCTGCCCTCCTCCAGTCCTCAGGTGCCACCCCATCCTCCCATGATTTGTTAAAGAGAGTAGTCAGCGGTGTCACTAGTTCTACCCTTAGTTCTTTTAGAATTCTTGGGTGAATCCCATCAGGCCCCATTGCTTTGTCCACCTTCAATTTTATCAGTTCTTTCAGAACCCTTTCTTCTGTAAATGGGCTGGTATCGACCCCGTCTTGAGTGTTTCTCTTGTTTGGTTTAGGTAACTCCCTCCTCTTCCTTTGTAATACTGAGCAGAATTATTCGTTCAGTATCCCTGCTTTTCACTGTCACTCTCTACCCACATTCCCTCCCTTTATTAAGCTTCAGTATCCCTCCTTTGGTCTTTCTTCACTCCCTAATGTACCTATAAAGGTCTTATCCCCCTTCTTAACAGAATTGGCTATCCTTTCCTTGGTTTGGGCCTTTGCTATTCTGACTGCCTTCCAGCCTCTTTCTGCTTTAACTGATAAAGTTCTCTGTCCTGCTCCTTCTGTGTTTCCTTATATTTCCTGAATGCTGTCCTTTTCTCCTTAACCTTCCCTGCCACCTCTTTTGAGAACCATAGCGTTTTTTTCCTTCGTTGTGTTTTATTGATTTGCTTTACACAAAGGCTTGTTGCCTCTGTGATGGCTGTTTTGTTCACTCCCCATTGTTCTTCCACCCCTCCTTCTTGCCTGTTTCCTAGTGCTTTTCTGAGGCACTCTCTCATTTTCCCAAAGTCGTCCCTCCTAAAGTCCAGTACTCTTGCTTTTGTATGGCTTGATTGTATGGCTGTGTTTATCGTGAACCACACTGTTTGGTGGTCGCTTGTTCCCAGATGGCTACCCACTTCTAAATCTGAGATTCTTTCTCCATCCCCATTTGAGAATACCAGGTCTAAGATTGCTCCCTCCCGAGTGGGTTCCAATACTAGCTGTCTGAGGCATGCCCCCTGTAGGGCATCAAGAATGACCCTGCTCTTGGATGTGCCTGCAGCAAAGGTGCTCCAATTAACATCTGGCATATTCAGGTCCCCCATCAACAATATCTCCCCTTTTTCCTGCCATTCTAAGAAAGCCTTCTATCATTTCCTTGTCCATTCCCTCCCCCTGAGATGGGGGTCTGTATACAACCCCCATACAGATTGTGGTGCCATTTTCTGTCTCCAGAGTGCCCCAAAGTGCCTCATCTGCTCCCTGTTTACTCTTTAGTTCTGTTGCTTTGATCCCTTCCTTTACATAGAGAGCTACCCCTCCTCCTCTTTTACCCTCTCTGCCCCTCCTGTAGATTGTGTATCCTGGAATGTTGACATCCCAGTCATGGTTCTCTGTGTACCATGTTTCTGTGACTGCCACAATATCCAGGCAACCATCTTCCATCAATGCCACTAGTTCAGGGACCTTGTTACACAGACTATGGGCATTGGTACTCATCACCCTCCACTTTTTGATAGCCTTACCCCTTTTAGCCCCATTTCTGTCCTTACTGCCTTTGCCTTTTTTCACATTTAAATCTGTTCTGCTCCCTAATAACTTCTATACCTTGGTGTTTACCTCACTAATCACCAATATAAACTGATCTAAGGAAACTAGAGGAATGGTTTTGGGGTGGCAGCTGCATTTCAATTTCAAAAAGTGCAAGATTATGCACTTTATTTATTCTATTTATTTAGTCATTCAATCTCAGATTACAAAATACCTTTGAGCACAAGTAGCTCATTCACAAAGGTTTCACGATGGGGAGGGGGTTAAAAAAAGGTCATGTGAAAGACTAACAATTGAATTTACAGAATACAGTGACAAAGTTAATTACATCATAAAATCAGCACTATGTTGGATAAAAGAATGGAGTGAAAGTAAGAAGGAGAGGAGAAGGGAGTAAGGTTAAAGGACCAGAGAAGAAGGGTAGAAGCCAGAGGCATTGTCAAGGTACTGAGGGAGAAGGCAGGAATGTGGGGTGAGAGAAGAAAGTGGTAGATGAACAATGGAAGGGGGTAGCAGCCAGGGTCAGTTTAGATTTTTACACTATGTAATTGGGGAGGGGAGGTGAGCAGGGAGTAGTGAGGAGGTGAAGGTTATGAGAGAAACAAACCATTGCTTAAGTGGTACAATCACAGGAGCTTTCAGATATGAGACACTGTTACAGCATATACTTGAAATGGCTAATTCTGGGTAGCTTAGTTAATATCCTGCTTAAACCATTGAACCAGAGTGGTGCTGTATAGACAAAGGAGTACTGACCTTGAGTTGTTCAGCACCTCAGAATTAGGTGGAGTTGGGAGGTAGAAGTGTGAGTACATTGGGTCCTTTGAGATGGTACAAGAAGGTTTCCAACACCCGGAGGCAAGAGCCCAAGAAGTACTTTTTTAGTTAGTAAGCACGTTTGGCATTTGATCCTACCACTTAACTGAAGCCACCCAGTTTGGGCATATAGATGACAAGTGTGTGTGAGACGTGCAGTGCTTGTGAGGAGTCTATACCCTTTATTTAAAGTGATGGTAATCCTTTTAAGTGAGGTAGTAGTGGCGGACCCATATATGACCTGGCCATAATCAATGATCCTAGCGTTGACAGCCTTGGCAACATTCGCAATGTGAGGTGCATAGGAGAGATGGCAATCCAATGTTACACCAAGGTACTTAAAGTGCTGGATTTGTTCAAGTGGAGCATTTAGGTTATTTGTAATGGTAAGAGCATGGTTCTTGTGTTTATTTCGTGAAGAGATGAATAACAACATTTTTATTTTTTTATAGTTTAGGACCAATTTGTCCTAAACTATAAAACCATTCCTCAACTTCCTTGAAACCGAGTTGTAGCTTGCTTTATATGATGTTGGGTTCTGGGTGAGATGTGAAAATAACAGCACCATCAGCACAAAAGAGAATCCGTTGATGGCAGGAGGCCAGCAGGCTGTTTAGAAAGATAATAAAAAGGAAAGGGCCAAGAACTGATCCTTGCAGTACTCCAGACAGAACAGCCCATTATTCAGAGGTGACATTGGCTATCTTGACCAGCTGAGATCTATCTTCAAGGTATCTACTGAGCCAGTGAATTGCATCTAATTGCGTCGAGGGAAAGACCTATTGTGGCTAGTTGATGGAGGAGAAGTGGATGATTAACCACGTCAAAGGCCTTTGCTAAGTCAATGAATGCAGCCCCTACCAGATTGCCTTGGTCGAATGAATGCTGAATGAACTGGTGAACTCCAGAAGTGCTGTGGTAGTGCTGTGCCCTCTTCTAAACCCATGTTGTTGTGGGCACTGTAGAGAATACTTTTCAAGGTAGTCCGCAAGCTGATTAACAACAAGGCGTTCCGGAACTTCAGATAGAGGAGGGATGATTGATATTGGCCTATAGTTGTTATGCAGGGAATGATCACCATATTTATGTACTGGGGTCACCAGTGCAGTTTTCCAGGCATGTGGGAATTTTGACAGGGTTAGGGAGAGTTTAAGAATCTTTGTAATGGGCAAGAGTACTTCCTCGAGGATGATTGAGATAAGTTAAAGGTCTACTGAATTCCCACTGTGCCTAGACTTCCCCAAACAAATCATGAGTTTTCAAACCTGGTTCACCAAGACTTTCTTAAAATAGAAAGGGGGGATTCCAGGGGTTTTGTCACCTTAGAGCTTCAGAACCCAGGAACTGTGTATAAGGTGGGGTGAGTGTAGCTTAATGTCGCCAAACAAGAAGGAGACCTGGGGGCTCATCAAATCTGATGACCTCAGGGTAGCTGGGCAATGTGACAAAGCAGTGGAAAAAAGCTAGCAGGATGCTGGGGTGCATTGTGAGAGGGATTTCTAGAAGGAGGAGGGAGGGAGGCAGTGCTGCCATTGTATTTCTTACTGGTGAGGCCCTACCTGAAGTACTGTGTCCATTTCAGGGGGTTGCACAATCACAATGATATTGAAAGAGTGGAAGCTGGATCCATGGTGCGAAACAATGTGAGATCACTCAGCATGCTGGTGAATTGGGTTCATGTTCAAGCCCAGGACAGCAGAAGTGGAGTCTGTCAGTGAGGGTTTGGTGCATCCGTTGAATACTTTCCTCCCTGGGGGGTGGGCGCGAGCATACATTGCTCTTGAGCAGTTCCTGTTGGCCTGCAGTAGTGATAAACTTTGTTGCATGGGTGACCATGCGCCGCGTCAAGTCAGGAGGCCACTTGCATGTGTCCATCTTGTGAGTGAGGGGAAAGAAAACCATCAAATGGCAGCTCGGCTGACCGGATGATGGTCACCAGGTCCCATCCACCACAAAGTCACAGGGGAATGCCCTCTCCAGCTGCACCTATAGCCCATGTGCTTGAGTCAAGGTTGAATCCGAGTCTCTCCCCTCTCCTAAGGTCCCAGGGGAGGGTAAGACCCCCCCAATTATGGGATATGTTAGGCATGTCCAGTGCATGGGAATCAGGATCAGCAGCAGGATGGCATGAGGAGACAACTTGGCTGATCAGGGGCCCTAGGTGGCCCAAAGGAATGGATGGCCAGGTGGCAGGGGATAAAAAGATAAAGCAAAAAAAGTGTGAAAATGGTACAGAGGAGGGCAACCAAAATGCTGAGGAGATTGTATGAGTAGTCATACGAGAAAGGCTGCAGGACCATAATACATACTTCCTGGAAGAGAGAAAAGTGAGAGGAGACATGATTGAAACCTACAAGTACCTCACAGAAGCAAATAGGGTACAAGTGGAGGCTCTATTTCAGAGAAAGGAAGGTGCTAGAACTAGAAGGATTGCAATGAAGCTAAGAGAGGGAAAGCTTACGAGAGATGTGCGGAAATACTTCTTCATGGAAATGGTGGTGGATGACTGAAATAGCCTGCCAGAGAGGCAGTTGGGGGCAAAAACTGTTGGGAGCATCAAGCATGCATGGGATGGGCACTGGGGCATATTAGTTAGAGGAATGGGGGAGGTATTGACACCTATGGCCAACTAGGATCAGTGGTAATTGTATAGGCAGGGACAAGGAGAAGACTGCATGGGCCTAAAACTCCTTTTCTGCTGACAAAATCTATGTTTCTATCTATGTTTCTATGAAGTCTCTGCCAACAGTGCCTGCAGATCGTCCATCTTGTTTTCAAGACTTCATGGGCTCGATTCTCAAAAGTCCCTTAGAAGGATGCATGGTGCAGTAAAAGGCAGCTTGCATTACAGTCTGGTGCACCAGGGACCCTGCATCTAAGTATCTATCAGGCAGGTAGTGCGCAGCAAAGTCCGGTGGCTTGTGCCAACCCTGGCCATGCATCAAACAGATGGCACACAGGGATGGTTTGCTGCAAGCTGCTGGGCTGCCGTGAGCAACTCAAGACCATAGTGGTCTAGTGGCCCCCCCAGACATGCACGTATATATGTAAACGTGTGATTAAATGTGTACCTTGTGGTCTAGCAGTCTCCCCCGACATGCCCGTATATGTCAACATTTATTAAACTCTATACCTAGTGGTCTATCAGACCCCCCGACAACCTGACATGCTCATATATGTAAAAGTTTATTAAAATCTTTACCTGACGTTCTAGGGCCCCCCGACATACCTATATATGTAAAAGTGTATTAAAAATGTTACCTGGTGGTCCAGTGCGCCCTGATATGCTTGTATATGTAAAAGTATGATGAATTTGTACCTGGTAGTCTAGCACTTCCACTTGCCCATACATGACAATGTGTACAAATCTCTATTCCTGGTGGTCTAGTAGACCCCACTCCCCACACTGACAGGTAGTGTCCACCACCCCACTCCCCCCATCCTGAACCCCAAGCCGGCAACTGGGACAACCCTCCTCTCACCACCATGGCTAGCTGCCAACATGCCCATATATGTAAAAGTCTATTACAAAACCTTACCCAGTGGTCTAGTGGACTCCCACCCCCACTCCCTGGCAGATAGTGTTCACCACCCACTTCCCCCCAGCCCAAACCTCAAGCTGGTGACCGGCACAGCCCTCGTCTTGCCACCATGGCTGGCTGCCGACTACATGCTATATACAGTACGTGCCTAGTGACAATTCAGTCGGCAGCTGGCTGCGATTGTGAGAGAAGGGATGTGCCAGTCGCAGCTTGGGGTCCAGGCTGGGGGGAAATAGGGTGGTGGGCACTACCTGCTCATGTTGGTGGGGGAGTCAACTAGGCCACCAGGAATAGAGATTTGCACACATTGTCTTATACAGGCATGTGGAGGAAGGGACCACTAGACCACCAGGTACAGATTTCATTATGCTTTTTTATTAAGGGCATATTGGGGAGGGGGACCACTGGATCACTAGGTAAAGATTGTAAAAACTTTTTTACATGTATGGGCATGTTAGGGGGGGGACTGCTAGACCACAAGGTAAAGATATTAATAAACGTTTACATACATGGGCATGTCGGGGGATGTGGCACATGTGTGGGAAGGCCGAGATTGTGGTGCAAATGGTCAAACCCTCCCAGAGGGTGATATTATGAATATTGTCTGGTCTAAGGGTGCTTAGAATTTCACCCTCAAGGAGGGACTTGAGAATAGCAAATTAGGGAATGTGGCAGCTTCCATCTACCATATCCCCCAGCACCATGTTGCAGCAAGTTTAGTAGTGTAAGGCCTGTGCAAGCCCCCTTTGGTGCATGCAGCCTGCATTTGCTGAAGGCTACTTTTCAGAATAGCTCAGGGTGCATTGTTTGACTCAAGGTGCCAATTACGTCATTTATGTTGGACACAGGTACCTTGCATCATTTTAAGGGCTTTGAGAATCAGGCCCCAAGTTTTCAGGGACACCTCCTGCCACTAAGGCTTTGAGCCTTGTTCCCTTCCCAACCTTTTACCATTCTCATTATTCCCCTTTCCCAATATCACCCCAATCCCCACTGTTAACTCCCTCACTCCCCCTACAGCTCTACCCTGCAGTCCCCCTCTACTGGTATGGGGAAGGTCTTCTGACCTCCTCCTCCCAGAGACTAGGACCCTGTAGGCCCACTTGCCCCCCATAGTATAAATAAAATTTTTGGTATACATATCCCTCAGCTTCTCACTGAGGACTCTTGACCCCCCTCTACTGAAGTGCAATCTGTCTGGTGCAAAAAGTATTTTATCTGACCAGGGCCAGATTCACAAAACTTTTCCTGGGCGCAGACCTAGTTTGCCCAGGGCAAACTGGGATTTGCCCGGAGTTGTTATTCACAAAGCCCAATTTGCACCTGGGCAAAGTTTGTGGGGGGCTGCAATGCAAATGAAGGGAAGGGGACCTGCAAATCCCAGCAGTCCAATTCACAAAAGTTTTACTCCATGAAAGGGCCATTTGCAAAGGCCCTTTTGTGGAGAAATTACCACAAACAAAAACCTGGCTATAACCCGTGCAACCCTAGTGGTTGACAGAGGTAATGTGGCCCCTCCAGTCCCGATCACCCCACCCAATAATGTAAAACATAGTTTCCATAGTGTAGTGGTCCCTCCCCCCTCCTGAATCACAGACTCATATTAAACTGAAATGTTTCCATAGTGTAGTGTCTCTGGCCCCTCCCCAATCGCTGACTCCTATTAAAAATGAATGCTTCCATAGTGTAGCGGTCCCACCCCACTTCTTGGTCACCGAGTGCCGACCCTGTCAGTAATAAAACATATCCATAGCGTAGTGGCCCTAACCCCCTGCCTGGTCTCCTGGTCTCCAATCGCCATACCATACATGAAAATAATATAACTCTCGTAGTTTAGTTGCCTTCCCCGATGTTCAGATCACTGGTCCAGAAGTATAACAAAAGATCTGATTCCCTATCTAGTGTACCCCCTTCCCAGTTCTCTGATCACTGCCCCAATTTATTGCATGTAACTTTATCCTGTAAACCACTGTTATATTGTGTTCTTTTTGTTGTCTGTATTGCACCTGTATGTTACCACTGTTGTATCTCACACTGTAACCATGTCTACCCTCCCTGTGATGAGGTGCCGTTGTAAATGAGTCCCTGACTCAAAGGTTGTAAATCTGACTTTCAAAATAAATAAATAAACAAAAAAAATCTCTCCTCTAGTATTGTATTGCCCCTCCCCCTCCCTGAACCCCATTCTCTGAAAGATGCTACACCTTACCCTGGTGAGCACTATTTTTTCTGCCTATCACTTACACGGTTGTGGATGAAAAAAGAGAGCCCAGCATTCCCAAGATGGCTGCTGTGAGCTCATTGCACATGCTCAATAATTGCACATGGCAATGTTGCCAAAGCAGACATCTTGGGTACAGCTGGCTCTAATCCATTCTTGTATTTAGCAGAAAATGGTGCAGTCTACTGTTCGATACAGGTACCTTGCGTCATTTAAAGGGCTTTGAGAATTGGGACCCATGTGTTCAGGGACACCTACTGCCACCAAGGCTTTGAGTCTTCTTCCCTTCTCAACCTTTTACCATTCTCATTATTCCCCTTTCCCAATATCACCCCACTCCCCACAGTTAACTCCCTCATTCCCCCTCCAGCATTACCCTGCAGTCCCCCTCTACTGGTATGGGGAAGGTCTCATGACCTCCTCCTCCCAGAGACTAGGACCCTGTAGGTCCACTTGCCCCCCCATAGTATAAATTAAGTTTTTGGTATATATATCTCCCAGCTTCTCACTGAGAACTCTTGACACCCCTCTACTGAGGTGCAATCTGTCTGGTGCAAAAAGTATTTTATCCGACCAGGGCCAGATTCACAAAACTTTGCCTGGGCACAAACCCAGTTTGCCCAGGGCAAACTGGGTTTTGTCCAGAGTTGGTATGCACAAAGCCTAATTTGCACGTGGGCAAAGTTTGGAGGAGGGCTGCAATGCAAATGAAGGGAAGGGGACCTGCATATCCCAGCAGTCCAATTCACAATGTTTTTGCTCCATGCAAGGGCCATTTGCAAAGGCCCTTTTGTGGAGAAATTACCACAAACAAAAACCTGGCAATAATCGATGCAACCCTAATGGTTGACAGAGGTAATGTGGCCCCTTCAGTCCCGATCGCCCCACCCAATAATGTATAACATAGTTTCCATAGTGTAGTGGTCCCTTCCACCCCCTGAATGACAGATTCATATTAAACATTAATGTTTCCATAGTGTAGTGTCTCTCACCAATCCCCGATCGCTGACTCGTATTAAAAATAAATGCTTTCGTAGTGTAGTGGTCCCTCCCCCCTTCTCGGTCACTGAGTGCAGACCCTGTCAGTAATAAATCATATCCATAGTGTAGTGGCACTAACCCCCTGCCCAGTCTCCAATCACCATACCATACATGAAAATAATATAACTCTCGTAGTTTAGTTGCCCTCCCCCGATGTTCAGATCACTGGTCCAGAAGTATAATGAAAGATCCAATTCCCTATACAGTGTCCCTCCTCCTCCCAGTTCTCCTATCACTGTTCCATAGTAGACAAATATCTCCTCTGGTAGTGTATTGCCCTTCCCTCTCCCTGAACCCCATCCTCTGAAAGATGCCACACCTTACCCTGGTGAGCACTATTTTTTCTACCTGTCACTTCCTCAGTTGTGGATGAAAAAAGAGAGCCCACCATTCCCAAGATGGCTGCCGTGAACTCATTGCACATGCTCACTAATTGCACATGGCAGTGTTGCCATGGCAGACATCTTGGGCACAGCTGGCTCTAATCCATTCCTGTATCTAGCAGAGAAATGGTGCAGTCTACTGGGAAATTGTATTACTTATTACTATAGACTTCAGTTATACTGGACAACAAAGCAAATCAAATTTCTTAGATAGTAGTGTAATTTACATGAACGTTCAAGAAATTAATTGAAGGAGCAGGTATATTCCCACACTGTAGCAGTAGTGCTCTTGCATGTCTGATTGACTGCAATCTATGTGGTAGACATTCAATTTCACACGCCTTTCTGTATGAGACTTTAAAGAATCCATGGTCTCTGTGCTTGACTGCTCATGCCTTGGAGCTCTAGGGAAGTGAAACCAGAAAGTGAATGACAGCTTCAGAGAGAGGTCTCAGCAATAGTACCTGCTATAGACTTTGTTCAATAACAATTAGCAAGTATTTGTCACAATAACCTATAAGTGCTTTTTGTTTCCCACACATGGGCCACTCTGGGTCCTATTCTGAAAGAGCTTTAATTTGCCACAATTTGCAGCAATCTAAGACTGTGGTGCAATCTGGGTGCATCAGGGACCCTGCACCTGATTCTGTAAAATTGGGGGTCCTGTCCTTAAATTCAGGAGTCGCTGCACCTGGAGGCTAGCGCTAAACAATAGGCGCAACTGTAAGCATTGCCACAGAGATCTGGCTTCCCCCACCAAGTGCAAGGAAAAACAATTGCCAGGAGGGGTCCAGGGGCAGAAGGTGCAAGGAGGATACCATAGGCAGTGTTGGGTAGTGAGTGGGCATGCCTGGAGGGGTAACTGGGAACCTGGTGAGAGTGCCATTATTATACCTATTATGGTAATGGATTTTGGGGGGGTTCCAGGGACACACATTGCACCCACTCTGGGTGCCCAATCATCCCCAGGCATACCCACTCGCTCCCCAACACCTCTATGGTAGTCCCCTGTTCCTTCTGCCCCCAGACGTCACCTACAGAGCCCTCCCTAATTCCTCACCTTAGACCAGCTCTGACTGGTTTAACTTGAGTCCCTTGGTGCACCCACAGTGGGGCTTCCTGAATCCCCAAAAAAGGGGATGTTGCAGCCTCACCATAGCACATGCCACCTTGTGACCTGGAGTACCCCGATGTAGGTCTCAAAGGTTGCACAGTGCCCATTTGGCACAGCAGCTTCCCATCCCAACACAGACCACTTTTTGGAATTGGGAATGCTTTAACTTATGATGCAAGGTGCCAGTTGCATCATTGATGTTTGACACAGGCACCTTGCATCTGTGTACAGGCTTTTAGAATTGGGCTCTCTGTGTAAGTTTGGTGTCATTTCCAGACCGGTTTAGTTTCTTTTTCAAATTGTGTTTGTGTTTTGCAACTTCTTGTGTTTCTTAGTTGGCGTTAGCTTTACAGAGAATTGCCGCATATACAGTACATAAATCTTATTGTTAAAACCATAGAATGAAGGAGTGTGTAGGGGGTGTTGAATAAGTCAGTGGGGTAGAGTACGTTTGCTGTGAATTGTTTAAATGCTCTGCTGTTGCATTTGAATGCAGTACTCCCAGATTGATTGCTGGGAGAACAAGGCAATAACTGAAGACAAAAATTTGACTTTTCCTTACTTTTCTGTACCACTGGGCCTGACCTTTGATCTCTCTTTTTTCTTTTGTTTACAACTAGATCTCTGCTCATATATGTTCTTTTTGTTGTTTTAAAGTGTTTTTTTTTTGAGTATCTGGTTGTAAGAACCTGCTGCCAGTCGTCACAGTATAGCTGTAGTTGACACTCTGGGTAAAATTAAATAGATTTAGGGAGGAGGGGTGAGTGGCAGTTGTCGATGGAGGAGGAGAAGGAGGAGGAGAAAGGGAGGCCCAGATCCAGAAATAGAAAGTTTGGGGGGGGGGGACTAAAAGGTTCTTATCATATTTTTTAAAAACAGGTTTTGGTGGCTGCCCCGATGGGCCCCCTGATGAAGCTCCATCTGAGTGAAGTGCCTGGGCACATGGTCCATGGTGGTTGTCTCACTAGTCCACAATGTGTTGTTGACTTGCTAGGTCTGAGTCCTCTGCACATTATTTTGTACTTTGTTGCACCACAGCATTTTCAGCAATAAATGTAACCTTTGTGCTAGACTCTTTGCTTTGTTGATTTGCAGTTTCTTTTGTGCTTTCCACAATGTCAGGTGTGCAGTCACTTTTTGCTTTCCTCTGCCATTGGTCAAACTGAGCTGCCATGCAGGGTTCTGAGTTTGGAAAAAACTTGGGACACTGCATTGGGAGGCAGACCAGGTCTCAGCAACATAATTTGTCTACTGCCCAGATTGTTTGGAATGTTGGTCTGAAGTTTTCACGGTACAAATGGGCTGACCCACAGATGTGCCTTTTGCTGGTTTGGTGAAAAAAATATCTTATTCCAAAGTTATTTAGTTTAAAAAAATGTTTTGATTGTTTCTGAGCATACTCTTTAAGCAATTCACAATAGCTGTATGAAATGAAAAAAGAATTTCGTGTTCATATTGATATCATCCTTTTTTGTAAGTGAAAAATGCTTTTTCGTTTGGCTGCCATCTTGTTTTCTGTTTTCCAAAACATTTAAAATTGAAAAACCATGTAATTGTCATTATGGGGAGCTATTAAGACATGTAGCTTGCTTATCTGGACCCCCTTAGCTGCAATTTGCACTTAACTGCTCCTGGAATGCCCCTCAAATATTGTTTTTTGATGTTTAAAAATCCTTTTTCGTATCGCGTGATACAAAAAAAAAGATCCTTTTTGGTATCATGAATGACAAAAAGGATTCCTTTTTGTGAGTGAAAACTGTTTTCCCTGCTGTATAGTTGCATCCCCTGCCCTCCAGTCCCTTTACCCTTGCTGTCATTATTTTCCCTGGTGTTTAATAGCACCCCTACCCTCCAATCCCCATCCCTGGTTTATTAAAAAAAGGTTGCCCTGTGGTCTAGTGTTGTCCCCCTCTAATCTTGTCCCCGTTGTCAAAATAATTTGCCACCTTGTCTAGTGGCACCCCCATGCCTCTCAATTGTCCCAGATTATGAGGGACATTCCTCATTTAACCCCTCAAAATTGCTCTGCCCCTTTTCCGTCCCTCATGGAAAAGGTGCTGCCCACACAGAGTATGTTATTTAAATTCAGACTTATAGACAGAAATTCATAATATTCTAAGATGCTGAACCAAAAATAAACATTATACAACTAATCACAATAGTTTCTACAGTGTTCTGAGTTTGTATATCCATGTTTGAGGATGTGTCCATCATTATGAGGGTCAGTGTCCCTCATTGTCCCTCATTTTGAGTGTCCATGTCCCTCATTTCAATGAAAAGAGGTTGAGGGGTATGGCACCCCCCTGCCCTCCAATCCCCATCCCCCTTGTTTCAATATTTTCCCTGGTGTCTAGTGGCACTCCCGCACTTCAATCCCTTTTCCCCTTTTTTCAGTAGATTCCCTGTTATCTAGTGGCATGACCTGCTCTTGATCCACATCCCCCTTGATTCAGTAGTGTCCCTGGTGTCTAATCACACCCCTGAACTTGATCCTCATTTTCTATGACACATGAGTTTTTTCCTTGGCATCTAGTGGCACCCCCTGCCCTTGATCCTCATCCCTCTTGATTCAGTAGTTTTCCTGGTGTCTGGTGGCACCCCCTGCCCTTGATCACCATTTCCCTTGACACATGAGTTTTTTCCCTGGTGTCTAGTGGAACCCCCGCCCTTTGATTACTGTCCCTCATGTCACCATTATTTCCCTGGTGTATAGTGGCACCACCTACCCTTTCATTCTTGTTTTTCCATGTAAAGCATGTATAGGTATATATGTTTCTGGAGTGAATAGTATCAGGTGAGTTTTGGGGCTGACAACCCCTAGGAAGACTCGACCCCTGATTTGCTTTAGGTGTGGCATTGGGGTTTATGGGTTGGAAACACTAAAGACACATTTCCCTACTTGTGATGCTGTAGCCGCAACCCTAAATGTTGCATTAACACAGTTTTCTGGAAAGAATATATATATATATATATATATTAGAGGCAAAACACTCCATTTAATGCATCAGTTAGGGTTGTTCCACAGCGAAAAAGCGAGGAAATTCGGTGTTAGGGTTGAAAACCCTAACTCCGAATTCACCCCTCTCAGCACCACACACGCACAGACACACAGACACACACACACACACACACACACACACATATGCAAGTACGGGGGAGGACCAAGGCAACACGACCAATGACAGACAACCAGCAGCAGGTGACAGAAATAACAAACAATTATCTAAATGTACTACAAGACATCCCCACCCACCTGACCAGGTACTGCATGCTCAGTGGAGATCAACAACAAAACTGAGGCCATGTACACCAAACGTACACATCCCTGATTGCAGCTGCACACAACGTACCACACTTAGTAGTTGAACAGGATATATTACATAAAATAGTTTATTTTTATTTCAAACTCTTTTTCTTTGTCATAGTCCTGAGGCATTTCTTAGAGTTGCCTTCCCAGCTCATCCCCTGCTACTCCCCACTGAGACCCCCACCAGTGATCCCATCCCATGGAGACTTCCCAGCCCCCTGGATCACCCCCCCCGGGGGAGGTTCCGCCACTCCTACCTGGCAGTGTCTTCCTGAAATTAGAGGGCCCATCTTCCATGGGTGGTGCCTAAGGATCACCAAGTGTTGCAGTCTGGTGTAAGGGATGTGTGGAGATGGCTCCCGAGGCCCTCACTGTCTCATCAGTCCTCTAGGGATTTGCTAATTTTTCTGGTCCCAGAGGTGCATATATGCTGTGACATCCAGCGCACGACGTGTGCACTCCTGCACACGTGCACAGGACATCCGCGGCAACCTCCATACCCCTACTACATGTCTCCTCTTGCTGCAATACCCCCAGTCTCCACTGGGAGCCTCACATGCCATGGGAGACAGAGCCCATCCTATCCCTGCCAACCCCCGATGACCCAGGCTCATTCCCGAACCCGGGTCACCAGCATGGCGTGAGGTGTGGCATGCAGCGCCACAACCCTCAGCACCAACAGCCAGCCGTGAAATAGTTTATATTCCTGACAGGCATGGCCAGAGAGGAAAAGCTGTTTGGAGGAAATAAAATGGTTTTGGAGCTCAATTTACTCAGCAAATATATATTTTCAAGCTAAGGAGATTAGGGGTAGTGAAAAGTCCCAGAACAAAGGTTAGAAGATAAAGAAAGGGCCCAGTGTTAAATGTTTTTTTTCACAGTGTGACTTATTTAATCTTGACAACCTCTCTGCATCCAAATGACATCACACAGACATACTATTAAAATGAAGACAACTGATAAACCCTTGGGGCAACACTTCTCTCAGTCTGATCACTCCATCTCCGATATGTCGGTATTGGTTTTGAAAGGATATTTCAGAAATACATAACAAAGGTGGGCTTTTGAGGTCAGACTCATTTTACTTTTGAACATGGTGGGTGATAGGATAAATACAGATTTGGATTACACTGCTTAAACAGCACATCTTTTTTCCCCTGCTTCATGGACAACACGTGAAAATATTATTGTGGCACATGGTGGTGTTTCACAATGCTTAGATATAAAATGTTTTTTTGGATTCCTTTTTACTAATTACCTATCAATTGACTTCACCCCGGGGGGGGGGGGGCGTGATAGGGTGTTGTTTCACTCAGTTTTGGGTTTAGATATGTAGAACTGTTATTAAGTACAACCGAAGATTAGGTACATATGGAAACATGTTGATACATGGACATATTAGGATGACAGTATCTCAGTTTCAAGGGGGTCTGTGTTAGGTTTCGGTTATGAATATACACATACACTAGTCACTTGTTACAGAATTGCAGATATATCATGTTTAAAACAATGTAAGTTTGAATATTCATGAGTAATACCAACTTTTTGCACACAGTGTTCAAGACAAATGTATCTGAACGGTACGCTGTATAAATGTGCGAAACAGCTGGTGAATGCTTAATTTACACTATGGCAGGTTGTCTTCTAATCTATTTTTTACATAATATAAAGATATTTTCATATTTAGAAGACTTTTAACATTATTTAATATGTATTGCTTAAGCTTACTTTTCCTTGTGGTTTTTAATCATAGTCATTTACTAATGCAAGCACAGACACATACACACAAGGATTTAAAATGAAGCTACAGTTTGTTTAAGGCTTTTCTCAGGGAGTGAGCTTTCAATTTAGTGACATTTGACCTTGGAATACCTTTCTTTTGATGGAACATTTGCTGTCTTTATATGGTTATGTTGTTTTTTGAACGCAGTTGTAGTCAATGGGGATCCTTAACAACTTTTCATCTGTTTTTTATGTATGATCTGAATTTTGAGAAAGTATGTTCTTCCAAAACAACTGCCATTGTTTTCTAACAAAGGATTCTGTGTAATCCGACAGCTAAAAGCATCTGTGTTCTTTTATAACAGCTCTGTTGGTCCAATAAAAGGTATCAAATCATCTGTTTGTGTGGATTTTATTTAACCTTGTTATTGTGTGTGTGTGTGTGTGTGTGTGTGTGTGTGTGTCTAGTGTCTAGTGTCACACACAGAAAAATTATTTTTTTGGGGGTACTGATTACATGCAACACATTTAATGGCGGGGCTACATAGAGGTTTAAAAAAATCATGTTTCATAATAAGCTATTCTTAGGTTTTACTTGTTTCCATCATCTGTTAAACGCAAGGCAATAATGATGCATTAGATCTTGTTGGGTTCTGTTTTTTAAGCCATTGCCTATACTTGATGAGCTCAAAAGACTGAAACTGGTAACTTGCCTATACATGTTGTGTGCAACTGCTGTTTTGTTTTACCACTTGAAGACATATTTTCAGAGAACAAAATTCAAGTATCTTGTATTCTTTGTTAGTCTATCAGTTATAGCCTCTAGATCACTCTGAATGGCTTGATTGATTGTAAGGTATGCAACAAAGCAGTAAGACACCACAGGGTGTGCATTGCACTGTGATAATGACACTCCCAGGGGTATAGTTAGGAACAGGGCTGCAGGCTGAACATTGTTTGCACCAGGCAGTGTGGTTATCACAGTGTAATATACCCACCTGGTGTGTCTTGTTGCCATGATAAAATGGGTAATTAGGAAAAATACTGGAATTCAACAAACAGTGAATAAACACCGTTAGAGAAAGGGAAAATAGTTCCTCCATCAGTGGGCACCACTTGGGAGCACTGGTTTAAGAGGAGTTATCTGAGGCACTGTACCTTGTATTTGTTTTCTTGTCTCACATATGGAGGTACTGTGCCCTGTTTTTTTTCATTGCTCCTGTCCATTGCTTTCATATGTAATCTGCCCACTGGAGAACTAGCAGGTGATGCTTCTCTCACAGACCTGTGGCTCCATTATTATTTGAAGGTGCAAGTGATCTAGAAATCAAGCTGGCATGTGAAAGGTGAGTGGCTTCAAAATACTGTTGACACTGACTCCGAGATATGTCAGCACATAACATGGTTAAAAAATTTAGAACAACATAATAAACTGGTTTGAGACCAATGACCTAGATTTTGCAAGTAGATAGCTGACAGCATGCTACCATCTGTGGGAAAAGTGATTCAAGAAAGTGTCACTGGTCTGTCTGCAGACTGCCCAATTCAGCTGAGAAAGCAGAGCTGTGGATTACATGTTTATGACTATGAGCAGACACATCCAACCTCAAACTGGGCCCCTCAGGTGAGGGGGCATAGAGAGAGAAAAGGGACTCTGGAAGCAGGTGAGTAGATACCTCTGTTCTGTGCTTTTTATTTTTTCAGTTGTTTATCCAGGAGTGGCACACTAAGCTGAAAGCTTGTTTACACATGCAACCTGGGAGCACAGGGAAGTTAAGTGACTTGCTCAGGGTCACACAGTATGCAAGTGGGGGCTGTGGGATTCAAACCCATATCTCCATATTTTCAGCTCAGGGCCTTAAACCACTGTGCTATACTACCTCCCCAGCTTCCACAGTACTGCATTCAGTGTCCACAGTGCTATGGTCAGTGCTGTTGCATTGATTCTCTGCTGCCCTTCCCCTCCGCAGGTTCACAACCCCCCCTCCCCGTGTGGCACTATTGCATTTCTGCTCATCACTTCTGCAGTTATGGGCCAAAAAAAAAAGAGCCAGCCATGCCCAAGATTGCCACTGTGAGCTCATTGGGCATGTACATGAAGCAGCTGTGTTGGCTCTGACCAGAGTTTGTTTATTAGCAGTGAAGGGTTGCTTGCCCAAATGTGTGTTGCATATGATCACAGAAGAAATGAATATGTAGGAATGATACAGTTCTGATATTGTGCTTAAGAGATGGTTTTTTTTACCAATTTCTTGATAAAGCAGTTTTTTTTTAAATAAATAAATTATAATTTTTAAAACAAATTTCTGACTGATTCAGTGTCTTCATTTTCCCTCACAGGGGATCGGGCCTTCTCCGCCTATGCTCCTAGATTCTGGAACTCCCTCCCTGCTCCAGTTCGTGTCGCCTCTTTCCACTCTGGCTTCAAAACATCCCTCTGGAAATTCCTCAAAGGGGCCTCCACCTGCCCTTGTGGCAATGAGTAGCCATCTCCAGTGGCTGCCCAACACCTCTCCTACCACGTAGGTTGCAACCTCAGCCTCTTCCCCTCCCTCGCACTTAATTTGCTTTTGTGGCCACCCTCTCCCCAGCTTATAAGCTGTTCCTGGCCCCCACCTCCCCTCTGGACAGCACTTTGCCTCTTTCCTTGTCGGAGGTCCCCTACCCTTCTAGCCGTGGTGGTCCCCAAGGTTGGGGTTCCTTACTCACTAGATCTACGCTGTCCACTGCAATGTTCACTCTACCCCTTGCCTGTCTCTCCTGACTGCCTCTTGGGGTGTTTGCTGTATCAGGCCCCCCCCCTTTTACAGCCTCCTGTACCTGCTGTTCTCCTCACCCCTTGCCACAATATGGGATTATCATACTGACCTTGTAGTCCTACTCATGTTCGTTAGCTCGACTCTGTACTATTGTCTATATGTTGTACTCTGGCCCCACCTGTGTGTGTGGGTGAGATTGTTCTGTGTCTATGTATTGAATCCATGTACTGTATTCTCTCTGTCCCACATGTAGTTGCAGGCCTGTATGCTACCCTGAATATGTACCATGTTTATTGTTTCTGTATTGTAACCTCCCGGGTCGCACCTGAAAATAGACACTTGTTGTCTAGTGTGCTTACCTGGTTAACAAAAACAAATAAATAAATAAATAAAATTTTTTGCTCCAAATAAATAAATTCACAAATAATCATAATTACAGAGAACTCACCAGGTCCATGTTTATTGGTGCTTCAGTGTACTTTGCTGCTTCTGCTCTTGCTGTTTTGAGGGACTCCCCTGATTGTGTTAAAAAATATACTTTTTAGTTTGTTTTTGAATTACTTGCATTCTGTTTAATGTAAAGGCAGAGCCCTAGATGTTTGGCACTTAGTTTAGACTCTATTGGCACAGTTATAGGGAACAGTCACCAATAAGAGCCCGATACCCAAATGTGGGCCAATCCCAATTTGCACATTAGGGCCTAGATATTCAAAGAGGTTGCTCATGGTGCAACAGAATTGCACCAGCACAACTTCATATTGTGCCCTGGTGGGATACTGAGAAGGCTGCCTTGCGCATTGCAAATCCCAATGCACTGGGTGCAATGATAATGTATGCAGTGCAGATGTGAGGGGCGTGCCTATGCATATAGGCACATCCCGATGTCATGGATGTGTGGTGCATATGCTGGCACAACCCGCATTGCACCACATGGGGGCTCAAAGTTGAGCCCCTGAAAAGTTGGAACAACTCCTGGCCACCCACAGGTGGGCTACAGTATTGCAGGGCACAACACAGCAGCCCAGCCATGGGTGGCCACCTGCTCAACCAGAACACCATTGGCAAGCACACACATAACCCTGGTGGTCAAGTGGAACCCCCCCACCCGTTGCCGCAATCATGGTAGATGTAGTAAAACCAGGGATTGTTTGTTATACATATATGCGATTGTGGCTAGGGGGCAGGGGATGCCCCGGGATCCCCACTGCACACATCATGCTGTGCAGGGTGCCAGGCGCAAGTCACCTGGCTGGGCTGCCCTATGCAAGGCGTGCAAATGGGGCCATAATGACATGCAAATGGCCCCATTTGTGCCTTGGATACTTTATGGCCTCATTTGCATGCCCTCAGCTGAATATCATAGGTCATGTGCCCAGTGCAACTGCATTTGTGCTGATTCATCCCTGTGTGTCCCTGGCTGTGGCTTACATCAGTGCAGTACCACTGCACCATGCACAGTCCATGCCATATTCAATGGTGCTGCACCATGGCCCATCATCATTGAATAGCACCTGGCCCTGGCACCAACGCATCCCAGTTGCACTGCACCCAGGCTTGCACCACTGCCTGGCACAGTCTGAATATCTGGGCCTATGTGTAAATACATTTTTGTACTTTCTTTTCACTGCAGGTTAGAAACTTTTATCAAAATCTATGGACTTGTAAGCTAACATATTCTGTATCTACAAATCACAGACTCCCCTGCAGCTGATGTCTGAAGAGGGCTGCAGCAGTGGGAGATTCAATAGCCTACAGTGCATGTTAACATTTTTACAAGCTCTTTTTTTGCTGGTCCTACTGTTCTCCATGGGCTAAGTACAGTAAGAGAGGACTGTACTTACCCCTGGGAAACAACAAGACTGGCAAACATCTGTTTGGAGCTTATGAAAGATCCAACATTTACTGCAGGCTATTAACTCTCCCACTGATCCCACCCTCCTCTGATGTCATCTGTAGGGGAGTCTATAATTTATAGTTACAAGAAATGTCAGCTTTCAGGTCATCAGATTAATTCTGATACACTCTACTGTACAGCAGTAAACAGTAAGTAAAACAATGTTTTTGCACACAAAATGCAACTTCACACCATTCCTACACTTTGGAGTGGGGTTCTTAGTGCTGACTGTTCCCTTTAGAACTTTACAACATATTTAGTTGCAGCACAATGGTGTCATAGAAGGCTGCAACCTGATCATTTGAAGGATGCAAAGCCTTTGTGATTAACCCTGCAAGCTATTAGAATTGTATCCCAATACCATTATCAACCATTTCCAATGCATTTTGCGGGTACTCTTGAAGTGTTTTTGATCCCAGTAGAGCATGGCCACACAGTGTCACCATTAGTGATTGAGGAAGACTGGGGGCCTTAATCTGTGAAATGTCATGAACAAACTAGTCAAGGAACTCCAAGTGAAAAACAAGCAGATATTAATGTTTTGGCTAAATTGTATGCTTTTTGCTGTTTTCATGTATAATTTTCACTGCTGTAAAGATGTGCAAAAATGGGACAGTTGTCTAACATTCCAAAGTTGGAGAAACTTAGAAATGTACCTAGACTGAACTCCTGTATCTGGCAAAAACAATTGTAGTAACTCTAGAAAAAATAACTGTTGGTAGAACTACCACTGTGTATAAAAGCGTAATGCATCCAATAGTATTGGAAGTACTGTATTGTTTGCCACCTATACTGTCTGACCAGATTAAAAACAAGAAGAAAAATAAAAAATGAATAAACAATTTTGCCTTTCAGAAGGAAACATAAAGGCATAGAAAGGTACTAGCAGATAATGACAGAAGGCTGGATTTTCACATGGCAAAAATTGCTGCAAGCCGCAAGTCCACAGAACGCAGGGCGCACGGGGCTTGCATCATCTTCCCAGCTGGAGATCAGAATTTTCTATCACATGCACCAATTGCTGCAAGGTAGACCAACCTTTTCTGGTTTAGCTTGTGACAATCTTGGTTACCCATTTTTTGGAGTTTACTCCAAATTGTTGGTGCAAGCTGTTGTAAATTGGGCAGAAAGTTGCAACTGCACCTAACCTATCAAAATTGGGCACAGTTGCAGCAAAGTATTTGGAGTAGTTGTGACAAAAAAAGGGCTTTATGCAGGGTTTGCCTCAAGCCATATTTTGCCCTTTGAAAATCAGGCTCAGAGAGTGCTCCAGAACCTTAGCTTGAAGCCTTTGCCATTTGCATCACCCCCTCCCAATTTCGTCCCTTTATCTGCCCATTGAAACCATCCCTGCCAGTTCTGAACCTGGCAATAGCAACCACAATGACACCATGTTTGAAAGACTATTCCACTTCTACACCACTCTCTCCATGAAGAAGAACTTTCTCACATCCTATTTAAATTTTCCTCCACCAATTTAAGGTTACTATTAGCCACTAGTCAACTTTGTATTCTCTTAGGAAAGTTTGAAATAGTTGACCAAGTTGTATCCTTACAAAAACTTGAAAGTCCTCTATCTTATCCTCCTTCTGCCTTTTTGCCTCCAGAAAGTACATGTTAAGGCTTTCTATTCCTTCACCATAATATTTTCCCTATTGTTCCAGACCTTCTATTAGAGGGTTTCAAGGCTGTCTCTTTCCTTTTGCAGGTAAGGACTCCAGAACTCAAGAACTTAGTCCATTACCTGAGGTGAGGCTTCATTAGAGACTAGAAAGTTGCAAAATCAGCTTCTTCCTGGGGCAGTTAAAGCCTTGCCAAATACACCATAACATTCTGTTAGTTTTCCCATATGTTTTTCTGTATGTGGAGGTTGCTTTCATATTGTCATCTATGATTACCCTCCCAGTCCCTTTCTTGCCATGATTGCTCCACTTTTACATCATTGATCCACTACACTGTTTTTGAATTTCATTTACCAATGTGCATGATCTTGCACTCGTTGGCAATGAATTACATTTTTCATAAGGTATATAATTTCAAACATCTTTCCAGCCACTTATATATTCTTTGCAGCTTATCATCAAAGGATTTTTTTATTAATTGACAATATTATTTAAAACGCAAACATTCCCCCATGTATAGTAGCTGAATCTTCAGTGACATTTTATGGTGTTCCATTATAGTCTTGTAAATATTATTTCTAACAGGTGTATCATAACTGAATTACTGAACATCACTTATATGCTCGTTCAATAGCTGGACCCCGTTAAGCTACTGCAGGTCATATAGTGAATCTAGTATGTTCAAAGTCCCACATTGCTCTTCAAATGAATGATAATGTTAGTTTGACAGAATTCCTGAATGTCTGTTTAAGAATACTGTAGAAATAAAATGACAAGAACTGCAGCTACTAAAGCAACACCTATGCATGAATGACTGGTTGATTTCTACAGTGCAGAATGAAGGATGATAAGGTGTAGGATGTCCTTGACAAAAGGGCTGGGTCTGCTGTCACTTTAACAGTGACAGGAAGCAAGTACTTTCTTCACTGGGTGACTTGAGTTCTCCCATATGAGCATAAATTAGCACTGCTGACTTGTTTACACATTGCTGAGGCAATTTTGATAAGCTGACAGACATAAGAACGTTATTTACTTCAGGCACAGAGGAAATGTTATATTCAGCAGGTAGCAGGTTCACTGGAAGAGGACATCTGTTGTATTAAATAAAATGCTATGTTGCTCATTTATTGACTTCCGCAAGCCTATGAGTAGCATACCAAAGTAGCATAGTAACTTCTACAAGTTGGAAGGGGCTCTAAGTCCATCATGTCCACTCCTCCCAGTTAACACACACAGATAAAAAGTGTGCTGTGCAAACATGTACCAATTATGAGGATTCCTTTCTAGCATGAAACTAAAGGAGTAGCACACAAGATGCACAGACTGCCGATGTAGTCTGAAACTATTTTTTCTTATGTGAAATATAGACACCAAATGAAAAATGAATTATAAAGTGCAAGAAAACAGTTGACTTACATATGGCAGTAGAGCAGGAAAGATCACACTGTGACTGAACTGACTACCCCCACACCATGACTGAATTGATCACCCTACATTTTGCCTCACCAGAGGCTTCAACTGGGGTAATTCCTTAATTAGCAGAAATTTGCCCAGGCCTATCATATAAGCACATATTCGGCTCTTTTGTAATGAGTGGCAAGATGCCTTGTTGGCATGCTAGTGACTTGGGTTCACACCGTTAGCAGATGTCATGAGTGGAGGCTGGCAGGGAGGGTGAAAGAGCATCCAGTTGGATGGTCTCTCCAGTGGAAAGCCGAGTACTGTCTGTTTTAGGAGTTGCTCCTTGTGGTTGACAGGAACTAGTGTGTGTGATGTGGGTGACTGTACATCAATTACTCTACTGTCACAGGTTCCTGTGGTGGACATACCTTAGGGAGGTGACCAGAGCAATAGAAAACAGAATAAAGAAATAAACTCAATAACCTAAATGATCACTTCAATGTACTCAAGCTCTGCCACCACCAGGCACAGTCTAGTGTCATTTGGGCTCCCCAGGCATGGTCTCAAGGACCCCAAAGTACTTCCTCACCTCTCTGGTGGCTATGAAAGGGTCAGGGACCCCTGGGGTAAGGAGAAACTTGGAGTCAGGAGACCAGGAATAACAATGGGAGTCAAGTGGCATGCTTCAGCATTGGCAATAAATCCAGTGGGCAGAGGTACGATCCGGTAACAGGACCAGAGGGGGAGGAGCACTAGGGGCCACACAGGAAGGACATAAAAGTACAGTAATACCAAAAAAGGCCCATACTGTCTTTATGTTCACTGTTGCCACTGGTAGTCTGTTCCAAGGATTCTCATTCATTTGGGAAAAGAGTGCTTCCTAATATAACCCCTTAATATACCACTCTGACCCCTAAGCTTGAATGTGTGTCTCTGCATCCCACTTCAGCACACCTGATCAAACATCTCCAACTTTTCAGTCTTGTCAGTACCACTCAGTATGTGAAAGATTGACTTCATGTTCCTTCTCAGCCTCCTTTTATCAAAACTGAACATGTTAAAGGCTTGTTCCTCTCCTCACAGCTTTTGTCTCCCATATCATTGCTCATTTTGGTATCCCCATGTTGTACCCTCTCAGTTGTCTCAATGTCTTTTTTTGTATTGCGGAGACTTCATTTTCCTTTCCCCTGTCCACTCCCCTCCTACTTACTGCACTCTATGAAAGCCAAAATCTTATTCTCTGCTCCAAATCTGGTGCAGGCCAAACTGCTGTCTCCTCTTTAGCCACTCCATCTGTAACAACCTTACCCCTCAAGTCAGCTGTCCTCTTCCTGTCTGTCCCTCAAACATAAGCTCAAACTCCATTCTGTTACTGCTCTGTCCCAAGCTGGACTGTTTTTTGTCTACTCCCATGGTATACTCGTTCTCCCCATGACACATGTGTTGTTCCTCTACATGTATATGTTTTATTCGCTGGTTGTGTCTTGACAGCCTGTACCTTGTCTTACTGTATAATTATTGTTGTATTCTTGCTCTAATTCCTGCCAGAGCCTTTTTGCTGTATAATAGTTTACTGTACATACGGTATATTTTCTAAATTGTGCATACTTTGCCTCTATCTGTATATTTTTTATATTTTATTCTTGTATCCCTCCCCTGAGTCATACCTGGAAACAAGCCTTGGCTCAGTGTACATTTCCAGGCAACCAATTTTCAAGAAAGAAGGAAAGAAGGATGCACATTGTAATGCAGGTGAGACATGAAAAGCACCTTGTCAAGTGGCAGGAATACCCCTCCTTTTCTTGATGCACCACAGCACACTGTAGACATTCTTGTTAATAGTCCAGCACTGCATCTCCTGCTTCTGCTCCTTCTCTATTATGACCCTCAGGTCCTTTCCTTCCTTGACAGTAGCAAGACAAACCACACACAGTGTGTAGGTCCAACTTCTTCTTTTCGAACAGTGCACCTTGCAATTGGTTAATGTGAATCTGAGGCTCCAGAAGTCAGACCAACTGTTGAGCACTTCCAAGTCCTCCTTAAGTTTGTCCCAATCCTCAAGATAGTCCACCAGCTTGGCTAGAGTCAAGTCTGCTAGAGAGCCCATATTTCAAATCATTAATGACAATGTTAAAGATTAGTGGCCCCAGCACCAGTGCCTATGGAATACCACAGAGTACTCCTGTCTACACAAAGTAGCGTCCATCCACCACCCTGCGTTTTCTGCCAACAAGACAGTTAGCAATCCACCATGTTAATATCTTGTGAGTGAGCAGGCTTCTAAGATGACTACTGACTACTGAGCAGGGAATGATGTCCCGAGCTCTTTTAGTTTTAGAACTACAGAGATTTTCTTTCAGTAGTGTCTGATGACTGCCAGTAGTTAAAACAACTGATTTAGTGTAATGGCAAGGCTTGAATATTTTAGAGTAGTCTTGGTCCAGGTAGTGAGTTAGTGCAGAGTGGCCCCATTATTCTGAAAGAATACACAGTGCACACTGGAATAGAATGCCAAAACAATGAAATGGCACACAAGACCAGGAAATGCTCAATTATTTTGCCAAAAAAAATAATTTATGTTTTATACAGTTTGTAAAAGAACATGCTATACAGAATGTAATTAATGGACATCCAGATGATGAATCAGTTGCATAACATGTAATGAATTATCACTCATACTAGTATCAGGAACATCATTTGTGATACCACATAAGGGGTTATTCCACAAAGTGTATGAAGTAACAGAACTAAAGTGCTGCAAATGTGTTCAAAATTTCCCACAAAGTCACAGCCTATGGAAATAAGAACTATTAAAATGTATTTTATAAAATGTCTGATGTTACCCCTTCAGTTAATGTTTCCAAGATCCAGTATTGTTAAGAGAAAAACACTGTGCAACCCCATAATCAGTTGTACAGAACAGCAACTCTAAACAAGTAACAATATTACAATCTGCTTCTAATGCCTAACAATAGAAATGGGATATAGAAATGGGGCACAGTAAGCAAGCTACCATCAACTATAGGCCAAGTTTCTTTGGCCTTAAAAAGAGATGTTATTTAACAAGGCAGGCTATTCAGTACTAAATAAGAGTCATAATTAACATAACCTGTCTTTTTTTTAAATAT
Organism: Neoceratodus forsteri; assembly: GCA_016271365.2. Taxonomy (NCBI): domain Eukaryota; kingdom Metazoa; phylum Chordata; order Ceratodontiformes; family Ceratodontidae; genus Neoceratodus; species Neoceratodus forsteri. The sequence continues at coordinate 783,683,957 of CM057458.1, read as the reverse complement.
CTAGTCTGGCACCACAGTAAGGACAGCTTGCATCAAAACCTCAGTGTGCTACCAGAGCTCCATGCATTTAGCAGCATCTTAACTGAATAGAGCACAATCAACTGAAAGTTTATACAGCAACAGAGAATGTCCAGCACTTACGCCTGGTCAGGCCAAAATCAGATACTGCCATATTATTATTTATCCAACACTTGTGAAGATATTTGGTGGCAAAAATCAGTGATATTTTTGTGATCTCTGGTCCTATAGCGAGAATATCAAAATAGTCTCACTGGAGGTCCAATGTTCTCACTCTAGGTCCAGAAGTCACAAAAATATATTCACTGCAGCTCCTGATTGGTCTGTCTAGGCAGCATGAGCTCCACCACCCAAAAATCAGACCTGCTGGTTTCACTTCAGGGCTGACTCTCATGAAGTACTTTTTCAATGTTATGCTTCTTCCAGCCATATTACAGAAACTAGATAAAATCTCATATTGCCAAAAACATTTTCTGCCCCAATCACATTCCCAGCAGACAGATTTCTCAGCCTTTGCTGAGGAGACCATTTCCCCTGCAAGGTACCTCCCACTGTCTCTGCAACATGATCCCCATCTCCAGCACCATCACACTGCTGCAGTCTTCAACAGGGATGTCTCTCCCAAAGGTCATGTAAAGACAGGCCACACCAGCTCACACAACCACTGCTGATAGACCACTTACTCTCCATAACATGCATCAGCAACTTATAAGGGCTCATTTCCAGGTGCAACGCAGGAGGTGGGGTATATAAGGTTTGACAAGGAGTGCACAATACAAATGTACAGAGACAGCAACAAGTACAGTAACAGAAAAGGAAAAGCAATTACAATAAATAATATATATATATATATATATATATATATATATATATAATATATAAAATGTGTTAATGGATCAGTTAGGGTTGAAGCAACAAAAGCAGGGAAATGAAGCATAGGGTTAACACCCTAACATCCCCCATGCCTTACCACCCCAACCTACCACAGACCAACAGGTGAGGGTGTGTGCCTTGGAGTCATTGGCCCTCTCATCCCATTCCATGTGTAATAAAACTCACATGATGCAGTATAGTAAAATTGAGAGTTAGGTGTGATGACCCCAAGGCACGCACTGTCACCTGTTGATCTGTAGTGGTTGGGGTGGTAAGGCATGGGGGGGTGTTAGGGTGTCAACCCTAATGCCTCATCTCTCTACTTTTGTCACTTCAACCATAACTGATGCATTAACAAAGCTTTTTGCAATGAATTTCCTTACTTTTTGAGAAAGTGTAATGTAACTGGCAACTGGTATGTTTTGGTGGGAGCGCGGGCCCTCCGGGCCCCATGCTCCCTTTGAGCTGCCCATTTCTGCATAATGATATGTGTCTGTGGAAGTGCGGGCCCTCTGGGCCCTGCATTCCCACTTACACATAACTGCAGAGCCATACAGTAGCCCTATAAGGATGACAAGGAACCCTTGTAACACTAATTTTCCAATTTCTCAGTAACCATAGAAGCTATGAAACAAAATGCACTGCATTTGCACTCATGACTTCAAAACCTCCACCCATGCTTAGTTCACCAACTATGCTGCCCGGGGCAAAAAATCCATATCTCAAATTGTTTATGAGATACAGGCACTGAAGGGTGTTGTTGGCACTGCAATGTTATCCTATGGGAAATATCTCAACTTTCTAATGGCATAGCTATGGAACTAATGAACATTTGTGCACCTAAATAGCATAATTCTCATCTCTGGGACATCCCCTCTATATCCTGAAAATTTCAAGCCAAAAGACCAAACAATTTATTTGAAGTGAACTGGGAAAGTTTTAAAATTCCTAGTTTGTGAGGTGTTAAAATCCCCATTCGTGAGGTCAGTCCCTGTTTTTAAGCTGTCAAAATCTCCATTCATGAGAATTCCTTGTTCGTAAGATTTTGGCCATCTGGTCTGGAAATCGCAATCAAGGATTTTGTCCATTCACGAAAGGGGATTTTGACAGCTTGTGAAAGAGGATTTAAAAACAATCCCTTTTCACAAACTGTCACATTCCCCTTTCACAAGCTGATCCCGTTTTGCGAGGTGACATAATCCCTGTTTATGAGCCAATCCTTATTCGTGAGATAAAGCCATCTGGTCTGGAAATCACAATCAATGATTTTGTCAGCTCACAAAAGGGGATCGGCTCATAAAAGGTGATTTTGACAACTCATGAAATGGGATTTTGACAGCTCACGAAAAGGGATTCAAAAAACCATTCCCCTTTTGCAAGCTGTCTAAATCCCCTTTCGTGAGCCAATCCCCTTTCGTGAGCTGACAAAATCCCTGTTCATAAGCCAGTCTTTGTTTGCGAGATAGGACCATCTGGTCCGGAAATCATGATCAAGGATTTTGTCAGCTTGTGAAAGGGGATTGGCTTGCGAAAGGGGATTTTGGCAACTCCCAAACAAGGATCGGAAGCGAGTGTTAAGCAAGGATTTTGTTTTATTTAAAGCAGCCATTTTTTCACATAAATGAAGCAGACCAAAGCCATGGGTTTGTAGAGGTCATCACCCTGAACAAAACCCAAGCTTCAATTACCAGCCAACACATCCATGGGGAAAGTTACAACATTTTGTTTGTAGAGAAAAATGAAAACAAGATGGCGGCTTGTGAAAGGGGACATTTTCCTCTTGAACAGGGATTTTATAATTCCCCATTTACGATGTGACAAAATCCTTGAGTGCAAGCCCAATCCTCTTTCACAAAACATACATATATTCCAATGACTGAACTGAGCATGCTCAGAATTTGAAAATTCAAAATAAAATAACATTGGAATAGATTAATATTTTTTCAGCAATACAATGCTGGATTGCTCTTTGGAGAAACCTCTTTCTATGCTGAAAAATTCAGACCAAAATTCCAAATGGTGTGGCTGCAGCATGATGGACACAAATCATCAGAAATGGGCAAAAAAGTGAAAAATGTGTTTTTAGTGTTTTGCTGCATGAAAACAGCAAATCCAATCAAAATGCAACTTGGCATATCAAGAGATCTGCCTTCTGAGACCGTGCATTCTGAATGTCGTGCAAATCTGTTGAAAAGGTTGCAAAGTTATTAATGTGCAAAATTTGGGGTTTAACATTAAACTGCTTACTCAACCCTAACAATAGGGGCACAACTGCATCCCCATAATATATATATATATATATATATATGTGTGTGTGTGTGTGTGTGTGTGTATATGATATGCATGAAGAGAAGCATTGCAATAGATACAATATAAACACATTACATGGAGTTACAGGGACACATGGTCAATGATTACATGGTAAGTGAGTCAGTGGAGGCTATACATCGTGGACAATAAAGGCTGAAAAAGGAGTAGGAGGTACTAGAAGGTACTATTGTTGACAACTTTAGGCCAGATAGGTATAGTGTGCAATATGAAGAAGGACTAGTATTAGCGGGAGGACTAGTGTAGAATGAAGAGAAGCTTAAGTGAGGAGTAATGGGGCAAGACATTGAGGAGGTGAGGGCCAAACACAGGAAGGGGGAGGGATGCTCTTGAGTTGACATTTAATTGCAGGATAGATGGGTACTTGGCAAAGGAGGGGGATTAGCTGATTCCATATTCAAGGGAAACAGGAGGAGAAGACAGTGCCTGATGGAAGAGCGATGGTGGGGGATTGAGAAGGAGTGAGAATCACAAAACCTCAGCGAGTAGGAGGGAGCAAGAGCAGGGGAGAGGAGGGAGGAGGGAGGAGAGGTAACTAGGGAGGAGGTTAAATAAATACTTGTCAGTGAAAATAGGGGAGTGGATGTACCTTCTGTGGGGGTGGGAGGTTTAGGGAGTAGAAAAAAGCATAATGATGAGTCTGAAAGGGGGCATGAGTGGCGAAGCAACAAAAAGTGTTGAGAATGTTGTCAAGGCAGGAAAGGAAGTTGGCTGGGGCAAGGAGTAGGTTACTGTATGTCACCATAGTCGAAAAGGGGGAGAATGGTTTTAGTAACTAGAACTTGATGAAGGAGCAGTGGGATGGAGTCTTTGTTGCAAAATAGTACCCCAAGTTTTGGGTGGAGCTTATTGGAAAACAGAATCAATATGACTGGAGAAATCAAGGTGTTGATCAAGCCACAGGTTGAGCTATTTGTAAGAAGAGATAGTGTTTAAGATCGACCCATCCAGGGAGGAGAAAGCAGGGTGGAGTTGGAGTTTAGCCAGTTTTTCGGGGGTCCTGAAAACCATTGAGACTGTTTTCTTGGTGCTGACTTTAAGACTGTTGTCATGAACGTGCACACTGAAACACTGATGCACACAATAGCGTTATGTCTGTCATTACAGCGAAACGACTGTTTGGTCATTCTGAAAAGTGTTCACACATTGGACATTCAATAACTTAAAAAGAAAAAGAAAAATTTAGAAGAGAAAAAAAGCACTTCACAAACAGAAACAAGTGTTGGCTAATTCAAATATGCCATGCCCCATGCAGAAATATTGATGATGGTTCTCCTCATTGTACTTTGACCTATCACATCACTCATGGCTTCACCACTTGTGATGTCATAAGGTCAAAATACACTCAGGTGATACTTCTGTATGGGGCATGGCATGGCATATCTCCTGTCTCCTATATGTACAACAGGAACAGGGGTAAAAATGACAAGATAAAAATGCTGTCTTAGTGACATCAGTAACAGCAACAAATAAAAAAAATATATATTGTTGCTACTGTTGTCTCAATGGATATTTTTAACTAGTAGTAGTAGCAGTAGTCTTTATTTCTATCTGGTGCCCTTTCCCAGAAGCGGTTACTATCTTCACAGTGCAATACTGAACCAGTCAGAGAGAAGCTTTAACAAAGCTGATGACATCAAAATGCCTAGTTAAGCACTGAAACCAGCTGTTACACCAAAAGAAAACAAAAACAGCAAAATCTTCAAACCAACTGCAGATTTAAAAGCTATAAATTGTAAACTACTGTTGGATACATTGAATACCTTGAATACAGAATAGCCTGACTCAAAAGGGCAATCACTTGTGAGTGGGTAGGACTCATAACATAGAAACATAGAAACATAGACTTTGACGGCAGATAAGGACCACTTGGCCCACCCAGTCTGCCCATTTCCCTACCTATTGGATAAGCTGCAGATTCTAGTTAACCAACAGCCTACTTCCTGCAACCCCTCACTATAATTGCCTTTTGTCTGTCCCATGCATGTTTGAATTCCCCCACTGTTTTAGACCCCACAACCTCTCCAGGAAGGCGGTTCCATGCGTCCACCACTCTCTCCATGAAAAAGAATTTCCTCACATTACCCCTGAGCTGTCCCCCCTCTAACTTTAAATTGTGCCCCCTTGTTCTTACACATCTCTTTTTCTGAAAGATGCTACCCTCCTGGCTCTTGCTACTGTGAGTTATGGTTCTTCCTCCTCACAGTTGAAGATAAAGTACATAGTCTGAGTCAGTCCAATGTATGTCCCATATATATCACACTATTATTTATCAAATCAAAATCAAATCAAATTTTTTATTTGTAAAGCTCTTTTCAATAAATCAAAGTGCTAGTACATAACAAGAATAAAACATTAACTATAATAAATAATGACATAAAACAATAAAATTACCGTAAAATAATCTATCTGACCAGTCTGGTAACCTTCCTGGACTTCCCCATGTACATATCATTATCTTCACCCTCCCCTATTTCCTGTACTTTTGAAATGCTGTCTTCTTGCTCACCCCTTCCATAACCTCCCATGTCAGCCAGCTGGATTTCTTTGCCCTTCCCTTCTTGTTTAAGCAGATTTAAAGTGCCTTATTCCACACCCTAACCTAGTCCAGAAGTAGCAGCATCGTAAACTCTAAAGGAAGAATATATAGAAGTGCTCCAAAAAGTTAATTATTCTCTTTCTTTAGATGATTCGGCCTCCTCCTAACAAGTTGTTATAGACTTATGGAATTCCATTGCCAGGGTGTCAGCCTGTTTATTAGTTTCCTGGGGATCCAAGATCTTGAATGTTTTCCAACCATAAGTTATTCTTAAGCATACATGTGCCAATACAGAATGCATAACTCCCAAACTGCAAAGCTGTTGCCTAATAAGGTTAAATTACTTGCATCTGGCCCTTGTGGCATAGGACTAGTCAACTAAAAGTTTTAAGTCATGTTCTTCAATTTACAGGGTATAATTTATTCTAGCCCAGTTTTAAATATAATCAAAAAACTCCAGTCCTCGTGTTATGATAAATATTCTTCTAGGCTGATCTCTGCTTAACTCTGTCTCACTCAAGTTAAAATGATAGGCAGTCCTTACTGCACATTCATCTAACCGGGAATCCTCAGGAAGAGATGTTTAATGCCACAGTCTTAAGAAGGATACCACGTTTTTTGTAACTGTTTCGGTTAAATTCAGTTTAAATTGATGTGCGCTGAGCTTCTTTGCTTGTGGAGGTGGAGGAAGCCAGACTTCTGGGAGGTTCTGTGTGATGTAACAGCTTCAGGTAATCTGTGTTTTGCAACCGTTTCAGTTAAATTGAGTTTAAATTGATGTAAGCTGAGCTCCTTTGGTTGTGGAGGTGGGGAAAACAGACTTCTGGGAGGTTCTGTGTGATGTAACAGCTTCTGGTAATCTGTGTTTCGTAACTGTTTCAGTTAAATTGAGTTTAAATGATGTGAGCTGAACTTCTAGCTTGTGGAGGTGGACGAAGCCAAACTTCTGGGAGGTTCTGTGTGATGTAACAGCTTCTGCTAATCTGTGTTTTGTAACTATTTCAGTTAAATTAGGTTTAAATTCGGTTTAAATTGATGTGAGCTGAACTTCTTTGCCTCAGTCTACTGTGGAGGTAGGGGAAGCCAGACTTCTGGGAGGTTCGGTGTGATGTACCTGTGTAATTGCTGGCGTGGGTGGGTACAAATGCTGAGGGGACTGAGTTGGGCAGCAGGAGCTAGATGGGACTGATTGACTCTCTCTCTCTCTCTCTCTCTCTCTCTCTGTCAGATAGACCCCATCCCCCATCCCCCATCCCTCCTTCCCCATACTTATCTGCCTTTATAGGGGAGGTGCTGGGCCAGGATTGGCAGTCAGTACACACTGTTGCAGTCTTAGCGCTGATTGGTCATTCCTGGCACATTCAAATGGAGAGTAAGGGAAAGACGATAACATGATTAGCCCTAGTAAGGGGGGACATCCCAGGAGATGAGGCAGGCAGTATGAAGCAAGGATAAACTGGAAGAGAGGTAGGGGATCAAGTATGGCATGGGGATGGTAGTAGGATGCAACAACTGTAGGGCAGCTATATTTTTAGGGGTTGCATGTGGAGCACAGGGATGCCTGGTGTACAGGCAACTTAAGCACCCTGAGGAGGAGATTAGGAGGTTATGGGCAGAGATAAGAAGAGGAAAGGGAACAGAGTGGTGATACAATCCAGAACTGGGGACACATGAGAGTGCCTGAGAGGATTGCAGGCAAATCAGGCCAAGGAAGGTGGGGGGGGAGTGGTAAATGGATCAATATTGCCACATCAGGAACCACTGGGTACAGATGAATGGAGGTGGAGGAGGATAGGGAACAGGGGTAGGAATGGCTGTAGAGTAGGTAGCAAATGCGAGCCACTCAATAGTATGCCAGGGAGAACTCAGAGCAGGGGGGAGGTGTCATGCAACAGGTTCTCAGTGCTAGCTACACTGGAGGAGATAAATAAGGAGGACCATGTAGATAAGGCTGGTGAGGAAGTGATTACTCACAGCCCAGTGGGCACTGGTAGGGTGACTGAAGGTGGCAGACTTCAATGCATAAGGATAAGAGGGCAGAAGCTAGAAGACTGAACAGGGGGACAATAGAGAGAGTAGAGGAGGGGAGTTATGAGGAGATTAGGGAAGGGATGCATCAGGGGGAGGGGCAGGTGGAGCCCAGTGTAGAGGGGAGTTGAAATCAGGAGAAAATTGGGAAGCAGAGGGCAGACCAGAGACAGGGATGGAAGAGGAAACAGCTGTGATGCATTTGGGAACAGAAGACCTGGCAAAGAGGGATAAGGGCTGGACAAGGTAAGCAAAACAAAGAAACGAGAGTGGGATCCTAGTGCTAAGGGATTCAATTCTGAAGGAGATCAGATAGGGAGCAAGGGGAAGAAGCATAGTAAAATATTGGTGGAGGCCATGGCAGGCATGACAGCAGAAAGAGTGGATCAATCAGTCCTGAAGTATGCCAGGAGAGGTAGGGAGAAACCTCACATAGTTCTGCATTTGGGAACCAATGACTTGGCAGGTCATATGGCAGATGTAGTCCAGGGGAGGTTTGAGGAGCTGGGGCTGATTTGTGAGGAGGTTGGAAGATCAGTAACCTTCTTGGAGATGCTTCCAGTACCCAGGGCAAGTACAATGAGGAAGCTGAGGACAGACGAACTTAACATATGGCTAAGAGAGTGGTGTCCATCTAAATGGTATGGGCTGGTGGGAGAGTGGGAAAGAACATGGGAGGACAAGGATCTCAATGCCAAGGTCAGGCTTCACTTAAGTGTGGAGGGAAAGAAGGTCCTGAAACAGAAACTGGAGGAATACTTAGCAAACAATGAAAATTTTAACTGGTAGTGGAGGAGGTAGCAAGTGGGCAGGAGTCCATCAGGATCCTCAAGCAGGGAAGCCTAACAAGCATACCCCTCATGCTAGCAGCAGGGGACTTGGGGAGACTTCAGGAGGGGTTGCAAAAAAGGGAGAGCAGGCAGGGAGAGGGGCAAAGGAATCGGGTTGGAAGGTAGTAATCTTGAACACTAGGAGTCTAGGGAGCAAAATAGCAAATCTACAGGCTCTATTGGCAGATGTGGAGGTGGATATGGTGGCCATAACTGAGACATGGGTTAACCTTTACCATGACTGGGACCTGGAAATATCAGGGTATAGGATATTTCGGAGGGACAGGGTAAAAGAGAAGGAAAGGGGTGGCACTGTATGTGAGGGAATGTCGGAAGTGTGTGAGGGAGGAAGGGAGGAGGACAACATACAGTCATTATGGATGCAGCTCCAGGATTCCAAAATAGGACATTGAGGATGGGAGTGGTGTACAGGCCACCATCTCAGACTGAGAAGTTAGGAAACTAGTGAGGCAAATTGGAAGGACCTGCAGAAGGGGAAGTATGGTGATTATGGGGGACTTCAACCTGCCAGGAGTAGATTGGGCCACTCCAGCCACCACAAATAAGAGGAAGCAGGTACTTCTGGAATCCTTTCAGGACAGCTTCCTATTGCAGATGGTCAATGAGCCAACCTGGTTAGGGAATACCCTTGACCTAGTACTAGCAGATGGGGAATTTGTGAAGGGGCTGAGGGTGGAGGAGCCACTGAAAAAGAATGAACACCACTTGGTGTGGTTCAGGTTAAACATGGGGAAGGAGGGAGTAGGAAGGGGAACAAGGGTGTTAGACTTCAGAGGAGCTGACTTCAGGAGGATAAGGGGAATAGTGTAGGGGTATCTGGCTAGAATCAGTCCAGATATGGACACTAATCAGAGGTGGGAGGTCATTAAATGGGGTATTTAGGAGGCAACCACAACATGTACAGGGGTCCAGAGTAAGAGGGCTAGGGCCAAGAAGCCTAGCTGAATGAGCAGGGGAGTCATGGAGAAAGTAAGAAAGAAATGAGCCACCTTTAGATGGTACAAAAGAACAGAGAAAAGAGCAGACAGGGAGGATTACCTGACAGAGTCAAGGGAGGCAACAAGGGCAGTCAGGGCGGCCAAGGCATCCCAGGAACTCAGGATAGCACAGGGACTTAAATATGGTGAGAAGGACTTCTTCAGGTACATCAGAGAAATATGGTGCTGCAAGGACCAAATAGTAAGGCTAAAAAGACATGGGGGGTGGGTGGATAAAGGTGCAGAAAAGGCAGAAGCATTAAATGAGTACTTCTGCTCAGTATTTATGAAAGAGAAAGGGGAAGCAATACCCAATGTGGTTGGGGCGAGCACAGGAGGCGAGGAGGAGACAGACAGGAAAAACCCAGTGGACAGGATACTGGAGGGCTTGAGAGCACTGAGGGTGGACAAGGCACCAGGGCCAGATGGCATACACCCCAGGGCACTAAGGGAACTAGCAGAAGTCCTGGCAAAAACCCTGACAGGACCTGTTTAATACATCCCTGGAGTTGGACAGCATTCCGGAGGACTGGAGGATGGCACACATGGTGCAATTCCACAAGAGCAGCCCCAAAGATGAACCAGGGAACTACAGACCAGTAAGCCTCACTTCCATCATAGGAAAGATGATGTAGATGATCCTGAAGGAGAGGCTGGTTTTCCTCCTAGAGGCTAATAGGCTGCAGGACAGCAGGCAGCATGGATTTGTCTCAGGCAGATCATGTCAGACCAACCTAGTGGAGTACTATGACTGGGTAACCAGGCAGTGCAGAGGATGTCCCATATCTGGACTTCAGTAAGGCATTTGATTTGGTGCAACATGGGAGGCTAGGTACTAAGCTGGAAGACACAGGGGTGGGGGTGAAGATGGTGGGATGGCTAGTCAGCTGACTGCAAGGGAGACAACAGAGTGTGGTGGTGGGAGGGGAGCTCTCATAGCCCAGGGCAGTCACAAGTGGAGTGCCACAGGGCTCTGTATTGGGGCCGATGTTGTTTGGGATTTTAGTAGCAGACATCTCAGTAGGTATCAAGAGCAAGATCAGTCTGTTTCAGATGACACCAAGATGGGAGCAGTAGTGGATACTTGGATTGGTGGCAGGGGTTGCAAGAGGATCTGGCAATATTGAAGGACTGGTCAGGGCACTTGGCAGCTATGGATCAATGCCATGAAATTCAAGGTGCTACATTTCAGAGCAAAAAACCCAAGAAGAAGCTACCAGCTAGGGGGGGACTCAGATACTCAAAACAGAGGAGGGGAAGGATCGGGGGCAATCATAATGGGAGCATTGAACAACTCCACACAGTGCAGAAAGGCAGCTGCAAAGGCAAACAGGATGCTGGATAGTATTGCCAGAGGCATATCCTCCAGGAGGGGGGAAGTGATCCTACCGCTATATAGGTCACTGGTTAGACCACACCTGGAGTACTGTATGCAGTTCTGGCATCCATACTTGAAGAAGGACATTAGGTTACTGGAGGCAGTGCAATGCAGAGCAAAAAAAAATTATCCATGGGCTAGGGGACTTGCCCTATGAGAGTAGGCTGAGGAAGTTGAACATGTACTCCCTGGAGGAAAGGAGGGATGGGGGGAACATGATTGAAACCTTCAAGTACATGAAGGGAATAAATAAGGCAGACATGGAGGTGCTTTTCCAATTAAGGAGGGAGAGAGACACCCGAGGGCACAGTCTGAGATGGGAGGGGGGAAGGTTCAGGAGGGAAATGAGGAGACACTTTTTAATGGAGAGGGTATGGACAGGGTGGAACACACTACCGGAGGAAGTGGTATCCTGTAAGACAGTGGGCTGCTTCAAAAGGGGATGAGACAGGGTAAGGGGGAGGATCACTAGAAGGGGGGAGGGAGGGGCATCTTCAGTATAAGGGATGCTAGCTGCACAATTGAGCAGACTCGATGGACCAAAAAGCCTTTAACTGCTGGCAAATTCATATGTTCATATGTTCATATGTAAGTTCTCCCCTTCTATCCCTTCCCGGAGACCAGCTGCCTATAAATTCATGGCCTGAGCCCCATTTTCCAAGTTCTCAAGTTAGGCTCTGAGGTGAGAGTTCTCATTGGTTAACTTAGAGACGGTCGCTTTGTTTCCAATTAAGTGGTCTGCTTCTTTTTGCCATTGTCACAACTGTTTCTATTTTCACATCTTGGGAGCCCATTCTTTTATTCATAATGCAGGCAGCTTGGTGGTTGATTGCTCACAGCCTGGAGTTGCTGGCTCCAGCATTCCCTAAAATGTTCTGCAGGGTCTGGTTTGGATGCAGCTGCTGCTTTTGACCCTGTCCTCTAGAAGTCCCTTTAAGGCATCCCACACTTAATTGTGGTGTGAAACAATGCACAAATTCAAGAAAGTTAGCACTGTATCAAGTTACAATGAGTCTGATGACTTTTAAACAATATAAAAGTGGGTTATATTTCCTTTATGAAGCAGCCAATCTGAAGTACATCCTGTTTCCTGCTTGGCTTACAGGCAGCTCCTGGGAGTGCTTTGAAAGTCTATGACAGCACCACACAAAGCCAACTGCACATCAGTTTTAAAACAATGCAGGCAGGGCACAAGATAAGTATAGATAATTGTATACAAGGTGCAATCCTATATTCAGACAACAAGCAAAGCACAAGCAGCAAAATAGTGCTGTACTAAATAGGGATCACACAAGTCATAACATAACAAGTTCTGGCAGAGCCACTATGAATGCATTAACTAGATAAGGGTATTTCTTGGGCTTAAACATAAACATTCATTTATTTATTTAAAAAATATCAGATTTACAAACCTATGAGTCAGAGACTTATTTACACAGGCACCACATCAAGAAGACCAAAGCAGTTCAAACAATATACAACAGCTAAAGGCTGAGGCAGTATAGCGCAGTGGTCTAAGGCTCTGAGCTACAAATCTGGTGACATCCAGCAGACTAGACCTGGGTTTGAATCCCACAGCTTCCACTTGCATACTGTGTGACCCTGAGCAAGTCACTTAACCTCCTTGTGCTCCCAGGTTGCTCCTGTAAAAAAGCTTTCAGCTTAGTGTGCTATACCTGGTTAAACAAAAAAATAAAGCAAATAGACATCAGGAGTCAAAAAGAAGCCCAGAGTGTTCATAGGAAGGCTGTTGCATGCACTAACTGAATCAAAGTACAGTACATTGAGAAAGGGCATATTTAAGCAGAGGTGAAGCCGAGTGAGTCCACCACCCCAGGAGTGATGTCATTACATGATAATACACACCCTGGAGTGCCTTATTGCAATTATACAATGGTTTGTTGTTATATACAGAATAAAAAAACACATTTCAAAGGATGTTAGTGTGGAAAATATTTCTTAAGAGAAAATGCAAGGAATGATCCAAATCCAGAGCCACGGTGATGTTACTGTGTAATAACATCACTGTTTCAATGAGTCAGCAGCCAATCAGCTTTACATTTTTCCTTGCCACAGCGACTACACAGTTAATAACACGACAGGATAGATGACTCCACGCCTGACTTGTTCGTCACGAGGTCGCACTGAGTGACAAACCTCGCCAGCGCGTAAAACCAGCATCACCAACACCCTGTCATGGTTTATTGCAATTATACAATGTTCCCCTTGATTTTTTTTGTAACAAAAATTAAAATAAAATATATTTTTTTCCACTTTTAATCATTTTTATTACATTTGTCATTCTGCCACAAAAAATAGTTCCCTGTCAGTAGGTAGAATAATGTTACCCCATTACTCATCCCTCTTCTTTGAGAGGAGAGACAGCCAGAGAAGAGTTTTGCTGTAAACAATGTAAATGCAACACTGTTAATAAGAAATGAGGGCTACAAGTTGTGTAAATCAGCAGAGAAAAGTGAAAACGTGAAACTGGACATGCATGCGCTTATGCATATTCATAGGCGTATAGACGACTGTCTGACTTCGGCTTTTCAGGAGAGCGTTATAGAACTTGTAGTCCTCGATTCTATTAGAACATGTGTGTTAACTTGAGGATTGCTGGCAGTGTTAAATATATCTTTAGGTGACCAGTGATGTTGGGTGGCATGGAATCCTCATTTTACTTCAAAGGCTGCCAGCTTGTCCACGAAATTACCGGCAACCGAGTTTGAGTAAAAAAAAAAAATTTTTAAATGGTAGTACACCAGAGTTGGGTAGTAAAATCACTACCTTTAGTTTACTGTGCATATTGGCATTGTCTCTGCTGCTCCTACATGCTCACCGCTACTTGTGTTCAGGATCGGTTGCCAGTAATATGGTGGGAAAAGACAGCGGCAGTTGAAAGTTAAAACAGGGATCGGATTTTGAAGACAAGTAGTGGTAAGCATGTAGGAGCGACGTACAGATACAGCAGAGAGAAAGCCAACATGCACAGTAAACTAAAGGTAGTGATTTTACTACTCAACTCTGGGGTACTACCATTTAAATTTTTTTTTTTACTGAAACCGCGGTTGCCGTAATGTGGTAGGACAAGATGGCGGCGCTGAAAGTTAAAACGGGATCGGATTGGTATTTTCTTCAGGGGTCGAGCCTTAGCACAGCTGGCACTTCTTCCTGTTGGTGATGCTGAATTTTACAACAGGGTAATGGTGCCAGCTGACCAATGACATTTAAGCATTTTAATTGCCATTGTATAATTAAAAATAATGCCACCATCTGTATTACAGTTACCTATATGTTTTGCAGTTTATTCTATACACTGTTATAGCAATCAACTCAACAGAACCAGGCCATCATATACATGAAGGTACTGTACCCAACTGAAAACACTGCTGAGACAACTATATGTTGTGACAACGTGGAAGATAAACACAATGTTGAGACATTTTTTGAAGACATTTGATGTGTTTAATTGTTTTTTTTTTTTAGAGACTGATATACAGTTCACACAAAAAATTCATATAATATAAAAGTGTATATGCCCAAATGTCACATTTCATTACAAGCTGTTCTCTTGAAGGAATATATTACTATATAAGGCCTAAAAATGGGCATCATGTAAATGTAATCTGGAGTAGGTGTGTTATTGAGGGTATTGCATAGTTTATCTTTTATTGTTGCTCCACTGGATCAGCAATATTTGCACAAGCTGTGCCCAGTCCAGATTTTACAGCTCTGGCCTGGGCCTGGTGATCTGGGTTTTACCCATACCGCACTGCATGTGGCTTAGTGATATACTGTATAGATGGCTACAAAGTCTAACCCATTGAAGGCTGAAGTTTTAGAAAATCATTATGTTTAAAATACCAAGACTCACTCTTCCTCCCCCATCACAAATAATCCTCTACCAAAGTCATGCTTAAATACTGGTGCTTCTACATCCATAGCACTAAGCTTTTAATGCCAACATGACACTTCTGCTGTTATGAGCTCCCCCATCCATGAAGTCCCATTCTACTTGTGGCAACCCCCACCCCCAAAACCAGGTAATTTTCCAGGGAGCGGCTCTTTACACCATATTTTGTTTATTTATTTAGTTTTTGACTGGGTAAGTGCACTAGGCAAATCCTGCCTATTTTCAGGCACGAGGAGGGGGATACTGATGAATGCCAACTGACCTTAAACCAGACTAAGCTGGTATCAACCACATTACTGCTAAACTCCTTAGCTGTAAAAATGTTGTTGAGAAATTTTTGTTGTAATATATGCAGAAAGTTCTGACTGCTAGAAGATAATGAGTTAACTTTCTTCGGATCTAGTATAAAGGCAGACTCTTCCCACTAACCTATGATTATTCTTTTGAGTGCTTGACTGGGCATCCAGGTATCTACCCCACCTATGGTATTCCTGGTTAGAAATGTAGTGGGCTGAATTGGGTGGGGTGGGTTTTACCTGTTTTTAAATCATGAGAGGACAAACTGACGGTTAGGGCAGCAATTTGTAATCCTTATAAGGTTAAGCAGAAGAGGTGGCCGTAGACACTCAGGAAAGGAGGCTAAACATCTCCCTTGCGACAAGATAAGGATATTCAAAAGCAAATAAAGGACCATCTAAAATAGGAAATCATAGATAATAATATACAAGACTCGAATCCAGGGGTTTTATGGGACACAATAAAAGCCATGGTAAGGGGGAAAATAATAGAAATAGCCTCAAGATGGAAGATGGAATGACTACACAAACAAAATGAACTAGAAATGTAAATAAAAGACCTAGAATCACAACAGCAAGTCATACTAGACAGACATCGGGGAATACAACTGGGAAAACTAAAGAAAGAATCAAATAAAAAATTATTGATTATAAGGTAGAACAAAATCTCAGATATTTAAGACAGATGTTATGAAGGAGGCTCAAGGGCCTTGAGATTAGTTCCAGGAGGTGTTTAACCCATTCTACTTCTAATAGCTTTCTATGATGTCTGTACTATCCATTGGTAATCTGACACAGAATGACTCCCAGAAGATAATGAGTTAACTTTCTGTGGTCTCAATTAAATCCTCAAGATAGAGGAAAAATAGTGCTGCAAAACTTCCTATACACACACAGGCACATAAACTGAAATAACAGGTTCTAAGGAGTATAAACTCACAAGGAATGCTAGAAAAAACCCTCCCCATTCATTCACAGGTATCAATGAATGTATTTGTTAACCATGCTGGTTTATCTTCTTGCTTCCCTCATGGTAAAAATGTGAAATTACATTTGTGTAAATGAGTGATAAATAGCTTGTCCAGGGGTTGGCAGCTCTGATAGTTGTTCCAGTCTTTCTTTTCACTGATAAAAACTGAGCCAGGAAAAAAGTGAAATACACTTTATCACAGGCTGTGTTTACCAAGTACATGGACCTGCATGATTTATCTGTAAAGACAATTAAAATGTATTTCTAAATGCATTACTAACTCCAGTGTGTTCAAGATTTTGAAACTACTAAAAAGACAAACTGTATATATATATATATATATATATATATATATATATATATATATATATATATATATATAGAATATGGTAAACAAATGTTGTTAATTCCAAAAGCTGAACTTTGTTTTTAGTATATAAATGTTTAAGAAATACCTGAAAGCTGAGTCTGTCCTTTTGAGACACCAGGTGACTCTGATAATCATTTGTTCCAAGGGTTTTTAAGTCAGTTTGAAGGCATCAAGTATTATCTGTTCTTCTAGTCCTTAACAAAATGCTGGGACGCCACAGACTTGTTGTTCATTGGCCAGATACTAAACTAGTGAGTCTTCTTTCAGCATTATAGATCCACCTCATTCCCCTACCAAATAAATAAAAAAAAAAGGTGGGCTGGATCTTTAGAAGCTTCTTGATGGAGATGGGTTGGGTCTTACTTCCCCCCAAAAAACATGTTGCCTCCCACTACTCAGGTTCCAGTTCTTGTACCACCCATTTAAGAAAGAAAATAGTACCCTGCAACCATTGACTAACATGAAAGCGTATTTATTTGAGGGTGGAAAACATTTCTTGGAGGAGGGTAAGGGGAGGAGACTATTTACACCTTCAGTCAGTTCCACGGACAGAAAACATGACATCACTCCTTTTGTACATGCAATACTCCTGTTGGCTCTGCCCACAGTCGTAAAAAAGTGCAAATAGACAATAGGCTTCACAGTACACACTGTACCAGAAGTGATGCCAAGACAAGTGACCCACAATTGCACACATCATGACAGCCATACATAGGCTACAGCAGGAGCATGCAGAGGCACTTGGGCATATACCTTGCAATGCCTGTAATGGACTTGACATATGTTAGGGACCTGAATGACGATCAGACTGTCGGCCAGTACAAACTCAATAGGGCACTACTGAAAAGTTTCACAAGTCCACAGCGACAACAAAGTTGTTGACATCCATGACATTAACAGACACAATGCTTACTGTCGGCATTGTGCTTTCAGTGTAACAATGTGATTTTTGTGAAGAGCTGCACCCCTTGCACCCAATGCTATTATTATAACCAACTCTGAGTCAGAATTGTTTCAGGAAAGGGTAAAACACTGGGAGTTGCAGTGCCGGTGTAAAGCAGGGACCATTAGAGGGACCCACTGATTTCTGTCACTGTAATGGTCTTCGCCATTTGGGTTTTGATGTCGTAATGGTATACACTACTGCAATGCCTCTGTGAGCCCACACTCAGGAGCCATGCCATAAGTGTAGAGTTCAAGGTCACTGTGCAGTGTGCCTGTTAGGCAGTGGAACATTCTAGATAGCAATTGGAGACATCATGGTCATTACCCAGTCTGCTATGTCCCACCTACTGCTGCTGTTGCATGCTGGAGAATATTTCAGCTTCCACAGAACCAAAGCAGAGAGAACAGTCACCATCCAGGGCTTCTGTAATGTAGCAAATAGGCTGTGTCTTCTAAAAGTCATCCACTGCACCCACATGACCATTTGAATACTACCTGCAGGGATGGGGTCAATGCTTTCATGAACAGAATGAACTACTACTCCACGAAGATGTAGGTAGAGAGCAGTGCCACAGGGTGTACAACCAATGTCCCAGAAAAGTATCCCTGAGGATCCCATGATGCCATCATCTGTCACAAATAAATCCTGTGCCAGAATTTTGAGGCTGGCAATATTCCCAGTTGGTCCCCCATTGGTAAGAACACACAAAGTACAGTACAACACTACTACTAAAGTAGACCATAGCACAGCTAATGCAAACTGTTTATAATCCACAGGGGGCAGTGCCTGCTTCATATGACCATGGCTCTTGACACCAGTCCTGCAGTCTGCATCAGCTGTGAATGAACACTACAACAGGTCACACCAGTCACCGCAGAATGTAATCAAGAGTGTCATTGGCATGCTCAAAATGCAGTCCTGATGCTTGGACTGGTCCACATGTGCACTACAGTACATTCCCTTTGGGGCATGCAAAACTGTCACATGCAGGGCAATCTGTGATAGATATAGACATGCCTGAGAAAGAGGTACATGAAGAGCTACTGACTGGCCATCAGAGCCAGGATAATCAGTGACAATCTGACTGAGGCCAACATTGAATACTAAATGTGAGTAACAATGACACGAGATACATGAACACTGGAATAACAATGTAGTAACGACAACATACCTGTAGTTATTATTAAAGTTTTTATTAAGTAAGTAATGACACTAGACTACTTCATGTCTATTTTCAGGTATAACCAGGGAAGTTACACTTTGAAGCAAATTTTTAGTAAGATGTATCAAGAGGAAAAAAGTAAATAACAAGAGATAGTACAGTATCTGAGGACTTTTAAAAAACAGTAATACAGTGTAAACCATGATCATAACTAGATATAAAATCCAAAACAAAAATGACAATCAAATATAAATGGCAGTAGGCAGTGTAATAACTGTTGGCAGATCGTAAATAACATGTTAACTTAATGAAGTCTGCAGTCATACTGTAGGCAGGGAAAGATAGGCAAATCTAGATGGGCCAAGCTGTCCTTATCTGCTGGCAGATTCTATGTTTATATGTTTCTAAGTCAAGTGTAAGTAAAATAGAAACATAGAAACGTAGACTTTAATGGCAGATAAAGGCTGATTGGCCCACCTAGTCTGCCCATTTCCCTACCTATTGGATAAGCTGCAGATTCTAGTTAACCAACAGCCTACTTCTTCCTACCCCCCACAGGAATAGCCTTATGTCTATCCCATGCATTCTTGACTTCCCCCACTGTTTTTGACATCACCACCTCCTCAGGAAGGCCGTTCCATGCATCCACCACCCTCTCTGTGAAAAAATACTTCCTCACATTGCCCCTGAGCCATCCCTCCTCTATCTTCAAATTGTGTCCCCTAGTTCTTGCACATCTCTTTTTCTGAAAGATACTACCCTCTTGGACTTTGTTGATTCCCTTGAGGTACTTAAATGTTTCTATCATGTCCCCCCTCTCCCTCCTTTCCTCAAGAGTATACTGTATATATTAAGCTCCTTTAGTCTCTCTTCATATGGCTTCTGTTGCAGACCTTGCACCATTTTAGTTGCCCTCCTCTGGACTGCCTCTATCCTGTCTATGTCCTTGCAGAGATGGGGTCTCCAGAACTGCATGCAGTACTCCAGATGGGGTCTCACCAACTGTCTGAAAAGAGGGATAACAACTTCCTGTTTTCTACTGATGATGCCTCTCCCTGTGCATCCCAGTATCGCTCCAGCCATCCCTACTGCCTTCTCACATTGCTTGCTAACCTTTAGGATATCTGATATGACTACCCCAATTCCCTTTCCATTTTTGTTGTTGTTACTACCTTCCCCCCCATTGTGTACCCTTCCCCTGGGTTTTTGTTTCCCAGGTGCATTACTTTGCACTTCTTTGCATTGAATCTAAGCTGCCATAATTCTGACCATTCCTCCATCCTTACCAAGTGCCTTCTAATCCTTTCTCACCCCCCCCCGTGTATCAACCCTGTTGCAGATATTTGTGTTATCTGCAAAGAGGCATATTTTGCCTTCCAGCCCCTTGCAATGTCACTTGTAAAGACATTAAAAAGGACTGACCCCAGTATTGAACCCTGTGGTACCCCACCAGTAACCCCCCACTTTCTTCAGAGTGGACTCCTTTTTCTATTACACCCCATGTCCTGTTGTCCAGCCAATGTTTAAAGGCTACCACCCTGGATTCACTCCCAGGCTGGCTAACTTGTTTATTAATTTTTTGTGTGGGACTGTGTCAAATGCCTTGCTAAAGTCTAGGTAGACCATGTCCACAGCTACTCCCTGGTCTACTACTTTGGTCACCCAGTCAAAGAAATTGATTGGATTCATCTGACATGACATTCCCACTGTGAATCCATGCTGCCTTGGGTCCTGTGCCCCACAGGCCTCTAGGTACTCAATAATTTTTTCCTTCAGAAGTGATTCCATCATTTTCCCTACCACTGAGATCAAACTGGCAGGTCTGTAGTTTCCTGCCTCTGACTTGCTCCCACTTTTCTGCATGGGAATCGCATCTACCCTCCTCAAGTCCTCCGGTACCACACCATCCTCCCATGATTTGTTAAAAAGGATAGTTGGTGGTATCACTAGTTCTCCCTTTAGTTCTTTTAGAATTCTGGGTGAATCCTGTCAGGCCCATTGCTATGTCCACCTTCAGTTTTAGGAGTTCTTTCAGAAGCCTTTCTTCTGTGAAAGGACTGGCATTGAACCCCCTATCCAGATTGCTTCTATTGATTGGATTAGGTACCTTCCACCCCTCTTCTTTTACGAATACTGAACAGAAGTATTTGTTTAGTATCCTTCCTTTTTCACTGTCCATCTCTTCCCACTTGTCCTCCTCTTTATTAAGCCTCAGTATACCTCCCTTTGTCTTTCTTCACTCCCTAATGTACCTATAAAAGGTTTTATCCCCCTTCTTAACCGAGTTGGCTATCATTTCCTTGGTTTGGGCCTTTGCTATTCTGACTGCCTTCCCCGCTTCTTTCTGCTTTAACTGGTACAGTTCTCTGTCCTGCTCCTTCTGTGTTTCCTTCTACTTCCTGAATGCTATCTTTTTCTCCCTAACCTTCTCTGCCACCTCTTTTGAGATCCATAGTGTTTTTTTCTTCCATTTTGATTTGTTTATTTGCTTCCACAAAGGCTTGTTGCCTCTGTGATGGCAGTTTTGATGTTTTCCCATTGTTGCTCCACCACTCCTTCTTGGCTGTTTGCTAGTGCTTTTCTGAGGCACTCTCCTATTTTGACAAAGTCAGCACTCCTAAAGTCCAGTACCCTCACTTTTGTATGGCTTGACTCTGTGGCTGAGTTTATCATGAACCACACTGTTTGGTGATCACTTGTGCCCAGATGGCTACCCATTTCTAGATCTGAGATCCTCACTCCATCCCTGTCTGAGAGTACCAGGTCTAAGATTGCTCCCTCCTGAGTGGGTTCCAACACTAGCTGTCTGAGGCATGCTCCCTGTAGGGCATCGAGAATGACCCTGTTCTTTGATGTGGCTGTATCAAAGGTGCTCCAGTTAACATCTGGCATATTCAGGTCCCCCCATCAATATCTCCCCTTTTTCTGCCATCCTAAGGATGCCTTCTCTCATTTCCTTGTCGATTTCCTCCCCCTGAGACAGGGGTCTGTATACAACCCCTGTGCATATTGTGGTGCCATTTCCCATCTCCAGGGTGACCCACAGTGCCTCCTCTCCTCCCTGTTTATCTTTTTGTTCCATTGCTTTGATCCCTTCCCTGACATAGAGAGCTACTCCTCCTCTTCTTCTACCCTCCCTGTCCCGCCTGTAGATTGTGTATCCTGGTATGTTGACATCCCAGTCATGGTTTTCTGTGTACCATGTTTCTGTGACTGCCATGATATCCAAGCATCCCTCTTCCATCAAGGCCATCAGTTCAGGGAGCTTGTTACCTAGACTATGGGCACTGGTACTCAATGCCTTCCATTTTTTGATGGCCTTACCCATTTTTGCCCCATCCTTGTCCTTACTGCCTTTGCCTTTTTCTCCATTTACCCCTGCCCTTCTCCCTATCAACGTCTCTATCTTGGTGTATACCTCACTAACTATGTTGATTTTTTGGGGTGGGGGGGGGCTAGGATTTCCCTGCTCCTTTTCAGTGCCTCCCCCTTTGGCTAGTTTAAATGCTTGCCAATGAAGCATTAAACCTATCACCTAGGATCCTGGTACAATCAGAGTTAACCATTAAGTCATTTCAGAAGGATATTTCAAACAGAGAGAGAGAGAGAGAAGATCTACTAACAGGTAGTGGAAAAGAATTCTATAGCCTAGAAGTGGTGACACTAAGGCCTTATTCCCTATAGTAGTATATGTTTTGGGAACAACAAGCAAGGACTTGCTGTTCAACCCGAGGGGATTGGAAAGGTGGCACAGTTTAAGCCAATTGTCCCATTTGTTATGCAGAAACAGTTAAAAGCAATGACCTATTCTTTCCTCTCCTATTCTGTTACTTGTCTACATCTTGCCTATCTGATTGAGCAGTCTAATGTACCTTGTGGCAACTGGGAATTGGCCACTCCAGTGTCCCACAATTTTTCTCTGTTATCTCCTGTCCTTCACTTGCTATTTCTATTCATTATTTCTACCTTTGCTTCTCTGTGGTTAAAAATATATATTTGAATCTTGATGTGAAACTGCAATCTCTTGGTTTGCAAATCTATGTACCTGTATTCCTGAAACAAATGCGGACAGCTCCTTGGGTTTGTTAGAAAAGCTAGCAATTTGGAATATAGAGGATTGACCCTGACAGACCTTTTGACCTTCACATGCTTGTAATCAGAATAGTTAACAGGAAGTCAGCCCTGGGATGGATGTCTTAATTTGCTGCACCTGTTAAGAAGATGGATATACTCTTCAGGCTGGTCACAGAAAGATCAATGAAAAAAGTCTTGTTGCATTTTGTGGAAAAACAGGAGGTGAAACTTAAAAGAACAGGATGCAGAATTTAATTGTCAGGGAAAACATCTTATAAAGAGAGTCTAATGTTTAGAGAGAGACAAGAGAGAGAGAGAGAGAGATTGAGATTTTAAAGAGAGAAGACTCAGATGAGGACATTTTTGTTTGATTGTTTGTTTGTACTGCCTTGAAGAAGCTCAATCCTATGGAATTAAATTTTTTTATATATTATTATAAAACACTACTTGCAAATGTTATACCTTCTCCTGGTCTGCCTAGGCTTCTTTACCTATGCCCTTACAACAAGCTGCAAGAGGATATGGGAAGCCATACCTAATTAGTTTGCGTGCAATCATTCCAGCACAAACTACTGTAGTGACTACTTGAGGAAGATAGCCAGCCAAGTTTGCTATGGAGTTCAGAATGGTGAATTAGGCTGTTAAAAGACAAATGATGTTCTTTCATGTTGAATATGGACTATCATCCTTGGACAGTAAGGACTTAGACATGTGATTGAAGGAGATAATCCAATCCTTTGGGGTAGGAAGAACCTCTGTGGCAAAGGCTAGTCAGACAACTGGTGCCAGAGTATGCTTGACTCAGTATGCCATGCCAGGCTTAGCATATTGACAGTGTCAATGACTCATGGGATTGTACTCTCATCCCTGAGGCTGGAAGATTGGAAGGGTGTGGATTCTAACCTCACATCAAGAACTTGAGGTGAAATCCCAACACTGATACTGTAATGCAGCATGAATGGGTGCTGCACTCCTCAGGTGCCATCTTTTGGATGAAATGTTAAACTGAGCTCCCATCTCCCTGTTCCAGTGGTTGTTCAGATGGATGGTAAAGATTCCATGGCATGTCTTGAAAAGAGCAGAGGAATTTCTATTTGATAATCAAATGCAAAAAATCAAACACACTATAAATAAGAATTGACTAAATACAACTCAGTAATCAAAAGAAAAAAAAATAACAATGTTGAAAATAGTCATCTATACAATTACTTATAGCTCCTTGATCCAAGTTTCTTTTATTATAACCATGAATAGGCCTCCCACCAGTCCATAAACACCATTCTAAAAACTGTATGAGCCTCTCTTTCCCTAATATTGAAAATATCATGTTTAATTAAATAGAATAGTTGTTCCTGTGAAAAGAAAATTGCTGCTGAATAGTAAACCAACATTGAACTTGCCAGATACAATATTTAAAGCAGGCTAAAATAACTTTAAGGCTGCTAGGATTATAACTACATCATTGCTGCAGGAACGTGTCAAATAAAAAATGCTTCATAAAAAATATCATCAAAGGGGGATTGTCTCCATTTGATACTAATGTCCAGAAATCCCTTATACAGGTACACTCAAAATACAAGTTTTCCATAGTCTCCAAGTCATTTGAACAAGTTAATCATGGGCAAAAGAGCTCATTAACATCTTTATGTTTCAAATTATTTTTCACATTTAATTTACCATGCACACATAACCTGACTATATGCCACATTTTCATGGGAATCCTAGAATCTATTAAGATGCTTCCTATGCATTGTCTTTCCTGTAGTGATTTCTCAAAGTAAGTAGGTAGTACAATAAAGTGCTGCTGTACAACCATGTCATAAAATGATTCCCTAGATAAAGTACTTTATTGCCCTTCCTAATATTTCAATGTTTCATTTTTTCAAAACTATCTTTCTTGTAGCATGGAAGCATAAAAATGTTTCTATCCTGTGGAATCGATGCGTCCACTTGTCAGTCAGTTAACACAGATGCAGTATAATCCTGCAGCCACAAACACCAATACTTGGAAATATTCAACAACACTGTTTTAATAGTTGCATAAATAGAAATATAATAGAAAACAAACAGATTTATCATGTTCAAACAACCATGTTTGACTTCCAAATATGTTACACCTCTCTGGACTGGGTTCAGTTTGCTTCCTCATATAAGCCGAAAGAAATAGCTATACAGTTGGACTTCTAAATGTTTAGTTGGAGGGTATACATAACTTAAGTATAAAAAATTAGGGACTCAGAAAGTTTTAATCAAATAGATCCTTTTTTTCCCTTTCTTATGAACAATTGTTTCCATAATTTAACTTTCTGTAAAGCTGTTGTTAGCTGGTTCACCCAACTGAAGGTGGCTATAATACCTGTCCCAAAAAAACATTACCAAAATCTTGCAACATCCTTGTACCAACTCCCACAAGAGCAGCAGTCTGAAAGGTATTGTCCTCAATAGGGAGGCAGAAACGTTTCAGATAATTTTTTTTTGCTTTGTAACTTTGTTTATCTCTCTGTCCCCCTGAACTCTCTCAGGAGAGGTCACTTGGTGACAGCCATGATCCCACCCTCCTGAAGCTCCCTCTCATTCCTATGGGTACAGTCTCTCCATCCATCCTGGCCACCCCCCCCAGCTCTGAGTCCCTGAGGTAGGACCACCAGATTGCTCCTCCTAGTGCCCTATCTAGAATCTAGATGGGTGGCCAAGGTGTGGAGAAGAACAGAGGAGATGAGAGGAGGAGCTCAACATTGGGCATGGTTGGTTGGCACCCCCATACCCTCCATTGCCCATCGGGAGGCAGAGTCTTTTTTCTAGCTTTGTTAAGCTCTCCCCATCCTCCATGCAGAGTCCAAATGTGTGATGATGCCAGGAACATCTGTCATTGCTCTGTGTCCCACTACTGATGCCCTGGAGCACTGTAGTGCCTCAAGTCTCCACCAGGGGCTGCTGCAGCGCTGGACAAGCCCTGGATCCTCCCAAGCGAGGAGAGCAGTTAATCGGACATTTGATCCTCTCTCTCCCCTGCTGACCCCCGATGGCCCGGGCTCATTTCTGAACCCGGTCACCAGTGTAACGTGAGGTGTTGCATCCAGCTCCTCAACCCTCATGCCACCGGGCCACCCTATTTCTGATAATTTATAATTGAGCCTGTTACCACTGAGCATCTGTCAAGGACTTCTTTGGCTTCATTTCCTGAACTCTAATCTGCCAAAGAAGGCATACATCTGCATATGCTACTGTTTTTGTCATTGAGGAATGATGAGGCAGTGCAAGGCCTTTAATATTAGGTACAAAATTTATTTTCCATATCAATGGATCTAAGGGCAAAACATACAACCACCGGCTAAGAGGAGAGCCCTGGCATATGCTTTTTCTATCCTGCATTCTTGACCCACCCAACCATTGACAAGGGGCCTAACTGATGCCATTTTATAATATACTGCATCTGGTTCCATGTCATAAGGGCAACTGCACAATAGTGATCATCGTTATGGCAAGTGTACATCGCCGAAAATGGAATTCAGCCATGCACACTCATGGCAAGAAGAAAAAGGGTGCACGAGACCTACAGGTTTTGTTTTTAATGTGGGGGCTGTGCTCCTGCACCCACCTAATTAAGAATTCTCAACTCCAAGAGGGTGCATGTCAGGGGGGTGAAAAAGTTAAAAAAATTGAAAGCCACCTGCCGGCAAAACCCCCAAATAAATGCACCAGACCTGAGCCCTGCACCCTGCACCTCCCAGCTGACCACCTTCCCCACCACACTAGCAGACCAGCTCAGCAGCTTCACACCTCACCTCCTCCAACATACCTTTCCTCCCCTGCCTCCCCCCCATGCATGTGCACACATGTATACATGTGTACTTCCTGTCACCGTATGTCACTCACCCCAGTATCAGGTCACCTCCTGCTAGGTAGCCATGAACACAGGTGCCATAATTGAGTTGCCTTGTTCAAAGGATACCATATATCTGCAACATCTAATGAATTGGTCTGGTGTGCCATAATATTGTAAACATAACCATAAATAAACACGAGACACCATATGAAATGCTTTTGTTTTGTCAAGTCTGAGCGAAAATGCATTAAGAAGACAAACACTCCTTCTATCTATAATTTCCCTTAATAAATTTAAATGATCCATGATTTTCCTGCCTGGCAAAGCACATGTTTGAGTAAGATGTATGACAGTGTCTATTACTGCTGCTAATTAATTACTCAAAAGTTTTGTTAAAATTTTAAGGTCTGAATCCAATAGTGTGATCAGACATCAATTTGTAAACCCTTTCTTAAACAAAAAGATTAAAATACTATAACACATATCTGCAGGTAACTCAGTGGCCTGCAGCACAGAATTACATACTGCAGTCAATTCTTATGGCATGTATTGCCATGACCATTTATAAAACTCATTGGGCAGCCCATCTGACCCTGGAGCTGTTCCCACTATTAATCGTTTTATAACTGTACCTAATTCTCCAGTTGAAATGATCTTAATCAAGCTGTCAGCAAAGTCCTTAGGAATATGAGTAAATTCACAGCTTTACAACCAATATTCATCTCACTGGTGCTAGAAAAAGGGGAGCTGAATAAATGACTAATATATTATTCTGCTACTTCCATTAACCCTTTCTGATCAGAAATCAATTGTCCTTTGGAATTTTATAAACTACAGACACGCTTCTCTGAAATTCTGGCTTTGCAACTAGTAAAGGGGTTTACTTGTGAACGTGTACCCTGGTCCCAAACTTCTGCTCCATCTCTAAAGATTTGAACCTGTTATATTGATAGTGCAACATCTCTTTCTCTATGAGTGAGATTTGTCTTGAATAATCATGAATACCTTTATTTTGCTGAGACAATAAGTATTGGAGCGTATCTCGTAAGTCCATATATTTTTAGCTTTGGAGTTTCTTAAAAATTGTGATATTCTTTGAAAGTACCATCAGAAATCTTTCTTCACTGTCTTCCCACCATAATGGGGGTAGTCATGCATAAAAAAATACATATTTCCTTGCTAGTATAAGCTGCTGGAAATATTCCTGAACTACTGGGACCTGCAATATATTAACATTTAGTATCTCCACATTCCTTTCCCCATGGAAACTTTTCAACAGTCTGATCATTTTAAACTAATATAAGGGCATCATGATCTGATGTTGCCACTAGTTTGACCTCCACCTGATGGATTTGGAGGGCTGTCATAATTAACCAATAGTCTATACAGACTGATATTTATGACCTCAAAAATATGTATCTGTAGGAACATGCATTTTTACTGCTTGCACATCAACTATACCTGCTTAAGAAATTAACGTATTTAAGGAGATGTCATAGAATATTTTATCTGTTTTAACCCCTCTATCAGATCTTAAAATACTACAATTAACATCCCCACTAAAAAGTACTAATTTTACAGAAAACAAATACAGTTGAATACATTTCAGTAATGCAACACAAGCTGCTTTTGTCTGTGGGGCATAAATGTTAATTAATGGAATGGCATGGTTTTGAAACAAAAAATCAATAAGTAAAACACGGTCTGGGAAATCTCCATAAGGTGGGCAACTTTTTGCTCCTGAGTGGTTTATGCAGATTCCTAGTCCACTACAAATCTCTTCCCCAATCGACCAATAGGATTGTCCCCAAACCCAAGCTGAAGTAGCAACATTAATTTCTCTCTGTGTCCTTAACCTAGTGTCTTGAAAGAAAAACAACACCATGGGTGGGATATTCAGAAATGCACCAGAGACAGGCGCAGTAGCGATGCAGCGCAAGTACACTGAACCATGGAGCACTGAATGCAATATTCAAAGGTTGCACATGACAGCAAGCACCAGCATAACACAGCTGAATATCACAGTGATGAGCCTTAGCACAACCAGGGTTGCACCAGGAAGCAAACCAACATGCGCCATAGCATAACCAGGGCTGCACAAGGGGCAGAGGTGCATGCACCAGGACACAGGACAACAGGCACAGCAAGGAGCATGCCACAAGGGTGGGATAGACCATCACCAGGGTGCAGAGGATGCCAGGAGGGAGGCATGGCAGGCACACAGCAGCAGGCCTCTGACCATGCGCACCTCAGTGGTGCATGGAGGCAGGGTGGCACCAATGTCCACTGGCAAACAGCCACTGGCAACACCCACAGGAAGGCACGTGACACACCACCTGGATCAAAGATGGCAGCACACAGGCCAACAGCACACAACACACACACCACACAACACAAACAGAAAGCACACAGCTGACCACAGGGCACAGACACCAGCCACTGGGCAGAGATCACCAGGCACAATCCTCAGTCCACCCCAGATGTACCACTCAGCCACCATGCACACCACTGCAGCATGGCTCCACACGCCAGGTGCAAAGCAGACATAGGCACAGATGGCTAACCATAGAAATGTGTATTAAAACAGGCATAAAACAACTATACACAGATTAACAATTAACGGGTACAGGGAGCAAGGAATGGGGAGGCCACATACAAACTGGGAGGCCGGGAAAGGGTGACAGGGGGACAGGGGACATGGCTAGACAAGGGTACAAGGGAGGGCAAGGGAGGGGGGACAGGAAAGGGAAACAGTTGCAGGCCAATGGGCTATATGGGCAGCCATGCACCACCGGTGCTTGATGCCGATGTCTGCGCTGTGGCCTGCACAGTGCCTGTTGTATCAGCTGTGCCACCTGGATCATGGCAGTGGTGACCCGAAGGATCCACATCAGGAGCCTGGGGTTGACATCAGGGAGATGGACACCAAGGACAAAGGAGGGGACATGGTATGCGTGCATGGCCGTATGACCGTAGCTCACCCACCATGTGCAGTGGACAGCGGTGACATGCACCCCGAGATGGCACACAGCCTCCCGCAGCATGTGCACCCTCGAGCCACCAACCCAACTATCCACAGCCACGCAGAACACTGCACACCAACACCACCCATGTGCCGCACACCACAACCATGGCAGCCAGGCGACAGGGCTAAGCAGTGGGATGGCAGTGGCACGGCTGGAATCCGGGTGCACCCACAGCCCACCTGCAGCAACCACAAACATGTGCGATAGCCATGGCATGGTGCAATGGACACCACGGGAGGTGTACAGCTGGAATGGCCATGTGCACAGGGGGCTGTGGCCAACCCCCACCCTGCACAACATCATACCTTGGAACAGTGCCTACCTGCTTTCTGCGGCACCCCCTCCACCTGTCTGATGGTACCTCCCATCCAGCCTGCATCCTGCTCCTGAGACCCTGCAGTGGCCTGCCCTGGCCCACCAGCAGCACCTGCCAGCTGTGCTCTCCTTCTATCCTCAGAGTCTAGTAGGGAGACATGGAGAAAGACACATCAGTACCTGGCAACACCACATGCCCCCCCAGCACAGCATGCTCCCTGGTCCAGCGCAGCAGTGGTGCGTGTGGCACAGTGCACCCATGGTGCGCTACCATGAGCCAACAGAAAGTGCAGGTCTAGCCCCTCCAGCAGCATGGTATACCACCCTGCTGGCCCCCTCAGAACACTGGATTGGCATGGACATGGGCATAGTGCACTTACCTGGACGTGGCACGGTGCTCCTCCGGATGCATGTCAGTAGTGCCCATAGCCTCTCAGGGTCCCTCTGCTGCAGGTCCCCATAGCAGTAGCAGGACTGTTCACTGCTGCACTGTGCCCCTGTGGCCTCCTCCAGCCCCTTAGCCACCTCCTGCCACACCTTTATCTATGGCCGATCCAGGGGCACCTGGACGAACAGACTGCCTGCATGTGGCTCCACAAGGGCCACAAGGTTCACCAGCTCCACCTGTGACTAATTAGGTGCCCTGGCACTGTTGCAGCATGGCATGGTCATTTCTGCAGTTGCACAAGCAAAATGGCACCCAGTAGTGCATGAGTCACACATGCTGGGCTATGAGACGTGCTTGGTGATGCGCTGCCATCTCCAATCGCACAGCCATGGTGCTGTGTGACACAGCTGGTGCAGCACTGGCACATGCCACAGGTCACCCGGAGGGTCAGAGGGCAATTGTGTGGTCATGGGTTGGCACGTGCACCGTGTGCGACAGCGCAATTGGGTCCACCATGCATGGGGTGCAAAAGGGGCATGTCGGCCCCATGGTCCATGGGCCAATAGTGTCAGAGCACCATAGGGCATACAGTGCAAGAGTGCCACATGCTCAATAGCGGTAGAGTGCTGTACCGCGTATAGCGCAGTGTGCGTAGGCTGCTCCACTGACGTATGTAACGGCACTGCGCCCATGTGCACTGCCAGGCCTATTGCACACATCACACTGTTGCACCATGGCTTATCCATGCGCAACAACAATGCGCCATGAGCAATTTTACAATATTTAGCTGGCA
The DNA here is from genome assembly GCA_016271365.2 of Neoceratodus forsteri. Classification (NCBI taxonomy): domain Eukaryota; kingdom Metazoa; phylum Chordata; order Ceratodontiformes; family Ceratodontidae; genus Neoceratodus; species Neoceratodus forsteri. The sequence continues at coordinate 783,652,886 of CM057458.1, read as the reverse complement.
TATGCAGATTAGCTAATCAGCATATCCATGGCGCATTGGAGGCATTTGCATCTCATTTCAGTTGCGCATCCCCTCATTTGCATGCAATGCGCTATAAAGGCACCACAGGACTGCACAGGCTCTAGACTGTATTGCATCCTTCAGAGGTAAGCTACCAGGCTGCAGGCCTGTTGGGACAGTGGAATGGTAGGGCGGTGTGGGTTGTAGCTATCACTGACCACATGTTTATTCCCACAGGACTAAGCATGACAGATCATGAAGAGGTTGAGGAGTGTGGGCCTGCACGGAAGCACAGGCCCAACTTCACAAGGGCAGAAAGTGATACTCTATTCGATGCCTACCTGGACCAGGAGCATCTCCTGAGTGGCTCAACATGCACCCCACAGGCCTGGTCAACAGCATGGGAGGCTGTGGCCAGGGCCGTGAACCAGCAGGGCATCCATCAAAGGACTGCACAGGAGTGCATGAAGAAGTTTGGCACAGACCAGAGGCAGATTAAGCAGAAGGTGGCTGCCATCTGGGCTGCACATGCTGCCACAGGTGGTGGACAGTCTGACGTGCCACAGCTGTCACCACAGGAGGAGTTGGTGGTGGTGTCCATGTGGTGTAGCACCGTTGAGGGGGTGTCTGGTGGTGGGTTCCAGACAGGAGGCAGCCCATCACTGCACGGTAGGTACAGCAGCTCCTGGGGCAGGAGTGTGTGCCAGTGGCACTAATGCGACTGTGTTCCCTTTCACCTCTGGAGTGCTTGCATGCAGGGGTGGGGGTGTCTGCCATGGGGGCAGTCCTGGACCTGGAGGACCTTCTGTCCACCTCCACCGGGGTTCAGACCACAGGCAGCCCAACCCCACTGTCCATCTGGATGCCTGTGGCATGGTTGTGGATGAGGCCCTGGCTGTCTTTCAGCATGTCACCAGCCATGGTGTCCAGTATGCTGAGACACAAATCAGGGTGGGGTATGGGACTGATGATGACTTGGTCATTATCCTGGATAGTGATGTTGCTATTCAAGGAGAGGCACCCATACCACACACCCGCCACAGCAGTGCAGATGGTGCCCTGGTGGCAGTCATCTGCCCACCAGCCACCACACCCGGCTTTGCTGAGGGTGCCATCAGTGTGCTGCAGGCTGAAGGGGGTGGCAGTGGTGGTGTAGCCACACCGGTGCTTCAGTGGCTGGAGGGGCAGCAGTGGTAGCTGGATGAGGTTGAAGGGGGACTGGGTGCAGTTGCCACCGATGGTGTACCACAGAATGAGCAGCCCCAAGGGGACCCCGCTGTACAGCCCCCACCAGCGCAAGGGGCTGGGCTGTGAGGTCAAGCACCACCTGTGGGTCACTGCATTGTCCATGCCCCCCAGGGTGCCGACCCCTTGACCAAGCACACCCATGTGCTACGGGCCTCCTTGGAGTAACAGATCCTGGTCATGGCAGGGGTGCATGCACTCCACACAGAGCTGTGCCAGCCCACAGGGAGGCATGACAGGGTCTATGAACAGCTCCTGGCCAAGACCACATGTATGCGGGAGGACATGACCACAGCCCTGGATCTGCTTACCTCTGTGGTCATGGCCGGCCTGGTACGACTGGCCACCCTGGTACATGGCCATCTGCTGCAGACCCCGCAGTGCTTTCTCCACCCCTCAGTCACGACATTGTGTGACCCCCCTCAGCGTCAATGCCGGGATCAGATGTGGGCATTCCGGGCATGCCTGGAGTGGGGCATGTTTGGGAACCTGCAGACACCTGCGAGGGACTGGTCACATTCCCGCAGTGACACACCTGGGGGGCCATCAGAGACACCCCCTGTGGCCATTGCACAGCCATAATCTGCTGGGCGGTCTTGGCAGGGCCATCTACATGTCCGCAGTGGCCGTGTGACTGCACGGTGGACCTTTGCCACCATCCTCCCTGTCCACTGTCTGCTGCTGCCCTGTGTGCACATTGATGTGGCATGTGCGTGTGCATTCAAGGGACGTGTCATCCATGGTCGACGCCGCACACAGGCTTTGGGCACATCCAGCCAGCCACTGGCCACTGTGGCATGTGCATGATTATGCCAACACAACGCTGGCCGCTACTGTGCACTGGTGTTCAGTGTCTGACACATGCCAGTTGGCGGTCTCTAGGCGTGTGCATGTGGGTGCCCGTGTTCATGTGCGTGTGTGTGCAGGAGTGTGTGGGGGTGTGTGGGTGGGTGTGCAGTGCTGTACAGGGTTCTTCCATGGAGTCCAGTCCCATGCCCGTCCATGCTACCCTCCAGCCATTACTGTCATGAGGCCCGCCCTTGCATGCCTGAATACTATGCCATAGTCCCTGGGACTATCGTGTGGTCATGTTCACCTACCTGCATGCGCCGTAGTGCTCCTCTGCAATCGTGCCCCGGTGCTGCTGGGCCATCCTGTTCAGCCAGGGTTCCCTTCACCCTCTTCAACCTCGACAGCTATTCCATGGTCACTGGCCATGTTGTGTAGCATACAGCAGGACAGGAATAGGCCACAGGCCTTTGAGGGGATGTACTTTAGGACACCGCCAAACCTGTCCAGGCAATGGAACTGGGCCTTTAGCAGCTGAGACACATGCTCAATGATGATCCATGTGCTGGCGTGTGCCTCATTGTATTGCTCCTGCACTGGCATCAACGGATGCTGGTATGGGATGAGCAGCCAGGGCCGGAGTGGGTATCCTCTTTCACCTGTGTGTTGACATGTGTGGTTAACATGGTGGTCTGTGTAGCTGCACCCCACTGCCTTCCTGTCCACACCCTCTGATGCCCCTGGCCTAGCATCCCTCACACCCTGGCCTGTTGTGCCAGGCTGCCCATTCCAACAGCATACTCACCTACTAGGTGGCCGGTGGGGATGTCCCCACTCTCAAACCGGTGGCACAGTGCTGACTGGTGCCAGATGAAGGCATTGTGTGCTTCACCAGGGTGTGTGGCACAGACATTGATTATGTGCCCCCTGGCATCGCACACCACCTGGCAGTTGACACTGGGGTAGCCCTTCCTGTTGATTTAGGCTATCCCTTCCAGACCAGGTGGTGTGCGGATGCCTACATGGGTGCAGTCGATGGCCCCTAGCACACCAGGCATATGTGCCACCCTGTGGAACTCCTGCATGTTCGCTGTATGCCCTGCCTGTGTGCTGGGGAAATGGATGCATTCTGCAGCATGTGGCAGCAGTGCATTGAGGAATTGTGTGAGGAGCCATGATGTGGCTGACTGGGTTATATCTGTGGTGTCCTCTGTTGGTCTCTGGAAGGTACCCGTGGCAAGCAGGCACATGACGGCAGTGACCTTGGTCTCCACCGACAGGGCGTGGCTCCATCTTGTGGGTGCCTGCATCTCATCACTGCACAACTCACAGAACTGCCTCAGAATTGCCCAGTTCAAGTGGTACCATCCCACAATCTCTATATCACTGTACTATTCAGTGGTGGTGTGGGCACCGTACCACCTGTTCTGGGCATACCACCAACTGGCCCTTTCACAGCTGTGCCGCTCTGCCTCCTGCCTCCTCACACCCCTCATTACTGCCTCCATCTGGAAGATGGCACTGACCATGGCCTGGGCTGTCCTGCCCCTCAGGATGGTTGTCTCCCCAGGCTCCCCCGGCTGTGTGCTGCTGTGTGTGCCCCTGCGCTTGGCACACACCTGTGTTCAGGGTTCCCAGCTGGTGGCCTGTTGGCTGTAGCCTCTGCCTCCCACCCATCTGGGCACTTTCGCTGCCACTCCTATGCCTGGTTTCACAGACACATGCTGCTGTTGTTGCCCCCGCACCTGTCTCTCACACACACACACACACACACACACACACACACACACACACTCACACAGTTGCTCACACACGCAGGCACAATCAGTGTCACATGCCCAGTCCCACATTCTGTTGCACTTCCTGCCCACCTCTGTCTCTGTCTTGCATCCCTCCTGCTACCCTGCCTGCCCACTTACTCTCCCTCTCTATTGCTCCCCTGTGGTGCAAGCCTCCATTCCTTGCTTGCTCCTTCTTTTTATGGGCTCAAGTTTGCTCCGTGCATGCCCCTGTTGCTCCGCACTTGCGCGGTTTGCTTGCTGTTGAACATCACACTGTGCCAGCTTATTCGGGCGCTATGACCCTGCACTTGCATGCATTCATTAGGGTTACTCATTGGTGCACTGCAATTTGTCTTTCTTTTAGTGGCTCCCGCTGAATATACCTCTTTGGCACATTTCTGCACTTACGCAGGTGCATCTCAGTTGTGCCATGAGCAACTGCTTTGAATATCTCACCCCATATCTACAATTCTCAAGCATAGCAAAGGTTGCAACCCCTTTTTTTCTCAGTCTTAATATATTTAAATTTAGAGAGGCAAAAGATTATTCAGGAAAAGCAGCCAGTCCAAAGGAAAAAACTCTAACAAGAGCCGATAGGGCTGCAGCCTAGGAATTTGGGGTAAAAATATTGAAAATTACCAAAGTTATAAGCCTGCATTTGCAAAATGTAACACAGGCTTATAAATTTGTTGTTTTGTAATATTTGTACACCAAATTGTCTACATAGCCTTATTATGACTGTGCCAGATGAAGAAGTGCAGAGAAAATGTTCAGCTACTGGTCTAAAGATGATTTCACTCAGGGACTGCAAAATCAACTTTCAGGATGCAAAGACACTCTTTGAGCAGGAGTTGAAAAATGGCAGCTGTCACATTCATGAGGTGCTGTAAAGAAATGGCTATGTTGAAAATTTGGGGTAAAAATATCGAATATTACCAAACTTACGAACCTGCATTTGCAAAATTCAACATAGCTTTGTAACTTTTTAAAAAATATGTATTTTTATACCAAATTTAGAACATAGCCTTCTTCTGACCCTTATTCGGGAACAAGAGCAGAGAAAAATGTCAACTCCTGTCTGAAATGAGATTTCATGCAAGGACCACAAAATCACCTTTCGGGATGTGAAAAAAAAACCATTCTGGCCAGGATTTGAAAAACGACAGCTGTCACATTCAGGAGGTGCTATAAAGATATGGCTGTGTTGTAAATTTGGGGTCAAAATATTGACAATTACCAGAGTTATAAGCCTGCATTTGCAAAATTCAATGTAGGCTCATAACTTTGTTGTTTTTCAATATTTTACACCATATCTTCAACACAACCTTCTTATGCCCACCTCATGAACAAGGGCAGAGAACATTTTTGGCTCCTGCCGGAAAGGTGATTTTACACAGGGACCATGAAATCCCCATTTGGGACTTATTTGCCTAATGTCAGTGCAATTGTTCATGAGTTGGGTTCCCAAAAATGGCATGTTAAAAATGTTGCCCAAAATATACAAAAATCCCCAAGTTATGCCACTAAGTTCAAAATCCTATTGAAATACATTGAACCATACCGTGTTTCTTCAGTGCTTGGTCTGGCTTTGAAGAGTGAAAATGTGTCTGCAGTCAAGACAGGATTACAGCTTTGGACCACCAATGAGTAAGTAAGGGCTTGGGATGGTGCGGGGTGGTGGGTGCTGAGTGGAAGGGTCAGATGGTTGGTCAGGAATGGTCACAAAAGGCATTGATGAATGTTTTTCTTTTTACAGGTAAAAAAAATAAAAAAAAATAAATCAGGACCAAGGATTCCTGATCATGAGACTGGGGGAATGGGCACCCCCAGTGTCACTGTTATGTTTCTGTGGAGGTTGTGGGATGGTGGGTACAGAGAGGGAGGGTCAGGTGGGGGAGGAGAGAAAAATATATATATTTAAATAAAGGTCAAGAAACATGATTGCAACACTGGAGGATTAGGCAACCCCAGTGTCATTGTTATGTTTCTGTGTGTGTGTGTGTGTGGGGGGTGGATGCTGAGAGGGAGAGTTGGGTGGGATGATATGCATAATTAAAAAAATAAAATTAGAGTCATGGGGAACACAGTTGTGACACTGGGGGATTGTGCACCCCTAGTGTCACTATTATTTTTCTGGGGGTGCTGAAAGGGAGGGTCGGGTGTGGGGATACAGTATATATAATTTAAAAAAAAAAAGAAACTGGTGGTCACGGTGGAACACAGAAAAGTACGCCATGACCCAGATGGCCATGCTCTAGGACTTGCATATGCACAGTACAGTTTGGCAGCCATCTTGGACACGGTGGAGTGTGCCATGTTGTACCAAGACTGCTGACACACAACAAATAATGCAGTGCTACTTCCAATGCAGACAATGAGTGGAGTGCTTCAAGGACGCGGAGGTGACTGTGATGAAACCCCAAAATGTTGTTCAATAGGAAGGAATGTGCCAAGTCCTTTTTTCATAGCATGAGGTCTGCAAGGCTAGGCCCACTGCAGCCCTAAAAAGTGTGGGAGTGGCAATTACTTTGATGTTAACACTTTAACCCCAGATTGAGTCCCCTGTCTCTTTTTCTTAGGTTGAGTAGAAGAAGGACCTGCTTCTTCCATATCTGACGCTGGGTCTAGCTGAGAGAAATTAACTGAGTAATAACTGAGAAAGAATCAGAATCCTCCTCAATGTCATATCCCCTCATTGTAGAGCAGCATACTTGTTTTCTAGAGGAATTGCAGTCTGCTGTATAATCAGCTTTTTCTTTTCCCTTTACCTTTCCCCTATCATCTGAAATGTCCCCGTATTAGAAACAAAGGAGAGGGGTGGCATAACAGGGCTCTCTGTATTAACTTGTGTCTTTCCATTCTCTGAGTATCAGGTAACCCAGCACTTGAAACATGTTCTCCTTAGACATCCTCTAAACATTGCTTAGAGGTAGGGAGGTATGGTCCTCAGTCCTTTGTGCTGGCTGTTGCTGATTGTACAAAGTGGTAGGACTTTCATGAGGCTGTCTGGGCCCTGCAGACTGTGTGGCCTCAGCTGATTTTATAGCCTTATGAATATACAAATCATGTTTCTTAAAATCAGCATTTGAAGTATTATGTGTTGTTCTGTGGCAAGATGGAAAAGCGTGCCCTTCCTACTCACACAAGTTACATTTTGGTGTGAAAGTGCAATGGAATCCTGGATGGTCCAAGAGCCCCAAACATCATACATTTAATTTGATCACAACTATTGCTTAAATGCCTTAAGGAATCACATGTACAGCATGATTTAGGCTGCCCTGGGCAAAACAAAATCCCCGTGTCTCTGCCCAAGAAAAAGCTGCTTGGTAAGTGTTGAGTGCCTGCTTCTGTATGTTTTAGCTGAATCCAAAAGTTCCATCCCCAGTCCAAAACCATTAACAATTAATAATAGGTTCTGGGTTCCCTTCAATTTCACACCGTTTTTCTAACCAATATACAATATCCATCACATTCACCCCCTTATTTTGAAGAAGAACAAAAATAGTTTAAAATGCTGGTTTAGTGAGTGGATCACTGTCAAAGATGTCCAGATAGGAGTGTCAAACTTTATAGTATTGGGTCCAAAACTTCTCTAACAAAAATTCTGATGAAAAACTAATGTCAAGGGTCAGTTCCCCAGGAGCGTGAAAAAGACCAAACATAACAGAGGGGAGAAATCTCAACGATTGTTTAATTATTTTTTCCAAAGAAAAAGCTATTGGGGAGAGGTCGCCAGACCTCCTTTATATATTAATTGGACTGCATGTCTATGTTTACCTTGTTCAGGAGGACAATGAAATAAACTTGCAAAACTACTGTTATCTGGTTGTTGTGGAGTTTGCTTTGAGTCTATACCTTTAGCTGCAGCATTTTGATTCACAGAAGGTTCAGCAATCATGGCCATTTGACTATCAGAGCTAGAGGTCCCAATTTTAGAAAGCCTTGCAGCTGACGCAAGGGACTCATGGCAGAGAGTTTGATGTAAGTGGAGACTTGCGTTAAACCTGTTCTGTAGTGACATTTTCGTAAAAATCTTGCTGCAACCTTTCTGCTGCAAGTCCCTTGCAGGGACACAGCACAGTTCCACCAGTTCCCCCCGGCATAACATTGCACCCTTGGGGGAGCCACCACACCCATGGAGACAATGTAAGCATGTGTATTATGGTTCTGCCAACATCATGAGTGTGTATGGAAACAGCCCCTCTAAATGTACACATGCCGGTGGTGTGTCGTCCCCTCAGACAAATGTCTGCATACAGGGTGTTCAGGGGACACAGTCCTGTAGCCAGTGCTTGGACCCATGACAAACACTCCCCAAGGAATATATGTGATGCTTGTTACCCTGAAGTGGACTCATATGTGTGCTGCAGTGTTTAACCCTCTCCACATGCATAAGGTTACTACTGTATGCAGAACAACAATACACATGGCCACATTGTCTTCATGGGTGTGGTGGCTGTCGCATACCACAGCCTTGAGGTGTTGTGGCAGGGGACAGCAGCAGCAGGTCATGATCTGGTGTCCTTCACATACACAGAATCCCTGGAGTCACCTGGGCATGGCATAAACCCACCATGAGGTGTCCCCATTTACTATGGCATGAGCACACCTGCACACTGCTGCTGCCCAACTGACAGCCTAGTTTCTGGGGATGCTTGTGAACCTCAGTGAGAGCCCCAGTCAGCTCATACACAGAAAGCAACCTCCAAGCACTCTTCCATTTTTACATGGGATACCTCCCCATGCTGTTGGGCTGCTGTGCCCTCCTGGTCATGGAGAAGGCCATAGATGTAGTGTAGCTTAACTGTGACAGTGTCCTGTACCATCGGTACATGCCAGTCATCATCCATGCATTCCACATCTGGTGCTACTGATGGTGATTGGTGGTGGTGCGGCTGTTAGGCTACAGCAGCCTGTAGTGTGGCATGTCCCAGCTCTTGGTCTTGTGTTGAGGCAGAATCATGAACATGAGCAGGAGCCACTGCATTCATAGCAATGGTAATTGGAGACATTGTGGATGTACCAGACGTTTGGCACCCATGGCTCCTCTGCCATTCAGGACAGGATGTTGCATGGCCTGATGTTCTAAAGTGCACAGTGCCACTTGCTCATGGCATGCATGAAATGCTGTTGGTACTGTACACTGCCCATGGTGATGGTCTCATCGCTGTCCTCATCATCCATGGCCAACACACACTACTGCAGTTCAATGTCCAGAGTATTTATGAACAGGACAGCTATTTCTGGACATGCTTCCCCTGCAGGTATCACACTTTGTAATCCTCCCCCAGCAGCCACTGATGTACCTGGTATGTCCATCTTTCTTACTCCACACCATTGCATTGGCACTATGTTTGTGCCTGATGTTGCACCAAATTGCACAATGCAGACAAAAAAGAAACTTGTGCTGAATGTAGTCCTATGCACAACACCCCTACACAACCATCACCTACAAATAACAGATAGACATGAACTTCCTTACAGCAATGTGTATTGCACACTACAGTTTAACTCAGTGTTGAACACCAGATAGGACAGTGTGTATACTTATGTGGTTGCAGTGTACCACTGGCTATCTCAACAACATCTGGCACACATTTATTGTCCAAACTGCGCAGTGTTTATGCCATCAGCTCCTCAACTGGTGTGAGAACTTCAGCAGTAGGTGGGCCCCCAACTTTGCCCTGATGACTGCATTATAGGGCTGCCAGCTGGTCTGTTGTGTGGACCAAAAAGCCACTAACCCTTTTTTGTTCACAGTAACTGTGTGGGGAATCCTGGATTCTGCATTCACAGCCTCCATTTGCTCTCACCAAGCCTGCCTGAACAGCTGCTTTTGCTTTATTACAAACCAGAACATCTTCATAAACAACAAATTGCCATGCCAGCATACCTAGTTTCTCAGCTGTGTAGTTAGCGTTGAACACTGGTTCATGTCAGCTATTCTGCATCATAATATACCTATGGCATGGAACATCAGTTTTGAAGAGCATCACACCCTGATAACACTGCAGACTGCATTGTAGTCTGGCATTATTACAATACTCCCTATGTAAACACTTATCTGCAACAAACTTGAAACCAGTGCAGTACCCTTGGTGGCCTGGGCATTCTGGTGGTGCTGTGACTGTCCTTATATATTCATAACATGATGATGCAGTGTTTGAACACTGATTGTTCAATTGCTGCATTTGCATGCTGTTGTTCAAAACTGTGAAACAGTGAAACATAGACTTTGATGGCTTGGCCCACCTAGTCTGCACATTTCCCTACCTATTGGATAAGCTGCAGATCCTAGTTAACCAACAGCCTGCTTCTTCCTACCCTGCCACTGTGATTGCCTTATGTCTGTCCCATCCATTCTTGAATTCCCTCAATGTTTTGGACCCTACGACCTACTCAGAAAGGCTGTTCCATGCTTCTACCACCCTCTCTGTGAAAAAATACTTCCTCATGTTGCCACTGAGCCATTCCCCTATCTTCAAATTGTGCCCCCTTGTTCTTGTACGCCTCTTTTTCTGGAAAATGCCACCCTCTTGGACTTTGTTGATTTCCTTGAGGTACTTGAAAGTTTCTATCATGTCCCCCCTCTCCATCCTTTCCTCAAGGGTATATATTAAGCTCTTTTAGTCTCTCTTTATATTGCATCTGGTGCAGACCCTGCACCATTTTAGTTGCCCTCCTCTAGACTGCCTCCATCCTGTCTATGTCCTTGCAGAGATGGGGTCTGCAAAACTGCATGCAGTACTCCAGATGGGGTCTCAACAACTGTCTGTAAAGAGGGATAACAACTTCCTGTTTTCTACTGGTGATGCCTCTCCCTATGCATCCCAGTTTCCCCCAGCCCTCCTTACTGCATTCTCACATTGCTTGCCTACCTTAAGGTCATCTGATATGACTACCCCAGGTCCCTTTTCATTTTTGTTTTTGTAAGTACCCCACCTCCCCCGCATTGTGTACTCTTCCCCTGGAGTTTTGTTTCCCAGGTGCACTACTTTGAACTTTGCATTGAATCTAAGCTGCCATACTTTTGACCATTCCTCCAACCTTGCAAAAGTCCCTTCTCATCCTTTCCACCCCCCCCCCGTGTATCAACCCTGTTGCAGATCTTTGTGTTGTCTGCAAAGAGCCATACTTCTCCTTCCAGCCCCTACACAATGTCACCTATAAAGACATTAAAGAGGACTGGTCCCAGTACCGAACCCTGCAGTACCCCACTAGTAACCCCACTTTCTTCAGAGTGTACTCTGTTTACTATTCCCTCTGAGTTCTGTTGTCTGTTACCCAGGCTGGCTAAATTATTTATTAATCTTTTGTGTAGGACTGTGTCAAATGCCTTGCTAAAGTCTAGGTAGGTCATATCCACAGCCCCTCCCTGGTCTACTACTTTGGTCACCCAGTCAAAGAAATCCATTAGATTTGTCTGACATGGCCTTCCTGCTGTGATTCCATGCTGCCTTGGGTCCTGTGACCAGCTGGCCTCAAATTATCATTTTCCCTACCACTGAGGTCAAACTAACAGGTCTGTAGTTTCCTGCTTCTGGCTTGCGTCCCACTTTTCTGAAGAGGAATCACATCTGCCCTCCTCCAGTCCTCGGGTACCACACTATCCTCCTGCGATTTGTTAAAAAGGATAGTCAGTGGTGTCATGAATTCTCCCCTTAGTTATTTTAGAATTCTGGGGTGAATCCCATCAGGCCCCATTGCTTTGTCCACATTAAGTTTTAGGGGTTCTTTCAGTACCCTTTCTTCTGTGAATGGACTGGTATTGACCTCCCTGCCCAGAGCGCTTCTATTTTTGGTTTCGGTACCTCTCCCTCTTCTTCTTTTGTGAATACCGAACAGAAGAATTAGTTCAGCATCTCTGCCTTTTCACTGTCATCCTCTGCCCATCTCCCCTCCCCTTTTTTAAGCCTCACTATCCCTCCCTTGATCTTTCTTTGCTCCTAAATGTACCTATAAAAAGTTGTATCCCCTTCTTAACTGAGATGGCTATCTTTTCCTCGGTTTGGGCCTTTGCTATTCTGACTGTCTTCCCCTCTTCCTTCTGCTTTAACTGATACAGTTCTCTGTCCTGCTGCTTCTGTGATTCCTTATACTTCCTGAAGCTATCTTTTTCTCCCTAACTTTCCTCTCCGCCTTATTTGAGAACCATAGTGGTTCTTTTCTTCATTTTGTTTTGTTTATTTGATCCACACAAAGGTTTGTTGCCTCTGTGATGGCAGTTTTGATTTTTCCCCATTGTTCTTCCGCCGCTCCTTCCTGCCCATTTGCTAGTGCATTCTTTAGGCACTCACCCATTTTGCCACAGTCAGCCCTCCTAATGTCCAGTACCCTCGATTTTGTATGGCTTGACTCTACGTCTGTGTTTATCATGAAATACACTGCTGGTGGTCGCTTGTTCTCAGATGGCTACCCATTTCTAAATCTGTTATCCTCTCTCTTGGTTACATGTGATAACAATGAAAGCCTAAAGGTGATTGCTGTTATCAAGAGGTCAAGAGTGCTGAAACTTTATTCCGGCACTCTGAAACCTAGGCACACAGCAAAATGTCACCGGGGACTTAGTTTTTTTATGTTTTATGCCAGGGGCTGTGCCCCCCTCACCCTCTACTTAAGGATTCTCAACTCCAGGAGGGTGCATGTCAGGGGGTGAAAACATCTAAAAAAGAAAAAAGTTTGGGCTGGGTGCAACAAAAATGCACCAGCACCTGGACTCAAACCCAGTACCCTGCCAACCAACGACACCAAGCCACAAGTTTGGCCTGGCAACCCACCACAGCACCACCCCTAACATTCCCTCCACCCCAGCTGAGATGCTCACTCCCCTCCGCATGCGTATGTATAGCGACATCTCACTGCTATATTCGCCAACCCCTCCATCCGGCCACCCTACCCTATGGTAGCACTGGAGACATGTGCTGGGAATTGGGTCACCATTATTGTAGGCACCCAATCCCCAGTACTGATATCTCATGCTACCTCTTTCCATCCCCATTCAAGAGTACCAAGCTTAGGATTGCTCCCTCCAGAGTGGGTTCCAACACTAGCTATCTGAGGCATGCCCCACATAGGGCATCAGGAATGACCCAGCTCTTGGATTTGGATGCAGCAAATGTGCTCCAGTTAACATCTGGCATATTCAGGTCCCCCATCAACAATATCTCCCCTTTTTCTGACATTCTAAGGATGCCTTCTATCATTTCCTTGTCCATTTCTTCCCCCTGAGATGGGGGTCTGTATACAACCCCATCTGGACTTTGGTGCCATTTCCTGTCTTCAAGGTGACCCACAGTGCCTCCTCTCCTCCCTGTTTACTCTTTAGTTCTGTTGCTTTGATCCCTTCCCTTACTTAGAGAGCTACTCCTCCTTCTTTTTTACCCGCTCTGTCCCTCCCGTAGATTGTGTATCCTGGTACGTTGACATCCCAGTCATTATTCTCTGTGTACCATGTTTCTGTGACTGCCACGATATTGATATGTCCCTCTTCCATCAAGGCCACTAGTTCAGGAAGCCTGTTACCCAGACTATGGGCATTGCTACTCATCGCCCTACATTTTTTGATGGACTTACCCCTTTTAGCCCCATCACTGCCTTTACCTTTTTCTCCATTTACCCCTGTCCTGCTCCCTATCAACCTCTCTACCTTGGTGTTTACCTCACTAACTTCCCTGTTTTGTGGGGGGAGGCTGGGAATTCTCTGCTTCTTATCAGTGCTTCTCCCCTTGGCTACTTTAAAAGCTTGTCAATGAAGCATTTAAACTTATCACCTAGGAGCCTGGTTTCCCTCCCAGACAGATGCAGACCATCGTACCAGTATAAGTCTGTATCCCTCCAGGTAGACCTCCAGTCCCCAGTGAAGAAAAACTCTGTGCTATTCACCAGTTTTTCAACCATTCATTGACTCACATGATGTAGAGTACCCTAGCCTCACCCATGCCATAGACAGGCAGCCATAGACAGGCAGCACCTCAGAGAAGGTTGCCGTGTGTGCTACTTCTCTAAGGCCCTTCCCAACTCTACAAACTCCTCCTGCACTGCTCTGATCCTATGCCCAGCTAGGTCATTTGTCCCTAATCTGCATGCATTGCAGTGAGTGAAGTATGTACATAAAACCCCTGCTTATTCTATGATCATCTGCACTATTAACACAGTGTGACTGATGAAACTGGTATTGTGCATTGTGTATGCACAGTACTGTGTACTGAGCATGAACCATGTTGTGTACTGTGTATGCATCGTACTGTGCACTGTACACGCAATGTGCTGTGTACTGTGCATGCACAAGGCCAGCTATCATTCAATAAACTGCCTGAAATGGTCACATGCGGGTGACCTTCTGTGGACACAATCTATGGCAGCGACAAAAGTACTTTGCAGTGCCAACAAGTCATTGCATTGCACAGCTCACAGGCCTGTTATTGCTGTACACACACCTCAGCAGTGCAGGTCAGCACTACAGAGTGTAACCATATCTAGGATAAGAAAAGCTCACAGATGCAGGCAGCATGACTGGAAGTTCACTGAAGAGGAGGAGCTTCTGCAGCTGGTGGCACTGGTACATGTTTCTTACAGCCTGCATTCATAAGCTTGATCTGTCATGTGTGTGTGTAGACTTGTCAGGGACTACAGGCCACCATGTTAAGTCCTGTCAGTCACAGTGCATACTCTTTTCAGCACCCGGGTGTTGTGGTCTGTACCATACTAATCTGCATTGGCGCAAATTCTTCATGGTATCTGAGTATAACATATAAGTACCTGCTGATGTTGCCTAGCAACATGCTCCCCTGTCTAGGTACATTGTCTGTGCCCCATGAAATAGGTACAATCTGCTGCAGTGTGTACTGCTGTTGCCGCTGCTGGTGAGATGCACACAGAGGCCCAGATATTCAAAAGAGTTGAACCATGCCCAATAGGGTTGCGCCTGCGCAAGTCTGAAAATGCGCCATTCTGCGATATTCAGCAGGAAGCAGTTGCGCCCTCAAATCACACTGAGCAACAGCGGATGATAATGAATGCACGCACAACTGAAGGGGGAGGAACCATGCATAAATGACACAGTGCGATATTCAACAACATGCGCCATGCACAATTGGGGAGCCAGCGGAAGTTGCGCCATAGTGGAAATGAGCCAAAATAAAAGGGAGCAAGGGAGAGGTGCAAGAACGCTACACGGAAGCCACATGAGAGCCAAATACAGCAGGAAACGCTGGGCAGCAGGGACACACAGGACCAGCCAGGAAAGGGCACCTGGAAGCAACAGGCACAGGGGAAGGTGTGGGGAGCCACAGTGCAGAAGGGGAAAGTACACCACACAGCAGTGAGGCCAGCACAGGCAGGTGTTCCCGGTGCAGGGGAAGTATCAGCCAGGACAGCGGGGGGAATACAGAATCAACTGCCGGGGGGGTGAACACAAGCCAGGGACATGGCCAGTGCCACCATCCAGATGGAGGCCATAACGAGGAAGGTGAGGAGGCGGGCAGCAGGCGGGCGTGGCCATGGAAGGGCCCGTCGGCGGTATGCCTCCAACAGGCAGTACTGAGCCTGCACCAGCTTCAAGCTGTACAGTGATACTGAGATTGTAAGTGGGTACTGCCTGAATCAGGCAATTCTGAGGTGGCTCTGTGAGTTGTGCAGTGATGTGATGCAGGCACCCACATGACGGAGCCATGCCCTGTCAGTGGAGACGAAAGTGACAGCTTGCATGTGCTTGCTCACCACGGGTACCTTCCAGAGACCAACTGGGGACACCACAGGCATAACCCAGTCGGCCACGTCATGCCACCTCACTCAATTCCTCAGCGCACTGCTGCCACATGCTGTGGAGTACATCCATTTCCCCAGCACACCGGCGGAGCGCACAGCAAACATACAGGAGTTCCACAGGGTAGCACGTATGCCTGGCATGCTAGGGGCAATAGACTGCACCCATGTGGCCTCCCACACACCACCTGGCCCCAAGGGGGCTGCATATAAGAATCGCAAGGGCTATGCCAGCATCAACTGCCAGGTGGTGTGCGATGCCAGGGGGCGCATAATCAATGTCTGTGCCATGCACCCTGGGGGAGCACATGATGCCTTCATCTGGCACCTGTCTGCACTGTGGCACAGATTCGAGAGTGGGGATATCCCCACTGGCCACCTAGTGGGTGATTATGCAAATCACGTGGACAATCATAGGGCCTGGGGGGGCATGGTCAGAGGTGCCATGGGTAGTGGCCTACATGGCCCGGGGCAGGGCGATGCTGATCACCAAACTAACCTCCACCCTCTACACACAGGTGACAGTGGATACCCACTCCGTCTCTGGCTGCTCACACCCTACAGGTGGCCTGTGACCCCATCGCAGCAATGCTACAATGAGGCACAATGCCACCACACATAATATCATTGAGCAGGTGTTCAGAATGCTGAAGGCACATTTCCATTGCCTGGACACCTCCAGCGGTGCCCTACAGTACAGTCCCTCAAAGGCCTGTGGGCTATTCCTAGCCTGTTGCATCCTGCACGACATGGCCAATGAATGTGGGATAGCCGTACAGGTCGAAAGAGGAGGACAGCAATGGGGACAATGAGGACGCCAGTGACAATGGTGATGGGCAGCCCCCCCTTGGGTGACAGGACCCCCAACTGCTCTGGCTGGCACAACTGCACCGGGACACCATCACGGAGGAGCACTTCATCCAACCCAGGTAAGTCATGGGGCCATGTGCAACCAACAGTGGCTAAGGCACAACCCACAAACATGCATGGACACACACCAGGGGGTGCATTCCATCAAGGGAAGTAGCTGGGCATGGAACCACACATGCAACCAGGGATGGGTGAGGTCTAACATGCCACGCAGACGGACACACACACACACACACACACACACACAACGCACCAGACATGCACAAAGGGTAGGAGGCACACCGACCCAGAATGCCACCCCTAGCCACACACATGTCCACAGATCACCACGCCCACTGCCTGTCCTTGTGCATGTGTCAGATCCTGAGCACCATTGCACTTTGGTGTACAGCGCAATGCAGGCATCATCATGCACAAGCAACTGTGGATGGCAGCTGGGAGGGTGTGCAGATGGACTGTGTATCCACGTGCAGGGCCGGGTACCCACCCGTGCAATGCCTGCTGAATGACACAATGCACACAGGGTAGCACCAGACAGTAGCCATGTTGGGAGACAGGTCAGTCACATGCCACAGTGCCCCGCCACCACGGATGCGTGGGCAGCCCCGCTGAGACCCGCCAGCACTGACAGGCTGACCACTGGCCTCATGGGGTGGCACCGATGGTCCCCCAGGGGTTCCACTGCATGAACATGACCATGCTCGTGCAGGGGTCTGCAGCACACCAAACATGCCTGCGCCAGGCGTGCTTGGGATGCCCACAGCTGAACCCGAGTTGACAAGGAGGGTGTCACATGACACTGGGAATGGGGGGTGGACAGTGCACTGCATGGTGTCTGTGATGCATGGGAACATGACCATGTGCCCATTGTGGCCATGACAGCAGTGAATGCATGTGTCTCCCTGTCAATGGCAGCGGTCACATCCTCCTGCAACCAGTCCATCCTTGCCAGGATAAGAGCGGTGTCTCTGCTGCGATGCTCCTCTGCCGGCTCCAGAGCCGCATGCAGTGCATCCACCGACATCACAAGCTGCATCTGCTGGTTGACTGATGCTTGCAGTATGCAGGTGTGCTCATCCAAGAGGTCATCTGCCTCCTCAGCATCCTGTCCCTCAGGGTGTGCATGGCCCTGATGCCCAGCACCCCTGCACACCAGGACCAGGTCTGGGCATGTCCACCGGTGGTGCACTGATGCCACCCCCTGACCCTGTAACCCCAAGGCCATTGGCTGACTGCTGATGCTGCCCCTCGGGCTGCCACTCACCAGGGCTCACTGGTGCCACCGCAGTGTTTGCAACAGTCCCACTGTCCTGTACACACACCAGTGCTGTCCCATTGGTGCTGACAGGCACAGGCTGGGACTGTGATGACACGCAGGCCTCCACGGCAGCACCACCCACAGCCATGGCCGCGATGTTACCTGCTGTGTGGCCATCCTGTGGCATAAACATGTCACTGCCCATGCTGTTAGCGACATCATCATCGGTGATGTACCCGGCACCAGCCCGAGTCACAGCATGCAGGCATCCGTGGACGCTGGCACGTTGGGACATGGACAGAGCCTCCTCCGCACCTGTTCCAACAACATCAGTCTGGACAGCCAGGCGGGCCCACTGTCACACTGAGCCATGTATACCTGTGGGGGTGGAAGGGCCCTCCTCCATCTCCATCTCCATCTGACTGTCCTCAGTGGACAGGCCCACCACCGCTGACCCATGCAGATACTCAGGATCTGTAAGGGAAAACAAAGTCACGTTACTGCATGTTACCTACCCTGCCCCCCCAATAGACAGACCATGACCTACCATGCAGTGACGGGCTACCACCCATCTGGAAGTCACCACCCAGAACACCCTCAATGGCACTACGCTGCATGCTTCCAGCAACCCTTTCCTCCTGTGGGGTGAGGTGTACCACCTCCGGCTGTCCTCCATCTGTCACAGCTCGTGCTGCCCTGATGGCAGCCACCTTCTCCTTTATCCTCCTCCTGTCTGTGCCCATCTTCTTCTTGCACTCCTGCACGGAGCACTGGTGGCTGCCATGCAGGTTCACTGCACGTGCCACCTCCTCCCATGCAGCAGCATGGGCCTGTGGTGTTCCCTCCATTCACTGAGAAGTGGCTCCTGATCCAGATAGGCCTCAAACAGGGCATCTGTCTCGGCCTTGGTGAAATTAGACCTCCTCCTCCTCCAACCACTGTGTTCCTCCTCTCTCACAACTCACTCAATCATTATTTAGCCTGTAAGAATGAATGTTGTTACCTGTGACTGTGCAGTCCCATGCATGTCCCAAAATCCACAGTCCACACTCCCAAACAGCATGCAACTCACCAATAGACTGCAGTAACTGACTATGGCCAGTGCAGCCCAATGTCGCACTTTTATAGTGCAACCTATGCAAATGAGGCGAGGCAGTGGATGCAAATTGCAGTGCTGTGCCATTGAATGGCTGATTAGCTGATTTGCATATGACGACTGAATATCACGCTGTAGCACTTTGCGCAATTGTGTTGAACGTGCTGAGCCAAGGGTGCAGTTCTGTGACATGTGCAGTACACACCTCACTGCGCATGCCCAGGTTGCTGACGCAGGTGTCTGTCGTGCTGCTGACGTGCTGTGCACAGAAAGCAATGCAGGGCATGGCCACCATTGTGCCAGTGGCACTACAGCGATGTTCACCTATATGGCGTTGTGGCACTGGGCCATCATAGGCACACTGGGGCAACAGCATGGTAGGCCACTACTGGAGGTAGCACACAGCATCCAATCATGCTACATGCATTGGGTTCCAATGGCGCTGTGCCTGTCCGTGCGCCAGAGACCCTTGACCCTGTGCTTGACCTTTGCCCCCTAGGCACCATGCGTCAGGCATGGGTGCAGCACTATCGTGCTGTTCGGTGACAGCGCGATAGGGAATGACCGCGCTGTACAGCGCAGCATCTGCATGTGGTGGAGCCATGCTGCAGAGAGTCATTTTGAGCCAACTGAGCAAGTGGAATGGCGCGGAGGAGGGCTGCCCAGTGGACCCAAGTTGAACTGGCCAACCTGGTGGCCATTGTAGAGCAACTTTATGGCCCACTATTTGAGGAGGCACCCCTGGACAGGTCCAGGAGCCAGGTGTGGGAGGAGGTGGCTAATGCCCTGGAAGAGGCCACAGAAGGGGTGACAGTAGAGCAGTGCCTCCACAGGTATGGCAACCTGCGGAGGAGGGAACTGGACCTGCTTGCCCACCTGTGGGGACATGCCAGGAGGGGTACGGTGCCACGGCCAGGTAGGTGTTACGTCCACACACCTTTATCTTCCTTATGGGTATCATGGTTGTATGTGTCCAGAACATGGGGGAGGGACTGTCCGGTGTTGGCTGTGGTGGTATTATCAGGGTGTGGGGTGGGTGTGTCTGGCTGGGTGGGAGTACACACACAAGGGAGCAGGTGGACTTTGTTACAGGATTGTACTGATGTTCCTCTCTCCATGTTTGCACCACAGGGCCAGAGGAGAGGCATCTGGCCAGGGAGATGCGGCGCCAGCAGGATGACAGGACCGCTAGGAGCGGCGACGGTCAACAGCGCCTGAGGGGCCGGCCTGATGATGGTGAGTGCCATATCTCCATGATTACTATTGCATGCTGTGTAACAGGGTGGGCAGCGGGCCATGGCCACCATCCATTGACACCACTGCAATGCATGCAACTTGTTACAGTCAGCACTGTCCAGTGGCACTGCATGTCTGGGAGTGTGTCGATGGTGGTCCATGCGTGCACCGGTACATGGCTGTGCCACTGCCTTCGCACCACATAGCCATGTCACTAAACAGCCCGGTGGTGCTGTGCATGACTTGGCCGGTGGGTGTGTGCAGTGGTCCACATGGCTGCATGCACCTGGGTGGGCAGGTCTTGTGGACGTGATCACTGTGGGTGGTCACGCACCATCACTGAGGCATGTCCCATGGCCATATGCCATGCACAGTGGGTGGGCTGTATGGGGCTGTGCATTCACACCTATTGACTGTGCTCCCTTGTACTAGGTGCCTGCCAGCTGCAGGCTATCCATGAGGCACTGCGGGAGATCTTGACAGTGGCGAGGGCATCGCTGGGCATACTGCGGGGGTTTGAGCAGCTGGGTGTCCGGCGGAGACACAGCAGGCGGAGCAGCTGGAGTGGGGAGCAGGGCTTCCAGTGACCATCCCTATGCCCCTGATTTCCCCTACCCCCCTGGACCCACCCTCACACCCCTCCTTTCCTGTCCCATTTGTTCAGCCCTGCCCCTTACCCACCCCCACCTTGTTTGTGGCCCTCCCCCCCACATTTATACATAGTTTTGTAAATAGTTCCTTTTGATATGTTTTTTGAATACAAATCTTTTGATATGAATACTGTGGTGGTCTCTGATTTGCAGTGGGCTAAAGGTGCTCAGTTGCAGTGGTGTGCATGGCGTCAGGGGTGGTGCAGTCATGGGTATGTGTGCATGTCCATGGGGAGGTGACTATGGTGTGGGGGTAGCTATCAGTCAGTGTCTGTGGTGTGTGTGTTGTGCCCTGTGTACTGGATGACTGTGTGCAGTGGTCCATGGTGCATGCTCTGTGTCCATGACGCACCTGTCAGCCCGTCCATGGCCTGTGCAGCTGACACCCTTGCATGTCTGTGACCTGCACGGTCTACTGGCATGTCAGTGGTGGCTTTTCATGCAGGGCAGCCACTGTACCTTTCATAATGCTGGGTTGCCTCCTGTCACTGGTGTGGTGGATGTCTGCCTTGGGTGACACTGTGGCCTCCGCAGTTGTTGTCTCATCTCCATGCTGTGGCTTGTGTGTGTTGCAGGGGATGTGCACCACTGTCTGTGACTTGTGCTCCAGGCTAATGATGGTGGCGTACAGGTCCACAGTGCCTGCGCAGGGTGGCTGGCACTCCTGTGCCATGGAGGACTGCAGGCTGTGTGTATACGGTTTCCACTGGCCCACGCTAGGGGCTTGGTTGCCCCACTACTGCATCCCTGTGTTGTTGTGCCCTTGGGTATGGGTGATGTTTGTCCATGCACTGTGTGGCATCCGGTGTGGTGCATGCTTCCACGCACTACTGTGGGTGTCTACGCTGGCTGTTGTGGCCAGTGCTGGGTTGGGGTGTGTCCTTGGGAGGGTGTGCAGGGTGCTGTACCACTGGTGGTGGTGTCCGGGGCATGCCCTGTCCCATGTGGGGTACCTCGTCTGCCAACGCATGGTCGGTCTCTCAGCTGTACCTCGGGGGGCTGTGCGTGGTGGCACTGTGTATGCCATTGTTGCATCGCTGTGTGCTGCCACCCACTGATGGGTGCTCATGGTGGGGCTGCCTTGCATGGTTCTGTGCTGCACAGGGTTGCATTGTCACAGTGGGGGTGGTGGCATGTATGGGGTTTCCTTCAGTGGTGGACGCTGCTCCTGGGCAGGGTGTCTGGGAGTCATGGTGCAGGTTGTGCTCTGCATTGGGGGGATGGTGTGGCACGGGGTGGTCAGCCCTCCTTGTGTGCCAGTCACAGCTTTCCAGGAGGTGTGATGGGGCACCATGGCCCAGCTGTGGGTTGGTTGCTTGTCTCCATGGGCCGGTGGTTATTCCAGCCCTCCCCCAGTTGTGCAGTGCATGGGGTGTGGGGGGGACGATGTCTGTTCTGCTGTGTGTTCCTCTGCCCATCTGTGGCATGGGTGGTGGGCCCCTACCTCCCTGGTTGTGCAGTTGCATTGCTGCACTGCTGCTGGGGGGCATCCTTGGTTGCGCTATGGTGCCTCTGGACTGCTTAGCTGAACATCCCTTGTTGCACTATGACGCATCAGATCTGCTCAGCTTCCCCTCCCTAGTTGCGCTATGGTGCAGGTGGTGCGATATTCCGTCGTCGGCTATAGGCACATCTTGGCCGGCTCAGTTTTTGAATATCACGCCTCTTGCGCATGGGTGCAATGGACTTGCGCTTGCTCCTGCTATTGCGCATGTTTTGGGTGCAGTTTGAATATCTGGGCCAGAGTGTATGGCAAACTCCCATGATGCAGCTGTCTGGTGTGCTATCACCAGTGTTCCAAAAATTCAAACGAGGGTCACGTTTGCATCACGTGGTACCTGAACGATGGTCACTGGGGCCTGCTAAGCCCCAAATCAATAAACAGCATACCCAATTCAAATGTTTCATAAAGAAACGTAGAAACAGAATTTGCCCAGTAGAAAAGGACTGCTTGGTCCATCTAGTCTGCCCATTTTTCCATGCCTGCAGTATCACCACAGATCCTACTTGATCTCTGGCCCATTTTTCCTTTCCCCCTTTCCTTTCCCCTACAATCAGTTTATGCCTATCCCATGTATTCTTGAATCCTACCACTGTTTTCAGCCCCACCACCTCCACTTGAAGACTGTTCCAGGTATCCACCACTTCTTTCTGTGAAGAAGTACATCTTCACATCTCTCCTGAACCTAGCTCCCAGCTTCCTGTTATGTCCCATTGTTATTGGCCATTTATTTCTGAAAAATACTTCCATACTGTACCTTTTTTTCCCTTGTAAAATATTTAAAAGTTTCTATCATTCTCCCTCCCTCCTTTCTTCCAGGGTGTGCATATTTAAGGCCTTAAGTCTCTCCTTATACGGCATCTGATGCAGAGCCTGCACCATTTTAGTTGCCTCCCTCTAAACCACCTTCACTGTGTTTGTTTTTCTAGACATGGGGTCCGATTTTCAAAAGCTGTCATGTCAGACGCAAAATGCGTCCAAGTCAAGGGTTGCGTCAAATGCAGCTGCTTCCATGCAAATTGCTGGTATTTTAGAAAAAATGCAATTTGCTTCCAGACACAGTAAACCAATGTCGCACACAAATTTCATCATAAAAAGTTGCTCAAACTGCCTTTCTGATGCAGAGTGTGTGTAAAGTGGGACGAATCGCAAAAAGCGGAAGCAAGGCGAGACAGGACACAAGTGCAGCAGAATATCGAGACAAGCAAGTACAATGAGGTACAGCACACCACACAGGTGTACTGCACACCTGTCTGCACTGCAACCACAGTACTAATGAGTACCTTCTGTGGTTTACAGCACCAGAGACCACCCAAGCAACAGCTCCAGCTGGAAGTGGAGTGGAACAACCCCCCCACCCAGGTAAGGTATCCACGCTGCAAGTGTACGTACATTACTGAATGCACCAGCATGGCACACATGCCTGCACTGCTGTCATTGTACCATTGTCTCCCTTCTGTGTCTGACAGCACCCAAGACAATCCTCAGACCAGCATTAGCTGGAAGTGGAATGGAACACCCTCCACCCAGCTAAGGTATCCCAGCTGCAAATGTACATACTGTCGCTGAATGCACCTGCAGGGCACACCTGCCTGCACTGCTGCCACTGTACCAATGTCTCTGTTCTGTGTCTGACAGCACTTGAGACCACCCACAGAACAGAGCTTTGTAATACGCAAGTGTGAAATGGCTGATCAGCAGACCAAAAAGCAGGCACGGAAGAAGAACTTCACAGTGGAGGAGGCAGATGTGCTCCTAGAGGCTATGGAGGCAAATGACGTCCTACTCCTCTGCCGAGGTGGGAAGAAGGCCCACAGACTTAAGCATAAGGTGGTATGAGAGGAAGTGGCAAAGAAGGTGAATGCTGTCAGCAGGGTGAAGCATATGGTGCAGGAGCTTCAAAAGAGGCACAATGACCTCACATGACAGTCCAAAGAGAAATTGACACAGATCCACAGAAACAGCATTGCCACGGAGGAGGACAACATGAATCGGTGGAGCTCACCAGCCTGGAGGAGATGGTGACATCCCTGATAAGCAGGTGGAGCATCAAGAGAAAACAGCGGTCTTGACATGTTCAGGATGCATAGTGGTGAAGATGTGTGGTAGGACACAGCACGTATCTGGATGCAGGGTTGTTGATGATGGCAACGAGCACGTATGCAGCACATGGCAGTGCACATGACCCAACACATGTTAGACAAGGGCACTCTATGGATGCAGGTCAAATACCATCTGCCACTGTTGCCAGTGCAGCTGAGCCATGTCATAAGTGGGGATCATGCATGCTGCACATGGCATGGGCACATGACTGCAGCACAACTGATGGCACACCGCACACAACACAACCTGCCCAGCAGATGGATGACACACACAGGACAGAGGTCCACAGAGGGTATCAGATACTGTGCAGTGTACCATGTGGCATAATGCAGAAAACTGTAGCACAGTGGTCCCAAAGTTCCACGTAGGGCATGCAGTGCCACACACGTGCAAATGTACACAAACATTGAAAACACAGCCACTGTTTGGACTGACATCTGTTAACCCTCTGTCGCAGGCACCAGTGGAATGTCAGGAACAGGAGGTCCATGAGCAGGAGCCAGTGGAATGTTAGGAAAAGGGGGGCCACAAGCATCAGAATCCAGTGCTGGATGACAAAACACTGGACATACACAGACCAGTGACACAGACGAAGATACGTCCACTGGTAGTGGGGATAGTGACAGTGACAGTAGTCCAGGTGACACTGTGGAATGGCCCATAGATGCTACAATGGAGGATGCAGAGGATTCCACCAATGAGGAGGGGTGAGGAAGAGAGTGATGCTGAGGGGGAGGCAGAGGAGCGTGATGATGGGTCATCAGAAGTGGATGGTGGGGAAGGAGTGCAGGAGCAGACCAAGGAGGGTGGGAATGATGGCACAGAGGTTAGGCACAAGGACATCAATGACAACATTGCCCAGGACCTATCCCCAACACCATCCATGACTGAGGCTGGTGATGTGGGTGAAGATGGCTGGGAAAACACAGCAGGGATGTCCATAAGCATGGACAATGTGGACAGACTGTGCCACAACATGCTCTTATCTGAGGAAAGTCTCTCCTGTGAACTGTTGGTAATACATGAGCACATTGGCACACACATCACTGTAACACAGGCACACTACCATTAAATGCATGAGGACATGGCAAGTATCAGGGATGCCATCACCCAGGGCATGAGGAGTGTGGCCAGCCAGTTGCAATGGCAGGCTGATATCATGCAGGGGTTGCAGATGATTAGTGAATGCCGGACTACCATACTGGAGTGTGTCCGGTGCCCTGGAGTGACTTGTGTGGCTACAGGGGTCTGGCACAAGGATACCTGATACTGCACACCCTGTACTCAGTGACAACTGGAGATGGCAGCAACACGGCATGTCTATGCCTGGCTCCTCAAACAGGGACACAAATGTAATGCCCCTCAGGGTGCAGCATGTGAAAATGGCATTGGGCAGGTACAGTTGGCGGGGCCGCAGACACAACGTGGGGACCTGCTGGTGTGCACAATGTAGACTACACTGCCCATGGTGTGGCTGGAATGGTGAAATGCCACATCACAGTGCCCCAAGACTAGACAATGCACCAGCTGCAGTACACAGAATGGTGGGTGTACTAGATAGAAGTCTGCAAGTGAGCCACACACAGCCGATTTTTAGTGGCAGTGTGCCATGGACATGCCAGCAAAACAGAATGGCCACACCTGTGCTGGACAGTGCACTCAACATATCACTGAGTTGCCAACGACACACCACCATGCAGCTGTCTGAGTGTGCAAATACAGTGACAGATATGCACACAGACATAGATGCTGACATGGATATGTCAGCGTTGTGGTCCATCACAAATAATGTGGGCACAGACACACCTGTACCCATGGACATGTTACAGGACCCTGTACAAGCTGTGCACTCAAGAGGGTTTATGCCATGCCCCACCTGGGCCCCAACACAGGCCACTAACACACACACAGACAGGCCATGTCCTGTGCTACCACTAACATGATCACACAGGGCACCTGCAGCACCACCGCAACATGTGTTGCTGTGACATTCTATACAGTGGCACAGAGTACAGAGGCACAGGGACATGGCAGTGACACTACAGCACAGTCCACAGTGTCCAGTCATGAACCTCAGGCCCATCAAGTGACCACAGTAGCCTTCAACGATGCTGTGGACACCATGGCAGTGTCCAACAACACAGCAACAAATGTTCCTGTGATGGTCAGCCATGTGGAAATGGATGGTAGGGAAGGGGTGCAGGAGAAAGCTGAGGAGGGTGGGAATGATGGCACAGAGGTTAGCCACTAGGACATCGATGACAACATTGCCCAAGACCTATCCCCAACACCATCCATCTGGTCCATCCATTCAACCAGGCATCTGGTAAACGATGGACACATGGCTGTAGGCTGCACTCTGTCCAGCCTGAAACTGATCCAAACATAGGGCACAGTTAGCCTCAATGACAGAGCCATGGAGCTCTGCCAGACATACTGTCCAGCAAGAATCCACTGGCAGTGCCCTGCAACCATCGATGGGTAACACTGGCAGCAGTGAGCCACAGGCAGGTATGGGTGGACAGTACAAGAACAAACTGGCAGGCATGGGACATGGCAGGAGCAAGTAACGTACCGCAGCACATCTACACTGTACAATAGACACATGACCAGGCCAGCATGCCCAGCAGACTATAACCACACCACAATGGACAATGTCCACTGACAAGGCACCCTCCACATGTTTGGCACCATGTGTGTACCCCTAATACCACCATACACAACCTCCACACACACGTCCATGGCCACGAACCACAAACCCACCAGAATAGAGCACACCCTGGACACACACACACATACACACAGGTTGTCTGTGACACTGTGTCATGCGGTATCCATTACTGTGGCCATGCGAATCTCTAGCAGCACACTACAGTAGCCAATGCAGGGCCTGACTGACACAGACAGTGGGCTTTGCCATTCAGACCAGTCCAAGTACCAATGCCTACTCACACTCCAACAGCAACACAGCTAATATGCTGCTGTCCAGACACCCATGTTGTGTGATGGTCACAACTCCTACAAACCCCAAGAACATAGACAGTAACATTGCCCCATTGTCCCTCCTTTACCATGTCCCATGTCATGCAGTCCCCCATGATGGGTGTGGTGTCTTCCTGGTAAACCATGG
Organism: Neoceratodus forsteri; assembly: GCA_016271365.2. Classification (NCBI taxonomy): domain Eukaryota; kingdom Metazoa; phylum Chordata; order Ceratodontiformes; family Ceratodontidae; genus Neoceratodus; species Neoceratodus forsteri. The sequence goes on along the minus strand of CM057458.1, from coordinate 783,625,464 downwards.
CAATGCACACTTACAGGGGCACATTGTCATGTGCCAAATGAGTGTGGCCTGCACAGCAGGCCATGGCCACTTTGCACTGTGACTAACAGAGCGTGTTGGGCTGCCACTGTAAATGGCAGGAAATGACTGCAGGCATGCATGGCATGCTGTGTGCATCATCACCATGTCCATTGCTATGTGCCCTGCAGCTGGTCTGTACACTGCAACTGAGTCTGGTGGTGTGCTGGCATGTGGCCCATCATGGGTGTGTGCTAACATGCATGTCACCATAGGGCATTCTCTTGTCTGGGTATGAGGTTTGTTGTCTCCCACACGTGTCATGCTACTGTACCACATAATGTGTATGTGACTAATGATCACTGTGTGACCTGTACGTAATATCCAACAGCCCCCATTCACACCACATCAGGTGAGCGACAGCATGACTACAGTACAATATGTTATGGTAGACAGGGTGGCAGATGCCCCCACAGGTGTGTATCAAGCAACATCAACATGGGCAGCCATGGCATGTGGAATGATGACAGCACTAACTGGTTGGCATGTGAACATGTCATGGCCGGTATGTGCTCTGCTTGTCAGGTACTCCATTGCTATACAGTAAGTGCCATGTGTATCATGGGTGCGGTGCATGTACACAGTGCCATACACAATGGTACATGGCCACATGAATGTACATGCCCATGTCCCCAGCATGCTTACCAGGTAGGCACGCACCATATGGTCACACATCCCCACCAAACACATCTGGCAGCCAGCATTGTGCAACACAGCACATCAGTGTTGAACAGTGCATGTCCACACAGATATCCCTGGAGCCCTGTCACTGGCACCACCCTTGATGTGCACATCAGATACATGCTTTACAGTATCCAACATAGCATGCCACAGTGCCAGTGTACCCCTAGTATGATCTTGGTGGCTACAAAACCCAGCAGAGCATACACACAAGGACAGCTCTCCATGAACACTGCCCCATCAAAGTAACACTGCACTGTTTTGCACAGGGGCCAGGGGCCACAGTAATAGCAACACACACTAACCCTAGCATATGCATGCCCCTCAACACCCAGCACTGTCACCCATAACCGTATACCAAAGGGGACACAGGTATCGGTCTGTGAACAGATTTAATGTAGTGGCACAATGCACTCATGTGTTTAAACCCAGCAATCAGTGCACATAGAAACATAGAAGTTGACGGCAGATAAGGACCGCAAGGCCCATCCAGTCTGCCCATTTCTTTTTCTACCTTATAAATGTGCCATCGGCCTTTGCTCTGTCAGTGGCCTATCTATTCATACTCATCTGTATTGCTCCCTTATGCCTATCCCATGCCTGTTTGAAGCCCTGCACTGAATTCATAGCCATCACTTCCTGAGGTAGACCGTTCCATACATCCACCACCCTTTCTGTGAAAAAGAATTTCCTCACATTCCCCCTTAATTGGCCTCTCTCTAATCTCATGCTGTATCCTCTTGTCCTGCTATTTTTCTTATATTTAAACATGTTAGACTCTTTCACCTTGTTAATGCCCTTAAGGTGTTTGAATGTTTCGATTGTATCACCACTGTCCCTCCTTTGCTCAAAGGTATACATATTAAGCTCCATTAATCTGTCTTCATATGTCTTCTGATGCAGTCACTGCACCATTTTGGTTGCTGTTCTCTGGACTGCCTCAATTTTGTTAATGTCCTTGTGAAAGTGTGGCCTCCAGTACTGCACGCAGTACTCCAGATGGGGCCAAACCAGTGTCTTGTAAAGAGGATTATTACCTTCCTCTTACGACTTGTGATTCCCCTACTAAAACACCCTAACATCCCTCTAGTCTTACCTACTGCTTTAGAGGTCTGCTTGGATGATTTCAGGTCATCGGTGATGATGACGCCCAAGTCTCTTTCTTCCTTTGTGACTGCCAGCAACTCCCCTCCAAGCCTATAGGTGGCTTCACGGTTTCTCTTCCCTATGTGCATGATCTTGCACTTCTTTGCATTAAATCCCAGTTGCCACTCTTCTGACCATTTTGCTAGTTTATCCAGCTCTCTTGTCATTCTGCCCACCCCATCTGGATCATCTACTCTGTTGCAGATCTTGGTGTCATCTGCAAACAGACAAGCCTTACCCTCTAGTCCATCTGCAATGTCACTAATGAAGATATTAAAGAAGACTGGCCCCAGGACTGACCCCTGAGGTACCCCACTTGTGACTTGCATCTCTTCTGACTGTATACCACTTACCACCACTCTCTGTTTTCTGCCCATCAACCAGTTTGCCACCCAGTTGACCAACTTCTGACCCACCCTGAGCCTACCCAGCTTATTTACCAATCTTCTATGTGGAACAGTGTCGAAAGCTTTGCTGAAGTCAGGGTAGGTGACATCAACTGCTCCCCCTTGGTCCACCACTCTGGTTACCCAGTCAAATAAATCTATGAGATTAGTTTGACAGGACCTTCCTTTTGTAAACCCATGCTGTCTTGGATCCTGTGCCCGCATGGATTCCAGGTGTTGCACTATCTTTACCTTAAGGAGTGCCTCCATAATCTTGCCCACTACTGAGGTAAGACTGACTGGTCTGTAGTTCCCTGCCTCCTCTCTGCTACCTCTGTTGTGGAGTGGGATCACACGAGTCCTTCTCCAGTCTTCTGGGGCCTCTCCAGTGCTCAGAGACTCACTAAACAGTTCTGGTAATGGCTCTGCTAGTTCCACCCTTAGTTCCTTAATTACCCTGTGATGTATGCCATCAGGTCCCTTTGCCTTGTCCACCCTGAGGTTAGCGATCTCTTGTAGGACCCTTTCTTTTGTGAAGGGTGTAGTGCTCATTTCTCTCCCCCCTGTGTCCATGGTGCTGAGCTGTGGGCCCTGCCCTACCTTCTCTTCAGTAAATACTGAGCAAAAGTATCTATTTAGGATAGATGCTTTTACAGGGTCCTCCTCCTCACATGCCCCCTTTTCTCCTTTGAGCTTAGCGATACTCCCTCTGGACTTTCTCCTTTCACTAATGTATCTATAGAAAGTCTTGTCACCTTCTTTTACTGTTCGTGCTAGTGTTTTCTCAGTTTGGAACTTTGCCTGCCTTACTGCCTTCCCTGTTTCTCTTAGGGCAGTTTGGTATGCCTCCCTATCTTCATCCCGCTGTGTTCCTTTATATTTCCTGAAGGCCAGCCATTTGGCTTTGATCTTTTCTGCTACTGTATTTGAGAACCAAAGTGGTTTCCTTCTTCTTTTGCACTTTCTTTTCTGTCTAACACAATGGGATGTTGCTTCAAGTATTGCATCCTTAATGCTTGCCCATTTTGCCTGTACCCCCTCACCTGTGTTTCTTTTTGCCAGGGCTAGCTTAACTCTGTTGGCCATCTTATCAAAGTCATCTCCTCTGAAGTCCCATATTTTTCCCATGGAATGGGATGATTTAGATGTAGTGGCCAAATTGAACTATACCATGTGATGGTCACTGGCCCCCAGGTGACCTTCTACCTGGAGATCTGTGATCCCTTCTCTGTTAGTCAGTACTAGATCTAGGATAGCCCTGTCTCTTGTGGGTTGTTGAACCAGTTGTTTGAGGCCCTCCCCCTGCAGGGAATCCACCATGTGTCTAGTTCTGGCAGATGTTCCTCCTGGTATTGACCAAGCTGTATCCGGCATGTTGAAGTTTCCCATTATCAGAACCTCCACTTTAGCTGTCATGTTTTGTATATCTTCTAACAGTAATGTGTCTATGTACTCCCCCTTGTCTGGGGGCCTGTAGACAACCCCAATTCTTATGGCCGTCCCATTTCCTGTTTCTAGGGTGACCCACAGTTCTTCTGGCTCCTTGTGTGTATTCTGAATTTCTGTAGCTTTGATATTTTCATTGACATACAGGGCCACTCCACCCCCCAGTTTGCACCTTGGTCTCTTCTGAACAGTATATAGCCAGGTACTGAAGTCTCCCAAGTGTGGTTACTGGTAAACCACTTCTCGTTAATTGCTACTATGTCCAGTTTAGCCTCTGACATTATTACCTGCAGGTCTGGGATCTTAATTCCTGGCTGTGAGCATTTGTGTACATGATTTTCCATTGGCCAGATTTCGGTGTGTTAGTTGTTGGATGAGGTTTGGCATTTCCCCTGTGTGTCGTATGGGGAGACAGACCTTTTTTCTTACCTGGTGATGCAAATGAACTGCAAACATGCTGAATCCCTGTTTGACCACTAGCTGGGGGGAGGGGTGTTCTTCCCATTCGACGTATGGGGTGCTGCACCCATCTCCCCATTTGCTAGTTTAAATATTCTGCAAAGACGTCAATCTTCTGCCCCAATGCACTGACTCCCTCCTTAGTCAGATGCAGTCCATCAAATTTAAAGAACTTTCACCCCTAGAACTGTTGCCAGTTCCCTACAAATCTGTGTCATTTTTCCTGGCACCAGCACTTGAGCTACATGTTTAGCTCCCCTATCTCCCCTTCTCTGACCTTCTGTCCATCTGCCCCCCTCTCCCAGACTGGCAGAATCTCAGAGAAGGAGATGTCGGACGAAATGGATGATAGTTTGTCACCCAGCCTGGTCAGGTGTTCCTTGGTCTCCACAACTGACTGGCTGGTGAGATCATTAGTCCTTATGTGTACCAGGACGTCAATGTTTTCTCCTGCTTTCTGAACAATTTAGCAATGCGGTCGGTGTCTCTCCACACTGATGTACCTGGGAGAAATCTGACCATTACCCTTGGCTGGAGATGGGTATCAACTCCCTGAATCATGGAGTCTCCTATGATCAGAAGTTTTTTGGATTTTCTTTTTGCTTTTTTTTGTTTTGGTTCCTGATTTGGGCGAGTTTTGTTGAGCTAGCTCCTGTGCTGCAGTGTCCTGCTTTGCAGAGTCCTCTGCCCCTTTGTTTGATTTCAGAGATAGAGGCAGATACCTGTTTGTAGTGTTTATATGGTTTTTGGAGGTAATATGTTGGAGAGCACAGAGTGATGGGGCACCCGATTTGCCCCTCCTAACCACCTGCCAACTTCCTGGACCAACTAAACTCTGCGGTCAAGGCTCTTCTGTTGCATGTTGGGGAAATGGCGGGTGGTTCTTATAATGTATTTCCTCTTGAATATGAAATTTGAGGTGCACAGTCTCTGCCCATGCTGCCTGGAGCTGAGCCCTAAGATCTCCAATGGCCCAGCATGTAGCACAGTGTCCTAAATCCTGTAAGACTGTCCTTCTGAAAAGTGTTCCACAGTACCTGCAGTTAATGATATCCATTCCAGATAAGTTGCTGGGTTTATAACCTGGTCAGAGTAATTAGAAGGAAGAAAATGCAAGTAATGGTTTGATTTTGTGTTTTGTTTTCATATAACTTGTTATAGCAAGTTAAATTACTAGTGCCCCTGTAAATTAGCTCACCTTGTGGATGCCCCACTGGTCTGCCCCTTTCTGCTTTGCCACAGGAAATGTCACAACTGTGGTACCCTATAAAAGGAGTGTAGTGTGGGGTGATTGGGGATGGGGGTGGGTGGCTGGGCCCTTCCCCTGCCAAAAAAGAAGAACCACGGATGAAAGAACAAGGAGGTAAGAGCAGAAACAATCAGTCAACAACAAATGCAGTATCCCTGAAAGCTTATCCTAATGTTAGATAAAACTGTAAAACCTGTAAAGCACCACCTGTAATAATTTCAGAGAAGATACACCCTGTAAGAAATACTTTGCTACAGAGAAAAATAAAGCAGTAACAGAAGATATACCTTGCAAAAGACAATTTAACTCAAAAGATTACAGCAGTAATCTGTTAGTACACACCTGTAGGCACACCTTGTAATAATGCAGAAGAAGGTATACCAGCAACAACAACTTGAATCAGAGAAAAATAAAGCAATGAAATGTTAACAACAAACAGTAGCAATCCCTGTGAGTACAAAATAAAAATAACATCACACAGTAAATCTGCTTAGCCAAAATAAGTCTTAATCTTTTCCCTTGCTCTGGTAAGGTTCTCTGCTCTGTCCTTTCAAGCAATCTTAGAAGGAAAGAGCTCAGGTGAAGCTAGGTGCCTTGGCCAGCAAACCAAGTCTTCTACCTCCATCACTAACAGAAGGCTACATGTACAACAGTGGACAAGACTGTTATAACAACTGTTGGAACATGGCACACTCTACAGTGCTAGGTTTTTACTGGAAACAATGGACCTGTGGGACACAAACAAAAGCAAACCTAATGGCTGGACAGGGTACAAACATGCAGGACTGAAACACTAGACACATGGATCATGTCAGTTATATGGACAGCACCGATGGTATTCCTACAATGACAGGCAACCACGTGATTATACAGTAGTGTGATGAAGTATAGGTGCAGAAACAGTGGAAAACTAACTATATGCAACTATATACATAGTACACGGTACTCCTGCGGTGTACGTTAACAGGTACGGGGGTGCAGATGGTGCAGTTGTGCACAGTGCCATCCTGGTGTGGGGCAGTGCATCATAACAGTCTTAATGTGAACCCCCTGCATGCTGCAACACACTACTGCTGTAGTGTCTTATGGCCTTGTCCATGGCCTCAACCCTTCCCAGCATACGGCGGAGGTCTGATACCAGTCTTTGCAGCCCAGCCAGCATTATGGTCGCTAGTGTGTGCTGTCATATTTCAGAGCCAGGCATGCCCAATCCTTCTGCATACACCCTTTGCTGTTCCTCGGTCTGCACGGCCACACAGACAGTGTTGGCCACTGCCACAGTAGCAACCTGTTCAATGTCCTCCTCTGTGTCCCCACAGTATGTGTTACCCTCCCCACCATGCTGCACAGTTCCACACTGCTCCAGAAAAGCACTGCCTGGCCCGTGCACCTGCTGGGATGCACTGGCAGACCCCTGCTGTCCTTCTGGGGGTGCACGGCTCCCACACCCCACAACTCCTGTGCCTCTGTTTGCTGTGCCTGCAGACCCCTGCTGTCCTTGTGGGGGTGCATGTTTCCCATGCCCCACAACTCCTGTGCCTCTGTTTGCTGTGCCTGCAGACCCCTGCTGTTCTTGCAGGGGTGCATGTCTAACACATACCTCAAAATCTGTGCCTCTGTCTGCCACTGTCAGGAATAGCCTCTGTGCCAGACCGGCTCATGCCCTCACCATGCACCTCCTGGTCCTTGCAGCATAGGTGAGCGAGTCACAGTGCTTCAGGCTATGCATCTCACATTCAAGAGCAGGTCGCTGTGGTGATGGAGTCCTTTCCTGGGCCCTCATTTGAGAACTGTGACCTGTGGAGAGGTAAATGGGTGTGTATCAGTGCACAGCAATACACATACATTGTGGCAGCCTTACATCACTATGACTACCGCTAATTCCCTCACTCCATGGGTGGTTCCCAATGTGCATGTGCAGTTCAACATCACATGCTGTGCTCCATTGCACTGGTGCATGCCAGCTGGTAGTGTGTGTCCTCTGGTGAGTGATTGGCCACATGGTCACACATCTGCCATGTCGGCATGATGGGTCAAATATGCACAGCACTTGTTGCTGCAGGAACTGTGGCATTTCTTGTTGTCAGGGCTGGACCAGTGGGCCGCTATGCATTGTACCAGCCATGCACTCAGTAGGTCATGTAGTGTACCATGGTCGGCATTCTCACCTGTGCCTACCTACACCACCACCAGACTGGCATATGCCCTGCCTTGTCCTGTGTCCCATGTTGTGTTGGCCTTTGTAAGTGTCATGCTATCATCAACGGGGGTTTGTGTGCCTTAGTTTGTGTGTGGCCACGCACTCCATGCTGGGCACAGATGCTGACCCATATGGTTGGTGACCACCTGGGACCCCCCTGCCATCTTGGACTGTCTGCATATATGATGTGGTCATGCCGATTACCTTCTGCCTCTGTGGTGGTTCCATCCCCTCCACCACTGGGTCTGGTGCCCGCTCTGTTGTCCTCTTGCTGGCATCTCCCATTCCTGCCTGTACAGGGATACAATGTGAAGGGCAACATTAGTTCACAGCATCATGGGTTTAGACTGTGGAGGTTTGGGGGAGTTACAATGGGCCTGACACCTTATACATACCTATGTGTCTGTGATGTGCAGCATGCATTGCCACCTCTGCCACCTCCGCTATCCTCATGAGGCTTGCCAGTGTGTCCAGTCTTTGCATTTGCATATCATTAATGTGACAGCACAGTAGCCTGGTTGTCCACCTGACTACTGACACTGCCATTAACCTGGCAGCTATGCTGCACCCACACCCTGGGATTCAGTGCCCTATTGCGTTCTTCACCAGTTCTGCACTGTAGCACCCTAGACCATTGTACTGCTTGGCACACCAGCAGTACCATCTCCTCATCTGTAAAATTTGGTGCCCTAACTCTTTCCCTTGGCATTTTTGTTGCACCCCACATGTATGTGTGTGTACTCTTGCCTATGTTTTCTATCCACCATGTCTGCATGTCTCTGCCACATTGCATGCTTTCCACACATGGCAGCATTCTTCTCTTTCAGGTCATGCTGTTGCATGCGCAGTATGTGTCACTGAGTGGTACGGTACTCATTTTGCATGCTGCATGGCCCTATATACACAATGACTGCAGACTTCCATCCTGGGCCATGCTGTAGACCAGCTCCTACCTTATATAACTGGTGTGCCGCCTCTTGGATGCATCTTTTTGTCCTTGCCTTTCTAAAATCCCAATTTTGGGCCTGTGGTTGCTGGCTAAGTCAAATTGGTCTTGTGTTGGTGAATTCTGCATTGCCTCAATGCAATTTGCATTTGTGTCCAGATACAACCCATGTTCAGTCACAATTTGCTCTTGGATGCATTCCACCTGGATCGTACACAATGCGCATTCAAAAATTGCATTCGGTGCAACTCTAGTTGCAAATTGTGTTTTGCATCCAGTATTGAAGATGCATGTTGCTTGCGTCAGTCTAAGTGCTTTGAAAATCAGGCCCGTGGTCTCCAGAATTAGACACAGTATTCTAGGTGGGGTCTCATCAGTGATCTATACAGTTGGAACACCACCTCACTCACCCTGCTGGTGATACCCTTTCCTATAGATCCTAGAATCCCACTAGCCCTCTCAACTGCTCTGTCACACTGCCTGGCCATATTTAGATCATCTGATATGGTCACTCCCAGGTCTCTTTCCTGCTTGGTGGTCATCAGTACTAGCCCCACATTTTGTACTCAGCCCCGGGTTTCTGTGCCCAAGTGCATTATTTTGCATTTTTCTTTCTTTCTTTTTTTTTGCACAGAATCCCATCTCCCATACCCTTGACCTCTTGTTGGGTTTTCCCAGGCCACTGCTCATCCTTTCCACTCCCTTGGAGTGTCCACACTATTTCAGATTTTGCTGTGACCTACAAAGAGGCAGACCTTCCTTTCCAAATCCTCTGCAATGTTACTTACAATAATAATAATATATCTTCATTTTTATGGCACCTTTCAAAATATCAAGGCACCTAACAGAGTTTAAAATCACATGTCAGACATCCCAGCATCATTAATTATATAAAAACAATTACTACAATTACACAGTCATTCACCAAATATTTGGTGCCATAAGTATGTTTTTAAAGCTTGCTTGAATCCCTCCATGGTCATACACCCCCATAATTGATGGGGTAGAGAATTCCAAGGGGTTGGAGCCACATGCATAAATGCTCGGCCCTCAGAAGATTTCAAACACACCCTAGCAACCCCTCTTTGGCTGATCGGAGTGAGTGCCCAGGGCAGTAAGGGACCAGAAGCTCTTTCAGGTAGTTTGGGACCAGTCTGTGTAGGACTTTAAAAGTCAGAAGACCAACTTTGAAGGTGATCTGCCACTGTACCAGCAGCCAGTGCAGTCCGTGCAGCACCGGCGAAAAATGACAAGACTGGGGAGTTCCTGTCAAAAGCCAGGCCACTGCATTTGGCACTAGCTGCAAGTGGTGGATTTCCACCCCAGTAGCTCTAGGTAAAGGGAGTTGTAATAATCTAAGCACGCGAACACAAAGACATGGACCAGTGTAGGCAGATTACTGGACGGAACAAGGTGCTTAATCCTGGAGATATTCATCAGATGGTAAAAAGAGGATTTTATGATGTCCGACACCTGTGAATGCAGGGTCAGCCCTTCGTCAAAAATTACCCCCAGGTTTCACACCTGTTCAGAGGCCGGAAGTGATAAGCCCCCAAGAAAAAGCCCTGAGGGTGAACCAACAATAAGCCCCCACGTATGGCACACCATATCTACAACCAGCACCTCAGTCTTTTCCTGAGTTCAAATTCAGCCAACTGGAATCCATTCAGTCCTGGATTTCTGCGAGGTAGCTATTAAAGACCGAGAGAGCTTCATCCTGGTCAGGTGCAAAAGAAAGATAGAGCTGGGTATCATCAGCATAGCAGTGAAACCTCAGCCCATACCTTCTTACAATGTCTCCGAGGGGCAGCATATACACTGCTAACTGCATGGGGGAAAACACTGAACCCTGAGGGACCCCACTTGACAAAGAAACTAGATCCGAGGGAAAAAAAAACAGACACCACTCTCTGAGTTCTTCCCATGAGGAAGAATGTAAACCACCTGAGGACTGTACCTGACAGTCCACAGATGAAACTCAGGAGACCAAGTAGAACCCCATGGTCCACAGTGTCAAACACTGATGAGAGATCCAGAAGAACCAAGATGAAATGGCTCTTCTGATCTCTAGCCATCAGGAGATCATTGAGCACACGAACCAGCACTGTCTCAGTACTATGTCTCTTTCAAAATCCAGACTGAAGGGGTTCATAGATGTCATGGATGGTCAAATGGTTCTCCAGCTGTACAGCCACTACTTTCTCAATCACCTTCCCTAAAAGGGAAGGTTAGAGATCGGTCTGTCATTTGCATGGCAGTCGGGTGCAAAGAAGCTTTCTTCAGGAGGAGTGTTACTACCGCCTCCTTCAGGGATCTGGGAAACTCACCTGTTTATAAGGAGCACCAGACTATCCATGCTTGGACTGGACCAATTGATCACTACAACCCAAAATCAGAGAAGCTGATCCTGGGTCCAAACTACAGCATGTAGGGCACGCACTGTGGACAGTCCGCATGACATCCATCGTTCGAAGGTACTCCAGGAAAGCTGAGAGGCAGTGGCCTCATGCTGATCCAAAGCAATGCCCATAGAGTGTGCTGGTTGGAGTACCACCCTGATGTTAGCCACCTTATTTGCAAAGAATTGAGCAAGTTCATCGCACTCTACTTGCAAAAAGGCTTTTCGAACCTGTAGACAGGCTGGGTTGCACAGTCTGTCCACAGTTTGAAACAGCTGAGCTGGTTGATTCTGAGCAGCCTCAATCTCCCCGGACAGGAACTCTTCCTTCTTATGGGTGATTACAGATTGATAGACTTGATAATGGTCCATCAATCTAAGGTGGTTGGCATCAAGGGCGGATTTATGCCAGCAATGCTCTAACCTTTGTCCTAGTCGTCGCATCTCCCTCAAAGTCCCATCAAACCATGGGGACCGAGGGTGAAGGGAGAGAGAACAAACATGAACAGGAGCAATGACATCCAGGGCCACTGAAATGGCTGGGTTATAGGACATCACGAGGGCCTCTGGGTCACTGTTTGCCACTGGGAGAGACAATAGGTCAAGTACCGCCGCCAGGCCTTCAGAGCTTACATCTCGTAAAGGAAGCGCTAAAACTGAACCCCACAGTGTAGAGATCGAGCCATCCAACTGGTTCCACCCCCAAGTCAGAGGCTTCAATCCCCAGGAGGAAGACTAAGTCAAAAGAATGACCTTGTTTATGAGTAGCAGTGCTAACTATTTGTGTAAGACCCAGAGATGTCATCAAATAGAGGAAATGCTGTTCAAATTGTGAGAGTTCATCATCAGCCCAGGCATTGAAGTCACCCAGGACCATCAGCCTGGGTGACTCAGAATGCCATGTCAATGTCAAAGTCTCCGACTTCCTGAAGGAATCACTTCTCATTTCCGGATGGACGGTAGATGAGGGTGATCCAACAACCTACATCTGCTACAACAGTACACTCAAATGACTCGTGAGGTTAAGTTCGGTCATGAAACAGACTGCAATCCAACCCCACCCCAACCCCCCATGATCCAATCTTGGGCGGTGTATCACCGAGTACCCGGCTGGACTTACAGCCTCCAATATGGGGCCAGAATTCTCATCCATCTTATGAAGACCTTAAAGGACCAGTGCCTGCACCGAATCCTAGGGTACTCTGCTGGTCACCCTCCCTCCTTCTGAGTGAATGCTGTTTACTGCAACTCACTGCCACCTATCCTCTAATCAGTGTCTTATCCAGTTTGTGACCTTTGGACCCAATCCTAAGCTACTCAGCTTGAGTACTAGTTTCCTATGTGGAACGGTGTTAAAAACCTTTCTGAAATCTAGTTAGGCTACACCCACTGGTCCATCTTGATCCTTGGACACCCAGTCATAGAAATCCATCAGATTCTTTTGAAATAAGCCCCCACTCTGCAAATCCATGCTGCCTCAGATCTTGTGACCCACCTTAGAATATCTGCACCCCCCGGCACAGTCCCCCTTCAATTTGTAACCTTGCAACCCACCCCCAGGTCTTACTGTTTTTGCTTACATACCTAAACAATGTCTAGTCACCTTTCAATACTACCATGCCTGTTCTCTCTTCTGTTTGTACCTTTGCACTCCTAAGTGCTCTCTCTGCTTCCCTCTGATTCCCCGATACACCTCCCTATCATTCTCCCTCTGCATCCCCTTATACCTCCTGAATGCTACCTATTTAGCGTTTACCTTTCCTGCTACTTCATCTGAGAACCATAGTGATATTTTTTAATCCTCTTGCCTTTACTGGCCTGCTTTATGCAGTGGCTTGTTGCCTTCATTATTGCCATTTGTAGCTTTACCCACTGTTTCTCTAGCCCACCAATGTCATCCTTTTTGCCAGGTCATCAGTGGGGCACTCACCCATCTTCATAAAACCTGCCCTCCTGAAGTCCAGAACCTTCACCCGTGTGTGGTGTTATTCTTCAGCTGTCTTTGTTTAAACTATTTTGTACAGTGATCACTGGTTCCCAGGTGACCTTCCACCTTGATGTCCTCAACATGGTCTCTGTCAGTGAGCACCAGGTTCAGTACTGTCCAATCAGAAGTGGGTTTACTGACTAGTTGCCTTAGGCATGCCCCTTGCAAGGAGTCCAGAATGTGCCTGCCTCTTGCTGAAGTCACAGGTGAGAGGCTCCAATTTCCATCCAGCAGACTGATGTTCCCCACCAGCAGCACCTCCCCCTTTTCTGCCATCTTGCAGTGGCTTCTACTAGTACCTTATCTTATGTCTCTCCCTGTGCTGGAGGCCTGTAGACCACACCAGTGGGAACAGAGGTTCCATTCCCAGTCTCTTGGGTGATCTCTGCATCCCAGTATTCCCTAGATCTCCATTGCTTTAATGCCTTTTCTCACATAAAGCACAGCGCTCCATCCTTTGTCCTTCCTGAACAGCATGTAGACTGATATGGCCAAATCCCAATCATGATTTTCAGTGCACCATGACTCAGTACTGGCCACAATATCCAAGTTGGCCTCTTTCATAAGTATCTTTCATAATGGTCTCTAGGTCCAGAATAGTATTTCAAAGACTGTTAGCATTCACACATGGACTTCTAGATTTTGTTGCCACTCTCTTTGCTACCCCCTTCTTTCTTTTGTGCCCTTTCTCCTTCCCCCTATCTTTTCATTGCTCCCTCTCCCATCTCCTTTCATTTCTACCATCTTGCTTCCTTTATTAATTTGCACCCTGGGGGATTCCTCTCCTTTTCAGTTCTCCCTACTCTCTACTTCAGCCTGTGGGGGGGCAGTTTCTGCCTCCCTTATTTCTTCTGCCACCTCCCAGCTAGTTTAAATGATCATCAAAGTAATATCTAAACTATCCACTAAGGACTGGTTCCCCTCCCAGATGGATGCAGGCTATCACCTTTATAAAGGCCCTTATCCTTCCAGGTGAATGTCCAGTCCCCAATGTAGATGAATCCCTTCTCTATTCACCATTTCTTCAACCATGAGTTAAAGGTCTTGGTGCAGAGATCCCCCTCCTCCTCTATCATAGACAGGCAGCACCTCTGTGAAAGACACTGAGTATGCTACCTGTCTAGGACCCTTCCCCGGTTCCCTAAACTCCCCCTGCACTGTCCCAACCCTGTCTCTAGTCAGGTCATTTGTCCCCAGGTGGACAATGACATCCAGTTCTGCTTCCTATCCAGTTGCCCCAGTGATGCTCAGGGTCCGCTTCCCATCCCTGTGGGCTGTGGCACTGTGTAGACACCTAAGCTTCTCTCCCTTCCTATTCCCAAAGCGATCCCCCTCCCAATTGAGTTCTCCACCAGAAATTGCTTCCTTCTCTTGTGGGGTCCTCTTCTTCCCTCCTTGGGGTTTCTGCTACAGAGGACCCCCACATCCTCCCTGACCACTACAATGGGTGTCTTTCTCCTGACAGTCCTGCCTCACCAGAGCAATGAAAGAATTGTGTAGTAGTACCAGCTGAGGAATGTGCCTCTGATCCACCACCTCCACCCTTCTAGAGCCTACATTAGTCCAACGATTCCTCCTCCTCCCTAGCATCCTGTGAGGTAACAGTGGCAGACTTGGTGTCCCCTGGGTGGGGGATGAGGTCCCCTGAATTCTTGCCAAATTGGTATGGAGTCTAGCAACCTAATCCCTCACCCTAGAAAGGTGTGTGCAGATAGAGAAGCACTGCAGTCTCGAAGGTCTTTCTGAAAACTGCCGCCCCACAACCACTGCAATGCACCACTCCCAGCATTCCCAATTTCTAGTCTCTCTGTGTTTACCTGGAAATACAGGGTGTTTTTAGCTTTCCCTTTTTTTGTTGTTGTTTGTTGCCACTTGTGTTCTCAGTTCCTGGTTTAAATCCCCTTATACTGCTATCCTAGATAAGGTGTTGCTTCTATTCCCAGTATAGGCCTACCTTTTACCTTCCACCCTTCCCAGCAGTGATGTACAAAAGGAGTAAACAGGTGTCTTATCATAGCTGACTGGCAGAGTCTGCTGATGCTTAAGATGTCAATCTTACACTTATTCCACTCCTTCTCTATTCTACTTAATTTCTGGGACATGAACATGCTTGGACACATTGAAGTGGTTGGAATTTATGTCCTGATTGGCTGCCTGAGGTCACATGATTTCAGCTGACCTCTCAAATCTCTAGTATAGCTCCTAGTGCTCCTCCCAGCTCTTAGTTGCTGTGTCCTACTGTCCTGCTCCTGTTAGAATGTAAAAGAAAATCAGTGAGTGAATTGAACACTTGGGTTAGGTCTTCAGATTTAACTTTGCTACTGTTAGGCTAAACTGTGTTTGCTAAGCTTAATACATCATCACACCACACCAGTTTCCTTTTTTGTCAATGATTTTATTGCTTTCATTACCACAAGTCCAGAGAAAATAGTTCCAATGCATGAAGTGCTTAACAAAAATCCAAGAGCAATGCTCATGGTACCCCAAAAGGTGCAAAAAAGCTACTTACCCAAATGGATAGCTGCCAACTAACCACAGCTTTTCACTCTCTTGGAGCTTTGTCAGGAGGCAAGGATACATGGTTTGCTTATCCCTTAAATACCTCTCACAAAGACACATCTAAGTCCATTGTATCACTTAATTTAAACATGCAGTAGTCTAGACTCTCTTACCCGGTATTTAAAGTGAGATTATGCAAAAAATTCTAAAACACTCACCAATGTGACACAAATACAGAAAAATGAAATTACTCTAAAAAGACCATTCTGTCAATAAGCATAGATAACATTACTCAAGTCCAGGTTTTCGTAACTAGCAACATACAACATATTCACATTTTTTTCAGCAATTTGACATATTTTGTTTGTGTGCCATGTAGTTTAATTGCATGCAGTTCTAATCTTCACAGTTTCATCAAACTGACATGTCTTTGGGATACACTGTATATGAAAAGTGTATATAAATGCTGATTCTTCTTCTTCTTCTTCTTTAGCTCTCCGTGGCAATTTTCCTCAACCAAGCAGAGAAATGTCACTGCATCACTGATCCTCATTTAGCATGCACTCCAGTCCATGCCCACCAACTGACCTCCTGTAACATTTCACCATTGTTTGGTGACACATTGTAATAATTGAAGGCAACAGGGCAGTGAATGCAGAAACATTCCTGAAAGGGATCAGTCTCAGCAGAGGACAGAATGGCTCTGAGTGCCTATTATAAGGACTATCAGAGGACGATCTCTCAAAAAAAAAAACATGGCAGTATACTGTAACTGTCAAGTGTGATTGTTTCAGCTAAAAATAGACTGTCTCAACTCTTCTGCACTGTGGACAAGTTAATTCAGCCCCCCTGTCTTCAGTCCAGACATGTTTATCCACAGAGTGGTTTGAGGAGTTCAGTTAATGTTTCCAGGTCAGAGTGTCGACTATTACAGCAGGATTTTCTGGGCTTGGGCTTGTATTGGGCTGGCAGTATAGTCTAAAGGTTAGAGTAATGAGCTATAAATGAACTTGGTATAGTACATCCAGTAGACCTGGGTTTGGTTCCCACAACCTCCACTTGCATACTGTGTGACTCTAAGAAAGTCACTAAACCTCCCAGTGCTCCCTGGTCACCCATGAAAACAGGCACTTGTGCCAAGTGGGCATTACCTGGTTAACAAATAATAAAACAAAAAATCTCTCTGGATACCCTTTAGGGAATGGCAGTTTGGGGATAAACAAGAACAAAAATCCTGTAGTGTTCTGGTGTGAGGATCAGCTCGTCTTGCTGCTGGGTTGATCTCTTAATTGTCCCACACATTTTGTGATTTTGATCCAGACCAAGACCCAATGTAGAGTTGGTGGACTGCTGGGAGTTCCTGGGTCTAGAGCTCAGCAACATTGTCTTGTCTTCCATTATGGAAGAATTTTCCAGTAGCTCTTAGGAGAACTATGGTGAAACCCATCCTGAAGAAACCAGCATATTTTCTAGAACTGCTGTAGAACTACAGGCCAGTATCATACCTTCCATTTTGGGGGTAATTATTGAGAAAGTAGGATGAGTGCAGCTCAAGGCTCAATATGAGAAATCTGAGACCTATGAACCATTGCAATCTGGTATCGAGCCTCAATACAGCAAGAAGGCTATAATTGTCAGGATGTTTAATGTACTGCTCCTAGCCAGTGATAGAAGGTAGTGCTGTATGATTGTTTTGCTTGACCTCTAATTGGCATTTGATAATGTGGACCATGGAGTTTTAATATATCGCTGAGAGGAACAGTGGGGACTCACTGAGCCAGCCTTGAAATGCTTTGAGTCTTTCCTGTCCAGCAGGTCAGAGCAGGTTGTAATGGGATCTTACTTGCCTTACCCTGCTGTGGTGGACTGTGGGGATTCCTATGGTTTGATTCCATCCCCCATATTATTTGCTGTATACATGTTGCCTTCTGGATGGGTCAGCAGATGGTGCAGAGTAAGATTTCCCTGCCAGCTTGATGATATTCAGCTGTACCTGTTGTTTACACCAGATATAATAATAATAATAATAATAATAATAATAATTTTATTTGTATAGCACCTTTCAATATATCAAGGTGCTGAACAAAGTTGACAGTTCAAACACTACATAAACAAACATATACATAAAATCAGCATACAACAAGATAAAATATATAATAATAAAATCCAAAGCATTAATAAATAACTAATTATCTAAAAAAGCCATGCTCCACAAGTAAGTTTTCAGATCCTTTTTAAAGAGTTCCACAGAGGTGCACTGCAGTAACCGACATGGTAGAGAGTTCCAAAGAGTGGTTGCAGCATATACCCCTGGCGGTTTCTGTGCTGAATCAATGCTTACAAGAAATTTCAGACTGGAGGGCTTCCAGCTGACTGAGTCTAACTCTAGATAAGATGAAGCTGTTGCTAATAGAAATTGGTCCTCGTGGGTTGACAAGTATAGGTGGTCTTAAATGTTGCCATCCTTCAGTTGTACCACTTTGCCAGATGTGGATAAGATAAAGAATCTGGGGATCATTGTTGCAGCACTAGCAAACTGGATTTTTCCAGATATGGAATATCTTCCAGACTGGTCCTTATTTTGACCAGGAAGAGCTGTGAAACTGTTACATACCGTTTCTGTCTCAAGAGTAAATTATGTCATGCTTCACATCTAGAGCTGGCTGGAAAGTTGATATGTCTCCTGTAGCAGGTGCAGCATGTTACAGCCAGGTTGGGTATGGTAGTGTATGCACAGATCATTTTCCCTGTGCTGCCCAGTCTGCTTTCTCAGCACAGGGTCAAGGGTATTGCCCAGTCTGCTTTGGATATCAGTTAAGTGGTGTATCAATTTCAAGAACACCTTGTTAATTTAAAAAGACTTTTGTGAACTTGGACCAGACTACCTTAAACACTTCCTTGCATTTTGTGCTCCTGGCCACCCCCTCTACTCCATTCAGGAGAATTGGACTGCCCCAAGGTCTCACCTTAAACAATCTGATGATAGCGCTTTCTCAGTGGTGGCTCTTATCATCTGGAACTCTGTACTGTACCACCTTATGAAGTCACCTTTGATGAAGGCATTTAAAAAGGAGATGAAATTATTTCTGTTTACAGGTGAGGCTTCCAGGATGCAATGCAGTGACTCAGGTTATTGCATGACAAAAGGATTAACTGCAATTAAAATTGTATTGTTTCCTCCAGTAACTGCTGTAGAATGTTGCAGGACTGCCTTGCATTCTGGTGGGCTCCACTGTATGCAGGCATTTGGTGCCGAGTGAACCTGGAAAGTCTGATATCTAGGAATTAAGCTTTTTTGGGTTGTTGATATTTACTCTGTCTTAAATGGTAGATTATTTATTACTGTCAGTATGACACATTTTATTTGATGTACTGATATGTTTTTATGGATGCTTGTACATAGAAACATAGAATTTGATGGCAGATAAGGACCGCTTGGCTCACCTAGTCTGCCCATTTCCCTACCTAATGGATAAGCTGCAGATCCTAGTTAACCAACAGCCTACTTCCTCCTACCCCCCACTAGAATTGCCTTATGTCTGTCCTATGCATTCTTGAATTCCCCCACTGTTTTTGATTCCACGACCTCCTCAGGAAGGCTGTTCCATGCATCCACAACCCTCTCCATGAAAAAAATACTTCCTCACTTTACCTCTGAGCCATCCACCTTCTATCTTCAAATTGTGCCCCCTTGTTCTTGTACATCTCTTTTTCTGAAAGATACGAAACATGAAATTTGCCAGCAGATAAAGGCCTAGAGGTCTATCAAGTCTGCTTGAATGTTCAGCTAGCACCCATTATTCTGCAGCTGCCCCTTCCTTCCACCCTTCCCCTCCATTGACCCTCCCCCTTATCCTGTTCTATCCCTTTTTGAAGCAGTCCACTGTTCTACTGGATATCACTTCTGCAGGTAACGCACTCCACCCAGCTACCACCCTCTCTGTAAAAAAGTGTCTTCTCATCTCCCTCCTGACCTCCTCACTCCAGTCTCATATCATGGCCCCTGGTGTCCTCCCTCCTTACTTTGAACAGCCCTCTGTACCAATCTTGTTTATTCCTTTCATGTACTTAAAGGTTTCAATCATGACCCCCTGTCCCTCCTCTCCTTCAGTGAGTACATGTTCAACTCCCTCAGCCTCCTCTCGTATGATAAGTCCCCCAGCCCCTTGATCATCTTTGTCACCCTGTGCTGCACCCCCTCCAGTATCTTAATGTCCCTCTTCAAATACGGGCGCCAGTACTGTACGCAGTACTCCAGGTGCGGTCTAACTAATAACCTATACAGTGGCAGAATCACCTCCTCCCTCCTCGAGGATATACCCCTTGCAATGCAACCCAGCATTTTGTTGGCCTTTGCAGCTGCCTTCCTACATTGTGCAGAGTTGCTCATTGACCCTGTAATGAGCACCCCCAGATCCTTCTCCTCCTCTGTATATGATAGCTGCACTCCCCCCAGCTGGTAACTCCTCCTTGGGTTCTTCACCCCAAAATGCAGCACCTTGCACTTTTTGGCATTAAACCCCAGTTGCTCGGTGTCATACCAGGTTTCAAGCTTTGCCAGATCATCCTGCAACCCCTGCCAGCCCCATAGGTCATCCACCACCACTCCCATCTTGGTATCATAAGCAAACTGACTGATCTTGCTCATAATGTCCAATGATATGTCTGTAATGAATATCCCAAAGAACACTGGTCCTAACACCAAGTCCTGTGGAACACAGATCATCACTACCCTTGGGTGTGAGCACTCCCCACCCACCACCACCCTCTGTTGCCTTCCCTGAAGCCAATTCCCCACCCATCTCACCAGCTTTGCACCTGCCCCGTGCCTTCTAACTTACTTCCCAGCCTCCCATCCAGCACCGAGTCTAATGTCTTACTGAAGTCCAGATACAGGACATCCACTGCATGGCCCATGTCTAATTGCATAGTTACCCAGTCATAGAACTCCAACAGGTTGGTTAGGGAGGATCCACCACATATGAAGCCATGCAGTCTGCTGTAGTGTAGTCCTTTGGCCTCTAAGATGGCCACCATCCTCTCCTTCAGGATAGTCTTCATCAGCTTACCCACGATGGATGTGAGGCTCACTGGTCTGTAGTTCCCCAGTTCATCCTTGGGCCACTCTTGTGGAGGGGCACCACATGAGTCATCCTCCAGTCCTGAGGTACACACCTTGAGTGTAGTGAGGCATTAAATAGGTCTGCAAAGGTCCTGCAAAGACCTCTGCCAGCTCCTTCAGTACCCTGGGGTGGATGCCACCTGGGCCTGGCTCCTTGTCCACCCTCAGTGCCTTCAAACCCTCCTGAACTCTGCCCTCCATGATTTCCCCATCTTTCACCCCCTCCCCCCTGTTTCCACCATTCTTCCCCCCTTGGGTATCACTCCCCTCTTCTCCTTAGTAAATACCAAGCAGAAGTAATTATTTGGTGCTTCTGCCTTATCGCACCCTGCTTCCACCCAACCCCTGTCCTTGCTAACCCTTACTATGTGGTCCTTACAGCTCCTTTTCTCCCTGATGTATCTAAAGAAATCCTTCTCCACCTTCTTAATGCCTTGTGCTAGCCTGAGCTCTGTAGATGCCTTGGCTCCTCTTACTGCCCATGTCACCTCCTTTGATTCCATCAGGTGCTCCTCCCTGTCTTCCTCCCTCCCTGTTTTCTTGTATCTCCCAAAGGCAGCTCTTTTCCTCTTTACCTTTTCCATGACCTCCTTGCTCAACCAGCTTGGTTTCTTAGCCCTAGTCTTCTTGCTCTGGGCCTTACAGCAGGTTTTGGTTGCTTCCACTATACCCAGCTTTATGAGCTTCCACCTCTGGATAGTGCCAATACTAGGCTGAATTCTGGCCAGGTACCCTTTTACCACTTTCTCCATCCTCCCAAAGTTGGCCCTCCTGAAGTCCAGCACTCTTGTGCCAGATTCCACTCCTTCCTTGCCCATATCCAATGTGAGCCATACTGAGTGGTGGTCACTCCCTGACAGCGGTTCTTTCACTGTTAGTTCTCTCACAAACTCCCAATTTGCCAGCACAGGGTCAAGGGTATTCCCTAACCTAGTTGGTTCACTGACCATTTGCAGCAGGAAGCTGTCCTAGAAGGCATCCAGCAGTACCTGCTCCCTTATATTCCTGGTTGTTGGGCTACTCCAGTCCACTCCAGTCATGTTGAAGTCCCCCACAATCACCACACTACCCTTCTCGCAGGTCCTCCTGATCTGTCCTGCTAGTTCCTTGTCTAACTCCTCCATCTGAGAGGGCAGCCTGTACACCACTCCCATTCTGAGAATCCTATTCTTGGAATCCTGGATTTGCATCCAAAGTGACTACGTACTACCCTCCTCCCCTTCCTCCCTTACACACTTCATATAGTGCCACCCCCCCTCCTTTCCCAATCACCCTGTCCAGACGAAATAACATGTACCCTGGTACAGACAGGTCCCAGTCGTTGTATTGGGTGGCCCATGTTTCTGTGAGGGCTGTAATGTCCACCTTTCCCTCTGCTATGAGCACCTGTAGCTCTGCAGTTTTCCTCCCAAGTCTCCTAGCATTAAGGGTAACCACCTTCCACTCTTCCCCCCTCTCCCATCCTGCCTCCTTTACTAGCATCATCAACAGTACTTGCCATTTGTTCTTTGTCACTGTTATGGGGGGTAAGTTCATATGGTTTCCCAAACTGTGGTCTCTGCATGTCTCTTGCCCACTTGCCACCCCCCACTCCTAGTTTAAATTCCCAACTTCCTCTATGTACTCCTCCATCCTCTGTTTCAACACTTTCTTTCCCTCCTCACTTAAGTGTAGTCTGTCCTTGGCATAGAGACTACTGTCCTCCAAGGTCCCTCCGCATCCCCCCAACAGCCCATACCCTTTAGCATGACACCAGGTTCTTAACCATCCATTAAATTCCTCTATTCTCAACTTTCTTGTTGTGCTTGCCTTGGGCACTGGAAGTATCTCTGAAAAAGTTACTGATCTTCCTGCCCCCTCATGTGATTGTCCTAGTTCCTCAAACCTCCTCTGGACTATATCTACTGTCTTGTCAGCCAGGTCATTTGTCCCAAGATGTATAATTAAATGAGGCTTGTCCCTACCTCTTCTAACATATTTCAGAACAGATTGTCCCAACCTTTCCGCTGTGATTCCTGGCATGACCTCTACCTAAATGTGACTATGCCTCTCCCCCTTGCTACCCCACCTAGCTCCTCTTAGTATTGAGTCCCCCAGCACTAAGATCCCACCCCGCTTACTCCCTGCTTGCTTCCATTCATTTCCATTTCTCATTCCCAGCTCCACTTCTTCCTCCTGCACATTATTTCCCCATTTTGTCCCTGTTGCAATTCTCCCAGCAGAACTTCCCCCAACTCTGGTTTGGTCCAGGCATTTATCAATTACTCCTCCAACTGTATCACCTCCTTCCCTCCTCCTCCTTCTTCTTCTCTAGTAGTGCAAAACTATTTTCTGAAGACTCTTCACAAATGCCCGCTTCCTCTCTCTTCATAGTAACCTGTTTCCTCCTTTCCACTCCATGACTGTTGCCACTTCTTATCCTCCCCTCACAAGTCCCTGTCTCCTCCTTAGGTTTATCTTTTGTCTCCTGACCTGATTTCCCCAGCAATTGTTCTTCCTGGCCTGGGCCCCTTTTGTCTCCACTTCCATTCTTCTGACCCTCTCTTCACTACTGTTGGCTCAAATTGCCTTCCCTCATTTCCCCTCCTCCCTCCCTTCAGTATTGGGATAAACCCACCTCCAGTCTGCTTTGCCTGTCTTAGTTCCTCCTGCAGACCCTCAGTCTCCTTTCTAAGTTTCTCTATGTGGTTGCACACTAAACATCCCCTCACCCGCCAGGCAATTTTTAGAAAGATTGGTGCACCACAGTTGTTGCAGCCTACCACCCTACCCATTGCTCTGGTTGCCCACCAGCAACCCCTCACCCTTCCAGATGAAGGATACCAAACACTCCAGCAAGTCTCTCCTCTCCCCCTCTATCAGTGTAAAACATTCTTCTTCTTTTCTTAATTTCCCTAACCCCCTTTGTCATACACATCTAGATAGATTGAGCAACTGCTTTTTACATTTCTATCCTTCCTGTCCACACCAAAAAAGAGACTTTAAGTAACTATTGCACAACCTTCTTCAAACTCCTATTCCTCCTTTCCACAATGCAAATAGCAATGCAAAGAAGTAACAATGAAAGCTCCTTGATTTGCAGTTACTTCCCTTCCACTGAGATAGAAGTCACCTCTTCTGCTACCCTATTGGACTTTGTTGATTCCCTTGAGGTACTAGAAAGTTTATATCATGTCCCCCAGTGCCTCCTTTCCTCGAGGCTATACATCTTAAGCTCCTTTACTCGCTCTTTGTATGTCTTCTGGTGCACACCCTGCACCATTTTGTTTGCCCTCCTCTGGACAGCCTCCACCCTGTCTATGTCTTTGCAGAGATGGGGTCTCCAGAACTGCATGCAGTACTCTAGATAGGTCTCACCAACTGTCCATACAGAGGGATAACAACTTCCTGTTTTCTACTGGTGATGCCTCCCTATGAATCCCAGTATCCCCAGGCCTCCTTACTGCTTTCTCCACATTGCTTGCCCACCTTTAGGTCATCTGATAAATACCCCCAGTCCCTTTCCATTTTTGTTGTTGTCAGTATCTCACCCCCCCATTGTGTACTCTTCCCTTGGGTTTTTGTTTCCCAGGTGCATTACTTTGCACTTCTTTGCATTGAATATAAGCTGCCATACATTTGACCATTCCACCAACCTTGCCAAGTCCCTTCTCATCCTTTCCACCGCACCCTGTGTATCAACTCTGTTGCAGATCTTTGTGTCATCTGCAAAGACATACTTTTCCATCCAGTCCCTCTGCAATGTCACTTATCAAGACATTAAAAAGGACCAGACCAGTACTAAACCCTGTAGTACCCTACTAGTAACCCTTCTTTCTTCACTGTGGACTCCGTTTACTATTACCCTCTGTGTCCAATGTTTTACCCAGGCTACCACCCTGGGAACCACTCCCAAGCTGGCTAATTTGTTTATTAATCTTTTGTGCAGGACTGTATCAAATGCCTTTTTAAAGTCTAGATAGGCCATGTTCACAGCCCCTTTCTAGTCTACTACTTTAGTCACCCAGTCAAAGAAATTGATTAGATTCGTCTGACATTACCTTCCCACTGTAAATCCATGCTGCCTTGGGTCATGTGCCCCACTGTCCTCTAGGTACTCAACAATTCTTTTCTTCAGAAGTGATCCCATCATTTTCCCTACCACTGAGGTCAAACTAATAGGTCTGTAGTTTCCCGCCTCTGTCTTGCTCCAACTTTTGTGAAGGGGAATCACATCTGCCCTCCTCCAGTCCTTAGATACCACACCATCCTCCCATGATTTGTTAAATAAGGGTAGCCAATGGTGTTACTAGTTCTCCCCTTAGTTCTTTTAGAATTCTGGGGTGAATCCCATCAGGCCCCATTGCTTTGTCCACCTTCAGCTTTAGGAGTTATTTCAGAACCCTTTCTTCTGTGAAAGGACTGATAGCAACCTCACTATCTAGAGTGCTTCTATTGACTGGATTAGGTACCTCCTCCTCCTCCTCTTCCTTTGTGAATACTGAGCAGAAGTATTCATTCAGTATCTCTGCATTTTCACTGTCCCTCTCTGCACACCCACCCTCCTCTTTATC
Source organism: Neoceratodus forsteri (assembly GCA_016271365.2). Classification (NCBI taxonomy): domain Eukaryota; kingdom Metazoa; phylum Chordata; order Ceratodontiformes; family Ceratodontidae; genus Neoceratodus; species Neoceratodus forsteri. The sequence goes on along the minus strand of CM057458.1, from coordinate 783,600,335 downwards.
CAGCCTCAGTATCCCTCCCATTGTCTTTCTTCACTCCCTAATGTACCTATAAAAGGTTTTATCCCTCTTCTTAACTGAGTTGGCTATCTTTTCCTTGGTTTGGGCCTTTGCTATTCTGACTGCCTTTCCTGCTTCCTTCTGCTTTAACTGTTAAAGTTATCTGTCCTGCTCCTTCTGTATTTCCTTATACTTCCTGAATGCTATCTTTTTCTCCCTAACCTTCCTGCCACCTCTTTTGAGAACTATAATGTTCTTTTCTTTCATTTTGATTTATTTGATTCACACAAAGGCTTGTTGCCTCTGTGATGGCAGTTTTGATGTTTCCCCATTGTTGCTTCACCCCTCCTTCTTGCCTGTTTGCTAATGCTTTTCTAAGGCAATCTCCCAGTTTGACAAAATAAGTCCTCCTAAAGTCCAGTACGTTCACTTTTGTATGGCGTGATTCTACAGCTGAGTTTATTGTGAACCACACTGTTTGGTGGTCACTTGTTCCCAGATGGCTACCCACTTCTAGACCTGAGATCCTCTCACTGTCCCCATTTGAGAGTACCAGGCCTAATATTGCTCCCTTCTGAGTGGGTTCCAGCACTAGCTGTCTGAGGTATGCCCCTGTAGGGTATCGAGAATGGTCCTGCGATTGGATGTGGCTGCACCAAAGGTGCTGCAGTAAATATCTGGCATATTCAGGTCCCCCATCAGCAATATCTCCCCTTTCTCTGCCATCCTAAGAATGCCTTCTATCATTTCCTTGTCCATTTCCTCCCCCTGAGACGTGGGTCTGCATATAATCCCTGTGCAGATTGTGATGCCATTTCCAGTCTCCAGGGTGACCCACGGTGCCTCCTCTCCTGCCTGTTTACCCATTAGTTAAATTGCTTTGATCCCTTCCCTTACATAGAGAGCTCCTCCTCCTCCTCCTCCTGTTCCTCTTCTACCCTCCCTGTCCCTTCTGTAGATTGTGTACCCTGGTATGTTGACATTCCAGTCATGGTTCTCTGTGTAGCATGTTTCTATGAATGCCATGATATCCTGGCATCCCTCTTCCATCAAGGCCACCAGTTCAGGGAGCTTGTTACCTAGACTATGGGCTTTGGTACTCATTACCTTTCATTTTTTGATGGCCTTACCCCTTTTTGCCCCTCCCTGTCCTTACTGCCTTTGTCTTTTTCTCCATTTACTCCTGCCCTTCTCCATTCTCTGTGAAGCACCTTGGCCCTATGAATAGGATGATTAATAAATAAAATTGCCTTACCTTACTGTTGCCTTCCCAGCTGTTAGGTTGTCCATGTGTTGTTCATGGATGAATAAGGTTATCTATGAACATCCACGGTCATGCCTCTTCTGTCCCTGACCTTTGTCCATCATATCTCTGTTCATGATTCATGGAAAAGTTTGTCCAGGTTAGTGAACATGCATCTATGCATGGAAAAAAAGGACACAATCACAAGAGACCAGTTGGGGGAACTATTCATTTTCACTTTTATAAGTAAAAGAAAAAAAGACTGATAAAATAACTTTTTTATTATTTCAGGTAAGAGCCATGATTGTCCATGATCTAAATACGTTTTTAGTGTTTATATATTGTTTTGTCACATTAGTAGTTCCAGCATTATTTTATTTATTTTATTATTTTATTGAAATGTTTCACCAGGAAAGGCACACTGAGCAACAAGTTGCTCGTTTCCTGGTGTGTCCTGGGAGGAAGGGGTACAGGAAGTTCAATACATATATACATTCATACATACATTCATTCATCAAACAAAGAATAGATAATTAAGCAACTATACAGGCAGTGCATACAACACTGGTACTACAGAAGGTAATGAGCAAAATAAGTGCATTCACTACAGTAAGTATTGGTAACAACTTAGGGGAACTACTAAGTGCTATCCACTAGTGAGAACAGAATTAGCTAACCAGAAATGCTGAGTGGAGATTCACGATAGTGAACCAGCAGAGGGAGAAGTAGAGCAGAGAAGAGTTACAGGGAGATGGGAGTCAGCCACAGGTACAATTTTCTGAGAGGAAATTATGTAGGGCTGAAGAGAAGGAGTAGGGAGTGGATGAGTGGCATATCTGGTGCAGAAGGGCATTCCAAAGTTTGTGGAAATGATGCAAGACAGCCATCTGGCCTACCACAGTTGCCCAACAAGGAAATACCATTAAACAAGAGTCGTAGGATCGAAGGGAGTGGGCAGGATGGGGGAGAATGGAAACTGAGGAGGTGAGATAAGGGGGGAGCAAACTAAACCAGAATTTAAATATAAATTTGGCGCTGTGGAGGTGATGACAGTTTTCAAGTGAGGAGAAAGCCAGAGAGCGATAGAGTGTACCGTGATGGGGAAGGGGGTCAAGAGTGAAGTGACAGAAGGAGTTAAAAAGGGTGTCCAATCTAGTTGGGGAAGACCTGGGAGTGGCACCATAGACTATATCACAGTTGTTGAAAATAGGTAGGATCATCTTCTGAACAAGTTCACGTCTAGCCGGTAGCAGTAGGGAGCCACAGTTCCTGTACAATGTTCCAAGCTTGGGGAGCAGTTTCCTCAGTATTGCATCCACATGACCAGAGAAGCTGAGGTATTGGTCAAGCCAAACCCCCAAATACCTAAAGGAGGTGGTGTCCTTCAAGACTGTTCCTTCGAGGGTATGGCAAGAGGGCAGGGAGGGGGCCTAAAGATCCCCTCCACCGATTGCCGTCTGGTTCTATAAAAAGTAATATCCCTGATGCTATTGGTCCTTCCCTGCCAACTGTCATCCCATACTGTTAAAAATTATATCCCTGGTGCTAGTGATCCCCCCCCATGTAAGGGCCAGCAATTGGCAGGAGGACCACTAGCACCAAGGATATTACTTTCTACAGAACAGGCCAGTGATTGAAGGGTGTGACCGCTAGCTCCAAGGATATTATTTTATACAGAATGGGCTCTCGAGTGTTGGGGTTGGGAACCACTAGCATTAGGGACATCTACACATCTGGAACCAGGCAATTGGGGGGGGGGTGGCACCATTCTAACCTGCCTTGCTACCCAAGCAAATGAGCCCATAATGGGCATGTAAATGGTGCTTTAGTGCCTTGTATGGCCAATGGGCTCATTTGTAGGGGTCTCTTTGAATATTGCAAATAGCAGTCCGGTGCTATCCATTCTGGAGGCATACTTTGGGAGCCCTGTTGGGACAGTACTCAGTGGCTTTTGTGCTGGGCCAATATGACCCTATATTCAGCCAAGTAGCACTGGTGCACTTGTTCGATTGAATATGTCCTCTTCTAGCACCCGGGCTATCATAAGGCACAGTACACATTTTTGCAATCCACTCTGCATGAATTTGAGTATCAGGTCCTAGATGTTTCGTGGGTGGCAGCAAAAAACTATATTAGGGATGATTTATTAGGCTGGTTACTATTAAGAAGAAAGAAAAAGACAAACAGGCCAAATAACTGCTCTCATAAATAATGAACATTTAATGTGTTTTAAACTCCTATACTCCACCCGAGATCTGGCAATTGCTAAATGTTGCCAGGGCTAAATATGCTGAGATTATGACTGAGAAAGCTGAACTTGCTTTACTTCATACTAAGGCCAGATATCTTCACCAAGGAGAAAAAGTGGGACAGTTATTGCTCTTGCACCTCCAACATTATGAAATGAAAAAAGTTATTAAAGGCATTAGGTATGATGGGGAACAAGATCTTAAAACACAACCTCAGAACATTGCAGCTGTCTTTCAGGATTATTATCAACAATTATATACTATGGAGGAGTCAGGTACTGATACTATGCAGCATATAGATACACTTCTTAGTGGCTTGTCATTACCAGTTTTATCCCTGGTACAGCATTTAGCTCTTGAAGGGGCAATACAGGAGGAGGAGGTCACTCAAGTGATCATTAATCTGGCACTGGATATGGCTCCTAGCCTGGATGGGTTCCCCTCTAATTTTTATAAGCAGTTTCAAGTGGAATTTGTATCGCATCTTACTATTCTTTTCAACAGATGGCATAGGGAGGGAGTGGCTGACCTTGCTCTCACAGAAGTCAGAATATCTTTAATTCATAAAGCCAGTAAGAATGATAATTTAGTGGGGAGCTGTAGATCAATCAATAAATGTAGATAAGAAGATTCTAGCCAAAGTTTTGGCCACTGGGCTGAGTAGGGTTTGGCACTCCCTAACTGGAGTGGAGCAGGTTGGATTTATGTCAGGTAGAATATCTAGTAATAACAATTGGAAGCTGCTCCATTTTATCTCTGCATCTGGGGAGACTGGCTCACCAGCAGCCTTGGATATCCCTAGATGCAGAGAAGGCTTTCATACAGTAGCAGGTGTTTATCTGTTTTATATATTGAAACGGTATGGGCTACCAAATTCATTTGTGGATTGGATTAGGGTGCTTTATCATCACCCTTCCACATGAGTTTATTGTAATGGTGGTCCTGTCTGAAGCTATCCAACTCCTTAGGGATAGTTGTCAGGGGTGCCCCCTTTCACCCCTGCTATTTGATCATTATTTGGAGCCACTCATACTCAGCATTAAAATGTCTCCAGAAGTATGTGGCATACAAACTGGGCACCTTTCTTTTAAGCTCTCTGATTATGTAGATGACATCCTTCTCCATATCACTGTCCCCTTAACTTCTATTCCTGAAGCCTTGTCCATATATAGTCATTTAGTTACTTTTCCTACTACAGATTTAATTTAAACAAAACTAGTGTCCTTCCCCTTAATCACCAAATGGCTAAGCAGGATATTCTTCCCTTGGACCTACAAAGGGAGCCAGCACATCTGCCCTGTTTGGGCATTAAGATCCCTAGGCATCGGAGACTTCAAATGCTTAAATATTGATCTGATATTACAACACATAGATCACAACATGGGTAGATGGAACTCTCTCTCTCTCTCCCTTTAACTCTTTTGGGTCGTATTAATATAATAATGATAAATATATTGCCCAGCATACTATAGAAACATAGACACATAAAATATGATAACAGAAGGGAAATGCTACAAGTCTCGATGGCTGAGAGGGACCTGGGGGTGGTGGTGGATGTCAAGATGAACAACTCTGAGACTTGTTGGAGGGCAGCAGCCAAGGCCAACAGGATGCTGGGATGCATCACTAGGGGGATCACCTCCAGAAGGAGGGAAGTGATACTCCCTCTGTATAACTGCTTGGTGAGGCCGCACCTGGAGTACTGCGTGCAGTTTTGGAGGCCACACTTAAAGCGGGACATTAACCTCCTGGAGAGGGTCCAGAGAAGGGCAACCAAAATGATTTGGGGCTTGGGGGACAGGACCTATGAGGAGAGGCTCGAAGAACTAAATATGTACACATTGGAAGAGAGAAGGGACCTGGGGACATGATAGAGGTCTTCAGGTACATGAAGAGGGTAAATAGGGGAGGAACAGTCAGGTGCTTTGAAGGAAGGAGGAAGGGCCACTAGAGGGCATGGCTGGAAGCTGAGGGGAAGATTCAGGGAGAAAGGAGGAGGTGCTACTTCACTGAGAGGGTGGTGGAGCCATGGAATGCACTGCCTAGGGGCTGGTGGAGGCAGAGACAGTGGAGGGTTCAAGAGGGGTGGGACAGGTACAGGGGAAGGGTTCTGGAAGCAAAATCCAATGCAGCAAGAATATCCAGAACTGGGAAGGGAGAAGCCAGAGAAGGCGAGGGGGACAGCAAGGTCAGCACCCAGGTTGGGGACTGACCAAACGAGCAGACACGAAAGACCATTAGGCCTATTCTGCTGGCATTTTAGTATGTTAGATAAGGACCAACTGATCCACCTAGTCTGCCCATTTCCCTACTTGGTTTGACAATCCCTACTCATATCTGGACTGCCCTTCCCCTGCTCTACTGTACAGCAGGGTGCCTTTATGCTTATCCCATGCACTCTTGAATCCCTGCACTGTTTTTGCTTCCACCACCTCCACTGGTAGGCAGTTCCATGGATCCACCACTCTGTCTGTGAAGCAATACTTCCTAGCATTCCTGCTAAGCTTCCCCGCCTCCAGACTCATGCTATGCCCCCTTGTCCTTCTGCACTTTCTTCTCTGAAATATGCTCCCTTCCCCTCCTGTACCCTATTTATTCCTCTAAAGTATTTGAAAGTCTCTATTATATCCTCTCTCTCCCTTTTCTCTTCCAGTGAATAGATGTTAAGTTCCTTGAGTCTTTCCTCATAAGGCTTGTGGTGCAGTGCATGCATCATTTTTGTTGCTGTTCTCTGGACTGCTTCCTGTCTATGTCCTTCATGAGATGCAGTCTTTAGAACTGGACACAGTATTCCAGGTGAGGCCTCACCAGTGATCTATACAGTGGCATCACCACTTTGTTACTCCTACTGATTACGCCCCGTCCTGTGCACCCCAGCATTCTGTTTACTTTCCCCACTGCTTTTTCACATTGTTTGAATGCCTTCAGGTCATCAGATATAATAACCCCCAGGTCTCTCTCCTGACTTGTGGTGGCTAGAACATGCCACCCCATCCTGTATTACTTTCTTGAGTTTCTGTGTCCCAGGTGCATTATCTTGCACTTCTTAGTGTTGAAACCCAACTACCAAACCCTTGACCATTCCTCAAGTAGTCTTAGGTCATTTCTCATTTTATCTAGCCACTCCTGTGTGTCAACTCTGTTGCAGAACTTGGTGTCATCTGCGAACAGGCATACTGTCCCCTCCAGTCCATCTGCAATGTCGCTTATGAAGACATTGACTAGGACCGGACCCAGCACTGATCCCTGTGGCACCCTGCTGGTCACCTCCCCTTCTTTGGATTTTATGCCATTTACTACCACCCTCTGAGTCCTGCCTTTTAGCCAGTTTCCAACCCATTTTACCACATTTGAGCTCACACCTAGATTTCCCAGTTTGTTAAGCAACCTTCTATGAGGAACGGTGTCGAAAGCCTTGTTGAAATCCAGGTAGACCACATCCACCGCCCCTCCCTGATCCACCACCCTGGTCATCCAGTCAAAGAAATAGATACAATTAGTCTGACAGGACCTTCCTTCAGTGAATCCATGCTGCCTTGTGTCTTTTGCACCACTTGACTCCAGGAAATTCACTACCCTCTCCTTAAGAAGGGACTCCATCAACTCTCCCACTACTGAGGTCAGGCTTACAGGTCTGTAATTGCCTGCCTCCTCCCTACTTCCACTCTTGTGCAGGGAGACCACCTCTGCCCTCCTCCAGTCCCCAGGTACCTCCCCTTTAAACATGCTTAATTTAGTCTTGCCCTTGGCATGGTTGCAACTATTTCACTCTAAGACAAGTAGACATATCTGGAAAGCCAAACCCCTCAGGAGGAGGTACAGTATAATAAACTCTCAGACCTCAAGAACTTGGGCGGCCTCCACCTCCCCAATTTCTTTTTCTGCTACCTGGTTTCACACTGTAGTAAGTATTTGCTTTGGGATGTGCCCAATAACCATATAGATGCTGCATAGTACATACCTCTATGGTTAATAATAGAAAACTCTTTGTTAGGCAAATGGGATCGACTAAAAATCCTTATTTATTACTCTGCCTGCCAAGATCCCTGCCCCTTTAAAATAATACCCCCATTATGTTGTTGGTGAGTAACCACACTCAGCTGTATAGGTGTTTGTAAATTTCACTTCGATTTGATACCTCTCCGCCTCTGTATCACAACCTTAACTTCCAAATAGCAGGCCAAACATTACATATGAAATTTCTGGACCATGTTCCCATTCCAGCTACTGAACATGTATTAATAGGGAATACTTTCATTCTCTTTTGTATTTTTCAATCTCAGTTTCACTTTCTGGATATGTTTATTTTTAAGTTTTTACAAATCAGGCACTGTGTTTTTTGTCACTTAGGACCTTCTCTTTGGGATAACTGTTGGGGTGAGAAACTACTACAACTTATGACAATTGCATATTCCCCACATCCCATTTCAGTCCTGTATAGTGTATTCCACTGATTAGATACACTGCAGCTGGCAGGTAGATGCCACTATAAGTATAATAAATGAGATCTTGCTGTTATGGAAGAGAAATGGAGAAAACTTTAGGCGGACTTTATAAGTATCTCAAACAGGATAGATTTTGATTCCAGCAATTTCATATTCTGCACAATCTGTACCTCACTCCTCAGAAGGTCTTTTGAATGGGTAAAAGTAGTACAGAGTATTGCACACAGTGTAATAAAGACCCGAGCATACTGTACCACATTTTGTGGCCATGCAACAAGACCAGACCTTTTTGGTTAGCTTTCAGGGATTGACTTGACCCGCTATGAGGCTTGCAAGATTTGTTCAAGCCTGAATTTTGTTTGGTGGAATGGTATGGCAATAAGGTCATTTGTCCCAGAAAGGCTCATATAGCCTTAATCACAGTGGTGGCTAAATTAATACTCCTGTGTCATTGGTTAGACTCAGATGTTCCCAAATACTATGGTGATAAGGAGCCGAGAATACCATATGGCCTGTGTTCTACAAAATACTTTAACTGAGCCCCATTGTTGATGTAGTTGTCCAGTTTATTCTTAAACTCCTTTTTATCCTTACTCAGAATGATTTCTAGTGGCAAATTATTCCAGGAGTTAATTACATATATACAAACATATACAGAATGGCATAAAGAAATACTTTATTCTCTCAACATTGAAGGAACTACAGCCAATATTCAACATAGATGTCACAGTTTTCAAAAAAGGTGGGAGTCCCTGTATACCCTGCTGCAACTGTTTTAGTTTCTAGCTAAATGGGCCTTTTCATCTAATCTTCCTCCTTTTTCTTTATTGTTTGTCGAGCAGATTTCAGGGTGCCTCTGGATTCTAGAGAGAACATGAAAGACTTTCTTGAGTCCTGTTGGTGGCGTTATAGTTTTTGCACTTTTTATCCCTGTTCCTTTTTCTCCCCAGGGCCTTTCTGAGGGCAGTCTGATGATCTTTACTGTAGATGGGTGGGTGGGGGTGGGTGGGGGGTCTTGTTTGTGTATTGTTTGTTGTTGTTTCATTGTATTGTATTTAAATCTCAATAAAGTATACTAAATAAAAAAAATAATTATGCTGTGAATTCTACAGTAAACTTGTGTGAAATGTATGTGATTATCAGTTTAGCCTCCATTTGACAAAGGTCAACTTAATTCCTTTACAGGGATCTTGATAATATTAAGCCATACTAGAGGTATCTACTGTCCCAAGTTCTGAAGTCCACAACTAAGACAAGGACAGATGGGAAACAGTTTGTTGTAGGGTAACCAAAACTATTCAGGACCAGCAGGACAGACCCTGTGAGTATTGACTTAGGGCACTAAACGTGTACTTGCCTGAGACCAGGAAAGAGATAAGTGATGTGACTGAGACCTTCAAAGTTCCTGAAGGGAATGAGCAAAGTGAAATGTGAGGAACTAGTCAGCAGAAAAAGTGAATCTGGAACATGAGTAGGTGAGTGGAAGCTGGTGGGGAGAGGTTCAAGAGGGATGTGAGAAAGTGTTATATTACAGAGAAAGTGGTTGGGCAGTCTACCAACAGAGGTGGTACATGCCAAAATAATTAATGGGTTCAAGCATGGTTGGGATAGAGTTAGAAGCATTGTAGTTACTCAGGGGGATAGTCGTAAGACAGGGAGCAAGGGGTAGGTAGTGTAAAGAAAAATCCTATATTCACAAAAGTTCTCAACATATGATAGTGTCTTATGGGCAGACTGGATGGACCACTGGTCTTTTCTTGCCATCTCTGTGTATGTTTCTATGTAGCAGAACCAAGTGTGATTATTAGATTGAAATATACAACACTCTTGATTTTATTTATTTCTAGTAAGCCTCCTTTTTTCAGTTCATGGCATCTCCTCCCATGCAATCCTCCCACACTGCTCATGTTGCTAGTCCCACTGTGCCTCCTTGATTGTTAAATATTGGTTTGGGTCCCTTCCCTGCTACCTCTACTCCCTTCTCTCCCCTGTCCCCCTCCTCCTACTCTCTCTGCTCCAGGGATTCTCGTACCTTTTCCATTCTGCTCCTTGAACTCAAATACATTCACTGAGTGTGAGCCCAAAGCCAACACTGGCAGAATGACCACATTCCAACATACTAAAATTCCTCTGGTTTGCAAACAAAGAAAGGATATTAACATAAGTTTGGAGGCTAATGAAAATTATGTGTCGGGAGCACTAACTATATTTTGACAACATTTATGCTCCTACAATGGAAATGAAAAGGCAGGCATATCCACCCTTCCTATGTGCTTTTGAACATGCCAATCTGAAGCATCCATCTCCATATCCTGGTACACTGAGATAGGCATACCCTGATGGAGATGTTCTATACTATGCACATGAGGAGGCAAAGTCTGACATAGAATGCCACAGTACATCAGTCCAGCTTACTCTATGACCTACAACATTCCCTAATCCAGAGTGATGGAGCACTAGGACTCAAACCTCCTTCAAGCCATCATCCAGGTCTACAGGTAGTTCTGCTGGTTCTCAGGACAAGTATTCTCAAACAGGTCTAGACCAGATCAATTCTCTACTATAGCAGTTTGAAAGAGACCCTCATTGAACAGAGCCTGCTAAATCTGCTAATGCCACTGTGATCTATTGCATTTTAACTAACTCCTACAGACTCTTGCTGGGATCTTCAAATAACAAGTAGGGAGGAGGGTGTGTGTTATAGGGGTGTCTGCTGGGGGAAGGGAGCAGGGCATCATGTCTGCCTTAGCATGGCTTCTTGCTGGTCTGTGGCCCTTTCTGTTAATCCATCGCTCACCTTCAGTACTAGAACAGTGTTTGTGATAGAAGGGAGTCCTGCAGGAGGAGGTATGTGATGTCAACCCACAGTGGCACAATATTGTCACCCACTAATTTGTCTTGACTGCCAACTGCAGGAAACTGGAGAAGGTGCACTCCAGGAAGCACTGAAATCATACAAAAGGCTGGTACAAAATAGTTACCATATGTAAAAACCATATTGGTTGATCATGAATTAAACAGGTGACATGCATGGTGGATGCCAACCCTAGTGCTTTGACTAAACTGGTCTTCGTCAGGGGATGCTGACTGCACTGAGTTGACTGCTGACTGAACTAGTAAGGAAGTGCATTTTGAGAGGTCAAGAATTGGAGTTAGTCATTGTCAGCACCTCCTCTCCACTGACATGTCTGTTCAAATGATGTTGTTGCTTACACACTGTATACTGTCATGTGCAGCCCTCAAGACTGAAGTCTACCTAAGGCTGCCCACCCTTTAATCTTTTTGTTGTTGTTATTTTGGTCTCCAGCTTGCTTTCCCTCAGCCCCAGCCCTACCTCACCCCATCTCCAGGAACTTACCTCTGTTCATAGATTGTCCCCCCAGGTGGGGCTGTTATAGGAGCCCCTTATAACTCCAAGAATAGTGTGACATGGTTAGTCTGGTGAAAGAGCACATTGGTAGCTGTATGGGGCATTGGCAGAGATGGGCATCATCCTGCCATGGCCAGAGTCCTTTTCTCCCTGTTGTTGTTGGGAGGTGTGGCATGCAATGGCATAAGAACACAAGCACCCACATCTGGCACACCTTCCAGAATGTTACCTGCCAATGTGGGTGAGGTCAGCAACTAAAATCAACTTTAAACTTAAATGCAAAACAGACCACAACTGCAGTCAGAAATATGATGCCAAAGTTAGTTATGAATGAATAAATAAGTGAAAAAAAAGTGAACAAAAAGTTGTCTCACCCACAATGAAAACTCTAGTGTTCTCCCCCTCCTTTTTTTTAGCTGTTTAAATGTGTCCAGTTTTATAAATAACTTCAATGTTCTTACTTATCATAGATTTTGGAGGGGTTCTAGGTCTCATCATCCAGCTGAATTATGATCAAGCCTGACCACTACAGCAAAGTGATCACCTCCATTGGTCAGGAAAAAGCATCACATTTTATCTTGCCATTCAGAGCAGAGGTGCCTCTGCTTCCTCTCCATCTTATGAGGAACCACTATCTTGGCTTCATTACTTAAAGGGGAACTGTCATTGACAGGGTTTCTTAATGTCTGAAAGCCCATAAAAAGCTAATTTGAGTGAGCAATTGTGTTTATCTGTGAGTCTTTGCAGTCCAGAGTTATTCATATGTAAATCAGCCTATAATTAAAGGTTGGGGGCAGCCATATTTTTCAGGCTCCTGACATGAAATGATGTCACCTAGGAACTTGGCCATCCATTTACTGTAGGTTAAATAGGAAATCATCTGTTTTAGTAAGTGTGCTTTTAGGTGTTATTACAACACTTTCTACATTTATAATAATTGTTTTGTATGTGCACTGACACTGGTGAGTTATAACTGTTACATTTCAAACTGTTAGCAAAAGTAATCCATCTTTAGGACTGCTTTAACATATAGGCTATACTGCCAGCTGATCATTGAAAACCACACATCTCAAGGCTGGCTCTGTGGTGTCAATAGGTATTGGGGCCCCATATCAGGAATTCTAAACCCTGGCTGTGTCCATGTCAGTACAAATTTCTGGGGCTGCCACAGCACTGACTTCTATCTTATTCCGTTCCCTCTCTTACAGCCTTTACTCTTACAATTTCAGGTGTGAACTCAGGTCTACAAGACTCAAATATGGCTACATATCTACTGGCATGGCATCATGGGGCCAGCCTTGAAATGTGTAGTTTTTTGATTAACAGCTGGCAGCATAGACTAGAGGTTAAAGCAAAGAGCTGTGGACAAGTTTCATTCATCCAGTAGAATGGGTTTTGATTCCAACATGCTCTACTTGTATATTGTGTGACCAGAGCAAGTCATTTATCCTCCCTGTGGTCCCAAAACACACCCAGAAACAAGCTGTAGTTGTGTGCCTTTCCTGGACAAAGACAGTAAAGACAATCTGAGCATGTTGACTTGAAAAGAAAAAAAAAAGGACACCATCAATTGTTTATTTGGAGGCAGCATAGCGCAGTGGTCTAAGGCTCTGAGCTGCAAATTTGGTGACATCCAGCAGACCAGACCTGGGTTTGAATCCCACAGCTTCCACTTGCATACTGTGTGACCCTGAGCAAGTCACTTAACCTCCTTGTGCTCCCAGATCGCTCCTGTAAAAAAGCTTTCAGCTTAGTGTGCTATACCTGGTTAAACAACTAAATAAAAAATATAAAAAAAAAAAATTATTTGTAAAAACACATAGACGGACAACATTGTTAAACATGCATAACCTAAAATGCATTATTAAAAAAGTATTTTACTTTTTTTGATGAATTTAAAAGTATAACAGTTTCTTAGTGAAATACATTGGATGGAATGGGATTTTCTACCATAAAGGAAAAAAAAAATTAATCTGATTGATCCTGCTGCGCATACCCTTGGAGTATGTTTTACACTCTGCAGTTATGCCAATGGACTGTAACTTTCCAGAATGCCATTCCCACTGTAATGTTAAAAAAGAGAAAAAAAAAAGGAGAGACAGGTTGTGTGTGTGTGTGTGTGCACGTGCATGTGTGCATGTGTGTCTGTGCACGTGTGTGTGTGAAGTACGTGTGTGTGTGTGCATATGTGTGCATGTGTGTCTATCTCTGAGAGAAGTGCTGCACTAACTGAATTGAGCTGAAAGGGAAAACAAGGATCACCATTAATTAAATAAAATAATATATGAGTGGGTGTAAAAAACAGAATTTTGCGCACACCCTTGGTATTGGATGTTTTTATAAACCCCTCGAACTTTGCCCTTGAGGTTAATGTAGCATCGCACACCTCATGTGCGTGTAAAATTCTGGTTACACACACTGACCCATATATTATTCTATATTTTAATAATGCAGTTCAAATTATGCATGCTTTAAAAAATGGTGTCCATCTATGTGTTTTTGCAATTAATAAACAATTAACGGTGTCCTATTTTTTTTCTTTTCAAGTCAAATCTGGCTAGAAAGAGCATAACAGTTTCAGAATCATAACACATGCTCAGATAGTTTTTACTGTCTTTGTCCAGGAAAGGCACTAAACTACAGCTTGTTTCTGGGTGTGTTTTGGGACCACAGGGAGATTAAGTGACTTGCTCTGGTAACACAATATACAAGAAGAGCATGTTGGAATCACAACCCATTCTGCTGGATGAAAGAAGCTTGTACACAGCTCTTTGCTTTAACCTCTAGGCTGTACTGCCAGCTGTTGATCAAAAACTACACATTTCAAGGCTGGCCCCATGATGCCAGGCCAGTAGGTAAGAAGCCACATTTGCATCTTGTAGACCTGAGTTCACACTCAAAATTTGTAAGAGTAAAGGCTGTAAGACAGGGAATGGAATAAGACAGAAGTCAGTGCAGCGGCAGCACCAGAAATGTGTACTGACATGAACACAGCCAGGGTTTAGAAATCCTGATATGGGGCACCAATACCTGTTGACACCACAGAGCCAGCTTTGAGATGTGTAGTTTTTAATGATCAGCTGGCAGTATAGCCTAGAAGTTAAAGCAATCATAAAGATGGATTCTTTTTACTAATGGTTTGAAATGTAAAGATGATAACTCACTAGTTTAAATGTGCATAGTGAACAATTATTATAAATGTAGAAAGTGCTGTAATAACACCTTAAAACACTCTTAATAAAACAGATGATTTCCTATTTAACCTATAGTAAATGGGGGGCCAAGTTCTCAGCAACATCATTTCCTGTCAGGAGCCTGAAACATATGGCTGCCCCCCACCCTTAATTACAGGCTGATTTATATATAACTCTGGATTGCAAAGACTCACAGATAAATGCAATGGCTCACTCAAATTAGCTTTTTATGGGCTTTGAGAGATTTAGAAGTCCTGTTGATGACAGTTCCCCTTTAAGTAGTGTGCTCTGGCCAAAGAGAGGCTCACAGGTGTACCTATTTCATATGATAATGAAAGGCTATTAGCCGTGGGCTGTGCTTGTCCTGCATTAGTTTACAAATGTGTGGAGCGTACCCTTACAGAGTATACGCCTGAATTCTGTAATATGTTACCAAAAAAAAAAACAGTTCTTGGACCAAAGGAACAAGGGTGCTCTGTACACGTATAAGAGGACACATGATGTGCAAGAATGAAATACTGCAGATATGTGAATGAGTGTATAGAGACCTCAGTTACCTCATGAGTGGTGGAGCGTAGCAGAGCCTCATGTGATTGCTACATAGGACACTATGCACAAATTCACATATCTGCAGTATTTCATTCTAGCGCATCGCATGTGCCATTTATACAATAGGGCCATTGTTGTTTGTGGGGTTTAGGTTTTCTGTTATTTCCAGAATGTTTTCCATTATTTTCTGGTTGCTTTTGTGGAGTTTTCTCCATTTTTAGTGTTCTCCGCATTGTAGGCATGCAGTGAATGGCCCGGTTTTCCAGTGTTTTGATTAGTTCTTGCTATTTTATAAATGGGCTTGGTGTGAAGATTTGAATTGTTTGGTTTTGGCCCGGTTCTGTGCTGCTATTGGTTATTTGTGTCAAGTCTCTCTGAATCTGGTCGGTGCTTAGCATTTGTGGCCGGGCTTAGTTTTGGTGTTGGCGTTGGTGTTCTGCAGTATATTTTGCAATACAGTACATTTTGAAATGTCTTTATTTTATTTTTGGCAGTGTTTACCATGTCTGGGATATTTATTTCATGTGCACTGCTGAATGTTCAACTGTGTGTGGTGCATATTCTTTGCTTGGCAGTTACTTTAACTTTTGAGTTTCGCTGGACGTGGGGATGCTTTCACTTTTATGTCTCAGCATGGGGAATGCTTTATTTTAGTTTATATTTTGTGCATATTTCTGTTTTTGAGAAGTTTTATTTTTTCATAAAGGTTCAAGTGTCTTGTTTATTTCACCGATGGATTGGGGAAAACATATTTTTAACAGTAGTTAGTTTCTGATTTATTTCACTGGGAGTCTTATATGCTCTATATTTATGTGTATAAACAACTTCATTTTGGGTAATATAAAATTTTTGTGAGTTTGACATGTGTCCAGCCAGGAGTCTTCTGTTTCCAGGTATGGGTTTCTGGTTCAGTTCACCGAGGAACCTCTTTTGATGTATTGCTGCAGTACTGTACATGTTGCTTTTCTATGTTTCTGCTGCTTGGCTTGCTTTTAATAGATTATTCTGACTCTGTGTCTGATGTTATTCTTGATCTCTTTGTTTTTTTTGATCTCAGATTGGTGTCCTGCAGGGAGATAAAAAATATTTATGAATTGTTTGGCATATGTATAGAGGTAATAGCAGTAATTTTGGAAAGTATTTTATAGGTGTTGCATACCTTGCATTATGTTGAAGGTAATATATGTGTCATTTATTGTGGGGTAATTGAAACAAACAGAGCTGGTGTCTTGCCATTTACACATTTTACTACATGCTGGTTTCTGATCTCCTATGTCTCTGGAGGTATTATGTATATATTATCTTGTACTTCTTTGCTGGTTGAAGGTTCTGTTTCGCAGCTAAGTATTTTGGAAATTTGTTGCTGTATCTGGTAATTTATTCTGGAATATTTGTTCAAAGACTGCACTTTTTATGTCCTGATACCTCTATTAAATCTGTAGGAGGGATACCTGAATCAGTTAGTTTTTGGTAAGGTGTTTACAGATAGAGTGATTAGTGAGTTGTCTCTCTGTTTTAGTGTTAGCTCTCTCAATCACATCTTTTACAATTTTGCTTATGCTGTTAATACCGTGAGGTTGATTCTTATACCATGTAGTTAGATACTTTGGGCCTGATTCCAGAATGAATGTTGCAACTTGCAGGCGTATGTGAGTTGCGACATTTGCCACTACACCGGGGACCCTGTGCCCTATTTCAAGACAGGTAGGGTCCCCAGCACTTACACCCTGTGACTTGTGGCAGCCGCAGGGTAGCACTGCAGGAATGGTGTAACAGACCTGGCCACTGTGAGATGCAGCATGCAACAAACTGTACTCTGCACCCACCCCGCTTGGACACATGCCCGCAATCCCTCGGGGCCATAGTGGGGGGCCAGCCATGTGGCACAAGCACAAGGTATATATGTATGACTTCAGGGGCATCCTGAAATTCAGTGGTATCGTGAACTGGGGGGGCCAGTGGGGCATGGCCATGTGTGTTTTGTGGTGCTGCGGGGGGGCATTGGTCCTTTTGCCAGGACATATGCCCCTTAGACCACCTCCATGCTGGTCTAATCCACAATGTCCTAGTGGGACTTGGAATAGCTTAACTGGGTTATGGCAGCCACCCTTTCAGAATAGGGCACAGGTGCTGTCGTAACCCACCATGGCACCATGCTGCAGCAGGTTGTGGGCATAGTGGGTGGTGTAGATAACTTTTGGCACAACCCACATGTGGCATGGCACAAGCCACAATTTGGAATTGCAATTAGTGTATCACATGGCACAAGATGCAATTTGTGCCATAGGGTTTGGTGCACATCACCTTGTGCCATGCGTATGGCATCTTGGAATTGGGCCCTGTGTTTTACTTAGGAGATTTATAGCAAGGAAGAAAGGTAAGTCTGGATGGAGTGACTTTTCCAGTCTTCTGTTTCTGAATAGTAAATAAATTTTGACCAGACATTTCTTTTTTTTTTTTTGCTGTACTGTTTCTCCCCTTGGCTCCCAGCCAGCTATACATCCTGACCAACCCCCCGACTGGAACCCCAACATCAGGCTGACCTCCCCCATTTCCCCCAAGGCTTGTCCTCCATGGCAGGGTGGCGAGGAGCCCCCCGAGCTCAACTCACCTGAAATGGATCCAGATTGGAGGAGGTACTATTTGGGGTCAGGTCACGAAGGTCAGAAGCTCATGCTGCCTGACCGGAAGTCCAATTTCCCTGTTCACCTCTGAAGATGCATCATGTAATGATGCCGGTGAAGGGAGCATGCACGCATCCACATGCGCTTCTCCAGGCATCTGCCCCATCTCCGAACCTATCTGTGGCATCGGCGCCCTGCTCCCCAGCCTCTGCTAGGGGCCAGTCTGGAGCCGACCACTTTTGTTTCCCTTCCCCTGAGAAGGAAAGCAGTCCTTCAGACACTCGATCCTTCTCCTCCCCTGCCAACCCCCAGCTGCCCATGCTCGTTCCCAAGCATGGGTAGTCAGCATGGCACAAGGTAAGACATCCAGTGCCTCAGCCCTTAGTGCCACCAGGCTGACTGGACATTTATTTGGTTTCCTAGTTTCATATACTGTAGGTTTAATTCTTCTAATGTCTTTAGGGCTTGATCCTGTTCATGTCTTGGTTTGTCTTTCTGTACACAGTAGTATTCCAAATATTTGATGTTTTTTTCATCTGTTTTTAATTTCACACCCCCCATTTCATGTTTCTTGTTTCTGTATTATCACATATCCCAAAATACAGAGTAACAGTCATCCACATGCTATTCAGCAGTGACTGTCGGTTGTCAGGTCCTACAGTAACTGATTATAGTCACATAGTTGCTGTATGATTTCATCAGTTATTTTGTCAGTTGCCATTGGACAGTTTCCTTTCCCTTGCTGCTTTAGGTGTTTTTGCTTGGCTTCTATAAGTTCTCTTGTTAGCCTTTCATTGGTCTTTGTAACAACCTGATTGTGTCCTTCTGAACAACTACGTAATGATTGTTTTGTATATAATTTCTGTGACGTGGAATCTTTATAAAGGAGTTTCTGACTCAAAGGTACTTTCCAAACCCTCTATAAATAAAATAAAATAAATAAATATTTCTTGTGCACTGGAATTTCATGGTGGCTTTGAGCAGTGGTCCAGATAATATTTTGCACTTGGAAGTATTTACTGCTAGCATCTTCCACCTGCTAGTATTTTCACCTAAATGGTAGTAATACCATCCATTAAACTTTCTAACCCCCCACATCTAAACCAAGTCTCAAACTCGCTGGGTGCCTGCGTCATGAACTATGTCTCATATGCTGTGGTGTCTTAACATACTTGCCTGCTTGCTGCCATACAATACTGCACCCTTCTTTCTTATTTTTTTCCAGATTGCCACTACCCTTTTGGCCATCCACTGAGCCACTCCTGAAATAGTCTCCTGTAATAATGTTGATGCTGTTTTTTGTCCCCAATCTATCAGTGTATGGATACATAGTTAGTGGCATTATATGGTGCTGACAATTGTGAGCATATGTACCAACATACTGTAAATGTGCAGGGTGGGAAACACATTTCTAAAATCAGGAAGTGGGAGTAAATCTTGCTAATTAAGGGGTAATGTGAGGAAGTTGTTTTTCACAGAAAGGGTGGTGAATGTATGGAATGGCCTACCTCAGGAAGTGGTGGATATAAATACAGTGCAGGGCTTCTGACAGGCATAGGACAGGCATAAGGGGCAATACAGATAAGTATGAATAGATAGGCCATTGACAGAGTAAAGGCCTATGGCACATTCATAAGATAGAAAAAATGGTCAGACTGGATGGGCCTTGCAGTCCTTATCTGCTTTCAGTTTCTATGTTTCTATGCAAAATTGGTAGTAAAATACTGCATTGCTCCCCTTATCTGTCTCACTGGTTGTGAAACATTCTAGGTAGTTCTTTTGTCTCAGGAATCTTTCAATGATTTGTAAGATAGATGTGTGGGTCAGAGGTTCATACTCTCTGCCATCTTCCCTGTGACACATCAGAAAGTACTGACATAGGATTTTGTCTAACTGTTCTGGTGCTATGTCCTGAATTGGGTCAGTTATATTCATCTTCTCATTTAGTTTCTAAAAGCTTGGATGTCTCTCTCCATTTTTTTTCCTTTGTGTTAATATTCTTGCTGCTTTGTATGTATTCTTCTATGTAGTCAGTGTCAATCTGGTGAGGATTTCCACAGGTTGCTGGCAATGTTTGGCTGACTTGAGTGTCTGGTACTGCTTGAGTTGTCTCTAGATACACAAAGCATTTTGTATCATTCTCTATCTGTGTTAACATGTCCTGTATTTTTTTTTTGTGATATGCAGGTCGTTAGCTGTTTTCTTCTGTGTAGGTAGTTCACAGGCTTTGTTTTATTTATTTGCTTTTGTTAACCAGGTAAGCACACTAGACAGCACATGCCTATTTTCAGGTGCGACCAGAGGATTGCAAGTGTACAAATCAGAGTAAACAGGTAGACAGAGTGCACACAAAGCATTGGAACAACAGTTACATTAAGAGGTACATTGTGATCATCTGGCAGACAGGGTTCATACAGGAGCAACAGACATAGTGAATTGGGGCGAGGGGTAGAATAGCAATAAGTACAGGCATGGGAGTATAAACAAAAGTACATAAAAACATCAAGCTAGCTAGGTACATAGAAGAGCTTCAGGCTCATACATTTCGTTAAGAGGTACTATAGATGACTGTGTGGTAGTGGCCTGGGCAGTAAATGCATACAGGACAAGTTACCAGTACCCCTCTGCAGAGCCAGGTAATTGAGAGGCAAGTTACACAGGATGGACAACAGGTTGTGGGTGGGGGGTGAACTTATGGATGTAGGCACTCAAATCAGGGTCATCTAGGGCAGGGAAGCGCACCATATACAGAAGGTGGGACAGATGGCATCAGATTCGCGAGCACCATATTCAACAGGTGGCTCAGATGGCCTTGGGCTTGCCGGGTGGAAGAAGTGCTAGTAGAGGCCTGGGTCACCATGCCCAGACAGTTGGGACCAGTTATGGCACCGTGCATGTTGTCTTGCTTTTGACCTGTTGCTTCTTTGTTCTCTAATGTGAGTTTTCTTTTAATGATTTCTTCAGGTTTGCTTCAGCAGTCCTTTTCAGTGTTAGGTCTTCCTTGACATCAAAACCAGCAAAAGGAGTTGCGGACTTCAGCTGTTCATTCAAGACTGCATACAGTAGTGTCTTCTTTTATGTGTACAGTATGTGCTGAGAAGTAGTCCCAGCCTGTGTGTGGTGACATCACCACAGTGGAATATTTGAGGTCAGGCATGGAATATTTGTAGTTTATTCCAGTCTGTATAGCTCTTCTTTGTGTTATTTCTTAGTAGTGAGAAAAAATGTTTTTACTTACTTCAATATATATTGTTCATATGTTGTATATCCTGTGTTCATGTGCAAACCAGGTCCATCTTGTAAATGAGCTATGCTTAGTGGTGTTCACCTGGATAAATAAAGATTTGATTGATTGGTTGAATATGCCCTCACCAATAAAAAAATGTGAACAAAACATTTGCTCACCCACAATGAAATCTTTTGTGCCCCTCACCCTTTTTGCTGCTTAAATCCCTGCAATTTTGTAAATAACTAAAATGTTCTTACGTACCATAGATTTTTGAGGGGTTCTTGGTCTCATTATCCAGCTGAATTATGATCAAGTCTGACCACTATGGCAAAGTGACCACCCCAATAGGTCAGGAAAAAGCATCACATTTTATCTTGCCATTCAGAGCAGAGGTCTGTCTGCTTCCTCTCTATCTTATGGAGAGCCACTCTTTTGTCTTCATTACTTAAGTAGTGTGCTTTGGCCAATAAGAAGCTTACAGGTGTGTCTATGTCATATAAAAAAGGAAAGACTATTAGCTGTGGGTTGTGCTTGTCCTACAGTATATTAGTTCACAAATATGTGGCTCTTACCCTTACAGAATACTCTCCTGAATTCTAAGTTATGTTACAAAAAACAAAACAGTTCCTGTGCCACAGGAAACAGGGTGCTCTGTATACATTTATACAGTAGATAGTGCACCTACCTCGGGAGTGTATGGAGAGTAAATTATACAAACAATACTCAGTCAGTTATCTGTCAGTGTGAGTGAGGAGTGGCTCAGTGACTGACCAAAAGGGTAGTGGCAATGAGGTCAGCACCTAAAAACAACTTTAAACTTATACGCAAAACAGACAACTGCAGGCAAAAATATAATGCCAATGTTCATTATAAATGAACAAATATGTGAAAAATGTGAACAAAAATTTAGGAGGAGAGAAGGCACTGTGGATCACCCTGGAGACTGGAAATGGCTCCACAATCCACACAGGAGTTGTATACTGACCCCCATCTCAGGGGGAAATGGACAAGAAAATGATAGAAGGCATCCTTGGGATGGCAGAGAAAGGGGAGATATTGCTGATGAGGGACCTAAATATGCCAGATGTTAACTGAAGCACATTTGCTGCAGCCACATCCAAGAGCAGGGCCATTCTCGATGCCCTACAGGAGTGGGCATGCCTCAGACAGCTAGTTATGGAACCCACTCGGGAGGGAGCAATCTTTGACCTGGTACTCTAAAAATAGGGACAGAGAGAGGATCTCTTTTCTTGAAGTGGGTAGCCATCTGGGAACAAGTGACCACCAAACAGTGTGGTTCATGATAAACTTAGCTGTAGAGTCAAGCCACACAAAAGTGAAGGTACTGGACTTCAGAAGGTATGATTTTGTCAAAATGGGAGAGTGCCTCAGAAAAGCACTAGCAAACAGGCAAAAAGGAAGGGTGGAGCAACAATGAGGAAATATCAAAACCACTATCACAGAGGCAACAAGCCTTTGTGTGAAGCAAATAAACAAATCAAAATGAAAGAAAAAAACACTATGGTTCTCAAAAGAAGTGGCAGGGAATGTAAGGGAGAAAAACATAGCATTCATGAAGTATAAGGAAACACAGAAGGAGCAGGACAGAGAACTGTACCAGTTAAAGCAGACAGAAGTGGGGAAGGCAGTCAGAATAGCAAAGGCCCAAACTGGGGAAAAGATAACCAACTCAGTTAAAAAGGGGGATAAAACCTTTTATGGGTACATTAGGGAACAAAGGAAGATTAAGGCAGGAATACTGAGGCTGAATAAAGAGGAATGTGGTTGGGAAGAGAGCAACAGTGAAAAAATAGGGATACTGGATGAATACTTCTGCTTAGTATTCACAATGGAAAAGTAGGGGGAGATATCTAATCCAGTCAATAGAAGCACTCTGGATAGGGGGGGTTGATGTTAGTCCTTTCACAGAAGAAAGGGTTCTGAAAGAACTCTTAAAACTGAAGGTGGATGAAGCAATGGAACCTGATGGGATTCACTGCAGAATTCTAAAAGAACTAAGGGAAGAACTAGTAACACCACTGACTACCCTTTTTAATAAATCATAGAAGGATGGTGCGGTACCTGATGACTGGAGGAGGGTGGATGTGATTCCCCTTCACAAAAGTGGGAGCAAGACAGAGGCAGGAAACTACAGACCTGTCATTTTGACCTCAGTGATAGAGAAAATGATGGAATCACTTCTGAAGGAAAGAATTGTTGAGTACCTAGAGGTCAGTGGGACACAGGACCCAAGGCAGCATGGATTCACAGTGGAAAGGTCATGTCAGACAAATCTAATTGATTCCTTTGACTGCGTGACCAAAGTAGTAGACCAAGGAGGGGCAGTGGACATGGCCTACCTAGACTTTAGCAAGGCATTTGACACAGTCCCACACAAAAGATTACTAAACAAATTAGCCAGCCTGGGAGTGGGTCCCAGCATGGTAGCCTGGATAAAACACTAGCTGTACAACAGGACACAGCAGGTAATAGTAAATGGAGTCCACAGTGAAGAACGGAGGGTTATTAGTGGGGTGCCGCAGGGTTCAGTACTGCGTCTGGTCCTTTTTAATGTCTTTATTCAATGCTAAGAAGTGCAAGGTAATGCACCTGGGAAACAAAAACCCAGGGGAAGAGTACACAATGGGGGGTGAGATACTAACAACAATAAAAATGGAAAGGGACCTGGGGGTAGTCATATTAGATGACCTAAAGGTGGGCAAGCAATGTGAGAAGGCAGCAAGGAGGGTTGGGGGATACTGGGATGCATAGGTAGAGGCATCACCAGTAGAAAACAGGAAGTTATTATCCCTCTGTACAGACAGCTGGTGAGACCCCATCTGAGTACTGCATGCAGTTCTGGAGACCCAATCTCCACAAAGACATAGACAGGATGGAGGCTGTCCAGAGGAGGGCAACTAAATGGTGCAGGGTCTGCACTGGAGACATATGAAGAGAGACTAAAGGAGCTTAATATGTATAGCCTCGAGGAAAGGAGGGAGAGGGGGGACATGATAGAAACTTTCAAGTACCTCAAGGAATCAACAAAGTCCAAGAGGGTAGCATCTTTCAAAAAAAGAGGTGTGCAAGAACAAGGGGGCACAATTTGAAGATGGGTGGGCGGCTCAGAGGTAATTTAAGGAAGTATTTTTTCACAGAGAGGGTTGTGGATGCATGGAACGGCCTTCCGGAGGAGGTTGTGGAATCAAAAACAGTGGTGGAATTCAAGCATTTATGGGACAGTCATAAGTCAATTCTAGGGGGTGGCGGTAGGAAGAAGTAGGCTGCTGGTTAATTAGGATCTGCAGCTTATCCATTAGGTAGGGAAATGGGCAAACTGGGTGGGCCAAGCGGTCCTTATCTGCCATCAAATTCTATGTTTCTATGTTCTATGTTTATAAGAGACACTGCAGAGGGACTGGAAGGGAAAGTATGTCTCTTTGCAGATGACACAAAGATCTCCAACAGAGGTGATATGCAAGGTAGGGTGGAAAGGATGAAAAGGGACTTGGCAAGGTTGGAGGAATGGTCAAATGTATATCAGCTTAGATTCAATGCAAAGAAGTGCAAAGTAATGCACCTGGGAATCAAAAACTCAGGGGAAGAGTACACAATGGGGGTGAGATATTGACAACAACAAAAATGGAAAGGGACCTGAGGGTAGTCATATCAGACTACCTAAAGGTGGGTCAGCAATGTGAGAAGGCAGTAAGGAGGGCTGGTGGGATACTGGGATGCATAGGGAGAGGAATCACCAGTAGAAAACAGGAAACTGTTGGCCCTCTGTTCAGGCAGTTGGTAAGACCACATCTGGAGCACTGTGTACAGTTCTGGAGACCCCATCTTCACAAAGACATAGACAGAGTGGAGGCTGTCCAGAGGAGGGCAACCAAAATGGTGCAGGGTCTGCACTAGAAGACATATGAAGAAAGACTAAAGGAGCTTAAGGTGTATAACCTTGAGGAAAGGAGGGAGAGTGGGGACATGATAGAAATGTTCAAGTACCTTAAGGGAATCAACAAAGTCCAGGAAGGCAGCATCTTTCAGAAAAAGAGATGTGCAAGAACAAGGGGGCACAATTTGAAGATAGCAGGGGGATGGCTCAGAGGTAATGTGAGGAAGTATTTCTTCACAGAGAGGGTTGTGGTTGCATAGAACAGTCTTCCTGAGGAGGTCATAGACTTAGAAACAGTGGGGAATTCAAGAATGCATGGGACAGACATAAATCAATTCTAATGGGGGTAGGAGGAAGTAGGCTGTTGGTTAACTAGGATCTGCAGCTTATCTGTTAGGTTGGAAAATGGGCAGACTGGGTGGGCCAAGCAGTCCTTATCTGCCATCAAAATATATGTTTCTATGTTTCTAGCTCACCCACAATGAAAACACTAGTGCTCCCCTACACCCTTTTTTACTGCTTAAATGCCTGCAATTTTGTAAATAACTCCAATAGTCTTATCCATCACAGATTTTGGAGGGACTCTTGGTCTC
The DNA here is from genome assembly GCA_016271365.2 of Neoceratodus forsteri. Lineage (NCBI taxonomy): Eukaryota > Metazoa > Chordata > Ceratodontiformes > Ceratodontidae > Neoceratodus > Neoceratodus forsteri. The sequence continues at coordinate 783,574,947 of CM057458.1, read as the reverse complement.
ATCATCCAGCTGAATTATAATCAAGCCTGATCATTATGGCAAAGTGACCACCTCCATGTGTGAGGAAACAGCATTGCATTTTATCTTGACATTCAGAGCAGAGATCCTTCTGCTTCCACTCTATCTTTTGGGGAACCACTCTCTTGGCTTCATTACATAAGTAGTGTGCCCTGGCCAATAAGAGATTCACAGGTGTGCCTATTTTATTTGAAAATGAAAGGCTATTAGCTGTGGGCTGTACTTGTCCTACATTAGTTCACATGTGTGTGGAGCTAACCCTTGCAAAATACACTCCTGAATTCTTTAATATGTTACAAAAATCAAAACAGTTCCTGGACCACAGGAACCAGGGTACTCTGTACACATATATAGATAGTGCACCTATCTAAGGAGTGTATGGGTAGTAAATGGATACAAACAATACACAGTTACCTGCCAGTGGGGGAGAGGTCAGCACCTGAAATCAATTTAAAACTTAAAGGCAAAACAGACCACAACTGCAGTCAAAAATATAATGGCAAAGTTAGTTATGAATCAAAAAATGTGTGAAAAAAAAATGGGAACAAAAAGTTAGCTCACACACAGTGAAAACACTTATGACCCCTTCCCCCACCCCGAAGAAGGAGCAGTCCATCAGAATATCTATCCTTCTCCCCTGGGCTGATCCCCAATGTCCCAAGAGCACTTCTGATCCTAAGTCGCTGGTGTGGCGGCAGGTACGTCATGGTGACTCATCCCTCTGCACCACCAGGCCAGCACCACCCTTTAATCTTCAGTATTTCTAACAGTCTAAAAGAGGGCATTCTCATAACACCCAGATGTTAGGCACAGTGCAGGGATCCCCTATACATAAATACCCTTCTCCCTCTTCTCCCCTTCCCCAGCTCTATGTCCTTCACACTCCCAGAGCTATCTTTGGATTTTGCTTGATCTGAGACACCGTTTACCATGTAACTTGGACTTTACCGTTATTTCATTATTGACAAATTGAGATAGTATTAGGAGAGTTTGAGACTCTCTCCCATATATTATTCACTTATTTCTGTACTATTTATTTAGATTTTATTTACTATGTAGTAACAAAATATTTTCACGCAATGCCAGGGAGATTACAACATAGGAGATCATCACAACAGTATACTGTACAAATAACAAGAAAACTGGGTACAATACATATCACCAGGCAGTTGTACAGTGAAATGAGTACAGAGAGGGAAATAATACACACGATACAATATATGAATGGCACTGTGCAAAGTACAGTACTGCATACATACAATCAAGACACAGGGATATGCAAAATTACTTGGTATAGTGTTCGGTCAAAATAGACAAGGTGACCCAGTTCCTAGCAGCGTGGTGGCACATCCTCAAATTAGAAGGAGGGACATTCAAAAAGAACATCAGAAAGTATTTTTTTATAGACTCAGTGTTGAACAGGTGGAAAAGTCTACTCAGAAATGTGATCAATGCTGAGACTATACAGAAAAGTAGAAACACAGAAACATAGAACAGAGAAGGACAGAAAAAGACCTGAAACATCAGTCTAGTCTTTCCCAATATTCTCTACTTGATTGTTTTAACATTACTTATTTCCTTATACTCCCTTTTTCATTCCACATCATCCCACCTTATAACCTTAAATACATCACAATTTCTCTTGGGCCCTGGTATTGTTTCTGCATCCAAAATCTTGTCTGAAAGTTTGCTCCATCTATTCACCAACCTTTCTGTTAAACAGTACAGTACTTGTTAATGTCTTTCTTGAGCATTTCCTCATCTGGCGTAAGCTCATAAGTCCTAGTGTGTGTATGTTCCCTTTCTCAGAATAAGTAAATTGGCTGTGTCCACTCTATCAAACCCTTTCATGAACATAGATGTCTCTGTCATGTCCTTTCTCTCTCACTTCTGTTCTCCAGTAAAGGCATGTTAAGACTATTCCATCTTTCCTCCTACATTTTGCCATTTTGTCCACTGATCATCTTCATTGCCCTTCTCTGCATCATCTCTAATTTTTCCTTTTCCTTTCTTCTATATGGACCCCAGAACAGCACACAGTACTCCAACTGTGGCCTGCCCAGTGATCTATAAAGGTGCAGTAACCCCCCCCCCTTCTGCAAGTAATTCCTCCCCCATTGCACTCCAGTATCTTGGTATCCTGTCATATGATTTCTTGCATTGAGAAAAGGGTTTTATTTACTTTGTATCATCACCCCAGGCATATTCATCCTTTGTGCTCTCTACTGGTGTCCTGTCAAACATTACAAGATTGTTTAGCTCTATATGCTTCATATTGCACTTACTGACATTGAATTTCAGCCATGAAATACTGGATGAGTCCCCCAGTCTTGTTTTATCCATGCTCATGATGTTAACACCGCCTTCATTGTTAACCCTCTTGCAGAGCTTTCTGTCATTTGCAAACAGGCTTACTTTGCCCTGAATATCCTAACATATAGTGAAGCCAACCAGTATGCAATGCAGTACCTCACAGTGTTGTTGCAAAATGCTGCAGTATACCGAAGAGGGCAGTGAAATTCAATTGCAATTAAGGCCTGTTGCAATGCAGTATTTTGTGACATGTCACTTACTGCAAGGTACTGCATTGCATTCTGACTGTCTCCACTGTGTGTCAGAGGTATACATATTGAACAGTAGTAATCCCAGGACCAACCCCCCACATAGTATTTCACTAATCACTGCCCTGTCTTCAGAGAATTTACCATTTTGGACCATCCACAGGGTTCTATTAGATAACCAGTTGTTGATCCAACCAATTATCACATTTCATAACCCTAGTTGGTTCATCTTCCTAACTAGCCTCATAGTATGTGGTACTGAGTCAAATGCCTTGCTAAAATCTAAATACTGCATAAATCCACTGCCTAGATCCTGTCTGCTACTCGAGTCACTACATTAAACAGGATTCAAAAATGATAAAGCATGAGGGTTCAAATCACAGTGGGACATTTTTAAAGGGGCTAATAGAAACACTAGGCAGGCAGGGGCAGGGAGGACTCTAGTGGGCAGAACAAATTAAGTTGAGCATCTGGAAAGATTCAATGGTCTCATAGTCCTTTCTAGCCTTTATTATCTATGTATTTATAAATGTATATAATCAGCAAGTTGTACTATTTAGATAAGTATTGCAATAGTATTACATGAGATATTTACTCATTTCATTTTGCATTCTCCTCCTTGTTTGCCTTCTCTTATGCCAGTTTCACTGGTTAGCATGAGATACATCGTCAGTTTAGTCTGAGACAGACAATTGTTAATTTCTTCCTATCTTGTTAATTCTTCCTATCTGTCTTGTTGTGGTAGCATATGTTGAGCACCCATGCACAAAGTAAGCAGATGCACCTACTTGTCAATTGTAGACATTTCATGCATCTTATTCCCTTGCACCCCCTATTAGTATGACATCCCATTTGATTTAGAATGTTCCTCTGTTGAAGACTGAAATCAGTTGTAATTGCTTTTAAAATCCTGTCATAGAAAGGAAAAGTAACATGTTTCTAATTGCTTAATTCACCCTTGATGAGGATAAATATGATCTATAAAAAAGATAAATGCAATGTACAAGACAGTAAAATGCTGTATGTTACTGTCATTATAGGATATAGAAATCTACATTTTACCTGGTGTGATACAAGTCATTCTGTTCTGAAGATGATTACTGAGCTATTTCCCATATGAGTGATTGGCATTTGTATTAACAGTCATCCAAGAATGTGTTAATTTATTGCTCAGCCACAATATTCATTGTAACATATAGTACTGCTGCATGGCTGAATGTAATCTGCCTTTAAACAAAGAAAGGTTTCAGACATGTAGAGTTAACATGATTTTCCAATACCTTTGCTAATAGTACCAGCTGGCATCAGCTGGACTGAGTTTTCACAAAATTCTCAAAAAAAAAAATTCAGAACATTACATTCTTTAATATTACATGCATTTGTATTGAAACAGGTTCTTTGACTCCTTTGATTTCTTCTGTCCCAGCTGCATTTAGTGCCCTGAAGCTTGAGACATCACCACTTTCAAATTGAAACAGGTTGTGATGTCATAAATAGAGGATCATGACCTGATGGCATGAATAAGCAACATGAATGATAACATTTAAGGGGAAAATTCAGTGTCCTATTGTAAGAAAAATGGCTTAAGTACTAACAGACATTTGTCAGTGCTGAATGTTTGCTTTTGCTGTGTTGCTGTTGGGTATTAACAGCACAGAGGCTAAAATAATATTCAACACTTATCAAACAAGAAGAATAAGTGAAGAAATCCAGAGATGTGAGCAGAGTGGTAAGGGCGGCAAAGTCAGCTAGGGAACGAAGGTTAGCGCAGGGGATCAAAACAGGGGAAAAGGATTTCTTCAGATATATCAGAGAGAAGAGGAACAGCAAGGATCAAATTGTTGGCATCAGGAAGGGAAGTGGGTGGGTGGGTAGAAAAGGGAAATGAGCAGGCAGAAGTATTTAATGAATACTTCTGTTCAGTCTTCACCAAGAAGAGGGATGAGCCAATACCTGAGAGGAAGGACGAGGTGGAAGAGGGTGGGGGAGAAGCAACCACAGATGGGGAAATCATGGTGTAAAGGGTGAGGGAGGGCCTTAAGTTCCTGAAGGTGGACAAGGCACCTGGCCCAGACAGAGTCTACCCCAGGGTGCTGAGAGAGTTGGCAGAGGTACTGGCAGGGCAACTGGTAGACCTGTTCAATACCCCTCTGAACTTGGGGTGCATGCCCAGGGACTGGAGGGAAGCACATGTGGTACCTCTCCATAAGAGTGGGCCTAAGGATGAACCGGGGAACTACAGACCAGTGAGCCTTACTGTAATTGTAGTAAAATGGATGGAAACAATCCTCAAGGAAAGGTTGGTGCAATTTCTTGAAGATAACAACCTCCAAGACAGCAGACAGTACATGTGTGTCTCAGACAGATCCTGCCAGAAGAACTTGGTTGATTTTTTTGACTGGGTTATAAGGGTACTGTATAGGGGACATGCAGTAGATGTCCACAACTTGGATTTCAACAAGGCCTTTGACTCGGTGCCACACATTAGGCTGACTTGCAAGCTGAAGAGTGTGGGAGCAGGGAAGAAACTGGTCAGATGGATTTAGAACTGGCTGCAGGGTAGACAGCAGAAGGTAGTAGTGAGGGAGGAGGCATCTGAACCCAGGGCACTAACAAGTGGTGTACCACAGGGCTTGGTGCTGAGACCGGTTCTGTTTAACATTTTTATGGCTGACATTGCAGCAGGGATTAAAAGCAAGATCAGTCTCTCCGCAGATAACACAAAGATCTGTGCAAAGGTAGATGGGGGGGAAGCAAAAGTACATCAAGAGGATTTGGCAAAACTGGAGGAATTGTATCTCTTGGCAGCTTGGTTTCAATGCAAGAAGTGCAAAGTGATGCATTCTGGAGGCATGAACTCAGGATACAATTACTAACTGGAGGGTATCACATTAACAAAATCCAAGGAGAAGAAGGATCTGGGAGTGCTGGTAACCAGGGAGATGAACCATTCTGCTCAGTGCAGGAAGGCAACAGTGAAGGCAAACAGGATGCTAGGTTTCATAGCAAGGGGGATTAGTTCCAGGAGTGGGGAGGTCATCTTGCCCAGTACAGGTCTCTGGTGAGACCACACCTAGAGTACTGCATGCAATTCTGGTTCCCATACTTGAAAAGGGACATCAAACTACTGGAGGGGGTACAGCACAGGCAACAAAAATGATCCTGGGGTTGGGGGACAGACCATATGAGGAGAGACTGAGAGAGCTCAATATGTATACCCTGGAGGAAAGAAGGGAGAGAGGGGATATGATTGAGACATTCAAGTACCTGAAGGGTTGACCAGAGTAGACACCAAATGTATGTTCAGTCTGAAGGGCAGAAGGGAAACCAGGGGACATTCTATGAAGTTGGAAGGGGGCAGGTTCAAGAGGGAATGGAGGAGGCACAATTTCACAGAAAGGGTGGTTGCAGGGTAGAACACTCTGCCAGAGGAAATTGTATCACTGCAGAGTGTTGGGGCTTAAAGGGGGGAGCAGATTCAAGGGGAGGGTACAAAACCAGGAGGGGGAGTGAGATGGGGGGAGGGCATCTGAGCAGGAGGCAGCTGCAGTCTAATGGACTGAAGTGCTGCACACTCAAGCAGACTAGATAGACTGAATGTCTTGTATCTGCTAGCAATTTTGTATGCTCATAAAATCTACTACATGCAGTGTGGGCTACATACACTCATGAGCTGAAGGACTATTGTATTAATTCTGTTAAGATATATAGGATTTATACAATTGGCTGACTCAAAATATGCCATTTATCTTCATGTGAGAGGGGGCATACAAACATTCATATGAACATACACACATGACAGCAGATAAAAGCCTTATGGTCTAGCTAGTATGACATGTTAAGAAATCCATAGGGCATACAAGGTGCTATGGCTATCATCATGCCCATTATGGCCTCATTGGCATGCTGCTGCATAGGAATGCACAGTAGTACTGTGCAGAGCTGTGCAGCCAGCCCATCTCCATCAATCACAGATTTTGGAATACCAGGTATGATATAAATAAAAGCAATGATAGCCACTAAATTTAATAAGTTAATAATGGTATAAAAAATGTCCAGCAACATAGTAAACCCCCCTACATTGGTGGTCAGGACCATAGCTCATGAGTAGCAGAGTCATAGATCACAAGTGAATTCTGAAAGTCCTCCCCACCCACACGTTATGATAAATTGTGCACTTTGAGTCAGATCATTGTGTATTCAATTCATACAGCATCAGTTTACTAGTATTCAACAGAATTTAATGCCACCCTGCAGTATTACTTGACCTGATCAGATCATCACCTCAACCCATAGACTTCCTCAAACTGCTTCAGGAAGATGAGCGTGTCACTTTCCAGACTAAGAATGAGGCCTTCAGGCAGCAGATTCATCATGGTGAGCTGGGGAAAACCCCACAGCTGTGGATGACATATCTGGATACAGTGGATTAGCAGTATTTGCACCACACAGCAATAAAAGAAAACATTTTTGATCTTAGACTACTGTGTTGGAAGTATTCAATGCCCCCATTCTTCAGCTTCAACAAGCAAAATTTTGCTTGATATGGGGCTTTTTATCTGCACACACTTAAACCTCTTGACGCTTCTCATACAGGGTCCAGGACATTAATTGAAAAGCAAGGGCTTTCTGTTCAAAGGAGCCATCAAAAAGCTTCAAGAGAATCAATTGACCAAGCTGGTGAGCAGACATACAATTGATGTGATGAAATTCCAGGTGGAATCAAACACTTTGCTGCACATCAAATGGCCTATGACAAATGGGTGTTAAATTGGCCACATCTAGCAAAATTCAGAGAGGCACTTTTGGAGATGACGGCCTTCACAATTCAGCCAGTAATCCACAAAAAGCATGCAGGCCATCTGAAATCATCAATAGGAACAACATGCCAAACCATATTGATTGTTCTCGATCAAGAGTTTCACAACCCATTCAATGCTGCTGTAGATGCAGAAAGATTGTACAATTTGTGCTTGTGAGCATCTGTTGTGCTTGATATTAAAGAGAACCTCACCAGTATCATTGGACAAGGTACAGAAATGTATGAACAGTTTCTCAAAGAAAGATTGGAAAGTGGTAAAAAGAAATATTTGATCCAATTTCAAAAGCCCCAGTGAAAACTTTCAATGACGCAAACAAAAAAGTGCAAGTAACTACTGAAGGAAAAGTTACATAGATACATAGACACTGTCAGCAGATAAGGGGCTATGGCCCACCCAGTCTGCCCATTTGAGCTTCTAGTTTCACTTTGTTTTTCTAGAAGTCTGTTGCCCCTTACCCCTGACCTCCAAAATTCCCTTATGTCTATCCCATGCATTCTTAAATCCTGTGACTGTTTCATCCCCCACCACTTCCTCTGGTATGGTGTTCCATTTGTCCACCACCCTTTCTGTGAATAAATTCTTCCTCATGTTTCCTCTGAATCACCCTCCCTTCAACTTCATCCCATGTCGTCTAGTTCTGGAACAACATTTTCTCTGGAAAATAGTGTATTCCTGCAGTTAAGGAACTTACATTTGAAAGAGATATATTGGGAAAACTTTTGGCCCTTTCAAACAAGCACAACTTCCCTGTAGATATAAACAAGTTATTAACATATTGCCTGGGTCCAGTCCCACTGAGTCTAGCCAATGCAGATGGAACTTGATGGACAACACCAAAGAGCAAGTTACTTGAGGTGCTAGCAGAATGCTGTCCAGAGTTAGACACTTCAGAGATTCCAGTTCAGGAAAAGTGTCACAGCATACATAGTTGATGTAATGGCAACAGTGAGGGTTATGACAGGAATCCCTGAATCCTTTGGTGATCTGGCAATGAAACTCCTGAATAGTCTTCCAAAGGGATTTGCAAGATTGGATGTTGTTGCAGATACATACAGAGAGCAGTGTTGTTTGTAGGGTTCTATATCTGTTGGCAGTAACACAGCCAGAAGCCTGAGATATCACAGTCAGATTTATTCCTGATTATATGTAATACAGAATGTATGCTGGGAGTTAGAAAATCTTCAGTTACATCATGATGTGAACAAAACTAAACTCAGAGAAAAACAGAATTGCACAGTCTTATACTGCTGATAAGCAAAGCCTGTTACTAGGTTACAGAACCTTCTGAGAGGGTGGATGGCAAATCGATTGTTTCCATTGGTGCACATTAGTGTGTAGTTGCACGTACATGAATAGTGATAAGCATTGTTCTGACTTCGGTAATATTAGAACAATAGAACAGCCATATATATATATATATATTTTTATATATTTAATTCTTACTATGACAGTGTACCTAATGGCAGTAGGTGGTGCTCTAATGCCACCATATAATTATGCTGCCAAACAATGGCATAGCACATGATGTACTACTGTAGCTGATGCCAGTTCTGAGACTTGTATCATGGGCACTGATAAAGATTATGAAGGCAGGTTCTGTGTTACAATACAGAGATGCTTAGCTTGAACAAAACTAAAAATGTGTTAGCTGTATAATTAAAACTGTCATGTCATGTGGCCTGTACAAAGCAATAATAACATTATTTGGGCTACCTAGCACCTGTTAGAACATATATGTTACAGAAACACATAATAATATACTATATTCTACCTTGCTAATCCTACATATTACAAATAGGTGTGTGTGCATATGTGTGTGTGTGTGTGTGTGTGTGTATATTTGTACCATCTGCTGCAGGGGTAGGTGAAGGTCCAGGCCAACATGTCCCCCACTTGTTTTCTGCTAAACTGGCAACACAAGATAGAGAGTGAGGATAAAATGGGCAGCATAGCTGTCTGTGATGATGTCTGAGGGTATGCATAGGCAGCAAAAGGTACAAATATGAATCAAAAGAGCCTGCCAGATGGCAAGACTTTAAACAAAATTTTAGCAGTGAATCAGTTAAAACAAGATGTAAATTACTATCAAGTATTAAATCACTGAATTGTGTATCAGTTTTCTGAATAGCATTGCTCATATGTAAGATGCATATCTTATCTATGTATGAGAATTTAAGATTTAGGGTGAATGTGTACATAGGCACGTAAAAACTTGCATTACTAGTCTATAGCATATAGATAGTCAGGATCACTGTCAAAACTGTCCCGCTCAGGAGTGGTCACAGATTGACCAAGAGCACACAAAGCAGAAACTAGATACTGTATGTCAACCACTCAAATAATATGTGCATAAGAAAAGTTGTTGATGTTTGCTACCACACAACATTGTTTATAAATACAGTTTTGGATGCTTTTTGCAATATAAAATAACATGACATAACATTGCCCATTTATAAGCAAGATGCCACTTTGAGAGTGGATAAGGCAGGTGGTGGAGGCATTGAATACCTGGCTGGTGAGGTGTTGCACACCCTCCCTTGAGGTATAGCTGATGTTTTTCTTGATTGGAAAATCTGTTGACAATATCTTTTGCAAGTAGGTTAATTAAATGTTTATGACCAGTCAATGAAGTCCAGGTGAGTAACTACAAATTGGCGTAGTTACATGCAAGATGTCACATTAGCACAAAGGTTGTAACCCCACATAGAAACATAGACTTTGACAGCAGATAAGTACCACTTGGCCCACCTAGCCTGCCCATTTCTCTACCTAATGGATAAGCTGCAAATCCTAGTTAACCAACAGCCTACTTCCTCCTACACCCCACTAGGACTGCCTTATGTCTGTCCCATGTATTCTTGAATTACCCCACTGTTCTTGACTCCATGACCTCTCAGGAAGGCTGTTCCATGCATCCACAACCCTCTCTGGCTGAATTTCACTGTTCGCTGATGACACAAAGCTTTGTAACAGAGTAGACACACCAGAGGGTGTAGACAGAATGAGAAGGAACCTGCAGAAACTTGAAGAATGGTCAGGGGTTTGGCAGTTGAAATTCAATGCAAAAAAGTGCAAGATAATTCATATGGGGCACAAAAACCCTGGCACAATATATCAGTTGGGGGTGAGAATATAGCATGCACCAAGCAGGAAAGGGATCTTGGGGTTATCATCTCTGATGACCTCAAGATAGGGAAACAGTGTGACAAGGCAGCAGGTAAAGCAAATAGGATGCTGGGATGCATAGGCAGGGGCATCACCAGCAGGAAAAGGGAGGTCATAATTCCACTATACAAGACACTAGTGAGGCCCCACCTGGAGTACAGTGTACAGTTCTGGAGACCTTACCTACATAAGGACATAGGGTAGAGAAGGTTCAGAGGAGGGCAAAAAAGATGGTACATGGATTGCATCACAAGTCCTATGAGGACAGGTTGAAGGAATTGAATATGTACTCCCTGGAGGAGAGGAGGGAGAGAGGGGACATGATAGAGACTTACAAGTATCTTACAGGGAGGAACAGAGTGCAAGAATACACTACTTTTAAGTGAAAAATATGTTCCAGGACTAGAAGGCATGGGATGAAGTTAGAGGGAGGATGATTCAGAGGAAATGTGAGGAAGAATTTCTTCACAGAACGGGTGGTGGACAAGTGGAACACCTGGCCTGAGAAAGTGGTGGGGGCTGAAACAATCACGGGATTTAAGAATGCATGGGATAGACATAAAGGAATTCTGGAGCTCAGGGGTAAGGGGCAACAGAGTTCTAGGAAAACACAAACTGAAGTTACAAACTCAAATGGGCAGACTAGGTGGGCCATAGGCCCTTATCTGCCGACACTGTCTATGTATGTATCTATGTATCTATGTATCTCCGTGAAAAAATACTTCCTCACATTACCTCTGAGCTGTCCCCCTCTATCTTCAAATTGTGCCCCCTTGTTCTTTAACATCTCTTTTTCTGAAAATACTACCCTCTTGGACTTTGTTGATTCCCTTGAGGTACTTGAAAGTTTCTATCATGTCCCCCCTCTCCCTTCTTTCCTCAAGGGCATACATATTAAGCTCCTTTAGTCTTTCTGCCTATGTCTTCTAGTGCAGATCCTGCACCATTTTGGTTGCCCACCTCTGGACAGCCTCCACTCTATCTATGTTTTTGCGGAGAAGGTGTCTCCAGAACTGCACACAGTACTCCAGATGGGGTCTCACCAACTGTTTGTACAGAGGGATAACAACTTCCTGTTTTCCACTGTTGATGCCTCTCCCTATGCATCCCTGTATCCCCCCCTCAGCCTTCCTTATTGCCTTCTCACATTGCTTGCCCACCTTTAAGTCATCTGATATAATTACCCCCAGGTTCCTTTCCATTTTTATTGTTGTCAGTATCTCACTCCCCATTGTGTACTCTTCCGCTGGGTTTTTGTTTCCCAGGTGCATTACCTTGCACTTCTTTGCATTGAATCTAAGCTGCCATACATTTGACCATTCCTCCAACCTTGCCAAGTCCCTTCTCAGCCTTTCCACTCCATCTTTTGTATCAACCCTGTTGCAGATCTTTGTGTCATCTGCAAAGAGACATACTTTTCCTTCCAGTTCCTCTGCAATGTCACTTATAAAGACATTAAAAAGGACCATTCCCAGTACTGAACCCTGCGGTACCCCACTAGTAACCCTTCTTTCTTCACTGTGGACTCTGTTTACTACTACCCTTTGTGTTCTGTTGTCCAGCCAATTTTTTATCCAGGCTTCCATCTTGGGACCCGCTCCAAGGCTGGCTAACTTGTGTATCAATCTTTTGTTGGGGACTGTATCAAATGCCTTACTAAAATCTAGGTAGGTCATGTCCACAGCCCCTCCATGGCCTACTACTTTGGTCACCCAGTCAAATAAATCTATTAGATTTGTCTGACATGACTTTCCCACTGTGAATCCATTCTGCCTTTGGTCCTGTGCCCCACTGGCCTCTAGGTACTCATCAATTCTTTTCTTCAGAAGTGATTCCATCATTTTCCCTACCACTGAGATCAAACTAACTGGTTTGTCGTTTCCTGCCTCTGCCCTGCTCCCACTTTTGTGAAGAGGAATCACATCTGCCCTCCTACAGTCCTCAGGTACCACACAATCCTTCCATTATTTGTTAAACAGAGTAGTCAGCAGTGTCACTAGTTCCACCCTTATTTCTTTTAGAATTCTTGGGTGAAGCCCATCAGGCTCCATTAATTTTTCCACCTTCAATTTTACTAGTTCTTTCAGAACCCTTTCTTCTGTGAATGGACTGGTATTGACCCCCTTCTCCAGATCATTTCTCCTGTTTGGTTTAGGTACCTCCCCCTCCTCTTCCTTTGTGAAAACTGAGCAGAAATATTCATTCAGTATCCCTGCTTTTTCATTGTCACCCTCTGCCCATATTCCTTCCCCTTCATTAAGCCTCAGTATCCCTCCCTTGGTCTTTCTTTACTCCCTAATGTACCTATAAAAGGTCTTATCCCCCTTCTTAACAGAGTTGGCTATCCTTTCCTCAGTTTGGGCCTTTGCTATTCTGACTGCCTTCCCTGCCTCTTTCTGCTTTAACTGACAAAGTTATCTGTCCTGATCCTTCTGTTTCCTTATATTTCCTGAAAGCTAGCCTTTTCTTCTTAACCTTCCCTTACACCTCTTTTGAGAACCATTGCGGTTTTTTCTTTCTTTGTGTTTTGTTAATTTGCTTCACACAAAGGCTTGTTGCCTCTGTGATGGCTGTTTTGATTACTCCCCATTGTTCCTCCACACCTCCTTCTTGCCTGTTTGCTAATGCTTTTCTGAGGCACTCTCTCATTTTCCCAAAGTCTGCCCTCCTAAAGTCCAATACTCTTCCTTTTGTATGGCTTGACTCTATGGCTGTGTTTATCGTGAACCACACTCTTTGGTGGTCAATTGTTCCCAGATGGCTACCCACTTCTAAATCTGAGATTCTTTCTCCATCCCCATTTGAGAGTACCAGGCCTAAGATTGCTCCCTCCCGAGTGGGTTCCAATACTAGCTGTCTGAGGCACTCCCCTTGTAGGGCATCAAGAATGACCCTGCTCTTGGATGTGCCTGCAGCAAAGGTACTCCAGTTAACATCTGGCATATTCAGGTCCCCCATCAACAATATCTCCCCTTTTTATGCCATTCTAAGGATGCCTTCTATCATTTCCTTGTCCATTCCCTCCCCGAGATAGGGGTCTGTATACAACCCCCATGTGGATTGTGGTGCCATTTCCTGTCTCCAGGGTGACCCAGAGTGCCTCATCTTCTCCCTGTTTACTCTTTAGTTATGTTGCTTTGATCCCTTCCCCTACATAGAGAGCTACTCCTCCTCCTCTTTTACCCTCCCTGTCACTCCTGTAGATAGTGTATCTTGGTATGTTGATATCCCAGTCATGGTTCTCTATGTACATGGGGCTACACTGCTGTTTAGGTGAAGATAAAACTCCAACATGGGAAACAAGTTAATGTTTATGTTGCTGGCTGTTGGATGGCTGGATCTGATTTACAGGAGGTGCATTAGCATATTGTTTACTGAGTCCTTCAATGAAGTAGCCACACACACTGGCGTAACTTTTTTATTTGGGGGGGAAGCAGCATTCCCTTGCACAAGCATTGACAGTCCATTATAGAACAATCAGTCTGTATGAGATGCCAATCAGGCTTGGAAAATGTCAGCAGTGAAGAAAAGTTGATGTGTTGCTTGAAGATCTCACATGTGCCAGTCTGTTAAAACCTGTAAATGTGTAAAAGACTTGTAGAAACACAGTTTATGAAACACACATGTCTATTTGGATGAAACAATGACAAGATTAGTAGCAATGTCTTTGATTTAAGGTGTGGTGTCACATAACCTAAGTTTATGGCAGTTGTAAGAGAAAAAGTGGTGGCATCGGCCATGCACTTGGAGGTGCAGACTAAGGTCCAATAATGAAGGCAATATCATTTAGCTATCTGTGAGTCCATGACAAAGTCTGGGATGCACCCTGCTTCCAGGTCTTTGAAGAGGTAGTGATAGTGATTAAACCCTGGTTTCCCTACATATGTGTTGCAGTTTGTCCTTAATGTAGGCATGTGAACCTTTATTTTATGGCTAAGTAATGAATACTGTGTAGCATGGGCTTTAGAGCATTTCTAGCTTGTGAAAATAACTAATTTATTTGCAAAGTTGTTGTGTATCTCCCCCTTATTTTAAACTGACAAAGTTGATCCCAAATGGACCAAATATACTCCCCACCAGGCCTATTTCACACAAATCTTACTGAGAGCATTTAGAGTTGAAACATCCCTGGATGTGGAGCAGTTTTCTGTTCAGCTACAGTGTCCTAAGCTTTTATTTGATAAGCTGCAATTTTATTGAACAACATAATAGAATAAAACTTAAACATTTTTGCAATTGAACAATATTCATATAGGGCATATTGCAGACAGTACATTTTAAACAACAAAAACATATTTAAACTGAAAATTTGTTTTTGGAGTTCAGGAATGGAAATTCTAGTCAGTTTGGTAGATACAGTAGCGGGACCTGGTTCCAGCTTAGGTATTTAGATGGTTGTGGTGGAAAAGTAGTATTCTTAGATTTTGTATAAACAGGTTTTGTTGAGCACAGTAGTGGAATGAGTTGCAGAGGGTGGGTATACAGTTAAGTTTGTGGAGCCCCATAGTGTTCAAGAGGGTTACAGTTTTATTTCAAAAGTCCATGTCCTTTGGTCTGGTTGAAATATGTTGTTTATTAGAAGAGATTCATTTGAGTAGCCCACCACTTTGTGTTTGTTGACCTGAAAAAGGGACCTGGCTGTTTCTTTGTAACCAGGCATAGCAACTGGACTTGCAGGACCTTTCCTGGATACGCCATAATTTGGAACTAAGAATTTTTGAGGACGTTGTGCTTGAAAAAAACAGATATTTGCACCCATTGTTTTTGTGGCCATTGGAAAAAAGATATTTATTTTATGTTGTCCTGGACAGTGTAACAGATCTGAAAAGACAAACCAAAAAAGATAATAGGTGAAGGTACACAGCCCCTCTCCTCCAGCTCAGCTGATTACTTATTGAGGGTCCTGGACCGTTGCACCAGGCCAGTGCTAATTGACATGAAGAGACATGTTAAAAGGTTTTGTGCAGTTCGGCATTCACACTTGACAAACAGAGGCTGAACTGATATAGAATGTTAAAGTATATTTTGGAACTTTATTGGGCTTTGTCTAAACTTTAAGCATTAAATTAATAAATTCCCACCAAATGTAACTGTAACAGTTTTTGAATAGATGTCAGATGACACTCTATTGACAGTAGGAGTGTGGACATTTAATGATAAATGTTCTGGAAATGTCATTTGCCAAACAGTCATCAACTTAAAAGGTGTATACGGAATACAGTAAATACTGATGGGTTGACCCTAATTGCCATTAGGAGTATGGGCAACAGAGTGTTCCAATGTTTTTTAAACTTTAACAACATTACATTGAAATTGGCCTTCTGCTTTTGTTTTATACTTTACCAGAGGACTGAGTATGGTAAGTATACTCTTCATGGTTGTTACCCCCCCCCCATGGTGGGGTGGGTCTTATTTCTTCCAGTGAGGCAGTCCCTGTGGATAGGAGCTATTTTATCTTCAATGGATTTCTTCATATTCCTGAAAAAACAGAAAGGGAAAACAAAGGGGCAGGACTAGCCTTTTTCTCTGTGGTAGGTTAGTGTTGATCTTAAAAACACTGATGCATTATTGTTAGATGTATGCCTTTGGGAGCATTGTTTAACATCTGCTGTAGATAGTCCTGTGGCTGCTAGCCAACCATTACTTGATTCCTAAAAATCATATAAAATTAATAAAAACAAAGAAAACAAAAGCAGAGAGGGATGGTATCCCCTCTCCATGAGATCATGATCAATGTCATACAATTGTATTCCATGACATGGTTTTTCTGTGACTATTTTATTTTCCATGTTGAGTCACACCTGTTTAGTAACAAAGACAATTTAACATGAGCAGTCACACTTACGCTACTCTGGTAAACCATAGACAAGCCTTCTCCCAGAGTCTGTGTTTGTGGAAGCTGTAGGCATTTGTTATAATTCTTAGAATGTTATGTTTAGAAAAATAAAATGAAATCATTTGTGTACTTTTGAAATTGCTTGGGAAAAATCTCCCCAACATTGTTTTATCTGTCCCCTGGTGGTGTTCCATGGGCACATTAGGTAATTTCTGAAAACAAAAATAATTTATTTCCAGCAGTATAACTGTTTTTAGCAGATGGGTTGTCTTTTGTCTTGCATTTGTAAGCTGTTAATGTAAATGGTCATTTATTTTCCTGTGACTATTTTGTCACACATACTGGGGGTAGTTGGAGGATCTGAGTCCCCCCCAACATTTGATCACTTCACTTGGCAAGATGATCAACTTGACATGGCCGTGGGCAAAGGAAGCCATAGTTAAAAATGTACCTCTGTGAAGGCATTGCAAAGTACATTTTTAGTTTGGAGGTTTGGGTGTTGGTAAAAGTTAAGTCAGAAGATTACTGGCAGGAAGCCATATGGGAGATGGCTCCCCTTCCCTACTAGAGGACAATTATTGAACATATGTTTTTTGTAAAAAAAGTTAACATTTCAGGAATCACCAGTTGATGTGTGTTCTGAAAACTTGCATAAAAGGGAAAAAGATTTGTTTAGTTAGGAAAAGCACATCAAGTTCAAGCTTGTGTTTGGGTGTGACTTGGGAACACAAGGAGGTCAAGTGACTTGCCAAAGGTCACACAGTATGCAAGTGGTAGCTGGTGGGATTCAAACCCAAGTCTATAAGTTTGTTTCTGAGTGCCCTTGAGCACTATGATGTACCAAGGTTTTATGGAAGGTCAATGCCTCCCTTTACGATAAAAGAAAAACAAAATAAAACATGCCATTTGATGCAATTTTAGCTTTCTCAAAAAAAAAGTATATGTTTACAGTGACATGTCATCTGGTTCAGGGAATGCTGATGTGTAGCTTGTTTCAATTAAGCATACACTTGTTAGTGGCATCCATTTTTTTTGTTCCAGAGAAAATATTTTTACAGAAAATTAACCCAAACCTTGGCTTTGAGATGGTGTGAAATAAACTCTGTTGGTTTTAAATTTATGCTGCTTGCACCATGGCAGTTGAAAAACCTGCTGCTTTTAAATCAAACAACCCATAATTAATTTTAAACAAGCACAATAATAATGTAAAAAAAGTATCATCTTTTTACTACCAAGTGCAAAACATTAAAGACATTCTGAACAGTCCTGACTGCATTCCAAATTACAATACATCAGTACACAGGACACTGAAACAAAACTCTTGCCATGTTATAATCCGTTCTATCCACACACATTGCCATTGCACATTTTCAACTTTTTCAGACACTGTCTCCACATGCAAACACAATATTATATTGATTCTTTTCAAACAAGCATAGTTCTTTCTAAGGTTTTAAAAAGAACATTTGCAAAAGAGGGATTAAATAGCATTGCCTTGGCTGTAGACTTGGAGTATTAAATTCTTTAACAGAGAGAGAGAGAGAGAGAGAGAGAGAGAGAAAGTGGAAGATAAATGAAAAAAAAGAACATTACATACTGCAGAAGACAAATTTAAACCAACAAAACTCAATTTGTCATATTTTCAGTTTTTTGAATACTGAAAACAATGCATGTCTTATATAACCAGTGATTGAAGAACATTTTTCCTTTTTAGGGATAATCTTAGCACCTCCAGAATCCCAGGCTTGCTCCTGCTCTTGGACTAGTTTTTCAGCATCCCAAATCTGGCTATCAGTCTGACTGTAATTAGCCAAAGACAGCGATTCTGACAGTATAGCAGTTGGCACATCCATTTTCTGGTCCCTCTGAACCAGAAGTTGCTTGCAATTTTTCTATCTGCTTTTCACACTCTGGCATTGTGACACTATCTCAGAGCTCTGGCTTTCACTGACCTTGGTGTGTAACACCTGTTAAGGGACAGTAACATCATAAACCATGCTGTTTTGAGACCACATTTTGGCATTTCTCAACCTTTTGTTTCAATGGCTCAGAGTCACTCTTTAAGGACCTATTCACAAGCACATTCTTATCCTGGTGTAACCCGGCATTCTTGCCTCATAACCTAACAACTTCCTCTGCTAAGCAAGCCATCTCCTCAATGTTTTTCTTATAGAGCTGTACAGCCCCTTCAAATGGATCTTGTAACATGCCATTTTCCTGTTTGAGTGTGTAGCATGAGTCAGAAAAGGCAGCCTCTGCAACACATTTCTCTCATTCCACTTTCTCAGTCTTTCTTTTTAACATGGCATTTTCATTGAAGTGCCATTCACAAGCATCTCTGTAAATAGAAGGAACATTATTTTCTACACAGTTTTCAGATTTTACCCTTCTACTCTCATCCTGTAACTTAGACACCTCATTTGACTTAGATCTCAATTTCTTGAGCAAAGCAGCAGTTACATCATTTACACAGTCAAGTTTATTCTGTAACTTACCCACCTCATTGGACTTAGATTCCAATATTTGGTACAAAGCAGAAATGAAACTATCTACCAGCAAAGCATTTCATCTTCCCTGAGAAGACAGAATTTTTAAAGCATCTAATTTGAGATCAGTATTCATGGCCATTTTTCTCTGGAGAGATCTCACCTTTTCTGTACTAAATGAAAATCCAAAACTTACCAGTTTCACTTCTAAATGTTGCAGTAAGACAGATGTATGCACTGGGCAAGGAGGCCTGCTCCATGGATCAAACAGTGGGAACAGGTCTACCTGGGGTGATCTCCAGTCTGTTTGCTGGATATCCTCTATGGTATACTGGCTTGGTTCTGACCAAACAGGTACTGTTCATGGTCACCATTTGGTGTTTGCAGGATTCTGTATGTATTGGCAGTGGCACAACCAGAAGCCTAAGCTATCACAGTAAAATTTATTCAAGATTATATGTAATACAACATGTCTGCTTGGAGTTAGAAAATCTCCAGTTATATCATGATATGAACAACACTAAACTCAGAGAAAAACAGAATTACACACAGTCTTATACTCTGATAAGAAAAGCATGTTGCTAGGTTACAGAACATTCCAAAAAGGTAGATGGTAAATCCATTATTTCTATTGGTGTACATTAGTGGGTAGTTGCACATATGCAAATAGTGATGAACATTGTGCTGACCTCGGTAATATTAGAACAACAGAACAGTCATATAATAATGTTAACTATGGCAGTGTACTTAATGGCAGTAGGTGTTGCTCTAACACCACCATATGATTATGCTGGCTAACAATGGCATAGCACATGATGTACAACTGTAGCTGATGTCAGTACTGAGACTTGTGTCATGGGCACTGATAATGATTGTGAAGGCCTGTTCTGTGTTACAATACAGAGATGCTTAGCTTGCACAAAAATAAAGATGTGTAAGCTGTATAATTAGAAATGTGTCATGTGGCCTGTACAAAGCAATACTAACATTGGGCCCTATGCACTAATGGTCAGAGTGGCTATGCACCATGTATCTGTGGCACATAGCCACCAAACACCGATTGTGCCCCCATGCAGAAAGCACTAATGGGGGCATGCAGCTCCAATGCATCTTATCCCCAGGGCCCATAGACCGCAATGCACTGGGGGCAGGCTGGGGGTGTGCTGGTACTACACACCATGCACTAAGATGCGTAGTGCTGGCCGCAGGGGTGTGGAGGAGGGTGCCCACTATGCCATGGGAAACCCTGCTATAGGTGTCCTACATGCCAGCCCCATGCACATGGCTGTCCCAGTGCCATTACCCCAGGGGACCCCAGACCCTAAACAGTGTAGCTCTGTTCCCTATTTGCCAAAGGCACCCCCTGCCACAACACAGTGCAGCCATGTACCAGAAAGCAAGACCACCACCCCTAGCACTCATCAGCACCGACCCCATTGGACAGCTGATATACCCCCACCCATGTATGCCCCAGCCCCATTCTATGTGAGGCACCCAACACACAGACACACAGTGCATCCCCATCCCCTACTGCCTGTAGCACTCACCTGGCACATTGCAGACCTTTCCCCTGTCCAGGACATAGCCCCCCATCCCATCACAGACAACCTTGACCCCAGTACCACTAGTCTCAGCCCCCGGCACACATCAAGGGACTAGGGCCACTAGCAGGACTTCCCACTCCTGGTGCCCACACAATCCCTCCAGTGGACAGTGGCCCCGCTGTCCACCCATGGCGCTGACAACACCCTCCACCCATACATCTTAATCAGTGCCACAGTCCAGGATGGCCAGTGGCACATCCCTCTTCACACCTTCTCAGCTGCTGGCCATCCAAGTGCTGATGGTAGCATGCTGACCATACATAGGGGTGCACTCCCAGCATCACTTTCATGGCCAGTGGCCAAGGAGATGTGTGGAGGGCTGTGCCACTGGCCATCCCAGGCCATGGCACCAACTGAGCGGCAAGGGGTGGGGGTATTATCAGTGCCACAGTGGGGATTCACTGTCCACCAATGAGGGGTGGGTGCACTGGCATTGGGGGGGTATGGACAGTGCTGTTTTTGGCAGGGCATGGCCAATGGGACTCTTGTGTAATGGGGCATATGCATTGGGATGGGACACCACTGTGTGTGTGTGTTGCCATGTTCACTGCCATCTGGGGAGGGGCAGCCATGGATGGGGAGGGGTAATGCATTGCAGTATCATGACATGGACTTTGCCTGTAGGAGGGTGGCTGCACTGGCACTTCAAGGACAGGATGGACATGTGTTAGGGGGGCTGTGCTTGAAGGGTGCCATGGCTGCCCTGCATTTGAAGGTGTTTTGGCAATGTGGCAGATCACTGCTGTACAACCAGGCACTTAGCTGGATGGTCCTCCAGCCTGTGGGACATGGCTGCGCGGGTCTGGGTGCCTTCATGGGCTATTCACTCACCCAGACCTGCACCTCACTACACAAGGGATCCACTTCTGGCCCAGGAAGGGCATCCAACTAGATGCCCACTTGGGACTGTGACTCCTCCCCTGGCCACCCTGCAGAGTCCTGCACACCGGGGGGTGAGGCCATGGACAGGTGCATATCGGTCATGCATACCACCTGGTGTGCATCTGTCCACAGCTGCAGAACTCTGCAGCTGGGGTACATGCCTCTGGCATGTACTTTCCACCTGTTAGTGCATGGGGGCCAATATTTGGGCTACTTAGCACATAGCTCCTGTTAGAATATACTGTGTATGTTACAGAAATACATAATACTGTACTACATTCTACCTTGCTAATCCTACATATTGCAAGTAGATGTGTGTGTGTCATCTGCTGCATGTGTCGGGGTAGGACTAGGCCAACAGCAGTCAATCAAAGAGGTTGAGAGATTTCAAGAAGGATTTAATGTGAAGCATATTATCAAAGGTCCCAACACCAATGTGCCTAATAATTTCAGTTACTTCCTTTCTAATGGATCTACAAGTAGTAACTGATTGATTTGATCATTCAGGTCTTGGGAGAAAAGTGCACAAGTTTGTAGAGGGCCATGTGACATATTTTTCAAAGAGAGACACATGCTACATGATCACCAAAGAAGGGAATGTAGTTGTGGATGATCTCTGTTCTGACCAGTAAGAAGCAGACACAAAAATTGCCCTTCATGTGCAACATACCATTACAAGATGTCAAGGCCCTGACATCATCCGTTCACCATCTGAGGATACTGATATACCAGTAATTTTACTGTCACTATTTTCAGAATGTGAGTAAACATAGAAACATAGACTTTGACAGCAGAAAAAGACCACTTGGCCCACCCAGTCTGCCCATTTTCCTACCTACTGGATAAGCTGCAGATTCTAGTTAACCAACAGCCTGCTTCCTGCAACCCCGCACTATAATTGCTTTGTGTCTGTCCCAAACATGTTTGAATTCCCCCACTGTTTTAAACCCAACGACCTCTACAGGAAGGCTGTTCCATGTATCCACCACTCTCTCCGTGAAAAGAATTTCCTCACATTACCCTGAGCTGTCCCCTCTATCTTTTAAACTGTGCCCCTTGTTCTTACACATCTCTTTTCTGAAAGATGCTACCCTCCTGACTTTGTTGCTTCCCTTGAGGTGTAATTTGAACGTTTCTATCATGTCCCCATCCCTCCTCTTTTCTATCAAGAGTATATATATTAAGCTCTCTCTCAGTCTCTCTTCATATGGTTTCTGATGTAGACCCAGCACCATTTTAGTTGCCCTCCTCTGGACTGCTTCCATCCTGTCTATGTCCTTGCGTAGATGAGGTCTCCAAAACTGCACACAGTACTCCAGATGGGGTCTCACCAACTGTCTGTATAGAGGATAATCACTTCCTTTTTCTACTTGTGATGCCCTTCCTATGCATCCCAGTATCCCCCTGGCTCTCCTTACTGACTTCTCACATTGCTTACCCACCTTTAGGTCATCTGATATGACTACTCCCAGGTCCCTTTCCATTTTTGTTGTTGTTAGTACCTCCCCTGCTATTGTGTACTCTTCTTCTAGGTTTTTGTTTCCCAGGTGCATTACTTTGCACTTCTTTGCATTGAATCTAAGTTGCCATATGTCTGACCATTCCTCCAACCTTGCCAAGTCCCTTCTCATCTTTTCTACCCCTCTTGTGTATCAACTCTGTTGCAGATCTTTGTGTCATCTGCAAAGAGGCATACCTTTCCTCCAGACCCTCTGCAATGTCACTTATAAAGATGTTAAAGAGGATTGGACCCAGTACTGAGCCCTGAGGTACTCCACTAGTAACCCCCTTCTTCGAATGTGTTCCATTCACTATTACCTTCTGTGTCCTGTTGTGCAGCCAGTTCGCTACCAGGCTACCACCCTGGGACCCACTCCCAGGCTGGCTAACTTGATTATTAATCTTTTGTGTGGGACTGTGTCAAATGCCTTGCTAAAGTCTAGGTAGGCCATATCCACAGCCCCTCCCTGGTCTATTACTTTGGTCACCCAGTCAAAGAAATCAATTAGATTAGTCTGACATGACCTTCCTGCTGTAAATCCATGTTGCTTTGGGTCCTGTGCCCCGCTGGCCTCTAGGTGCTCAACAATTCTTTCTTTCAGAAGTGATTCCATCATTTTCCCTACCACTGAGGTCAAACTTACAGGTCTGTAGTTTTCTGCTTCTGCCTTGCTCCCACTTTTGTAAAGGGGTAATCACATCTGCCCTCCTCCAGTCCTCAGGTACCACCCCATCCTGCCATGATTTGTTAAAAAGTGAGGTCAGTGGTGTCACTAGGTCCCCCCTTAGTTCTTTTAGGATTCTGGGGTGAATCCCGTCAGGCCCCATTGCTTTGTCCACCTTGAGTTTTAGGAGTTCTTTCCGGACTCTTTCTTCTGTGAATGGACTGGTATCAACCCCCTACCCAGAGTGCTTCTATTGTCTGGTTTAGGTAACTGCTCCTCATCTTCTTTTGTGAATACTGAGCAAAAGTATTCATTCAGTATCTCTGCCTTTTCACTGTCTCCCTCTGCCCACCTCCCCTCTCCTTTATTAATCTTCACTATCCCTCCCTTAACCTTTCTATGCTCCCTAATGTACCTATAAAAGGTTTTATTCCCCTTTTTGACCGAGTTGGCTATTTTTTCCTTGGTTTGTGCCTTTTCCATTCTGACTGCCTTTCCTACTTCTTTCTGCTTTAATTGATACAATTCCCTGTCGTGCTACCTCTGTGATTCCTTATACTTTTTGAATGCAGCCTTTTTCTCCTTAACCTTCCCTGCCACCTCTTTTGAGAACTATAGTGGTTTTTTACTCCGCTTTGTTTTCTTTATTTGTTTTACACAAAGACTTGTTGCCTCTATGATGGCAGTTTTGATTTTTCTCCATTGTTCTTCCACCCCTCCTATTTGGCCATTTGCTAGTGCATTCTTCAGGTGTTCACCCATTTTGCCAAAGTCAGCCCTTCTAAAGTCCAGTATCCTTGTTTTTGTATGGCTTATCTCCATGGTTGTGCTCATTGTAGAAGCACACTGTGCAGTGGTCGCTTGTTCCCAGATGTCTACTGACTTCTAAATTTGTGATCCTCTCTCCATTTGAGAATACCAGGTCTAATATTGCTCCCTCCCGAGTGGGTTCCAGCACTTGCTGTCAGGTCTGCCCCTGCAGGGAACATCGAGAATGACCCTGCTCTTGGATGTGCTGCAGTACATGTCCTCCAGTTAACATCTAGCATATTCAGGCCCCCATCAACAGTATCTCCCTTTTCAGCCATTTTGAGAATTTCTCTATCATTTTCTTGTCCATTTCTCCCTTGAGATGGGGGTCTGTATACAACCCCTGTTCGGATTGCGATGCCATTCCCCATCTCCAAGGTAACCCAGAGTGCCTCTTGTCCTCCCCCTTTACTTTTTAGTTCTGTAGCTTTGATCCCTTCCCTTATGTATAGAGCTACTCCACCTCCTCTTTTGCCTTCCCTGTCCCTTCTTTAGATTGTGTACCCTGGTATGTTGACATCCCATTCATGGTTCTCAGTGTACCATGTTTCTGTGACTGCCACAATATCCAATTGTTCATCTTACATCAAAGCTACTAGCTCAGAAAGCTTGTTTCCCAGACTACGGGCATTGTAGTCATTGCCTCCATTTAATGTTGGCTTGATCTCTTTTCCCCCATCCCTGCTCTTATTGCTCTTATCTATTTTACCATTTGCCCCATCCTGCCCTGTGTTGAGCTCTGTACCTCAGTGTTTACCCTACTACCTGCCCTGTTTTGTGGGGGATGCTTGACTTTTCCTGCCTTTATCAGTACCTCCCCCTTATCTAGTTTAAAAAGATGCAAGGAAGCATTTAAACCTGTCACCTAGGAGCTTGGTCCCCTTTGTGGTCAAATGCAGACCATCATACCAGTATAGACCTTTATCTCTCCAGGTGGACCCAGTCCCCAATGAAGCCAAAGCCTTGTGCTCTGCACCAGTTTGCAACCATTCATTAAACTGCATGATGTGCAGTACCCTAGCCTCATTCCTGCCATGGACTGGTAGCACCTCTGAGGAAGGTTAATGTGCTTGCTACCCGTCTGAGGCCCCTCCCCAACTCCACAAATTCATTCTGCACTGCACTGATCCCATGCTTAGCTAGGTCATTTGTCCCAAGGTGGACAATGACATCTAGTTCTCTCTCCTGTGATGCTGCTTCTACAATTGTGAGGATTCGCTTCTTGTCTCTCCAAGCCATGGCACCAGGCAGGCAGCTTTTCCTTCTCTCCTTCCCCAGTTCTACCCCCTAACAATTGAGTCCCCTATCAGTAGCTGTTTCTTCCCTGTGGTGTCCCTGCCACACTTTTGTGGGTCTCCTTGGGATGTCCTCAGCATTCTTCTGGGTCTCCACTGAGGTGCCATCATAGATGAACCTTGCTCTGCCAGAATGGCATCTGATTTGTGTAGAGGTACAACTGGGGGGCTTACTCTGGTCCACCCCACCCTCCCAGAACCCACTGTGGTCCTACTGCTCTTCATACTCCAAACCTCTGACTCAGTGGTTGTGGCAGTGGTACTCTTTGGGAGGGGGATGCCTCCTTAGTCCTTGCTAGTTCAGCCTGGAGGTGGGCAACCTCCTCTCTCAGAGCTGATAGTTGCCTACAAATAGGACAGCAACACAGTTTCCAGAATGTTTCCCGGAAAACTGCTGTCCCACAGCCAGTGCATTGCACCACTCCCCACATGTCCCGCTCCCTTATTCTATATAATATGTAATTATATATGTATTATTATTTGTTTTGTAACTACTCTTTTATGCACATTGCAGGGTTATTAGGAATATGACAGTTCTGCCCCAAGACCTATTGAGGAAGTGATGTCAGAACTGTGGCTATAAAGGAAATGCCACACCTGGGGGTGGGGGTGGGTAAGGTGGTAGTGCACAGCCACTGGTGACTGTTAGAAACAATCAGATACATAACTGCTCCACCACCCTGGTGAGTACTGTCCTTATAGTATACAACTAACACCACAATTTACTGGACCATGGCTCCAACACAAACCAAACCACTCTACTGAGTCCAGAGATAAAAATGAACTCACTCCTCAGCCAGCAGGACACTTAAAATGTTACAAAAATATCCTTCAAAATGCTAGGTCTCAACCCCCGCACTCAAGCAAATTCAGTTGCATCTCACTCTGGTTATAAAATTACAACCCTTTTAAAGGAATCCTGCAATTCTCTGCTAAATGCCAATAAGGAAAAATACAAATAAAACTTTTTGTAGAAAGTGTATCTCCCTTCGTACCCAGTGCTCTGCAGTATTATGCTTTAATCAGGTTTCCAGGTCCTAAATGGAGTTGCAGTTTGTTCTTTGCAGTAAGGTTGAGCTTCCAACAGACACTTTAAAGTCAGAGTGACTGGCTTCTAACTGTGAAGGATGTCTGAGATAAGCACAGAGCTAAAACCCCACCCAGAGCCAATTGATTGACTAGTGACACCTGTGATGTAAGCAGGCCTTTTCAATGCAGGCAGACTGCTATGTCTGATTCCAATACACAAAACCTTTCAGTGAAACCAGGCTAAAAATTAACTTCTCAGCCAGCAGGACACTTAAAATGTTACAAAATATCCTTCAAAATGCTAGGTCTCAACCCCGCACTCAAGCAAATTCAGTTGTATCTCACTCTGGTTATAAAATTACTACCCTTTTAAAGGAATCCTGCAATTCTCTGCTTAATGCCAATAAGGAAAAATACAAATAAAACTTTTTGTAGAAAGTGTATCTCCCTTCTTACCCAGTGCTCTGCAGTATTATGCTTTAATCAGGTTTCCAGGTCCTAAATGGAGTTGCAGTTTGTTCTTTGCAGTAAGTTTGAGCTTCAACAGGCACTTTAAGGTCAGTGTGACTGAAGTATTTACCTGGAAAATTACCATGGTAACAGTAGGAAAATTTTCACCATTAGCAAGTGTGAAATGACCACTTCAACAAAGAAAGTCTTAGCTGGTTTCCTTGCATTCACAGGCAATGACTATGTTTCTGCATTCTTCAAAAAAGTTAAGAAGATTTGCTAGAATGTTCTTCAAAAGTAACCAAAATTCCTGGATGTCTTTCAGAAACTTGGGAGTGATTGGCAAGTGGATAAGGGTGTTGTTGCTCTGTTGGAGGAGTATGCCTGTAAACTGTATGGAAGGAAACAAGTTACTAGTGTAAATATAGTGAGGCAGCAGATCTTCTGGGAGAAATATAACAAGGATGAAAGAATAACTTGGCAGAAGACACCAAGAGAAAGGACTGCTGTGGGACTGAACTTCTCTGCTGGGACTAAAGTAGAAGAATTTTTGTATTTGGACCTTTAATTTAGGGTAAAAACTAACATACAAAACAAAACCAAAAAAAAGTGTGTGTTTGGGTTAACTGAACTGAATGGGTAAATGAAAAGTCATCTAGGTGTAAATCTCAGGTGACTGAAAGGACTTAACTGCTGTGAGGTTTAAATTACTTGTAGAAAGATCTGGTAAGTAGGGGAAGTGGCTTAGCTAGAAGGAAGCTACATTTAAAGACTGCCTTAGAAAGATTCTGCTAATAGCTTGGCAGAAGACACCAAGAGAAAGGACTGCTGTGTGACTGAACTTCTCTGCTGGGACTATATTGCCCTCCTTCCCCCCTCCACCCCCACCCAAAGCTAGTTCTATTTTTATAGGCACAGGATTTGACTGACAACAGGAACTTCCTGTTTAGGGGCAGGAAGGAGTGATCACAGACCCACCAAGGACCCACCATCCTAGAAGGGCAAGAGTAGCCTCCAGCCCCTCTAGCTGCTGGAGGTCTGCCTCTGAACAAGCAAGTGGTCTACTGAGAAATATAGGATATTCTTGTCTCAGAATAGGACAATCAGGAGCTAAAGGGCACACAGGCAGAAAGTAAGGAGAGAGAGAGAAAAACAGACGAAAGAGTAAGGATTGCAAACAGTTAAGGGGTCAGAAATCAGACATGATTGGAGTGGTGCAGTGCAGTGGCTGTGGAGCAGCAGTCTCCGGGGAGATATTCTGAGGATGAGGTGTTGTCCCATCTGCAGGCACCTCTCTGGGCTGAGGGAGGAGGTTGCTCATCTCCAGGCTGAGTTGGCCAGGATTTGTGGGACCTCTTCCATCCAGGGATCACCAGTGCCACTGTCATTGCTCTCAGAGGTTGCCAAGAAAGAGGAGCGGTTGGACCACAGTGGGCTCAGGGAGGTGAGGGTGGTGGAACAGGAGGCACATCCCACCAGTTGTACCTCTCCACAATCCTATGCCATTCTGGCAAAGTGTGGTTCCTCTATGGAGGCACCTACAGTGGAGACCAAGGAGGATGCTGGGAACCTCCACAAAGGAGACCCACAGGAGGGTGGCAGGGGACCCTGCAGGGGAAGGAAACAACTCCTGGTGGGGACTCCATTGTTAGGAAGGTAGAACTGGGCAAGGAAGGAAGAGGGAGGTAGGTGCCTGCCTGGCACCATGGCTTGGAGGGACAGGGAGCGAATCCTCAGGATTGCTGGAGCAGCTGCACAGGAGGGAGCTGGATGTCATTGTCCACCTAGGGACAAATGACCTGGCTAAGAAAGGGATTAGAGAAGGCAGGAAGAGTTTGTGGAATTGGGGAGGGCCTTAGTCACAGCACGACGGTAACCCTCTCGGAGGTGCTACCCATCTATGGCATAGGAGAGGCTAGGTGTTCTGTACCATGGGATTCTAATCTAGTGGTTGAAAACTGGTGTGGAGCCCAGGATTTGGCTTCATTGGGGACTGGGGTCCACCTGGAGTGATGCAAGCTCATACTGGCATGATGGGCTGCATCTGTCCGGGAGGGGAACCAGGATCCTAGGGTGATAGGTTTAAATGCTTCATTGGCAAGCTTTTAAACCAGCCAAGGGGAGGCACTGGAAAGGAGCAGGAAAATCCTAGCACCCCAAACAATCATAGTAGTATGTGGCAAACACCAACATGGAGGTGTCGTATAGGAGAAGGGCAGGGTAAATGGAGAAAGTGACAAAGGCAAGAAGGACAGGGATGGGGCAAAGGGGTAAGGCCATCAGGAAATGGAGGGTAATGAGTTCCAATGCCTCGTAGTCTGGGCAACAAGCCCCTGAGCTGGTGGCCTTAATGGAAGAGGGATGCCTGATATTGTAGCAGTCACAGAAACATGGTACACAAAGAACCATGACTGGGATGTTAACATACCAGGGTACATAACCTACAGGAGAGACAGGCAGGGGAGAAGAGGGAGGAGAGAGCTCTCTGTAAAGGAAGAGATAAAAAGCAACTGAACAAAAGAGTGAAACAGGGAGGAGAGGAGGCACTGGGGTCACCTTGAGACTGGAAAGGGCACCACAATCTGCACAGGGTTGTGTACAGACCCCAGTGTCAGGGAGAAGGAATGGACAAGGATATGATGGAAGGTATTCTTAGAATGGCAGAGAAAGGGAGATACTGTTGATGGGAGACCTGAATATGCCAGATGTTAACTGGAGCACATTTACTGCAGCCACATCCAAGAGCAGGGGCCATTCTTGATGCCTCCTACAGGTGGCAGGCATTAGACAGCTAGTTTCGAACCCACTCATGAGGGA
This sequence comes from Neoceratodus forsteri, assembly GCA_016271365.2. NCBI lineage: Eukaryota > Metazoa > Chordata > Ceratodontiformes > Ceratodontidae > Neoceratodus > Neoceratodus forsteri. The sequence goes on along the minus strand of CM057458.1, from coordinate 783,545,006 downwards.
GCAATCTTAGACCTCAGATTCTCAAACGGGCAGTGAGAGGATCTCAGATCTAGAAGTAGGTTGCCATCTGGGACAAGTGACCATCAAACAGTGTGGTTCACGTTAAACTCAGCTACAGAGTCAAGCCACACAAAAGTGAGGGTACTGGACTTTAGGAGGGCTGATTTTGCAAGATGGAGAGTGCCTCAGAAAAGCACTAGCAAACAGGTAGAAGGAGGTGGAGCAACAATGGGGAATTATCAAAACTGCCATCACAGATGCAACAAGCCTTTGTGTGAAGCAAATAAACAAATCAAACGAAAGAAAAGCCACTATGGTTTTACAAGAGAGGTGGCTGTGAAAGTCAGGAAGAAAAAGATAGCATCCTGAAGTATAAGGAAACACAGAAGGAGCAGGACAGAGAGCTGTACCAGTTAAGGCAGAAAGAAGCAGGGAGGGAAGTCAGAATAGCAAAGGCCCAAACTGAGGAAAAGATAGCCAACTCAGTTAAGAAGGGGATAAAACCTTTATAGGTACATCAGTAGCGAGAAAGACAAAGGGAGGGATAGTGAGGCTGAATAGAATGAACGGTGGGTGGGCAGAGGGGACAGTGAAAGCAGGAATACTGAACGAATATTTCTGCTCAGTATTCACAAAAGAGGAGGAAGTGCCTAATCCAATTAACAGAAGCACTTTGATAGGGGGTCGATCCCAGTCCTTTCACAGAAGAAAGGGTCTGCAAGAACTCTAAAACTGAAAGTGGACAAAGCAATGGGTCCTGATGGAATTCACCCCAGAATTCTAAAAGAATTAAGGAAGGAACTAGTGAAACCACTGGCTACTCTTTTAATAAATCATGGAGGATGGTGTGGTACCCGAGGACTGGAGGAAGGCGGATGTGATTCCCTTCACAAAAGTGGGACCAAGACAGAGGCAGGAAACTACAGACCTGTCAGTCTGACCTCTGTGGTAGGGAAAGTGATGAGCTACTCTGAAGGAAAGAATAGTTGAGTACCTAGAGGTCAGTGGAGCACAGATCCAAGGCAGCATGGGTTCACAGCAGGAAGGTCATGTCAGATGAATCTAATAGATTTCTTTGACTGGGTGACCAAAGTAGTAGACCAGGAGGGGCTGTGGACATGGCCTACCTAGACTTTAGCAAGGCATTTGACACAGTCCCACACAAAAGATTGATAGTCAAATTAACCAGCCTGGGAGTGGGTCCCAGGGTGGTAGCCTGGGTAAAACATTGGCTGGACAACAGGACACAGAAGGTAATTGTAAATGGAGTCCACTCTGAAGAAAGGGCAGTTACTAGTGGGGTACCGCAGGGTTCAGTATTGGGTCCAGTCCTTTTTAATGTCTTCATCAGTGACATTGCAGAGGGACTGAAGGAAAGTATGCCTTTTCAGATGACACAAAGATCTGCAACAGGGTTGATACACAAGGAGGTGGAAAGGATGAAAAGGACTTGGCAAGGTTGGAGGAATGGTCAGACGTATGGCAGCTAGGATTCAATGCAAAAAGTGCAAAATAATGCACCTGGGAAACAAGAATCCAGGGAAGAATACACAATGGGTGGGAGGTAGTAACAACAACAAAACAGGAAAGGGACCTGGGGTAATCATATCAGATGACCTTAAAGGTGGGCAAGCAATGTGAGAGGGCAGTAGGGAGGGCTGGGGATACTGGGATGTACAGGAGAGGCATCAGCAGCAGAAACAGGAAGTTGTTATCCTCTGTACAGACAGTTGGTGAGACCCCATCTGGAATACTGTGTCCAGTTCTGGAGACCCCATCTCTGCAAGGACATAGACAGGATAGAGGCAGTCCAGAGGAGGGCAACTAAATGGTGCAGGGTCTGCAAGAGAAGCCGTATGAGGAGAGACTAAAGGAGCTTAATATGTATACCCTTGAGGAAAGAAGGGAGAGGGGGACATGATAGAAACTCTCAAGTACCTCAAGGAATCAACAAAGTCCAAGAGGGTAGCATCTTTCAGAAAAAGAGACTTGCAAGAACAAGGGGACACAATTTAAAGATAGAAGGAGGGCAGTTCAGGGCAATGTGAGGAAGTATTATTTCACAGAGAGGGTAGTGGATGCATGGAACAGCCTTCCTGAGGAAGTTGTGGGGTCTAAAACTGTGGGAGAATTCAAGAATGCATGGGACAGACATAAGGCAATTCTTGTGGGGGGCAGGAAGATAAAGGCTGTTGGTTAACTAGGATCTGAGGCCTATCCTGTAGGTAGGGAAATGGGCAGACTAGATGGGCCTAGCGGTCCTTATCTGCCGTCAAAGTCTATGTTTCTATGTTTCTATGTTAACTGATCTGTCTCTGCTTCTATCCTGCCAGGTAACCCTGAAGTTACATATTCTATGAGTCAGCTATGTCTGCCAAGGTGGAGGCTTTTTTCTGTTGCAGTTATCAATGTCCCAAATGCAGTTTTGCATTGTTGGACTGATGATCTCAATGTAAAGTAGACGGACACACCATTTCCAGATGATGTTATGTCTCTGCTCTATAATGCAAATGATGAGGACTCAGATGAGGACATTTTTACCAAGATGATATTGGTGTATCTAACAATGATAAAGATGTTTCCTAGATGGAAAAGACTAAGTTCCACTACTTTATCAACAGTTGTATTTTAAATTTTAGATTTTTGGAAAAAAATACAAAGTTTGAGGTAAACAAAGGTGTTTTTTTCTTTTAGATAAATTTCCTTTTTTTAAAAAAACTTTTAAAATTAACCTTTGAGGTAACTTATGGATATGCATTTTAAAGCTCTAACTCCCTCCTATTCACTGCAGTCACACTTGAATGCATGTTTAAATTAATCTCGAAGTAATGGCCCAAGAATTTGCATTAAGTCACGCATAGCTGAAAATTGCAAAATTTGACATGGTATAAACTTTATAAAATTTTCATCTATTAATGGTGTCTTCACTTCAATCAGGTTATCCTCTTGTATTACCTTAAGATTTCAAAACCACATATGCATTTCAAAGAAGAATCCTTACCCTTTTTGACAACATATAATTATATTATAAAGCACAATAAATTTTGTCTGACAAGATTAAATATAAGAATATTTTGAAATTTTGCAAGAAATTAAGGGGTAGTGGTTGGTAATTAACCCTATAACTTTTAACAATAAAACTTTAAGGCAACATATGGGTATGCATTTTAAAGCTCTAAACCCTGCCTATTCATTGAGACCATGCTTGAATGCATATTTCACTTACTTTTGAAGTAATGGTCCAAGAATCTGCATTAAGTACATGGCGCCGGAAATCACAAAATTTTTCAAGGTATCAGTACAAAATTGATGCAAACTACCATTCTCCCCCAGCGTTCATGCAATTAACCAGATCATGCATTTTGGGTAAATTTGCTATATTAAACAACCATCAGCATTTATTTAGCTCTCAGGTGACACCCCACCTCCATCTATGCCTGGTCTATGATATTTTGGAGCTACCGGATAAAATCATCATCCACAAACAATGTTAAATCCAAGTAATCTATGGATTTTTTTGTTCATACAATAAGTGAATTTTGAATTCAATTCATTTTCATTCATCCCTTTCATGAAATTCACAACCCCTACACACACATAGTACATCATCTATAAAGCTATTCAGTTTTCATGTAGGTATGTAATGGGTTTACTGACTCAGACATTATGATGTGTTTTTTCCCAGAGCCAAAGAAAGAGCTTGGTAATTACTTTTAACATTGTTTGTGTATGATAACTTTGGGGTGCAATCAAAAGGGTTTAAAAAACCCACAGCAACCAACACCTTACTTAGGCACAGCTCACACCTATGTGCACTGATTATATCAATCCCCTATGGACAATTACTGCACATCTGCAGGAACTGCTCTAAGGAGAAAGACTTTGAGACCCACTCGAAGGAACTGTTAACAGGTTTTTGGATAGAGGATAAGACATAAGGGGCCCAATTCCAAGACAGCTATGCCAGACATCAACACAGTACGCCAGTCCCAATGTCTCAAATTGCAAGTTATGCCCATGACTTGTGACATGTGTAATTCCAAAAGAATATTTATGCCACAACCCACAACTGCTATGCCAAATGCAAGGTATGCCACAGTTACACCAAAGAAAGCTTGTGCCACTGTGTAATGCGGCTTGCAACATGCGTCACACCAGTATGACAGAAATGCTATTCCAGAACAGATGGCATAAGTAAATAAGCCAGAAGATGCTGACTTAAGTTAGAAGAAGGAATAGCTGGTCTAACCAGAGCACAGGCTATATAACTCCCCACCCCCATAGCCATACAGCAGACGGCAGTGTAGTGAGACACATAGCAATGTCAGCAATAGGAGCAATGGCAGTCCTACTGGGGATAACAAGGTCATGACAATAGTAATCAATAAAATGTATGCCTTAGAAAGGTTGCAAAACATAATAATAATAATAATAATTGTATTTATAAGACGCCTTTCAATTGCCAAGGCACTGTACATAAATAACAGATTAAAACAATACAAATCATAAAAAAATACAGCTGGATCAAAACAATTATTTCAATCAATATTTTAAAAATGCAGTTTCCCACAAAAAAGTCTTCAAACCTCTCTTAAAGCCCTCCACAGACATGCACTCCTGCAACCGACGGGATGGAGAATTCCAATGGGTGGGGGCCACATACGCAAAAGCCCGAGCGCCCGAAGATTTCAATTTCACCCTTGGAACCTCTAGCAACTCCTAGTCAGCTGAGCGGAGTGATCAATTAGGGTGATAAGGAACCAGAAGTTCTTTTCTATAGACTGGGCCCAGATCGTGTAGAGCTTTGAAAGTCAGCAATCCGACTTTAAAGGTGATCCACCACCAAATTGGCAGCCAGTGCAGTTCACACAGCACCAGAGTAATGTGACAGGACCTACTAGAACCTGTCAAAAGCTGGGCTGCATCATCCTGCACTAGCTGCAGGCGATGGATTTCAACCCCAGAAAGCCCTAGGTAAAGGGAGTTGCAATAATCCAAGCACGAGGATATGACAGCATGGACTAACGTTGGCAGGTCGGCAGATGGAACAAGATGTCGAATCCTGGCGATGTTCCTAAGATGATAAAAGGAAGTTTTGATGACTGCTGACACCTGCGAATGCAGTGTCAGCTCGTCCTCAAGAACTACCCCCAGGTTCCGCACCCGTTCAGAGGTCGGGAGAGAAATGCCTCCAAGAAAACTTCCTTCACCATCACCCAACCCCCCATCGGTCCACAACCAGTACCTCAGTCTTATCAGAGTTCAACCTCAGCCAGCTAGAATTAATCCACTCCTGGATTTCTTTTAGACAGTTATTAAAGACTGAGAGAGCTCCCTCCTGGTCGGGGGCAAAAGAAAGGTAGAGCTGGGTATCATCTGCATAACAGTGAAACCTCAGCCCATACCTCCTTACAATGTCTCCAATGGGTAGCATATACACCGCAAATAACATTGGTGACAGTACTGAACCCTGAGGGCACCCCACACAACAAAGCCATTGAATCCGAGGAAAAAATCCCAGACACAACTCTTTGTGATCTCCCAGTGAGGAATGATGTGAACCATCTTAAGACGGTTCCAGATATTCCACAGAACAGCCTCAGGCATTCTATCAACACCATGTGATCTACGGTGTCAAAAGCTGAAGAATGGTTGAGGAGAACCAAAATGGAATGACTCTTCTGATCTCTGGACATCAAGAGATCACTGAGCACCCGAACCAACGCTGTCTTGGTACTATGTCTTTTATGAGAACCAGACTGGAGGGGTTCATAGACGTCATGGATGGTCAAATGGTCTTCCAGTTGTGCAGCCACTACTTTCTCAATCACCTTCCCAACAAAGTGAAGGTTAGAGATGGGTCTGTAGTTTTTGAGACAGTCAGGGTCCAAGGTAGCTTTCTTCAAGAGGGGTGTCACCACCGCCTGTTTCAGGAGCTGGGAAACTCACCAGATTCCAGGGAGCACATGGGAACATGGGGAGAGGGAGGACAGAAAAGATTACCTGCAGCAGTCACAGGAATTTTCAAGGGCAGTTAAGGAAGACAAGGCATGTAGGGGTATTGGGATGGCAGGGGCATGAAGTATTGGGAAAAGGACTTATAGAAATACATTATTGAGAAAAGGAGTGCTAAGCACAAAATTGTATATAGTGAGAGATCTGAGGGTGGGTAGAAACAGGAACAGAAGGCATGATCATTACATGTAAAGTTGTGCTCAGTCTTTCAAAACAAGATATGAAGGGCTGCACAGAAGTATGACTCAGATGTCTGACACCATGGAGAAGACACATGTGGAAATGACAGTGTGTGGAGGGCTTGAAGGATTCAAGGCATTGACAGTGGACAATGATACAGGGGCTGATGGCACACAACACAGGTTGCTGACTGATCAGGCAGAAGTCATGGCAGACCACTTGGCAGACATGTTCTCTGTCTCGCTGGAATCAAGGGATTTATCCCAGGACTTGAGCATGGCTCATGCAGTACCCAGCCAAAGCAACATACAGAAGTATGTATCAGGGGACTGCAGACCTGTAAACCTCACACCCACCATGAATAAGGTGGTATAGACAAAGCAGAAGGAAATTTTTTTCCTTAGCAATAGTAACTGAGTACAGGATTGAAGACACCATGGCTTTCACTGTGGCTGATTCTGTCAGGCAAACATGGTAAATTATTAGGACAGGTTAAATGGGCAATTACTATAGACATGGGTTATGCCGTGGATGTTCTGTACATGGACCTCAGTAAGGCACTACATTTGGTACTGCATGGGAGAGTATGAAGTAAGATGGAGGGCACAAGGACAGGGATGAAGATGGTGAGCTGGGTAGTGAAATTTTGTCAATGGAGACAGCATAGGATGGTGGTGGGATGAGTGCTCTCCTGTACCACAGATATGAGCACTGGGGCACTGATGGGCTGTGTACAATGGCCAATGTAGTTTGGCATATTAGCAGCAGACATGTGGACAGCCATCAAGAGCTATCTCACTCCATTACCAGATGACCCCCCAGACATCAGCAATAGTGAAAGACTAACTTGGTTTGATGCATTGCAAGCTAATTGTTGAAAATGTCAGCCCTTGGCAGCTGGGGTACAATGCTATTAAATGAAAGATTCTACATTTAGTTGCAACAAACAAGGAGGAGCCAACAGTTGGGAGGAAGCAGTTAGCAATGACAGAGGAAGACAATGGCCAGTGGGCTCCTAATAGGGCTCAGTGAATAGGTCTGCACAATGCAGAAAGCTGATGATACAAATTAAAACAGGCTGCAGGGTGGTGTTGCCAGGGGTGTAGCCTACAGAAGTTGGGTAGGTGATCCTGGAGCAGCATAGGTCACAGGATAAAACTGTGACCTATGGGTGCTGTGAGCAGTTCAAGCACCCATAACTGAAGAATGTTGGTAATAAACAATAATCATCTGTATAACACATCCAGACAAGTAATTTCCAGTGGATGGGGGGGACTGAATGTCCTGCAGAACCACACCTCAGTTGTACAACACAGAAATGCACAGGCAGCCTTTCCAAGGGAGTCATCTCATGCCTAGGTACATAGCAAGGAGGGAGATAATCTTCACCATTGTATGCTGGTAAAGCCTAGGATCAGGACAGGGGCAATGAAGTGAACAATTGAATGAAGTACATGGCAACACTCCCTCTACTATAGCAGTGCAGTTATTGACACAAAAAAAGATTATTAGCTTGCTAAATGTGAATCCACACAACCCAGGTGGAGAGAAATGCTGGGGTACATTATGTTAGTCACATCAGTTGACAGTTATAATTCAACACAAGGACTATTTACCATTATAAAAGTAATCAGAGGACTGAAAATGCTCAGAACAAATAATATAAAATCACACATACCCCCATGACACAAAGCACCATGTGCTGTGCAAATCACCTTAGTATATTATGCTGGTTCAACTTTAAGCAGAAATGCATGGTACCAAAAGGTCTCTCACTCAGTCTGCAAAGGGTGCTAACAGAAGACACAAACATGTGTTTCATCCTACCAGGACTCATCAGTGTGCCTCATCTGTTTTACACCCCAATGGAATGAACCATCTACCCTAGGATGGTCTAGCTGGGTTATGTTGTGGTAAACCCCGAAAAAAACAAAAAAAAAAGCTAAAAGACAGATAACCTCGGTGTGCAAGCAGTGAGACAATGGTTACCCCCAAAGGGCACTGGCCGGGAAGCCAAGTTTCAAAGAAATACAAAATCACACATACCCCCATAATGCAAAGCATCATGGGCTGTACATGCAAATCACCACAGTATATTATGCTGGTTCAACTTTAAGCAGAAATGCATGGTACCAAAAGGTCACTAAGACAGACTGCAAAGGGTGCTAACAGAAGACACATACACATGTTTTGTCCTACCAGAAGTTATCAGTGTGCCTCATCCGTTTGACACCCCAGTGGAATGAACTAGCTACCCTAAGATGGTCTATCTGGGTTATGTTGTGGTGAACCCAATAAAAACAGAAAACAAGCTAAAAGACAAAGAACCTCAGCATGCAAGCACTGAGGCAATAATTACCCCAAAGTGCACTGACCGGGAAATAATGTGTTTCTTAGGCTGGAAACTGTGAACATCAATGTCCGAATGCTGTAATGCCACTAGCCATTCATGTTATTTTATTTATTTATTTTTATTTATTACTAGGATTACAAATACTTTTGAATCAACGGTTCTTTCACAAAGGTTCCACATCAGCAATGGGTGCAAGCAAACCAGTGGTAAGATACAATACAAGGTCAGGAGGTTAACATAGAAGTAAGCAGAGGTAAGCTACAATACAGGTCAGGAGGTTAACTTAGTAGCAAAAGGCAGTACATGTGTATAGAATAGCACAGTAGCAAACAGTCAGTGGCAAAAAACAATGTACAATTAACAATACAGGTGTATATAAAGCAAGACACAGATACAAATGAAAACCATCCTGGGGTGACATAAGTAGAGCAAGGGGTAGGGAATAAGAGGGGGAGGGGTGGGGAAAAGAAGGGTAGGCAGTCAAGGATCTGACATTGTCATAAGTGCAAGAACAGAAAGATAAGTGCTAGATAGTCTGGGGGTGGAGCAACAAAAGATAGGGTGATAGGGAGGGGTAAACAGGAGGAGAGGAGTGGGAGAGGGGGTGGAATGGTAGATGGGGTGGGAGAGAGATGGGTAGTAGCAAGGGATGGAGGTGGAGAGAAGTGTGGAGGGTAGCAAGGGAGGAGAGAAGAGGAGGGAGAGGTGAAACAAAGCCACAAGCCTATGTAGAGAAGTCACAACTACTGAGGTCAGTGAGGTGCTGGCGGAGTTTACGTTTGAATGGGCCAAGCTTGTTTTCCAGCTGCAATTTCAAGGGGAAGGTTGTTTAGCAGCAGGGGGGCCCTGGTGTGGAAAGCACAATCAGTCTGGTTGGTACAGCAGAATGGAATGATAAATATTGGTTTGAGGGAACTGTGCGTAAAATGTGCCATGACTGCGGGCAACATTAATGTATGAGTTGCAGGGGGTGTGAGTTTAAGACAAATTTTCTTAGCCAGTAGGCAGGTCTGGTAGGCAAGTCTACTATTTAGATTGAGCCAGTTGGATTGCTTGTAGAGATCACAGGTATGCATATGCTTCCCTGCACCAGTGAGAAGTCTACAGCATTTGTTAGGGGATGTCTTGACCTGTTTTAGGGTGGTATAAATGGCAGCCCCGTAGAAGACAAGCCCATAATCAATGACAGGAAGGACTGAAGCAGTTATGGCTGTGTGCATAGCTTCTTTGGTAAGACAGCGACAGTGGTGGTAGAGTACCCCAATTCTTGAGTTGACTGATTTTGAGATGTGTTGAACATGTGAACTGAAAGACATTGTGCAATCAAGGGTAATATCAAGGTATTTAAACTCCTGCATGTGCCCAAGTGGCTGTTCAAGTTCATTATGTATGGTGAAGTTTATGGATCTGTGTTTGCTGTGAGAGCTATGGAACAGCATGGACTTTGTTTTTTTGTAATTCACCAACAGCTTATGTTGGAGAAGCCAGGTTTCAACTAGGCTGAAGTTCATCTGTAGCACCTTGGAGAGCGAGACAAGGTCAGTATGGGAGGAAAAGAGGACTGCATCATTGGCATAGAGTATTAAGATATTATTGTAAACTGCAGGAAGAGTATTGATGAAAAGGCTGAAAAGGAGAGGGCCAAGGATGGAACCCTGGGGTACACCAGAGCAGACAGGAAGGGCACTTGAGAAAGAGAGAGTCAACAATTTTTACTTTTGGCTCCTTACTGAGAGGTAGCTTTCAAACCATTTGGTTACATCATTAGATAGTCCAAGGGAGGAGAGTGAGTGAAGTAGGAGCTGGTGGTTTGCAGTGTCAAATGCCTTGGTCAAATCAATGAACACTGCACCCAGTAGGTGGCCAGTGTCAATCACCTTATGAATATGGCTGGTGAAGTCAAGCAGGGTGGTGGTAGTACTACGGGCATTTCTAAAGCCATGTTGTCGTGGGCAGAGTAAGTTATATTTGTTGAGGTGTTCAGACAACTGGTCAGCTACAATTCGTTCCAATGTCTTGGAAAGTGGTGGGAGGATAGAGACAGGGTGGTAGTTAAAGAGAAGAGACCTATCACCACTTTTATGAATGGGTGTGGCCACTGCTGATTTCCAGAGCTGGGGGAATTGTTTATGAGAGTGTGTAAGATTCAGAAGTTTACTGAGAGGTTGTAGGACAATGTCAAGGGGGAGAGAGAGGAGTTTGAGGTCAAGGGAATTGCTGCTGAAATTTGCTTTGCTTAGCCCTTTAAGATATCTTTTAGCTTCAGACATGATACCCTTTTAAAGTAGAATGGGGGATATTACTGTGGAGATTGATTTTATTATTGAGGCAGTGCTAGTCAGAGTTGTCACAGAAGTTGGGGGGAAGGATACTGCTAAGATCAGTGAATGCGAGATTAAAGGAGTCTGCTATTTCTTTGGGGTCCTGTAAAGTGGAGCCGTTAACCTCAATCATAGTGGGGCAGGATTTGCTTGGTTTACCCATGAGGCCCTTGATGTTCTCCCAGAAGGGTTTGCTATTTCTCCAGGAGTTAGTATGTTCCTGGTTGTAGAAGACTTGCTTGGCTCTGCATATAGCTATTGTGCACTGGTTTCTAGCTGCCTTATAGAGCTGCATATCGTGTGGTTTCCCTGAGTCCATGGCTCGGTGCCAGAGGTTATCTCGGTTTCACATCATGGAGATGAGTTCTGAGTTAATCCAGTGATTAGTGGTAGATTGAGTTTTGCATTTACATAGCGGGGCAAAACTGTTACAAACTTTGTTAAACTGGGAAGTAAAGAAGTCAAGTGCTTGGTCAACACTGCTCAAGGAGTCAAGGGGTGCCCAGTCAACCATTGACAGGGCAGCAAGGAATTGTGGAAGCTTTCCTTTTGTTAAGATTCTTTTATAGGAGAAAGAGGACTTAGGTTTAGGTGCCTTGCTTGACCAGTGGCAAATAACTGGGGAGTGATCACTTAGGACATCTGGGAGAACTTCTATGTTAGTAATTCTGCTGGGATGAGAGGTGAGGATCAGGTCAAGTAAGGAGCTACTACAAGACTTACAATTAAACCTAGTAGGAGAGGTGACCACTTGAGTAATGTCTAGAGCAGCAATGGCATCCTTGTATCGGTCAGCTTCTGGAGCTAGCCAGTTAACATTTAGGTCACCCATTACAATTTTCTCACCAGGTGAGGTGCTGTCATCCATGAAATCTGTGATCATTTGGAAGCCTGTAACATGTTCACACAGGGAGATGTATACTGATGCAACTGTGAAGGATTTTTCCTGCTGGCCCAGGATTATTTTAACTGCTAGGATTTGAAAGTTGTTTGCAGAGGGAGGTAATGGGATGACTAGCCCTTTAAGAGTTTCCCTTAAATAAATGGTGTAGCCACCCCCTCGCTTGGCAGTTCTGTTGAGTCAGAACAGGGCATAGCCTGGAATGGATACAGCATTGTCTGGGACCTTAGGAGAGAGCAAAGTTTTGTTAAGGGCTATAATGTCCAGCCTATGTTGTAACACCCAGACTTGTGGTGCATCAAGATTAGCTGGCAGGCTGCAGATGTTAAGAATCACCAGCTTGATGGAGCCTTGTTTCTTGTGTCATTCGTATGCTGAGGTGGGCTGACTGGGTTTTAGGTGTACATTCCCAGCTAGAAGCAGGAGGAGAAGTGCAATCCTAGCAAGATAGTGAGCAAGGAGCTTGTGAGCCGAACGCTGTCTACTTCTGATGGATTTTTTAGCAGGTGTGTTATTGAAGGGCATGAGTAATTGAAGGAGAAGGGGTACTCGGATGGGAGGAGATTATCTTGGTAATTATTAAGGGAGACGAGCATGGGAGCACAGTAATGTGTTTTGGATGGCAGTAGGGTACACCAAGGATATATCCCAACATAGAGTGGAGATGCTGGTAAATGAGGGGGGTACCAGTACTAGTGGAGTTGAGGCATATGAAAAACAGAAGTAGAGGCAGCATTAGAAAGGTGTTTATGGACATAGAGAAAAGAGATACAGGTGTCCAAAGCAGAGGGTAAGGATAGAGTGCAGAGCTTATGAAGTTAGGGTGGTGGAGGGGAGTAGAACAGGGCTGAGTGTTAGGCAACATGGAGTGATTCTAAAAGCACAGGCCTTAACAGAAGTAGAAGAGGGATGGAGCAAAGACTGATGAATAGTGATAGACTGACCACACAATAAGTGAAATGAGACAGGAATTGTATTGTATTGGATTGGATTGGATTGGGTAAGTGTACTTATAAGTGGGCCCTCCAGTGGCTAAAAAAAAAAGAAATTTACTCAGCAGAGAGATGAGCTCCAGGGGATGTTTTAAAAAGGGATCACAGGGCACACAATGGAAGCCTACAGGGTGGCCAGCCTTGGTCTTATCAGAGGTGTTAGCATACTCTGTCACCATACAAGTAGGCATCACATCAAAAATAAAATTTTAACAGACTTCTGATGAAAGAAACACTACTTAATCAGTAGTGCTGCACAACAAACAGTTAGCACTTTTATTTGGGACACAGCAAGCTTCTCATAAGATGTGCACACAATAGACTGCTATTCAAACCACACTAATGCCATGGACTGACAGACTAGTGTGGGAGATTTATGAATGATGGTTGTGTAAAGCGTGCCCGATTCACAGGAGCATGCATGTTGAATGCGGCATGCGCAGCCACACATACTAAGCATGAGCATGAAGTACATTGATGAATGTGCTCCACTTAGTCTTCTGGAGTGGCCAATGTGGTGAAATGGTGCATCCAAGGAAGGCAATCCTGGCTACAATGCAACTGACACCTGAAAGTAAAAACAAACAAAGGTTAGTGGGACCAAAAAAATTAAACATGCCAAACTGCTCAATGGGCATTACTGTACATATAAATGAACTTAAACAGTGAAATGTCAGCTTCCCATTAATAAGACTATTGTTACAGGTAAAGAAATGATATTCTAACAAAAAAATATATTTGTTAAAACTTATGAAACACAAGAAAAGTTACAGGATTTTATAACATACCTAATTAGAGATGAATTTCACTTGCCAATGGTGGCCAAATCCATTTTACATGTCTTTCTAGACAATTCAGTTGCCTCCAATATAGTCTATATACTTTTATCCAATATGGAAATGGCAAAACAAATTTGGGCAAAACAGCAAAGGCCAAACACCCTTGGAAATTTTAATATCTTCTCCAGTCACTTGGGCTATAGTATGGAAATTAACTTATAATAGTGAGTTTTCAAGTGTTTGCTTCTCAGCTGATATTAATCGAGATATTCTTGTGCCATTAAATTGGAATTTTGAGGTTATAGAGCCAGTGTATGCCTTGTCTATTTTTGGAATCAAATGGCTTGAGGGGCTAAATAAAAGCAGGTTGGCTTTCCTTGTCAGGACTTTGCTGGAAACTATTTTACAAACTGAAATTGATCCTGGTGACTTACTGTAGAATCTGTCACAAGAGTACACAGCAGGGAAAAGGAGTCCCAAATAGATATTAAAGTAAGCTCCAAAGAGCTATATAAATATTTACTGTCAAGCATGCAAGATTTGGACAGAGCTAATATTTTTCTTACAAACTTTGAATCCAATCCTTGGCCCCCACTAATGTGGAGAATCATAATAGTTTGTGACTATCTTCAACTGCCAACTCAATTTTGTCTCTAAGCCTGGACCCTGACAGTGAGCAAAGGGATGCCAACTTTCTTTTTTGGAATTTAGCAGGCTTGGGAGACAAAACAGCAGACCCAATTGGATCAATTTTTGCACAAAAGTTTGATATACTGCTATTCCAAAAGACTTGGATGATGGAACAATTATTCATCAATGGTTATGAATTGCATTGCTCTTTTGCTGTAAAAAATAATAACTTTGGTAGATTCAAAGGTGGATTGGCTACCTTGGTTAAAATAGGGAGTGGTATCCAGGTCCTTGAGTACACTTCACCAACTAAGAAGCTTGCTATAGGTATACTTACTGTAAATGGGGGTATAGTCTGTTTCTTATAGCCAATGTTTATATCCCCCTAAATATCATGCAATTCTGCCATATGATATCTGGACCAAGTTAACTGATGAAATTGACATACTGTTGCTCAAATATCAGACTGGCACTGTCATAATTGCTGGGGATTTCAATTCATGCATTGCAAATTTTGATAATTTATAATCCTATATGTATTTGGGGGATCTTCCAATAAGGTACTCTTCAGACAAAGTAATCAATGATACTGGAAAAAAAAACTAATGGAATTTATCAAGGATAACAATTTATTATTACTTAACAGCAGAATAAAGGGTGACAGAGAGGGACTACATATATTTGTTTCCACTATTGGTCAGAGTGTCATTGATTATATGCTAGTTTCCATGAAGAGCCATGAATATTTTGAAAATTTTCCATAATGATGAGGCCTGAAAGTGACCATGCAGCACTTATGCTGAAAGTAAAAATTCCTATTAAAACTTCCACTCCTATGGAAAAAAACAATCCTTTGATGTCTCTGGCTACTGGAGGTGGACCTAAATTGATCCTAAACACAAAAAATAGGGAACTACCGGGGAGGTAATTTATTCTCCTTCCATTGCTAGTTTATTTTTATTAGCCCAGGACATTTTTTGCCAAACGTTTATATGAAAAACTAGAGTCTTATCTCCAAGTCATTGGCACAATAATATATTCAGTCACAAAAAATAATTTATCTTTTACTTGGTTTGATTATCAATGTAACCAGGAGAAACGTACGTTAGGAAAATTAGTGAGGTTTGTCAAAAGAAACCCATTTAAGGCAAATTTTGCATTATTAAATGCTGCAATGAAATCTTACAAAAACATTTTTGAGTATGAAAAAGCATGAATTTATCAAAAAAATATGGAAACTGATGCTTCAAGCCCTAAAAACCTAACGATTCCAGGTCATTTGGGCTTATGGTCTCAAAAGGGGTAAACTCGTACTTTCCCTCTTTGGTGGTTTACATTCCTAAGGATTCTTGGGCAATTTATTATAAAACATTATTTACTGATGACACTTCTTAAGTTAGTAATAGTATACCTATTTGGCTGTCTTCTAACTCATATCACCCTTTCATATGCTCTCTAGGGGAGGTTAAACATGCAATAGCACAGAGTTACAACAATAAAGCACCTGACCCGGATAGAATCCCAGGAGAAAGAACATCTGAATTATTGGGTTTCTTTTCTAACTCATTTCTTCAATGCCTGTTTGAGGGAAAAGTTTATACCACATTCCTGGACCAAAAACATAATTGTTCCCTTACACAAAAAAGGAGATATCAAAACCCATCAAATTACCGCCCCATAAGTCTGATTGATATTTGTTCTAAAATATTTTCCAGTATTATACTTAATAAACTTTGCTCTTGGATGGATAACTTCAGCCCATTAACCAAACTGGTATGCCGACTGAATGGCGAAACCCCATAGGCGAATCCCCACAGCGACATTGTCGTATATCGCTTTCAAAATGTCGCTGTGTGCGACTCATTACAACAATGTTGTCTTTCTTTCATCAACTCCTCCCACCTTGAGTTAACTCCGACTTGGAGTTAACAATCAATAATATGGGGAGTTGGGGGGGTGCAGCCCCCGATAGAAAGATGGACCGATGTCTGACAGGCGAAATTTTGCCTGTCGACATCAGGGAAGCTGCTATGCCTAACATCAACAACATTGTCATTGTGTCAGCATAGGTAAACCATCCAAATTTCAGTCTTGATTTTGACATGGCTTTTCAACAGTTGACAATAATTTTGTGGTAGCGAATTTGATTGAAAAATATTGACTTTTAAGAGAGATGAAACTCTATGTGCTGTTTATAGAATTTTCAAATGCATTCGATTCAGTGGTCAGGGAAACATTATGGGATACTTTACAGGAATGTGGAGTGCCCTTAAATATTTTGATACCCATTTTTCTTTTACATTTAAATACTCAAACCACAGTAAGATGTGATAATATAGGGAGTTTGTCTGAATATTTTGCATCTAATAAGGGGTAAAGCAGGGATGCCTGCTAGCACCCCTACTATTAAGCATATATGTTGACTCTCTATTGAGTTTTCATACTTCTTTACCCTTGGATTCTCCTAAAATTAATAATACTCATATACATATTTTAGCTTATGTCAACGATTTAGTCCTTTTTTCACTTTCTCTGGTTGGACTACAAAGGAAAATAAATCAGGTTAAATCCAAATGTGAAAAGCTTAACTTGAGGATTAATCTAAAAAAAATAAATAAAGTGATGACTTTTGGCTCTCACTATATTCCACAAATTTTTTCTTAGGTGCAAAACGTGTAGATACAGTATCTTCTTATCTTTATTTGGGGATACAATTCACCTCCAATATTCACTGGACAATACATATTAAAGAGCAAATAGCCACAGTGAAACAGGTAGCAAAAGCATTGCAGTGATTTAATTTTAAATATGGTGAGCTCCCTGTTGCCCCAGCCATCATTGCAGGAATAGCCAAAATTACACAGATTTTTTTATATGGTGATGAGGGATGGAGAATTAAAGACTGGCCTAATCTCAAACTATCTTTGTCATATTATTATAAATCTATACTGCAGGAACTCTAATGTACAGCTAACTCAAATGTTAGATCTGAGCTTGGTAGAATTCCAATTTCATACATTCTCAAATTGTGCATAGTCTCATACTGGCTAAAAATCATAAATAACACATTAAATAAGCTTCCTTCAGCTTATCCGAATGAAAAAAGGTAGTGGCAATCAAGTGGTTTCCGCTTGCAATGGCTTAAAAAATTAATTTAAATTTTGGATAACATTGATGCTTTACATTTTTGGAGAGATTTTCAAGTTGGCATATCTATTGTTTGGTCCTACAGAGTTAGGCTCAAAGTAAAAATGTTTTCCATGGCACAAGAATTACAGATGCATCAAGCAAGATGTCAAAAACAAGCTCCTTGGCTTGATCAAAACAAAATAGTCTTGGTAATTTACAGATTATCTTATAATGCCATTACAGCCCCAGCAGAAGATGACAATTACCTGGGCAAGACTTGGTATTGTAACTTCTAAATATACACATTCTAATCAATATTCTTCTTCTTTGGCATGTAAAGATAATCTATGCCCTTGTAACCATGGGTTTCAGGAAACATTATTTCATGTTATAATACAGTGTCCTTTGTACACTAGATACAGAGATAGGGATTTAAAAGACACTTTGTTCAAATATGCAAATACAAATTATGATGTATTATTCATATTAATGTGTCCTATGAATAAGAATGAGGTGGAAAGGACTGCCAATTTTGTAATCTCTGTAATCAGTTTAAGAAAGAAAAAAAAACTTCTTTCTAAAAACCAGAGGGGTATGTGCTGAAACCATTAAAGTTCATAAGGAACCCACTACAGAAATGAAATTGATAAGGTATACAGACTACAAAGTTACTTAAATGTCAAAAGGACGTGCAATATTTTTGTGGACCTTTTTGTAACATTGTCTAATGAATGTGCATAGCGCTTTTACTGTAAACTGATGTATATATCTTTTTTATATTGTTGTAATGTCCAGACTTGTATGTCCTGGAAGAACAATAAACCTTATCCATCCATCTATCTATCTATCTATCTATCTATCTATCTATCTATCTATCTATCTATCTATCTATCTATCTATCTATCTATCCTGCTTCTCAGTGTACACCAGCACCTTATCAAGCTTTTATTCAAGTAGCGAGACACCTTACAGGGGCACCACCAGCAGGGAAAGGCCAAGAGATCTGGGGCCAGATCTGCCACCTGCAGGGGTTGAACTGGGTTGGAACTGTCAGTGCCAAAGCAATAAACTGCACCCGAACCTGGGGCAAGGCTGCGGTCTTTGCCAGCCCAGCTGGAGGGTCCAGAGAAAGCAGGCTCCCCTTCTGATCTCATCTGGGGGACACGATGGTGTTGGGAGATCATTATCTGCTGCCCCTGTCATAGGCAATGCCTCCCTTCCCATATACAGGCACTTGGGTGCTGGGTTGTCCACCAGACTAGTACCCTCAACAGAGCCCTCAATTTCTCAAAACTACAGCTCCTGAAATATCTGTCTTACCTTGTAGTGGATCCATCATTGCAGCAGATGCCTGCCAGAGGTTCTGTGTCTTTCCCTTCTTGGCTCACATTGCCGGTGGTTGGTCCACTGGAGCTGATTCCAGGGGTGTCACAGGCTGTTTTGTCATGGCAAAGGCCATTGCTGCTGCTCAAATTCTGCAATGGTCATTGTCCCCTTTCTCAGCATCCTGTATAATGGGATGGCTTTAAGCCTGAGGTTCAATCTGCAGAGCAACTACATCACTCCCCCATCAGGATTAAAGGTCACTCATCCTGGGGGCTCTCCAGGATTAGTTTCTTGTTGTGGCGAGGCGCTGCTCCTATTCCATCTCCCTGCAGTATTTCATTTCTCTGTGTCTCCGCATTTTGCAGCACCTCCAACCACTGGCTTAATTTTTTCTCTCATTCATTGCATCACCAGCACACTTTTCAGCTCTCTTTTCACTGCCTCAATATTTCCTCATTCTGCCTTTGCCATTCCTGTCTCTGTCTATGCCTCCCACTCCTCGGTCATTTCTCTGCTCATTGCCTCAACCCTTCCCCCCATCATGTTCTCTTTTCCTTGTTCTCTGCCTTTTCTGGCTCCTCAGAGCTCAGGTTTCTCATTCGTTCTCTCGCCTTATCCTGTTGGACCCGCTGGGTGCCCCTTAGTTGTGGGTTTAGTGGCTCACCCTTCTGCACCACTGCTGTCTTACTTTCCCTCCCTCTGATGTCTAGGATTGTACCATCGCTTTCTCTCACTCCAGTGCTCTGCTTGCCTCCTCGGCACTGATATCACTCGTTCAATATTCTTGTAGTGCTGTCTCCTGCTGCTTTGTTATCCTCACTTCCCTTGTTTCTCTCAATTTTTCACTGCTCGAAGCTGTTTGCTGCTCCTTAATTCACTGCCGCATGTACCATGCCTTAGCCGCTGGTTTGTTCTTCTGTCCCTTCTGCCCCAGTCACCTGGCTGCTTTGGCAGCCTTGGTTGTGCCTCTCCTGCTTCCCCCACTCATTTTCCTGTGCTGCATCGCTCACCCATCATTTCTTTAATCCTTCACCACCTATGGTAACCTCCAAATGGAACGTCAATTGCTCACCCTCATATCACTGCCTGAGTAGTAACTTTTGCCTTGAGCTTCATTTTTCTCCCCACCCCTGTCTGCCAGTTACTCCTTTCCAGGTTGGTATCTCCTGTAACAATGTTAGCGGGGAGACTACATTCTTGACTTCACAGTTTTTCTGCTTTGATCAGTACTTTCTTGTGTTTACCTCAGTTTCCGTTGCGTGTGATGTTGCTCCTGCACCATGGTTGCAAGTTCTGTTAGCTGTGTCAGCAAGCAGTCACCATGCTTGTGCTCTCCTCGCTTGTCGTGCTGTTGGTTTCTCTACACTGCAGCATTTTGTTTTGCCATTTTTTACTGAAGCACCTGCTGTATCCTTGAATATCATTCTCCAGTTGCTGGAAATCTCACAGTGTAAGTAATTTCTGGATTCAGCACCTCTGTTTTTGTTTTCACAGGTCGGGTGTATTGCTGCAATGTTCCTTCTCCTCAGCAAACATGCTCCCCATTCAGTCCCTCTGACTAGGGCTCCTACTTGCCATCATTCCATTAGGGATGTCCAGCACTCCTGTGTAGCTGGTGGGTCCACCTGAACAGATGACCCTGTTGCTGTTTGCCTCTCCTCATCTCTGCTCAGCTGCCTCTTGTTTTGGGGTTCTACTACCCTGCTGCCTCCTTTCCTTTGCATACTATTGCCCTCATAGTCCTATGTTCAGGGCTCCTTGGCAACACATCTGGCCATTTCTCTCATTGAATACCTATCATGAATCATATGCCACCTCTTTGGACCACTGCCCTCCTGCCGTATTCATCAAGTTCCTGACTTTGGTCATCATTTGGGCATACCTATCATGAATCATATGCCACCTCATTGAATCACAGCCCTCCTGCTGCAGTCATCTAGTTCCTAATTCTGGTCATCATTCACTCATCCTTACCTCATGGTTCATCTATTCTGACCTCTACATAGGTCTCCTCTTTACAGTGAGCACTCAGGCATACCCCTCTTGGGTCCCTGCTACCTCAATTCAACTCTATCTCCATTCAAGGCCATGCCTTCCAGTCTGTCACCTTTGCTAAGGGCTAGATGGCCACATCTCCACCATCATTCCAGTTCATTTTTGAGTTCCTTCCTGTCTTCTCTTCCTCAGTCTTCTCGTAATGGACTGCTGCATTCCTGCGGTGATCATCACCATCAGTCTGCATCATCCTCAGTCTTCTCCTGAGCGCATCTGGATACCCATTTCTCCTCTGATTTCTACATGGATCTACACCTTCCGATCGCCTACTCAAGCATACCCTTCTTGGGTCCCTGCTGCCTCTTCTTCCGTCTTCGATCTGTGCTTGCTATTGGGGTTTTCCCTGATCCAGTCATCCGCTTCCCTACTAGCAAGGCATTTGACACAGTCCTGCACAAAAGACTAATAATCAAGTTAGTCAGCCTGGGAGTGGGTCCCAGGGTGGTAGCCTGGGTAGCAAACTGGCTGCACAACAGGACACAGAAGGTAATAGTGAATGGAACACATTCCAAAGAAGGGGGGGTTAGTAGTGGAGTACCTCACGGCTCAGTACTGGGTCCAGTCCTCTTTAACATCTTTATAAGTGACATTGCAGAGGGTCTGGAGGGAAAGGTATGCCTCTTTGCAGATAACACAAAGATCTGTAACAGAGTTGATACACAAGGTGGGGTAGAAAAGATGAGAAGGGACTTTGCAAGGTTGGAGGAATGGTCAGACATATGGCAACTTAGATTCAATACAATGAAGTGCAAAGTAATGCACCTGGGAAACAAAAACCCAGGAGAAGAGTACACAATGGCAGGGGAGGTACTAACAACAACAAAAATGGAAGGGGACCTGGGGGTAGTCATATCAGATGATCTAAAGGTTGGTAAGCAATGTGAAAAGTCAATAAGGAGAGCCAGGGGGATACTGGGATGCATAGGAAGGGGCATCACAAGTAGAAAAAGGGAAGTGGTTATCCCTCTGTACAGACAGTTGGTGTGACCCCATCTGGAGTACTGTGTGCAGTTTTGGAGACCTCATCTATGCAAGGACATAGACAGGATGGAAGCAGTCCAGAGGGAGGGCACTAAAATGGTGCAGGGTCTGCAGCAGAAACCATATGAAGAGAGACTGAGAGAGCTTAATGTATACTCTTGATGAAAGGAGGGATGGGGGACATGATAGAAATGTTCAAGTACCTCAAGGGAATCATCAAAGTCCAGGAGGGTAGCATCTTTCAGAAAAAGAGATGTGTAAGAACAAGGGGGCACAATTTAAAGATAGAGGGGGGACGGCTTAGGGGTAATGTGAGGAAATTTTTTTTCACAGAGAGAGTGGTGGATACATGGAACAGCCTTCCTGAGGAGGTCATTGGGTCTAAAACAGTGGGGGAATTCAAACATGCATGGGACAGACACAAGGCAATTATAGTGGGGGTTTGCAGGAAGTAGGCTGTTGGTTAACTAGAATCTGCAGCTTATCCAGTAGGTAGGGAAATGGGCAGACTGTGTGGGCCAAATGGTCCTTATCTGCCATCAAAGTCTATGTTTCTATGTTACTCATATCCTTCTCTTAACAACATATGTCCTCAAATCAAATGTCGTCAGCCTGGAGGGAAGGCAACCTAGGCCTTGGATCCCCAGACATTTCCTCCTCAAAGGGTTTTTTTCCTCTCCTCCATGCCAATGGTCATAATATCAGTTAGAGTTGCTGCTTTCTTAGGTTAATTAGTTAGGTTCCGCTGTTGGATGGAGGTGGATGGTGGCCCCAGCTTTTCCCTCTCTCCTTATCTTCACAGAATTCATTCATCATTCTTGTCTCTTCAGTGCTCGGCACCCCATTGGGTATTCTTTTTGGGCTTTTTCTTAACCTACCTTTAGCCAATGCAATCATTCCCATAGCACCTGTAGGGGGCAAACCCTCCTGTAGGGTTCCTTGCACTGTACCCCTACAGGGTGGTATATCCCATGAATAGAGAAGCGGAAAGCCACAAAAGTAAATCAAGTCATACAAGCATCATCTCATCTCATCTCATCTCATCTCATCTCATCTCATCTCATCTCAGCTCATCTCATTGTGTAAGTACATTGAACTGTAAGCTGTGAACACAAAGCACAGAAACACTAAACCCCTGCATGGGGTATCTACCTCTGCTTCAGATTAAACCACAGGGTTGAACGGTGAAAGGGAATCTGGCATTAGTTTCATGGTTGTGCCAGACCTGCCAGCTGTTCCCTATCTTGCCGTCCACTCCCTCCCCTACACCCTGCTGTTTTTTTGGGGTTATCCACTATTATCCCATTTCATTGAACCTGGGTTCACTAGTTGAGGGCATTGCCATGGCAGCCTGGCTTACTACTAATGCTCCCACAAGGGCAACCAGCTCCAATACTGTTAGTACCACTCCCCAAATGACAGCCTTTGTCATGAGGTTCATGCCACAAAACTGCCCCTTCTACCAATGGGGCCAACTTGCCAGTTAAGGTTGTAAGGTACACAATCACTTGACCTTTCCAACTAAACCTGCAGCCATGAAAAACTTCTAAAATACAGTTTCCAAATCTTTACTAAAAAAGATGACTCCATATTTAACCATCCAAGAGAGGGTCCACTGCAGCCATCTGTCCAAGCTGGCAGCTGCATTCTGTGCCATTTGCTGCTGGCCCACACTAAGATGGTAGCTGCATTCAAATTGTGCATGCATGGTACACCACTCAGGCATGGGGTACCTGGGGGGGGCACCATATCCAAGACAGTGGCCACACTCCATTCCACATGCACAGTACTACACACATGTGCAGATTCCCTTAGAGGCACCTGCTCTTCCCAAGATGGCAGCCTTGCTGAAACATGCACACCATGATATATTTAACAATGAAGGTCATCAGTAATATGTACCCTGCTATAGTGTTGTGCAGATAGCCAGCTGAGATACCATGGAGCTTATTATGGTCAATCTGAAAAATTCTCCCTGATGTGATATTGAGGTACTGCCATGGGTTGTAAATGGGAACTTATCTCTGGCTACTATTCCAGTAGTATACAAAACAAAGAGATACCAGTTGTAGTTTTGCAAGTGTAAATCTGTTTGTCATTTTTTTTATTTGGCTATTTTATTTAACCTTTATTTTATCAGAAAGCATTCTACTATGGCTAAACTGCACCTCTATTCTTAATGCACATACAATTACTCATAACATCCTAACAAAGCTGGTGAGCAGTCAAACAATAAAACTGGCATGATTCTAACATGTAAGTAAAGCCATATCCCTAGTATCAGTTCCAAATGAATTCTGCAGTCTCTGTGACATGCTGCATCCTTTTGCCTAGTGCTTTTCATGCCTCCAAGCTGGTGAGCATAGCTAGCACCTTGTGCCCTTGAGAGGACCTGCATTATTTCATCCAACCTGGAACTTAACCCTACCAGGACTGCAGCCCCATTACTTACTACTAATCTTCCCACACAGCAGACAATAAGTACTGCTGAAGCCCACCTAGTCTGTGTGTCAGTGGACCTCTGCCATGACCAAGAGCTTCCATAAATATCCTGTACCTACATCACCATTTTTTTTTAAATTGTGCCACTAATTCTACCAGTACATGCTTGCAAACCAAAAAGTACCAAACTGACTATACACATTTATTGTGATAGAAAAACATTTTTTTCCCATTGTTTTCCCAGGTAAAAAGCCAGTGCATTACATCAGTTAAATATTCCCATGTAAAGAGAGACCAGAGCCATAGCCCTGTCATTGCCATTGCCATTAGCATGCTGGCTCCCCCCCCAAAAAAAAAACTTTTTAATTTTTTGGGGACACTGAGCAGCTGTTTGAGATGTCCAGCACTGTATACCTGAGCCACAAAGGTCCAGCACTCCTCACCACATGTTGGGCCCAACTGGTGATGTCTGCCTCATGTTGGCTCCAATTTTTCACTCAGCTCTGCTTATCTCTCTATGATCATGTCTTGCACAGCATCCCAGTGCAAAGATGCCTTGTTGGAGGCAGGAAGTTCCCTCTTGCTACTACCTCTGCAAAATCTGAGCATACTCTGTGTAACCAGTTTCTATTTTCTAAGCAAAGGGAGGAGACCTATTGTTTCTCACTACCGCTTTGTGCAAAGGATTGACTTTTTCTACCTACCAGCAAGGCAGGGAAGGATATCGACAGTAGCTTTCCTCTTGAAAAAAAAAAAGAAAAAAAGAAAAACAAATCCAGAGAGTACAGCACAAAATGTGTATCACACTGCCTAGCCCTTTTCTGGTCCAACAATCTACTTTTAAACAAAGAAGGGGGTCTGAAAAATTCACCTTAACTCAACACCCTTGCTTCACTTTTCCTGCAGGCTCAAAATTGGGGGGCTGAGGCATTGCAGCAGACAAACAATCAACCAATTGCACTTACCTAAATTCCCAGCTGAATCCTGCTGCTGCTGTGGGATGATTCCAATTTCAATTCCAAACAGAGTAGAGAAACAAGTGGATTGCTCACAGCTGTGCTCCCAGTTAAATACTCTTTCTCCATCCCTTGGATCACAACCCCTCCACCCCCAGGAATCCACTGCCTGGATGCCTAGCCCTTCTTGCAGTGGGAGTCTACCTGCCTACTTCCCTGATATCTGCCCGCTCAGGTGTGAGGAGGGGTTGTGGTCACTGACAAATCTTCAACTTCAGCAATCCTTTGTAAGCTGTTTTCTGGTGTCTATTGTTATTCCCTATCTCTCTTCATCTCATTCCAGCACATCATAGTGTTTAGAGACATCGTCACTCCCCAGCCAATTCCAACCACTCCATAGCGTCTATGGTCCTCAATATTGCCCCTTCCCATTTTAAGTAATTATCAGAGTCTTGTGGCCCAACATCTCCCAGTTCATCCTCCTACATACACAGCCAAAAGTATCTTTAAAATCCTTTTCTTACAGGCAAATGCATCTTTTCACTTACTTACTTTCCCCCAAAAAGGCAACAGACACAGTCAATCCTCTCACCAATATGGCCAGCCATTGGCTGGTGAAAAATTCTGCCACTGAATTTTGTTGATTAGATGGCAGCATAGTCCAGTCCTCAGGGTAAGGATGCATAATATAGGCATGTCTTCCTTTTCATCCATCTATAAGAACCCTGAAATGGGATGAGTTAATCTCTAAGAGGACAACTGTTCACATTTAGAATTATTCTCAGGCACATTATCCCTCTAAAATGCATAGAATTTCAGACTCCTGGCCTTAGGGAGATTACAGCAACCCATGTGGGGATAGGACTGACAACAAAGCCTTATCTCTGAACTAAGGGAAAGAAAACAGTCTGTGATGACACTCATATTGGAACTTACCTTGTTAAGAAAAACCTCCCTCTGAGTGCAACCCTCAGCAACAGAAATGACAGGCAGAGTATCTGACGTCAAGAATCATGAGGAAAAGGGGGAACATGTCCCAGAAGAGAAAACCACAGCCACCATAGCAACCAACAAGTGGTGGGAATTCCTGAAAAAGCTGAAGGTGAGGACATATCAGTTTGCTACAAGGTCTGATCCCCAAGATGATCAGTTTTACCTGGAATATACAGTACACAGGGTCCACCAGACTCCTCCATACTTGCAATAAGATGAGTGAGGCCTTACACTTTCATCATGCACCTGCTAAACTACAAAGACAAGGCGCTTATGCTAAACAGGGCCAGGGCAAAACAAGACCATTGGTAGAATGAGTTGGTGTCACAATGCAACTAGATAACTTGAAGGATATAGTCACAATGTAAAAATCTAGTAAAGCCTCTTTCTTTAGCAGAGAAACAGAGCTTCTAAATGAGGCTGAGGAAGCTGGTTTAAGTAGCCCTTGAAGAGGGAGAGAACTGGTTGTTCATGCCCACTTAATGGCAGACATAGCAGTATAGACATTCAGCGGAAACAACCATTATGCAACACAGTAGCTTGCAATAAATGACATCACAAAATACTGCAGTAAAAAGGGGTTTCCTTGCCATTGAGTTACATTGTTCCCTGCAGCACACTGCAGCATGTTATGATATGCTGCAGCATTACAGCATTGCATCCTAGCTGGCATGGCTGTAGGTTCAATAATGCTGAGAAATGTTGTGAAGTTTTCATTCATCATTATTTCAAACTGAAGATATTGTGAAGTTGTCCACTGGGCAGAACTTGGGGCAGAGTGCTTTGTGTAAAAATACACAGTGTATTGCTGGTGAAAACAAAACTACCTAATGAAGGCTGAAGAGCTGGACAGAAGCAAAAAAGCTAATCAAATGACTGCATTGTTCTAGAAAGTACAGGGATTTAATATTGTGACAGTCTGTTGTCAATGCATGTTAGGGAAAGTAGTAGAATGCAACCCTATTGTGCTGTGAAGAACATCAGCAATTAGAAAACATACAGTACATTTACTGCAATTATTTTTGATAATTTGCTGTCAGAGTGCTTCAAGGTGTGACTGGAAGAAATATGGAAGGGAGCAAAGTTTAAAAAGAAGTATTCAGTGTAAAAAATGTTTATGCAGCTGCACTGTGCTTATTGTCAGAGCCTGAGTGGTGTTTGGCAATAGTCTGGGTTTCAAATAAATGCTTTAGTACTGTGCATAAATCTTTTGCAAATGCTGACTGCACTACTACTGCATGTAGCTGTGATTTCAATATAAACAAGCAGTTGCTGGGGTCATAATTTTAGTGTCAGGATGACATACTGTAGGTGTATACTAGAGTTGTTTAAAATCCACTGAATGGAACTGGATTCATTAGATTCTGAGCTGACTTTCAGATTTAAGTATTTAGGATTTTGAACAGTAAAATCGAAACACTTAAGTTCAAAATCATATTTAGATTTTGGAATCTGAATCTGAAATCCATATTCAAAATCTGTGCTTTGCACATGAGCTTAGACAGGAAATGGGATACTGTACTTTTGCTTGTCTTTCCATACTTTCATCTCAGTTGTTGGTAGTCTTCATGTGAAGTGATAGTATGGAGATCCTGTTCTTCACATTTAGAACAAACCATGTATCTTGTGCCTGTTGGATGAGCTCTTTTTCTAGCAGTTTTTCAAAGGTATGTCCAATCCTTTATCTGTCATTCTGTGGTGCTTTGGCATATCTGAAAAAGCAACTTTGTTCAGGTATTTTTATTCCACTGTTTCTGAGTATTCTTGTGCTTTGTGACAACCAGACAACTTTTACTGGTAGTCCAAAATATAATGTTAAATACTAGCAACTTCTGTGACAGTAGGGGGCCAGGAGGCATATTCAAGGTGAGAAAACTGGCCTATTTGGGAGATGTTTAGTAGCCCAGTAGGTTCCTTAAGGAGTGTGTCCTTTCATTGAATTGGCTTACTGGAAGGGGGTAAGTTCATTAGTTCACAGAGGAATTGAGAGAGGACGTCACAGCTGCATCTGAACACATACATTCAGATGCTAAATAATCTATGGAAGGGAGTTTGGATCTTAGAGACACCAAGGACAGATAATATTGCAAAGTAGGAATTACACAAAATTCCAGCCCTGAAGAACTTTCTGCCAATCAGATGAATCTGGGCACAGGAAAGTGGCATCAGCCTCACTTGACCAAGAAACTAGGAGGAGAAAGAGAGAGAAGGGATATAAATGTTTTAGCCTACATAGTAGCTTCCTCTGTTTCCTGAGGTTCATGTGTGTCCAAGAAGGGAGCAAGACTGCGTGTCTACAGAGAGAGAGTCTGAGATAACAAAGCTAGTGGACAGGGAGGTAAAAAAAGCTCTGTAAATTGTAGGAAGGATAGAAACATATTCCTCCTCAAGTGTGCAAGCTTTTTTTTTATAATGCTGTATGTGTACTGTTGTTTTATTATATGAAAATAGTGTTATGCCTGACTATACAATGGCAAAAATAAATCTTGGACTCTGATTGGTCAAGCTGGTACTGGAGCCGTAATGTTATCCTAGCATAACATCATGGCTTTAGTTCCAGCAAACTAATGACCACACGGAAACAAAAATAAAAGCATCCATCCGCTGCCTACGAGCACCTTCAGCACTCCCCACACTGCAGCTCTGCTGACTGCTGACAGTCCCCACTCCCCACCCCTCTCGCAGTTGATATCAATTTAAAAAAAAAGAATTGTCACGCTAAACCTGCCAGATCACTTTACAACTCACACTACCACCTTCTCTCTTCAGACACCTCACTGCCAAATGTAAAAAAAACAAGAATACTATGGCTTCACAACCATTTGTTACTTCCTGCAGGCACACTCAGCCACCACGTGCTTCAGTGCAAAAGGCTGTTTCTCAGCATCAAGGCCAGCTTCTACTTTCATTTTGCCGAGGTCTCCTAGTACAAACAATACAAGAGATGGCACCGGGAGACCTATCAAAATGTTAATAAAACCTCTGAAAGCATCCTCATGTACTCACTGATCAGCTCACTCATACGTGGTCAGTGGGAAGATAAATTCACTAGTAAACTTTACGATCCCACAACTAACATTTCTGTTACTTCAATCTCCTGGTAGAAAACCACGATTAAAACAGATGGGGGTGGCGTACGACGATGACAATCTGTCACAGGCAGGGATAGCACAGAGACGTCTTAGTGTGCAAATTGCAGAGCCACATTAACAGCAGCTCCACCTACTGGCAGTGAATCAGCACTACTTTTTTTTAAAGTATACTTCCCCATTGAAAAAAACAAGCAAAAATATACCTTAAAATGCACTTTTTTATCTTTTTTTTATACAGGAGCCATTGCATGATAGGAATAATGCACGCCAGGGTGTGTGTTGTGCTGGGATAATGTCACTTCTTGGGTGACTAGTCATGCTCAGCCTGCAGCCTCATGCCTAATCACCCCAGGCATGATGTTATCCCAGCATGACACACACCCTGTCAAGCATTATACCTTTACTATTGCTGTTGTATTTACACAACAGGTGTTTACATAGAAACATAGACTTTGACGGCAGATAAGGACCACTTGGCCCACCCAGTCTGCCCATTTCCCTACCTATTGGATAAGCTGCAGATTCTAGTTAACCAACAGCCTACTTCCTGCAATCCTCCACCATAATTGCCTTATGTCTGTCCCATGCATGTTTGAATTCCCCCACTGGTTTAGACCCAACGACCTCCCCAGAAAGGTGGTTCCATATATCCACCACTCTCTCCATGAAAAAAAAAATCCTCACATTACCCCTGAGCCATCCCCCCTCTATCTTTAAATTGTGCCACCTTGTTCTTACACATCTCTTTTTCTGAAAGATGCTACCTTCCTGGACTTTGTTAATTCCATTGAGATGCTTGAAGTTTCTATCATGTCCCCCGTCCCTCCTTTCATCAAGGGTATACATATTAAGCTCTCTCAGTCTCTCTTCATATGGTTTCTGCTGCAGACCCTGCACCATTTTAGTTGCCCTCCTCTGGACTGCTTCCATCCTGTCTATGTCATTGCGTAGATGAGGTCTCCAAAACTGCACACAATACTCCAGATGGGGTCTCACCAACTGTCTGTATAGAGGGATAACCACTTCCCTTTTTCTACTTGTGATGCTCGTTTCTATGCATCCCAGTATCCTCCTGGCTCTCCTTACCGACTTCTCACATTGTTTACCCATCTTTAGGACATCTGATATGACTAACCCCAGGTCCCTTTCCATTTTTGTTGTTGTTAGTACCTTCCCTGCTATTGTGTACTCTTCTCCTGGGTTCTTGTTTCCCAGGTGCATTACTTTGCACTTCTTTGCATTGAATCTAAGTTGCCATACGTCTGACCATTCCTCCAACCTTGCCAAGTCGCTTCTCATCTTTTCTACCCCCTTTTGTGTATCAACTCTGTTACAGATCTTTGTGTTATCTGCAAAGAGGCATACCTTTCCCTCCAGACCCTCTGCAATGTCACCTATAAAGATGTTAAAGAGGACTGGACCCAGTACTGAGCCTTGAGGTACTCCACTAGTAACCTCCCTTTCTTCGGAATGTGTTCCATTCATTATTACCTTCTGTGTCCTGTTGTGCAGCCAGTTTGCTACCCAGGCTACCATCCTGGGACCCACTCCCAGGCTGGCTAACTTGATTATTAATCTTTTGTGCGGGACTGTGTCAAATGCCTTGCTAAAGTCTAGGTAGGCCATATCCATAGCCCCTCCCTGGTCTATTACTTTGGTCACCCAATCAAAGAAATCAATTAGATTCATCTGACATGACCTTCCTGCTGTAAATCCATGCTGTTTTGGGTCCTGTGCCCCGCTGGCCTCTAGGTACTCAACAATTCTTTCTTTCAGAAGTGATTCCATCATTTTTCCTACCACTGAGGTCAAACTTACAGGTCTGTAGTTTCCTGCTTCTGCCTTGCTCCCACTTTTGTGAAGGGGAATCGCATCTGTTCTCCTCCAGTCCTCAGGTACCACCCCATCCTGCCATGATTTGTTAAAAAGCATGGTCAGTGGTATCACTAGGTCCTCCCTTAGTTCTTTTAGGATTCTGGGGTGAATCCCATCAGGCCCCATTGCTTTGTCCACCTTGAGTTTTAGGAGTTCTTTCAGGACTCTTTCTTCTGTGAATGGACTAGTGTCAACCCCCTATCCAGAGTGCTTCTATTGCCTGGTTTAGGTAACTCCTCTTCATCTCCTTTTGTGAATACTGAGCAAAAGTATTCATTCAGTGCCTCTGCCTTTTCACTGTCTCCCTCTGCCCACCTCCCCTCTCCTTTATTAATCTTCACTATCCTTCCCTTAACCTTTCTATGCTCCCTAATGTACCTTTAAAAGGTTTTATCCACCTTCTTAACTCATTCAGGCCTAGATACGTCTGTAGGTGGCATCTGAAAGCATAGCCACTCAGGACAATAACGCCTATAGACATACTCAGCTGACTTTCACTCAGGCCTAGAAACGTCTGAGGAAGTCAGCACGTTTTACCTAACTATTAAATAAACTGAATTGCTTAGAACTGATTGCATAGCACCATTAGAAAGGTAATTTTGCTCTGAACAATTTTACTGCTGATGCTTTGTGTCTATCATGTATACTTTCAGAGTTATTCATATTTGTTTAAGGTATGGTATGCATGGCTAACATTTGTCTCTCAAGCCTCACCTAAGCACCTTGAATAAATCTGAAAAAAACCAGTTGTTTGGTATTTCAGCTACTATAAAATAAAAACTAAATGAATTACAATTGATTGCATAGCACCATTAGAAAGGTTATTTTGTGCTGAACAATTTTGCCTCTGATACTTTGTGTCTATCACATATACTTTAGGAGTTATTTACATTTGTTTAATGTATGGTGTGCATGGCTGACATGTGTCTCTCATGCGTCACCTAAGCACCTTGAAAAAAAATCAGAAAAAATTCAGTTGTTTGGTATTTCAGCTAGTATAAAATAAAAACTAACTTGATTACAACTGATTGCATAGCACCATTGGTAAGGTAAAGTTGTGCTGAATAACTTTGCCACTCATACTTCGTGTGTAGCACTTACGGTTCAAGAGGTATTCACATTTGTTTGTGGCATGCTGATTATGGCTTGATTTTTCTTAGAAAGTCCCAGGATGCAGTGCTAAGAGTATACAGGGCACAAGTGCTGGAAGTCTCAAAGAGCTCTTGTGGTGTGAATGAGTTAACTGAGTTGGCTATTTTTTCCTCAGTTTGGGCCTTTTCTATTCTGACTGCCTTCACCACTTCTTTCTGCTTTAATTGATATAGTTCCCTGTTGTGCTTCTTCTGTGATTCCTTATACTTTTTGAATGCAGCCTTTTTCTCCTTAACCTTCCCTGCCACTTCTTTGGAGAACCATAGTGGTTTTTTACTCCGCTTTGTTTTCTTTATTTGTTTCACATAAAGGCTTGTTGCCTCTATGATGGCAGTTTTGATTTTTCTCCATTGTTCTTCCACCCCTCCTTTTTGGCCATTTGCTAGTGCATTCTTCAGGTATTCACCTATTTTGCCAAAGTCAGCCCTTCTAAAGTCCAGTATCCTTGTCTTTGTATGGCTAATCTCCATGGTTGTGCTCATTGTGAAGAACACTGTGCAGTGGTCACTTGTTCCCAGATGTCTACTGACTTCTAAATTTGTGATCCTCTCTCCATTTGAGAGTATCAGGTCTAGTATTGCTTCCTCCCAAGTGGGTTCCAACCCTAGCTGTCTAAGGCCTGCCCCCTGCAGGGCATCGAGAATGACCCTGCTCTTGGATGTGGCTGCAGTACATGTCATCCAGTTAACATCTGGCATATTCAGGTCCCCCATTAACAGTATCTCCCCTTTTTTCAGCCATTTTGAGAATGTCCTCTATCATTTTCTTGTCCATTTCCTCCCCTTGAGACGGGGGTCTGTATACAACCCCTGTGTGGATTGTGATGCCATTCCCTGTCTCCAAGGTGACCCAGAGTGCCTCTTGTCCTGCCCCTTTACTTTTTAGTTCTGCAGCTTTGATCCCTTCCCTTACATATAGAGCTACTCCACCTCCTCTTTTACCTTCCCTGTCCCTTCTGTAGATTGTGTACCGTGGTATGTTGATATCCCAGTCATGGTTCTCTGTGTACCATGTTTCCAAGACTGCCACAATATCCAATTGTTCATCTTCCATCATGGCTACTAGCCCAGGAAGCTTGTTTCCCAGACTACAGGCATTGGTACTCATTGCCCTCCATTTAATGTTGGCTTTATCCTTTTTTCCCCCATCCCTGCTCTTATTGCCGTTGTCTATTTTTCCATTTGCCTCTGTCCTGCCCTGTGTTGAGCTCTGTACCTCAGTGTTTACCTTACTACCTGCCATGTTTTATGGGGGGAGGCTTGAAATTTCCTACCTCTTATCAGCACCTCCACCCTTGGCTAGTTTAAAAGCTTGCCAAGGAAGCATTTAAACCTGTCACCTAGGAGCTTGGTTCCCTTCGTGGACAGATGCAGACCATCATGCCAGTATAGATCTTTATATCTCCAGGTGGACCCCCGGTCCCCAATGAAGCCAAAGCCCTGCGCTCTGCACCAGTTTTGCAACCATTCATTAAACTGCATGATGTGCAGTACCCTAGCCTCACCCCTGCCATGGACTGGCAGCACCACTGAGAAGCTTACCATGCTTGCAACCTGTCTGAGGCCCTTCCCCAACTCCACAAATTCATTCTGCACTACACTGGCACTTCTTACAAATAGATTTTCAATAGAACTAAGCACATTTCAACTGTGTAATAGAAGTTTTTCAACTGTATTAGCTGAATTGTAATTTCTACTAGTGTTTTAAAGTGCTCACACCTCTTCTGTCTCAGCGCTCCTCCAGCACCCCCCCACCCAAGCACTCTGCCTTGGCACCGAAAAGTCTAACTACCTTTTGTCTTACTAAACTGCTCAAATCTAACCCATCCTAGCCTCTATGCTAATTAAGAACTGCTCTTTTTTCTTCTCTCCAGCTGCCTGCCCTTGAACGGGGCTGCTTCAGCTCCCCCACAGTCGGCCGGCACCCAGCCAGCCACCGACCGAGACCAGGATGCCCACCTGCACCTCCTTGGAAGGTATGGGACAGCGCAGCCAATCAGAACACGGGCGCTCCAGCAAACCCACTCTGATTGGCCAGGACTTTTCCAGTGCTTCAGACACCTGGCACTTTTTGCAAATAGATTTTTGATAGAACTAAGCACATTTCAGCTGTGTAATAGAAGTTTTTCAACTGTATTAGCTGGGTTGTAATTTCTACTAGTGTTCTAAAGTGCTCACACCTCTTCTGTCTCAGTGCTCCTCCTGCACCCTCCCCATCCAAGCACTCTGCCTTGGCGCCGAAAAGTCTAACTACCTTTTGTCTTACTTAACTGCTCAAATCTAACCCATCCTAACCTCTATGCTATTTAAGACCTGCTCTTTTTTCTTCTCTCCAGTTGCCTGCCCTTGAACGGGGCTGCTTCAGCTGCCCCATGGTCGGCTGGCACCCAGCCAGCCACTGACCAAGACCAGGATGCCTGCCTGCAGCTTCTTGGAAGTTATGGGACAGCACAGCCAATCAGAACACGGGTGCTTCCAGCAAACCCGCGCTGATTGGCCAGGACATTTCCCCTGCTTCAGCCACCTGGCACTTTTTACAAATAGATTTTCAATAGAACTAAGCACATTTCAACTGCGTAAAAGAAGTTTTTTTTTTGGTGGCTAGTTTTCCATTAGCAGGTTAACAGACCTGCCACTAGAGGGATTCTTGGTCTTCCTACACAAATCACTGTACTCAATCATGGGTAATATGGTCTGCATTATCATTCTACTTCTAATCCTGGCAAAAATTATTACTCATAAAGCACTGATCCATGCTAAGTCTGAAGTCATCCCAGCCTGGGAACCCATAATCATAGTTTCTGCTGCATCTTCATATTGCTTCCCTACTCTTAATCTGTCAGTTTTCATTTTAATTCTCATCCCTCTTGTCTGGCCCTCTTCCCTTCACCAATGTCTTTTCTGTGCACTTCCCCTGCTAGCCTTGAACTGCCATGTCAGCATCTCCTATGCCCTGGCTAGATGTACCTCAATGACTGAACACCCCACAAGAACCCTTACGAAAAGAGCCCACTTCTACCTGATAAATGCCCACAAGAAAATGTTTCTAATTCTCCTTTTCTGTTCAGGCAATGTTGAACTAAATCCAGGTCCTCCAACTCAAATCACTTCTCCGTCAGAGTTTGCAGCTGCTTCTGGGATGAAACTGATGATGGTCAATATTCTAAGCCTGCTCAAAAAACTTGAACATCTTCAAGTTTGGGCAGCCCGCACTGATCCAGATCTGATTATAATTACCGAGTCATGGTTAAAAAAGACCAACACTGATCCGCAAATTACTATACCGGGCTTCAAGCTCTTTAGTGCTGATAGGGATTCGAAGGGGGGGGAGTTGTTGTATACGCCAAATCAAAATTTGATGTTAGCAGCATTTTCTGTAAAACTAAGCCCAAGGAATATGAGATTGTCTCACTTAAACTTCACCTTCCATCCTCAGAGTGCACCACAATCATTGGTGGCTATAGACCCCCGTCAGGAGGCACAGAAATTCTTAATGTGTTGAAATCCATAACTTTGGCTGCTAACATGGAAACAATAATCTTAGGGGACTTCAATATGGATTTGCTCACTGCTAAATCCCACTCCCTAAAAGCCATTTGTGATGAGCTAGGTCTTACACAGATAGTAACTGAACCCACAAGAATCAATGCTTCTAACTCTGCCAACAGCTCACTCTTAGATGTCATCTTAACTTCGCATCCCCATAAAATCTCACATTCTGCAGTTTTCCATAATGACATGAGCGACCACAGTATCACTGTATGTACAAGATTCCAATCTAAAACCCAGCAGCACCCTAAATTTAGAATCAAATGCTCGTTCTGTAAATTCAACTCAGTAAACTTCCTAACCGATCTAGCTACGATCAGGTGGCAAGACCTATATCTTGCCAAATCTGCTGATGCCGCCGTCTCTGTCCTAAATGACAACCTCACCACGCTAATTAACAAGCATGCTCCTCTTATTAAAATAAGGGTGCAGAAAATCTTGCATCCGTGGTTCACCCAAGAGCTCAAATCTGCACTTACCAATAGAGACAAGCTATGGGCTAGGGCCAGGCACACAAAGGACCTGGCAGACTGACAGGCGTTAAGAACTGCCAGAAATGCCTGTGTTAAAAGTGTACATGCTACTAAAGCAAACTTCTACATCTCCACTCTGGAGCAGGCCAAAGGGAACGCCCAAAAAATCTGGAAGACACTGAGATCCATTGAAGGCCATCCTGCTGCTTCCTCCCTTCCCACCAAGATTCTGGCCAAGGAAGGGATGGTTGAAAATAAACTGCGAATCCTTGAAGAACTTAACCTTAACTTTGCCACTGCCGGGTTGGCATTCGACTCCTCCCCATACGCTAGCCGAGTGAATAGCAACACTAGCCCAGATACTACACATGCTACTCCACCTCATCCCTTCCAGTTGTGCCTGTTTAGCTACAAAGAAGTTGAAGACATAATTCTTAGCCTTGACACCAAGAAAAGTCAAGGGATGATGGCCTTGAATCATTTTTCTTGTGGTTAGGCTATGCCCAGCTCACAGCCCCCATCCTTCACATCTTTAACCTCTCTATTACCACAGCCACTGTTCCATCCTGCTGGAAATCTGCCCATATTCTTCCTCTCTTCAAATCAGGAGATCCTTGTGACTTAAACAACTACCATCCTATCTCTATCTTGCCCGTTCTCTCCAAAGTGCTGGAAAAACTTATATACAACCAACTAAAAAATCACCTCGAAGCGCACTCACTCCTAAACCTGGCCCAATTTGGCTTCAGGTCAAAGCACAGTACCATCTCAACCTTGGCTAAAGTCTCTAATGACTGGATCCATGCTATGGACACCAAGAAGGTTACTGCTGCAGTCTTTCTAGACCTCAGTAAGGCCTTTGACACTGTAGACCATCACCTCCTAATAATAATAATAATAATAATAATAATAATAAAATTTATTTAATTAAGCACCTTTCAAATTTTCAAGGCGCTGTACAAAAAGCATAAAATACCAGCAACAAAGAATACAATAAAACAGAACAACAAATATAACAGGTAAAAAGCCAATTACAGTATAACAGGGAAAGCCTTATCCCATAAGAAGGACTTTAAGGCCCTTTTAAAACTGTCCACCGTTGTACTCTCTCGGAGCGGATGGGGTATAGAATTCCAGAGGGAAGGAGTCACGAAACCAAAGGCACAGGCTCCAGAGGACTTCAAATTTACCCTCGGAATCTCCAGCAACCCCTCGTCAGCCGAGCGAAGCTGTCTCAAAGGGGTGTAGGGCACCTGAAGCTCTTTCAAGTAGTCAGGACCAAACCCGTGTAGGACTTTGTAAGTAAAAGACCCAATTTGAAGGTGATCCACCACTGTATTGGCAGCCAGTGCAGAGTACGCAGCACTGGGGTAATATGAGATCTTCTTGAAGCCCCAGTCAACAAATGTGCTGCTGCATTCTGCACTAGCTGCAAGTGGCAGATATCAACCCCAGCAAGCCCTAGGTACAGGGAGTTACAGTAATCAAGACAATATGTCACGAAAGTGTGGACCAAAACCGGTAAATCACCAGGTGGAACCAGGTGCCTAATCCTGGCAATGTTTCTAAGATGAAAAAATGCAGTCTTGACAACTGCAGACACCTGATAACGGAGGGTCAGACCAGTGTCAAGCTCCACACCCAGGTTACGCACCCATTCAGAGGTGGGGATCTGGTCCCCCCCAGAATTATTCCAGAGGGGGACCCCACCCCCAGACCCTCAACCCAGCGGCCGGGGTCCACCACCATAACCTCAGTCTTTTCCGGATTCAACTTTAAACCACTGGTCTTCATCCAGTCTTGGATATCTACGAGGCAGTTATTCAGCAACGAGACAGCACTAACCTGGTCAGGTGCAAAAGACAGGTAGAGCTGGGTATCATCAGCATAGCAGTGAAACCTCAGCTCATACCGTCTTACAATGTCTCCGAGTGGTAGCATGTATACTGCGAATAACATGGGGGAAAGCACTGAACCCTGCGGTACCCCACAAGGCAGAGAGAAAGCCCTGGAGGAATGTAATCCAGAGACCACTCTCTGCATTCTCCCCTTGAGGTAAGATGAAAACCTTCTGAAGACCATACCTGAAAGTCCACAAATGGACCTCAGACGTTCGAGCAAAACCCCATGATCCACAGTATCAAAAGCTGATGACAGATCAAGGAGAACCAGAATAGAGCGGTGTCTCTGATCTCTCCCCATCAGGAGATCATTGAGCACCTGAACCAGAGCAGTCTCGGTGCTATGCCTTTTACGAAAACCAGACTGGAGAGGTTCGTATAAACTATGGATGGTCAAATGGTTATCCAATTGAGCCGCCACAACTTTTTCAATAACCTTCCCCACAAAAGGGAGGTTAGAGATCAGGCAGTAGTTTGCTAGGTCATCCAGGGTCCAAGGAAGCTTTCTTCAGAAGGGGAATCACCACCCCTTCCTTCAGAGAGCTAGGGAAAACTCCCATCTCTAAAGAGCACTGGATAATCTGAGCAAGGACCAGGCTGATAGACTCACTACATCCCATAATCAGGGAAGTAGGACCCGGATCCAAACTACAGCATGTTGGATGCATCTCAAGGACAATCCTTATAGTGTCTACGAAATCTGGTAGATTAAAGGAACTCCAGGAAATTCCGGGCTCCGCGACTAAACATTGATCGACTGCAACAACCTTAGAGTGGGGTCGGGAACACTGCCTCCGAATATCTTCCACCTTATTTGCAAAGAATCGAGCGATCTCCTCACAGTCATTCTGTGTAAAAACTCGACGGATCTGCCGACAGACTGGGTTGCACAGTCTGTCAACAGTTCTGAAGAGCTGAGCCAGTCGATTCCGAGTGACAGAAATTTCCCTGGACAGGAATTCTGCCTTCTTACGGGAAATTTCTGTTTGATAGAGCTTATAATGCTCTAGCAAAGTAAGATGGTCAGCTTCAGAGGCAGTCTTCCTCCAATGACGCTTCAACCTACGCCTCAACCTACACAACCCTCTCAGCACCTCATTGAACCAAGGGGCAACGGGACGGCACGGGAGGGGGTGAACACGGGTTGGTACAATCTGATCAAGAGCAGCCGAGATGGTCTCATTATAGGCCACCACTAGCTGCTCAGGATCAGAGCACAAATTGTCAAACAATGAGAGGTCAATAACCGCCTGTCTTGCCTACATAGGTGCCACTCCACTTACCTTACAGTGGTTTAACAGTTATCTCACAGGAAGGATACAAAAAGTCAAAGCTGATAGCCTACTATCTGCCCCCTTCCAATTGCCAGAGGAGTCCCTCAAGGCTCCATCCTAGGACCAATCCTTTTTTCCCTGTACATCAACAACCTTGACTCCCACATAAAGAACTCTAGCATACATTTTTTGGTGAATGATATGGTTTTGCACACATCAGACTCGTCCTTAACTGAAGTCAGGAAAGCACTCCAAGCTGACTTTATCCAGTTAGAAAGCAACCTTATCAATGCCAAGCTTCTTTAAATGCCAAAAACCAAGACAATGATTTCTCGACACTTGCCTTATCTGGTGCCCTACCTACTCACCTAAAACTTCATAGTTACCTCCTAGGTGAACTCCTTGGAAGTCGTATCTAAATTTAAATATCTAGGTATGTGGATAGACAACAAGCTTTCCTTCAACCACCATATCGAGGATCTATCAAAGAGGCTTAAAGCACGCTTGGTTTCTTCTTAGAAATAGACCTCTTTCTCTCTCAACCCACAAAAGACTTGTCCAAGCAACATTCCTTCCCTTGCTTGACTACGGAGACATTATCTTTATCTCCTCCCCAACCTTGAGTCTATCTAAACTGGACGTACTGTACTCTATCACAGTGCACTTCACTTCATTACTAACTCTGTGTACAGGACCCACCACTGTGATCTTTATGCAGCAGTTGGGTGGACCTCTCTTGCCACCAGATGCCTCCTACATGCTGGCATTTGGACCCTCAAATTACTACTCCACAAACTGCCTGTCTATTTAACGTCTCTCATACACATCTCGCATAGTGCCTACTCCCTAAGGAAATCCAACCTTATCCTACTAGATGTTCCCAGGACATGTACCACAGCTGGCCAAAGAGCTGTCTCATATGCCCTCCCAAACATTTGGAACCAAATACAAACCAAGCTGGAGCTAACCAGCATTGTATCAATAACTCCTACAAAACACTAGCTATCTCTAAATGAAATGACATATGTAGGTGCTACTAGGCCCCCAACACCAAGTCAACTTCCTAGGTAACAAATGGCCCTCTACTTATTAAGCTGAAATGTGTTGCATAATTTAGGGCAAGGTTAAAGCTGGAATGTACTGCATATATAGCATAAGGACTTCTATTGTGTATACCTCTTGTATTATATATTTTATTTCTTTGTTGTTCTACATTTTACATCTCCTGTCTATGTAATTGTGAACTGTATGTGTATGTGCCTCAGGACCTCCCTGTGAATGAGCATGTTCAATGGAGTCTTTCCTGCAATAAACTTGAACTTGAACTTGAACTTGATCCCATGTCTAGCTAGGTCATTTGTCCCAAGGTGGACAATGATATCTAGTTCTCTCTCCTGTGATGTTGCTTCTGCAATCCTGAGGATTCACTTCCTGTCCCTCCAAGCCATGGCACCAGGCAGGCACCTTACTTCCTTCTCCTCTCCCTTCCCCAGTTTTACCCCCTAACAACTGAGTCCCCTATTAGAAGCTGTTTCCTTCCCCTGTGGTGTCCCTTGCCACCCTTTTGTGGGTCTCCCTTGTGGATGTCCTCAGCATTCATCTTGGTCTCCACTGAGGGTGCCATCATAGAGGAACCTTGCTCTGTCAGAATGGCATATGATTTGTGTAGAGGTACAACTAGGGGGGCTTCACCTCTGTTCCACCACCCACATCCTCCCAGAACCCACTGTGGTCCAAGTGCTCTTCATACTTGGCAACCTCTGAGGCAGTGGTTGTGGCAGTGGTGCTCTTTGGGTGGGGGAGGCCTCCTTAGTCTTTGCTAGTTCAGCCTGGAGGTGG
Source organism: Neoceratodus forsteri (assembly GCA_016271365.2). Taxonomy (NCBI): domain Eukaryota; kingdom Metazoa; phylum Chordata; order Ceratodontiformes; family Ceratodontidae; genus Neoceratodus; species Neoceratodus forsteri. The sequence goes on along the minus strand of CM057458.1, from coordinate 783,503,799 downwards.
GCAACCTCATCCATCAGAGCTGATAGTTGCCTGCAAATAGAACAGCAATGCAGTTTCCATAATGACTCCCAGAAAACTGCTGCCCCACAGCCAGTGCATTGCACCACTCCCCACATGTCCCTCTCCCTTATAATATACAATATGTAATATATATATATATTTTTTTTTTTTTGTTATTTGTGGTGTGTACCTACCCTTTATGCACTGTGCTGGGTTATTAAGAATATGATAGTTCTGCCTCAAGACCTGTTGAGGAAGATATGTCAGAATATGGCTATAAAGGAAATACCATGCCTGGGGGAATGGGGTATGGGAAAGGGTGGGTTGGTAGTCCACAGCCACTGGTAACTGTTAGAAACAATCAAATACACAACTGCTCTACCACTCTGGTGAGTACTGCTCTTTATAGTAATTCAACTAACTCCACAATTTACTAGACCACTGCTCCTACACAAACCACTCTACTGAGTCCAGGGATAAAAATGAACTCACTCCTCAGCCAGCAGGACACTTTTAAAATGTTGCAAATATATTCTTCCAAATCCTAGGTCTCAACCCCAGGAATCAAGCAACTCCAGTTGTATCTCACAACCTCTGGTTATAAAATTACTACACTTTTAATGGAATCTTACAATTCTCTGCTTAATGCCAATAAGGAAAATAAATGAAACTGTCTATAGAAAGCGTAGCTCCCCTTCTGAACAAGTCCCCAACAGTAGTATGCCTTACCAGGTTTCCAGGTCCTAAACGGAGTTATAGTTCATTCTTTGTAGTGTAGCAAGGTTCTCAGCCTCCAACAGACAAATCAAAGTCAATCTGACTGGCTTCTAACTGTGAAGGTTGCCTAAGACAGCACAGTGATGAAACCCCACCCAGAACCAATTGATTGACTAGTGACACCTGTGATGTAAGCAGGCCTTTCAATGTAGGCACTCTGCTATGTCTGATTTCAATACACAAAACCTTTCAGTGAAACCAGGGATAAAAACTTAACTTCTCAGCCAGCAGGACACTTTTAAAATGTTGCAAAAATATCCTTCCAAATCCTAGGTCTCAACCCCAGGAATCAAGCAACTCCAGTTGTATCTCATGCCCTCTGGTTATAAAATTATTACACTTTTAGTGGAATCCTGCAATTCTCTGCTTAATGCCAATAAGGAAAAAAAAATAAACTTTCTGTAGAAAGCGTAGCTCCCCTTCTTAACAAGTCCCCAATAGTATTATGCCTTACCAGGTTTCCAGGTCCTAAATGGAGTTATAGTTTGTTCTTTGCAGTGTAGCAAGGTTCTCAGCCTCCAACAGATAAATCAAAGTCAGTCTGATTATTAATACATTAGTGTTTTTCTAAAGACTAATGTGACTGGTTGATTTTTACTCAGTCTCTGAGAGAAAAGTACTGGGATAAAAGGGTTGCATAGTAAAAAGTCTATGAGAGAGAGAGAGAGAGAGAGAGAAGAGTGTGTCCTCCCCAGAGCAGATACCCTCACTATGGGGAGTCTAAAGGGTAGAAGGTGGTGGAAAAGAGAAATCAGTGAAGTGGTGTCTGAGTTCTGCCTAAAGAGGGGAACTTAACAGCAGTGATGTTGGTCCAGATGGTCTCAGTGGCCATGGTGGAGAGAGAGAGAGAGAGAGAGAGAGAGATGCTCAGTGGGGTTTGCATGCTGTTCTGACCATCACATCTTGTTGCAGCAGTGAAGGTGAGAAAGTGAGACTTGGCACAATGCACAGTTTAGCAACCCAGTATCTAAGGTGCAATCACAAAACTAAGCAGTATTAACAGATATACAACAGTAAGTACATCTCTAGCTTCTCTTGCTTCTGTTTTATTTTATTTTATATCTGGGGTCACAAAGTTTAGAGAGGAAATGCCAGTCGAGTATGATGCATAGAGGTTGCCAGAGCTCCATCAGCTTTGTGAGGAGAGTGGTACACCACATAAAGGCTTACACAGGACTATGATGATTCAGGCTCTGGGATCAGTGGACCAAGGAGCCCAAGGTGACTCTAGTGGCTTCAGTGAGAAGTCTGAGGCACCCCTGCAGGTTGAGTTGGAATTAGTGCACATTGCAGAAAGACAGAGGGACAGGGAGATGGAACTTGTCAGATTAAAAATTAAAGCAGCTATGCTAGATGCAGAGGAGACAGAAAACAGTGCAGTGCAGAAGCAGAGGACAAGAAGCAAAAGCACTGAGAGGCAGAGGCATATCAAGCAGAAGAAAGGGAAAAAGAATGACATCAGCTCAAGATGAGAGACCATGAACTCCAGATGGCTACACTTCAGTAGAGGCAGACTCTAGAAAAGCTAAGTAATGGAGTAGATGAAGGCAGCTGAGGCTCAAAAAGGACCAAATTGTTTCTAAAATTAACAGAAGATGTGGGTAGTGATTAGTTTGTTAATTCATTTGAGAAATTGTCTTTGCAATATGAATTGGCACAGGAGCAGTGCCAAACTGTCTGACTCCATTGCTTATGGGGAAGATATGGCAAGCGTTTTCAGGGTTGGACCCTAATGATAACATGGACTATGTAATAAGCAAGGCTGCAACTTTAAAACATTATGAGTTAACCTCCGAGGCTTACAGACTCAAATTTAGATAGTTAAGAAAGCAGCTGGGGGAGAATTACAAAGAACTGAGTGCGTAACTGAGTACTTTGCTGGGGAGATGGTTAAATGGGAAGAATGGTGTAAATGTTGAAGACATTTAAGAAGTGATGCTCACTGAACAGTTTATAAAATATGTGCATACTGATGTTAAATATGGTTAACAGATAAAAATCTTATTAGTGTGGCAAAAGTTGCTGAACGGGCCACTAGGTATGCAGCCATCCACTCCTGATACACACGAAGGTACATGGGGAAGGGGTTTTGTTAACAAATTGATGGTTAGGACACAAGGGGGGTCTAAAACCCAGCAACCCTTTGAACCTAGAATGAATACCCCAACAAAGCCTAAAAGTAATAGAGTAGAAAGTCAAAAGCATTATGTGTGCCAACATTTGGGGCGTTTGTCATATGATTGCCATTAGACAACAAGGATTAAGTCATGGCAAGGGGATTGCCACCACCCCACTGTTGGATGTAATGTGGTCAGCTTCATGCTTGCTGAGGTGGGCAAAAGTGAAATGTCCACAGAAGTGCCAGTACATGGTAAACTGCATTTGAAGTGCTATACACAGGGATACTCAGAAACATCTGAGGCCAGTGTGGGTAAATGGCACCTTGACATAAGGATTGATGGACACTGGGGCCAGTATCACAGTCATCCAGCAGGAGCAGGTACAGCCAGATTAGATTCTACCTATGAAGAATGCCTCAATTAAATTTGGTCCTCACCCCTGGGTCACTGTTCCAAAGGACAGAGTACTCCTGAAGTTGGAGGGGGTGGAGGTAAAGGTGAGAGGAATGTTGCAGGTTACCCACAGATATTTTGCTATGAAATGACTGGGATGAGGAAGAAGAGCAAGATAAGGTCTATGCTGTGACTATTAGTCAGGCTTGATGCCAGGGACAGGTAAGGTAAACCAGAAGACTGAGAAGGAGAAAAATCTGACACTGTTCATATCCTTCATCCTGTACCAGACATTCTGGCCACTAAGTCCAAGGGGTCACAGCAGACAGAGAAAACACCTTCCACTACTGAGGTACAGGGATAACCTGTGCCAGAGAGTTCTGTAGGGGACAGCAGTTCACTGATACAGAAGTCAGTAGACTGAAACCTCAGGGATAAGTACAGTAGAAGCTGCAGCCAGCTACAAAGATGACAATGCTGGGAGGAGTTTTATGAGAAGAGTTACACAAGGCTCAGCTAGCAGTTCCATCTTTAGTTGCAGCCAGCAGCAGCAGTAGTAATTCTGCAAGGGAAGACCAGTAGTGAATATTTTTAGAAAGAGACATTTTATGTAGAGTTGGGTTCCTAAGAACACATCTGAGGAGTGCAGTGTGTGTCAGCAGTTCCTTGGGAATACTTAGCAGACCTTCTGAATTTAGCACAGCAACTTCTTTTGTCACCAGGGGTAAACAGATAAAGAGACATTTGCTCCAGAACATTTACTGTCTGACGCTGTACAAAGATGTGGCTGAGTACTGACACTCATGCTCAGAGTGTCAGCATGTGGGGGAGAAAGGGGCTCAAGCAAAGACTCCACTGATTTAACTCCCTATTACTGAGGAAACATTTTACTGGGCCACTGCTGACATTGTGGCCCACTGGCTATGTCAAGCTTGGGGAAAGAAGTACATTCTTTTTTTTGAAATTTAATAAGATTTATTGTTATTAAACTTGTACAGTCACATTATAAGTTACACAGCATGTAAAGACCAAACATCTTTAGAGATAGCTGCACAAGCAATACCTATTCCCCCTCCCTATTAACTCCTCCCTCCCCTAAGATACCTAGACGTAAAGTAAAACTAGAATAGGTAAAAGAAAGAGATATGAGGGGGTTCCATTTCATGGGTATACAGTAAATTTAAAAGATCTATCAAACGACTTTCATCCTTACAATGTCAGACTTAAGATCCCTAGTGTATATCCTTATTTATTCAATTGTCATTTGAAGGAAATGTTTACACCATTAACAAAGCCTCCAATTTGCCCCATCTCTTGTCATATCCTTGAGGATGGTCCCTGAGAGTGGCTACTCTTTTTTCAATCCTTAGGCTGTACAGAATTTCCCTTAGCCATTCCAAATAGGAAATTTCTTCCTGATCTAGCCAGTGACGTAATACCAGTCTCTTTACCACTGAGGATACTAAAGAAATATGGAACCTTCTTTCCTTAACAGGGATCGATGAAAGAGTCCCTACAATACATATTTCAGGGGAGAAAAGATCCGCTAAGCCTGATAGGGGACTAATTGTTGCCTTGATTCTCTCCCATAGTGATACTACTTTATTGCACTCCCATAAAATATGAAACAATGTACCATCTGCCAAAGCACATCTAGAGCATGTTGCTGTAGGGAGTTTACCCATTCTAAGCAAGTGACTTGGGGTAAAATATATACTATGGAGAATATAGAATTGGGTAAGGCATAACCTGCCATTTTCGGAATATTGGTGGAGATCCAACCAAATACAATCCCATTCTTTGGGTAACATGGGCAATGCCCTACTCCAGTACTGGGATTCCCCAGATATTGTGGGGTACATATAAGGAAAGATAAACACGAGACCGAGTGGGCCGACCGGGCAAAAGATTGCATGTGGGAGAGAAACTCTCCTTGATTGGTGTCCCATTTTAGCATGCCAAACCAATCCATCGGCATATGGCGGATCTGGTACACCTTAAAAATTTGTGACCTCAGAAGCCCCAGCTCATAAAGTAATTTTGGGCTTTCAGGTATTCTTCCCTCCTGTATAAGATCAAAGATACACTTCCCTGGTGTCTCTGGTATACAAATAAGTGCCCCCTGAAGTTTAAAATTAGGGTTTCCACACAATGGTTGGGAAACATCCCTGTGTTCTCATATTTCATAGACCTACAAAGTTGAGTATGTACTTTAACCGATATACCGATAACTGTGTATCTTAGTTGTGGAGGTAATCTATTTAACGATACAAAATACATAGCATTTAGAGATATTCCCATTTTCATGATCAAATATCTTTCCACTTGTAACCAAATGGGTGTATATTCTAAGGGATTTACAGACCCTGGATCTATGATCCATCGGGCATATTTTGAAATATGACTGGCTAAATAATACAAGTAAAAATTTGGTAGCCTGAGTCCCCCCAAAGGTTTTGGAGCACCCATTTTTATATAGGAACTGACGAGGGCACTTCTTTTGCCAAATAAAGCGGAATAGTACTGCATGAAGCTTTTTAAACCATGCCATTGGGATAAAAAGGTTAAGCATATGAATAGGGTAAAAAATGTGGGGGAGGATATTAATTTTAATAACACTGATTCTAGCATGCGTTGACATTGGAAGTGTGCCCCGTCTATTTAAATCCCTTGTAATAGTTACCATCAAGTTCTCCAGGTTCAACCTTCTCCTCAGAATGGCACTTTGCATGAGAGTTATTCCCAAGTATACCAGTTTAGATGACTCTTTCAGACCTAAATGTATATAATCTGTGGGATGTACACAATTATTTAATGGCATTAGGGTAGTTTTATCCAAATTTAACTTATAAATCAAGACCAATCCAAATTGAGAAATAATTTGTAGTGCAACTGGTAGTGAGATAGCAGGGTGTGAAATATGCAATAAAAGATCATCAGCATAAGCTGAGATTTTAACTTCAAGAGGGCCCAGTATAATACCATTCACTTGTGGGGAGGAATTCAGGAGCCTGATTAAGGGCTCTAAATAAATATTAAACAAAAATGGGGATAGTGGGCAACCCTGATGAGTCCCCAAGTGGAGAGAAAAGCCTTTCAACAGAATACCATTGCAGTATACTTTGGCGTTCAGGCTGGTGTATAAGATCTTTACCCATTCAATAAACTTGGTAGGGAAACCAAATCTTTCCATTGTCAAAAAGAGAAAGTTCCAGTGTACCCTGTCGAAAGCTTTCTCCTCGTCCAGGGACACCAAAACCATTGGGTCCTGAGACTCCCTGGACATGGAGCAAATATGTTCTAGCTTCCTCAGATGGTCTAGAGAGGATCTCCCCCTCATAAACCATACTTGCTCAGGTCCTATAAGTCCTTCCCAGACTTGTATTACCCTAGCAGCCAGAATTTTTGCTAGGATTTTAATATCACAGTTCATGAGAGATATGTGCTGATAATTGGTAACTTTATCGGGAGGTTTATTGGGTTTGGGTATAACTATTATAAGGGCCTACAGAAGTGAGGAATCAGATATACCCCTTTCACAAAGGAAGGAGAAGACCTGAGCAAGAATGGGAGTTAAATCAGTTGCCAGAGCTTTGTACAAGTTAGTGGGAAATCCATCCGGACCTGGAGATTTATCTGATGCCAAAGCCTGGATGGCAGTTCAAATGTCGGTCTGTGATATAGGCTGCATTAAGAGGGTTTGTTGATCTTGGGATAATTGTGGGGGTGGAATCTTCTCTAAGTAATCCTGAACTCTTTATTTGAAAGGACAGTCAAGGGAGGAGAATATAACTGTGAACAAAACCTATCAAATTCTTGGGTAATCTCTACTGGGGAAGTTTTAAGGGTACCATCAATTTGAGAGGAGATAGCTTTTACCATATGGGAAGCTTCATGTGCTTTAAGTCACATAGCCAACAAATGTCCGGCCTTATCTCCTTGATCTGTATACATTGACCGCATCTTTAGCAGTGTATATTCAGACTTTTCCCTCAAGAAGTCTGCGTATTGATGCCTTAATTTGGTTAATTTGACTTGCTCTCGTTCAGAGGATTCCAGGGTTGAGCTATTTTCAAGTGTTCTATCTGCACTAAAAGGGCTTTAAGAAGCTCTCACTTTCTCTTATGGTCGATGCATCCCAACACACTTCCGGCTGACACATTTTAATGCCCCCCATATTTTATCCACATTAGCAATAGAACCTAAGTTTGATTGCCAAAAACTTTGGATAAGAGCTTGCAATTTCTCTATGACCCCGGGTCTTTAAGAAGTAGTGTATTTAATTTCCATATTTTATCTGCCTAATATTCAGATTGGGATTATATAGGAGCCATACTGGCAAGAGATCCAACAATACTCTAGGAGCTATACCAACATTTGGAATATGAGGTAGGGCTTCAACGCTAACTAAAAAGTAATCAATCCGAGACAGGGATTTATGGACTGAGGAATAGAAGGTATACTTCTTTCTAGTTGGATAAAGAGTTCTTCAAGGGTCACAGAGAACTCCCATAGTTATAAATTCTTGGAGAGCTTGTTGTGCCGAGGATGGTCTAGTGGCCCGACTATTCGTCTTGTACAGATTAGAGGTCATAGTAACATTCCAATCCCCTGCAAAAATTAAAGGGAGGTGTATAAATCTGGAGATCACTTTTAATAATCCGGTAAAAAAATTAGGGGATGGGATATTTGGACCATAAATACACCCCATAAACATTTATATATGATCCAGAACCCCATGTAAAAAAATGTATCGCCCTCTGGGTCCACAATGGCTATATTTAACTGGAAATTTAGTCCCCTTAGAAGGAGAATAGCCACTCCCCACTGATTAGTGGAATTCCCCCCTGTATAACTTTGTCCCACCCATTGACATCTAAGAAAAAGGTTCTCTGAAGTCAAGAGATGGGTCTCTTGGAGAAATGCTATCTGACATTGTAGTGTCTGCAAATGTCTTAACACCTGGTGCCATTTGATAGTAGTACGTAACCCTTTAACATTCCATGAAACATATTTCATCTTGTATTTGCCCTTTACAAAGTGTCCCCAGGTGTTCCAAAACTAAAAAAAAACATTTTACCCCTTGGCTAGGTATCATATCATCCCTTATATCCCCCCCCCCGAAATGGAAAAACAAAACCCAACACCAACTTAGATGTAAACTTCTCCTCCCACGGTAAAATAAAAATACAAATTTGTTGTCTTACCATTCTGGTTTACTCACCAGAGTGCTGTTGTGATGTATTCTTCCCCTAAACAACCCCATAAATCCCCCATCTCCCCCCCCACTCCACATCAACTGGCAGAAAACATTTAGTTTTGCATTATCTCTCTACTATCCTTATAAGCTACTACTGGCTATTATTTGTACCATACAATCCAGAACCAAGAAAGATTACTACTAGACTCCTAAACCCTTGTACTATATTGTGGCATTTGTATAATGATTAATTTTACCTTGTCTGCATATTTTACCAAGTGCCCCTATTAGTAATATAAAAGGAAACACAAACAAAAGAAAGCATCAAATTCTGAGTTAATCCCTGAATAGACTATACCCAAGTACTGTTAATAGGTGGCTAACTTATAAAAACTGGGAGCTCAAACATTATAATTCCCCTTTTGAGCCTATCAGGCTTTATGTAGTGACATTAGGGTTAAAAATCAGTTTCTGGCAGGCATAGTAAATAATGCTCCCCTGTGTGCGATATCTCCACCCTGGAAACATGCTTATCATCGCAGAGCTACCTAAAAATGAATCTAGCATACCTGCTTTCAAAACAAATGGCAGCTTAACACAAACTATGAGCTGTGAGCTGAGCCACCCCAACTTGCTGGTCCCCTCCTAAGTGACCATATATACTGGTGCATCTGCTCTGATGCATTTTAACTCAAATCGTTAATGTCCACCTCATCCTAATGCAGTCCAACAGACATCTCGGTATCCAAGAGCACTCTTCTACTTCATACTGTCACTTAAACAGATCTGGGTACAGCTTCTGCAATTTTTCAGCAGCTTGAGCGTGTGATTCAAAACTATGCCATTCCTCCATATGACACACCTGTAGTGTAGTGGGATATTTCATTTTAAAACGAATTCCAGCTGCAATAAGCCTCATAACTATTGGGTGGAACTCCTTTCTTTTTTGCCTCACAGACTTTGGCAGATCTTGGGTCATCTGTATTCTTTTGCCCTCCCAGAGCAGTTCACTGATATCTCGAATTTTACTGAGGATATGCTGCTTGTCCCTAAAGTTCAGCAATCTAAAAATTATGGGACGTGAAGGGGCCCCTGATGGAGGGACTGGCCTTAAAGACCAATGAGCTCGCTCGATCACATACTCAGACCATTAGAAGAGGGGCCTGCCAGCTTACTACATAGTTTCTGAATGAATAGTACAGGTGACGAGCCCACTTCGCCTTCGGGAAGCCCCAGAATTGGAAGATTATTCCTTCTAGATCTTCCTTCCAGGTCTTCTACTTTGACCTCCATAGCTTTTATTTGATGGTGCAATTGAGACAGTTCTGGGTCAACTCTCCCCCAGTCATCAAGAGAGGACATCCTCGATTCATTATCCGATGTACGCTGCGTTAGTGAAACCAAAGAAGAAGTAATGGTCTGAATTGATGACGTTAGGGACTCAAGGGATTCTTTCAGAGGGGATATTCCTTCCCATAATTGTTCCTCCATGAGTGCAGCCTGGAGATTAGCGTTGGTTGTTGCCCCTACTGGAGCTAACTTTGAGCGCTTCGCTGTCTTGTCCCGAGTTGGTGTTGTCAGCGGTGTATGGCGGGGTAGGTTTTCTTGCATCTCTGCATCCATTTTGCAGGGAATTCACTGCCACAATGCTCCTTGTGGTTTTCTAAAGATAGAATAAGCCAGTTTTAGGCGCTAGAGTCCTTAGATTCAATTTAAGACTTATTTTACCAGATCGTGGAGTCGGGAGCTAGGGAGAAAGCAACCATTCAGGCAGCCATCATGTGACCCCCTCTGAAAGAAGAACATTCTGATCACAGTGGAGTATACCACTTGATATCCTAAAGCAGTAGCCATGTCCTCCACAGAGAAAGAGAAGGTAGCAGACAAGCTGCTAGGGATTTACAGAAGAGTCATATATTCCAGGAAGATTTTGTCCAATCAGGGGAAAAACTTTATGATGGATCTGATGACTGAGTTGTGGAAGTGGTGCGGGGTAGACCCACTGCATACAACTCAATACCACCCACATGTCAATGACTTAATTGAGAGATCTAATTCATTACTTCCAGTAGCTTTGTATATAGTCTGAAATATCCATTGCTTAACCTGACACAAAATGGCCACCAGAAGATAATTAGTTAATGGAAATTTTAAAAGCATGCTTCGCACATTCACAGGACAGCACAAAAAGGGCTGGGGCAAATTCCTACCCCTCTTGCTGTTCGCATACTGGGATGTCCCACAGTAGACATTGAGCTTTTTACCGTCTGAGCTTCTGTATGCTAGATGGGTCAGATGACCACTAGATTTTGTTAGAGTAGAGGTGAGCTAGTCAGGAACTTTCAACCAAGAGCCAAGCCAGGTGTCTGGCTTGAATCTGCAAACTAAAAAACAAGTCAAACCCTGGCTACTGTAGGCTGATCTCTAAATATAAGTGTAATATTTCAAACTCTTCAATAACTGCTGACAAACATGCTTACATTGAACATAACTGGCTTGGCTTGACCTTGGCTCTGAACTGTTTATAGAGTTTGAGCCACACCAAGCATTAATCTTGGGCCAGGTTTGAGCTTGCTCTGGCTTGCCCATCTCTAAGATAGAGAGGAGTGGGATCGCTCTACTGCCACCCAGATGGAGTCTGTTTTGCACTATGTCCTGAGTTTCCTGAACTGGCTTTAGGAGTTCATGATTGTTGCTCAGGATCACTTAGCTGCAGTACAACAGAAGCAAAAGACTTGGTATGATAAAAAGACCAGAGCTCAATCACACACCATAGGGCAGAAGATAATAGTGCTCAACCCAGTGAGGAATAACAAGCTGCATAGAGCATGGGAAGGACCCTATGAGGTCATACACTAGATGAATGATGTGGATTGTCACAGAGTTGCACAATAGGAGGCACATTCAGCAGTTGGTTGTCCATGTAAATATGGTGAAACCCTATTATGACTATGCTGACATTGTCCTTATGGTTTGCAGAACAGCAGATGAAGAACAACAGTTGCCTGCTCCTGACATGCTAGAGGACAATAAGGGAAAAGCCTCCTGGAGAGCTGTGATGATGTCTGGAGGTCTCACACCCAGAAAAGCAGACCACTGAGGGAAGTGCTTAAAAAACTTTACTCCAATTTTTGCTATCATTCCAGGGTGCACTGATCTCAATGTGCATGAGGTGAAAACCACTGCAGAGAAGCCCATAAGGCAGAGGCATTATCAGGTGCCAGATGCAATAAAAAGAACAATGATGGAAGAGCTACAGGAAATGCTAGGCCTAGGAGTGATCCAGCCATCCAACAGCCCCTGGGCAGCTCCAGTGGTTCTGATTACAAAGAAAGATGGAACGATCATGTTCTGTGTGGAACAGGGGGTGGTTGAATGAGGTCACAGTACCTGATGCATACCCCATGCCAAGGACAGATGATGTACTGGACTGGTTAAGAGGGGCTAGTACCTGACCACAATTGATTTGATGAAGGGATGCTGGCAAGTGTAGGTAACCTTAGACACTCATGAGAAGTAAGCGCTTTTACCCCATTTGGTTTGCTTCAATTCACTGTTATGCCTTTCTGCATAAGGGAATTCACCCACCACTTTCCAGAGGCTAGTTGATGGGGTCTTGAATGGAACTAGACACTTTGCTCTAACGTATATGATGATATAGGCATATTTCACCAGATGTGGGACGAGCATCTCTCCCATGTGAGTGAAGTTCTTACCAGACTACAGAAGGCAGAACTGATTATTAAGCCAGAGAACTGCCAAATCTGGATAGCAGAAGTACCATGCTTGAGACACTGGGCTCGATTCAGAAAACCCCAGGAACTGTGCAAGTGGCTTGCACCAAAATATTTGATACAAAATGTGGCTTGCATCAAATTTTACATAAATTGTGATTCAAGAAAGTTGCTTCAGTTAGACCCTGACAGACTGAACCAAAGTAGCCTGTGCCATGCTTACATTCAATATCTGAGTACGCCGTGTTGCAAAGGGCTTGCATCACAAAACTGATGCAACATCCCATTTCCTGGGATTGAGAAAGGTAGAAGCCTTGACACTGCATCGATGATGGCATTCATCGGTCAGACCAGGGTGAAGCTTTCCAGCAACAGTGGTGCACAGAATGAAGTTTATCCATCTGCACACAAGGAAAGTGAGACAGCCTGGACGCCCCTGCGGGCTGGAATGGGGTCTTCACAAGTCATTGCTGTGGCCATTTCTTCTGCCGTATGGCAATTCACAGGTCTCACCCCCATGCAGAAGTTTTAGATGCAACTTGTGTCAGTTTTCATCCACCGCATCATCATTTTGATGCAGCTTGTGTCAATCCCCGCAATATGCCTCCCTTCTATGGTTTCACCCACCTTGGAGCATTCCTGCCCCTACATCCTTGTGGTGCCTCTGTGAGGACATTCATACCCCTCCTGCATATCTGTTGTGGCACACCTGGAGGCATTCACACCCCATGCTGTTGTGCCTGGACTTGCAGCATTCTTTCCACATGCATCGTATCTTTAATGCAGTGAATCTCTTGTGTCACTGTGGCTGACTTTACCACAGAGACTGCTCATCTTTCAGAATATGGTGCACAGTATTTGGCATACTGACAATTGATGCAAGGTGGTTCTTTGACACACCTTGCATTGCTCTAAGGGCTCTTTCTGAATTAAACCCATTGTGTGGGAAGGTGGCATATCATGCCTGAGCCAGCTAGGATTGAGGCAATTTGGTATTGGGGCACCCCCAAAATGAGAAAGCAACTGAGTGCATTTCTGGGAGTTGTGGGGTACTATGAAACATTTGTTAGAACTTATAGTACCACTGCAGCCCCTTTATAGCCTAGAGGCCTAGATGGCAATATAGCCTAGAGGTTAGAGGAATGAGGTGTGAACAAGCTTGGTACATTCAGTAGGCAAGACCTGAGTTTGATTCTCACAACCTCCACTTGCATACTGTGTGACTCTGAGTAAGTCACCTGACTGCCCAGTGCTCCCAGGTCACCCCTGAAAACAGGCACTTCTGCCTAGTGGGCCTTACCCGGTTACCAAAGACTAAAATAAACAAAAGACATCACAGCTAAAAACTACCACAGAAAAGGGAAACAGCCTTCCACCAACTGAAAATGGCATTATGCCAAGTGCCACTGCTGGCATGCCCAGATTAAAATTTGGAGTTTATAGCCAGCCCACCAGTGCAGTGGTAGTACTACCACTCCTGACGCCACTGACTCAAGTTTGGGAATGAGCCTGAGCCATCGGAGAGTTGGCCAGTGGGAGAACGGCAGAGCATCCCATCGAACACTCCCCTCTTTTGGGATGGAGAGTGCTCCATCCCGCTGCTTTACCACCACCTGGGTGCACACAGGTGGTTTTGTTATTGATCAGCAGCTCATGGGAGGGGCCATGGAGTGCAGTTCAGGAATGGCTACATTTGGGATTACCGGCATCCAGTTCCCATACCTGCTACACTTCTGGCAGGGGGCAGGATGAACCAACAACAGAAAATGGAGGTGAAGGATCGAAGGATGAAGCTTCTGCCAGCCCATCACTTCTACTGGAGGGGTCATGCCGCCATCTAACAAGGGATGCCACCAGCATTCGCTCCACCATGGAAGGTCAGACATCTTGGTGGGGGGCTACCCCTGTTGGTGCACAAACAAAGATCACTCAGTAAACAAGAGCACAGGAAAAAGGGCAACACCAAAGGTGGGTGGCATGGAATTGGTTGCCCCCCAGCAGACCGCACACAGTGTCTACCTGATTTTCTATGAGAAGATGCACACCCTACACCCCCTACTCTACATATAAAATCACATACTCCCCACCCTGTATCGGAGAGGTGACATGCACAGTATGCCATGCCCCAAACTCCTGAATGGCCACATTGGCATTGTGCTATTGTGGGTGCCCTCATTACTGCACCCTCTTTACTGTGCCCCAGCAATGGTATACACTGCAGGGGGAAGATGCTGTAGAGCTTAAGACATACTCCAGCCCCAGGAGGGGCAAGTCAGGGTTGCAGCACAGTGGTGTGTCATAAGTGGACTGGGAGGTCCCGATGGATTGTTGGTGGACCTTGGCATGAAGGCATAAGGGTACCAAGGTGGTAGGTGGAAGGAGATCCCAACCTTGCCTGAAGCACAGGATCATAAACAAATTAAAAAACAAAACAAAAAAATAAGATGTGGACTTTATTGTTCAGAGAGAACAAGTGATGGGAGTCTGAGGGCAGTGCTCTCTAAAGTATCAAGAGACAGGATACACAAGTCAGTTGTTTTCCTCACCCAGGAGCTGCTACCATGGGAAATGAACTACTCTACCATAGAGAAAAAGTGTCTAGCCATTGTCTGAGCAATGAAGAAATGGTCTCTCTATCTGTATGGAAGGTCACTTACATTGATCACAGACTAGAATCTATTGTTGAACAGAATGAGAAGGCAAAATGCCAGCCTGTTGTGGTGGAGTATCAGCTTCTAGGACTACGATTTCACAAAACAGCATCAGAGTGGAATGCAAAATGCTAATGCAGCTGGGCTGTCTCCCCAGCATGAGTAATAATTTAGTCAAGATAGCCCATATGAAATAGTTATTTGTGGACCTTACAAATATGCAACTTTATATAAATAAAGGAGGAAGTATGTGATGACCAGACAAATTTTGCTGGTAGTTTGAAATATTTTGTCAAATGTTAGTAACTTCAGTGGCAGAGGGCAGCCTGGAGGTAGTGTTCAAAGGTGAGAAAGCTGGCCTATTTGAGAGATTCTCAACAGCCCAGCAGGGTTTCTTAAATAGTGCAGACTTTTCACTGCATTGGCTTCACGGAAGGGGGATACGTTTGTTAGCATACAAAGGAATCAAAGATATGCCTCTCAATAGCAACTGAACACATATATTCAGATGCTAAATAATCTGTGAAAGGAAATCAAATCCCGGAGACACCAAGAACAGATAATATCACAAGGTACTGTAGTTGTCATCCAATATTCCAGGCCTGAAGCAGTTTCAGCCAATTGGATGAACCTGGGCACAGGACAGTAACAATAGACTTTCTTGACCACTGCACCATGGAGAAAGAGAGTGAGAGAGAGAAAGAGAGGAGAGAGACAGGGATGGAGGGGAGAGGAGGGAGGAGAGAGAGAGAGAGAAAGAGGGAGAGAGGGGGGGGAGAGAGAGAGAGAGAGAGAGAGAGGAGAATAAAGGCTTCAACCAAGATAGTGTCTCCCTGTTTTCACTGGGGTTCCTGTATGTCCAAGAAGGGAACCAGGCTGTGTGTCTGCAGAGAGAGGCAGAGGGGACAAGGCTAGTGGATAGTGAGGCAAGAAGGTTCTATAACATTTAAAGAATATATAGGTGTTTACCTGCTAAGCATGCAAGCTTTCTTTTATAATCATGTATCTGCATTGTTCTTTTATTACATGTAGATAGTGCAATGCCTGATCATTATTGTTCTAGTTATGCAACCAGTGTTCATTAATAAATTATATATTTTTCTAAAGGCTGGAGTAACTGTTATTTTTTGTGACTGCATCTCTGAGGGAATGGTACTTGGATAAAAAGGGGTGCATAGTAAAAGGCTTCCTAGAGAGTAGAGTGTGTCCTACCCAGATCAGAGACCTCACTGTGGGCAGTGTAAAGTGTAGAAGATGGCAGCAAAGTGCCATCAGAGCACCAGGGTTTGAGCTCTTACTGAAAAGGGGACCTTGACAGTGGTGATGCTGGTCCTGATGGTCTCAGTGGCAAAGGTCTGATAGAAGGAAAGAGGCTCAGTGGGGACTGTGGATTACTCTGACCATTACATGTTTAAAATCCTGCATTTCAGATTTTTCTTCTCATTCCTTTTCTTGTATTTTGGTCCAGCATCAACTAGATATGTCTGGAGGAGACAGCAGCAGTAAAGCAGCTAGTAATGGTATGTGGTCTTACACTGAGGTGGTGGCTAGTGGTAGTGGCACTGGTGTGGTGGAGGCTATTGGTACCATTGTTGTGGGACTTGATGTGGGGGAGGTTCCTCCTCATGATGAGGGTGTTGGTCCTACTTCTGCTGGGGATGTGAGCAGTACTGCAGGATATCATGTTTCTTTGAGCAAGGTGCCAAGTCCAAACACAAAAAAAAAAACGCAGTACTCACTCACAGACCATCTGAAACGTTATAGAATCACAGTGCAGACAGTGCCATCAGAACCTCAGGCGTTTTGAGGTGTTCTACCTCTTCATCAGGGTGAAATGAGTGGCCCACAGCTGCTGGATTATGGTAGTTTCAATTAACAACACAATAAATTCCCACAAGAAAATGGTGGTTCTACAGTTCAGTTGTGCTTCAAAATCCAATCATTCTAATTGCATTTTACTATTCCCTTTAATTAGGCTAATTGTCTCAGTAGGAACCACTTGAAGTGGTTATTTTGCATTGTCCCTAAGAACTGTTCAACCACCATAAGTGAGCTGTGATACAAAATCTAAATAACTTGCTTTGACAGTGTGTATATTAGAATGGCCATAAATAACATAGTAATATTTATTTTTTTTGAGGTGTAACAGTTCCTGAATTGCTTTTTCATTTCTTTCCTCATCAAATACTGATACAAAGTTACTATAAGACATAACAGAAACCATAACCAAATTTTAAATTTTATATTCATTGATCCCTTTTGATACTTAATTTGATTGGTATCCATGACCAGTGTATAGTCATTATTCATCACTTACCCAACTTTTACTGAATTAATCTTTTCACTTTAATATAGATGATGTAAAAAAGAGGGAATGAGAGAAGAGAGGGGGAGGGAGTTTAGAATAGGCAAAACATTAGAAAAACTCTAAGTCATGAATTTATAGGCAGATCATTCTATATGTCTACAATTTAAAAAGTGCAAGGTAATCAGTAACACTACTTAGACTCTTTCGACCTTCTTCAACAAACACAACATAGAAACATAGAATTTGATGCCAGATAAGGACCGCTTGGCCCACCCAGTCTGCCCATTTCCCTACCTAATGGATAAGCTGCAGATCCTAGTTAACCAGCAGCCTACGTCTTCCTACCCCCACCCCCTAGAATTGCCTTATGACTGTTCCATGCATGCTTGAATTCCACCACTGTTTTTGACTCCACCACCTCCTCCGGAAGGCCATTCCATGCATCCACAACCCTCTCTGTGAAAAAATACTTCCTTAAATTACCTCTGAGCTACCTCCCCCCTATCTTCAAATTGTGCCCCCTTGTTCTTGCACACCTCTTTTTTTGAAAGATGCTACCCTCTTGGACTTTGTTGATTCCCTTGAGGTACTTGAAAGTTTCTATCATGTCCCCCCTCTCCCTCTCCCTCCTTTCCTTGAGGCTATACATATTAAGCTCCTTAAGTGTCTCTTCATATGTCTTCTGGTGCAGACCCTGCACCATTTTAGTTGCCATCCTCTGGACAGCTTCCATTCTATGTCTTTGCGGAGACTGGGTCTCCAGAACTGCACGCAGTACTCCAGATGGGGTCTCACCAGCTGTCTGTACAGAAGGATAATAACTTCCTGTTTTCTACTGATGATGCCTCTCCCTATGCATCCCAGTATTCCTCCAGCCCTCCTTGCTGCCCTCTTACATTGCTTGCCCACCTTTAGGTCATCTGATATGACTACCCCAAGTCCCTTTCCATTTTTGTTGTTGTTAGTATCTCACCCCCATTGTGTACTCTTCCCTGGTTTTTGTTTCCCAGGTGCATTACTCACTTCTTAGCACTGAATCTAAGCTGCCATACATTTGACCATTCCTCTAACCTTGCCAAGTCCTTCTCATCCTTTCCACCCCACCTTGTGCATCAACTCTGTTGCAGATCTTTGTGTCATCTGCAAAGAGACATACTATCCTTCCAGTCCCTCTGCAATATAAGCTTATAAAGACATTGAAAAGGACAGTCCTAATACTGAACCCTGCAGTACCCCACTAAACTGCCCTTTCTTCAGAGTGGACTCCATTTACTATTACTCTCTGTGTCCTATTCTCCAGCCATTTCTTTACCCAGGCTGTCATCTTGGGACCCACTCCCAGGCTGGCTAACTTGTATATTAATCTTTTGTGTGGGACTGTGTCAAATGCCTTGCTAAAGTCTTGGTAGGCCATGTCCACAGCCCCTCCATGATCTACTACTTTGGTCACCCAGTCAAAGAAATCTATCAGATTTGTCTGGCATGACCTTCCTGCTGTGAATCCATGCTGCCTTGGGTCCTGTGCCCTCTGGCCTCTAGATACTTGACAATTCTTTCCTTCAGAGTGATTCCATCATTTTCCCTACCACTGAGGTTAAACTAACAGGTCTGTAGTTTCCTGCTCTGCCTTGCTCCCACTTTTGTGAAGGGAATCACATCTGCCCTCCTCCAGTCCTCGGTACCACCCCATCCTCCCATGATTTGTTAAACAGGGTAGTCAGTGGTGTCACTAGTTCTACCTTAGTTCTTTTAGAATTCTGGGATGAATCCCATCAGGCCCCATTGCTTTGTCCACCTTCAGTTTTAAGAGTTCTTTCAGAACCCTTTCTTCAGTAAATGGGCTGGTATCAACTTCTGTATCCAGAGTGTTTCTACTGTTTGTTTTAGGTACCTCCTCTTCCTTTGTAAATACTGAGCAAAAAAATTGTTTAGTATTTCTGCCTTTTCACAGTCACCCTCTGCCCACCCTCCCTCCCTTTTAAGCCTGACTATCCCTCCCTTGGTCTTTCTTGCTCCCTGATGTACCTATAAAAGGTTTATCCCCTTCTTAACTGAGTTGGCTATCTTTTCCTCGGTTTGGGCCTTTGCTGTTCTGACTGCCTTCCCAGCTTCCTTTTGCTTTAACTGATACAGTTCTCTGTCCTGCTCCTTCTGTGATTCCTTGCACTTCCTGAATGCTTTCTTTTTCTCTTGAACCTTCACTGTCACTTCCTTTGAGAACCATAGTGGTTTCTTACATCATTTCATTTTGTTTATTTGCTTACACAAAGGCTTGTTACCTCTGTGATGGCAGTTTTATTATTCCCCATTGTTCTTCCACCCCTCCTTCCTGCCCATTTGCTAGTGCATTCCTTAGGCACTCACCCATTTTGGTAAAGTCAGCCCTCCTAAAGTCCAGTACTTTTGCCTTTGTATGGCTTGACTCTATTGCTGTGTTTATTGTGAACCATATGTTCGATGGTCGCTAGTTCCCAGATGGCTACCCACTTCTACATCTGTGATCCTCTCTTCATCTCCATTTGAGAGAACCAGGTCTAAGATTGCTCCCTCTCAAGTGGGCTCCAATACTAGTTGTCTAAGGCATGCCCCCTGTAGGGCATCTAGAATAACCCCACTCTTCGAAGTGGCTGCTGCAACTGCACTCCAGTTAACATCTGGCATATTCAGATCACTCATCAGCAATATCTCCCCTTTTTCTGCCATTCTAAGTATACTTTCTATCATTTCCTTGTCCTTGTGGAACATGTCTGCACTCTTCAAAGCTGACCATGAACTGAAGAAATGCCGGTAAACTGTATAATGCAATAAAAGTACAAGGAATGAACATACTATAATAGAGCTACTCATAGTCTTTGTAATTTCTGTATCCCAGTTTCAATCTAAGATTTTCCTGAAAGAAACATTCATTTTTATGTTTGCTTGCATGCATGTGCAAGAAACATAGTGCCACCATACAAGTTTTCGTAGGTGTGCCTCCCCATTTCCAATGCCCTACTCCCTTTTGCAGGTGCAGCTGCACCACGCCAATGAACGTCGGAGCTGTCTGATAGCAGTTCGGATGCAGTGGCATACAGTTGAAAGCAAAAAGCACTGCAATCAGCGGTGGTAACATGTAGGCAATTTGCATACTGCCATTGGCAGGTAATTTACATACTTCCATCAGCAGTATGCAAAGTGCCTACACTCTGCCACTGCATCCTATAGCTGTCATAGACAGCTCTGTTTTTTTCTACCCGAGTAGCACTCTGGGAGGCCACTCCAGGGGTGCCTGCGCGCCTCCACTGCACACGGTATGGCTAATGGGTCCAACCCCGCCACCTTCACTGCCCCCAACAGACTTCTGCTGCCACGCTGGGAGCCCACCCAGAGTGACAAAAGTCTGTACAGCCGACTAGGGTTGCCCAATCCCCAGTCGGCTCCACTGTGCTGTTTCTAACCCCTTCCCCCCAAACCAGAGTTCCAAGTGCCACTCTGGGAGCCCACCCCAGCATGGCAGAATTCTTTATGGCTGACGGGGGTGCCCAATCCCCTGTCAGCTCCATTCACTCCCTTTCCAAAAAAACCTTCCAGCTGCCACACTGGGAGCCCACCCCAGTGTGGCAAAAGTCCCATGTAGGCCAATGGGGGTGCTCAATCCCCTGTCAGCTCCATTCGCTCCCCCCCAAAACAAACCTCCAGCTGCCATGCCAGGAGCCCACCCCAGCATGGCAAAAGTCTCACGTATTCTAAAGAAACAAACACCTGGAATAGAAAAAAAACGGTCCCTCATTGACTGTCTCACCCCTTCCCCCAACCCACACCCACCATCTGCACATCCACCACCCCACACTCCACCTCCACCCCATACTTACCTCTGGAGGCCAGCACTATGACCTTCAGTGGACCAGGAACATGTCTGCACTCTTCAAAGCTGACCACGAACTGAAGAAATGCCGGTAAACTGTATAATGCAATAAATGTTTTTTTTTTTCAACTCTGGTGCATATCTCGGCCATTTTTGGGAATTTTTTCACCAAATTTTCAAAATGGGGTTCTTGGGGACCCACCTCATGAATTAAGTCACTGTCACTTTGTTATTCTGTCTCGAAAGGTGATTTCATAGTCACTGTGTGGAACCACCTTTTGGGACTGAGTAACAAAATGGCAGTGTCACAGTTCATGAGGAAGGTCTCCAAAAACCCTATGTTTAAAATTTGGTGAAAATTCCCAAAAATGACTGTTTTACAAGGGTGCATTGTGTAGTTCCTACGCACACTCGTAACTTTGAGAATTTTTTATATTTTCAGTCCAGATTTTCAACATTGCTATTTTACCACACCTCCTTATGAACAGTATAGCTGTAACTTTTCATATCATGCCCAAAATGTGTTTCCACACATGTAGCACACATTACCGTGGTCGATGTGTGAAATCAATGTTCGGGACACATTAAGAAAATCACAGTGACACTAGTCATGAACAGAGGTGGTAAAATAGATATGTTGAAAATTTGGTGACAAAAGTCCATAAAAAGACTCTGTCATGAGCGTGCATTGCGCAATTTCCACGAACCCTCGTAAGTTCACGAATTTGTAATATTTTCAGTCCAGATTTTCAACATTGACGTTTTTCCACACCTTCTTATGAACAGTACAGCTGTCAATGTTCACACCCTGGCCAAAATGTGTTTTTGCACTTCTGGTGCAGAATAGCGTGGTCACTGTGGGAATTTAGTGTTCAGGATAGATTACTAAAAACACAGTGACACTGTTCATGAGCAGAGGTGCAAAAATGCCTATGTTGAAAATCTGCTGTAAAAAATCCCCAAACTACTTACATTATGGGTGTACGTTGCATAGTTCCTACGCATGCTCGTGACTTCACCAGGTTTTGTATATTTTCACTCCAGATTTTCAACAGTACCATTTTTTACACCTCCTCATGAACAGTATACCTGTCACTTTTCACGTTATGTTCAAAATGTGTTTTTGCACCTGTGGCACCAAATGGCACAGTTGCTCTGCAAAATCACCTTTTACATAATGAACTGATAATGTCACTGTTCATGCGGTGGGGTCATAAAAAACCCATGTGGAAAACTTGGAATAAAAATACCAAGAAACTCCCAGGCATTAGGGTTTTTGACCATAATGCCCTACCTTGTAGGGACTGACAGGCGCCAGGGGTGTGACTTGGGATTGTCGACAGTAATGTTCATGCCATTTCATCCCCACCCCCACCCTGCAGCCAGTAACAGGCATCGAGGTGCACCTTGGACCCTTTGCCCCCAGAGTTCACTCCATTCTCCTATACTGCACCCATTTCAGCATATTTCCTTATGGAATGAGGTAAAGGTAAAGGTGAAACACCCCAAGGCACACCTCGACACTTGGTGTCTGAAGGGTAGGGTGAGATGAAATTTCATGACCGTCATGGGTGATGACCCAAAGGCACACCCCAATGCCTGTTTATCTCTGCAGAGTGAAGATGGAGTTGGTGTCAGTTCAATACTTCAATGCCATTCCTATACTGCATCTGTCTAACTCCTGCACCTCCACTACTAATGTCAGCAAACAAACATTTGGCATTGACAAATGCTTGTTGAAATGATTCTTTAAAAGAGTCCCAGGTATTACAATTAAATATTTCAGATGTGCAAGTCACCTGTTTGAAAAATGACATCTTCCACTTTGATTGTATCATGGTCAAAAATGTCTGTAGGAGGATGTAGTTGTGGCTCTTGTTCTGGTTCTGGTGGTTCTCTTGGAAACCAACCAATTTCTGAGGATGGTTCTGGGGAGGACTACATTATTCAAAAACATTAAGAAACCAGAAATTGTGACCCTGACTGGGTGTGTCACCAATAGCACACAGTGCACAACAGACTAACTTTTGGGTAATTGATGGATCTGCCAGTACTAGCCTCACCACTTGTAGCACTGCAGTAGTTGTACCTAGTCAGAGTCGGCATCAGAGGTAGTTCATGAACCCAGGCCTGTGTCAGATGATCCAGTACCTGTATCAGCTGTGGTTCTGGAAGCTGTGGAAGTTTTGAAGGAGCAGCAGACTAAAGATAATGAACCCCTGTTGCTGTGGAAGAAGTCAACAAGCCTAAAAATGAACCCACCCCACCTTTTGATAACGGTGATGTTGAGTAGGTCTCCTCCCCCTTACCATTGCATGATGACAATTATGATGATGTGGAACTGGCAGTTAAGGCTAAACATGCTGGGCAGAAGAGGAAACGTCAGCCATTAAATCTACTGATCCTGTGGAGATGGCAGTGGGGGGGTTCTGTGTTGGGGGGATTACACTCTGATGCCATGTCTTAATGCACCATTAGATAATTAGCTATTAAATATCCACATGGCATGGTAGTGAGATCAGGAAGCCAAGTAGCCACCTCTGCCTGCAGGGCTGGCACCACCATGTATGTAAATATTGTAAATATTATACGTATTCATTTTCATGTATGTGTGTTTCTTGAGGACAGAAGAAGGAAATGTGATGTCTCCCCATCCCACCCAAAACCCCCATAAAATTTTTTAAAAAACCTTAAAAAAACACAAAAAATTAAAAAAACACAAACAAATCAAGTTTTGTCATTTTTTAAAATGTTGCATTGTTAGTAGTACATGTCTAGTTGTACAGACTGCAAATATAATGCAACAGCAGACACATAGGTGTTGTGTGTCTTTATATGTGCCCCCAGGACATTCCCTTAAAGAGATTGGCTCAATTTTCTGAACCCTGAGAATTCCACAATAATTTGGCTCTGGGGGCTTGTGGCATTCTCCTGGCTGCCCATTGGGATTTTCAATCCAGAGGGCCAAATGCCTCAAGCTAGATCAGGTTTTCCCAGGACTAACTAGCACCATTTGGAGGACCATTTTTATGGTGTTTGTGCCAAATATTTGCACAGCGGCCATAAAGTGTGAACACTCTCAAAACAAAACCAGATGTACTACAATTGAATGCAGGTGTGTCAAAGGAGTTTGGCACAGCTGCACCAAAGAATGGGGTTGATGTAGGGTGTGACGCAAGCCTTGCACCACCCTTTGAAAACTGAGACCATTTTTTCTTGCAGTTTCTTGTACTAAAATGCAGAAATGTGGAGCTGCTTTAGTTCAAAGGTAGTTACTCCACGATGCTTTATGATTTTTTTTCTATTATAGAAAAATAGAAGCATAGACTTTGACAACAGATAAGGACTTCTTGGCCCACCTAATCTGACCACTTCCCTACCTACTGGATAAGCAGCAGATCCTAGTTAACCAACAGTCTATTACTTCCTACCCACCACAAGAATTGCCTTATGTCTTTCCCATGCATTCTTGAATTTTCCCACAGTTTTAGATTCTACAACCTCCTCAGGAAGGTGGTTCCATGCATTCACCACCCTCTCTGAAACAATACTTCCTCACATTGCCCCTGAACCATCCCCCATCTTCAGATTGTGTCCCCTTGTTCTTGCACATCTCTTTTCTGAAAGATGCTACCCTCTTGGACTTTGTTGATTCCACTGAAGTACTTAAATGTTTCAGTCATGTCCCCTCTCTCCCTCCTTTCCTCAAGGGTATACAAATTAAGCTCCTTTAGTCTCTCCTCATATGGGTTCTCTTGCAGACCCTGCACCATTTTAGTTACCCTCCTCTGGAATACCTCAATACTGTCTATGTCCTTGTGGAGATGGGGTCTCCAGAATTGGACACAGTACTCCAGATGGCGTCTCACCAACTGTCTGTACAAAGGGATAACAACTTCCTGTTTTCTGCTGGTGATGCCTCTCCCTTTACATCCCAGTATCCCCCCAGCCCTCCCTATTGCCTTCTCACATTGCTTGCCAACCTTAAGGTCATCTGATATGATAACCCCCAGATCCCTTTCCATTTTTTGTTGTTGTTACTACCCCCCCAGTTGTGTACTCTTCCCCAGGGTTTTTGTTTTCCAGGTGCATTATTTTGCACTTCTTTGCAGTGAATCCAAGCTGCCATACTTCTGACCATTCCTCCAACCTTGCCAAGTGCCTTCTCATCCATTCCACCCCTCCCTTCTGTATCAACCCTGTTGCAGATCTTTGTCATCTGCAAAGAGGAATACATTTCCTTCCAGTCCCTCTGCAATGTCAGTTTTAAAGCCATTAAACAGGACTGGACCCAATACTGAACCCTGCAGTACCCCACTATTAGCCCCCGTTTCTTCAGAATGAACTCCATTTACTATTACCTTCTGTGTCCTGTTGTCCAGACAATGTTTTGCCCAGGATACTGAACCATCCAGGGACCCATTCCCAGGCTGGCTAATTTGTTTATTAATCTTTTGTGTGGGACTGTGTCAAATGCCTTACTAAAGTCTAGGTAGGCTATGTCCACAGCCCCTCCCTGGTCTACTACTTTAGTCATCAGGTCAAAGAAATCAATTAGATTTGTCTGACATGACCTTCCCACTGTGAATCAATGCTGCCTTGGGTCCTGTGCCCCACTGGCCTCTAGGAACTCATCAATTCTTTCCTTCAGAAGTGATTTTCCCTACCACAGAGATCAAACTGACAGGTCTGTAGTTTCTTGCCTCTGTCTTGCTCCCACTTTTGTGAAGGGGAATCACATCCACCCTCCTCCAGTCCTCAGGTACTACACCATCCTCCCATGATTTGTTAAAAAGGGTAGTCAGTAGTGTCGCTAGTTCTCTCCTTAATTCTTTTAGAATTCTAGGTGAATCCCATCAGGCCCCATTGCTTTGTCTACCTTCAGTTTTAGAAGTTCTTTGAGAACCTTTTCTTCTGTGAAATGACTGGGATCAACCCCCCCTATCCAGAGTGCTTCTGTTAATTGGATTAGGTACCTCCCACTCCTCCTTTTTTTGTGAATATTGAGTAGAAGTATTCATTCAGTATCCCTGCTTTTCTACTGTCCCTCTCTGCCCACCTACCACCCATTCTATTCAGTGTCACTATCCCTCCATTTGTCTTTCTACACTCCCCAATGTTCCTATAAAAGGTTTTATCCCCCTGCTGAAACAAGTTGGCTATATTTTCCTCAATCTGGGCCTTTGCTATTCTGGCTGCCTTCCCTGCTTCCATCTGTCTTAACTGGTACAGTTCTCTGTCCTGCTTCTTCTGTGTTTCCTTATACTTCCTAAATGCTATCTTTTTCTCCCTAACCTTCCCCGCCACCTCTTTTGAGAATTATAGTGGCTTTTTCTTTCATTTTGATTTGTTTATTTGCTTCACACAAAGGCTTATTGCCTCTGTGATGGCAATTTTGATGTTTTCCCATTATTGCTCTATACCTCCTTCTTGCCTGTTTGCTAGTGCTTTTCTAAGGCACTCTCCCATTTTGACAAAGTCAGCCCTCCTGAAGTCCATTACCCTCACTTTTTATGGCTTGACTCTGCAGCTGAGTTTATCGTGAACCACACTGTTTGGTGGTCACTTGTTCCCAGATGGCTACCCACTTCTAGATCTGAGATCCTCTCACTGTCCCCATTTGAGAGTATGAGGTCTAAGATTGATCCCTCCTGAGTGGGTTTCAACACTAGCTGTCTGAGGCATGCCCCCTGTAGGGCAACAAGAATGGCCCTGCCCTTGGATGTGGCTGCAGTGAAGGTGCTCCAAGTACCAGAAGGGAAAGGATCATTCATTTGCCATCTGGTACTGAGTGCATAATCCATTTCCATTTTCTGATAGCCAGATCAGCCCTGGTGCTTTGTCCTTTTATGGTATTATCATGCCTTTATATGTAGAATGAGGAGACATTCTTCATTCAGAAGAATGGAACATCTTTTACAAAGATGATTTCATGATTTTAAATCTGTTGTGTCTGATTGATGTCAGTGTGGCAACTTCAAATAACAAGGCTGTTGTTATCTGAACCTTGGTATCAGTCATGCACAAAACCCAATTTAACATTGCAAAATAAAGTTTGAAAAAAAATGAGGCATTCAAATGAATGGAGTAAACCCCCACACTGTACCCATGAAGATGCCCTCATGCCACCAGTTGTGGGAGTATGAGGCTTATGAGGCTTTCAGGAAGTGGAACAGAATTGTGCTGTCAGCCCCCGGGAGTAAATTAAGATCCCTTCTCTTCCGCTGGAGGATACTAGAAAAATTGTTTAAGCATCATTGAAGACCTACCATTGAGGCAAGGGAGCTCCCTATTTTTGCATTTTAAGTAACAATAAAGGTGCTACTTAAATTTAATAATTGCTTAGCCTACCAAGTGTCACAAGCTCTGGATTCTCATCACAATTCACAGCTTGCAACTTGCAAAAATGTTTCTGTTTCTTTTTCTTGGGTTTACCTGGGAATTTGTAAATTGGGTTAAGTAACAAGGGGCTCAATTCTAAAATGGGTTATGCATGTCTCAAGGCAACCTGCGACAAACACAATGGCATAAGTCGCACCTTGTGACATGCGTTATGCCATTTGTGAGTCTGAGAGGTGGCCTGCACCATGGCATGTGCGTCCTGCGTCCAAGGGGTCTTCCATCAGCCACAGCCCCTATGGTATGGAAGAAGGGGGTGGTTTATGGCAGCAACTGTGCCCTATTCTGAAAGAGCAGCTGCTGTAACCCACTTATGTGATTCTGAGACACACTGCGGCACTGTGGGGTTAGACCAGCAGTTAGCTGGTCTAAAGGGCATCCATCCATGCTCCCCCTACAGTGCTGCAACACGCACACAGACGTGCCCAATGTACTCCCCCATCACATAGATGCACCCCTGCAATTCCAGGGTGCCACCCTCCAGCACCTGAGTCTGTTTTCTCTAGTGCCACCCGTGCTCCTCTGCCACACTGCCACCCCCCTATGGCCCATGGGGGCTTGCTGGGCTTTTTCAATGGTGGGGGATTCAGGGGGCTGTTCATTGCAGTTGGTGGCTTGCAGCACACAGGTCTGTTGTACCATTCTCTTGGTGCAACACTGTGGCTGCCTCAAGTCACAGGATGTAAGTGCCGGGGACCCTGCCTGTCTTGGAATAGGGCGCAGGGTCCCTGGCATAGTGGCACACGTCGCAACTTGCATATGCCAATCTGGCCCCATTCATCATGAGATACTTTTGTTGTCACAATCTTTTGTTCCTCTACTATGAATCACTTTGTGAATGACAAATAATGATTTAGCCTTTTACTGACTCATGAAGGTGATCAATTGGGTGGTGCCATACCACTTAATAGTGTGCTAATGAAAGATTGTTATTCTGGTATTGTTTTTTATAGTTGACTTGCCTGACAAGGGGTCAGTATATTGAAGGTTGTACTGCTACATTGTCATTAGCAATATTTTTGTGCACTCACATTTTATGTACTGCTGCACTCGGTTCCTCATCTCTGTTCTCCTAAGAAGAACATTGCAGACACATACAGCTGATTTTGTAACATATGTAGCTTAATGGATATTTCTTCTGTTCCAAGATCACACTGTCATCCATGTCAATACTAAGGTGTTTCTATTATACACATAATGCTTTTCTGCACTGAAACTGTGCTGTATTGTACAATGTATCATTTATTGAAAAGTGATGCAATATCTTTAGCATTGCCACTCACTATCTTCCACACAGTCTCAACACCAGCATGTCCCATGCCATCCAACAAAAGAAGTCAACCACAATCCAGCCAACCACATCCAGCAGCCCTGTCTCTGGCACCAGAGTAGGACTTGTATCTTGGAAGCCACCAGCTGATAGTCCATCAAAGACAGCGCCTTCGGAATGATTTGAAGTGAAAACAGCACTGAAACACGGTGTGACCACTTATCGGCAAACGACAGTCCCCCCATTCCCCGAGTTGCATCCCCACCGTAGTTGGCATATATAGTAAGGGTGTGTGGGGGGCAAAGCCCCCCATAAGGGGGTGTGGGGGAAGAAGCCCCCTGCAATAAGACAGTTTGTTGTAAATGGTTACACTGTGTTTCTGTGCTGTTTTCACTCCTTGCCATTCCAGAGTCACTATCTTGACATGGAACCCACCATCCAGTAGCAACAAACCAACAGCCAGTGTTCACCAGAAACCCAATCCATGCTGCCAGCATGGGACCCATGTCTAGGAAATCAGTCTGCCAGTAACTACTAGCCAGCAGCCAGCTACCAGCCATCAGCTAGCAGCCATCATCCACCATTCACCTGGTCTCTAGCAGCAGTGTAGGATCCATATTCAGGAAGCCACCGGGCCACCAGTTAGCAGCAGCCCTATCACTGGTACTAGTACAGTATCCATGTCCAGGAAGCCACCAGCCAATAGCAAGCAAATACTCTGGTGCAGTGTCTGACTCTGGTGTTATTTAAAAACAATTTAAAGCAATACCTTTTTGACAGAACTGCATGCAAATGTTCCTAGCCACTGTCTATGCAACCTATGAATGATTGTTTTGTGCAATTTCTGACTGTGTTATTTATTCTTATGTTTTGTTTGTCACTGGACACTTGTGAAAATGGGCAGTTTTGCTCACACGCCTTTCCATTATAAAAAATAAATGAAAGAAATGACATGAAACCCAACCTCTGCCACCAGCATAGCACCAATGTTCAGGAAGCCATCAGCCAGTGGCCACTAGCTAAAAGCCAACAGCCACAAGCCACCAGCAACCCCAGTCTCTTGTGCTAGTATAGGACCCATGTCCAGGAAGCCACTAGCCAGCAGCAACCAGCCACCAGATAGCAACCAGTAGCCACTGGCAAACTGATCTCTTGTGCCAGCACAGGACCCATGTCCAGAAAGCTGGAAGTCAGCACCAACCAGCCAGTAGTCACCAGCAACTCAGTCTCTGGCACCAGTGTAGGACCCGTGTGTCCAGGAAGTGACCAGCCAAGAGCCAGTAGCCAACCATCATCAGCCAGTAGCAACCAGCCAGCATTTAATAGTAACCCAGTGCCTGATGCCAGTATAGGACCCATGTTCAGGAATGCACCAGCCTCCAGCAACCTAGTCTCTGGCACTAGCATAGGACATATGCCCAGGAAGCAACCAGCCAGCAGCTAGTAGCCACCAGCCAGTAGGCACCAAACTGTAACCTGAACTCTTGTGTAAGCATAGCAGTCAGTCAATGTTGGCTACTAGCCAACCAAAACCAGCCACCTGCCAGCCAGTGCTGGCCACCAGCCAGCCACATACAGCCTCCAGCCAGTCAAAGCCAACCACAAGTCAGCCAAAGTCAGCTGCCAGCCAACCAATACCGCCACTAGCCAGCCACCAGCCAGCCAAAGACCACCACTATCCATTCAAAGCCAGCCACTAGCCAGCAGAAGCAAACACCAGCCAGCCAAACCGTAACCCAGACTCTTGTGCCAGTGTAGCAGTCAGTCAATACCAGCCACCAGCAAGACAAATCCAGCTAAACTGGATCCAAGTGCACATTTGTGCCAAGGGAATAGTGCAGGGGTGCTCCAATGGGACTGGCTACACCAAAATATACAGTGCGCTCCAAGGCAAGGAGCATTCCTAATAATGAATAGTTCAGAACTCAAGTAAAGTTACAAATCCACTTTCATAAGGAATCTGAGTTCATAGCAGTCATTACACCAGAAGCAGCTGCACCTCAGTGCTTCAATCGAAAGTGCTTCAGGACAAAGCCCTTTTGGGTGAAGCACTAGGGTGCAGCTACTTCTGGTGTATTGATTCCTGTGGACTCTGACTCCTTATTAAAAGTGTATTTGTAACTTTACTTGGGTCCTGAACTGTTCATTTACTGAAGTGCTCCTTGCCTTGGAGCACAGCCACAAGACAGTCATAGCAAGCAATCAACCAGTCAACCTATAAGATGGACTCTTGTGCCAGCATAGCAGCTGGTCAATGCTGGTCACCAGCCAGACAAAGCCAGCCATTGGCCAGCCAAAGCAAGCTTCCATCCAGCCAAACTGTGAGCTAGATCCTTGTGCCAGCATAGCAGCAGATCAATGCCAGACATAAGCGAGCAACGCCAGACACCAGCCAGCCAGTCAAAGTCAGCCACCAGCCAGTCAAAGGCAGCCACTTGCCAGCCAGACAGTAACCTCCACTCTCATGTGCCAGTGTAGCAGCCAATCATGCCAGCCACAATCTAGTGAAAGCCAGCCAGCAGTCAGCTGTAGCTAGCCACCAGTCAGCCAGACTGTAACCTGGACTCTTGTACCAGCATAGCAGCCAGTCGATGCTAGCCACCAGCCAACCAAAGCAAGTCAACATCCAGCCAAACTGTAACCTTGATTCTTGTGCCAGTGTAGCAGATGGTCAATGCCAGCCATCAGTCAGCCAAAGTTGGCCACCAGGCAGCCAAAGCAAGCCACCAGCCAGACAAACAGTAACTCAGACTCTTGTGCCAGAATAGCAGCTGGTTAGGACTGGCCACCAGTCACACAAAGTCAGCCACAAGCCAGCCACCTCCCAGCCAAAGGAATCTATCAGCCAGCCATAGAGGGATCTGGATTCTTGTGCCAGCATAGCATCCAGTCAATGCCAGTCACCAGTCAGACAAAGCCAACCACCAGTCAGTCAAAGCCAGCCACCAGCCAGTCTTGCCACCAGCCAGCCAAACTGTAACCTGGACTCTTGAGCCAGCATAGCAGCCAGTCAATGCCAGGCACCAGTCAGTCAAAGCCAGCCACCAGCCAGCCATAGTAAACCACCAACCAGCCAAACTAACCCAAACTTTTGTGCAGGCAAAGCAGCCAAGCAATGCCAGGCACCATCCAGTCAAAGCCAGCCACCAGCTAGACAAAGCAAGGCAGCAACCAGCCAAAGACAAAAGTAACTTACGTCCAGTAACTTGGTCTCTTGCGTCAGCATAATACTGGTTGCACAGACAGACAGCCAAAGCACAAATGAACTTCCTTTGAATTCAGCAACTATGTCTCTTGTGCCAACATAGGACCCATTGCAAACTGACAGCACCCAAGCCTACAATGACCAGAACCAAAGCATCCTCCTCTACCAGTGCAAAGAAACTTGACACCTTGTTCCAGACTAGCAATTGTCAGACCCAGCCAGCCAGCTTCAAAGCTGAATACAGCACTGCAAGGTATACCCTGAAGGTATTCTTTTTCCACTGAGATGGTGAGTGTGACAGTCACATTACCAACACATATTAGTACTAACATTTGTTTCTCTCCAGAGGACCAGATTTTTCTGTCACTTTGTTTCTCCCTGTCCTGCATGTATAACTACTGACAGTGGTGACCCCAGCCAGCATTCTAAAGCACCAAAGCCTCCTCCAGCACCATGGTATACCTGAGGTAGACTTTATCCTCTGTGATTACTAATGCCTCAAAATATTAGGTGACTAATGTGCATTTCCCTCCACAGATATGCAATGATAGTACTCCATACTGTTGATACATCCAGACAAAAACTGTCTTATCCTTTCCCTTTCTGTCTGCTTGTCCTGCAGTTATGTTCATCTCTAGTGGGGCACCAGCAACAAAGCTTCTCACTCCAATTACAAAGCCTCCTCCTGCAACACTGCAAACCCCGATCTCTTGTGCAAGCATAGTTCCTGACACAGCTAACCAGCCTCCTCTAGCATTAGTGTAGGGTGCACCCTTCATCTGCTGCAATGGTGTTGCAAACAGTGAGCTAGCATACATGGGTACTAATTTTCATTTCCTTCCTCAGGTATTTCAAGGCAGTACTGTAGGATGTTGGTGTACAAAAGACTAACATATTTTTTCTTGTCCCTTTTTGTCTCTCTGTCCTGCAAATATAATGACTAATAGCAGCAACACCAGACAGCATGCTCCAGCACCAAAATGTCCTCCAGCACTAGGGTCTGCCTGAGGCAGTCTTTATCCACTGTGATGGCGAGTGTCTCAAGCACTGAGCTGGCGTACTAAACAACCAATGTCCATTTCACTTCACAGGTATGTCATGGAAATACTCCACACTGTTGATGCACCCAGATTGAAACTTTTCTGTCCCCTTATGTCTCCTTCTTCAGTGGGTATGTCCAACTCCAGCAGGCCCCACCACAAAGCCTCATGCAGCACCGAAGCCTCCACCTGCAGTGCCAGTGCCTTCTCCTCCAGCACTGCAAATCCAGTCTCTTGTGCCAGTGCAGTTCCTAGCACAGCTAGCAAGCCTTCTCCAGCACAAGAGTAGGGTGTATCGAGAAGGGAACCTTCATCTGCTGCAATGGTGAGTGTTGCAAACAGTGAGCCAGAGTACCTGGGCACTAATGTCCATTTCACTTCACAGGTCTTTCTGAGCAGTACTGAAGGGTGTTGGTGTACAAAGACTAAAATTGTCTTTTTTTGTCTCTGTGTCTCCCTGTTCTGCAGGTGTAACCATTGACAATGATGACGTCAGTCAGCATCCTCCAACACCAAAACTTCCTCCACCCCCACAGTATACCTGAGGCAGTCCTTGTCTGCTGCGATGGTGTCTAAACTGAGCCAGCCCACTTGACTACTAATGCCCATTTTTTTCCACAGGTATGTCATGGCTGTACTCCATACTGTGGATGCTCCCAGAATAAAACTAACCTTTCCTGTCCCTTGTGTCTCCTTGTCCTGCAGTCTTTAAAGGAGCAGCACCACCAAGCAACCCCCAGCACCAAAGCTTCCTCCAGTGCCAAAGCCTCCTCCTACAGTGCAAATTCAGTCTGTTTTTCCAGTGTAGTTCCTGGAAAAACTAGTCAGCCAGCTAATCCGGCAGTAGGGTAGGGTATACACTGAAGGGCACCTTTGTTTGCTGCCATTGTGAGTGCTGCAAGAAGTGAGCCAGCACACTTAGTTATTAATATCCATTTCCCTCCACAAGTATCCCAGCCAGTCATCAAGGCTGCTACTGCCCTGACTTAAACTGTCTTTTCATGTCCCTTTGTGTCTCCTTGTTCTGCAGGTAAACACATCTCTAGCAGAGCACCAGCACCAAGCCTTCACTAGCATAAAAGGCTCCTCTAGCACCAAAGCCTCCTCCAATAGCATCAAGGCCTCATTCACCCCAGCACTATGACCAAACCTCCTCCTTCAACACTGTAACCTGCTGTCTTGTATCAGCATAGATCCCAACACTACTGGCAAGGTTTTATTTGACTGTGGAATAAAGGGCTATTCAGCTCATCATCCTCCAGCATCATGGCCTGGGTTCTACAGTAGAAAAAAAGGAACAACTGGCATTATACAACAGCAACATCTCCTACTTCTTCTAAACTACAGCACCATCCAGAATGCTATTCAACCAGGACATCTCATCCAGCTGATGAACTTGTTCTTCAGAATCTGACAAGACCACCAGTGTTGCCACAGTATCTTAAAGAAACATTACAGACAGTTAAAGGCACAGGCCATATGAGAACAGACTACAAAAACAGCATTTAATAACACTGGAACAGAGCTGGATTAGGGAAGATTACCTTCTTTTTTATAATGTAACTAGAAATAGAGATCTAATTTCAGCATATAACATCATTCCCCAAACAAGGCAAACAATTTGAAATTTAAAGAGCTAATATCACAAAGCGGCAACATTACTTCACAATTAGGGTCGGGAGACTCTGAAACAAATTCCCCCAGTACCTGATTGAACTGGATGAAAACAAACAATTTGAAAAGGAAATTGATAAATATATGGGTTTCTAAACTAAGGCCACAAAGAGTGGCAGACAGTCTCGATGGACAATTTGCCTGCTACTCTCTAATCCAACCAAGTAACCAAGACTCAAGAAAGTAGATAACAACAAACACAAGCAGCATTTACACATACAAAAATATGGGGCTGGTATTCTAGTCCACTGACAACAATGCAAAGGCTACGATGACATCACAACAGAAGAAGCTTGAGGACGCAAATTCACAATACACAGGCCAAACCAAAAACACAGCACACTGGTGCGTTTAGCTGCTGCCTGGCTCTACTACTGAATAATATATAGATGCTATTTCAGCTATATGCAGTATTACAAACTCTGGCCATAGTCGATAGGGCTGCAGCTGAGGAATTTGGGGTAAAAATATTGAACTTTTGTTTTTTAATATTTTTACACCAAATTACACACCAGCTTACCGGGTCAACAAAATTCAACAAACAAACAAACAAACTTTTCAACATAGCCTTGTTATAACCCTGCCTTATGAAGAAGGGCAGAGAAAATTTTCAACTTCTGACCTAAAGGTGATTTTGTGCAGGCACTGCAAAATCAACTTTAAGTTCACAAAAACACATTTTGGGTAGGAGTTGAAAACTGACAGCTGTCACATTCATGAGGTGCTGTAAAGAAATGGCTATGTTGAAAAATTGGAATAAAAATATTGAATATTACCGAAGTTAAGAGCCTGCATTATCAAAATTCAACATATCCTCATAACTTTGCTTTTTTTTATATTTTTACAACAAATTTAAAACATCACCTTTTTATGACCTCGCCTCATGAATTAGGTCAGAGAAAATTTTAAACTCCTGTTGGAAAGGTGATTTTGTGCTGAGACCACAAAATCACCTTTTGGGATGTAAAAGAAAACAAACATTTTGGCCAGGATTTGAAAATGACAGCTGTTACATTCATGAGGTGTTGTAAAGATATGGCTATGTTATAAATTTGGGGTACAAATATTGAAAATTATCAAAGTTATGAGCTTGCATGCACAAAATTCCATGTAAGCTCATAACTTTATTTATTTTTGTTATATTTTTACACAAAATGTTCAACATAGGGCCCAATTCTAGAAAGCATACTCCATAGCACAATGCAGATGCACCAGCGGAAATAGCACAAGTTGCAAATACATCCAGCAAATGCATCAAACGCAATTCTACATTGCAATATGTGCTTTGATGCAATGCAGTACACCAATTGCGACTTGCACCGCAGTTGTGACATAACTGCAGATACGCCAATGAGCAAATGAACATACACCAAGAAAAGGGAAGAGATACGCCAGGACGAGATTCTAGAAGCAGCAGTGCCACAACTTACACCAAGACAAGCCAGCGTAACGTACACCAAGTGGAAACAAGTGTAACTCACACAGCATATAAAGGAGCAGAGACAGACAGGCTGGAGATCCAGCAGCACAGCACTTTGACAGAGAGACGGAGGAAAGAGACAAAATGGAAGGACCAGTAGCAATGCTAGGTATGCTACCACTGGAGTGCTGGGACAGGCACAAGAGGTGACCCAATGCATCGAACTAGAGGCACAGGCAGCAACCAGGATGGCACAGACCTGGCAGACACCATGTACCACGGCTGTACAGAGTGAGGAAGACATACCAGAATCCAGTGGAGGAACAGTGTATCGCATGCTACCGACTGCTCAGGCCATTATAGACAGGATATGCGATGACCTCTGTGCAGACCTGCACAGTGTCACCCACAGGGGGCAGCCAGTCCCTGTGGAGGTGAAGGTGACAGCAGCACTATGCTTCCTGGCAACAGAGTCATTGCAGACACTGACAGGTGACACTGTGGGAATATCACAGCTGGCCACATCCAGGTGCCTACACCAGTTCCTGAATGCCATGGTGGCCCGCATGGACCAGTACATCACCTTCCCCCAGGAAGCATGGCAGCAGCAGGCAATGATGCAGGGCTTCTACACCTTCATCCAGTTCCCACATGTCATGGGTGCAATAGACTGCACCCATGTTGCCATACATGCACCATCAGTCAATGGTGATGTGTATGTGAATCGGAAGGGCCACCACTTCATGAACATGCAGGTCGTGTGTGACAGTCATGGCGGCATACTAGATGTGGTTCCCAGTACCCTGGTTCCACACATGATGCCTACATCCTGCGAAACAGTGGGCTACTCGAGGGCTACCAGAGGGGACAGCTCATGGGAGGATGGCTAGTAGGTAAGTGAACACAGCACAGAGCACTGCATACCTGAACACCTGCACACCGTGCAGACATAGGTCCATAGGCCACAGAAACTGATGATCTACCATTTATCCAAGAGGGGACAGCAGTTATCCACAGCTGCCATGGGTGATGACACCACTGCACCACACATGCACAGTGGCACAGAAATGCTACAATGAGGTGCACAGCTAGACCAGGTGCATCATAGAGTGCACCTTTGGGGTCCTGAAGGCATGATTCAGCTGCATTGATAGATCGGCGGGGGTGTTATAGTGTAGTCCAGAGACAACCTGCAAGATATTCATTGTCTGCTGCATACTGCACAACATCACAGTGCAACACCATGTGCCACCACCAAACCAGCTGGAGGACGGGGATGAGGAGGGTCAGAAGTGGAATAGTGGGGCACACAGACATGTGAGGCACTACCAGACAGATGCTGCACAGGCACAGGAAGGCCAACATGTGCAACGTGACCTGATAGAGAGGCACTTCACCTGAGAGATGCCATGGAACAACAGTGACAGCCACCAAATGCCAGGCTGTGTTCCTCAATGAAACATCACATGGACATGCAGCCTGGTGCAGTGCACAGGCCACGGTGACACTGGATGATGGCAACAGGTCCCGTGGACTGTGACCACACTGAGTGGTGCACACACAGCCATGAACATGGAACAGTGTGGGAACTGAGAGATGGCATGGAGCAATGTAAGAAAACCAGCACAATAAATAGGTGGTGATAGGCACAGCACTGTCACCAGGAGGGGTGGATATGGCCATGCAGAGGGCAGCACAGAATATGAATGGCACCACATAACAGGGCACACAGTAGGGCAGCTCAATGAACAGGGGCAGGCAGCGCACCATGGGGGCACACACCCGTGAGGCCTGCAGATACATGGCACAACCAGTAGACACCAACACACATGAATAGGGTGGAACCACTGCCATGCAGTGGCCCATGCAAACAGCACACAGCAACACACCATGGGAGATATAACAGACAGATTGTGCAAGCAAGGCAGGCACACAGCTTCTGTGTGGCACAGGGTACGAAGGTTGTACAGAGGCCACAGGCACAATGCTGGGATGATGGCACCACCAGGCATAACACCCCTGCCATAGCCACTGATACATGTAAAAAGTGCAACCACAACAGGGACACAGCACTGGGTGGCTCAGACCAGTGGACAAATGGTGGTGAGACACAACATTGTCCATGCCAGTAGTGCCACCTGCAGGAAACAATGGCACCCCAAGGTGGAAGGGTGCAGTACAGGCACCATGCCATCACACAGCTGGGAGGCACAATGTGAGGTGACATTGCTAGCCACAGCATGCATGGTGACCCACAACACACAGGACACCATGCAGATGTGGCCAGTGGACAGTGCCATGGGCCATGAGCAGCACAATTGGCACACTGACCAGATGCACAGGGAGGGAACACTGAGGACAGCAGGCACCACCACCAGTGTGCAACCCTGTGCATGGTGACACACACTCACACAGCCATGCACACCTGGAACAGACACAGAGACACAGTCATGATGGCCAAAGGTTTAATGCAAACAACAGGAACAGGGATACAGAGAAACAAAGAAAGAGGGATGGGGATGAACAACAGGCAACAGTAATATACATAAACATAACAAACTACCCACACCCAAACAGCCACCCACAACAACCCCGAACACCAACCCGCACCCACAAACAACCCAACACAGTCCCAACAACAACACAATCCCACCCACAACAAATAACAGTAACAAGTAGCTATGCCCTCCTGAACACAACCCACAACACTCATATGTATATCCCCACCCACCTATACCAACCACCCCTATATACACACCCACCCACAAACACAGCCCCACCCACATCCGGACGGTGCGGACACATGGGACCTAGGTACACCGCAGTTCTGTTAGAAGGGCACCCAACGACCCATGGAGGTGCCCGATGTCCTGAAGAATGGCCTACACCAGGGCCACAGGGAGCTCTTGGTCCAGGTCCCCACCCTGCACTGGTTCAGCACCAGGGTCCTCAGCAGCAACAGGTATCGCCTCTCCTGCTGCATCCCTGGCATGTCTGCATCCTGCTGTGGACTGGAGTCCCCTGCTGCAGGAGCAGCAGTGCATGGTGCAGTGACAGGTGGTGGGGCATCTTTGCCTACCCCTGCTGCATCATCCCCCTCTGTGTTCCCAGACAGTGCTGCAGCCATGGTCTGGTCCCATCTGCTGCATCAGTGCCCTCAGTTAGCAGGCTGGGTGACTGCAGATGGTCAGGCCCCTGGCACCCAAAATCAGTGGGGTACCTTGGATCTGGCTGTGGTTTGATGGTGCCCATGTTCCCATCAGATGCTGCTGCCATGGAGGAGGTGGAGGAGGAGGAGGATAAGGTTGGTGGTAGTACCCTGGCCCTCCACTGCCAGCGTTGTGTGTGCAGCTGGTACTTGGCAGCATCGTGTGCTTTGACCTCGGCCATGGCTCTCAGCAGGGTCCTCTGCCTCTGTGAAAACCTGCTATGGACACCTGTAGGGATGTAAAGAATGCAGTCAGTGCTGGGCCCAGTCAGGGGAACAAACACATAGACAATCAATGTGAGAGTTCAGCATGAGCCACAATGTGGCAGTCTGCCATGGCCACGGCACAAGGGGACCACTATATGGACTTACCTGACCTCCAGTGAAGTGCCTCTTGCCTGAGGCTGCCGATGCAACTCTGCTGCATTCCGTGGGATGTGCCAGTGGAACCTGTGGGGTGTAGGGACAGGTGAGTGTGTGTGAGGCACCACGTACCATGGCCACCATGCCAGCACTTCTGCAACAGATGAACAGCTGTAGATATACATACCATCACCCGAGACCTGCCCAGACCACATGTCTGCGTCCCTGCACCTTGCCATGCTCAGCATCCTGTGCAGGATCCAGGCCTCCCTCTGTGACAGGTCCTGCCAGTGGTTTGTCAGCTGGCAGACAGTCTGGCATGTCCCAGTTGTTTCAGCCATGAGGGCACTGATGGCACTCCATGCCTGCTCCGGCTCGCAGCACTGCACCTCCAGCACCCAGGTGGCAGTAGCATCCTGCCTCACTGCTGCACATAGTTTACCAGCATTGCTGATTCCAGGAGTGTGAAGTTAGGGGCACACCTGCTGAGGCTGAGGGAGGACCCTGAGGACATATCAGAACACTGTGTGACACCTGAAAGAGGAGAAGGAATGGCACACGCATCACTATACAGTGTCACCATGGACACATTGACCACCCCCATCCACCATGCGCAACACTGTGTGGCCGTGGGACATGGGACAGAGCCAGGTCACAGGACTGCAACCGTGGGCCACCACCACAGGAGGTGCACCCTGCACCAATGACATGCACAGCATGAGGTGTGGAAAGGCTGAGCAGTGCCATGCAGGGGCCAGGCACACAGTGATGCACACAGTGACCACAGTGCACCAACACACCACCCATCCCCTGCAGAGGCATGTTGCAGCCTGACCCTGCACAGTGTGGGTGTGGAGCACTGCATGTAGCCCTGCCACACATCTGCACCACCTTCCCCATGTGGAACAGCATGCAGCCACACCCAGCAGGTGCCCATGGGGCAGTCCCAAGGCCAACCATGGTGACAGAATGGAGAATGATAGATACCTACCTGGACTGTGCACTGCAGTGAGAGGAGCGGGTGGTGCTGATGGCTCTGGTGGCACACCTGGCTGGAGAAAGAGCAGGGCATCATAAGCCAGTGGCACAGTCAGTGACCACCAGAGCTGCAGTGGTGTAGCAGCATGAACCTACCTGATCCTCTGCAGTGGTGATGAATCCTTCACAGTGGACAGTGAACAACGATGTCAGGTACACAGTGCTGTACAGTCATTGGAACAGTGCATGTTGAGCAATGGCAAATACTCACCGAAGTCCCGTACCTGTCTGCTGTGGTGCTAGGGAGGGAATGGACATGGGTTAGTACACTGCCATAAGTGCCACTGTGGCCTGTTGCCTGTGGGTGCTGCAATCCCCCAACTGTCACCAACCCACAGGTATGTCCCCGCACATGGCCCAGGAAGGCCCCCAGGACACCCTACCATGACTGACCCTGCACAGGGTGGATGTTGCCAGGTGCATGTCTGCAATGACAGTAGGTGGCATTGCAGACAGGCTGCCATTGCATACCTGACAGGCATACCATGTAGGGCGTGGTACAAGGACAGTGGTACACAGCCAGCCAGTCAGGCAGTCATGCACCTGTGTGTCAGGCACTGGCAATGGCCTGAGTCGACCCCCACCCCATCCCCATGCACTGTCTCGAAGGAACGTGTGACAACACACGACCTATGAGACATGGGACAGCCGGGACATGGGCAGCCATATGCCACACACAGGCATCGATGGCGCTATATGGAATGACCAACCATCAGGAATAGATACGGCACATGGGCCAGCATGTGGTGCTGCCCACCAATGCAGTGACACACTCCCACCAAACAGACATGCGACCCAGTCACAGCAGCACAGTGGCATTGTGACAAGGCCATGGCCCCATCTGTGTGGGGTGCACATGTCAGGGGTGCAGT
Organism: Neoceratodus forsteri; assembly: GCA_016271365.2. Taxonomy (NCBI): domain Eukaryota; kingdom Metazoa; phylum Chordata; order Ceratodontiformes; family Ceratodontidae; genus Neoceratodus; species Neoceratodus forsteri. The sequence continues at coordinate 783,462,283 of CM057458.1, read as the reverse complement.
GTGGGTACATGCACCATTCTGGCGGTGCCCATGTCACAGCAAACCAGGTACCACCCTGGGCATGGGCGTGTGTGGCAATGGCCCATGGACACCATGGTGTACCACTGTCCTGGGGTGGGGCAGCACACAGGTGCTGGTGTGCACCCAATGACTATGTCACCCACCAGTGTCACATGTCCCCCATACAGTTCTGCCCAGGGGCCGACACCATGTTCATAGGTCACTGGCACTATCCCCACACCCCATGGGCAGGTCAGTCATACAGCACCTGGGCCATGGTGTGGGGGACTGATGTGCACAGCACTGCAACTGTGGCAGTCATGCATGGGGGGGTGACAGACAGTGGTAGACCTCATGACCAAACCATGGTACGTGGTAACGTCCACAGCCGATAGCACAGTGGCACACTGTTCCATGACGTGTGGCCCTGGCCCACAGGCAGCACTGTACAAACATTGGAATGCACATGTCTACAGTAGATGGTGACACTGCCTGCATAATCACAGCATACCTGAGCAATGGAACAGACCCGCACACATCATGACAGTGGGCTATGCCCCCTAGGCATTGATGTGGGTAGGTGTACTCCATATGGAGCAGCAGGCACAAAGTGTGATAGTTGATGTACCATGCCTGGGGACTGATGGATGTGGGGCATGGCCATGGTGAACAGTGTTGTACAGTAGACACCAACAGGGGCATCCGACATTGTCCCGTGCACATGCCTACACACCTGGCTGCACCCCTGACCATGGGCCTCCCACAGGATGGTACACCGTTGTGTGGCCTGCCTTGGCCAGGGGGGGACTCCCCTCACCAGCTATGCTGACTGCAATGTACTATGCTGGGGTTGCCCAAAGGGACCCGTGCACTGCAGTGGTGTAGTGTAATCCCCCAGCATGATAGAGCCAGTGCAGGACCCTCAGTATACAATGACACGACAGAAACATGGCACCGATTGGTCAAGCTGGTACTGGCACCGTGATGGCATCCCAGCACAGCATCCCGTGTCCTCTTCCAGATGCATTGTGCATCCATGGTGGGCCAGCTGGCACTCTGTTAGTGCATCTGCACCTACGACACATGACTAGTGTACCACACATACAGAACAGTCCATGACATGCCTTTGTGACTGTGTAGTACAACATGCCATCATAGAGTAGCAGCAATGACCTCCAGGGTGTGTGTAGTGCTAGGTCACTGCCATGCCTCAGGTGTTGGATGCACTCTGCCTGTAACCTGTGCCCAGCCACCTGAGGTATGATGGTACTCCTGCACATCACACACCATGACAGCCAATAGTGCCTACCACAACCACTATAATGACCTGTGTTGGTACAACCATCCCTCAGTGACTTCAGTGTGGGGCACACCCATGGTGGACAGTGTACTGCACACAATGAGGTATTTCCACACAGTCAGGCCCATACCCCTCACCCTTCCACAGCACAACCCAGGGATAGGGCATCCATCACCAGGGTCCCCACATCTGCAACAGTGATATCTGTTCCAGGACCTGTGTATACCATGCCTCTGGGTGTGCCCAGCATTACCCTGATGAGGACTACACGGCCACACCCATAGCTGGCATGGCGGTGTGAGTCCTATCCCCACCCTGCTGTGGCACCTGTATGAACCACATGAGGGACTGCTGGGATAGCTGGATAGCATCAGGGACAGCCCTGTACAGCAGGGGCCATGGAGGGGTGTGGCCTCGGTCTGTGCAAAGCAGGTGTGATGGCCTGTGCCATGGGTAGTAGTGCTGAGAGGCTCAGAAGTATGGGGGCATACCCCTCAGGTGTTCCTCATCATGGGGGCCATCTTACCCCATGCTCCTGACCAGTGGCCTGGCCCACATCCGTCCCTCATGGGCAGCAGGCCGCACACACAGCTACTGTGCTGTGAATGCATGCTGCAGCCCAGATACCATATACACAACTATCCTACCACCATACGACACGGTGTACATTACAACACCATGGTGTCCACTGTGGTCTGATCCTGTAACCCTATGCGAGGGGTATTGACCCCCATCCTGAGGGTCTGTGTCCCACATTGTCCCCAGGGTCCTATTAACACCATTACTGGTGTCGGTGCCTTCCAAATATAAGGTATTCACTACTACAGTTATGAGGGGGGGGATGTCGGTGACATCCAGGTGTAAGCACAACCATAAGATGACTGCCACCAATGCAGGCATGGGGGTCAGTAATGGTTGGCCTACCTGCATGGAATAGTGGAAAAGGTGTCAGCATGGCTCAGTTGGTAGCACATCCTCCTCTGGACCAGAAGGTTGTGGGTTCTCTTCCCACACCAGGATTGGGCTTGCACCTAAAAATCGCTGGCATCTGAGTGCAGTATTGGGGGGTGCTGTACTGCTGGGGTGTACCATCCTTCGGATGAGACGTTAAACTGATGTCCCTTCTACCCATCCTGGTGTTGTCTTGGTGGGTGTCCATGTGGAAGTAAAAGAACCCAGAGCACTCTTTGCAAAGAGTAGGGGACATTCCCGGTGTCCTGGCCAACATTCCCCTTCCCATAAACCGGTTCATGCAATTATCCATGCTGTGTGTGGGTGATGATGTGCGATATGGCCGCCACTACACATTCATTCACTTTACTACTAGTCTAGCATTGCTTGTAAAATGCTTTGGGATACACTGTGTATGTAAAGTGCTATATAAATGCTGATTCTTCTTCTTCTACTACCACTAAGGTAACATGTTACCATCCATACATTTGTCCAGCCCAGAATACTGACTGCCAAACAGTGGTGTCTGGATGTATCATGACCCCCATAACCTTTGACTTCAAATCAGATCAGAACTCCTGGATAGTGTGCAAATCCATTGTATATAGCATAACTGAACCCCTGAATGTCCACCATTGTGAGGGTCCATACCTGTTCCTGTCCCTCAGGTCAGTGGCAGATGGATTAGAGGTATGTTTGGGGGGGCCTGCTGTGGCCCAGTACTTACCAGTCTGCAGTTTGTCTGTCCCTGTCCCATCCTGGTTGGCAATGCAGTGTTCTTGATCAGTCCTAGACCCAGTACTCCAGGTCCTGCAATTCTACACTGTGCCAGGGCCTACCTACTAGCTACCGCACATGCCCGCATGTGCATGCCTTACACTTCACTACATCTGATATCGTGACAAAGTAATTGTGGCCTGTGATGAGCAACGTTTAAGTCTAGAAGCAGTTGCTAGAAAGGATGCAATATTGATGTGCATGTTGGCATTTGTGATATGTGATGCTGAAGTGCATGTTGGCATTTGCGGTGTGGGTATGGGAATACTTGCATGTGTAGCCTGCAGGGCCCTGTGTATGTGCCCTGTGGTGGTCAGAGGCAGGCTGCTGCAACTGACATCGGTCCACACACAGGGGTGGGAGTACACAGCACTGCAGTCATCCATGGTGCGGCACTGGCATAGCATTGCACATGGGCGCCTGCCATGCCAGCTGCAGGGCTGTATCACCCGCAGTGGTGTGGGGAAGGGGACAGTCCCATGGTACACCTGGCAGCATGACCCACCACCTGAGTACGGTACTTGGGATTGCATGGGTGCACTGTGCCTGTTGATGCTGAGGGTGAATTGCATGACTGTACAGCATGGTGGCAGTGAGGCCATGGCCTGTCATGTTGTGCTTTGCTGTCAGGGTGCCAGTTGTCACTGCACTGTGCCATGCTAGCTGGCACCAGTCACCACAGTACTGTGTGGTGTAACTGACCTTGCGCCACTGTGCTGAGTGTGCCATGCCACGCGGACAAGAGTGTTGTGGCACACACTGACCCATGGTGTACGCCAGTGTGAGGTGCTGCGGGCACATGGCTTGGCTGTGTGGCATACACAGTGCCCAGTGCTGACACCTCACAGGGGACCATGCACTCAGTGGTAGTTGTCATGATGGACATCACAGGGGCCTGTGGGAGGGCTGCGGCAAGGGCCTGTAGGATGCAGGAATGCATCACGAGGGGATTCCCCCCAGTGCGGTGGATTTTGGCCGTCCACTGTAAAACTGCATGGGTAGGCCACACCTTGGGTGCTGTGTACCACTGTGGAGACCACAGTCATGGAGGGACTTTGCAGGCCAGGAGTGGGCCCAGGGAGGGCGACCCACATGAATCTGGGCCTTCGGGTCAGATCCTCTGGGGAGAGGACCATGGGTCTCGACATGTACACCAAGGAGGAGAGGTGGAACAGGGGGGGAACATGATAGTAGTCACCGGGTACATGGCGGGGAACTGTTACAGAGGCCCAGGCAGGGTCGCCATGGGACAGTGGGTGGGGCAACATGTCGACACAGGTCTGAGCTGGTAGAGGGATGGCTGTGTTCCACGAGGGCCCTGCACCCTTATTGGGACCTCCAGGGGTACAGAGTAGCTGACCAGCAGTTAGGCATATGTTATACCAACACATAGGGCTGAGGGTAACTACCGTACAAGAGTAGATGTCAGGATAGGTATGCATTACATTGTTTTACACTTCACTGTCTAATACACATATGTATGTCCTGCTCACAGGATGTTAAACCTGAGTACTGGATGCTAGGACACCTGTGTCCTTGTATTGTTTATGATATATATGTCGGCATTGCCACCATTTGGTGGTTTGTGCTACTACACTGTCATATGTAGAACTGCACACATTTGTTTCACAAACTGATGTCTACTACAAACCTGTATGATGTTATCATGGACTGTGGGGCCACCTCTTATGTGGCCAATAGGGCTCATCTCTGTACCTAGTATTGTTTCTAGCATACAGTAACCATTGTACATATCATAGGTAAATGATGTGGGTCATTACGTCTTCCACCTCGGAGACCCGAGTGACACTGAGAGTCCTCGTGGTATAGGGACTGTTAGCGTTTGGCTCCCAGTTCATATTGGTAGGTACTGCTTAGGTCGACTGTCATTATCCTGTCTGGTGGTGTTAGACAGGTGTACCACTCCTTTGTAACGTGTCTGTGATACCTTCCATTCACAATTTTGCCAAGTACCTGGGAGTGAGGTCTAGACCTCCTAACAGAAGGGAGTGGTGGGGAGGGGCTGTCAGGCCAGTGGACGGGTGGCGGTGCCATGGACCGAACAGCCCAGGAAGCTGGTGCAGGTGGGGACTGTGGCCGCGGGATGGGATGGGTGTGGGGGGGGCATGCGATCAGGCCCAGTACAGGTGGTACGTATGAGGCAGCGGACAGTATGGCCCATGGGGGTAGGTGGGATACCAGGAACAGCCCACAGCATGGGTGCCATACATTGAGTGCGCCTCTGTGACTGGTAGGCCTAGTCATGTGGCAGTATGGTACGGTGGTATGTGTGTCTACTATGTACATGCTGTGCAAGACAGCTGTGTCGCCTGTGCACTGCTGCATGCTGTGTCCCCATTCACCCCCCTGCAGGGCACTGCCAACCACTGGGATGGCTGTGGCCATGCCTGGCAATGCATCACCCAGCTACACCCCTTCCCCCGGGTGTGGTACCTGTGGCACATGGGCATTGGGACCCATGCCGCGGTCATGCCCTGTGACTGTGTCAGAAAGTGCAGCTGTCCTGCTGTGAGTTGACTGTACACATGATGTGTGGCCTGCCTGGGCTACCTGTCTGGGCATGTTCTGTCCTGTGGCACCCCTGCCACCACTGGCCATTGTGGTACCCCTCCTGTGGCACCTGCATGCCATGGCTTGTGACATCCCGGTGTTCAGCTATACCCCACGTACCAGTCCCCACGGACTGCGGCCAGACTCAGCTGTCCTGTACCCTGTGTCAAGTGCCTGGCACCACTGCTGCAGTGCTGTGAAGCCATGTCCCATCAATGGCCTGACCCACGCCCTGCAATGGCTTTCACCTGCCTACCAGTGCAAGCCCTCCCAGTTCTGTGACCGGCACTGGAGGACATCTGATGTTACTTGAGGAACTGCACAACACACCATGTGTACAGTGGACCTATACAGGATATTGTTGCAAATGGGGGTTCCACCCTAACCAACTTGTATCCTGTGTAACACTAACTTTAAACTGACGACATACAAACAACACAATGTACGGATCAGGTGCAATGATTTATTTACAAGGTGCATTATAAACAGCAGGTGCACATATCACAGTGCTCCCTTGTCCTTCCCATCACGCATGCCCCCCACACTCACTCATGCACACAGTCATGCATAAACACACTCACACCCTTGTGAATTGCACAGTGCCCCCCCCCAAATACATGTGATTCCTTACCATGCTATTGTCCCTGCCTCTCTATTGCAGCCCCACCCAACCATCCCCTATCTGCACCAGACTCCTGGGCGAATTATTGCTGTCTGCCATGACCACGCCATCCTTGCACAGACCCCTCCAGTGCCGGGTGCTGGGCTGTGGGGGACCCTGCTGTTCTGGGTGGTTGTACGCTGTCCTGGTGGCCCTCCCTTCACATCACACCCTGTGGGCCTGTGTGTGCCACCACAGTGACTCTGCTGTGCATCCGCCCCCACAGGCCAACATGCCTCAGTTCCTCATGTGGCTGCAGCTGTGCTGGTGCTGCACTGTGTGATCCCACATCATGTGTAGATCTTCTAAAGTCCCTGTGCAGCCTGTGGAGCACCAGCCTTGGTGTGCTCGCCCCCCTGTGTGTTCCCTGTGCCTGTCCCTGTTCCAGTGGGCCTGTGTGTGAGGCTCGGCCTGGCCTGTGCCTGTGTTGCCAGGCATGGCTGTGTGGGTCACGGTGGGTGCACCATGGCACCAGCCTGTGTCCGGGTCAGTGTGGGCACTGCCTGGCTGGGCTTGCAGCTCCGGGAGTATGTTGGGGGGGGGTTGCAACTGACACCTGGCCCAGGGGGGGGTGGGGTAGCACAGGTTCTGGTGGCTGTGTCTGTGTGCTGGAATGTGCAGTGGCTATTGTTGCCATCCACTGGGCCAGGTATTGCAGGTGCTACAACAGCTGCAGTGCACATACTATGGCCTGCATGGCCATGGCCATGGCTGTGTTGTGGTGCTGCTGGTGTGCCATCATGTATTCCAGGCCTGTGCTGAAGCAGTCCATGAAGACTGCCTGGCATTCAGCACAGTGCCAGATGCCCTGTATGGCTTCCCCCAGGCCAGCCATGCATGCCGATGTCTCAATGGTGAATGCCTGCAAAGGGCTGGTAATGCTGGACAGCTGCATCTACATGCTGGTGTGGTGCTCCTGCATGTCCTGCCAAATGTCCTCCAGCTCCTACCTGTCATACCCCTGGCTGGCCAGCACTGATTGGCAATAGTCTCCCATGTAGGCCTGGTGGGGACAGCTGGTCCTGCAACTCCCGGACTGCCCCATCCAATTGGTCCTCCAGTCCACGGGTACTCAGTGGGCTCTGCAACCCTATAGCAGTGTCTTGTGCTGCTGGGTGTTCATGCTCAGCCACCTTCTGGTTGTCCACAGGCATTTGCACCACCTCCACTGGTGTGGCGTCACTGCTGGTGGTGTCTTCTGTGGACCTCTGCTGCACCCGTGGTGATCCTAATGCATCCTCCTCACTGCTGGCCACCCCCTCCTCACCCATGTGGCTGTCACCATCACCACTCCCCTCAGGATCTGACATGGGTTCCAGACGTTCCGGCCACAGGTGTACTGGCGCCTGGGCTGCTTCCACTGGATGTTGTGCTGCTGCCATTATCCGACACTGTGCCAGTGGCCTGGTCTGTGCTGGCAACATCCTGGCCTTGCCACTGCTGCTGCTGCTGCTCCCACCTTCCAGCTCCTCTCTGACCACCTTCACCAACTGCCACAGCACCTGTTGGATGGGCAACATGTTAGCATGCCTCCACATCAGTGTGTGCCCTCACCTGCCTGATCAGTGTTGCCCTCAAAGGTCTGCTTCAGCATTGCGTTATGGCATTGCATCTACCACACATCTGTACAGTTCCACCAGGTGTATGCCAACACTGTACTTGCATCCTGCGCTGATGGCGTGGTCCCCCCACTATTGCTGTCCATGCTGTGCTGTCCATCCTGGTACATCTTATCCAGCTGTTACACAGCTGCCCTGTTCAGCTCCTCACTGCACAGTGACACCGTGCATGGCCATGCCCATGGGGCAACACTGTGCTGCAGCGGTCAGCACCACTGGGTGCATGCGTTGTCCCTGCCATCCATGCACATCTCATGCAGCCCTCACCCTCACTCTGTGAGCACTGAGGCAGTGACCCATGCCCCCTCCCTACAGCACAGCCCAAGCCTGATCACTACCCCCACCAGTACACAGTGCATGTCACAGCAACTTCCAGTGCAGTACAGCCCTTACCTGTGCACAGCCCCCCCACCAGTACACAGTGCATATCACAGCAACTCCCAGTGCAGCACAGCCCATACCTGTGCACAGCTCCCCCACTGGTTTCATGTGCACATGCCAGCCCCTCCACAGATGGGCATGGCACATTCCTTTGCACAGCAGTACATGTCAGCTGCACACATGCTTGTCCCTGACCTGCCCCTGGCCATTGTCTGGTTCCCTAGGCCCACTCTGTGGCCAGCTGTGGTGATGTGGTATTCCTGTGGCATGCAACCCCACTGCTACATCTGCCTACACATTGTCACCCACCTTTGCTGTTGACTGTGGTGCTGTTGCCATGTCAGGCCTGTCACATACATTGATGTTGTTTGTCCCTACCTGTGGCAGTATGCTGTCTAAAGCTGTCCAGCTCTGTGACTCCAGTGATGCTCTGCTGGCTGAGGTGTGCCGCTGTCCTCTTCTCCAAGCTGCTGAGTGGCTGCCGAAGGGTGGGTCCACCCCCCCATGCCCTTTGCACTCTGCCTGTTCTGCACCAACTTGCACTTCACTAGGCACTTGAGGTTATTATATTTTTCTGGATGTCACGGACTGTTCAGCCCTGTGCTGCAATGGCATTGACTTTCCGTGTCACCCTGTTCCATGCCTTTTTCCTTTTTTAGCTTCTCTTGGCCTCCCCTCCATGGCTCATGAGGAGTGCATGGTGCTTATTTATCTGTTCTACCAGTGACTGCACCTCCTCATGATTGATGTTTTTCTTCCTCCTTTGTTTCTCTGCCGCAGCTTCTGCCATGGCTCTGGCATATCTGCTGGCGTATGTTAGGCAGCAGCTGCATGTTATGCCCTTTTATATCATGTATCTTGTATGTCGCAACTTGTGCAGTTGCGTTTTGTGTATCTGTCACATGTTCTAGAATAAGCAGTGTATCGCATGTCGAAATTGTGGTTGTGTATATTGCGCAAGTGCATTACTTGCACCTGGCATACTTTCCTTTGTAGAATTGGGCCATAGTCTTTTTATTACCCTAACTCGTGAACAAGGGCAGAAAAAATTGTCAACTCCTGCCCAAAAGGTGATTTCACTGTCCCTGCGGGAAATCACCTTCCGGGATGTAAAAAAAAAGCATTTTGGCCAAGATTTGAAATATGACAGCTGTCACATTCATTAGGTGCTTTAAAAATATAGATATGTTGTAAATGTACAGTAAAATATTGAAATATACCAAAGTTACAAGCCTGTGTTCACAAAATTCAACATAGGATCATAACTTTATTCTTTTTTAATATTTTACGCCACATTTTCAACATAGCCTTCTGATGACCCCACCTCATGGACAAGAGCAGAGTAAATGTTCAACTCCTGCCTGAAAGGTGATCTTGCATAGGGACCTTGAAATCACCTTTTGGAACAGATTTGCATAATGCCAGTGCAATTGTTAGTGAGGCAGGGTCCCAAAAAAGGCATGTTGAAAATTTGGGCTCAAAATATGAAAATATACCTAAGTTACACTACTAAGTTAAAAACCCCATTGAAATACATTGAACCACATACCTGTTTCTTCAGTTCCCAGTCCAGCTTTGAAGAGTGAAGATGTGTCTATGGTCCAGAGATGATTACAGTGTTGGACTCCTGATGTGTAAGTAAGGGCTTGGAGGGAGTGTAGGGTTGTGGGTGCTGAGTGGGAGGGTCAAGTGGGTGGTGGGTAAGGAATGGGCACAAAAGACTGATGGACTGTTATCTTTTTACAGGGGAAAAAACAAAAAAAATTGCTACTGAGGATTCTTGATCATGACACTGGGGGATTGGGCACCCCAGTGTCATTGTTATGTTTCTGGGGGTGGGGATTGCTGAGCGAGAGGGTGAGGTGGGGGATATACATAATAAAGGAAAAAAGGAGGTCATGGCTGAACACAGCGGACTATGCTGTGTTCCACCATGACCTCTGCAAAATAGTGCTGTGCCACTGCTAATGGACAGTGTGGAGTGCTTCAGGATATGCAGGTGACTGTGAGGCAACTCCACACTGTTATTCAATTGGAAAAGTCTCCCTTTTTTGATTGATCATAGGAGGTTTGCAGGGCTCTGCTCCCTGCAGCCATAAAACAGTGTTACTTGCTCGCAGGATGTGCACATACTATCTATTGTTCATAACATTGCATAGCACAGCTACAGTATATTTCATGATTAACCCTTCACTGGTTTAATATATAAGGGGGATATATGATATGTGCCAGCCAAATAAATTATTTATTTTTTTGAGTAGCCTGTGAACTTGAGTAACCTTGTGAGTGGCAGAGCCACAAGTGAGGTTCCCAAGATCACAGGTTATGAGTAAAAATAAATTATTAATTTGGCTAGCTCCTATTACATATTTGATTGATTCAATAGGTGGTCCCAATCATAATCTTTTTATGAAGTTATATGTTTTTTACATTTTTTGTACAAACTGTTTGATTTGCTTTGTGTGTGGCTTTTTATGAGGGCATGTTATGAATGAATAAGTGTGAGTGGGATTGTTCTGACTGGCTACTGTAATGTGTGTAGTTTTTGATTGGCGGTTTTAGTGTGGGGAAAAAATATTCCTGTTGGTCAATGGGAGGGACTTTGCACATTGGGAGTGGAGCTTACATTGGAATGACATGGATGGCTCAGTATGGTGGTAGGCAGCATAGAAGGAGGATGTCTAGAGCAGTGGGAACAATGATGAAGTGATGTGCTGGGTGTCTTGGTGTAGGCCACAGAAGAGTCAGGGACCAAAGCTTGCAACACAGCCAAGGTGTAGAAGAAGAATAGGATGACAGTATCTGTGAGGAGATCTACATTGGTCTTGGGTAATTGGAGGACAGTGTAGAGATCAGTGGTTGATTGACTCTGTATGTCATGGTGTATGGCATGTTTCTCAATGAATAGCCAAAGTGATAAGAATGGTGAATGGTGTGTAGTTCAATAGAGTCCAGAGATCAAGCTGCTGCAGTTGGTGTGCAATTCCTTGGCAGAGTCAGAAATCATTTACCAGTGGTGGAGTGGAGATAGCTGCATTGTTTAGAGGAGGAATATCAGGGACTGGCATGGAAGTTGGAGGTGAAGCCAAAGATACTGAATTGCTGGTCGGCCACGTTGTATACAGAGGAGTCAAAATTGCAGTACAGTTGGAGGGCCTGGGGATGGACTGAATGGTTTTGTCTGGAGAAGCTGGGTTGCATGGCACTTTGGTTGGTAGAGCTATACAGTATATTGGAGACTAGGGATCCAGTTGAAGGAGTTTTGTGGATGATGACATGAAGAGTCACAAATGTGTGGATGTATTTTTAAGGGGAGGGATTTTTAATTTTTTATTTTAGGGCTTTCCAAATTTGTGGTCTTTTGAAGGTCTTTCATAGGATTACCATCTGGACAGGTTAATACAACGGGGATGTATTCATTCTTATTTTACTTTTTTGTCACTATTTCATTGTTTGCTTGTCATCAGGCCTGTTTGTGGATTTATCTTTTGGAATATTTTTGTAAGATGAGCTTGCTTTTCAGACTGTGAAGCCAAAGTAAGAGTGTTTTATTTTCTAACAGCTTTATTGAACAACAGAAAGACAAAAAAAGGCAAAACAGGTATCAGGTAACATATTCCAGTATTTGAACAATGTGCTTTATTTTTAACACCATTTTTATTCAGGCTCATATGTTACTTATTTGATAGGACTGTGAATTAATGTGTGTTAGTAGTGTTAGGTTATTGAAAAATATGTTTGTCGGAGTTCTGTTATAAAATCAGGTTTTAAGTGTTATGTGTTAGAGCAGGGAAAGTGCTTGTTTCCTTTTCCAGATATAGAACTGCAGTAAAGAAATGAGTGAAAATGGTGCAAAGAAATAAGTTCAGTAGATTAGGCTTAGTCAGGTTAGTTTTTTTCTCCACATAATGGCTGCAATGATGACAAAAAGAAGAAAGGAAAATGTTGGCTGCAGGGCAGATTAGATAGGTTCCCCCCACAGGTATTTGCAAACATTTGTACATAGATATAGGGTAAGAAAATAGTTTCTGTTATGAAGACTTGTGTAACATTATATTACAGTTTTCTCTTTGCCTTAAAATGTGATCAAGAAAAACGAGATGAAAATGCATGGTAGGATCAGAATAGATTGTTTGTTTTTATTTCACAAGACTTTAGATTAGATAGGTATAGGGACAGAGAATGATCTCTTTACAGGTTGTTGTTGTTATGTAAAATTGTATTTTGTTGCCATCAACATATGAAATAAAACTGTGTCCAGAAATAATGTGTTTAGATTAGGGAAAGAGTAGGGATCTTTTTAATTTACAGGTAGTCAGAGGAGCTTTGGATGTGAAGATGAAGAGAATTGATTACAGTTGTGGAAGTCAGGACTGCAATACAATGTGTGACTATTTATCTGTAATGACATTGTCACATTGTAGGTAAAAATCACTCAGTTTGTTTTCTTCCCATGGATGTGCATGTTGAAAGATAGATAGTAAGAGATAGATATGTATTCTGTCTATAAATTAAGAGCTATTGTCAAAGTATGCTTAACAGAAATTATAAAAGGCAAAGAAAACAAGCATTTGTCAATGCTGAATGCTTGCTTGCATGGTATATGTGTCAGGGGGGTGTATTGAAGTTATGAGCCTGTGTTAACAAAATGCAACACAGACTGACAACTTTATTGATTTTTTTTTGCCCCATGTTCAACATAGCCTTCTTACGACCCCGACTCATGAGTAATGGTGGAGAAAATGTATTTCGTTTATTATTATTTTGGAAGACACCTTTGAGCCAAGGCTCTTTTAGAAAGGTTCTACATCGGGGAAACAATACAGAACATAGTGAGGACAATAACAAGTACAGTAGTTTCAAGAAGCCATAGGCTTTGTTGGGTACATTAAAGCTTTCATATGGAATTACTGTAATATGTGCAATGATTCACAGTATGTATGTTAAGCTACAGTATTTTGTGTATATTATTCAAGAACATATGTATAATAAAAAAACAGTTGTAATATGGTTCACTAGAATAAATTAGAAACTGCTAGGAGAGTTGGTAGATACATGTAGAGGAAGCTATGGGGACAGAATGTAGATAATAGTGGGGCAATAAAAAGGGAGGCGATAGGAGATAGTGGGGGGTAAAGGTGGGAGGGACTTAGAGGGGGGAAATTAGAAGGAAGGAGAGTAAGTTTAGTTAAGAGAAACATTCACAGGAGGCCATTGTGACAAGGTGCTGATGCAGGTAGTACTTGAAAGTGCCCAGGGTATTGTCATTGGTAACAGCAGGTGGAAGCGAGTTGTACCAGGATGAGGCTCTGTATTTAAAGGAGCATTGTCCTTGGGTAGTGCAGCAGCATGGAATAGAAAAAATAAGATATTCTGAGCTCCTGGTTAGGTGGGGGCCACAGCTGGGGGCCAGTAAGGACTGAACCCCTGAGGGTAGGAGATTTAAGGTAATCTTTTTTGATAGCATACAAAATGTTCAACTTCTGCCCAAAAGGTGGTTTAGTGCAGTGACTGCAAAATCACATTCCAGGATGCTGCAAGAACACATCTGATAAATGACAGCTGTTATATTCATGAGGTGCTGTGAAGAAACGTCTATGCTGAAAATTTGGGGTCATAACACATGCAATCTGTGTTTATGTTTCTATGGACATCTACCTGAGCAGAACACCTGAATGTAAGTACGGAATGTGTGTGGGCATTGCTGTATTGCCCTGTTAACTTTGCATGTCTCAGACAATTACAGAACTAGAAGGGTAAGTGAACTTACTGCTCTGCCAAGCTTTCCTGAAGTCCTCACCGGCCACAAGCAGAAAGCAGTTACCAGACAGAGAAACAGCAACAGAGGTGGCTGTAATAGGCATAGACACCCGCTGCAGTCAACCCACCCAAAGTAAGATTAAATAAAGGGACTTACCTGCCGCTGGGTGCCTGGGTAGATGTCCAACATGGTGATGCCAAGGTACTTGTAAAATAAAACATAAAAGGGGTCACAAAGGATCCACAGCTCTTAGGGGGTCCAGCAGGGCAGAAGGGATAGGATAGACATAAAAGTAATACTTATCTAATTAAGGCAGAAGCTCTCATTTGCTCAGACCTGCAAAAATAGAAGAGAAATAGGTTAGTTAGTTAGTTAGTTAGTTAGTTAGTTAGTTAGTTAGTTAGTTAGGTAGATGAAAAAGCAGTAAGAAAGCAGAAGGAGAGAAAAGGGAGTGAGGTTAGGGAAAGGGGGACTCAGCTGGGACCCTTTGCCCCTAGTGGTGGCCGAGTGGCCAGTAATTTATTTAGTAGCCTAAGTGGACTAGTGGAGGCTAGTAGCCCTTTTGTAGAAATAAAAGTAGTATTGGTGGTCAGTGGGGCTTGGAAATGCCCTGTAAAGGGGGGTACAACATAAAGATAGCCCTGTTGGCCTAGTGGACTAGCCCTGATGTTCTGAGGCCAGCATTTATGTTAAAATAAATTCTGAACCCTTCCTGGTTCTAAAAGGGGTTCCCTGAGCCCTAGGTATGCTGTGGGCAGTGATGGGGGGTTTATTTGTAGTGGCAGCAGAGAAGCAAGATGGAATTGCTGGGCATCCTGTTGATAGAGTGACCTCGCTACAGTGAGAGTGCCTGGTGGTGCTGTAGAACTCCCAGCCTGTATGGAGCTTAGGCTGTGGCAGACTTCACATGGGTGGGAGACAGGGAAAGGTGTGAGCCAGTGGGAGGTGGAGGAGGCATGTAATGAACACACCTCCTCCCCACCTTCCTGATCGCCGCTCTGGCAGCATTTTTTTGAATTAATTTATACCCTATGGGGCTTAAGAGGAGGCAGACAGGGCACAAATGAAGCCAATGAAATGTGGAGGAGGCATGTCAGAAAGCACCTCATTTCTGATCGCCACTCCAGCAGCAGTTTATTTTTAATTAATTTATGCCCTACGGGGCTTAAGAGGAGGTAGATGGGGCACAAATGAAGGTAGAGGAAGGTGGAGGAGGCATGTTAGAAAGCACCTCCTCCACTCCTTTCTGATTGCTGGTCCAGCAGCAGTTTTGTTTTATTAATGTATGCCCTACAGCTACAGGACATAAGAGGAGGCAGATGGGGCACAAATGAAGCTGGTGGAAGGTTGAGAATGCATGTTAGAAAATGCCTCCTCTCCTCCTTTTTGATAGCCACTCCGGTGGCAATTTTTCTTGTTTAAATTGTGTCCTACAAGGCTTAAGAAGGGCAGCCAGGGGGCCAGAGAGCAGCAAGATGGTGCCATAAACTAAAGACACCCCAGTGGCACTGGTGACAACAGCGAAGCACTGTACAAGGAGGCAATGGGGCCGAGGAGGAGTGTGCAGTGCAGCAGCAGCCACGGCATTAGTGAGAGCTGGGGGGGGGGCCTGTACAGTGCAAGGTGGAGAAGACACCAAAATTGGAAGCCACATGGTGGCTGAACAATGTAAAGTGGGAATGGGGTGGGGGAATTAAGAAAGAGAGAGAGAGATTGTGAGGAGACATCATGAGTGGCACGTAAATTAGAGCTGTGCAGCTTATTGAAATAGCCAGATTGGGAGGGTAAAAGAAAGAGGCACACTGCAGTGGGTAGCAGGCCCAGATGGTCTGTAACAAAGCAGGGGAGAGGAGCTAAGGAAAAAGAGTCATAGTCACACAGGAAACTGAAGGGAATCCAGTGCTTGTAAAATGATGTCATGCCCTAGGATGCTGATGGGGCAAGGAAGTGGCAGAACCAAAACAATGGAAGGGCAAAAGAAATACAAATGGGACCAAAGGCAGAGGCCAGAGGGACAGAAATGAAGGAGGTAGGGAATGGAAGGAAAAAACAAAACACAATGTAGGAATGGGAAGGAGTAGGTGTTAGTGGCTAGTGGTGGGTGAAGTGTGCAAAATTTGCTTTACAGACAATCCGCAAAATTCCACACATTTCGCAGAGCGAAATGTGAAATTTTGCCTAGCAGAGTGGGAAATGGTGAAATTTCACCCACAGAAGGTGTAATTTCACCACGGAAGGTGGAATTTCACCCGCAGAAGGTGAAATTTCGCCTTAGAGAAATTTTGCCTAATGCAGAAAATTTCGTGAATTACTTCACATGGCAAAATTGGCCACTTTGCAGACACTTCACAGGCAGAATTTAAATTCGCTGCATCTCTATTAGTGGCTGGTGCTTTCCTTGAGGTGGCAATCACTTTGTTTTTTTCTTGGGAGTATTGCTTATGCAAATGAAAGGATTGAAGCACACTCTCTCATTGGTGCGGTTCATTTCTCTCAAGTGAAGGCCAGCTTCTGCTGTGAAATTCCAATGGCTGTCGCACTGGCCTTCACCATTCATTGGTGTGTCAGGGTCATGCCCACAGTGCAGTGCTCTGGATTGGACTCATCCCTGACACTCCTCTGAAATGCGGTAGTGTCCCAAGGTGTTTCTTGTGCAAGCAAACACGAAAACAGAAACATATCAGGAAACACTTAAAAACCTTTCCATGAATGTAATAACTGCACTACAAAGACATTGGCCCAGATATTCAAACTGCGCCCAAAAAGTGCGCAATAGCAGGAGCAAGCACAAGTCCATTGCGCCCATGTGCAAGAGGCACGATATTCAAAAACCGAGCCGGCCAAACTGCTCTACAGCCGAATGACTGAATATCGCACCACCTGCACCATAGCGCAACTAGGGAGGGGAAGTTGAGCAGATCAGATGCGCCATAGCGCAACAAGGGATGTGCAGCTGAGCTGTCCAGAGGTGCCACAGTGCAACCAGGGATGCCCCCCAGCAGCAGGGTGGCAATGCAACTCCACAACCAGGGAGGTAGGGGCCCACCACCCATGACACAGATGGGCAGAGGAACACACAGCAGAACAGACATCGTCCTCCCACACCACATGCACTGCACAACTGGGAGAGGGCTGGAATAACCTCCTGCCCATGGAGACCAGCAACAAACCCACAGCTGGGCCATGGTGCCCCATCACACCCCCCAGCAAGCTGTGACTGGCACACAAGGAGAGCTGACCACCCCATGCCACACCATCCCCCCAATACAGAGCACACCCTGCACCATGACCCCCAGACACCCTGCCCAGGAGCAGCGTCCACCACTGCAGGAAACCCCATGCATGCCACCACTCCCACTGTGACAATGCAACCCTGTGCACCACAGAGCCATGCAAGGCAGCCCCACCACGAGCACCCATTAGCGGGTGGCAGCACACAGTGATACAACAACGGCATACACAGTGCCACCATGCACAGGCCCTCCGAGGTACTGCTGAGAGATCAACCATGCGTTGGCACACGAGGTACCCCACACGGGACAGGGCATGCCCCAGACCCCACCACCAGTGGTACAGCACCCTGCGCACTCTTCCAATGACACACCTCAACCCAGCACTGGTCACAATAGCCAGCGCAGACACCCACAGTGGTGCGTGGAAGCATGCACCACACCAGATGCCACACAGTGCATGGACAGATACCCACCCATAGCCAAGGGCACAACAACACAGGGGCGCAGTAGTGGGGCAAGCAAGCCCCCAGCATGGGCCCATGTAAACTGTGTACACACACCCTGCAGTCCTCCATGGCATAGGAGTGCCAGCCACCCTGCGCAGGCACTGTGAGCCTGTACGCCCCTCAGCATTTTCCCGGAGCACAAGTCACAGACAGTGGTGCAGATCCCCTGCAACACACACAAGCCACAGCATGGAGGTGGGTCAACAACTGTGGAGGCCACAGTGTCACCCGAGGCAGACATGCACCACACCAGTGACAGGAGGCAACCCAGCATTGTGATGGGTACAGTAGCTGCCCTGCATGGACAGCCACCACTGACATGCCAGCTGACCGTGCAGGTCACAGACATGCATGGGTGTCAGCTGCACAGGCCATGGATGGGCTGACAGGGGTGCCATGGACACAGAGAATGCACCATGGACCACTGCACACAGTCATCCAGTGCACAGGGCACAACACATACACACCACAGACACTGACTGATAGCTACCCCCACACCATAGTCACCTCCACACGGACGCACACATACCCATGACTGCACCACCTCTGATGCCATGCACACCACTGCAGCTGAACACTTATAGCCTGCTGCAAATCAGAGACCACCACAGTATTCATATCAAAATATCTGTATTAAAACAACATATAAAAGTTAACTAGGTACAATAATATATACAAGGTGGGGGAGGGCCACAAACAAGGTGGGGGTGGGTAAGGCAGGTGACAAATGGGACAGGAAAGGAGGGTGAGGATGGGTCCGGGGGGGTAGGGGATATCAGGGGCAGAGGTACTTTCAACGGGAGCCCCGCTCTGGCTTCTCCGCTGCCTGGTCCTCCTGAGGACCCCAATGTCATCTATCCAGCGAAGGATATCCAGGGACGCCCTCGCCATGTGCAGAATCTCCCACAGTGCCTCCCGGATGTCGTTGAGGTGGTGGACACCTAGGACAAGGAAGCACAGTCAATAGGTGTGAATGCACAGCCCCATACAGCCCACCCACTGTGCATGGCATACAGCTGTGGGACATACCTCTGTGATAGTGTGTGACCACCCACATTGATCACGTCCACATGACCTGCCCACCCAGGCGCATACAGCCATGTGGAATGCTGCACACACCCACCGGCCAAGTCACGCACAGCACCACCGTGGCCATTTAGTGACATGGCTATGTGGTGCAAAGGCAGTGGCACATCCATGTACCAGGTGCACGCATGGACCACCATCGACGCACTCCCAGACATGCATTGCCACTGGACAGTGCTGACTGTAACAAGTTGCTTGCAT
The DNA here is from genome assembly GCA_016271365.2 of Neoceratodus forsteri. Taxonomy (NCBI): domain Eukaryota; kingdom Metazoa; phylum Chordata; order Ceratodontiformes; family Ceratodontidae; genus Neoceratodus; species Neoceratodus forsteri. The sequence continues at coordinate 783,443,236 of CM057458.1, read as the reverse complement.
GGCAGTGGTGTCAATGGATGGTGGCCATGCCCCGCTGCCAACCCTGTTACACAGCATGCAATAGTAAACATGGAGGTATGGCACTCACCATCATGGGGCCAGTCCCTTGGGCGCTGTGGACCCTCACCCTGCCTGGCCTCCCTCTCATCTTCGTTGCGCCGCAGCTCAAGGGCCAGACACCACTCCTCCGGCCCTGTGGTACAAACATGGAGAGAGGAACATCAGTACAATCCCATAAAAGCTCCCTGCCCCCAGGTGTGTGCCCTCCACCCAGCCAGACCCACCCACCCCACACCCTGATAACATCACCACAGCCAACACCAGACGGTCCTCCCATGTGCTGGACACATACAACTGTGATACCTATATGGAAGATAAAAATGTGTTGACGTAACACCTACCTGGCCATGGCACCATGCCCCTCCTTGCACATGCCCACAGGCAGGCTAGCAGGTCAGGCTCCCTCCGCCGCAGGTACCCATACCTATGGCGGCACTGCTCAGCTGTTCTCCCCATCCAGTGGCCTTCTCCAGTGCAGTGGTCACCTCCTCCCACACCTGGCTCCTGGACCTGTCCAGGGGTGCCTCCCTGAACAGTGGTGCATGGTGTGGCTCCACTATGGCCACTAGGTTGGCCAGTTCCACCTGTGTCCATTGAGCAGCCATCCTGCACACCATTCTCTCAGCTCAGTCTGAAAATATGACGCTCTGCAGCATGGCACCCCGCGTGCAGATGCTGCACGGTACAGCGCTGCCATTCCCTATTGCGCTGTCACTGAACAGCGCGATAGTGGTACACCCATGCCTGATGCATGGTGCCTAGGGGGCAAAGGTCGGGCACAGGGTCAAGGGTGTCTGGCACATGGACACGCACAGCACCATTGGAACCCAATGTGTGTAGCGTGATTGGCTGCCTGTGTGCTACCTCCAGTAGCGGCCTACCGCGCTGTTGTCCCAGTGCACCTATGATGGCCCAGTGCCACAGCGCCACGTAGGTGAACATCACTATAGCACCACTGGCACAATGGTGGTCATGCCCTGCATTGCTTCCCATGCACAGCACGCCAGCAGTGCGGCAGACGCCTGCGTCAGCAACCCGGGCATGCAGAGTGAGGTGTACTACACATGTCACAGAACTGCGCCCTTGGCTCAGCACGTTCAACACAATTGCGCAAAGCTCAACAGTGTGATATTCAGTCATCATATGCAAAACAGCTAATCAGCCATGCAATGGCGCAGCACTGCAATTTGCATCCACTTAAAGTTGTGCCTCGCCTCATTTGCATGGGTTGCGCTATAAAAGTGTGACATTGGGCTGCAGTGGCCATAGTTGGCTACTGCAATCTATTGGTGAGTTGCATGCTGTTTGGGAGTGTGGACTGTGGATTTAGGGACATGCATGGGACTGCACAGTCACAGGTAACAACTGCCATTCTTACAGGCTAAAAAATGACCCAGCAAGTTGTGGGAGAGGAAGAACACAGTGGTGGGAGGAGGAGGAGGCCTAATTTTACCAAGGCTGAGACCAAAGCCCTGTTTGAGGCCTACCTGGATCAGGAGCCGCTTCTCAGTGGATGGCAGGGAACACCTCGAGCCCATGCTGCTGCATGGGAGGAGGTGGCACGTGCTGTGAACCTGCATGGCAGCCACCAGCGTTCCGTGCAGGAGTGCAAGAAGGAGATGGGCACAGACAGGAGGAGATTAAAGGAGAAGGTGGCTGCCATCAGGGCAGCATGGGCTGCTACAGGTGGGGGACAGCCGGAGGTGGTACACCTGATCCCACAGGAGGAAAGGATTGCTGGAAGCATGCAGCATTGTGCCATTGAGGGTGTTTCTGGTGGTGACTTGCAGACGGGTGGTGGCCCATCACTGCATGGTAAGTCATAGTCTGTCTTTGGGGGGGCAGGGTAGGTCACATGCAGTAACGTGACTTTGTTTTCCCCTACAGATCCTGAGCATCTGCATGGGTCAGCAGTGGTGGGCTTGTCCACTGAGGACAGTCAGCTGGAGATGGAGGAGGGCCCATCCACCTCCACAGGTATACGTGGCTCAGTGCGACAGTGGGCCTGCCTGGCTGTCCACACTGATGTTGTTGTAACAGGTGCAGAGGAAGCCCTGCCCATGTCACAGAGTGACAGCGTCCATGGATGCCAGCGTGCTGTGACTCGGGCCAGTGCCAATTCCGTCACCGATGATGATGTCGCTAACGGCATGGACAGTGACACGTGTGTGCCATTGGATGGCCACACAGCAGGTAACATCGTAGCCATGGCTGTGGGTGGAGCTGCTGTGGAGGCCTGCATGTCAGCACAGTCCCACCCTGTGCCTGTCAGTACCAGTGGGCAGCACTGGTGTTTGTTCAGGACAGTGAGACTGTTGGCCACTGTGGCAGCATCTACTGAGCCCTGTGAGCCGCAGCCAGAGGGGCAGCATCACAGTCGCCAATGGGCTTGGGGGTACAGGGTCCAGTGGTGGCATCTGTGCACCACCTGTGGACATGCTCCATCTGGTCCTGGTGCAGCGCTCACCCTGGGGTTCTGGAGCATCAGGGCTATGCACACCCTGAGGGACAGATGCCGAGGAGGCAGATGACCTCTTGGATGCGCATCTTATGCCTACTGCAAGCATAAGTCCAGCAGCAGATCGGCTTGTAACATCAGTGGATGCACTGCGTGGGGCTCTGGAGCAGGCAGAGGAGCATCGCAGCAGAGACAAAGCTCTGATCCTGGCAGGGATGGACCGCTTGCGGGAGGATGTGACTGCTGCCATTGATAGGCATGCACAGGCATTCACTGCTGTCATGGCCACAATGGGCACACAGTCATGTGCCCATGCGTCGCAGACACCACACAGTGCACTGTCCACCCCTTTCCCAGTGTCATGCGACACCCTCCCTGTCGACACCGGGTTCAGCTGTGGGCTTCCTGAGCACACCTGGCGCAGGCATGTTCAGTGTGCTGCAGACCCCTGCCCGAGCACGGTCGCGTTCACGCAGAGGAACCCCTGGGGGACCATCGGTGCACCCCATGAGGCCAGTGGTTGGCCTGTCAGTGCTGGCGGGTCTTGGTGGGCTGCCCATGCATCTGTGGGTGGCCGGGCCAGGTCGCATGACTCGGGACCTGTTCCCAACACGCTACTGTCTGGTGCTGCCCTGTGTGCATTGTGTCTTCAGTGGGCAGTGCATGGTGGGTACCCGACCTGCACGCAGACACAGTCCATCCGCACACCCTCCCGGGTTGCTGTCCGGTTGCGCGTGTACGATGATGCCTGCATTTTGCTGTACACCAGTGTGCAATGGTGCTCAACATCTGACACACGCACATGGACAGGCAGTGGCGGGGGGTCTGTGGACATGTGTGTGGCTAGGGGTGGTGTTCTGGGTCGGTGTGCCTCCTACCCTTTGTGCAAGTTTGGTGAGTTGTGTGTGTGTCCATCCGTGTGGCATGTTAGACCTCACCCATCCCTGGTTGTGTGTGTGGTTCCATGCCCTGCCACTTCCCTTGATGGCATGCACCCCTGGTGTGTGTCCATGCATGTTTGTGGGTTGTGCCTTAGCCACTGTTGGCTGCATATGGCCCCATGACTTACCTGGGTGGGTGAAGTGCCTCCGTGATGGTGTCCCGTGCAGCTGTGCCAGCCGGAGCAGTCGGGGTCCGCGCCTAAGGGGCTGCCCATCACCATTGTCACCAGCATCCTCATTGTCCTTATCGCTGTCCCTCTCGACCTGCACTGCTATCCCACATCTGTGGCCATGTTGTGCAGGATGCAACAGGCAGGAATAGCCCCAGGCCTTTGAGGGGCTGTACTATAGGGCACTGCCGAGGTGTCTCAGGCAATGGAAATGCGCCTTCTGCATCCCAACACCCGGCTCGATGACATTACGTGGTGGCATGTGCCTCATTATAGTGTTAGATGGGGTCATGGGCCACAGGTAGGGTGTGAGCAGCCAAGGACGGAGTGGGTATCCACTGTCACCTGTGTGTATAGGGTGGAGGTTAGTTTGGTGATCAGCATCGCCCTGCCCCGGGCCATGTAGGCCACTACCCATGTCACCTCTGACCATGCCCCCCCAGACCCTATGATTGTCCATGTGGTTTGCATACTCACCCACTAGGTGGCCAGTGGGGACATCCTCACTCTCAAATCTGTGCCACAGTGCTGACTGGTGCCATATGAAGGCATCATGTGCTCCCCCAGGGTGCATGGCACAGACATTGATTATGGGCCCCCTGGCATCGCACACCGCCTGGCAGTTGATGCTGGCATAGCCCTTGCGATTGATGTATGCGGCCCCCTCGGGACCAGGTGGTGTGCGGATGGCCACATGGGTGCAGTCTATTGCCCCATCATGCCAGGCATACGTGCTACCCTGTGGAACTCCTGTATGTTTGTTGTGCCCTCTGCCGGTGTGCTGGGGAAATGGATGTACTCTGCAGCACGTGGCAGCAGTGGGCTGATGAATTGGTTGAGGTGGCATGACGTGGCCGACTGGGTTATGCCTGTGGTGTCCCCAGTTGGTGTCTGGAAGGTACCCGTGGTGAGCAAGCACATGCAAGTTGTCTCTTTGGTCTCCACTGACAGGGCATGGCTCCGCCGTGTGGGTGCCTGCATCACATCACTGCACAGCTCACAGAGCCGCCTCAGAATTGCCTGATTCAGGTGGTACCAGCCCACAATCTCGGTATCACTGTACAGCTCGAAGCTTGTGTAGGCTCGGTACTGCCTGTTGGGGGCATACCACTGACGGGCCCTTCCATGGCCACGCCCCCCGCTGCCCGCCTTCTCACCCCTCTCATAACAGCCTCCATCTGGAAGGTGGCACTGGCCATGTCCCTGGCTTGTGTTCACCCCCCGCAGCTGTTACTGTATTCCCCCCGCTGTCCTCACTGTTACTTCCCCTGCACCGAGAACACCTGCCTGTGTTTGCCTCACTGCTGTGTGGTGTACCTACCCCTTCTGCAATGTCTTCCCACACCTTCCCCTGTGGCTATTGCTTCCAGGTGTCCTTTCCTGCCTGGCCCTGTGTGTCCCTGCTGCCCAGTGTGTCCTGCTGTGTTTTGCTGTCATATGTGGCTTCTCTGTAGCGTTCTTGTGCCTCTCCCTTGCTCCCTTTATTTTGGCTCATTTCCGCCATGGCGCAACTTCCGCTTTCTCCCCTATTGATCATGGCGCAGTTGTTGAATATCGCACTGTGCCATTTATGCATGGTTTCTCCCCCTTCAGTTGCGCATGCCTTCATTATCATTGCGCTGTTGCTCAGCGTGATTTGGGGGGCGCAACTGCCTCCTGCTGAATATCGCAGAATGGTGCATTTTCATACTTGAGCAGGCTCAACCCTATTGCGCATTGCTCAACTCTTTCGAATATCTGGGCCACCGTATTTACTGTTATTCTTTCCATTTCTAATACTGAAAATTTTGATCGCTTTACTGGTGGCTTAAAGAACTAGTACTGAGATATGGCACTGATCCCTTCTTTAAGCATCTCCTGCAAAATCAAGCAAAAAATATCAACTTATTGTGCAACACCAGATAATCATGACCAACCCACAGTACTGTAAGAAGTGCACATATGGATAAGTAATCTATGCATCTAGATTAGCAGTAGGAACAGAAGGCAGAAGAAAGAATATGGGCATCCATACACAGCAGGCCTGTGTCTGCATTGAGAGTTTTCAATGACAACCAGTAAACCTGAAAGTGAACCTCACTGGGTTCAGTAATTGTCAAAGCTTTTGTAGCAGACACTTGCTTCTCTGTATGTGGATGCACATAGTTTATCTTTTAAAGTACGTGGGCAACCATTACCATCCTACACATGTTTTGTTGCAGTTAATGAGTGCAAAGAAAAACATGCTTATTTTAGGAATATACCACGACCTGGTGTGGGTGATGGTAGGGTTTACCCACGGCTGATGTGGTTTGCTCACGAGGTGCAACCGAGTGAGGAAACCATGACAGAAATCGCTAAATTGTGCCCTTACCCATACCAGATCATGGCATATTGCCATTATGCAATGTAAAAAAGAAGGAGAGAGAAGTTTTTTCTTTTTTTTTTTTTTTTTAAAAGTATCACTCATTCTGTTTACCAGGGGAAAACGATATGATGTCCGGCAGCTTTGAAGTTTGCTGCCCTGTTTGGCTGGCACTTCTACTGTGGGGTGATGCCATGATGTAGACATTGTAAATCATGCAAGCCAGTGAACCAGGAGCCAGTATTTCTAGAGCCATTGTATAAACTATATTAACCTGTACTCTTTTTTTCCATATAGGTGTTTGTACTTTCCAGTGATCAGCTATCAGGCTCCCCCCCACCAACCAGCCATCCCCCAGTGGCACATACTCATTGTCAAACAAGGGTCATCGCCATGGCAAGAGGTAAAGCACACAGCACCTCAGCCCCACCAGGCCTGCTCACTTGTACTCATTTAACAGTATTAAAATTAGACAATTTTGAGGGCTGGTAAATGAAAATAATAGAGCTAATCACGCACAAAAGGGTAGGTATTGAGCTTGGTTGCACCACAAGACAATTTACATCCAAAAGGGGATATGAGAAAAAAACAGACACATAACCACGGTTGCTTTTATTGCTTAACTGTTGACAGAGATGGTTGTAGACAAACATTCAGTTCCTACACAGTATGAGAACAATGTGCTTTTCCCATACACTCCTGAACACCATGTCTATATTCATCTGAGCCATCACATCTGGACAGCTGTTACATGAATCCTCCAATGGAAGTCTTCTTCGTGTTGCAACACCACTACAATGACTCTCACCTGCTCACCTGTTTAGCCACATCTTCCTGTGTTCCTAACCAACCCTCTGTGTTGTACAGCACCATACTTATATGCATGTCATCTACAAATATGTAAATCTTATTCTAATTCCAATTTGCAATGTTAACAATAAAGAATACAGAAAACAATGGGCTCATCACTTTGTGAAACCCCGCTTTTTACTACCTTTGATGTTGACAGTTCTCCATCAGCCATAATCATGTGTTTCCTGTCCTGCAGTGAGTTTCTGACATACTCCACCTCCTTCTCCCCTGCCCCCCAGTCACCCATTTTGCAAATCTACCTCCCATGTGGCACCAAATCAAATGCCAGACAGGATAAGAAATACAGGACTTCTACCATCTGGCCACTCTCGATTGCCCTACTTACCCAATCATAGAAGTCAACCATGTTTGTCTGGCAGTATGTAACAGTGGCAAACCCTTTTTGTCTGATGTTCTAGAATCTGCTCTCCTCTACAAAGTCTACCAGAGGGTCATTAATCATACTTTTCATAATTGTCCTCACAGGGGAGGTGAGACTTACTGATCTATAGTTCCCAGGCTCAACCTTGCATAGAATGTTGTGAATCACCACCACTTGTGCTATCCTCCAGTCCAGGGGTAAGTCCCCAGATGACAGGGAGGTGCAAAACAAATCTACCAGTGGTCTTGCCAGGACATCTGTCATGTCACTCAGCACCCTAGATTGAATGCTGCCTTAACCTGGTGCCTTATCCAACTTGAAGGCCTTAAGGCCTTCAAGTACTCTGCTCAGTATGAATACCCCCTCATTTAACTATGCGCCCCCCTCCCGACTATGGCCTTGCAGCATTGCATCTTTCTTCTCCCTGGTAAACACAGAACAGATGTAGTAATTCAACACTTCTGCCTGCACCCCACTTTGTCTGCCCAATCCCAATCCACCTTGGTCCTAACAATCTGATCTGCACACCTTCTTGTTTTCCTTACATACTTGAAGACATATTTCCCTCCTTCTCTGGTTCCCTACTCCAGCTTTATCTTACTTGCTGCTTTGGTCACACTAGCCTATCTGCTCCCCTCCCTTGATTAACTCATGAACTCCTCAATATGTTTGCGATTGTCACATAGTACTAAACATTCCCAGGGAGACTTATTGCACTGACAGAATAGCCAGAGTAAAGAAATGAGACAACACAACAGTGTATCAAGTGAAAAAATAAACTTTATTTAAAAGGTCACCCATGAAAACGGGTCTTTGGCCCATGGTCTTACCAGTATAAACAAATAAAACAAACAAACAAACAAAACAATCCATAAAATGTTCAGCGGGGTTGACCAAAACAATACTGTCACAAATACAACTGCATGTTCCCCTCAAAAAAATAAAATCACCTTCTGGTAACTGCATTGATAATATGTTGATGTCAAGAATTACAGTGCTTATTTATCTTTATACTTTGTTAACAATCCTGCTTCTGACACAATCTTACATGATCATGGTATGCCTGGCTCGCAAAACAGGTGTATCAGTAATCTGGAACAGGCTGCAAACTAAAAAAAGTGTAACAGCAGGTCAAGATCCCAACACTTTACATGATACACACCACAGAAGGTTTAGAGGATGCACAGAGGCAACTCAGACCAGAATGGGGAAAAATTGGGTGTATAGATAAAAAAGGACAGGCAATCATAACTAGGATTACAGAGGAAATGTTCATACTGCACCTGTTATATATGTTAGTACAAGGAAGAGAAACAAAAGTCAAATGTGGATTTTAAAGAAGTAATAAAATCACATTACATAGAAAGTAACAGTATGTATGAAATACTACAAGTCTCAAAAGGAAGATGACTGAGAGTGGTATAACAAACAAAAAATAAAGACATGCTGTGCAGACACAGGACCATTCATCAAATGCAGTGAAAAAGGAAGACAAGACATTCCACAGGCACAACACAGACCAAACAGGCAGCATTATGACAAGGCAGCAGGGAAGGCTATTTGGAAAGGTGGGATGCATAGGCATGGGAATTACAGTTAGAGAAAAATATGTGATAATTCAAAATTGCATGCAATGGATAGGACCACACCTTGAGTAACATGTCCAGATCTGGAGGCCTTCCCCACATACGGTAATTGATGAGATATAGGCCGCTCAGAGGAGAGCAACCAAAGAAAGGCAGGGACTTCATCAAATGCACTAAAAAGGTAAGCTTCTGGAGATGACTATGAAGACCCTGTGGGAAATGATGGAGAAAGGGAATATGACTGGAACATTTCAGCACTTCACAGTGGCATTTAAATAAATGAGAGCACTATTTATCACAGACAGAACAAGTTAGAGAAAAGAGACCACCATATACAAGTGCCAGGGGTTGGGGTGGGGGGGGTGGATTTTAGAGGAGACGGGGAAGTAGTTCTTTATGAAACAGAAGGTGTGCCAGTCAAACTACATGACACTAAAGGTGGCAATGACAGAAACAAATAGCCGGATGACACAATGTTTGGGAAAGGCACAGAAGATTACTGAAAATGAGATGTGTGTTAGTATTACTAGCATGAAGAGAAACACAAAGCTTGGAGTATTTTTCCTGGCACCTGACATATACGACACATTAAACAACACTGATTTTGAAGCTATTGGGTTAGACCAGATGTGCCAAGGGCCATTATATACAAACACATGTCTATGTCTACGCCACTCTATTTCATATATGTGAATGTAGTTCTTCACATCTCTTAAGAACCTACCAAGGACTCTGAGATCTACAGGGATGCCTTTCTTTTACAGAGAAAAACATTACGCCATATTCTGGGAATTTTTTCCCAAATATTTGCCAAGATTATACAGGGTCACAAAGCAGCTTGGTTACAAAAGGAAAGCATGTAATGTACAGGAAAACATAGGTGAATTTGTATGGATTTAATGGGAAAATGCAACATCTGTCTGGAAGAACTGCTACCCACATCTGGCCTCATGTCTTTTGAACATTTATTTAGTGGAGAAAAAGAGGCCTTTATATTTTTTTATGTATGTAATACTTCTTACCAGACTCTATCATGTCTCCCCTGTCAATCCCTCTACCAGAATGTACCAAATCCGGGTAAGATGTTGCACCTCAAAGCCTCTTTGAAAAAAGAACTGTTATTCTTTTAACAACCCTCATCTATATCGCCACAAGCCTGTCTCTGTCGTTTTCTGTAGAACTAATTACAAGAGCTACACCATAGAGTAGAGAGACTATAAACAGCCAACTATAAAAATGGAGCACTACATCACTTATTATGTTGCTCTTATCCTGCATTAAAATGAAACTGCAATTCATCCACCTTTTGCTAAAAAAAGAATACTTAGCAAAATAGTAAAAAAAACAATTCCTTTAGCAAAAACTCACAGCACTTCAAGCACACATAGCTGATAAAATAACAAGATGCAAGTGGCAAAAAAACTGAAAAAAACCCACGAAATTTGCAGAAGGCTGACAGTTCAAAAAGACTGGTGTCCTGCTTGTGTCAAGAAACATTTCCAGACTAACCAAACTGTTTCTTCCACACAGTGACACAGGGATAGTTTTCCAGGATGTTGACTACTGCAAAGTTATGCAAATAATAATGCTCTCTGCCACACAGCACTAAACGACCATGAGTATAGACAATACAAAAGTAAAAAAAAAACAGTGAATTGAACATAGATCAGCAAAATAAAAACACAATACAGCAATATAAGGCTGCCCATTACTGAACAATGACTAGAATGGCCAGGGTTCGGTTTCCAGATTGTCCCAATATTAATGCATCACCACAACCACTGTTTCTTTACTTCCTTATGTCTTACTTATTTAAAACACATTTTAGTGAAAATTTAGTGTCACTCATGCAAAGAAACCAGTCAGACATAAGATGTGTGTCAACTTCCATACCCATATAAATGTCACAGAACGAACGTGTGCAACCCATTTTATTTCCTATGGCTTTATACATTATATTTCTGAATGACTATTTTTTTCTTTTTCGGGGGTTTACTCCTAATTCACCCGGGACCACCTTTCAGCCAGAAAGCTACTTTGAGTTCAGACAACCTCTTGAAATCTTCTGGTTTGAAATGTGCACTACAGGTGATAGAGTGCCTCAACCACTTAAAATTCAAATGGGTTGCTTTAACAAAGGCAACCCACTTCTGCTTAAACAAGAAATTGCAGAGGCTCTTGAATTAATGGCTCTTAAAGTGATATGTATACACCACAGATTACCGAGAGGCAGGTTTTGGTGTTCCCTGCATGATTTTTGGTATGCAGGGAACACCAAATAATGGGGACTTTAGAGCCCTGCAAAATAATAAACCCTGCTAACAATTTTACATTAACTATGATGTATATAAATTGTGATGCAAATGGTATGGTGTGCTGCTGTGCCATTTGAGATGTATGACTTCAGACTGTCAGCATAAGTGAACTGGAGATAAGTTTGGCAAATAAACTGTAGGTGACCATTGGAGATGCTTTTAAGCCAGAAAAGAGGTGGGCAGAAAAGTGAGTTTTGGCTACTAGTAATTAGGTGGGGGAGAAGGTTAAGCACTTTTAAGGTGGTGGTCTGAGAGAAGAAATCAAAGGATCAGATTTCAGTGTTTGAGGGTTGATTATGGTGAGTCACTGATGGACTGAGAGCAGCCTTTCTGAAGCTGGCTAACGCTTTCAGAAGTGCACACATGAACAGCTAAACCTTTTACTTGGGTCTTTGTTTTTATGAGCAAGGTAGTAAAATGCCCCCTCAGTAAGTGTTAATTAATTAATTTGCATGTTTCTTTCTGTGGTGCATGTAGTATTTTATTTTTAAAGCTCTGAGCTTGGCTAATGTATGACTGTGGGTTTTAATGCCCTCCAGGGGTTGCCAACGGACGTGTTTACTGCCGCTGCTGCTGCTGCTGTGCTGGTTCTGCTGTCTGCGCACAGGAGCCGTCCATATCATGGAAGGTAAGGCTTGCCCCACCACAGAGATACTAGGTGCTGCATACTGCTCGCCTGCCAGCCCTGTGCTGTCCACACTACCCTTCCAGCAAAGATAAATGTGTAGTTCTGTGTGATTGTGTGTCTGCTCTTTTTGTTGTTGCTTTGTATTGGGGGTGGGAGGTTATGGGTATCAATGCGCATAGACTGTGCACTGAACTACATGAAGCTATAATGTAAAATATTACTAGATAAAACCTAACTGTAGTGGCAGTTGGGGGTGCTTGCAAGTTGATGTTTCCAGCAGATGGAAACACGCCTACAACTTGGAAAGTGAGCAGGTGGGCTAAGCAAGAAGCTACAGTTACTATACTGAACTACTGCTGAGATTCAAGGCAGTGCAAGTGATGTGGAGTGTGAGAGGTGGCTGGCTGGCTGCCTCGCTGGCTGGCTGACTGTTGTTGGCTCAGGACCCAGGGAGCAGAACACCTAAGAAGGGTGGGGGAGGATGAAATTTAGGTTGGAGGTGGATCTCGGTGCTAGTCCTGAGTATGTTGGTACAGTACCAGGTGAGTTTGCAGCATCCATATCAGCTGGTATGCACGTAGACCAGTATGGAAAAATGTTGCCAAGGGGAAAAAATGAATAAACTATTTAAGCTAGACCACGGGTGTCAACAATGCTATATGATCCCTCTGAAGCTTGGGGCGGGGGTTGAAAATGTCACCAAGGCAAAGCATGAACATGATTGAAGTATCTGTAAGCTGTATATCACGCATCTGAAGTGATGCATGATGTTTATCTGATTATTTAAGAAATGATCATGGAAAGAAATTAGCAGAAGGGCTATATCTCATAAGTTGTGCTCGAGTGCTTACATCCATATAACAAACTTCTCTAGCCAGTAGTAGCATCTGTAATCTTCAAAGCACAGTAGGTGAAACATGAATAAAGTATTTATGCCGGACCACGGCTGTCAACAACTCTACATGATCCCTCTGAAACTTGGGGGGGGGCGGGTAATGGTGGTGTAAATACCGCCAAGACAAAACATGATTAAATGATTTGTAGCAGAGTGCATGCGTGAAAACATGTATATGATGCCTCTGAAGCTACGCATGATGTTTGTCTGATTAGAAGATGCACAGCAAGGCATGCTTTGTCTGATCACAACAGCAGCTATGCAAGAGATGTGGAGGAAGGTCAGAGAGAAGTGTGGACTACATATGGGAACAACAGAACAGGAGGATGGGCGGAGAACACCGTGACGTGAATATGCTAAGTAGACACACATTACTTGCTGCTGATTGCAGTGGACCTTTTCTTTGAGGTGAACGCCACTGCAGCCAAACTGCTGCCATTGACAGCTCACCCATCCATTGGTGCATCAGGGATGTGCCTGCTACAGCAAGTACTACATTGGCTAGGACAGGCAGGGCAGGCACTCACCTCCACTAAGTTGTACTCTCCCAAGATGTTTCTTGCGCATGTGCACAAGCAAACATAAAAAGAAGTGTTAATGTGTTACTAGTGAATTGTGATAGTATATGGTTAGTATATATTTCAATTAGTGCTGTGTGGAATTTTCAAACTCCGGTAGAACAAAATTTCACAGAATTTTCAAGATCCCACTGAAATTCTGCCAAATTTCACCAGAAAAGGAATAGTGGAATTCAGCAGCAGAAAAATTTGGAATGCATTTTTCTGCAACATTTCTGCAGAATTTTATTCCATGGATCTCACTACTTCCAATGGAAATGGTTGCAGAATGATTTTCCACAGAGCAACATGCTGCTTCATGGAATATTATTGTGCAGATCTCAATATTTTCTGCTGAAATGGTTCTGGAATAACTTTCTGCTAAAGAATTGATGTTCCATGAAATATTTTTCCATGTATTGCAGCAGGCAGAATTTCACAGAAGAACCAGTGAAATTCTGGCAGAAATTCCAACAGCAGAATTATCATTCCACGCTAATTTAGCAGGTGGAATTCCACATTCCGCACAGCACTAATTTCAATTTTAAACAGTGATGTAGATACAGTACAGAACATGTCATGGTTAATAACTACTGTGGTTGAGCCACAGATGTTACACATTTTTTTTTGTGGATTAACAATTGATATATAAACACCTTTTGAATAAGTAAGTTGTGCTTGCATATGCATCCATAGAACAGTATGCGGATTTGTGATTTATTTTTGCCTTTGTGGATTAACAATTGATATATAAACACCTTTTGAATAAGTAAGTTGTGCTTGCATATGCATTCATAAAACAGTATGCAGATTTGTGATTTTTTTTTTGCCTGCCTATTTACAGTAGTTCATTGGAGTATTGTGCACCATGAATGATGTGTGCATACTGTGGACTTGATTCCAAGACAGTTACGCCAGTAGTAAATGCGATACACCAGTACTGATTGTGCAAATCGCAAGTTACACCAGCGATTTGTGACATGTGCGATTCCAAAAGAACACTTACGCCACAATAAACAACTGCTTTGACAAATACAAGTTATGCCACAGTTATGCTAAAGAATGCCTATGCCACTGTGTAATGTGGCTTACAACATGAGTAACACACCACCAGCACGGAACTGCTTTTCCAGAACTGGTGGCTTAATGAACCATGCCAGAGGATTGTAACATAAGTTAGAACAAGGAAAAGCTATCCCAATCAGAGCATAGGCCATAGAAACACCCCCCCCCACAAAGCCAGACTGCAGCATACCCCAAACCAGTAGGTCCCAAATGTGGAACTGATGGGCATACAGTGGAACACCCAAGCAAATGTGACCTAGGAAGCCCAGGACACAGTGAACTAAGTAGCAGCATGGCCAGACAGGCCAATAGTAAGTGAAATACATACCTGGTGCAACATATACAATTGCATGTAGCACAACAGCCAAACACAGACTGTGGGACAGGGCATTGCACTGTGGCACAGAGAAGTGATGGGATGTACCGTAGGGAACAGTGCCAAGTACTGTGAAACAGTCGAGAGGTATGTACTGCTGACAGTATTGCGAGTTACTACACGCGTACTGCTACATCGCTATTGTGAGTTACGCCATGTCTTGCAGTTGTAACTTATGACGTGTAATTCTGCATTTTCTGTCATATCTGGTGATTCTCTTGGAATATGGCAAAGCTCGCAAGTCATAGGGATGTTGGCATAATTTCATGCACTGGTGTACTTTGCACCTTGCTCTCATCGCTGTCTTGAAATCAGACCCCGTGTTATGGCTTCATAAACAAATACAACACATTGAAGTGTTTCATCATCGCAAGAAACGTACACTTTTCCAGCATGTTAATGTTCTCTACATATGGTAGTAATAGTTGCATGATGTATCATTGCAGTACCATATATTGGTCTGTAACAGTTTATTATGATACTGATGGTTCTGGAAGAAATGTTCAGAGTCTATATATGAAGTAATCCTTCTTAGATTTCTTGTCAGATTTTTTTTTTTTTGCATTTCAGTTACCAGTGCATCATGGTATAGTCATTGCTAGGCAGAGAACTGCAATGTTAGGTGGTTTCTGCACTATTGTTGTGGACTGTTGAGATGGAGAGTGGGCTGTTATTTCTTGTATAGTTTCTTTCTTCTTCTGGTGGCACTATTATCTATAGATGTACTCTGTAGGGAAGAAATACAAATTAATGTTTGTTATCTCAGCATTTTATTTCATATTTATGTTTAATTTTTTTTGTGATTCTGTTGGAAATATCTGGTGAGTGTTTCTTGTGGCTCTTTTAATGGGTTTACTGCTCTGGCACATTATGGTTAGGCCACTGTAGTGTGCTGGCTTGGTGTTTGGTTTTTATTATGTGAGCTGGTCAGTACCTGTACTGTGTGACAGACGAAACTTTGTGTCACTCTTGTAATATTATATCATGTTGTTCTTTATTGGCTGTGGCACTTGCATTTGTCTTGTGCCCTATTAGAACTTGTGTTGTGGTGTGTGTTACTTTTTTGCTGTGGTTAATATGTGTTTCCAGTGATCTATTGCTTTAAGTGTTAGTTGACTTGCATATTCTTTCTTTGTGTTTTGTAAGCATCTGTGTATATTTTTTTAAACAGTATTGCGGTACAAGCAAGAATCAGTTTTTAAATTAGAGATTGGATAACCACATATTTGCATGTTTTCTGCCTGGAGTAACTAAGCCCATCTTGCTCACAACATGTGTGAAAGTCTCCTGGACTGAATTTCTGCAAAACATCACCACCAGGTTTCTACATTTTCATTTTAAAATCAACTTTTTGGAAGGCATCCCAAGCAGAAATAAGTCAAGCAACTAAGTCTGACAAACTCAGTGATTCTAGGTCCTACTTTGATTTCACATTTTCATCTAACCTGCTCCTAAAGGAACTGTATGTGGGCTATTCAACAACCTCTTTGAAGAACAATGGAAACATACAGACAAAAGGAGTTCACTTCCTGCATATGCACTGACACCTTCAGGAATTTTAACACATTTTGTGACTCTGGACCTCAGCAGTTCATAGTTTCTTCTGCCTTTGACTTTGGCTTTGACTTACCAGCAGGTATCAGCATTTTCATTTGAAATCAGCTTTAAATGTCCAACCACAGCCACCTCAGTAGGCCTTGTTGGTCCTTACCTCTCGTCTGGCTTCTTCCCTGATCACCCCAGTGCCCAGCCCTACCAATAATAATGTTTTCACCTCTGATCATGCTGCTCATGGTTTTCTGGCTGGGTGACTTCTCCAAATAGCACTGATTCTATGAGTTCCCCAAGACCAACTGCTGGTAACCTTGATGAATACCCCCATTACACACTTGGAATGGCTACCTGCAGTCATAATATGGATTGCTCCAATCTCCATTACCAAATCCTACAATGCACAAGATTGCTCCTACATCCAAGCACAACGTTACCCACTCACTACTGCTCTTTGCTCTTATTATCGAGTGTCTGGTCAGTCCAGACTGGAGCTAGTGAACAGCACAAAGGGAGAAGGGTACGGTTGCTGCACAGCAGATGTCTGAAGAGCTTCTAAAACATCTAATACTACTTCTCCTGCTTACGTCTGGAAGCATACACCCCGACCCTGGTCCACCCTTCTTCAGACCTAGTGGCACAAACAGATCTGTGACTCTCTCACTAGCTTGCATTATCATTTGCAGCCTGCTCAAAAAACTTGATACCCTTACTGCCTGGACCATCCAGCACAGTCCAGACATCCTTGCAGTGATTGAGACATGCCTGTCACCAGCGATCCCTGATGCTGCTGTTGCAATTCCAAGTATACTGTTTTCAGACAGGATAAACTATCTAAAAAAGGGGGAGGCTGTGCCCTATACCTTAAAGACTCTGCATGGGCATGCTCTGCCATTGCCCAACTTTGGTGATGACCTACAGGTCCTAGCTATCATGACTCTGCTCGGAGCCCACAATAAGGTGCTGACAATAACATTAGTTTATATTCCACCAAAATTGACATCATCTAGCCTGGACCCGCTCCTAACTTGTATCAATAGCTTAAACCACAAAGATGAAGTTATGATGCTTGGGGATTTCAATGTGAACTTGTTCTTCCCCAGTGCAAACAATTATAAGGATGCCTTATCTGCTGCAAATTTCACCCAGCTCATAATCTCACCTACAAGGGACAACTACAGAACTGGGACAAGCACCCTATTGGGCTGGATGCTCACAAACTGCCTAAACCTTATCACTCATATGGAAGTCCTTCCCAATTCTATAAGTGACCAGTCCCCGGTCATGTGCTTATGGTCAAATAAATTTAATAAACCCCTGGCAAAAACTGTCAATAGTAGGATTCTATCCAGAGGGCACCTTGAGCCACTAAAATTGCTTCTACAACAACATGACTGGCCCCTAACTGATACTGCAACTGACATAAATGATGTACTTGAATACTTCATCTCCCGGTTCAGTGCAGTGTATGATGTCTATGCTCCTTTCAAGAAGTGAAAAATTAAGGGCATTGACAACCTTTGGATTACAAGTGAGCTACTGGAAAAAATGAAATCACGGGACCATCTCTGGGACTGGGCAAGAGCTACTGGCAGACAAGCTGACATGCAGGCCTATAAAACAGCCAGGAACACCTGTATCAAAGCCATTCACTTGGATAAAGCCAGCTATTATTGGAGTGCTCTATCCAACACATGGAAAGATGGAAGGAAATTCTGCAGCAAGATATCAGAAGTCATGGGAAAAGGTTCCAAAGGGGCACCCACCATGCTGAACATAGATGGTTCCATCATCATTGACCCCACCTCAATTGCCAATACTTTTAATTTGGCATTTACCAACCTTAGTCATGTGTTGCCCACTAATTTCTTTGATCCAAACTCCTCCCCGGCTCCTCATGGTAAACCGGTTAAGAAGCCGGAGCATCCATGTTTTTATTTCAAGACAATCTCCGAACGCGAAGCCAAAAAATACCTACTGAAGGTACTTGGAAAAACCAGAACTAGTGGTGGATCTCTTGACTTGAAGCTCATAGCCCTCACCCTTGATACTGTCTTGACCCCTCTAATCAAGATTATCTACCATTCCCTCATGCTGTCCCAATTCCCTCTCAAGTGGAAGTCTGCCCTGGTGACCTCAATCCACAAGAATGGTGACAGAGCACCACACAGAAACTACAGGCCTATCTCCATCCTCCCTCCCTTATCTAAAGTGTTGGAGAAAATTGTTGCAGATCAACTGGTAGACTACTTGAAAAAATACAACCTGCAATTCCCACAGCAGCATGGCTTTTGGAAAGGTCCTAGTACCACCACAGCACTCATTGAATTTATGAGCTACATTCACCAGGCACTTGATCAAGGTCAACTTGTCGGTGCCACCTTCATTGACCTGACAAAGGCTTTCGATACTATCAACCATCCACTACTAATCGAATATCTTGCTGATCTACGGCTGTCCCCTGACACCCTAAGGTGGTTTAATAGCTATCTCTTCTACCGCACTCAACAGGTTAAGATTGGTATTGCCCTCTCCTCCAAACAGCCTGTTCAGTCAGATGTCCCCCAAGGGTCAGTTTTGGGGCCCTTGCTATTCAGCACCTTTCTGAACAAACTCCCTGCCTCCTGTCATAAACATATCCTCCTGTACACAGATGATGTGGCAATTTTCTCAAAGAACTCTGATCTCTCTCTCTCTCTCTTGGAAGGCCACCTTCAGGAAAGTTTCACAGATGTAGAGGCATGGTTTGTCACACAGAAACTATTGCTCAACTACAAGAAAATAAAGATTCTGCTTTTCCATAGTACACAAAATAAACATAAAAGTAAACAGCTGACAGTCAGAAATATTGCCGTTATCACCGTAGACCAGATGCATTCTTTCAAGTATCTTGGAGTGACCCTGGATGATACTCTATCTTTCTCCAGTCATATTGATATTGTCGCCAAATCTGTGAATATCTGCATAGGCCTTCTGTATAGACATAAGCACTGCCTGACTCTCGAAGCACTTAAGCTTGCAATACAAAGTGCAATTGTAACAATCATTGACTATGGGGTTGTTATCTATGGAGCTGCCTCTGTGTCTGCCTTACAGTGTGTCACCATTGCTCTGAATAAGTCCTGTAGATTACTGACTGGTGCTGCCCCCCCGCATGCACACCTGCGACCTCTATAAGCAGGTTAAATGGCTTCAACTTCTGGGAAGAATCACTTGCCAAACCTGCCTGGTAATAAAAAAGGCATCACTCAGTCTTATGCCCACTGGGGTACAGAATCTCCTTAAACCAACCAACAGCACTTGCCACTCCAGAAGCTTTGATAACTCCACTCTGCTTGTCCCCCGCTGTCACAGCTCTCAAGGTCAGTGGTCGTTTGCAGGCAGATCCCCTAAGTTATTCAACCTGCTGGGCAATGAAGTCACCAGTTGAGCCACTCTAGGCCTGTTCAAACTTAATCTTCATCATACCCTTGTGAATCGGGCCTCATGTGACTGCTTCACTTAATTACCCCAGACTGACACCTCTGTCTCCCTTCATCTCCATTTTCTCTGTTTCTATGCCTCTACCCATCTCCCATAATCCCCTACACCTTTTGTTCTTTCTCTTTTTTCACCTCCCCCTTTCCCTTAACTTGCTCTATCCCTCCACTAGCTCTCCAACTCTTCTGCCCCCCCACTCCCCTGTCCACTAGCCTAGGTCCTGAATGTCTTCTGACCACCCATCCCCCTACACCCTAAATTACCTCCCTACACTTACACGCCCCCTCTCTCGTATGCCTATATTAGTTTGTATCTTCAATCCCTGCTACTTTTGAAACTCTTCTACTCAGATGGCAAGGCTTAATTTTGCTGCATTATAGCTCTCCATATAACTGTGTCCATTTATCCCACTATTTGTAAAGATAGTCCCTGTTTCTTCATTGTATCTAACCTAGCTACTACTTCTAGCCATACTGTATTTTGTGTTAAGTAACCCTGGACTATGTAAACTAATTCCAATGTTTTTTTACTGTCTTTTTTACAAATGTTTGATGTGGAACCTTTGCAAAAGAGCCTATGGCTCAGAGGTGTTAATTCTGAATTCCCAATAAATAAAATAAAAAAATAAACATATTGTACCAATGTTACTTGCTGACAGTTTTTTGGGGTGGCATATCTTCAGTTTTGTTGTGATAGGTTTGTGGTACCGCAACAGATGTGTCATAATGTAGCCTGCTACTAATTTGCTGGTCATGCAATACTTTTTATAACACTGCTCCGTTTTCTGTTATGTAAGCTTCAGCAGTGTATAGAGTCACTTTGTAGTATATTTGTTGTATTGTGCTGGAAGGTGGTATGTAGTAGATACTTTCTTGTGCTTGTTGTATACTTTTTTTACTCCTTCCCTAGCCCCTTTACCCACCACTCTTTCAAGCCAGACAGTGTCCCTTCTGTCTGGCAGTCTCGATCTCTGCTGCCATCTCCTGCAACCTGGCTCCCAGACTATCCTGTGTCTTGCAGGGTCTGGCTCATGCCTGTGGAGGAGGGGATAGAATTCTTTGGGGGGGGGCTCTGGGATGGCAGGTGCTGCAGGGAAGGTGTGGTGCACCTTGGGTGACTGGGGTGTGGGAGGGTGGGTACTTGGCACCTTCATCTGGCAAGCCAAGATGGGTGACTTTCTGGTTTTCTGACTACCGCCCTGCACTCCAGCTGCAAGTGCCATGGTGATGCACTAGAGGTGGAGCCAGCCAACATGTACTCACCAACACCAGCAAGGATCTGTGGACCCCACCAGGTGTCACTGTCTAAGCAGTGCTGCACAACACCCTCCCCAAGAAGATCATCCATAAAGATGCTCTGTCACCTTCCCTGCCAGCCTCTGTTTCTGTTGTCCTGGGCTTGGGACTTGAACCGCTGTTGCCAGCATGCCAAGCAACAGCCCTTTCTGTACTTTCCTATATGGGTGGTTAAGAAGGTGTTGTAGGGCTTATCTATTAATCAGAGTCTGTGTCTTAGTCTATGACTTTTGAGTGTCATTGCTTGAATCTGTCGTAGTGGTTGCCTAGTAGAGAAAATGTGGATAGCATGCTAGTAAGCTTTTATAAATTTCTTTTGTGGCAGTGGTTGGGGGATGTGTACTTCACTGATTTGCTCTGTTAGGTTGTGGTAGTTATAAAATATTTACTCACCTTGATCAATATTGAATGTGATATGTTGTGCTGTGGTTTTAGGCTTGTGAAAACAGGCTCCTTGTAGCTGAGCGTTATTGTCTGGTATGGGGATTATCTTAGTTTTTTTGTGCTCTGGTTCTTCAGATTGTTGCATAACAGTTTCACTTAGTAGTTTTGAGATTTGCAGATGATTCTGATCATTTAATTTTGCATAGTCATCGAGGCTTTGCAACTGTTTATGCCACGCTATCTGAATAATTTCAGGGGTTGCCACACCACTGACTGTAAATTTTTGTATTAGGCGCTTACGTATTGAATGATTTGTAAGTCTTCTGTCTGTTTTTGCATCTCCTGCTGTTATCATGCTCTTCTGGTGAAAATGTTGTTTAATTCAATTGGGTAGTTTTGGAACAGGCACCCACTGTTTGTTGTTGTCATGATGTATTTATGGACAAGAACAATTGTGCATCTGGCACAAGTGTCTTGTTAAGTCTTTTTGACTTGTAGAATTCACACAGTAGTTCTGTATTGGCTGTGTTCTGGGTTTTCTCAAATTTCATATGCTCTTGGATTTAATTGTCAATATTCTTTGGGATTTTCCCCACAGCGTGTTTTGGTCTGGTGTTTGTGGTCATATTGGAGGTATCTCTTTCTACTCCAACATCTCCCAAGTAGATAACTATCATCTCACTGTTACACCTGACACCAATATACCGGCTGATGCTTAACCACATGGTATTTATTATTGATTGGGGTGTGTGAGGGTCTAGTTGTTTCATTTGGTATAGATGATCTTACTGTATCTGATAGTTCATCTACTGCCTTGGAGCAACATCTTTCACCTTGGCTCTTTAGCTGCTTTTTTTGAGTGTAGTACTTATCTGGTGGTCTCAAAGCATGGTGATATTGACAGTGAAGCAGAACACTGGTGGTTCTTCAGGTATCGCTCAATACTTTGAAATGTGGAGAGCAGTGTTGGGGGTTTGTAGGAGGACCCATCTCTCTTTGTTGTAGTCCTGAAGTACTGTGGCAGGAGTTTGTCCATTTATGGTGGTGATATGTATTTAAGTGGCATGTCTAACTTGAAAATATTCTGCAGGTAGATCTTAAGTTGGTTCACATCTGCCTGAGTTTTTTTTTTTTTACTGTTTGTATTTTTGGCATTGTCAAGGAACTTTTGTATAGTCTGCTTGTCTATTGTGGATAATGCTTCTTTTTGCTGTTGGACTGCTGAAACTGAGTAAACACTTGTACTGGGTTGTTGTTTGTTTGCTGTACTTATAGGTACAGTAGTAATGTAGTTTGGCTGTGGTTTCTTGTCATTGTAGATTGTAGTGTATGGTGACTGTCAGCAGATGTCTCTGCAGTCTGGCTGTGTGTATTGCTTGGTGGTACATTTTTGTCTTGTGGCACAGTAAGTCTAGAATAATTCCTGGTGCTTACCAGAGAAAGTTGTACCTGATTAATAGTTCTGGAGATCATACAGGGTGGTGAATTTATTATTTACCATTATGGATATTGTTTGTGGCCTAGATGGAGTCAGTGGGGCCAAAAGTGGATCTGTGTCTATTTCCATCTGGGTTTGTATGTCTTGCATCACAAAATTAAAACTTGCACCAGTGGAACTCTGTTCGTTTGCCATTGTATTTCAGCCACAGTTCAATTTTAAACCCCTTACTACAGCTTTTTTTTTTCATTTGTTTCCATTTGCAGTCACAGTTTCACTTGGCTGGAGGTTGTTATTCACCCATGAATTAAGAGAAGTAATGAGCTGGTGGCAGGGATAGTGTGCATGAGTGCCAGGTGGTCTGTTTTGGCACAAGAGTGGTAATTACAGGTAGAAAATCAGGTCAGTAAGTTTTATGCAATGATGCTAGTTGTCAAAATGATTGACAGCAGAGGGGTGGAATAAATTTGTATTTGGAAATTTATTTAACACCAGTAGAAATAAACAACATTTTTTAACTGGTTTTCTGCCCACACCTATTGCATAAATTGCTTTATTGGCTTTATTAGGTTGTTTATGTCCAAGGTCCTCTGTTCTCTGCAGCACTGTAGACAAAATTCTGTGACAGAGACTCTGAACATCTATGGAACTATTAGGTCAAATTCTGCATCACAGTTTAAAGTTCTGCAGCACATTAATAAATAAATTGTACAGAGCCAGTATTGCAGTTTTGTGGGACCCAGCAAGGATGGCCTGTGCAGAGGACTCATAACGCCCACTACATAACTATAAGTTACATAATGTCCCTTAAAAATCCAGTTTTATGCCTTTCAGCAGCTATTCTGACTCTCTGTATTTATCCAAGTCTATTCAGAGCTTAGTGTCATTGTATGCAACACTAACAGCTACTGGCAGGCACCGCCACCCAACTTGCTGGCAGCAAACACACAGCTGTCTAGTAGTTCCCCAAATGGGAGCCTGAAAGGCTGTAGCACATCTGCACATGATGCTAGCACATAGATCCGGATGAAGATATTATCTTTGAGGGTTTTTGGTTTTTTTTAATGACAGGTTCAGTGGTCTGTGCTCTGAATAATTCCAGAATCCAGAGTGCTTTTTCTCAGGTGGTAATCCAAGATTCTGTTTTGTAGAGCACCAGAATTTTATCAATGAATAGTAGCATTATGTTTTCATTAGCCCAGTGATTAATGGAGTGGTTATGTGCCAATCAGTTGGGAATTTGTGAAGGGCTGGCAAGCCTAATTTTTTTTCCCTTTTTAGATCACTTACAATGCTAATAAGTACATTGGCATGGTACAGGCTAGTTTGATTGAAACACTACACTTGTCTCCAAGACCTCTGATGGCTAACTGTTTCAAGCCTGTGACAGCCATAGGGCTTGATTCTGAATGATTGATGCAAGCTGTGCCAATGAGAGCCTGCACCATTCACTGGTGTGACAGGGACCCTGCACCTGATTCATGAATGGATGAGGTCCCAGTGCCAAAGTCCCACAGCTTGTGACAAATGAGAGAGGTTAGCTGCAAGCTGCGTGGCAGTCAGGTGGCATTGGCGTCCAGTACTAGGGACCAGCATAGGGGTCAGCAGTGTTGGACAGGACAGGATGGGGGTTTGAGGATGGTAGGGAGGTAGGGCATGGATAAATGTCAGGGGGCTGGGAATAGGTCCCAGAAGGGGACATCAGAGGATGTTACCATGCCTGTGTTGTCCATGTGGGGGGCAGTCACTGCATTCCTGGC
Source organism: Neoceratodus forsteri (assembly GCA_016271365.2). Lineage (NCBI taxonomy): Eukaryota > Metazoa > Chordata > Ceratodontiformes > Ceratodontidae > Neoceratodus > Neoceratodus forsteri. The sequence goes on along the minus strand of CM057458.1, from coordinate 783,418,699 downwards.
ACCATGGGGGGGACCTGCGGGTACCATACTATTGAAAGTAGGGACTACAGGTGCAGTGAGGACATGAGATATCACAGGCAGGCAAAGGAACAGGTACCACCTCACCCTGCAAAGGCTCCAGCATAGGCTTAAGGGCTGTTAAACCACCTGTTGGGTGGTCTAAGTTCTGTAAGGTCCCGCTGGCTGTCAGAATCCCATTTAAGGGAATGTTGCAGCCAGCATCCTCTGCAAGCCCTGTAGAACCCTGGCACACCCCCAACCTTGGCGCAAGCCTGGCTCATGGCTAGTCTGGCACAGGGGGTTCCCATTGTCCAACAGCCAGCCTTCAATGATAGCAAACTCTGCAAGTTCTCTTTGATGAAGCTGCCTTGTGCCACAGTCTGAGGTTTGAGAGTCAAGCCCATTGTCTACTTGGAACACATATTGACATCAGTCTCATCAGTATTTACTGGGGCTATGCATCCCCTGGATATCATTTTCCCATTACCACAAATAATGGGCTATCTGAATATTCGGACCCAAATACCGATTAGCTCACTGTTCGAGCGGTTTTTGGTATTCGGCCAGGGAATTGCCTAAAATGAAAAAAATAAAGCCTTTTTTGGCTCCCTCCTCCTGGCCAACAGTAGAACAACAACTATAATCCCTGGTGTCTAGTGGTCCCACCCTCCCACTGATCACCGGCCCAAACTGAAGAATCACCCCCCCACCGAGATTGCCATCAATTTCCCAGTCCCCATTGTCTACAAATAAAAAACTGTTCCTGTCTCCCTGGTGTCCAGTGGACCCCCCACCCTCACACCCTGCCAACAAATATAATCCCTGGTGTCTAGTGGTCCCTCCCCGGCTGATCACTGACCCAAACTTAAGAACCCCAGAGATTGCCATCAATTTCTCAGTCCCCATGTCTAAAAATAAAAAAATGTCCTGTCTCCCTGGTGTCCAGTGGACCCCCACCCAGCCCTGCCATCAGATAAGTTTCAGTACACACACACCCAGCTCCCCCCCAGTACTCTGAGCAGGCCACCGGCATAGCCCTCCATTCACCTCCATGGCCGGCAGCCTGACTGAGCACTTCAATGAATGACCGTGTTACGTTAATAAAATCAAAAAAGAAAAAATACAATAGTTACCTAAAGAACAAATCTAGCGCTACTTGGGAGGCTTATAGACAGGCACAGATCAAATGTAAATTCATTATTAAGAAGGCAAAATCAAGATGGGAATATAAGCTTGCTAACTCTGCTAATAAAAACAATGATAAAGATTTTTACTCATATATTAATTGTTAAAAAAAAACTGTTTGTCAAGTTGGTCCCATCTTACAACATAATGACATAGTGTATGATCCAAAAATGATGGCAGACATATTCAATACAGAATTTCGTAAAATATTTACAGATACCTCACACCTGCCTCTTAGCCTCAATAATAGTAATGACTCTGTTATTACATTTCAAGAAAAACAAATATATGACAAACTGGTTTCATTAAAAGATAAATATTGCTACGGTCCTTATAATTTGGCTGGGCATTTATTGTTCTTGTTAGCTAAATATATTGCATTACCATTAAAAATCATATTTGGAAAAGTTTTTATTAGAAAATTACATTCCAGATGATTGGAAGAAAGCTAATGTTATACCAATTCATAAGAAGGGACTAAAAACTATTTTGAGCGGCGCAGGGGCTTGCGTCACAAAATGGCGCAGTTTGAATATCTGGGCCACTATATGTGTTAATACATCCCCCAGAGCCACTCATTGCTGAAACAAGTGGTTTCACTTGCCTTCAGCTGAGTGAGAACATGAAGCAAAGCTGAGCTGTTCTGGCTCAAGCTGAAGGCAAATTAAACCACTCATTTTCAGTAACCAGTGGCGACAGGGATGTATTAATATATTATTGATCGAGTGCCATCAATAATATATATATTTTGAAAACTCCCCCAAACCTGCCCATTTAAAGGGCATCTGTGCATGAGACAATCTTCTCAGTATAAGAGTGTCTCATGCACTGAGAAAAGGAGCACTCCGATTGGTCAGGCATTCTACCTTGATCTATAATTCACATTTTATTTACATTAACCATTCATTAATCATTCATCTTATGCCTACCCTGTTGAGGGTAATACCTTTTATATTCTCCCTTCTTCTTTTCAGCTATGCTTCGATGCATATCAAAGCATGACTGAGAGTCCCAAGATAAATCAGGTCCTTGCTTGCACCTCACCATGACATGCACCCAGTCAATTTTTTTTCCAAGACTCTTGCCTATTTCTCTACTATTTTCATGGCCCTATTGGGCCCCTGCCTGTTAGGCCCTCTGTTGTCCCTGCTGTCATTCCCTCTGGTGTTCCCCCATTCCCCCAATATCTGATACACCTCACTCACTGTCATCCACAAACCCCCAAATCCCATGGTTAAGCCCTTTTCATTGCATGATTTTTCTCATTGACCATATAGCCTCTGACCCTAAGGCTACTTTCACCATCAAAACTCACTTTATTCAGACTGGCCACTCTTTCCCATCTGGCCATTGCTTTCTCCTCCTTTTGCCATCTCCCATAATCTCTTGGACCAGGTTCCAAGTCTCCTCAGATCATCCAAATGTGCCAGGTCAGCACTGCAATACCCAGTAAACTACTTCACTTTGTGCTCCTCCCTTAGCCCCCCAGCCACTCCTACAGACTTACCACACCCAGACCAAGGCCAAAATACCCCTGAACAGCAAGCCTAGGAATTCTCCTGTGTGAGCCATGCCCCCTGGCCAGTTGGCCTTTGTCCAAAGAATATCCAATCCTCATGGACACACCAGGTTCACAATTCCATACTCTGGGCCCCTATCAAATTGCTGAATCATTTGCTCTACACAGAGTGGGAGGGTGGAACAAGTAACTGCGGCAGAAAAAGGCAGCTGCTCCTGTATGTAGCCCTTTTAAACCCTTGCCTCCTTTGCTCCATGGTGCCCAATGAATCTTGAAGTCACTGTCATGGAACTCCCTATCTCCAGTCCCTGTGTTACATGTTCCTGACTCACACCTGCCATCTGAGTCTGCCCCCCAAAAGTTACACTGCATGGCCTTTTGTCTGACAATGCAGTCTGGGGGTGCACAACACCTGTGAAGCAGGCCCCCTGCCATGCCAATAAAAGAACCAAAAACTGCACTGAATAAATGACGTTTGGACAAAAAATTTTTTACTTTGAAATGCTTTGCTTACTATGTGGAGAGGACACTTTGCATAGACTCCCTGTTACTTTAGCCACATCATATGTCCTTTCTCAAGGCTCCCTGCTGTGCCAGAGCAAGAAATTGCACTTCCTGGCTTGCAGGAGGCCGTTAGTCAATGGGAAACTAAACTTTCATACCACCAATAGCTGTTTCTACTCAACCTCAGTTCACGATGGGCCAGCCAGTCCACTTGTATTATCGTCCCTTCTCCTGACTTGGACCAGCGAGGTACCTATGAGAGGGGTGGGAGCCTAGTATAATGCACCCAACCATGTGATGCCAATAAAGCAGTTTTTCTTAGAGCTCCACCTTGACCTTTATACCCCTTACCCCACCCCTGCCCCCCATATTTACCACCAGTGACACTCCAGTAGGGTTGTCCATTACAGTAGCTTTATTAACAAAAATCGTCTTATGACACACATTATATTTTATTTTTTTATCTGCATCTCTTACATTTATATCAATCACTTCTGTCTAATATATCACTTTCCTAATTAATGCATCATATTTACATTTTATTTGCAATAACCATTCTTTAATCATACATCTTATCTTTATCCTGTGGAGGGTCCAACCTTTAACACCCCCTCGTCTTCTTCTGGCTATGCCCCGATGTGCACCCAAGCATGTCAGTGAATCCCTGATGTAAACCATCAGATGCCCTTTTGGATCCACATCTACTCCTGAACTTTGCCAGCACCCCCCCCCCATCTTCACCTCCCCTGCTGGCCCATGACAAATGCCACCCGGCTGCACTATCTCTATTCTTACCCGCCTTCCACCTCTCCTCTCTCTGTTCCTCCCCCACCTACCTCCCCTTTTCTCCCATCCACTTAGTCTGCCTGATTTCACCCCCCTCCTCCTTTCCCTTCCCCTCCCCAAAGTTTCACCTTATTCTTCTTTTTCCTCTGCAAGACTATGCGTGTTTTCTTTTTAATTTTATAAACTGTTATCTTTGCTTATGTTTGTCTCAATTGTACCAGTGACGTGGAACATTTGTAAAAAAGCCTCGGCTGAAAGGTATTTGTAATCCTAGAACAAATAAATAAATAAAAATAAATAAAAAAAAAGGTCCTCGCTTGCACTTCATCTCGATGTACAACCAGTCAAGGTGTCTCCCAGGCCTCTCATGTTTTCTTTTTGGACCTCTTGGGCACCTGCCTATTAGGCCTTCCCCATCTGTGCTGTCCCCCCTCTGGTGTCCCCCCTTTCAACCCCGTCCCAATTTACCATGCCATCCACCTTTCACCAGCCACTGTGAAGGATGGCAGGCTTCTTCTATTAGTTCTAGAAAAAGGCTTCATTAACTGCATCCCTAAGCTGCAAACTGAACAAGTCCAACCCCACCTCTGATAGATGTACCCTGTTTCCTCTGTAAAACCCTGAACAATCTGTTATTATGTTCATGTGCTTAATGGTTCCCTTTCTCACTTTGTTTATAAACATCACTATTCTCCTGTTTAACCTCCTTCTGGTCTTTTCTGTTGCATCCACCTTTTCTGCCACTCTCCATACTCTCCTATCCACCGATACATATTCTATATCAAAAGCAGAAAAGAAAAAGCAGAGTCTGTGTGTTTTTCTCAGAGACAGAAATTAAAGAGGCTTTCTGAGATAACATAAGTGGGGTAAGTTGAGGGGCACATTTTTGAAATAGTGTCTTTGTTATTGTCTGCAGGGTAAACTGAGAAAGCTACAGTAGCACACATTTAAGGGCCATAAAAATGAACTCTGCCTTGCCCTGTAGTTTGGGGGCTGGGTTAGAACTGTTTGGCCTGGGGTATCAGCTAGGTGATAATTGGAGGATGGGCTGAGTGAGTCATATTTTTGATTGCAGGTTGGTTTTGGATTGCTATATAAAGAATCACTTGCATTAGCCAATTGGGGATCTCCTCAAGTGAGCCAATCAGCCATTGCCTACTATATAACAAATTATCCAAGAAAGGGACCTCCATACAAAGGACTACAGCACTCAAGACAACATGAGAAATCTGCCAGGAGGGAGTTAACCAGGGGAGGCAGCCAGTGGCCATACGCTGTTCCCCACAAACCATGAGTAGGTAAAATGGGTAAGCAGGTGTCTACAGCCACAAGGCATCAGGTAGGAAAAAAAGCTGTAGCACCATAAACAGGACTAAGCTACGTTAGAGGTTCAAAACTTACAACAACCTAGGGGTTGTTGAAACTCCCAGTGGTGAGATAAGGCCATATTTTATCATGTTGTGTTATGTTTTATATATCTTTATGTATATAATGCATTTGAAATGCCCATGGTGGCCAGCATAAGTGCAAGGCAACATTGGTACAAAAAAGAAAGCCATAAGCTCTAGATTAAGGTTGGGATTCCTGTTACTGAGCAGAAAAACTGTTTGTTGCTAGTCAGGAACTGGAATTAATTAAATTATCTAAAAGGAGACAAGAGAATGAGTAGGCCTAGGTGGGAGGCCAGGTAGGCCAATTTGTTTGTGAAAGGACAGGACCTTAGGAAAGAGGCAGCCTGTCTGGCCTCCTATTTTATCTTCAGGGCTACAGTCAGCTAAGTTTGTTACAACTGAATAGGGCTACCATTTATGTAAATAGCTGTATTTGAGTATTGAGTAACTATGGGCATCTCCCAGCAAGGAGGCCAAGAAAGTTCCACAGAAAATCTAGTTTGAGCTGGCTAACCTCTTGTTTTTTTTTTTTTCAGAAACTACATATCAAGCCATTAAAACTGAAATGCTAGTCTGTCACAGGCCAGCCTCTATCAATTGGACCTATCCTCCTGAATCCCCTTTAAAACCAGGATACAGAGGGGAATCTGAGCTTTTTTGCCATCTTCTGTTGTTTTCTTGTTTGAAGTAGTAGGGACCATCCCTGTCTTGAGTAGAGACAATTTTCTTCTGGATCACTGAGAGCCAAGATTACATCTACCACCCTTTTTATGGACACTTCTACACTTCAAAATTCCAACTAAAGAACTGACTCCTGAGGCTTATGGGCTTAAATTCCGTAAACTTCGAAAAAGCCCTGACATGAGCTTTGAAGAACTAGCCACAAAGCAACAGCAGTTTTTAAACATTGGTGGGAGGGGGTGGAAGCAAACTCTGTGGGGAAAATAGAGGATGTTATACTTTTACAACAATTCTTTTGGGCTTGCTCAGTGTAGCTGAAAACCTGGCTGGAGGACTGGGATTGCAAAACTGCACAGCAAGCTGCTGAACTCTTAGATTGCTATGCCATGAGCAGGCCTGCTCTAAAAGAAAGTAGGTGAACAGGTGCTGCAGGGTAGAAGGGGAAAAGTACACCTTCTGGGCAGCTAAACCCTCAATGTCTCTGCAAAAAGGGGAAAACCCAAGTTACCAAGAAGGGAGGTCTTGGAAAAAAGAATGATGAATGTTGGTTTTGTAAGCAGCCAGGGCATCTGGCTAGACAGTGTCCTAAAAAGGTACAGAGTGGACAAAGTGTACCTTGAAAGGAGGTGGATATACTGTGCATCCCTGGGGGGTATGCCCATGAACATGAGCACATACACTCTGTTACTGTAAATGGGGTGCGTCTCTTACTCTGGTGAAAGGGGATGTGGTTGAGCCTGAACAACTTATACCTATCCAATTTTTCACTGTGAGGGGATTCACAGGGAAGGACAAAACCCTGCCACTAGCTAGTGTTCTCCTGGATCGGGTGAGACAGGTAAGAGGGTACAAAAAGTGGCAGTGGCAGACAACCTTGTTCGGGATGTGATTATAGGGAATAATATACAGCAGGGGGTGATGTGTGTGGTTACAGTACCTGCAGTGAGACAGCTAAGGCCCCTTGAATTTCCCTGAACCTTACAGAAGTCCCTGCGGAAGAGAATAGGAGGCTGCTCCCCCAGCCTGTTTCTCCTGAAATGGAGAATAGTGAAAGGGAAGTAGGACTTCCCCAAGTAGCCGTGCACCAAACAACTACAGAAGGATACTCTGAGGAGGGAGGAGTAATAAATGGTCAGAAGATTAGGGATGGCAGTGACTCTGGATGCCCTGATGCTTGAGCTATGGACTCTAGTTTAGGAACTAAGGGGGACATGTCCCATGCTTTGTGAAAATGTGAAGATTTTGCAGCTCCTCAGAGAACTGACCCTAGTTTGGAGAGGTTGAGGGCTTGTGCAGAACCTTATGGGACACAGGGAGGTGGCATAAGACATAGGGCATTTTGGGACAATGGACTGCTGTATACACAGGACAAGAGGACCAAGGAAGGAGTGATGGGCAGTCAGCTTGTTGTTCCCCAGGAGTATCGTGAGTGGCTGCTTGAGGTCGCCCATGATATCCCCATGTCTGGACATCTGGGATTCACATGCACCAGGCAGGGATTGGCCCAAAATTTCTATTGGCCCAACTTCACCCAGCAAGTGAAGGAATATTGCAGGTCTGGTCACCGGTGTCAACAGATAAGGAAGGCAGGTAGTAAAACAAAAGCTCCCCTACTTCCCTTGCCCTTTGTAGAGGAGCCATTCCAGAGGGTAAGAATGGATATTATGGGATCCTTCAATATCCAACGCTCCTCCAGAGAAAGGTTTATCCTGACAGTGGTTGACTACACAACCCAATACCCAAAGGCGGTCAACCTGTCCTCCATTAAGGAACCCAAAGTGGCAGATGCCTTGCAAAGGATTTTCTCCCATGTCAGGTTTCTGCAGGAGGTTATCTCAGATTGAGGGGCTAACTTCATTTCTGATCTGATGCAATCTTTATGGGAGAAATGTGAGGTGGTGCAAAGATGCACAATACCTTATCACCCACAAGCCAATGGACTCATGGAAAGATTCAATAGTACCATAAAGTCAATGCTCCAAGCATTTTCTGAACAGCATGGGAGTACTGGGAGAAATACCTTCCCTACCTCTGGTTTGAATATAGGGAGGTGCCCCAAGAATTGACAGAGTTCTCCCCCTTCAAACTCTTATACAGATGTAGGGTGCATGGGCCCCTAGACTTCATCCACGAAGACTGGGAAGGCAAGCACACCACCCAGGGAACTCCCATGGTGGAGTATGTCCTTAAGTTCAGGGAGAAGCTGAAGGAGCTTATGGAGGTAGTCCAAAGTAACCTGTCAGCTGCCCAGCAAAAGCAAAAAGTCTGATATGATTGCAGAGCCAGAGCTCGCTCATACAGCACAGACCAGGAAGTAATGGTCCTCATTCCAGTCCAGAACGACAAGCTGAGTGGACGGGACTAAACAAGGTAGTCTGACAGGTAAATGATGTGAACTACATTGTAGAACTGCCTGACAGGAGACATACCCATCAAATGTACCATGTTAATATGATGAAGCCATATGTAAATAGGGCCAACACGATATGTGTTGTTTTTAGTCACGGGGAGGAAGTGGTCATAGATGACTATGTCCTGGACTTGCTAGAAGAAAGGAAGTGGGCGTCATCAGTGGAGACAATCAAACTGTCACCCCAGTTGACCCTGGAACAGAGCCAGGAAGTGATGGAGGTCTTAGAGAACTTTGCCCCTTTATTTACAGCCAAGCCCAGACAGATCCCCTTAGCGGCCCATGATGTGAACAGTGGGATGCAAATGTCCATGTGATGGACAGCTTAATGGGTGTCTGAGGTCATCCTAAAGGACATTAGGAGGGAGGTGGAAGAAGTGTTGGAGTTTGGGGTAATCCAGAAATCCCACAGTCCCTGGGCCTCACTTGTAGTCCTTGTCCCCAAGCCGGATGGGTCTACCCATTTTTGTGTGGACTATATTGGACTCAATGCAATCACAAAGTCTGATGCCCACCCAATGCTCTGGATAGATGAGTTGTTGGAAAAACTGGGAGGGGCAACCTATCTAACAACCTTAGACCTGACAAAGGGGTACAAGCAAGAGGGGCTAACTGCCATAGCTAGGGAAGTGTTGGGTAGGATACAGAAGGCAGGATTAACTATCAAAGCCAAAAGGTGCCAGGTGGCCATGGCTGAGGTCTCATATGTGGGGCATGTAACATAGATCTGCTAATGCCAATGCAGATGGCCTATCCTGCCAGTCGGAGTAGAGCAGAACTGGTGAAAACCTTTACTAGACAGGGGTGTGCCCCCCATTTCCTGTTAAGGAGGGTGGAGTGTGGTGACATAATGCCATTTTTTATTATTTTGGGTCATGTTTTATATATCTTTATGTATATAATGTATTTGAGATGTCCATGGTGGCCACTGTAAGTGCAAGGCATCATGGGTGCAAAAAAGCCATAAGCCCTAGAATAAAGTTGGAATTCCTGTTACCTAGCAGAAAAGCTGTTTGTTGCTATCCAGGAGCTAGAGTTAATTAAATTATCTAAAAGGAGACAAAATAATTATTAAGCCTAGCTGGGAGGCCAGGTAGGCCAATTTGTTTGTGAAAGGACAGGACCTCAGGAAAGAGACAGCCTGTCTAGGCTCCTATTGTATCTACAGGTCTACAGTCAGCTAAGCTCATTACAACTGAATAGGACTACCATTTATGTAAATAGCTGTATTTAAGTGTTGAGTAACAGCAGCCATCTCCCAGCAGGGAGGCCTGGCATGTTTCCCAGAAAATCTAGTTTGAGCTGGCTAACCTCATGTGTTTTTTCTATGTTCAGAAACTATATATCTGTGTTATTGTAATAACATACTGAACTTTGATTGGTAGGGTAACCATTGAAACTGAAATGCTAGCCAGCCACATGCCAGCCACTATTGACTGGTCCTGCCCCCCGAATCCCTTTAAAACTAGGATGCAGAGGGATATCTGAGCCTTTTTGCTGCCTTCTGCTGTTTTCTTGCTTGAAGCAGTTGGGATCCTGCTGTCTTGAGCAGAGACAATTTTCTCCTGGATCGCTGAGAGCCAAGAATTAACCTACCACACTTTTTAAGGACACTTCCGCACTTCAACATTCCAACTAAGGACTCCAAGTAACTTTAAACCTTGGAGTTTGAAGTGGGGTTTTATGTGTACTTTCCTTTTATTTTCAATATCCTGTAACCAATCTCCAAATTATTTTGTCTTTTAGTTACTTACTGTTTTCTTATTAATTTAATTAGTAAAACCTTTGGTTTGTTTTAAAATAATTTTTCCTATGTTGTTTGTGTGTGTGGCTGCCTGTGTAAAAGTTGTTCAAATGATACCATGTCTGTGTGACTGTTTTAAGGCTAAACGCTACCAGAGTGAAGTACAATTGGGACTTCATGACAAAAGGAGGATAGGAAATATGAAGAGTCTCAGGAGGAGCCTGTGGTGGGATTTGAACTGAGTGCTGCATTTCTAGGAAAAACACATAATTGGGTGTATAGGACCCCCTGAAGACATACATGCCTGTGGCTTTCTGGTTTGTGGTGCAGTGGCTGAAAGGGTTGTACCGAGAAACACAGACTCAATACTGTATTTATATCCTCGCATGGAGAAAGAATATCTCTGACCCCATTCTCCCCCCCATCACAAGAGGGATTCACTGTGATGCAGAGGGAGGGAAATGCTACCCCCACAGAAGTGGACTTGTGACGCTCCCTGTGTAGGGTAGGGTAATAAAAGCAATTTAAATTGGTAAAAAAAGAAAGTAGGTAGAATATGATGATGGAAGTGGTGCAGTGCAGTGGCTATGAGGTGGCAGTCTTCAGGGAGATTTTTTCAAGGCTGTGTTGCTGCCCTATCCGTGTGCATCTCTCTGGGCTGAGGGAGGAGGTTGCCAGACTCAAGGCCAAGTTAGCTTGAGTTAGGAGGACCTTCTCCTCCACCCAAGGACCACATATTCCACCACCGCTACCTCAGAGGTTGCCCAGAAGGAGGAGCAGCTGGACAACTCTGAGCTCAGAGAGGGTTAAGGTGGTGGAGTGTAGGCACATCCTACACCCAGTTTCACTGTAAAACTCTTATGCTGCACTGGCAGAGTGGGAGCATCCCACAGAGGCACCCAAATTAGTGACTGTGGTGGATGTGGGGATCCTCTATAGTGGAGACCCCAAGTGGGGTGATAGAGGACCCCAGAGGAGGAGGAAGGAAATCCTGGTGTGGAACTCCATAGTGAGGAGGATAGAGTTGGGGATAGGTATGGATGAGGAGAAGGAGGTTCAGTGCCTTCCTGATGCCATGGCATGGAGGGATGAAAAGGAGATCCAAAGGAGCAATGGATCAGCAGGAAAGGAAGGAGAGCTAGACATCATTGCCCATCTGGGGACTAATGACCTGGCTAGGGATAAGCCAGCAATAGTTCAAGGGCAGTTCAGGGAACTGGGAAGGGGTCTTAGGCAGGTGGCACAATCTGTGACCTTCTCAGAAGTGCTACCTGACAATGATGGGGGGAGGACAGGATTCTCCTCACCAGAAGCTTAAATGCATGGTAGAATGAATGGTTCAGAGAGGAGGCTTCAGTTTTGTTGGGGACTGGGGACCCACCTGAATGGATAAGGGCCAGTACAGGGGTGATGGCCTGCATCTGTGCAGAAGGGGAACCATGGTCCTCAGTGAATGGATTAAATGCTACATTGGCCAGCATTTAAACTAGCCAAGGGGGTGGGAGACAGAAAGACAAAGGGACACATAAACTGTCCCCTCCACAGGCAAACAAGGTCAGCAAGGGGAATCTTGAGGGGATGAAATGGAAAAAAGAACCACATAACAAAGGAATCTGGGGGCTGGAAAACAAGAGTGATATTAAATAGATAGTGGATGAAACAAAGGGCAGTGACAAATGGGAAACAAGAGGGGGATGGCAGCACAATCTAGACAGCCATGTGTGCAAATGCTTATAGTTTAGGCAACAAGAATGCAGACCTAGAGTCCTTCATGGCAGAAGCTGAACTGGATATGGTTGCAATTACCAAGTCCTGGTGTAATGAACACCAGGATTGGGATGTGGCCATATCAGGGTATACTCTGTTCAGAAAAGACAGGGTAGGTAAAAAAGGGGGAGGAGTTGTTAGGGACAAAATAAAAGACATAGAAATACAGGGAGAGCAGGGAGAAGCAGAAGTACTGTGTGTCACCCTGGAAACATGTAAGGGGGCCACTATTCACATATGACTGATCTACAGACCTCCAACATAGGGGGACAGGTCGATAAGGACATGATGGAAGCAATCCAAAGAATGGCACACAAGGAGGAGGAGATGTTGCTGGTGAGGGACTTCAGTCTACCAGATGTTGATTGGAGTCTATCAGTTGCAGCAACATTCTGAAGTTGGGACATCTTGGACTCCCTGCAAAGGGCATTCCTCAAGCAACTAGTTAAGAAGCCTATTCATGTGGGGTGATACTGGGTCTAGTACTGAAAAAATGGGGACTGTGTTGTTGACGTCACTGTGGGTGACACCCTGGAGTCCGGGGATCATTGTGCAGTATGGTTCAATATAAGGACTCAGCCTGATTCAAGCAGCACTAAGACTAGGGTACTGGACTTCAGGAGGGCTGATTTCTGGAAAATGGGAGAATGCCTCAGGAATATCATGGCAGGGATAGAGGATCTTGGGGAAATCAAGGACTATAGGCAAAAATAAATGGGGGACATTGAAAAGGCAACAAATCTCAGAGTCAAGCAGGTTAACAAGGGCAAGAGAAAAAATAGACTGTTATGGTTCTCTAAAGAGGTAGCAGAAAAAGAGCAAAAAAAAAACAAGCATTTAGAAAGTACAAAAAGACACAGAAGGAGGAATACAGGGAAAACTACCAGGAGAAACAAAGGAAGGCAGGAAGGCACTTAGGTGCACAAAGGTACAAACAGAGGAGAATATTGCCCAATCAGTAAAATAGGGGGAAAAAACATTCTTTAGATATGTAAGCAAGAAGAGGAGGAAGACCAAAGGGGGAATAATAAGTATAAAGGGGAAGAAGGGGATTGCAAGGAGGAGGAGGACTAAAAGATGGCAGACATATTGAAGAAATACTTTTATTCAGTATTTACAGAAGAAGGGGTAGGTGACTGGCCAAGGATATTGGACAAGAGCATAAATGGTAGTGAGATGAACACCAGTCCTTTAATAGAGGAGAAAGTCCTCATGGTACTAGCACAATTAAAAGTAGACAAGGCAATAGAACCTGACAGGGTGCACCCCAGGATACTGAGGGAGCTCAAAGAGGTGTTGGCTGCACCTCTGACAACTCTGATCAACTTATCATTAAAATAGGTATTGGGTTCCTCCCTGTTCTATATAAGTTGTTTGGTTATATCATTAACAATGGAAAGATTCCCAAAACATGGACTGAGGCAATAATAATTCCAATTTTTTAAAAAAGGGGATAAACAAGACCATGCATGCTACAGACCAATAAGCTTAATCTATACTGTTCAAAAAAATATTTAATAGAATCCTGAACACTAGAATACTTGACTCGATACAAAAAATAATTTAATAGATGAAGTACAAGTTGACTTTATGACTCTCCATTCAACTTTTGATCAATGTTATATTTTGTCACACTTGATTTATAAATATACAAAGATCAAGGGCCAAACAACTGTTTTGTCTATTCATTAATTTAAAAGCTGCTTTAGACAGCATTAGTAGAAATCTGTTATGGAATTTCCTGGACAAACAGGTATGGTTAATGCAATGCTGGGACTACTGATCACACTATATAACAACAACTACATTCAGGTAAGATATAACACTAGGGGAGACAAAACACAGAAGTTCCAAGGTAACAGGGTGGTAAGACAAGGTTGTTTGTTATCCCCAATCCTTTTTAACCTCATTCTTAATCAAATCTTGATCAAATTATATCAGTCTGATTTTCATATGCAAAGGAGTGGAGAAAGGCATTGTCCCTATCTAATGTTTGCTGACAACATTGTCCTCATCTCGACTAGTTTTTTTTTTTTTTTGAATAAAAATAATGTTGCTTGACTTTCAACAAGAGTGTATTAAAGCAGTAGTGCAACAAAAAGTTGCATTTTTTTCATCTGTAATTTTAATTTAGTAACATGCTGCTTGATGTATGTTTTAAGTTACTCAAATGGTTTCTTTTGGTTTTTCATTATTTTGTAATTAATTTTCACAGCATGTTCCTTCTCTTCATATGACTTGCTGGGCAGTGCATAAGTTCACTTAAATTAATAAAGTTTTTAAGGAACTAATTAGAAACACTAAAGAACCTAAGGAAACCCTTACAGTAACCTAAAACAGACATTATGTGGCATGTTACTAAACTTAAATTACAGATGACTACAGTGGAGTTCCCCAGGGATCAGTACTGGGGCCTTGTTTGTTTAACGATATATATATATATATATATATATATATATATATATATACATTCACTGACTGGTGGAGGGGAAGTTTGGGAGACCATATTTGCAGATGATACCAGAATTGGTGCTAGCATCAAAAATAGCAAGGATGCACAGAAGCTGCAGGATGCTTTATATAGGATGGAAAGTTGGGCAAGGGATTACAAGTTATCCTTTAACATTAATAAATGCACAGTTATGCACTTTGGGAAAAATAACAAAAAGACAGATTATGTTCTAAATGGACATAAGTTGGGTAAGGTCACCAAAGAAAGAGATCTGGGCATTAAAGTGACTAATGATCTCAAGTTCCATCAACACTGTAGCCAAATGATAATGTCTGCTGTTGGTATACTTAATAATATCAAGAAACATATTAGGAGTAGGAGGAGGGAGGTGATTGTGCCTCTTTACAGTTCACTGGTGAGACCACAGTTGGAGTATTGTGCCCAATTTTGGTCACCTGGGTTTAGGACAGATGTTAAGAGATTGGAGAGGGTTCAGAGAAAGGCAACTAGGTTGGTGGCTGATGTTATGGACAGAGATTATGAGGACAGACTGGAGGATCTGGGGATGCACACACTGGAGTATAGGCGACTGAGAGACCTGTGTATGGTGTATAGATCGTTAAAGACACCAACTTAAGGGGGAAACTGGGACTTACACTTAGGGATCTGTATTATAACACTAGGATGCACACACTGCAGTTGAAATAGTGGTTTAGTGTTAGGGTAATTCTAGTTTGGAACAACTTACCTGATAAGGTGGTCATAAGTGAGAACATGCTCGATATCAAGAGGGAGCTGGATAAATACTGTGTAGCAAACAAAATTGGGAGTTACCTTAATTAAGGCCTCAGTGAGCAAAATGGACATAAGTCTTCTCTGCTCAGTTATTACCTATGATACCTATGATACATCTTTTCATTGCACTGCTGCTTTAAAGCTTCCCTGAATATAAATTATGACAAGACCAAGTTAATGGTGCTTGGAAATGATAGAAAGAAAGGATACTCATTCAGTTTAGTGAAATCTCAAATAAAATTGGTAAGGGAGTTCTGCTATTTAGGGATAATCATGACAGGAAATTTGTCCTGGGATGAGCACATTAAGGAGCTAGAATGTAAAACCCACAAATTGTTACTAGCACTATCTAGTTTCTCACATAAATAGGGGAGAAGCTTGATTAAAGGCTCCTTAAATGTGATTAATATTAACATCAGAGCCCAAATACTATATGGTGCTGAAGTTTGGGGAATTAATTATGAAAACAATGAAAAAAAACTCATTAACTCCTATTGTAAACAACTACTGGGTTTGCCACAATGTGCTCCCTCAGCACTGGTACAGGCAGAGATTGGGCAGCTACCCCTAGAGTGTCTTATTCAGGGAAAAAAATAATTTTAATTGGATAAAAGGTTATAGCATGCAAGAATATAGACTACCATGCAACTGTTTGGAGGCAGCAGTAAAATACCAAGAAAAAAACACTTATTTTCCCTATGATTATGGTGGTTGAAAATTGGATAAAGCCAAATGGCTTGCTTCAGTGCACCACAGACATACTTAGAAGACCATACAATAAAATGGCCCAAAGAGGATATTAATGTACCTTGGCTGAAAAAACTATTCTTACTATTAAAAAAGAATAACCTGTTCCTGTCCACCTTTGGACTGACTTTTTAAGAAATATTTCTATATCTACACAATATAAAATAACGCTAAAAAGGAAATTGTTCAATTTAGCATAGGAAAGTGATATGGAAGCTGTAAGAAAACAGAGACAGACTTTATGGTATGGAAAAAATAAAATCAATCATGACATAGAGGATTATTTTCTTCTCCCAATGTCTCCGGGCTGTAGAAAATGGATACCAAGGGCAACATTTGAATTAAGTACTTCTAAGTATATTTTCTTTAATAAACCCAGGAATAAAGATTTGGGCCAAACAAGCCACTACTTGAGCAATAGGGGATTTCAAGAAACTATATATCATGCAGTTATGCAATGCCCTTTATATAACAAAAAATAGAGATGCTTGGTTAAAAAATGTATTGGTTAAATATGAAAATGTTAATTATGATGCTGTGCTCATCCTCCTTTATCCAGTGATTAAGGAGGATGCTGAAATGTTTTCAAAATTTTTGGCTGCAGTGGTGAGATAAAAAAAAATCGAAAGTGAAAATAATTTACTCAGGGGATATGTAGAATTGCTGCTAGGAAATACTGATCATTGCTACATATTTTGTAAAATCTGATATTTTTTAGACAATGGTTATGTTGTCATATCTGTTTTGAGTATGGATTGTATGGCCATTTTATTAAATCTTTACTATTTTTGTAAACTATAATGTCCTTAACTTTTTTGTATTGGATGAACAATAAAACTTGAAACTTGAAAGAAGACCATACAAAGAAATTCAAATAGAAACATAGAAACATAGAATTTGATGGCAGATAAGGACCACTTGGCCCACCTAGTCTGCCCATTTTTCTACCTAACGGATAAGCTGCAGATCTTAGTTAACCAACAACCTTCTTCCTCTTACCCCCACTAGGACTGCCTTATGTCTGTCCCATACATTATTGAATTCCCCCACTGTTCTTGACTCTGCAACCTTCTCAGGAAGGCTGTTCCCTGCATCCACAACCCTTTCTGTGAAATAATACTTCCTCAAATTACCTCTGAGCCATCCCCCCATCTATCTTCAAATTGTGCCCCTTGTTCTTGCACATCTCTTCTTCTGAAAGATGCTACCCCCCTGGACTTTGTTGATTCCCTTGAGGTACTTGAAAGTTTCTATTATGTCCCCCCTCTCCCTTCTTTCCTCAAGGGTATACATATTAAGCTCCTTTAGTCTCTCTTCATATGTCTTCTGGTGCAGACCCTGCACCATTTTGGTTGCACTCCTCTGGACAGCCTCCATTCTGTCTATGTCTTTGAGGAGATGGGGTCTACAGAACTGAACACAGTACTCCAGATAGGGTCTCATCAACTGTCTGTACAGAGGGATAAGAACTTCCTCTTTTCTACTGTTGATGCCTCTCCCTATGCATCCCAGTAACACCCCAGCCTTTCTTATTGCCTTCTCACATTGCTTGCCCACCTTTAGGTAATCTGATATAATTACCCACAGGTCCCTTTCCATTTTTATTGTTGTCAGTATCTCAGCCACCATTGTGTACTCTTCCCCTGGGTTTTTGTAACCCAGGTGCATTACCTTGCACTTCTTTGCATTGAATCTAAGCTGCCATACATTTGACCATTCCTCCAACCTTGCCAAGTCCCTTCTCATCCTTTCCACTCCATCTTGTGTATCAACCCTGTTACAGATCTTTGTGTTGTCTGCAAACAGACATACTTTTCCTTCTGGTTCCTCTGCAATGTCACTTATAAAGACACTAAAAAGGACTGTTCTCAGTACTGAACCCTACGGTACCCTGCTAGTAACACTCCTTTCTTCACTGTGGACTCTGTTTACTACTACCCTTTGCGTCCTGCTGTCCATCCAATTTTTTTCCAGACTACCACCTTGGGGCCCCTCTAAGGCTGGCTAACGTGTTTATTAATCTTTTGTGTGGGACTGTATCAAATGCCTTGCTAAAATCTAGGTAGGCCATGTCCACAGTCCCTTCTTGGTCTACTACTTTGGTCACCCAGTCACAAAAATCTATTAGATTCATCTGACATGACCTTCCCACTTTGAATTCATGCTGCCTTGGGTCCTGTGCCCCACTTGCCTCTAGGTACTCAATAATTCTTTCCTTCAGAAGTGATTCCATGATTTTCCCTACCAATGTGGTCAAACTAACTAGTCTGTAGTTTTCTGCCTCTGCCCTGCTGCCACTTTTGTGAAGAGGAATCACATCTGCCTTCCTCCAGTCCTCAGGCACCACACCATCCTCCCATGACTTGTTAAAGAGAGTAGTCAGCGGTGTCACTAGTTCTACCCTTAGTTCTTTTAGAATTCTTGGGTGAATCCCATCAGGCCCCATTGCTTTGTCCACCTTCAATTTTGCTAGCTTTTTCAGATCCCTTTCTTCTGTAAATGGACTGGTGTTGACCCCCATCTCCAGAGTGTTTATCTTGCTTGGTTTAGGTACCTCTTCCTTTGTGAATACTGAGCAGAAATATTTGTTCAGTATCCCTGATTTTTCACTGCCACCCTCTGCCCACATCCCCCCCTTTATTAAGCTTCAGTATCCCTCCCTTGGTCTTTCTTCACTCCCTAATACACCTATAAAAGGTTTTATCCCCCTTCTTAACAGAGTTGGCTATCCTTTCCTTGGTTTGGGCCTTTGCTATTCTGACTGCCTTCCCTGCCTCTTTCTGCTTTAACTGATAAAGTTGTCTGTCCTGCTCCTTCTGTGTTTCCTTATATTTCTGGAATGCTATCCTTTTCTCCTTAACTTTCCCTGCTACCCCTTTTGAGAACCATAGTGTTTTTTTCCTCCATTGTGTTTTGTTGATTTGCTTCACACAAAGGCTTGTTGCCTCTGTGATGGCTGTTTTGATTACTCCCCATTGTTCCTCCACCCTTCCTTCTTGCATGTTTGCTAGTACTTTTCTGAGGCACTCCCTCATTTTCCCAAAGTCAGCCCTCCTAATGTCCAGTACTCTTGCTTTTATATGGCTTGACTCTATGGCTGTGTTTATCATGAACCACACTGTTTGTTGGTCGCTTGTTCCCAGATGGCTACCCACTTCTAAATCTAAGATTCTTTCTCCATCCCCATTTGAGAGTACCAGGTCTAAGATTGCTCCCTCCTGAGTGGGTTCCAATACTAGCTGTCTGAGGCATGCCCCCTTGTAGGACATCAAGAATGACCCTGCTCTTGGATGTGCCTGCAGCAAAGGTGCTCCAGTTAACATCTGGCATATTCGGGTCCCCCATCAACAATAACTCCCCTTTTTCTGCTATTCTAAGGATGCCTTTTATCATTTCCCTGTCTATTCCCTTCCCCTGAGATGGGGGTCTGTATATAACCTCCATGTGGATTGTGGTGCCATTTCCTGTTTCCAGGGTGTCCCAGAGTGCCTCATCTGCTCCATGTTTACTCTTTAGTTATATTGCTTTGATCCCTTCCCTTACATAGAGAGCTACTCCTACTCCTCTTTTACCCTCCCTGTCCCTCCTGTAGATAGTGTATCCTGGTATGTTGACATCCCAGTCATGGTTCTCTGTGTACCATGTTTCTGTGACTGCCACAATATCCAGACATCCCTCTGATGAATGATAAAAACAGCATAAGATGTATATTTTGACAGAAGGAGATGGAAAAGTGCTCAGAATATAAAATAAGTCAATGGCTGGTTTAAAACAAACAAGAGTTCAAATTAGAAAAATACTTAAAACTTTTAAAGCTTCCATCTAGTAGAAGTCTAGTAACCAAATAGAGATTTGAGTATTATAAAAAGTGAACACTTCGGCCCAGATATTCAAACTGTGCCCAAAAAGTGTGCAACAGCAGAAGCAAGCACAAGTCCACTGTGCACATGTGCAAGAAGCATGATATTCAAAAACTGCACAGGCCAAGATGTGCCTAAGGCTGATGACTGAATATCGCACCACCTGCGCCATAGTGCAACTAGGGAGGTGAAGCTGTGCATATCTGATGTGCCATAGTGCAACAAGGGATGTTCAGCTGAGCAGTCCAGATGCACCATAGCAGAACCAGGGATGTCCCCCAGCAGCAGGGCAGCAATGCAACAGCACAACCAGGGATGCAGGGGCTCACCACCCATGCCACAGATGGGCAGAGGAACACACAGCAGAACAGACATCATCCCCCCACACCCCATGCACTGCACAACTGGGAGAGGTCTGGAATAACCACTGGCCCATGGAGACCAGCAACCAACCCACAGCTGGGCCATGCTGCCCCATCACACCCCCTGGCAAGCTGTGACCAGCACACAAGGATGGCCAACCACCCCATACCACACCATCCCACAAATGCAGAGCACACCCTGCACCATGATCCCCATACACCCTGCCCAGGAGTAACACCCAACAGTGCAGGACACCCCATGCATGCCACCACCACCACTGTGACAATGCAACCCTGTGCACCATGGAGCCATGCAAGGCAGCCCCACCATGGACACCCTGCAGTGGGTGGCAGCAGACAGTGATGCAACAGATGCATACACAGTGCCACCCTGCACGTCCCCCGCGAGGTACAGCTGAAAGACCAACCATGTGTCAGCACACGAGGTACCCCACATGCGACAGGGCATGCCCTGGACTCCACTCCAGCAGTACAGCACCCTGCACACCCTCCCAAGGACACATCCTGTCCCAGCACTGGCCACAGCAGCCACCACTGACACGCCAGCAGACTGTGCATATCAAAGACATGCAAGGGTGTCAGCTGCACAGGCCATGGATGGTCTGACGGGGTGCCATGTACACAGTGCAGGCCCCATGGACCACTGCACACATTCATCCAGTGCACGGATTACAACACACAGACCACAGACAGTGACTGATACCCCTGCCCACACCATAGGTGGTTCACCTCTGCACACACACACACACACACACACACACATGCCCATGCGTGCACCACCCCTGACACCATGCACACCACTGCAGCTGAGCACCTGTAGCCCACTGTAAATCAGAGACCACCACAGTTCTTATAACGAAATGTATGTATTAAAATATAAGAACTATGAAACATATTTACAAATATATACAAGGGTGGGGGAAGGGCCACAAACTAGGTGGGGGTGGGCATGGGACAGGGGTGTACAAAGGGGAGCGGGAAGAAGGGGTGTGAGGGTGGGTCCAGGGAGTCTGAGAGTCAGGGGGTCATGGAGGGCCTATTCCCTGCCCTGCTCTGCACTCCTGTGGTGCCTCTGGGTTCTCCTCCTCTGGACCCCATGTCAATCCAACCTCTCCAATGCTGCCAGAGATGCCCGTGCCATGCAGTATTTCTTGTATGGCCCATTCCAGGGCCATCCAGCGTTGTCCACCTAGGAGAAGGGAGCAGAGTCAATACATGTGACTGTCCAGTTCCCTACAGCAAACCCATTGTGCATGGCATACAGCCATGTGCCATGCCCCTCTAATGGTGTGTGACCACCCACAGTGACCATGTCCACAAGACCTGCCTACCCAGGCAGCCACAGCCATGTGGACCACTGCACACACCCACAGCCCATGTCCTGCACAGCACCACCGTGGCCATACAGTGACTTGGCTATGCGCTGTGAAGGCAGTGACACAGCCATGTGCCTGGTGCATGCATGGACCACCATTTATGCACTCTCATACATGCAGTGCCACTGGACAGTGCTGACTGTAACAAGTTGCGTGAATGGCAGTGGTGTCAATGGATGGTGGCCATGCCCCGCTGCCTGACCTGTTATACAGCATGCAATAGTAATCATGGGTGTAAGGCACTCACCATCATCAGGCTGGTCCCTGCACCTCTGCAGACCTTCACCCCTCCAGGCCTGATTATCCTCCTGGTGGGGCCTCCTCTCCCTCACCATCCTGCGCTCGTCTGGGCCTAAGGTGAAAACATGGAGAGAGGAACATCAGTACAATCCTGTAGCAAAGTCACCCCACCCCCATGTGTGTGCAATCCCACACAGCCAGACCCACTGACCCCACACCCTGATAACACCACCACGGCCAACACTGGACAGCCCCCCCATGTGCCGGACACATGCAACTGTGATATCCGTATTGAAGATAAAAGTGTATGGATGTTGCACCTACCTGGCAGTGGCACCATGCCCCTCCTGGCATGTGCCCGCAGGTGGGCAAGCAGGTCCGGGTCCCTCTGCCTCAGGTCACCATATCGGTGGCAGCACTGCTCTGCCATCTGCCCCATACCGGTGGCCTCCTCCAGGGCGTCGGCCACCTCCTGCCATACCTGACTCCTGGCCCTGTCCAGGGGTGCCTCCCCAAATAGTGGGCCAACATGTGGCTCCATAATGGCAACCAGGTTTGCCAGCTCCACCTGGCTACACTGCACAGCTCTCCTCTGCGCCATCTCTGCTGCTCAGTTAAGTTAAAATGGCACTCTGCAGCATGGTTCTGCCACGTGCAGATGCTGCGTGGTACAGCACTGCCATTCTCTATCACACTGTCACCGAACAGCACGATAGTGGTGAACCCATGCCTGATGCATGGCGCCTAGAGGGCAAAGGTCAGGCACAGGGTCAAGGGTCTCTGGCGCATGGACAGCCACAGCATGACTGGAACCCAATGCATCTAGCTCAATTGGGTGCCTGTGTGCCACCTCCTGTAGTGGCCTACCACGCTGTTGTCCCAGTGCACCCACGACGCCTCAGTGCCACAGCGTCATATAGGTGAACAGCGCTGTAGTGCCACTGGCACAATGGTGGCCGTGCTCTGCATTGCCTCCCATGCACAGCACATCAGCAGCATGGCAGGTGCCTGCATCATCAACCGGGCATGCGCAGTTAGGTGTGTATTGTGCATGTCACAGAACTGCGCCCTTGGCTCAGCACATTCAACACAATTGTGCAAAGTGCAACAGCGTGATATTCAGCCTGCATATGCAAATCAGCTAATCAGCCATTCAATGGTGCAGTCACTGCATTTGCATCCACTTAAAGATGCGCCTTGCCTCATTTGCATGGGTTGCACTATAAAAGTGCGACATTGGGCTGCACTGGCCATAGTCGGTTACTGCAGTCTATTGGTGAATTGCATGCTGTTTGGGAGTGTGGACTGTGGATTTTGGGACATGCATGGGACTGCACAGTCACAGGTAACACCTGTCATTCTCACAGGCTGAATCATGACCGAGCGAGTTGTGGAGGAAGAGGAACAGAGTCATGGGAGGAGGAGGAGGCAAAATTTCATGAAGGCAGAGACGGAGGCCCTGTTCGAGGCCTACCTAGACCAGGAGCCGCTTCTCAGAGGATGCCAGGGAACACCACAGACCCATGCTGCTGCATGGGAGGAGGTGGTGCATGCTGTAAACCTGCAAGGCAGCCACCAGTGCTCCATGTAGGAGTGCAAGAAGAAGATGGGCAGAGACAGGTGAAGGATTAAGGAGAAGGTGGCTGCCATCAGGGCAGCATGGTCTGCGACAGGTGGGGGACAGCCGAAGGTGCTACACCTGACTCCACAGGAGGAGAGGGCTGCTGGCAGCATGCAGCGTTGCACCATTGAAGGTGTTCTGGGTGGTGGATTCCAGACGGGTGGTAGCCCATCACTGCATGGTAGGTCATGGTCTGTCTATTGGGGGGGCAGGGTAGGTCATATGCAGTAATGCAACTTTGTTTTCGCTTACAGCTCCTGAGCATCTGCATGGGTCAGCGGTGGTGGGCTTCTCCACTGAGGCTGGTCAGATGGAGATGGAGGAGGGCCCATCCACCTCCACAGGAATACATGGCTCAGGGTGACAGTGGGACCACCTGGACGTCCAGACTGATGTTGGTGGAGCAGGTGCGGAGGAGGCCCTGCCCGTGTCCCAGCATGCCGGCATCCACTGATGCCAGCATGCTGGGACTCGGGCTGGTGCCGGGTTCATCACTGATAATGATGTCGCTAACGTCATCGGCAGTGACACGTGTGTGCCACAGGATGGCCACACAGCAGGTAACATCATGGCCATGGCTGTGGGTGGTGCCGCTGTGGAGGCCTGTGTGTCATCACAGTCCCAGCCTGTGCCTGTCAGCACCAGTGGGGCAGCACTGGTGTGTGTACAGGACAGTGGGACTGTTGCGGCCACTGTGGCAGCACCATTGAGCCCTTGGAAGTGGCAGCCGGAGGGGCAGCATCAACAGTCGGCCAATGGGCTTGGGGTACAGTGTCAGGGGGTAGCATCTGTGCACTGCCTGTGGACATGCCCAGGCGTGGCTCTGGTGTGCAGCACCCACCCTCAAGGGGTGATGAGCATCAGGGCCGCGAACACCCTGAGGGACAGCATGCCGATCAGGCAGATGACTTCTTGGATGAGCACACCCGCATACTGCAAGCATCAGTCAATCAGCAGATGCGGCTTGTGATGGCGGTGGATGCACTGAGTGTGACTCTGCACCAGGCAGAGGAGCGTCGCAGCAGAGAAACCGCTCTGCTCCTGACAGAGATGGACTGGATGTGGAAGGATGTGACTGCTGCCATTGGCAGGCTGACACAGAAAATCACAGCTGCCATGGCCACAGGGGGCACACAGTTATTTGCCCATGCATCGCAGACACCGCGCAGTGCAATGTCCACCCCCCATTCCCAACATCATGTGACACCATCCTTGTCGACACTGGGTTCAGCTGTGGGCATCCTGAGCACGCCTGGCGCAGGCATGTTTGGTGTGCTGCAGACCCCTGCGCGAGCACGGTCGCATTCAAGCAGTGGAACCCCTGGGGGACCATCGGTGCCACCCCATGAGGCCAGTGGTCAGCCTGTCACTGCTGGTGGGTCTTGGCAGGGTCGTCCATGCATCCATGATGGCCAGGGCACTGTGGCGCATGACTGACCTGTCTCCCAGTGCGGCTACTGTCTGATGCTGCCCTGTGTGCATTGAGTCATTCAGCCCGGCAATGCACGAGTGGGTACCCGGCCCTGCACGCACACACACAGTCCATCTGCACACGCTGCCGGCTGCTGTCCGCAGTTGCGTGTGCATGATGATGCCTGCATTGCATTGTACGCCAATGTGCAATGGTGCCCAGCGTCTGACACATGCACAATGACAGGCAGTGGGTGTGGTGGTCTATGGACATGTGTGTGGATAGGGGTGGCATTCTGGGTCAGCGTGCCTTCTACCCTTTGTGCATGTATGGTGAGTTGTGTGTGTGTGTGTATGTCTGTCCGCGTGCCATGTTAGACCTCATCCATCCCTGGAGGTGTGTGTGGTTCCATGCCTGGCCACTTCTTGATGGCATGCACCCCTGGTGTGTGTTCATGCATGTTTGTGGGTTGTGCCTTTGCCACTGGTGGTTGCACATGGCCCCATGGCTTACCTGGGTTGGCTGAAGTGCTCCTCCATGATGGTGTCCTGGTGCAGCTGTGCCAGCCGGAGCAGTCGGGGTCCCATCACCCAAGGGGGGGCTGCCCATCACCATTGTCACTGGCGTCCTCATCATCCCCATTGCTGTCCCCCTCTTCGACCTGTATGGCTATCCCACATTCGTTGGCCATGTTGTGCAGGATGCAACAGGCCAGGAATAGCCCACAGACCTTTGAGGGGCTGTACTGTAGGGCACCGCTGGAGGTGTCCAGGCAACGAAAATGTGCCTTCAGCATACCGAACACCCACTCGATGACATTACATGTGGTGGCATGTGCCTCATTGTAGCGTTGCTGCGATGGGGTTGCAGGGCCACCAGTATGGTGTGAGCAGCCAGGGATGGAGTGGGTATCCACTATCACCTGTGTGTAGAGGGTGGAGGTTAGTATGGTGATCAGCATCGCCCTGCCCTGGGCCATGTAGGCCACTACCCATGTCACCTCTGACCATGCCCCTCCCAAGCCCTAAGTTTGTCCATGTGGTTTGCATACTCACCCACTAAGTGGCCAGTGGGGATGTCCCCACTTGTGAATCTGTGGCACAGTGCTGACTGGTGCCAGATGAAGGCATCGTGTACTCCCCCAGGGTGTGTGGCACAGACATTGATTATGCGCCCCCTGGCATCGCACACTGCCTGGCAGTTGATGCTAGCATAGCCCTTGTGATTAATGTATGTGGCCCCCTCAGGGCCAGGTGGTGTGCGGATGGCCACATGGGTGCAGTGTATTGCCCCTAGCATGCCAGGCATACGTGCTACCCTGTGGAACTCCTGTGTGTTTGCTGTGCGCTCCGCCGGTGTGCTGAGGAAATGGATGTACTCCACAGCATGTGGCAGCAGTGTGCTGAGGAATTGGGTGAGGTGGCGTGATGCGGCCGACTGGGTTATGCCTGTGGTGTCCCCTGTTGGTCTCTGGAAGGTACCCATGGCGAGCAAGCGTATGCAAGCTGTCACTTTAGTATCCACTGACAGAGCATGGCTCCGTCGTGTGGGTGCCTGCATCACATCACTGCACAACTCACAGAGCCACCTCAGAATTGCCCGATTTGGGAGGTACTGGCCCACGATCTCAGTATCACTGTACAGCTCAAAGCTGGTGCGGACTTGGTACTGCCTGTTGGGGGCATACCACCGATGGGCCCTTCCATGGCCGCACCCCCCTGCTGCCTGCCTGCCTTCTCACCCCCCTCATTACTGCCTCCATCTGGATGGTGGCACTGGCCATGTCCCTGGCTTATGTTCACCCCCCCCGGCAGCTGTTTCTGTGTTCCCTCTGCTGCCCTGGCTGCTACTTCCCCTGCACTGGGAACACCTAACTGTGCTGGTCTCAGTGCTGTGTTGCACTTCCCCTTTCTGAACTTTGGCTGTGGCTCCCCACACCTTCCATGAACCTGTGGGTTCCAGGTGCCCTTTCTCTGTCCTGCCCTGTGTGTGTGTGTTGCCTGTGTGGCTGGCTATAGTTCAGCAACATGTGTCTTCCCAGTACTGTTCTTGTGCCTCTCCCTTGTTCCTTTTTATTTTGGCTCATTTTCGCTATCGCGCAACTTCTGCTTGCTCCCCTATTGCGCATGGCGCATGTTGTTGAATATCTCACCGCGCCATTTATGCATGCTTCCTCCCCCTTCAGTTGTGCATA
The DNA here is from genome assembly GCA_016271365.2 of Neoceratodus forsteri. Lineage (NCBI taxonomy): Eukaryota > Metazoa > Chordata > Ceratodontiformes > Ceratodontidae > Neoceratodus > Neoceratodus forsteri. The sequence goes on along the minus strand of CM057458.1, from coordinate 783,391,633 downwards.
CATTCATTATCATTGCGCTATTGCTCAGCATGATTTGGGGGGCACAACTGTCTCCCGTGAATATTGCAGAATGGTGCATTTTCAGACTTGCGCTGGCACAACCCTATTGTGCGTGGCGCAACCCCATTGAGCGTGGCGCAACCCTTTTGAATATCTGGGCCTCCAACTATATTATCAAGAAAAACAGTCTGAGCTTCAGTGGCAGATGTCTCTGCAGTCTGGGAGAAGACAATATTATTCACCTATTACTGTAGTTATTTTTCCATTATATAAAAATATAGAGACAGATTTTTGAGGGACATTCTGAATCAAGCAAATTTAAACCCACAAAATTTAATGGACCAATTGCTAAATTCAAACTCCATAAAACTACTTGAAAATATTGTTTTGTTTCTCAAAACTTTAAAATTACAGACATTACTTTTAAAAACCAAACAATAAGAAGTTCCCTGGGAACCTTTTGAAGAATGTACAATGAGATTTTAAATAAGATAATAAAGACTATCTAACAATTTTAATGTATTTTGTAAAGACACAACACAATAAAGTTGAATCAATCAATCATTAGAAACAGAGGAGGTTGCAAGGGACTGGAGGAGGGCAGATGTGGCTCCACTTCACAAAAGTGGGAACAGGGTGGAGGCAGGAAATAGAGACCTGACAGCCAGACTTTGGTTGTGGCAAAGTAATGGAAACACTACTAAAGGAAAGGATTGTGGAATATCTTGTAACCAATGGATTACAGGAACCAAGGCAACATGTTTTTACAGAGGGGAGGTCTTGCCAGACAAAACTGATCTAGTTCTTCGACTGGGTGACCAGGGTGGTGGATCAGGGAGGAGTGGTAGATGTGGCCTACCTGGATTTCAGTAAGGCCTTCAACATCATTCCACATAGAAGACTGCTGAACAAGCTGGCCTGTTTGGAGGAGGTCAAAAAGTTATAAACCAGTTAAGAAGTTGGTTAAGCAACTGGAGTCAGAGGGTGGTGGTAAATGGTGTCCACTCTGGAGAAGGCCAGGTGTCTAGTGGGGTGCCTTAGGGCTCAGTAATAGGCCCAGTCCTGTTTAATGTCTTTACTACTGAAATTGCTGAAGGGCTAGAAGGGAAACTATGCACGTTCACAGATGACACAAAAATCTGCAACAGAGTAGACAAAGTGGGGGGTGGAAGGGGAATGAGGGGTGATTTGAAAAAGTTGGAAGCATGGTCAAGGGTTTGCAGCTGGATTTAAATATAAAAAAGTACAAAATCATGCAGCTGGGGTACAGAAACCCAGGGGGCTACATAGCAATTGGGAGTGGAAGTACAGACAAGAATCCAACAGGAAAGGGAACTGGGGGTAGGGGTGGGCACAAGTTGCAAATTCCACTTTTCCAGGACTTCCAAGAAATTTCAGAGATTTCAAGGAAATTGCAGAATGGGATTTTCCGCAGATTTTTGCCAAGTTCTGCTGACTTTTTTTGTGAACTGTAGAAAAATGCATAGAAACTGTGGAACTTATTCTATCCACATTTTAATGAACTGTCAGTGAATGAATGCCTGCTTGTACAACCATGCAATTATTCACAGAAAACTCAGTGGGCCACTGGTAATGGAGGAGAGAGGAGTGCTGTGCTGTTGACCCGCTCAGGAGCAGGAGGGGAGGGGAGTGGGGTGGTGGCAGATGAACTGTCAGGGTGGTAGTTGGGGGGGTCCAATAGACACCAGGGAATTGGGATTATGTTTTTTTATAAGGGTTCGGGGATGGGGAGGTCCACTAGACACCAGGAAATATTGGGAATAGAGGGGGATGAGTTGGTGGACTGCCAGCTGTTTATTTGTGGATTAAGGAATTCAGGCTAGGGAGGGTGGTCCGCTAGACATCAGGGAAACAAAATGTTTTGGGGGCCATGATTGGTGAGTGGGGGGCCACTAGAAACCAGGAGGGTCCATGGAAGGAATTGAGGGTATTTACTTGTACCCCTGATCAGTGAGGGTGGATTAATGAATTAAACTGCAGTTAAAAAAAGCCTCAGAACTGACCACTGGCAGTGATCTTTCCGCAGATTTTTTCTGTACTTTAATAAATTAACCTGCAGTTTGTATATTTTTCCTGCAGTTTTAAGGTGGAATTTCTGCAAAAGTTCAGAAAATGATTTCCCAACTTTCGCAGAAGTGAAATTAGCTCTTCTGCCGAAATTCTGCTGGCGGAAATTTTTTTTCGTACATCCCTACCTGGGGGTAATCATTTCTGATTATCAAAAGTTAGCCAAGCTGTGTAATAAGGCTGTGGGGATGATTAGCAGGATGCTCGGGTACATAGAGTGGGCCATCACCAATAGGAAGAAGGAGGTATTATTAGCCCTGTACAGATCACTGGTAAGACCAAACCTCAAGTACTACGTCCAGTTCTGGAGGCCCTACCTCTAGAAAGACATTGATAAGGTGGAGGCAGTACAAAAGAGAGCCACCAAAATGGTGCAGAGCCTACATCAAATGCCTTATGAGGAGAGACTCAAGGAACTGAATATGTACTGTCTGGAGGAGGGGAGAGAAAGGGGGATATGATAGAAACATTCAGATACCAAACAGGTGTTAATAAGGTACGGGGAGGTAACATTTTCCATAGAAAAAGAAGCTTGAGGACCAGGGGTCAAACTATAAAGTTGGGGGGGTCTCAGAGAAAATGCGAGAAAATACTTCTTCATGGAGAGGGTGGTAGATGCCTTGAACAGCCTTCTAATGGAAGTGGTGAGTGCCAAAACAGCGATGGGATTCAAGCATGCATGGGACAGATACAAGGGGATCTTGGTAGTAGGCAAGGGGAGGAGACAACCAGAGACTGAGTAGGGTCTGTAGTGGCACAGTAAGCAGGGAAAACTGGCCAGCCTAGGTGGGCCAAGAGGTCCTTATCTGCCTACAAATTCTATGTTTCTATGTTTCACTTTTCTTTGTATAATCCTTACCCCAGGCCACATGTGCTCAATCTTGCCTATGTCTACTGCAAATTCAAAGAACAGATCAAGCCATGTTCAGCCCCCCATATCATTCCCACTCAAATGAATATGCAAATCATCAGGCACCAGCTGTTGGCTTTTCAAATTGTAGAAAGGTTGTTACTAACTGAGGACGTCACATTCACTGAATGCCATGCCACTAGGCCTTCACCACCAAAAGCTGCAGACCCAGTTGTCTCCCTGCAGGGAATATAGCTGCCCACCACTCTGCCAAAAAGATGAAAGAATGGCTGCAGATCCTCACTGTTGTCCAGTTTAGCAGGTCTATTCAGCACATAGGGAGAAAAAATATGTTGTTAGTTTGTTTCAAAATTTCTTCCAAAAGCAATAAGTCTCTTAGAGTGCCACCTGCTGACTCTCTGCATGTCTGCCCCTGAATACCCTAAAACTGTGATCTCTGATATAGTCCTAATCCTGAAAGAGTGGGTGTAATATGCTCCAGAGTCCTTCTTCATAAAGGCAATATCCTTTTTCCCAAAGAGTGTGCACAAGGTTGTCTGTCCATTTTGGTTTTTTAAATAATAAATGTACTTGTATTTCAACTTTGTTCTGGTGTCCCTTTGTGGGTTGGTGTGTGCAGGAAATCCTGTGCAGTGCAACGTCCTTTTTCATCAGTGCCATTACTTCTTATCTGGTCAATGGCAAACCATTCCCATGCAGTAACCTGTGTACTTTCACCCTCCACCCTCTTTTTGCCCACAACAAACTTTACCTATCAGAAACCCCATACTGTAATTCCTCCTGCCTTTCCTTCCATCCTCCAAGCCCCCTAACCTATCCCATAAGTGTATATTCCCTGCATCATTCCGACCCATGCCCCCTCACTCCCTAACCCCTTGATACCTGCACTTAGTGTGAGGTTCCTATTAATTTTGACATTGTATCCCCCTCTCTTTATGTAGCTCCCTTACCAATAACCCCTCTTTCTTCCCTGAACATGATATGTATATAGCTAGGAATATTATATATGTGCTCAAATTATACCGTTTATTTCATTGTTACATAGCTTATTCTGTTATGTATACACATGTTTTGTCTTGCTGCCAGTACATAAACGCATTGTATCTTGACCTTGTGTGATGCAGGTCCACCTTGTAAATGAGCTTTCTCAATGGTGTCTGCCTGGATAAATAAAGATTTGTTTGATTGATTGATTGATTGAGTAAAAATGGCACACAATGATGGGCATCACTTTGGTAAATTTGTGGATACTGGGAACGGCACAATGCCCAGGGACTCCTGAGGCCCACTGGGTGATGTGCACCACTGTCCCCTTGCTGACCTGGTTGGCTTTGGACTGCAAAATGTAAGGTATCTCTTGCTATCCAATACCCAGGAGTCTTCTACCTGTACCACCTTCTCTCCTGAAGCTCCCTTGCTCTGTGCCACCGCCTTGTTTACTCTGAAAGTCCCAAAAAACATTAGCTAGAAATCAGATGTGATATGGTGCACTGTGTAGTTGGCAGTACATTTACAACTGAAGCTTCCAGCTGTTCTCCCCAAATAGTTCACTGACACTGGCTAGTAGCTGTCTGGGTTCTTACCCTGCTTCCTCTTCCACCCCTCCACCCCTATATCATTTGCTTGATTGCCATTGCATTAAATAGGTCCTCACAATCCCAAAGCTTGATTATAATTGAGATGGCCATAAAGTATGTATCCATACTGGCCAGTGCCATGCCTTCTGTAGCTCTCTAAACCATAAACTAGGCCACCCATGCTACTGGCACTGGTCAACTTACCTGGAGCACCACCCTCCCCTGGAGGTTTTAAAAGGGTTCAAAAACATTGCAAGTCTATGATTAGGCAGGCAAAAGGAATATGAAAATAATTTAGCAGTAAATGCAAATAAAGCAAATTATAAATACTTCTATTCATATATCAACTTGCTCAAAACACCATCTAATAAAGTGGGTCCTATCAATCATGATTCAACAATTATTACAGATAATAAACAGATGGCTGAAGCATTCAATCAATTTTTTTGCAGTGTGTATAAAAAGTATTTATTTGTATTTTGGTAACCGGGTAAGCCCACTGAGACCAGAGGTCCCTTTTTCAGAGGCGACCCAGAATTAGTTACAGGGAGAGACATACAAATGCATTCTTTACAGAGGAGAACTCATACTAGCATTCCATACAGTAGTTACAGTAATTGACACCAGTATTAGCAAGGGACGACCCAGCTATGCTACAGAGTAAGACACATAATAGTATTCATTACAGAGCAAAGACACATAATAGCATTCATTACAGAGCAAAGACACATAACAGCAATCTTAACTGTAGTTACAATAATTACTCAGAGTATACAGTAGCATCCAGCCATAGGGTTAGTAAGCTTTTCTTAGCAGTACATGATGTCAGATTTCACATTCCGTTTAGTCTGCAATGTGAGACAGTCAGGAAGATGTCAATATTAGATACATCCAGGAGGAAGGAGGGGTCAAGGCAGTGTGAGCATTAAGGAGAAGTGGACTTGGGAGCTAACGGTTGCAGCCACAAAGGCTGAGGTTGAGGAGATGTACTTTAAGCCTGGTCTTGAATTGGCTAATGGTGGATGCGCCAGTCAAGCTAGCTGGTAAGGAGTTCCAAAAGTGGGAGGCAGCAAACCTGAAAGAGCATTTGCCTTGGTTTGAGCGACACCAAAGGATGTCCAGTGGGTGATTTGCAGATGATCGTAGGGTTCTGCATTGTGTTTTGCTAGAGAGAAGTCCATTTAGATGGGGGGGGGCCTGTGGTAGAGAACTTGAATGCAAGGCAGGCAACTGGGTAGGCTAGTTTGTGCCGGAGAGATGGCCAGTTCAGTTCCTTAAGTGCCTCACAGTGATGCCTCCTTGGGGATGAGTTTGAGGCAAACAGGCCACCCTGTTATAGAGGTCAGAAAGTTTGTTGAATTCCGTCTCTCTGAGTGGCTGCATTAGAGGAGCCCCATACAGAATGGAAGGGAGAAGATTGCAGATTGCAATTGCTCGCCGTGCGACGCAAGATAGTGCATTCCTCAGACGATAGAGGAGACCAAGCTTTTGATGGATGGTCCTGGTTATGGAGTCAATATGAGGTCATCTCTTGGTCAAGATGGATCCCAAGGTACTTGAAACTGGATGTGACCTCCACAAGTTTCTCTTGGTTTGTGTTGATCTGGAGCAGCAGACTTCTGTCAGGGCCCAGACGTCTGGAGCCAAACAGGACGGCTTTTGTTTTTTCCCATTTAGCTTCAGGGAGTTTGTGGAGAACCAGGACTCCAGTGTTGAGAGACTATCCTGCAGTTTTGTGTTGATTACACTAGGTTGAGGGTCACTGTAGTAGATAACTGTGTCATCTGCATACAGAATGAGTTTGCTGAGGGAACAGTTACTCTCAATATTATTGGGGAAGAGTGAGAAAAGTAAGGGGCCCAGGATTGAGCCCTGGGGCACCCCCACAGTGACTGGCCTAAGTCCAGACTGTGTACCCTTCCAGCTGACTTTTTGGAAAAGTTCGCTAAGATAGCTCTCGAACCATGAGAGAGAGTGGTCATCTAGGCCTAGGAGCTATAGTTTAGCAAGCAGGAGATTATGATTGCCAAGGTCGAAGGCCCTCGATAGATCAATGAAGAGAGCACCCGTTGGGGATCCTTTTGATCCATGGAGGCAAGGATGTCAGTTGTGAGCCAGATAAGAGCAGTGTCTGTAGCGTGGCCCTTCCTAAAACCATGTTGCACAGCTGCCATAAGGAGGTGCTGCTCCAGGAAGTCATGCAGCTGTTTATATACTAGCCTTTCCTGGATTTTTCCAAGAGGACTGAGCAGGGAGATAGGTCTGCTGTTTCCCGGCTTGTCACGGGACACACTTTTGTAGACGGGGATGATGGTCATGACCTTCCACATTGTTGGGACTATTCCTTCCCGAAGTGACCTATTTATGAGGAGGGTGACAGGATGGGGGATTGCAGGGGCAACATCCCTCAGTAGGTGGGGTTCAAGCCGATCATGGCCTAGAGAGGCAGTAGGATTAATTTTTCGCAGAAGAGGTAGCACCTCGGACTGAGTGATCAGCTTTAGGTGAAACTGAGGTCTGGGGTGGTCCCACACCCCTCCCTGGGAAGGGTCTGGCCTGAGGAGAGCTGAGAGGGGGGTCCCGTTTGAGACAGAGAAGGAGGCACAGAAGGCCTCAGCAACCTTGGACGGTTCATTAGTCAGTGAATCACCTACTAGAATAAAGTCAGTTTGCTTACCTGCAGATCCCTTGAGGAGCATGTTTATATGTCCCCAGAATTTTTTTGGATCACGTAGGTGCCTAGTTTGGAGGTCATGTAAGTACTGAGCTTTGGGCTGTTTTGAGGATTTTTTACATAGATTTCTCAGCTCCTTATACTTCTCCCAGTCTGCAGGGAAGAAGTTGAAAGAAACTATTTGGGACCAGAGGGCAAGATAAATATAATTAAACAGGAAATTTTGGAGAAAATGAAAAAGTTGAATAAAAGCTCTTCCCCGGGGCTGGACAAAATATCAACAAGATTATTCCAGATGATGTCAGAACATTTACTATTACCACTGAAACTCCTGTTTGAGCAAGCTATTAAGACAGCTGAAGTTCCAAATGATTAGAAGCTAGCCCATATAGTACCAATATTTAACAAGCATTTGTCAATGCTGAATGTTGTCTTGCTGGCATTGGCATTGGTAGTGCCAGAGTTAGAGACACATAATAGGAATGGCAGTGAAGTATTGAAGTAATGCCAACCCCACCTCCACCCTGTAGAGACTGGCAGGCATTGGGGTGTGCCTTTGGGTCATCAGCCATAACGCTCATGCCACTGTACCTCACTCTACCCTGTAGACACTGACAAGTGTCATGCTGTGCTTTGGGGTCTTTGGGCATTATACTTACCCCATTCCATAAAGAAATATGTTGAGGTGGGTGCAGTATAGGAGAATGGGGTGAACTTTGTGGCCCAACAGTGCAAGGCACACCATTATGCCTGTCACTGGCTGCAGGGTGGGGTTGGGGATGGAATGGCATGAGCATTACAGCTGGCGATCCCAAGTCACACCCCTGATTCCTGTCAGTCTCTACAGGGTTGGGTGCTACAGTTGGAAACCCTAATACCATAGGCGTGTCTTGGTATTTTCACTCCAAATTTTCAACATGGGCTTTTTGTGAGCCAACCTCATGAAAAGCAGCACAATCAATTTGTTAGCTGAAAGATGGTTTTGCACAAGAGCTATGCCATTTGGCGACACAGGGACGGAAACACATTTGGGGCAGGATGTGAAAAATGACAACTGTACTGTTCATGAGGAGGCATAAAAAATGGCAACATTGAAAATCTGGAGTGAAAATATGAAAAATTGATGAAGTCAAGAGCATGCATAGAAACTGCACAACAAACATTTGTAACCCAGTTATTTTTGGGAGTTTGTTAGCCACATTTTTAACATAGGCATTTTGGAACCTTCCCTTATGAACAGTGGCGCCGTGATTTTGTTAATCGGTCCCAAAAGCTGATTTCCCACAGCAACCATGCCATTGTGCGCCACAGGTGCAGAAACACATTTTGGGCAGGATGTGAAAAATGACAGCTGTACTGTTCATGAGGAGGTGTGAAAAAATGGCAGTGTTGAAAATCTGGCATGGAAATAATGCAAATTTGCAAAGTTACAAGGGTGGGTGGAAACTGCGCAACGCATGCTTGTAACACAGTCATTTTATGGACTTTCAGCACCAAATTTTCAACATAGGCATTTTAGGAACTCTGCTCATGAACAGTGTCACCATCATTTCCTCAAACTGTCCCAAAAACTGATTTTGCACTGCGACAGCTCTATTCTGCGCCGGACATGCGAAAACACATTTCAGCCAGGATAGGTAAAATGACTGCTATACTGTTCATCATGAGGTGTGGAAAAATGCCAATTTTGAAAATCTGGAGTGAAAATATTACAAATTCATGAAGATATGAGCGTGAGTGTAAACAGCTCAATGCACATTCGTAAAACAGCCATTTTTAGGATTTGTTTCACCAAATTTGCAACATAGGCTTTTTGAGAGCCCCCCTCATGAACAGTGGCACTGTCATTTCATTACTCAGTCCCAAAAGGTGATTCTGAAAAGTAACCGCGAAATAACCTTTTGGGACCGAATAATGCCATGTTGAAAATTTAGTGCAAAAATTCCAAAAAATGCCCGAGATATGCACCAAAGTTGAAAAAACTCTGTTTATGCCATTATACAGCTTGCCTGTATTTTTCCAGTTCACAGTTGGCTTTGAAGAGTGCAGATGTGTTCCCAGTCCACTGAAGATTGTCATGCCAGACTCTGGAGGTAAGTATGGAGTGAGGGGGGTGTGGGGAGGCAGGGTGAGCAGAGGGTGGGTGCAGAATGCTGGAGAGGGGCAGGGAGATGACAAGGGACTGTTTTCTTTTTCCATAGGCTTAAAACAACAAAAAAATCATTGCAGGATAGTTTTTATTTTTCAAGGGATTTGGCACGCTGGGGTGGGCTCCCAGCGTGCCACCTAAGTGTTTTTGGGGGATCCTGTAGCTGACGAGGGATTGGGCACCCTCATCAGCACACAATGAAAGTGGGGTGGCAAGAGCCGAGGGGACTGGGCACCCCCCTCGGCACATAACAAATGGGGTAGTGCATTATGCTGATGGGAAGTGGACTCCCCTGTTGGCACATATATTGGGGCAGGGCATACTGAAAGGGGGATTGGACACCCCCAAAGTAGGCATCGTGGCAGGCAGTGTGCCGCCATGTTAAATGTTTTTTCTGACCAAGGAAAGCACGTTGGGAGGACCACTGAGCATGACGAGCTTTGCTTGCATTGTAGCGGACCTTTTCTTAGATGTGCTCTCCACATTATGTATGCATGGTGTGGTGCTGGCATGCAGGCTTATTGGGGAATGAGGGATGCACCTACTGATGCATGCCCTGCATTTACCCAACAATGACCGCACCTCCAAATCTGCTACTACCGCAATATGTTGGATGCGCATGCGAGAGCCAACATAAAAAGGGGACTAGGGAATTGACTCAAAACTATCATCTGAGTAGCCTAACTAGTGTCACAGGTAAACTGCTTGAAAGTATAATGAAGGAAAGAATATTACTATCTAATAATCAGATTGATTATAACTAGCATGGATTTATTAAGGGAAGGAGCTGCTCTACAATTCTGCTGGCTTTCTATGAGAAGATTAGTCAACATCTAGATAATAACATACCTTGTGACATAATTTATTTAGATTTTGCTAAAGACTTAAATCTCACCCCACATTGGACTGTTATTGAAAAACTGCAGTTTCATAGAATAGATAGAACTTTAATTAACGGGGTCGCAGAGTGGCTGACTAACAGAAGACAGAGTGTTGTTGTACATGGTCATGTTTCAGAGGTAGGAAGTATATTAAATGGTGTCCCACAAGGGTCCATGTTGGACCCAGTCCTCTTTTACATTTTTATTCCTGATATGACCCCACAGCTTCACTGCTGGTCTATCAAGTATGCAGATAATACAAAAATAGATGCTCCATGTAGGAATATGACTGAGTCATCAACAATACAGGAAGATCTAAATAAAGTTGTACTGTGGACTAATAAAATGGGATATGGTATTAAACCTAAATAAGTGCAAAGTAATGCATTTGGACAGATCAAATAAAAGGTTTGATTATAATACTAATGGTGACCAGCTTGAGAAAACCGATTGTGAAAGTGGCTTAGGAGCTACTATTATGAATGACCTTGGCTCTTCGCAACAAATAATTGAGACCACAAAAAGCTGTAGCCAAAAACATAGTCAGCAATTTCCAGATATTTCACAACATTTCTAAAGAGTTTCTCTCTGCTGCCCCTACTGCGAAACTGCAGAAAGCAGGAGATTTCTCTAGAAATATCACTGACATTTCAGGAAATATCTGACCATGTCTTTGGCTGTGGCTGTAAAGCCAATAAAATAGCATGCTTGATTAAGAAAAATATTATATCAAGAACTAGTGAGGTCCTGATGCCATTATATAGATCATATGTATGACCACATTTGGAATATTCATCACAAATATGAAATCCGTATAAGGTAGGGGAAAGAAATAGATTGGAGAGGATGCAGCATAGGTTTACCAAAACTGTAACAGGTCAACAGGAAATATCTTATGAGGACAGGTTGAAATCATTAAACCTCATGTCTCTTGAAACTCATCATACTCGGGGAAAAATACTTTTCATGTACAATGTTATGCAAGACCCAGAATTAAAGTGTGAACTAGAAATAGAATTCAATGATATCAATATGGAAACAAGGGGTCATCCATTGCAGATAAAGGGAAAAAGATTTAGAACTAATGCTAGAAAAAATTTTTCACAACTAGAGTTGTAAATTTATGGAACATGCTTCCATATGATGTCATGTTAGCAAATACTGTAGTAAGAGTGAATTTAAGGCAAGGCTGGATAAATGTATACTGGCGGGAGGGACCCTGAAGTATTTTGCATAAGGATGGAGTATTTATGGGCTAACAGCCTTTTTTGTTCCTTTTCACACCTTAGTATGAACTTTAGTATAAAATGCCTGAAATTCTTGCCAGGAGGGTTCATAAAGTGAAGCCCGCCAGGATCAACTGCAGTGTCACAGTTTTCTGCATGACAGAAAGGACTAATTCCCATTGAAATTGCATTGTTTACCACAGTAACTCTGCTGCAGCATGCTACAGTACTGAGTTTAATCCAGGGCACTATCAACCCAGGTACTCAGAAAAACTGAATGGGCTGTCAAACCAATCTCCCACAACTGAGCTGGGACTTTGCTACTTAATGCCTTTGCCCTGGGTGACAGCACATAAAATTTGTCTACCTGTAAAAGAGAAAAGCTGTCTTCAATGGTATTTTCATAGCCTTCTACATGTGGTTCTCTAAATGAAACATTCTAGTACAAGCGTTGTACAATCAACAGATACAATACTTACATGACTGTTCCTAATCTTGCCAATTGTCTGTTAATCATCTCAACCACCGGTTTGTTATCACATCAGAATTTGGCCTTCTTGCCTTTTAAGGCTGCCCTTCAAACCCACTGCTACCAGTGTAGGGAAAGTTTCCAGAAATGTGATATCCTTCTGCATACCTTCCTCCTTGCAGCTCTCTGACCATGCCATTGATATCCACTCATTTAGGAAACTTGGTCTCATCTCCAAAGAACCTGCCGTATAAGTATACAATTTTAAGTCTGTGATATAAACCCATTTGTCCTGACACATTGTGATGCCATTGTAACACTCCAGGAAGCAATCCCATATGTAAAGATCCTACCTTGTGGCCTGCATGTCATCCAGATGACCTGGGATTGTACACTGAGTCTGGGACATTTGGTGCTGATAATTGATGTGGGGTTCTGACATCTATCTGGATGCTTCCTACCTTTGGGAGGGAGGCACCTTCTTCTTCTGCACAGTTGCCCACTGATGGCTCAGATGGAGGGTGTGTCATATGGGAAGGAGCAAGTGATCCTTCTGGAGTGGCCTTACAAGAGCTTGTACCTGCTTACATGGCGAGTGACATGGAGGCATCACATAACCAGTTTGGTTCTGGCAGGGGAGTTCCAAAGATAGGGCAAGGCTGAACTGCTCTTCTGATGGTCCTACTAGGCACTCTGCTGGGTCACTTCTCAGGACCACACACTGGGGAGGGAAAATGGAGGGCTATTGGGAGCATTAAGGCTGGCAGTATAGCCTAGAGGTTAGAGTAACGGGCTGTGAATGAGTTTGGTACATCCAGAATACCAGACCTGGGTTTGATCCTCACAATCTCCACTTGCATACTGTGTGACTCTGAATAAGTCATTTAACCACTTGTGCTTAGTGGACCTTACCTGGTTACCAAAGTCTAAAATAAAAAATTAAAAAATGAATACCCCAGCAGCACCAGGCAGAAAAATGCAATCCACCATCACACCACATTAGGGTCCTTCTGACTCCCCCCCCTGCACCTCACCGGTTCCATCTCTCACACCTTGGCCATCAAGTGAAGTGTCCTCTTCCCGGTTTGGGGAACTGGGGGGACCCACCCACTGGAGACAAATTGTGGGTTACAGTCAGGATATCTGGAGAGGATGGTGAGCAGAGGCTGGTGGTGGGTTGTGATATCAGGGGACTCCTATGGTGGGCAGAAGGGCTTGAGCCAGAAGAAAGAGGAACTGCCAGCTGGTGAGGAAAAAAAAAGGGTAGCAAAAAAAAAACAAGAAAAGATTCCACTTTAGCCCTGCTGTACTATCCACCCAGTGGTGGGATTTCACAGCCCCTTTTGTGGCAATGACCAATTGCCTGGTAAACATATGGCCCAGCACATTTGCCCCATATGAAAAGTTTAACAGCCACAGTAATTGTCACACCACACACCATGGTCAGCTGCATCCTCTTCTTAACCAGCATCCCTTGCAGCATGCTCCAGAGTTTATCTACCTTGGACCCTGTGAAACTGGATTGCATGGTTTGGATGTCTATCTCAGTCCCCAAGAATTGAAACATTTCTCCTGTGGTTTGATGGGGGGCTGCAAGACTCCACCCTTATGTACTATGAAAGCCACTTGCTCATGTACCTGCCTTGCCTAGTGTTTTTTATGTATAGTCCTACCTCAATACTGCTCCAGTTTCTCTGCTTCCTCTGCTGTTTTGTTTTCTCTCTCTCCTTGTGTCTCCTTGTTCCCATTCATTTTGCCTCTGTTTCTTGTTTTCTCATTGTTCTGCTGTCTGTGCTCTGATTGCTCCTAATACTGTACTTCTGTGGCCTGCTTGTTCACATTGCTTCTGTCCTGCCTTTTTTGTATCTTTTGTTTTCTTTCCAGGCTCCATTTACTGTGCTTTGCTTTTCATTTACATGCTGCTGTCTTACTCTCTGTCTGTCTCTCTGGTGCCTTGTTTCTGTTACAGCTTCCCCCACCATTCCTTGTAGATCTCTGCCCCAGATGTTTGTGATCTGTGGCTTGCTGCCAACTGTCTGTCCCTCTTGGTGTGCTTTTGGAATATTGTTGATTGTGTTTCCATCAGTTCTCCTTTCCTATTCTAGTTACTAGATCATGAATTCATCTTCTGGCCAACTGTCTCCTTTCCCTGGGAGACCCAGATACAGCCTATTTGCCCTCAATTGCTGCTTTTTGGATGTCTGTCTTGTAGCCTTCATTTGTATCTCCTGCTGCTCCTGGTTGGTGCATCTCAATTTTGTTCATCGTGTTCAGGTGTTCCAATGGTGATGCGCTCCTTGTGGACCTCGTACGACATGCTATGGTGGATGCCTGACTCAGAGATATCTCATTTGTTCCTATCATTTCTCCAATAATCAACATAGCAGTAGGGCAATAGCCTGTGGAAGCACAGTCATACGGCCATGTGCCTACTGTACTTGGAACTGGGTCCCATCGCTCACAGCATCGCTCGAGACAACTGAAGTCATCCGACCATGGTGGATTACCTCCTTGGAACAGTATTGACAACTGAAGTGCACTCAAACTCATCTAATTCTCCTCATAATCTTTACCAATTATCAGCATATTGAACAAAATGGTAACTCAGTCATTTGGACCTGAAGGACATAAATTCCTCCCAGTTTGTCTTCCACTAAAATGTCCACAGGAAGCCTCCACAAAAATCTTAGTTTTGCATTAAGGAATCAATTTTTCACAAGCTGATGTCTGCACACATTATTAAAGGTCTGTTTTTTCTTCCTTTGACAGAAAGCAGAACTGTTTGATTTGTATCCTGCAGCATCAACAGCAAACCCAGCTTCACCATTCCCGCCAGTACCTACTCCTACTACAACTCAGTCTCCTGCTTCATATCAATTTGAAAAGTAAAGAATTCTTATTTTCTGAGTGGGTTCAGTCATAGCTTGATTTAAATCCAGAGTAGCATCCTGGAATCCAGGCCTTCAAGTCAGCTGTTGAATCTGGATCCTTTGAATCAGCTTCCAGGTCTCAGTAATACTCATGTTCCAGTATTTACTCTTCCATCACCCTCCGTTCCATGCCATTGTGCCAAACGCCATCCTTGCTTCTGGCTCAGCCTCCTGAACTATTCAGCAGTCAGCACCACTGTCAGGTGAATTGTCTCCACCTTCATAACTTGATCTTGCTATGAGATATGGCAGCACTTCTTTGATTACCATTGGTCAAGTTCTGCCCAAACTGCTACTTCTCTGTCTAGAGCTAAAATTACAAGTATCTTCAGCAGCACTGAATAATGACTTATGTTGCAAACACTGCACTAGACAACTTGCCTTTCCTGTTCCATATGTGGCTCATTTTGTCATTTTTGTAACCATCTGTCCTCTCAGTTCATGACTCTTGTCCATCTCCAAATTTCCATTCATTTCATACTTCAATGCCAGAGTAAGTATTTTATGCACCAGTCAATCTTTTGTATAAAAGGATGTCAGATTGTATTTTCTTCTGATCAAGAAAATCCATCAACTTCAATGAATTTGCTTGCTTTATGCCAGCATGCACTCTTCTGCTCATCTGCAGCTGGTGTGGGGAAACCATTCTCAGCTGGTCTGCAAGCATATCCATGCCTCTTTCTAACCAAAGCCACAGCTGACATTTGCCTACTTTGGACTCCAGTTAAACTTTCTCATCTGCAGCAGTTGTTCTTTACCCATCCACCTGAATCTGATTCAATTTCTTCTCTCAGGCCTTAACAAAAGCCTCCATAGCAGACTTCATTCTATGCCATCCACCTCAATGATTTGTTCTAAATCTTCAGTCCAGTTCTATAGATCCAGACATCTCAAGACAAACTGTTTGACATTTGATTTGATCTTTCTGTCTCATACAAATGATCCTGCAAAAAAACAAAAACTGTTATCCTTACTAGGACACCCCAAGTTTGTGGTGAAGAATATTCCTTAGAGCAAATGTTCAAGGTCTATGAATGCCATCAAAAAATAAATAAAACTGCAGCTTTACCTTTCCGTTGTGTTCTGTGTTGATTTTAGCATCCGTAGTATAAATCCACATGTTTGTTTTATTTTTAAAGGTTAGTCCTGACCGCTCAGTTTGCTCCATCTCATCGACCCAAAATCTCCCATAATGCATTGTGTTGCTCGTGCATACCACGTTATAGCAGGCACGCTCGACTATGGGAAAACGGATGTTTTTAAAGTTTCTGTTTGAGGGCACATCTTTAGTGGTGTAGACCTGGCATTATTTTCTGTATTAACAGCTACTACAATAATGCCTAAACTGGAGTAAGCATGTGTGGAGTGGGCCATCGAGAGATAATCATTTTACATTATTTACTTACTCCAATTACCACTCATTACCCTGACATAATGATACCCCTTGTACTATCTCACAATTAATCTTGGCACCATCACATAATTATATACCCGGTTCTGCCTCCCCCTCCTACTATGGCACCATGACATACAGATGCCCCTTGCAGTGCCCACCATACACACCCGGTACCCTGGCATACCTATATCCCCATTATCTCCTCAAATTCCCATTTATCACACTCACATATCAAAAACCTCTGAACTGCCTCAACTTCTGACTCAGAACTCTAACATATCAATACCACTGGCACTGCTTCTGCTTCCCACTCAATACCCGGACAAACCAGAACCACCATACTGTCTCCTCATCACACTCAGCACAATAACATACTTTTAACCCGGGAACTGCCTCCTCTTCCCACTCGGTGCCATCATATACTGATTCCAGTGTAATTGCCTGACGTTCAAACATGGTACCCATACAAACGGAGAATCTCCAGATCTGACTCCAATGAACACTCATTACTAGAGATGCAGTGAAGTTTTACTATGCGGGTGAAATTGCCACAAAGTCAGCAATTTTTCCCCACATATCACCTAGCGTAATTTTTTTAAATTACCCAGAATTCACCATTTGTGACTTTTCCATACTTTGGGGGGTTATAAGTGCAAATTTCACTTAAAACCCCCAAAGCAAGTTGAATTTACAAATGGTGAATTCCCCCTAACACCACCCTGATCTATCCCTGGTGTCTAGTGGTACCTCCCCACCCCCCCCATCTCATGCCCAATGCCCATTTGTAAAAAAAAAATAATAATCCCTTCCATGGTGTCTAGTGGACCCTCTACCCCACCACTCTGTCAGGTAGTTCCCCCACCCTGCTCCCCCCAACCCTGAGTCCCATCCATGTTTTAAAAAAATATTTAATCCTTTCCCTGGTGTCTAGCGGACCCCAGACCCCACCACTCGATGTACTGTATATAAAAAAAAATACTTTTATTTCATCCCTTCCCTGGTGTCTAGTGGATCCCTCACCTCACCACCCTGTCAGAATTCCCACCCTGAACCTCGCTCTTGTGGGGAACTGGGAAGTGGGAGTGGGGGGCAGTACCAGACAGGGTGGTGGATTCACTAGACACCAGGGAAGGGATAATATAAATTGATTTATTTTTTTACAAACATGGATGGACTCATGTTTGGGGGGAGTGAGGTGGGGGAATTACCTGACAGGGTGGTGGGGTGGGAGGTCTACTAGCCACCAGTAACATGGATGAATGGGACTCAGGGTTGGGGGAGCAGAGTGAGGGCCTGGGGGCACTACATGAGAGGGTGGGAGTAGGGCGATTTGCCAAAATTCATGAATTGCTCTCCACAAACTGTGAATTGAGCACAATTTATAAATTTCGGTACTCAGTGAATTGTCGAGACCTCGTCCACCACTACTTATCACTCTCATATACCAATACCCATATAACTGCCTCTCATTCACATTCAACATCTTCACTTACAGATGCAACTGAGTCTGCATCCCCATAACACTCTGCACCTTCACATAGTGATACCCCACCTGTTTGCCTCCAATTCCCATTAATGTACCTCACATACAGATACTACTGGTACTGTCAGCACTGCACATGCAGCATACTCACATGCAGGTACACACAGTCACTGCCCTCACACATTGATATCTAAGTGGAGACCACACAAAAAAAATTATCATAGGTAATACAAAAATAGTGAATACATGGTCACAATATGGGAGTCAAACAAAAAGGAAAAGGGAGACCGAAGAACAATCATGGAGTGGGTGGTATGCTGTGAAATGAACACATTAAAACACACACAGCCTAAACAAATATTGACACATTACTTGTTTCTTGACAATCCGGATTACATGAGTTGAAACAAACAGTGGTATGACAGTAATGCATGAAAATCCATAGTCCATGACAGTGGTAAGTCCAACTTATCAGTGGCATTTAACAGTGCACTTCACCAACAGCCTAGAGTTTTGTCTTGGGCTTATTTTGAAAGTAAACACAGACAACTAAGGAGTTTAAATTTAATTAGCACCAGTTGGCTGTCTAAATAAAAATTCCACTACAATTGTAGAAATGGGTGTGCATTTAGCAATTAATTAATTAATTTTGGATACCAGCATTGTAAATTGTAAGATCTCAGAGATGTACTCAATCACAGGTATGTAGAAATGGACATAAATGACAGTTGTGCAATTACACATTTCCTTATTATATGTTGCATTTCTGCATTATTTCCAAAGTTTAATGCCTTTTGAAAAGTATATTTTTGAGCAGCAATCCCACAGCATTTAAACCATGCCACTAAGTCACAGTTTTGATTGTTGTCCTAACCTGAGTACACCAGAGTTCACAACATGTCCAAGACAATTGAAGACAAAAACTTTATTTCGGCAACAGACAGTTGGTACAGGCATCAGACTATTATAATTGTTCATATTTATAATTCAATGAAAGATCAACAGACTGATAATAAAGTACAGTATAAGCTGACTCAAGACCCCTGTTTATTATTATTATTGGTGTCACTGTGTTATTGTACAGGTCATGAACATTGCATTTTCATTTTATTTACTGAACAGCGTATTTAATCAGGTGCTTTTTTTTTTCTTGAGCAAAATGGTGCTGTGATAGTAAATTTTTTTGAGTGTAATTTTTTTTTCAGCATTGTGCACTTCTGACAGAAGCAACACTGCATAGGTATTAACTTGTCAAGTACAATAATGCACATCTAAAGTTCACCAGTATGTATCTGAGCAGTAGACAATTCCAACAACACAGTGTGTCAACCACAAGTAAATTGCAATGCTCAACCAGGGTGTTGTCTTGCTACCACCCCAGAAGCTGGACACCAACCACAGTGTATCTGTTGCCTTGGTGTCTAGTGATCAAACCAACAACATGATACCAGCATAAAGAACAGTGCCAGCAATCAAGGCTGAGTAGCTATACAACCCACTATGGTTGCTGTATGAATACTTCCACCACAGACAATGACATCAACAAATATTCAGGGATTTTTTTCTGGTGGATTTTGGTGGAACCTCACAATACCCAATTATCATGCCATGTATTATGTATACATGACAAGTAGTGTACAGGTATCACCACATCTGACATCTGAAGCCACAACAGGTACAGACTTTTGGTGGACCATCACAGCATCAGATTAAAGCACCATGTACTATGAACACTTTACAAATAGTGCACAGGACTCACTGCATTCTACATGGTAAGCCGCAATGGGGACAGCACCACACTATTACCAATATACATTCACACCCCACCCAAGAACCACCTGGATCCCCCGACCAGCAAAAGCAATCTTGAACTAAATTATGCAGCACTTCACAGGTGCTGCACATTGCAATGGCAGTTTGTTTACTGAAGAGAATATTTGCTCAGGAGCTGTTTTTTTCACCTTTGGCAAAACTGTGCTGAGTAAGTAAAAATCAGTCTTCTGTGTTGCATCCTGCACCACATCGTGACCCTGACTAGGAAAGTCTTTGTTCCATGGCCCTTTCTAAAACAATGTGAATTTTTTGAAAGAGGTCCTGTACTCCTCTGCTCAGCATTCCACCCCTCACCCTCACACCAGCAAATCACTGTCTCCTAAAATATGCCCCCCACACCGATGCACAAGCATTTGATACTCGAGACCAGAAATCATCTCAGCAGTCATTACACATGCTCACAAATCAAGTCCTACACTCCTATGTGCAGTAATTCAGCCAAACACCACCAGCCCCTCATTAACACATCAGCACAATGGCTTCTCCGACATTGATCATGCGCCACCCCACCCCACCCTACACACCTGCAGCAGGAACTCCTTGATGCTTACTGTGAACACTCCATTCAAACAAGTTGCTAGCCAAGAATTAACTGAGGTACCAATAATTAAATTTGTTGGGTTGTCTGTGGATGAGTGGAGGTTGTAGGTGACTAATTAGAATGGGTGTTCACTGTATCCTCCAAAGATGGTCTGGCTGCAGGGGGGGATGGGGGTTGACATGATCAATGTTGGTCAAACCCTTATGCTGTTGGGGGGTTGCAGAATTACTAAACATATGAGTACAGGACTGGATTCATATGTGTGTGTGTGTAATTACTGTGAAGATGATTGTGGTTCTCAATTATCAAATGCTAGGGGATTGTGGTGGAGAAGAACATATGTTAGGAGATGGGGGGAGGATTGCTGTGTAGAGGAATGCTGGAATTCAGTTCACAAAGACCCAGACATTGTCATCTGTGGCAGATGGTGGGAAGGTTGCCAGTGCCACACTTGGTAGGGGTGACCACAGTAACCACCAACAGGGTTGGGTAGGAGTGAGGGGAACAAAGAGACCAATGTCTCAGGGATGATGATGTGCTGTGGTGAATTTCCGGCAACTACCAGTAGCATGAAAATGTGGCTGTTGAAGGAGGGCTAGGGGTTGGGGGAGGCTTTCACAAACAGTGGGGGGGGGGGCTCACAAACAGTGTGTTGCTCTACACATTACCAGAGAAAGACACCAGGTGGAGAAGTGTGCACCAGAATACATACTGAAAGCACAAATGAAGCATGGTGGGGTCACAAGGTGTGGGATGGTTGTTGGGGTGAAGAGTTTACTTCAAGACGGAGTTCCAGAGGGCAATATAAATAATTAAACCACTGGAGGAAGGGACAAAACCAGCTGTCACTTGACATGACATTGGGATCTGGGAAGGCAATAGGAAAACATCTGCAATTCACACATGCATGTGATGGGTTCAGGAAACATGGCACACAAGGATTTGTTCAGGGCACAAACATGGGTGACTGAGACTACTGTGGTAGTAAATACACTGATAACACATTAATGTATTTCTTGATGGGATGGAAAAAAATGACAACCAGTCCTTTGTGCTGTCTCCTGCTACAATTGCACAGTGAAGAACATGGTATGGGGATACTAACCACTCTGTGTGCCCCAATCATCTATCGTTGCCATAGATATCTCTGTCTGCAGGGACAATCCCTTCTGCACCATACCCTTCACCATTGCTTTCACATGATTCATACAGGTCATCCCTGTGAGGATCCACAGATCTAAAAGCACCCTCTAGACTTTCATTATCTGATACAACACTTTCAGAGCTCACAGATTCAGCTTCTGTAGAGCTATCAACATCGGACCCAACCTTCTCTGTCATGCCAAAATGGGACTTCCTCTCTTACTGTTTCACTGCATGGATGTCACAAGAAGTGCATGGCACAGGGAGAGCTTCGGTCCAGTATTTCAGAGGGATAAATGAACGCAGCACAAATAAAACATTGAAACAGATATTTTCATAAAACCTTTTAAAATTTATTGTACACAGGCTTGTTGATAATGGCTGAGGTGTCAGGCAGCAGAGCTAACTTGATAACAACTGTGATTGAGTAAATTAAATTATACAATTTCTTTAAGGAAAACATTTCATTTCCTTTCTTAATGTTGCACATTTAGTTACTGGCACTTCTCTGGATTATCACCTTACCATCACTGTTTCCACTTGCTGAGACCTCATCCAGTGGCCACATTTTCTTTCAAACTGGAATGGTACATCAAAATTTGTAAACTCCAGTTCCAGAATCAAAAATCAAGATATCTTCATTACTATCCCACCCTATAGTTTTGTGGCAGTTTGTCACCATTGTTATTTACTTGTCCAGGGTCATCAGAAATCCAAGATGTTCCTCATTTTCAGTTCATGAGCTCAATTTTAAAAGGCACCCAAAGATCTGCACACCATGCACCACAACTGTGACTGCGGCAATCTTGGGTGCATTAGGGACTTTGAGCCTGATTTTGAAAATTGGGGTCCCAGCAAGTTTTTTGCAAGCTGTCCTCTGCACCACACAAGTGGCACATGGTATCAGAATACTGCAAGGTGTGGCACTTTCGGGCAGCAGTGGTGGCCATGGCAAGGACCCATTGGTCATGCTGCCAGGGCCTGTGTGGGGCTGGCTGGGGTGGCTTGGGGATGGGGGTAGGGGTTAGTGATAGACCCTGAACAGGAAGAGCTCTGCAGCCTCAGTGCCAGGGACTGGGGGAGCAGTCATGTAACTAGTGATGGAGGAGCACTGGATGTCACCAGCCATGGTTCCTCCATTGCTTGGACACTATGCCATGTGGTGGGGGGGTTGTAGACAGCCTCTGGCAGTGGCCACAAGGGGGAAACGGACCACTTCCCACCCTTCCATAGTACCCAGAATGGTGCACTGGGTGTTAAAACATCTCCTGGCTGATCTAACTCCAGTGGCCCATGCAGACTGTGAGGAAGGTTTCTGGAATTTTATTTAAGAGGATGTGGCAGCCCAGAGATGGCATAAGTCCCCTACCACCATGGTGTAGCCATGCAGTTGGTGCAAGGTGATCTTGCGCAGGGGTCATGGGGCTGCTGCATGCCTCCTTTAAAAATCCCAAGTGCCACAAAGTCTGACAGGTGCCCTGGTTCTATGTGATAATGGAGATCATGGAAAGGTGATTGCCATTAGGGCAAGTGTACATCAACGAAAATCAATTTCTCTGATGTACACTTGAGGCACACACCAAAAGAGTGCTGGAAAGATAGGTTTTTTTTGTTTATGCAGGGGCTGTTCCCTCCACACTTCCCTCCGCACCCCTCTACTAAAGAATTCTTACCCAAGGAGTAAGGTCGGGGAACAAACAAACAAAAAAATCCCAGACCGAAGCAAAAATATCGATGCGCACAGCATCAAACCTGGCACCCTCTCAACCCTAGCCTGCCACAAACTCACCATGCCACATGGCCAGTTCGGCAGCCCACCACCATGCTACACCTCACAAACCCTCCCTCCCCTTCCACCTGTTGCATGGCGTGCTTGCCCCCCCGCGCATGCATGTAGATATAGTGACAGGATGTCACTATATCTATATTTGCCCCTGTCCAGTAGCCCTGTGTACAGATGCTGCTATTGAGTCACCCTTTTTGGTAAGCACTCAATAGTGGACACCCTTATTACAGGTTACCAGGTGCTCCTTGTGTCACTTTCTTTTTTTTTTTTCTTTCAAACTTTGTTTCTTACCTGGTGGTCTGAGGCATCTCTCCGGCTGGCTTACTCAGCATTCACTCCTAACTGCTTGCCAGAACCACTCCTCTGACTGAAGCATCGGGATCAGGATCCCCTCCTCTCCTGCTAGACTCTTTCAGGAGGAGGCCGAGGATCCCCAGGGGGTAGGGTTGGGATCGTGGCTGGCATTGAGTGTGTGGGGTGTCTGCCTCGAAGACCAGCCATCGCCTCACCTGGCCACCAGAGGTTGTTCTTGTTTATCCTGTTTCCTCCTTTGGAGTGCAGCATGCAATGTTGCCAGTGCATGACTGCCCTGCTGGCATCTGCTGGACTCCGCCCCTTATGACAGCTGGTGTACCTGCAGTACTGCTGATCTCCATCAGGGGTCATCAGGACACTGAGCAACCCTGGATCCCTCCCCAGGGAGAGGAGAGCTGTCCTCTGGATACTCCATCCTCTCCCTCTCCCGCCAACCCCCAGATACCTGAATCCATCACCAAATCCAGGTTGCTGTCATGGCATGTGTCACTTTCTTTTGATGCAATGTCCTTGTGTCAGTCATGGAGCTTTGAAAATCCAGCCCCATGTCTTCCTTGTCTAAACTTTATCTTGTTGCAACAACCGCTCTCACCTGGGGTCTCCTTTGGAACAATCAACCTGTCATATTCTATTTTGATAAGCAAGCAGGCTTAACTATAATAAATACATGTCAATCATCCTCTTCCATAATGAACTTCCTGAGAACGTCAACTTGAACTTCTTTCGCAGTTCAGAACTGTCATCCTCTGGCCAGTGAAGTTATTACTCTTCTTCCATCATCCTAGGATCTGCATACTGCTCACAAGCAATTGGCTTGCCAGACATTTTTATATTGCTCGCAAGCATTCGGCCTGTTGGCCATATCATACTGCTTACAAGTTTCCAGCTTGTAGGTCACACCATACTACTCATTAGCATTTGGCTTGCTGTCCTTACCATACTGCTCAAGAGCACTCGGCTTGTCTGCCACATAATACTGCTCAAAGCATTCATACTGTTGGCCACATAATACTGCTCACAAACAATCAGCCTGTTGGCCAATACTATCAAACAATATCCTGTATACTGGACATTCAGTTTACCTTAATATTCATCTGTCCTGGCTTGTATTTATCCAGTACAGCAGTTAAAACATTTCCTTCAAGACCTGAGAATTTCTACTAGTCAAGGACCTCACCCAATGAAGCTTGTCATCTATGGTCTATATTGTAAACAAATGAATCTCTCACAAGATGGAGTATTCAGTTCACTAACCTATCAACACTTACAAGAGGCTTTGACCTTAGTCTGCTTTGGATTTCTAAGTTCTAAGGAATCTACATTCTCCTCAGCTGGATTTGATCCCACTAATCACTTGTCTAATCAATACAGAGCTGCTTGCCCTCACACCAAGAAAGAAATTATCCTTACTCTGCCATTCCAAGAGCTGCAAAAGACCTAAATATATAGCTCTACCACACTTCTGCTACCTCCTGGAATTGTCTAGCTGCATCAACAAGTCTTTTGTACAGGATAGTAGAGAAGAAATACTCTATCTGCTGCACCCTTCAAAACAATGACCCTCTTCTACATACTGTTCCTGATGTTCTGTTATTTACATCCTACTGCTCTCGAAAATTGAGCTTGACAGTCACAACAATCAGACAGTATATTGCAAGCTATACAGTTTACCTTGTTGTCCATCCATCCTGTTACCATATAATATTACTTAACCTGTCTAACTATTAAGGCTTTTCTTCAAGGTTTGGAAACATCTACACCTCGAGATCCTCCTTAAGGAAACCTGTTGATAACAACCTATATTCTTCACTGAGGGACTCTTAAAAGAGGGAGTTTTTGGATCTTCCTCTGATCTTAATCTACAAGAAGCCATAGCATTTGCATTCCTTGGATTTCTAATATTTGTAGAATTTACCTCCTTTTCTTTCTTCAGTCTAACAATTCACCTTACAATAAATGGGCTTAAGACAAATGCAGCAGATCAATAGAGGGGTCCATGTATCCTGTTTCACATCAAATCCATGTTGGTGTCCTATTCAAGTTCTTAAAGAACTGTGAGCTATGGACAGACAACCTGATTCCACTTATCCTCTTTTGTGTACGGAAAACTATTGCATCATGACTACTTCCGTGTTCATCCACAGCATCAGAGTGCTGTTATCTCACTTTCCTCACGTTTCATCAGCTATTCATTCAGAAGTGACAGCAGCCATTTCTGCTTCAAGAAAGAACATACTCGCTCACATCGTCAAGATCATAGGTCACTTACTTCACCCTGCTTTGAAACCTAGACATCCAAATTCCAAACTCTGCCAAGCTTATCAACAACTAGCCACATAATTTGTAGAAGCCTGGAGGGAAGGCTAACCCAGTAACTTTGGTTCCCCATAAGTTTTCCCCACAGGTTTTTTTTCCCCTCTTCTCTGTGTCTGACAGGGAGAACCCACTCTAAAGATGCTGTCTGTTTTCTCTTAAATATGTTGCAACAGTGCTTCTATGTCTTAGCCTAATCTATCCTTTACAATTTCTGGTCTATAAGGCTGGCCACCTATGGACGCCCCTTCCCCTTTCATGACTATGTTTTGATGTCCTCTTTAATTTTTCCTTTTCCCTCTCAGGTCCTCCTACAGGGAGTTTATCGTGGTAACCTCCAAGCTGATATAAAATCACAGGCTGTATTCTTTTGTTGGATTTCGTATGCAATAACACTATGTCATAAAATACCTTTATGTATGTGCTTTATGTGTGTGAAACCTATAAATGTTGAAAATTCCACGGCACTAAGTGTTTTTCTAAAGGTAAACAGTTACTAGGTGACTGTATTATAGAATTAAGTTACCTGGGTAGAGATATTAGAAAAAAACATTGTGATGATAAAATGCATGTAAATTGCAGATTGTTTGAGAGGCCCTTTGCACTATGCATTCCTGCTTAAAGCTGAACCAGCCTAAAATGTCATGGTATTTTACATATGCATCCCATGATGCTTTGCATTATGGTGGTATGTGTGATGTTGTGTTTCTTTGAAACTTAGCTTTATTGCCAGTGCCCTTTGGGATAACCCTTGCTTCAGTGTTTCTACACTGAGGTTCTTTGTCTTTAGCTTGTTTTTATTTTTTGTCTCCCCATCACCCAGACACACAAGACAAACATAGGAGATGCTTCTTTTCCACTGAAGAGATAGATCAGTAGATCAGTGGGTGCTGACTAAGTGCAGAGGAACAACATATGTAGTCTGTTGCTGCAAATTGATGTATTGAAGAAGGATTGCTTAATGTTATCTCCTGTGTTTTAAATGAACATCATACAGAGACTTTGTGTTGAATCTGAAATTCTGTATATGGTCCATCTGTTATCCTACAACCCCTCCACACTGTGCTGTTGGGCCTATTCTATGAGTTGAGGGAGGTGAGTTCTGTTACATCACACTTTGGTTTTAGGCTGTTTTAGCTATCAATTTCCTTTAGACTCAAGAAACTTCTCCTGGCACCTCTCCCAAGGGTTAAAATATAGAGGAAAGAGTTAAGGTAAAGTAAGTCATCAAATTAGCATTGCACAAGCATTTACACAATTGGCAGCCACACATTGAATTGAAAGGTTTCACCTACGGTTTGATGGAGGTCTGTCAGACTCCACCTCCCTTCCCTGCACAAGCCACCCACTCACACATCTCTCCTCCCTAGTGTTTTTCACACCTCCTGACCCTTCTGCTTGTAGCAAGATGGCCACCAGGTTGGACTGCCATCTCCAAGGTCTCTGAGTGGAGCCCAAATTCTTTCCTTTCGTTACTATTTTGCTACATTTGCCACATTCCCTATATTGCTATAATTTGTATGACTTTAGGAGAATCTGTTCAATCTGTTACCAGGGCTTCAGATCATTTTTTTTTTGGTGAAAGTCAAATACTTTCATGGGTTGAAATTTGGAAGCCTATTCAGTTTTACTGGAGTCAAAATACTTCCAGCTGTCAGTTTTTGGAAGTCAAAATAATAACAGTCCAGAAATTTTGGAAGTCAAAATACTACAAGTCATATATTTCTTGAAATCATAGGCCTTCTGAATACCTCAATGTACCCCATCCATGTCATATTCACAGAAATGTATTTTTAACTGCCTGAACAGGTTTTAAGAGAAGGGCATTATTGGCCAGGACATCAGGGAAAATCCTTTGCTCTTACTAAAAGTGCTTTGGGTTCTTTTACTTTCTCCTGAACACCCACCAGGACAGCACCAAAGATGGGTAGAAGGGACCTCAGTTTAACATCTCATCTTTGGTATGAGCCCACATACCGGTGTGGGACTAGAATCTATAACCGTCTGGGCAAGAGGCAGATGTGCAGCCAACTGAGCTAGACTGGCTGACAAGTGAGTTCTTGACAGAAATCCACAGGTCCTGTTGTGCTGAAATGTATTTTCTCATTATTTTCTCTCTACCCCAACATACTAATCAACAACATTCATTCTGTACTTATCCTGAAACCAAAATTGCAAGACAGCAGCTGGCTTTGATGGTGCACCATTGTCTGTCTGTCTTCCTGCTTGCCTGTCTTGTCTGTCCTGCAAGCTAGCAGTAGTTGGCTATCACCAGTAATAGGATTTGCCAATACCACCAGCACATGTCAAAGGGTTCAGAGGAGAGTGACAAGAATGCTAGGGTCCTGGAATGCTAGGGCACAAACCGAGAAAAGTCCTCTCCCATCCCAACACACAATGGATCCACTGGACCTGGTTTTCAGTGGTCTTGTATTCCACCAGCCCCCAAAAGTGGTGCCACATGCTCGAACATATAAACAGTTATGTGAAAATTGGCAGCAACTCTATTTGTCACACTTTTATGGCAGATTGGCTTGAGTAGATTCATGTTCAAGAAAAGAATCAGAGCATTCCCAGAAACCTCATGTGTTTTTTTCCTCCATCTCTTCTCACATCTTACTTGAATTTCCTTCATATGTAGACTGCAGAGATGAATAATAACAGCAAAGGTTAGGTCCATCAACTGTTAAACTGTAATCTTTGTGACACAGATTCTATCAAGTAGTACCCAACATTTAAAAAAAATAAACACATTTTTTTATCTTGTTCCTCTGGCACTATTACATTCAGTGACAGTCTACTGTCTTCCACCACAGTGTTTGAATATGTTTACCTAAGAAAACCATAGACAGCAGGAACAGGAACAGCAGCATATTTGAGTTGGCAATCAAAATGGCAAATGTTCATCATGACAAAATGCTGGGTAAATGTAAACCCTTCCTACCCCTGTATTTTGGCACTGCTCTCCACTCAAGCAAAGCTTTACCACTGCATCTTCAACCAATTGGTCCTGGATCTGGTGTACTTCAGCTGGGTGGATTTCAGTGACCAGTGATGCCACATCTGGAAGCCCACTGCAGTATTATTGCTGTCAAGATTTTACCCCACAGGAAAATATAACTACATTTTCCCAAACAGATTAATGAAGAAGAGAACCTCAGAGCTGAGCACATCTATTCTTTGCAGAGAATGGCCTTGAAGCTATGATTTCACATTAGTAACAAAGGCAGACAAGCAGCAAATGGGTTGGGGGACACACTGGATCTGCACCAGAACCAGGACATAATAACTAGGAATCCTCATGTAGTTATATCTGATATTGGCAGCTAAATGTTAAGGTGCAAAATGAGAAAGCACTTTAACCAGTTTGGGAATTGTCTTGAAGTAAGCTGTGCAGGCAGTCCCCCTCACCTGGTTTTGTCCACAGCCCTTCTGGGAGTCTGTGATATTGTACTTATACTTAACTGCTATGCCATTCACCTTCTGCAATATATACAGTGAGATTTAATCTAATAAAGGCACTGAATAGATAGCATATAATTACCACCATCTCCCAAATTTGCCTGCTTGACATGGATTGTCTCTTACAGTCTAGGCACCATTTGATTTATTTGGCATGCATAAGAGGAGCTGCCTGCTATCAGGTTTGTTTTACTTTGCAGTCAGATGATGTACAGCATAGATGTCAGAAGAGGGGGCTGGGGCAAGTAAGTAAGAGACCAAAAAAGTCAGGAGGATTTATGTTTCATCCAATTAACACAAACAAAAATGATATGCAGACCCTGCTGATAAGTTCATAGTGAAAAGGGCTGGTAGTTGTTCAGTTTAATTTTTATTTCTCTTACTGTGCTGTGGCAATCCATGCAGATGACAAGGCTACCCCCTCATACACACACACACTCACGTGCATGCACACACAGCTGTTAATCAGTCTGGAGTCAGCTTAGTTCAAAGAAACAAGACTGATAAATGCTGAAATGACGTCAACACAGAAAAGAATGGATGTCTGTTCTTTAACCTAGATGTTTATACAGACATAAATGACTCCAGGCAGTCTATTTTTGGACATTTTTGACAAATTTCTGAATATAAAATACATCAAAAATATCCTTATCTGATGCCCTGTCTGTTACTAAAATGCTTATGTACTGTATAGCATCCAGAGTGAAATTTAATTTAAGATACTTTATTTTTGGTTACTTATAGTAAGTTTTAGCTCAAGTCGAGGAGTATGGTCTAAAGTCAGGCAGGGTCAGGCAGTGAGACTGTGCAAGAGCTAACTTTTTTATTTTTAGGGAGGGTTGTTAATGTGCTGCTGAGAAGCTTTTTTGCAATCATACTGCTTTTTGTTGTATTGCCATCTCTCAATTTCCTGAACATCTGATTGTGGGAGAATTTGCATGGAGAATGGCATGTTGTTGCATGCATGAGAAGAGAGTTTCCCTAAATCAAGCAACTGCTGTTTGGACCAGCTCATTGCTGAGACTTCAGTTGCAAGTGTTTTGTGGATTTTGTTCCCTTGGCTAGGTGCGGTAAGCGTGTAGCTAATGTGTTGACTGTGCTGCCGGCAGTTTTAGTAATCCATGGTTGTGTGGTCTGAGTCAATAGTACAGGCTAAAATGGCATCAGTGGACTATGAGGTCACTACTCAGTGTGTTTGAGCAGCTCTACAGTTCTTCAGCTTTCAAGATTCCAATCATGTGAGCTCCGTTTCCTGGTTTACATTTGAACTGCTTTGAACATTGGAACTGCTCTGTTTCAAGACTGGTGAGAGCAGTGTTGATGAGCTTTGGGAGTGCCTCCATTGAACTCTCTGTGACTCTGAGAATTTTGTTTTATTAGAGCAGCTTACTACCATTTGCACCCATTTTACAGCTTCTTGAATATGATGGTGAGAGCACCATTTCCCTATTATGGCTCAGTCACCAGTCATTACTCCTTTCCTCCTTCATTAGTGAAAGCAATGCTGGAAGGCACTTGACAGTCAACTGCTGGGACTTTAGCTTAGCTGTAGCTTACTTCATGGACATTTATCTGTAGCTGATTTTTTGAACACTACTCCTCAACAGGAGCAGACCTCTTTGAACATTGCTCTTCAAACAGCACCCTACTAGAGTTCTCATGTTTTATTATTTATTACTATTTTATTATTATTTTAAGTAAAAAAAATCTTTCTGGGTAGGGTGGAGGTTTGGGTAGTAGTGGGGTGGAAGTTGTTGGGCCTTTTGGGGTTAGGATTTTATTTCTATTAGAGTGGTTGAGTGGTTGATTGCGTGTATGGTGATCTGAGATTTTGTGTTATTTTATCCTGTTTACTGTTCATTTTAAGGAAGGAAGGGGGGTAATTAAAAATTTCAAGATGATAATTGTAAAAAAGGATCTGCATAGGGTTCAGACACCATGGGATCATTTACTCGGGATCCCTGACGTGGGACCGCCATCATTTCACTGATCCCCCTCTGCCACCTGCAGCTATTAGGCTCTGTAGGGAGGCTGGGATTATGCAAAGGTGGAATGGTGGATGGAAGGGAAATAGGGTTGTAGTGGGTGAGAATTGAGGATTGAGTGGGTGAGGATGGCAGGGAAAGTAACCAAGTGGCTAACACGCCCCCTGCTTCAACTTCTCAAATCTAGGGACAAACTTTGGTCCAGGTGGAAGATCTCCCACCTCCGTGCAGACTTTGAAGACTATCGTGCATTACGTAACAACTGCAAAAGACAAATTCGTATTGCCAAAAGCACCTACCATAGGAACCTACTAATAACATCCTCTACAAATCCGCGCGCAGGTACTGGTCCAAAATTAAGGACATTCTCGGCAACGACAAGCCACAGAATCCAGCTGACATGAACATTCAAGGTGTTCACTGCACCAACCATGACACCATTCCCAACGCCTTCAATGCCCTTTTTCTTCTCCACCAGTCACTACTCTAACTAGCCCACAACCTGACTGTCCCTTCTCCTCCTCGCCCCTCCACCCCTCCTTTTCATTCTGGCTCCAACCACATACCTTGAAGTTCTGCAGCTTACTTAACTCCCTTCCGCACGCGGGGTCAAGGGCCTGAGGGTGCATCCATCCTCGCATACTTAAGCAGTATGCACCTTGGCTGACCAGACCTATCACCTGTTTTTAACCCTCTCGATTCGTACGCCTACTGTCCCATCCACCTGGAAAACTGCCAGAACCATCCCTGTACACAAAAGGCGATGTCAAACTCATGTCCAACTACCGCCCTATATCTCTTCTGCCCACTCTCAGTAAGCTGCTTGAAAAATAGTCCACCACCAGCTTGCTGCTCACCTTGACATGTTTAATCTTCAAACCCAGTGCCAACATGGTTTCCGGCCCGTCACAGTACCACCTCTGCACTTACACAACTTACAAATGACATCAAAATAATATGGACCGTGGCCTACTCACTGGGGCCGTCTTTATCGACCTCTAAAGCCTTCGACATGGTACACCATCCTCATGCTAAAGAAGCTCCAATCCATTGGAGCATCTGACCAAACTCTCTCCTGGTTCCATAGCTATCTTGACAATCGGTCTCAGGCGGTAGCATTTCACAAGGCCCTTTCCTCCCCCCTAAACATCTCCCGTGGAGTTCCCCAGGGATCCACTCTTGGACCTCTACTCTTCTCCCTCTTCCTAAATGATATTTCTATCATGTCCCGGCATAGCTGCACTCTTATGTACGCAGATGACCTTGTTCTCTACTCTGGGTCAAAATCGGTTGCTGCCATCAACTCCACTCTCACTAATGACTTCCAATTCCTGCAGACCTGGCTCTCTAGCAACCACCAAGTCCTGAACCTAGAAAAACCTGTGCTATGCTATTCGGATCCTCTAAGAAACTGTCTGCCCCTGCGAACAGGCTCCGGGTTCAATGCCTTGATGGCTCCCTCATCTCAAACACTGAGTCCTTCAAGTACCTTGGGGTCACTTTGGATCCCACCTTGACCTGTCTCAATGTCAATATGGTGTGCCATGCCGTCAATGCTAAAATTGGCGGAGCTTATCGCATGCACCACTCCCTCACTCCTTCTGCTAGACTTTCTGTTGCGAGAGGTATTCTTTTACCCCAGCTCCAATATGCTCTACCCCTCCTCTTTGCTGCAAACTCTGCTACACTCCACAAATGGGACACTGTCTACAACAACATCTGTAGATTCGCCTTAACTGCCCCACGTCTTACCCATCGTTGTCTCCTTTACGCTGGCTTAAATTGGCTGTCACCTAAGGATATTCAAGCCTACTCCTGGGCTGCTTTATCGACTCCCTGTCTAGACCTCCCTGCCCTGTCTATCTTGCCAACCTCCTGACTCCTGCCTCACACCCATACCCTCAGGTCTTCCTCTGTCCCCATGCTCTCCACTAGACCTTGCATGACAAAATGGGTAAACAGGCATTTGCCCATTTGCTCCCAAATTCTGGAACTCACTCCCCTTATGGTGAAAACTTCATCCTCCCATTGAGAATTCAAAAACTCGCTGTTCACCCACCTCCTAGCCTCTGGCCAATGCAAATGCTCTTAATTTGCTTTGTCCCACTGCAGGCTGTCGGGACTGACCATGAGTACTACACTAATGTTCTCCCATGCAATACGTTTGTCTAGGTGGCTATGAACCTTGATGTCTTTACTGTCCTCAGCTGTCTTATGGTTACCCTAATTGCTTTATTTTACATCCTTATTATGATCTTTGCCTAAAATGTACCCTTATGTAACTATTACTGTGCTACCCAATGTATATCTTGTTTTGCTCCTGTACACCTATATTATGTCTGTGCATTTCTGCATATTGTAACCAATGTCCTGTGCTCTCCCGGGTCGTGCCTGATAATAGGCAGGTCTGTTGCCTAGCGCACATACCCGGTTACCAAAAGCTAATAAATAAATAAATTGCATTGCCATGTGA
Organism: Neoceratodus forsteri; assembly: GCA_016271365.2. NCBI lineage: Eukaryota > Metazoa > Chordata > Ceratodontiformes > Ceratodontidae > Neoceratodus > Neoceratodus forsteri. The sequence continues at coordinate 783,358,038 of CM057458.1, read as the reverse complement.
AGACCTGGAGGTGCCCTGAGCAGAATTGGACCTTGAGGGAGGCCAGACATGTTTGGTTCCCATGCCCATGGTTTCCACTAGACTAAGTGGACAGATAGCTGGTGGGTTGGCAGCCTCTGCCAGTCCCCACCAGGCAGTGTTGTATAATGTGAGATCAATCAGGAACAAGATAGCAGTTATAGCAGACTTGATCTCCTCGGTCAATCTGTCTTGCATTATGGAGAAATTGCTAAGAGATGATGCCAGTCCAATTTTAGAGGTGTCTGTCCCAGCCAAGTTCTTTGTAGTACACTGTCCAAGGAGGGAATGCAGGGGCAGGGGTGTGGCCATCTATTTTAGATCCATCCTGAACTTCTCTGCTCACCCAGTGGGATTTACTTCTTTGTTTGGATGCATGGCCATGCATGAGTGTCCAGGTGCAGGCTGTAGAATCCATCTTGTATACCGGCTTCTGGACAGGAGAAACAGTTTCTGCAGGAAGTCACAGAATTCATCACTGAGAGAGCATTGGAGTTGCCCTGGTGCTTTGTCCTGGGTGACTTCAATTCTTGGATTGATGAAAAAGCATTGCTATTTAGACATGACTTCCTCCAGCTGATGACATTGTTGGGCTTTGCACAAGCAGTTGCTTCTGTGACCACAGCCACAGTCATGCCTTGGACCTAGCATTATCACTGAGGCCTTGAGATTTGTGATCTCAAGATTGATCCAGTCATTTGAACAGATCACAGCACCATGCAGTTCTCATTCAAGGTTCCCAGTAAGCCCTTTCCCCTGTGGAGTTGATATGCTACAGCCCTTTAAGGGATTGTCCCCAGAGGGCCTAATGGTGGTAATGGGCTTCTCGGCAGTAAGTACTGCCTGAGAGGTCAGCTCAAGTGAAGTAGTGGCAGTCTATAATAGGGCTGTCCTCTCAATGCTTGACTCTATCATGCTGATCCATATATAACCAAGGTCCTCTCATTTGAGGTCTTCCTTGTTTTATGGGGAGCTCAAGGAGATGAAGACCAAAGTTCAGAGATTAGCACATGGTTGGCACAAATCATGGTCAGAGGAGGACAGGCTGGCTCTGAGAACTCACTATGGTAAGTATCAGGGAGCAAACTCCTATAAGAAGGCTGCTTATCTGTCCAGGAGATTGCTGCAGGAAATAACAGACAGGCTTAACTCTTCTGGACTGTGGACAGTCTACTTCATCTGGCCTACCTGCAGCTGGTTAGAGAAGTTTTGGTGGCAAAGTGCAAGGAGTTCATTCTGTCCTTCTCTGACAGAGTGTCCTCCATCAGGGCTGTGATTTCCCCATGTGGGCTATCTCGGTCTGGCAGTGGTGCTTTGGAGGTCCCTGAGAGCACTCCCTTTGCTCAAAGTGAATTTAGACCGGTGGGGGTGGAAGAGGTCTGTGAGGTGATTTTGAAGCTGCAGCCCACTTACTGTGAACTGGACCTGTGCCCAACCCATCTTCTAGTGGGATGACTGGAGTCCATTGGCCCAGTGTTCACCAAGATATTCCGGTGCTTGCTTTCAGAGGTGCTATTTCCAGATGCCTTGAAAGAGGCACTGGTAAATTCCCTTCTGAAAAAATCATCCCTTGACACAGATGTCTTGGTGATTTATAGATCAGTCTCGAATCTTCGCTTTCTGGGTAAGGTTATTGAGAAAATTGTGGCTCTGCAGCTTGAAGCCCACGTCATGGCCTTTGACATCTATGATCCCTTCCAGTCTGGATTTAGGTCCAGACATAGTACCAAGACTACATTGGTCAAGGTGTAAAATGATCGCTTCAGGACTGGAGATAGAGGGGACCAGTCAATACTTTTTCTCCTCAATTTCTCATCTGCATTTGATACTAGAGATGGGTGAAGTTGGCTAAATTCGCTGTGTGAATTAATCTGAGAATTTAACACAATTCGCAAAGTGTGGCTTGAGCAGCGAAATGCAGAATTTTGCGACAAATGGCAGAATTCCTCCTGTGATGTATAGAATTGCACCTGCAAGTGGCAGAATTTCACCCATGAATGGTGTAATTCCACTACTCACATGGAAAACTTTACAATTTTGGGAGAAGTCGAAGTTGCTGACGGTAGGAAAACTTTGTAAAACTCTGTGGATGCAAATTTCAGCAACTTCACAGCAACTTCACAGGTGAATTAAAACTTCAGTTCATCTCTTTTTGACACTGTGGACCATGTGGTGTTGTTGGATCATCTGATGGGGCTATGTGGACTCACCAGTACTGTTGACAGCTTGTTTAGTCCTTTCTCACAGGCAGGACTGATGGGTGGTAATGGGAAGTCTCTCTTCTGACTCAAAGCCCTTGGTTTGTGGAGTTCTCCAAGTGTTTGTCCTCTCACCCATGCTGTTCACACTGCATATGCTGCTGACATCATGAGACATTATAGTGTGGAGTTTCACTGCTATGTAGATTATACCCAGCTGTACATGTCTTTTGTGCCTGGGAAACGAGATGCAGTCGTGGTGTAAAACAAACGTCTGGCTGAGACCAAGGGCTTGATGTCCTCTAACTGGTTGAGGCTCAACCCAGGTAAGATGGAGGTGCTAGTGACTACGCCTGGCCACCAGAGGGAGGCAGATGCTGAGAGGGCTAAAACAGACTTTATACTTAGGACGGTTCCTTTTCTGGCACTGTGAAGGTGAACAATCTGGGCATGATCCAAGACAGTGGATTGACATTTGAGGCTCAGGTGTCATCTGTTGCCTAGATTGCTTTCTACAATTTTAGGAATATCTTTCAGTTTAAAATCTTTACCCTACCTGGTGACCTACAGTCACTAGTGCATTCTTTGTGATGTCCAGACTCAACTACTGCAATGCTCTGTATCTCAGGGTCAGCTAAATGGTCCTGCACCACCTGCAGCTATTGCAGATCATGGTGGTCAGGTTGCTGATGAGCCTTCCAAGGTCCTGTAATGTGACCTCAGTTCTGCTGATCCTGCACTGGCTGCCAGTAAGGTAGAGAATCTCCTTCAAGGTGGGTTTGTTCAACTACAAGGCCCTATACTGTTTGGGTTCAGGCTATCTGGAAGAACTCCTGACTCCTGCCCATCCCCTGCGCTCTCTCTGTTCTGCTGAGGAGGGCATCCTAGAGGTTCCTAGAGCTCAGTGATTGTGCCTTTGAGGTGGTGGCACAGGTCTTGTAGAACTCACTTCCCATGTCCCTGAGGGAGGCCCCTTCAGTGGAAGTCTTCAAACTGGGTCTGAAGGCACACCTTTTTAGAGATGCCTTTAGGATTTGGCATGCAGTCCTTTTATTTGTTGATTTTATTGCTGATGTCTTTTATGTTTTGTGCTAATTAAGTTTCTCATCTGTTGTATTCTGTACAGCACCATGAGCCTCAGGGAGAGGGCAGTTAAGAAATTAAACCTTGCTTGCTTGTACAGTGGTCTGCCTCTGCTGTAGCTCTTTTAGTTACCAATTTCTTTTAGCCTCAAGAAACTTCTCCTGACACCTTTACTGAGGGTATAAATCCAGAGCAAAGAGTCAAACCAAAATAACTCATCAAAGTAATTTAGCACAATCACTTACCCAACTGGCAGTTACACATTAAATGCCAACACCTTGCTTGGGCCCTGAGTCTTCGCTGCCTCTAGTGGGACCCCCAGCCATTTACAGAGTCCCTTGAATTGGTCCAATATATATTGGCAATGCCCCATCCCCAGTTCCCCAATAAATAAAAAGTCAACTATGTTATGGGTATCTACTTTGTGCTTGCCAACTTCCTTAAAGGTCCAGTCCAGTCAATTGCTAAATTTCTCAAATATGGTGCATGCCACTGAGCAACCAACGGGCATTGCCTAATCAAAATAGTATCCCAATTTGAATCTGAAACCTAGGAAGTCATCACTTCCAACCACCCCGTACCCCACACTGTCTGTCTTAAATCATGTGTCTGGCTTCATGAGCTCCCACCTCACATCCTCATTTGATGCCAGCCACTGACAGAACTTCTCATCATACAGTAACCAACCATGTGCCCCTTACAGCTTTTAGGCATTTCTAATAATAAGTGAATATTACAAAAGGAGACTAGCCTGCTCGAGGTTCTTTGGCAAAACAATGGCACTATTATTCATGAAGCTAATCAGCTGAATGCCAACATTGTCTCCCCCTTAAAGGAGTCTCAAAATTAAAAGGCTGTAAATACTTATAGTCAGGGCTCATTTGACATTTGAACCCATGTCCAACCCTTTCTATAACAGCCAAGCTGATTTTGTTGTTGTTGTTGTTTTATTGCAGCTGCAGCAGAAAAAGGCAGTGGCCCTGTATGGGGACACTGTTCTAGAACTCCCACCTCCAATCCCTGGCTCACTCATTCCTGCCTTCACCCTTTTTCATCCAAGCCAGCCCTCACATGCTTCCACAGCATGGCCTTTTGTCTGGCCTGGGGATGCCCAGCATCTGTGCAGCAAGACTCCTGCTGTGTCAGCACATGAATTTTCACTTCCTGGCTTGCAGGTATCTGTTCGGCAGAGGAAACTATTTTTCATTTAACCCAGTGGCCATTTCTGCACAGCAGCAATTTGTAGCATCCACCACACGTATTACTCCCTTCCCCCTATCACCACCACCACATGATCCAGGAATGAATGCAAGAGAGCGGGATGGAGCCCAAAACAATGCACCCTTCTGGATGATTCTGGTAAGGCTTATATTGAAAATTTCATCCAGTTGGTTATCTTTATTATGATGTTCATATTTTATCCCATATTTCAGATAAGACATTAAACCAAGATCCCACCTGCCTGTTACAGTTGTTATTTAGGGGAATGTTAAGGATCTCTTGGCACTTCCTTAAAATAGTAGGGGAATTTTTATTGGAAATAAAACAACAAGAATGAAAATATAAAATCAAACAGTAATCTGATATATACAATATGAAATCAGCAGGTAAAAAGGGAAAGCAATGGACATTTCAAATAGTTACATTACCTCTAAAATATAAAGAAAAACTTATTATCCCACATAAATTTCTCCAAAATAGAAAAAAGAGAAAAAGACTTATAAATAATAACTACATAAAAAAATGAAAAAGGAAACAATTAAATTCAATAAGGACAACCAAACTATAAACCTTTCAGAACTCAGAGTTATATAAGCATATACTAATGCCTTCCAAGAACCAACATGTACAAGTTCTAGGCAGGCTTGCTTGTTCATGTAAACCAAAAATATGTTGTTTTCTATTTCTTAATACTGACTGGAGCACAGTTCCTGCCTCTGAAAAGAACACATTTGATTTCAGATTCTGTTCCGGCTATCAATTCTTGTGAACTGCAATTCTTCTGCTGAAAAAGCAAACTGACATCTAATCAACCAGATGTACTGCTTGAAAAAGGTCATTGCATAAGGTGCTAACATTCCACTTGGACCAATTTCCTATAATGATACCAGAGACCAGAGTGTCATTAGAGAGAATAAACACAGGTTCCTGCCAGGCATGTACCACCAGAGACTATAACATTTTTATAAAGGTACAGGAAATGAAGAGGTGTTCCATAGTCTCTAGCTGAAAGACACAGGCAGGTCTGGAACAGTACCATTCTGCTAGACTCTTTATGTTTTTCATTAGCTTTCACCTTTAATTTTGAGTAGCAATAATGCTAAGGTGTATCTCACATTTTGGGGGGGATCTGAGAACCTATGATCTGTGCCAATAAAGGGAGTTCTACACCTGATGAACCAATCTGAAACACAGTATTTATAGAGAAAGAAGTGTGTAAAACAGAAAATACAGCACCTTCCATGTTACTGTAATGGTTCTAACTTTGTCTTCAGTAATGCTCCAGCTCTGCAATTTCTGAAAAACAGCCTTACAATATTGGATCACCAAGTCATTCTTTTTAACAATTCATAGCCTACCAGATTCCCAATATCACAGCATATGGGGAGCTGAAATTGATTACACAAAGCACCCGTAATTTAATACTAGGAGTAACTAAGAGGTTAATGTTAAAAAAGAGAAAATACTAAAAAACAACTATTGAATGAATCACTCCAAAGTAATATTTTTTTTTTCTGACTGGATTCAGCTAATGTTTGCAATGTACTTTCTCCACTTTAAAGACACTTTCCTCAGCATCTGGGACAAACATGCTCCACTGCGACGTACAAGGGTACAAGGTGACAACCTGCCGTGGATCACCTAAGAACTGACTGCATGTCAAACCGCCCATGACAAAGCCTGGAAATCGCATAAATCCTCACACCTCCCACAACATCTCTCCACATACCGCATGCTCCTCAACAAGTGTACCAGAGCCACTCGCCTAGCTAAAGCAGAGTACTTAAGCAGCTCCCTACAGTCCAACCTAAATAACCCCTCAAAATTCTGGAAGGTCATTCACTCCATTTTCACTCCACCAGCTGCCAATCCCACTCCAATTCTAAATATTAACAACTCCATTCTCGCTAGGCCAACAGTAGTCGCTACTGAGTTCAACATATATTTCTCCACTTGTTCTGCCACTCTCCTCTATGCCCTGCCAAACCCTGCACCTATCGCACCCTCTACAGATATAACAAACCTGACTAGGCCTCGTTCCTTTTCCTTCAATGACATCTCTGCAGCAGATGCCCTAAATGCACTATTTTCTCTCAACCCTTCAAAAGGCAAATCCTCAGATGGCTTGGACTCTAAACTCCTCTACCTTTCCGCCACCACCATAGCAACTCCGCTTGCCAAACTCTTAAACCAATCCTTTGCCACTACTGCCATCCCCCCAAGCATAGAAGAATGCCACTGTCATCCCCCTCCCAAAAGGAGGTACCCCCACCTCTCCCTCCAACTACCACCCTATTTCCTTCCTCCCAGTACTAGCAAAACTACAAGAGCACCTTGTGCTCACCCAACTTCCTTCCTTCCTCACTGACTCTAATTTCTTCATACCCTACCAGTCAGGTTTCAGAAAGGGACACTCCACTGCAACCTCCCTGATAAGGCTTACTGACTCCATCCTGACTGGTAAGGACAGTGGGCAGATCACCTCAGCCGTCTTCGTCGACCTTGCGAAAACCTTCAACACCATCCCCCACCCTATCTTGCTCTCTTGTCTCACTGAATCAGGCCTCTCTGTTGCTGCCACCAACTGGTTCAGATCATACTTCTCTGGCAGAACCCAGTCCATTAGAGTCGCAAATGCTATCTCCCCCCCCTTCCCTTAACTACCGGGTGTCCCCAGGGGTCGGTTCTGGGACCTATATTGTTCTCTATATTCCTAAATGACTTACCGCTCATCTGTTCCACTACCTCAATCCACATGTATGCAGATGACACTGTACTCTTCTCCTCAGGCTCCATCCCTGAAGTGGTACAAACTAACCTCCAAGCTGACTTCAACAAAGTACAGCAATGGTTCAGCTCTCACCAGCAATCCCTAAATGTAAAAAAAAACTGTCACGATGATTTTTGGCAGACGACAACACCTGTCCAGACTCCTATCCCTTCCCTATTTCCACACCCTGGATGGTCAAAAACTCAAAGATGTCTCCTCATTCCGCTACTTGGGGGTATGGCTCAACTGCCGTGTTTCCTTCTCAGACCACATCGATGCTATTTCAAAAATACTATGCCTCAAGCTTGGTGCACTTTATAGGAACCACAGTAGCCTCCCTCCTCCCTGTCCGACGTGAAATTGGTCAAGAAGATGATACTTCCCTCCTTTGATTACTGTGACATTGTTTATGGTGCAGCTCCTAAGTCCACCCTATCTAAGCTGGACACACTTTTTTATGCCTTCTGCCGCTTTGCTCTTGATGCCTCACCCCTTATCCACCACTGCTTTCTCTACCGTTCCCTGGCACTACCGTCCCTCAGAAACTGCAGCATTTCACATTGTGCTAAATATGTATCTAACCTATGGCTTGGCACCCTCCCTTCCTACCTCTCCTCCATGCTCTCAGCTGTCCCCTCCCCCACCCATTATCTTAGATCCTATGACTACCGCCAACTATCAATCCATAGGCAGAAGACTTCTGCTGGAATAGCCGCCTTCTCACACCAGTTACCCAAGCTATGGAATGATCTACTCCTCAAATTAGGAATTCTTCCTCTGCCTACTCTCTTTCTTCTGATGTAGCTAACTTCCTCACCACTGATTGCTCCTGTACCTTATTCAGCCATGAGCCAATTGCTCCCCTCCCCACTGCCCAACCAGTGGCCTTAGCTTTGCTGTAAATGCTGGCATATAACCCCAACCTATGCACTTTTGTCCTGTGCCTTTTTGTCCTGCACCATCATGTATTCTATGTCTCCTGTTGCTTATACCTGCATATTACTTTGTGCAAAATTTTCCCTTGTATTGCTGCTATATGTCAGGTAATTGTTATATGCTCCATACAAATATAATGTACTCCATATGTTGTTGCATGTAGTTTAATGCAATTGTATCCATATGCCTCTATTTGCCTCTGTTATTTGCTCAGCTGATAGCATGCTTGTTATCCAACCTTCTTGCCCAGGTCGCAACAGGAGATGAGCATCTTGTTTCTCAGTGTGCCTTTCCTGGTGAAACTATTTCAATAAATAAATAGTACTTGAATAAATAGACTCATAAGTTCTGCTTTTATATACTGTAGGTCGGGACAGGAAAGATTTGTCTCACATGTGAAAAGGAGGGCAGTAAAAGCTCTTTTTTCTACTCATTTCACACTTTTTCCAATGGGATAGTTTTTGTTCATCCCCCACGTAAGAGGTATTGCCAGGTCAATTTTGCCCAATCATCATCTCCAAAAAATAAACTTAGAATTTGAATAGATTCAGGTGTGATGCTAATATGCTCTTTACACAAAGGGCTGTAGGGATGGGTCCTAACTGTTCCCTATACATTTGCTAGCTTTCAACATAGCACCTGAAAATGACCCAAAGGTTAAAAAATGTGTAATAGCAAGGGTAACTAATGACTCATCTTCTGATAGAAGGCAAATATCATTGGCATATGCAAGTAATTTAATGTTGATTGAATCTTCAGATGTCCTTAATGGTTTGATCAGATCATTTTGGTGAAAGTGTCTCAGCTGAGGGTCCAAACAAAATATGTACAGTAGAGTACTATGTCAGCATCTCTGCTTATCATCCTTTGCTATCACAGATTATTTTCGAAATCAGCCATTGATGTTAGTCTGTACCACTGTAAAATCATAAATTATTTTTAACCACTGGACAAACAGATCTGGTATACCACAGAATTTTGAAACAAATTATAAGTAACCATGAGTTTTTCCATCAAAAGCTTTCTGCTGTTCTAGTGAGAGTGTATAACCAGATACATGCCCTTTGTTACCTCTCTCAACTACTTCACAAAGTAAAATAAGATGATCTTGCACAAATTTATCAGAATCAGAGCAAGCTTGCAATGGTGTTATCAGATGCTTTTCCACTGGTACCAATCTGTTATGGAGAGTTTCATCTTTTATTTTTTAGTCCTGATTCACCTCCCTTCCCAGAAAGGAGCTCAGCCCATGCCTGCATGCCATCCCTACATGCCCAGGTTTACCCCCCTGGGTGGGGCCACTGGGTGGGTGCCCCCTCCCCACAGTCACTGGTGGCTTGCCCTGGCTTATCCACCAGAGTGGGACCATGGGATCAAGGACTCCCCAGCAGACACTCGTGGCAGTGGGAATGGCAGCGGAACAAGGCATCATGCCTGGGGTACCAGAAATGTTTTTTTTGTGGCAATCTGGTGGCAGGGATGTGCAATAATGACCAGCATCTGCCCACCCCTGATGTTATGGCACTAGCACCGTGGTACCCCAGCCTCTGCCAGAGATCCACAATGCTCTGGACAATATTCCCCCTTCCCCCTGCTCAATCCTTCTCCCCTGACTGGCCCTCTGACTCCCTGGGGCTGTTCCTGAACCCGGATCTTCGGTGTCACAAGCAGAAATCCAACTGCTGCGCAAGCAGGCCAGTCCTATCAACATTTAACAGATGTAGGCCTCCAATTGTTCAAATGTCTTCTGTCCTCTTTTCTTGGAAAGAAAAAGTAGAATACCTTTCCTCATACTAGATGCCATTGAACCAGTTTGTAGAATATGATTATACAAGTGAGAGCGTTCTGCAGACAAGAGGGAAAGACAAATTTAAAGAAGTCAACCATTAGGCCATTTTGTCCTGGGGCAGAAGTGAAATTAAGGGAGGAAACTGCTTTTTATCTCTCTCATATTTTTTTTATTTTATTGAAATCTAGGATTACAAATACCTTTGAGCAGAACTGCTCATTTACAAAGGTTCCACATCGAAGGAATGGGGGTTATACATACATACAAAGGTCAACATAATAATACATAGTTACACAATAAAAAGAAGTAAGAGACTGAGGCTTAGGAAATTCCAATAATTCAAAATGTGCCAAATGTTAGGTAGCATGACATACCAGCCAGGGCAATCTTAGAAATAAACACTGCAGGTGAGAGGGAAGGGGTATGCAGGCAGGAAGGCCATTGTCGGAGGGTAGAGGGTGAGGGTAAGAGCTCTAAAGGGAGGGAGGGAGGGAGGGATAAAAGTCAGGAAATGCCCAGGGGGAGGAAAGGGAGAGGGGGCAAGGGGGTAGGCAGGTAGAAGGGAGCAAGGCGGAGAAAGGTAGCTGTCAAGACTGAAGTGGAGGGCAGTGAGCGGTGGGCCCCTGATTAGGTGAGGTAGTCACAACTAGTTGAAATGAGATGAATTCAGAGTTGTCTCTTAAAAGGGCCAAGAGCAGTAGCAGTAAGAGTTTCTTTGTTGAGAGTATTGTACCACTGTGGTGCTCTGTGGGCAAACACCCTCTGGCCCATGGTAGTCTGGCATCTAGGGACAAGGAAGGTTAGTTGTTGTGAACTTCTAGTTCGCTGGGTGCTGTGGTGGTCAATAAGGAGCTTTTCAATGCCTGGGGGCATGACCCCGAGGATGACTTTTTTGGCTAAGAGGCAGCTTTAATACTGTATCCGACTGATGAGAGGAAGCCATCCTGCCCGAGTGTACAGGTCACAAGTGTGTGTAAGTCAGTCAGCCCCAGTTAGCAGCCTGCATGCTTTGTTGAGTGCAACTGTAATTCTGTGGAGGGCAGAGGTGGAGGCAGAGCCATAAATTGCTAGTCCGTAATCGATGATGGAGGTGACAGAACTGTTGATTTCCAACCGGAGAGTGTCAGGAGTCAAGCAGTGTTTGTGCCTGTAGAACAGGCCTATACGGATGTTGGTGGCTTTGGCGACAGAATCTATATGCCGATGGTAGCAGAGTGAGCTGTCCAATGTGACACCTAGGTATTTAAGATCAGGAATGTGTTCAAGAGTAAGGTTCCTGTTTGGTTTTGGATGGTGAGGTCACAGGATTTGTACTTGCTCCTGGCATTGTAGAAGGTCATAACCTTTGTTTTGCTGTAGTTCATGACCAGTTTGTGTGACTTGAACCATTCTTCAATGCTCATGAATTCAAGCTGTAATTGTTTCTCAAGGAGCTCTGCGTTTTGGTGGTTAGTGAACATGACTGCGTCGTCGGCACAGAGCAGTAAATTCTGGTGGCAGACACTAGGAAGGTCATTGAGGAAGAGGCTGAAAAGTAGTGGCCCAGGATGGACCCCTGTGGGACCCCTGAAAGGATTGGCTTTTCTTCTGAGGTGACACAGGCAATCCTAACCCACTGGACCCTCTCCCCAAGGTAGCTTGAAAACCAGAGCAGCGCTTCATTGGAGAGCCCAATGTTTGATAATTGCTTGAGTAGGAGTGGGTGGTTCACAGTATCAAAGGCTTTCGTAAGATCAGTGAATACTGCCCCTACACAGTTTCCTTGATCGAGCGTGGTATGGATGAAGCCCATGAATTCTAATAGTGCAGTGGTGGTACTGTGCCCTTTTCGGAAACCATGTTGCTCAGGACACTGGATGTCATATTTTTCCAGGTACTTGACCAGTTGGTCTGAGGCAATGTGCTCCAGGGCCTTAGACAATGGAAGGAGGATGGAGATAGGTCTGTAGTTGCAGTGCAGTGATTTGTCTCTACTTTTGTGTACCGGTGTGATGGTCGCCTGTTTCCAGCTAGATGGGAACTGGGACATCCTTAGTGATAGACTGATGACCTTTGTCAGGGGTTCAAGCACTTCTTCAAGGACAAGTGCGAACAACTTCAGGTCAAGGGAGTCACCGCTGTAGCCTGCATTGTGAATGGCCTTCTGAATATAAGTTCTGGCTTCATGCACTGGGATTTTCTTGAAGTAGAATTGTGGGGCAGGGTGTAGGAGAGGAGTAGTTGCAGGAGGGTTACTACCAGAGGGGACATCAAAGAAATTAGAAGGGAGGACACTATCCAAGTTGGAGAATGCATTGTTAGAGGTGTTGGTGATTGTGTACAGGTCAGATGTTGGTGTTCCATTTATGTTGAGCATGGTGGGTGGTGACTTAGGGTCCTTGCCTGTAAGGTCTTTCAAGTTACTCCAAAATTTTTTCCATCACCCCAGGAGTTGGAGAGAGCTTCCTTGAAGTATTTGCTTATGGCACTCCTAACTGACCATGTGCACTCATTTCTGGCAGCTTTATACTTATGAATATCCCCAGGTTTGGATATTGCATGGACACAGTGCTAGAGATGATCCCTATGTTTGAGTAAAGTGATTAGATAGGGGGTTATCCAAGGGTTAGCTCTGCCCCTGGCCTTCAGCTTTTTGAGAGGTGCAAAGATATTGCAGACCCGCAGTGAAGTGGCTGATGAAAAGGTCTAAGGCTTGGTTTACATCAATGGCAGAGTCGATTGGTGTCCAGTCCAGGTGGCTTAGGTGTATCTTTAGTAGCTCAAGGTACCCCTGCTGTAAAAGTGTCTGTAGGTCACCTACCTCTTCTGGGGAAAAGTCAAGAACCTGTAAATGGGCAAAAAATCCTGTGCTTAGTTTCAGAGATAAGTACTGAGCCAAACATTTTAGTCACATACTAAGCTGTTATATCAATAATACTTGAGCAATCAATCCAAGAGTTATCTTCTGGATCCACGAGACTTGACACTATTCTCTTATCCAGCCTAATCAAACTGCTTTCAAAAGGGCACATTTGAGTGAAGCTGCCTCTGGGTACCAAACTTCTGAAGGAAAGAATTGTTGAGTACCTAGAGGCCAGTGGGGCACAGGACCCAAGACAGCATGGGTTCACAGCAGGAAGGTCATGTCAGATGAATCTAATTGATTTCTTTGACTAGGTGACCAAAGTAGCAGACCAGGGAGGGGCTGTGGACATGACCTACCTAGACTTTAGCAAGGCATTTGACACAGTCCCACACAAAAAATTAGTAGTCAAATTAACCAGCCTGGGAGTGGGTCCCAAGGTGGTAGCCTGGGTAAAACATTGACTGAACAACAAGACACAGAAGGTAATTGTAAATGGAGTCCACTCTGAAGAAAGAGGGTTACTAGTGGGGTACACATGAGGTTCAGTACTAGGTCCAGTCCATTTTAATGTCTTTATAAGTGATATAGCAGAGGACTGGAAGGAAGAAGTATGCCTCTTTGCAGATGACGCAAAGATCTGCAACAGGGTTGATACACAAGGAGGCATGGAATGGATGAGAAGGGACTTGGCAAGGTTGGAGGAATGGTCAGAAATATGGCAGCTTGGATTCAATGCAAAGAAGTGCAAAGTAATGCACCTGGGAAACAAAAACCCAGGGGAAGATTACAGAATGGGGGGGAGGTAGTAACAACAACAAAAATGGAAAGAGAACTAGGGGTAATCATATCAGATGACCTTAAGGTTGGCAAGCAATGTGAGAAGGTGGCAGGGAGGGCTGGGAGGATACTGGGATGTATAGGGAGAGGTATCACCAGCAGAAAACAGGAAGTTGTTATCCCCTGTACAGACAATTGGTGAGACCCCATCTGGAGTACTGTGTCCAGTTCTGGAGGCCACATCTCAGCAAGGACATAGACAGGATGGAGGCAGTTCAGAGGAGGGCAAGAAAAATGGTGCAGGGTCTGCAAGAGAAGCCATACAAGGAGAGACTAAAGGAGCTTAATATGTATACCCTTGAGGAAAGGAGGGAGAGGGGGGACATGATAGAAACATTTAAGTACCTCAGTGGAATCAACAAGGTCCAAGAGGGTAGCATCTTTCAGAAAAAGAGCTGTGCAAGAACAAGGGGACACAATTTGAAGATAGAGGGGGAACAGCCTAGGGGCAATGTGAGGAAGTATTTTTTCAGAGAGAGGGAGGTGGACGATGGAACAGCCTTCCTGAGGAGGTTGTGGGTTCTAAAACTGTGGGAGAATTCAAGAATGCATGGGACAGACATAAGGCAATTTTTGTGGGGGGTAGGAAGAAATAGGCTGTTGGTTAAATAGGATCTGCAGCTTATCCTCTAGGTAGGGAAATGGGCAGACTAGGTGGGCCAAAAGGTCCTTATCTGCCATCAAAGTCTATGTTTCTATGTTCTATGTTAAAATACAATTCCTTGCCTTCATAATTAGAGGCAGAAAAAAAAATCTGCCTAATGTATATTTCAGCTTAGGGGCAAGTAAAGGTCCTTCTATGTTTGTGGGGTGAGTACCACAAAAGGTGCTTTTTAAGAAAGGTTTTATCATGTTTCCCAGTATGTGTGAGCTAAGTGTCTGATAATCTTGCCAAAGCGGTAATAGTCTAGTGACCAGTTTTCAAAAAGCCTTATTTTAGGTTTTTGTTGCACCGCCTTTGTTAGAGAAGGTTTGTCATGTTCATGAGTTAGGTATGACCTTGAGCTTCAGGAAAAATATGTTGTGGTGTTAGGTCAATGGCAGGTATCAAGGTACAAGCCTATCTTTGTTGAACCCCTATCCCATGAAAGTGACATACGGCACTGCCAATGAGAGAAGCTTAACTGGCACTCAGGGATAACTATCTCAAAAAGGTTTAAAGATATGTGTTGTTCGGTGGTTGAAACTTGTTAATGTCTTTTCCTTTTTCAGTTTATTGATTGTTTAATATAAATATTTTCTGCTTACTTGCAGGAAATGGCAAGTAAACAAGGTATTGAACTTATAGCATCTACATCAAAAAAGTTTCATAGATCACACTGAGACTATGCAACTATTTATATTATTTGCCAAAACAGAGATGCTTCACAAAATCTTGTTGCAGCCAAAGTCAGAGGTCAAAAAACTCCCTTCAGATGTATGAGAGAAGCAGATGATGAATCATATAGAAGCACTAAAACATCAGGGGTGCTGGATGAGACAGGATTCACTGTTGCCATTCATTATTATTGCTGGTGCTATCAGTACTATACCAGCAAAGAAAAACCGTTCACACAAACACAATCCACAAGCAGGTCATCTATTTATTTATTTAGCTTTTGTTGACCAGGTAAGTGCACTAGACAAATTATACCTATTTTCAGTCACATGACCGGGGAGGGGGATACAGTTGAATGCCAACTGACCTTGAACCAGATTAAGCAATAAGTGGTATTTTTAGTGAATGGGGGAAATTTGGCCAGGGCACTGGGGAAATTTCCCTACTCTGTTCTGGAGATGGCGCTGTTGCACTGCAGGACAGACAGAGGACCTCAGATTGACTCAGACCATGGAGGGGGGAAGGTGCTGTTGGTGGAGATCCAGATTTGCAGTTACAAGTCTCAGGACAGGTGGGCATGGATACTGCTAGCCCTTTCTCAAGACTCGTTCAGGACTGAATATATGTCACCTACCTATGTCTGAGGATACTGAGTCTTTGATTGAGGAAGAAAAACTGAAAGAACTGGAATTGAAGACATAAGAACTGACTGAGCTTATATCAGAGGCACAGCAGGAATTTCAAGTACAGAAAACCAATTTAGAAGAAGAAAAAGGGGAAACTATCGATTGCGAGCCCTTTGTTGGATACTGGTAAAAGACTGCTAGTGAGACTTAGCCCCAAACCTGGACAGGGGGCTGTGGAACAGACTATTCAGATGGATTCTTCTATAGATGTGAGTCCTCTACTGAGTGGATCCTTACCAGACTAGACACCTGGAGGAGCACTACAATAAGCTGGTTGGCTTTACCAGGATGGTTGCTGGGTTCCTGATCCTTCATTTCCCTTGCCAGGCTCCCCAAAACCTCTTGAGTTGGTATTGTTAATACCTGTTTTGGAACGTGGTATTTTGGATCAAGATTCTTCACCTCATGATGCTAAGTCCCTGACTGACTCCACTGCAGTTGTGCTAGGTGAGAAAGGGGCATCAGCAATTGTAGCTGTGCCAGACGCAATTCTGGAATCGGGACTGTTGTCAAACAGGGCTCATCCTGGACTTGTTCCCTCGGAGGAGCATGTGGTGGATTCAGAAGGGATATCTAAAGAAAAGGACTTGCAGGGCAGCCCACTCTGCAGGTGCTGTGCTTGGGGATAATTGTGATGAGACCATAGACAGAGGTAGGGGGGCACTGCAGGCTGGGAAACCTCAGTACCCAAGATCTTATACAGGTTTATTCTATAAACCAGTTGAAGCTGCAAAAAGATGGTTTGTGGTACGTCTTCGATATAATGGGCAAGCGCTTATCTCTCCAGATAGACTATGGGTGGACAAGCATGTGATGAAGGACTCCATGGGGTTTACCCCAGCTGATGTTTACGTGTTCATTCATACACCAGGGGATCACTGTTACCATATTGGTTTTTACACAGTGACCTTATTAGACAAATTTTAGAGTATCTATTATAAAGTTAAGGATTCAGAAAATTGGAAAGAATTTTTAACTAAGCCCACAGTTAAAACAGTGACCCTGTTATTCTGAAATGAAGGGGTAGACATTAATGATATTATTTTTTGGATGGAAAAGAGATCTATGTTATTTGGTCACCCCCAGCCCATCATGGATGATAATGGTTTTTGGAAGGGAGGATGGACATTTAGAGTTCAGTTAAAACAAGATGAACAAGGTATTTGCCACCTCCCTAGCTCCTTTTTGTGGGCAGGGATCGTGGGATCCTGTTCTATGCTGGTCTACCGAAGAGCTGTTATCGCTGTGGGTCTCTCTCCCACTTGAACTCTGACTGTGATAAAGTTAAATGTTTTCATTGTGGGATGTTTGGACATATGGCAGCCCACTGTTCAGCTCCCTCACTTTGCAATTTGTGTGGGGATGATGAGCATGGGTTTGCTGATTGCCCATGGGCTGCCCACAACTCTGAAGATGTCTCAGACCAGGCTTATTTGTTATCCCAGGCCAAACGGCCCTTCAGGCAGCCCTCTAGTATGGAGGATGACTTTACCCCCTCATCTTCCTGTGGAAGTAGAGGTAGAGGTAGAGGATGGGATATGGGGGATAGGGTGGTGCACAGCATGCTGGGCAGAGACCGCCCTCAACCAAGGATCCTGCTGAAGTACAGAATCATAGGAGGGTTGTTCTTACTCCATCACAGTAGCCTGCTGAGTCTGCAGTAGAATGACTGGATCTATCTCCCCTTCAAAGTTCCCCCCTAGTTCAGGTCCCATTTTCCTCCCTTGGGTTATTCAAAGCCCTGCCTATAATATCCCATGAGGGTTCTTGAGATCTTATCTCCTTACAGGAGAAGGAATTAATGGATGAGTTGAATAAAGAGATTATGGATTTTGACATTTCTGACTCCGGAGACATTACAGTAGAATCCTTTCCCACCTCAGGGCCTGTGGGAGGCCTACCTCTCTCCCCACTGCCCCTTTCTAACTGATTTGCAGCCTTTTCCTCCTGGGGGGGATCAAGTGGATATTGACCGCCCTGTGCAGATGGAGGAAGTCTTTCCAAAAGAGTGGTGAGATCTAGTATAAGGCTTATAAAGCCTCCTCCCTGGGCCTATCCATGTGAGGCTGGTAAGTTTGAATGTTAACAGTATTAGATCCCACTTTAAATGTTCAGCTACTTTTTCTGTTTTACATAGTTTAGGATTTTTTTTACAAGACAACTAGATTGCATTCTGTGAGTGACGTACAGTGAGCTTCTCAGGAATGGAGCTGGGGGTTATCATATTGGTCGATAGGGTCTGATTTATGTTGTGGAGTTGGTATCTGTTTTTTCTACCCTCCAAGTTAAGGTATTTTGAATGGTGGACATTGAACCGGGGTGGGCCGTAATGTTAGATGTTAAAATTAACTAGACCCAATGCCGGTTACTTAATATTTATGGTCCCCAAACTAAGGCCTCACATATTGAATTATTAACTAAAATACAACCCTATCTTCATACTAGTAGACAGATTTTATTTTTTTTTGGGGGGGGGGGATTTTAATATTAATTTCCAGTTATGAAATATGGATGGCAAACAGCATTGTGACAAGACCTTTCTTAAGAAAATTTTGTCACAAGCAGGTTTAAAAGATGCTCACATGAAGGGACAGCATAATCCATGCCCAACTTTTCATAAAGGGATACTCTCCTCATGCATTGACTTTATAGTTATAAATATACTTTACCAGTGTTCAAAATAATGAATATCCCAGTGGAAACCTTGGACCATACCTTAATGGGGGTACAGATTGCATGACCAGCTCCGCAGGTAGCTGGTCCTGGGTTTTGGAGATTAAACACATCTTTATTAACCAATCCTGATATTAGAGAAGAATTGGCCTCTGTTGTGTGGGATAAATGTACTACCATGTTTTTATATGAAGGGGAACTGATTCAGTGGTGGCAGGATTTAAAATTATGCCTGACCAGTTTTTTTCAGTTACGGGCACAGATTAGGGCTGCTGCCTCCTATGACACATCTTTAAAACAAAGAAAACATCTCCAGTTTCTTCTTTCCAAACAGAACACTGAGAGTGTTGACTACAGTGAGGACATTAGGCTTGTGAAAGAGGAAATGTCCCACCTTCAATACACCAGGTTTCGTTCACTACAGAGAGAGCAGACCTTGGAATGCAAAGGAAGGTGGTGAGCACTAGCCCTTTCTTTGATAGCCAAAAATGGAGGGAAAAAGGGATGATGAATTTGGTTTCCTTTACTTGGAGGTAGTAATGGATTCAGGGTTTATGCCTCAGTTATTGCAGGCTGCACATCTTCCCAAGATAGATTCGGCTCAAGCATCCTCCATGGTAGTTCCTTTTTCTAGACTAGAATTGCAGAGAGTGATTCAAGGCCTTCATAAGGATGTATCTCAAGGATCAGATGGATTCCCTGGAGAACTGTATAAAATTCTTTGGGAATTTATGCCCCAAGAGTTAGTAACAGTTTATAATTCATTTATTTCAGAATATTTTCTACTGACTCAAATGTATGAAGGGCTGTTGATTTTTTTGTTTAAAACAGGTCTCCCCTCTGATATACAAAACTGGAGACCTATTACATTACTTAACATGGATTTTAAGATACTTGCCACATTATAGGTAATAGGCTTGCGTCTGTTATGAGTGATGTGTTGAGTCCTGCCCAATTTTGCTCAGTTCCTGGGAGATGGATCACAGAGGCTCTCCTTTTGTTAAGGGAATTGTTGGCATGGGAGGAAGCAGAGAATGTGGCATCAGCAGAGTAAGGTTTTGTGGTTAGCCTCGATCAGGCTAAGGCCTGTGATGGAGTTTCTCATGACTTTTTGTGACAGTGTCTAGAAGCTTATGGGATTCCAAAGTTATTTTTTCAATGGTTACAACTGTGTTATGACTTGCCCTTTGTTCGACCATTTGAGAATGGCAGGATGGGCTTGAGGTGTCGGATCCATAAGGGAGTCCAGCAGGGCTGCCCTTTAAGCCCGTTATTATATGTCTTTACTATTGATCCAATGTTACAGATACTCCAAGCCTTCCCACATGTGGTAGGTCTGGGGGTCAGTATGGCACGTATCTAAAAATTATTGCCTATGCAGATGATTTGTGTTTACTGGTACAAGAAGAACGGTCGATTCTTATTGCATGTAACCTTATAGAAGTTCTTGGTACAATTACGGGAGCACATCTTAATAAAAATAAGACTCAATGTTTATGTTTAAACAGCTTACTGACATCATCAGTACAAGTAGCAGGTCTTTCAGTGGCTAAGGCCCCTTGTAAAATTTTAGGATCTATTTTTTGGGGGATCCTGGGGGGTTAAGAATTGGAAAAAGCCATAATGATTGGCTTAGATAAGGTAAAAAGATGGGGTTATAACATTAAAACCTTTCTCATTCCAGTATTTTTATTTCTCAGTGCCATTTATGACTTGAAACAAAACTTATGGTGTGTTTTTTTTTCTTGTTTCTGAGGGAGTCGGTGTAATCCCATTAAATGAAACTTATTGTATAAGGAAGTTAAAGAAGAGAGAGTTGATATGGTGCATCCAGTACTGTTTTTTTTTTACTATTTTTTTATCTAATAATCTCGTCCCATTAATGAAAGGAACTGAACAACTCTGGAGGTTTGGGGTTTTTCCTGTTTTGAACGGGGTGTTACAAGAATGGAAAGGGAATTACTTTCTCCACAAAAATGAAAGGACCAACATTTAATGAGTTTGTGGACAGAGGTTTTTGATAATATAAAAAAAAGAACATTTCTTATCAATTTCTTATCAAACTGTGTTGAATTTTCCTAGAAAGATGTTGTACCTCGATATTATGACAGAACGTTTTATGAAATACACTTTTTTGAGATTTTTGAGCATTCAGCAGGATGATATACTTGCATATATTACTGATCCTAGGATTCCAGAAAGTATGTGGGATACGGCATGGCTAGTTATCCATGGTGAGATTAATGTAAGAAGTAATCAGAAAAATAAGTCTTTGGAGGAACTGTATGTAAGCACATATGGCAATAGGGTGGTGGTATTGTGCTATACCAGACCGCCCATGGTGTATTGAGGCCCAATGCTGACAGGCAGAGGGCCTTATAGCCCCTGAAGGTCCGTATAGCACAATACTACCCACCCTGGAGGGTATTATTGCACTTAGAAAATGGGCACTGTAAAAAATTAAGTTTAATTTTAAAAAGTTAGTGAAATATAAGTTTAAAATATGTTTGGAGATAATATAGTTCCTCTGCTTGCATTAGATTTGTGTTTTTGTATTTTTTATTAGGGTGGACACTTCTGTCCTACTGGAGATTCTGTACCACTGTTCTTCTTCCTCTCTCTGACTAGTAATAGTAGCACATGAAAGTAAAAGAAATGAAAGAACAGGGCTCACACAGAAGATCAACTTCCTTTTGTTGCTCTTTAAATTATTTTTTCCACAGTCACTAATTGCTGTGAACCACTGACCAGGACACGCTGCTGCATGTCCCTATGAATTTTGACCTCACTCTGAGACAGTCTTGTAAAAGACTTAGGAAAGACTGTGTGAAAATTAGTCAAAACTTGCTTTTCTCCCTTCTTTCTATTAACCTGTTTGTCTTTCTTACTTTATTTCAGTTCAGGTTCCTATAGTCAACAAAACCCTAGGTATGGAATGAGTGTGATGGGAAAAGTAATTAAGTAGTAATTTCATTAAAAAATGTTCTTGACATTTCTGCAGTTTTCTTTATTGTTGTTTTCTCAGTTTGATCGTGTTATGGGCTGTAAAATTGAATGACTTGAGCAACAGAGAGAAAGAGCTACCTCCAATAGTGCTACTGTGTGTTAGAGGACCTGTATTTTCTTAATTTTCCTTACCATAGATGGACGTTCATCTGCGGTATGGAAAACTAAGTGCCGGTACTCTCATGCTCAGTGGCAGTATTGGAGATACCGCTTGCTCTCGTTAAGATAGTGTGGATTTTAGACACCGGAATTCATTTTGCTCTGCACACTGCCATTTACTTTAGAAAGATTTGATTATTGTGGTTCCCTTTGGTGGTAGGAGGAGAGCTGCCCAGCTGTACATGTATGTTGTCTGACATTTCAGTTTCCGTGTTGTGGGCACAGCGAGAGGAAACAATGGCGACTTTAACAGCTGTCAAAATTCTATGGCTGCCTGATTTGAATTATGGGGCACTTACAGTGGCACTTGTTATTGGCTGAGGTCTGTTGCCACATAGACTAGGGCTCTGCCAGACCCAACAGCCAATCAGGAGACTCGATTCTTGATGCCCATATTCTAATGTCCAAGAAAACACTGTCACCCGAAAACTGAGACAATGGACCACTTGTATTTTTCTTGTCCATTTATTATCCTCTTTTGGGAGCTTGTAAATGTAAAATAGAATGGAGGTTTTTCAGTTCCTCCAGACCCGAATTTATTATTCTCTGGGATAATACCCCAGCCGTGGAGATGGTTTCATTATAGTACTCTTCATGTCATTTTAGTTCACTTCTTATATTGGATTTGGCTCTGCCATTGCCAGTTAGTTCTTCAACAGCAAATTTTGTCTGGTTTAGAATGATTTCATATTATCAATACTGAACTTTGCATCCTCAAAATATCTGAATCTAAAATTCAGGATGAAAGGGTTTGGGAGAAACAGTGATTGCATTTTGATTATATTTGAGAAAGGGTATAGTTGACCTGGGGAGAGGGCTCTCCAGCTGTTTTAGAATTTTTCTTTTTTGGTTTAAGATAACTTGCATAACTCTAGCATGGTTTCGATTTTAATTTTTTCATGTGTCGATTTTGGGGAAACTGCGGAATTACTGGATGCTTTTGCTGAGGATTTCAGAATGGGGGAGGGTCTGTTCCGTTCCTTAATTGTAAAATTTTGGTTGATAAATGATTACTGAGGAATTTCATTAGAACATGTATGAAGCAATACTTGTTTTCTTTTTGTTATGATTTGAAGTATTGTATGTGAATTACTTGATATTGATTTTCATATTTTGTTTTTTTCTTTTATTTATTTTTTTTTGCTTTGTATATTGATTTGTGTGATTTAACACTGTTCCTGATTTATTTGTTTTTTGATGTTATTACAATAAAAAATTCCCCTACTCACAGGTAGGGGAACCTCTAACATCCTGGCTCCCAGCCAAGATGGCATCCAGTGTGGAAGGTGAGAGACTGGAAGTGGTGGAGATGGGGGAAAGGGTCTCCTATTCCATCTCAGCTCAGCTAGAGACCCCAACAGGTCATATTGAGATTGATGTGAAGCAACCTTTGATGGATCAGAGACAGAGATATTGACCAGCAGATTGTCCCTCAGATGTGAATGGAAATATGCCTGACAAACAGCCTAGCCTAAACAATAACAGTCCTATGGATTTACAAACTGAAAGCCTTACGTTGAATGACCTGCTACAAGAGGTAGATGTGAGGCATACCACAAAAAGAAAAGCCTTGCTTGCACAAACTGCAGCGCTAGGTGCGGCATGTGAAAGTAACTCAGCAACTCCAGCTCCGATGGTTGCTACAGAGATTGGACTTCACACCATCAGGGGATTCACCAATACATATTCCAGCGGTTCTGCATGATGTTCATGTTGTGTCCCAAAGTGAATAAATCCAAGGGCCAGACTCCCAGGATTTGGAATTCCCAACTGGCTTAGACTTTACACAAAACCCTGTTTTACAATGGCCAGTGCTTCTACAGATCTAACAAATACGGGCCCAAGGATACAACCTCCAGAAGTAGCCCAGATGGAAAATCAGACACATAGACAAACATATTCTGCTGCAGCTTCCAGTAACACTGCTCGACCATGTGCATCCTTTTTTCACACCCCTATACAACCTGCAAAATGCTACAGTGCAGTAAGATTAAAGTATATAGGGGAATGCAGGAAGTCCCGAACAGACTTTATGTTGCCAGAATACTTTTGAAAGATTCGCTTAAGTTTTTTGCAAATGAAATTCATGCTCTCATTCATGTCTCAGGGGAAACAGTATTCAACATCAGTTTTAAAACCTAGCAATGCCTTGAACATTTCTGGATTAAATACTATAGATTGAGAAATATTCCCTTATGGACTCCCTTCTCAGGTCTCCCCTGATCTAAACCTACTCAGAAAACAATAAATGTCCTCTTCTGCAGTGAAGGAGTGAACATGAATGATTTGACACACTGGCTTAAAACATGTTGTACCGTTCTTTCAGATCCTGATGCAATATTTGACTCAGAATATCTTTGCGCTGGGGGTTGATGAGTAATAGTCATGCTAAAAATGAGTGACAATGGAGTAATGCACCTGCTCAATAGCTTTTTTCTGGGAAGGATAGGGGAGTTCTCTTCAACCCAGGACAACCTAAGGCATGCTACAGATGTACCTCATTGGCACATCTGAGTAATGCCTGTGACCAGCTAAAATGTACCACATGTGGTGAAGTAGGATATTCTGGATCACATTGCACAGAAAGAGAGAGATGCAACTTGTGTGATGTGGTTGGCCATAACTTCCAATTATGTTAGTGGGCGGCACACAATAAACCTGATTTGGCAGATGGAGCAGAGCAATGCCTGTACATCACCTTGGCCCCCCAAAATGTTTTTTGCCTGGAATTAACCCAGATTTGAAGACAACATGGAGCATACTAGCATAGTATTTGAGGACACTCCAGGTACATCAGAATCATGAAGGAACACTAGTTCTCTAGTGCAGGCTCCAATAAGGCCTCAAGGTGGGATCTCACCCCCCATTACCAGAAATGGAAACAGTTGCTGGGGATGGAGAATTTGAGAGTGCACCTGAAACAATATCAACAGCAAAGAGGGAAAAGGAACAAGTTGCAGCACAGCCTAGGCTTGTGAGTTGGGATTTTGTTCAACTGTCCAGACATAGAACTGATCAAGCTAATTGATTTGGCACCAGGGAGAGTGTTAATAGTAGATGTAAAAATCCATCACATACTATAAAGGCTAATAAATATCTATACCCCACAAACCAAGGCACTTCAGTTTGACATTTTTAATTTAATTCAGCCTGTTTTACACACTTCCCAGTTTGTGGTTTTCTGGAAGTGACCTTAACTGTGGTCTCTCCTTGAAGGATAAGACTATTACTTCCAAAACATCCAAGGTGTTTAGTGATTCTAATTTTTTATCTTCAGTGTTACAAACTGCAAATCTAGTGGATGCCTATGAATCCCATACAAACTTACATACACACACATTTCAGAAAGGTAATTTAGCCACTTGCATTGATTTTCTTTTTCTATCTCGACATATATCTATAGTGAATGCAACAGTAAATGCTGCAGAATTTTCAGACCATAATATTTTAACAGTCACCATAGGGGGCAGTGAACACCATCTGGAAAGGTCCTGACACGTGGAAAATGAATACATCCTTGCTAAAAGATGAGAGATTTAAATCCCTGTAAGAGTTCTTGGGAGCCAAAAAATTGGTGTTCATTTTTTATGATAACATTGCACAGTGGTGGATAGACACCAAAAAGAATTTGTGCCAGTTTTTAAAACATAATAGTAAGTCAGTGATTATGACTAAATATAAAACAGTACTTACAAACTAGAAGTAGACTACAAAGGCTAATGACATTGTCTAGTACAACAAAACATGATTACACATCACAGATTCAGGTGTTAAAAATCAGTTCTGACTATTCCATATGGAAAAAGCCCATTCCCTCAATCGTCAGCAGCAGTTTGGAATTACTGGATCATCAGAATCTATTTGTACCTATGAAGCATGTCAGACTTTGATGGGGGAGAAAGGAAATTACTGCATTATATAGTCAACAGAATGAAGCCAAAAAAGATCAATGATAGTATTATGAAATTTATTATTGAATGTTCCAGTAGTAAATATGGTCCCATGGCATTTGATGCTGCACAAGCTTAGTCCATGTTGTCCCACATTGATTTCCCAATAACCCCATGAACTGAGAGTAGACTGTTGGAAAGGCCCATACAAATATTTAAAGTTATGGAAGCCATCCACTCTCTGAAAAATAATACTGCCCCGGCCCAGGTGGCCTGCCATCAGAAATCAATAAATTTGTTTCTACTGAATTAGGTGAGGAACTGAAGAATGTGCTTAATTGTATGTTGGAGGACCAGAAGATTCCTTTGGAAATTACCTTGGGATCTCTCATCTAGTTATACAAAAACAGGGAAACATTTTTATACAGAACTGGAGACCGATTAGTCTGTTGAACACAGATTTCAAGATTATAACCAAAATATTGGCCAAAAGATTGATGGGAGTAGCTAAATCAGTAATTTCAGAAGTCTAAGCCTCCTCAGTCCCAGATCGGTGCATTCAAGATTATTTGTTTTTACTGAGAGAATTGATTGAAAAAGGGAACATGGGTCAGCTTCCTGGATTTGTATTGTCAGTAGAGCAACATCAAGCATTTGATGCTGTTAGCTGTGATGTCTTATGGTTGGTTCTTAAAAAAGTCAGATTCCTGCTAAATTCATACAATGGATCAAATTATTATACAATACCGCAACTGTATTTCCTTTGGTGAATGGGTGGTGAGGACCTCTGATCAATATTAAGTGTGGGGTACATCAGAGGTGCCTCTGAGCCCTATCTTGTATACTTTTTTCTTAGACTCATTATTATGGATGATCAATGATACCTGATTGCTCATCCCACTTACTGATACTTCTGGTTTAAGTGGTAAGAATATGACTGCTTATGCAGATGACATGTGCCACTTGTGACAAGATGAAGCCTCAGTAGTGGAAGCCTTACGTCTGTATTCAGACTTTGGGGGAGTGGCAGGGGTGGCCCTTAATATACAGAAATGTGTGGGTATGGCATTAGGAGATGACCCAAGGGTCCCAGATAGGGTAGAAGATATAGTGGTTATATCTGACCCCATTAAAATTTTGGGAATAAAATTCAGAGCAGAGAGTTCAGATATTTTGAACTGGGAAGAAAAATTAGAGGTAGCAGAGAAAAAAGCTTTAATGTGGAATAAGTGGAAAATGGAGAAGAAAAAGAGAATTTTTTTGATCAAAACTTATTTGATACCTGTTTTTCTCTTTCTTAGCTATGTGTTTCCCCCTCTGAAAAGCATAGAGAGATGTCTATCAACTGTTTCTTTTTTCAGGCAGTGTGGTGGAGCCAGTTTAATCCCATAAAAAGGAACATTTTACATCTTTCTGTTAGGCAAGGAGGCCTGAACATGGTGCATCCTCAATTATTTTATAATTGGATTTTCTTTATGGCAAATTTAAGACCCATTTTAGTCCACACAGGGAAAGGGTGGGAACCATGGCTATATGAGAAAATTAAGATTTGGTTTCAGCTATGGGATAGTGGGGAGTTAAGAACAGTAAAACAACAACAAAACATTCCACTATATTGGAGAGAGATTTTTACTAGACTAAGGCAGTGGAACGTCGCTACTCAAATGATTGTTTCATTGCAGAGGGAAGGATTATATTCTAAACTTTTGAACACAATATTCAAGGTCCCTCTGGTATTTGAACATTGTCTGGAGGCAGCAGGCAAGTCCTAATAGCCTTATTAAGAAACCCCAGGACCCCCCCTCACATGTGGGACCTTCATTGGCTCAGATGTCATGGGAAAATTAATATCAAAGGAAACCACAAACATAAACAGGCAATTGAAAGACTATGCAGTAGACCTGTGTGTACTGAACAGACAGAGACCATTAAACATCTTTTCTTTCATTGTTCATTTATTAAGAAATTGTGGACCTTTCTTGCAAGAGCATGGTCTGCTCCAACCTTTGTCCTTGTATCCTATGAAAACTTAATGTATGGGGAAATATTTGGACTGTGGAAGATATGGGATAGAGAAACTGTTGCAGTTATTTTTACAGTGTGTAAATGGCAAATTTGGAATGCACATTGTCTTTTTATGCATCAACAGAAACAAACTACTTACCTTGAGATGTTGAGGGAAATTAATAAAAGATTTAATAGTAATCTGTACAAGGGAAAGAGCTATTTTACAAAAATGCCTTTGGTTGTCTAAATGGCATAATTTACCATGGATAATAGATTATGATGCTCCTATAACATGAAGGGTGGTTAGGGATAATGTACAAAAGAGAGCAGTCTTGCAAGTTAACAGGATATTAGGGATATGGATTTGCTTTCCTCTGTTAGTTTATGTTTTTATTAGTCTCTCAATTAAGAATTAGGAAGGACGCATTCAGTTTGTTTTTGCTTTCAATGAATGTATTATATTATCTGTTTGCGATTTCATTTATGTATGCATCTATCTATTTTTAGTCCTGTGTTCAATAAAACTGTCCCCTACTCTTTTTGAGAAGTGCTATGGGATCTTTAACATCTTTCTGAACTACCACCAGAACAGGCTGATGGGACCTCAGTTTAATGTCTCATCTGAAAGATGACACCTCAGGAGTGAAGCATCACCCTCATGCTGCACAACAGTGTCAGTATTGGGATATTAACCATAGTGCCTGATGTGGGGATAGAACCCACAGCCTTCTGATTTCCCAGCCTCAAAAGTGAGTGTGCTACCTGCTGAGCCATTGACACTGACTAGACTCAGAAAAGCCTAGAACAAGCAAACAGGAGCCAGCTATGAGAACAAGACTTATATCCCCAACATTTGCAGCTAACAAATGTATCATCTGCAATTGTGTGAAGAAACATGGTGATTCACATCTTTTCCAAGTAAAAATATTTCAGATGCAAAGGAACATGCAATCAGCAGCCATGTCTCCTAGTAATACAGATCAATTAACTAAGGTACAAAGCCAAGATCTCATAGCCTTAAATTAAGTACCACAAAAATTGTCTAGCTCAGCTACTGGTAAGGGCTGGATGAGCCAATGAAACTACTGTAGCACTGACCAGACAGAGTAAAGCATTGATGTCTTTACAAGAGCCTTGGACATGCTTGTAAACCACACTCACGATGACTTAACAAGAGGCAGGGCATTTGATATGACATTCTGATGATAAAATATAGAGGATATTTGGACACATATGGTTATGCTGAATCAGGGACATACCATGCTGAAAAGTTGAAGAAGCATCTTGTTAGACACTTTGAAGGTTCAGTTACATTCCATAAGCCTCATTCAGCAAATAAACCAGAGCTGGTGTATAGTAGCAAAATAAATTTGAAAGAAACAATCAACAAGATTGTGAGTGTCAAAGAAAGGTCCAGGAAGAAGCAATTGAGGAAGACCTGAAGCTTCTTGATGATGAGTATGAGAATCTCAGTATTTTTCAAATACCAACACTTCATGCATCTGCCAGAAAAGCATCTGTGATTTCCACCAACCCATTCATTGACTGAAGAGAGATTTGTTTTGAAAGAGCATAGTCCCTAGTGCCTGCTGATCTGTACCAGTTTCTGAGTCTGCTTATGATGGGTAAGCCAGCAGAACATATCCAAAACACTCCTGATGGACACAGAAGAGTCTCAGCAGTAGCCCAAGAAATAATCTACAGTGCTTCACATTCTCACTGTAAAACACCATAGCATATTGGACAAGCCATATCAGTCCACCACCTGGCTTGAGACACCAATTGTTGAATATGCGACACAGTCAAGGGCATTCCCTGACTTATGATGATGTTTGCAGAGTCAAGACATCCACAGCAGTTGCCTTCATGCCATCAATTACACAACAAGGTGGAACATTTCTTCCAACAACATATTGCCTGGAATATTTGCACATTCCTCAATGGATAACATAGACATAAATGAAGAAACTTGTATTGGTCAAGGAACAACATATGTTCTAGGCAGTTTGCTGTATCAGGACAATTTGGGGTCCAATGTGTCTGTTGGACTGAGACCTAAAGTAGTTGACATTAGGGGAAAAAGCTGTGAGAAAACTTACATGCCTTGGTGTTCTAGAGTGTACTAACCAATTCAATAGAAAGGTCTCACTCAGCCACCTGTCTGGTGAAACTGATGTGAAGTCTTGTTTTTTAGTAAGCCAATCCACATTTTTGACATTTAACAGAGACTGGATATTTTCTCGTTTATGCCCCACAAAGATCTTCACTCTTGAGTTTGAGCCCCCACCAGAGAATCAAAGTGCACCAAGTCGGGACAAGTTTCATGCAGTCCTTCACTAACACTTCAAAAAGGAAAGATTCAAGACCACAACTGGTTACAATCCTGTAGTACAAACCTTCCCAACCATAAGGATGCTATATACACATGACTAAAAACAATTGAGAAACAGATGCAGAGACTTGGCCAGGAAACCCCAGTGATAATCTTGTACCTTCAATTGTACATCATTGCTGAAGAAGTCCATTTCTACAAAAGAGAGGATCTGAAGCATCTTGCTTTGAGAATGGGAGGATTCCACATCATGGAGCTGTCCTGGAAGATACTTGGCAAATGTTATGCAGACAGTGAATTTGAAGATTTGCTAGTTGAGACAGAGGTATTTGGAACAAATGCTGCAGCTATGATCACGCAGGGAAAAAAACTACTAATGTGGCACATTAGCTCAGAAGATGATGTATGAAGCCATGTGCCAGCTATAGTGGCAAGCATTCTTTGCTTGGGTGATGCAGAAAAGAAAATACAATCAAGGGACACAGATCAAATTGAGTTGAAGTGTAAAAATGCCCAGGAACTAATGGCTGCAATTTCAACAGATGGTGAACTAAATGAGGAAAATAGATCTTTGTTGATGCATTTCAACACCTTGAAGGCTTGCTGAAAACTTTACAAGGTGATTTTGAGGAGTTCACTAACCAAGGGCAAAAGCAGCGGTCAACATTTCACTTCTGGCAGCAGTATATCACAAATGTGTAGATTGCTCTTGACTACATTGTAGCTGAGAAAATTCTAAACTGGAACCAGCAAACACTGTACAATGCTTTGCTGACATCCTTTGCTATACCTTCTCATACAGTCAATAAAACTATGCCAGATGGGGTCCTGTGTACCACTCAGAAATGTTTCTGCTTCCCAAGACTGCACCAGCAGTACATGAGTAATTTGCCAATGGAAAGCATGTTGTCAAATGATCAACCTCAGCCTGCTTTAACAGCATCTGGTCAGACTTAGGCCTGGGACAAATTGTAGTCAGAGATTTCAAGTCAAAGCAAGGGGGATCATAGGAATAAGCAGACAAGAGAAAGCAACTCTGAAGTGGTATCTCACAGTACATGAAAGAAGTGTCATCATGGGGAACTTCAAGTACATACATGTGTAAACAGGACGATCTTGAAGAGTAGATTCATCGTGATCTTTGACCACAGTCAATCAGGAAAGACAATGAAGACATCATGAGGATTATTGGCATAATCTTGGACCACTACTGAAATCCATTTGCTGTGGATTTACTTGAAGACTCAAGAGATGAATCTGAACCACTCATGAATATAGCTACAGGAGTTGTTGGTCTATCACATGTCACTACTGCCCTGTTGACTGCAAAAGAATGTGGCATGATTGCCTTAATGGAATTTGTTTAAGAAAGCCTCAATACTGCTGCAGTCCCACTCAATGACCCTATCAAAAGGATGAACGTACCCATACAGCACTCTAACAAACCCCAAAGCAGGAACAAGGTCAAATCCATAGATTCAGATAGTCAGCTCTTTGCCAGGCTTCTGGTGATATCAACAGACAGAAAGATAGACTTGAGAAGTTCTTTGAACATGAACTCTCAAGCCAACCTCTGGTTATTGCTAATGCAGATGTTTCACTGGCAAAAAGTAACAAAGCACAAATGCTGAGGCACCAGGAGGTGATAGGTGATTCCTTACTAGATCCAGCTACCATCATGAGAACCATTAACTCAGAAAGACATCCCACAACCACATTCTTAGGCCATATGGCATGTCTTCAGAAGCTGACATTGAGAACCAGTGTTCAAACTTTTGGTGACATGTTGAATGGACTACAAACATTTGTGGAGAGTGCATTTAGGAAATGTGACACAGTTCAGGTCATATCAGACAGGTATGACAATGATGTGTCTATCACAACCTGTGAAAGGAAGAGATAAGGAGAGACAGTGAGATCTCCAGAAATCAGAATTTGTGCAAGAAACCAGGTACTCCCCAGAAGCAAGAAGGCCTACCTTTCTAATCCCCAAAACAAGGAGATGTTCAACAACTTCATTTTTGAGGAGTGGTATTAAAACATTCCTCATGTTCTCTCACTATCCCCAAAATTGGAGGTATCATAAGGTTTTGAAAATCATGAATGGGTGGTGGAAATAACTCATGGACAAACAAAGGATTTTCCTGAACTCTTCTCCACCCAAGAGGAAGCCTTTAGTAGGATATATGTGCATGTCGGTGACTCAGTCACTCACTACAAGACAGAAAATGCGATCATATAATCACCAGACACTGATGTTCTTGTGCTTGGAACATATTTTGCAGAGGGGCTTTGCATCAAGCTATGGTTCAAAACAGGAAACAAACCATAGATCTGATACATACCATGCATATCATAGCTGAGAAACTTGGCAGCTCAGTATGCAAGTTGCTTCTGCCATTCCTCATCCTTATAGGCTGTGACAGCGCCAGCTGTTTCAAGGGCAAAGGCAAAAAGAAATCCTTGAAAATACTAAGAATGAACCATGAAAACTTGCAGAAGTTGGCTAAACTTGCAGATTTTTTTGAAGTCACGAATGATGTCATTGATGTCTGTCACAAGTTTGTGGGCAGACTCTACCAACCAACAGGATGTATTATTTCCGACATCAACCTGCAAAGGTGCAGACAGTTTTTCAAGCAAGCAAAACAGAATGACAGCTTGCCACCATGTATGGACAGCCTGGTACAGCACATAAAGAGAGCTAATTACCAGAGTGCTGTTTCGAAAGCAGTACCAGTGGCTAAGCCATGTATTGCATCACCTGATGGATGTGGCTGGACACAGACAGAGAATGATCTTGAGCCTCAACTAATGATGCAAGAATCAGGTCCAAAAAGACTTGATAGAACTTACCACATGCCAGTGCACAAAGTCTAAATGCTCCTCAAGGAAGTGCAGGTGTGTGTGATAATAGAACTAAAATGTACATCAAGTTATGAGTGTGAAGGACACCCAAACACATGTAATAATGCACATGAAATAGGTGAAGACAATATCAGTTATGAAAATGGTGATTTGGAATCAGATTATGACACTAACAATGATTGCTCTGAGTAAACAAGTTAAATGTGCCTCCAAATTAAAAATATATGCTATAGTGAAAAGTTGCATGATGGTAAAAATGGTCATAAGCCTTCATTAAAATATCATCTCCAACAATCATATATTTGCTGCATTACAATTAATAGTTTAATTTGTGCTCAGGACTGAACCTTATTACTATAATGACATCTTGTAGTAAACATATTGTGTTTCATTTTTTGGCTAAAAAGACATTTGTGTAACCCCTAAGAGGCGCTATCCTATGGGAAACTACCTCTGCCTACGTGACTATGCACAGATTGAGGGGCCTGAGCTCGGTGAATGGGTGCCACCCACCCAGAGGAATGTTTTTTGGGTAGCATAAGTGCTATTGGTATAGCTCTCCGGGATGCTATAACCACCCACCAACCCTTCTAGTGGCCTACACAGTTCAGCAATAAGACAGTCACCTGTACCATATGGTAGTAATGATATGCTTACACTCCTTGCACTCACCACCAGGGCTGGATATGCTGCAATTGCCCTGGAGACCCCCTGGAAAATAAGACTGGTGATATAACAATACAACAGCACTATAATATCCCCACCAAGAAGATACACACTAGCCAGATTAAATGTGAAAAAACCCACAATCTGATTTATTCAGGGGGGTGTGAACAAGGGTGGGGCATAAATCTAGCAGTGATTGACAAAGCTGATAATATTCAGGCTGGTAAAGCATGCACTGTGAGTCCCTCTGACCATGTCCCACAACCCTGAGTACCCAGCTGGAAAACAGGCTAGCCTGAAGCGTTGCTGGCATCGCAGCTGTTATTGGGGCCCTTAGGAAGGAAAAACACAGTTAATATGCACTCAACTCAAAGATTTGTAATCTGAAGCTGGTTGACTCTGTCCATTACAAATAAACCCAGCACAATAAAATCAGATGAACAAACAAATGATTGCAGCTTTGTTGCAGGGAGTTACCCTGTTTGTACTCATGCTACCTAGACCAGGATGCAGGACAGGTGAAATGAAGATCTTGTAGATGTTGTACTGGATTGTCTGGGGAAGCAGGGCTGACACACCTCACTGTGGTGTACGCTACCTGTTCAGTGGTGTTGAGCTGGGGGCCAAATCCCCGAGTGGGCCTTTCACCGAAAATGCCTTTGAATCGGGAGTGGCAGCCTAGGCCGAGGTGGCAGGGTGCAGGCTGAGCAAGCAGTTTGGATAAAGTCCATGAAAAGTGCTGGAGCAGCTTCCAGCTAACATAACAGTACCAGTGGTGGGGAACCAAATCACAATCCACGCCACACATTCAGCACATTTATAAGCAATTAGAATATTTGCCACAGTTTGGATAAAAGTTCATTTGCAATAACACAGTGTCTCTGTGCAAACCTTTTTGATCTGACACTCACTTCGGTACCTGACAGGCCCATCACTTCCAGAGCAAGTCTTCGGCCCTTTGTAGGCAGCAAGATCATTATTTTGCTTCAGATTTCAGGTCTCAATCAAGAAATCGGATAACATCCAACTTTCTCACTCACAGCAATTCTACACAGCTGCTCGAAGACTCAAGTTGTTCGCTCTTCAAACTCCAACTCACAACTAATACACTGCTGCAAGCAGTTCTGGACTTTCCCAGTGATCCAAAAGGTTCAGCTGGCTGAGGAAACTGTCTATCACCACAAGAGCTCCTCCATGAGGTCCATTTAGGTACCAAACCTTTAAAACTACAATTCCTAAAGAAATTCACTCCCACAAGGCCTCTGGGGACAGTCTCCATTTTAGGTCCCCTGAGGCTCTGATTGGTCCAACACTGGCTGTTCCAGAACCAAAATGGTGACTCTAATCTAAAATTTTTGTGCTGCAAATGGAAGCAGGTTAGACAAACTCCTATATTATGATAACTACTACAAGTAAACAGTAAATAAGTACTTTTCCTAGCAGATCTCCCTCTGCACTAATAGTGACTGCAGAATGTAGGAGGAATACAACTTGTCTGGCTGGTCATGGGCCTTAGACTACTCAGACCCAGCCCAGACTAATTTCTAGCATAGCTTAAGGGTTCTCTTAAAAAGACAGGCATGGAGGCTTACTTCAGCGCTCCATGCAGACAATTTCAAATGGCTGGACACAGAACACCATCCTGACAATGGACATTATGCAAGCCCAGGGAGACATTATAGGAACCCCTATTTGTAAGGGGGTTACACTCTTCCTTTCCTGGAAAACTTGGCGTCTGCATCAGATCTATACTTACTATGACAGTCTATGAAAACATTACAGGATAATATGCATGTTTCATCTGGTATACCATAACAAAAGAAAACTGATGCATCAGTAAACAAGTAAACATTAAGCATTACTATACTTTCTTTCATGATAGCAACATTTCTCTGTAGAAAAACAGCTTTCATTCTTTTCCCATACACATAACATCATTTCAAAGAATAGTTCAGACAGGTAAGCACTTCACTCTGACCATTTAGGTCTGTACTACCTCCGGTACTCTGAGCGACATGGTTGGGGGCCCATTCCTATCAGCTACAGCGGGGCTGCATGGGGCAGGGGCAGGGGCACCAAAGTATGAGAGCTTGACAATTAACTTAGAAGTAGCAGAGTAGCTCAGTTTCGGAGATGAGCTTTCAGAAATGTAGACTCCCTTATGCACAGCATGTTGAGGGAGATCCACAGGCCTCTCAGGGGAGTCATAACTGAGCTATATCATTGGTTTGGTGTCTCTTCCAGAATTTCCTTGGAGGAACAGACACAGGCTCAGGGTCTTTGACATTTGCATTTGGATCTGTTCCTGTAGCGAGGGCTATCTCTGCACTGGGGACTGGAGTTAAGGTGGAAGCTCTTTCAGCTCCTCGTTTAGTTAACTCTGGTTCCACAACATTGATCTCAGTATTGGGGTCTGAAAGGGGCCTAGATTCATTATCCAGGGGGAATACTATAGAACTTAAATCTTGCAACACTTGACCAATACTTTCAATATCATTTATCTCATCATTGCCATTTGTCATAACAGGGTTTGGATCATTGCTTTCACACAGTTCTATAGTATCTGGTATGTCACCAGGGATGCTTTCTGTTGCAGGCTCTCCTGGCAATTCAAGCAGTTCAACCAGACATAAACAGTCAGCTACTTCAGAAATTGCCCTTTCTACCTCACTCTCAAGGGGCACAGGGTCTGTGGAGAAGGCTGGAAGGTTAGGCAGTCCTGAAGGTCCAGCTTCATCTCCACAATTGTACATGGGATTACTTTGGAATAATTGTCTTAATTAGTAACATGAATAATATGAAGCTTCACACTCACTGTCATCAGACTCAGACTGGCAATCAGTGTCATTTTGGGCCTGCCTGGGGGAAAGCCTTGAATCCTTGACAGCTGGAGAAGAGTGAATCTGTCTCTTTTTGGTTGCAGCTCTAGTTACAGGCCCAGGATGGGCAGAGTCTAGAAGTACAGAGTCAATGATATCTTGACCAATGGGCAACAAATGATTCCTGTGCATTG
This sequence comes from Neoceratodus forsteri, assembly GCA_016271365.2. NCBI lineage: Eukaryota > Metazoa > Chordata > Ceratodontiformes > Ceratodontidae > Neoceratodus > Neoceratodus forsteri. The sequence continues at coordinate 783,321,723 of CM057458.1, read as the reverse complement.
TCTTGGTGGCTCGAGGATCATTTTCATGGTGCACTTTATAGACAGGCAGGTCATCCAGCTTACTGACAATGACATAAGGAAGATGGTGCCACCATTCAGCAATTTTATGCTTTCCATGCAGTCTCAAGTTTCGTAACAAAAGACGGTTTCTATGTAGCAGTTCCTGAACTTTGACATGCTTGTCATGCCTTTATTTGCCAAGTTTCTTTTGGCTGGCATAGTTTGAGCCAGCTGGTGGGCATAGTTTAACTGGGATTTTAACTTCTGGACATATTGTAAGTAGTTTTTAGCTTTAACTCCATCCAGGGGCACCCTTAAGCAGATATCCACAGGCAACTGAGCTTCCCAACCAAGCATCAGGTGGTAGGGAGAAAACCCACTGGCATCACTCTTGGTGCAATTGTAGGCATGCACTAGGGTGCTGACCTGTTGGCTCCATCTTGACTTGTCCCGGGGATGAAGACTGCTCAGCATGTCAAGTAGCGTGTGGGTTTTCAGGCTGTGGATCCCCCTGGGAGTGATAAGGGGTAGTTCTGAATTTTCACCGCCCCCCCCCAGAGCAGGAGCATATCCTTGATAAGGTGGTTTTCAAAGTCTCTCCCCTGATTGAAATGAATTTTCTGAGGTGCACCATAATGGACAAATATTTTCTCCACGAGAACCTTGGCCACTGTAGATGCTTTCTAGTATTTAGTTGGGTAAGCTTGGGCATACCGTGTGAAGTGATCTATTACAACAAGCACATTCCCAATGTTTTACTGGTTGGGTTCAAGGCAGAAGAAATCTATACACACCAGCTCCATGGGCATACTGGTGGAGATGTTAACCAAGGGTGCAGCCCTCTGGGGTGGTGCTTTTCTCTGGAGACAACAGCTGCATGTCTTGATATGGTCCTCAATGTCAGCTCCCATTTTTGGTTAGTAGAACTGGGCATGGGCTAAATCTGTATGTTCGATCACAACCCAAATGTCCCATCTAATTATGTATGGCCCATAGAACTAAATATTTGAACACAGTGGGCAATACCAGTTGTTTGTCTGATGGACCTTGTCTGGTTTACAGTTTCTCGATAAAATAGCTGGTTGTGCAATTTAAGTCTGGGACCCTCTTTAAACAACAAAGCAGTCCGTTTATTGGAAGAACGGAGTTTAGACACATCCATCCCAGCATGCAAAGCATCAAGTACAGGTTTGATCATGGGGTCTTGAGTCAGTGCCCACTGTATGTTAACAGAGTCGAGTTGTGGCAGGGCACTAAGCTCCAAGGCCACAAGGTGGCAGTAGACCATGGGATCACAAGTATCAGGAGGGCCTAAACAGTCTACTAGGCAGTCAACTGTTTCAGGGGAGGGATGCTAATTTTTGTCAAATTTCTGGCAGAGGGCTTTGACAGACTGCTCAGACATTTTTACCCAATTTACATTAGAATTAGGTCATCTTGAGAGGGTGTGAGCATCAATGTGGTTTAAACCCGGTCGATACTCCACTGCATAGTCATAAGTGGAAAGTGCAGATAATCAACAATGCCCTGTGGTGTCCAGTTTAGCTGAAGTCTGGAAATAGGTTAGGGAATTATTGTCAGTCTTGACCAGAATCTTGGCACAACAGAGATACTCATGGAATTGGTCCACCACAGCCCATTTTAGTGCAAGAAATTCAAACTTGTGTACCGGATAATTCCATTCAGAGGGGGTTGACCAGCTAGCAAATGCCACTAGACATAAACCTTCCTCATACCCTTGATACAGAACTGCTCCAAGTCCCTTCAAACTGGCGTTGGTGTGCAACACGTAAGGGCTGGTAGGGTCAATATAGGCAAGTACAGGGGTGTGGGTGAGTTGGTGAATGATTTGGTAGAAAGCAGCTTCACACTCAGTGGTTCACCTGGCCTCAAACAGTTCATGTGTCTGAAAATAAATCTTGTCTTCCTCTTTACTGTGCTTTTTCTATATTTTTTGTTTGGGGGGTAGCCTTGAGTTAGGTTTAGCAAAGGGTGAATGACCTTGGAGTAGTCCTTTTGAATCAACGGTAATAACCACAAAACCCCAAGTATCTTTGCAACTCTTTTAGGTTGTTAGGCTAAGGCCATGTGGTCAAGGACTCCACTTTGCTTGGATCTGTCTGAATCCCATCAGCTGACACTATATGCCCAACATACTTCGCAGATGTTTGGAAGAACTGGCACTTGTCTATGGATAGTTTTAGTCTGAAATCTTCTAATCTGTCAAGGACCTTGAACAAGTGAGATTCATACTCCTCCAGAGTCTGACTGAACACAATGACGTCATCAAGGTATACAAGGCATTCTAATAAGTTCATGTCCCCCATGACTCATTCCATCAGCCTCTGGAAAGTGGCATGCACACTCAAAATACCTTGATGCATATGTAGGAACTCATAAAAACCCAGGGGGCAGATGAAGGCAGTCTTTTCGCTGTCCTCCTGTTCTACTGGGATCTGATAGTACCCACTCCTGAGGTCAAGTACTGAGAACCACTGGCTTCCTTTGAGGCAGTCAAGGGCATCCTGGATTTGGGGCATGGTGTACTGGTCGGGAACAGTTCTCTCATTCAACGTCAGGTAGTCCACACACATTCTCATAGATCCATTCTTCTTTCGAACTACCACAATTGGGGGAGCATAAGGGCTTCAAGACTCTTGAATGATCCTTCTGCCAACATTTCTTGAAGGTGCCTTCTAACATCGAGAATGCCTGTCTCCACTGGGACAGCTTCTGGCTAATCTTGGTTTTCCACTCAGCAGGAAGGGGGGATCCCCCAAAGTAGAACAGATCAGGAGTCACCTTATCACCTTCGACAGGGGTCTTCTTGCTGGGCAGCACAGCCATAGCTGCACAATACACAGTGGCTAGAGTACACCCTCAATTCACCTGGACTTCTCAATCCAACATGTTCTGTACCTGCACCACTACCTGCCAGGCATAGGCATAGGCCTGGGCAGGTAAAATGCTAGGCTTGACCAACATTCCCTCAGGCAGTTTCCCCTCTCCTGGGGCATCCAGCATAAGGATCATATTTTTGACATCCTTCCTTAGGTGTACTTCACCACTGTTGGTACACTGAGCATTTGGCGGTAATACTAGTGAGTCAGGATCCTTTTTCTAGACCACCCCCACGAGTTCATCCATTTCCATCTTCTGGGTTCTTATCTGCAAGTTGTAGGCTGTTTACACTAGGGCCAGAATATGCAAAGCCCATCCAGTTTGCTTGGCTTGCTTCTCTTTACAAAGTTGGGCCAACTGCCTGAACATATGGGCATTCATATCAATTAGTGGGGGGCACTGTCATATAGTCCCACTGGTAGGCACACCAAGGCCAAGGTTTCTCCTTGCTCATCCATGCTAGCTACAGCTGTAGGGAAGGACAACCATATTCGAACATACCCTAAATAGGGATAGGATTTCTCACTCAACCCCCAAACATGCAGTCCTTTGAGGGGGCTGTAGGGGAAGGTCAGATAAGTGCATGTCATACCAGTCCTGGAAAATAATAGTTACTTGCAAGCCACTGTCCAACACAGCATGAATGGAGATACCATTGACTGTCATTGTGGTCTCCGTGGAGGGTCCCACCATCTGGGTCCAGTCCGGGGAGGCTGGTTTAGAAGACTGTCCCACAGCAGCTTCGGAAGTATAGGATTTCCTAGGTGGGCCCAGTTGGGGCTTTATATTGCTTCTCTGAACCAAGTTTAATAGCCTGGTGGCGACACTTTGCAGGCTGTCCAGAAAGATGCAGCCCCAGCGGTTATGTCTGTCTTTTCCACACTGGTAGCAGAACACCTGTTTGCTAGCATCATTAGAGGGGCTAGAGTCTTACCAAGCTTTAGACAAGTTGGAAGAAGAAGAAGTTCTATGGTCCTCCTTTGACTTTAATTCAGGCTCTCTGTCTTCGCCACTCTCCCAGTGGGCAGAAGTACAGGTGGCATGTATGAGGTCTCCCAATAAGGCTCTCAGCTTTCTCATTTCTTCCATCAACTGGGCCTCAAGTCAGGGTTTGGGAATGATGGCATGGACCCCTACACCCCCAGGAAAACCCTCACTTCTAGTCTCAATTGGTAACTGGCAAGGGTCGGAGCTTCGAGCTGCTTCGGCCACAGCTTGTTGACTGGCCCTCATCTCCTTCATGTCTTTAAGCAGTTCTTTAACTTGCTGAATTTCAGTAGAGGCCCCCTGTCCTTAGATCAGTATGAGACTTAGCTGGTGTGGGCAACTCAGCATGGGGCTCCTATCCTTCCTCATTGTTCTTAGCCTCTTGAATCTCTTTTATTAGCCAGCAATATTTGGGAGGATTAGCTTACCTGTCCTGAAATTTCAATTTCAGCATGAGTACACTGGAATATCAGGCAGATTTGAGGATGTGCTCCAATCTGACTTGGTTCAGTTTGCTAGCAGACACTCCCCCTTTTCTATGGGCCCTCTGCAAGGCCTGTTCAATTTTGGTGACAAAAGCAGACAATTTCTCATTTTTCCATTGCTTAGCAGACTTGAATTTCCACATTAGGTCTTCCCCAGATTCAGTGCTGCCAAATACCCCTTCTAAGGCAGAGAGATACTGAGCTGCAGTGGCTTCTGGGTTAGTGAATCAGAGAAATCGGATCACTTCCAGTGCACGGCCCCTTAAACTTTCAATAAGCCTCTTTCTCTTCTATCCTTCTGAACATTGTCGCTCTTGAACTAGTGGAGTAGCATAGGCCATCCATGTTTCTAAGTCATCCTCCCCCACTGACACATGAACAGCACCAGAGAACAGTCTATGCCTGCGATAGGCATCCAGGTGCACAGATGGTATCACTATGGGGGAGGTCACAATAGGGGATGCTCTAGGAGTAGACAGGAAGCTGGGGGAGACTGTAGGGAAGTGGTCTCCTCCAAAATGTCCGACATTTTTAACAATTCCTTGGCGGTCCAGTCTTCAGTGGCCAACAGCCTTAACAGTTTGTCCTTGAACCTCTCCACCTTCAGGTACCCCAGGGGAAGATGGGTCACATGCAAATTAATAACTCTCCACCCCTTCTGGACCCTTCAGGCATGATAACAGGGAGTACCTTTTCAGGGTCTATGGGGAGGCTACACGAGAGGAGGGCCATGAGGATTTGTTCAAACAGATCTGAGTCCCACCCCAGTACTTCAGCCTTCCCAAGACATTTAACTTTACCCACAATTTCTTCAACTATGTCATTAGTGGTCCCTAACGGGATATCAAGTAATAGTATGGCATAGCGGGAATCTACCTCCTCGGCCTCAATCCACCCTATCATGAGGTGCACAACCAATTTGTGGAGAGCAATTTTCCACTTGGGCATAGTAAGCACCTCCATTTCAGTTTCTATCTTAATTTTTCTCTTGGTTGTAGCTTCCAGATGTAACTCCTAGGTGGTGCTATCCTATAGGCTACCACCCCTGCCTGCATGACCATGCACAGGTTGAGGGGCCTGAGCTCAGTGAATGGGTGCCTCCACCCAGAGGAATGGTTTTGGAGTAGAGCAAATGCTGTTAGTATAGCCCTCAGGGATGCTATGACCACCCACTAACCCTTCTAGTGGCCTACACAGTTCAGCAATAAGACAGTCACCTGTACCATGTGACAGTAATGATATGCTCACACTCCTTGCACTCACCACCAGGGCTGGATCTGCTGCACTTGCCCTGGTGATCCCTTGGAAAATAAGACAAGTGATATAACAATACAATGGCATTACAATATCCCCAACAAGAAGATACACACTAGCCAGATTAAACATGAGGAAAAAATCAAAAAATCGGATAAAGTCTGACTTTCTCACTCACAGCAATTCTTCATAATGGAGGATGGGGCAGGCAGGCCAGCAGGACCTTCCCACTGATTCTCCTGCACTCCTAAGCATGAGCAGCTGCTTGATGACTTGAGCTGTTCACTCTCCAAACTCCAACTCACAACTGACACACTGCTGCAGGCAGTTCTGGGCTTTCCCAGTGATCCAAAAGGTTCAATTGGCTGAGGGAACTGTCTGACACCATAAGGGCTCCCCCTCCAGGTCCATTTAGGTGCCAAACCTTAAAAACTACAATTCCTATGGAAATTCACTCCCAGAAGGCCTCTGGAGACAGTCTCCATTTTAGGTCCCCTGAGGTTCTGATTGGTCCAACACTGGCTGTTTCAGAAACAAAATGGTGGATCTAATCCAAAATGTTCGTACTGCAAATGGAAGCAGGTTAAACAAACTCCTATATTATTATAACTACTACAGGTAAACAGTAAATAAGTACTTTTCCCAGCAGAGCTCCCTCTGCACTATTAGCGACCGCAGAATGGAGCAGAAATACAATTTGTCTAGCTGGTCATAAGCCTTAGACCACTTGGACCCAGCCCAGACTTATTTCTAGCACAGCTTAAGGATTTTCTTAAAGTGACGGGCATGGAGGCTTACTTCAGCTCTGTCTTGCAGGCAATTTCAAATGGCTGGACACAGAACACCATCCTGACAATGGACATTAGGCAAGGCCAGGAAGACATTATAGGAAACCCTATTTGTAGGGGGGTTACATTTGCATTTCCATGGGTGTCATTATTATTCAAAAGTACATTTTCTCAATCTTTCTATTCAGCCCAGAAATAAACTTATTTGAAAATGTGTTTTTTCTCTCTACATGTGTGCAGTGAATGCCTTCAGGAATGAGATTCTGTTAAAAGAACACATTCTTGGCCAGCAACATTAGTGTGTACAAATAAATTATTACAATGAAATTGTGGTATTATTTCTGATCAAATGGAAGAAAAGTGAGAGCAATAAAGAACATTATTTGTTAAGATGCTATTTGACATGACTACTGGACATAATTCATGACAAATTGGTTTTAGATGTTATGTTATACTTATATTTAGTGTTAATTTATCAGCATTTAGGTTCAGTTTACTTAAATTTATTTTAGCAGTTTACAAAAATTGGTAACTAATACCCAAACTATACAGATATGATGTTACAAAAAACAGTTTACAATTTCTTCGAAATTCAAAATTTACTGAACTATATTGTCCAGATTTTCTCTTCAAAACTCAATATTATCGACCATGTGATAAACACCACAACATAACCTAGGTATTTTAAGTGCATGGTGTTCTTTGCCTCATACTACCAAAGGGAGGAGACTGCTGTAACTGGTATAACCAAGACAAGACTCTGGTATAATTGGGAAAAGACATTGCCATAACAGGGAAGAAATTCTGCTGTAGATGAGAAAATGTCCAAACTGGGAGGATTCAGTGGTATAACTGGGAGGAGATACTGGCTTAACTTGAAGGAGACACTGGTATTGCTCATAGGAAACATTTGTATATTTGGTAGGAGACAGTGCCATAACTGGGAGGAGACTGATGCAGCAGATTTCAAGGTAAAACACAGTTTAGGCACTATCTTCATAGAAAAATGTGTCTGTCTGAGGACTTCCTACTTAAGCACATATTTCTGCAGGTTTTCTTTCCATAAATCTGACCCAATTCACTGCTTCTCAGATACAGTAGCTGTGCATTATCTTGCAACCAAACCAAAAACCAAACAAAAAGTCAGCTGTAGTGCAAAGTTATAGTGCAAAAAAAAACAAAACTACCCACATACTGTAGGGCGCCATACACGAAGATGTGTGAAATGCACCAAAATAGGCTTAGCAGCAGTGCGCATGTTAGTGCCATGCAGGTCAGCATAACATGGCCATATGCACAACCACAGGCACACACGCAGCTAAGGCTGTGATGGCACCTGCAGAGGCATGCAGAGCCTCATGGAGGTGGAGCAGGAGGAGTGCAGGAATGTGGCCATGCCCTGTGATCCACTCGCACCCACAAAAATGAATACTGAAATGGAAGGTGACAGCAATGGTACACCCTGAGGAGGCATGACATCCACACCTAACATGTACACTGGCCAGGACCCACATGCAGAAGAACATGGCCAGGTGGACACAGGTGTGCCCAGCCCATCAAAGACCACAATATGTCCCAGGTTGTCAGATTTCACTGGCCCACAGGTGGCTACCCTGGTAACAGACATCCAGGTGTACTACTTGGAATTGTATTGGGTGGATTCACTGAAGGTTCCTATGGAAACAAAGGCACACCTGTGGCTGGATATACAGGCATTAATCAATGCTGAGGGGCTGGAAGCACGCATGCTGAGTGCCATAAAGCACAAGTGGCGTGACCTCCGATCTGCCATGAAGCAGAAGCTGTCAGCTGCAAGCCATGCACAGTCAGCCACAGGAGTGGACTGCTTGCCAAGGAAATCAGCCTGACCCCTACAGAAAGGGCTGGAGCAGAGTTAATATCTGACAAGGTCCATTGCAGCAAGGAGATGGGCATGGAAACCCTAGCAAATATGTGGAGCACCATGTATGGGATAGGGGGACACTGACACCACAGTACCAACAGTGATCTACCTCTGTTCCAAACCACAGACATACCCCAGTGGACCACAGGATCACCAGGGGGACGTTGCACCAATGGAGCCACCAAGGGACCAGGCACCTACAGATGGTAGGTAGCATGAACGATGCACCATACCGAGACTGTGTCTCATAGGTATGTTGCACTGTTGGTAGTAACCACCCACCCTCTCACCCACAGGTTGACTGCTGGAACAGGCCAGGTTGCTGGTTGAGGACAGCAAGGTACACCAAGTCGACACTGTGAGGGCAGTGCATAGGATGGATAGGGCAGCAGACACAACTGACCAATGGACCCATCCCAACACACCACTGCACACCTGTGCCACCTCACTACCCCAGAACCCACTGATGCACACAGGAGGATACATGGTAATGGACACTGCAGCCCATGTCCTGCTGCCCCAAGGGAATGCTTTGGTAACACCACCCATTGGCACAGGTGCTGAGCAGCACATGACTGAGAAGCTCTGCCCACATGACATGGCTGTGGCAGTGATTATGAGGGGCCGGTCACACTTTTGACACAGCACACCAGGCAAAACCAGTCAGTGGGCTTGCTGCAGGCATACTATCATGACCTCTGTCAGATGGAACGTAACTGCCCATCAGCACAACAGGACACTGCAGAGGCACTACATCACCTCACCGAGGAGGTGAGGGGCATGCACCAGACATCAACAGGATCAAAGACATTCTGGAGAGGCTGACAGAGTGCCTGCCACCTGTGAATGCTGCACCTGTGGCAACTCAAGCAAGCCAAACAGGTGGAGAGGGGGACAGCACCACAGAGGAAATGGCAGGCACATGTGGCTCAAGGAGGAATCCCAGACTTGAAGCAGCACCAGTGAAAGGAAGACCACCAGGGGCCACCAGGGGGGTAGGAGGCACTACCCCAGGAAAACACCTCGGCACAGGAGCCAACCAATGGAAGGAGAGGAAGTGACTATGCCACCAGAATAGGGGACTGACCAGGCACTGTGATCATCACTAGAGTGGCACATGGCACACCACCACCAGCATTCACTGTCCATGTTCAACATGCACCCCACACCTCATGATGTGCACAGCATTAGTCCACTGAGCAACACACATGAACCCAAACACACTACATATGAACCCCTCTTGCATCACATATGACCACACAAACCCCACATCAACCCCACATATGAACCCCACTGTACCACACATGACCACGCACATGAGATGCACATGTATCTCACCCTCAAAGGGGGTGAGGCTGGCAGCATGCACCAGGGCAACACACACAAACACCGCACACACACACACATGGGTGCCAGACCTGGCACAGGTGCACTCAAAAGGGTACATCAACATGGTGCCACCTGACCCACACAGCTACTGGCTAAATGTACCCCTGTGTCAGTGGCTCAGCAGGTAGCACACTCACCACTGAGGCCAGAGGATTGGCAGGTTGTGGGTTCTAGACCCACACTAGAAACTTGGGATAAATCCCAATACTGACACTGTAGTACATCATGAGGGAGGTGCTGCATGTCTGAGGTGACGTCTTTCGGATGAGACATCAAACTAAGGTTCCATCTGCCTGTTCTGGTGGTTGTTCTGGTAGATGTTAAAGAAGCCATGGCACTTCTCGAAAAAAGTGGGGGAATTTCCCCACTGTACTTGTTAAATCTCCCCCCATTCACTAAAATACCACCAACAGCTTAATCTGGTTCTGTATATCAGTTTGCATCTGTATTTTCCCCTCTACCCTGCGCCGAAGCTGAAAATAGGCAGAATTGCCTAGTCCACCTTTCCCTGTCAACAAAAACTAACTAAATAAATAAAATCATCCTGCCACCTGTGTGATTCAGTCACTGGAACCTTATTTTAAGCCTGCCAATCATGCGTTCCACCACCAACCAAGTCCTCTTGTGTGCCACGTTGAATGCCTCTTCCGCCTGCCCCTTAGGCTTCAGGTACGGTATCAGTAGGTATGGACATAGTGGGTATCCCCTATTGCCTAGACAGGATAAAGACAGTGTTAGTGTGTGGCTAGAGAGCAGCATGAGCTACTGGTCTCCCTACAGCACCAACGAAGAAACCAGCTGTCCAGGCCATCACGTTCATCAAGGGAGCACCCAGGCCAGAAGGGTCGAAGATATAGGCATTGTGGCACAAGCCTAAGTATTTCACACACACATTTGTGATTATGCCATCTGCAGTGCATACAACCTGGCAGTTGATGCTGTGGAACACCTTGTGATTGTGATACACCTCCTCCTCTTCCACTGAGGGAGCCATGATCTCAACATGGATGAAGTCTATGACACCTATCATGTTTGGCATGCCATGCATGCCATAGAATCCCTCTTTTGTGGTTTGAAGTTCTACAGGTGTGGTTGGGAAGGTGATGCTTGTCTGCACATGGTGTAGCAGTGCATCTGTCATCTGGCACAGGGCACAAGACACAGATGGTAGACTCACACCTGTGACATCCCCCATCGCCCTCTGGAAGGAATCTGTGGCATAATGTATCAATGCACACAGCACCTTTGTTTCCATGGTCATCACCTTGGACCGTCTGGTGCAGGTTCTGACTTTTTGTGGCTATACCATGTCACACAGGTGTGTGATGGCAGCATGGTCCAGTCGGAATGGCTGTATGCAGTGTGTGTCCCTCGGGGACTGCATCAATAATCTGTTGTGGAATACCCTTTGCCTGGGGCATGCTTGATGCACCATATCCATGCCAGCTCCTAGTCCAGCAGTAGGGCATTCAGCAGAAACCCTGGGCACATGGCAAACAGGTGAGCATTGACGCACCTGGTGTACTGTGGCAGAGTGATGTACAGCATGTCAGGGTATCCAGCTTATACCATTTTGCACCAACGGTCTGCTCCATGGCTCTTTATGTAGGTTCTTCCTGTGCATGCCGGTATGTGGCATGGCATGATAGGGCATCTAGTCTTGAGAGTAATATGGCAGAGGCAGCAGAGAGAACTGCAGCATCTGTGAGGCACCTGGGGAAGTATCTCCGAAAACTATGGTAACCTCACATACCGATATGCCTGAGAGGGGGAATTGTGTGGGAGGTCACAGAGCCGGCCGAGGTGAGTACATGGCTGCATGGGGGTGGCTTGCTGGTGGTTTGTGGCATGGTACTACTGGATAGTGGTCTGCTTACTGGTGTGTCTCCACAGACATTCTGCCAGAAGCCAGTCTGTATGTAGAGATGGGCAAAATCCGCAAATTTCATAATTCGTACATTTCGTGAAATGTTTTTCTGGGCCAAAATGTGACATTCCATGGGCAAAATGCTGAATTTTACCCATGAAAAAAATGACAATTTGCCCATCTCTACTAGCAGTCCCCTGTCCCAGAGTCCCAATGTTGCCCCCTAATATCAATATTTATAAAACCACCTTTCCCTGTTGGTCAAGTGCCCCACATCCCCAAGTTTTGATGTTGCCCTTAACATCAATATGTGTGAATTCACCTCATTCTGGTGGTCTAGTGCCCCCTCCCAAGCCTGACGTGTCAACAATGAAAAAAAATACTATCCCATTCCCTGGTGGTTTAGTGACCCTCCTTCCCCAAACCCTGACTTGTCCACAGTGATAAAATATAAAATTACTGCCCCATTGTCTGGTGGTGTAGTGGCCCATCTCCTTGATCCCCATTGTTGTCCCATCCATATGTATTTAAAACATCCATTTTTCCTGGTGATCTAGTGCCCCCCACCCCAAGCAGGTAGTGTCAACCACCCTGCTCCCCCCATCCCAGGACAGAGCCGGGGACTAGCACAGCCCTCCTCACATCTCTGCGGCTGGCCCTTAATGGAACTGTCACTGAGTGGACTGTAAATTGTACACGCTGCATGTACACATTACAGTCCACTGGATGGAGGCTGGCCATGGAGGTGTGAGGAGGGCTGTGCTGGTCCCTGGCTCTGTCCCAGGATTTGGGTGAGTGGGGTGCTGGACACTACCTGATAGGGTGGTGGGTGGGGGCCACTATACCACCTGGAAGAATGGATGTTTTAAATACATATGTATGGGATGTCAACAGGGATCAAGGAAATGGGTCATTACACCACCAGACAATCGGGCAGCAATTTCATATTTGATCATTGTGGACATGTCGGGGTTCAGGAAGGGAGGATCACTAAACCACCAGGGAACAGGACAGTATTTTATTTTTTATCATTGTGGACATGTCGGGGTTTGGGAGGGGGACAAGACCACTAGGAAAATGGATGTTTTAAACACATATGCACAGCATGACAACAGGTCAAGGAGGGGGGCCACTATACCACCAGACAGTGCAACAGTATTTTATTTTTTAACATTGTGGACACATTGGGGTTTGGGGTGGGAGGATTGCTAAACCACCAGGGAATGGTTCAGTATTTTATTTTTTATCATTGTGGACACATCTGGGTTCATGGGGGGGCACTAGACAACCAGGATGAGGTGAATTCATACATATTGATGTTAAGGGCAACATTGGGACTCTGGGAAGGAGGGCACTGGTTCGCCAGGAAGAGGTGGTTTTATAAATACTGATATTATGGGCAACATCGGGACTCTAGGATGATGGACCGCTAGTAGAGATGGGTGAGTTTCCATTTTTGTATGGGAAAAAGTCTGTATTTCTCACTCACAAAATATTTTGCAGAATACGCGAATTTCATGAAATGTTTCATTGGTGAAATTTGTGGATTTCGCCGGAACTTCACTGGCAAAATTAAATTTCACTGCATCTCTGTCTGCATGACCCTGGAGTGAAGGAGGCTGTGCCAAGGGCAGTCCATGACAGTGGTCACTAGGAGGAGGAGGAGATGGTCCCAGGCAATCCTGGAGATCCTGTCCCTCATGGTGTGTTCCTGTAATACCTTTTATAAGGATGATGTTGGGGAACTGTGGTGAAGTGAAGGAATCCTCTAAGTAGTGCTGTGCAGAAATTTCAGATTCTGGTGGAATGAAATTCAACAGAATTTTCAAAATTCGACCAAATTTCCACCAAATTTGACCAGAAACAGAATGGTGGCAAAAAATAGTTGCAGAATGATTTTCTGTGGAAATAATGTTGTTCCATGGAATATTATTCCACAGATTACAGTAGGCAGCATTCTGCAGAAGAACCAGTGAAATTCAAGTGGAAATTCTGCTGGTAGAATGATCATTCTGCACTAATTTCACTGGCAGAATTCTGCATTCTGCACAGCAGCACCTCTAAGGTTAGTGTTACATAGCCTGCATGTAGTGTATGGGTGGTTGTGGCACATCACAGGCAGCTCGCTCATACCCCACCTTTCTTGTCTGTTTCTGTCACTCGAGAGGTTCACCAGTCCACTCAGACACCTGGTATGGTCATGCGACTTCCTATCAGGAGCATGCCTCCAGCCTCATTGGATGATTCTGTGGAGGGAGAGGACTGAGCACTGGGACACGGAGCTGTTGTTTCATGAGTAATCTGGTGTCTGTTGTTTCATGTGTATGACTCCAGTGCCTGTTATTTCATGTGTATGATTCCAGTATTAAACAGTATGTAAACTGATCACCTGTGTCCATGACATTATTCCAGCTGGCACCACACAGCATTCAGCCCGGGGGGGGGGGCATGCATGCATTGCCTCCTACTGACTCATGTTTCTGGATGCTGGCATGGTGCACTCAGGGACAATGGCACATTGTTAGGGGTATATTCTACAATGGATTTTGGTCAGCCATAGTGATGGCAGTCTTGGGGATTGGTCTGGGCAGTATCTTTTAGGGCAAGGACATGTCCATCTCCTTCCTGTGTGGCAGTGATGGCTGCTTACATACTCCACTGTGCAGTGACTTGCACCCCCCCACCCGTGTACAGTGTATGGGTGTCTGTAACGGGAGTCCTTCATTGGTTTCCCTGCTTTCAGGGTTGATCGTGCGGTATGGTAGTGGGTGTGTCTGGCACCAGAGAATGTGCCAGCTATGTTTTGACATGCTGGGTCTGGTTTGTGTGGTGGGGGCATGCCTGGCTGCTTGTTGTCTATGCTGTGCTGTCTGTTCTTCACTGTGTGTCGGAGGCTTACAGCCCTGCTTGTGTTTGGGTTGATCCCTACCGAGCCCTATCTTGGCCTGAGGATTGCACACTGGAGTTTATGGCAGCCCTACCCCTGGCATAGTGTTGCTTGTATGGTTCCACATGCCTTCCCAATGTGGTTGCAGTCATGCATGTGCATCCAGGGGGGACACGTCCCTCCGCACACTTCATGCTGCACATCTGCACTTTACTGAGGCAGCCGCAGGTGTGCAGCACTGCACACAGTTTGTGCATGCTGACTGTGTGTATCTTACTCACTGGACCGATGTAATGTGCTATGCACTCCATCTACATGGCCTGCATGGGCCCTCCCCTGCATTGTGCATAGGCCGCAAAGTCCTTAAGTACAGTATAATTAAATATTGCACTTACTAAATCAAGCAGAGCATTTGAAAACAACAGACTGATAATGTGACTCAAACAGATTTCACTATAAGCTTCTTCTGAAGTTGCAGATTTAGCTGACTGTTGTCCTTTTTAAAGTACAGCAATTAAAGTGATATACCAATTATACTCTATACCAGTCTAAAAAGTGCAACCGACTTTAAATATCATTGCTTTCGTACATATTGTATACGCCAAATACATCCATTTGAGAAGAGAGCTAATACTGTATCTAACAAAAATTTCTTAACAGCATTATATCCAGCATTGGTCTTTTCTAGTAGCCCCAATAGTTGGGTGTGTACTTCTAGACAACAAATGAGTCCATATTGTTGTCTAGATCAAGGCTGCTAAGCAAGCACCTTCTGAAATGAAAAGAAAGAATATATTAGGCCTTAATATTCACATATAATATCATATAACCAGTACACCCACTGAATTTTTCTTCCTGGCTGGTTTGCACATATATTTTTAGATTTTGATTAGTGCTTTTCAGATAACCTATGAAGGCATTTAACTCTTTCCTGTTGCCCCACCAGACCATGATGATGTCATCTGTAGAATGCCTTTATATGTCAGTCTTATGATAAAAACAGTTGTCATCAGGGATATAGATCATTTATTTTTCCCATAAGCCAGGTACAAATTTGCATAACTGGCAGCAAACATAACCCCAATAGCTGTACTCTTCACCTGTCTTTAGTACTTGTCCAGGAACAAAAAATTGTAGAAATCAGAACTAACTGAGCACTTTAATGAAATCAAATCCCAGTCAAACCATGTATATTCAGAAAGTCACTGGTGTATGCTGCTACACCCTCCTGATGGGGTATATTAGCATATAGTGCCTCACTATCCATAGATTCCAACCACCAGCCTATCTCCATTTGCATGTCCCATAGGACACCCAAAATGTCTGCAGTGTCTGTTACAGATGATGATAAAGACTGCAGCAGAGTTTGTATATGTACATTTACAAATTGCCATGGGGTTCCAATAAACTCCTTATGCCTGCAACAATCGGATGTCCCGGGAGATCCTGAAAATTTGTATGCACTTATAAAGCAAGTATTGGGTTATCTACCATCAAATGGGTGGATACATTATCAGGGATGTGGCCCTTTTCTACTGCTTCCTGGAGGAAAGTGTCCACTTGCTGCTTTAGGAACATAGTGAAATCTGACTGAAGTGGGTCATAGAAAATATTGTTGTCCAATTGCCTCTGGCATTCATAGACATGTTCATTAGTGTCTGTGTTCACTATTGCCCCACCTTTGTCTGCCTTCTTAATTGTGATTGATCTTCTTCCAGGTGCGTAATAGTTTCCTTCTCTTCTTTAGCAATGTTGCAATACTCCATTCTGGTGTTCTCCATAAACAGGCATCAAAAATCTTCTTTACAGTTGTGTTCAAACACTTTACACTGTGATCATAAAGTGGGCAACATGTAGACGGTGGCTTAAAAACTGAATAGTATGTTATATACATGTTGTTTGTGTCCTGCTCTTCTGTATTCAGTGGTATGTTTACTATATCCACCTGACTAGTGATCTCCTGCCTCCTATGGTCTATAGCCAGATTATGTTCTAAAATGCAACCCATTTCAATCTTAATCTAGTAAATTTTTAAATTTAGAGTTTGTGTAAATCTTATAAACTCCAGAAATAAATCAATTTAAACATTTCATGTGTAGGGGTAAAACTAAGGACTTTATTAAAAATTGAGACTTGTGCCAAATTAAGAACTCTATTGGATAGATTAATCACATTTAATTCTTGGCTCTCTGCTGCTTCTGGCTGTTTCCTCCTATTCTTTCTCCCTCTCCTTTTTACATAGATACATAGATACATAGACAGTGTCGGCAGATAAGGGCCTATGGCCCACCTAGTCAGCCCATTTGAGCTTGTAAGTTCAGTTTGTTTTCCTAGAAGTCCTATTTCCTTACCCTGACCTCTAGAATTCCTTTATGTCTATCCATGCATTCTTAAATCCGTGATTGTTTCAGCCCCACCACTTCCTCTGGCAGGGTGTTCCACTTGTCCACCACCCGTTCTGTGAAGAAATTCTTTCTCATGTTTCCTCTGAATCGTCCTCCCTCCAACTTCATCCCATGCCCTCTAGTCCTGAAACATCTTTTTCGCTTAAAAATAGTGTTTTCCTGCACCCTGTTCCTCCCTGTAAGATACTTGTATGTCTATCACTGTCCCCTCTCTCCCTCCTCTCCTCCAGGGAGTACATGTTCAGTTCCTTCAACCTGTCTTCATAGGACTTGTGATGCAACCCATGCACCATCTTTGTTGCCCTCCTCTGAACCTTCTCTACCCTGTCTATGTCCTTACGTAGGTATGGTCTCCAGAACTGTACACTGTACTCAGGTGGGGCCTCACTGGTGTCTTGTATAAGCGAGATTATGACCTCCTTTTCCTGCTGGTGATGCCCCTGCCTATACATCCCAGCATCCTATTTGCTTTACCCTGATGCCTTGTCCACACTGTTTCCCTACCTTGGGGTCATCAGAGATGACAACCCCCAAGATCCTTTCCTGCTTGGCAGTGCATGCTATGTATCCTCACCCCCAAACTGATATATTGTGTTAGGGTTTTGTGCCCCATATGCATTATCTTGCACTTTTGTTTGAATTTCAACTGCCAAACCCTTGACCATTCTTCAAGTTTCTGCAGGTCCCTTCTCATTCTGTCTACACCCTCTGGTGTGTCTACTCTCTTACAGAGCTTTGTGTCATCAGCGAACAGTGAAATTCTGCCTTCTATATCCTGTGCAATGTCACTGATGAAGATGTTGAATAGGACCCGGTCCCAGCACTGATCCCTGTGGTACCCACTGTCACTCTTCCCTCTGTGGAGTGACAGCCATTTACCACCACCCTCTGTGTCCTGCCACCCAGCCAGTTACCTACCCACCACACTACTGTCCTGCCCCACACCCATATTCCCCAGTTTGTGTAATAGTCTTCTATGTGGCACAGTGTCAAAGGCCTTGCTGAAGTCCAGATAGGCCATGTCCACTGCCCTCCTGATCCTCCTCCCTAGTCACCCAGTCAAAAATTCAATGAGGTTGGTCTGACATGACCTCCCCTGGTGAAACCATGCTGCCTTGGGTCCTGTGGTCCATTGACAACCAGATGTTCCACCAATCTCTCCTTCAGTAGTGCTTCCATGATCTTTCCCACTACCGAGGTGAGGCTGACTGGTCTGTAGTTCCCTGCTTCCTCTTTGTTCCCACTTTTGTATAAGGGGACTACATCTGCTGTCCTCCAGTCTTTGGGTACCTCCCTGTTTCCAGTGATTGGCTGAACAGGATAGCCAGAGAGTTCAGCCACCACCTCTCTTAGTTCTTCGGGACCCTGGGTGCACCCCATCTGGCCCCATTGCTTATCAGCTCTATTGCTTCAGTTCCTTCAGGACCCTTTCTCGTGTAAAGGACTTGTGTCCCATTTCTGCACCATTCTCACCCCTTGTACTCACTGAGACCCATTACCCCCTCTTCCTTAGTAAAGACTGAGCAGAAATACCTGTTCAATATGTCAGCTTTACTGTTGTCATCCTCCACGCGGCTCCCATCCTCCCCCTTCAGTCTCACTATCCCTCCTTTGTCCTTCTTTTTCCTTATGTACCTGTAAGGTTTGTCCCTTTAACCACTGATTTTGCAATGTGTTCTTCTGTCACGAGCTTTGGCTTCCCTTACTGACTTCCTGCCTCCCTTTGTTTCTCCTGGTACTTCTCTATCCCCTTCTGCCTGTGTCTTTCTTTGTATTGCCTGAATGCAATCTTTTTGGCTTTCACTTTCTTTGCTACCTCTTTGGAAAACCATAATGGTCTCCTCTTCTTTTCCTCTTGCTAACCTGCTTAATGCATAATTCTGTTGTTCTTATAATCCCCATTTTAAATACTGCCCACTGTTCCTCAATCCCTGATTCCTGTCCCATTCCTCTTAATGCCTCTTTCAAGCATCTCCCATTTTCCCAAAGTCTGCCCCCTAAAATCCAGGATACGTGTTTTTGTGTGGTTTGGTTCTGCTCTTTCTGTGATTTCAAACCACAATGACTGGTGGTCACTGTTACCCAGGTGCTCCCCACTGTTACCCCCCATCACACTGTCTCCCTGTTTGTGAGCTCAGGTCCAGTATTGCCTTCTGCGAGTTGGTTCCATGACCAGTTGCTTGAGGAAGGCACCTGAAGGAGTCCAGGATAAATCTGCTCTAGTTGATGCTGCTGCTGGGATGCTCCAGTCCATGTCTGGTATATTGAAGTCTCCAACCAGTACTACCTCACCCTTGTCTGCCATCCTTTGGATGGCTAGCATCAGCTCCCTATCTGTTTCTTCCTCCTGGGCTGGTGGTCTATAGACCACACCTGTGCGGATGGCTGGCCCCATTTTCCTTTCCAGCTTAACCCACAGTATCTCTCCCCCATTTTGTTCCTCCTGGATCTCTGTGGCCCTTATGTCATTTTTCACATACAGTGCCACTCCTCCTCTCTTCCTGCCTGCTCTGTCTCTTCTGAATATGTTGTAGCCAGGTATGGCCATCTCCCAGTCATGGTTATCATTACACCAGGTTTCAGTGATGGCCACAATGTCCAGGTCTGACTGTACCATGACAGCCTCCAGATCTTCCATCTTGTTGCTAAGGCTCCTGGCATTTGCACACATGGCTTCCATGATTTGACCTCCCTAGACTGCTTCACTGTTCTACTCCAGCCCCTTCCTTGGTTGTCATTTATCCCTGGTTCTCCTTGCTGTCTGCCCTTCTGCTGAATTTTGCCCCTTTTCTGCTTATCCACCTTTTGGACACTAATCTCCATCTTTTGCATTTATTTTTCTCTTATATCATTCTGCTGCGGGATGCTGAAAGGTAACCATTCTTGGGCTCCTCCACTGTGCTGGGTCTGGGGCCTCTTGGCTGTCCTCCAAAAAATAATCTGTCTTTCTGACTTTGAATTTCTAAAGTCATTTGCACCTTTTGCACTGGTATAGAGTATACAGCATATATCACTTTAATTGTTGCACTTTAACAAGGGCAATAGTCAGATATCTCCAGGACTCCAGAAGACGCTTATAGCAAAACCAGTAAAGTAACACTATGAGTTTGTTTTTCTCAAGGGCCCTGTCTGATATAGTATGTGCAATAGTTGATTATCCTGCATTTATGCACGTTGTGGTCATTTTTTACACTATAATTGGGCACTACAGCACTTTCATAATAAAGTTGATGCTGTTAACCTGTATGCTGGTGCTGGCTTTGTGGGATTTTTTTTCCATAAATGAATAATGCAAAAAGATCAATGATCAGCATTTGTGAAGCAACTGCTTTTAATTCTCTAGTTGCAGTGTGGTTCCCATGGTGTTTTCAGAACTTGTTTGGGTTGCTTTAATATTTGGGTGCCTATGCATTTGTTCCCTTATGCGGCTAGCAGTGACTCTTTCCGGTGGTAAATGTGATGACATGGTCTGTTCCTAGACACTCATAAAAACAGCAATACCAGATGAGGTGGCTGCAGCTAAGGAAGAAATGTGACTTGTCCTTGCTTGGGTGTAGAACTGAGAAAAGGACTATAACCATCACCCCCTCATTTGCTTCATTTCCCCACCAAAACTAAACCATTGAAAACCATGATTCCTGCCACTTATACAGCTGCCTAAAATTATTGTGCTTGATTTGCAGATACTGTAGCTGTGCATGGCTATGCATCTCAGCTGCCCCTAAGTGTGAGGCTGGCTTACCCCTTTTCTACTTCATCTTATATAATCTGTCAGATCACAATCCTCTCATTTCTCTCAACTAAAAAAAACCCACAAAAGTGACTTTCCTATTTTGTTGGTTTCCTCGGAATGGGGCAGTAATGGGGTTAGGGCAGCCTGGTTCATTATGCTGCTGCTGTTCAACCTGGCCACTTCCACAAGCATGCCCCCTTTTTAGCTGAGGTTTCAGAACCTTTACTTTGTTTAAAAGGGCTGGTGAGAGATTCAGGACATTTGGAGGGAAAGTTTGTTCTAGAAGCTGGAAGTATATCAATTAGAATCTGTAACAGTTGTGACACAGAATGTATGAAAAATATATTTTTTCCTTTGACTGATAGAATAATTGCTATAATGGAAAATGCTTGTTTATTGAAAACCAGAAGGCCATTGTTTGACCTGATCACTGGCCTCCTCTTCTAAGCTAATTAATCCTGAGATGTGTCTCATCTAGGAATAGCTATTTGTTCTGATGCTGGCTTCAGAATTAATAGCCTAGTTTAGGAAACCAATGCTAACAGCAGATCTCCTGCCGTGCCCCAAATTATCTCTTACAAAGAAGAAATAGGAGTCTAGTTTCATTCAGGAAAGGCAATAACCAATTTAAATGTAAAATATTTTTTTGCAGAACCAACCTTAGCCAGAATATGGGAGTCTGGGGGTGAAGAAGAATGTCAGACTTGAAGGGGTTGAGAGAGCAGCCCCAGCTGACATTTTGCTGCCCCCCACCCCCACTAATCACCTCTTCACACCACCACCACAGGGACACACAAAGGACCCCCTGGTTCCACAGCTCAGAGCTGAACTCTGCCAATCAGGGAGCCAGCTCAGGACAGAGGGTAGGACTTTTTTGGACCAGGAACTCTTTTGGGCATTTGCAATGCCCTGAACCACTCCAGGGCTCAGAAGAATGCCAGACTTGAAGGGGCTGAGAAGCAGCACCCAGCTGGATTTGTGATCCCCCACTGATCAGCTCTCCAAGCTGCCACAGCAGCAAACAAATGACCCTCTTGTTTCACAGCTCAGAGCTGAGCTCTGCCAATCAGGGAGCCAGCTCAGGACAGAGGGTGGGCCTCTCCCCCTCCTATAAAAGCCCTTTACCCCAAGTGGGCCTCCCACTTGCGGCCCTCACATTAAAGACCCACACAAAAGACATTGGGAGACTGCTGGAGTCAGTCAGATCAGATGGGATGATGACAGGACATGCTGCAGGTGACTGTATATACTTAAGTGTAAGCTGAGCTCTGCTTTGCCCTGGAACTGAGGCTAATAACTGTTTAGTATTCCTGAGACTGTTCTGCAGTCTTGCCCAGTAATTAATCTGCTCTCTGTTGTTCCTAGAATGTCTAAGGCTATCCATTATTACAGGCTATGTCATGTTTAAACTCTAGCTGGCCCACTGATGAGCTAAACTGCCTGGCTGGTACCACATCTGAGCACTATGTACCAAATTGATTGCACTGACCTAGCTGCCTTCACTGGGTATTCTGTTACCAATAATCTTTTTTCTCTGGGCTCCATCTGTGTTCCTGGGCTCCCTCTGGATTCCTGATTATTCTCTTGAGATGCTTAACTGCAGCCGAGTACTTCCTGAAACATACAGATATAATCATTCCCACACCTCCCTGTTCCTAGTTCCTGCTGCCTCATTAGGTGGTTTACATCTCCGTGCACATTCTGGTAGTAGCGCTACTAATTAATAGCTGAACACACCCTGCACATAGAAGATGAACTATACCCTGCATACCACATAACTCACTACCACTGAGACCTTCCCTCTAGCTGGCCTACCCTCCTAGCTCTGGATATCCCTTAACTGTTGACACATAAAGAATTTTCCCCCTTAGGCTCTACCACATTCACCCAAGGTTTTACCAACCAGCTTCAATGATCCAATCCTCAATAAAGGGTGGCAGTCTCCTAATTTACTCTACTGCTTCTAGCCCTGGTTTGCTCTCCTGGAAAAGTAAAACCCCTAGTTACTAACCTCCTATTGAGTCCCTCATCACCAAACTTTTCCTAATATCAGAGCTCAGTGCCTACATCTTGGCCAAAGACCAAGCCAGTCTCTTTCAGTTCACACCCACAGAAAGCCAGGCCTTCCTCCTAACCCAAACTGAGAATCAGTGGCATCTCTCCTATGGCGTACTTCTCCTTGCCTTCCATAAAAAGAGAGAGCATCACTTCATTGGTGCACTCCTGTCCTCACTTACCTGCCCTTGACTCCCAATCTCTGCCTTCTGTAGCTCCAAGCATCTCATTCCAATCCTACTGCTACTATTAGCAGGGGAATTTTACAGTGACCTGGGCCCAACCCTCTCCAACTTACCCACAATAACCCCATATGGCTGAACAAGCATGGGCTAAGAATTGTTCATCTCAATGTTTTCAGCCTCTTGTCTATGCTCACTGAGCTCGAGGTGTGGGTCTCTCTTTATAATCTTGACATATTTGGCATCACCAAAACCTTGTTGAAGTCTAAATTCTCATTTGTTGAAACTGTTAGGTTGTAAATGTTTTTAATTACCTAAATCTGTTGCTAATTTATATCTTGTATTATTATGTGATGTTTTGTTATTTGTACAGTATTTTGTATCTATATTATACTAATTGTATCATCCTTAGCTGCTATTATCGCAGCTCCAGGTCATTCCTGAAAAAGGGCTTTGCTCAGTGTACTTATGCAGTGAACAAAGTAAAAAAATAAAAATTAAATAAATTCCAGCATAGAAAAAGTGGATTTTAACTCAGAAGAGAATAACTTAGTTAGTTAGTGTTTTCCTATTAGCACTTTCATATTTAGAACCTGTTTGTTTCAGTTGTCCTTGTTTGTTTGTATTCTTCACTAGTTTGCTTTAATCTTTTCAATCTTTTGTAAATATTTAAAATACATCTTTGACTGCAGTGTTTCAATAAGTACAGATGAAGCATTTTTTGGATATTCCATTGATCCACCTCTAAAAACACTACCAATTTAAAAAGTCAACCTGTTTGTGTTACAGAGTGGAGGTATAGTGTACCTTCAATGATTAAGGGCATTCTTATGTTCAAAAGGCCTTGTACTGTGGGAGTAGAAGCCTGCGCTGGGATGAGAAGGGAACTGCCCTGAATAAGTCATGACCAGATTAGTGGTAACGTCAATAAAATAAGGAAGCCAAAGGGGACCTGGGTGGTTGAGTGACAGGATCACTAACAGAATCATCAGCTCCCTTGCTTTGCCAATCATTGGCAATGATGACAAAATTCTCTGACTCCACAGACTTCCTATACTGTTGATCAGGGCTTCAGTTAACTCCATTTTAGGAGTATTTGACGTCCAAAAATAAGGCAAAAACTTCCAAAATAAAGTGGAAGGCAGTCAATGACTTCCAAATGTAAACCAAAAAATATGATGACTTCCAACATTATAGGCATGGAAGTCAAGAAATTATGGGTTTTCTAAAATAAATTGTATTTTACCACTTATATTTATATTAACATCCATAAGCTGCTCCTTTCCAGAATACTGACTTCCAAATGCAGAATCCAGGAAGTATTCTGATTTCCAGATTTTGACTCATGGAAGTTTCAGACTGCCACTGAAAATAAATTAACTGAACCCCTGCTGTTGATGTATGTTCTTCTTGACCTTTAGAATAGTGGGAGCTGCTTGCTCAGCCTCAGATTCCTTATTCTTACTATAGCCAGTTTCCTTACATTATCCACACCACGATCAGTCTCAGGCACTGAGGTTGTGCTGATGGCACAGTCAGTCACCTCCACCATCTCCCTAACAACTCCAGTGAGTGATGCAACTCTAGTGTTAGTGTTTTAACATCTACTGCATATTTGTACCTCTTATACATGCTGGAACTAGGGATCACTCAGTTTTAGTTTATTACATCCCACCCCCCAAAAAACTAGCAGACCTAATGCTGATTGCTATAGACCCCCTCTGACTATCCTGCCTACACCTCCATCATTCACCACCATCTAGTGCAAAAGAAGAAGGAAACCACTTTGGTTCTCAAACACAGTAGCAGAAAAGGTCATAGCCAAAAGGCTGGCCTTCAGGAAATATAAGGGAATGCAGCAAGATGAAGATAGGAAAGCATACTAAACTTCCCTAAGGGAAGCAGGGATGACAATAAGGCAGGCAAAGGCCCAAACTGAGAAAACACTAGCACAAACAGTAAAAGAAGGTGACAAGACTTTCTACAGATACATTAGTGAAAGGAGAAAGTCCAGAGGGGGTATTGCTAAGATCAAAGGGGATAAGGGGGTGTGTGAGGAGGAGGACCATGTAAAAGCATCTATCCTAAATAGATACTTCTGCTCAGTATTTACTAAAGAGAAGGTAGGGCAGGGCCCACAGCACTGCACCATGGACACGGGGGAGGAGGTTTACACTAGTCCCTTCACAAAAGAAAGAGTCCTACAAGACCTCAATATGCTCAGGGTGGACAAGGCAATGGGAATACATCCCAGGGTACTAAAGAGGCTAAGGGTGGAACTAGCAGAGCCATTATCAAAACTGCTTAGTGAGTCTCTGAGCACAGGAGAGGTTCCAGAAGACTGGAGAAGGGCTCATGTGATCCCGCTCCACAAGAGTGGTAGCAGGGAGGAGGCAAGGAACTACAGACCAGTCAGTCTTACCTCAGTAGTGGGCAAAATTATGGAGACGCTCCTTAAGAAAAGGATAGTGCAACACCTGGAATCCATAGGAGCACAGGATCCAAGACAGCATGGGTTTACAAAAAGAAGGTCCTGTCAAATTAATTCATTGACTGGGTAACCAGAGTGGTGGACCAAGGGGGAGCAGTTGATGCTGCCTACCTTGACTTCAGCAAGCTTTCGATACTGTTCCACATAGAAGGTTGATTAATAAGCTGGGTAGGCTCGGAGTGGGTCAGAAGTAGGGCAACTGGGTGGCAAACTGTGTTGGCGGGCAGAATACAGAGAGTGGTGATAAATGGTATACAGTAAGAAGAGATGCAAGTCACAAGTGGGGTACCTCAGGGATCATTCCTGGGGCCCGTACTCTTCAATATCTTTATTAGTGACATTGAGGATGGACTGGAGGGTAAGGTTTGTCTGTTTGCAGATGCCACCAGGGCAGAATGATAAGATATCTGGATAAACTAGCAAAATGGTCGGAAGAGTGGCAACTGGGGTTTAAAGCAAAGAAGTGCAAGACCATGCACATAGGGAAGAGAAACTCTGAAGCCACCTATAGGCTGGGATGGGAGTTGCTGGCCGTCACAAGGGAAGAAAGAGACTTGGGCATCGTCATCATCACCGATGACCTCAAATCATCCAAGCAGACTTCTAAAGCAGCAGGTAAGGCTAGAGGGATGTTGGGGTGTATTAGTAGGGGTATCACAAGTCAGAAGAGGGAGGTTATAATCCCTCTTTACAAGACACTTGTTAGGCCCCATCTGGAGTACTGTGTGCAGTACTGGAGGCCGCACCTTCACAAGGACATTAACCAAATTGAGGCAGTCCAGAGAAGGGCAACCAAAATGGTGCAGAGACTGCATCAGAAAACGTATGAGGACAGATTAACTGAACTCAATATGTATACCCTAGAGCAAAGGAAGGAGACAGGTGATATAACTAAAACATTCAAACACCTTAAGGGCATTAACAAGATAGAGTCTAACATGTTTCAATATAAGAAAAATAGCAGGACAAGAGGACACAGCATGAGATTAGAGGGAGACCAATTAAGGGGTAATGTGAGGAAGTTCTTTTTCACAGAAAGGGTGGTGAATGCATGGAATGGCCTACCTCAGGAAGTGGTGGATATGAATACAGTGCAGGGCTTCAAACAGGCATGGGATAGGTATAAGAGAGCAATACAGATGAGTATGAATAGAAAGGCCATTGACAGAGTAAAGGCCTATGGCACATTCATAAGGTAGAAAAAGAAATGTGCAGACTGGATGGGCCTTGCGGTCCTTATCTGCCATCAACTTCTATCTTTCTATGTTTCTATCACCGCTACTGGATGACTTACAAATTATGACTCATACCATACCTTGTTCACAATGCCCACCACATGCACAAGTCCTTCCAATGTTCCCACTTCCTGTATTCCCCACCATCATGCAAAAGGAAATGTCTCACAAAAACTGACTGTTTTCACTAAAACCCCACAAAAAGCAACAAGGTGCTCTTTCACAAAACATTTACTGTACTTCAAAGGGTACCAAAAAAACAATTGCACAGAAAGCTCTTTAAATTAACTTTCTTAGTCACAAATAATGAAACAGATAGAGCATCAGATCTGCCAACTTTAACACACACTATATAACTGCACACAGCAGTAGTAAGAACAGTTATATTATATAGAATGGATTGCTACAGCACATAACTCTGATCATTACATTATTACCTAGAAGAAGACTACTATATGACCACATTGCTTGTGGAATCATTTTTTGTAATTTTGTGCAGAATTTTACAGTATACTGCGCAATTTTTGGTTGAACTGCAGAATCAGAAGAATGTGACCACATAATTCAGATTAATGTTCTGTTGTTGTAGGATCAGTCACTTAAGAGAGACCAAGAGAGAGAGGGAAAGAACAAACAGACAGAGTGGATTGCAGAAGTTGCAAATAACCCTTTGTCCCTCCCATTCCAGCCTATAAAATTACTGTGTAACCACACTGCTTGCTGAATAAAGATCTGTGGAATTCAGCAGTGAACACTGAAACTTTTGAACAGTGAGATAGTTGTTATTTTCACTATATTCAATAGTTCATATTAAAAATGTTGCTCTTCATATGAATACTTCACCCAAACCTGTGATATTCTGTCGAATATTGCAAATTTCACTAAAGGCCCTAGATCTTGAAATCCCATGAAAATCATAGAATTCAGCTACAGTTTTAAAGCAAAATCAAAAAATTTCACCAAGCACTACATTTTATATTCTATTCTATTCTCTCTTTTGCACTTATTTTGAGGAAAATTGCCAACAATATGGTTGCAAAAGGTCAAAAAGTACAGTTTGCACAGATGGAGTGGCATCTAAGTGGTGCTGGCTAAGTGTGGTGGCAGAGTGTGATGGAGTCTTCTAAGACTCATAGAAACATAGAAACATTGAAGTTGACGGCAGATAAGGACTGTGTGGCCCACCCAGTCTTCCCATTGTGACTACCGATTTTGAACCACAGATCCTAACCAGGGACACTGGTTAACCAGGGTTGAGAAAGGGCATATTCCATTTTGCACATTGTAAAAAATGGTATTGTCACCGGTGTCTGCTAAGTCAAAATCCGGTTTTACCAGTGTTTGGTTTTGTGTACTTTATTTAACAATTTTTAACTCTGCTAACATGCATTTTGGCAATTTTGACCTCCACTATTACACAACCTTCCATCCTTGTACCAATTTAAAATTATTTTAGGTACAAGATGTGATGGCAGCAGCAACAATAAAGCCCCCATCCCTAATGTGTGATGGAAGCAGGACTACAGCCCCCATACCTCTGGTGTGATGGCAGCAGCAACAGCACTATGACCTCCCTCCTTCAGGTGTGACAGAAGCAGCAGTACTACATTCACCATTCCTCATGTGTGATGGCTGTATCAGCACTATGGCCCCCATCCCTCAGGTGGGACGGCAGCAGTACTACATTCCCCATCCACCAGTGGTGATGGCAGAAGCACTACAGCCCCCACCCCTTTGGTGTGATGGCAGTAGCAGCAATGCAGTCCACATCCCTCAGGCATGATGGCAGTAGTGACAGCACTATGATTCCTTTTCTTCAACACCCACACCCCACATGTACAAGTTACAAATGACTTGGTCTCTTTGCTTGTTAGAACTCAGAAGTGAATTAATCTGAACTATCACTGCTAAGGTGGACTACCTTTGTTTTTTCCCATCTATAATTTAACTGCCTGAATTGGATTTCTGCTTGTGACACCGCTTACCAGGGTTAGGGAACAGACTTGGGTGTTGGAGGGCCAGCTGGTGGGTGAAGGCTTGAGTGCCCAACTACTACTCACCTTCTCCTGGGAGAGAGGGTTGGTTCATGGCTCAGCATTTGCTGGCCTGTGGTGGAGGCCAGAGGCACAACAACATGTCAGCCCTCACTGCAGGAGGGAGCATGATGGATGTCGGCTTGTGCCTTGACATCATGTGGCCTGTCACGCTCCCAAGAAAATAGGAAAACACCCGCTGACCAACTGAAGGATGGCTGTTGGTCCCTCCATAAGCCAGAACCCCCAAACATGTGTCTGGTCTGACCCCTGCCATGCCCAGGATACACAGGAAGCTCTTTGAGGCAATTCTCTCCCTGGTAGCCTCCCACAGGGTTAGGGCCCACTCAGTGAAGGGTTACTTTGGATTACCTGGTAGCACAGCAGTATGGGTCAGTGGACGGTGGTCGGGACTCAACAGGTGGTAGGGGGTCTTGGCAGGCCTGAAGGAGTGGATGGCCAGGGGGTAGGAGGAGCAAAAAAAAAAGCTGCTTGAATTTGCTTCTTTGAAATAATGTGTCTTCACCTAAAAAATCCACAAGTGATTAGTGGAGGACCTTCAAATGGATTCATGCATCTCCCAGACATGTGGATGCTTTTTTTTTTAACTTGGTGTCCATGAAAAGGATGTTTGCCAGTTTTCATGTCTTTGTTCAGATGTGAATCGAACACTGCTCTGCCCACCAGCATCATACAGCCCCTGGGGTCTTACCTTCTGTATGTCATTGACTGTGCTTTCAAAATCCACTGGCCAAACATAAGTACTCTTAAATACTTAACATTTGCTTTTTGTTGAAGCAGTCTATCAGAAAACTTTTTGTTTTCACAGAGACTGAAACAGCAGGTGAGGGAAAAGGTGTAAATGATCCAATTCACCTAAATGGGGTGCTAACTGTGAAGTCTTTTCATAAGTAGTACGTGCAGTTTCTTCTTCATGAACATACTTTCATTCAGACTAGTTTTCATTCAAACAACTGAGGATTTTGGATGGCCCTACTGATTATAAACTTGAATAAGTTAGTTGGTAACAGTGATCCTGCATTTAGCAATCTACAACCTAGATGCTTATATGCAAAGAATACAATAAAAATCTGACTAAAATCTAAAAACAAACTTATAAAACACATAAAATGTATCTGAACATTTATCCTTACCTATACAAAATCATTGCAGGCCAAGTAAAACTCAGGTAAATTACATGGTACCCTGACTACTATTCTAGGATGTAGTAAACATATATTGGTATTTTTTTATATTCTTTGTAAAGCAGGTAAGGTCCACTAGGTAGAATTGTCTGCTTTAAGGAGTGACCTAAAAGCACTGGGGAGGTTAAGTGACTTGCTTGGAGTCACACAGTATGTAAGTGGAGGTTGTGGGACTCAAACCAAAGTCTGCTGGATGTACCCAGTTCAATCATCATTTGTTACTCTAACCACTAGGCATGGGTGGTTAAACTGAATGGCTGATTACAACAAAGCAGTGAGGGTCATTTCCTTACTGACTCTATATGCAGCAAAGCAGAAAGAATGCAAACCATAGCAGCATTCATTTTAAGATGCTGAAATCTGGGTCAGCCCGCTGGTGCTGCAGTAGCACTATTGCTTGCTTTGCAATGCCAGCGACCCAGGGTCAGAAGCAAACTCAGGTTGCTGGAGGTCTGGCCATGGGAGTAGGATTGAGTACCTGGGGACTGCTCTCCTCCTCCAGGGAGGGTGCACTGCAGGTCCTGCTTCTTTACCACCACCTGTGTGACCATGGGTGGTGGTGCAAAAGTGCTGCAGAGTGATCAGGAGGGGAGGACACTAGCCAGGATCTGGAGCAGTGGCATGTCTCTGTGACCTACCTCCTTTGATCTCTAGTGTTGGTGCCCTCAGGGACAGAGACCAGAAAACTAGGAACAATCACTCCACATCAGCCACTGGCAGAAGGGACCCAGGTGCCCCAGACTTCATAACCAGGCTCCATGAGGGACCCACTGAGCTGCCTGACACACACTAAATGAGTGTGGAGGGGTGACCTGGGGTCCCCTCCCTTCCCACCTGGGGGGGGGTACAGTCCAGGCAGGATAGGGGTAGGCCCACAGGAGCTCCTGAGCATTACCTGAGGAGGAAGCTAGGGGATACCTAGCCTAAGGATCTCTGAAAAGTGGAGACTGATACTGTGAGAAGGGGACATAGAAAGAGAAAATACATTTTTTTTAAAGATACTGAAATCTTAGAGATTCTGTGCAGTGACATGCAATTTCTGTGAGGCACTGGTATAAGAATTCAAAATCCACAAGCCAAGCAGGATTCTGTGATTGTTACCAGTGTTACTGGTAAAACCAGAAAGCCAGGGTCCCTGATCCTAACTGATCTGCAGATCACCCTTTTTTCCTGTCACTAGGGTACCCTTATGCCTATCCCATGTATTCTTGAATTCCTTAACTGTTTTTGCTCCCATCATCTCCTTTGGGAGGCCATTCCAAGCATCCACCACTCTTTAAGTGAAGAAGTACTTCCTCATGTTGATCCTGAAATCCCCCAACTTTATTTTGTGTCCCCTTGTTCTTGCACATCTTTTTTGCAAAAAGGTGCCCTCTTGTACCTAGTTTATACCCCTGAGGTACTTGAATTTTTCTATCATGTCCCTTCCCCTTCCAGGGAATACATGTTGAGTTCCCACAGCCTCTCCTCATAAGGTTTTTCATGCTGGCATTGCACCATCTTTATAGACCTCCTCTGTACTGCCTTCACTCTGTCTGTCATTTTGGAGATGTGATCTACAAAACTGGACACAGTACTCCAGCCAAGGTCTCACCAGCGATCTGTACAGTGGCATAACCACCTTCTTCTTTCTGCTGGTGATACCCCTCTAAATGTACCCTAGCATCCTACTGGCTTTTCCACAGCCTTCTTGCATTATTTGGTCGCCTTTAGGTCATCTGATATGAGTATACCCAGGCCCCATTCCTGCCTGGTGGTTGCCAGTACCCCCACCCCATTTTGTATACCTCAGCTGAATTTCTGCTCCCCAAGTGCATGAATTTGCAGTTCATTGACATTGAATTGAAGCTGACACACTTCTGACCATTCCTCCAACCTGCTTATGTCTTTTCTAATTTTTTCAGTCCCCTCTGTAGTGTCAACCTTGTTGCAGATCTTGGTGTCATCTGCAAAACAAAATACTTTCCCATCCAACCCCTCTACAATGTCACTTATAAAGACATTGAAGAGTGCTGGTCCCAAGACTGATCCCTATGGCACCCCTCTGGTCACCTCCCTCTCCTCAGAGTGAAAACTATTTACCAGCACACTCTGTGCCCTGTTCTTCAACCAATTTCTGACCCAGTTTACTTCCTTGGGGCCCTTGCTGCCTAACTTGCTTGCCAACCTTCTATGTGGGACAGTATCAAAGGCCTTGCTGAATTCTAAGTAGGCCACATCCACTGCTCTTCTCTGATCCACCTCCCTTATCACCCAGTCAAAGAAATCTATTAGATTTGATTGGCATGACCTTCCTGCTGTGAATCCATGCTGTCTTGAATCTTGTGCTCCACTAGCTTCAAGGAATGATACAATCCTCTCCTTTAACAATGCCTCTATTAGCTTCCCCACCACTGAAGTCAGGCTGACTGGTCTGTAGTTGCTTGCCTCATCTTGGCTCCCACATTTGTGTAGAGCAACCACATTTGCCCTTCTTCAGTCTTCAGGGACTTTCCCTGTCTCCAGTGATCTGTTTAATAGGGTGGTTAGTGGGGATGCCAGAACCACTCTGAGCTCTTTTAATGTTCTGGGGTGTATCCCATCTGGCCCCATTGCCTTATCTGTTTTCAAGTTCCCAAGGTCCTCGAGGACTCTCTCTACCATGAATGAAGTGGTGCCAACTCCCCCCGGTTTGCTTTTATGGCTGAGCAGTGGGCCTTTGCCCTCCCATTCCTTCATGAAGGCGAACAAAAGTATGCGTTCACTATTTCTGCCTTCTTTATGTCCTCCTCTGCACACCCTCCTCTCTCCTGACAATCCCATTCCTTGTTTTCATTCTCTTGCTGATATATCTGAAGAATTCTTATCCCCCTTCTTTATAGCCTGTGCTGTATGTTCCTATGTTCATGCCTTTGTCTTGTTACCATTTTCCCTAGCTCCCTCTGCATTCCTACATACCACTCCCTGTCCTCTTCCTTTGTGTTTCTTTCTATCTCCTGAAGGCTCTTCTATTATCCCTCACTTTACTGGCCACGTCCCTTGAGAACCAAAGCAGTTGTTTCTTTTGCTTATTCTTGCATTGCTGTTTAACACAGAGCTTAGTTGCTTCTGTTATGGCCCCCTTTGAGATCAGACCACTGCTTTTCCACTCCTCCCCCCTTTGTTCTCTTTTGCTAGGGTTCCCCTGAGACATTCCACCATTTTGTCAAAATTGGCCTTCTTGAAATCCAAGACTTTGATTTTAGTGTGGTTTGCCTCCTCCCCTGTAGTTACATTAAACCACACTGTCCTGTGTCCACACTGACTCAGTCTGGAAGAACAGAAGCTCCATCAGGTTATTATACACCTGAAGACTTTAATTTATACTTTCAAGTATTTAACAATCATGGTCTTTGGCCTTTAACATTCTATATTTTAATACAATATGTTGTTCCATACTTTCATACTAAGGATCATACTAAGGCGCATGAAGAGCAAGGAGGCTGTGAAGCCCATGAGTGCTCCTATACTATCAAATTGCATACTAAATATAGTAATGTGTAAGTGTCTGTCCTGAAAGTAAAAACTCATCGAGGCGTTTCTTAAATTCTTGTTTCATTTTGCTGATTGCAACATTTAAGGGCAATTTGTTCCATGGTTGTATAACCTGTAGGGTGAAGAAGAATTTTCTGTTTTTATAATGAAAGTGTTTGACTGCCAATTGTAGGAAATGCCCTCAAGTATCATAAGAATAGTTTTTAAACTCTAGACCAAGTTCTTTTTTTCCATTTAAAGTTTATTGGAATGTTTTTATGATACAGAGGACAGATATACATATTATGGATACCATATACATTGGACAGTGCACCAAAATGAATCTCCTCACCTCTCACCCTCCCCATACTTCCCTGGATCTACATGCCTACCCTACTAGTATTTTACTATTATTCTAACCCATTTTCCTAAAAACCATATAGCACAATCAATTCAAATGGGGGAAATACATATTTGATACAAAGAATACAGCAGCAGAGGTTAATTATATAGAGTATAAAGTATACAATGGGTCCCAGATTTTTTTCAGCTTTCCTGATCTAGTATACAGGTTTGCTATGGTCCACTCAGTTCTAAGGTTCACCAGTTCTGTTAACCACTTTCCATATGAAAAGTCCTCCTGACTCACCCAGTGTCTTAATATCAGTTTCTTTACAGACTTAGAAATAAGAGCCATGTAATATTTCCTGTTGAGAACCCCTATCTTCATACAATCTCCTAGAAGATATATTTCAGGTGTAAATAAGTCCTGTAATCCCAAAATAGGATCTGCTCTATTCTGGATGGCTGTCCAAAGAGGAGTGACTTTAGAACAGGTCCAGAAAATGTGGTATAATGTACTTTCATGTTGAAGGCATCTAACACATTGAGATGAGGGTGTCAGTCCAAATCTAGCCATTTTTTGCAGAGAGAAGTATAAATTGTGTAGGATGTGCATCTGCATCAACTTTAATCTATCTTGGGTGACAAATTTGTGACAGTTATGCCAGCGGACTGACCAGTCTATATCAAGATCGGGGAAGAAAGTAGACCAGTAATGGGTCGGTCCAAAACAGTCTGGGTATAACCAGTCAAACAGTATGCCATATACAGTATTTTGGAGACTGCCTTTGGGTAGCCCACTAATTGAGACATTTGTTTAGGAAGGAGGGGAATACTACTAACTCAGGATCTTGTCATAAGATTTGTATTAATAAGTGTCTTAATTGAAAAACATTAAAATAATTATTATTTGGGATCTTAAACTTCTGTTTGATATCATTGACTGATAACCATGACCCTCCTTCTTGTATAAGGTCATTAATTTGTAGCTCCCTTAAGTACGGCAACCAGTTTGGGGGAATGGTTTTGTCTTCTATTTAAAAATTTGAATTACCAAATAGAGGTTGGTTAATGTCTATTCTGTTGTTATATTTAAGAAAGCGACAGAGTTGGGAATGGATCCTTATAGACAATGCTATCAGAGTATTTTATAATTTACTGGGAAGGAGGTCCTCTCTAGTATGCAGACGAGCTTCTGGGTCTAGGCTACAGACCCGTATTTGGGTTAATTCTATTTTGAGCCAAGAAGGAGAGTGATGCACGGTATCTGGTAATAGCCATCTCTGACTGGCCCAGAATTAAAGCCCTATGTGAGGCAGACGTAGGCCTCCTCTGAGTTTAGGTGCCACTGATTTAAGGAATGCCATTCTGTGGGTTTTATTTGACCAGATACATTTAACAAAGAGGCTACTGTATGTACCTTCTTAAACCAGGATAAAGGAAGCCAGGTTTTAAGCAGTGATAGGGGATAGAAAATATGTGGGAAAATGTTCATTTTCAGTAAGATGATCCTGCCCCAAATTGAAAGTGGAAGGGAAGACCATCTGCTAAGGTCTTGAGCAATTAGGTGGATCAGGGAATCTAGGTTTAACTTTAATGAATATCCAGGATATCTAGAAAGTTCAATTCCTAGATACCTTAATGAGTCTTTTTGCCAGGAAATTCCCAATGTCACAATGTCTGCTTTAAACAATTTATGATTAAGGGGAAAAAACAATTGTTTTATTTACATTCAGTTTGTAGTTAGAGATTTGGATAAATGAATTTATGATATCTAACACTGGGGGAATTGAAGTAATAGGATTTGATAACTGAAGGAGGAGGTCATCCACGTAAACTGAGACCTTTATGTCACAAGGGTGTATTGGGATGCCTTGTATTTCAGGGCAAGCTTGTAATCTTCAGATTAATGGCTCCAGATATAAATTAAAAAGTAGCGGGGAAAGGAGGCATCCTTGTCTTGTTCCTGAATAAAGAGTAAAGAGCTCTGAGATGACCCAATTACCTGATACTCGAGCAGTTGGAGATTGATATAGAGATCTAATCCATTTTTGAAAGCTATACGGAAAACCAAAAGCTTTCAGAGTCTGAAACAGGTATTGCCGATTGACCCTGTCGAATGCCCTCTCGGCATCCAGAGAGACCAAGGCACAGGAAAGGGGGCATCTGTGGATGCCGAGAAGACATGGGACAGGGTATGAAGGTGGTCTGCCGATGATCTACCCTTCATTAATCTAACCTGTTCCGGTCCGATGATAGTAGAGACTATAGAACTAAGACGGTTGGCTAGCAGTTTAAATAGAATTTTAACATCTTGATTCAGTAGGGAAAAAGGGTGGTAATTCGAGAGATTTACTAACATACTAACATACTAAAATGCCAGCAGAATAGGCCTAACGGTCTTCCGTGTCTGCTCGTTTGGTCAGCCTCCACACTGGGTGCTGACCTTGCTGCCCCCCTCGCCTCCTCTGGCTTCTCCCTTCCCAGTTCTGGATATTCTTGCTGCATTGGATTTTGCTTCCAGAACCCTTCCCCTGTACCTGTCCCACCCCCTCTTGAGCCCCTCCACTGTCTCTGCCTCCACCAGCCCCCTAGGCAGCGCATTCCATGGCTCCACCACCCTCTCAGTGAAGTAGCACCTCCTCCTTTCTCCCCTGAATCTTCCCCCTTCCAGCTTCCACCCATGCCCTCTAGTGGCCCCCTCCTCCTTCCTTCGAAGCACCCTGACTGTTTCTCCCCTATTTACCCTCTTCATGTACCTGAAGACCTCTATCATGTCTCCCCGGTCCCTTCTCTCTTCCAATGTGTACATATTTAGCTCTTCGAGCCTCTCCTCATAGGTCCTGTCCCCCAAGCCCCAAATCATTTTGGTTGCCCTCCTCTGGACCCTCTCCAGGAGGGTAATGTCCCTCTTTAAGTGTGGCCTCCAAAACTGCACGAAGTACTCAAGGTGCGGCCTCACCAAGCAGTTATACAGAGGGAGTATCACTTCCCTCCTTCTGGAGGTGATCCCCCTAGCGATGCATCCCAGCATCCTGCTGGCCTTGCTGCTGCCTCCTACAAGTCTCCGAGTTGTTCATCTTGACATCCACCACCACCCCCAGGTCCTTCTCAGCCATCGAGACTTGTAACATTTCCCCAGGTGTACACTTGGCCTGGGTTTCTAGCCCCAGGTGGTGTACCTTGCATTTCCTGCATTGAACCTCAGCTTCCACTTTCTAGACCATCTTTCCAGAGCCTCCAAGTCCCCTGTAGGGCCACCTCCCTCCTCCCCATCCATCCACCGCCCCAGTTTTGAGTCATCCAAAGAGACTCATCTCAGTCCTGATTCCTGTCCTTATGTCAGAGATGTAGGCATTGAAGAGAGGGCCCAAGGACTGATCCCTGTGGAACCCCACTAATGACCCTCCTTGGGGATGAGACTATCCCGCCAACTACGACCTCTGGGTCCGGTCCTGGAGCCAATTGCCTATCCATCTGATTATCTGGTTCCCCACCCCCATTTCTCCCAGCTTATCCAACAGGCCCATGTGAGGAACAGAGTTAAATGCCTTGCTGAAGTCTAGAAAGAGGACGTCCACTGGTCTACCCAGGTCCAAGGCACTCATCACCCAGTCATAGAACTCCACAAGATTTGTCTAACATGAATTCCCCGGGACGAATCCTTGCTGTCTATCATCCAGGCACCCTGACTTTTCCATGTCCTCCCATAGCATCTCCTTGACAATGCCCTCCATCACCTTGCCCACCACCGATGTCAGGCTGACAGGCCTGTAGTTCCCTGCCACCTCCCTTTATCCCCCCTTGTGGATAGGCACTATATTCACCACCTTCCAGTCCTGGGGCACCCACCCTGTTCTCAGAGAGATGGTGAAAAGCTCTGCCAGGGGTTTTGCCAGGACAACTGCAAGTTCCTTCAGCACTCTGGGATGTAATTTATCCGGCCCCGGTGCTTTCTCTGTCTTAAGGGAGCTGAGGGCTTCCCTCACTCTCTCTGCTGTGATTTCCACTTCCGGTACCTCTTCTCCATGCTTAGCTCTCCTCCCTCCTGCCAGTGATGCCTCCCCTTCCCAGACCCGCTGATTGGTAAGGGTCCCCCCCTCCTCAGTATCTCTGTCTCCTCCCATGTATGATGCAGCACCCCTCTATATACTTGGTTTAGGTATACGTATAATCACTGCCTCCAAAAGAGATGCATCAGTATGTGCTCCTGAGAGTATATGCTGGTAAAGGAGAAGCAATAAGGGGATAATTTGTTTTTTAAACTTTTGATAGAAATTGGTTGAAAAACCATCAGTCCCTGGGGTTTTGTTTAAGGGTAAGTCTCTGATTGTATCAGACAGTTCCTTAAAAGTAATTGGGGATATCAGAATATTTTGCTGATCATCAGTAAGACCGGGCAAGTTTGCCCCTTTCGAATAGTTATCCAGACAATTCTCAGTTGGGAGATTTGGCATGGGGCCATATACATTTTTATAGTAATCTGTAAATTCTGATATTATTTCACTCAGGGTGGTCTTCAATGAGCCATCTGATTGTGATCGTATTGAGGCTATATACTGGGATGATTCCACTTGTTTAATTCTAAGGGCCAGGAGATGTCCTGCCTTTTCTCCCTGATATGTATAGGAAGCTTGTGTTTTTAATATGGCATATTCCACCTTTTCTCTCAATAGATCTAAATAAGCCGGTCTTAATTTAATTAACTCCTGCCTAATGGATTCAGGGGTATTTGGGGCCAAGTCTCTTTCTGTAACTTTAATTTGGGATAACAGTTGGTACAGATGTTGTTCTCTCATTTTTTTTCTTTGGAAGCTAGACTAAGAAGTATCCCCCTGAGATATGCCTTAAAGGCACACCATTCAATATCTGGTCTCCTTGTGGTGCCTTGGTTAAGTTCTATAAATTTGTACTATATGCCAGGATCTTGTAGATTTGATCATTGAATTTCCATCTTGTCCCCCGCCTTGGGCAATGATAATACTGTCAACTGACATAACACAAGAGAGTGATCCGAAGGAGGGCCAGGTTGGATCAAGACTCCAATAACTCCAGGAATTAATGAGTGAGAAAGTAACAAGTAATCAATCCTGGATGAGGTTTTGTGGAATGGGGATATATATGTATATTCCCTATCTAGGGGATGGAGTATCCTCCAGATATCACATAGTCCAGCCAGGTCCATTAGTTCCTTGGAAGCCCACTGGGTTGATGAGAGACCTTTTCTATAATGTCCGGTTTTATATAATACAGGATCATAAACCAGACTGAGATCTCCCTTGATTATCATTGGGAGTGATATAAAGGGACTTAAGGTTTGGAAAAGATGTGTAAAAAATCCTGGCGTATCCTAATTTGGTCCATAAAATCAAACTAGTATTTCTTTAGCAAAAATGTTACCTTGTACAAAAATAAATCTGCCCTTGGGATCTCTAATTATTTTATAAGGTGAGAAAGGAAGTCTTCTATGTATTAAAATCATAGTTCCACAACTATTAGTGGATCCGTCTGTTGAGAATACCTGGCCAATTTGTTGCTGTCACAGCTTAAATGATACAGTGTCTAGCAAATGAGATTCTTGTACAAAGATAATCTCAGCTGATAGAAAATGTAGGTGTTTCAAAATCTGATACTGTTTAGGCTTTTGCCTGACCCCTTTCACATTCCACATTGCTATACTAATTGGTTTGGCCATTGTATATTCTCTTGTGGACCCCAACAAAGTCGGGAAGAAATTAAAATCAATGCATAATTTTCTGCTATGTTGCTGAGTTGTGCTATACTACCCTCCGCCCCTATTTTCCTCCCTTGGCCCTGTCTTCCCTTTAATACAACTATCCATATAGTTATGAAGAGAATCCATAGAACTATCACAAGACTTAACAAAACCCCAGCCCACCCCCATTCTATTCGTATAACATTGTACGGCACTACCTTTCGACCTCCCTCTTAACTATCCCATTGCCCAACTCTATAAAGGTAATAAGAAAAACAGATAAACCCAAGTTTAATTC
Organism: Neoceratodus forsteri; assembly: GCA_016271365.2. Taxonomy (NCBI): domain Eukaryota; kingdom Metazoa; phylum Chordata; order Ceratodontiformes; family Ceratodontidae; genus Neoceratodus; species Neoceratodus forsteri. The sequence goes on along the minus strand of CM057458.1, from coordinate 783,282,075 downwards.
ATTGAAAACTTGTGACAGACCATTAAAATAAGGTTGTCTATGAATATTTAGGTCTCATTTGTTTATCTTTCCCTTCCTCCACAATAGCGGTGGGGAATAGAGATCGATCCTCCTGCATCTCAAACATATAACTTCCTACAGGAGTAATACTTACAGAAACAGCTTAAACCTTCAACAGCAGAAACAGGGTTCCTGAAAATATATTCTAGTTAAACATAAATGATTGAAATAATAATAGTTGCTCGAGTCCTATCAGCGAAAGAACCCTACGTAGACATATAAATTGAAATGCGGTGTTACAGTTCAAAACCAATGTCAGAAAAGTTACTGTGCTGTTTTCACTAGCTCGATGCAAGTGGTCCCTCTAGTGGCAATATGCCGTAATTAGCATATACTGTTCTAGTGTAAAATTTTGCGCAGATTCCTTAAAATGTAGTCTTTGCACAGCAAAACAAAGAAAAGGAAAAACCAGGTGTCTGTATTCAGTCCTTAATACTCATGCCTTGAGTCCCTGATTAGCCACAAGAGTGAAAATAAATGTAAAGGTGTCAGATTGCAGGTTACAGTCCCAAATTGTCCTGGAATGCTCGCAGTCTGGGAAACAAGATCCCAGACCTGCAGGCAATAATGACAGAGGCTAAACTGGACATAGTAGCAATTATCGAGATGTAGTTTACCAGTAACCACACTTGGGAGACTTCAGTACCTGGCTATGTGCTTTTCAGAAGAGACCAAAATGCAAAAAAGGGGGATGGAGTGGCCCTGCATGTCAATGAAAATATCAAAGCTACCAAATTCAGAATACACATAAGGAGCCAGAAGAACTGTGGGTCACCCTGGAAACAGTAAATGGGACAGCAATAAGAACTGGGGTTGCTTCAGGCCCCCAGACCAGGGGCAGGACATAGACACATTACTGTTAGAAGATATACAAAACATGACAGCTAAAGGGGAGGTTCTGATAATAGGAGACTTCAACATTCCTGATAGAGATTGGTCAATACCTGCAGGAACATCTGCCAGAACTAGACACATGGTGAATTCCCTTCAGTGTGATGGCCTCAAACAACTGGTACAACAACCCACAAGAGACAGGACTATCCTAGATCTAGTGCTGACTAACAGGGAAAGGATCACAGATCTCCAGGTAGAAGGTCACCTGGGGCCAGTGACCATCACATGGTATGATTCAATTTAGCCACTACAACTAAATCATCCCATTCCAAGGCAAAACTATGGGACTTCAGAAGAGCTGACTTTGATAAGATGGCCAACAGAGTTAAGCTAGCCCTGGCAATAATAAATACAGGTGAGGGGGTACAGGCAAAGTGGGCAAGCATTAAGGATGCAATACTTGAAGCAATATCCCATTGTGTCAGAGAGAAAAGGAAGTGCAAAAGAAGAAGGACACCACTTTGGTTCTCAAAAACAGTAGCAGAAAAGCTCAAAGCCAAATGGCTGGCCTTCAGGAAATTTAAGGGAACACAGCGGGATGAAGGTAGGGATGCATACCAAACTTCCCTAAGGGAAGCAGGGAAGACAGTAAGGCAGGCAAAGGCCCAAACTGAGGAAACACTAGCACAAACAGTAAAAGAAGGTGACAAGACTTTCTATAGATACATTAGTGAAAGGAGAAAGTCCAGAGGGCGTATTGCTAAGATTAAAGGAGATAAGGGGGCATGTGAGGAGGATGACCATGTAAAAGCATCTATCCTAAATAGATACTTCTGCTCAGTATTTGCTGAAGAGAAGGTAGGGCAGGGCTCACAGCTCAGCCCCATGGACATAGGGGGCAGGAAGGTGAGCACTAGTCCCTTTACAAAGGGTGGAACTAGCAGAGCCATTATCAAAACTGTTTAGAGAGTCTCTGAGCACAAGAGAGGTCCCAGAAGATTGGAGAAGGGCTCATGTGATCCTGCTCCACAAGAGTGGTAGCAGGGAGGAGGCAGAGAACTACAGACCAGTCAGTCTTACCTCAGTAGTGGGCAAGATTATGGAGGCACTCCTGAAGAAAAGGATAGTGCAATACCTGGAATCCATAAGAGCACAGGATCCAAGAGAGCATGGGTTTACAAAAGGAAGGTCCTGTCAAACTAATCTCATAGATTTCTTTTACTGGGTAACAAGAGTGGTGGACCAAGGGGGAGCAGTTGATGTTGCCTACCTTGACTTCAGCAAAGCTTGTGATACTGTTCCACATAGAAGATTGATTAAAAAGCTGGGTAGGCTCAGAGTGGGTCAGAAGTTGGCCAACTGGGTGGCAAACTGGTTAGCGGGCAGAAAATAGAGAGTGGTGATAAACGGTATACAGTCAGAAGAGATGCAAGTCACAAGTGGGGTACCTCAGGGATCAGTTCTGGGGCCAGTCCTCTTCAATAACCTTCATCACTGACATTGCAGATGGACTGGAGGGTAAGATTTGTCTGTTTGCAGATGACACCAAGATCTGTAACAGAGTAGATGATCCAGATGGGGAGGGCAGAATGTGAACAGATATGGATAAACTAGTAAACTGGCCGGAAGAGTGGCAACTGGGGTTTAATGCAAAGAAGTGCAATATCATGCACATAGGGAAGAGAAACCCTGAAGCCACCTATAGGCTGGGATGGGAGTTGCTGGCAGTCACAAGGCAAGGATACTTGGGCATCATCATCACCGATGACCTGCAATCATCCAAGCAGACCACTAAAGCAGTATGTTAGGCTAGGGGGATGTTAGGGTGTATTAGTAGGGGTATCACAAGTGGGAAGAGGGAGGTAATAATCCCTCTTTACAAGACACTGGTTAGGCCCTATCTGGAGTACTGCGTGTAGTACTGTAGGCCACACCTTCACAAGGACATTAACTGAATTGAGGCAGTCCAGATAAGGGAAACCAAAATGGTGCAGGGACTGCATCAGAAAATATATGAGAACAGATTAACGGAGCTCAATATGTATACCCTAGAGCAAAGGAGGGAGAGAAGTGATATGATTGAAACATTCAAACACCTTAAGGGCATTAATAAGGTGAAATAGTCTAACATGTTTCAATATAAGAAAAATAGCAGGACAAGAGGACACAGCATGAGTTTAGAGGGAGGCCGATTAAGGGGTAATGTGAGGAAGTTCTTTTTCACAGAAAGGGTGGTGGATGCATGGAACTGCCTACCTCAGGAAGTGGTGGATATGAATACAGTGCAGGGCTTCAAACAGGCATGGGATAGGCATAAGGTAGCAATACAGATGAGTATGAATAGATAGGCCATTGACAGAGCAAAGGCTGATGGCACATTAATAAGGTAAAAAAAAGAAATGTGCAGACTGGATGGGCCTTGTGGTCCTTATCTGCCATCAACTTCTATGTTTCTATATAAACAACTGCCTATCTACATCAATTCCTTCATTTTGATATGTTCATCACATTTATATCCGATTACTAGTAATTTATACACAAATAAACAGCAGAAGAGGGTTATTCAGGATTCCTCTTCCTACAGAGTGAATGATCAAAAATAAATCAGTACTTTGTCCTGTATTTCTATGATTCAGTAACTAGCATTGTCACCAGTCTCCGATCATCGGTTGTGAAATAGATCAGGTAAAGCTTGTTGTAGGGTTGTTTGAGCTGAGTCAGTATTCTCAAATGCAGACCACAATCCTGCTAACAACACTTGCAGATGAGTTGGCTATCCCATTTTAAACTTTATTCCTGCTGTGATTAGTTTGGAGACTATCGGATGAAACTGAGTACGGTGCTGCCTCACAGTAGCTGGTAGGTGCTGTGTAATTCGTATTCTGGTTCCCTCCTATTGAATTTCTTATAATTTTCTGATTTTACCCAAGAGAAATTGCTTCTCCTGAAAGTTCAGGAATTTGAAAATGAGGGGTCGAGGTGCAGAGCCGGGTGGTGGCATGGGTCTAAGGGCTCTGTGTGCCCATTCCATAGTGTATGCATCTCCAAAAGGTGAAGGGCCTGCTAGCTTTGCTGTCAATTTTTGTATGAAAAGGATTGTATTCGTCCCCTCTTCCTTCTCCGGAACACCAATTATGACTACATTATTTCTGCAACTCCTCCTCTCTAAATCCTCTTTTCAATTCAAGTTTCTTGATTTTTTGTCTGTTGTCTGTAGCATCACTATTGATTCAGTCCACTCACTTCTCCAGGGAAATAAGGCGTGTTTTGTTGTCTGCCATCCTTATGGAGAGCTCTTTGAGCACAGATGCCATTTGTTTAACCTCAGCCACTAGCGATTTTACATCCTCTTGAAAAGGATTGAATTACAGGAGGAATCGCTCAAGCGTGAGAGGGGTCATCTCAGTGGCCTTGGACAGAGTGGTGGTAGTAGTAGTAGTTAACTTACCGCTAAGCCTCTGTTGGGCCTTGGAGTGCTTGCTTATCTTCTCTGGGGAAACAGGAGGAATGTGTTTTGGTAAAGTGAGACGCATCTCCACTTCCATTCTGGTAGCCAGTTCTTTCCTTCTTCATTCCAGCAGTGGAATGTGCCAAAAAAGAGTTAGAAAGATTGAGAAATAGAGAATTGGAGCTCTATTTTGATGCTGGGTGATGGGAGCTGTCTCGAGGAGCTGTTACTCGGAGCACCGCATCACATGGTTTCCAACTCTAGACCAAGTTCTGACATTAAGTATGGGTCATTGATAATATCAAATAAAAATTGTAAATCAGCCCTTAACCGGCATGTTTCAAGTGACATTAGATTAAGGGAAACAAGTCTATTATTATATGATGTATTGTATAAGCCATGTGTAGTTTAGTGTAATTTCTTTACTTTCTCTAACTGGGTGCAGTTGGATTTTTTATAAGGGCACCACAACTGAGATACATATTCTAAGTGAGGTCTGGCATAAGCTTGAATCAAAGGCATCATAATGTTTGAGTCACAGGGTTGGATAGACCAAATTACCTTATTTGTTTTACTGATAACTTGATTAACTTGGTTTGAATGCTCCAGGTTATTTGAAATAATGATTCCTAGATCTTTTTCATCAGAGGTAATCAGTAAAATGGAATCACCCAGAGTGTATGGAGTGTTGGGATTTTGAGGTCCCAGTTGCAAAATGTTTCATTTTACAGTTTCTGTTATTGAGTTTCATTCCCCATTTGGATACCCAAATCAAAGATATAAGTCTCACTGAATGGCTTCAGCCTGATCTGGGGTTGCACAATAGCCACCAATTTTGACATCATCTGCATATTTTATGGATGCAGAGATGCAGGTGCTAGTTATATCTGAGATGAAAGCCTTCAAAAGGCAGGTGCCCAAAACTGAGCCCTGAGGCACCCCAATAGTGACAAGACTCACATCAGAATGTTCACTATTAATGAGCACTCTTTGAGTCCTACCAGTTAACCAGTTACATATACAAAGAATTAGGAATTTATTTATATTGAAATTTAGTAATTTGTCTGTAAAAGCCCAACGGGGCATAATGTCAAAGGCTTTACTAAAGTCTAAAAATATAGTTTTATATAGGCTTTTCCTATCAGGCTCAGTACTGACTGTCTCATAAAAGCACATGAGGTTGGCTAAGCAGCCTCTGCCTTGCTTAAACCCATGCTGTTCGGGGTCATGTTCATCCAGAATAGATGTAATGTTGTTCATTATTAGTCTTTCTAGAACTTTACAGACAGTTGAAGTATGGCTGATTGATCTGTAATTCTCCCACAAAGATTTTGGGCCATTTTTATAGATGAGGGTGACATGAGCATGCTTCCAGTCTTCTGGGACAGAGTTGTTCACTAAACATCCCTCAAATATTGTTTTCAATGGATGTACCAAACAATGGCCAAAAGGTGTAATAAGTGTCCAGAAATGTCATCTGGACCAAAACTAGTCTTACTTTTTTGGGCTAAGAGTTTTGTAAGAATCTTGTCTAATGTAAAGGTGATGTAACTAGAGTCACCCAGACAAGGGCTTTGTACATTCCACTAGTCGGTGCTAAAAATATCACAGAATTTTTTATTGAATAAGTTAGCCATGATTTTTTGATCATGGATTAAGGTGCAATGAATTTGTATGGGCCCCACTAGACTAATAGGTTTTTTCAAAGAATTGACTTAGGAGTAACATTGTTTTCCATTATTTTTATTAGCTGTTCGGGCAAGATTATATTCCCACCTTGTTTTGGCATTCCTTATTTCAGTCTTACATTTATTTTGTTTAGCTATGTAAGCTGCCAGGATATGAGTGTTTTTTGATTTTAAGTAGGACCGATATTTTTTGTCTTTAAGTTTGAGTAATCTATTTATTGATTTATTTAGCCATTTGGGGCAATGTTTAGTATGTTAATATTTTCCCTAGTAGGTATATACTTCTCCCTAAGATGGAGTAAGGTACTTTTAAGGGAGTCCCAGCATTTAGTATTAAGTCCATGGAAGGCAGTCTCCCAGCAAATTATATTTAGTTCGTCCTTAAATTTTGGCATGTCAGCTTTATCATATAAATACATTTTTGTTGATCCAGTGTTAGGCATGAAAACAGTTTGTAAAGTGAATGAAATATAATTATGATCACTGTTTCCTACTAGTGAGTTAATACTAGCATTTATAAGGTCTAGGTGATCATTTCCAAGTACTAGATCAAGGATCATGTCCCCTCTGGTTGGAGTTAAAATATGCTGATTAAATCAGAATTAGTTGCAGATAGAGAGGAATTTTCTTCCCTTACAGGATATGGATGTTTTATATTTTGAATTATTGCCACCAAGATTTAAGTCACCGTTTATAATGACATCACTCAGTGCTGCAGCATTTTCAAATTCCATTAAGGCTGCATCATAGTGGTCGGGGGTGGAATCTGGAGGTCTGTAGCAAGTACCAGTAATCAGTGGTTGAGAGTTTGACGGAAACAGTTTAACCCAAATGGTCTCCATCTCAACACCATGAGTACAGACTTTATCTGAGACCTCAATGGATTTTATGCTGCTATTAATAAATAGGGCAACACCTCCTTGTTTTCTAGAGAGACAATCAAGTTTATATATACTATAACCAGAAATGTGGATGTCCCATGATGTTTTATTGTCCCCCCAGGTTTCAGATATGGAAATGATAACAATGTTGTTCTGTATAGCCCTGATTTTAATTCATCCAGCTTGTTATTGAGACACATAGTATTGAAATACATACATTTTAAGTGAGTTCTGATGAGAGGGTAGTTATGGTTAGATTTATTTGTTTTTAGAGGAGGGAAACAATTCCCCTCCCCCCCATTTATTTAGTTTAAATGGAATGAGATTTTATCTACAATGTGTTTGCTGAGTGAAGTTCTGCCCCTATGACTTAAATGTAATCCATCCCAGCAATAGAGTTCAGGTCTATTCTCAAAATTCTCCCAATGAGTAATACAAGTCAGACCCTGTCTCAGGCACCATTTCTGCAACCATTCATTTATGGTTTTGATCTTTCTGGTTTGATACTCAGTAGCTCTAGGAATAGGAAGGATTTCAGAAAAACAAATGACTGACCCTAAATTAACAAGTTTATTAGTTAGGGCAGCACACTCTTGCTGGATTTTATGTATAGAGTCAAATACAATATTATTAGCTCCAGCGTGTATGACAGTTAAGGGTCTAGCACCACAGTCATGTAAAATATTACCAAACATGGCTGTTATGTCCGAGATTTTTGCTCCTCTAAGGTGGAGCATGTTCTATTTGTTTTATTTGAGTTACTGTACAGACAGCCCTATCAAGATGTTTGATGAGGAAGTCACCCAAGACATACACTTGTCTATCACTGTGTAAAGTAGGGTCAGTACTAATCTCCATGTCTGTTGGAGCAGTTTGATTGTTATTTTCTACATCAATAAGATTATTTGCTAATGAGATAGGTTTTGTAACTGGACTATGCTGGGGGGAGGGTGCAGCAGTGTCTGGTGAATTGACAACCATATTTTGAGCCCCAAGGGTAAGGCTAGGAAAGGATGAAGCAGTTCTGGTTCCTGCTTGCAAGAAATTAGATCCAGAACTAACAAATTCGGACATGCTTTGATCACCTCTATCCTGAAAAGGTGCTTGATCTGAGGGGAGATCCAAGTGGGCCAGGAGGGTCAGACAAACTTGAATTTGTATCCTCAATGTCCACATGAATCAAATCTCTTTGAAGTAAGAAGGCAACAATTCTGGGCCTTTTGTCCTTTCTTAAAAACCCTAGTATTCTGTACAAGGTGCCAGTTATCCTCTGTAGTATAACCTGTATCATCTTCCCTGTCCCTTTTTCTGTTTAGAGAAACTGTAGGATTAGAAGGAAAGGTTCCAGGCACATTTGCAGAGGGTATGTTATTATCAGGAGGGACATGATCAACATAGTTGTTAGAACAGGTAGATCTTGGGACTTTGTTGACACTAACTGTTTCATTAAACATTTTATATCCATTTGCCATTTCCTTCTGGCTAATCTCAAGGACTGCAAGTATGGTATTGAAGTAGTTTATTTCTTCTAACATATCTACATTTTGTTGACATTTGGGACATGCAGCATATAAGGTTGTATAGGATTAACAGTGGAGGTGATAATATATATAAAGCAGCTGGAACATTTAATGCCTACCTCAACATCCAAGGTCATAATAGTATCAGCCATACCAGTAGTGTGTAATTAATATACCATGTAATACTTGGAGAATCAGCAATGACAAGACACACGCAGATTATAATTAACAAGTGCTTCAAACTTGTATAATTCAGTACACATTATAGTAAGAACTCTGCCCCCGTATGTACCTGTTATCTTGCTGACAATGAGGAGGTAATATACAAATTTCAAATCTGAATGAAGAAAGGCAGTTTACCTGGGCCTCAGTCCCCATTTCCCCTCCTGCTTCCCGCAGGCTGTATTAAATACACCTGGTGACCCATAAATCCAAACCCGGGATCATCGAGCACCAAACAAGAGATTTTGTTTAATAAACTTTAAAATATGTGCGATTATATATTTTTCTTGATTATTCTACTTAGCATTTTTATTGGTCCTTATACTATGCTTCATTCAGCAACCACTTAAATGAATGTTTCACTCAGAAAGTCAATGGTTTGCATATTAAATTTGTGGAACTTGAGGAAACATTTCCTTTATTTTGTTACCCAATGATATTTAAACCACTGGAATAAAATACATGTATTTTTAAAGAGGACCTTCCCCAGTCCGTTTGACTTCCGTGCATAAATTACCCCTTCTTGCATTGATTCTGGTATTGTATGTCATTGCTGTCCACTGCTGTTAGTTTTTGCATTCTGAGCTGCTAAAAACTGCAGGGTGTACCGGAGTTTCTATAGCAAGCCTGGTGTTGCTGTGGGCCCAGGGCTGTACTGCTGACATTACTATAGGGCAGAATCAATTTCACACAAAAAAAACGTACTGACAAGGCATTTGGATTTTGGCATAATGCATTGCTAACAGGGTGTCTTGGGGAAGGGGAAACACAGCATGTACACTGAGTACTGGTAGGTTTCCCTTGCAACATTGTTGCAACTGCATGGTACTGCACAGTGTGAATCACTCCTCTACCCTATTGTGATGTCATGAGGAGGTAGCAGCCCAGCAGCTGAACAGCAAAGGCAAGTTCTGCAGGGCTCAAAAACAAATCCAAATTATGGAAGGCAGAGTAAACCTTGGCCAAAAATAACAAATGCACATACCTTTTCAGGTCTAGTACTGCATAAAATGACTACAAGCTGTAACTTTTTGGACCATCATCGAAGGTCCTCTTTAAATTGTCATTTCTCTGCCACCCTTATACCACATTTGTTCTGCTTCTCTCTGAATAGTTTTAATATATTAATACCCCACAAGGTAGATTTACTGCTGGACCTCATCTTCAGCTCCTCACAAACAAGTGCAAAGATATGTTTTTGTTAGTTTATTTTTTACTACAGTATATGCATGGGAGACTTTATTTATTTGAGGTCACAATGAGTAGCTATACAAAACCAGCCCAGAGGAAAACAGTAATTGTTTGCAGCATTTAGTAACTGATTTTTTTTTGTTAGAGTATATGGAATTGGACACTGCTTCCATTCATTCATCTGCATGGGAAGTCCATATTATTTATTTTAAAGCACCATGGGCCTCATATTTGAAGGCCAAGTTTAGAATTATTCAGCATCCCTGGGATACAGTTTTCTGCATGATGCCCAAAAGAATATATGTTCAAGCAAGGACAGAGCACACTGTAAGTGGATAATGAGCACAAATACAAGTTTGTCCAGCTGCAAAGTACAATTTCTTTGGGACAGTGCAGGTATGACAATGGATACGGAACAGGCAGTACAGGCAAAAAATATCAGTCATTGCATCCCAAATGTGTTAGTACTGTTGTCCAAATGTATTGGGTTTGATTGTCCCCATGCAAAGGAGCCATGCCTCATTCAAGGCACTGCAGGTCATTAACATAACTTTCTCATTTGATTGTGAGGAGACTGGGCCAGAGCCCAGTGTTAATAGATGTATATCATAGCTACTAGGGATGGGCAAACTGCCTCTGGTGCAGTTCTGACCCCCCCAGATGTGGCCGACTTGGCTTTGACCAGGAATACTGAGCCTGTGATGGCTCAACACAGATTACCAAGTAGGCCCAGTTCAGAAGTGCATTCCAGTCTAGAATAACACTCTCACTATGGTAAAGGCAGTGCAGGCTGCAGAAAAGTGCAGGAAAAAAGGGATTATTTTCATCTCCAATCTCTGCCAAAGAATCCCGAGTTCCTGGGCCACAACATGACTAACAAAAGAAAACACTCGAGATCCTGGGGCACTGAAGGGAACCGACCAATGAGGATCTCTGTTCTTTGATTTACACATGTTTCAGCCTATCTTTTGTGTCAGCCACCACAGAACCACCTGAGGAAACCAAGTACTGAGCATATGTGAGGCTTTGCAGTCAAGAGAGATAGATAGATATGTGTGTGTGTGTGTGTGTGTAGATGCCCCCCAAGAAAATGATTACAATTTTGTGGGAGAGGGAGAGGGAGAGGGAGAGTAGAGACCAAGAGACCAATTAATTCAACAGCACAAAACAGCAGAATGCTGCAGACATTGCAGCAGACTGAGTACTCATTAAAATATGATTTTTTTCATTAGAAAGGGAGAGGGAATACAGAGAGACCAACAAATTCAACAGCAGAATGCAGAGTAGACAGCAGTAGAGTGCATACATTGCAAACTCCACAGTAAAATGATAAAACACCTGTTTTTGTTAGTTAGCTAGAGAGAGAGAGAGAGAGAGAGAGAGGGGAGTCAGAGAGACCAATGAATTCAAAAGAGTCAGACAGGACAGGAGGACTCTGACTGAAGGTCATAGTGCATCAGTAATTTTGAAGGGCGTGGGCTTATAGTGCTATAGATTTTGAAGAGAGGTGTCACCCACATCTCAGACTCTTTGTTGCCCATCTCTGTGTTGCCCTGAAAGGTCTTATAGTCCTAGACTCTGTGTTACCCATCTCTGTGCCATAGTGCCATACAGATTGTGAAGGTAGCAGTGTCACATCTCATATTCTGTGTTGCCCATCTCTGTGCCTGAACTTGTACTAGGTCTTATAGTACCTCATGTATTTTGAGAGGGGGGTGTCACCCACATTTCGGATTCTGTCTTGCCCATCTCTGTGCAGCACTGAAAGGTCATAATATCCCAGACTCTGTGTTTCCCATCTCTGTGCCATAACGCTATACAGATTGTGAAGGGGGTGTCACATCTCAGACTCTGTGTTGCCCATCTCTTCCTATACAGACTGTGAAAGGATGCATCACATCTCAGACTCGGCATTGCCCATCTCTGTTCCTGAACTAGCATTAGGTAATACAGTGAGTCAGTAATTTTGAGGAGTGTGGGCTTATTGTGCCGTAGATTTTGAAGGGAGGTGTCACCCACATCTTAGACTCTGTGTTGCCCATTTCTGTGTTGTCTTGAAAGGTCTTACAGCCCTAGACTCTGTATTACCCATCTCTGTGCCATAGTGCCATATAGATTGTGAAGGTAGAGGTGTTACGTCTCAGGCTCTGCATTGCCCATCTCTGTACCTGAACAGGCATTAGGTAATACAGTGAGTTACATATTTTGAGAGTGAGGTGTCACCCACATCTAAGACTCTATTTTGCCTTTCTCTGTGCTGCCCTGAAAGGTCATACTACCCTAGACTTTGTTTTGCCCATCTCTGTGCCATAGTGCAATACAGAGTGTGATGGGGGGACATCATGTCTCAGACTGTGTTGTCCATCTCTATGCCTCAACTATTACTAGGTAATATAGTGCCTCACTTATTTTGAGAGGGGATGTCACATCTCAGACTTTGTGTTGTACATCTCTGTGCCTGAACTACAATGTCTTACAGTGCCTCTCATATTTTCAAAGCAGAGTGTCACATCTCAGACTCTGTGTTGCCCATCTTTGTGCTGCCCTGAAAGGTCACACTGACCTAGACTCTGTATTGCCCATCTCTGTACCATAGTGCCATTCAGATTGTGAAGGTGGGCGTCACATCTCAGACTCTATGTTGTCCATCTCTGTGCCTGAACTAGTGTTAGGTCATATAGTGCCTGATGTATTTTGAGAGGGGAGTGTCACCCATGTTTTAGACTCTGTGTTGCCCATCTATGTCCCTGAACTAGTACTAGGTCATATAGTACCTCACATATTTTGAGAGAGGGTGTCATGTCTCAGACTTTGTGTTGCCCATATATGCATCTGAACTAATACTGCTACGTAAGCAATTAAGTTGAATCCCCAAAAATGGATTGAGAATCAGAGTCTGTTATGGAAATGGAACATGTGGCCAGCACCAGCAGTACGGCTGAAATTGGTATACGTAACAATAAAAATATTTCCTGAAAATAAATTAAGAAAAAAGGGAAATTCACTGCTGAAGATATCATTAATACAATTGATGAAAATGAAGCAACACAAGCAGAAAAAGATGAAGCAACATAACCAGAAAAAGAAAAGAATGTTGGGGAATCCCCTGATCAAAGTAACACAGCGCTGTTGGCATTGCCAGGAAAATCAGATAAAAGTAAAATACAAAAAACAGGCAGCCAAAACACTTAGAACTAGAAAGTAAATGTTGAAGGAAAAGGTTCTATTTATTTATTGATTTATTTAGCTTTTGTTGACTAGGTAAGTACACTAGACACGACAACTGCCTATTTTCAGGTACGACCTGGGAGAGTACAGAAATTACAGATTTAAGTACATAGGACAACATGATACAGATTAAGACAGATTACAGGTCAGGTAAGGCATATCTTGTACAGTATACGCACAACAGAATAACACATGTAGAAACTAAGAGCAGTACAATAGGTACAAATTGAGATGCAGCAGATACAACACTATATACAACTTAAAGGCCCCAGGAAGTGGAGCCTCAGTTAGAGCAACACCCCTATAGGGTACATTATATACCCAACAAACAACCTATACTTGTCCAGAACACAACCAAGAGAAAGGAGTGCTGTGAAGGATCAGGATAAATCATGGGAGTTTGGGACAACCACAGGCTGAAGAGAGTTTGAGATGGTTCCATAGGGAGGAACAAAGGCACACATGTGAGTGGGAGGAGCGAATCTGGGCAAGGAATGAGTTCCAAAGTCTGGGAGCACACGCAGCAAAATCTCTGTCCCCCATTACAGTCTGGGTAGCAGAGATCTTAAGGATGGCGGGACCCAGAGACCTGAGGGAATAGGATGAGGAGGCTGCCGGGACAAGGAATTTTGACAGCCCAGGAGGGATGCAAGTGCCAAGGACCTTGCCAGTGAAACATCCCAGGACAAAGTCTATGTGATTTGAGGGAAGAGCCAGTTCAGCTTGCTATAAAAGTCACAATAATGGGTAAGAGGAGGGGCAGCCAAAGTGGCAGACATTATTGTAGGCAGTAGACCACTTAGAAAAGTAAGCTTTGGAGGAGCGGGCAAACAAAAGGAGCCCATAGCAAAGCGACGGGAGGACACACCTCTGGCAAGAGCAAGACGGGCAGCAGGAGTAAGGTTGCTCTTAACTCTGTAGGCCAGACCCAGTTTGCAGTTGACAGTCTTACATACATTCTGAATATGGCGGCCAAGGTCAAGCTGTGGGTGAAGTGTCACCCCCGGGTATTTAAAGTTGTTAGTAACAGGGATCGGAACATCATCGGTACCAGTAATGCATAACGGAGCAGGAGAGGCCTTAATCTTGGCCTGGGACCCAAAAAGCATGGCCTGGGTTTTTTTAAGATTAAGAACCAATTTATGGGATGAGATCCAAGACTGAATGTTCCCAAAGTCCTCACTCAGGTGGCGATTAATGATCCCTATGTCCAGGGAATGATTGAGGATGACCAGGTCATCTGCATAGAGGATTGGCTGACAGTGGACAGAGGCGGCGGGTAGATTGTTCACAAAAATGGAGACGAGCAGGGGCCCCAGGACAAAGCCTTGGGGGACACCCATGGTTACAGAAGTAGAGCCCGAGAGCTCCTTGTCGTATTTGACAAGCTGCTTTCTGCCATGTAGATAGTTGGAGAACCAATGGAGCACACCAGGTTATAGACCATAGGACCTAAGCTGAATGTAGAGCATGGCACTATTAAAAAGATCAAAGGCCTTGGAGAGCTCTATAAAGATAGCCGCAGAGAGTTTGCCCTGGTCCATAGCCACCCTGATCCAGGATGAGACTGTGACAAGGGCAGAGGATGCACTGTGCCCTTTCCTAGTACCACTAGACATGGCACTCCAGGATATGCCAGTCATGCATATCAGGCTCTATCATCAGAAAGCAGTGCCTCTGATGAAGAAGTTGTAAATGTACAAGAACAAGATCACTATCACAATGTATCAGTTACTCTCTTCCAAAGGTGATCAATCAGAATGTGACACTGATGAGGAAGAGGATGCCACCTGGGTTCCCCCACTCAAAAAGAAAATAAAAGCACATACAGCAAGCACCAACTGTTGCCACAACCAATAGTGGAAAAACAATCAATAATCAAGGTAACTGTTCTGAGGACAGCCGCAGTGTGCATGAAACAGGGTCAGAAACACCAGCCACCAAAATTGTTTCAGTTCTGACATGATGACAGAACGCTCTACCTCAGAAGTTTGGAGCTATTTTCATAAAAGTCTCAAAAATGAATGTGTTACTGTCTGCACCTTTTGTCATCAGGAAGTTAGCAGGGGGAAAGTAAGGGGCCAGTTTGTGACAACATCATTAAAAAGGCATTTGCAAAGAGTACATCCCATCCAACCATACAGCTGGGCAGCAGTCCTGAGAAAGGAACACATGTCTATAATGAAAATAACCCTACAGACAGTAGTGATGGTGAAGAGATTGAGAGACAGGGCAGAAGAAAAACATGTTCAACTTCACTGACCATAGTATTTAGACAAGCTACAGCTTTGTGAATGCAATCCCATGGTTTTAGCTCCTGGCACGAACTAAACAGCAGATAATTACTGTGATGCTTGAACAAAAAACTGCCCACAGTAGATAACATCAAGTCACGTTAAAAAATAATCAGTTAATAGCTGAAATTATTGCCAAATACCTGCAGCCATTTTCTGTGATAGAGAATGATAGTTTCAGAGCCCTGTTAAAATATTTTGCCCCACGTTGCAACATAGCAAGCAGTAAATATTTTGCAATTGTGGCTGCTCCCAAAATGTATGAATGTATGCAAAGAAGAATAAAATGGGCTCTTCAACAGTGGAAGTGGTTATGTGCACCTGACCACAGACATGTGAATGTGTTCTCAAACCACTGATTATATGTGCATCACAGCATATTAGGTGTGACAATAGGCTTCAAACACCACCACAAGGAGCAGTGAACAGGAAGGTAGACAAAGAATGGTGTCTCTTTGCATTGGAATGTTTGGTAAGCATCAAACAATTGACATTATTTTGGAAGTTATGTGACAATATTTCTGAGTGGTTAGAGCCCCTGGGATTCCATACTGAATTGGTGGTTTCAGACAATGGTGCCAATATTGTTAGTGCACTGAAATATTGTGGTTCTATTCATATTCTGTGCTTTGCATACTTATTAAATGTTAATACAAGCTTTCCCTTCCGGTGACAACAGTATGGTAATACTAGTGGAAGCTGCAGAGAAAATCTGTAGCCATTTTAGTCACTCTGTAAAAAAAAAAACACATTGTATCTTGGCTAACCTCCAGAAAAAATGGCTTGCCAATATAGCAACAAAAGCAAGATGTTCCGACAAGATGGAACTCAACGTTTTACATGTGTGAGAGACTTCTCACACAAAAGAAGGCAGTCCATGAATATACCATGGAGCACTATGTAGCACATGGTGTTGTGCTGAATTTGTTTCAGTGGGGCCTCATGAAGCATCTCACATTGCTCTTGACTGCCTTTGAGGAAGCAACTTGACAGATTAGCAAACGGAATGCTGCTCTAAACCAGGTTATTCCCATCATAAATTTACTGAACAAGGAATTCAGGAGGCTGTGTAGAAGTTTTGATCAAAAGGAGACAAATCTGGTGTATTCCTTATGGACTGATTGATAACAGCAATTCCAAAATTGCAGACTTCACAATATCACAACAGACAAACCATTTCTTATTTTAACTATTCTTGACCCTTGGGTTAAGTTGCAACAGCTGCCTCCTTCAAATCTCAGTGACTCTTATTTTGAATACAAAAATATGCTGATTTCAGCAATTGCACAGGAAAAGGAAGGATCTGTATTTGACAATGATAATGCAACATCAATTGGTGATCACAACAATAATTTCCACTTAGTGCTGCCATGTTCTCCATCATCAATATTGGGTAGTCCTGCACAAATTCTTCTTTCACGACCGTTAAAAAGGCATGTCATTCAGAAAAGCACACAGGTGACTAATACTTTTTGGTCAAAACTCATGGAAACTGATAATTCAGATCTGTCTGTAATGGAGTCGCCTTCTTTGTCTGATATTGTGGATGCCTATTTATGAGAATCACTCATTAATATTACTGATTACCCTTTTAAGTACTGGCTGGAAAAGAAAAATATCTGGCCTACACTATCTGCTTTTGCTATTAGGCATCTTAGTTGCCCTCCCTCTATTGTTTACTGTGAGCATATATTTAGCACAGCTGGAAGTGTTGTCTCTGATGGCTGCACAAGGCTTACTCCTAAAATGTACAGCACCTTACCTTCCTAAAAGTCAGTTTCAACAAATTCTCTTACCAATTCAGTGAAGAGTGTCAGGAACATAAAAGTGATGATGAAGAACAGCACTAGATCAGAATAGCACCGACCACAATGCCATCGGCAACAATAGCATGGCAATAATGCCATGAATTTTGTTTTTGCTCTGCTCCTGCACCCCCAGACTGAAGAATTCTCACTTGGGGGGGAGCAGATCACGAGGAAAGTTAAAATTTATGGGGCCATGGAATACTGTTTCCATGGCCTACATAAAAAAATTCTGAGTTCCAAGTGCACAAAAAAGTTGGAGACCAGGATTAGAACCCTGGTCTGCAATGCCACTGGCTGAGCTGTTCAATGCCCCAACCCTCCACACCATGGGAGCAGCTAGACCTGCCTCCTGGACCCTGGTGTCCTTGTGTGCCATAAGCACCACAGACAGCGACCAGGGGAGTGCTCACTGAAAGTGTTGTAAATCCCCTCTCGCTGTCTGTGCTAGTGCTGCATAGACGTGTGCTCTCTAGACTGGCACTGTTTGTGTAGTGCTATTCTAACTGGGTACCATGAAGAACAGCTGCAACAGGTGTCTCTAACTAATAAAGTTGCTTCTTTGGTGGTATTTGAAGATGATGGTGATGGTATTATTTAATTTAATGTTTTATTTCTTTGAATAAATCACGGTAGTAAGTGCAGTAAATACCAACATAGAGGTGTCGATAGGGAGAAGGGCAGGGGTAAATGGAGAAAGTGACAAAGGCAAGAAGGACAGGGATGGGACAAAAAGGAGTAAGGCCATCAGGAAATGGAGGGTAATGTGTACCAATGCCCATAGTCTGGGCAACAAGCTCCCTGAGCTGGTGGCCTTGATGGAAGAGGATGCCTGGATATCAGTGAGTCACAGAAACATGGTACACAGAGAACCATGACTGGGATGTTAACATACCAGGGTACATAACCTACAGGAGAGACAGGCAGGGGAGAAGAGGGGGAGGAGTAGCTCTCTATGTAAAGGAAGGGATAAAAGCAACTGAACAAAAGAGTAAACAGGGAGGAGAGGAGGCACTGTGGGTCACCTTGGAGACTGGAAAGGGCACCACAATCTGCACAGGGGTTGTGTACAGACCTCCATGTCAGGGGAGGAATGGACAAGGATATGATAGAAGGCATTCTTAGAATGGCAGAGAAAGGGGAGATACTGTTGATGGGAGACCTGAATATGCCAGATGTTAACTGGAGCACATTTGCTGCAGCCACATCCAAGAGCAGGGCCATTCTTGATGCCCTACAGGTGGCAGGTCTCAGACAGCTAGTTTCAGAACCCACTCATGAGGGAGCAATCTTAGACCTCATACTCTCAAACGGGAGCAGTGAGAGGATCTCAGATCTAGAAGTGGGTTGCCATCTGGGAACAAGTGACCATCAAACAGTGTGGTTCACGTTAAACTCAGCCACAGAGTCAAGCCATACAAAAGTGAGGGTACTGGACTTTAGGAGGGCTGACTTTGGCAAGATGAGAGAGTGCCTCAGAAAAGCACTAGCAAACAGGCTAGAAGGAGGTGTGCAGCAACAATGAGGAATCATCAAAACTGCCATCACAGAGGCAACAAGCCTTTGTGTGAAGCAAATAAACAAATCAAAATGAAAGAAAAAAGCCACTATGGTTCTCAAAAGAGGTGGCTGTAAAAGTCAGGAAGAAAAAGATGGCATTCTGGAAGTATAAGGAAACACAGAAGGAGCAGGACAGAGATCTGTACCAGTTAAGGCAGAAGGAAGCAGGGAGGAAGTCAGAATAGCAAAGGCCCAAACTGAGGAAAAGATAGCCAACTCGGTTAGAAGGGATAAAACCTTTTATAGGTACATCAGCTAGCGAGAAGACAAAGGAGGATAGTGAGGCTGAATAGAAGGATCGGTGGGTGGGCAGAGGGGACAGTGAAAAGCAGGGATACTGAATGAATATTTCTGCTCAGTATTCACAAAGAGGAGGTGGAAGTGCCTAATCCAATTAACAGAAGCACTCTAGATGGGGGTCAATCCCAGTCCTTTCACAGAAGAAAGGGTTCTGCAAGAACTCCTAAAACTGAAGGTGGACAAAGTAATGGGCCTGATGGAATTCACCCAGAATTCCAAAAGAATTAAGGGAACTAGTGAAACCACTGGCTACTGTTTTAATAAATCATGGGAGGATGGTGTGGTTCCTGAGGAGGAGGGAAGGCAGATGTGATTCCTCTCACAAAAGTGGGACCAAGGCAGAGGCAGGAAACCTACAGACCTGTCAGTCTGACCTCTGTGGTAGGGAAAGTGATGGAGTCACTCTGAAGGAAAGAATAGTTGAGTACCTAGAGGCCAGTGGGGCGGGACCCAAGGCAGCATGGGTTCACAGTGGGAAGGTCATGTCAGACAGATCTAATAGATTTCTTGACTGGGTGACCAAAGTAGTAGACCAGGGAGGGGCTGTGGACATGGCCTACCCTAGACTTTAGCAAGGCATTTGACACAGTCCCACAAAAGATTAATAGTCAAATTAACCAGCCGGGAGTGGGTCCCAGGGTGGTAGCCTGGTAAAACATTGGCTGGACAACAGGACACAGAAGGTAATTGTAAATGGAGTCCACTCTGAAGAAAGAGGGTTACTAGTAGGTACAGAGGTTCGCATTGGGTTCAGTCCTTTTAATGTCTTCATAAGTGACATTGCAGAGGGACTGGAAGGAAAAGTATGCATCTTTGCAGATGACACAAAGATCTGCAACAGGGTTGATACACAAGGAGGCATGGAAAGGATGAGAAGGGACTTGGCAAGGTTGGAGGAATGGTCAGAGTATGGCAGCTAGGATTCAATGCAAAGAAGTGCAAAATAATGCACCTGGGAAACAAGAACCCAGGAGAAGAATACACAATGGGGGGGGGAGGTAGTAACAACAACAAAAAAGGAAAGGGACCTGGGGGTAATCATATCAGATGACCTTAAGGTTAGCAAGCAATGTGAGAAGGCAGTAGAGAGGGCTGCGGGTATACTGGGATGCATAGGGAGAGGCATCAGAAGTAGAAAACAGGAAGTTGTCATCCCTCTGTACAGACAGTTGGTGAGACCCCATCTGGAGTATTGCATCCAGTTCTGGAGACCCCATCTCCGCAAGGGCATAGATAGGATAGAGGCAGTCCAGAGGAGGGCAACTAAAATGGTTCAGGGTCTGCAAGAGAAGCCTTAAGAGGAGAGACTAAAGGAGCTTAATATGTATACCCTTGAGGAAAGAAGGGAGAGGGGGGACATAATAGAAACTTTTAAGTACCTCAGTGGAATCAACAAAGTCCAAGAGGGTAGCATCTTTCAGAAAAAGAGATGTGCAAGAACAAGGGGACACAATTTAAAGATACAGGGGGGCAGTTCAGGTGCAATGTGGGGCAATGTGAGGAAGTATTATTTCACAGAGAGGGTAGTGGATGCATGGAACAGCCTTCCTGAGGAGGTTGTGGGGTCTAAAACTGTGGGAGAATTCAAGAATGCATGGGACAGACATAAGGCAATTCTTGTGGGGGGGTAGGAAGAAATAGGCTCTTGGTTAACTAGGATCTGCAGCCTATCCTGTAGGTAGGGAAATGGGCAGACTAGATGGGCTAAGCGGTCCTTATCTGCCGTCAAAGTCTATGTTTCTATGTTTCAAAGTCTATTCAGAGGGTTGAGGTCAACAACCATAGCAGAAGGATAAGAAAAAAAAAATTCTTCTTGTGTGATCACAGTGTGTATTACATTATATGTAATGCTGTATGAGTTTTTCAATTTTGGAACCCAGGTGGGGTGTGTTGTCTGGATCCCTACCAGCTTGATGATTGGGGAGGGGGTTGGCAGTGGGGCTGGGGATTGATGCATGGGCTTCATGGCAGGAGTAGGTGGCAGTTGGGGCTAAACAGCTCTATAAAAAAACTGCAATGCTGTCAGGGGGGCATCCAATCCTGGGTTGGGGGCAAGGTCAAACAGATAAAAAAAAGTAAGTTAGAAACACAAGAGATAAAAAATAATTGGCCAATCAGGCAGGAGTGTGCGAAGTGGTTTGGGGCCCATGATGCTTGCTATAACACCAAGAAGGCAAGCAAAATAATTACAAAAAAATAAATAATAACATCGCAAGTCAAAAGGGTGGGAGGGATGGCTGAGATCCCATGATATATCCTGCTCATGCTGCCTGTCTCCCACCAGCAAGCATTGTAGACTCAGTGAAGGTCTGAACTCTGCACTCTGCCATTGTGTTTCTGCTGTTGAATTTGTTGGTCTCTCTCATTCTTTCTCTCTTTCCAGCATTTGACACATTGTCTCCTTTCACTGCAAAGCCCCAGATTACCTGCATACAGTGGGCAGGATTCACAAACACTTTTGGTACTAAGTCCCACACCACAACTCCTGTTGCAGACCAAAATCTCTGCAGCTGCAGAGATTGTTATTCACATCCAAAGCAGCTGCAGAAGTAGCTATGGCTGGTCCCACCAGCCATATCATTTTTCTGCAGCTATAGGGATTTCCATGGCAACACCACCTGCAAGCTGCTGTAAATATGGGAACCAGTCATAAATCAGCTCCAATTTTGAGAATACCATAGCTGCAGGAGAAATTGCAGTTCCACAAGTGGTAGCACACTTGTGCTCAGTTTTTCCCGCAGCTGTGGGATTTTCAAAAGTTTTGTGACTCCAGCCCACTGTTTCCTATGAATGCCATTTAGTGGCTGACACCCAGGATTGAAAATCCATTTACTCTCTTTTTTAATAACTGATTACCCCTGTCCCTGCTCATTTTGGGTGGGGGCACCCACTCCAAGCCCATGAACTTGAAATTATCCAATCCTGAAACATGTTGTGATGTAAAATGGAATCCAACTGGAGTATCTCTATTCCCATTAATGATGGCACACACATGTTCCTGTATGCACTGCTTAAGGGGTCATACAGTTTTACCAATGTAAATAAGGCCACAATTATACCACAAAACATACACTACATGTAACCACCCATCCCCATTGGATTACTAGAACCCATCAATATTTGACCAGGTAGATCTCTGGGCAGCAAGTAGGAAGTTTTTGCAGAAACTCTCTACCACATTACATCATTGCTTAGCTAGTTAGGCTAGGAGGAAAATGAGTAATGTCTTTTAGAACCATCTCAGCAGAAATAGCCTTTTAGCTCAGCTGCAGGGGAAGCAATTTATTGGGAGTTTAGAGTGTGTATTCCAGTTTGGAGAGTGAAGAGGAAGGCGCTTTCTGTCCAGTAGAGGGCAAGAGGTGCCTGCCAGCCTCCCTTGGGCTGGGTGAAGGACCTCTGGTTATCATTTTCTCACCCTAGTGAGTGGAACAACAGTGTGCCTAAAAGAACTGGTGAAGATCCATGCCCGTGGAACCCCAGTGGGTTCATTTTCACTCAAAATGT
Organism: Neoceratodus forsteri; assembly: GCA_016271365.2. Classification (NCBI taxonomy): domain Eukaryota; kingdom Metazoa; phylum Chordata; order Ceratodontiformes; family Ceratodontidae; genus Neoceratodus; species Neoceratodus forsteri. Next base: position 783,259,540 of record CM057458.1, on the reverse strand, counting down.
GAGAATGGATGAGAAATCAGTAGTTCCAAAAGGGTAAACCCCGATGGGCTGAAGATTGTCACAGCTGCCTAGAGAGAGAGACTGTAAAGAGGTTCTGCAAAAGCTATGGATTCTGAGGAAGGAATGTTTCTTCAAATATGGTCAAATGCCTGTAACAAAGGGAATACCAAACTGCGAGTACAGAGTGCATTTGAGAGACATTTTTTGGGTTGTCTATTGTTGTATGCGCCCCTGTGACGGCTAGATTACAGACACTCAGGATCCAGTTCACCACAGACATGTACTGTTAATGTGTACTAAAGTAAAGAATGCCTTTAGCAAGCCAGGAGGGGTTAAAGGATCCAGTTTTTCATGTCCTAAATGGAATGACAGAGACTAACTGAGGCTGGTGTGGGCAGAACTTTACTTTTAGTCACATTTCAGGGCTAACTGGTTACCAGATAGGCACTGTTGCCTGCAGGTGTTAACATAGTTCATCTCATCAGGAGTTTACAGTTAAGTGTGTGGTAATTCTCATTATTTTTATACTTGGTCAGAAATCCAGAGATCCCTAAGCAAAGCAGTTGCTAGTTCATGTTTTTGGAAAAGGTTAATGTTGGAATGTACAGCACTGCTTCTGTGTGAAAACAAACATTTCTTCTACTGCAAGTTGTGTCATCTGTTTGGACAGTACAACCTTGGGGACCACCCCAGTTCTGCTTAATATCTTGTCAGAAAATAAAGCCATGCAATACAATTCCAATTTTATGGTTGTGGACAGTCCGTCTATAAGTCTAAGTGAAATGCTATGGGGCCCCCTCAGATAGGAGACACAACATAGCCCTGGCATCTTTTTTCCAGACTTGAAGTAAATATAAATGTTATTTTGTACCCTAACCCCCTGACCTCTTAGATGCCCAAGCCAAGTATTTACCCTAATGCCAGGGGTGATATTTATTTTCTACCAACTTGTGGTTTGTTGCCTTATTTGTGTAATAAGTTATGGGGTCCTGGTTGCAAGTTGCCACTCTTGACCAAGGTAAGGGTTGCATACATAAGGTGTATCACATGCCATGAGCTCCTGTATATTCACTTTTAGCTCTGGGAATTTCAAGATGATTAAAACAGTTGTTATTTTGAGCATATTTACATATAGTGCACCTGCAGCATTTATAAAAGCCTACAGGTCTATTTGGTAATCAACTTTTTCTAGGGTTCTGGCATCTCATAAGCCTGCTGTGAACTCATTTTTCCTTTAAGCTGTTAGTTTTATTGACAGAAACTCTGGAGTTAGCTCCTACTGCCATTCCTACTTCTCTATCACTGAGCAAGATGGGCCAATTCTTGTAGATAATATTGCCTATTTTGACCACCATATGATTATAGTCAGTGATAAAAATACATGGTAGTTTATCCACAGTGTCCATTTTCTTATTGTGCAGAAAACTTATCCTGGGAATCTTGCCAACTTTTTCTTTGGATCTAAGTAAAAGATTTAAATCATAACCTCATTCCCTAAATTTGGTTATCAGTTCAATTGCTTGCTGTTCAAATGCTGTGTCAAGTACTTCATTCCTATGCAGTCTTAATAACTGTCTGTAAGGAACTGAGCTTTGCAAACCGGGGGGTGGGCACTAGGGGCAAAGGAGGGAATTGGTGGCAGTGGACTTGGGATAGTACTTGGATTCTATAACTTTTTATCAGTGTTGTCAACTGACAATGTGAGATCCAAAACATTTAGGGTTTGTTGGCACAAAATGTAAACCATAAGTTCAAGTTATTACCATTAAGCCAATCCATGAAACTAGATATAGTTTTCATGTCACTCTGCCAGATGCATACTACATCATCAATAAATCTAAACCAATGTTTGATGTTGTGGTAAAAATAATTGAGTTTTTTTACTAAAGATGATGGAAGGCTCACAGTGCCCTAAAAATAAATTAGCATAACTGGGAGCCATGTTAACCCCCATGGCAATGCCACAGGTTTGTAAATAATATTGTCCTTCAAACTCAAAATAATTATAAAATAAAATCCTTTGGGAAATTGTTAGTGGTACCTAATTCATCAAGAAAATAACTGATTGCAGATAATCCCTGTTGATGCTAAATAGGAATATATAATGCTTCAACATCAATGCCCAACCAGGTGAGGCCATCATTCCCGGTCAGGTTCTGTAGTTTTTTTTAGTAAGTCTGTGCTATCCTTAATATAAGAATCAAGTTTCAAAACATTGAATTGGAGAATAAAATTGATACATGTTCCCAGATATTGGGTCATGGAACCTGAACCCAAAACTATAGGTCTACCTGGTGGGTTAGTACTGTGCTTGTGGATTTTTGGTGGCACATAAAATGCTAGAGTAATAGGGTGTTCCTGCCAAATAAACTGATATTTAGCCTCGGTGATACCACCCATACTGAGAGCTGCAGATAGCAGCACATGAAGTTCTCTCCAAAAAGTCATAGTGGTGTCACAATTCAGCTTACAATAGTTGTTTTCATTTGTCAAAAAAGACAAGACAATGTCCCTCTAATGGTTCTTGTTTAAAATAAGCAATAGCCTATAAGATGTATGGGAGCATATCCCTTTTCATGGCATCATGAGAATTTTTCCAGCCATGAGAATTCACTTTTAATTTCCAGGCACTAAAGTACATCTTGACAGTTGCTGTGGTTGGAGACTCACACAGCAGAGCACCATCTAGCAACAGCAGCATATAAAAGATTTACATGAGCACAACTCATTTTGGGATGTCATGAGACTTCACTTCTATTCTTCTGACACTAAAGGACATCTCGACAGTTGCCGTGGTGACTCCCACAACATAGCATTACCTAGCAGCAGCATAAACGATTTATGGGAGCACATCTCATTTCAGAGCAACATGATAATTTTTCCAACTGTGAGAATTCACTTTTAATTCTGGGCACTAAAGTCAATCTTTATAGTTGCTGTGGTTGGAGACTCATACAGCACAGCACAACACCAGCTAGCAAAAGCAGCAGCATATATTACTTCAGGAGCAACTACATCTCATTTAATGGAGTCAGGACAAAAATTCACAGTAGCAATGCATGTAGCAGCATGACCAATTCATTCTGTCACTAATGCCTTAAAATATTGTAATACAGAATTAATATATATTGTGCTTTTCGAAAAAATTTTGGGAGAAGAGAATTAATGTAAATTGTGGATAATGCACAATCAACAGAAAGTACATTACAAGAGTGTTTGGGCCAGTTACATACTGTGAAGTAACATGTGGCACATGTAGCAGCCTGTTAAATGTTTTGGTGCACTTGAGAACAATTCTTGGAAAATAGAATTTATGTGAATTGTGATTAATGCACAATTAATACAAAATGCATCACAGCAAGAGTGTTTTGGGTAGTCACAAACTGTGAGCTACTATGCTGTAACATGTAGCTGCCTGTCAAATGTTTGGGAGAATTTGAGAACAATTCTGAGGGAAAAGAATTTAAGTAACTTGAGATTTATAGATTTATGCACATTTAACCATGAGTCTCAACAACAGTGTTGAGGACAGCAGAAATAGTAGCAGCCTAACATATTTATTCTGGTAGTTCAGAAAAATTAAGGAATGAAATCAAGATAGAGGAATTGTATCAAGAAAATATAGGCAGGAAATGTACAGACATAAAGATAAGGGACAAGTGAAACAACACAGTTAGATAGATAGCAAAGGTAGTTTGTTTTCACTTTTTAAGTTTTTTTTTTAGAAACAAATGAGTAGGACAATTTGAAGAAAAGACTAGAAGCATGATAGAAAATAGTTAAACATTAAGAGATATGTAAACCGCTTTAGAAAATGGGCAAGATTTCTTGGAGCTCTCCCATTGGCTGAGAGCCATTGCGGGGGGGGGGTACATGAACTTTTGGTAGATGTCCACTTCAAAATAAGGGATGATTCCGGGTGCCCCATTGGTGAGGGTATCCATGGGCACCCCAAATTTTCAAAGTCAGCAGCCACTATCTTTTTGCACTTCGCTTAGTGAAGGCCCCCCGGCCAAGGCCACCTTGCTCTCCATCACAATTTTTTTTCCTTGAAAACAAAACAAAATGGATTTCACTTTAAACTATTAGTGCAAGTACATCAGATACTAAGTACTACTCTGAGTGAATTTTTTGGTTTTTTTCAGTTTGAAGTAGTAACACTAGCACAATGTTTACTAAGCTCTAGTCTGACAGTGCCCGCCTGGCTGAAAGTCCATACCGAGTCCCTGCTTCAAGATAACGATTTCACATATGCTCACAATTCTTTATGAGTTTCATAGAAAACCACATTAAAGTACTTTTTTTCCCCTGGGCACAGTTCCTCTCCCAACTGCATTCTTACCATTCCGAAACATGTGGTGCCATTCTTGCTGCAGCCAAGAAACATGCAACCCTACTCACAGTCTCCCAACAGACCATTTTTTTCTATGGTGGAGAATGGGCATATAAGAGTTTTACTAAACATGGTCCCCAAAACAGCAGGCTAGTACAAACTACAACTCCCATGAAACCATGGGGCACCTATGAGTCTACTAAACATGGTCCCCAAAACACAGCACCCTGAACTGGCAACTGTAACATTAGAGGGACTATTTTACAAGTAAAATGCACTTTTATTCTATTTTTAACACATATTATACTTGTTTTTAACCTTTTATTTAATTTTCTTAAAAATCTATTTATAGCCCATTTTCGAAGTGCAATAATACCCTGCAGGGTTCGCGATATGAGCAATACTGGACCTTTGGGCTATAAGACAAAGAACCTCAGTGCGCAAACACTGAGGCAAGGATTACCCCAAAGGGCATTTGGCTGGGAAGCCAAGTTTCAAGAAAATACAAAATCACACATGCCCCCACAATGCAAAGCACCATGGGCTGCATATGCAAATCACCACAGAATGTTATGCTGGTCCAACTTTAAGCAGAATTGCATGGTGCCGAAAGGCCTCTCATACAGTTTGCCAAGGGTGCTAACAGAAGACATAGACACGTGTTTCGTCCTACCAGGACTCATCAGTATGCCTCGTCTGCTTGACACCCCAGTGGAATGGACCAGCTACCCTTAAGGCAGTGTGCCTTGGATATATTGTGGTGAACCCATTAAATAAAAACTATTAAAAGACAAAGAACCTCTGTGCACAAACACTGAGGCAAGGGTTACCCCAAAGGGCATTTGGCTGGGAAGCCAAGTTTCAAGAAAATACAAAATCACACATGCCCCCACAATGCAAAGCACCATGGGCTGCATATGCAAATCACCACAGAATGTTATGCTGGTCCAACTTTAAGCAGAATTGCATGGTGCCGAAAGGCCTCTCCCACAGTTTGCCAAGGGTGCTAACAGAAGACATAGACACGTGTTCCGTCCTACCAGGACTCATCAGTATGCCTCGTCTGCTTGACACCCCAGTGGAATGGACCAGCTACCCTTAAGGCAGTGTGCCTTGGATATATTGTGGTGAACCCATTAAAATAAAAAACTATTTAAAAGACAAAGAACCTCTGTGCACAAACACTGAGGCAAGGGTTACCCCAAAGGCCCTCTGCCTGTGGTGTCAGCCTCATTACACTCCTGGGCAGTCTGGTATTGCCCAATATTGCCAACCCTGTTGGGTATTATTGCTTGCTTAATATTTTTCAGCAAGTGTCAACTGCCAAGCTCACTGACCTCCATTACCACCAGCTCTTGTACCGCCGAGGTGGAGCTTGACCATCCCCTCAAGCAGCTTCTCCTGATTGGAGAGGATAACTTTAATATCCTGCCCCACTGAGGTGAGACAGTGATGGAGATCCCCCATGCCCACCGTTAGGCCAGTGAGCTCTAGTGATGCTATTGTTGAGTGTGTGTGTACTGCTGGTTCAGTTTCTTGAAGTGTATTTGAGTGACAGGTGCTACAAGTGGGTTTGCCCACAGATCCACCATGCAACATTAACTTACCTGCCAATCAGTTTGTTGGACATCTGCCAGAAAAGGCCAACCACCTGCTCCTCCACAACAACTCTTCGCTTCCCTCTGTTGCTTCTCACACTCTGCCCATTGTTTTATTTTTAAATGGGTTATTTAACCACCAGTACCCAAGCGTGTACCCTGCTTGCCCTGGCTGACTCTTACCGTACATAAATTACATGTGACCATGCAGTCAGTTGTAAGAAATCTCACACCAGGGAAGATTTGTGTACTGGCAGTGTGGGTGAGCAGCTGGTGCTGGAGAAACAAAGGAGCCTGAGCATGATGAGTAGGGCTCCTCTGTGGGGGGTGAGGGGTGGGAGAGATGGTGTTTGTGGTGAAACCATGATGGGGGGCCACAGGGGGTTCTGGCTACTCCATCTCTGGACAAAAAGGGGGCTGCTGTTACCCTTTTCTCTCCCCTGTTGCTGCTGCTGATCTGCAGCCTGCTGCAAGTCAGGAAAACTCATCTCCTCCTGCAATGAACGTGTTCCTATTGGAGGATCAAGAGGTGCTGCTGCATGATTGTGAGGAGGTACTGAGGTGCTATGCTGGGGGGGTTGCTTCCCAAAAAAGCACAGACAGTGAAGCTGTATGGCACTGCCATGAGTCTGAACATGCGAGAGGAAGCGAGGCACTGACACCAGCAAAGGAACAGTGGTCCAGGACTAGGAGGAGGGTGATAATAAGTCTGTCAGTGTGACTGTCCATGTTCCTGCAGGAGTAGGTGAAGATAATGTTCAGCAAGAGTCTGATAATCCTGGAGATAAGGATAGTCAGCCCCCTGAGATGGTTGTAGAGAAAGAAAAAGGTACCATCCTCCAAGAAGACAGTGATGGGGAAGGAAGACAAGGATATCATTTCTATTGGTGGTGATGATGACTGGAATGATCCCACATGGGAGCCTGAGTTAAAAAAAGGTCAAGGGTGATGTAGGATTTTTACATGTACAGCCCGTGGTTCAGTCTGTCACCAAGCCTGTAAGCAAACCTCCAAGAAATCATGTAGCCCCCCCTCCCAAATGTAATTTTACTGAAGTGATGAGAGCAGCCCAAAAAACATACACTTCCACACCTGTTTCTGAACTATCCCAGTCCCAGAAGCATCTGAAATCCAGAAGTCAAAAGTCCCTAGTTTAGGACTTTTATGTGCTAGATCCTGCTGATGAGATCATAGCAATATGCCAACTTTGTCAAGCCTATGTAAGTCAGGGAAAAAAGGGAAGCCACATAGGCACCAGTGGCCAACTTGCCAAACTGAAAAACAAGCACCCATTGAAATGGCAGCAACACCAGAAGTATGCCAGAGCTGTTGGTAGCAAGTTACATGTAGTAGAGCAAGAGCAGAAGGAGGGACGGCAGAGTGAGTCGTGGTGGAGGAAGAGGGTGAGCAATCCTTTGATCGCTTGAGAAGTGGGCATAGCAGTGGTGGTGCGAGTCCCAGTCCCATAAGTCTGAAAAGTACACCACCACACCCACAAGCAACCAAAATAACTAGTTTCATGCAGTGTACATAGCCCCAAGAGTCAAGTGTTACCCCTAAAAGAAAATCATTGCTGGCACAAGTACAGCGTTCTGGTCGGACAACCCCAAAGATGCAGCCCACTCTGAAGACCATCCTTGAGTGACAGACAAAGTACCCCCCAATCATGCTGCTGCATGAGAGTTAAATGCTGCCACTGCTGAGATGCTGGCCATCGATCTGTTGTCATTCTCATTCATAGAGAATGCTGGTTTCCGCAGGTTGATGGCCCGTGCCTGTCCCAAATAGCAAGTTCCATCGCTAACCTATTTTACTAAGTGTGCCATGCCAGAGTTGAACAGTAGAGTTGCTGATTACATTAGACATGCATTGAAGCATAGTGCATCACACTATATCCATCTTAGCATGGATACGTGGACCAGTAGACAAACAGAAGCAAGCTTGTATCTGTGCATAACAGCACACTGGGCACAGTTGCAAGGGGCGGTACTTGATTTTGGAACTGGCAAAACACGTGTGAAGCAAAACTGTGGTGATAGCAATACACCTGATATTCAGCAACATGTAACCCTGAGTATGACAAGTGTCACAGGTTCTCATAGGCTGCGAAAATGCTTACTGGTCTGCTGGACAAGATTGATGGCTGGCTACACACACAGTCACTCATAGCAGGATTCACCGCAAGTGATAATGGCTCGAATGTAGTGAGGTGTATTAGTGATGGTGTTTTTTCAGAGTGAACTGCCTGGCACACTGCCTTAATCATGTTGTTCAGCTGTTTCTCAACCATGTGGACATTAAGGAAATAGTTACCACTGCCCATCACATCTGTGTCCACTTCACCCATTCTGCAAAGTACTGTGACCATCTACGTGAGCTACAGCAAATAACCATCTGCCTCAGCACCAGATGAAGCTTGATGTTGTCACCAGGTGGAACGCCACACTGTACTTGCTTGACCAGCTGTATAAAAAATATAAGACTGTGTCAGAATACCTGCTGCTGATCACCACCCGTGACAGTACTGGAGTGTCCATCACTCTAACAACAGAGCAGTGGTGCCAAATTGATAGGCTAATATGCATTCTCTGTCCATTCAAGCATGCTACACAGGCAGTGAGTGGGGACACTGCTTCTATAAGTCAGTCCATACCCCTCATATGTGTGCTGAGGCAGACACTAGTGAATGTGCGACACCAGACAGAGGCAAGTGGGGACATGGCAGTTGTGATCTAATGGATCACATGCTCCATGTGCTGGACACAAATACCCATGTATCTGGCATTTTACAGTCGGCTGACTTTGCAATTGCCACCATGATGGATCCACACTAGAAATGTGGCCTGCCCTCTATAATTGAAGGAGGTCATCAGACAGTACAACAGTTGACAGAGAGCCTCATTAGATAGGTACATGCTGCACAAATGAAAAATGCACACACTGCATCAAAAACGGGTTTTGCTACCACCACCAGTGGCTCACAGGCAACCCAATCAGAGAAAATGGGCAAGGCAGAGCAGAAAACAGCAAGCAATCCCTTTTGGGTTGTTCACTTTCAGATGGGAGTGGAAGATATGGAGGAAAAGGAGGAGTAGGAGACAGATGAGGCAGTCGAACTCCGGGTAGCAGAACGAATGGTGGAGGGCTACATGGGGGACCCAAAGCACCTTGCCATTACTGATGAGCCACTACTGTCTAGAGCAGTAAAATGACTGACTGGCCAGCACTAACATCAGTTGCTGTGAAATACCTGAGCTGACCACAATCCTGTGTCACTGTGGAACGAGTGTTTAGTGTGGCTGGGGCAATTGTGAGTGACTATTGGACCAACTTACCACCCAAGAATGTGTCCATGCTAACATTCATCAAAATGAATGAAAGGCACATTCCACACAAAACAGTGATATCAGTGGTGTTGCCACAGAAACTGTGTCTCGGTGATGAGGATGATGACAATCCGTCAACTAAGGCATCCACTGGCAGAAAAGTGGATGAGGCAGCAATGTTGACAGAATTCCCACCTGATGAGAACTCCAGTTTTGAAGACTGTGAGGGGTGCTTCTTGGATGATGTGGAATTGGAAGTTGAAAAAGGTTGAGTTTACTCCAAGGCCCCCTTCCAATAACTTTCAACTCAGTATGGTGGCTGGGGTGTGTATGTTATACCTTATTTTTAGCGACAGTATGTACCATTGGATTGGTTATAATAATGTGTTGTTATGTGCTGCAGTGTGCATAAGTTTCATTTGATCACCCTTTGCCATAACCAGTTGATTGGTCATCTCACCATTGGATCCCAAGCCTATATAAAGCAGCAGCAATGTAATTACCATAACCGTAAAGATTTTGCAATTGCATGATTACAGTTATAATTTTTTCTTCCAAAAATATCTTACTTTTCATGTTGACTATATCAACCCCATCTTACAGCAATATATGTTGCCTGTGTGTCCTTAAAAGTGCCCATGATGGCAAATTCCACACTGCCCAACTGCCCCTCTCATCATCTAATCTGACCTGACACACCCAAGCACGCCATGCAACTGAAAAAAATGTTTCTGCCACTTAGTATCGGTGACATGTGCAAGAACTATGGCTCCTAGACTAGTACAAGTAGCATATGAATGTAACATGCTAATTCAACAGTTAACACCACAAGTTGAACACATTTTGGAAATGATGAATGGTGGCTATCTTTAAAAATGCCAGTCATTAATTACAAAAGTAATCATGAAGAGGCTTAACAACTTACAACATCAAATCTCCCTAAAAAGATTACTTATGCTACAGTACCAGATTAAGGCAGTGTCAGTGGCTTAGTAGGTAGCACACTCCCCTCTGAGGCCAGGAGATCAGAGGGCTGTGGGTTCAGTTCCCACATCTGGCACTTGGGTTAATATCCCTGTACTGACACTGTAATGCAGCACGAGAGGGGTGCTGCACTTCTGAAGTGCCGTCTTTCAGATGAGATGTTAAACCGAGGTCCCATCTGCCTGGATTGGTGGTAGTTGAGGTGAATGTTAAAGATCCCATGGCACTTTTCGAAAAGAGTAGGGGAATTTTTTTTTATTGAAACAAATAATAATACAAAATGGTATTATGTCATACAACTCATAATAAGGACAATCAACAAAAATTGAAAAAAGTAGTGCATCATACAACCACCCTGAGCATAACCAAAATCCCCCTCCCAACCGAAAGAGTAGGGGAATTATTTATGGAGAAGAACAAAAGCAAAACATTGTAATTCAGTATTACACTAGACAAAGGAAAACAAAACCAGAACGAGAAAGCAATACAAGCATATAAAGGTTTACAGAAAACCAAAAACTCAAAAAAAAAAAAACACAAAAGAAAAATGGAACCCACCCCCATAAAAACAAACCCACCTGAAATAGAAAAAAAAAAAACAAACAAAAAAACAATCAAGCATCAAAATTCCAGTCACAGGAAGCCCAATAAGAGTGAAAGTTGGTCTGAGGCAATGAAACCAATTCCCGGTTATAAATAACAACTAAATCAGAAAATATCTGATTGAGAATGTGTATTCCAGTATACGTTTTTTGTTGTAAAAGCTGAGCACATCTAGCCTGCCATAAAAAATATTTACAAAGCGCAAACATAAGTCGAAGGGTACTGGGATGATATCTGGAGCAGGCACTAGGAAACTGGCCAAACACCAACATGTCATAGGAAACAGAAGAAATGCATTTATCCTTCCACTTATGGAGCCATCAAGTCCAAAAGTCCCTACTAAAAGGATACTCAATAAAGAAATGCTGCAGGGACTCCAAAACATTCAGACAAGTGTCCCAAAAACACAGACAGTCCTCCAGAGACTTATGATGGTGGCTACCCCGGACACCCAATTTTCCATGACAAGACAACCAGGTCACATCCCATAATTTCGGGGGAAGCTGAGGATCAATAAGTTGCCAAAAAATCAAAGAAACATCTAGTTCCACACCTGTGGAGTCTGAAACGCAAGGGAGAGCAGAAAAATGAGCCTGAACAATAGACCCATATAACTGTCGTCTTGTCATAAGGAGAATGGACCGATGGGTCAGGTCCCACTGTTTCAACTTAAAAAAACATTGAAAACAGAAAAGAAGGAATACCAGAAGACTGAATAGTCCTCGGGACTGCTGAAGGAGAACCACACCATGGGTCCCATGGGGAGAAACCAAGTACATACAAACAGAAACCCAATTGGGGAGAACATCTCAAAAAGGAAAAATAAATTTAAAACAAGCAATGAAAAAAAACTACAGGATTAAGCATCTGCACCCAACCCATAGAATAATTCTGATACCAAAAAAAACCTTCTTAATGGGGTTCAATTGCCGGCCCGGTGGCGCTGAGGGTCGAGGCACTGGATGCCACACCTCCAAGCTCGGCCACTGGGGTTGGCGGGGGAGAGAGATTGAGAATCCAGCAGGACTGCTCTCTCTTCCTGGGGAGGGTTGGGGAGAAGCGCTCACTCCTGAAGCAACCTCTAGTGGGGAGCCAGGGTTGCTCAGCATGGTAATGCAGTGGATGCACTAGGGGAAGAGCCTGCAGCTCTACATTGCCTTGCTTGCTGCACTCTGAGGGGACAAGCAAGAAAATGACAGAAAAAGCCTCACACCCTTTGGTGAGATGACGGTGGCCCCAGGGACTCTGCCCACATCCCAAATGCTGGCCCAATGCACCCAGGATTGTCCTCCACCCACCCAACCTGATGACTGATCAGGTAGGCACTTCACACTTAAAGAGTTCACCGCCGTGGAGGGTGGAATCAGCCCCAGAGATGGTAGTGGGGGTCGAGCCTGCCTGGGGGTCATTTGGGGGAGGGGTTCATGGGAGAAGTGAGGGTTCTGGCTGGGAGTAGGGCGGTTGTTGTGTGGGTACTCCTGAAGAAAGCCCGCAGAGTGTGTGAAGAAATAAAGTAAAAAAAATTGGGGTTCAACCTAGAACCCCAAAAGCCTTGGAAAAAAAGATTATAAATTTGCATTTCCAAAGCATGAGGTAAAGGAAAAACTGTGGTAACGTGCAAAAATATATTCAGCATTAAAGTCTTCAAAAGCATAACACATTTACGTTTAGCAATATTCCTACCTTTCCAGGAAGAAATCAAAGCAAGGCCTTTATCAAGACCCCAATTCCAATTATAAGTGGAGTCATCAGAAGTACCGAAAATAAGCCCAGAATCTTCAGTGGGTCATCTGTAACAGGAATCTGGGCCACAAAAGCAAAAGCAGAGCGGGAAACAGAATCAGGGATAAACCTTGCCACACTTTTATGAAGATTCAATTTGGATCTCAAAAAGGTCTCAAAGTCAGAAAGCAAGAAAACAAACCCAACTATATTCAAAAGGGGTGTAATGCAAATACATAAATCATCTGCATAAGCATAAAAATTAGGGGCATACTGACCACCAGGGAGCAACAATCTGGGGATAGCATTCCTAGAAGCAAGCTGTCTCAAAAAGGTGAATCTGAAAAACATATAAAAGGGGGCTAAGGGGACAGCCCTGATGGACTCTCCTCTTATGTAAAAACTTTGTGCCAGGGGAATTATTAACATGAGGGGTAATCCAGGCAGAATTATACAACAACTTAATCCAAGATATAAAGTGTTGAGGTACATGATAACGCAACATGACCTGAAACAAAAAGCAATGGTGTACCCGGTCAAAAGCCTTCCCTTGGTCCAAAAAAAAAAAGGGCACGATGGGAATCTGAACAGGAAAAGACCACATCTCTAATAAGGGACAGGGAATGCAGCATAGTTCTACCAGGCACAGCACAGGTTTGTTCCTGTGAAATGGCAATAGATGCAAGGGGCTGTAACCTGTTCAAAAGTATTGCAGCCAGAATCTTGTAATCAACATTAAGCAGACTCAAAGGCCTCCAGTTTTTAATGTCAGCCTTATCACCTTTTGTAAAAAGAAGAAGCATAGTGGCATTAGAAAAGTGATGAGGTATAGAACAAGTAGTCAGGATACTATTAACAACCACAGTAAGGGCAGGGGCAAAAATATCCAAAAAAGAATGATAAAGTTCAGCCGTTAAACCATCCACTCCAGAAGAAGTACGCTTCCTCTGCTTTTTAATGGCACACATCATTTTCTCAACAGAGATTGGGAGAACCAGAGAGTGCAGAATACCCTCCGGGACCTCCGGAATCTCTAAATCAGAAAGGAAGCCACCAGGATCAGGAGCAGCAGGACAAGAACCAAACAACCCTTCCACATGAGATTGAACTATACATTTCAAAAAGGGAAGAGAACTATGCTGCAAACCAGTAAAAGGGTCAGTAAGTGATTCAATAACCATAGAAGAAATTCTGTCAGAGCAGTTCATAAAAGGATAAATAGAAGCCTTAGAAGACTGAGTACCACACTGAGCCTCAAGCCTCAAAGAAAAAGCTCGATCATACTGGAATTTCTCCATTTGGCATTTCACTTACTTAATTTGAAGCAAAAGATCTATACAGGATTCATAAGCCCTAGAAATCAAATATAAGAGCTGTTTCCTCAACTTGGAATAGGCAAAAAATTGGATTGGGTCTGAAATCCAGCAACATTGAGGAAATATTTCCTCAAGTCAGCCTTCATCTCTTCCCACCAAACAAAAGGATAGTGGTACGCATCCAACACAGAAATCCTAGCCTGCAATAAAGTCAAACAACCCTTAAAAACATAAGCATTAGTTAGTAAAGAACGATTCAACTTCCACAGAATACAAGGAGCAACCGGAAAGGGACCATTAGCAGGAGAACAAACCAAAACTGCAGCCAAACGATCAGACATTTCACAAGGAAACACAGAAGCCTGGGAAACGGTGAGGTATTTAGAAAGGGAAAACAAATCAATATGAGTGGCCAGGGTACCACTATAATAAGTCTTAGCAGCAGAATTATGGAGAGACGGATACCAATCAATAAGATAAGCAGAAGAAATAACCTTAGATAAAGTGACAGAATCACTATACAACTTGCGGGCATTACTAGACCAGTCTAAAGTGGAAAGTCCACAATTAAAATATCCCCCCCCCAAAAAAAAAACCTGCCGAGTAGTAAACAAAAAGGGATAAATTTTGAGAACTAAGGCAGATCTGGCTGCAATACTTTGAGGGACATATATATTAATAAGGTGAAAATGTGGCAAGCCATAAGTCCCATCAACAAGGAGAACCCTCCCAGGGACCACATCAAGTACCCTAGCAATTTTGAACAAAAAAAAAACAAAAAACAAAATACCCACCCCTTCACAGGTATCCTCTCCATGTGACCAATTGGAAGGACCAACAGACCATCGAGCAGTAACCTGTAAAACTTCCTGCCTAGTTTTGATCCGGTTGTCTTGGAGAAAATAAAAGTCCTCCCTAAGTGAAAGCAGAAAACCAAAAGTGGAAAGCTGCTTACGAAATGATTTAACACTGCACACATTTAAGGTGCAGCATTTAATAGTAGTTAAGTGTGCCATAAAAAAAGGCACTAAATAAAGGTAGAACAACACCCAGGAGAGAGGGGAAAAGAATTAGACCAACAAGCCCCAAAAGCAAAAACCACACCTATGAGGAAACTGAGCCTTCTGTAGTTTACCAGGACAAGGAGCATCTTTACAGGAGTCAGAGGAGTAATCCACATGAGATAAGGAAGCTTGAGAGGAATCAGAGTCCTCCTCCTCACCTTTTGTTTCACCCCATTGTCGTCTTTTAGCCAGCATCTGAAATTTATTGCAAGTGAGAATGGAATTAGTGGGTGGATGGGACTCAGATTTACGTTTATCTTTCCCCCTTTTAGAAGGAGGGACAACAAAAAATGGGACTTCCATGGGGGGGGAGGCATTCAATCTAGCAAAATGGGACTCGAAGCAGGTGAAAGAGCAGATTGTGAGACAGGCAGCCCAAGTCCTGAATCCAAAATAGGGAAACTCCAGGCACAGGGGAAGGAGAGGCAGAAGGGTCAGAAGAAACTGGCAAGGGCACAGCAGTGGTAACCACACCAAGACCAGAAAGAGGGTCTGGGACAACAAGAGAGACCTCCTCCTTCCTTTGTTGTGCCCAAGCCTGAGATTCAGCAATAAGGTGAGAGTGGTCCCGAGGAACCCTATCAAGCCGGTTATATTCAGCCCAAGGACACTGGGGATAACTATGTCCATGATCATCACACAGGTTGCAATACTGTGTGTCAGGGCAACCCAAGCTCACATGTCCATACTAAAGACATAGTGTACATCTGGGTTGCTCACAAGTGTAGCTCAAGTGCGTTTTAGAACCACAGTTGTGAAAAGTACGGGGTTGACCAGGATAAAAACAGATACCCCTGTCACGCCCAATATGAAAACTACCAGGGATGTGCAAAACCCCTTGCTTAGTTTGTGGATGCTGAACTTTAATCTCACACCCCTCAGTCCAAACAAAATCATTGTCCAAAATAGTACGAGGGGAATCCAACAAGTCACAATGTTGCCGAAGCCAGTATTGGACATCATGGATATTAACCCCTTCACTCTGAAACAAAAGAGTAAGGACCTTAACCAAGGGTTTAGTAAGGGGGATTATGAGAAAAGAGGACCAAACAGGGGTTAATTTCACAAGCTCATATTGAGCCCAGAATTTCTCCAGCATATGAACATTCATAAAACTAACATCATATACAGTCTCACCCTTGATATGAATAAATGCAAATAAATCAGAGTGGCTAATGCCCATAGTGTCACGTAACATAGAGTGAAGAATAGTTTGCAGAGGGGGGCCATAGATGCATTCCCTAAAAATGTGAAGTGCACAGCGTTTTGCTGCTGGGCAGGTTCCCCCACAGACTTAAACAAGTCAGTCATTTTAAAAGGAGAATCAGTAGTATCAGTTCCAGGAGCTGAAAGAGAAGGCTTATGTGGTGGAGTGCACTGATCGGTGGGGCCCTTGTATTGGGCAGTGTGTCCAGGAGACTTGGTAAGATCCTCATCAGGGAGTGGTGGAGCTGAACTCCCCGTAACAGGCTCCATAACAGGAGAAGAAACAGGAGGAACAGATCTAGAAGTAGCAGAATCGACTGTAGCAGCTGCATCAATAATAGAAGAAGCAGAAACAGAACCAGGAGAAGACCAGGGCTGCCCTTCCTCAGAATGGCTCCAGCCTGCAGCACGAAAGCAGCCTCAGGAGACCAGATAACATCCAAAGGACCAAGAGATTGAGTAGTGGGTCTCAAATGCAGGCTAGAAGGCAAAAAAGCAGGTAGCAAAGCAGTCAGTGACTCAGAGTTGGGTAAGAAAGGCTACAGGAGGCTAGGAGACATAGAGCAATCAGCTGCAGTAACATCAGCTGGGAAAGCCGAGTCATCATGAACCAGTTGTAAAATAAAGCATTTATGCTGAGAAAATAGCTGCCTAAGTTGAGCTTCAGGAATATCAGCATCTGTTCAGCTGACCGGTATAGCAGCATTCTCAGGAAGAGGAACATCAACAGCAGAGGTACAAGCAGAGTCAGGAGAACTCGCATAAGTAAGCAGGCCTTCCATGTTCATTACACAAGCCCCAGAATCAGAAAAACTCAATGGATCCAAAGGAGAAGCAACGATTTGAGGCACAGCAGAACCACCACCTCCACCATCCACAGCAGGACTGTTGGCCATATTGGACAGAGGGACAAAGGCTCCCCCTGCAGACCAAGTAGGGGAATTTTTTATTAGAATAGCAAAATCAAAACAATACAAAACAGTGTTGCCTCACACAAAAGAAAAGTACAAATCATAACAAAAGCAGATAAGTATTACAGTCATACATATCCAAACATGCTGTCTAATACAGAAGTAGAACTCAAATCTAATCCCAAGACAGAAAGGACCCCCCCACTAAAAGAGTAGGGGAATTTTTATCAACAAAATATAAAAGCATGATACAACCAAACAGTAATATAGTACATGAAAGCATAAAAAACAGGAAAGAAATAAAAATATGTATTACATCATACATGTAAACAAAAAGTAAACATTACAAAATATTTCTACCTGGAATCAAAGAAAAGAACAACATAAAAGAACAATAAACATCGTATACCCAATAAAACAGTTGGTAAAGAGCTACAAAACCCGCCAAAAAGAAAAAAACACCCCCTTATCAACACATATGGAAATATTAGGCCCCAAACAAAACTGACTACCACCCCCAAACCAATAGAAAACATGACAAGATTAGGCAGCAGAGCAGAGAAGCACGCTCCCTATCTTGAGTGGAGCGGAGCTCTGCAAAAATCTGATCCATAATATGAGTGCTCGTATAAGATTTCTTTTGCAACAACTGAGGACAACGGGCCTGCTATAGAAAAACCTGCAGAGGGCAAAGACAAGGTGGAGTTAACTAGGATAATAATGAGAAAGGGAAGCAGGAAACAGCCCATACACAAGAATGTCATACGAAATTGACATAAGATGCTTTTCCTTCCATTTATGAAGCCAAAGAGTCCAAAAATCCTTACTAAAAGGACAATCCCCCAAAAAATGACTCATGGTTTCCAGTACACCTGGACAAGTATTCCGAAAACACATATGATCCTCCAAAGACTTGTGCAGGTGATTACCATGCACCCCCAATCTCCAATGACACGACAACCAAGTAACATCCCATAACTTTGCAGGAAGTCTAGGGTCAGTAAGCTGACAAAAAAAATCACAATATTATCCAATTCAGTACCAAGAGCATTCAACAGCCTAGGGGTATCTGAAAAAGAGGAAAGCAAAACAGTATGATACAATTGCTTCCTAGACTGAGATCACAGAACCTGAGGGGTCAAGTGCCATTGCCGGATTTTAAGAAAAGTGGGAAACAAGAAGGAGGGAATACCAAAAGTCCTAAAATTCTGGGGGACTTCCAAAAGAGGACCAAGCCATTTTGCACGCAAAGGAGTTACCCAGGCATGTAAAATAGAAACCCAAGGACGGGGAGGCTGCAACAGAAAAGGAAACAAAAACTTAAGAAACAGGCAATGAAAAACAAAACACAGGATTCAACATCCAAACACCTCCCTGACAATAAATCATGATATAAAAAACCCGGGCAGACAGGATTTAAATGAGAACCCCAAACACCTTGAAAAAAACGCTATTGACTTTGGCTTCCAAAACAAAAGGAAGAGGGAAAACAGTAGCCATATGTAAAAATAAAGAAAGGACTAAAGTCTTCAAAAGCAAAACATGTTTCTTCATGGAAACAAACCGACCCTTCCAAGTGGAAACAAGGTAAAGACCTTTATCAATAGCCAAATTCCAGTTATACAGAGAATCATCAGGACTGACAAAATACATGCCCAAAATTTTAAGAGGACCAGAAACAACAGGAATCCCAGCCACAGAAGAAGTAGTTGAGGAAGGCACAGAGCAGGGAAAGATGTTAGTCATATTTTTATGGAAATTCAATTGAGAACCAGAGAGAGAGAACTAAAATCAGAAAAGAGATGTGTGAAACCCGAAGCAGAAAGAGAGGATGTGGTACAAACACATAAATCATCAGCATACGCAAAAACAGTAAGTACAGAGTGACCACCTGGAAGGAACAAGGGAGGAAAGCAGGGCAGGAGCTCAACTTACGTAACAAAGGGTCAATCTGGAACAAATACAAAAGGGGACTCAAAGGACAACCCTGCTGCATGCTCCATTTACTCAAAAACGCAGCACCAGGAGAATGGTTGACATGAGGAGTGATCCAGGCAGTGTTATATAAAAGCTTAAGCCAAGAGATAAGACCAGAAGGAATATGGTAGTGTGACAAAACAGAAAACAAAAAGGACTGCTCCAACTGATAAAAAGCCTTTTCTTGATCCAAAGAAAACACTACAGCCCTACTTGCATCAGTACAAGAATACAACAAATCCCTAAGATGAGACAAAGTATGTAGCATAGAATGACCCGGGATAACACAAGTCTGAGCTGTGGAAATAATGATGTCCGCTATAGGCAGGAACCGCCCCAAAAGAATGACAGCCAGAATCTTATAATCCACATTAAGGAGGCTCAAAGGTCTCCAGTTCTGCAAATCAGAATGGTCACCTTTTTTATAAATCAAAAGCAAAATAGCATCCGAAAAATGTTGAGGGACTGAAAATAAAGCCAAGGCGTCATTAAAAACAATAGTCAGAGCAGAGGCAAAAAAATCAATGAAAGAGTGGTAAAGCTCAGCAGTCAAACCATCCAACCCTGGAGAAGTACGCTGTTTCTGTTTCTTAATAGCAGTCATCATTTCTGAAACAGAAATGGGACTCACAAGAGCAAGAAGCAGGTCCTCAGAAACCTCAGGAATGACCAAATCAGAAAGATACTCAGACGGATGTAAAACATGCAAGACAGTACCAAACATCCCTTCCACATGGGATTGTACAATGTGCTTTAAAGACGGAAGAGAAGTATGGTGCACTCCCGTTAGGGGATCAACCAGACCATCAATAATCATGGAAGAGATCCTATTGGAACAACTCCTATATGGATCAAATGCAGCCTTAGAAGCCTGTGTACCACACTGAGCTTCAACCTTCAAAGAGAGGGCATGATCATACTGATGTCATTCCATAACAGACTTCAAAGCCTGAATTTGGCTGGAGAAATCAAGATGTAATTCAGAAGCCCTAGAATAAGTATCCAAAAGCTGCTGACGGAGATGGGAATACTGAAAATAAGTACAGCGGGACCGAGAGCCAGCAGATTTGATAAAAAAATGACGAAAGTCAGTTTTAGTATCCTCCCACCAGAGGATAGAAGAAGAATAAGCATCCAGTACAGAAACTCTAGCTCGTAACAAATCCAGACTACCCTGAGAGATAAGAGAATCTGTCAACAAAGAACTATTCAACTTCCAAAGTATACAAGAAGCAAACAGATAAGGACCAGCACTAGGAGAGCAAAGCAAAGCAACTGCCAAATGATCTGATGTCTCACAGGGAATTACATAAGCCTGGGAGACTGAAACATTCCTGGAGACAAAAAAATCAATCCGTGTTGCAACAGCTCCTTTATAAAAAGTTTTGCACCCTGCTGGTGAACAGAGGTATAAGCATCCACCAAATGGGCCGAAAGAAGGATTTTAGACAATGTAGCAGCATCACTAAAAAGCTTGTGGGCATTACTAGGTCTATCAGAAATAGAAAGACCACAATTGAAATCACCCCCAAAGTAAACTTGTCGAGTGGTAAATAAATAAGGTTGGAAAGCAAGAAACAAAGCAGACCGCACTGCAATACTCTGCGGAGCGTAAGTATTAATCAAATGAAAAGGAACAAAATCAAAAGAACCATCAATAAGGAGAACCCTCCCCAGAAACACATCGTGAACTCTGGAAATCTTAAATTGATGGCCAAAAAACAAAATGCCCACCCCATCACAGAGATCCTCCCCATGTGACCAAAAGGAGGGCCCCACAGTCCATCTATGTCTCACCTGTGCAACCTCAAACCTAGATTTAAGCCTGGTATCCTGAACAAAATAAACATCCTGTTTCAAAGAAAGCAAGAAACCAACAGTAGAAATCTGTTTATGGAATGATTTCATACTGCACACATTCAAAGTGCAGCACCGCAAAATAGGCTGCTGAGGCATGGGCAATAAAAGTCAAAAGAGATGCAATGAGCATCGGGACAGAAAAAAGGAAAAAATCTGACCAAAACAGAAAGCCCAGAAAAAAAGAACCCTCAAAATCACTTGTGAGGGAACTGCATTCTCTGCATCTTTTCCAGCAGAGGAGTTTCCCTACCAGATTCAGAAGAAAGGTCCATACGAGAGGAAGAGGCACAAAAAGAATTAGAGTCCTCTTTCTCACCTTCAGTATCCCCCTATTGTCTTCTTTTAGCTAACAACTGGAATTTATTTCAAGCAATAACAGTAGTAGCGGGGTATGAGACTCAAACTTACTCTTA
The DNA here is from genome assembly GCA_016271365.2 of Neoceratodus forsteri. Taxonomy (NCBI): domain Eukaryota; kingdom Metazoa; phylum Chordata; order Ceratodontiformes; family Ceratodontidae; genus Neoceratodus; species Neoceratodus forsteri. Next base: position 783,238,227 of record CM057458.1, on the reverse strand, counting down.
CCTTTCCCACGTTTAGTAGAAGGGACAGAAACAAAGGGCAGATCAGTTTGGAGGGGGGAGGCATAACATCTATCAAAATTGGGACCAAAGAATGGATAGCAGCAACCACAGGAGAAGCCTGGGCAGACTCCAAAACCGGAGTAAGAGTCTGAGAAATAGGGGGCTCCTGGGGCGGGGAGAAAACGAGGGACACACAAGGTCCAGACCAGTAGTAAGCACTGGGTCGGTAGGCACCAGAGAGAGCTCCTGCTGCCACTTCTGGGCCTGTAACTGGGAATCAGAGATAATGGTAGAATGGTCCCTGGGGACCCTATCAACCCTATTATGTTCAGCCCAGGGACATTGGGGGTAGTTATGACTGCGATCCTCACACAGATTATAAAACTGAACAGTAGGACAACCCAAGTTAACATGGCCATAAGCAAGGCACAAGATGCATCTAGGCTGATCACAAGTGTAAATCAGGTGGGTCCGAGAGCCACACTTATGACAAGTGCGAGGCTGGCCAGGGTAGAAAAAGATACCTCTATCCCGACCAATGTAAAAGCTACCAGGAATATGTAGAACCCCCTGCTCAGTTTGCTTAAGCTGAACTTTAATCTTCCAGCCACCTGTCCACACTAAATCTTTATCAAAAATAGGAAGGAGAGAATCTAACAAATCACACCTCTGACAAAGCCAAAACTATGCATCATTGATATTTACTCCTTCACTACGAAATAATAAAGTAAGTACTTTCACCAAGGGTTTAGTAAGGGGTATGATTAAGAAAGAGGCCCAAATCAGAGTGTTCTTAACCAGTTCATACAGAGTCCAAAATTTTTCCAGACTCTGAACAGTCTTGAAACTAACACCGTACACAGTTTCCCCCTTGATATGCATGAATGTAAACAATGCTGAAGGGTTAATTCCCAGACAGTCTCTAAGCATACCTTGGAGAACAGAACGGTGTATGGGGGCTGTAGAAGAATCACCCAGGAACTTCAATCGAACTGCATTTTTCCTCTGAGTGGGTTCCCCAATAGATTTAAACAAATCAGACATTTTGAAAAAAGGAGTCGAGTCCTCAGGGACAGAAGCAGAAGGAGAAGATTGGTGAACAGGACAAGCAGTTTTCTGTCGGTACCTGTGATTGGACCACAACGTCCAAAGAGTCAGCGGTGCTCTCAGTAGCAAGCAGTGGAACAGAAAGATCTGTCTCAGGTTCCCCAGGGGGAGAAGACTGAGTAGAAACCAAAGCTGGAGCAGTAGGAGAAACAGTTGTAGGCATTCCAATAATAGCAGTAGCAGAAACAGGACCAGGCAAAGTCCAGGGCTTCCCATCTGAAGATCTCTGCCGGCCAGCAGCACACAGAGCAGCATCTGGAGACCAAGTAGCACTCGATTCAACAGCGGTCCTTGAGGTAGGTCTAAGGTGCAACTGGGAGGGTGGGAGAAAAGGCAGATCAGCAGGGAGGGTTTCAGAGGTCTGTTGAAGCAGAGTCTGAGGAGTAGAAGACAGAATAATCAGCATCAGGCAAAGTGTCTTGTGTAGAAGCATCATCATGTATCAACTGTAGAATGAACTGTTTATTCTGAGAGAACATCTGTCGCAACATAGCATCAGGAATCACAGCAGCTTCATGGCTGTCCCATTTAGCAGAAGTCTCCATATCAGATAAACCAGAAGGAACAGTAGAATCCTTAACAACAGCAGAAGCAGAAGGAAACACACCATCAATGTGAACTTGAGAAGCCTCAGAAGCAGGAACACAAACAGGCTCAGACACCAAAATAGGATCCAAAGGCAGAGCAGAGCCTCCACCACCACATCCATCTCCCAGTCAGTCAGTCAAGACAGCTAGACAATCAGTACAGCAGCATAGGGAAATTATAATTGTACATTTCTATCTCAATCAATTGAAACAGCAGCAGCAGGAGGAACGAATTGCAAGTAGCAGTAGCATTTTGCAGGAGGAATTCATTTTCTCTACATGGGTTGGCACCTCTTTTCATGTCCCTGAGGTGGTGGCACACCATAAAATATCAGGACTGATGCCACATTTCAGTCTCAATTTGATGTAACATTTTTCCAGTAACATTTCTGGACTTGTAGGCCATGTTTGGTACCAGCAGCAGTGAGATTCAGGCAGACATATTTGGCAAACAGGCCCCTAAAACACATATTTAATGTCTGGGTGGTGGGGGGAGCACCATAAAACATCCTGGCTGAGACCAGAGTTCTGTCTGAATTGAATGTACCATTTTTTAGGAAACATTTCTGGATATTTACTGCCTGTGCTGCACTCGCAGACGCAATATGTGGCCTAAACACAATTGTAAACAGTGGCCAAAACAGCATTTTAATGTCTGGGTGCTAGTGGGGGGGGGGAGCCCATAAAACATCTTGGCTAAGACCAGATTTTCTGACTTTAATGTAACATTTTTTGGGAAGCATTTCATTACCTGAGGGCCCTGTTTTACACGAGCAGATCCAAGATTCACTCTTACATAGCTTTGGAAAATATGTTCGTTCATAGTAAAGTTCTTATACTTGACATTTGTGGATAGGATAGAAGGAGCAAGGAAGAAACATATAAAGAAAAATGGAGTAAGATAAAAGTAGAAAGGTACATGGTTTATGGGCATGGTACTACAACAGGTGGACAGGGATGGGGAGGTGGGACCTGGGGACATGCATGGTCAGGATGACAAAGTTATTCATATTCATATATGAGAAAGGATGGGAAAGAGAGGGAGCATAAACAAACTGAAAAGCTAAAATAAACAAGAGGATATAGATCGGAAGACAAAGAGGACAAAAGCTTTTTTTTTTTTGGTTTTTGTTTTTTAAGGAAGGGGTGCATAACAAGAAGAGTGACAATAACAAAGAAAGGAGAAAAAAAGAAAACTACACTGGCCCACCACCACAGCCACAGGCCATTCATTGGGCACTGCCACCTGTGCCACCACCACCATGAAGCTTAAACAGGAGGTCCAAGACCTTCTTCTAGTCCGCCATTATTTTTTGGAGGTCCCCCATAACCTTCTGGTTGAGTTGGTCAATGTTCTGATGGACACTTTGGATCTCAGTCCACACAGCCTCCAGGTCTACCCTGGTGACCACCACCTGACTTGGGGGGGGGTTGCAGGATGCTCAGAGTGGGGGCAGCACTGCTGGGTCCTCTTTCATGCATCACAGGTGGAGGATGCTTCTGTTTCTTCCGGCTTTGGGTGAGTCCCGCTGCTAGACCACCTCTTCCCCCTGGTATGGCACCCACTAGCCTCAGTGCTGCCTCCTGCTGCTGTCTGTCGCTGTTTTGAGAGCCACTGTATAGCATGATGGTGCTGCAGGTGGCTCCTTTGACCAGAAGTCCCAAAGTGGGACTCTGGTTTCCCCCTTTTTACATTTTTACCACAAAGGCTGCAGACAACAACACTTATATCATCTGCCATTGTGGTAAAAAATGCCCAAACTGATAGTCTTTGGTTAGGGGGTGCAAGCTGATGTCCAGGAGAGGCCTCTCCCTCTATATCATCATGCTGGAGGCTGGCAGCCACAGGAGCCACATGATCCTCCTGAGGGGTGCAATGGGCCATGAGCCTGAGTACTGCTGCTGCTGAGTGGCTGTGGCAGGGTCCACATCCTACTGCTGGGAGGGGGAAGCTGCTTCTGCTGACAGTGTTGCAGACTGGGGGTGGAGGGAACCTGTTGGTTGGGGCCAACGACCAGCTCCTGCTGCTGCTGGGGGTTAGAGGCCAGGGCCAACTGCTCCTCCTGCTGCTGGGGGGGGGGCTGGCTTATAAATACACGCCTGTTAAGGTGAACGTGTCGTCCTCCCCTTCCAGTCTGTCCAGCTCCAGAGTCAGACCCACTCCCTTGCATCATTATTAAAAAAAAAAGTTTTATTAAACTCCTAAAGAAAAAATGAAAAGGGGGAGTGAAAGACACACACACACACACACACACACACACACATACACACGATAAAGAAAGAAAATAGAACACAAGAGAAAGATAAACTTTTGTTAACCAAAGACATAGGGGATGAACAGAAGTTCACACACACACACACACACCACAAACTCTCACTCTCTCACTCACAATTCACCAAATTATATATTTTTTATGTTGCTTGTGTACATGCGCAAGAAACATGTTGTGGCAGCTTGCTGCAGATGCAGGTTGTGGAGGTACGTAACTGTTGTGGCCAAGGCCCCACTGCTTTTTGAGGCTTGGCCCACTTTCCCCAATGGGGTGGCACTCTGTTGCTGACACTAGTTCAGCCAGCATGCCACCACCTTGAAATGTCTTAGTCGCTGCAATCAGGGGCTGCCTTGTCATTGCAGCATCAGCCATTCCACTGCAATGAGGGAGTGATCTGTCATTGCAGGGTGGTACCTTGCATGCCCCTGACCCAGTTTGCTGAAGGGGATCCCAGTCCCCATTGGCACAATGTCCCTACCCCCAAGTTTCTGCTGTATGCCGAGGGGGGTGCCCAAGCCCCCTTGGCATCATGCCCCTCCTCTTTCTTTGTTGACGGGGCATCCAATCCACATTGGCTTCAGTCCCCCCTTCACAGTTGAAGTTGCCAACAGGGAAGCCCACTCCCTGTCGGCATAATATCTCCCTTCCAATGTTTTGTCTGCCGAGGGGGGTGCCCAATCCCTCTTGGCTCTCCCACCCCTCAATATGTGCCAACGGGGTACCCAATTCCCCACTGGCTACAGCCCCCCCCAAACCACTCCGGTAGAGTGCCAAACATCCCTGAAAAAAAAAAACAGTCCTGCAATGTTTTTTTCTAACCCTGTAAACAAGAATATGGTCCCTCGTTGAGTCTGTGGCCCTGACCCCAACTCTGACCCCAACCCGCACCCACCATCTGTGCACCCTGCCTCCCCACACCCCCCTCACCCCATACTTACCTCCAGAGTCCAGCACAATGATCTTTGGTGGACCGGGAACATGTCTGCACTCTTCAAAGCTGACTGCAAACTAAAATGCCAGTAAGCTGTATAATGACATAAATAGGGTTGTTGCAACTTTGGTGCATATCTTGGGCATTTGTGGGAATTTGGGCACCAAACTGTCAACATGGGGTTATTGGGATCCCTCCTCATGAATTCAGTCACTGTCATTGTGTTATTTGGTCCCAATGGTAATTTCGCAGTCATTGCATGGAATCACCTTTTGGGATCAATTAACAAAATGAGAGTGCCACTATTCATAAGGTGGGCTCTCATACAAAGGTTCATACAAAGGTTAGTGGGAACTAAGGAGGCCAGACGGTAAAGAATAGTCCATAACCACTCCCTTCCAATATCCCGATTAGGTCATTTTACCCTCCTTCATAATATATTTGTCCAACTGTATTTTAAAATGTTTCTTTGATTTAGAATAAATAACCGACAAGGGGAGCTCATTTCAAGGAGCCACCACCCTCTGTGTAAAAAAAGCCCTCCTTCTATTAGTATTATACTTAATGTGCCTAAGCTGAAGAGGGTGACCTCTTGTACCCTTAATGTCATCTCTGAATTGAAGGTTTAATTCATTTAATAAGTACTCATCCTGCATTATATCACAACAAAGTAATAAATCTCCTCTAACTCTTCTTGTTTGTAAGGGCATAAGCTTCAGATACTCCAAGAGTCCCTTCATAGGGCATATTTTTTATATTAAATATTAATTTAGTGGCTTGCCTCTGAACCCTTTCAATGTCATTCACTGCTCCTTTGGTTATGGGTCCCCACACTGGGGCCCCATAGGCCAAGATTGGTCTGACATATGCTCTACATAGGGGCATAATCACTTCCTTATTTCGACTCCCAAAGTTTCTCTTTATGTTGTGTAACACCTGTTTAGCCTTTACAATCTATTTATTTGAATGCGAGTGGAAAGTCAGTTTATGGTCTACAAGAATTCCTAGGTCTTTCTCTTCCATGGAGATTTGTAGCACCTTACCATTCATATAATAATTTTGCATACCATTTTGGTTCCTCAAATGTATTACACAACACTTATCCACATTAAAAATCATACCCCTAGATGTTACCCAATTATAAATACTATTCAGATTGGCCTGTAGGTCTCTAGTTCCTTCTGGTTCTGCAACTATTGTAGCAATTTTAGTGTCATCTACATTCTGCAAAGTAATGCACCAGGAAACAAAAACCCAGGGGAAGATCACGCAATGGGGAGGGGCGGGTGGAGGTAGTAACAACAACAAAAATGGAAACGGACCTGGGGGTAATCATATCAGATGACCTTAAGGTTGACAAGCAATGTGAGAAGGTGGTAGGGAGGGCTGGGGGATACTGGGATGTATAGGGAGAGGCATCACCAGCAGAAAGCAAGAAGTTGTTATCCCCCTGTACAGACAGTTGGTGAGACCCCATCTGGAGTACTGTGTCCAGTTCTGGAGACCCCATCTTAGCAAGGACATAGACAGGATGGAGGCAGTTCAGAGGAGGGTAACTAAAATGGTGCAGGGTCTGCAAGAGAAGCCATATGAGAAGAGGCTAAAAGAGCTTAATATGTATACCCTTGAGGAAAGGAGGGAGAGGAGGGGGACATGATAGAAACATTTAAGTACCTCAGTGGAGTCAACAAAGTCCAAGAGGGTAGCATATTTCAGAAAAAGAGATGTGCAAGAACAAGGGGACACAATTTGAAGATAGAGGGGGGACGGCTCAGGGGCAATGTGAGGAAGTATTTTTTCACAGAGAGGGTGGTGGATGCATGGAACAGCCTTCCTGAGGAGGTTGTGGGGTCTAAAACTGTAGGAGAATTCAAGAATGCATGGGACAGACATAAGGCAATTTTTGTGGGGGGTAGGAAGAAATAGGCTGTTGGTTAAATAGGACGTGCAGCTTATCCTCTAGGTAGGGAAATGGGCAGACTAGGTGGGCCAAGCGGTCCTTATCTGTCGTCATAGTCTATGTTTCTATGTTTCTTACTAATCCATCCAGAGCTATCCTTACCCATAGAGGACATAAAAATTGTAAACAGCAGAGGGCCCAGAACAGACCCCTGAGGGACCTCACTGGTGACCCTCACCTTGTCTGAATAATATCCATATAAACATACCCTCTGGGTCCTCCCCCTCAGCCAGACCATGACCTGGTGCACTACTCTGTGGTCTATATCTGTATCAATGAGACAGCGAAGGACCTGGTGGTGAGGAACCTTATCAAAAGCCTTTGCCAGATCAAAATAAGCACAATCCACATCCTGTCTCCTATCCAGTGCCTCTGAAATCTTCTCATAAAAACAAAGTAGATTCGTTACACCTGACCTCCCCCCAATAAAACTGTGCTATTCTCTGTCTTCCTGACCAGTTCTCCTTAAATGAGTATCTTTGACATCCTTTAATATGGATTCCATGAGCTTTCCAGGGACCGAGGTAAAACTAATGGGTCTATAATTCGCACAGTCCACCCTGTTTCACTTCTTATGCATGGGCACCACATTCACCTCCAACCAATCCTGGCACAGTCCCACTTACTAGGGACTCATTAAACAGTATAGTCAGGTGTATTGCTACACTATGAGACAATAGCTTTTTAAACATTTTATTTGAGATATTGTCAGGACCTGCAGAATAAGTACTTTTTAGGGTTTATATCTTTTCCAGAATTATGTAGGCAGTAATATTTATGGGTGTCTCGTCATTAGGTTTAATGTCAAGTTTACTTTGCTGTGAATCAGAAAACACTGTACTGAAGTAATCATTAAATATGTTTGCTACTATGAGTGGATCTGAGATTATTTCATTTCCCTTTTTTCTAGAGCACACATTATGATTAGATTTTCTCACGGAATTTACATAACTATAGAACTGTTGCATGTTATCCTTATTGGCCAATGATGCTAGATTCCTCTCCATTCTTGTTTTCCTCACTCTTATGAGCTTTTTATATTTAGCCTGCACTACTTTATATTTATTCCATACTAGCGGGTCCTGTCCATTTTTTTATATAAATTAAACGGATTTTGTTTTTGTTTCAAGAATTTTTGAATATCCTTACTTAACCATTTAGGTTTTTTCCCCTTGTATTATATAACTTTATGTTTTTCAGCTATTTATCACATGCTACAATTAATTTATGCTTAAAAACATTCCACATATCTTCTAAGGATCTATCTTTTAATATGGTAGCCCATTCTATAGACTCAAGTTCAACATTCATTTTATTGATACCAGAGTGATGAAATTTATATACCTCCCTACATCCCTTGGTAATAGGAATATAGTGTGTAAGAATAAAGGATATCCCACAATGGTCACTATTCCCTGGGGGGGGTGATTACACAAGATGTAATGTTAATTTCTCTAGTGGACAGTACTAAATCATATATTTTTTTTCCCTTATGGGGGTTTCAACATTCTGGGTCATGTCCATTTCCAGGCATAATTCTAAGAATTCTAAACTAAGAGGGGATCCTGCTTTGAGATCCTGCCAGTTTATATCCCTATAATTTAGATCTCCCACCACCAAGAACTTTCCCAATTCACATGCTGTTTTTATTTCTTGGTTCAGTTCCCTGGACGTCTCTATAGAGAGTGCTGGGGGCCTATAGCACACCCCTATAAGGATAGGTGTGCTCCTACCTGTTTCCAACCTTATCCAAATTGTCTCGGGTCCTGTCCCCACATTTTCTTTATCTTATCGGAAATATTTGTAGACTTTAGGTTGCTTGATATATATGCAGCTATCCCCCCCCCTTTGTCCCTTCTATCTACATGATGTAAGTTGTATCCAGGGATATGATGTCCCCATGCAACATCTTCCATCCACCAGGTCTCAGTAATTAATGCCATTTGTATTCCCCCACTTAATTTTACCTGCAACTTGTCCATCTTATTATTCACACTCCTAGCATGTAGAAGCAAACAATGTATCTCATTTGTTAATTTTGTCTTACATTTAGTTAGGGGTTGGGTGTATATGTCTGGCAAGTACCCCCTCCCCCGTATCCAGTTTAAAGTATGTTGTATAGAGTCTTTTATTGCAGTAGCCAAAGTGTGGGTTCCGAGTGCATTGAGGTGTAGCCCATCCTTTTTATATAATTGCTCTTTATTATAAAAAGAGTCCCATAGATTAATAAAGTGTACACCTCTCTCTTTACATCCATTTATTAATCTACTATTTATCCTCTGTATGGTCCAGTTCTTTTCTGGCTCACAACCATAAAGGGGGGAGGATACCAGAGATTATTGATGTCTGCCCTTTCTGCTGTATTAGGGCTATACATGCAAACATCTCCATAACAATATCCTTTTCATGATCCCTTCATACATTATTGCTACCCACATGTAACACCACGGTTTGTGTGCTTCAGTTTGTGGAGTAGTACTTGTGGCAACCAATACTTAATGTCATGTATCCTTGCACCAGGAAGGCAATTTACAGTGGTATATCCTTTATTACCTCTTGTGATAATTGTGTCAGGCTTCTGTATTATAGAATCTCCTATGACCACTACCTGGTTACCTTTAAGGGTATCTTCTGTAAGTGAGTGTGAACAGATTTCCGAAATGGTACTTAAGGGAGAATATCTATTTTGCTGCAGTATGTCTCTTCTTCTCTTTTTTGGGGGGCCTTTAGTAACCTTTGCCCAGTAACCTTTGCCCAGATACCAGACTTCACATCCTCACAAGCAGTAACCCAGTCCTCAGTGTCAGATCCTCTGCTTATATCAGTAGATATCCTACTACCAGTTAGTGTTGCAGTACCTCTTTCTTCACATATTAAGGAGTGGGGGTTTATACCTGGGGAGCTACAGGCCTGTGGTACACTGCCCCTTAAAACAGTCAATTGCTCTAACAAAGCTATATTCTACCTACATTTACCACAGGAATGGTCTTGATATGGGCCTAAATTACCTATCTCATGCATATTACAATGATTGCACTTTGTCAATTCCCCCCTCTGACAGAGAGTTTCCAACATTTGGTAGTGTCTCATTATTTGGGACATCCATTGTTATTGTGGTTAAGTTTGCTAATGAATCAGCAGCCCAGTATGTCTGCACTTAACAGCTTTAGGTCTCAACAGCCTACTATAGTAACTTCTAAATAGGTGCACCTAACTGACTTCACTCAATTCTGGCTATTGTATAGTGTCCCACACTGCACACTTGTCCATGCAGGACTCACAAGACACAGGTTCAGATGAACGTGTCTCTGCGTGTGCTGCCGCGCGCTCGTGCTCACACCGCTCACTGGTGTGGGTGATTTAAATAGTCCAGCGGACCAGAAATACATCACCCAGCGCTACAGTACTATCTCCAGCAATACGTAAAGTTAAGTCCTAAAATGCCTATGTTGAAAATTTGGTGATGAAAGTCCATAAAATGACTGTGTTACAAATGTACATTATGCAGTTTCCACGCACCCTTGTAACCTCGCAAATTTGTAATATTTTCATGCCAGATTTTCAACACTGGCATTTATTCACACCTCCTTATGAACAGTACAGCTTTCTTTTTCAAATCCTGGATGAAACATGTTTTTGCACTTCTGGCACAGAATAGTGCGGTCGCTGTGGGAAATCAATGTTTGGGACAGACTAAGATTGAGCGAGTGAGAGAGGGGGAGTGAACTAGCTCAACTGAGCTCTGTCTGGACTGCTGTGGATTTCTTTGTGGGCAGAAAAAGGCACCAAAGAAGGCAGGAGTCTAGTACAAAAGGGCAGCCTGCAGCACCGGGAGAAACAGAATGAGCAAGTGAGGGAGGGGGAGTGAGCAAGCTCAACTGAGCTCTGTTAGGACTGCTGTGGATTTCTTTGTGGGCAGAAAAAGGCACCAATGCAGTCAGGAGCCCAGTACAAAAGGGCAGCCTGCAGCACTGGGAGAAACAGAATGAGGAAGTGAGAGAGGGGGAGTCAGCGAGCTCAACGGAGCTCTGTCTGGACAGCTGTCAACATCTTTGTTTGCAGAAAAAGGTGCCAATGCAGGCAGGAGCCCAGTACAAAAGGGAAGCCTGCAGCGTCAGGAGAAATAGAATGAGCAAGTGAGAGAGGAGGAGTGAGAGAGGAGGAGGAGTGAGCAAGCTTAGTGGAGTTCTGTTGGGACTGCTGCAGACTTATTTGTGGGCAGAAAAAGGTGCCAACACAGGCAGGAGCCCAGTACAAAAGAGCAGCCTGCAGCACTGGGAGAAACAGAATGAGGAAGTGAGAGAGGGGGAGTCAGTGAGCTCAACGGAGCTCTGTCTGGACAGCTGTCAACATCTTTGTTTGCAGAAAAAGTGCCAATGCAGGCAGGAGCCCAGTACAAAAGGGAAGCCTGCAGCGCCAGGAGAAATAGAATGAGCGAGTGAGAGAGGGGGAGTGAGCGAGCTCAATGGAGCTGTGTCAGGACTGCTGCAGATTTCTTTGTGGGCAGAAAAAGGTGCCAATGTAGGCAGGAGCACAGTACAAAAGGGCAGCCTGCAGCTCCGGTAGAAACAGAATGAGTGAGTAAGAGAGGGGGAGTGAGTGAGCTCAACAGAGTTCTGCCAGGACTACTGCAGATTTCTTTGTGGGCAGAAAGAAGTGCCAATGCAAGCAGGCGCCCACTACAAAAGGGCAGCTTGCAACGTCAGAAGAAATAGAATGAGCAAGTGAGAGAGGGGAAGTGAGCAAGCTCAATGGTGCTCTGCCAGGAATTTAGAGTTGCCCACCCTCCTGCCCAGGGTCGTCTGTGGTCCTATATTACAGCAGGGTCTCTGGAGTGGAGACAAATCAATGATGGGATACTTTTAGGATTGCTGTAATAATACATATTTATTTGTTCTGTTTATTTCTCTAACTGAGCTGAGTAATACTTGGAGTGCAATGGGATTTCTAACTGGACTAAGTGAAACTATATGAGAGCTGAGAACAAAAAGTATGGTAGCTGAGGGGTGAAAAATGGACAAGGAGGCTTTAAGATTGCTACAGTAATACAGTATCTAATGGATGAGATTTGAGACTGAATTAATCCGGTCGGCATGTGGGCAGTAGGGGGACTAGTGTGGGGGACAGGAATTTTAGTAAATAGGGGCCTAACCATTGTAGTAGGGTACAGAACTTGGGAATAAGAGCCTGTAACATAAGATGGGGGCCAAAATGGGGCAGGTGCCACATGTCAATAGGGCGGGCATCTTTGGAAGGGTGGTGGGCTGTACAGGGTGTGGGTCCGCCATGATCCTGGATCATCTGGATCTGGATCATGATCTTGGAGGATGAGGAGGGGTGTATGGTCTGTGGACAACTGGCTAGTTTGAGGGAGAAACTGTGCAGGTTAGGGAGGAGTCTAAGTGGCAGGGCAGATGAATATGGTAGGTATCCGGGGGGGGGGATAGGGGATGGCAAAGGGTGATACAGGAAGAACAACTAGGGAGTGAAACCTACCCCAGTATCAGAGCACTAACATAAAAGACAGGAGAAGGGTGGTGGGTGCCCTAGGTGAAGGGAAGGCCTCCTGATGGGGGAGGAAGAGACCATGAGGAGTACCAGGGGAGAAAGCAGATGGCTATAGGTAGGGAGGGACCATGGGTGGCATGGAGGTGAACAAGGACGAGGGAGGGAACCGATAAGGGAAGAGATGTAGGAGGGTTATCAACTAGAAATTGATTTGAACCTCTGCTTTGGGAGAGAGATGGGGAGCAGGAACATACTGAAGGGGGGAGGAAAAGCGGGGTATGAGAGGGATGGCAACAGGTAGGGGAAGAGATAGCGAGGATGAAAGGGTAGAAGGGGGCTAGTAAGGAAGGAGGGGTGGGACTGGAGGAGAGAAGGCTACAGGAAGGGGAAGGATGGGAGGGGCATCACTATCGGGGTAGAAGGAATGGGGGCTCTAAATCGACAACAGTGGGGATAGGAGAGGGGTTGGAAATCAGCAGGGGAGGAGGAGAGGTCGACATGGGAAGCCCAGTCCGAAGTAGTCAGGCTGGGAAGGGGTTCAAGGGGAATGGGAGGACTAAGGCAGAGAAAAGGGGTGAGGTGGAAGTAGGGAGTACAGATACAGAAGTCACAGAGGGTGCAGCTGGCAGGGTAAGGGGCAGGGAAGAACGAATACTGGGGTGGTGGAAGAGGCATTAGAAGGGACAGGGGTTAAAGGACAGGAGGTGATACTCATCCTTGGGGTTCTATACTGAAATGGGTGCGATGGGGTGGAAAGGGGGAAGGCACAGCCGTATTTAGGTTGAAGCTGTCCCCAGGTTGACTGCAGGAGGGGCAGGGCAGGCACTGCTCAAGCGTGCAGTGAGGAGGAGGAAGAAACCTCATTTACTGTTGCATGTGCACACAAATGACTTGGCAGGGGACATCGTGTAAGTAGTGAGGGGGGGTTCGAGTAGTTGGGGTGGTAGTGTGAGGGGATGGGGAAGTCAGTGGCATTCTTGGAGATACTGGCAGTACCATGTGCATGCATGGGGAGGAAGGATAGGCTTGAGGAGTTCAATGAGTGGCTGAGGGATTGGTGCCACACCAAACATTATGGGTTAGTGACTAACTAGGGTAGGGACTGGGGGGAATAGTGACTTATATGCAGGGGACAGTGCACACTGGAGCAGGAAGGGGAGGGGAATATTAAAGGCAGCATTACTGCTGGCCCACTGGCGCCGAGGGTTGAGGCACTGGATGCCACACCTCATGCCACACTGGCGAACCGGGTTCAGACGCGAGCCCAGGCCACCAGGGGTCGGCAGGGAAGGGATAGGATTGAGCATCTGGAGGACTCTTCTCCTATCCCAGGGCAGGATCCAGGGACCCACCACTCTGTAGCGGCCCCTGGTGATGACCGGGGGCGCTACTAGAGCTCTGCAGTAAAGGAAGCGGAGTGTGGCAGACATTGGCATGCTGTGTCTAAGCATCATTACTTGGCCGCACTCCACAAAGGGGAGAAAAGTGAAAACTGGGCTACGGTCAGGCAGCTTGAGCTTCCGACCCCCGTTGACAGTTCTTAGGCATGGTACTTTCACTTACAAATACCTAAACAGCACATACAAGCAAACAACACTCGGCATTGAGAAATACTTGTTTAGTCTCTGTCTCTCTCTCTCACAGTCTCTTCTACTGTGTCTGTCCTACAAACTGCAGGAAAAGGATGCAGATTCATTGGCTTCCTGTCTGAATACAGGCACACATGTGACCTGCAGTCTGCTTCAGAGAGCAAGTCACGTGACACGCCTTTCTTCCTAATTTCACCTTTGTTAAATGCTAAGGTGAAACTTACCAGAGGAAGCGAAATTTACAGGAGAATATTTTAAAGCACAATACTGGTGACATTTTACCTCTATACAGGTGAAATTCAGCCCCGAGGTCGTAATTTCATAAAATGTTCCAAGAGGTGAAATTGGTGATCTGACTGGAATTTCGCCGGCAAAATTAAATTTCTCTGCATCCCTAGCCACAGACATGGAAGGTGCATCGTTCCTGATGGCGAGAATGATAATGGGGATGAGGAGATGGGCAAACCAGCAACATGGAGGCAGAAGGCACTGTAGGCAACCTGCCCCATGGCGGTATCATGCCAGACTAATGTTTGAACTACTGACGGACATGGAAACAGTCGACCAATATCATCTGAACCAAGCTATTTTGAGGCAACTCTGTGAGTTGTACCATGACAAAATGCAGGCACCCACAAGAAGGCGTCATGCCATATCTTTGGAGACCAAGGTGACAACAGCAATGTGCCTGCTCCCCATAGGAACCTTCCAGAGGCCAGCAGGAAACACCACTGGCATATCCCAGCTGTTCATGTCCTGTCTCTTCACATAATTCCTCACCTCACTACTCCCACATGCTTAAGAAGTCATCTGCTTCCCAAGCACACAGGTAGAGTGGACAAAAGCCATGCAGCAGTTCCACAGGGTGGCATCCATGCCAGATGTTATATGGGCCATTGAATGCACCCATGTGGTAATCCATGCATCACCTGCTGAAGAGACCATGACGTATGTGAATCGCAAGAGGTACCACTCTGTCAACTGCCAGGTGGTGTGCAATGCCACAGGGTGTATCAGCAACGTCTGCACCACACACCCTGGAAGTACACACAATGCCTTCATATGGCATCAGTGCACCATGTGCCACCAGTTTGAGACTAGGGACATACCCAGCAGACACCTAGTGGGTGAGTGGGGCATGCATACATGCCCACAAACAGGACACTATGGCACAATAAATGACAGGAGGATGAGCAGTTGTGCATGTGTCACAGCAAGGCCTGCACAGGGGGAGTTGCACAGGTGGAACACTGGAGGTGGGCATGCCAAGGGAACTGCACACTTGACATGAGGGACAGCGCAGCAGAACAGTGCAGCATGGGAGGTGAGGTGATGCACAATATCAGGCATGAATGGCAGGGTGGAATGCACCACACTCAGACATACACAGATGACCGCTGGGCAATAGAGAGCAGGCAGTGCTGGACAGTACAGGTGTGGGCAGCCAAGGAAGTGCACACGTGCAGGTACAGAGCAGCTGAGTGCAGCCAGGGCATGCAGTTGCTGGTGTGTGCATCACAGAGACACACCGGGAGGGGAGCCACAGGGACAGGGGTGGACAGTCAGCAGCTGCAGCAGTGCACCATGGTAGAAGGGGAGACTGAGGGTCACAGTATCAGTGTCAGTGGCTCAGCAGGTAGCACACTCGCCTCTGAGGCCGGGAGATCAGAAGGCTGTGGGTTCTATCCCCACACAGGCAGTTGGGTTAATATCCCAATACTGACACTGCAGTGCAGCATGAGGGTGGGGTGCTGCACTCCTGAGGTGCTGTCTTTCAGGATGAGATGTTAAACCGAGGTCCCATCTGCCTGTTCTGGTGGTAGTTCAGGTGGATGTTTAAAATCTCATGGCACTTCTCGAAAAGGGCAGGGGAGTTTCGCCGGTGCCCTGGCCAAATTTCCCTCCATTCATTAAAATACCACCAATGGCAAAAGTCAGCTGGCATTCATCTGTATCCCCTTCCCCCGGGTTGTGCCTGAAAATAGGCAGAATGTGTCCAGTGCACTTACCGGTCAACAAAAAAACTAAATACACATGTATGTGGGGTTGTAACAGACTGCTCTTGCCCCCCACAGGTGATGCAGTGTACCACTCTGACTACGGCTCCTCACACCCTTCCACTGACCTGGCACAGAGGCAGAAGAGCACTACAACGAGGCACACATTGCTATGCGTGCCATCATAGAGCATGTCTTCAACATGCTGAAGATGCACTTTAGGTGCCTAGATAAGTCGAGTGATGCCCTACAATATAGCCCAGAGAAGGCCTGTGGCATATTCCTGGCCTGTTGTATGCTGCACAACATGGCCACTGACTGTGGAATAGCTGTCCAGGTTGAGGAGGGCAACAGTTCCAGGGACGAGGGGGAGGAGCAGGATGCAGTGGAGCAGGTAACCCATGGCAGATCACCACTGGCATGCAGGGATCCATGCCTGGTTGCCAGGTCCTGGTGGAACAGGGACACCATTGTGGAAGAGCACTTCAGGGACAACAGGTGAGTAACACAGGTTGGTCAAACATGGAAGCCCTCCCCCACCCACACACACCCAAACACCCACACACCAGCACACACCCATACACCCACAACCACACCACAGGGCAGACAATGGCAACTCATCAGCCATGTAGCACACCTGTGAGGGGTGACACTGCTGCACACTCACACACACTGCAGAACACACATGGCCAGGGGGATCATGGTACATGTGCTGTGGATGGCATGGATCAGTGTACAGCTGCTGTCACATGTGCACAGTAGACAGAGGTCCACACTCATCACGCCCATGCCACACAGCACAACAACAGTGCCCCTTGCCATGCACAGTGCAATGTACAGGTGACCCACACAGGCATCATACTGGGGCAGGCATGTGCCACCCACGCTGCCCCAGACACAGTCAGCCTGGTGCGTGGGTTGCAATGGGTGCAGATGACAGAGGCCATGTGGGCTGTCACCCAGGCATCAGTAGGAGGCACCAAGGCCACCACGGACATATGGGTGGTCATGCCCACACCTGATGGATGTTGTGTCAACTTCACTGGCTGCAGGGAGGGTGACCACAACACCTGGAAGGGTACTGCAGTGAGACCATGAACAAGTGCTCACTGGTGTGTCATTCCCGAGATCCATGTGGGATCCAGGGTTGTTGGGGATGGCCATGCATGGTGACAGTGTCAGCAGTAATGGGTTCACCTGACGCTGTTAAGTGGGCATGCGTGAGTCACTCCCGAGGGTGCGGCTGGTGGCCCAGCAGCCATGTGGCACACTGTTTGCACTCACCACCTCAGCAGTGAGCGCAATACACTCCAGAGCTGTGGTTGTGCCCACCAGCAGTAGGCGAGCCTCTGCCAACATCTGGGCCCTCCACGCAGCTGACATCTCATGTTCCACTGCCAGCTGCATCCAAATGCCTCTGAGCACTGCCTGTAGGGATGCCTACCCCTCCACGGTGTCCCATAGGATGCGTACGTAGCCCTCAACCTCATCAGCAGGAGATGCATCATGGGGACGGTGCCAATGGGCAGGTCAGGTATACTGGTCTACTGCGTAGCATCCACCATAGGCAGACACACCACAACAGGCCACTGAATGGGCAGGGACTGGGCTTGGGTAACCACTGCGTGTCCAGAAATGGCCACATCACAGTCATCTGCTGCCTGCTGCTGCACCAGAGCACCCTGTTGAACCATGCCAGTGGTCCCTGTGCCCACAGCAGCACCAAACACAGAGACCCCATCAACCATCACCTTGGGAGGGTCTGCAGGCCCTGCAGGTGCACTGGGGGCTGCAGGACCACCGACAATGAATGGTGCCACCCATGCATGCAACTGTGCCTCAGCTGGTCTGCTGTCTGCCATGTCCCCTCAGATTTGTGTGGTGTCTGGGTCATGATCATTGTCGTATGCCCCCTGCGTACTGGATGTCAGCACCAGAAGGGCATACATGATGTCCACCCATTCCACTAGGTCATCATCTGCCAAACCCAGAATGCTGACCAGCCATGATCTGTTCTGTACTCCTGCCATGGCACCAGTTGCAGAGTGGTCAGATGGCCCTGCTGCAACCAGCACTGCAGCCAGAGCTGCTGTGGCATTAGAAGGCTTGGCATGGCATCATCCACAGCCCCAGCTGCAGCTCAGTGTGATGGCCCAGCAACATCCTCCGCAAGGCCTTCTTGCAGACTGCCCACCGTGGCAGCACCTGTGAGGTATGATGGAACTGTAAAAGAAAGAAGGGATACATGGTTACTGATATGTGTGACTGTTGTGATCAGACAGGCATGTACAGGGGGACATACACATGTGCCATAGGTGCATCTGACATGCCATGTAGGTGACAGTCGAACAAAGGGCCACTGATGCAGCCAGGCACCAGCAAATGCAGGCATGCACTGGTGCCTGTATAGGCATCCTTAGACATGTGTGTGATGGGTCCAACACCCTGGACACCACCTGCAGGGATGACATCCCAGATGGGCACCAGCACCACACACCAAGGTTGGCCACCCCTGGGCCTCCCCCAATCAGCTGCACATGGGTGGCTTGTCGTGTGTCTGCAATGCACAGTAGATGGATGGGGCATACCACTGTATGGTCAGTGCACACAGGCACATGGTCACCTAGTGTCCCACAGTGGGGCTGGTTAGGGCACCCATGGCACACACACAGGGACAGGAATGGTTCCTGGGACATGTATACTCACAGTGCTGCGATGGACTGCCACCTGTCTGGAAGCCCCCTCCTAGAAATCCCTGCACAGCCGTTCAGCCCATGCTGGCCTACAGCAGCTCCTCTGTGGGTGTGAGGTGTACACCTGTCAGCAGCCTACCCCCTGTCCCACCCAGGGAGACCTCAATGTGTGCCACCTTCTCCTTCACTCTCTCTTCTCATCGTTAAAGTGCTTCCTGCACTCTTAGGGTGTTCTGTTACACTTCCCATGGGCGTTGACATGCCTTGCCACTGCCTCCCAGCCCTCATTCCTCTGCTGGCAGCTGCCACCCCAGCCAGCCAGGATGTCCTTGCGGATGAGTTAGGCCTCAATCAGAGCCCTGTCCTTGTCTGCATTGAAATTTGGACATCTTCCTCCCACTGCTGCATCCTGTCCAGACATAGTAGTTTCTGTGGGTGACAATATGCAGGCATTAGCACAGTACTGGTATATATGCATGTGTGCATGCACAGTATCTGGCTGCTCAGGGTCAAAGCACCATGTATGCATACCTCTCAACTGCCTGCATTTCATATCAGGTACAAGACATAGGAAATTCAGGGACAGGTTGCTAGTGACAGGGACATGATGTTAACAATGGTAATAGTAGGTAACATCATGAATATGTGTCTGGCTTTGTTTTCCAGGTACTATCTGAAGGGGGAGCTGGACTATAACACACATGTCTGGCTGTCTGTTGTACTTTGCCTCCCTACTAATTGGCAACATACCCCCACTACTGTAGCTGGAACAGTGGAACACTGTGAGGTACACCCAGAGACATGCCTGAAGAACAGGCACAGTTGAGAAGAATGCCTGCATGCCCTAAATTCCCCACTATCATATTGTGCTGACATACTGAATATGGTAGAATGTAAACAAACCTACCTTCAAGGAAGCAATTCCTGTCAGTCACCTGAGCTCGTTGGAGGCACATTCAGGAGTATTTATAGCTCAGGGCATACTCATGAGAGTGGGAGCAAATGTAATGAGATGCTAAACAGGTGAGATGCCCCTGAATTTGGCAATGAGCTGATTTGGGAGTATTGTCTGTGAATTGCCTAATTGCTCCCAGCTCAGCTCAATCAGCAATGTGCAACTGATGCATTGACTGCATCCCCCCATGGCATACTCCCTGTGCATGTACATTAGACCTGGGGCATTTTCTGAATGCAGCACAAGTGTCATGGTGCATTTCCATGCATGCATCATGCAGGATCAGTGACATGACAGGTGTAGCACAACTGGTCTGTTGTGTCTGACCCCGCAAATACAGCAGTGCATCTAGGTCCCCATGCATGATCGGTGCTGTGATGCATGTCTTGTGTGAATGTATTGTGCATCAGCATGACATGGCATCAATGTACACATGCAGTGTACAGTGCAACACTGGCAGTGTGTGCAGCAACAGTGCACTGTGGTTGGCATTGTATTTCACTCACAATATGGCGGATACGTGTGGACCTCGCATGCATGACCTGGTCATGACCCCTGACCCTGGTCTTCCACCCATGCGATGCACTGTGTGCATATGCGGTGAGCTGCAATAGGCGACAATCGC
This sequence comes from Neoceratodus forsteri, assembly GCA_016271365.2. Classification (NCBI taxonomy): domain Eukaryota; kingdom Metazoa; phylum Chordata; order Ceratodontiformes; family Ceratodontidae; genus Neoceratodus; species Neoceratodus forsteri. Next base: position 783,218,002 of record CM057458.1, on the reverse strand, counting down.
ACATTGCCATGCTGCATCACCACATTGAGCAGTGCAGTGTATGATGGCCAATTGCACATGTGGCGCGACTAGGCCATTGCACACCAGCAGCCTGATCTGTACACACCTGCTTAGGAGAAACAGTGTGGACACATGCTACATGTTCAGGCAGCGTGGTCCAGGGTCATGAACTTGGGGGAGGTTGAGCTTGTCAACCATGTGGCACTGATGCTGCAGGTGGAGGGACAGCTGTTTAGCTCTGATGACCTCACAGAACCATGCTCAGCAGTGTGGGTGAGGGTTACTGAGTGCCTGGTATACAGGACTGGAGTGGAGTACACCACTGAGCAATTCAGGCACCAGTACAGGGCTCTGCAGTGCCGGGACCCGGACAGGCTCAGGAGCCTTCAAGATTGTGCATGCAGGGGTGCAGTGCTATGTGCAGGTAAGTCAAATCACTCTACAGTTAAACAGGCAGGCTGGGGTTTGTGTCTGGGTGGGCTGCCACACTGCCCACCACAATACACACACACACCCACACACCCACTCACACACACCCATGTGGCATGCTGTGCACCTTCAGCATGTGGGGTGCAGGAATGGCCACTATGAGTAACCATGTGCATCATGGTGCTCATTAAGGGGGGTGCATGACCACTGTGGTGGATGCAATGTGGTACACCATTGGTTTGGCATATGTCCAGCTGCACACACACACACACACACACACACACATGGTGGGCACAGGCTGGGGTGCTGTGTGTTGCTGCACACTGACTGGGGCGCCTTTATTAGGGCTCTGTGGATGAGGTCCATTACTGCGTGCTGGCACTGGTGTTGCAACTGTGGGCCAGGGGGGTGGAGACACACCCATCATCACCTCACAGTGCTCTATGCTTGTGTTCACCTCCCAGTGGAGGCCAGGTGTGCTAGTGCCAGTATTGGAGACCACAGACAAGGTCATGCCGGTGTGGGAGAGTGTCCATCTTGTGCATCCTCCATGTGTTTACTGGTGGGGCAGTGCTCTCTGCAGTACATTGCCAGTCCCTTGTGCATGTCTGTCTGATGCATGTTGTGCACATGCATGGGATGCGGCCATGGCAATGTGTGTTTGGGCCACAGTGCACATGGCCCCTGTGTGTCCATCCACCTTGTGCATGTCTGCTGCAGACCATGGGTGCATTGTGGTGCTCAAGTGGTATTCGGATAGGACCCTGCACACCTGTGCAGCCTGCTGGCATCTGCACATGCTGTGTGGGACATGGCTGTGTGCCCCTCTGCACCTACCTTTGCACGCACATGTGGGCCTTGTGCTGTCTGAGTACCATTGCATGGTCACAGTGTGGCACTGTTTGCCAGCCTGTTGCTGACGTGTGGTGTGCCTGGTGGACTGTTGGCCATTGTCATGGTGGATGCCTCCTGCATACTCGTGTGGTGGATGGGGGGGTGTGGAACATGGCACTTAGTTCCTGTTGTCTGTGTCCCTCACTGTAGGTCCATGGAGAGTAAGGCCAGGTGTGCCAGGGCATTGGTGGAGACAGAGTGTTGTGTGGCTTGCAGGTATGCAGCTGCAGAGAGTGCTGAGGAGGACCATATGACCGCTGTACAGGCAGCAGGGACAGCTCCTGCAGACACTCACTATGCTGGTCTGGTTGATGAGTACCAGGGAATGGAGGAGTGGCCACCATGCTGTGGCCCAACCAGCACTTTAGGGCCATGGACATCTGTATACAGCCCCTTTGTTTTTATAACCACACACACCTTGCCCATCCCCTGGTCTGTAGTTGTCCCCTTTCCCCCACCTCGATACCATCAAGCTTCTGTGTACTGTTAGTATTGTTCCTGTATAGATTCCCACACCACACCTTCCCTGTTCCTAGTGTTGGTTGTTTTTGAACAGTTTTTGCTGTTCCATTCATTTTTTTACTAAACTGTTTTCTACTGCTACTGGTGTCTGTGGTCATTCACTGTGCCTTGTGCATGTGCTCTGTTATGCTTGCTTGTTTCCGCTGTACCTTTGTTCCTATTCACACATGCGCACCTGTGCTACTGTGCACACAAGCATCCTGTTCCCCTTTCATGCCTGCCTCAGTGTGCACCCTCCTTGTTGCCTCTGACATGTTGGCGGGCATTGCATCATGCTGCCTTTCTCAGTGCCCCTATTCTTTTTTATGGTGCAAGATGGCTGCAACTGTTGTGCGTGTCCCCTGTTGTTGTGCTGCTCTTATTGTGGTCCACATTGCATGTGGGCATGTTCCACCTGTGCAAGGCATGGCCTTCTGACTGTCCTCCATTGTGCCTGTCCACCTGTGTACACCTGTGTGGCTACTTCCTTGTACACACCACTTGATTCCTATGCACCAGGCCATGTACTGCACCCTCTGTCAGTCTGTACGGTACACTTCTGCTGCTGTGACCCACCTTATCTGGCACCCCTGTGCGTGGCATCTAGGCCTGTTGGGCCCCTGTGTAGGGTATGTGTCTAGTGCTTCCAGGTGTTTCTGTGTGTGCTATGTCTGTGCACCTCGTCTGTTGTGGCCACTCTCCGGCCCTTCGGCACTCTAGCCAGTCCCTGCTGGTGTGCTCTCCTGCATCCTTTGTGACACTGCAGTCTCCACCTGTTGCTTTTGTGTCCCTTGTTTACGTGCTCCATATTCAGTGTTATGCAGTCCAGGGTGCTTCTGCACATCTCTGTTGCACTGGGGCATCTCTGGTTGCTCCCATGGCACTTCAGTGCGATTCACAGTGGGGATGCGCACAGTGCATCTTGCAGTGCTTCCTTCTGTGAATCCCACTGTTTGGGGATGGTGCATCTCTTTTGTGTCAGTGCTTCTCATTTGTTCCAGCGCATCTCATTGCACCCAGCACATCTTCTTTGTGAATCCTGCCCAAGATTTTATTCTTGATTTCAGAATCTCGGTGAGTTCTCTTCTTCCCTTGGATGACAAAAGTTCTTTTAGTGGCTGGATTGTGTTGCTCTTCCTGTTTTTGTTTCTGCCCATACTCAAATCTTGGACTTTAGACCCATCTTCTGTCAACACAGCAATGCAGGCTTGGCTGATGGACATCAGTAGGCAGTCTCTGTCCTTTGTTCTGGTTTTAGTGGGAACTCCAAAAACTGTACTTAATCAAATTGTCCATTCCACAAGCACAGAACCTCTCAGCATCTCAGTTAGAAGGCAACTGACCAGCCCCCTTTAGGAACTGGATTTTATTACCTCTGCTCCAGAATGACTTCTCTCTGGCCAAGTCATTATTGCACGATTCCTGATTGGTCCTTGCAACATAGGTGGGATGGTTAGTTTTCTTTTTTTCTTGTGAGACTCCACCTCCCTCTGCTTTGATTCAATGTTTAGTTCAAAGTTAATTTTCCTTATACCTTTTGAATGCAATAAGATGCAATGTTCAAACAAACATTTCCAAGCTCTGGTCATTAAAAGCAATATTTTAAAGTGTATATCATATCTGTGACACAAATATTTTCTGATATTAGCTATTTATGATTACAACTTTAGTTCTCAGCAAAATCTTTAAAAGATCAAATAATCATTCTGCTCTCCATGTCTTAAGCTTTAGAAGAAAATATGTTTCTTCAGGTTTTCTGGTTAGGAAAGTTCTTAAAAACATTGAATTCCATTGTAGGTAATTTGGCCTTTGTTCTTCCAAGAAAACACATAATTCAACCTTTCAAACATGTTTACTTCGAACTGTTTAAGACGGTTTATAGTATTTCTGTTCAGCACCAAGTTGCACACTCAAAAATGGTATATTTGAACTTGTCATGATGCTAGCTATCCTTTAAGACCAAATACCAATGTGCCAGTCCTTATACATTTGATAAAGGATACTCTTTCAAATAACTTACATTTTCCATCAGTTATAAGTATCAAACATGGCTAGTCAGTTGATTGAAATGTTCTTTATCAACTGTATAAGTTTTATGCTGGCAGCATGTTGCATTCCCTAGTAACAAACAAAAGTCTCTTCCAATAGTAGAAACCCATAGGAATTCAATTCAGAATGTTTCCTTTTTTCTTCTTGAAGTAACTGGCAATACTAGACTTTGTATATTGTTTTGACCATTTAGTATGTGGCTGCTATGCAACATTATCAGAAAGCAACTTCTTATGCATCTGGTTGGACACAAGTAAGAACTTAGAGAAAGGGGCCTACCTCTTCTTTGGATCAAGAGGTTAGATATTAAACTGCAAACCATCATTTTTTTCTCAACTTTGAAAGTCCAAGCAACTTTTAACCACTCTTTAACAGACATTGTTCTAAGCAGTTTATTAAGTCAGACTTTTCAAATTAACCACGTGTCTTGATTTACCTGTTTAATAGTAAAATTAAACATTAATGATTATAAACTAATAATAGTAATAATAATAAAATTATACATATGTATACAGTATTTATATATATTATAGTGGCGCAGTCGCGCCACTATAGTTAGGGTTGATTGGTCAGTTACATACTAAAGTCAAAAGTTTGAGCGTTAATAACTTTAGACCCATTCAATGGATTTGCCTGAAATTTGTTATGCACATTGGGGCACAGTAGATCTCTTGATTAGCCAAATTGTGTATCGGTCAGAGTGCCGGTCTTTGTGTACGAAAGCGCTGAATAATGCAAAAGTATCCATTTTTGGAGGCACCTTTTGGCATTCTTAATGTGGTTCTGCAGGGCCATTGTGTGGTGTGCTGCTCTGCAGGATGGCTTGTTTGAAAGAGCTTTCATTGCTGAACATGCCACTTTTTGTTTGGTGAAAAAATATTAAGGCATTCAAAAGTTATGGCACTTTTAAGTTCCCATTATAAGTCAATTGGAAAATTAATATGTATATTTTGCGATCAAAGAATGAGGTTCTGGACATCTCATCCCACCTGGTGGTCAAAGAATTTGCAGCCTCGCTGTTCAAGAATCTTTGTTCCAGAGGAATTTCAAAAATTCTTTGACCACAAGGTCCGCCATATTGTTTTCAGTTTTCTGATTGCACAATCACAAATATCTCGGCTTGGGGGTCACTTCTGAAGTAAAACTTCAATGGGTTTTACTCAGGGGACCCTGATCTAGTGAGCCATGGCTTTGGTTCCATACAAATCGGTCCAGAAATAGAGTTATTAGCTTTTAAATTCTTCATTTGCGGCTCTCTAGCGATCTTTGATCACGAGCAGACAAATTCTTTGATCGCGAGAATCTTTGATCGCAATTGTGCATTACAAGCGAGGGAAGAAATGGCCAGAGTTCTAAATCAATTTGTGTAGCCAAGGGGTGCCCTAGAGTGTTAAATTATGGTGGGTTTTGCCCAGGGGGCTTCATTGTGCCCCATCTGCATAACAAAAATAATATACTAACTATTCCTGGTAATCTAGTGGTCCCCCCATCGCAATAAAATATAAATATCCCTGGTAGTCTAGTGGCCCCAATAAAATATATAATCCTATGTAGTGCCCTGGTAGTCTAGTGCCCCCATCCCTGTATTTTTAACATCCTTGGTAGTCTAGTGTCCCCTCAAGCTGTATAGTATTATTATAAATGTTTATATCCCTGGCAGTCTAACGCCAGGGATATAAAAATAAATAATAATTTCTATTACCTGGTCCACCACCCCCATTTGCCGCATTACAGGAATTCTTTGCCGCCCTACTGCAAAATAACGGCTTGGTCGTTTGGACTGAAATTTGAAGGGAAGAAAGCCAACATCCCACAGATGTGGCTTTTCATGGTTTGGTGAACTAATATTACAGGGTGGCAAAGTGACGGCACTCCGAAGTTGACGCTTTTTGCCATAGGATAACATAATGGCATCCATTGCATCTTTCAGGGCCCGTATCTCGGAAAAGGTGCGTGATACAGACTTTTCGTCACAAAAATGCTTAGCCCCTCAAATAGGGGCTAAGCACAAAACTAGTCAGGAAAGTCATAATTCATACAAATTTTAAATTTTTTTTCTACGTCATACGGTTCCTGAGATATAAACAATTTAGTATTCCAAGTCGTAATTTTCTGCTCTGAAGTCAATTATTATGCATTCATTCTTTGTTTTCAATGTATTTTTTCAATGCAGTTTTTGGGGAAAAGAATGGTGTACCCTTTCATTACTGTGCCAGTTAGCGTTTCTAGTTGTGCTTCTGTTACTGTTCACATCAACTTTCCTGTCTACGCCACCGTGTGCGTTACAGTTTGTGTTTTCATTTGCACTTGCGTTTCCATTTTGTTTCACGTTATTATTGCTGTTACCATTACCATTTGCATTTGCAATTGTGGTACCGTGCCCGTGCGCGTTACAGTTTGCGTTTCAGTACACGCTTGCGTTTCTGTTTCTGCTGGCTTTATTGTTGCTGTTACCGTAACCATTTGCATTTACAATTGTGGTTCCGTGAGTGTGTGAGTTATGGTTTGCATTTTTGTATGTGCTTGCTTTTCTGTTTACTTTGGTGTTATTGTTGCTGTCACTGTTACCATCTGCATTTACAATTGCAGTACTGTGCATGTGTGTGGTACCAGTTACGTTCTGTATGCACTTCTGTTTGATGTCTCCGTTTACGCAACTGTTCAATTTGGTGTCAGTTTGTGCTTGCATTTCTATTACTCTTTGTGTTACCCTTTACATTTACATCACCATGTGCTTAACCCTTTGTGCTTGCATATCCATTGCACTTACTGTTACTATAGTCACACAAAATCACGTGGTGGGGCCCCACGCTCCCACCAACTTGCGTAACTTTCTACTTTTCTATTCTTTCTTAAAAAGTATGGAAATTCTATGCACAAAACTTTGTTAATGCATCAGTTAGGGTTCTTCTACAGTGACAAAAGTGAGGAAATTTGACATTAGGGTTCCCACCCCTTGCCCACCCCCACCCTGCCCCCACCAACAGGCATCGGGGTGTGCGTTGGGGTCGTCTGTCTAACTCTCACCCCATTCTCCTACACTGCACCACCTCAGCTTGTTTACACATGGGAAGGGGTGAGAGTTAGGACCGATGACCCCAACACACACCCCGATGCCTGTTGGTGGGGGAAGATGGGATGGGGTGCAAGTGGGGAACCTCACTGACTCCCCATTTTAGTTACAGAAGAACTCCTAACTGATGCACTAATGACATTTTTTGCATAGAATATATATATATATATATATATTATTCATTGCAAAAACTCCATTAATGCATCAGTTAGGTTCATAGCCCAGCAAAAAAAGTTGAAAATGTGATGTTAGGGTTCAAAACCTCCCCCCCACACACATACACACATGCAAGGCAACACAGCCAATCAGAGACAACCAGCATTAGGTAACAGAAGTAACATACAACTCTCTAAACGTACTATAAGACACATCCATCATCATGGTCCACCAACTGTATGAGTTCTGCTGCCATAAGAGTGCCTTGGGGGTACACACGCATGCTGGGCAACCATGGGAGATGGCCCACAGTAAGCATTTTTGTGTTAGAAACATCAATAACAAGATTTAAGCAGATGACTATGTTTCAACAGTAAACAAATTATGAAACACACAGTATGTTAATCCTAATAACAAACAGTAGTAATAATAAAAGTAATGTTTTGCAGTATAGTTTACAAGTAACATCCAAAGCTAACCCTAACATGCTGCTAATGAGTGTTTCCAGGTAATGCAGCAGTATAACAACATGTGAAGGTGCTAATTTCATACCTGAGCAGTATCTGAAAAGTACTATGCATGTGACGGCTCTATCTTTCCTGCTATGTGGTAGCAGCAATACCTGCATTGAGTCAATTGTTGAATTATGACACATAAAAATCAATATTCTGAAAATTTGTACAGACTAAGTTTCATTGTATGAAGAACATATGCCAGCAATAATGTGTCATCATACTGTGCTGGCAGTATAGAGTCAATCATATTGTATTTGTTTTTTCATTACATAGTGTTATGTGAAATGAGTACAGTGTAGTGATTATAGTGCTTACAGATGTGACTCACTCGTATAGTGTCTTACAATCTTGCATGTGTCTTGCAAGCGTGTGTGTGTGGGGGGTGGGGGTGAGGGTGAATGAGAAGTTAGGGTTTTGAACCCTAACATCACATTTCCAAACTTTTGTCACTGTGCTACAAACCCTAACTGATGCATTAATGGAGTTTTCTGCAATTAATTTCCCTTCTTTTTGAGAAAGTGTAATGTAACAGGTATGTGTTGAGTGGGGCGTGGGCCCTCCAGACCTATGCTCCACTTCATGTGCCAGTATTTTCAGTAATGGTATGCATATGTGGAAGCATGGGCCTCTGACCCTGTGCTCCCACTTACACATAACTACGGAGCCATACAGCAGCCCTATAGGGCAATGAACCCTTGTGACACTAATGTACCAATATCTCAGCAACAGTAGCAACTAGGAAAAAAAATCCAAGTGTCTTTGTATTCATGACAGCGTAATCTCCACGCAACATACAAGCCGAACTAATCCGTATCTCACATGGTTTACAAGATATGGGCACCGAAATGCACTGTAAAGGCACCCTTGGATTCCTTGTGACACTAATTTGCCAATATCTCCGTAACCGTGGCAAGTAGGAAAAAAATTCCACTGTTCTTGTAATCGATAATTTCCAAACTTGTTTCTGCAGGTTAGATCACCTAAAGGTGATCTAACCAGTACATAGATACATACATAGATACATAGACAGTGTCGGCAGATAAGGGACTATGGCCCACCCAGTCTGCCCATTTGAGCTTGTAAGTTCAGTTTATGTTTTCCAAGAAGTCTGTTGCCCCTTACCCCTGACCTCCAGAATTCCTTTATGTCTATCCCATGCATTCTTAAATCCCGTGATTGTTTCAGCCCCCACCACTTCCTTTGGCAGGGTGTTTCACTTGTCCACTACCCATTCTGTGAAGAAATTCTTCCTCACGTTTCCTCTGAATCGTCCTCTCTCCAACTTCATCCCATTCCCTCTAGTCCTGGAACATCTTTTTTGCTTAAAAATAGTGTATTCCTGCACCCTGTTCCTCCCTGTAAGATACTTATATGTCTCTATCATATCCCCTCTCTCCCTCCTCTCCTCCAGGGAGTACATGTTCAGTTCCTTCAACCTGTCCTCATAGGACTTGTGATGCAATCCATGCACCATCTTTGTTGCCCTTCTCTGAACCTTCTCTACCCTGTCTATGTCCTTACGTAGGTAAGGTCTCCAGAACTTTACAGTCTACTCCAGGTGGAGCCTCACTAGTGTCTTGTATAGTGGAATTATGACCTCCCTTTTCCTGCTGGTGATGCCTCTGCCTATGCAGCCCAGCATCCTATTTGCTTTACCTGCTGCCTTGTCACACTGTTTCCCTGCCTTGAGGTCATCAGAGATGATAACCCCAAGATCCCTTTCCTGCTTGGTGCATGCTATATCCTCACCCCTCAACTGATATATTGTGCCAGGGTTTTGATGCCCCATATGCATTATCTTGCACTTCCTTGCATTGAATTTCAACTACCAAACCCTGACCATTCTTCAAGTTTCTGCAGGTCCTTTCTCATTCTGTCTACACCCTCTGGTGTGTTTACTCTGTTACAGAGCTTTGTGTCATCAGTGAACAGTGAAATTCTGCCTTCTAGGTCCTATGCAATGTCACTGATGAAGATATTGAATAGGACCGGTCCCAGCACTGATCCTGTGTGGTACCCCACTGGTCACTCTTCCCTCTGTGGAGTGACAGCCATTTACCACCACCCTCTGTGTCCTGCCACCCAGCCAGTTACCTCCCCACCACACTACTGTCCTGCCCACACCCATATTCCCCAGTTTGTGCAGGTCATGAAAACTCCATATCTCACTTTTTTTTCAAGGTACAGGCACCGAAAGGTGTCACGGGTGCTGCAATGTTATTGTTTGGGAAATATCTCAACTTCAGAACACTGTGACTTTGTGATCATTGAATGTTTTGGCAGCAAACAACAAAAAAGGCATATCTGTGGGACCAGGGCTTGCCACTCTGCAAATTTCAGCCCAAAAGCCCCAACCATTTTGTTGAATGGGGTGGCAAAGATTTGCAGTTTTTGGGCAAAGTTCTTTTGCAAACTGTGAAAGTTTCACAAAAAACAGCATGAAGTGTTTGCATTTGCAAAAGCGTCTCTGCAGTTTTTCCCACTATTTGAGAAAGTACCAGGGCTCTAAGTTTAAAAACAGCATTTCTGTTTTTATTTACTCCAAAATAAAGATAGGGCTGGCATCCTCAGGACCCGACTAAGTAAACCCAACAGTCAGTGTTAACTTAGGGGGTCCCAAATTTAAATGGCAGGCATTTTTCTCTCTCACTATTTTTTATTTATTTATTTAAAATTGTTGACTGGGAAAGGCACACAGAGCTGAGGCTCATTTCCAGGTGCGACCCGGGTGCATAGTACAAACAGGGAGACATAGCTATAGATAAAATATAGATATACAGAAATGATAACACTTAGCATAAGAAAAAGAAGATAAAAAATGATACAGTATTTGTAAATTACATGGAGAAATTGGTGGTACAGTTACACTTATGAAGAGTATCAGAGTGAAAAAACAATTTATATTTCTTCTCTAGACCATTAAAAATTCCCTGGATTTTCAGATAAGAGCATGCAATTGTTTGATTCCTGCAGTGGACTTCTCAAAAACTAGGGGTTGCACTAGGTCCGGGTAGGGGGGGATTTGGTGCACAGCTGAGGCAAGATGTGGGAGGGAGGAGCCTGAGAAGCTGTTTGAAGACAGATAGGAAGGGGACCAGGTGGAGGTTGGGAGGGAGGTTGTTCCATAGGAGTGGGAGCTGGTAGGAAAAAGCAGCTTGCCCGGAGGCTGGGAGGGGACATGAGAGGTGGAAGGTACTAGCATGTCTGTGGCAAAGTGAGTAGCCAGAAGGGTTGGCTTGAGAGAGGTGGGAGGAGAGGTAGAGGGGAAAGGAGCCGAGCCAATATTTCGCTATGAGTGAGGCGCTATGGGTTTTCCGCCTATGTGAGAGTGGCATCAGCGATAGAGTTGAGAGTAGTTGGCAGTGATGAGTGAGTGGGGGGGAGGCCGTGGTGAAATGGATGAAGGAGTTTAGCAGGACATCAAGCTTAGCAAGGGAGGAGGAAGGGGCTGTGCCATAAATGACGTCCACGTAGTCTAGTACCAGTAGGATGGTTTTTCGTATGAGTTCACCCCAAGTTGGGAGGAGGCAGGCTTTGTGGTGGTAGAGATGGCAAGTTTGGGCGGAGTTTGGTGCAGATGGCATCGATGGGTGGAGAAATTTAGGTTTGAGTCCAGCCAGACTCCCGGCACTTAAACGTGGGTACAGTTGCGAGGGTATTTCTTCAGGGTGTTGATCGGGGGCAGGCAGGAGGTGAGCTTTTGTCTTATGCGAAAACCATGGAGACAGTTTTAATTGCATTTAGTTTTAGCTGATTTTTCTGGAGGCAGGCTTGTACTCAGTTGAAATCACTTTGGAGGTTTGGGTGAACGCTGCCATGAGAGGGGCCTGAGGCATAGATTACGGTCGCGTCAGCGTATAGGTGCATGCTGGAGGTGAGACGGGCTGAGGGGAGGTCATTTATAAAAAGGGAGAAAAGGATAGGGCCAAGGATGGAGCCTTGGGGGACGCCCACGAGGATGGGTCGAGGGTTTGAGATGGTGTCCCCGATTTATACTTGCTGCATCCTGTTTTGGAGGTAGGACTGGAACCAGTTTATGGCCTGAGTTGCGAGGCCAAAGGAGCACAATTTGCCTAGCAGTAGAGGGTGGGAGACTGAGTCAAAGGCTTTGGCTAGGTTAATTAAAATGGCAGTAGTTATGTGCCCTACGTCCATGGTGGAAACTATGGAGTCGGTGACTTGTAGCAAGACGGTGGTGGTGGAATGAGATTTTCTGAATCCTGATTGATAAGGGGAGAGGGAGTTGTTTGTAGAGAGAAAAAGGGACAGCTTTTATAGCATAGATTCTTGGTTTGGCAAGGAGGGAGGAGAGATGGGTCTATAATTTTCCCGGGAGGAGGGTCGCCACCCTTGCGAGAGGTAGGATTTTGGCTAGTTTCCCAGCAGAGGGACGGTGGCTGTGTCGATTGAAAGATTTAGTATGTGGATAATAGGAGTGACTATGGCAGCTGCGGAGATGCTGAGCAGACTGGGATGCAAGCCCGTCTGGACTGGACTTTGACAGGTTTAGGGAGAGAGAGAAGTGTAAACTTCAGGGTGTGAAATGTGGAAAGTGGAAGCCGTGGTGAGAGGGAGGGGGATTTTTGGAGGAGGTAGAAGGGGGGGAGAATCGGGCTTAGTGCAGGAGATGAAGAACAAGTTGAAGAGTTCGGATACAATGACTGGGTCAGAGGCTATATTACCGTCAATGTTTAGGCTAGGGCTGGCTTGCTTTGTGCGTGGATTTATAAGAGAGTTTATCACCTTCCAGAAAGATGCCAGGGAGGCTTGGTGAGCGGTGAGTTGGGCCTTGAAGTACTGGGCTTTTGATAGTCGAATAGCTTTTGTGCAGTTGTTTCTAAGGGTTTTGTAAGAGAACAGGTCGCTGGTAGCTAAGGAGGATTTGTAACGCCTCCAGGCCTTATCCATGATGCGCCCCAGGGAGATTAGGTCGGTTGTGATCCAGGGGTGGTGGTATGTCCTAACTCAGGCTTTCCTGAGGGGTGCGTGGCGATCCCATAACTTAGGAAGATGCTGCGGAAGTGGGAGAGGGCGGTGTCGACGTCGTGTGAGGCAAGGACCAGGAGCCAGTCAGTGCTTGACAGGTCGTGGAGAAGGGCAGATTTGTCAAGGAGGTGTAAGGGCCGGGTAGCGATGAATTTGGGGCTGGAGTGAAGTGAATGGATTTTCCGGATACAATAGGTTATACAGTGGTCGCTTAGGGCGCCAGAAAAGGATACCTGAGGCAGAGATCCTATGGGGTGGGAGGTTAGAATCCAGCCAAGTAGGGTGTGTTTTTGAGAGCCAGATTTAGATGGGTGGATTCCTGGATTAACTGAGTGGAGATTTAGAGCTTCAATCCTCAGGGCTGATGGTTTTGTGGAAGAGGAGAGCCAGTTTAGGTTGAAATCGCCTAATAGAATGAGTTTGCCATTTGAGGAGGTTGAAGAGATGGAGGAAATAGCTGAGATGATGAGTCAGGTGAAGGTTTCGGAGGGGTATATAGAACACCAATATAAAGAGGGGTGGATGAGGGGAAGGATAGGTGAATGACTCAGGATTCGTGGAATGATGGGCGTGATTCTTTGAAAACTACCGAGCACTTAATGGAGTGTCTGATATACAGTGTTACCCCAACCCCCGCCACGCTTTCCATGGTCCTAGCGGAATAGGATATAGTTAGGTATGGCGAGTGAGGGGTTGGAGATTTTTCTTGAGAGCCAAGTTTCTGTGATACAAAGCATGTCCGGATTGTACTGTGCTGACCAGACAGAGAGGGTGTCTAGTTTGGGGAGGAGGCTTCGGACGTTTATGTGGAATATACGGAGGCTCTTTGGGAACGAGTTCGGTGAGAAACTGAGTTGGGGTACCGAAGACGCTGGGGGAAGATTTGTCGTTGTGGGGCCAGGATTTGGATGTATATCACCTGCCAGAAGTAGGAGTAGCAGGGGTAGGAGGAGGCGAGTGTACTTTTTGCATCTGCTATTTGAGTGCCTTGCGGGTGGAGCACGTAGGTTTAGGCACCGGAGAAGGGCCTCTAGGTTTAGCATTCATGAGTGAAGCAGGGAAGGGTGAAAGGTTTGGGAGGTTTGACGGAGGAGAGGAAAGGGGGGGATTCTATGCAAGGAGTGGGAAGAAAGGTCGTGGATTTGAGTAGAGGTGATGTACTGGGGAGGTGGGGGGTTTCACAGAGGAGGTTTGGGGAGGGGTGGGTGTGGGAGAGGGAGATGGGGGGGGAGGTCGGAGCATGAGGGAGAGCAAGAAGGTGTCCAGGGTGTAGAGCAAGAATAATTAGTATTGAGAGTGACATTGTCAACAGGTTTTTTTTGTTTTGAAACTGAACAGAGGCCTCTAGCGGTGGATCTAGCTGTATTTCTAGTAGTTGGAGGATATTTATTGCAGTGGCCACTAGTGGTGAAAATTTATAGCTTGCAGATGGGAAAGTGGACTGATTGGTTTTGAAGGTAATGTGTCACTAGCTATATAATGGACAGCCGACCAAGGGTGGTGGTGGGCAGGGAGCTGAGCGCAGCTTAATGAGGGCAGAAACAGCCGCTGACGAGAACTCAGCCGCACCTGCCTGTGGTATTTGGGGGGTGTGGCGAGGGCATCCTAAGCCCTCACGGACCCAGCAGAAATCGTCTGGTGCAGAGCTCTCATCTGAGGAGGAAATAGAGACAGGATAGGATTTAAATACTGGTAAGGATTACGGGGGGTGAGCTGTTTTATGGGGGAGGTCTGCTGAACAAAAGCAAATTTCTAAAAGGTACTGTAGCTGTAACTAACGTCTTAACTCGCAGGCAAAAAAAAATTTCTGAAAGGTACTGTAGCTGTAACTAACGTCTTAACTCACAGGCAAACAGATTTTACAGCAGAGAATTACTTGTTTCTGTAACGCTTTAAACTGCAGGCAAAAAGCAGGCATTTAGTACAGATTTTGCAGCTGAAAGTTACTTGAGGTTACAAGGTGGTAAAGGTGCATTTAAAGGTGCATTTGGTAAAGCATTTAGTAAACACAGGCTATCAGCATTTGTGTGGGGACGCTTAATGAAAAATAAAGGTGCTGTTTGAAAAAAGGCACCAAAGTCCAGAACAGCACGTCGCGATCGAGAATTCAGCCGTACCTGCCTGCGGTATTCAGGGGGGTGGGGAGAGGGCGTCCTAAGCCCTCACGGACCCAACAGAAATCATCGGTGCAGAGCTCTCATCTGCCTGGGGTATTCGGGGGTGGGGAGGCGTCAAGCCCTCACGGATCAGCAGAAATCATCTGGTACAGAGCTCTCGTCTGCTCTGCGGTATTCGGGGGTGGAGGAGGGCATCCTAAGCCCTCACGGACCCAGCAGAAACAAACCGTCCGCAGAGCTCGCGTCTGCCTGCAGTATTCGGCGGGTGGGGGGATGGCGTCCTAAGCCCTCACGGACCCAGCAGAAATCGTCCGGTGCAGAGCTCTAACTGAAAACAAGATACAGTAGCTGCAGCATGAAAGTAAAAGAGCTATTTGCAAAAGTAAAATGTACTGGTGGCAGCTTTCGTGAGACACATATATTTTGACTATAATGGGAAATGTATATTTTGAATAACTTTTGAATGGTTTAATATTTTTATACCAAATCTTCAAAAGGCACATCAGTGGCCCAGACTGCATCTTCCTTGAAGATTTCAGACCAAATGGATAAATCTTGCAGGTTGTGGGCACGAGCAAAAAAAGGTGCAAAAAGTCTGGGTTTTTTGTGTGCTTTTTGGCATTTTGCAGCTCTGCAACTGTACATCCGACCATAATGCAACTTTTCAAATCCAGAGATCTATGGTACCAGACCACACATACAAAATTTCAGGCAAATCTCTCATATGTTGGCAAAGTTATTAAGGTGAAAAATTTGAGGTTTAACATTAAAGTGCTTACTCAACCTTAACTGTGGTGCCACTACCACTACCATGGCACTATAATATATATCGGTAGATATACAGAGTATACATATATATATATATATATATACAGTATATATATATATATATATATATATATATATATATATATATATATATAGATATAGATAGATAGATATATGATAGATAGATAGATAGATAGATAGATGAAGATAGTTAGATAGATAGATAGATATACCTGCTCAGTAGGCCAGGTGTACTTAGGGTTGCACGGCCTCTTCAATGTTAAACCCAAAAGTTTGAACTTTAATAACTTTGCAATAATTCATGCGATATGCCTGAAATTTGGCATGCACATTTTTGTACCACAGATCTCTGATCTAAACATTCTTATTTCAGTTGTATTTTTGGTTGTGGAGCTGTGGAGCATCAAAAAGTGTGAAAAATCCTCATCTTTTGCAGATTCTTTGCTCATCTCTATAGCCCAAATGATTTGTCCATCTGGTCTGCAATTTTCAGGGAATAGGGGGATTGGATCAGGGAAGTGCCTTTTGAAGGTTTGGTGAAAAAATATTAATTAATTCAAAGTTATTAAAGTTTATTGTTTCCCATTATATCCTAAGGGAAAAAATATATGTTCCACATGAAAGCAATAGAAACATGGAAGTTGACGGCAAATAAGGACCGCAAGGCCCATCCAGTCTGACCATTATTTATACCTTATGAACGTGCCATAGGCCTGTACTCTGTCAATGGCCTAACTATTCATACTCATCTGTATTGCTCCTGTATGCTTATCCCATGCCTGTTTGAAGCCCTGCACTGTATTCATATCCATATCCACCACTTCCTGAGGTAGGCTGTTTCATGCATCCGCCACCATTTCTGTGAAAAAAAAACTTCCTCATATTACCGCTTAATTGGCCTCCCTCTAATCTCATGCTGTGTCCTCTTGTCCTGTTATTTTTCTTATATTGAAACATGTTAGACTTTTTCACCATGTTAATGCCTTTAAGATGTTTGAATGTTTCGATCATATTACCTATCTCCCTCCTTTGCTCTAGGGTATACATATTGAGCTCCGTTAATCTGTCCTCATATGTTTTTTGATGCAGTCCTGCACCATTTTGGTTGCCCTACTCTGGACTGCCTCCATTTTGTTAATGCCCTTGTGCAGGTGTGGCCTCCAGTACTGCATACAGTATTCCAGATGGGGCCTAACCAGTGTCTTGTAAAGAGGGATTATTACCTCCCTCTTATGACTTGTGATACCCCTACCAGTACACCTCAACATCCCTCTAGCCTTACTTACTGCTTGGATGATTTCAGTTCATCTGTGATGATGATGCCCAAGTCTCTTTCTTTCCTTGTGATTGCCAGCAACTCCTTCTAAACCTATAGTTGGCTACAGTGTTTCTCTTTCCTATGCGCATGATCTTGCATTTCTTTGCATTAAATCCCATTTGCCACTCTTTTGACCATTTTGCCAGTTTATCCAGATCTCTTCTCATTCTGCCAACCCCATCTGGATCATCTACTCTGTTGCAGATCTTGATGTTATCTACAAACAGACAAACCTTACCTTCCAGTCCATCTGCAATGTCACTGATGAAAATACTGAAGAAGATTGGCCCCAGATCTTTATCCCTGAGGTACCCCACTTGTGACTTGCATCTCTTCAGACTGTATACAATTTACCACCACTCTTTGTTTTCTGCCCGCCAACCAGTTTGCCACACAGTTGACCAACTTCTGACCCTCCCCATGCCTACCCTGCTCATTAATCAATCTTCTATGTGGAACGGTATTGAAAGCTTTGTTGAAGTCAAGGTAGGTGACATCAACTGCTCTCCCTTGGTCCACCACTCTGGTTACCCAGTCAAAGAAATCTATGAGATTGATTTGACAGGACCATACTGTTGTAAATCCATGCTGTCTTGGATCCTGTGCTTCTATGGATTCCAGGTGTTGCACTATCCTTTCCTTAAGGAGTGCCTCCATAATCTTGCCATTACTGATGTAAGACTGACTGGTCTGTAGTTCCTTACCTCCTCTCTGCTACCACTCTTGAGAAGTGGGATCACATGAGCCCTTCCCCAGTCTTCTGGGACCTCTCCTGTGCTCAGAGACTCACTAAACAGTTCTGATAATGGCTCTGCTAGTTCCCCCATTTGCTCCTTTAGTACTCTGGGATGTATGCCATCAGGTCCAATTGCCTTGTCCACCTTTAGCTTTGTGAGCTCTTGTAGGACCCTTTCTTTTGTGAAGGGACTGGTTCACACCTCCCTCCCCCCCGTGTCCATGGTGCTGAGTTGTGGGCCCTGCCCTACCTTCTCCTCAGTAAATACTGAGCAGAGGTATCTATTTAGGATAGATGCTTTTCCTTGGTCCTCCTCCACACACTTCCCTTATCCCCTTTGATCACACTCCAGGCACTTGTGATGACCTATAACCATCAGCTATGGTTGCAACTGCATAATCTGCTTGCTACAATGCCACAAAGCAAGACAGTCAGGCAGGCCATCAACTTTTCCACTCGGGGTCTGGAGGTAGTACAGCACTGAGCGACACCAATGAGGTGGCTTCAAAGCTGGTGGGAACAGCAGTCTGTGATTGATTGATGGAATGACATTGCCTATCCCAACTGGCATCTTTGGCCCAGTGTGAGGTACTCAACTCACATGTTTAAGGGCTCACTTCTTTTCCCCAGGGTCAGGTGGAAACTTTTGGGAAAATCTCCTGCTCCTGTGCCAGAGGAGATCCCACCTGGCCCTGCTCAGTCTCAGGTCTTGCCAAAAGTGTGAGGAGCTGCTGCTTTCAGGTGTTCTCCCCCACACAGAGGGCTGAAGGTTAATGTATACCTACTGTAGATCTTACCCAAGTCAGTCTTCACCATTCATCACATCTGCATCTAGGCCAGAGGTTTGGACTCTGCTTGGGAAAAAGATCTTATCTCTTTAAATTTTTCAGTGCTGGGAGAGTCGACGTCAGGGATGGGGCTGCCCACAAGGCCAGTGTATTGTGTGCCATTCATGAAGTGGCCAGTAACCAATGCCAATTCCTCCCAGCCCTTATTTATGTTTTTCCTTCTGTCAAGGAAGGATCTGCAAGGGAAGTATTGAGAACTCTGCTGCACAGCTACTGTTTCGTTCAGGCCTAAAGTCTTGGTCAGTTTGATGTCTTTTTGGCACCATAAGTCCCAGTTCCTTTTTGGTACCATTTTTTTCTTACTTTTTCTAGTATTTTTGTGGCACTGAGTACCTTTTCTCCTTGTTTTGTTTTTGTTTCCATGCAATGGTGATGTCAGGGTCGGGATGTAAAAAATCCTCTAAGAAAGCAGGAGTTGTCCCCATGCATCGGTGCTCCTGTGGCAACTCCATGACCTTGTTGGCCCCCCATGACCATTCCTTTCCTTGTCTGGATCCCCACCACATGATGGACAAGTGCAGCACCTGCTTCTCGATGGACTATCACACTTTAGTTATTCACGTACTTGAAGGTTGGGAGACCCCCACAACCTTCAAGTGTAGAAACACACTTGGAATGCCAAGACAAGGTCTCTCAGCTCCTCTGCAGAGCCCCTCCCTGGCTCTATATGGGCCAGAAGAGAGGATGCCCCCTCTGTTTCAAAGTTTGCTGGAACAAGAGATCTCAGTGAGGGGTTGGTGGGGCAGTTGTCTTCCTCCTTGGAGGGAAACTGGTCACCTCTCACAGTCTGGGGTCTCCTCAGAGACATGGATGACCCTCAGTGTGGTGCTGCAGCTATTTGCTGAGTCTGCTTCAGTGGTCTCCTAGGTGCTGAGGCCCAGCCCTATCTCTCCTCCTGATGCCATCTTCAGTGAGCGGGGCAGTGCCGACCATGTGCCCAGCCTCCCCCTCCAACTCCATTCTCAATGCCAGAAGGCCTAGAATCCAGGATGTGACCAGATTGGAGTGCTCCCTAATCTCATCCTCCGCCTTGGAGGGTGAAGATCGGGATGATCCCGACTGGCTGCCCAGCTTCGAGGAGTCCCTGGAGTCTGCCCTGGCCTCTCCAAGGACTACATTGAATCTTAAGCCTGTGGGGTCTTCCGATGGTGCCGCCCACAGTGCTTCCTCCCCTGATCCTTTGAGTGATGCCTCTGGTGCTGAGGACTCTCTCTGTGTCACTATTGACACTTCTGGGAATGGTGGCACTGGGGCTGGTGCCATTTTGGGAGTTGGTACTATCTCCGGTGCTGAGTCTGCCTTATCTATTTCCAATCAGATGGAGGCATCTTTGGTTGCTGGGGATGGTGCTGAGAGGGATTCTGTCATTACTTCCTTGGTGACTAGACCCTTATTTACTTCACATGCTAGCCCTGAATCATCTTCTCGACCTCTTCTGCTGGGCTGTTTTCTTTCTTTCCCTTTAATTCTTCAGTCTTCCTCTACTGGCAGACAGCTATCTGAGGGATGGGAGGAGGCAGCATTGTTTACTTGCCACTCCACATGCATCATGCACTACACCAGCCTCATGGGCAGCACCATCCCCAATATCGACTCCCCCAGCACTGAAACATTTAAAGAGATAAGCTCTTTTTTCAAGCAGAGTCCAGACCTCTGGCCAAGGCCCAGCCATGACGAATGGTGAAGATACTTGGGAAGATCAAGAATTATGGTGAATAAGTAATTTTCATTTCCTTCCCACACTGTGGGACGTGTTTTAAAAAACTGTGCTGGGTCCCACTGCCAGATACCCAGTACAACAGATACATGTGTGTATGCATATATATATATTTATATATGTAAAATTGGGTGAGCAAATAACTCATTGAATAAAAACATGCATTCTCACTGCAGTGGTATCTTTTCACAGCAGTGAAATAAACCACTGTGGTGATGTCACCACAGTGAGTTTATTTACATTTATCCAATGGCTCACACAAAACATCACTGTTAGTGCAAAATTGCACAATTGAACATTACTGCGCAACATATATTGTGCAACTGCAGAAAACATGCACTATTCTGTGCAAATGGTTACTTTTGCATGATACATCCCCAACAGCAGGAGACCCTATTGTATAAATCAAATACATGATGTTCAGAACTGGAATATGGAAAATACCTACACTTGTGAACAGTGACCTTGGGAACCATCACTCGTGGCTCCGCTACACTTCAACACTCATGAGATATCCAGAGGCAACTGTTCAGTCATGAAGATTTTTTCCATATTCCACTCCTGATCATGTATCATTCATATATATATATATATATATATATATATATATATATGTAAAGTAGAGAGAGAGAGAGAGAGAGATTCATGGCGAAAACCTCCATTTAGTGCATCAGTTAGGGTTTTTCCACAGTGACAAAAGCAAGGAAATTCAGTGTTAGGGTTGCCACCCCTTGCACCCCAAGCCCACCCTGTACCCACCAACAGGCATTGGGTTGTGCATTGAGTTTGTCGGTCCTAACTCTCACCCCATCCCATGTGTAAACAAACTGAGGTGGTACAGTATAGGAGAAGGGTTGAGAGTTAGGACAGATGACCTCAACGCACACCCTGATGCCTGTTGGTAGGAAGCTTAGGCTTAAGGTGCAGAAATTCTTCTCTACACCAAATTATTGAGCTAGCAGTGAGGAAAACATTTGCAAGGTGCTGTCATGTAGTGATCGTAGAGTGCCTTGAAGATATTTCAGGCTAACAGGGCAGCTCAGTTTCAAGTTCTTTTGTAAACTGTTCCACAAAGTGGGTAAAGAAAAGCTTAGAGCACCTTCGCTGAAATGAGTTTTGACCCTTGGAACATGGAGGGCAATTAGGTAATAGCTCCTTAAAGCGTAGGTGCCTAACACACTCCAGGGAATACAATCTGAGACATATGAGAGGAGCTTGTTGTTCACCGCTCTGAAGGCCCATAGGGAGGCATTTCTATTCCTTCTATAGTGAAGGGAAGTCCAGCCTAACGATGAGTACAGGGAGTAGTGGTCTGCGGAAGGTGGAAGGCCAGTAATGAACCTGATAGCTCTGTGGTAGAGGGTGTCCAATTTAGCCAGTGCAGAGGCAGTGCAGTGGCTGTAGAGCAGGTCCGCATAATCTATTAAAAGGAAGGTAGTTTGAACCAGTTGAATCTTGGCCTCCTTTGTGAGCAGGTGGTTAATTCTGTAGAATAGTCCTAATCTTTGCCTTAGTTTCTTCTGCAGTTCTTTGAAATGGTCGTCGAAGGAAAGTTTATGATCGAGCCAAACTCCTAGACATTTGAAATTAGCTACATACTCTAGTGTTTCTCCAGGAACAGTGGTAATTGGTGGGATAGCCCCCCCCCAGCAGGAATTGCTGCATGCAGGGAGGGGGAGAAGAGCATGGCTTTTGTCTTTTTCGCATTGAGCAAAAGCTTTTTGTTTATGAGCTGGTATTGTAGAAGGTTAAATTCAGCTTGGAGGTCTTCACAGGCTGCTTCCAGTGTGGGACAACTCAAGTACAGTACAGTATCATCCACGAATAAGTGGATGTTGGCTTTTTTGATGGGGTCATTGATGTTGTTAAAGTAGACTGCAAAGAGGAGGGGACCAAGGATAGAGCCCTGTGGCACACCTCTCAGCAAAGGTTTTAATAGAGAAAGATCACCTTCAGCTTTAACCTGCTGTTTCCGTTCTCTGAGGTAGTCTGCAAACCAGCACATAGATTTATGGTCCAGGCCTAAGGTGCTTAGGGAGGAAAGAAGCAGGCTGTGATTGACTGTGTCGAATGCTTTACTAAGATCCAAGAAAACAGCACAGACATGCTTCTTCTTGTCAAGGTCTGGGAGCCAATCATTGGTCATCTTAGCTAGGGCTGTTATGGTGCTGTGCTTTGCACTGAATCCAGACTGAACCAGGTTTAATAGGCTTCTGGATTCTAAGTATACCCCTAGCTGGCCACACACTATTTTTTCTAGTAATTTAAACAGGATGGGGAGGAGGGAGATCAGTCTGTAATTATTTAGATTGCAGGGGTCACCTCTTTTTAATAAAGGGGTGACATGGGTTATTTTCCATTGAGGGGGAAGGCTACCCTGGGAGAGTGACATGTTGAATAGGTGGGTGATTGGTACCGCAGGCACATGGTAGGCACATTTCAGATAGTATGGCTCTGTGAAGTCGGAGCCTGTTCCCTTCCTGGTGTCCAGTTGCAGCAATAGGTCTTCCACCTCTTTTAGAGACACAGGCAGGAGGGAGAAGGCCTCCTCGGTAGAGGGGGACTCATGGGTTGGTGGGCCCTGAGCTGTGCAGAGGTCATTGGCTAGTATCAAGTGCTAGCCCTGCCATTGCAAAATGGTTATTGAGGGCTTCCAATATCTCTGATCGGTTAGCGATAACGCTGCCACCGGACTTAATTTTTGCTGGAATGGAATTACCAGGTGCGTGTCTAGACATGTATTTTAATGTTTTCCAGAGCTTTGTAGGATTTCTTGAGGCAGAGGCTAGTTCCGAATGATAGTAGGCAGCCTCGGCTGCTCTGACCAACTTGGTGCACTTGTTACACGCTCTTTTAAAAAGACACCAATCTGAGTCATTCTTGCTTCTTCGTTCTTTTTTCCATAAAGTATCCCTTTCTAACAGGGAAGCTTTGAGCTCAGGCGAGAACCAATGGCAGGTGCTGCTTCTGACCTGCACCTTAACCAAGGGTACATGCTTATTTAAAGCCTCACTTAAAATATCATAAAAAATACTATATGCCCTGTTAACCGTTTTGGCTAGGAAGAATTCCTGCCATCACGGTGAATGTTTCAAGTCGTGGACGTAAGCAAACAAATCAAAGCTGCATTTGCACCTCTTGATGGAGAACTTTACCACAAACTGTGGGTTGTGCATGGATCTAATGGTGGTGATTATACAATGATCGCTAATGTCTGAGAAAAATGTTCCAACATGAGAGAACAGGTGTGTATTGCTAACCAAAATTCCATCTAAGAGGGAGCTGTTGTTAAGGTTCTTTTATTTGGGTGAGTAGGCTCGCCAATGAGTTGCACCAGCCCTAGAGTGTCATGAAAGGATTTCAAGGGAGCTGATGCACTTGATAGCCAATCATAGTTCAGGTCTCCAAGAATAATGGTTTCCAAGGAACTGAGCCCCAGAACAGAATGAACGTGAGACAGGAGATGAGGCCCAGCAGAAGGGGGCCTGTAGCAGCCTATTACTCAGAGTGCACTGGAAGGAGAAAGTTTGATCTTTAGGGTCAAGCACTCAAATTCTTTGGGGGAGGATGATGCATGCAGCTGAGTATTTGTCCCTTACATAAACTGCCACCCCACCTCCTCTTGATTGCCTATCTGCTCGGAAGAGTAAATAATTTGGAATATTGATTTCATTGTCTGGGGTGGCTGGCCTAAGCCAGGTCTCAGTGATCACTAGGACATCAGGTAGGGTGTGGCTCACCCAAGTCTGGATGAGGGTGAACATTTTCAGCAAACTACAGGCATTAAGATGCATAAAAGACATTCCTTTGATACCTGCCAGGTCTGATGGAGAAGCAAGGGTGTCTAATGGTTCTGGGTTGAGTTCAACATTGCCTGAGCACAATAGTAAAAGAAGCAGGATTCTTTTTAAGGCAGCGAACTGTAATTTGTAAACACTATTTTTGGGGCGATAGGGGAGGTAGTGTTGATGGGTAGGCCAGTACCCACTCCTGGTGTTATACTGGCCCAAGTGTTGCAGCCACTAGTGCCATGGCAGAAATTTGCCATGAGTAAGAAGTCTCAAGTCTGGATGGGATAGTAATCTGCAAAGGCAGCTCAGGAGATGTCCCACTCCCCAGCAGATACAGCTGAGAATCCCAATAGTCCAGAATGGCTACCTGAAAGGAGCTGTTGGACACAGGACAGGGAGAAGCGCAAGAGCCATTCCACTTTAAAGAGGAATGAGGGTTCCAAAGAATTGAGCTGAGCACTAGTAAAGCTAGTGACACACCGAGGAACCAGCTGTAATTTCCCATGGTAGATCTAAATGCCACAACAGCTGGCAGTAAATGCCACTAGAAGCCTAGACCAGTTGGTCCTTTTATTGGCTGAGAGGTGGTCTTGGCGCTGAACGTACCTGTGGAGCAACTCTTTGCAGCTGAGCCAGTGAGGTGGTCCAAGGCTGCAATCCGGTGTGGCAAGATTGGTCTGTAGCTTTCTTTTCTGTTTCTGGCCCTGCTCTACCAGTACAGAATGGGAGTGGGGGAAGGTGTTCAAGTCTTGCAGCCTTAGTGGATGAGCATGGTTCGACCTGAGAAATGGGCAGAAAAACCCCGAGGATGGTCCTCAGAAAGAGAGGTATCCCAGGTCCACTACAGCAGAGGAGGAAGTAGAAAATATAATGTGTTTCCTCTTTAACAGAAAAGACAGCTGCTGTAGCCCTCTAGTGGCTATGTAGTATAATTTGCAAATGAGAAAAAAACTAAATTCTTGCTTTACAAAAAAGGATAGTCTCCCAGGGTCAGCAGCACTGATAAACTGCCCCCAACTGATTGGGATCCCCCTTTGTGGATTAATCCTTGTTATCTCCTAAGTATGTACCACACTCTCATAGTGTTGCTTCTCATTGACTATTTTGCAAGTGTAAATCCTGTACTTCTCACTTGCAGTCCTTCTAAACTTGTTTGTGTTATAACTGCACTTATAATGCTGATGTTAATCTGTTGTATACTGTGTCTTCAACTGTATTGTATTGTAAATAGCATGTGATGTCATGTACTTCCTCTGACTTGGAGCCTTTGTAAATGAGCCCTGGGCTCAAATGTAATAATCCTAATCTGACATCAGCATAATTACCCCATAGATGTCCACTGCGCTCCTCCCTCTTAGTTGTTCCATGCAATTGGTACCTCCAGTCTCCACTAGGGGTCGCTTCTGTTCGGGAGATACCCTGGATCTGTCCCCAGGGAGAAAAGAGCAGTCCATCGGATGCTCTATCCTCTCCCTCCCCTGCCAACCCCCTGTGCTGGAGCTCGTTCTGTAACTAGGGTCACTGGTGTGGTGCGAGATGTGGCATCCAGTGCCTCAGTCCTCAGCATCACCTGGCAGGCCCTGACAACACAATCTGCTGCAGCATTCTTCATGCAGGGGTCTGGCAACAGGGTGGGCATTATGGATAACAATCCCAAGGAAGATCCCATCACTGATTTGGCAAGAGTCAGAGGCCCAAAACCTTACTGTGTTTTCCTTTTGCTGCTTGGTGGGGTGGGGATGGGGAGTTAGGGTTGGTTACAATGGAAGCCCTAAAAGGAAAGACTTAGGGATCTCAAATTGTACACACTGGAGGAGAATAGAGTGAGAAGCAATATGGTCAAGCTGTACAAGTACCTCACAGGGTTGAGCAGAGGAGCTTTTTCCAGATGAGGACAATGTCCAGGACTTGGGGGCATGGAATGAAGCTGCAAAGGGTGAAGTTCTGGAGGTATCTGGGGAAATGTTTTTCACAGAAATGGTGGTGGATACATGGAAGTGACTTACCAGACTGAAGCGGTGGAGGGCTTTAAACATACATGGGATAAACAAGGAATACAGTAGAAGACAGAAAAGGAAAGGGAAGGGTGCGGAAGGCAAGGTTGATGAAAGAATAGACAGGGAACACTTGGGCAGAGTGGGTGGGTCATGAAATCCTTCTCTGCTGACAGAGTCTATGTTACTGTACTTTTTTGTTGGGAAAACAAATGTAATAGCATAGCACATGAGCAAAGCAGAACAGACCAACTAATTCATCATTGAATTGCATGTTTTTTCACAAAGCCGAATAAAGATTGGCATTTAAATATCATGCATAAATGGTGTGGCTCGATACTCATTGCATTTGTATATTTAAGCCTCTTGGGATTTGGAACCTGTTAGAATACTGTAGTTCATAAGCCATTTCTCCTTTCATTCCCTACATTGTTCTAGGCCTTAGAAATTCCTCCAATTTCATCATTTTTACATTGGCTGCACTTCTGCGCCAAATGTTTTGTGGCAAGGAATAGGGGATTTTGGGGGTGTGGGGTGTCATTGCCTAGCCCATTGCAGTTCACAATAGCAAAGGCTCTGCAGTGTACACCAATGACCATGCCCTGTGGTTCTGACATCACTCACAGTGGACACGTCACTCAAGGTGGACAAAGCAATGGGGCCTGATGGGATTCACCACAGAATCCTAAAAGAACTAAGGAAGGACCTAGTGACACCACTGACCACGCTTTTTAACGAATCATGGCAGGATGGGGCAGTACCTGAGGACTGGAGGAGGGCAGATGTGATTCCCCTTCACAAAAGTGGGAGCAAGGCAGAAGCAGGAAACTACAGACCTATAAGTTTGACCTCAGTGGTAGGGAAAATGATGGAATTATTTCTGAAAGAAAGAATTGTTGAGCACCTAGAGGCCAGAGGGGCACAGGACCCAAAGCAGCATGGATTTACAGCAGGAAGGTCATGTCAGATGAATCTAATTGATTTATTTGACTGGGTGACCAAAGTAATAGACCAGGGAGGGGCTGTGGACATGGCCTACCTAGACTTTAGCAAGGCATTTGACACAGTCCTGCACAAAAGATTAATAATCAAGTTAGCCAGCCTGGGAGTGGGTCCCAGGGTGGTAGCCAGGGTAGCAAACTGGCTGCACAACAGGACACAGAAGGTAATAGTGAATGGAACACATTCCGAAGAAAGGGGGGTTACTAGTGGAGTACCTCAGGGCTCAGTACTGGGTCAAGTCCTCTTTAACATCTTCATAGGTGACATTGCAGAGGGTCTGGAGGGAAAGGTATGCCTCTTTGTAGATGACACAAAGATCTGTAACACAGTTGATACACAAGAGGGGGTAGAAAGGATGAGAAGGGACTTGGCAAGGCTGGAGGAATGGTCAGACATATGGCAACTTAGGTTCAATGCAAAGAAGTGCAAAGTAATGCACCTGAGAAACAAAAACCTAGGAGAAGAGTACACAATAGTAGGGGAGGTACCAACAACAACAAAAATGGAAAGGGACCTGGGGGTAGTCATATCAGATGACCTAAAGGTGGGTAAGCAATGTGAAAAGTCGGTAAGGAGAGCCAGGGGGATACTAGGATGCATAGGAAGGGGCATCACAAGTAGAAAAAGTGAAGTGGTTATCCCTCTATACAGACAGTTGGTGAGACCCCATCTGGAGTACTGTGTGCAGTTTTGGAGACCTCATCTACGCAAGGACATAGACAGGATGGAAGCAGTCCAGAGGAGGGCAACTAAAAAGATGCCGGGTCTGCAGCAGAAACCATATGAAGAGAGACTGAGAGAGCTTAATATGTATACTCTTGATGAAAGGAGGGATGGTGGGACATGATAGAAATGCTCAAGTACCTCAGGGGAATCAATGAAGTTCAGGAGGGTAGCATCTTTCAGAAAAAGAGATGTGTAAGAACAAGAGGGCACAATTTAAAGATAGAGTGGGGATGGCTCAGGGGTAATGTGAGGAAATTTTTTTTCATGGAGAGAGTGGTGGATACATAGAACAGCCTTCCTGAGGAGGTTGTTGAGTCTAAAACAGTGGGGGAATTCAAACATGCATGGGACAGACACAAGACAATTACAGTGGGGGGTTGCAGGAAGTAGGTTGCTGATTAACTAGAATCTGCAGCTTATCTAGTAGGTAGAGAAATGGGCAGACTGGGTGGGCCAAGTGGCCCTTATCTGCCATCAAAGTCTATGTTTCTATGTTCTATGTTTCTTCAAAGAATCACAGCTGCTCCAATCAGAGAGAGCTTCGGTCCTTTGATTTGCATGAAGCTGATCAGCAAACAGCTGAGCGGCTTTCAATGTCAGGAGCCTGTCAGTCCATCAGAAAGAAAAATTCTCCATAGATGTCTGTTGGTGGCCCTCCTGAACTGTCCCACCACCCAATCACCCTCTCAGCACCTCCCATGCCCCCAAATATAACACTGATATTGGGGGTGCCCAGTCATCCTGTGTTCCGACCTCATAGTTTTTTATTTTATTTATGTAGACAGCTTTTAACAAAGAAAATCATCCATCAATGTCTATAGTTGGTGCCCTTGTAACTGTTCCCCTGAACTCGACCCTCCCTCACAGCACCCCCCCAACAAACACAGCACTAACACTGGCGGTGCCCAATCCCCCAATGTTGTCAGCTCATTTTTTTTTTTGATCTATGTATGCGTGAAAAAAAGAAAACCGTCCATCAATATCTGTTGCTGGCACCTCATAACTGTTCCACCATCTGACCCTCTCTCTCATCTCCCACTACCCCATCTCTCAAACATAACACTGACACTGGAGGTGCCCAATCCCCCAGTGTTATCAGCTGAAATGTAGAAAACTGTTCCTCATTGATTTTGTTTTTGTAAACCCTGTAAAACAGAAAACAATCCATCAATGTCTATTGTGCCATTACTCCATCCTCCTGACCTTCTCACTTGGCACCCACCCCCAAACTCTTACGTACCCACTTGGGGTTTGATGTCTCAGTCTTCCCTGGACTGCAGACATGTCTTCATTCTTTAAAGCCAGCCTGTGAACTAAGGAAATTAGGTATGTGGTTCAATGTGTTTCAGTGGGATTTTGAATTTAGTTGTATAACTTGGCTATTTTTTATATTTTTACCTAAAATTTTTAACATGTGTTTTTTTGGGATCCCACAACTATGTTGACATTAGGCAAATCTGTCATGAAGGGCAGGAGTTGAAACATTCTCTGCCCTTGTTCATGAGGTGGGGTCGTAAGAAGGCAATGTTATACATTTGGTGTAAAAATATTAAAAAACAACACAGTTTTGAGCCTACATTGAAATTTATCAGGGCAGGCTTATAAATTAGGTATTTTTTTATTTTTTTACACCAAACATAGCCAAGTTTCAGTGGCTCAGCAGGTTGTACACTCACCTCTGAAGCCAGAAGATCAGAAGGCTGTGGGTTCTATCCATATACCAGGCACTTGGTTAAATCCTAATACTGACACTGTAGTGTAGCATGAGGGGGTTGCTACACCCCCAAGGTGCCATCTTTTGGATGAGATATTAAATTGAGGTCCCACCTGCCAGTTCTGGTGGTTGTTCAGGTGGATGTTAAAGATCCCATGTCACTTCTCGAAAAGAGTAGGGGAAATTTTTTCTTAAGATTCAAAAACAATCATACAAAAAATACATCAAAGCTGAATGAAATAAACAAACAATGTACAAAACAAAAAGAAAAAATCACAAATAACCACAATATTTCCTATGCATTTAAAAGAAAACTGAAAAAATCTCCACTCCCCCAGAAAATGAAATCATATCCACCCAAAAACCAAGATATACTGAATAATCATAATGTAATATACTACACATCATTGCATATCACTTCCTTTTGTTCATTAAAAAAAAACAAAGCTCCCAGAAAGATGATACCGTAATATTGATCTAGAAAAGTCATCCCACCCAGTGTATGCCTTCCCATAAATAATCACATGCATCTTCACCCAGAGTCCTTTTTTCATAAAGATATATTTTGTCTTATTCTGCTTGAAGGTTAAAAAACATATCATGGAGATATACCTCCTCGTTTCAAAGTACTCTCCGACACCGAGCCTGCCAGATTGTCCACTTAATACAAACTAGAATAACATGTACTGTACCCTTCTTCCATTTTCTCCAATTAGGCAATATTTGGTCTTGTACCAAAATGTCATAAGTCATAGTAGAAAAGATAGCTTCCTTCCACATAGATGCTAACAGAGACCAGAAACTAGTAATGCAGTCACAGTCAAAATACATATGCTTTATAGTTTCAATCATGTCCTGGCAACCCCTTTCAGTACATATCCTTTCCTCTAGACTTTTATGTTTCTGGTTGCCTTTAACATTAAGCTTACTATGCCCACAGAGTCAAACAATATCCTGCATTATCAAAGGTATTCTATTTTCTGTGATACTATAGAGCAATTGTGCACAATCAAGTCCAGGTTCAAGTAGAAACACAGGGTCTTCAAAGTAACACTTTTCCACCAACGTTTTATAAAATAGATTTTTTGACATATTTAAAAACCAAGTTAACTCTATTTCACACATACAGACATAACGCAATGTGGTCTGCACATAAAATGGTAAAATCTTGTCTGTAGCATGTCATTTACCGCTTCCCCAAGCTGTCAAAAAACCTGCACCCCAGTCCTGCATCCTACTAGTACCTGCATCTGCTTGTCCAACTAGTCATGGCTTTATGTTTGAGTAAAAGAAATCAGTAAAACAATACACCAGGGGTTATATCATATTAAGCCTCCCTTGTTTCCATGTT
Source organism: Neoceratodus forsteri (assembly GCA_016271365.2). Classification (NCBI taxonomy): domain Eukaryota; kingdom Metazoa; phylum Chordata; order Ceratodontiformes; family Ceratodontidae; genus Neoceratodus; species Neoceratodus forsteri. The sequence goes on along the minus strand of CM057458.1, from coordinate 783,187,296 downwards.
ATGTATGTGTGTGCTAACTTTACCTGGTTGAGTCTGCTTCCCCATAGTAATAAGAAAAAAAACTCCTAAAATTTGAGTATGCATGTCAAAAGGTAATGGGTATATTCGAGATATATTAAAAAAATGGAGCTATATATACCCTGATAAGATGTACTCATTTCTTTCTGGTCATTTTCCATGATTTCCATGTCTGTACTTTCTGTAAGATTGTATTATACGTCAATTCCTAATTATGCCTTTCTGCTTCCTTTGTCCCAAATTCAATTCCCAGACTTCTTAATGGCCCTTCTGCCGCAGGGATTGTGGACTCAGGATCTACATGTGTATCACCAATGGCCAGCACAGTGCTTTTGAATAATTTCTGCATATCCCTGTATCTACTGAAACTTTTTCTATCAGATTTAAAGCTTTCTGTCCATCCTGCAAAATGGCTACTGTCAGAACAAAGTCATCTGCGTATGCCATGATTTTTCTACACACCACTCCTGTTTTACTCCGTATTGGAGTAATTTCAGCTGTATTCTCTATCAAACACAGTAATGTACAGTATCTAATCCAAAGACATATAAAAGCAGACTTTTTTTTTAAATTTAATATTTATTGAATTTACAATCCACATGTCGAGAAAGGAAGCTACAAGATTGAGTGTACACAATATTGGCCAGTATAGATACAGACTAGCATACATCAGACTGTCTCCGGATCCAATAAAACCAAAACAATACCAATACCTTTATGAACCCTCCCTTCCCCCCTCTTTACTCCTCCCCACCTTCCCCCTGGAATGTGCCTCAAAAACATAACAACACAAAAGGGATTCGTGAATTAGAGAATAACAGTCGACATTTACCAGAGATGAATAAGACCAACCAATTAAGGTAAACAGAGACATGTACCTTCCATATTTCAGTTTAAGTATAGGGCATATAATTTACCCCATTTGCGATTAAATACATCCATACAATTCCGGGAGCTAGTTATCAATCTCTCGGTATTGAAGCAAAGTGACATCTCCTTCAACCATTCTTCATGTGTTATAATAAAAGCAGACTTAATGGGCACACACATCATACCTCCTTCCTCACATACACTGGTATACCAAAGTGCTCATTAATCAGGGGCGTCATCTGTACGTTCTTATACAGAAGCTTTATGAAATTTATCATCTGCTCTGGTATGCCATATAACTCCAAAACTTTCCAAATATATTCTTGTTTAATAGTGCCGAACGTCTTCTCCTGATGAATGGACAGTAAGTATCGTAAGTATCCTTCTGTGTCCAAGGCCATCCCTTGTTCAATTATCTCACTGACATAAATCAAATTCTGGTAGATATTCCTAGCTGGGATTGCACATGTTTGGGTGTCCAAATTAAGTTTTTGTGCAAATTTTGCTAGACAAGCTGTCAAATTTTTGTTAACATTTTATAATCAAAATCTTTATTTATCCAGGCGGGCACCATTGAGCAAGGCTCATTTGCAAGGTGGACCTGGTCATGAATACCTCAAAGTACAGAACAGAAGCGGGTATACAGAAAGCTATAATATATAAGGAAGGAAGAAAAAGTATATACAGTGTATACAGTACAGTACAAGGTTGAAATAAATAATAAAAAAAAAACAGCATTATTTTACAATTGAAGAAGTCAGCAGATGTACAATCAACCACAGGCATACAGGGGTTATAAGGAGAGATCTTTTGACTGAGGCAGCTGGCATCTACACATATAGTTGAAAGAGGCCGTGTATGGGGTGGCAGGTTAGAGAGGTAAAGAACAGGAGGGATATATTACCGATGACTGGGGGGAAAATTGGACTAAAACCACAGAAAGTGATGATGGCTGTCGTGTACATGTTTATTATGATAATGACGGAGGAGGGGTAGATAATTGGGACACTACTATGGATGGGGTGGGACTTTAGCCAGGCTGGAGCAGACAAGGATGGGTGGGGGCAGCAGAAAGAGTTAATAGGGAAAGAGTGAGAGCCAGAGGCAGAAACATGGCGAGCATCAGGATGGAAAGGGGGAGTTGCGGAATTAGTGAGCTAGAGGTGAGGAAAACATTTGTAAGGTGCTTTCATATAGTGATCGTAGAGCACCTTGAAGATATTCAGGCTAACAGGGCAGCTCAGCTTCAAGTTCCTTTGTAAACCGTTCCACAATGTGGGTAAAAAGAAGCTTAGAGCAGCTTTGCTGAAACGAGAGTTGACCCTTGGAACTTGGAGGAATTAGGGAATAGCTCCTTAGAGCGTAGGTGCCTAACAAGCTCAGAGGAGTACAGTCTGAGACATATGAGTCGGAGCTTGTTGGTCACCACTCTGAAGGCTCATAGGGTGGCGTTTCTATTCCTTCTATAGTGAAGGGAAGTCCAGCCTAACGATGAGTATAGGGAGCTACATTTTATAATCTGTAGTGACCAAACTTAAAGGCCTCCAATTCTGTATGTCCTGTGCATCTCCCTTTTTATATAAAAAAATCATAATATCTTCCTTCATACTGCTACACAATCTATATTCCTGCTGTATCGCCTCATATATTATTATCAGCACAAGTGGCAGCTGTTCTATAAAAGCTTTATAGAAGTTATTTGGTATGTCACCTTTTCCAGGAGTTGTATTAGTTAATAATTTTCCAATAATAATAAATAATAATAATAATGCTTTATTTATAGTGCGCTTTTCAAATACCAAGGCACAGTACAGTTAAAACAATTGACACAGTTAAAACAGAATCATCATCATATAAAATATTTAGTACAAATCAACAGTCATCACTACCATATGCTTTTATCCAAATAAATGATTTTAGGGCCTGTTTAAAGCTCCCCACGGTCGTGCACTCCCTAATATGATGGGGTAAAGAATTCCAGAGGGACGGGGCCACGAACATAAAAGCATGGGCCCCCGCAGATTTTAAGTCACACTCAGACTCTCCAGCAACCCCTTGTCAGCCGAGCGGAGTGGTTGCACAGGGTGATAAGGAATCAGAAGATCTTTCAGGTAGTCAGGGCCCAGTTTGTGTAAGGTTGTATATGTCAGTAACCTGACTTTGAAGGTGATCTGCCACTGAACCGGCAGCCAGTGCAATTCCCGCAGCACTGGTGTGATATGGGAAGATCTAGGAGTCCCCATCAAGAACCAGGCTGCAGAATTCTGCACCAGCTGCAAGGGCAGATATTAACCCCTGGAAGCCCAAAGTAAAGCGAGTTGCAGTAATCTAAACGCGAGGTCACAAAGGCATGGATTAATGTAGGCAAGTGGCCGGATGGAACAATGTGCTTGATCCTAGTGATGTTTCTCAGATGATAAAAAGATGACTTAATGACAGCTGACACCTGAGTCCAAAGTTTCAGCCCCACGTCCAACATCACCCCTAGGTCTTGCACCTGTTTAGAGACCTGAAGCTCAGCGTCCCCAAGGAACAATCCTAGGGGGCAGCCTGCCTCCAGCCCTCCTATCCTGCGACCTGGATCCAGACCTTCACTTCCATCTTCCCAGAGTTCAGCTTCAGCCAACTGGACTTCATCCAGTCCTGGATTTCCTTAAGGTAGTTATTAAATACCGAGTCTGCTCCTTCCTGGTCGGGGCCAAAAGACAGGTATAGCTGGGTATCATTAGCATAACAATGAAACCTCAGCCTATACCATCTCACAATGTCTCTGAGGGGAGCATGTACACCACAAACAATATGGGGGACAATACTGAGCACTGAGGGGCCCCACAAGACAGAGAAATAGGGTCAGAGGAAAAAAAAACTACACTATCCTCTGAGTTCTTCCTGTGAAATAGGAAGCAAACCATCTATGGACCAAACCAGAAAGTCCACAGATAAATCTCAGGTGCTCAAGCAGAACCCCATGGTCAATGGTGTCAAAAGCTGATGACAGATCTAAAAGTATCAAAATGGACCATTTTCTCTGGTCTCTCACCATCAGGAGATCATTGAGCACCTGAGCCATCGCAGTCTCGATACTATGCCTCTTTTGAAAACCTGATTGGAGAGGTTCGTAGATGCTATGGATGGTCAAATGGTTCTCCAGTTGAGCAGCCACTACTTTCTCGATCAGCTTCCCCACAAAGGGGAGATTCGAGATAGGCCTGTAGTTTGCAAGAGAGTCTGGGTCCAGAGAAGCTTTCTTCAACAAAGGTGTCACCACTGCCTCTTTCAAGGAGCAGGGATATTCACCCGAGCCAAGGCAACACCAGGCTATCTGTGCCAGAACCAGGCTGATAGAATCACCACAACCCATAATCAGGGATGTAGGGCCCACGTCTAAACTACAGCATGTAGGGCGCATCCCCGGAACAAACCTGCATAACATCCACGATTTACGGATGGTTGAAGGTACTCCAGGAGAATGGAGGGATAGTGACCAGGCCCTGATCCTCAGCAACTAGCATAGAATGTGTCAAGTGGATCTCTGACCTAATGTCAGCCACCTTATCAGCAAAGAACCGAGCAAGCTCATCACACTGTAATTCGGAGCTGCAGACAGGCTGGGTTGCACAGCCTGTCAACAGTTCTGAAAAGCTGAGCTAGTCAATTCTGAGCAGCAGAAATTTCCCCAGACAGGAACTCTGCCTTCTTACGAGAGATTTCTGACTGATAGAACAGATAGTGTTCTAACAGTCTAAGATGGTAGGCGCATATAAGCCGGATTTCCACCAACAACTTTCTAGCCTGCATCCTAGTCACTGCAACTCCCTCAAGACTCCATCAAACCATGGAGCCCGAGGGTGAAGGGAGAGAGGATGCACACCTACTGGTCCAATAGAAACCAGGGCTGAGGTAATGGCATTATTATATGCCAAGACCAAAGCCTGTGAATCATTGCACTGCACAGGAAATTGTGATAGGCCATCGGGAAGTAACATTCCATAAAGGTCGGTACTTGACCATCTCCATAGGGGTCAGTCTACAAGGGTAGGTGCTAAAATTGAACCTCACCATGTAGTGATCAGACCATCCGACTGGCTCTACCTCCACGTCAGAGGCCTCGATCCCCAGGAGGAAGACCAGGTCAAGAGAATGGCCACACTTATGAGTAGCAATAGCTAATTTAATTTCTTCATTGATAATTGGTAGAAGCAAATCTGCTTCCTCTGTTTTAGTAATAGACAGGATATCCAAATTATTATATACATTACGTTACAAGACAGTGTTATCCTTATTTTGAAATGTACGACCTATATATTGTTGCACAATGTGCTGAATAGTACCATTATCAGTCACTATTGTTCCCTTTTCATCTTTCAAGGCTGAGATAATGGTTCTCTTTATACCTTGTAATTCCTTATCATAGGGATTTATTATCTCTTTTCTCCCTTTTGTCATGAATTTTTGATTTACTGCCATGGTGTGCACATACTCCTTCAGGTATGCACACATATCAGCATTTATGGCATGCAATTTTACCGACATATCTTTCCCTGTTTGAGTCATTTGGGTGACAAGTTTCAAATATTGTGCTCTTAGTACCAGGTATTTAATGTATTTCTTTTTGACTGTCATACTTGTCATAGAAATCATAAGTTCCTTAATATCCCTTTTCATAACCTCCCACCAGTCTATCAGACTGTCATAAAGAAATCTAATCTCAGATCTAGCTGTAAATAATGCCTGTATTTCTGTAGTGTATGAGGTATCCTGTAGGGTAGAAGTGTTTAACTTCCAATACCCTCTCCCTATTGTAAGCTTATGCTGTGTCCATCTTAATAGCCAAGTGATCTGATGTTTCTAATGGGAGAACTTGTACTGCCTTACTAGTAATCCTATCAGTAATAAACCAAAAGTCAGTCCTAGTGGATAACTTTCCCTTATAGAAGGTGTGTGTCGGGTCTACCCCCAAGAGCTCATAAATGTCCTGCAAGCAATTCCTTTTAAGGATATCTGTTAAGGTGCTAGTGTCACTAAACACCTTGTCTGTTTTATTTCCCCAATCCCTATGACTAGGGCCACAGTTAAAAGCCCCTCCCCATAAAATCATCTTCAAGGTTTTTAAGTAGGGTTCTATTTTCCTGAACAGGCTTGCCCTATCTGCCTTAGATTGAGGGGCATATGTATTTATTAAGCGGTATACAACCTCATTTATGCATACATCAATCATTGTAGCTCACCCAGGCTGACTGTCTAATACTTTAAGGACTTTAGATTTTACTTGTGTAAACAAAATACCTACTCCTGAATGGGTGTCTTCCCCTACAGACCACAAAGAGGGTCCCCATCTCCAATCCCATTGTGCTTATGTAATCGTGTGGGTGCTATGTAGCCTGGTGTCTTGCACAAAGTAAATCTGCCCACCTCCCACTTTTAAACTAGCAAAAGTAATTAAACGCTTTTACTGTGATTTTAAACTATTGACAGTTGATGTAATACAAGTAATGGTAACATGCATGTTAAGTTAGGGTTGTTCCTCATTTTCTCTTTTACCTCTTTTTCAGCTTCGGTTTTTCTCCTCCTATAATCTCTCCAGAAATATCCAGTTGAGTTGATGCCAAAGAAGAGACATTAGAGTCCCTTCATAAGTCTTCCTTCTCTGTATCCATCAGGACCTCATAAGTGTTTTGTGTGTGTAGGGTTCTTTTTCCTGTAAGCTACTCTGCCCCATAGAAGGTCTGTGGCCAGCCTTTGACCTCATAACCCTTTGAAAGGAGAGATCCACAGTGATTTCTGGGGGTGGCATATCATCCTCCACTCTGTCTTCTGCTTGAGGGATAGCAGATGGTTCCATACACTTAGACATGTGTCCTTTACTGAGCTCTGCCTCAGGCCTTACTTGCTGTTCTGACTCCAAAATGGGGTATTCTGGAGTTTCCCATGGGTGTTTTGGTATGTCCATTCTCTGTTTAGCATGTTGTACAGTAGTAACCCCTGGTACATCCTGGGGTGATCTAGGTGCCCTATATCTTCCTTTTGTCTCCTAGTTACTCTTCGTGGTTTTGGGACAGCATTCTCTGCTTGTAATGTTAAATCCTGAAGTCTCGCTTTTTCCTTTTGTGCAGTTGCCACATATATGTCTTGCTCTACCCTCATAGTTTGGTCATTACTATGGTGTGATGCCCACACACAGTTCCTGAAAGTGTGTCTATTTTCATCACACAGGTTACACTCAGGGGGTTTGCAACAATGTGCTCCTGTGTCACCTAGTTCTCCACAGAGCCCACATCTGTTTTTCACAAATGTTGCTGAGATGCCCCACATTTCCACATTTAGCTTTTTTTGTTGACCGGGTAAGTGCACTAGACAAATCCTGCCTATTTTCAGGCATGACCCAGTGGAGGGGGATAAACATGAATGCCAACTGACCTTGAACCAGATTAAGCATTCATAGCATGCCTCGTTATCCTGGTTAAAAGATTACCCCTCTGTCTCTACCAAAGAAAAAACGGTTGGGGATGTACTTCATGATCCCATTGTCTTGCTTCAGAGTGATTTTATACTTCCATCCCCCCATCCAGATATGTTCCTCATCCAGTATGGGCTCAGGGTATCCCATAATCATGCAATGCTGTTACAAAAAGTATGTAATATCAGCTACATTTACCCCTTCATTCTGGAAGAGGACTGTGATTTTTTGAAAGCTAGGTTTTATCAGAGGTATTGCTAAAAAAGGCCTCCATAGGAGTTTGTTTTTCAAAGTTTGATATTGCTTCCAGAACCTTTCCAATCTGGCTGGGTGCTTAAAACTTTTATATCATACATGGTATGTCCAGGCATATGAATCAAAGCATAGATTTCGTATGCATAGTATTTCATACTTGTCTTTAATAATGATCTTCCCACAAAAGTCCTGTCTGGAATGTCATTCATGTCACCCCTATTTCTCAGATGGACTGCATTCCGTCATGCTGCTGACTCAGTTCTGGTTTGCCTATCATCTGGAAATAATTGATCCCTGACATTTGTATTCCATACATTAAGGGGTGCCTGTTCTTCTCACCTCAAATCCTCATTTGTGCTGTTTTGCTCAGTGTTAGGTTCAATATTTATTGTTGGGGGACACGTATGTCATTCTCAATGACATGGATGTCATCATTTCTGGGGACGGGGGGGCAGGTGAAACCTGATTCTATAACTCCTGTACATCTGGAGTCTGTATTTCTCCTTCTAAATATTTTATAGCTGTAGGTAAGTCAGGATTCCCTTTGTCTGATAAATCATGTAAGCCTATGGGAGTCACTTGTCCTGATGTGATATTGTCTATAGGGACTGTACTCATATTTCCAGCTTCCTCTGAGCTCATCATGGGGGTCTGTATACCTCCAAAGGTAACTAGAGGTTTAGCATCCCACCCTGAAACATCCACATTTTTAAACCAACCTCCACCCTGAAGCGCCTCTGTAACCCATACTGGTTTGCTTAAGGTAGGGTCAGTAGAAGCAGGGGGAGTGTTAATAATTCCCATACCTTCCTGTGGATTAGAACCTTCCTTTTGTACCCCTCACCCTTTTTTCCCTTTAGTAACAGCATAGTTTTGTACATTCTTTTTAACTGTGCCCCCATTGAGACACCAATCATGAAGGTTTTTTTTTTTTTCTGTAATAAGGGTGTATCTGCTAGTTCTGGCCTTTTCTCCAGCCCTATTCCCCCTTCACTAGACAGTTCTATATTGTCTGGCATCACATTCTGGTGTCTAACCTGTGTGCTCCCATCCAAATCCTCTACTAGTCAAATAATTGGTACCTGTATCCTCGGAGAGCCGTTGTCAGGCTGCCGAATCATTTCATCATTCTCTTGCATGCCACTCGTATCTTTCTCTGCAAAAAGCTCCAGTTTCTCGTCAATCACTTTTTCTGCTGCATGGACTGGCCTGCTGATTTCCTTTCTGTGCTCCCGCTCCTTCAAAGTCCATTCCAAATAGTTCCTACATTCCAAGAAATGTTCTTCCTCTAAGTGCAAGCACTCATGAATCATGTCATCCAAATCCTCAAGCTGGATATCCCCCAATGGATTTTGGGTAATATCCACATCTGCTGCATGGTGAGTGCTGTCAATGTCCATCCCAGCTTCTGTTGCAAGAACAAAAGTTTCTTCACCAAAAATCAAGTCCTTCTTCAAAAGTCTGGTCTCTACTGGCAAATAGACTGGGAAGGAGACTCGCTCCTTGGCCTTGCCAGCATCCTTCCTCCACTGCGATTCAGGGAGACTGGCCATCACAGCACCAGTCATAGTGCCCTCTAGCATCGAGTAGGGGAATTTTTATTGAAAATAAGGTAAAGGAAATCATACAATAACAGTGTCAACCACACACTATCTGTATCACAGTAACAATACAAAAATAAGCAATAAGTGAAAGGAATCTATACAAACCAAGGAAATGACCATGTATATTCAAACAACTGTCAATCTCCAGCAAAAAATAAATAAAATAAATAACACTTCTATCTGAACCCCTTCATTTATATTTAATTATTCTGGAAATCCCCTTCCACCATCTCAACACTTTCTGAGCATCATGTGCATTCTTATCCTTTAAATATACTTTATCTAAAGCCTGAACCATCAAAATACACACTGCATCATAGGACATCCTTTTCTGATACAGTGTCCATTGGCATCTTGCTTGCCATAAATAATATTTTAAACAGCAGGAAGAAAAAACAATAAGGTGTCTCGATGGTATCTGGATTCCAAGTACCCTGTCTGTCCTAGAACAAAGGTGTCATACGTCAGTGATGTTAACCAAGTCAGATGCCAAGTTTTACCTAAAAAAATCCATAAGTTCTTAGCATAGAAAAAGGAAAGTGTTCAATTGTTTCTTCCAGATTAATGCACTCATTGTATGGGCAATTTCTTTCCTCCAAGGCCTTGTGTTTCAAGTTGCCATGGACATTATGCCTCCCATAAACTGACAACCACAACACTTCCACATCTGTACTGGAACTCTAACACACTTCAACTGCCTATAAACTGCTTCATTCAAGGCCTCCGGGCAGTTCTTAAATGTGGATATCATTGGATAATTGTTTTCCAAAACCAAAGAATATAATTGTGTACTCTTTTTAGTTATTATATTCTGCTTAGTCAATCCCCAAGCAAATAGTTTCTGTGCCGCTGCTTTAAAAAAAACTAGGACTGAAAGATATTTCGATAGTTTGGGTGGAACCACCCCCTAAGCTCGTAAATAACTCTCCAGATTTTGGGCTGCCCACTTCTGATGAATTGTTGTCAGTAGTAACAAACTACCTTTTACTGTTTTTGAAAGAAATAAAATGTGAAAACATACCACCAGATCCACCATTCCTAGACCCCCTTTTTCCAGTGGAAGATAGGTATAACAGCATTTAATCGGACTCAGCGAATTACCCCACAACATTTGAAAATATAGACAATATAGTTTGCTATCTAACTGTGCTAGAGGAGGAAAAATCATTGCCACATACAATAAACTGGGAATTAGAAACTGTTTCATAATCTGAATCCTTTTCAACTTTAACAGTTTCCAATGCTTCTAACGTTGCACCTTAACCTCCACAGTTTGCACTGCCCATTCCCAATTTTCCACAGGCAAGTTTTGTGGTCCCACAATTTTCAGGGGATCAGTAGCAACCATTATCCCTTCAGTTTGGAGGGTGTGAAAGGGACCGCAACCTACCCAAAGCCCTTTACTTTTCCCTTCACTTAGCTTTGCATTAGATGCAAAAGAGTACTGCCCCATAGTTTCCAAAAAGCACCCAAAATGTTGAGGAGTAGAAAGAAAAAGGCAGATATCATCCACATAAGCTTGTGCATAGACCATCAAATCACTATGTTCCCCTTAAAATGCTAGGCCATTTGGGAAGCTCAGTCAAAACCCACAACAGATGGTCCAGAGAGAAAATGTAAATCAAAGGATTGAGTGGGCATCCCCGCCATACCCCTGTGGAAACAGGAATCCTATCTGTCACTTGTGATTGCAAAACCAGCCTCACAGTCACTGATTTATATAAAGATTTCACCCAGTCAATAAAGCGTGAGGGAACTCCGTATGCTTGTAGTGTCACAAACAAAAAAAGGTGATACACCCTATCAAAGGCCTTTAATTGGTCCACTGAAATAATACAGCTCTGGAGACCATGCAATGAGAGGTGGTCAATCAGATCTCGAATGATCATCAAAGCATTCTGAATTTTTCTATTTGGAATACCATGATACTGATGTGGAGAGATAACCAAACTCACATATTTCTTCAATCTATTATTTAATAAATGGGTAAAAATTTTTAAATCTGTATTTAAAAGTGTAATAGGTCTCTAATTTTGTATCCTCAATTTATCTCCCGATTTGTGTAGATAAATTAACAAACCTTCTGAGAAGGAAACCAGAATCCCATGACCCTGTAAAAAAAACCCTGAAAAATAATAAACAAACATCTTGCCAATTCCTGAGGAAAAAAACTTTAAAGAAGTCATTAGGGAGGCCGTCAGGCTCAGGTGAGACCCCATTTTTCAAAGATGAAATTACTGCCTCAATTTCTGCTACCATAATGTGTGCCACCATGTCTGAGGCCTGTTCCAGGAAGGGAAATACCGGAACATCCTTCAAAAATGACTGTATCACAATCATACTAGGGGCTAGGGATGGAGCATGTGTATTACTATATTTTTTAATAAGATCATAAAGACCTTCTGGTGTATCTATGATATCCCCAACGTCATATCTTAAAGAGTGGAATAATGTAGCCTCTTTCCTAACTTTACAAAATTCAAAGGGGTCACTCATTGGGTTTTTCCTAGTGCCAGATTATAAAAGAGCCTGCATCGTATCTGCCCTGCTATACTGGAAAGACTTTATCTCTACCTGAGCTGTCTGAATTTGGGAGGAATAGTCATGTTTAGTGGTGTAAGAAAGAGAAAATAGTGTCTGAAGTTGTTTCTGAAGTTTTAAATAAGTCAAAAATGTATTATTTACCTTATGTTTCCCGTAGCGTTGCAACCACCATGTAAAATCCTTTTTAGAGTCCTACCACCAACTACCCAAATCCTCATACAAAAAACCCACAGAAAGTCTTACTTGTTTCAGATTCTGAATGCCAATACGTACCTCAGAGTCGGTCAACATAGCAGAGTTCACTTTCCATTGGCTGCCAGCACAAGTGGGCTCAGGAGAATCCTGAAAAGAAATCTTTAACAACAAATGGTCTGAAAATTCTGTCAGGAGGGTTCTAAATTGTACTGCTGGCATATGAGAAGAAATAAAAAAGTGATCACTAGATTAAGTCAATTTACCTTTCTTGAAAGTATAGGGAGGGCCACTAACTTGAAAATTCCCACAATCAACTAAACTTTCAAGTTCAATCAATTTAGTCAGGGCATTTGAGTTGCAGTAAATTTTCCATTGTGAATCTTGTTGGTGAAGCAATCGTGCTCTAGTGTTGCAATTAAAATCTCCTCCCAAAAAGATTTTCCTTGCAGTCACCAAATACGGCTGGATAGCCCTGAAAGCTGCTACCCTATCAGCTTTTGTCTGGGGGCAGTACGCATTAAAAATTCTACACTGCATGGTAAGAAAAAGTCCATCTAAAGTTGAAAACCCTACCTGGTATTAAGTCAACAAGCTTCTGTAGAACAAACTCAAAAGAGTTAAAAAGAATACCCACACCATTCACGCTATCAGACCCAAAAGACCAATACGATGGGCCCCATTTCCATTCTCCTTGAAAAAGCCATATTTGGGCAGAAGAAAACATCCATGTTTCCTGCAATAAACCAGTGTCTATATTTGATATGTGGATGTAATCATAAATGGCCTGCCTTTTGTTAATGTGTAGTAAACTGTGAACATTAAAAGTATGGACAGTAAGTTTAGACATAGAAAGGAATTAAAAACATTTCTTCCTCTTTTTTTTTTCTTTTTCTCTTTATATTTCACTAGTACTGGGGATAAGGGTGGTGGTTCTGGTTCAGTCGGAGTCTGAGCTATGTCCCCCTGATCCATCTCAGAGTCAACCCAGGTAGGGGATAAAACAGCAAAGGGATTATTGGATTCCATGCCCTTCTCTACCTGTGAAATGCACCCTTTAGATTCCAAGAAGAACAGCATCTTGGGAAAAAAAGGGGCCTGTAGAGGAAGGGCCCTCCCCTGATCCCCCACACCTGTTGGGTCCCTATAACAAACCAGGGGTATAGTAATTATTAGAGGTACTGGATCTGAGGGAAGTTTCTGTTTTACAAGCATACCATCTGTAACCCGTGTTGACCTAGGTAAAGGGGATTCCTGAGGCCTAGGTTCTAAAGGGACTTCTCTGTGGCCCGAAGAAGAGGAAGGGGGTAAGAAGTGGAGGCCTTAGCATCTCCTGCCAATGCCAAATCCTGAGCCTGCTAAATTAGCATCTCTGGGCTCATACATGAAGCTTTGTTCTTGGTGGACCAAGAGCATTCAGTGAAGCTATGGCCATACTCTTCACATAGATCACACCTATTGTGATTGGCACATTGTATTGTGATTTGACCAATCTCTCCTCAATTGTCACATTGAGGTTTATCACAAGATCCTGACAAATGAGTGTGAGATCCACATCAGTAGCAGGCCTTAGGCTGACCCATATAAAAATACACCCCTCTGTCCCTACCCAGCAAAAAGGCATTAGGGATGTGCTCAATTCCTTTATCAGTTTGATTCAGCTTCATTTTATATTTCCACCCCCCCGTCCAAAAGTGTTCATCATCCAAAAGCAGTTCAGGAGGGGAAAGAACATTACACTTCTGTGCCAACCAGTAAGTAATCTCCTCCACATGGACCCCCTCATTCTGGAACATAATAGTAACACATTTTGTTAAAGGTTTAGATAAAGGAATAACAAAAAAGGGGGTCCATATGGGGGAATACTTTACCTGGTTATACCTCTCCCAAAATAACTCCAAAGCATGTGCAGTCCGAAAACTGATGTCAAAATTATCTTCCCCAGATATGTTAATAAATGCGAAGACATCATTGGGGGAAAAATGCAAGGAATCCTGCAATAAAAGTTTCCCAAAATAATGCCGGTCTGGCCGAGTCTCTAGTCCACCCTTGTACCGGAGACGCACGGCATTCCATCTAGGGGCTGCCTCTTTTGTAGATTTACTAAACAGTTCTGAAAGAAGGGGTTTAGAAAGTTCAGATGACTCCAACAGAGCTGCTGTGGGCTGTTGGGATAGCTCAGCAGGGGAATCAACAGGTATCTGTGCTATAATAAATAGAGCAACACTAGTCTCTGGTCTCAAGTCTTTAAGCTGTTCAGGCTGTGGTGAGTAGGCTGCCCCCTTAACCTCTGATGGTTTCTCCTTCTCCTGTATTGGCTCCAAGGCAATGGAAGTGGGGCACGAATCCAGAAAAACATGCGGCCATCCTGTAGATGAATCCCAGGTAGGGTCAGGCAGCCAAGCCCTGCTGGACACTCTCTTCCACCCGGCTTGTAGCAGGGCTATTTCTGGCAACCATGCTTCCACTGGTGAAGGTAGAGGCTGCATAGATGAAGCCTTTTAAATGGTCACCCACTCTATAGTAGCTTGAGGTGTGGAAGTGTCAGGGCCAGGGCACGTTTCCTGTGCAGAGCCCCAATTTTAAGAGGCCATACTATATTCTGATTTGCTAAAGTAGCAGCCATTCTTTTATCTTTGCTCTCATCCCTTACACTTTGTTACATATTCAGAGTATGGGCTTTAAATGAGAACACTGTACTGCCATCTTGACTCTTTGGGTCCATCTGATATTTAATTTCAGAACTCAGGGCAGCTGGTCTAGCTGTATTCAAGCCAGCGGAAGTCAATTTAAAATAAATCCCACTGTTTTAGAGAGGTGGACAAGGACTGTGGAAGTTGAAGCCTCTGCTGCACTCTGAAGCTTGGAAGGGGTTTGCATGAGTACTGCACCATCATGCTCTTCAGAGGCAGAGGTTAAAGAAATGGGTGCTTCTGTAGCACTAACATCTGTAGGAGAAGTGATTGTCTCTGGCTTTAGGCACTTGTGATCACTCATGTTGTTACTACCAGCCCACTTTAGCAATTTTAGCATGGGTATGTTCATTTTATCCAAACGCAATGACTCACCTGGATTTAGAGCAGTCTCTGGGTTCTGTGCATCAGACGCTACAAGCCCTGGGTTGACAGCGTGGTCTGAGTCTCGAACAGCTGCTTCCTCCTGCATCAATTTCTATAAGCGTTCCTTTAGCTGGTTCTGGTGAAGAAGATGATGAGCATTCTCCTTATCAATATGTTGCAACAAAGCATTTAATTCCAAACAAGGTAAATCAGATTCCATACTACTGGGCTCCTCCTGAAGGTTACTAACATCTTCTATTGATGCAAATATATCAGGACCGGAGTCCTCAGTCACCTCTCCTGTTGCAAAGTCCCTCAGTTCAGTATTCACCTCTATACCAACAGAGGCAGGGGAGAAGACTAGCTCCCCAGCCTGAGACACATCCATGCCATTGAGAGTCCCAGACAGAGTGGCCATCTTGGACTGGGCAGCAATTCCCCCACAGGGAAGTAGGGGAATTTCCCTGGTGTCTTGGCCAAATTTCCCCCATTCACAAAAAGAAATACCACCAACAGCTTAATCTGGTTCAATTTCAGTTGGTTACAATCTGTATCCCCCTCTCCACTCCCCCCCAGGTTGTTCCTGAAAAAGGGACTTCTAGTCTCAGTAGGCCTACCTGGTCAACAAAATTCAATAAATAAATAAAATAAATAATTTCTTCACAACATCTCATGAATGTGATAGCTGTCATTTTTCAAATCCTGGCCAAAATGTGTATTCACGACCTAAAAGGTTATTTTGCAGTCACTGCACGAAATCACCTTTTGGGCAGGAGTTGAACACTTCTCTGCATTTGTTCAAGAGGTGAGGTCATAAAAAGGTTATGTGGAAAACTGGGGCAAAACTATTTAAAAACAACAAAGTTATAAAACTATGTTGAAATTTTCCAATGCAGGCTTGTAACTTTTAATTTTTTTTGACCACAAATTTTCAACATAGACATTTCTTCGCAGCACCTCATGAATGTGACAGCTGTCATTTTTCAAATGCTGGCCAAAATGAGTTTTTGTACCTGTGGTGCAGAATGATATTTTGGTGATGTGGAATGACGTTTTGGTGGGGATTTCATCGTTTTCACATACTGCATTCATTAGGTGGGGTAATAAGAAGGCTATACTGAAAATGGGGTGTACAAAATGGTAAAATGGCCAGATTATGACTGAACATTGCACTATGTCAGCGTTCACTTATAACCTCATTAATTTTCAATATTTTGACTCCAACCTTTCAACACAGTCACTTTTCCACACCACCTCATAAATGTGATATGTCATTTTTGAAATCCTGGACAAGATGTGTTTTCACATTTCTGGTGTGAAATGCCATTTTGGCCAATATACTATAAATGGTACATGTAATGTCTATGAGGTGAATCCTAAAACAAGTATCATCAAAATTTGGTGTCTGAATGGTAAAAAACTAATTGTTTAACAAACAGCCAATATTCAGCACTAACAAATGTTTGTTTCTACATGTGTTCAGTTTTTCACCATTAACTTGATGATCCTTATTAAAGTTAGTTGAGAGGACTATCTCAGATGAACACACTTAAATATGATATCAACAAGGGCAGCAAAATGGCTCCTGATGTTACTACCCAGTGTAAATCCAAATACAGGGATAAGATGTGACCATGAGGCTCGCCTAACAGCAAGGCAGTGGTAAATGTAAAAGTATTGTCTCTGTAGTTAACACAGTATTAATTTGAAATCTGGTGTGATTTATTTCTGTTACTCATGACAACTATTAAAAACTTCATACAAGTCATTGTTACAATAATTGCCAAACGCTATCATGAAATTCCTCATTACTTATTTCTGTTTTTTTCTCATTCATTTACCACAGGGTTTAAAATATTTTTACACTGATAAAGGCATCAGACTTGTAGCTTGTTGTGTCCCCTTTAAATACAATTAAAATGCAATTTTCATCTATTTCAGTAATTATAATACAAGTAAAAGGCATCAAGGAGAACTCAGCTATTATGTTAACATTATAGCATATTTTCCAGATATTTCTGTAGCAGCTAATCTGCTGGTACATGCTGTGTTGGTATAACTTAACTAGGTACGTGCCCCCTGACAAAGCTATATAAGCAAAGTGCCAGGTCACCCAGCCAATGCTACTATTTAATGTGAGATCTGACTGATTTAATCAGTTGCTGTACTTTACAATTAATGTCACTGTATCTTGGCTAATGACTGCTGATGTTTTGTGTTGTGTGTGAAAATCCTGTTTTGTAATGTGCTACATTCTTGTGTCTGTGTACGGGTGAGAAATCCAGGTGGAAAACCACCACAGAGGGAGAATCATGAGTGGGCCCTCATAGAGCCCATGCTGCTGACCAGGACCCACCTCTGGAATGGATCCTGCTCACTGTTGGGGAATGTGTACTTGCTGGAGGATCAAACCACAGGGAGCAAGCCAGCAGGGAATTGAAAGATTGGGTAAGCACTGGGGATGGTAGGTGATGGGGCTGGGAGAGGGCTGATCATATGTGAGCCACCTAGTAACAATAGCAGAAATAAATAGATAAAAAAAAAATAAGTTGCAAAGTTACCAGCTAACACCAGTCATATGGGATTATTACTGTCAAGTGGTTATAGTCCTAAGCTCAAGGGTTAGAATATCTGTGAATGTGTGTCACACCTTAAATGTTATTTTTTAGGGGTGCTAGTCTTATCTTATTATGGAAAAGGTAAAGATACTTGTGTAGGCAAGTATTTGTTTTACCTTTTAATACTCTAACTTCAGTCAGCAGTCTAATGTGTCATACAAGGGCACGTCTTCCTAATTCCTAACAATCCTGTCATTTTTGTTCCCCAGCAGTTGAGTTGTATCTTAACTCCTTGATTCACTGACACACGTTCCCCTAATTACTGTATCTCGCTAAGGAGATCAGGCTTGCTTTTTCAAAGCATGTACTCTTTGTCATGCATGATGCCATCTGCCTAACATGTTTCATAAATTTCATTACAGCAGTTGTAGTGTCTACCACACATCATCAGGGATCTTGATCTATCATACCTCTCAACCTTTTGTCCCCCAAATGTGGAACATTGCCTCTCAAAATGTGGAACAAATGAGCAAAATGTGGAACACTTAATCAAATCTTTACCTAGGAGGCTCAGAACACTGTTAAAGGGTTTGCATTTATGTTCAGAACATCTGTTATTAATTGAATAATTAAGCAATAAGGCATGACCAAGGGTTATGTTAATGGTCTGTTAATCACCTTCTAGCGGTGTACTGTGGCGCGAGGTGCAACCGAGTGCCACATGCACCTAGAGGGTGATTAACTGACCATTAACATAATCCCTGGGAGTGCCTTATTGCTATTATAATAAAAAATGTTTTTAAACAGTGTTAAACCTTGTTCAGCATATGGCTAAGCTCTACATGTATGTTAATAAAAGATTAACATAAGGCTGTTAGAATGTTTGCAGCCAATCAGAAAGCTTCATTTCTCAGACACTTTTTATAATATTTTTTGGCATCATTTACTATAGATTTTTGCTTTAAAATGTTAATACTGAATGTGGAACAAGTCCTCACATTGTGGAACAGGGTACTTTTGTGAAGTAAAATGAGGAGCCTTCCTCGTAATGTGGTACAGTTGAAAGGTATGTAATCTATGCATCTTTGAAAATTCTGCAGCACCCTCTTCATATACAAAAGACCTTTGCAATAGGTTTTTCTTACACTCTGCTGTAGAATGCATATACATTGTATTCTGTTACTAGTCCAGCTGCATTAACACACAGTTGTAGCAATTGGTAGCTAATTAAGTAGTGAAGCATATTCTGTTATAACTAATAAAACTAGAAAACAAATTCACATCCTTCTAGGTAACAGTGTTAATTCTTAATTATTTCTTACAGAGCAGTTTTTTTTTTTTTTGCACTGGTAGTAGTCTTATATTTTAGTAATGTTGTTTTGTCCAGGTTTTCGCCCAGTTGATCTCATTGTTTTCCAGTCAGATGATTGGGGCCACTGCAGCTGCACCTTTCTTCAGCTGTGAGGGCATGCAAGAGTCTGCTTTCAATACCTACACCAATGCTTCCCAATTATCAGCAAGCAGAGGTGCTCAAACTCTTCTGTCACTAAAAGCCAAAGACCTCAACCCCCTCTGTGGTGTGTGACCCACCAGCTGGTCTCAGCATGGGAATCTAGGGACTGCATGAAATACTGAACCCCTGGTGGCAATTCAATTTACTGCTGTGTAACACTGGCCAGGTGTTTGCATTAATATTGCCATTACCCTGTATTTTAATTTAGGCTTATAGGGACTCTAGGAGGGCTCTTAAGGATATTAGCGTCACCTTTCAAGTTCTTAGTGCAAAAGAACTGCAGACTGACGTTGCTCCAAGACCAGATTCAAATCTAGGCCTCTAGTTGTCAAGGGCAAGTGCTCTGCTATGTAGCTTTATTATTTTATTATTTTGTTTTAATGAAGCCAGTTACTAGCAGATAATAAAATTATTAGTATTCTTGGTGAGTTTGCCTGCCTTAGTGATTCCTGTGCTTTGCTTTGCTGCTATCGCATCTGTTAGTTGACTGGGGAAAAGCTTGGATTGATAACACTGCCCTGATTCACTGGGTGTAGTGGACCATGTAGAAACTGATGTCAGTCAACTGGGAGGATATCACTGCAGACAGCTTCTACATTTTTTCATGAGAAAAAAAAAATAAAACAATTAAAATGTACTTTAAATGCTAATGGTCGTTGAGGATTATTCAAAAAAATTAACTAGAAGATGTTTATAATCTTTAGTAATAAATCATAATTTTGCAGATAGATTTTTTTCAATTAACAAAGTTGCATGGTTGCTTTTGCCACTTGAGCACACATTTTGCTCCACAGTATTGAAACTTTTCATATCTGCATGTGTGTACCTAGGAAGAACTAATGATTTAGGCAGAGCCAAATAATCTTTTTTCTGACATAGGTAGGAAAAGGAAACTGGGTGAAACATGATATATGATTCAAATACAATATTGAATCTGATGAGGCATGCCATGAAGGAAAATTAGTGATTAAAAATGAAAATGATTCTGTTTCCCCCTTCCCTACATCGTAACCATTAGCTTGCTGCCCTCATTCTGTGGTCTGGGACAATGCCTATTTTGGTTGTAACAGTGCACCAAACAGTGACAGAAAAATGTTTAGCAATTTGCAGTTTTAGCTTTTATAGAGTGCAGGGCTCTATGACATCTTACTGTACTGGTTAAAGCCAGGCCAGCATATGTTCTTTCATGACAATTGGTCTGTTTGTCTGTCTGTCAATATCTAACTATCTGGCTGTCTGTCTGTCTGTCTGTCTGTCCATCCATCCATCCATCCATCCATCCATCTATCTGAGGTGTACTGAGGTGGAAGACTAGAGTTTTCTGACAGAGGGGAGTGAAAGCACCTAGCTTTACCTGAGCATTTTGTTTTCTAGGTTTGCTTGAAAGGACAAAACAAAGGGCAGACAGAGCAGGGATAACAAACTCTGGGCAGAGCCAATATGGCTGTGGTGAGCTCTTACCTGTACAGGTAGCAGAGCTGTGGCAGCATGGCTCCCAGAGCAGCAGCAGTAGTGGAGTGGCAGCAGCACAGGTCACGGAGTGGTGGCGGTGACATTGGAGCAGTGGTATGCCACTCAGAAGATGGCAGCAGGGGCAAAACTGCACATGCACAATACTCACGCATGTGGAGTTCTACTGGAAGTGCACTCATGAAGTAGTGCACTGTGGGGAGGGGGGTGACCGTGTGGCAGAGGGGAGCTCCACCATGGAGGACAGCACCTATGGGATCAGTGCTGCCTTAACATTGATGCATCACTGCAGGAGAATACAGGGTCATGTTCCAGACCCTACCTTCTGTTCTCCTACAGTGACAGCCAAAAGTCTGTGGAGCTCCGCCAATGCAGCCATAAAAATTAAGGCTTCTTTTGGCGAAGCAGAATTACTGTTTTGTTACTTTTTGTTTTGTGCTTACAGGTTTTACAGTTGCTTTATTTGTAGTTTTATCTCTCTTTAGGCTAAGCAGAGTTACTGTTTTGTTGTGTTCTTACAGATTTTGCAGTTTGATCTCTCTTTAGGGTAAGCAGAGTTATTGTTTTGTTTTGTGCTTACAGGTTTTGCAGTTGCTCTATTTGCAGTTTTATTGCTCTTTAGACTAGGCAGAGTTATTGTTTTGTTTTAAGCTTTCAGGTTTCACAATTTGATCTCTCTTTAGGCTAAGCAGAGTTATTGTTTTGTTTTGTGATTACAGGTTTTGTAGTTGCTCTATTTGCAGTTTGATCTCTTCAAGTGACTGATAGTTCCCTCCTCCCAACCCACCCGAGCATAGTTGCAATTTATAGGCAGTTGTATTTGATTGAGAGAGGGGAAACTTCCTGTCAAGGAGCTGGAAGGGTGGACCATAAGGCCACAAAAAGGGAGGATCTGACATACTGAACTGATTGCCTCGAACCTTGGGTAGGGAGGCAACCAAAAAAAAAACTTTTCCTTTTATTCAGGGTTAGTTGGTAGGGTCAAGCAAAAAGGAGCAGACATGATGGCAGTGATGCAGAGCAGTAGCTGTGGGGCCACAATCATTAGGGTGAGCTTCTAGAGACTGCCATGCTGCCCCATTTGCAGGCACCTCTCTGAGCTGAGGAAGGAGGTTGCCAGACTCAAAGCCGAGTTGGCTTGGGTTAGGATGACCAATTCCCTCATTCAAGGACCATCAAGTCCTCCTCCACTTCCTCAGAGGATGCCAGAAAGGAGGAGCAGATGGACAATGGGGTGCTAGAGGAGGGATAGGGTGGTGGAGCAAAGGTACATCCCTACTCCCATATCACTACGAAACTCCTACATCACACTGGTGGGGCAGGACAGTCCCACAGAGGTGCCAAAGTAATGACTGGGATGGTTGTGGAGGTCCTTTAGGGTGGAGACCTCAAAGGAGGTAGCAGAGGACTCCAGAGGAGGAGGAAGCAATTCCTGGTGGGGGACTCCATAGTCTGGGGAGTGGAGTTGGGGACAGGTAGCGGCATGGAGAGGGAAGTAAAATGCATGCCACGAAGCACAGATTGGAGGGATGGATAGCGGATCCAGGGAATTGCTAAGGTGGCAGCAATGAAGGGGGAACTGGATGTTATTATCCATCTGGGGACAAATGACCTGGCTTGAAATGTGGCAGGGATAAGGAGTGTGCAGGAGAAATTCAAGGATTTGGGGAGGGGCATAGGGCAGGCAGCAAGCTCTGTGATCTTCTTGGAGGTGCTGCCTATTCATGGCAATGGGGAGTCTAGGAATCTGGGCACCAGAGACTTCAACACATGGTTGAAGAACTGGTGCAAAGAAAAGGGTTTCAACTTCACTGGGGACTGAGGACCCACCTTGAGGGCTATGGGGCTGTACAATGGTGATGACCTGTCTCTGTCCAGTAGGGGGACCAATGTCCTTAGTGAGTGGTTTAAATGTTTCATTAGCAAACATTTAAACTAGCCAAGCGGAGTGGTGGAAGGAACTGGAAGAATCAAACTGCCCACCCCCACAGGTTAATGCAGTCAGCAGGGAGGACCATAAAGTTAGGAATTTCTGATGGTAAATAAACTAGAAAAAGATAAAATGACAGACAAAAGATGAGGGATTAAAGGAGGGGGTAATGAGGGTAGGCATGAGGATAATGGGGGGATGACAGGAGGGAAAGCAACAAAATTTGGAAGGCCATGTGTGTGAATACTCGCAGCCTGAGAAACAAAATCCAGGACCTGGTGGCTTTGTTGGCAGAGGCTGACCTGGATATTGTAACTATTACCAAGACATGGTATAATGGGAACCATGCCTAGGATGTAGCTATAACAGGTTATACTCTATTCAGCAAAGACAGGGAGAGTAAAAAGAGAGGAGGGTATCTCTTTACATCAGCAAAGGTATACAAGCAAGTGAGATACAAGGATTGCAGAGGGTGGAGACCCTGTGTGTCACCCTAGAGATGGGCAATGGCACCATAATTCACACAGGTGTGATCTATAGACCTCCAGCATAAAGGAAAGAGATGGATAAGCTTCTGGTGAAAGACATCCATAAGATGGTGGCTAAAGGGGAAGCTCTGTTAGTAGGTAACTTTAATTTGCTAGATGTCTATTGGAGACCTCCAGACACAGCCACAGCCACAGCCAGGAGCAGGGACATGCTGGAGGCCCTGCAAGGGGCTTTCCATTGGCAGATAGTGTTAGAGCCCACCCATGAGGGTACAATTTTGGACCTGGTACTCACTAACAGGGACAGAATTGTAGATGTCATTTTTTGGGGGGGGGGGACCTGGGGTCCAGTGTTCATCACACAGTGTGGTTCAAAACAGATGCAGTGACAGAGTTGAGCCACATGAAAGTGAGGTTTTGGGACTGCAGGAGGTTAGACTTTGCAAAGTCAGGGATAAGTCTTAGGAAGGCCATAGCAGGGAGGGAGGATGGGGTGGGGTTGAGGAACAGTGAGCCCATCTGATAGGAACTGTAGTGGAGGCAATGAACCTTTGAAATAGGTAAATAAACAAAGGTAAGAGAGAAAAAGAAAACCACTGTGGTTCTCAAGGGACGTGGCCAAGAAGGTAAGATCAAAAAAGTTGTTTTTTAGGAAGAACAAGGAGACACAGAATAAGGAGGACAGGGTATGGTATCTGGACAAGCAGAGAGAGGCAGGAGGGCAATCAGGAGTGCAAAGGCAGAAATGGAGGAAAAAATAGCCCAGACAGTAAATAAAGGTGGCAATACATTTTATACTTATGTTAGTAAAAGGAGGAAGACAAGGGGTGGGATCATAAGGCTTAAGGGGGAAGATGGGGAGTGTGTGGAAGGAAACATGGAAAAAGCATCAATCCTGAGCAAATATTTTTTTTTCCCCATGTGGAGTACTGCGTCCAGTTCTGGAGACCCCATCTCCGCAAGCACATAGACAAGATGGAGGCAGTCCAGAGGAGGGCAACTAAAATTGTGCAGGGTCTGCAAGAGAAGCCATACAAGGAGAGACTAAAGGAGCTTAATATGTATACCCTTGAGGAAAGGAGGGAGGGAGGCATGATAGAAACTTTTAAGTACCTCAGTGGAATCAACAAAGTCCAAGAGGGTAGCATCTTTCAGAAAAAGAGATGTGCAAGAACAAGGGGACACAATTTGAAGATAGAGGGTAGGCAGTTCAGGGGCAATGTGAGGAAATATTTTTTCACAGAGAGGGTGGTGGACGCATGGAACAGCCTTCCTGTGGCAGTTGTGGGGCTCTAAAACTGTGGGAGAATTCTAGAATGCATGGGATAGACATAAGGTGATTTTTGTGGGGGGGGTGTGGGAAGAAATAGGCTGTTGGTTAACTAGGATCTAAAGCTTATCCTGTAGGTAGGGAAATGGGCAAACTAGGTAGGCTAAGTGGTCCTTATCTGCCATCAAAGTCTATGTTTCTATGTTTTCTGTGTTCACAGAAGTGGGGGAAGGTGAAGGGCCACAATTACGTGGCAGAAGCAATAAGGGCAGGGAGGTGGATGCCAATCCATTTACAGAGGAGAGAGTTCTAAAGGAACTCACAAACCGGAAAGTGGAGAAAGCAATGGGACCAGATGGGATACATTCTAGAATATTAAAGGAGCTTAGGGAGGTGCTGGCACTACCACTGGCAACCCTGTTCAATAAACTGCTGGAAACAGGAATGGTTCCAGAGGACTGGAGAAGAGCTGATGTAGCCCCTCTACACAAAAGTGGGAGCAGGGAGGAGGCTGGAAACTATAGACCAGTCAGCCTGACCTCAGTGATATGGAAAATAATGGAATCACTGCTAAAAGAAAGGATTGTGGAACATCTTGACTCCAGCAGAACAAGAGATCCAAGGCATCATGGATTCACAGCAGGAAAGTCATGTCAAACAAATCTGATAGATTTCTTTGACTGAGTGACCAGGGAAGTGGATTAGGGGGAGCTGTGGATGAGGTCAATCTGTATTTTAGCAAGGTCTTTGAAACCATTCCACATAAAAGGCTAATAAGCAAGTAGGTCAGTCTGGGAATGGGCCCCAAGGTGGTAAACTAGGTAAGAAACTGGTTGAGGGAGAGAACACAAAGGGTCGTGGTAGTAGAACTCATTCTGATGGAAGGAGGATAACCAGCAGGGTGCCACAGGGATCAGTTCTGGGACCAATCCAATTCAATGTCTTCATAAGTGACATTGCAGAGGGTCTGGAAGGAAAGGTATGCCTATTTGCAGATGATGCTAAGATCTGCAATAGGGTAGTCACTCCAGGATGAGTGGTAAAAAATGAGGAGGGACCAAGGTAAAACTTGAGGAATAGTCAAGAGTGTGGCAGTTAAGGTTCAATGCAAAAAAATACAAAATCATAGATTTGGGGCACAGGAACCCAGAGAAGGCTTACATGATTGGGGGAGAGATATAAACGGCAAACAAACAGGAGAGGGATCTGGGGTTAATCATATCAGATGATCTGAAGGTGGCCAGGCAATGTGCCAAGGCTGTTGGGAAAGCAAGTGGAGTACTGGGATGCATGGGAGGGTATCAACAGCAGAAGAAATGAGGTGATGATGCCTCTGTATAAATCATTAGTGAGACCTCATCTGGAGTATTGTGTCCAGTTATGTATGCCATATCTATGTAAAGACATAGGCAGGGTGGAGGCAGTTCAGAGAAGGGCAACAAAAATGGGGCAGAGCCTACATCAAAAGTCATATAAGGAGAGATTGTAGGTCCTCAATTTGTACACCCTGGAGGAGAGGAGAGAGAGGGGAGATATGATAAAGACCTTCAAATATCTCAAGGGCATAAATAAGGTACAGGAGGGTAGCATCTTTCTGAAAAAGAGATGTTCTAGAAAAGGAGTCATGACATCAGGTTGGAAGGGGTAGACTAAGGGGCAACATGAAGAAGTATTTCTTCACAGACAGGGTGATGAATGCATGGAACAGCCTCCCAGCGGAGATGGTGGGGGCAAATTCAGTAGGGGAATTCAAAAATATGTGGGATAGGTAGGAGAACTTTTTCAGAAAGATGCTACCCTTCTGTTTGGCCAGGTGAAGTGGCACTTTTTCCTGCAAAATTCCCAAACTTTGCTTGTGAAGTTGCAGCTTTCCAAGGAAAAAATGACACTTCACCTGAAAAATGTTGCAAAGTCATTGAAGTCAAAGTTAGTGATGACAGGAACTTCGCAAAGTTGATGTTTCACAGCTTCACAGCAACTTCATAGTTTAACTTAGCAGCATCTCTAATGGAGAACAGGGAAAAGTGAAACTGAATAAGTAGGACCAGAAATGCTACATACTGTACTGTGATACAAGGTAACTGAGCCTATGTTGCTTGTCTGTATATTCATAATATTTGTAACACGGCACTGCAGAGACCAGCAAAATTGAGGAACGGCATTGGCTGAAAGGGGCCAGGTGACACCAACCGAGCGGTGATTAACCCACAGGTAATGCCCGCTAGGTTAGTACCACCTGTACCACCTGTGGCCACCGCAGCAGTAGAGGGAACGCGCCCGTTCCTTCACCACCCCTGCACGCCACCCACGGCGCTCGCTAGCTGGACACAATACTTCATAAAGTGATATTAAAAAAAAAAAAAAACTTGTGCTGGACTAGAAAATATGTTTCTGCAATCAGAATGTAACCACCGCCCCTTTAATGAATGAGAATCATATGATGGTATCTCTACTAGTATTAACATCCCACTGGTATCCATTATGCGACCTCCATACATGAAACATTTGAGTCAAATGAAATACTTCTAGCTGCTAGCACAATCTGATGGAAACATTTCACTGTGTAACACGGCACTGCAAAACCCTTGCCACTCTGCAAACTGTCTCTGTCTCCATCTCTCCGCAGGGTCTCTGGCACCGAGGGACATACACTAGTAATATAGGCTCGTAGCCGCACACGAGCCTACTGTTACAAGCGAGAATCACCTCCAGCGCCGGGCTTCGCCAGTGAGTTAACGCCCACTGGTAAGCACGCCGGCCGCCTCGGGCACCAGCTCCCCCCCCTCCCAGCGGGCATTAATCCACCAGCACAGCCCTCCTCTGTCGGTGATTAATGCTTACATAATCAGTTTCAATCTGTGTGGTTATGTAGTGACTTGTATTGGAACGTTTGGCATGTTATGTTAAACCTTTTTTCAAACCTAGAAGACAAAAGGGACTTGTGACCAAGACTTGTTTCCTGTGATACCAAACACCTGTAAATCAAATTAAATCCTGTATTATAACACATGAATACAAGAAAATAAAGACAATTACTACATAAAGACACATAAATGGTCTCTACTGAAAGCAACAGCATAAAGTTGAATATTTCAATTGTCTGACAATTTGACTGGTATTGTATTGGACCACTTTAATATTTTGGCTTGTGGTATATACCATATTTGTATGACTGACAGGTCAGCTTGTTCTAAAACACCTCCTTACAACGCTTCAGCAAAGGACCCTTTATAAACCAGAAAGCATCTAAAATAAACATAAGAAGGGTCTGAAATGTGATAATCCCAGTGATCACTGAGAATGGTTGATGAATGTGAAAGGGAGCTACAGTATTGATTTGTTGTTTACCCTGATTTGGTAAGTGTGAGAGGGTGCAATAATGAGTATATTTAAAGGTGCCTGAGGTAGGTTACTTTATGTGTAAAAGTTTGTGAGAGGGTGCAGAAATGTGAGTGTCCCAAGGGTGGTTGAGACTGGTTGCTGTGAGTGGGAAATAATGTGAGATGGTGCTAGAATGTGGGAGTCTTAAGGGTGGCTCATACTGATTGCTCTAAGTGGGAAAGACTATGAGAGGATGCTAGAGTGTGGGCATCCCAAGGGTGGCTGTTTCTGGTTGCTCTGAGTGTGACAAAGAGTGAAAGGGTGCTACAATGTAGGAGTCACCAGGGTGGATATGGTTGGTTGCTCTGAGTTGGAAAGAAAGTGAGAGAGTGCAAAACTGTAGGTGTGGCAAGGATGATTGCCGCTGGTTGCTCTGAGTGGGTAACTGTCTAAAAAGAACTGGCACCAGGCTGCAGCTGTTGCAAAAAAAGATTTTATTTGCATATAAAATGCATAAATACTTTGTCTCACACACACTGTGCACATTAAACTCCCAACCAGGTTTCACCTGGAAGGCTTTCTCAAAGAATGCTGGTCATTGGGAGAACCAGGGCTTTTTAAAACAACCATGAACAAATCCACAAGTGTTTCAGCTTAAAGTGAAAGTACCTGAAATATACCAATGTATACTAAAGTGCTATACAATATCATCACGGTAAAAACATCTTATCCAGCTAAAGGATAGGTCCAATCTTATTGTAATCACAATGGAACAGGATGAGGGACCTTATGAATACCCGGACATAAATGTCTCAGATCTGATACCAGAATATAATGAAATCCAGGATTCATCAGAAGATGTACATTTAATACGACAACAGGACATATATCTAAATGGATTTAAACCACCTTCAAAGTTTTATCCCCCTTACAGCCATAGTGTAGAGGTTTTTGAATGGGGTTGTGAAGAAGATTTTCAGAAGATATTCCACAGCCCTAGGAATATTAAGGACAACTTAAGTAGGGAGGAAAAAGATGCCCTTTTGAAACTCTAAAATGACCATGAGATCATCATTAAGAGTACTGATAAGTGGGGGTGCAGTGGTGATTATGGACATTAGTAAGTACATTGCAGAATGTTTAACAGTCAGATAATGTCACCTTTTATAAAAAACTGAATAAGGAACCCCTAGCAGATTTTAAAAAAGAGGTTGATATTCTTTTGAATAAGGCATTTTCTGAAAATCTGATTACAAAAGATGTTTTTGAATACCTCATTGTGGCTAACTCAATTAAAGCGTGTTTTTACATCCTACCAAAAGTGCATAAGAACTTGATGGACCCACCGGGAAGACCAATAATGTCTGGGATAGAGAGTTTCTGGAGCCACTGCCCCAGTTTGTAGATGCCCATATCAAGGAACTAGTAAGCCAATTGCCCTCTTATTTGAAAGACACGACCCACTTGTTGGGTATTTTGGATGATTTACAACTTGAGGAGGACTGGCTACTAGTATCACTTGATATAGAGGCCCTTTATACAAATATTCCACACTGTGAAGGGCTGCAGGTATTAAGGTTCTGGTTGGAGAACTATACTGCCTTCTCTTTAAATCTGATAGATTTTTTGTGTGAATGTGCCCATATGGTCCTCCAACTCAACACATTTATTTTCCAGGATACTACATATTTGCAGATTAAAGGTACAGCTATGGGGGCTACTTTTGCCCCCAGTTATGCCAACTTGTACCTGGGATTTTGGGAAAGAATGTATGCCAGAAGTCCTGAGACCAATCCTTTCTACCATAGGTTGGATCTTTGAAGACATTTTATTGACAACATTTTTTGGTATGGAGGGTGATGAAGCTGAGCTGAGTGAATTCATTAAATGGTTGGAAAGTACAAACAGCAACCTAAGGTTCACAGCAAGTAAGGACAGGGTGAATTTCCTTGATTTGGAGATACAGAAACAGACAGATGGTACTATCAAAACCAATCTCTTTAGGAAACTGACAGATCGGAACACCCTGTTCCATGCCACCAGCTGTCACCCCTGACATATCATTAAAAACATCCCAAAATCACAATACTTGCGAATGAAAAGAAATTGCAGTTGCATGGAAGATTATATAAAGAATAGCAAGGAGTTGAGAGAGAGAGATTCCGGAATAGGGGCTATGAGATGGAATGTCTAGACTGAGCAGAGATGGCAGTAGATATACTACAGAAAGAAAACCTGATAGTTCAAAAAGAGGTACGCTCGAGTACTGATGGGCATATACATTTTGTGACTACCTACAGTAAAGGATCAGCAGATATTAGAAATGTAATGTCTAAGCACTGGAACATTGTGGCTTCAGATCCCATCTTCAAATTATATGGAAATAAACTACCTCTACCCAGATTTAGTTATAAATGAGGTAAAAACATGGCAGATTTATTGACACACAGTTATCAACCACCAGTAAGTGCACCTAGAACTTGGCTACCACAGTTGCCTGAAGGGAACCACAAATGTGGGCATTGTAAATACTGCCCTTTAATGGAAAAACCAAATTCATTTACCAGCAGGAATGCAACCAAGATATCTGATATCCATAAATTTATTTCCTGCGATTCCACACATGTGGTATACCTAGCAATGTACAGCTGTGATTGCTTTTATATAGGGAAAACCACTAGACAACTGAAACTGAGAGTGGGTGAGCATGCCAGGGCAATCAATAATGGAGATTTAACCAATGCACTGGCAGTACATATAAAAACAGCACCCACCTCAGAAAAACATAATTTTATGTTCACTGGTATAGAGAAGGTGCAACTTGGGGGAAGAGGTGGTGATTTAGATTCCCTGCTGTTAGAAAGGGAATCCATGTGGATTTTTCAGTTAGGTGGACACTACCAACTGGGTCTCAATGACAGAGTGGAGATTATGCTATTTATCAAAAAAAAGCAGAAAGAAGCCTTAAAACAGATACGTGTCTATATAGATATATTGCTTATTGCATAATGAATTGCTGCCAAATAAAGAGAGCCAAGTTTAACAGTTTAATAATTCTTTTTCTCACTGCTTATTTTCCTTTTTAGGTTCCAAAAGCTGTTCTTCCTGAGGTTTACAGGGTGAATGTATCATTAGTAAATATAGAAAGGAAATAAAACTGTAACTAACTGTTATGCATTTTGATAGCACACAAGTAATGTATACAGCATTTACATTTAAAAAAATATATAGAAATTGGTAAATGTGACTGATATAACATTGCTATATGGAACCTTAAAATAATTTTATTAGGACTGTTTGAAATGCTTTGTGATTACAATAAGATTGGACCTATCCCTTAGCTAGATAAGATATTTTTACCATGATGATATTGTATAGCACTTTAGTATGCATTGGTATATTTCAGGTACTTTCACTTTAAGCTGAAACACTTGTGGATTGGTTCATGGTTGTTTTAAAAGGCCCTGGTCCTCCCAATGACCAGCATTCCTTGAGAAAGCCTTTCAGGCGAAACCTGGATGGGAGTTTTATGTGCACAGTGTGTGAGACAAAGTGTTTATGCATTTTATTCGGAATAAAATATTTTTTTGCAACAGCTTCAACCTGGCGCTGGTTCTTTTTGGACAGTTGCTTAAGTGGATTTGTTTACCTGGCACAGGCTTCTTGGTAACTGGAGTGATTTCTCTGTGTTTTTGCTCTGAGTGGGAATGAGAGTAAAAGGGTGCTACAACGTGGGTTTCCTGAGGGTGGTTGAGACTGGTTGTCAGTGTGAAATACAGTGAGTGTACTACACTGTGGGTATCATAAGGATGGCTGAGACTGGTTGCTCTGAGTGGGAAAAGGAGAGAGAGATGCAGTGTGGGTGCCCCAATGAAATCTGAGGCTGGGTGCTGTGTGTAAAAAGCTTCAGCTGTATACAGTATGCGTCAGTATGGTGGCTAAGGGTGCTTGCTACATGTAAAACTCAGTGAAAAAGGTCTATGGTGTGGGAGCCCCAAGAGTTTTTGAGGCTGGTTGCTTTGTGTGATAAGGAGTTTCAAACAACATACAGTAAATCCATCAGTGAGATGCCTTTCAAATGACATTAGTCAGTAGGAGTGTGCTACCCTTAAGATAGGACTTCATGCAAATTATAGATTGTAGAACACGAGATCAAACTCTGCACTGTGGTTACACTCCCTCTGCGTTCCAACATCAGATATGTTTCTCTGCTTAAGAGACCAGTCATCCCAAAGTTAGCTCAAGCCTTCTGGTATTCTCTACTTTTATACCGTCATTCATTATTTTAGTGTAAAGTTAGTTTTGGATTACTTTGCATTAGTTAGTGTGTTTATTTTAAAAATGTAATGATGTCTGCAGTTTTTCCAGTTCCTGATTGGTTCCTAGGAACCAGAGAAGGCCACTTTATAATGTGGTTCCCACTTCAAGGGAACTGACTGCTTTGTGACTAAAAACTTTAAATCACGTATATTTTATTTGCTTTTATGCAGTTATTATACATTTTCAGAATGAAATAATTTCATTTTACCACTTTTGTGACAGGGAACCGAATACTTTGTCTTACAGGTAGTATCAGTATTTAGCATTTCTGACAGACCTAAAGGGAGAGCAGTGAACACAGTTTTTTAAAATTCTACAAAACAATTTGAGCTCCTGGCAAAGGCAGACTGCCATGAGCTTCTGAAGTGCCTGGGTCCAGATAACGATTTTATTAATTGTGAACTCTGCAAAATGTTTTGTCTTAAAGTCCAAAAAAAAAAAAGGTTTAAAAGGAGAAGGATGTATGGCTTCTCAGTCTGTCTTTATGTCACCAGAGCAAAATAAAGCTTCCGAGGGAGTTCCTAATAATGGTGGAAAGCATGCATCAGAGGGTTCTTCTAGTCATCAGCAGCAGTCCCTGTCAAAGGTGACAGATATAAACATCAACCTGCTCAGCCATCAGAAAGGCTTGTAAAGGATGGAAAATACATCAGAGTATCTGAAATAAGGGGAACCCTTATCCTAGTGATAGCAAAAATACAACCAAAAGGGCCTCAGAGCAGGAGCTGGAACCAGTGCCTACTAAGAACAAGCATTTGTCAATGCCCAATGTTTGCTTGCTGGTATTAGCATTGGAAATGCAGGAGTTGGACAGATGTAGAATAGGAATGGCAGTGAAGTACTGAACTTCACGCCAACCCCACCTTCATCCTGTAGAGACAGACAGGCATTGAGGTAAGTGTTTGGGTTATCGCCCATGACAGTTATGCCATGTCACTTCACCCTATTCTGTAGACACCAACACATGTTGAGGTGTGCCTTGGGGTGTTTGGCTTTATAGTCACCCCATTCCATCAGGACATACACTGAAATAGGTGGAGCATAGGAGAATGGAGTGAAGTCTGGGGCTGAAGAGTCCAAGGTTCACATCGATGTCTGTCAGTGGCTGGGAAGGCATGAGCAATACAGTCGGCAATCCAAAGGCACACCCCAATGCCTGTCAGTCTGTACAGGGTGGGACGTTATGGTAGAAACCCTAATGCCCCGGATGTTTGTTGGTATTTGCACTACAAATTTTCAACATGGACTTTTTGTGACCCCACCTCATGAAAGCATTTGGGACCTCTTCTCATGAAGAGTAGCAGTGTGATTTTGTCAATGTATTCCGAACTGAGTTCCAAGAGCAACCGTGCCATTCTGAGCCACATGTACAAAAACATTGATCGGGAAGGAAGTGAAGAATGACAGCTGTACCATCCATAGGGAGGTGTGAAGTGATGGCAATGTTAAAAATCTGTAGTGGGAATATTAAAAATGCTCACACTTCCAAACATACGTGGAAACTGCACAATGCATGCACGTAACACAGTCATGTTATGGACTTTCATCACCAAATTTTCAACGTAGGCATTCTAGGACCTCTGCTCATGAACAGTGTCACTGTGATTTTCTTAATGTGTTCTGAACACTGATTTCCCACAGCGACCATGCTATTCTGCGCCAGAAGTGCAAAAACACATTTCGTCCAGTATGTGAAAAATGACAGCTGTACTGTTCATAAGGAGGTGTGGAAAAATGGCAATGTTGAAATCTAGAGAGAAAATTTTACAAACTTGCGGAGTTACGAGCATGCATGGAAACTGCGCAATGCATGCTTGTAACACAGTTATTTTATGGACTTTCATCACAAAATTTTCCAAATAGGCATTTTAGGACCTCAGCTCATGAACAGTGTCACTGTAATTGTCTTAATGTGTCCTGAACACTGATTTCCCACAGCAACTCTTCTGCGCTGGAAGTGCAAAAACACATTTTGGCCAGGATGTGAAAAATGACAGCTGTACTATTCATAAGGAGCGGCAGAAATATAACAATGTTAAAAATCTGGATTGAAAAAATTGCAAATTCGGGAAGTTATGAGAGTGTGTAACAACTGTGCAACACATGCTTGTAAAACAGTCATTTGTTGGATTTTTTTCTACCAAATTTACAACATAGACTTTTGAGAGCCCACCTCATGAACACTGGCACTGTCGTTTTGTTAATCAGTCCTGAAAGGTGATTCCACACAGTGACCGCAAAATCACCTTTTGGGACTAAATAATGCCATGATAGTGGCTAAATTCATGAGGAGGGGTCCCAATAACCCCACGTTGAAAATATAGTGCCAAAATTCCCCCAAATGCCTGAGATATGCACCAAAATTTATGCCATTATACAGCTTACCGGCATTTCCTCAGTTCACAGTCGGCTTTGAAGAGGGCAGACGTGTTCCTGGTCCAACGAAGATCATCGTGCTGGTATCCGGAGGTAAGTATGGGGTAAGGGGGGGGTGCGGAGGCAGGGTGTACAGAAGGTGGGTGTGGGTTGTGGGGGCAGGTCCACCGGACTCAATGAGGGACCGTTTTCTGATTTACAGGAAAAAAAAAAAGAAAAAACATTGCTGCACTTTTTTTCTACCAGGGACATTTGGCATGCTGGGGTGGGCTCCCAGCATGCCACCCGAGCGTTTCTTTTTGGGGGAGCTGTAGTCGATGGGGGATTGGGCACCCCATCAGCACATACAGGGGGGGCAAGACCTGAGGGGGATTGGGCACCCCCTCAACACAAAACCAACATTTTGGGGAGGACATTATACTAACGGGGAGTGGGCTCACCCATTGGAAATTACACTGGGAAGGGGGGGACTGAAGCTGATGCGGATTGGGGCCCCCATTGGCAAACAAAAACTGTTTTGGGGTGGCATATGATGCCGAGGGGGATTCAAGCTACAGAGGATTACATCTCTTACCTCTCATTCATCAAACAAATGGTGAATACCCTAAACATACCTTCTCATAAAACAGAGAAGGATGAAAAGGAAGTGTAATTCATTTACATGATGGGGCTAGTCCCCACAAGGATATTACTAGTCCCCATCGACATGTCCTTCAAAAAGGCTATATTGAAAATCATGTCAGTACCATTTTCAACTCCTGGCATTGATCAAAAAGTAGAAAAGAAGTATCAGGTGGACAGACAGGGGGTGGAATAACTGTTTGCTCACCTTGATCATGAAGGAATAGTACAGGCAGCTGCTTGTGAGAAGGCCAATGTGCCTTTCTCCACACAGCCTCCTGGAAAGGATTCCAGGAAACTAAATTCTATGGCCAAAAAAGCATATACAACAGCTTCACTGCTCCTGAGGTAGGCAGTTTATTTGGTATACACAGCCCATTACCAGAAAACATTGTGGAACCTAGTGCTTGCACTGAGTGACAAGATGGATGGTGAAGTGGCACAGGATCTGGTTGCCACAGCAAAGTGAGCCCTGGATGCCACTAAACACCAGTTCTACATGGCTATAGACCTTAATGACTCTATTTCATGAGTCTTAACCTATGCAGTGACATTGCTGAGTTTGCCTAGCTAAGGGCATCTATCCTTATCTAGGACACTCAGGGCAAGTCCATTGTTTTCCCCTATCAAGGAAATTACCTAGTTGGTGTTGAAACAGAAGCATATATGAAAAAAGTGGACAAACACAAGTCCATTTTTAAAAGTAAAATAAAAATAAAAGGCCTTCACTCCCTACAGGCCTTGTGGAAGGGAAGGCAAGGGCAGGGGTTATTATCAGAGACCCTATGTCTCCTACGAGTACCAATCTCAAAGAAGTTACTATAGAGGTGGAAGGGGCTCTAGGCGGGTTGCAGACATAGCCCCCAAGGGTTTCATATCATTCGTATGATGCAATTAAAGCAAGTGCCACAACAGCAAGTGCAACAACAGCAACAACAATAATGGCGATGGCAACTACAGCTACAGACCCCCGTACCCCCCGCAACCCTATTTTTAATTAATCAACTCCGTGAGAGTGGACACAGTGGAAGGAATATGCTCTGGAGAGGGGGGGCAACCGAACAGGGAAATAGGATTAATTTACATCCAATGTAACTCCTCTTTATTTTTTTTTCTGTAGATTCTATTTTTGCACCTACCTATCAGGCATCTTTCAGGACTCCTCGCTTTGCGCTGTAGCTCCTGACTGCCCGCCTGAACCACTTTACACGATGACTATATCGGGTTCAGGACTCCGGCTCTCCTGCCTCCTTGGAGAGGCCCAGAGTCCCCAAGGGGGAAGTTGGGTGTTACAGCCACTGGAGGATCCATCACTTCCCCAAAGATAGGGGATTTTCTTGTTTTTCCCCATAGTCCCACCCACCCAGAGCTCAGATGTGCAATGATGCCTCCTGACATCTGCCGCAACTCAATCCCTCTACTTTGTGCCCGAACATGTGCAGTTACCTCTGGTTATCACCGGGGGTCGCTGCTGCATTGAACAGTCCCGGATCCCTCCCCAGAGAGAGGAGAGCACTCTACAGATGCTCGATCCTCTCTCTCCCCTACTGACCTCCCATGGCCCGGGCTCATTCCCAAACTCGGGTCGCTGGCATGGCGCGAGGTGTGGCGTCCGGTGCCTCAACCTTCATAGCCACTGTGCCAGCTCAGAGTAACTCCTCTTACACAGTCACTGTAGTTGTTCCCTTGTTATTATGTGGCTCTCGCTCTTTTTGCAGGTGTTCAAACTGAGTCTCCTTTTTTTAATCGCCCTTTGTGTTTTGCTCTTTTTACATGATACCGCCCCCAAGCCACAGCCAATGCAAAGTCCCTGACAATTCTGCCCAGGTTGCCAGTCAACCATTGCAAGTGGTGGGAAGGCTGACCCACTAATTTCAGAAATGGGTAAAATTACTGCAGACAAGTGGGTCATGGAAGTAGTGAGTCATCGATTGTCCCAGCAGTTCAAAAGATTTGCAAAACTGCAGAGACCAAAAAACATTCTGACCTTCTCCAACAGAAAGAATTCTGCCAGAACTGGAAATAACAAAAAAAAACCAACTACTGCGTGTAAAAGCAGTAGAAAAAGTTCTTACCCCACAGTGGATCAAGGGCCTGTTTTCGAGATACTGTACTTCCTAACCCTCAAGAAAAAAGAGGAGTTGCATCCCATTTTATAGACAAGATACTGTATCTGAACAAACATATCAAAAGGAAAAGCTCAAGATGGTCACACTGGGCACAGTAATATCATTCCTTATGTAAGGAGATTGGTTGGCATCACTGGACATGAAAGAAGCATATTTCCACATTCCAGTCAGACCCAGTCACAGGAAATATCTCCAGGTCAGGCTTGGAAACTGTCAGTATCAGTTTGCAGACCTTCCCTTCAGTCTCACCTCAGTACCAAGGATATTCACAAGGTGCGTAGCCATGGTGACAGCTTACCTAAGAAAACAAAGTGTGGTGTTTTTTCCTTACATAGATGATAAAACACAGAGGGAGCTGGCACTTATCAGGCTAAGTATGCCGATGCCGCTACTAGGGTTGGCTGACCCCAAGTAACTCCAACAAAAAACAAGGTTGCAGCACACTTGGAAACAAAAAGCAAAACCAACTGGTTTAGCAAAACATTCTAATTTAAGGAACTAAGTGCAGAGTGCAAAACAAAAAGCACAGCCGTCGTGGTGCCCCAGCGCTGTGCCATATGAGGCTCCATCAGGAAGCAAGGTTTTAAGGCCAGTAAGTTGCTAGATATAGGCTTCTCATTCTGATGTCAAAAAAACCTAGTAGTGATGTTTTACATTTTTATATAGATGCTGAGAAGTCCAAAGTCTGACATCCCTGCATCAAAATTAATTCATGTATCCAAATCACAAAGTGATAAAAAGTGCAGTGAGATATAAAACAATTATAATAAGTAAATTTCATAAAAAAAATTCACATAATTCAACAGACCCACTGAAAATCCATTTCATGAAGTATTATTTTCATATGTTTTAAATTGACTGTGAAGTTAATTTCCAAACTGTAAGGCACAAGATGAACTGGAACATCTGCTTCGGTCCGAGAGCTGCACGTCACTGATCAATGACATTAAGAAAGTAAATATTTCTCTTTAACTTAATGTTTCTCTTTTATCCTCTCTCCACAGAAGCAAATTTAATGATGAGCAGCTCTTGGATTGAAACTGATCCCCATTTTTGGAAAGCAAGTTGGCTGTAAGCAATGTGGAGATCGCCTTACGAGTATTTGCTTCTACATTAAATAGATTGTCTGTAT
Source organism: Neoceratodus forsteri (assembly GCA_016271365.2). NCBI lineage: Eukaryota > Metazoa > Chordata > Ceratodontiformes > Ceratodontidae > Neoceratodus > Neoceratodus forsteri. Next base: position 783,149,169 of record CM057458.1, on the reverse strand, counting down.
ACTTTCTCCCTTTATATTCCAGTACATCCTATGCCTTATAGTTTGAAATTGATTTCAGAACCCCACCCGCAGATTAAGCCTCCTTTGGCAAAGCACTGAGGCACCACAGTGGCTGTGCTTTTTGTTTTACATTCTGTCTGCACTTAGTTTGATAAATTGGACTGTTTTGCTTAACCAGTTGGTTTTGCTTTCCATTTCTGAGTATCCCCTGCAACCTAGCCTTTTGTTTTCTTACCTAGATGCCTGGATGACCGGCTGATCTGAGGTAAAACAGAACAAGAGGCAAGGTGCTCTATATAGCAGGTATGGGGCACTGTACAGAGCATAGGATTCCTAATAAATCTCACACAGAACCAGTTTGGGTGCTAGAATTCATAGGTGCAGAGCTGGACACCATGCATGGGAAGGCATTCCTGCCATGGGAAAGGGTTTCAGACCTGATTTCAATTGCATAATCCTTCACACTGGGATGCCCAATGCCTGAATGGGACTTTCTGCAGCTACTGGGCCACATGGCCTCATCCACAGCCATGGGCCAGATTTCAGATGAGGGATCTACCTAGATGACTGGCTAGTCTCAAGGAAACAAGAGACAAGGTGCTCCATATAGCAGGTAAGGAACACCACAGAGAGTCTGGGATTCCTAATAAATCTGCAGAAGTCTAAGGCAGAACCAAAGGAGCTGGACTTCATAGTTGCAGAGCTGGATGCTATGCAGTGGAAGGCTTTCCTGCAATGGAAAGGGTTTCAAACCAAAGTGTCAATGCAGAATTTTTCACACTGGGCTGCCCAAGGCCTGCAGGGTATTTTTTGCAGCTACTGGGCCACATGGCTTAGTAAAGAGTCATGGTGCAATAGACCAGATTTCAGATGAGGGACATTCAATACCTTCTAAGAGATCACTGGTCCCTAACATCAGACTCGTCCAAGCTGGTGAATGTCACAAAGGCTTTTGTACAAGCTCTGATGGTGGAAGGAGGAATACAACTTCAGAGAGGGTCTCTTCCCCAACAACCCCAAACAAGATTTCTCAGAATAGATACTTCACTCCTAGGGTGGGAGGATTTCAGAGTAAGTGGCATCTGGATCCCTCAGGAGACTCAGGAGCACATACATCTCCAAAAACTCTAGGCAGTACTGTTGGCACTGCAATCCTTTCTCCCAGGTAAAGCGTCAGTCAATCCAGATTCAGACAGTTGATACCACAACCATGCACTATAGTATATAAACAAGCAAATAGGAACAAAACCCTCAAAACTGCGCAGAAGCTATGAGGATTTGGGATCCCAGCTTATTCCCTGACCACAAACATTTCTACAGTTCATCTGCCAGGAAAGGACAATGGGCCCCGTGAACACAGGGGTGGGAAGTATGTGCAAGAGGCATGTATCCTGCCCACGAAGGGTCACACCTGTGGACAGATGCACACCTGGGGGTATGCACTACTGGTGTGCACCTGTCTGTGCCCCACCTCCCTAGTATGAGGGAACATGGAGGACAAATATTCGAACTGGGTGGGCATACAATGGGATGCCCAACTCAGTCCACTGGTTGGTCCCTTACGCCCATGGATGCAGAGAAATGGCTGCATCGCACCACATGCAGCAACCAAGAAGTGGGCTGGTGCCCAGTTGGCCATCCCCAGACCACCATTCATTGTCCTTGGTCTGGGGCAGCATGGTGTGGGGGAAGGCATGCCCCACCTGACTTTTGGGACCTGGAGGGAGGCATCCTGGGGGGGTGCATAGACCTTACAGCAGGGGGTTCCCTGTGTGTACAGTGCACACCCCATGCCCAGTGCTCCACAACTCTGTGAATGTCATGGACTGCTGGCACACCCCCCGTCATGCCCCCTGTCCACCCGACCATGTTGCCCTCCACACAGTCTGATGGAGGAGGCTGTGCACCCCATGGATGAATACCATGGACAGCCATGAGGGGGCACAATGATGCAGAGTGGCTACGTGCTGCAGATATGTGGCACGTAGCCACTCAGCACCATAGTGCATAGGGGACAATATGCTGGTAGACTCCCAAAAGCATAGTCAGCCAGTGAAATCACAAATGGACCTTGAACCAGCAATTGCTGGATTCAGTCTTTAGAAGATTTGATACTCCAGAAATAGATCTTTTTGCTCCTTGAGAAAACACTACACTCTAAAGGTTTTGTTGCAGGCCACCAGCAAGAGGCACAGTTCAACAAGATGCCCTAGTTCTGGATTGGACAGGGAGGTTCCTGCATGTCTTCCCATCAGTCCCACTCACACAGAGAGTGCTCAAAAAACTCAGGAGAGAGCCAGCAACAGTAATCCTGATAGTCCCAGACTGGGACAGATAGGCTTGTAATCAATGCTTCTGATACTGTCCAATAGGTTCCATGTCATAAAGGTGAAAACAGAAAGTTGACTCGCATTAACAGCAAGCACATATCACTGAATCCAACATTCGCTACACACCCAATGCAGCAATCCCCATTACAGTGATGGCACTACACACAACCCTACCAACACAAAAGAATTTAACACTCCACATACTCCAGATTTTTTATAATCAACTCCGTTGGGGTGGACACTGGGGAAAAGGGGAATACATGAGAGGGGGGACAACTGCATCTGGGGCACCACAGTTGGGGGAACCAGAGGACAGGCAACAAAATAAAAAAACCTAACAGCCATGACAAGACACAAAATGGTATACCTACATGCAGTACCGAACCCGGCACCATTGGCATTCCAAGCAGTGGCCATATTCACCACTCAAGGTGACTGGTTCAGCAGCATCAGGCTTCATTTCTGCATTTAACCCACATGACTGTACCCTCCTTCATCATTCGACCTCACTGTTCTGTCACTCTACAGATCGCTATTCCTTCCCCTCACTATACTTTAACAGTAGCTATTCCATCAGGCAAGCAAACTGAGTTGCTCATATTTGAGTCACTCAGTTTGCTTCACCTATATCATGGTATACCTGTCCAGCAAGATTCCATTCAAGCTGCAACCTGCTGACTTTATCTCAGGGCAGAAAACATTCCCAAACCTCTGAACACTATGTTCAAGGGCATGGTTCTTGAATGATAGAATTCTGTAGATTGTCTCTATCAGAGGAGGTGCTGAGGATGCTGAAGGTTTCCAGAAAACTAGCAACAAGGAAAATGTGCTCCTCTAAGTGGAAGCAATTCTCATACTGGTGTATACCAGGAAGATAATCAAAATGCAGGTAGGCTTGCCTACAGCTCTGGACTACCTAACACACTTACAGTGCTTAGGTCTGAGACCTTCAACCCTGAAGGTACACCTGGCAACTGTGTCAGGATACACATCAGTAGGCAAAGACAAGTCCTTGGTCTCACAATCTGTTTTTTAAAAGTTACTTTAAAGGTCTCAGTCATCTATACCCCCCTGTAAGGAACTCAGTCATTCCATGAGACATACATATTTGTCTTGCCAAGCTGATGGAGGCTCATTTTGAGCCTCTGGTTACAGCTGACTTAAAATATCTCACAAGGAAAACAATTTTTCTGATAGGCATGACATTCCACGGGAGGGTAAGGGAACTACAAGCCCTCTGTACAGATCCAAACTACATGATCTTCCACATGGATGAAGCAGACATTAGGATCAATAGGAAGTTCCTACCTATGGTGTTGTCAGAATTCCACTTAAACCAGTCAGTTACACTTCTGGTATTCTACCCTGAACATTCTAGTACAAGTAAGCATAAAACAGAATATAACTGCTGCTGATCATACTTATATGCTGCATTGTGGTCTAAGGGAATGCTGCTGCTGGCATCCGAGGTGTAAAGGTGCAATAGAGACCTAGGTAAATCTGTATCTGTATCTGTATCTGTATGTGGGCACTGACCGTGGAGTTGCTAGACAACTGTACAGGGTACAAACAGGAAGTGGGTGGTTTTTGTAGTCTTGGGAATCGAGGGTGGACTACAGCTTCTGGCTACACATTTAGTTTTGAAACTGCACTATTGGACCTGAACTAAGGGGATAAAGGGATCTATAAATAAGCTGGTGTTCCATATTTTAAAGTGTGCTACTGTATATTTTAATTGTCTTTTGTGCATGTGCACATCTGGGCTGATAGTCACGTGACCAGAGGTAACTTCCAGATTGTGAACTATTTAGGGAGCACCCAGAGTGAGCAGACATGAGCTCATGTGGAGGCAAGTGCGCGATCATCGCGTGCAGAGATGCGCACAGAGACATGCATGTCTAAGCTCATGTCTTGCATGTCCTGCATGGACAAGGAGACAAGAACAGGAGACTCTAGGCACATCCAGTTCAATTAGGCCCTCTTGGTTAAGATAATTTAATCAGTGTATAGCTGAAATGCTCGTTATAGTTTATATCTAGAAAATAAGATTTAAATCAGGCTGAATACTATTGGAAACTATGGAAGTCTATATCCCATCTGACAACTTTTTATTACTGCTGTGCAATGATGGTACTATAGTAAAATGCTACAGCTGCTTCATGTATATTTCCATCAAAACTGAGCCTTGTTCAAAAGCTTTTATGTGCCAAAAATGCTTTGAACTGGGGAAACTTCTGGGTGAGATTAATTTTCTGAAGGAACAACTAAAAAATATAACTCTAAAAATGGTTAATTCCACAGGTAAAAATAAGAGAAAAAGGAAACAGAGCATGACATAAACTCAGGGGAGCCCGACGCTGAACTTGTGATAGACACAGATCCTAGTAAACAAAGCAGCTCAGACTGGGTGAGGGTACAAAACATGCCTAAAAAGAAAAGGAAGAGAGCATTAGGAAAAGGTGACATACCACTAACAAACAGCTATGACGCTTTAATCCAAAATGCAGAAATAGAGGAAGACAAGGTTAACAATAAAGTGCTGGTTATTAGAGACTCCATGCTGAGGAGAACAGATAGCTTAATTTGTGAGGGAGATAAAATGAATAGAGAGGTTAACTGTATACCAGGAGCAAGGATAACTGACATCAAAAACATACTACCTAAAGTTATTGAACAGAAAGCAAATGAACAATCAGTAGTAGTACATGTCGGAATACATAATGTGGGTAAAGACCATGAGAAGGAAATAGTTGATGAGATGGAGCTAAGCCTTTTAATACAGCACAAGGGTCAGAAGGCAATAATTTCAGGGATCCTACCAGTGTTGAAGGGACACACTGAAAACATATCACTCTCCAATGAATAAATATACACCAGCAGAACAGATGCACTGAGGCAGGAGTAGCTTTTAAATACATTTGGAAGACCTTTTTTCACAAAAAAACACTTTATACCCAAAGGATGGCCAACATTTGAGTAACGCAGGTACCTGAACATTAGCAGAAATGATTAAAAGTAAACTTCCTAAAGTAAATTTAAACTGACCACGGAGTGGGGGGGGGATAAAGAACCGAATTAAAAATATCTAATCAGTAAAAAAAAGAATAACAACAAATGTAAACCCAAAGCCAAAAGTCTAAACTGCTACCTAATAAATGCTAGAAGTTTAACAAGCAAATAGGAAGAACTAGAAATGTTATTAAAGACAAATGGCATTGTTGACATGATGTATATAACTGAAACATGGTTAAATATAAACAGCAGTTGGGGAAGGGAAATCACTGGATATCACTTGTATCTCTTGGAAAGGGATGAAAGAAATGGGGGAGGACCTGCAGCATCCATATCTAATCAAATAACATCTAAAGACATTTAGGGTAAAATAAAAAAAGATAAATAGGAATAGAGGATCCATATGGATGAATGTATCAATATCGAAACTGCAAGGATATACAGTGTATATATATATATATATATATATATATATATATATATATATACAATAGGGGTGTTGTGCATTCATTGAGAATAAAAGCATGTATTCTCACCCGAGTGAGAATATCGAGTGATGACATAGCTAAAGTGAAAATAAATCCATTTACACCTATAGTATCTATGTCATCACCCGATATTCTCACTGCAGCACCAGTTAAGCACTACAAGCTGGAGTTTGTTTTAAAACTGAAAATGAAATCATCAATCTACCTAATTACACACAACCTGCATAGTGTGAAACTTTTGCTTGCAGTTTCTAAAAAGCCAGAAGCTGAAAGCAGTACACTCGGAGCAGTACTTAGCACTGAAAACAAATTACAAAAACTTGGCAAAAAACAGTATTTCTATACAACGAGTTTTTCAAAATTAATTCCTAAACATTAAGAAGCACCACAGATGAAAAAACTAAAATTACATCATCCACTGAAAACAATGAACCTGGAACAAGAGATTTTCTTAAGCTGTTCTCAGTTCAGGTAGGATAAGGAGCCACTGCTAGACCCATCAGAAAGAAACAAATAATAAATATTCTACCTTCTTTTGCACACATTGACACTACAAATCTCCTCCCAGAAAGCACTCAAAGCAGCTCACCAGTGACACAGACTCTGAATAACCAGTGAAGCTCCTCTGTCCCACATGTACCTGTTTTTCTCTGTAAGCCTCGGATATTTGTGCCACATCTCCACCTCCATCGATATCTTAATGTTGATATCCCTTCTCAGAAGCTGTGAGGCAGAGATGGCTAAAGAACTAAATTACTGTTGCACTAAGCACTACCAACACAATATAAAATAAAATCTCATAAATAAGTAAATGTTATTCACACTGCACCAAAACAATAAACAGTCCCATTTCACCAATGGTCATGGAAGCATTCTGGAAGTAAACATACCCACACATCCCACCCACAAACACCAGCAAACCAATGAAATCACTCATTCCCCAACACACACACCTAATAGTACCAATGAAAAACAAACTCCAAATCCACTACCAGCACAACCAAGACACCACTACACACCATATCAACCAATCACAACAGATGATTCCAAAGCATCACTAATCCCTATCACATAGTTGAGCAGACTAACACACAGCAGGCAAATCACTGAGTAATAACACCAACTTAAAAAGTAACAACAACAAAACAGCCCTCAGACACAATATTTAAATAGCAAAACCATATAGAAACAGTTGTTGCCTATTGTATAAATCGAACACATGATGGGCAGGAGTGGAATATGGAAAATATTCTCACTCCTGCATCGTGAGGCATGGCTATCCCACTCGTGCCTTTGGCACTCGTGGGATATCCATGCCTCACTCTGCAAGAGTGAGAATATTTCCATATTCCACTCCATATACACATATATATGGTATACTGTGATGTGAGCTATTTGCAAGTGGGTGCCTACCAAAATGGGAACCCACTTGTGGCAGAGGTAGGACAGGGTGAGGTTGTGAGGAAGGCGATAGGATGGGGGATGCCTGCGTATATAGTGACAGAATGTCGCTATATGTATATGCGTATGGGAGGAGCTAGCATGATGGAAGGGAGGGAGGGTTGACCTTGCATGGTTGGCATGGGGCTGTTGAGCTGAATCCATAGCATAGTGGGTGGGTGGCAGCCTAAAGCTGGGAGGGTTCTGGGTTTGGGTCCAGGGGCACCTACATTTTTGTGCGCCCAGCCCAAAATTGTTTTTCTGCAGAATTTGGCCCCCCCAACATGCACCTCCCTGGAGTTAAGAATCCTTTAGTGGGGTGGGGTGGGGAGAACAGCCCCCCACATTAACATTGAAATTCAAAGTCCCTGGTGCTGTTTTCCTGTGCGCTTGGGATGTACATCACCAAAACTGATTTTTGGCAATGTAGTCTTGCCATAATGATGGTCGCCTTTTGGCAATTGCCATTATGATGTAGAACGTATATATATATATATATATATATATATAGATAGATAGATAGATAGATAGATAGATAGATAGATAGATAGATAGATATATTGGCCTATGCTATAAACTGCCCAATTCTGGAAATGAGATAACTGAAGAAATAAATGAGAAACTAGAAAAGGCATATAAGATGGGGAGTTATTCTGTTTGTGGGAGACCTAAACTTTAGTGACATTAAATGGAGCACAGTGGACGCAACTAGTTTTTAAAGCATCAGATTTTGAGAAACAACCAAAAAACTTGGCCTGAAACAGCATGTAGAAATACCTTCTGGGGGGAAAATATCCTGGATTTAGTTTTAGGTTCAAATGATACAGATAATACAGACTGCAAAACACATGAACCTCTTGGGAATAGTGATCACAATTAGTGTCGATTTCATACTACAGGAATATATTCTAGTCAATAAGGGATGTAGAGAAATGTATTACTATAATTCAGCAGACTGCAAAAAAAAATCCACGAAGATCTAGATAAAATTAATTGGGAAATGGAGATGGAGAACAAAACTGCTAGTGAAATGTGGGATATAATTAAAACACACATATTTTCAGTGTGCAACAAACAGATACAAAAAAAAAATAAAAAAAACAACAATAGAGGAGTCAAACCAAAATGGCTTAAAACAGCCTGCAAAAATTATTAAAGAAAAAACCCAAGCTACATGACACATTTAATAAGAACAAGACCAAAGGAAATTGGGTTAAATACAAACAGGTGCTAAAACAATGCAAATAGAAAATAAAGAAGAATAAACAGGAAATAGAGTTGCAACTGTCAAGGATAGCAAGCAAAGATAACATGAAAAGCTTTTATGGTTATGTAAACTCCTTAAAAGGATCAAATAATGGAATATGATCTATATTGTCAAACAATCAACTTATTGCAACACCATAGAGATAGCTAATATATTTAATGCCTACTTTGGATCAGTATTTTCAAACAGTGAACACAGTTTGGAAGATAGTCAAAAAGGTGCACCATCTAATAGAGGTATAAACCTTGACTTATTAACAGACATCATAAATAAAAAAAAATAGATGCCTTAAAAATGTCAAACTCTGCAGGCCCTGACATCAAAAATGTTAAAGCTCTTAGCACCACAAATGGCAAATCCTCTGAGACAATTATATTTAAGAGCAATCTCAAAAAAATGAAATCCTGCACAACTGGTTATCAGCAATAGTTATTCCCATCAATAAAAAGGGTACTAAAATTAATTATGGAACAATAGTTCAATATTTCTTTTATTTGAAAAGTCCCAACATTTCACCTAGTAATAGGCTCCTTCTGGGGAACTGTAAAAAGATTTTTAACAGAATATTAATCAGTATACTCCATAATTATGAAAAAAAAAATTGTATATAATATCTTTCATAAATGGACTGTGAAGACAAAAAATATGTACTTTATAGTTATAATAAAACAAAATTAAAATCAGTATAGAAATAGTTATTACCGACTTTAACACAAATTTATTACTTCCCTTAATAGTTATGCCCATCTAATGCCACCAAAGTACATGGATGAAATAAATCTTTGCCTTACTTTTTACAAAGCCAGCAAAGGCCAAACATCTGCCACACCTTCTTAAACTTTACCTCCAATGAGTATTCATTTAAAACAAATAAAAAAGTTGTTTTTAATACTGTTATCCAAAATTGGGTATATACTATTTCTGTAAAGTTTGTACAGCTATTTTTTATATATTCACCTTTATACAAACATTTTCATTGATTTCAAGCATGATTTCTCTTCTAATGTAATTTTAAGTACTCTTTTCGTTGAGCCACTTCAATATAAAAAGAAACTAAGGAAGGTGAAGAATGGGGGGGGGGCAAGAAAAAAGTTGACAACAGCGATTACTCATTTAAATTAAACTTCATAACATTCCAAATTCTTCATAAATACATTTTACCTAAGTCATAAACCACTATTATCTCCCAATAATTGATACTATTCACTTAAAATAAACAAAGATGTAGGTCCTCATAAGTGCTGAGTATTGAGCAATGCATTGTTGTTTTTATAGCACCATGTGCTACTGGCATCTGGCATCTGACGCAGCTACATTATATCACCACTTTCTCCCCCTTCCCTTTTAAACATGCTTTTTAACATATCAAATGTGTTCCTGCACTTCAAAATGCTTTCACCAAATAATCCTTCATGTCATGTACCAAAATGCTTATGCACAGTGTTCTAACAAACTCTGTTTTTTCAGGCTAAACTTTGTGGTAGAAACTGGTAACATTCCAAATAAACCTATGCGTAATACATACTTTAAGCTGCTCTTGATTGTTCTCATACCTTTCAGACAACTGTAGTATTCTGTTTAAATTAAATTTGTAACCTTTTCTCATTTTAACCACTCGCTTTAACATCGCAGTAAGAATTTATTCTAATGACAAATATGCTCATATGCAGTACAGAGTTTCAGTTGACATTTCTAAGTTTCCTGAACAAAATTGATTTACAACATTTCAATTCTCTTTAAAGCATGATAACTTACTGATGCTCATGGTTGTTCTCAAAACACAAAAGGTTAATATAAATGAGTACCTCTCCACCCCCATAGACGTAACAAATGGGGTGCCTCAGGGCTCGGTGCTAGGACTGACACTATTTCAAATATTCATATCAGATATGGGTAAACAAGTAACAAATGGGCTAAGTAAATACACAAATCATTCCATGATAGCCAGGATGGTTTAAACACAAGACAATGTCATCTCCCTGCAGATCAATTTGGACAATATATACAAATGGGCTGATAACTGTGGGATGAGCTTCAACATTGCTAAGTGCAATGTAATGCACCTGGGGTATCATAATAAGTGGGCCACATATTGCTTAAATGGATTCCCACTGAAAACATCTACAGAAGAATGAGACCTAGGAATAATTATCACCAACAACTTATCATATAATGAGCATTGCATGTCACAAATCACAAAAGCTAAAAGACATTTATAGACAATCAAACAAAATTTTAAAAGTAGTGAAGATTGGGTAATTATGCCATTTTACTGCTCTTATGTTAGACCACTGCTAGACTATGGTAGCCCAGCTTGGGGTATGATAAACAAAGGCACTTTGGCCAACACTGAAAGAATTCAAAGACAGGCAACTAAACTGATACATGATATTAAGACAGTACCTTATGAAGCTTGTCCAAAGAAACTAAACCTAATGTCCCTTGAGACTAGAAGAATGCGTGTGACTTACTCTTATGTTACTGTACATCATGATGATTATTTACTTAATGAACCAGATTTTGAGTTTAAGGACAACAACAAGGGTACCAGTGGACACCCTTTGGAATTGTAACTTAAAAAATTCAGTGCTAACAATAATAAGGCATTTTACACACAGAGAGTAATTAACTCCTGGAACTAAGTACAGTTGGACATTGTAATTAGTAAAGTAAAAAAACAGTTAAAAAAAAATTGGACTCCTGCATTCTAGAAGGGAATGTTTTGTCTTATTATGGATAACTGGCAGGAGCACAGATGGGCTCACCGCCTTCTCTGTTCCTTACACTTAGTATGAACCTTAGTGTAATTGCACTGTCTGGATGTAAAAATGACACTTGGTCACTGCATGGATCAGGTAAGGGATGTCAGCTCCCAGAAATCACATCTTTTTGTTACCTATTTAAAAGTTGACAAAGGTAAGCCAGCAGCTAGGAAAGCTATCTCTTGTTGGATAGTCTCTTGCATACAGTTTTGTTATGAAAATGCAGGAAAGCCTCCCAGAGGCCTACAGGTGCAATCGACATGGGGGACATCTGTCTCCATAGCAGCCACAAGGGGCATACACTTCAAGAAATCTGTAAAGCAGTTACAGTACCTGGAAAACAATATGCACCTTCATGACTCACTGCTGTTTGGACATACATTCCAGAAGGAATGTCAGTTTTGGAATTGCTTTCTTGCAGAAATCTTTTCCTAAATCAGTTCTTGACCCATCTGACCAAGGTACTGCTAATGAGTCTGCATTTGTAAGGTATCTCATTGATGGATTCTTGTTTGAAGACAAAATTACTCATTGTAGTAATGTTGTTTCTTCTCAGGGATCCATCAATGAACCTTACAAATCCTAACCCTGCCTCCCCTTCTAGAACCTGAAAATAAGTTCACACAAGAATCAGTTCTTATCCTTGTGTTGCTTGATCATTATTTATTGCAGTTCTTCAGTAATTGTTAAAATGTGATCATTTTAATTTTACTTTTTTGTCTGCTTTTATTTGGTTCAACTTTTCAAAATTGTAAAAGAAAATGTTAGAAATATTTTAGTGGCCATTTAGCTAGTTTTAATGGGCATGACTCCCCTGGCTCTAGAAACAAAACTGACATTAGAACAGTAGGGGGAGCATAACTAAAGTGCAGAGTTTGACCATGTATTCTAAATTCTAAATTATGAACTGTCTGCTGAAAATGGAGGAAGCTGATTGGCTGAGAGTTCTTTGAAGCTGTGATTATATCTAACTACATACTCACGGCTTCAAAAAGCCTCCAGTCACCAGCCTCCTCACCAACAACAAGTCTGAGGACAGCTAGAGCAAGACAGCCTTGGTGAAACTATGATCGGTACAAGCAGATTGTTAGTCACTCCCGCTTATCTCGCAGTTTTCGAAAGCAGCAGTAACTCGTGGCAGCAATGGCCTCATTGACCCTGAACAGAATGTAATTTTTAGCACTTTCAATTACACTGCCAAAATTGAAGCATTTTTTTCAAACAAAGCACTGCTGCATGCATCTTTACTGTCTCCCTCTCTCTCTCAGAGACTCACACTCACTCGCCCACTTGCCACATGCAGTAGCAGTTACAAACATACAATACTTTATAGAATTTGTGTTCAAATCCTCATGCACACCTGGGAGTCAAAGCTAAACAGAGACACTGAGTAACTTACCAAAGTATTCAAACACCGGGAGTGTCCCTACTATTCAGTCGGATTCCTCTCATGGCTCCAGTGACATGTTCAAATATAAATCCTGACTGTTTCAAATACCTCATAGCACTAGAAACTTTCTCATCCCCAAACAGACCACAAACCTACCTAATACACATAGTCTGCCTTCTAATCACACTATGGACTGCTGGGAAAGAGATGACAGTGTTCACAGCTGCACCTCCTCTACAAACTTTAATTACAGCAGAGCCACCTACTGGCCATAGCCTTCAAGGAACTATTTTCTTAAAAGGTACTCCTCCAACACCTCAAAAAAACACTTTCAAAAGGTTTTAAAAGTTTTTTTTATTTTATTTTTTACTGGAACAAAACTTTTAAGCCAGTTCAAAACAGCAATAATATACTCCAGTGTGGGGTATGTGGTACATCATGGAATATCGTCAATTCTCAGTTATTGGATACACTTGGCCTGTAGCCTCGTGCCCAACCACCCAAGACATGATGATATCTCATGATATACCACACCCTGTCATGCATTATTGCTTAATTATACAATGGCTTGAAAAATGGTGGTTCCTGACTGACTAGCTGGCAGGATTTACAACGTGTAAATCCTGCTATCACTCCATGGGAAAAAGTGCCAACCAGCCATATCTGGAACTCCCTTCTCAGATCAATCTGACCCCTGAAAATCAAAGGTGGAAAACCACCGAACCAACTCACTGACATGCTACAGCAATTTCAAAACACTTCACATTTGTCTGTCTGACCAGACCACAACAGTCCCTAAACTGACATTAACAACCAGTAAACATTTTTTTGTTTATTGTAAAATATCCAGCAGTTCTTAATTTAAGTTGCTGCTAATCACTCCACAGTGTGGGCCTAAGAGAGGCCATGGATCTTTCTCAACTCCAGCCTGTGAATCAACAACTCACCCTTGCTCCAGCCCTCTGAGTCCCGAAAACAGCCCAATAAGTCCAACACCACCACTTCCCTCAGAACAACCCATACAAATAAACTTCAGATAGTCGGAACACTGTCTGACATCTTAGCAGCTCACCATGTAAAACTGCACTGGAATACACAAATAGTTAAATACACCACCGATCTCCAACTAGCAGCAGCATGCTGCCGATAACTCCTGCCATGCAAATGATAGCTCCCAGCTCTGTTTACTCTTCCTTCTACAACTATCCTAAAACAATTTCTTTACTAATAAAGAAAAAACAAGCCTGCCTCTTGTAGAACCAAAATAGAATCGCTCCACCACGCTCACGAAACCAATTGCTCCACCTCACCGAAGAAAAAAAAAATGAATCATAAGCTTCTTGTGTGTGGTGAGTGAATGGAGAGATGGAGAGAATCAGACATTAGCAAGTGAGTGTGTGTGTGTGTGTGTGCATCAGACTGAAAGAGAGAGGGAGAGAAGCAGATGACAGAAACCCTGCACTAATAACCATGAACTATTTTTTATCTGATGGAGTAACAAATACAGTAAAATAAATGAAAAGCAAGAAAAAAAAAATATATTCTATTTATTTGTTTTTTTAAGACAAAAAAAAAGCAGACATTGTATAATCGCAATACACCACTTCAGGTTGTGGGTGATGCCAGGATTTACCCACACCTGATGTGGTTTACTCACTCAGCCTGCAGCCTCGTGACCGAACCACACCAGGCATGGGTAAATCCTGACCTCACCCATACCATGTCATGGTATATTGCTTAACTTTGCATTAAGTTCCATCTCCAGGGAAGCACACTCCTGTGGACTGATGCTATTTGTAAGGCTCATTCAGTGCATTTACATGCAGTTTTTGTACCAGCAAACTGAAATGTTTTTTGTTGTTTTTTTCGGTGTATCCTGGTAACAAAACCTGCATGTAAATGTACAGTTTGTCAGACAACCAATGTTAGCCAGTGAACACGTTACCAGGATACAGTATTCTGGCAACACTGCATTTGCCGGCTAACTGTGTGTATATACATGTACTAATTGATGGATCCATGGTGAGTAATTTTTTTCTCTGGTGTTCTTGTACCTAGTGGCAAATGTTGTTTACTGTGTGTGAAAGGGTGCTGCCAAGGGTATGTTTCACTGGTATCTGATGCTGGTTCTTGTGTATCTGAGGGAGTGAAAAGGTGCTGCAGTGTGGGTGCCCCAAGGGTTGTTGAAGTTGGGTGGTGCATGTGAGTAGGAGTGAGAGAGTGTTACAGTGCACCCTGCCCTGTGGGTGACTAAGGATGGTTGATGTGTCTGAGAAAGATACAGTGGGGCTTTTGCAAAGGTTGCTAATGTTGGTTGTGTCGAAGTAAAAGTAAGAGGGTGGTGTGTAGGATGTGTATATGAAAGGTGGCTGAGGTTAGGAGACACATGTGAGAAGGTGCCATGATGTGAGGTCCTGTTGGTGGCTAGTGTTCATTCCTGTATATGACAGGGTAATGTGGTGTGGGTGTCACATGTGACACTGAGACTGGTTTTTCATATGTGAGGGTGCTGAGGTGTGACTGTTCTATGGGTGGCTGAGTCTGGTTGCCTCATGTGAGAGATCAGATGAGAGGGGGTTTTTATGTGAGTATCCCAGGTGTCCTGCTAAGGCTGATTGCTGCACATTAGATGGTACTTTACCGTTGTCCCAATGATGGTAGAGGCTTGTTGCTACATGAGAGACTCAGTAAGAAGCTGCTGTAATAATGTCATTCTAGGGGTAGCTGAGGCTGATTGCTGTGAGAGGGAGTTAGAAGATGTTACAATGTGGGTGTCTCAAGGATAAATGAGGGTGGCTTCTGCATATAGTAAGTTGCTGTGATGTAGATATACCAAGGATGACCAAGGCTGGTTTCATGTGATACGCAGAGAGGGGGTTTTGTGGTATGCATGTCCCATTGGAAGTTGATGCTACTACTACTTGTTGTATGTTTTGTGGTATGGCTGTCTCAATGTGCTATGGTGCTGCACTGTGGGAGCTCATACATAAAAAAACACATGCACAAACACCTAATGTTTTCTTTTTCAGTAGGGAATATATAACTAAAAAGTTAAGCATTACGCATGACCATTAGTTGTGGGGTATTACTCAAGTAATGGATAATTCCTTTTATCTTGCCATTAGAATATGATTATAAAAAAATTCTTTTACTTCTGCATTAGTTGTGAAATCAGATAATGAAAAATACAGCAGTTATGGAGTGATTGAATATTTCAGTTTAAACATAGTCCAGCTTATGAGGTTTTTTTACTTATAAAATATCTCAGTTCTTAATTACTTGAGATTCAAAACCTCAAAAATGTATCAGTTATTAATTACTTGAGATGTTAACTTAGACTTTTTTTTTTCTTTCTGTTTCTATCTCTCCAGTATACAAGAGCAGTAGTTTGCAGGGAAAGCAGTATTGTACTGTAGTATGATAGGAGAGAAGAAATATCCAAATAGTTTGCTTTTTGTGCATCTATCAAAACTGTATGCAGTATGAATACTTTCAAGCCTCATTTCCAGAGCAAGGCATTATGGCATGCAATTCCTTGTGAAAGTCACGATGGCAAGGGTTTGCCAGAACAGACATTATCTTTTAAACAGCCTTATATGTCTGATCCTGTATAGACTGAAAAAGTGCAGACTTGTGATTCATCCTGTTTGGGACTCCTCAGTGTACTGTAATCATACTATCAACCAAGTATCATGTCAGAACTCCAATGCACACAAGCCCAGCCATTGAGTCCCTCTCCTGCACACAAGCCCAGCCCACTGTGTCCCCTCCTATACCCATGCCACTCCCACTGGGTTGCCCTCATCACCCATGCCCAGACTTCTGGTTCCCCTCCTGCACTCAAGCCCAGCCCACTGGGTCCCACTCCTGCACACAAGCACAGCCACACTGTGTCCCCTCCTACACCCAAGCTCAGCCCAATTGGTTGCCCTCATGCACCCATGCCCAGACCTCTGGGTCCCCTCCGCAACTCAAGCCCAGACCACATGATCCCTTCCTGCACACAAGCCAAACCCATTGAGTCCCCTCTTGCACAGAAGCCCAGCCCTGTGGGTTTCCTCCTGCACTCAAGCCCAATCCTACTGGTCTCCCTCCTAAATATAAGGCCTGCTTAATGGGTCCCATCCTGTACACAAGTCCAGTATAATGGGTACCCTCCAGTACATAAGCCCAGTTTACTAGGTTACCTCCTGCACCCATGCTCAGCTTACTGGATCCCTTACTACTCACCGTCCCAGACCACTGAGTCCTCTCCTGTACACAAATCCAACCCACCAGGTCCCCTCCTGCGCACATGTCTAGTCTACTGGGTCTTCTCCTGCAGCCAAGCCCAGCCCTCTGAGTTCCCTCCTTTATTCAAGCCCAGCCCAATGGGCTCTCCCCTGCAACCATGCCCAGCAAACTAGATCCCCTCCTGTACATAAGTCCAGTCCACTGGTTCCCATCCTATACCCAAGTACAGCCCACTGAGTTTCCTTCTGGACACAAGTGAAGCCAAATGGATACCCATCCTGCACACAAGACAGAGTGCTAGGCCCCCATCCTGTACCCAAGCCCAACTCACTGGGTCCTCTTCTGTATAAAAGACCAGCATGTTGAGTTCCCCACCCTGCACCAAGGCCCAGCGAACTAGTTCTCCTCCTACATCTAAGCCCTGCCAGTGAGGTTCCACTCCTGCAACCAGCCCCAGCCCTTTGGGACACCCCCCTGTACACAGTTCTAGCTCTCTGAGTCCCCTGCACCCAAGCCTAACCTACTGTGTCCCTTTCTGCACACAAGCCCAGCCCTCTGGTTCCCCTCCTGCTACTAAGCCCTGCCTTCTGGGACCCCCTCCTGCACCCAAGTCCAGCCCAATGGGACCCCTCTTGAACCCAAGCCTGGCACATTTGGTCCCATCATGCCCTCAAGCTCAGTCCTCTGGGTCAACCTCCTGCACACAAGCCCAGCCCACTTGCTCTCCCTAATGTACCCAAGTCTATTCAAGTGGGTCCTCCCCCACACCCAAACCCTGCCTAATCTGTCTCCTCTTGCACCCAGGCCCAGCTCAGTTGGTCCCCCTTGGTACCGAAGCCCAGCCCACAGATCCCCTTCCTTTACCTAAGCACGGCCCAGTTGCTCTTCTCTAAAACAAAGCCCAGCCTACACATACATCCAATGGGTCATATGATCAGATGTTTTAACTATGAGCAAGCTTGCAAGTGCTTTCATTCAGAAGAAGGCAGCTATCTGCAGAGGAGGATGGGTTGTGGCATTCACCTTCTTCCTCCTTATAGTCACCACTTGACAGCTTTTGAGTGCTGGGAGGAGTTGAGGATGAGAGGAGTGTATTTCCATGGTGGGGGTGGTGGGAGTTATATTTAATTTAGTGCAAATAAGTGCTGAAAGATAGTGGCCAGCTGTGCAGGCAGGCGAGTTGTGCAGGCCACCCATCGTGGAAGATTATTTTTAAATATATCCAATTTAATGGAAATTGTGGGTGCTGAGTAGAGATTGGCAAAGTGGGAAAAATTCACTTTGTGAAATAATTCACACATTTTCCACAATTTGGAAATGATTCCACAGTTGCGAAGTGCAACTTCACAATGGTTTGGAACTTCATGAATCTGGCAAACCTTCGCGAAATGGGAATTTTTATGAACTTTGCTGGTGAATTTTTGCCCAAAAGGCATATTTTGCAATGCATTATGGGGTCTGAGGTCAAATATCACATGGATGCAGTTTCTAGCACAGTCTAGCATCGAGAGAGTAGAACAGCAGTCTTGTGGAGTGCATCACAAAAAAAAAATTTTAAAACCTTTAAAATTATCTTTTTTGAGAGCCAGTCGCTCCCAAATTATTCTGTTTGCCCTAGTGCTGCTAGGGATCATTTTTTTGTATAGATCTTTGAATAATTTATAGTTTAAATAGTGGTTTCTGTTTTGTTTGTCTCTGTGAAGGAGTTGAGTGGGGGAGGGTAGGTGTGTAAAAGCAGGGCAAGTGAGTTCTTAATCTTTTCCTATAGATTTCTCAGTCAGTTACTGCTATTTTTATATGTCTTTGTGGGTGATTTTTCATTTTTATTTCTGTGGTTTTTATGTGATTATTAAGTAAAGTGTTTCATTGTATTTCTGTTGCTGTTTTGTTTGTTTTAGTTTTCTTATATATTGACAGTTTTTTGTCACTTTTTCTTAAAAGTTACTCCTCTTGAGTCCTGTTACCCTTGTTGCTATATCATTCCCATTCTGTTTAAAAATCAAACGTTTTGCAGACACAGTGCTGATCCCAGATTTTTGTTTGTTCATGGTCATTTTTATCTGCTGTTGTGTTAGTTAGAACTTCTTACCCATGCTTTGTTACCCGAGTTGTTCAATCCTTGTTCTGTAAAAATAAATTATGTATTTTTTTTATTGGAATTACTAGTAGCGTAGTTGTCCTGAACACAGTGCTGATCCCTGAATTAATTTTTTGGGGAGGTGCTCTCTGCTGTGCAGCGTGCCAGTTATTCAGTTAAATTTGCTATCCTCGAACTGTTACACCTTTGTTGAATCCCCATTCTATATAAAAGAAGTACATTTTTGTAGTTTCCCAGAGACTGATGGTCCCGTCTCTATAGGGGGAGGTGTTCTGTGCCATTATTCACTTTAAATTTGCTTACCCCTGCCCTGTTACCCCATGTTGTTTAATCCCTGTTCTGAAAAAATAGTAAAATAAATAAATGTTATGTAGTTTTAATAGACTATTGTAGTTTTACAGAGTGCTGATACCTGATTCATAGTTGGCAGTACTGCAGCCTTTATTTCCATTTTGTAACTGATCATCTGAAAGCAAAGCAAACTTTGGAGTAAGCACATAAAAATGCCTGTGAAGAAACGTTCCAGTAAAGTGAGAGATGCCTAGGGGTCGAAGCAGTAAAGAAGTCTGTGGAGGAAAGTAGTGCTGCAGTTCCCCAAACCAAAAGTATATCTGCATCAATGCCTTCTGTGGGCTTCAGTCCTGTGGCAGGTACCAGCAAAGGAATAGTTAGCAGCAGTGGCATACTTGTAGTGACAATTTGCTCAACAAGATTTATTGCATCCATGCTGGTGGGGGAAGCAACTGAGAAGAAGGGAGACACCAGTTCAGGAACAGTGGTCCATGAGGAGGAGGAGGCTGTTGGTGTGATTGTCCCCATTTCTGGTGTTGGTGTTGATAGTGTGGAGCTAGAGTCAGTGCATTAGGGAGATGTGGAAAGTCATCCCCCTGAGGAGAGGGTCATAGAGCATGAAAAAGTTGTGGAGGAAGAAGACAGGGCTATGCAGGAAGAGGAGGACATCAGCAGCTGCTGTGCTGATGATGATGAGAATGTGTTGGATCCCCTATGAGAGCCAGAGGGGTAAAAAAGCACATGGTGATTCAGCCCATTCAGATGACGAGGGTCATGGGAGTAGCATGTCTCCAAGCACCCAAGTCATCCCCCCTCCTAATATTGTAGAAGTGATGAAAGCAGCACAAAAAGCATATGTTTCCACACCTTTTGCTTAGCTCTCCCAGTCCCATCCCCATGTGAAGTTCAGATGTATGAAGTTCTAGTTTGGGACTTTTACATGCTTGATCCAGATGATGAGACCATTGCAATGTGTTAAGCATGTGTTAGTTGGGGTAAAAAGGGCAGCCACCTAAGCACCGGTGGCCAACACACATACTTGAAGAACAGGCACCTGTTGCACTGGCAGCACCACCAGAAGGAAGCCAAAGCAGGGGGTGCTGGTTCCCTCGGCAAGTACAGTATCCTATATATTTAATTGGAATCTTCAGATGGGTTACTTCCCTTCTTCTCGGAAGATTGGTAAGATTAAGCCTATTTTAAGGGAGGTGACCCATCCAAGGCTAACAATTATAGGCCTATAACTTTGCTATCAATATTGTCCAAATGTATGGAAGGATTGGTACATGCACAAATGTATGATTACCTAGATAAATATAAGTTGATAAGCCCACACCAATCACGCTTTCGAAGGGGCTACTCAACCTCTACTGCCCTGCTGGAGTTCAACGATCTATTGTATGGGTTGCTGGGCAAGGGTGTAGACAGGCATACTCACTGTACACATTTGTGTACAGTTTTGTTGAGTGCCTGTCACAAACCATAAGCCACTCTGTTAATATTATCATTCTAATCTGCAGTATTTGGGTTAGTGTAGGCCACTGAAGAGTGTCAAATACATGTATAACCTCTTTAGAGAGTAGAGGAGTCATCTGACAACAATCTGACTTGTTTGGAAGGGGGTGCCATTTGGAAAGGATGCATACATTTTTAATTGGGGGGGTGTAACTGTTGGAGATTGTGTACAAATGGAAATTTCTGGCTACACTCCTGTTGCTGGGCTCACATATGGAGATGGATGTGGTTTATGTGGACCTTTCTAAAGCCTTCGACCTGGTGAACCACCCCTTGTTGTCATCTAGACTGCAGAAAATAGGGTTTACTGAGGGTACTCTTGATTGGTTGACATCCTACCTAGAAGGGCATTCTCAAATGTGGAGATTGCTGGAATAACCTCAGGATTATGGCAGGTGACTAGAGGGATTCCCCAGGGGTCCATCCTTGAACCCCTGTTATTTCTTATATTTAATAATGACTTACCTAGTATAGCAACACGTATAGCCATTAGGCTGTATGCAGATGGTACTGCTATAGTAGCCTCAGGTAGAACTATGGAGGAACTTCAGTTAAACCTTCAGTCGGACTTTCTGACATAGAGGGTGGTTCACCAGGTCAAAGTTGCTCATGAATGTAAAGAAGACCAAAGTTATGTATTTCCCCCAATAAGGATGAATGGGGGAGGAAGGCAGCTAGATTTAAGATTCAGACCCAAAATTCAATTCAATTAGAATTAGTAGATAGTTATTGCTATCTAGGAGTTACTTTCTACTCCAAAATGATTTTTGCAAACCACATAACAAACACAATAGGGAAAGTAAACAAAAAAAATGGGGGTGCTGAGGAGAACTATGGGATTTTTGAGACAACCTGATAGGAAGAGGATAGCAGAACAAATTATTTTACCAACTTTAAACTATGGTAATTTAGTTTACAGAGCAGCAAACAGATCTTTGCTAGGGTGACTTGACAGGACCCATTATAAGATTTCTAGATATGTTTTAAAGTACAGTTTTCATACACACCATTTGTTATTAAGTAGACTCAGCTGGGAGCCACTTAAAGTAGGTTTTAACATAAAATGGTTATTATTATTACATAAATTGAAATTCTCGGATCATCCAATTTCTCAAATCCTATATAATAAGGATGGATTAAATAAGAAGGCCTTAAATAGATCTGTCTATCTAAATAAAATTGTACAAAGCAAATGCTTGAACAGATGTTGGGACAAGTCTCTTTCTTCCAGGGTAGCAGCAGCTTGGAATATACTCCATCCATCCATACGTGAGATTATAGAATATTCCCAATTTGCACCTAAAATAAAAAAAACAGTGTACATACATGTAACTGTTTTATTTGATAGGTTGGTGTGTAGATTCTTAATGTGATTATTGGTGTTTGTTTTCTGTATCTGTTGGTTTTGTTTGTATAAAAAACATATTTTCCTACTGTATGTATATGTAAATTTTATTGCTTTATTTGCACAATACAGGACTGACTTGCAAACAGGACTTTATGTCCTAATGATATGATTCCTGTTTAAAAATAAAGTTTTTACTACTACTGCTACATAAATGTTAGAGATAACAGTGCAACAGAGCAGGAGGAGGGAGGGCTTAGTGGATGGGGAAGGAGGAGGAGGAGGAGGAGCAAACCTTTGCTCTCTCTAGCAGTTGGCATACCAGCAGTAGTGATGCCACTCTCCTGAGTCAGAAAAGTACAACACCAAGCAAAAAAAAAAAAAGATTGGTTTCACGTGAGATGCACTTCCCCATGAGTCAACTACTACCCCAACAATAACAACAATGCTGCCACAAGTCCAGCGGTTTGGTCGAAAAGCCCCAAAGATGCAGCCAACACTACAAAGCATCTTTGAGCAGCACTCCAAGTAACCCCCCCCCCACACACACACTAATCATGCCACTGCACATGAGTTAAATTCAGCCATTGCTGAAATGCTGGCCATTGATCTTTTGCCATTCTCTTTTGTGGAGAAAGCTAGATTCCATAGGTTGAGGGCTCCTGCCTGTCCCAAATGGCATTTTCCATCTCAAATCTATTTTTCCAAATGTGCCATGCCAGAACTGTATGGAACAGTGTCACGCCCTGAAGCATTTTTCATCAGAATATGTCCATCTTAGCATGGATATGTGGACCAGTGGCCAAACAGCTTCATGCTCATATTTATGCATCACAGCACACTGGGAACAGATACCTGGAGTGGTAGTTGATTTGGGGCATGGCAAAACCTGAACAAAGCAAAACTTTGGCTGTAGCAACACACCGTGGATTTGGCAGCATTGCACACTCAGTATGAAAAGTATAACCGGATCTCACACAGGTGAGAAAATGCTTCATGTGCTGCTCAACAGATTGATGATTGGCTTCACACCCACTCACTTAAAGCAGGGTTTATTGTGAGCGATAATGGCTCCAATGTTGTTAAGTGCATTCGTGATGGTTTTTTTCAGGGTGCCCTGCCTGGAACACTGCCTTAATCTGGTTGTACAGCAGTTTCTCAACAATGCAGAAATTAAGGAAATGTTGACTGTTGCCTGTCACATCTGTGTGCACATTGCTCAGTCTGCAAATGCCCGTGACCAGCTATGGGAGCTCTGGCTCAAAAAACATCTGCCTTAGCACTGCATGAAGCTGGATGTTGTGGCAAGGTGTAACTCCACAATGTATATGATAGAGAGGCTTTATGAGCAGTATAAGGCTGTCTGAGGCTATCTGCTGCTCCACAACATCTGGTACAGTGCTAGAGTGCCCATGGCTCTAACAACAGAGCAGTGGCACCAAATGGATGGCCTAATAAGAATTCTCCATCCATTTGAGCATGCAACACAGGCAGTGAATGGGGACACTGCCTGTATAAGTTAATCAATTCTCCTTGCATGTGTGCTGAGGCAGACACTGGTAAATGTCCAGCAAAGGATGGAGACAAGTGGGGATGGTAGAAGTTGTAAACTAATGGAATACATGCGTCACGTGCTGGACAGCAATATGCATATTTCTGGCATTCTAGAGTCAGATGAATTTGCAATTCCTACCATGCTGGACCCACGCTACAAACGTGGCCTGCCATCAATAATTGGAGGTCATGAGTGGGTCCAAAAGTTGACCGAGTACCTAATAAGATGGGTATATGGTGCACAGAGGCAAAAGGCACTGAAGGCACAAGTTGCACAGAGACTGGGTGTTGCTACCATCAGCAGCTCACAAGGAAAACCATCTGAGAAACCCTGCAAGTTACAGCCAAAAATGACAACTAATCCCATTTGGGATGTTCTGTATCAGGTTTGAGTGGAAGCCATTGAAGAAAAGGAGGAGGAGACTGATGAGGCAGCGGGACTCAGGGCAGTGAAATTAATAGTAGATGCCTATATGCAGGACACAAGGCACCTTGACGTTACTGACGAGCCCTTGCTGTACTGCAGCAGAAAAGTGACTGAGTGGCCAGCACTGGCATCAGTTGCTGTAAAATACCTGAACTGCCTACCATCCAGTGTTAGTGTGGAACATGTGTTTAGTTTGGCTGGGGCTATTTTGCATGACAGAGGACCAATTTGTCACCCAGGAATGTTTCCATGCTAACACTGATAAAAATGAATGAGGGGCACATTCCACATAACAGAGTGATGTTGATGGTGTTGCCACATGAACTCGGTGCTGGTGATAATGATGACAATGAAGAAGTTGACACTGCCAAGGCTTCTACCAGCAGTGAGGTGGATGAAGCAGCAATACAGAGAGAATTCCCACCTGGTGACAACTCTAGTCTGGAAGACTGTGATGGCTGCTTCCTGGATGATGTGGAACAAGGCTGAAGGAGGATGTGTTCCCCCTCCACCCTCCCCTTTCCACTCAGTATACTCTTTGAATTTATTATTATACAAAGTGTGTTTATACATGATTTTCTTTTATTGGATGTCTGTTGTGGGAGGTGTTAGCTGCTGTTATTCAGTTGAATTTGCTTACCCTTGCCTTGTTACCCCATTGTTTAGCCCCCATTCTATATTAACAAAGTACATTTTATTAACTAATACTACAGTAGTTGTCCAAACACATTGCTGATCCCTAGTGGGGGAGATGTTCTCTGCCATTTTTATTCAGTTAAATTGTGCTTACCCCTCCCTGTTACCCAATTATTTAATCCCGTTCTAGATAGAGACATTTTATTAACTACTAATAGAATACAGTAGTTGTCCAGAGACACTGCTGATCCCTGCTGGGGGAGGTGTTCTCTGCCATTGTTCACTTTAATTTTCTTTACCCCTGCCCTGTTACCTCAGATGTCAAGACCCAATGCCCTGCTCCAGCTAGAAGCAATAAACATCATCACCGCCACCACGTCCTCCTCTACCTCCTCCTTGCCTGTGTTCACCAAGCCATTCAGTGTAACAGCTTTGGCTGCCAAACTGATACTGTTACTGCTGAACCATGCCAGTACTCTACCAACTGCAATCACTTCTAGGAGAATCATCCTGCATGCTCCAGCCAGGAATACATGTCACCACCACCTCCTCCTCCTCCTTGTCCTCCATCCTGCCTATGCTATGCTAGACAATTTAACAGCATGGGCCTTCACTGTCATACTGCCCAAGAATGCTGCTAAAAACTAACTAGGCAGATGAGATCATGCTTGCTCTGGAATAAACAACAGTTACATTAATGCTGCCTCCTCTTCCTCCTCCTCCTCCTCCTCCTCCTCCTTCTCCAGTGTGCCTATAACCACTCAGCCATGATAACAGCACATTTTGGGCCAGTACCTCCACATTGATGCAGCTGTTTGCTACAAGCCAGCCCACTTGCTAGCCCTCAAGCCAACCCTACAGCCAGCCAGCTCATAAAGGCATCAAGACCTCTGCTCCAAATCCATGGCCTGTCTTTTTCTGCAGTGATGGTAAGTCAGTTTTTAGTTGTGTTCACAATACTTATCCCTCAATTCCAATCCTTGGTCTGAGCAGGCAAAGGATGAAAGGCCGCCACCTTATGCAGAAATTACTTCAAAATGATTTCCTGTCTATCCTTTTGTCTCCATGCAGGTTTCACCATTAGCACACCATCTGAAGCCAGGAATCAGGATAAATGTCACTGCAGTCACCAACATGGCAAGCATCACTACTGTTCAGGTAAGTGTCATTACGAGTTACTTTTCTAAATTGTTATAGTTTTTTTCTTCTCCCTTTTCACAGGTAAACATGGTTCCAGCACCAGCAGTGGACACATTTGGAGACAATCTAATTGAATAATGTTTACTTCCATGCATATAGATGTAGATGAGCTGCATACTTGATATGGTGAGATCCTCACTACAGAGATCACATTGGCAAAATGGGGCAAATCAATTGCTCTGTTTTATTGACAGGTCATATGATGCAGCAGTAAACAGGAAAGTTTGTCTTTATTCTTTTCCATCACAGGTCACGCAGCTCACAAAAAGACAAGTTCCAAATTTGAATGCAGATGATGCTATGTAGCAGCAGAGCAAAGGACTTCCACCTGACCTTATTTCAGAATGATATTACAATGTTCTTTTCCTTTTGTCTCACTGCAGGTTGCACCATTAGCTTACCATTTGAAGCCAGTATAAATGGCACCGCCAGTGCCAACATGGCAAGCATCACTACTATACAGGTAAGTATTTCTATGATTTACTGTTTTTAATTGGTTATAATGTTTTTCTTCTCCCTTTTCACAGGCAAACATGGTTCCTGAATCAGCTGTAGTCAGTGGACAAATTTGGAGACAAAGTAGTTGTTTGTATTTGCAGGTGATAGTGTCATACAGCTAGGGAAGCAGCTGAGTGCAGAGTATGGTTACAGTGTCATTTGTGCAGGCCTGGACAAAATAATTTATCTCAGTTTTTCACAGTGGTTACAGGTACTGCAGCACCCTAAGATGAGTAGTTCACTACAGCTGTACCACATTAGGCCACAAGCCACGGTCACATTTTGCACTTCAGTTAATAGTCTGAATAATCTTTTTTCTCTTCACAGGTCTCCTGTGTTACTGTATCATTCCTGACCTCAGTGCAGCTCAAGTGACCATCCATCGCCATGATGAGATTCATCATCTACACCTGCTGCTGGAGACAGTCATGGCACCTGAAAATTAATGGAAAAGCAGTATGGACATATTAGACTTCAGATGGTAATGATAACAATCCCCCTTAAAGAAAAGAAAGAAAAAAATACTTACTTGTGCAGTATGAGTGATACAGCCACACCAGGCAAGAGTACTTCTCAGCAACCACAGCAGCACACAGCAGCACATAGCAGCAGCACAGCAACAACATCTCCTTCAACAAACTGTTCTCTCTCAACTCTGGACAACAAGACAGGACAAGAAGGCTAACTTATCTTTCTCAATTCATCCCACACTTTTCACCAGAATGCATTCAACCAACATCATCAAGAGCAGCATCAACAGTCCAGCAACCAGCACCCCTATCAACTGCATCAGGGCAGGAGAGTACTTTCTCGTCAAGTTTTCTACATAGTTATTTAGTTACATAGTCATTGTCGGCAGAAAAGGATCACCTGGTCCATCTAGTCTGCACTGTTTTGATTTGCTCCTGCTTCCTTGGTGTAGGTCCTTGTGGGGCAGCTGCAATATAGAGGTGCTAGCTATGCATTCAAGCAGACTTGATAGATCACAAGGCCTGTTTCTGCTGGCAAGTTTTGTATGTTTGTATGTCCTGCAAGACCCATGTCTGTAGTTCCCCTCTGTCCTAGTGCCACTAAACCTCTGTGCATATCCCATGCATGTTTGAATGTGTTCACAGTGTCTGCCCCTACCACTGCCTCTGGTAGCCTGTTCCATGGTTCAACAACTCTTTCTGCGAAGAATTACTTCCTTACATTACCTCTACATCTTCCCCCTTGTAAGCTCATTGCATGACCCCTCTTCTTAGTGCTCTTCTTTTTCTGCAGAAAGCTGCTCTCCCCTCCATTATTAATCCCTTTGGCATCTATGAATGTCTCTATCATGTCCCCCCTGTCCCTTCTTACCTCCAGTGAGTACATGTGTAGCTTCCTGAGCCTATCTTCATAGGTTTTCTGCTGCACGACCAGGACCATTTTGGTAGCTCTTCTCGTCATTGCCTCCACTTGTTCTATGTCCTTTCTGAGATGGGGCCTCCAGAACTGGGCTCAGAACTCAAGGTGGGGCCTCACCAGTGATCTATAGAGGAGTAAGATTACCTCCCGCTTCCTGCTTGTTATTCCCCTCCCAATACAGCCCAGCATCCTGCTTGCCTTACCCACTGCCTTCCCATACTGACTTCCCACCTTGAGGTTATCTGTTATCTGTTATCTGTTGTAAGATTTTATTTATTTCAGAAAGAAAATATTACTTTACATACATCAATATGGTGGAGGCCTTCATATGGTCTAACAGTATACAAATTCTAAGACCAATAAAGGATAACATCAAAAATCCACAAGTTACAGACATTAGTGTGTGTACAAGTAAGAGCGGCTGTAAGGTTACATATATCCTAGGTTTGAAGTAATATGGATACCGAGCTCAGCAGCCCCCATCAGTTACCTCCAGTGCTAGGCAGTGGAGGGGTGGAGAAATAAGTGTAATGACAATGGTGAGAGGAGAGGAAACATTCTATGAGTGACTTCTTAACTATCCGGGTAATTATCACAAAT
Source organism: Neoceratodus forsteri (assembly GCA_016271365.2). Taxonomy (NCBI): domain Eukaryota; kingdom Metazoa; phylum Chordata; order Ceratodontiformes; family Ceratodontidae; genus Neoceratodus; species Neoceratodus forsteri. The sequence goes on along the minus strand of CM057458.1, from coordinate 783,120,694 downwards.
GTACTCACTAGCAGGAGATCTCTCCAGAGATTCTTGCTGAACATAGGCACACTTGACCAAAGCTCTGTGAAGATTCCACTTGTGAGGTCTCATTTCAAGGCATCAAGAGAAGAATTGGGCAAGCAGTGCATGTATGTTCTGCAAAAGTCTTCTTTAACCTAAAACATAGACAATATATCCCAAGAATTCTAGTTCTTAACTTGAGTTGTAATATTAATAATTAGCAGAGAAAACAGAGCAGTATTTGGATACAAACAATGATATTAAGAACAAGCATAAGGATAAATATAAGAAGCCAGAGTTCTCAAACTATAGTTCTGGTGGTTTGAATATAACGGGGAGGGTTGCACATAGGTAGTGTTTGGCTACACTAACCCAACATAAGGTGGCATAGTCAGATAAAGTCCAATAAGAGCTGAGGCTATTCATCCGACACCTGTCTGGGGGTAAAGAAATCTGATGTAGGGGGCCCAGCAGCACTTAAACAAGGGAATCTGGTATGTATGGAGGTGGGAAATTCAGTCTAATTTAGCCAGAGTGGAGAGAGAGGGCAGTATCTCCTTGGTTGTGGGGACTTGTGTAGATCTCCATTTGTAAAGAAGAACTCTCTTAGTTTGTAGAAACAGGAGAGCAAGCCACCTGTATTCTGAAGAGGGTAATCTAGAAAGGGCACTGGTAACTCCAAGGAGGCAAAATTGGGGGCAAAGAGGACTTTGGTGGTATAGTACTTAGGAGGCTATCTCCTGTATTTCTTGCCATAGGGATTGGATCCATGGGCAGGACCACAGTATATGAAGCAAGTTCCCCCCCATCCCTTGGCATCGCCAACAAAGGTCTGACTCTAGAAGTTTGGCTTTGTGGAGAACCACAGGGGTTTTGTACCATGACTGAGCAATTTTATTTTAGAGGAGTCGAGACCTAGCATCCCTGAACCAGCTGTGTGTATTCTTCCAGGCCTGCTCCCAGGCCTGAGAGGAGATAGGAAGTTGTAGCATTGCCTCCCATTTTTGCTTGGATGCTTCAGATTGAGAGGGAGAAGTGTCCCTAATTAGATCATATATTCAACCTGCGAGACCCTTTGGGTTTTGCAGCCAGGAATGAAGAGTCAAAGGTGTATTGGATGTCTTGAGAGGACTTAGGCAGTGGTGCACTGCTTCTCTGAGTTGGAGGTATCTCCAAAAGTCTGACAGGGGGATGTCCCATAACCTCTGTAGGGACCGAAAGGTATGGAGAACGTTATGGTGAGGGTCTATTAGGTCTCTGAGTTTGTTGATACCTAAATTAGCCCAGCTCTTTCAGTACACCCACACTTCTCCTATCTTGATGGTGGGGTTTTGCCACAGAGGGAGGGGGTCCATTTTCAGTTTCCAATGTGTGGCAAACCAGTTAATTCAGGATGCCTGCACTGTGGATAAAGATTCATCTAGGTTCAATTTATTGTTGGGTTTATATTTGTTAGTGGTGTCAGACATCAGTAATGAAAAGGGATATACAGTTTCGTTACATCTAATTCAATTTGGAGTCATTGTGGAGACGGGAGGGAGGGAGGGTGCAACCATTTAATAGTTTGAGCTAAAAGAAAGGCTCTACGCTATCCTTCAATCCAGGAGAGATTCCATCCTCCCTGTTCCCAGGGAGATCTGAGCTTGGAATGACTAAATCTGGGTTTGGAGCCATCCCAGAGGAAATCCCCAATCAGGTTATCAACGGGCATGTACCAGCGTTTGGGAAGGGTAATAGGGATATGCACAAGTAGATAGAAAAGCTTAAGTGCTGAGACCATTTTTATTGCTGCAATTTTCCTAGCCAGAGTGAGATTGAGGAGTTTCTGCCGGTCAAATTCCACCTTAATAGAAGAAAGAAGGGTCTGTATATTAGCTTGCCAGATTATGTCAAAAGACGGGTTAAAGCGAATACCAAGGTAGGTAATCTCTTTGGATGCCCAGAGGAGACCAGCTGAGGATGCCATTTGTTGAGTGCAGAGGACATTAAGGGGAAGTAATTTGATCTTGTTCTGATTGAGATTCAGGCCCGAATGGATAATAAAAGCCTCTAAGAGTTGGAGCAAGGGGGGTATGGAACCCGGAGCATCTGCCAGGGGAAGGAGGAGGTCATCGGCATACATCAAAGTTGTGTATGTGGTACGTCCGACTGTAAGACCTGTGATGTTCAGATGGGAACATATAGCAGAGGCTAGTGGTTCCACAGCCAGAACAAATAGAAGAGGAGAAAGGGGACAGCCCTGTCTTGTTCCTCATTCCAATTGGAATGGAGGTGACAAGACTCAGTTTGTATTGACTTTGGCTGTTGGAGAATCATATAGGGCTTGTATCCTTGAAAGAAATTTATCACCCATCCCAAAATGTGCTAGGACTAGGTATAAATAGTCCCATTCAACTGAGTTGAAAGCTTTCTCGAAATCCACTGCTACAGCAGCCTCTGGAGTGGGAAGAGACCTAGAAAGCTGTATAAGGCTCATGAGCATCCGCAAATGGTCTGAACTGTGTCGACCCGGGATAAAGTCCACTTATGAAGGGTGTATGAGGTCAGGGAGCATAGGGCCAAGTCTAGTTGCCAGAATTGTGGCACAAAGTTTGCTATCAATGTTAATAAGTGAAATTGGGCCATAACTTCCTGGGTTTGTAGTGTCTTTGCCCTTTTTTGGGATGACTACAATGGTAGCCTGTCGCATGGAAGGGGGAGAGTAGCTTTGACCTCTATCTCTTGAAAGACCTCAGTTAAAAATGGAGAAATAGTGGGAGCAAGTGCCTGGTAAAAGTCTGCTGTATAGCCATCACTGCCAGGAGACTTCCCCAGTTTTAGACCTTGAATAGCTGAGTTTACCTCAATACGGGAAATAGGAAGTTTGAGAAGATGTTTTTGTTGAGAGTTCAAAGTTGGTAATTGCAAGGGGTCCAGGAAAGACTGGGTATCCTTATTTGGTTCAGGGTGTGAGAAGGAGTAAAGGGATCTATAGAAGGAGGCCATGATGGTGTTAATGGCTTCCGGGGACGTGCCCAGTGTTTCTCGTTCGTCTTTCAGGCCAAAGATGCACCTACTTGCTTGTTGCTTACGAAGTTGGTAAGTCAGCACTTTGCCTGCTTTGTCCCCTCCCTCCCAGAAGGTATGGTGCAGATGAAGAATAGCCACTTCAGCTTTCCTGTTAAGAATTTGATTAATGGCAAATCTTAGGGCTAGAATAGTTCTACCCAGTGGAGAATTAATAGAAGGGAAAGACACAGCCTTAAAAGTAACTTCAGCAGCTGCTAGTTTCTGCTCAAAGGCAGCTAAGTGATGTTCCTTTTGCCTATGTTGGTGGCTGCATATCCCATAATACTGCCCCTCATAGAGGCCTTAAAGGCCTCCCAGGTGTTACTAGCTGAGGTATCTGACATATTTTCAGCCATAAAAAGAGAGGCCTCATTTTGAGCACAAAGGAAAAAATCAGGGTCCCTTATTAACAAGGGATCTAGTCTCCAGTGTTTTGGTGGGGGGGGGGCTACGGGGTCCCATGAAATCATGAGATGGACTGGGGCATGGTCTGATATTATTTGAGGAAGAAAGGAGACATCGAGGGTTTTTGTAGTGAGAGTAGGTGAGCTGAGCCAAAAATCCAACCTACTATGCAAGGCATGTGGGGCCGAGTGAAAAGTATATTCTCTGGCTCTGGTGTGAAAAAGTCTCCAAATGTCTGTAAGTCCATGATCTAAGATCAGCTGTTGTATAGCTTTCCCACTTCTGAGATGGAATTCCTTGCTTCCATCGGACCTGTCAAGAGAGGGGCTCAGTGTAAGATTGAAATCACCACCCAAGAGAAGGGGGCAGCCAGGGGGGTTAAATTCCAATAGCTCCTCCACCAGATTATGAAAAAATTGTGAGGCATCCTCGTTGGGGGCATATAGGTTGCAGAGGGTAATCGGGCCCATGGGAGTACCGAATGCCACCATTACCCACCTACCATCCAGGTCAGAAAGTGTCTTAGTAAGGGTCCACGTAAGAGATTTATGTAAAAGAATGAAGACTCCATGTTTCCTGGAGGGAACATTAGAGTGGACCTGCTGACCCACCAAATCTTTCATCATATAGGTGTGGTCAGCCCCAGCAAGTTTGGTCTCTTGTAGGAAAGCAATTTTTGAATGTAGACGTTTTAAGTGGGTCAGCACTTTTTTCCGTTTAATCGGGGAATTCAACCCTCTAATATTCCAGGTATGGAATGCTGTGTCGGTCATTCTGCTATTGGGAGGTACTAGGCTTGCTAAATAAGGCTGTTGACAGCAGGGTGGCTGGACTTAGGAGGCCCGGGATGTCCTCCGGGTGAGAGGGAAAATTACTCTGTCTCTAGACCTTAAGGGGGCAGTACAGAGCCAAGAGTGCACACTTGAGGTGGCTTCTATCAGACTATCTAAGGAGGCCCTTAAGCAGTTATCAGTATACACTTATACAGAGACAAGAAAAATACAAATACCTGTACACACTTTACCTAAAACTGTATTTAACAAAAGCAAAAACAAAAACACCACTGAGAATGGAGAAGGGACTTAACCGGCTGGATCCCCAGCCAGTGGTAAGCCCGCTCTCTTCCATGAGGCATAGAGAAACTTGAACTGGGAGCAATGGAGAATTCTCCCTATTTGTCCAATAAGTATACTGAAAAAAGCTGGAGCAAAGGGTGAATAGATGGTATTTTAGGACTGAATTTTGTAGATCCACGGTCCGGAGCAGAACAGGGGACTTCCGACCAAAAATTACCCTTAAATTCAGGTTAAGGAAAGTCCAACTACAGCCACTGTAAGGACCGGAGAGCGGGGCCTTAGGTTCTAAGGGGTTTATATTACCTTGATAGGTGAAACAACCTTTTTGTTGAGGGGGCAGGTTTCAATTAGCTCCTAGTCACCAGCTCAACTCACATCAGTGAAATACCCCATTAAAACATGTCCCCGGAGGTGTAAGAGGCAGTTGCATTTGAACAATAAAACAACATTAGCATTAAGATCATAGTAGAGAGTCAGTAGTGACATTAACACTAAGCAGGACAATTGGGGAGACTCAAATGGGGTTGTGATAATCAAACCAACAGGTGGTTTAGCTGCAGGAGGGTAGGCCAGGGAAACAATCCTCATCTAACTACTGTAATCGAGGGTATCTAAAATGTCTCAAGCTCTACTAACCCGATAACTCCCAACATGGATTCGATTGTACTTATCTGACTAAAATGTCCATCAGCCTGACTGTGTTTCTAAAGAAAGCTGGTGTTGATCAACAGGACGAGTGTCTGGGCTTCGGCCTGGTTTGGAGCGAGGAGCCTCGGCTTGCCAGTCAGGGTCTTGCAGTGGGAATGCAGCATCTGTAAGAGAGGCACATGAGCTGGGTGTTACCTCACATGCTGCTACATCGGGGAGACAGAATTCGTATCCATCTCTTCAAGGGAGTCTGTGTCCTGGAGGTCCAGCAATAAAGAATAACGATTTTGAGCAAAATATGGGCTGGTATAGACAGTGTCTTCTGTGTGAAGGAGTTGGGTGGTCTGATCCCGCTTCTCTAGTGATTATCTTCGGTCCTGAGGGTGATCTCTTTTGGAGTGCAGAGATTTCGGTGGTCTTTTCTGGATTTTCGGATTTCGAGATTCCAGGTCCTTAGAGGTGGGGTTAGGAGATTTTAGGGTGATGTCTGTAGCAATGTCTCTATTTTCCTGTGACACACAGTTCTGGGTTGCGCTCGAGAGCCGATTAGGCAGACGAACCTTTACTTTAGGCCATCTTTCTTGTATGAACCCCAAGGCAGCTTCAGAAGTATTAAATTGGTGTGGTGTGCCATTAATCATAATCTGAAGGATGGCAGGATAACGTAGAGAGAAATGGACTTGCAAAGTGTGACGTGCTCTGCGGACTTCTGCAAATGCCTTGTGTTTGGAAGCTAGCTCAGCAGAGTAATCTTCAAATATCATGATTTTGTGGTCTTTCCAGCGAAGCTGACCCAGATCCCTAGCTCTAGCCTGAATAGCTGCTTTTTCGGCAAAATTGAGGATTCGGGCAATTATAGGCCAAGGTCGATCTCCCTGTACAGGTCGGGGTTGTAGACAATGATGCTCCCGTTCAATTATTATCCTGGTAGTTGGGGGAAGTTTAAGTATTTCTGGAAGCACCTGTTGAAGAAATAGTAGCATATGCCTTCCCTCACTGCCTTCCGGAAAGCCAAAGAGCCACAAGTTGTTGCAGCGACTCCTATTTTCCAGATCTTCTAATTTGTCTTGCATATGCCGGATTTGTGCAGCGTGATCTCTTAGAGTAGCACCTTGGTTTTGAAGGAGGTCTTCTTGAGCTTTATACTGTAGTTCTGTGCGATCGATTCTGGCATCGAGTTGCTGAATAGACACTGCAGTCGTGTTGGATGCTAGTATTAAAGCATTGATGCTATTGATGATCAAGGAAAACATCTCCCTAATGGAGGATTCATTCTCCCCATGAGCTGCGTGCGCCATGTGGCCTTGTGTGATTTAGTTGGCAGAAGTAGTGAAGTGATTAGCTGCCTGGTCGTCCTCCGAATTTCAGTTGGGTATTAGCTAAGAACGTCCCGTAGCAGTTGGAGCACTATTTGACGAATGGGGTTCGGCCATACGAGGACTTTGGCCGGGTTCTTGGCTCCGGAGTTGTGGAGCTTTTAGATTAAGACACCATCATGGATACAGGTTGGCCATGCCCCCAAGGTCATCTGTTATGATGACTCCTAGGTCCCTTTCCTGCTGAGTTATTGCCACCACCTCACCTCATAGTTGATATGTCACTCCTGGGTTCTTCCATCCTATATGCATGACTTTACACTTTTTGCCATTAAAGCCCAGTTGCCAGTCCCTTGATCATTCCTCAAGTTTTTTTTAAGACTCCCCTCATTCTATCCACTCCCTCCTGGGTGCTGAGCCTATTGCAGATCTTTGTGTCATCTGCGAAAAGGCATGCTTTACCTTCTAGTCCAGCTGCAATGCCTCTAATAAAGACATTGAACAGCAATGGCTCCAGGACTGACCCATGTGGTACCCCACTTGTTACCTCCCCCTTCTCTGATCTCACCCCATCTACTACAACCATAGGCTCCTATTACTAAGCCAGTTCTGCACCCACTTAACCACATTTGTCCTCACCCTTAGACTGGTCAACTTGTTTACTAACCTCCTGTGTGGGACTGTGTCAAAGGCCTTCCTGAAATCCAGGTAGGCCACATCCACTGCTCCACCCTCATCCACTACTCTCGTCACCCAGTTGAAGAACTCGATCAGGTTCATTTGGCATGATCTCCCACCTTTGAAGCCATGTTATCTTGGATCCAGCTAGTTATTGCTGGTCAGGTACTCTACCATCCTTTCCTTTATTGGTGCTTCCATTACCTTCCCCACCACCAATGTCAGGATCACTGGCCTGTAGTTCTCTGCTTCCTCCCTGCTTCCACTTTTGTGGATTGGCACCATATATGCCCTCTTCCAATCCCTTTGGTATTACCCACATGTCCAAGGCTTGATTAAACAGGGCAACCAGGGGAGCAGCCAGTTCCTTCTTTAGTTCTCTATGTATCCTCAGGTGTACTCCATCGGGACCCATAGCCTTGTCCACCCTTAATTTTTCCAGTTCCTCAAATATTCCCTCCTGCATAAAGGGGCTTGTGTCTACCCCCCCCCCACATGGTATCCCATATTCCTTCCTCTGTGGACCATTTCTCTCTCCTTCTTCACAGAATACCAAACAAAAATATTTGTTTAGTATGTCTGCCTTCTTCTGGTCCTCCTCCTCACTCTCTCCCACCTCCCCCCTGATTCTTACTATTCCTGCCTTGTTTTTCCTCTTTTCACTAACGTATCTGAAACTTTTCTTATCTTACTGCTTCACAGTTTTTTCTATGTTCTCCTCTGTGAGTGTGTGGAGGGGTTATGGATAACAGATGGACCAGACACTGAACTTCAAGTTCAACACACAATCTCTGTGTGATGTTTATTAAAAATACAGGAGATAACCGTAAGAAATGGCATATCCCTTCTTCAGTATATCAGTTTGCAGCAACAGACTATGTATGTTCTTTCTCTGCTCTTAGCCAGCACCTACTGACACTGATCTCTGATCTAACCCAGCAGTTGAGATTCAGCCTCCACCCCTATGTGGGCCTTGTTTGCTTGGGTGGTGGGGGCTCAAACTGAAAAAACAAAATAAAAACAAACTAAAGACAAAGAACCTCAATGCAGAAGAACTGAAACATGGGTTACCCCAAAGGGCATTGACAATAAGCCAAGTTTCAAAGAAACACAACATAACACCTACTTCCATAATGTGAAGCATCACTGAGATATATGCAAATAACCATGCAATTTCAGACTTGTTCAGTTTACAAGAATTTACATGCATTTTAAATAGTAAAACTAACTTAATTTTTATAATAGTCACCTAGTACTTTTTACCATTATCAAAAACACATAATTCCATGGTATTTTCAACATTTACAGGTTTCATAAACATATTGTATATACATCAAGGTATTTTATGACATAGTGCTATTACATACTAAATCCAACAATGATAAACCCAACCTGTTTTACATACTCTTGGAGGTCACCACAATAACCTCCCTCTCTGACAACCTGAGAGGGAAAAGGAAAATTAAAGAGGACACTATAGCATAGTCAAGCAAGGGAAGGGGTGCCCATAGGTGGCCAGCCTTATGGACTAGAAATTGTAAAGGATCGATTAGGCTAAGAAATAGAAGAACTGTTGCAACAGATTTAAGAAAAGGTCAGTCCTCAAGAGAGGCAGGAAACATAGAAACATAGAATTTGACGGCAGATAAGGACCGCTTGGCCCTCCTAGTCTGCCCATTTTCCTACCAACAGCTTACTTCCTCCTACCCCCCACTAGGACTGCCTTATGTCTGTCCCATGCATTCTTGAATTCCCCCACTGTTCTTGACTCCATGACCTCCTCGGGTAGGCTGTTCCATGCATCCACAACCCTCTCTGTGAAAAAATGCTTCCTCACATTACCTCTGAGCTGTCCTCCCTCTATCTTCAAATTGTGCCCCCTTGTTCTTGCACGTCTCTTTTTCTGAAAGATACCACCCTCTTGGACTTTGGAACTCCCTGTCATAGAGTGCTTTCTCTTCCCAAATCTCTTTTGCTGCTTCTTTTCTTTTATTCCTATACTCCTTCCTATCCTGTTCCCTCTGTGATGTTTTGTACTTTTTGAATGCTAGTCTTTTTGCCCTTACTGCTTCTGCTGCTTTGCGGGAGAACCAAAGTGGTCTCCTCTTCCTTTTGTTTTTTGATACTTGTTTTATGCAAAGACTTACAGCATGTTCTAAGACCTTTTTTTTATTAGTTCCCACCTTTTCTCTACCCCCTACTAAGTTTCAATCTTTTCCAGAGCCTGACTAACCCCCTCCCCCATTTTCCTAGAGTTTATTCCCCTGAAATCTAGGACCTTTGTTTTGGTGTGAAATGCTTCTTGCTCTCTTCTCACTTCGAAGTGTACTGTTTTGTGATCACTAGTACTAAGGTGATCCCCCACTGTGACTCTGTTTATACTGTCTCTATTAGACAGTACCAGGTCAGGAATATCCCCCTCCTGTGTAGGTTCCCCTATGAACTGTCTCAGCAATGCCCCTTGCAGCTCTTTCAGGACCTCCTTACTCCTATTGGTTGATGCCACTGGTATATTCCAATCCATATCAGGCATGTTGAGATCCCCATCAGTACTACCTCCCCCTTTTTGGTCATCTCCTCGATTGCCTTCATCATTTCTCTATCCCAGTCCTCTTTTTGTGCATGAGGTCTGTATATGACCCTTGCTTGTACTATGGCCCCTCTGTTAATCTCCAATGCTACCCATAACATCTCCCCTTTCCCTCCTTCCCTTAGTATCTCTGTGGCTTTAATAGTGTCCTTGATGTACAGTGCCACCCTCCTCCTTTTCTTCCCTCTCTGTCCCTCATGAACAGTGTGTACCCTGATAGTGTTGCTTTCCAGTCTATGTTCTCATTGAACCATGTCTCTGTTACTGCCACCAAATCCAGATCCTCCTCCACCATGAAGCCTTCCAGTTCTGCAATTTTATTGCCCAAGCTTCTGGCATTTGTGGACATGGCCTTCCAGATATTTCTCCATATGGTTCTATTCCTGCTTATCATCTTGTCTTCCTCGTCTACTCTGTACCTGCTGCCCTTATCCCTTCTGTCCTCCCTATGTTGTGACTCATGTCTGTGTCTTACCTGCAAACGTTCCCTTTCCCATTTTCTGATATCTCTGGTAACATCTGGAGTGGACAGCTCTTTTCCCTGCCTCCTAGTCTGCACCCCCCATCTAGTTTAAATACATATCAATGTAGCATTTAAACTTTTTGCTGAGGATCCGAGTTCCCCTCCAGGATGGATGCAGGCCGTCAGCCTTGTATAGGCCTTCATCCCTCCAGGTAGGGATCCAGTCCCCAATAAATCCAAATCCCTGCTCGTTGCACTAATTCTTCAACCATGCATTGAAGTTCCTGGTATGTACGCTCCTACCCTCACCTATATTCTTTACAGGTAGTACCGCTGAGAAGGTGACATATTAGCTGCCTGCTTCAGACCCCTCCCTAGTCTCCTAAACTCCTCCTGTACTACCTCCATCTCTTCCTCTGCCAGCTCATTTGTTCCAAAGTGGACAATGACGTCCAGCTTACCCTCTCATGCTGCCCTCCTGGTGATCCCTAGGATCCTCCTCTCATCCCTCCTTGCAGTAGCACCTGGAAGGCACCTCACTTCCCTGTGTCCCTCCTCCCCTGTTTCTAGTTTCATTCCACTCATAACTGAGTTCCCCACCAGGATTTACTTCCTCCTCCTTTGGGGTCCTCCACTCCCCCCCTCCAAGGTCACTTCCTCGATTCACCTCCACATCCACTGTTTTTCTTATTTCTTTTTTTTTGTTAATCTCTTTGTACCATAATTTATTCCCTCCCCCCCAAAAAAACACAAAAAAACTATAAAAAGTTGAAAAAGAAAATATTTTCTGTCCTCTTCCTCTCTATCCATTTGTTAAGGTATCTAAAACATTTGTGTTATAATAAAGTCCCTATTTCTTACAATTCATTCACTTGTGGGGTTGGGTGGTTGGGTTAAGTTGGGGATTGTTTAGTTTTTGTTATTTTATTTGTTGGTTTGTTACTGTTTTAATTGTTATCAGTTATGTGTATTGTCTTATTATTTTTTTATATGTAAAAAAAAATTGAATAAAAATAAAAAAAAAATCAAATTTCTTATTTTCTAATCTGTATGCTTTCCACTGTCAAAACCTGTAGCCCCATGTTTTTTCATCTTCATCTCCCTGTATTTTTCCTTCATGTTGTATTCTCCTTGTTCTCCTGACTCCCATTACAGTCTGTACTCATCAACAACTTTCCTGAGAAGTTAAACATAATTCTTGTGTTGGTGTTTTACTTGTCTCCTGCTAACCACAAATGTCAAGTAGTGTCCCCAGTAAAACAACTACTTTCCTGCTGCTATGTGATGTTGTTGCAGTGGTGTGCAACTACCCACAAAAGTCAACAAGAATCACACATGAACAACTTTTCTGAGAAGTTAAACATAAATCTTGTTTTAGTACTTAACATGTCTCCTGCTAGCTACAAATGTTAAGTAGTGGCCCAAGTTCCGAACTGCTTTCTTGCTGCTATGTGCCTCCTGCTGAAGTGCTGCACAACTGCTAAAAGAAGTCCAGAAGAGTGACATGAGAAAGTGTCTGTGGGAGAGTGAAAATATCTTTCTTGTCTGTGTCTTGAAGATTTCTCCTGCTAACCCCAAATGTTAAGTAGTGGCCCAAATTCCAAACTGCTTTCCTGCTGCTAGGTGCCTCCTGCTGCTGAGCTGTGCAACTGCCAAGAGAAGTCCAGAAGAGTGACATGAGGAAGTGTCTGTGGGAGAGTGAGAATATCTTTCTTGTCTATGTCTTGAAGATTTATCCTGCTAGCCCCAAATGTTAAGTATTGGCCCAAGTTCCAAACTGCTTTCCTGCAGCTAGGTGCCTCCTGCTGTTGTGCTGTGCAACTGCCAAAAGAAATTGAGAAAAATCACATAAGAAAATTTACTGAGAAGTGAAATATAATTTGGGTTGTAATCATGAACATTTGTCCTGCCACTACTAGCCACAAATGTCAGCTGGTGGCCATAGTGAAAAACTGCTTTCCTGCCGCTAGGTACTGTTGCTGCAGTGGTGTGCAACTGGCCAGAGAAGTCAAGAACAATCACAACAAAATTTCCTGAGATGTGAAACATAATTTTTGTTGTAGTGATGAACATTTCTCCTGCCGCTAGTAGCCACAAATGTCAAGTCAGTGGTCACAGTGAAAAACTGCATTCAGAACAACAAGAAATGGATGTAAAGGATGAGAAGGAAAGTTTCACTATACTGTCTGAAGAAATTGTCATGATGATGTCTTTATCTGAGAAACTCTCTGCCACTGGCACTGCCACCAGCACCTCCAGCATGCAACTCCTCCGGGATCTTAAGAATTTTATCCTGGTTATCTAATACTTTTTTCTGGTTCTCTAAAATTCTGCATGTCCTTCTTTGACTCAGTCATCTCCTGGTGAACATGATTCACTTTGGCTCACAGTATGGCCAGATCCACCTGTGTGACTACTGTTGCAGGGTCTTATGGTGGTAGGTCTCCATGGGCTGCAGTTGCTGCCAACTGATGTGATGGCTGTACACTGAGAGTCCTCCCTCCACACCAAATTGTTGCACAACAGCCTACCACCTCATGCCGCCCACCTTCCCCTTCCAAAACATCCCCCCCCCATTACTGTATGCTGCTGCAGCTACTACCTCCCGTTGCCTGGCATGCCACTCAGCACAGTGGTGCACATTACGATGGGTCCTTTGCCCACCAGTGCCCAAGTGTCTGCATTTCCTTCCCAGCTTACAGTGCGACTACAAAGATTGCTAGGGGTGGGTGAAAGTGTAGATTTCTGCTGTTGTGGAAGTTCTGCCAAATTTTGAAAATTTTGCGGAATTTTCTGCTCTTTCACCTGTGGTGGAATTCTAAACTTTCGCCAGATAACTGCGGACTTCCATCTTGTACAGCGGCATTTAATTACAAACTGCAGACATGTGGAAATAGTCTCTTGCTTGGTATTTTGCCGCATATCATGTAATTATCCGAGGTGTGCATTACTTCTGCTGTTTCTTTTCCTGCAGTTTAATACATAAGCCGCAGAACTGTACAATGACAGTGATCAGTTCTGCAGAGTTTTTTCCTGCAGTTTAATACACTAACCCACATTTCTTACATTTATTCCACAGTTTTAGGATGAATTTCCATGAAAGTTGTGGAAATGATTTTCAAACTTTTGCAGAAGCGAAAATCCGACTTTCACCGAAATTCCAATGGCAGAATTGTTTTTTTACACACTCCTGATTGCAGGTGATGACACTGTTGTCATTGCTGCCAATTATAAAGAAATGCCCTATGGCCGAGCTCCTTGGCTGATGTGGAGGGGCTACCGAGGAGGTTGTGGGGGGCTCTTCAGTGCTGGGGCTGGATCTGCTGTTCATGCTAGATGATGTGAGTGGGTTGGGGGGCCATAGGCTACTGCTGCTCCTAGTATTCACCCTGTTGTGCCACCTCAAAAGCAACGTTACTCCCCTCCTCAGCTGGGAGTGGTTGGGGGAGTATCTGACTCCCACTCTGAAAGATTTGCCTGTTTAAGTAAATTACAGCACCCCCCTTTCTGCCACGTGGCCCACTGGGTCCCTTTATTATGGAGAAAAACATTTTTTCTTAACCAAAAATATTAAAACAGAGAAAGAGAAAGAGACACACACACACAGACAAAAAGTCTAAATAAAAAAAAAAGATTAGGCACACACAACAGATATCCTACACACAAATAACCTAATGATTTATTTTAAAACTGAAGTATTGCTTGTAGTACTGCAAAACACTGTTTGTGAAACTACAACTCACTAACTCAGCCAGCTAACACTAGCGCTAATGAGAAACCAAATTCGAATCAGTCACTTCCTGCCTGACTGGAGTCTCCCACGTGACCTGCAGAAAGTGATACATGTGGCAGAGCCTTTTTTTTTTGCTAACTTTGCCTTGACAAACACAAGGTGAAGTTGATGGTGAAGTTACATGGCAAAGCTTTTCAATAAGCAGTGAAATTCAAAACATTTTTCGTGGAGTAAATTTGGCTACTTTGCTGGAACTTCATTGGCGAAGTTAAAACTTTGCAGCATCTCTAGTGCTGAGAGAAAGGGGGGAGGGAATTCTAAGAGAGGGTGGGAGACAGGAGTTGTATGTTACAGGACATAGGCTAGAGACTTTATTATTATTATTATTATTGCATTTCTCAAATACATTAGACAGGAATAGTGCATTATTTGTGGCATTTTTGGAATACTATTCATTACTTGCACACTCCTAGTTACCGTTTTTTTTTAATGAATAGATCCCTTAAAGGATATGGCAGTTCTTGCAGTATATTTTTTTCTTGTCTCAGTCTGCCTTTTTCAGTCACCAATTTATAGCAAGAAGAAAGAAAGAAAGAGAGAGAGAGAGAAGGGAAGGGAAGGGAAGGGAAGGGAAGGGAAGGGAAGGAAGAAATGTCTGTATATCTTTTTGGCTGCCTTCATAGAAGAATTTACTATAGTGGGTCATATGCGTGCCTGTGACTGTCACTTGAATTGCTGCAATGGTTTTGTTTTACACAGTGAATACAAATCTGATCTGTCTCTTTAAAATTATCTCAGCTACTTCTTCCAGAATGGACCATGTGTTTCCGGACTGCAGGCAGCCTAACCAGACTGCCTCATTGCTAAGTCTTTCTGAATCTAGGAGCACTTACTTTCACATTCAGACTAGGTGGAGTATACATCTTCCTTTGGTTTAAATATGTCTCTGTTAGGTAAAAAGTTTAAGTTAGCACTTATTTTCTCGCTGAAATGCCATGTTCTGCAGTTTTCATCTGATGTAGAGTTTTATGCAATAATACATAGGATTGAATTCAAGCACATTAAGAATGAAGTTTGCCCCTTTAAGGGGGCAGACCAAGTTGTCCTGGTGGACCCCCTCCCATGGCAGACAATGGGATTGCTCAGATTGAGAAAGGGAGAGGGGGGAAGGATCAGGAATGAGTCACAGGGGAGGAATTATGACCTCAGAGGGGATTGGGGGGAGGGCAGGGCTTGGGGGGAAGCAGGAGGCAGGTGATAGGTGAAGGGGAAAGAAGGAGGAGAAAGAAGGGGGCGTTTGATATGAGAATATAAGGAGCAGAACAGAGGAAGGCATCCTGTTTTGCTGAGAATTTTGTTAGGTGCTTAGCTCAACAGAACTCAGCACTTCAGATTAGCATCAGCAGGAGAACTAATTAGCTTCCTGCACAGTGTTTAAAAAAATATATATATTTGCTTTAGTTTCTGGTTTACTGCAGTATTTGGAGCAGTTTTGGGATGCAAGAAGACCAAAGTTAGAAGGTAAGACAAAAAAAAAAAGAAAAAGAAGGGTATATGGTGGGGTTTACAACAGCCCTTTGGAACTCATTGCTAAGTCTTTCGGCTCGGCTCCCTTGCCAGCCCTTTGGACCACTTTCCATATAGCATGGAGATTTGTTGGTGGCTCCGTAAACCACCTACAAGCACTTCTGCTCCACACGGGAAATCTTCTTCAACAATCCCACATCTGGGTACTTTTCTCAGGCACTGGTCAAAGTACCTGAGAGAAAGCAAACAAGTGTCCCAAAGCGAACCCGTAGAGGTGACTCTGGTCATGACAGATAGGGGGGTCTCCCACCTCTTGTTCCCATAAATCATACCCGGCCATTCCTCTGGACTTTAACACCTCATCTAGAAACACTTTACTCTGTAGATTCTCTATAAATGTATGTCACATTTAATCTCTTATTTCTTCCATCCCACATGTGCTGAACTTGAAATATACTTAAAGAGTGGCAGTGTCCATTTCTTTAGACCCCCACAGAGTGAAGCAGTTCAATTCCCACAACTTTTAAAACTGTACTTGGCTGTCTTTTCCTGACCCCACAGTAACAATCACTTAAATTCATGTGGTCCCAGGTGAAAACACATTGGCCCTTTAGCAGAGCAGACTCACCCCTTGGTTGCAGGTGCCCCACAGGCTTTTCTTCTTCAAAGAAATCTCAACAAAACTTCTGGTGCCTCAGCACGAACCTAGATTTAGGCAGCTTCTCCTTCTTCCTCTAGCCAGGCCAGAGGATTGCCCCGGAAGTAGGCTGAATCCTTCCCCGCATCCCCACAGAAATGGGGCCCTGAACCTTTGTAAGCAGTCTCTACCACTTCACTTAGCTCTTCTTGTGTTCCTCTTCAGGTAAGAACACAGGCCTCAAACAAAAATATAGCTCTTTTTCAGAGCTGAGGGCTATGAGGGTCTGCAGCTGCAGCACACCTCCTCCCTTTTCAACTATCTACTACAGACTGACTACGACTGAATTCAAAACCTCCCAACATTCTATCCTAACTTCTTTAGCTGCAATATTCCAAAGTGGCTTATGCAGCTGCGACAGTTCTAAAATGATGTCATCCCTCAGTCTCAGCTGAGACTGAGAACAGAGTGAGACAGTGTGAAATCCATTTAACTGGAATTTCACAAGCTGCCTTCTTTGCCTGCCACTAGGTCTAACTGGGATTCTTGTAACCCTGGGGAAACAGGGGGGTTACACTCACCCTGGGCCAGGAAAATGACTGTCCACAGTCATTAGTCACCCAGCTTAGACCATCTCACCCTATGTGTTGACTACAGGGAGGTAGCTCTACCTTCTCCCCTACCATGTGCTAGCACAGGCAGACAACACTAAGAGCCTAGAGGCCTTCAGCTGGCATATCAGCCTCTACTCTACCCACTGACTATGGGTACCTAGTGGCTCTGGTAGACTTGTCCAGAGCATGGCCCTAATAGATCAGTACTGCGGCCCCTACGGCCATTCAGGACCACAGCCTGTCTATCCCCCCTAGCACTCTAGGGAAAACCTGTCTGCCTCTAACTCAAAATTCCCAAAAACAAAACAACAGGGGACCTCCCCCCAATTCTGGACACCATGCAACCACTCACCAGGAGCTAATACCATACACTATGCATTACTCCCACACTCCCCCACAACCATACCTGTGGAAGGAAAATTACATACAGTAATCAACAACATCTTGTACTTTAATATTACAACACTTTTAAAGTACACTAAAAGAACTCTGATGAGTCCCTCTCCTCTTCTTGTCTTCTCTTCATATCTTTTTCAGAAACCACCTCCAAGAAACAGAGAAAACCAAAAACACACTCCTAATCTGCAGTCTATCTAACCCTTACCATCTAAACACTGAAGAATCCCAGAAAGATTTTTCAGAAAAGTAGAAAAACAATAACAGTATAAACAGTAGAAAAATAGAATATTTACAATACACATTTGCAATTTTGGGGATGGAATGTCCTAAATATCCCTTCTAGTGACTCACAACGCCCAAAGGCAAGTCCAATAAAGAGTCTCTCCTGAGCCGGAGCCCAGTAAAGCAAAGTTCTAGCAGGCCAATGTCCCGAAGGGAAGAGTCTTTGAGGACAGGTCACACATTTGGAGTCTGCTGATGCAGGGTGTGTACTGCAAATGTCAGAAATTGAAAAAGTCTGGACTTACCAGTCCCTTGAAGAATAGAAAACACACAACACCTGTGTCCCCACCGAAGACTCTCCTTGGCAGCATTCTGTCAAAACAGCTGGGCTGACAACTTCCAGAACACAAACAGGATGGCACATCTGGAGACAAAACTTTGGAACAGGAACAAAAAGGAAAACAGCTGGTCTGAAGTCATCTGATACCCAGGCGATGAGTCAGGATACAGCTGGGCTGGTGTTCTCTCTGGATTTGAAGTCATCTGGTGGGCCATGTTAATGGATTCTAGAAAGCCAGTACACTATAGAACTGTCGAAAGTGGGACACCTGAATCCTGGACGTCCAGACTGGCAGAACAACATATGTACAGCAATGGCTGGAATGGCAGCATTGGCTACCACTGCTCTGCTCTCCACTTGGTAGGCACGGGCACATTCGCAGGATGTTCTTGACATCATGGGAAATAGCACAATGGGTCAGGTGCATGAATTATTACCCCGTATGGGTGCTCATAATTCACATATTGAAAGGATTCATTGTCCCTTGCTGTCCACGATTTGAACAGTGTCTATAAACAATGTCCTGCCCACTTTCCATTGTTGTAGCTTTTCTTGCAAGATTCTGTCTCTTACAAATCTGCTGGAACGAGGGTGCACTAGTGTCATGGCCTCTTCCATAATCCAGGATTTCCCTCATCTTTCTACCTCGTCCCAGATCCTTTGAGGAAAGGTAGGAAACAAGTCTCCATAGATTTTATTCGCTTTCCTACTAACCAATCTTTCCTCCTTACTGCATTTGGTCAACCTGTGACCTCTGGCCTGGCTTGGGAGAGGCCAGTCCTGGTTCTGCCAGCTAAGCATACTTAATGGCACAAAAAATGGTTCCCTGGCTCCTTCTTGCACAGCCAGGGCAGTGGCATCACCACTCTTTTCCATGCGTTCCTCTAAGCCAGGAACTGGAGTCTGTGAACCCATGGCTTCTTTGTCAGGCCAAATGGGTTCCCCCTCATCATCTTCACTGAGAATCTGTGCCCAGGAGTGAGCAGTCATCCTCACTCCTGAGATGGTCCACTACTCACTAGGCGCGGAGGTCGAAACCTCTCACTCAATGGCCTCTTCGGTCTCATCTTCACCTATAAGCCTTGGACTAGGCCCCTCTATCCACGGGTTGGATGATGCTCCATCTGCACTGTCTCTCAGTGACTTAGACTTGGACACATCAGTCATCTGTGCTGTCTATTGATCAGCACCCTCTAGCTTTTTTTTTTTAACTATGTTTATCTCCTATCCACTCCAGAACTCTCTTGGGCCTCTTCTCTGGCCAGTGCTGCTCTACCACCCACTGTGAACCCCGCCAACCTCAAGGACATCACTTTTTCCTGGGCACCCTGAGGGGGATGAAGGGTCCCTAGGAGATCGAAGGGGATAGTGGTGGGGCTCCAGTGTAGGGTATGTAGTGGCAGGGCTCTGGAAGGGCTGTTGCCTATCCAGGCCAGAGGGGTATTTGTAAGTTATGCCCCCAACATGGGACATGCAATGCCACCCATCCCCAACGTGAGTGCTCCCACTCACGTCTGGAAGGAGGCCACCCAACGTCTGTCCCAAACCTGTAAGCCCCTGGAGCATCGCAGTGCCGCCGGTCTCCACCAGGGGCTGCTGCCACACCGGGCTACCCTGGATCCATCCCTGAGAGAGGAGAGCAGTCCCTCGGACACTCGATCCTCTCTCTCCCCTACCGACCCCCGACGGTCCAGGCTCACTCCCGAATCCGGGTCACCGGCGTGGCGCGAGGTGTGGCATCCAGCACCTCAACCCTCAGTGCCACCTGGCCATTTGCACCATCTAGTTTTATGCCACACTCTACTGAACTTCCCTCCTCAGGTTCTTCCTGGTGCTGCGTGCTGCCAGTTGCAGGTTCTTGTAACTTTGTCCATGTGGGAGCCAAAAGAATCTTGGGTGCTTTACAGAAACCATATTTCTCTATGCACCCAGAACAGTGAGGTACCATGAAGACATCCCTTCCAGCATTTAAGCACATCACACATACTCGTATTGGATATCCAGGAATCGCCACACGAGGAGGCAGTTGTCCTCCATAGTAGTACTTCTCAATATTTCTCAACTTGTTAACTTCTCCAACGATCATAGCCCGGGCATAATCCGGGTAGCAGGCTGGTCCTGAAGTCATGACTGCAGAGAAAACAAACACCCACTGTTATTACAAATCCCACTTGGTTGAAAAAACTTTTCACAAAATAGCTCCCTTGCTGCTGTGTTTACATTACTGCCCCACCCTGTAATGGTGGCGGTAGCACTCCTGGTGCATCAACGCTCTGTAAATGGGTAAAGCCACTGTGCATCCAATTTACACACCCTACTTATAACATTGCTCAAACTACAGAAACTTGCACTGTTCTTTCTCCTAGCACATTTATATGATTTACCACAGACTTTTTACTTGCTGAAGACACTGCTGTAGCTTACAGTCCTTTAAAGCCTCAGTATTTCATAGCACAGGATTGCCAGTATTTCTTGCTGCATATCTTATACAACTCACAGTCTCTCACATGGCTCTGAAAATTACACTGTTGCTGAACCTATAATTATGCTCATAGTCTATTGCCTAGAATTCTTTCTTTAGCTGGTAAAACTTAACACAGTCCTTCTTTGCAAAGCGATTACACTGCTACACACAGATTCAGCTGGCTTTTTGGTGAAATCACACAGTTTAAGTTATTTCTGTTGGATGGTACTCACTGTCATCAGTAGCTGGTTGCTGCGATGAAAAAAATGGCCTACAGCCGATCGTGGAGGCCTTTGGAAGGAAGCAGGCTGGCAGTCCTGCCGATTGTCCCTTGGAACACCACACTCACAGTCCAGACGATCGAGATGTGGGTTGAGCCCGAATTTGAACAGAAAAGTCATTTTAAAGTTTTTACAACACTTTCAGTCACTGTGATGCTCCTTCTGGCAAGCCAGTTTGCACACTCCACTCACTCTCCCTCTCAAATGCTGTGCAGTCGCTCTAGAGCTGACTTGGGTGCGGGACTGATTGCAATCTCACCAATCACTTGATGCCATGCAAATGAGCCTCTTTCCTTTCAAATGCTCTTTTCCTTACGGTGATCATTGAGCAGACAAAATTTAAACTGCAAACTACACTTTTTTTTTCAACTGTAGCTCCTTGGAGGGAGCCCATTTTAACCATTTGTCATTGCCATTAAGCACAAAAAGTCTCTCAGTCCACACAGAAAGCATTTCCAACATCTAGGGCACATTTTTCCTTTTGCTAACCACAGTTTTCCACACTTTTCTTTATCACAGTTACTTTTAAAAGCTGGCAGATGCTGTAATTTGGTGCAGGACAAGGGCATACACACTCGGGCTTTGTTTATTTATTTATTGAAAATGTTTTACCAGGAAAGGCACACTGAGCAAAAAGATGCTCGTCTCACGGTGCAACCTGGGGGGAGGGGTTACATAGGAGGCAGGTATACATACAAAAGTGAAATTAGAAGTAGGACAATACAGATAATGTACATAGTTGGGTGGGATTACAATTGAGCTTGATTACACAGTGAGCACAGTACAGTACATGATATTCAAAGACAAGGTATGCATTTCATGGGTACGCATCGAGCGCAGTACATGATTCCATAAGTGCTAGTAACAGAACTTGAGTGCCAGTAACAGGACTTGAGCTGAAGTGAGCTGCACCAAGTTGACAGTGGGGGTTGGAGAGCAAGATAGGGGAAAGGGGAGGAGAGGACTATTGAACATAGGTGTTAGGGAGGTGGTTTAGGAGTGGAGGAGGGGAAGAAGAGGGGAGTAATTAGCTGTGAGTAGGGCGGAGAGCGTAGTTTATGTAGGAAGGAGGGAGGGAAGGGAGATGTTAGGAGTGAATAAGAGTGAGAGTATAAGTGCGTAGGGCAGTGTATAAGCCAGACAATTTGGCGAAGGCCGAGCCGCTGGTCAGGCACTAAGGGGGACGGGGAAGAGAAGCTATCGGGGGGAGGTCAGGGGCAGTTGCAATTTGGTGCAAGAAAGTTAGTGAGGGCAGAGGATAGGGAGTGTTTGGATGAGGAATGGCAGATCTGGGCTGGCAGACCATTCCAGAGTTTAGGGAAGAGGTAAGAGAAAGCCAATTGGCCGGTGGAGGTCCTTCGGTGAGGGATGACTAATAGCCTAGTGTCGGTAGACCTGAGGGAGTGGGTGGGGGTAGGTGTGGAAGATAGGGAGGATTCAATGTAGGGCGGGAGGGAGCTGAGCCAGAAGTTGGAAGCGAATTTAACGCTATGAATCAGGCACTGGTTACTCAGGGATGGCAGGGCCAGTGCATAGTAGAGCTCGCAGTGGTGTTAGCGGTGGGGGGCATCGAGGGCAAAGCGGCAGAAAGCATTAAAGAGGGGCTCAAGTCTGGCTAGAGTGGTCTTGGAGACAGAGCTGTAAATGACATCGCAATAGTCAAAGGAGGGTAGAATAATTTTCTGGACTAATTCACTTCTGATAGGTAGTGGGAGACTAGTGCAGTTTCTATAGAGGGCACCAAGTTTTGGGCACAGTTTTGAAATGATGGCATCCACGTGTGTGGAAAAGGAGAGGTGGTGATCAGGCCAAACCCCTAGATACCTGAAGGAGGGCACTTCGTCGAGGATGGTGTTATTTAGGGTATGGAAGATCAGGGGGTGGGTGAGTTTAGATAGATGCTGTCTAGTGCCGAAAGACATGGAGACAGTATTTTTGGCGTTTAGGGAGAGTTGATTGGTAGTGAACCAGTGTTGGATTTTGTTGAAATCGGTTTGAAGTTTGGAGGTGAGTTCTTCGTGGGTCTGGACGGAGGTAAAAAGGACCGTGTCATCTGCATACATGTGGATTGTAGTAGTGGAGCAAGAGTTGGGCAAATCATTTAGAAGGATGGAGAAGAGGATGGGACCAAGAACTGAGCCTTGGGGGACGCAGGTGGTGATAGGGAGAGGGGGGGAGGTGTAGTCAGCTATTTTAGTGGATTGGGTTCTATTTAGTAGGTAGGCACTGAACCAGTTTGTGGTGGACGCTGCTAACCCAGCACCTGAGAGGTGGGATAATAGGAGAGAGTGTGATACCATGTTGAAGGCGTTTGCTAGGTCAATTAAAATAGCCGCAGTGATTAGCCCTTTATCCATGCTAGTGAGGATGGAGTCCATGAGTCTTAATAGGGAGGAGGTGGTAGAGTGGTGTTTTCTGAAACCGGACTGAAATGGGGTGAAGAAGTTAGTTTCTGAGAGAAAGTGGGAGAGTTGGGATAGGACTAGGTGTTCCTGGAGTTTAGCAAGGGTGGGGAGGAGGGAGATGGGATGGTAGTTAGTAGTGGAGGTAGGATCACCACCTTTTGGGAGGGGTAGGACCATGGCATGCTTCCATTCAGAGGGGACTGACTCGGTGGTGAAGGAAAGATTTAGTAGGACCGCAAGGGGAATAGCGATGGCGGGGGCAGATAGGAAGAGGAGTTTGTTATTGAGACCATCAGGGGATTTTCCTTTGGAGGGGTTGAAGGAGTGAAGGGCCTCTAGGGTTTTGGTGGGGGATATGGGTCTGAAAGAAAAGGGGTGCCTACCAGACTGTAGGGGGATAGATGTCAGGGGGGAGGGCATGGTTGCAGGAGGTATGGAATCGAGGAGGGCCAGGGCGCAAGTAGTGAAATAGGAATTAAACTCGGAGGCTACCTTCAGGGGGTCGGAGAGGAGAGTCCCTTGGGCGAGGAGGAGAGGTGGGGGGCTTGCTGATGGGGGAAGAAAAGGGAGTTAATGACCTTCCAGAATTTAGAAGTTCTCCCAAGATTTGCGTTAAGGGTGTTGTTAAAGTATTCAGCCTTAGCTAAGTGGATGGCCTTTGTGCACTTGTTGCGGAGAATGCGGTAGGTGATATAGTTGTTTGGGAGGAGCGTGGATTTGTAGTTCCGCCAGGCCTTGTCACAGGCTTGTTGGCAAGCTATCAGCTCAGGGGTTATCCAGGGTAGGTGAGACCCTCGGACTCGAGCCCAGTGCAGGGGGGTGTGTTTGTCCCAGGTGGTGAGGAAGGTGTTCCGAAAGTGCATAAGGGCAGAGTCCATGTTAGAGCTGCTTGAGCTTGTGACCCAATTAGAGTGAGATAGATCTTCCAGGAGGGGGGAGAGATTGAGGGATTTGTAAGACTGTTTGAATATAAATTTGGGAGGGGATTTGACTCTATGTATTTTGCGGACCAAGTAGATTAAGTGGTGGTCACTAATGGAATCAGGGAGGAGGCCTGAGCTGATGACTCTGTGTGGTTGGGATGTAAGTGCCCAGTCTAGGAGGGAGTGATTACGGACTTGTGGTTAGAGTGTGTGGGTTCCGTAATGGTTTGGCTAAGGTTGAGAGCGGTTATCTCAGATTGGGTTTTGTTAAAGGTGGGTGCTAGCCAGTTATGGTTAAAGTCACCCATGAAGTAAAGTTCACCCGACTGGGCAAGAGTTGAGAGCTGGCACAGAAGGTTGGTGACTAATGTGGTTGGCGAGCCAAGGCAGCAGCAAATACCTGCCACAAAGATGGGTAAGGAGGTGGAAGGGGACAGTTTTATCATGAAAAGCTCATAAGCTTTGGGTTCAGCTTTTGTAAGAGATACAGTGAAGTGGAGGGCTGTTCTGATGTAGATAGCCACCCCTCCTCCTCTGGAGGGCCGGTCTTGCCGTGTAATGGTGAACCCGGGAATAGCGATGGTATTATCTGGTAGGCTGGGGTTTAGCCAGGTCTCAGATAGGATGATTATGTCAGGGGCATGGTGGGCGGCTAGGACCTGGAGCTGATCGAGTTTAGGGGCTAGGCTACGAATATTTAGATGGAGAAGGCGTAAGCCTCGGGGGAGGAAGCCAGAACGAGTGTCGGTGGTGGTCTTGGCAGAGGGGTTCAGTATGGGGTGGTCAGGGCCTGAGGTAGGGGTTGGGCCAGGGTTAGGGTGTATATCCCCTGCAGCCAGAAGGAGTATGGCAATGGTTAGGTGGCAGCATAGAGCATGGAAGGTCCGGGATTTTGCCGTACGCTGGCTGAAGGCGTCAGTAGGGTAGGTTGAGCGGAGGGAGTGGGTACTGGTGTGGGAGAGAGAGGCCAGAAGGCAGCAGCAGGAGTAGACTGAGGAGGAGGGAGGTGTAGGGAAATGGGACCAGGAGATAGCTGGGAGAGGTGAAGTGAATTTATAGGGCGTATTAGTAGGATGGGTCAGAATAGCTGGTAGTGGGGGGGGTGCTGGGTACGTGCTAGGAGGGGGAGTTAAAATGGGAAGGGACAGTAGAATGGGGGTGATCAGAAGTACAAGGGTGATTGACGGGGACATTTTATCAGATTTGGGGAAGAGGTGCCCAAACATAGTGCCTTGGTAATAGCAGGGTGGTGAGTTTCAAGTATCTTGGATGCTCCTCTAAAAGCGTAGATCCCACTTTGGAGTAGTGGTACAGTCACGGACTCTGGTGAACAAGGTTCAAGACCCTGGCAGGGCAGTTGGGAAAGGACCTGGCTGAGAGCAGGGATCCAGATTCTAGGAGACTTAAAGCTCCTTGGTAAACAGTTGGCAATATCAAGACAGTGACACATTTAGTTGGCATTGCTTCAGACTTTTTGGGCTACCCACTGCCAGATAGTCAAAACCCTAACCACCATCCAAGCAACCTTTCTTGTTCCTTCTCCCAGATTTCAACAGAATCCCAGTGGTAGCCTTCAAAATGTAACCTCCAGTCAGCACTAAACTGAGAGCACTACTACTCCTGCCTGTGTGGCTAGTGACAGGTTGAGGAGCCTAGGTCGTCTGATGCGTTGCCTCCATTTTTATAACCTGAAACTTGTGGAGAAAGGTGTCACAGTAATGGTTATTAGGATTGGCTACTCTGCACAGGGGCACCCAAGTAATCCGGACACAGGAAGCAATAACTGAAATGTTCATTACCAGAAGTTGGGATTCTAAAGTGTGGCTTTTATTCACAAACACCATTGAACAATAAAGCATAGACGGCCCCTCACAGGGCTACACTCCTGGTAAATGCAGATTTCTCCAAAGCTCACACACATCTTCAGTACTGTTAAACCCTTAGGTGTAAGAACACAGGGAACACTGCCCTAACTCAATTCTTTTTTGGTTTCCCTGGCTCGGCTCCCTTGCCAGCTCTTTGGACTACCTTCCTTCCATGGCTCGGCTCCCTTGCCAGCCCTTTGGACCACTTTCCATATAGCATCGAGATTTGTTGGTGGCTCCCTATACCACCTACGAGCACTTCTGCTCCACAGGGGAAATCTTCTGCAATAATCCCATATCTGGGTACTTTCCTCAGGCACTGGCCAAGTACCTGAGAGAAAGCAAACATGTGTCCCAAAGTGAACCCGTAGAGGTGACTCTGGTCACGCCAGATGGGGGGGGGTCTCCCACCTCTTGCTCCCATAAATCATACCCGGCCATTCCTCTGGACTTTAACACCTCATCTAGAAACACTTTACTCTGTAGATTCTCTATAAATGTATGTCACATTCAATCTCCTGTTTCTTCCATCCCACATGTGCTGAACTTGAAACATACTTAAAGAGTGGCTGTGTCCATTTCTCTAGACCCCCACAGGGTTAAGCAGTCCAATTCCCACAACTTTTAAAACTGTACTTGGCTGTCTTTTCCTGACCCTACAGTAACAATCACTTAAATTCATCTGGTCCCAGGTGAAAACACATTGGCCCTTTAGCAGAGCAGACTCACCCATTGGTTGCAGGTGCCCCACAGGCTTTTCTTCTTCAAAGAAATCTCAACAAAACTTCTGGTGCCTCAGCATGAACCTAGATTTAGGCAACTTCTCCTTCTTCCTCTAGCCAGGCCAGAGGATTGCCCCTGGCAGTAGGCTGAATCCTTCCCCCATCCCCGCAGAGATGGGGCCCTGAACCTTTGTACGTGGTCTCTACCACTTCACTTGGCTCTTCTTGTGTTCCTCTTCAGGTGAGAACACACACCTCGAACAAAAATATAGCTCTTTGTCAGAGCTGAGGGCTATGAGGGCCTGCAGCTGCAGCACACCTCCTCCCTCTTCAACACTTTACTACAGACTGACTATGATTGAATTCTAAACCTCCCAACATTCTAACCTAACTTTCCTAGCTGCAACATTCCAAAGTGGCTTATGCAGCTGCGACAGTTCTAAAATGATGTCATCCCTCAGTCTCAGCTGAGACTGACTACAGAGTGAGACAGTGTGAAATCCATTTAACTGAAATTTCTCAAGCTGCCTTCCCTGTCTGCCACTAGGTTTAACTGGGATTCTTGTAACCCCGGCTAATAGGGGGTTACGTTGGTGGAGGCATTGCAATCCCAGCTGGGGTGCGTTTTGGTTTGGGATTGATATGGGCTGGTGGGGACCAGTGTGGCTGTTAGTTAATGAATTGTGCAACCAAGAATTGTAAATGAATAATTTAGGTGCGTTTTGTTTGGCTGTTGGATCTGCGAGGAGCCGTAGCATTTTGGGACACTGTGGATATGTTTGAGGCACTATTGGTGAAGATGAGACTGAGTCCATGCAGGGCAGCAAGTTGTTTGGAAGGCCGACCATGGGTAGATGGTTGCGTGGGCTTCCACGCTTTGGTCTGAATGGAAAATGTGGTTGGTGGCATGGTGATGCTAGCCGTGCTTGCAGCTTGTAGGAGCGAACAGGAGATTTTGAAGGATATATCAGCTGACAGCAAGAGAAGGGTGAAATAGGGATCAAGAAAGGCCTACAATGCAGCCTGTGTGGCGTTGCTAGAGCCAAAGTACACGCAGTGGAGAAATGGTGTCTGACATCATGTGGGGGGGAGCTTCCGGTTGGGTCAAGGCAATGGCCTAGCATGCAGCCGAGCACACTGTGCATCAGAAGAAGCATTGACAGGATGGGGGCATACAAAGAAGTAAACAAGATAAGAAGGGGAGATTCTGATTTTGAAGAGGACACGCAAGGGGAAACTTGCAAAACTGTGACATAATGGAGCCAAAGTCCAGGCAGTTGGACTATGGAGTCTGACATCATGCATGGGGGGAGGCTTCTGTTTGGGGTAAGACATTGCCCTAGCATGCAGCCAGGCATGCTGCACATCAGAAGAGGCACTGAATGGATGGGGGCATAAAGAAGGAAACAAGATAAAAGGGGAGGTTATGATTTGAAGAGGTGCACACAAGGGGAAGCTCACAAATTGGGGCAGAATGGGTGGGGAGGAACAAGATAGGCTGCAGCTAACCTTTGTATTTCCGGTCATGGCATGGAAGAAAGGGAGCTGAAAAAGCAGGAATTTCAAAACAAAAGGGGGGATTTGGGGAAGCCTTTCTGAAGAGCCTCTTGTGATTTGGGTTGTACTGTAGCTGGGAAGGACGTAGAATGGGAGAGTGGCTAAAAGAGGAGGAGATAGGGGGAAGGAAGCGCAGTGCTTGGGGCATGAGGGGCATCCTAGGAATAGGCCATCAAGAGCAGGCATGCATGTTACATGCTCTGGGCATTTCATCTGAGTCTTTCTTTACACTGGTTTGGGAGTTGGATGACAGGATAGAGAGCGGGGTGTACTAGCAAAATGAAAAGGGGCAGAGGCTATATATATTTTTTTTTTTAGTTTTTGTTGACTGGGTAAGTGCACTATACAAATTCTGCCTATTTTCAGGCACAACCTGGGGGAGTGGGATACAGATGAATGCCAACTGACCTTGAACCAGATTAAGCTGTTGGTGGTATTTTTAGTGAATGAGGGAAATTTGGCCAAGACACTGGGGAAATACCCCTACTCTTTTCAAGTATATATATATATATATATATATATATATATATAAAAAGGCTGTACTGCAGCTAAGGTTGCCACTTATCCGGTTTTAGACCGGATAATCCAGTTTTTAGGGTCCTTATCCGGTCATCCGATTTTGATTAAATGTAGTCCAGTTTTGGACAATTTTGAGTGCTCATATCCTCTTAAAACTGATGTATCAAATCATCCACTGTTTTGGCTGCATTGCATGTCCAGGCTACAGAGAAGTTCTGCTGTCATACGGACCGTCCTGCCTTTGTTTGTAAAACCAGTCTGCCTGGGAGGTGTAAAGTATTGCCATTAGCAGTAAATTAACCTAATCTTTTTCACTCTGAATTTTAAGTATGGTCTTTTACTGCTGACAGGAAACTGCTTTAACACCTTTATATGCTTCCATGTGTTTCTTTTTGTTTGTTCTGTATTCTGATGTTTTAGACCCATTTTTGTTAAATGAATTATCAAATTTTTATTGCCTTTATCACTACAGCGAATACTTCTCTCCTGAGTAGTAAACAGCTAGCCACTGCTCTCATTTTGTACTACCAGAACATTCCATGATATTAGCTACACTTTTACAGGCCATTCAGATAAATAGCATTGAATGGTGTGTCTGAAATTGTGGAATGTCTTAGAAATATGAAAAGAAACAGTAGTAGCTGCTGAGGTAAAGGGAACACAATGCAGTATTGAGGGTACCACAAGCATCAATAATTAAGTTATCAAAAATTGGTCAAAGCATATATCAGAATACATGACTTACATGGAAAGGAAAATGGGAGAGTGCTTAACAGAGGTTTGAGCAATCAGCTGTGAATAAACTTGGCACATTCAGCAGACCTGAGTTTGATTCCCACAGCCTCTGTTTGCATACTGTGTGAGCCTGAGCAAGTCACTTAACCTTCCTGTGATCCGGGGTCATTCCTGTAAAATGGGTCATGTGGCCCATGGGAGTTAACCTGGTTGCCAAAGAATAAAAATAAATAAATAACAGTATAAAATGATTTTCTATCACTATTTATGTCTATTCTGATGTTACAAATGACTTTGGAGAAGGAGAGATATGCTTGTCAGTCATAAAAAAAGGGGTGGAGCCAGAGGCGGAGTTTGGGGTGTGGTTTACCATCTGGTTTTTACCTCATCCAAAGGTGGTGACCCTAACTGTGGCTAGGAGGGTGTCAGGGAGTAAAGGCCATGTGGTTATGGGCAGGGGGGACACTAGGCCCCGGGTTTTATACTAAGGGTAAGCTGTTGGTTTAGATGGCAGCAAGGAGTGAGGATGGTACTATGTGGAACAAACTAACCAGGACAAATTTTTCAGTTTTTTCCAAAATTTCTTAGCCACAGGTTTGAGAGATGGCACCAAGGAAGAGCAAGCTGTTGACGGAAGAGACTTATAGAGCGATCATGGAGTTGGACGAGAAGGCCAACATGATGTGGAAGATGGTGGAAAGGAAGGAGCCTGGGAGGCTGAGGAAAAAGAAGAAAGCAGCAAAAGGAAAAGGTGGTAAGGGAAAGAGGCTGCTGATGGGGCCACACAGCCTGGAAGAGGTCACAGCCAGCACTGGTGGCTCTGCCGAGGCCAGTCAGCCCAGTACCACTACAACCCTGTCCACCTGAACTGCTAGTACCTCTCATGTTGCCACCCCCTCTGCCTGTACCAGAACCCACGCCAGGGCCGGCACCAGTACCATGCATCCCGGAACCCTTGCCCCTGCCAGTCACCCCACGGATGGAACCGCCACTGCCCAATCCAAGTAAACAAGGGGCACAAGGCACAGAGAGGCCTACAGGTATGGTATTAGGCACAGTTGGAGACAGTATTAAAGAGTATATAGAGCAGATTATATCAACATTGGGGGAGCGGGGATTGGGGCAAATGGTGACAGCATTGTCAGAAATAAAAGCAGATAAAGGAGAAAAGAGAGATGGGGAGAAGATAGGAGAAAGGGGTGGAATAGGATCAAGGGAGGTAGGAGCTCCCGGGATGAGGATAGGGGAACATGTCCCTTTGTCCACTAAAGAATTAATATGGAAGGGAGAATATGTAGATATATTTGCTTTAGTGAGCAGGGAGGCTGCGACCAAGTATGAAGAGGCTGAGAACATAGGCCGAGATGGCAGCAGCAGTGGTCTTATTGGGGAAAAAAGAAGAGGACAAATTTACAAAGGGAAAGACATGGGATGGGTGGTTTGTAGGTTTTTCCACATATTCGGCCATAGTGTTGAAGAAGAAACCAGAGTTGGGTATACTTTTAATCACATACTCATTGATAATAAGGAGGGCAAAGGCAAAAGGAGGAGTGGGTTGGATACTCTATGATGAGCTCTTTAGGTAAAGGATGACAACATACAGGGATGTCTGGTGGGACATGAAACAGCTGGATTTGTGGATGAATTACATACTGGACCAATCCACACTAGAACGTGAGGCAGGTAAGAAGGTGGGGCTATTGCAAAAATGTTTTGGGGATACAACAGGGACTTTTGCTCATGGCCGCAATGTCGTTTCAAGCACGCATGTTCAAAATGCAGGGGGAACCACCCAATCTCTAGTTGCAGAATGGTGTGGAATCAAAGGGGCCAGTTAGGGGGTGCACAGGGGATAACCAACCAACCTTTTCAGGAGGTGGGACAAGGATACAGGAGACAAGTATAGACAAGAGGGGTTGGGGCAGAGGTTATGGTGGCAGAGGGTCACAGACATATTGAGGACAAAAGGGCCAGGGGAGACAGCAAAAAGGTTGGGGGACGGGAGGCAGAGACGTTTTTGTGTCAGCAAAGACCCCAATCAAGAAAGAGGCATTCGAGCAGTGGTTGAGACACTGTCCAGACAAGAAAGCAATGGAAGAGATTATGGCAGATTTCTGGATAGGTTCTTTATTACAGTCCATGGGTCCTAGACAAGCACCAGAGGCAAGGAACCTAGGGTCGGTAAAGTGCAAAGAAAGGATTTTAAAGAAAAAGACAGAGAAGGAAAAAGATGCAGGGAGGGTGGAGGGACTCTTTAGTGTTTCTCCGTTGAAGAATCTCAGGATTTCTCCATTAGGTTTCGTGCCAAAGAGGCAGCCGGTGGAGTTTAGGATGATTCACCATCTTTCTTATCTAGCAGGGGAGTCGGTTAACGATTTCATAGGGGAAGAACACAGTAGGGTGACCTATGCAACATTAGAAGTTGCAGTGCAGACTATTAGGGCAACCCCCAGGCATGGTTGGCTAAGACAGACATTGAGTCAGCTTTTAGATTATTGCCAGTATGATGAGATGATTGGACTTGTTGGGGCTTAAAACTGATGACCAGTACTACTTTGACAAGGCCATGCCCATGGGCTGTTCCACAGCTTGTGCTACATTTGAAAAATTTAGCACCTGTATACAATGGATTTTCCAACAGAAGACAGGGTGCAGGGTGGTATTGCACTACTTGGTTGACTTTTTCTTAATATGGAGAGGAAAAGAGGAGGCAGAACAGATGTTAGCAAGCTTCAGGTGGTATGCAGAGAATTAGGAGTGCCACTAACGCCAGATAAGATGGAGGGCCCCAGCAAACAGTTGGAGTTCCTGGGGATTGAGGTGGATGCACGGTGTTCTGACTCCCAGATAGTAAAGTACAGAAGCTGTTCAAGGTGCACACTAGCAGAAGGAGGGTGCAGCTGAAACAGGTGCAGCAAGTTATGGGACATCTTGACTTTGTCCTCCGGCGATTGCCCCAGGAAGGGCATTCATGAGGCAGTTGGCCAGGGCTATGGCAGGAGCCACGAGACCTCACCACTGGGTAGACATAACAAGAGGGGTAAAGGAAGATTTCCAAGTATGGGAGGAATTTTTAGACAGATACAATGGTAGTTCATTTTGGCAAGAGGAGTGGGTATACAACACGGATTTGGAGTTGTATATGGATGCAGCAGGGTGGTTTGGAATGGGTTGCTGCCTGAGAGGAAAATGGTTTTCAGAACCATGGCCAACAGATTGGCTAAAGAGAGGACTGAAGTGGGATATTACATTGTTTGAAATTATGCTGATTTGGGCCTATACTTTAGTTTGGGGGGAGGAGCTGCGGAATCAGAAGGTCAAATTCTGGTGTGATAATAAAGCAGTGGTGGAGGTCCCTAACAACATGAGGGGCAAAGTCAGACACAGTCACAGGGTGCTTAGGCAGCAAGTTTTAAGGGGTTCACAGGTGAACATGTCATTCAGAGCCAGGCACATAGAAGGGGTGTGGAATATATTGGCTGACCTCCTTTCCTGTCTGCAGTTGCATCGATTCTGGATGCTGACACCGATAGCGGAGGAACAGGGAACGCTCATTCCAATGAACATCTGGGACACTGGCAAGATGGAGCTGAAATGCTGTTTCATAACTCATGGGCACCCCAGACCCTAAGGACCTATGAAGGGGCATGGAGGGCATTTCAAACATTCAGGAGGGAGCACAGCATGGAGGTAAGTGGGTCGGTTACAGAGGAGCAACTGGGAAAGTTTACAGTGGAGCAATGGGAAAAGGGGGTGGCACATAGCACTATGGAGGTATACTTAACCGGGGTAGCATAATTTTCAGTTTGAAAGGGTGGAGTGACCCCACAAAATCTATGCTCATCTGGTGAATCATGCAGGGTTGGAGTCATATCAGAAAAATGACAGCGGATAGTAGACACCCAATAGTGGAACAGTTATTAGACAAGTTGGGGGGAATACTGCCCAAAATCTGCAAGTCTAACAACGAAGCACAACTGTTTTGTACGATTTAGCTGGTAATGTTTGCAGGGGTGTTGAGAGTAAGTGAAGCGGCAGGACACGAGAGAAGGGGAGAAGATTGGGGGTTGAAATGGGACAATGTTACAGGGGAAGGGGGCAGTCAAATTAAGGATCAGAAGGTCCAAGACCGATCAGGAGAGAAAAAGGGAGCCTAGTTACCATCAGAAACTATCGGGAAACTGCTTTATGACCAATTAGAGCTTTGTGGGCCTAAGCTGCAGAGCATTACACAAGAAGAGGGTGGTTATTTGTGCACAGAGATGGGAGATGAGTGACAAGTTATCATCTCACAGCTGTATTGAAGAAGGGCATGGAGTTTATAGGAGAAGATCCAGCTAAATGCTCTTCCCACTCATTTAGAAATGGGGGCGTCTTCGCAACTAGTGGAGGATTGGGAGTCAATAGCACGGGTACAAGAAGTGGGGCAGTGGAAGTCCGCTAGTTATAAGAGGTATATTCGATCATTACAAGATTAATGGTATTAATGTATTTTCCACTGTTTTCTGTTTACAGGTGAAAACGTGAGATGGGTAGTAATTATGGGGGGTAGTAAAAAAAAAAAGAGAAGAAGAGGAGTGGGGGGTTTGCCAGAGAGAGGTAATAAGTGATGTTTTGTTTACCTAATCAGGTGGAGGGCATGTCACAGAAATACGGATCTGTGGGCACTCTTACATTTACTGGGATAAATGGAGAGCTGAAAAGGCCAGGGGAAAGCTGCTGTGTCAGGACGTGAGACAATGTAGACTGGTATGGCGAGGAATTCGAAGAATGAGATGGGCGCAATTGCTACCAACCGTGAGAGAAATGAGGCAGAGGTGCCCCACCCCAGACTTAATTATTATACACCTTGGGGGCAATGATATTGAGGGAAAACCATGGTTGGATACTTACTTGAGGATAAAACAAGACCTTGAGAAAGTCAAGCAATGGTGGCCTGGGGTAAGTCTAGCGTGTCAGACATGATAGCAAGGAGGGTCTGGAGGTGGGAGCACAGCTACGTAGTGGTAGGGAGGGCAAGATGGAAGATGAACAGAAGGATAGGGACACTGGTAAGGAACATGGGGGGCAGTGTGATATTGAGAGGGGTAGAGGAGTGGGTAGATTATTTTTATAGATCGGACGGAGTACACTTGTCAGACCTAGCAATAGATATGTTCAACACAGAGATGATGGGTTTTATTGAAACATGGAGGAAGCAAGAAGGAAAGTGAAAAGAAGAAAGGGTAAGGGGAAGGCCAGTCATCCAATGCAAGCTGGACACTGGCTATGGGGAAAGTGGGAGGAAAAAGGGGGGGGGGGGGAGTGACAGAGAATAGGATGATAAAAGAAGGAGAAAAAAGCAGTCTCAGTTTTCACTGTTACCTACAAGAGAAGAAAAGGAAGAAATCACCCAGGTTTTCACCTGGGGAGACGAGAAGAAGAAGAAGAAACTAAAACGGGTGTGTTGATATATGCTGATATATATTATTGAATATGAATCAAGGAGGAAGAAATGGATTGTAAATGAATAATAGCGAACATTGATAAATGTAAATAATGGAGGTGCAAAACTGAATAAATTAAACATAGAAACATAGAAGTTGATGGCAGATAAGGACCCAAAGGCCCATCCAGTCTGCCCATTTCTTTTTCTACCTTATAAATGTGCCATTGGCCTTTGCTCTGTCAATGGCCTATCTATTCATACTCATCTGTATTGCTCCCTTATGCCTATCCCATGCCTGTTTGAAGCCCTGCACTGTATTTATATCCACCACTTCCTGAGGTAGGCCATTCCATTCATCCACCACCCTTTCTGTGAAAAAGAACTTCCTCACATTACCCCTTAATCGGCCTCCCTCTAAGCTCATGCTGTGTCCTCTTGTCCTGCTATTTTTCTTATATTGAAACATGTTAGACTCTTTCATCTTGTTATTGCCCTTAAGGTGTTTGAATGTTTCAATCATATCACCTCTCACCCTCTTTTGCTCTAGGGTATACATATTGAGCTCCATTAATCTGTCCTCATATGTTTTCGGATGCAGTCCCTGCACCATTTTGGTTGCCCTTCTCTGTACTGCCTCACTTGGTTAATGTCCTTGTGAAGGTGTGGCCTCCAGTACTGCACGCAGTACTCCAGATGGGACCTAACCAGTGTCTTGTAAAGAAGGATTATTACCTCCCTCTTCCGACCTGTAAATTGATTGCCAGTCTGAGCACAACAACATGCAACTGGTCTGTCTTTTGTTGGTGGGGGGGGATCTGGGACAATGAAGTTTGCCCCTTTAAGGTGGCAGACCAAGTTGTCCTGGAGGACCCCCCTCCCACGGCAGGTAATGGGATTGTTCAGACTGAGAAAGGGGGAGTGGGGGAAGTAACAGGAATGAGTCACAGGGGAGGGGTTATAACCTCAGAGGAGAGAGGGGGAGGGCAGGGCCTGGGGGTAGCAGGAGAAAGGTGATAAGTGAAGGGGAAAGAAGAAGGGGAAAGAAGAGGGCATTTGATATGAGAATATAAGGAGCAGCACAGAGGAAGGCATCCTCTTTTGCTGAGAATTTTGTTACTTCCCACCCACCCTACAAAAGGGGGAAAAAGGTGGTGAGTCCTATGGAGGACAAATATGGACTGCCAGAGGTGAATGGCAGGAAAAGTGTTTTGTCATTGCATTTTTATTGTCCAGAAGTAAAAATCTGATATGTGGCTGTCTCAAATTGTTAACCAAAATGTGTGTCCTTTCTGATTCAGATATTTAGAAACAGTAATTGCTGTAATTATGTGAAGCTTTCTTGTACAGTAGAATAGCATCTGTATGTATAACAACACTGTCTAGAAAGGATCATATTGCAGTTAATTAGATGTGTTTGATTACTAAATAATTTGTGTAGCTGTCAGTGAAAATTGGTTTCTGTACTATACTGTATTTTCTCTCAAATTATCTGTCCCAGAAAGCAACTGTTACCAAGTGTCTCCTGATATAATTTATATACTGTGTGTAAGTCTCTGCTGTTCCCAATACTTTAACTGTTGTTTTTATTTCAAGTTAATGTGTATGAAAGAGAGCGAGCACATGCTCTGGATGTAGAAACTTGGACAGTATTGATTAATAAAAAAAGACTTGTTTTAGTTCAGTCGGTATGCAGGTGGGGGTGCATGTGCTCTGGACTATTGCTGCTGTGAGGGACTCTGGATTACTGCTACAGTGCATGAAAAAGGGAAGGGAGTGTTCAGTATCTCTGTCCTGATTTTCATGCCAGTATTGTTCTGCTTCATGTCGTTAGTGCACATCACATGTTCGTAGCCAGGCTGCTGCTGATGTTGTAGGAGTTTGAACTCATTCCAGCATGCCAGAACACTGTTCTGCTCAGATGCCAGTGTACCTGAAAATGGGTGGGGGTGGAATGTTCAGTTGTGGTCTGGCATGCCACTCTGCCAAGATGCCGGCTTGCTGAAAAAAGGGTGCTGAGTGTTCAGTTGTTGACTAGGATCGCCAGCATTTTGTTGAGCCACTTTTATAGCAACATGCTTGAAAAGTTGGCTACTACTTCTAAACAAGTAATTGGTGCTTGGTGTGTCAAATTTGAATATGTAATTTTATTTATGTTGCATCCACCATCCATGGGGAGGTTGCTCTTGATCACCAAATTCGAATATATAATTTTGTTAATGTTGCTGCCAGTGTGATGGTGAGGCATAATTTTGTTTATGTTGCAGATGACATGTTAACAATTAGCATTTCCTTACAAATTGCTATTAATACATATTGTACCTCACAGCACTTTACAACCAATGAGAGACTGGTATTGTTAGACTGTAGTGTTGTGGCAGCCAGTTCACACATCAACACCCACATACAAGCTTAGAAAATTGCATAAGCCAGCTTTATGGGATTGGGAATGTAGGCTAGGACACTTTGGAAAATCCCTACATTTGCAAAAGTGCCTTTGGTTCTTTTACTTCCATATGGACACCCACCAGACTAGCTCCAGAGATGGGAGGACTGGACCAGAGTTCAACACCTCAATTGAAGGATGCCACA
The DNA here is from genome assembly GCA_016271365.2 of Neoceratodus forsteri. NCBI lineage: Eukaryota > Metazoa > Chordata > Ceratodontiformes > Ceratodontidae > Neoceratodus > Neoceratodus forsteri. The sequence continues at coordinate 783,083,507 of CM057458.1, read as the reverse complement.
TCGCGATAGTGCATCATCCCCCCTAGTACTGCACTTGGGTGCCAGCATTTATGCCATGATCCCAATTCCTATGCAGGACTAGAACCCATAACCTTCTAGCCCAGAGGTGGATGTGCTACCAACTCAGCCATATTGATACCCTAAAAGTGTGGCTCAGTTGGGGTGAGTTAATGTACCAGATCACCAGAACAGAATACATAATTTTGTTAATGCTGCTACCGGTTCATGTGAAAAGGTGTTTGTGTGTACTTCAGATTAAACATCAATAAAATAAACTCACATTAAGGGGGTGTGTCTATGTGTGTGTGTGTGTGTGTGTGTGAATTTTATACAATGGTTTCATTTTGTATCACCAATAGTGATGGTAAATAATGCTTTGGTTTATTTGTTTCTGTGCCAAATGTATTGGTCAAACCGGGACCAGACCACAGTGGTAAAAGCTGGATTTCCTGGTTCAGAAAGACCAGCTGGAATGGCACAATATTCACGGTCTGGCCATTACGCCTATTCCAGATTTCAGCACTAGATTAATGAAGACCACACAAACCCTCCAAAGTGTTAAAAGGTGCCTGGCTCCCAGACCAGCATTCAACCATTGAACTGCCCACACTGCACCTTCCAGACACTTCTAGCCCCCAAACCAGCCTCCAACATACAGCCAGCCATGCTCCCAGCAGATAAACCACCATTCTGACCTCCGATCCCCAGCAACCACCCTCTATGCAGCTGGACAACCCTTCCAGGACCACCCTCCTTTCCACCAGCTGGCCACTCATCCAGCCCTCATATCAGTCTCCCCTCTTTAAATTGTCCAACCTGAGCACTTGAATGACCACCCTTTGTATCTCTGTGCCATCTAGGGATGGACTGGCTACCCTGGGGAATGAAAGCCTACCCTTGGTCCAGAATGCCTGCCCTGGTGCTGGAATGCCCACCCTCTGTGCCTCAGGAATCAGCCTGATGGTCATAATGCCCACTCAGAGTGGAGGACTGACCACCCTGGTTATTGGAATGCACACCCTAGAGCAGCAGTGCCCTCCCACATGGATGGAATATCCACCCTGGATGCCAGAATGGCCACAGTAGGACTGGAATGTTCACCCAGCTGGGATGTCCTCCATCTCTCAAATCAGCAGGTATCCACATTGATAGAGCTCATCATGTTCTTTACATATCCCATGCATTCTATCCCTTTTATAAAAATGCAAAGGGTTATCAAGTCTTTGTGCTATTGCACAGATCAGTGTAACAGCACAGGCAAAGGGGCAGTGGAAGGCCTTATTATTAATAGTGCCAGTATGCAAGTCCATGACGTGCCCTACACAGTGTCTCCACAGTACCCTCACAACCCAGTATACAAAGCGCAGTGATCTCATGTCCACTAGACATACTATAAATACTTTTACAAGGGTTTTCTACCTTGAGAATCAGAACATCCCTTAACGCAAGAGGAACAGTTATGTGGTGCTCAGGGCTGCCGATCATTGAAATGCTTGGATATGGGGCTATGGGGGGAGTATCGTCTGCATACCAGGAAGGAAACAATTGCCACCAACAGATATAGGGCCACTGGACCACTAATTTAGACCATAGAGGTACATTAAAATTCAGACTCGATATTCACAGGATGCATGCACAAAGATACAGATCTTTGGGGGGTTTTGTTGATGACTCCAACAGTAGCACCATGTGTCTGCAGCATGGATCTTGTCATGCAAATCATGAACCTGGTGCCATGCCATATTCCCTCCCCTGCTGTGGTTACAATCCATTATGTTAATGGTTGCACAGACTATATGCTGCCCATTCATCTAGAATAGTTGTTTGCATAATAAAGACATACAGAGATAGTGCAGAGTTTTGCTTTTAGAAGCAGCAGCTAGCAGCTGAAATGGAGCTAGCATTTACTTTTGCTTCAGCTTTTAGAAGCAGCAGCTAGCAACTGAAAGGGAGCTAGCATTTACTTTTAAAAGTGCCTCATTTTGGAGAGGTTCATTTTGGAGAGGGAATCTAGCAATTAAAAGGGAGCTCGCATTTGCTTTTTTAGAGTACCTCATTTTGGAGAGGAAGAGGGAATCAGCTAAATCTCCCCTTCCCATATCATTTAACTGCTAACAGCTACTGTTAAATGGGAGAGGCCTGTAACCTGTAAACAGAGGAGTCAGTTGTGCCCCAGCTCCATTTTGCTTCAGCTTTTAGAAGTAGCAACTAGCAGCTAAAATGACGCTAGCAATTGTTTTTAAAAGCACTCATTTTGGAGAGGAAAGCTAGCAACTAAGAGGGAGCTAGCATTTGCTTTTAAGAGTACCTCATTTTGGAGAGGAAGAGGGAATCAGCTAAATCTCCTCATCCCCTAGGACTTAACTGCTAACAGCTAGTGCTAAGGGGTGGTAATAGCATTACCCACCCTCCCAACCACCCAGATTCTTTCTACATTTATAAAAGCCAAAGGGATCTTCCTGCAGGGCTCCTAAAGGAAGACACCAGTCAGAACAGGAAGACAGGACAGAGAAGATGCAGTGAAGTGGGAAAGAATCAGTGACACATACAGGTCAGGAGGAAAACAGACATGGACATTCAGATCTGCCAGAGCTGCGGAGAGCTGGTAGTAAGGCAGACAGTCTGGAGACTGGTGTGCTCCTTCTGCAGGACAGTTGCAGAAATACTGTATGGCGGGAGCTATGGCAGGCAAGAGAAGAGATCATGAGGCTGCAGAGGAGACTGGATTGGGGATGCCCAATTCCTCTTACCCAGCCACTCCCCCAAAGGTCCACGGTCTTGTGGGATGGTTGGTGGTGGTGGGAGGGGGCATGGGGCACCTAGAGTTAAGATGGGGCACCACCAGCCACATGCTATCCACACACAGAATAATTTTGCCCCCTAGCCAGGTGACAGAAATCAGGTGAGGAAGAAGGAAGAATCAAGCAGGACAAACCTGATACAAGAAAACAGGAAGAAGGTACAAAGTGGGAGAGGAAGAATACACAGAACAACAGGAGGATTCTGGTCATGTGAGACTCTATGTTGCGAGAAGTGGAGGCACAGTCCATCCATATGAAGGGAGCTGAAACCATGTTTAAATGCATGCCAGGGCATCTGCAAGGAGAGCTAAGGACAGAATAGAATGGCTGGTGAGAAGTGATCAGCATTTTGTGGGGATCATTGTCCACCTTGGGATAAATTACATAGCAAATAGAACTATGGAAAAGCCAAGGCAAACATGAAGACCCTAGGGGAGAGTCCAAAGGAGTACACAACACATCTGGCATTCTCTGAGGTGTTGCCAGTTTGTAGGAAGGGCAGAAGTGAGGATAAGATCAGGACTGAAGAGATCAGGGAATTCAACCAGTGGCTGCAGGGTAGGTGCGCAGACAATGGGATGCACTACATTGGAGACTGGGGACCTTCTAGGACAGGAAGCTCTTCAAGCATGATGGTCTGTATCTCACCGGGGAAGGAGAGAGAGCACTAAGGCAGAAGTTGGAGGTTTTCTTGGAGGGTTTAAACTGGGAGGTCTCCAGCACAGAGAAGAATACCTAAATGAGGATGCAGCAGAAAGATAGGAAGGTAAGGGGATTGGTGAATGGAAGGGAACCCCTCCCGACATTGGACTAAAGGAAACAGGCATGGCCATGAGCAAGGAGTGGTCATAAGTAAGAAAGGAAGGACCTTATGTAAAGTACAGGAGGGGCAGACACAGAAAAGGGGGGATGGTACTGAGGTTATAGCAGAGGGGGGAGGCTGGGGTTGGAAGGCTATGTGCACCAATGCCTACAGCCTGGGTAACAAAATCCAAGAACTTGTGGCATTAATGGCCTCTGAGGACATGAATATCAAGGCAGTCACAAAGACATGGAGCAATAGCAACCATGCATGGGAGCTAGCTATTCCAGGGTACACACTGCACAGGTGGGACAGGGAAGGCACGAAGGGGGAGGGGTGGCATTGTGTGTCATGGAAGGGATAAAAGCGACAGTCCCACAAGACAAGGGGGGAAGCAGAAGTGCTGTGGGTAACCCTGGAGGTGGGGAGGGGAACAGTACTTAGAATGGGAGTAATATATAGACCCCCAGTGTAGGTGGAGGATGTAAACAGAGAACTGCTGGAGACTATAGAGAACATGGCAACAAAGGGTGAATTGCTACTAATGGGTGTCTTCAACTTGCTGGATGTGGACTGGAGCATCCTGATGGCAGACTCAGCCAAAAGTAAGGGATTCCTGCAATTCCTGCAAGGGGCAGGTCTCACACAGCTAGTGAGGGAGCCTACAAGGGAGAATGCAATTCTGAATCTTGTGCTAAGCAATGGGGACAGGATAAAGGAAGTCACAGTGGGGGAGAGCCTAGGGGCTAGTGACCATCGAGCTGTGGGGTTCACCATAAGGACATTGCAGGAGGCTAGCCACACGAGGACTAGAATCCTGGATTTCAGGAGGACAGACTTCGGTAAGATGGACGCTGAATTCAAGAAGGTTATACAGGGATACAATGACATAAGGGGACTGCTAGAACAGTGGGATAAGATAAGGGAAGCCCTGCACCTAGCGGCAAACCATTGCTCCATGCCCTACAGCAAGAGCAAAAGAAAGAGGAAACCACTGTGGTTCTTGAGGGGAGTAGCAGAGCTAGTAAGAGGCAAAAAGATGATATTTCTGACGTACAGAATCGGTTTTTTCCTCCGATCCTTTCCCTCTGCAATGTGGTGTCCCCCAGGGTTCAGTGCTCTCCCCCATGTTGTTTGCAGTGTATATGCTGCCCCTCAGAGACATTGTAAGAAGGTATGGGCTGAGGTTTCACTGCTATGCTGATGATACCCAGCTCTACCTGTCTTTTGCCCCCGACCAGGTTAGTGCTCTCTCGGTATTTAATAGCTGCCTCACTGAAATCCAGGACTGGATGAATGTGAGCTGGTTAAAGTTGAACACCGGTAAGACTGAGGTTTTGATCGTGGACCCAGGTCGTGGGTCAGGGGGGTTGGGGTCCGGTCAGCCCACTGGCGTATTGCTGGGGAGGATCTGATCCTTACCTCTGAATGGGTGCGTAACCTTGGAGTGGTACTTGATGACGGGCTGACTCTTCGCCATCAGGTGTCAGCAGTCGTTAAGTCCGCATTCTACCATCTTAGGAACATCGCCAGGGTGAAACACCTTGTTCCGTCCAGCGATTTACCTGTGCTGGTCCATGCTTTCGTGACATCTCACCTTGACTATTGCAAATCCCTTTACTTGGGGCTTCCTGGGGTTGATATCTGCCACTTGCAGCTAGTGCAGAACGCTGCTGCAAGGTTAATGATGGGGTGACTAGAAGGACACATATTACCCCTGTGCTGCGCGATCTGCACTGGCTGCCTATACAGTGGCAGATCACCTTTAAAGTAGGTCTTTTGACCTTCAAAGCCCTGCACAGACTCAGCCCTGACTACTTGAAAGAGCTTCTGATTCCTTACCACCCCGTGTGACAGCTCCGTTCAGCCGACGAGGGGTTGCTAGAGGTTCCGAGGGTTATATTGAAGTCTTCTGGGGCTAGGGCCTTTGGGTTCACGGCTCCAACCCTCTGGAACTCTCTGCCTCGCCGGCTTGGAGAATGCACGACCATGGAAGCCTTTAAGTGGGATTTTAAGACTTTCTTATGGAACAAGGCTTTTGTGGACTGATGCTGTTATGAACTGTTGTTTTTATATGTATCTTCTGATTTTATGATTCATTTGTACAGCGCCTTAGTACTTGAAAGGCGCTAAATAAATAAAGTTTTATTATTTATTATTATTATTATTACAAGGTAACACAAAGCAAGGATGACAGACAAGAATACTTGGAAAAATGAAGGGAAACGAACAAGGCAGTAAGGGCAGCAAAGGCCAAAACCAAGGAAAAGCTAGCTAAATCAGTGAAGGAAGGAGGGAAGGCATTCTTTATGTATATTAGTGAGAGGAGGAAGACATGGGGGAGATTGTGAGACTTAGGGAAGAGGGTGGCAGGGTAGTGGAGAAAGACATTGAGAAGGTGACTGTCCTCAACAAATACTTCTGCTCTGTATTCATGGAAGAAGACAATGGGGATTGTTCCCCAGTATTGGAGAAGGGCTGGACATTAGACCTTTTTCAGAAGACAGAGTAAAAAGAGCACTAGAATGGCTTAGGGTGGATAAGGCTATGGGGCCTGATGGGATACACCCGAGGATCCTAAAGGATCTCTGTAAGGATCTGGTTAAACCTCTGGCTAAGCTGTTCAGCGGATCACTGGAAACAGGTGTGGTTCTGGAGGAGTGGAGGGGGGCCACAAGTGATACCCTGCACAAAGGTGGTAGCAAGGAGGAGGAGGAGGCAGGAAACTACCACCCGGTCAGTTTGACCTCAATAGTAGGTAAAATGATGGAAACCTTGCTTTAGGAAAGGCTCGTGGACTACCTAGAGACAAAGGAGTTGCTGGACCAAAGGCAACATGGATTCATGGCAAGGTGGTCATGGCAGACCAACCTGATTGATTTCTTTGGCTGTGTGACAAAGGAGATAGACCAGGGCAGAGTGGTAGATGTGGCTTATCTGAACTCCAGGAAGGCCTTCGACACAGTCCAATACAGGACACAAATCCACAAGCTGGCAAATCTGGGGGTGGGGACAGAGGTGGTCACGTGGGTTAGAAACTGGTTGAGTAACAGAATACAAAGAGTTGTGGTAAATGGGGTTAGCTTACAGGAGGGACAAGTAACAAGTGACATACCCCAGGGATCAGTGCTGGGACCAGTGCTCTTCAATGTCTTCATAAGTGATATTACAGGCAGTCTAGATGGGAGGGTTAGCTTGTTCACAGACAATTCAAAGCTATTTAATAGGATAGATACACAGGAAGGTATAGAAAAAATTAGGAGACATCTGAAGAGGCTAGAAAACTGGTCCAAGGAATGGCAATTGGGTTTCAATGCAAAACAGTGCAAGATTATGCACCTAGGGAGAGGGAATCCTAGGATCAAGTATGAACTAGATGGGGTAACACTGGAGGCCACAACAGAGGAAAAGAATTTAGGGGTAGTCATAGCAGATAACCTCGAAGTAACTAAACAGTGCGACAAAGCAGTCAGAAAGGCTATCAGAATACTAGGGTGCATATGGAGGGGAATAACAAGTAAAAGGAGGGAAGTGGTGGTACCATTGCACAACTCCCTAGTAAGGGATCATCTAGAGTACTGTGTTCAGTTCTGCAGGCCCCATGTCCAAAAAGATATATACAGGATGGAGATGCTACAGAAGAGGGTGACAAAAATGGTGTCCGGGATGCAGCATAAGTTGTATGAGGAGAGACTCAGAACTCTCAATATGTTCTCCCTGGAGGAAAGGGGGGCATGATAGAGACCTTCAGGTATCTAAAGGGGATCAACAGGCCAGCCTGGTGGCACTGAGTGTTGAGGCACTGGATGACACACCTCACGCTATGCCAGTAACCTGGATTTGGGAATGACCTCGGGTTGCTGGGGTGCAGGCATGGGGGGAGAGGATGGGAGCAGGATCAAGCGTTGGCTTTCCTCTCCCAGGAAAGGGGTGGGGAAACAGACCCATAGTTCCACCATCATTGAATGGAAGTTCGGTGCCAGCACAGGTGGTCAACGGTGCAACAGGAAGAGAGGGGCATCCTGAACGGTGTGCAAGCGCGTGTGCCTCCACACGCATGTGCTACGTCGGGGATGTGTGGGTGTAGGAGCCATGAGAAAACCCACAAAAAAAACCCTGAAACTAAAGGGGATCAACAGAGTACCAGTGGGGAGCATCTTTCACATGAAGAGAAATAGCAGAACAAGGGGGCACAGCATGAGACTAAAATGTGGAAAACTTAGGGGGAACTTGAGGAAATTCTACTTCACTGAAAGGGTAATGGAGAGATGGAACAGTCTCCACCAGAAAGTGGTGGGGGCGGCCACAGTTCAGGGATTCAAGAATGACTGGGATAGGCACATAGGAATTATCAAGCTAGGATGAAAGGGAGGGGGGACTTGTAGCATCTAGGGTACCTTAAAGAGCTACTGACGCCTCAAAGCAAACTTTAGAAAACATAATAATTAGGTACAATTCTACTGCATTCCATTTATATTTTATGTATTTCTCCTCCCCATAATTTATTACTAAAGAAATTTGTACGAATATATGATCATTGTCCCTTAGAGTTCATTTTGAGTTCATCTACCTCTATAGCTTGCTTCCTACTTCATGTCATAATCCTCTGTTGTGACATCACAGTCTGTTTCCATGGGAGTAACTATGAGGTCGCAAGTAGTGCTCTTTGACTTCAGGTAGGGAGAAAGTAGCAGGAAGAGATGAACACTTCAAGGAGCAAAGATCCTGTTTTCATGCAAATGACCTCACTACTAAATAGTGGGGAGGAGGAATACAGAACTAACGGGAATACTAGCAGGACAGTGCCTAAATATTATGTTTCATTAAAGCTCTCCTGAATGTGTCACCAGCTCTTTAAGCATTGGAAAGAGGGATAGGGCAGACTGGATGGACCGCAAGGCCCTTATCTGCCGACAACATCTGTATCTATGTAGTGTTCAGACACCCATTTGTGGGGTACGGGTCATCCCCAGAGTAACCTTGAGAAGCTGGTTTGGAAGGTACCATGCAAGTCTGGGAATAAAAGAGTGTGCCATGGCAGAGTTACAGGTCTAAGATTAAGCATTGCTGATATATGACTTAGTCCGCACACGTATATGGATGTGCTGTATGCAGACTTATAGTAGCTACTGTCAGACCACGTCCTGTATCAGTGTACAGTATTGTATAATAGTAATAATACTGGATGTATGGCAGATGATGGCTGGACAGCCAGAGAGATGAGTGTAGGGGGGCAGGTGGCTGCCTCGGCAGGGGTGGGACTGACAGATACTGAGGAAAATAGCTGTGGATTGGGTTAGGGAGGGGGACCACCAGACACCAGGGAAACAAATCAGCCTAGCAGTTGCAGATTGGTTGAGGGTGGCACTTGTTGACAGGGAAACTTTAATTAACTCAGCAGTCAGGCATCAAGTAATTTGGGAGAACCTATGCTCTCATGGCCCATGGGTTTGGTAGCACTCCAGCCAACCACAAGCTGCAGTGTGGCAGTAAAATAAATAATTAAAATGCATCTTAAAAGGATTTTTCCAGAACCAACATGCTTAGTTTCTAGCAACTACAGTGGCGTGGTTCAGGTGCTGTTGCTGCTGGTGAGATGTTGGTGCTGGGTTTGGCTCCAACCCCTCTTCCACTCCAGAGCACACTTTTTATTTTATTTATTTATTTAGTTATTTAGTATTTATTGTTATTATTTTTTTAATATTTGAGACTTTTTATCCTTTTGGATGGCCCTACAAATTCAGTCTGTATCCATTACTGCCCTGACACCTCTTCATCTGATGCAAGGGCACGGCAAAAATTCCTGAAGCTTCACCTCCGCAGTGGTTATACCTCCCCAGAATCCAGTCTGGTGGCTGTGTTGGGGGCCAACAGGTGACCAGAACTTGGACAGACAGAATTTGGGTGCATGGATGCCATCCACCCTGGCCATCCCCATTATAATCTCTGCTTTTTTAATCCCTTCATTAATTTATGGTCTAAACCATGAAAGGATGAGGGACTATTGTCACATGGCTCCATGTGATGTTGGATATCTTCTTGACACTTGTCCATGAGACACTTTTAAAACTGGGAAGGCAAGAATCTCTCCAATAATCTAAGGGTGCTGTTTTTACCATGCACCGAGTCTTCTCTGGCCCATGGCTGGAAATTGGGATTATGTTTATAATCCAGATCTGAATACTCACTCCACCTAGTTAGTTATCTGGACACTCTTGTAAAAGACATTAAGTGATCCCCCTCAAATAAGCCAGGCATCACAGTTTCTAGTTACACAGTCAATGAAAAATATGGGTAGGGTGAAATCTGACCTGCCAGACTCTGGACCAGAATGGTAAACCCCAGACTGGCTAGGCCGCTGGAACAGGACCAGGTTCAACTTGCAAAGTCAAGCTAGTCTGGATTTCAATTAAAGGTTAATGGAGGGTGTGAGACCCCCCAATGTCTTTTAATAGGGTTTGACCCCCCCAACCAGTCCCACCCTATTTAACCATCAACACTGTACCATCTACACTCTTCTAGCATACAGATCAGCCTTCAGCCTACAGCAGACCACCCCTTAGGGACCTGGACCATCATTCCACTGGCCAGCCTTCTCTTTCTAGCCAATCACCCTTCCTGCAACTGCAACAATCTTTCAGCCACAGGACCAGCTTCCAACCCCAGTCAAATACCCATAGGCACCAACAGTGTTGGTGCTTGGGTGCTTGAGCACTCACAAAGCTTAAATGAGCACCTTCAATGATTTAAACCAGGGATCAATCATATTCTGACCACCACCACCTCCTGTTTCCGGTCCCTGTCTGATCTTCCGATTCTTCCTTTTGTGTTGGTTAGCTCATTTCAGCTCCCCCCCATGCTCTGCAGCTCGCCATTCAATCATACTTCTGGCGGCTCATTGTCAGTCAGCTCAGCAGTCTTTTGTCTCCCTCCAGTGCGCATTGCATCATCCATCTCTCACAGCTCAAATTGTTGGCTCCCCCAGCGGCCGATGCCAAAACAACAAAGCAGAATGGTTAGACAGAGCAATGGGGGAGGGACCATCACTGCACAAGCTGGCCTGGACGGAATTGGGAGGAGCAGGAGTGAGTTGCAGGGAAGGAGAAAAGGATGGACCACTGTCACTGCACCCAGTAGTGTAAGCTGAAGATGAGTTTGAATATCAGACAAACCAAACCAAATATATTACCTTTTGCAAACCTTATATTTGGCTCCTAGGTTACACTTTTACAAACAGGTTGCAAGGTAACAGTGATGTACAATTTTACTACAGTTTTGGTCTGCAGCAAAATTGTCATTTTCACCAGAAGGAAATGATTCAATCTTTTATCTTTGTTTTTAATATTATTATTGCCATATTTCCAAGGACATCACTTTAAAAGTACCTGAAAAGGCAGTCACAGGTCTGCTTTTACATCAGAGAATGCATTTGCCTCTTCTCTTGACAGAAAGGTAAGCATGAATCATCGACCAGCAAGGGGTGCATGGTGCACTCCCCTACAGAGAGCAGAGCATCTTGCTTACAAGACACAAATAGCCAGGCCTGCTGCTGACTCTATTTATCAACAAACTCATCAGTTTAGTGTAAAGTTCATATTCAACTGAATTTAAAGTTGCTTTTATAATCTGATTTGCCCCCCTATGGGTGTATTTTACCCATGCACCATATGACCTCATGTTCATATTATAGTGATGCAACAGCACCACTGTAGTTAGGGTTGATCAGGGGTTTCTATGGTAAACCTTACATTTTGCAGTTTAATATCTTCGCAACCTTTAAATAGACTTGCATGAAAGTTTGCATGTAAAGTCAAAGGGGTTAGGTCACTTGAGGTGTCAAGTTTTATTCTGGTTAAATGTACAGATTCTGAAATCCAGATAGTAAAAAAATTTAAAAAAATCAAGTTTTATTCAGTCCTTTGTCATCGCACCCAGACAGTTTAGAATGTTGGTCTGAAGTGTTCAGTGTAGAATGGACTTGGCCCATGGATGTGCATTTCGCTAGTTGAAAAGAAAAAGTAGTAATCTGCTCCAAAGTTACTACATTTTGAAATTTTGGTTCTGAGCATGCTCAGTGCAGTCTTTGGGATATTTGCTTGGATTGAAAAATGAATTTGGTCCATACAAACAAGGATCCTTTTTCTTATTGGGCCAATCCTTTTTTGTGAACAAAAAAATCCTTTATTTTATGACCGTCATCTTGTTTCTGTTTTTTTTTATTCAAACCTCACAAAAGTGAGATTTTCAGTGACACCAGTACATGTATCTTGAACATCGAGACCCCGTTAGGTGGATTCTGCACTTAACTATTGGAAAAATTACCCCAAATGTGTTTTTTTAACATTTTTCCATCCAGTTTTGTGACTCGCTTCATCTTTTGTTTTGTACGGCCATATCAAAAAATGATTTGGTCATACAACCAAGCATCCCTTGATATGAAAAAATAATTGGTGCTTATTATATTTTTTTTTTGTATGACGGGATCGTTTGTTGTGCAAATGAAAAGAAAAAAAATATGAAAAAGGATCCCTTCATACGAAAAAAAAACTTGGGGGGGGGAAACTAAGTCCAAATTATGTTTTCATATGTAGGCATTCTTTTTCGTATGAATGAAAAAAAAGCACACAAAAAAGGATCCCTTCATACAAAAATAATTTGGACTTTGTTTTTTTTTTCCCAATTCTTTTTCATTTTTTTTTTATTCTTATGAAAAAGGATCAGTTTATATGAAAAAAGATTTGGGACCTATTTTTTCCCCCGAATTCTTTCTTCGTATATAGGGATACTTTTTGTATAGAATTACAAAGTCACTTATACCCCCATAATGCAAAGCACCATGGGCTATATGTGCAAATTACTACAGTATATTATGCTGGTTCAACTTTAAGCAGAAATGCATGGTACCAAAAGGTCTTTCACACAGTCTGCAAAGGGTGCCAACAGAGGACACATACATGAGTTTCGTCCTACCAGGACTCGTCAGAGAGCCTCATCTGTGTGACACCCCAGTGGAATGAACCAGCTACCCTAAGATGGTCTGTCTGGGTTATGGTATGGTGAACCCAATAAAACCAAAAAATAAGCTAAAAGGCAAAGAACCTCAGCACACAAGTACTGAGGCAATGGTTACCCCAAAGGGCACTGGCTGGGAAGCCAAGTTTCAAAGAATTACAAAGTCACACATACCCCCATTATGCAAAGCACCATGGGTTGTATATGCAAATCACTGCAGTATATTATGCTGGTTCAACTTTAAGCAGAAATGCAAGGTACCAAAAGGTCTCTCACACAGTCTGCAAAGGGTGCCAACAGAAGACACACACACGAGTTTCGTCCTACCAGGACTCATCAGTGTGCCTCATCTGTGTGACACCCAACTGGAATGAACCAGCTACTCTAAGATGGTTTTTCTGGGTTATGTTGTGGTGAACCCAATGTATGCTTTTTTCATTCATCCATAATAGAATCCTTTCATACTAAAAAATATTTTGGACATCATTTTTTCTGGATTCTTTCTATGTATGAAGGGATCCTTTTTCATATGCTTTTTTTGTTCATACAAAAAAGGATGACCTCATATAAGAAAAAATCTGGACTTATTTTTTCTGTATTCTTTTTTTGTAAGAAGGGATTCTTTTTCGTATGCTATTTTCATTTGATACAAAAAAAGGATTAGTTCATATGAAAAAAGGTTTTGAACTCAGTTTTTTCACACAATCGAACTTGAAGAAGCCATAACTCCCTCAATATTTGAACTTAAAGAACAATGTTTATATCGAACAAAAATTCTTAAGCAGTACTACAAGAATAATATATATTCTGCCCCCGCCCCATGAAATATTTAGGGGCAGTATAAAAAAGCATAACAAATAACAAATGTTAATTTCCTTAGGATAGCATTGGAAATTTAACAAGTTATAACTCCCTCAACATACAGACTTAATGGCTGATCTATATATCAATACAAAGGTCTTAATGAGTACTGCAAAAATAGTACATATTTCTCCCTGACACTTTAGGTGCAATATAAAAAAATGCAAATTTCCATATGATAACATTGGAACTTCAACAAGCCATAATTCCCTCAATTCTTGCACCTAATTAAGAGTCATTATATATATAAAACAGAGGTCATAATGAATACTACAAGAATAAGAGATAATAACCCTAAAAAAAAAATTAGGGGCAATATAAAACAAAACATAACAAATGCAAATTCTTATAGGATAACATCAGAAGTTCAACAAGCCATAAGCTCCTCAATATTTGTATTAAAGGGGTAATATATGTATCATAGAAACATAAACCATGATAACAGAAAAAGACCATAGGTCTATCCAGTGTGCCCATGTGCTCAATAATCCTTGGAAACTTCTGTGGACCCTATTGTTCCTCCAGGGTACTAACCCTCTCTGTCTATCCCCATGATCCTCTGTGGTTTTGTCACCCCAGGTGACCAATATTCCATTCATTAGATCCCATGCTTGCTTGAATTCCCTGACTGTGTTTGTACCAACCACACTGGCTAACAGACCATTGCAAGGTTCCATCACCCTCTTCGTAAAGAAGTACTTCCTCACGTCCCTCCTGAAGATGTTTCCTGTTCATTTCTACTCATGACCATGTGTTCTTGAGTTGGTATTCAGGGTAAATATTTCTGCACGGTTTATCTTCTTAATTCCTTTCAAGAAATTGAAGGTCTCTATCATATCTTTCCTCTCTCTTCTGTTTTCCGGTGAGTACATATTTAGTGCCTTAAGATGCTCCTCATAGAGTCTGCACTGCTAGCACTGAATCATTTTTGTTACTCTGTGCTGCACTGTTTGCAACCTATCTCTGTCCTTTCTGTGGTGAGGACTCCAGAACTGGAAGCTGTACACTAGGTGAGGCCTCACCAGTGATCTGTATAGGGAAAGTATTACCTGTTTTCTTCTGCTATGAATACCACTCCCGATACATCCCAGCATCCTATTAAGGTACTTACTGATGATAATGCCTAAATCACAATCCTATTCTGTAGTGGTACATCTCACCAAATCATACAGCAGTCCATCTTGGGGTTCCTTTCCCCCAGGTGCATTACTTTGCACTTTTTGGCATTGAATTTTAACTGCCAGACTTTTGAAGACCTCTCTAGTTTTTGTAGTCTGCATATCCCTTATTCCCTCATCACTATCCACCCTTCCATATAGTTTTGTGTCATCTGCGAAGAGACACAGCCTGCTCTGGATTCCCTCACCAATGTCACTAATCACTTACAACTTCCCCAGATCTAATTGAGTCATTGAACAGTCCAGTCAGTGGTTAAGCCAGTTCTCCTCCTAATTCCCTAAGTATCCTTGAATGCAACCCATCTGGTCCTGGGTCCTTCTCTATCTTAAGGGCTGCCAGCCCTTTTAGGACCCTCTTGACAGTAAATATTGTCTGTCTCATTTCTGGGACTCCCTTAGTGGCTGCTTTCAGGCATGGACCCGCAGTCCTCCTTCTGAGTAAAACTAGTCATTTAGGACAGTGGCCTTTTGTTCATCATGCTCTGTCTTTCTCTATCCCCTAAACTAGCTGTGCAATGATCCCCTTTTTTCACTGATATATCTAAAAAACCTGTTTTTCTCAGTTCTTGACCCCATCTGTGATATACAGCTCCAGGTCTGCTTTTGTCTGCCTTACATCCCTCTTTGCCTCCCAATTTTTCTGTGGATAATCCTCCCTTTCTGCCTCCCCCTGCTTTTCTTTGTATTTATAGAACGCCTTCTTTTTGACCTTAACCGCTTCCCTGACCCTAGGTGAGAACCATAGTTCTGTTTTAAACTTGCTTTTTTTAGATACTATTCTTATTTTGCCTTTGATGCCTTGAGTATGGCTCCTTTATTGCCCTTTTTCTCTCCTCAAATGTTTTTACATCATCCACCCCGACTAACTTCTCTCTGACCAGTTTCTTCAACCTATTGATGTCCTCCCTTCAAAACTCAAGGACTTCAGTTCTTGATTCTGAGTTGTCAGTCCCAAGGGTCAATATAAAGCACACAAGGCTGTGGTCTATATTTTCCCAGTAGCATTCATCCTCCCACAACACACACCATCTCTGAGTTGGTGATCACCACATCAAGGATTGTGTTCTGCCTGGTAGGTTCCTTAACAAGTTGCACCAGCAGGCAGTTGTGGAAGGCATCCAGTAATGTCTAACTCCTGTCGCTCTTGACCGCCAGGACCTCCCAGTTGACATTAGGCAGGTTCAGGTCACCCACCACCTCTACTTCCCTCCTTTGCTGGCCTCTTTTTATGGCTGAAGTGGGCTGAGCACTACAGATGTTTTGCATGTACAAATGGGCTGACGTCATGTTTTCCATCCGTGAAACTGGCTGAAGGTGTAAATAGTCTTCTCCGCCTGACCCTCCTCCAAGAAGCAATCAGCCGATGTTGTCCCTATGGACTGAAGCACTGGACTATTTCACAGTGGGCAGTTTTTTTTAAAAGTGGGCATTTTTTTAAAGCCATTTCTGCATCCCCCTCCCCTTACATAGCAAGCAGAATTGGGATCCCTGCTGTTTCTCTCCCTTCCCCACTCCCACCCAGAACAGTGTGTCTGGTCCCATTCTCCAGCCATGAGAAGCTGCCAGACAGTGAGTGTGACAGGGGTGCTGACAATGTGGGTGCTAAGCTGCTTGAGCATCCACAAAGTTTCAATAAATGAGCACCCTCAATAAAATCTTCCTGAATCCTGCAGACCTCTCACCGAATCCTCCTTTTATAATGTCCTGATCCAGTGATGTGACAGTGACCCACCCCTCTCCCATCATATCACATTTCCTTTACCTCTCCAAGTGTCTGGGATCTGAACTCACCCCTTGTCTGGAGCCAGAGACATCGGTCCTCCTACCCATACAGTACGTACCCATTTCCACTTTATACAGTGCCCAGCCATGACGCACCAACCCATGGAACCCCGCCGATCTTGGGAATGGACAAATTGCAGTGAGGGACCGATAGCACTTTAATTTTACAAACTGATCTCAATTCCCTTCATCTCAATGCCCTTCACATCGCTTCGCAAGTAGTGCACAGTAGACCAACTGCCATTTGTGATCTCATGGACCCCAGCCTAGCATCACACTCTCACGATCATGACCCATTTCTTCTGCATACACTCACTGCTGAAATAATTATTGTGATTTGCAACTTAACATTACACCCAACCCCCAATCCTGGAACCCCTATAGTCTCCTTAAAGCTAGCAACTCAGACAATCTATAAAAGCCACTCTGACCATTAGTAAAACAATATATATCTTTCCCCACTGCACATTATTAAAACACAAATTCCTTATTTCAAAAACCCCTTCTCGTTCTGGTTTCAAGATATTACTTATCCAGACAAGTACCTGAAGGTTTGCTAATTGCAATACTTAGTTCTGTTCCTCCTGGTTCTGTTCATTTGCTTTTCTGTTTATTTTTTTTGGCTGCATGTCATTTTATTTCACATTTTCACTCCCGTATCATCTCGGTAAATGTTAACTTGCCTCCGACTTCAGGCTCGCAGTTGAAATGGGACTCCATTAGGAGGCACTGACTGAGGCGGCCGCCAATGAGATAAGCAGCGAGTCCGCTGGATGAGGAGGCTTGAGCTGCCTGCCTGAGCCACAGGTCTGTCTCCAGCAGCACTGATGGAGCACATTGCATATCAGTGGCCTGCCCTCTCGCACACATTATGCAACAGCTGCAGCAGCAGCAACTATGGCACATAAACAACACTTCCTTGGACTATACCCACATACATTTGGAATTCTGCTCTTTGTTGTTTGGTTTGCAAGCCTCCTGTATTTTTTTCCTGATCCAAGATGCCAGGTTGGAGGAAGAATCTCACTCTGTGTCTGCAGAAGATGCAGGATGATAGTAGGGTCTGTGTGGTATTCTGCTCTGCTGATGTGAGATTGCACTGCAGATCCAGTTTTGAAAGCATCATGTTGGAGGTGGAAGGGATGTGCAAAGACCTTAGGTCCTACAATTTGTTAAGGCTACAGCTTCTATTTTTTTCTGAGGACTACCTTAGAGAAGTTTAAACTGTGGAAAACAGCAATTAAACTTGCATCCTAGGGAAGCAATTTGATGGGTGACTGTGGTAGTGGGTCTTAGTTTGGTTAAAGCTGCATATTTGTTATGTGAAACATTTAAACTCGTGTTCTTTTTTTCTTCATGCAAAGTCAGTTTAAGCATTGGAAGCTGGAGAGTAATCTTTATCAGGTCTCCACCCTAAATCTCCAGGATAACCTCTGAGTTGAAGTTGTTGACCTGAATTTGAAATTTGACAGAAACATCGGATGCTTTGTTATTTGTCATGCTGCTGTGGGTCTGTTATATCTGGCACAGGCTGGGATGGTAGATGTTTTCGGGTACTACTAGTGACCCGGCTCATTGGTTGTATACTGAACATTGTCAAAGTAAGCACCTGCACAGCAGCCTAGAGTGCCAAAATGGTTTATAGTATGTGGTGTGACTGTGTATAAAAATCAGTTTAGTCAAAATCCCTGTTGCGTATCCAGAAAATTCCTTGTGAATGAAGTCAAAGGTGATAAAATGCTGTTGTATCTGGTTAAGACATCATACCCATACACCACAGCTTTTAAAATTCTAAACTCATGTAACTCCAAACCTCCCACTCCTTGTTTTGTTTCCTTAGCCAAAGTAATAACCAGACACCAGACACCTATCCTCACTAGTACATATTGTGCATAAATCATATTTCAAACAATTTGTATTAAAATAGTATTCACTTGCTAAAAAAACACTACTTTCTGAGCACAGACTTCCTGACGCCCAGTGCTCCCAGGTTGCCTCTAAAAAAATAAGTCAGCACTTGGAAATGGGTGAAATCCAGATCACCAAATTTGGATCAGACTAAAAGTAAAAACTGGACCTGGTGTGGCTTGGGTGATGCAGATGTTTCAGACATCAGACCAGTTTTTGCCATTTTGGTCTGTCCATTCTGTCTGGTCTTGATTTCATCTCAGTGAGGGTATGGGTGAAATCCAGACCACAAATCCTGGACTGAATTTTCAACCATTTTGATTCAATCTGAGTGCTTGGAAATCAGAATGGGTACAGGGCAGACCACCACACCTGGACTAAAACAAAACAATAAAAACTGAACCTGGCATAGCTTGCACAGTCCAACTGTTCTGGCCAGACTAGTCAGTCAAGTTTTTACCACTTTGATTCATCCATTCTGGCTGATTCAGATTTCTTCTCAGTGAAAGTAAGGGTGAAATCAGGACCACTGGACCTTTTACTGCTTTGTTCCAGTCTGAGTCCAGCAGTCTTTGTTCCACCCATGCCCTCAATGAGATGAAATCCGGACCAGCTGGAATGGATGAACAAAAAAGGTAAAATGGACTAATGGTCCGGATTTTAATAAATCCTGTCTAGAATCATTTATTTTTGGCAAGTAAATATTTTGTAAGCATTATGGCATGACAGGGTTTGCTTTGCTCTAGGATAACATCATGCCTTGGGTGAGTTGAAGCATGGGGCCAAAGGCCAAGTGCTTCCGCCACCAAAGAAGAGCTGTTATCCCAGCACAAAGCACACCCTGAAGTGCCTTGTTTCAATTATGAAATGGGTCTGTTAGGATTAGTAAAGAAATATTTAACAAATGTAATTTAAATGAGGAAAAAGGAGAAAAGGAAAAAAAGTAGTCCTATTGAGCCATTGTAATTTAGCTGTTTGGCAAGTAGATGGCAGATGCTATGTTTTTTTAACACAAGCAAGTGAATGAAACCATATTGCTACAGCTGTGCCTGCTTAATGTAAGTAGGTGAGGTAGGTCATAGATCTTTCTCCAGTGCTATTGTGCTGGGATTGCAGCACTGTGTTCCCAGCTCCTCAGCCAGTCAGGTTGCTGGGATTCTGTATACCTATTTTATAAGTCTGTATATACTATTTTAAATATGTTGTAATCACCAGGCCTACTACTAAGAGCTTGTGTTTTTTTATTATTATTGGGGCTAAGGAAACAATGTGGGATGCACATGGCCGGCACTTACATAATTAACAGTATGTGGGGGGAAATTTAATGTAACAAAACAGTATACTATAAAATATAATATATGAGCAATGATACACAACTTGTGCTTCAAGGTTGGAGTTGAGATGACACCATGGACCTTGTGAATGTCCCTTCTAAGGTGCATAAAATGCCATCTTAACCCCTCAATGGAAACAGAGCTTTGTTGTGCATGGTCGCCCTTGCAGTTTTACAGCTGCGGTGGGCTGAGCCCTGCAGATGTTTTGCATGTACAAAAGGGCTGACGTCATGTTTTCTGTCCATGGAACTAACTAAAAATGTAAATAGTCTCCTCCGCCTGACCCTCCTCCAAGAAGGAATCTTCCCAAGTTGTCCCTATGGACTGCAGCACTGCACTATTTCACAGTGGGCATTTGTTTTAACAGTGGACATTTGTTTCAAAGACATTTCTGCATCCCCTCCCCTTGCATAGCAAGCAGATTCAGGATCCTTGCCATTTCTGTCCCCTCCCCACCCCCACCCAGAACAGTGTCTCTGGTCCCATTCCCCAGCCACGAGACTTTGCTAGACAGTGAGTGTGACAGGGGCGCTGACAGCATGGTTGCTCAGTTGCTTGAGCATCCACAAAGTTCAAATAAATGAGCACCCTCAATAAAATCTTCCTGAATCCTGCAAGCCTCTGAGAACCACCCGCCCTTTGGATCCTCCCTTTCACGTCCTGATACAGTGACATGACAATGACCTTCCCCCCTATCATTCAAGGTTCACAAAGATTTGGAATTTCACCACTCAAGCCTGGAAAAATCAAAGAGGCAAGCCACAGCTGTTCCCCCGGGCACTCCGTGGCCAAACCCAAACAATTAAACCACATTGCTTTCTGACAAAGAAAAAAGTAGCCCAGAGCTGTTCCCCTGGCACTCCATCAGCAAGCCCAAACAATTAAACTACATTGCTTTTTGACAAAGAAAAAAGTAGCTCAGAACAAGGACGCTCCAAAAATAAAGAATTCCAAGGCATGCAGCCAAACTCTCCAGACACTGTTCGAAACCAAAAGGGGACAAGACCATCTCAGGGTAGCTGGTTCATTTCACTGGGGTGTCAAACAGATGAGGCACACTGATGAGGTCTGGTAGGACAAAACACATGCCTGTATCTTCTGTTGGCATCCTTGGCAAACTGTGTGAGAGGCCTTTCGACACCATGCATTTCTGCTTAAAGTTGAACGAGTATAATATTCTGTGGTGATTTGCATATGCAGCCCATGATGATTTGCATTATGGGGGCATGTGTGATTTTGTATTTCTTTGAAACTTGGCTTCCCGGCCAATGCCCTTTGGGGTAACCATTGCCTCAGTGCTTGCACGCTGAGGTTCTTTGTCTTCTAAGTCTGTAAGTCAGTGCATAATAGATCTCCAGCCACATATCTTGTAAGCCAGCACAGGAGATTAAATTAGATTTGAAACTTTTGAGTGGCCAATGAAAAATCAGAAAATAGAAGACATCTATTGAATGCAATCCTGTGAACATTTAAGACAGCAACACTCCATCTTGGATTATGGCTACAAAGTGTAGTGTTTACCTTAACATCCGAAGCTTGAGTCTGTAGAATGATCATGATTTGAACAGATCCAGAAAAAGAGCTCTGAGGGGTTTCCTTGCTTGCTCCAGCATTTTGACTCGAGCTGATGGAATACTGAGCCAAGGTGAGTGCTGCTGTGGTTGAGAAGAGCAGTCACAGATGGCTACTGAGAATGGCACAATGCTGGCGGCACTGGTTTCAGGGGTGGAGAGGAGTTGCTTTGGGTGGGACTAGCTCAGCAGTGGGAACCAAGGTTACTTGTAATATGTGCAGAGGAGCAAAGTGGTATGGGAGAAGGCGACCCTTCAGTCCCAGGAGCATTGCCTCCCCCACCTTCTGTGCTTGGCAACAAGTTGTACCACCGCTACAGAGGCTCAGGCACATGGGAAGGCATTCTTCTAATCTGCACTTGTATCCTCAGCCTCCTGAAGGGTTTCTGCCCCATTCTCTCCTGTCTGCATGGAGCAGGCCTCAGTCTGACCTCCGTATGGCTTGGAATTGAAAAGCAGCATAGATTTTCATTTTGAGTAATCAGATGCTCCAACTACCACCGTGAGCTGCAGCCACTGTGGAGCTTTCTCATCCCTGAACTTTATGCCTGTCAAAGCAATATCAGGGACCAGGGACTCCCACTAAATCCAGGGAAATAATTATTTTAATACCGTGGCTTCCAGGGAATGGATATTACTCGAATTACTATCCCCACATGGGACAATTATAGCACCCTGGACCACCATTGATAAATTATGTATGCTGGGCAACAAGCCCTACAGAGTAGCTATTAGCCCTCCTAGGTACACCATCATTGGCATTTCATCTGCCTAGCCCTTGCATGCTTTTTCTATGTTCCACCCCCCACCCCTACCCTCACCCAGGAGTGCACATCAGGATTGGCTGCCAGTAAGGCCTGGTGCAGCCAACCCGTGGGTGCACTCCAATGGCCCAGAGTGCCTGTCATTCAAGAATCCCCTGATCAGTAGACTCCTAGGTTACTACTGCTAAAGACTAGTCACTGGGCCATCTAGGGTTAAGTGACTTTTATGGAGCGCCCCCAGCACTACCAACAATATTTGTCTCCTTTTTTCTTCCCCTTCAATAAAAATATTGCCTGTCAAAGCAATATCTGGGACCAGGGACCCCCACTAGATCCAGGGAAATAATTATTTTAATACTGTGGCCACCAGGTAAGGGATATTACTCAAATTACTGTCCCCACATGGGACAACTATAGCACCCTGGATCACCAGTGATAAATTATGTATGCTGGGCAATAAGCCCTACTGAGTGACCACTAGTCCTCCTGGGTTACTACTGTTAAAGACTAGCCATTGGGCCATCTAGGGCTAAGTGACTTTTGCTGAGCCCCCCACCACCACTACCAACATTAGTTTTCTTTTTTTTTTTTTTTGCACCCCCCCCTAAAAAAATATGCTTTGTGCTCCTCTGGCCATAGGCTTGACCTTCTGCTTCCTTTTAAGTTAGCTACCCACCCTACAGAGTCCATGCTGCAGCAGCTACTCGCACCCATCTGTAACACAGCCCTGTGCTGCTCCTCCCTGCTTACCCCTGGTGGTGGGTACACCATCATTGGCATTTCTTCCCCGCAGTCAGCAGGCCACTTGGGGTTGGGGGTTATGGTGTTGATCAGATCCAGGAGTACTGCAGCTAGGGTCCAATGCAAGAATTTCATCTGCCTGGCCCTTGCATGCTTTTTCTGGTCCACCCCCCCCCCACCCAGGAGTGCACATCAGGATTGACTGCCAGTAAGGCATGGTGCAGCCAACCTGTGGGTGCATTCCAATGGCCTGTCATTCATGAATCCCTTGCACCACAATCTGTTGCTACCCAGGTGGCAGTAGAGCACTAGGATGCAAGACCCTTCTTTCATGGAGGAAGAAAGCATCCTGTCCTCATCTCCTCAGCCTGTCCTCTAACAGTCCTGGTTCATTCCTGCATCTGGGTCATCGGCATTTTAAGCAGCAGTGCTACCATTATGCTGATGGGCTAGCTGTTTTTTTTCTGACTTTACTTTCTCTGCATTTCTGTCTTCCTGCTTTGTCTTATCTGTACCTTTTTATTTAGAGCTCTCTTTTTCTTTAATCGTATGCTGTCATATACTCCTTTTGTATCTCTTTGCTCCTTTTTTCTCAGCCCTTGCTATTGTATTTTCACCATATTAATATTTTTTTTCTCTTTAGTTTAACAAGTCTGACTGTATTCTGACTCCTTGCCCATCAGATAAGTATCACTCTACATCTAACCAGTTATATTCTTCCTATTTACTCCCTAAGAACTTTAGATCCTTTGTGACCCATTTCCTACTTATTTATTTATTACAGTTTTGGATAAATATCTTTGAGCCAATGGCTCTTTTATAAAGGTTCCATGCCAGTATACAAAGAATAGAAGTACAGTTTGTATGAGATTAGCAGGCAAGCAATTTGAATACAAAATTCAGTACAGGGTATACATGGTCTAAAAGCTACATGTAATATAAATAACTGAACAACACAATCAGGCATACATTTAAGAATGATGAGTCACAACAAATAATATTTAAATGAATTAAAGCTGCCAGAAGGGC
Source organism: Neoceratodus forsteri (assembly GCA_016271365.2). Classification (NCBI taxonomy): domain Eukaryota; kingdom Metazoa; phylum Chordata; order Ceratodontiformes; family Ceratodontidae; genus Neoceratodus; species Neoceratodus forsteri. The sequence continues at coordinate 783,059,724 of CM057458.1, read as the reverse complement.
ATTGTCAAAGGGAAAGGTAGAGTGGAAAAATTGAGTTGCTGCCAATTGTGCCAGGTAGCGTAGGAAAGTGGAAGAGAGAGTGGGTGTAGAGGGGTAACTGGGAGGGAGTTAGAAGTAGAGGTGGGTGGGAGGCAAGGATCAGGGAACAAGTGCAACAGTGGGTGGGGTGAGCAGATTAGAAAAGGGAGAGAGGAAGGGTGTTGAAGGAGGGTAAGAGAGGAAGGTGGTGGACCAGGGCTACAGAGAGAGGCAGGGGTAGATATAGGGAGGGGGGAGGGTGGTGGCAGGCAGAGGTCGTGATAGTAGAGAGGTACAAAGAACAGAAGCGACTGCCAGGGAGGTTAGGAGAAACAGTTACAGGTGGCTCTGGACACAAGCGTTTGATGTAGCTTGTGTTTGAATGAGTAGAGGGTGCCTAAGTTGGTGAGTTTGCTGCCCAGGGAGTTAAACATCTTACGGGCTTTACTTGCAAAAGACCTGCTGGCCTTGGGTGGTGTGACAGCGGGGAACAGACATAGAATAGTTGTCAGAGCTTCTTGTGTAACGAGAGTGGTTGGCTGGGCTTAAGAGAGACTGAACCCCAGGGGGCATGAGTCCCATCAATGACTTTTTTGCTAGTAGGCAGGTTTGGAAAGTAATCCTTCCCTGAAGTTGTAGCAAGTGTGACTGTTCGTAGAGGTTGCAGGTATGCATGTGGTGGGCAGCACCAGTAAGGAGTCTGCAGGCCGTATTCAGCGCTGTAGTGATTCGCCGTAGTGCTGTAGCTGTGGCTGCTCTGTAGATAGCAAGCCCTTAGTCAATGATGGAGACAATAGAGCTGTGTATTGCTAGCTTAAGGGCATCAGGTGTCAGGCAGTTTTACAGGTATGATGGATATCGTCCTTTTAAGTCCTAATTATGGCTCCCTAATATCCAGGCAAGAGACTCTCTACATAATATCTATACTTTCTGGGTTCTCTGTAACAATATGCCCATGTCTGTTAGTGTGTGTGTGTGTGTGTGTGTGTGTGTGTGTGTCTTAAGAGTTCTCTGCATTTTATTGGTAACTGACAGTAGGTGGGTGGATAGGGAGGGGCACAAATAATGGTGCAGATCATACTGTCAACATATGGCTGTGTGTGTGTATATGGTGTTGAAGTCTGCATCATTTTATTGACATCCAGGCATGTGTTGGCTGGTAGTTGAGGGTTGTACTATTCTATAGTAAGTATATGCATTTTTGTGTAATGGTGTGCATAGGGGTAGGGGAGGTGCCTACCTGGTGTCTGAGCATTGAAGGTTTATACATTGTAGGGATACCCTTCAGTTCTGAACGTATTTGAAAGTGATCATGATTAGAAATAATTATTTGAGATCCTGTATAGCTGGAAAGTCACAATAAGTATCAACTATGTATTTCTCAAGCATGGAAACTTTCAAATATGTGTAGAACCAAAGGATATCCATACTATACATAAATATATTGGCTACGTATAGCAGAAGAAAATGAAGTAGTGTGATGAATCATGGGAGGTCACCAAGGTCAGGGAGGCTAATATGCTCACAGTTTTCATATACACTATACACTGACATATGAGGAGATTGTGCCTTAAATAATTCTTAGTTGTTTCAGAGAGAAATGCTGTTAGGAAATTATCTTGTTTGGTTACAGTAATGTACTGTGAAAGGAGGTACAAAAAAAACTCAAAAAGCTGTTATTTAAATTTTCATATGAAGAGAATAATGGTATTATTTCTAGCACATTTTACTGCACTTCCTAGATGGTTAAGATGATGTACAGAATATGCCCTTATTTTTAGTGAGCTTTCCTGTGTGATCTAGATGTGACTGTGCCCAATGTATGACATTTTATTTTTAAAGAACTGTAGCTACAGTAATGTTTAAAGCCCTTATGTGTTTCTTCCTCAGGTCAGTGTATAGTTTATATGAAAACTGTGAGCATATTAGCCACCCTGACCTTGGTGGCCTCTCATGATTCATCACACTACTTAATTTTATTCTGCTATATGGAGCCAATATATTTATGTATAGTATAGACATCCTTCGGTTCTACACATATTTGAAAGTTTCCATGATTCAGAGAGAACAGCACATACTCTACCTCCCATCAATGGAATAAGCAGACCTTCTTTATTTGCAGTTTATGTGGTTTCAATTATTTTTTTTTTGTTTTGTTTTGTTTAACCAGAAGAGACACACTAAGCTGAAAGCTTGTTTACAGGTGCAGCTGGCACTGGTACTGATTACCGCTGGCATGTCTTGTGATACTTATGCTAAGACAACTCTGTATATAAAATACAGGTGTCTCAACACAAGAGGATAAAGAGCAACTAGAAAAAATAACATCCATTTAGAACTCCCATATATTTGTTAAAGACATCAGCTGTTCCCAACTGACATTTTACACTTTGCGTATTCTCAAACTACTGCGGAACAACTGGTTAACTTTAATTTAAGATCTGCCAGTGTGTACAGTAACCTGGCAGTGGCCTTCCATTGATCAAATTCATAACTACTTGCCTACAGTGATTTGGTGTACAGTTGCTCGGTAACCATAATGTCACCTGTTATGCATTCATTCTCTGACTCCCAAATGGCAAAGCAATTCATTACACACAAATACAAACATATGAGCATATGAAAAGTCAGCAGATACAGGCCTTACGGCCTCTCACATCTGCTCAAATGTATAGCTCTCAGTGATTATCACTGATGTTGCCCCCCTCCTCCTCTTTTTCCTTTCTTACTGTAATTCTACCCTTAATCCTGTCACACCCTCTCTTAAATCCCTCCTCTACTGTCAGTGACATCAGATCCTCAGGCAATGCATTCCACTCCACCACCCTCTCCATGAAGAAATGCCTCCTCATCTCCCTTTTGAACCTCCCCCTCCAGCTTCTGACCATGCCCTCTGGTGATTCCCTCCTTCCAGAATTTGAACAGACCTTTAGGGTTGACACTATTTATGCCATGTAAGTACTTAAAAGTCTCAATCATGTCCCCTCTGTCCCTTCAATCTACCAATGAGTACATGTTGAGCTCTGCCAACCTATCCTCATAGAGCCTTTCCCTCATCCCATTTATCATTTTGGTCACTCTCCTCTGCACCCCCCTCCAATAGCCTGATATCCCTTTTTAGGAAGGGGTGCCACAACTGCACACAGTACTCCAGGTGCAGCCTCAACAGCGACCTGTACCGTGGCAGGATTACTTCATCACTCCTTGAGGTGATGCCCCTTGCTATGCACCCTAGCATCCTGTTGGCCTTTGCTGCCAATTTCCTACATAGTACTGAGTGATTTATCTGACCAGTGACCATCACACCTAGATATCTTTCTCAGTGGAGACCAATACAGTAGCTGTTCACCCTCCCAACTGGTATCTGTGTCCTGGACTGTTGGTTCCAAAATGCATAACCCTGCACTTCCTGCCATTGAACCCCAGTTCTCATGTGTCAGACCACCTCTGCTATGTGTTTAGATCTTCAGGAGTATCCTTCCACCTTCCACTTCATCCACCACCACTCCTAATGCATTATCATTGGCAAACAGGCTTGGCATACTCTGTATCCCCTCTGCCATATCTGATCTGAAGATATTGAATAGCACTGGCCCCAGCACTGAGCCCTGTGGGATGCCACTGATGACATAAAACTGACAGGTGAAAATGTTATTTTTATGCTATAACAGGAGACAAATTCATCTTGAATTAAGTTAAATTTCCAAAACTTAACTGCAATCAGTAACAACTGCTGCCCCTCTCACCCAAGTGTTGTACCACTTAGGATTTGGAAAACTGAGTCAGCAATACTGTAGGTTAATGTAACTCTCATAGATGATCTTTTCAATGTTATTGATTCTAATGACTTCATTTTTATCTTTTGCAGACAGGAGCTGTTACAGACTGCAGCTTCATTTTTTTGGAAATGAAATACATCTCAAGCAGATTTTGCCCTCTGTTCTAGCTAAAAAAGATCATGTTTACTTGCCTATTTTATGTGTCTATAACTGCCTTTCTGTTTGAGAGCCAGAGAATGATTGCAGAACTGATGATATTTTGGTTACCTATCAACTCTACACCCAAGCCCGGAATCCATGTACAGTAATTAGGAAGCGGATCAGTATAAGATCATTACCAGGTTACTATACACACTGGCAGAACTTTTATTATAACGACTCTTTTGTTGAACACTACTCTGAGGATGCACAAAGACAAAATGTCAGCTGGGCCTAAACAGCTGAATTCTGAGTTGGCATCTTGAGCAAATATGTCAGACTTCTACATGGACTTTTTTTTTACCTACTACTTATTTTCTTGTGTTCAGACACCTACATTCTCAATACAGACCTGACTTTGCAGCAGTATTACAAGTTGTGCTAGTTGTTGTCCTAGAACCCATATACAGTGAAAATAAAGAATATCTGCTTACTCCATGGAAGGGAGGTGTGTGCTGTTCTTTTGTATGTCATAGAAAAGTTTCTCATTCCGAACTTGGCACCACCATGACAGGGAGCTCGCTATTCTTTCAAACTGTGCTTTGTGTAAACCTTATTAGGAGTAAGCAGATCTCATTTATGTTACCTTTATGTGGGTTAAAGGATGACCACTGGCATGCATTGTGATACTGGTGTAAAGACAGCTCATTATTCAAAATATTGCTGTCTCAATATAAGAGGACAGAGAACAGCTAGAAAAAAAATCCATTTAGAAGTCCCAGGTATTTGTTCAATACAGTAGCTCAGCATTCAGCTGTTCAGCCCCAACTGATCTTTTTTGCTTTGCCCATCCTCACAGTACTGCTTAGCCACTGATTAGTTATATTTTAAATTCTGCGAATGTGTATAGTAACCTGGCAAGACCCTTCCATTGATCCAGTTCATAATGACACGTGTACATTGCTTTGGTGTACCATTGCTAGGTAAACCATACTGTCACCTGTTACGCATGCATTCTATGGCTCCTAAATGGCAAAGCAGTATATTATACATACATAAAACAGACATGTAAAACATTTTCTTTTCATGCAGGAACAAGAGGGAAAATCATCTTAAAACTGATTCCGTTTCCAAACCAGAAGCTGCAATCAGTAACAACTGCTGCCTATCCCCCAAGTGTTGTACCTATTAGGATTTGAAAAATTGAATCAGCAATACTGTAGGTTAGTGTGACTATTGTGTGTTATAAAATGTTTCTCATTCAGAACTTGGCACCACTGAGACAGGGAGCTTCTCTTCTTTCAAACTTTGCTTTGTGTAAACCTTACTTCAGAAGCTAGGATAGTAACAAATCTTGTTAAAGAAAAACATGAAAATTGTTATACTTTGTACATATATCTTGCAAATTTTTATTTTTTGTTGTTGAAGAAATAGAGAACCCCCTGCTGTGGTGGTGCCAAGTTCAAAATTAGAAATGTTGCTATGACACACAATGGAACAGCACACACCTCCTTTCAATGGAGTATGCAGACCTCCTTCATTTTCCATTTATGTGGGTTCAGTGATTACCATTGGCATGTCTTATGATACTAGTGCTAAAACAGCCCTTTATTGAAAATATAGGTGTCTCAATACAAGATGATAAAGAGCAGCTAGAAAAAAATAACATCCATGTAGAGTTCTCACATATTTATTTAAGACACCAGCTCAGCGTCCAGCTGTTCATTCCCAACTGATGTTTTACACTTTGTGCATCCTCAAAGTAATGTGCAGCAATTTGTTAGCTATAATTTAAGTTCTGCCAGTGTGCACAATAACCTGTCAAGACCCTTCCTTTGATTCAGTTCTTAATTACATGCCTACATTGCTTTAGTATACAATTGCTAGGTAAACATAATGTCACCTGTTACACATTCATTCTTTGGCTCCTAAATGGCAAAGCAGTTCATTATACACACTTAAAACAGCATTTAAAATTTGTTATTTTCAGGCTAGAACAGGAGACAAGAATAACATGAAATTCATTCTGTTTCCAAAATGGAAGCTGCAATCCCAAACAACTCCTGCCCTGATCCCCAAATTGTTGTACCTGTTAGGATTTTGAAAATTGAATCAGCAATACTGTAGGTTAGTGTGACTATCGCAGATGATCTTTTCAATGTTATTTGTTCGATTCTCTTCATTTTATTTCTTTTGCAGACAGAAGCTTTTTTCCAGATTGCAGCATCATTTTGTAAATGGAATACATTTCAAGCTGATTTTGCCTTTTGTTATATCATAAAAATAGTATTTTTACCTGCTTCTTTTATGTGTGTATAATGAGCTGCTTTGCAATTTAGGAGCCAGAGAATAATTGCAGAATGGGTGATATTTTGGTTACCTATTGACTGTACTCCACAGCACCATCGGCATGTAATTAGGAACTGTATCAATTAAAGGTCATTGCCAGGTTACTATACTCACTGTCAGAAATTCAAGTATAGCTATAGTTGTCAGTTGTTGAGCACTACCCTGAGGATGTCCAAAGAGCAAAACATCAGCTGGGACTGAAGAGATTGTCAGGAGATCTAAACCTCACTCTCAGGTTCTTGGCAATATTGGGAATGCAAGTAATCACAGACACGTTGCATGAGAGTAATAAACTTGTTTATTACTACCAAAAAGGATAAAATCACAGTTGCCCTAAGCAGATCTTACCAATACAAACCGGGAGCCAGTGCTAAGCGTTCCCTATACCTCGAGGTTTCTTTGTGTCTCTTGGGATCTCCAAGGTACAAGACTAGTGCATTACATTATATACCTATGATAATTACTATGCTTACTGTAAGATAGAAACATTTCTAGTTACAGAGATGAGCCCTATTGGCTAAATTAGAGGTGGCTCCATGGTCCAAGATAACATTATACAATTTTGTAGTAGTCATCAGTTTTTGAAACAAAAGAGTTCTTATGCAGAGTCTTACATAACTCAGTGTAGTAGTACAAATCACCAAAAAGTGGCAATGCTGACTTACATATCATTATTATTCCAAGGACACAAGTGTCTTGGCATCTTACAAGTAAGAAATACACAGAAAATACATAGAAAAAAATATGTATTAGCAAGTAAAGTGTATTACAACAATATCCATACATATCCTGACATCTACTCTTGTACGGTAGATGCCCTTAGCCCTATATGTTAGTGTAACATATGCTTAAGTACTAACTGTCTATGGTGTACCTCTGAGGGTACCAATTAGGGTGCAGGGACCTCGTGTAACAAGATGAATGCCTACATGACATCTTGAACAAACATTGCAGACTTCTAAATGGATGATATTTGTACAGTGGCATGGTTGGAGCCCTACAGGCATATTGCTATCACTGTAGGAGAGAGAAGGGACCATTACTAGATTCAGTCCCAGTTCTTTTCTTCAGTGATGTGCCCTTTGTCTTCAGTTCAGAGATCATCTGTGGTGTGTGTGTTTTCCCCTGCCCCTCCCCTCCATGGCTGCAGTTCCTCTCTGCAGTGCAGTAGCCCCCCCTTTACAGGCGCACTATTTTCATGCGATGCTTCCACATTTTGCCATGTCATGCATGTTCAAGCAGTTCACGGCAGAAATGCTCTCTGTGCCAAAGATGGCCACTGTATCTCAGTGCACATGTACAAACTCCAGTGGCCATCCTGGACACAGTGAACATTGCATCCTGAACTCCATAACACAGAGACCCCTTGCACCATTTCCTCCATCCTCTCCAAACAGCTCTAAACAGCCATGTTGGCTCTGACCTTAATTTGTTTTGGGATTGGGGTGTGTGGTGGTGAGCTGCAGTTGAGCTGAACTGAGTGTGCAGCTGAGATAAAAAGAAAGGTCTTAAGTAGTACTACAAGAATAAGTCATGCCCCCAAAAAAAAACATTTAGAGGCAATATAAAAAAATACAACAGAGAAGGGATCTTTTTTGTATGGGTTTTTTTGTTCACATGAACAAGGATGCCTCCACATGAAATGGAATTTGGGGCTTAGATTTTTTCCTTAATTCTTTTTTTTTTTGGTATGACTGAATTCTTTTTTTTATGGCTTTCCATTGATATGAAAGAGGAACCCTGCAAAAGAAAAAAAAAATTGGAGTTATTTTTTTTCCCCCACATTTAAACTTTAACAAGCCATAATAACTTCCTGGAGTTAATACAGGTAGAAATAAATTGGAGACACACTGGCTTTCATTATAAAATTTACCTTTTTTATATGAATAATAATTTACATAACAAGAGACATAACAGAAAATGAAGTAAATCTATTTTTTAGTCATTGATTTAAATGAAAATAAAATGACAATATTAAATTCATATTAAAAATTAAATATTAATAAAAGAAAATAGATTTTTTGTAGTTGTTTTGTAAATAAAATGTAGATAAAAAATGTTTTTGTAATTAAGTCATTGTGAGTCTTTTTTTGTTTATTTCTTTGGGAGAAGAAGAGATACCTGCCCTTTGACATCATGGTGCAGGGATGTCAGTCATTACCCGAGTGACACCACAAGTGGTAGTGTCATTGCTAGAGACTCAGATCAGGTGGCTCATACCCCCTCCTCTTCAGGGCTGAATTTAGGAGGGGGCTATGATGGAGGATCTTCTGACTTCTGATGAGGTTGCACAGAGATGGTCTTCCCACTGCATCAGAATTCTGTTGATTTCCAATACCACTTCCTTAGTCTTGTGCATTTCCTCCATCAGCCCACACAGTAGCTAATGTGTGTATCCTGTGCTGAAATACTGTCCTCGTGGCTCTGTCTGAGCTCTCTAATGCTGCAAGCAAGGACAGTGTTGCTGATCTGGAGACTACAGAAAGCCTCATAAATTTGCCACTCAGGTCTGTCACAATGATACATTCTGCTTAACATTTCATTTTGGGTTTATAGTATCATCTCGACAGACGCTACCAGACCTTGAAGACCTCTGACACAGTGCCGGTGAACTTATGGAGGTCCTCCCTCAATTCCTTGATGGAGATGCTACAATAGTAAAGGAAAGAAAACAAAAGAAATCAGTATACGTTGTATGTTGTGCTGTGTGTACTGTAACAACTATTTGGATTTCTTGTTCTTGCATGCATTGCACTGTGAAGAGAATGAGTAGTATTAAGGTTGCAGTGAAGCTTGTAAACCTGGAAGTGAAGAGGTTATTGTCTTTTGCTGCTATAATTATCATATCTGAAGACACTGCCAGGAGATTATGTTTACCTGTAATGATAAAGATTTCTGTGAAGGGAATGTAATATGTTATACACTTGGGGTGGGATATTCAGAGGGCGCCATGCAGGGGCACAAGCCTAGGCGCAGCGCAACTGGAATGTTCCAGGGAGGGTGCTGGGTGATATTCAATGGTGCTGCACCATGGCTCAGCACCATTGAATATGGCAATGTGGCCTCCCGCATTGCGCATTGCACAGTGGCACTGCACCAGAGAAAGTGGCAAGAGAGGAGCAGGGGGATGTGCCAGCCCAAGTGCAGTTGTGCTAGGTGCAGGAACCATGATAGTCTGTAGTGGATATGCAAATGGAACCATAATGCATGCAAGGTGCAACTGGGGCCATTAGCATGTCATTATGGCTCCATTTGCATGCAGGTGCACTGAACCCCGGCGACTTGCGCCTGGCGCCCTGCCAGGCTGCAGCCATCTGGGATCGACGCTCTCTACACATCGTGGCAAAGTGCCCCAATGCCTGATCACAGACATAAGTAATTAATTAAACATGTGCAATATCCCTGGTGGTCCAGTGGACCGCTTCCAGCCCGATCGCAGGGCATAAGTATAAAATTAATCATGTCCAGTATCCCTGGTGGTCCAGTGGACTGCATCCAGCCTGATCGTGGGCATAAGTATAAAATTAAACATGTCAAATATCCCTGGTGGTCCAGTGGACCACTTCCAGCCTGATCGCAGGCATAAGTATAAAATTACACATGTCCAATATCCCTGGTGGTCCAGTGGACCACTTCCAGCCTGATCTCGGGCATAAGTATATAACAAACATTTTAAATTATCCCTGGTGGTCCAGTGGTACCCCCCTCCCCACCTGCCTACTGAGCCCCGCCACCCTGCTCCGCCCCCGTCAGTGGTGGGTGGCAGCTCCCTACCCACAAGCCGCCCAGCCACCCGCCGATTGACTGTGTACAGTAAAGCTGTACGCCCATTGGTCCACAAGGTGGTGAAAATTTGCACTTTGCAGAGCATCGCAAAGTTTTCCCAGACCTGAAAAACTTTGACTTCACCTGAATTACAAAATGTTTGCCGTCAAGTGTTGAATTTTGTTGTGAAGAATGGAAATTCACCCACAAAATTCCCCACTTTGCAGCAAAACTTTGCACTTTGTGGTTGATCCGCACTCTGCAAATAGCACAGAATTCATGAATTGTGCTTCACAAATTGACTGAAAATCGTGAACTTATTTTGCTGAGCAAAGTTTGCTCACTTCACCCATCTCTGTTAGGTACTGGCCATGCAGAATGGAACTTGTAGCAAATGCCAAACTGAATGAGGAGTGCAATGTCTTTGTCCTGGGGACTAATCTGACAGCGAGTGCCATAGATGTGGAGGGTCACCGGGGGTCTGTTAGAAATGGGGAATATCTTAAGAAACATGAATGAATACTGTTTACTACAAACTCCTCAAGATATGAACCAGTGTTGCACTTTTGCCCATACATTATAAAAGACAGTGGATGGGGAACAGTAAACAACAACTCTGTGTTCACTTCTCGAGGTTGTCTTGACAACTCTAGATCTCTTGAGCTTCACTCTCAAGGTCTACTTAGTTGTCATGACAGGCTCTTGAAATGAATACAGCATTGTTGTTCACTGTTGTCCATCCATTATCCTCTATATGTTGTAAGCAGTAACACATGACAGGATGTGGGTAGAGGTGTGATCAATGTATGCCCACACATTACTAGGTATTATTAGGAGATAAAGCATGTCAAGAGATATTTGGCTGCAGAGGCTGAAGTGTAGTACTGTACTTATTATATGCCATTTTGTGATAATGATAACTTTTCAGATAGAAAGTATGCATTTCAATAGTCAAATTAATTTATTTTTTTGTACTTCACATTACACTTAAGAAACTAGTTCGAAAACTTGGGGTGGGGGGGCAGCAAAACAGAGTATTATTTTGTGACACTTTTTCATTTGTTGAAAATAGCTTACTTCCATAATTATGACTCCCCCGTCATATGCCACTGGGCCAATAAAGCCCCTAAGCCCCCCACAAATGTAACTAGTCATGTCCTTAAAAGAGGACAATTAAACTCACTCAAGACCTACCTTAAACAAATCGATTGGTCCACCCTTGACTCCCTAAATGACGTTGACCAGGATTTGGACTGCTTCATCACTAAATGTAATAAAGCCTGTGACATCTTTGCCCCAGTAAGTAAATGGATATTAAAAGGCACCCACAATTCATGGATCACCCCCACTCTACTAAACCTCATGATCACTAGAGACCACCTGTGGCAAAGAACCAAGGCCACTGGAAAACAGCTAGATGTCCAGAAATTCAAAACAGCTAGACATTCCTGCATCCACGAGGTCAGACTATCTGAAATACACTACTTCAATGACTGCCTTACAAACGCATGGGGAGATGGTAAATAATTTGGAGATAACCTGAAGGACTTAACAGGTAAATCTAACAAAATCTCACCCTCCATGCTAACAGTGAATGGTGAAATTACCCAAGACCATAAAACTATAGCCGACACATTTCACATTGCATTCTCTGATCTTAGCGCATACTACCACCAGACTTCATGGATACAACCAAGGGCAATGTGAAAGACCCTGTGACCACCAACAGAGGTTCCCCCACTGGACCACCCCCTTCTAGTTCAAGGTAATCTCCAGGGCAGATGCCAAAAAATATCTTCTGTGGGCATTAGGCAAATCCTGGCACAGCAATGACTCCCTGGACCTAAAACTAATTGCCCTCGCCCTGAGCGAAGTACTATTGTCACTACCAAAACTTTTTAACCTATCCTTCAGGCTGGAGCAATTCCCCCAGAGATGGAAAGCTGCAGTAGTCACCCCAGTCTACAAAAGTGTTGACCTACCTTCTACAACAAATGACCATCCCATATCAATCCTAACCCCCCCCCAAGGCCCTAGAATAAATTGTTATGGACCAGCTGGTCAACTACTTTGACAAGTATCAAATCCAATGCCCCCAGCAGCACGGTTTCTGGAAGGCACACAGTACCACCACTGCACTACTGGAGTACTCTGGCTTCCATCATGGGGCTCTAGATGATAGCCAGCTAGTGGGGGTGATATACATCAACCTCACTAAAGCCTTCGATACAGTTAATCACAACACACTGCTCAACAAACTCCATCCCACTGGCCTCTCAACTGAAGCTGCTGGGTGGTTCAAAATTTTCCTAAGCAGCAAAATGCAGCTATAAAAATTAATTATACACTTTCCAACAGTAGCAGGTGTGCATGGGGGTGCCTCAAGGGTTGATTCTGTGCCTCGTATTATTCAGCCTCTTCCTCAACTACATTCCCTTAGTCTGCACAGAAAAAATACTCCTGTATGCTGATGATGCTGTCATTTGTTTCAAAAATCATGAGCCACATTTCCTAGAATCACACCTCCAAAATGACTTCTCCCGCTGTTGAGAACTGGTTCACCATAAACAAGCTCCTCATGAATTAGGAAAAAAACAAGTTCATTTAATTCGCAAACCCCCATAATAAACACAAGGCTCATCAAATAATCCTAAACTGCATGCAAATTCCCCTACAGCAAGTGTATACTTTTAAATACCTAGGTGTAACACTTGATAGCTCCTTATCCTTTGTCCATCACATGGACCACATAGTTAAGGCTGTCAATTCCAGAATTGGCATCCTATATAGGCACCACCACAGCATGACCCCAGATGTGTTGTCACTTGCTATTAAAAATGCCATCCTTTCTATAATAGACTATGGGCTTGTGGTGTATGGGGCAGTCTCTGACATCACCCTCAAATGAGTTAGCATGGCCTTACATAAATCCTGCAGACTAGTACTAGGAGTGCACAAACTTATGTGCACATGTGACCTCTATGTCCGAACCAAATAGCTAACCCTACAGAACAGGGTACATTACCAAGTTTGTCTTCTAGGGAAAAAAAAATACCTCAGCCTAACCCCACCAGCTATCCAAAGCCTCCTAAACCCAGCATCCATTCCCCATCAGACAAGAGGTATGTCTAGGCAATCTCTGCAAGTCTCTTTCTTCTCTAAACGTCATGAGCACAGCAGTCCTTTGCCTACCGTGCACCCCACTGGCTAAATGATCTCCCCCCTGACATAACCAATGACCCTAAACTTGAGCCATTTAAGATAAATATATCCCAACACCTTACCTCTTTGAGTGGCAGTGACTGCCAAACCTAGTTTAACCTACTTTCTGCCCTGGTCCTCTCCTCCTCTCCACACCTGCCTACTCTACCTTACCTCCTTCTCCCCCCCTCCAACCTACTCACCCCAATCCCTCTCGTCCCTACCCTTCCACTTTTGCTACCCTGACAAAGTTTAGCTTTCTGACTGCCTTATTGTATGATGCATTTTACCTGTATGTAAATTTATGTACTGTAACACTGCACTCATTTTGTTCCATTGCTACTTGTTTGTTTTTGATTGTCTTGATGTGGAACCTTTGTAAACCAGCTTCCAGCTCAAAGATATAATTCCAAGAAATAAATAAATAAAAATAAATAAATGAATAAAATAAAGAAACAAAATTTAACTGCTTTGGAAAGTGTGTAGAGATGGTGAGAAGTAAAACTTTGCCCATGAATTACGTGTGAAGCACCAAAAATTCACACTTTGTGAAATTCACAAAATTTTGGATGGTCAGCCAAAATACATAGCACATGAACTGAGCAAATTCTTGCTATGAAATTCATGCATTTTTGCCGTGAAGCATGAAAATCGCAGGCAGAGTGCGAAATTCTGCAATTTGTGGGCCGCAAATTGCCCAAAATCCAAGAATTAACTTGTGGAGTGAATTTTTCAGATTTTGCACATCTCTAAATGTGGGAACAAAGATCAAGAATTTTAATGCTTGAAATTCTAGACTGGTAGTAACATAATAATATAGTAGTTGATGGCAGATAAGGACTGCTAGGCTCACCTAGTCTGCTTGTATTCCCAGCCTGCATCAACAACTACTGACCCTAGATGATCAATGGCTTACTTCTCTCTTCTCTGCAACTAGGGCTCCCTTATGTCTATCCCATGCATGTTTGAACCCCCCCCCACTGTGCCAGCTCTTACCACTTCCTGCGGTAGGGTATTCCATGCACCTACTACCCTTTCTGTGAAGAAAAACTCTCACACTCCCCTTATCCTGCCCACCTCCAATCTCATATTGTGTCCCCTCTTTCTTGTGCAACTCTTGTACTGAATGAAATCACCCATCTACACTTTGTTCAGACCATTGAGATACTTGAAGGTCTCTAACATAGCCCCCCTGTTCCCTTCTCACTTCCAGTACATACATATTGGGGTCCATTAATTTGTCCTGATATGTTTTCTCATTGCAAGCCCTCTATCATCTTGGTCACCCTTGTCTGGACCACCTCCACCCTGTCAATGTCCTTGCGAAGATGCAGCCCCAAGAACTGGACGCAATATTCTAGGTGAGGCCTCACCAGCATTTTGTACAATGGCATCACCACCTCCCTTCTTCTGCTAGTGATACCCTTTCCTATGCATCCCAACATCCCACTAGCCCTCCCCACAACCTTGTTACACTGTTTGGCCACCTTTAGGTCATCTGATATGATTATCCCTAAATCCCTTTCTTCCCTGGTGAATGTCAGCATTCCCATCAATCCTATAGCTCTCCATAGGGTTTCTTCACCCCAGGTTTATGATTTCGCATTTCTTTGCATTTAATTTTAATTGCCACACTTTGGACCATTTTGTTAGCTTCCCCAGATCCCTCCTCATTCTTTCAATCTGATCTGGGGTAGGTGTTAGTGCTTGTTGGTGGTAGTGCCATCAAGCACAAGGCAATAGCAAATCAGAGTACAGCTTTATTCTTTGCTACATGATGAAGAGTTATTTTACTCAGAAAACAAATTTGTATTTGTACATATCTATACAACTGGTAAAATGTTTATGTACTGCTTACTAATCTTCAGGTGTGATGTATCTCTAACATTGCATTGGGACATACTTTCTGTTTACTAAGAGAGATGACTTACTTGTCTCAGCAACAAATGCGTAATGGTACCTGGAAGGTACCAGAAAGTAGAGATACAGCACAGTTTTACTTTTCCCACATATTTTCCGTGAAGTCGACAATTTTGCCTTTGCAGATCAATGCGCAAAGTTGTCTCATCGAATGAAAATTCGCTATTTGTAACTTCACTTTGCTTTTGGTGTTTCATCTCTAGTCAAAATGGTGGCTGTGCTGGGCTGACCATCAGGAGCAGCAAAAATAGCTTTTAACATTTGGTTTAACTTGTTTTATACTTTCTTGTTAGTGTTGTTTTGTATTGTGTTTTGTGTAGTAGTATGTTTTATTTTTCATTTTGTCTCCTGGGTTGAAGTGTGGAAATGGAAAGAGAGATGCTAGGAACTGTAATAATAGCACTCATCAATCATAACATCAGTGGCTTTTTTATTAATTGTCTCTGCATTGTTTAAATACATAGTCTGCTACCAGAGATTTATCGGAGATTTACCTGCCATTGATCCTGTTTTGGTTGGTCAAGAGGAAGGAGTGTGAAGATCGGAAGGAGGTGGGCGACGGTCTTTGGAGCTGAAACCTGGGTGGCATCTGGAGGAGTTTGTGTGGAGGAAGAACACTGAGGAATGCTGAAGAGGTTTGGCCATGGTTTACTGTGGAGCATCAGAGTGAACTCATTCCTGGTGCCTGGCCTTGACCTGGTGGTGTGCCATGGTGTTGCTGCTGGTGGGCGATTGCACCTGCTGGTGGGCGGTTGCACCTGCGGTGCTTCTGTTCCGCTGCCTGGTTACCGGTGGGTGGCTATGGCAGCAGTGATTTCTGGGAAGAGGTTTGGGCTCTGGTTGGGGTTTCTCTGTTTTTGTGCTGCAGTGAGGCTGAATTGATGTTCACTGAATTGCAACTACATTTGTGTGGAGAATGGTCCCCAGTGTCCCTGGTCAGAGTGGGACTGTGTTAATTGGAGATTCTGCCTGTTCTTTCCTTTGTGTGGCCTGGATTTAATTGGATTGGCAGTGAGAGTGCTTTTGAGTCATTATTGCTGGAGGAAAATTCTGTGACCTCAGAATTCTGCACAGTGAGACCGTCTGATCTTTAGTGGAACTTGGACATGGCCTAGGGAAGTGAGAGTTCACATAGCTAATATTTTTCATTTGTAGTTTGGCAAGACTCTTCATTTAATCTGGAACTTTGTACCTATTGCGCTTTCCTTCTACATTTAATAAGGATTTTATTTTTTTATTATTACTTTGGACATTGCTTAATGTAGTGGGAGTTGTTGTTTTAATTGCTTAGTTTATTTTGGTTGATGGGGTTGTGTTATATTAGTTTTAGTGTGATTCAATAGCTGTTTGTGTGAAAATGTGTTTAGGATAGGGACCTGTAAGGCGCAGCTACTAGGGGGACTACAACCGTGGCCTCCATCCCTTGAGCTCCCAAGACTTCCAGTTGAGGCCTACCGGAGGTGTAGAGCCCTGAGAATAGCTTGGAGGGGGGTGCTAGCAGTAGTGGTACCAGGGTGGTTGCTGAGATGTGTGGGATTTGGGTGGTGAGGACAAGGAGATGCCTTGGGGTGAAATGAGAACTGGAGAGGGGGTTGCCTTGTTTAGTTCCCATACCAAAAGGTTCCATGATCGATTGTGGGCAGATGGCTGGTCCGGCTGCCTCACCTCATCCTACTCGGGTTGTGCTATGCAATGCCAGGTTAATGAGGAATAAGACTGCCATAATGGTGGACTTGATATCTTCAGTCGACCTGGCTTGCATCACAGAGGCCTGGTTGGATGAAAATGCAGCCCCCATCTTGAAGGTGGCAGTCCTGCCCGGGTACTCTGTGATACACAACCCGAGAGAGGATTGCAGGGTGGGGTGGTAGCCATTTGGTTTTAAAACCAGCCTGAACCTCCTGGTGCTCCCGGTAGGTCATTTGCGATCTTTCAAGTTTGTGGCTGCCCGAGGTGGTGTGGGGGCAGGTTTCAGGGTCCTTGTGCTTTATCTTCCCTCTGGTTTGGATGGGGATTTTGTGCAGGAGATTGAAGAGCTCATCGCCGGCTTGGTGTTGAAGTTTCCCAGGTGGTTAATTCTGGGGGACTTCAATGTCTGGGTCGATGGCAGGCTCTTGAGTTTTGGGAGTGATCTCCTGGGAAGCATGGGGGCCATGGGCCTGTCACAAAAAGTAACAACAGCTATGCACCTGGGTGGCCATACCTTGGATCTGGTCTTTTCGTTAGGGTTAGATGTGAATGACCCCAGTGTTGATCCTGTATTTTGATTGGATCATAGCACCATGAGGTTCACACTTGGTGGCACCCCTCTAGATGGTCCCGATCCTGTGGTGATAATCCGGTACCGCCCGTTAAGAGTAGTTTCCTCAATGGGACTACTGGTGGTGCGGAACCTATTGAGTGTTGGGGAAGCTTGTGTGACTGGAGTGGAGGAAGCAGTGGTAGCCTATAATGGGGCTGTTACTGCGCCTTCAATTCCATCGCACCCATTTGTGTCCATCCCTTGTCCACTCACCAGAGACCTCCTTGGTTCAATGAGGATCTCCGGAGTTTAAAGATCAAGGGACAGAAGTTAGAGAGGTGCAGGAAGAGATGTGGCCTGCTAGAGGACAAGTTGGCCTTGAGGTCACATTATGTTAACTATCAGGGGGCAATCTCCCTTAAGAAGGTGTGATATTTGTCTTGGGAGATTGCTGTGGTGAGGAACAGACAGGTTCAGCTTTTCCACAAGTGGACAGGCTATTACATCCTGCCTGTCTCTGTGTTGGGGAGCAGATTCTAGCACTAGGTGTGAGGAGCTGTCTGTATTCTTCACCGACAAGGGTGTCCTCTATCAGGGATGGGGTCTCCTCGAGTACCTCTCGAAGGGAATGCAGGGTCTGGCCTGAAATGTGTTGAAACACCCTCCTGTCTGGGATGAGTCTGAGCTGGTTGGGGTCAAGAAAGTGGAGAAAATAATCTCAAAGCTGTGGCCAACCCAATGTGAAGTGGACCCAGGTCTGACCCGACTTTTGGTTGGATGCTTGGACGTGATTGGACCTATGATTGCTGGGGTCATCTGGTGTTCCTTGAGGAGTGGGGTCTTCCCAACAGCCTTGAAAGAGGCCTTGGTTAGACCCCTTTTGAAGAAACCCTCTTCGGACTGGGACTGCCTCAACTATTACATGCCAGTCTCAAACCTCCCATTTTTAGGGAAGGTTATTGAAAAAGTGGTCGCCATACAGCTCGAGAGACATGTTGCCTCTTCCTCCACCTATGAGCCCTTCCAGTCTGGGTTTTGTGTGGGGCATAGTACAGAGACCACCCTGGTGAGGGTACTTAATGATTTCCTGAGGGTGAGGGACAGAAGAGATCAGACCACCTTGGTCCTTCTGGACCTCTCTGTGACATATGACACCATGGACCATGAGGTGTTACTTGACCATCTGTGGTTCTGGTTTGGCCTGTCTGGTAATGTCATCAGCTGGTTCAGGTCATACCTGACAGGCAGAGTGCAAAGGGTGACAATGGGGTTAGCCTCATCTAACCTGAAGCCTCTGTGCTGTGGTGTCCCGCGGGGTTCATTCTTGTCGCCCTTGTTCACGTTGTACATGCTACCATTGAGGGGGACATTATCAGGTGGTACAGGATGGGTTTTCACTGCTATGCAGATGATACCCAGATGTACTTGTCCTGTGTGCGAGACACCTAGGTGTTGCCCTCTGTATTTAACAGCTGCCTTGATGAGATCCAGGTGTGGATGACTCAAAACTGGCTTAAACATAACCCAGACAAGACAGAGGTACTGGCTGTGGATCCAGTTTTTCAGGGTGGAGTGGGGGTGAGGGGTTACCCCCCGGGCCTGTTGTTAGAGGGTGTTCTCCTTACCCCATCTAGATAGGTGGAGGGTTTGGGTGTGATCCTGGATGATGGTTTGATGCTTGATACACAGGTGTCAGCTGTCGTCAGGAGTGGATTTGACCATCTTAGGAACATTGCACGAATCCGAGCCCTGATCCCACCTGAGGATCTGACCACACTGGTACATGCATTCATCACTTCCAGGCTGGACTACTGTAATGCCCTGTACCTAGGGTCATCTGGAGGCAACCTTTGTAGGCTGCAGCTGGTGCAGAACGTGGTGGCAAGATTGTTGACCGGGGTGAGATGAGATGAGCATATCACCCTGGTCCTCCATGGACTGCACTGGCTGCCAATCAGGTGGAGGATTGTCTTCAAGGTAGGGCTCCTGACCTACAAGACCCTACACAAAAGTGGACCTGTCTATCTGCAAGAACTCCTTGCCCCCTACCGTCTGCCCATGGCACTCGGTTCTGCCGAGGGAGGCCTCCTTGGAGTTTCCAGAGTTAGACTGCTGCATTCTGGGGACAGGGCATTCTCAGTGGCAGCACCTACTCTGTGGAACTCCCTTCCTGGTTATCTAAGGAGGCCCTCTTGGTAGAAGCCTTTAAAAAGGGGTTAAATACATACCTGTTTCAGTAGGTTTTCACTGATTGATACACTGGTTTTAAGGGATGGATAGAATTTGAAATTTGTTTAATGATGAATTGCTGCTTATATGTATTATTGTTGCTGATTTTGTATTGTACAGTGCCCAGAGTCTATGGAATTGGGTGTTTTATAAATAAAATATCTATCTATCTTCTCTCAATCTAAATGTGGGGGTGGGGGTAGTAGCAGATGGGGTGGGGGTCCACTAGACACCAGGGATTTATCTGATTGAAGATGACATTTTTTTTACATTTAGGCTGGCAATCAGCATGGGGGGGGGGCACTAGACACCAGGGATCAAATATACTTTTTTCTACATTGGGGTTGAGGTGGGGGGAGCAGGGTGGTGGGGCAGTACCTGATGGGGTGGGGAGGTCCACTAGACACCAGGGATTTTATTGATTGATGATGGCATTTTTTTTTACATTTGGGCTGGTGATTGGGAGGGGGCACTGGACAGCAGGGATTAAATATATTTTTTTACACTGGGATGGCAATTGGCAGGGTGAGGACCACTAGACACCAGGGATTTACTGTGTATAGGTTCTTACATTTGGGTTGGCAATTGTCTGGGAGGGTGCCCACTACTATACTAGCAATCAAAATGAGCACAGAGGGTCTATTCAGGAGGAGGGTGGGGAGAAACACTAGGGTCATGACATGAGATTGGAGGGTGGTAGATTCAGGAGGAAGGGAGGTGAGGAGGTATTTCTTTACAGAGAGGGTGGTGACAAAGTGGAATGCACTATCAGCTGAAGTGGTGGCATGTACCACAGTGAAATGCTTCAAGAAGGGGTGGGACAGGGCAAAAGGGAGGGTAAAGGGAGTTAAGGGGAGGGGGTGGGGCAGCTGCTGAATAGGGAACTAGTTGCAGTCACAAGCAGCCTAGCTAGACCATGATGGCCTTTTGTTGCTGGCACCTGTCATATATTCGTATGTTCATAGCAGGCACAGTCAGACAGTAGTTGTTGAGTAAAGTGTGGAATTTCTCCTGCAAAATCCACACTTCATGGTCGAGCGGTTCTCTGTGAATTGCCAAATTTCATGAACTGAGTGCAATTTGTGAAATATTTTGTGGCGTGATATTTGCTGACTTCGCACACCTCTACCAGGGAGGTAGATCTATGGAAAGGGAACTAAAAGCATGTAGTTAGGAATTTGATCTCTGTTTGTAACTGTTACATATTGTTACAATTAACATTTTCAGTGCTAACTTTATGTAACATTTATTTATTCACTGAATTGTTTCACTAGGACAGGCACACTGAGCAACAAGATGCTCATCTCCTGGTGCAACTTGGGGGGAGTGGGTACTGAGGATATGATAACACACAGGTTATCAAGGGAGGAACATTTAACAGTACATATACAGCAGCATTAGGTAACATTTTGTATGAGTTTACAAGCAAGATCATGTTAATAACATTGGCTAAAGTTAGGAGCAAAATAACAAATATGTGACACAGTAGAAGTAATACAAGGGTTAATAAGTAAACAAGTAATACAAGGGCTAACAATTGTAGACACACAGACACATGAAGCACATGACATTAAGTGTGTAGGTTGGGCCAATAAACCAGCTTCCATAGCAACATCTTGAGTGACTGTCTCTTATCTGACAACAATTGCACACTGGTAGTTGTTTCCATAGTTCTTAACCTTGCAGTCATTTTCCGAGACAGGTAGTCTAGTACATGATGTGTGATTGTGGCCCAGCATGGAGAGGGCAATCTGTACTGTAGAATAATATAACACATTGCTATGCTATAGCTTCTATGTAGAAAAAGTAACATTGAATTTCATGGAAGAAACAGTATGGGCATACGCAACCTTCTTAATGATTGTTATAGATTTGTCATCTGTTGGTCTTATGACTGTGATAAGACCATCTTACATGGAATGCAAGCACACTATAATATTGGACATGTCAGCCTGGTACCATATCTTAAGGTAGTGGTCACAGTTTGTAATGGGCTGATCAGTTGTGACCCGGTTCTGATTCCGACTCTGATTTATTTCCAAAAGGTTTTGATTTACTGTAATTTACAATAATGAATTTTAGATCAATGTTTAGTCTATCTGAGAATGAGAAATGAAGCAGTATTAGTCTTTTAGAGCTCTCTGTTAAAACAATGTAAATTTAACTTTGTAAAAAAAATGTGTATGTATTTTCATGTTATTTTAAAGTAGTAAACAGCGGGCTGGATTCAGAAAACTCTTGAAAATCAGACAGCTGCCAGAAAAACTGGATGAAAGTGGGTTGTCAATTTCAGAACCACAGTTTCTCCCACTACTACGATATTCTCAAATTGGAGCTGGTTTACAATCGTCTCCACAATTTATGGCAGCTTGTGGGTGGTGTTGCCATTGAAATCCCCATGGCTGCAGAAAAATCTTACAGCCGGTGGGACTAGCCATAACATTTTCTACAGCTACTGTGGATGTGAAAAGTAATCTCTGCAGCTGCAGAGATTTTGATCTGCAACTGGAGTTGCTGAGTGGGACTTAGTCCCAAAAATGTTTGTGAATCCATCCCAATGTATACAGCTCATTTGGGGCTTTGTAGTGAAAGGAGGCAGTGTGTCAAACATTAACCAGAAAGAGAAAAAGAGACCAATGAAGTCAACAGCAGCATGAGTAGAATATGTAATGGGGCCCCAACCATCCCTCCTGCCCTTTTGGCTTGAGATGTAATTTTTTTTTTTAATTATTTTGCTTGCCTACCAATAACCAACCAACAATTTATTTATAAAAAGCACAATTCAGAGAAGTATAAAGCGCCTGTATAATTAATTATAAAATCAAATTAAAATATCAATAAGTATTAAAATAGACATTTACTTTCTATAGAAACATCAATGTTCAGGAAAGGCAAGATTAAAAAGATGCGTCTTCAGTGCAGATTTGAAACACTCCATGGTCAGGCACTCACTTATCCGACGAGGTAGAAAGTTCCACAAGGTAGGGGCCACAAACACAAATGCCCGAGCACCCGAGGTCTTCAAACAAACCCTGGGAACCTCTAGCAATCCTTTATGGGCAGAGTGGAGTGGGTGGAGAGGGTAGTAGGGGCAAAGAAGATCTTGTAGATAACATGGTCCCTGTCTGTGTAGGGCCTTATAGGTCATCAAACCAACCTTGAAGGTGATCCACCACAGAATAGACAGCCAGTGCAGGCTACAGAGCACAGGTCTGACATGGCATGATCAAGATAAACCAGTCAACAGCATGACAGCTGCATTCTGCACCAGCTGCAAGTGGCAGATATTCACCTCCGGTAGCCCTAGGTACAGGGAGTTGCAGTAGTGAAGGCAGGAGGTCACAAAAGTGTTGACCAACACTGGAAGGTTGTCAGGTGGAACAAGTTGCTTAATCATCGTGATATTCCTCAGATGATAGAATGAGGTCTTGGTGATGGATGACACCTGAGATCTCAGTGTTGGCCCCTCATCAAAAATAATGACCAAATTTTGCACCTGATCAGAGGTCACTAGCTGGCTGCCACTGAGCCAAAGCACAGATGGCTGCCCAGCTGAAGACCCCTCTATCCGATGACCTGGGTCCACAACCAACACCTCGGTCTTGTCAGGGTTCAACCTCAGCAAGAAGGCATTCATCCAGTCCTGATCTCAGTGAGAGAGTTGTTAAAGGTCGATCCTGATTGAACACAAAAGACATCTATGGCTGAGTATCATCTGCACAGCAGTGAAAACTCAGCCCATATCATATTACAATGTCTCCCAACAGCAGCATATACACTGCAATCAACATGGGAGAAAGAATGGAGTCCTGTGGTACCCACAATATAGGGAGACTGGGTCTGAGGAATAAATTCCCTACACAACTCTCTGCAGCCTGCCCATGAGGAAAGAATGGAACCATCTGAGGACTGCACCAGACAGTTCACAGATCAGCCGCAGGCACTCTAATAACACTTCATGGTCCACAGTGTAAAATGCTGCAGAGCGACCAAGGAGAACCAAGATGGAACAGCTCTTCTGATCCCTCACTATCAGGAGATCATTGAGTACCAAATTAGGGCCATCTCAGCACTATGCCGCTTTTGGAATCCCAACTGAAGAGTATTGTAGACATTGTGGATGGTAAGATAATCCTCCAGCTGCAGTGCAACCACATTCTCAATGACCTTGCCCACAAAGGGAAGGTTAGAGACAGGTCTGTAGTTAGTGAGACAGTCCAGGTTAAGTGGATTTCTTAAGGAGAGAAGTCACCACCGCCTCCTTCAGGGTGTCAGGAAACACACCTGTCTCTAAGGAACACCAGACTATCTCAGCTAGGACCAGGCCAATAACATCAACACACCCCATGAGGAGGCGGGTTGGGCCTGAAACCAAACTACAGCAGTTTGACCACATACTCTGGATAATCTCCACGATATCCACAATCTCCAACTGGACAAAGTCGGCCAGACAAACTGCAGGTCTGCAACCAACCACTGACCACCATCACAACCATTGGAATGAGCTAAGCAGGTCTCAGACCTGATGTCGGCAACCTTATCCGCAAAGAATCAAGCAAACTCATCACACTTATCCTCTGACAATGCTCTTCGAGACTGCAGATATGTTGGATTGCACAGTCTGTCTACAGTTTGGAAGAGCTGAGCTGGTTGATTCTGTGCAGCTGCAAACTCTCTGGACAGGAACTCTGCCTTCTTATGGGAGACAGACAATTGATAGCCTTTATAATGAGCCTTCAGTCTAAGTCTGTCAGCAACAAGGTCTGATTTCTGCCATCACTGTTCCATCCTTTTCCTCTCTCACCTCAGCTTCCTCAAGATCCCATCAAACCAGGGGGACCAAGTGCGAAGGGTGAGGACGTGAACATGGACAGGAGCTATGAAATCCAGAGCCATGGTCACAGCTGTGTTATAGGCCAATAACAGATTGTCTGGATCCGAGCTTGTACTCAGAAAACTCAGATAGGTCCAGCACCACTGCCAGGCCATTTGGAGTCAAGCCCCTTAAAGGGCAGTACCATGCCATCTCCATAGTGACAGGCCTATAGGAAGAAGCCTGGAAACTGAACCTTATAGTGTGATGGTCAGACCATCCAACCAGTTCCACCACCAAGTCAAGGTTCCATACCCAGTAGGAAAACCTAGCCCAATAAGTGACCATGGCTATGGGTCACAGAGGTAATAACCTGTGTAAAGCCCAATGAGTTCATAAGGTGGAAGAAGTCCTGGCCAAATTGTGAGAGTTTGTTGTCAGCTCAAGCATTGAAGTCCCCCTGAACCATCCATCTGGGGGTCTCCAGCACCATAATGATAATGAAGTCCACAGCTTCCTGCAGGAAATGCTTCTCGCCCACAGGTGGATGGTAGATGAGAAGAATCCTGCAACCTACACCTGTGCCAATGATACACTTGAAAGATTTGATCTCTCCCACTGGCGCATCTATAAGGTCCAATTCTGATTTAAAGCATATGGCTACACTCCCACCTCTACAATCCATCCTCGGGCAGTATATCACCAAGAACCAGGCTGGAATTGCTGATTCCAAAACTGGGCCAGCATTATCATCCAGCCAGGTCTCACACCAGATGCACACCAGATCAGATGATCCAAGAAGGTCAGCAATCACTGCTGTCTTGTTTTTAATAGATCTGGTGTTGCATAACACTGCCCGAGTAGGATGGGATACCGAGGCTGGCTGTGTCATTTTTCCATTCAACGTGGAGCCCTTGGTTATGGGGACCAGACAGGAAGGACCTCTCTCTTGACCCCATTTCACCCTAGGGCATCTTCTAGACCCACTACCCCAATCCACCCACTTGGCTCCTCTCTCCCTCCAGGTCCAAGACCCCCACCCCTTCGCCTCCTCCCTACTATCCCCAAAGCAAGCATCATGGGCTGAAAACCATCCCACACACTCCTGATTGATTGGCCAATCATTTTTTATCACTTATGTTTTGTAACTTACTTTTTATCTGGTTGACCTTGCTCCCTCCAGCATTACAATTGGATACATCCTACAAGCTTAAACAACTAATAATTGCAGTGAATTATGGTATTTTCTTTTATAGAGCTGTTTGGCCCCAACCACAACCTACTCCTGTCATGAGGCCCACCAGTCAGTCCCCAGCCCCGTTGCTGATCCCCCTGTCATCAAGTTGGCAGGGATCCACATGGTGTGGGACCCAAGGATTGTGGAGGCAGCACTCATTTTGGCCATGTGCAGTCAATTGTGGTAAAAAAAAACAACTTATTTTTTTGTTTTAGAGCTGTTCAGCCCTGACCACCACCTACTCCTGATATGAAACCCACCTGTCAGTCCCCAGTCCAATCACTGCTCCCTTTGTCAAGCTGATGTGGATCTGTACAATACGGGACCTGAGAACTGCAGGGACTAGCATTCATGGCAGCCATGGATATCTTTTTTTTTCCTTTGTGTTCCCCACCTGGTGCCATCACCACTTCGACTTGTGGCAGTTCAATGCATGTTGATATTTTTTACATGCTGAATAAACAAAATTAAGCTTCACCTGTGTTTTGAAACTGAATGTGAAAAACACATACAGAAAAACATTTAATATACACCGTGACCTCACAAGAAATAATTTTTTTTATTTGATCTTTCTGTTATTGCTCCTGACCTTTGTTGTCTGAATTCAAAGAAATAAATTGTTAAATTAAATATCATCACCATCATCTTTAAACACCACCAAGAAGCATCTTTTTTTAGGAGACTTACGTTGCAGCTGGTATCGTCATCACTTTTATGTTTCTCTGAACTGGTAAGAAAATTTGTTGAGACTGACTTTTAGGAAGGTAAGGTGCTATACACTTTCAGGAGTAAGCCTTGTGCAGCTATCAGACACAGCACTTCCAGCCATGCTAAATATACATTCACAGTAAACACTAATGGGAGGGCAACTAATAAACTGTATAGCAGAGACAGATAGTGCAGGCCAGATGTTTTTCTTTTCCAGCCAGTACTCAAACCTGCTCTGGGTTTGAATCCCACAGCTTCCACTTGCATTCATTTGAATACTACGTAACCCTGAGAAAGTCACTTAACTTCCCTGTGCTCCCAGGTCGCACCTGTAAAAAAGCTTTCAGCTTAGTGTGCTACTCCTGGTTAAACAACTAAATTAAAAATTAAATAAATAAATAAATAAAAGGGTCAACAGTAATAATAATGAGTGGTTCTTATAAACAGGCATCCACAATATCTGACAAAGACAAAGAAGATGGCTCCACAACATCCACATCTGAATTATCAGTGTTCATGAATTTTGACCAAAAGTGTGAGTCATCTGTCTAATTTTCAGAATGATATGCCTTTTTCAAGGGCTATGAAAGAGGACTTTGTGCAGGACTACCTAATGTTGATGAAGGAGTACATGGTGGCACTAAATGGACATTATTGCTGTCACCACTAGTACATATTGCATCATCAGATGTAGCATCTACATCACATGATTCACTTGTATTGTCAAATGCAGTACCTTCCTTTTCTTGTACAATTGCTGAAATCAGCATGTTTTTGTATTCAAGATAAAAGTCACAGAGATATGAAGGAAGCAGCTGTTGAAACTTAAACTGAGAGTCAAGAAGAATCAAAAGAAGAAAATGTTTGTCTGCCATGACATTGTTGAAGGCTTCTGCAGTTTTGGAATTGCTGTATCAGTCAGTTTGAAAGGGATACAACAGATTTTTCTACTTTTTGTTCAAAGCCTCTATACTGCCTCCTGCCTTATTCAATAAATTTATGATGAGAATAACCTATTTTAGAGTATCATTCTCTTTGTTAATCTACCAAATTTCTTCTTCAAAAGGAGCCAAATGCAATGTAAGATGCTCCATGAAGCCATACTGCAGTGAATTCAGAACAATACTTTCTGCTATGTTGTGCTCCACAGTATATTCATGGACAGCCTTCTGTTGTGCGAGAAGTCTCTCACACATGTAAAATGTTAAGTTTCATTTTGTTGGAACATCGTGCTTTAGTTGCTGTATTGACAAGCTGTTTGTTTTCTGGAGGTTAGCCAAGATACCATGTGATTTTACAGAGTGACTAAAATGGCCACAGATTTTCTTTGCTGCTCCCACTAGTGTTTATTTATTTTTATTTATTTATAGAAATGTTTCACCAGGAAAGCACACTCAACAATCAAGTTGCTTGTCTCCTGGTGTGTCCTGAGAGGGGTACAAAGAATCAAAGATTCAATTTCCAAAAACAGAGTACAACAAGAACATTTCTGGTACCAAAGTAGATACATAACAGCAGTACAAACACAAGAATTACAATACAAGTGCTTGTAGCTTCAGAAGTGCAATTTGCAGGTACAACAGTAATTTATTTGGTACAGATTGGAGAAATTTAAGACAGTAACAGGAGATGAGTGTGAGACAACAGTAACCATAATATCGATAGGTACCTACTATCATGAAAAAGTAAACCAGTAATGACTATGATCAAGTGCAGTTAGAAAAGAAGGAAAAATTGCAGGGCTAAAGTAAGGGGCAGGGTGGAAGAGGAGTGTCTGATTTGTTGGGGTAGGGCATTCCAAAGTTTGGGGAAATAGTGTGAGAAAGCAGACTGCCCAGTAGAGGTAGAACAATGAGGGATTGTCAGTTTACAGTAGTCATTTGATCAGAGGGCATGAGGAGAGGAGGGATTGTGAGAGAGGCTGAGAGGTAGGAAGGGAGCAAGCCAAACCAATATTTGGAGATGAATTTAGCAGTGTGAGAGTGAAGTCTATCCATAAGTGAAGGGAAGGGAAAGGTAAGAGAGTGGAACAGCTCACAGTGGTGGGTGCAAGGTGAGGGGGCGTCCAGGGCAAAGTGGCAAAAGAAGTTGAAAAGAGTATACAATCTAGATAAGGAAGACATGGAAGCTGCACTATAGACTACATCACAGTAGTCAAAGATAGGTAGAATCATCTTCTGGATGAGTTTACGCCTTGCAGGTACAGTAGAGGTATGCTTTTACAGTTCCTGAATAGGGTACCTAGTTTGGGGTGAAATTTTTTCAGGATGGCATCCACATGACCAGAGAAGTTGAGGTGGCAGTCAAGCTAAACTCTAACATATCTGAAGAAGAAGGTGTCCTCTAGAGTAGTCCCATCAAGGGTGTGGAAGGTGGGCAGGGATGGAAGCCCTGAGAGTCTCTGCCTTGTGCCAAAGGTCATGGAGACTGTATTCTTGACATTGAGAAACAGTTAATGTGAGCTAAGCCATTTCTGAACTTTATTGAAGTCAGACTGGAGTCTGGTTGTTACATCAGTGGAAGACTGTCCAGAGATTAACAGGATGGTATTGCCTGCATACCTGTGAATGAAGGATGATGTGCAGACTGATAGGAGGTAATTTAAGAAAATGAAAAATAGGAGAGGGCCAAGTACTGATCCTTGTGACACCCCAGTACTAATTGGGAGGGAAGGGGATATCAAGTCAGTGATTTTAACTGATTGAGTCTGACCAATAATGTAGGCTTTGAACCAGTTAGTGGCAGAGTCAGATAGACCCATTTATGAAAGGTTTATTTAATAGAAGGGTGTGGGAGACCATGCTGAAGCCTTGGCTAGATCAACTAAAAATGGCTGAAGTGATTAGTCCTCTTTCCAACCCTGAGAGGATGGAATCAGTGAGCCTAAGTAGGGAGGTAATGGTTGAGTGGTGTTTCCAGAACCCAGATTGGAATGGAGTGTAAAAGCAGGAGTCAGAGACATAGGACTTGATTGGGTAAGAGAAAAGTACTCCTGTATCTTAGTGAGGTAAGGTAAGAGAGATATAGAGCAATAGTTAACAGGTGAGTAGGGGTCACCACCCTTACGTAGGGGATGGACAATGGCATGTTTCCAGGTTCTAGGTACTGAAGCAGCAGGGAAGGAGAAGTTTAGGATCTCTGATAGTGGATATGAGATGGCTGGTGCAGATAAGTATAGTAGTTTGAGGTCTAGTCCATCTGGTGAGCTGCCTTTAGTGGTGTTAAGAGTAAGAAGTGCATCCAGTGTGTCAGCAGGGGAGACGTTGGAGAAGGAGAAGTGCTCAAAATTGGGGTGTCCAGCTTGGGGAGGCATAGTGGGGGAATAGATGGGCTGGTGATTTGGGAGGGAGGATGGGAGAGCTGAGGTGCAAGAGAAGAAGAAGGAGTTAAATTTGTTTGCAACAGAAGGGTGATTGGATATGAGAGAGTTGTTTACTTTGAGAATGGGAGTGGGAGGTTTTGTAGGTGGGGATGATAGAGCATGAATGACCTACCAGAAATTAGATGGGTTGTTTATGTTGGCTTGGAAGGTACTCTGCATGTATTCAGACTTGGCCAACTGAATAGCTTTAGTGCAACAGTTCCTAGGAGAACGGTAAACCTCAAAGTCTCTTGGCAGCTTGGAGACTTTTTGTGTCTTCCATGCTCGGTGACATGCTCTTTGACAGGCCAACAGTTCCGGGGTGACCCAGGGGAGATGGTTACCCAGGACCCTGGAGCACCTAACGGGGGCATAGTAGTTCCATAAGCTTAGGCATTTGTTCTTAACATAATCTAGAGCTTTGTCAACAGAGTTAGCTGCGGAGATAGGAGTCCAGTCTGTGTGTCCCAGGTCAAGGAGGAGGGGCGCTAAACTGAGGGATTTGTATGAACAGGTTAATAAGATCTTGTGGGGGACCTTAGGTCTGTGAATTTTCCAAACCAGGCAGATCATGTGGTGATCACGTAAAGCGTCAGAAGGTAGGTCTGATTTGATGACCCTTTTTGGGTGGCAAGTTAGGGCCCAGTTGATCAGAGAGTGATTGTTTGTCTTAGTGTTTAAAAAGGTTGGCTTTTGGATTAGTTGTATTAGGTTGTGACCTGCAATATCATTATGGACCTTGCATAGGGAGTCCACCACCAGTCTGAAGTTGAAATCACCCATAATATATAGGTCTCTGGCAGAAGAGTAGGAAACAATGTTAGTAATGAGATCTATAGCTGCGGTGGGAGGGAGGCCTGGGCAACAGTAGACTCCAGCAATGAAGATGGGGATTGAGAAGAGGAGGGATAGCCTTAGGAGTAGTATCTCATAGTCTGAGGAAACAGAAGAAGATAGGATGGTAGTGTATTGTATAGCGGAGGAGATATACATATTGTAGCTACCCCACCTCCTCTACCTACATGGTCTTGTTGGGAGATAGTATAACAAGGGATAGATATTGTGTTTACAATTTTATTATTGAGACAGGATTCCATGATGATGAGAATGTCAGGGGAAAGTGATATAGTGAGTGGCTGCAGTAAGTCAACTTTTGGTAGTAGGCTATGAATGTTAAGATGCAGGAGTTTGAGACCATGGGGAAGGATGAGAGAGTTATAGGGGAAGGGCCCAGGTTTGTAATAGTGGCAACAGTGGGGATAGAGGAGTGTGGTCTGGGATTGGGGTTGATATCACCCACAGATACTAGAAGGAGTGTGATGATGAGGTAGTGCCTTTTGGAGCTCTTGTGCCAAGACTGGGCAGATACAGACTGCAGAGTAGATATAGGGAGTGTAGTGGGAGGAAGTCGCAGTTTTATTTTTTTTTTTTAATTCAAACTTTATTCACCACATTTTTCACAATACAGGAGGCAGTGAGAATTATTTAAACAAAAGATTTATAAAACAAGCCCATACTTCCCCAAGCCCCCGACACAGCAGTTCATTCATATACTGTTATAACAAGCTAACTGTGTTAATTGAAGATAAGCTAGGGTAATAACATCAACTACACATTATTCCATAGCCAACATAATTAGAGTGTGAAGGGGGTCCCAAATAACCTTATACCTGTGTAACTTATTTTGGAGGCTTGCAATAGCCTTCTCAGTACAAAGGTTTGCTAGGATCTCATGGATCCACTCCTGGTATGTTGGGCAAGTCCCTTCTTTCCAATGCCTAAGAATAATTTTTTTAACTGAAAGTGCTACCGTTGATATAGGAAATCTCCAAATTCTGACTTTGTTGGAAGACAAATCTCCCAGCAGGCAGATATCAGGTGTAAAATAGTCCTGTAATCCCAATAAAGGATCCAGGTTAGCTCTTATTAACTCCCGTAATGACACTATCCGGGAACATGACCAAAATAAATGAAAGCGATCCTGCCTCCTGGGAACACCTATTGCACCTGTCAGTATCGAGAAGGCACCATTTCGTAGATTTAACTGGAGTATAATACAAATTTTGTGAATATGAAATTGCATAAGACGTAATCTATCTTGGGATACATATTTATGACAATACATCCAGAGAGCCGGCCAATTAAAAGTGTATTGAGGAAAAAATGAGATCCAAAAGGTAGTGGGGCCATTACCACACCCGAACCACCATTGGTACAGCACTTGATATATCTTAGAGATCACACCTGAGGAGTCAAGAAGAGAGGAAAGTTCTGATACCAATGGAAAGGCCACTGGGCTGGGCGGAACGATACCAAGAACCGTGATTAACAAGTGCCTCAGTTGGATCACTCTAACGACCTGAGATTCCAGAATATTAAACTTATTGATAAACTCAGTGAATGGGAGCCAAGCCCCAGTCTCATCCAGAAAGGAAGATACTATCCCATCTCCTAACTGAGGCAACCATGAATGGGAAATTTTGTGCTTGTTTATAGTAAAGGCCGGGGAATTCCAGATAGATTGGGCCAGATTTTTACTATGATTATATCTCAGAAAAGAACACAGTTGCGAGTGAACTCTTATTGAGGTTGTGATAGTGGGACATTTATTAATATTCTGTAAATGAGAAACCTTAAGATAAAGCATGGTCGAGGGGTCCATGTTCATAGATTGGATAAAGTCTAATTCGATGTTAAGCCAAGCCGGCCTCAAGTTTTCCAGGCCTGGCCTTACCCATCTCAGATACTTAGCCAGATGGCTAACCCAGTAATAAATTGGCAATTAAGGAATCTGCAGTCCCCCTTCTCTTTTGGGTCCGGCTAATTTGTAATATGCCAATCTGGAGGTCTTATTAGACCACATAAACTTGATAAAGAGTTTATGCATTTTCTGAAACCAAGATAAGGGGACAAATGAGTTAAGATGCAACAGGGGATAGAATAAATGGGGGAATACATTCATCTTAATTATATTAATGCGACCCCATAAAGATATCGGCAACTTGTCCCATCTCTCTAGGTCTTGTATAATCGCCTGAGAAAGGGGCTCTAAATTCTCTTTAAACCAGAGAGAAGTGTTACGCGTTAACTTTATGCCTAAATACCTAATAACTCGAGGTGACCAGCATAATCCCAGGGAGGTAGTATCTATCTTAAAAACCTTATGATTTAGAGGGAAAAAAGATGCCTTATTGGGATTTAACTTATAATTCGAAAAACTACTAAATTTATTGACCTCCCTTAGCATATTCGGAATAGATGTTACCGGATTAGTCAAATGTAATAGGAGATCGTAAGCACACGCTGTTATTTTCACTACCTTATTCCTAATGGGAATACCTTGTATTCCTTTATTGTTAAGGATATGTTGAATAAGGGGTTCCAGATAAAGACTGAAAAGTAATGGAGAAAGGGGGCATCCCTGTCTCGTACCCGACTGCAACGTGAAGGATTTGGAAAAGGCCCCATTTCCTGAAATCTTTGCAGAGGGAGATTGGTATAAAACCCTGATCCAATCTATGAACATGGAAGGGAATCTAAATGCCTTGAGAGCTTGAAATAAGAAAGTCCAATTAACCCGATCAAATGCCTTCTCAGTGTCCAGGGAGACCAGTCCTGCGGAAGAGTAGCATCCTGGACTCTAAGAACCTCTTGAGAGAGGTGCGCGGAAACGATCAGGATGAGCGTCCCTCATAAACCCAACCTGAGACATACCATTCAGATCTGGGAGGACCAAGGTTAGTCTATCTGCCAATATCTTGGAAAGAATTTTGAAATCTTGATTCAACAAAGATATTGGCCTATAACTCTGAACCAGATCTGGGTCCTTGTCTGGTTTAAGTAATAAAACTATCAGAGTTTCAAACAAATGTGCGTCTAAAGCCTCTCCAGATAAGATGTGGCGGTAAAGACGATACAACACTGGTAGTAAATGATCTTTAAAAACTTTATA
Source organism: Neoceratodus forsteri (assembly GCA_016271365.2). Classification (NCBI taxonomy): domain Eukaryota; kingdom Metazoa; phylum Chordata; order Ceratodontiformes; family Ceratodontidae; genus Neoceratodus; species Neoceratodus forsteri. Next base: position 783,026,012 of record CM057458.1, on the reverse strand, counting down.
AAATAAAGCGGAAAACCCATCCAGTCCCGGGACTTTATCCAAAGGCAGATCCATTATAATAGCCACAATTTCTTCCTGCAATAAAGGGGAAGATATAAACTTCTTTTGGGGTTAGAAAATGAGGGAAGCTGAGCTTCCTTGAGATACTCCTCTAGTTCTTCTATGGGCAGAGGGCTATCCATATCCCTGTATAGTTGCTCATAAAATGTAGCAAATTCCTGCACTATCTCTGAGGGGGATACTCTGAGAGTCCCATCAGACAATGACCTTATTGGGGGTATAAATCTTGCTGATTCTTGTTGCTTTAGGCGTAGAGCCAGTAAGCGCCCCACTTTCTCTCCTTGATCTGTTAAACTGGCCTTAGTACGGATAATTGCAAGCTCTGCTTTCTCTCTTAGCAATCCCAAATATCTATCCTTACATACTAATAATTTCAGTGACTCCTCTTGAGAAATTTTATGTGGCTGTATGGTTTCTAATTCCCGTATTTGAGACAATAAAGGCATTAACTCTGTTTCCTGTGCCCTCTTTCTCTTTGTAGCCAAACTAATAAGAATGCCCCTTATATAACCTTAAAGGTTCCCCACAATATGTCCGTCTTTGCGCTATCTATTGAGTTGGTAGAAAAAAAGAAGTCTATCTGATCCTTCACTAATCCCTGATACTTTTCATCTTTTAATAATTATTTGTTTAATTTCCATCTGGTCTCTTTCTTGGAAATGTTAAAGAAAGCCAGGTTACACAACACCAGAGAGTGGTCCGATATGGGACCCGGCTTGATCGAGGTGGACAGTACTCCTGGCAAGAGCACATGAGAAACTAACAGGTAGTCAATGCTAGACTGTGTGCCGTGAACTGGCGAACTGAAAGTATATTCCCTGATGTTGGGATGTATAACTCGCCAGATGTCACACAACCAGCATTGATCCATCATTTTCTTAAAGGCCCTATGCCCATGGGACAGTCCCCTCAGCCCATTGCCTGATCTGTCAATATTAGGGTCAGAAACTAAATTAAAGTCGCCCCCTAAAATAATGGGAATAGGGAGTATGGGAAGAATTGTGGAAATCAGCTTCATAAAAGAAGTGGGATCATCCACATTTGGTCCATAAATGCTGCCAAGCAATAACGGCATGGCCCAGATAGTACCCTGAACTAAGACATACCTGCCATCGGCATCCTTAAAAACCTGAGAAGGAATAAATGGAATATCTCTGTTAATCAGTACCATGACCCCGCAACTGTTAGTCGCCCCTGAGGCATAAAAAATCTGACCAACCTGTTGCCTTCTAAGTTGTAATACTTCACAATCTACCAGGAGGGATTCTTGTAAAAATGATATCTGAGCAAGCAACAAGCTCAAGTGCTGAAGTACCTGATATTGTTTAAGTTTTTTCCTAATCCCCTTTACATTCCACGTTGCAAGATTAATATTCTGAGCCATCTATAATATCAAATGTGAGTCCAGGTAAAACATAATGCAGGTACTACTACCATAGACAAGGTAACTCTGTTCCTCTGAAACTGCTGTGCCAATCTCCCACCCCCCAACCTTCCCATCTCTAACCAGACTATCCTCCTCCCTCCCAAGTGACCCACAAACAAAACAAAGCATCAACAAACCCAGAAACTTATCCGTAAACCCACCCTCCTAACCCCCTATCGTTACTAACAACGTTCAGCAACACACTGTTTCCTACCCCCCTCAGCCCCCAACCATCCATCCTCAAACCCAGATTAGGTTTATATGAATCCCCTTTTTAATAGCAATGAGGGGTGAAGAGTGTTCAATGTTGCAGTAACGACTCATTATGTTGTCCGCCTATCCCCAACTGAAGGACCTTGGGAGTGACCCTGTGTTGGCAAGGCATACCTGTTAGGAACATCAAGAGTATACTACTCTCGTGCCTTGCATTGTTGAAAGGAAGCACCGCAAGGTGGGTGATCGAAAGACAAATCCGCAGTGATGCATTCAATCTACCATACAGGCCACTCTCTCCATAAAACTCACTGGACCTATAGAGGCAGGTCCCGTTGCACCCCTACTGATTATGGTGCCCTCATACCAGTAAACCCCCCCATCTCAGGTCCTTAAAACCACTAGCCCCTAATACAAAGAACACAGGCTCCCTCCAGTGTTACCAGCACAGAAATGCACATCGACACTTTACGAGGGAAGAACATCAATGCCCCTATTATTAAATTCCCCCAAATTATGAGTATTGATACCCAGCGGGGCATACCCATAGACCTTTACCAGGCCCAGTCTTGTCACGATCCTACTAGGGGGGGGATTTGGTAGATCTAATATTGGAATTACTCTCACCCGAAAGTGGAAATTCAATAATTAAACCCCTTACTTAAATGAAATCCCCATCCCAGACAAAATGAACAACAACGTCTGTCCACAACTGGATTACTCTAATAGAGAAAAAGTCCGTTCTGCCCTCTAATCGGGCTTAAATGAAAGTCCAAATTCATTTAACAGCACTCCTCCCCAAGGTTCCTTCAAATAGTTGCCCACGTTTCTCACACCGATGCTGTTCTTGATAGGTACTCCAGAGGCCTCTCATGTATCTCTGACCCCTTGTGGGGTTCCTAAAATCACGAAAGGGAGAAGGCCTTTGGTAGTCCTTTCCCCCTCCACCCCCCCTCCTGCAACTGCTCCTAATTCTCCTCCTTCTCCTCCTCCTCCTCTAGTTCTACTATCCCCTTCTACATGCATAACACATTTTATCAATACCCCTCTCTCCTGCCACTTCCCTATCCTAAAGAGGAGAAGGCCTTTGGTTGACCTTTCTCCCTCCCACCCCTCATTCCTTTAGCTATCCCACTGTACCCTTGCAACTGTACTACTACAATTTAAATTGGTTGGCTATAGCACTTTCTCGGGCAATGTTTCGGTCATGGCAATGTACAATGTATAATTTAGCACTTTGTGAGTGTGTTATTTTTTTATTTCAAAGTTCAGAAATACACCTTTGAGCAGAAATGCTTATTTACAAAGGTTCCTTGTCAGAATAACAATTTGTTTACACCATGTCAAAGTCAGTATTAAAAACTGATTAACAAAGGCTGGAAAATATTGATTCAGTGACATAACAAAACAGAATGAGTAACATAAGTACTGTTTTGGCATTACAGAGTGAACAAACATTAATATTCAACAGGTCAAACAATACAAATCATAACATAGGCACTAGGAGCTATACAAAGGTAGCAGCCCATCTGGGTATTGCCAGAGGTTAAGTCTGTGTGCTTTTATGGCACATTGGAATGGAGAAGAGGCACATGTGTGAGGAGACTGTGTGGTGGGTAAGGTGCTGGCATCAAGTGCACATGTAAGAGGGGACCTTAGGGAGCAGAAGCACCACAATCAGATGGTGCAAGGGTTGGGTTGGGCAGGGGTGCAGTTGGCAAATGACAGTGCATGGGATGGGGTTTCATTAGGAGAAGCAGGAATATTTGGAGCCAGGTAGGAGTAAATCTAGAAGTTCCTGTGGAAAGGACCCAACTTAGTTGTTATTTGAGTCCAATGTAAATCAAGTGCTTATAATAAATCTAAGCCTGTATTGTACTGTTTACCTGTAAATGCATAACCTGCGCTCTGAGTGTATATGTGAGTGTATCTTTGTATCCCAACTGTGTATGTTCTAATTTAAGCTGTATACTATTGTATTATTCCTCTTGTCTCCAAACTGATGGAATGTACTGTATTTTCTGTATTCAATCAATCAATCAAACAAACTTTATTTAACCAGGTGTAAACACTGTTGAGCAAGCTCATTTTCAAGGTGGTCCTGGACATTAACACAGAAAACACACAAAGGAAGGGTTGACAAGTCAGGGGCAAAATGCATGTGCAGGATTATACAGGTCTATACATATCAAAACTAACATAGGTAGCATAGTTGCAGGGTTATAACTAGTAGGCCTAAACATACATGGGTGATACAGTTACTGTGTCATAACTATGAAACTTGATAGTTAAAAAATTAGAACTTAATTATACATCAATGTAAGGCAGCTAGTATCATATAAGAGAGTATACAGGGAGAGAAAGAAGAAAGAGGGAATGTATATGAATCAAGGTGGGTGGAGGGGAGGGGCAGGGGAAGAGATGAGAGACTAGTAAGTACTAGGTGCCCCTTAACAGGGATGAAAAGTTGAGTGGGTTGCAGAGATGTCAGATTCGTGGATGAGACTAGGGGCTACTAGTACATGGTCACTTGTAACAGTTACAATTTTCCTTCAGGTATTCAGCTATTTGTGCTTTGAAAGTGAACAGACCAGGCAAGGAAGAGAGTTTAAGTGAGCCTTGCATGGCATTCCATAGGGACAGGAAGGAGTAGTTGATTGCAGCCGTGCCATAAGTAGTTTTTACTCTGGGTATCTGGAAGCAGAGTGAGGAGAAGCGTCTCAACCCATAAGAACCCTTGGCATGTTCGAAGAAGCTTGAGATGTAGGCAGGGAGTTTGTCAGATAAGGCTCTGAAGAACCAGAGAAAAGCATTCCTTTCCCTCCTTGTTGAGAGAGGACCACACCGTCTCCTGTTACAGTATGCAATACTGGGTGTGAGAAGGCAGGTTTAGGATGAACCTTAAGGCTCAGTGGTAGAGCATGTCAAGTTTGCTGAGCACAGTTGTAGGGCAGTGGTTGTAGAGAAAGTCAGCATAATCCAATAATGGTAGGAACGTTGATTGCAATAGTCTCTTTCTAGCTTCTTTGGTAAGTAATTGTTTAATGTGGTAGAATATGCCTAACCGCTGCCTTAATTTTTTCGAGACCTCATTGAGATGGAATGAGAAGTTGAGCTTGTTGTCCAACCAGAACCCTAAATATTTGAAGGTATCTACTATTTCAAGGGGTTCACCTAATAGCGTTAGAATCATATACTTGTGTGTTGGACCTGAGGCTGACTTAGGTGGGAGTGTCATGACTTTGTTTTTTTTTGCATTGAGCAGGAGCTTATGTTTGATCAGGTTATGTTGGAGAGAGATGAAATCTTGCTGTAGGTCCTCACAGGCTGAATCTAATGATGAGTTTGAGGTGTAAAGGACGGTATCATCTTCAGATAGGTGCACATTAGCAGTATGCAGTTATGCATCAAGATTGTTGATATAAATTGCAAACAGGATAGGACCTAAAATGCAGCCTTGGAGGACACCTTGTGAAAGTGTTTTAATGGGGGTAAGTCATCTGAAGCTTTAACTTGTTGTAGTCTATTGGTGAGGTAGCAGGTGAACCATTTAATGGCAGTCATATCAAGGCCAGTATTGCACAGTGCGTTAAGCATAATATTGTGATCCACTGTGTCGAATGCCTTACTTAGGTCAAGGAAGAGGGAAAACACGTACTTCTTAGAATACAGGGCAATTTGCCAATCTCTGGTTACTTTTGCAAGGGCAGATACTGTGCAATGTTTGGCTTTAAAGTCTGACTGAGCAGGATTTAGCAGTTTTTGTGACTCCAGGTATTCTCTAATTTGGGTGTTGACAACTTTTTCCGAAAGCTTTGAAATGTAGGCAATAAGGAAATAGGCCTGTAATTTTTCAAGTCACTCTTATCCCCCAATTTGAACAAAGGTATAATATGTGCAGTTTTCCAAAGCACAGGTATAATGCCCTGTGATAGGGAGATGTTGAATAGATGGGCAGTAGGGTCCGTTAGGTAACAATGGCCCAATTTTAGGAAGTAGGGATCAATATTGTCGGTCCTGGCACTCTTTTTTATATCCAAAGACAATAGGAGGTCTTCTACTTGTTTAAACATAACTGTATGGAAGCTGAAGGGGGAGGGATGAAATTGGTTGAGGTTGACGTTAGCATTAGGGACAGCAATGGGGTCCCCTTATAGGGTGATCCTGTTGATAGACGAGGCATCGAAGTCTAACCCAGCTGATGCAAAGTGTTCATTGAAATGGTCTAATATGACAGATCTGTCAGTAAGGGTAGAGCCATTGGACACTATTTTGTGAGGAAGGGAGGCATCAGTAATATGCCCTTCAACTCTTTGAGGATGCTCCAAAATTTGGAAGCATCGTTTTTGTTGTCTTCCAGTGCAGCTTGGATGTATTTAGATTTTTCAGATCTAATTAATTTAGTACAGACGATTCTAGCGATACGGAACGCTATCTAATTGGCCTCCAGTTGGGATTTCCTTGCCCTTTTTCACCAATAGTCTCTATCTTTGAGGGTTTTCTTCAGGATGGGAGAGAACCAGCCAAGGGGTCATTTTTTAGTCTTAATCAACCTTAGGGGTGGCATTTTTGTCTATTAGATCTTTTACAAGGTTTGGAAGATATTAAATGCCTCATTGAGTGAGGGGGCTAGGTAGAAGTCCTGCCATCTGATGCTACCCAGGTCTCTAAGGAAGGCATTCTGGCAAAACTTTTTCAGACATCTTTTCAGAGTGAATGTGGAGGCAGACATTAATAGGGGCGAGTGTCGGTTGCAGGCAATGGCACAGTGATCACTTAGGTCATTAAAGAAGACTCGAGTATGCGACAAAATGATGGGATTTGTTGACTAATATAAGATCAAGGAGGGAGCTTCACTCAGGATTTTTTCTATTAGGTCTGGTGACTGCAGGTGTTAATTGTGTCAGCCCACTAGTATCACAGAAGTTCTTGAGCTTCCTAGAACTCTCATCATTCCAATTTTGATTGAGTTCCCCCATTACGATACACTCAGTGTTAGTTGAATCGATTAGGCTTTGGAGGTGTGGTAGGAGGGCAAGGCCACCAGATAGCGGTGGTAGCATACAGTAATAAGAAGGGCCTTTTCATTGGAGAGGGCTAACTTTAGCACCAGGCATTCAAATTCTTTGGCCTTAGAGATACAGTTAACAACTGTGACACAGAATTTATTCTTAGCTTATATTACAACCCCCACCCCATTTTTTCTGTCGCATCGGTAGGTGCTATACCCCGGTAGATTGATAACTTTGTCTGGGGTTGAAGGCGTAAGCCATGATTCTGATATCATAAAAAAGTCAGGAGATGTATGTAGAGCCCAAGTCTGAATCAGGTCAAGTTTCTTGAGGAGACTACAAACATTCATGTGGAGGAAGCTGATACCTTTTACATTGTGGGAGGTCTGCAGGGGTGCTTAGAGAAGCTGGTGGGCCTGGGTTAAGTTCAACATTTCCAGAGCAGAGTAAGAGTAGCAGTATTAGCTTCTTGAGGTAATCTGCTGAATAGCCGCTTGTTGCTTCACCTGGTCCTGGTACGTTTGTTAGTAGATGTGTAAAGGCTGCTAGAGAGGTTGATTAGGGATGTGGAGTAGATAATTGTCCTAACTGCCAGGTTCAGGGGCACCCTCACATATTCTCTAGTCAGGGCCTGAAGTGAGGATAGGTGAGACCATAAGGAAGTTGTCCCGTCTGTGTCTTGCCAACATATAATAGGAGTGGGCAGAGCTTGGTGGTCGTTATGGGGTAAGATTCAGCCTGGGTGCGAGTTAGCAACCGGGATTCTGACAGGTGCATAACTTAGAAGGAGGCAGCTCAGCAGAAAAGTGCCCATGCACAGCATTGTTAGTGCGATAACACCTGGTAAAGGTAGCAATATGCAGTATAGGTGGGACCTGAAGGATGAAGATTGCTTTAAGGGATGAGCTGTACAGCAGCCACCAAACAGCCAGACTCCTGGAGAGTCCTTACCCAGCTTGGAGGCTTCTGGTCGGGCAGGTGGAGGATGCGTGGTCGGCTGACTTCTCCAGCCATTGCCGCCGAAGCATAGACGCGCTAGCCCGGTCAAGGGCTCTGTGGAACTGGAAGAGACAGAGACAGAGGTATTCAAGCTGTAATGCTATGTTACTGCCTATTCTAGTGTATCCCCTTCCCCCTAAGACATATCTGGAAATGAACTATTACAGCTCACAATGACCTTCCTGGTATAACTTTTCAATCAAACAAATAAATAAATAAAACAGAAAAGATCTAAAGACATATTATGAGGTAAGTTCATTGCAAGAAAATATCTTTTTATCTACACAACCTATTTAAGACACAGAATGAGGTGTTATTACATTCTACTGCACTTAAATAGCATGGTACTATTGTTTGAAGAATTGTACAATAAATGTGGCATGACAACATATTGTGTCCTGTCGTTACATATGGTAGGGGTATGCCGACTGGACTGGAGAAGTCCTTAACATCGACAATGCCAACAGGTTTCGACATTGTCAGTGTTAAGGACCTGAGGACAGAATTTCACACTTTTGCCATCTTTCACCACCCCTTCAAAACAACTCTGACTTGGAGTTAGATATTTAAAAAGGGTGGGTGCTGGGGAGGTACGGGGGGGTGTTTGGAGGCACAGCCCCTGATAGAAAACACATAATGTCTGAGCAGGCAAAATTTCGCCTGTTGACATTAGAATCTACCATGCCAAACTTCGACAACACTGTTGTCATTTTGGCATGGTAGAACCCATGGTGAGGGGGATACACAAATCTAGCTTTAGGTTTTAAGAAATGCATGAGTGCTGAAGACAGCTGGAGTGTGACTGCAGCACTGCAACTGGCTCATACCTGATATATGTACTGCCACACTGTTCTGCAGCACTGCAAGTCAGTGATAGGTGGGAGGAGAACTGCTCCAGTGCTGCTGAGTGGGTGAGTTGTGATCCAATTTCATTGCTTTAGTAAGAACATGGGCCCAATTCTCAAAGGTGACATTAGAGCAGTGCAGGGTGTGTCAGACGAATCATGCATCAAAGCCCCTGTGTTATCGGCAATGCACCCTATTCCGTAAGGAACGCACCATGCGCCAGATGCAGTGCACATGGTGTAAGAATGCACAGTGCTTCAAATAAATAGCGCAGGTGAAATGCAAAGTGCAGGCAGCATCCAAATGCAAGAGACAGAGGAATGGCTAAACCACAGAGGATGCAGCAAGAAGAGAGGGGGAAACCAACCCGAGGGACATGGAGGAGGAATACTGGGCACTCCAGGAAAAATAACTTCACAGACCAGGAGACAGACATCCTCCTGGATGCAATAGAGGCCCAGGTAGATGAGACATGTGGCAGGAGTACAAGAGCATGATGGGCAATGGTGCAAGGCCCTGATCTGTGTGTGACACTCAACAGACAGATCTGCTACTGTCCTGGGGAGGGTACCAGAAGGTACAGATACAGTGGCAGGAGGCATGGGACGAAGTAGCCAGACTAGTGAATGCAGTGGCACCCAGCAAGCGCAGTGTGAGGGAGCTGCAGAAGTGGCATTGTGACATCAAGCACCATGCCAAGGAGAAGGCAGCCCACAACAGGTACTGCACAAAGGCGATGGGAGGAGGACCCACACAACCACGGCCACTCAGCAGATGTGAGGAACATGTAATAGCACAGATCAACATGTGCAGCATTCAGGGTGACACTGAGCTAGACCTGTATTGGCAACAACATGCACAAGGTAAGCATCAGGTATGCATGTGGCAGTAGGCACCACTGTGCAGACAGCCGATGTGGCACCACCAGTGGAGGCAGATGCACCGTAGGGGCACCAGGGACCCACAATGGACAGGGACCAGGGGGTCAGGTGCAGAGGGACACAGTGTGGCCTGCACCACCATACAGTAGTAGGAGATGCAGGAAGCGACCCCTCCACTGGTTGCCACAGGCTGGGTATGCACCGTGGCACTGGACACATACTGGCACATGGGCACCTGTCTGTATACTATGACCGCAAATTCTCTCACTGTAAGAATTACCTGAGCACACGTCCCCGTCATCACAGGGGCAAAAACCACACCACAGGGTTTTGTCTTAACTTCGCTTTATTTGATCATACCTTTCACATGCATGCGGGAGTTCTACAAAGAAGAAGCTACCCGACCATTGCTCACAGTAGCTTATATACATTTGCAATTTACTTAGGTGTGGCTATAATCGATTTCCTTCTGAGCATGCTTACAACAGCTTTCCCTTATCTCTCACAAAACCTTACTATCAGCATTTCCCTTATATGGAGTTGTTTTTTCACTTATGTTACTTCTCCTTTTGTTGCAGTTACAACCAGTTCTATCTAGTTCTGTTTAGTTTTCAAGGTTTACTCTTCACTCTTAAGTAACCCTTGTTCTTTGTTCCAGCCAGTTCATACAAGTACATTCAATCTGACTTGTTACAATATAATCTACAAAGCAAACATAGCTTCAAGGCATGTAATAGCAAATATAGCTTTAAGATATGTAAAAATTCCCCTACACTCTCCCCCCTTTTGATACTCTGTATCAACTAGTTCTTGATTTAGATTTTTGTCACGTCTGGTTCATTATAGAACGGTAACACCCCGACTAATTCATTATGGTCTGGTTCCTTGGGGTGTAGCAAGGGGTGCAGCTGGGCGATGGCATGTGGCGACAAGGTGCTGCACAAGCATCGTAAGAGAAGTCTGAGCAACACGATCAGGAGCCATAATGCCAGTATTACCACCACTATTACTGCCACCCAATGGAGAAGGGTAGCACCCCAGTCACCAAATATGCTTGAGAACCATGACCAGGGATCCCAAGCCAGTGGTTTGGGGGCATGTTCACTTATGATTCATTGTTGAAGTCTCTGTACCCCCTGTATCACTTGTTCCAATTCTTCTGAATTGTCGGGTATATAGGTACAACATTGGTCTCCAATAATAGCACAAACCCCCCCTTGCGCTGCTAATACATAATCAAGCGCTGCTCTATTTTGCAAAGCTACAAGCCTAAGTGCTTTGATTTCAGCTGTCAGCAAAGCAGTGGATTGCAATGTATCATTGACTAATGTTTCCAGTTCGTAGCTTAACTGATCAATATAATGCATAGCTTGAACTGCCCCCCACCAAGGAAAAATGCCAGCTCCAAATTTTTCTCCCACTGAGACTCGCCTTGAGTCCTGTGGGATGTCTGGTAAGGACCGCTTATGCCTGGTCTGATCATGCAAGGGGCTTCCCATATCAAATTTATATACTTGTGCGACTGGGTGTAGAGTAGCCAGATAACAGCAACCAGTCCATTTTAGTGGCAGATACACATGTGCCCTGTTGCCACACACCCAGTATAAGCCAAAAAGTGTCCCAAATATGTTTTCCCATGTATCCATTGGGAGTTGGAAGTTTGATGCATTATACAACCAGTTGTATTCAAACGATGCACGGGTGGTGTAATTTAAATAACAGCGGGTTGTGCAATTTGAGAACCCCACCCTAAAAGAAAGCAAGGCAGATACATTACAGATACAGAAAGGGGCCTGGCTTGGCAGTTTACCATTTATATAGATGGAGTGACTCCCATTAGCACCACTAGGCGGTGCAAACAAGGTAGAGAAGCGATGTCCTTTAAACACTGCCACCTTGTTGTCATTAAGCAGCTTTGTTGCCCATTCTCCTTTGGATCTTCTGGTCACATTTACTACAGTTTCCCCTATTAGGGCAGTCAAGATGGAAGCAGTGTCGTTAAGAGTCAATGGACTGGGCCGCAAATGCAGCCCCACAGCGGAGGACAAAGGAGAATGTGCACAAACATAACAGTCGGACAAATTTGCGTTATTGGCATGAAGGCTCATAAGAGCCCACCAAGTGTTAGCTGTCTGCAATGAATCAACCCATAACAGTGATGTAGTCATTAAAAAGGAAATAGTCCATATTTGACGCTTCACACCAGCACGAATCATTGTTCATTCAGTGTTGCAGGTACAGCTGTCACCAAACGGCAATGTGATGCGTGGATCCAAGTGTCTCTTTCAGCAATTTTCACGGCCGTTGCAGTTGTCAGGAGCACTTGAAAAGGTCCTCGCCACCTAGGGGCGCTCCACTTTTTTCTTCGGAAATCCTTTACTGCCACAAAATCCCCAGGTTGTATCTTATGTAAGGGGCCCTCAAGGGGAACTGGTAACACAGCTTTCACCCTAGGATAGAGAGATCTTAAGACAGTATTAAGAGATAAGCAGTAGGTAATCATCTCATTATCTATACCGTGCAACGTTATTCGGTTTTGTGGGAATGGGGCATTGGTCATCCTTAGGGGCCTTCCCGTTAAAATTTCATGAGGTGACAAACCCATATGGCCAGCTCTTCCCCTCATATTCATTAAGGCTAATGGTAGTGCCTTTACCCAACTAAGGCCAGTATCCGCCATAATTTTGGTTAATTTCAGTTTCAATGTCTGATTCGCCCTCTCTACTGCCCCTCCCGATTGAGGGTGGTATGCACAGTGCATTTGCAAATCCACTTGCAGTGCCTCACACAAAGTTCTAATGACTTCATTCGCAAAATGTGAGCCATTGTCGCTAGAGAGTCGGGTGGGAATCCCCCACCTCGGTATGATTTCCAAATTAGAACCTTTGCCACTGTACAGGCTGGGCTTTCGGACTGGGAAAGCTTCTACCCACTTTGAAAACATATCTATAATCACTAAGCAATGTTTATACCCTTCACATGGGTTTAATTCAATAAAATCCATCATTAAATGTTCAAAGGGTCCTGCAGGAAAAGGATAGGCAGAGGGGGTTACTTGGAGTCCTCTGCCCACATTATTTTGCATGCATATTATGCATTTTTTACAAAAATCTTCAGCATACACAGTAAAGCCTATAACATACCAATGCTTATTTACAAAATCAACAATTCCACTTTTTGAGACATGATCGGCCCCATGGGCCAATTTTCCAAAAAGGGAAATACTGCCGAGGGTAGGCAGATTGCCATCGGGTGTATTCCACACCTTAGTGCTAACATCAAATTTACAGTGCGTCCAGTTCCGTTTCTCCTTTGCACTGGCCGACTGTTGTAAAGTAGCAACATCCTTTACTGAAAATAAATCAAGTTGGTTAGTTACATTCAAAGGCATTTGAAACTTCGGAACACTCCCCGAGAGTGCTGCTTTCTTTGCAGCTGCATCAGCCCTCATGTTTCCTGCAGAGACAAAGTCTTGGTTAGAAGCATGGGCCTGACATTTTACAATCGCTAACCTTTTTGGTTTCAGGATTGCTAACAAAAGATTTTTCACCAAGTTCGCATGCGCAATAGGTTTTCCAGCTGCTGTTAAAAATCCTCTGTGTTTCCACAGGGTACCAAAATCATGAGCTACCCCAAATGCATATCGACTGTCTGTATATATGTTAACTGTCTTACCCTCAGCTATTATACAAGCTCTCGTCAGAGCTATGAGTTCAGCAGCTTGGGCTGACGTTCGTGGAGGTAATTTTTTTCCTTCCACTAAATAGTTTTGAGTACATACTGCATAACCTACCAAGGGGGGATCCTTTTTCGTCTCTTTGTGCCGAGCCGTCAACAAATAATTCTATGTCTGCGTTCTGGATGGGCACGTCAGTGATATCTGGTCGAGGCTTACAGTCTAAGTCAATCACTTGCCCACAGTCATGCTCCTCCCCTCATCTGGGGTAGGGAGCAACGTCGCTGGGTTTAAAGTGGTACACCTGTTCAAAGTTATGTTAGACATGGTTAATAACACATTTTGGTACTGAAGCAACCGTGCAGGCGTTAAATGAGCTGTGCAAGCTTGTAGTAAAATAGAATGTACAGAATGAGGCACATGCACCGTCAATGCACAGAATCCTACCAAATCCACGCATGCTAACACCGCTTCAGTAGCAGCAGCCACCGACTGCAAGCAAGACACCATCCCACATACCACTGAGTCCAAGCGTTTCGAGTAATATGCTATGGGCCTCTGCCTCCCTCCATGTGTCTGTGTCAATACAGCTGACATGTAACCTCCCCTACCATTTACAAACAGATTAAAACCCTTCTCATAGTTTGGTAGTCCCAGACAAGGACTTGTGACCAATACATTTTTGAGCTTTGCAAAACTGATCTCTAGACCAGGTGTCCACTTTATTTCCTCATTCATTTGCATTTTCTGGCCAAATATGGCTTCATGGAGAGGTTGCGCCAACATAGCATATTCCACGATCCAGGCTCTGCAATAGCCCACCATACCCAAAAAGGACATCATTTGCTGCTTTGTAACTGGGCGTGGCCATGCTATTATGTTCTTAATTCTCTCAGGGTCTAACTTTCTACCACTGCCAGACAACACATGACCCAAATATTTTACTTGCTCTTTACACAGTTGCAACTTTTCTCGAGACACTTTATGTCCATTTTCAGCCAAGAAAAGCAACAAAGCCTTTGTATCCTGCTCATTTGCTTCCTTACTGGGGGATGCTAGCAATAAATCATCCACATACTGTATCAGGGTACTGCCCGATGGGGCCACAAAAGCGGATAGATTCTCTCTTATTTGAGCTGAAAATACTGCTGGAGACTCAGCATAGCCTTGGGGCATGCGAGTCCAGGTCCACTTTTCCCCTTTGTATGTGAATGCAAACCACTCCTGGCTATTTGGTTCTACTGGGATGCTAAAGAATGCATTCACTAAGTCAATGACCGTAAAATAACAACTATCATGGGGAATGGATGACAGTACCGTAATCGGGTTTGGCACTACTGGGGTACGTATATGTACCGCCTCATTTACAGCTCTCAGGTCTTGCACAAAGCGGTAACTTCCATTTGGCTTTTTCACTGGTAAAATTGGTGTATTCACTGTTGCATATGGGCAGGGGATGATTACTCCCCTTTCCACTAATGCTGCATGCACTGGAGCTATTCTCTCCTCCGCCTCTTTCCCGAGCGGATATTGGTGCCTATTCGGTCTGTAAGAGGACTTCGGCTTGACCATAAGGGGTTTTGCATTTCTTAGTAATCCCACATCACACTTTGATTCTGCCCATAGCTTTGCTGGTAACTCATTTACCCAAGCAACATTCTCCTGCATGCATATCTCTTCGCATTTCCTTTGCACATTCACTTCCCTCTCATCCACACGTACCTTAACCTTCCTGTTGATTATGTATTTCTCACATTTTCCCGTCCTTGATACTAGCTTGTTCCCCACACGTTCCCAATCACACAACTTTACCATTTCTGCTACCCATGGTCCCAATTCTTTCCACGCTAGGGGGGGCTCTCTAGCCATAGAAATGTGCGGGTACGACCCTGGCACTTGGAATACTTTCATTTGTTCTGTATTCAGCCTAACTGAGGCTGCACACAGATCCTCCACCACATATATGTCTGATACCCAGATGGTCTGCTCTACCTGCTGTTTTCCCCACTCTTTGCATTCATAAGGTAGGTCCTGACCTCCCACTGCGTAATGTGTCGTGCAATGTAAATCTGTCTGTAACTGCAACTGGCCATGTGTTACAACTTCCACCCATTCTTGTAGCCAACCTACTTCCTTTGGTTCTGTTAATTCCCAACTATACAGCCAATCCCCTGTTTTTTTGGCTATACATGGGTACAAGCCTACCCCCGGTGCTTCTATATTAACCCCCTTTGGAGTGCAAGTAATTTTTGGATTTACCTTTGACAAGAGATCTCTTCCCATTAGGTTCACAGGGCAGGTCGTGCTGCTTAGGAACGTGTGCTGTAGCTCCATTCTCCCACACCTAACCGGTAATGAGATTGTTAACAGTTCTCTTTGTGGTATTCCCGATGCCCCTATTGTTGTCACCACTCAGCTGGATAACGGTGCATCTAACTTGCTTCTTTGAACCACTGACATCGAGGCACCTGTGTCTATCAAGAAGGTTAATTTTTTGTCCATGATTATTAAGTCTATTACGGGCTACCTTCTGGCGTTGTTGAAGCACATAGCATTTGTGGGTAGGGGGAGGGGGAGTGTTCTTGTAACCTTCAGCTATCATTGGCAAACCCAGCATTATTAGTCCAGAACTGAGGATCCCCAGGATTTCCGCCCCAGCCTTGCTGCTGACTTGGCTGCCACTGTTGTTGGGCAGGAAGGGGTGGTGGCGGAGGCAGGAGGGCATTAGAATCATGATCACACTGCAACTGATTTGTCTTCACACAATTTCTGGCTATGTGTCCCGGCTCCCCACACGCAAAGCAGATGATACCAACTCCCGGCCCGGGTCTTTGTCCTTCCGATGGCTGCCCTTTTCTCCCTCCTCCTCCCCTGGGATAGCTCCCATTTCGTCCTTTCTGTCTTCTTCTGTTGCCATTTCAGCCTCCTAGTTGGGGCTGCTTATTATCACTTTCAAAGTACATTAGCTGAGCCTTTTCCAGCTTTTCCTTCTTTTCCTTCTGTATTTCCTTCTGCTGTCTTTCAGCATGTTCAGCAAACGGCACTAAGTCGGCCATTGTCTTTGTTTCCCATCCAATGCACACTGTGGTAACTCCCAATCTAATTTGCTCACTCAATCCTGTGCAAAAGGCCATACCAACTGGTGCTGGTATGCTGGGTTATCCGGTCCAATACCCGAAAATTGTTTAAAGACTGCCTGCAATCGTTCCTTGTAATCGCGTACTGATTCCTCATCTTTCTGTCGTGTATCCCGGATGCGGGGCCAGTCTGTCACATCTCTGAACTTTTCTCGTAGTTTTATGCATACAGCATTAAACTGTGACATAATTTGATCCCTCTCCTTGTCTGGGTCCCAGGCCTCTTTCACTTCCTCCCAGGTGCCTTTTAATGTTCGTCTAAGACATTCCCCAACCTCAGCAGTAGACAGTTCATACATTTTCATTAAGTTTGTCAACTCCTTTATATATTCTTCTATGTTATTCTGAGGCTTTGGTATGTCTTTTAGGGCCTCTCTCAACTCCTCTGTGTTCCATGGGCGGTCCACCTCGATATATTGAGGAACTGCAGGCTGGCCATTTGCAGCCGGTCTTCCTGCCTCAGGGTGTGGGTTGGGATAACGTATCAAGGGTAACTGCTCTGTTAGTTTTTTCTTTTCCCCTGCCTTTTTTTGACTTTTTCTTACATCAGTCTGCCTGAATACCCAAGTCTTTCCATCCTTTTTTTTCCAATGACAGGGACCCTACTGCCTCAACCAGGTCATCTTCTGTCCCCTCTATTTCTACCTCCCCATCCAAGTCAGTGTCCAACTGAACAGGTGTGGGGGACCATTGGGGGGCTCTGACCGCAACCCCCCGCACCGGAGTCACAGGAGGTTGAACAGGCTGGTCCTGAGTTGGTGGGACCTGAGTTGGTAGGGCAGCCTGTTGGACGACCTGCGCTGGTTGTACTGCTTGGGCTGGTTGGGCCACCTGTACTTGTTGAGCAGGAAGGGCAGCCGTCACAGCCAGGGCAGCCTGTTGGACGGGCTGCACTACTCCCTGTATCGGCGGCCCCTCCGGCACCATCCCCGCCTGTGGTTCCGGCGGAGCAGTTGGTGAAGGGGGCCAATATGGTGGAGGGGTATCGTGATGGTGAAACACCCTCCAACGGCGTTCAGTTTCTTCCCCTTCTTGCTTTACCATTAACCCTCTCACCTGATTTTCATATCGCCTTTCTGCCTCTCTTTCCCACACTCTAAACCTTGACCAGTCCACCTTGCACCCTTTTTGTTTGCTCTTTTCTTTCTCCTCCAATGCTATCCTTGCTTCCTTTAATACATCTATACTAAAAGTACCTGTAAGGGGAAAAATTCCCCTGGTCAACTTATGCCATTGTCCTATCTCAGAGACCGAATCTTGGCCGAACTTATCAAGCATACATTTTGCTGGTCCAGATAATACTAACTCTGGACCCAGCTTAGTTTTTGTTCCCTTGTTTCCCATTTTCTCTAGGCCTGTTCTTTATAGTGTACACTCGCTCCAAGGTATTCTTGTACTTACAGTGATGATGAGTGTCACCAGCCCCTAGGCGTCACGTTCTGATGGGGTTCCACAAAAATCCTTCTTTTCGTCCAAGGGAAACAACCCGATCATGAGGTGACATGGACTGAAGAACTCATCCTGCCGACTACGCCAAAACTGTGATCGCAAATTCTCTCACTGTAAGTATTACCTGAGCACACGTCCCGATCGTCACAGGGGCAAAAACCACACCACTGGGTTATGTCTTAACTTTGCTTTATTTGATCAAACCAGTCACATGCATACGGGAGTTCTACAAAGGAGAAGCTACCCGACCATTGCTCACAGTAGCTTATATACATTTGCAATTTACTTAGGCGTGGCTATAATTGATTTCCTTCTGAGCATGCTTACAACAGCTTTCCCTTACCTCTCACAAAACCTTACTATCAGCATTTCTCTTATATGGAGTTCTTTTTTCACTTATGTTACTTCTCCTTTTGTTGCAGTTACAACCAGTTCTATCTAGTTCTGTTTAGTTTTCAAGGTTTACTCTTCACTCTTAAGTAACCCTTGTTCTTTGTTCCAGCCAGTTCATACAAGTACATTTAATCTGACTTGTTACAACATAATCTACAAAGCAAACATAGCTTCAAGGCATGTAATAGCAAATATAGCTTTAAGATATGTAAAAATTCCCCTACAATACCCAGCAGTTGCCTGGACTACAATGACCAGACAACATGACACAGCCAGGCAGGCAACACCATCACAACACCATGATGTGACCCACAGTGACAGTGAAGCATTGCAGCACAGCAGTCACAGCAGCAGCAGTGATGAGGAACAACAGCAGGTGTCCACCAATGACAACACAGTGAGCCAGGCCCACAGGAGGGTGACAGATAGTGAGGCATATGACCAACAAGGAAGTGACACTGACAGCAATGCCATGCCATCCAACAGCAGCAGCACCACTGGGCAAAGCACACTTGTGGCCAGACCTGTAGACCAGCACCAGACCACGGTGGACACACAGCAGCAGAGGGACAGAGGGAAAGGCCCTGTGGTGGGACAGTCGAACAATACACCTACTACTGTAGGCCATGATGGCTAGGCACACAGCACCGCCACATTAGACCATGGAGGTGCAGGTGGGGCAGTCGAACACCACTGCCACTGAAGGATGACCTTAGGGAAGACCTGTCACGATACTGCCAGGATGTCCTGCTCATCCAGGAGGCAGCACAGCGTGAGCTGGCAGGGATACAAGACAGCATATGGGAACACACCACTGCCATGGTTGCACACATGGGACAGCTGCAGCTGACAGTGGCAGATATCCATGCAGCCATCACACATGGGATCCAGGAAGGGGCATGCCAAACACAGACAACATCAGGGATGGGCTGGAGCAATGCAGAGATGCTGGTGTTGAAGATGGCCATGACGCAGTGGGGCACACACTGCAGGGGCCACCATAGCACAGGGCACAGAAGACAACCACAGTGAAACACCAGTGGCACAGCTGAGGGTCTGCACAGGCACAGAGGGGTACTGGAACACGACAGACACAGGGGGATGGACATCCACCCACCTGTCAGTGACATGGAGCGGGCTGGACAGACAGAACAGTACAGTGATAGACAACAACATGGCCATGCCAACACCCAGTGCAGCACGGAGGCTGGGACAACACATGACAGCCCGATCCTGAGGCCGCAAGAGGGCCCACCCTGAGGCAGGTAGAATGGCCTGTGAAGGGTGGTTGGCCAGGCAAGGAGCACCAGCAGAAGCACCTATTGCACAGACAGCAGCAGCTGGCAGTGGACTGGAGCTGGGGGGACAACAGCTGCAGTATGTCAGGGACTGCTGTGACATAACAGATACCCCCAGTGACACTACAACAGTCACAGAGGCACAGGGTGCACACAGTGCCACCTGTGGTGGGGGTGCAGACAGGTTGTGCCACACTGGAGGATGCTACACAGAGTAGCATCATAGCAGTGTAGCCACTATGCACTGCACAGAGTGTGCCACCAGACACTTTAGATCAGAGGACGGAGGTCAGCATACACACACACACCAGTAGGATGCACGCAGCATGCCAGGCATGTGCATCGGAGCGGGGGGTGACTAACAGCGCTGGCCACCACAATGCAATGGTCCAGTGCACACAACAGACCATGGGAAGGAACCCCAACACAACACACACCTCACATGGATGTGCAGGTGCATGTGCCATGCATTCCTGTGCTGCATGCACCAGTACCCCATACCCCTGTACAGTGACCATGACCATGGCACACCCCACCATGGGACTTGCACACAAGCCTGCATCCCTTGACAGTGGCACCCCCCCACGTTAGTGACAGGCATACTGCCATTCCAGATGGCACATACTGGGCACCTGCACAGCCTCTAATGCCAGCTCTGTGATCAGTTGCATGCACCCGGGTGCGTACACCATGGCATGCCACAAACCACTCGCACTGCACACCCACACCCATGCACCACCAACCACAGCCAACTGGACAAGCCCCCCCAGCATGTGACTAGTGGGAGCAGTGGGTGCACACACCATGGGGTGGAGCACCAGCACAGGCGTGGTCCCTGGCACATGTGGCACCATACCTGTCCATGTTGCCATGCATGCACCCACACCCAGGTGCATGGTGACTGCAGGATTGTTGCCTCCCCACCACACAAGGGGCTCCACATACCACCCAGCACCAACAATCACACACAGTACCCACTGTGGGGCATGCCACCATGACAGCCATACAGAGATGCAAACTGCAGTCCACTTGGTGGGCCCTGTGGTATGCCACATACCATGGCACACCACCTGGCCCCACACGTCTGGTACTGACACATGCGACACATGTAGGCCCAAACCACGGGGTCCCAGCTTGTCGACTGGTGGTTTGGCTTAACCACTGTGGCATGCCACTGTGGAACTAAGAGGACCCCAACACTGGGTGGCACAGGCCCACAGGGAGACAGTGTCCTGACACTGTGACTAGTGTGTTGCATTGAAAATACCTGTGGCACAATGCAGTGCAATCCACATGTTGCTGGACAGCGGTCCCTGTTGTCCACATGGTACCCTGCAGAGGCCTTGTGGGCTGGTACTCACACAGTGGCTGGCACCAACCAGTACACAGCATAGACAGGTGATGAACATGCCCAGTGCAGAATGACACACAGACACAGCTTGCACAAGGAACAAAAATGTATTGGATACACATAAGCAATACACAATATCAACAGTTAGGGTGATCCAAGAGGTACACAAGGCAATGGGCACAGCCCCACACACAGCAATAGTCTTACAACAGTGATGCAATTAACTACATTGCATGCACAGTTACTAATTCCCTGATGTCCCAGTGACCTGTGTCCATACCACCCAACGAGTCCTGTTCTTGGCATGTACGCGACTGCAGGAGTGGGGCCAGGACAATGTTGCACTCCCATGCCAGCCACTCAGTATTCACCAATCTGGTCCAGGTAGTCCAGCAGGTCTTGCACTGCATCATGTAGGTCAGTTAGCAGCCTTGCCATGGGCCTGATGCACCAGCTGAGTCCCTGGGCAAAGTCACAGAGGGTGTGCAGCTGCAGGGGCTGCATGACATCATCACTCCTTGCATCCCTGTCTGGCAATGTGTCCCTTTCACTCCCGGGCTGCCCTGGACCTTGTTCGGCGGTTGCATCACCACCGCCATGCATGGGGGTGTCCCCATCCCCAGTCTGGTCAGCACCCGCCCAGTCAGCTGTGCCACGGGTGTCCCCACCTGTTGCCATGTCGGCCGTGTCATCTGCTGGCGGCAGTCCCTCAGCACTATCACCCGGCCCTGCATGCTGGCGATGCACCTGTCGGTCACCCAGGATATCCTCCTACATTACCTCCACATCCTCCTCATCTGTTGCATCCTCCACACCCTGATGTGGTGCCGGCTGTTGCTGGCCCTGGGCCATCATCTGTATCCTTGCTGTGTATGCCCTTGCATCGCTCCACTTCAGGCGTCACATTGCCTACTCCAGGGAATGCCACCGTGCATCCCGGTCCTGCTGCTCACTCCTCGCACCACCATAGGCACCTGCAAAACAATGTGACAGCCTGTGAGTGCACCACGTGCCCATGCACTGCCTCACTGCATGTTGCCCACACCACCATGCCATGTGACATGTTGCATGGGCTATGACATGCACCCACCATGTGTGGGGCACACATCCACACATGTGCCCATGGTGCATGTGCCCTACCAGCAACCACCGGCCATGAAACCTGTGCTGGCCCTTCCAGTGCATGTGTGTGTGTGTGTGTATCCCCCTGCCTGCTGGTCCCTACACAGTAGCCTAAACAGCTGCATACATGCCATGTCTGCTGCACACCTATCTTGACGATGTTACTCTCTGTGGGGTCCTCTGCCATGTCCATCCAGTCCGGGTTGCCTGGGCCTGCCCTGGCCTTCGGTGCCACTGCCCTCTTCTGTGGGTACATAATGGTATGTGACATCATCCGTACCCATCTGTGCAGTCAAGGTCACTGTAGTGTGCTGTGTGTCAGACAAGTTACTGGTGCCACATACCTGACCGGCGTGGCCGTCTTCCATGCTCTCCTCCTCAGGTGGGCAAGGAGCCACCCCTCCCTCCAGACCAGGTCATTCCATCTGTGTCTGACCTACTGCATGGTCTTCCCAATGCCAGACACTGCCTGGAACCTACTGCTTATGGTGGACCACACCCTCTCCCTGTCAGCTGGGCTGAACTGCTGTGCCCCCTGTGGGAACAGCACCCTGATCCTATGCTCAGCCAGGCTGATGAGAAGCACTGTCTCATCATCTGTGAAGTTAGGTGCCCTGCTCCAGTGTGCCATTGTAACTGGGACTACGACCTGCTGTTTGTCCTTGTGCCTGATTTACTCCATAGCCTCCCTCTGCAGTGTATATGGGGCTATGACCTGTCTTGTGCAGCCTAACATGTGCTACTGAGGCCCTGCACGTGCTGGTGGCTCAGCTACATGTGTTCCCTGCTTCCCCCGCCAGTCTCACACTGTGATGCACATGCTACGCAGCATGTGTCAGCATGCAGCATGCAACGCATAGTGCATTGCGTATGAGATAACACTGTATGCATGTAGTGTTGCTGTGACTGCTGCACAGTGCGACATGTTTCCTCCCATTGTTGATGCACTGCACAAAGTGTAGTGCATTGGTTGCCTTCCCCCCTCTGCACACTGTGCTTGTGCAGGTGCCATGGCTGTGCTTGAAGGGGGCATGCCTCCAGTGGCACTGTACCAGTCCTCACAGCATGCCCTATGGGTGTGCCACACTGCACCCATGTCCTGCTACCCCGGGTGCACTGTGCCCACCCATGTGCAACATCTGCAGCTGTGCTGCATGGTGTGTGCAGCCTCCCGCCCACACTGTCCTCCATATCCCCATTGTGCCTACCTCAGGTACTCACTGTTCACTGGCATTCATGTTGGCACCAGCACCAGTGTGCTGCATGCCACATGGCCATGGTGCCATTCCCATCACATGCAGTCTATGCTGCCTAGCACTGTGGATGCTGTGCATGGGACCCTCCACATCCCTACATTACACTGCTCATGCACATGTCGCCCCTGCTAGCAATGGCTACCCGGGCCACACATACTGCTGTCCATGGCACTGTGCATTGCACCATCTGGGGTGGTACACAGGCAATGGGCACATCTGTGTCAACTGTGCTGCCACTGCCTGTGTGGGTGCCCAGGCGGTGACACCTCTGCATTGCCACAGCTGTTCCAGTCCCCCTGCAGTGTGTTCTCTCCGCGGTGGTCCCTGGGTTCCTGGCACCGCTTTGTTGTTCCCCACAATGCCATGGCACTGCTTCCCAGTGTGCCTGTTGTGTGTGCTGTTCCTGCATGTGTGTGGTCCTCCCATGATCTTGAGGCTGTGGTCCATAGCCAGCACACAGCATGGTGGTGTTGACGTACTTGTGGCCGTGCGCACTGCGCATGCTGTTGTGTACTCATTCAAAAGTGTGACACAATGAGCTGCACTCGCATTCATTGTCCATCTAGTGTGTGTTGCACCTGGCCTTGCTGTCGCCAGTCATAGGCAGGCCCTGACACCTCCTCCTCCTCCTCCTCCTCCTCCCCAGTGTCACCATCCTCACTGGGTGACTTCTCACCTCTGCCAGTGGTGTGCCATGTTCCAGTGCTATGTTGTGCAGCATGCAATATGCTATGAACAGTTTACATGCCATTACTCGTGTATACTGCAGTGCACCCTCTGATCTGTCAAGGCAACGGAACCTCATCTTGAGGATGCCAAATGTGCACTCAATCATACTGCATGTTGCTATGTGGACATAGTTGTACCGCTGCTCTGCCACAATCAGTGGACGCCTCACCGGTGTCACCAGCCAGGGCCATTGTGGGTATCTGCTGTCACCTGTGGGATAAGAGGTGTTGGTTAGTATTGTGCCCACATACGTCCATTGCCCACCCATGCTGTGTGTGTCTGTGTATGCCTTACCAATCAGCCAGCCATCTGTGAGTGTCCCGCTCTGGAAGGCCTCACACACACCACAGTTCCTGTAGATGTACACATCATGTGTGGACCCTGGATACTGTGCCACAACATTGAGGATCCTGCACCTGCTGTCACAGATGACCTCTACATTCATGGAATGGAAGTCCTTATGGTTGACATAGGTCTCTGGTTCATCCAGTGGTGCCAAGCACAGTGGGAATCCTGCTGTGCTGTAGAATCCCTGCTTGATTGCCAGTTGCTCCTGGGCATCTGTGGGTAGGTGGATGTATCAGTGTGACCTGCGTAAGAGGGCATCCATGACTGCCCTCAGGCACTGTGATATGGAGGGCTGTGAGATGCCCACAGTGTCACGACTCAGTGTCTGGAATCTGCCAGTGGCCATTACCCATAGGGCTGCACATACCTTCACCTCTATTGGTATGGCATGGCCTCTCCGGGTCCTGCTTCTCAGGTTGACTTCAAGTTCCTGGCATAGCTCTGCTATAGCTGCCTTGCTGAGTTGATATCATACGATCACTGCTCCTCAGTCAGGTCCGTGTGGGCAGTGCGTGGCTGGTACACACGCATGGCATGCCTCTGGTGTCTGGGTTGCTGTTGTCTCTGCACCTGTTGTGCAGCACCACCCTGTTGAGCAGCCTGACAGGCATGTCGCCTATGGCACTACATGGCCAGCTGTATGCCCAGTAGGGCCTGTGGTGCTAACATCCTCCTGGCAGTCATCTGTCTCTGCTCTCTTGCAGTCCTGTGTCTCAGTCCTGCATCACTGCCTTGACTCTTCCCATCCTTTTTCTAAGTCCCCTTAGATCAGCTCTGTGTGGTGTAGCAGGTGTTTGAAATCTACTGTTTGGTGCACCTTTGTGAATTGCACTCCTGCGTCCTGCATGTCTTACCCCTGTTGCAACGCACCCTGCATCATGGCACTAGCTGCCTTCTGGCACTGTGCTGGCTTATGGAGTGCTTTATGCAGCAGGCCTTTGCATTCATGCATAGTGCATTTGTGAATCCTGTCTTGCCTGTGTCTTGGCGCAGCTTACTGCCTGTGTCCTGCTGCTTGGCGTATGCACCTTGTGTCTTGGTGCAGCGCTTGAGAATTGGGCCCCATGTATCTTGTATGGGAACAGCAGATATAGTACTGCAAGGCATCAACCAGATAATTTTGTTATATCTGTTTGGCTACAAAATGTTGTCAGGATCAAACAGATAAGTGCTCTATATCACCTTAAACCTGTGCCATTTTTGGGAAGATCAAACACATGATTTAAATGAAGCAGTAATCTGTGTGAACAGAGTGCTTTTTGCGCCCCCGCCAGAGCACGGATATTTGTTGCCATACTATAAGATAGACAGTACAGTACAGGGTGTGAGCTTGTACTTTGTTATAGACATGTCTAGGGTGGTTGAACGTACACCATGGTTTGTGTATATCCCAGCATCACCACATGCTCTGTAGTACATTATATATTAGGTAATGAACTTTCCTGGACTGTAAAGTCAGTCATTATTTGGCCTTGTGTCTCAGTACGTGTGTGGAGTGTGCATTAAGAAAACAATCAGACATTAGAGGATATGCAGGAATGGTCATTTATAACATTCTAAGTCAATTGTAAGGTATGACATGCGCCTTAGTGACTTCAATGAACAATAGAGTACACTAATTTATGATAGCACTGCACATGCCTTTGTTTCGTACCATAATTATAATTATGTGGTAAGGCACAGAAAGGTGTGCATTGAAGGATTATAATGTAGATCTCAAGGCACAGTGAGGTATGAGTCCACATCAGCTGTTCTTCACTTTAGTGATGGTTGAAGGCACTCAGATGTGTCTTGTGCCTCAGACTGAACATCAAATGTGACAATTTTATATTGCTGCACACTATGTCATTTGTTAGCCATTACTTGTTAATCAATGGTAACCTACTATTTACTACAATGGCAATTGTAATATTACTTTATATGAAATGTTACAAACACTTGCACACTACAGATTGTCCAGTACTGTTAATTAGATAGAAACTATTCTATTTACGTAAGTTTCTGATTATTAGTAATACACATTTTATTTTTACTTATTATAAAGTTAATCTCATTTTATAGAACAGGAATAATATCGATAGCAGGAATGTTTTCTTATTTTCTTTGTGGTAAAGTGTTATAGGCGTACCTACATCCACTGTGTCTGTTACCAAAATTAGGCTTCCCTGCCTCTTTCAACATGTTACATGTCCACTGGAATTGCTCCTTTTCCATAGCTCAGCACTGCCAGATGCTTTTATTTTTTATAACATCTGCTGCACCTGCTTCCACTTGTGGTGACAGTCATCCTTGTCTTTCTGTATTCCCTTGTTACCAAGCCTTTTTGTGAGGCAAGTTGGTGCCCCGCAACGTGATGTATCCATGTCACTGGCTGGCCTTCACCAGGGCAAGTACTGCCTCATCTTTCCAGTTTTTTGGCATTTTTTTTCTGTTGTGAAACAAAAAGAAACAATATATATATTAATATGTGACTGTCTGGTCATCTATAACTGTGACTGTTTACTTCTGTCTTTATCATGTTTTTCTTTTTTTTTTTTCCCTGGCTCTATATCTTTCTTGTCACATACTTGTGTAAAGTGTAATAGCTGCAATTACTGCAACAGTAACAATCCAGAATTGAAAAAAAAACACCCATTACCAGGTGTGACTGTGCTGCTCTTCCCCCTGCTGTGGTGGCACTGGTCTGTCCACCTCCCTTCCCCCAACCCCTTGCACTGTCTCAACAGTTCCTGGTCATTTCCAGTTTTCACTCCCCACCCAAGGCCAAGCCATTGCAGCCCCCAGTAAGGCACTACAAATCCTGTGCAACTTCTTCTAATGCTGAAGCCCTGATTTGGTGGGGATGACCCTGTACTACTCAAGTGAAGGCACCCTACAGCTGCTGACAGCAGTAAGAGGACTGCTGGAATGGTGGATCTTTATGCCAGGTCTGACTAGCCCCCCACCATTGTGGCTCTGCTGTGTTGGTCCCCCTGCTCTAAACAGGTCCATACTATCCATGGCTATAATGACTCATTTCCCAGTATGTGACAGGGTGGCATTGTTCTGCTTAGTCCTGTAAGCCTGAGCCAGTACAACCTCTTGAAGAGACAAATTATACTGTATGAATCATTGTGCTATTTGTGAAGGCCTTGCTGGTTGAGAACAACCTTGTGTTATTGTTGTGAATACACACTACACTGACTGATACCACACACACCACAGCTGGAATGGCCAGTGCTTTGTGCATGGTTTAACCCCCCCCCATGATAGATAAGATAAGATAAATCTTTATTTTTAAATCAGATAGAACTATTAGGACTTTGCAGCCATGTTTACAAAGTTGTCCTGCTTTGTTAAGGCTATACGATGCTGATTCAACAACCCTTTTGTCGACTGGCATCTCACCGACAGGAACCATGTTGACAGCAAGTTACGGTCATCATGATTCCTGTTTGTCACCCAATCCTTTTTATTGGGGGCTCTATCCCCATTTTAGGATTCTTAACTCCAGTTGGAGTTACTTTTGGCTTGGATGGACCGAGACCGTAGTGCAGTCTTGTTTCAGGCATTATTAATTAGCACAGTGACCTTTCAGCAAAGTGTCAGTTTTGCTGACAGGATTGTAGTTCATTGTGTTGGTGTCGCTTTAAGGGGTGCATACCCTTTGTTAAAAAGGAGGTGTACAAATTCAAACAAATGGCATTTTACCATATAATACAGATCTAGATACATAATTCAGCATAAACACATATTCCAAACACAATTTATTCAGTGACATGTGCAAGTATCCTTTAAATTCTTGTTTAGTGGGGATCTAAATGAATTAATAGTTGTTTTCCTGATTTGTTGGAGTAACATGTTCCAGTCTTTGGTTACCCACCAGTTTGATTTTATTTCCCCATAGGAGTTACAATAGATGGCATAGCAATAAAAACTCCCCTATTTTTTATCTACTTAAGTTATGAGTATGCCTAAATACTTCAACAGGCTCAGATTCAGGAATCTCAATTTTTCCCTTGCACATTTTAAAGGCTATTGTTGTTCTCAGGTTTTGCCTCCTGAGTTCCATGGAATCCCATTGTAGGTCACTGTACATTAAACAATCATGTCGAGTATAAGTGCAAACTAATACAAATCTTGCTATGTTGTTACATGTCCTATCTAGTTGTTTTAGCACTGTGTGAGCAGCGTGCTGGTATATAATGCTTCTGTGTTCCAGAACAGGCAATAGAAGTTGTGTCGCTATAGTTTTTCTTGTTTCTTTGGGGATGAAAAACACTTTTCTTCTGAAGGCCACTGAGTCATTTATTTACCTTTTAGACAGTATTATTTACACGTAGATCAAATTTCAGCACACTGTCTAAAGTTCCTCCTAGGTATGTGTACTAGTAGTAGTAGTAGAAGTAATACTAGAATTTACTTATTTTGGGTGCCTTTCCCTGTTGGCTCAGAACACCCTTACAACACCATAAACACAGACAGCAATTAGGAAACAGTCACATGAAATTATTTAAAATTCATAAATAAAACCCCCTTAATATCATATACAAATTAATTCCCAAGCAATCTTAAGAAACATTCTTCAGGTCCCAAAGGCCTGTTCAAAAAGGAAGATTTTAAGATGTTTTTTCAAAATCTCTAAGGATGACACCTCTGGGAGGTACCCTGCTAATGCGTTTCAAAGGACTGGGGCTGCCATCTCAAATGCTGGGTCCCTTGAACATTTTAACCTTGCCCTAAGGACCACCAGGAGGGTTTCTCCAGCCAATGTAAGTGAGCAAGGTGGGGGGGGTAGGGATGGAGAAGCTCCTTCAGGTAGCCCAGACCCAACCCATGTAGGGCCTTTTATGTCAAAAGACCTACTTTGAAGGTCATGTGCCAGTGCATCAGCAGCCAATGCAGTTCGCACAGCACTGGTGTAATGTGACTGAACATTTAGTGTCCAGTCAACAACTGGGCCGCTGCATTCTGCAAAAGTTGCAGGCACCACATTGCACCTCCTCTGACCCTGAGGTAGAGTGTGTTACAGTAGTCGAGCCTCTAGGTGACGAACACATGCACCAGCATGGCCAGGTCATCAGGAGGAAATAAGGGATTTAATTTGGGCAATGTTCCAAAGATGTTAAGAACTCATCCGGACAACAGCTAACATCTGGGCTTCATGTGTCAGCTCATCATCCAGAACAACACCCAAATTCTTCACCTTAGGTGAGGCCTCAAGTTTGTTCACCCAATGAAGAGCTCCAACCTATTCTTAGAGGCCCCCACTCATCCCCTTCGTCCCGGCTCAACAACAGCACATCAGTCTTCCCTGGGTTAAGTCCCAACCAGTTTGACAACACCCAAGCCAGGATCTCAGCCAAGCAATCATTCAGCATGTCGATCGCATCAGACCTCTAGGGTGTGAAGGACAGGTAGAGCTGAATATCATCTGCATAGCAATGAAAACTCAGCTCATACCACCTTATGACCTCACCCATGGTCAGCAGATACACTACGAACAACATGGAAGAGAAGACAGAGCCTTGGGGAACTCCACAGGGCAGGTCCATTGGACTTGATGAGTAATTCCCCAATATCACCCTCTGAAACCTGCCCAGGAAAAAGGACTCAAACCATCTGATGACCTTGCCGGTGTGTCCTACTTCCTCTCTCAATCTATCCAACAACACCCCATGGTCCACAGCTTTAAACACTGATGAGAGATTGAGGAGAATGAGAATCGATCACTTTCCTCTATCCCTCACTCTGAGCAAGTCATTCAACACCTTAACCAATGTGTCCTCCATGATGTGCATAGCCATAAACATGTACTGGAATGGTTTGCAAATCTGGATATCAGTGACGTGACTCTCAAGCTGTTCCATAACAACCTTCTCAAGAACCTTTCCCAAAAAAGGGAGGTTCAAGATAGGTTGATAATTTGCCAAGACGTCAGAGTCCAGAGATGTTTTTTTTAACAGGGGCTTAACCAAAGTTTGTTTCAGGGACTCCAGAAATACCCCCAGTGACAAGGAACATCTGACTATCTTAGCAAAAACCGGACCCAGAGCCTTGATGTAGTCAACAAGTAGCTGCATCGGACCAGGGTCTAGGTCACAGAACATTCATTTGAGCCCCAAGATCACCCCACAGACCACCACTGTCATCACCAGCCAGAACTCTCCCCAGAGCCACAGAATGCATCCATCCACCCTATGTCCACTACTGTTGGATAATGGTATTCCATTGGAGAGATCCTAGCTCTGATGGAGGACACTCTGTCTGAGAAGAACCGAGCGAACTCCTCAAACTTGTGAGCTGAAAAAGCTCTCATGGATTCCAGACAGGCCGGGTGTAATAGCCTGTCTACAACCCAAAAGAGCTGAGCCGGTCAGTTCTTCCCAGCTGCAATCATCCCTGACATAAAAGCTTCCTTTTTTTTGGGTAATTGCATTCTGATACTCATCATAATGAGCAATCAGAACCAGCCAGTCCTCCTGGGATCTGGTTTACCTGCAGCGCTTTTCCATCCTCCATCCCCTGGTTTTCAGTGTTCTCAGCTCACTATCAAACCTTGGTGAGCTGAGGCATGAAACCAGCTGGCATAGACTGTCATGACATTCTCTTGACCGTTGAAGCAGGCCTAAATCACAGATGAAATGTTCAGTTCCATCAACTGTACTGTATTCATTGATGCTGGTTAATGTCTGACCATTTAGTGTTGTGATGTTTAATTGTGTTTCTAATTTATTTCTTGATGTAACATGCCTGAACATCACTGTCTGAATTTTTTTTGGCACTTAGTAGCATATTTTAATTTACTGTATGAACCATTCCTGGAGCATCATGCTGCAAATCTGTTCTAATTCCTTGTGAGGAGGCTGCTGTTCCTATTAATACAGTGTCATCTGTGTACAGTTCTATTTCAGACCTTTTAATATGGGTGGGTAATTCATTCTTGTAAATTAGAAACAACAGGGGACTCAAAATGGAGTCCTGTGGCACACCTCTTCTCAAAATGTGTGAGTTGGAAAGCACACCATTTACAGTGACCTGCTGTTTTCTATTAGATAAGTACAAATGAAACCATGTTCTGCCTCTTACTGATATTCCTATCCTTTCAAGCCTTTCTATTAGCATCATGTGATTTACCAAGTCAAAGACCCTGGAGAGTTTGATGTATACTGCACCCACAGACTCTCCCTTATCTATACCAGAAGCTGTTACATTAACAAAGTCCATGAGGGCAGTACCTGATGCCTTCCCCACCCTGAATACAGATCGGTGCTTGGACAACAACCCATATTTGCCCTGGTATATGTTTATTTGTTTTCCCGAGATATCTTTAAAACTTTTTTGAACAATGGAACAATAATGTTACTGTTCAGTAATTTGGCAGATTGTTCTGCTCTTCTCCTTTAAAAATGGGTACTACCTTGTCCAATTTTCAATTTTATGGGTAAATGCCTTCCAGTAAACATCTATTGGATAATTTTGCCAGGTCAGATGTTCTTATTTCAAATGAATATTTCAAGAACTTTGTTCTATGTGATCCAGACCATTAGCCTTCCTTATGTTCAAGTATTTCCTACTACTTTCTGTACCTCACGCTGTTTAATTACTTTGAAATAAAAATTTGGGTGGTCCCCCCCCCTCGATCTGCAGTTTTCATACAGTTCACCAATTGGGTCAGTCAAATCCCCACCCCCACACTGACACATCCCAGTCCTCCAAAAGGCAGAGTATGCCCTGCAAGGTCTGTGTGTCAGTATGTTGCCTAGGTGGCAGGCTGCCATTGTTGCCTCATTCTGCTACAAGCCTGTTCCACAGATTGCAGCACTCCCCTCTGATGTGCTGCTTCATCAGTGCAGGTGTATTTTAGCATCAAAAATAGTTACTTCACTGCTTGACCACCATGTTTTCCAAAATCAGATGCAGAATCTGTAGCATAAGCTCCCCCCCAAAAAAAAAAAATCACAATAATAAAAGAAAACAAAATATGTATGTGATGTAGGTTTAGTTCATCTATTTTTTTGCCAAGGTAAGTGTGGCTCTGAAAAGAGCCACTGTGGGTCAGCATTAGGGAACTGCTCTAATGTATCATGATTGTGATGACACATCATAACCCACTTTGGATCCCATGCTGGAGATCCCCACAAGGAAAATGTGATTACCAGCATCTGAGAGATACACACAGTCTTTTAGGTAAAACCAATCTTTATAATACTTATTTGAGGGTGGATAATAGTGTGCATATGCAGATTGCTCAGAAAGCCAGATATTTGAATGTTTGCCTTTCTGCTTCATCTTTCAGTTCCAGGTGATTTCTCCTGGCCTCTCCAGATCATGCATTCTGTAATATCTGAATACAGAATCTTACAGTTAGACAACATTCTATGCAGTTCAGCTAAATCAAATTTTGCTGTCTTTATTCAATCTGTATCCCTTTTATTGTCCAAATAATTTCCTCCAGGATGGATGAGTAGTATGTCTGACTCAGGCTGAGTGTTCCAAAGCCTGTGCATCACTGGCATGAGCAGTTCCCACCTCATGCTACCTGTTCCAAACCAGTGGACATGACAATTTCCAGTTATAAATCATTCTCAAATGACTTCTCCTGGCAAGCTGTTGAGCCCTTTGCATAACTGAACTTCTCACAATCCAAATTATTGCTGTAAAGCCTTCTGACATGCCTAGTCTTTCTGAAGACTGTGCAAATGACAGCAATCTTAAATATATGTATTTCTTCCTCAACTGTCTCTGCTAACTGAGAGTTTCAGTTTGCCAGTTGTGACTGTTAGCAGGCAGAGTAGAGAGACAGGTAGCAACAACTGTCATTCTAGACATTTTATTGGCTAGCATGTATCTGTATGTACCAATCAAAAACAAAGCAAAACAAGTTAAAATGCTTCTTATACCCATTGTGATTGTTTAAATTGTTTATTAACAGATACTTGTTTTGGAGGGTAATTAAAATGGTCTAATAGGCTAATTTTTGGAAACGTAACAATATTCTTCTCTGCCATTGGTCAAATGATAACCTGTGCATACTTCTTTGCAGCCTGTCCTCCCTCCCTCCTTTTTTTGGCTGGCATCCTAGGTGGTAAGACTGTACTAACCCTCCTATAGTCAAATGCCATTTCAAGTCAAACAATGTGACCTAGACCATAGCTATTAGACTGTAGCTTGAGCTTTAATTTTTATCTGTTAGAAGCTGCTCTTTTTAGCGATCATAATTAACTGCATACATAAAATTTATAAATGAGTTTACAGAGCTACTTACAGCATTTAGTGGTGACTTTCTGGTTATGAAATCTAAGATGGTAGACTTCCTGTTTTCTCTGGAGGTCAAGATGCTCTCCTATTGGCTGCTAGTATGCATTTTCTGTTAATTTTGAAATCCCTTTTCATGAGCTGAATTTCCTATTTCGTTAGGCAGAATACAAAATATTAAATTGGCTCATGAAAAGGGATTTTTTTTCATATGAAAACCAATTGAAAATTGGCTGGAGATGTCCCTTGTGACCCGAGATTGTTTTTTTCATATGACCCATATGAAAAAGGACCACATTTAATATGAAAAAGGAAATCATCTCATAAGAAAGGATCCTTTTTTGTATGGAACCAATAAGAAATTGGTTAAATATGTCCTGTCTCTCGCAAGGTTCCTTTTTCATATGACCCATACAAACAAGAATCAGATTTCATATGAAAACAATAAGTCAGCTCACAAAAAAGGATCCTTTTGTATGGAAAACTATAGGAAATGGTTAAGAAATGTCCACAAACTTATTTTCTTTGAATGCAGCTGCTATGAACAACATATCTACCAACTTTTGACTATGAAAAATCCTAACACTGGCCTTGAAACTGCATAGCAAATTCACAGAATGTGAAGCACTCTCTTATTCTAAAGCATAATATGTTTACAAATAATGGGCCCCATATATTCAGTGCTACGAAATGTTTTTATCAAGTTAGTTCAATAATTTCATATTGTAGTTTGTGTGCCCATAAATAGTTCTAACTTTATTAAGAACATCAGTAAACCTTTGTAAGGCAAGGCTAGATTTCAGTGTTAAAATCATAACACGATGCAAAATTAATTTCAATTGAGAGGTATGATCAACAGTGATATAGACAATTGTGTTGTGTGTGGAGGAACATGTAATGATTGGCAAATGGTATTGTGTAGATTAGTTTATTAATATTAGCAAGTCACATGAATCTGTAAATAATTACTGATGAGCACTTTTTCCCATAGGGAAACCCAGCTGCCCTGGTTATAATGGCAAACACACGCTGGGTTTCCCTCGGAGCATGTATGCGGCAGTCACCGAATTTCCTTCTGTAGGGTACCTTACCTCTTGGCCACAGACTTCGCCCCTCGATCTCGGCAGTAAGTTGCTTTTTGTGAAAAAAAAAGTCTCCCTCTGACCCTGCAAAAAAAAAAATGGAAACTTGCCGGATAGCCCTCTCAGCAATCATGCGTCAGCTTACCACAACTGCCGCTGGCCAGTCAGTTTCAAAATAAAATTAAAAAATACATCTAATCAATCTTTTAAATGAAAAGACCATTTCATTATCCTTTGAATAAATGGGGTACTGTAACTTATGGACCGCACAGAAATCAGACTGCTCCATGGCTGCCTGAATTTTCTTTCCGCATTCTTTATTTTATTTTCTATAATTGCTGAGGCAAAAAAGTGCATGCCAGCAATTATAAAAAATAAAATATGGGGTGGCTTGTGTAAAGCTCAGTTTTACACACACCCTCGTTGTGGGATGCTTTTCACAAACCCCTTGGGCTTCATCCTCGGGGTTTATGTAGCATCCCACAACTCAGGTGTGTGTAAAATCTCATTACACAGGCCACCCCATGTATTATTCTCCATTTCTTAGCTTGGTAATAGGAAAAGTCCTATTTATCTATACATAAGCCATTGTTTTATATGTTCTGCTTATATGTTGAAAAACCTTTTTTTGAGCAGTGCCAGTGATCAGGAAATGATGCTGTAATTATGCAAATATGCCCCAAAGTGCAAGTTTTGAATCATTTAAGAGAATGTACTTTTCCTCATGATTTCTGTGGGATGTCTGTTGTTGTTTATCACTAATTGACATAACTTTGTTTGAAAGTTTTGGATGGTAACATGTCAAAGTCATACAATTTTGATAATTTGTCCATATTTAGAGAAATGATGCAGTTGATAATGTGATTAGGTTGTGGTCAATGTGTATGCTTTGCAAAGATGCATACCATCACATTTGTTTATCACATATACTGTAGTGGAGTTGATGCATAATGATTCTTGTATGTGTAGTCAATGGTACTGAGTAAAAGAGATAAGCTTTGCATCACGCCTTGCAGCACTGCTGATACTGGACTTAACATTCTAGTAATAATGTATTTTGTTATCTTACTTGTTAATTAGGTATTAATGCATTCTACAATAAAAAAATTTAATACTAGAACTCTAATGTTTAGTAACAGCTTTTTAATTCATAGCTTTTGTGCAGCAATTTAAAATTGCATCTTTAGTGACAACAGAACAAGACTGCAGTTTTATAAAAATATATCTATGTGAGTCATTGTAGGGAAATATAAGGTACATATGAAAGAACATGTGTTTGTAGATATGAGGATGCTGACATTTTATATGTATATGCAATAGCAGGTCATAGTGGGATGCTAAGGGACTTGGCTCAGACTCACACCTTGTAACTTTCCTGTACATAGGTGTAACCTTGTATAGCCAATGCTGTTTTGTTTGTAACAGTTCATGTGATTTTAAGTATGTTGTACAATAGTGATGTGAGTACTGGATAAGCAATTTTTACTTTATACTCACAATTTCATGCATTGCAACAACACTGCAAAACTATCTGTGAAAGTAGAATAATATTACAAGTTACAGACAAATAACTTCATTACTGTTTGTAGTTCTTGGATAGCTCTTCCACGCAGGTAAGTCATAGTGTGTACTTGCCTGCCTTAGGATCTTTTTTAATCATAAATCTATACTGTGTAGTCACTGGTATTAATTTTTTTTTTGGAAAGACACATTTTTAACCTTGTGCTATGAGATGACCACTCACTGAGCACTACAGCTCTCCCTGTAAACATGGTAAAATTCTGACACAAAGTAGGGGACAGGGATAGAGGTGCAGCATGCAGAGTGCAATGGAATTGGGGAAGGGGGTGCCTAAATGTAGTAAGGTTATCTATGGTGGAATATACATATGCCTTGCATTTGTCAGCCTTAACACTCACCCCATTCCATGAGTAAATAAGCTGAGATGATCACAGTATATAAGAATGGGCTGATTGTTAGGGTTGACAACTCTAAGAACATAAGAATTTGCAGGCAGAAGGCGACTGTGTGGTCCATCTACAGTAGTCTTCCCGGGTTTTCTACCCCCCCCCACTATCAATTCAGATGAAAATCTCTGAGTGTGTCAGTGCCCTCTGTCCAAATTATAAACAAATCATCAATGTAATGGAAATAAGTGAGTGGTTTATGTGTACAGTGCCTTACAAAATCCTCCTCCAAAATCGCCATAAAAAGATTAGCATACTATGGAGCCATCCTGGTTCCCATTGCTGTTCATTGAATTCATTCTGACACATAACAACTTCAGCTTCAGTGGTAAACAGTATGTTCAAACTATGGGAACAGCAATGGGAACCATCAGTAACTTAATAACCTCCACCAAACTATAAAGCTTTCCCTGGAATATTCTGCCACCAGTGTACATTTTCTGGATACACTGTTACTATTAAAGATGGAACCCTACATACCTGTCTTTACAGGAAACCAACAGACAGACAGAGATACTTACACAAGAAAAATAATCACCTCAGCCACACAAAGAAATCTGTCATATATAGTCAAGCACTTCGGTGTCACCTCCTCTGTTCAAATGAGGAAGACAGAGACACACATCTGGTGATGTTGAAAAACACCTTTATTGA
The DNA here is from genome assembly GCA_016271365.2 of Neoceratodus forsteri. NCBI lineage: Eukaryota > Metazoa > Chordata > Ceratodontiformes > Ceratodontidae > Neoceratodus > Neoceratodus forsteri. Next base: position 782,988,876 of record CM057458.1, on the reverse strand, counting down.
GCAGAGACACTTGTCCAGGGAAATTGACAGAGCAGTGGAACATGCAACACAGGTCCCAAGAGAACAACTACTGCAATATAAGGAACGGATGACTACCAACAGAATACCCTTAGTAGTCACATACCATCCTGACCTTGAACTTCTACATAAGATTATTAAGGATCTCCATCCAATAATTAGTGAGGATGAAACCCTTAATTGTATTTTTCAAGAACTACCACTACTATCTTTTAAAAAAATGCCTAATTTAGCCAACTTGATTATTAGGAGTCAACTTGATCCGGAACAGAATACCATGACATCATATGGTACACGACCCTGTCATCAACGCACATGTAAGACATGTAACCTCATTTCCACATCAGACTGTATGTTTACATCACAAAACACACTATTCAGGATACAGGGGAATTATACATGTACATCAAGTAATGTGGTCTATTTTATCCAATGCAAGAAATGTCCTCCCACAGGTTATAGGGGGAGACAAGCCAACAACTCCGCACTAGAATGCATTCACACAGACATTCTATTAATCACAAGAAGACTGAGAAACCAGTAGCCCAGCACTTCTCCCAGGATGGCCACTCAATCTCAGATATGTCTGTGATGGTCTTAAAAGGACATTTCAACAGTACACAACAGAGACGGGCTTCTGAAATTAGACTTATTTTACTTCTCAGTATGGTGGCGGATGGATAGAACATTGATGTTGGTTATATGACACATTATTCCACTTAAACTTACACCGATCTTTACTTTAAAAGATGGACATAAATACTTTAGTTCTTCAGCGGGCCTTTGATTTTGTAAGTTTATGGTTATCTACGTGTTGACTTCTCACCTTAACACTATGGTGAGTGTGTGTGTGTGTATTGATGTATGTATGTGTGTGTTTGTGTGTGTTTTATTTTTTTGTGTTGTGGGTATAGTGTGTGTTTTGTTTGTGTGTGCGCGTTGTGGTGTGGTATGTGTGGGTTGTGTTTGTTATATTTGTTGTGTGTTGTGGTTGTGTGGGGTGTGCAGGGGTGTGTGTGTTTATGTGTGGTGTGGTGTGGTGTGGTGTATGTACACACGTCTGTGTGGGGGGAGCATGGCATGGGACAATTGTTATGTGGCTAGGACACTGAGTTTTCACATATAGTGTACATTGACTTCCTTCTACTAGTTGTCAGTGGTTGGATTACACACTGTCACATTTTTAAATCTGTTCATATTAAGAGGCGTATCTCATTTACTTGGCAGTTCATAAAAGGTGTAATTCCTTTGGGTAATGATTAATATTGGTCTAAAATGATGCTGTATTATGACTCTTGCACATACAGTATATCTCATTCCTACTAGTTACAGTATCTTTCCCAAGGAGAGAGAGAGAGAGAGAGGGAGTGAAAAAGAGGGAAAAAAAAGAGAGGTCCTGGAGGATTTCATCCTTGGAAGTTTTCATTTAGATTCCTTAGACTGATTCTGTGCATTTTTGTTATACACTGACTCTGTCTTGAAATTTGCACTTATCAGGCTCATGGTCTCATTTTCTCGGGGGTCCTTGACAAGTATTTTTAATTGGCACTTACACTTACAAGTGATACTATCATGCATCATGTATATATATACTGTATATGTATGTTTACTTTGGGGCTCTTTTTCAACTTTCAGTTATACCTAATTTCGGGATTTTGTCTCTCATTATCTGTTCTTTAATACACCAGGATACTTGGAATGTAAGTTGTAACCTCATCTTGCATGTATTAGAGAGAATGCTAGCCCAAGGTTTTTTTTTTTTTATCACTAGAATGCTTTCTTAGCATACTGAGACATTTTAAAATTTATGTGAGAAGAACTCTCTGGTTTTTGAGATTTTTTGATAACCTTTGCCCTTCTGAGGCTCCTCAGTTAAAAGCAGACTGGTGTTAATTAGCTTCTCTGACGTAATCTTCTGTTATGTTTTAAATGTATATGTTAAACCAATGAGAATTATTTCTGTTTTTTCAACATAATCTGGTGTTAATAGTATGGGATTTTCAAAATAACTGCCATAAAGCTTCTGAAGAAGGACCGGGTAGATTCAAAAGATAGAGCGCTTTGTTCTTTTCAGTAATATCCATGTTGGTCCAATAAAAGGTATCAAATCATTTGTTTCTGTATCTGTTCTTAAAAGGACCAATACGGCACATACAACATTTTTTGGCATTAGAGTTAAAATTCCCCTTGAAATACACTGAATTGCACTTACCTTAGTTTCTCACATAGCAGTCAGCATTTCCAGCAAAAAAAGATGTCTACGATAAGAGAGTGGATCTTCACCCTGTGAGCTGTTCAGGTGAGTGAGGGTTTGTGGGTGTGCTGGGGATGGGGGGTGGTGTGTGCTGAGTGGGAGGTCGGGGTGGTGGGGATCAGATCAGAGAGGCATCATTTTTTTTTAAAGATTTAAAAAAGAAAGACATTGAGGGATCTTTTTCTTTATTTCAGCCAGTTTTAATAGGGGACAATGACTGGAGTGGGGAGAACACTAGACACCAGGAAATTATTGACTTATAATGGGGATAGCAATCAGAGATTGTGGGGGTGCCACTAGACACCAGGGAACTATATTTTTATTATTGGGATTCTGATTGACAGTGGGGGTGGTGCCACTAGACACCAGGAAAATATTATTAGAATTACAGGATAGCGGTTGGAGGGTGGGGTTGCCACTAGATACCAGGGGTTCCACCAAGCCGGTTCGACAGAAAACCTGCCAACTGGCTTTACAACGATGGCACAATGTTGACCGCAATTGCAGTTGGCGGTGTGCCGTCAGGAACACAAGTCTGTTTTCTGCAGGGGGGCTGCACCATCTGCACTCCCCAGATTTGAATATAATCATCTCCATGGAGGAGATGTTTTGTGGAGGGGTGACCCAGAGAAGCTGTGCTGGGATTCCATGTGACCATTACAGTGAACAGGATTTTGTCAGTTTTGTCACTGTAAACAACCAATCACTTTATTATTTTCAACAAAGTTGCATGCTACAGACGTCAGGGATACATTGGTAAATATAGGGACAGTGATCAGATGGTGGGGTTGCCACTAGACACCAGGGAAAGACATATTAATAATGGGAACTGGAATCTAAGGGTGGAGGTGCCACTAGACACAAGGGATACATTACTATTACAAAGTGGAGGTTCAAAAACCTCTGTGTAAAAATCTTTTTTCTGTGTTTCTTTCTGACAAATTTGTGAAAAAGGAATTCTTGTTTGCAAATTTCTGAAAGAGAATCCTGTTTCAGTTGGTTTCTTTTGCAATATGTGACAAAGGTTTCCTGAGCATGAAAAAGACAGGAGAGGATTTAAAAACCTTCAAAACATTTTCAATTGATTTTTCAACAAACCAACACCAGAATCAGGTGAAACAGGACCCGATTAGCAGCACACATTTCAGTTTCTAGTAAACACCCACTTTTTTTTTCACTTATTTAATTTTCTTTCCTTCAATGAGTGAAAAACAAAATGGTAGTGGCATGAAAAAATATATTCCATTTGTGACACAGGATCATCCATTTGCAAAAAAAGATTTCCCATTTGTGACAAAGTATCTTTTATAGATCGGAACATCTAACTGTTCACATTGAAAATAATGGTACATTTTAAAATGTAATAATTTTGGAACACATTAATATTTTTTCACCAAGAGAAAGGCAAATCTATGGGGCAAGTGCTATCTACCATGAATATTTCAGACCAAAGTACCAAACCATTTCTGCACTGAGGCATGACAAAGAAATGGCACAAAAACAGGAAAATCGAAATGAAAATGTGAAAATGTCAACAAAAGCAAAACTAATTAATAGTTGAACATTTATTAACTACTTGTGATGTGAGTCAGTTGAGCATTTGGTTTATTTTTTGTGTGGATGTCCCAATGGCTGGTTGCTGTGTAAAAGAAGGAGAGAGTGTGAGGAGGTTTGCAATGTGGGAATTACTGATTGCAGCTGATACCTATTGTTACAGTATGTGCACATGGAAGTTAAAAGATAAAGTGTGGCATATGTGTGGTAACTGTGACTAAAGCAGGTCTCTGCATGTGACAGTATATCACAGTACAGGTGTCTTATCAGTGGCAGAGCCCTCTTGCTGCTCTTTAATGAGCAACACAAAATTCTTCACTTTTGCAGGGTTATAACCAAGCAAATCCTAGTGGGTGTTTTGTCCATTAGTAGTGATAAGCTAAACTGTATTTATTTGTTAAATATATCGTAATGTAGGAGTACATTTTAGGAAGTACATCCAGACAGGAAAACCAGAAAGGTTACCGTGAAATGATTACGAAAAAATAAGTCTCATCTTTGACTTACAATCACTCACAAGTTGTCAAAAACACTCTGTCCCAATTTCAGATTAGTGGTGTATTAAACATGTAGAGACATATGAACATGATACTATGAAGCCTGTAATGAAAATGCAGCACGCAGGAAAAAAATGGCATGGCCATCAGCTACTACTGTGACAACTTTACGCCTTCATTGCTGGGTCCCATGTCCTCTTTGGAGTTCTCAGACCCAGGTGGGATGCAGATTTCATACTGGAGGTCCCAGATTATTATATGCTAAATTGGACCATGGTATGCCTACAATAACAAAACAGCAAAAGACATGTGTGAGCATCCTTGTTCATCACTACACCTTTTAACAAAAACCCAGAAGCCTGGCTTGCCATAACTGATATCCTGCACCAACAGAGAACATGCAATAGTGATGGGTAAAGGGTGATTTTACAATAGTCCCACCTGAGGGCTCCACCAATGCCCAGCACACCCCCAGCTCATCCACATACTGTACCTGTCAAAGCACAACCTCATTTGAACTGTCAGCCATACATGTTTGTTGGTTTGTACCCTGTGTACCACCACCACAACCAGCACCACATCATCCACACTCTTCCTGTACACTAGGCAAACTGCAGGAGTCTGATATAGGGCATGCCATAACATATAAGCTACAGGGCCCTGTGCACAACCTTTAAAGAGACAGAGGTTGCAATATAACACACAGTGGGCAAAAGAGACCTAACCCCAGTACAAAACTGTATGCAACAGCCTAGGGATGTGTATGTTGTACAAATGGGAACAGTGCAGGATACACATACAGCAGAGCATGTGTGTACCAGTGAGATATAGGCAGCAAGAGTGCCACAGCACACTACTCTCCATTATAGCTTTTCAACCTCATCCTCATGGATATGGAGTGGGAAAGAGAAATTGACAGGTAAAGACTGCCGTCAACATGGATGTCTGAAAGTAGCTGGGTACAGTGTCCCCCAAAATACACCCTTACTGCCTGAAGAAATTATGCATGGATTATGTCACAATCAGGCACTGTGAGAGTGGAGACAAAGTTCTTGTGTGCAGTGGCATATTATTCCACTGCTTTTTCCATAAAGTGGCAGGTGACACAACCGGTGTTAGTCAGTTCTCTGTGTTAGTCATGTGAGATGGTATTGGGGAGTCAGGGGGACAGCTGGGCATCAGCAGGTGTAATGTGACACCCAGTGGGGTGCATTTGCATTGTAATGTATTGTTGCCTATCAAGTAAGCAATGTACCATAATAAAATAATGTACCTAGTTATTATATGCTACAGAAATATACAGATTATCTTGTCAAACCAATTTGGGGGGGGGGTGATAGTTCCGAATAACATGTCTTCAGAGGCAGACCTTCTTTCTGTCCCTCGCTTCTGACTTAAATCTTCTGAAGATAAGGCGTTTGGTGAGCGTTTGGTGAGCAGCACTGATTTTGTGGAATGCCCTTCCCCTTGAAGTGAGGATAGTTCCCTTGCTGACCATTTTTGCATAGAAACATAGACTTTGATGGCAGATAAGGACCACTTGGCCTACCCAGTCTGCCCATTTCCCTTCCTATTGGATAAGCTACAGATTTTAGTTAACCAACAGCCTACTTCCTGCAACCCTCCACTACAATTGCCTTATGTCTGTCCCATGCATGTTTGAATTCCTCCACTGTTTTAGACCCAACAACCTCCCCAGGAAGGCGGTTTCATGCATCCACCAGTCTCTCCATGAAAAAGTTTTTCCTCAGATTACCCCGAGCCATCCCCCCTCTATCTTTAAATTGTGCCCCTTGTTCTTACACATCTCTTTTTTCTGAAAGATGCTACCCTCCTGGACTTTGTTGATTCCTTGAGGTACTTGAAAGTTTCTATCATGTCCCCCCTGTCCCTCCTTTCATCAAGGGTATACAGATTAAGCTCTCTCAGTTTCTCTTCATATGGTTTCTGATGCAGACCCTGCACCATTTTAGTTGCCCTCCTCTGGACTGCTTCCATCTTGTCTATGTCCTTGCATAGAAGGGGTCTCCAAAACTGCACACAGTATTGCAGATGGGGTCTCACCAACTGTCTGTACAGAGGGATAACCACTTCCCTTTCTCTACTTGTGATGCCCATTCCTATGCATCCCAGTATCCCCCTGGTTCTCCTTACTGACTTCTCAAATTGCTTACCCACCTTTAAGTCATTTGATATGACTACCTCCAAGTCCCTTTCCATTTTTGTTGTTGTTAGTACCTCCACTGCTATTGTGTACTCTTCTCCTGGGTTTTTGTTTCCCAGGTGCATTTCTTTGCATTGAATCTAAGTTGCCATATGTCTGACCATTCCTCCACCATGACAAGTCCCTTCTCATCCTTTCTACCCCCACCTGTGTATCAACTCTGTTACAGATCTTTGTGTCATCTGCAAAGAGGCATACCTTTCCCTCCAGACCCTCTGCAATGTCACCTATAAAGATGTTAAAGAGGACTGGACCCAGTACTGAGCCCTGAGGTACTCCACTAGTAACCCCCCTTTCTTCAGAATGTGTTCCATTCACTATTACCTTCTGTGTCCTGTTGTGCAGTCAGTTTGCTACCCAGGCTACCACCCTGGAAACCACTCCCAGGCTGGCTAACAGGATTATTAGTCTTTTGTGTGGGACTGTGTCAAATGCCTTGCTAAAGTCTAGGTAGGCCTTATCCACAGCCCCTCCTTGGTCTATTACTTTGGTCACCCAGTCAAAAAAATCAATTAGATTCGTCTGACATGATCTTCCTGCTGTAAATCCATGCTGCTTTGGGTCATGTGCCCCACTGGCCTCTAGGTACTCAACAATTCTTTCTTTCAGAAGTGATTCCATCATTTTCCCTGCCACAGAGGTCAAACTTACAGGTCTGTAGATTCCTGCTTCTGCCTTGCTCCCACTTTTGTGAAGGGGAATCACATCTGCCATCCTCCAGTCCACAGGTACCACCCAATCCTCCCATGATTTGTTAAAAAGTGTTGTCAATGGTTTCACTAGGTCCTCCCTTAGTTCTTTTAGGATTCTGGGGTGAATCCCGTCAGGCCCCATTGCTTTGTCCACCTTGAGTTTTAGAAGTTCTTTCAGGACTCTTTCTTCTGTAAATGGCCTGGTGTCAACCCCCCTACCCAGAGTGCTTCTATTGTCTGGTTTAGGTAACTCCTCCTCATCTTCTTTTGTGAATACTGAGCAAAAGTATTCATTCAATATCTCTGCCTTTTCACTGCCTCCCTCTGCCCACCTCCCCTCTCTTTTATTAATCTTCACTATTCCTTCCTTAACCTTTCTATGCTCCCTAATGCACCTATAAAAGGTTTTATCCCCCTTCTTAACTGAGTTGGCTATTTTTTTCCTCAGTTTGGGCCTTTGCTATTCTGACTGCCTTACCCACTTCTTTCTGCTTTAATTGATACAGTTCCCTGTCGTGCTCCTTCTGTGATTCCTTATATTTTCTGAATGCATCCTTTTTCTCCTTAACCTTCCCTGCCACCTCTTTTGAGAACCATAGTGTTTTTTTACTTCGCTTTGATTTCTTTATTTGTCCCACACAAAGGCTTGTTGCCTCTATGACAGCAGTTTTGATTTTTCTCCATTGTTCTTCCACTCTTCCTTTTTGACCATTTGCTAGTGCATTCCTCAGGTATTCACCCATTTTGCCAAAGTCGGCCCTTCTAAAGTCCAGTATTCTTGTTTTTGTATGGCTTGTCTCCATGGTTGTGCTTATTGTGAAGTACACTGTGCAGTGTCACTTGTTCCCAGATGTCTACTGACTTCTAAATTTGTGATCCTCTCTCCATTTGAGAGTACCAGGTCTAGTATTGCTCCCTCCTGAGTGGGTTCCAACACTAGCTGTCTAAGGCCTGCCCCCTGCAGGGCATCGAGAAAGACCCTGCTCTTGGATGTGGCTGCAGTACATGGTTTCCAGTTAATATCTGGCATATTCAGGTCCCTGATCTACAGTATCTTCCCTTTTTCAGCCATTTTCAGAATGTCCTCTATCATTTTCTTGTCCGTTTCCTCCCCTTGAGACGGGGGTCTGTATACAACCCCTGTGCAGATTGTGATGCCATTTCCTGTCTCCAAGGTGACCCAGAGTGCCTCTTGTCCTCCCCCTTTACTTTTTAGTTCTGTAGCTTTGATCCATTCCCTTATGTATAGAGCTACTCCACCTCCACTTTTACCCTCCCTGTAACTTCTGTAGACTGTGTACCCCAGTATGTTGACATCCCAGTCATGGTTCTCCATATACCATGTTTCTGTGACTGCCACAATATCCAATTTTTCATCTTCCATCAGGGCTACTAGCTCATGAAGCTTGTCTCCCAGACTACGGGCATTGGTACTCATTGCCCTCCATTTAATATTGGCTTTATCCTTTTTTCCCCCTTCCCTGCTCTTATTGCCCTTGTCTATTTTTTCATTTACCTTATCCTGCCCTCGGTTGAGCTCTGTACCTCAGTGTTTACCTTACTACCTGCCATGTTTTGTGGGGGGAGGCTTGAAATTGTCTGCCTGTTATCAGCACCTCCCCCCTTGGCTAGTTTAAAAGCTTGCCAAGGAAGCATTTAAACCTGTCACTTAGGAGCTTGGTTCCCTTCGTGGACAGATGTAGACCATCATGCCAGTACAGACCTTCATCTCTCTAGGTGTATCCCCAGTCCCAAATGAAGCCAAAGTCCTGTGCTCTGCACCAGTTTTGCAACCATTCATTACGTTGCATGGTGTGCAGTACCCTAGCCTCACCCCTGCTATGGTCTGGCAGCACCTTTGAGAAGGTAACTGTGATTGCTACCAGTCTGAGGCCCCTTCCCAACTCCACAAATGCATCCTGCACTGCACTGATTCCTTCCCTAGCTAAGCCATTTGTCCCAAGGTGGACAATGATATCTAGTTCCCTCTCCTGTGATGCTGCTTCTGCAATCATGAGGATTTGCTGTTTGTCCCTCCAAGCCATGGTGCCAGGCAGGCACCTTACTTCCCTCTCCTCTACCTTCCTCAGTTCTACCCCATAACAATTGAGTCCCCTATCAGAAGCTGTTTCCTTCCCCTGTGGTGTCCCTTACCACCCTTTTGTGGGTCTCCCTTGTGGATATCCTCAGCATTCTTCTTGGTCTCCACTGAAGGTGCCATCATAGAGGAACCTTGCTCTGCCAGACTGGTGTATGATTTGTGTAGAGGTAGAGCTAGGGATCTTCACCTCTGTTCCACCACCCACACCCTCCCAGAACCCACTGTTGTATAACTGCTCTTCATACTTGGCAACCTCTGAGGCAGTGGTTGTGGCAGTGGTGCTCTTTGGGTGGAGGAGGCCTCCTTATTCCTTGCCAGTTCAGCCTGGAGGTGGGCAATCTCCTCCCTCGGAGCTGACAGTTGCCTGCTAATAGGACAGCAATGCAGTTTCCAGAATGTCTCCTGGAAAACTGCTGCCCCACAGCCAGTGTATTGCACTGCACCACTCCCCACATGTCCCTCTCCCTTATAATATACAATATGTAATATATATATATATTTTTTGATGGTATGTACTTACCCTTTATGCACTGTGATGGGTTTATAAGAATATGACAGTTCTGCCTCAAGACCTGTTGAGACAGTGATGTCAGAACTTTGGCTATAAAGGAAATGCCATGCCTGGGGGTGTGGGGAAGGGGGGTGGGTAGTCCACAACCACAGGTGACTATTAAAAACAATCAAATACACCACTGCTCTACCACCCTGGTGAGTACTGCCCTTTATAGTAATTCAACTAACCTCCAGTAACTTATTTAAAAATAGTTTAACTATCACAAAATCCTACACACCAGTAAATTATTTAAAAATAGTTTCTGTTCCAAAATCCTAGTAGTCAATCCAGCTACCCTCAAGGGACAACCAAAATGCAGTATTCAAACCCTTGTGAAGTTACTTCCAAGTTAAGCAGAGTTTGCAAGCTCCTTATTCACTCCTCAGCCACCTGTAATTTATTTAAAAATAGTTTAACAGGCAGAAAATCCTAGTAGACAATCTAGCTACCTCCAAGGGTCTACCCAAATGCAGTATTTAAATCCTTCTACAGTTACTCACACGATAAACAGAGTTTGCAAGCTCTTCTTGGTTAAACACTAAATAAATATGTAAATAAAAAGCAATTACCAAGGGTAGTTAGTTGCACCTCCCACAGAATTGAGCAAAAGTGCACATTGTTGCAGATATCAAGTGCAATATAGAATTTCCCACACAGCTCACAGCTGAATAAAGAAGTAGTGTCCTTCCAGGTCAAGAAGATGTGCTTTGTTTTTAAATCATGATTGTAAACATAATTTTTATAGCATGTTTCTGACTGGCCTCGTAAACTCTTTTATGCTATTTTTATTTGTTTTTCTTAACCATTTCATTAATTTGTTGTCAGGTGCTCAGAGCCATTTGGAATGAGTGTCATATAAATTAAATTGACTTGACTTCATATTTAAATGTAACTCAGCAGACTTCATAACATTTACGTTATACTGACCATAACAATATCATCTACTATATACTTATTATTGGGGTGGCTGTATAACTTAAATTTTATGAGGTCTTCTGAGTTATGGTGAAATAAGAAAACTTGCTATTCAGACATATAACTGCCCCCCCATGTGTTGGACATGAACCATATATTTATGTACAGTATACTTATCTCCACTGGTGGTCTAGCAGACTCCTGTCCCTGATGTCCCCCATAAATATTTTCCTGGTGGTCTAGTGAACCCCCATTCCCTGATCTCCTCCAAACCATTTCTATAATATTTCCTGGTGGTCTAGCAGACCCCCCAATCCCAGATGTCCCCCATAAAAAATTATATACCTTCATTTGTTGTCTAGTGGATCATTCACCCCTGCAGACAGTGCCCCACCACCCCATCCCCCCATCCCTTCCATAAGCCAGTGACCAGCATAGCCCTCTGCTAGTAGCTTGGCAGAAGACACCAGGAGGAAGGAGTGCTGTGTGACTGGACTTCTCTACTGGGAGTAAAGAAGTAGAACTCTTGTACTTGGACCTTTAATTTAGGGTAAAAAAACAAACTAACAAACAAAACCAAAAAAAAAATGTGTGTGTTTGTCTGAGTTAACTGAACTGAATGGTTATCTGAACAGTTAGCTAGGTGTAAATCTCAGGTGATTGAAAAGGCTTGATAGCTGTGCAGTTTAAATTACTTGTAGAAAGATCTAGTAAGTAGGGGGAGTGGCTTAGCTAGATGGAAGCTAAATTTAAAGACTGCCTTAGAAAGATTATGTTAGTAGCTTGGCAGAAGACACCAGGAGGAAGGAGTGCTGTGTGACAGGACTTCTCTACTGGGACTATATTACCCTCCTTCCCACCCAAAGCTAGTTCTACTTTTATAGACAAAGGATTTGACTGACAACAGGAACTTCCTGTTTGGGAGGAGGAAGTGAGTGATCACAGAGCCACCAAAGTCCGACCATCCTATAAGGGCAAGAGTAGCTCTCTGGCCCCCTCTAGCTGCTGGAGGCCTGCCTCTGAGCAAGTAAGGGGTCTACTCAGAAATATAGGATTTTCTTGTCTCAGAAAAGGACAATCAAGAGCTTAAAGGGTACAGAGGCAGAAAGTAAGTAGAGAGAGAGAAGAGAAAGAAGAAAAAAACAGAGGAAAGAGTAAGGATTCCAAACAGTTAAGGGGCCAGAAATAAGACATGATGGGAGTGGTGCAGTGCAGTGGCTGTGGAGCAGCAGTCTTCCAGGAGACATTCTGGAGGATGCGGTGTTGTCTCATCTGCAGGTACCTCTCTGGGCTGAGGGAGGAGGTTGCTCATCTCCAGGCTGAGTTGGCCAGGATTTGTGGGACCTCCTCTTCCATCCAGGGACCACCAGTGCCACTGCCGTGCCTCAGAAGTTGCCAAGAAAGAGGAGCAGTTGGACCACAGTGGGCTCCAGAAAGGGTGATGGTGGTGGAACAGAGGTGCATCCCTCCAGTTGTACCTCTCCACAATTTCTATGCCATTCTGGCAGAGTGTGGTTCCTCTATGGAGGCACCTGCAGTGGAGACCAAGGAGGATGCTGGGAACCTCCACAAAGGAGACCCACAGGAGGGTGGCTGGGACCCCACAGGGGAAGGAAACAGCTCCTGGTGGGGGACTCCATCGTTAGGAAGGTAGAACTGGGGGATAAGGGGAGAGGGAGGTAAGGTGCCTGCCTGGTGCCATGGCTTGGAGGGACAGGGAGCGAATCCTCAGGATTGCCAGAGCAGCTGCACAGGGGGAGGGAGCTGGATGTCATTGTCCACCTAGGGACAAATGACCCGGCTAAGAAAGGGATTAGAGCAGTGCAGGAAGAGTTTTTGGAATTGGGGAGGGGCCTTAGACAAGCAGCATGCACGGTAACCTTCTCGGAGGAGCTGCCCATCTATGGCATAGGAGAGGCTAGGGTATTCTGCACCATGGGATTCAATCAGTGGTTGAAAAACTGGTGCAGAGCTCAGGGATTTGGCTTCATTGGGGACTGGGGGTCCACTTGGAGTGATGCAAGCCTATACTGGCATGATGGGCTGCATCTGTCCAGGAGGGGAACCAGGATCCTAGGTGATAGGTTTAAATGCTTCATTGTCAAGCATTTAAACTAGCCAAGGAGGAGAGCACTGGAAAGGAGCAGGAAATCCTAGCCCTAAAATCATGGTAGTAAGTCACGGTAACTTACCAACATAAAGGTGGAGATAGGGAGAAGGGCAGCAGTAAATGGGGAAAGTGACAAAGGCAAGAAGGACAGGGATGGGGCAAAAATGAGTGAGGTCATCAGGAAATTGAGGGTAATGAGTACCAATGCCCGTAGTCTGGGCAACAAGCTCCCTGAGCTGGTGGCCTTAATGGAAGAGGGATGCCTGGATATCGTAGCAGTCACAGAAACATGGTACACAGAGAACCATGACTGGGATGTTAACATACCAGAGTACATAACCTACAGGAGAGACAGGCAGGGGAGAAGAGGGGGAGGAGTAGCTCTCTATGTAAAGGAAGGGATAAAAGCAACTGAACAAAAGAGTAAACAGGAAGGAGAGGAGGCACTGTGAGTCACATTGGAGACTGGAAAGAGCACCACAATCTGCACAGTGGATGTGTACAGACCCCATGTCAGGGGGAGGGAATGGACAAGGATATGATAGCCAGCATTCTTAGGATGGCAGAGAAAGGGGACATACTGTTGATGGGAGACCTGAATATGCCAGATGTTAACTGGAGCACATTTGCTGCAGCCACATCCAAGAGCAGGGCCATTCTTGATGCCCTACAGGTGGCAGGCCTCAGACAGCTAATTTCAGAACCCACTCATGAGGGAGCAATCTTAGACCTCATATTCTCAAATGGGGGCAGTGAGAGGATCTCAGATCTAGAAGTGGGTTGCCATCTGGGAACAAGTGACCATCAAACAGTGTGGTTCACGCTAACTCAGCTACAGAGTCAAGCCATACAAAAGTGAGGGTACTGGACTCTGGAGGGCTGACTTTTGGCAAGATGGTAGAGTGCCTCAGAAAAGCACTAGCAAACAGGCTAGAAGGAGGGGTGAAGCAACAATGGGGAATCATCAAACTGCCATCACAGAGGCAACAAGCCTCTGTGTGAAGCAAATAAACAAATCAAAATGAAAGAAAAGCCACTATGGTTCTCAAAAGAGGTGGCTGGGAAAGTCAGGAAGAAAAACGAATAGCATTTAGGAAGTATAAAGAAACACAGAAGGAGCAGGACAGAGAGCTGTACCAGTTAAGGCAGAAGGAAGCAGGGAGGAAGTCAGAATAGCAAGGCCCAAACTGAGAAAAGATAGCCAACTCGATTAAGAAGGGGATAAAACCTTTATAGGTACATCAGAGAGTAGAGAAGACAAAGGAAGGGATAGTGAGGCTGAATAGAATGAATGATGGGTGGGCAGAGGGGGACAGTGAAAAAGCAGGGATACTGAATGAATATTTCTGCTCAGTATTCACAAAAAGGAGGGGGAAGTGCCTAATCCAATTAACAGAAGTACTCTTGATAAGGGGTCGATCCCAGCCCTTTCACAGAAGAAAGGGTTCTGCAAGAACTCCTAAAACTGAAGGAGGACAAAGCAATGGGGCCTGATGGAATTCACCTCAGAATTCTAAAAGAATTAAGGGGGGAACTAGTGACTACTCTTTTTAATAAATCATGGGAGGATGGTGTGGTACCCGAGGACTGGAGGAAGGCAAATGTGATTCCCCTTCACAAAAGTGGGACAAGACAGAGGCAGAAAACTACAGACCTGTCAGTTTGACCTCTGTGGTAGGGAAAGTGATGGAGTCACTTCTAAAGGAAAGAATTGTTGAGTACCTAGAGGCCAGTGGGGCACAGGACCCAAGGCAGCATGGGTTCACAGGGAAGGTCATGTCAGACGAATCTAATAGATTTCTTTGACTGGGTGACCAAAGTAATAGACCGGGGAGGGGCTGTGGGCATGGCCTACCTAGACTTTAGCAAGGCATTTGACACAGTCCCACACAAAAGATTAATAGTAAAATTAACCAGCCTGGGAGTGGGTCTCAGGGTGGTAGCCTGGGTAAAACATTGGCTGGACAACAGGACACAGAAGGTAATTGTAAGTGGAGTCCACTTTGAAGAAAGAGGGGTTACTAGTGGGGTACCGCAGGGTTCAGTACTGGGTCCAGTCCTTTTTAATGTCTTTATAAGTGACATTGCAGAGGGACTGGAAGGAAAAGTATGCCTCTTTGCAGATGACACAAAGATCTGCAACAGGGTTGATACACAAGGAGGCATGGAAAGGATGAGAAGGGACTTGGCAAGGTTGGAGGAATAGTCAGAAGTATGACAGCTAGGATTCAATGCAAAGAAGTGCAAAATAATGCACCTGGGAAACAAGAACCCAGAGGAAGATTACACAATGGGGGAGTAGTAACAACAACAAAAAAGGAAAGAGACCTGGGGGTAATCATATCAGATGACCTTAAGGTTAGCAAGCAATGTGAGAAGGCAGTAGGGAGGGCTGGGGCTATACTGGGATGCATAGGGAGAGGCATCACCAGCAGAAAACAAGAAGTTGTTATCCCTCTGTACAGACAGTTGGTGAGACCCCATCTGGAGTACTGCGTCCAGTTCTGGAGACCCCATCTCCACAAGGACATAGACAGGATAGAGGCAGTCCAGAGGAGGGCAACTAAAATGGTGCAGGGTCTGCAAGAGAAGCTGTACAAGGAGAGACTAAAGGAGCTTAATATGTATACCCTTGAGGAAAGAAGGGAGAGGGGGCACGATAGAAACTTTTAGCACTTCAGCGGAATAAACAAAGTCCAAAAGGGTAGTACTTTCAGAAAAGAGATGTGCAAGAACAAGGGACACAACTTAGAAGATGGGGTTGGTTCCGGGCAATGTGGGAGGAAGTATTTTTCACAGAGATGGTAGTGGATGCATGGAACAGCCTTCCTGAGGAGGTTGTGGGGTCTAAAACGGTGGGAGAATTCAAGAATGCATGTGACAGACATAAGGCAATTCTTGTGGAGGGTAGGAAGAAATAGGCTGGTGGTTAATTAGGATCTGCGGCCTATCCTGTAGGTAGGGAAATGGGCAGACTAGGTGGGCCAAGCGGTCCTTATCTGCCATCAAAGTCTCTGTTTCTATGTTTCTCACCTCCATGCATACTGTGTACAGTATGCGCTCCTTGACAGCTCAGTTGATGGCCAGCAGTGGTGGAGAGCAGTGGGCTGTGCGGGTCACTGGCTCATGGAAGGGATAGGGGAGCAGGGTGGTGAGACACTGCTTGCAAGGGTTGGGGGTGGGGTGGGGGTTCACTAGACTGCCAAGGAAGATATATAAATATTTATAGGGGACATCAGGATGGGGGGTTCTGCTAGTCCACAAGGGAATATTTAAATAGCTTGGGAGCAGATAGGGGATTGGGGGGTCCCCTACACCACCAGGGAATGTTATATAAATGGTTTGGGGGAGATCAGGGATTGCTGGGATCCACTAATCCACCAGGGAAAGATATGTGGGGACATTGGGGATAGACAGTGTCCACTGACTAGACCACCAAGGAAAGAAAGTATACTGTACATAAATATACAGTTCATATCCAACTCATGGGGGGATCCAGTGATATGTCTGAATAGCACATCTTCTTATTTCAATGTAACTGAGCAGACCTCATAACAGTTAAGTTATACAGGCACCCCCAATAATAAGTATATAATAGATGATATTGTTACAGTCTGTATAGCATAAAAGTTATGGTATCTGCTGAGTTATGTTTAAATATTAAGATGTGCTGTTCGGAACTATCACTTGCCCCACCCTTGGATGGGATGGGCATGATAATCTGTATATTTATGCAGTGTATAATTACTAGGTACAGTACTTTGTGATACGCTTCTAACTTGATAGGCAATAATACATTATAATGCAAATGCACACTGCTGGGTGTCACATAACTTCTGTTGATGCCACCTCCTGTGCCCCTTCTGCCCCTGCCCCTGCCCCCTCCTGTCCAGCAGATTCCCCTCTCCATCCCAGCCCCTCTAGTAATGTACCAGGCAGGGGGGCTGGATCCCTCAGCAATTCCCTCAGGTGCACTAACTATTTGGTGCAGCAGTCAACTTGCGGCAAACCCAGGGAGTTTGGTGCCAGGATCCTGATTTTTATAAAATCAGGCATGGGGTCCCTGGTGCACCCACAGTTTTCTTCAGTCCTGGAGCAAAGCAACTTACGTCACTCTAAGGGCTCTTTCAATATCAGGCCAAGCATGTTTTCTTTCTTTCTTTCTTTCTTTCTTTCTTTCTTTCTTTCTTTCTTTCTTTCTTTCTTTCTTTCTTTCTTTCTTTCTTTCTCTCTCACTCTCTTTTTTTCTCTGTATTTTATTAAAACCAGTTATTAGTTGCTTTTAACAGGTCACAAAGTAACAGTACTTAGTTAAAACATGTAGATTAGAAAGCTAAAAGAACTATAAACTATATACAAAATCCTAAAATAATAATTGAGATCTCAATGAAACCAGGAAAGACAAGTCCCTTGAAACTCAAGCATGTGGTGAAACGTCTCAAGTAAAATAAGGTTATCACTAATGTCAAGCACTGAAGAAAAATCTGGTAAAACATTGAAAGATATCCAACCTGTCACCATTGTTACTAAAAGATCATTTTTTTTTTCATTTTTATTTATTTATTTAAAAGTTGATAACCGAAAAGCAACATGAGCCAAAGCTCATTTCCAGATGCGACCTGGGAAAAGGGAAGAAAGGAAACAATACACAAATGGCAAGCATATACACAAAAATACAAAACATAAGTCATAGGTCAGGGTTACAAGACACGCTATAAGAGCAGAGCCAACAGCAACACAACTATAAAAAGCAATGCACAAACAAGGGACTAGATCATAAAGAATCAGTTGTAAATGAGGGTTAGGTTATACAAGACCCCCAAAAAATAAACACATAGGCAGTTTTGATCTAATAAAGGGAAGCCCAAGTAGGGTGACCAAAAAATAGGATGTGCACAATTAAGGACATTGAGAGCAATGCTGGTGGGGAAGGAGTCTGAGCAGCCTCTTGAGAGAAAAGAGGGAGGAGCATGAGCAGATGTCAGAGGGTAGTTTGCTCCAGAAAGAGGGGAAATGGAAAGAAAAATCAGATTGTCCAGAGACTGAGTGGGTGTGGGGGATGTTGAAGGTCCAAGAGTCTCTGTGACGAAGGGAGTAGTTAGAGGAGGCAACTTGTGTGAGACAGGAGGAGAGGTAGGAGGGTAGGGAACCAAATCAGGACTTAGCAATGAAGGTAGCACACAGTGTAGCAGTCTGCTGTGAGGCAGTGGAGAAAGAGATAGGGCAGAATAGAGAAGACAGTGGTGAGTGAGGGGGGAAGCAGTGGAAAAATGGCAGAAGGAGTTTAGCAGGGTGTCAAGCCTGCCTAAAGGTATCTGAGAGTGCAATATACCACGTCATCGTACTCAAAGGTAAGTAAAATCATTTTAGAGACCAGCTAGCGGCAGGTGGGGAGAGGGAGGCTGGTTTTGTGCTGGTGAAGAGCTCCAAGTTTGGGATGAAGTTTGATGCAGATGGCGTCAACATGGGTGAGGAAATCCAGGTTTAAGTCCGGCCAAAACACAAGATACTTGAAGGCCTAGATGTTCTCAAGGGTGGAACCGTCCAAGGTAGTAAAAGTTGGACGTTGCGGTAGAGTGGCCAGTTTTTGTCTGCTACCGAAGGTTATGGCCACTGTTTGTTTTTTTAAATAAATTTTGAGTTTGTTAACCCTGAACCAAGCCTGGACTCTATTAAAATCTTCCTGTATGGGGAGCTGTACACTGCTGGCAGAGGGCCCAGAGAGGAAGAGAATGGTGTTGCCCACATACATGCGAATTTCAGTGGATCTACAGACAGAGGGGAGTTTATTTATAAATAGGAAGAAGAAGATAGGGCCAAGGATAGAGTGTTGGGTTCGCCTGAAAGGATGGGGAGAGCGGGGAATAAGTCATGGCCTATTTGAACCAATTGTTCCCTACCCTGGAGATAAGATCAGAACCAGTCAACAGCAGGGTCAGCAAGTACGACAGAGTTTGTAGTAAGAAGGGATGGGAGACGGAATCGAAGGTTGTCGCCAGGTTGATGAAAATGGCAGCTGTAATTTGGCTCCTTTACATTACAATAAGTATCGAGTTTGTGACACACAAGAGAGAGATGATATTGTCAAATGATGTTTCCTAAAACCAGATTTGACAGCGGAGAGAGTGTTGGAGCTAGCAAGGAAATCAGACAGCCTTGAATTGATATGGGATTCTTGTAGATTGGTCAAGGAGGGGAGAAGGGAGATGGGTCCATAGTTTCCAGGGGACGAGGGGTCCCCACCTTTGTGGAGAGAGAGGACTTAAGCTAATTTCCAGGACTTGGGTACAGTGGAAGAGGAGCTGGACAGGTTCAGGATGTGGGTGAGTGGGGCTGCCATGGCAAAGGCAGAGAATTAGAGAAGCTTGGGGTGGAGACCATCACAGCTGGACTTAGTGGGGTTTAGAGTGAGGAGGGCAGAATAAACTTCAAGAGGAGAGAATGGGGGAAATTGTAATGGTGGAGCTGGTCAGACACAGCCAAAGGGGCCTGGGGAGCAGGGCAGATGAGGAGGAACAAGTGTCAGGGAAAGCGCAAGTTGCAAACAATTTATTAAAAATCTCAGCTACTGAGGAAGGGTCAGAGACAGGGGACCCATCAACTTGAAGTACAGGGGATGTGTGTTGGGCTGGGAAGTCAAGGAAGGTATGGAGGACTTTCCAGAAAGAGGTCTGTTGGTCTTGCTGCAGGTGAACACTGAACTTTCCCTTAGAGTGGTGGATGGCCTTGATGTAGTAGTTTCTAAGGGTTCTAAAGACTTGAAGCCTGAAGAAGGGAGACTTTATAGCAGTGCCAAACTTTGTCCCTAGCCCAACACTTGGCCAGTAGGTCAGCAGTGATCCAAGGGTGATGGTGTTTCTTCACCCTGTTTTTTTTGAGGGGGGCATGGTGGTTCCAACTGAGCAGAAACTGGTTGGAGAAGAGCAATAGGGCAGAGTCGACATTACTTGCAGAGTAGATGGGAGTCCAATCTGCATTCAATAGATCATTATGAAGGGCAGAGTTGTCAAGTTTATGTAAAGGGCAGGACCAGATATAATAGGGAGCCGCATGGGGTGAGTGAGTCTTTCTTACACAAAAGTGATGCAGTGATCACTAACCGCTTCTGAGAGGATACCTGTTGCAGTGTAACGATGGGGGTGGGAGGACAGAACACAGTTGAGGAGAGTATGGTTCTTGGAAACATAGAAACATAGAATTTGACGGCAGATAAGGACCGCTTGGCCCACCCAGTCTGCCCATTTCCCTACCTACTGGATAAGCTGCAGGTCCTAGTTAACCAGCAGCCTACTTCTTCCTACCCCCCCCCCAGAATTGCCTTATGACTATCCCATGCATGCTTGAATTCCACCACTGATTTTGACTCCACAACCTCCTCCGGAAGGCCGTTCCATGCATCCACAACCCTCTCTGTGAAAAAATACTTCCTTAAATTACCTCTGAGCCGACCCCCTCTATCTTCAAATTGTGCCCTCTTGTTCTTGCACACCTCTTTTTTTGAAAGATGCTACCCTCTTGGACTTTGTTGATTCCCTTGAGGTACTTGAAAGTTTCTATCATGTCCCCCCTCTCCCTCCTTTCCTCAAGGTTATACATATTAAGCTCCTTAAGTCTCTCTTCAT
Source organism: Neoceratodus forsteri (assembly GCA_016271365.2). Lineage (NCBI taxonomy): Eukaryota > Metazoa > Chordata > Ceratodontiformes > Ceratodontidae > Neoceratodus > Neoceratodus forsteri. The sequence goes on along the minus strand of CM057458.1, from coordinate 782,968,336 downwards.
ATGTCCTCCGGTGCAGACAGTGGAGGTTTAGGCAAGTGGGCTCCTTGATCAATTAGTAAGGTTTAGAGCTTCCAGTTTATGAATGGTGGACATGGAGGAGGGCAAGAGCCAGTTAACGTTGAAGTCCCCAAGTAGCAGCAGCTCACCACTGGATGTAAGGGAAGAAATGGAGAAAATGATAGAAACTAGATCATCAGGAGATGTTTTAGGAGAGACATACAGTAGAGGGCCCCAATGTAGAGTGGGGCTGTGGAGGGGAGGATAGTTGTGCTATGATTACTTCATGTGAGGAGGTTCGGGCTTGTTTAAAAATGATGGAACAAGAGATGGATTTTCCATTATACACAGCAACACTGTCCCCTCACTTCCTTCTGTCTCAAAGAAAAAGGTTATACTTGGGGATGGAGGTGACGGGATCAGGGGTTTTAGAAGACAGCCAGGTTTTGGTTATGCAAAGGATGTCAGCAGGGTATTGGGTGACCCAAACTTTAAGAATGTCAAGTTTAGGAAGTAGGCTGCATGCATTTAAGTGAAAAGACCTTAGTCCCTTAGGCAGGGAGGAGAAACTTGCATAAGAGACTATGTGTGATGATGCCGAAGCTGAGGCATTTGACAGAAGACCTAGATTGGGATGTACATCACCAGAGAGTAGCAGTAGAAGTTGGAGAACAGGAAGGTGGGGAGGGTACCATGACTTTTGGTGGTTATGACAGGGGGTTCAGGGGAGCAGAGATGTGAGGTGGGACAGAGCCTGGAGATTAAGAAGAGAGGAGGGGTGCAAACCAGGGTGAATAAGAAAGGAGGGATGGGGGAATGGGGGGACGGGTGAGGGAAGAGGGCAGCAGGGAGCAAGAGGAATGGAAACAGTGAAAGTCATAGAAATAGTGGGGGAGAGGAAAAGGAAGATACATTTTGGAGTGAGGGGGATTAAGTTGGATGGGAGGGAGCTGATGGAGGGGACAGTCCTAAAGGGAGGGAGGAGAGGAAAAACAGCACGAGGTAGAATCGTATAGGCATGTTAGGAGACAGTGAGCTGGGCACGTGTTGGAAAAAAGTGATGGCTGATGGAGATTAACAGAGATTAATGATAGGATCTGAGTGGGAAGGTGAGAGTACGATGTAAGATAATTGTAGCAGACAGAAGATTAGTCAGGTAGACTGGAGAGGCACACTAAGAACAGGAATGGTGCGAGAAGATTTAATTTCTTAAATAAGGTAGTTTCCATCTAATGACTATTTTTGAAACCTGACTAAACACAGTCAGTTAAATTATTAGCATTAAGCTAGGCAATACACTGAGGATAAACAACTTTCTCCAGCAGCTTGCTCAAGAACAGTAAATGAGAAATGTCTGTATTTTGTTATTTGACCCTGATCAAGGTTATTACAAGTGATTAAGATTGGAGCCACCACAGCATATTTTAGCAAATGTAACTTCCAGTTGGATATAGCAAACCAGTAGCTTCATGGACCTCAAAGAGTTTACTGTAGCCAGCCTGGAGGCTCAGTGCTGGCTCTATCGCCTGGGAGTTTTCAGCATGTGCGACCTACTCCTTGTTAGTCATGATTGGTGAGTTATCGGATGTGGTTGTTTACATAGTTCAGGTCCAAGAAAGAACTGCAGTCTACAGCTGAAGGATTAAAGGCCTTGCCAGAAGTGGAACCCTCCCAAGACTTGGGAAAGTGTCAGTGGCCTGCAACATGGAGCACCCGGTGGGGTGCTACCTCACCTTATGCAGAGCCTCCAGGATGTTATTTAAATCACTCAGTTAAGTTTTCAGCCTCTGATATAAAAGACATTTTTCTAGAAATTGAAAAAAAGAAAAGTATTAGGTATTGCGGTGCCTTCCCCCTTGCTGGATAGCAAAGGAAAAACCCTGTAATGGGGTGGCATTACCATTTGACCCAGGATTTTTTGTTCCAGGAAACTAATGGAGTAAAGTGGGAAGAAGCCACTAGTAACAGCTGCAATTCTCCAGCAAGTATTGCTCTTTTTTAACCCTTTCCCAATTGTGTGGTGAGCTACACAGGCTCTGAATTAGCTGGGACCAAAACATGAAATAGGTTGAGATTATGTTGGCTTCAAAGCTTGTTAGTAGGCACCATAACTCCACAAGGAAGTGAACACACCAGAACCTTCTTGCTTTGGTAGACTCACCCTTGGGAGACAGTAACGTAGTGGGTACCAAATCTTGAGACTTGCTGGAAGGTTGGAATCCCTGGATAGCCTCCATGCAGAATGTCCCTTAATCACATTTATATTTCATTGCTGGTTATTTGAATGCTCAGCCCAGAGTCTGAGTTTTATGACTAGAGTACCTCATACTAGGTACTGTCAAGTAATGTGGGTATGAAACCATAGGTACAATTAATGCTCAAGTTCCTTAGGGTTGTGTGCAGCCCCAGAAGGTGAACATGCTTAATAGAGGTCCTATGCCCTAATAACATACCTCTTGGAGTAGGGCACTGAAGTTTATAAAATGCAGATCTCGATGTAGGAAGGCATGTACCTGAAACTTCCTGGCTATGTCTCAGGATTTTCCCCTTGTAATAATATGCTTATGAGTTGTTACTTTCAATAATCTGGATTCTGTTGGACATTGCAATTAATTTGAACATTAAGTTACCAGAAACAAATCAACTGTCTTTTAACCAGCTGATTCACAGCAGTCACTGGCCAAAAAGATGTCCCTGCATCAAGGAGGGTCACTGCAGACCTGGGAGATCAAGTCTGTGCTTTTATTATTTTCATGTGCTCCCTTCCCATGGAATGAGTTAGGAAGGATACCTGTAGGTTGGAGAGGGGGAGATGCACAAAGATAGGACATGAGCATTTTCCAAGGAAGAAAGAAATGAAGTTAATAACAGATAGGAGTGCTTACTGTTCAAGGTTCCTCAGTAATTTATTTATTTATTTAGTTTTTGTTGACCGGGAAAGTGCGCTAGACAAATCCTGCCTATTTTCAGGCACGTTCCGGGGGAGGGGGATACAGATGAATGCCAACTGACCTTGAACCAGATTAAGCTGTATGTATATAATAAGGAAGCTATTGAATTGAAACACAAGTTGGTATCATGGCTTCCATCAAAAGTAAGAGTATCTGATCAAACTCAACCTTAATGAAGAGAGCAAGAATCAAACTACAGTAATGGACAGAACATGATTCACAAAGCTCACCACTACCACCATGTTTGAACTTAACCCAGATATAACCACATGCACTTTGCAGTTAAGAAACTTAACCTGTTCTGGATTAGACTGCACAGGGGCACTTGGCATAGGGGTGTCTGTTGCTGATGGCCTGTAGGTGCTTGCTCACCTCAGCAGTGTTGTTTCCTACTGGCTAGCATTTCCTTTATGGTCTGTCCTACAGTACCACTTGTTATGCCAGTGGATGATCGTGGACATGGAGTAAATTGTGGCTAAGATGTGTGGGATATTTGATTACTGGGCTGCTACCTGTGCAACACAAATACTTGCTATTGTGTCTTTTGCCTGTTTGGTAGTACTGGATGGGGCTCATAGTAGTGGCACCATATGTTCATCTGCAAGCCTATTATCAACAGCAGTATATTGTACTGTTTGTGAAGTAAAAGATGGTTTGCAGTGCTGTGTCTAATGGTTACTGCATGTTGTGAATGTAAGTTTGTATACCTTGCAGCATTTCCATGTCTTCCTCTATGTCGTGCATTGCTGCTTTTGAGAGTGTGTCCACCATTATCACTTCTATTGGTCTGAGACTGGCTGTGGATGATGGTATAGGGGGCATCCACTTATGCATGCCATAGATTGTGTAATCTTCCACTTGTGCATGTCATAGATTGTGTAATCTTCCACTTGTGCATGTCATAGATTGGCCACCATGATTTTCTTTTTTGGATGTCATCCTCATTTGTGTTTGATGGTAGCCAGAGTACATGCCTCAGGCCCGCTTGTATCCATGCCCACCTGGATATCCAGACATATCCATGCCACTGCTTTGCAGATGCTTTGAGGGTGTGGAACCCATACAGTGTGGCATAGTACAGAAGGATATTCATCACCACTCTGGCCACTTGCTGAGTGGAGAAGAAACAGACATAGACTGTGGCAGCAGAAAAAGACCAGTTGTCCGTCCAGTCTACCCATAGTTGCCTATCAAACCCTGGGACCTATTATCCATGCAGGGTACTAGTCTTCCCTATTTTCCCCTGTTCCCTTCCCTGCTGCTACCACCCTGAGAAAGCACTATACCCTTCACTCTGCCATGCTTGAAACCATTAATAGTTTTGGCACCAACCATCTCAGCTGGCAGACTGTTATGTAGTTCCACCACCCTTTCTGTAAAATAAAACTGTCTCACATTACTCTTTAATCTCCCTCCCATCAGTTTCAACAGATGCCACTGTGTCCTTGAACTGTTACTCATGCTAGCTATTTCCTCATAGTTCACTGGGTTTATTCCTTTGAGGAACTTGAAGGTCTCTATCCTATCGCTCCTTTCGTATCTGGTCTCCAGCTAGTACATGTGTTTAATATATTAAACTGATCCACATAATATCTGCTGTGATAGACCTGAATCATCCTGATCACCCTTTATTGCACTGTATTTAGCCTGTCCTCATCTTTCCTTATGTGAAGACTCCAGAACTGGGCATAGACCTCCAGGTACATCTTCCTCAACAATCTATCAATTGCTAAATGATACCTCTTTTCTTGTTCTGACAATATCTCTTTCAGTACATCCCAACATCCTGTTTGCCTTATATAGATCTTGTTGCTTTGGCTTAATAATTTAAGGGGGTCACTAATTATGTCTCCAAGGTCCCTTTTCTCATCCATGGTGCTCAACATTATCCCTTCCATCCAGTACTCTTTCCTTGGATTCCTGTTCCATATGTGCTTCTCCTTCCACTTTTTGGCATTGAATTTCAACTGCCACATCTTAGACCACCTCTCTATCCTTTGCAGGTCACTCTACATCTCCCTAAATCCCTCATCACAATCTACCCTCCCATATAGTTTAGTGTAATCTGTGAAGAGATATAAGTTGCATCTCCTTCTCCAGTGCTGCTGATGAACTATATTGAAGAGGACAGGAACCAGCATGGATCCCTGTGGGCACCCTACACATTATCTTTTCTCTTTTAATTTGACAGCATTAATCAAGACAGTGGAGATGATATTATCACTATTTAGATCATTGGTGAGAGCACACCTGAAATATTGTTTATAGTTCTAGAGGATGGATCTCAGAAAATACAAGGACACTGTAGAGGCAGTCCAGAGGAGTGCAACTAAAATGGTACATGGGTTGCATAAGAAACCATATGATGAGAGATTGATGGATCTCAATGTGTACACTTTGGAGGAGAGGAGGGGTGAGGGGACATGATAGAGACCTACAAGTGCCTCACATGACTAAACAGAGTACAGGTAGGAAGCCTGTCTCAAATGAAAAAGTGCAACAGAACAAGAGGGCATGCAACAAAGCTAGAAGGACAGAAATTTAAGAGGGATGTGAGGAAATACCACTTCACATAAAAAGTGGTGGACATCTGGAACAGCCTGCTACAAGAGGTGATGGGGCAAAAACTGGGGGGGATGGTAAGACATGCATAGGACAGACATAGAGGAATACTCATAAATACAAAAGAGAGGAAGATCACTGGAGATCAGTTAGGGTCTGCTGGGACAGAATAGGCAGGAAAAAACTGGGCAGACTTGGTGGGCTAAACAGTTCTTTTCTGCTGACAAATTCTATGTAATCACAACCCTCTGGAGCCTCTTCTTCATCTAATTTCCTACCCTTCTTACTGTTTCATGTGCTACACCCAGATCCTTCATCTTCTTCAGCAGTCTTCTGTGAGGTACAAAGTCAAAAGCCTTGCTGAAGTTGAAGTAGAGTATTTGTATTTATTTTGCATTTGTTTATTTCACCAGGAAAAGGCTTCATAGAGCAAGCCCATTTATAAGGATGTCTACGGTAGGACAACATACATAAGTCAGGAAGCAATGATAAAGGATACAAGATAATACAGATAATGAGCCATTGCTTACAGAGGCGCAGCCAAGGAATGATAAAACACAATTAGAAGGAAAAAGTACACAGACATTCAAGCAGCTGTCAGGTGTACTTAATGTGATCAATGCCACATGAACAGAAACTAATTTGAAGGGGCCAAGAGTAAGTTAAACATAGTTTATTCACAGGAGCAGGTATCAGTGCATAGTTCTTCAATGAAGGCCTTAAAAGAAGTAAGACTGACCAATAAGTTAAGGTTCATAGAGTAAATCCATGGCATGTCCCCTATCCAATACCCTCTCCTCATCACCCAGTCAAAGACAACTATCAGGCTGGTCTGACAAGACCTCTCTACTATGAACCCATGCTGTATGTTATCCTGCAGTCTGTTGCTCTCCAGTTTGTCCACGAGATACTCTTTGACCAGTGACTCAATTAGTTTACCCACAGAGTAAAAGTAATCGCTAAGGATAGCTGCCTTTTGCTTATTCTCTTCTATTTCCTTACCTCCCTCACATAGTCTAACAGGAGAAGATGGAAGGTTTGATTCCTTTTATTCGACCAACAAATGTCTTGTACAAAGATGGGAATTATACACAAGCTTTCAGGGCCATACAGGTCCCTTCTTCAGGTGAATAGCCTAACAATTCCCCATCCTTTCATTCTTTTTTCCCTAATATACCTGAAAAAGTGATTTTCCCCACCCTTACCCCCTCCATTATATGCAACTCAGTGTCTGTTTTTTGCCTCCCTAACAGCCCTTTGTTTTCTTATTTTTCAACTGGTAGTCTCCCCATTCTTCCTCATCCTGAATCTTCTTACACCTTGTGAAGGCCTTTCTTGGGGGCCCTCACTGCTTCTCTGACCCTTTCTGAGAACCATATTGGTCTCTAGTACATGTTTTGTTTTGTTAATGTTCTCATGCCTCAAAAATGGCACCCTTCATTGCCTTGCATCTCTTCTTCTTACTTATGATGCAGTCTACCCTGACTAACTTGTCCCAGACCAACTGCCTCATCCTGATGAGGTTAACCTTTCTGAAATCAAGGACCTCAGTCCTTGACTGGAGCCTGACATTCCCAAGGGCCAACTCTAACTAAATACAGTTATGGTCACTGAGCCATAGTGCATAGTTGTCCCTTACTTGTACACCTCCTACTACAGTAGAAGCTGCCTAATTGGGATGGCCTCATGGCAGCCTTTTTGTCCCGATTAAGCAACTGTCTTCATTATCAGAAGTTCACTTTCTCCATGTAAAATAAACCAAAAATAAGCACTGTAAATGTCTGTGAGAGTATTTACTTGTTTCTGCTTTCTCTCTGCATTTCTGAGGGTTGCAGTAAGCAAAATCAGAGTCAGGGACAGACACAAGCACGGTAAGAAGCATGGAGAGCAAGAGAGAAACTACTTTTTTTTCTAGCGAGTGAGTCAGCAAGAGCAACCCGGTTGGTGATTCTCTGAAAATAGAGCTGTCACTCTTTCTCATACCACACTGTTTCTGCTTTACCTCTGTGGTTCTGAGGGTTGTAGTAACCAGAGCTGTGGGGTGGCAACACAAGCACAGCAAGAAGCACAGAGAGAAAGAGAGAAATCACTTTGTTTTCTATCGAGCAAGTCAGTGAGAGCAACTAGATGGGTGATTCTCTAAAAATAAAGCTGCCTTTCTCTCCTACCACACTGCTTTAACCCTGTGGTTGACATCACTAAAAAAGGCAAGCTCTATCCTTTTTTTTCCTTGTTTACTTCTTCTAAGAGCTTCTCCTACCACACTGTTTCTGCTTTATCTCTGTGTCTTTGAGGATTGCAGTAATGAGAGTCAGGGGCATACACAAGCACAGCAAGAAGCACAGAGAGCAAGAGAGAAGCTGTTATTTTTTATCGAACAAGTCAGCGAGAACAGCTGGGGGGTGATGCTCTGAAAACAGGGCTGCGTTTCTCTCCTACCACACTGCTTTAGCCCTGTGGTTGATATCACTGAAAATGGCAAGCTCTATTCTTTTTTTTTTACTTGTCTACTTCTTTTATGAGCTTCTGGTTATCATGAGCACAGGGTTGGTTGCAGAACATTGCAGTTCAGTCGGTCACACCGTGTCAAACAGAAAGACACATAGGTAACCTAAAACATTGCATCCAGCATCACATTTTCATAGAAAATGGTTTGAGACACAGAAAAATGCAGTAGAGAAGCTGCAGAAGGAGGGAGTGAGGAAGGGAAGGAGGAGGAGGAGACAGATTAATAGCACATTGAAAATAAATTCATACCTACTGATCTGTGTGAAAGGAATTTGTGAAAGGGATTAGTGAAAGACTGTCAGGCACTGTAAGGGATTAGTGATGGACAAAGCTGGCCAAATCATCCCAATTAGGTGGAAGAAGTATCCCGTTTAAACAGCAATACCTCCCATAGGATAGCACTGCCACTTAATTGGTGCCAAATGGGATGTTCTAATAAAGCGGACATCCTAATTATCCACGATACTGATCAAGTGGCTTTTACAGTACCTCCGACTTGGTGAGCACCACATCGAGAATGGCAGCCTGACAGGTAAGTAGTTTAACCAACTCCATCAACAGACAGTTGTAGAATGTATTCAGTAGGGCTTGATTTCTGGTACTCCTGGGAACTGGACCACTCTAATCAATATACAAGTACAGCAGTTTTAGATCTCCCACTACCACTACCTCCACTTTTCACATCTCCCCTTCCTAGCTGTTCCAAGCACCCTATCCCTCTCTTCCCTTGTACTTGTTGTTTAAGACCAACCCCAATTGTAGTTTCTTGCTTGTGGCCAGCATGAGCTGCAACCAGACTGTCTCTTCATTACTTTCTCTGATGTATCCATCTTGCACAGTCTCTATGCTTTTCCTGACATATAGGGTGACACGTCCTTTACCTTTCAATCTAACCCTTCTCCACATTGTGTAACCAGGAACTGTCTCGTCCCTGCTGTTATTTTCTGAGCTACAAGTTTCTGAGATGGCTATGAGGTCATCTCATTGTCTGCCATTATTGCCTGGAGCTCAATGATTTTATTACTCAGACTCTTGGCATTAAGGTAGATCCACTTCTATCTAACTCCTGTTCCCATTTTGCCTTTTACTGGTCTTTGTCCCTGATTCTTCTCTAGTCTCCTAATGTTCTTGTTTTTTAATGTTGATTTAAAGCTTTGTGAGCCATCCCTCCTTGGTTCCTTTGCCTAGCCCACTGAAGCTGAGCAGCAATTAAGTTTGTAGAAAATGATCTGCTACCTCCATGGATCCAGCCCCGGACCTGTTTCTTAACCCTGTCTACAGACTGTGTATTTCCCACACTTCACTAATGATTGCTGCTCAGTTGTTTGTGGTTTGTTGCTCAGTTACTGTATGTTGTTATTCAGTTTGCCTCTGTATGTTCACATGTAATAATGTGTTTATGCCCTTTGCAGTATGTTGTTGTTCAGTTTGCCTCTATCTTCACATGTAATAATATGTCTATGCCCTTTGCAGGAAGCACAGCAATTCCTATACATTTTTCCTCTTGTAATGGGGTCAGTGTGCATGGCTAAGTATTTTTGCACTGCCTAGTGTATGTTCAACTCCTTCCTGTGTTTCTCTGATGGTCTAACTGTACACTTTGTGTACTACAAACCTTTTAATATGTTCAAACTAGTGCACATTGGATATGCACTATGCATGGTGTGACAGGTTTATGACTTGTTTAAGTGAGGTTAGGGACAGTTTGGGCATATGGCCCAATGACTGGAAAATTACAGTGCATACATTATGTAGAACTAATCTTGCGCAACAATCCTTTGGAATAAAAAAAACAGCATTACTCCTTGTTTTTACTCTGCACCACTGAAGTTGACAACTACTGCACACTGAGCTTTTTGATTTTCTGAAGAGTATGCCACCTATTTTGAAAAGAAATGCACTGTAGTCTTGGGAAATGTATATATTTTTGTGACAGAAGCAAGCTACCCAATAGGATGCATTTCTCTAAAGTAGTGTTATATTACAGTTTGCTCTTAAGCATGTCGTGTGAATCACCCTGTTTAATAAAATGCCACAACCACATGCTTTAAGTATTGCCTGTTGTAGGGAGGTAGCCACCCACACTATGAAAATGAGTAATTGTTCAGTTTTTCAAAGTCTCCTAAAGTCATCTTGGCAGTATTACAGTAAGCTTTAAAAGATAAATGCAACATCAAGTGTCTCCTCATGAGGGATTGTTAACTAAATGCAGAATGTTACCCGTACTGCCATGATGCATTGCTTGTTTTTAGCTGGGGAGTCAGCAAAAGCAGAGTATAGTATCTTCATTTGACAAAATATATATTTCTACAACACAGGAGGAACATATAGAGATATATGAAGAAACAGCAGAAAGCAGAATCAACAGAAACAGCATAAGAGAATTAGAATGAAATGAAAAGAGAGAAAAACAAGCATTTGTCAATGCTGAATGTTTGCTTGCTGGCATTGGCATTGGTAGTGTAGGAGTTACAGAGCTGCATAATAGGAATGGCAGTGAAGTATTGAACTGAAGCCAACTCCACCACCACCCTGCAGAGACTGACAGGCATTGAGGTGTGCCTTTGGGTCATCAGGCATAACAGCCACGCCATTTCACCAGACCCTACCCTGCAGACACTGACAAGTGTCACGATGTGCCTTGGAGTCTTTGGCCCTTATGCACACCCCATTCCATCAGGAAATATGGTGAGATGGGTGCGGTATAGGAGAATGGGGTGAACTTTGGGGCCGACGAGTCCAAGGCACATCTCGATGCCTCTCACTGGCTGCAGGGTGCGGAATGGCATGAGCATTACAGGCGTGAATCCCAAGTCACACCCCCCTGATGCCTGTCATTCTCTACAGGGTGGGGCATATGGTTGGAAACCCTAATGCCTCAAACATTCATTGGTATTTTCACTCCAAATTTTCAACATTTTTTTTGTGACCCCCACCTCATGAACAGTGGCAATATCAGTTAATTAGCCAAAAGCTGCTTTTGCACAGCAACGACGGCATTTAGCACCACAGGTGCAAAAACACATTCCGAACAGGATGTGAAAAATGGCAGCTGTACTGTTCATGGGGAGGTGTAAAAAATGGCAATGTTGAAAATCTGCAGTGAAAATATTAAAAAAACTGGTGAAGTCACGAGCATGTGTAGAAACTTTGCAGCACTCACCCGTAATGTAATTAGTTTGGGAATTTTTTTACAGCAGATTGTCAACACAGGCATTTTGGGACCTACAATCATGAACAGTGTCACTGTGATTTTCTTTATCTGTCCCGAACAATGATTTCCCACAGCAACCATGCATTTCTGCGCTGAAAGTGTGAAAACACATTTCGGCCATGTTGTGAAAAATGACAGCTGTACTGTTTATAAGGAAGTGTGGAAAATGCCACTGGTGAAAATCTGGACTGAAAATATTACAAATTCATAAACTTACGAGGGTGCATGGAAACTGCGCAATGCTCACTCATAACCCAGTCATTTTATGGTCTTTTGTCACCAAATTTTCAACATAGGCATTTTAAGACCTCTGCTGTTGAACAGTGTCACTGTGATTTTCTTAATGTGTCCCATACATTGATTTCACACACTTACTGCGCCATTGTGCACTACATGCGTGGAAGCACATTTTGGGCAAGATTTGAAAAATGACAGCTGTACTGCTCATAAGGAGGTGTGGTAAAATGGCAATGTTAAAAATCTGGAGTGAAAATATTAAAAATTCACAAACTTACGAGTGTGCGTAGGAACTGCGCAATGCACACTTGTAAAACAGTCATTTTTAGGAATTCTTTCACCAAATTTGCAACATAGGCTTTTTGAGAGCTCTCCTTATGAACACTGGCACTGTCATTTTGTTAATGGCTCATGAAACGTGATTTCGCGCAGTGACTGCAAAATCACCCTTCAGGCCTGATTAACACCATGACAGTTCCAGAATTCATGAGGAGGGTTCCCAAAAACCCCATGTTGAAAATTTGGTGCCAAAATTCCAAAAAATGCCTGAGATATGCATTAAAGTAAAAAAAAACATTTATTGCATCATACAGCTTACTGGCATTTCTTCAGTTCGCGGTCGGCTTTTAAGAGTGCAGACATGTTCCTGATCCACTGAAGATCGTTGTGCTGGGGTGGGCTCCCAGCATGGCACCTGGAAAGCTTTTTTGGGGGTGTGTGGAGCTGACACGGGATTGGGCACCCCCATTGGCCTTACAGTGTGTGCATGGGAGGTGATGTGCATGAGCATGCAATATGCATGCGTACGTGTGGAGGGGGGAGCGCTGCTCACTGAAGCAGAGCTCTTCCTTTCAACTATACAGCACTGCATTTTCAACTGCTGTCATTGACAGCTGCAGCATTTATTGTAGAACTGCAGCTGTGCCTGCAAACACACTGACTGAATTGGAAGATGGATGCCACACCTCTGAAAACTCGGATGATGGCACTATGTTTCTTGCACATGCGTGCAAGTAAACATATAAAGAAACCAAATGGAGGGCAAATATTTTAAAAACACAAAGAGGAAGAAACATGACCTGATACAGTGCTATGTGATGTCAAGATCTGATCCTTCCATTCACTGCTGTGATACATCTGGTACTGTACATCTCAGGTGCTCTGTTATCAAAATGCTAACAAGAAAATCTACAGTACCACATACACAGACAAGCCACCATAATGATTCTGAGACAACCACTTAATTATTTTAAAAGTAAATGTTACCTTCTACTTTACCATAGAATGCCAGACTGTTTTTTACGTTCAGTTACAAAGTGTGCAAACATATTGGAATTAGTCTGAACTGTGAGAGGGTTTCTGTAGGCATGCCACTCCTCCACCTATCACAGCTTCAGAATACTGAATTTTCTCCCTAATTCTGCCCATTCTCTGCCCTTCTTACTTTTCTTTTGAAGTCATTGCCCAATCACAAGGCTAGAAAATGCAAAATAGAGAATTTTATCCTGCAACACAGAATTCCTGCTCCAAATCCTACCCCTGCTTTTTATTCCACATAAGTGCCACTGTTTACTTTTTTCATATGTACTGCTGTTTAATGCTTTGTTTCTCAAGGAATGGCAGAGATGCTGCACACACCATATCATTTTCATGCCTATGATACAATGCTTGCAACTCACGGAAATAATGTATTTTCATTCTGTGGTAAAAAGCAATTGAAACAGATATTCTAACGTGTCCCTACAGTAACTGATCAGTTTAGGCAAGGGGCAGTTTTACTCTGGTAACCTGTGTTTTAGACACAACAATTTGGTCATTACAATGTAAATAACCAAGGCTTGGCACATATACTTAGCTTATCCATTTGTTGTATGAGTCATTGTATGTATCACTGTCAGTTATATTCATCTTAACTTAAGCAAGTGACTCGTAATTGTGAAAATTGCCACTTTGTGATGCTTTACTGCTTCATGTACCGTGTCACTGAGTTGTTACTGGTAATATTATTGTACTGTTTCATGCAATGTACTTGTAGTACCTGGTTCGCACCTGAAAAAAATCTCCTGGTGCCATTGCACCTACCAAGATATGAATGTATGAATAAATAAATAAATACATACATAAAAAATACATTTATATCATTGGAGTAAAATTAATTATGTTCACTTGCAATGCATGTTTATAATTTGGTATCAGTCTGAACTGTGAGAAGGAATTTGGGAATGTGCCTCTTCTTCAACTATCACAGCATCAGAATACTGTATTCTCTCACCAAATTTGACCATTTTCTATCATTTCCCTTCTTTTCCCTTTAAAGACCTTGTCTATTCACAATGTTTGAACCTCTTCATTTCCCTTTCATGACAATTTCACTATTACAACTTGTGTTATTAATTTATTTTAACTCCTCACTGTCTATGCCCAATAACTACACAGCAAATACAAGCAAGCACACTGCTGGTGATGGCCAAATGCTTGTTTCTAATGTGCCTGTTTTGTCTTTGAGAGATTTTTCAGTGTTATAAAAGATCTCTTTAATTGTTTATCAGAATGATTTTTTTTTCTGTTTAAAAAAATTTGGAACATGATTGGATTTCATGTCCTGCATCATAAACTGCCGCCTGGACTTCCCTTGTTTTGTTGTTATGAAATAGATGTCTCTGTATTAAAAGTGATGATAAAGCAGCTAAAACAAAAGATGCCGTCCCCTGTACATACTTTAGTCCTGTGAACTAATGAATATAATGAAAAAGATGTGTTCAGTGAGAAACAGATTATGTCTCTCCTCTCCACAAAGCACATTTGCTGGAGCTGGAAGGATACTGCTTTCTTCAACTGCGAGCTGTGTGAGAAATTCTATATTGCACTTGATATCTGCAACAAACGTGCACTTTTGCTTAATTCTGTGGGAGGTGAAACTAACTACCCTTGGTAATTGCTTTTTATTCACATATTTATTTAGGGTTTAACCAAGAAGGGGCTTGTAAACTCTATTTATCTTGTTAGTAACTTAGAAGGATTTAAATACTGCATTTGGGTAGGTCCTTGAGGTAGCTAGATTGTCTACTAGGATTTGCTGACAGTTAAACTATTTTTAAATTTCAGGTGGCTGAGCAGTTGAAAAGAAACTTGCAAACTCTGCTTATCTTGGAAGTAACCTCATAAGTGTTTAAATACTTCATTCTGGTTGTCCTTTGGGGGTAGCTGGATTGACTACTAGGCTTTTGGAACTGAAACTATTTTTAAATAATTTACTGGTGCGTAGGAGTTTGTGATAGTTAAACTCTTTTTAAACAGAGTTACTGGGGTTAAGGAGTGGTCACAGAAAAACCTGCAGTGTGAAACAGGAAAAGACGGTCTTTCAAGCAACAGAGGGTGGTGGATTAAGGTTTACGTTTTTGTTACAATTCTTAAGATTTTCAGTGCAGGAAGAGTTTAAAGCACAGCTGACTTATTTTGGGGTGGACAGCTCTCAGAGCACAAACCACCAGGCCTGTTTTGGGGCTGGGAAGGTTTACCTGTGTCTGACTTGGATGTGTGGATTTTTCTCTGATTGATTAGCAGGGTATTTCTCTATCAAATTGTTGTGTAGGGCATCTTCCTGACAGGAAGGCACTCATTGCAGCAGTGGGTCAGAGCTTCTAGCTGATTGTTTTGCGAGGGCACAGTTTAGGCCCAACCCCTTCCCACCCCTCACCCCACCCACCCCTGGAAATAGTTCCTTTATACCTGGGGTTCTGACATCATTTCCTCAAGAGTGCAAGGTGCATGTCACTGTCATATCCTCTCTAGCACACTGCAATGACAATATAAGCTAAACATTGTATAATATAAATATATATTTCTACATTACAAACCAATCACACACAAAAAAAAATGTGGGGAGTAGTGCAATGGGAATGCAATGGCTGTGGGGCAGCAGTCTTCCGGGAGTCTTTCTGGAGGCTGAGATGCTGCCCTATTTGCAGACAACTGTCTGCCCTGAGGGAGGAAGTTGCCCGTCTTCAGGCCACACTGGACAGTAGTATGGGGACCTTCCCCCAGGCCACAATGGACAGTAGGAAGGGAACCTCCCCCATCCAGGGAGCACCAGAACCACCACCACTACCTCAGAGGTTGCAAAGAAAGCACAGCAGTTGGACCACAGTGGGCTCAGGGAGGATGAGGATGGTGAAACAGAGGCACACCCAGTCACATGTTACACACCACAATCCATACGCCATTCTGGGGGAGCATAGCTCCCCTATAGATACACCCACAGAGGAGACTAAGGAGGCTGAGGACAACTGTCACAAGGGAGGCCCACAGGAAGGAGGCAGAGGACACCACAAGGAAAGGAAGCAGCTCCTGGTGGGGGACTCAATTATTAGGGGGATAGAACTGGGAGGAGCTGGGAAATCTGAAGTAAGGTGCCTGCCTGGTGCCATGGCTTGGAGGGACAGGAAGTGCATCCTCAGGATCACAACAACAGTTGCAAGGATTCTGAGCTGGACGTAATTGTCCACCTAGGGACAAATGACTTGGCTCATCATGAGGTTAGAGCAGTGCAGGAGGACATTGCAGAGTTGGGGAGGGCCTAAGACAAGTAGCAAACACAGTATCCTTCTCAGAGGTGCTGCCTGTCAAAGGCATGGGGAGGCGAGGGTAATTGGCACCATGCAGTTTAATGAATGGTTGAAAAAATGGTGCGGAGCACAGGGGTTTGGCTTCATTGGGGACTGGGGTTCCACCTGAAGGGACACCAGCCTATACTGGCAGGATGGTCTGCATCTGTCCAGGAAGGGAACAAGTCTTTTGAGCAATCGGTTTAAATGCTTCATTGGCAAGCTTTTAAACTAGTCAATGGGGGAGGCACTGACAAGCAGCAGAAAAATCCCAGCCTCTCCCTACAAAACAGGGTACTAAATGAGAAAAAGACCAAGGTAGAACGGTCAGTGGTGGATGCTGCAACAGAAGGTAAGGCCATCAAAAAATGGAGAGCAATGAGTACCAATGCCCGTAGTCTAGGTAACAAGCTTCCTGAATTAGTGGCCTTGATGGAGGAGGAACATCTGGATATCGTGGCAGTCACAGAAACATGGTACACACAAAACCATGACTGGGACGTAAACATACCAGGATACACTATCTACAGGAGGGACAGGGAGGGCAAAGAGGGAGGAGTAGTTCTTTACATAAGGGAAGGAATAAAAGCAACAGAACAAAAGGGTAAACAGGGAGGAGAAGAAGCACTGTGGGTAAATTTGAAGACAGGCAATGGACCACAATCCGCATAGGGTTAGTATACAGACCTCTTCTCAGGGGAGGAAATGGACAAGGAAATGATAGAAAGTATACTTAGAATGGCAGAAAAAGGGAGATATTGCTGATGGGTGATCTGAATATGCCAGATGTTAACTGGAGCGCAGTTGCAGCTGCCACTTCAAGAGTGCAGTTATTCTAGATGCCTACAGGGGCATGCCTTAGACAACTAGTACTGGAGCCCACTCGAGAGGAGCAACATTAGACTTGATACTCTCAAATGGAGATGGAGAGAGGATCACAGATGTAGAAGTGGGTAGCCATCTGGGAACTAGCGACCATCGAACAGTATGGTTCACAATAAACACAGCAATAGAGTCAAGCCATACAAAGACAAAAGTACTGGACTTTAGGAGGGCTGACTTTGCCAAAAATGGGAGTGCCTAAGGAATGCACTAGCAAATGGGTGGGAAGAAGGGTGGAAGAACAATGGGGAATAATAAAAACTGCCATCACAGAGGTAACGAGCCTTTGTGTGACACTTGAAGGTTAGAGGAATGGTCAAATGTATGGCAGCTTAGATTCAATGCTAAGAAGTGTAAGATAATGCACCTGGGAAACAAAACCCAGGGAAGAGTACACAATGGGGGTGAGATACTAACAACAACAAAATGGAAAGGGACCTGGGGGTAGTCATATCAGATGACCTAAAGGTGGGCAAGCAATGTGAGAAGGCAGCAAGGAGGGTTGGGGAATACTGGGATGCATAGGGAGAGGCATCACCGTAGAAAACAGGAAGTTGTTATCCTCTGTACAGACAGCTGGTGAGACCCCATCTGGAGTACTGTGTGCAGTTCTGAGACCCAATCTCCATGAAAGACATAGACAGGATGGAAGCTGTCCAGAGGAGGGCAACTAAAATGGTTCAGGGTCTGCACTGGAGGACATATAAGAGAGACTTAAGGAGCTTAATATGTATAGCCTCGAGGAAAGGAGGGAGAGGGGGGACATGATAGAAACTTTCAAGTACCTCAAGGGAATCAACAAAGTCCAAGAGGGTAGCATCTTTCAAAAAAGAGGTGTGCAAGAACAAGAGGGCACAACTTGAAGATAGAGGGGGCGGCTCAGAGGTAATTTAAGGAAGTATTTTTTCACAGAGAGGGTTGTGGATGCATGGAATGGCCTTCCGGAGGAGGTTGTGGAGTCAAAATCAGTGGTGGAATTCAAGCATGCATGGGATAGTCATAAGGCAATTCTGGGGGGTTGGGGTAGAAAGAAGTAGGCTGCTGGTTAACTAGGATCTGCAGCTTATCCAGTAGGTAGGGAAATGGGCAGACTGGGTTGGCCAAGCGGTCCTTATCTGCCGTCAAATTCTATGTTTCTATGTTTCTATGTTTCATACATAACAGTATTCAACATAGAATCCATTAAACTTCACATTTTGATTTCTTAAAAAATGAGACAAAAACCAGGAGGGAAGAAACATTTGCTGCTCATATAGAAGAATTTCTTTAAGAGGCTGGGGGTCTTACTATCTCACAAATCTCATGCTATAGCTGAGAATGTTGACTGGTGCAAACATAAATATTTTGACATATATAATGAAGAAAGCAGCTCTTGGAATCTTGAACATAAATGTGCACATCTAAAAGCAAAGAAATCTAAACCATCCTGTGTATAACTGTTTCCATATACATGAAGCAACAAATTTATCCACAGAAACCTCACTGATGCAGTCACTACAGCTGAAGTAGTTCTTTGCCTTTTTATCCTCTCTGCATGTTGTTATGCACATATGGGGTTCAATGTTTGGGGAATAGCAATGAGGTATATAGTGCTTATGCAACTTGTAATACTTTTTGTGGCTTTAGTCTATTCCCACCCTCAAGTAATAGGTATGTAGGTAGTAATTTGTAGGGAATTGAAGGCCCAGGAGAAAGGTTGAGAAGAGCGCCAGAAAAGGAGGAGGAGAAGGAGATAGTGGTGGATGAAAAACACTTCCTAAGCAAGGGAGGTGCATTAGTGGAGGGTTTAAGTACATGTTGTGGGAGGAACTATTCCCCACATTGAACCTTGGGCCAAGCCCTCCCATTCAATGTTTGGGGAATAGCAATGGGGTATATAGTGCTTGTGTAACTTGTAGTGCTTTTTGTGGCTTTACTCTATTCCCATCCTTAAGTAGTAGATATGTAGGTAGTAATTTGTAGGGAATAGAAAGCCCAAAATCATACCATCTGCAACTCACAGGGAGTATTACCCCTGGCACTCAGGAGAAGAAAAAAATCCAGGTGGAGGAAACATCTGAGGACCCATGGCCATAGGTCTGGCCATCCTCTGGGCATCCTAAGTGGAGAAGGACCAGGCTGTAGTAGCCATAGCTAATTTAATGAAGGTGAGCTTCTTGGAGAAACGATAGTCCATCCTGGATCTATGACTGATGTAGATTGAATGACGATCTGGAGTTTGAAGAGTAGGTCTGTTCTGCTGGAGCAGTAGAATCCTAAGTGTGAAACAGATCCAATTGAAGAAGGGTGAATAAAGTCCAGATTTCTGAGGTGATGAAGGATGCTTGTCCAGAGGGAGCTGTATGGATGTAATGAGCAGAGAGAGCATGAATTGATTGATAAATTTCTAGACAGTGGAGGGTGGACATACTTTGATGCGAGAAGTCATGGGTGAATGATTGAACTTGTGTAAGGTTTGATGGTCAAGGTAAGGTCTGGAGGCAAGGAATTCATTAGAGAGTAAGAAGTTGCTATGAAAGCATCCGTGAAGTGGAAAATGAGTAGAAGAGAGTCTTTGAGTGCCTTGGAGATGATGGTGCATCCTCGATCTATGGGTGATGCAAATTGACTGATGATCCTGAGGATAAAGAGTCGGTCTTTTGTGAAGGAGTGGTAGAATCCTAAGTGTGGAGCAGATCAGTTGAAGACGGTGTGTGGAGTCCAGATTTCCAACGGAATGAAGGATGCATGTCCAAATGGATTGCTGGGGAATAATGAGCCAGGTGAGCATAATTTGATTGAATGCTACCAGACAGTGAACTGTGTGAATTGTGATGATTTGAGCAGTCATATGTGACTGATCCTGACTTGTGTAAGGTTTGACTGTCAAGGTAAAGTCTGAAGGAAAAGAATATAGTAGTGAGCAATGAGTAGCTAAGTAAGCATCCATACAGTAGAAATGAATAGGGGAGAGATCGTGAGTACCTGATAGGAGGACTGCCATGAGCGATTAATAGATAAATTAGAGGAAGATTAGCAGATACAGCCCTGATGGTAATCAAATAATTATATAGACTGCTTGGAAGTTTGGTTTGAGTATTGGATGGCTTATTTGGGCATGATGTCATAACTATACTTGTATATGCTCTGTTGGTACTTTGGCTGAAGTAAATATAGGTATTTCTGTGGCGTGATGGTCCATGAAATGCACTGTGAAGACTTCTAGTTTGTTAGATTTACAGGTAATCTGATGCCGAAGTCCTTGAGAGAAGCTTGGAGGCAGATATGTTGATGAGTCCATAGGCTGATTTGGAAGTGAGGTCAAGTAGTGTTGGACATTAGAGGAGCGTAGGGCTATGGCTGATTAACGGCTGGGAGGCAAGACTGGGTTAGTGAATTAACCTTAACTGTTTTAGATTTTTGGATGGAAAAAGGAAGAGCCTGTTTTCAGTGATGGTCTTTACTGGAGTGACTAATTAAGATGATTCATGAAGGAGAGGCTGGAGGATCCACTGAAAGGGCAGTTAACTTGACTGAAGGTACTGGATGGAGACGTAAAAATAATTGATGTCAAAAATTGTGATGTCCAGGAGCCGAGAATGAAGGTTTGGATGTTGAGGCATTCATAAGCAGCTAGGCAGTGGAGAGTCAGTAATGAATATTCTGAAAGCAGCTGGGAAGGTCTTAAAACAAGCAATGTCTGTAGTGGAAGTAAGAGTCTAATAACATAGTCAACAAATATAGTGATGGTAGAAAGCTGCGGATTGGAAATACGTAATGTCCGAGGTGCTATGAGTTATCTCAAGAGTCCCAGAATCTGGAGGAGTGATGATGGAGAGTAGATCAAAGCATTACAGATGAACGTACAGCCTTTCCATGTAAGAAGTGAGCCTTTGTGACATGGTAGACAGGAAGGTCTATGGAGACTGAACAGGCAAGATTCGTTGGGAGTAACCAGTTGGAGAGAGATGGGTATGTTTCTAGTGACCAGACTAATGAGAGTCCAGAATGATTGAGGGGAGCTAATTATGAAGTATGGAAGATGTTACATTAACATAACGGGTTCTGCAGGATGCTGCCAATGAATGTGTGCTAGAAGTAGATTCCTCAAGTGAAGTGAACAGCAATCCATTGAGTAGTGGATGGGAGCTGTAAGGATGGCCAGAGTAGGATCATGCAATGAATAAATGAGGGTGGAAGGTGCCCAAGTAGGAATACTGGCCAGGAATATGGTAGGATGCCCAAAAGAGACTCAGCACGCAGAACAAAGCCCTGAGCCAGCAATGCAGAGATGTAGGCAGCTATCTGAAAGATGGAAAGAAAGTCTGGAGTAAAACCCAATGGACTGAAGGACTGATCCAGGATGGTGCTGAGGTGAATGAAGCTGAATGGCATACTCTGCTGAAAGGAACAGGACTGGATCAGCTCCTCAGTAAACAGCAGCAGAAAACAGGAAGGATGTAGCAGTCACTAGACAAAGATCCATGGAGGCCGAGGAGCAAAGTGAAGAACAAAGGGCAACAAGGCAGCAGTACATTGGTCCCACATCAGATGAAGACTTCGTCAAACTAGCGAAGGGACAGTAGATGCTGGAGTGATGAAGGATACAGGTCCCACACCCGAAGGAGGAATTAAATCTGGACATCAACTGGATGGGTGACTTGCAACAATGAAGTCCCAGAGGCAGTCAGGCTGGATCTAGAGAGATACCAGACTAGAAGGCAAGATTCAAATCATGAGAAAATGTAGGCCAAAGGATTGAATTGTGATGATCCAAGCATGAGCAGGATGGCGAGTGGTGAAGGAGGCTGTAAGGTAGATGGCGTACATGGCCCCAAGACTGGAGGAAAGTGGCAAGAGAGAAGGATATGGACAGTGCATAAAAAGGGGCCAGCAGGTGCAGATGCTGGCTCCAACCTGAAGTAGGTGAGAGGAGATAAAGGACATGACACTCCAGATGATGGGTAAGGGGAAGGCAGACATGGGAAAAGCTCAAGTCCAGGAGGTAGCAGCAAGTGACAGTCCATCGGAGATCAGATGGAAATGGATGATTGCAGAAATAAGCTTCCAGGCACGGCGAATGAGGAGAGAGAACAGGCCTTCCATATCACTCTGCAGAGGCAGGGGGAAGGAAGCAAATGGAGAATGGAGGTCTTCTTCAATGGGAAGTGGCAACTGGGCAAGGAATGGAGGAGAGAATAACCCAATGAAGCCAGGAACAGGCTATGATTCCATGATGTTGATGAGATGACATGCAGGCTGAGTGCAAGGAAGAATGGAGACTTCTTACGGGACGAGGTCCAGTTCCAGAAGGGTTGCAGCAACCTATATCAGGTAGTGGGTGGATACGTGTGAAGCAGTAGGATTTTAACTCAGGCATTCATCTGTGACAACTGAGGCAGGATGATTTGTACTGGATGCAATGAGGGGAGGTCAGATAATCAGAGTACCCAATAGAAGAAGTGTCGATCCCAAAGGGAAGCGGCAACCCGCAGCAGGAGTGACATGCAGACAGTGGAACAGTTGAATACTGATTCAGGCTCCCTGCCATGGAAGATAGTGGGAGAGGACTGTGAATGGAGGTTGTGTTCTATGTAGGTTGGAGAAGGCAACTTGGGCAAAGTCAGATTCCTGAAGAGAAGCAACTGCAGTGTATCAGGCTGAGAAGGCATAAATTGGAGCAGTGGAATGTAGACTCAGACATCAATTGGTGATGTCTGAGACAAGTGGCTCTTGAGATGAGGCAGGTAGGTATATGTAGGATGATGCTGACATACTGGGTGAAGATGTTCAATTCCTGAAGGAAAGCAGCAACCAGTATGATGTAGAGAAGGTGTGTTATAACCGTAGATTGCAGACATGGCTCCCATCCCTAGTAGTCAGGGTGAGCTAACCTTCACTCGATGCTGACCAGCAGAGTTAGGGACAGAGGATGTCAAGTTGATAAGTAGTAGGAGGTAGTTATTGGAATGGAATCCCATCTCCGGTAGACAGTGGAAGCCTACCTTCGCTCAGCACCTCAGAAGGTGCGAGTTTGGGACAGAGTCCGGAGTACTGCTGGTATGGGCTGGCTGAAGCTCAGAATACTGCCAGAGAAGGAGTGTAGAGTAGGAAACTGAGATGAGATAGGCATAATGAATTAGACACTGATAGTGGAGACAGGCACAGCATGGTAAGGATGGTAGGCATAGAAACAGGCAGTGCTGTAGGAGGAGTGCAGCTGGGTAGGCATTAACAATGCAAGGAAATGAAGGTCTCACTGAATTGAAGTGGGAACCAAGGGAGAGAAGTAAGCAGGCGATGGTGAATGGGGATGACTGCTGTAGTAGTGAACAGGCCGGGACACCTAGGAGTAGAAGAATAGGATCGCCCCACCCATTGGTATCCCCCACAAACCCATGCCCCTCCCACCTTGTGATCTATGCCCCAAACCTCCTTCCCACACATACCCTCAACCCCCCTCCCTTTCAAAGGTACTGTAATGGGAGTGGTGAAAGAGTTGCTTGATCGCCACTGCCAAGTAGGGTTGATTGAGGGACTACCAGTACACACTGACCCTCGAGGAAATATCCAGTAGATGGTCACATATTGCAGTAGAAAATGCAGTATGGGTCACTGGAGACCAATGCCAGGTAACATGCAATAGGGCCCAAAGGGCCATAGTAGGTTGGTGAGCAGTGAACAAGTAACAGGAATGAGGAGATAGCTGAGTGTTCCAAGTAGCCAGGTTCCATGCAGTGCTGCTCCTAGTCAAAGGGGTTAAGTAACAAACATCAGCAGAAATGCTGCAGTAATATGGAAGGAGAAGTATTACAAAATTGAGAGCATTATTAAATAAGCAAGATGTGCAGAGTGGGATACATGAGGAGCAATAAAGGCATACAGGAGAAAGGCATACAAATACACACTGGTTTTGGAAATGCTGAAAGACAGTTCAGTGCAGAACAAGGGGCAGGGGAAATGGACAGGCTAGATGTGCATAGAAGTCATTATCTGCGATCAATTTCTATGTTTTCAACATCTGCTTACAACTGCAAACTTCAAAGAAATGTTCTTGATGAGTTCACTATGAAAGCGATTATAGCCATAGACTTAAATTGCTAGCCACTAACATTACACTACGGGAAGGTGCGTTGCAAGACATACTACCGTCTCATATTTTGTAGCCTATGAGCGAGATGACATGCTGGCTGTTTGTAGGGCATAGGAACCCACAGTCATGGTGTCACAAACATGGGTATTTCTTGACTTGTACAATGCAATGTTTGGTACTTACAGCAGCAGAGCATCGTGGAATAAGCAACAGGAATGCCAGCAGAATCGCCATAGCAAGATGGCATGCAGTGTTTGGGGAGTCAATGAGGGGATTGTGACACCTGCAGGGACAACCAGGAAGTGCGTGTGCATTGGAAAATGGGAAGGAGGAGCATCGAAAGTGAAAAGGAACTGGGGACACTCTTGAGCATTGGCTGTAGAGAGGATGGAATGAGGGCAAGAAGCCCAGAAGAAAACATACAAGGAAACACCCCGAACACAGAGGAACAGGGAAGAACAGAGAAGGGGAGTGGAGAGACAGAACAGGCTGCCGAGAAAGGCAGGCAGGACACAAGAGCAGGCAAGGCACAAAGGTAAAACAAAAACAAAAAAAAACAATGGAAGGAACAAAGGGGCACAAGACATGGAAACAAGAAAACAAAGCAGCAAGGGAAACAGAACAGCACTGTCACACGAGCCACGCAAGGAGCCCAGGGAACAAAAAACACTCCCTAAGCAAGGGAGGTGCATTAGTGGAGGGCGTAAGTAGAGATTGTGGGAGGAGCTATTCCCCACATTGAACTTCGGGCCAAGTCCTCCCTTTAGGAAAAACTGATCCAGCAAGTCCTTTATTTTACCTGCACATCCATCTGTCTCCATAAAGAAGTAAAATTAGATGAAAATACAGTACAATTACTGTATGACTATTCATTTTGATGTCATCACAAGAATGGCTACAAGTGGCCAATCTGCTTTTATACTTTACAGTGCTACAATGCAAAACTTCAGTCTAAAAACTATCCAAAAGATCTCCAATAAACAAAAAATGAAATTACCTTCCTGAAAATCATTACACCACAAACATGTTCAATTTTCTTAGCTCATTCCTTTATCATTATGTATCTATTTACAAAGTGTTGAAGCATTCTGACAAATGGCTTGAATGTTACTATGCCTGGAAGAATGGGTTTGCAATAACAGAAGCACACATACTGTACACAATTGCACCCAATGTACACTGACTATGCAGTGCATTTTCTTTTGTGAAGTGAAATAGTGAAAGTGATAAAATAAAAACAGCTTGAAGAGAAATAAGAATATTGTTTATGTACTTTAATTACAAAAAGAAATATGTTTCAGCAACTTATGACAAGTGTTAGCTGTAGCATATGTGTGAATGAGTATGTGACAAATTACTTGAAATAAATGTAATAACTTTTCAAGTAAATTGTTCAGAATCTCTTAGAAACCCACCAAGAAGTAGGGTGGCTCTCCTTGAAATCAAGGTTAACTTCACCTTGAAACCTCCTCCTGAATGCGTGGTTGTACAGTATTTCTAGTAAATGTCATGTCAGATGTTTTATCAGTAAATTCTGTTAGTGTCAAATAAGATCCCTCAATACTTTCCCAACAATCTTGTTGTTCTGACTGATGCATGACAAGCATGAGACCTAAACAATTTGTTAGGCTGGAATTGTTAGGTTATGCTGATTTCTGAAGCAGGAGTCTCCTGAATACAAGTATTTTAAAAATGTATTATCAGACTTTCGACTTTTTTGGCTTGCTTTACTGTTACACTGCAATCTAGATAAACAGCATCAGCCATTGGTGCAATTTATTTTGGAGCCTGAGTAGTTTATGAGTGACAGAATACAGCATTGACTTTTTATGAATTGGTCATTTATTTGGAGGCAGCTATATAAATGGCTGCCTCAGGAAGCCATTGTACATTCTGCCAGCTCCGGTAGATGTCCTTAAGGGCCACTGTGCAGCTATCCGGTGCCATCTTTCAGGTAAGACATTAAACCAAGGTCTTGTCTGTTTGTTCCAGTAGTTTTCATGGTGGATATACGAACATACAAACTAACAAAATCACAAGCAGATATAGGCCACACTATCAAGTCTGCTCAAGTGTGCATCTAGCCCCCCAATTATATGGCAGCTGCCCCTCCCTCCCTCCTCCCCGCATAACAGCAACCATCCTCCTCACCCTTTCACATCCCTTCTTAAAACTGCCCATCAGCTTACAGGAAATCACCTCTTCAGGCAGCTTGTTCCACAAAGACAACACCCTTTCCAAACAAAAGTGCCTCCTAAATTCTCTCTTGAACCTCCTGCCTTCCAATCTAAGACCATGTCTTCTTGTGTACCGCCTCCTCTTTAACTTAAAAATTCTCACTGTGCCAGTTTTGTCAATACCCTTCATATGTTTAAAGGTCTCTATCATATCTCCCCTATGCCTTCTCTCCTCCAGGGAATACATGTTCAGATCCCTCAGCTTCTCTCCGTAGGATTTGTCTCCTATTTCCAGGATCATCCTTGTTGCTCTGCGCTGGACCCCATCCAGGAGTTTGATATCTTTCGTTAAGTTTGGGCTCCAGTACTGCATGCAGTACTCCAGATGTGGCCTCACCAATGACCTGTACAGTGGCAGGATTTCCTCCCCTTTATTGGATGTGATGCCTCTAGCAAAAACACCCCAGCATCTTATTGGTTTTAACTGCTGCTTTCCTGCACTGTACTGAGTGGTTCATTTGCCCTGTTAGTAACACTCCAAGATCTTTCTCCTCATCTGTAGTGGCTCTCTGTACCCCCCAACTGATAACTCCTCCGTGGGTTCCTCCCTCCCAAGTGAATGACATTGCACTGCTTAGCATTGAACCCCAGCTGCCATGTGTCCAACCAGAACTCAAGCTTAACCAGATAATCCTGCAGCCCCTGCCACCATGCTGTGTCATCCAACACCACCCTGATCTTTGTGTCATCGGCAAAAAGGCTAATCTTGTTCTTAATGTCATGTGAGATGTTGGCGATGAAATTGCCAAACAACACTAGACCCAGTACTGAGCCTTGTGACACTCCTCCCATTACAGCCCTTTGGGATGACAGTTCCCCTCCCACCACTACTCTCTGCTGCCTTCCCTGCAGCTTGTTTCTGACCCAATTCACCATCTTTGTCCCCACTCCCTGGTCACCCAACTTGCTTACCAGCCTCCCATGTGGCACCGAATCGATGGCCTTGCTGAAGTCCAGATACAGGACACATGACGCATGGCCCTTGTCAAGTGCCCTAGTCCTCCTCCTCCTCATCATCATCATCACTTTATTTGTAAAAAGTGCTTTTTTTAAAACCGAAGTGCTTGTACAGAAACTAAAACAACAAACATTACATATACAACAAGTAAAACATTCATTTAAAAACACAATCAATAAATATATAGGTAATACCATAAAATCTGATCAAAAACTCCATCAGGCTAGGCTAGGTCAGGAAATGCTAGTCTGAATCAATGTTTTCCGGGAAATCTTAAAGCTCTGGATAGTCAGGCTCTCATGTACCCAGCGAGGCAGAGAATTCCAGAGGGTAGGGGCTGCAAAGGTATGGGCCCCAGATGTGTTCAATCATACCCTGTGAATCTCCAGCAATCCCTCATCTTTGGAACGAAGAGGGCGAGGAGGGCAGTAAGGTCAAAGAAGATCTTGCAGGTAACAAGGCCCCTGTTCATGCAAGGCTTTATAGGTCAGTAAACTGACCTTGAAGGTGATCCATCACTGAATTGGCAGCCAGTGTAGTACATGGTGCACAGACATAATATGACTGGACCTGGAGGTACCAGCCAACAGCCTGGCTGCTGCATTCTGCACTAGCTGCAGGTGGCGGATATCAACCCCCGGTAGTCCTAGGTAAAGGGCATTGCAGTGATCAAGGCAAGAAGTTACGAAGGCATGGATCAACATTGGAAGATCATCAGAAGGGACCAAATGCTTTACCCAGGTGATATTCTTCAGATGGTAAAAAGAGGTCCTGACAACGACTGACACCTGAGATTTAAGGGTCAGACCACTGTCAAAAATAATGCCCAGATTCCACACCCAGTCCAAGGTAGGAAGCTGTACACCCCCGAGCCAAAGCCTGGAGGGCTGTCCTGCCAACCAACCCTCCTCCCGATGATCTGGATGCACTACCAGCACCTCAGTTTTATCTGGGTTTAACCACAACCAGCTGGCACTCATCCGGTCCTGGATCTTGGCAAGGCAGCTACAAAAACTTAGAGAGCTCTATCCTGCCCCAGTGCAAAGGACATGTGCAGCTGAGAGGCAGTATAGCACAGTGGTTTAAGCCTCTGAGCTGCAAATATGGAGACCTGGGTTTGAATCCTACAGCCCCCACTTGCATACTGTGTGACCCTGAGCAAGTCACTTAACTTCCCTGTGCTCCCAGGTCGCACCTGTAAACAACCTTTCAGCTTAGTGTGCCTCACCTGGTTAAACAATTGGAAAAAAAAGTATTGTCTGCATAGCATTGAAATCTCAGACTGTATAGCCTAAAGATCTCTCACAACGGAAGCATGTACACAGCGAACAACATGGGTGATAGAACTGAGCCCTGCAGTACCCTGCAGGATAGGGAGAGAGGGGCCAAGGAATAAATCCCGGACATCACTCTCTGAGTTCTATCCTCAAGAAAAGATTTAAACAATCTGAGGACCATTCCAGACAGTCTGCAGATGCACCAAGGGTGCTCCAACAGCACACCATGGTCCACGGTGTCAATCGCTGCAGATAGATCAAGGAGGACCAAGATGGAATGAATCTTCCAATCTCTCACTTTTAGGAGGTCATTTAGCACCCAGACAAGGGCAATCTGGGTACCATGCCTTTTCTTAAATCTGGACTGGAGAGAATCATAGATGTCATGGCTAGACAAATTATCCCCCAGCTGCAGCGTAGCCACCCTCTCAATAACCTTACCAACAAAGGGCAGGTTAGAGACCGATCTGTAATTAGCCAGACAGTCCGGGTCAATGGAGGATTCCTTTAGAAGGGGTCGAACAACCACCTCCTTTAGAGGGTCTAGAAAGATCCCCTTCTCCAATGACCTATAGACTATCTCAGCTAGGGCAGGTCCGATTTCATCAACACACCCCACTAAGAGGCCTGTTGGGCCCAGACCCAAACTACAGTTGGTTGGCTGCAAAGTCTAGATGATCCTCACGACATCAATGATTTCCAGCCAGTCAAAGTCAAACCAGGCCAACTGAGAGCCTGCCACCTCCTATCAACCTCCACAATGCCCAATAGAGGGCGCTGAAGGGATCCCAGACCTGATGATGACAACCTTATCTGCAAAGAAGTGAGCAAACTCCTCACACTTCTCTTGTGAAAAGGCTTGACTGGGCTGGAGAGAAATTGGATTGCACAATCTGTCAACAGTCTGAAAGAGCTGAAGAGGTTGGTTTGCTGCAGTGACAATCTCCCTGGACAAGAACTTTGCCTTCCTACGGGTAGTTGCCGACTGATAGCGTAATGATCTATCAATCTAAGTCTGTCCTCCTCCATGCCCGATTTCTGACAGCATCTCTCTACCCTTTGTCCCTCTCTCCTCAACTCCTTCAAGGTTCCATCAAACCATGGACACCTTGGGTGAAAAGTGTGGGGACAAACTCGAACAAGAGCAATGGAGTCCAGGGCCTCTGTCACTGCCCTATTATAAGCAAGCACCAGATTCCCTGGATCCACGCATTCACACTATATGCCAGATAGGTCCAGTACCACCATTAGGCCATCTGGGGTCAAACCCCTCAAAGGGCGGTACCAGACCATCTCCAGTGGGGCAGGCCTATTGGGTGCACCAGGAGACTGAAACTTATGGTGTGATGGTCAGACCATCCCACTGGTTCCACCACCAAGTCAGATATCTCCAGCCCCAGGAGGAACACCAAGTCCAATGAGTGACCACCAATGTGGGTCACAGAGGTAATAAGGCCCAACAAAGACATTAGTTGGAGGAAGTCTTGTCCAAACTGCGAGAGTTCATCATCAACCCAGCCATCTGAAATCCTTCAGGATTAAACATCTGGGGATCCCAACACCACCACCAAGATGAAGTTCGCCACTTCCTGCAGGGAAACCTTCCCATCTCCGGGTGGACGGTAGATGAGGATTATCCTGCTCCCACTACATACTCAAAGGAGTTGGTGGCCCCCACAGGCACATCCACAAGGCCCAGTTCCAATCTAAAACAAATGGCCATCCACCTCCCATGATCCAATCTCGAGCAGTGTATCACCGAGTACCTGACTGAAACTGTTGCAGCCGATACTGGGTCAGAATTTTCATCCAGCCAGGTCTCAGTGATGCAAGCCAGGTACGATGACTCAACAAGATCTGCTATTAAAGCAGTCTTGTTCTTAATAGACTTGGCAATGCATAACACTGCCCAAGCTGGATGAGCAATTGAGGAAGGCAGTGTTACCTGCCTGCATAAAGCAGAGCTCTTGGTTATGGGAACCAGGCAAGGAGGACCCCTCTCCTGGACCCATTTCACTTCAATGGATTTCCTAGTTCCCACTACCTCAAGTCAACCACCCCACTCCTTCCTTCCCCTTGGCCCAGGCAGTCCCATCCTCCTCCTAGCTATCCCCAGAGCCCGACACACCCCATACACCTCCAGGGACAGTGGAGGACAATCAAAGAGCAGAGGTCCATAAGCCTGGAGGGGTATTACTGCCAGACTGTCTTAATGCCCTCCCAACACATTTCCACAGGCAGTCAGCACTCACCCACACAAACACACTTGCACACCACTCAGTCCACACAAACACCAATACCCTAAAATACTACCACCCCAAAAACAATAATGAACCACAACTACTACTACTACCCCCACCCAATTCCTCAATCCCCAAACAAAATCAACAAAAGTTTTGTAAAATAAAATACAGTTACATAGCAGGAAGTATTTTATAACTAAAGAGTAGTCACAAAGTCTCTCAAATCTGATGAAATTTGTTAAGGCCCATTGAGCACTCACCTCATAAGGCTAATTGTCCACAATCTAAAGGCTAACCAGGAAAACTCTCACTCAGTCCACAAAAGCCTCTAGTCCAATTTATAGTAAAAGAAAACAGATGGCACTCTCACTGCTAGAACCAAAATTAAAATTTTAGGGAATAAAACCAACCAGATTTCAGTTCAGGAGCAGAAGTCTTTAGGCTAGTCTGTCTTCTGATGTTCATTATCTCTTCTTCTTGCCGAGCCAGATGTCCTAAACAAGGACCGACCATAAACAGGACCATCCTGCTTGCACACTAGGGAGAAAGCCACCCCAAGGCCCACAGAGGAAAAGCTACAGCCCCTAGGAGTGGGTCACCCCACCAGTCAACCCCCCGAGCAGCTTAGGAAGACCTGAGATGATTTTCCCACCCTTCAGTGGACCTCACACCCATCCTTCCTGCCCGTCCCTGCAACCAATCCATGGTCCCCACTCCTAGGCCCACAGAAGGAATCCCCCCACCAGTCCGATCCAACAACACCAAAAATACACAGGCAGTTCACAGGCCTACCCGGCTGTAATGGCCAATCACGCAGGCCAGTTATCTTCCAGATCGTGTCCAACTCTTCTGCACCTCAACCACTGCAGCGTCTCGATCCTGTGGTTCCTCTCTTTAAGTCATGGACTCTTAAACTCTGGCCCGCCACCAGGTCTTCTCCTTTGCTCCTCCGTGCTGCACCGGCACACCAGCACACCCACTCAGCCGGTAAGGAGATTAGTTGATTTTATTTCCCCAACAATCAAAAAGTTGTTTCTAGTGCGATTTGCTAAAACACTAGAAACACAGTGATTTCATTCAGGAAGTGGCAAAAGTGACTCCGTACTGAGTCTACCTAAACTAACCCTGTAACGCTTCCTAGCACTTCCTACCTCACTTACGGCCCTAACTCACTGCTACTACCTGCTGCAACCAAACAACGGAAAAACAACTAAAAATGATAACAAAACAAAACAAATAATTATTATAAAACAAAATCTAAACTGTTACCTGCTGCTATCTGCAAATGGTCAGTCACAGTAGTCAACCAGGTTTGTCTGGCAGGATCTGCCAGAGACAAACCCATGTTGCTTTTCATCCTGGAGTCCATTATCTTCCAGAAAGGTTACCAATCTCTCTTTAAGGATTGTCTCCATCAGATTCCCCACAATGCATGTAAGGCTTTCCGGTCTATAGTTGCCAGGTTCATCCTTGGGTCCATTTTTATGTAGGGACACCATATGAACAGTCTTCCAGTTCCAGGGTATGCACCCCATTTCTAGTGATGTAGTGAACAAGTCAGCCAATGGCTCTGCCAGGACATCTGGTAATTCCTTTAATACCCAGGTGTGTATGTCATCTGGGCCAGGTGCCTTGTCCACCCTGTGTGCCCTTAGGCCTTCCAATTCCCTGTCCACTAAGAGTACACCATCTGTGGTTTCCACCACCTCTGTGCCTATCCTTCCTAACCCCTGAGGCAGTGAGCCATCCTTCTCCTTCATAAATACAGAACAGAAATATTCATTGAGTGTTTCCACCTGATCCTCCCCCTTTTCTGCCCACCCTCCCATCCTTCCTGATCCTTACAATGTAATCTTTGCAATTCCTTATCTCCTTTATGTACCTGAAGAAATCCTTTCCCTTCCTTGATACCCTGTGTCAGCCTAAGCTGTCTTGAAGCCCTATCTGTCCAGAGTGCTCTGGTCAACTCTCTTGATTTCTACAGGTACTTCACCCTATGTTCCCCCTGACTGGATCTCTTGAATCTCCTGAAGACTGCCCCTTTTGGCCTCACCTTATCCAACACCTCCATGCTTAACCAACTGAGCTTTTTGGACCTAGCTTTTTTACTTTGTGCCTTGGTACAAGAGGTAGTGGCCTCCACCAGCCCTAGCTTGATGACTTCCAATTTCTGATTTTTATCCATGGTGGATAGGTGCTCAGACAAACTTTTCCCAATCTTACCAAAGTCTGTTCGCTTGAAATCTAACACCCTGGTCCCTGTTACAGCAGCCTCCGTGCCCATGTTGAGTGAGAACCACACTGTGTGGTGGTCACTCCCTGCCAACAGATTCTCCACCTTCATCTCTCTGACAAATTCCCCATTAGTCAGCATGAGATCAAAAATGTTACCCAACCTGGTTGGCTCATTTACCATCTGTACCAGGAAGCTGTCCTGGAAAGCCTCCAGGAAGACTTGCTCCTTTATGCTCGAGCTGGCTGGGCTGCTCCAATCTACCCCTGGCAGATTGAAGTCACCCAAGAGCACAGTGCTACCCTTCCTGCTGACCCTCCTTATTCCACTAGTTCTCTATCCAAGTCCACCGACTGAGATGGTGGCCTATACACACCCCCATCCTAAGTGACCTGTTCCTTGAATCCTGGAATTGTATCCACAATGCATCAGCTCTAATCTTCTTCCCCTCCTCCCTGGCACACTTTCCCCAGTATGTTGTTCATATTTTCCATTCACTAATCCATCAACAGATTAAGCTGTTTCAATATTGGTCAGTTTGCATCTAGGCAGAGAGTTACATAGCTGTTGTGCAGAGCACTGGCACTGAAAGGTTACTACATTTCACTCTATATATGGCTACACTTAAATGATCTTTTGGTGTGAATTCTGTGTTTATTGTAAAACACTTTCAGATGCGTACATGAAAGGCACTATAAAAATAAAACAATATTATAATTATTATCACTATTATTAATAACAACCTTGTAAAAATCAAGCCAGTTAAGTTCTAAAGGGCGGGTGGAATACTCCCCAGCATTACAGTGTAGTTAAAAAGACAGTTTACTGATGCCATCTATGTTAATTTTTCTGGAGTCTACTCAGGCAAATGTGGTGCCAGTGGAATACAGAGTGGGACATGTAGTCCATATCTTCAGGAAAGGGGACACTCCAGACCTTAAATATAGACTGTCAACCTGATATCAGTTCTGGAAAAGGTTAAATATGTCAGTACCAAGGCCAGAATAATACAGCACCTTGGTAAGACCAACATGATTGCTCCCAGTCCCCATGGCTTTCGAAGGGGCAGCTCATGTAAAATCTACCACTCATGAAGGTGCTGAGAGACTTGAAGGAGTGGAGAGAACAGAGCAGTTAGCCTACACTGAAAATTACTGTGGGGGTATATAGAGGTACAGTAAATGCTTTTCAGTCATTGCTTTATGGCAGTTCTATAAATCTCATAAACGTTTAGCAGTAAGTGTGAGAAAACTTTGGTAGCTCAATAAATTTTTGCAGCCTCTTGTAGGTTAAATGGTTAGTTACAAGCAGTGTAACAGTTGAATTGCTTTCTTGGTGATGAGCTGAATCAGGCTGACAGGACATTTTTGTTTTTCAAATTTAATATACTTTATAAAATGTTCTCAAGACAAATAAGGACAAACAATACAACACAACAACTAAAACAACAATTACTCAACATGAACTCCCCACCCTCCCCCCTACCAACAGCTCACCAACAGTAATAATGTAACATAGTCAAGAAGCTGGGCGAGAAAATAAATACACTAATAAAATCAAGAACGTATAACAAAGGCATTCAAAATAGACCATTTGGCAAAAATGAATTAACAAAGCTCTGCAAGGCTCTAAGTCCCTACACCCACCACCAGCCTCCCCTCCCCTCCCCCCGCCACTGGGGAACCCATCATACCATTAAGGCCGAACACCTACTAGGGAACTGAAGTGAAACGTTACCTGGATTCCAGGACAAACAATATCAAAGGGCACTCAGATGTCCAGGGACAGGCAAGTGAAGGGGAATCAATATCCGAGTGAAACAAAAGGGAAACAGGAGACTTATAAAGTCAACAATGTATATACGGGTTCGGAGACCTTCTGATAGATAGAAGTTCTACAGGCGAGATTGTCAGTGATCCTTTTAGCTTGCAAATCAAACAATATTTCCCTAAGCCACTCAGTGGTAGAAGGGATAGACTGGTCAAGCCAATATCTCAGGATGACTTTTTTTGCATAAAGGGAGATGAGGGGCATGTGGAGCCTTTGATTACCAACAATGTTGTCTTCAGAGTCTCCCAGTTGACATGTCTCTGGGAGGAAGGCCTCTGAGAGACCAATGAGAGGATCCAGGGCTGACAGGACATTTAATGGCTAGTAGTAATGAGCTGAAAATCTGTCTTTGTACTCAAGCTATAATGTATAAACTGGACCTTCTTCAAGCTGTAATTAATCCTGCAACAATAGGAAACCATTGTAAATGAGTGCCTGACACAATGGTCTATCCATTCCTCATGAATAAAAAATTATTAATATTTTTTATTAGTGTTATTATTATTAGCTAGGGGTCATGCCCTGTCCTAGAAGACCCAAAACAGAGAACAGAGCAGCAGACCTACCCTAAATAAAATATTTTATTTATAACTTAAAGTGACAATGTGTGTGGGGGTAGGCAAAAAAGTGATTTTCCTGTGTTTTGCTTCAGTGGTTGCTTACATTATAGAGGAGGGGAGTGTGGGCCTAATGGAAGCTCAGTTTAATGGGTCCTTTATAAGTTCTCAGAAGTAGGAAGTGAAAGGACAAACTTCCATGCTGTTAAACACTAGGAAATACTGTAGGCAAGGGCACTTCTCATGAGCATAGTGTTTGTGTTACTGAATGAAGTGCCATGAGGTTGAGGAACAAAGGGACATAAAGCAGCAGTACTAGTTACCCAGAAAGTGTTCATTACTTCTCATATTTTTGCACTGCCTGGAAGTTTAAAATTCCAGATTTAACTTTTGCAGTTTATTACTGCTTTCTGATAATTGGTTCCCTTGATTTTCAATATGTTAGCAATGTTGTGCGGAGCCACATAAAATATGACAGCTCCCATAATATTTTCTGTTTTTTACCCTTTGTCTACATTGCTTATCCTATGAACACTCAACAGGCAAAGAAATGGATGATGCATTCCAGTTACATCAGACAAAATAACCAATGAGAGAATGACAGCACACCATTTTCCTCTGAATCTAACATGGTGCTCCTGACAAGGGTATGTACTAAACTGTCAGAAAAAAAATAATAATATAAACAAAACAAAAAATGATTAAAAGAAAAAGATTCAAGTTTTGCCATTTGAGGGGCTTGGTTCACATAACTATTGCAAAAAGATTTGTTTTATTTACTAGTAATGCTGCTTTGATTTGGAGTGGGATTTAGTAGAAGAGGGGCTGGAGGCAGGCCACTCTGGACAGTTAAGGTGGTGCAGGATATACAGGAACTTAGGCAAATAGATTACAGTGTACAGTATATTTTGTCAGTTTTCATTCCACCTGCTCACAGCAAGCACACATACCACAGTCATAGTCAGGGGAGCTGGCAGATGAGAGGGACAGATAGTCAGCTACAAAGGATGTGGTGCCACCAGATTCCAAATTTACTCTAGATGTATGGAGGGTGTTTAGTCTGTTGGTGGATTGCAGCCCTTGCCAATTAAGTTTTTGCCCTTATGGCTAAAATATGGTTGTTGAGAAGCAGCTCATGGCAGGTCTGAATGGGGGCTGCCACTATGCTACCTCAGAGATCCCAGAGGGTCAGCATGGATGGATGGACTGTGATAGGGAAGGATGAGTCAATGGTGGCAAATTGAGTGTGAGGGAGGGGGCAACACTCATGGGAAAAATCTGGAACTATTTTATGTATCTGTCAGAATCAATTCAGCACACTGACCATAAAGGGGAAAAGGGTAAGGTAACTATGCCTGATAACAGGATGACAAAAGTTGTGGGGCATTGTAGGAAGAAAAGGAAGGTAGAAGAGCTGGGGACTACTTTGTAAGAGAACAGGGAGGTTGGTGTGTGCATGTGACCAAGAGGAGAGATGTGTATGCTGTATTCCAGGAACAACAGTGAACAGGATCCTTTCCAGGCTGGAGGCATTCATCAAAGAACTGAAGGAGGAGCTGGTCATCGTGATTCATCTTGGAACCAATGATCTGGTGGGGTGCAGTGTAGAATGAGGCAGGGACAACTTTACAGAGCTAGGTTGGAAACTGAGGATAGATGCAAAGATGGTAACCTTCTTTGAGATCCTATTGGTGCCATGAAAGGTTAAAGACAGGCAGGATAAAATAAAGGAATTCAAAAATGGTTAAAGGGCTGGTGTGGGGAAGAATTTTTTTTTTCCTTCTTCGTGGACTGGGGAACATTTGTGGGAGAATTACTGGTTGTTTGCCAAGAATGGTCAGCACCTGAATAGGCATGTCCCCATTGTGTTAGGACAGATGTTTGACCTGGGATTTGCAAGAATTTAAAGAAGGTAGTGGAAAGCTGTGCTAGGGTACATAAACCTGAAAAAAATATGAAGAGCCTTATGGGCATGCCCCACCACATATTAAGTCAGAGGAGAATGGGTTGGTGAAAACAGCAGCACAGCAGATTGGGCAGGTGCTGGATCCAACAGTGTAAGGAGTGAGAAGAAGAGTGCCTGGAGAATGTAATTATTATTGTTGCATTTTATTTGTGTTTTTTTGTTTTGTCTGTATTTTGTCTGTATTTATGTTGTGATTTGTATTTGATCATGGCTGTACATTTTGTCATAATTTGGATGCACATGAAATGGGTATCTGCTCATGTGCCTACAGTATTAAATCAAAATGAAAAAATGAAGAACAGAAATAGAAAGGGGGCAGAAGATGGGGTCTAGAAATAATGGAACAAGCGAAAATGCAGGGGTTAGGGTGAGTCAACCAAGGGGGATGAGTGGTCAGATAAAGAAGTGCAGGATAAGGGGGGAAGAAGAATTAGGGAAGCAGCATGTATGAAGGTATGAAGTCTAGGGAATAAAACTGGGAAGCTACTAGCAGAAGCACCAGAGCCAAAATTTGATTTGCTGGCAATAACAGAAACATGAGCAACATGATAAAATGACTGGGATCTAGTTATTCCTAGCTACTCAGTTTTCAGAAGAGAGAAGATGCAGGGAAAAGGATGGGGTGGCTCTGTATGTACAAAACAGCATCGCAGCAACAGAGAACAGTGCACTAAAGGGGTTAGAGGACTGGAATTGGTATGGTTATAGTTAACAACAGTTAAGGGGAGGATCATTATGGTGGGGATACTGTACAGGCCACCAAACTGGGAAGACATTATGGACACAGGACTGGGGGGACAAAATGAAGTGAGCAGTCACAATGTGGACATGTTGTACTAAAGGGAGATTTCAACCTACCATATATGGACTGGGAGAGATGGTAAGCCCAAAAATGCAAAAAGCCAGGCTTTGGAAGGTAATTCAGGAATGCTTTCTAATCTAGAGAAATAGGGAGCCTACTAGGGAAGAGGCTACTGGACATAGTGGTCTCCAATGGGGACAACAAAGCAGAGGCCATGGTGGAAGAGCCCCTCAAGACCAATGACCGCAACTTAGTGTGGTTTAGTGCTGGCCCGTCGGCGCAGTGGTTGGATTTCCGCTTGCGACGCGCCCGGTGACCCGAGTTGAACGGACATTTCGGGTCATCGAGGAGGCTTCAGCGGGTGGAGAAGGATCGAGCTTCCCACGGACTGCTCTCCTTCTCCGGGAGGGTTGGGTAGCAGTCGGCGTGAAGGGGACCCCTGCGGAGGCTAGGGATCACCCACGCCGCCGTGCTACATCAGGGGGAGGAGCCGAGGCAGGGCAGACGCTCAGCGCCATTGCACATCCCCGCCCCTCAGGGAGTGGGCTTAATGGGGTAAAAACCACGCCCAGCGCCTATATGACGCTTTACTCCCCGGACGCCCTGATTGGTCACCGGAGCCGTTCCCCGACCAGTTACTAGTTCCGCGGTCCGATACCGGGGTCGGAACCGCGGCCCCACTCTCTGGGGGGGAAGCCAGGGATGACTGGGGAGTCGGCAATGTCCGGTGACCGGGGATCCTGGAGTCCGTGACCAGGCTGAGGACGGATGTGGGGCGTGAAATAAAGAGCAAATTTCAAAATAAAGAGCAAATTTCAAAAACTTAGTGTGGTTTAGCATCATGCTGGAAACCGAACACTCATATTCAAGGAGAATTGTTTTGGATCTCAGGAGAGATTTTGGAAAGGAAGAAATCTATTTGGGTGTAGGAAGCAAAGTGGATTGAGGCCAAGTGGGCCACTACAGCATATACAAGTAAATTGCAAAAACAACTAACTGCTGTTTGAGGCAGGCAGGAAATGAAAAAGAAACACACAACTCCACATTGGTTCTCTAGGGAAGTAAAAGCAGCAATAAGGATAAACAGAGCAACATATAGAACATACAAAGGATCCCAGAATATAGGAAATAGGGAATTCAATGTGGAGAAAGCAAAGAAGTCTGTGCAGAGGAGTAATAAAAGTGAAACTGAAAATCAAGCAGAAAACAGAGGAAATAAAGGAATGGGTCAACACTTTCTTCCACTGTATCAAAGAACAGTGGAGGACAAAGGGTGTAATAGCGCTGTACAGAATTATCCAATTCCAAAATAATGGAATTCCTGAGTATTTTGAACAATTCTGATTAATTCCACTGACATTTTGTTGGTATCAGTATCATGACATTCCTCATTCTTTTTCAGATTGCGTTTGGCAGGATCTGTTGTTCCACCATTATGCAGAAAATACTTTTATTCCATGGAATTGAGTTTTAGTGTTTCCATGACCATAGATTAGATGAATTTTATTCTGTTGATGTATCTGCAGCATTTTTATGCTTGCAGCATCATATTAATTGGTCAACTTGGTGTCAGAAGTGCACCCATTTAGTCTTTCCACTTGTCTAAGGCCTAATGGGGGCATCATTAGTGTTACTTATTGCTAAATTAAATGTTTTCAGTGCACTGAAATTTTGCAAGTCATGGTCCTTGGAGCGGGGAGTTTATTCATGATTTCTGTTCCATGGAACTTTTCTGAAGTCCCATTGGCAGCACTTTGTGTTGCATTCTACAGGGACTTGTACCGTTTGACTGCCTCTGCTTGCTGCAGACCTTGGGCTAGATTTACAAAGCATTATGGGACTAAGTCCCACTCCACAACTCCATTTGTTGACTGAAATCTCCGAAGATGTGGAGATTGATATTTACAGTCCAGCAGCTGTGGAAGATGTTACAACTGGTCCCACTGGCAGTAACAGTTTTCCGCAGCTGTGGGAATTTTCTGGGCAACACCACCTGCAAGCTGCCGTAAATCGCCAGAAATAGTTAACTTAAATTACATTTTATGTTACATTTAAAGCTTCATTACACTGCAAGAAAATGTTTTTTGTAAACTTTATTTCAATTAGCAGAGCAGAGTACAGATTGACAGACCATGATTACATAACATTTCAGATCCATGGGTATTACTATTACAGAAGATGGTTAAGAAAGTCCAATGATGTGAAACCATTTGGCTGTGGAACAAAGGATGCTGTTGGTTAAAGGCAAGGTAGTGATATAATAGTAATACATAAAGTACTACAGTAATACAATTATTATTCCCCTGGACACCTCAAACAATCAGTGCTTACTGCAACCACCTCTTTAAAACAAAGGGAACCAATCCTGATTTATGGATTTTTCTAATGGGGCCCATATCTCTAAGCATTTTTCAATTTGTCCTCTGACCATTTATTGTACTTACTCTAATTTCATGCAGTCCATGAGGGAACCTATCCATTCTGTTACAGTCAGAGTCTCTGGAAGACTCCAGTGAGTTGCCAAAGCACACAACCCTATTACATTTCCCAGTCTCCAGAGGCTAAAAGTAGGTTTCCGTGCACCCCCCCCCCCATCATGGGTAGTCCCAACAATATTTCCACTGGTTATTTTATAAGATATAGGATTACCAGCACCAGCTTTCCACTGCCTCTCTCCACACTGTGAAATCAATTCGGATTAGCCATAGGTGGAAAAAGTGAAGGCAGTGGAAAGCTGGTGCTGGTAATCCTATATCTTATAAAATTATTTGTTTCATGCTGAGCACAGCTCCCAGGTGCAGGTCTGAGTAGTTTTACTCATTTCTGAATATTTCCACTGGGTCTAGTCTAAGAGAGATACCTAAAATAGAGGCCATTAATTCATGTATACCCCTCCAAAATCTTTGCACACACTGACATTCCCACAACATGTGGTAAAAGGTTCCCTCATGGATTTTATATTTGGGACACATTGGAGATGCAGCTGGATCTATCCTGTGTGGTAGAATGGGAGTATCATAAGTCCTCAAAGGGACATTGTATTGGATGGATCTCACTCTATTGTTAACTGAACATTTGGAAATTTTTTCAGAATCTCCATCCAATCTCCACCTGTTAACCCCTCCAGATGAAGATCAGTCTCCCAGTTGGTTCTTACCTTCTCCAAGGCATCTGGGAGGGCACCCACCATGAGTCCATGGCTCCTTCTGAGGGGTCTGAAGGAGGAATCACAAGACTGACCTGTGAACAATTCCTCAAGAGGGGAATGAGACAATGCTTGTCCCTCCTGTTCCTGGTTTCTTATCCTGAGTATTAAACACTTTAGTTTTTCATATAAGGGAAGATAAGCGGCCTTAACATTGTATTCTTTGACTATCTCATTATGGGGGTGAACTTCACTCTCTTTCATTAGGTGTTGGAGAAGGTACACACCCTTGTAAAACCAACCTTGCAGGATAAGTATCTCCCAGGGTGCCAAACTCCTCTTCTCCTCCAGAATCATTCAGAGAGGACAATCAGGGGAAGCCCATAATCTGTGCCTGATCATATCATGGGCCATCTTCTAGGCTTTAACCATGGCTCTAATGCATGGGTTAGTTAAGTTACCTGGAGGATACATTCCTCCCACTATTGCCAGATCAGTGTAATAAAGGGGTATATATGAAGTTCTTTCCAACTCCACCCAGGCAGGTTGTTTAGTTTTCTCTTTCAACATATCTTGCACATGAGCCAGCTGTGCAGCCATATAGTAATGTTTCACACTAGGTAAACCTAAACCCCCCTTTCTATTAGGCAACCATAGAAGCACTTTTTTTATCCTGGGCCTTTTGTTACTCCAAAACAATTGAGTAATGGCACCCTCTAGGGCTTTAAGATATTTTTTATGGGATACTCAAAGTGACCGTTTGGAAGAACTATAAAAATTGAGGGAGTACTGACATTTTTACAAAATGAACTCTTCCCCTAAGAGTTAATGGCAAAGTTTGCCAGGACATACAGTCGTCTTTAATTTTTGCTATGATTATTTTCATGTTGATCTTAACTAATGTAGATAGCTTAGCTGGAATTACTATGCCTAGATACTTTAATTGTTTAACTGGGGAGATCTTAGACTGGGCAATAGCGATCAGTTAACTTTCCCCCCCAAGTGGCATCCACTCACATTTTCCCCACTTGATCTTGTGACCTGATAAGGGTCCATATGAGTCACATATTTGTGTCAAGGCCAGCAGTGATTACCAGGGGGAGCGAAGAAAAAGCAGAACATCATCTGCAAAAAGAGATATCACATGGTTGTTTCTCTTCCAATTGAATCCTTTTCAGCTCTTGTGCAACCTAATGCTCTGTGCTAAAGCCTCAATCATAAGTACATACAATAGTGGGGAGAGTGGACAGCCCTGTCTTGTCCCCCTTGACAAGGCAAAAGGGGATGAAAGGATATTATTAGTGAGAATCTAGGCCTTTGGGGATTTATACAGGGTGCCAATCCATCTCATCATGAGAGACCCTATACCATATTTTCTTAGAACAGCCATCATAAAGGGTCATTCGATCATATCAAAGGCCTTTTCAGTATCTAGTACCAAGAGCCCTCCCTCCAAACCCCTGGGCCATTTATGTATAATATTAATGGACCTTCTGATATTGTGCTTTGCCTGCCTTCCTTTAATAAAACCACCCTGGTCTGGATGAACAAGTCTGGGGAGAAGCCCCTCTATCCTGGAGGCCAAAAATTTAGCCATGATCTTATAGTCAGCATTTTAAAAGGATATGGGGTGGTAAGAGGAACATTTGAGAGGGTCTTTTCTTAGATTTGGAAGGACGGTGATGGTGGCCAAACACTGAGATGGGGGTAATGTTCCCATATCCAAGGCTTCCTTTACCATTTGGAGCATTGCAGGGCCCATAGCCTCCCACAATATTTTATAA
This sequence comes from Neoceratodus forsteri, assembly GCA_016271365.2. Lineage (NCBI taxonomy): Eukaryota > Metazoa > Chordata > Ceratodontiformes > Ceratodontidae > Neoceratodus > Neoceratodus forsteri. Next base: position 782,925,277 of record CM057458.1, on the reverse strand, counting down.
AGCTCTGCAGGGATCCCATCAGGACCGAGTGCTTTTCTCTTTTTTGCACCCCATACCACACCCCTTAGTTACTCCAAAGTTATGGGAGAGTCTAGATCCTCTCTATCTTGGTTCTGTAATGATGGTAAGGCAACTTTATCTATAATGATAGCTGGGTCTGCCACTATTGGGAACTCTGAAGTGTACAAGTGAGAGTAAAAGGCTTTAAATGAATCATTTATTTTGTATTGGTTGTACGTAATTTTTCCTTCCCTTGCTTTCCACTCCCATTATGGTACACTCTGCCCTTTTCCTTTTTACTAGTCCTGATAACCGTTTTCCAGATTTGTCCCCTTCAAAATATGTATTAGATTTTGTAATAATGAGGTCTCTATCTAATTTCCTAACTGAAAGTTGGTTAAGTCTACTTTTTAATAGTTCAAGTTCAGCCACTCTTTTCGTAGTGGGAGAACTCATTGTCACTTCTTCCAACTTCTTAATTTGCTTTTTGAGTGTTGTCTCCTTTTAATGTTAGCCTTTCTTTTAAATGAGGAATACAAAATTGTCTCCCCCTGTATAAAGGCTTTTAGGGTCTCCCAAACCACACTGCTGCTGGTCTCCTCTGGGGATTGAGGGCTATGAATTCTGACACATGGTCTTTTAATTGTTTATGAAACTGTTGATCTACCAGAAGTGAGGGATCCATGCGCCACTGTCGCGGAGACAAAGTCTCCCTACTCCTTTCAATCACTACCTTGAGAGGGGCATGATCAGAAATTAACAGGTGGCCATACTCAGCCTACCTTATATTTCCCAGCATGGTTGAGGGAAGGAAAATGTAGTCTAGTCTTGTGCATACCTTATGGGCATGGGAGAAGAAGGAAAATTCTTTAGAAGGAGTATTCTTTAGTAGGATGACAAAACCTCCAGGCCTCCTGCAAGGCTCTTCCCTCCACAAAGCGATGTAGAACAGATACACTACGAGGCACTGGGCCACATCTTGTGCCCGAATGGTCTAATTTGGGGTCCTAGTATGTATTCAGGTCACCGCCCACGATTATATCATCAGAGTAAGGGGCAAGAGTAGTCACTAAGTATGTGAAGAAATCTGCGGAATCAAAATTAGGACCATATATGGAGACTACAATCAATGTCTTACCCCCAATGTCAATTACTGCAATAACATATCTCCACTGGGGTCGGCCAGTGAAGAGAGAACCCTATGTGGAAAGTTAGGCCTGATCCAAACTGCCACCTCACAAGCCTTAGAAGTAAATGGTACAGCCACCAAGGAACCTCCCCATGATAGTTTTAATCGGTCAGCTTCCTCCCTGGTTTAGTGAATTTCCTGTAAGAAAATTATGTCCTCTTTCAACTTTTTTATTTGGGACCAAATTCTCTTCCTTTTTACCACTGGCCTTGGCCTGTTAATGTTCCACAAAAGCAGTATAACACTATCCATTATTTCTGATACATCTAATGGCCACGGTGCTGTCTAAGCCCTGAACTGCATAACCATTAACATAGACTCTGTTCAAGATTTTTTTTAACTTAAAACTTTTTATAACACCTTCCCTCAATGCAAATGTCTCCCCCCCAAAACACTGAGAACAGATATAACATTGCAACAAGGTAGTACCTATTGTTATTACCCTCCTCTCTCTCCAACTGCTTTCCCCATTCAAAATTATTATAGCCATTAAAATCATCCAAAAATCACCAAATCTTCCCTCTTCCCTGTCCTTGAGACCAATTTTTCTTCCCATCCACTACTTCTCGTGGATTAAGCACCCCATCCCTTGCAGTGATTATAAAGGTCTGAACTTAAGGAATGTAAACAACTTTTCCCCTCCCTCCTCAAACTGTTATTTGGGGGGGTGAGAGCGAGGAAGGTTAAACATCACCTCCTCAGCCCCCAGCTACTAGCATATCTTATTCCAACATCGGGCACTCCCGAGAGGTCTCCACAGCGGGGACCATCCTCTACTGAAAACTCAACATGAGTCCCCCCCTGCCGATATGGAATTTTCAACATTGTCATAATTATTCTTACACTACCCTTGTAGTACCTGAGCCTCCCCAGAGCATGCCCTCACCATTACTGAAAGTCAACCAGAGCACAGCCCCCCCACACACATTGTGCGGAGAACAAGAATTAATAAAAGCCTAGAATGCAACAAGTGAAACTGGTGGAATAAAATTAAGCAATCGGGTGTAAGTAACCCACAAAACTTAAAGGAAGTCCTCCACTGCTTGCATTACAGTCTGGAGGCCGCATTAAAATGGGAAATTCTTTCCCGAAGATGCTGCATCAATGGTGCTGCCCTGCAAGAGATGGAGCCCCTAACTAAACTAGGAATGTCTCTGTTTTAAAGCCTCACAGAGCAGTTAAACCAGCCTCCTTTGTCATTTCTCCTTCCCCTGCATTGTGGGGTATTCTGATTCGGCCTTCTAGTGTAAAGGGGAAGAGGGAAGGTGGGACCCGACGACCCTGCCATAATAGGTCCCCTTAGGAGTTATAGATCGGGAAATACATGCCCCCTCCTCCCAACCCCCCACAACAATAACATTTTGATGCACAATACTTTTTGCAGACCAGAGCGAACCATCCTGCTAATGATTTTCTGGCAGGCTCCATTTTTGATGCTCCAAATCTCTGGCGAAATCCAGCACTGCTTCCGGGTTGGTAAAGGCCTTCTGATTGCTTCCCACTGGTCAAATTATCAGCCGGGCTGGGTAGGCTACAGTGAACAGGCAAGAGATTGAGCAAAGGAGCTTCTTGGTTTCTGCAAAAGCTTGCCTTTGAAACTGCAGTTGGCGCAAGTAATCAGGAAACAGGCTTACTCGGCCCTGCTGCATCATGATTGATCCTTTTTTTGTGCTGCTTCCAAAACCTGCTGCTGATCTTGGTATCAGAGAAACTTACAGATTATATGCCTTGGTTTCTGCTCCGGAGTGGGTCTTGGACCAGGGTGCCAGTGTGCCCTCTGCATTTCAAGTGTCGTCTCCTGTGGAAGTTGTAAGCTTTCCCTTAGCCAGGATTGTGTGAAGCCAGGACAGTCTTTTCCTTCCAGGCCCTCAAGCAGACCAGTAATTAGGATGTTGCACCGACGCTCACAATTTTCATGGTCATTGATGCTTTGTTTCAAGATCTTGAACTCCCTGAGGGCTTTTGCCTGGTCAGTGATGTTTTTATTTACTCTGTCTTCTTGATCTCCCACTCTATTTTGCAGCTCCCCCAGATGAACTTCATGGGTTTCCACAGTCTCTGTAATGGAGTTCACTGCCTGCTGGAAGTGCTGAATTTGGGTCATTACATTATCAAATTCTGCCTCCATTCTCATGCCAATGTCATATTTGAGATCTTTTATCAGGTGCTCCAAATTGTGATACCCTTCTGCCATGCTACTACTAGAATCAGGAATCTGGGACTCCGGGTGCTCAGGAGTCAAGGGAGCTTGCTTGTCTCCAGTATCTGGAAATCGTAGGGATGGAGCTGCCTGTATTCCAGGCTTTGGTGGGCCTCTCACCTCTTCACTTGATTTCAGTGATTTAAAAGGGAGTTTTGCTTGTTTTTCCCCAATTTCAAGGTAGCAGGCATTTGAGCAGTATTGGCAATTTAAATAGGCTACTGATGGCTTTTTTATGTGATCAAAGAAATAAGATTGTAAGGGATGTTCACTGAGCTTCTCTTTCAAGCTGCTATCTTGCTCCTGCACAAGGCCACACCCCCGTCAAGAGTCTTTTTTAGAAATCCTTTTGGTGGAGGTGGGTAAAACCATCCTGCAAGCAAATATTGAACACTGTCAAATGCTTGTTTAGTTATAGGAGAGCACAAAATGCCTTAATTTTAACCAATTTAACACTTTTTGTACTCTTTTACTGTGCCCCTGCTAAACCGATTGTCACAAAATGTTTAGAATTCAGAGATTCTGGTACTCAATCAGGGCTTGCCAAATTTAAGTAAACTGGTTGCAGGTGAGGGGGGAGTTATTAAGATGCAAATATCAGGGTTTAACATTTACATGCTTACTCAACCCTAATATACAGAAGGTACCCTATGGGCCCTGCATGCAGCAAGAGTTCATGTTTTTTATCTCAGGGAAGGGTGGGTCTTAGGTTTAACAACCCCAAGAAACATCACACCACCAATACAACAAGACTCCCAAGACTCAAAACCCTAATGTATTTCATTTCCTTTCTTTGCCTGCTTTGCATTCTTCAACCCTAACGTCTGCATTGATATAGTTTTCTCTTTTCTTGTGTTACTGGAATTGTATCAGAAGTCATATGGGACCCTTCTGGACCTGTCTAAACAGATCCAGATGTGCAGGGCCCCTGAGCCCTGTTCCAAGAGAAGAGTCTGTCTGCCTGTAGGATTGCAGGGTTCTCTAGGGCCAGCACTTCCATGAAACTACAAATGCAAAGAATCTGTAAAGCAGTCAGAGAGGCAGTGAAAGCACAGGGCCCTCTGGGCCCTACACTTCCATGTTGCAGCAAATTTTCAAACACAGGGCCAAGAATCTAGTTGACAGTGGAAGGGCAGGGCCCACTGGGCCATGTACCTTTGGGAAGTTATGGCTGCATAGGCATAAGGCAGTATGCCAAGAGAAGAGTTCTTTTCATTTTATGACTTCTTGTTGCTCATGCAGCCTACACTTCACCATCCCTCCTCAAGCTGAGAGTGGTGCCGCATGGTCCAAGAACATTTTCCAGAAACTTATTCTGGAAAAAACCATGGAAAATGTAATTATATTAATATAAAACCTTAAGTTCTTAAAGTTGTTGCCTCTTCCGATGTGTTGTATAATCAACTATCAGTGGTTCCCCCACAGCTTCAGGGGAAAGGAAAGATGAAGGATGCAAATCAGAAGAATTCACACATAGACAGATCCTCTTGAACATTTATGTATATTTCCTTTATTATGAATATAGGCGCATATCCTCTACGTTTCACCAATATGTCATTGGCTTCCTCAGGAGATGCCTCTTAAACATTCCTTATTAAAAAAACATATAAATATATTTAAATGTCTATCTACATCACTCCTCTTATATATACATAAAAGCTAGTTTGTTAATTGGTCACTCACTTCTATTCCTATATACAGGCCAATGTTATTCACTTAGACATATTGCTGTCAATGTTGTTTCTAAAATGGAAACAGATGTTACATTAATATTACTATTCACTACTCCACAATATTATACTTTCTCTTTAAAAGTTCACAGTATCTTAAATATATTCTATACAATTATATAACAAAAATCCACTAATGATTCTGTTAAAATTCAGTACCTATACTGTGTTTACCTTATTCAGCCTTTTGTGTGTTCTGCACATCACAGTTTTAGAAAACAGGTAGATAGCCATCTTTAAAAAAACTCATTCTGCAATGACATAATTACATACATTCACAATTTCATATTGTATGTTTATATATACCAACACTAGACTGCTTTTAAACCAAATTTCATTTTTTATAAAACATGTTTTAACATTCATTACCCTACTTGCTTCCTTATATACAAATTAATACTGTGATTTTTTAACTCGATTTCTAACTTTAGCATTACCTTATATTTAATTGCTTTATACGTCTAATGATTTTTTTTATTTAGTTGTTTAACCAGGTATAGCACACTAAGCTGAAAGCTTTTTTACAGGAGCGACCTGGGAGCACAAGGAGGTTAAGTGACTTGCTCAGAGTCACACAGTATGCAAGTGGAAGCTGTGGGATTCAAACCCAGGTCTGGTCTGCTGGATGTCACCAGATTTGCAGCTCAGAGCCTTAGACCACTGCGCTATACTGATTCTAATATAAAACAACCGATTACAGTTTGTATGCCACGTGTAATCCTAAACATTATTTATAACAACATCAATATTACTATAATTGATGTAAGTACTTCACAAAATTAAAAAAAAAAAACCTCAAAACATCCATGACAACTCTATAATCTTTTATTTTCATCGCAAGTGCATACTACCTTCACTTTAAACTTTCTATGTCCCTCAATTACCAATGGCCCTGTTCCAAGATAAGAGTCTGTCTGGCTATGGTGCAGCTATGGATGCAGACATGCTGGTCCCCAGGACAAGAATCTGTGGGGCTGTTTGTAAGGCTATGGAAGCATGGGGCACTCTGGAGCCTATGATTCCATGTGAGAGGGCCCTGAGATTCCATGTGACTAGAGATGACAGAATTATGAAAAGCCTATATATCCTGACCTCCGTGTCATGCCTTATTCTCCTGAGTTGCTGCATAGACCAGATTATTGCCAGGGCCATGCGGCATACCTCTTGGAACAACTCACATCCCCCCCCCTGCCACCTATGGCCTGAATCTTCTCTTGTGCTCCTTTACATCCCATGCCTCCCAAAATGGGACATTGCACTAATGGGCCTCTGGCTTCAAAAATGTCTCGTATACCTCATGGCTTAACTGACCTAAATATGCTTTCATCCCCTGCCTCACCTGGGCTTCATTTCTACATCCTCCTGCTGCTTGTCTGTGCTGGTGATGTTGATACTAACCCTGGTTCCTCCAGTAAAGCTCCTAACTCACCCATGTACATGTCTATACCCCTGATAAAGGGGCTGCAAATTGCACATCTGAACATTCATAGTATACACCCTAAAATGGTGGAACTGGATGCTTGGGTCTTGCAGATTGCACCAAATGTTTCATGCATGTCTGAATCTTGGCTCAAGCCGGCCATTAAGCAGCATGAGGTGTTCTTACCCGCTTACAGCTGTCTCAGAAAAGACAGGATAGGTAAGAGGGATGGTGGTGTACTCCTATTTTTCAGGTCTAATCAAGATGCCACTAAGCTCCCTGATCCTGGTGAGGGGGCACCCCCAACTGAATCTCTTTTTGCCTCCCTTACCCTCAGAAATGTCAAAAAACTAATAATTGGGCATGTTTACGTGCCCCCTAGTCAAGCTCCCTCTGGCCTATCCTCACTTCTAGCTTCCCTAACTAATCTCCCTGGACATGACCTCATTGTCTGCGGGGACTTTAACCAAGATTGACTTCACCAAGATGCTGTAAAATTGCACACAATGATGGCTGAGTCCTGCCTAAGTCAACTTATCCAGCACCCTACACGAATCAACACCAAATCTGGCAAACATACGTTACTTGACTGGATGGTCACTAACTGCCCACTGAGGATCAGAGCTGCGGGCGTACTCCCTGACTGCATAATTGATCATTTGCCCACTTTTTGTGTGTGGAGAAACAACTGTCCTAACCCTGTTCCAGGATATTCCTAGTCCGTGATATGTCTAGGTTCGATGTAGACAGCTTTACCACCTCCATCAACAATACTGACTGGCAACCCATTAACTCACTACCAGATATTAACCTTGCCCTAGACTTCTCTATCACAACCTTCACTCAATTAGTTAACCAACATGCCCTCTAAAAAAGTGCAGGTCCAAGGATGTGAAGGCTCCGTGGCTTTCCAAGGAGATTTGGATGCTCATGTTGCACCGTAATAATTCATGGAGGGCCTACAAAAAAAGTGAACTCCTCTCAGATTGGCAAGCATATAGACACCTCAGGAACAAATGCAAACATTCCCTGCACAAAGTCAAGTGCTTCCACTTTAAATCCCTTCAAACGAACACCTCTGCAACCCAAAGAAATTCTGGCAACAAGTAAACTCCTTATTAAAAGGGAACACTGTTAATACCCCAAGCTCAGTCCATGCCAATGGCTTAGACATTACTGACTCTACTTCCATTGCCTCTGGCTTCAATTAATTTTTTACAGATCTGCACAAATATACTTTGCTCTTCCATAACACCTCCTCTCCTAACACCGTCCTGCTATCCTCAACTACCCTTGTGGACAGCCCTGAGTTCCACCTAAAACTTGCCACTCTCAAAGAGGTCCAGAAGCTTTTCTCTCACTTAAATCCTGAGAGCTCATCCAGACATGACTCCCTTGAGGCAAACTTTCTTAAATTGGGTGCCCCTGCCCTTGCTCGCCTGGTTAAGGATCTATTCAACTGGTCATTCATCTTCAACTCGGTACCTGATAAATGGAAGGTAGCAGTGGTAGTCCCAGTGCACAAGTGGGGTCCAATACTGTTCTCAACAACTATAGACCTATATCCCTCCTCTGCCATCTAGCGAATATACAGGAGTGCATTCTTTATAACCACCTACAGGACTACCTGAAATCTCACAACCTACTATCCCCTCATCAACATGGTTTCAGAAGGAATCACAGCACTCTAACGACCCTGATAAAAGTGATGATGGATATATTTCATGCTATGGACAAGGGTTGTGCCACTGGTGCCATCTTCATCGACCTCACTAAAGCATTTGACCTGGTAAACCATGATCTCCTGCTCCACAAACTACATGTCTTAGGTCTGGATAAAAGTGCCCTAAATTGGGCAAGAAGCTACCTATCTGGCCACTTCAAAGAGTTAAATGGGATGGATCCCTTTCAGAACTTAGTCCAATATCCCATGGCATGCCACAGGGATCCATTTTGGGACCATTATTATTCTCACTTTTCATAAACAACCTCCCTCGATTTTGTGGTGGTGCCACGGTACATCTTTATGCAGATGATGCAATTATCTATCGGTCATCACCAGATATTGACCAAATCAATCGAGAACTTGCCACTGACTTTGCCTCCCTCGAGGACTGGTTCAACTGCAAGAAGCTCATTCTCAATACCAGAAAAACTAAATGCATGCTCTTCTTCCCCCGTTCTACCTCCAAGTTTGCTCCTCCCACTCTTTTTTTTAATTTTTTTTTATATTCTGCTGTTTTTGTCCCCCTTATCTAACGCCAGAGTTATCTGCCCTGGTCACAGCATCTCTGATGCTTCCACCTCCTGCTAAGCCCTTTCATGCTCCCCCAGTTACCCCTGGCCTACCCCCAGGAGTGGGGTCACGGCACCGTAGGGGAGACCGGTACTATGATACTAGTATCTATTTGGGAGAGGGTGGGGCCAGGAGGCTAATTGAAGCCCAGAGACAGGGATTCATGTAGGTGGTAGGTGCAAGGATTTTTATCCCCCTTTTGAGCTGGGGTAGAGACGTGCAATGATGCCAGCATCTGTCCCGCCCCAGAGTTCTCGATCTTGGTCTTCGGTCCTAGGGTGATGACCCAGCCTCCACCAGGTGTCGCTCCTGTGCCAAGCGCACTACCCCCTTCAACCCAGAGAAGGAGAGCAGTCCAAAGGATGCTCAATCCTTCTCCACCTGGCTGGCCCTCCAATGACTCAGATCTGTTCCCGAACCCGGGTGAAGCCGGTGGGCTGGCACTCTCCTTTCACTCTTAACATAACATTGATCATGGGAGATACCTTGGAGACAGTCCCATCCTTCAAATACTTGAGATTCACCCTGGACCCATTGCTCTCTTTCAACCTTTGTGTCTCCGATATAGTTAAGCATATGCAGCAGAAGCTTGGTCTGCTCTCTCAAATATGCCCCTATCTCACCTCTGCCTTCTGTGTCTCTTTCTCCCCTCTTAACATATGGTGCCCCCCCCCACTACTCTCAGCTAATATCTCATCTCTCTCATTTCTCTCCCAGGTTAACCATAGGATTGGTAGGTTCACCTTGGTGGCTAACTCACGATCACACCACTGCGACGTCCTCTCCTCTCTAGGCTGGTTGCCCTATGAAGCTAAATTGAAGTATTTCTCCATGTGCTTTATGTTTAAACTTGTCCACCTTTTTACTCCACCCTATCTTGGAGATTTGATACACCTCCAGCAGGCATCTTTCACCATACGCTCCTCCTCCTCCCTCCCCCCTGCTAGTCCCCCAATCTACATCTATCCCTCGCCAGGAGGTCCTTCTCATTTGCTGCTGTCTCTGATTGGAATGACCTCCCTCCCCATATCCTGACTAGTTCTTCTCTTCCTCTATTCAAGTCCAATCTGCATGCCTTTCTTGCAGCCTCTCCCTCCTGCTTCTGCTTCCACTGAAGCTCTTAATCTCCCCTACCTCGCCTGACCGCTGACTCATACCACGTCTCCTCTTCCCTTCCCAACCCCTTTTGACAGCCCTACTGTTTCCTTACTTTTCATGCTCAAAATGTGACATCTATTGCCTATGAATAGTTAAAATCCTATTGCATATAGAATTGATAGATATGTAGATATGGCGTACATAACTAGCTCTACATTATTGTATCCACTGTATGATGTATGTCAAATTTGATACTGTACTGTACTGACTCCCTGTACAATTGCTCTGCTCTACTGTACCATGTAAGTTCCTGGTCGACCCTGAAAAAGGGACTGTAATTGTCTCAGTGGTCCTACCTGGTCACCAAAACTCAAATAAATAAATAGAGATAGAGATAAGAAGAGTCATCAGGGCTCTGCATCAATAGAATAGTCAATCTGGCTGCAGAAGTGCAGGGCCCTCTTGGCATGTGAGTCTGTGAGCTACTGATGCAAATGTGCAGGGAAATCTGGGCCCTGTGCCAAGAATAGAGTCATCTTCGCTATATGGTTACTTGTTTTTTTCAACTAATATACTTTTCAGTAACACTATTTTCACTTTTCTATGTTCCACTACCACATCACAAACACAATTTTCAAGAAAGTGAGTATCAGAAAACTAAAAATGTTTTTTAGGGTGATGCACAGTACACTCCACATATCTATATACTCCCTTGTCTGCTTTAGCACTCATTATTGTGGCATAAGGTATAATCCATATTTCTTTACATTTGTGATTATGTGCTTAGGAACCTTGTTATCCAGCACTATTGTTTGGTAGTGCTTGTGCATAACAGCTTGTGTATAACATCTTTCTGCACTGTTATAGTCAGCACCTTTTTATGAATTATTCTACTGTTGCCCAAACCTGGCCATAGTCAGCTATGTGTCCTTATCAGTGTGTATGTACAAAACTAAGTATGATCTATCAGTCTTAGGTGTGAGCTACCTACCAAAATCCACCAATTGAAATGCTGTATTTTGATTTTCTGCCTTTTGGCAGAGACCATTACATATTAATATACTTTGTTAACTCTAGTATAAGACTCTGTGTAAGACTGTTTTTCTCTGAGTTTACAAGATGTCACCATGGTGTTTGGAGGCTTTCAAACTCCCAGCAGCTATGCTGTTTATCTGTACTTTCTGAAATAAACTTCTTTGCTGCATCTGGGCTTCTGTGTCATGTTTTGCCACAGGTCTAGACTCTGCTGAGTAACAAAGTGGCAACTGCTGCAGGACCTGATTGGACAGAACCAAATCAGTACACCTGTATGGTATAATAAGGAGAATGGGATAGGGTTCAGGGCAGGCATTGGAACCAGTGCCCTTTGTTCACTGTGGATGGCTACTTAAAGGGGCCTGTACATCTAGAAGTTACAGCTCTGTAACTGTAAGATTCAAGGTGAACCAGTAAGCTTTGGAGTTTCAGTTAGTGCAGAAAAGGGAGACCTCCAAAATGGCCTTCAATACTGAGCTCAAATTAGACGTCCTACATTTATTATGCTCCCATGGAAGATGGGCAGATTTCACACTGGATGCCCAGTACAGTATATCAGCAGCTTGTATACAGAAACTAAGTTTATGAGTAAGAAACATGACCAGAGGGAGTAATGGTAACTGCTCTATATCCTATAGTCCAGGCAATGAGGTCTGAAGTCCTATCTCTGAACAAAAGTTAGGTTCCAAAAGAGGGGGAAATGGGCGAGTGCCAGAGGGATTTGAAAGAGAAATTGAAAACCTTGAGCAAAAGAAACTGGAAGAACTTGAATGTGTTAGGTAGGTAAAGGATACAGAGATCCTTAGGTTGAAGGAAGAGAATGAGAGGTTACACCAGGATAAGCAACATGTGTTACAGATGAATGGTTTGCTTATGAATATGAATGACTTGCTGAACAGTGAGTATGGTGAGTTGGAGCAAGAGTTTAAAAGATGCCAGAGTCAGTTGGAGAAGCAGCATAGGGAAGCTCATGATGTGATCACTGCATACAGAGTTTTGCAGGGTTATGTGAGTAAGGGCCAAGTTTAAAGGTAGTGGTGACCATGCAATGTGCAGAATAAGGGTGACAAAATCACGTCAGCAATTGGAAGTACTACGGGGTCATGTGAAAGCGATGTCATTTGCACCACTCATCGCGCTGATGTTATCCTCCAATGATGACAGTGATGGGGAGGGTGATCCTTAGGACTCTGGAGGGTTGAGGCCTCACCCACCAGTAGCCACCTTGAACAAAAATGATAAGCAGGAGGTGGAGATCCTGATTGTGAATGCAGTCTCAAAAGCTGGGGTCTCTGATGCACAGGCCAAAGTGTTGAAAGAAACTGTCAGCAATGTGCTGAAGAAGGAGGTGGAGCAACAGATGTTCCTTCAGGGTGTGGCCTCCACTGTGGCTGAGGCAATCACCAGAACCATCACCATGCAGGTACCGCAGGGAGTGCCACAAGCGGTCCTTAGCACTTTGCAGTCTGCATAGGCCATTCAAAACTTTACGAACAAAACTGGCCATATGGCACCTATGGACAATCTTAGCTGCCATTTGGAGAAAGTGCAGCAATGTTACCAGATTCTCAGCTTTGTGCCTGAGTACCAAGTCCACGTTTTAAAGCATACTGTGGACCTTACATCATGGGAGAAGTTGCCAGAAGTCATACATAATAACATTACCACTCCCTTTGATAGAGTCATGGCCCACCTCCTGGTGGCGCATGACCCCAACATGGTTGCCTTGATGCTAGTGAACCAGGTTAAGCAGAGTGTCAAAGAAACCGTAGCCCAATACGAGAGTAATTTGTGGCTCGTGTATTGTTCCAGCAAGGAGTTGGCCAGTGAATATTCCAGCTGGGATTCACTCAAGTACAAGACCCTATTCCTGATAAACCTTCTGCATGCCATTCATTAGAAGGTGGAAACTACCAAATTCCCCAGATGGGAAATCTTGCATGACATCATGGAGAAAGTGGAGTGTGTGTACCAGGTACATGCAAGGAACCTGGGCCAAAAATCTAAAGTTGATGCCGTGCAGCAAAGTGTGGGCTCTTCCATTCAGTACTAGGTGGAGGGGAAATCAAAGGTGTCCCAGCAAAACAAAAATTTGTACAGAAAGAAATATCAAAAGGGGAATATCAGACAGAGACAGCAGTCCAGTCTCTCTTACAAGGATTTGGAAGCCAAAGTGAAATGGCTTTGGGAGTGCAAGGCCCACATTGAATTGGGATGGATTCTGGCAGCCATCTCCAGATCAAATGCTGATCCTGATGATGGTGGACAGCTAAAGACTCTGTATCCGACACAGGAGCTCTATGCAATGGACCCAAGCCTCTGCAATGCCTTACAGGCATGGACGGACCAGGACTGATGGTGTCAGGTCCCGGTTTGAATGCTCACTAGTCTTCTTTCCAATGACTCTGGTCGGCCATGTGTGGAAGAACTGGTTGGGGGCTGTCAGTTTGACTTGCTTCTAGACATGGGAGCAGTCATCTCAGTGTTACATCAGGATGATCCTGGACATTTTCATTGGTGTTTGGGGAAGGCAGGTTTTGCCCAGAGCTTCCAGGGGACTGTGATCAAAACCTATCGATCCAAGCCAATACCAACATGCTGCAAGCGCAGCACCATTTTGACCTCATGGTTCTTTCCAAATATCAGAGTACTTTGGGTGCTTATTTTCTCTTGAAATACTGATGTGTGATGAACCTAGCCAACAGGCTATTGCTTCGTGTATCCAGCATTAACCAGCTACTGCCCATTTCAGACTCCCACTTGGTGGCAGCAGCAAAAGACAATAGTGCAGAATGTGATATCATCTCCATGATTCAACAACATCCTATTTTCCAGGATCTGAGGCCTATACTGGAAAGGCACCAAGATGCCTTTGCCAAATACAAACATGACTGTGGCAGAATGGACACCCATCATACTGATTACTGATGAGGACCCACCAAGGCAGAAACAGTTAGTTTTACGTGTATAAACTTACACATATTTCAATTAGCAATACGAGTGTTGGGGGCTCAGAAAAAATGATAGCTGATGTCACAGGAGAGGTGGGGTTTGCACAGTTAAATTCCCTGTGCCACTTGCAAGTGTGAGCATTGTGAATGGCACAAGTGCCACTCCTAGGAAAAAAATATTTGGAGTAGTTTGTTTTGGGTTAGTAAGAAAATTATTTTATTATTTATGTTTATGATTTTATTGGGTGGATGGGACGGAAAGTCACAATGTCTTAATAAAGATTGTGTTTTTAAACAGTCTAAGGGCCAAATATTCAAAACTTTGCCCCGGGGCTAAATTAGCACTGCCCGGTGGGCAAACTTAGCCCAGAGTAAAACGCAAGCTGTATTCAAAAGGAATAGCCCAGGGCAGAGAGCTTCTGAATATAGCATGGGAATGAGACTGGACAAACTGGGCTGGGAGTGCAGGGCAAACTTAGCCCTGAAATAAGACAGCTCTGAATACAGCAACCAGGTAGTGAAAACCACAACAGCAACACAGTGCAATGTGAAGCTAGGTAGAGGTGCACTATGTGGCCAGTGTGTGTGCCAGCAAATGCGTGGACCCAATACAGCTGCAGGCAGCAGTGCATGGGAATGTACAGTGTGAAAAACTGTATAAAAATTCCTCAACAGTTAGCACTGTGCTAACATGTTAGTGCAGGTTTAGCATGGAGCTAAGCTATTTGCCTGGTGCAAACATGTTTGCCCAGTGATAAACATTGCCATATTCAAAAGTGCCATGCAAATGAGCCTACTTAGGAAATCCATGGGTAAACGGGCACATTTGCATCTCATTATGTGCTTCTTAGCATACATTACCATGCTGTTTGCCTGGTGCTACTGCATGGTGCACACAGTGCCACCTTTTGGTTGGAATGGCAGTACAGGATGGATGCTGTAGGCCAGCACATGCCCACAGCATCCCCTGTTGGTCAGAATGGACTACAGAGCAATAAAGCTATATGTATACATATGTAAATATATATCGATATGTAGATCTATACACTGCCTGAGTCCACACACGCCCTGGATGATAGCCCCCATACCTCACAAATGTCCCTTAGTACAAGGGTCAGCCCTCATTTTGCCCCTTAGCACTGCTCTGTCTCTCCTCTATCCCTTATGGCAAAGGTGCAGCCCACAAAGTGAATGTGCTGTGATATCAGACTGTTCCGCAGACACACTTAAAATCTAACCTACTAGAGCCAAACTATATTTATGACAGGTGAACACTATGGTTGACACAGTGTTCTGCCTTGTATCTCCACGTCTGAGGACATGTCCCTCACTCCGAGGGTCTGTGTCCCTCGTCATCCCTCAGTTCGAGTGTCCATATATGTCCATGTCCCCCATTTCAGTGACAAAGCATCGAAAGGTATGACAGCCCCCCACACAATCCCAAACCCCCAGTAGCCCCGAATATCACAGATATCCCTGGTGCGCTAGTGGTCCCCCCACCCCATTATGATCCCATCCCGAATATCACTCCAATCCATGGTGGTGTGTGTCCCCACCCCAGCATGATCCCTGACCCCTTCTAACCCAGAATATTACTTAAATCCATGGTGGTTTAGTGGTCCCCCAGCACAATCCCTGACCACCACTAGCCCCAAAAATCACTGAAATACCTGGTGGTCTAGTGGTCCCCACACCTGGAAGTGTGATGCCCGTTAGCCCGTTAGCCTGTACAGATCATATGTACGGAGCCAGCGACCAGCTCAGCCCTCCTCTCATCACCATGACTGGCCACCGACTGCAGTAAGCATGAGTGTTACTGAATTCATTTCAGTAGCGCTCATGCATACCGCAGTCGGCGGCCGGCCGTGGTGGTGACAGGAGGGCTGAGCCATTCGCCAGCTCTGTATATGTGCTCTATGCAGGTTAACGGGCATTGCACTTCAAGGTGGGGGGACCACTAGACCACCAGGTATTTCAGTGATTTTGGGGCTAGTGGGGACTTAGGATCATGCTTGGGGGTGGGGGACCACTAAACCATGTTGGATTTATGGATTTTGGGGGCTAGCCGGGGTTGGGGATCATACTGGGGTGGGGGGACTACTACACCACCATGGATTTAAGTGATATTCAGGGCTAGCGGGGGTCAGGGATTATGCTGGGGGGGACCACTACACCACCATGGATGGATGTGATTTTCAGGGCTACCGGCGGATGGGGATCATGATGGGGAGGGGGGGTTGTCACCGAAACATTACCGCTAGCTTTTTGCCAGCAGTATTTGGTGCTGCACTACAGGTCCTGCTAATGCCTGTAGTGCAGTGCTATCTGTTTGAATATGCTGCACAGCCAGCATTCCTGGCCAGTCCCCTAACTCCCGCCCCTGCATACATTTACTTTTAGCATCGGTGCTATCGCACAGCGCCGGCACTATTAGGGCTTCTAAATATTGCAGCCTGGTGCAAATCCAATGCTATTCCAACACTAAGGCTTTGTGCCAGATGCAAAGCTTTGAATATCTGGCCCTAAGTCTTTATTATTTCATAAAAACTTGCATTTGAAAGAGACCAGAGGTGGGGACCAACCTTTGACTGTTTTGGTCAGGCCCTTTTGTCTGAGTATCACCTGTACCAGGATATTTGTTTGTTAGCCTGGAGGAATTTTCAGCTTTGTATGATTTACTATTGCAAAAAATATTTGAGGCAATGTAATACATTCATATCAGTTTCTAGAGCAAGGTATTTGGGTGTTAAATGTTTTTCTAATGGTAAAGGATTGAGACAAATGTTGATCTTGCTTTTGTTATTGTCTTCCTTTGTTCATCCGAATCCAGGTCCACAAAATAGTGGTAATGCCATAAGAAGTGTGAGTAGTGGTACTAATCATTCCTCACTACATATTGTACATTTAAATATTCAAAGTTTACTACCAAAAATGAGTGAGTTTGAAAACTGGGTAATTGAAAATAGGTTTGATATTATAGCCCTAACTGAGACCTGGTTAAATGATAAAATAAGCAATGATGAAATTTTTATACCAGGATACTCTGTAATAAGGAAGGATAGAGTTGGAAAGGGTTGCATGTTCTATGTAACTGATTATTTAAAATATCTACAACATCCATTAGAATTTAATGACCCTTCATTTGAATCATTATCCATTAATATTGAATTGGGTGGAAATAAACTGATTACTATCAGTGATGTATACATACCACCAGGAAATCCAAAAATTGGACTGGAGTCCTTTCTTTCTAATTGGGGTCACCTGCCAACAAATAGAGAAAGATTAATTTTAGGAGATTTCAATCTTAATTGGGAATCCAATCAAGCAATTGATGCCAATAATTTAAAACCGAGTTAGGGCTTTTCTAAATGATTACTGAAACAACTTGTGTTAATCATCACACAAATTATGAGTCAATATTGGATTGGCTTTTAACTAATGATCCAACTCATGTTTGTATTTTGGGTGTGTTACCAGACAGTCTTAGTGATCACAGTGCCATTTTTTGTCATTGGTCAGCCAAAACTAATAACCATTTACCTAGAATGCTTCATTTTCATAAGGCTAAGGACATGGATGTTCAGGCTTTT
Source organism: Neoceratodus forsteri (assembly GCA_016271365.2). Classification (NCBI taxonomy): domain Eukaryota; kingdom Metazoa; phylum Chordata; order Ceratodontiformes; family Ceratodontidae; genus Neoceratodus; species Neoceratodus forsteri. Next base: position 782,907,765 of record CM057458.1, on the reverse strand, counting down.
GTCTCAGCCATTGAGGTTGGTGATTGGTCTTTTTTGGATGATATAAAAGACATTGATATTGCTTTCAAATCTTTTTGTACTCAGTTTATAGCAATATGTGATGAGCTCTTGCCCTTTAAGAAGGTTAGACTCAGGAGAGAAACAAAAGAATGGATTACTCCCAATCTCCTGAAGATGTTCAGAAATAGGAATAAGCTATGGTCTAAATATCATTAACAAAAAAAAAACTATTGGCAACCTCCAGGCCTATTAATGTTTGCGTAATCAATGCAAGAATGAAGTTTGCAGAACAAAAGTTAATCATTATAGGGCCAAATTAAGATCTGAATAAGGAAATTTGAAAACTACTTACAATACCTTGAATTCATTGTTGGGCAGGGGGAAAAACATTGGCCCCATTATTATTGAGTCTGAGGGCTATTTAATTAGTGATTCCTTACAAATGGCCCAGTTGTTCAATTCACACTTTTTCTGTTTGGATAAATGTAGAACAAGTGGCCCTTCTGATCTAGGTAACATTAATGAACGTGGAATAGATCAGGGTGAGGGGTGACTTGCTCCTAAGATTTATTTTCATGCTTTAATGCCTGAAGATGTTTTTTTTTTTTTTATTTGGCTAAAATGAGTCCTCATCCTTATCTTGGTCCTAATCTTGTTGATTTTTGGATTCTTAAAAAAAGTTGATTCTTCTACTGTCCCCCTTATTACAAAATTGTTTAATTATTCTCTTTGCCATGGTGTTTTTCCACTGCTTGGAAGTGTGCTACAGTTAAACTCATATTTAAAGCTGGTGCAAAAACAGACTTGAATAACTATCATCCTATATCACTTCTTGCCCCCTTGTCCAAACTATTGGAAATAATTATTAGTGATCAAATAAACAAGTACGTGGAGAAATATAATCTTTGGACCCCTGCCCAGCATGGATTCAGGGTAGATCATGATACTGAGACTGCCTTTGTGAGGTTCACTGGCCACGCCCATACTGCCATTGATGGTGGTGGTATGGTGACTGCAGCCTTTGTGGACCTCACCAAGGCATTTAATCTTGTTGATCATGATCTTTTGATGAGAATGATGTTAAGGGTTAATTTTTCTGATGAAGTGATTTGGTAGTTTGGCCATTACTTGAGTGATAGAATACAGAGAACTTTTGCTGGTGGTTCCTTGTCTCAGGAAAATTTAATAAGATATGGGGTTCCAAAGGGGTCCATTTTGATGTCTTTATAAGTGGCATTGCAGAGGAACTGGAAGGAAAAGTATGTATCTTTGCAGACGACACAAAGATCTACAACAGGGTTGATACACAAGATGGAGTAGAAAGGATAAGAAGGGACTTGGCAAGGTTGGAGGAATGGTCAAATGTATGGCAGCTCAGATTCAATGCAAAGAAGTGCAAGATAATGCACCTGAGAAACAAAAACCCAGGGGAAGAGTACACAGTGGGGGGTGAGATACTGACAACAGTAAAAATGGAAAGGGGCCGGGGGTAATTATATCAGATGACCTAAAGGTGGGCAAGCAATGTGAGAAGGCAGTAAGGAAGGCTGGGGGGATACTGGGATGCATAGGGAGAGGCATCAATAGTAGAAAACAGGAAGTTGTTATCCCTCTGTATAGACAGTTGGTGAGACCCCATCTGGAGTACTGTGTGCAGTTCTGGAGACCCCATGTCCGCAAAGACATAGACAGAGTGGAGGCTATCCAGAGGAGGGCAACCAGAATGGTGCAAGGTCTGCACCAGAAGACATATGAAGAAAGACTAAAGGAGCTTAATATGTATACCCTTGAGGAAAGAAGGGAGAGAAGGGACCTGATAGAAATTTTCAAGTACCTCTAGGGAATCAACAAAGTCCAAAAGGGTAGCATCTTTCAAAAAAGGAGATGTGCAAGAACAAGGGGACACAATTTGAAGATGGGGGGGCGGCTCACAGATAATGTGAAGAAGTATTTTTTCACAGAGAGAGAGTTGTGGATGCATGTAATAGCCTCCCTGAGGAGGTCATGGAGTCAAGAACAGTGGGGGAATCCAAGAATGCATGGGGACAGACATAAGGTAGTCCTAGCAGGGGGTAGGAGGAAGTAAGCTATTGGTTAACTAGGATCTGCAGCTTATCTGTTAGGTAGGAAAATGGGCAGACTAGGTGGGCCAAGCGGTCCTTATCTGCTGTCAAATTCTATGTTTCTATGTTTCTACTCTATGTTTCTATGTTTTTGCTGTTTGTTAATACATTACCTGAAATTTGTACTGCTATGGAAATGACTTTATTTGCTGATGATGCTGTATTATTTTGTACTGGTAATGATGTTGAAAAGTTACAGGAAAATCTTCAGAAGAACTTTCTTGCTTTACGCACCTGGTTTGTTCAACATAGATTAACACATAATTCTGTTAAAACTAAATTGTTTTATTTTTTTCTGGTTGTAGGAACCAATCTAGTAATGATTTCAAGCTTAATGATAAATTTGGCAACTCAATTGAAAGGATTTGGTGGCGGTCACAGAGACGTGAGCCAACAAAAACCATGACTGGGACCTAAACATGCGGGGGTACACTATTGCTTAGGAAGGATAGAAAGGTGGGCAGAGGGGGTGGAGTGGCTATGTTCATTAGAGATGACATAGAAATTGCTAGGGTAGAAAAGGCAGAGGGAAATGTGGAGGTCTTATGGGTCACCTTATGATCCCCAGCAGGAGATAAGTCAAGCTGGGTGTAGTATATAGGCTCCTCGGGATGGGTGATGTTCTGGAGGATAGTTTGCTGGACAACATCATTGCCCAGTGTGGACCAAAAGGGGAAGGAGTGGTGTTGATGGGGGACCTTAATATGCCAGGTACAAACTGAGGAACCATGTCCTCTAAGGTGGCCAAGGAGCAGAGGCTGCTGGATGGCTTCCAGGATGTGTTCTTAACACAGCATGTGATGGAACCCACAAGGGAGGGGCATGTCCTGGATGTGGTTCTGGCAGATGGGGATCTGGTAAGGGATCTGGTTGTAGAGGATCCTCTGACTGGGAGCGACCACGATACTGTCTGGTTTCAAATAAGCATGTGGGGGTGAGATCTAGGACACTGGCAGTGACTTCAGGGGGGTAGACTTTGTTGGCATGGGAAATATTCTCAAGGATCACTTGAAGAGGATTACATCAATGACAAATGTGGAAAGGAGATGGGAGGTCATAAAATGGGGACTTCATGAGGCAGTCAGGACCTGAGCTAAGATGAAACATAAGGGAGCAAGGTCACATAAACCATGCTGGTGGTCCAGTGAGGTTCAGGTAGTGGTCAGAGAAAAGAAGGTGGCCTACAAAAGATATAAAACAACAAGAGGGGATAAGAAAATGTACCATCTTGCATCTAGAAAAGTCACCCAGATGGTGAGGGGGGCAAAGTCCAGTAAAGAACAGCGGCTGGCACAGGGGATACATGGAGGGAAAAAGGGGTTCTTCCAGTACATTGGGGAGTGGAGAAAAACTAAGGGCCATCTCAGCAGATTGAGATCAGAAGGAGGGTGGGTGGAAGAGGCGAGGGACTAGGCAGAGGTATTTAACGAGTACTTTTCCTCTGTGTTCTCTAGGAGGGGGGGGGATATCTACAAAGCAAGGCACGATGGGGATAGAAGTGGCAGTGAGGGGATCAGGGAGCAACAGAAATGGAGCAAGAGGAAGGGAGAGGTACCCCAGGGTGTCACATCAGGATAAGGATAAAAAGGCCAGTAAGGTGGAGGGGCGGATGATGCTATCTCCACCAAAAGGGTGTGGTTAGCCCTCAAGGACCTAAAGAAAGACAATCTCTGGGCCAGATGGCATTCATCTGAGAGTACTATGGGAATTAGGGACATACTGGCTGCACTCTGGCGGAGCTCTTCAACAGGTCACTTGAGACAGGAGGGTACCTAGAGATTGGTGGGAGGCACATGGTGCCAATCCATAAAGGGGGTCGAGGAAGTACCAGGTAACATAGACCCATCAGTTTGACCTCGGTGGTGGGGAAATTAATGGAGAGTATACTAAAAGAACGATTGGGGGTGTACTTGGAGGAGGTGGGAGGTCTGGATAGTCAGCAACATGGGTTTGTGTCAGGTAGATCATGTCAAACCAATCTCGTGGAGTTCTACGAATGGGTAACATCAGAACTGGACAGGGGAAAGCCTGTGGATGTATTATTCTTGGACTTCAGCAAGGCGTTTGACTCTGTCCCCCACAATGGTCTGGTGGAGAAACTGATGGGGTTGGGAGTAGGCCCTTTGATGGTCAGATGGATTGAAAACTGGCTAGCTGGATGCACCCAGAGAGTAGTGGTCGGTGGGAGCTCTCTCAAACCCTAAGAGTTGGTAGTGGGAGCCCACCGCAGGAGCTGGTCCTGGGTCCGATCCTGTTTAATGCATACATATCGGACATCAGGAGGGTATAGGGTGTGAAATGAGTCTCTTCGCTGATGACTCTAAGATGGGAGCAGTAGTTGAGGGAGAAAGGGAGGTTGGCCCTGCAAGGGACCTGGACACCCTGGAAGCTGGGCTCACACATGGAAATTAAATTTCAATATCACCAAGTGCAAGGTGTTACACCTATGGGGAACCCTAAACACAGGTACACCCTGGGAGAGGAGGTGCTGGAGGCCTCAATGGGGAAAAGACCTAGGGGTCATGGTGGATGCACGTATGAATAACTCTGAGCAGTGCAGGAGGTGGCTAGCAAGGCAAACAGGATGTTGGGATGCATCGTAAAGGGGATCACCTCTAGGGCAAGGAAGTGATTCCGACGCTGTACAATGGACTGGTTAGACCACACCTTGAGTACTGTGTACAGTACTGGAGACCACACTTGAAGAGGGACATACAGCTCCTGGAGAGGGTACAGAGGAGGGCAACGAAGATGATATGAGGACTAGGGGATTTGACGTATGAGGACAGACTTGAGGAGCTCTGCCTGTTTTCATTGGAGGAGAGGAGAGATGGGGGGCATGATTGAGGTCTTCAAGTACCTCAAGGGAATAAATAGGGTAAACATGGAGGGGATCTTTAGACTAAAGCAGGGAGGTATCACCAGAGGGCATGGTTTGAAGTTGGAAGGTGGAAGGGTGAGGGGGTAAAGAGGAAGAGGTTTTTCACTGAGAGGGTGGTGGACCCTTGGAATGCACTGCCTGGTGAGCTGGTTCAGAGATGCACAGTGGATGGCTTCAAGAAAGGGTGAGACAGACACAGAAAGTGGATGTATCAGATGATGGCCTGTCCCAGGGGGATATGGATGGTTGATAGAGGTTTCTGGAACACTAGGGGGGGGAGGGCCTCGACACCCAACTAGGGATCTGAGGTTCAAACAGACTCAATAGACCGTAAGGCCTAATCTGCTGGCAAATAGTATGTTAGTATGATTTATAATTTTGAGTATTTGGGCCTCATGTTGGATCAACATATAATCTTTGATCAGCATAGTGTATCATTAATTGCTCATTTACATCAGAGTCTAGGTGTGTTATTCTGTATTAGGAAGTTTCTTAATTCTGAGACAAGGACCCTCTTGGCAAATAGTTTTGTTCTCCTTACTGAGGTATGGCTCTATTGTTTATTCTTGTTCTTCTGCGAAAATGCTAAACAAACTTAAAACTACATACCACAGTACATTACATTTTATTACCTGTTTACCTAGGTTGACCCATCATTGCATCTTATATGAGAAATCGGGTTGTTTACCTCTTAGTGCTTTTTTAATCTTAGATCTTCAACTTTTTCATAAGATTCAAATAGGTCTTATGCCAGATAGTGTTGTTAGTTTGTTCCCCATCTCCGTGTCTACTATTTCTGTTAGAACAAGTACAAGAAAGTAGTTTAAACTACCTCAGATTAGAACTAATTTTATGCAGAATGCGATACAATTTGAATTAATTAGACAGCATAATCAATTACCAAATAATATAACTGACTGTCATACTATGTCAGGTTTTAAGGGTTTACTTAAACAACAATATTTGCCTGAGGTTGTTTGTAATTGTTTTTAATGTTTTGATTATGTAATTATATGTTTTTGTTGTTTTTGTTTATGTTAAATTGTTGGTTTTTATATTTACTTTATATTGTTATTGTCACTGAACATCTGTGAAAATGGGTATTTTTTGCTCATAGATTTTTCAGTACAAAATAAATGAAATGAAATGAAAACAGTTTCCTTTCCCAGCAGAGGCTACTCCTTCCCTGAAGGCCACGATTGAATCTCTTTTGAAGGAAGAGGTCATCAGGCTGTGTGTCCACTGTCAATTCCCCAGTATGGCCTGTGAAGAAATCCAACAATAGTTGGAGACTATTGACTACAGGATGTTCAATCATACAACCCCAAGCTGTGCACCCACAGTGGCTTCAGCCCCTATGTGCTCAAGCTCCTCTAGCCTGAACTCAGATGGTTCAGCACCCTTGACCTCTCCAATGGTTTTTGGTCACTGCCATTGGCCCCTGATCACCACTGAAAGTTTGTATTTACCTTTGAGTGACTCTTGTAAAAATGGACCTGCCTGCCACAGGGATTTCACATTAGTCCCTCCCTCTTTCACATTCACATGAAGGATGCTCTAAAGGGGTTTTCTTGCCCAGAATGTCTCCTGCAATATGTGGATGACCAGCTATTGGCCACAGCAGACCTCAAGAGACACCTGCAACATCTACAGGAACTCCTTGCACTTCTGCAAAAAGCAAGCCTCAAGTGCAATCCAGCAAAAGCATAACTTTGCCACCTTGAAGTTTCCTTTTTGGACCTGAGCATTACCATGGACAGTAGAAGCTAAGCCTTGGACATGGTCCAAGGCATCCAAGACTTACCTTTACCTATGAGTATTTTCACTTTTTGGAATTTCCTGGGCATGGTTAACTAGTCCAGAGATTTTATCTGTAATTTTCCATAGAAGACTGCACCCCTGTATGAGTTACTGAAAAAGGACATTCCTTGGAGGTGGAAGACTAGGTTTGCTGGCAAGGGCACCTAGCTTCACCTGAGCTCTTTTCTTCTAGGTTGCTTGAAAGGACAGAGCAAAGAACCTTACCAGAGCAAGGAAAATGATTAAGGCTTCTTTTGGCTCAGCAGATTTACTGTGTGTTGTTATTTTTATTTCTTGCTCACAGGGATTGTTACTGTTTGTTGCTAACATTTTATTGCTTTATTTTTCTCTGATTCAAATTGTTGTTGCTGGGTATACATTCTGCTGCATTATAACAGGGTGTGCCTACAGGTGTGTGTTTACAGATTACTGCTGTAATCTTCTGATTCAAATATTCTTTTACAAGGTATATCTTCTGTTACTGCTTTTTCTCTGTAGCAAAGTGTTCCTTACAGGGTATATCTTCTGTGAAATTATTACAGGTGGTGCTTGACAGATTTTACAGTTTTATCTATCATTAGGATATGCTTTCAGGGCTATTGCATTTGTTTCTGGCTGATTTTTTCTGCTCTTACCTCCTTGTTTCTTTCATCCGTGGTTATTCTTTTTCAGCAGGGGAAGGTCCCAGCCACCCACCCCCATTCCCAACCACCCCACACTACACTCCTTTTATAGGGTAGCACAGTCATGACATTTCCTGTAGCAAAGCAGGAAGGGGTGGATCAGAGGGGTATCCACACAGTGACCTCATTCACAGGGGCACAAGTAATTTAACTTGTTATAACAAGCTATACAAAAACAAACAAAATACAAAATCAAACTTTTGCTGTCATTTTCCTAGTTCTAATTACTCTGATAAGGTTATAAACCCAGAAACTTATCTGGAATGGATATTATTTCCTGCAGGCACTGCAGGACACTTTTTAAAAGGGCAGTTTTACAGGATTTGGGACACTGTCCTACATGTTGGGCCATTGGAGATCTAAGGGCTCTACTCCAGGCAGCATGGGCAGAGATTGCACACCTCAAATTGCATATTCAGGACGAAATATATTATAAGAACTACCCACCATTTCCCAACATCCAACAGAAGCACCTCAACCGCAGAGGATAGCTGGTCCAGGAGGTTGGCAGGTGGTTAGGAGGGGCAAATCAGGTGCCCCATCACTTGGTGCTCTCCAACATATGACCTCCGCAAACCATATAAAAACTACAAACAGGTATCTGCCTCTATCTCTGAAATCAAACAAAGGGGCAGAGGACACTGCAGAGCAGGAAACTGCAGCACAGGAGCTAGCACAACAAAACTCACCCAAAACAGGAACCAAAGCAAAAAAAGCAAAAAGGAAATCCAAAAAACTTCTGATCATAGGAGACTCCATGATTCAGGGAGTTGATACCTATCTCCAGCCAGGGGTAATGGTCAGATGTCTCCCAGGTACATCAGTGTGGAGAGACACTGACCAAATTGCTAAAATTGTACAGGAAGCAGGAGAAAACATTGACATCCTGGTACACATATGGACTAACGATCTTGTCAGCCAGTCAGTTGTGGAGACCAAGGAACACCTGACCAGGCTGGGTGACAAACTATCATCTATTTCATCCGGCATCTCCTTCTGTCTGGGGGGAGGGATGGAAGGAAGGTCAGAGAAGGGGAGATAGGGTAGCTAAACATGTGGCTCAAGGGCTGGTGCCATGAAAAAGGACACAAATTTGTAGTGAACTGGCAACAGTTTTGGGAGCGAAAGTTCTTTACATTTGATGGACTGCATCTGACTAAGGAGGGAGTCAGTGCAATGGAGCAGAAGTTTGATGTCTTTGCAGAATATTTAAACTAGGAAATGGGAAGAGGGGTGCAGCACCCGATATGTCGAATGGGAAGAACACCTCTCCCCATCAGCTAGTGGTCAAACAGGAGTTCAGCATGTTTGTAGTTCATTTGCATCACCAGGGAAGGAAAAAGGTCCAGCTCCCCATATGACACAAAGGGGAAATGCCAGACCTCACCCAACAACTAACACACCAAAATATGGCCAGTGGAAAATCATGTACACAAATGCTCGCAGTCTGGGAAACAACATTCCAGACCTGCAGGTGATAATGACAGAGGCTAAACAGAACATACTGTAGGAGCCATTAGCGAGACATGGTTTACCAGTAACCACACTTGAAAGACTTCAGTACCTGGCTATGTACTGTTCAGAAGATACCGAGGTGCAAAAAGGGGGAGTGGAGTGGCTCTTAATGTCAATGAAAATATCAAAGCTACAGAAATTCAGAATACATATAAGGAGCAAGAAGAATTGTGGGTCACCCTGGAAACAGGAAATGGGACAGCCATACGAACTGGGGTTGTCTACAGGCCTTCAAACTGGGGGAAGACATAGACACATTACTGTTAGAAGAAATATAAAACATGACAGCTAAAGAGGAGCTTCTGATAATGGGGGACTTTAACATGCCAGAAACAGATTGATCAATACCAGCAGGAACATCTGCCAGAACTGGACACTAAGTGGATTCCCTTCAAGGGGAGGGCCTCAAACAACTGGTACAACAACCCACAAGATACAGGGCTATCCTAGATCTAGTACTGACTAAGGGGGAAAAGATCACAGATCTCCATGTAGAAGGTCACCTGGGGGCCAGTGACCATCACACGGTATGGTTCAATGTGGCCTTTAGAACTAAATCATCTCATTCCAAGGCACAAATATGGGATTTTAGAGGAGCTGACTTTGATAAGATGGCTAACAGAGCTAAGCTAGCCCTGGCAAAAAGAAATACATGTGAGTGGGGGTACAGGCAAAGTGGGCAAGCATTAAAGATGCAATACTGGAAGCAACCTTCCATTGTGTTAGACAGAAAAGGAAGTGCAAAAGAAGAAGGAAACCACTTTGGTCCTCAAAAACAGTAGCAGAAAAGGCCAGAGCCAAAAGGCTGGCCTTCAGGACATATAAGGGAACACAGCGGGATGAAGATAGGGAGGCATACCAAACTTCCCTAAGGGAAGCAGGGAAAGGAGTAAGGCAGGCAAAGGACCAAACTGAGGCAATACTAGCACAAACAGTTAAAGAAGTGACAAGACTTTCTATAGATACATTAGTGAAAGGAGAAGGTCCAGAGGGAGTATTGCTAAGATCAAAGGGAATAAGGGGGCGTGTGAGGAGGAGGACCATGTAAAAGCATCTATCCTAAATAGATACATCTGCTCAGTATTTACTGAAGAGAAGTTAGGGCAGGATCCACAGCTCAGCACCATGGACACAGGGAGGAGGGAGGCGTGCACTAGTCCCTTCACAAAAAAAGAGTCCTACAAGAGCTCAATAAGCTCAGGGTGGACAAGGCAATGGGACCTGATGACATACATCCTAGGGTACTAAAGGGGCTAAGGGTGGAACTAGCAGAGCCATTATCAGAACTGTTTAGTGAGTGTCTGAGCACAGAAGATGTGCAGAAGACTGGACAAGGGCCCATGTGATCCCACTCCACAAGAGTGGTAGCAGGGAGGAGGCAGAGAACTACAGACTGGTCAGTCTTACCTTGGTAGTGGGGAAGATTATGGAGGTACTCCTTAAGGAAAGGATAGTGCAACACCTGGAATCAATAGGAGCACAGGATCCAAGACAGCATGGGTTTACAGCAGGAAGGTCCTGTCAAACTAATCTCATAGATTTCTTTGACTGGGTAACCAGAGTGGTGGACCAAGGGGAAGCAGTTAATGTCACCTTCTATGACTTCAGCAAAGATTTCAATACTGGTCCACATAGAAGATTGATTAATAAGCTCGGTAGGCTTGGGGTGGGTCAGAAGTTGGCCAACTGGGTGGCAAATTGGTTAATGGGCAGAAAACAGAGTGGTGGTAAACTGTATACAGTCAGAAGAGATATAAGTCACAAGCGGGGTACCTCAGGGATCAGTCCTGGGGCCAGTCATCTTCAATATCTTCATCAGTGACATTGCAGATGGGCTGGAGGGTAAGGGCTGTCTGTTTGCAGATGGCACCAAGATCTGCAACAGAGTAGATGATCCAGATGGTGTGGGCAGATTGAGAAGAGCACTGAATAAACTGGCAAAATGGTCGGAAGAGTGGCAATTGGGGTTTAAGGCAAAGAAGTGCAAGATCATGCACATAGGGAATAGAAACTCTGAAGCCACCTATAACCTGGGAGGGGAGTTGCTGGCAGTCTCAAGGGAAGAAAGAGACTTGGGCATCATCATCATCACAGGTGATCTGAAATCATCCAAACAGACCACTAAAGCAGTAGGTAGGGCTAGGGGGATGCTGGGGTGTATTAGTAGAGGTATCACAAGTTGTAAGAGGGAGGTAATAATCCCTCTTTACAAGACATTGGTTAGGCCCCATCTGGAGTACTGCGTGTAGTACTGGAGGCCACACCTTCACAAGGACATTAACCAAATTGAGGCAGTCCAGAGAAGGTCAACCAAAATGGTGCAGGGACTGCATCAGAAAACATATGAGGATAGATTAATGGAGCTCAATATGTATACCCTAGAGCAAAGGATGGAGAAAGGTGATATGATTGAAACATTCAAACACCTTAAGGGCATTAACAAGTAAAGAGTCTAGCATGTTTCAATATAAGAAAAATAGCAGAACAAGAAAACTAAAAATACCACCAACAGCTTAATCTGGTTCAAATTGAGTTGCTTACCATCTATATCCCCCATCCCCGGTCACCCCTGAAAAGGGACTTCTAGGCCCAGTGGGCTTACCAGGTCAAGAAAACAAACAAACAAGAGGACATAATATGAGAGGAAGGCCAATTAAGGGATAATGTGAAGAAGTTATTTCTCACCAAAAGGGTGGTGGATGCATGTAACAGTCTACCTCAGGAAGTGGTGGATATGAATACAGTGCAGGTCTTCAAACAGGCATGGGATAGGCATATGGGAGCAATACAGATGAGTATGAATAGATAGACCATTGACAGAGCAAATGACAATGGCACATTCATAAGGTAGAACAAGAAATGGGCAGACTGGAAGGGCCTTGCAGTCCTTATCTGCCATCAATTTCTATGTTTCTATGTTGGTCATGGGGACCAAAACATACTGCTGTTGTCACGTCTTTGAAGCATGCTTTTGCCTCAGCTCCAGCACTGGTCAATCCAAACCCAGAACTGCCCTTCCATTTAAAAATGGCCACCACAGACAGTGAGATGTCTGTGGTACTGGCACAGAAGGTACATAGAGCATTAAGGCCTATTGCCTATGCTTCTCAAGTCCTCACCCCAGTGGAACAGAAGTACTTTCTTTGTGGAAGGAACCTCCTTGCCATGGCTTGGGCCATTATGCATTTCACATACATCATAGGCTTCTCACCTGTGATACTGCACACCAATCATACCCCTACCAATTTACTGTTATCAGACAGAGTTAAAGATGGTAACTTCTCTAACACTAGACTTTCATATTGGTCAATTCTCCTGCAAAACAGACATTACTGTACACCCCACAAAGATGCCATTCATCTTGGCACAGGGGTTCCTTTAGCAAGGAGAACCACATGAGTTTGGCCTGGAACCACCTGGTCTACCAGAACTGTTCCCTTTTCTGTCCATCACTGCTACTGTACTGGCAGACCTAGCCATACACCACATCCTCACTGATGGCTCATTCTTTTATCAAGAAGGACAACAGGTGGCAGGCTTTGGGGTTCTGGTCCTCTGCATCAATGGTGACACCATGGAGGCATCCAGGCAGTGCACAACTCAATCCTCACAGTATGCAATACTAGCAGCTATTGCCTGCACTCTTGAAGTTGTCCATGATAAAGAGGAGGAGGACACCATCATTTTTCCTGATTCTGCATGGGTAAGCAACACTCTGAGTTTCTTCCCTTTTGGAAGACCCATGACTATGCTTCCTCAGACAGAACCCCGTTAAACATAGGGATTTGGCCCACTCCATTGACAACCTGACTGAAAAACTCCCCTTTAAATTTTACATCTGAAAGGTAAAGGCCCATACCAAATCAGCCCCATTTTATGAGTACAATGATTGAGCTGATGTGCTTAAGGAATGGGAGGTATGGACAGTGCTGTCCCCTACCAAGAAACAAACTGGGACCCACAAAGTAGTCACTCAGAAAAAGGTGCAGGTACCCCCAATGGATCTGACTACAGCACAGATGGCAGATTCTGAAATCAAAGAGGTATATGAGTACCCTCCAAAGAGACAGAGAATGAAATGTAGGTGGGAAACCCCTTTAAGAGACATTCTAAAGATCTAATGCTCTCAGCAGATCAGAATTTAGTTTTGTACAACTCTAGGGATGCAAAATTATGGGTGGTCCCCAAGGATTTCTGAAAAGTGTTCATTTACAAGGTCCATGATACACCTACAGGTGGACACCAAGGTATAGACAAGATGCTACAGAGATTGAAAACTGCAGACTGGTGGTCTTGTCAATCAACAGATGTACAACGCTATGTTGACAACTGTAACACATGTGCCCAAAGCAAACCCTCCCTGGAAAGAAAAATGCCAAGCTATTGCTGCGAAAGCAGTCTGGTCCCTGGAATGCCATACAAATTGTTTTTATTGGGCCCTTTCCCTTTACCAGCAGGATCAACAAGTATGCTCTTGTAATCACAAATCTCTTCTCCAAATGAGTTGAGGCCTTTGCTTGCAGAAACAATACTGTGAAGGCTACAGCCAAGATCCTGGTAGGACAGGTATTTTTTAGATGGGGCCTACCGCTAAAGGTGTATTCCGTTAAGGGTGCTAGTTTTATTGGACAATTGATGCAGGAATACTTGGGATTGCTGGAAGTCAAACAGAAGTTTCACACAGACTATCACCTCCAGTCTTCTGGACAAGTAACAGATTAAGTTGACTTTGTGTAAATTTGCAAATGAAAATACCAAAAATTGGGATACTGTGTTGCTCTTATTCTTAACAGAAATCAGAGCCATCCCTGCAGCAGTAACCCAGTGCACACCCTTTGAGGCAATGACTGACTGGCAGGTGAGACTGCCAGAACATTTATGGGTAGCTCTCAAAACCCCAACCATGGATGGGGTGTTGGCTGACACTTATGCTCAACAACTGAGAGACAATGTGGTTCAGATCTCTCACTTTGCCACCCAAAACATGGGAAAAACTCAGTAGAGATACAAAATGTACCTTGACAGGACTGTCAGAGAAGTTGATTACCAAGTTGATGAGCAAGTTAAGGTATTGTGATATGGTGCACAAGCCCATTCATTGGTCAACAAGTGGGCCAGTCCCTTCTACATCATGAACAAATTGAGCCCTGCTGTGAAGTACAGCTGACAAACATGAAGGAACCAAACAAAAATAGTACCATGCCAATCACCTGAAACTGTACAAAGGTGTTTAAGTCTCCTTCCCTGGATTGGGTGGGGGATATGGATTTTTCTCTATTTCTGTTTGATTTTTCTGAATGTTGTGAATCACAATCTACATTTTATTGTGTGCTTTGGTAAGTGTTGTGGAACCAGCCTTGAAGCATCTCCAGACACTTTTGCAACAGCTGAGTCTTACTCCTCCTGAGACCCATATCACTGCATCTTCCAATGGGGGCATGGCCATCTGACTTACATCTACTCATGTGACTGTGACTGAAGGAAAAGATGCCTATCTTAGGGCCATGGTGGTATCTCCAGATAACTTTAATGTGCAGATCGAATGGAGAACTAGTAATTTTACTGAAGAGGGCTTCCAAGTGACTCACCTTGCCAAATGGACCTTTGATGGTTGGCCCAATATCTGTATTTGTCCTGATGGACATATGCCAAGTCAACCATCATCATACAGGACCTTATTTTATTGCAGCAGCATTGGGACCAGAATTCTCTGCCAAGTATTTCAAGACTACCATGCGCCAAGATTGTGTAACCCAATCTATTGCAACTGCTGCTCTAGCCTTACAGTTATACCAGCCTCTCCTGATGAACCTTTACAATGCCCCATACTGGAATCAGGCCCACCCAGTTGTCTGGCAGCTACTTCTATTCCTGAGACATTTATTAAAAATGTTAATGTTATGCCTGCTTCTGTTGTTTTTAACATTTCTCATTAGAACATGGCCGAGTTTGGTCACTGCTCCAGTACGAATGTTTCAAGATTTAATGCTACCATGTTACTAGACATTGTTGCAGCATATCAGGCATGAGCACATGTCTCTATAGCTGGGCAACACACTACTGAGCATAGACACACGTTCCACTCCAAACGCCCTAAACCGAGTTTGGACATGGCCGGCTTTGCAGGAATTGAAGGTACTGTGACAGGTGAGTTTGGCTCTGGCCTGTCAATTTGGAATAGAGCCGATTTGTCCTCAAAAGGTAATACAGCCCATGCTATATGGTGTTCATAGTTTATCTCAGGAGGAAAGATTCACAGTGTATAACATACACGATATAACACGTTTAATTAATGAAACCCCCCAAAAAATCAATTAATTGATTTACTATAATAACAAAGAAGCTAAAGAGCACCACATAGGCAGGAAAATCATTTGTTCAGCTTATGGTAGTTATGCCATAACACTATCACTAATCTCTTCGGGGATCTGGAATAGGGGCATATCCCTGATTTGATCAAGATAGACATATAGCTTGATGGTACCTCCCCTATTGTAGAACTCTGACATGTACTACCAAGTGCACAACCAGAACAGTTTCTTTTTCTTTAGCTACTGCTAGGAACTTGTGTTATGTCACACCACACCCAAATCATGGACCCTGCTACTCGACATGCCATTGTGACATTAGGGACACTATGTATGTTTCTTTTTCGGTGTCTCTACCAATTTTCGAGAATGGTTCTTCAGTCTGCGACAAGCTGGCAAAAGTCCACTCCATGGGCAATCTTGAGAGTAGCATCTACAGAGAACAAATTAACCTTCCTCTCTTGCTGGTGTTTCATCCTTAACTGGATGCCTAGGTAGCCCCGCATATGGACTGTTGTGCAATAAAGGGCTACTGCTACTTGTGCTGATGCGATGTCTTTGATATAACTATGCCAGTGTGTGGTTACTCAATGAATTCTATGGACTGGTCACATACTTTTGAGGATGATCTTTTCAAATATACTTCAGCTCATGTCAATGTAACATCACTGACTCAAGCAACTCCAGCATCACCTCAACAACACATGTCATGAGAAGCCATGCAACATCTCACTAGCCAGATAACAGTTGCCTCCATTACCTGCCCAACTCATGAAGTGGCAACTTCCTCAAGTTCAAGTTACTTACAACAGTGAAGGACAATACTGCTTTGTGACCAAATGCAATAATTACTCCTATGGACCTCTCAACTCTGGTGTCACCTCGCCCAACCTTTGCTTTGTACCACACAAATGCACTATCATCAGCCGTACTGTTATCACACCTGTTCCCAACCCGGAACTTGATTACATTGATAGCCACCCTGACTATGTCAATGCTATAGAATAGTATTTACCAGTTTCCAATGTGCATATTGACCCATTCACCCTGAATCTTAAATCTTTATTAGATAAAAAGGATACACATCTTATTCATATCATTAATAATAGTACTAAAGCTTGTAATTCTCATAATGTACTATTTCATGATGCTGATTTAAGTACTGCATTATCTAACACTTGGTTAGAACTTACATATAAAGGTTTTGTTATTATTCAAATCTTTTTGAATTTTTCCTTGTTAATGACTTATGCTGCCTATGCCACACTCTTCAACAACACCGTGCTCAGCTACAATTTCTTTATGCCACTCATTCTACCAAGATTTAGCCCACATTACTTACCCTATTGGTGTTGCCACTTTATAAGCTAATAAGTGGAGGAATATGTTGCACAAGACATCCCGCATATCTATATACCCCCATGCATGCTTTAGTACTCATTACTGTGGCATAAGGTATAATCCGTATTTCTTTATATCTGTAATTTTTTGCTTAGGAACCTTTTTATCCAGCACTATAGTTTGGTAGTGCTTGTGCACCACCTAGAACATTCTGCACTGTTGTAATAGTCAGGACCTTTTATGAATTGTTATATCTTTTACCCCAAAGTAAACTTAGTCAGCAATGCATCCTTATCAGTGTGTACATGCAAAACCAAATATGATCTAACTTCACTCGCTTGTGTGGACATTTTGTTATTTTGGACTGGTGAGTGTTTCATGACTTACTTCACCCCTGAGGCTTCCTATGTCACAGTGAACCTATTCCCTGCAGGTGGCTCCTTTTCGTCCTGGATCTAACTGTCTTGGGTGTGAGCTGTCCACCAAAACCCACCAATATTATTGCTGTATTTTGCTTTTCTGCCTTTTAGCAGAGACCATTACCTAGTAACATACTTTATTTCTAGTATAAGACTTTGTGTAAGACTGTCTTTCTCTGAGTTTACCTGACAACACTGTGGTGTTTGGAGGCTTCCAAACTCCCATCAGCTATGCTGTTTATCTGTTCTTTCTGGAATAAACTACTTTGCTGCATCTGGGCTTCTGTGTCATGTTTTGCCACAGGTCTAGACTCTGCTGAGTAACAAGATAAAACATTTGAAAGTGAAAAATTTGTCAGTGAAAAATATGAAAGTGAAAATAGTATTACTGAAAAGTAGTTTAGTAGGAAAAAACAAGTAACTAAATAGTGAACAGAATACTTTTCTTGGCACAGGGACCAGAGGGCCATATATGCCTGCATCTAAAGCTTCACATAAGCATTTGGCCCAGATGGACTCTTTCCTTGGTGCAGAGCCAGATGGTTCTGTTTATCTGCATCTGTTGTTGCATGGAAGCACAAGGCATAGGGGGCCATACGCTTCCACAGCCTCACAGACAACCCCATAGATTATTGTCTTGAGGCCCTCCACATCTGCATCTATTGTTGCCCTCCATGCAGATGGAGCCTTCACTTGGTGCAGGGCCATGAAGGCCCTGCATCTGCATCTGTAGTCACATGGAAGCACAGAGCTTACAGACTGACAAGATAAATGCTTTTGCAAGTTTAAAGTTTTAAAATTATAAAATTTTTCAGTAACATTATTTTCACATTTGTATTTTTTACTTCCACATTTTTCACTTTTGTATGTTTTTTTGGTTCTCTTTTTCTCCCCTTCTAGTCAGCCCTCCTTCTGATGAGTTCCCTAGCTTCATCACCAGGATGTCTGCTGGGACTTACTTGCCAGCCCTCTTGCACCAGGGTTTGCCCCTCCAGTGGTGTCGGCTACATTCTACAAGCCCCCTCCAAAAAGAATGGATCTGGTTCTGGTCAGCATGGCCAGCTGATCGAGTGCGAGTCTATAGGTGCTCATCATCATCCTGCTGCCAGTTTTTTCCTTCAGTTTCTTGCCCCAGGAGACGTGACAGTCAATGAGGTCATGGTTTACCATGTACTCCAGCGTGAAGTACACTAATGTCTGCTACACCTCCCAAATGTCTTTGCCTAGGCTGCCTTTCCCCCAGCTTCTGCCAAGGGTCAGGCAAGCTTTGGGGCTCTGTCACCCTCCCCCAGAGGAGGAGAGAAGTCCTACGGATACTCAGTCCTACTCCCCCCATGCAAGCCCACCAATAGCCTGGATTTGCTTCCAGACCTGGGTCATCGATGTTGCAAGTGGTAGCGCTACCACTGCACCAGTGGGCCAGACCCACTTTCATATATTTTGACAACCACATCACAAATGCGATTCAGATGAAAGTGATTCTCATGTTAGGGAAAATGTTCATCAGTGAAAATGTTCAAAAGAGATTTTTAAATGACAAAAGTAATTTCTGTTCCTTACTTTTCACTAATGCAAAAATCCAGCTATTCTTAGAATGTTTATTTTTTTATGGAATATGCACTGAAAACTTTGTCCCAGGATCCCTTTTGTCCAATAATCCACAACCACACAGACTTTTGGTGCTCAGTCAGCAATTGTTTATTTTTCCATAACTCACTTTACAACTCTAATAATTCTCTGTATACTAGGCACAAGGGAATAATACAGCTGAGTAAGAATAAAACAGACAAATGTTCAGAATAGACATATGGCAGCAGCAACCAGGTAGGACAAAAATGGGCAGACTAGATTGGCCTGGCAGTCCTTAGCTGCCATCAACTTCTATGTTTTTATGTTTCTATTCACTCCATCCAATATATATCACCTTAAGTCCTTAAATCACAGTATTTTATTGTCACCAATCCTCCATTTTCTTCCATAATTCAGCCCCACCCCCCCATGTGTACACCTGGGAAGGCCTCCTCATTTTCCTTCAGCTGTCTCTCCTGCTAGAGTCCTAAGCCCTCTGGATGTAACTTAGAGGTGCCCACTCCCAGACTCAATATATACCCAGGCTGGGTCCCCCTCACCCATACCCCTTACCCCCTTTTTTCTTTCCTCTGCAGGCCCCTTCTACTTTTTCTTTCCTCCTTTTTGCTTCTTTCCTCCACTAGCCCATCTCCATCTTTGCTTTGGAAGATGGGCTCCCTCCCCTTTTACTGGGTCCCTACTCACTTTTCCTCTACTCTATCCCTGTCCTTAGATCAAGGCTAAAAATGTCCAGCCCAGTGTTGGACAGGTATACCCCATCCACTCTATATGTACCTGGACACACATTTATTATCTCCTCATGTTTAATCACCCTGGCTCCATCTCTTTAATGAATGCTCCTACCAGCCTATTCATTTATCTTCTGGCTTCATCAATGACCTTTTTATCCATGGTGTACCCCCATACCCATCTCAGTAAAATCTCAGACATAGCCTCTGCCGCCCTTAGCCACCATTCCTTTATTTTTAAAACAGCACTTTTTATCTTCCCAAAATATATCTAACCAGGGCCTGGTCCCCAGGTAATTTCTCCCCAAATGCAATATGAGCAAGTCCAATTCTGTCCATCTCATCTTTAGATCTTCTAATAACAGAAGCAGCTGTGGCCAGTGCATGACCCTGATGCTGCTCCATTGCACTTTGGTCTGTCCCACATCCTGATGTAGCTGTCTCCCCTTGGGGTGCATGCTGCTCTCCGCTCCACCCAGTATATGAATGAGTGGCCACATATCCATATTTCCCTAACTGTTTTGGGGACCAAAATATAAGTATAATATGTTAGTTGTAATGCAGTTGCTGTCCTCTCCTTTTAGCACCCTGCCCCCCTTTTCATGCTTGCATCAGCCATCCATCTCACTGGCCAGAGTCTCGTACATCACTGCAAGAAACAAAGAGAAAACTGTTAATATAATAATTCCCACGCATACTTTTTGTAGCAGTCCAATGTCCACCTTCCCACCTTTTTTACCTCCTCCCCAGAACCTCCGCATGCTGGCACCTCTGAGGCAGCCCCAATTCGGAAGGAGTTAGATGAATATCCCCATGGATCCTCCTCTAGGAATTCTAACCCCTTCTTTAGCACTGCCACCATTTGGGCTCCTGTGATCGGGCTTTCATTGCTATGCATTAATAACGGGCCCCCTACTATTGGCCTCACCTCCAGATACTCTGCCAGCACCCAGGCTACACAAATCTCTGGCACCTTGTGCCATGCCAACAGCACCACCATCCTTTTACCTGCCTGGTCTGTCTTAGACCAGTGTAGTCAAATCTGCACTCCACCTTTCTGCTCACACATGTCCTCTTTTAAAATTCCTTTTTGTTCCCCTGTCCACCCCATGTGAACAACTTTGCTAACCCTAATAGCCCCATGAAACATGGTCATATATATGGCTGCAAACAGGCATGCCTCCAATACTATATAGCAGACCCTATGTAGAGTCCCACTCTAACGGACCAACAGGGCCTCCAAAATGAGGCACCTGCCATCCAGAATCAAGCTCTTCAGTCGCAATCACCCCTGCATCATCTGCTGTATCAATAGTCCCCTCCTCGAATCCCCCCAACCCCAGAGGCATGCACCACCCCTTCCTTACATTTATTAACCACAAACTTGGCCAGCTGTTCCTCCATGACTGGACCACTTACCTCCATTTTGTGTTGCTCTCTAAAGGCATGGAACACTCTCCATGAGCCTTCATATGCCCTCAGCATCCATGCTGACCAGGAGTTCCAAAACAGTAATTTAGCTCCTTCCATCAAATTTCCTACATCACAGTTGGTACCTCTGTCCTCCTGCCTTCTGCCCCTAGGGCATGGGCTCAAAATCTGTCCATCTGGAGATGGAATAAGCTGTCAGCTATGGTGTTCTGGGCCCCTTCAATGTGTTTTTCCCAAAAAGATAAATTCAGCTCTAACCCCTGCAGCACTAACTGCCTCATTAGCCTCATTACTGTCTCCTACACCACCCTACACTGATTAAGAGCATCCACCACCACCCTGCTTTCACACCAAAAGTTACCTTCTGGTTCCATAGGTGCTCTCCCATACTACCATGGCCACCCAAATTGGAAAGATTTCTAATAAGGTTATGTCCTGCATTAATCCCCTCTCCTTCCATTCCACTAGCCAAAGCTCAGATACCCACCTCCCTTTAAAATAGGCACTCATTCCAAGTGTCCCAGACACATCCATGTATATCTCCAAATTGGTGTTATAGTCCCAGTCTTCCTGCCAAAAAAGTAACCCAGTTATAGTTTTATAGGAACTGATTCCATAGCTAAATCTTCCCATATGCCTTTATTTATATCAACCAAATGATGCAGCAGGGTGGCCCCTCTTGTTGCCCTGGCCAACCGCTGAGTAAATTGCACTCTGGGGCTATCACCCAGCAGGTGAAGTTTAAATGACCCAATAGCTTTTTGACCACCCTCAACATTGCCTGTCTTTTTCCCCTTACTGTATCTAGTAGGACCTTTCAACTTGTGGAGCTTCTGGACTGAGAGCCAAAACAAACCCCACCTTCATGTCTATCTGAATCCCTAAATAACTGATTCTATGACTGGGGCCTTCCATCTTGTCCTCTGCTATAGTTACTCTTAACTGTTCACACATCTCCTTGAACTGCCTTAATATATGGGCCGTTTCTGCCTTCACATCACTAAAAGAAAACCATCCAAGTAGTGTATGACTGCTTGGTGGCCATACCTGTCCTGGAAAATCCATCACAGCCATGTACTGGAAAGTTCAAATGTGGCACATGTTACCAAACATCCCATCGGCCAGGCCTTTTCAAAATAATAATTTCCCTGATAACTGAAACCTAACAAATCCCAGTTCTCCAGCCTGACAGGGAGGAGCCAGAAAGCAGCCTTTACATTTGTTTTGGCCAGGTAGGCCCTGTTTATCACCCTATTCATCTGCAATCCATGATCCATTGTCACATATGACACCCTGCTGTCCTCCTTGCCTATGTAGTCATTCACCGAGTCTCCTTCAGGGTATGGAAGGAGGTGAATCATCCTATATTCCCCCGGTTGCTTCTTTGGCACCAAACTCAGCAGTGATACCCTGAAGTTGGCCAGAGGAGGGGTTTGGAAAATAACTTCTACACATCCTGCCTTGATCTCCTTCTCTATTTTTCTATACAGAATCTCCTCACCTTCTACAGATTCCAAGTTTTGGGCCTTCATGGCCATCCTTTCCCCCTTAAATTGAAGGCTAAAACCTTTTTCAAACCACACCCATAGGATCTCCCTGGCCACCTGGTCAGGGTACCCTCTATCCACTCCTGCAGCACCTTTAACTTAATAGGAGTCCGGGCCATTTGGAATCGAGACACCCTTTCCTTCCTGTCCTAGATCTCATTTACCACCTGTGCCCTAGGCATATCCTGTACCAAATCCAAAGCCCATGCCCCAGTTACCCTGCCCCCAATTCCCCACTGCTGCCCCAAGAACCCACCCTCAAAATGGGTGCCCACTGGTTCCTACCTCACTGCTCCTGTCCCCATAAGACCGGCACCTCACCAGCAGGTGATTTCCATTACACTTGGAACAAGCATGCTTAAATTGGCAATTGGACCAAGAACATTGTGCCCTGTTTAATATGCAACAGAACTTCTTGGGGTTCCCCTCCCCCTCACTCCATCCCCCCAATTTCCTTCCTGCCCCATCATGGTCTCAAACCACAAGTCAGAATGCCTTGTGTTCCATCATGCAGACCCATGAGCAGCTATCCTCTGTTTAAACTTCTCATTACAATGTAGCAAGCAGGTGTCTCCCCTAAGTTTATATGGATTACGCTATGAGCGAGTATGCCAAAAGGACGTAGCTAATTCCAGGTGCTTCTTCTGTACTCTGGCTATGTAATATGTGAATCCTATTAGCCAAGCCTCCATAGTTTTTCCCTTGTAGCTCCTTACTTCCTTTGTCTTGCCTAGCAATACCAAGGCCACCGCAATGTCAAGTGTAGCCAACTTTTACTTCTCCTTGTTTCTTTTAGCTGTTTCCTTATCCACCGGGGCCAAAATATCTGTGTATTTCCATTTCCATATCTTCTCCTTCAATGCTAAAGGGACTTGATCCCCTATCCTCACACCTGGGTACCCAGTCCCTGCCTAATGCTTCCTGCACCCCCCTGTACCCAAGAATCCCCCCTTGATTCCCACTCTTATCCTCCTTTATTTCCCCAATCACTCTTTTCAGCTCCCTTAGTCCATTCTCCACCATGGACCCTATCAACTACTTAGACGCATCAACCGTATGTTTATATCTAAGAGTGAGGAATGTCTTGTGTCATTGTTCAAAGCATACATCAGACCATATACAGATTATGGGTTACCAGAGTGGAGTCCATATATGGTCAGGGACATAAAAGTGATTGAGAGAATTCATAGGAAGGCAACTAAAATGATTCCCCATTTGGCATCATTATCATATCCTGAGAGGCTTAAAAAAACAGGCCTACACTCACTGGAGTTTAGAAGCACTAGAGGCAATCTTTTGTTTTTATATAAAATTCTTAAATCACCTTCTCTGATGGACAAATGTGGTATTGTTAAAGCACAAAGAAAAATGGTACCTAGAGTTCACAATCAACAACTAATGGAGAGCAAAGTAAAAACAAATAAGAGGCATCATTTCTTTTAACTAAGAACACCAAGGCTCTGGAACCAGCTACCACAAGAGCTAGTACTGTAGACTGTAATTCATTTGAATCTTTTAAAAAGGGTGTAGATCATTGGCTCTTCAAAAACTATAACAAAGTGTAATTTCCCACAAATGTGGTGGACAATCAAGATAGGCTACAAAGCTTCCTTTGTCCTTATTCACCCAGTAAACCTAGTAAACTGCTCTTTGTATTCTTTTACACTCTCTTCAAGTGAAATATCTAACATACCCAGTCTCACTGGAGGTCTAGGAGGTTGCATGGGAGGCTGAGGTTGAGGCTCCTCCAGGAAAGGCACTCCTTTAGTGTTTGGTTTCTTTACCCTTTCGCCATCGGATTTGTTCTTCCCTTTCACTTACTGCCCCTATCAGTAAGAGATGGGGTCTCTGGGACCTCTTCCACCACATCTAGCATCTTCTGAGCTCTTTCCACTAGCTCCATAACCTTTTTCACTACCTCCTCCTTGGAAGGGGTGTTCCTCTTAGGAGTCATGTGAACCTACCAACAGCACAGATATCAAATGAGAAAACAAGGTACCTGCTGGCCCCATAGGCCCCAGATGTCTTGCTTCCCATTACATTATTGTGCATTTCTTCCCCCTTTTTTGTGTGTCAACCTTCTTGCCCTAGCTGTACGCCTTTTTTTCATGACTTTTTCCTTATTATACGTGCCTGAACTGATTATTACAATAAATAAGTAGACAAGAAAGTAAATAAATAAATAGTTAAAGAAATACCAATAAAAGTTTAGTGCCAATGCACACACGATTTTTTCAAGTCACAATCTAAAGGTCGGGAGAGATTAGGTCCTACTAAACAGTTTCTCCTGTGGGCCTTTTGGCATCCATTTTTAAAATGTTCCTTTTTCCTTCTCGTCTTTTTTAATTTTTTTAGTTATAACTTAAATGGAATGATACTTCTGTTACCATTACCAAATATGCCTGCTATATGCTCTCCCCCTTTCATGCCCACTGCCCATAGTCCCATCCCCCATTTTTGAATGCAAAATGGGAAACGTGTGCAGAAACTTTAATGCTTACTTATAGTATCCTCATATATTTAACTCTTCTTTCTGTTTCTCTTCCCTGTCACCCAAAATGTTGGAAATGCCACATGGCCCTTCCTAAAATTGCAGATGCCAAATGGCCATCCCCTTTAACACAAATGGTGGCAACAACTACAGCCAGGCCTTCCCCCTCACCTGTAGGCCTCCTTCTCTGCAGTATCCCCTTCTTGGGGCATCCCTTTTCCATACTATCCCTTCATTTCCTCTGTGTGTATTTTTTTAACCAAATACCCACCCTTCCTGATCGCAGTTCTCTCCTTGCCCCTTGCTTGTGGCCACCACCTCAGCTGTGAACCCACCCCTGTAAACCTCCCTTTCTTTTGCCTTTTTTTTTGCTTGCTCCTGCTGATTATTTCTGTGATTTCAGACCCTGTCTTTTCTATTCCAACTTTTTTTTTATTTAAACACCTTTCTGGCTAAGCCACTACAGGCCCTTCACTCCATTGGATGCTACTTTTGCTCAAACTTCCACAACCATGGCCACACATCTGCCTGGCTTTATTAACTCCCAGACATGAACCCATAATGCTGTATTTGAAAAATGAATGAACATAACATTAATTCATAGCTCTTTTGGCCTCTGGCTCAACCAATGATCACTGCTCTTCGCAGCAAAACATCACTGGGAATTACAAACCTACTTCAAATCACTCTTCTGTTAGTCTTGTAACCTGTTATGTTCACTACCACTTCCTCCAGTCCATAGTTCATTCAAATAATGCAGACACCATCTTACTGCTGTTGAAACCTTTCTTTCAAATTAAATCCAGTCTTGTGCCATCCCCATATCGTTTTTATTTCACGTCATACTTTTTTTCTCCTTTCTTACAGTACTTTTAGTGATTCCCAAACTTCTGTCTCACCACAATTAAAAAGCAACACATCTCCCAGCCAACTGATGTGCTTAACTGCTGCAAAAGTTGATGGTTAGCAAAACTGAGGGGGAAACTGCTCTATGCAGCCCCTTAAGTACCCCCTTCTGACACTCTTTCTCCTGCCTCTCTTCCAATCCCACTCTCCCACCTCTACCCACAACACTCCCCTTTTACCTGTATGTCATCATGCCCCCTGCCCCTCAGGAGTGATGTCATCCTCTTTCATCCTTGTTTTTGCTTTTCTGCATCACTCTCTCCATCCATTCTCCTCCTCACCCCTTTGGCCTGCCTGACACCCTGGGTCAGGTGACCTGGGACAAATGGGACTAACATGGAGCCAGACAACCAACTTTATGTTTTTAATTTATACAGTGTATGAAAAACTATATAATTTTCAAACTTCAAACCTGTTAAAGATTGTACCTTGGGTCAGACTCTATCAAACCTGTATGTTTCAGGGTTTTTAAAAAAATGTTTTTTAGCTACAGGAGAGCAAACAAAAAAATACCTATTTTTTTTGGATTCATTTAATTAATTTAATTGGATTAAATTTAGCGTTTTTGTACCTCTGTAACTTTGTTCCCTCAGAACTAATTAACACAAAATTTCAGGACCCAAAGACCCTTACCCAGACTTCACAACTGCCAAATTACAAGCAAATCAGTTGAACAAGAGCAGAGTTATCAAGGTGCAAATATTCTCATCACTTATGGTTACTTGTTGATTTCCACTAACATACTTTTCAGTAACAGTATTTTTACTTTTGCATTTTTCACTACTGAATTTTTCATTTTTTTATGTTTCACTAAAACATTATGAAAGTGATTCTTACAAAAGTGATTCTCACTAAAGTAAAAAAGTTTGTTACCAAAAACTTTTGAAAGACATTTTTCAGTGATGAAAGTTATTCTTGATCCTTGGTTTTCACAAATACAGAAATCTGACTGTCATTGGAATGCTGATTCTTTAAACCGAGCTGTTTCAGAAAATGGGAGTTTTTAACTAATATTTTAAAAGTTATAAAATATTGAAACTTCAGACTTGGGAAAACACATAAACAGGACAATCATTCACACTCCAGAGCTAGGAATGTAACCTCCAGCAAAGTTTTAGAGATTACGGGGAAATTTGTTTATTGTGCAAATTACAGTTTATTCACTTGGTATTTTGCCAAGGCACTGTGGTAAATGCCTAACAGGTACTGTATCAGACAATACCAGGAAATTTATATTTGTGTCCAGGTGCCCCAGCACTTTGCCAATTAAGACTTCATCAGGGGCAGCTACCTGGTCTTGGACACACCCTTAAGTACTCCACAAAATCAGTGACATCATTAATACATCATAATGAAACTAATGTTGAAAGTAACAAATACCATAGACAATCAAATGCTAAAGGGTTATAAAACATAAAAGCAGTGTATGTAAATGCATTCTGTAGTACCCTGCAATATCAATTGTAATCAATGTTTTTATTTTATTTTATTTTTTTATGTTATTAAATTCTTGGATTACAGGTACCTTTGAGCAGGAGTTGCTCATTTACAAAGGTTCCATGTCAAAGGACTGGGGAAACATATATACAAAGGTTGGTAATGGTAAACAAGCATAGTATAGACTAGGTTGACATTTCTTTGCAGCTGAAGATCACTTTAGAGATAAAGGTTATTAGTAAGGAGCAATGTAAATAGGCAGATAGATGAAGCAGCAGAGTAAGGGAATTAAGAAGGAAGGGGACTATTGGCCTGAATATTGTATAGGAGATTGCCAGAGAAAAGTGGCAGGCTGAGGGGCCTTTGTCATGAGGGGGAGAAGGATGGTGGGAGGGGATCAGGAACAGGGGAAAAGATGGGGATTAGAACAGTGGAGGAGGAGTGTAGAAGGGGAAGGGGAAGGAGATTGAAGAGAGGGGTGGGAAAGAAGCACAAGGAAGACAGATGCTAGTGTGAGTAGTGTCAGGAGGGATGCAGGGCACAGGTCAAGATCATGTAGTCAGTGAATGGATCAGTCAATTAGGAGAAGCAGTCACATTTGGAGGTAGAGGTGAGGTAAAGTCAGAGATTCTTTTTAAAGGGATGAATTGTTGGGGAGGAAAGTGCTTCTTTGTTGAGGGTATTAAACCAATGAGGAGCCCTATAGTAGAAGAACCACTGACCCAGTGAGGTACAGCATCTAGGAACCTGAAAGGTTTGGGATTGGGCACTACGTGTTTGCTGAGTACCACTGAAGGCAGAGAGCAGCTTACAAACACCATGGGGCATGAGACCAAGGAGAATCTTTTTGGTAAGCAGGCAGGTCTGGTATTGAATCCTGTTGAGGAGTGGTAGCCAACAAGCCTGTGCATAGAGGTCACATGGGTGCATGTCTCTGGCTGCGCCCGTTAAGAGCCTTCAGGCTTTATTGAGCAAGACTGAGAGTCTACGGAGGGCAGTTGAAGAAGCAGAGCCATAGATAGCCAGACTGTAGTCAATGATAGAGGTGACAGAGCTGTAGATGGCCAGCCTAAGGGTGTTTGCAGTCATACAGTGCTTGTGCTTGTGTAGCAGACCAATTCGCATATTGACTGCAGTGGCAACATTGTCAATATGCAGCGTCTAGGAGAGGGAGCTATCCAGTGTGATACCGAGGTATTTGAACTTCAGGACGTGTTCAAGCAAGTACCCGGTGCTGTTCAAGACATTGAAGGACCGAGATTTGTACCTGCTACGCATATTACAGAAAGTCATTACTTTGGTCTTGCTATAGTTCATGATGAGTTTATGCTTGCTGAACCAAATTTCAACAAGCTTGAAGTCAAGCTGCAGCTGTGTTTCAAGGAGTTTAGTGTCATGATGGCAGCAGAATAGTACTGCATCATCCACATAGAGTAGAATTTTTTGCTGGCAGACACCAGGGAGGCTATTGAGGAAGCAGGAGAAGAGTAGAGGTCCCAGGATCGACCCCTGGAGGACTCCAGAGAGGACAGGCTTGACATCAGACATGACACCTGCAATCCTGACCCTTTGGGTCTCATTTCTGAGGCAGCTAGCAAACCATGGCAGGGTCTCATTAGAGAGCCCAATGTAGGACAGTTGCCTAAGAAGTAGAGGGTGATTAATGGTGTTGAAGGCCTTCATGAGGTCAATGAAGACTGCACCTCCACAGTATCCTCTGTCGAGTGTGTCATGAATGAAACTTGTGAATTCCAGAAGAGCCGTGGTGGTGGTGCTGTGCCCTTTTCTGAAGCCATGCTGCTCAGGGCATTGGACTTCATACTTATCCAGAAAGTTGACTAGCTGGTCTGACACTATTCATTCTAATGCCTTAGATAGTGGGGGGGGGGAGTGAGATAGGTCTGTAGTTGGAATGAAGAGACCTGTCTCCACTTTTATGCACCAGTGTGATGTTTTCCTGCTTCCACCATGCAGAGAACTGGCCCAATCTTAGTGAAAGGTTAAACATTTTCATCAGGGGTTCAATAACCTCATCCAAAACTCGTGCCAGTAGTTTGAGGTCAAGGGAGTCGACACTGTACCCGGACTTGCGGATGGCTTTGCAGATATAGGTATGAGTCACATGTGGAGGAACCTCTTTGAAAAAGAATTGTGGAGCTGAGTGAGCATTTATGGTGGTCTCAGGGGGTATAGGGGGAAGGGTCGTCGAAGAAATTAGGTGGAAGCACATTGTCCAGGTTCATGAAATCATTGTTGAAGGTACTGGTAATGGTGTCAAGGTCGAGCGTTGGAGTGCCATGTAAGTTGAGCATGACAGGGGTGCTTTAGGTTCCTTGCTGGTGAGTTCTTTCAGGTTGTTCCAGAAGTTTTTCCCATCACCCCAAGAGTTGGTCAGTGCCTCCTTGGAATATTTACTTTTGGTATTCCGAATTAGGCTAGTGCAGGCATTGCGGGCTGCTTTGAATTTTTGTATGTTTCCTTGCGAAGGGGTAGCACGAGCACAATGCCAAAGGTGGTCCCTGTGCTTAAGACATGTTAAAAGATCAGAGGTATTTCAGGGGTTTGACCTTCCTTTGACCTTCATCTTTTTCAGTGGTGCATAGATGTTACAGGCTGAGTTGAAGCGATTGATGAACAAGTCCAAGGCTTTGCTAATATGATTGAGTGTGTCCAGCACTGCCCAGTCAAGTCTGCTTAGGTGGGATTTTAGTAGCTGAAGGTGCCCATGGTTAATTACCCTTGTGTAGAGAAGTTTGGGAGGGGGTTTGAGAAACTTGTTGGAATAAGTGCAGATGACAGGAAAGTGATCACTAATTGAGTCCAGGAGGACTGTGACATTAGAGATTCATTCAAGGCAGTTAGTCAGAATCCAACCTAGTAGTGTGAAAGTTCCAGTGCTGTAGTTGCATCTAGTGGGGGTGAGGACCAGCTGTGAGAGGTGCTGCAATGTAACTGCATCCTTGAATACAGAAGACTCAGGGGAGAGCGAGTTAATATTAAAGTCACCAAGAATTACGGTGATAATGATAATGATAATGTAATGATAATGATAATGATACAGTGACATGATAATAATAATAATCATTATTTATTAAGTGCAATTCAAAAAAATCAAAGCACTTTACAAGAAATACATATAAAAATGATTAAAACCAGTAATAATTAAAATACTAACACATCATAACAACAGATCAATCTCAAGTAATAGAAAAAGCAAGATTAAATAAGTGGGTTCTCAGTGCCATTTTGAAGCTTTCCACAGTCTGGCACTCTTGAACCCAACGAGTAGAGAATTCCACAGGGTGGGCACTGCAAATGCAAATGATTGAGCCCCAGATGTCTTCAGATGAACCCAGGGAATCTCTAGCAATCCCTCATCAGTGGAACGGAGTTGATGGTGGGGCAATAGGGCTGAAGAAGCTCCTTCAGGTTGCTCAGTCGCTGTTCATGTATGGCTTTGTAGGTCAGCAAGCTGCCCATAAAGATGATCTGCCAGTTAATCCAATTAATTGCATTTGCACAACAAAAATGTTTGCAACCAATCAGGATGCAGTGTTGGTCCTTTTTCCTCCCCATGCCCCCTTAATCTTTGTTTCTCCTCTCTGCCCCCCCATCTGCAAATCTCTAATATATATTTATCAATTCAGACCTGCACATGCTGTTTGAAATACCATTATAATTTGTGGGCTAATCAATTAATCTTTCTTTTTTTGTAACTTGCCCAGCTCCCACGGCTTTCAGAGGAGGCCTCATAACTCCTCCTCCTCCTCCTACTCCTCCTACTCCATCTACCAGGGCAATCCCCAAGGCAATTCTGCCCCAGGTTTCATTCAGCTCATCATGGGGCCAGGGTATTTGTAGTTTTTTGTCTGCAAATCTCTAATATATATTTATCAACTCAGACCAGAACATGCTGTTTGAAATGCCATTATAATTTGTGGGATAATCAATTAATCTTTTTTTTTTTCAACTTGCCCAGCTCCCACTGCTTTCAGAGGAGGCTTTGTTCCTCCTCCTACTCCATCCACAAGGGCAATCCCCAAGGCAACCCTGCCACAGGTTTCATTCCGCTTTCTCTCAGGACATCGGGTACTTAGGGCACCCCTGGTATCCCTCCCCAGAGGGAGGAGAGCATCTGTTGGGACTCTCAGTTATCCCTCACCACACTGACCCCTGACAACCCGATTCCATTTCCAAACTTGGGTCACCAGTGTAGCATGAGGTATGGCATCCAGGGTCTCATCCCTTACCGCCACTAGGCTAGCATCAATTAATCTTTTTTATCTTTCTTTTCTCCTTTACAGTTGAGGGTAAAGGAAAGCACAGGATTTCCCATCAACCACATCAGTTGCCAAGATATTGTGGGCAAGACTGGAATAAGTGTCATTAGCCCCCGAATGCAATACTGTAATATTTGATTTTCTGTATAGATATAAATATATATATATATATATATACATATACACACACATATATATATATATATATATATATATATATATATATATATATATATTCATGGCAAAAAACTCAGTTTAATGCATCAGTTAGGGTTGTTCCACAGCGACAAAAGTGAGGAAATTCGCTGTTAGGGTTGAAAACCCTAACTCCAGTCCAGCACACACACAGACACACACACACACACACGCAAGTATGGGGAGGACCAAGTCAACACAACCAATGACAGACATCCAGCAGCAGGTGACAGAAATAACAAACAATTGTCTAAATGTACTACGAGACATCCCCACCCCCTGACCAGGTACTGCATGCTCCAGTGGAGATCCAACAGCAAAACTGAGGCCATGTACACAACGTACACATCCCTGATTGCAGCTGCACACAACGCACACACTTAGTAGTTGCATGGCCTTACCTACCGATGCCCCACACCAGACCACACCACATGTGGTGGGCCACCTGAGCAATAGAGTTCAGCAAAACCAAGGAGTTTTACAGGTATAATATCTCTGATTATAACAAGGGTTTGAGAAATGTAGCTTTCTAATTGACTGTAAACATTCTAACAGCCTTATGTTTAGTTTTTATTAACATACATGTAGAGCCTAACCATATGATGAACATGATTTAATGTTGTTTAAAAAACAGTTTTATTATGATAGCAATAAGCCACTCCTAGGTATTATGTTAATGGTCAGTTTATCACTGTCTAGCAACATGTGGCACTCGGCTATGCCTCATTCAACATTAAACCCCTACAGGGTGATTAACAGACCATTTAACATAACTGTTGCTCATGCCTTATTGCTTAATTGTCTTTATGAGTAGATACTCTCCCTCTTCTAGGCACTGCAGCAGCTTTGCAACACAGTGTGCCACCCAGTTACACTATACACTGTCTAGTTACTGGAGAATGGCTGTGAATATGAACTCACGAAGATGAACAGTGTAACTTGATCATTACAGTCATTGAAACCTTAGTGTGATTATAAGTCACAGAGTCAGTGATACAGAATAACCCCTGCTCTCCTACTACACTTACCCCATTATGAGTTAAATCAATACTGAAAGACATTCTGTTAATATCTACACTATACCTACTTGATTCCTGTTGTTCCACAATTAACATAGTTATCACTTTGATAGAATCAGTGACAGAAGTGTGGCAAACCTAAACACTAGGCAAACAGCCTGAGTATGAAACAACTGTAAAAAAAATTACGCTGTGTCCATAAGTGGCATAGATCACTCATTGCAACAATAGTAAATGTATCACTATTTGAATAAGGTAGTCATCACAGATGCAATGAGATTGTCTTTCTCAGGTACAACATAGTCAGTAAGTACCTACAGGAAAATCTATCCTATATACATCTCTGATACAGGTATGTCATTGTTGGCTCAGTACTGCTATGATATTTAGAAGTTGCTTGGCCTGATTCATGCAATTACACCGTTTCTTGCAAAGAATACTTACTGCATCTTTAGTATTGAAACACACTCAAGGACTATGTATGTACATCAGCAGTACACCTTCATCAGTAAGAATGCATGTGATACTGGCAGTACGAATTTCACAGCGTTGAACAGGCAATGCTTTTCCATATGTTTACATCAGCCTCTCTATCTTGAGTAAACCGTTGCAGTAAATGTACTACTATGTAAATCACATATTGAATGTAACACTAGTTTTATCTTGATCATCCTAGTGTCTTGTACTTAATTTATGTACTTCTCTTAATTAATGTATACTCACTAGTGTTAAAACCTTTCTACAACTGTCATCATGCACCTTCAGCATTTATATTGACTAACGGCACAGTACCAGTTGTGGTGTGGTGTGGGGCATCGGTAGGTAAGGCCATGCAACTACTAAGTGTGGTACGTGTGTGCAGCTGCAATCAGGGATGTGTCGTTTGGTGTACATGGCCTCCAGTTTTGCTGTTGATCTCCACTGAGCATGCAGTACCTGGTCAGGGGTGGGGATGTCTCTAGTACATTTAGACAATTGTTTGTTATTTCTGTCACCTGCTGCTGGATGTCTGTCATTGGTTGTGTTGACTTGGTCCTCCCCCATACTTGCATATGTGTGTGTGTGTGTGTGTCTGTGTGTGTGTCATGCTGGGGGGATTCGGAGTTAGGGTTTTCAACCCTAACAGTGAATTTCCTCACTTTTGTCACTGTGGAACAACCCTAGCTGATGCATTAAACAGAGTTTTTTGCCATGAATATCCTGTCTTTTTCAGAACTATTACTCAGTATAGTACATGATTTATAGTTGTAAGAATAGTGCACACACATAAAAAAAATGTTCCAATATCAGAAATACTTCAACTCTTGTAGTTGCATTTACTGTTATTAACAGTAACAGTAGTTAACTGTGAATCATATTGTTTTAATAACTTTATTAATTGTAATTTGTCATTGTTATTCCATGTAATATTTTTTATGTAAAAGTGTCTTACTCCTTTTCTTTGTGAGCACATATGTAAATAAAAAGATGTACATAGCTAAAAGACTATATGACATGACATGGACACCATTAGTTCATCTACTGAACAAATGGATATGTTACTGTAGTAACTTGAGATTTGATAGAGTGCTTGTACTACCAACTGAGGTGGTACCACCAATCATGTGAACAGCGGTGGAAGAGGTTTGCTGGTACTGAATACATAAGTTTGTTGTAAGTATGCCAACACAGACATTTCACTGTTGTACTAGCAGGTACATACTTATCTTCATCATGATACACATACACACATTCTGTTGCAGTAGGTGTATGAAACAACAACAGTGTGCCACAAATAGTGTAACGTAGCATTGTCACACATCTAACTTACTTCTATGGAGAATCCCAACTCTAATACCACAATAGTGTGGTATGAGCTTTCACCAAATGAGAAAATCACAGTTGTATAAATCTTGTTAAAACTATTTTCAAGAAACATCTCTACTACACAATAACACCAAACACAAGAGAGTATAAATTCACTTTTTTACTATAAAAATATTTTATATATAAAAAATGACAAACAAAAATATTTTTCTTTTTATAAACAATACAAAAATATATATTTACACAAATAATATTCATACAGCCCAAAAAAAGTTATAAAAGTGTGTATTACATCATACACAAAAATAAATACTTAATTAAAATACATTTTTGTTACATAAATAAAAAATATATAAAAAGTTTTCATTTTTTTGTAACTTTTGTGCAACACTTGCGAGAGGTGTATGCACTGCTTGAGGCAATCCAGGCTAGAAACTGGATTCGATGTGGAGGCGCAAAGGAAGTGGAAGCTGTTGCGCCCTCCGGAGGAGATACCGGACCACTATGAAGGGTGGTCAGTTTTGCCCAGGGAAGCTGCAGGAACAGATGGTGTTGGTGGAGGTGAAGCACTGCTACTCGGCACAGCACCATCACCCACTGCTACGACTGGCTCTAGCATGAGGTTGACAGTCTGCTGTTGTGCATCCAAGAGAGACTGGATTCTGTCCAGCCTCTCAAGGATGACAGTGTTTTGCTCACACAGACTGCCAACCTCGCGCACGAGCCGTCTGTAGCAGCGGCAGTGGGCTGTGCATTTTCGCAGTCGCCGGCGCCCTACAAAGATTTAAAAAAAAGTAATGATGAATATACAACACAAATTAAACAATTATGACTTTCAAATATTTTACTTCAAATAGTTCTTATCTACTGCAATATCAGAAATGCATTCATTTCAAAGTTATGATAATAGTTTTAAGTATGATGCTAAACTATTTAGCTATCTTATTTCTGTCTCTGTCATACTTGATTATCTATATAATCTAATGAGCTAACAACATAAAAAAATGTATAGTTAGCTGTGGCTTAGAATGCTACTCTTATATTTTGTTTCAGTACTCATAAATATTCAGTATGTACATACTTTTGCATTATTGACACTATTATACCATATAATTGAAATACATCCTCATCAAGTGTGAGAATTTTTACTTCACCATGTCTGCCTATAATGTGTAGTCATCTCTGCACTAAAAAACAAACTACCTTGACATTAACACTATCATAATATACTTTTCATGTGTACACAATCATGATCACTTTAATGATAGTTTTAAAGCAAACAGCTTTTTACCCGTATTTCAGGCCCTCAACACATGTCACTACTTTAAATAATTAAGTCACTGATATGACATGCGCTCCAAAACCATACCAGACATCTTCAAGTACATAAAGAACATAAATGACAGATTTCTAGGTAGCATAACTATAAGACATTCAGACAAGTAACCTAAAACTTAAACTGCAGTATGGTAAAATCTACTCAAAATAAAGTCATTTAACTCATTGCTGTACCGTTGGATGCCCATAATGTCTACATCACTGTGCTTTTGCACTGCCACATGGTAAAATTCTTCAAAACAATGTGGCACAGCAGTAATAAGGTTCTTCAATGTACTATCTGACATTAAAGCAATAATGCAGTCCACGGTAAGTGTTGTGGTGTGATAACGTCGCGCCTGTCGTCATTAGACAAGAGGCCACAGGCGAAGTGCAACTAATCACCCCAAAAGTAACATTATCCCAGCACAACACACACCCCAAAGGACATTATTCTATTATACAATGGCTTGTTGGTACTAATAAAACAAAACATTTTTACACAAAAGTCTTAAAAGTATTTTACAGTTTCATTTCTCAATGGTTAGGCACAATGAATAGAGAAACAGTCCCACTGTAATGTTATTGTGTGTGCTATCTCCTGCTGCACCACCCTCCCAGGAAAGTACAGCAGTCCACACACTAAGATCCCAATATGGAACTGGGTAATATTTTTTAATTAGTATTTTTTTTTTGAATGGTTTAAAATCAACCGCAGTGCGGTTGAGGAACCGTAGTACTACTTACGGGTTGTTTGAGCACTTACTGATTTCCAGGAATGCAGTATAGTTTTGTGCACTGCCTATTTGAATGTGACTGTCATTTTATTGATAATTTGTTTAATTTACAATGTTCATGGTAACAGTGCAGGAGTTTGACAAAGTGAGCGGTAATCACAGGACTGTGGCAATCTGAAAGGCCTCGTGCTCCTGCTGACGTGGAAATTGAAATGATGTCTAAAGTGACATATTTTTTTTAGTTAAAACATCTGTTTATAGTCAGGGATAATGTTGGTGAATATTTCTTCAGGTGTTTTGCCTGGCAAGTTATTACACAATTACTGTGCTGATGGACCAGCGGACACATATATTTAAATGCCGTCTATAATGCGTTTTTAGGAAATGGACACACTGTGTGTCAGTGGGGACAGGGAGTTATTCCATTATATCTGCTGGGAAAATGAGCAACATAGGGACAATTTGCACTGTCATGGCCAGCGATCACTAGCAGCCGAGTCAGAAGCACTCACAGTAGGTTAAAGGCAGTTGAGAGTGTGAATGAGAAATGTGGGATTGCACTGTCAAGCAGCTACATGTAGTGACTTCTTGTTTTTACAAAAACCTATCTGGTCACCCTGGTGCTGGGACTAGAGCTGTGATGTTGTGCTGCGATAACATGATGCTTACAGTCCCATAGTCACCAATGGGAGCCCAGGCTTTGTCTTTGCCATGGTATAATATGAAATTAACAATTATCAATGATAATTATTGATTTGCTATCATTAACATTGATAGTGTAATAGTAACAAACTTTCTTACTGATAACAAAGGACTCGCACCCTGCACAGGATGACAGGCATTAGCATGTCCCTCTGGCTGTTAGATATAGCAGGGCAGAAAAAGATGTTTTTTATAGTGCTGTGAGAAAAAAACAACTGTGCAGTACATTAGCAGGTGAAAAATAAATTACAGTGTTAAACATTTTGTATATAAAAACACAACATTTTCAAACCTACTACAGTGTATGGGAAATATCTAATACCTGATTGTAATGATAGCATGTAATACTCATCTCGCAACAAATGTTTTAAATAGACCCATTACCACCTTTACTCACATACAGTCTCACTGTTATGTCCTCACACTGTGGCAAAAAGTGATTTTGCACAGCAACCACAGCATCATATAGTAAAGTATGAAAACACAGTTTGACAGTATAGGTGCTCATCATGAAGTATGAGACACTGTGTGCTCCATAGCCATACAGCATTGAATAATGTAGCAATGTGATGTCTGTGGCCCAATATTGAACACAGTTTCACTACTCAAGAACTCATTTTAATAGCACCCAACCCAGTAATACGCAGCATATGATGTAGTGGAATTTGCACCACTGCAAGTAGTCATAGTACTGCATTTTACATGTGGTGAGACAACTTCCATAGTGCTATATAGAAATGTGTGATATTCATAGTGTGACATGCAAACAGTCCCATTATTCACTGTATTATTACTTTTATCGACATTCCCTCAGTTCATGATCACCTTTTAAAAATACACATATGTGACAGTGCACTGAACAGCATCACACTGGATTGTAGAGGTAAGTATGAGGCTGCAAGGCTGAAGACAGACACATTGCACAGCTATTCAGTTTAACTGGGAAAAGGGGGTCATAAAGACTACAAGGCACATTTTGAACTTGTACATTGAGAACAAAACAAAAAAATCATAATTGGACACTTTCTGCATTGCACACCATTTAGGTCACTACAATATCCTCCCACCATGTTGTGTTTTTTAGGTGGTTGGGTATCTGCAGTCATCAACGCATTGCCACCCTTGTAAGGTCACAGCACAAATAAAGTAAATAATGTCAACAGTGTTCACCCCCACAACAAACAAAGAAAGTGGTACTGGCTCGACAGCGGCAGGGTGTTGCTCACACCCCAGACAATTGAACATTGCAGTGAGTATGCCAACAGACAGTGCACTCCCGTCACGCAGTAAGACAGCAAGGTGTAGTTATCAACAGGAGCATTGATCACCACGAATGTTGACAACCATATGGTACTTCTCAAGCATGCAGATAATAGCAACAACAGATTTACACTTCGTGGTGGGCTGGCGTCCGGCTTCCTGCTTCACCTCCACTTGTCAAGAGCAGCAGCTTCCCGGGCTCTATTAAAGCAAACAAGTAAAAAAAATGATCACATCAATAGATGAAATATCAAGGTAAAAGTGTTTTTCTTTAAAACATCAATTTCTAATACTACATCATTCACACAACTATCATATGAACACATATCTCTTTACAGAAACAGCTGTCTCTCCAACTAGATGTATGTTGTTAAGTCAGTATTACATGCGTATAACAAGTCTTCTCATCTGCAAAAAGCCACACAAAGTTGAAATTTTGACACCATGGCCCAGATATTCAAACTGCGCTCAAAAGTAGCGCAACAGCAGGAGCAAGCACAAACCAGTTGCGCAAATGCGCAACAGGTGCGATATTCAAACATGGAGCAGAGAAAATTGCGCAAGCAACCAACGTCTGAATAT
This sequence comes from Neoceratodus forsteri, assembly GCA_016271365.2. Lineage (NCBI taxonomy): Eukaryota > Metazoa > Chordata > Ceratodontiformes > Ceratodontidae > Neoceratodus > Neoceratodus forsteri. The sequence goes on along the minus strand of CM057458.1, from coordinate 782,868,667 downwards.
TGCACATACTGCGCCATCGCGCAACCAGGAAGGAGAAGCTGATCCAAAATGTTGTGCTATGGAGCAACCAGGGAAGCTCAGCTGAGCATTCCAGAGCTGCCATAGCGCAAGCACAGCCCCCCCAGAACAATGGAACTGCACATCCAGGGAGGCAGGCTGGGGCCCACCGCCAGCCATGCCACACATGGGCACAGGAATGCACTGCAGAACCCACACCACACCTGCACACCCCAAGCACAGCATCACTGGGGTGGGACGGATGATCCACGTGCCCATGGGGACAACCAACAAAGCATAGCAGAGCCATGACACCCCAGCACAACCACTGGCAGGCGGAGAGCACACACAGGGTTGACAACCACAGTGCACATCAGCCCCGTATGCACAGCACACCCTGCACTGTGACCCCAAGACACCACCCATGTGCAGTGACTGGCACTGCAGGAAACCATGCAGTCCCCAGCACTGGTCAGCCCCGTGCAACACAGAAGCCTACAAGCCAGACACACCTGTGCACCCAGCAGTGGGTGGCAGCAGATCTTAAGACCAACCGAAAGTCACTGCCATGCTGGAGATACCTCCCCATGCACACACATGCACACACACACACACACATACGCAGGACCATACCAGCCCAGATGGCATGTACACACCTGCAACTGAGCACCCATAGCCAGCTGCAAATCAGAGACTGACACAGTATTCATATATCAAAATAGAAATGTATATTGAACATATTATAACAACAACAATAGGAAACTATTTACAAGGGGGGACGGGTACGAAGGGGGTGTTCAGGGGAGGGATTAAAACTTGGAGAGGAAGGCAGGGTGGTAGGGATGGGAGAAGTGGGAAGGGTAATGTCAGCTATGGCCCAGCCGGCTCCTGGTCCTCCCCCTGCTGGTGCACCGTTCTGTGCCGCCCCTGCTGACGTCCATGTCGCCGGATGGCTTGCAGGATCTCCTGGTTCTCAATGCTGACTTGTGTGAGGCGCCTGACATCATGCGCCAACCTCCTGAGAACCTCAAGGCCTAGGAAAATGGGAACACAGTCAATGGCTGTGACTGACCACAACCCTGAACACCACCCAACCTGCAAGCCACTTATGCCAATGTCCCGCTGCCTGTGATGGCATACACCCACCCACAGTGAACATGCACATGCTCATCACAAGCAGGCGGCACCAGCTATGCACACCACCGCCCACACACTGCCCATGTCAATCACAGTACAAACTAGGCTGGCAAGTGGCGTGGCAATGTGTGCGATGCCAGTTACACAGCTATGTGCCCAGTGCATGCCTGGACCACCAGTGACGCATACACAGACGTGCTGTGATACTGCACAGTGATGCATGTCACCTGTGTCGTGCCTACATACATGCATACATAGACAGTGTCAGCAGATAAGGGCCTATGGCCCACCCAGTCTGCCCATTTGAGCTTGTCAGTTCACTTTGTTTTCCTATAAGTCTGTTGCCCCTTACCCCTGACCTCCAGAATTCCTTTATGTCTATCCCGTGCAGTCTTAAATCCCGTGACCAAGTCAGCCCCCACCACTTCCTCTGGCAGGGTGTTCCACTTGTCCACCACCCGTTCTGTGAAGAAATTCTTTTCATGTTTCCTCTGAATCGTCCCTCCAACTTCATCCCATGCCCTCTAGTCCTGGAACATCTTCTATGCTTAAAAATAGTGTTTTCCTGCACTCTGTTCCCCCCTGTAAGATACTTGTATGTCCCCATCATATCCCCCTCTCCCTCCTCTCCTCCAGGGAGTACATGTTCAGTTCCTTCAACCTGTCATCATAGGACTTGTGATGCAATCCATGCACCATCCGTGTTGCCCTCCTCTGAACCCTCTCTACCAAGTCCATGTCCATACGTAGGTATGGTCTCCAGAACTGTACACTGTACTCAGGTGGGGCCTCACCAGTGTCTTGTATGGTGTGGAATTATGACCTCCCTTTCCTGCATGGTTGTGTTGTGCATGGCTGGTGGTCTGCCCACCCAGCATTCAATAGCATCCATGAGTAATGATCTCACCTCCTCCAGCAGCTGGCTCTGCCGCTGCTGCTGATGCTCTGCTGCTGCTGCTGCTGGGGCTGATACCCCCGGCACGGGGCCCTGGCCAGGCCCATGTCACCGTCGCCCTGCATCCTCAGATTCCGGCCTGTGAGAGCACATATGTTGAGACAAACATCAGTGTGACTCAAAAGCAGAGTGCCCCCCTGCCCCAGTGAGGTGCCTGCCCACACAGCACATAACCATCCGCGCACAGCTGCACACACTGGCACAGCCAACCGTGTCCGAGCCGGCACCTATGCACAGCCACCCAAGCACACACACACCTACAGAGAATATGGGTGCATAGATGGTACACTCACCTGGCCCTAGGCACTCACGCCCCGCCTAGCACGCGACCGCAGCCGCGACAAAGTTCTGGCTCCCTCGCGGAGGTCACTGCAACTGAGTGCGGCACTGCTCAGCAGGCCGGCCCGTCAGTGATCTTCACCAGGTCAGTGGCCACTTGCTGCCACAGCTGAGTCCTGGCACTGGTGGGGCACCTCACCATACAGGCCATCATAGTGTGGCTCAACTAGGGCCACCAGGTTGGCCACTTCAATCTGGCTCCAGGACACCGCCCTCCTCCTAGCCATGGCACCAACTTTACAGCAGGCAATATGGCGCCCCGCTGTGCCGTAACCCCACGTGGAGTTGTTGCACAATAGACCACCACAGGCTCCAATCAAGCTGTTCGAACAGCACCGTCACTTCACATGGCGCTGTCACCAGACAGCGCAATAGGGACGTACACATGGCATGCCAACAGCGCCAGGGGTCAGAGGGCATACACAAGGTCACAGCAATGACGCAAAGCTATGCACAGTGCCATCGGACGTATAGGCATCCTGCACGACTGCCAAGCTGCGCACCAGTGCCACAGTGGACTATCGCGCAGTAGTGCCACAGCGCCATATAGTGCCCAGTGCTGTAGCGCCACTGGCACAATGGTGGCCATGGTCTGAATTGCCTATCGCGCAGGTCTGCAGTGTGATAGATGCATGCGTAAGCTGTCTGGGCATGCGCAATGCAGTGTGGCACACAGCCACAAACCTGCGCCATTGGCTCAGCCGGACCTTCCATATTGCACAAAGCGCAATTACGCGATATTCAGCCGACATATGCAAATCATGCGATCAACCATTCAAAGGCGCAGTAGCGCAATTAGCATGTCATTAAAGTTCGCCACCTCATTTGCATGTGTTGCACTATAAAAATGCGACAGTGGGTTGTGCTGGCCAGATTTGGTTACTGCAGGTGGTGAGTTACATGCTGTGTGATGCTCAGGACAATGCTCATGGGCGGAGGATGATAAAGGCAGAGGGCTGAGCATGAAGAGGCGCAGAAGGACAAAGGGCACCCTTTCTATCAGTATCTGCCATGCGGAGAGAAGCGTGGGGAGCTTCGCCCCGGGCAGGTCGCTATGCTCATGGGGAAATTCTGTCGACTGCACAGTGACAGGTGTCCACTCCACCCTACAGATCACCATGACTGACCAAAGCAGCTGAGGGTGTGGATGGCGGGTGTAGGAGGAGGCCGAACTTCACGGCGGCGAGACGGAGGCCCTCCTCCAGGCCTACCTGGAGGATGAGCCACTCAGTGAGTGGACAGAGGGCACCTTCAGGAGCGTGCAGCTGCATGGGAGGGTAGCTCGACCCATCAACCTGCACGGAAGCCACCAGTGCTCCATGCAGGAATGCAAGAAGAAGATGGGACTGACCCTAGGGAGGCTGAAGGAAAGGTGGCAGCCTTCAGGGTGAGTGCATGCTGGCACTGGTAGGGGCCCACCAGTGGTGTTGCACGAGCCCCTATGGAGACACTGGTCGCCACGCAGTCGAGTGCCATTCTTGGGCGTACCAGGTGGAGGATTCGACAGGTGGAAGCCCATCACTGCATGGTATGACATGAGTGTGTTGTTTTGGGGGCTGTTGTTCACATGCACTCACATGTACTCTCTTTCTGTTACAGATCCTGTTCATTTTCAGGAGGCGGTGGTGGTGGTGGGTCCAGACAGTGATGCAGACCTGCTGGACGTGGAGGAGGACCATCCACCTCCGCCACCAGCCTGCAGGCACTGCAGCATGCACGCTGGGCCAACAACTCCGGTGTCAGTGATACAGGTGCAGGGGTGCACAGCCTGTGTCACAGCAGTCTGGCATGCAGGTATACCCATGCTGTGCCTATGGCAATAGCATGCACCTGCACCATTGATGATAACAGGCCTGCAATGGGCAGTGATAGGTGTGTGTCCATGACGGACACATGGCGAGGCCAGCACGTGCCCTGGGCCTTCCTGGTTCACACCTGTAACCAGCATGCACTAGCACAGTCCCAGGCTGTGCCTGTCAGCACCGGTGGGGCAGCACGGTGGCTGTGCAGTGTCTGGCACTGTTGTCAGCACGGAGGTGGAACAGATGGACCTGGGGGCTCAGCAGTTGGAGGGGCAGCAGCAGCAGTCGCACACCAGGTCTGGGGGTACAGTGTCAAGCAGTGGCACATGTCCACCGCCCTTTGATCCGCCCATACCTGGTCCTGGTGAACAGCGCCCACCCTCAAGGGGTGCTGTGCACTAGGACCGTCCACACCCTGGGGGTCACGATGCCATTGGGGCACAGTACCCATTGGATACACACCCGCCTGCTGCAGGACTCGGTACAGCTGCAGGGGCGGGTTGCAAGGTCCGTGGAGGCACTGTCTGTGTCCGTGGAGTGGCATAGCAGGGGTGTGCTCGGGACCGAGCCGAGCTGGTCCTTATGCGGACGGATGTGACCGCTGCCATTGACAGGCTGACCCAGGCAGTGGTCTCTGTCGCGGACGCATTGGCCACACTGTCAGGTGCCCCTGTACCACACACCCCACACAGTGTGCTCTCCAGTCCCCATTCCCGGCGTCGTGCGACACCATGCCTGTCGAAGCCAGGTTCTGCTGTGGGCATCCCGAGCACCCCTGGTGCAAGTTTGTTTGGCAGGATGCAGACCCCTGTGCAGGAAAGGTCGTGTTCATGCAGTGGGACCCCTGGTGGTGCACCAGCGCCACCCGATGTGGCCCTGCTCAGCCTGCCAGTGCTGCTGGAGCCCGCGGCGGGCCGCCCACGCATCCGTGGTGGCCGTGGGACAGTGCTACCTGACTGAGCTGTCTCCCAGTGCAGGCCCTGTCTGGTGCTGCCCTGTGTGCAATGTGTGTCATGGTGGGCAGTGCACTGCTGGGTGCTCTGCTTACCACGCTGACATGCGGACCACCTGCACACTCTCCCAATTGCTGTCCACAGGTGCGTGTGCATGATGATGCCTGCATTGCACTGTACACCAAGGTGCAAGGGTGCCCAGGTCCTGACACACGTACGTGGACAGTCCGAGGTGGTGGGGTGGTTGGTGGTGCTGTGTGTTGGCAATGTCGTTTCTGCAGTGCTGTGCTGCTGCCCATGTCACACTGCCTGCGTGTGTGTGTGTGTCACATGAGTGCTCACCCTCTCTGATGGTGTGTTGGTATGCCTGGAACCTTCAACTCCCCTGGCCTTCATGCACGGTGTGTTTCCCTGTGTGCCTGTGGTTTGCGCATGGACAGTGTTGCCTGCACATGTCCCCTTGACTTACCTGTGTTGGGTGTAGTGCTCTTCTGCAATGGTGTCCCAGTGCAGCTGGGCCTGCCGGGTCAGTCGGGGGTCCCTCCGTCCTAGGGAGGGCTGCTCATCACTAACATCACTGGCGCCACTGGCGTCCCCATCACTGTCCCCCTCTTGGACCTGTACGGCTATCCATGGTCTTTGGCCATGTTGTGCAGGATGCAACAGGCCAGGAATATCCCACAGACCTTTGGGGGCTGTGCTGTAGGAGCTCTGCGGAGGTGTCCAGGCAGGAAGCGTGCTCTGAGCATCCCAAACACCGCTCTATGATGTTACGTGTTGCGGCATGTGCCTCATTGAAGCATAGCTGCGCTGGATCATGGGGCGCTACGCACGTGTGAGCAGCCAGGGATGGAGTGGGCATCCGCAGTCACCTGTGTGGAGATACAGGAGATCAGTGTCATGTCAGGTCCATATTGCCCATATCCTTGTGTGCCACTACCATGGTACCTGTGTCATTTCCCACCCTTGCCCAGAGTTTGCATTCCATACATGTGTACTCACCCACTAGATGCCCGTGGGGATGTCCCCACTCTCGAATCGATGGCACAGTGCAGACTGATGCATATGAAGGCATCATGTGTTCGCCAGGGTGTGTGGCACAGACATTGATAATGCACCCAGTGGCATCACACACCACCTGGCAGTTGACACTGGAAAACTCCTTTCAGTTCTGATATGCCTGGCCATCAGGGCCAGGTGGCATGCGAATGGCCACATGGGTACAGTCTATGGCCCCTAGCACACCAGGCATACGTGCTACCCTGTGGAACTCCTGCATGTTTGTTGTACGCTCTGCCACGGTGCTGGGGAAATGGATGTACTCGCAGCATGACAGCAGTGCACTGAGGAATTGGGTGAGGATGCGTGACGTGGCCAACTGTGTAATGCCTGTGGTGTCCCCTGTTGGCCTCTGGAAGGTGCCCATGGTGAGCAGGCACATGCAGGCTGTCACCTTGGTCTCCATGGACAGAGCGTGACTCCGTCGTGAGGGTGCCTGCATCACATCACTGTACAGCTCGCAGAGCCATCTCAGTATTGCTCTGCTCAGGGGGTACCGGCCCACAGTCTCGACGTCTGTGTACAGCTCGAAGCTGATGCGGGCACGATACCGCCTGTTGGGGGCATACCGCCAATGGGCCCCTCCACGGCCACGTCCCCCTGCAGCATGGTGTCTCACCCCCCTCATTACAGCTTCCATGTGGAAGCTGGCACTGTCCATCTCCCTGGCTTCTGCCCCCCCGGCTGCTGTTCCTGTGTTACCCCGCTGCCCCCACTACTGCTTCCACTGCACCGGCACCCCCACTGGCCTCTCTGTCCCTCTTGGACCCACTGTCCCTCTCTGCCCTTCCAGCTCCCCTCTCTCTCTCTGTCTGTCTCCTCAGTCTGCGGCCTGCTAGGGTTCTGCGCGCCGCCTTGAGCCTTTTATTTGGCTCAATTCCGCTACTGCGCACTCCGCTGAGTCACTCCACATTGCGCGAAGTGTTCGATTATCGATTGCGCACTTTGGCATGGACCCGCCCCCTTTGGTTGTGCATGCCTTCATTTCCATTGCGCTGTTGCTCAGCATGTTTTTGGTGGCGCAACTGGCCCCTTCTGAATATCGCAGAATGGCGCATTTTTGGATTTGCGCATGCGCAACCCTGTTGAATATCTGGGCCCATGTATATATCCTTTTCCAAGACAAATGTCCATCCAATCCAGAACAGTTAATATAAGAAATTTATTTTTTTTCCTGGTGATTCCCCTAACACTGTTTCTTCAATTACGTTTTCTCCGAAAGAAAACTCAGAAATATATTATTGGTAGTATGCAGTGCAGAACAAGCAGTGCCTGCCCATCAATCACAATAGTTATAACATTGTCTAATGCATATTTGTTACACTAGAAACATCCTAAAAACATTACATGTACCTTCAATTCACATACATGTATACCTAATTATATGACAATCTGTTCCTTAAACAGTTTTTAAATGTGTGTTATTATAATAAGAAGAACACAAACATAACGTATAATGTTACTTGTTCACTCAATGACCCTCCTAGCTGAATATGGAGCCGCTTATGGTTATTAGCATATTACCCTTACAGGGCTATTAAAACACATTAACAAACATGTAGATACCCTTATGCTGTCCATTAATAACTATTGAATAATAAAAAATGAAACATTGGCAGGAGATATAGAATAGTAAGTGAATAAGATCTAGGACATGTCTGAATTAGCAACAGATAATTAGCAGCACACCATTGAATACCACTGAGACACCTACAACATTACAATTGGTTATCTATTACTCATTGTACATTAAACCCCACCACCAAAAGTAGCAGAGGAAAAGACCTCCCCCCCCCACAACACCACATGTACCGCTATGGACATACATCCATTCTCAGATTCATGAAGAATAGTATCCCACTCACATGTGTAGTAATACCAGCTTGTTATGGTAGTACAGGATCTTGTGCCATGGTGCCACTGCACATTCACTAGACTTGGTTAACACCTTTTTGAAGTATTTTGGGTGGGATATTCAAAATGGTTGCACCATACTCAATAGGGTTGCACATGCGCAAGTACGAAATTCCGCCATTCTGCGATATTCAGTAGAAGACAGTTCGCCACTGAAAACAGGCTGAGCAACAGCGCAATGCAAATGAATGCATGCTCAAGTGGAGGGGAGGAATCATGCATGAACTCCAGAGCCCGATATTCAGCCGGGCTGTGCAGAGTTGTGTAGCCACAACCCCCAATCAAGCCTGCATGACTTGGAGGCAAAAAAAAAAAGGCCTAAGTCGAGGGCCACCCACAGGTGAGCTGCTGGATTGCAGGGTGAAACACAGCAGCTGCCACCAGTGCTGAACCCCAACCCAGTCCCTGTGCCCTCCCTGCAGCCCGATTGCAGGCACCTGACTGTAAATCCCTCCCACCCGCTCCCAGAGGCCCGACTGCGGGCATTGTGTACTCCCCCTCAACACCAGGCCACTATGGCAGCAATGTGACTCCCAACGTATCCCTGGTGGTCCAGTGGACTGAATGTCCGATCACGGGCAGTAGTTAACACTTCCAAATGTATCCCTTGAGGTCCAGTGGACCAAAATGCCCGATTCCAGGCAAAAGTAAAATAACCGACCCTCCTCCTGAACAGATCTCAGGTCCAGTGGACCAAAATGCGTATCGCGGCAGTAGCCATAACCCCTGTAAAGATAGCCCTGACAGATGGTCTCATCTCACCCACCCACCCACGGCACACTAACCCGCCACCTCACAGGCAGCGGCAGCATCATCCACCTCCACCTGCCGCCCCGTCAACTGACTTCCATTAGGCCGCACACCCATTGGTGCAGACCAAGACCCAACCGGTGTGCAGCTCCATACTGGTCATCACAGTCCAGGCTCTGTGAATCAATTCATTCATTCAAAATCTGAACTGTCATAGACAGTATGGCTACGGCGCCCAGCTGGCTGTACTCACACCACATGCGCAAGAGCCTACCGGCAGTCCCAGTCGGAGGGTGGCGAGGGGGCAGGCGGGTGGATGTCAATCGCCGCCCGGGGGGAGCGGGTGGTGGAGCTTAGAGAGGGTGGGGTAGGTACAGTACCCAATCAGGCATGTTCAGGAGGTTATTAGAACTTACTAACGCGATCGACCTTTCGGTCCACTGATCAGCAGAGATATGTTCGGGGCCACATTGCTGCCCGCGATCGAGCTGTTGGGGGGGAAATTGAACCATGCCCGTGATTGGCCCAGTGAGGGGTGCTGCGGGGTATTCTACACTTTTTTGTCTATGATCGGGGTGCAGGGGGCATTGTTCCCCGATGGCTGCAGCTTGTCAGGGCACCAGGCGCAATTTCTTGGGGATAGGCATACCTACATGGTAATGCCATGCAAATCGCGCCATAATCACATGCAAATGCCCCCACACTGTGGCTTGCATGAATTATACCCCATTTGCATGTCACGTTTTGAATATCAGAATTATGGCACAATGGCACTTATGCCACCGCAAGTTGAATGCTCCACTCTGAACCGCGTGGCGCCAAGTTCCACTGCAATTGACGGTGACTGGGGGGGATATTCAAAGGAGTTGCTCAATAAGCGTAACTCCCTGAATGTCACGAACCTACACACTAGTGCAAATATATTTTGCACAACGCAATGGCTTCACACGTATAGAATGGCACAATGAGACATTCCCACCCTTTGTGTCATGAGAAACCCTCATTTCTTATTTGTAAACAGCATAATAAATCTAGGATAATAAGTCTTCACCGCCAGAGTCAATCACAATGACACTGATTCAGCTCTGACTGACCACCCTCCACAGCTTGACACTGTGCTGGTACTACTCGAGGCCGGGAGACCTCCGATGTTCTGCCATGAAGCAAACAAAAAATATATAACTGTTAGATGAATCACAGTACAGTTTTGAAAGACTTACAACAACAGTAAATCAGCCAACGACATACATAACATTGCTTGTAATTATACAGACCACAAGCATATGTCACATATTATAATAACAATTTATATTTCTGTGCAGGGCCCAGCACACCATTATCTACATAGTCTGTAACTCGTGGGGCATCAAACACTATTGATATGTACATTTGTACGCGTCTGTCTGTGTATGAGCATTTCCAGTCCACTGAACCACCAGGTATACGCTCGAGAGGAGTGGTGGGTTTATTACATTACTACACGTGATCGGGCATTTCTCCACTCGACCACCAGGGATACGCTCATGAGGAGAGGGATGGTTTATTACAAGAATTACAGACTTGTACAAGTTTTATACTAATCACATCACAATAACTAAACAGTAACATATTGTTCTCTTCCAACATACCATAGTAGTAAAAAGGAACATGTATAAATGTGCTATTTTCTGGCATGGCTATCTTAGTAAGCTCTGGATTTGTGACTGAACAACAAAGCACAGTAAATAAATGGAAGAATTAGGTTAACACGGTTTCTCGCAATACATCCTTACATATAGTAGCTAAGTATTTAAAAACGCTGGAGAAATACAGGTTTCTGATTAGTAGCAAACATGTTATTAGCTGTATGTCAATCTTTGATTAACATATATGTAGAGACTAATCACATACAAAACAATGTTCAACACTATTTACAAAATATTGGTATGGTAATACTAATAGGCACTCTGAGTGTTTATATTAATGGTCACTTAATCACTGTGTGGGCATGTAGTACTCTGGCTGTGCCTCATGCCATTACACCAATAAACACTGATTTACACAACATTAACATATCCTCATCATGTCTTCCATTGCTTAATCATGCAGTATACAATTATTTTACAAATTTGAATACATGCACAACTATTATGAAAATTGTGCTGATTTACTTACGGTGAGTACGGCGCTCCCCGCAGATCATTTGCCAGCAGCCTTAGAAGTCATGTGAGGTAGTACAGCACATATCATTGTCCAGTATCCTCACATTGTTTCAAAATGTAAAAATGCTGTGCAACAGCTTCCACTTCCTCTTTAGCTGTACAACAGTCTTATTTTTAACTTTAAAAACTATGTACAAATAGCTATTTATGCGCCCACATCAATCCAGTTTCGGTTTGTACCCCTCATCAAAACCCTTGGATTCCTCTCTAGCCTGGACTGCCTCAAGCAGTGCACACACCTCTCCAAGGTCCACTGCCTCATTATCTCAGTTTGGAATTGTCAGTTCTGAAATACAAACAGAAACAAATATCTATATTAGTATCATGTAACAATATCAACATTTCTTAAACAAATTCCATATAATACTAATTAAATTAAAGAGCACATGTCCTTCAAATATAGCAGAAACACACCAATAGCATTACCAAGGCCCAGAAAAGTCCAGCCACATCAACAGTAACAACTGCTGCCACACTCATGGTGTCCCACCAGCATAAATCCAGCAGTCTCAGGGGTGAGAGCCTATCGCACCGAACATGACATTGAATACACCATCACATATCCATGTTCACTTACACTGAACTGTTCACACCATAGCAAAGTGATGTTGAACACAGATGAACCACACATGGAACAACCGTGCGACACCTAGAAATATACTTAATAAATGTGAAGACAGCTAACAAACCGAACAGTTAAATAGTAAGATAATATCCATGGTAATACCATGGTAGCTATATACTAATTACTACCCATATCTGCTACATTCAAAATAACTCTATTTCCTGACATACCAGTAAAGAAACATATACATTGAACAGCACCACTGTATTTTATTGTTGTTGTACATACCATATCGTAACAGCTACAATACTGTAAGACCACAGTAAATGCTACAGTCATTTAACATACTCAAACTATATACAATTATTAAAAGGTTCTCAGAAATGCTACAATCTTATTGGCTGTTAGAATTCCAACAGCCTTACATTAATCCATGTTATACTGTCATGTATAGCCTGATCACCATGGTACATGGATTGCTCCTGTCAGCATTCCATCCTCATAGCACAGCTGAATGTGTAATGATGCATTTGATCTTGAACCAGCATTCTTAAACTGCTGGTGTAAGAACTATTTTATTAAAAATCTCCTCTAAAGAGGAAAACATTCATAACGGATACTTTAACACTTTTCTTTTCGAAAATATTTATAATAGCAAATAAGGCAGTCCCATGAGTTACATAAATAATAGTTACTCCCCTTAGGGGCAATATGGTACCAGCTGCACCTTTTGTGCCACATTACACACTCTAGGGGTGATTAACATGTAGTAAATCTAAAACCCTGGTCACACTTGTTGCTTAAATGTTGAGACATAACAACATCATACAATTGAGAACTGACAGCAGCAGGGTAAATTACTATTGGTGTTTCCCACTATCCTAATATAGCAAACCCATATATGTGGCATGTATGAGTGATGCATGCAGTTACGATCTATTTTTTACCACATTAATATGGTTCTGAAAAGAACCTTTGTGTATACTGCAATATTTCCTAAAACAGTCTGACAATCTTAAAGGACTTTGAGGATTCCATCTCGAAGGTCTCCCAGAAAATGGCAATTGCCAGCATGCGAGAAATGTACACCATCTGGTAGGAATAGCCAATCATTACAGTATTTTATTTCGGGGTGACGTATAGTATACATCCCATGCATGCGTAGGAAAGCAGTTATTTGTACATTTACTTTCCGTGGAGCTCTGTCAATCAGATACATATGATGTTCTGCTTGCCAGACTCTAAGCTCTGTAATATCTGAAAACATGATAATACAGGCAGGCAACATAGACATAATAGAAGCAAGGTCCAATTTTGCCTCTGCAACTAAATCTACCCAACGTTTTGAGCCCAAATCATTGCCTCCAAGATGTATTAGCAGTATGTCAGGAGGAGAGTGAGTTATCAAAAGTCTGTCCATGGTTGGCATAAGATGTTCCCATCTCATGCCACCACGACCAAACCATCTTACATAGCAATTGGGGAGCTGCAGGTCCCTCCCAAAATTACTATGAACTGCAAACTCAGCTGCTCGTCTTATGTAACTGCTTCCAACTATCCACAAAATCCTTTTGCTATTTTCTGCCATTCTAAGTTTTAAAACTCAGAACTGTATAGAGAGCTACAAAGAAAGTCAGTGTTCACCCTGCAGTGACCAGACAGCACTGAAAATCAAACTGATATTTTCCCTCCTTATTTCAAGCTAGCTTCAGTGGGTTCAGACAAAACACACAAATCAAATAAAAAACATTCCCTGCTGCTCTGGCTTTCATTAACCAATCTAACTGATGCATTCAGTATTACTAGACCTATGTTCCTGAAAAAATCTGCAACCACTGACAATTTTGAAAATGCATCCTTTTCATAGGCAGTTTTAAACAATGACAACATCAGAAAAAAGTCTGATTGGTTCCATTTTCTCATAGAACTCCATGTGCACCTTCCTATCTACCTCCATTTGCAGCTGTATCTGTACAAGTTAGTACAAAAATGATTTCTCACTTTAAACTATTTTTTGTTAAGATTATAGCCTGCTAAACAACAACAAATAACACTATGAGATTCAATCAAAAAAACGTTTTTATTAATAGTATTTAAATGTTGTTATAAGTTTTTAATACTAGAAATAATCATTTGAAGATAGATCTGTACTTACAGTTTCAAACTGCTCTCTCAGCAATATTGAAAATATCCTGTTTACCTTCTTCACAGTGTTGTCCTCTTGATTGGTTCTCCAGAAATAGCCAACAAATCTTAAATTACATTGGTAGACATAGCTGTCAGTCAAACAGACTGTTTTCTGATTCGACAATGAATGTTTTAAGCACTCCCAGGTATTACATTAATTTTACTGTCGAATGCAGAAAGTACATTGCGTACACTTTCAATAGCACGACAGTAAAATTTACTGAAAGTGTCAAGTTCAACAGTACTTTTGACCATATTGTCGAATGCATGAAAGTAGATTTGCGACTTTCGAATGCACAAAGTATTTTTTGCAAAAAACAGGCTCATGAAAGCAATTTTCCAAGACTGTCTATTTATTACACAATTTCAGATTTAATGGGAAAATAGCTAAATTTTCAATTATAAACACATTATGTGCTGCAAGCTGCTTCGGAACTCAGTACACTTCAGATATTTAACATTTACAACATTCCACAGCGCAGTAACAACTGTGCAACGCAGACTTGTGAAACAGTTGTTTGTTGTAATTTCACACCCAAATCTAAACATAGCCATTTTAAGCCTCTCCTCATAACAGTGTCACTTGATTGTTATAATATGTGTACTATATACTCATTTCCATATCAACGACCCAAAACGTGAGCACATAACCAAAAACACAATTTTGTCAAGATGTGAAAATGCAATCTGTACTATTCATAAGGTTGTGTGTTAAAAGCAAAATTGTAAATTGAAAGTTAAGGACAAATACAATAAACTGCCAAGTGTACATGTGAACTGGGCATCATAAGCTTCAAATCAGAAATGTTTCAGAATTCTCACACCAATTTTTGACATATTCATTTAAGTTGTTCGCTCATAAACACAGGCACTGTAATTTTGTGACTGTGCCCCATACAGTTATTCCATCAATCAACTGCAGCATTGCACAGTACATGTGCAGAAAAACATTTTTTCCATGTTGTTAAAAATAACAACTCCAATAGCAGATACACAAGAGTACTAAAACACAATGTTGATAATATGCAGCAATGATATTGAAATTTCGCAACATGCAAGCATACTTAGCAACTGTGGTAGACATAGTCACACAACAGTAATAGTGGCATGTTCTCCTCTAATTGTAAACATACTAATTGTTACAGATTTGGCAATGAACACTATCACTCTCAAGTTTTGAGTCTACCATATAGTAAATAGCATACTGACTATGCCATGACACGCTACATGGTAGAAAACACATTTCACCACATGTAAAAATTACACTCTATCCTAATCATTAAGTGCACATGGGAAAACAAATCCTTTAAATGTGGACTAGAAATATTGAGAATGCACAAACTTCTGATATTACATTAGCAGCTGCACAATGCACATTCTATAAAACTATTGTTTAGTTATGTTTTTACCAAATTATAAACATACTTAAATATACAATTCTATCAAGAACACACTGTTATAAGAAATTTACTAAGTCTATTCTAAAACTTTTTTCTCTCTATACAGGTGCCTGATTCTTCTGTAAGATTGCTTACCGTCACTCACAACCATAATAGCAAATATGCCAACTAAAATACAGATGTAGATGTGTCTCAAACAAGAGCGGTATAATAGTACTACACTGTTGAATAAGGCAACAAACAAAACTGTAAAGGCACACCAAAATGAACATCGACAGAGTTTTACTGCAACAGTGACCCCATATCAAGTCACTGCACAACCAAACGAAATTCCTTAACGAGAAAAGAAAAATGTATACCATCACAAATGTTGGGTCGATCTCTGAGATTTAAACACAACTATTTTGGAGTGTAACCATCAAGAAACGCCCAAAACAACACCGGAAACTCAAAAATAGTGATTTACAACTCAGAAAGAGAAAGTATTTCCAATCACTAGAAGTAAAGTTAAGATCGAAGATTTATCGCCAGACACCAAGAAAAAGAGCAAGAGTCACCTTTTCTGATGAATTTAAGTCTGAGCGAATCCTTGTCAACAGAGCACTGTTTGTACTACAACCATTGTGGCGTAAGAAGTGTCATGTGCTTGAACAATTCAGGAAACTTGTATATGCCAATAAAAAAGGCTAACAGTATCCTTGTTTGACTGTTGACAACTCTGTCATGTTTCACAGGACAGTGGCTGCACAAAAGCACTCAGAAGCATATTTCGGGAAGAGTCTTATCATTACTTAACAAAAGAACAGACGCTCAGTATTGATGAGTCCGCAACTAACAAATGTCTTCAGTATCTTGATGACAATCAATCTGATACTGATGATGACTGTGATCCAACCACAATCTTCAATAAACGGCACTGCCACGACATGGTCATGTGATGATACCTGTAACCGTAGGCAATCGTCATTTCAAAAACTAGAACACTTTGTTAACCTATTTGTAATAACAGATCAAAAGAGAGACACAAACTGTTTACAAAATTGACCATTGTGAAATCCGCCACATACTGGACTCATGGGTCACTCACTGCATGTCTCGATAGTGGTGCTTGTGATATTTTTCACAACATAGGATGCTTGCAGTGCATCAAACAGGCATGCAAAACTTTGTCTACAGAGTATATGAAGTACAGCGAGCTGTACATCAGTACACTTGTTTAAATGACTTATTGCAGTCAGGTGACATGCAGGTGCCATCACTTTCCTAAAAAACTGCAACACATTACTTCTGTACAAGAAACAACTAATTTTCAATGTAACACTTCTATGAAAAATCTGTTTCAGTGTTAGAAAATGACATTCTGAAACAGTGCGGGAAGGAAATTTAAGTTTGAGGTTGCAAAGTCGCAGAAGTTTGATTCTGTAGTGTGTCATGCAACCGCTTGTGCTACGTCAAACAAACAGTCACAGTCAACCTCGGAACCTTGTCACCACACAATGACATGGATACCGCCTGCAGCATTCTTGCTGCCGAAATCTGACTTTCACTTACAAAGACACCATTGTGCTAAGAAAACACTGTTTTCAAAACTGAAGTGTAACACTTTGCCAGCAAGGTCAATGCTAAACAACATGGAAACAGATGTTACACTAAGTGAGATTTCAACATTGAATATGTTTGAATGTATTCTAATTCAGACAATGAAACCATTCCAAATGATTCTACGTTTGAACACAAAGACACGGAACATTCCACAGAAAGAGCTTGTTAGATCTGTAAAGGGTTCTGTGATGTATCTACCACTTCCTCTACAGGAAAATGTTCAAGCAATCTCAACTGAAAATAGCTTGGTAATTCTTGTAGATGTGCCTACAAAGGCCAAGGTCAATTGGCAAGATGTTGTCAATGTGCAAAAGGTAAAGCTTGCTCTTGCTTATTTAAAGAGTAACAATTCCTTTATATAGACCTTGGACATAGATCAGATGGCCAGTCTCTCTGTGCAACATGTGATCTATTAGAAAAAGTATGTCAACTATTGAGAAGGTCAATACACAGACAAGGACAATGTATGAACAGTACACACCCACCCACTACATGGCAGAGATCCATTAAGAGACAACATTGATTTCTATCAAATGAACAGGTGGAAGGTGAGCCTGTCCACATTTGGGAGGCAACACTAGAAGCACGCTGTTTCCCAGACCTATTTCCAAAAGGGTCAGGTGGACTCCTAGATGAGAGAAATGCGATGTACAGGGTGCTGAGTACCACACTCAGCCGTGTCCTCAGCAAAGATGGAAATTCCAGACGAACATACAGTACCTGTTCCATCTGCTCTGGGAGAGTGAACTTAGCATTCTGTCTGCGTCCATAGCACATACCATTCGTCTAACAAGTCCACTAGATGGAATAACAGCTGCTCAATTTCTAGAGAAATTAAAGCAGAAAGATGAAAATGTGCAAGTGAATCTGTCTTCATACTCTCAAGTCTCCGTGGCACCAAGAATATTGGTATCACAGACACTGAAGTGATGACAATGCTACGAGCATGGTGCAGCCACATGGTTTGTCACACTTAGTTGTGCCAGAATAGGCCTGGGACAAACTTATTGAACTGTTGAAGTGGGCAAATTCTGATGTCGAAGGCATCTCATCGATGACTGTCGGAGAAATGTGTTCACTTTGATCCTGTGTCTGTCACAAGACATTTCCAAGCTGTTCCATGACATTCTCACTTTCATCTTGTCAAAGGACAATCCTCCCCTAGGTATTGTGGAACACTACTTTTGGAGGACAGAATATCAAGCACCAGGTGCCCTCATATCCATATGTTATTGTGATCAAGGATGCACACGCATTGGTGAACATGAAGCAGCAGAAGTGCTATCATTCATCAAAAAATATGTCACTTGTCACATTCCAGACAAGTATGACAGTCCTACACTATGGAAGTTGGTACAAAAGTTCCAGCTACATATTTGTGCAAAATATTGCTGGTGAGTAGTAAAGAACAAATCTAATTGGTACACACGATGTCGCTTTGGATTTCCTAGACGAGTTTGTCAGAATGGTGCCATGAATGACCTTTTCTCAGCAATGCAACACCACTTGAAGGCAAAATCAACCAAGAGGGTATCACAAGTTACCAAGAGATGAAAAGAGGTGTACATCAATGACTACAACCCAACTCTTCTCCTAATGTGGCAAGCAACATAGATGTTCAGTTTGTGGCTGATAACTCACTAGCCCTGGTTCGGTACATCGTTCTATAGCATACCCAAACATGAACAGACTAGCTTGCAAGATCTTTGGGAAGATATTGCCACTTCAAGCAAAAGCCTTGACATCTCAGCTGTGGTCATTGGGTTTGAAGACTCTTTTCACACAGAGAATGTGGAGCTTATGAAGCCAGTGACCGTTAATGGGTACACATCTGTACGAAGTCTGACGCTGTTTGTTTCTCAGTGTAAACTACAAAAGAAGAACGAATGTGTACTGATTCCTCATTCCAAAATTGAGAGCTGCTGTCAATACACCTTCTTCAAAACATATCTTGAAGAATAACTTGATAGACACATACTACCAACGTAGACACCATGACATGAATGATATGTGTCTGTTTTGAGGTGGCTAAGTGAATGTGACCACAGACAGGTGCAGCACCTGACTCAACAGCCACATTACAAAGGTCAATGGACTAGATGGCTGTCTCATGAAGAGACACAAGCCATGGCTTATAGATCACTGCAAACTGCATCTAGGCACATCAGAGAGCACAGAACATTACTACTTTGCTCTCCTATTCCTATTTAGACCCTGGAGGAGTGAGTCTGAATTAAAAGGTGACTCTGACACATTTGAAAACCAGTTCAATCTCACTTATGAGAAAAACTGAGTACTCACAGACATATATACAAAGACTAAAAGCTGAGAAAGAACAGCTTGAGAAGGCAGAGAAGCAACTTCAGGAAGACACTCGAGTTAGTTCACAAGACAACCTTGATCCAGAAGGACAAGGTGTTCTAGGTGACCCTGCCCTTAAATGCCCCAGAAGTGTTAATGTCAGAAATTGAGACAGCCATGCAACATGGCACACTCTATGGTCAACCCAGCTGACTTAAGAGAAAGACTAAATCACTGCAGCATACAGTTCACTCTCAAGTAGTTGAAGCTGTCCAACATGGCATACTACATGAAACAAAACAATGTGACTGCACTCACTACAAGCCACTACTAATGTTTGTTAGCAGTTCAGCTGGCACAGGAAAGAAGTTTCCTGATTGAAGCCATCACTGAAGAAGTACTGGTGTGGCAGGCTCTTCAATGTCTTTTGCTTTAACTGCTCCCACAGGACTAACAGCATACAACATTGGTGGGAGTAACATTATACCGTCTCTTTATGCTAGCCAGTCAAACATGGAGAACTCGAAGTATCATAAACTGTCATTTGAGGTTGCATCTCAGCTCCGTTCCATGTTCACAAAGATGCAGTTACTAATCATTGACGAAATCAGCATGGTCTCCAGTCATGCTTGCCTGTATTCATCTACATCTACAGGCAGATCTTAGGTACTGATTATGGAGTGCCATTTGGTGGCAAAACTATACTTGTGTTGGGAGACCTTTTACAACTTGTACCAGTCAATGCAGAGCATGTATTTACAACTCTGACTGCCAAGCAAGCTAAGAATATCCTCGGTTGCATTGCAGGCTATAACATATGGGAATTATTTACCTATGTTGAGTTGTCTGAGAACATGTGCCAAAGTGGTGATCTAGCTTACAAATCACTTTTAGATGAAGCTTGGACAGGTTCTCTTTCACCAGAACATGTTTGTATGTTAAATGATCAAAAAATCACAGTACATAGTACATGCATAGAAAGAGCATGTAATGTCTTCAGCAACATATACTCTACTGGCAGACACATAGTGTGTCTTATGCCATGACTAAAGAAATGCGCTGAATTCAACAATCTAATGCTGCAGAGAGAAAACCAAGAGATTCTAACTCTGCATGCAGTTGATACAGTTAATGGCGTTATTCTTAGTCGAAAGCTAGTAGCAAAGATGACTGAACGACTAAGTGAACTGAAGTCAGATGTTTCATGAACAGCTGGCCCAGAAGCTGTTCTCACAGTTTAAGAATGCACGTATCATGCTGCACCGTAATCTAGATGTAGAACAAGGTATGGTAAACGGTGCCATGGGAAACATCATTGACTTTGTCTACAATGTCCAGAAGACATATATTGAGAAACTTGTAGTGCACTTTGACAACACGCAGCAGTCTGTACACATAGATCGACCTGCGTTAGAATTCCAGGTTTTCAAGGATGTCTATGTAAACAGAAAACAGTTCCCATTATGTTACATATGCTGTCTCCATTCACAAATCTCAGGGATTGAGTTTGATTCAGCAATGGTAGACATAGGTACAGACATTTTCAAGGATGGCATGAACCACGTCACACTTTCGCGTGACGCAGCCTTTCTGGATTGCACATCATTAGCATAGCACCTCAGAAAATACGAGCTGACAAGCGATGTATTCTTGAGTACAACAGGTTACGTACTCTACATCAGCCACAAATGACTTTAATACCACTGCCTACATATCTGTCTGTCTCACACAATTCAGTCATAGCTAGAGGTAGCAACAAACAGCAGCAAGCTTCCAAAAGTGATTCAACAAAAAAGAGTTCAGCAAAGGCCACAACTTCAAGTAAACATTCACAACCAGCAATTCGTCAGAAATCAGTTGGTGTAGCTGCTGTACCAGTCTTTGACAACAGCAGTAGAGTAAACTGCTATACTAACTCAGCTATGCAAGTTTTTCTACACATGCCCAGTTTGTGCAGGCAATATTCGCTTCACAAGACAATCCCCTATCAAACACTTTGAAGCAGATTATCAACATGACTGTTGACCACTCTAACAATGTACAGTCACTAACACCACTACTTACAGGTGTTAGCTACATATGCTGGATGTAGCACGCTTGCTGCAGACATACAGCAAGACACTACTGAGTTTATGATGGTTAGTCAACAACAACCTGGATGAAGACGGCACCCCAATGCGCAGTACTTCACAGTAACATATGTTACAAAATATGTATGTGTTTCATGTGGCAATTCACAGCGTGAAACCACACAAGACATGCTGTGGATTACTCTCTTTGTCCCTGAAACCAAAAGTGTCAATTTGACAGCTATTCACCAATGCTGAATGTAGTCATGCCTGTGGAAGGTGTGGAGGCAGATGCACTCAGTCCATACAGTCTCAGGAGTTCATCTCAATATCTGTTGCTTATGTTGCACAGATTTGACCTAACGGGCTCAGAGTTGATACTCTATCACAGATTACACAGCTAGTAGAATAGTCTTCAACCAATCAGTGTTTGACACTCACAGTATAATCTATCACCATGGTCAATCCATGCATTCTGGGCCTTAAACACCTGTTACTAAGGTGCAGAACTGGATAGTTAGAAGTGTGATGACTCTGACAATCAGTTTTAAACAGAGACTGCCACAACACTTGAAAAATGCATATCTTCTAATATTGAAGAATTATGACAACCTTCATATTTCAGAAGAATAGGACAAAACATGTTGCATTTAAAAATGACTACTTTGTCCAAAAAACATTCATGCCTCATTACAATGTTATATAATGTACGACTCTAAATAAACCATACAATTGCAACAAAATGGTATTCTAACAGAGACATTACATACACTGTAACATGTAAGATCTTGTGTGGATCAGTGACTACATGAAAATTGTTGTAGTGGCTTCAATCGGCACCAACAATATTCACAGTCACTAGGGAAACCATGATTACATGTCTATCAAAGATTGTACATCTAAAAACTGAAGCCTTACTGCTCTCCTCCTCTGTACATATCTTTATCCATGTATCAACTCATGCATAACAACAAATTTATATGAGTTATAAACTGTTACTCTTTGCAAACAAAGAGAAGTTTTCAGTTATCATCGTAAATAACTAAGCAACTACTAACATTCAACAAACATTCCACTCTGTCTCAAGTTGTCTACCAACACTTCCATTTGATCTTCTAATATTGAACAATTATGATAACCTTCATATTTCAGAAGAATAGGACAAAACATGTTCCATTTAAAACATGACTATTTTGTCCCAAAAACATTCATACCTCATTACAATGTTGTATAATGTACGACTCTAAACAAACCATAACATTTCAACAAAATGCAATTCTGACAGAGACATTCCATACAGTGTAACATGTAAGATCTTGTGTGGATCAGTGACTACATGAAAGTTGTTGTAGTGGCTTCAATCAGCGCCAACAGTATTCACAGTCACTAGAGAAACCATGATTACATATGTATCAAAGATTGTACCTCTAAAAACTGAGGACTTACTGCTCTCCTCCTCTGTACATATCTTTAAGCATCCATGTATCAACTCATACATAACAACAAATTGATATGACTTATAAGCTCTTACTCTTTGCAAACAAAGAGAACTTCTCATTTATTATCGTAAATAACTGAGCTACACTTCTAACATTCAGCAAACATTCCACTCTGTCACAAGTTGTCTATCAACACTTCAATTTGTCTATTGACTCTTGACATATAGAGAACATCATTCGGTCACCATGCAACAGTGTAGAACTATCACACTTTCATGCGTAATACTAGTATTGTACATATGTAAAAATAACTACCTTTATTGATAATGCAAGAAGCTGAATTACACAACTGTAAATAAGAACCAATTGCAGAATCTCATTTACTGACTTTTACATGTGTTTGCAATTACTTGTACATAATATAAACATTTGTATTCAGGTGTACATTGTTAATAACTAGTTTGATACCTGTACTAAAAATACTAGTGTAGCACTAAAGTACAAGTGAATGTTTTACATATTATTCAGCACTATACTAACTACATTTAATTAACCATAAGTTTGTTAAAAAATGCATTCCATGCACAGTTTTAGTATTTACAAGTTAAGAATTTACATAGAAGCCAATGTAAGAATAGATAATATGTCATTTGTTAATGTAAAAATATAATATTTTTTAAACTTGTCACATAAGTAATTCTACCGTATGTAAAAAATATTGACAATTGTAAATCAGACACTGTTACTGATCACAACACACTGCATACCTGTTCCTGACAATATTTATGATCTCCTCAATTGAGGGGTCGGGTGGGAATTTTCCATTTGCACCTAGTCAGTGACATATTATTAAATAATACCAATCAAATGTCACAAAACTAACATTTTTGTATATTGTACTACTTAGAGAGCCAGCATATGGTTTTTCTCCCACCCCAGGAACATCCACATTAGCAGTCACACAATTACAACAAAACACTTGTCTATCATGTGTGTAATCACACTTCACAACCTACTGACATTGCCTTATTAACATACCACACAAGTAATGCACTACACATAATTACAACATACAACCATTTTAAAAAGTTACATTTTTACAAACTGCATTCACATTCAATAGTAAATATATAATGAGCGCCACAGCTTCAGCCTGACTATTAGAATTCCAGGTCGAATGTCAGAAACTACTTCTCACATAAAGAGTAGTGAGTACTGAAACATAACTAGAAACACACAACACCTGATTAGTTTCCTATAATATCACATACTTACTCCAATCCATATTATACAGTTCTTATTATTCTTACACATTTACATATATGACAAGCAATGATTGCACACATGCAAAGATTGTATTGTGAGACTGCTTCTGTTAACTAAATTTCACTCTTTATTGGACCTTTTCTCCATTTGACAAATTGGCAATAAATTTTTTTCAAACCATAACCACCTGTGTCGACTCACTTTAAATACAATTATGACATAAAAATAAGTGTCTATGACTTAAGCATACAAATCAACATTAACTAATACTGCTACAACTATACCTCCATCAATTTGTTTGGTACCTATGACATATAGTCAGTATCACAGCATATGCAACGATGTGGGACATTGCATGTCACATTTGACAGAATTCCTAACAGTGTAAACAACTCAGCAATGTACTTACTTTTTCTGTGCCTATGCAGTCATTATTACTATACCAAGGTGCCACACATCAGCACCCAACAGGTCACAGCTGTGACTATAAATGTACCATTCAGTCACTACTATGAGTACCTCAGAGTCTGACAAAATGGACGTTTCTCATTGGCTGCAAACATCCTAACAACCTTATGTTAATCTTTTATTACCATACATGAAGAGGTTAACGATATACTGAACAAGGTTTAAAACTGTTTAAAAACATGTTTCATTATTATAGCAATAAGTCACTCCCAAGAATTGTGTTAATGGTCAGTCAATCACCCTGTAGAGACATGTGCTACTTGGCCACACCTCGTGCCACAGCACACCCCTAGAACATGATTAACAGACCATTAACATAACCCCTTGTCATGCCTTATTAATTAATTATAAAAAGGGTCTCAGAAACTGAGCTTTCTGACTGGCTGCTAACATTCTAACAGACTTCTGTAAATCTTTTATTTACATACATACAGAGGTTAACCATTTCCTGAACAAGCTTTTAAACAGTTTGAAAACATTTTTATTATAATAGCAATAAGGCATTACTAACGGCAATGATACTAGTCAGTTAATCACCCTATCGGACATATGCCACTCGGCTACACCTCGTGCCACAGTACACCCCTTAAAGGTGATTAACAGACTATTAACATAACCCTGCATCATGCATTATTGCTTAATTGAATTTAAATAACCGTATAGCCCACAAGTCCCCGGACATCCCTTTTTCAGGGGTGACCCAGAAAGCAAACAGTAGATCAAATAGAACACAATTGTACATATACAAGCTGAGGGTATACAGTATGCTTCAGTTTACAAATACATCTGTGTGGTCATCTACACCTACAATTACAATATACTACCTAACTTTGTCTGACATTGGGTGCTCCACTGCCTACCCGACCCTGCTGGTGATGTCTTGTGTCATAGTAACACTAACAGCAATGCAAACAGAAGCGCTAACAGTGGCACATATGGTAACAGAAGTGAAAATGAGAGCATAAACGGCAATGCACACAGTGACACAGATAACAACGATCTGCCACGTGATGTGTTAAATGGAGGTTTGTAATTCCTGCAAACATCCTAACAGCCTTATGTTTATCTTTTATTGACATACATGATGAGGTAAACCATTTACTGAACAAGGTTTAAGACCGGGATGCACATTGGTTGTCATTAGACATAACTCTCACCCCATCACGTGTGTAAAGCAGCAAAAGTATAGGAGAATGAGGTGAGAGTTAGAACCCATGATCCCAATGCACACCCCAATGCCGGTTGGGGGAGTGGGCGCGGGGGTCAAAGGGTGGTTTTCAACCCTAACAGCGGATTTCCTCACTTTTGTCGCTGTGGAACAACCCTAACTAATGCATTAAACAGAGTTTTTTGCCTCTAATTTCCCTTCTTTTTGAGAATGATAATGAGAAATAGTGAATGTAATGCAGTGGCAGGAGCCCTGCACTCCCACCACATGATGTCTTATGGCATACTAACAGGAACAGCAATGCAAACAGAAGCACTAACAGTAGCGCACAAGGTAACGCAACCATGAATGAGAACAGAAAGGGTAACGAACACGGTGGAGTAGACGGGAACGTTGTGCCACGTGATGTCTTGTCACATAGTAACATGGTGCCTGTAAATGGAAATATCAATGGGCATGGTGACGCAAAGTGAAACAGAAAGAGAAACAGTACGGTAGAAACAAATGGCAAAAAGTTACAGAAACGCAATCATAAATAAAGCAAAGATAACTACACATGGTGGCACAGGCGTCAACGGTAAGTTAAACGGGTATGGAACTGCAAGCAGAAAGGGCAACAGTAATATTAATGTAAGCGCAGGCTTGTTTCTTAAATCAGCAGAAGTATAGGAGAATGGGGTGAGAGTTAGGACCCACGATCCCAATGCACACCCCAGTGCCAGCTGGGGGGGTGGGCGGGGGGTCCAAGGGTTTTCAACCCTAACAGCGAATTCCTCACTTTGTCGCTGTGGAACAACCCTAACTAATGCATTAAATGGAGTTTTTGCCTCTAATTGCCCATCATTTTGAGAATGATAACGAGAAATAGTGAATGTAATGCAGCCGGGAGGCGTGGGTTAGGACCCACGATCCCAATGCACACCCAGTGCCAGTTGGGGGTGGGCGGGGTCCAAGGGGTTTTCAACCCTAACAGCAAATTTCCTCACTTTTGTCACTGTGGAACAACCCTGACTAATGCATTAAATGGAGTTTTTTGCCTCTAATTGCCCATCTTTTTGAGAATGATAACGAGAAATAGTGAATGTAATGCAGCGGCGGGAGCACAGGTTAGGACCCACGATCCCAATGCACACCCCAGTGCCGGTTGGGGGGCTGGGCGGGGGGATCCAAGGTGGTTTTCAACCCTAACAGCAAATTTCCTCACTTTTGTCACTGTGGAATAACCCTGACTAATGCATTAAATGGAGTTTTTTGCCTCTAATTGCCCTTCTTTTTGAGAATGATAACAAGAAATAGTGAATGTAATGCAGCGGCGGGAGCATGGGGCATGAAGGGCCCCGCGCTCCCGACACATGATGTCTTGTGGCATACTAACAGGGACAGCAATGCAAACAGAAATGCTAACAGTGGGGCACATGGTAACACAAGAGCAAATGAGAACAGAAAGGGTAACGCACATGGTGGCTTAGACCGGAACGGTCTGCCACGTGATGTGTTGTCACAAAGTAACATGGTGCCTGCAAACAGAAATGTCAATGGGCATGGTGACGTAAAGTGAAACAGAAAGATAAACAGTACTGTAGACAGAAATGGCAAAAAATAACAGAAATGCAAGCGCAAATGAAAATGCAAAGGATAACGCACATGGTGGCGCAGACGTCAACGGTAAGTGAAACGGGTACGTAACCGCAAGCGGAAAGGGCAACAGTAACAGTAATGTAAGTGCACAGGCTGGTTTTCCCCAAAACCTGCATAGAGAAAGACAGTGAGTACAAATAATGTATGCATAATAATGAGTATCGGTGCAGAAAATGAGAACTTGGAATACTAAATATGTTATATCTCAGGAACCGTACTACGTAGGAAAAAAACTTTAAAGTCATATTATTTACAACTGTCCTGGCTAATTTGGTAATGGGGGCTAAGAATTTTTCTGACGAAAAGTCTTTATCTCGCACTGTTTCCGAGATACGGGCCCTGAAAGGCACGGCGAATGACGTAATGTTATCCTATGGGAAAAAAAGAGAAGTTCGGAGCACCATAACTTTGCCTCCCTGTAATATTTTTTCACAAAACCACTGAAAGGCACATCTGTGGGCTGTTGGCTGTCTTCCCTCTAAATTTCAGCAAAAAAGACCAAACCGTTATTTTGCAGCAGGGATCAAAAGGATTTCTGTAATGCATGGAGCGCCGTAATGTTATCCTATGGGAAAAAATGTCAACTTTGGAGTGCCATAACTTTGCCGCCATGTAATATTTTTTCATCAAACCACTGAAAGGCACATTTGTGACATGTTGGCTCCGTTCTCTCCAAATTTCAGCCCAAAACTCCTAACGGTTCTTTTGCAGCGCAGTGCCAAAGAATCACTGTCACTTTCCCACAGATGGAAAACTACTGTCAAAATTTGCGAAAGCTTTCGCACGAAAGTTCGACACTTTCGTGAGCACGAAAGTAATTTGTGAAAGTACTTTTTCCAGAAATTTGAAAAACATATTTCTGGGGTGTTTTAACACAACATAAAGACATGGCAAGCATCCTCAGGGCCCGACTACGTGAATAAAAAAAGAATTGCTAGAGGGTCTCAAATTTAAATGCCAACCATTTTTCTGATCACCAACTGAAAACAAAATGGCTGATTTGTGACAGTAACAGGCCCATTTGCGAAAGTAAAAATGCATTTCTGAAACTGTCGAACTTTTTGTTAACTTTTCCCATTGACTTATAATGGGAAACTGTTTTTTGAATAACTTTTGAACTATTTAATATTTTTTTACCAAATCTTCAAAAGGCACATTGGGGACCCTGGCCGCATGTTCCCTGAAGGTTTCAGGCTGGTCGCGCAAACCGTACGACCTGTAGGCACGACCATAGAATTCCAGAAAAAGCGTAAACGCGTGCACAGATCACACTTAATAACTCCATAGCCGTATATCCGACCAATACGAAACTTGGCAGATCCTAAGGCCTATGGTTCTTGATCATATATTCCAAATTTCAGGCAAATCCATCAAACAGTTGCAAAGTTATTAAGGTGTAAAGTTTTGGGGTTTAACATAGAAATGGCTCCTCAACCCTAACTATGGTAGCACTACCGTGCTACCATAATATAAATATATATATATATATATATATATATATATATATATATATATATATATTGCATATTAACTAAAGTTATTTGATGTAGTAAAATACTGATTCTAGTGTCATAGAAAATAGATATTAAGGATCAAGGACTTAGGTTTGGTTCAAATTATAATTCTTGTTGACAATACTTTCTTGCAGTCTACTGAAAGCATTAATTGAAAACAAAATTTTACTACTGTATTTTGAAAGTGTAGTGACCAACACTGCATTCTGATTGCTTGCAAACATTTTTGTTGATCGAATGCAATTAAAATTGATATTGCTGGATACCATAGAACACCTTTACATACGCTGTTTTTTTTTTGTTTGTTTGTTTTATAACACTTTAATATTTGATTGCTTATGGTATTTGTTACTTTTTATTTATTTTCATTATGCTGTATTAATGATGTCACTGATTTTGTGGTGTACTTAATGGTGTGTCCAAGACCAGTTAGCCACCCCCTGATGAAGCTTTACTTGGTGAAATGCCAGGGCACCTGGGCACATAGAGAAATTTCCTGATATTGTCTCTAACCTGTTTGGCATTTACCACAGCACCTTGGTAATCAACTGTGATTTTTGCAAGAAACGCATTTCCCTGTTATCTCTAAAACTTCGCTGGAGGTGACACTTCTAGCTTTGGAGTAAGAGTGATTTTTCTGTCTGTTGATTAAATTGTGGTTTGTGGGCACACACTTGCAAACTGCCCTGGTCAAGATTGCAGTAATTTTGGTGAATTGTAGCATTTACATCTCTATAATGACAACCCAAAACCAATTGACCAAAACATTTCAGGATACAAAAACCCTAGCCCAGACTCCATGTACATCAAATATTAGACAAATTGGTTAAAAGGGAATAGAGTTGTTAAGGTGCAGATGTCCTCCTCACTATACTTGTTTTTTTTTTCATTAACAAGCTTTTCAGTAACAGTATTCTCATGTTTGTAATTTTCACTACTGAATTTTTCACTTTTGTGTATTTCAATACTGCATCGTGGAAGTGAAAATGTTCATTAGTGAAAGAGATTCTTATTCCTTGATTTTCATTAATGCAACATTCATATATCCTTGGAATGTTCATGTTTTGAAATAAACATGCTTAGAAAACAGGACAGTTTTTAACTGATATTTAAAAAAAATATATCATTTTGAAACTTCAGACTTGTGATAGTGTGTATCTTGTGTCAGTTGCTATCAAACCTGTAAGTTTCAGCTTTTTAAAAACAACTTTTTTTTTCATTAGCTACAGGAGTGGAAAAAAGTCCAAATGTGTCAGTATGAGTATTTATTCGCCTCTGTAACTTTGCCCCACCCAAACTAATTGACATACAATTTTCAAGATTCAAAGACACATGTTCAGACTCTATGCCTACAACATTTCATGCAAACCTATTAAATGGAAGCAGAGTTATTAGGATGCAAGAATCCTCTTCACTATATGGTCTCTTTTTTTGCTAACGTTCTTTTTAGAAGCAGTATGTTCACTTTCATGTTTTTTACTACTGAAGTTTTCATTTTTCTGTGTTTCTCCTCTCTACTGCATGACTAAAGCGATTGTCATGAAAGTGGAAATGTGCGCTAGTGAAAACATTCAAAAGTGATTTTCGAGTGACTAAAGCAAGTCTTGTTCCTTGGTTTTCATTAAAGCAAGCATCCGGATAGCCTTACAAAGTTCATTTTTTGAACTAAGCATGCTCAGAAAATAGGACAGTTTTTAGAACTGTGTGGAAGTTGTGATTTCCACTTTTGCAGGACTTTTGCGAAATGTTGTAAATTTGGTAAAATTTTCTAAACTTCCTCCTTTGGCGAAATCAGAATCTTCTGAATGTGTTTGGCAAGTTAATTCCCTGTTCCATGGAATTTTCTGACTGAATTGTGGAATAAAACAATGAACTGTGGAATGACAGTTCTGAGGAATTCCATTCTGCAGTTTAATACATTAATCAGCAATATATGTAATTACTCTGCAGTTCAGTAATCAGTTCTGCAGAATTTCTTTCCACAGATTAATACATTAATCCACAATGCATACATTCATTCCACACTTCAGTGACTTACTGAACTGAGAAATGAATTTATGTTGTGAATTAATGTATCAAACTGCGGAATGAAATTCTGCACAAATGACCACAGACAGTGATCAGTTCTGATGATTTTTTTTTGTAGTTTAATATATTAATATGCAATTCATACCTTCATTCCACAGTTCTGTGGAATTTTTTTTCCACAGAAACATAGACTTTGACGGCAGATAAGGACCACTTGGCCCACCCAGTCTGCCCATTTCTCTACCTACTAGATAAGCTGCAGATTCTAGTTAACCAACAGCCTACTTCCTGCCACCCCCACTACAATTGCCTTGTGTCTGTCCCATGTATGTTTGAATTCCCCCACTGTTTTAGCCCCAACAACCTCCCCAGGAAGGCAGTTCCATGCATCCACCACTCTCTCCATGAAAAAAGATTTCCTCACATTACCCCTGAGCCGTCCCCCCTATCTTTAAATTGTGTCCCCTTGTTCTTACACATCTCTTTTTCTGAAAGATGCTACCCTCATGGACTTTGTTAATTCCCTTGAGGTACTTGAACATTTCTATCATGTCCCCCCTGTCCCTCCTTTCATCAAGGGTATACATATTAAGCTCTCTCAGTCTCTCTTCATATGATTTCTGATGCAGACCCTGCACCATTTTAGTTGCCCTCCTTTGGACTGCTTCCATCCTGTCTATGTCCTTGTGTAGATGAGGGTCTCCAAAACTGCACACAGTACTCCAGATGGGGTATCACCAACTGTCTGTACAGAGGGATAACCACTTCCCTTTTTCTACTTGTGATTCCCTTCCTATGCATCCCAGTATCCCCCTGGCTCTCCTCACTGACTTCTCACATTGCTTACCCACCTTTAGATCATCCGATATGACTACCCCAAGTCCCATTCCATTTTTGTTGTTGTTAGTACTTCCCCTGCTATTGTGTACTCTTCTCCTGGGTTTTTTGTTTCCCAGTTGCATTACTTTGCATTTCTTTGCATTGAATCTAAGTTGACATATGTCTGACCATTCCCCCAACCTTGCCAAGTCCCTTCTCATCCTTTCTAAACCCCCTTGTGTATCAACTCTGTTACAGACCTTTGTATCATATGCAAAGAGGCATACCTTTCCCTCCAGACCCTCTGCAATGTCACCTATAAAGATGTTAAAGAGGACTGGACCCAGTACTGAGCCCTGAGGTACTCCACTAGTGACCCCCCTTTCTTCGGAATGTGTGCCACTCAATATTATCTTCTGTGTCCTGTTGTGCAGCCAGTTTGCAACCCAGGCTACCACCCTGGGACCCACTCCCAAGCTGGCTAACTTGATTATTAATCTTTTTGTGCGGGACTGTGTCAAATGCCTTGCTAAAGTCTAGGTAGGCCATATCCACAGCCCCTCCCTGGTCTATTACTTTGGTCACCCAGTCAAAGAAATCTATTAGATTCATCTGACATGACCTTCCTGCTGTAAATCCATGCTGCTTTGGGTCCTGTGCCCCGTTGGCCTCTAGGTACTCAACAATTCTTTCTTTCAGAAGTGATTCCATCATTTTCCCTACCATTGAGGTCAAACTTACAGGTCTGTAGTTTCCTGCTTCTGCCTTGCTGCCACTTTTGTGAAAGGGAATCACATCTGCCCTCCTCCAGTCCTCAGGTACCACCCCATCCTGCCATGATTTGTTAAAAAGTGTGATCAGTGGTGTCACTAGGTCCTCCCTTAGTTCTTTTAGGATTCTAGGGTGAATCCATCAGGCTCCATTGCTTTGTCCACCTTGAGTTTTAGGGTTCTTTCAGGACTCTTTCTTCTGTAAATGGACTGGTGTCAACCCCCCTACCCAGAGTGCTTCTATTGTCTGGTTTAGGTAACTCCCCCTCATCTTCTTTAGTGAATACTGAGCAAAAGTATTCATTCAGTATCTCTGCCTGTTCACTGTCTCCCTCTGCCCACCTCCCCTCTCCATTATTAATCTTCGCTATTCCTCCCTTATCCTTTCTGTGCTCCCTAATGTACCTATAAAAGGTTTTATCCCCCTTCTTAACTGACTTGGCTATTTTTTCCTCAGTTTGGGCTTTTTGCTATTCTGACTGCCTTCCCCACTTCTTTCTGCTTTAATTGATACAGTTCTCTGTTGTGCTCCTTCTGTGATGCCTTATACTTTCTGAATGAAGCCTTTTTCTCCTTAACCTTCCCTGCCACCTCTTTTGAGAACCATAGTGGTTTTGTACTCCTCTTTGTTTTCTTTATCTGTTTCACACAAAGGTTTGTTGCCTCTATGATGGCAGTTTTGATTTTTCTCCATTGTTCTTCCACCCCTCCTTTTTGTCCATTTGCTAGTGTATTCCTCAGGTATTCACCCATTTTGCCAAAGTCATCCCTTCTAAAGTTCAGTATGCTTGTTTTTGTATGGCTTGTCTACATGGTTGTGTTTATTGTGAAGCACACTGTGCAGTGGTCGCTTGTTCCCTGATGTCTACCGACTTCTAAATTTGTGATCCTCTCTTCATTTGAGAGTACCAGGTCTAGTATTGCCTCCTCCCGAGTGGGTTCCAACACTAGCTGTCTAAGGTCTGCCCCCTGCAGGGCATTGAGAATGACCCTGCTCTTGGATGTGGCTGCAGTACATGTCATCCAGTTAACATCTGGCATATTCAGGTCCCCCATTAACAGTATCTCCCCTTTTTCAGCTATTTTGAGAATGTCCTCTATCATTTTCTTGTCCATTTCCTCCCCTTGAGATGGGAGTCTGTATACAACCCCTGTGTAGATTGTGATGCCATTCCCTGTCTCCAAGGGGACCCAGAGTGCCTCTTGTCCTCCCCCTTTACTTTTTAGTTCTGCAGCTTTGATCCCTTCCCTTATGTATAGAGCTACTCCACCTCCTCTTTTCCCCTCCCTGTCCCTTCTGTAGACTGTATCCCCTGGTATGTTGACATCCCAGTCATGGTTCCCTGTGTACCATGTTTCTGTCACTGCCACAATATCCAAGTGTTCATCTTCCATCAAGGCTACTAGCTCAGGAAGCTTGTTTCCCAGACTATGGGCATTTGTACTCATTGCCCTCCATTTAATGTTGGCTTTATCCTTTTCTCCCCCATGCCTGCTCTTTTTGCTCTTGTCTATTTTTCCATTTACCCCTGTCCTGCACTCCGTTGAGCACTGTACCTCAGTGTTTACCTTACTACCCATCATGTTTTGTGGGGGGAGGCTTGAAATTTCCTGACTCTTATTAGCATCTCCCCCCATAGCTAGTTTAAAAGCTTGCCAAGGAAGCATTTAAACCTGTCACTTAGGATCTTGGTTCCCTTCATGGACAGATGCAGACCATCGTGCCAGTATAAATCTTCATCTTTGCAGGTGTACCCCCAGTCCCCAATGAAGTCAAAGCCCTGTGCTCTGCACCAGTTTTGCAACCATTCATTAAACTGCATGCTGTGTAGTACCCTAGCCTCACCCCTGCCATGGACTGGCAGCACCTCTGAGAAGGTAACTGTGCTTGCTACCTCTCTGAGGCTCCTCCCCAACTCCACAATTTCATCCTGCACTGCACTGATCCCATGCCTAGCCAGGTCATTTGTCCCAAGGTGGACAATGATATCTGGTTCCCTGTCCTGTGAAGCTGCTTCTGCAATCCTGAGGATTCACTTCTTGTCCCTCCAAGCCATGGCACCAGGCAGGCACCTTACTTCCCTCTCCTCTCCCTTCCCCAGGTCTACCCCTCTAACAATTGAGTCCCCTATCAGAAGCTGTTTCCTTCCCCTGTGGTGTCCCTTGCCACCCTTCTATGGGTCTCCCTTGTGGGTGTCCTCAGCATTCTTCTTGGTCTCCACTGAGGGTGCCATCATAGAGGAACCTTGCTCTGCCAGACTGGCATATGGTTTGTGTAGAGGTACAACTAGGGGGCTTTGCCTCTGTTCCACCAGCCGTACCCTCCTAGAACACACTGTTGTCCACCTGCTCTTCATACTTGGCAGCCTCTGTGGCAGTGGTGCTCTTTGGGTGCGGGAGGCCTCCTTAGTCCTTGCCAGTTCAGCCTGGAGGTGGGCTACCTCCTCCCTCAGAGCTGACAGTTGCCTGCAAATAGGACAGCTATGCAGTTTCCAGAAAGTCTCTTGGAAAACTGCTGCCCCACAGCCAGTGCATTGCACCACTCCCCACATGTCCCTCTCCCTTATAATATACAATATGTAATATATATATATTTTTTTTCTTCCTTTGTGTGGTGTGTTCTTACCTTTTATGCACTGTGCTGGGTTATTAAGAATATGACAGTTCTGCCCCAAGACCTGTTGAGGAAGTGATGTCAGAACCTTGGCTATAAAGGAAACGTCATGCCTGGGGGGATGGGGTGCCGGAACGGGTGGGTGGGTAGTCCACAACCACTGGTGACTGTAAGAAACAATCAAATATACCACTGCTCCACCACCCTGGTGAGTATTGCCCTTTATAGTAATTCACCTAATCTCCAGTAACTGATTTGTCAACCATTTAAAAGTAATTTGATGCAAACTGTTACAGAATACTAGTAGACAGTCCAGTTAGCCACAAAGGAAAATCAAATATGCAGTTATTTCAACCCTTCTGAAGTTGCTCACAAGATAAGTAGTTTTGAAAACCCTCTTCCTGATTTAAAAATGAAATTAAACACAAAGCAATCCCAATGTAAGACTGTAAAGTAAGGAAAACTTCCCTCAGATGTAAGTAAGAGAGATCAGTTGCAGATTTCTAGTCCAATGTAGTATATCCCATGCAGCTTCTCAGTTGTTTCAAAGCACAGCCAGTTACACCACTTGAAGAGATGGGCTTCTGTCTGAAACAGGATCACACCAGTAGTTTATAGTAATTGATCAATGCTAGAATAGTCCTCCACCCAAAACAATTGGCTATGATGCAAGGTCTCCCTGACTAGTGAAGACAATTTCCTCCACCTGAGGCTGTGTCTGGCATCAAATTACAAACTGCAGCCTTTGCTATTCAAAGTACACAGCTACTACCAGTAAGTTATTTCCAACTATTTTATTTCCAACTATATTAATGTAAACTGTCAGAATACTAGTAGACAGTCCAGATAGCCACAAAGGAAAATCAAATATGCAGTTATTTCAACCCTTCTGAAGTTGCTCACAAGATTAGTAGTTTTGAAAACCCCCTTCCTGATTTAAAAATGAAATTAAACACAAAGCAATCCCAATGTAAGACTGTAAAGTACGGAAAACTTCCCTCAGATGTAAGTAAGAGAGATCAGTTGCAGATTTCTAGTCCAATATAGTATATCCCATGCAGCTTCTCAGTTGTTTCAAAGCACAGCCTGTTACACCACTTGAAGAAATGGTCTTATTCCTCAGTTCATACATTGTTTCCTCCAATATGTTGGACTTTCTTCAAAAGTTGCCAAAGTGCATTCTGAAATTTTACAAAAGCAAAATTCTGACTTTTGCCAAAATTCTACTAGTGGAAGTTTCATTTTTCACAGTCCTATTTTTAACTGATGTTTTGAAAACTATATTATGTTGACTCTTCAGATATGAGAAAGTGTTCACATTGGGGCAGAGTCTATTGAATGGAAAATTTAGATTAAAAAAATGTTTTTTAGCTAAAGGAGAGCAAAAAGAAGTCTTAATTTGGTTGAATGTTATCTTTTTTGTGTCTGTGTAACCATGCCCCCCTGAACCAACAGACACAACATGTTGAAGTTACAGAGATCCAGGCCTAGGCACTACACCTACCAAATTTTGGGAAAATTGGTTGAATGGGAGCAGAGTTATTAAGGTGCAAAATTCGGGGTCTAATAGAAGTGTTTACTGAACCTAACATACAGACACTACTGCAGCTGTGTAATATGTATATTTATGTTAGGGGCCAGATTCACAAATCTTTACCCAGGCACAAGCCCAGTTCACCCCAGGGAAAGTAATGAGAGAGGCTGCAATGCAAATGAAGGGGTGGGGACCTGCATATCCCTGCAATCCCATTCATGAAGGTTTTGATCCATGCAAGGTCCTTTGCAAAGGTCCTTGAGTGCAACAAAATACTGCTGAAAAAAAACCTTGCAGTAATCTGTGCAACCCTAGTGGTTGGTGAAAGTACTGAGGCCCCCCACTCCCATCCCCAGTGCCTGATCTTGCACCTGATGTGAAAAACTAACTTTTCCATAGTGTAGTATCCCTCCCCATTGCCTGAGCTTCCACTCAATTGTTAAAAATCATGTTTCTTAGTGTAGTGGTCCCTCCCCCTCCACAATCCCTGTAGAAAAATAAACTTTTTCCATAGTGTAGTGATCCGTCCCCCCTCCCAGATCCCATATCACTGTAGAAATTAAAACATTTGTCATAGTATAGTGGTCTCTCCCCCTCCTCAATCACCTATCATCATCCCCAAATGAACCAATACCCAGTCCTGGTTGTCTAGTGTCCCTCCATCCTCCCTAGTCACCTATCATCACCCCCCCATCTCACACATATATTACCTGGTGGTCTAGTGAACACCCCACCTCCCACCCACTCAGGTAATCATCCACCACCCCATTTCCCACCCCCCTGCATGACTGCCAGCCATGAGCAGCACAGCCTCTTCACAACTCCATGGCTGCTCACCTACTGAACTGTCAATAACAGTGTACAGTATACATTACAAGCCTATTGGATGACACTGTCATTCCATAAGTAAATAAGCTGAGATGGGCACAGTATAGGAGAATGGGATAAGTGTTAGGGTCAACAATCCCAAGGCACATCCTGATGCCTGTCAGTGTCTGCAGGGTGGAGGGGGGGTGGGGTGTTAGGGTTGGAAACCCTAACAACACATTTCCCTGCTTTTGTCACTTTAGTAAGAAACCTAACTGATGCATTATTGAAGGTTTGCAATGAATTTCCTTACTTTTTCAGATAGTATGATCATATCCGTATATGTATGTGGGAGTGCAGGCCTTCCAGGCCCTGTGCTCCCATCCCTCCATAGATGCACATACTGTATGCCTGTACTGTATATGTTGAAGCACAGGGGCCTTGAAGGCCCTGCAGCTTCCATTTATAGGACAACAGTGACCAAAGTGTCAGCATAGCCATCTTATTAATACTCCTCATGTACCCCAGTACAAAGAAATTTTCAAATCCATGCCAAAACATAATTCTGCACATCTGCAATGACATTCTGTGCCACAGGTGCAAAAATACATTTTAGGCAGGATTTAAAAAATGACAGCTGTGACATACATGAGGTGGGTAATAAGAAGACTATTTCAAAAATCTGTGGTAAAAAAATTTAACATGTCCGAAATTACAAATGGGCATTGCAAATTGCAATGAAATGTCATAACTTTGCCATTTTTTCATATTTTGACCCCACATTTTCAAAATACTTTTTGTGTGACCCTACCTCATAAACTCCATAGGAGAAAATTTAAAAATCTGTGCTGAAATGCCATTCCACACCCCAGGTCCCAAAACATGTTTTGGACAGGATGCAACAATTTACAGCTGTACTGTTCATGAGGCAGTGTGAAAAAAATGCCTATGTTGAAAATTTTGGTGTCACAATATTGAAAACCATCAAAGTTATACACGTCTGTAGAAAAATTTCAATGAACGCACATAACTCAGGTATTTTTTTTTACTTTTTGCACCAAATTGTCAGCATAGCCTTTTTCAGAGTCTACCTCATGAACACTGGCAGTGAAATTTCATTATTCAGGCCTAAAAAGTGATTTTGCACAGCAACAGCAAAATCACCTTCCAAGCTAGAGTAATGAAATGACAGTTGCAGTGTTCATGAAGTGGCATCCTAAAAAGGCCATGTTGAAAATTTGGTGGAAAAAGTCCAAAGAAATGTCAACATTATGAACATAAGTTCAAATTGCCTTTGAAATACATTATATGGCTTTTGCCTTGATTCCTCAGTTTGGGGTTCAGCAGAGTGCAGAGATGTCCCAGTCCAAAGAAGATAACTTCCAATGACCTCCAGTGGTAAGTATAGAACAAGGGGTGGTGTGGGGTGGTGGGTGCTCAGTGGGAGGGTTGAGATGGAGTGGGGGATGGTGGGGACAATGAGGGACCATTTTCCTTTTTGCAGGTAAAAAAAGACATTAGGGGACTGTTTTCATTTTTAGAGCTTTAAAAAGAGACATATTTCAGGACACTGGGAGTGGGCTCCCCAGTGTTCTAGACTGCTGGATGGAGATACATATATAGGGACACTCAGAGTGGGCTCCCCAGTGTCCCAGACTGGTGGTGGGTCTTCTAGTGCCAATATGGGGATTGGGCCCCATGATATCAGCAACTGAATGTTACATTGGAGGGCTGTTTTATTTAGTTACAGGTTTAATTTCAGTACATATATTGGGACACTGGGAGTGGGCTACACAGTGTCCCACACTGCTCATAAGGGGTATTCATATCTCAGAACACTGGGAGTGGGCTACCCAGTGTCCCACAGTGGCTGGGGGTCTTCTACTGCTGACACAAGGATTGGGCACCCCAATGTCAGCAATTATAAATTAGCACGCCTCGGCCCCATTCCCCATAGAGGCTATAAAAGAAGCCCAAAATACTTGTTATTAGGTAAACACCAACAGGTGTTTACCTACTTGATGACCGAGGAATCCAATTCTGGGGTCAGTTTGCCATGAAAATGCCCTGAAGGGTTGTATTTTCTTCAGCAGATGTATGTGCTACTTATTGTGGCAGCTGTTCTGTGAAACACCCTTCCTTGTTTTGTGAAACAATGGGAGTTTATTGCAATTTTTGGCACAAACTCCTCCTTGTTTCACAAAACACTGCTGCAATTTGCAGCACAAATACAGTGATGGACAAAATTAACATATTTCTGAGCATTTTGTTGACAAACTGAACCTAAAATCTGATTCCTTGGGCCCCGGTTAGGTAAACACAACTGTTTGTGTTTACCAACTGCAAGTATTTTTTGAATTATTTAAATTTGTTTGCCTCGCCAACTGAAAATAAGATGATGGAATCTGGACACTACATTCTGCATTTGTGGTAACAAAATCCACTTTAGCAGCAGCGAAACAGTTGTTTTGCATGGCACATTTACATTTTCCAATAGGAAATAATGGGAAAATTGAAACTTTAATAATGTTTGAACAGATGAATATTTTTTAACCACAGCTTCAAAGGGTACATCTAAGACCCAAACCCAATGTACCCTAAAAATTTCAGACCAAACCCCAAAGCCGTTTCTGAGAAATGGCATGACAAAGAATTGACATAAAAATGGTAAATTACACAATTTTGACATTTCGTATCTCTGCACCCCCGCATCCAACAGGAACAAAACTTGCCAAATCAAGAGATCTTTGGAGCTGATGGTGCATGCAACATTTCATGTGAATTTGTCAAATGGCTGCAAAGTTTTTAAAGTGCAAAACTTTAGGTTTAACATAGATGTGACCGAGGAACCCTAACTGTGTATATATATTCATTGCAAAAAACTCTGTTAATGCATCCGTTAGGGTTGATTCCACACCAACAAAAGTCTGGAAATTCAATATTAGGATTACCAACCCTACCACCCCACCCCTAACCCTGACCCTCCACACACTAACAGGCATTGGGGTGTGTCTTGGGTTGTCACCCTAACTCTAACCCCATTCCATGTGTAAACAAGCTGAGATGGTACAGCATAGGAGAATGGGGCAAGAATTAGGCCTGATGAACACAAGGCACACCCTGACATCTGTTGGTGCATGGAGAGACAAAAATATGAAAATGTGGTGTTAGGGTTCCCAACCCAAACACTCCAACCCCCCCCAACCAAACCTGCCACCCAACCACCCCACCCTCCACACACCAACAGGCATGGGGGGGTGTCTTTGGGACATCGACCCTAATTCTCACCCCATTCTCCTATGCTGTACCAGCTCAGCTTCCTTACACATGGAATGGAGTGAGTGTTAAGGTCAACAACCCCAAGACACACCTCGACTCTGGTTGGTATGTGGAGGGTGAGGGGGGTGGTAGTGTTGAGATGAACCCTAATGCCACATTTCCATACTTTTGTTGCAGTAATATGAACCCTGACTGATGCATTAACAGAGTTACCCACTCTCACCCATACTTACCCTCCAGAGGTCAGGAGCCATGATCTTTTCTGGACACATCTGCACTCTTCAAAGCCGAACTGCGAACTCAGGAATCAAAGTAAGCCATATAATGGGAGTAAATGTGTGTGTGGGGGTTCTACTTATGTTGATCTCTCAGTCAGTTTTAGGAATTTTTGCACCAAATTTTCAACATGGGGTTTGTCAGGAGGTCTAAACCTCACTGTCAGGTGCTTGGCAATAATGGGCATTCAAGGAAATGCAGACACATTGCATAAGAGTAATAAAGCTTGTTTATTACTACCAAATGGAAATCACAGTTGCCCTAAGCAGTTCTTACCATTAGGAACTAGGAGCCAATGCTAAGCATTCCCTATACGTCGAGGACTCTCCATGTCTCCTGGAGTCTCTGAGGTAGAAGACATAATGTCTTACATTATATACCTAAGATCATTACTATGGTTACTACTACTATAAGATACAAACATTTCTAGTTACAGAGATGAGCCCTATTGGCTAAATTAGAGGTGGTTCCTCAGTCCAAGATAACATTATACAATTTTGTTATAGTCATCACTTTGTAGAAACAAAAAGGTACAGTTTGTTCATAGCTGTGTAGTAATACAAATCATCAGAAGATGGCAATGCCAACTTATATATCATAATCATTACAAGGACACAGATGCCCTAACATCTTGTAAGCAAGAAATACATATGTATATTGGAAAGTAAAGTGTATAACAATTATATGCATACATATTCTACATCCACTTTTGTACAGTAGATTCCCTTAGTCCTATATGTTAGTATAAACACATACCTAAATGCTAGCTGTCTGTGGTGCACCTCTGGGGGTACCAATAAGGGTACAGGGACCTTATGTATCATCCCCCCATTGTTGCCTTAAAAAGGGGCAACACAAGCAAGAGTAAGGAAGTGGAGAGAGAGAGCTGGGTCATTTACAGACCCGACATGAGAGCCTTGTAAAGGAACTCCAGTTGCTCATGGTGTTAGCATAATATGCACTGTAGGCAGCAAAGCATGATAACAAGAAAAAAATATCAAAAATGCTTGTATAATAAAACATTTAAAGGTAATTTCTAATCATGTGTTAGTAAGTGCGCTATTTATGTCAGCATCATTAATGAGGATGTATACTGCTTCATCAGCTTTGGAGATATTATTGCTGATGTGGATGAGGTGGGTGTCCTTCCTGTCTAAAAGTGATTGTAATGTCAAAGTTAAAGGATCAATATGAAACATTCAAATAGGGTAAATACTCTGAAAGAGTAAGTAGATAATCAGAGTTACCATCAATGATATCAGAGTCCATAATGGGAACAGGGGTAATAACTGTGTGCCCTATAACAGTGGTCTGATGAGGAATAAAACACAAATTGGAATCATCAATAGAGTATGTCTTTTCTCCATATTTAAAAGTCTTAAAATGAGTTACCACACAAAATTTACCATCCGAATTATATTGCATTTTCACAGTAGGCAGTCTCCATTTTTGTAACTGTACTGAGCAAGTATAAGTCTGTTCGGAAATCCATGTTGACAGGTGGTGAACCTCCTTCCGATAAGACTGGTACAACTTGGAATCGTCTGGAGCAGATGTTGAGTCCTGGTATTCTGTGCCATTGGTAGTAATGTCCTTGTCCATGGAAAAGGACCAATCGATACTGTCTGGAAAATATCCACATACAGGTTTAATTACATCAAATACATCACATCTACACAAATAAATATACCCTTTCTTCACACAGCAGTCCATGTGTGGTGAGACCCATGCATCACGATGAGAATGGAAAATCAGCAGAGGAGGCAAGTCAAGGCGTTCTCTGTAGATGTCATCATCAAGGTGCTCAATGGACCGAATGGATGCTAGTTTATCAAATATAGCTGTAGTAGGATCAAAACATGTTAAAGAAACAGTAAAAGACACAAACATAATATCCTTAATAGAACATATCTTAGAAGTAAAACAAGGACCAGTATTAGGGTACCTGGTCACAAAACCCAAATTTCTAGCAGTAGGAATAGGAATAGCTAAAGACTGCAACATACACATGGCAACACAGTTAGGGGATTTGCAATGAGGACAATACCATTTAGATATATGTCTATCATGCATGATATCAGGTATTCTTCCTGATTCTAGATCATGGAAGAGATTGTTGATGGTAGTGATAATATATGAGCCATAGGCAGAGCATAATATTTCACGAGCAATGCATTGCTTATATGCTTCCTTATTGTTCTGAACAATAAGGGCGTTAATCCTATCTTTAGAATCTGTAAATGCCTTAGCAATGTTGTGCAAATCATAAACAGTGTATTTTTCTTCCTGACTAGTGCCATCTACAGCATGCAATAATGGGGGTATGATGTAATTGATCATACCAGTTTGAAACTTCTGTGAATGTGCTTTGATAGTAGCAATGTCGGCTTTATTCCAGATAGACATTGCAGAACCAAAAACAACAGTGATGATGCCCATGGCACCAGTGACATTAGATGTGTCATGGGTATTTCTTTTATGACTTTGATCATCTGGTTCAGGTTTTCACCTAAAGTTGCCTCTATGCACGGTGGTGTGTACGCTGGCAATAGGGACTTGGTTACGAATCTGAAAAGCTGCTAAGCTATCAAGTAACAAAGTACTATAAAACAGTGATGTGTTAGTAGTGTGACACATACCAAATTCTTTCATATTCCAGTAAGTCAAGTTACACAAACAGGTTCATGCATATATTGTAGATTGTTAATCAATGATTCAGGTAAAGCTGCGGCTGTGAGACTACTATGAGGACCAGGGGTTTGTTTTGGACATTCCAAAAGATGGTTCTCAGTAGGGGGTAACACAGAGAGGTAAATCGCAGCTGATGCCATGTTGTGTACAGTACAAAATTTCCTGTCAGAGTCTTTCAACAATGAATCACAATATGATGGGTCAATTAAGGCAGTTATATTGTATAAACCAGAATGTCTAAGAGAGGTTGGTGCAAGGATAAAGTACCGTTTGGAGATAATTTTGCATTGAGCCATCCATGAAAAGTTCCCTTGGAAAGTTTGGCCACAGGGAGTATTTGTCCTTGAGACTTGGTTTGCCACTCAGTTTGTAGGGTATATTTATCAGGAGCAACAACTGAGGCAGTGAAGTAGGCATCTGAACCTTCCTGGACAGTAATCACATTTTTGGGAATATTGATGGAGATTCCCTCTGGGGTAGTTGCAGGTGGATCAAGGTGAGGAAGGAGGTGCTTTACCATGCCTTGGATGTAGGTGATAACTCCTGAGATGAGGAGAAAGTGGAACAAGATAGCCATCTTGTCAGTGTATCTGAAAAGGAAAATCAGACATTAACAAATTAGTACTATTCTACCCAATGGGGTGAGGAAAAGTAATTATACTCCTTTATACAGTTTCGACTGGTTTGCGTGTAACCATCTGTCAGTCAGTTTGTTGTTTTGCATGAGTCTAACCTGATAGACTGCTGGACTGAGCTTGTTGACAATTGGATAGGGTCCTTCCCACTTATTGGAGAAAGAATGTGTTGGATGCGCAAATCTGAGAACTATTACCTGATCCCCAACTTGCCAATCCACTTCTTGTGCATGTTTGTCAAACTGAATTTTGGACTGTTGCTGGGCCTTGCCCATGCAGTTTGCAGCATACGAATGAGTTTGTATGAGGTCTTGTCTGAGTTTTTCCACATATTGGTCCACAGAGACATGGTCCGTAGTAGGGGTGTGTGGGTCAAACAACAGGTGTTCAGGTAATCTCATGTTTCTACCAGTCATCACCTCAAAGGGTGTCAACTGGGTTTTATCTGAGGGTGTGCCCCTTATTGCCATTAGGAGCAATGGCAGTAGGGAATCCCAGTCCTTGGGATTGTCCTCAGTGAATTTGGCAAGCATTTGCTTAATCCATCTGTTGGCCCTCTGTACTTGACCTGAAGATTGCGGGTGGTAGGATATGTGAAATTTTTAATGAACTTCAAGGAGTTCAAGTGCTTATTTCATCAACTCACCTGTAAAACTGGTTCCTTTATCTGAGTCTACCTTGAGAGGTGGACCCCACCTTGAGAAAACCTGTTCCACCAGGATTTTGGCAGTGATTTT
Organism: Neoceratodus forsteri; assembly: GCA_016271365.2. Classification (NCBI taxonomy): domain Eukaryota; kingdom Metazoa; phylum Chordata; order Ceratodontiformes; family Ceratodontidae; genus Neoceratodus; species Neoceratodus forsteri. The sequence goes on along the minus strand of CM057458.1, from coordinate 782,823,753 downwards.
AGCAGTGCGTGTCTTAGTGGGGAAAGCCACAACCCACTTAGAGAAAAGATCAGTTACCACCAGGGCCTATTTGTTATTTCTGCTGGCATTGGTTAGAGGACCGATAAAATCAATCTGTATGGCATGCCAAGGGCCAGAATGCCATTGTGGTAGTAGTTTGGCATTTTGTTTGGTTGGGATGGGTTTTTTTTTAGCACAAACAAGGCAGTTGTCTATGTACTGTTTAACATCCTTTGTGACACCAGGACACCATGCAGTGGTCTTGAGTCTCTGGAGTGTGTTTTCTAATCCCTGGTGTCCACTAGTGGAGGTATCATGCACATGGTGCAGAAACTCAGACCTCGGATGATGAGGGACCACCCACAATTTGGTGGGGGTGTCATCTGGTTGGTAACAGATGATCTTGTCATCTGGGGACAGGTGTATGGTAGAATCCCTTAGCCCTATATGTTAGTATATCATATACCTAAATGTTAGTTGTCTGTGGTGTACCTCTGAGGGTAACAATAAGGGTTCAGGGACCTCGTGTAACAGGTTCTTGGAACTCCACCTCATGAACATGTCACTGTCATTTTCTCGGTCCCGAAAGGTGATTTTGCGGTCACTGCACAGAATCACCTTTCGGGACTGATTCATGAAATGACAGTGCCAGTGTTCATGAGGTTGGGTCCCAAAAAGTCTATGTTGCAAATCTGGTGAAAAAAAAATCCACAAAATGACTATGTTATGAGTGTGCATAGTGGAGTTTCTATGCATGCTTGTAACTTCACCAATTTTTAATATTTTCACTTCAGATTTTCAACATTGCCATTTTTTCACACCCTGGGTGTGGGGCGCTAGGGTTGGAAAGCCTAACACCTCATTTCCCTGCTTTTGTCACAGTGGTATTTACCCTAACTAATGCATTAATTAAGTTTTCTGCAAAGAATATATATATAATATATATATATATATATATATATATATATGTATATATATATATATATATATATATATATATACATATATATATATATATATATATATACACAAAATTAATTGCAAAAGAAATCAGTTAATGCATCAGTTAGGGTTGATATTACAGCAACAAAATTCAGGGAATTCAGTGTTAGTGTTCCCAACCCTACAACCCCACTGCACCTCCCCACCCTCCAAATACCAACAGGCATTGGGTTGCTTCCAGGTCTTACCCCATTCCACTATGCTGTACTATCTGAGCTTCCCTGCACATGGAATGGGGTGAGAGTTACAGTAGGCCTGATGACCCCAAGGTACACTCCGATGCCTGTTGGGATGTGAAGGGTGGGGAGGGGTACAGTTGGGTGGTAGGATTAGGAACCCTAACACTGAATTTCCTGACTTTCGTTGCTGTAACATCAGTCCTAACTGATACATTAACAGAGTTTTCTTGCAATGAATGTTCTTATTTTTTGAGACAGTATAATAGTATCCTTATTTTACTGTGGGAACGAAGGGTCCTTTGGACCCTGCGCTCCAATCTCTCCATAGATGCGCATATGTATGTAGGTGTGGTGAACAACAGTGACCAAATTGTCAGCATAGCCATCTTATTACCCCACCTCATGTACCCTGGTACAGATAAATTGTGAAATGGAAGACAAAATGTAATTATGCCCAACTGCAACGCCATTCTACATCATGGGTGTGAAAACACATTTCAGGCAGGATATGAAAAATGACAGCCATATTGTCCATGAGGTGGTGTGCAAAAACAGCTATGTTGAAAATTTAGTGGCAAAATAATAAAAAGAGTTCAAGTTATATGAGTGCATAGAATAAATTCAACAGGCACACATAACTCCAGTGTTTTTTTTGTATTTTTACACCAACTTTTTAACATGGGAATTTTGGGACCCTACCTTATGAATACTGGCACTGTCATTTTGTTACTCAGTCCTGAAAGGTGATTATGTGCAGTGACCATGAAATCATCTTTTGGGACAGAGTAACTAAATGATAGTGCCAGTGTTCATGAAGTGGGGTCCCGAAATACCCATGTTGAAAATTTGGTGAGAAAATACCCACCAAAATGTCTGACATATCCACATTTGAATTCTTTGTTTGCATCAGAGTCATACAAAGTCATATGACTCATGAAGTAGGGTCCTAGTTTGTATCTCATCATAAGAACAAACAACCTACTTCATATGACGCTGATATGAACAAAGAATTTCAGTGTTAAATAACATACATTTTAAAGATATTTTCCAAGCAGAAAGTGCAGAATGCATCTATTGAGTCCCAATAAGCAAGATATGTGTATTGGTGCCTCCCCAGAATATCATTTTGGAAGGTTTCCAAATTTGAATTTTTCAGGCAAAACTGAAAACAAGATGGCAGCCTTATGAAGTAGAGATGTTCCCATATGAAGCAGGATTTCCTTCTTTGTTTCATACAGCTACATTGTAGTGCTTACTGAGCATGCTCAGAAATGATTTTAAATTGCATTAACTTAAAAGCTGCATATTCTTTTTTTCCCATGCTAGCAAATAGCACATCTGTGGGTGTAGTCCTTATCTCCCTGAAAATTTCAGACCAAAAAAACAAACTGTCTGGGCTGTAGGCAAGTTAAAAGAAAAATCCCAGCAAAGTCAATGAGTGAAAGCATATCCAACTGGAATATAACTTGCCAGATCAGGAGATCTACCCAACAGGAAAATGCATACCAAATTCTTTGCAAATCAGTTGAATGGTTCCAAAGTTATTACAGTGCAAACTTTTGAGTTTAACATTGAAGTGCCTACTCAACCCTAACTATAGGGGTGTAATTGCATGCACACGCACACACACACACACACACACACACACACACGCACGCATATATATAAATAAATAAATATATATATATATATATATTATAGTGGCATGGTAGTGCCACTATTGTTAGGGTTGAGTACCCCATTTAATGTTAAATCTGAAATTTGGCAGCTTAATAACTTTGCTACCGTATGATGGATTTGCCTGAAATTTGGCATGCATTGTATCGTACCACACTGTAGAACTCTGGACCTGTCAAGTTTCGTTATGGTTGAATGTACAGTTGCGGAGCTACAGAGCACCACAAAATGCACAAGTTATGCATTTTGTGCATTCTTTGCTCACACCTACAGACTGCATGGTTTATGTGACCAGTCTGAAAACTTCATGGAACATGCAGCCAGGGTCCCCAATGTGCATTTTGAAGATTTTGTGAAAAAATATTAAATAGTTCAAAAGTTATTCAAAAAACAAGTTTTCCATTATAGTCAATGGGAAAAGTTAACAAAATATGCGAAAGTGTTGCAAATGTACTTTGTACTTTCACAAATTACCCTTGTAGTGTTGCAAATCGGCTGTCTTGTTTTCATTTGTTGGTCACAGAAATGCTTGGCATTTAAATTTGGGACCGTCTAGGAACACAATTCTTGTTGTGTTCACCTAGTCGAGCACTGAGGATGCTAGCCATGTCGTTTTTTGGGATTAAAACACCCCAGAAATATGTTTTTTAAAATTTTTGTAAAAAATAGTGTCGCATATGTGACACTTTTGTGATTTTATTTGCGTAAGTGTCGTGATTTGCGACACTGCTTTCCGACACTATGGCCAAAACAATAGGGAATCTTTGCCACCCTGCTGCAAAAGAACAGTTTGGTCTTTTGGGCTGAAATTTGGAAGGAAGAAAGCCAACATCCCATAAATCTTTCTTCTGGTGGTTTGGTGACGAAATATCAGAGGACTGCCAAGTTACGGCACTCTGAATTTGACAATTTTTCCCATATGCTAACACTACGGCGTCCACCGGGCATTTCGAGGCCCGTATCTCGAAAACGGTTTGAGATGCAGACTTTTCATCAGAAGAATGTTTAGGAGGGAACTAAGTGCAAAACTAGCCTAGAAAGTTGTAAATAACATGAGATTTTTTCTTTTTTTCTATGTGGTACGGTTCTTTAGATACAGGGAATTTAGTATTCCAAGCGCTGATTTTCTGCTCCGAGGGCCATTATTATGCAGACATTCTTTGTATTCGCTGTGCTTTTGAAAGCACCTCTTTGGGGAAAAAGGGTGTGTCTTTGCATTATTGTTACCGTTAGCGTTTCCGCTTGCATTTCCATTACCCTTTGCATTTGTGCTTACGTCTACATTACTGTTACCGTTTGTGTTTCCATTACCACTTTTGTTTGTGTTTACTTTTGCTTCACCGTGTACATTACCCATTGCGTTTGCGTTACTCTTACCATTTGCTTTTCCATAACTGTTTGCGTTGTTTCCATTTACATCACTGTGTGCATTACTCTTTGTGTTTGCATTTGCATTACTGTTACCATATGCATTTCCATTACTGTTTTTTGTTTGCATTTACTTTTGCGTCACCGTGTGTGTTACCATTTGCATTTGCATACGCGCTTGCTTTTCCATTTGTGTTTGTGTTTCCTTTGGTATCATTGTTGGTGTTACCGTAAGTGCTTGCATTTCCAATTGCATTACCGTGACCATGTGCAATACCATTTGCATTTGCGTACGCGCTTGCGTTTGTGTTTCTTTTTGCTTTTGTGTTTCCTTTGGCATCATTGTTGGTGTTACCATAACCGTTTGCTTTTCCAATTGCATTACCGTTACTGGTTGCTTGTTCGTTACTGTTTGAGTTTACATTGGCCTCAGTGTTTGCATTTTCGATAGTGTTGCTGTTGTTGAGTGTGTAACTGTTTCCTTCTGTGTTGCCATTGCTGTTATTGTTTGCAAGTCTGTTTAAGTTTGTGTTAACGTTTGCATTTCCGTTACCTTTTTCGTTACCATTTGCATTTGTGTTTCCATTGCTGTTAGCGTTTGCATTACCATTTTCATTACCGTTTGCATTTCTGTTGCCATTAGCATTTGCATTACCATTTCTGTTTTCTTTTATGTTTGTGCTTGCGTTTCACTTACTGTTTGCATTATTGTTTCCATTTACATCACCGTGTGCATTACCCTTTGCGTTACTGTTAGCATTACTATTTTCTTTTACCTCACTATTTCCATCACCATTTGCGTTAACATTACCATTTGTGTTTTTGCGTTTGTGTAGTGCAGTGCAAAACATTATGTTTTTACTATTTTTCTGCACTCTCTTCCATGACACATAGTGCAGCCAGTGTGTGGTTGATTTGTCTGAAACTAAGCACATCAAAGACCTTTGTTCAAGGAACAAGCCAGTTTTTGTTTGGTGAACAAATGTTGTTCTGGTCCAGAGTTATTGCCAATTGAAGTTAGCCCGCTACACAATTACTGCTTTTTTGGCTGCCAGGTCCACCATTTTAGTGTATTTTCTCCCATGATTTCTGTCATTTTGTGGTGGAAGACATCTTAAAGGCGCAGAAATGTAAAACTTGAATATCTCTGTATTAGTGTGGTCTTTTCACATGAAATTTGGAGGGTGTTGAGTGGATGCCCTGGGGATGTGACTACTGCCGTTAACATGTTGGAAAAATAATTTGTTGCAGAGATACTGCATGACGCAGTTACCATTTTGCTCATAGTGTTCTGCATGGTGCTACTGACTTGAAATTGATACCATGGGTAGCCCTAGTGGTACAGAAGTGACTTGTAATGGTTTGGTGTGTAAAACATTAACAGGTGCAGAACTAAGCCACTCCAACAAATGCAAATTTTGTTCATTCTGTTTCAATAACTTTTGAACCGTGTGTCCAATTTGCCTGGCATTTGGAATGCAGAAAGATTTATAATATGTTTTTGACTGTGACAGTTATTTGATTACAGGCACTTACAGTTGCTGAATTGTGCCTGCACAGTTGTTTGCTCGTGGTGCTGTGATACTGCTGAACAGATGTTCACAAAATTCTGGACATACAGTGTACTATGGTATATGTCTTCATTTAACAAGTTTCATTTCAGTCAGTCATACAGTTTTTGCCCAGTGAAGTGACAAACATTCACATGGTTGGGCCCAGCTCTCCTACCACCACATTTCATTCACTGTTTATAGTGCACATTCTCCAAAAGAAGGGAAATTCATGGCAAAAAACTCTGTTTAATGCAGCAGTTAGGGTTGTTCCACAGTGACAAAAGTGAGGAAATTTGGTGTTAGTGTTGCCACCCCTTGCACCCCACGTCCACCCTGCCCCCACCAACAAGCATTGGGGTGTGTATTGGGGTCATTGGTCCTAACTCTCACCCCATTCTCCTATACTGCACCATGTCAGCTTATTTACACATGGAAAGGGGTGGAAGTTAGGACAGTGGCCAACGCATCTCCTGATGCCTGTTGATGGGGGTGGGGTAGGTATGGGTTATCTGAGGTAACTTAACACCGAATTTCCCTCACTTTGATGCTGGAACAACCTAACTGATACATTGAACAGAGTTTTTGCCATGAATAAATATATATATATATATATATATATATATATATATATATATATATATATATTCTTTGCAGAAAACTCTGTTAATGTTTCAGTTAGAGTTGATTCCACACTAAAAAAAGTGAGGAAATTTGATTTTAGGGTAACCATCCCTACCCCCAACACCATCCACATATCAACAGACATTGGGGTGTGCCTTGGGGTTGTCGACCCTAACTCTCACCCCATTGCATGTGTAAACAAGCTGAGATGGTACATTATAGGAGAATGGGGTGAGAGTTAGGACCAATGACCCCAACACACACCCCGATGCCTGTTGTTCTGTGGATGGTGGCAGGGTAGGGAGGTAGGGTTGGTAACTCTAACATTGAATTTCCAGACTTTTGTTGGTATGGAATCAACCCTAACTGATGCATTAATAGAGTTTTTTGTAATGAATTTCCCTTCATTTTGAGAAAGTGAAATGTTACTCATATTGTATCCATAGGTGTGAGCATGGGCCGTCTGGGCCCTATGCACCCATCCACCCATCAATGTAGAGGCATAGCACAGAAGGGCACTGTGCTCCAAGTTTTTCATAATGGGATGCATGTTTGAGAGCATGGGCCTTTTGGACCCTGTGCTTCCACTCACCCGTGAGTGTAGAGACATAGTGCCTGAGGGCCTTGCGCTCCCAATATTGCAAGATGGCATTCATGGGTTAGAGCACGGGGCCCTCTGGGCCCTGCACTCCCACCTACCTATAAGCATAGAAACATAGTGCAGGAGGGCCCTGTGGTTTTAGTTTTGCATAATCGCATCCATAGGTGGGAGAGTGGGCCCTCTTGGTCTTGTGCTCCCAGCCACCTGTGAGTGTAGAGACATAGTGTATAAGGGTCCAGTTCTCCCAGTTTAGCATAAATATTATGCATAGGGGGAGTCCGGGCCCTCTGGCTGCACTCCCACCTACCCTCAAGTACAGACACATAGCACAGGCCTAGAGGCATTACAATTAACACTTGTAATGCTTATTTGGCAATATCTCAGTAACCATAGTAACTGTGGAAAAAAATTATTTCTCAAAAAATCCATACCTCAAACTGTTTTCGAGATATAAGTGCTGAAAGATATCACAGCCACCACAATGTTATCATATGGGAAAATTTGCAACTTCGAACTGCTGTAACTCTGGAACTAGTGTAAATGTTTTCACCAAACCATCAAAAGACACATCTGTGGGGCAAGGACTTACCACCCTGCATATTTCAGTCCAAATATCCTAATTGTTGTCTTGCAAAGAAAAGTGGCAAAGAAAGTCATCTTTTTGGGCTGTTGAACTGCAAAACGTTCATGAACATTCCACTGAATTTTGGGAAAGTTCCATTGGAACTTTCGCGGATGTCCCACCATTGTAGACGTGGGATTTTCATGAAAGTATCCACTGAACTTTCACGAAAGTCTGGGGAACTTCAGGGAAAGTTCTGTGGCTAAGATGGCATAAAAACTTTTAAAACAAGTGTTGGTGTTTACCTAGGGGCAGTATTTTTTGAACTACAATGTTTTTTACACCTCACTAAATAAAAACAAGATGGTGGCAGCACGAAAGTACCAAACCTATTTGCGAAAGTATAAAGTGCTTTCACATGGAACATATATTTATTTTCCCATAGGCTATAATGGAAAACTTTTAACTTTTATAACTTTTGAATGGATTCATATTTTTTTTCACCAAACCTTCAAAAGGCTCTTCCCTGAACCAGTCCTCATATATCTTGAAAATTGCAGACCAGATGGACAAACCATGCGGGCTGTAAAGACGAGCAAAGAATTTGCCAAAAGTGACCAAAAAAGTGTTGTTTTGCACTTTTTTGGCACTCTGCAGCTCCACAACCACACATCTGTCCAGAACGTAACTTTCCAGATCCAGATCTCTATGGTAGCAGATGGCACATGCACATTTTCAGGCAAATTGGGACAAATGGTTGCTAAGTTATTACACAGAAACATAGAAACATAGAAGCTGACAGCAGATAAGGACCGCAAGTCCCATCCAGTCTGCCCATTTTTTCTATCTTATGAATGTGCCTTAGGTCTTTACTCTATCAATGGCCTGTTTATTCATATTCATCTGTATTGCTCCCTTATGCCTATCCCATGCCTGTTTGAAGCCCTACACTGTATTAATATCCACCACTTCTTGTGGTAGGCTGGTCCGTGCATCCACCACCCTGCCTGTGAAAAAGAACTTCCTCACATTACCCATTTATTGGCCTCCCTCTAATCTCATGCTGTGTCCTCTTGTCCTATTTTTCTTATATTGAAACATGTTAGACTGTTTCACCTTGTTAATGCCCTTAAGATGTTTAAATGTTTCTATCATATCACCTCTCTCCCTCCTTTGCTCAAGGGTATACATATTGAGCTCCATTAATCTGTCCTCAAATGTTTTCTGATGCAGTCCCTGCACCATTTTGGTTGCCCTTTTCTGGACTGCCTGCATTTTGTTAATGTCCTTGTGCAGGTGCAGCCTCCAGTACTGCATGCAGTACTCCAGATGGGGCCTAACCAGTGTCTTGTAAAGAGGGATTATCACAGTGGTAGCCACAGACATTGCAAGCTATTTCCAGATATTTTGCAAAATTTCTTAAGAGTTTCTCTCTGCTACCCCTACTGTTTAAATGCAAAAAGCATCAGGTATTTCTGGAAATATCACAGAAATTTTGGGAAATAGCTTGCAGTGTCTGTGGCTACTACTGTACCTCCCTCTTATGACTTGTGATACCCCTACTAATACATCCCAACATCCCTCTATCCTTACTTACCGTTTTAGTGATTTGCTTGGATGATTTCAGGTCATCTGTGATGATGATGCCCAAGTTTCTTTCTTTCCTTGTGATTCCCAGCAACTCCCCTCCCAACCTATAGGTAGCTTCAGGGTTTCTCTTCCCTATGTGCATGATCTTACACTTCTTTGCATTAAACCTCAGTCACCACTCTTCTGACCATTTTGCCAGTTTTTTCCAGATCTCTTCTCATTCTGCCCACCCCATCTAGATCATGTACTCTGTTGCCGATCTTGGTGTCATCTGCAAACAGGCAAACCTTACCCTTCAGTCCATCTGCAATTTCACTGATGAAAATATTGAAGAGGCCTGGCCCCAGGGCTGATCCCTGAGGTACCCCACTTGTGACTTGCATCTCTAATTAGTAATGTGCAAAATAGGTGGGTTTAACATAGAAGTGAGTACTTATCCCTAACTATACCTGCACAAATGTGCAGGTATAATTCTTTGCAAAAAAAAACTGCATTAATGCCATATTTAAGGTACAGGCTAAAGTGACAAAAGTAGAGAAAAGTGGCTTTAGAGTTTCCAACTCTAAATCCCCACACCTAAGACAAATCAGAGGTCCAGTCTTCCATGGGGTTGTCAACCCTAAAACTTACCCAATTACATGTGTATGATTTTGGAGTGTATAGAATAGGGAAAGCTTTGACATAGTGCTATTGTATCCCTATTTGCCTGTGGAGCACAGGGCCCTGTGCGCCCATCCCACCATGAATATATATATGTGTATTGCTGTGGAAGCATATGTCCCACTGGGCCCTGTGCTTCCATTTGTAGTAAAGAACAATCAAATTGTCACCTTAGCCTTCTTATTACTCCACCTCATGTATTTATGTGATACTGAAACTTTCCAAATGTCCAGCAAATCATGACTCCATGCCTCCACAACTTCATTGCACACCACAGGTGCAAAAATAAAGTTTTAGCAGGATTTGAAAAATGACAGTGTCACATTCATGAGGTGGTGTAAAAATGGCAATGTTGAAAATTTGAGATCAAAATATTTAAAATATTAAAATTGCCAAAGTTATGAGTGAGTGTAGAAAACTTTCAATGGATGTGCATAACTTTAGCATTTTAACATGTTGTGACCCCAAATATGCAACATACCCATCTTATAACCCCACTTCATGAACAAGGGCTGAGAACATTTTTAAAACCTGACTGAAAGGTGACTTCACCAGTCGACTGCAAAATCACCTTTGGAGTCACATTTGTGTAATTCCACTGATGTTGTTCATGAAGCAGGGTCTCAAAAGATCCATGTTCAAAATTTGGTGAAAAAATATGCATAAATGACAAGGTTATGCATAAAAGTTGAAACCTTTTTGAAATACATTGAAGCTTACTTAACTTACTTTGTCATACAGCAGGTGACGGTTCCAGCAAGAAGATGTTTGTTTGATGGGAGACTGGATCTTCACCCTAGAAACTCTTTAGGTGAGTGAGGGTGTGTGAGGGATGTAGGGGGTGCATCATGCTGGGTGCTCAGTGGGTGGTCGGAGTGGGGAGTCAGATTGGTGAGAGGCCATTTTTTTACATGAAGAAAGACAGTGAGGAAAGGTTCTCTTTAATACAGGTAATGAAATATTAGATTGGGGATTGGAGGCTGCCACTAGACACAAGGGAATACTTGAAAAAATAGGATCAAGTTTTGGACTAGGCTCTGAGTACCATATCTTTTTTCCATCTTTTATGGCATTCTTCAGTATCGATTCTTGTTTACCTATTGAGATTGAAACTCCAATGAGTGATAAACACTCCAGCTAGGTTGTGAGATGGTATAGTTGTTTGTAATGTTTGATAGATGTTCAGAAATGTCAATAAAATATTAATTGTAAAAAAATAGGTCAACGGCAGTCAGAGGGTGGGGGATGCCATTGGACAACAGAACAGAAAACATTACAGGGAAAGGTATTGGAGAGTGAAAGGTGCCACTGGACACCAGGGAAAAATATATTATATATAAATCAGATAAATAACAAAATAAAAATAAATGAATGTTTATGAATGAAAAAATGTTTATAAAAATATGAGAATGGGAATCAGAGAGTAGAGGTGCCACTAGACAGAAAAGAAAAACATCAAAATTACAGGGGCTGCTTGGAAAAGGCATTTTTCATTTGAAGGAATCCTTTTCCATACCAAGCAAAAAAAAAAAAAAAACAGTGATAAAAAAGGATCCCTTCAAATGAAAAAAGAATTGGCAGAAAAACTAAGTCAGAAATAATTTTTCATGTCAAGGGATCCTTTTTCATTTGAACAAAAATATAAAACAAAAAAGATCTCTTGCCACAAAAAATAATTGGCAAAAAATTAAGTCTGAAATCTTTTTTGATGTCAAAAGATCATTTTTCATTTGAATGAAAAAGGATGAATGAAAAAAAACAGAAAAATCTAAGTCCAAAATCCATTTTAATATGACAAATCCTTTTTCATTTGAATAAAAAAGGACTCACAAAAAGAATCATTAGCAAGTCATGAAAAAGGATTTAAAATGTTACAAAAGACCCATTTTGTGTCCTTTCTCAAAAAATAACTGCAGAATCCAGCTAACAGTCCCAATGAGCAAGACACATGCATTGGTGTCTCAGCAAAATATCATTTTTGTGGGTTTTCATATAATTAAAAAAAAAACTGGCAAACAAGATGGCAGCAAACAAAAAAGGATTTTTTCCTCATGAAAAAGGATTGGCCCCAAAGGAAAAAATATCCTTTTTTGTGAGGACCAGTTTCTTTTTTCATTCAAAGCAGCCATCTAGAGAGTCTACTGAGCATGCTCCTAAACCAAAATTTAATAACTCTGGGATAGATTAATAATTTTTCACCAAACTAGTAAAAGACATGTCTGTGGAGCGAGCCCTTTCTACCCTGAAAATTTTCAAACGAAATTCCAAACCATCTCAGAGCAGTGTGATGACAAATAAAATGCAAAAAATGTGATTTTGTACATTATTTCACAATCTGTATCTTCTAATCTGCATATCGAACCAGAACAAAACTGGGCATGTCAAGAGAGCTATACCATGAGACTATGCTTTTAAAATATTATGGAACTCTTTTGAATGGTTGTGAAGTTATTAAAGTGCAAAAATTGTGGTTTAATGCTAAAGGACTTACTCAGCCCTAACTATAGTGGCGTGACCTTGCCACTATAATATCTGTCTATCTGTCTATCTGTATCTATCTATCTATCTATCTATCTATCTATCTATCTATCTATCTATACAGTATATAATAATACATTTATTTATAAAGCGCCTTTCAATTTTTCAAGGCGCTGAACACATTAAAACAATAACATGAAATACAAGTCCAATAATACATATAAATAAAGTCATACCATAATAACATCAAGCATTAAAATCAATAAATAACATAAAATCTCAACACAATCAACAGATTGCACTATGAATAACTATCCAGAAAAGCCATTCGCCAGAGATGAGTTTTCAAGTTACTCTTGAACTCCTCCACGGAGGTGCCCTCCCATAACTGGCATGGTAGAGAGTTCCAAAGAGTGGGTGCAGCATAAGAGAATGCTCTGCAACCAGAGGATTTTAGACTCACTCTTGGAATCTCTAGCAACCCCTCGTCAGCTGAGTGGAGTGATTGGCCACGGTAATAAGGCACCAGGAGTTGTTTCAGATAGGCTGGACCCTGATCACGAAGGGCTTTAAAAGTCAATAAAATTACTTTAAAGGTGATCCGCTACCATATAGGCACCAAGTGCAGTTTGCGCAGCGCCAGGGTAATATGACAGGACATACTTGTCCTAGTCAAAACCCAGGCTGCTGCATTCTGCACCAGCTGTAGGCAATGGATTTCAACCCCAGAAAGCCCAAAGTACAGGGTGTTGCAGTAGTCCAAACGTGAGGACACAAAGGCATGGACCAATGTTGTCAGAGTGTCAGATGGAACAAGGTGCCTAACCCTGGCGATATTCCTAAGATGGTAAAAAGGAAGTCCTGACAATGGCCGACACTTCAGACTGTAGAGTCAGCCTGTCGTCTAAGACAACCCCAAGGTTACACACACGTTCAGAGGTTGGAAGTGACACGCCACCAAGGAAAATTTCAGAGGGCGTGCCAACACATGACCTCTCTATCTGACAGCTCGCATCCACAACCAGGACCTCTGTCTTCTCTGAATTCAACTTTAACCAACTAGAATCCATCCAATCCTGGATTTCTTCCAGACAGTTGTTAAACACTGCGAGAGCTCCATCCTGGTCGGGTGCAAAAGACAGGTATAGCTGGGTATCATCTGCATAGCAATGAAACCTCAGCCCATACCATCTTATAATGTCTCCAAGGGGCAGCATGTACACCGCGAATAACATGGGTGATAGCACAGAACTCTGAGGTACCCCACACAACAAAGTAGTTGGGCCCGAGGAAAAAACTCCAGACACAACTCTTTGTGATCTCCCAGTGAGGAATGAGATGAACCATTGTAGAACAATTCCCGAAATTCCACAAATCTGCCTCAGGTGTACTATCAACACCAAGTGAGCCACAGTGTCAAAAGCTGATGAGAGATCAAGGAGAACCAGAATGGGACATCTCTTCTGATCTCTTGCCCTCAGAAGATCATTAAGCACCTGAATCAGGGCAGTCTTGGTTCTATGTCTTTTATGAAAACCAGATTGAAAGGATATAACCAACCCTAAAACCCACCCCCACACCTACAACAAATCAGGGGTGTATTCTTCCTTGGAGTTGTCAACAGCTCACTGCTCTAGGCTAAAGCTCACAGCTCACTGCACTAGGTGTGTATGCTTCTGGAGTATATATTTCCAATTATGAAACCCCACCCCGCCTCTAAAACAAATCTGGGATGCAGTCTTCCTTGGGGTTGTAATCCCTAAACCTCTACCAGTTAGGTGTGTATGGTTCTGGAGTGTATTGAATGGGGTGAGTCAGTAGACACCAGGGGGAGAGAAAAAATGTCAAAAGGGATGGCAATCAGAGGGTGGTGGGGGTGCCACTAGACACCAGGGAAAATACAGTAACTACAGGGATGGGAATCAGAGGGCAGAGAGTGCCACTAGACACCAGGGAAATATTTCATCATTACAGGGATGGCAAATGTAGGGTGGAGGGCACCAATAAACACCAGGGAAATATAGAATAACTACAGGGATGGTGAATGGAGGGTGCCATTAGACAATAGGGAAAAAAATTACATAATTATGGGAATAATGATTTGAGGGTGGGGGACACCACTAGACACCAGGGAAAGATTACATCACTACTGGGACAGCAATTAATATGAACATTTTCATATGATATTGTTGTTTTGATGTACTGTGCAACATTTTGTAGGAATGCAAATATACTATCATACTAAATTGCCAGCAGATTAGGCCCAATGGTCTATCAAGTCTGCTTGAGTACAGCCTACAGTTCTGTCACAGTGGCTGCCCCCTCCCCTTTTGTTTCCCCCTGCAGACTCTTTACATAACCCACTCCCCCTGAACTACACACTTGTGTCTATCCCACCTTCTCTTGAACCATCCCACTGTCTTCATCCCCACCAACTCCAATGGCAATGAGTTCAAGGGCCCCATCACCCTCTTATTGAAGTAATGACCTCTCATCTGCCTCTTAAACCTCCCACCCCACCAATATCAGGTTATGCCCCATCATGGCTCCTTCCTTCCTCAACTGGAGCAGACCATCAGAGCTGACCTGGTTAATCCCATTCAAATATTTAAAGACCTCTATCTTATCCCCCATCCCTCCTCTCCTTCGGGGAGTACACGTTCAAATCCTGATGTCTCTCCTCATAGGACAGGTCCCTCAGGCTGTGAATCATCCTTGACACCCTTCTTTGGACCCTCTCAAGAAGGGTAAAATTCCTCCTCAAGCATGGGTGCCAAAACTGCACACAGTAATCCAGGTGCGGCCTAACCAGGCAGTTGTACATGGGCGGTAGGATCTCTGTCCTTCTTGATGTTACCCCTCTGGCTGTGCACCCCAGAATCCTATTTGCCCTCAAAGCTGCCCTCCCACACTGCTCACAATTATTCATTTTGGTGTCTATTGCCACCCTGAGATACTTTTCTTCCCTGGAGACTGCCAGTCTTATCCCTCCAAGAGTGTAGTCTTGCCCGGGCTTCCTGGTCCCCAAGGGGAGTACAACGCACTTCTTGGCATTGAACCTCAGCTGCCAAGTGTGCGACCACCTTTCATGTGTTTCCAAGTTGCCTTACAGTATCCTTCTCCCCTCCTCTTTATCCCCCCCCCGCTCTCAGTTTGGAGTAATCTGCAAATAGACTCAGCTTGTGCCTGACTCCACCCCTGATATCTGAGATGAATGTGATAAACAGGACAGGCCCCAGCACCAATTGCTGGGGGACCCCACTACTGACCTTTCTGGGAGATGAGACCTCACCCCCAACCCACCACCATCTGATACCCATCGGTTAACCAAGTCCCAATCCTTGCTAGAGATTCACTATGGAAAAAAGCTCATAGAACCCAAACTTTGGCAGACTGGACAGCATTTAGGACAGTTAGGAACTACTGTACAAAGATGGTCTGGGAAGTTAAAACAAATTATTTCCACATCAAACTGGACTCTTCCCTTAGATACTCTGCCAAATTCTGGAAAATGCCCAAGGATATAGAAGGTCATGCATCTTCTAACTCTCTGCCTGGTAAAATCACTTCTCGTTCCACCACAGTGACCAATAAACATACAATCCTTGACCTTCTCAATAACCACTTTGCCACTGCAGGCCTTGCATTCGATACTTCCCCGGCCAGTAACCTCCTATCTCAACTTGGTCTACAGGTTCAAGCAAAACTGGACACTAACAGCTCAGTGAATGCCACTGCCTTCGCCTTTTAGCCTGTATCTCTGAAAGAAGTGGGGGATTTAATTTTACAGCTAGATTGTAGGAAGTGTGCAGGCACAGACTTAATTGACCCATACTTCCTAAAATGTAGTCATCACATCCTGGCGGTGCCAATTACACACCTCTTCAACCTTTCACTTATGCAAGGCAATATCCCACATATTTGGAAAACTGCACATGTGATCCAGCCTTACAAATCTGGTGATCCAGATGATCTGAATAACTATAGACCCATTCCCCTACTCCACATGATTTCTAAAATGTTGGAGAAAATAGTTAGTACACAGCTTAATCCTCTGAAATCACGATTTAGACCACGTCATAGTACAATGTAGGCGCTTGCTAAAGTGACTAATGATTGAAGGGGTGCTTTTGATAACAAAAACTTTGTATGTGCAGTATTCCTGGACTTAAGCAAGGCGTTTGACACTGTCGATCATGACCTGCTTTTACATACTCTCCGTACAATTGGCCTTGACCCCTCTTCCATGAGCTGGTTCTCAAACTACCTCGTAGATTGTCTTCAGCAGGTAAAAGCAGAAGGGGACTTTTCACTGCTGAAACCATTGCTCAGGGGTGTCCCACAGGGCTTCATATTGGGACCACTGCTTTTCACACGCTACATTAAATAGTATTGACTCAGGATTAAAATCTGCAAATATTCATCCTTTCACAGATCATAATCCTTTGCATTTGCAGACCTACCCCCAAAGCAGCCTGCTCTGACTTACAGCAGGTGTTCAAGCAACTCTAATTAAATCTACTGAACAGGAAGCTTCTTTTGAATGCTAAACAAACTAAGGCAATGCTTCTCTCTCCCTTAATCTATACCCCTAATCCTGTTACCTTAGGATTCATACCAAAGCTTACTACTCTCCTAGGTGAATCATTAGACTCCGTAGCCAATTTCAAGTATCTGGGGGTTTGGATTGATCATAATCTCTCCTTCCTTCTTCATATCGAGGAAATAATAAAAAAGCTAAAGCAGAGACTTGTCCTATTTTATAGGATCAAACACTGGCTGACTCAGGATGCTAAAAAAAGGCTGGTCCAATCCACTTTCCTATCGATTCTGCACTATGGTGACATCCTTTATGGCCAAGCTCCTGCATCTGCATTAACCAAACTTGATGTGCTGTACCATAGAGCCATAAGATTTATCTCTGGGGTACCCTATTCTATGCATCACTGCTCTATCTACACCTTAGTTGGCTGGTCATCTGTCACTTTCAGAAGGCAAAAAAAATGCTGCCTTCTGGATTTATACAGTAATGACAAAGAAGTTGCCTATGTACATAGCTGACTGTCTACCCCTAAGTACAATAAGCAAGTATGCATTAAGAAGCTCTACTTATATCACCTTTTCCATACCTAAGGTCAAATCAAGATTTGGTAGGTCGTCTATAAGTTTTTCTCTACCTCAACTGTGGAATAAATTGCAAAAAACTCTTAAGGTGGCCCAGCCTATCTCCCTGGCCTCATTCAAGATACTTTATTCACGATCTATCAAGGAGGCATGTAAATGCTTCCCCTGATTGTGGTCTGGTATTACCTATCTGCAGTTGCCTCCCCTTGGTGCACTTGACACCATCCTTGCTAAATAAAGTTGGTGCATCCCATTGCTTTGTATCTCCTCCTCCTCCTCCTGTCTCCTCTACATCCTGCTCCTTCTTACTGCCTCCTACTACGCATAATGTCCCCACTTCCTCTTCCCACCCATATGTGAGGCACTCAATGGGTATCCTAGTTCATAATAAGGTTCATAGGTTCATACTAAGGTACCTAGTGAGCAAGAAAGCTTTACAGCCATGGAAGCTCACATACTAACCAAAATATTAATAATAATTCAGTTGTTTGCCTGATAGCAAATAATTATCCAACTGTGCCTTAAATTGTTTTTTTTTATCCTTACGTGTAATTACATGTAACAGCAAATTGTTCCATAGTTTTATTACTCTTAGGGTAAATAAATATTTCCTTCTAATATAGTTAAAGGATTTATATGTCAGCTGTTGTGGATGACCTCTTATATTATATGATAAGTCCTTAAAATTGAGACTCAAATCTACCATTAATGCTGGATCATGAATTATGTCATAGAGAAACAGTAAATCTCCACGTAGTCTACATGTTTCTAATAAAAATAAACCAAGGTCACCTAATCTGGTATCATAAGAGAGATGATTCATACCCTAAACATTTTTAGTGAATCTTCACTGAACTCATTCTAATTGTTGTATATTAGATTTCTTATAAGGATTCCAAAGTTGCAATACATATTCTAGGTGCAGCCTACCATAAGCGTTAAACAAAGACAATAAAACTACAGGATCTTTTGAAGTAATATTGCACTTAATAGACCATACTACCCTATTAGCTTTGTTAACTGATTCATTAATATGCTGGGAGAATTCCATGTTATTGGAAATGATAATACCCAAGTCTTTTTCATTCGTAGTATCACTGAGTATAGAATATTACAATGTATACACTTTTCTAGGATTAGTGTTACCTAAATGCATAACTTTTCACTTTGAATTATTTAACTTCATGCCCCAGAGTTTAACCCAGTCAGAAATCCTGTTTAAGTCCTGCAGTATGATATCATAATCAGATTCACTGGAACACAGGCCACCAATCTTAATATCATCAGCATATTTGATAGACAAAGATAAGCAGTTAGAAGTTAGATCAGAAATAAATGCTTGGAATAAGCAAGATCCAAGTACCAAACCCTGCGGAACCCCACTAGTGATACAGCCATTACCAGATAACTCACCATTGATACACACTCTTTATGTGCGATTTGAAATCCAATTTTTTATCCATATAATAATATAATGATTTATCTTTAATTTATGTAACGTTAATTCTAATGCCCAATGTGGAATAGCATCAAATGCTTTACTAAAATCTAAAAAGATGACGTAACATGGTGTACGGTTGTCAGCTAAAGAACTAATATGCTCATAAAAACTCAATAAGTTTGATACACAACCCCTACCTTTTCTAAACCCATGCTGTTCCAAATCAGCATTGTTCAGAATTGGAGTTGCAATATCCCTGATCAAACTCTCAAAAATCTTGCAAATAGGCACTGCAAGACTAATAGGTCTATAGTTAGAACTATCAGACTTCAAACCTTTTTTACATATAGGGATAACATTTGCAACCTTCCACCTTGATGGGACAAAGCCCTGTCCTAAACAGGATTCAAAAAGCAACTTAAGGGGGCACAATAAACATGCAGACAGTAAAAACAGTAAATGACCAGAAATAAGATCTGGTCCTTAATTAGTTTTTCTTCTCAGTAGTACTATTTTCTTTTCGATATCCAGTAAGTTAAACTGTATAATTTCTGAAGAATTTTTTTATATGCTGCCTCAAGGATATTCTTATAGTACTTCTTGCAGGCATTTGTATATATTGTAAACTACAAGTTACTTGTACATATTGTTTATAGACTGTTTTGCCTTCTCAGACTATTGTTCTCCAGATTTCTCTATTGTATAAGTCTCACATCGTATGTATTCATCCTGTGTACCCATATTCTGCATTATGTATACTGTTTTCTTATTGTACCATATACTTATCTTAACTTCCCAGGTCCACCTTGAAAATGAGTTCACTCAATGGTGTTTCACCTGGTAAAATAAAGATTGATTGATTGATTGATCTAGTAGCTTCGCCCCCAACCCCAATCTCCTCAGCTTCTCCAACAGCTTACGGTGTAGTACCGAGTCAAAAGCCTTAGTGAAGTCCATGTACAGGACATCCACTAGCTTCCCATGATCCAGAGAGCTTGTGACCTAGTCACAGAATTCAACTAGATTAATCTGACATGACCTTCCCCAGAGGAACCCATGCTGTCATTCATCTTGGAGACAGTGGGACTCAAGGAACTCCACTAACCATTCCTTTAAGATGGTTTCCAGCAGCTTCCCCACCACGGACATCAGGCTAACTGATCTGTAATTTCCTGACTCCTCCTGTGGACCACCCTTATGAAATGGCACATGTGCCTCTCTCCAGCTGCAGGGGACCGATCCAGTTTGAAGGGAGGAGTTGATTAAGTCTGTCAGTGGTACAGCCAGGACATCTGACAGCTTCCTTAATACCCTTGGGTGAATCCCATCCAGACCTGGAGCCTTATCACACCTCAGGGACATTAGAGACTCTGTCATCCTCCCCATGGTATCTCTCCATCTGTGAGTGCATTCCTCGCCCCTTCTGCATTTTACCTACCCCCTGTGGAGATGATTCCTTCCCCTCCTTCATAAAGTCCTAGCAGAACTACTCATTGAGTACCTCAGCTTGCTTCACAGCTTACTCAGCCTGCCCCCCATCTTTTTTTAACTTATCCGTCTGCCCCACCTGTTGCTTTCCTCGCCTCCATGATATACCTGAAAAAACTGCCCCCGTTTGATCCGCTGAGCCATCTGCAGTTCCTTATCTGCCTTAGCTGTTCTCACCACCCTACCAGTCTGTCTGGAAAGCCTCTGGTACTCTTCCCTGTCTGCATCCCTTTCTGACTGCTTGAATCTTTGGAAGGCCAGCCTTTTTTCCCTCACCACCTGCCATACCTCCCTAGTCCACCAGCTGGGTTTTCTAGGCCTAACATTCTTGCGGATGACCCTAGTGCAGACTTTAGTGGCCTCTAGAAGACCCACCACTTTATTATTTCCCACTTGCTCTCTGTGTCCATGCCTGAATTAATCCCACCTAGGTGCTTCTCCAGGACTGCTGCCATATCCACAAAATCTGCCCCCCTGAAATCCACCACTATTGTTTTCATATGGTTCACAATCCTTCCCAGGTCTAGGGAGAACCAAACTGTGGTGTGATCACTTTCCGCCAGAGGGTCCTCCACAGCCAGATCCTTAACCATGTCCCCATCAGTCAGCACCAAGTCCAGAAAACATCACTCCCTGATTGGTTCCCCCACCAGTTGGGATAGGAACACATCCTGGAAGTAATCCAGAAGGCACTGCTTCCTCATTGATGACAATGCCATGATCTCCCAATCAACCCCAGGCATGTTCAGATCCCCCAACACCACTGTCCTGCCCCTGCTTGAGCAACAGTAGAATTTCAGATTTCCCACTGATTCCTTGTCTAGATCCTCTGATTAGGCAGGTGGTCTGTACACCATCCCCAGTCTGACACTCCCATCCCTATAATCCTGCAGGGTAACCCATAATGCCTCGATGTGCCCCTCATCTACTTTCTCCCTGTTACATTTAATACCATGCCTAACAAACAGTGCTACCCCCCCACCCTTACCTATCATCCTATCCTTCTGAAGAATGGTGTACCCTGGAACACCCATCTCCCAGTCATGATGCTACATGGCCCATGCCTCTATGACAACAGCCATATTCACCCACCCCTCGGTCATTAATGCCTACAGTTCAGGCATCTTGTTCCCCAGACTTCTCACATTGATCAAGACCACCCTTTGCCCAACACCCCCTTTCTTATCGCTGTCACCCCTTTACCCATTCCCAAGATCCCATGTGAGAACATCTGCCCTACTCCACTGCCTTCCAGAAACTGTTAGGGGAAAGGCCTTAGCCCTCCTATGCTGTGGTTGTCTGCCTATCCCACAAGCCCCAGCCCTCTCCCCGCTACTAGTTTAAACACCACTTAGTTCCTATAAATTCTCCTAGCTTATGCTTTAGGACCTCCTTCCCCATCATGCTCAGGTGGAGTCTGTCCCAAGAAAATAGCTCCATGTCTTCCCAAGTTGATCCCCAATCCCCCACCAGCACCAGTCCATACCCTTGGCTCTGCACCAGCCCCTTAACCATCTGTTGACCTCTTGCATTTTTAGTTTCCACTCCACATTAGCCCTCAGTACTGGAAGAACCTAAGAGAAAGAGACTGTGCACCCCTCAGCTAGACAAACCCTGACCAGCTCCATGAACCAAGCCTGCACCTCCTCTGTGCTGTTGCCCTCCATGTCATTTGCACCCATATGCATCAAGATGTGAGGTGGCCCCCAAGCTTTCCTTAACAAGGAGTACATCAGGTACATGGCCTGGAACACAGTTACACCTGGCATGCACTCCACTCTAACACTGCTCTCCCTGCCATATGAAACGTTTCACTTGAATGAAAATATCATAAGAAAATGTTTGTTTTAAAGAAAATATCATACAAAACTTTTTGTATGATGTATGGATTCATATCAAAATTTTCATTTGGATGTAATATGAAAACTTTGTATGAAAGAAAATATCATACCAAATCTTTCTATGATATTTTCATTCAAATTATTTTTTGTATGACTAAATATGTGTGAAACATATTTTCATTTATATGAAAAAGTTCAGATCAAATTTTCATTGATATGAACATTTTTGCACTACATCCAAATGAAAAAAAGCATAAGCAAATCACAAAAAAAGGATTTAAAATATAAAAAAAATCACATTGTGGGGTTCATTTCACAAGCAGTTAAGTGCAGAATCTACCTAACAGAGTCCCGATGAACAAGATACAAGTCTTGGTCTCTCTCTGCAGGATGTCACTTTTTTGGGGGGGAAGGGTTAATGAAAAAAAAAAGAAATAAGATTGCAGAACATGAAAACGAATTTCTCCCTCAACTAAAAATGGATTGGTCACATGCTATCATTTCCTACAGCTGTTTTGAAGTGCTTGCTCAGAAAAAAAATCAAAATTAAATAACTTTGGAATGGAATAATATTTTTTCACCAAACCCACGAAGGCCACATCTGTGGGTCAAGCTCTTTCTACCCTGAAAATTACAGACTAAACTTCCAAACCATCTGGGCACAAGGTGATGGCAAACAACAAAAAAACAGCAATGTTTAATGTTTTTGCACTAACCCCGTCTCGAAATCCACACATCCAACCTGAATGAAACTTGAAAAGTCAAGAGATTGGCCCACTAGACTGCACATGCAGAATTCTGTGCAAATCTGTTAAACAGATATAAATATATTAAAGTTCAAAATTGAGGTTTAACACAGAAATGCCTGCTCAACCCTAATGCCACTATAATATATATTCTTTTCCAAAAACTGCATTAATGCACCAGTTAGGGTAACTTACTGTAGTGCTCTAGAGTCTTGGTGAATCAGTGGTGTGGTCTCCCTTGGGGGTTGTCAACCCTAATGCCCACCCCACTTCATGAGCAAACAACATCACACATGATCTTCTTTCTTTACACAGGACCCACATGAGTGAAGGGGGACATTTGGCTTGACAGCCCTGAAGGAAGATCCCACACTGATTCACCAAAACTCTGGAGACCCAAAAGCATAATGTTTTTTTTTTCCTTTTCCTGCATGGGTGGGGGGAGCAGTATGGTTGGAAACCATAACACCACATTTCCCTTCTTTTCTGGTGTTAAGTTACCCTAACTGGTGCATTAATGCAGGTTGTTTTGCAAAGACTTTCCTTACTTTTTGAGATACTATAATCATATCCTCATTTCCCTGCACTCCCATCCCTCCATAGATGCATAAATTTCAGGCAAAACAGCAACTATATTGTCAGCATGGCTTTTATTGATTCACCTCATAAATGCCATGCTAAGAATCTTCAAATCTCTGTCAAAATGTCATTCTGGGCCACTGCAACATCATTCCAGGCCACAGGTGCATAAACATAGTTTGGCCAGGATTTGAAAAATGATAGCTGTTGAGTCCATGAGGTGATGAGAAAAAATTTCTATGTTGAAACTTTGGGGTGAAAATATTTAAAATTACCAAAGTTATAAGCAAGTATAATAAAATTTCAGTATATGATAATAACTTTGTCAGTTTTGCATTTTTTGAGCCCAAATTTACAACATAGCCTTCTTTTGATCCCACCTCATGAACTAGGGTGATACAAATGTTCAAATTGTGCTTGAAAGGTGATTTTGAAAAGTGACCGTAAATCTGCCTTTTGGGCCAGATTTGTGGAATTTTTACTGTCATTGTTCATGAGGTGGGGTCCGCGAATGACCTTGTTGAAAATTTAGTGTCAAAATATGCAAAAATGGCTGAGTTATGCATCAAAGCTGAAAACCCCCATTGAAATATAATGAACCACATTTACTTTAGTTTCTCTTATTGCAGTTGGCGGTTCCAGCAGCACAACGTGTCTTTGATCAGAGAGTGGCTCTTCCATCTGTGATCTGTTCAGATGAGTGAGGATGTGTGTACTGGGGGTGTGTGTGGTGGTGGGTGCTGAGAGGGAGGTGGAGGTGGGGAGTCAGATTGGATAAGGAAGTTTTCTTTTTTTCAGCTAAAAAAACATTAATGAATGGTTTCTATATTTTAGACAGGGATGGCAATCGGAGGGTGGGAGGTGCCACTAGACACTACGAAAAGGCAAACACATTATGGCGATTGGAGGGTGGGGGTGCCACTAGACACTAGACAAACTAAACAGATATTACAGGGACCATTACTGGAGGGTTGTGTGCCACTAGATACCAGGGAAAGGAAAATATATTATGAAGATGGTGATTGGAGGGTGAGGGAGGCCACTAGACACCAAGGAAAGTAAGATTAATTATGGGGATGGCAATCAGAGGGTGAGTGTGCCACTAGGCACCAGGGACAGGAAAAATTATTATGGAGATGGAGGGTGGGAGTACCACTAGACACATGATAAAGGAAAATGTATTACAAATATTTGCAAATGTTTAGCTGTAAAGAAAGCATTCCTTTTTATATATAATGTTGGCTACAGTTGTGCAGTGAATGTCCAGTGCTGCCACTACAAATCTGCTTAGAGATGATAGTGATCATTATTTTATTACTTTATTTTAAAATGTTCTTTTGAAACCTCTAATGAAGGAGGTTCATTGTCATTGAGAAGCCTATTTTGACACTTCTGCAGCCAAATCTTTGCACTAATGGAAATGTCCAAAGATGATATTTGTGGGGACACCAAAAATTGTCATAATAGCAGCAGTGACCCTCAGGGACAGACGCTGCAGGCTTACAAGAGCTGACTGGACAGTGATGAGAGGCCTCAGGAAAGTCTGTGCACTGCTCAGTGTGGTTGCTGACACCCCAATGATGTTCTGTGTGCTGAAGAAAGGTCTATTGGTGGGTTCAGACTTAATGAGTGACATGGTGCTGAAGTTGCTGAGCTGAAGCTGGAGGCTGGGGCTCAGTTTTGAGCTGAAGGCTTTTCTGTTAAGTTCAGTGGAAGACAGAACAGGAACTGCTAGCTGTTGCATCAAACCAACAGGAGGTATATAGGGATAGTGTAAAGCAGCTGGGTGTGGATATGCAGTTGGATGAAGTCCATATGGGCATCTGTATATATATACACCCCAAAGCTTTACATCACAAGGTAGTTTGGTACCTCAAAGGGTCCTGCTGGTGCCTCTTAAACCTTTTTCTCCTCCAGAGAAAGCTTCTGTTGTCAAACATGCCAGATCCAGTGTCCAGTAGGTGCCTTTGCCAGAGTTGTCATGTTCTAATGGGATCTTCACAAAGTAGTCATTCAGGGATAAGTTGTATATTATTGAATTCTGCCATGTAGAAAACTTCTTCATGTAATAAGGGAAGCATTTGCTGATGAATTAGCTGATCCCACTAAGGGTTAATTTTTCTGAGGGCTCTGCAGGATGGCCATGGTGATTAGGGCAATGTACAAATAAGGTGGCTTCACCAGGCTGTTTTTGGACTAGCTTTGCAAGCTGACAGCCCCAGCCTCCTGTCCCTTACTCTTGGTCTTGGGTTGGTGGCCATGTCAGAGGGGCTGACCACCATGGCCTCCTTGGTTTCCATCTCTTTGCCTTCCTCACCCATGCCTTCCACTTGTGGATGCCACCAGGGCTACTGTCACAGTAACTATCTTTCTCTATGCCTTCATTGCCTTCGTCCACCACATCAATGTCCACGTCCTCTGCTCTGAGTACCATTTGGCTGTACATTTCACTCAGACTGCCACTACTTGACAGGGTTATCCCAGCTGCTTTTACAAACACAGCAGCTGCAGCAGAAAGGCTAAGTGTCTCTCAGTCTTGGCCAGATCAAGTGACAGACTTTGGGCACTTGTGATAGCATATTCGATGTTGTAGACATTGCCACTGTGATTCAATTCAAGATGAACTGAGGAGTATGAAATGAACTGTGGAAACCAATCCAAACTACCCCCCCCCACACACACACTTTGTCAGCTTGTCAGCTGTCTGCTCACTTTTCTCGGTCAGTTTTTTTTTGTTTGTAAATAATTCCCATTGTCTCAAAGAGGTGGGGGGGACCACTAGACACCAGGGAAATGTTATTGGGAATGGGGATTAGAGGTGGGATGTGGCACTAGACACCAGGGAAACATTATTGGAAATGGGGATTAGAGGGTGTGGGATTCCACTAGACACCAGGGAAACACACTGTATAAAATTAAATGGAGCCACTCCACACAGAATGGAATTGGTGGCACACTCCTGTCACTGCTGCTTTCAGCATGAGTTTCAGGGCTGACGAAGTCAAGATTTCCCACTATTCTCATACAAAGAACACAGATTAATTTCTCCTCTAGCTAACTTTGGCACCCTGGATTTTGGGTGGCCAGATAACATATTTCTGACAACTATAAAACCAAACACCAGAATCTAGCTAAACAGGTCCCGTTTAGCTAAGTACAGGAATTTGTTTTTGTAATGTTTGCAAGTTTAAACTGTAAAAAGAAAATGGCATCCATCAAGAGTGTTTTTTTTCCCCCATGGCAAGTAAATCATGCAAATAACCACTCACGATGTGGGTTTTTTTTGTCTTTCATGATCGGTATTTCTCTGCACATGAACAGTAAATCATGATCTGTTGACACTTGCTAATGTTTATTTCAATCGATCCAAACTGTTTTTTTTTATTTATTGGTTGAACTTGAGAATGCTATTCCACAAATTCTTATTATTCAAACACTGTACCATATTTTTTCACCAGATCAGCCAAAGGCACACCATTGGCACAGGCCCCATCATTCTTGAACTTTTCATGAAGACATTCCATACCACCTAGGCTCTAAGTAGTGCTGTGTAGAATTTTCAAATTCTGGCAGAATGAAATTCTGTGGAATATTCAAAATTCTGCCAAAATTCTGCCAAATTCTTCCGGAAACAAAATGGTGGCATTCCATAGCACAAAATATTTGCGGAATGATTTTCTGAGGAAAAATCAATATTTTCTGCAGAAATGTTTGCAGAATAATTTTCCGTGGAAAAAAAAATTACTGCTGGTCACAGAAGGCAGACTTCCACAGGAAAACAAGTGAAATTCCTGCAGAAATTCCACCAGTGGAATGATCATTCTGCATTAATTCCGCTGGTGGAATTCTGCATTCTGCACAGCACTAGCTGTAAGTGAGAGCAAAAATACTGAATGTTAAGCATAGTGGGAAAACACATTTTTCTTTCACTTTGTTGACCCTCTGTAACTCAAAAACTGTACAAGATGCTGTCACAAAACTGTTCATATCTTGAGACCCTGACAGCCTGACCATGCATATTAAATTTTGTGCTATTTCAGCAAATGATGGCAAAGTCATTAGGTGCTGGCCCCTCCACGTCCCACACCAAACTGGACACCCTCGCTACTGCCTTTGCCATTTTGCTATTAGCTCCCCCACCTTCTACTTAGCACTGCTACTGTACTCATCCCAATCAATCCTCCCCTACCATCATGTCACCAATCCCACTGTGCCTCCTTCATATCAAAATAATGGTTTGGGTCATTTCACCCATATCTTTCCTCATTCATTGCTCACATCCACCCTGCTTCATGCTCTCTCTGCTTCAGGAATCATAATACTTTCCCCATTCCACATCCCTGAAAATCTGTTGTGCAATCATCCTTTTCTTACCATCTTCCCATGCTCTGAGACCTCTTCAACCTCCTCACTCTGCCTCTCTACCTCCCCTGGCTCCCTCGAGCACCAGCTGAAACTCCTCCCTTCCTCCATCTGCACCTGTCACCCATTTACCTGAGGCTTCCCCTACTTGGAGCCCTTGCTGTCCATGTTTTGGGTCACCTTCTGGGTTCCCCCCTTGAATTGATCCAGTTTCCAGTGCTCTGCCTCTGCAATGACATCCATTCTGTGTGCAGGTCTTCCTGTAAATACATTATTACCAATCACTGTGCCTTGCTGCTTTATTATGCACTTGTTTTTGTGTTCATTATTTCAACTGCTTGCACTTTATTTTATACCAGGTAATGTGGCTGTGTAATGTCTTATTGCATTTCCTGTTCTTTTACCCCTGGGTTGCACCTGGAAATGAGCCTTAGCTCAATGTGCCTCTCTAGGTTACCAGCTTTCAAATAAA
Organism: Neoceratodus forsteri; assembly: GCA_016271365.2. NCBI lineage: Eukaryota > Metazoa > Chordata > Ceratodontiformes > Ceratodontidae > Neoceratodus > Neoceratodus forsteri. The sequence continues at coordinate 782,795,409 of CM057458.1, read as the reverse complement.
TAAACAAATAATTATTGGACTGAATGCCATCTAGTAAGGAAAGTGAGGGAACCAAAGGGAGAGCCAGAGGAAAAAATGAGGTTACACATACATTTTGAAAGCTGCCAAACAGTACAATGTGTATATTTTCAAAAACCTTTGTGAAGGAGTTTTGTGTGAAAATCCTCATGCGGTAAGTACATTTCAAACATCATTGGCACTATACAGATTTCAAAAACTTGGGCAAGCAGATTTTGAAAACTGTCACAAAATAAAGAGTTTTATAATAGTGTAGATGTCAAAAATATTCATGCAAATTTGTGATGGAGTACTGGTAAAATGTTTTGATTTTTAATCAATGATAACTAATTAATTATTTAAAAAAATAGCCATCATATTCAGTCACAGTCATTTGTGCTGCACCAACACAATGCTGCTCTAAAATGCATTTGGCTGCCAACAAGAGATATTTGGATAGAGAGCATGCCCTGTCCATCCTGCTATGCCTGTCTCTATATTGGGCTTTTATAGTAAGTAAGCAAATTTTATTTGATATAGCTCCTGATCCCAAAGGCTTGAAGCACCGTACATGCATTTTCATTTCATTAACTAAAAATGTTTAAGACACTTATAAAATCAAATAACAAGCACAGCAAAATCCCACTCTTTCATAATGTATTTAAAATCAGTCCTCAAGCACCAGGGAAAATGGTGGGTGTTAACAGCCATTTTAGAAACTTCAACAGAGGAGATCTGACAAAGTTGATTTAGTAAGGCATTCCACAAGAGTGAGAAGCCCAGAGAAAAGGCCCTTTAACTGAGGATTTTCAAAGGATGCAGAAAACCACCAGTAGATGCTCCCACATTGAGTGGAGCAACCAAACCAGAGTATATGAGTGCAGGAGTTTTATTCTTGTTGGGTATGGGTCCTGACCATCTACTTACCCTCACACACATGCCAATGACATCCTTATTGTTTATTATATTTATGCTGTATTGCGCTAACATACAGATGAGGGATATCCACCAAATAAGTGTCAGATATCAAGCATCATATTTGATATATTATATATGCTCATATGTATGTATTCATTTTACTTATGTTTCCTTATATTTGCTGCTATATTTACTTAGAATTATAGTCGTTGCAATTGCTTATAATCATATATTCTCATATTAATTTCATGTATGCTTTTTACTCATCTTTACCAAACTATTATTCTACTATAGCAATGCCATCTAGTGGGTCTGTAACACTGCTACTGTCTCATACTATCTTATAATTTACCTTGTTTATGTTCCACATGTATTTCTGCATATTCTGCAATTTTCACATTTCTAAGCTTATAGCTGACAACACATTTTCTTTGTTCTAAGTTACTTGATAAGTGTACATTTTTCCTATGTAGGATTATACACAAGGGAGCCACCTTATTATTACATTTTAGCCAATAACATTTCTAGAACTGTGCTTCTTATCAGTAGTATCCTAACTGATGCTCAGCCTCTCCCTTGGAGAGATGAGATGAACCAGTAGGTCTGAGGGAAGGCCTGGCTCCCCTGTGATTCTGTCACTTGTATTTGTATGAGAATTGCCTGCAGTAAATCTGTTTTATTACATGATATATGTCTACTTGTAATTGATGTTCTTTATCTTAGCCAGACACCAAACAAGAACCTAACAGTGAGATTATTATTTCTACATTTAGGCAGCTGCAGCTAATTAGATTTAGGCTGGCAAAGAATAACTCTCATTTTACTTTGGGTGTTGTGTCTGGAAGGTTCGTCCTTTCCAGCAACAAGTAGCTGTGAGATTGAAGCTCTATTAGTATGCATGGACTGCAGCTCCCCAATGGGTACAGTAGCAGTTAGGGACTCCATGGCAGAGGATTGACTTGCATGTTTATGTTTAAGGTTGCTGTGAACTTAGCTTGAATCTCTGTTAGTATGCACAGACTGCAGCTCCCCAATGGGTACAGCAGCAGCAGCTGGTGACTCCGTCATACAGGAGTGACTCACTCATTTATGATTAAAGCCCCCTTTCATTTGAGCTCTCACGCTTCTGGTGTGCTATTTTTAGAAGCAGTGAATAAACAGCAGGGCAGATGATTTAAAGGCTTCCCACCCTTTTGTTTTTAGATATGTCTTATGATATCAGTGCTAAATTGAGATTAGATGTCTCAAATTGTTTATCCTCCCACAGTGGCTGGGGAGACATATATTTCAGTGCACCATCAGGGGTTGACCCTATCCAGTTTATTTGCACACAGTATTCAAAGGCACATACAACTGTTAAGGAGGAAGACATAGAAGTTTTAATAATAGCTGCCTTGTATGCAGCCATGAATGCGTACATAGCAATGCTAAAGTCTAAGGATGCTGAAATCAGTAGTTTGAAAAAAACAGATTGGCACAGCCACTGCTGAATGGTTCAAACAGGAACGTGAGCTGGAGCTAGAACTCCAGATCTTACATCAGACATATGATCCCCTTAAGGATGGCAATGTACAGTGTAATGGTCAAGAACTAGAAGCTGCCCCAGTGAGTAATACATGTCTGCAGTTAGAAAACAGTGCTTTAAAAAAAATAGTGGGCATACAGGTGGCTGATCATTCTAAACATGAACATAAGCTGGAGCATGAGCTTCAGATCTTATGTCAGCAGAATGATAACTATGTGCTGGGGGTTGCTCCACAGTACTCTGAGTGGAAGCAACCAGCCAAACCACTGTCATAGGAGTTGTTTCTGGCAGACAGCAAACTGCAGGAGAAACTCCAGTCCTTACTCAGCAACATCAAAATTCTGACTTTGCAGGCTTGTCAAATGGACAAGATGTGGCACAATTTACTATCATTGGCTGCTTATTGATGTGCTGCTCTATCATCACAAAAGTTTCACATAAGCTTTCATAAGTATGACTCTGAGCAACCAGAGAACTCAAAACCAAAACTGCATCTTTAAACCCTGGTGGGGCTCAGGATAAGAAAAAACAACACACTGGTAAGGTGCTGAACCTGTCCAGAAGTTTCTTTTCCACCATTATATCTGGTGAGCAATTTTGTTTATAATTGCTGACCTTATTTATGGTTGGCCAGCCACTGTTTCTGTGTATATCATGCTTTCTGATGTAATCTGCAAAATTTGTTAGTGAAGTTTCAATCTATTGCAAGTGTTAATTGCTAGTAACTTTAAGCTGCATTCAGGCAATGGTATATAATGTGGCTTGCTCCTTGCTCAGCCATGGTACAAGGTTTTCTTTGTCTCTGTTAGACAAAGCAACATTCTTAGGTTTCAAGATTGCTTAGCTGGCAGGTTTCTGTATGTTTTAGCTATTCTTGAACAAACTGGAAAGCTAGTTTCTACTTGCACCAGCCATTATGTTAAACTGTGTGACCTTTGGCAAGTCACTTGACCTCCTTGTGTGTGTTTGAACCATTACTACCTATCAATTCTTAATTCATGTATTTTCCTTAGTAAGTGACCACTTTACAGAGAAATACATTAGCGGTTGTTTTTCACTTTTTTTTTTTTTGCTTGTTCCATAATGTGCCCGGGGAAAGCTGCCATGTTCCTCTTGGCTCCCAGCCAGACCTTGCTAGTATAAAGTTAACTTCACCCACTATTACTACATCTGCCTTCCTTCAGGGAAGTTTAGCTCCCCCCATGGCTCTTTGTTCATGTATAGTATCATGTGATATCCATGCTATGCACAGCAATCAAGTGGGGGGGTCTCAGCACCCCCAGAATTCCATGAGCCATTTATTTTACCAAAGTTGCTATACAGTATACAGTTAAAAAGATATACTGCAGCTGTTTTGAGAGATATATCAACTACCATATGTTTTACTGGTTTTAATTTATTTTTGTCTCAGGCCTAAATTTTAACACCTACTCTGCTTGGGTAGCAGAAAGCATACATCTATGTATTTATCCTGCAGATGTATTCTTAAAGAAATCAATACTAACCTCTCACAGATAGAACATTCTTGTGTTTTGTTTGTCTCTCTTCCAGGAAGAAGAGAAATCCCTTACAAACAACCCCAGTAATGTATAAAAATAAATGTTATCACCAATAGTCTGACTTTAATGTAATGTTGTTACAGTTTGAATAATAGTTGGGTACTGTATTGACCTCATTTTTATAACAAATTAAGTTCAACCCATTAGGTACTTATTCAGCATTAAACCTTTAAGGTGATGAGTGATTGACAAAGAAGATTGCCCAAATATTTGTGGATAAGTATCCACACCACTGTTGTGGATATAGTATTATCAAACATTTATGCAGACAACTGTTACAGGTAAATTTATTAGAATGGAATTTGCCCTTTAAGGGGCAGATCATGTTGACCTGGTGCACCCCTTCCCTTTACCTGAAGATGGTGTGCTCAGAAGGGGAAGGGGAAGGGAAGGGGAGGGACAGGGAGACAGAACAATAGGCAGGCAACAGGAAGGAGATGGGCTAAAAGAGGTGCATAATTGGCAGCACAGGGGTGGTTCAGCCACTTTTGCTGAAGTTTTGATCTACATTGAAACTACAACACATCAGATGGGCATACTGATTGAATCAGAGGTTTGTGCATGAGGATAAAGAAGGTAAGGAAATGAACAGCTGTGTTGAATCAGAGATGTTTAAAAAAACTGTTGTTTCAGGCTCAAACTGTTTGGGGATGTCTCAGTTCTGAGGAAAGGCTGCTGAAATTGCCAAATTTAAAGAGATAGCGAGGCATGTTATAATAACGGAATATACAATGGAAAAGAGTTTAAGGGGGCTGCTGTTTGGTTGTAGTTTGGCCCTTGCCCGGAGGAAAGGAGGGGAGATGAGTAGAGTTGGGATTAGCATGGTTCGAAAGAAGGGACCAGCATGGGTGTTTATATGGCCAGTGGCAGCCAAGTAAGAAAGATTTAGCAGAGCATTGTATGGGGGAGAGAGCAAGCAACCGGGAAGGAGACAAAAAAGAAATGCACAAAGGTTAAGTCATGATAGCAAGCTGCTATGGTTATGGGGCATAAAGTGAAGCTCTCTGGAGTGTGGGTGAGCCTGCTTGGGAAGAGACTGTTTTCCAGTTAGGTTAAAAAATTGAAAAGCTCGAATCCTTGAATGGGGGCTGTGCTTGGTTTGCCATGGAGAGTGGGGACAAGACATTTTTGTGTGAGGAAGGCCTTGAGAGAAGGGCTAGTGTGGAGCCGACAAAGACGGCAATGTGGCGTGATGTCACACGCTGTTTTTTTAGCTAAGTTGAATGGGAAGAGCCTCAAAGAAAGGGATGATCCTGAGTCATGGGGGGCTATTTGGGCTGTGATGGGCTGCCTTATTACGTGGGAGAGGGCATTGTGGGTGGGGCCTGGTGAAATAGGCTAGTGGGGGGCCAACAGAAATTACCACTTGGAGTGATGTCACATGCCATTTTCCTAGGGATTGTCTAAGTGAAAGGCAGCCGATATTTATGATGGCAATAAGGCCCTGGGTCAGGCAGGCTTGTAATTGCACAGGGACAGGGAGTGTGCTTAAGAGGACCATTGGTGTGAACCTAGCAAGGGGGCCAACAGAGATGGCCATGTGATGTGGGAGTCACACACCATTTTAACAGGGGTTGAGAAGGGAAAAAAGGGTCTTACACAGGGGAGAGGCAGGTGCAGGGGCCATGCAGCATCACAGCACATGCTCCAATAGGCCTCGGAGGGCAGAGAGGTGATGGGCCTACTATGAGCAGCAGCAGAAAAGGACATGGTTCCACATCTTTTTTGGGAGGGGAGACCCGGGGGGGCAAGTATTTTGCCAGAGGAACTAGTTGAAGAACATGGGAGAGGCCTGGTCATTGGCTAGGGCCTAGAAACAGGTGGCGGACACGTGGCATGTCACAGCATGTCCAGGGAAGCACGCGGTTACATCTGAGCCTGAAAAGGGGCATTGTGGGGAATAGGAGTGGGACATATAGGGAGGAAAGAAAAGGGACATAGGGTTCCCATAAAAAGGAAGTAGCCATCACAGATGGATGGGATCCCTCGGAGCACAGAGGGTGAAGGGATAGGAGGAACCGAGTGCCGGGCCGAGGGGCCATGAGGAGAGAAATCAGGAACAAAGGTGAGTTATCGGTTGGGTGAGGGGGCCTGGAAGAGCCATATGGGGCAGAGTGATGCTGATGCCGCCATTAGGGTGTGATGGGTCATGGGGAAGGGCCTAACTATGTAAGGCCTAGTTTTGACAAATGATTAATTAAGATTTTGTTTTCATTTGCTTGGGCAGTTGTCTCCATAGCTTTCACAGGCAAACATGAGGAAATGGCACCAAAGAAGAACAGGCCATCTAAAGGGGAAGCGTACAAGGTCATTATGGAGCTAGCAGAGAAGGCCAACAGAATGTAGCAGATGGTGGAATTGGGGGAGCTGGGGAGATCCGGGGAGAGGTGGAAAGTGGGGAAGAGAAGAGGGGCAGTGGAAAGCAGCCAGCAGGGAGGCCACGCACCCCTACCAGGGTGCAGCCACCTTTGGTGGTAACCCCCTGAGCAGCTAGCCCAGTACCACCACAGCCCTGTGTCCCTATCCTGTCAGTACCTCCACAAGACCAGGCAGGTGTTTCCCCAGTGGAACCCAGACTGGATCTCCCGAACACAATGGTTCTTTGTCAGCCATTAAGGCAACCAGCCATTCTGCCATGGGGGACATACCAGGGAAGCCTGAGGACAGCAGGCCACAAGGAGTGGACAAGGCCACAGGTAATGTATCTGGGGTGGTAGGAGAAAGCATAAAAGAATAGATAGATTAAATTATTTCAGAGCTTGGAACAGGTGGGTTGGGGCAGATGGAGTCAGCGTTGGCTGGGATTAGGTTGGATACAGCAGCAGGAAAGGAGGGGGGAAGGTGCGGAGAACACAGGAAGGGGAACAAGGGAGCTTGGAACCCCAGGAATGAGAATAGAGGAGCACGTACCTCTGGTCACAAAAGAGAAAATATGGAAAGGGGAATATGTAGACATTTTTGCATTACTGAGCCAGGAAATGGCAGCAAAATACGATAAAATGGAGAGGATCGGGAAGAGTGAAATGGCAGCTGCAGTGATTTTGTTAGGAAAAAAGGAGGAGGACAAATTTACTAAAGGAAAGACTTGGGACGGGTGGTTTGTAGGTTTCACCATGTACTCAGCTATAGTACTGGAAAAGAAACCCAAATTGGGCATTCCACTTATCACTTATTCCCTGATAATAAGACAGGCAAAGGCAAAAGGTGGAGTGAGGTGGACATACTATGACGAATTCTTCCGGCAAAAGATGGTGACTTATGGGGATGTAAGGTGGGACACAAAACAATTAGATCTGTGGACTGACTGTGGAACTGACCAGTCCACGCCAGAGGGGGAAATGAGAAAAAGGGGCGGGGCACCCCAGAGGAGTTCTTGGGGTTACAATAGGGCATTTTGTTCCTGGCCCCAATGCCGTTTTCAGCACACATGCTCAAAGTGTGGGGGAACACACCCAGAGAGTAGATGCAGAATGACATGACATGGGCACAAGGGACCCAAGAGACAGGGGGACAAGAGACAGAAGAGCATTTTTTTCAGAAAAGGGAAGGGATATAGGGGCAGTCGTGGAATAGAGGGGGGGAGATGCAAAGGGCATGCAGGTAGAGGGACCCAGAATTATTCACTGCAAGGAATGATGAATGGACAGGGAGGGGGGTGTAGTAGAAAGGGTGGGAAGAGGGCAGGAAATCAGTTCCAAGAAGCAAGAATACCCATCAAAATAGAAAGCTGGGAAAAGTGGCTAGAAAAATATCTAGATAGGGAGGTAGCGGAGTCAATTACGAAAGGGTCTAAGACCGGTTTCCCATTAAAATGTGAAGGCCCGAGGTGAGCGAGAGAGGTGAACAATTTGGGTTTAGTTAAAGGGAAGGAGGACATTTTAAGATGGAAAATAGAGAAAGAGAAGGCAGCAGGGAGAGTAGAAGGGCCATATGCTACCCCTCCTCTGCAGAATATGAGAATTTCTACATTGGGCTTGGTTCCCAAAAAACAGCAGGGAGAGTGCAGGGTGATTCACCACCTGTCATTCCCAGAAGGGGACTAGGTGAATGATTTTATAAGTGAGGAACATATTAATGTGACCTATGCCACATTAGAAGAGGTGGTACAGATCATCCGAGTGATTACTGATGCTTGCATGGCCAAAACGGATATAGAGTCTGCTTTCAGATTGCTTCCACTTAGTAGGGAAGATTGGGACTTATTGGGTTTTAAGATTGGGTATCAGTACTATTTCGACAAAGTAATGCCCATGGGGTGCTCCATAGCATGTGCCATATTTGAAGCATTCAGCACATGCTTACAGTGGATATTTCAGAAAAAAATGGATTGAAGACTGTCATACACCACCTGGATGATTTTCTTTTACTAGGCAGCAAGAGGAGAGAGACAGAAAGAATGTTGGCCAGTTTCCAAGATCTGTGCAGAAAGTTGGGGGTTCCATTGACACCAGAGAAAACAAAAGGGCCTAGTAAGGTTTTGGAATTTTTAGGCATTGAAATAGATACCCAGGGGGAGGTTTTTAGGTTGCCGGATAACAAAGTGATGAAGCTAAAGGAGCTGATTAGAGTGCATACAAGTAAGAGACGAGTGCAATTAAAGCAGGTGCAACAGGTCTTGGGACATTCAAACTTTGCATGCAGAGCTATTGAACTGGGAAGGGCTTTCACAAGAAGACTAGCAAGGGCCACAGCAGGAGCAACCAGACCACACCATTGGGTGGACATGACAAAAGGAGTTAAGGAAGATTTCAGGGTGTGGGAGGAGTTCCTCAGCACCTATAATGACTGTTCATTTTGGCAAGAGGATTGGGTTTATAACACAGACCTCGATCTCTACACAGATGCAGCAGGGGCTTAGGTATGGGGGGCTATTTGAGGGACAGATGGTTCGTGGAACTTTGGCCTGCAGATTGGGTGAAGGACGGGAAAGTAAAAGACATCACACTGTTGGAGATCATGCCCATTTGGGCCTGCACCCTGGTGTGGGAGTGAGAGCTGAGGAATCAGAAGGTGACATTTTGGTACTATAACAAGGCAGTGGTAGATGTTTTAAACAACAGAGGAGCCAGGTCAGAAACAGTCATGGGGGTGTTGAGGCAGTTGGTGTTAAGGACCTTGAAACTGAACATGTCATTCAGGGCCAAACACATAGAAGGGGTACACAATATCCTGGCTGACAGCCTTTCCTGTCTGCAGCTGGATCATTTCCAGAGGCTGGCACCTACAGCAGAGGAGCGAAAAATGCCCATACCAATGAACATCCGGAACATTGGCAAGAGGGAGCAGAATTGTTGTTTCACAGCTCATGGGCACCACAGACTCTGAGGGCCTATGAGGGGGCCTGGCAGGTGTTTCAAATATTCAGGGCAACATACCACATGGAGGTAAGTAGGCCACTTATGGAGGAACAGATAGGGAAGTTCACTGTAGAGCAATGGCAGAGAGGAATGGTCCACACCACGATGGGGGTCTATTTAGCAGGGATTAGTTTAGTTTGCAGCCTTAAGGGTTCGAAGGACCTGACAAAGTCAATGTTGATTAGAAGAATGATGCAGGGATGAGGTAGGTTAAAACAGAGAGCTACGGATAGTAGAAGACCAATAGGGGAGCAGTGGCTTGCAAAACTAAAAGGGGTATTACTGGCAATCTGCAGATCAAAAGACGAGGCCCAGCTATTCCACACAATTTATCTGGTAATGTTTGCAGGGGCATGAGAGTGAGCGAGGCTGTGGGACATGGCAGTAAGGATGAAGAAGTGAGGTTGGAATGGGAAGATATATTCTGGGGGATGAAAGAGATACAAATCATGATCAAGAAGTCAAAGATGGATCAAGGGGGACAGGGTTGTACTGTAACCCTGAAGGCTCAGGTAGATGACACAGAGTGCCCAGTAAAGGCTTTGTGGGCTTATGCTGCAGAGCGTGGGGGTAAGACAGGGAGATTATTTGTGCATGGAGATGGAAAAAAGGCCACAAGTTATCAAGTCACGGCCATGCTCAAAAAAGGCATGCAATTCCTGGGGGAGCACAGGCAATTACTCGTCTCACTCCCTACGAATAGGGGCTGCTTCACAATGGGCCGCAGCAGGTGAGACGGTGACTAATTTGTTGGAGAAGGGGCGCTGGCAGTCTGCCAGTTATAAGAGATACATTCGAGCACTGCAGTGTGGAGACTAACGTATCACCTGCGTTTTGTTTTGCAGATACAGAACCACATTGGGGGGAGCATAGAGCTGGGATACGGAAAAGGTGCTAACAACATATATAAGATATTTATTTTACTTAAATCCTATAGGAAGAGGGAGGATCACAGAATTATGGATCTGTGGTCACTCCTACATTTATTGGGTGGAAAAGAGAGCTAAGAAAAAGGCTGGGGGGAAACAGTTGTACAAGGATGTAAGAAAATGTAGGTTGGATTGGTGTGGCATCTGTTGGATGAGATGGCCGCAACTGCTTCCTACCCTGAAAGAGTTGAAAGAGCAGTGACCCATTACAGACCTAATTATTGTACATTTAGGGGGTAACAACATTGAGGGAAAGCCATGGGTGGACACATACATGCAGGTGAAAAGGGACTTAGAGAAAATACAGCAGGGGTGGCCAGGGGTATGCCTTGCTTGGTCAGATATGATCCCAAGATGGGTATGGAGACATGAACACAGTCATAGCGCTGTAGATAGGGCCAGGAAAAAATGAATAGAAGGTTAGGAACACTGATGAGGAAAATGGGGGGGCACATAATACTGCAAGGTGTGGAAGAGTGGGTAGAGGATTTCAACAGGTCAGATGGTGTGCACCTGTCAGATCTAGCCATAGATATGTTTAATACAGAAACGATGGGTTTTATAGAAGCATGGAGGAGACATGCAGGAAATAGAATAAAAAAAAGAGAAGGAAAAGGGAGGAGGTCCCCTAAATGTTGGGGGAACAATACCCTAAATTAAGGGGAAAGCCAGTCATCCAACGCAAGCTGGAGACTGGCTAATGGGGAAAAAGGAGGGGAAGGAGGGGAGGGGGGAAGAAAAAGGGATAGGATGAAAAGAAGAAGAATCTGAAGAAGAAAAGCGGTCTCTGTTCTCACCGTTACCTAACAGGAAAAGAGAAGAGAAGAAGAAGGCACCCAGGTTTTCACCTGGGGGAGTGAGAAGAGGAAGCAAGAGGGATGATCAGAGATTGATATATGGATGCAATAAAATACAATTGTGAAAGATACAATGATAAATGATGATGAGGCATAAAATGGAATTACGATATATAATAAATTAATTGCCAGTCTGAGCACAACAACATACAATGGTCTCTGTCTTTTTGTGAGGGAAAAGGGGGTAATCTCGGACAATTTACTAATGTATTGTCTGGCCTCTGCTCCAGCATTGGTCACCCACAGTATACGATAATATTCAAGCTTTTCACCAAAGAAGGAGCTCATGGGAGCCAAAGACATGAATTGTATGTATGCCTCATCCCCATTATCTGATCATTTACAGTAGACTGTGTTTTAACAACTGGTGTGCCCATAAGGGGCAGATAACTTTTGGATATGTTAATCACACTGTTTACATTAACAGCTTGCTACTAACAAATCACTTCATGCCTATTCATTTGAGAATATTATAGGAATGGTGTCAGATGTATGTGTACTATTTGTTTCAGACAACACTCCCTGATAGAAGGCCTTTAGGGTTAATCAGTGAATGGTATGTGTACTGATGCAGCTGTTACAATTCTTGGTGTGATTCTCCAAATAAAAAACATTTGTGTTTGCAAATAACCATTTGTTGTTTACCAGTTTTGGGAAAAAAAAAAAAAAACATTCAACTCTAGCCTTGTAAGCCAGCACCAGCCTGGTGCAAGGGCTCCAGTCCTCAACAAATAATCAGCTGAGCTGGGGAGGGTTGAGTATGTACAGTATTTTCACATATTCATATCTTTTGATTGTCTTTTCAGCTGTCTTATCCTGTCCAGCAAAATACAAAACAACTTCCCATTGTCCACAAGGGCAATGGGTGCTAACATCTGCTTTCTACAAGCACAAACTATTTAGTAAACATTCAAAGTCACAAAGTATGGCATATCAAGGATAAGCTTTGCAAATTTTATGTGCTATGCCTGGTCACAAAGTAACTGTCAGGCCTTCTTTCAAGATAACAAAGCAGAGGGGTGGGTTACTCAAATGATTCTTTCAGGCCAAGAGCAACGGACTTGAACCATACCCCACTCTTTGAAATTTATTCTACTACTGCTCAGCACAAGTGGATTCTCTATATTCCAAGAGCTTTACCTTTCTACAACAACAATCTAAATAAGTACAGCTGGGACCAAGCCAGCTTCACAACAAACTGATCACAATTTTCATTCCTGGACTCTGAAACAAATTTTCAGTCTACATCTGTTGTGGTTTAAAACATATTTCAGCATTATACCCAATACTCATATTGTTCTATTGACAAGTGTGTATGCCATTATGTTGTAACATAATGATAAAGGTTAATAGGAGTACTCAGAAAATTGCTCCACATTTATAAATGTTTTAGTGCTTTTGGCCCATAGCACTGCTGACCCATCCTTAAACTATGTTCCATGCAGGAACCCAGACCCACTATTGGTCTGCTTGTCTCAACACTCCGAGGTAACCTGGTAATTAATATGTGCTTTATGCCCATCCTGTGATTTTAAATCTCAACTGTTCTAACTTACAGAATTTAAATTCTGTTCCAAAACCTATGCTTCCAGGTTCCTTACTAGGCCCAACCCAACTCAGCACTTTGAAGTATTTTATCTTACAATTCCATAAAGTGAAGTAGACCTTTCAGTTGTCACAGGTGCAATAGGCACTATCACAAGTTGGTATAGACCAACAATATATTTAACCAGCTATTACATGGTGTAATTGGCATTTTGCCATAAGCTACATGTCTGACGTGCGTTTCTGATATAATATTAAAAATTTTTATAACACAGGCCACAGCTAGGTCTGCCAGCAACACACAGGCAGGGAAATCATGTTAATCACTGTCATTACTTCCTCTGTGACCTGAAAGCAGGGTGTATCCATGACATCGTCATGGATTCACAGATGGTAAATTGGTATTATTGGACCTCAACCTGTACCCCCTAGGTGTGTGGTCAATGCCCCATTTTTATTTTTCTCTTTCCACAATTGTCAGAAGTTTAGGCTCTGTCACACCACTCTTCATAAAACAAAAAGGGCATTGGTATAAAACCTCATCATTTTTCCTTTTCAACAACTGAGTGTGTTTTCTTAACTGTGTTATAATGAAGTTTTACAAGTTTTGCAGGTTTCAATGGTGTGGCACACATAACATCTTCACCAGAAAAGCAGCAATACCTTTATCAAAGCTGCAGGAATTCATTTTTCTACTGGGCTTGCCAATGCATCAATTCCGTGCTTCAAACAACTTGCCAGGTACGTTGTATACTCAACCAAAGTGGAAAATAGGTCCAGCCACTTCACCTTCTGGAAAAAAGTTCACTGTTTCCTCGCACTATGAAGTCAAGCTTGGGGAGAGGCAATCCCTGACTTCAGCAAGAAGACTCTTCTTCAAATGATCTTCAAGCAAGACATCCATTTTCTTCACTTCGTCTCTTTCCAAACCTGGCTGGCACCTCAGCAGAATTGCATCTTCACCTATAGAATGCCAATACCTGTGCAAAAATGTCATATTTCATAAGCAAAGAAGAAAACCTTTGTCATGCCAGTGTGCCTGGCCATTCCATTCCAGAACACCACGAGCAATCTCATGCAACTCCAGCCAATGTTGTCTGCCAATTCTGCCATGTATTCTCCTACTTTATTGGTATTGGTGTGTTATCTACAACTCAATGTCTGCATGTCATATGAATTTCCATTTTGCAGGGCACCACGTCATTTTGTGGTTCATTGCCTGGAATTTAAGGACTGGTCATATTTGATTAATACTGACCTATCTACAATGGAAATTGTCAATGGATTCTTCAGTCAATCTCAAAGTCTCATCTTCCTCAAGGAGGGGTGTGCTACACCTCACCAGCTGGGTCATAAATGTCTTCCTCACCAGTTTCTCCACTCTCTAAGTTGATTCTTTCTATTTACACTGCTATGTGGTATCAAACATCAACAATTTTTCTTATATATAAGTCAATTGTGACGTTGACATACCTAGATTCTGATCTGTGCTTTACAGACGCACCATTTGTACTCCATCTGTGACCACCCTTGTTCCAACTCCTGAACAGGCCGTTTTTTGGCAGTATCCCTGTCTATCTATCTGCTTTCAACATCCTATATTTATGTCAGTCAGTGTGTAGGTTTTTTATCTGTACTTGTCGATCCACCATTAAAGCACTGTTTATTGTAATTCATATTATTACTACTAATCATTTATTGTCCGTGGCATACTCTTAAACATCATCATGATCAATTTCAATTCCTTTACAGGCTTGTGTGTCGTGTCTGTAAATGATACTGACCACCTCCTTATGGCTGTGTTGCCCTTTGAAGGCAACAAGAAGGGGAATGTTGGGTATACATCCTGGCCATCTACTGATCCTCACACACATGCCAATGGCATCCTTATTGTTTATTATATTTATGCTGTATTGCACTAACATACAGATGAGGGATAGCCACCATATAAGTGTTGGATATCAGGGATCATGCTTGCTATATCATTTACTATCACATATATATATATTCATTTTACTTATGTTTCCTTATATGTGCTGTTATATTTACTTAGAATTATAGTCATTGCAATTGCTTATAATCGTATATTCTCATATTATATTAATTTCATGAATGCTTTTTACTCATCTTCACCAAAGTATTATTCTACTATAGCAATGCCATCTAGCGGGTCTGTAACACTGCTGCTGTCTCATACTATCTTATAACTGACCTTGTTTATGTTCCACATGTATTTCTGCATGTTCTGCAATTTCCTCATTTCTAAGCTTATAGCTGACAACACATTTTCTTTGTTCTAAGTTACTTGCTAAGTCTACATTTCTCCAGTGTAAGATTATACACACGAGAGCCACCCTAATATTACTTTTTAGCAAAAAGCATTTCTAGAACTGTGCTTCTTATCAGTAGTATAATATCTGTTGCTCAGCCTCTCCCTCGGAGAGATGAGATGAACCAGTAGGTCTGAGGGAAGGCCTGGCTCCCCTGTAATTCTGTCATTTGTATTTGCATGCGTATTACCTGTAATAAACCTGTTTTATTACATGACATATGTCTACTTGTGATTTATGTTTTTTGTCTTAGCCAGACACCAAACAAGAACCTAAGAGTGAGATTATTATCCCTGCATTATGTAGTCAGGATCCAATCACTACAGTAATCATGCATAGTGCATAAGTGCATCATTACTATAGCCCCTGCTGGCAACAGGATCCCAGCAGCAATGGGAGATAGCCAGACTGCAATGGAATCATGCCATCACTTCTGAAAGCCATAGTCTATGGCTTGCACGCAAAAGACTACATACTCATGGCATGCATGGTGCTAAGGGTCCATTTGCATATCATTTAGGACTTTAGGAGGGCTGACTTTGGCAAGATGGGAGAGTGCCTCAGAAAAGCACTAGCAAACAGGCTAGAAGGAGGTGTGGAGCAACAATGGGGAATTATCAAAACTGCCATCACAGAGGCAACAAGCCTTTGTGTGAAGCAAATAAACAAATCAAAACGAAAGAAAAAGCCACTATGGTTCTCAAAAGAGGTGGCTGTGAAAGTCAGGAAGAAAAAGATAGCATTCGAGTATAAGGAAACACAGAAGGAGCAGGACAGAGAGCTGTACCAGTTAAGGAAGCAGGAGGAAGTCAGAATAGCTAAGGCCCAAACTGAGGAAAAGATAGCCAACTCAGTTAAGAAGGGGATAAAACCTTTATAGGGACATCAGCTGTGAGAAAGACAAAGGGAGGGATAGTGAGGCTGAATAGAATGAACGGTGGGTGGGCAGAGGGGACAATGAAAATCAGGAATACTGAATGAATATTTCTGCTCAGTATTCACAAAAGAGGAGGGGAAGTGCCAAATCCAATTAACAGCACTCTTGATAGGGGGTCGATCCCAGTCCTTTCACAGAAGAAAGGGTTCTGCAAGAACCCTAAACTGAAGGTGGACAAAGCAATGGGTCCTGATGGAATTCACCCCAGAATTCTAAAAGAATTAAGGGAGGAACTAGTGAAACCACTGGCTACTCTTTTTGATAAATCATGGGAGGATGGTGTGGTACCCAAGGACTGGAGGAAGGCGGATGTGATTCCCCTTCACATAAGTGGGTCCAAGACAGAGGCAGGAAACTACAGACCTGTCAGTCTGACCTTTGTGGAAGGGAAAGTGATGGAGTCACTCCTGAAGGAAAGAATAGTTGAGTACCTAGAGGCCAGTGGAGCACAGGACCCAATGCAGCATGGGTTCACAGCGGGAAGGTCATGTCAGACGAATCTAATAGATTTCTTTGACTGGGTGACCAAAGTAGTAGACTGGAAGAGAGGAGGGAGAGAGGGGATATGATAGAGACATACAAGTATCTTACAGGGAGAAACAGAGTGCAGGAAAACACTATTTTTAAGCGAAAAAGATGTTCCAGGACTAGAGGGCATGGGATGAAGTTGGAGGGAGGACGATTCAGAGGAAACATGAGAAAGAATTTCTTCACAGAACGGTGGTGGACAAGGAACATCCTGCACAGAGGAAGTGGTGGGAGCTGAAACAATCACGGATTCAAGAATGCATGGATAGACAAAAAGGAATTCTAGAGGTCAGGGGTAAGGGGAACAGACTTCTAGGAAAACAAACTGAACTTACAAGCTCAAATGGGCAGACTGGGTGGGCCATAGGCCCTTATCTGCCGACACTGTCTATGTATCTATGTACCAGGGAGGGGCTGTGGACATGGCCTACCTAGACTTTAGCAAGGCATTTGACACAGTCCCACACAAAAGATTAATAGTCAAATTAACCAGCCTGGGAGTGGGACCCAGGGTGGTGGCCTGGGTAAAACATTGGCTGGACAACAGGACACAGAAGGTAATTGTAAATGGAGTCCACTCTGAAGAAAGGGGGGTTACTAGTGGCACCGTAGGGTTCCTTAGATTGGGTCCAGTCCTTTAATGTCTTCATCAGTGACATTGCAGAGGGACTGAAGGAAAAGTATGCCTTTTGCAGATGACACAAAGATCTGCAACAGGGTTGATACACAAGGAGGCTGGAAAGGATGAAAAGGGACTTGGCAAGGTTGGAGGAATGGTCAGAAGTATGGCAGCTAGGATTCAATGCAAAGAAGTGCAAATAATGCACCTGGGAAACAAGAACCCAGGGAAGAATACACAATGGGTGGGAGGTAGTAACAACAGCAAAAAGGAAAGGGACCTGGGGTAATCATATCAGATGACCTCAAGGTTAGCAAGCAATGTGAGAAGGCAGTAGGAGGGCTGGGAGTATACTGGGATGTATAGGAGAGGCATCATCAGCAGAAAACAGGAAGTTGTTATCCTCTATACAGACAGTTGGTGAGACCCCATCTGGAGTACTGTGTCCAGTTCTGGAGACCCCATCTCCGCAAGGACATAGACAGGATAGAGGCAGTCCAGAGGAGGACAACTAAATGGTGCAGGGTCTGCAAGAGAAGCCGTATGAGGAGAGACTAAAGGAGCTTAATATGTATACCCTTGAGGAAAGAAGGAGACGGGGACATGATAAAACTTTAAGTACCTCAGTGGAATCAACAGTCCAAGAGGGTAGCATCTTTCAGAAAAGAGACTTGCAAGAACAAGAGGGCACAATTTAAAGATAGAAGGAGGGCAGTTCAGGGGCAATGTGAGGAAGTATTATTTCACAGAGAGGGTAGTGGATGCATGGAACAGCCTTCCTGAGGAGATTGTGGGGTCTAAAACTGTGGGAGAATTCAAGAATGCATGGGACAGACATAAGGCAATTCTTGTGGGGGGGTAGGAAGAAATAGGCTGTTGGTTAACTAGGATCTGTGGCCTATCCTGTAGGTATGGAAATGGGCAGACTAGATGGGCCTAGCGGTCCTTATCTGCCGTCAAAGTCTATGTTTCTATTATGTTGCCATTAACTGCTTGGTACAATGCACTCATGCACAAATGCAGGTGGTATTGTACAGATCCTGAACCATACCCATATGGAAGAACTACCCACCTATGTCATCCTTAGCAGTCTATTATAATCTCCTCTCTCACCCAATTCCCCTACATTGCAAAACTGTACTAAACAATTCATCTGGCTGTCTAGTGGACCCCTATCTCTCACCTAATCCCTATTTGTACTGTGGAACTGTGCTAAATTCCTTTCTTAGCAGTCTAGCGGACCCTCTGCCTCATCTTATCTGGTGTTGTGGAAACGTATTAATGACCATCCCTGACAGTTTAGTGTTACCACCACCCAGTCACTGTAAATGCCCACCTGCAGAGCAACCACCAGTTTTACCCTGTCAATCCGTAACTCAGCTATCCATCCATCCATCCATCCATCCATTGGTGAACTGACATTATGTCCTTAGACATTGACCAGCAGAGCTCCCCTGCTGACCACCTTGACCATCTGCCATCTGATTAATAGGTAGTAAGCATGCATTCACTCCTTGTCAGTCAGACGGTTATCCTCCATGGTGATGAGATGGTCTGTGTCAGTTGTCATCTATGGACCAGATGGTGGCTTATCTATGAAGAGGAGGGTGAGTAGGGAGTTGAATGGAGGAATGGGTGGAAGTGCACAGAGGGTGAGCCAGGGAGTCATGGTTTTGATAGAGATCCATGAGGGGATAACACAGGACTGCCAGGGATGGGCTTCGGTGGATTTCCACAGTACTAGATTGGGTGGGCAGGGGGGTCCACTAGTCTGCCAAGGAAAATATTTTGTACAGTTCCAAAATATCAACAGGAATTGTATGAGGAAAGGGGGTTCACTAGGCTGCAAGGGAAGAGTTTTGCTACACTTCCACAATAATGTCAGCGATTGGGCGAGGGAGGGTTGTCCATTTTAGATGGCCAGGATTTGGATCTTTAGTATTGCACGGTACTGACAGCACTTGGGGGTAAGGGAAACAATAGACTGCAAGGCTTGGGATTTACAATAATAGCTCTGTACTAACACTGATCTGGCAAGTGGGAGCAAGGATCATCAGCACCAGTGCTGCTGAGGTAGTCGGAGTCACACACTACTGTATGCATTGATAAAATCAAGATTGGAGGGAGCTGTTCTGGCTGGGTTTTCGGAGATACATTTCCCAAAGAAGGATTGGAGGGGTTGGGGTGTAGCCATTTGTTTTAATGAGGGACTGGGCATTGTAGAGGTTCCAGTGGGGGAGGCCAGGTCCATTGAGTGTATCATGGGTGCAGGTGTGGGGTGCAGGATTCTCCTCATCTACCATCCACATGGTGGCAAGAAGCAGTTCCTGCAGGAAGTCACAGACTTCGTCATCGACATGGTT
Organism: Neoceratodus forsteri; assembly: GCA_016271365.2. Taxonomy (NCBI): domain Eukaryota; kingdom Metazoa; phylum Chordata; order Ceratodontiformes; family Ceratodontidae; genus Neoceratodus; species Neoceratodus forsteri. Next base: position 782,775,945 of record CM057458.1, on the reverse strand, counting down.
TTGGAGTCCCCCAGGTGGTTGGTTCCTCATTAATACAAATGGCTACACCCTCGTCCCTCTGATCAGAGGACTCATTCCATCTTGGTTCTCCTTGATCTCTCTGTGGGTTTTGACACCGTGGACCATGGTGTGTTGCTAGAGTACCAGTGGTTCTTCTGTGGATTATCTGGTATGGTCCTTAGATGGTTCCATTCTTTCTTCTCTGGCAGGTCTCAGAGAGTGGTGTTCAGGATCTTTTCCTCAGATCCGGTCTCCCTATCTTATGTGGTTCTGCAGGGCTCTGTGCTTTCACTCATGTTGTTCACAGTGTACATGCTGCCTTTGGGAGACATTGTTAGGCAGTACGGGCTGAGTTTTCACTGCTTTGCAGATCTATATGTCCTTCATGCTCTAGCAGGATGATCCTATTTTGGTGTTTAACAGCTTCCTGGCCGAGATCCAGGACTGGATGAATACCAATTGGTTGCGATTTAACCCTGATAAGACCGAGGTGTTGGTTGTGGACCCAGGTCATCTGGCAGTGGGGGATTTAACAGAGTAGCCCACTGGGCTTTGGCTTGGGGCAGCCAGCTAGTGACCACTGATCGGGAGCAAAATCTGGGCATTATTCTTGAAGATGGACTGACACTTAAGTCTAAGGTGTCATCTGTCGTCAAGTCCTCATTTTACCATCTGAGGAATAATGCCTGGATCAAGCACCTGTTCCTGCCTGATGACCTTCCAACATTTGTCCACACCTTTGTGACCTCTCGCTTTGACTACTGTAACTCCCTATACCAAGGACTACTGGGGGTTGAGATTCACAGTTTGCAGCTATTGCAGAATTCGGCTGCCAGGCTGTTGACTGGCTTACTGCAATCTTGCCATGTTATGCCTGTGCTCCGCGGCCTGCACTGGCTGCCTATTTAGTGGTGTATCACCTTCAAGTTTGGGTTACTGACCCATAAAGCCCTATATGGACAGACACTCTGCTCTGCCAACAAGGCATTGCTAGAGATTCTCAGCATCCGTTAAAAGACCTCGGGTGCTCGGTCATTTATGTTTGTGGCCCTGACCCTGTGGAATTCTCTACCTCACTGGATAAAGGAGTGCCTGACTGTGGAGAGTTTAAAATCTGCATTAAAAGCACACCTTTTTAGCCTTGCCTTTTCAGATTGTGAATGAATAACTGGCTTGCTGTTGATTGATTATTGCATTTTAATCATTGTCTTATTTATTGTCTTAATTATTGTACACGTGCTTGGATATATGGTGATACACTTTTTAAAAAACAAAATAAGTTGTAGCTGAAGTTTCATAATCATAAGTATTAATTAGAGCTACTTCACTGCCTGTTGCCACTTACAAAATTCTTTGAATATACCATTGCATCCTATATGCAAACGGGGACCCTCATTTCAAGGTCACAGCAGTGTAGTCTGCATATCAGTGATATCTACTATAAGCAGTGCCAGGTAACCTATTGGATATGGTCCCCACCCAGATGCAATGAGTCTGGTTAGCTTGGCATTATGTTTGTTCACACTGCCCTAACCTTCATAATATGGGTATCACTTGGTGTCTCATTCTACCTCTCCCTCATAAATACTAAAGTATCATGCTACTCAGACTCACCTCCAGAGTCAGTGCATTAAAGTATTTGTCTTACCTTAAGGTTTTTAGCCACATTGAACGAAACACTAACTTAAAACCTTTACTGAGCAAGTAGAGTTTAAAACCATTGTGAAGTATCAAGATTTCTGAAAATCATAACACAACCAGTATGTTTTCAAAACCTTCATGGATGATTTCTGCTATTTGAAAACTATTGTGCAGCAAGTAAATTTTGAAAACCATCATGCATCACACAGATATAGGAAAATGGTGTATAGCACATGGATCTGAAAACCATCAAGCAGCATGTCAATTTTGAAATCCATACTGCTGCATGAATATTTTGAAAACCATTGTGTAGATGTTCAAAATATTCATACAGCAGGCAGATTTTCACAGAGAAAAAAAATGTGAGGGATTCCTGTGCAAACATCTATTTTTTTAATTAATTAATTAATTTTATTTATTTATGACTTTGATAACTGGGTGAGTGCACTGATCCCAAGGACCATTTTCAGGCACAACCCGGGCCATAACATATGGTGCAGGGTGACAGTGGAGTACAAGGTAACAGTGATACACATGAAACAGATTTGATACAAGCAACAATAGTAGACACAATATGCAGGTTTGATGCATAGGTCCATTTGAGAACAGTGAATACAAGGTTTCAATATCAGACATGAGAAGACTTGGTACAAACAAACAAATCATAGGCACAGTGTACAATGTGAGACTGCATCGTCCAGTGAGCAAATAATACACAGAATACTCAGTAAAAAAATGTATATACAATACATACAGGCAAGGAAGTCAAATATTACTGTGAAAAATGCAATATAACAGTTGTAGGCAAGAGAGTTGACTAGTGTGGGTAGTTGGGTAACCCCTGGGCTGGAGAGTTGACTAGTATGGGTTGATGTGAGACCCCTGGGATCATAGGCAGGATGAGTTTTCAAGGAACCAGACTTTAAGGTGGGACTTGAAACTGGAGTGTGTGTCAATGGAACGGAGTTCAGCCGGTAGTTTGTTCTATTGCAAGGGGCAGCTGCAGACCAAGCTCTGCTACCCATGTTGGTGGATACCCTAGGAACAGCTAGAGGGGGAGTACCATTTGAGCGGAGGTTGCGGAGGAGTGTTCAGGTTTTCAGAAGGGCAGTTGGGGGGATTCTGGAGCCATGCAGATGACATTGTCCACCGTGCAGCAGAGGGCTAGGTCAAAGTGACCTTGCAACGGTAGGCATCCAAGGGTATTATAGAGGGTACGGTGGTGGGTGGAGAACGGGGCCAATAAAGCAAAGCAGCAGGCCTTGTTGTAGGCAGCGGAGAGTTTAACCATAGCAGTAGCTGAGATCCTGGCATAAATAGGGGGAGCAGTAGTCAAGAATAGGGAGAAGATTACCCTGGATAATGGCTAGTCTAGCTTCAGGGGTAAGGTATTGCCTGACTCTATAGACGGCACCTAATTTTTGATGGAACCTTCTGACAAAGGAATTTGCATGCTCAGTGAAGGTGAGGGAGGGGTCGAGCAGTACTCCTAAGTATTTGTAGGTGTTGACATCCTCAAGGGCTGTACCATCTGGGGTGAGAATGCGTAAGGGGGTGTGGCTTTTAGTTTTGGCCAGGAAGGGTTTAGATCCAAACAGCATGTATGTAGTTTTTTTGGCATTTACTAAGAAGAGGTTTTTTGAAAATTAAAGATATTTAAATACAGTTGGTCCAGTGATGCAACAGTCAAACTACCTCCTGCCACGGTGGCTGCCAAATATTGGGAGCAGTCTCAGTTTGTTGGGGTTAAGTGGGGAGAGAGCATCCAGCATTTGATGGACTACTCTCCTACAAGATTGCAACATGGCACAAAGGGAGGGAGTTGCAGGACTCTGTAGTACGTTTGTTCCTCTACATATATGCACAGATGTGCTTGCCCCAGAAATGGAGAAGGAAGAAAAAGGCAGAGGAAATGGAAGGCAGGGTAGATATACATGATGCTCTGCATGATGACCCTTCACATGTCCCATTACCAAGACCCTGTTGACAGCAACTGGATGAGAATTTCTGGAGTGGGGAGGATGGACCGCCCATTCTAGTCCCACAAATGGGCAATACATAAGGGAACATGGCTGGTATGTGTGTTCTGTTAAGGTGGTTGCCAGTGGAAGGTGATGGGGACAGAACTGAAGAGAGTCAGCTTGCTCCAGCCAAATAGAAAAAAAAACACCTTTATAGAAAAAACATTTCTAAAACACTACCTTGCATAGCTTTTATTAAAATGTAGTATTTTTATCTTTGGTGTATATTCAAGGGCAGCTTATGTTTGAAGTCAGCTTGTTTAGAGCTGCCTGCCCTTGAACGGGGCTGCTTCAGCTCCACCACGGTCAGCCGGCACCCAGCCAGCCACCGACCAAGACCAGGACGCCCGCCTGCAGCTCCTTGGAAGCTGCCTGCCCTTGAACGGGGCTGCTTCAGCTCCCCCATGGTCGGCCGGCACCCAGCCAGCCACCGACCAAGACCAGGACACCCACCTGCAGCTCCTTGGTAGGTACGGGACAGCGCAGCCAATCGGAACATGGGCGCTTCCAGCAAACCTGCTCTGATTGGCCAGGACTTTCTCCCTGCTTCAGCCACCTGACACTTTTTACAAACAGATTTTCAATAGAACTAAGCACATTTCAACTGTGTAATAGAAGTTTTTCAACTGTATTAGCTGGATTGTAATTTCTACTAGTGTTTTAAAGTGCTTACACCTCTTCTGTCTCAGTGATCCTCCTGCACCCCCCCCATCCAAGCACTCTGCCTTGGCACCGAAAAGTCTAACTACCTTTTGTCTTACTAAACTGCTCAAATGTAACCCATCCTAACCTCTATGCTATTTAAGACCTGCTCTTTTTTCTTCTCTCCAGCTGCCTGCCCTTGAATGGGGCTGCTTCAGCTCCCCCATGGTCGGCCGGCACCCAGCCAGCCACCCACTGACCGAGACCAGGACACCCGCCTGCAGCTCCTTGGAAGGTATGGGGCAGCGCAGCCAATCGGAACATGGGCATTTCCAGCAAACCCGCTCTGATTGGCCAGGACTTTTCCCCTGCTTCAGCCACCTGGCACTTTTAACAAATAGATTTTCGATAGAACTAAGCACATTTCAACTGTGTAATAGAAGTGGCTAGTTTTCCATTAGCAGGTTATACAGACCTGCCACTAGAGGGGATTCTTGGTCTTTCTACAGAAATCACTGTACTCAATCATGGGCAATATGGCCTGCATTATCATTCTACTTCTAATCCTGGCAAAAATTATGACTCATAAAGCACTGATCCATGCTAAGTCAGAAGTCATCCCAGCCTGGGAACCCACAATCATAGTTCCTGCTGCATCTTCATATTGCTTCCCTACTCTTAATCTGCCGGGTTTTCATTTTAATTTTCATCCCTCTCCTCTGGCCCTCCTCCCTTCACCAATGTCTTTCTGTGCACTTCCCCAGCTAGCGTTGAACGGCCATGTCTAGACGTACCTCAATGACTGAACACCACACAAGAACCCATACGAAAAGAGCCCACTTCTACCTGATAAATGCCCTCAAGAAAATGTTTCTAATTCTCCTTTTCTGTTCTGGCAATGTCGAACTAAATCCAGGTCCCCCAACTCGAATCACTTCTCTGTCAGAGTTTGCAGCTGCTCCTAGGATGAAAGTGATGATGGTCAATATTCTAAGCCTGCTCAAAAAACTTGATCATCTTCAAGTTTGGGCAGCCTACACTAACCCAGATCTAATTATAATTATAATTACTGAGTTATGGCTAAAAAAGGCCAACACTGATCCACAAATTACTATACCGGGCTTCAAGCTCTTTAGGGCTGATAGGGATTCGGCGGGGAGTGGTTGTATACGCCAAATCAAAATTTTATGTTAGCAGCATTTCCTGTAAAACTAAGCCCAAGGAATACTAGATTGTCTCGCTTAAACTTCACCTTCCATCCTCAGAGTGCATCACAATCATTGGTGGCTATAGACCCCGATCCAGCTTTGAAATTCTTAATGTGTTGAAATCCATAACTTTGGCTGCTAACACGGAAACAATAATCTTGGGGACTTCAATATGGATTGGCTCACTGCTAAATCCCACTCCCTAAAAGCCATTGGTGATGAGCTGGGTCTTACACAGATAGTAACTGAACCCACAAGAATCAATGCTTCTAACTCTGCAAACAGCTCACTCTTAGATGTCATCTTAACTTCGCATCCCCATAAAATCTCACATTCTGCAGTTTTCCATAATGACATGAGTGACCACAGTATCGTTGTATGTACAAGATTCCAATCTAAAACCCAGCAGAACCCTAAATTCAGAATCAAATGCTCATTCCGTAAATTCAGCTCGATAAACTTCCTAACCGATCTAGCTACGATCAGGTGGCAAGACCTATATCTTGCCAAATCTGCTGATGCCACCGTATTGTCCTAAATGACAACCTCACCACCCTAATTAACAAGCATGCTCCTCTTATTAAAATGAGGTGCAGAAAATCTCGCATCCGTGGTTCACCCAAGAGCTCAAATCTGCACTTACCAATAGAGACAAGCTATGGGCTAGGGCCAGGCACACAAAGGACCTGGCAGACTGGCAGGCATTTAGAACTGCCAGAAATGCCTGTGTTAAAAGTGTACGTGCTACTAAAGCAAACTTCTACATCTGCACTCTGGAGCAGGCCAAAGGGAACTCCCCAAAAATCTGGAAGACACTGAGATCCATTGAAGGCCATCCTGCTGCTTCCTCCCTTCCCACCAAGATTCTGGCCAAGGACGTGATGGTTGAAAATAAACTGCGAATCCTAGAAGAACTTAACCTTCACTTTGCCACTGCTGGGTTGGCATTTGACTCCTCCCCATACGCTAGCCGAGTGAATAATTCTTGTGGGGGTAGGAAGAAATAGGCTGTTGGTTAACTAGGATCTGCAGCCTATCCTGTAGGTAGGGAAATGGGCAGACTAGGTGGGCCAAGCGGTCCTTATCTGCTATCAAAGTCTATGTTTCTATGTTTCTATAGCAACACTAGCCCAGATACTACACATGCTACTCCACCTCATCCCTTCCAGTTGTGCCTGTTTAGCTACAAAAAAGTTGAAGACATAATTCTTAGCCTTGACACCAAGAAAAGTGCAGGGGACGATGGCCTTGAATCATTTTTCTTGCAGTTAGGCTATGCCGAGCTCACAGCCCCCATCCTTCACATCTTCAACCTCTCTAGTACCACAGCCACTGTTCCATCCTGTTGGAAACCTGCTCATATTCTTCCTCTCTTCAAATCAGGAGATCCTTGTGACTTAAACAACTACCATCCTATCTCTATCTTGCCCATTCTCTCCAAAGTGCTAGAAAAACTTATATACAACCAACTAAAATAATCACCTCGAAGTGCACTCACTCCTAAACCTGGCCCAATCTGGCTTTAGGTCGAAGCACAGTACCATCTCAGCCTTGGCTAAAGTCTCTAATGACTGGATCCATGCTATGGACACCAAGAAGGCTACTGGTGTAGTCTTTTTAGACCTCAGTAAGGCCTTCAACACTGTAGACCATCACCTCCTAATCACCTGTCTTGCCTACATAGGTGCCACTCCACTTACCTTACAGTGGTTTAACAGTTATCTCACAGGAAGGATACAAAAAAGTCAAAGCTGATGGCCTACTATCTGCCCCCCTTCCAATTGCCAGAGGAGTCCCTCAAGGCTCCATCCTAGGACCAATCCTTTTTTCCCTGTACATCAACAACCTTGACTCCCACATAAAGAACTCTAGCATACATTTCTTTGCAGACGATACGGTTTTGTATGCATCAGGCTCATCCTTAACTGAAGTCAGGGAAGCACTCCAAGCTGACTTTATCCAGTTAGAAAGCGACCTTATCAATGCCAGGCTTCTCTTAAATGCCAAAAAAAACAAGACAATGATTTTCTCGAGACTTGCCTTGTCTGGTGCCCTACCTACCCACCTAAAAACTTCATAGTTACCTCTCTAGGTGAACCCTTGGAAGTCGTACCTAAATTTAAATATCTAGGTATGTGGATAAACAACAAGCTTTCCTTCAATGACCACATCGAGGATCTATCAAAGAGGCTTAAAGCATGCTTGGGTTTCTTCTTTAGAAGTAAGACCCTCTTTTCTCTCGCGACTCACAAAAGACTTGTCCAAGCAACATTCCTTCCCTTGCTTGACTACGGAGACATTATCTTTATCTCCTCCCCCAACCTTGAGCCTATCTAAACTGGACGTACTCTATCACCGTGCTCTTCACTTCATTACTAACTCTATGTACAGGACCCACCACTGTGATCTTTATGCAGCAGTTGGGTAGACCTCTCTTGGCTACCAGACATCTCCTGCATGCTGGCATTTGGACCCTCAAATTACTACTCCACAAACTGCCTGCCTATTTAACGTCTCTCATACACATCTTGCATAATGCCTACTCCCTAAGGAAATCTGACCTTATCCTACTAGATGTTCCCAGGACACGTACCACAGCTGGCCAAAGAGCTGTCTCATACGCCCTCCCAAACATTTGGAACCAACTACAAGCCATGCTGAAGCTAACCAGCATCGTATCAATTAACTCCTACAAAACACTAGCTATCTCTAAATTAAAAGACATATGTAGGCGCTACTAGGCCCCCAACACCAAGTCAACTTCTTAGGTACCAACTGGCCCCTCTACTTGTTAAGCTGAAATGTATTGCATAATTTAGGGCAAGGTTAAAACTGGAATGTACTGTATATATAGCATAAGGACTTCTATTGTGAATACCTCTTGTATTATATATTTTTTTTTCTTTGTTGTTCTACATTTTATATCTCCTTTGTTCTGCATTTTATATCTCCTGTCTATATAATTGTGAACTGTATGTGTATGTGCCTCAGGACCTTCTTGTGAATGAGCTTGCTCAATGGAGTCTTTCCTGCAATAAACTTGAAACTTGAAGTTTGAAAACTTAGATGAGCATTTATGTTAATTTAACACCACTGGTATTTCATTTTTAGTGTTTAATTTATCCTGCCTACTGAATTTATATTGTTGTTTCATGTAGTCTGCATTTATTATAAAGTATTATGTTATTTAGACTATTTATTTCTGTTATGTTATATAGCATCCAGCGTCTCTGGGACTAGGTGCTAAAAAACTATTATTATACTTGTTTTGCAAAATCAAATTTTTAAGTGCTAAAATAAAATACTGCACATTCTGAATTTGACCAACATCATTGTTATTGGTGTACTTCATACTGGACTTTATATCAAAATGAGTAAAAGAAAGATCAATTAAGATAATCTGTAAGAGAAGAAGCACAATAAGGAACATATTTACAGAGATAAAAATCATAGTCTGTCACCCACAGTGTTCAGTCTGAGATGTCTTGAATGATGACTAGAAGCTGCAGCTTGCATTTAAAAGTGCCTTTTATTTAAAGCATTCATTTTGACCTGCAGCTTGTATTTGAGGGCAGTTTTCATTTGAAGAAGGCTTCAGTTTTGATGAAATACAGTATGTACCTCTATTTTTTGTGATCTGAGCATTTGTGAACAATAAATCTTTAATAACTTCAAAATTAATTAACATTTTTTAACCAAACTACCTAAAGGACCTACTGTATAGATCAATAATATTGAACAAATGTGTAAGTTTGAAAATACAACTCTTTCTAGTTTTTTTCAAGCTATTGTTATGGTGAACTGAGCATGTGCGAACAAACATAATTAATAACTACAGACAAATTAAAGTTTTTTTCTCAAACCACCAAAATGACATATTGCTTCATAACATCTAGCAAACCTGTATGTTTTATAACTTCATGACTTGTTTTTTTTTCTCTATGGACAACAGTTTTGGTAAAAAAAAAAAGGGCGATCATGCATACAGTAAATTCAACTCTATAAATCTAATATTTATTTATTTATTTATTTGATTTTGGTAACCGGATGAGTGCACTAGGCATAGAGATGCCTATTTTCAGGCACTACCTGGGAGGATGCAAGTCAAATACACAAATAACAACAATGTGACGCAGCACATAGAACAGGACATACAATGCTAGGCAGTAGGAAAAAAACATTTTACAGGAACAGTGAAATACAGGGTTGTACAAGTAAATAATATAAAAAAGTACTGGGATATTCAGAAATAAACAAGTGCAACACAAGTACAGAAAAATTGGCACTAGTCATGTGATTATGAAACAGTATACAGTAAGTGCCATTAACAAGACCAATGCACATAGAGGAATAGAGGTGGGGAGGGGTGGGGGGAGAGAGAGAGAAAAGAGAGGTTGGTATAAAAGCAAGGATGGGGAAGGAGTAAGACAAAGTGAGAAAAGGGTGAGCTTAAGTTGGATGGAAGCAGGTGCAAGTACTTTATGCAAGAAGATATTCACGATGGAGTTTCCTAAAGCCAGAATGTGTAGGGGTTAGGCAAATGTTATGAGGGATAGAGCTCCAATATTTAGGGGCAGCGTGGTGGAAGGCACGAGCATCCATAGAGGTTTTGTGCCTGGGAATATAGAGTAGGGTTAGATCATGGGAGTGAAGCCTGTAGGAGGGGGTTTGGGAGTGAAGTAATGAGGCAAGGAATTGAGGGAGGCTAGATCTTGTTGTAAGATCTATAAGAGTGCCATAGGATAAGAGATGGTAAGCAGTAGGACTAGGCCATTGTAGGTCAGCATAGAGCTGACAATGATGTTTGTACCGTGGAGAGGTAGAAGCAAAATGGCAAATATTATTATAAGTGGTGTCCCATTTATGGAGGGGAGGTCTTTGTCACGCCTAGGTAGGTGACAGAGCCATAAGCTAAAGGAAGGATCAGAAGGCCTTGCACCACAGTAAGTCTAGCTGATGGAATGAGGGCATAGCTAGTACAGTAGACTCCCCCAATTTTAGCATTAATGGATTTGCAAGTTGCAGTGAAGTGGAGATCAGACTCTAGGGATTCATCTACCAGAATGCCCAGGTATTTGAAGGAACTAGTGCTAGCCAGCAGAGAACCATCAGCACAGGACAGTTTGAAGGAGTTTTGGTTCACTTTTAGTCTAGCTAGAGAGCCAAAAAGCATAGAGTGAGTTTTGCCTACATTGAGAACAAGGTGATTGTCAGTTAGAAAGGATTGTATATTCAGGAAGTCTGAAGCTAAGGAGTTGTTTATTTCTAATACATTACTGGCACTATGGTTGATGACAAGGTTGTCAGCGTAAAGAAGGAGGAACATGTAGGTGACAGGGATGGAATGTCATTTATGTAAATATGGACCGACATATTTCTTTAAAACTTTCCACACTAGTAGATCATAGGACTACGATGAGGCATTGCACATTTTACAGTTCTAGGGTCTAAGGATGTCGAGTATATGCATTTGTAAATGGCCCTGCATGTAGAAAAGAACATACAAACTTGAAAATTTCCAGTTGACAAAAAGGCCCAGTGGTCTATCACGTCTGCTCATGTTGAGGAGTCTTTAGTGGAAACTAAGGGCTCCACCCCATTCCCTAGCTACTACCTATCCCTTCTTTCCTACCCCCTTGACCCTGACCTTCTTTATTGCCCTATCCCACCACCCTTTGAAGTCTTCAATCATGTCCAGAGAGATCACGTACTCAAGGAGTTAATTCCATTCTGCAACCACTTTCTTTGTGAAGAAATGCCTCGTGATCTCTCTCTCTCCTGAACCATCCCCTCCACCAGTTCAAGGCAGTGCCCCCTCATGGTTTATCTTCCACTAAGACTGAAGATACCCTCAATGTTCTCCTTGTTGATGCCTTTCAGGTACTGAAAGGTCCCTATCATGTTCCTGTTTTCCCTTCCCTCCTACAGGGAGTACATATTCAGGTAGTCTGGGCAACAAGCTCCCTGAACTGTGGGCCTTGATGGAAGAGGGATGCCTGGATATTGTATTAGTCACAGAAACATGGTACACAGAGAACAATGACCGGGATGTTAACATACCAGGGTATACAATCTACAGGAGAGAGACAGGGAGGGCAGAAGGGGGAGTAGCTCTCTATGTAAGGGAAGGGATAAAAACAACTGAACAAAAGAGTAAACAGGGAGGAGAGGAGGCACTGTGGGTAACCTTAGAGACTGGAAATGGCACAACAATCTGCACAGGGGTTGTATATAGACCCCCATGTCAGGGGGAGGGATAGGACAAGGATATGATAGAAGGCATACTTAGGATGGTAGAGAAAGCAGAGATACTGTTGATGGGTGACCTTAATATGCCAGATGTTAACTGGAGCACTTTTGCTGCAGCCACATCCAAAAGCAGGGCCATTCTTGATGCCCTTCAGGTGGCATGCTTCAGACAGCTAGTTTTGGAACTTACTTGTGAGGGAGCAGTCTTAGACCTTGTACTCTCAAATGGGGACAGTGAGAGGATCTCAGATCTAGAAGTGGGTAGCCATTTGGGAACAAGTGACCACCAAACAGTGTGGTTCACAATAAACTCAGTTACAGAGTCAAGCCATACAAAAGTGAGGGTTCTGGACTTCAGGAGGGCTGACTTTGGCAAGATGGGAGAGTGCCTTAGAAAAGCACTAGCAAACAGGCTAGAAGGATGGGTGGAGCAACAATGGGGAAATATCAAAATTGCCATCACAGAGGCAACAAGCCTTTGTGTGAAGCAAATAAACAATTAAATATGAAAGAAAAAGCCACTATGGTTCTCAAAAGAAGTGGCGGTGAAGGTTAGGGAGAAAAAGATAGCATTTAGGAAGTATAAGGAAACACAGAAGAAGCAGAACAGAGAACTGTACCAGTTAAGGCAGAAGGAAGCAGGAAAGGTAGTCAGAATAGCAAAGGCACACACTTAGGAAAAGATAGCCAACTTGGTTAAGAAGGGGGATAAAACCTTCTATAGGTATATCAGGAAGCGTAGAAAGACAAAGGGAGGGATAGTGACGCTGAACAGAATGGATGGTGGGTGGGCAGAGAGTGACAGTGAAAAAGCAGGGATACTGAATGAATACTTCTGTTCAGTATTCACAAAAGAGGAAGTGGGGAGGTGCCTAATCCAATTAACAGAAGCACTCTGGAGAGAGGGAGGTCGATCCCAGTCCTTCCACAGAAGAAAGGGTTCTGAAAGAACTCCTAAAACTGAAGGTGGACAAAGCAATGGGGACAGATGGAATTCACCCCAGAATTCTAAAAGAATTAAGCAGAGAACTAGTGACACCACTGACTACCCTTTATAACAAATCATGGGAGGATGGTGTGGTACCTGAGTACCGGAAGAAGGTTGATGTGATTCCCCTTCACAAAAGTGGGAGCAAAACAGAGGCAGGAAACTACAGACCTGTCAGTTTGACCTCTGTGGTAGGGAAAATGATGGAATCACTTCTGAAGGAAAGAATAGTTGAGTACCTAGAGGCCAGTGGGGCACAGGACCCAAGGCAGCATGGGTTCACAGTGGGAAGGTCATGTCAGATGAATCTAATTGATTTCTTTGACTGGGTGACCAAAGTAGTAGACCAGGGAGGGGCTTTGGACATGGTCTACCTAGACTTTAGCAAGGCAGTTAACACAGTCCCACACAAAAGATTAGTAGTCAAATTAACCAGCCTTGGAGTGGGTCCCAGGGTGGTAACCTGGGTAAAAATTGGCTGAACAACAGGACACAGAAGGTAATTGTAAATGGAGTCCACTCTGAAGAAAGAGGGGTGACTAGTGGGGTAACGCAGGGTTCAGTACTGGGTTCAGTCCTTTTTAATGTCTTTATAAGTGAGATTGCAGAGGGACTGAAAGGAAAAGTATGCCTCTTTGCAGATGACACAAAGATCTGCAATAGGGTTGATACATAAGGAGGCATGGAAAGGATGAGAAGGGACTTGGCAAGGTTGGAGGAATGGTCAGAAGTATGGCAGCTGGGATTCAATGCAAAGAAGTGCAAAGTACTGCACCTGGGAAACAAAATCCCAGGGGAAGAGTACACAATGGGGGGGTAGTAACAATAACAAAATGAAAAGGGACCTGGAGGTAATCATATCAGATGACCTTAAGGTTGGCAAGCAATATGAGAAGGCGGTAGGGAGGGCTGGGGGGATACTGGGATGTATAGGGAGAGGCATCACCAGCAGAAAACAGGAAGTAGTTATTCCCCTGTACAGACAGTTAGTGAGACCCCATCTGGAGTACTGCATCCAGTTCTGGAAACCCCATCTCTGCAAGGACATAGATAGGATGGAGGCAGTTCAGAGGAGGGCAACTAAAATGGTGCAGGGTCTGCAAGAGAAGCCATACAAGGAGAGGCTAAAAGAGCTTAATATGTATGCACTTCCCTGCCCTCCCCCTAGCTTCCTCCTCACCTCAGGCACATCTGGGTGTCTTCTTATTCTTGCCTTCCCTTCCTGTACCAGCCTGCCCACCCTCTGCTCCCTTAACGTCCCCTCCCCCCCTCTCATGTCAATCGTAGGAAAACCTCTCACCATCTCCCAGCCAGGGTGTTAGTCATGCTACTACTCCTGTCAGGGAACATTCATCCAAACCCTGGCCCGGTTCCCAGGAGCTCCCCGACTAGCACTACAGGCCTATGCATGGTCTCCATGAATATCTGTAGCCTCTAAAAAGTTTGACGACTACAATGCCTGGTCACATCAACTAACCCTGATGTCATCGCTCTGGTTGAGACTTGGCTGTCAAATCCTCCTGACTCCTGGTCTCCTTCTTGGGTTTCACCTCTTCTGGTCCGACCGTGTTGGGAGGCAGGCCCGTGACTCGCTATTTATGTCAAGGAATCTCTCCCCATACTGCGCCTGCCTACTCCAATCCCTTGACTCCAGGGCCCAGGCGCTTATGCTGAACTAACCCCTGACCCTTTAAAGGACCCTCTCGACTACTGCATACGTGTCTCCCCAGGGACCAAATGCAGGCCATTGCCCTCTTACAGAATACCTTTCCTCACTACCTCCTTCCGCTGATCAAATTCTGGTGGGTGACTTAAATGTCAACTGGCTCAGCCCCTCCTCCTCCTCCACCCGTGACTCCTTTTCTGCAATAGACCTAACACAACTAGTTACCCAACCTACCAGGACTAACCCCAAGAGAGGCTCCAGTACCCTGCTTGATGTGGTACTCACCAACCGCCCTAATCGGATCCCCAATGTACAAGTCCTCCCAGACTCTCTCAGTGATCACTCCCCCATTCTATTCCACTGGTCATCCTCAGTCCCCAAACCCGTAGCACAGTCCACATGCTGGCAGCGTCTAATACCTGGTGGTCTGACAAAACTTAAGGAACTTCTGTCCCAAATTGACTGGTCTCCTATACAGGCAACTCCTGACATTGACACAGCTCTCTCCTTCTTTACCCGAACTTTTAATAATGCCTGTGATATCTTTGCCCGAATGTCGACCCGCTGTTCTAAAAGGCAGAATGCCCCCTTGGTAACCCCAGCTTTGATCCACCAACTCAAACATAGGGACAACCTATGGCACCATGCCTTTGAGACTGGCCAGCCCAGTGACAGGCAGTTATATGCTGCCACCCGAAACAAGTGCACTCAGGCCATCAGAAAGGCCAAGTCTGAGCACTATCGGTCCTCACTCACAGCCTCGTGGGGGAACCCCAGAACCTTCTGGGATAACATTAAATAGTTAAATGGGAGTGCACACTCCCCCCCACCCACTCAGATCAACATTAATGGCGTGATCTCTTCAGACCCAGCCCTCATAGCCAACCACCTCAACACCTCATTCACTGACCTTAGCCCTATCCTCCCTACAAATTTTTTTGACCCTCCTCCCCAGCACCTGCCCGAATCTTTCTGCCTCTTATTTTCCTCCACCGTGTTTCTGCTCAAGAACTTAGGCCGCACCTTTGTCACTGCCCCTCAAGAGTAATAGTACAGCTAGTGACACCCTGGATCCATGTATCCTACGGCTGGTCTTAGACACAGTCCTTACCCCTATCACGTGCCTCATCAACCACTCTCTTTGCCTGGGGAAGGTTCCAGCTGCCTGGAAAGTCGCCACTGTCACCCCTGTCTTTAAAGGTGGTGATAGGAGTGTGGCTGGAAACTATCATCCAATCTCCATTCTCTCTCCTCTCTCCAAGGCCTTGGAAAAAGTGGTAGCCTCTCAAATCTCTGACTACCTCTCCACCTACAATGTCCTATGTCCTGAGCAGCATGGCTTCTGAGTGGGTCACAGTACCAACACAGCCCTCCTAGAGTTCTCCAACTTTCTCCACTCCTCCTTAGACACTGGTTCTCTGGCTGGTGCGGTCTTCATTGACCTCTCTAAGCTTTCGACACTGCCTCCCACCCCTCCTTCTTGATGCCCTTAGTCTCTCTGGTTTTTGCTGGGCCTATCTCCTGGTGCACCAGTTATCTGTCTGACCGCTCAGGCGTATAAAATTAATGGGACCTACTCAGACATCTGTCCTATCTTTTCTGGGGTTCCCCAGGGCTCCATTCTGGGCCCCTTACTATTCTCCCTTTACCTTAACACCTTTTACGCTCTTGCTCGGGGAACATTCTATTGTACGCTGATGATGTAGTCATCTTTGCCTCAAGTCAGAACCCTATTGCCCTCCAGGACTCGCTGCAGAAGTCCTTCGCTGAAGCTGAGGGCTGGTTCAAGGAACATAGATTGTGATAAATCTTAAAAAAAAAACCATGTTCTTCACTCATCCTCAAAACAAGTCCTGCAACTTCAAACTCCTCATTCACTCTGGGTCCTCTTTCCCACTCGAACAAGTTTGCTCCTATAAATACCTAGGGATCCATTTTGACCCCTCCCTCTCCTTCCATGGACACATCGCTGCCCTAGCCACTGCCACTAATATCCGACTAGGCATCTTACATCGGTATAAACACTGCCTCCCCCCGGAGGCTCTTCGACTCACAGTCACCTCCTCTATCCTGTCCCTAGTAGACTATGGACTGCCGGGGTATGGTGCTGCTGATCAGACCACACTCCATATAATTTGCACTACTCTGAACAAGACCTGCAGGTTAATTACTGGGGCACCTAGGCTAACACACACCTGTCTACTGTACGCTAAAGCGCTGGTACTTGATCTTGACGAGCGCCTCAAATATCTGACCTGCACCCTTACAAAAAAGACCCTCCTTGGGCTATCCCTGCCTGGATTGACCACCACCATCCACCGCTCTGTCCCACTAGTTCATACTCGGACCTTTGGGAAAACATCTCTTGTTATCCCTAGAGCTAGGACCTCTCACGGCCAAAGAGCCTTCAGCTTTAGGGCCCCCTCCTGGTTCAACACACTGCCCCCCTCCATCTCCGAAGCTCCAACTATATCGTGCTTCAAAACGTCCTTATGGAACCACCTTGTTAACACTGAAGCTGTAATTGCCACTAGTCAAAGCCATACTCAATACTAATGACAAAGCTTACTGCTAAGCTGCTAAGGACAACATAACTCTGGTATTGTTTGCATCAATCCTACCTGTACCAGCTTGTTTGTATCTATGTCTTAAGTTACTGTTATACTGTGTTATACTGTTATACTGTGTATTTTCGTTTGTCTTACTGTGACAAGGTACCTTTGTAAATGAGCCTATGGCTCAAAGGTTTTTCAAACTACTGTCTAAAATAAATAAGATAAATAAATACCTTTGAGGGAAGGAGAGAGAGCGGGGACATGATAGAAATGTTTAAGTACCTCAGTGGAATCAACAAAGTCCAAGAGGGTAGCATCTTTCAGAAAAAGAGATGTGCAAGAACAAGGGGATACAATTTGAAGATAGAGGGGGGATGGCTCAGGGGCAATGTGAGGAAGTATTTTCTCACAGAGAGGGTGGTGGGTGCATGGAACAGCCTTCCTGAGGAGACTCTGGGGTCTAAAACTGTGGGAGAATTCAAGAATGAATGGGACAGAATAAGACAAATTTTGTGGGGGGTAGGAAGAAATAGGTTGTTGGTTAAATAGGATCTGCAGCTTATCCTCTAGGCAGGGAAATGGGCAGACTAGGTGGGCCAAGCAGTCCTTATCTGCTGTCAAAGTCTATGTTTCTATGTAGGTCCTCCAGCGTCTTTTCATTTGTCCTTCCTTGCTGATCTTTAAAGGGTATCTAAATAAGCAGGTTTTTTAAGACGGCAAACTCAAAAATATGGCTTCATTGTGAGGTAAAGTAAAGGCTGCGGTTGACATTTATGCTAAAACTTCATTTATGTAAGTAACATACATGCAGTTTCATAGCTTTTGAAAAATGTAAACATCAGCCTTTCAGTTTCAGAAAACAGCCTTGGTGTCTCCCTAAGATGTCTGCCAAGTGTGTTAAATGATGAGTCATGATGACATCATCAGAGTCAGCGCCAGAGATCCACATATATTCTTATAATGCTAACTAGTTCTTCTTTCCCTCTTTGTTTTGAATTGTTGCACCAGAATGATCAATACCATGTGTTAACTAATGGATTATTTTGATAAGTACATGTTAGGCAATGATTCTGTTCATTTTGTTTACATTAACTTGCTGAAAATGTTTTGCAATCCAGCTGACTGCTTCTTTGGCAAACCACAGTACAGTACAACACTTCAAATACCTGATGGTCTAGTGGTTATGTGATGCCCTGAATTTTGTTTTTTGTTAACCATGAGAGACATACTAAGCTGAAAGCTTGTTTACAGGTGTGGCCTTGGAGCACAAGGAAGTTTAGTGACTTGCTCAGGGTCACACAGCAAAGTACTGGTCTGGTTCAGTTCCAAAGCTCATGCTGTCTTGTTAATCCACAAATAAGGCTTTCTTTTTCCATGTGAACCCCCTGCACCTAGCCTGCCTTCTGTTGAATGCCCCACCATCCATACCCTGTCCTTAGTACTGCCTGGGGTTGCATATGTGCTTATGATCTCATGATGAGAATTATCACACCTCAGATTGTAATCTTGTATCTCAAAGAGTTGTGCACACCTATACCAATACACACCATCAGCTGGCACTGTTAAAAATGCCTCCCAAATCACTCTTCAGTCCACTTTCTCAGTTTTTGACTTCTGCTCCCATAGTAAACTTTGAGTGGATCACCACCCTTCTGCACAGTGAAGGTAGTATGTACAGGTCCCCTGTTGTGTTGTTTTCCCTCCTTATGAACCAACAACTAGGTTTTCCTGGAGGGCCAAGCTATAAGCATCATGACCCACCAGACAAACTGCTGTTCATGCCCTCATAAGGGCTGCACTTACAATGGATAACAACATTATTATTAGGAGCCTATACAATATATATAGACTATGTAGTTGTGTAGCTACACACAGCTCCCTCAGTACTGTCCTAACAAACATCAACATCCCTTCCCCCACCCATGGGTAATCTCTCTACTCTGAATTCAAGTAAGAGTTTAAGTGCAGCCCTGCCACTCTGAGTATTTGTCATTGCTGGCTACTCTCAACCACAGTCAGGTAATGGTCACAATGCTAGCAGCCCCACATTTCAGATCCCAGAGTGCTCTGCTCAATGTCCTCTTTCTTGTCTTCAACTAACCTGAATATAGCCTGGAATGGCATCTTCAGTTCCTTTCTGACATTCATTCTTCTCACCTGCTCCCCACACCAAAAAATGGTGAGTTCACTACCTTTTCGGATCATGAATGTGGTTAGTACAGTCTCCCACGTTTTTTCTACATATTAATAATAAACATGATCTTCTGGTAAGCCAGACTGAGAGTAGCATGGCACAAGTGGAAAAATAGGCTTTCCTACCCATATAAGATCTAAACCACCTATGATTAGGCACCATTAAATAATGTGCATAATGATGTGCACACCCATCATTTATTAGTGCCCAATCGAAGGTAGCCTAGATCTTTTAATGATAGGAAAGCCCATCGTTCCCCTTGTTCCCTGCTGCTATCAGCCTGACTTCCTGGAAAGATATGTCTATATTTTATATGTCAAAAAAATTGGGACTTTACTACTTGCATTCATGATGCAGAAGGGTGATGAGCTCACCAGTTTTTGGTGTAAGGAGGAGTAGTGAAGAATGAATACCAGAGGGGGACTGAGAAGGCCACTCCTGCAAGGTACTACTATATTCAGGGAAGGGGGAAGACAGAAGGAGAGAAATTTGAGCAGATTACTGTGAGAAATAAGATATGGGGCTACCAGCACAACACCATGATCACTATCTGACCCCATTGTCCAGGACAACATTCCCCTTCCTATAAAACCAGTTCATGTAATTATCCAAGGCTATGTGTGGATATTAATGTATAAAATGGCTGCCACTACATGTTCAGTCACTTCACTACCAGTCTAATATTGCTTGTAAAGCATTTTGGGATACAATGTGCATGAAAACCACTATACACCTGCTGATTCTTCTTATTATTATTATTATTTCTCATGGAAAAAGAAGACAAGACAAGCATATATTTGATTTTTGAGAAAGTATGAACTCTAACTTTGGACTGCACAAGAACCTTGCTACAAAAAAGTGGTGGATCTAGGGGGTGGTGAAAGGTATGTCTACACCCCCCCCCCCACACACACACACATCATACTGTACTTGCTTGCTGATGCTGCATTTTAATATTTTGTTGAAGAAGTCTGATTTATTGATTGTACAAATGTTTACATTCAAACTATGTATTACATTTGTAGGTTCTGTCAAAAATGTACCAGAAAAGAATAATAGCTGAAAAGATAAAAGTTTAATAAAAATGTTAAAAAGTGCATATTAAGTGTGCCCATCACCCCAGCACCCCCATTGTATCATCCTGGATCCGCCATAACCACTAGACCACCAGGTTAATCAAGATGTGTACTACACTGTGATTTGCCACAGAGAATGTTGGTTGGATTAAAACACATTTTCAGCTTGTTAAAGTAAGCAAAATGAACAGAACCATAGTCTAACATGTGTATTATATAAAATAATGCACATGGTTTTGACCATTTGGGTGAAACAATTCTATACAAAGGGAAAAAAGAACCAGCTAGCACTATAGAGATCCATATATCTCTCTGACTTTGTCTCCAATTATGTCATCACATAACACATTTGGCGGCCATTTTATGAGGAGGTAAGACAGTTTTTTTCAAATTGGAAGGCTGATTTTACAATTTTCAAATGCTCTGGAACCACAGTTAGGTAAATTATATTAATGTAGTTTTAGCATTAATGAATATACCAGCCTTTCCTTTAGTCACCTACGGAGTCAGATTTTTGAGTAGTTTATTGTCAAAATGTTGTTTAGGTATCTTTTAACCATTTTTGATACCCTCCTCTGTACTGTCTCTAGGAGGTTAATCTCCTTTTTAGGTAGGCTCCCCAGTACCGTACATTATACTCCAGGTGTAGCCATACCAGTGATCATTATAGCAGCAATATGACCTCCTGCCACCTGCTTATTATTCCCATGGCAGTACTGCACAGGATTTTACTGGCTTTTGCCACTGCCTTCCTGCAGTGTGAGGAGTGCTTCAAGTCACTAGTGATAATCACCTCCAAGCCTTTTTCTTCCTCAGACTAGGTTACCTGGATCCCCACCTAGGCTGTACTCTGTCGTCAGATTCCTAACACCTACAGTATGTGCATGATCTTACATGTCTTTGAATTATACCCAAGTTGTCATATTCCAAACCACGTCTCAAGCTTGAACAGATCATCCTTAATGTTCTGTATGTACTATATATATTATTTTTTTCTAACTTTATTTCATCATCTTTGGCTGGGGCATCTCTCAGAGGTACCCTCTTGATTTACCCTCTACTCTCCACAGAGACCCTCCTCCAAAGTCCCCCCACCAGGATTTCCCAGACCCCTGGATCACCCCCCCAGGGGAGGGACCACCTCTCCTACCTGATGGCACTTTCTGAAGTTAGAGGGTCCATCCTGTGGGTGGTGCCTGGGGAACTGCTGGAGGAAAGGTTCGGTACTGGGGATGTGAGACTAGATCCCTGGGGCCCTCATTATCTTCCCAGTCCTCCATGTTTTTTTCTGTAGGTTTCTAGGTTTCTCCCCCTTGGAGTGCAGATGTGCAATGGTGTCCATGGTGCTAGCCCACTAATGCCTGCTGATGCTCTGCACCCTGCAACTGCAAGCACTGTGCATGTTCCCGGCATTGCTCCCAGTCACCACCAGGAGCCGGACAGGAGTGGCGCTAACCCCAAATCCCTCCCCAGGAAGTGAAAGTAGTCCTCTGGATGCTCGATCCCTTCCCACCCCTGCTGACCCCCAATGGCCAGAGTCCATTCCCGAAACCGGGTCGCCGGCATGGCGTGAGGTGTAGCGTCCAGCACCTCAAACCTCAGTGCCACCGGGTCAGTCTATATGTGCTATATTGAGCCTCCCACAGTGCTTGCTGTCATCTGCAAACAGGCAGATCTTACCCTTTATCCTGTCTCCATTTGTTATTAATGAATGCTTTTTTTTTCTTCTCCCATCCTGGGCCAGCTCCCATCAACCCATTCTGTGCAAATGGCCAATCATCCCCAGGACTTACCTCCACTACAGTGTTCCTCCCTGGGTTGCCCTCCAAGGTGGAGCCCCCAAGGCTAGGCAGGGAAGACCCTGGAGACTCTGTATGTGGTGTCTGTGGGAAGCACCTTGGAGAAGGCTGCACTGACCGTGAAGTGCAAGGCAGGTGGCATCCTGCATCAGTCCAACTTTTTCCATTTTTGGGGCCTCTCCCACATGTGTAGCCATGGCAGTATCCTGGGGGCAGGGATGCTCAGCATCCTGTGGTCACCCATACTATCAAGAGTGCCTCCACAAGCCACTGCCATGCAGTGGCAGCTCTACACTAGGGCCCGCCAGGGCACGTGCCACAGTAAAAAATTGCTGTGCCCCAGTTGGTGCCCTAGATACTGCAGAGCTTCCCCTATAGTAACAATACATCAGTGTCCTGGCTGCAATCTGTTGTGCCCCAGCTGTGCCCTGGTAACCATGTGTGGCTAGAGCCACTGCTGCTGCCACGTGCTTCTCCTAGAGCAGTCCTCATCAACCCTCCCCCAGGAGAGAAGCATCTATTGGACACCTGACTCCCTCCCTGCCAGACTCCACTCCTGACACCTAGGTTCAGGACATAAACCTATGTTGCCAGCTTGCTGGAGTGATGCCCCATCACTTGATGCCATGGAGGTGGCTAATGAATACATTTAACAACACAAGGCAAAGCAACAACCCATATGGGAATTCATTGGTGACATCTATAGACCCTGAGAGTTCCCCCCTCACCACCACCCTCTGGATCCTTTCTTTCAGCCAGTTCAACACCCATCCAGTAAGTTTCTCCACTACCACCAGATCATCCAGTTTTCTGATCAGCCTCCTATGGGACACTGAGTCAAAGTTTTTGATGAAGCCCAAATAAAGGATGTCGACTGCTGGCCCATGTCCACTCTTCTTGTTACTCAGTCAAAAAAATAAATCCTGTTTTTTTTGGGGTTTTTTTGCAGGATCTTCCAGCAATGGTCTCCCATCCTGCAGGCTATATTTCATAAGAAAGCCTACCAGCCTTCCCTTAAGGATCATCTCCATGAGCTTGTCCACAATTGAGGTCAGGATGACTAGTCAGTAATTGCCCGGGTCATCTCTGGGTCCAGTCTTGTGGAATGGCACCACAAGCACCATTCCCCATTCCAGTACCAGTCCCCCTGACTCCAGTAAACTATGGAATTTGTCCACCAGGGAGCTTGGTAGTTCCACAGCTAGTTACCTCAGCACCTTGGAAAGGCTCACATCTGGGCCTGGGGATTTATCAGCCGTAAGTGTCAATAGTCCTTTCCTTACCCTGTACGCAGCCATCTTTTCATCTGTGCACCTTCCTAACCCCCACGATCCTCTCTTTTGTGGCACCAGGTTATCCTTCTCTTTTGTAAAAACAGAGCAGATGTAGTCATTCAATACCTCTACCTTGTCCCCACCATATTCCACCCACCCCTTCCCTCACTTTAGCCTTTTCATGTTGTAGGGGTGTGCAAAAAAAAAATTTACACCGGTGGAACTGAAGTTAAAGTCACACTTTTGATTCTGCAAAAGTTCAGAAATCCATTTCTGAACTTTTGCAGAAATTCCAGCTCCCCATATTTAAAAAAAGCTTCCAGAATGAATCCCTGGTAATCCCTGGTGGCTAGCAATCCCTCCCCCAACCACCCACATGAAAACAAGGAAAATATCCCTATTTCCTGGTGGCGAGTGGTCCCTCCCCCCACTGAATCACCCACCCAAATTTAACAAAAAAGAAATTACCCTTTTAAGTAGCACTCCCTCTCCCCATCCTCTGCCTGCCAGTGCCCACACAGCCTGATGAAATTCCCTGATGCGGTAGTTGCTAGTGGTCTCCCCCCCACTGGTTCACTCCTCCATCTCTGTTCGTACTTTAAAATAAATTGCCTGGTGGTCTAGTGGTTTCCCAACCACTCTCCCCATCCTTGATCCCCAGTTCCATATTATTCCCTGGTGGACTAGTGCCTCCTACCTCCCCACCCCAGCAGGTGTCCCACCACCACCACCCTTCTCCCACCTCCATCGTAAACTGCAGCAGGTGAACCGGCACAGCCCTCCTCTCTCCTCCGTGGCCAGCCCACCCAGTGAGCTGTCAATGAATGAGTGCATTCCTGTACAGGAACCACTAGACCACCAGGCAATTTTTTTTAAAGTCTGGCTTTTTCCTCTTTATTATTCGATTCTGCTAACTGCAATGCCTTCCTGGCCTTGGCCAGTCTAATTGCTTTCCCCACCTCTTAAGTTCTAACATGGTATTTCTCTCTGTCCTTCTCCTTCCAGATTCTTCTGAATGTCCTATAGGCATTCTTCCTAACCTTGACTGACTGGCCAGTCTCTTTGCTAAACAGCTGGGTGCTTTGGCCCTAGAGTTTTAGCCCTTTAGCTTGACACACTCATTTGTAGCTGCTACTATTCCATCTTTGATGATGGACCACTTCTTATCCACCCCATTTCCACACTGTGGCTAGCCAGGTGTCCCCTTTAGCAGATCACCCATAATCTTGAAATCAGCATTTTGAAGTCCAGGACTTTGGTACTGGTATTTGCATTCTTCCCCTGCATGTCTAACCTGAACTACACTGTAATGTAGTATCTCCCTCCCAAGGATTCCTCAACATGGATGTCCTAAGCATGGTCCCCATCTGTTAGATTCTAATCCAGGATGGCTCCCTCCCTGGTGGGTTCCATGACACCCTGAGTCAGGAACCCACTCTGCATAGGATCCAGGATTAACTGACTCCTAGTACAGGTTGTGGCAGGAATCTTTCAATCCACATTGGACAGATGGAAGTCACCCACTATCATTGCCTTACCCTTGCCAGCAGCCACCCTGATTTAGGACCATGACTCCCTATCCCTTTCTTCCTCCTGGTTCAGTAATCTATAAGCTGCCCCCTCTCCAGCCTTACCTTTTTCCTTAGTGAATTTCAACTGCACCCAGAGCACCTCTGCCATCTCCTTCTCCTCCATCTCTTCCCTTATAAGGATTAGTCTTTCCCTTACATATAGCACCATTCACCTTTCCTACTCCCTATCCCTTCTTTACAACTTGTACCCAGAGACAGAGATGTCTCAGTCATGGTTTGGTGAAGTCCAAGTTTCTGTGACCACTACAATGTTCACCTTCCCCACCACCAACATAGCATGCAGTTCATCCATTTTGTTTTCAAGGCTTCTTGCACTTAAGGACATCACCCTCCACCATGATTCCATGACTCCCACTCCCTCCTTTAGCATGATTGTCATCTCCTTGCCCACCACTACCTGCTCTCCCCCTTGCCTCTTGCTCCCAATTTTCCCTTAGTTCCATTGATTATGTTCCATCTGTATGCCCTCAGGTCTAGTACCTTCTTGAAGATGGCGGCCACGCTGGGCTAGCCATGCAGAGCAGCAGAACAGCAGAGCAGATTGTGGATTTTAAATTAATTTGTTTGTTTTTTTTAGTTTTTTTTTGTTTAGTTTGTGTCATATGTTTGTTTTTGATTTATTTATTTTAGACCAAAGAGTAACAATGATATCTACTAAAATCAGGCCACAGGACTTTTGAAAAATGAAGTCCTTTTATTTAAATACAATTCTGCTTATTTCACTTGCACCATGTCCCAAAATAAGTGGTAAAAACTTCATCAACACTAATGTTTCCCCGGCCACTGTCAGGCATCAACATAGTGAGTCTTTACTGCTTATCCTGGGACCTGGAGCAAGTGAAATATGCAGAACTGTATTTAAATAAATGGACTTAATTTTTTTCATCAAGTCCTGTGTGCTCTGATTTTTGTGGGTGCTCTCATTACACTCTTTGGCATATTTGGTTTCACTTGAATGAGCACTGCAGTGATTCACCTGGTGCTCCATTTCTCTGATTTTCTGTTTTTTTTAATTTATTTAGATAAGTTAGCAGTTGTAAGTGAGGGACTCTGAGTGAGGAAGTTAGAGCAGTTACGCTATCAGGTGTAGTGAGCCTTGTTTTCAGTGTTAATACCCTGCATAGTAATTTTGGCTTGGTTTAACGCCTTCCATTTCTAACTTCTAAATAATTTTTGTGATCCCAATACTGAGGTGGAGGTGAAGAATCCTACCTGATCTGAGTCTGGTGAATTGAAGAAGAAGCATTTTCAGAGCTGAGGATGCTAAGGGTAAAAATCTTCCAGTGCACGAACTCTAAAGCGAGAGTTGACAGTATCACTTTCCAGGGAAGGTTCTCTCATGAAGGACTCTTGTCAGAAGTCTGCTGGTGTCCATTTGGCAAAGGACTGGATTGAGTTGGAGGAGTTCCTAAGTCTGTGGAGTCTGTGGACCGGTGTTTTCCAAGGATGTTTCTGCTACTGATGTATGGGGTCCCAGCTGTCTTGCTGGCTGATGGTAGCTGGGTCCATGAGCTTAGCAGGAGTCTGGGATTTAGATCTGCTGTACAGTGGACCAATCTACCTAGGTCTTCTAGGCTATCTGTTGCTCAGATTGGAGGATCTGTGATGCTTGGTGGCCATAGTGAGGGGCACAGAAATTCCTAGCGGGGGCCTCCTGGGGGAATTGCTGGAGGGCCACTCTGGTAACTTTACTTGAACTGGTTCACACTGAAAAGAATGGCTGGACTTAAATTATGATCAGACCTTTAATTCCAAACTCAAAATTGGGATCATTTTACTGTATAGGCAGTGAGAGTGCCTGCTAGATTCTTTAAATGTTTGCACTATATTGAACAATTGAACATATTGCTCATTGCTCTGGTATGGACCTTCTCCTTTCTATGTGGGTGTATCATGGGAGAGGGTGTAGGTTGCAGGATACTCCTCATCTACCGTCCACCAGGTGATGGTGGAGAATTTCTGCAGGAAATAGCGGACTTCATCATTGACATGGTATTGGAGACCCCCAGATAGATAATTCTGGGGGACTTCAATGCTGGATTGATGATGAACTCTTGCAATTTGGTCAAAATCTCCTCCGGCTAATGGTGATGGGTCTTACACAGGTGGTTACCTCCACTACCCATATAGGGGGTCTCTCACTGGATCTGCTGCTCCTCCTGGGGATGGAGATCTCAGACTTAGGGTGGAATCGGTCAGTTCATCTGACCATCACACCATAGAGTTCAGTTTTGGGGTTCCCCCCAATGGACCTACCCCTATGGAGATGGTCCAGTATCGCCCTTTAAGGGGAGCTACCCCAGATGGTCTATCAGCAGTCCTGGACCTATTGGGATTGCTGGGTGAATGTACAAGTCCAGAGGATCTAGTACTTGCCTATAACAAGGTGGCGGGAGATGTCCTGGACTTGATTGCTCCTGTTTGTGTTTGGCCACTCACTCTTCACCCAGGGTCCCCTTGGTTCAATGGTTCCTTGAAGGAGTTGAGGTGAGATGGTCAAAGGATGGAGAGAGCATGGCAGAAGTCCAGCCTGGATACTGACAGGCTTAGATTGATGACACATTATAAGTGCTATCTATCAGAGATCACCCATAAGAAGGCAGAGTTCCTGTCCAGGGAGATTTCTGCTGTGCAGAATCGACCATTTCAGCTTTTCCAAACTGTTGACAGATTGTGCAATCCAATGTGTCTCCAGTCCAGAAGAGCTTTTTCTTAGCTTAAGTTTGAGGAGCTTTCTCGATTTTTCACAGCTAAGGTTGCCAGCAACAGGTCTGGTATTGGCCCAGCTCTCCCTACGAGGGATTGCAGAGGTCGACGAGAGGTGGTGAGCACTCGGTCTGCCTGGACAGTTTTCAGCTGGCCAGAATTCATGGACATTGTGAAGATTGTCCAGGCACTGCGCCCAACCAGTTGTAGTTTGGATCTGTGCCCTACACCCCTTTTAGTGGGGTGTGTAGATGTTATCTGACCTAGCCTAGCTGAAATTGTCTCGAATTCCTTGGAGAGGGGGTCTTTCCTAATCCCCTCAAGGAGGTGGTCATATGACCACTCCTTAAAAAGCCCTCCTTGGATCCCAACTGTTCAGATAACTACTGGCCTGTCTCTAACCTGCCCTTTGTGGGTAAGGTTATTGAGAAGGTGGTTGCGTTGCAACTGGATGATCACCTTGTGACCCACAACATCTATGAAGCTCTCCAGTCTGGATTTAGGAAGAGGCATATCACGGAGACTGCCCTTGTCCGGGTATTAAATGATCTCCTAATAGCGAGAGATTGAAAGGCTTGTACCATTCTGGCCCTTCTTGATCTCTCAGCAGCCTTTGACACTATGGACCATGGTGTGCTTTTGGAGCCTTTGAGGATCCTTTGTGGACAGTCTGGTACAGCCCTCAAATGGTTTTGATCTTTCCTCATTGGCAGGTCTCAGAGAGTGGTCACTGGAATTTATTCCTCTGATGCCCTTCTCTTGTCCTGTGGGTTGTCACAGGGCTCCATACTGATGCCCATGTTGTTTGCAGTGTATATGCTGCCATTTGGAGATCTCATTAGGTGACATGACTTGAGTTTTCACTGCTGTGCAGATGATACTCAGCTGTATATGTCCTTTTTACCCGGACAGGTTGATGCAGTCTCTGTGCTTAACAACTGCCTTGCCAAGATCAAAGTCTGGATGAGCACTAGCTGGCTGAGACTGAATCTGAACAAGACTGAAGTGTTGGTAGTGGATCCAGGTCATCTGGGGGTGGGTTTGGGGGATGGGCATGCATCAGGTCTATGGCTTGATGGTGTTCAGCTCACTGCCTCAGACCGGGTGCGTAACCTGGGCATTATTTTTGATGATGGTCTGACCCTGAAATCTCAGGTGTCAGCCATGGTTAAATCCTCATTTTACTATCTTAGGAGTATCACCCGGGTGAAACACCTGTTTTCTCCGGATGAATTTCCAACACTGGTCCATGCCTTCATTACCACCCGTCTTGACTACTGCAATGCCCTCTACCTAGGGCTTACTGCAGTTGATATCCACTGCTTGCAGCTAGAGCAGAATGCTGCAGCCAGGTTATTGACTTGTGCATCAAGGACCAGTCACATTACACCTGTGCTGCATGGACTGCACTGGCTGCCAGTTCAGTGGCTGATCACTTATAAGGTTGTCTTGCTAACCTTCAAAGCCCTACATGAACAGGGACTCAACTACCTGTAAGGTCTCCTGACTCCCTACTCCCCTCTTCGTCCTCTCCAATCTGCCAATGAGGGATTGTTAGAGATTCCCAGGGTTCATTTAAAAACTTCTGATGCTCGTACTTTTTCCTTTGCAGCACCAACCCTGTGGAATTCTTTACCTCGTCGGTTAGAGAGTGCCTGACCATAAACAGCTTTAAATCCATGTTGAAAGCATATTTGTTTACTTTAGCCTTCCTGGATTATTTTAAAATTAGTTTCTATTGTTTTACTGTAAGTTTTAAATGTGTTTGTGTTTTTAAAATGTGAAGTGCCTTGGCTTTGGAAAAGTGCTATAAAAATAAAGTTTTACTTACTTACTTACTAGTATCATCTCCTCGCACAGGAAAACTCATATCACCTCTGCTCCCTGATGTTTTCTGCCCCTTTGTCCATAATCTATTCCCAACTTAGTTAGCTTGGTCTGAGGGGTGGCCTGATGGCCCCTCTTCCCAGAGAATCTGGGTATGATAACCCAGACTGCCTCCCATCACTTCAAATTAAGGCTCCTGTTCATGTACTTTCCCAGCTTGTCCCTAAGCATCCTGGAACCCCCTCTGCTAAAATGTAGCCTATCTGGTCTGCATGGGTTTTGTTGTTGCAGGTCCACCTCTTCTTTTCCTATGCAACCAGGACCTCCCCCAACCCGTTCCATTCTTGCAGGGAGCAGCTAACATCCTTAATCCTACATTTCATTGCTGTACTGGTTCTAGGTACTGGTAGAACTTCTGAAAAGGCTACCAATCTTGCCAACACCCTTCATGTCCTCCCTACCACCCTAAACCTCTCCTGTACTACAGTTACCTCCATCTGAGTTCCAGCTATGGCATTCATTGCTAGAAGAATTATTACATGAGGTTTCCCCTCTACCCCCTGGAAAAGCTGACCTATCATTGGGCACACAAGTTCTGCAGTCATCCCCCAAGATAAACAACACCTTCCTTCCTGTGTGCACTTCACCCTTCCTCTCCTAGCATACCTGAGTCACTATTGAGTCACCCTAGAACTCAACTTTTCCTCCCCATGCCCTTTTCCTCCCCCCTTCCACACTACCTGCCTCCTGAGTTCTCTTTTTGTCTGACTACTCCCCACAGCCTAGCCCTCCTACCTTACATCATGCCCCTCCCTACCAGTCTTACTATACCCCTCTCTGCCCTCCCTGTCCACCCTACCTTCCTTCTTCCTCAGCTCTGCCTTGTCTTCCTATATCCTCTGATCTCCCCACCTGTTTGTCCATCTCTACCTTGCCACCCAATCTTGCCACTTCTGCAGTTCTTTCCTCCACCTTCCTCTGCCTGTCTAACCTCCCTGGATCTCCCACTCTAAATCGATCCACTTTCCCTACACCTGCCCTCCTCCTTCCCATCCCAGGTCAGTGGGAAGAATCTTTTCCAAACTGGCACAACAGAAGGTGCTCCCTCCCTCCTGACTTCCGACCTGCCTCCCACCACTCTTCACACAGTCCTTTGGTTTTCTCACCCTCTGAGGTAGAGGGGCCAAAGGCACTGGTGTCTGACCCCTCAACCCTGCATTGCCTGCCTGTTTTGCTCACCAGAACAGTTCCCTTGTCCCTCCCTCTTATGTGCAACAACCTCCTCATTTCCCTTCTTACTAGGTTACATCTGACCTTGTTTGCTCAGGTGAGGGGATGGGTGTTATGGTCGATAGCCACAAAGAACACCACACCACTGATTTGCCAAGACTCCACAGACCCAAAATCCTATTTTTCATTTGCTTATTTTGTGCACTTTTCATTCATCAACCCTAATGTCTGCAACATTCAGTAGTTTTTTGCAATGAAGAGACAGAGACAGTGGTATATATTTATTTTATTACTGCTGAAAACAGAAGAAGTGGTTTTGTTTAATGAAACAACCACTAGTATATTCAGATCTTGCTTTTTTCTTCTTTTTTTTTTGCTACAGTTGATATGTTGTTAAATATTCTGTTATAACAAGTTGATAATATCAATAGGGATTTAAAACATATTTTAAATTATTTTGTATTTTTATATAAGATATGGCATTTGAAGTACCCATTACTCACCTGGTTATCAAAGTCATAAATAAATAAATAAATATATAAATATACTGTATCAGTATATTAACTTAGCTGAAGTTTCTTACTCTAATGGTTTCAATGTGGCACAGGGTCAAAACAGCATAACCAAAATAGCACTGACAATCAATGCCGCACGGAAAATTACTCAGGCAGAAAAAAGGTGGAGGAAAACCACTGACCTACAGTAACATAACAGCACACTTCATGCAATACAATGGGACTTATTTTTTTTCTGTTCTGCTTTGCCCCCCCACACCCCCTGAACTTAATACAACTAGCTTATTTATAGTATTTGATCTAAATTGGAAATTATGTCATATGTTTGTAGTATTAGGCCAAGATATTCAACAGAGTTGAGCCATGCGCAATAGGGTTGCGCCTGCGCAAGTCCGAAATTGCACCATACTGCGATATTCAGCAGGAGGTAGTTATTTCCAAAATCATGCTGAGCAACAGCGCAATGATAATGAAGGCATGTGCAACCAAAGGGGGAGGAACCATGCATAAATGGTGGAGTGCGATATTCAACGACTTGTGCCATGTGCAATAGGGGAGCAAGCGAAAGTTGCACCATAGCAGAAATGAGCCAAAATAAAAAGGAGCAAAGGAGAGGCACAAGAACGCTACAGGGAAGCCACATGTGTCAGAGGCAGAGGCAGACAGACAGGGCAGGAGGCACAAACAGGGCAGGCCAGGGAAAGGTCACTCTGAACAGCCAGGCACAGGGAAGGTGTGGGGAGCCACACAGCACAGAGGCCAGCACAGGCAGGTGTACCCGGTGCAGGGGAGGTAGCAGCCAGGACAGTGGGGGGAATACAGCAACAGCTGCCGGTGGGGTGAACACAAGCCAAGGACATGGCCAGTGCCACCTTCCACATGGAGGCCGTAATGAGGGGGGTGAGAAGGTGGGCGGCAGGGGTGCGTGGCCATGGAAGGGCCCATTGGCGGTATGCCCCCAACAGGCAGTACTGAACCTGCACCAGCTTTGAGCTGTACACTGATACTGAGATTGTGGGCCAGTACTGCCTGAATAGGGCAATTCTGAGGTGGCTCTGTGAGCTGTGCAGTGATGTGATGCAGGCACCCACACGACAGAGCCATGCCCTGTCAGTGGAGACTAAGATAACAGCCTGCATGTGCTTGCTCACCACGGGTGCCTTCCAGAGACCAACTGGGGACACCACAGGCATAACCCAGTTGGCCACGTCACGTCACCTCACCTAATTCCTCAGTGCACTGCTGCCACATGCTGAGGAGTACATCCATTTCCCCAGCACAGTAGTGGAGTGCACAGCAAACATACAGGAGTTCCACAGGGTACCACGTATGCCTGGCGTGCTAGGGGCAATAGACTGCATCCATGTGGCCATACGCACACCACCTGGTCCCAAGGGGGCCGCTTACATAAATCACAAGGGCTATGCCAGCATCAACTGCCAGGTGGTGTGTGATGCCAGGGGTCGCATCATCAATGTCTGTGCCACACACCCTGGAGGAGCACATGATTCATTCATCTGGCACCAGTCAGCACTGTGCCACAGATTCAAGAGTGGGAACATCCCCACTGGACACCTAGTGGGTGAGTATGCAAACCACATGGACAATCATAGGGCCTGGGGGGGCATGGCCAGAGGTGGCATGGGTAGTGGCCTACATGACCTGGGGCAGGGCGATGCTGATCACCAAACTAACCTCCGCCCTCTACACACAGGTGACAGTGGATACCCACTCTGTCCCTGGCTGCTCACACTCTACGTGCGGCCTGCGACCCCATCTCAGCAACGCTACAATGAGGCACACGCCACCACACGTAATGTCATCGACTGGGTGTTCAGGATGCTGAAGGCACGTTTCTGTTGCCTGGACACCTCTGGCAGTGCCCTACAGTACAGCCCCTCAAAGGCCCGTGGGATATTCCTGGCCTGTTGCATCCTGCACAACATGGCCAACAAATGTGGGATAGCCGTACAGGTCGAAGAGGGGGACAGCGATGGGGACGCCGGTGACGATGGTGATGGGCAGCCCCTCCTTGGCTGACAGGTCCCCGACTGCTCTGGCTTGCACAGCTACACCTGGACACCATCACAGAGGAGCACTTCAGCCAACCCAGGTAAGTCATGGGGCCATGAGCAACCACCAGTGGCCAAGGCACAACCCACAAACACGCATGGACACACACCGGGGGTGCATGCCATCAAGGGAAGTGGCAGAGCAAGAGGCACACACACAACCAGGGATTGGTGGGGATTAACATGCCACGCCAAAGGACACACACACTCACACACAATGCAACAAACGTGCACAGAGGGCAGAAGGCACACCGACTCAGAACGCACACCCTAGCAACACACATCAGCAGGCCACCACGCCCACTGCCTGTCCATGTGCGTGTGTCAGATGCTGAGCACCATTGCACAATGGTGTACAGTGCAATGCAGGTATCGTCATGCACACACAACTGCGGACAGCAGCCGGGAGGGTGTGCAGGTGGACTGTGTGTCCACGTGCAGGGCCGGATACCCACCCGTGCACTGCCCACTGACACACACAATGCACACAGGGCAGCACCAGACAGTAGCCACGCTGGGAGACAGGTCAGTCACGTGACACAGTGCCACGGATGATTGGGTGGCCCCGCCGAGATCTGCCAGCACTGGCAGGCTGACCACTGGCCTCATGGGGTGGCACCGATGGTCCCCCAGTGGTTCCACTGTGTGAACGCGACCATGATCGCACAGGGGTCTGCAGCACACTGAACATGCCTGCACCAGGAGTGCTTGGGATGCCCACAGCTGAACCCGGCGTCGACAGGGTGGGAGTCGCACGACGCTGGGAATGGGGGTGGATAGTGCACTGCGTGGTGTCCGCAATGCATGGGCACCTGACTGTGTGCCCATTGTGGCCATGACAGCAAAGAATGCCTGTGCATGCCTGTCAATGGCAGCAGTCACATCCTCCCACAAATAGTCCATCCCTGCCAGGATCAGTGCAGTGTCCCTGCTGTGACGCTCCTCTGCCCACTCCAGAGCCACGCACAGTGCATCCACGGATGTCGCAAGCCACATCTGCTGCTGGACCGATGCTCACAGTAGGCAGGTGTGCTCGTCCAAGAGGTCATCAGCCTCCTCAGCATCCTGTCCCTCAGAGTGTGCAAGGCCCTGATGTTCAGCACCCCTTGAGGGTGGGTGCTGCGCACCAGGACCAGGTCTGGGCATGTCCACAGGTGGTGCCCAGATGCCACCGCTGAACCCTGTACCCCCAAGCCCATTGGGCGACTGCTGATGCTGCCCCTCCATTGCCTTTTGGGACTCAGTGATGCCACCGCAGTGGCTGCAACAGTCCCACTGTCCTGAACAGACACCAGTGCTGCTCCACTGATGCTGACAGGCACAGCCTGGGACTGTGCTGACATGCAGGCCTCCACAGTGGCACCACCCACAGCCATGGGCGTGAATTGACCTGCTGTGTGGCCATCCTATGGCACACACGTGTCACTGCCCATGATGGTCGTGTCATCATCACTGATGCCGGACTCTGCCCTGGCCACAGCCACAGCATGCTGGCATCCATGGATGCCAGCAGGCTGGGACACAGGCAGGGCTTCCTCCACACCTGTTACAATGACATCAGTGTGGACAGCTAGGCCGCCCCACTGTCGCAATGATCCACGTATACCTGTGGAGGTGGATGGTCCCACTTCCGACTCCATCCGACTGTCCGCAGTGGACAGGCCCACCACCGCTGACCCATGCAGATGCTCAGGATCTGTAAGGGAAAGCAAAGTCACGTTACTGCGTGTGACCTACCCTGCCCCCCCATAGACAGACCATGACTTACCATGCAGTGATGGGCCACCACCCGTCTGGAAGCCACCACCCGGAACACCCTCAATGGTACTGCACTGAATGCTTCCAGCAAGCCTGTCCTCTGCTGGGGTCAGCTGTACCACATCTGGCTGTTCCCCACCTGTTGCAGCACATGCTGCCCTGATGGCAGCCACCTTCTCCTTTACCCTCCTCCTGTCCATGCCCATCTTCTTCTTACACTCCTGCACGGAGTGCTGGTGGCTGCCATGCAGGTTCACAGCACGTGCCACCTCCTTCCATGCAGCAGCACAGGCTTGCGGGGTTCCCCGCCGTCAACTGAGAAGTGGCTCCTGATCTAGGTAGGCCTCGAACAGGGCCTCGGTTTCAGCCTTTGTAAAGTTCGGCCTCCTCCTCCTCCCACCACTGTTTTCCTTCTCTCCAACAACCTGCTTGCTCATTATGTAGCCTGTAAGAATGGCAGTTGTTACCTGTGACTGTGCAGTCCCATGCATGTCCCTGAATCCACAGTCAACACTCCCAAACAGCATGCAACTCACCAATAAACTGCAGTAACCGACTATGGCCACTGCAGCACCTTGTCGCACATTTATAGCGCAATCCATGCAAATGAGGTGAGGAGCAACTTTAAGTAGATGCAAATTGCAGTGCTGCACCATTGAATGGCTGATTAGATGATCTGCATATGACGGCTGAATATCGTGCTGTTGCACTTTGCGCAATTCTGTTGAATGTACTGAGCCAATGGCGCAGTCCTGTGACATGCGTAGTACACCTCACTGCGCATGCTCGGGTTGCTGAAGCAGGCATCTGCCGCACTGATGACATGCTGTGCACGGTAGGCAATGCAGGGCATGGCCACCATTGTGCCAGTGGTGCTGTAGCGATGGTCACTACATGGCGCTGTGGCAATGGGCCATCACAGGTGCAATGGCCCAACTGCTCAGTAGTCCGCTATGGCGCTGGCACACAGGCAGCCAATCACGCTACACGCATTGTCATCCGATGGTGCTGTGTGTGGCCATGCGCCAGAGACCCTTGACCCTGTGCCCGACCTTTTCCCCCTAGGCACCATGCATCAGGCATGGGTGCACCTCTATTGTGCTGCTCGGTAACAGCGCAATAGAGAATGGTAGTGCTGTATCACGCAGCATCTGCACGTGGGGAGCCACGCTGCAGAGTGCCATATTGTCTGCTATAGCTACTAGGATGGCGCACAGACAGACAGCACAGTGGACAGCAATTGAGCTCACCAATCTGGTGGCAATTGTGGAGCCACACCATGGGCCTCTCTTCAGGGAGGCTCCCCTGGACAGGGCCAGGACCCAGGTGTGGCAGGAGGTGGCCACTGCCCTGGAAGAGGCCACCGGATGGGGGTGGAGCACAGAACAGTGCAGGCACCGCTATGGTGACCTGCAGAGGAGGGAGCCGGAGCTACTGGCCGACTACGGGCACGTGCCAGGAGGGGCACGGTGCCACGTCCAGGTAGGGTTCTGTCAACACACTTTTATTGTCCATATGGGTCTCAGTGTTGCATGTGTCCAGCACATGGGGAGGGACTATATGGGGTTGGCCGTGGCCGTGTTCACAGGGTGTGGGGTGGGTGGGTCTGGCTGGGTGGGAGGCACACACCTTGAGGCAGGGGACTTTGCTTTGGGAATGTACTGATGTTCTTCTCTCCTTTTTTTCCCCAGAGGCCCAGATGCACTCTGCAGATTGCTGGGAGAGCGACGGAGGGGGGAGGACAGTGCAGCCAGGCAGGGCGAGGGCCATCACCGCCCACCTGACCGGCCTGATGAGGGTGAGTGCCATACATCCATGATTAATATTGCATGCTGTGTGACAGGGTGGGCAGCGGGGCATGGCCACCATTCATCGACACCACTGCCATGCACACAACTTGTTACAGTCAACACTGTCCAGTGGCAATGCATGTCTGGGTGTGCGTCACTGGTGGTCCATGCGTGCACCAGGTGCATGGCTGTGCCACTGCCTTTGCACCACATAGCCATGTCACTAAACGGCCATGGTGGTGCTGTGCATGATTTGGCCAGTGGATGTATGCAGCATTCTGCATGGCTGTATGCACCTGGGTGGGCAGGTCCTGTGGACGTGATCACTTCGGGTGGTCACACACCATCACAGTGGTATGTCCCATGGCCGTATGCCATGCACAGTGGGCGGGCTGTATGGGGTTGTGCATTCACACCTATTGACTGTGCTCCCTTGTCCTAGGTACCTGCCATCTCAGGGACATTCAGGACACCTTGAGGGAGATCCTACAGCAGGCCCACGAGTTCCTGGACATACTGAGGATACTGGACACAACGGGGTGCTGAGGAGGCACAGAGGCCAGAGGTCACGGAGTCCTGAACGGT
Source organism: Neoceratodus forsteri (assembly GCA_016271365.2). Taxonomy (NCBI): domain Eukaryota; kingdom Metazoa; phylum Chordata; order Ceratodontiformes; family Ceratodontidae; genus Neoceratodus; species Neoceratodus forsteri. Next base: position 782,738,557 of record CM057458.1, on the reverse strand, counting down.
GGTCCTGATAGGAGTCCCTCTGTCCCTAACTTCTCCTACTCCCATGGACCCACCCTCACACCCCTCCTATTCCATCCCATTTGTCCACCCCTTCCCCCTACCCACCCCCCACCTTGTTTGTGGGCCCCACAAGCTTGTATATAGTTTTTATTCTTGTACATAGTTGACTGTTATATTTTTCAATACATTTGATTTTGATATGAATACTGTGATGGTCTCTGATTTGCAGCAGGCTATAGGTGCTGAGCTGCAGTGGTGTGCATGGCATCGGGGTGGTGCAGTCATGGGTATGTGTGTGTGTCCATGTGGAGGTGACTATGGTGTGGGGGTAGCTATTAGTCAGTGTCTGTGGTGTGTGTGTTGTTCCCTGTGCACTGGATGACTGTTTGCAGTGGTCCATGGTGCATGCTCTGTGTCCATGGTGCACCCATTGGCCCATCCATGGCCTGTGCAGCTGACACACATGCATGCTTGTGATCTGCACGGTCCACTGGCATGTCAGTGGTGGCAGTCCCTGCAAGGTGGACACTGTACCCATCACTTTGCAGGGTTGCCCCTGTCACTGGTGTGGTGCATACCTGGCTCGGGTGGCACTGTGGGCACCACAGTCATTGTCCCACCTCCATGCTGTGCCTTGTGTGTGTTGCAGGGGATGTGCCCCACTGTCTGTGGCTTGTGCTCTGGGCAACTACTGGTGGTGTACGGGTCCACAGTGCCTTCACAGGGTGGCTGGCACTCCAGTGCCATGGAGGACTGCTGGTTGTGTGTACACAGCTTACATGGGCCCACAATGGGGGATTGGTTGCTCCACCACTGCGTCCCTGTGTTGGTATGCCCTTGGGTATGGGTGGGTGTCTGTCCATACCCTGTGTGGCATCCGGTGTGGTGCATGCTTCCACACACCACTGTGGGTGTCTCTGCTGGCTGTTGTGGCCAGTGGTGGGTTGGGGTGTGTCACTGGAATACTGTGCAGGGTGCTGTACCACTGGTGGTGGTGTCAAGGGCACACCCTGTCCCATGTGGGGTACCTCTTGTGCCGTCGCATGGTCAGTCTCTCAGCAGTACATCGGGGGGACTGTGCATGGTGGCAACATGTCTGCCGTTGTTGCATTGCCATGTGCTGCAACCCACTGATGGGTGCTCATGGTGGGGCTGGCTTGCATGGTTCTGTGGTGCACAGGGTTGCATTGACACAGTGGGGGTGGTGGCATGCATGGGGTTTCCTGCAGTGGTGGTCACTGCTCATGGGGGGTGTCTGGGGGTCATGGTGCAGGGTGTGCTCTGCACTGGGGGTGATGGTGTGGCATGGGGTGGTCTGCCCTCCTTGTGTGCCAGTCACAGTTTGCCGGTAGGTGTGATGGGGCACCATGGCCAGGCTGTGGGTTGGTTGCTGGTCTCCATGGGCCAGTGGTTATTCCAGCCCTCCACCAGTTGTGCTGTGCTTGGCCTGTGGGAGGACGATGTCTGTTCTGCTGTGTGTTCCTGTGCCCATCTGTGGCATGGGTGGTGGGCCCCTACCTCCCTGATTGTGCAGTTACATTGATCTGCAGCTGGGGGGCTCCCTGGTTGCGCTATGGCACCTCTGGACTGCTCAGCTGAACATCCCTTAGTGCGCTATGGCGCATCAGATCTGCTCAGCTTCCCCTCCCTAGTTGCGCTATGGCGCAGGTGGTGCGATATTCAGTCATCAGCTGTAGGCGCAATTTGGCCTGTTCCATTTTTGAATATTGCATCTCTTGCGCATGGGCACAATAGACTTGCACTTGCTCCTGCAATTGCGCACTTTTTGGGCGCAGTTTGAATATCTGGCCCTTTATGTTATGTACAGGTGCCTTGGTTGAAGAAAGGCACCTTTTACAAATAAATTATGATGATGATGATGATGAGCTCTGGGGGGGGTGGACTTCAGGGATGGGGAAAATCTCAGGAGGGGGGAGAACTTGATTAAAAAAAACTGCCACAAAAAGCAGGAACACCAGGAGACCTGGGGGGAACTGCACCATGGTCCAAGGTCTCCACTCACGCTCTGTGCTAGTACCTTAGTTACTACACCATGGGCTGGCTCAGCAAGGCACCAGTCCACATGGCTATTTCATCTTTTCCCTCTTACGGTCAAGAGCAAAAGGGGTAGTGGTAATTCCCTACCACTATTATACCCCTGTCAATCTAAATTCTTCAGCGTTTTTTTACAGCACAGATATTGCGATGTTGTTTTCCTTGCACTGTTTTGGCCTGGCACCTCCAATCTCATCCCATTGTAAAGAAATGAGCTTTCAAAAGGTTAAACTTTGGAACAATTTGCTTGATCTAGAAACTTTTATTTGGGAGTCAACTCAATATGGTTAGATCATTGGAGCATCAATTTTAATGTGTCTAGCAATGCTGATACACTGCATTTAGAAAACAACAGGAATTAAACATTTTGTTATACCTTCATGTTTTTATGTATTAATATATGGAAGATGTAGCAAATCATATACTGTATGGATCAAGCAACTTAGCTGACTCCACGCTTTCATTAAAAATATTTCTAGCCTTAACAGCTCTCAAATTACCTTATTCTAATGAAACTGGCCTTAATTTTCAAAGCTCTTGCACAGGTGCAGGACCACATTTTGATGTTTGCCTGGTGCAGACTATTTGCACCAAACAGTATGAATGCTATTTTTAAATGTTTTGCTTCATTTATGGAAGTTTACACCAGGTTATGGCTAAAAATTGATGCATTTTTTTAAGTATTGATGCATGTATCATTGCAGGGCTCTTGATAATATGAAGGTCTTGGTCGATGCTCACATTAGCTAGACTGAGTTTTAGGTGGTCTAACATATGGCTGCAGGTATCAGGGATACAGGATGACCATGCCACATGTCCCACATGTGTCACTGAAAATCCAGGCCATTATCTTTCAAAGGTTTACATTTTTTGGCTCTTTGGACAGCTGTTTTTTTCCTAAATGTAAGCTTGGAATAAGGTCTTTAAGACTGGGTCATAGTGATAACATTTCTATGTGTTGGTACTATTTTTATGTTGGCTTGCGCATGCCAAGCAACATCTTGTGGTAGTAGCACTTTCAGAAGTGTGTCAGTGTTGTGGCCAATGCAGGAGACACTTTAGTGGGTGAGTCCCTCAGCTGCCAATCAGTGAGCATGCTGGTGATGACAGCAGTTTCATACGAACATACAAAATTTGCCAGCAGATAAAGGCCTAGAGGTCTATCAAGTCTGCTCGAATGTGCAGCTAGCACCCCTTATTCTGCAGCTGCCCCTCCCTTCCACCCTTCCCCTTCATTGAACCCTCCTTGTCCTGTCCCATCCCCTTTTGAAGTAGTCTACTCTTCTACTGGATACCACTTCTGCAGGTAACACGTTCCACCCAGCCACCACCCTCTCTGTAAAAAAGTGTCTCCTCATCTCCCTCTTGAACCTTCCTCCCTCCAGTCTCATATCATGGCCCTTGGTGTCCCTTCCCTCCCTGACTTTGAACAGCCCCTCTGTACCTGTCTTGTTTATTCCTTTCATGTACTTAAAGGTTATAATCATGTCACCCCTCTCCCTCCTCTCCTCCAGTGAGTACATGTTCCACTCCCTCAGCCTCCTCTCGTATGATAAGCCCCCCAGCCCCTTGATCATCTTTGTCGCCCTGCGCTGCACCCCCTCCAATAACTTAATGTCCCTCTTCAGATACGGGCGCCAGTACCGCACGCAGTACTCCAGGTGCGGTCTAACTAATGACCTATACAGTGGCAGAATCACCTCCTCCCTCCTCGAGGATATACCCCTTGCAATACAACCCAGCATTTTGTTGGCCTTTGCAGCTGCCTTACTACATTGTGCCGAGTTGTTCATTGACCCTGTAATGAGCACCACCAGATCCTTCTCCTCCTCTGTCTGGCATAGCTGCACTCCCCCCAGCTGGTAGCTCCTCCTTGGGGTTTTCATCCCAAAATGCAGCACCTTGCACTTTTTGGCATTAAACCCCAGTTGACAGGTGTCTGACCAGGTTTCAAGCTTTGCCAGATCATCCTGCAACCCCTGCCATCCCCCTAGGTCATCCACCACTGCTCCTACCTTGGTATCATCAGCAAACAGACTGATCTTGCTCTTGATGTCCAACGATATTTCTGCAATGAATATCCCAAACAACACTAGTCCTAACACCGAGCCCTGTGGAACACCGCTTGTCACTACTTTCGGGTGTGAAAGCTCCCCACCCACCACCAGCCTCTGTTGCCTCTCCTGAAGCCAGTTCCCTACCCATCTCACCAGCTTTGCACCTTCCCCTGTGCCTACTAACTTACTTCCCAGCCTTCCATGCGGCACTGAGTAGAATGCCTTACTGAAGTCCAGATACAGGACATCCACTACATGGCCCCTGTCCAGTTGCCTAGTTACCCAGTCATAGAACTCCACCAGGTTGGTTTGGCAGGATCTGCCCAATAGGAGGCCATGCTGTCTGCTGTCTTGTAGTCCTTTGGCCTCTAGGAGGGTCACCAGCCTTTCCTTCAGGATAGTCTCCATTAACTTACCCAAGATGGATATGAGGCTCACTGGTCTGTAGTTTCCTGGTTCATCCTTGGGGCCACTCTTGTGGCGGGGCACCACATGAGCCATCCTCCTGTCCTGAGGTACACACCCTGAATGTAGTAAGGCATTAAATAGGTCTGCCAATGGTCCTGCAAGGACCTCTGCCAGCTCCTTCAGTACCCTGGGGTGGATGCCATCTGGGCCTGGCACCTTATCCACCCTCAGTGCCTTCAAACCCTCCCGAACTCTGCCCTCTATGATTTCCCCATCTGTCGCCCCCCCCTGTTTCTGCCATTTCTCCTCCCTTGGGTGTCACACCCTTCTTCTCTTTAGTAAATACTGAGCAGAGTACTCATTAGTGCTTCTGCCTTATGCACCTGCTTCCACCCAACCCCCTCCTTCCTAATCCTTATTATGTGGTCCTTTAGCTCCTTTTCTCTTGATGTACCTAAAAGTCCTTCTCCCTTCTTAATGCCTTGTGCCAGCCTGAGTTCCATAGATGTCTTGGCTCCCCTTACTGCCCTTGTCACCTCCTTCGATTCCGTCAAGTACTTCTCCCTGTCCTCCCCCCTCCCTATTTTCTTGTACTTCCTAAAGGCAGCTATTTTCCTCCTTGACCTCCTTGCTCAACCAGCTTGGTTTCTTACCCCTAGCCTTCTTGCTCTGGGCCTTGCAGCAGGTTTTGGTTGCCTCCACTATCCCCAGCTTTATGAGCTCCCACCTCTGATTAGTGTCCATACTAGACTGAATTTTGGCCATGAACCCTTTTACCACTTACACAATCCTCTCAAAGTCGGCCCTCCTGAAGTCCAGCACTCTTGTGCCAGATTCCAATCCTTCTTTGCCCATATCCGATGTAAGCCATACTGAGTGGTGTTCACTCCCTGACAGCGATTCCTCCACTGTAAGTTCTCTCACAAAGTCCCCATTTGCCAGCACAAGGTCAAGGGTATTCCCTAACCTGTTTGGTTCACTGACCATTTGCAGCAGGAAGCTGTCCTGGAAGGCATCCAGCAGTACCTGCTCCCTTCTGTTCCTGTTTGTTGGGGTATTCCAGTCCACTCCTGGAATGTTGAAGTCCCCCACAATCACCACACTACCCTTCTCGCAGGTCCTCCTGATCTGTCCTGCTAGTTCCCTGTCTAACTCCTCCATCTGAGATGGCAGCCTGTACACCACTCCCATTCTAAGAATGCTATTCTTGGAATCCTGGATTTGCATCCAAATTGACTCCATACTACCCTCCTCCCCTTTCTCCCTTACACACTTCAGTCCTTCCTTCACATATAGTGCCACACCCCCTCCTTTCCCAATCACCCTGTCCCTATGAAATAACCTGTACCCTGGTACAGACAGGTCCCAGTCATTGTATTGGGTGGCCCATGTTTCTGTGATGGCTGCAATGTGCACCTCTCCCTCTACCACGAGCAGCTGTAACTCTGCAGTTTTCCTCCCAAGGCTCCTAGCTTTAAGGGTAACCACCTTCCACCCTTCCCCCCTCCCAACCTGCCCTCCTTTACTAGCATCACCAATAGTACTTGCCATTTGTCCTTTGTCACTGTTATGGGGGGTAAGCTCATATGGTTTCCCAAACTGTGGTCTCTGCATGTCTCTTGCCCAATTGCCACCACCCGCTCCTAGTTTAAATTCCCTACTTCCTCTATGTACTCCTCCATCCTCTGTTTCAACACTTTCTTTCCCTCCTCACTCAAGTGTAGTCTGTCCTTGGCATAGAGACTACTGTCCTCCAAGGTCCCTCCCCACCCCCAACAGCCCATACACTTTAGCACAACACCAGGTTCTTAGCCATCTGTTAAATTCCTCTATTCTCAGCTTTCTTGTAATGCTTGCCTTGGGCACTGAAAGTATCTCTGAAAAAGTTACTGATCTTTCTGCCCCCTCACATAATTGTCCTAGTTCCTCAAACCTCCTCTGGACTATATCTACTGTCTTGTCAGCCAGGTCATTCATCCCAAGATGTATAATTAAATGAGGCTTGTCCCTACCCCTTCTAGCATATTTCAGAATAGATTGTCCCACCCTTTCCATTGTCATTCCTGGCATGGCCTCCACCCAAATGCGACTATGCCTCTCTCCCTTCCTACCCAACCTGATTCCTCATAGTATCGAGTCCCCCAGCACTAAGATTCCACCACTCTTACTCCCTGCTTGCTTCTATTCATCTCCCTCTCTCATTTCTGGCTCCTCCTCTTCTTCCTCCTGCACATTCTTTCCCCCTTTTGCCCCTGCTGCAATTCTCCCAGCAGAACCCCCCCCCCACTCCAGTTTGGTCCAGGCATTTATCAATTACTCCTCTAATTTTATACTTTCCCTCATCCACCTTCTTCCTCTCTAGCAGTCCAAAACTATTTTCTGAAGACCCTTCACAAATGCCCAGTCCCTCTCTCTTCATAGTAACCTGTTCTCTCCTTTCCACTCCATGACTTTTGCCACTTCTTTGCCTCCCCTCACAAGTTCCTACCTCCTCCTTCTTCCATTTGTCTTTTGTCTCCTGACCTAGTTTCTCCAGCAATCGTTCTTCCTGGCCTGGGCCCCCTTGTCCCTGCTTCCTTTCTTCTGACCCTCTCCTCACCACTGTTGGCTTAAATCGCCCTCCCTCATCTCCCATTCTTCCTCCCTCCAGTATTGGGCTAAACCTACCCCCAGTCTGCCTTGACTCTATTAGTTCCTCCTGCAGACCCTCAATCTCCTTTCTGAGTTTCTCTATGTGATTGCACACTAAACATCCTCCCACACTCAAGGCAGTTTTTAGAATGATTGGTGTACCACAGTTGTTGCAGCCTACCACCCTACCCATTGCTGTCGTTGCCCACCAGCGACCTCCCCACCCTTCCAGATGCAGGATACCAAACACTCCCCTAAGTCTCCTCTCTTCCCCCTCTATCAGTGCAAAACATTCTTTTCTTAATTTCCCTTACCCCCTTTGTTGTACACGTTTAGATAGATTGAGCAACTGCTTTTTATATTCCTAACCTTCCTATCCAAACTCAAAAAGAGACTTTAAATATCTATTGCACTACCTTCTTCAAACTCCTACTCCTCCTTTCCACAATGCAATAGCAATGCAAAGTAACAATGACTCCTAGATTTGCAGTTACTTCCTTCCACTGAGATAGCAGTCACCTCTTCACTTCGCTGTTCCTTTCCTGGATGTCTGCTTCTGCTATGACAGGCACATATCCTTTATCCGTTTGAGGAAGTGATGTCAGAACCCTGGTATAAAGAAATCATGGACTGGGGCGGTGGGGGTGAGGGTTGAGGGTTGAGGGGTTGGGGGTGGGACCAGCCCAAGACTTCAGAAAGAATTAGGTAGCTGAGGCCCCTGGTCAGACCATTAGCACCCTTCCCTCACTATGCACTAAACTTTGCAGCTAGTGAAGCCAGCAAAAATGAATCACAATTTTACTCAAAGCCCCCAAAATAGATTTGCTACCAAAAGAAACAGGTCTCCAGTTCAAACAGCTTCACCAACAACACATCAAAATAGGCTTGAAATTAGAAGATCTAGGTCTCTGATTCAAAGAAACAGCCCCAGTTGAATCACACCAAATAGGTTTTAAATCAGAAAAAATAGGCCTCTACAAATGCAGCCTGCTACACAGTGAAACATCAAACAAATGAGCCCACTTATAGCCACCAAAACAGTTTTCAAAATTCCAACAGCCCCAAAACACTACCCTGCTAGCCCCTTAGAAGTAATAAGAAAGAAAAGAAATAACCTTCTACCAAGTAAAATCCACAAGAAACAATGTAAAAACAAGAAGAAGCTCCTGTACTGTAACAAATCTGATCCTTTCCCTCAGAACCATGGCAGTGAAAGAAATCTGTTGCTCAGTGTAGCACAGTCTCCTCATTGGAGCATCATATGACAATGCTCTGTTATGGGCCTTTCCTGGTGAAACATTTCAATAAATATGGTGGCACCTGCCGCCCACCACACAATCCCCACAAAGTCAACATCAGGGATGCCCAATCCCCATGTCAGCATGCACTCCCAGTTCAATTTGTTTGCCAATGAGGGTGCCCAATCCCCATCAGCATCATGCCCCCCATATACTTTCTTTGCCGACAGGGTTACCCAATCCTCATTGGCATCATGTTCCCCCCACACACACTTTTTTTGCCAATGGGGGTGCCCAATCCCCATCAAAATCATGTCCCCACCCAAACTTGTGCCACACTTGGTGCCCACCCCAGTGTGTCCAAAATCTGTTTTTACCTATAAATAAAGGAAACCTTCCCCTGAAGTCCATTTTTTTACCTGTAGAAAAAAAATGGTCCCTTGTCATCCTGCCATGCCACCTCCCTCAACCTGCATCCACCCTCTCTGAACCCTGCCTCCCCACAACCCCCCTCCCAATACTTACCTCTGGAAGGCTGGTGCTGTGATCTTCTGTGGAGCGGGAACACGTCTGAACTCTTCAAAAGCCAACCAAGAACTGAACAAAATGTGGTAAGCTTTATAATGGCAGGCAATGGGGGGTTTCAACTTAGGTGGATATCTCAGCCATTTTGGGGAATTTTGGTACCAGATTTTCAACATGGGGTTCTTGAGACCCTACCTCATGAACACATGCACTGTCATCTTGTTACTCGGTCCCAAAAGGTGCTTTTGCAGTCACTGAGCGGAATCATCTTTTGGGACTGATTAACCAAATGAAAGTGCCACTGTTCATGAGGTTGGGTCCCAAAAAGCCTATGTTGTAAATTTTGTGTAAAATAGTTCATAAAAATGACTGTGTTACTAGCATGCATTGCGCAGTTTCCATGCATGCTCGTAACTTCTACAATATTTAATATTTTCACTCCAGATTTTGAACATTGCCATTTTTTCACACCTCATTATGAAGAGTACAGCTACTATTTTTCAAATCCTGCCCAAAAGGTGTTTTCGCACCAGTGGTGCACAATTGTGCAGTCGCTGTGAGAAATCAACTTTTGGGACAGATGAACAAAATCACAGTACCACTGTTCAGCGGGGAGGTCCCAAAATGCCTATGTTGAAATGTGGTTAAAAAGTCACAAAATAATTACAAGTATAGGTGTGCTGCCATGCAGTTTCCCTACGCACACCGTGACCACCTATTTTATATTTTCAGTCCAGATTTTCCATATTGCCATTTTTCACACCTCCTCATGAACAGTACAGTTGTCATTTTTACATCCTGCCCAAAGCGTGCTTTTGCACATATGGACGCCAAATGGCGTAGTCACTGTGCAAAATTACCTTCGGCAATAAACTGATAGTGCCACTGTTCATGAAGTGGGGTCACGAAAAATCCATGTTGAAAATCTGGAGTGAAAATACCAACAAATGCCCAGGGTGTTAGGGTTGCCAACCGTAACACTCCACCCTGTAGAGACTAACAGGCATCAGGGGTGTGACTTGGGATCGTCAGCTGTAATGCTCACACCATTCCACCCCCACCTCCACCCTGCAGCCAGTGACAGGCATTGATATTTGCCTAGGAGTCTTCAGCCCCAAAGTTCACCCCATGCTCCTATACTGCACCCATCTAAATGTATTTCCTTAAGGAATGGGGTGAGCGTAAGGCCCAAAGACCCCAAGGCACACCATGAAACTTGTCAGTGTCTGCAGGGTAGGGTGAGGTGAAATGGTGTTAGCGTTATGGCTGATGACCCAAAGGCACACCTCAATGCCTGTCAGTCTCTACAGGGTGGGGGTGGGGTTGGCATCAGTTAAATACTTAATTTCCATTCCTATTATGCATTTCTATAACTCTTGCACTACCAATGCCAGTGCCAGCATGACAACATTCGGCATTGACAAATGCTTGTTATTTATTGATATTATTTGAAACAAAATTTTTGGATGCATTTTCAATGTAGTTATGTATTGCAATGCAGGCAAACAATGTCAAACAAATTAATACTGTGTTTGTATCAATGGACAGTGCTGATACTATTTGTGTGTACCAATACAAAAACTTGATGAGCTCCAACCAGCACCCACTACTACCACAGAAGAATGAAGACAAGGAGATATATCTTGTAAAAATGTGGCAAAAAAAAGAGATGAAAAAGGAGGGTGATGGCAGCTAAAGAATGAACAGAGGACAGGACAGCTTAAAAGGTCAAAAAGGGGATCAGGCTTTCTTCAGGTATGTGGTGGGAAAAAGGAAGACATTGGGAGGGACAGTGAGAATGAAAAGGACAGTGGGGATGCACAGAGGAAGATCAAGAGAAAGTGGAAATACTAAATGATTACTTCTGCTCAATCTTCATGGTAGAGGGTGGGGGTGCTAATTAAAGAGAGTAAATATGCTATCACTGTATTATCAGAAGGGAAACCTTTCTTGTACACTAAAGGAGCAATCCATTTTTTTGTTCCTTTTCAAAAGCATTACAGTATAATAACAGATGTTCTACTGTAGTTAACGTTTTGATTTTACAGGCACATTTATTTATAATTTGTTGCCGAAGTCTATTCAATATGTTTGGTAAATAACCCAGCAGACCTCTACACCTGAAGTTACAAAGTATATTTCTATGTAATTTCTTGTCACATACCTATAGATAATTTTCTAAACCTTATTTGGTTTTCACATTTGAATATCTTTTGACATTGTCATGTCATAAATTTTCTCTAAATCTCTTTGTTGCTTTATGTCAAAAATTATCTACTCTGCTTCACTAGTATAAATAAGCAGAGTATCTAGATCCCTTAACCCTTTGAGAACTGAATATGTGTGAATGTATATAGATTCTGGATGTATATATACATCCACAGTCTTCTAATATACTCTGTAACTCATACTTTATTAAGGGATTATTCAATCTAGAAAACCAATAGTTTACTCAATTATGTTGTGCATCTTGTCAACACAGTTTCAGCAGCCTGTTGTTATCCATGAATTTTCTTCCATGATCTATAGTAACTGCAGCTTTACACATTTGTGCTTGTAAGGATATTGTCCCAGTTTAGATTCTTATGAATGTGGTCAACTATTTAGAGAAAAAGGTACATAGAATTATAAAACACTTTCTTTACAACAGTTGTGCCTAGTTAAATCTCCTTGGAGGTTTTAATATGAACTGTCAGAAAGCTATTCCCAATAACTCATGTTAAAATGTGACTGTTACAATGTTATAAACTACCCTTTATCAGAGGGGTGCCCAGTTGACACCCTGCTGGTAATATTTTGGTAAAATGTTTGAGTTAATTAATTGTTATCTTGTGCACAAGGGGGGATCACTCCCATTCTACCTGTTCTGGAATTAGGAACTTAGTAGTTTTTATGCAAAATGGTCAACATAATCCTATCATATATAGGTGTGTCCTGAGTTGGGGAGGAACAGGTAATTGGGTTTTCTGGGTTGTTGATAAGCCATTCCATTAAATAGCTAACCCCAGTGTCCAACTACTTTCATTGAATGTGCATAGGATCTCCACTGCAGTTTAATGATCCCAGGTAATGTCCTACCTTATAAAAATGAAATCAGACCTTCTATACTTACAATAGATACATTTGTCATAGTAAGAGCACTTGAAGCTAGGCAAATTTGACTTTGCCTCGGTGTTCTCATCTTCATTTCAGGGGCCACAAGTGGGACACAGCCATTTTAATCCCACACTATTCCTCCTTTCAGGCTACCTAGATTTGGGGAGATCCTGAGGGCAGCTAGTTATTATTCAAGGACTCCTCAGTAATAAAGAAGTGACCTTAACAAGCCAATACACACAGGCACCTCGATAAAGTTTTACAGCAGACTAATGGCATCCTGCTATTAGCAGAAGATTTTAATATTGTACCCACCCCAGCCAGGATTCTTTTAACCATGGCCCACACCAATAACTGGCAGCACATAAAGGTTTTAAATGCTTCCTAGAACCAGCAGGCCTGGCAGATGTGTGGCAATATCTATACCCCCACACTAGAAACTACACACATTACTTACCCATCCACAGTTCCTATCTGATCACTGCTACACTCAAGTAGAGAACTTAATGCAAATGAGGGATTGCACATTGGGTGACATTTCCCTCTTGTGGACCATGTTTGGTGTTTAGTAACTGGGATCTGGACTTGGAAAGATACACCACCATTTGACACCTTAATCCCTACTAGTTGAAAACCCACGAATTTAAGGATTTCTGACAGAATAACATTCAGGAGATCATTCAGAATAACATTTCAGAGGATATCTCACCACCTAGCCTGTGGGATAAACTTAATACCCTTCTTTGCGGACAAATTATACAATATTTATTTATTTTATTTTATTTACCTTGTAGGTACCAAAGCCAAAACATGACTATTTTCAGTACGACCCCAGTGATTACAATTGGTAGGGGTAAAACAGGGAAAATACTTTGTGGGTATAGGAAAAAAACAAAAAATATACTACAGCTCAAGCCAAAAAAAATGAAATGAATGGAGGCAGCAGTTAGAGGATACCCTTAAGTTTCTCAAGATTGCCCACAAACAAGGGGATACCTCAGTACTGCCACAGCTGAAATGAGTATGGTTGGACCTAGATGCCCACTGACTGAAACAAACAGAAATTGCTCTTATGTTTCTTAGGCAGAGGTACTACAAGGTTGGTGCCAGGACCTCCCACTTACTAGCCTATCAAATGCATAGGCAAATGAAAAATGCGACAATCCCTATGATCATGCACCCAACAATGGGGGCTAGACTCTCAAAACTACATGAGATAAATGCATTTTGCACATACTATCAAACCTTTTATACTCCAGATGAGGCATCATCTCATGAAATGATAACAGCATTGCTTGACATATTCACCCTATCCCCTCTGACTGATGACCAAGGAACTCACCTCACAGTACCAGTAACCAATTAGGAAACTGAGATGGAAATCAGCTGCTCAAAGACCCAAGGAGGCCCTGGGGCTCAATGATTTCAGAGCAGGATTTTATAAGACTGCCTGAGAATACCTCATCACTCCAATGCTTTGCATGTTTAAGAAGACCCAAGGGGAGTCACCTCCCTGTCTTGGTCATACACCATCATATCAGTAATTCCAAAACTGGATAAATACCCTCAGTGCTGTACCTACTTCAGGCCAATTTCAATACTCAGTGTCAGCAATGAGTACTTTGTAAATCCAGTACCCTATCTGATGCCCTCAGTGACCACCACCCTATATTTCTGGTAAGAAAAATCCATAGGCCCAAATCCCCACATAAAATCTTGCAACTTCACTCCTAAAACTCCTTAGACCTCAACCCCTACTGCAAGATCTTGTCCACTCTGATTGGGCCCCTCATACTTCTGCCCCCTCTGGTGACCATGCTTTCACCTCCTTTAAAGAAAAATTCCTAACATAGAATACCTTTTCCCCTTTAAAACGAATTAGAGTTTGTGGCAACCACCTTCCCTGGATTACCCCCGAACTGCTAGAGTGCCTCAGGGTACATGATGAAGCCTGGTAGAAGCATAAGGCATCCTGAATCCCCACTGAGTATGGAAATTACCTTATGCTAAGAAATACTTGCACAAAAGCAACCAGATTAGCCAAGTCTGAGTATTTTAGATCTGCTTTCCTTAATAATATCAGCTCCCCCTCCAAATTCTGGAAAGTGATACAAGCTCTCTTCTCCCCCATCCCATCGCCTCAACCCATATGTTAAATATAAACAACTCCCTTGTTTCTGACCCCTGCCTAGAGGCTAATGAATTTAACTCCTACTATACCTCTTGTGCCTTGACCCTCCTAAAGTCAGTCCCTTCTTCCTTCCCCACTCCCACATCCCCCTCCTCAAGCACTCATCCTCCACCTACTACCCCCTTCTCCTTCTCAGCTGTCTTCTCTAAAGAAACACTAAATGCCCTGCTTTCACTTAACCCTTTAAAAGACTCCTCACTTGATGACATTGACCCTAAGCTCCTTTACCTCTCAGCCCCAACTACAGCCTTTCGTCTCTCCTTAATCCTCAATCACTCCTTCTCATCCTCAACCTTCCTCTCACTTGGGAACATGCTGTTGTCCTCCCACTTCCTAAGATTGGTGACCCTACTTCTCCTAGTAACTTTCACCCTCTCTCTCTCCTCCTCCCCTTGCCAAGCTCCATGAACATTTGGTACATTCCCAACTCACCTCCTTTCTTACTGACTCCTCCTTCTTCACCCTTTTTCAATCTGTTTTTTTGGAAAATCACTCCACTACCACCTCCCTACTCAGGCTCATTCACTCCATCCTTACCGGGATGGACAATGGCCTCATCACCTCAGCTATCTTTGTTGACCTTGCCAAGGCTTTTGACACTGTATCTCATGCACTCCTCCTCAACTCCCTCATAACAGCTGGCCTGTTTATGCCTGCCTCATCCTGGTTTAGGTCCTACCTCACAGGCAGAACCCAATCTGTCAAGGTCCAGGACTCTATCTCCTCTTCTATCCCTATCACTACAGGAGTCCTTCAGGGCTCGGTGCTTGGTCCCATTCTATTCTCCATATTTTTAAATGACGTGGCATCAGACTGCTTTCCCTCCTCCTCCTCCATACACATGTGTGTGGATGATACTGTCTTGTATACCTCTGGCAAATGCACAGCTGAAGTTGCAACCACTCTGCAGCATGACTTCTGCCAAATGCAACACTGATTTGCCTCACATCAGCTCTTCCCTAAACATCAAGAAGATAGTCTCTATAACCTTTGCCACTAGGCAGAGACTCTCTAAGTTCCAGGACCTGCCCCCCTTTCCAAACCCTGGATGGGACATTCATAGAGGACACCACTTCATTCAGACACCTTGGGGTTTGGCTGGAACAACACCTTAACTTCTCTGGTCATGTTGACGCCATCCTGAAAAACTGTGCCCCAAGCATGGTGCCTTATATAGGAACCGTAGTTGCATCTCTACTTTGGCCAGGTGAGAAATAGTCCAGAAGATGATACTCCCCATTTTTGACTCCTGCAACATAGTCTATGGTGCCACTCTCAAATTCTCCATGGCAAGATTGGACACTCTCTTTAACTTCTTCTGCCACTTTGCTCTTGATACTCCCTCTCTTACACATCATTGTGATCTTTACCATGCCCTGTCCTTCCCATTGCTTGGTAATTGGCACCTCTCCCATTGAGCCAAACTCATCTCTAAATACTAGCTGGGTGAACTCCCTCCTTTCCTCACCTCTTCTCTCTCAACCCACCCCCCCAACTCCCTCAGATCTACCAACACTCATACTTTGGTGGTCCCTCACTGCTCCACACTTACCAGGCAGTCTGGCTTTTCATATCACTTCTCAAAAGTCTGGAACTCCCTCCCTCCTCAAATATGCCACTCCTCCTTCTCCTACTCCCTCGGATCTTCCCTACACAACTACCTCTCATCTATTTAAAAGACAAAGAACCTCTGTGCACAAACACTGAGGCAAGGGTAAGTGTTGCCTCTCGTCTAGTTGATCTTGCTTTAATCCACCTTACCATCCTCCTTAATTGTGCTTCTGTTTATGTCACCCCACAGCTCTCAACCCTCAAAACTATTCCCTATTGCCTCCATCTCTCTTCTCCGCTATGCAACCTTCCTTCTTCTCCCCTTCCATTCTCCCCAACTATTATCTTCTCTCCCTCCTTTAACCAACTATTATCTTCTCTCCCTCTTTTACCTTGCCTTGCTCCATCAACTAGCAAGGTTCTTAGTATCCTGAAGGGGCCAGATCTTGGCATTCCTCTCTCCTTCTATTATCCTCACTCTACTACCTCAGGCTTGCCATATTTTGACCCCGACAGGGTTTTCAGCATACTGAAGGGGCCAGATATTGGCATGCTTCTCTCCTCCCTCCCCTTCCCTCTCTTCCCCCTTCTACTCCCCTACTACCCTCTTCCTCACTCCCTTTACGCTCTACTAAACTGCTTGCCCCATAGCTCCTTTGCACTTGTTTAATATCAGCACTTCTTTTATACCTAAGCTTATTGCACTGTCGGTTTTCTGCTGCAAATCTGTTTTGTCTCTGTCCAAAAACTGTTTTGTATCCCATTTAATGTATGCCTTCCAGCTACTTTAATTGCATATCTTCTCTTGTTAGCCATTGTTTACTTACACATACACAACCTACGTGTCTCTTGTTGTACACAATATGTTGTAAATTTGTGTTACTGTATCAATCTCTGTAAACTATCCTCATGTTCCCCCATCACCCAGGTTGCACCCTGAGATGAACAACTTGTTGTTTAGTGTACCGTCCTCGTGAAACGTTTCAATAAATAAGTAAATTAATTAATTAATTAATTAATAAATTAATTAATTAATGTGTGCGTATCTTGGCCAGTAGAACAGATTGGGTCCTTCTATCCTTGACTGGCTGTTAATAGACAGGGTTTCTATGCTCTTGAACCACTGCTGGTAACACCAAATGAACCCTATATCTTATCCATGAGATGCAGAGTAGTAGCCTACACTCAACTTTGGTCATTCTTGATGGCAAAAGGCATTTGACCATATCTCCTGGACATTCCTCTACCTGGTTTTGGGGAGGATGGCAGTCCCAGTCACTTTAATCCAAGTGTTAAAGAACATTTATGAATCCTCAAGGGCAAGTGTCAAGGTTGGGGGATACCATTCCACCTATTTCCTCCTCAATAGGGGAACTCAGCAGGGCTATCCCCATTTACCCCTCCTTTTTGCAATATGTATTGAGCTTTTGGCACAGGCAATTCAGAGGTCAGATTCAATTATGGAAGTGAGGCTGGGTGGAGCATAACATCATGTGGCATTAAATGCTGATGATGTTCTCTTGTACTCACAGGATCCAGGCATCTCACTCCCTGCAGTACCCACATATTAGATGCATTTGGACATGTTTTTTGATACAAACTCAACATTACTAAAATGGAACAACTCACTTTCCATTATAGCCCATCCCCGGAGATCAGATGACTGTTCCTCTTCCAAGGGATATGGATAAAATAAAATGCTTATGAATATATCTGTGCCAGACCTCAGCTCATTCTTTCCAAAATAATTATATCCCTTTCCCCCAAGCAACTAATACAAGACCTTTCATATTGGAATACTCTGCTGTTATCCCTCTCCAGATGGGTAGAATTTATTTGAATGGTCACTCTTCCCTGACTGTTATACCTGTATTAGAATATACTGATTCCTCTTACAACTATGGCTTTTTGCAAATGAAATGAGATATTTTGATTCTTTTTGATGGGTCAAAGGTCTTGGGTTGCCTGCCAACCCTGAGTTTACCCAAGTCCATAGGGGGACTTTCACTACCAAACTTTCAACTTTAATACTGGGCAGCACTGCTCTGCTACTTTCCTTTGTGACCAATAAATTCCTGAAGGACATATTGGCAAGAGATGGAGGGAGTCACTGCTCCCAAGCCCAGGTCTCTCAAAGCCCTTTATAATGTTGGCTTGCAGGTTCAGAATTTGCTTGTGGCCAATCTCTAGCTTAAATACCAGGTGCAAATCTAGCTTGCCATCAATAAAACAATGCATCAACTCCCTTTCCTGTCCTTACTGTGTACAATTTCCAACCTGGAATGTTTTCTCCTAGGCACTATAGACCCAGCTTTTAGGGTGTGGGAACACTAATCCATCCAACATATTCACCAACTAACATTGGGAAATACCTTTGAAGACTTTCCAGAGATTCAGGATGAATATGGTCACTGGTAGGCAGATGTTTATAGATTTCTCCAAATAAGGTACTTTTATAACTTACTTCCAGTGGCAGTTTATACCCTAGACACCAACCCAAACTATTCACTACATTAGCAACTCTCCTCTGAATGAAAGTTGCATTCATTTCATCGACGCATTTAGAGTTCTGGTAAACTCATGATGAGACTTGACCCAGGACATACAGTTGTCCTGGTAGGATTAGTTGTGCATCCAAAATATCCAGGAATGCTGGCAAAAGTCCTGCCAGAACACATCCAAGGTGACAAAGCTCCCACCGGTGGAGATAATATTTGTGAAAACTACTAATCTGATTCTTCTGGACTCTTACAATAACTGGACACTACCTACGTATGGGGGACACATCTTTTTGGAGGAGTTGTGAAAAACAGAGAGCTTACCACACTCACATTAAGTGGGATTTCCCAGTCCTTCACATTTTCTTTCAATCCTTACAAGAGGAAACAACAGAAATTTCTGGGAGACTGCTCAACCTAACAGCTGATGTGTTTCTTTTACTTCAATATCCATGGGATTTTTGACACTCAAATGTTTTGAGATGCAAAATGCCCAACAGGATTCTGTTGGGCATTTTGTTAACTGCTGCCAATAATTTATTTATTTTATTTATTTATTTTTTTATTTATTTATTTTATTTAGAATATGATTAATACCATTGAGTCAAAGACTCATTTTGAAAGGTTCCAAGTCAGGGACAAAACAGAGCAATACAAATGCATTGCAATACAATACAATAAGTACAAATTAAGATGACAGTGAAAAAAAATATAAACTATAAAATCTATAAACATCTGCCTGCCAGTGTAAAATAATGTAATTACCTGGGTATGCTTGACCTCACAGATTCCAACACTAACTGCTTGGTGTAATACTGTTAATGACATTTATAAAATGGACACAACAACCCATCACATCAATGATAGAGTGGAATGCTGTATCTCACAGTGTGACAAGGGGGATTCTGCATGTGATGGGTAAAGACAGAAGAGTGTGTTCCATAACCCCCACTTTCTGTTGCTGATTATCAATACCATATCTAGCACTACTAGTCCCTAAGGTAGAGCCCTGTAGAACTAATCTGGACAGTTGTGCACCCAAAAATAAACAGCATCTGAGCTCCCTTGTAAATTTACTTCCCCTCATCCCCCCTTGCATGGGGGACAGTATGATAGGCTTACCCCCAGGTGTCTTCCCCCACCTCAGTCAAGGGTCAACAGTATCCAGTAAGTAACACAACATAGGAGAGTTGGGTTAACTAATTCAAGCTTTTAACTGTCAAACAACATGTCAGCCCCTTACTGGACCAAATGGGTGGTGACTCCAGATATTATGTTTAGATCCTTCTTCATAAATGTAGACTTGTAATAGTAACACTTGACCACCTGGAATTGTTAACATCAAACTTTATTTCTGTACTGTAATAGAGCATGTCGACTATGAAGAATTGTTCAATAAAATTTATGTTAACAAAAATTATGGTTGGGTTATCCCATGGAAGAGCAAGTTAAATTCTAATGAAAACATGTTGAATGCTTCTAATAAGAATTGTTTTTTTGGGGGGTTGTTCCCCATATTTCTCCACCATATAATATCATACATACAACTACAGCATCAAACACTCTTTTAAGGACAATAAGGACTGGATTCTGAAAGCCTGTGAAAATCATACTTCTGTGGGAAAACCTGAGCTGAAGTGAGTTGCCTCTTGCAGAACCACAGTTTCTCCTGCAGCTACAGTATTCTCAATGGTGGAGGCAGTTTATGGGTGTTTTTTTTTTCCTACATTTGCAGAAAAATGTTATGGCTGGAGGGACCAGGCGTAACATCTCCTGCAGCTGCAGCTGACTGAGAATACTAATCTTAGCAGCTGTGGAGATTTCAGTTCACAACTGGAGTTGCGGTGTGAGACTTGGTCCCAAATTGTTTTGAGAATCTGGACCTAAATGAATTATCAACAGATTTAGTGGGAACCACTTTAATCCCATGATAGATATATTAGCAGTATCCTTAGCTTTCCTCAGCTGTGGAATCAACATTAGAAATCTATCAGATATTACCCCTAGATATAAATCATGAACAACTTCTATCGTAATTGCATCTACAGTATATGCCATTTACTGAAGAACTGTTATCATAGAATTGACTTAATTTCACAGATCCAAAATGTTGTCCAGTTGAGCACCATTCAAAATTTGAACACTCAGGACCAGATGATGTCATTGATGACAAACAGCCTACTGCCAGTTGCCAAACATATTTGTCACTCTTGTTTCACAATTGGCATTGCACCAATGGCTGACATGTCCTAAAGCACAAAAATGAGACAGGGACACAGACCTGGTGGTAGTTTTTAACATGAGACTCTCAGCCAAACTACCTGTGTATTTCTTCTTGTGGCAGGTTCTATTGCAGCAGAACTTGTCAAAATTCAGCCTCCAGCAAAGAAAAAGCAGTCTGAGTACATGAAGTACCCAGCTGAGATCAGGTTTGAGACTGGACATCATGTCACAGTGGTAGGTATGAAATAAACACTACGACTTTACATGAGCAAATATTGTCATCCCATTAATGAGAGCATTGTCATAAAATGTAAACTCATCTACCAGACACAGCTTTGTACCAGACCAGACCCTATCAAGCTGCCACACTTGCTTCCCACCAAGTCACACAGTTCACCTACCATACATGTGCATGATATTAAGAAGGAGCTCAAACAGAATATGCAAAGCCTCCACGGTGGAGGAGCTGTTGTCAATGCTTGAGTTGCATTGGTGTTTGCTACAGATGCTGTGAAACTGAGAAAACCTCAGCTTTTGGGACAGAATGGTGAAAGCATAAATTTCACTAGACAGTAGGCCTGGCAGTTCCAAAACAGGATAGGGTACTGTAAGAGGAAGGGAACTAATGCTGGCAGGAAAATGCCCCATGATTTCCCTGCTCTCAAAGAAAACATTCTGTCCCATATCATCAAAGTTGTGAGCTGTGAGTGAGGAGCTTATACCCACAGAGCTTGTAATAAACATAGACGAGACTGGACTAAACCTTGTTACATGCTCACAGTGTACAATAGCTAAGAGTAGGACAAATCAATTGAAAGTCACTGGCCTAGATGACAAGCACAAGGTTTCTTTGGTATTGTGTGCATACTAGCAGGCCAGTTTTTACCACCACAAGTTATTTACTGTGGAAAAACACCTTGATGCCACATTGCCTATAAAGTCCCTCCCGAGTGGTCCATAACACATGTTAAAAGCCACTGGGCCAACAGTAATACAATGTTACAATGCATTGATGCAATTCTGGTACCTTATACTGAGTTGATGAAATTTAAAAAAAATCTCCCCAGTGAATACTGCTTTCTCCTGCTCATGGACCATTTTTGAGCCCATACAACCCAGCCAGTACTTGAAAAACTTCAGGAGCTTCTCATTATCCCTATTTTTGTTTGCAGTGCATAGTATCCACTATTTGGCGCCCTACAGTACATACATGGCTTCCTCGGGGGTGCATGGAGCATTGCAATAGATAGCATACAGATACCCCAAGATTATGCATATTCATTTTTGCAAATACATTTCCAAACCACCATCAATTGAACCGTGGGAATCTATCATAATTTAAATTGACTGTACAATTACACAATAAAAATGTGTAAAAACACCAATGTACTTTCCCAACATGGACCTACAATTGACAGGAGTCATCTCAAAAATTACATATTTTTTATATTTTGACATTTTGCCTTTGCAGCTCCAACTGCCAAAGTAGCCACAGTGGTAATAGAAATAAAACTGCCTCTTTAAAAAGCCCATTTATTGAATATCTGACTATACCGCCAAAGTATGCCTAAACTATGAATTTAAATAGAACAAGAAATGATGTCTAATCTGCAGCTGTTTATGATGTTCCCATTTGTAGAAATGATATTCATAATCTTAAATAATCCATATGTAACTGTAACTACATAACGTGATGTGAAAAATTATATTTTGCATTGTTTTGTTTTTATGGGGAGCATTCTGGTACAGTTTTCTTCACAGAACCAGTGATCTGGAATTTTAACGATGTCACGGTTTGAGCACAGAACTCTAAGCATGGTTCTTATGGAACAATAGCTCATGTTTAGCATTCTGTACTCAAACCATGACATAGTAAAAACTCTGAATTACTGGTTCCATGAAGGGAACTGTGCAGAATATTGTCCATGAAAAAGAAACAACTGAAAACACAATTTTTCACATCAGTGTTTCTTCAGGTACAGTTCAATATGGCTCATTTGGAGGCAAGTCATTTATTTCTGTTAGTAGTGACATTACTAACAGCTGCTAATTAGCACAGATTTTCTGTCATCTTTAATTAATTATGATTTCTGGCAAGGTGTTTGCCAAGGAGGCAGATTATTTAAAATTAGCCAACCATAATCTAAAACACAAGAAGATAGAAAAAAGGGAAACATGGGGTGGAGGGGAAAAGAAAATAAACAAGGACTCTGGGGAAAGCATTCAACCATATATATACAGTATATATATATATATTCTTTTTACTTGCAATTTTCAGGGCATTGAGTGGATGCCCTACTGATGTGACTTATACTGTTTGGGTGTTCGACACTTAAGTGGCTCCATAGATATGCTGTCATGAAGTTAAGATTTTCTCCATAGGATAACCTCGTGGCACCCATTGTGCTTTTCAGTGCCCATATCTCAGAAAAGAAGCAAGATACAAACTTCTCGCTACTGGATGCTTAGATCACCTTTAAGTGATCTAACCTGCTGGGACAAGATTTGAAACCATAGACTATAACTGCAGTGGAATTTTTTTCGTAGGTTGCAAGGTTACTGACATATTGGCAAATTAGTGTCACAAGGATTCCCAGGGTGCATTTTCAGCGCTTTTCAGTGCCCATATCTCATAAATGATGCAAAGTATGGATTTTCTCAATTTATGTTGTTTGCAGTGTTCACTGTCACGATTACAATGACACTTGAATTGTTTTTCTAGCTGCTACAGTTCCCAAGATATTGGCAAATTGGTGTTACAAGAGTTCCTTGACCTATAGGGCTGCTGTACGTCACTGTAGCACTGTGTAAGTGGGAGCTTGCTCCCACAGATGCATATAGTTATGCACAAATAGGCAGCTCGGTGGGACCGGGGGGCCCAAAGGGCTCCATGCTTCCACCAACATATGCTATTTACTACTTATATTACACTTTTTCGGAAAGTAAGGAAATTCATGGCAAAAAAATGCATTTAATGCATCAGTTAGGGTTAAATCAACAAAAGTGAGGAAATGAAATGTTAGCGTTGAGCCCCTAACCCTCCTCACACCACACACTCCCCCATCCTCCATAGACTGACAGATGCCGGGGTATGCCATAGGGTCATGAGGCATAACTCTCACCCCATTCTCCTTTACTGTAGCATGTCAACATGTTTACACATGGAAAGGGTGAGCACTGGGCCACATGACCCCATGGCATACCCCAGCATCTGTCAGTCAATGGAGGATGGGGGTGTGAGGGGGGCTTAGGGGCTCAACCCTAACATCTCATTTCCTCAATTTTGTTCCTTTAACCCTAGCTGATGCATTAAATGCAGTTTTTTGCCTTGAAGATATATATATATATATATATATATACTGTATCTACATATGTGTATATGTATGTACCGTATATATATATATATATATAGATATATATATATATATAGATATATATATATATATTATATATATATATATATATATATATATATATATATATATATATTATATACCTGCACAGTAGTGCAGGTATAGTTAGGTTGCATGGCCATTTCTATAGTTAACCCTTGCAGGGCTATGGACTGCTATATAAGTCCAGAACTCCAGAAGTCCAGAACTGATTACAGCCCTGATCAGGTTTGAAGCAGTGTGGATGTGGCTCATTCAGCCAGCCACCCATGCCACGTCCACAGGCTGCCTCTATCCTCTCCTCATCCGGGTAAGATCTGTGGCCTGACCGGTAAGCACTGAGCGGCCCCCATTACTCGCTGCTTACTACTGCTGATTGGTCTACAGAGCCTCTCTCGACCACTGATTGGCCACGCTTCTTCTGCTCTCCATCTGCCTTCCTAGGCATAAGATTGCTGCTTAGTGAAGTGCTGAAAATTTGCACCCCCACCTCCTCCGTTAATTAAATAAGTCTTAGCTCCTCCCACCCATATTTCAGGGACCTCCTTTTTGTTTCCTATTGGTTCCCAACCTTAGGACCTTCTCTTTATATAGCCCACATTCTCTCTCCTCTCCAGTGCCCTTACACTTTCAGGCTATCCACTTTCTATTTAGCTTTTCCCTCACTCCTGTCTCTCCTTCTTCCTGATCTCTGATTTCCCAGGGCACAATGGTGCTGTCTTCTTTCCCTTTTCTCTGCATATCATTGAATCTCTGGTACCTCTCTGCTATTTGCCCGGAGCTTGTAACCCCTCTCTTCCCCTTAGCCCCCTAGTTGACCCACTCTACACCCACTCAGGCACTTTAGCCATTGCTCGTTGCTCCCCGACCACACCCTTCCCGGTCATTTTTGGGATACTCTTATATAAGCATGACTGGGGGAGTCTGGCCCAATTGCTTACCATTCCTTCCCTGGCACACAGTTTATCTCACTGGAGACAACAACAACACCTCAGCCTAAGCTCATGTTCAAAGTGATCAAATAAACTCTCTTCCAGACAAATATATTTGTGCACCCTGAAGCTACTGCTCCTCCTGCTCCTGCTATCTGGTAATATTCACCACAAACCTGTCCCTGCGAACACCCACGCAACCACCCAAGTAAAGTTGACAGGGTCTCTCACCCTTGCAACTATCAACATCTGTAGCCTTCTCCCTAAACCTGACGCACTGCAAGTATTTGCCAACCTCCATAATCCAGATATTCTCACTATAGTTGAAACCTGACTGTCTCCAAAAATCCTAGACATATCTATTGCCCTCCCAGGCTATGGCATCTTTCGACTTGATAGAAAGACAAAAAGAAGTGGGGGTTGTGCAATTTACCTGAAAGAGCCGCTCCTGGGTCACTACATTAAATCCACAGTCTCAATTACATCAGCAAAGATTGTACCTGTCAAAATAATTCAAGGGGCCCATAACAAAGCTCTGACAGTTGCAGCAGTGTACATCCCCTCTAGAGAAAAAGGTATAGGTATTAGCACTGTCCTAGACCTCATACAAACCCTCCCCCCTGCCTCTGAAACAATCCTGTTTGGTGACTTCAACATTAACTGGCTGGCAACAGATATAAGGGGAATCAAGGATGGGATCTCTCCCATCAACCTTTCTCAGCTAGTCAACTCCCCCACTTGGCACAACTATAAAACTGGTACTAGTACCCTCCTAGATTGGGTACTAACTAGCCATCCGACTCACATCTCAAACATCTCCATCCTTCCTGATGCAATAAGTGACCACTCCCGAATCATCTGCAAATGGTCTAACAAATTCAGCATGCCTCCACCCTTACTCATCTCCAATAGAGTCCTCCCCAAAGGGCAGCTGAAACACCTAAAAACCTGCCTAAGACAACAAGATTAGTCTCCTATTTACAACGCTACTGATGTCAACTCAGCCCTGGAATTTTTCATTAGCATCTTTAATTCCACCTGTGACTCTTATGCCCCCTTCAAAACACGTAAAGTCAAAGGCCTATACAACCCCTGGCTCTCTGCTGAACTTCTTGCTCAACTAAAAGCCAGGGACTATCTCTGGATGAAGGCTTGGGCCTCAGGAATGCAAGTTAACATCCAGAACTACAAACATGCCCAAAATGCCTGCACAAAATCAATTCGACTTAACAAAAAGCCACTATTATAATGAAGCTGTCACAAATACCTGGGGATATTGCAAATCTTTCTGGAACAATATGAAAGAAGTTACTGGAAAACAGCATAAAACTTCCCCCATGAAGCTGAATATTGATGGGGCAACTACCCTGGACCCCTTAACTATAGCAAATACCTTCAACACTGCCTTCACAGAACTCAGCAGTGTTCTCCCCCCAGACTTTTTCAGCAATGATGACACCACTGCACATGCCACCAACCCACCCCCTCCTTCTAAATACCCGCCCTTCAACTTCAAGGCAGTCAAATGCATGATGTACACGCATACATTAGAAAAGCAATTGCCAAGACCTGAATAAGTGGGGACTCACTTGACCTTAAACTGCTGTCCCTCACTCTTGAAAAAGTTTTACCCCCTCTAACTAAAATCTTCAACCTCTCCCTTAGCCTTGGTCATTTCCCAGATAGATGGAAAACCGCAAGTGTTACCCCATCCACAAAAGTGGAGACCGGGTCCTCCACAAGAACTACCGGCCTAGCTCCAAATTGCCCCCCCCAAAGGCAATTGAAAGGACTGTATCAGACCAACTCATGGATTACCTGAATAAATATAGTATCTTGTGCCCTCAGCAGCATGGGTTCAGAAAGGGCCACAGCACCACCTCAGCCCTACTGGAGTACACCGGAGCAATCCACAGTTCTCTGGATAATGGTCTACTAACTGGCTCTGTCTTCATTGACTTAACTAAGGCCTTTGACACCGTCCATCATGGCCTTCTGATTGACCAGCTGCTAAATGCCGGGCTCTCACCCATGGTGACGACATGGTTTAAAAGTTACCTTGAATACCAATCCCAAAGAGTCAAAATGGGTGATGTCCTCTCTGATGCTAGACCGGTTCACTCTGGAGTACCTCAGGGCTCCATTCTAGGTCTTCTTCTTTTCAATCTCTTTCTGAATAGCCTCCCTCAGTCCTGCCATGAGCAAATACTACTCTATGCCGATGACACCATAATCCACTCCACCCACAAGGAACTCCATGCCCTACAGTGCAAACTACAGCTTGGCTTCTCTTCAGTTGAAAACTGGTTCACCAAACACAAGCTAGTCCTCAACTATCAAAAAACAAAGTCAGTGCTCTTCTGCGGCACTCATAACAAGTATAGGCACCATCCCTTGACCATCCCTAACTACAATGGTGCTGCCCTCGAACAGGTTCACTCCTTTAAATATCTAGGAGTCACAATTGACAGTCACCTATCCTATGGTCTACAGATTGACAATGTTGCTAAAGCTGCTAATAATCGTGTCAGACTTCTCTACAAGCACAGGCAATGCCTTTCTCCTGAAACCTTAAGGATTGCAGTTCAGAGCTCTGTGGTCTAACTGATTGACTCTGACCTTATCATCTATGGCTCTGCCACTGCCACTGCACTCCGATGCATTGCTACGACCCTAAATGAAGCCTGTTGTCTCATCTCTGGTGTCCACCGTCTCACCCATACATGTGACCTCTACACCCAAACTGGCTGGTTACAACTATCTAACCACATAAAATATCAAACCTGCTTAATGGCCAAGAAGACAACTCTTTCTGGTGTCCAAGCTCTCCTTTCTCCTGCTTATAATTCACGCCATACAGGGGGCACTGACTCTCAACTCCTTCTACTCTCTCACTGCCATTCCTCTCAGGGGCAAAGAGCTTTTGCCTACAGGGCCCCACTCTGGTTGAATGGTCTCAGTAGTGACATCTCCTACCTTCCCAAGCTTGGGCCCCTTCAATTCCAGGCTGCTTCTATCCCTCTCAGCCTCCAGCACCTGTGACTGTTTCCCATAAACAGCCATTTTGTCCCCCTACCTTCCTCAGCTGCCCCTGCCCCTCACTTCAGCACTTACTTTCTCCCCTAAATATCTCCCCTCCCCCCTTCTCCACCCCCCACTCTCCTCTGCACTTCCAATGTGCTGCTGACAAGGCCTCTGGCTGCTACTCCCAATTGTATCCTACCTAGTACTGTCGTAATCTGTATGTTTGCTTTGACAAAATTTGTTAAGCCTCCATGTTTTCTGTAATCCAATGTTTATTACAAATCCTGTACTTATTGTCCTGTGTTACATTGTATCCCTACTGATGTGGAACCTTTATAAAAAAAGCCTCAGCTCAAAGGTACTTGTAATCCGAGATTCAAGTAAATAAACAAATAAACAAGAACTCCAATACGTTCTAATTCTGTTGGCAGTCTAAGAGTTGAACCCCAAATGTTGCACTTTAATAACTTTGCCACCATACAACGGATTTGCCTGACATTTTGCATGCACGGATTGTTACCATAGATCTCTGGATCTGGCTAGTTGCGTTACAATCAGATAAGCGGTTGCAAAACTGAGGAGCTGCCAAAAATGCAAAAAACTGTGGGTTTTGCATGTTTCTTTGTGGCTACAGCCTGCACAATTTGTCTGTTTGGTCTGTTTTCTTCAGGATAGATGCATTCTGGGTCACTGTTGTGCCTTTCAATGATTTGGTGAAAAAATATCAAACTGCTCAAAAGTTATTCAAAAAACAAGATTCCCATTATAGTCAAAGGAAAAAAAGATATGTGTCTCTTGAAAGCTGCCACCACTACATTTTACTGTTGCAAATTGCCCTTTTACTTTCATGCAGTGGCCATCTTGTTTTTAGTTAGTGAGAGAGAAAAATGCCTGGTGTTTAAATTTGGGACCTCCCTAGGTAAACACTGACTGTCGTGTTTACCTAGTTAGGTCCTGATGATCTGAGTCATATCATTTTTGGGGGGAAACCCCCACCAAGAAATGCCTTTTTAAAAATCAGTGCCCCAGTAGTGTTGCAAATTGTGACAGAAATGGGTGTGACAATTTTGCAAATCACAAAAGTGTCATGCCTATTTTTGCAAAACTGTCACAATTTGTGACAGTACTTTGCACCAAAACAGAAAATGTTTGCCATCCCACTGCAGCAAAATGTTTGGGGCTTTTGACCTAAAATTTGCTGGGCAGCATGCCCTCATCCCACAGAAGTGCCTTTTGGTGATTTGGTCCCAAAACTCTAAACAGGCCCATAGTTACAGTGCTCCAAAACTGAGACATTTCCCATAGGCTAAATTTATGGCACCCATGGCAACTTTTGGCACCCGTATCTCAAAAATGATTCAAGATACAGATTTTTCACTACTGGCAGTTAAGCTAACAAGGAAGTTTCAAAGTCATAGATTACACCTGCAGTGGAATCTCATTCCTACTTTCTACCGTTATGGAGATAGTGCCAAAAACGTGTTACAAGGGTTCCTTTAGAGTACTATGACCCTGCTCTATGGCTCCATACTTATGTGTAAATGGGAGCGCAGGGTCCGGAGTGCCTGTGCGCCCACATATGCATACCATTATGCAAAAAGTGGGCAATGTGAAGGAAGCACAGGGCCTGGAGAGCCCGCACTCCCACTAACACATACCAATTACCAGTTACATTACATTTTCTCAAAAAGAAGGGAAATTCATTGCCAAAAACTCCATTAATGCATCAGTTAGGGTTGAAAGCACAATGACAAAAGTATGGAAATGTGATGTTAGGGGTATACCCCTACCTCCACACCATCCACTCACCAGCAGATGTTGGGGTGTGCCATGGGGGGGGTTGGGGTTGGGTGATGAGGGTTTAAACCTAACTTCACATTTCCATACTTTTGTGACTATGCTAGCAACCCTTACTGATGTATTAACAGAGTTATTTGCAATGAATATATGCATATTATATTGGTGCTGTCACTCCAGTATAGTTAGGGTTGATTAAACAGTTTAATGTTAAAATCCAAATTTTGCATTTAATAACTTTGCAACCATTCAGCAGATTTGCATGAAATTCAGAATGCTTGGTCTCATATGGTGGATCTCTTGATTTACCAGGTTTCGCTTTGGTCAAACTTACAGTTTTCGTGCAGCAAAGTGCAGAAAAATTTGTTTTTCACCCTTTTTTTGACACTTTTTTGCTGATTTTTGCCCATCGTGGTGTGGCCACACCTTTTGGTATTTTGGTCTTCAATTGTCAGGGTAGAAAGCATTTTCATCAAAGAACAATCCAGCATTGGTTTGATGAAAACATATTAATCTGTTGCAAAGTTACGTAATTTTTAATTTTGGGTTCTGAACATGCTCAGTTCACTCCAAGATTTATATATATATGGTTTGTGAAAGGGGATTGGACTCACGATCAAGGATTTTGTCACTTTGAAAATGGGAATTTAAAAAATTCCCGTACATGAGGGAAAAATTCCTCGTTTGCGAGCCACCATTCTGTTTTCATTTTTACACCCCAAACAAAATGTTGAAGCTTACCCCATGGATGCATTTTTTTACAAATGAGGCACGGATTTTGTTCAGGGTAATGCCCTGCTTTGTTTTGGCCAAATAATGGCTGTTTTTAATTTCAAAATTATTCACTCGTCATTCGCTTCTGATCCTCATTTGCGAGGTGATGAAATCCCCTTTCACAAGCCAATCCCCTTTTGCAAGGTAGCAAAACCCTTGATCGTGATTTAAGGACCAGATGGCCCTATCTTCTGAGCAAGGATCAGGTCGCGAATGGGGTTTCTGACAGCTCACAAAAGGGGATCGGCTCACAATTGGGGATATTGTCAGCTTGAGAAAGGGGATTGGGTTTTTGAATCCTCTTTTACCAGCTGACAAAATCATTGTTTGCAAACTGTCAAAATCCCCGTTCATGAGCAGATTCCCATTCGTGTGCTGACAAAATTCTTGATCATCATTTCCAGACCAGATGGCCATTCTCGCAAATGAGGAATGGCTCACGAGCGGGGATTTTGTCAGCTTGCGAAAGGGCATTGGTTTTTGTATTCTTCATCTGCGAGCTGTCAACACCCCCATTCATGAGCCAATCCCCAATCATGAGCTGACAAAATTGTTGTTCATCATTCCAGAACCAGATGGGCAAAATCTAACGGTCAAGGCTTACTGAGTCGCGAATGGTGATTTTGACACTTCGCGAACTAATAATTGTTAAACTTTTGAAAACTTTGGTAGTGCATTGTCAAAAAATTGTTTGGTCTTTTGACTTGAAATTTGCAGGGTATAAAGGGGTGTCCCAGAGATGTACCTTATGCTGTTTTAGAGTCAAACATATTATCGATTTCATAGATATGCCTTTACAAAGTTGAGGTCTTTCCCATAGGATAACATTGTGGTGCCCATAGCAGCTTTTGGTGCCCATATCTTAAAACAAAGTGAGATACAGATTTTTTGCTACCTGTAGCTTAGTTCATCTTTTTGTGAACTAAGCTTATGAGGAAGTTTAAAAGTCATAGATTACACTTGCAGTGGAATTTTTTTCATAGGCTGTACAGTTACTGATCTTGGCAAATTTGTGTTACAAGGGTTTGTTTTCAGGCATACAGGGCTATTGTACAGCTCTGTTGTTATGTGTAAGTGGGAGAGCAGGACCCAGAGGGCCAGTGCTCAACACATGTATATTATTATGCAGAAATGGATAGGTTAGTAGGAGGGCCCACACTCTCACAAATATGCACTAGTTAGCCCTAGAGGGTATTGTGCATCTGTATTATGTGTAAGTGGGAGTGCAGGGCCCAGAGGGACCATTCTCCCACACATGTATATTAATATGTGGAAATGGACAGGTTAGTGGGAGTGAAGTGCCCAAGGGGCCTGCACTCCAACTAACATGTACTAGTTAGACCTATAGGGTATTGTGTGCCTGTGTTGTTATGTGTAAGTGTAAGTGCAGAGCCTGTAGGGTCTGCTCTACTTCTTATATGCTGTTATGCAGAAATAGATAGGTTATTGGGAGTGAGGGGCCCATAGGATCTGCTCTCCCACCAACATATACTAGTTAGCCCTACAGCATATTATGTGTCTGTGATGTTATGTGTAAGTGGAAGCATAGGGCCTGGAGGACCCTTGCTTCCTCACATGTATATTGTTATGCAGAAATGGACAGGTTACTGGGAGAGCAGGGCCTGGAGGGCCCGTTCTCCGACCAGCACATTCTAGTTAGCCCTATAGGGTGTATAAGTGTGGCTGTGGGGCCTGAATTATGCCAATGGGATGTTATGGTTGTACCAGTGATAGGTGATATTCCTGTCCTGCTTTAGCCCCCCACTCCCTCTGCTTCAGCTCCTCTCCCACTCTCACCCTCCCCTGAATCTCCCCACCTTCCTTCTTCCCCTCGTCTACACTCTCCTGAGACCACCTCCCCTACAGAAACCCCCTGCACTCCTCCCCTCCCACACCATCACCCCCACACTTTCTGCACCCCTTCTCCCCCCACAGACACTACCTGTGCCCCTCCCACCACACCTGCTCCTCTGCCCCACCACTTCCACTTTCTCCCTTTGATTGTATCTACTTTGCTTAATTTGTTAACATTTAGAAAGAAGAGATGGGAGACATTTTTTATGTTTAGAAAAATAATTCTTTGTTTTTGAAAATAAAATAGACATTTGTTAAGATTTTACATAAAATAAAACTTTCCCTTTGTCATTATATACAACTAATTAAACAGAATATTACTGTATTAAAAAAATGCAAACTATGTGTTGTCTTCACATGGGGGGATAAAAAAACAAGAAAAAATAGAAAAAAGGGCATGGCTTGAATAAAAAAAAATATACAAATTAAGGGCACTGTCTGTGACAGTGGTGTGCTAGCCCTTGTTCTGTGATGAGGGCTCCTTGGGCAGCTGGAGGAAGTGGATGGGTCCACAGGGGGATTTTGACAGGTCAGAAGTTGGTGCCCTCCTCTTCTGGTGTTTTGGTGGGAGGGGCACTTGGTGGAGGTCCCTGCCGCTGAGGATGCTGGAGGGCTGAGTCCATTTCTTGATAATGCTGCAGGTCCTGATGAATTAGATGGTGTATGCCTTCTGTGGCCTCCAATTGGATCTCACCCAGCTGCAACATGAGACTGTGGATGGTCTCTCGGACAGCAACATTGGCCTCTTGTTCATGCAATTGATTATTTGCATGAGAGAGGCCTCTTTTACTGTCTTCTAGACCATGGACAGCAACCATTGCCACGTGTCTAACATGGCTCTGGTGTTGCAATAAATCTATGATGTGGTCTTGTTTTTCTAACATCTGCTCTTGGTTGCTAGCAATCACCCGGCTGCATTAGGCCACAATGTGGTTGCCCTTCTCCATGGCCTAGTGCAGCCAGCTGAGGGTCCACTGTGTGTTCTTTAACTGTTCTAGAGATTATGGAAAAGAAAAAAAGATTATGTAAGTAAGTGTAAAATAGTGCTGGTGTTTACTTTTTAGTGGTTTTGGGTTTTAAAACTATCAATTTCTTTGCTATTTACTACTACTGCTGTTGAGCAGTGACAAGCTATGTGGTCCATGAAGGCCATGTTGCTGATGTTCATATGTTAAGAACAATTTGAAATACAATGCATGGATAACAAAGATTATCAAAAAGATCTGTGAATTTGAGATATATGGCCGCAGATTGGACTTTCTTTGTGTTGAGTGACACAGCTTTTATTGGTGCCTGCCAGTGGCTGCCAGTATAACAACAACAGTAAAGTTGTGACAATATAGCAGCAGTCTGTTGTTCTGTGTTGCTGACTATGCCATAACAATGATATTATGAAATGGGATAATGAGAAAATTGTTGTTTTGTTAAGGAAATTAAAGGCATACGTTTGACCAATTTGGTATAATACAATCTTTGTTGTCATGCAGTATAAAATATTATGTATGGGCATCGGTTACAGAGATACACTGATAAATGCTTCTAGCGTATTTTTTGTAATGTGTAATGATTTTGAGCTCAGTTGTTGAGATTTAAAATTATTTAATGGTTACCTCTTGAAGTGTTTACAGTGTTGATATTGGCCAAAGTCCATGCATCATACTGTATGTTAAGTTGTTTTGAATGTGCAGTTTGTAAGTGATATTCAGAAGCATATAGTACAGGTTATGACGTTGGGCGATTGACAGGAAGCATCAGCATATATATGATAGTATCTTCATATGTAAGCCATTTAATACATGGGATGATGCTGGGGCATAGACTGCAAATCATGATAGAGTAGAAGGTATGAAAAAACAGCTATACATGCATTTGTGAGTTTTTATTATTTAGCCCAGTACCAAGCTTTGGAAAGTGCTAAAGCACACTAAAACAGCACACTAAAACAGCCTTTTTCATAGTATGAGACACATATGGCCTACTGTTTGTTTTTTCCTTTGCAGTGTGTGGCGTTACGTAAAGAAAACAACATGGTTATGTTACTGCACTACTATGCTTTACAGTACAGACTGTTACAGTACAATATGGAAAAAGGAGCTGGTAAATACAAATGTTTTACTACTTAGCTTATTAAAATATTTAATGGAACAATTTTATCACAGTATAACATGTGGGCATTGTTGGTGGTGCCTATATACCTCTTCATTCTTATATGCAATTAGGCAACAGACCACAGGTAGACTTCAATCTTTTTTCTCTGATGGTTTCTAAACAGAAACAAGTTCTACACATCTCACTGTTTACATAAAGTTATTAAATAGTTAAGTTTGTAAAAAAAGAAATAAAAAAAGATTAACATTTTTCCAAGACACGGTAAAAAGACTTTATTTCTAAATGATATAGATTATTATGAAAATGGGTAGAAAGGATGTTGTCCCCTGATTTGCCAAGAGTGGCTTTTAGCTGGACCGTTATCTGATCACAATGGTTCAGCTAAAAGTAAAATACTGAAAAAAACGCATTAGGAATAGTACAAATTTAGCCATTTAATAATCTCAGAAAGACATTACATGGCATGTGTTATGATGAGCTAAGAACTCTTCTCAGATGGTTGAAGCACTCAGCTACATATTGTGCTTCAAGCAAGCTGCGATGGCCAATTATCCCAGTATAAGAGATGACTCCTGCCATGCCTCATTGCTTAACTATGAGCTCAGATGTTTTTTTTTTATCTAACAATGTTTTATTTGTTTGCCAGATACAATTTACTGTGTTCTTGTTTTCCATGTTGTACAAGACTTTTGAACTTATCTAAATAGAGCATTGAAACCCCCCTTCCGCACATACATACCAACTGATATGCAAACATTCTCAGTGTTAATATCTTATCCATGGATACTACATTTATGACAGTTAAAGGAGTTCTACCAGCAAGTTTAAAGCCCAGACTGATGTACAAGTCGGGGCTTCACTCCCCCACACCCACCATAAAAAATAAAGCAATTCATTACCTCACTGCTTGTTAATTTCTGTTAAGCCCCCAGTGTATCTGGCATATTTAAATATGACAATCTGTCCAATCTTGCACCTAGTAATGCAAGATGATAACGCATCACTGCCCCTGCCATAGTGTTGCCCCTATGTATGGAAAGAAACCATATCTCTGGTGCCCATCGGTATTTTTACACATTTTGCCTAAATGCCATATACATGACATTTAGACACTAATACTGGTCTAGCTGTGTCCTCCTTGTTTTTCATCCGCTGGAAATCTGTGCCTCTGAGTATGCGCAATACAGTCATGGGTATCTCGCTTAGAGTATATTCCCACTTCTGGTCCTTGTTGAAACCGTCTCTTTCCAAGGACATTTCCCAACCTCTTCTTCATAACTGTAATCTACAGATTGGAGGATGGATTATCACTACTGCTTGGCTTCCCCAGCTGAGTGATCTCTGGGTCTGTGATGTGTTCTCGGAAGGCACTCTCTTATCTACGGTGGCTATGATTGACCGCCTCTGGTTAGGAAATCAACATGTCTTCTAAGTTTACCAGCTCAGGCATGCTTTGTTTCAATGGTCAGTCTGGGTGATTGGACCATTGATTTTTCAGAGTTTCTACTTGACATTAAACAACTGGCATCACAACCCTATGTAGTCTCCACCTTGTACAACCTGCTTTTAGAGAAGATTGTTTCCAGACTTGGATGGGTCCTCTTCTTATTGGGACACCTTGTATCCCTTATCTCCTTCACAATGGCAATCAGTCTGGTCTGATCTTTATTGATACATCTCTCAGGACAGACTGACACTCACTCAATTTATTCTTCTCAATAACCTTTGCTTAACTCCTGAAAAGCTGGCTAAAATGGACAGGTTACTCTCCCCCATGTGCACTCGGTGTGGACAGGATGAGGGTTCTACCTTACACATTTGCTGGCATTGTCCTAAGGTTGCCCCTCTTTGGTGCCTCATTGAGACTGAAGCAGACCCACTCCTGGGACTACAAGGATTATTTAGACCCAAGACTTGTATTCTAGTGGATTACAGTTCGATATCGGTTGAGGAATGGAAATACTATATGGCCTTAATCTCACTCTCTGTGAAGAAAGTTGTCTTGAGGCACTGGCTCAACCAAATCTCTATTTTATATCAGGAATGGCTTAAAGAACTGTTATTTAATCTAAGAGTGGAACGTATGATTGTCAGTTTAAAGCACAGATTACCTCTTTATGATAACAAATGGGGCAAAATTCACACTCTTTATACTGTATAGAATCAAATGGTTTTAGAGTGGATATTACTGTTGAGTGTGGTCTTATTCGCTGGCTTCATTGTGTTTACTTTTCTGAAAGCTTTCCCAGTTTCCTCTGTTCTCTGTGTTTTTTTATTCTATGGTAGTTCCACCGGGGAAGAGGGTATGGGTTTGGGTGGGAGGGGGGTACTGATCTATTCCAACTGTCTTCTTGTAGTGTATTGTCTTGTTCTATTGAAACTTTAATAAAGTCTACCTATTTGTACATAGGGGCACCACTATGGCAGGGGCAGTGACATGTCATCATCGCACCAAGGGCTTAACAGAAATTTAAGAACAGTGAGGTAATTAAATGCTTTATTTTTTATGGTGGATGTAGGGGGGATTGGAGGAGTGAAGCCCCAACCTGTACATCAGTCGGGGCTTCAAACTTACATGTAGAACTCCTTTAAATATAGATATACATATAAATAAAATATAGACAGATATAGAAATATTATATTATTAATGAGTGTTCTCCTACAATTGAACTTTCACCTGCTATTCTAATCATCTATAACTTTTGTTCACACTGTGTTTTACTGCCCCGCCACTGAACAATGTGTGTATGTCCTTCTAGTACAGCGATTATCTTTGAACCCTGTACACTTGCTCCATGTGGCAAAATGCTCCCTTGTAGACCTTGAAAGGATGGTGCATCTTGTGAAGGAGGTTATCTGTCCCTTTGTCACATCACCTTCTCAGCATCTCATACCTGTGTACTCCTCCTAATTACCATCTAAAGGTCTGTATCTACAGCATGAGCTGTGTGAACACTCTTCTTACTTTAAAGCTTCTAAAAGATTTCAGCAAAGTGTGCCAAACTGATTGTGTGTGTGCAATGATACAGTCATTGGGTTGGCATCATTGACTATACAGGACCTTTCAGGAGATATGAGGCCATGTGCCTGTGCTGATGGCTGTCATTACACTGCTGCATGATCCAGCATAGCATGATATTGTGCACCCTGGATAGTATTATGGCTTTATTTATCAGCACAGAATAATTTGATTATGTACTTCTTATCTTTTAGAACAGTCAAGAGTTCTGGACACACAGTGGAGTGTTCTGTTGAAATAGAAGATAAAGGGTTAATCTACCACTTTGCAAAATACATAATGATATGGTTTTGGGAAAGAGATTTGCTCTGCCATACAAACTTACCGCTTACTATGTGAAAAACATTTCTATTATCTTACTCCCCCCCCTCTCTCTATTCCATCCCCTGCTTTTGAAATCCTCTGTGCTTATTATGCATTCTTATACTGGGCCTTATGTTCTGTCTGTACCCCTGCAACCATTATTTTTTTTACTAATACAAATATGGATGTCACTTTTCCAATGTATTTAAAACTTTGACCGGTTCGTAAAAAAACAAAACAAAAAAAAACTATGCTGAACAAAAAAAAGAGAGCCAGTAAATGTATTGTTGTTAACCTGTTTATCACATTGTAGTCAGATACATAAACAAATTAGAAATATTATGCATGCCTTAAAACTTACATAACAGTTGCTTCTGTGTTAACAGTTAAAAGTGTACCTTTTGACTTTATCTGTTTATCAGAGAAATGTGTAATGCTTTTTCTAACTGTGAGATACTTGTCTGTACCTGTTGAGAAGGCATTTTGTTATGTGTGTGCACAGTGTGTTGGGAGAGGGATATTATGCCTGAGTAACTGTTGTCTGTTATTTCTGATCAGGGTGTATCATGTTCATGGGTGGCGTGAAGTGTGGTAACAGAATTATGTAAGACATATGCTTGGTTCTTAGAACCTCTCTTTCACTACTCGGAGGTGAGTTCTTACTTTATTGAAGTGCGTAGCTATGTTCTGTGCATACCTACTGTTTTGAATGTCACTGCTTACTGCAACATGGGGGATGGGGACTCTCGTGTGTACTGAGTATACAACAGCATGGGGTTAGTGTATCTAGATGGTTTTATAGCAGTTAATATTGCACATTCCTACATCTGATGGAGTGCTTTTCACCCCCTCCTCCCCTTTGACTCCTATGCAGAGTTGTTAATTGATGAGCTATGTGCTGAGTTGTGTGAATGGGTGGTTGATTGGATACATGTGTGGAGGGGGGGCTTGGTGGGGCAGAATGTACTTTTGGGGGTTGACTGGAGCATTCCGGTCACCTACAGTGCTAAGGAGCAAGTGCTCCTGGACTCAATTTCTGAGGGTCTCCTGACACAGTTGGTTACTGTACCTACTAGGCTAAAGAACTCTTTAGATCTGGTATTGTTGAATGGGGAGGCAGTAAGGGAAATAAAGGTAGAGGACCCACTAGCCAACAGTCATCACCAAATGGTGTGGTTTAATATCATAATGTGCGGGGAGCCAGAAAAATCAGTTACTCGGGTGGTAAACTTCAGGGGGGCAGACTTTGGGAGGAGGCACAAAGTACTGAAAGGGAAACTGGAGGATATAATGCAGGAGATGGATGTGAAGCAGAAATGGGATATCATTAAATGGGGGGGGTTACAGAGGCAACATAAGCCTGCACCAAGGCACAGAGTAAGAGGAGCAGAGCAAGAAAACCATGCTGGTTGACCAGTGAGGTTGTGGAGGTGGTGAGGGCAAAACAAGTGGTGCACCAGAGGTTTTGGAGGGTGGGAAATGAAGTGGACAGGAAGGAATATGCAAGATGGTCCAGGGAGTTGACCAGAAAAGTGAGAGAAGCCAATGCCCAGAGGGAGCTGAGATTAGCACAGGAAATTAATGGGGGAAGGGGGAAGACTTTTTCAGATACATCAGGTAGGAAAGAAAGTGCAAGGAGACAATAGTGAGGATAAAAAGGGTGGGAAGTGAACAGAAAAGGGGGAGGAGCAGGTAGAAGCACTGAATGAATACTTTTGCCCAGTGTTCATGGAAGAAAATGGGGGACTGCTACCAGCATGGGCTGGGAGGGTGGAAACAGGGGGAGAGGAAGCAACAGATGGAAGAATTGAGGCAAACAGAGTCCTAGAGGGACTGAGGGCACTGAAGGTATACAAGGCACCAGGGCCTGATGGTATCCACCCCTGGGTGCTGAGGGAGATGGCGAGGTGTTGGCGGAGCCACTGGCAGATCAGTACAGCACCTCACTGGAGTCAGGATGTGTGCCACTGGACTGGAGGATGGCACATGTAGCACCATTACACAATAGCGGGCCAAGGGATGAACTGGGTAATTATTGTCCTGTAAGTCTCACTTCCATAGTGTGCAAACTCATGGAAATGATACTAAACGGAAGACTGGTGTCATACCTAGAGGACAATGGCCTCCAGGATGTGAGGCAGCATGTTTTTTTTTCACGGAAGTCTTGTCAAACCAACCTCATACAATATTATGACTGGGGGACATGTGAACTGGATAAGGGTCATGTGGTGGATGTTCTTTACTTGGACTTCACAAGGCCTTCGATTCAGTGCTTCATGGGCAGCTTGGGGGGAAGTTAACTAGTGTAGGGGTAGGGGCAAAAATGATAAACTGGATTACAAGCTGGTTGAGTGGCAGGCCGCAATGGGTGGTGAGAGGCGAGCTCTCAACTCCAAGGCCGGTGATAAGTGGGATGCCACAGGGCTCTGTGTTGGGGCCAGTATTGTTTGGGTTCTTCATGTCAGACATTGCACACTGCATGATGAGCAAGGCAAGTTTCTTCGCTGACAATACCAAAATTGGAGCAGTGGTGGATGGAGAGGAGGGATGGAAGCAGCTGCAGGGGGACCTACACAAGCTAGAGGTGTGGTCAGAGAAGTGGCAGCTGGGGTTCAATGCGAAGAAGTGCAAGGTTAAGCACTTTGGGGTGAAGAGCCCAAGGAGAAAATACTGGCTGGGTTGGGTTAAGCTGGGGATCACTGAGGAGGAGAATGACCTAGGGGCATTGATGACAGGGACCATGAACAACACTGCCCAGTGCGGGAGAGTGGCTACAAAAGTGAACAAAATGCTGGAGTGCATAGCGAAGGGGTTTTCATCCAGGTGAAGAGAGGTGATCTTGCCCCTTTACAGGTCGCTGGTAAGGTCACATTTAGAGTATTGTATGCAGTTTTGGAGGCCATACCTAAAGCATGATATCAGGCTCCTGGAGGGGGTGCAAAGGAGGACAACAAAGATGATATGTGGAATGGAGAGGAGAGACTACGACAGCAGGCTGGGAGACCTGAATATGTACACACTGGAGGATAGAAGGGACAAGGGAGACATGATAGAGACATTCAAGAGGGGAATCAGTAAGGATGGGGCAGATGGGGTCTTTAAGTTAAAGAGGGGGAGGGTCACCGAGGGCACAGGCTATGAATAAAGGGGGGAAGATTTAGAAGGGAAATGAGGAGACACTATTTCATAGAGAGGGTGGTAGCAAAATGGAACATTCTACCACAATGGGTGATATCATGTTAATCTGTGAACAACTTCAAAAGGGCATGGGACAGGGAACAGGGGAGACTGAGGGTGGGGAGGTGGGAGGTGGCAGTGGGATGACAAAGGGAGGGGTGTGGGACAGCTGCTAATTAGGGGTGTTGGCTGCACACTCGAGCAGACTTAGACTGGGTAGTCTGTTTCTGCTGGCACATTCGTATGTTCGTTTGGTACGTCTGGATGATAATGTGTGTGTGAGATGAGGAGGGGTGGGTTTGGGGGGCAGACTGTGTCCTGGGCACAGAATGAGATATGCAAGATTTCAATTCAATGCATATGCAGTATGTACATGTGTAGGTATTGATCAGTATGTTGATAGGGGAAAAAAAGACAGGTTTCTAAGCTTGAGAATATATTTTTCCATAAGCAGACTATGTGTATGACTGGAACAGTGATAATGTATAATGTTGTAGTTTGATGAGGCTAGTTATACAGTATTCAAAATACCATTTGTAAAAAAACAAATCTTATAGAGAAACTAGAGACTATGATAAGAGAATAGTGTATGGTTTGCTGTAATGGTACTTATGTTGCTCAATTGGAGGCCTGGCAAGACCTGCAGCTTCTTGGGATGGACCCATGTGGGGCTCTTCTGGTGTTGTACTGTGGCCCTCAGCCACTGTTGGGGCAGATGGTTGGTCCACAGAGGGCTCAACCACCATGACCTCCTCAAGATCACCCTCTGTGGTTTGTTGGCTGCCCCTAACAGCACCCTCCAGCTGATCTTCCTCCTCTGAAAAATAGTACATAATGATATTTCTTTTGAGAATTGAATAATCTCTAACACTTCTGTTGCTGTTTAAAACATTGTTTTGTACAGGTTCCTCTGGGTCACTTAAGGTGCAAGATTAGTCTTCCCCCAAAAATGTGATAAACAACAGTAATTTTGCTGTTTGTTGTACACACTGGTAGCAAGGCATTAATTAAACACTAAAACATTAACATGTTTTATCTACACACGCTATATGGAAAAGAGAATACAATAAGGGAAGCAGTGCTTACAGTACATTTGGTAAACCACTTAATGCTACAATGGTCTGAGAAATAGTGGGTTGTGATTAAGTGGATGATGCGATTGACCATGTGCAAATTCTGCCATCACCTCATGTTATTTTATTTGTTTATTTATTTAGAGTATTGGAATTACAACCTTTGAACTAAAAGCTCCTTTACAAAGGATCCTCGTCAGAAAATGGGAGGGGGAAACACATACAGGAATATACAGTTGCAGCTAGGAGGCATTATCAGAAACCAAGCAAGTTAGAACATATTAAAACCATAGTGCAGGTAATCATAACCAGGAACAACTCAGAAGTAATACCATGGTTAGAAATTCTTTGGTAGCAGCTAAGATACCATTGTCAGTAACTCAGTAACCCATAACCAGGAACAACTCCAGCATTAATATCATGGTTAGGAATTCATTAGTAGCAGCTAGGATAGCATTGTCCAAAACCAAGAGGGAAAAGAGGGTACTGTGGTTGTGGAGGAGGTAGGCTGTAGCATAGTAGGGGCGAGGGAGAGTAGTAGAAGGTATAGACTGAAATAAACAAGCTATGCAATGTGGTTACATAGGGAGGTAGAAGGAGGTGGGGCCTCAAGGGTGGAAGAGGTGGGAGCAGAAGGGGAGGGGTTAAAAATGCCCTGCTGGGTAGGGCAAGGTGACCCTGAGCATAGTCACAGGGCCCCTGTAGGCTGATGCTAGGTGGGTTTAGATGAGACAGTAGCAGTGTACAGGTGTGGAGATAAATTTATGTAACTCAGATTTGAAGAGTCCAAGATGCTTGAGACTTGTAGTGACATAGGGAGGTTCATTTAACCAGGTGGGTGTCCTGACTGCAAAAGCCCAACTCCCCGGAGTAGTTCTTCTGAAAGGCACTGCTGACATCTGTTTCGTGACACTTTTTGTCGCATGTACAGCAGGGACAGCATGGAATAAAGCTTGTAGTGACAGAGGTGCAAATCGAAGAAGTGCCTTCTTGCCTAGTAGGCAGGAGTGGAATTTGATACGATCCATAAGAAGGAGCCATTTTGTTCTGATGTACAGGACACACATGCGTGTAAGACGATTGACACCTAAAACAAATCTGCGGGCCTTATTCAATGCAACATGAACTCTGTGCAGGCTGGTTTCCATGGCAGCACCATAGACCACAATCCCAAAATCCAGGATAGGCAGGATTGTTCCCCTAACTGCCTGTTGCCTTGTCTCTGGGGTGAGGCAAAACCTCAGCCTATGTAGGGCCCCCTAATTTTCTATTTGCAGCAGACGTAATGTTACGGATGTGCTCGTCGAAGGAGAGGGATTCGTCAATTGTGTTCCTGAGTTACCTGAATGAGGACACTTGTTCCAGGGCTGAGCAAGAGTCAGTGATAATAGAGAATAGTGTGGTGGATTTTCTCTTTTGATGACTGGAGAAGAGCATCGTTTTTTGTTTTTTTTTTATTGTTGATTACCAGTAGGCCGTCCTTAAACCAGCTCTGCTGGAGGTCAAAGTTGTGCTGTAGATTCTTGATAGGCACTTCTTGGCACAAGTTACGCAAGAATATTACTGTGTCATCATCAGCATAGAGCAGCATCCTAGAGGTGGGGCATGCATCAGGTAGGTTGTTCACAAAGAGGCTGAACAAAAGTGGTTCCAGTATGGACCCCTGGGGAACACCAACTGTGACTTTGCATGTTTCAGAGATCGCCCCATTGAGTTTTACCTGCTGCGAGTGCACTGACAAATAACTAGAGAACCATTTAATTGTGTCGGGGGGCAGCCCTAGGCAACTTAACCTTTGCAGCAGCAACTGGTGGTCCGCAGGGTCGAAGGCCTTGGACAGGTCAATATAGATTGCTGCTACCAGGTGGCCTTGGTCAAGCGCCTCGTGCACATGGTGAAGTTGATTAGGGCAGTGTTAGTATTGTGCATCTTGTGGAATCCATGCTGCTGGAGGAAAAAGAGGTCATACTTTTGCAGGTGGCTCATGAACTGGTTTGCCATAATTTTTTCCAGGGCTTTAGAGAGCGGGAACAGAATCAAGTTAGGCCTGTAGTTGGATACTAGTGCCTGGTCCCCACTTTTGTGCACCGGCATGACCACAGAGGATTTCCAAATATGTGGGAAAGTGGACAGGTGAAGTAATAGGTTAAACAACTTGCTGATGGGTAAACAACCTCATGTAGAGTGATAGAGATCAGTTTCATGTCTATGTCGTCGCTTCCCATTCATGTTTTGTTCAGGACTCTTGCAAGATTTTTTCCTGTTTCCTTGCAGGTTACCCACCTGAAGTAGAAGGTTGGATTGGTGGCTCTACCATTGGGAGATGTACCATAGCTGGTGGACCTTCAGGGTAGGTAGGCGGTCTAGGTGGATAGACTGCACTGTAGTCCGTGAATGCCTTGTTAAAGGCTTTGGCTATTGAGGTATCATCAAGTATGACACTACCGTTATGGTGAAGCATGGAAGATGGGCGCCTGTCACTGGTCTCAATGTGGTTTTTGATAGAGGCCCAGAATTTCTTCCCCTCACTCCAACATTGGGACTGCTGGTTCTTGTGGTACTCAGCTTTGGCTTGCTGGATAGCCCAAGTATGCTTGTTACGGGCAGTCTTGTACTTTGGGGTATTTATTATTGACCCTGTTGCTGTACCCTGGTGCCAGAGGAGATCCCACTGCTTCATCAAACTGAGAAGTAGTGATGTGACCCAATCCATC
This sequence comes from Neoceratodus forsteri, assembly GCA_016271365.2. Classification (NCBI taxonomy): domain Eukaryota; kingdom Metazoa; phylum Chordata; order Ceratodontiformes; family Ceratodontidae; genus Neoceratodus; species Neoceratodus forsteri. The sequence continues at coordinate 782,693,916 of CM057458.1, read as the reverse complement.
CTTCGCCCCTTAATCATTTTATTTTGGTACTGGGCATACTTATCAGCAGCCTCATTGAAGTAGATGAGAAAGAGCTGGAGGACTGTGTCAGTGGAGGTGCACGAATCTAGGAAGCTCCAATCTGTGGTTTTAATAGTTTGAGTTTGCCTATAAAGCTATTTTTTATAACACTATTTCTCACCATTTTTAGTGGAGGATTGGCCTGTTTTGTTTATCATACACACTGGATGGGTGAGTGGTCATTCATGGTGTCTGGGAGTATCTTGACTTTGATTACTCTTTCTGCAGCCAGTCTATCATTGTGCCTGTGCCTGTGTGGTAGTTGATTCTTGTGCAACTCTTGACCATCTGTGTAAGGTACAATCCAGATACCAGATCCCTATGTGGTGCACAGGAGTTGGCAAGCCAAATGGAATTAAAATCCCCTAGTATGATGGTTTCCTTGTTCCAGCTTGCCTGCATGTAGTAATTAGCGAATGCTTCAAGCCCCACTAACTGTCGACCTGGTGGGATGTAGACCACCATTACAATTAAGCCTTTTCTTCCTTTTTCTATCAGGATTTCTATTGTAAGACATTAGCAGTCATTGCTGGCAGCAGTCAGCAGTATCCTGTGGCATTGCAGGTAACTGCGAATGTAGATTAAGCTCCCACCACCTTGTTTTCCAGTCCGATCCAGCCCATGCAGGTTGTATCCGGGTAGGGATACTACCATATCAATGGTATGTGAGGTGAGCCAGGTCTCAGACAAGGCAATGACATCTGGCTGAGTGTGTGACACCCATGCTTTGAACTGTGCAAACTTTGCTAGAAGGCTACCAATGTTCATCGCCACAAACATCAGTTGCCAAGTGTGAGCAGTAGACTGGGTATGAGCTGGTATTGGGGAGTGAGCTGGTAAAGGGCCTGGGTTAGGATGGACATTTTCAGAGATCAGCAGCAGTATCATGATGAGTTTCCTGCATATTTTTGAGAAGTGGATTCTTATTTTTGTCCTCAGCAGATTATGAGTGGCACAATTTGCAGGCAGAGGCCCGAGCACTAGGCAGAAGCCTGGGCACAGGCAAAAAGCAGGGACCAGGATCTCCGTGTGGATAGTGGTCCAGGTGGGATGCACCATAGTACTGGTGGTAGGGTGTGCTAGACTACTGGTCTCCCACTGTAATTTTCTCTCATAAAATGAGAACATGTAGCCTTGGAGACAGAAGCCGTTAGCTACGCCTGAGTCTGTTTATTCAGGGGCAACCATCAGTAGCAGCAGTAATTGTAAAAATATTCCTCCTGCTGACAAGCATGGGTTTATTTTGGGGTTCATTACTGGTGCCATACTTGTGGGGCCATACTTCACTACCCAGTCCCTCTTGGTCACCTTGCCCTATATCCAGTGTGAAAGCTGGGTATTAGCCGAGTATTGTAGCAGACACAGAGCGGTGTCAGCCACTTTAAGGGAGGATCAGTCTGCAGACAGCGTCTGAGTAGGTGAGTAGTGGGCAGTGACAGGCTGGGGGAGGAAGAGTATTTAATAAAGGCCGGGGAGGAGGGGGCAGCCAGAAAATCCCCAGGAGCTCACAGTTTAAAGTAAGCAGCAGATCTCATGTTTAGCTAGGCAGCCCTCATATTTTAATGTTACAAATTGTCAGCAAGCACCCAGGGGGAAGTCCTTTTTTCCACAGTCCTCCAAAATTTGAATTAAATTCAGTGGCAAGTGTCTAGAGAAAAATCCCTTTCCACAACTCTGTGACTTAAAATTGAATTCGGCACCTAGAGGGAGGTCCTTATTCAGCCAGGAGAGCAAGCAGTCAATAAGTGCCAGTGAGCAGACTAGCAGACCAACGGTAACAGCGGCTTTCAAGCCATGCTTTAGAGAATCTGGAGAGGCCATACCTGTGGGCTTGGGCAGGCAGGCGGTAGCGTGTCGGGCAGGCAGTCGAGCCAGGTGCTTTGCCATAGGGACCCCTGGCAGCTAGAGTGGCAGCAGGATCTGTGGGCTTGGGCAGGCAGGAGGTAGTGTGTCCAGCAGGAGGTCAAGCTGGGCACTTAGCCACATGGATCTCAGGCAGCTAGAGTGGCAGCAGGATCTGTGGGCTTGGGCAGGTAGGAGGTAACGTGTCCAGCAGGATATTGAGCCGGGTGCTTAGCCGCTGGGACCCCAGGCAGCTGGAGCGGCAGCAGGATCTGGAAAGAGAGGAGAGACATATGTATGTTAAAAAGTGCACAGAATTATTTATGGGGCTTAAAAGATTGTGGCTACCATGTTGTTTTCTAACAATATCAGAATGTTTGGGAAATTTTTAAGAAAATAAAAAAGATAAAGAAAAAAAAAAGGAAAACACACAAAAAACAATAAAGCTTGTTTGTGCCATTGTTTGATTGCAATATTGTCCAACAGTTTCTGAGTGATGGCAGAATGTCATCCTGTCTGGTGAGGGTTTGCCCACTTGTATAGTGCAGTAGTGAGCTAATCAAACAGGGAAGACCAACATATTGAGTTTTATGCAGCATTGGACTAGGGTGGGTATGTGTGTGTATCTAGGGCATTGAGACACTTTGTAGGCTACACGCCTTCCATGTGGGTTACTACAAGGGGGTCCTTTGGTAAGTATATAAGTGATGGCCTCATTGTACAGAGTGGAAGTCGAGCATAGTATATATTGCATCCCCCATCCCAGCCATATTCCATTGCCATCTCATACACAGAGGGACTGTGTGGGGTGTGCAAATATGTGCGAGAATGTGAGCTTTCTCTGTACTCTCTTTTGCCTGTATGGTGTGTGTAGGACACATTGTACTTATCACAATGTGAACTGCAGTAATGATACATTCAACTTAGAAGTAAAGAAAAACACTAACACTATACAGAGTATGGTGCAATGCTGTCATGAATGGAATTCCATGTCTGGAATATGCGTCTTCTGCTACAGTGCTGTTAGCATTACATTGTTCTGTTGCAGTAATTTGCAGCAGAGCAACTTGAAATGTTTCCACATACTTGTTTGCCCCTGTCCAATTAATGTGGAAGTTTTTTTTTTTTACTTGACCTTGTAAAACAGTTGCAATGTGCTGTATCAGAGATTTGAGCCTATCACCAACTCTCCACACCCCTCCACTCCCCCAGCCGGCAGTTAACTGAAACAAAGTACAATGTCATACATGGGCATGGATGCCCTTACACTATGTAGAATTGTGCCTGGTCAACTCAATGGGCAAGCAATGTGTTGTGCCACCTTAAGGATCTGATTTCCACAGACCTATTGAGCTTTGCTCTTGAGGTGATATTGAATCAGTACAGCTTGGTAGCACAACACACTGGTTGTGCATAGTTGCCCATCCACTTTCCTATTTATACTGTATTGTGAAAATGCTGTTATTCATGGAATGCTATGTCTGTAATATAGTTGTTGTGGTGCAACAGTGACATCATTATATTGTTCTGTTGTAGCAGTGATATCACAACTGCAAAATAACAACTTGGAATGATGCCACATAGTTTGTTACCTGGATGAGTTGTGTCATAGAACACCATTGTTGAAGGTCTGGAGACTACATAGTTCATTTTCATTGAATAAGATACACACAGTGTTCTCATTTAACATATTGACAAATACTATGGAAGATACAGAATGAGCAACTTTATGCATACACAGAGTGCTGTTTTAACTCAGGGCTATGTTGACCATGAAGTTCTTGAGCATCAATGTTGAGGTGTCAGGAAAAATCAGAACTACTCTGTGACAGAACAGACTGGTTGTGCTTAGTTGATTACCCATTTATAATTACTGGTGACCATAAATATCAACCAAATGACTGTTTTGTTAAGAACGCATATCAACCGGATTTTGGATTATTGTGCTCCAAAGACAGTAATAACCCGAAATCCGATTGATATGACATTTCAGAATCATCCAATATCCAATTGATATGGCATTCCCCAAAGAAAATACTTTAAATGTTTTAATGCCATTGTTTCACAAAAAAAGTATTTCAACGACAGTATTTTCAACTTTGTTTTATTTATGTATGGTTCAATTTCTTCAAAAAATGCAAATGCAGTCTAGTTAAAAAACGACTTTTTCTTTCAAGCTGCTAGAAATACATTCTAAACCTCAACATCAGTAATTACAAAAAAATAAAGGATAGGCAAGTTTGATGTTATGGATTTTTATAACACACCCTCAGTGTGTGATGACCACATAAAGCTCTAGAGCTTTGCTTTCGAGGCTTATGGGTCATCACACATCTCAAGTGTGTGAAAACAAAATCCATAACATACACTTACCTATCCATTATTCTCTATTTTTCTAGAGCAATATTTCATGAGTGGGTGTGGGCGATGACAAGATTTATCAACTTGTGGTATGCTTTTATGAATTGGCTGCACCTTGTGAGCAAATTGCAACAGATGTGGATAAATTTTGCAGGCTCCCACACCCGACCATGGTACACTGTTTAATTATCACACATGGCAATATAATAAATAGTTGAGGTTTTAAGATTGTGGGCTAGATATTCAAAGATATCGCACCTTGTGCAACTGAGTTGCACTGGTGCAACCCCAGAAATGCACTCTGGAGTGATGTTCAGATGAGGGAAATGTGGTGCACTATTACAGATAATGTATCCGGCATATCCCCAGGGAGTGTGCCTGTAGTTATGTGGCACATCCAGATATGTAGTTGAGGTGTGCAGCACAACAGCTGGTACATTTCAGAAATGTGCTGCACATATGGGCATAAAGTTATGACTGTACAAAACAGGCGTAAATGGTAGCCACACACAGTTGGGCTGCTGTACTGCATGGCACAACACAGCAGCCACCAGCCATGATTAGCAACCCCCCCTCTTGAAAACTGTGTGCCCTGGTAGTCTAGTGACCCTACTCCCTGCCTAGTGCCTTGATCTCCATATATAACAGTTTCATCCATCTCTGGTAGTCTAGTGGATACCCCCTCCCCAACTGATAACCCGATCATGGTCAGATAAGTCACGTACCTGTCCCTGGTAGTCTAGTTGCACCCCTACCTCCCACACCCACACAGGTCACCCAGCTCACACCACTCCCCCCCCAAAGTCATCAGCTAGCAGTGAACCCACCTGCATACCTCTGCAGCTGCCTGCCAAATGACAACTTACAGTATCTGCTGCAAGCGCATTGTTCCACACTGCGGACCAATATGCTTGTTGTGCATACTGTAATAGTCATTCACATCTTTCTGTATGAAGTCATTAGTTGGGAGAGTTGTGAATGACTATTATAGTATACAGTGCAAGCCCATTGGTCCCCAGTGTGGAACAATGCAGTAGCAGCAGATGCTGTATGCTATCATTCAGCGAGCAGCCGTAAATATGTGCGGTTGGGTTCGCTGTTCCTCGATGACTTGGGGTGGGAGTGGTGTGAGCTGGGTGTCCTGTGTGGGTGTGGGTGGGTAGGGGTGCCACTAGACTACCAGGGATGGATAAAAATGTATTTCATGTGCACTAGCAGGACCACATGTATGCTGAGCACTTAGCGCATTTCGTTGGTCAAACTTGCACAACTCACGATATATGGGCACAAAGTTACAACTGTACAAAACAGGCGTAAATAGTAGCCACACACAGGTGGGCTACTGTATTACATGACACAACACAGAAGCTGCCAGCCGTGAGTGGCAACCCTCCCAACCCCCCCTTGAAAACTGTGCACAAGCACCCAGCATGTGCCCTGGTAGCCTAGTGACCCTACTCCCTGCCCGGTGCCTTGATCCCCATAAAAAAACAATTTAATCCATCTATGGTAGTCTTGTGGACCCCTCCTGACTGATACCCCAATCAGGGCCAAATAAGTCATGCCCATCCCTGGTAGTCTGTGGCAGCTTCTACACCCCCACGCCACACTGGACACCCAGCTCACACCACTCCCCCACAGCCATCAGCAGGGCAGTGAACCCACCTGCACACCTCCACAGCTGCCTGCAGAATGACAGCTTACAGTATTTGCTGCAAGTTCATTGGTCCACATTGTGGACCTATACGCTTGTTGTGTATACTGTAATAGTCATTCTCAACTTTCTGTATGAAGTCATTTTGAATGACTATTATAGTATGCAGTGCAAGTCCATTGGTCCCCAGTGTGGAACAATGCAGTAGCAGCAGATACTGTATGCTGTCATTCAGTGGGTAGCCGTGGAGGTTTGCAGTTGGGTTCATTGTTCCTCAATGACTGGGGAAGAGTGGTGTGAGATGGGTGTCCTATGTGGGGGGGTAGCGGTGCCATTAGAATACCAGGGATGGATAAAACAATCTTTCACTTGAACTGACAAGACCACATGTGTGCTAAGTACTTGGCGCATTTCGCTGGCCAATCCTGCACAACTCATGCATATATTTGCACAAAGTTACTACTGTACAAAACAGCCGTAAATGGTAGTCACACACAGGTAGGCTACTGTATTGCATGGCACAACACAGCAGCCACCGGTCATGAGTGGCAACCCCCCCTTGAAAACTGTGCACAAGCGCCCACCGAGAGCTCTGGTAGTCTAGTGACCCTATTCCCTGCATGGTGCCTTGATCCCCATAAAAAAGTTTCATCCATCTCTGGTAGTGTAGTGGATCCTACCTCCCCAACTCATAACCTGATCGTGGCTAAAAAAGTCACATACCCATACCTGCTATTCTAGTGGCACCCTTAACCCCCCTCAAGCTCACACACAATACCTAGCTCACACCACCCCCCCCCACAGTCATCGGCGGGCAGTGAGCACACCTGCACACCTCCGTGGCTGCCTGCAGAATGACTACTTACAGTATCTGCTGCAAGTGCATTGGTCCACATTGTGGACCAATATGCTTGTTGTGCATACTGTAATAGTCATTTTCAACTTTCTATAAGAAGTCATTTATAGAGAAAGTTGTGAATGACTATTATTGTATGCAGTGCAAGCCCATTGGTCCCCAGTGTGAAACAATGCAGTAGTAGCAGATACTGTATGCTGTCATTCAGTGGGCAGCAGTGGATTTGTGTGGTTGGGTTCACTGTTCCTTGATGACTGGGGAGGAGTCTTGTGAGCTGGGTGGCCTGTGTGGATGTGTGTGGGGGGGTAGGGTTCCCACTAGACTACCAGGGATGGATTAAACTGTCTTTCATGTGCATTAACAGGGCCATATGTGTGCTGGGAACTTGGCACATTTTGCTGGTCAACTCTGCACAACTCATGCAAATTGGGTCCTAATGACATGTAAATGTCCTCATTTGCATCTTGCATGGATAATGGCCCCAGTTGCACATTTTGGTCTGAATATCAGGAATTTGTGCCTGGTGTAATTTGGATGCTCTTGTGCATTTCCCATTCCAGGTATTTAGATCTTTTAGGGAAATTTAGACACATTGTATTTACACCGTCTGCATTTTGTAATATATTCAGAAGGGATGCACCATGGAATATATTGATTGTGTGCTCCAACACAACTCAGTTGTGAGGATAAACAGATTGTGCCCTAGACATTCGCAAGCCTAAATATCTAGCTGTATATGTACAACTGTGTGTGTGTGTGGGATTTGTGTGACTTTTACTTACAAGCAGAGTTGATCATCTTGGCTGACTGCTTGAGCCTCTTGCTCCTGTCCCTCCAGGACTGGCATGAGGTGGAGTCTCCATTCTGCGGTGCCAGGGAAGCTTTGTTCTCTTTGTGAAAAAAAAAATAGAAAAAAAATGTTTTGCCATGGAGAAAAACATTTTCTGTCATTTGAAAATCAAAGTCACTTATGCTGTATGTGTTGTTAGATGTTATGATTCTAGCTACATTTTATGGGTAAATTTTACCAGTGTTTGAGGTAGTATACTGATCATTACACATCATTATTCTCTCAAAAATGTTAAGGTCTAACACTGTTGGGCGAGAGGAATGCTACAACTTGAACTGGATTGAAAATTCTTTACATTGTATACTTTGAATACATTTGAAAAAAGAATAGCAGTAAGGGACTAACTGGACCTAACATTATCAGTAAGATGATTGAACCCTCTGACTATATGGTACTTAACTACGAACTATGCCATACTACCCCCCACCAACCCACTGCTCCTCCCCTTCCCTTCCTATTGCCAGGATGTCACTGATAGACTGTTAATGTAAGTAGTATTCATGCCTGACTGTTCAATTGACTGTACAGACTTACATGGTCAGATAACTGTAGATATAAATATTGTTCCTTATTTCTTAAATATTCCACAACTAGGTGTGGGTGATGGCAGGACTAATCCACTTCTTGTGTGGTTCATTCACTTGGTTATCCGTTGTGAGCAAGGCACAGCTGGTGTGGGTTGATCCTGTCAGCAACCACGCTTGCTTATGATATGATGCTTAAATACTCTACAACCAGGCATGGGTGATGGCAAGATTTATACACTTCTGGTGTGGTTTAGACACTTGACTGTACTTCGTGAAGAAACCATACCAGACGTTGGTAAATTCTGCTGTAATCTATGCACAGTTGTGGTATATTGCTTTAGTAACCTCTAGAGATGTAGTATTAATCATACTAAGATGTATACATAAGACCGTGGTGACGATCACCAAATTCAGGCTTCCCTGTCATGACCAACATGTTGTGAGCTACCTTATACCAGTCCCAGTTCCTCCTGTGGACCTCCCCAGCAGATTTACTCTTGTAGAACATCTGCCGGGTGAGCTTCCACTTCCTCCAGCAATCATCTGGTGCCCTTTCAATGCCTTTGCAGCCCAAGGCATGACCAACCTGTGAAAGAAAAGAACTAGAAATCTTTTTGAAATACATATACGTTGGGGAGGCAGTATAGCGCAGTGGTATAAGGCTCTGAGCTGCAAATCTGGTGACATCCAGCAGACCAGACCTGGGTTTGAATCCCACAGCTTCCACTTGCATACTGTGTGACCCTGAGCAAGTCACTTAACTTCCTTGTGCTCCCAGGTCACTCCTGTAAAAAAGCTTTCAGCTTAGTGTGCTACTCCTGGTTAAACAACTAAAAAAAAAAAGAATATATATATATGTGTGTGTATATATATATATATTAATTGCAAAAAAACTCCTTTAATGCATCAATTAGGGTTGCTTCCACAGCGACAAAAGTGTGGAAATTCACCATTAGGTTACCACCCCACCCCTTGCCCTCATGCTCAAAACCAAGACTCCGCATTCCCCGCCTCACCTCCCCATACATACACATGCAAGACACATGGAAGATTGTAAGACACTATACAAGTCAATTACATCTGTTAGCACAATAATCACTACACTGTACTGATTTCACATAACACTATGTAATGAAAAAACAAATACAGTATGATCGACGCTATACTGCCAGCACAGTATGATGATACATATCTTTTTCATACAGTGAAACTTAGTCTGTACAAATTTTCTAAACATTGATTTTTATGTGTCATAATTCAACAATTGGCTCACTGCAGGTATCGCTGCAACTACATAGGCAACTGGTAGCAGGAAAGATAGAGCTGACAGATACATAGTACTTTTTAGGTACTGCTCAGGTATGAAACTAGCACCATCACATGTTGTTACACTGATCCGTTACCTGGAAATACTCATTAGCAGCATGTTATGGTTAGCTTTGGATGTTGCGACTGTTGCTGTCACATGTTGCTTGTAAACTATACTACAAAACATTACTTTTATTATTACTACCATTTGTTATTAGGGCTGACTCACTCTATCAGAAAAAAATATGCAAACATCCAAAGACTGTTGCTAGGGTTATTCAGACTCTTATTTCCAATAAAGCTATCTTTAGCTAACATACTGTGTGTTTCATTATTTCCTAACAATTGAAATATAGGCACCTGCTTAAATCTTGTTATTGATGTTTGTAACAGAAAAATATTTACTGTGGGTCATCTCCCATGGTTGCCCAGCATACGTACGTACCCCCAAGGCACTCTGATGGCAGCCGAACTCATACAGTTGCTGAACCATGATGATGGATGTGTCTTGTACTATGTTTAGAGAGTTCTATGTTACTTCTGTTACCTGATGCTGGTTGTCTCTGATTTGTTGTGTTGCCTTTGCTCTTCCCCTGCCTGCATGTGTGTATGTGTGTGGGGGGGGTGAGGGGTAATGTGGAGTTAGGGTTTTAGGATGGAGGCATGCAGGTGGGGTGGGGGGTGGTAACCCTAACATTGAATTTCCACACTTTTGTCGCTGTAGAAACAACCCAAACTGATGCATTAACAGAGTTTTTTGTGATATATATATATTCTTTGCAAAACACTGTGTTAATGCAACAGTTAGGGTTTTTTACAGTGACAAAAGCAAGAAAATTCGATGTTAGGGTTTTCAACCCTAACTCTGACTCCCCCCCCACTGCCACACATACACACACGCACAGACACACACACTGAACACACAACTATGGGGGGCAGTACAAGGCAAGACAACCAATCACAGACACACCATAATGCAACAGGAATAACATACAACTTCTTAAACATACCACAACAGGCATCCATCATCATGTTTCACCAACTGTATTCACTTGTGCTGCCATCCCAGTCTCTTGGGTGTGTACACTGACGTCCGGTAGAAGCATCTGAGGTGGTGCTACCAATACATCTATTACATCACTCATATGATGCTGTTATACAGAAATGGTAAGTAGGTGGGAATACGGGGTTATCTTGTTATGGAGAAATATGAAGTTGGTGGGAATACATTTTTTTGCTACTTATATTATGGTGGTATGCAGAAATGGGCAAGTTGGTGGGAACATGGGGCTATGCTGTTATGCAGAAATGGGCAAGTTGGTGGAGCACAGGAACCAAAGGGCCCCACACTCTCACCAATACATGAGATTTACTTCTCATATTATGCTGTTATGCAGAAATGGGTAATTTTGGGAAAGTTGGTGGAAGCGCAGTGGCCCAAAGGCTCCTGTGGGCTCACCAACACATGTGTTTTTCTACTTATATTATGGTGTTATGCAGAATCGAAGAACTTGTTGGGAACATCGGGCTATGCTGTTATGCGGAAATGGACAAGTTACTGGAGGTTCAGTCCCACGGTCTCACCAATATATGTGTTTTAGTAGTTATGTTATGCTGTTACACAGAAATGGGCAAGTTGGTGGGGGCATGGGCTATGCTGTTATGTAGAAATGGGCATGTTCGTGATAGCATGGGCTATGCTATTATGCAGAAATTGGCAAGTTAGTGGGGGCTGGGTCCCATGCTCTTACCAATACATGTAGTTTACTAGCCATATTATGGTGTTATGCAGAGATGGGAAAGTTGGTGGGGGCAATGGGCTATGCTGTTATGCAGAAATGGCCAACTTGGTGATACCATGGGGCTATGCTCCTATGCACAAATGAGCAACTTAGTGGAGGCATGGGTTATGCTGTCATGCAGAAATGCCCAACTTGGTAGTAGCATAGGGCTATCCTTTTATGCAGAAATGGACAAGTTGGTGAGACCACAGGGGAAGGGACACAAAGGGCTCTGCACTCCCACCAATACATGTGCTTTACTATCTACAGTATGCTGTTATGTAGAAGGGTGTACGCATCCAAGAGATTGGGATGGCAGCAGAAGTGATACAGTTGGTGAAACATGATGATGGATGCCTGTTGTGGTATGTATAAGAAGGGGTATGTTATTTCTGTTGCATTATGTTGTGTGTCTGTGATTGGTTGTCTTGCCTTTTACCACCCCCATAGTTGTGTGTTGTGCGTGTGTATGTATATGTGTGTGTGTGTGTGTGTGTGTCTGTTTATGTGTGTGTCTGTGTCTGTGTATGTGTGGCAGTGGGGAGAAGTCAGAATTAGGGTTGAAAACCCTAACATCGAATTTCCTCTCTTTTGTTGCTGTAAAAAACCCTAACTGTTGCATTAACGCAGTTTTTTGCAAAGAATTTCCTTTCTTTTTGAGAAAGAAATAAAAATAAGAAGTTCTCTTACCACAGTACATGTAAACAAGATTATAAAACCTTTATAAAAGAGAGATTTGCAACAATGCCTCATCCAGGCAATGCCCCCCCAACAGACCAGGTACTGCATCCTGACTGTAGAGCCACAGCTCAACTAAGGCCATGAACATCAATGGTATACCTCCATGATACTAACTGTACACTAGTTACAACAGTCATGAGTTGCACGGCCTCAGCTAGGCAATGCCCCCATCCCCCCAGACCAGGAACTGGATGCTGAGTGCAGACCCACAGCCCAACCAAAGCCATGGACATCAACGGTATATCTCTCTGATACCATCTGGATACATGTTAGAATACTGAGGAGTTGGACAGCCTCAGCCAGACAATGCCCCCCCACACACACACACCAGGTACTAGATCCCTGCATATTCATAAACATAATACGTCCCTCATACCACCTGCACACAAGTTAAATTTCTATGTCCATGAGCAAAGATCAAGAAATCAAGAAAATAAAAAATTAACATGTCAAAAGACATATATTCTCCACTATCCACTTCTCATACCAATTAAAAGTACATCTTAACTCAAAAGCCATGAAAAATCTCTCAAATATCTATTTTTTCCAAAAGCTGACAAGTTCTACATTCAAAATCTAGAGTTATTTTCACAATCAAAGAATTTGCAACCTCGCGAACGATCCTCGCGATCAATGCGAGTGGCGGTCAAAGAAATTGCACACTCATGATCAAAGATCGAAAAAAGCTAGGAAAACCCAAGTAACATATCCAAGCCAAACTACTTTTTCACCAATCTACATCTCATACCCAATAGAACCACATTCACCCCAAAACATATGTAAAACTACCAAAAAAAAACACATTTTTTTCGAAGCTACACAACATCTACATGTTAAATCTCACATTATTCTTGCGATCAAAGATTTTGTTACCTCTCGAACGATGTTCGCTATTAAAGCGAGTCATGATCAATAAATTTGCATGGTCACAATCAAATATTTAAAAATATAAGAAAATATATAAGAAAATATCCAAAAATCATCATCACTGTAAAATCCATGCCTCATAAACAATAAAAACACATATGGCTGCACACTCTGTTCAAAACTGTTTACAGAAAGTTGCTTTTTAAATTACAGATCTTCCACAATCCAAATCTCGTGTTATTCTTTTGATCAAAGAATTTGAAAGCTCGAAAATGATCCTTGTGATTAATGCAAGTCACAATCAAATATTTTGCATCCTCACGAAAGAAAAAAACGGCAAACTTCACCATGTGACTTCTGTGAACCAATAGAATCAAATAAAAAACTTGAACGACCTTTTTATAACTATTACACAAGAGGCAGGACTGCAGGACAGAACTGTAAGTACAGAACAATCTATTATCTAAAAATGTACTAATTAGCTAATAACAAAATCAAATTTTATGCACTCTTACATGATCTATGCACTATTTTGGCAATATGTTCCTGTCTCTTAGAACAAGAAGTTGTATTTTAACTTCTATAGTCAATCTGTGTGGCAGTTTATGTTGTTTATATATATATATATATATATATATATACACTGTTCCACCACAAATAACCATCACGCCAGACACATAATACCCCACAAATAAATATTGTTTTCAAGTATTTTCCATAAATCAATCAATCAATCAATCAAATCTTTATTTATTCAGGCGATCATCATTGAGCAAGGCTCATTTACAAGATGGACCCGACAAGGTCAAGTTTCGAGTTGATACACAGCAATTACATCACACACTTATAAGACAGTTATACAAACAGAAAAAATGATGTTTATAACACAATGATATACAGTGAATTCACATGTTGAAACTCAGTTAAGAGAAGGTTAAACTAATATCTACAATATGGACAGTACATATATATCCCAATGAGGGTCAGGAGAGTCACACACATAATGAGTACAAGGATGGTGAAGGAAATATTGGGTGCCATAAACTGGTGTGTCTGACTGGAAGGAATATGTCATATATGATTGGAATATAGGTTTGTGGGATGACTATTCTACCTCTAGCGGTAGCAACTGCATTTCTCTGTGAAGAAGGCTGTACAGTGCTGCTTAAAGGATGTAAATGGAATGATAATGGACAGTTTTAGGGATTTTTGTAGGGTGTTCCATGCTATAGTTAGAGAATAGCTGATTGCTGCCCTCCCTAGTTTGTTGTTGACTTTGGGCAATTTGAGCAGGATGATATTGTTGCTTCTTAGGGCATAGGAGCTAGGAGTGGTCTGGTTGAAGCAGTCCAGGATATAGCTTGGGAGTTTTTTTGATAAAGCTCTGTAGATCCATAGAGCTGCATTTCTGCTCCTCCTGACATGAAGGGAAACCCATCCAACTGCGTCATAGAGAGAACAATGGTGGGTATTATATGGCAGGTCTGTAATGAACCTTATTGCTTCATGATATAAGGTATCCAGATTTTGAAGGTAGGAGATGGGGCAGTGACTATAGAGGAAGTCTGCATAGTCAATGACTGACAGAAAGATGGCCTGGACTAACCTCATCTTTTGAGTCTCTGTTAAGGAAGGGTTTTAATCTATAGAGGAGGCCAAACCTTAGGCGAAACTTTTTTAACAGTTGTTCTAGATGCTGAGTGAAGTCAAGTCTGTTGTCAATCCACACACCTAGGTATTTGAAATTTTCAACATACTCCAGATTTTCTCCAAGTATAGTGCATAGCTGGGGGGAGATTGATTGAAGAGGATGTGTTAGTAGAGTTTTGAGTTGTGAACATCATTGCTTTAGTTTTCTTTGCATTTAGCAGAAGCTTTTTCTCGAGTAGCTGATATTGTAACAAGAAGAATTCTGTTTGTAAGATTTCATGAGCCACTGTAGGCGAAGGGTTGCTGACATACAGAGCAGTGTCATCAGCAAAGAGTGTACTGAGGACTTGGTAAGGGGTTGAATCAATTGTATTTATAAAATGGCAAAAAGGATAGGACCCAGAATAGAGCCTTGGGGACTCTTCTTGACAGTGGTCTTACTGGGATAGGTCACCTTCAACTTTTACCTGCTGTGACCTACCGGAGAGGTAGCATCTGAACCACTTAAGGGAGGGTGGATCTAGGCCAATGGAGTGTAGGGATGAGAGTAGCAGTTCATGGTCCACAGTATCGAATGCTTTGCTCAGGTCCAGGAATACTGCACAGACATTATTCTTTTTATCCAATTCAGTTTGCCAGTCATTTGTGACCTTGGCTAATGCAGTGATAGTGCTGTGTTTGGCCCTGAATCCAGATTGAGCTGGATTTAATAGGTTAGCATTGTCAAGATAGTCCCTTAACTGAATACTCACTAATTTCTCCAGCATATTGGATAACACAGGTAGAATGGAAATGGGCCTGTAGTTATTAAGATCCATATGGTCCCCTGATTTTAGAAGGGGGACCACTTGGGCTGTCTTCCACAGCATGGGAATAGAGCCAGAGTTTAGGGAAAGGTTAAAGAGGTGTGTTAGGGGGACTGCAAGCACATGGCACACAATCTTTAAAAAGAGGGGGTCCAGAAGGTCTGCTCCTGCACTTTTTTTGGTATCCAGATGCCATAATAGATCCTCAACTTGTTTCAACAGTATAGGTTTGAAGCTAAAGGAAGAGTCAACTGTTTGATCACCAATGTAGTGGGAGCTTAATTGGTCCCTTAGTAGGTTAGCTGGGGAGGTGTCAAAGGCAAGGCCAGCTGTTGTGAAGTGGTTGTTGAATGCATCCAGTATTTCCATTTTGCCAGTAATAGGGCCATAGTTAGTGTGTAGTTGAATTGGAAAGGGGTTGTTAGCATCCTGTCCCATCATACCCTTGATGGTGTTCCAAAACCTAGCAGGATTATGGTAGGAGGAGCCGAGCTCGGCCAGGTAGTAGGCAGCCTTTGCATCCCTAACCTTCCTGGTGCATTTATTCCTGGCTTTCCTAAAAATCATCCAGTCATTTGTATTCTTAGTTTTTCTTGCTACTTTCCAGAGTTTGTCTCTCTCCAGCAGTGCAGCTTTGAGGTCAGCTGAAAACCAGCGACAGGATTTGTTTTTTATTCGGATACTAGAGATTGGGGCATGGGTGTTAAGGGCATTTATTATAATGCTATTTAGCACCTGTTGAGCTTTTTCTACAGAATGTGCAAGATAGAACTTTTGCCAGTGTGGAGAGTAAGCTAGATCATGCAGATATCCTTCAATATTGATGTTTTTCTTGGATCTCCTCATGATGAATTTTTGCAGGATTTGTTGTTATGCTGTTGGATCTTACCCCTGCGATGGGGCAGTGATCACTTATGTCGCATAGGAGCACTCCAGCATGTGTGAATAGAAGTGGTTTACTTACTAGCATGATATCAAGTAATGTACTGTTACTACTATTCTTTGTATTTAATCTTGTTGGTTCATTAATTAACTATGTGAGCCCATAGGTGTCACAGAATGATACCAGAGGTGTAGCTGCCTGGGTGAGCCAGTTGAAATTCAGGTCACCTAGGATAATGACTTCTTCAGTACTGGACTTGACCAGGTTTCCCAGGTGGGATAAGATCTTGTGTTCAGCAGAGGGGGGTCTGTAGCATCCAATTATTTTGAAAGCTGCTGTATTGGGAAGAGAGACTTTTAGAGACAGGCATTCAAATTCCTTGAGCATAGATGTTGCAGCAGTACAGGATACAACTATACCAACTTTTGCATATATGGCTACTCCACCTCCCCTTGTTTGGTGATCAGCTCTGAATAGCTGATAGTTAGGTAGGTTAACTTCCCTGTCCATTGTCGTGGGTTTGAGCCATGTCTCAGTTATCACGAGAAAGTCTGGCAAGGTATGGGCAACCCAGGCTTGTATCAATGTAAATTTTTTCAACAGACTGCATACATTAATATGCAGGAAACTGAGGCCTTTAGTTGAGGTTAGGTCTGATGGAGAGGTGATACTTTCAAGAGGTCCAGGATTGATTTCCACATTACCAAGACAGAGCAATAGAAAGATAAGTAGCTTCATGAGGGCTGCCAGTGATAGGGAGAGGGGGCTGTCTTTGGTCTTCCTTCTTTTATTCTGTTGCCACTCTCTTTTTTGGGTGCTCCCTGTGGTTTTAAGGTAGTGTGTCGGATACCAATTAGCAGTTTGACGACTAGGCTTATGGGGATCTATATATCCAGCAGTGGGCTCTGACTGAAAACACATATGTGGTATATGTGCATCTTTATGGTTATTGTACCACTGTAGTCAATGCTGCAATGGTAAAGCATATATGAGGGTTTGAGTGTCAGCCAAGGGGATGTTACAGAGAAACTGGCGGATTGACCACCTAAATTGTATAACAGGGTCATCTTCTTTGTGGAACCCTGGCTGATAGTGACAGGAGTATCAGAAGTAAGCTCCCCATTCTGAAGGGGATATTGATAGTTGGCAGTGGGGAGTAGTGAAGTTGCTAATTGGTTGGATCAGCAAGCTGGTGTGACTTTCTGTTGGTTTAGAGAAAATGCTGAGGGCGGGGAAGAGATTTCGGAGGGAAGATGCCTATAAATTAACACACAAGAAGAGAGAAGGGCGGGTGGGCAAAAATTTTGCGCCTTTCCCGACTGCTTCCTCGCTGTTCCTCCTGGCCTTGTGGTTCCCAGGTTCGGCTAAGGTGCCGCTGACCGCCCGCTGGTGGAGCGAAGCTCCGGCGCTCAGCTGGGTGCTGTGGGATGGAAGATGCAGGCTGGAGAGAGACAGAGGAGGGTGCAGCAATTAATAAGGGCAGTAGCAAGCATTTTCTGATTGTCACTGACCAAATCTGCACTACAAAAGGACTGTGGGAGGGGTCCTGTGGCGCCTCAGTGTCTGGCCCACCTTACATATGCAAGCAAGGAGCTGTAATTACATTAAAGAGCAGTAAAATGGCAGTTTCCCCTTGCAATACAACAGTGGATAACAGCACTTTTTTTGTGATTTACACATAAAAAAAAGAGAGAAAGTGGCGCCTCAGCTTCTGGCCCACTGCTGCTAACAGGATCCAGCAGAATTCAAACAGAATCTACAACAGTTTCCCTCTACAGATGTCTCACCAGATTGGAAGCAGCCTTCTGGGAATTTGCAGTAAAAAACAGGGAAGAGTAAAAGAGAGAAAAATCAAGTCCCACACAGATTTGGCAATACAAACTGAGCCAGTATAAGTCAATGGGCAGGAGAGCCAATCGGGTTGCTGTGCCTGAGTGGCAGCTGCCACCGATTGGCTGGCAAGCCCCGGACTGCTCCTCGCTGTTCCTCCCGGCCTTGTGGTTCCCAGGTTCGGCTAAGGTGCCGCCGACTGCCCGCTGGCAGAGCGAAGCCCCAGTGCTCAGCTGGGTGCTGTGGGATGGAAGATGCAGGCTGGAGAGAGACAGAGGAGGGTGCAGCAATTAATAAGGGCAGTAGCAAGCGTTTTCTGATTGTCACTGACCAAATCTGCACTACAAAAGGACTGTGGGAGGGGGTCCTGTGGCGCCTCAGTGTCTGGCCCACCTTACATATGCAAGCAAGGAGCTGTAATTACATTAAAGAGCAGTAAAATGGCAGTTTCCCTTTGCAATACAACAGTGGATAACAGCACTTTTTTGATGATTTACACAGATAAAAAAAAGAGAGAGAGTGGCACCTCAGCGTCTGGCCCACTGCTGCTAACAGGATCCAGCAGAATTCAAACAGAATCAGCAACAGTTTCCCTCTACAGATGTCTCACCAGATTGGAAGCAGCTCTTCTGGGGAATTTGCAGTGAAAAACCAGGGGAAGAGTAAAAGAGAGAAAAAAAATCAAGTCCCACACAGATTTCAGCAATGCAAACTGAGCCAATGGATAGCTATCAGGGTGGTATACCATTGATGTGCATGGTTTTAGTGAGGCTCTGGTTCTGCACTCAGGATCCAGTACCTGCTCTCAGGGAGTGGGGGCATTGTCTGGTTCAGCCCATGCAACTCCTCAGTGTCTTAACATGTCTGCAGTTACTATCAGGGAGGTAAACTGTAGATGTCTACGGCCTTAGTTTAGCTCTGCCTCTACACTGAAAACCCAGTACCTGGTCTGAGGAGGCATCAGGGCATTGCCTGACTGAGGCCGAGCAACTCCTCAGTGTTCTAACATGTGTGCAGCTGGTATTAGGAAGGTATGCCATTAATGTCCATGGCTTTACTTCAGCTATGGCTGTCCATTCAGGATCTAGTACCTGGTCTGAAGGAGTGGGGGTATCACCTGGCTGAGGCTGTGCAACTAATGAGTGTCATAAGTAGCATGCAGTTGGTATCACGGAGGTATACCATTGATGTTCATGGTCTTAGTTGGGCTGTGGGTCTGCACTCAGGATCCAGTACCTGGCCGGGGGAGGGCATTGCTTGGCTGAAGGCGTGCAATTCCTCGGTGTTCTAACTTGTGTGCAGCTGGTATGAGGGAGGTATACTGTTTAAGTCCAAGGCTTTAGTTGAGCTGTGGCTCTGCACTCAGCATTCAGTACCTGGTCTGGGGGTGTGAGGGTATTGCCTGGTTGAAGCCGTGCAACTCCTCAGTGTTCTAACTTGTATGCAATTGGTATGAGGGAAGTATACTGTTTATGTCCATGGCTTTAGTCGAGCTCTGGCTCTGCACTCAGAATTAGTACCTAGTCTGGGGGGGCATTACCTGGCTGATGCTGGTGCAACTCTTTAGTGTCCTAACATGTGTGTAGCTGGTATCAGGGAGGTATACCATTGATGTCCATGGCTTTAGTGTGGCTGTGGCTCTGAACTCAGTATCCAGTACCTGGTCTGGGGGGGGGTGGGGGCATTGCCTGGCTGAGGCTGTGCAACTCCTCAATGTTCTAACTTGTATGCAGCTGATATCAGAGAGGAATACCATTGATGTCCATGACTTTACTCGGGCTGTAGCTCTGCACTCAGGATCTAGTACCTGCTCTGGAGGGGTGGAGGTATTGCCTGGCAGAGGCCATGCAACTCATGAGTGTTGTAACTAGTGTGCAGTTGGTATCACGTGGGTATACCATAGATATTCATGGCCTTAACTGTGCTGTGGCTCTGCACTCAGGATCCAGTACCTGGTTTTGGTGGGGGGGGGGCATTGCCTGGCTCAGACCGAGCAATGTCTCAGTGTTCTAACTTGTGTGCAGCTGGTATGATGGAGGTATACCATTTATGTCCATGGCTTTAGTTGTGCTGTGGCTCTACACTCAGGATCTAGTTCCTGGTCTGGGGGGGATATTGCCTGGCTGATGCTGTGCAACTCCTCAGTGTCCTAACATGTGTGCAGCTGGTATCAGGGAGGTATACTGTTGATGCCCATGGCTTTAGTCGGGCTGTGCCTCTGGACTTAGCATGCAGTACCTCTTCTGGGGGGTGGAGGCATTGCCTGGCTGAGGTTGTGCAACTCCTCAGTGATTTAACTTGTATGCAGCTGGTATCAGAGAGGCATACATTGATATCCATGGTTTTACTTGAGCTGTGGCTCTGCACTCAGGATCTAGTATCTGTTCTGGAGGGGTGGTGGTATTGCCTGCAGAGGTCATCAACTCATGGGTGTTGTAACTAGTGTGAAGTTGATATCAAGAAGGTATACCATTGATGTTCATGGCCTTAGTTGTGCTGTGGCTCTGCACTCAGCATCCACTACCTGTTTTTTTTCTGGGGAGGCATTGCCTGGCTCGGGCCATGCATCTCCTCAGTGTTCTGACTTGTGTGCAGCTGGTATGAGAGAGGGGTACTGTTTATGTTCATGGCTTTAGTTGGGCTGGGGCTCTGTGCTCAGGATCTAGTACCTGGTCTGGGGGCAGGGTACTGCCTGGCTGATGTCGTGCAACTCCTTAGTGTCCTAACATGTGTGCAGGTGGAATCAGGGAGGTGTACTGTTGGTGTCCACAGCTTTAGTAGGGCTGTGGCTCTGCACTCAGCATCTAGTTCTGGCCTGGGGGGTGGGGGCATTGCCTGGTTGAGGCTCTGCAACTCCTCAGTGTTCTAACTTGTGTGCAGCTGGTATCAGGGAAGTATACCATTGATGTCCATGGCTTTAGTTGGGCTATGGTTCTGCACTCAGGGTCTAGTACCTGGTCTGGAGGGGTGGGGGTATTGCCTGGCTGATGCCGTACAACTCCTCAGTGTCCTAACATGTGTGCAGTTAATATCATGGAGGTATTCTGTTGATGTTCCTGGCCTTAGTTGGGCTGTGGCTCTACACTCAGGATCCAGTACCTAGTCTTTGGTGGGTGGGGGCATTGCCTGGCTGAGGCTGTGCAGCTCCTCAGTGTTCTAACATATGTGCCGCTGGTATGAGGGAGGTATACTGTTTATTTCCATGGCTTTAGTTGGGCTCTGGCTCTGCACTCAGGAAGTAGTACATGGTCTGGGGGGTTTTCCTGGCTGATGCTGTTCAACTCCTCAGTGTCCTAACATGTATGCAGGTGGTATCAGAGAGGTTTACCATTGATGACCATGGCTTTAGTTGGGCTGTGGCTCTGCACTCAGCACCTAGTACTGGTCAGGGGCTGGGGCATTGCCTAGTTGAGGCTCTGCAACTTCTTAGTGCTCTAACTTGTGTGCAGCTCATATCAGAGAGTTATACCATTGATGTCTGTGGCTTTTGTTGGGCTGTGGCTCTCCACTCAGGATCTAGAACCTGGTCTGGAGGTGTGGGGTGGTATTGCCTGGCTAATGCCATGCAACTCCTCAGTATCCTAACATGTGTGCAGTTGGTATCATGGAGGTATTCCATTGATGATCATGACCTTAGCTGGGCTGTGTCTCTGCACTCAGGATCCAGTTCTTGGTCTGGGGGGGTTGGGGCATTGCCTTGCTGAGGCTGTGCAACTCCTCAGTGTTATAACATGTGTGCAGCTTGTATCAGAGAGGTATACTGTTGATGTCCATTGCTTTAGTTGGGCTGTGGCTCTGCACCCAGGATCGAGTACCTGGTCTGGTTGGGTGGGAGTATTGCCTGACTGAGGCCTTGCAACTCATGAGTGTCATAACTAGCATGCAGTTGGTATCACAGAGGTATACCATTGATGTTCATGGCCTTAGTTGGGCTGTGGGTCTGCACTCAGGTGCCAGTACTTGTCCGGGGGGGGGATATTGCTTGACTGAAGCCGTGCCACTCCTCAGTGTTCTAACTTATGTGCAGCTGGTATGAGGGAGGGATACTGTTTATGTCCATGGCTTTAGCTGAGCTGTGACTCTGCACTCAGGATTAGTACCTGGACTGGGGGGGGCATTGCCTGGCTGATGCCATGCAAATCCTCAGTGTCCTAACATGTGTGCAGCTGGTTTCACGGAGGTATACCATTGATGTCCACGGCTTTAGTCGGGCTGTGGCTCTGAACTCAAAATCCAGTACATGTTCGGGGGGGGGGGGAATTACCTGGCTGAGGCTGCACAACTCCTCAGTGTCCTAACATGTGTGCAGCTGATATCAGTGAGGTATACTATAGATGTTGATGGCTTTAGTTAGGCTCTTGCTCTGTGCTCAAAATCCACTAACTGGTCTGGGGAGGAATAGGGGCACTGCCTAACTGAGGCTGTGCAACTCCTCATTGTCCTAACTTCTGTGCACCTAGTACCTTATCTGGAGAGCTGGGGGGCATTCACTGGATGAGGTTGTCTAACTCCTCAATGTACTAACTTGTGTGCAGCTGATATCAGGGAAGTATATTGTTGATGTCCATGGTATTGTTGATGTCCATGGTATTACTTGCACTGTGGCTCTGCACTCAGGATTCACTAACTGGTCTGGCAGCAGGGTGGGGGCATTGCCTGGCTCAGGCCATGCAACTTCTCAGTACCCTGCCTTGTCTGCAGCTAGAATCACAGATGTATACTGTCAAACTCCATGCCTTCAGTTGAGCTTTGGCTCTGCACCCAGGAGCAGTATCTGCTCTGGAACGAGGGAGGGCATTACCTGGGTGAGACCATGCAGCTCCTCAGTGTCCTAAATTATGATGCACTATCAGGGAGATACACCATTGAGATCCATTCCTTTAGTTGCACTGTGCCTCTCAACTGAGGATACAGTACCTCATCCTGGGTAAGCTGTGGGCAGTACCTACCGAAGGCTGTGCAGCTCCTCAGTGTCCTAACTTTTTTTTATTTATGCTTTTTACCCCCGAGCCCTCCTGCCACCGTATTCTCAGCCCGGTCACGGGCTGCCAGCCTCTGTTCCCCATATCGGCCGCTGTCCCCCGATACCCCGTGGCTTTCCCCCCATGGTGGGGCCTGCGGCGCACCCCCCTTATGCAATCGCAGGCACTGGGATTAGGTGTCGGGTGCCCGCCTGGAGAACATATCGAGGCCTTGGCAGCGGCTTCATTCTGGTGGCAGGCAGGCTCATCTTTTCCGTTTTCCTGGGAGGCGGGGTGCAATGATGATGTCATCCGCCCGCCTCCGGTCATCAAGCTTGTGATCTGCGTAGGAACCCCGGTCTCCGCAAAGTCCCCATGCACCGACACTACCCGTGCCTCCCCGGAGAAGGAGAGCTGTCTCACGGATGCTCGATTCTACTCCACCCCGCCGCCCGACGACTCGAGTACGCTCCCAACCCGGGTCACCAGCGTCACAAGCGGAAATCCAACCGCTGCACCGACGGACCGGCCTCAGTGTCCTAACTTGTGTACAGCTACTGCTGTAGCTACAGCTACATCTTAATGCTATATCCTGTCACATATTCACCCAATCCTTACCTCATTAGCAACACATAGCCACAACAGCCATGGTTACCATGTACTTTGTACTTCCGTAATACAGATACTTTTCATCGTAAAACTGCTATACATATAAATAAGACACACCATCTGTTAAATATCAGTGTTTGTAACAGAATTGTGCAACACCTCAGCTTTTTCTCATAGTTAATCTCTATTTGTTTCAACAGATTAGCAAAGAAGAGAAAAATCATTTTTTTCCCGAGCAACCCAAAAGTAAGTCATCAACCTTTTATTCTTGTTTTAATAGTCTGCAGCTCAGTATGCAATGATGCTACATACAATAATAATTTCAGGAGTATTGCAATTGTGTATTTATCATCCTATTTTTTTTCCAGGCGGTGCTGTCATAGCCAGACACGGGGGGGGGGGGTGAAGCAATTCTACTCAAACACTAATGTGTTGAATATCTTTGCAGCTGTGGCTGCAACAGGCAACAGAGAGAACCACTACTGCACCACGACTTTCTTCTACAGTCTCTTTTGGTCATGGCAGATATGAGCAAAGCAGAACCACAAAGCCACCTGATGCCACAGTGAGTGGCAGGTAGTATAGTGTCATTGCCTGCCTGGGGGGTGCTCCATTGACTTGAAGACTATGCAAGCTGTCATCCTGCTGTCTACAGTATGACTTCCTGCCTGTTGGTGGCCACCTAGATAAGTCTAGTGGCACTACACTTACCTTTTGGAAGTACATACCCAGACTACCCTGATGATAGACCTTTGACTTACCTGCAAAATGGGACTGCACCAGATATGCATACGCACACCCTCTTTACTGCCACTACAGATGAACCACATATCAGTAGTGACATTGAGTGGTACATCTATATAACATGAGCAAAGAAATCCCTGTGTCCTGATTGGCTGAGACTTGGTTCTAGACATTGCATTTAGAGAGTGACACCACTGCCTAAACCGAGTCCCTGCCAACCAGGGCAACTCACAGAATCCATAAGCCACCTATTTCTTAGTCTTCATCACAAACATGGATACAGCCTTTACTCATATATAAAAAACTTGAACTAGGCCCTTAAAATCAAAGTCCATTAAATTAAATAAAGTAAATAAATAATTTAATGTTACTTACACTCATGGGCCCCCCTTACACACATATACAAATTAAACAAAATCAAGTACTATTCAGAGTTTCCATTGCTGGTGTTTCTTTGATGACCATGAAAAAAATCACCCTTCTGCCCCTACCACTTTGTCAGGCAACTCCGTGCTCCTTACCTAGCAACAGTCTTTGTTTGCATGCCAGTTGAGCTCTGAAGAATCTTGAATTCATTTTTTCCATGGTGCCATTATGTGTGTGTGTGTGGGGGGGGCATTCTACTGCTCAGATAATGCAGAGCTTTGAATCCTATTCTGTGGTAAACAATCACACAATGCATTGAGTGTACAGAAAGACATATGACTGACAGGTACAAAACATCTGTGGAAGGACTATTTGACATTATCTAGCAACATTTTACTATATCTTTTTTTTCGTGACTTTGAAAACTTTTAGAATCTTCTTTTTTTCAAAGTTGCCTGTGGGCAAATTTTATATAAGCAATAAGACATGTCTAGGTGTTGGTAGTACTGAGATACCCACACACCTTGAGGCTGAAAGCCCCCTGACCTGCAGTCTTGTGCCTAACTACGCCTCTGTGTGTGTGGGTATCTTAGTATTATCAACACCCAGCCATGTCTTATGGCTTACACAATGCACTGGCACATCACCTTTGCACTGCCACATGACACACCTACCTAAACTGCTTTACACACATCCCACAAATGTGCAAATGCATCTCACATCCACTACATACATGTCCTTTATGAGTCTTGCATAAATACTCAAAGTACAATAAATCTTATGTTCCATGGTTCTAAACAAACAAATATCTTTTATGCAGAATTCGAAGATGCCAAAATCCTGGACCAATATGGAGGTGCTGGCCATTGTTCAGGCTGTTTGGCAACACGCAAACCCCAGCTTTGTGATGCAAGCAACAAATCTGAGTCTCTAGCACACCTCGGTGGTCGTCTGCCCCACCCACCTCCCCACTTGCAGGTTATAACTGCTGGCCACTAGAGGGACTCAGCACTCTCTCTCTATATTTCCATGCCCAGATAGCTCCAGTGCCCCCCCTTGCTGGTTCTCCACACCTATCTACAGCATCTCTCCTCTCCTCCACCTGGCCTCCACCTTCCTTGCGCTTCTCTGCCACCTGTCCACCCTATAACTACTACCCCTCTGGACCCCTACCCCAGCCCGCAATTACTGACCACTAGGAGTCGCTACCAAGCACCCTATTTTCAGGCCCAACCTCTGCCTGCCCCGGTGCTTGGACCCTGAATTTTTGACTCCTACGCAGGTCCATTCTCCTAATTCCCTGGGCAAGTATCAAACCTGGTACCTTGTATCCCAGAGGCAGTGTCGCTACCACTGAACCAAAGTGGCACTAACGGTCACAGCCTAACCGCGTCCACTTCTTTCTTCCGTCACCTTTTTTATCTCTTTAGCACTATGCTTGCCACACACCTTTGGACTTGCCTCATGCTCAGCTTATGTCCAGGGACACTGGTTTACCGGGATTGAGAAAGGGCAAATTCCATTTTGCACATTGTAAAAAACGGTACTGTCACCAGTGTCTGCTAAGCCAAAATCCGGTTTTACCGGTGTTTGGTTTTGTGCACTTTATTTAACAATTTTAAACTCTGCTAACATCATTTTAGTAGTTTTGACCTCCACTACTGCACATCCTTCCATCCTTGTACCAATTTAAAGTTATTTTAGGTACAAAATATGATGGCAGCAACAGCACTACAGCCCTCATCCCTGAGCTGTGATGGAAGCAGCAGTAAGGCCCCCATCCCTCTGGTGTGATGGCAGCACCAACAACACTACAGACCCATCCCTCTGGTGAGATGGCAGCAGAAACAGCACTGTGTTCCCCCCTCCCTCAGGTGTAATGGAAGCAGCAGCACTGCGGTCCCTATCCATTAGGTGTGATGGCAGCAGTACCACGTTCCGCATTCCTCAGGTGTGATGGCAGTATCAGCACTATGGCCCCCACCCATTAGGTGTGATGGCAGCAGTACCACGTTCCACATTCCTCAGGTGTGATGGCAGTATCAGCACTATGACCCCCATCCCTCAGGTGGGACAGCAGCAGTTCAACATTCCCCATCCACCAGTGGTTATGGCAGAAGCACTACCCTCCGCCTCTCAGGTGTGATGGCAGTAGCAACAATGCAGTCCACATCCCTCAGGGATTATGGCAGTAGTGACAGCACTATGATCCCCTTTCTTCAACACCCACACCCCACATGCACAAGTTACAAATTGCTTAGTCTCTTTGCTTGTTAGAACTCAGATGTGAATTAATCTGAACCACCACCACTACTAAGGTGGACCACATTTGTTTTTTCCTATCATTTAACTGCCTGAATTGGATTTCTGCCAGTGACACCACTGATCAGGGTTTGGGAACAGGTTTGAGTGCTGGAAGACAGGCTGGGCAGGGGGGTGAAGGCTTGAGTGTCCAACAACCACTCGCCTTCTCTTCAGAGTGAGGGTATATTCATAGCTCAGCATTTGCTGGCCCCAGGTGGAGTCTGGAGGCATGGCAACACATTGGCCCTCATTGCGGAAGAGATCGTGATGGACGTCAGCTTGTGTCTTGTCATCACGCGGCCTGTCACGCTCCCACAAAAATGGAAAACACCTGCTGGCTACCTGGAGGATGGTTTCTGGTCCCTCCGTAAGCATGAAGTCCCAGACACACGTGTCTGTTCTGACCCCTGCCATGCCTGGGCTATACAGGAAGCTCTTTAAGGTGATTGTCTTCTCTTGTTAACCTCCCACAGGGGCCCACCAATGAAGGGTTAATTCAGGTTACAAGGTAGCATGGCCATAAGGGGCAGTGGATGGTGGGGGGAACTCAGCAGCAGTGATAGGGGGACTTGGCAGGGCTGAAGGAGTGGATGACCAGGGGGTAGGAGGAACAAAAAAAAAACTGCCTGAATTTGCTTCTTTGAAATAGTGTCTTCACCTAAAAAACAATTCACAAGTGATTAGTGGAGGACCTTCTAATGCATCTCACAAACATGTGGATTCCTTTTTTTTCCCTTGGTCTCCATGAAAAGGGTGTCTCTCAGTTTTCATGTCTGAGCTCAGATGTGAATTGAGCACCACTCTACCCACCAGCATCATACAGTCCCTGGGGTCTTACCTTCCATGTCACTGAATGTGCTTTCAAATCCACTGGCCAAGCATAAGTACACTTAAACATGTAACATTTGCTTTTTATTAAGGCAGTCTGTCAGAAAACTTTTTGTTGTCACATACACTGACATAACAGGTGGCAGAGAAGGTGCAAATGATGAAATGGGCAGACTAGGTGGGCTGTCAAAGTCTATATTTCTATCCCATTTGCCTAAATAAGTAGTAAGGCAGCTTGTGCCTTGTGAACATACTTTCATTCAGACTCACTTTCAATCAAACAACTGAGGATTTTGGATGGCCCTGCTTATGTTTTCTTACACCAAAGTGGATGTATAGTTGACAGAGCACTGTAAATAGCCTGAGGCAGCACTACTGCTTGCAATGCCAGGGACTCAGACCAGAAGTGAATTCGGGTTGCTAGAGGCCTGGACCTGGCCAGGGGAGTAGGATCGAGCTCCTGGGGGGCTGCTCTCTTCCTCTGGGAACGGTGGCTTGTGGGTCCTGCTGCTTTACTGCCACCTGGGTGACCACAGGTGGTGGTGCAATGAGGCTGCGGAGCATTTGGGAAGAGAGGAAGCTAGCCAGGATCTGGAGTAGCGGCATGTCTCTATGTGCCCTACTTCCTTGGATCCCCTTGAGTGTTGGTGCCCTCAGGGACAGAGACCAGAAAACCAGTAACAATCACCCCACATCGGCTGCTGGTAGAAGGGACCCAGCTACCCCAGACTTCATAACCAGTTTCCATGAGGGACCCACTGGGCTGCCCGACACACATTAAAGGACTGTGGATGGGTGACCTGGGGTCCCCTCCCTTCCTACCGGGGTACAACCTAGGCAGGATGGGTGCAGGCTCACAGGAGCTCCTGAGCATTACCTGGGGTGAAGCTAGGGGATACCCAGCCTAGAGAACTCTGAAAAGTGGAGACTGATGCTGTGAGAAGGGGGCAGAGAAAGAGAAAATAAAAACATTTAAAAATATGCTGAAATCTTAGGGATTCTGTGCAGTGAAATGCAATTTCCGTGAGGCACTGGTACAAGAATTCAAAATCCGCAAACCAAGCAGTATTCCATGATTTTTACCGGTGTTACAGGTAAAAATGGAAAACCATTGTCCCTGCTTATGTCTGTTGCCACTGTCTTACCCATCTATCTCAGTGCGATTGCACACATGCCAGTCGGTTGCACCCCTCTGTGCACTGGTACTGCACCCCTCCTGTGTATCTGAGCCAGCTCTCGCACACCTTGGTGCCACTGGGTGCTTCTGCCCACCTTGCCCACCCACCAGCTTCCTCCAAGCTCCCACCCCTAATGCACATGGGAGTCTTATCATTCTTGCTTTCCCATCCTGTACTACACTGCCCACACCCTGTATACTGAAAATCCCCTCCCCCCCCATGTCTGTCATAGAAATACCTTTCACCACCACCTGGCCAGGGTGTTAGTTATGCTACTCCTCCTGTCAGGTAACATTCACCCCAACCCTGGCCCTGTTCACAACAACTCTGCTACTGGCCCCCCTGGACTCTGCGTGGGCTCAATGAATATCTGTAGCCTCCTGAAAAAATTTGACTCACTCCAATGCTGGGTCACATCTCATAATCCAGATGTCATCTCCCTGGTTGAGATCTGGCTGACAAAATCCACTCCTGACTCCTTTGTCTCCCTCCCTGGATACTCCCTCTTCTGGGCCGACCGGGCTGGAAGACGGGGTGGTGGCTGTGCCATTTACATTAAAGAATCCCTCACTGGACTTGCCCTACCAGCACCTGCTCTTGATTGTGGGGCTCAGGCGCTAACACTGAAACTGACCCCTGACCCGTTGAAGGGCCCACTCTATCTAACTACAGCCTACATACCCCCTAAAAACCAAACACTGGCTCTAGCCTCCCTTACGGAATACCTTGCCTCGCTACCCCACCCCTCGGACCAAATACTAGTGGGCGACCTAAACATCAATTGGCTTAGCCCCTCTTTCTCCTCTGCCCGTGACTCCTTTGCTGCAGTCAATATGACTCAACTCATTACCCATCCCACCAGGACTAACCCAAAGAGAGGCACTAGTACTCTACTCGATGTGGTCCTCTCCAATCGCCCTAATCAGATCCTCGATGTCCAAGTCCTTCCTGACTCACTTAGCGATCACTCCCGCATACTTTTTCACTGGACTTCCACAGTATCCAAACCATTAGCTCAGTCCGTACTTCGACGGCGCCTGAAACCAGGTGGTCTGAAGAAACTCAAGGAACTTCTGTCCCAAATTGATTGGTCTCCTATACAGTATGCCCCTGACATTGATACGGCTCTAACCTTCTTTATTCAAATGTTCAATAAAGCCTGGGATAGCTTCGCTCCACTGACAGCCCACCATTCCAAAGTGCAAAATGCTCCCTGGGTAACCCCAGCCCTGATCCAACAACTCAAACATAGGGATAACTTTTGTCACCATGCTACTGAAACTGGCCAGCCCAGTGATAGGCAGGTGTATGCTGCTGCCAGAAATAAGTGCACCTAGGCTATCAGAAAGGCCAAGGCTGATCACTATCAGTCCTCGCTTACCTCCTCCTGGGGGAATGCTAGAACATTCTGGGATAATATCAAACAGTTACATGGGAGCACACGCTCTCCTCCTCCCTCCCAGATCAATATCAATGGCACTATCTCCTCTGACCCAACCCTTATAGCTAACTACCTCAATACCTCCTTCACGGATCTTAGCCCTACCCTCCCTAATGATTTTTTCAACCCTCCCCCCCTGCTGCCTGCCCCAGTCATTTCACGCCCGTACTTTCACCTTCGCCGAGTCTCTGCCCAAGAACTCAGACCTCACCTAGTCAATGCCCTTAGGAGTAGTCGCACAGGCAGTGACACCCTGGATCCATGTATCCTTCGACAGGTTTTAGATCTGGTCCTTACCCCAATCACCAGCCTCCTCAATAGATCTCTCTGCCTGGGGCAATTTCTGTCAGTCTGGAAAATTGCCACAGTCACACCCATTCTTAAAGGTGGAGACAGGTCCTTGGCCGGAAACTACCAGCCTATCTCCATTCTCTCTCCTCTCTCCAAAGCCCTGGAAAAAGTGGTGGCATCTCAAATTACTGACTACCTCACCAACTACAACACTCTCTGCCCTAAACAGCACGGTTTCCATTCTGGCCATAGTACCAGTACTGCCCTCCTATAGTTTTCCAATTTTCTCCACTCCTCCCTAGACGTGGGCTCTCTGGCTGGTGCTGTGTTCATAGACCTATCAAAAGCTTTCAACACCATCTCCCATCCCCTCCTTCTGGATGCCCTCAGTCACTCCGATTTTGCCACTGGGCCTGTCTCCTGGTGTGCCAGCTATCTGTCAGCGCGCTCACAGCTTGTTAAAATTAGCGGGACTCACTCCAACATCTGTCCCATCTGCTTTGGTGTTCCCCAGGGCTCCATTCTTGGACCCTTACTCTTCTTCCTATACCTTAACATCCTACCAGCTTCCTGTACTGGAAATATATTACTGTATGCAGATGACGCCGTCATCTTTGCCACTGATCGTAACCCTATCGCTCTCCAGGACTCCCTGCAAAGATCCTTTAATGAAACCGAGGGTTGGTTCAAGGAACATAGACTGGTGATAAATCTCAAAAAAACCAAAACCATCATCTTCACTCACCCACAAAACAAGTCCTGCAACTTCAAACTTCACATACACTCTGGCTCCAAGTTCCCGCTCGAGCAAGTCTACTCCTATAAGTACCTTGGGATCCATTTTGACCCCACTCTCTCCTTCCATGGCCACATATCAGCTCTTGCCACAGCTGCAAATATCCGACTAGGCATCTTACACCGGTATAAAAACTGTCTCCCCCCCGAGGCCCTCCGACTCGCGGTCACTTCATCCATCCTGTCACTAGTGGATTATGGGCTGCCAGTGTATGGTGCTGCTGATCAGACCGCTCTCAACAAAATTCGCACTATTCTAACAAGGCCTGTAGGCTAATTTCTGGGGTGCCTAGGTTAACACACACCTGTCAGCTATATGCTAAAGCCATGCTGCTTGATCTGGATGAACGCCTTAGATATCAGACCTGTATCATAACCAAAAAAACCTCTCCTTGGACTATCCCCACCGGGTCTGACAGCCACCATCCACCTTGCAAAACCACAAGTTCATACTCGTACCTCTGGCAAAACCACCCTATCTATTCCCAGGGCCAGGACCTCACACGGTCAAAGAGCCTACAGCTACAGAGCCCCTTACTGGTTCAACACACTGCCCCCTTCCATCTCTGATGCCCCATCAATATCCTGTTTCAAAACATCCCTACGGAATCACCTACTTAATACTCCGAAGCTGTAATTGTTACTAGTTTTAGCCTTACTCAATAGTTATGACAAAGCCACCTGTTTAGCTGCTTATAGACTGCCTAACTATCTTATTGTATGCATCATTCCTGTTTGTACCAACTTGTTGTATTCCCCCATTGTTGTATTTTTTATTGTTGTAACATACTGCTGTGCTGTGTTCTGTCTTTTTGTGACAAGGTACCTTTGTAAATGAGCCTCTGGCTCAGAGGTTTCCAAACCGCTGTTCAAATAAATAAATAAATCATATAACATATTAACTATAGTAGGATAATAATATCTGTGGTGCAATAGCGTAGCAGCACACATTGCTGACAAATAGCACACTGGTTATACATGTGACAATTTCAAGACCTACAACCAGAAGGAGTTATACAACAGTGCAATGTTTCATCTGATGTATATAAAAAAAAACTGTTCTCAAGGGTTCTAAGCAGCCACAGTCATGTGTTTCACTTGACCCAGTTAAGGCTGCTACCGGTAAGAGTAATAAGAGTGCAACAACTATGAAATTCCAATGCCACAGATTTGCAGTCACTTAGAAGCTAATCAGCATGGTGATTTGTGGCCACCAATATTCGCTGTCAAATTTATTTCACGCGAGTAGCTGACTGGCAGCTTTTTCTGTTGAAGGGAATAAACAAAACATGTGCAGAGGGACTGTTCAAAGTAAGGCAGAGAAGGGACACCAGGGGCTATGATATGACACTGGATGTAGCAAGCTTCAACACAGAGATAAGCATTCATTTTTTTTCCACAAAGACAGTGCTAGCTGAGTGGAATGCATTACCTGCGGAAGTGTTATCCAGTAGGATTCTGTACTCCTTCAAAACAGGATGAGACAGGACAACAGGCAGAGTCAATGGAGGGGAAGGGTGGAAGGGACAGGTAGCTCCAGAATAAGACTCCTAGCTGCACATTCAAGCAGAGTTGATAGACGTCTGCAACTTTATCTGCAGGCAAATGTTGTATGTTCATATGTTCAAATGTCCACTTGTCAAACCCATAGTATTACACTGCATAATAACTGGTCTTTTTGTAAATTAGTCAATCCATCAGCCAGCTACTCTCACTATATACATTAACATACAATGTAACAGTACAAGTTACATAAAATAAAACTTTAATCTATGAGAGAAACGCTTACTACAGTACCTTATCTGTTAGTATTAATACTTAAAATGGAATACTGAAACCTTTTTCAATGAAAGAAATTATTAATTTGCAAAGATGCTGCACCACATGAAACAAACACTACCACAGAGGTCCAACAGCTCACCTGATAACTATAAAATATGTGTTAAATACCAAACCAGTACACATAAAGTTGAACTTGTAATATACTAATGAATAAATTAACTACATAGAAAACCATTACTAAATTATTTACTGCTTCTTTCTTTTCTCTGTTTTTATACAGGTTAGCCATGCCTTGGGGAGAGACAAAATTAACAGATCTGCAGACGAGTGCCGGAGGAAGTGGAAAGTCACCAGCCAGACCTTCTACAAAGCAAAGGGAGTGGTGGGTGAGATGCACAGGAGCACCCAGGAGTGGTATGACATAACATTTTCTATGTGGGAAGAAGCAGGGAAGCCAGCATTTGGTGAACAGCATCATAGTAGTAAGTATATCTTATTAACGGTCTTCAATGTTTAAAATGTTATACCTTCTACAAATCTGTCAGAGCAGTTATATGAATCCAATGACAACTTCAGTATCTTGGTAAGTTTGTGTCACAATCTTATTAGCCAATGTCATATATCACACAAAACAGGATTAGTAGACTGTAATTGTAGTGCAATTCAGTATTCCATAAAAAAAGAACTGTGATTGTTGCCTAACAAGATATTGATATTAGAACGTTTCAGCACAACGCTACTCTTATTTACTCTGCCAATCTCTCAGCACCATACATAGACACATTTTTCTCAAATTTTGAAACATTGTCAAACAACTTCTTAATCCTGTTGAATTGCTTGGTTAATAACATGAACTGCCGAAACTGCAATACAACCAGTATACCTCAAGAGGGTCTGGCCAATCTCAAGATTTACCCATACCTGATGTGGTGTTTGGTCCCAACGTGCACCTGAGGTACCACCAACATAGCAAGCATGGGTAAATCCTGGCATCACCAACACCGTCAAGTGGCATATTACACATCTTATTAATTGTTAGCAGAAAATGATTTATATACTGATTTATTGCTGTGAAGTAAAAAGAAAAAAATAGTGCGCCATAGATCTGCAGCTATTGGTGAAACCTCTGAAACAGTTGCAGAGGTTGGCTCATCGAATGCTGAAACTGTGGTGTGAGGTAACTGATAAGCAGAGTTGTGAGATATACTTTTTCTTAGAAGGGTTTTCAGAGTGCTACAAAACATTCATAAACATTAGTCTGATCTAACAGTTCAAAAGAAAATTCCATGTGTTTTCTTTTTTAAACTTACTGCAGTCAGTACATCAGTGTGCAAGATGTATAACAGATAGCTTTAATGTTCCATATCAGAGGGATTTTGACAGGGAGTAGTGCAAGGGACTGGACCTGGGACATTTACCCATTGTTGCTAGCAGGATTTACACTTTGTTTATCATGTTCAGTAACAAATCAGGAGCCAGCTTTTGTCTTGCCTACTGAATTATTAAATATATGATTGTATAAAACTAATAGGACATGATAGTACATGTGTCATGCTGAAATAACAAAATGTCTTACATATGTTGTATGCGAATCCACAATACCTCACAAAGAGTGTTATCCTACCATGACTCATCATCTGAACTGCATTATGTCAATCATGATATATCTAATCTTTACTCAATGTACCTGCCTTTTCCTATTTATGTTACTTCTAACTGTCCGACTCAGCTAACTTCACAGGTCTCATAAAACATTGTCTTCCGAGACTATTACTAACAGACTAAAGCCAAACAATAATATATAGTACAATATGTAAAACTGTCTTATTTGTCAGACTGTAACATCGACATGCAACACATAGTAATATAGTGCAGCACACCTTCAAGTACTACTAAAGTGAAATTGCATAGTATACACACATATAAAAAACATTAAATATTTGTTTCTTTCTCCCTCAGCTGCAACAGCGACCATGCCTGCTTCCTTCCAATGAGTCCACCTTGTACCATTCCCGGAAGGTGAGAACCGAGGGGCTCCAGTCAAGCAGCTACTAGTGCTCGACTCTGCTGGTGAGTAACAATGAGATACTGGCATCTGTCTTTGTACTGAAGGTCCAATATGTGCTCTTCCATGCTACCATCATTGCCTGGCACAGACCGTGCAGCTAGTCAATGTCGTAGCTTGTAGCACATTGTATCAGAGAAATATTACATAAATGTTTACAGCTTTATTTCAGATGTGGCGCTGTACTCAAGATGTCATGCCTGATCTTGAGGGTCTAGGGGCCACTGTGCACTGAGCCTGTATACAGTTTTAGTTGGGCTGTAGCTGTACACTCATGATCCAGTACCGGGGGGGGGGGGCATTGCCTGGCTCAGACTATGCAACTCTTCACTGTCCTGACATGTACTGTATGCAGGCTTTAGTTACTTTGTCACTCTGCACTCAGCATCTAGTGCCAGGTGTGCGCAGGTGGGGGCCATCCCCTGGCTCATGCCATGAAACTTGTCAGTGTCTTAAGTTGTGTAGAGGTATTATCAGGAAGGTATACTGTTTTTTTTTTTTTTAACTTTATTCTTTATGCCTCCTTCTCTCCTCCCGGAGCCCACTCCTTCCTTCCTCTCAACTCCTCCATTCCGCCTCCGGTGGGATCTGCCCCTAGAGTGCCTCCTTTCCTCCCTCCTGCACAGTGGGGTGTGTCCCTCTTATTGGTGGTCCGGATGGTACCGAGAGGCTATCATCTTGGGCTGCCGAGAGGGGTTTTCCTCGTTTTTTTCTTCCCTGGTTTCCCCCGCCCTCTGAGACGTCCGCACTAGGACGTACGTCCCGAGTGGCGGCGTGCTGACGCACACCAAGCCCTCATGCGCAGCTGACGTCCCCCCTCCCTGGCTCCGACGAGCGGAGCCGCCTCCATCCTCTCTTGGTCAGTGCTTCCACCGGCCGTGAGAGTGATGCAGAACACGGAACGTGTTCATGGCTCCCACCCCTGAGGGAGGAGAGCATCCGTTGGGACGCTCGATCCTCCCTCCCCCCACCGACCCCCGGCAACCCGAGTCCGTTCCCGAACCCGGGTCGCCGGCATAGCGCGAGGTGTGGCGTCCAGCGCCTCAACCCTCAGCACCACCGGCCCGGCCCAGGAAGGTATACTGTTGATGTCCATGGCTTTAGTTGGCTTGCACCTCTGGACTGATGATGCACTACCTGACCCAATGGGGGGGGATGCATTCTCTGGCTAACCCCTTGAAACTCCTCAGTGTGCTACCTCATGTGCAGCTGGTATCAGGCAGGTATACTGTTGATGTCCACATCTTTACTTTGCCTGTAGGTGTGCACTCAGCATCGAGTAGCTGTTCTGGGGGGGAGTGGGGGGCATTACCTACCTGAGGCAGTACAACTCCTGACTGTCCTAATATGTCTACAGCTGATACCACAGAGGTATACTATCCATATCCACAGCTTTACTTAGTCTGTGGCTCTACACTCAGGATCTAATACCTTCTTGTGGGCATGTGAGACCATTGCCTGGCTGAGGTCATGCAACTCCTCAGTGTCGTAACTTGTGTGGAGCTGCTATGAGGAAGGTATACCATTGATGTCCATTGCTTTTGTTGGCCTGCAACCCTGCACTGAGCATCCAATACCTGATCCAAGGAGAGGTGCTATTGTCTGGCTGACTGCTAGAAACTACTCAGTGTCCTACCTTGTGCACACCTGGTATCAGAGAGACATACCATTGATCTACACATCTTTAGTTAGCCTGTGGCTGTGCACTCAGGATCCAGTACCTGTTGTGAGAGGGGGCATTGCCTCCCTGAAGCAGTGCAACTTCTCACTGTCCTAACATGTGTGCAGCTCATATCATGGAGGTATACCATTGATATCCACAGCTCTACTTACTGTCTGACTCTGCACTCAACATCCAGTACCTGGTGTACGGAGGTTGGAGCATTACCTGGTCTGACACATGCAACTTCTCAATGTCCTAACTTTTGTGGAACTCATATCGGGAAGCTATACCATTAATGTCCACAGATTTAGTTGGCCTTTAGCTCTGCACTAACAATTCACTACCTGATCTGGGGGGTGGCATTGTCTCAGTCGGGTCTTGAAACTCCTCGGTGTACTACCTTGTGTGCAGCTGCTGTCATGGAGGTATACCATTGATATTCACATCTTTAGTTAGCCTGTGGCTGTGCACTCAGCATTTATTACCTGTTCTGGGGAGAATGAGTTGGGTGGTTGGGCTCATTGTCTGCCTGATGCAGTTCAACTCCTTACAGTCCTAACATGTGTGCAGCTGATATCACAGAGGTATACCATTAATATCCACAGCTTTATTTAGTCTGTGACTCTGCACTCAGGATCCAGTATCTGCTGTGAGGAGATAGGACCATTGCTTGGCAACTGCTCAGTGTCCTAACTTGTGTGTTGCTGCTATCAGGAAACTATACAGTTCATGTTTACGGCTTTAGTTGGCCTCTACCTCTGCACTGAGGATCCACTACCTGATCTGAAGGAGATGGGGAGGGGTATTGTCTACCTGAGCCCTTCAAACTACTGAGTCTCCTACCTTTTGTGCACCTGTTATGAGTGAGATATGCCATTCATGTACAAGTCTTTAGTTAGCCTGTAGCTGTGCAGTCAGGATCTAGTACCTGTTCTGGGGGGGGACAGCATTGCCTGCCTGAGTCTGTGCAACTCCTCAGCGTACTAACATGTTTGCACCTCATATTAGGGAGGCATACTGTCCATATCCACAGCTTTGCTTAGTGTGTGACTCTGCATTCAGCATCCACTACCTTGTGTGGGGAGGTGGAAGCATTCCCTAGCTGAGAACATGCAATTGCTCAGTGTCCTAACTTGTGTTGAGCTGCTATCAATAACCTATACAATTTATGTTCACGGCTTTAGTTGGCCTGTACCTCTGCACTAAGGATCCATGACCTTATCTGGGGGGGGGGGGCAGTATTGTCTGCCTGAGCCATTCAAACTACTGACTGTCCTACCTTGTGTGCAGCTGTTATCAGTGACATATACCATTGATGTACACACCTTTAGTTAACCTGTGGCTGTGCACTCAGGATCTAGTACCTGTTCGGGGGCAGGGGCAGTGGAAGCATTGCCTGCCTGAGTCAGAGCAAGTCTTCACTGTCCTAACTTCTGAGCATGTCATATCAAGGAGGCATACCATCCATATCCACAGCTTTACTTAGTGTGTGACTCTGCACTCAGCATCCAGTACCTGGTGTGGGAAGGTGATACCATTGCCTGGCTATGGAAATACAACTTCTCAGTGACCTAACTTTTTTTATTTATTATACTTTTTGCAGTACCTGGCTGTTGGAAGTATTTGTCCTAGTCACGGACCCCCGGGATCCCCACGTCTGATTATAACCTGCACTCTTCCCCCAGTCACCCCTGGCTTGCCCCCTAGAGGGTGGGGTTGTGGCAGCAGCCCTTAACACTGCAATTCTGGTATCTGGTCAAGGGAGCTGGCATTGGAGGTGATGAGAGGCCCAGGGGCAGGGTGTCATGAAGACGAGCCAGGCCCAGTTTTTTCCCCCCTGTAAGAAGGGGTGGGGACATGCAATGACCCCATCCCTGAGACATCCAGGCGTCGGTGTGCCTGTGGCAACCCAGCCTCCATTGGGAGTCACTAGACACTGAGCACATGCACCCACCCTCCCCCCGGAGAAGGAGAGCAGTCTAAGGAAGCTCGATCCTTCTCCTCCCCGGCCTGCCCTCCGACGACCCGGGTCCATTCCCGAACCTGTGTTGCCGGCGTCACAAGCAGAAATCCAACTGCTGCACTGACGGGCTGTTCACAGTCAGTGTCATAACTTATCTGGAGTGCGTATCAGTAATACATACCGTTGCTATTCATGGCTGTACTTGACCTGTAGCTCTGCACTGACAATCCACTCCCTGATGCACGGGTGGGGGCATTGTATGGGTAAGGCCTTGAAACTCCTCAGTGTCCCACCTTGTGTGCAACTGGTATCACGTACAGATAACATTGATGTCCACATCTTTAGTTACCCTGTGGCTGTCCACTCACGATCCAGTACATCTTCTCTGAAGGGTGGGGGCATTGCCTGCCTCAACCACTGCAACTCCTCACTGTCCTAATATGTGTGCAGCTGCTATCAGGGAGGTATGCCGTTCATATCCACATCTTTACTTACTCTGTGGCTCTGCATTCAGGATCCAGTGTCTGTTGTTTGCAGGTGGGAGCATTGCCTCATTAAGGCCTTCCAACTCTTCAGTGTCTTAACTTGTGTGGACCTGCTATCAGTAACCTTTACCATTGATGTCCACTGCTTTACTTGGCCTGTAGCTGTGCACTAATGATTCCCTCTCTGATCTGAGGGGGAGCATTGTCTGGATGAATCTTTCAAACTCCTGAGTGTCCCACCTTGTGTGCATCTGGTATTACATAGGTATACCATTGATGTCCACATCTTTAATTAGCCTGTGACTGTCCACTCAGGATCCAGTACCTCTTCTGGGGAAGCTGGTTAATTCCCTGCCTAAAGCACTGCAACTCCTCATTGTCCTACTATCTGTGCAGCTGGTATCAGGGAGGTATACCATCCATATCCATGCCTTTACATAGCCTGTTGCTCTGCATTCAGCATCCAATACCTGGTGTGCATAGGTGGGATCATTGCCTGGCTGAGGGCATGCAACTCTTCTGTGTCCTAACTTTTGTGGAGCTGTTATAAGAAAGGTATATCATTGACATCCACAGCTTTAGATGACCTGTACTCTGCATTCAGCATCCACTAACTGATTTGAGGGGAAGGGTATAGTCTGACTGAGCCATTTGAACTCCTCAGTATCCTATGTTGTGTGCAGCTGCTATCAGTGAGATATACCATTGATATCCACATCTTTAGTTAGCCTCTGGCTGTGCACTGAGGATCCAGTACCAGTTCTGTGGGTGGGGATGGGGGCATTGCCTGCCCGAGGCAGTGCAACTCCTCTTTATCTTAACATATCTGCAGCTGACATCACAGAGGTATACCGTCCATATCCATGGCTTTACTTAGTCTGTGCCTCTGCACTCAGAATCCAGTACCTGGTGTGGGGAGGTAGAACCATTCCCTGCCTGAAGACATGCAACTTCTCAGTTTCCTAACTTGTTTGGAACTCATATCAGGAAGGTATACCATTGATGTGCATGGCTTTAATGGGCCTGTAGCTCTGCACTAACAATCCACTACCTGATTGAAGGCAGAGGAAGGGAGAGCATTGTCTGGGCGAAGCCTTCAAACTCCTGTGTCCTAGCTTGTCTGCAGCTAGTATCAAGGATGTATACCATTGATGTCCACATCTTTAGTTAGCCTGATTCCATTAAACTCCTCAGTATTTACAGTTCAGTACAATTGGTACCACAGAGGTAGACATACACATAATAACATCTACAGACAAATAATGTTTTCCCTTCTTCTATATTTTTTACAGAGGATGAACCATCAACAGAGGAAGCTGCTGGAGCAGCTCACCCCACAGAGGAGGTAGAAATCATAATTGTCGACCCCTCTGTGGAGGAACCACCTATGGCTCCAGCAGCGTGTCAGTCATCAGGTGCTGCAGGTCTGTCTGGGCCTCCAGCAGAGGAACGTAAGTAACTTTAATTATAACACAAACATAATTGAATAGTCAATCAAAAAATCAGACTGCCACTTTCCCACTATTATAAATTCTCTGATAACCAATCACTATACATGACAATCTCTTCTACTGCATCTAGAGCATGCAAATAAATACAATAAATATAAAAAAGTGAGCAATTTATTAAATATGTGTATGTTATGATAAAAAAATAAATCTATATTAGTCTCATCTCAGTAAAGTACCCATAACATGTGAGTTATCCTGGGATTTACCATGCCTGGCAAAGACGTACCCACTCACCCGCACCTTGTAGGCAAACCACTGCAGCTGTGCTAAATCACATCATATCTGATGATATCAAAGACACTGGAGTATATTGTGCCAATCTTAAAATATCATTACAGCATTTCTCACTAGCAAATACTGCTTGAATGTGGTTTGTTACAGATCATACAAGGAATAAGTAAACATACAGTGAACCAGAATGTGTTTTTTGTTATGCCTTATTGCTTAATTAACATATCCATTATAAAGAGTATTCCTCTGTTTAACACTTAAACAACAAAGCACAAGAACCTGTTACCTATACAAAGAATAAAAACCAACAGATTCTGTTTACTTGGACATTTACCCATTCCCTGTATGTTCTATAACAAACCACAGTCAAGCAAAATCCGCATACACAAACACTTAAATGCTATTTTAAAATTACCACAATGTACTCGACCATCCTTCACACCATCAGATATCATTACTTCTTCATTATATGAACCACTTTACATAACACGTTCCACCTAATAACAGAGATCACACATTACAGATTAAAATACTAACCACAGATACAATCTTGTAACACCAACACATACCCAGTTAATCATATGATGCAGCCATATTTCATTTCATGAATCACCCAACTTGGCATAATGATATGCTACAGACTATTAACATCAAAGCTGTATTTCCAGGTCTACATATCTATAAAAAGTTGTTTCACAGTAAAATTGTTTCCTTCCCAATAATTAGACATCATCATGTGAGTACCTGATTTCAACAGTTACAAATCTAACAACAGCAATTTGATTTATTCTGTTTTGCTGAATTAGTTTTCTCCCACAGGTATAACAAATAGTAATTGTGCAGATAACACCATTGTACAATGGTACTGTTCATCTTCTAAAATGAAAAATTCAATGTCAAAGCAGTCTTTGTGTATATATACAAGGGATATGTGTGCTGCACCTGTGTGACAACTAGCTTATTTGAACACTAGCCTCTCACCTTGAGAAACCTCACAAGTGGCAAAGTAACAAGTGGTGTTTCCAACACATCACGGACCACTAGACAAATAACTTTGTAATCCCACAAGTACACCATGCATATGTAATTTATGTAGCTAGACTTTTCAAGTTGACTTCTGTCATATATTATTGATCTCTTAAGTTTGTATCCATGCTTTTTTCTCTACCCATGGTTTCTGTCTTTCATTTTCAGGTTTGTTCCACTGAGAAAGAGATAAAAACAAGCATTTGTCAATGCCGAATGTTGGCTTGCTGGCATTGGCATTGGTAGTGCAGGAGTTAGAGAGATGCATAATAGGAATGGCAATGAAGTATTGAACTGATGCCAACCCACCCCCATGCTGCAGAGACTGATGGGCATTGGAGTGTCCCTTTGGGTGTTGGTCATAGTGCTCATGCCATTTCACCTCTCCTTATCCTGCAGACACCGACAAGTGTTGTGGTGTGCATTGGGGTCTTCGGGCTTTACACTCACCCCATTCCATAAGGAAATACACTGAGATGGGTGTAGTATAGGACAGTGGAGTGAACTTTGGAGCCAAAGCGTCCAAGGCACATCTTGATGATTGTCACTGGCTGCAGGGTGGGGGTGGAGGTGGAATGGCGTGAGCATTACGTCCGACAATCCCAAGTCACACCCCTGACACCTATCAGTCTCTACAGGGCAGGGCATTACGGTTGGAAACCCTAACACCTGAGGCATTTTCACTCCAATATTTCAACATGGACTTTTTGTGACCCTACCTCATGAACAGTGGCACTATCAGTTCGTTAGCCAAAAGGTGATTTTTGCACAGCGACTGTGCCATTTGGCACCACAGGTGTGAAAACACATTTTGCACAGGATGTGAAAAATGACAGCTGTACTTTTCATGAAGAGGTACAAAAAAATGGCAATTTTGAAAATCTGGAGTGAAAATATGAAAAATTGGTGAAGTCATGAGCGTGCATAGAAACTAGGCAACACACGCCTATAATGCAATTATTTTGGGGAATTTTTAACCAAATTTTCAGCATAGGCATTTTGGGACCTCTGCTCATAAACAGTGGCACTGCAATTTTGTTAATCTGTCCCAAAAGTTGATTTCCCACAGTGACTGAGCCATTGTGCGCCAGATGTGCGAAAACACAGTTTGGGCAGGATGTGAAAAATGACAGCTATACAGTTCATAAGGAGGTGTAAGAAAATGCCAGTGTTGAAAATGTGGCATGTAAATATAGCAAATTTGCAAAGTTACAAGGGTGCATGGGAAATATGCAACTCACGCTTGGAACACTGCCATTTTATGGGCATTTGGCACCAAATTTTCAACATAAGCATTTTAGCACCTCTTCTCATGTACAGTGTCACTGTTATTTCCTCAAAGTGCCCCAAGAAGTGATTTCGCACAGCGACCACACTATTCTGTGCCGGAAGTGCGAAAACACATTTTGGGCAGGATATGTGAAATGACAGCTGTACTGTTCATCAAGAGGTGTGGGAAAATGGCAATGGTGAAAATCCAGAGTGAAAATATCACAAATGAACAACGGTGCAAGCGTGCATGCAATCTGCCAATGCACACTCGAAACACAGTCATTTTATGGAGTATCATCACCAAATTTTCAACACAGGCATTTTAGGACCTCTGCTCATGAACTTTGTCACTGTCATTTTCATAATCTGGCCCAAACACTGATTTCCCACAGCGATTGTGCTATTGTGCGCTGG
Organism: Neoceratodus forsteri; assembly: GCA_016271365.2. Taxonomy (NCBI): domain Eukaryota; kingdom Metazoa; phylum Chordata; order Ceratodontiformes; family Ceratodontidae; genus Neoceratodus; species Neoceratodus forsteri. Next base: position 782,649,971 of record CM057458.1, on the reverse strand, counting down.
AAGCGCAGAAACACATTTCAGGCAGGATGTGGAAAATGACAGCTGTACTGTTCACAAGGAGGTGTACAAAAATGACAATGCTGAAAATCTGGCATTAAAATATTGCGAATGCACAAAGTTATGAGCCTGCGTAGCAACTGCACAATGCACGCTGGTAAAACAGGCATTTGTTGGATTTTCTACCAAATTTGGAACATAGGCTTTTTGAGAGGCCACCTCATGAACACTGGCACTGTCGTTTCATTAATGGGTCCTGAAAGGTGATTTTGCAAAGTAAATGCAAAATCACCTTTCAAGGCCGATTACTGCCATGACAGTGATAGAATTCATGAGGAGGGGCCCCAAAAACCCCATGTTGAAAATTTGGTGCCAAGACAGCCAGAGGGCACTGTGCTGAAGATGGCTGCTTGATTCTTCATCTCCCTAGATTCACCAAATATCATCATCCATCCTACAGATTCCAGACTTCCTACCTTCACCAATATCTGAGATCTTACTATATGTACATCGTAGAACAGTTCTGGTACAGTATTTTTATTGCCTCATAATTACTGAACAAGTTATCTACAGCTTTTCAATTTCTCTATTAAGACCTACAATAATGGCAGACCAATCTCCACATAACAGTTCTCTTAATAGAGTGGAGGCAATGTTTCAGCAACTAATAAGTGAAATCAATGTATTAAAAATTGCATTCCAACAAAATATCAATAATATGCAGGCACTTGATAAAAAAATCAGCGCTACTGATGTTAAAGCATCTCAAAATGAAGATTCCATTAACACATTACAGGCTACCACCAGGGAGCAGGACAGAGTTATTAGGAACCTTCAGGACAAAATAGATGATATTGAAAATAGAAACAGACGTAACAACCTTAGATTTCTCGGAATTCCTGAAGGTGTTGAACTAGGAGACACCAGTGCTCTTCTAACTCATGTACTTCCTTCTTTGCTTAAATTACCAGCTGGCCAAGACCTAATCATTGAGAGATCTCACCGCACTTTAAATCCGAGGCCTGGACCTGACCAGAAACCCAGGCCCATCATTGCCAGATTTCTAAACCACGCACATACTGAACTGATTCTTCAAAAAGCAAGGCAATTAGGTGCACTTACTTGGCAAGAAAACAGAATCCTAATTTTCAGAGACTATTCTAAAGAATTATCTAACAAACGAAAAGCTTACAACCCCATTAAAACAATCCTTCATCAGCGTGGAATTAAGTTTGCACTGCGTTACCCTGCAACAATGCCTCTTTTTTTGAATGATTCTACCAGAGATTTCAGTACCACAGAATCTCTCTCTGAATTTCTGAATTGGACACAGCCTGCACTTACATTGCCTTGCGATGCTAATGCAGCTTGTTCCTGCTCCAGCGCAAGCACTTCGCAATTACAATGTCTTGCCCTTCCTGCTGAAACTGTCCTTCAGGTCCCTGAGAAATCTGCAGCCATCATATCTGCCACTGTAGCTCCTGCCAGAAGCTCCGCATGCATACAAGAAAAAAAAGATCTGATTCTTCTCTAAATATTAATACCTGCTGTTTAAATAATATTTCCACCTCTCCAGCTTCCCATGTGGAACGTCACATCAGTTTTTCTACTCCTCTTACCTTGTCTAAAAAATTCTCCCCACTCCAAGAAGATCTGCTCCAAGAAGATCTGCACTCATCTACGGAGGATCTGAGACAGACTGTATCCGATCCCTTTACTCAAGACCAGAAGAAGCTCTCAACGGGTAATAACTCTTCTGATTCTTCCTGGGCTGATCTTGTGTCCAGCTCTCCCTTTAAATCATCTGAACCACCCAAAAAGAAATGGAGAAGAAAATCAAAGAGCAAGGCTACCCGAGGCTTTTCCCACTAAAAAAAAAAAATTTGTAATAAATACTATGGCCCATAATTAGATGTGATATAGCAGTTTCTCACCAGAATCCCTCCTCTTCACACCACCTCACTCGATTCCTTTGGTACATTTACATAAGCGCAGTCTCTACTCGCACCCAACAGGTTTGGAGCACTTAAATGCAGTAAATCGCTATCGCTGCTGAGAAGCCTGTATCTGTCTGTGGGAGGTGAGCCAATTGACACTGGAGTATTTAATCCATGCGGGAGTTACTCTCAATGTATTCAATGGAAAAAAAAATAAATGAGAGAAAGAATAAATATTACAATGTTTGTAAGATCTCTTCTAATTAATCCTTGTGTGGTGCCAGATATTAGTATATATAATTGCTATTTACACTCTAATTTTCATAAGCTTTGGCCACCATGTGGTCAGGTGCATACATACATATATTGAGTTCTGTATTTCCATATCAGTGTGCCCTTAACCCTACTATTATAGCATTTTCCACATAAATCCTATCATTTGGAATGTGGAGGATGATTAGACAAATACTTTAAAATCATTTACTTATTTAATATTTATTTTGCATCACTTCTGGTATGTAGTGCATTAGGTGCATTCCATTATATCTCACAGATTTTTGCACCAAAGTATGCTTCAATTGTATTTCTATACATTGAGTTTTCTGCCTTTCACATTATTCTTCATCCCATTTTCTTACAAATCATTGGAACTTATAAAATGATTCCACAATACACTGATGCACTATGAACCTATAGTATATACTGCATTCCTAACCTAGCTTATGTGGATTAATACACATCGTGCATCCTTTATCTGGCTCACACTGTTTCAGCATTATCTGCCATCATGTTGGTATACTTTATTTAATATTGGACTTATTGCTAGGTCCAAGCTAATTCATTATGTTTGGAATTTAACACTATTACATAATTATCCTTTTTATTTGGTAGAATGATGTTTTGTTTTTTCCAGGAAACGCTTTAATTACCTCAGCACAAATCTCAATTACACTTCTTTAATATACTGTTATATAAAGTTTAGTATTTTAAGATTATAAGGTAAACCGTATCTTGAGATTCACTAATTACTCTACACGCCTAGTAGTGTAGAGTGAGAGTCCTGGTATATTTACCGACTCTTATTGCTCTGCATTTCATAAAAGTTTCAAATTAATATTCTTGTTACTGAGTTTATACTAATGTTTGTTGGTTCTAATGTTTAATTACTTGATATTCCTATCTCTATACTCTCCCTCTGCAAGACAAAATGAATACAAATACTCAATCATCTTGAACCCATACAAGTTAAGGCCCCGCATACATTTGTTTATTATATATATTTACCTTTTGAATCTGTGACATCCTCCAAATTAATGGTATTGAGTCCCTCATTCCTATTTGTAACTAATTACCTTATATCCTAGAACCATGCGTGATCTAATCTTACATTCATGGAATGTCAAGGGACTCAACTCGCCTTGTAAACGTAAGCAAGTACATACCTATCTCAAAAAGCATAAAACACATATTGCTTTCTTACAAGAAACTAAACTTTTATCATAGGATGTCGACAGACTTAAAAGGGACTGGGTCGGTCAAGTATATGCGTCATCTTCTCCATCCAAAACATGGGGTTGCTATCTTAATACATAAATCTCTTAATTGGTCCCCATAAAATCAATAGAGACCGGATGGTAGGTGGATTATAACCCTATTAAACACCACAGCAGGTCTGCTTATGTTTGTGAATGTATATGCACCCAACTTTGATTCACCCATTTTCTTCCATAATCTATCCCAACAAATTATGATTAATAATAAAAATAATTCACCTATTCTTATTGGTGGTGACTTTAACTTTTCTACAAGCATATTTAGACAGAAGTAACTCATCACATGATGCCCACCCCGTAGTATTAATGCTCTATCAATGCTTATGAAGGATTTAGGTCTCTCTGACATTTGGAGACTACATCATCCCAGACAACGAGATTACACCTTTTATTCCTCTTTACATAAATCATATAGTAGGATTGATTATTGGTTCTCTTCTCCCCTTATTACTGAAAAAGTTTTTGATACATCAATTCTCCCTATTGTTATATCTGATCATTCCCCTATCAGTTTGCATTTACTCTGGGATCCACCTTCTTCTAAATCCCCAACTTGGCGTTTAGACCCACTTTTACTCAGAGACCCTGAATTCACTCCTTGGATTAAAACCTAGATTCAAGATTTTCTTTCTATTAACGATACTCCAGATATGTCTCAAGGTACTATCTGGGAAGCATTAAAAGCCACTATTAGAGGTAAAATTATTAGTTATGCAGCGCATAGAAAGAAATTAAGAGAACAACAATTAGCTAATTTAGAAAAATCCCTTCAAGAAAAAGAAACCCAATATTATAAATTAAATAAACCCAATCATAATTCACAGCTTCATCTGGAAATTCTACAATTAAGAATTAAAATTAACGAGTTGATATCCAGGAAAGCTGAACTTGCCCTTTTTAGGATTAAACATGGTTATTGGGAACAAGGGGATAAATGCGGAAAGTTGCTCTCTTTCCAGCTAAAAACTCAACAGATGCAGAGACATATAGAAGGTCTAAAAGATCCATCAGGTCAGACACACGCAGACAACCTTTCAATCAATCGTATTATGCAATCCTTTTACCATCAACTATACTCGCAATCTAATACTACAAATCCCAACCTAATACAACATTTTCTGGAAAAATTGAATCTACCCCACCTATCCCCTCAGGACAAAGCTGTGCTTGATAAACCAATCACTTTACAGGAAATCCAAACTGCTTTATCATCATTTAAAAATGGTAAAGCACCTGGCAGTGATGGGTTCCCTATTGATTTTATAAAACCCTATCTGACACTCTTTGTCCTGTATTAGTCAATGTATTCCAAGAAGCAACCTTAATAAAGAAACTCCCATGCACAATGACCGAAGCCATCATAACAGTCTTACCAAAAAGCAAAGACCCTTTACTTCCTTCAAACTATAGACCAATCTCACTTCTTAATACTGATGGAAAAATCTTTGCCAAATTATTAACTCTCCGTTAGAATCTTTAATGACTAAACTCATCCATACTTCTCAATCAGGATTTATCAGAAATAGAAACAGTTCCGATCATCTTAGCTCATTACTCAATTTAATACACAAAGCAAAACTCTTAAAACCCTGCAGCTGCAATAGCCATTTGACTTTGAGAAAGCATTTGACTCTCTCAATTGGGAATATCTATATCAGGTGCTATCTCATTTGGCTTTACAAATAATTTTTGTGCTTGGATTCAATTATTGTATACCTCCCCTTCAGCTCGAGTTCTCACAAACTCTATTTTGTCCCCCTCCTTTTACTTAGCAAGAGGCACCAGACAAGGATGCCCCTTATCGCCTTCATTGTTTATACTTGCCATGGAACCTCTTTCTGCGTCCCTACATCAATCCGGTACAATTAAAGGCATTACTATTGGTAACTCTCACTATACTTCACTCTCATATGCAGATGATCTCCTTATTTTACTTGAAAACCTCAAAAGTTCTGGGCAACCTTTAGTTAAACTACTGAATGACTTCACCTCCCACTCTGGACTAGCTCTAAACCTTAACAAATCCAAAACGCTACCACTGAATACCCTTTGTAGTCCCCTCATGAACAACTCGTTAGGCTTTCGTTGGGCCCCCCAAGGTATATCTTATCTTGGCATTCGGATCACCCCGACATTGAATAAATTATAGGATGCTAATCTTTCCCCTCTGTTAACCAGTATCCAAACAACACTTGATAGGTGGAAGCTACTTAAACTTTCTTTTAATGGTAAAATTTCCGCCATTAAAATGTCAATAACTCCTAAAATATTATACCTATTTTCCAATATCCCTTTGCTACTTCCCTCTAGTTTTCTTACCAAAATAGACAAAATTATCGACAGCTTCATTTGGGAAGGCAAAATACCTAGATTTAGTCGTAATAAACTTAGATCCCATTGGTCAAAAGGTGGCTTTGGCCTTCCTTGATTCCAAGCCTACTTATGGGCTTTCCGTACATCTCAAACAATTAAATGGTTTAACAAACCCAGCATCCAGTCTCCTTTATGGGTCAATATGGAAACATCCTTATGTCCTGGTAATGTGGCAACTTCTTTCCTTTATAACACACTTACCTCTTCTTTAAAGTCTCACCCTACCATAGCTGCTTCTATATTCTATTGGAAAATCATTCCGACATATTAAATCTAACCCAAACCCTTAGCTTACACCCCATCCGGGTAACCACCATATATCTCTTGATAATCACCCCATTTTTTTCATACCTGGAAAAATAAGGTATTCTCTTTGCAGGATATACTTGAACCCAAGTCATTAAAGTTAAAATCTTACACCGACCTACGAGGCATATGGAATCTTCCCCATCAGGATTTTTGGAAATATCTACAGCTTCGTACCGCATGCAACTCTTACCTCACACCCTTCTCTATCAATTCTCTGTATGATAAGCACATCTCTAAATGGATAAAAACAACATCCAATTTAAATAGCACTGTTTACAAAGATATTTGTGATATCCTGCCTGACTACTCTGTCAATGCTAAAAACAGATGGAGTACTTTGCTACAATATAATATCACGAATGCACAATGGTCCAGATGTTGGCTCTCCTGTCACAAATCTTTTAATGATAAACGCAGTTCCCTCATTCAAACCAAGATCCTTCATTTGTGGTACAGAACTCCTGCTGTATTACAAAAAATGGGTTTATTGAACAATAACAATTGCTGGCGCTGCAGTTCCCCAATGGGGATTTGCTGCATATCTTATGGCACTGTCCCTCATACAAAAAGATTTGGCACTATACTCACAGATTTGCAATGAAAGTGGTAGGTCAGCCTTTACACTAGACCCTAAACATTGCATTCTTGGTATTTTTAATCACCGTTCTTATAAAATTTCATATTCGCAGAGCAGATGGTTAAATATACTCGTCCTTCAAGTTAAACGCACAATCCTCATGTATTGGAGATCCAACATAATCCCTACCCTTCCCGGTATCATTAACCAACTATTGCAATATGCCTCTCTGGACAGTATGACATATATCTTGTCTGACCGACTCATGTTATATAAAAATTGTTGGCAGGGCTTTTTTAATTTTTTGGAATCAACTAAATCTTCCAACACCAATGTATGGACTTAATATATATGGATTTTCTCCTTTTACTGATACATCATTGTAGTCTCGCTTTTTTCCCCTTTTTTTATAGTTTCCCTCTCTCTCTTCTTAACTTTCTTATATATCTTTTCTTTCCTATACTCTGTTCTCAATCGTTCTTTATTATTCCACAATCCTTTTGAAGGTACTTTTTCCTTTTGCAGCATCATATATAATTATGTAACATTTTAATATAAACCGTATCTAATCATACTATCCGCTTTAAGTTCACTACAAATGTCAAGTATATATGCTAATTACATGACCTGTATTGTTTACTATATTTTAAACCAAAAGCTCCTTGTATTATTGTAGCAATGTTCTTATTATATGCTGCCTCAATTTCTTTAAAAAAAAAAAAATCCTCACATTGTATTGTACTGTAAGAGGTTTGTCTGTATATCTTATGAAAAATTAATAAAAAAGTTTAACTGCAAAAAAAAAAATTGGTGCCAAAATTCCAATAAATGCCCAAGATATGCAGCAAAGTTGAAAAAACCCTATTCATTCCATTATACAGCTTACTGGAATTTCCTCAGTTCATGGTCAGCTTTGAAGAGTGCAGACGTGTTCCCGGTCCACCGAAGATCATCGCGCCGGAATCCGGAGGTGAGTATGGGGTGAGAGGGTGGTGTGGGGAGGCAGGGTGAGCAGTTGGTGAGCGCGGGTAGGGGAGGGAGCCACTGAGACCGCGAGGGACTGTTTTTTTCTTTCAGAGACTTTTTTTAAGGAGGATGACACGGGACATTTTCCACGCTGGGGTGGGCTCCGTCTGCAAATTTCTGCAGCCACAGAAAGCTGGCTGGTGGATTGGGCACCATGGGTTGGCCATTGGGTGGACACTCATCATGCTGCTAATGTGGCAGGATGTGCAGGGAGTGGGTCAAGGTGTCTGACGAGCTGCTCGGATTGCAGCGACCTTTCCTTAGATGTGCCGCCATTAGCATGCATGGTGTGGCACGGGCATGCAGGCTGATTGGGGAATGAGGGACGCACCTACTGATGCATGCCCTGCATTCACCTAACAGCGGCCGCGCCTCCAAATCTGCACTCTAACAAGATGTTGACTTGTGCACAAGCACGGCAAGTCAACATAAAAAGTATTGTTTTAAACAGTGTTTCCATTTAAAATGTATTTCTGGTTTGGGAGAAAGTTGGTTAAGCTCTCCATTTTTCTGAGTTGCTAGCACTGTGATAGTTTTATTTATAAACACTACTTTAACAAGGTAAAAGCAAAACAGGGAGGCAGTACTACTGACCATGCAGCACACATGATTGTGCTTAGTGATGAAGTCACTAAGTAGATCAATGGCTCATCATGTCATCACTATGTAGATATCATGAAGATATACACATACTGATTATATCACCAGTCATTCCTCACACAGTCACTCAGATATATACCATAATTCCAGATCTACAACTGATAACCATGCAACAATCACGTTTAGTGATTGCTAATGCATCAATGAACCTCAACAGCACAGCTCAAGAAGTTTACCGTTGGCCTAGCAACTACTACAGATGATAACAGCCATCTCACTTCATGCTACAAAAAACACTAACAATGTGTACCACCATATCAACAATATAAAACACAATATAATTTACTATCACATGCTACCTGAATGTATTCACTTACAAGAATTATTCATGCCTTTCAGCAACATGTTATTTTTGTTCTTTATCCACAAACGTCAAATCATCTGATAACATTATGTGACTACATTAAGGAACCTTGCATCTTTTTAACTATGTACACTTGCTTTTATAAATAATTCACCATTATCTTCACCTGCATGTCTTTGTAGAGCACACATGCTATAGCTACCTACCTACAAATTTCCACCTCCTCCATAGCAATGCATGTAAAATGTACTAAAATGTGCTTGTATGCTATCCTGCATGATAATCAACATGGGAAGTAGAATACAAAACAGTAGTTACTTATGCGATACCCAAATATCAGAACTTTTGGCAATTGAAATCAGAGTTCAATCAGTTATGCCTATGCCACTTGTGATAACCCCGACCACACTTGCCACTTGTGCTCACATATCACATAAGTAATTATGATGTATCCTCTTATAATGAAATCAATTCTAGCAGCAATGCACTTTAATTACAGTATTATGAAATCAAGACAGCTGTACTAATGAACCATAGATGTAAATACAGTGGCTCTATCATTAATTAAAAAATATACTTCACTACAGTACATTAACGTAAGAATACAGAACAGCTTAGTTTACTGACATGTCTCTTGTTCTCATTTTTCTCTCCACCGAGTCTCTTACTGTTCTTTGCACCATCAGCAGCACTCTCAGCCAGCTGATCAAGGCCACGGAGGGTGGTAACAGAGCTGCAGCCCAGCTGCCCATGTCACTGCATCAAAACGTGACTACATTATTGAGCAAAATTCTGAAATGATAGATTTGCAACAGCAACATGGGCGTGTAGGGCATGCGTACTTAATTGCCAACTGTGGTCTTGAGAACAGCAACCGGGGCCTCACCCAAGCCAAAACATTGCTAAGGGAAATGGAGGAGGCCTCAGCTGCATCTCTCGAGACCACCCACGGTCTCATGGTGTGGCTGTCTGAGAACCTGCTGGAGGCTACGGAGGCCATCCACCAACTCCTCCACCAGGACCTGCAGCATCTTCAGGATGACTCATCCTCCAGAGCTCCACAGCAGCAACAGCCCCTCAAAGGTGCCCCACCCACAACAACACCACCACCACCTACCGATGAGGGGCACCAAGTCCCACCAGCTCCTGCACAGTTTTCCTCTTCCTCCTCCTCCTCCTCCTCCTCTCCCCAAGGCACAGCAGCCAGAACACTAGCACTTCTCTATCACTCCTGGACATTTTCCCCCAAATAATCTTTCTTTTATTCTGAGTTATATCACCCCCCCCAACCTGTGTGAAGCACCACTTTTATTTATGTTACTGCTTTTATTTTATTTATGTTTTATTTTGTATCCCTTCCCTCATGTGAAGCATTACAGTTATTTATTTTATTTTTTCGAAAGAATTTAAAAAATATATTTTTAAAAAAAAAGTATTTTTATAATTAAAGCATTATTCTTTCACAATGATGTATTTGCCTCTTTCTTAAAAATACAATAAATTGTGTTCATCTGCTATCATAAATGTATACCATTCATGTTTACAGCCTTGATTAAAATCTGCCCCTGCACTCAAGATCCTGTACCTACTGTTGGTACGTGCAGGTCACTGACTCCATGCAAACAGTTAGTCTTGTAACTTTATGTCAATATCTATGGCATTAGTTGCCATGTACGTGTACACTGAGGGTCCAATACCTATTCTTTGGAGATGGGACAATTGCCTCACTCATGCTATGCACTCCTCAGTGTCCTAACTTGTCTGCAGGTGACATCAGGGAGGTATACCATTGATGTCCATGACTTTACTTGGGCTGTGCCTCTGCACTCATTATCCAGTACCTGATCTGGGGGGGTTGGGGCATTGCCTGGCTCAGACCATACAACTCCTCAGTGTGCTAACATGTGCAGCTGCTATCATGGAGGTATACCATTGATGTCAATGGTTTTTGGAAAGCTCTGGCTCTGCACTCAGGATCCAGTACCTAGTGTCAGGGGAGTAGAGCCATTGCCCAGCTGAGGTCATGCAACTCCTCAGTGTCCTAACATGTGTTTAGGTGGTATCAGAGAGGTATAACATTGATGTCTACACCTTGACTTCAGCTGTGGCACTACAGTCAGGATCCAGTACCTGGTCTCGTGATGTGGGGGCATTGCCTGGCTCAGCCCATGCAACTCCTCATTGTCCTAACATGTCTGCAGCTGGTATGAGGGAGGTATACCATTGATGTCTGTAGTTTTAGTCAGGCTGTGACTCTGCACTTAGTGTCCAGTACCTGCTCTCAGGGGGTGGGGGCATTGCTTGGCTCAGGCCATGCAACTCCTCAGTGTCCTAACATGTGTGCAGCTAGCATTGGGGAGGTATACCACTCATGTCCATGGTTTTAGTCAGGCTGTAGCTCAGCACTCAGGATCCAGTACCTGGTCTCAGGGGGTGTGGGCAGTTGCCTGACTGAGGCCGTGCAACTCCTTAGTGTTCCAACTTGTGTGCAGCTGGTATCAAAGAGGTACACTGTTGATGTCCATGGCTTTAGTTGGGCTGTGGCTCTGCACTCAGGATCTAGTACCTCGTCTGGAGGGGTGGGGGTATTGCCTGGCTGAGGCCATGCAACTCCTCAGTGTTCTAACTTGTGTGCAGCTGGTATGAGCTGGTACACAGTTCATGTCCATGGCTTTAGTTGGGCTGTGGGTCTGCACTCAGCATCCAGTTCCTGGTCTGGGGGGTGGGTGCATTGCCTAGCTGAGGCTGTGCAACTCATGAGTGTTGTAACTAGTCTGCAGTTGGTATTACAGAGGTATACCATTGATGTTCATGACCTTTGTTGGGCTGTAGCTCTGCACTCAAGATCCAGTACCTGTTCGGAGGGGCATTTCCTCGCTAAGGGCTTGCAACTCCTCAGTGTTCTAACTTGTGTGCAGCTGGTATGAGGGAGGTATACTGTTTATGTCCATGGCTTTAGTTGAACTGTGGGTCAACACTCAGCATCCAATTCCTAGTCTGGAGTGGTGGGGGCATTGCCTGGCTGAGACTCTGCAACTCATGAGTATTATAAATAATCTGAAGTTGGTATCACAGAGGTATACCATTGATGCCCATGGCCTTAGTTGGGCTGTGGTTCTGCACTTAGGATCCAGCACCTATTCATGGGGGGGGGGCATTGCCTGGCTGAGGCCATGCAATTCCTCAGTGTTCTAATGTGTGTGCAGCTGTTATGAGGGAGGTATAATGGTTATGTCCATTGCTTTAGTTGGGCTGTGGGTCTGCACTCAGTATGCAATCCCTGGTCTAAGGGGAGTGGGTGCATTGCCTAGCTGAGGCTGTGCAACTCATGAGTGTTGTAACTAGTCTGCAGTTGGTATTACAGAGGTATACCATTGATGTTCATGACCTTTGTTGGGCTGTAGCTCTGCACTCAAGATCCAGTACCTGTTCGGAGGGGCATTCCCTCCCTGAGGGCTTGCAACTCCTCAGTGTTCTAACTTGTGTGCAGCTGGTATACTAACATAGTAAAATGCCAGCAGAATAGGCCTAACGGTCTTTCGTGTCTGCTCATTTGGTCAGCTCCCACCCTGGGTGCTGACCTTGCTGTCCCCCTCGCCATCTCTGGCTTCTCCCTTCCCAGTTCCGGATATTCTTGCTGCATTGGATTTTGCTTCCAGAACCCTTCCCCTGTACCTGTCCCACCCCCTCTTGAACCCCTCCACTGTCTCTGCCTCTACCAGCCCCTAGGCAGTGTATTCCATGGCTCCACCACCCTCTCAGTGAAGTAGCACCTCCTCCTTTCTCCCTGAATCTTCCTCCCTCCAGCTTCCACCCATGCCCTCTAGTGGCCCTTCCTCCTTCCTTCAAGCACCCTGACTGTTCCTCCCTATTTACCCTCTTCATGTACCTGAAGACCTCTATCATGTCCCCCCGGTCCCTTCTCTCTTCCAATGTGTACATATTTAGCTCTTCGAGCCTCTCCTCATAGGTCCTGTCCCCCAAGCCCCAAATCATTTTGGTTGCCCTCCTCTGGACCCTCTCCAGGAGGTTAATGTCCCTCTTTAAGTGTGGCCTCCAAAACTGCACGCAGTACTCAAGGTGCGGCCTCACCAAGCAGTTATACAGACGGAGTATCACTTCCCTGCTTCTGGAGGTGATCCCCCTAGCGATGCATCCCAGCATCCTGTTGGCCTTGGCTGCTGCCCTCCTACAAGTCTCAGAGTTGTTCATCTTGACATCCACCACCACCCCAGGTCCCTCTCAGCCAGCGAGACTTGTAGCATTTCCCCCCCCCAGGGTGTACACTTGGCCTGGGTTTCTGGCCCCCAGGTGGAGTACCTTGCATTTCCCTGCATAGAACCTCAGCTTCCACTTTCTAGACCATCTTTCCAGAGCCTCCAGGTCCCCCTGTAGGACCACCCTCCCCTCCATCCCATCCACCACCGCCCCCAGTTTCGACTCATCTGCAAAGAGACTCATCTCACTCCTGATTCCTGTCCTTATGTCAGATACGAAGGCGTTGAACAGAAGGGGCCCAATTACTGATCCCTGTGGGACCCCACTAATGACCCTCCTTGGGGATGAGACTATCCCACCAACTACGACCCTCTGGGTCCGGGTCCTGGAGCCAATTGCCTATCCATCTGATCATCTGGTTCCCACCCCCATTTCTCCCAGCTTATCCAACAGGCCCACGTGAGGAACAGAGTCAAATGCCTTGCTGAAGTCTAGAAAGAGGACATCCACTGGTCTACCCAGGTCCGGCACTTGTCACCCAGTCATAGAACTCCACCAGGTTTGTCTGACATGATTTCCCGGGATGAATCCATGCTGTCATCATCCAGGCACCCTGACTTATCCAGGTCCCCCCTAGCCTCTCCTTGACAATGCCCTCCATCACCTTGCCCACCACCGATGTCAGGCTGACAGACCTGTAGTTCCCTGCCACCTCCCTTGATCCCCCCTTGTGGATAGGCACTATATGCACCACCTTCCAGTCTTGGGGCACCCACTCTGTCCTCAGAGAGATGGTGAAAAGCTCTGCCAGGGGTTCGCCAGGACACCTGCAAGTTCCTTCAGCACTCTGGGATGTAATTTATCTGGCCCCGGTGCTTTCTCCGTCTTAAGGGAGCTGAGGGCTTCCCTCACTCTCTCTGCTGTGATTTCCACTTCTGGTACCTCTTCTCCCTGCTTAGCCCTCCCCCCACCTGCCGGTGATGCCTCCCCCTCTCCCCAGACCTGCCGATCGGTAAGGGTCCCCCTCCTCAGTATCTCTGTCTCCTCCCATGTATGATGCAGCACCCCCATTTTCCCTGGTGAAAACTGAGGTGAAGTGCTCATTTAGTACCTCAGCCTGCTCCCCCAGGTCTTGTGCCCATCTCCCCCCTGATTTAATCCTGCTAATCTGCCCCTTCACCCTTCATTTTTCCCCAATGTAGCTAAAGAACCCCTTGTTCCCGTCTCCTAATTTCCCTGGCCAGGTTCTGCTCCTTCCTTGCCTTAGCCGCCCTCACCACTCTAGTGGCCCTTCTAGCCATCAGCTCGTACTCCCCTCAATCCCTTTCACTCCTTGATCACTTGAATTGCTTATAGGCTGCTTTCTTTCCCCGCACCACCTCCTGGACCTCCCTGGTCCACCAACAGGGTTTTTGGGCCCTACCGCATTTTCGTCTTACTCTTGCACAGGTGCTGGTAGCATCCTGCACCCCTCTCCTGATGATTTCCCACCTACTATCAGCGTCCATGTCTGACCCAATCCCATCCAAATGCTCCTTAAGGATCCTTCCCATTTCCTTACAATCTGCCCCCCTGAAGTCGGTTACTTCCGTCTTTGTGCAGCCTTCTACCCCTCCTAGGTCCAGGCAGAACCAGACTGTGGCATGGTCACTCCCCGCCAATGGGTCCCTTTCCTCCAGGCCCCCAATCTGGTCACTGTCTGCCAGGACCACATCCAGTACCCATGCCTCCCTGGTCGGTTCCCTCACCTGCTGAGTTAGGGACGCGTCTTGAAAGACATCCAACAACCTCTGTTCCCTGGTCACAGAGGATGTCATAGTCTCCCAGTCTGTTCCTGGTATGTTTAAGTCCCCAACACCACCACCGTTCCTCTGCCCAGTCTGCACTGTCTCCTAACATCTGCCACCAGACTGTCCTCCAGCGCTCCTCCGCCAGGGCAGGGGTCTATACACCACCCTATTTTACTCTCTTGCCCCCCCTTGTTATCAAGGTGACCCAAATAGCCTCCACGGTTCCCTCCACCTCCTCTACTCCCCCTATGCCAATGCGGTTTTTGACTATCATTGCTACCCCTCCTCCCCTTCCTCCCCCTGTCCTTCCTGAACATAGTGTAACCCTCCAGGTTCAGGTCCCAGTCATGTCTTGCAGTGGCCCAAGTCTCAGTGACCACTGCCACATCCACTGCTCCCTCAGTTAGCATCGCCTGGAGCTCAGGCATTTTATTGCCCAAACTCCTGGCATTTAGCAGGACTACCTTCCACCCTTTCCCTATAGTTCCATTTCCCTGCTCGTGTTCCCATGGGGATTATGTTTTCCCTGGTCTGCACTTTGCCAGTCGGCCTTTTCCTGCAATCCTCCTGGTCCCCAGGGGTGAAGAAGAGTCCTCCTTATCGGCACCCCTTGACAGCCTTTTCTCCCATCCCACCCCTTCACAAGTTTAAACCCACTTTCACCAATGAACCCTCTATTTTCAACTTAAGGATTCCCTCCTCCAAATTGAGATGTAGTCTATCTCTAGCATACAGCTCCTTATCCTCCCAGGTCTCACCCCAATCCCCATCAACCCATACCTCTGGCCTCACACCACTCCCTGAGCCACTGGTTTATCTCCTAATTTTCCTTTGTGTTCCCCACTAGCCCTTGGCACTGGCAGGATTTCTGAGAAGGAAACTGTGCATCCTATGTCATGACAGACCCTGGTGAGCTCCCTGAATCTTGCCTGTATCTCTAGCTCGCTATTTCCCTCAATGTCATTTGTACCCAGGTGGACCAGTATGTCTGGGAAACCCCCACAATCCTTTGCCAGCTGATATACCTCATGCTTAGCCCTGTGCACCGTTAGTCCAGGGAAGCATCTTGTTCTAACTGGCCAGGCTTCTCCATCCCTATCCCATTTGATACCCCTGATCATAGAATCCCCAGCAGGAGCACCTTGACCACTCCTTTCCTCCATTCCCCCTTCCATGTCCCTCATCCTTTCTACAGGCCCTCCACCCAGCTGGCTCCTTGTTCCTCCCCTATCTGGGTGCCACATGCCACCCTCCTTATTTACCATGACCACCCCCTCCCCTCCAATCCTATGCCTCTCCTCCTCCTGAGTATCCTTCTGTACCTTGCTAATTCCCCCCTCACTGCTCGCAACTGGTCCTTCTCCCCCATCTGCCAAACTAGCCTGGCTCATCCTCCCTTCCTTCCTGTCTTCATTTAGTTCCTCCTTGCTCGTCATGCTCCCCTGGCCTAAACCCTCAGCTCCCTTTACTGAATCCTCCTTGTACGTCTGGTCCTTCTCCTTTACCTTTCCTCCCAACTGGTCCTTCTCCTTGCGCTTTCCTCCCTCTCCCCCTGCCCTCCTCTCTAATTCACTGCTCCCCCATTCTCCTGCATTCCAGGTCCCCCTGTTCTTCCTGCTATCTGGCCCCTGCCTCCTGCCTCCCAATCCCACTCCCTTTCCATCTCTAACCACCCCTGTTGTGGCTACATCACCCCCCTCATCCTCGAGCAGAAGAAGAGAATTGAAGCAGTTACTGAGTGTAAGGTCTGATCCACCTCCCCGCCTTGCTTCCTTCTGTCCAGCCCTGGCCATCTGCCTACTTCCCTGAGAATGTTGTGCCTCCGTCCCCCCTTTGTGAGGGTCCCCAGTTACCTGCCTGCTTCCTTGGTAGTGTCCTTTGGACCCCTCTGCCAGGGTCCCTATGTGTCCCCTAGTATTCTCCTGCACTCCTTTCCCTATGCCCCCACCCCAAGTGCTTGGTGCAACCCTGTGGAGATTCCCAGCCCCTTCCCCAACCATACCACCCCTTCCCCAGCTTTCTCCTAATCCCTGCAACCTCCCTGCTGTGCTAGCTGGTAGCACACTGGGCAACCACCGAACTTCCAAGCCCAGTCCAGTATCATGGCTGCTCCACACCCTGTGCACCCCACCACCCTCCCAAATATGCCGGCCCTAATGATGTGTGTTCATCGCCTTCCAAATAGGTTTCCTTGGGTGAGCCACCAGGTTCCCCCTAGTCCAAGATACCCTACTGCCTAATCAGGTCACCCACTAATCTTAGAGACAGTCCCACTGTACAGCGTAACCCTGTTACTAGGTGCAGTACAACACATTAAACTTATAAGGAAATGAACAACTCCCTAAGCTCCTCTCTCCCAGCCTTTAAATCCAACCCCAGTGGCTAGAACTACATGAGCTGCACCTGCAGCCTTTTCCTCAATTGCAGTGCAGGTGTTCCCCTATAAATTCAGCAGACTTCTGGGGAGGGTGGGGGAGGCGGGTCCTGGATAGACACCTGACTCAAGATAGAGTATATCAGCCCTGTGTCTCCCCTCCAAGCCCAGCAGCCAAAGAACCAGGCCCAAGCAAATCCCACCAAATAGGTTTTAAATCAGAAGAAATAGGCCTCTACCAGCACAGCCTGTTACACAGAGAAACATCCACAAAATGAGCCCTACTTACAGCCACCAAATCAGTTTACAAACATCCAGCATCCCCCAAAACAATACCCTGCTAGCCCCTTAGAAGTAAGAAAGAAAAGAACTAACCTACCAAGTAAAATCCACAAGAACCCTGTGAAAACAACAGCAGCAGCTACTGTCCTGGAACACAACTGATCCTGTCCCCTTCCAGTTCTTTCTGGGGAGGTATACTGTGAAAACAACAGCAGCAGCTACTGTCCTGGAACACAACTGATCCTGTCCCCTTCCAGTTCTATCTGAGGGAGGGAGGTATACTGTTTATGTCCATGGCTTTAGTTGGGCTGTGGGTCAACTCTCAGCATCCAATTCCTAGTCTGGAGTGGTGGGGGCATTGCCTGGCTGAGTCTGTGCAACTCATGAGTATTATAAATAATCTGAAGTTGGTATCACAGAGGTATACCATTGATGCCCATGGCCTTAGTTGGGCTGTGGTTCTGCACTTAGGATCCAGTACCTGTTCACAGGGAGGCATTGCCTAGCTGAGGCCATGCAATTCCTCAGTGTTCTAACGTGTATGCAGCTGTTATGAGGGAGGTATAATGTTTATGTCCATTGCTTTAGTTGGGCTGTGGGTCTGAACTCAGTATGCAATCCCTGGTCTAAGGGGGGTGGGTGCATTGCCTGGCTGAGGCCATGCAATTCATGAGTGTCATAACTAGTCTGCAGTTGTATCAGAGAGGTATACCATTGATGTTCATGGCCTTAGTTGGACTGTGGCTCTACAGTTAGCATCCAGTACCTGTTCGGGGGGCAGTCCCTCGCTAAGGCTGCGTAACTACTCAGTGTTCAAACTTGTGTGCAGCTGTTATCAGAGAACTATACCATTGGTGTCCGTGGCTTTAGTTGGGCTGTGATTCTTCACTCAGGATCTAGTACCTGGTCTGGAGGAGTGAGGGTTTTGCCTGGCTGAGGCAATGCAACTCATGAGTGTCATAACTTGTATGCAGTTGGTATCATGGCAGTATACCATTGATGTTTATGGCCTTGGTTGGGCTGTGGCTAATCACTCAGGATCCACTACCTGGTCAGGGGGTTGGGGGGGCATTGCCAGGCTTAGGCTGTGCAACTCCTCAGTGTTCTAATTTGTGTGCAGGTGGTATGAGGGAGGTATTCTGTTTATGTACATGGCTTTAGTTGGCCTGTGGCTCTGCACTTAGGATCTAGTACCGGTGTGGTGGGGGACATTCATTTCAGTACAACTTCTGACCCTTCGGGTCCCACACTGCCACCAACTTACCAATTTTGACCTAACATTATAGTACAACTACGGACCTATGTTCCCCTATGCTGTGCCCATATGTGCCCACACAGCAGTCAGAAATAACCTGTGCACTGCTTCAGTAGTAGCACACAAAACAGCTAACCCGGGATCATCACGTTCATGAAGTAATGAAAGCACTAAGATTTAAGACCCAGCCAGCAGGACATAAAAGTGAATGGAAAAGAAACATTGTATGCCCAGTCCTCCCTCCACCCATTAACTTTAACAAGCCAGCAGTTACCATGTCAGACACCTCACTCCACTCCACTTATTGAAAAAAAGGAACTGATTGGCTTTGCAATTGGAACCGATCGGCTTTGCAATTACAGCAATGTTTTTGGCTTTTTACCTTTTCCAGTAAGACAGTACCTGATAATGAAGAGCATTCTCCTGCTGGTCACAGAAATTGTATTTATTTTTTTTTGTAGATGCCCTCCCCCAAACACTTGCCTCTTGCTAGCAAAGAGAGAGATTCACTCATGTAATCTGCCTCTTCCCACCTGGCGTCTCGTATATAAAATATATTTATGATGGACTTATGAATGTATGGCCTCACAGTTGAAAGCAAGTTAATTTTTTTTTCAGTTCAAGAAAATAGGAAACCTACTGCAGTTTTTGCAAGAAAAGTCTTAAAACAACGTACAGTCTCGGTGTCATTTTTTTTATTTTTGTATTAGTGGACTGGGAGTCATGCTCGGGACTCGGGAGTCTCGGGATGGGTATAACTGGCTGGCAGACACAGACTGTATATATGTCTAAAGGAGATTGCCCTGCTCCTTAAAACAGGATCTGTCATATTACACTGCACAAAGCTGCCACCCATGTTGGCTGTATGGGGATAGTAATTCTAAAGTGGACAGCAAGAAATGTCAACATGAAAAAACATTGTCCTCCTTTTCATTTCATTTCATCAATTAATTGTACTAAACTGTGGGGGCATTCAAATGGAAGAGAAATGTAGTCTGCTAAGTACATCTCCGTCCTCTTGTATCAAACTCACTATTGCAAATATAGATTTTCAATCAATCAATCAATCAAATCTTTATTTATTCAGGCGAACATCATTGAGCAAGGCTCATTTACAAGATGGACCTGATAAGGTCAAGGTTCAATAGTTGGTACACAACAGATGCATCAATGCACTTATATATGCATAACAGATACAGAAAAAAAACACTTGTAAATACA
Source organism: Neoceratodus forsteri (assembly GCA_016271365.2). Taxonomy (NCBI): domain Eukaryota; kingdom Metazoa; phylum Chordata; order Ceratodontiformes; family Ceratodontidae; genus Neoceratodus; species Neoceratodus forsteri. The sequence continues at coordinate 782,630,095 of CM057458.1, read as the reverse complement.
ATGATCAAGGGTAAGAAGTTGGTTAAGACATACATGACAAGATAGGTTATAGGCAAATTATACTAATAGATAAAGTATATACATATGCCAATAGAGGAGTCAAGGCACACACACAGCATAATGTAATACTAGGATGAATGGGGAGCATTTAGGAATGATGTAAGGGCAGAAATTAGTGGGAGAAGGATTAGGTAGGTAGTAGGTAGTTAGGTAGAGTTAAATGGAACTGGGGTATTATAAAAAGGGTGGCTGCTCGGGAGGGAGAACTGTGGAACAAAGTTATGCCATATATGGTGGCTGTCTGGAAGGGGGGGGTTGTGAAATAGCAAGACTAGCTCTTGTGGTAGCAGTTGCATTTTTCTGTGAAGAAACCTGTGCAAAGCTGTTTAAAGGATGCTATAGGTATAAGATTGGACAGCTTTAGGGATTTCTGTAGAGTATTCCATGCCATAGCTAGAGAATAGCTGATTGCCACCCTCCCTATCCGGGTGCTGACTTTAGGTATTTTGAGCATGATGAGGTTGCTGCTTCTTAGGGCATAGGAGCTAGCTATGGCCTGGGTGAAGCTGTCTAGAATATAATTTGGAAGTTTTTTAGACAATGCTCTGTAGATCCATAGTGCTGCATTTCTGTTCCTTCTGAGATGTAGGGAAACCCATCCAACTGCAGCACAGAGAGAGCAATGATGAGTGTTGGATGGAAGATCTGTTATGAATCTTACTGCTGTATGGTACAGGGTATCCAGCTTGCTTAGGTAGGAGATGGGGCAGTGACTATAAATGAAGTCTGCATAGTCAACAACTGAAAGAAGAGTGGCTTGGACTAACCTCATCTTTGTGTCTCTGGTTAGGAAGTGTTTTATTCTATAGAATAGGCCAAGCCTTTGGCGAAGTTTTTTCAGCAGTTCTTCAATATGATGTATGAAGTCAAGTCTGCTATCAATCCACACACCTAAGTATTTGAATTTTTCTACATACTCCTGATTTTCTCCAAGGATAGTGCATAGCTGGGGGGACTGCTTAGTGAGGAGGTGCTGGTGGAGCTTTGGTTGGAGAAAAGCATTGCTTTTGTTTTCTTTGCATTTAAAAGAAGCTTTTTCTCAAGTAGTTGATATTGCAGCAAGGAGAATTCTGCTTGTAAAATTTCATGGGCAACTGCAGGTGATGGGTTGCTGACATACAAAACAGTGTCATCAGCAAAGAGGTGGACAGTGGCTTTGGTGAGATTTGAGTCAATATTATTAATGTAGATGGCAAAAAAGGATAGGGCTCAGGATAGATCCTTGCGGAACTCCTCTTAGCAGTGGTTTTAATGGGGATAGATCACCTTCAGCTTTCACCTGCTGTGACCTATCCATAAGGTAACACCTGAACCATTTAAGGGAGGGTGGATCTAGGCCAATGGAATGCAAGGAAGAGAGTAGCAGCTTGTGGTCTACAGTGTCGAATGCCTTGCTTAGGTCAAGAAATACTGCACAGACACTATTCTTTTTATCTAATTCAGTTTGCCAGTCATTTGTAACTTTGGCCAGAGCAGAGGTAGTGCTGTGCCTGGCCCTAAACCCAGATTGAGCTGGATTCAAGAGGTTAGCATCATCAAGATATTCTCTTAGCTGGATGCTCACTATTTTCTCTAGCATCTTGGATAGCACTGGAAGAATGGAAATGGGCCTGTAGTTATTAAGGTCCATAGGGTCCCCTGATTTTAGAAGGCGAACCACTTGGGCTGTCTTCCACACTGTAGGAATAGAACCAGAGGTTAAAGATAGGTTAAAGAGATGTGTTAGGGGAACTGCAAGTACATGAAATGCAATCTTTAGAAAGTAGGGGTCAAGAGAGTCTGCCCCTGCGCTTTTTTAATATCCAACTGCCATAAAAGATCCTCTACTTGCTTCAACAGGATAGGTTTGAAGGAGAAGGAAGAATCAGCTCTCTGATCACCAGTGTACTGGAAGCTTAGTTGTGCATGCAGCAGATTAGCTGGAGAGGTGTCAAAGGCAAGGCCAGCAGTTGTGAAGTGGTTATTGAAAGCATCCAGAACTTCCATTTTGCCAGAGATAGAGCCATTATTGTAGTGCAATTGAGTTGGTAGAGAGGTGCTAGACTCCTGCCCTACAATACCCCTTGATGGTGCCCCAGAACCTAGCAGGATTGTGATAGGAGGAGTCAAGTTCAGCCAAATAAAAGGCAGCCTTTGCATCCCTTACTTTCTTGGTGCAGCTATTCCTGGCTTTCCTAAATAACACCCATTCATTTGGGTTCTTGGTTTTTCTTGCCAACTTCCATAGTTTGTCTCTCTCCAACAGTGCAGATTTGAGGTCAGCTGAAAACCAGTGGCAAGATTTGTTTTTTATTCGGATACTAGTGATTGGGAAATGGGTATTAAGGGCACTTAATATTATGCTATTTAGCACCTGATGTGCTTTTTCCACAGAGTGTGCAAGATAAAACTCTTGCCAGCTTGGAGAGTGAGCTAGATCATGCAGGTATCCTTCAATATTGAGGTTTTTCTTGGATCTCCTTATTAGGAATTTTGCTGGGGTTGTTAGTTTGCTGGAAGATGTTACTCCTGTAATGAGGCAGTGATCACTTATATCACTGAAAAGCACTCCAGTGTGTGTGAATAGATGGGGTTTGTTCACCAGCATGATATCAAGTAGTGTGCTGTTGTTTCTATGCTTTAAGTTTATTCTTGTTGGCTCATTTATCAGTTGTGTGAGCCCATGTGTATCACAGAATGATACCAAAGGTGCAGCTGCCTTGGAAAGCCAGTTTAGATTCAGATCACCTAGGATAATGACTTCTTCAGAGCCTGGTTTGAGTAGATTCCCCAGGTGGGATAAAAGCTTATGGTCAGCAGAGGGGGGCCTGTAGCAGCCAACTAGCTGGAAAGCTGCTGTATTGGGGAGAGATACTTTGAGGGATATACATTCGAATTCTTTGGGCTTCGAGGTTTCAGTAAAGCAGGAAACAGGTATACTGGACTTTTCATATATAGCTACTCCACCGCCCCTTGTTAGGCGATCCGCTTTGAATAACTGATAGTTGGGTAGATTAACATCCCTATCTGCTGTGGTGGGTTTGAGCCATGTCTCAGATACCACGAGAAAGTCTGGCATTATTCAATGAGGATGAGACAGAGAGGCTAGGCAGATGGGTCACCATATTTTGTGTGATATGGACATCCTCCTTAAGGAACCCCATGCATGACAGGGAAAGAAATAGCAGGAGGAGTCTCCCCATTGTGAAAGCGGTATTGATGGTTAACTACCGGGAGAACAGTAAGGGAAGGATTTCTGATTAGATGGTACAGCAGGGTGATGATGCAGTTTATTGGCTAGGGTAGCGCTGAGGGCTGGAGAAGAGATTTCAGCAGGAAGATGCCTATAAAAGTAACACACAAGGAGGGGAAGGGCGGGTGGGCAAAATTTTGCGGCTTTCCCATACCTTTCCTCGATGTCCCTCCCGGCCTCGGGGTCCCCTGGGTCGGCTTAGCGGTCACCGACCACCCGCTGGTGGAGCGTAGTCCCGGCGCTCAACTGGGTGCTGTGGGCAGGGATATCAGACTGGAGAGCGACAGAGGAAGGTGCAGTAATTAGTAAAAGACAGAAACAAGTGTTTCTGCTGGTCAGGGTGACTGAAATTTGCACAACAAAAGGCTGTGGGGGGGCTGGGGCGCCGTAGCATCTAGCCCGCTTTAAATTGCAAGAAAAGGGCTTGTAATCACAGTTACACAGAATTTTAACAGTTTCCCTCTACATTTACACAAAAACAAGTAAAACAGCTCTTTTCTGAAAGTTTTCAGAAAAAATTCCAATTCCCAGAACAGCTTTAGGTAGTGTAAGTTCAGTCAATGCAATTCAATGGGGCAGGAGGACCAATCGGCTGCTGTGCCTTGAAAGCGCTCGCTTACCGATTGGCCGTGGCTTTCCCGTACCTTTCCTTGATGTCCCTCCCGGCCGCATGGTCCCCTGGGTCGGCTTAGCGGTTGCTGACCGCCCGCTGGCAGAGCGTAGCCCCAGCGCTCAACTGGGTGCTTTGGGCAGGGATATCAGACTTTCCTCGATGTCCCTCCCGGCCTCGTGGTCCCCTGGGTCGGCTTAGCGGATTTTAAAAACCCCATTGAGCTTGACAAAACCACAGCATATTTAGTCTTGATTCAGTGATCAAAAAATAAAATAAAAAAATGCACTTAATTTGTATAGTAGGACAAGACAAGACTGAGCACTATCATGATTTTATGAATGCTAATAGTAGCACTTAGAAAGTATGTGGATTAGCACCGGAGCAAACCTTTATGTGATTGCCAACAGTCTGACAATTTGTGTTTTGTTACAAATTACCAATTAATGCAGAATCTTTTTCCAATGAAATTATCTGTTTTGCTGTACTCTTCTTTTTGTTTTTAGATCTTGTAACCATAGTAAATCCAATTTCTTTTTCTGTCTTCCCTTCCATTTTAAAAGGCCCTGTTTTTTCTTTTGATTCATTTTTCTCTGGTATTACCAACCCTTTAGTCTGAGGTTGTACCTTTATTCCTTTTTCCATGTCCTCTCTGATAATGGCTTCCCTTAATACCTTATCTTGCTTCTCTTGCTCTTTCTGTGCCACAGCCAGGTAGACATCTTGCTCTGCTCTTTCTCTAGTTTCTGGGCTGTTATGGGAAGCCAGGGACATTTGCAAGGTGACCTCCTTCCTCTTCACACAAACTACATTTAACTTAGTTTGTGCATTCTGTAAAATGCCCAACAACCCCATAGGACACATTTGACTTACCACAGACATTACTTAAGTGACTTTGCTCTCCACATATGTAGCAGGCCCGCACTTGGTCTACATAAAACACAATGCCCCTATCTTGGCCTAGAAAGAAACAGTTTGGCAAATGTTGAATTTCCCCATCTACTTGTTGAAGTGTTAGTTTATATTTCCATCCACCTGTCCACAGACCATTTTCATCAAATATCGGTTCCAGCGGCCCATGCATTACACCCTTCTGCTTGATCCAGAAATTAATGTTGACCACATTGATGCCTTCATTTCAAAATAACACAGTCACTATCTTAAAAGCAGGTTTTAGACTTTGACTTTGACGGCAGATAAGGACCACTTGGCCCACCCAGTCTGCCCATTTCCCTACCTATTGGATAAGCTACAGATTCTAGTTAACCAACAGCCTACTTCCTGCAACCCCCCCACTATAATTGCCTTATGTCTGCCCAATGCATGTTTGAATTCTCCCACTGTTTTAGACCCCACAACCTCTCCAGGAAGGCAGTTCCATATGTCCACCACTCTCTCCGTGAAAAAGAATTTCGTCACATTACCCCGAGCTGTCCTCCCTCATACTTTAAATTGTGCCCCCTTGTTCTTACACTCTCTTTTTCTGAAAGATGCTACCCTCCTGGACTTTGTTGAATCCCTTGAGGTACTCAAAAGTTTCTATCATGTCCCCCCATCCCTCCTTTCATCAAGGGTATACATATTACGCTCTCTCAGTCTCTCTTCATATGGTTTCTGATGTAGATCCTGCACCATTTTAGTTGCCCTCCTCTGTACTGATAAGGGAATAACTGAGAAATCATTCCATAAGTCTGTATATTTCATTTGCTGTTATAATTTCCAAAAGCGGTCCAACCCTCCTCCATGTTTAAAACTTTTGTCAAATTCTGTACTTCCTGGTACATGAAGTAGGGAATATATTTCATATGGATAAAACTTCATTTTATTCATCAAGAGTTCTTTCCCAATAAAAATTCTGTTTGGCACATCCTCAGAGGGCCCTCTAAATCTCAGGTGTACCGTGTTTCTTCTTTTAGCTTGCTGTGGTTTTATATCTTTAGGAAATAATCTTTCTTTAGTATTCCCACCCTAGGGTTTCTTCTTGTGGCCTTCCCCTTCCTCCTGTATTTCTTTATCTGTTAATATCATTTCCTGCTCAAGCTCCATAGATGACTCTTCATTATTGCTATCAAGTCCATCAAAAATTATCTCTTTTGTTTTATCTGCTTCTGATGTTACATCTTTCTGTTTTGCAGCTTCATCCACTTTTTCCCCAAATTTACTTTCTACATCCCTTGTGTCTTCTTTTTGTTTTTTACTAATTCCTGATGTATTGGGCCTGTTCAGATCCCATCCAGACCCATCATCCTTTCTTTTCCAACCTGCTTGTAATAAGGCTTCTGTTACCCATTCAGGCGTGTCTGCAAAGTCTCTAAAAGTTCTCTCTTCTGAATCTGAAACCTCATTTTTTTCTCCTTTACTCTTTCATATTGGGTCCTTTATTTCTGTGACTTCCTCAATATCTTCAAAATATGTGTTTTCTTTAATTGTTTTAGCTCTTTCTTTACTTTCTGTCTTGCTTTCTACAATCCTTTTCAGGCCAAGCCATTTCCAACTTACTTTCGCCTTTCCTTTCTGTGCTGACACTTTCACTTGTTTTTCCCCGTCTCAGCAGGTGCAGCTTGCCTTGATACTGCCACATCATTGCTTCTCAATTTAGCCTGATAGGAGTCTGGCCTATTTTCTTTGCTTTCCACAACAGAAATGTCTGGCTCTATAAGACCTCCTGTTTCTTTACTCTTTTGCTGATTATTTTCAAAAACATTTTTTTTACTCACGCTTGCAACATCTCCTCCCTTCATCTCCACAGAAGAAGTTTTCTCTCTTAATTCCTCCTTTTCCTTTCCAGCTCCTCACTTCAATCTTCTTGATCCATAAAATTGTCTGAACTAATTTTCCGGCCTCTAGTGGTATACAAGACAAGGGAGGAGGCCCTCTCCCCTGCCACATCAGCACTTCCTCCTCCTCTGCTGTCTGGCTCCAAACTGTGCTCCTCCACTCTGCTCTCAGGAAGTCAAGCTCCCTGCTGGCAGAGTAGGGGAATTTCCCCAGTGCCCTGGCTAAAATTCCCCCCATTCACTAAAATACCACCAACAGCTTAATCTGGTTCAAAGTCAGTTGGCATTCATCTGTATCCCCTCCCCCCCCCGGGTCGTGCCTGAAAATAGGCAGAATTTGTCTAGTGCACTTACCCAATCAAAAAAAAATACAGGTGTTATGACCATGGGGCATGTGCATGTGTCTCCTGTGGGTATGGCCCCCACAGGTGCACATATGTTGCATGCACCCTGTACTGCCTGCCATGACATGTTTGTCACCCATTGTGGGTGTCACATGTCATCCATCATTCCATGGGCACCATGCTCACTGGTGGGCACTGCTGACCAACAATGATTTCACACAACCACCATGTGGCATCACTGCACTGTGCAGGAGTCCACAGAAGATCTACACTGTGTAACATGATCTATGGTATAGAATGTTGGCCATGCCAAACATCATGAGTACCCATGCTGATATCCAGCAGTGGTGGCACCCGTGGTATCTGCACATCTGCCAGACTCTGTGTGTGTTACACATACCTGTGACACCCACAGTGCCAGTGTTGTGTGTTCAAATGTGGTGTGTTCACTACAGGCTGTCTAACATCTACCCACTGGGCCAGTATACCATGGTCACTGGCTGTGTATGCACAGCTACCTGCACCATGTGTGTGCATGTTATAGTGTTGCCCATGCTATGTGCTGTTGCACCATTGTGCTGTTCCACCTTCAGACACATGCACTGTACACAGTGACTGGCACACTGTATGTCCCACTGGTCATGCACCACCCATCATCTTCAGCCAGCAGACAGGTCATCTGCACAGTGACTGGCATGCATACATATGTGCACTGCATTTTGTAGCTTAGCTATGCAATGGTATCCAGGCACTGTGATGTATGCATTGCTATGTTAGATTGGCTGTTGTTGACTGCAAATCATCCACTATCATCTGTGCTGCACATGGCCATCCCCAGTGATTGCCACACTGTGTAACCATGCATGGTGCTGCAGCCGCTGTGCCATGGCAGTGCCATATGTGCAGGTTGTTTGTATCTCTGTAGCTGTAGCCACCCACAGTGGGGCATTACCCTGGCCAGCAACTGTCCATGGGACTGTGTCTTGCATGCTACACCTGTGTCTCTCTGGTGTGTACCAATGAGTGTTTGTCCTGCCATTGCTGGTCTAACAACATGCATGGCTGCACAGTCCAGTCATTGGTGGTGGGGGGCTGTGTTTACATATCGTACATATCTCTGGGTGGCTATAATGAATATTTGTTTTGTTTCCACAGGTTGTTCCCTGCCAGTGGTTGGCAAACAGAGGGCAGTGTAGCAGAGACAAGGCCATACTGTAGATGGCGGGCAACTACCAGGAGGTCATTGTTGCTTCGGAGGACTGTAATATTGCAACTGGGGTCCCTGCTTTGGGCTGTGCAGGCCATAAACAGGAATTTGGTGGCCCTACATGGTGGCATTGCTGCATCACACTGCTGATGGCCTCCAAGACAGGCACAGCCTTAAGTTTATGGACTTTATTTGGTTGTTTATCCCCCCTTCCGGTCTCCCATTGCTTCAGCCCCCACATTGTACATAGTTGCCACCCTCCCACCCTTGCCTGTTTTTGCCACCCCAGTTTGGTTCCTTACCCCATATTGCTCAGTGTTAGACTGTTTTTTCCAGTGGTCATTGTATTGCCTTTTTAATTGTTATTTCTTGTTATTGTTGTTGTACTTGTTGATGTTCTTGATGTTGTTTGCTTTTGTACTACATAAATATCTTCATATTCACCTGGCGGTGTGCAGCGTGTTCTTTCCAAATTATTCTGGGCGGATGGTGTTTCCCCTGTGACCAACACCCTCTTGTCTTCAGGTGCAGGGGTGTGCGCAGTCCTGGGCATGTGTCCATTGAGCATGTTTTGCTCCCTCCCCCTATCCTGTGCCTCATGCACTTTCAGCCCCTTGGGTTGTGCCAGAGGGTCTCCGCTTTCCATGGAGCAATCACTTTTCATTGCCGATGCATTCACACATGCATGCATAGAGTACTCCACACACCCTGTTTGTGTTTGTGCCCCATGCGCCTATGTGCTTCTTGCCCCATTTTCAGAGATGCCATGTTGTGCCACACATGTTTGCACAATCACACTTCCATGGTGTGTTCAGCCATGTTTGAATGATCATGTTTCCATGCACTGGTGCTGAATATCAAATTGTTTTTTGGTGGCGCATCTCTTTGCGCGCTGCACATCTATTTCCATGGAGCACTGGCCTGGTATGAATATGTGCTCCATCATTTTTTCTTTGGTCATACTTCTTCAATCATGCTTTTAATGAGCTAGTGGCAACATGCGCTATTTGTAAATGGTTAATCAGCAGGGGTAAAAACAAAGGAGCATTGGGAACTTCAGCACTGAAAAGGCACCTAGACAAATGTTATAACATTAATGAGAAATCCATTTGTGAGACTCAAAGAGAAAATGACAGTGACAGCTCCCAACACTCAGGGGTAGCTCCAATAGATGAAAGCAGTGGCAGATCCTGCAGCAATACAGAAACACCTCCAGCACTTCCTCCCATTCAAAGGACTCCCTAGTGGTACTGAAAGTGACCATGTGTTCAAAGCCCCCCTCCTTCAAGAAGACAGCTTACCATCTCAGAAACATGAACATAAAGCCAAATATGCCTCAACCCACCCTGTTGATGTTACAATAACAAAAACAATTTCAGAAATGATGGCGATTGATTTGCTACCATATAATGTGGTTGAACATGTAGGATTCAGGTGGCTGCTTGTGTACCTTGCACCTTGATATAGTATACCATCGAGAAAATACTTCTTCTCAACAGGGATTCCAGAACTCTACAATGTTGTTTGTAAAAAATTGAAACATGTTTTGTGCATTGCTGTCGGGAGGGTGGTGCATCTCAAAACAGATATCTGGACAAGCTGTCAGCCCAAACTCTTGACGTCTGTACCTGCACATTGGGCATGCTTTAATAATTTTTGTGGGGACAGTGAAACACTGTTTGCTGTTCTGAAAGTTTCATTTTCCATCTGAACATACCTCATACAACATCAATGAAGAGCTCCAAAAACCAATACACCAAAGACTCAGTTCACAGGAACTGTTAGTTGGCTTAATAGTTGCAGATAATGGATCCAACATAAGGAAGGCCTTGAAGGAAGGGGCTTTGTTCACATCTGCTGCTCTGTGCATTGCTTAAATTTAATAGTTCACAGTTTTCTTGATGAGGACAGGGATATTAAGGCTCTTGTTAGCACTGAGAAAAGAATATGCACTCATTTAAGTCACTCAAGCAAAGTCTGTCACTTGTTTGAAAGAATACAGCAGGAGCACAATTTACCTTAGCACAGACTAATCCAAGACATTTCTGCTTGATGGAATTCGACATTTCTTATGTTTCAAAGGCTGCTGGAACAAAATAAAAGCTGTCAGACAGTACACTTTGGAAAATAAAATTGGTTATGCAGATGTCTATATTACTCCACCATCGTGGGCCATGCTGGAGTTTCTAAGTTACTCCTCCAGCCATTTGAGGAAATTACCAGAGAGGTGAGTGCAAATACAGCAGCTCTGAGCCAGGTGATACCACTAATAAACATCTTAAAATTCAGATTGAATCTGAGTAGGGAAAACTTAGCGAACCAAGACAATTCCATCACACATGCTGCCAGTGGTGCTGCTGACACACTCAGGTTGCCCCCCAGAATACAAAAATATCTAATCAGACGTATGATCAAAATAGTTGATGAAGATGACATACTACATAAAAAATGCTTCATTGTGAGTGCTACATTAAAGCAACAATCTTGGACCCACAACACAAATCAAAGCAACTATTGAGTGATGATGCCACTTCTTTCAAGATAAACAAGAAATAACTGATGAGGTGCATGCTGTCATGGCACAGAGTACAGCACCAGATTCAGAATCTTCTTCACAACACAGCGTCAGGTGACCCCTCCTCTAGTGTTGTAGCATGCTCTACTCTTTTCCTCTTTAGCCACTGCGGCAGGATACTTCTTCAAAACCATCCAAACATAGCACTGTCCCACAGTCACTTTGTTCAGCTTCATGTCTCTGGAGTCACTTACAAGATGTAATTGTAACATCTTCTTCATCCACTTCTTCTAACACAGCTTCAGCACAGAGCATTGAAATGTACCTGGCAGAGCCCAGTATTAACTGGAATGCAGATCATTTGAAATACTGGAAATCCAAACAAAGTGTGTGGCCTGCTTTATTAAAAATTGCAATGAAATACATTAATTGCCCTCCAACTAGCATCTGTGCAGAACAATTGTTTAGTTCAGCTGGTAACGCCATTACTGACACAAGATCCTGTTTGACACCAGAAAATGCTGAGCATTTGACATTTCTGAAAGTCAACATTCCTCACATTAACTTCAAATATGACGACTGAATAAAATGTTCACTGACTCTGAGCAGGTCCTTTCCACAAACAGTTTCTAGTATTTTACCTGTGGTGAAAATCTTTTGTGAATAGGATCTACTACTTTTTAATACATGAGGCATGCATAAGATAGTGGCAACAAGTCAGATCAAGAGGACTTGAGGACACTAGACCAGGCCAGAATTACTTGAATTAACACAATGAGCACATCTACACGGAAAATAACATCAGTGGGTTCAGAATCCAAATACAGCAAGAAACTGCATTTAACGTCATATTCTTACATGGTAGTACTACTATCTGATCTGGAAGGTAGTATACTGCTGTCTACTACTACTACTACTACTACTACTACTTGTCACTTTTTGTACTCAGCAGCTAACTAAAAAATATTATTTTACCATCTGACTGTACTGTAGTATTACTGTATTAATTTTCATACAACACGTGGCTTAGAAGAAGCCGGAACCTTGAAATTGAATGCTGTTGTATAATATATTTCTCACATCCCACATATTTGGCTGTGATTACTTCACAGATAAAAATGGTACTAAATTGAATTCACTTCTTTATTGGGTGTGGTATGCTAGCATGGCTGTAACATTACATCTCACTTAAAGTAACTGGGCTGAGATTATTGTATTTTACATACTTAAACTTCTTGGCACTGGCAGCAATTTTTTGAAACTAAGAAGGATGTAGTTGTGTGTCATCAGGTCTTCAGGTGCACATAACACAGCAATGGCAAACTTTATTTTATGACTGCACTTGGCTGATGTGATGTGACTGCCTGGTTGGTGATCAGTATATCTTTTATTTCTTCTTTAATAAATGTGTTCAGCATGTTGATCAGTAAAAGCAGTAGTAGAAATCATTACCACCTTTTGGACTTGGTAGTGTACCATACCACAATTACACGGGACATCACAATGCAGTTGCATCACATGGGTAGAGGTGGGTGGGCTCTTACTGCTGCTCATTTGATCAATCATTATATCCATTTCTTTGGCCTGGTCTGCTCTGACTGGAACATTCTTCAAAATAATACACCCACACAGAAGTAGTAATAAAAAATATCTTAGCGGCTTGGTATTGATTTGTATTAGGATATACATATACTATAGGTACTTACACCTCTCTGTCTCTATCTCCACACTCATGGGCCCAAGCAGGATATGCCACCAGTATAGGCCAACCATGAAGTAGCTAGTGATTGCTTTTCTGTAGCAGTTTTACTTTAATTTTTATACAAATAATGCATTCAATCATTTCCTTTGGACTGCTGTGTTGAATATGTCCAAGTATGGCCACTTTTATGCATTTTAACAAATTTGTTCAAATATTTATAAATAATCAGAACTAATCAGAACCCCCATGTTCTCGTTCTTATTTAATAAAGGTCAGAACTTCACTGAGTTCTCCCAGCCATAATATTCATTGAGCAAGGGAGAAAAAAATCAAGGGGAATACAGGTAATGCAATATACTACTCACGAAGTGGTGACACCATGATAGGTACACACTGTATGATGTTACAGTATTATGATGGTACCCATCCATATACCAATGTTGAGTTAGCCAAAATATGGGATTTAATTTATTTATTTATTATTTTAATAATACAGGCATTGTCTGCATAGAAATGGCACATAGCCAAGGATGCTCCTTTCAATTTGTGATCTTGTTTTTTTTTTTCTCCACTTTATTAATTTTGGGGAAATAATTTGCAACATAGCAAACAATAAAGAAATGTATAGACAGCAGATTTGCGAGAATGACTTGACCTGCATTTTCAAGTGGCAAGAAGATGTTAGGTCAGGGGTGGATTCAGGCCATGATGTTGACAGTATTCCTAAAAAATTACTGAGGGAGGGGGTTCATGGGTGATGTGTAAGGATGTAAGTCTGTCATGGATGAGGTTTTAATAACTCATTGGATGCTCATGGAATTATTAGTAAACTTCCTGGCACTGTCATCATTGCTACTTTTTGAAGACAATAGTGAAAGTCATGGCAGTCCTGAATAAAGATCAAATGTCATGGAATCCATATTGTGTATGACTGCCATGACAAACTTACATCCCTAGTGATGTGTCCCCTTTGCTGGAGGCCTCTGTCAGTACATTTTTATCCTTGAGTGTAGTCAGAGCACCTGAGATCATCATTCTGAGAACCAGAAAGCAGATTCCATTCAGTGTTGAAGGTCAATTTAATATGTCATTTTTAAAATATAAAAAAAGGAGTTCAATTTATGTTGCATGGCCTGGGTCAGTACCCAAAAGAAATGCTCAGAGTCACCTTGAAAAATCATTGAAATTCCAGTTTTATTATGTGCAACCCAGGGCCGGTATGCCATTTGAATCTGACAGCAATAACAGGAGGGCTGGGTTCAGGGAGGAATAGGTCACTCGGCAAAAAGGCTAGGTTTGGCTACTCTGCACGGGGCACCCAAGTAACTCAAAACACAGGAAGCAATGACTGTAATGTCCAATACCAGAAGTGGGATTCTAAAGTGTGGCTTTCTATTCACATCCAAACAGAATGAACAAAGCATAGATGGACCCACAAGGGGCTAAACTCCTGGTAATGCAGATTTAAAGAAACAAGAACACTTCCTCAAAACTTTAGCCCTCAGGCTCTGAACCCATTGGGCACACAGCCCAGACTTGCATGTTGCTTTGGGTTAGACAGCCCAAACTTGTGCACTGTTCTGGGTTTTCCCTGGCTCGGCTCTCTTGCCAGCCACTTGGACACTTTCCATACTTCATGGAAACATTTTCTGGTGGCTCCCTAAACCACCTAAGAGCATCTCGGCTCCATCAGGGAATTCTTCCTTGTAATTCCACATCTGGGTACTTTCCTGAGGCACTGGCCAAGTACCTGAGAGAAAGTAAAAGGTGTCTCAGAGCAAATCCGTAGAGGTGAATTTGGTTACTACTGATGGGGGGTCTCCCACCTCTCGCTCCCACAATTCATACCCAGCCATTTCTCTGGACAGTAAACACCTCATCCCATAAAGCTTTGCAATGTAGATTCTTGCTAAATGTATTTCACATTCCATCTACTTGTCTTGCTTCCCATTTATGCTGGACTTGAACATACTGTTAAGTGTCATTGTCCCTTACTCTAGACCCCCCACTGAGTTAGGCAGTCCAGTCCCCAATTTCCTTCACTCTTTGTGCTGGACTTGAACATTCTTGAATTAAGTGGCAATGTCCATTACTCTAGACCTTCCACAGATTAAGCAGTCCAATCCCCACTTTCCAACTGTACTTGGCTGTCTTTTCCTGACCCCACAGTAACGGTCCCTTTAGTTTCCTTCTGTTCAGGTGAAAAACCCTTGGCCCTTTTTCAAAGTGAACTCACCCTTTGGTTGCAGGTGCCCCACAGGCATTTCTTCCACAAGGAATTTCTCTCTCAGAGCTTCTGGTGCCTCAGCACAACATGAACAGGCAGCTTCTTTCCCTTAGCCGAACCCAGGGGTGTTTCCCCTTGAAAACATGCAAAAACCTTCCCGGGATGGGGCTCTTGAACCATTGAAAGCGGTCTCCACCACTTCAATTACCAGTTCCTGTGTTCCTCTTCAGGTGGAAACACACATCTTCCAAAAGTAGCTCAAAAACAGAGCTTAAAACTCTGATAGCCTGCACACACTCAGCTGTACTACTGTCTCTCACTCAGACTGCACACAGACTGAATTCAAAATCCCCAATGTTCTACACTAACCCCCAACATTCTACACTAACCTCCAACTACAACATTCCAGTGCGGCTTATGCAGCTCTGAAAGTTCTATAATGATGTCATCCCTCAGTCTCAGCTGAGACTGAGAACAGAGTGAGACAGTGTGAAATCCATTTAACTGGAGTTTCACAAGCTGCCTTCCCTGCCTACCACTAGGTCTTGCTGGGATTCTAGTAACCCCGGGTAACAGGGGGGTTACATATGTAAATTTGCAAACAAATAGATTAGTATTTATACCTCCCTGCCCAAACAATTTCCATGTGACAGTCTCCTACCTAAAGTCAATATGTTTGCCACTGTGTGGACCCATTGAATGCTATAGGCAGGGGCATCATTCTGGCTTTCCTCTCAACTGTTATGAATTTTTTTGGATTTCTCAAATTAAGCCCTCCTGTCCCAAAGTCCAGAGCAGCCTGAAAATGCTCCCGAATTTGGAGAATGGTAGTGTTCCTGGCATTTTCTCCATCAGCCCCCAAAATCACTTTCTTGTTTTCCCACACCCATTGGTCTCTGATGTCATGCACCTGCAGCAACAGCCAATCAGAGTAGCACTATAAGCTGACACAGTAAGTTAAAAAAAGCCCAACAGCTGTATTCCCACTGCAAGAACTGTGAATGTGATTATAGCTCCCCTCCGATCCATCTCCAAAACATGAAAGGAGTCAAAGACATGACCTCCTGGGCCAAGCCATCATTCCTTCATGCTTGATTGAAATTTAGTGCCACATTGTACTTTGCACTTAGTTTGTAAAATTGAAATTCTGCACACTAATTTATGATCATCAACCCCACATTGTTTATAGTAGGTACCGGGTCATAATCTCACATGCTTAATAGTGTACGACATTATGGCTTACCCGGTACAGTGCTGCACCAGTGAACAAATGGTGCAATACCGCATATACTGCTGTATGCAGTATTGCACTGTTCTCACTCTCCCAGGCCAAGGATAAGACCTCTGCTGGGAGTGGGTTCCGCCGACCAGTTGCTGTGGCTCAACAGACTAAGCCACAGCAGCAGGGAATTCAGGCAGTGCTTCTGGGACCTGGTTTGATTTCCAGTCCCAGACACTTTTATTTTTCACATCTTTGTGTGCTCCTCGACTTGAAACTCCCTGGAGTTGAGACTCTAAAGTGGAGGGGGATTCAGGGGCACAGCCCCCCATAAGGAGGGTGTAGTGGGCATAGCTCCTCACAGAAGAAAGAGATATGCCTCATGGCAAGAATTGCACTGTATTGGCAGTGCAATCTTGCCATGCAGCATTGTATCATGTGAGATTATGACCCCGTGCCTTTATAGTAACAGAGGTACAGATGGATCTAAGCTTGGAGGATACAGTGGGTTGCCACAAATGTGTCCCTTCTTCTTTGTTGTTCTGATGTAGATGTATTGTCTTGTCAATGTCTGCTATTTCACTGGGAAGTCCACAACTTGAAAGAATGCAACTCCTGCCTTGCATGCCCCTGGTTCACAGTTCCGTTCGGGTTGGTTTCATGAGAGTAGAATTAAATTGGCAGGTGAGGGAGGAAGAAAACTGTTTCAGCCATAGGAATGATAAGCTAGTTGGTTTTAGTTGAGTTTGGGAACCCAGGCATTCTTAGAAACATGTAATGGGCATGTTTGTGTTTATAGTGGTTGTTTGTCTCTTAAGTAAATCCATCGTAGTGTCACTCCCTAAATAGTGGAGTTCTTTATTTGGGAACTGGAACAGAATGCTCTACTGGCCTGCTATCCTTCAGAATTTGGGGACCAGAAAGGTACAAAGCAGCATTGTTCTTACTGCAGCTGTCAGATCATATTTGCAATATCCCAGCCACCTTATTGCAAACATCAGATGTGAATCAGAAACTTTTAAAAAATTGTGAATGTCTCTTGCCTTGCTGCCATTGATGGGAAAATAAGTTACTGCCTCTTTCACTAGAGTAGAAAAAGAGGGGGTGACATGGGTCCTGAGATGATATTCACAATATAATGGTGGTGGGGGGGGTGATTAAAGTAAGTAGGAGGAACTGTAAATAGGGTTTCATGTCAAAACAGTGAGTAAATAACAGGGCTTAACATATAAATGAACATACAATAGCTAGTACAACTACAGCCCACAAAAACTACAGTGAACGTGAAAACAGTGACCCTTAATTCCACACAACCCACACATGACACAACTAAACACATCACATTAAACTATGCACACCTGGCCAAACCTGCAAAATAAATAAAAGCCACACTGCACACGTACATTCTCTCACCTACTAACAACAATGTCCACCCCAGTCACACATTTAACAGACATGGCGACAACTTCAGTACAGACGGCGATTGCTAGACTCATACACAGCATGGACTTGAACACATGCCCTGCCTACCTAATATTCCACTCTACCCACTATGCCACAATGAGACCATACTCCAAACATGGCCAACACAGCAACACAAACCAAAAAAGCCATAACAAAGCATGACATACTAACCAGCATTATATCTACAATATATTTTATTTATTCACCCCTGAACCCTCTTAACTATAATTATCTAACTCTGAGATCACACTAACCACCACAATCCCTGTAACACTACTTCAGCACAAGTCACCCTCACTGCACCCATTTGCTGGCATTACATTTGCTATTCTATAGCAGTAAGTATTAAGACGGGCACTCAATTTGAATCACTCATATTGAGTCACCCACTTTGTGGGATGCCTGTAAATAGTGAGCCTTTTGAGAACATGTTTTTAATGTGGGTGTCTGTAGAATTGTGAAAATCCTCCTGGCACACTATAACTGGGAATGATGACAACACCGCATAAAATAAGTAAATTCCACATCTTAAAAATGGGTTCTAAGTTTCAAGGGTCATAAAACCCTGAATACAATTTGAGCAGACCAAGTCACATGCCCAAAGATACCTACCCAGGTCCGAGGTTATAAAATAAGTCCCTGATTTCACAACTGAGAATTGTTTTGTCCCACACGGAAGATCTTACCAATGCAAGGAAAACTGAAATTAAACATTGCACAAATAAAATCACTAGTGTCCACAGTGGTTAGAGTGGGTATCCCATGACTACAGTGAGTACTTTTCAGTGAGTTAAAAAGGGTGAAGTCAAAAATAGCGAGTGTTTAATGGGCTATGTACTGTTTATTGCACATCATTAGGTCAGTGCTTTTTAAGGGCTTTTTGAGCAAGTTTGGTATGGTAGGGAATAGTCATGCCATAGAGTATATGATGAGTCATTTATGCAACCAGTTATGAGCCAGCTGTCCGGTCTAGTGACTAGAGTCACCACCTGTGTGACTGATGGAGCCAGGATCAGAAATGGCAGTGGGGTACTTTTCTTTAGGTGAGTGCCATACATAGTTTTTTATTTGTTTTCTTGTTTGCCTCTCATTATGCTCACCCTTCCGACTGTGTTATCCCCCACCCATAGGTTGACACCCGATGTTCTTCCCCTGCCAACTTCAGTCCCCCTTTGGAGTAGACCCCCTCCCATTTTTCCCCATTCCTCAGTATCATGCCCCCCTGGAGTTATTTAGAAGTCAGGGGTGTGGGGGACAAAGTCCCCCACAAACAGAGGATTGGAATGGGGGCATAGCCCCACAAAAAAGTAAAAGTATCAGTGCTGCTTTGCAGCATGCTATAGTGCTAGGCACTATTTTAGTTTTTGTTGTTTTGTAGTGGCTATTTTTATGAGGTGCTATTTATCATTCACAGTTATGATGTGGAACCATTAGAGTAAGTATGTCCAGGGTTGATAAACATGTTTTCTTTCTCCCATTGTGAGTGTGGTATATATGCTCCGGAAACAGTCCAAGACACTGTATCTTAAAATATGGAGAAGGGGTGAGGTGGTATATGAGGCAAGTTAGAAAGTCAAGAAGTTTGTCAGAACAAAGTGAATATTAATAAAATATTTTCTCTTTCCTACTCATAAATGTTTTGGTAATAGAGTATTATACCATTAAAAATCAACTTTTGTTTAATAAAATCATGTGCCTATTGCTCCCCCAAGACCAACGTGCTTCTGAATGGAAAAGTTGGTGACCACATTTGCTGCTCATACATTGCAGTTTGGTGAGATAAGAAAAATTCCCTTGTTGTCTTGAGGCTGGGCATTGCTGGATGAATGATGGCAGTCTGTGGACTCTACATCTGATCATTTTGTTTTTTTAAATTAAAATCTCTTTTAAATTTGTTCAGGTTCCTTCCTATTAGTGGCTGCTATAGGCACCCTATAAAAGATTTAAAATTTTGCTCTGATTGTGTTTGTCTTTGCAGCAGAACTAATTGCTGGCACATATATGATACCTTGATGTCTGCGATAAAATTACACAGATTGTAAACTATGAATGTGCTGTGCTTGTACAGTGACTTATTGAATGTGTTGAGCTTAAGATTCAAAATAAACTCAATCACCATTTTTATTTGTGTAATTCTGTTCAGCCCATTAATTTTTGGTCTACCTATGCATGCCTCTTAAAAGAGAGTACTGTATATATTAATGGCAGTAACACAGTGTTACCCCCCATACCTCTCAACTGTCCCTGATTTTCAGGGATGTCCCTGATTTTGCCTCAAAATGTTACTCTGTCCCTCCTTAAAATTGTGTTTCCGTGACCAAACAGCGGGGGTTACAAGCACAAACTAATGTCAAACATTAAAGTTACAGACTTGTTCTTCTTTAGAAAATGTATTTAACACTAAGCCCTTTATTCTATCAGCTTCCTGAGTGGATATCTTCAATTTTGAAGAAGTGTCCCTGATTTTGGTCCTTTGTCCCTGATTTTTTTAAGCCTTGTTCCTGATTTATGAGGCAGGAGGTTGAGAGGTATGCCCAGGACAGACTGTGGTGTGCATTTGAATAGATGCAAAAATTGTGGCGCTGCACTATATGTCTAGTAAAAAATGGTGTTTCTCATTTTCAGCATTTGTCCCTGATTATAATGGGCAGTGTCTCTCATTTTGGTCCTGGCAGGGTGAGAGGTATGCATTCTGGGGTAGCCAGGTGCTGCAGTTGACACCTCTATGATTTCTTTGCAACCCCCATGATGCCTCTTGCAACCCCCCAAAAACCCTAAAACACTGGTTGCCTTGCATATATTTATATAAAATGTGATAGGTGGAGGAACATTCCATCCCCTGTGATTTCACAGAAATGATACTCTGTTATTGGTCAGTTCCCACATTCCAGTACAGAACAGCCTCCCCCCACACAAATATAAAGTCATGAGAATTTCACCTTTTAAATATTTCAAATTTACCAACTGCATTCTTAGATTACAATATGGTATTTATTGCATCAAATTGAAAGCCACACAGCAGAACATATTAACATTATTAACATTTAGAAAGGCTGGGAAATAATTTAAAAATTTAAGTTGACAAAAAATCAACTGAGTTATCACATTTGGTCATCTTCAGTTGTCAGCATTTCCCTGTATAATGCAGTCTGGTTCTGAATCCCCTCATTGCCCCCTAGAAGGGCACTTGTGAATAGTTATGAGAATAATTCAAGTCTGAAACAAACTGAATAGAATGCAATAAGTATTACATAGGTCCTGAAAGGGTTAACATAAACGAACCCTCCAGTACACACACACACACACACACACACACACACTCTCACACACACACACACACACACACACACACACATGTACACACACACACACACTTCAACTTGGGGGGGGAGAGAGAGAGAAAAATGTAATTTGAACCTCCATGGGAGGAATGCAGTCAGATAGGCATGCTGTGGCCTGGGAATGCAGTCAGATAGGCATGCTGTTGCCTGGAGCTGTGTTTATCATTCAGTCCACTAAGAATTAGATTGGCCCTGAGAAGATTAACCTCCAGACTGGAGTAAATCATTGTGGAGTCACACACACACACACACTTGGGAGAGCTAAATAAAATTTGAACCTCTGCTGAAAGAATGCAGTCCCATTACAAACTCCATTTTGATCAATTACAGCCAGAGTTAATAGAAAAAAAATACATGTTTCATTTGACATTGATGGATAAAGTCGCTGTTTAAATTAGCATACTCTGGAGAAACAAATAGTAAAGCGTAACCCTTAAAGTTTTTTTTCCATACAAGGAGTGAACTAAGCTGCAGCAACAGTATAGCTATAAAACCCCATAAGTAATCTAAGAAGGCACTGCACTAATCAGTTAATCTGAGAACTATGCTAACTAATTAATAGTTTAAGTAAACAGAAAGAAATGCAGCAGTTTTCCAACTCTTCAGAATTTGTCTGTTTACAGCCAGAGTTCAACTCTTTCTCCTTGGTGCTGGCTAAACCAAAAGTCAGTGCAGAGCAAGAAAAAATAGTGCAAGTGGGGAGCAGGGAAAAAAGAACAGCATCGTGGTCTACAGATTGGAAACAGTGGAGTGTTTTTCAAGTAGCAGAGGGATTGTACTTCAACTCCAAAATGTTGTGCTTCACTGGGAGTATGACATATCTTCTTCCTCTCTGTGATAGCAAGACAGCATGCAGAGCTCTGCCCTGCAGCCCTACAGCAATAAAGAGGAGGATGTCTTCCTTGGACCAATGCTATTACCAAGGCCTACTTATCCCACTGAGCAACCCTACAGTACCTGAGCCTCCCAGCCATTTGCCCTCCATTGGACATCAAACCCTTGTGGCTCATGGGGAGTGCTATGGATTTGTATGACATGACTGTGTCAAAAAGACCACACACCTGCCCCTTCTTCTTAGGAGTAAAAGTTGGAGACTGAAGTACTACCTTAGCACTACCAGAGGCCTTACAATAATGTTACTCCTACTGTCTGACAATGTGTACCCCAAACCAAGTCCTGCTGGTAGCTCTGGGTCTGACACCCACAGCCAAGGACTACTGAACATAGTCCTCTAAATATCAATAGTTTCCTACCTAAGTTTGCCCAGTTTGACATCTAGGTTGAGTTAGTGCAGCCAGATATTATCTGCCTAATGGAAACTTTGCTCAATCCACACAAATCTGATGCCACTATCCCATTGCCAGGCTTCCATATCTTCAGGGAGGATAGAATAGGCAAGTGAGGTAAGGACTGCCTTATCTACCTAAGATCAGACCTGCAAGTCTCTAACATCATGATCAAAGGCCTAATCAACAGCTGTGAATGCCTCACAATAAAGATGTTGTTGTGGCAAGCCCTAAAATCTCTTGTCATCCTGTCTGTATACATCCCACCAGGTAAACGGAACCTAGGCATAGTATTACTTACTCACTACTTCATGCAGCTCAGTCAGAACTAGAAATAAATTATTACTGGTGACATTAACATCAGTTGGGTGCTAGGTCCTGCACAGGTCACAGGGATAAGATATCCAGCTAATTTCTCATATGAATAGTCACTAAGCACACAAGGACCAATTATACAGTAAAATATGCACCATGGTGCTACTCAGCTGGGTACTAGTTACACACCCTAAGAGGGTTAAAGTTATCAAAATGTTTCCAGATACCATAGGTGACCACTCCCTCATGCAATGTTTATGATCAGTTAAATGGACAAGGCCACCCCCCAGATCTCAGTCAACAGAATCATAAACAAAATGAATGTGCCTGAATTTATGTTACTTGGTGCAAATTGATTGGAGCTTCTTAGATGTAATTCCCAATATTGACTTGGCCCTAGAATTCTTTGTCTCCAAGTTCACACATGTCTGTGTTAAATCTGTGCCCTTTACAGAACACAAGGCAAGAGGAGCAATGCCTGGAAGGATCACCTCTGACCTCCTTGCGTGCTTGAGGTAGAGGGACACTCTGTGGACATTGACCAGGGAATCAGGGTCACCTCTTTACATACAGAGGTGCAAGAAAGCCTGCAATAAGTGCACTAGTATGATTAGAAAGTCCAAATCTGATTTAAATAAGGCCCAGCAAACCCAGAACTTGAGCAATGGCAAAAGATCCGGGGACAACATCTCAGAGCTCCTTGACAAGGAAGTTAAAACTACTCCATAAACAATTGTGGTTTAAGGTTGAGAGGTCTTTAATCTCACCCAGATTGCCAATTACTTCAACACAGCCTTTACTGCCCTCAGTTCCATCATCCTCACTGAGTCTGCCCAGAAACCCCTGTAGAGAATCTGGTCCTGAAGCCTCCCTGATGGTGGGCTATGAAGCCGATAACCCTTAATTCTATGTTAAGGCTATTTCAATCAAAGACACCTTGAAATACATCAGTAGGGTATTTGGCAAAACTAGGTGTGGGAGTGATTCAGTTGGTATGAAACATCTTGCCCTGGTGGTAGAGGAACTTTCCCACCCCACCTCTAGAATGTTTAACTCTTCCCTGTACTACTCGCAGTTTCCTGAGAAGTGGAAATCTGCACTGCTTACACCAGTTTTCAAAAGTGGAGATTGCACCAGCCTTGCCAATTACAGAACCATTTCTTTTCTCTCCACCCTGTCAATGTCCTTTGAAAGAATAGTCTCTGACCAACTTGTCATGTGTCTGGAAAAATACAGCTTCAAGCATGTACAGCAGCATGACTTCTGGAAGTTCCACTGCACCAACACGGTGCTGTTGGAATACATTAGCTATATTCATGAGGCCCTTGATAATGGTGACCTCATCATGGCTATATACGGTATATTGACCTTACTAAGGCAGTCAACCTTGTCAACCATAAACTCCTACTTAAACTCCTTTGCCTGGGTTTGTCACAGAACACAGTTAACTTGTTCCACAGTTGTCTTGTGAATCACTCTCAAGGTGTGAAGATTGATAAATCTTTGTCCAACACATGGGGAGTAATTATTGGTGTCCCACAGCATTCCATCTTGGTCCCACTCCTTTTTGGCCTCTTTTTAAATCAACTGTCCAATGCATGTCAGACAGCCAAAGTATTACTCTATGCCAATGATGCAGTCATTTATTCCAAAAAACATAACCTTGACAGCCTTACCGCCAAGAAAGGTAGTACTCCAACAAAAAAATGATCCTTAATTACAAACATATAAAGACCAGGCTCTTCTCTAGCATTCCACAGAAGACAATAATTGCACCATTGCTCATACAAAATGGCTAAAGGCAAAATCTTGAACAGGTGGAAACCTTTGAATACCCTGGAGTAACTCTGAGCTTTGAGCATGACTAGACTGCACTGCCTCTGGAACTGCTTATTCTACTTATGTTTTTTGTGACCTTGTATTTTACGTGGAACCTTTGTAAATGAACAATTATGATTAAAGGTCTGAAGTTATCAATAAATAAAATAAAAATACTTAGATGTTAGTTAACAACTTGGATTCCCTTGGATGTCTGATTTTTGTTTTACCCATTCCAGCCATTAATGTGGACACATTTTCACCTGTTGCTTCTTTTTTCATCTAAGTACTTTCAATTTTCTTTATTAGCAATATTTTTACTTCCAGATGTCAACAAGTGTGAAATATCTTGAGGGGTTTTTGAAGTGTGTCTAAGCTAAATTTCTTAATACAGTATATGGTGAAATATATATTTTTTTGTTTTGTTTTGCTTTTTGTGAATTTTATTTCTGGCACTGAGGGATCAGGGCATCTCTCAGGAGTGCCCTTGGAGCCGTGGCCTCTACTCCCAACCTGAAACCACTATCTCTGGGAGTACAATTGCTAAGCACCCCCTTCCCTGACCACAAGATGAATCCAACCCCCTGTTCACCCCCGGGGAGGGTCCACCTCACCTACCTGCTGACCTTTCTGTAATTAGAGGGATGGTCCTGGGCTGTACTGAGGGGCTTGGGAAAGCTGGTGGAAGGATGGTCTGGCATTGGGGTGTGGGCATTGGATCCTGGGGCCTCCATCACCTCAATGAATCCTCTGGGGTTTTTCCCTTTACTGGTTCCCCCTGGTGCACAAATGTGCAATGACATCTGTGCACCAAGGTGCTGATATCTGCCACTGCTCCAACCCCTCTTACTACACCACTCTTGCAGGGCTCCCAATCTCCATTGGGGGCCACTAAGGAGTGATGCAAGCCCCAATACCCACTCTGGGAGGGGAGAGCAGTCCTCCAGATGCTAATCCCTCCCTCCCCTGCTGACCCCTGATGGCCCAAGTCTGTTCCCAAACCAGGGTTGCTGGCGTGGCATGAGTTGTGGCATCCAGCAACTCAACCCTCAGTGCCACCATGCTGGCTGAAATATATGGTAATATAAATTGATCAGATTCCCTCAAATAGGATTTCTGTGCAACACCTCTACTAGCTCATGTGTTACCTTCCAGAGTTATCAATTCTTGTATATTTTTTAATTCAGGCCTTAAAGGACTTTTTAACTCTATTAATTGATCCTCTCTAAACTTTTCAACCTCTTGGATGTGCTCATTATGAAGTTCATCTGGTCCAACCAATTCTGAACATTTTAACTCATTATTACCTGGGTGGCCATTTTGTGTTATTTAAACAAAGGATAGCTCTGACTTCATACAAAGCCATTAGAGTAGGGCCTGGTTCTATCATGCTATCTGACAATGAAAGACAATGTTAACTTTTATCTGTACATATCCCTTTCGTGGGCACTTCTGGTTCTTGTAAAGCTTTAATTAATTAAGATACTGAGTTTTTTGTGCTGTTATCTTTCACAGGTCTGTGAGATGAGGCCATCATAGGATTTATTAAAACCCTTGCTACCTTTTTATTTCCCTTTAGCTCCAAGTGTACTTCTTGTGGGCTAAAAAAGGAGTGATTTTAGAGTTATTATTAGTCTGAGAATTTTCAACCTTTTTCCTAGCTTGCTTGGGTTCTAGTTTTTGTTTTGTTTTCTGACCCATTTTTTTCAAGTAAGAAACACATTAAGAATCTACAATACTAAAACAATTGCACTTATATATGTTGAAATATGCTAACATTAGAAACAACAATGAACACAAGAACAATTGACTGTGTACTATATTAAACATTTGAGAGTATGAAGTATATATTTTTTTATATCATTTGTATCTCAGGTGAAGACAATCTGCAAAGCATCCAGAACTGTCCTGTTAAATAAACTGAGCTCAATACTTTTTGCCTGGAATATTTTCAATTTAAATCAAGATATCTTGCTTTGGTATCCTTGCTCTCAGTTGTCACTGATGTAAAATTAAACAATATACCATGACAGGGTGTGGGTTATGCTGGGATTTACCAATGCCTGGTGTGATTCAGTCATGAGACTGTAGGCTGAAAGGGAAACTATACCAGAAGTGAGTAAATCCCATTATAACCCACACTCTTGAGTGGTACATTGCGATCATACAATGTCTCCCTATTTTTTGAGATTAAAAAAAATAAATAAAAATGTCTAGGGGGCATTTTAATGTATTTTTATTATATTTCTTACTTTGCCAGAAAAAATAGTCCTGGTTGCTAGGGCTGTGGTGGCACTGCACTTGCGCAGTGCTACTTTGTTATTCCTGGTTCCATTTCTTTCTTTCTGGGTACAAAACCTTTATCAATGTGACCATTTCACTATTCGACTGTGTACTGACTCCATTTTTGTTTTAGGAGTTGGGACAGCTTTCAGTGCTTAATTTTTTGTCCATTTTCAATTATAGAGCACTGCTCTTTTTTTTTATCGTTGTTCACATGCACGTTATGGTAGATTGCTGCCATGCTTGCTGAGTATGATGTCATGGTCTTCTTCATTTCTGGGCTGAGAAAAGGAAGTACTCTGTTCTGTGGTGTTTGTCTCTGCTTTGCCTCACCCTCCCAGATCAATGTTGAGAGTCTGAGGGTTCCGCACAGTAATGACCACAAGAATGAACTGTGTAGCTTTGGAGGCCTCCTGCACTAGTGATGTGACTTATCTATTGGTTGTTGTCTTCAGCAATTATGGGATCAGATGGTGAACAGATTGTGGCACTGAAGATAAGGAGGTACACATTTCCAAGTTTTAGATGATGACAGAAATGTACTTGTACATATGAGTTGTAGTATTTTATTTTGTGTGCTGCAGTGGGACTTGTCCGAGACCATGGTTTAGTGAGGATTCAAGATGGCAAATTTATGCTTTTATGGTCGGAGAGTTAGATTGATTTGAGAGCATGGGCATTGCAGATGTAGCTGGCTGGCACTATTACCCATTGGTCATGCCAGGATTTACAATGGGTAAATCGTGCCAGCCAGCCAATCAGAGGACAGGGTTTATCAAGTCTTTGTATAATACCAAAGTTCCAATACTTTGTATCATGCCAGTCCATTGTTCCAATTCTTTGTATCATGCCAGTCCATTTTCTGTAGAAATGAGTCTCTCTTTTAGCCATCAGTTCAAAGCAAAGAACAATAAATGCCTGTAATAAAATACATCCCAAAAAAATACCAGTAAACAATGCAAAAGAAAATAAATAAATAAGTAAATAAATTCACCCAATTTAGCTATATAGTTAGAAACAAATAGTAATAAAAATAGTGGTTGTCACCCAAGAACTTGTACCATAATACAACCAATGAATAACAACCAAGCCAATATTGGATCTGTGTCTTTGTCCTGCACAACAGGAAAACTCACTTTGCAGAAAACTCGACACTAAGTTCTAAATTTAGTGAATATATTGAACCAAGAAGTTATTTCTCAATATATAAAGTATACAAAAGTGCTCAAATATGCATTTACATCTACTAAACTGGCTCACACTGTAACTAATATGGTCAGGTATAAAAGGCAAGGGAAAACTGCTTATATACAATTTGAGAACTTGTAAAACTTGCTTGGCATACAATACAGCTGGTTATTGCTAGTTAAGAAAATGCTTAAGACTTCATATTTTCATACCATTTGCCAACATGACTTCTCATTTGAAAGGTCTGGGGCTGAATGACCAACTAACAAACTATAACCGTTTAAGTTTGTTTTCTTAAGGTAATGTAAATGCCAAGTAAAACATTATGTACTAGTCACCTGACCCATTTTGTGCAATTGCAACAGCGAATAAGAATATGATTTCCTGCTTTTCAAAAACATTTATTACAAAAGTTATATCTGTCTAAAAACAAAAGACAACATATAATACCAATAATAGAAATAATGATGAAGTAGCATGACCCCCATGATGATTAATAATAAGCAACTAAAAAGTGTGCAGATTCCTCCAAACAAGTTTCAGGAACAGTTATAGCATATTAGATGAATTGCTATCTGATTTACTTAATCAAGCATTAACATTTTTATCCAGTTTTTAACACTAATGCTCAGAACATCGCATTATGCAGCACTTCACAACTAAAGCACTGCACATCTTTTTTAAATCCTCCATTACTGCTTAAATCACCCTTTACTATGTTTAGAAATTTTAATATCTATGTTCACTGCCTCAGAAAAAATGTTCTCCAAACAAACTTTACAGCCAATTCTGTTTCCTCTAGCTGTCACAGTCACAGCTGCTCACTTCAACTCTGTTTTCACCATTTTCTCTGGTTTTGTTTATTGTTGTTTGGTTTTGGTTTTAGTTTCAAATTCTGCTTTCTATGCTCCCTGAATGCCTTCCAGTTTTCCTTTGGGTTTTTCCTCTGTTTTTTTTTTGCTCCTCTGTACAGGTACTTCATGCATCATGCTCCACCATGTTACTCTGTATTCTGGGTTCGGAGCTCCACTGAGATTCCCATACACCGTATACTGGGCACCATACTCTGGCTCTGGCTCTAGATCCCACAGGCTTTTCTAGTGCAGATAAAAACAGAAATCTCAAAATAATGAAACAGATAAAGAGAATGCACTTTTCTAAGTGCAATAAACTCACAAACTCAGAATCTTAATACGAAGCTCATAATAACTCCTAAGGCAAAGATATCATGCCAGTATTTTTTTTCTTGCATCATGACACAGAAATATGGGCTATCCCAGCATCACTGCAATGAGTGCAGCCTCCTCAGAGCACCATCTTTATAAAGGTTAGGTATGACAAGGAGAATGCACATGGCAGGTCTGGGAGTGGGAGTATGGTAGAATGATGGGTGACTGGGAGGCAGAAGGCAAAAGTACACTATTTAAAAAGAGAAAGGCCTCTTCTTACTCTCTGTGTCTTTTCGTTTTGCTGACTCTTTGTCAACTTTACCTAACCTTTCTCCTTCTCTGGCATAGTTTGAACTAATCCTTAATTATTTTTCAAGTGCCTTAAATATATTGTCTCTTCTGTCTAGAGATTTGTAGCATCCCCAGGGGCTCTTTTCACTGCTCAACCAGAAACTCAGAGAAAATCATAGCCCATTTCACTGCATTATTTCTTTGACAAAAAAACCAAAAAAACATGCTAACACAATAATAACACTGGTGAAGCTTACATTTGCTGTATCCCTAGTTCCATTAGAGATTGGAGATACAACCATTTTAAACTAAACTGGTGAAGTTTGGGTGAAGTGGAATACTTAACACTTCACAAAGTTTTATGTAGTTTCTAAGATCGGGGCCCATTTCACAAAGTGAACTTTTGGAAGTACTTCATAAAGGAAGTTCACTGGTAAAGACATTTGGAATTGTCTATCCAAGAGGAAACTATTACTTGTGGTACAAGCCAATAGGACATTCAGTAGAGGAGTCAGGGGAAACAGAAGCATGACAATGGAGGACAGAGAGAACAGAGGTAGTGGAGGCAACTGATCCAGCTTCACCCAGCTTTCTGCTGATGTTTTACCTTCACAAAGTTGTGAAGTCAGAACTTCAGGGATTCAGTTCTGATGAAGTGGGAAGATTTGCTCTTTGTGAAGCACACTTTGCCAACAACTTCACTTTGCAAAACTTGACCACTTCACAAAGTGCTTCATGAAGAGTCACTTCTTCCCTCTGCCCATCTATATTGGTTATAGCCCATCTATATAGGCTGCTAGCCAAAACTGACTTGATTGTTACGAACTGCTCAGGCTCCCAGCCTCTCTCTTCATTTTACCCTAGGCCTCAGTGATCTCCATAGCTGAGACTGAAAAAAAAAAGCAATTTCAAATCCTCCTGTAACAAAAGTTGTTGTTTGTACAGTATGTACAGTTATTTTATGGTCTTCTTGAGTTCTTTGGGTGCAATATTAGCAGTGCTATGCATAGCAGTGTTGGCACACAGTGAACTTGAGAAAGCATTCATAACAATAAGAGCTTCCAGAACTGTTCATTTAAACATGTTATAACTCATGTCACAGACTTTTGTTTTAAAAAAAAGTAACTTGAATTTACATATACATATATATATATACATATATATTACTGAGCATTTAAAGATGTTAGTCCATTAGCTGGCCATTTATATTTTATGAATATCCCTTGATATCCCTACTTATAATATATTTATCAAGCTTCGTCTTAAATTCTAACATTGTGTTACTATCCACAGCCTCATGCGGTAGGGTGTTCCAGATCTCAGTCACTCTAATATTGAACCAATATTTCTTTTTTTTGGTTCTAAATCTATCTTTAACCAGCTGGAAGCTATGTGCCCTGGTATTATATGATTGGTCTCTTAGCACCAGACCCAAAAGATCCCACAGATGTATATCAGTCAGGGCCCTGTAGATCAAGCACATATCCCCTCTCAGTCTATGATATTCTAAGGAATACATGTCCAAATATTGCAACCTTTGCACAGAGCTTTGTCCTTCAGTACCCTTAATCCCTTTGGTAGCCCTCCTCTGGATTCTCACCAAGGACCCAATATCTCCTTTTTTGTAAGGAGCCCAAAACTGCATACAATACTCCACACGGGGGTTCACCAATACTGTATACAAGGGGAGCATAACCTCTCTATCCCTACACTTAATATGCTTTTGAATGCAGTGCATTATGCTACTTGGCTTTTTAATAGTTTTATTGCACTGCATGCTAAAACTGAAATCGCTACTAATACATATCCCCAAATCTATTTAATCTTTGATGGCCTTTAGTGCAGCATCCCCCAGGGTATATTGGAATTGCATGTTATTATTATCAAAATGTATAACCGTACATTTATCAATATTGAAAATAGATTTGTTATGCAAGGCCCATGTCTCCAATTTATTTAAAGCAGTTTGTAGAATAAGCTGATCTTCCGCATTGTTTACTGGACATCCAATTCGGGTATCATCTGCAAATTTTAAGAGCCAGACCCCTGACTGTACCTGCATCGATGATATATATATATATATTAAAAAGACAGGGTCCCAAGACAGAACTCTGGGGTACCCCACTAGTCACTCTGACATGGCCAGAATATTCCCCTTTTATACAAACCCTCTGACTTTTTTTCATTTAATCATGTCTCTACCCACTGAGAGACCCAGACAGGGAAACCTAAGTCCATTAAGGCCTTTACCAACTCCTCATGGGGAACTTTGTCAAACGCTTTTGTGAAATCCAGGAAAATAATGTCTACAGAATTATCTGTGTCCATGGATTTGCTAACCTTATTATAAAATTCCAGAAGGTTGGCTTGACATGACCTTCCACTGGTAAACCCATGTTGTGTTATATCCTTCTTACCTGATACTGATATGAATTCTATAAAGAAATCTTTGATTATACCCTCCAAAATTTTCCCTAATACCAAGGTCAGGCTAATAGGCCTATAGTTTGAGACCTGTCTAGATCCCTTCTTGTGTATTGGGACAACCACCACTTGTCTCCATACCTTGGAAACTTCACCTAAATCCAAGGATTTTTGAAACAGCCAGGAAACTGGGCCAACAAGTAAATCTGCCATTTCCTTAATTACCCTTGGGTGGATGTTATCTGGCCTCTATGCCTTATTCTGGTTAACATTTTTGAGTCTTTTACCCACATCAGTTGGATCTACCTTAAAACTGGGTCCCAATTGTAATGTTTCCTCAGAATCCCATTTATTTCGTGATCCCACATTAAACACTGAGGAAAAATATTTGTTATATTCTTCTGCTAGTCCTCTGTTCTCTGTTATCAGTGAACCATCTGGTACTTTTAGAGGCCCAACGGTATTATTTTTTCCCCTTTTACTATTAATATATGAATAAAAAGACTTATAATTATCCTGGACTCTGGTAGCTAATGTATGCTCAGAATTTCTTTTAGCCTAGGCAATGCCCCTTTTAACAAGTTTTAGGCATTTTTATAGATCTCCCAATCAGCTTCTTTATGGCTCTGCCTTGCCTGGTGGTATGCACTATTCTTGTTTTTAATTATTTTTTTAACTGAGGGGGACATCCATGGTGGAAGAGCTTTTTTAGCCCCATTGTACATGTTTTTGGTTAGTACATACCTCTGGACCAAGTGATTTAAAATACTTTCTAGCTTTGTCCACATCCCAGAGACTGACTGATTTTCAAAATCTGCCTCCCAGTTCCATTTAGCCAGGTCTAGTCTCATTTGATGGAGATTGGCTAGATTATGCTTATATATTACTGTACTACCTATATTTTCCCCCAGAGTATCAGTATACTGAAAGCTAATCATGGAATGATCACTAGAACCTAGTGGGGATTTCAAAATGCAATTTATAATATTATTACTAAGGTTGCTTAATACTAGGTCCAATATGTGGTTACCTCTAGTATTATTTATTACATATTGCTCCAACCCTCCTAGATTAAAGACCTCCAAATATTTAGACTCCATGGTAGTGCTTGCTTTTTGCATATCCCAGTCAATACCCGGGAGGTTAAAGCCACCAACCAATATTACATTACCCACTAATGTCAACTGGTTGATAAAGTCTAATAAAACCTCATCCTCCGATGTCCTAGTGGATGGAGGCCTGTAAATTACACCCAGATTGATTTTTGCTGCCCGAGGTGGACTAATCTTGATCCATAAGACTTCTATACCTGCCCATGTGGATGTGTCTATACATTCTGAGGAGAAACAGTCTGCAATAAACAAAGTCACCTCCCCCTCTAGATAGGGACCTGTCTTTATTATAAAGTGTGTAACCTGGGATATGTCTATTCCAAGTATCCTCAGGTTGCCACCAGGTTTCTACAATGGCACATACATGAATGTTCAGTGCGTGTAATGTAGTTTGGAGCTCATCAAACTTATTTGTAAGACTCCTAGCATTAATTGTCAAAAAGTTTCAGTCTAATAATGAAGTTTTACCAGTACACAGTACCCCTGGTTTTGCATCCCCCATGTTCCCCTGCTAATGAAGTTTAAATGGCAGTGTACAATGTTTTTTAATTGCTGGGCCAGTAAGCATTCCCCCATTTTATTCAAGTGCAGCCCATCATGTGCATACAGTTGGAAATTCTGAAATTCTTGCCAATGTTCTATAAAAGTATACCCTTCCCTAGCACACCATTATTTAAGCCAACCATTTAGCCTAAATATTTCCCTGTTTACTATATCATTTGTTCGGGGGACAGGTAGAAGCCCCAAAATCAAAACATCACACCCTTTATTTCGTATTACAGCCCCCACAGCTTCAAAATCCCTCTGTATATTAGGAATGTCCCTTTTACCCACATCATTAACCCCTACATGTAAAATTGTAGTAGGAGTGATTGTATTTTCCAATAGGCCAGGTAGGAGTTGTTTTATATCACCTATGCCAGCTTCTGGCAATACGCTAACTGTTGTGTATTCATTTTGTTGTTTACACAGTATATTGTCAGTATAGCGTAAAATAGAATCACCTATAAATAATATATCACAAGGGGTATTGATTTCAGGTGTTTGAATTTGCTGTTTTCTATCCTGTTCAATATACTGAGTGCTTGTGCAAACAATGTTTGATGACCTGGGGTATGCTTGAGTGCTTAGTGGTAGAGTTACTTCTGTGTCCTCCAATTAAGCTAAGGCCTGGAATCTATTTGGGGTCAAAATATTTGATGAGCCACCAATGTTTCTCCTACCTCTCTTTTGTGTGTGTGTTTTATGAATCATACACCATTCCTCAGGGCTTTCTATCTTCTCACTGTGAACTACCAGCTGTTTCTCAGCATTCAAATTATCCTGATGTATATCCTTGTTAATTCCCTCAGCCATGGAGTCAATAAAGTGCTCTAGTGTTGTAATTTCCATCTGAACCTTCAGTCTGTTTTCGAGTGCTTCAATCTCACTTTTTAGCTCCCTAATTTCAATGCAGTTGCAGCAAACATAATTTGCCATTTCTTCCCCTAGCTTAAACATATGACATGAACTACAAGCCAACATTATGCCTACTTTTACTCACAAGTGCTATTTCCTGGTTGTCTCAGCTGCCTCAGCTGACACAGCCGACACGCGCCAAAGCGCTTGTCTCTGCATGCGTCGAGCATGCGCCCTGCCCAATAATAATCAAAATTCTTCTTTATCTTCTCCCTTGCTACTAGTAGCATTTCTGCCAATTCATTCCTTGTCCCTGTTGCACCAATTGCCGTTAGTCCACCATGATTCAGATAGGTTGACATAGTGTGAGATACCTCATCCTTTTGAATCAATACCCAGCTTGCTCCTTGCTCCCACTTAACCCACTTGGCTAACAGTTTCACTTGAGCTGCTTGGTAATAGAGAACAAAATTATTTACTTAATGAGAAAATTGAGAACCCCTTTATGTGAGAAATGGAATGCCTCACCTAAAATTAGAACATCAGAATCTGAAAAAGAATTTCATGAGACAACCTTTCATGGTTATGAAAGTCTCTAAAATATTTAGAAATAAGCAATCCTGATCATCAAAAAAATGATGTCATGATTTATCATTTGTTTGCATTTTTTAAATTACAGTAAAAATGATTTATTTTATTTATTTTGACTTTGATAACCGGGGAGGTGTACTGGTCCAGAGGACCATTTACAGGCATGATTCGGGCCACAAGGCAAGAGTGAAATAATATAATTTAAACAATAATCAAGGTTACATTAGAGTAACATCTAACAGTAATGCACAGTACTGAGTACAAGGTACAGTAACAATAGTACAGTCATGTGCGTAAAAGTAGAGACAACTATGTAACAAGCATACAGCCAGGTGGATGAAATAAAGGGTATATATGATAAGGGCATACAGGTATGCAAGGTACAGGGAAGTCGAGACATGGCCGAGCATATCCAATGTATCAGGAAGGGAGAGGAGTAGTAGAAGGGGAGACAGAGAGTGGGAGGCAAGAGGGTGAGGTCTTAGCGGTCAGGGCAATTGCACAGATATTTGTCAGGAAGCCAGGATTTGAGGTTCAGTGACAGAGACTGACCACTGCAAAGCTGCCAATGTAGAGAGACCCACTTGAGCCCAGTGTATTGCCCAATACACTCCTTCCCACCAGTCACTAATCTACCACCAGGCTCCAAGGGCATCATCATATGCTCAGTTTGACACAGTTACCAACAATGTGAAATGTTGTTCTTAAGTGCGTTCAGGTTGTGTTTTCCTGTAGATAAATTGTTTTGTCTGTTAGTTTCTTTTATATGGGCAAACCTTACATCAAGTGCAATGTTTTTAAGTAAAAGAAAGTAACTAAGCAAGCTACTACAATCAGATACCCCAGGCTTGCAACAATACCTATGGACTTCATGCCCAGTGTCTGAACGAGCTGTCTTGCTGCAGCTGAGTGCCGAACTGACAGCAAACTGATTCTATTTACTGTACTATATGACTGCTTCTCTGGCTACTTTTTCATCTTGCACAAGCTGTGGTTCATCTGTTTGTCCATTTTTCTGGCTTAACTGGCCCATACCATTCAAACCAGTTGAACTACAAGGTTGCATTTTGGCTTGAAAGTTGACAAGAGTCCATGATGATTGAGCAAATAAGTGCAAACTGTTCATTTCTCTAGTAAAACTGAACTTGCAGGACAACTTTTAAACATTTTAATGTATATCAGGAGTCCAGTACCCATTTGCCTCTTCAGACCTGCATCCTTTTGTGTTATAAGTAAAGGATTCATAAGCCTTTCTCTGTAACACCACAATCATCATTGCACTGACAGAGGAAAAAGGTTGTCCCAGTGTGCAAATAAAGCACTGGCTAAATACAGTCTCTTCCCAGCCTCCACCTCTTGTGTTCCACACAACAAAGTGTGACAGCCCTGTATTATTTCTTTCGCCAGTTGTACAGGGCCTCATTTGGCATGCAGTAGCAGATTTAGGGCCCAATTTCTAAAGCAAAACTATGACGCAAGGTGCCTGCACCAAATGGGGATGGCAAAAGTGGCACCTTGCATCATAGTTTCAAGTGATCCTGATTCTCAAATGCTAGATGAGGTGACATTGTGATACTGTGTGACAAAGCCCCCTTGTACCACCATTGCTGCAAAAGTGCCCATGTGCCAGGTTGCAATGGGGTTTGTGCCATGCAGGGCTGCACCATCCCCTTTTTTTGTATTCTGTAAGCCCTGCCATGGGCACAGAAATGGGCTCGACTTAGACCACCTATGAAGTGGTCTAAGTGCTTCGCACCAATGTGGTGAATTTGGGGGGCTCTGAAAGTTGGGTCTAAGGGCAAAAGGGGCACGGGGCATTGGGGTGTTGGGGAGATGGCGGCAGGTGAGTGGGTGATGTGGCACCCAGTGGGGGTGCCATTTAAAAAAACTATTAAGCAAATGACATGGTATCATGGGGGTCCATGGACAAACAGTACTATGGCTCCAGACTGGCACAGCCCTGGCAGCAGCCCCAGCCAAGGGCACTGTTTGTCCCTGGAACCCCCCTCGCAGTAACATCCAGTAGCTTAATATTTGTATAATGACAACCCCTCCAGGTGTCACATCACCTCCTACATACCCACCATCTCCCCAACACTGCCTATGGCACCCCATTACTCCTTCTGCTCCCAGACCCTTCCTGGAAAACGTGTTTCACCCCCCAACCATCCCAGCCCCTCTAGTGTTGTACTGAGTGGGGGTGGAGCCAGATTCCTGTAGCAATTCCCGTAGGTGCACCAATTGTTTGGCACTAGCCTGCAGGTGCAGCAACTCCTGGGATTTTGGTGCAGGAACCCCTGTTTTTACAGAATTGGAGAAGTGTCCCTGAAGCACCCAGAGTTCACCACCAAATTGTGGGAATCTGAGGGATCTCTGAAAATCAAGCCCTTAGCCTCCACTTCTGGACTGAGCATTGATAACGTAGCCCCAAGATCAACATGTGAGCAGGGGTTGGGACAATATTCTTAGAGAGATAGGGCTACAGGGTTCCACTGAACACCAGTGATGAAGATCAAGTAACAGAACACAGGAGTGAACTACAGGGAGTGTAACAACTCAAAAACAACTATATCCACAAAGGGGTCAAATGTTTAAGATCAAGTGGTTGACTGCAGTGGATGCACTCTGCCACAAACATTTTGACGTGGCACCACATCATACAACTGGTGCAAAGTCAGGGCCAAATATCTGTGACTGCCACAGTTTCAGTGTTTGTAACTGAGAACCATTTTTGTGGCCACAGACTTCTGGTGGTTCCCATTTTTATCATGACTTCCTCCCCGTGGCTCAATCATGGCTTTGAGTACTGTAGCTTTGGAGGTGGGGAAGTGGGAATCCTCCTTGCATCCCTGTAGTCTGCCACCCCACACTGTGACTATGAACTGTACCCCTCATCTTAAAAAAAAGCGTTTTCATAATCATATTTAACTGAGTTTTGTTCTGACTGTCACAGTGTCTGACATCCCTAGGAATCTTAAATGAAAAAAAAATATTAAAATGTGAGCTTTCTAACATACATGGAAATGATCATCTATGAGACTATAAAACTACCACATAATATATTCACAGTATGATTTTCTCATTTTCATTTAGGTCATTCAGCTTTCTCTTTAGGATAAGTGTGACTTACCAAGATCACTATGAACCACTACAAGGCTTCTGATAAGAGCTCTTAAATGGATTATCCATTATACACTAGCTCAAATAGGTTATCTAACAGAAACATAATCAAAGACCCCTCTAAGGCAGGTTTCTTGCAGATTTATCTAAACTGATTTTTTTTAACTTCAATTATTTCCTGACTACACCAAGAATCCAGTTCTTCGGAACATTTTGTCACTGCCAATGTGTTCCACAGACCAGAGGAAAACTGAGTACATTTGGTCTTCTACTGCAGCTTGAGGGCTTCTCCAAAATACCTTGCTATTACATCAAATTATAGAGTAAATCTTGATAAATCATTGGACTAGAGCAAGGTCTACAATATGCTAATAAATATTTTGTCTACATCTTAGCAACCAGAATAGGAAAAATTATCCTGAATTGGTAGTGATCATGCTAGAATATTGAATGAAGAGTGACTTTGTTTGCAATTTTGTGATATTTTTTTTCAAATTTGCCAGCAGCTTTTGCAGTACACATAGTTCTTCCAGTCCAATTATTTGCCAGGCAAGCAGTACTTTTTTTTTCAAATTATTTAGCCAGGTGAGACACACTAAGCTGAAAGCTTTTTTACATGTGCAACCTGGGAGCACAAGGAAGTTAAGTGACTTGCTCAGGGTCATACAGTATGCAAGTGGGGGCTGTGGGATTCAAACCCAGGTCTCCAGATTTGCAGTTCAGAGCCTTAAACCACTGTGCCAAACTGACTCCTTTCACTTTAGTAATAGATTTTTCAATATTTAATCAATCTTTGTGGAACACAAATGATTACATACTGGAGCAGTTATTTCTTTGGGTGAAAGAAGCATGGAATCAAGTATTGAAAAACATAATTTCATTTTTGCGTTTCATGCAAATCAATTGTTATAGCCTTCAGGGACTCCCAACTCTTAAGTAATTGCACAAATATTCACCATTTGCAAATGCATTTTAGATTTCTCAAATGCATGATTTCACATTGGTGAACTATGAC
Source organism: Neoceratodus forsteri (assembly GCA_016271365.2). NCBI lineage: Eukaryota > Metazoa > Chordata > Ceratodontiformes > Ceratodontidae > Neoceratodus > Neoceratodus forsteri. Next base: position 782,591,387 of record CM057458.1, on the reverse strand, counting down.
ATTTTACAAATACTGCCTTTCTTCATGTAGAAAATGCAAGTTCCATTTTTACTTCTATAACCATGTAATTTATGAAATGTTATTAGTATACTGGAGGGGGCAATGTTTTCATGTTTCTGTGCTTTGTTGACATAGCTGTCAAATAGAAAACCTGGCAGTGACCCAGGTTCATGAATGAGCCAGTGACATCAGGGACCATGTGGGGGAGAAAGATTAAGCAGCCCAGCAGATGATCTCCTTCTCTAGTCTGAGTAAGATGTGAACTCCACTGTATTACTACTACCTGGATTACCAGTGGTGGTGATGTAAGCATGTACCACTCTGGCAAGTATAATGCTGCCCGATGTTTATATGAGAATATGCTCTGTGCATGTGTCATGACATCAGTCAGTGATGTCCTTTTGAAAGGGTGGAAAAAGAGGAAATCCACATTTGACTCAGGATGAAGGTGAACCCTTCCACAAGCTCTATACTGCTGCCTGTGGCACACACCTCCAAACCGGTTCCCAACACTGAAGACACTTAGGCCACAATGACAGTCATACAACGGGGGAAAGCCATAGGGTCAGAGGAGGAACCCCAGAGAAGGTGAGTGTTATGACTGGGAAGGGGCATGGCAGACATTGGCAGACTAAAGACAATGGCACATAAACAGAAATTAAATATATACATATATATAGGGCTGGATTTTGAAAAAGCATGATGTAGGCACAGTTCCCAATGTTGGGCACAGCCTACATATTGCCAAATGATTCAAAATGTTTGAATGCTATTTTTAAATGGTTTGATGTATTTGCAACAGTTTCCATAGTTCACAGAAAAAAAAATATTGATGCATGCACCATTTTTAGAGTGCAGATTGTAGCAAATGCACCCAAAAGTTGGACTTTCATTTTGGGGGTCTAACTTTCAAGAACATATTGTGGGAATGTGGTGGAAACATGACAAAAAACTGCAGAAGATGTTAAAATGCATGTATATGAGTACTGAATAGGACAAAAAAAATTCTCAGTCTTGTTAGCTGACATCTTCTTTTTATGCAAAAATTCATGAAAATATACATTTTTATGTGTGTGTGTTTTATTCATTGGCACAATATTATAGTTTGAAAAGGTGGAGATTTTTAGCAGAGGGGATGGCCAGGCCTGTTTTATTCACCCATGATTCCTGGTTGTTCCTTTCAGAGTATACATCCTAGAGTATGTGATCATAGACTGAGAAAGTGCTATCAGTGGAGTCAGACATACAGTATTCCATGCACTGCAGCTCAGCTGAAAATCCAGTTCAGTTAGAAAAGAAAAACAAATTCTGAGTTTAGTTTAAAAAGGCACCAACTTTTTGATAGTTTAGAAGATTACAGAAAGTATGACAAAGTACTGCAGCAGACAACTATTTTTCTCTGTCCTCTCCCCTGTAACCTGTAGGCAAGCAGGTCGGGTCCTCCCCCAGGGTGGGGGACAAATCCTGGCACCACCCCAGAGGAGAAACCACAAGGGCTACCTAAAGGGCGACGGCCATCTGGAAGGGGTGGAGAGAGAAATGATTCAAAAATAGCTGAAGCCAGCTGCTCCCCCCTTTTCTGCCTCCTTCTTCAAATTTCCCACCCAACCCAACCTCATAAAATCAGGATTAGGGTTGGCCAGGTTAGGCAGGGAACCCAGTGACCCAATAGGGGTGACCACAGGACTGGGGAGTGAGTTTTCCTGGTTTTCCCCTCAGAAGGTGTTTTCCAGGTTTTTCACCTCTTGCAAGGGAATCAAAGAGTTAGGATGATATAGAAGTCAACTGTCACAGTCATGCAACATGACAGCTTGGGAGCATCGCAGACCAAAGGTACAGGGGAAAAGGAGGAATGAGTCAAATTCTCCCAAATGGCTTGTCTCCTCCAGTCGGCATGAGGTCTGGTGTCTGCAAAACCTGGGTCCTGGTTTGGCAGTTGCAGTCCAACCTTATCAGGCTAGCCTGAGAGTGCAGTGGCACCAGATGGGTGTGGTCACTTGTCACTTAGCCACATGACCATCCTACTCTAGGGATTGGATAATAACTCAGGAGGTATATCCATTCCTTGGCCCACACAAGGGTTGGCCCTTCAGTTGAAGGGGGTACTGGGGACAGAGGTGTCTGCAAAAATCTCCCAGCTGCATATGCCACTCCAGTACTGTAGTATCTTAAATAAACTTATGACTGTAGCCATTTCCTCAAGAGTTTGAGTATGTGTGTTTATTCAGGAGAAGGGATATGGGGACTACTGAGACAATAACATATTAAACGTTCTGTAATTATTTAAGATATTTTGGAAGTTTTTGCTCTTTGAATACACTGATTCAAATTTAGATGATAATAGTATAATCAGAGTCAGTTTTCTCCTTACATAGAAGTGGCACACCAATTAGCTGTTGTGCTGGGTACATGTATATGGGTTTAAATGACACAATTTAGAAAGCAGAAGTATTATGTTGGCAGTCTCAGTAGCAATGGCAGTCTAGTGGGCTGTTGTGCTGCATTAGGTTTAAATTACAAATTTAGACAGCAGAAGTAGACTCTCAGCAGTGTCAGTGGACAATTCAATCCACACATTTAGGTAGACTGTAGCAGCATAATCTCAGATTTTATTGTAATCTCTGGTAACCGCAATCTCAATAGTCAGTAGCAGCAGCAACAATGCAACAGCCTAACTGAACAAAGTCACAGTGTGAATGCCATATTGACACAGTGTTGTTTGTTAAGTCAGTATACACTATTGTCTTAGAGCTGAAATAGTAGTTCAATATTTTAATATTGCACATATTGCCAATTCCAGATGTAACCTGCTCAACCTAGGCTATCTGAAACTGTTTAATCTCATTTTAGGGTGCTCATGTTGAGTGGCAAATAAAAATAAGCAAAGTCCAGTGTGCCCCCACCGACTTAGCCTCAAAGGGCTTATAATCAAAGTGTTCTTATATTTAACTGAATGCTTATCATTATTGTGCATTAATAGGCAGTCTACATAAGCCTTGTGGCAGACAAAGCACTTTATGTGGTCCTTTCTCCAAAACCTGGCCTTCAGTTAGGCAGATAGAGCTCCACCCATGGGGGCAGGGAGGTGCCCTGGTATAATCTCCCATGGAAGGAACTCTGGGGCCACCCACAGGGTGGGGCAATTGCCTGGGGGGAAGAGAGTGAGAGGTTAGAAAAAGAATTACACCTGAGGTCTTCCTCTGACTCTCTCTCTCTCCAGCTGAAGATTCCTCCCCACCAGTTTCTGCTCTGTGGGTCTCCACTATTGGCTTGGTATCCAAGAGGTTGCTGGCCAGTACTACATGATTAACCACTTGTTGTATCCTGAGGGTGGCATCATCAATGACCATATTGACCCACATTTTACTTCAGTCCAGTCATTTGACAGGGCAGTTGAAGTGGGCAAGCAGTGAGCCCAGGGGCTGTTATGGCCAAAGTAGATACTGTGTCAGCCTTCTGGCTGCTCCCAATCCACCAAATGACTGGGATCTGCTGGGAATTAAGTTTGAAGGGCAGTACCCATTGACAATAGGGCTGGAAAAACTTGGTGAAGTTCTGACCCTTATTAAATAAGAACCAGAACACAGTGATGTTCTGATTTGTTCTGATTAGTTCTGATTTATTGACAAATATTTGACTAAATGTGAAAAAATGCATAAAAGTGCCCAAAGTCGGTCATATTTGACACAGAGGCCCAAAGAAAATAACTAAATGGATTATTTGTATAAAAATTAATGTAAAACTGCTAAATCAAAAATCAATCACTCACCACTAGCCCCTTCATGGCTGGTCTATAATGGTGGGGTGGCATATCCTGCTCAGGTCTGTTACATGAGTGTGCTTGGGAGAGACAGAGAGAGAGGGAGAGACAGACAGACAGACAGACAGATGTAAATACCTATGTCATAACACCACCAAGCACTGCAGTTGCTGCCAGGCAGCTAAGATTTTTTTTTAATTAATGGTGTTTTGTTGGTATTATTTTGATGGATGTTCCAGTCAGAGCCAAACAGGTGAAAGAAATGGATGTGAATGATCACATGAGCAGCACTAAGAGAGGCCACCCATCCTATCCATGTGAATGATGCAACTGCTGTGCATGTCCAGTGGCCTCCTGGTCACTGATTCCCTTGAAATTGCAACATTTTTCAATAATCATTTCAGTAACCTGGACAAGTATAAGCCCAATCTCCCCACCTCCCCCGTGCCCTCCCCTCAATCCTCCTCCAACTTTCACCGTACTTTCTACTTCCGCATCCTCACACCCACTGAGGTGGTCAAATTAGTTAAAACAAACAACCCCCGTCCCTCTATCGGCCAGGACAATATTGACTATAGGATCCTGAAGATGATCTGTGAATCCCTGGCTGTTCCCCTCACAAACATTGTTAATTACTCCCTCCACACAGGCACTATCCCTCTCTTATGAAAATGCATCATTACTAAACCCCTTCATAAATCCGGGCCAAAAGATGACATTAACAACTATAGACCCACCTCCCTTTTCACCCACCCTCTCCAAAATCCTTGAAAATATTATTCACACCCAAACCACTGACTTCCTCAAGAAACATTATCTCCTCACCGAAGCACAACACAGCTTCCGAGAAGGCCACATTATCGTGACTGCCCTGATTAAATTCACTAATTTTATCAACAAAGCCTCGGATGATGGCCTTACACTGGTTTTGTTTTGTTGATCTTATGAAAGCCTTCGACCTTGTAGACCATAATGTCATTCTTACCACCCTCTCCTCTCTTCATTTCTTCCCAGGTGTGGTCAGCTGGTTCTGTAACTATCTTTGTCACAGGTCCCATTAAACCACCATAAACAGCGTTCTCTCTGACTCCTTTTCCATCAAATGTGGCTTACCTCAGGGATCAATCCATGGTCCTCTCTTATTCACCCTCCTGGTCAATTCCTTCCCTGATATATGTCAACACACTGAACTTATCTTTTATGCGGATGATGTGGCCATTTACTGCAAGGATAAGAACCCCTCCTCCCTCCATAACAAGCTTCTGCATGATTTCCTCGCTCTGCACTCCTGGTTTACCGCGAAAGGACTTGTCCTTAATTCTAAGAAAACCAAATCCATGGTTTTCTCCAAACCCTGCAAATCCATTGCTTTTAATCTCGCCATCCTTGACAATGACAGGAACACCATCAAAAGGGTAAATTAATTTAAATATCTCAGTCTTTACCTTGAATGCTATCTGAATTTTGACCTCCACTCCAACACGCTGATCAAGAAAGCACACCAAAGGATCAGCTTGCTCTACAGAGCTAGGCCTTACCTCACCGCTGAATCAAATGGCTCTTTGCCACCAGTTTTTTACTTCCACTCTTTGACTATGGAGCTCTTGTCTACTTCCTCCTTCTACCCCATAATAATTTTAACAAGCTCTGCACCATCTACCATAACTTGATCCGCTTTGTCACTGGTCTGCCCAAATGCACCCACCACTGTACCTCTACAGCCTCTCCAACTGGCTCCCCTTTAAGGATAGGCTCAAGAGCAAGATACTTATCTTTATCCATATGCTTTCCCTCTGGCTCCCCACCCATCCAAAACATTTTCTCTCTGTGTGTCCCCACTAGGACCACTCGACGCTCATCGTCCCTCTCCTTCATCACTCCTTTCTATCATAGCACTCATGGCCAAAATACCCTTGCCTTCCTGGGTCCCAAACTTTTCAACACCCTTCCCCCCTCCCTCATTCAGTGTCATTCAAATGCCTCCTTCAAATGCAACCTAAAGACACACCTCTCTCTTCCCTCCCACTGCAATTGCTTCCCCTCTTATTAGCTCCCCTTGTCTACTCCTCCTCCTCCCTCCCCCAGTTTTTCCTCTACCCTCTCCCATTCAGCACTTACCCCACACTCCACACTTAATCTTTTGTGTCTAGCTGTATACCCCTCTGCACCCTACTTCACCTACTCACCCTCATCTAAACTTGGTCAGCCAAGACCAATTCCCCAACTCTCTCTGCCCAGACCCCTGCACACTCCTTTGTCCCCTTTGTCCTGTTCCATACCTTATTAAAAGATGTATGTCAACTGTCAGACCCCACCACATGTCAATATATTCACTTTCATTTTATTATACCTGCTACTGTTCATATTGCCTTGTTAACTGTACCCTCAGTTTTAACATTTATTGCCTGACACCTATTACACCATTTTCTTTTTGATGTATTGTATCCTGACTGAATTAGTTCTAGTTACTTGTTTGTACTAGATGTATCACTGGACGCTTGTGAAAATGGGCAGCTTTTGCTCACAATTGCCTTTCCAGTATAATAATTAAACTGAAACTGAACTGAAACTGTACTTTAATATATGGATTGTTAAAATAATAGGGTTCAAAAGCATACAAAAATTTCCTGGTAATACCATCGCTCCTGAACCGATAATACTACTCTTCCTGAGTGATAATACTATCGTTGGGGTGCCGTAATACTATCGTTCTGCACCCGAACGATAGTATTATTAACAAAGCTAAACAGCGCATGTGCAAGTCTATCCCCGACGTGTTAAACTGCGTGCCTTCTGATTGGCCGCTCTTCCTCTGTGGGCGGGCAGAAGGAGTCTGAAAACATGGTGGCTTGCTTGCTCACTTAGCGAGACAATCTTCCCTGAAGCAACCGTTTTTTTGTTTTGTTTTTTTTTTAGGTTGAAAACCATTGAGTAACACTATTCACAATCAGACTCTGTCTGGGGCTCCTCTGCTCACTCGATACCGCCACTGACGAAAAAAAAAAAGCGGTTAAATGAACCCACAGCAGCCGCTCATCCACACAGGACTGGGGAACCCTGCCAGCATGCACATCCACCCACTAACTCCAGTGCTGAAACGGAGGTGAGTCAGTTCACCTCGTATCCATATATTAAAAAAAATAACAAATAGGTTCTGGCATTACAAGGTAGTAATTACATCTCGAGGTTCTGGGGACACATGAATACTCGAAGCTTTGCGCTCGAGGTTTTCTGTGTCCCCAGAACCTCTCGATGGAATTACTACCTTGTAATACACCACAACCTATCTATTATTCTATTTGTACTATATGGTACATACTACCTGGTCCAAGAGGTGATAATGTTTTCTAGTATATCAACTACTTCTACTGAATCTGATCAACATGCTGAATCCTTAAAGAAGAAAAATGAAAAGACATAGTGATCACCACACCCAGGCAGGCAGCCAGTCACTCATCGCATCGGTCAAGTGCAATTTTGTCATCAAAAGGTTTGCCACTTGGCTGGCCCATCAGTGCAGTAGTTGGATTTCCACTTGTGGCATCAGTGACCCAGGTTCGGGAACGGCCGGGAGCTGGAGGGATGGCAGGGGAAAGACTTGAGCATCCCAAGGACAGCTCATCTCTCCAGGGAGGGAGGAGGCGGACAGAGTCTTGGCGCATGTCTGACCCCAGGTAGAGGCCTGGGGCACAGCATACATGGAGGCTGAAAGTAAGGGGAGGACATCATGGAGATCAATGCTATGCACCCTGATGTCAGGGTACTCGTGATCCCTAACAGAACACCAGAAAAGAACTCTCTAGACTCCAGGTAGATGGAATCCCAAAGAAGACCCGTCATGGCTCATGCCTGCCTGGCATGTTCCAGATCCCGACGAAATCCAGAAGTTTGGGGTGTGGGAGCCCCACCTCGTCCTCACCTGGGGGGTACAGCTGCAACTCCATGGGGTTTTCTGGATGACTCAGGTAGGTGGCTGAAGTGGGGGCAGTCTCCTTTGTGAGTCCTGAAGGAGAGGGGCCTGAGGAATTGAGTAGGAGGGTAAAAAGAGATTTCAAAAAAGGAAAAAAAGTTTGCAACTGCCATCTGAAGACCTGATAACAGATACACAACACAATTACGTCCTTCATAGTTTCAAAATTGCTGCCAGCCTCTGCCAAGTAATTTAAGTATCAAAAATAAAATATAGTAATATAATAATTTCAGCCCAGTTACTGTAAGTGACATGTAACCAGGATAGCATACCATGCATCCACAAACAATAAAGAAATGACATGAATTTTCAATTTAGTAGCATTTTCTTCTGTGAAGTATTAACAGCCAAATATGGGGTACGTGAGAAATATGCAAAGAGTATTCAGTTTCTGGATTTCAAACATCTGCTAAGCCATGCACTGTACGAAAATTAAAACAGTACAGTTAGGATCAGTTGCTGAGGTCAAAAAAAGTGACGAGTAGTAGTAGTAAGGACTGGAGTAAGGACAAAAAGTGATAAGTAGTAGTCATGACTCATGAGGACAAAAAGTGATAATAGTAGTAGTAGACAGCAGTACCCTACCTTCCAGATCATCTATTGGTACCAGTTACCATTAAGTAAGTTTGTTACATGAAATGCACTTGTTTCCTGTATTTGGACTCTGAACCCACTGATGTTATTATTTATTTTTCTGTTCTCTGCTGCTCATGTGATCATTCAAGTAATAGTGGCCTGGCCTAGTCTGTCCTGACCTGACTTGTTGCAATTAATTGCTACCTCATGTAGTAGACCCGATTCACAAAAGATTTCCACCACAGGCACAAATTCTTGAAAGTGTTTTGTGGCTAGGGCCTGCTTAGAGCAGTCAGTGTATGTTTAATTCAGGTATCATATTTGAAATTAAAGTGAGGAATGCTGACTTTGAGAAATGTGAGGCGCTCAGCATTTTCTGATGTCAAACAGGATCGTGTGTCAGTAATGATGTTACCAGCTGAACTGAACAATCATTCTGAACACAAGCTAGTCAGAGGGCAATTCATGTGCTTCATTGAAATGTTTACTAAAGCATGCTACATATTTTGTTAGGATTTCCAGTATTGCAGAGGATCAGCATTCCAGCTGACATTCGTCTCTGCCAGGTACATTTCAGCAATGGTCTGTGTTGAGGCTGTGTTACAAGAGGCAGATGAAGAAGATGTTACAATTACATCTTCTAAGTGGCTCCAGAGACATGAAGCTGAACCAAGTGATTGTGGGAAAGTGCTATGCTTGGCTGGTGGTGAAGAGGAAGATTTGGCTGCAGTGGCTGAGGAGGAAGAGGGAGAAAATGCCACAACTGTAGAGGATGGACCACCTGATACTCTACTGTATCATGAAGATTTTGAATGTGGTGCTGCTATTGTACTCTGTTACATGACAGCACGTAACTCATCAATTATTTCTTGCTTGTTTATCTCAAAACAAGCGTCATCATCATCACTCAATAGTTGTTTTGATTTGTATCATGGCTCCAAGATTATTGCTTTAATGTAGTACTCAGAATGAATCATTTTACATAGTTTGTCATCTTCTTCAGCTTTTTTGATCATACGTCTTGTTAGATCTTATTGTATTCGGCGGGGGAACTTGCATTTGTCTGCAGCACCACTGGCAGCCTGTGTGATCATGGAACTGTCTTGCTTTTCTAACTTTTCACTAATCAGATTCAATCAGAATTTTAAAAATGTTATTAGGGGTATCACCTGGCTGAGAGCTGCTGTGTTTGCACTAACATCCCTGGTGATTTCCTCAAATGGCTGGAGCAGGAAAATTAGAAACTCCAGCATGGCCCACTGTCATGGAGTAATATAAACATCTGCATCACCAATTTTATTTTCTAAAGTGTACTGCCTGATAGCTTTCTTTTGTTACAGCACACTTTGGAGCATTTAAAAGGTTGAATTCAATTGAGCAGAAATGTCTTGGATCAGTCTGTGCAAAGGTAGACTACTCTGCTGTTTTTTTCAAACAAGTGATGAGCTTAGCTTGAGTGACTGAAATGAGTGCATATTCTTTTAGCAGTGCTAACAAGAGCCTTAATCTCCCTGTTGTCATTGAGAAAACCATGAACTATTAAATTTAAGCAATGTGCAAAGCAGCAGATCAGAACAAAGCCCCCCTCCTCCAAGGTCTTCCTTACGTTGGACCCATTATCTGCAACTATAAAGCCAACTGATATTCCCTGTGAAGTCAGTCATTGCTGTATTGGTTTTTAGAGCTCTTCACTGATGTGGTATGAGGTATATTCAGATGGAAAATAAAACATTCTTTCAACAGCAAACTGAGGTGCTTCAGTCCCACGTGAATTATTGAAACATGCCCAATGTCCCATGATAGACCTGATGGTTTCTAGCTGATAGGAAGAGGAGACCATTATGGTTTTCCAAAGAGGTAGCAAAGAAAGTGAAAGCAAAAAAAGATTGCATTCAGGCAATACAAAAAGACACAGGCAGAAGGGGATAGGGAGAAGTACCAGGAGAAGCAAAGGTAGGCAGGGAGGTCAGTAAGGGAAGCCCAAGCTCAGACAGAAGAACACATTGCAAAATCAGTGGGTAGAGGGGACAAAACCTTTTACAGGTACATAAGTGAAAAAAGAAAGACAAAGGGAGGGATAGTGAGACTGAAGGGGAAGGATGGGGGCCACGTGGAGGATGACAACAGTAAAGCTGACATATTGAACAGGTATTTCTGCTCAGTCTTTACTGAGGAAGAGGAGGGTAATGGGTCTAAAGGAAGTACAAGGGGTGAGAATGGTGCAGAAATGGACACAAGTCCTTTTACTCGAGAAAGGGTCCTGAAGGAACTGGAAGTAATAAGAGTTGATAAAGCAATGGGGCCAGATGGGGTGCACCCCAGGGTCCTTAAAGAACTAAGAGAGGTGGTGGCTGAACCTCTGGCTATCCTGTTTAGCCGATCACTGGAAACAGGGTACCCAAAAACTGGAGGACAGCAGATGTAGTCCCCTTATACAAAAGTGGGAACAAAGAGGAAGCAGGGAACTACAGACCAGTCAGCCTCACCTTGGTAGTGGGGAAGATCATGGAAGCAGTACTGAAGGAGAAATTGGTGGAACATCTGGTTGTCAATGGACTACAGGACCCAAGGCAGCATGGTTTCACCAGGGGGAGGTCATGTCAGACCAACCTCATTGAATTTTTTGACTGGGTGACTAGGGAGGTGGATGAGGGAGGGCAGTGGACATGGCCTATCTGGACTTCAGCAAGGCCTTTGACACTGTGCCACATAGAAGACTATTACACAAACTGGGGAATATGGGTGTGGGCAGGACAGTAGTGTGGAGGGTAGGTAACTGGCTGGGTGGCAGGACACAGAGGGTGGTGGTAAATGGCTGTCACTCCACAGAGGGAAGAGTGACCAGTGGGTACCACAGGGATCAGTGCTGGGACGGTCCTATTCAACATCTTCATCAGTGACATTGCACAGGACCTAGAAGGCAGAATTTCACTGTTCACTGATGACACAAAGCTCTGTAACAGAGTAAACACACCAGAGGGTGTAGACAGAATGAGAAGGGACCTGCAGAAACTTGAAGAATGGTCAGGGATTGGCAGTTGAAATTCAATGCAAGGAAGTGCAAGATAATGCATATGGGGCACAAAAACCCTGGCACAATACATCAGTTGGGGGTGAGGATATAGCATGCACCAAGCAGGAAGGGATCTTGGGGTTATCATCTCTGATGACCTCAAGGAGAAACAGTGTGACAAGGCAGCAGGTAAAGCAAATAGGATGCTGGGATGTATAGGCAGGGGCATCACCAGCAGGAAAAGGGAGGTCATAATTCCACTATACAAGACACTAGTGAGGCCCCACCTGGAGTACAGTGTACAGTTCTGAGACCATACCCATGTAAGGACATAGATAGGGTAGATAAGGTTCAGAGGAGGGCCACAAAGATGGTGCATGGATTGCATCACAAGTCCTATGAAGACAGGTTGAAGGAACTGAACATGTACTCCTGGAGGAGAGGAGGAGAGAGGATATGATAGAGACATACAAGTATCTTACAGGAGGAAACAGGGTGCAGGAATACACTATTTTTAAAAAAGATGTTCCAGGACTAGAGGGCATGGGATGAAGTTGGAGGAAGGACGATTCAGAGGAAACATGAGGAAGAATTTCTTCACAGAATGGGTGGTGGACAAGTGGAACACCCTGCCAGAGGAAGTGGTGGGGGCTGAAACAATCATGGGATTTAAGAATGCATGGGATAGACAAAGGAATTCTGGAGGTCAGGGGGTAAGGGGCAACAGACTTCTAGGAAAACATAAACTGAACTTACGAGCTCAAATGGGCAGACTGGGTGGGCCATAGGCCCTTATCTGCCAACACTGTCTATGTATCTATGTATGATAGCTCATCCAGATATCTGTTGTGAGATGCACCATCCTTCAAACAGCATTGCACAAGACGGGTCTTAATTTTTTACATACGGCATCATAAAGATCTGGAATCCCTGTTATTGAGAAGTATTTCCACGATGGTATATTATATCGAGGTTTGAGGTACTCAAGCAGCCACCCGAATACCATATGTTCAATCACGTAATATGGTAGCAAATCAACAGCTATCATTTCTGAATTTTTGTTGGTTATTGTAACAACAACAGGGTGAGTCAAGGCATATTTGGCATTACTCTTATATGTTTGTGAGATGGTAAGCTGTCTCCATGAAGGAGAAGGGATTCTGAACACATGGCCATTTTCACTAAGAGTCACAGGAGTCCCTCGAATGGGAGGAAGTGGTGGAGGTGTTTCAGTAGTGCTGTGGGGGCTGTCACTGCTTTCATCTATGGGAGTTACCCTTGAGTGTAGTGAGCTATCACTGACACTTTCTCTTCGAGATTCACAACTGGATTTCTCAGCAATGTTATGACATTTGTCTAGGTGCCTTTTCAGTGCTGAAGTTCCCAGTAATCCTTTCTTTTTACCACTGCTGATTGGCCATTTACAAATAGCATATGTTGCTACCAACTCATTGGAAGTACTAATGGAGAAGTATAACCAAACAAAACAGGATATATTCAATTTTTTTCCCAGGAAGGCATGGCACCTCGGTCACCTTCTTACGGTTCCCCCCTGGATTTTTGGGGGGCCTGTTCCTCTTGTGGTTTATTCCCACTGCCCCCCCTCCACAACCAAAACATTTCTGCAATTTTCATCCCCTCCAGTAAACCTTGCACTGCCTGATCATTCTCTTCATCTTTATTATTACCCTCGTTGGGTTCAACCTCAGAAGAATCGGATGAGGGACTGGCAGTAGCATAGTATGCAATTGTTCCATACCATTTGGTGCCTCTGCAGGTGGTACCCACCATGCCTTTAGTTTTTTAACTGTATAGCTTTTCTTTTACTTGGAACTGATGATCCAAGACATTCACCTTTTTTGGATTCAAGCATTCGCTTGAAAGACAAAACCTTATATGTGAAAAAATCACTTTTTGTGGTTTGATTTAGTTTTCCCTTTTTACTGTCTTTTGCAGTCCCACTGCATAACTGAGAAACATAATGTGCCTCATCAATACTTTGATCAATTTTTTCTTAGTATTCTAACCTGTAACAAAAGATCCCTCTGACTAATGTGATGACCTTTTGATGACTCCCACCCACAGACCAGATACAAATTTGCTATCATGACTCATGACTGCACACAGCACACCGAAAGCACAGCAGTCCACCACCACTTCCTTCTAAGATTACCAGAATGACTCCTACAATATAGTTAGTTACTGTTAAGTGGCCAAATTCAGAAACTGCTAACTGTGCCTCAGAATTTGAATTGGAGATGCAGACACATCTGATGCATAGCCACACTCAGCACAATCCCACACTGGGTGTTGATTAATGCTTATACATAATGTAATGCGATATACTATAAAACAAAAGATAATAAGGAGGAATAATGGGGAATGAGTGAAGATGATGACAGCACTTGTGTGTACAGTAAACAGCCTACTACATGTCACAATGTCAGATTTTCCCCTTGGCTACCCACAGCCAGCAGCACAGGTGCATCAGTTTGTATGCTGTTTGTCTGAACAGTATTTTTTTATTTTAATACATGAAATTGTGAGTGAACATTAATACGTACTCATGATTCATGATTGGATGGCACAAGTCAAAGATTTATTTTGCCACCCTGCTGCCCTTGTCCTGAACACACAGCCACACTGAAGCCGGGAAAAAAAATTGGGGGGATTTCTGGAACTTACATTTATCGGGAACCACCCAGCAGTCTCTCTCTCTTCCTCTCCCCCCTCTGGACATAACAAGTCATACATTTATTTTGCCACCCTGCTGCCCTTGCACATGTACACTCAGCCACACTGAAGCCAGAAAAATACATTTTATTTCCAATTTCTAGGACTGTTACTTTTATCGTGAGCCACCCTGCAATCTCCCTCTCTCCCCTTTGAGATTATAAATGAATGTTAACAAGTGATTATGATTCAGGATTGGATGGCAGAAGTCAAAGATTTATTTTGCCACCCTGCTGCCCTAGCCCTGTACACACAGACACACTGATGCTAGGAAAAAAATTGGGATTTTATGTAACTGTAAAATTTCTCTTGGACCCCCAGTAGTCTCTCCCTCTCTCCTCTGGATCAGGAATGGTACAAGTCAAAGATTTTGCCAGCCTGCCCTTTCTCATATACCCAGCCAGCTACACTGTTTGAGGCCAAGAAAAGAAAAAAACTTTCATTTGGGATTTTCTGTAACTGTAAAATATTTCTTGGGCCCACAGTAGTCTCTTTCACTCTCTCCTCTGGATCTGGAATGGCACAAGTCAAAGATTATGCCAGCCTGCCCTTGCTCATACATACAGTCACACAGTACTGCCACACTGCCTTAGTTTTCAATTTGCATCCCCTCTGGCCACCACCCAGGCCACCATTATCTCCCCAGTCCCAACTCCCTAACCCACCTTCACCCACCCCTGATGATCGGTTTCTCTGCCCCTCCTTTATCTCAATCTCGATAATGTCTTCTCTTCCCTCCCCTCTGGCTCATGTATTTCTGGTGTTTTTTTTTGTGTTTTTGGCACTTTGGTTTGGTGACTGTCTCTGCTGGTGGCCTGGATCTGCTGAGCACAGCTCCTGCTCCTGCTCCTCCAGTCCTCCTCACTCATCTGGGGACGTGTTGCATACTCTGCATGGTTTTATATACCATGAGTGCATCACATGACCTTCTGTTGCCTGATTGGATGCAGCTGGAAGCCTGTACATGCTAACAGCATCCCCATGGCAACAGACAACAGAATTGTGGAAATGCATCTCCACGAACCCAGAACCGGACTTCTACCATGAAGTCCATATTTATCCAGGTCCATGGATTGTGGGCTCGATTCAGGGGTCCAGATATCCTGTGGAACAGTCTGCCCAGCCCTAATTGAGAACTGTATACCCATGGAGTGTTCAGTGGCCTGTGCAGTGTCCGAGTGCTTTAGTACATTCTTGCACTGTGCTGTGGCTGATCAGGCTGGTAGACATGGGATTGTCCACTGCCTGGATGATTTCCTGTTTGTTGGTACAGTCAATTTTCCAAACTGTGGATGCAGATTGGAAACCTTTCTGTAGCTGTAACACAGTTTTGATGTTCTACTAGCCCCAGGCAAACTGAAAGCCCCTAGCTCCACAATATCTTTTTCTGGGCATCCAAGTCAACACAGAGACACAGGAATGTCATCTACCCTAGACAAGACTGAGACCATCTGGAATTTTTCTGGGACAAGTAAAGTCAGCAAAGACAATTACCTGAAAAGAACTTCAACAACTCGTGGGGCACTTGAACTTCACCTACAGGCTCATCGCAATGATGAAGACATTCCTATGTGAGATGGTGAAGTTGGCGTTAGGTGTCAAGAAACCAGACTACCAGATACACATAATGGAAGGCTTCAAGGAAGACCTTGAGGTCTGGAATTCCTTTCTCATGCTTTTCAAAACAGTCTCTAAGTGGCCAAGACAGTAGACAGTGAAGAGCTGAATCTGTTCACAGATGCATCTGTAGAGTGTGTCTTGGAAGCATACTTCAGAGGGGCATGGTACACCTCAGGCTGGCCACCACATTAGGTGGACATGGGACTCATAAGGCATGTCACCCTGCTAGAGATTTTCCAGTCAGTGGTTGTGCTGCTGGTTTAGGGGCACCAGTTGAAAGAAAAAAGGTTATATTTTGCTCTGACAGCACTGGTGTACTCCATACTAGTTACCATTGGCTAGGGGCCAGGGGCAATCTGATGAGGATTTTCATCCTCACATGTATGCTGCTTAACATTCATTTTATAGCTATCATACCCCTGTTATTGAGAAGGGTGTTGCTGATGCTTAATCTTATTTACAGTGGCAAACATTGAGGGAACTGACTTCAGCAACTGACAGAGAGCTATGCCCTATCCTTCCTCTAGAAGGTGATGATCCTAAGGCATGGGAATGGAGTGGTAATTCCATTGAACCCTGGGCCAGGGCAGCTTATCACCAAGGAGTGGATCACTTCCATGCTATCTGAGTGCAGGCAGGTTGGTCAAACAGTTGGCTGATTCCTGAGGAGCATCTATGCAGCTACATTTTGATAGCTAAATGAAGGGTACTGATACCTGTGGTGGTTGGATAGCACCTGACAGGATTGACATGGTTTACTTGTGTTCTGTGTTTCATGGCCACCACTCAAGCCTTTAAAGCTTGGAAGATCATTGAAGGCTAGAGCAAGGAAGCCCCAATGCAAAGCAAGCAAAGCAAAGTAAGGTTGTGGAGTCAAAAACAGTGGTTGAATTCAAGCATGCATGGGACAGTCATAAGGCAATTCTAGGGTGTGGGGGTAGAAAGAAGTAGGCTGCTGGTTAACTAGGATCTGCAGCTTATCCATTAGGTAGGGAAATGATCAGACTGGGTGGGCCAAGCAGTCCTTATCTGCCATCAAATTCTATGTTTCTATGTTAAAGCAAAGCAATTATTTTTTCTAAAACACCATTCCAAAAGACCATGGCATTGTACATAAACATAACTGAAAAATGCAGTTGCCATAAAAACACATTTAAAATCAGTTATAACATCAGCAAGAATTAAACCCCAGGGAAGGCAAAATTAAAAAGGTAGGACTTCAAGGCAGATTTAAAGCCCTCAATGGATGGGCACTCTCTGATCCGATGAGGCAGAGAATTCCACTTGGTTGGTGCTACAAAAGCAAAAGATCTAGCTCTAGACATGGTCAGTCAGACCCTGGGAATCTAACAATCCCTCATTGGTGAAGTGGAGTAGATGAATGAGGTGGTAGGGGCATAGGAGATCTCACAAATAGTGTGGTCCCTGTCTGTGTAGGGCATTATATGTCAGCAAACTGACCTTGAAGGTGATCTTCCACCACACCAGCAGCCAGTGTAGTCCACAAAGCACAGGTGTGACATGACAAGATCTTGACGAGCCAGTCAACAACCTGGCAGCCAAATTCTGCTCCAGCTGCAGGCAGCGAAGGTCCACCCCTTATAGCCCTAGGTATAGGACAGTGCATTAATCAAGGTGTGCGGTCACAAAGGTGTGGACCAGAGTCAGAAGTTCGTTAAGCGGGACTAGGTGCTTTATCCCAGTGATGTTCCTCAGATGGTAAAAAGAGGTCTTGATGATGGCTGACACCTAAGACTTAAGTGTCAGTTCATTATCAAACACAACACCCAGGTTCTGCACCCAGTCAGAGGTCAACAGCTGGTTACCTCCAAGCCAAAGCCCAGAGGGTTGCCCAGCCAATGACCCCTCCACATGATGACCTGGGTCCACAACCATCACCTTAGTCTTATCTGGGTTTAATCTGAGCCAATTGGCACTCATCCACTTTTGAATCTCAGAGAGGAAGTTATTAAAGATTGAGACAGCATAATTTTGTTCAGGTACAAAGCACATGTACAGCTGAGTATCATCAGCATAGCAATGAAAACTCAGCCCATATCACCTTATAATGTCTTCCAATGGCAGCATACACACCACAAACCACATGTGTGAAAGCACAGAATCCTGCAGTACTCCACATGGCAGGGCAATAGGGTCTGAGGAAAAAAACCCAGACTCCACTCTCTGCATCCTGCCAGTGAGAAAAGATCTAAACCATCTGAGAACTACACCAGAGAGTCCACAGAGTGATCACAGGCTCTCGAGCAACACCTCATGGTCCACGATGTCAAATGCTGCAGAGAGATCAAGGAGGACTAAGATGGAATGACTCCTCTGCTCTCTCGCTATCAGGAGATCATTAAGTACCTGTCTCAGTACTATGCCTCTTCCTAAAATCAGACTGGAGAGGATCATAGATATCATGGATGGTAAGATGCTCTTTGAGCTGCAATGTAACTGCCTTCTCAATAACCTTGCCCATGAAAGGCAGGTTAGAGACAGGCCTGTAGTTGATGAGATAGTCGGGGCCGAGAGAAGATTTCTTCAGAAGGGAGCATACCACTGCCTCCTTCAGGGTGTCCAGAACCACCCCAGTCTCTAATGAACACCCAACAATCTCAGCCAGGACAGGTGTGATGACCTCTATGCACCCCACCAGGAGGTACGTTGGACCTGGGTCCAAACTAATGTAAGTTGGTCACAAGCCCTGGATAATTTTCACAACATCCATGATTGCCAACTGGTCAAAGTCAGACCAGACAGACTGGGTAACTGTAATCTCCCACTGATTATGGCTCTACCCATTTGAGCGACCAGTACTGATCTTTGATCTGATGTTGGCAATCTTATCTGTGAAAAATCAAGTAAACTCATCACACTTCTTCTACGAAAAGGCTCCCCAGTTCTGGAGACAGACTGGATTGCACAGCCTGTCCACAGTAAGGAAGAGCTGAACAGGTTGATTTCGTGCAGCCATAATCTCCCTGGACAGGAACTCTGCCTTCTTATGGGAGACCACGGATTGATAGCCATTGGTTCCATACCAATATTCCAAACCCTTGATAGGAGTTTACTTGAAGACACATCCTCCTTCAGGTACTTAGGTGTTTGGTTGGACCAATACCTAAACTTCTCTGGACATATTGATGCCATCCACAAAAAAACTGCGTCCCAAGCTTGGTGCCTTTCCAAGAATCAAAGTTGCATCCCTCCTAGGGCTAGGCGTGAACATGTTCAGAAGATGTTACTGCCCATTTTTGACTACTGTGGTATTGTCTATGGTGCTGCCCCTAAGTCCTCCCTGGACAGACTGTACATCCTCTTCATTGTCTTCTGCCACTTTGCCTTGGATGCCTCCACTCACACACACTTTATCATGTCTTATCCTTCCCCTCTCTTGCAAATAGGCAGCTCTCCCACAGTGTTAAATTCACCTCCAAGCACTGGTTGTGTGATCTTCCTTCCTTCCTACCTCACCTCCTCCTTTATAACACTCCCCCACCCTTGCATTCCCTTAGATCAACCAAATCTCACACCCTGGTGGTCCCCTGCAGATCCACTCAAATTGGCCAATCCAGTTTCTCTCACCACCTCCCAAAAATGTGGAATTCCCTCCCCCCTCAAATCCAGCACTCATCCTCTGCCTACTCCATCAGCACTGCCCTCAATAATTACCTTGCTCCTAGTTGCTCCTGCCATGCCCCTCCCTAACTCCATCCTCTAAGCCCTGGACAAACCCTACCCCTCTACTGTCACCTTCATTTTACCCTGTGCACACCATCCTAAATTCCTAGCTCTCCTCCCCTTTCCCCAAATTGCTCCCCCTTACAGGCCTGTCTTGATCTCTCACAGAATATAAGGATCCCGAATGATCTCCATGAGACCCTATCCTACCCCCAAAAGGGCTTGTATCTGTTATCCACTCACTTCCCCACCATCCTGAAGGGATCTCTCTGTGATACTTCCTTATCCCCTTCTCTCTGCTCCCACTAGCCCCTTTGCAGGGTTCCTCACATCCTGAAGTGATCTTCAGGGACACCACTCCCCCCCCACCCACCTCACCACTGCCTCTCTTTTCCCCCTTTTCTTTCACATAAGCACTTGTTTACTTATTTTACTTATTTAACCCAGCACTTATTATTGTCCACTCTTTCAACCTATCACATGCAACACTGTTGTAACACTGTTTGTAACAACTGTATGTTAATGTTGAACTTATAACTTGAATGTTTAATGTCTCATTCCTAATGTACCCCTTCCCCCAGGTCACACCAGGGGATGAGTGACTTGTCACTCAGTGTGCCTTAGCGGTGAAACAGTTCAATAAATAAATAAATATAGCCCTTATAATAAGACATCAATCTATGTTTGTCATCAATCTGGCCAGATTTCCTCCAGTGTCTCATCAACCTTCTCAACACTCTCCTCAACTCCCTCAATGTCCCATAAAACCAAAGGGACTGAGGGTGAAGAGTGAGGGGGTGAACCCAGACAGAAGCTACAGAATCCAGAGCTGTCATCATAGCCTTACTATAGGCTAGCAGTTACCCTCTGGATCCCTGCTAACACTCCTTGATAGCTCCAAGACTGCCATAAGACCATCAGGGGTCAGTCCCCACAAAAGGAGGTGTCAGAACAAAGGCTTATAATATCACTTTTTATAATAATGGACTTAGATTCACCTTGGGCCTTACCCAAAAAATTATTTCATAAATTACCCAAAATAATAAATGTTTACATGTGTTTACATGTGATATTATCCTATGCTCTCCAGATTCAAGTATAATTGTAAATGACACAGCTTACCACATGTATAGTTATATGAAAAAATAGATATTTTATTTACATCTATACAATGGTTCTAAATAAACATCAACAAAATTATTTCAGAAACTCCAGCAACTAGTAAAACAATTTTTTAGCAAATAAGCATTGCAAATGATAAGCTACATGCATTATAATGACTGGTAATAATTAAAGTATACTTTTGTTATACTTAGTATTTAACATAACCTTCATGCATGAAACATGCAAACTCATAAGATCAATGTCTTAGATTACTTCTGTATAAAACTAGTTGCAGAACCTCATTGCATGTAAAATTTATTTTTTATGAGAACTGAAAACTCATTACATCAGTGATTTGTAATATACTTTCATAAAACTCTGTTTTAATTTTTCAAATCATGCACAATTTTTAGTTCAAAGCTTTAAAGCTATATACCCAGATTCTATAGTTAAAAGCAAGTTTCCTTCTTACTTTCCCAGATAAGCCAATTTAAATTACCAAGACTATTAATTAAAATTAGTAAACATAATTAAAAAGGAATACTTATATTTCTGGCTATAGAAGTGGTTGTTCTTTTCTCAACATAGAACTCCTGATTGAGTCTGGCTCTCAATAAAATCTCTTTGCCAGCTAACCTTGACCCTGGAACTTCTTTTAACATGGATACACTCTGGAAGTTTAACTTTTGCTGAATGTCAGTTATTGGATTTGTAGAACACAGCTTCAATCTTCAAAGTCCATAGCAACACTGAATTCAAAGAACTTTCTCATGGATAGCAAAGTTGTTTCAACAACTGGAACTTAATGACTGTTCATGTTTCATCTGTTTTTAAAACTTCAAGACACTAAACCTTTTCCACACAATTCTGTGAAGCTTGTGTGAGTTTTAAAAATAAGTCTGTGTCTGGTTAAC
Organism: Neoceratodus forsteri; assembly: GCA_016271365.2. Classification (NCBI taxonomy): domain Eukaryota; kingdom Metazoa; phylum Chordata; order Ceratodontiformes; family Ceratodontidae; genus Neoceratodus; species Neoceratodus forsteri. The sequence goes on along the minus strand of CM057458.1, from coordinate 782,570,013 downwards.
AACAGGCAACATTGCTCCAGTCAAGGTTCAGCAGACAAAACACAGACCTTGCTTCATACACAATGAGAATGTCCTTGCATCTCTTTCTTGCCTGTGTATATCTTCAGCAGCACTGAGCTTTGGCTCTCCCTAGACTGATCTCTGTATTTCAAACAGGCATGGTCCAAAGTTCTTTGGCCCAGCCTCAGCATAAGGACACCAATATAGATCCTTCTGCATCCCTATCCTGGTCCAGAATGAGATGTGACCAGACTGATTCATTAATATGAAACTGCTCTGGTGATGACATCTCCATATTTTGCTTGGCCTGAGTCACTAGAAAGGCAAGGCATCTCAGAGGATAAATGATGACATACAGACATGCCTCCTAAGACACTCCCATTCTCCTAAAAAATTATTTTTCTTAAATAAAATCCTTATTTGACCTAATTTAAACAATAAACTCACATATTCATGTGTTTTACCCTAAGTCAACCATATTGGTGTAATGTTGATGTTTCTGACATGGATATTTCCTGTTACACTATTAAGGTTATAACTTCATAATTTCAATAACACTTTTTAAAATAAAATTATAGTCTTGCTCTTAGTAGTCTAAGCTATAGAATTATATACGATTTGTAAGAAAAATCCATTCTTAAAGTCCTTAAAACATTACTTTTTGTAGAAACACATGAGGGTATTTGTTCTTTTAAGGAAAGCAATAAATCACTGTCAGAAGAGTTAATTCACTATAAACTGTTAGATGGTATTTCTCTTTATAGCAACAAAATACAGATTTATGATTCATGATGTTAGACTGCTTAAGATCTAAGCTATCAGGAGATACTAGATTTGTCTAGTTTTAAAATAAGAAAATTATATTAAATAAATTGTATTTATAACTTTAGACCCCTTCACTCTGCAATCATAAAACTTGGTAAGCTTACTTATTACACTATTGTCCAATAACTGTTCAGTTTTCACGGTAGCAGTGCATTGCATCTTTAAACTATAAATAAAACTTCTTATTTTAATGCAAATTAATGGAACTTTTACTCACTTTTTTAGACAAGTCCCTCATTGGTGCTAGCCTGCATTATTCATATGACCTCCTATCTGATTGTAGTCATGGATACCTAGCTGCATTTAAGACTTTCCCCTTACAGACATATAAATCCTAATAAAAGTGTCTTCCCTGGAATGTGGAACATGTAAGTTAGGCCCCATCTTATCTCTCTTCTTCAGCTAGAACTAAGAGCCCTGACATTTAAAACAGTCTCTTTAAAACCATTTCTTCCCCCCCTCTGAACTCTGAAGCTTACTCCATTTTAAATAGCATTATTTCTCCATTTTACTGTTTTTAAGACTTAATCAACATTAATCTTTGACCAGAAATAAGAGTAAACCATTTCCCATCATAATACCATATAAAATCGCATAAAATAATAATAATAATTAAAAAAAAATAATTATTGATAATAAAAATAAAATCATTTTTCCATCAAGGGTTTTGTCCCTACAGAGGCATCAGACCATCTCTATAGGAGGTAGACCTATTGGGTGGGGGATGCAAAACACAACCCAGTAGTTTGGTAATCCAACCATCTGACGGGTTCCTCCACCACTTTGGAGATCTCTATCCCCAGCAGAAACACCAGGTGCAACAATTGACCTTGTGAGTGGGTTGAAGAGGTAATCACCCCGTGTAAAGTCCAATGATATCATCAATTGGAGGAAGTCCTGTGCAAAATGTGAGAGTTCATCGTCTACCCAGGTGTTGAAGTCACCCAGGACCAACCACCTGGGCACCACCAACATCATCTCAATTGGGAAACAATTGAGAAACAAAAACCCAGGAGAAGAGTACACAATATCAGGGGAGATACTAACAACAAAAATGGAAAGGAACCGGGGGGGTAGTTATATTAGATGACTTAAAGGTGGGTAAGCAATGTGAAAAGTCAGTAAGGAGAGCCAGGGGGATACTGGGATGCATAGGACGGGGCATCACAAGTAGAAAAAGGGAAGTGGTTATCCCTCTGTACAGACAGTTGGTGAGACCCCATCTGGAGTACTGTGTGCAGTTTTGGAAACCTCATCTATGCAAGGACATAGACAGGATGGAAGCAGTCCAGAGGAGGGCAACTAAAATGGTGCAGGGTCTGCAGCAGAAACAATATGAAGAGAGACTGAGAGAGCTTAATATGTATACTCTTGATGAAAGGAGGGACAGGGGGAACACGATAGAAATGTTCAAGTACCTCAAGGGAATCAACAAAGTCCGGGAGGGTAGCATCTTTCAGAAAAAGAGATGTGTAAGAACAAGGGGGCACAATTTAAAGATAGAGGGGGGACAGCTCAGGGGTAATGTGAGGACATTTTTTTTCATGGAGAGAGTGGTGGATACATGGAACAGCCTTTCTGAGGAGGTCGTTGGGTCTAAAACAGTGGGGGAATTCAAACATGCATGGGACAGACACAAGGCAATTATAGTGGGGGGTTGCAGGAAGTAGGCTGTTGGTTAGAATCTGCAGCTTATCCAGTAGGTAAGGAAATGGGCAGACTGGGTGGGCCAAGTGGTCCTTTCTGCCATCAAAGTCTATGTTTCTATGAAATCTTTAACTTTCTGTAGGAAATCCTTCTCACTCCCAGGTGGACAGTATACGAGAAGTATCCTATAACCAACACCTGCATCCATGACACTTTCAAATGATCTATTGGCTCCAATTGGCACATCTACAAGGCCCAGTTCTGACTTAAAACATATACCTGTAGCCACCCCCCCTGCCCCTACGATCCAACCTTGGGCAGTGTATCACTGAGTACCCAGCCAGAACAGCTTACTCCAGAATGGGACCCACATTCTTGTCCAGCCAAGTCTTGCTGATGCAGGCCAGGTCAGATGTTCCAACAAGATCAGCAATAGCCACTGTCTTGTTTCTAATTGACCTGGCGAGCATAACACTGACTGAGTCAGATTAGTAGCTGAGGTCGATCGTGCTACTTGTCCACATAAAGTGGAGCCCTTCAGTATGGGAATCAGGCAGTGTGGACCCCTTTCCTGTGCCAGTGTCATCCCAGGGCACATCCTTGACCTCACAACCCCAATTTGTCCACCCTGTTCCCCTTCCTCACCATGCTTACGACCCCCACCTCTACAATGCCCCCTTGCTATGCTGAAGGTGTGACAGCACCTATAAACCTCTCTTGGAAGTGGGAGGCAATCAAAAGGATGAAGGGCACACAGCTTGGCGGAGGAGTATTGCCCAACCCCCACTGAAGCCCTCTGCCAACACTTTCTGCCATTACCTAATAATCAGCAGTTACTAAATAAATTCTTTATCAAACACTCACACAACCAACCATATACTCATTCACACTCTCTTAAAAATCCTCTAACTCAACAAAAAAACTACCCCCAATTATCTACCTAGCATAACCCAAATCCTAAACCCACAAAATAACAAACACCTCCCAAAAACAACAACAGTGCAGTAAATTTTTCAGGTTTATGTAGACTAAAATTTTATTGCCCACAATGAACAAAGATTTGTATTTAAAATTATTCAACAAGTCATCCATTTACTCCAGGTAGCTTTTAATAGGGAGAGGGAACTCTCACCTACCATCACCCACAGAATCTGTCCAAAATTCAGTGGTTATGTCACTGCCATGCTATTGAGTTAAAAAGTTATAAACCAGCAAAGAGGCACTCTCACTGCCTCTTCCACAAGTTTTATATAAGCTACAGTACCAGCCAGTACAAGAATGTTTAAGGAAGAGATTGCCCCAAATCACCAGACACTGAAGATCTTCCTCCTAATGTTCTCCCAAGAAAATGGATCCTCCAAGGTTTATACAGCTAACCTCTGGCCTTCCCCAAAGCAGATGCCTGAAACTGGAGAAACCCACTCCCACTTAAATCACCGGAGCCACCTGACCTTAGATGGGCAGCCCATGGTGATTCCAGGGAACAAATCAGATGCCCACCCTCTGGTCAGTACCCCTAATTCCCACAGGGTGGACCCTGGAACTGACACCCACCTCAGGGTCAGCTGTCTAGGCCAACCAGTTCACCAAACAGTAGCAGTGATCCCTCTCAGTTCAAAACTGGCTCAGCTGCAGCATAATCGCATTCTGGCACACCAAGACACTCTCTGGCTCCATTTGGGTAATTCCCCAGCTGCTTCCAGGCCACCAAACATTATCTCCCAGGTCAGCCAATTGGCAATGCCACTGAGTCCAGGAATGCTAGAGAAGGTGTTGGAGGCCCTCCTGTTGGTGCTGGTCACAATTTGAAGCAACTTTATTTAAGACTGCAATCTTGCTGGCCTTCTGTGTGGCCTTTTGTGTCTCAGAGATGGTGCAGCTAAGTAAATGTGGTGTTCTCTCCAGCCTGCAGCATGAGGACATGGCTATGACATCAGACTGCATGTTTGTGAAGCTTCATAGCAGCAAGACTACATGGGATACTGGTGCACATTGCAAACCCCCAGGAGATCAGCATGGGATGTGAGGACCATGATGCTAGTATAAACAGGCTTCTGTCTGCCCAATGGAACTGCATTCCTGTACCACACAGATGGCACCCTGGTCATGGCCTATCAGTTTTGGTACATACTGGGTGCAGCTGTGCAAAGGCCTGGAGTGAACTTGAAGATGCTCAGTACCTACTTATTCTGAATAGGGGAAGCCACAACTGCCAGGGCCTAGGAGCTTACTGATGGGCACATTCAAGCCCTGGGCAGGTGGAGATCCTATGTGTTTTACAATATGTGAGCTCAGATGTGCACTAACATTGTTCTTGTTATTTTTTGGGTGCCTCTGATGGTTCCATGTGGGTTTCGATTTGCAGACGCTTCTTTATGCACTTAGGGTTGGAGAGAGCAAAGCTTTGTGGGGGGGTCTGGTATTTCCACTGAACAGAGTGCATATACAGTACATTGGATGGGTCAGAGGGGCATTCACTGGGGGAACATCCCATTAGGCTAAAAGCAGGGCCCACTGAGAAAGTTTGCCTGCAACATTACTTGTTTATCTCAGCAGCAATAACATGGGACCCTGGAAGAATGCATATGAATAACAGAGATTTGAACCTTTATGGAATTCATGTTGGAGCTGTGGTGTTGCACAACAATATCAACACTTCCTTCAACGGGCTTTATTCTAAGGATCCTGTGCAGTAAATTTATCCAACAATGGCTAGGACTTGTTTTTAGATAGTTCCACCAAGCCACATCAACACCAAAGTTGTCAACATGCAGACTGGCGACATCCCCAATGTCGACAGGTGACATGATGCCTGTCAGACATTGTGGGTTTTTCTATCGGGCCCACCCGCACCCCCCCCCCCATTTCTATATAACAAACTCTGAATCAGAGTTTGTATGAAATGGGGGGAAAAACTAGTGAAATGGTGATATTTCACCAGCGGTCCATCACAGCGACAATCTCGAAACCTGTCAAGATTGTCACTGTGATGGGTTTTGCTGCTGAAATGTCGCTGTTTCACTAGCATACCTTTTTAGATGCTATACACCAGGTCTAGGAAGAGTATCTGGAGTGAGCTGCTTGAAGGGCTGGACTTTGTCCATTCTGTGGTGACTTGGGAGTCTCTCAAGATGATGGTACAAGGTGAAAAGGAAGGGAGTCACATTTTTCCAGTAACTGCTCTCTCCAGTCAGCATGAGGTGAGGGCCATAAAATGTGGTTTCTGGTTTGGGTGTTTGCCACCAGCCTCATCAGACTTGCCTGGGGGTACAGCACCACCAAATAAGGTTGGTCACTTCCCACCTGGCAACTTGACCCCCGTACTTGCTGAGGTTTCAGTTCCTCTCAGAGAATTATGCCATTCCTTCAGTCTGTATACATCAATCAGATATTCATTATGTTAGTGATTTAATAAAATATATTACCACAGCCATTTTCTCCAAGACTTGTGTTCTGTTTTGTTTGTCCAAGGCAAGGGATGTAGGGCTCTATTAAGACAATAAGCAGTCTGCATAAGTCATGTAGCAGAAGAAGCATTGTTTGTAGCCCCTCCCCTGGGACCTGGCTTCCAGGTAGACAGGTGGGGTTCTACTCACAGGGGTAGGGAGGTGATCTGGCATCACTCTGGGAAGGAACCACTGTGGCATTTCACAAGGTGGGGCATCCAGCTGAGGGAGGAGAGTGAAGGTTTAAAAAGAGCCTATGACTGAGTGGTCCCTCTCAGTCTCTCCTTCCAGCTGAAGATTTCGCACCTGCCCACCATAATAAAACCAGGGACAACCAGGCTAGAATAGGGAACATTTTTGCCTCCCCATGGGGGTCTGCATTAGGGGCCAGGGTGCAGTTTTAATGTTTTTTCCCTCAGAGGGTTTGTTCCCTGGATTTCCATCTCCTCCACAGGGCTTTTAATATAGGGCTAGCTTTCCATTGGCATAGTGTTTATAAGTGGGTGAAGCTTGGGAGTCTCTCAAGATGAATAATGATGGCAGAAGAGGAAAAGGGAGGGAGTCTTATTCTTCCAAAGGACTGCTCTCCATGGTCAGCATGATGCAAGGGGGGCACAAGACCTGGTTCAGGGAACCACTGATAACCTCATCAGGCATGTCTGTGGGTGCAGCACTGCCAGACAGGGATGATTGCTCACCACCTGGCAACTTGACCCACCCTACTTACTAAGGTGTGAGTGCCAACTCAGAGAGGTAAATCATTCCTTCTGTCCACATACTGGCATGGCCCTTCACAGGAAGGGGTGCAGAGCTGCTGAGTTTAAGTGAAGAGACTCCGAACCTGTACACATCACTCAGATATGTAGTATATTAGTAATTTAATAAAATATATGGCTGCTGCCATTTCATCTAAGACTTGTGAGGTGTGTTATTTGTCCAGGGTATAGGATTTGGGGGTCTATGAAGACAAAAATGGGTTTATAGTTAAGAAACATTTGCTGAGATTTAAGAAAGCTTAACCACAAATTCATGTTGAACCCCTTCATCGGGTCCTACACTATTCCATATTCATTCTATATTTATCTCCTTGATACAAGGTGATTTCCTACCATTTCATTCTCCTTTTATGAACAGACTTCCCTCCAGCATCCTTGTCTCAGATTTATCAAGTGCAGTCTAAAATGAAATTTTGAAGTGCTTGCTGTCATACAGTTTAAAGAGGTGTATGTTATGGTTCATGTCCTGCTTCAAACTGCACTATGCAAAGAATGTAATTATGATCTGATTTGTGTGAATGAAGTATTCACTGATTTTTGCTTTGCCCATGACCCACAGAGCCCTATTCAATGAAAGTTTATGTCTGGCAGTACACATTCTCAAAAAGGTGGGAGGAAAAAAGAAACAACAAATATGTTGCAGGTGAGAGGGGATACCTTTATTTGGACAAACAGTTGCTTTGAGAACAGCTTTGGAGAGTTATATTTAGAGCCAGAGTTCATCCATGAACCAAACAGAAAATTAACCCAAACTATTTGATTTTCACTCGATTCGAACCAAACTTAAACCCTAAAAAAAAAAAAAACAGGTGAACCGGAACCAAACATGAACCCAGAACGTGTGAGATGAGGAGAACTCACATGGAAGCAGTAGAGTGAATTCACTGGAACCCAAACTTGAACTGATAAATTATACACAAAAAACTCAAACTGAACTGAACTCGAACCCAAACTGCTACTTATCAACTCGAACTGAACCGAATTCAGACTATACCCTGCCAAACCCAAACTGAACTAGAGCCCTAAAAACATGTCTTACCCTGGATCTAGTTATATTCCCTTCATTATGCCAGAGTTTTCTACATTTTCAAATGGACTAACAATGCTATCATGTTTCCTTGTCAGAAATGTAGTAAAGTAATTGAAGAAAACTGCTAATGTACAATAGGGTTACAAAGCCACATGAATAAGGAAATGTAGAGTTATGATTTTCTACCCTAGTGCCCACCCCTCCCCACATCCCTTATACTCATGAGCCAAGGCCAAGCTAGAGATCTGGTGTTATACTTCACTGGTCTGCTGCTTACAGCTGCATACCTAAAGTCATCATGCCCCAAACTTCTGCTACTTTATGCATAACCCACAATGACAGTAATTACTATCTTGAAAGAACAAGAAGTGTCATGAGTCTCTTTAAGGGCTCTGCCTAAAACATGAAATGAGTCATAACCTTCTTTCCACATTGCCCCAGACCTGTAGTATGAAGGAACAGATCCATAGGGAAGTAGCTTGGCCTTCACGTGGGTAGGGAATTGGAGAGGGGACTGAGCATTATGGTTGAAAATACTAATTCCACATTCCCCCCATGTTGTGCCTTGTTAACCCTAATATATGCATTACCACGCCTTTTTTGAAATACAAACATAATAGAGGTGCAGTAGTGAGATAATTTAATTTTTGGGTCAACTTTGTTTGGACAGCTTACATCTTGGTGATCATAATGCCTAGGTCTGTAACATTTGGCATGCACAGTACTAAAGGCTACTTTTTGGGCTTGTTCAGTATAAGAGCTCGAAAACTGAGTTTTTTAAATTACATAATAAATCCAAATTAAAGATTTGGTTTACATTAGCATAGTACTTGCAATGACTGTCCTTACTTCTTGAAAATGTTGAGAAGTAACTTGCTTTGAGCAGTATCACTAGGGATCTGCACAAAACAGAAGATCAGTTCTAAATTGCTTCAGGCAATTCCTAAAGGGCCCTGCATGAAGCAAGATGTGCAGGGCCTTTCCTGTCCTGTGCAAAGAAGGACATGAGTCCTAGCTCACTTAGAACAGGCCTTTCAGGCCATTCATGAAGCAAGAGCTGAACTATAATTTGCTTCAGACAGAGCCCTTCAGGCCCTATGCAAAGAAGGATGAGCAAGACCCAAATAGGGGGCTCTATTTTCAAAGGTGACACAGGGCTTCTGTTAAGCCTTGCATCAAGCCCATCATTTGGCACAGCTGCGCCAAATGCTTGTGAAGCAACTTCACCCAATTTTAGTACATCGAGCACAGTTGTAACACTCTCCTCATTTTATTGCAGCTTATGCCAAAGATTTGGCACAAGTCCAATGAAAAGGTTATCCCAAATGGTGCAAATTAGACCAGGGAAAAGCTGGTCTAACTTGTGACATTTGGTGCTCTGGACTGAAAATCCCAATCATCAGCCGGGAGAATTCTGCAAGCCATGTGTGCCAAACAGTTAGTCTACCAGGGCTTGTGTCATTCTCTGAGCTTTGAAAATCAAGCCCTGGGTTTTATGGGACATGCAAAAAGCAGGAGATGAGACATAATTTTCTTAATATTCTGTTTGTGTATGACTTTAATTGTAGTGTAATAACTAGGGGCTGTTTTTTCCTCACAAGAGAACCCCGGGGGTTATAAAGGTGAACACACACCAGCTTCTCCTCAGCCCAGCATGTATTCACTCACTGCCCTCTATCAAATGCCACCAGTCAGCAATCAAACCATTTGGCAATGCAGAGAATGACTTTGAAAACTGCTAGAAGAACAATAAAAATAAAAAAAATAAATCTGATTTGGACTAACCTTCTGATGCAGCACCAGAGACTTTGAGAAATGGCAGTGAGATTCCTGACACCACACTCTCTCCCTCTCTCACTCGGAGTCCTATCCCCATGAACCACCCTGAACTCAAATCTGTGCAGCCCATTATAATATCCCCTTGACAGTGGCAGCCTACAGCTTCTGAAAACTTGAAACAAAATAAAGTACAAGTTTGAAAACATGTTTCTTCTAATTTAGAACTCTTTTGCCACACTAAGACATTTCTTTATTGCTGGCCTTTCTTCAGACTGGGACCATAGCACTTCCTATGTTCTCATCGAAATATGCCATTCACCAGAGACATTTGGTTGGGGAAAAAACGTCCCCAGTAATTGCATTAAACAATACATGAGGGGAGTGCTTACCTTGAATTTAATGCAAACCCTCAGTATGGGTGCTTTGATAAACCAGATGCACATTGTGGTGGTTTTGGTTGTGTTCTCAAAAAATCTTCATGTTTTGTAACTTTAAGCAATTTTTTTGTGTAGGACTTTGCTAATTTATTCCTACAGTTTTTTTTTTCAATTCTGCAAATAAAGTAGCTCACAAACTAAAGAAAATTCAACAAGTTTTTCTATTTTTTGGTGATATTCAGGACTACTTTTATCTTATGGGATTTCATTGTTGCATCTTACCAAGTAAGTCTCTTAGGCAAGTCCTGAGTTTATAAAAATCCATCTCCATAATATTTTGATGTAATGACTATTTTTTAGTTAAATAACTCAGTGTACTATTTTTTGTAATCAGCTCAATTCAACTTTTAGTGCTATGTATTTTCTATGTTTGTTTTTTTTTTGCTTTTACAGTTTGTGCCCAACTTTGACTTGGAAAAAGATGTACATTTTCAGGAGTTTTTTTTTTTCAAATTAACCATAATGCATAAGATTTTAAAACTGTAAAGCTTTAAAACTAAAAATGGTGAGTGATGGATGGGGAGGGACTGCTAACTGCCAGGGATTACAGAGGATTCATCCAATTTTTTAACTAATGTCGAGCAGGTTATCAGGTGGGAAGAGGGACCACTAGCCATCAGGTATTTATTATTTTTATTTCTGGCAGGGCTGTGGGGTAGCACTGGACAGGGGCACCACAGGACAGTCTTCTTTTTTTCTTTCTTCTGTACCTGCCATCTAGGTGAGTGGAATTTCTGCAAAATTTTGCCCAAAATCTTTCAGGATGTTTTTCACTCAGCCACTGGTGTAGGTTCAGAAACTTCTGTAAATGTTGCAAACATTCATTGAAGTTCTACTGTGGTGGAAAATACAAATTTTGCCCACCCTTGGTGGGTGGTGTACATTAAATTTACTGTGCAATATTGAAGATCCCAACCCAAGCAGCAGGTAGGCACCCCTCCTTCACCAGATCCTTGTCAGTATTGTGGAAGTGAAATAAAGCCCATACCTGGCAGTCTAGTGCCCCTCCTCACAACTGAACCCTATTGGTATTGCAGAACTGTACTAAAACCCTTCCCTGGCTGGCAGCCTAGTGAACCCTACAATCACCCAATTTGGTTTTGGAGAACTGTAATGAAAAGTCTCCTTGGCAGTCAAGTGTCATCCCTTACTGAATTGCTGTCAAAGCCCCTCTCCCCAGCCTACATACAAAGTACCCCCAATCCCCATGGCCTGTGAGTCACCATCAGTTCCTAAGACAGCGACTGGCACAGACCCTCTGCTCCCCACCTTGGCTGCCTGCCACCAGACTGACAATGAGTGAACACACTCACACATACTGTAGAAATATAAAAACAAAAAGAAGGCGCTGCATCAGCATGTGGTCTAAAAGCAAAACAAAATGGTTATATTAAATGCACACTGAGAATAGAAAATAGAGTTAAAAATCTATGTTTAGACCTTAGGCCTTCTTCAGGAAATATCTAAAAGAGAAAAAAACAAAGTTAGTGTGGGGGGGGGGGGTAAAATGAGAGATATAAATGGGGGAAAAAGGGAGGCTCAGGGAGAAGACGGGATAAGCGGCAAGATTAAGAGAGAATCTGTGAAACAAAAAGTTGTTGATGGGAAAGATAAAGCATAATAGGAGTGAAAGAGCTACAGAAGTCCACATGTGGGGATTAATTAACAGGGCCTAGTAAGAAGGCTGAAAGGTGACAAATGTGGGGGGAAGGAGACAGAGATGGAGACTCTTGGTGAAAATGAAAAATAAATTAAATGTGTACAGATACAAACAGACTTTAGGGAAAATAAGGGGTAGCTGAAAGATGTTAGTGGAAAGTAAGTCTATCATTTAAACCAGAGGGCCACTGGGAGCCAAGGTGAATGATCAGCTTGGCTTCCATGTTTTTTCTATGGTCAGAATCCCAGAAGCACTGCTGAAGGACTCAAACAGAAAGGTCATTGACACCGTGGTCCCTGGAGATAAAGTGGGATACAATGGGTTTAGCCGTGTCACCATTCTTGACTGCTCTGTAATGTTCCCTGAAATGGTCATCAAGGTGCCTACCAGTCTGTCTGATGTAAATATCTGTACACTTCCTGCAAAGAATACAATGTACCACACTACTGGAGGTGCATGAGAACTCATTGGTGATGTGAAAAAAATTTGTGGGCCCCCGAATTTCAGTCACACTGGAAACAAATTTGCAGGTGTAGCAGCGAGTCCTGTTGCAAGGTTTGGTACCTGGTAAGGAGGAACTGTTAGGAGTAGGTAGGCTGCTTTTAACCAGGAGATTCTGCAGGTTTGGTGGCCAGCAGTAGGAAGCAATATTTTGTTCTGTAAAGGAATCACCAGTGTTAGGGTCAGTTTCCAAAATGGGAATGTTACTGGTGATGATCCTGTGAAGAGAAGGTGTGCCCTGATGGAAAGGAAGCACTAGTGGAATTCACCATTGTTCATGCGTGACAGTATTGTTCCTGTGGGGGTCAAGGTTATGGAGCATGTTACTGACCTGGGAGAGTGCTCTGTCCACTGTGCTTTTCGCTTAGACTTTGCAGGTTATGCAGTGAAGTGGATGATTTTATGGAATAGACCCAAATAATGCAGTTTTTTAATCAACAGTGGATACCCTAAAAGCACAGTGGACAGAGCAATCTCCCAGGTCAGTGACATGCCCCGTAATCTTGACCCCTGCAGGAAGGATACTGTCATGCAAGAACAATGGCGAATTCCACTAATGCTTCCTTTCCATCAAAGCACACCTTCTCTTCACAGGATCATCACCAGTAACAATCCCATTTTGCAAACTGACCCTAACATTGGTGATTCCTTTACAGAGCCACCTATTGCCTCCTACCGCTGGCCACCAAATCTGTGGAATCTCCTGGTAAAAAGCAGCCTTATTCCTTACAGTTCCTCCCTACCAGGTACCAAACCTTGCAACAGGACTTGCTGCTACACCTGCAAATTTGTTTCCAGTGTGACTGAAATTCGGAGGCACATAGGTGTTTTTCACACCACCAAGGAGTTCTCATGCACCTTCACTAATGTGGTATATTGTATTCTTTGCAGGAAGTGTACAGCTATTTACATCGGAGAGACTGGTAGGTGTGTTGCTGACCATTTCTGGGAACATTACAGACAGTCAGGAATGGTGACATTGCTAAATCCATTGTATCCCTCTTTATCTCCAGGGACCACAGTGTCAATGACCTTTCTGTTTGTGTCCTTCAGCAGGGCTTCTGAGATTCTGACCATAGAAAAAAACATGGACGCCATGCTGATCATTCACCTTGGCTCCCAGCAGCCCTCTGGTTTAAATGATAGACTTATGTTCCACTAATATCTTTCGGCCACTCCTTATTTTCCTAAAAGTCTGATTGTATCTGTACAAATTTAATATCTTTTTCATTTTCACCATAAGTCTCCATCTCTGTCTCCTTCCCCCACATTTGTCACATTTCAGCCTTCTTACTAAGCCCTGTTAATTAATCCCCCACCTGTGGACTTCTCTAGCTGTTTCACTCCTATTAGGCTTTATCTTTCCCATCATCACCATTATGTTTCACAGATTCTCCCTTAATCTTGCCATTTATCACTTCTTCTCTCTGAGCCTCCCCTTTTTTCTTTCCCCAGATATATATCCCTCATTTTACCTCCCCTCTATACTAACTTTGTTTTTTTCTCTTTTAGATATTTCCTGAAGAAGACCTACGGTCGAAACGTAGATTTTTAACTCTATGTTCTATTTTCAGTGTGCATTTAATACAACCATTTTGTTTTACTGTAGAAATAGCTCTTTCCTACAGTATGCCATTCAGATAGCAGCTGGAATAGGTGGTGAGCAGAAGGTATGTGCCATATATTTATGTGAATGAGCAAATCAAGGGTACAGAAGTACAGGGACACCTGGAGAATAAAGAAGGGCTCTAGGTGATGTGGGTCATCATCCTGGAGACAGGAACTGGGGCTGCTTTCTGTACAAGGCTGGTATACAGACCTCCAGCCCAAGGAGTGGAGTTGTACAAGGCGCTTAGACAAGTCATTATCTGGATGGCAAGTAAGGGTGAGGTGCTGCTAGTTGGAACTTCCTTCTGCCAGATGTGAATTGGAGCCTTCTAACAGCAGCTTTGGCAAAGAAGAGTGCCACATTTGACTCCTACAAGGGGCATTTCTTAAGTAATTTGTGAAGAAATCCATGAAGGACAGTGCAGTGCTGGATCTGGCGCTTACAAAAAGGAACAGCATTGCAGATGTCATAGTGGGCAGTCCTGTAAGGAAGAGGCAAGTTGTGTGAAATCGATAAGAATGGTTATCTAGTACCCTCTACTTTTACTTGCTGTAGTTGAATATCTTTGTTCAATAAAAGTATGTTTATTGTATCCACGACATCAGGTGCTGTTTTTGCTTCATTTGGCTTAATTGTGTCTGACTGCAGCATGGTTCTGAAGTGGAGCTGGGTTTGTTTCATTTTTTCCATCCTTTAAGTACTAGTGATTACTGTACAATGTGGTTTAACATTGAGATGGGAACAGAAGCAAACCACATGAGAACAAAGGTCCTGGACTTTAAGAAGGTGGATTTTGAGGAAATCAGAGACTGCCTGAGAAACTGCCTTCGGGTGAAGGATTGTCATGGGAGGTAGAGGTACAGTGGGAAAAAGTAAGGGAGGGCATAATTAAGACAACCAACCTCTGTGAAAAGGAAGTGAGTCCGCGTACTGTAGAAGATAAAAGAGGCTGTTGTGGTTTTCTAGGGAAGTGGCCAAGGTGATGAAGGAAAAAAGGGTGGCATTCAGGAAGTACAAGGGAATGCAGAGGGAGGAAGACATATACCAAGTAAAACAGAGGGATGCAGGAAAAGCAGTAAGGGAAGGAAAGGCACAGAGAAAGAAAAGCATAGTTAAAGGGGTAGCTAAAGGGGATGAGACTTTCTTCAGGTACAATACATATGTGAGAAGAGGAAAGCAAGGGTAGAGATAGTAAGGATAAGGAGTACAGCAGAGGGAGACTGCATAAATGAAGAGTAAGAAAAGCAGACATCATAAACAGGTATTTCTGCTTAATCTTCATAGTGGAGAGAGGCGGAATTACCACCAGGGAGCAGTAGTAGCAAATGAGGGAGTCAGACTCAAGTACATCTTTAGAGGAAAGAGTCCTGAATGAACTTGCAGCTCTGAAAGGGAACAAGGCTATGGCACCAGACAGGATACACCCAAGGGTACTAAAGGAACTCAGAAAGGTGCTAGCTGCCCACTGATGGTCTTATTTAATAGCCCACCAGAAACAGGCATGGTTTCAGAGGACTAGAAGAAAGCAGACATGATCCCTCTCCACAAAAGCAGCAGCAGCAGGGAGGAGACTATTAACAATAGGCTGTTCAGTCTCATATCAGTGGTGGGAAAATTAATGGAAACCCTGTTAAAGGAAAAGTTGGCAAATTATATTGAATCCAATGGACTACCAGACCAAAGGCAGCATGGATACAAAATGGGGAGGTTATACCCAAAGAATATGACTGATTTCTTCAAATGGGTGACCAAGGAATTAGATTAATGGAGGGCAGTGGATGTGGTCCATCTTGACTTTCAACACTATACCACACATGAGACTGATAAAGAAACAGAGCAGCTAGGGGTGGGATCCAAAGTTCTGAACTTGGTAATGAACTGATTAATGGGTAGGCAACAGAGGGTGGTGGTTAATGACACTCACTCTAGTATGGAGAAAGTGTCCAGTGGACTGTCACAGGAATCAGTACTGGGATTTGTCCTCTTCAATATCCTCATAAGTAACATTGTAGAAGAACTGGAAGGGAGGGTACACATTTTTGCAGATAATACCATGATCTGTCATTGGGTGGACACTCACGAGGGGGTAGAGCGAATGTTAGGGAACTTGGGAAACTTGATGAGTGGGGGTTGAATACCAGCAAATGCAAAATCACACACCTAGGGCATAGGAACCCTGGTATTGAGTATAGGAAGGGGAGTACTGACAGTCTCTAAGCAGGAAATGGACCTTGGGGTACCCATATCTGATTATTTCAAAGTGGCAGGGCAGTGTGACAAAGCAGTGGGTAGGCCCAGTGGGATGCTGGGATGCATGGGAAAACACATCTCAGTAAGAACATAAACAGCATGGAGGCAGTCCAGAGGAATGCAGCTAAAACAGTGCAGGGGTTGCATCAAAACCCCAATGGGGAGTAACTGAGGAATCTCAACAAGTACACACTGGAGAGTGGAGAGCAACAGAGAACATGATTGAGGCCTACAAGAACCACAGAGGGGTGAACAGGGTGCAGTAGGAGAGTCTCTTTCAAATGAGAAAGAGCACAAGACCAGAATGCATGCAATGAAGCTGGAGGGTGGGAAGTTTAAGAAGGATGTGAGGAAGTACTACTTTATTGAAAGAGTGGCGGACACCAGGAACAGACTGCCAGCACAAGTGATGGAGGCAAATTCAGCAGCAGGATTCAAGCATGCATGGAATAGACATAGGGGAATTCAAGTCAAAAGGAACAGAGGATGGAGGTTCACTAGAGACCAGTGAGGGTTGGTAGAGACAGACTAGGCACGGATGATCTGGCAGATTGGGAAGGTGAAGCAGTCCTTTTCTACCAACAAATTCAATGTTTTTATGTTTCTATGGGGTAATCCTGATGTCTTACTACCCTATCAAAAGGCAATCACAAACACATGAAGGATTTTCTTCTTTGGCATCATCACTGCTGAGACAAAATAGACCCTCTGCTTTCATTAGGGTGTTGGATGGTACCTTTCACCCACAGTGTCTCGCTCAAAGATCTGGACTGTTTTACTGCTTTTCCCTTGTCTTCTTGGCTAAGATTATTGATCGTCTCTATGTGAATTCATTTTGTTTGGGACAGTTTCCACAAAGCTGACTCAGATGAGATCTGTTAGATGCTGTCAGACCTGTGTCTTGCATCCTATTCCTGGTGCTCTGGTGAAAGCTGCAGTTCCAGTAGTGTTTCCTGTTCTCATTAAACTCAAAGCCTCACTGGGGGTTATTACCTACAACCTTGAAAGAGGAGGTGGTTCAGACTCACCTTAAGAAGACATCTTTAGATCCTAGATATTTCCTGAATTGGAGACTCATCTAACTTGACTTTTGTGGCTGAGGATGTGGCAATGGTGCATATGAGAGAGAACCTGGAGGAGTTCTACATATATGAGCTATTCCAATTAGGATTTCGATCACAGCACAGCACCAAGATGACCATTGTAATGCCTTTAAATGATCTGTTCCTGAAGGGGACAAGTAAGCAATTTAATTCCTTGTGCCGTTAGATCTTTCTGTAACATTTGACACACTGGGATGTGTGGAACTTCTGATTCAGTTGAGAAAGATTGTTGGGGTCACTGGTTCCATCTATATGTGGATCCAGTCTTTCCTCAGCAATCATTCACAATCAGTGGGTTGGGGGAATTTGTGATCATCCCAATGTAATGTTGACTGTGATATCTCTCAGGGCTCCATTCTCTGTTCACTACCCTTTGCAGTGTTTTTGCATCCTCTAGGACTGGAGATCCAAAAGTATTATTTGGATTTTCAGTGCAATGCCTAAGATACTCAAGTCTGTAGAGCTGTTCATTATGTTTGTTTGTCTAATACACTATTAAACAATATGCTATTGTTATATTTAAAATTATTTTGTGACTCTACAGTAATTGCCTTTATCTACAATATTCATGTTTTTTTTTTGTTATTGCTTATGTTTTTATGTACTACACCTTGATTTGTAGAAATGCATAATTAAATATATGCAATATCTATCTATCTATCTAGCTATTTTTCTATCTATCTATCTATCTATCTGTCTGTCTGTCTGTCTGTCTGTCTGTCTGTCTGTCTGTCTATCTATCTATCTATCTATCTATCTATCTATCTATCTATCTATCTGTCTATCAATGTTCCAGTCTGAGTCCATGGAAAAGCAGTTTGACATTTATAAGGTATTCCACAGTTTACGTAAGACTGCTTTATAAAGCACAAACATGTTTCATTTTTCTACCCAATGGGAAGTGATGTTGAAGCCCTCAGAGAAGAGATCAGAGGTTAAAATGAACATAAAACCCCATTGCTGTAACACTGTGGAGAGGCATCCATGTGATCTTAGAGCCTGACAGATCCAGTTTGCCAGTTGCAAACACAGAAACATGCGGGGCGTAGCCAACCAGCGACCAAGATGGCAGCTTGATCTCAGAGCTTCACATGTCTAAGAGCCTAGAACCTGAATAAATACAAATAATTGTGCCTCCCGATGGGGGGAAATTAACTCACTGGAGATCTGAAGGCACCTGTTCAGGGCGGGCAAAATTCAGGAGGATTCCATCAAGGTACAACTTAGTAAAATGACCCCAAAGCTGTAGCTGCTCATACAGTTGGCCGCATGGTGCACTCAGGACCGGAGAGGGCAGAACCCTCAGTCAGAGATATGTTCACCTCCATCATGACAAGTATAGATGCCCTAACACTAGCAGCAAATACTATGGCAGTTTCTATGCAGCAAATGGATGCAAGAGTGGATCGACTGGAACAAAAAACAACAGCCCAAGAAGATGTACTCCAAATTCACTGTGCTACTATGCGGGAACATGCAGCTCAGATTGGACTTCTCCAAGACAAGTTGGAAGACTTGGAAAACAGAAGTCGTCATAACAACTTACAACTTCTTGGTTTCCCTGAGGGTTGCAAGAATGGGAAAGCGTTAACCTTCCTGCAGCAAAGCCCCAACTATCCACCATCCTTGGAGAAAGCCTTGACTATGTTGACAAATTCAAATATTTAGGGGTATGGATTGACAACAGGCTTGACTATACTCAGCATATTGAAGAACTTCTGAAAAAACTTCACCAGAGGCTTGGCCTTTTCTTCAGAATTAAACATTATTTAACCAGAGATTCAAGACAGAGACTAATCCAGGCCTCATTTCTATCACTTATTGACTATGCAGACTTCCTCTATGGCCACTGTTCTATTTCCTATTTAAGTAAACTGGATACCTTGTACCATAGAGCTCTCAGGTTCATCACAGATCTTCCATTCAACACTCATCATTGCTCTCTCTATGCTGCAGTTGGCTGGACATCCTTACACCTCAGAAGGAACAAAAATGCTGCATTATGGATATACAAAACCCTGTCTAACAAACTTCCATCCTATATTTTAGATTGCTTTACACTGGCCACAGCTAGGTTATATGCCCTAAGAAGCAACAACCTCATCACTTTGAAGCTACCCAAAGCCAACACCCGGCATGGGAGATCTGCAATCAGTTACTCTCTTGCAATGGCATGGAATTCTCTGCAGAAGACCCTAAAGTTGACCACCTTTATACCTCTAACATCCTTTAAAAAGCTCTACACAAGTCTCTTCCCAGAGATATGCAATTGCTTTCACAAGGTTTAGTCCAATCACAATCATTATTCACCCCCCTTTTTTTCTACTGCAGCTTTGCTAGCCCTTACCAAGACCTCCCCAGCTACCCCTGTCACTTACTTCTACCCCATTCACTCACTACTAGTAGACTTAGTCCCTATCCAAAACTCCCACCAGCCCCTCTATGTCATTTTCAGAGGCTGTTTTCAACTTTTAGTAGTCATCAATCATAACTGTCTGGTTTAGCTTGCCTGGAGCCTGTAATCTCCGGCTACCCTGTTTGTATATATGTTTATATTATTGTATCTGTTTATATAGATGTGTTTTGTATATGTCTGCTTTTGTACCTTCAAGTTGTTCCTCGACCTATCAGGTCCATCTTGTAAATGAGCTTTGCTCAATGATGTCCGCCTGAATAAATAAAGATTTTGATTGATTGATTGATTGATTGAAATGCTACCAGAGAGTCTTCAACTTCCTAAAGGCACAAGAATTACAATTGAGAGGGCGCATCGTTCCTTACAGCCCAGACCTACGCAAGGAGACAGGCCTTGACCATTCATTGCCAGAATCTTAAACTATGCTGAGAAAGAAGCTATTCAAGCTAGGGCCAGGGAATTGGGGCAATTATGTTGGAGAGAGCACTTGATCATGGTGTTTCAAGACTGTTCTAAAGATTTAGCTGCCAAACAGAAAGCCTTCTCTGAAGTGCGATGCAAACTTCACACTCTGCAAGTTCCCTTTACCCTGCGATGCCCTGCAAATCTAGAGATTTCTGTAAACGGTACTGCACATCGGTTTGCCACACCAGACACAGCTATGGACTTTATTGTAAAAATATGGCTGGCTAGCTCGAGTTCCTCATCTTTTACTGTAACCTGGTTGAAGGCCAAGCTCAACGACATTCAGCAAGAGAAAATTAATCTGAAAATACAACGATGGTACCTCCTACACCTCTTCAAAATGGCCTGGACCATCATAACTCCAAAATTAGGAAACGATTGCCGAACTCTTCTCATTCTAAACAGACACCCACAGGATAGAAAATACTCCCCAGGAAGGCAGACCCAGCACTCAAGCGCAGCAAGTACAGTAGAGCCGGAATTTGTCAGCCCATATTTTGCACAAAACCAATTTGCGGCATCGAGGAATCTACCAGACACCGATCAAGGGGATGAGATGGACAGTAATGCAGTGGACCCTAATCACAATGACTCGGAGGATAAGCACACCTCCTGGGCTTTTGCTGCGGATGCTGCGCTGCCCTTGCAGGACCCAGAAACACAAACCCAGGCTCTCGGTTCACCCCCAGGCCACAGTACATAAAAGGACCCTCCAGACCCATCATGAACTTCTGTACAAACTATGTGCAGAGTGGATAGATACCTAGGGACAGATGTCTCTGGGAACTGGGAAATGGTTGGGGGGGATAACTTAGGCCTTAGCGGCTTTTAGCAGCTTAGAATATAAATTTTACTCAACTTTAAAGATCAGCATTCAGGGCCTCCTCCTGACAGAGTAAACCACATTGGCTTCAGTGTACTGGTTTGTCAAACACAGGTTATCAGTGTTCCCAGATGCCTAGTCGGAGGTACTAATAACTGGGGGGGGGGTATAACAAGATTAGGAGGTCATTTACATAAAATATGTATCAGAATTGTATGGTGCAGGGTACATCTTTCCAGAAAGGTAGGGTAAAATGACTCCTGACTATTTTTCTGTCCAATCACTCCAGAATCTCTTCCCCTTCCCAACCCCCCTTTCTCTTCTTACTAAGTTGCCAAGCAATAGTGTGGGGCCAGGTCTGTGTTGACCATAACAGAGTGACGGATACATTGTGTATAGAATCCTAATAGACCCCATTTTCTGCATGGCCTCCAGCCCTTAAGAGCAGATGATGCAGTGAAGAATTCTGCTATGCTGCCATGTAGTACTCGCATCCAGGATGTGGGCCGGGCATAGAGCATTATGTATCTGCTTCTATTTGATTTAACAGACACCAATTGCTGGAGGTTGTTTGGAAAAGCAGAGAGTTAGAGAAGGGTGGTTAGCAAAATAGAGTACGTATTGCACAGAGACTTTTGGGCTTCACTCAAGATGGTATACTTCTGTTAGTCCTCTCTTACAGTTACTTGCACCCCTTCCCCTACCCCCCCACCTCCCCTTAATCAAAGATATGCCCATGGAAGGTGCACCCTACAGGGAAGGCATAACAAAATTAAAGATACAATGTTTTGATATAGATCTGATACAAGATACCAGTTCAGTGTGTTTGGTTAGATGTTACTATTGTTAACTAGATCTAGTTTAGAACATAGATAAGGAGCCCTGCCCCCTCCTCCTTTTATACTGCCCTGCAGAGATACAAGAATGGGAAGTATGTGAAGGATGCTCAGCGTACATGATATGATAGCCAGCAATCTACAGTTCCCCAATATTTGTGATTCCTGGTAATAATTCCAGAGTCCCTCTATCTCATTTCATAGGAAAGCACCTCTGTGATGTTGATAAATTTCCTGTTAGTTGTTACTTTTCCAGGAGGACACATGGAACTTTTGGTTAGCCAACAGCCCAGCTGTTAATCGGATGTCACCAAGTGTTCCCTTTTCCCCCTCTTAAGAAAGGCTCATTTATGGCTCGGTACACTTGGACAAGGCTCTGGGCAATGGAGTACCATATTACTCCCATTAGTGTTAGCACAAGTAGTGCACTGGATAAGTCATTTTGAACTTAGAGTGCAAAAGAAGCTCCTCTTTCTATTGGAGCTTAATTACCTCACATCCTCCAAGGGCGACTGGGCATACAATTGGCCGGGGCTCCAGCCAGTTTGGTCTCATGGCATCTTTCCCTGTGGTTCTGTTTGATAAGTTAAGCAATTCAAACCTTCAGCTAGCACATAGGTACAGTATTTAAAAGTAAACTTTGCATATTGTTATTTCCGATGTATGTTCGAGAAGGGAGAGGAAAGAAACAATTAACCCACCTGGTATAGAGGTTGGCGGTGGACCATACCTTTTACTGAATTTGCTCCAGCCCCCTTTGGAGTGTCTGTAAGCCATAATGACAGACATTGTACTTCATACTTGGAATGTCAAAGGGCTGAATTCCCCGTGAAACGCAAGAAAGTCTTGGCACATCTGAAAAGGCTACATTCCAAAGTGGCTTTCCTCCTAGAGTCCAAACTCTCGGGGGATGATCACACTCAAATGAACAAGGACTGGGTGGGTCAATAGGTACACTCCAATGCCCCAACTAGGAAGCATGGCATTCTTATTCTTGTGCATAAATCTCTTAACTGGACTTTAGTCCAGATGCTTTCAGACAAGAAGGCAGATGGGTAATTGCCACATATAACACACCCGCAGGACCACTTACTCTATGTAATATATATACCCCAAATGTGGAGTCCTCCCAATTCTTTCATAATCTGGCAGAGATGATTTTGGAGTTTAATCCCCCAGACTGCCTCCTGCTTATTGGTGCGGACTTCAACCTAACACTGGTGCCCTCCCTAGATAGAAATGACAAAGGCAAAGAGGCACACACTAGAAGTGGGAAGGCCCTGCAGCAAATGATCCTGGATCAGGGGCTTATTGATTTATGGAGACTGTTTCACGCCAGAATGAGAGATTACACTTTCCATTCAGAAGCTAATGACTCATATAGTAGGCTAGATTTTTGGCTAAGATCTCCCATCCTTACAGTCAAAGCTCTTGAGGTCTCGATACTGCCACGTGCTATTTCTGATCATGCCCCAGTCCAACTCCTCATACAATGGGATCCCGTGGCCCTCCCACCCAGACAATGGAGGCTAGACCCTCTCCTAATGAAAGACCTGGACTTTATCCCCTGGGATAGGAATGAGGCCTCTTTATTCCTGGCTGAAAATACTATAGCTGACACCTCTGCTGGTACCACATGGGAAGCCTTCAAAGCCAAGATGCGGGGCAACATCATGGGCTTTGCTGCAGCTAAATGCAGAGAAAGAGAACAACAGTTAGTCACCCTGGAACAGAAAATGGCAGAAGCGGAAGATGTCTTTAAGTCCATGGCCTCTCCATCTATTCAGTCCCCTATAGACAGAACTATCCTAAGTCTTCAATTCGAAATCAATCAACTCCTAAATAGGAAGGCTGAAATAGCCATTCTTCAACTCAGGCACACCTTCTGGGAGGGAGGAGATAAAGGTGGCAAAGTGCTTGCCTATCAGATTCATAAACAACAAGCCAGTAGATATATCCCTGGGCTGAAGAACACACAAGGGGTATTGGGCACTTCCCCAAAGGACATTAATTCTACTATGACATCTTTCTATAAATTGCTATATACTTCCACACACACAGGACCAAATAGAGACACTCAATTTTTTGGGGGGATGCTCTGCAGCTTCCCAAACTGCAGAAACAGCAAGAGCAATGCCTGGACCTTCCGATCACTAGTAAGGAAGTGGCAGTAGCTATTCGGGATTTGAAGAAGGGGAAATCTCCAGGTAGTGATGGCTACATTGCAGATTTTTAACAGGTATTAACTCCGGTTGTTCTAACTCTCTTAACTCAGTTATTCCAAGAGATTGAAATTAAGAGGACCTTGCCTCCATCTATGCACGAGGCAACCATAGTTGTTATTCCCAAAAAGGGTAAAGACCCTACCAACCCCAGAAGTTACCACCCAATATCACTTATTAATTTAGATAGCAAATTGTACTCCAAAATTCAAGCTACTAGACTCAGTCCCCTACTCCCTGGTCTTATACACCCAGCCCAAGCAGGCTTTGTACCTGGTCATCACAGCTCAGACCACCTAAGAACCCTTATGAATTTATTGCCAATTTCGAAGACAATCTCTACACCGGCAGCTGCCATTGCTATAGACTTCGAAAAAGCATTCGACTCAGTCCAATGGGGATATCTATATATGGTCTTAAAGCACTTTGGCTTGGGAGAAAAGTTTCTAGCTAGGATACAAGCTATATATGAGAGCCCCTCAGCCAGAGTTAATACAAATTCAGTACCCCCCCTTTGCATTAGGAAGAGGTACGAGGCAAGGTTGCCCCCTTTCCCCCTTTTGTTTGTACTGGCAGTTGAACACCTGGTGGCTGCAATCCATAGTCATCCTGATATACAGAGTTTTAAAATGCAAAGTATAACCTACACAACCTTTATGTATGCTAACGATCTCCTTCTTTTTTTAGAAGATGTCCACCAAGCCATCCCCCCCCTGCTTAGTCTCTTAACAGCCTTCTTTAAGCACTCAGGCCTACGACTGAACCAGAACAAAACCAAGGTAGTCCCTCTTAACTCCCTCTGCTCACAGCAACTGGTGGAAGCAGCTGATCTCCTATGGGCTCCCAATGGCCTTACATACTTGGGTATTATATTAACTCCATCTCTTAAGGATATATGATAGGCTAATATACAGCCCCTTCTTTCCTCCATCTAGACAGATTTTGACAGATGGAGATTATTTAAACTCACTCTAGCAGGGAAAATTGCAGCCGTAAAAATGGTAACAGCCCCTAAACTTTTTTACCTTCTTATGCACTTGCCTATCCCTCTGCCTAAACACTGGCACCAGCCCATAGATAAATTATTTGGAGGCTTCCTATGGGAAAGTTCTAAACCTAGATTCAGTTGCTCCAAACTTAGATCTCATTGGAAGCAAGAAGGGTGGAACCTTCCATGGCCAGAAGGATACCAAAGGGCTTTCCTGCTTGCCCAGATGGTTAAGTGGGCATGTTCACTCTTCCCTCTTCCCTCTTTCTCCACAATGGATATAACTTCAAATGGACATTATGGGAGCCATTCACCCTTCCTCCCTTTTTGTACAAAGGCTTGGTCCTCAAACTGGCTCACAGCATATGTCAAATGTAAACCCTATCTCACCTACAGTGGTCGCATCTAGAGCTAATTGGTTTAATACACACCTGAAAATGAAAATGGGACCCTATCCCTCTCTCCCAGGTACCTCTCTGGCAAAACCCTGCTATCACCATAGGAGGTTCTGTGGTAAGTTGGAAAAAATGGACCGATCTGGGCATCTCCAAAATGGAAGATATGCTGACCCCCAACCAAAAAGCTCTTCATACATTTCAGTCTTTGAGGCAGATGTGGGGCATGCCGTAATCTGATTTCTGGAGATACCTCCAACTTAGAGATGCTACTTGACATCTGTTACCCCCTAAATTAATATATAACAAACCCTCCGGCCTTCATTCATGGATACTGCACCCTCAGAGACTGGTAGGGTCGGCTATGCGCCACTATTAGAGACACTCTCCCTTCCCAATCAGATGATGCTAGACGTAAGTGGGTGAAGATGCTGCAAATCCACATTTTACCTGAGGTTTGGGATAAGGGCTGGAAGGCCGCACACAGCTGGTTTAAAGATGGCAAGTCCAGATTAATTCAGAATAAAATTGCCCACTCGTGGTATAGAACCCCTGCTATCCTCTACAAAGCCAAACCACTAGAGTCTTGGCTTCCCAGCCAAATGTCCTTTGGGGTAACCCTTGCCTCAGTGTTTGTGCACAGAGGTTCTTTGTCTTTTAAACAGTTTTTTGTTTTAATGGGTTCACCACAACTTAACCCAGACAGACCGTCTTAGGGTAGCTGGTTCATTCCACTGGGGTGTCAAACAGATGAGGCATACTGATGAGTCCTGGTAGGACGAAACACATGTCTATGTCATCTGTTAGCACCCTTTGCAAACTGTGTGAGAGGCCTTTTGGCACCGTGCAATTCTGCTTAAAGTTGAACCAGCATAATATTCTGTGGTGATTTGCATATGCAGCCCATGATGCTTTACATTGTGTGGGCATGTGTGATTTTGTATTTCTTCGAGACTTGGCTTCCCAGCCAAATGCACTTTGGGGTAACCCTTGCCTCAGTGTTTGCGCACAGAGGTTCTTTGTCTTTTCACCAGAGTCTGATGGCTGTTGGAGATGTCAGTTATCAGGGGGAGATTTATTGCATATTCTATGGTCCTGTACAAGGATCCAACCTATATAACAGGAAATAGAGAAGGTAGCCTCAAATGTGATGCATCAACAGATCCCTCTTAGTCCTCTTTTTTTATCTTTTGAGGATAAGTAGTGATATACCGAAGTTATCCCCACCACAACATAGATGGCTAGTGTTGCTTACTCTGCAAACCAAGTGATCTATTCTATGTAAATGGAAATCCCCTCTGGTCTCCACAGTAACTAAAATAATGACATATCTTATGGCCCTGGTGAAGCTAGATAGAATTTCCCACCTTCAAACATCTCAAATGTCTGCATTTAGACTCTGTTGGGCACCCTGTCTTAATTACCTTAAAGATGTCCACCCACAGACAGGCATAAGATTCCCCCCCTGAACCATTTGTGGGATAAGAGATGTTTGACTGGGAATGTTAGCAATTGACCTAGTGATGTGCAAAGTGGTTATTGTCTCCCTTTTCTCCCCCTACCCCCAATCGGAATTTGACTTGATAAGAACATCATGCTTCCAACAGGTTAAACTGGCTGTACTCTGCATATGGTACTTCTACTATAAAGTACTTATGCTAAGAACTCAAGCTTTGGGATCCATCTATATTTTTGCCCCAGGTTATAATCAGATCTTGCAGTGCATATACACATTTGGTCCAACCTTTCTCCTGAAACCGTGAAAAGGACTGACTGGACTAGTCTAGATCTACAGAATCAGGCTACAAGAATGATAGCAATCTGCTTACAACCGGATATCTGACTGTTTTTCCTAAATTGCTGTATGTCCTTTCGTCCTGTGCACTGTATGTATAATTAATGGTCTGCACACCTCTGAGAGAATAATAATTGATGTCTGTACTACTCCCTAACCCTATCTTTTCTGAACGTTATACTTTCCCCTCCCCCCCTACTTGTCCTTTTCTTCCCTCTTTTGTCCAGCTACATTGTCCCTCCCTATGCTTCATGGAAATGTATACATGTGTATTGCTAGCTGAATGATTAACTATATGGAACAAACCTCTGGATGTATAATGTATCTTGTATACCTTTTATCTGAAAATAAAAAAAAAAATAACCAAACACAGAAACATAGAAACTTTACAGGTAGAAAAAGATTACATCAGTCATTTGAGTTCTCTCTGATTCTACCTTAATATCACTCTGACCAACTGCTAAGTGGCCTCGAACTGAGATCCATACTATAAGTTTGGTCTGTTCTGTGGCTTTTGCCCCCCCTCCACATACACAGTTTCTTTAGCTACTAGCCCATTATACCTGTTCGATCCCACTTTAAACCTACAGACTGTCTTTGTCTTTATCAATCCACTTGGTTGGTGACTCCAGTTATCCACCACTCATACAGAAGAAATATTTCCTTGCATCTCTGCTAAATTTACCCCAAACAGATTGTACTTGTTGACCCTCCTGCATGACCTTAGCTGCATCTGAACAATGTGTTCCAGTCCACCTTGCTGATCCTTTTGAGATATTTGAACATTTCCATCATATCTCTCCTCGCTCTCTGTTGCCTCCTGTTTAGGAGGACAGATCAGCTCTTGGTTTCAGAGACATTTTGTTGCCTTAATTGGTAAAAAAAGTTTAGCTTTATTTTCTGTAAACTTATTGTATAAGCACGTGTGTGTGTGTGTGTGTGTGTGTGTGTGTGTGTGTGTGTGTGTGTGTGTGTTGCTTATTGCTTTTTAGAAATGTTGTGGATATGGGATGAAAATGTGGGAGTGATTTTGAGTTGTGCTATTAAAACGCATTGAGGGCTAGATATGATGGATTTTTATGGCAGTCAGTGGGTGAGTGGTGTGCATTACTGTTGGCCTCTACTGCTGTCTGTTACAGTGTGTCAACACAGTATTAGCCATTTGCATGCATGTGAACAACAGCCACATGTGCCACCAGTGAATGTCTCAAGAATGCAAGCAGCAGAGATCTCATCTGTACTTTGGTGTCTGTATTTTGGCTTTCAAGAGCACACATAGTACTTGCTTCAAGTAGAGACCAGTAACATGTTTGCAGGTAAAAATTACAATGCAAACAATGGCTGTCTCCTGATTTTGATTTTGGTTTCCAAATTTAGCTTGGGAACTGCATAAATTGTCCAGGTAAGAAGGTAACAGTGGGCAGCAACTGAAAAGTAGTAGGACATCAACCTGGTTAGTTAACAAGGCAAGCATTAAGTAGCAATCTAGCAGTGACCACAGCATTGTTAAAAAACTGGAAGAACCTTTGGAATGCTCTGGTTTCTTATAAACATAGCACTTCTTCGCCCCTGGGAGAAATTGTGACCTTTGTCATGTAATTGGGCTGCAGCACTGACTGAAGTTTGCACAAATGAGGAAAAACAGATTTTTTTTAAATGTCTGAAACTTGCCAAATGCTTATTTCTAGTGGCTGCTTATGGTATAGGTGCTCAAAGGTAGCCTGTGATGTGGGTGCATGGAGAAGGGTGCCATCTGTAATGGCGACACCTTCATGGCAAAATCCCGAATGGTGATGGGTCGGGGAGGGCGACTGGATGTAGGGGTGGGTGAATTGGGTGACAGAATGTCACTATATGTACATGGGCTTGTGGGGGGAATCGAGCATGGCTAGCGTGGGCTGGGAAGGGGCAGAGGGGATGTAGGGGTGGCACTGCAGGGGGTTGCTGAGCTGCGGTGTGGCATCGGGGGTTGGCCTGTGGCTGGGGTGGGTGAGGTACCGGTTTTGGGTTTGGGTGCTGGTGTGATTTTATTGCGCCCAGCCCAAACCATTATTTATTTATTCATTTTTCATGCTTTGCCCCCCCCAACATGCACCCCCCTGGAGTTGAGAATCCATTAGTTGTGGTGTGTAGGGGCAAAGAGTGCGCTGACGGTGCGCCGAGGGTGTCAGAGTGCCGATAAAGGTTTTTGCCACTCTGACTTCGCGATAACGGCAGTCACCTTTAGGCAGTCACCATTATCATATGGAACCAGCTCAGACTATCAATTTTTTTTTAAAACTGGTACTACAGTACTTAGGCACTACCATGACATATACAGTATACCTTTTCCTGTTACTCAGCTATTGTTAACTTACCGTATATATGTTTAATGGCTTCTACAGCTGTTATGAGGTAACTGTTTTGATTTTTGTCACATTCTTGTTAACAGTGTATTCTTGTTGTTAGCTCTGTTCATTCAAGGTTGATTCTGAAAATAGGCATTTATTACATAGTGGACTTATCTGGTTACCAAACATGTAATAAATGGAAATTCCTGCAAAGAGGCAATTATCTTTTCTTGAAGGGAGTAAAGTAGGGACTTCATAACTGTTGACTTGTAATTTAATTTCTAAGAACTGTCTAATAATGCATCTCAGAGCTGTTATATGCTAATATCTAGCTCAGTGTTTTACATTTACTATTTTAATAAAGCTGTTAATGCTGTGGAAAAACATAACATTATATGGTCTGAGTTACTGCCCTGATAAGCTTTTATAGTTAAATATGAACTTTTCTAGTTTTATTAACTTTTACTGGAGAAAAAATAGTTACCATTAATTTTTTTAATTGTTAAACTGTTTTTGTTCGCCGGTTTATTACACAGCCACTGACCATAGTACATCTGTAATCTGTTCTGCAACTTGAATGGAAGCTACAGTTTTCCCTGTCCACCTGGAGTCGACACTGAATGACCAGCAACATGAAGATAACCAGATCTGTCAATATGACTATGAGGCCTTTTTAAGAAAGGATGAAGACAGGTCAATCAATAAGTTAACCCCTGAAGTGAACCAGAAAAAGCTGGAGCAGGTACAACACAGCAGGCTTTCCATGTATCAGAGTGAGACCTAAACATGGATCCATCAGCTGCTGTCTCTAGCCCAACTTGTTGTGTTCAGTAATGCAAAACTTTTGCAGAACTAAATGTATTTTTTATTACCATTGCTTCTACATACAAACCCCTTTTAATGACAGATTAAGATAAAGAAATTGTCAACATATTTTTTTAATTAGTATTATTATGCTTGTTTAGGAAAGAAGCAGAAAACCATTAAGCCAGGTTAATTTTTGAAACTAGATACAGGAACATATGTGAAATAACAAATATGCAGTTGAACAAACAAAAATAAATTCAGTACAGTAATAATCTACAAGATTTATGCCTGTTTAAATATGCAGATCAATTCAATGGCAGAAACTGTACATAACTCTTCCAGTGCACTGTAGCTTTATTCAGATTAAAGTACTAACTCTTGTTTTAAATACTACAATTTTTGGCCTACTTTTACTCTCAAATGTTTCTTTTTATTTCAGAGAAGAAGAAACTGAAAGTAATTGTGATTTCTAGTAGACTGACTATTCATTAAAGTCTCTGGAGTACTCCTAAAGAAGTGTACTTTAATACAGCATGGGAGGCTAATCCATCATCCTACCTCAGCTAAAGCAAACCACACTTCTTGACAAGAAGTATTAAACTAAAATGTGTACAGTCTCTATGCTCAGTAAATCAACCATGATGAATACAGGCAATCTTTATTTCTTGCTGTGGAAAAAATATCTTCTGTTCTTAGCAACAACCAGTCTACTACAACAAGACATTAATTGTTTTCTTTACTGAATATGAAATAAAATATCACTTGGCTATTCACACAAAAACATTAAACCATTCAATATCAAGACCCAGCATATAACTTCTATCAGCTATTATTATGGTTTATCAATTGCCAGAAAAGATGTATTCATTCATTGCTTATTTTTACATTTACCTCCTATTCATGGTTCAAGTAAATGGTGTCTAGTGTGTGTGTGTGTGTGGGGGTGAATGAAATCCTATCATAGAATCCAAAGCAGAATCTACATTTTTGAACTACTGAAATGGAAAAAAATTAAGTGAACACAACAATTCTTATATTTATATACAGTAAGACATAGACTGATTAGACTAAAACATCTTTTCTGGTGATCAGTCATATTTTCCTTTATTTCCACCTAGCCTATCACCCTCACTACACCTACCTACCTACCTACACATAAACACACACACACACACACACACCTCTTCATTAGTGCAAATAATTGTTTGACATACTCTTTGTAGTTTTCAGCAGGGATATCAGATGATCTGTCTTCATGGATGAACTGGTTTGAATGTGCCTAAATAAATATATTAGGGTTACAGGCATGTTCTTTACAGGCCATGACAGATAAATGCAAGATATACAATTGTCATAATGCAAACTGTGTGAGAGGCCTTTTGGCACCATGCATTTCTTCTTAAAGATGAACCAGCATAATATTCTGTGGTGATTTGCATATGCAGCCCATGATGCTTTGCATTGTAGGAGCATGTGTGATTTTGTATTTCTTTGAAACTTGGTTTCCCAGCCAAATGTCCTTTGGGGTAACCCTTACCTCAGTGCTTGTGCACAGAGGTTCTTTGTCTTTTAGATTGTTTTTTGTTTTAATTGGGTTCATCACAACATAACCCAGATAGACCATCTTAGGGTAGCTGGTTCATTCCACAAGGGTGTCAAACAGACGAGGCATACTGATGAGTCCTGGTAGGTTGAAACACATGTCTATGTCTTTTGTTGGCACCCTTTGCAAACTGCGTGAGAGGCCTTTTGGCACCATGTATTTCTGCTTAAAGTTGAACCAGCATAATATTCTGTGGTGATTTTCATATGCAACCCATGATGCTTTGCATTGTAGGAGCATGTGTGATTTTGTATTTCTTGTAATTATGCAAGGTGCTTATGTCACTCTAACCATTTAAATTAAAGAATATTTACATTCACTGTATTCATTTGTTTTGTACTTCCAGGTCTCACATGACATTACAAAACATGACTTACCATACACCATGCCCACTGCCTCACCATCCCACCCAAACTGAAGGTTTCTCATCATAAAAGTGGTATAAGGAAAACAAAGTAATGTTCAAGTTCAAGTTCAAGTTTATTTGCAGGAAAACTCCATTAAAGACATTCATTTACAATCTTATTCTTAGTTTTGTTAAAAGAGATTTGATTTGGGGAGCAAAAAAACAGTTTGCTGCCAAGCCAAATTCCTAAGTATTTAAATGTTTTGATGATCTCAAGTGAGTCACCTAAAAGGGTTGTGGTGGGGCATCTTTGCACAAGAGTGATGAGGGGGAAGAAAGTACATAGCCTTAGTGTTCTTAGCATTCAATAGCATAGGAGATTATGTCGCAGTTGGTCAAAATCAGACTGCAGCTCATAAGGCACATCTGCCAGGGAAGGTTTTGAGGTATACAGTATAGTATCATCTGTGAAAAAATATCATTTGGAATTATGGATATTGTTACCTAGGAAGTTAATATATATAGAGAGAATAATAAGGGTCCTAAAATGGAGCCTTGTGGCACCCTCTTGTTAGTGGAAAGGGGGAGGAGAGAAGCCTGTTGACTTTAATGCTTTGTCATCTGCCCGAGAGGTAACTGGAAAACCAGTTGATTGTATGATTATTTAAGCCATGCTTTCTGAGTTTGACTAGAAGGAGACTATGGTCCACTGTGTTAAAGGCTTTACTTAAGTCTAAGAAAATGACTCCAATGGTTTACTTATTATCAAGTGCAGTGAACCAATCATCAGTTACTTTGGCCAGTGCTGATACAATGCTATAATTCTGTCTAAAGCCCGATTGAAGTTTGTTGAATAGCTTGGAATTCTCAAGATGTTCTTTTAATTGCTTATAACTAATTTTTCTAAGAGTTTTGACAGTACTGGCAGAATAGAAATAGGTCTCTAATTATTAAGATTACATGGGTCACCTGATTTAAATGAAGGCTGTTTTCCAACAAGAGGGGACTATTCCAGATGAGAAAGACAGGTAAAAAATGTGAAGTATTTCAGCAGTTAGGAGATGGTACCCTAGATTTAAGAATATGGACTCAATACCATCCTCACCAGCACTTTTTATTTTGGCCAGTTTTTTAAGAAGGTCCTCAACTTGTTTGCATGAGACTGGGGAACAACCGAAGGTATCACAGCTCTTTGAATCCAAAGGGACAGCCTGAGCTATGGGGCAGCCAATGAGTCCAGCAGTTGGAGAGGAGTCAAATGCAAGACCAAGTGTCACAAAGTATGCATGTAGTTTCTCCAGGATGGTGCCTAGATCAGAGATTATGTTGCCCTGGGTTGTGATTTTACTGGTATTGGAGGGTGGATTCTGTAGCACTTGATAGTTTTGATTGTTTGCCAGATTTTGGCCAAGTTATGTTTGGCACCCTCTAGGGCTTCCACAAAATAGCTGGAATAGACTGATCTAATAAGTTTCATGCAAGCATTTCTTGACCCTCTAAAAGCTGTCCAGTCAGGTTGGGGCTTTGGTCTGTCTTGCCACTAACCAAGGTTTATCCCTTATTCTAAGAGCCACTTTCAGTTCACTGGTGAACGATGGATGGGATGTCTTTTTACTCTGTATTTTGTGAGTGGGGCATGTTTGTTAGCAAGATTTGTTAATACAGCCTTAAGGATGTTTACAGCCTCATCTACTGAGGTAGCCAAGTAAAAGATTTTCCAATTAGTCTGCCTAAGGTCTGCTAAGTAATTTTCAAATTTAAACTTACAAAACATAGAAACATAGAAGCTGACGGCAGATATGGACCACAAGGCCCATCCAGTCTGCCCATTTTTTCTACCTTATGAATGTGCCAGGCCTATACTCTGTCAATGGCATATCTAGTCATACTCATCTGTATTGCTCCCTTATGCCTAGCCCATGCATGTCTGAAGCCCTGCACTCTATTCATATCCACCCCTTCCAGAGGTAGGCCATTCCATGAATCTAACACCCTTTCTGTGATAAAAAAAACTTCCTCATATTACCTCTTAATCAGACTTCCTCTAATCTCATGATGTGCCCTCTTGTCTTGCTATTTTTCTTATATTGAACCATGTTAGATTCTTTCACCTTGTTAATGCCCTTAAGATGTTTGAATGTTACAATCTTATCACCTCTCTCCCTAATTTACTCTAGGGTATACATACTGAACTCCATTAATCTGTACTCATATGTTTTCTGATGCAGTCCCTGCACCATTTTAGTTGCCCTTCTCCAGACTGCCTCCATTTTGTTAATGTCCTTGTGCAGATATGGCCTCCAGTACTACACACAGTATTCCAGATGTGGCCTAACCAGTGTCTTGTAAAGAGGAATTATTACCTCCCTATTATGGCTTGTGATACCCCTACTAATTCACCCCAATATCCCTCTAGCTTTATCTGCTGCTTTAGTGGTCTGCTTGGATGATTTCAGGTCATCTGTGATGATGATGCCGAAGTCTTTTTCTTCCCTTGTGATTGTCAGCAACTCCCCTCCCAACCTGTAGGCAGCTTCAGTTTTTCTTCCCTATGTGCATGATCTTGCACTTCCTTGCATTAAACCCCAGTTGCCACTCTTCTGACCATTTTGCCAGTTTTTCCAGATCTCTTCTCATTCTGCCCACCTCATTTGGATCATCTGATCTGTTGCAGATCTTGGTGTCATCTGCAAACTGGCAAACATTACCCTCCAGTCCAACTGCAATGTCACTGATGAAGATATTGAAGAGGACTGGCCCCAGGACCGATCCTTGTGGTGCCCTGGTTGTGACTTGCATCTCTTCTGACTGTATACCATTTACCACCACTCTCGGTTTCCTGCCCACCATTGAGTTTACCACTTAGTTGACCAACCTCTGACCCACCCCAAACCTACCCATCTTATTAATCAATCTGCTATGTGGAACTTCCTGTTGTAAACCCATGCTGTCTTTGATCCTGTGCTGCTATGGATTCCAGGTGTTGCACTATCCTTTTATTAAGGAATACCTCAATAATCTTTGCTAATGCAAAGCTTTGCTTCAAGAGGAACTTGGAGAAAAATATATGCTT
This sequence comes from Neoceratodus forsteri, assembly GCA_016271365.2. Lineage (NCBI taxonomy): Eukaryota > Metazoa > Chordata > Ceratodontiformes > Ceratodontidae > Neoceratodus > Neoceratodus forsteri. Next base: position 782,534,851 of record CM057458.1, on the reverse strand, counting down.
TTCCTGAATCTGTGTGCAAACAACTATATTGTGATCACTTAGATCATTATGCAAGACGGTTGTGTACGAGTTTTCATCAGGTTTGTTTGTGAGGATCAAATAGAGTATTGTGCTTTTCTCATTATTTTTTACATTAATTTTAGTAGGTTCGTCAATAAGCTGTGCGATACCCAGCTTGTCGCGCACATGTCCTTTAATGTATTTGCTCTAGTTGAAGACCAATCTAGATTTAGGTCACCTAAGATAATAGATTCATTGGGGTTGGCTTCTATAAAGTTTCTTAAAGTTGACTGTAGTTCAAGGCCACCTGCCGGTGGTTTATAACAGCCAATGATATTGAAAGCTTCAGATGAGGGCAGCGATAGCTTTATGGCTAACCATTCAAATTCACTTGGTTTGGTAAATGACACAAACTCAGTGTAGGGTATTTAGAACTGACATAGACAACAAACCTTCCTCCCCTAGCTGGTCTGTCCAATCTAAAGGAATTAAAGGAAGGAAGCAATATTTGATGATCTGTAGTGGTTTTCTTTAACCATGTTTCAGTAATGATCACTACATCTGGGTTTGTATGCGATATCCATGTTTTTACTACATCAAGTTTTTTCAGAAGGCTACAGATGTTAATTAACATAAATTTCATACCTGAAGCTGACACAAATTCAGTTGGAGAGGTAAGATGGGATGGAGGGGCTGGGTTTGTTTCAATATTTCATGAGCATAACAGTAAAAACATGATCATTTGTTTTAAGTTAGACCTTAGGAATATAAGCTGTTTCTTATTGGGCAAGGAATTTGTGTTCAGATAGTAAATTAAGGTGCTTGGTTATGAGGTACAGGGTAGAGGGATAGGTTGCTAAGGCAAGTGAAATTCCCAGATGGCTAATTTTTGTGGTAGGATGAGTGTGTATGCAAGGGAGGTGGTGAATGTGTCCCAGCAGGGGTGAGGATTGGACTTAAAGAACAAGTCTGGATGTGTCAGGGGTGGTGCTGTTGATGACACAGACTCCATATGTTGAATCATATGGGGAAATGATGCAAACACAAGGAACAAAATGACTAGCATTATAGAATGGTGGTTGGATGTTTATGTATCAATGAAAGGATTAGTTGCTTATTTCAGCAATAATTAATTGAATAAGTATGCACAATATTGCAGTATAATAGTAGGTGAGGAATAACACCCTCAGTGCAATGCAATTATGAAGGCAGGACAGAGGCGGGTTTTAGGACCCCAGAGGTAGGGTTGGATCTAGGCAAAGGGGATGTGCCAAGTAAATATTTGGGGGAGGAAGCTAGTACACTAATGGGTAGCAGCAGATAGAAGTCATTAACAGGCTAGGTGGCCTAGTGGATAGAGTTGCGGTCTTTGGAAAAGGCTGAACAACAGTAGTTTGGGTTCAAGATTCTTTGCTGGAGAAAGAAGCAGGAGGAAAAAAGGGCAGGTTAGAGTTTAAACAGGTGGATGGAGGGGAGATGGAGGTGGGGTACTCAGAAGTGGCAGCTAAGAACAGGGAAAATACACTTCCACTGAAAGATAATTAGCAGGAGATCACAGTGTCCCCTGGTGGTTGCAACATATAAACTGTTAATGCAATTTTAGGGATCTAGACAATGACAGCAAGTTTAGAGAGCTAGACTATGACAGTATGATTACATGACAGAGACACAAGATCTAGGTACCTATAAAAGAAATGCCCACCTAGGGCGGGGGGGGCAGCCACTGCATAGCAGTGCCAGGTTAGCCATCCCAACAATGCTAAAGCCTCCGCCGTACCTGCATTTGTTAGCTGAAGTATGACTGCATGGAGAGAGGGGTAAGTGTGCTTCCATGATTGTGGTAGCCCAAGAGTGCAGTCTGAAAGAGGAAGGGAGAAAGAGGATTAAAGGGTCAGTCAGACAATGGGGAGTTCAAGCCAGGAATGGAACACAACAGGAGGGAGGGAGGGGAAAATGGCGGCCCATGTTCCAAAACCCATAATGGAGAAGTCAGATTTCTAAATACAATGCAGTTAAACACCTAACGCTGCTAGAATACAGTGGAATGCTGTCTGCATAGATGAAGCTGCAAGCCTCTCATTACAACCTAACCTTAAGGTAACTCTCCCCTTTAGTTCCTAACCCAGCGAAATGACTCCTCACTTAAAGTACACTCTGATCAGCACACAGTCAAACATGCAGCATGTTGAAAATGAAGGCACAAAAGAAACAATCAGTCACTATTTGCCGACTGTAATCAAGGCTTAACACCATGTTCTTTTAGCCAACAATGCTGAAGCCTCCTCTGTACCTGCCTTTGTTAGCTGAAGTCCAGTTGCATGGAGGGAGGGCGAAGTGTGCTTCTGTGGTCTCAGTGTCCCAAGAGTACAGCCTGCATTTATTTGCTGAAGTCTGGCTGCTTGGAGGGAGGGGGAAGTGTGCTTCCATGGTCACGGTGTCCTGAGAGGTCAGCCAGCATTTGTTAGCTGAAGTCTGGTTGCATGGTGGGAGGGGGAAGTGTGCTTCCATGGTTGCGGTATCCCGAGGGTGCTGCCTGTGTTTGTTAGCTGAAGTCTGGCAGCATGGAGTGAGGGAGAAGTGTAATATTTTCCAAGCCGCTTTTAAATCATGTGGATCAAGGTAGTGTGCCTGTTCTAATGATACAATTAATGTATAGGCACACAACAACAAATATTAAATACAACTGCTGGGTTCCCCTCTACAGTATATGCCTATATGTGAACTCTCCAAAATAATTGTATTTGAATATTTTTTTGTAAAAACATGGAATGTACTGTAAGTTCCATATCTATGCATGGGACAGACATAAGGCAATTTTTGTGGGGGGTAGGAAGAAATAGGCTGTTGGTTAAATAGGATCTGAGCTTATCTTCTAGGTAGGAAAATGGGCAGACAAGGTGGGTCAAGCGGTCCTTATCTGCTGTCAAAGTCTATGTTTCTATGTTTCTATTGTTCTTTGATATCATTGTTCTGCCTTTCCTCCATTAATATAGGGAAAAGCAACTCTCACCAGGTCCAGAAAGTATAAAAAAAAGAAAGTAGAGGAGTCTGATCTGACAATGCAGGGTAGAACAAATAAATCATCAGTCTGACTCACTCACCCAGTGTATAGTAAATACATTTATTTTATCAGAGATAATTTCATCATTCAATCCAGCATTTCGTGATAAACATGTAACACATCATTAGGGAAAAGCTATTATTTTACCTTGTATTTAGACATAAAAACATGCTAACATGTAGACACAGGCCCAGATATTCAGAAATGCACCAAAGGCCAGCGCAAGTCTGGCACAGCACAAATCCGATGCACCATGGCACAACAGGAGAAATATTGAGAGGTTGTGCAGGCTGAACTGTGCCAGCACAACCCAGTTGAATATGGCAGAGTAGCACCATGGCGCAAACAGAGTTGTGCCACGGTGCAAACAGAGTTGTGTCATGGTGCAAACAGAAATGCTCCAGCGCAACCCTGGAGCAGAGCAGCACAGCAACAGAGGGGGGCAGGGCACAGACAACAGACCCTGGGACACAGCCATGGAAGCACTGTGACAGGCCACAGGAGGCTGCCACCATCAGAGTACAGCAGGGCACACACAGGCACGCAGACATGTGACCCCAGAACACAACAGTGGCACAGCTAGCAGGTGACAGAAGGTGCCAACAGCCACTGGAGGGCCACCAAGGGAGTCCCCTGGAAGGGCACTAGCCATGCCCCCTTCCCAGAGCATGGCAGGCTACACCCAGGACTAAGCAGCCAAGCACACACATGCCAGACTGGCACACAGAAAGCTCACATAATAGGCACTGAACATGCAAGGTTGCAGGCAGTGTGGCAGACCAAATGGGACAGGCTGCACAATGCCAAGCAGAGGACCCCAACACAGTGTGTGGACAGTACCTGACCAAGAACCATGGCCGTGTGCCACCACCACACACACACCCACCACCCACCCCTGATAGCCGCCACGTGGGCACCCCAAGGCACAGCCACCAACCCAGGGGATGGACACCACCATGGTGGGACACACCACAGCACACAACAGTGAACCACAGAAGAACAACACATGACTCTGCTCATGCACGACACATGGACAGACACTGGGCCACTGCAGCATGGCTCCTCATGCCACCTGCAAAACAGACACAGACACAGGCAGGTATGTCAGAAAAATATACTGTATACTGAAATAAACTATATACAGAAACAGGGGCTAGGAAAGGGTAGGTACAGCGAGGGATGGGGACAGGGAACAGGGACTGTACAGTGGGAGGGGGGACTATAGGGGAACGGTAAACAGGGGGGACAGGGGAAAACTGGGGAATCCTCAATGCTGGCCCCAACTGGCCACCCTGGCATTATGCCACTCCAGCCTTTCTGCTGCCATTATGTGCCTCATCGCCACCACCACCACCACCCCCGGGATTGAGGACACCACTATGAGCATCTCCCACATTAGGCAGCTCAGCATCCTCCTCGGAGGTCTGCGCACTGGCTGCCGGACACCTATAGCAAGGGACAGGATAGGTGATCAGTGCAATGTCCCAAGGAACAATGCCCAACCACAGTGTGCAATGGGCAGCAGGAACACACACCCAGGGAGGGACCATACTGGACACCCACAGGGGGGTGGGCCAACATCAGCCAGCAACTCAGCACACCACAATATTGCACAGAGGTGGTCCCCACAGCACAATGGCCACATGACTGCGCAATGACAGTTACATAGCACATTTGCACTGGCAGCACCACAGCAACAACAGTGGCAGCTGGGTGCACACCCACCCCACCAACAGCCAGCACACATGTACAATGGATGGGCCACAGTGGCATGCACCACGCACAGTGTGACACACACAGCTGCCATGGTATATGGCACAGGCAGCCATGTCAGCAGCCATTCTCCCCTGCCACCCCCCCATGTACAGTGCGAAGGACCATGACATTGCTTACCTGCCCCCTGTGGCCCTGCTGGTGCTGGTCCACTGCCGTCATAGCGCACTGGTCCCATCTGCGCTGCCACAACCCTGGCCTGCTTGCAGTCCTCCAGCTCTGGGAATAGAAAGAAGACAGGTGCACATCAGTAACTGACCACAGCAGCTGCCCCCCCAAGACCCCTGTGCTCAGGGTGTGCCCCTGCCCAACACGTCCCGCATGCCTGCATGGCTGCATCACAATGCAAGCAGAAGCTGATAATGCCACTCTGTGATGTGCACGATGACAGTGCACCCCTCTGTAGGGCATGCCTGGCAGCCAAGCCAACACTACAGTACAGCACCAGGGCTGACATGCAACATGGGATGACTCACCTGGCTGTGGCACAACCCCAAGCCTGGCACGTGCCTGAAGCCTCCTCAGCCTATCAGGGTTCTGCTAGTTGAGGTTACCATAGAGGTGCCTGCATTGCTCACCAGTCCTGGGCACCCTGGTCCTGTGCTACAGGCTGGCAGCAATCCCCTGCCACACAGTGCCCCTGGCCTTCTGCAGGGGCACCTGACCAAACTGCTGGGGGGCGTGGATCTCCATGCAGGCCGCAAGGTTGGCCAATTCCACCTGTGCCCTGTTAGGGGCACATCTGCCTCTTCCTTGTGCCATTTAACTGTAGCGGGTTTGACAGCGAAAATAGTGGGAGAAGCAACACATCAGCAACATGCTCTTACTGTGTGATGCATGGGAGAATGCACAGTGCCCACCAATTGCACAGTGCCAGAGATGTGTGGAGTGGGAGTGGCTAGGCGTAGTCATGAGGTCTGACCCAGGGGTTAGAGGTCACCCGCAATTGCGCAGTGTGCAAGTGCGCGATAGGGCATGGTACCCCATGCATGACAGTGTGCATAGCTGGCCTTGCGCATCATGCATAATGCCATTGCACTGCACTATCCATGCATGGTGTGCGATTGACACCATGATCACGTAGCGCGCATGCGCACTGCAGGCCTATGCACATGCATGCATGCGCATTGTGCCATGACTTGCTCTGGCACACTCCCATTGTGCACAGTGCAATATCATGATATTCAGACACCACACGTAAATGAGCTCATCAGCTGATGCGTGGTGCAGTGGGTAAATTAGCATGTCATTACTGTTGTGCTCAACCTCATTTGCATGCCTTGTTCATTATAGGAGCCACAGAACAGCTCAGGCCATGGACTGGTAATGCAACCTTGATAGGTAAGTGGTGGATGCTGCTTCAGCACACTGGGAGCCAACAGCACTGCAGGGTGGGATGGACCAGGGAGATGCTGCCACTGCCACCCTGTGCTGTCCATGTCCACAGGAAGCAACATGTCAGCACATGAGAAGGGCGAGGATTGGATACCTGCTCAGAAGTGTAGGCCCAACTTCATGAAGGCTGAGAATGATGCTCTGTTTGAGGCTTACCAGGATAGGGATGCCCTGTTGAGCGGTGCCATGGGCACACCACAGGCCAGGGCTGATGCATGGGAGGAGGGGGTGGCCTATGTAAACCTGCATGGCAGCCACTAGCAGTCAGCGCAGGAGTGCTGCAAAAAAGTTGGTATGGACAAATGACAGATTAAGGAGAAGGTGGCAGCCATCGGTGCATCCCGTACTGACACCAGAGGAGGGCCAGTGGATGTATCCGCACTGACGTCGCAAGAGGAGTTGGTGGCAGCCACCAAGAATCGTGCCATGGTGGAGGTTGTGCCTGGAGGAGGCTTTCAGACAGGTGGCAGCCCATTACTGCATGGTATTTATGTCAGACATGCACAGCTGGTGGCATGGTGGGTGCATACATGGGTATGCTGGCGTGCATGTGGCCATCATGCATGTACTGTACATGTGTGAGGAAGTGTAAAGGGGGCACATGTGAGCATTGCATTACTGACACACCATTTTTCTCTTGCAGCACCAGCATGCCTCTGTGCAGAGGATGGGGTGCCAGAGGCAGCAGCACCCATGGACACCGGTACAGCCCCAGAGGACCAGCCTTCTACATCTATGGGCATCTGGGAGCCCGACAGGCTGCAGCTCAGCACCACATTGCAAGCGGATGTCCTGGACCTAGGGTCGGACGAGGCCCTGGATGTGATTCTGCAGGATGCCAGCCTTGGTGTCCTGTGTGTGGAGACACAGATCAGGGTGGGGTCCGACTCTGATAAGGACTACTCACAGCCCCTGGACAGCATTGGCAACATTGTGGGTGTGTCACCCCTGCTGGCATAGGACACAGGTACCGCACCCAGTGCTCTGCCAGTGGCGGACCAGCTGCCTGCAACTGCTGCGGGTGCAGTGGTGTGCACTGCCATGGTTGTGCCCTGAGGTGGTGGTGGTGTGGGTACGCAGGTGCAGGGTGGTGTACAGTGGCCAGACAAGCAATGACAGCAGTGTGTGGGTGCCACCGGGCAGCTGACTACAGTGTCCACTGCCGATGTGCCTGCTGTGCCCATTCTCCCTGCAGACCACACTGTGCAGCATCCACCAGACAGGGGGGCTGTGCATCATGGCCGTTCACCACATGAGGAATGGCATCCCACCCAGGAGCCCCAGGACACAGACCATCTGGCAGAGCACACCCGGCTGCTGCGGGCATCCATTCAGCAACAGGTGCTTCTTGCCACTGGGGTGCGTGCACTGCATGTGGAGGTGTGCCATTAGCTGAGCAGCAGGAGAGGGGCACTGCATAGATCCTGGCAGGGATGAAATGCATGTAGGAGGCCACAACTGTATCCTTAGATTGCATTGCCAGTGCAATTACAGATGACTTTGCATTGCTGACTGCCACAGGGCGTGGCTGTGCACAGGAGACCCCCGCAGTGTGCTATCCACCACATGACCCAGTGTTGGGTGACCCCAACACAGTCGACACAGGGCTGTGATGTAGGCATCCCAGGCACACTCACGGTTGGCCTGTTTGGGTGCCTGCACACCCCCGTGAGGACACGGTCATGGTAAAATGGGTCCACCCCCGGGGGGCTGTTGCACACCCCTAGCCAGTGGATGCACAGCCTGTGGCTGCAGATTGGCCCTGGTGCAGCTGCCCCTGTGGCTGTGGTGGCCATGGTACCGTGCAGCAGCCCTGATTTGCGGGCCACCCTGACTGCAGTCAGCAGCTGCTGCCCCGTGCGCATATGGGCAGTGTGTGTGTGTGTGCCTTACCACTGGTGTCATGACTGTGTGTCACGCCGCATGATGCCAGTGTGTGTGTTTGCCCAGCCACTGGACTGTGTGGCATGGGTGTGATGAGGGCAGTCTAGCACCGAATGTGCCTGTGCACCATGCAATGCATTTGATCCACGCCACATACCAATTCCTGGGTGGGTGGGTACATATGTGTGTGTGTGTATATGTGTGTGTGTGTGTGTGTGTGTGTGTGCATGTGTGTTGCTGTGCATGGTTGTGCGCAACTGACTCCCCTACCCCTGTATCATGTCTCTGTGTGTGCATGCCTGTTGCCATGCATGCCTCTGCATGTGTGCTGTACCTGTTTGTGTGGCCCATGCATGTATACCACACCACCTACCTGTGTGCACCATAGTGATCCTGTGTGATGGCGTCATGGTGGTGTCATGCCTGATGCAGCAGATGGGGGACTCTCCACCCAGGGGGTTGCTGTCCACCACCCTTCAGCCCATTGCCTCCACCCTCCACACTACTGTCACCCTCATCAGCCTCAACAGCTGTCCCACGGTCAATGGCCATGTTGTACAATATGCAGCAGGCCAGGAATAGGCCACAGGCTTTTGAGGGGCTGTACTGTAGGTCATCGCCTGACCTGTCTGGGCAATAGAACTGTGCCTTCAGCATGAAAAAGACATGCATGATGATGTTGTGCATGCTGGCATGTGCCTTATTTTACAATTCCTCAGCTGGGGACAACGGGCACCAGTAGGGAGTGAGCAGCCAGAGCCTCAGCAGGTATGCACTGTCACCTGTGTAGAAAATAATGGTCAGATGTCTCCCCAGTACATCAGTGTGGAGAGACACTGACTGCTTTGCTAAAATTGTTCAGGAAGCAGGGGAAAACATTGACACCCTGGTACGCATAGGGACTAATGATCTCACCAGCTGGTTAGTTATGGAGACCAAGGAACACCTGACCAGGCTGGGTGACAAACTATCATCCATTTCATCCAGCATCTCCTTCTCTGACATCCTGCCAGTCTGGGAGAGGGTGGGAAGATGTATGGAAGGTCAGAGAAGGGGAGATAGGGGAGCTAAACATGTGGCTCAAAGGCTGGTGCCAGGAAAAAGGACACAGATTTGTAGGGAACTGGCAACAGTTTTGGGAGCAAACATTCTTTAAATTTGATGCACTGCATCTGACTAAGGAGGGAGTCAGTGCATTGGGGCAGAAGTTTGGCATCTTTGCAGAATATTTAAACTAGCAAATGGGGAGAGGGGTGCAGCACCCAATACATCGAATGGGAAGAACACCCCTCTCCCTTCAGCTAGTGGTCAAACAGGAGTTCAGCATGTTTGCAGTTCATTTGCATCACCAGGTAAGGGAAAAAGGTCCAGCTCCCCATGCAATGCACAGGGGAAGTGCCAGACCTCACCCAACAACTAACTTATCGAAATCTGGCCAATGGAAAATCATGTACACAAATGCTCGCAGTCTGGGAAACAAGATCCCAGACTTGCAGGCAATAATGACAGAGGCTAAACTGGAGATAGTAGTAATTAGTGAGATGTGGTTTACCAGTAACCACACTTGGGAGACTTCAGTACCTGGTTATGTACTGTTCAGAAAAGAACCTGAGGTGCAAAAAGGTGGAGGGGTCCTGTATATCAAAGAAAATATCAAAGCTACAGAAATTCAGAATACACATAAGGAGCCAGAAGAACTGTGGGTCACCCAGGAAACAGGAAATGGAACAGCCATAAGAACTGGGGTTGTCTACAGGCCTCCAGACCAGAGGGAGGACATAGACACATTACTGTTAGAAGATATACAAAACATGACAGCTAAAGGGGAGGTTCTGATAATGGGAGACTTCAACATGTCAGATACAGATTGGTCAATACCAGCAGGAACATCTGCCAGAACTAGACACATGGTGGATTCCCTGCGGGGGGGGGGCTCAAACAACTGGTACAACAACCTACAAGCGACAGGGTTATCCTAGATCTAGTATTGACAAACAGGGAAAGGATCACAGATCTGTAGGGTGGTCACCTGAGGACCAGTGACCATCACATGGTATTGTTCAGTTTGACCACTGCAACTAAATCATCCCATTCCAAGGCAACAATATGGGACTTCAGAGGAGCTAACTTTGATAAGATGGCCAACAGAGTTAAGCTAGCCTTGGCAAAAAGAAATACAGGTGAGGGGTACAGGCAAAGTGGGCAAGCATGAAGGATGCAGGACTTGAATCAACGTCCCATTGTGTAAGAGAGAAAAGGAAGTGCAAAAGAAGAAGGAAACCACTTTGGTTCTCAAAAACAGTAGCAGAAAAGGTCAGAGCCTAAAGCCTGGCCTCCAGGAAATATAAGGGGATGCAGTGGGATGAAGATAGGGAGGCATACCAAACTTCCCTAAGGGAAGCAGGGAAGGCAGTAAGGCAGGCAAAGGCCCAAAATGAGGAAACACTAGCACAGACAGTAAAAGAAGGTGACAAGACTTTCTATAGATACATTAGTGAAAGGAGGAAGTCCGGGGGGGTATTGCTAAGGTCAAAGGAGATAAGTGGGTGTGTGTGGAGGAGGAGGACCATGTAAAAGCATCTATCCTAAATAGATACTTCTGCACAGTATTTACTGAAGAGAAGGTAGGGCAGGGCCCACATCTCAGCACCATGGATACAGGGGGGAGGGAGGTGAGCACTAGTCCTTCACAAAAGAAAGGGTCCTACAAGAGCTTGATAAGTTCAGGGTGGACAAGGCAATGGGACCTGATGGTATACATCCCAGGGTACTAAAGGAGCAAAGGGTGGAACTAGCAGAGCCATTATCAAAACTGTTTAGTGAATCTCTGAGCACAGGAGAGATCCCAGAAGACTGGAGATGGGCTCATGTGATCCCGCTCCACAACAGTGGTAGCAGGGAGGAGGCAGGGAACTACAGACCAGTCAGTCTTACCTCGGTAGCGGGCAAGATTATGGAAGCACTCCTTAAGGAAAGGATAGTGTAACACCTGGAATCCATAGGACAACACAATCCAAGACAGCATGGGTTTACAAAAGGAAGGTCCTGTCAAACTAATCTCATAGATTTCTTTGACTGGGTAACCAGAGTGGTAGACCAAGGGGGAGCAGTTGATGTTGCCTACCTTGACTTCAGCAAAGCTTTCGATACTGTTCCACATAGAAGATTGATTAATAAGCTGGGTAGTCTCGGAGTGGGTCAGAAGTTGGTCAACTGGGTGGCAAACTGGTTGACGGGCAGAAAACAGAGAGTGGTGGTAAATGGTATACAGTCAGAAGAGATGCAAGTCACAAGTGGAGTACCTCAGCGATCAGTCCTGGGGCCAGTCCTCTTCGATATATTCATCAGTGACATTGCAGATGTACTGGAGGGTAAGGTTTGTCTGTTTGCAGATGACACCAAGATCTGCAATAGAGTAGATGATCCAGATGGGGTGGGCAGAATGAGAAGAGATCTGGAAAAACTGGCAAAATGGTCAGAAGAGTGGCAATTGGGGTTTAATGCAAAGAAGTGTAAGATTATGCACATAGAGAAGAGAAACCCTGAAGCCACCTATAGGCTGGGAGGGGAGTTGCTGGCAGTCACAAGGGAAGAAAGAAGCTTGGGCATCATCACCACTGATAATCTGAAATCATCCAAGCAGACCACTAAAGCAGTAGGTAAGGCTAGAGGGATGTTAAGGTGCATTAGTATGGGTATCCCAAGTCAGAAGAGGAAGGTAAAAATCCCTCTTTACAAGACACTGGTCAGGCCCCATCTGGAGTACTGCGTGCAGTACTGGAGGCCACACCTTCACAAGGACATTAACAAAATTGAGGCAGCCCAGAGAAGGGCAACCAAAATGATGCAGAGACTGCATCAGAAAACATATGAGGACAGATTAATGGAGCTCAATATGTATACCCTAGAGCAAAGGTGGGAGAGAAGTGATATGATCGAAACATTCAAACGCCTTAAGGGCATTAACAAGGTGAAAGAGTCTAACATGTTTAAATATAAGAAAAATAGCAGGACAAGAGGACACAGCATGAGATAAGAGGGAGGCCAATTAAGGGGTAATGTGAGGAAGTTCTTTTTCACAGAAAAGGTGGTGGATGCATGGAATGGCCTGCTTCAGGAAGTGGTGGATATGAATACAGTGCAGGGCTTCAAACAGGCACAGGATAGGCATAAGGGAGCAATACAGATGAGTATGAATATATAGGCCATTGACAGAGCAAAGGCCGATGGCACATTTATAAAGTAGAAAAAGAAATGGACAGACTGGATGGGCCTTGCAGTCCTTATCTGCCATCAACTTCTATGTTTCTATGTTTCTATGAATGACATGGTTAGCCCTCTGCTATTCTGTGCTGATCCCCTTGCCTGTCACTGCCACCCATGCCACCATGCACACCCTGCCCACCCCCATCCCCAGGTCTGCTCTGCCCATCATCCCTTTCCCATGCCATACTCACCCACTAGGTGGCCCATGGGGATGTCCCCACGTTCAAACCTGTGGCACAGTGCAGAGCTGTGCCAGATAAATGCATCATGTGCACTCCCAAGGTGTGTGGCACAGACATGGGTGATGTGCCCCATGGCATCGCACATGACCTGGCAGTTGACATTTGGGGTCCCCTTCCTGTTGATATATGCCACACCCTCAGGGCCAGGTGGCATGCGGATGGCCACATGTGTGAAGTCAATTACCCCAATCATGCCAGGCATGCATGCCACCCTGTGGAATTCCTGCATGGTTGCTGTACGCCCCTCCTGTGTGCTGGGGAAATGGATAAATTCCAAAGTTCGTGGCAGCAGAGCATTGAGTAACTGTTTGAGGAGGCGGGACATGGCCAACTGGGTGATGCCTGTGGTGTCTCCTGTTGGTCTTTGGAAGGTGCCCATGGTGAGCAGGCACATGATGGTGGTCACCTTCATCTCCACAGGCATGGCATGGCTCCGTCTGGTGGATGCCTGCATCTCTTCACTGCACAACTCACAGAGCTGCCTCAGAATGGCTCTGTTCAGGTGGTACCGGCTCACAAGCTTCATGTTGCTGTAGTTCTCAAAGACGATGTAGGCAAGGTACCAACTGTGTCAGTCATACCATTGATGGGCACTTCCTCAGCCACGTCGCTGTTCTTCCTGCCCCCTCACACCCCTCATTACTGCCTCCATCAAGCAGGGTGCACTCTCCATGGCCCTTGCTGTCTACTGTCCCCCTAGGCATTTGACTGCTGGCTGTGTGCTACCCTGGTACATGGTTTGTGTGTGTCTCTCTCTCTGCCCCTCTCTCCTTCTCCCAAGCCACCTCTCTATCCCTGTACCTCTATGTGTGGACTTTTGTCTGTCTGTCTGTCTGCCTGTCTCTCTGTCTGTCTCTCTCTCTATCTCGCCCTCTGACTCTCACCCCTGGCACAACTGCTGTCTGTGATTGAGCCCTGTACTTACAGGAACAAGTCTGCTTGGAGCAACTTCGATTTGCTCCACACTTGTGCCATTTTTTTTAACGGTTGAATATGCCACTGCGCTGGATATTCATGGAAATGACCCCTGCACTTGCACCAGCATAATTTATAGTTGCACATTGGTGCAATGCATTTTGTGCTGCGCACTGGCTCCTGCTGAATATGGCTCATTGGCCCAATTCCACACTTGTGCTGGTGCAATTCAATTGTGCCATGCGCAACTATTCTGAATATCTGGGCCCCAATCTACAAAATATATTGAAACAATATAATATGCTAATTAGGAAACAAGGTTAATGTTTCCAAAAACAAAAATAGTCCATTATTGGTTGTACTGGATGCTCAACAATTTCTCTGTGTACCATACCTATGACATCTAAACAGCTTAATGCATCATGTCAATATGATTTGTCATTACGTTACAAAATAAGTTGAATGAAAGAAAAATATAAATAACATGGCACAGTACGCCTGATTTCAAAATATGGTTTTAAATATTTCTAATAAAGCTTTAATAATAATATGTCAAAAACAGCAACATGCGACATTCATAACACGCCAATTTTCTGTTCAAAATATTGAAAGCTTTTCCTTATTTCTTTATAGGTACCAGCTTATCATGACCCAATCCCAAAACAGTCTTATCTCACTCAATACATTTAAAACAGTACCGTATTTACATATGATGATAGCTGAAGCACAGATTCCAAAAATGTATACACACCAACTGTATTACTGCTAAAAATTCATAAAAACTTAAATAAGCTTTTAGCACTCTGGAGTCTGGCTTCAGTAAAAACAAAGGTCCCATGTCCTACTACTTCACATACTCTTTGAAATTAGCCTAGAGAAACAGTTAGGTTGCTATTAAGCAAATGGCAACTGGACTGCTACATGAAAAGGCCATATACAAACAGCTTCTTAACACATTCTGCTCAGCCCATTTGATGTAAATCAGTATTACTCAGCTTGTTTTAGTCCCAATGTTTCAAAATTTCTGTAGCATTTTGCCTGCATGTCTTAAAAAATACCTCCTGTGTATACTGTGACAACAGTTAGAATGTAAATAGTGGCATTATTCCTAATGCTTTGATGTTAATTAGCTCTTTAGTGTTTACTTAAATATTTGTAGTTTTCTTCTTTTTTCTTACATTGGTAATAAAAAACAAGCTGCTATAAAGGTCCCCTCAGCCTACACTGTAACATACATGAAGAAGAGGCTTATAGACTTCAAAAGCCTGTATCTTTATCTTATTGTTAGCCTAATAAAGGTATTATCTTTACATAGCAAAAAAGCTCTATTTTTGTTTCTCTCCTGCTTTTGTGTGAATTAACACAGGACAACCCTAGCGTGATCTAAAAATGTATTGAATCCTCCAAGAAGGCAAACATTGTCTCGAACTGTCTCATTAACTACAAGCATCCACATACAGTATATTAATTACCACTGCAGTGACTTAGTCCAGAAATCTCTTTTGTGCAAGAAGAGACTCGGGACACATCATTTCCCTGTTGGATAATTTGGATATGGAGGATTTAGATTTAAAAAGTGTTTTTGTTACTGAATATTGATGTAATAAGCCTCTACACCTCAATTCAGCACACATAAGGACTTGATTCACTAAGCAAGGCACTACAGAATGTTAAGGAATATAATGGCAACAAAAATTATCTGCTAGTTGAACTTGTTGAATTTGTGTTGAAACACAAGTACTTAAAGTTTGAAAATAGTTTCTACATTCAGGACACAGGTATAGCAGTGGGATCCAGAATGGCCCGAACATACTGTATGTGAGCTGTCTGATTTATTTTGCAGTAGCATAAAGAACTATATTGATAATTAGAGGTGTGTTTTGGGAAAACGTCACATTGTGAAATATTTGGTGAAGTTTACCAACTTTGTAGCGCTCAAGGTGTGCTTTTCTGCATAGTTCTTTATACTTTACTCAGTGAAGCATATGCAAAGTGGCACTACTGTAGGCCAGTGAAGTTGCTACTGAGGCACCACTTTTTGTATTTTTTTCACTGAGCTCTATAACACTTTGATCACAAAGAACTACACTATGTGGCTAGCTGTTGTGTCAGTTTCCTAAAAAAAAAAAAAAAAAAAAAAACTCTCTACTCTCTCTCTCTGCCTTGTCTCCCACCCTATCCCACCATAATACATGTTATAAAATAGTCATCACCCTCCCATTCCTTTTAGGCCCCACCTCCTTCTCCCCCCCAAGTACTTAGCAACGTTTGTAATATATGACATTAATCCCTTCCTCCTACTTCTAAAATGAATTCCTTCAACTCCCCCTACCAGT
Organism: Neoceratodus forsteri; assembly: GCA_016271365.2. Lineage (NCBI taxonomy): Eukaryota > Metazoa > Chordata > Ceratodontiformes > Ceratodontidae > Neoceratodus > Neoceratodus forsteri. The sequence continues at coordinate 782,518,979 of CM057458.1, read as the reverse complement.
CTTTGTGTCTCATGACATAAATGCCCACCCTTTATCACCATCTTGACAAATTAACCTCCCTCCCCAAAGCCACCAAACCCCACTTTGCAGTGCCAGTAAGAACCTCTAAAATGAAAACCATCCCACTTTGGAATGAATGCACCTCTGTTGTCCAGGTCTTTAAACTGAATAAATGGTGAGTGATGAGTATTCTAGTACTGTAGTAATACTGGATTGGCTGGTTATCATCCAGTTGATTATTACTTCTAGGATATATTTTACTCACCATTCATTTAGCTGTATGTCTTAAAAGAGAGATAAGCGCTCTTTCCAATGGGTATGATTTTCTTCATCACAACTGCTTGGTGACATAGCAGACTGGGGTTTGGGGGCTTTGATGTAAGACAGTGGTTAATTAGCAACAGGGTGGAAAGAGTGTGGGGGTTATATGTTACTTTAGATGGACGGGTATGGTGAGGTGAGAAGAACGTTCTTTTGTGGATGTGAAAAGGAATTAACATTATATATCACAAAGTTCTCTTGGTATATGGGAGCGAACGGAAGATGGAATCTTTTCGGTAGACAGGTAGGGGAATGCCATTTTAAAATATGTGGCATGGTGGAAGGGGTGGAAGACATGACTGAGGGTGGGGATTGGTTTTGTTGTTTTTCTTTTTTCAAATAATAACTTTCAAAAAAAGCAAAACCCCTGGTTAAATTGGTGGAAGATCGAATGACTTCACAAAGCTTAGTGAAGTGTAAAGTTCACTGACTTTGCACCAGTTTCATTGGTGAATTAAAGCTTTGAAACCTCTCTTATTGACATGACACATGAAGCTATTTAAATCTCGTAAGTATACTATTTAGAGGAACTAGTGAGTATATTGTAAGGTGCTATTTTTGTTCTAAGGAAAGTTTATTTGTTTATTGAATTTTGGTAACTGGGTAGGCCCAGTTGAACCAGAGGTTCCTTTTTCAAGGCTGATCTGCAGTTAATTACAGGCAGATATTCAGACAGTAAACAGGAATATTTTGAAATATCACAAGATACAGGCTTAATTACGGGCAGATATACAAACAGTGAATGGAAATATTGTGTATAGATTAAATTATCTAGGATAAATTAAATGAACTGCTCTAAATAAATTGCCACAACACATACACAACAGCATATTTACTGGAAGGGCATAATCACAAGGTATTAGCACATGGTGCAGCATGGAAAACAAGCACAGCTGACATAATAATATAGGGAGACAGGGTAGGAGCATTGTCAGCAAAGTAAGAACAAGGTAGTCAGTCAACAATAGCAAGAACAATGGTACCTTTTGAGTAGAAAGTTTTTTAGCTTTTTTTTTAAGTCCTGTTTCCAAATAAGCATGATATAGTACATACATACATACATACATATATACATACAAAGTTGCCAGCAGATTAGGCCTAACAGTCTATCTTGTCTGCCCGACTCAGCTCACTGGTAGTGCTGCTCTACCTTCCCCCTCATTTCGCCCCTCCTTTCTCCTTCCCCTCCCTATATATCTCTGTTATTCACTTAACCGCCAGCCTGTACCTTGCCCCTGTGCCTGTCCCAACCCTTCTTGAAATCTACCACAGTTACCATTTTTACCAGGTCATCTGGCAGTGTATTCCAGGGTGCCACCACCCTCTCCATAAAATAATGCCCCCCCGCCTCCCCTCTGTACCACCCCACAGCCAAATTTAGACTATGGCCTCTCGTAGTCCCTTCCTCCCTTAACTTAAATAGACTCTCCTTGTTCCCTCTGTTGAACCCCTTCAGGTATTTGAAGGTCTCTATCATATCCCCCATCCCTTATATCCTCCATAGAGTTCATGTTCAGCTCTCTAAGTCTGTCCTCATACGACATACACCCCAGACCATTAATCATCCTTGTTGCCCTTCTCTGGACTCTCTCCAGCAGTGTGATGTCCATTTTTAGTCAGAGGCACCAGAACTGCACACAGTACTCCTGATGCGGCCTCACCAGTGAGGTGTACAGGGGAAGTATAACCTCCCTTCTCATGGACGTTATCCCCCTGGCTATACACCCAATCATTTTGTTTGCCTTAGCCGCTGCTCTTCTGCACTGCTCTGAGTGGTTCCCTTTAGCATCAATCATCATCCCAAAATCCTTCTCCATCATCAAGACAGTCAGCTCTAGCCCTCCCCCAAGCGGTAGTCATACCCAGGATTCCTAACACTCAGGTGCAGAATGCTACATTTGCAAGTGGTACAGTCTAACTATCATGCATGTGCCCAGTTCTCTAGCTTCCCCAGGTCATCCTGTTGTGCCCTCCTATCCTGCTCACTGTCTACCACTGCCCCCAATTTAGAATAATCTGTAAACAAACTCATTTTACTACCAACCCCCTCCCCAATTTCCGCAATAAATACATTAAATAGGACAGGGCCCAAAAATGAACCTTTTAGAGCCCCTCTGATAACCTCTCTGGGTGTCGAGTCTTCACCCGCTACCTCCACCATCTGCTGTCTATTTCTAAGCCAATTAGCTACCCACCCTACCAATATATCTCCCACACCCAGTTCCCTTAATTTCCAAGTTAGCCTTCTGTGCGGGACCAAATCAAAAGCCTTGCTGAAGTCCAGGTACAGGACATCAACCTGCTTCCCTCCATCCTGGGATCTTGTCACCCAGTTGAAAAATTCAACCAGGTTAGTTTGATAGGATTTCCCCCAGACAAACCCATGTTGATATCATTCTGAAAACCATTTACCTCCAGGAATTCCACCGGCCATGCTTTTATGTCAATATATTATTATACACTTAGTCTAATGATTAACATAACATAGACACATAGAATCTGATAGCAGATAAGGACTACTTAACTCATCCAGTATGCCAGTACCTCCCTACCTACACTATTACTGCAGACTGTACCCAATCTACAGCTTTTGCCCTCCCTCCTCCTTTTCACTATGATTCCTTTGTGCTTATCCCATGCATTCTTGAACCCCACCAGTTTTCACCACCCACCACTTCCACTGGAAGGCTGTTCCAGGAATCCACCACTCCTTCTATGAAGAAGTACTTCTTCACATCACTCCTTTTTTTTTAATAAATCTTTTTATTGTATTTTTCAAATGCACATAAAAAAAAGAAAGAAAACATAAACTTCTTTACATCACTCCTGAATCTATCCCTGTAAGCTTCATTGCATGTCCCCTTGTTCATGAGCACCTTTACTTCTGAAACATACTTTCCTACTGTATCTTTTGTCCCCCATGAGGTATTTAAAGGTCTCTCCCTCCTCTGTTCCAGGGTGTACATATTAAGGTCTTTTAATCTCTTCTCATAGGGCTTTTAATGCAGACCCTGCACCATTTATTTGCTCTCCTCTGTAATGCCTCCACTCTGCTTATGTTCTTATGTATTTATTTTGTAGAACAAGGTTAAATTAACAACTTTCCCTGACAAAATCTTACTTTTAAACATGAAACATTGGATACAATGATAAAGTTCACCAGTCATTAATTAAATAAATAAATTTAGTTGAGATGATTGAGTCAGACTGATGATTTCTTTCTTCTAATTTTCATGCTGTCAAATATTTTTTATTGCAGGAATTGAAAATATATTCAATATTCATGTGCTAGTAAAAAAGCCTTTCTCACTATGAGTGGACCTAAGAAAAAAACAAGGTAGAAAAAGAATAACGCAACATTAGGAAGTGGTCCGACAGTATGAAGGAACAACTAATATTATGTATACAGTATTTATGTTTAACTTACCCAAGATCAAGCAAAACTAAAAGATGGACCTGAAGGAGAAAACATAAATATTAATTCAATAAACCTATTGCACACTGCATATACAGTATTTGAATCACAGATCCTTCTTTTTCTAAACGTCTCCAAAGTGCCTACATACCATGGTTGAGAGCAAATGTTATCTTTAAGTAAGTTGCTTAAATAGAAGACCACTGAATAATATCTCATTTATGTTTATACATTTTTTTTAAAATATTATTAATTTCTACTCAGTTATAATGAGTAAGCCTGATATAGTATATACTTTTGCAGAAATTTACATGGTCAGATATTTCCTGAAATATCTGTGATATTTCTGGAGGATTATCCTGGAAGAGGTGTGAGTTTGTAATTTTCAGTACCATTTTTGTCAGACTTCAGGGCAAATCATGTAACCTTTCTAATTAAACATCATAGATTTGTGACCCTAGGAGCATAAGGATCACATGAGCAAGAAGTTGGCATCTGTTCTGTGGAATATGCATTGTGTTGTAGGTAAGTCCACAGTTCTGCAGGGAGCACTGACCAGGGAGAGGAGGAATTGATAAGCAGGTAGTATGAAGGGCACTGAAAAGGTCACTGTAGGCGGTACCCATTTTCTGGGGAAGGCCTATGCAGAGGATCGTAAAATATCAATAGGCACTAGATTCTGTCTTGGATAGGCCTACATAGAAGCTTGCAGGAAAGGAATAAACCACTAGGTGAAGCACGGTTTTGGGGGGATACTGCTAGATATCTCCTCATCAAGTACCTGAGTACATAAAAAGCCTATAGGGTGGAGGGTAGACATAGAGGGTTAGCCGGCCATAAGGGTTATGGAGAAACCATCCCCTGGGTCATGATCTTGAAGATGGGTACTGCTTTTTTTGCAGGAGGTTTGAGGTAAACTTGCTTCTGAGGTAGCAGGCCCTTGTCACAGCCATTTAACAACTCATTGGAGTCAGGGATAGTGCCAGGGACTGGGAACTAAAGATGTAGGGCCTGATTTTAGAAGGTTGATGCAGGGATTGTATCAAGCCCCATGTCAACCGCAGTGTTGGGCACAGTTGCACCAAACTCCTTGAATGCAATGCAGCCCAATTTTGGAAGGGTTGATGCAGTTGTGACATTTGTTACACACTATGGCAGCTTGCACCAATGCTTTGGCGCAAGCCCCATCAAATGGATCCCCGAATGGTGCAAATGTAGACAGTGGGGAGGTGGTCTTAATTCCTATATTTGGGTCAAGGAACTTGCATTGGAGTTTGCAGTTGGCTCACTTACAAAATTACAAATGCCGCAATGCATGCCACAAGTCGCCCCTTGCATCTGACTCTCTGACAAAAGTTGCTTGTGTTCATCTATGGCCCTTCTAACATCAAGTCCATAGACTCACTCCACAAGGGGGTACAAGGAGGAACTAATCAGCTATAGACCAGTAAGCCTTACCACTCTTGTGGGAAAACTAGTAGAGACCATTGTGAAGGAAAGACTAGTGGCCTACTCAGAGAATAACAGGCTGCAGGACAGCAACAGCATAGGTTTTTGTCAGGAAAATCACACCAGGCAAACCTGAAAATGAGAGAGATAAATCTTGGCCAGTGGTAAAACTGTATATATCATGTCATTACTGGGTTTTAAAGAATATAATTCCTTAACAAATACATACCTTTCGGTTACTCACCAGGCAAAGCATGATTTATTTTAGGGACACATTTTATAATCCCTCTTAAAAAAATCTAAGAGCTTGCTAGAAATTATTTAATTCTTCAGACACTCCCCTGACTGATTCCTTGCCTCACTCATTTAACTGAAATGCTATTGTCATTAGTGACCCAAAAAATAGTTGAGGATTTTATTGTTTATTTATTTGTCTGTTTATCTATTTCAAAGGTTTTTCCAGGAAAGACAAACTGAGCTGGTTGCAGTTTGTTTCCAGCTGCATCCTGGGGAAAGGGAAAGGGGAAAGTATAGTGTAATTATGCAAATACAATGTTCCAAAATATAAAATAAAATGCAAAGAACAATAATTTGAGCAAACTCAAAGGCAATGTTGGTGAGCATGAATATACAATATTAAGTATAGAAGAACAGCATGCAGTGAGCAACAACTCAGTGCTAAGTAGGGGTAGGAGGAATGGCTGAAAACTGGGGGACAGGGAGAAGGGGGATGTGCAAGTGCCAGTACTAGGTAGAGGACAACAAAATTTAAAACACAAAAATGACAAATGTCCGGGGGTCCAGTGTCAGGGACAACTGCAGGACCGAGTAGTAAAATCACAGAGATATTTTAGAGCATGACAGGAAGTAGCATAGCAGATGAAAATGCAGAGAAAGACCCAGAGTTGATGGAAGTGGAAAAAAGAGGCATATGACCAGCAGATGATTTCACTGGGGATGGAGCTTGAGGTAGACAGCCCAGAGTTTTGAAGGGGATATAAGGTAGTAGTGGGTATGAAAGGTGGGAGGCAAGGTAAAAGGGGAGGGAGCCAAGCCAGAATTTGGAGATAGAGCCACAGTGGGTATAGCACCTGGCAACAAGGTGGTGGGCATATGGGGGACTCTGGAGCAAATTAACAGAAAGAATGAAAGAGGAGGTCAGTCTGGCTAAAGTGTACATGAGAGCAACACTGTATACAATGTCACCTTAGTTGAAGAGGGGAAGTATCATCTTCAAGAGGATCTTTCTGTGTGCAGAAAGCAGGATACACCTCCAATTCCTATAAAGCATACCAACATTAAGGCAGAGCTTAAAAACATAGAAACATAGAAAGTGATGGCAGATAAGGGCTGCCAGACCCACCCAATCTGCTCAGTTTATCAGTTTATCTTTTTTTTTAAATGCTGCAGACCTCACATGATCTACAGCACCAGATCTGCCCCTCCCCCTTCCCATCCCCCACTCCAGCAGTTCTCCCTCTCTTCCTTATACCTACGATTACCTTGTGCTGGTCCCAGGCATTTTTGAACCATTCCACTGTTTTTGCCCCCACTACCTCTACTTGAAGGCTGTTCCAGGGATCCACCATCCTTTCTGGGAAGAAGTACTTGCTCACATCCCTCTTGAAATTACTCCCTCCAGCTTCCCAGCATGCCCCCTTTTTCTAGAGCACCTTTTGCTCTGAATAGTACTCCCCTCCTGTACCTTATTTACCCCTCATTACGTATTTCAACGTCTCACTCATTTCCCCTTCTCCCTGCTCTCTTTCAGGGTGTACATGTTTAGCTCTCTTATCCTCTTCTCATAGGGCTTTTTCTGTAGACCCTACACCATTTTGGTGGGCCTCCTCTGGATGGCCTCCACTTTGTTTATGTCCTTCCTGAGGTGTGGTCTCTAGAACTGGATGCAGGATTCAAGGTGCACTCTGACCTGTGGTCTATACAGCGGCATCACCACCTCCCTCCTCTCTCAGTCCCACTGGTGATACACCTACCTATACAGCTGAGTATGTCACTTGCCCCATCAACTGCCTTGTCACACTGCCTGGCCACCTTTAGGTAATCTAATATGATTACCCCAGGTCTCTTTCCTGTTTTGTCTTCACCAGTATTGTTCCACCCATTTTGTACTCTGCTCCAGAGTTATTATGGCCCACATGCATTGTCTTGCACTGTTTCACATTGAAACCCAGCTGCTATACCCTTGACTACTCCTCCAGTCTTTTCAGAACCCTCCTTATCCTTTCATCCCTCCGGAGTGTCTACTCTATTGCATATCTTGGTGTTATTGGCAAAGAGACAGACTTTTCCTTCCAGTTCCTTTGCTACATCACTTATGAAGACAGTGAAGAGGACTGGACCCAGCACTAATCGCTCAAGTACCCAGCTGATCAGCCTCCCTTCCTCAGGGTAAACTCAATTACCCCCACCCTCTGTGTCCTGTCCACTAATCAGTTTTTACAGCTGCGTGGGCAGAGCTCTGCAGGTGTATTGCTGCCATTCTGGGGAGAGAAAGTACTGTGGAAGCACTCAAATGGACAGCACTCTGGCCTGCTTCCACAGTGCTGTGGCACAGTTCCTCTGGGTTGTGTTAAAACGGCCCTTCCCCTTGGTAGGCTACATCAACACACTCACATTGTAGACACAACTGCATTCTCCCGCAGTTACAGAAGTGATGGCCGCAGACACAAACTGCGCATGTATGAGTATCATACATGCGCAGTTCTTCTGCAGTGGCCATCTTGGATATGGCAAGCTCAGGAGCAGTGAGAACTCTGACTATTCATGCATTCTGAGCAGCTGTAGTGGCTCTATCCAGAGTTTGCTTACCCATATTATTACTTTATTACCCACCCCTAAGCCCTCCAACTTGCTTACTCATCTCCTATTTGGAACAGTGTCAAAAGCCTTAATGATGTCCAGGAAGGCCACATCCACTGCCCCAACCTAATCCAACTGCTTGGACACTCAGTCAAAGAACTCTATCAGATTTGTTTACCATGACCTTTCCCCATGAATCCATGCTGCCTTGAATCCTGTAATCCATTGGAGACAAGATATTTCACTATACCATCTTTCAACAGTGTTTCCATCAACTTATTCACCACCAAAGTTGAGCTGACAGGCCTGTAGTTGCCCACATCCTCCTAGCTACCACTTTTGTGAAGTGAGACTACCTCTGCCTTTCTCCAGTCCTCTGGGACAATGCTAATCTCCAGTTATCTGTTAAATAGGTCGATCAAGGGTGCAGCCAGTACCTCCTGAGCTCCCTCAGCACCATTGGATGTACCCTGTCTATCCTTATAATATTGTCTATCTTCGGGTTAGCCAGTGCTTTTCAGAATTTCACCTCAGAAAATGGATTGGTGACCACTTCCCTCCTCCCTGGTGTTTTTTTGACATTCCACCCCCCCCCACACTGTGAATACTGAGTAGAAGTATTTATTCAAGATTACTGCCTTTTCTTGATCTCCCTCCTTACAATCACTCCTTCCCTCTTTAACTGCACAATCCCCCCCTTTGTCTTCCTTTTCTCGCTCATATAACTGAAAAATGTCTTTCCACTTTTGAAATTCCATGAGCTATTCTTTTCACAGTCTGCACCTTAGCATGCTTAGAATGTGGAAACAGAAACATAGACTTTGACAGCAGATAAGGACTGCTTTGCCCACCCAGTGTGCCCATTTCCCCTACTGATTGGATAAGCTGCAGATCCTAGTTAACGAGCAGCCTACTTCCTCCTACCCCCACTAGAATTGCCTTATGTCTGTCCCATGCATTTTTGAATTCCCCCACTGTTTTTGATGCCACAACCTCCTTATGAAGGCCATTCCAAGTGTCCACCACCCTCTTCATGAAAAAATACTTCCTCACATTGCCCCTGAGCTGTCACTCCTGTATCTTCAAATTGTGCCCCCTTGTTCTTGCACATCACTTTTTCTGAAAAGATGCTACCCACTTAGACTTTGTTATTTCCTTGAGGTACTATAAAGTTTCTATCATGTCCCTCCTCTCCCTCCTTTCCTCGAGGGTATACATATTAAGCTCCTTTAGTCTCTCTTCATATGGCTTCTTGTACAGACCCTGCAGCATTTTAGTTGCCTTCCTCTGGACTGCCTCCATCCTGTCTATGTCCATGCAGAGATGTGGTGTCCAAAACTGCATACAATACTCCAAATGGGGTCTCACCAATTGTCTGTACAGAAGGATAACATCTTCCTGTTTTCTTCTGGTGATGCCTCTCCCTATGCATCCCAGTATTCCCCCAGCCTTCCTAACTGCCTTCTCACATTGCTTGCCTACCTTTAGGTTGTCTGATATCAATACCTCAGGTCCCTTTCCATTGTTGTTGTTGTTAGTCCCCCCTCATTGAGTACTCCTCCCCTGGGTTTTTGTTTCCCAGGTGCATTACTTTGCACTTCTTTGCACTGAATCTAAGCTGCCATACTTTTGACCATTCCTCCAACCTTGCCAAGTACCTTCTTATCCTTTCTGCCCCCCTTGTGCTATTAACCCTGCTGCAGATCTTTGTATCATCTGTAAAGAGGCATACTTTACCTTCTCATCCCTTGGCAATGTCACCTATAAAGACATTAAAGAGGACCAGTCCCAGTACTGAACCTTGTGGTACCCCACTAGTAACCCCCCTTTCTTTAGAATGGACTCTCTGTTTACTATTACCCTCTGCATCCTGTTGTCCATCCAATTTTTTATCCAGGCTACAACCCTAGGACCCACTACCAGGCTGGCTAACTTGCCAATTAATCTTTTGCTTGGGACTATGTCAAATGCATTGCTGAAGTCTAGGTAGGCCAAGTCCTCAGCCCCTCCCTGGTCTACTACTTTGGTCACCCAGTCAAAGAAATCTATTAGATTCATCTAACATGACTTTCCCATTGTGAATCTATGATGCCTTGGGCCCTGTTCCCCACTGGCCTCTAGATACTCAACAATTCTTTCTTTTAGAAGTGATTCCATAATTTTTCCTACCACTGAGGTCAAACTAACAGGTCTGTAGTTTTCTGCCTCTGCCTTGTTCCCACTTTTGTCAAGTGGAATCACATCCATCCTCCTCTAGTCCTCAGGTACCACACCATCCTCTCATGGTTTGTTAAAAAGGGTAGACAGTGGTATCACTAGTTCTCCCATTAGTTCTTTTAGAATTCTGGAGTGAATCTCATCAGGCCCCATTGCTTTGTCCACCTTCAGTTTTAGGAGTTAATTCATAACCATTTCTTCTGTGAATGGACTGATATGGACCCCCTATACAGAGTGTTTCTTTTGTTTGGTTTAGGTACCTCCCTTTCCTCTTCTTTTTGAATACTGATCAGAAGTATTTGTTTAGAATCCCTGCTTTTTCACTGTAATCATCTGCCCCCCTCCTTTATTAAGCCTCATTATCCCTCCCTTGGTCTTTTTTGCTCCCTAATGTACCTATAAAAGGTTTTATCACCCTTCTTAACTGAGTTGGCTATCTTTTCCTCAGTTGGGGACTTTGCTATTCCAACTGCCTTCCATGCTTCTTTCTGCTTTAACTGATAAAGTTCTCAGTCCTGCTATTTCTGTGTTTCCTTATACTTCCTGTATGCTGTCTTTTTCTCCCTAACCTTCCCCACCATCTCTTTTGAGAACCATAGTTTTTTTTTCTCTATCATTTTGATTATTTACTTCACACAAAGGTTTGTTGCTCTTGTGATGGCAGTTTTGAATTTTCCCCATTGTTCCTCCACCCCTCCGTCTTGCCCATTTGCTAGTGCTTTTTTGAGGCACTTTCCCATTCTGCTAAAGTCAGCCCTCCTAAAGTCCAATATCTTTGCTTTTGTATGGCTTGACTCTACAGCTGTGTTTATCGTGAACCACACTGTTTTGTGATCGCTTGTTCCCAGATGGCTACCCACTTCTAAATTTGAGAGCTTTTCTCCATCCCCATTTGAGAGTATCAGGTCTAACATTACTCCCTCCTGAGTTGGCTTCACCACTAGCTGTCTGAGTCATGCACTCTGAAGGGCATCAAGAATGCCCCTGCTCTTGGATGTGGCTTCAGCAAAGGTGCACCAGTTAACATCTGTCATATTCAGGTCACCCATTAACAATATCTCCCTTTTTTATGCCATTATAAGGATGCCTTCTATCATTTCCTTATCCATTTCCTCCCCCTGAGATGGGGTCTGTATATACATACCCCGTGCAGTTTTTTTTGCCATTTCCTGTCTACAGGGTGACCCACATTGACTCCTCTCCTCCCTGATTACCCTTTAGTTTCATTGCTTTGATCCCTTCCCTTACAAGAGAGCTACTCCTCTTTTAACCACCCTTTCCCTCCTGTAGATTGTGTACCCTGGTATGCTGACATCCCAGTCATGGTTCTCTGTGTACCAGGTTTCTGTGACTACCATGATATCCAGACGTCCCTCTTTCATCAATGCTACTAGTTCAGGGAGCTTGTTGCCAATACTACAGGCACTGGTTCTCATCAACCTCCATTTTTTGATGGCCTTACTCCTTTTAGCCCCACCCATGTCCTTACTGTCTTTGCCTTTTTCTCCATTTGCACCTGTTCTGTTCCCTATTGACTTCTCTACCTTGGTGTTTACCTCACTTTCTACCCTGTTTTTTTTTGGGGGGGGGCTTACAGCGTTCCTTACCTCCTTTTTTTTACCAGATACATCTCCCTATCCTCCTCCCTCTGCGTCCCCTTATACCTTCTGAACTCTATTCCTTTAGCCTTCACTTTTCTGTCACCTCTTTGGAGAATCACAGTGGTCTCCTCTTTCTTTTACTTTTGCTTATCTGCTTAACACATAGGTTTGTTGACTTCACTATCCCCTCTTTTAGTTTGGTCCACTTTTCTTCCACCCCCCCTCCTCATCCTCACCCCTTGCCAGCTTATTCCTGAGGCATTTCCTGATCTTTATGAAATCAGCCCATCTGAAATCTTGCATGACAAATTGTGGAACACCCTACCAGCCAAAATTCAACACACAGACAGCAGCCAGCAACTAAACCAACTACTCAAGGCACACTTCTCCCCCTTCTGCACATGTACCTAGTCCATTCCCTCCACATTGTGCCATCCACTCATCCTCTTGGGGCTTCTAGGGCCTTCACAACAGCTGTTTTATTTGTATAAGTATGCTAGGCTCCTTTCTGGTCTCTAGCAAAACAATGCCGAGTTATCTCCCACCTGTTTATTACACCAGTGTCCCATCCACTGTGTAACCTTTTTGGGATATCAGCTCTGTAGCTAAAATGTATTGTTGCTGCCTTGCATATTTGCTTACTGTACTGCTTTTCCTGTATATGTCAGTATTTGCATTATATCCCAATTTTCCCATCCCCCAGGATGCATCTGGAATTGAGCGGCCTCTGCTCAACATGCCTTCCTGGTTAAACTCTTAAATAAATATATAAATAAAATCCAGGACTCTAGCCATCATGTGGTTGGCTTCTACAGCAGTTCTTATGTGGAACCACACTATAAGATGATCACTGGTCCCCAGAAGGCTTCCCAGCTTGACATGTTCTATCCTATCCCCAATTTTAAGCACCAGATCCAATACTGCCTCATCCTGAGTGGGTTCACTGACCAGCTGTCTGAGGAATGCAGACATCTGAGATTGTCCCTGCTCCTAGCTGATGCTGTGACAGGAAGGCTCCAATCTATATCTGGCATATTGAAGTTCCCCACCAGCAACACCTCCCCTTGTTAGCCATCTTGCTAATTGCTTCTAACATTTCCTTATCTAGGTCTTCCCCATGTGCTGGAAGCCTGTAGATCACACCTGTCTGAATAGTGGCACCATTGCCTGAATTAAGGGTAACCCACAGCACCTCTGCCTTCCCTGTATTTCTGTTGCTTTTATATTATCTTTCACATAAAGCATCACTCCCAGCATTCCTTTCCTACCCTATCCCTCTTGAAAAACATGTACCCTGGTATGACCATGTCCTAGTCATGGCAGGTTGAGCAGCATGACTCACTAATGGCCACAATACTCAGGCTGGCTTCTTCTATATTAGCCTCTAGATCCAGGATCTTATTTTCCAGACTTATAGCATTAGCCCTCATGGCCTTCCAGATTTTGTTTGTACACTGCTTGCTGGTTCCCCCTCTTTCCTTTTGTGGCCCCTTTCTCCCTCCTCTCTTCTGACCCTTTCCCTTTTTATTAAGCTCCTTTTATCTTGACTTACTTGCTCTGTGGTGTGACCTTCATGCCCAAGCTTCCTTTGCACACTACCTCAACCTGTATGTGTATGGGGGGGGCAGATTCTGCCTCCATCTCTGTCTCCACCTCTTCCTTTCGCTAGTTTAAGCTTCTGTTGGATGTTATTCACATGAACAGAAAAATTGAGGTTATGAACCAGTCAAACCCTCAGGTCTTAAAGAAGGAGACATCCTTACTCACTGCATCATCAAGGTCATGGAAGGGGACATCTAGCAAGCCTCTGCCTAGTGCCAAATGTCTTAAAAACACTTTGTTGGCATTGAGGCACAGCTGGTTTGTCAAGAAACAGTGCTGAAAATTGTTAACATTGAGTTGGAGCTGGGCCATGAGGTCAGGGGCAGAGGAACCAGAGGAAAAAGAGTAACATTTCATTGGTATACATGTAAATAGATGTTGTAGAACAGACAGTGGAAAAGCTGTTGAGAAACATGGAGGAAAGAAATGAGCCAAGGAAAAACACTTGAGAGGACAATTGAGCAGACTGGGAGTGATGGGGAGAGGGACTCTCCAATTCAGGCAGCTTGAGATCTGTACTCAAGGTAGGAGCCCAATAGCCAACTGAGGAGGAGGAGAAGAGTCATTCTGCCTTAAGCTTGTCCAGGTGAATAGGATGGTAAATAGTGTAGAAAGATTAGGCCATATTGACAAAGATGGTAGAGGTAACCAGACCCTGATCTATGCCATATAGGATAGAGTTAGTGAGCCGGAGGAGAGGTGGAGTGGGACTGCCTTAAACCAGACTAAAAAGGAGCAAAGGAGGATGAGTCAAGGAAAGGGGCAGTCTGGAAAGAACAAGGTGTTCCTGTAGTTTAGCAAGGCTGGGGAGGAGGTAGATAGTGTGGCAGTTTCCAAGGGAAGATAGGTCATTTCCTTTCAGAAGTGGGATGACTGTAGCCAGCTTCAGTTAGTTAGAGACAGAGGAGAAGGAGAGTTTGAGGAATTAGGTGATAGGGAGGGAAATGGCATCAGTATACAGACAATTTGGTTCAAGACCATGAGGGCTTCCACCCTTGTGGGGGTTTAGAGCCAAGGTGATCTTAATGGAACCAACTGGAGTGGTGGGAGAGAAGGAAAAAAGGAAATTTAATAAGTTTTAAATTTAATATGGACATTTAAGAAGGAGGTAAAATTAATAAGCTGTTTACTAAAAGTTTAAATATGGGGGTTCGATTTTCTTTTTTTTTTTAAATTAATTTGTGTATGCTCCCCACTGCAGTGCCACCTAGCCCTCCACCATCCTGCTGGGTGTCCCATCATCCGGCATCCAGTGACTCACCTTGTCCAAGCATCCTCCATGGCTTGCCCTCTCCTATGGTGGAGTCGATGGGAGGGGTACCACCCTGCTGATGACATGGATGCGGTGAATGACCTCAGCTGAACATCCTCCATGGCATGCCCCATCATGGCACAGTTTGACAGTGGGTGCCACCCACTGATGAATGGATCTGGTGTAGGAAAGGGTCTCCAGAGTAGTCCAAGATGGAGCCTGCGAGGTGGTCGGTGTCATCAATGCAGCACCCAGTCATTTTCCATGTTCTGTAGGGAGAGATAGATGTGCAATGCCATCAGAGATGCACCATACACACTACCATGTATAAGGCATCGATGGCCACTGGCCCTGCAACCCAAACATGTACTGATTGACCATAGCCTCTGCCAGGGGTCAGACCAGTGCCGGGAACCCACAACTCTCCCTCCTAGAGTAGAGTAGAACCATCCTCCAGATGCTCAATCTTCTTTCCCCTGGCCAGCCCCCAATGGACCTAGTCCATCACCGAACCCAGGTCACCAACATGGCAGCAAGTGAGGCATGGGTGCCTCTGTCTTCCATGCCACAGGGCTGGAGGGTGGGGTTCAAATTTCATTGCATAGTGTAGGGCTTTCATTAAGCTCTGTACCACAAACAGTTATGTTCTAGTGGTACACCAAGCACTTTTGCTGCAATTGCACCCTATTCTCAAATCTTGGGTGCAATTGCAAGAGTTTCCTTGTTTCATGGCACCTTGAACAAAGTACCTGGTGCAAGCTCTGTAAAAACAGCCCCCTGGAATGCCATAAACTGGACCAGAAAAAGTTGGTCTAACTTGTGGTACCTGGTGCATGGGACTGAAAATCTGGATCACAGGCCGGGTGATTGCTGCAAGCCCTGTGTGCCATATCTTTGGCATAGCCAGAGCTTGCAGCAATTAGGGGCTTTGAAAATTGAGCCCAGGGACTTCTAATTAAAGTAGTGGGGGTGGGTTAAATTTGGAATCTGAAAGTAAAGCTATACAGATGCAATCCTTCTCATTTAAACTGATATCTGTCAATTCAACTTTGAAGGAGTTTAATTTCAATGCAAATAAACCTGCAGGTTTAAGATGGAATAAAAAATGTGTTATTGAAATATGCAGCACCAATCATTTACTATCCCTTAACATATCTATTTAATAAGTCATTAACTACTGATGTTTTTCTTAGTTCCTAGAAAATTGCTTTAGTTAATCTAATTTAAGAAAAAAAATGGAGCATCCAATTTAATTACTAATTATCATACAATTTCTCCCCTCCCAACAGTTCAAAAATATTTAAATAGTTGGTATTGGTACAACTGAGTTCATTTATAAATCACTACTGTTCACCTTATTCAAATCAATCTGGTTTCAGAAAATATCATAGCAACACGACCTGTTCTGTAAAGGTAACAAATGATCTGCCAATCTCTCTCTCTCTCTCTCTCTCTCTCTCTCTCTCTCTCTCTCTCTCTCTCTCTCTCTCTCTCTCTCTCTCTCTCCTGATAATAGCAGGTGTTGAGGTGTTATTTTTGTATACCTTTCCAAGTATTTTGATTCCTTGGTTTATTTGGACATATTGTCCAAACTGTCAAACTTGGTATGAACCTGAAGCTCGCTGGATTGGTTCGATAAATATCACTTAGATAAAGGGATAAAATCATAAAATTTGCCACTGAGCAAGTGGGTTCCTCAGGGATCAATTTGTGACTTCTCTCCCCCTCATCTCTGTAAATGATCTGGACAGGAACCTACAAAATATATTTATCCATTGTTATGCAGAAAGCACAGTTTTGTATACTCCTAGTATGGATACAAATGAATCACAGAACCTTTTGCAAAATGATTTTAAAGTTTTGCAGAAGTACTTTGTGCAAAATGTCATTGTGCCGAATGTTAAAAAAACTAAGTACATTTAATTTGGATCTAAACTGTTAGATAAGAATAATTCCTTCTGTATATTTTACCATGGATGATAGATCAGTAAGCCTTGTAAGCCTTATAAATACTAGGGCTTAAGTTCAGTACAGTTCAATGTTTATTGATCAAGAAATGATTTTACAAATTACATGTAGAATGAAATCACATTAAATCAGTCAAATGATTACAATAACAACAATCTGAAGAATATTTAAGTGAGCTCTTAGAGGCTTGGAGCTGTAATGCAGTCCATTCACTACTGTCTGAAGTCATGTTACTGACTTCGGAGTGAAGGGTTTGGGTCTGGCTACGCACGTACCTCAAACATTATAGCTAGAATATTGAAAATGAAAAAGCTTTTAAGAAGCAAAAAGTAGAGTCTGATACACCTCCACTTTTCTATCATGCAGTATATGTATCTTCCACCAATTTGGATTTATGCAAAATACAATAAAAAAATGAATTACTGACTTATTAAAGATGCCACTGTATAGTAGAATGAGTTTTCAGCCATGCTTGTGTGCATCAATGGGACCTTTAATTAGTTGTTTGCGAAAGAGCGGGAGGAGGGGTTCTCCACAAACATGAAAACTTTGGTGAGGCATTGGGATGCACTTTTGTGTGGAATTTTAAACATAAAACTCAGAGCTCAGTTAATCTTAACAAACTTAATGTTTAAAATTCTACACGGAAGTGCACCCCAAAACCTCACCAAACATTTCATGCTTGAGAATAACCCCTGCACCCACTCTTTGACAAACAACTTATTAAAGGTTTCAGCTATGTGCTCACGCATGGGCCAAAACTCATTCAGCTATAAAGCAGGATATTTCTGGAATACCATCCCATCTTCAGTCATTGCTGTTCCCACCCCAAACTCTTTTGCTGCTAAACTGAAGGAACATCTTCAGTAATCTAATGTCTGTACATGCTTTTTATAATTTACCAATCTTGTAGATCCACTGTACAGCTGAATGTTTATGGTTGCCCCATGTCAGTTTGTTATGTATCATGTATTTATGTATTTTATATATTAGTATTTTATACCAGTGTCTTGACTTGTACTCTCTTGTGCCTGGAGCATGCCTGAAAAAGGCATCTAGTGCCAGCCCACCTAAAATTAAAAAAATTACTACATAAATTAATTACTTAATGTTCCCTGGGTGAGAGCTGGATTTTCCTGGCAGGGAATTACAAAGTATTTTCTTCGTTTGTACATCCATAACATATTGCACTTGCGCCTTTTGTCATACTGTATTACTTCATCCAGTATTACTATAGATTAAAATGTAATATGAATTCATTGTTTTATCGTTCTGTCCTCCATAGTCATCCCCCCAGAACATACCTGCAAGTGAACTGTTATCAGCTCATTGTGCCTTTTCTGTTGAAACTTTGTAAATAAATTCTGGAGAAAAACAAGCATCTTCAAGAATGGGACCTACCATGGCATGTTTCAGACCTTCACAAAACAGACAGACTAACATAACATGAATAAGATCACCCAGTTTCTTTTGCCCCCAAGGAAATTTCAGAGAAATTAGTCTGGATTTCTTCTTTTTAAAAATTAATAAGTTGCTGGCATACAGTTCCAAATTATAGTTAGTAATCATGACCTTCACAAGTGGATAAAATGTCTAGATATGGTTCCAACATGTACAGTTCTTTGTTGTCACAAGCCATACAGTATATGCCTTTAATATGCAACATATTTCTGTGGGAAAGTGGACACAGCTGAAGGGATACAGGATCAACAGGATGATCTGGAAAAGCTGGGGAGATGGTCCATGATCAGGCAACTTGACTTCGATGCCAAGAAATGCAAAGTTATGCAGATTGGAGTCAAGAATCCCAGCACACAGTACTACCTGGGTTGAGTCTCGGTACCTGCATCAGAGGAGGAGAAGGACCAGGGAGTGATGATCACTAGTGGCCTGAAGTACTCCATGCAGTGCAAGAATGCAGCAGTAAAGGCAAACAAGATGCTGGGATACATAGCTAGGGGGATCAGTAGTAGGAGAGAAGAGGTTATACTGCCCTTGTACTGGTCACTGGTAAGGCCACATCCAGAGTATGGAATCAGTACTGGTGGCCATACCTCACAAAGAACATCAACCTGCTGGAGATGGTCCAGAAGAGGGCTACAAAGATGATAGTGGGTCAGCACAGTAAGGCATATGAGGAGAGGTGGAGGGCACTGAACTTGTACTTCCTGGAGGACATGAGAGTGAGGGAGGACATGATTGAGACCATCATATACTTGAAAGGGATAAATAAGTTGGACAAGGAGGGTCTCTTTAAGCTATGTGACAACAATAACATGAGAGGGCACAGTCTTAAGCTGGGGGTTTAGGAGGGAGGTCAGGAAGCACTTCTTCATGGAGAGTGCAGTGGACACTTGGAATGTGCTGCTGAAGGAAGTGATCTTGTTGAATATGGTGGGCAGTTTCAAGAGAGGCTGTGATAGGCATGGAGGAAGGTAAGGATCATGGGTATGGAGGATGGAAAGGTTGGGAAGCATGGGAAGAGGGGCAGGTTCAGTAGCTCAAGCTGTGAACCCTGCAATATGAACAGACTAGATAGACCAAATGGCCTACTTCTGCTGGCTTCTTCATATGTTTGTATGTTCTTGCCAGGATTTTCAGTAAATTGTGTATCAGCAAAAAATGAATTAAACTACCTCGACAAATAACAAACCTTACATACTTAATGTACCAGAAAAGATATCCCAACTGATAAAAGTTGACTTGTTCATCCAAACAGAATTCGTTTTTCTTTCCAGATACATAGATACATAGACAGTGTCAGCAGATAAGGGTCTATGGCCTACCCAGTCTGCCCATTTGTGCTTGTAAGTTCAGTTTATGTTTTCCTAGAAGTCTGTTGTCCCTTACCCCTGACCTCCAGAATTCCTTTATGTCTATCCCATGCATTCTTAAATCCTGTGATTGTTTCAGCCTACACCACTTTCTCTGGCAGGGTATTCCACTTGTCCACCACCCGTTCTGTGAAGAAATTCTTCCTCACGTTTCCTCTGAATCGTCCTCCCTCCAACTTCATCCCATGCCCTCTAGTCCTGGAGCATGTTTTTCGCTTACAAATAGTGTATTCCTGCACCCTGTTCCTCCCTGTAAGATACTTGTATGTCTCTATCATATCCCCTCTCTCCCTCCTCTCTCCCTCCTCCCCTTCAGGGAGTACATGTTCAGTTCCTTCAACCTGTCCTCATAGGACTTGTGATGCAATCCATGCACCATCTTTGTTGCCGTCCTCTGAACCTTCTCTACCCTGTCTATGTCCTTACGTAGGTAAGGTCTCCAGAACTGTACACTGTACTCCAGGTGGGGCCTCACTAGTGTCTTGTATAGTGGAATTATGACCTCCCTTTTTCTGCTGGTGATGCCCCTGCCTATGCATCCCAGCATCCTATTCGCTTTACCTGCTGCCTTGTCACACTGTTTTCCTACCTTGAGGTCATCAGAGATGATAACCCCAAGATCCCTTTCCTGCTTGGTGCATGCTATATCCTCACTTCCCAACTGATATATTGTGCCAGGGTTTTTGTGACCCATATGCATTATCTTGCACTTCTTTGCATTGAATTTCAACTGCCAAATCCCTGACCATTCTTCAAGTTTCTGCAGGTCCCTTCTCATTCTGAAAGATGAAAGGGAGTAGACTCTAAGGTGATACTGTACCTGAAAATTCTTTCATTAGCTAATGATCTCTATGGGCTGACTTTTTTTTTTTTGGCATCATCATTTTTTATGTTGGAAGTTAGGAAACACATTGTCATGAATGGGATTTTACCTCACTTTGACTATGGTGACGTGATGTTTAGAAAAGCTCAACAATCTATATTGCACAAATTGGATGCTTTCTGTCATCCTTTAACAAGATTTATTAAGTTCAAGCTCAACTTTTGTTGATCGACTCAGTAAGAGTCTTCACAAATATCAAGTAACTAACAACAAAAAAATAAACCGGGCACAGTTTCATAAATTTTATTTATTTATTGAATTCTCAGATTACAACCTTTGAGGTACAAGCTCATTTACAAAGGTTCCACATTGGAAAAAAATGTGAACATTCAATATGAGACACACAGAGTTGCAGTTACATTAAACAAATGACAACAGTATAATGAATGACAAACTACATGGTATAGGTTTGTGACTCAGCATACAGGCTAAGTTGGTTCTTCAGTAGTAACTAGAAAAAGAGAGGGAACAGGAGGAGGCAGGGTAGTTCAAGAGAGTAGGGAGAAGAGGGGGAATGGAGGAGGTGTCATCTTGTGGTAACCTCTGGCTAGGGGTCACCTTATCAGAAAGGATAGGGGAGTGGAAGGATAGAGGGTTCAGAAATTGGTAGGAGGGCTGTGGACCCTGGGGGAATAGAGAGAGGGCAGGACAGGGGCTGTGGGAGGGGGTAAAGGGGTAGGTGGAGTAGGGTAGAAGGGGGAAAGTAGTAGGTTTGATGTTGCATAAGTGTGCGGTAGGTGGGGTAGTCAGTATTTGTTACTGGAGGAGTTGATCAGGTGTGGCATGTGTTTCTTTGTTTCATTTCAATACATAAATAGAATATAAAATGTAAGTACCAATTTAAAAATAATCAAGATCTTATTAAATTGTACAAGGCCACTGTTGGTCAACAGAGACTGTACACATAGAAAACACTTAAGTGAGTAACTTTACTAGAGCTACCCATCATTGCATACTTAACAGAGAGAGATACGTTCCTCTCTGCATGTAAGATATAATTTCCATACTGTACAACTGGGCCCAGATATTCAAAAATGTGTGCAAGCACAGCACAAAGGTTTGCACTGTGCTTGCACCTGCACCCAACCAAGAAGCTGCTATAGTCAGTCAGGTAGCAGACCAGTGCTATCCAACAGAATATCAGACCATGTCACCATAGTGCTAAGTCAAAGTATGCTGCCCTGACATGGACCTGGGCTGAATCGAGCCAATAGGGAATAGTACCCCAGGACCAGATAGCACTGGGAGCCATGTCTCTATATTCAGTTACACCACTCAAATGATCTCATTAGGCATGCAAGGGTCTAAGGGACCATTTGCATGCCCAGTATGGACTCATTTGCATGGTGAGCAGTGATCCATTTGTGCCCATCCTGTTGGCACCTGCCATGTCATTCCTGGTGTATAATGGCACCCCCAACCCCAGTCTCCCGGTCCATACAAAATAACATCTCCTTGGTGTCTAGTGACACCCCCAACCCCTGATTACTTTGTTTGTAATGTCTACACATGTCCCCAGTGTCTAGTGGTACCCCCAACCCTGATCACCAGTACTGTATTATGTACACATATCCCTAATGTCTAGTGGCACCCTTACCCCCCCCGCTCACCCATGCTATATCATAGAACACATCTCTCTGGTGTCTAGTGGCACCCCCTCGAGGGCCCGTGCTGCATAGGGTCTACAATGTCTTGGTGTCTAGTGGCATGCCCACCACTGAGCACCCATTCCATACATCTTCCACACCTCCATGATGTCTAGTGGCACCCACCATCATCAATTACACAGTCCATGTATGCCATAATATCCCTGTTGTCCAATGGTGCCCTGCCTCCATCTGCTGAATTGCAATCAACAAACAGGCTGGCAAACATTGGTGATCCAGTGCCCTCCCACCTATTCCTTATGCTCCCAGAACACCACCCAGCCATCCATCATACTAGTCAATCCAGGGACATGCACTGAATCTTGACACAGTGACCGGCACAGCACTTGTCTTGCATTCTCAGCTGGCTTCTGTATGAGCAGACAGTGAGCACATGTACAGTATACAGTATACTGTACTCATGATCACATCAGCTCATACAATTTCCAGCTGAGGAGGTGAGAGAAGGGCTGTGCCAGTCATCAAATTGGGATTCAACTCATATGCCCAGATTGAATGGTAATGGGGGTTGGATGAGTAATGTTCTGGGTGTTGGCAAGGTGGGTGGGAGGCCACTGGACCACCACTGTTAGTTGGTTCATTTGTTGATCAGTATTCAGGGGGTGGGACTGGGGTACCACTGTATACCAGGGGATATTATAGGGTACATGGGCTGAGTGATCAGTGGTGAGTGGGTGCCACTAGACACCAGGGAGAGGTGTGACAAATACTAAGCTGTGGGGTAACATTTTGCTTTAGTTTCTAACCCCACATTAAGCACTAATCAAAGTATGCTATTGCAGGAGCCTCTGTGGACATACAGCACATAAGGCTAATGTCATCAGACCAAGCTCTGACCTGAAAATCCTACACATCAGTGTTCTGCAGGGTGGGATGCACAGAAAGGCAAAATTAGCCAACAGGCAGCCCACCCAAGTTAGGACTAGTAAATGCAAATAAAGAAGATACATTATGATGCTATTCCTGATGTTTCATGTTTAGATTTTTCATGTATATATGCTTTTATTGTATGTTTTATAAGAGACACATAATATTCTATTAGACACCATGCTCAGCAGCTCACTGGGGGGGGGCACAAATCCTATGTGTATTCAAGCGTCTTCCATCAGTCATAGTGTTTCGAGCTGGAAGGTGCCAAGTGTTCTGTCTGGTTGCTTCACATAAAATGGAGTCCTTTGGGGAGTCATCCTGCTCATTTCTGGCCACTGTCTTGTGTGGGTAACTCTTCCTTTCTCAGTTTGGATTTTATACAGTGAAATAAGAGGTGTAAGTACTACATGTAATTTTTGGCCACTATCTCGTGTGGGTAACTTTTCCCTTCTCAGTTCAGGTTTTATTCAGTAAGTGGAGATTTGTAAGTATCTTTGGACCTTTACTGGTCCAGTTTACTACAGCTCCTTTATGGCTTTGATCCACTAGAAAGGCCGGCAGTGCTTTAAGCTTTGTGGTCCTAGATGACTGTTTCTGAGATGGGAGGAAGACACAGTGTAATGGATGAGCGTTTAAAGGGACAGGATGGATTCACAGGCATCATTTTAGTGCTTTGAGTGTGGCTCACAGTACTTGAATGGAGTGTGTTTAATGCCATCTTCACAAGCCATGTAGTGCCCTGACAAATTGGGAAGTGGGGGTGCCACTGGGCACCAGGGCCTGCATCCTTACTGACATGCCAGTGACTGGGGTTTTGGGTGACGGTACTACAGCTGTCCTGCCATGAGTGGGGTGGGGTAGGGGTGGGGTTTGCACCTCGTTAAGTTGAGTGTTTTGGAGGCAGCAAACACCAGCACTTTGACTGCTGTTTACTGCCATCACAAACCTTTGAACATACCACAGCACCCATATCCAGGAGGAGTATATCGTTATAGGAGCAAAGTCATTTGGTGGCCAGCATGTGAGACCTGTGATTAGAACACCAGGCATGTGAGCTACCAGGATGGTGGAGTGCAGTCATGTAGGGTGACCTGTGGAGGTGCAGTCTATTTCTTTTATAGCTGGAGGCACTTCTAGGTAGGCAAGTAATTATGGTGTTTCGCACTGGCCAGGTGGTGTTAATTGGCCATGAGGAAATATGCATTTAGGCATCCCTGTGTGTACTGGGGGAGATTGTGTGTGCCGTGGTCAGAATTGTGCTTCTGCGGGAATGTTGGCAGAGTAGTAAATGCCTCTTGCTCCTATTTTGCCCTTGTTCCCAGTGGATGTGTGCTTTAGAATTGGTTATAATTCTAACGGGAGGGTGTGGGGGGTGAAGCTCCCTGCAAAACATACAAATCCTGTGCGTAATTTTGTTTGATGTGCAAGTTGGTACAAATTGGTGATGTTTGCTGTGTGGGGGAAGGGTCTTTGCTGAGTGGCACAGGACTAAGTTTCACTGCTGAAACAGTTGATGAGTTTGTGTTGTGTTCTGTGGTCTTTTTTTGGTGCTCTAATTGCTGTCATTCTGATTCCTGACGCGATGGAGTGGGTGAACTTGCAGGAGGAATCCTGTCATTTGCATGTGGACAGCATTATGTTAGTGCCTGGACACTAATGGGATTAGCATACCCTACAGGACCTTCTGAATATAGACCCCACTCCAAAATAGTGCACAAACCCAGACAGCATGAGTGGAAACCCATTAGTGTCAACACTAACTTTTGAATATTTGGGCCATAATGTGTAAATGTGTAAAATATAAAGTCCCTTAAGAATTTTCTTTATCAATTCATAAATCTTCCAAATCCATTCCTTTTTTTGAACAATCACATATGATAAATTATTGTAAATATGCTTTTGGGTACATGGAACCTTAAGTATGGAACATATTGTTTTATAATTTGCCTTTATGCTCTTGCACTTTTCCTTCAATTGATGAACTAATACTTTCATTTATTTATTTCCCCCTGCACTATTCAATGTCATAATCTCAGACAAAGGCATGAAAGTTCATCCCACAGTCCAAAGCCATACGCAGATGCTAAAGCTTCTTAAATGGCATGCAATAAGGATGAACTGGCTACTCCTGTTACTCTCAGGTGACATCCATCCCAACCCCGGCCCTCGCCCCCTTCGCCAGCTCCCCTAAAGAGATCTGGTGGCTTGACAATAGCATCCATTAACATGTGCAGTTTCATGGCCAAATTTGACTCATTATAAGTCTGGGTATCGCAGCATAACCACAACATGCTCTCCACTGTAGAAATGTGGCTCTCACCAAGAATTACAGACACGGCCATTTAGCTGGAGGGTATACCTCCTTCAGGCTGGATAGGATTGGGAAGCTGGGTGCAGGTTGTGTCATTTATGCCAAGGACACTATCCTAGGATGTGATCTCCCATGCCCTTCCACCAGCAGAAATGTACAAATGCTGGCAATTAAACTTATGCTAGGCACTCACAGCAAAGGTCTAACAACTGTTACGGTATATATATTCCCCAAATAGCAATCAACAGGTTTCGCTGAACTCTTCAACTACCTCTCCAACCTGGACCAGAACTCAGATTTTCTTGTCTTAGGTGACTTAAACATCAACTGGCATTCATCTGATATAGTACCATTCAAAGATGCTATCTCCTCTCTGCACATGTCACAGCTAGTAGACTCTCCCAAGAGAAGGAATTATTAAACTGGTTCCAGTTCACTGCTGGACTGGCTGATTATAAATTGGTCTGAGAGAGTTACCCACCCAGTTGTTCTGCCTGACCTTATCAGTGATCATTCACCTATAATCTGTTACCTGGTCGAATAAATCCCCCAGAACCCCTACTAAAACATTCCCTTGCAGAGTACTAAAAAAAGGACAGCTGGCCTCTTTCAGAGCACACCTTTTGCAACTGGACTGGTCATATATTTTTGCAACTAATAACATTGATTCCATACTCAGTCACTTCATCCAGACCTTCAATGCAGTCTGTAATATTTATGCCCCTCCCATCAAGCGCAAAACCAAGGGGTGTAGTAAGTCTTGGATCACTTCAGCCCTTCTCGAGAAGATAAAACTTATGGACAATCTCTGGCACAAAGCCAGAAATACTGACTCCTACATAGACTTCTAGAACTACAGAACTGCTCGAAATAACTGCAGAAGGTCTATTTGCTTAGCAAAGAGTCGCTATTTTAAGAACGAGTTGTCTAGCAACTGGAGAGATAGCTGAAAATTCTGGGATAACTTGAAGGCTCTCACTGGTAAACCCAACAAATCCCCTCAACCCTACTCAGTCTAAATGATATAATGACCCAGGTCCCTGTAACTATAGCTAACACCTTTAATAGGGCTTTTACAGAACTAAGTAGCATACTCATGCCAGATTTTTCTCTACCTCCATATGTCTGCAACCCCCTCAACCCATCAGTCTTCCCAGCTGGTACCGCCCCACCTTTCCACTTTAAAATGATCTCGTTGGCCAAAGAAAAAAATACCTCTCGAAAGTCTTTGGGAAGACCAGAGTGGGCAGTGACATGCTTGATCTCAAGCTCATTGCCTTAACCGTAGATAAGGTACTACCACCACTTACCAGAATCCTGAATCTGTTGCTCATTAATGGCAAATTCCCTAGGGCATGGAAGAAGGCTCTGGTCACCCCATCTTCAAAAGTGGGGATAGAGCAAACCATGCCAATTATAGGCAGATCTCTATTCTCCTCCCCACTCAAAAGCACTAGAATGAATTGTCTATGACCATCTGATTGACCACCTTGAAAAATATCAGCTGCTATGCCCAGAACAGCTTGGCTTCTGAAAACAACACAGTACCACCACCATCTTGGTGGAATTCACAGGCTACATCCATGATGATATTGACTGGGGCCAGTTGGTGGGGGTGACATATATTAACCTCACCAAAGCCTTTGACACAGTCAACCAAGAACTTCTACAGCACTGGTTAACCCACTTGGGACTCTGTCCTGAAACTGTATGTTGGTTTAGGAGTTACCTCTCCAAGAGAACACTACAAGTGAAAATCACTGACATTCTCTCTGAAAGCTGGGCTATAATTACAGGGGTACCCCCGGTGTCAATTCTGGGGCACCTGCTATTCAGCCTGTTCTTGAACTACCTCCATTGAGCATGTCTTGATAAGGTCCTCCTCTATGCTGATGATGCAGTGCTCTTTTCCAGCCAATCGGACCCAGTAATGCTGGAAAAACAGATGCAACTTAATTTTGCTGCCAATGAATCCTGGTTCATCAACTCTAAGCTCCTATTAAACTACGAAAAAAAAAACTATGCTGTTTGCCTCCCCCAATAACTGGCACAAATTCTACCAATTGCACA
Organism: Neoceratodus forsteri; assembly: GCA_016271365.2. Lineage (NCBI taxonomy): Eukaryota > Metazoa > Chordata > Ceratodontiformes > Ceratodontidae > Neoceratodus > Neoceratodus forsteri. Next base: position 782,491,699 of record CM057458.1, on the reverse strand, counting down.
TAGCAAACTCTCAAAATGCCTCCCTAGAGATGGTTCAGAGTTTCAAATACCTTGGAGTCATCTTGGACAGCTCCCATTCTTTTACTCATCACATTGACCTAGTAGCTAAAGCAGCCAGTGCTAGGATTGGTCAACTATCTAGGCACGACAATAACAGTAGTGTATATCCACAAAACGAATGCAGCATATTACAATGTACTGAACATTCAAATTCAGTTATTTTTATGTTGTGAAAGTTTTTTTCATTGATTGTTATGAAATGCTAATACTCAGTACTTTACTGCCTACTTGCTTTAATAAAGAGGTAGAATATAAATCAATTGTACAACACAAATAGGTAACTGACATTATTGTACATGAGTCCCCCCTTTTCAAAAAAAAAAACAACGAAAATTGAGAGAAAATTGTAACATACAGTAGTAACAACATTGTATTTGTGTTGATGCTGTGGTTACTATGGTGATAGAAAACAATGCTGATATCCTCAGTAAAACGGCTTTTTACCAAAAGGGTTTACTGTTCTTCTTAAGTTTCTCTCTGTACTGAAACACTAAAAAAACGACATTGGCCATTTTCCCTCAGGTTTTACCACATAAGACAGACACCTTTTTAATGAACTGAAGAACCATAGTAAACATAATGTGACTGCCTTGACATTGAATCTTTGGAATTATCAGCATTATAGATAAGAACAGGTAGTTCCTGTAATATGACTGAATTTCAATCTGCTTGGGAGATACACAGTAGAATGTTTTTAATAATGATAGAAAATGGTTTTCACATTGCCCTGCTAGTGCAGTCTTCCTCAGTTGTGATGTGACATATACTAATTATGGTAGTTAAGTTATGAAATAAAAGCAATTTGCACTTGTATTGCCCTGGGCCTGTTGAAAACTCCAGAGCTGTACTCATTGCAATGTTATGCAATATATTTTTCAAGCATATGCTAGTGAACACAACCCATGTGAGTCCATAGCAAAATGACTACTCAAGATAGGGAGAGAGAATGGTATTCCTTCCTCCATTTCATTTATTAACTGACCTGTCCAAAAACTAAACAAACTCTTTAGTTTATCTCTCAGACTAATGCCCAACTCAGTCTGTAAAAAAACTAAAAAAACATCATGCATCCTTCTTCATATCCCCACATGTCAACTTATGGGACAGGTGTTCATCCCTGCCTATCTAAATACTTGAAAATGTTGTTACTTCCCTTTCAACTGTTTAGTAACAGAACCACTACCTAACCTAGCTTGGTACAAAACTTAAAAAGGTATGTGTCCCTCCCAACTTGCTTATTGACTGGACTGGACTCCATCCCGGTCAACTAGAAAACAAAAAAACTGATGTGTCCTTCTCACCTTACTGTCTAGTGACATTACTAATGCCCAACCTAGCCCATCCAAAAATTGAAAAAATGTATATTTTCCTACTCCACAGTTGTCTCAAATGCAGTTTTGATGAGCATGTAAATATTGCAAAACTTGTATGCTGGGGATATTTAATAACTGGAGATTATTTCACACCTGCTTTGGAGCAGAGTAATGCTCTATCCTTACAGTGCTGTACTTTGTGGGTTGTTTCTGTTATTTGGAGCAGAATGGCATACTGTAGTAGCATTAAGTGTGTATACAGTACTGATTTCTTGATTTAGTCTTTTCTACAGGTACCATACACATGCTATAAGAGAACAAGTATGGAAGGGATACAATATTGACATACTGATTTTCTCTTTTCTACAAATACCATGCACATGCTCTAACAGGACCAATATGGGAGGGATACTCAGAGCAATTTTTTTTGAGATACAGCACCATTAGCATTGTTACATTTTGTTTAAATAAATATGCTCCAACTCTACACTGCTGTACTGTACTGTACTGTAGTTAGTCCACTGGTTAGAGAAAGATTAGAGAAAGAGAGACTGCATTTGAAGGAATACGTAATACTACAAAGTACAGTACTGCATAGAACTGAACTCTACTTTATGAAGAAATAAAACTGGGGAGAAGGATCATTTTGGTTTGTAATAGGATATTCCATAAAACTTATAAACTTATTTTTAAAACATACAATACTGTTTGTCCCTTACATAAATGGAAACCATAATATTAAAATATCTACCCACTATACTGAAGCAAAATATCAACAAAAACACAAAGATTAACAAACAAAACAAAATGTCACAACAAGACCAGCCTTGTTGGCATCAGCTGGATCTTGTCAATTCCTCAGTTGGTTTATGTTAGTTATATTATGTCACTAATTTTTCAACTCTAGATCTAGCAGGGTGTGCAGACTGCAGACAGTACAGTGTACTGCAACAGAGTGTTCATGTTTTGCTGGCTGTTGTGACACAGACAATGTGCTCAGCTTAAAGGTGATAGGAAACAGTTTGTATACCTCTAGATGTTCTTCAGTTGATCTTTTATTGGTTACCCCATTTTATGATATGTTTTTGACCTTTTTTGTTAAATTAATAGTCTAATTTTGTTGCCTTTGTAACTACCCTGAATACCTCTCTCCTCAGCAGTTGCTGCTCCCTTTTCATACTGCCTGAACATTCTATGACATCAGAAACACCCATTCCAGGCCATTCAGATGAATGGCCTGGAATGGGAGTTACTGATGTCAAGGAACGTCTTAGAAACATGAAAATCAAGAGAAGTAGCTGGTACGGAGATTGGAACTCTGTGTAGATCTGAGGGCAACCCAAAATTAGATTAATTATTTATCTAAAAAGAATAAAAGCATATCAGAATATATAACTGGCATGGAAAGGAGGATGGCAGGGCAGTTAATTATGTAAAAATCCTTTTCTAGCTCCTTTAAATGCTATCATTCTGCTCTCTTCTACTTCAGTTATATTGAAAGCACTAGATTCACTAGAACATATTGTTGGTAAACTGCATTTGTTTAATTTGATATATATATTGTATCTCTATATAGTTTTCATTTTTACTTTGAAAAATAAAATACCTGTGTGTTGTTCTGAGTCATCCCAATTCAGTGAGAGAAGTAAGGATTAAGCCACTCGAAAGGATAGGTCTACTGTGGAATTAATCCATGGTTGGGGGGGTGGGTCCAACCAACCAACCATGGATTAATTCCACTATAGACCCATCCTTTCGAGTGGCTTAATCCGATTTTAACATGGCAATGAGTGTATGACTAATAGTCTTTGAATAAATGAGTACAATCACACTGATTTACTTTCAGAATACTGTATGTTGAGCTGTTAAACATGATGTACATATACTTCAAAACAACTGGAACACACCTATTGGAAATATTGTGGCTCCTATTTCACTTTTGTTAAAATAACTTTCATTACAAGCTTTAAGCTTTCTAACATCAAAACATATTTTACAACTGTTCAAAAACTTGCAATTCACCTTCTATTCTAGGTGCTTTGATTTTCCTCTCTGTGTATTAGAAGATATGGGCTGCACTGCATGATGGGAGTGTGCTATGGTACATTTTAGTTTTCTTCCTGCAGTTCCTTTGCAGACCAATAGGTGGCTGTCAAATAATCCTAGTAGCACAAGCACCGTGTCTCCAAATGTACTGAGTTAAGCCAATCTGAAAAACACTTTATTGAACAACTACTATTTTGCGGAATATTATTTTCACTTTTTTTCCCTCTAAACTATCTAACTCAACAGGACATGGAACAACATAACATTTACTGCTTTCACCTTTCAAATACTTGTTTTGACTAGTATTGTTAGTCTGTTTCTTTGATTTCTTTTTGTTTCTCTCTATTTATTTTTCTTTTCACCAATAGAAGTATCCTCTCTCTTTGATTTTGCTTTGTTTATCTCAGTGTCTGTTATTTTTGCTTTCGGTTATAGAAGCTGCATGCTCATCTTTACCACTGTGTATTCACTAAGAAAAGGCTAGGACAGATAATGTTATTCAGTCATCCACAATGCATTGCACCCACAGTTGCTTAGAAAGCAGTAGATCAGAAGGGATGGTAACAGTATGTAAATGTTCACTTCTAAAGAAATATTGTTGCAGCATAATTAACAGTATATGTGGAGTTTAAATGCACAATCTTTAGTAACTCATGAACTTCTGTCACAGTTACAACATAGAACAATCTTGAAAATGTCAAAAACCCTATGCCAGGAAAAACCTTAGCAAATACAAGCTGGGATAACTACAAACTGCAAACTATTTACATATTGTTTTCACTTGTGTACTGCTTCTTGCCTATAGTGGATTGCCAAGGTATTGCATCACAAGCCATGATCTACTATGGTATTAGACCATGGTTTCTACTGTACCACATGGTGTGTTTGCACCTATCTGAGTGCTTCATTTTATTTTCTTTTTTATGCCATGTTACAACAGCAATTAAACCAGCACTGGTGTCTCACATCCTTTTTTTTGCTGTATAGCCAAAAGGTAGGGAAGGTACACTTGAAAGGAGGTGCAGCACTTCAAAAATTAAGCAGAAGTCAAACAAAAGAAGAAATGGGATGCACAATGTCAAAAAAAAGGACACAACAAAGTAAATTATTTTAGAAAAAGAGGTGTTTATTGATGCAGAAATTCCATACCAGAAATTCTCTCTGCTTCAAACCGCTACAGGTTCTTTCTTGGGGGGGGGGGGCAGGCTCAAATGAGCAGTGCATCACTTTTAATACAGATATTAAAATGGTAGTAAATAGATACTACAGAGCTATATCCAATACAATGTGGGGCACAGTAACAAAATGCTAAACTGCAAATCATCAAAAGAAAAATAAAGAAAAAATAAGTTGGACACAAAAGGGAAACCAATAAAAAATATTTAAAAAGAAGAACTTCCGGTTACTGCAACCAATAGAAGAAAATTTTTTTTAGAGTAATCATATTAGTAACTCTTCAATTCAGAATTCTTAAAGTTAAGAGAAGCTGCAATAAACATCAAGTAAAGTGGAACATCAGGGCCTGAACAGGAACCTAAAAATATGGGAGACAGAGAGATAGCAAAATATCAGTAGATTACAGAAAACAAAGAAAAAAGAAAACAAAAAACAATAATATAATAACTAATGCTAAACACATAGAGGGACAACAAATGGGTACAGAAGGATAACAAAGAGGTTATATTGGCTCAATAAGAGGATTGCAAATGAGATGGGCCATCTAAAGCTATACAGTGAAGCCTGCCAGGATGAAGTGCAGTGTCACAGGTCTCCTGCATGACAAAGGGGATTAACTCCCATTGAAACTGCATTGTTTGCTGCAGTAACTGTACTGAAGAATTCTTCAGAGTTAGCCTTCATCCCGATGGGCTTCACTGTAGAAAAGGGATGATGTCCTAGTTGTCATTCAGACCTCTTGGGACAACTTCTCCTAGGTTAACAATGAATCTAGTTTCCCCCTGGAGCAGTGCTTTAAGGTGATTACCTCACCTATGATGTACAGGAATATGATCAATGCCCATCACTTTGAAAGTAGAAGTGTCAGAATTATGAAATTGGTACCAACAGGCACCCATGTGTGTGTTACATTTATCACCAGAAATGGATTGAAATTGCTCTTGAATCCTCTCTCTCATTGGTCATATGGTACAGTCAATGTAGAGAGCGATGAAATCACACCATATAGCTCAAAAAGTAAAAGGTGTCTTGCAAGTGATAAAGCAATGAACCTCATATTGTTTTTAGTCGTGTATCTTTCAAACATCCTACCCCGAACAACGTACTTATGGATACCGCACTTTCTAAAGTGGTGCATAGCTCTGGGGAAACTAGAAAACATGTTTAAACAATTATTCATGGGAGTAAAGTAATTGTAAATGACTTGACCTTGTATACTTGGCCCTTTACAGCACAACACTATGGAGGAGTCACCCACCACATCACGAAGATCCAGATAGATCTAAGAACATGCTAGAAACATTTTAAGCTTCCAGCAATCAATGCAGTCACAGGATTAAATTCTATAATGATGTTTATGTTTGCCTCATAGGTTTGATCCTGTATCTTAGGTTTCAAGATAGTATCTCTATTCTAGGATAAATTAAAGGTTCTGACTTCCTGCAGTAGAGTCTTGCAATATCCCGTTAGTGAAATGTTTGTGGAGATCATCTGCCTGTAAGGCAGTAAGAGCTGAACAGTTGTACCTGTGGTACAAAACTGTCCCATTGGCATACCCCTTTTGATATGCTCAAGATGGGCACTTTCCAAATAGAGAAGGGTACTGCCTGAAGTAGACTTCCTGTAATTCTCAGTGATTACTTCTCTGTTAGACACTCTTTTGAGAGTAAGGTCAAGAAAGGTACCTCAGTAGGATTCACAGTAAATATGCATTTCAAATTCCTATTGTTTTTGTTTATCAGACTTATGAATTCATACAGTTCAACCATGGTGCTATCCCAGATGCAATTGATGTCATCTATATACCTGCCCCACTATCTGGTCATGCAAGTGAATGGATTGCAGTTGGGGTCATAGATAGATACAGATGGCCAAAATTAGAAAACTTTGCTCTGCCGACTCTGTGGCATGACCCAGGTTTACATCTGAGCCCGGGATGACAGGAGCAGAAGCTGGTAGGGAGGGCTTAGAGCATCCGTTAAGATGCTCTCCTTCTGGGGTGGGCAGCTCCTGGCAGCCGATGGGGTGATGTACATTGTGGCAAGGGTGACCATATGATGCTGTGAGTCCTGCCATAGATGCCACAGATGTGCAGCTGCACTGTAGGTGGAGGGTAGGCAGGTGGAGAAAAAACTGAGAAAAATGGGCCACCTGGCCAGCCAGATGATGGCTGCTAGTCCCCCATATGCCACAAAGCCTGGAGGTATCTGCTTTGTTCCCCCACCACAGAAGGGGTCAGTAAGATGGGGAAGGGGGGCAGGTCTATTGGTGAGGGCCCTTGGCAACCCAACGGAGTGGCTGGCCAGGAGGGCTGAGGGGAAAAAAATTGCTTTGTCGAAAAATTTACAAATTTTCCCAAATTCATGAATTTTATCTGTGCTGTGAAGTCCTGCTTCATCTTGCATATCGAAATTTGTGAATGGTGAATGTGGCAATTTCACCTGCAAATTGTGCTCCAATGTGAAGTTTACAACAATCCAAGGGATTAGAGGTCACATGGTGCTGCAATGAGAGTTATTGCCATGTGTAGGCTGAATTCAGTGCAGTCTCATGAAGAAAGAGTTGGTGTAAAGTTTGCTTTACATTTCTGTGCATAAAAAACATATTTATTTATTTATGTCTTTGGTAACTGAGTAGGTGCACTGATCTAATACACTGTTTTCAGGCATGACCCAGGCCACAAAGTGGTATCAACACAGAAAACAAACATTACATACAGGGCATAGTAATACACACCCCAACATGAGGTGGTGTGGAAAATAGGAAATGTACAGCAGAGAAGCTGTATTATGCAATAGTAGTAGAATTAGGCAAGGAACAAACGTGACAAACACGTGGTACAAAATGCATACACAGCAGCATATTATATCATGAATTTATTACTATACTAGGCCAGCAACAGTAGCAAAATACATACACAACAACATATGATATTGTGAACCCATTACAATGCAGGGCCAGCAACTGTAGCTGTGCAGGTACAGACAGTCATACATTTTATCAGTTCTTAGGGATCAAAGATTGAAAGATGTTTGAGGGTTTAATAGGAAGACAGAGGTGAGAGAGGAGTGGCTAAAAGGCTGAGGCAGTAAGAGATGCCTACACAGTATAGACACATGGGCATTATGAGGCCCTACTGTTACTGTTGAGTGCAATGACAGTTAGCAGAAGTCAGGAGTCTGGCTTTCAGATTCTGCTTGAAAGCCAGGTGGGTGGGGAGATGAGTGGACGGATGGTGGTAGCTTGTTCTGTAGGGTGGATGCTGAGATGGAGAAAGCTCTAATTCCCATGGCAATGGAAATGTGGGATACTTCCAGTGGGTGGACTGAGGATGTTCTAAGAGTCCTTGAAACCATTTGATTAGTTGGGAGTAGTGAGTTGGGGGACAGGTGTTGGTTTCTAAAGGAGTTGTCCATTAGGCAGCCCATAGCATACCTTGTAGAGGGAGCCACTCTAGGGACTGGTAGAGTGTGCAGTGGTGGGTACAGAGGGGAGCCTGAAGGATGAATCAACAGATAGAGTTGTAAGTTGTGTTTAGCCATGGATGCAAGGTAGAGGATATGAGGGAGTAGACAGGGGAGCAGTAGTCAAGGAGGGACAGTTGGTCACCATATGTGATGGCAAGGAGCACTTCACCAGGCAGAAGATTTCTGAATCGATATGCAGCACGTGATTTCTGGTGAATTCTCTGCACGGTGTTGTTGACATGCTTAGATAAAGAGAGGGAGGGGTCAAGGGTAACATCTAAGTATTTGAAGGACAGAACATTTTCAAGGGGGGCTGCTGGGCTGAGTACTAGGGGGGTGGAGTTGGATTTGGCAGCTTTGGCAAGGAAAGATTTTGTGCCAAAGAGCATGGATTTAGTCTTTTTTTTTTGTTGACTAGGAGATGCTGGAGAGGAACCACTGACATGCAGAGGCGTTAGTTGTGTATGAGGGTGGAGGAGATGGATACAATTGATTTATCAGTATGATTGAGAACCAGATTATCTGCATAGAGGAGCGCTTTACAACTGAGGCTATCCCTAGGGAGTGCATTAACTAACATGGAGAAAAGCAGGGGTCTGAGTATGGAACCCTGGGGGACTCCAGTGTGTACAGGAAGGGCAGCAGAGGATGCTTTACCAATCATAACAGACTGAGACCTGTTGGACAGATAGCTGCAGAACCATGTGGCAATTTTTTCAAGCAGTTTACTTAGGTGTGGGAGAAGGGAGATGGGCCTGTAGTTGTCAGGGATGAGTGGGTCACCAGCTTTGAAGATTGGTAGAACATTTGCACGTTTCCAGGAGTCAGAAACAGTAGATGTAGTAATGGCAAGATTAAAGATGATGGTGAGGGGTTTAACAATTACAGGAGAGAGAAGTTTTAGGAATGCAGGGTAAAGTCCATCACTGCCAGGGGCTGGGAGAGACTTCAGGAACTTCGTGGTGAATTTTTGCCCAATGGCGCTGAAATAGAAAGGTGTGGGGAGGGTGGTGGTTGAGGAGGAGGGGGAATGATTGGCTAGGGGTTCTGGGCTGAAGAGGTCTGGGGGGGAGTTTGCTCAGCTTGAGGGATAAGTCGGTGAATTTAGTATTGAAAGCACTGGCAATCTTAGTAGGTTCAGAAATAGGACCAGAGGGGTATGTAAGCTGGGTTATACGCCTGTTGGTCGTGGGCTTTAGGAGAGACCCAATGGAGGCCCAGAAATTGCATGCATTGCCATGGTTGTTGCTTTGTTGATTGAGATAGAAATTGTGCTTGAGTGATTTTGCAGTCTGTTTGCAGGTGTTGTGCAGTTGCCTATTGGCATTTCAGAGTTGGGGGGAGGGTGACATCTTGTATGCCTTCCATTTGTTATCCCTGTCTTTCATTAGTGCCAGTAGATCCCTGGACAGCCAGCAGGTACAGTGCCCTCTAACCCTTCTGGTAGTGAGGGGGAAATGAATGTCTTGTAGGCGGGAAAGGTAGGAGGTAAGCAAGAAAGTGACCTTATCAGAGATGTTGCTGAGATGGTAGAAGGCAGACCAATTTATTGCCCTAATGTCACTGAGGACAGGTTCAGTATCTGTGCAGTCAAACATTCTGAACGACAGGAGTTTGTTAGGAGGACAGCATGATTTGGTAGATAGTATAACGTATTTAGGGGTGTGGTTGCTGATCGAGTCAGACATAGTACCTGCCTGGAGGACTAAGTCTACCCGGTTTGTGGTGACCCAGTCAATAAGAGAGTGGTTATGTGTGCGAGCATTGTGTCTGGTAGGGGAGGAGGAGATAACTTGTTCCAGGTTGTGCTTTTCAGCAGGTTAGCGTAGTCAGGTGCTGGGGCATAAAGCCACTTGAGATTGAAATCTCCAAGCACAATTGTGTTTCTTGAGGGTGCTGTGCTCCCTATGCCATCCAAGAAGTTTGATAGGCCTGGGACACCTCCTGTGTGTGTGTGTGTGGGGGGGGGGATTGTAACAGCATCCTAAGTAGAGTTTCTTGGACCAACCTAGGGTTAGCTCAGTGAGGAGCCTCTCACTTGGGGAGGTGGGAGCTGAGCAGTTGATGGTGGTGGCAGTGATGTGCTCTTGCATATATAGTGCCACCCCCCACCCCTCTTTCTTCCTGTTCTGTCCAGGTGGAGAAGTGAATAACCATGTAGTTGAAACAAGGAGCCAAGGTGGAAGGATTTCAAACAGGTCTCAGAGAGACCCAACACCTGCAGCTTATAAAGGGATACCCACACCTCAAGGTCAGGGAACTTTGATGGGAGGCTACAGATATTGAAGTGGGCAATTTTTAGTTCGAGATGGTTAGCCCAGGTGACATCTGCATGGTTTATGTGGGTGTTTATGGGGCCAGGGTTTCTTTCTAGATCACCAGAAAGGAGAATAAGTGTGAGTAGAGGGCAGATTAGAGGGAACCAGTGAGGTGACAGTAGGGTGAGGGAATGCATAAATAGTCCAAGCAACTGGAGTTCACAGTTTGACAATAGTGCCAAGAGGATTTCACTCGTAAGAGTGAATTCATGTCCATCCACAATAATCTGTGCATCTGAGTTTCTGAGTGGGGTTGGGAAGGAGCTTAGGTTTTGCTGGTCCACAGGTAGTATTGATGCACAATCGTCAGTTGCCAGCAGCAGGGTGGTCATAGAGGCCAGCATAAGGAGAGTCACAAATGGGTTTATTTTTGGAATATTATGGTCACAGGTGGTATCCCTATGACAAAATGAGAAATAAATGTTGCAGAGAAGGAACAGGTGGACTGTGGCAGGAAGCTTTAGAGAAGGGCCTTTTGAAGCTAGGTCAGGCTGCTTTTAGGGGTGGCTGCTATAACACTATGGGCAGGTGGTCCAGCGAGGCAAGAAATAATACCAGTGTTGTTTGCTGTTCCTGAGTCAGGGACTGTAGTACTTCCTTGTGTTTTGAACCTTTGTGCTTTATCAAGAGATTGCAGCTGAGTAGTTAAGACAATAGGATACACTGGCTATAGGACTGTATTAACCTTGTAGAGTGGCCAGTGGGAGAGGGGAAGAATGAATGAGGGAGAAGCTTTGATGTATTTAATAGAGGTCGGGGCAGGGGTGGGAGGGTAGGAAAAAACATATACAGTTTAAATTCAATAGTTTAAATTCAGTAGGAGCTGAGGAGCTGGACCCGCTCGTGAAGAGGCAGAGGGGAACGTGCTAGCATTCTAGGGCATGCATGGAGCACTCAGTTTTCAAAAACCTTTAAAAAGTATTTAAAACAAAAATTCTTTGTCCTTCTACAGCAAGCAATCCATTGCCATATTACAGTTTCCACCAGCTCACTGATGTCAACCTTGCCGACTAATGCTGGGACCTTGTCCTCCATCATGTGGTGTAATTACAGTCAACATGCCCTGTGAATCCAGCATAAATAACAGTCCTTCAACTGATGCAACATGTTCTCTGTATCAGACATGTATAACAGTCCTCCAACTGATGCTATTGCCTTGTTGTGAAACTATAACACATTGGGAAAATACCTGCAACAAGAAAAATAAAATACACCAGTTATATAGTGACATATGGCTGGGTACAATTTCAGAAAAAAGAAATAAAAAAAAGAAAATACTAACCTTCCATGGTATGAAACAGTGTGAAATGAAATAACAATATGTGGACAATTCCCATTTATCAACAGGATTCAATCACCCTAGTGATAAATACCTGCAAAGAGAGAGAAAGTGTAACAAACGAACAATGATTAGAATTACAATGGTTTCAAATACCACCCCCCCCAAAAAAAAAAGACCACAAAAACTGCATACCTTTGCTGGAAGGTCACTACAAACTGAGGATCAAGTTGAAGTTATCAGCCAGATCCAATTGTTATACTCAACAAAGTACAGAGACTTGCACAGCACAGCAGCACCAGTTAGCAGCAGCAGCATAGAAGATTTCTGGGAGCCATCTCATTTCTGAGTGTCCTAAGAATTTTTCAAGACTTCAGCATCCACTTTTATTTTATGGGCACTAATGTGTGCATCTTGGCAGTTGCTGTGGAGACTTGCACAGCACAGCAGCTCCAGCTAGCAGCACTATATGTCAGCATGTAGTGACCTGTCAAATGTTTGGGCCTACTCAACAAAAACTCTGGGGCAAGATCCTTTATATAAATTGCGATTTATGCAGTTATCACTAAGTGAGTCACAACAGTCTACAGAACTGCATTCCACTACTCCTCTTAGTGCTTTCCGCCTGCATTCCCCTTCCAATGTAGTTTGCTTCTTTTGTTTCTCCTTTTTTAGCAAAACATCACTCATTGGGTATTGATTAGTAGTTTTATTTTCATTAGCATGTGCTTAAAACTAACATGTCCAAAGATAATTATATTACAGTTATTACTGAAAACAATTTGTATTTATATGTCAATAGAGTCACGAAGAGGAAACAACTTGCCATAAATGAAGCATGGTAAAGAACATGTGTTAGAAACACTTTTGCAATCAAGCACAAATGAAGAGATTTGAAGTGACATATAAATACAAATTGTTTTCAGTAATGACTGTAATATAATTACCTTTGGACTTTTAACATTTAAACAAACGAAGGTTTTTTTTAAACACGTAAGTTTTCAATGTTTCAGCAACTCTAAACCTTATAATGACATGGCTCACAAGACAGATTAACACTAAAACAGTAAATCAGATTTATTAAAAGGATGTGAAAAAGGAGGAGACGAGAATTCAGAATAACGATTACTTTGCTGTACTGAGACTGGTAACTTTGCATGCAATCATTTAAGCCTCTGAATTAAACAGTCTGACAACTACTGGGTACCCAGAGTGTGATGCTGGCATGCCAAAACGGTGCCTGGGGATGCCGGCATTGCAGCTGTTGTTGGAGCCCTTGTTGGAGAAAACAATTAAACATTGGCAATGCAAAACAGATTAAGACATTTGTATTCATGGCCGGTTGGCCTAGTCTATTGCAACACTTGAACCCTGTCTGAATACAATCAGATGGTAACATTTATGATTAGAACATTTATTGAAGGGAGTTACCCTGGTTTTACTAACTGTACCCGGTCGATGGATGAAAGCTCTGGCGAAATGAAGACCTGCACTTTGCAGTTGATGTCCTTGGGGAACTGGGCCATAATGACTCACATTCTCTTCACGGCCTTGCCCTGTAGGTGACCATAACCTGTGATGACTTGTTGCGCAGGGGCAGAATCCCCGCATCTGGTCTCTCGCTGTTGCTGGTACAGGAACAAGTGACATGGGCAGAAATTGGCATGAGCCCAGAAGCAGAAAGTGTCTCTGAAATGATTTAGTTATTTGGCTGATGAAGCCTGCAGCTGGTAGACAAGTCTCTTACTGTGTATGCAGGCTCCTTTTTTTGCAAGCAGGAGTCCCTGGATCACAGTCTCTTCACATGCAGTAGGCCTCAGCACATCAAGCTGAAGAAACATTAAACTTTCTCTTTTCTTCAGTTTGTAGCCAGTTGCAATCTCAGCCAACTTGCTGAGCAACACCTCAGTCTGCTACCAGGCAGTTTCTGAAGACTGATCCCTTTTGGATTGAAAGTTAATCACTGGACACAATTTCAGGCCTCTCCTGTGCTGAATCTCCACAGAGCCTAGAAGCTCCTTACATTTCAGAGTCTTAAACTGACTTGACCACAGTTCAAAAGTAGCTCCACAATTAGATTTTTTATTTTGAGCATTCTGGTTGGCCTGTCAGTCACAATCTTGGGCTCCCATTGGTCTCTTTAGGCACCAAACACTAGAGTTCACAGTTTCTCCAACAAGGCATCTGAGAAAAGGACCCCTCGAGAGCCCCTGAGTTCCATTTGACTTAAGCCTGGAAATCCCAGATCAAACATGGCGGCTCCCATTGGGGAGTGTACACTGCAAAGAAGGCAGGTTAAACAACTGGCTCTAATTTTAAAGCAGTAATGAATTATAAATAAATATTTACAGCACCATGTAGGGCTCCCTGTGCTTGGTTAGCGACAGCAGAGTGGGACAAATTAGAGAAATGTCTGGCTGGTCATGAGCTTCAGAACACTCAGACTCAGCCCAGGCTACTTAAAATATACACACTGACTGAGCATGTAAAGGGGTCAGTACGGCGGCATAGCATGGCACGTTCATGCAGATCAAAAAAAAGCACCAACAACCATGGATTTACTATCTCTGATGGATGTCTGCCTGGCAGTGGGCATCCAGGGAGCCCAAGGAGACACTTAAGGTAAGCCCCTGAGTTTGGGGGGGGGGTTACACATACAAGAGCATGATTCGACACAATGATATTCCCCAATTTCGCCTCTACCAATTCCTGCAGCACCCCCTGAGTGACCAATATCAAGTCTACTCTTGCAAAAGATTTATTTTCTTTTGTCATATCTGTGTTGGTCCAATAAAAGGTATCAAATCATTTCTTTTTTTCTGGCTCTTTTGTGATAAGGACCAATATAGCAGCATAGCTAATTTTCTATGTCGTAAGATTTGTGGGCATGAGAATAGGAAGAGTACTCTCAGGCAGATTTGTTCATGAGTTGGCAGTCATCTATTAGCCTGTGGTTTACCATCACAGCACGGAGTGCCCCTGCACTTTTGCTCCATTTATATGGGCTCTTAGAAGATGATTCCAGCACTTGCTGTAGCATGTAGTTTGCATCCCCCCACTTCTATCGATAATTTCCATTTATGTAGGTAAATTAGCATAGAAGTAAGCAGTATCATAGGCCCTTAGAAAGACCCCATAGTAACAGATACACCCTCCCATCTGGATCATCAAAGGCTTTTTCCACTGCTGCCTGTATATGCAGTCTGATCCATACTGCAATGCCCCTTGCCTTTGAGCTGAATGTGGAGCCATTCCAAATACCACCAAACCTGTTTCATTTGAGGTGCTGCAATTCTTTTTCTGTGGAATACGTTTCTGAAGACACACCATATCCAGATTCAGCTTCCTAATGGTGCCCAGTACTCTTTTTCTCTTTACTAGCCACTTTAAACCATTGATGTTCCATGACAGTATTTTTATGTGTCCAGCCATCAGTGTTGGAGTAAATATCTGCAAACCCAGTTTTGGTTACATACAGTCGGTTAACTTGTCTTCCTTGTGAAAAGTTTAGGCAATGTTTTCACCATTATGAGCACTGAATGCCTGCAAATAGGCATCACTTGAAAACTACTGTGACTGTTCCCATTAACCCTAGGGCACTACATAGAAACATAGAATTTGACGGCAGATAAGGACCGCTTGTCCCACCTAGTCTGCCCATTTTCCTACCTAACAGATAAGCTGCAGATCCTAATTAACCAACAGCTTACTTCCTCCTACCCCCCGCTAGGACTGCCTTACATCTGTCCCATGCATTCTTGAATTCTCCCACTGTTCTTGACTCCATGACCTCCTCAGGGAGGCTACAGTAAGTTAACCCTAACTTGCTCTGTCCTCCCCAATCCCTGAATTCACCACCCCTCCAACCTCTCTCCTTTCTCCCTCCCACAACCCAGCAACCACCCTCCCAACCTCTATCCTGACCTCCCATGCCCCTTTCCCAAGAGTCACCCCCGCAACCTCTCTCCTGACCTCCCACTCCCCAACTTCAGGAATTCAACCCCCCACCTCTCTCCTGACCTCCCATCTCCAATCCCAGGAATTCCCACACAACCTTTCTCCTGCCCCCCATCCCCTCTACTGTTCACCCTACTTTGCTGTGCACCCCTGATAGAATATCTGACAATGCCTCCTCTGGCTGTGTTTGCTTTCTCAAGCCTCTGTGAGTAAATTTCACTTTCTCCATCTGCTTAATCAATTTACCGCACTACTCTTGTGCTGCTATAATCCATTTCAGCACTTTGGAACCATTACTTAAACTGTAATCCTCCCTTAGTGTCACTTAATAGTTATTTGATTGTCAGTAAACAACTGCTGTATTTGCATGATTTGTTACCACTGTGTGCCATGTAAGCCAATGTTTCTATGTATTATGTATTACGTATTATCTTATCTCTTGACTTGGAGCCTTTGAAAAAGAGTAATTTCTTCTCAAAGGTTGTAATCTGAAACTTTAAATAAATAATTAAAAAACAGTAATAATGTTCCTTCCCAACATGGGCAGCCTCCCTCAATCTCCTCTAACTGGGGTCCCATCCCCAACAAGCTCTCTAAGGTTCCCCCAACTGTTGTGGATTTTAGTTCCAATCCCGTGGTTCAGTGCTCCCTCTCAACACTCACTGTACCCTCTACCAGGCCACATCAGGCCACACGGCACCCCTTAAGGTGTTTCCACTTAAACAAGGACAGGGTCAGTCTGAGCTCTGGTTTTGTCTCCTTGGCCCCATCTCATTTGCATACTAAGTGATGTGCCTGTACCCTAGCCTAGATCCTGCAGTCTTGGGAGATTAACCCTCACCAAGCCCTGCGTAGTCCTCTAGGCATCTAGGCCTGATGCTGTACTAGGGGCTATCATTCTTCAACATAGCATGTGCCAAACTACTCTTGAACCACACAGGGTCCTAGGACTGCCCACATAAACTTGGGTTTCTTCCTAGCTTCCCTCACAGGTAGCAGAGACAGCCCCCTATCCTGTTTTTCACCCCTTCTCCCCCAAGTGATTACAACCTCCAGACTAAAAGCCTTTAACTTTTTTCTTTAAAGAAGAGAACTGATTAAACAGGCAAGAACACTGGCAAAACTTTACAATCATAACATAAGCGAACACAACAGTAAAGTAAACTTTCACAAGTCCGGCATTGTGGAGTTCTCAGATCCACATTCCACATGGCATTAGACCAAGTATTGTCAGTCCCATTTCAGTGTCCATGGACCCCTCCAATCATGATCCCCGATCTCGCTTCTTGAAATGGAGTGCTCTCTGTATAAACTGAGAGAACACAGTACTAGGAGACAACTATGAAACCATAATCTCCCCTGATTACTTCTGACTCACCCATAGCAAGGGTACACCCTCTCTCCTGAGTCTGTATACTGCAGTGTTTAGCATATTTCATGCACCTGATGACCTTATGTACTGGATCAGTCACAGAGTGCATTAGTGAATGTTAAGGGTAGGAAAAGGACAGCAGCACACAGGCTCCCTCCATTGCGACTGCTTGCAAGACAAGCACTTGTGGTTCCCATTCATATCACTCACCTGAGTCCGTGGTGTCATATTAGTATGCATTGAAGAATCTGTGGTAAAAAACGATAATCAGGAGTTGTTTCTCTGAGTTTGGAAAATTATAATACCTTATTGCCATGCTGAGACCTGCAATCAACCATTTAGAAGGTGCTGTAGCCCTCTCAGATTATCCCCCAGATGTGGCTGTTTCCACTCGATTAAGATAATCTTTCACCTCCACTGGCTTGGTAAAAATTCTCAGTGGTCTTCCAGGCTTGTGGATCCTTAGCTTTGATGGGTACCGGTGTTGGTGTTGACAGCCCAGGTATCTTAACTTCGCATTCACCTCACTAAACAGTTGCCTCTCATGCTGGAGTTCCCTGCTGTAGTCAGGGAAAATTAACACTTTGTCTGCATCCTCTTGTATTGGATCTTTATACCCTGCTGCACACAGGGCCACCTCTTTGTCTTTGTAGCAGTGAAACTTCACAAGGAAATTTCTTGGTCTCTCCCGTTATCACAGGTGGCCATTTGGTGTTTGGTGGGCTGTCTCCACCAAGAATGCTCTCTCCATGCTCTCCAGTTTGAGGTGCACTACCAGCCAGTTAATGATGAATTCTTCTGGGCTTCTACCTTCCAACTCCTCTGGTAATCCCACTACATGAATGTTACATCTTCATGCCCTGTTCTCTTGAGTGTCGATTCTGCCTCTAAGTTATTGGACAAGCTCATTCAGTTGTGCTTTCTTCCTAGCCCATTCTGAGATATGGTCTTCTACTGTGCTGTCTAGAATCTGTACTTCAGTGAGCCAGAAGGCATGGCTTGATTTGATCTTGCAGAGTGATAGCACAATGCCCTGTAAATGCACCTTTTGTGCATTTATGTTTGGAAAGTCTGCTTTCATATCTGTGCACATTGTAGTTATTAGGGAGTGCTGCAAAGCCCATTGTAGTTATTAGGGATTGCAGCAATGTGTCCTGCTCAGTCTCTTCTGCCTTCCCCACTTTCCACTCTGTGGTCATGCTGCTTGCTCTCATTCTCGGCTCCAGCTGAGACAAACGCTTAATCTGAGAACTGAATAGCAATGGCATCTGCTTCTTTAGGACTTTTGATATTCTTTGAGTATTGGCATTTAGACAGAGTCTCTTGATATGACGTCCAGTCACAGATGCTTCTGATATTGTAAAGAATTTAGAGTGTCTAAAGCAAAGCTGTGCCTTTAGGCATCCAGCATCTTCTCCAGCTGCGCCATGCCCCCCAACTTTTGCCATCTTGACCATTCCAACAAACTGAAACATTAGCAATGTTTATTTAGATTTTTAGCTGGCATGTTTTGTAGCCATCATTGCTTTTTTACAATTTATTACTTATTTACCCCAGATAATCCAGCTAAGATGTAACATCACATTTCTCAAGGTCTAGCTTCTACCCATTTCTGCAGCTGTGTGGACTGGAGCTCAGACAGTGACTTGTCTGAGGTCATGTACTTAGTAAAAGTCTCTAGCAGGATTTGAACCTCTGATTTCCTGGTTCTTAAGTAAGTGTTCTAACCCGCTAGGCCAATGTTCCTCTTATCTTTGAGATCACTCTTCATTTAAAATTAGTAACAGAGAAATATGTAGGGTTTATGGACACATTTACAGGATAATGTATCCTTTTCTGAAAGGGTTTTGGTTTAGTGGAGTGACACTATGTTTAAGATAGGCATAAAAGCAATACCCCACAAGTTGTGATCCTAAACAATCACATTAAACTTGATGGAAGGATATTTTTTCTTATTCAGAAATATGCTGTTCACAGATACTATAGTCTGCACACATAAAATGCAGTGATAGTGTTGCAGTTGAACTATAATATTTCATGTACCAGTTAAAAAGAGCCTGTAATGACTTTGCTTTACATAGTTCTGGAAATCATTGTGATACCGTGATAAATAATGAAGGTTTTTTAATAACAGTTTCCACACTATCTTATTTTATAGGCAGTTAGAGATCACAGTTACCATCAGTTATAAAAATGTCACTTTTATATAGACAGTTCATTCAAAGAGAAGCACTCATCAAATTCCTCATTTCAATAAACAAGCCATTCAGCTTCATATTGGCTCTTCCAGTTTAGAATTATGTTTCTCGTACTTCAGTCAAGAAAAGAAAACATTATAGTAACTGAAAAATTGATAAAGCACATGAGGTGTAGAGAAAGATTGTTCATACAGCAGTACCATTTGAAAAAAAAAAACTACACAAGCACACACTACAATGGCAGTATTGTCCAGTATATCATTTATGCTTTAGTCATTAAAATGATGAATATGAGTTGCACAGCATGTACAGGATTAAGTAATTTCATGTGACATCTAATTTTTTAATACTGTACAGATGTCTGTTTAAGGCTGCTGCTAACAGCTTGGTCTAAATCCTTCAGTCTACTGAGAAGATATAATAATACCATCAGTAAAAACTATACAAAAGGCACATTATTATAATTTGAAAAAATTTCAACAACAGTAAGAATTGCAGCTCAAAGTCCAAAAAAAAAGGAAAATGTGACATTAGCATAAAAAGTCTTTGGAATCTTGATGATTGTGGTGTGGAGTTCCAAGGTTTGAATGTTTGCTTGAAACAGCATTGGCCTTACCCTAACATTACTGTAGAATTGTCCTTTAAGGCAAAAAAAAATATATATATAAAATAAAAAAATAAATAATGGAAGTTCACTTGCACACCAACAAACCCCCTTGTTATGTTTTAGGAAAGGATGCCAATGATAAAATAATCCCAATGCTGCTACAGGAAAATGTTCAAAACCTTGGGACGCCAAACAATTATAAAGATTCTGAAGACATTTTATCTACAGTAAGGTTGCATTTACCTTCTTTTGTTGCTTTGTGCAACAACTCTAACAGGTACCTAAACATATTTTTTTGTAATTCTTATCCATCCTTTTAAAAATATATATTTGGTAGCAGATATGAAGTAATTTGTATTTACAGTACCAGCTTGGTGTACAGTGGCACAATCTTCTGCCTCCCAGTCCTGGACCAAAAATTGCCTGGTGTCCAGTTGCACACCCTTCCAGTTCCATTTCATTCCAAGAAGTGCTTTGCACCCTTCCCTTACTTTGTACCATGCCAGCAACTCACTAGTGCTAAATGACTCCCTTCCCTCTCTATGTACCATAACAAGGACTCTCTTGTGTCCAGTAAAGCCCCTTACATCTGTCCATACCATATCACACACTCTTGGGTGCCTAACAGCACACCCCCTTTCAGTACTATGCAGAGCAATCCTACATGTCCAGTAATAAACTCTCCCTTGCCCAATTCCTTGGCAAGAAATCTGTGGTGCTTTGTGGTAACCCTACACTATTCCCATCCCTTTACAAGCACTCTCTGATGTCCTGTGGTATCTCCTACTTCTTCTAGTCCCTTACCATGCACTCGCTGCTGTATAGTGATGCCCTCTTCCTTACCCTTTCCCATGCCAAGCATTTTCTGGTGTTCAGTGGCACTCTCTCCCTCTCCTGTCATGTGCGATGCACTCCATGGTGTATGGTGGCACCCATTCCATATTTCATAAAACTGCAAGGTAACTTGCATTATTACATATTTTGCACCAACCTGCAACTTTTCATGGTCCTTCCTAAGTGATCACCATGGATGTATTACAAGTCAGCGAATGTTATATCAGCATGATACAAAACAGTGTAGGAAATTCAGTTTCTTGAAGTACTGCCTTGATCTGACATGTTGAAAGCAAACTTGGTTCAAGAAAATGTTAGGGCATATAATTTACAATGGCAGATCAAAACTACTACTACTCAGCTATTAAAAATGACACCAGAACAACAAATTGACTTCACCTCACACATTTATTTTTGTTACCATCCACAGATCATACCTGTAGCTGGAAATGACATGCCACTCCACACAAAAAATCATCACACTTAACTGCAGCACAGATCCACAGTACTACAGCACATTATCTTTACTTTTGTACCATTCTCCACTTGATATTATCATTATTCATTTGTTTTTATCAGGGGTCTTCACCCCACGAACTTCCCTAACTAAATATAACTAACTCCAAGGTCACACATACCTTGGAGTAAAGAGGCAATTTCCAACACCTGTGCACTTTCACCTTGCATGGTTCTAGCCCCCCCCCCCATTCATGGCCCAGACATGCACGCTCATTCCCTTCACACGGTACTCCCTTTTGTGGGTTTCACTGTGCTGTAAATGCTGAATGGTAATTGCACTCACTGAGTGGTCGAGCTACTGTCACCATCAGGCCATAATTTTGGGGAATTTTCAATCTTCACCAACAGTCATTGATTGAGGTGTCCCATTTTAGTCCAGTGATTTAAAGTATAGAGTGGGTTTTCATTGCTATGCCAATGACAACCAGATGCATCTTTCATTTAAACTCAGACAGGAATCTCCTGTAGCTGTGTTTGAGAATGCTTTATCTGAGATCAGTTGGTGGATGGCTCACAGTGGCTTGAAGCTTAATCATGCCAAAACTGAGTTGCTACTGGTGGGATCAGATCATCAGAGGTAATTTGATTTGGAGAGCCTGGACCACCCTATTTTTGTAGATGAGAGACTGCAGACTCAACAGGTGGTTTGAAATCTTGGGGCACTCTTGATCAGGAACTTCCATTTGTATTTCAGGTGTCAGTTGTGTTCAGGAGTGACTTCTCTATTTTGAAGAACATTGCAGGATTGCACCCCTACCTTGACCAGGATGACCTCTTAACGGTGATGCATGCTTTCATCACTGCTATAACCTCTAGTATTGGTCCCCTGTTGCTGTGAAGACTAGATGATTTGAATCATATACAGCAGCAGGGGATCAATATAAGAAGCTACAGTAGTGAGTGGCATAATCTGGCTTGCCAGAAACAAACAAGAGCAAGCAAGAGAAAAACATTTTGCCAAATCACCATTAATTAAAGATTTATACTTCCATCTTGCAGCTAGTGTTTAATACATTTTATTACTTGGCAAGTAAAAGCTAGATTTTTCACTTTGCTGACAAGTGTTATGTATTGCACATTATCAAATGTTTGCCTATAAGTCCCAATACACAACATCCATAGATCTTCCTATATCAAGTACATTGGTTGCAATCCCACAAAAACACATTGAAATTTCTCAAATATGATTTCCCTGTATGTACTCTATTGTGAGACAGTATTTATTTATTTATTTGTATAGTCAGAAATACATCTTTGAGCAAAGCAGCTCATTTACAAAGCTTCCTCATCAGTGCAGTACTTGCATAACGAATCAAGTAGTGTTGCATGTAGCAGCATTAAGCAGCCTTGTCAGATACATAGGTAGAATACAGAGGGAAGGTATCAATATGCAGAGTCTGGCAGGTTTTCCATCAAAGCCCAGCAAGTAGAAGAAAATACCCAGTCAGGCCTGGTGACAGTCACAGCTGGATCCTTTAATAAGAAGATGTTTAAGCCCAGATTTAAACTTGGAAATGCTGGGCAGACAAAGCAGGGAATCAGGTAGCTCATTTAGCCATAGGAGGGCCCTGTAGGCAAATGAGCACCAGACTAGGCTGGTCCTGCAGAAAAGTATACTTAGAGTCTTCCTATTCATACTCCTAGTGGTGTAGTGACTGGTGATGGGATGAAGAGGATTTTGGATAACAGGAGGGGATAGACCCATGAGTGCCTTCATACCTTGCAAGCATACTTGATACTTTATTCTGTCTCTCAGTGGGAGCCAGCCTGTTTGAGTGTGCAGAGTACATGTATGGGTATGTCTGTCTGCACCCAGGATGGACCTACATACTTTGTTCAGGACCAGTTGGACCCTTTTAAGTACTGAATCAGTTGCCACACCACAGACAGCTATGCCATTGTCCAGCACTGGTAGGATGGTGTTAGAGCTAGCTATTCACTTAGCTTAAGGTGTTAGGGTGTGTCTATGCCTATAAAGTAATCCTAGTTTTATGTGAGCCTGTTTAACAATGTAGTTGACATGTGGGGCAAATTATAGCATTTTGTCTAGGGTTACACTGAGATACTTAAAGCAGCAGTGCAATGAAAAAGGTTATTCCAAAAAGCTAATTTTCCATTATGGTTACAAAAAATATTGGCAGGACTGTTGATTTGGGTTTTCTGGATGCTTCCTATGCTGTATACTGTACATTTGCATTTTTGTCTGACTCTTATCCTCCTTGGGTCCTTAATATTATTTCTATGCAAAAATGAGGCGGACATCTTTTTTTCTTGAGAAATAATTACTTTAAAATGTTCATAAAATTCTTAAATGATAATGAAAACTGAAAAGTTCACCACCAAAATAAACTGGAAGACATCTGGCATCAATTAGGAAGAAAAAAGGTGGGGTCAAATTTTAACCCATTTTCGTTGCACTGCTGCTTTAAATGAGGATATCTGTTACAGGGTTTCTCTGTTACTGTTAGTGATCTTATATGGGGAAACTCTCTTCCTCCCTTGGAAGCTAGAGAATAGTGTGTGTTTTTTTGTTTGTTTGTTTGTTTTTTGTTATTTAGGATAAGTAGGTTCTTTGAGAACCAACTTTCTACAGCCCTGAAGCTACAGAAGAGTTCCCAGGTGAGTGCCTCCTGGTTCGGGCTGCCAGCGTAGATGACTTCATCATCAGCATGGAGGAGAACCCTTGAAGAGAAGACCATGTGCATGTTGTTTACAAATAGGCTAAACAGAAGTGGTCCCAGTACTGATCCCTGCATGGCACCAACAGTAACACTGCGGGTTTCTGATAGGGTGCCATTAATCCTTACACATTGGGCCCAATTGGTGAGGTAGTTTTGAAACCAAAACACTGTCACTGATGAGAGGCCAAGGGAGGAGAGTTAGGTGAAGAGTAGAGTGTGTTAAAGTTATTTTTCTGTGGATGTTTGAGAAGATAGCTTTGTGTGCAGTCTTCTTTTGTTTGCGTGCAAGGTGCAAAAACAGCAAAAAGAAGGAAAACATTAAAATACACAATGGTCTCTGTTTTTGAATTTTTTCACAGAGTGGCTGCACTGGTTATTAATGTGTTGTAATGAACTGTGATGTATAATTATTTGTTTTCCTTGATTTTACTACTTTTAATATTATTCATTGCACTCTGTAAATTTATTGTGCCTTGCCAGTGTGCTTCTAACAATTTGATTCTTTCTTTGGATTACATTCTGGTATTTTTGTATTGCCCCTTGTCGGTGTATGTATGTGTGTGTATGTGTATATATATATATATATATATATATATATATATATATATATATATATATATATATATACATACTGTATATATATAACATGACAAGTCACTCCCATCTATTCTCTTCCAGTCAACTTGTTCCTGACAACCCGCTCCCATGTCAGCACGCTCTTATGCCAACCCACTCCAGGCAACTCACTCCCTCAGATCAACACTGAACATGTAAATACTCCCTGGGAATTGTCATGCTCCCCTTTCAAATTTGCAAATAAATCTTATCCATCAATGAATAAGCAACTTGCTCCCTCCGATCAACATTGGATATTTAAATACTTAAACACATCTTTTTATATTCTGCATGAGCGTATGAGAGGATTTGTCCTACAGTAATGTAACTTACTGATTAGAGCAAAGATTTGTGCACCTGCAGATCCTGGTTTTGAATCCCACCACCTCAGTGAGCTTGCTGACATCCGAGTTCACAGGAGCAAGGGATTTTTATTGTTTTGTAAAACAACAGAACCGTATACAGAGAACTGCATCATTAAAGCTGATCTGCAAAGTTACCTTTGCCAGATGAAGGATTCCTGTAGTTCATTTTCATAATATTAGGCTATCTTTAGTAAATTATTTTGTCAAACAGAGATTCAGCAAACACATAAGTTGCAAGGTGCCCAACTGAGCATCACACATGGATTCTGGGTAAGCTTCCAGTTGTAGTGATGTGGATCCTGGTGAGCAGGTATTATTTCTATGTTGAATTGCAGTACTCCCCTTTCAAATATGCATCTTGCCACAGAGTTTGCAAATAAAGCTTCTCCACTGATAAGCGAATCATGTGAGTGGGTTGTTCAATTGGAGAGAATGAGTTGTCGGGAGCTGGTTGGCATAGGAGCATGTTGATTTGGGAGCGGGTTGTCAGGAGTGGGTTGACCGGGAGTGAGTTGTCAGGAGCAAATTGACATGTACCCATAAATTTGTTTAATGCATCAGTTAGGGTTAAATGAAAAAAGTCAGGAAATGAAACATTAGGGTTGAGTCCCTACCCCCCCCACACACCCCACACCCCATCCTCCACACACTGACAGATGCCAGGGTGTGCCATTGGGGTTGTGTGGCCCAACTCACCATTCCATGTGTAAGCAGGTTGACATGCTACAGTAAAGGAGAATGGGTGAGATTTAAAGCCTCACAACCCCAGCGTCTGTCAGTCTGTGGAGGAGGCTGTGTGTGGGGAGTAGTCAACACTACGTTTCATTTCCTGGCTTTTTTTGTTTTAGCCCTAAATGATGCATTAGATGCATTTTTTGCCATGAATTTCCTTACTTTTTGAGAAAAAGTAATGTAACAAGTAAAAAACATGTATTGATGGGAGATCGGGGTGCCTTCGGGCCCCATGCTCCCTTCAAGTTCCCCATTTCTCCATAACAATATTCATCTGTGGGAGAGGGGGTACTCTGGACCTGCGCCCCCCCCTCCACATACAGCAGCCCTATAGGGCAAGAAACCCTCATAACACTAATTTGGCAGTATCTCAGGAACCGTAACAGGTAGAAACAAATTTCAAATGTCATTGTAACCGTGGCTGTGAGTAGATCAAGCAACAGTTACCGACTGACCCCATATCTTGCATTTTTTCCAAGATATGGGCACTAAAAAGCACTGGACAGGCACTCTTTGAACCCTTGTGACAGTAATTTCACAATAACTCATGAACCATGCAACATACAAAACAAATTCTACTGCAGACTTACTCTACGATTTCAAATATTTTCTCAGCAGCATAGATCACCTAATGGTGATCTAAGCTGCCAGTAACGAAAAGTCTGTATCATGCTTCGTTTCCAAGATAACGGTGCCAAAAGTTGTGACACAGACTGATATGTAATCCTATGGGAAAAATGTCAACTACTTCATTGAATATCTCTGCAACCGATTAATGCCCCGACACCTAAACAGCACAATTCACATCTCTAGGACATCCCTTCAACATCCTGCAAATTTTAAGTAAAACGATCAAACAGTTGTTGAGATGTGGTCATCCCAATCTGGGCCATCTGGTCTTCCTCATGGACATAGTAAAATATACATATAAAGTTTCCCATAGGATATAATGGGAACTTCAGATTGTAATAACTTTTGAATGGAGTAATATTTGTTCACCAAAGAAACACTGGCATGTTCCTTCACCCAAGCTCTTTTTACATCCCAGGTTTCAGACCAATAGACCACACGGTGTCTGTGCTGTGCCACAGAAAATAAATGCCTATAAGTGGCAAAAAGTGAATTTTTTGGTGCTTCACTGTGTAAAAACCGTACATCTGACCAAAACACAACTTGGCAAATCAAGAGATCTACCATACCAGACTGTGCAATCCGTATTTCGTGCAAATCCATTGAACGGTTGAAAAGTTATTAACATGCACAATTTGAGGTTTAACATTAAAGTGCCTACTTAACCCTAAATATAGGGGCATGACCACACCCCTATAATAACTACTAAAAAACATGTATCGGTGGGAGAGGGCCCCGTGCTCCCACCAACTTGCCCATTTCTGCATAGCAATATGCATCTGTGGGAGTGTGGGTGCTCCAGGCCAGCGCTGTCACATCCGCATAGCTACAGAGGCATACAGCAGCCCTGTAGGCCACTGAAAGCTTGTAACAGTAATTTGTCAATATCTTGGGAACCATAACAGCTAGAAAAAAAATTCAAGTGTCATTGTAACCGTGATAGTGAGTAGATCAAGAGACAATCACAAACCAAACCCATATCTTGCATCATTTCTGAGACATGGGCACCGAAAAGCACTGGACAGGTACTCTTTGAACCCTTTTGACTATAATTTTACAATATCTCAAGAACCATGCAACATATGAAACAAATTCCACTTTAGCCTTACTCTATGATTTAAAATATTTTTCCAATGATATAGAGCACCTTAAAGTGATCTAAGCCACAAGTAGCACAAAGTCTGTATCTCGCTTCGTTTTCAAGATAACGGTGCTGAAAGTTGTGACACAGGACCGCAATGTAATCCTATGGGAAAAACTTCAACTACTCATTGAATATCTCTGCAACCAATTAATGTAACAACACCTAAACAGCATAATTCGTATATTTAGGACATCCTCTCAGCACCCTGCAAATTTCAAGTAAAAAGACTAAATGGTTATTGAGATATGGTCATCCCAATTTAGGCCATCTGGTCTTCCCTAGGGTCATCTGGTCATCCCCATGGACATCGCAAAACATACATATCAATTTTCCCAAAGGATATAATGGGAACTTCAAATTGTAATAACTTTTGAACCGATTAATATTTTTTCACCAAACAAATGCTGGCATGTTCCTTGTCCCAATCTCTTTCTACTTCCCATGTTTGGGACCAATAGACCACACAGTGTCCATGCAGCACCATAGACAAAAATGTGCAAAAGTGGTGAAAAGTGTATTTCTGGGCACTTTGCTGTGCAAAAACCGTATGTCCGACTGAAACGCAACTTGGTAAATCAACAGATCTACCATACCAGACTGTGCATTTCAAATTCTTGCAAATCCATTGAATGGTTGCAAAGTTATTGATGTGCAAAATTTGAGGTTTAACATTAAAGTGCCTACTCAACCCTCAATATAGGAGTGTGACAGCTCCCCTATAATATATATGTTATAGTGTCACACTATATGGCACTATAGTTAGGGTTGAGTAGCCACTTTAATGCAAAACCTCACATTTTGCACCTTAATAACTTTGCCACCATACAACAGATTTGCCTGATATTTCACACACACAGTTTGGTACCATACATCTCTGGATCTGCCAAGTTGTGTTACAGTTGGATGTACAGTTGCCGAGCTACAGAACACCAAAAAATGCAAAAAAACTGACTTTTTGTACATTTGTTTGCTCACACCCACAGCCTACATGGTTTCAGTTCGGTACAAAAACTTCAGGAAAGATCCAGCCTTGGTCACCAATGTGCCTTTCAAAGATTTGGCAAAAACTATTAAACTGTTCAAAAGTTACTCAAAAAATACATTTCTAATTATAGTCATTGGGAAAAGTTAACAAAATCACAAACGTTTTGCAAATGGCCATTTTTACTGTTGTAAATGGCCAAACTTTCATGATTTGCAAAAGTATTTTGAGAAACTATGCTCAAAATTACTGCAAATCTTTGCCACAGTCCTGCAACAAAATGGTTTTATCTTTAGGGCTGAAATTTGCAGGGTAGCAAGCCCTGGTCTCACAGATGTTCCTCTTTTATGGTTTGGTGTGAAAACATTACAGGGGCCCAAAGTTACAGCATTCTGAAGTTCTGCAGTTTCCCCATAGGAAAACATTGCGGCATCCGTAGAGCCTTTTGGAGCCTGTATCTCGAAAATGGTTTTGGATACAGACTTTTTGTTGCAAAAGTACATAGTCCCCCCAGGGGACTAAGCCCAGAACTCAGTTGGAAGGTCCTGAAATCCATTAAATTTGAATTTTGTTTTTACCTAGTACGGTTCCTGAGATACTTGCAATTTATTGTTCCAGTTGCTTATTTTCACATCTGAGGACCACTATTATGACCTATAGGGCTGCTGTGTGGCTCCATACTTATGTGTAAGTGGGAGTGCAGGGCCTGGAAGGTCTGCACTGCCACAAACACATGGGCCCCACTCTCCCACCAGCACATACCGTTTACTATTAATTTTGCACTTTCTCAAAAAGAAGGGAAATTTATTGCAAAAAACTCTGTTAATGCATCAGTTAGGGTTATTTCCACAGTGACAAAAGTGTGAAAATGTGATATTAGGGCTAGCAGACCCTGACCCCCAATCTCCCCTTCCCCCCTCCTCCACAGACCAACAGATGCCGAGGTGTGCCATAGGGTCATGCTGCCTAACTCTCACCCCATTCTCCTTTACTATAGCATGTCAACTTATTTACATATGGAATGTGTTGAGAGTTGTGCCGCACAACCCTATGGCACATCTCGGCATCTGTTGGTCTGTGGAGGAGGGGGGGTGGGGTGGTTGGGGGGTCAGGGTCTGCTAACCCTAACATCACATTTTCACTCTTTTTGCATTGTGGAAACAGCCCTAACTGATGATTAATGGAGTTTTTTTGCAATGAATATATCTATTTGGTTGAAACATATCAGGTGACCGTGCATATATCAGAGTGCATTCCTGCACTTTTATCCCCTTCAAAACAATTTTGCCATTTTATAAGATAGATAACCCACTCTATGGTGTGCTGTTGTGCTCTGATATATGCACACCTTGGGTGATGATGCACACCAAGACGTGCTTATATCAGAGTGTGACCGCATACCTAAGAGAGGGTTATCTCTTACATATATATATATATATATGTATATATAGAGATACAGTAAATAAACATGGAAACATAGAAGTTGTTGGCAGATAAGGACCACAAGGCCCATCCAGTCTGCCTATATATATATATATATATAGAGAGAGAGAGAGAGAGAGAGAGAGAGAGATTATGGTAGCACGGTAATGCTACCATAGTTAGGGTTGAGGAGCCATTTACATGTTAAACCTAAAATTTTGTACCTTAATAACTTTGCAACTGTTCAATGGATTTGCCTGAAATTTGGAATACACAATCAAGAACCATACATCTTGGGATCTGCCAACTTTTGCACTGTTTGGATGTACAGCTGTGGAGTCGTTAAGCATGATCTGCACGTGTGTTTACACTTTTTTGAATTATTTGCTCGTCCCTACAGGTTGCACGGTTTGCACGACCGGTCCAAAAACTTCAGGGAATGTGCGGCCATGGTCCCCAATGTGCCTTTTGAAGAGTTCATGAAAAAATATTAAACAGTTCAAAAGTTATTCAAAAAACAATTTCCCATTATAAGTCAATGGGAAAAGTTAACAAAAAGTTCGACAGTGTGGCAAATGCACTTTTTAGTGTCGCAAATGGCCCTAGTAGTGTCACAAATCTGCCATTTTGTTTTCAGTTGGTGATCAGAAAAATGCATGGCATTTAAATTTGAGGCCCTCTAGCAATACAGTTCTTTTTGTGTTTACCTAGTCGGACCCTGAGGATGCTAGGCATGTCTTAATTTTGAGGTTAAACACCCTAGAAATATGTTTTTCCAATTTCTGGAAAAAGTAGTGTCTCAAAGTAGCGTTGCACTCATGAAAGTGTTGCAAATTTTTGCGAAAGCTTTCACAAATCACGACACTACTTTGCGACACTATGCCCAAAATAACAGGAATTCTTTGTCACCCTGTTGCAAATGAACGGTTTGGTCTTTTGGGCTGAAATTTGGAAGGAAGACAGCCAACATCTCATAGATGTGCCTTTTGGTGGCTTGGTGACAAAATATTGCATGGATGCAAAGTTACGGTACTCCGAAGTTTACACTTTTTCCCATAGACTAACATTTGGTGTTCGCTGCATGACAGGAATTCTTTGCCACCCTGCTGCAAAATAATGGTTTGGTCATTTACACTGAAATTTGGAGGGAAAAAAGCCAACGTCCCACAGATGTGCCTTTTGGTGGTTTGGTGAAAATATATTACAGGGCGGCAAAGTTATGGCACTCCGAACTTCTCTTTTTTTCCCATAGGATAACATTACGGCGTTCGCCGCGCCTTTTATGGCCTGTATCTCGTAAACGGTGAGAGATACAGACTTTTCATCAGAAAAGTGCTTAGCCCCCTACTGGGGGCTAAGTACAGAACTAGCCAGGAAAGTCATAAATCATATGACTTTTAAATTTTTTTCTATGTCATACGGTTCCTGAGATATAAGCAATTTAGTATTCCAACTCCTCATTTTCTGCTCTGAGACCCATTATTATGAATACATTCTTTGTACTCACTGTCTTTCTCTATGTAGCTTTTGGGGAAAAACAGCCAGTGCACTTACATTACTGTTACCCTTACCACTTCCGCTTGCAGTTCTGTATCCGTTTCACTTACCATTCCCGTCTATGCCTCCATGTGCGTTACCTTTTGCATTTTCATTTGCACTAGCATTTGCATTATTTTTAACATTTGTGTCTACAGTACTGTTTCTCTTTTCTGTTTTGCTTTGCGTCACCATGCACATTACTATTTGCGTTTGCGGGCACCGCATTACTATGTGACAAGACATCACATGGCGGGAGCTTGGGGGTTCCTCCACCACATTACATTCACTGTTTCTCATTATCATTCTCAAAAAGAAGGGAAATTAGAGGCAAAAACTTTGTTTAATGCATCAGTTAGGGTTGTTCCGTAGTGACAAAAGCAAGGAAATTCGATGTTAGGGTTGAAATCCCCCTTGCACTCCTCCAGCCCACCCCTCCAAACGGCATCAGGGTGCATGTTGGAATCATCAGTCCTAACTTCTTTCTACACATAATGGGGTGAGAGTTAGGGCTGATGACCCCAGCGCACACCCAGATGCCAGTTGGGGGGGTGGGCTGGAGGGGTGCAAGGCGGGTTTCAACCCTAACATCGAATTTCTCATTTTGTCCCTGGAACAACCCTAACCAATGCATTAAACAGGGTTTTGCCTCTAATATATATATATATATATATATATATATATATATATATATATATATATGTATATATTTATGAAAAATTCCATTTAATGCATCACTTATGGTTGTTCACAGTGACAAAAGCAAGGAACTCGGTGTTAGGTTTGCCACTCCTTGCACCCCATGGTCACCCTGTCCCCACCAACAGGAATTGGGTGTGTTTGGGGTCATCGGGCCTAACTCTCACCACATTCTATCTGTAAATAAGCTGAAGTGATGCAGTATAGGAGAATGAGGTGAGAGTTAGGACCGATGACCCCAGTGCACACCCTGATGCCTGTTGGTGGGGACAGGGTGGGTGTGGGGTGCAAGGGGTGGCAATGCTAACACTAAATTTCCTCGCTTTTGTCACCGTGGAACAACCCTAAATGATGCATTAAATGGAGTTTTTTGCCATGACTTTCCCTTATTTTTGAGAATGTGCGCCATAAATAGTGAATGGAATGTGGTGGGGGGGCGCTGAGCTCACTTTGCTGTGCAAAAACTGTATGACCAACTGAAATGAAAATTGGTAAATGAAGACATGGACCATGGCACACTGTGTGTCCAGAATTGTGTGAACATCCATTCAGTGGTGCACAGCACCATGAGCAAACAACATAACATGCACAAGTCAGCAATCGTAAGTGACAGCAACCCAAAACTTGTCACAGTCAAAGACGTATTATAAATCTTTGTACATTCCAAATGCCAGGCAAATTAGACATAAGGTTCAGAAGTTATTGAAGCATAATGAACCAAATTTCCATTAGTTGGAGTGGCATAATTCCACATCTGTTAATATGTTACATACCAAACCACTTCAAGGCACCTCCATACCACTAGGGCTACCTATGCTATAAATTTCATGCCAGTGGCACCATGCAGAATGCTATGCACAAAATGTTAACTGCATCAAGTAGTAGCTCCACAGTGCATAATTTTTACAACATGGAAACAACATTATTCACATCCCCTGGATATCCACTCAACACCCTCCAAATTTCATGTGAAAAGACCAAATCATTCCAGAGATATTCAATTTTTACATTTCTGCACCTTTAAGAAGTCTTCCACCACAAAATAGTGGAAATCGTGGCCAAAAATGCACTAAAATGGCAGATCTGGAGGATGAAAAATCTGTAACTGCATGGGTGGCCAACTTCAGATGGCAATAACTCTGGAGCGGCACAACATTTTTTCACCAAACAAAAACTGGCATATTCCTTAAACACAGGTCTTTCTTCATGACAAATTTCAGAGCAATCAGCTGCACACTGGCTACACTATGAAACTGTGCAGGAGTGCCACAAATAACATTTTTGCCACTTCGCTACACAAGAACCATATATTTGACAGACCCAAAAATTGTTAAAAGAAGACACGTACCATAGCACACTATGGGTCCACAATTGTGCATACATCCATTTAATGGTCACACAGCGCCATGAGCAAACAACGTAACGTGCACAATTCAGCAACCGTAAGTGCCAGCAACCCCAAAATTGTCACAGTCAAAGATGTATTATAAATCTTTGCACATTCCAAATGTCAAATTGGAGACACAGTTCAGAAGTTACTGAAGAGAATAATTAACCACATTTTAATTCATCACAGTGGCATAGTTCCACACCTGTTAATGTTTTACACACCAAACCACTTCAAGGCACCTCTGTACCACTAGGGATACCTACGCTATAAATGTAAAGGTAGTAGCACCATGCAGAACGCTATGCGCAAAACATTAAATGTGTCACACAGTATCTCTGCAGCAGATAATTTTTCCAACAAGTAAACAGCATTATTCACATCTCCAGGACATCCATTCAGCACCTTCCAAATTTCATCTGAAAAGGCCAAACTGTTCTAGAGACATTCAACTTTTATGTTTCTGCACCTTTAAGAAGTCTTCAACCACAAAATGACAGAAATCATGGCAAAAAATGCACTAAAATGGCAGACATGGTGGCAGAAAAATCTGTAACTGTGAGGGGGGGGCCAACTTCAAATAGCAGTAACTCTGGAATAGAACACCATGTTTTCACAAAACAAAAACTGACATATTCCTTGAACAAAGGGTTTTCTACATGGCCAGTTTCATATCAATCAACCACATACTGGCTGTGCTATGCATTACAGAAGATAGTGCATAAAAATAGCAAAAACATAATGTTTTGCACTGCACTGCACAAATGCAAAAACACAAACGGTAACGTTAATGCAAATGGTGATGGCAACAGTGAGGTAAAAGAAAATAGTAATGGTAACGCAAATGCAAGAGCAAACAGTAACACACACAGTGACGCAAACAGAAATGATAATGCAAACAGTAAGAAAAGTGCAAGTGCAAACTTAAATGAAAACAGAAATGGTAACGCAAATGGTTACGCTAACGCTAACGGCAACAGAAATGCAAATGGTAATGAAAACGGTAATGAGAGTGCAAACAGTAACAGAAATGCAAATAGTAATGGCAGCAGTGACGCAGAAAGAAACAGTTATGCACTCGACAAAAGAAACGCTACCAATAAAGCAAACGCTAAGGCCAATGGAAATGCAAATGGTAATGAACATGCAAACAATAATGGTAACGCAATTGGAATGCAAACAGTTACGGTAACACCAACAATGATGTCAAAAGAAACAGTAACACAAACAGAAATGCAAATGCACGCTTGTACACAAACACAAATGGTAACAAACACAGTGATGCAAAAGTAAAGGCAAACAAAAATGGTAACAGAAAAGCAAACTGTAACAGTAAGGCAAATGCAAGCATAAACGCAAACACAAAGGGTAACGCACATGGTGACATAAACGGAAATGCTAATGCAAATGGTAACAGAAATGCAAGCGGGAATGCTAACGGTAACAGTACTATGAAAGCACACCCTTTTTTTCCCAAAAAGATGCATTCAGAAACACAGTGAATACAAATAATGTATGCATAATAATGACCCTCGCAGCAGAAAATGAGCACTTGGAATACTAAATTCCTTATATCTCAGGAACTGTACGACGTAGAAAAAGTGTTTAAATCTCATGTTATTTATGACTTTCCAGACTAGTTTTGTACTTAGCCCTCTGGCAGGGAGCTAAGCATTCTTCTTACGAAAAGTCTGTATCTCGAACCGTTTTTGAGATACGGGCCCCAAAAGGCGAGGTGGATGCCGTAATGTTAGCATATGGGAACAACTGTCAACTTTGGAGTAGCATAACTTTGCAGCCCTCTAATATTTTTTTATCAAACCACCAAAAGGCACATCTGTGGGATCTTGACTTTCTTCCCCCCAGATTTCAGCCCAAAAGACCAAACTGTTCTTTTGTAGCAGGGTGGCAAAGATTCCCTATTGTTTTGGCCATAGTGTCGAAAAGTACTTTGGCAAATGACGGACACTTTCGCAAATGAAATCATGAAAGTGTCACATATGTGAAAGTACTTTGCAACACTACTTTTTACAAAAATTTAAAAAACATATTTCTGGGGTGTTTTACCCCCAAAAAAGACATGGCTAGCATCCTCAGGGCTCGACTAGGTAAACACAACAAGAATTGTGTCCCTGGAGGGTCCCAAATGTAAATGCCAAGCATTTGTGTGACCACCAACTGAAAACAAGATGGCTGATTCGTGACACTACAAGGGTCATTTGCAACACTAAAAACTGCATTTCTGACACTGTGGAATAGTTTGTTAACTTTTCCCATTAACTATAATGGGAAACTTGTTTTTGAATAACTTTTGAACTGTTTAATATTTTTTCACGAAATCTTTGAAAGACACATCAGGGAACCATGCTGCATGTTCCCTGACAGGTTTGGACCAGTCACACAAACCATGTGGGCTGTAGGCATGAGCAAAGAATGCACAAAAATGCATAATTTTTGCATTTTTCAGCACTCTGTAGCTCTGCAACCATAAGTCTGACCATAACAAACCTTGGCAGGTCCTGAGACCTATGGTACCAGACTGTGCATGTCAAATTACAGGCAAATCTGTCATATGGTGGCAAAGTTATTAAGCTGCCACATTTCAGATTTAACTTTAAATGGGGTCATCCCTAAGTGTAGTGGCACTACTGTGCCACTATTTTATATATATATATATATCTATATATATATATATATATATATATATATATATATAAGTAGTGGTGTGGTCGCACCACTATATTTAGGGTTAAGAAGGCGTGTCTATGTTAAAGTCAAAATTTTGGGTGTTAATAACTTTGGACCCATTCAATGGATTTGCTTGCAATTTGGCATGTGCGGTGGGGCATGGCAGGTCTCTTGATCTGCCAAATTTCGGTTTGGTTGGACTTATGGTCTTTGTGCACAAAAACACTGAAAAATGCAAAATTATCCAGTTTTGGAGGCAGTTTGTCTGTGACCCTGCATGGCTGTCATGTGGCATGCTTCTCTGCAAGATGGCTCATCTGAAAGAGCTTGGCTGCCTGAACATGGTGCTTTTCATTTGATGAAAAAATATTACGGCATTCAAAAGTTATGCCATTTTTAAGTTCCCATTATAAGTCAATGGGAAAATTTATATGGTTGTTTTGCAAACAAAGAATGAGGTTCTGGCCATCTGGTCCCACCTGGTGGTCAAAGAATTTGCAGCCTCGCGGTTCAAGAATCTTTATCCCTGAGAATTCTTTGACTGCGAGGTACGCCGTCTTTTTTTTGGCTTTTCAGAGCCATACTGCAGTGCTTAACTCCATTCAGAGTAAGCTCCGTCTTTTAGAAAAACAATTTAAAAGAAAATAAAACTCAGGTCTGAGGCTAAATCAGTTAAACTAGTAGCATTGTAATGTAAAAAAAATACCTCTCAACAGACTACTAGTTGAGTAACTGCTGTTGGCTTGTTGTTAAAAAACAAATTGAGCAACTCCATCTCCAGCATTTATAGTCCTGAAAAGTAAGTCCAGCAATGCATTTCAAAGTCAAATGTCTCCACTCCCATTCCCGGTCTGCACCCCGCCCCTTGCCCCCACTGATGGCACCGACATCCTGATGGCTAAGATCTACAGCATGTTTTTTTTTTTTAATGCACCCTTGCCTCTCTCAGTTAGATTTGTGCAGGGATGCATGCAGGCTAGTTTTCTTCTGGGTTGGAAAACATAAGTTGAAAGTCATTTTTGAGTTGAATTTGTTCTACCTGTCAGAGCACCGAGACTCACAAAGGAAAACCGACACTGGCATCCTTATGTTTTTTTTCTATCTTTCTCTCTCTAATTTTTAACAAACCATCAAGTCTCAGTTAAGGTTCATGCTGGGATGCAGGCACATTTTGAGTTAGTTATACTACATGTTTACTGTGCTGATTTTGAATAGAGAGCCGAGTGCATTTAGAATGAATAAACCGAGTCATCATCATGTCAGCAGCAGGCTCGAGCAGTAAACTGAACCTTGAGGCATGGCTTCACTGTTAGCAGCCATAACATGTATTGAGATCACACAAATAGATACCAAGACACAATAAATCATATGTTAGTGATTTTATTCAGCATGCAAGTGCACAATTAAACACACTGGAGCCAACAGCTACTTTCCTGTCCCCTTTAAATATCTCAGAAACGGTTTGGTCTTTTTACTTGAAATTTTGAGGGTGTTCTTGGCATGTCCTGTAGATGTGAATTACGGTGCTTATGTGTTAGAGAATTTTTTTTTTTTTTTGTGGAGATATTGTGTGAAGCAATTTACGTGTTGTGGACAGTGTTTTGCATCCTGCTGGTGGCTTGAAATTAATAGGGTACCTGGTCTTAGTGTCATGGATGTAGTTTTCGGTTGTTGTGCCTGTAAAATGTTAACAGGTATGCAATTCTGCACCTCTGATGAATGAAAATCTCAAACTTTTATGTGTTATATCTCGGACACTGGTTGGTGTTTTACATTGAAATTTGGAGGGTGTTGATGATACACACGGGTTTACAAGTTGGTGGGAGTGCAGGTCCCAAAGAGCCCATGCTCCACCAACCTCCACAGGTTGGTGGGGTGCAGGGCCGAAGGGATCGCCTCCCATCAACTGCAGGTTGGTGGGAGTGCAGGGCCCAAAGGGCGTGCTCTCCCACCAAGTTATGCACGTTGTTAGGAGTGCAGGGCAACTTGCGCATGTTCTTGCTTTTCTATGTTTTCTCAAAAAGTAAGAAAATTCTATGCAAAAAACTGCGTTAATGAATCATTTAGGGTTAAAGCACAAAAAGAAATGAAATGAAAAATCTTTAGGACTGCCCCTTCCACGGACCCTCCAATCATCCCAAAATTGACAAATGATGGGGTGTGTCATTGGGGTCATGAGGCCTAAATTATCACCCCTTTCTTTTTTGCTATCCCTTGTCAATATGATTACACATGGTATGGGGTGACATTTAGAGCTCACAACCCCAATGACACACTCCATCATTTGTCAATCTTGGGATGATTGGGGGGTCGGAGGGGGAGGGGCAACCCTAAAGATTTTTCATTTCCTGACTTTTTGTGCTTTAACCCTAAATGATGTATTAACGCAGTTTTTTGCATATATATATATATATACACACACACACATACACAGTATGTATATGTGTGTATATATATATATATATATATATATATATATATATATAGATGTATTATAGTGTGCAGTAGTGCCACTGTAGTTAGGGTTGAGTACCCCTTTTAAGGTTAAATTGTGAAATTTTGCGGCTTAATAACTTTGCTACCATGTGACAGATTTACCTGAAATTTGGCATGCACAGAGCAGTATAATAAATCTCTGGATATATCAAGTTTTGTAATGGTCAGATATACAGTTGCAGAGCTATAAAGCACAATAGAAAGTCATATTTATGCTTTTTTGTGCATTCTTTGCTGGCATCTACAGGTCGAATGGTTTGCATGACCAGTCCAAAACCTTTAGAGAACATGCAGCCAGGGACCTTGATGTGCCTTTCGAAGATTTCATGAAAAAATATTAAACGATTCAAAAGTTATTCAAGAAACAAATTTCCCATTATAGTCAAAGGGAAAAGTTAAACTATTCGACAGTGTCACAAATGCAGTTTTTAGTGTCAGAAATTACCCCTGTAGTGTCATGAGTCAGCAATTTTTTTTTCAGTTACTGGTCACAGAAATGCTTGTCATTTAAATTTGGGACCTTCTAGGGACACAATTCTTTTTGTGTTCATCTAGTCGAGCCCTAAGAATGCTAGCCATGTATTTTGGGTTAAACACCCCAGAAATATGTTTCTCAAATTTTTGTAAACTGTAGTGTCACAAAGTAGTGTCGCATTTGCCACACTTTAGTGATTTTATTTTGCAAAAATGTCGTGATTTGCCACACTACTTTGTGACACCATGCACAAAACAGAAGGGTATCTTTGCCTCCCTGCTGCAAAAGAACAGTTTGGGCTATTGGCCTGAAATTTGGAGGGAAGAAAGTCAAGATCCCACAGATGTGTCTTTTGGTGGTTTGGTGACAAAATATTACAGGGCTGCAAAGTTACTGCACTCCAAACTTGAATATTTTTCACATAGACTAACATTACGGCGTCCACCGCACCTTTCGGGACCCGTATCTCGAAAACGCTTCAAGATATGGACTCTTCGTCAGAAAAATGCTTAGTCCCCCACTAGGGGGCTAAGTGCAAAACTAGCCAAGAAAGTCATAAATCATATGAAATTTTAATTTATTTTCTATGTTACTGTTCCTGAGATAGAAGCAATTTAGTATTCCAAGTGTTCATTTTCTGCTCCGAGGGCCATTATTATGCATGCATTCTTTGTATTCACTGTGCTTCTGAATGCACTTTTTGAGGGGAAAGAGTGGGTGCATTTCCATTATTTTATTTTTTTTATTTATTAAATTCTCGGATTACAAATACCTTTGAGCAGAAACTGCTTGTTTACAAAGGTTCCACGTCAAAGGATGAGGGTCAACATACATACAGAGGTAGTAAAAGAATGCACAATAAACAACCAAAACAGCTGAAAGAAAAAATAAAGATAACATACTTTGAGATAATATTCATATAACTAGCAGCTTGAGTAGGCAGCTGGCTGTGGTAATAATAAGAGACAGATGGAACCATAGGCAATTATCATTGCAGGCGTGCGACCGGGAGAGGAAGTTGGCAGGCTAATGGGCCACTGTCCGATGGTGGTGGAAAATGTCTTGTACCAGTGGAGATGCAAAGCAGGAAAGGAGTCACAAGGAAGGCCCAGTGCCAGAAGGAATGAGACTGGGAAAGGGCGGGCTGTGAGAC
Organism: Neoceratodus forsteri; assembly: GCA_016271365.2. Lineage (NCBI taxonomy): Eukaryota > Metazoa > Chordata > Ceratodontiformes > Ceratodontidae > Neoceratodus > Neoceratodus forsteri. The sequence continues at coordinate 782,451,548 of CM057458.1, read as the reverse complement.
ATGAGTGAGTTGGGAGGTGTTTAGAGAGATTTCTGTTCAGAGAAGCAGTCACATTGAGTGGTAGAGGTGAGGTAAAGTTTGATATTCCTTTTGAAGGGTCCAAGTGTAGTAGAGGAAAGTGCTTCTTTATTGAGGGAATTGAACCATTTAGTGGCTCTATAGATAAAGGACCACTGACCCATGGAGGTACGACATCTTGGAACCTGAAAGGTTAGAGATTGGGCACCACATGTTCGTTGAGTGCCAATGTAGGTAGTAAGGAGTGAGCTAACACCAGGTGACATGAAACCGAGGAGAATCTTTTGGTAAGTAAGCAGGTCTGGTATTGTATTCTGCTGAGTAGGGGTAGCCAGCTGGCCTGTGTGCATAGAGGTCACAGGTGTGAGTTTGTCGGGCTGCACCCATTAGTAGTCTACAGGCTTTGTTGAGAGAAACTGAGATCCTGCGGAGGGCACTTGTTGAGGCAGAGCCATAGATGGCAAGGCTGTAGTCAATGATAGAGGTGACAGAGCTGTAGATGGCTAGTTTCAGGGCATCTGCAGGCATACAGTGCTTGTGTTTGTGTAGTAGTCCAATCCGTACAATGGCAGTCTTGGCAACAGTGTCATTATGCCGAGTGTAGGAGAGGGTACTATCCAGGGTAATACCAAGGTACTTGAACTTCTTGACATGTTCGAGTGGGTTCCCAGCGTGGTTCTTGATGGTGAGGGACAGAGAGTTGTGCCTGCTCTGTCGGTTACAGAAGGACATGGCTTTAGTCTTGCTGTGGTTCAGGACAAGTTTATGAGAATTGAACCAGTCTTCGATGCACTTGAAGTGGAGCTGCAGCTGGGATTCAAGGACTGTAATGTCATGGTGTCTGGAAAACAGGACAGCATCGTCTGCGTATAGTAATATTTTTTGGTGGCAGGCACTGGGGAGATTGTTGATGAAGAGGGAGAAGAGTAGAGGGCCCAGAATAGACCCCTGGGGGACTCCAGAGTGGACTGGTTTCTCATCCGAAGAGATCCCTGCAATCCTTACACACTGGATCCGATTATCAAGGTAGCTGGTGAACCATGGAAGGGCATCACTGGAGATCCCAATGGAGGGCAGTTGCTTGAGCAGTAGGGGGGGTGGTTAACTGTGTCGAATGCCTTGGTAAGGTCTATAAATACTGCCCCTCCACAATTCCCTTTGTCAAGCGTGGCATGGATGAAGGTTATAAATTCCAGTAGTGCAGTGGTAGTGCTGTGCCCTTTTCTGAAGCCATGCTGCTCTGGGCACTGTACATTGTACTTATCCAGGAATTCAACTAGTTGGTCTGACACTATTCGCTCCAGTGCTTTAGATAGTGGGGGAAGGAGTGAGATAGGTCTGTAATTGGTGTGGAGCGTCCTATCTCCGCTTTTGTGAACCAGTGTGACAGTGGCTTTCTTCCAGAGAGAGGGGAAATGGCCCAATCTAAGCGAGAGATTGAAGATCTTTGTAAGTGGTTCTAAGATTTCATCAAGGACTTGTGCCAGCAGTTTCAGGTCAAGGGAGTCACCACTGTACCCTTGTTTGCTGATGGCCTTTTGAATGTATTTTCTAGCTACTTGTGGTGGGACCTCCTTAAAAAAAAACTTTGGGGTTGTACGTTCTAGTTGGGGGGTAACTTGGGAAGAGCTGGAGGGGAGGTCGTCGAAAAAATTTGGTGGAAGGACACTGTCCAGGTTTGTAAATGCATTATTAAAAGTGCTGGTGATGGTACCTAGGTCGAGTGTAGGAGTGCCATGAAGGTTGAGCATAGTGGGTGGTGCTTTAGGATCCTTGCCTGTCAGTTCTTTCATGTTGTTCCAGAATTTTTTCCCTTGGTTCCAAGAGTTGGTCAGAGCCTCTTTGAAATAGCTGCATTTAGCATTCCATATTTTTTCGAGTGCAATCATTTCTGGCTGCTTTGTATAATTGTATGTTTACTTGCATCAGAGTCGCAAGTGCACAATGCCAGAGGTGGTCTCTGTGCTTGAGTAGAGTTAAAAGGTCAGTAGTAACCCAGGGGTTGGTCTGTCCTTTGACCTTCATCTTTTTCACTGGTGCATAGATGTCACTGGCTTCATTGAAATGTTTGATAAATAGGTCCAGAGCTTTGTTGGTGTCACTGAGGGAGTCGAGCACTGCCAAGTTCAGCCTGGTTAGATGGGATTTTAACAGCTGGAGGTGCCCTTGTTTGATAACTCTGGCATAGGTAAGCTTGGGAGGGGGCTTGTAGTATTTGTTTGACCAGGAGCAGATGACAGGCAAGTGGTCACTTATTGTATCCAGGAGTACAGAAACATTGGAGATGCGTTCAGGGTGGTTAGATAGAATCCAGTCTAGAAGCGTAAGGGAGCCTGTCCTATAGTTACACCTAGTGGGGGCATTGACCAGTTGAGTGAAGTGATGCACCGCAGCTGCATCCTTATAGGTAGTGGCCTCAGGGAGAGCCAGTTAATGTTAAAACCACCCATGATTATGGTTTCAGAATTATGTTGCTGGACCCTTAGATATTCCATGATGCTATAGAAGCCAGTGGCCTGGTCTCTTGGGGGTAGGTAAACTGAGATGACAGTAAGTTCCTTGTTATGTGCACCAAGGAGGATTTTGATTGTGAGGACCTGAGAGGAGTTGCTCAGGCTAGGGGATGGGATGATGTGACCCATAAGGGTATCCTTAAGATAGATGGCGCAGCCCCCGTCCCGTTTAGCAATCCTGTCTTGCCTGAATGCAGTAGCCAGGGATAGAGACTGAGGTATCAGGGATTTTAGGGTTTAGCCATGTTTCCACAACTGAGAGGACATCAGGGTTGTGCTGTAGGATCCATGTTTGGAGGGAATCAAGTTTGTTGAGGATGCTGCAGGTGTTGATGGATGCCATGGTGAGTGTCCCTGTCCTTCTGCTTGGTGCCACTGCTGGCTGCCAAGGTGGTCCTGGGTTGGGGTGAACATTTCCTGAGAGCAGGAGCAGCATAAGGAGAATTTGTAGGAGAAAGGATTTCAGCATCTTGTAGATACCTGGTGGTTAAGTCACAAGCCAAAAGAAATTATCAACAGCTGAGGTCCAGAGTCACAGAATGTGTTAGAATTCCTGAAGGTGATGAACTGTGCCTGCACATATGCAGGATATGAAATCCTTTTGTCTGCATGCTTCTTTGTCATTCAAAGAGGTTGTTGAAAAGCCCACATACAGATCATGGAGCAGGTCAGATGAAAATGTGGATTGAAGCAGGACCTAGAGTCACTGAGTTTGTCAGACTTAGTTGCTTGACTTATGTTTTGCTTGGGATAGCTTCCAAAAAGTTGATTTTTAAATGAAAAATGCAGATACCTGGTGATGATGTTTTGCAGAAATCCAGTTCAGGAGACTTTCACAGATGTAGTGAGCAAGAATGGTGTAGTTACTCCAAGCAGAAAACCATGTAAATCCACAAAAACTAAGCTACAGACACAGACACAGACAAGCAGCCACCACACAGTAGCTACGGCACTTACTTTACATTTAGCGTTTCTGCTTGCATTTCCGTGACCTTTTGCATTAGTGTTTCCATTTATGTCGCCATGTGCATTACCCTTTGCGTTTGCGTTTGCATTACTGTTATTATTTGCATTTCCTTTACTGGTTTATTTTGTGTTTGCATTTCCTTTTGCATCACTGTGTGCATTGCTATTTGCATTTGCGTACGTGCTTCCATTTGCATTTCTTTTTCCTTTGCGTACGTGCTTCCATTTGCATTTCTTTTTCCATTGGCATCATCATTGCTGTTACCATAAGTGTTTGCATTTCCAGTTGCATTACCATGACCGTGCATGTAACGATTTGCATTTACTTACGTGCTAGCGTTTCAACTTCTGTTTCTGTTACTGTTCCCTTTGGCATCCTCCTTGCTGTTACCATAACCATTTGCGTTTCCACTTGCGTTAACATTACCAAAGGACCCTGCTCTAGCACCACCACATTCAATTCACTATTTATACTGCACATTCTCAAAAACAAGGGAAATTCATGGCAAAAACTCTGTTTAATGCATCAGTTAGGGTTGTTCCACAGCGACAAAAGCAAGGAAATTCGATGCTAGGGTTCCCACATCTTGCACCCCACACCCACCCTGTTCCCACCAACAGGCATCGGGGTGTGCGTTGGGGTTGTCGGTCCTGACTCTCACCCCAGTCTCCTATACTGCACCACCTCAGCTTGTTTACACATGGGGTGAATATATATATATATACACAAATATATAGTATATATATATATATATATATATATATATATGATACATGATGGGCCAGAGTGGGACATGGAAAATATTCTCAATCCTGCAGAGTGAGCTGTGTATTCTCATGAGTGCCGTGTGCCTTACCCTTTGCATTTGCTCTTGCATTTGTGTTACTGTTATCATTTTTGTTTGCGCTTACTTTTGCATCACTGTGTACATCACCTTTTGCGTTTGCATTACTGTTACCATTTGCATTTCCATAACCATTAGCATTTACTTTTAAGTCACCATGTACATTACCCTTTGCGTCTGTGTTTGCACTTGCGTTTGCATTTCCATGACTGTTTTTGTTTGCATTTCCTTTTGCATCACCGTATGCGTTACTATTAGCATTTGCATTTCCTTTGGTGTCATTGTTGGTGTTACCATAAGCGTTTGCATTTCCAATTGCGTTACCGTGAGTGTTACATTTTGCATTTGCGTACGTGCTTGCGTTTGTGTTTCTGTTTGTGTTAGTATTCTTTGGCATCATCGTTAGTGTTACCATAACAGTTTGCATTTCCAATTGCATTACCATTACTTTTTGCAAGCTCATTACCATTTGCGTTTGCATTTTTGTTGGCCATAGTGTTTGCATTTTCAGTAGCATTTCCTTTGTTGATTGCATTACTGTTTCCTTCTGCATTGCCATTGCCATTACAGTTTGCATTTCCATGTGCATTTCTGTTGCCATTAGCATTTGAATTACTGTTTGTGTTACCATTTCTGTTTTCAGTAATGTTTGCGCTTGCATTTCTCTTAACGTTTGTGTTATCGTTTAAGTTTGCTTCACCATGTGCGTTACCATTTGTGAGAGCATTTGCCTTACCGTTAGCATTACTATTTTATTTTACCTCACTGTTTCCATCATTGTTTGCATTAACATTACTGTTGTGTTTTTGCGTTTGGGTAGTGCAGTGCAAAATATTATGTTTTTGCTATTTTTCTGCACTGTCTTCTGCTATGCATAGCACAGTCAGTGTGTGGTTGATTGGTCTGAAACTTGACAGGTACAAAGACCTTTGTTCAAGGTACATGCCAGTTTTTGTTTGGTGAAATAATATTCAGTTCCAGACTTATGGACATTTGAAGTTGACCCGCATCGCAGTTACTGATTTTTCTCCTGCAAGGTCCACCATTTTAATGCATTTTCAGCTGCAATTTTTGCCATTTCATGGTGGAAGACTTCTTAAAGGTACAGAAACATAAAAATTAAATATATCTGGAACGATTTTGTCTTTTTACATAAAATTTCGAGCATGCTGAGTTGATGTCCTGGAGATGTGAATTATGCTATTTACATATTTGAGAAATAATTTGCTGTGAAGATAATGCATGATGTAGTTAACATTTTGCGCATAGAGTTCTGCATGGCACTACTGCTTTTAAATTTATAGCGTAGGTAACCCTAGTGGCACAGAGGTGCATTACAGTGGTTTTGTGTGTGAAACATTAACAGGTGCGGAATTATGCCACTCCGATGAATGAAAATTTGGTTTATTATGGTTCAATAACTTCTGAACTGTTTGTCTGATTTGCCTGGCATTTGGAATGTACAAAGATTTCTAATTCATCTTTCACTGTGCCAATCTTTAGCTCACTGGCTCTTATGGTTGCTGAATTGTGCATGTTATGTTGTTTGCTCATGGCGCTGTGTGACCGTTGAATGGATGTACACACAATTCTGGACACATGGTGTGCCATGGTACATGTCTTCATTTAACAATTTTCATTTCAGTCAGTCATACAGTTTTTGTGCAGTGAAGTGACAAAAAATCTCATGGTGGGCCCTGCACTCCCACCACCACAGTCCATTCACTATTTATAGTGCACATTCTCAAAAAGAAGGGAAATTCATGGCAAAAAACTCCATTTAATGCATCAGTTAGGCTTGTTCCACAGCGACAAAAGCAAGAAAATTTGGTGTTAGGGTTGCCACCCCTTGTACCCACCCTCAACCCGCCCCACCAACAGGCATCAGGGTGTGCATTAGGGTCATCGGGTCCTGTCACCCCATTCTCCTATACTGCACCACCAGCTTGTTTATATTTGGAATGGGGTGAGAGTTAGGGCGAGACCACAATGTCTGTTGGTGGGGGCAGGTGGGCGTGGTGCAAGCAACTCTTGCTGAATTCCTTGCTTTTGTTTCTTGGAACAACCCTAACTGATGCATTAAAGGGATTTTTGCCATGAATATATGTATATATATATATATATACACACACACACACAAGTGTGTGTATATCTATATGTATGTATGTATATATATATATATATATATATATATATATATATATATATATTTACATTAGCACAGTAGCACCAACATAGTTAGGATTTAGTAAGGTGTTTCATGTTAAACCCCAATTTATGCACTTTAATATCTTTAGTGGTGTTTGATTAAATTCCCTAAAATTTGGAATAGATACAGAAGCAAATGATTTGATACCTTTTAATGGACCAACATAGATGTAACAACAAGAACAAAGTGCTTTGTTCTTGTTGTTACATCTATTTTGGTCCATTAAAAGGTATCAAATCATTTGCTTCTGTATCTATTCTTGCAAAGACCAATACGGCAACTACTAAATCTAGATTTCTAAAATTTGGAATGCATGTCTCCGAGCAAGTTCTCTATACGAGAGAAATGTTATGACTGCAGCTTGTGCATGTTTCAAGATACTGAGTGTAGATTTTTAATGAAATGTGTTGTGGTTTCCTATACTAATTATACTTTTTTTTTACTCTCACCTACAGGCCAGATGGTACAGAATTTTGTTTTCTGACACATTTAGGATAGATGCAGCCTGTGTAAAGGTAATCCCTTTAGAAGATTTTATGAAAAAATATTAATTGCTTTCAGAGTTATAAGTGTTTAAAGTTTAGGTTTTTTTTAGCACGTTCAGTACTGGTGTAGGGTAACCCTCTGATATGACATGAACATTTTTGGGGTCTCAAGACTGTCTTGCATTTGCAGCACTTAGTTATCATGACCACAGAAACTGCTTTTTGGATCATTACAACCACCATCTTGTTGTTTTTTTTCTCCAAACTGAAAAACATAGAAAATACTTGAAAAAGAAGACATTGCATCTTACTAGCCATGATTTCCTTTTCTGTTAGCTCAAATTTTGTCGGTGGGAAAGGTAGTTTATACATACAGTATGGGCAATATGCTCCTACACTGAGGTAGAGGTACAGCTCAAAAGATGTGACCTCAGCATAAACCCCGAGGAACATGGAACATTGGAGTTGCAATATATTTAGGCTATCTTTGGGCCTCTCAATAACCTGGATTCCTGGCTTCCTTCTAACACTGTGGAGGCTCCTCTCTCCCTCCCAGCCTCTGCGGATGTGCCAGAGCATGTTGTCTTCTCCGCTGCTATCACCACCTATGAGCACCACCCTAGGCGTAACAGGCTAGCTTTGCCTTACTCCATTTGCCAGCCATACCATCCCCTACCACTGGCACAGCCCCCCTTCCCTCATTTCAACCCCTCCTACTTGCTACCAGCTTATACTCCACCTCCACATTCCTACCTTCTCTACCTCTGTGCGATCACAAAGGCTAGCTCACCACAGTAAAAAAAAGGTCCCATTACGCTTTACTCAGGTTCTTACTCCTCCTCCTCCTTACATAGACTTTGACTTTGACGACAGATAAGGACCACTTGGCCCACCTAGTCTGCCCATGACAGGTATGTCCGGTAATGTCCACTCTAATCCTGGGCCTCCAGCAACCCAACCATCTATCCAGCTTCCTGTCCGTGACCTTTGTATTGCCTCCCTTAATGTCTGCAGTCTCATAAAAAAAGTGGGACTCCTTCCAGGGCTTGGTCCTTCAGCATCAGCCTGATGTCATAGCCATTAGCAAAACCTGGCTTAATCCTAGGATCCCCGACTCATCCATTAACCTCTCTGACTACAACCTCTACCACATCGATCGGAAGGGTAAACATGGGGATGGATGCGCTATTTACAGCAAGGCTATATTACATGAGCAGCTGCTCCCCACCCACATACTGGGTCCAGGATCACAAGCTCTCACACTTAAACTAACCTTAGAACGCTCCCAAACCCGCTCCTGATCACTGTTGTTTACAATCCCCCAAGGGTCCAAAAGGTGTCCTTCCTCTCATTACTGTCCTATCTGGACACCCTCCTGTTTCACACAGAAAAGATCATACTTGGGGACATCAATATCAATTGGCTAGATAGGGATGCCTCACCACTCATGGACTGGGCCACAGCACAAGATCTATCCCAAGTGGTCTTGTCCCCTACCTGTCGGGACCTGCGCACTGGGTCTTCTTCTCTGCTAGACCTTGTTTTCACCAATCATCCTCAGAAAATCACTAATGTCACCATCCTCCCAATTGTACTTAGTGACCACTCCCTTGTTCTCTGTTACTGAACTTGCAAAGCTCCTAGATCTCTTCCTAAATTAATAATGCAGTGCAAACTAGGCCCTGGTAAGCTGACACTTCTTAATGCGCACCTCACTGTGATGGACTGGTCATTTGTTACTAATTCCCTTGACCCTGATAGAGCACTTGACCTCTTCATCCTGGCCTTCAACAATATATGCAACAAATATGCCCCTCTGACCAAAAGAATGATCAGAGGCAATTCTGTGCCTTGGATCTCCGATTGCCTCCTGGTTTGATACGGGCGAGGGACTCACTGTGGCAACTTTCCATTGAGTCCGGCCTCTTGCTCAATAGGCAAAAGTACAGAGAGGTTCAGAACAAGTGCACCTGGGCTGTACGAAAAGCAAAAGCAGATTATTATAAATCCTTCTTAGCCACCTCCTGGGGCTCATTGCATAAGTTCTGGAACAACATTAAGGAAATCAGTGGAAAAGGCCCTAATCTTGTTCCCGATCAGGTCTTGGACAATGGGCCTTTGACTTCTGACCCCACCCAAATTGCTGAGGCTTTCAATAACGCCTTCTCAAACCTCAGTCATGTTCTCCCCCTTAATTTCTTTGATCTACTTTCTTCCTGTGCCCCTACCCCCCCAGAAGCCACCCCTTTTACCTACACCAAATTACTCCCAAATCTGTGGAACTGTATCTCACTAAAGCTCTGAGCCACTCCTCCTTCAGCAGTGACTCCCTAGATGTGAAGATCCTTTGACTCACCCTTCTGGAGGTCCTATACCCTCTAACTCACATTTAAAACCACTCTGTCTGTCTAGGTAAATTCCCCTCCAAGTGAAAATCTGCCACCATTACTCCTATTTTTAAAAGTGGGGATCAATCCAATACCAATTATTACTGCCTCATCTCCATACTCCCACCCCTATCCAAGGCCTTAGAGCAGATTGTGTCAGACCAACTCACTGATTACCTCTCCAAATGCAACCTACTCTGTAAACAACAACATGAGTTCTGCAAAGGGCACAGTACTACCACTGTCCTTCTTGAGTTTACCACCCACATACACTCTGCATTGGACAAGGGTCACATCACTGGTGCAGTCTTCAAAGACCTTACAAAGGCATTTGACACTGTCAACCACTCCCTCCTACTTGCCACCTTGGCCAACCTAGGCTTCTCCCATGATCCGATGGGCTGGTTTTTGGACTACCTCATGAACTGGTCCCAGCAGGTCAAAATAGGGAACACCTTATCCATTAGTCTGCCTGTCCTCTCTGGTGTTCCTCAGGGATCCATTCTCAGGCCGCTGCTTTTCAGCCTTTTCCTCAACTTCCTCCCCATGTTCTGCCCCAGCAATCTATTACTATACGTGGATTATGCTGTCCTCTTCTCCTCCAACCCTGACCCCTTTCAACTCCACCGCTCCCTCCAGGCCACCTTTAACTGTGCTGACAACTGGATCGCCACTCAGCGCCTTACTCTCAACTATTCAAAAACCAAATTTATGCTGTTCTTCCACCCGCAGAATGCAAGAAAGGAGCTTTGCCCACTAGTTCTAACTTCTAACCAGACCCCTCTGGAGCAAGTGGGCTCCTTCAAATACCTGGGCATCACCTTGGACCCTGCTCTTAACTTCCACCTTCATATTCACCACTATTCAAGTCCCTAAATGTCAGGTTGGGACTGTTATACCACTTCAGACACTGTCTCACCCCGGACGCCCTCAGGCTTGCTGTCTCCTCCTCAGTTCTCTCACTGTTGGATTATGGCTTACTGATCTATGGAGCATCAAACTCCACAGCCCTAGATAGTCTCCGCCTCTCCCTAAATAAAGCTTGTTGCCTTGTCCTGGGATGTGACCACCTCACACACACCTACAGTACTCACTTTATAATGATACCAGCTGGCTCAACCTTGACAACAGAATCAGGTTCCACACCTGCCTCATGGCTGAAAAAAATTACCCTTGGTCTTTCCCCCTCTAGGCTAGCCCCTTTAGTCAACTGAGAATGCAAGGTGCAGTACATTCACAGCTCTGACAAGCCCCTCCTCTCAGTGTCCAGCTGCTGGACCTCCCTATTCCAAAGGTCCTTCAACTATAGGGCCTCTTGATGGATGAACAGCCTACCTGCCTCCTTAACAAATGAACCTAGACTTGGGCCATTCAAAACCCACCTTAGGGAACATCTCCTGACCTCAAGACCCTGCGACTGCTCTTGAGCTGATGATTGCCTTTGATGATGGCCCCTTGCCTGAATCTGCTACCTGCCCCGCCTACTTTTCAGCCTCAGCAGATGATGTTAGAAATTGTTTCCTATCTGCATTACCTGTTTTGTTAGGACCTTCACCAAGTAATCCCTAGTATTTATATGTTTTACTGCTCATTGTATTTGAATGTTTGCATGTATTTAAATGTTTGCTTCTGCTCATTGTAAATTAATCTGAACTTTATTCACTGATCTATTGTTAGTTATGCCTTTCAGCGTACTAAATCTGCACCATGTTGTAATTTTCTTCCCACACCCCACCCTTTCCCAGGCCTCCTTTAAAAACACCTTTGCTCCGCCCTTCCTCTTACCCATTGGCCCACCTTGGCCCTTTCACTTACTCTGTCAATACCAGCCTAGTTTTTTTTTTCCTCTTCTCGTTGAACTACCTCCTTCACTACCTTCTCTATCCTTCACTACCCTCACTCTCCATCTTAGTTTAACTGCTGGTCTCTCCCTTTGGCTCTCAGCCCAGCCCTAGCCTTTACTGCTCCCTCTCCCTAATTGCTGCATACCCCGTCCTTGCTGTTTCCGCCCACTCTCAGCTCTTTTTCACTACCTCTCCCATCTTTCCTTGTTCCACCATGGATGTGTGTCTCCTCCCCTACCTAGTCCTTCCCCTCCTCTCCCTCCTTGCCCCCCCCCGTTCTTACTACCGGGCCCATGCCACCCTTGCCTGTTACCCACTATCTACCTTATCACTACCAGCTGCACCCTGGGAGCATTTCACCACTTGCACAGTCCTACACATGGGCTCCCACTCGCCAGTACCTGGCTGCTTCATAACAGCAACATGGTTGGTCTCTATGCCAACTTATCCCTACTGTACCACACTGCATATCATCAGGGCTGCCATGTGAAATCCACCAGCTGTCCATACAATAAAAAGAAACAAAAGTTTTCACTACTGGACCTATGCCTCTGCTCGTTGTAGCTTCTCCTACTTCTCCTACTAATTTCAGGAAACGTCCACCCAAACCCTGGCCTTAGCTGTTCCAGCCCCTTGAAAGAGGCAGGAACTCTTACCATCGCCAACTTAACATCTGCAGCCTACTGCCAAAGCTTGATGCACTACAAGCCTTCACCAGCCAACATATTCTGGACATCCTTGCAATTATCGAAAAATGGCTGACACCTAAAGTCCCAGATCTGGCAATCACCCTGCAGGGCTACAATATTATCAGACTGGATTAGATCTCCAAAAGTGGAGGTGGCTGTGCTATCTACATTAAGGATACTCTCTTGGGACACCCTATTTCAACTCCTGTGTCTGTCTCCTCTGCCCAGCTCCTACCCATAAAAATCCTCTTTGGTCCCAATTAAAAAGCCCTCACCATTACCTCTGTTTATATTCCACCTCGGGAACAAGATCTTGGCATCAAAAAAGTCCTTAATTTCATCAGCCCACAACTGCCTGCATCTGAACACATCCTACTTGGTGATTTCAATATTAACTGGCTTGCATCTGATGTCTGCACTCATAAGGATGCCATTGCAGCTGCCAACCTCTCACAACTGGTTACTTCACCTACTAGGATTAATCATAAAACTGGCACCAGCACTCTGCTGGACTTGGATTCTTACCAATCACCCTTCTAGGATCACCTGTCCCTCCATTCTCCCGGACTCTCTCAGTGACCGCTCCCCAATTTTATGTGAATGGTCTAATAAATTTCTAAAACCACCCCCTTTAATCATAACCAGCAGAGTCCTTCCACATGGGAATCTTAGCCATCCCAAACAGCACCTATTCCTGCAAGACTGGATGCCTATTTACAATACTACGGATGTTAACATAGCCCTTGATTACTTCATTACCACCATCAACAAGGCCTGTGACCTCTTTGCTCTCTCTAAAAAATGGAAAGCAAAAGCCCTCTGCAACCCTTGGATAACTGTGGAGCTCCTCTCACAGCTGAAAATCTTGGGACCACTATGGGTGGTGGCTAAAGCCACAAGCAAACAATCTGATATCCAAAAATACAAACATGCCCATAATGCCTGCACAAAATCCATTCGTCTCATGAAAAGTTTATATAATAAGGACGTCCTCACAAACACATGGGGAAAAGGCCATGCCTTCTGGGACAATATCAAGGACATCACAGGAAAACAGTCAAAGTCCCCTCTAGCCATGCTAATTGTAAATGGGTCCACTACCCTTGATCCTGTGGTCATTGCTGACACCTTCAACACGGCTTTTACCGACCTCAGTTCTGTTCTTCCGCCTGATTTCTTCCTGGTTAATGACACCTCCTCAAGCATTCCCTGTGCTTCATCCAACCAGCCACATTTCTACTTCAGGAAGATTAAGATGAGAAGCTCACCGCCACATCACCTCAGCCATCTCTAAATCTAGAACCAGCAGTGACACCCTAGACGTTAAGTTGCTATCACTTACACTTGATGAGGTCCTTTGTCCCCTCACTGAAATTCTCAACCTCTCCCTCAATAGCAGTACATTCCCAGAAATTTGGAAAACTGCCACAGTGACCCCTGTCCACAAAAATGGGGATAAGACCAGCCACTCAAACAATTTCCCGATCTCCATATTGCCACCACTCTCCAAGGCCCTTGAGAGTATTGTTGCAGACCAGCTCACTGACTACTTAGACAAATACAACATTCTGTGCACTCAACAGCATGGTTTTAGAAAAGAGTATAGTACCACCACTGCCCTACTTGAAATTACTGGCAAAGTACACAGCTCCCTAGATAAAGGTCTTCTCTCTGGGGCTGTCTTCATTGACCTATCAAAGGCATTAACATGGTCCATCATCGGCTACTGTTTGACCAGCTACCCATTGCCGGCCTTCAACCTGACTCAGCCCACTGGTTCAGAAGCTACCTTGAAAACAGCTCTCAAAGAGTAAAAATTGCCAGTGCTCTCTCACATACCTTGCCTGTATGCTCTGGTGTCTCCCAGGGGTCCATACTGGGCCCATTCCTTTTCACCCTGTTTTTAAACTCCCTACCTCAATCCAGCTTGGAACAAATCATCCTGTACGTGGATGATGCTGTTGTCTTCTCCATGCATAAGGACCCTGCACCACTGCAACTCAGCCTACAGCTAAGATTCAGTGCCATTGAAACTTGATTCTCCAATCATAAACTAGTCCTAAATCACAGGAAAACCAAGTCCCTGCCTTTCTGTAGTTCTCAACCGTCACAGGCATCACCCCCTTGCCATCTCCACCAAACAGGGATCTGTCCTCGAACAAGTATCCTCCTTCAAATATCTAGGGATTTTGCTTGACCCCAATCTCTCCTACTCTGCTTACATTGACAACATGGCCAAAGCTGCCAATACACACCTTGGATTGCTCTACAGGCGCAGGCAATATCTTACCCCAGAGGCCCTGAATATTGTCGTCCAGAGCTCAGTGGTGTCAATTATCGATTATGGCCTCATTATCTATGGCTCTGCCTCGACATCCACCCTCTGTCATATAACAACTGCCCTAAACAAGGCTTGCCAATTCACAACTGGTGCCCACCACCTCACCCACACCTGTGCTCTCTATGCACAAGCCAGTTGGCTCCAACTCTCCAACTGGATAAAGTATCTCACCTGTGCTTTGGTGAGAAAAATCAACCTTGGCCTAACACCTCCTGGTGTTTCTGCCTTATTATATCAAAACACTAACCAGCGGAACACCAGGAGTTCAACAACCCACAATCTACAAGTACCTCACTGTCGCACAACTCAGGACCAACGCTCCTTCACCTACAGGGCTCCTCTAGGGCTGAATGGTCTCAGCGACACCATTGCCTCAGCTGCTACACCAGGTCTGTTTAAAACCAGGCTCTGGGCCCATCTTACTGCCTCTAGCTCCTGTGACTGCCTCTCCTAGCTCATTACCTACACAGCTTTAGCCCTAACTTATATACTGCTAAGCCCCTAGTTCCCTTCCAGTCACCTTCCCCCGGACTCCTGAGGCGACAACTCAAAAACCCAGGTCTACTTACTGCCTCATTAGTCTCTACATGCCCCTTTTGCTGCACTTATTCCTCCCCCTCACCTTGCCCCCTCTTCTCCTCTATCACTCCTTCCCACTTTTTCAACAAATGCCTCCGGCTGCATCTACCTTCTCTCCTCCCTCCTCCCTCTCTCTCTCTCATCAGACAGACCTGACCCACTGATGTGTTCTCCTTATGCTATAACCACATTTCTCCTCCTCTGCCTCTACATCACACTCTTCCTATACTTGACCCCTTTCAATAGCACTGCAGTACAAGAATTGCCTTACTGTTATCTCAATGTTGTTTCTTTGTTGTATGTTTATCCCTGATGTGGAACCTCTGTAAAAGAGCCTTGGCTCAAAGGTACTTGTAATCCTAGACTAAATAAATAAAAATAAATAAATAAATGTCAGTCTGTATCTTATCTCTGTGATGTGGATCCTATGTAAATGAGTCTATGACTCAAAGGTGTTTTCCGAATCATAAATAAAATAAAATAAATAAAAAAATAGCCACCTACGTTCACTTCTGTCAATGCAGTGCACAAAATGCAAATCATTATTCTGACCACTTTTTTAGGTGATGCCTCACATAAATATTTACCATAAAGAAAATGGAGACGAAAGAAAAAATACAGCTCTATCATGTCTTGAAGAACAGGACCCACATTTAGGATGAACAACAGAGACATCCATCTCACATTTTCCACTCTTGGCCTCCAACATATGACACCAGGTTCACTAATGAATCTCATGGTCTTCCATTCCTGAAAGCTTGTCTTAAACACGAAATTATGTTTAGTTAAAGGAAAACACAATTTGATCTTTTATGACTGGTGGATATCTGTGTGGGCTCCTCAGACAAACATAAACATACATCTCACTATGTAATCTATTAGCTTATTTCACCAATCATAGATTATTGTATGAAAATGTCCAGATATAGTTGGTGATCCCCAAAACCCTGAAAGAGCACAGTAGGTATCATAGAAACATTTTTGCAGAAAAGTACCTTTAGGCCCATCCATTCTGCCCCTTGTCCCTGCCTCTTCCATCACCAATAACAATAGTTGCCCATAGTTGTCACTCCCTCTCTCATTCCTCTACCTAATGTGCCCCTGTGCCTATCCCATCCATGCCTGAGGCTCCTTACAATCTTTGACCCCTCTGGCAGCCCATTCCAGTCATGCACCACCCTTCCCATGAAGAAGTATGTCCATACATCCTTCCTAAACATCCCCATTTCTTCATTGCATAACCCCTTGTCTAGTGCCTTCCATCCTTTGAAATAGACCCTCCAGTTGTACCTTGTTCACTCCTGTGAGGTACTTTGTAAGCTTCAATCATATCCCTCTCACTGTCCTCTCTTCCCAGGGAGTACATGCTATGTTCCTGCAACTTTTCTTCATATGGCTTCTCATGTAACCCCCTCACCATTTTGACTTCTGTGCCACCTGCACCCTTTCAATGTTCTTGCAGATGTGCAGCCTCTTGAACCGGACACAATGCTCCAGGCAGGGCCTTACCAGTGAGAGATACAATGGCAGCACTTCCTCCCTCCTTCTGCTAGAAATCTTTCTCCCAATGCATCCCAGCATCCTGCTACCTTTCCCACCACTTTGTCATACTGCCAGCTACATTAAGGTCATCAGATATAATGATCCCTGAGACTCTTGCTTGGTGACTATAACCTCCACTCCCCCCATCTTATGTGCCACAGCCACAAGTGCATAACCTTGCACCTTTTGTCATTGAAACCCAGCTGCCACCCTTAGACCATTCCTCTCATTTCTTTAGTTCCTTTTGCATTCTCTCCACCCCTTCCTGTCAACCCTGTTTCAGATTTTTGTATAATTCACAAAGAGACACACCTTCCACTCACACACCTCTGCAGTGTCACTTATGAAGACATTGAAGAGAACCAGTCCCAGCACCAAACCATGTGGCACCAACTAGTCACTCTCCTATCACCTCAGTAGCCACTATTTGCCACTACCCTTTGCCTCCTATCCCTTAACCAGTTTGATACCCAGCTTTACATTGTGTCCCCCACTCCCAGACTGTTTAGTTTCTTAACTAGCCTCCTATGTGATACAGTGTCAAAAGCCTTGCCTAAGTCCAGTATGCCATGCCAACTGATCTCCCTTGATCTACCCCCCTATTAACCTAGTCAACGAAATCTGTGAGATTAGTTTGACATGATCTCCTCCCTGTGAAACCATGGCACTGGTGGTCCTGCAGGCACCTTACCTCCTGGTGTTCCATGAGTCTCTCCTTCATTAGTGTCTCCATTAACTTCCCCACCACTGATGAGAGATTGACTAGCCTGTAGTTGCTATCATCCTCCCTACTGCAGATTTTGTGCAAAGGGACCACATTGACCCTCCTTCAGTCCACTGGAACTTCTTCCATCTCCACTTACATGCTACAAAATGCTGCCAGAGAGGCAGAAAGCACTGTAGTCAGTTCCTTTAGGACTCTTGGATGATTCCCATCCTGCTTATTCAGCTTATTCTCCTTTAAGGCTTCTAATCCATTCCAGACCCTCTCCACTGAGAATGAACTTGTGTCCATCTCCCCGTCTCCCGGGTGCTTACTGCAGCATATTACTCTGTCTCCTCTACCCTCTCCCATGAAAACTGAGCAGAAGTAATAGTTTAGCATTTCCAATTTCTCTGTATCTTTTTCTGTGCAATCCCCCTGCACTCCTGATTCTCAAAATCCCTCCCCATGTCTTTCTTTTCCCCCACATACTGGAAGAAACTCTTGTCCCCTTTATTGACCGCCTTAACTACCCTCTCCTTTGTTGGTGCTTTAGCCACTCTCACCCTCCTTCCTGCCTCCCCTCCTTTGTCAGATATACCTCTGTGCCTTCATTCTTTGGGTCTGCTTCTGCTTTTTAAATGCTGATTTCTTCTCCTTCACCATCTTTTCCATCTCCTTAGAGAACCATGGTTGCCTTTTCCCTCTCTTTACCTTGCTCACTTCCTTCAAACAGTATGCCATTCCCTGGGCTATACCCTCCTTAATCTTTCTCTATTGAGCCTTCCTCCCTCTGCCCCCCCCACCCATGGAGGCATTCTCTAAGGCAGTTTCCCATTTCTTTAAAATCTGCCCTCCTGAAGTCCAGGACCCTCACCTTAGTGTGATTTTTTTTCCTGTCCTACCTGCATGGTAGACCACATTGTATGGTAATTACTTGTACCCAGGAGACAATCCACTGTAACATCAGCAATGCTGTCTCTGGTTGTAGGTACTAGGTCCAGCACTGCCCCATCACTAGTGGGTTCCAATACCAGCTGCTTTAGAAATGCCTCTTGTGGGCTATCAACCAAGCTCCTGACTTGGAGCAAACATCTGAGAGGCAGCCCATGCAAGAGTGACTAAAGAATTGGGACACTGGTTTACCATGACTTATTAAGTTGAGGATGGCCCTGCCTCTTGATATAGCCATGGCCAGAATGCCCAAACACCCCCCTTTCACCCTGCAGGCAGCAAAATGAAAAACCATAAAGGTTTCACCTCTCTTGAGTCTTCACAAATAAGACCTAAAATGTTCCCTGGGGTTATCAACCCTAATGCTCACCCCATTATTATATAGTCTACACATCTTAGCTTCTTTACTGATGGAATGAGTTGAGCATTAGGGTTGACAACCTCAAGGAACACCACAGGACAGATTTTTGATTACTCAGAAGAGGTAAAACAGTAATGTTTTTTCCTTTTGCTGCCTGCAGGGTGGGGGTGGGGTTTTAGAGCTGGGAACCCTATCACCAAATTTCCCTAATTTTGTTGGGTTAATCTGAACCCTAACTGGTGCATTAACAAAGTGTTTTGTGCTTGAGTAAATAAAGTATTTTTTTTTTACATTTGGGCTGTATCAGTTTCTGTGCAAAATAATAATGATTTTATTATTATTTACTTCTGCTATGGTAAGTATGATGGAATTTCCCCTTTCTATATCTCTCCACATTGTCAGTGGGGAGGGTAGTTAATATATGTGGGTTCTAAAAAGCAGTACCCATCTAAGTAGGGTGGGAGGGAATATTATCTAAGTAGGGTGGGAAAGAATATTTTCTCATAAAATTCCTTAACAAGTTGCTTTTGGAATCATTGCAATACCATACTGTTGTGACTGCAGAGTTCAGGGCATAAATTCTGCAGAGCCCTGAAAACAAAAGAATGGAGGACTACAATACCAATTGCTTGGTTCTCAACTCAGCTCAACTCAACTCAACTCAACTCAGCTTTATTTATAAAAAGCACAATTCAACAGGGTATCGAAGCACTTGTACGAACATTTTAAAATATTGAAATTAAGAAATGTGAATACATAATAACATACATATCTGTAAAAACTATTCATCCAAACTCCAGAAAGGCAAGATTAAACAAATGTGTCTTTTATGCAGATTTAAAACTCTCCACAGTCAGGCACTCCCTTAATGGACAAGAAAAAGAGTTCCACAGGGTCAGGGCAACAAACAAAAATGCCCTGGCACCCAAGGTCTTCAAACAGACCCTGGGAACCTCTAGCAATCCCTCAGGAGGTGGTGGTAGAGGTAGAGAAGATCTTGCAGATAACACAGTTCCTGTCAGCGTAGGGCTTTATAGGTCAGCAATCTGACCTTGAAGGTCATCTACCACTGAATAGGTAGCCAGTGCAGATCGTGGAGCATAGGCATGACGTGGCATGATCTTGGTAAACCCATCAACAGCTTGACTGCCACATTCTGCACCAGCTGTAAGCAGTGGATGTCAACTCCTAGTAGTCCTAGGTAAAGGGAGTTGCAGTAGTCAAGGCAGGAGGTCACAAAGGTGTCGACCAATGCTGGAAGGTCATCTGGAGGGACTAGTTGCTTAATCCTGGCATTATTCCTCATATGGTAGAATGAGGACTTGGTGGTGGATGACACCTGAAATCTAAGCGTCAATCCATCATCAAAAATAATGCCCAGGTTTCACACCCAGTCAATGGTCATCTGCTGGCTGCCTCCAAGCCAAAGCCCAGAAGGCCGCTTAGCCAAAAACCCCTCTTCCTGATGACCAGGGTCCATGACCAACACCTCGGTCTTATTTGGGTTCAACCTCAGCCAAATGGCACTCATCCAGCCCTGAATCTTGGTGAGGCAGTTGTTAAATGTCAAGATAGCACTATTCTGCTCAGGCACAAAGGACATGTGTAGCTGAGTATCATCTGTATAGCAGTGAAAACTCAGCCCATACCACATTACAATGTCTCCCAATGGCAGTATATTTACTGCAAACAACATGGGTGATAAAGCAGAGCTCTGTGCTACCCCACAAGGTGGGGAGACTGGGTCAGAGGAAGAAATCCCTGATACCAGTCTTTGAGAACTGCCCATGAGGAAAGAGTTGAACCATCTGTGGACTGTATCTGACAGTTCACAGATCAGCTGCAGGTGCTATAATAACACACCATGGTCCACAGTGTCAAATGCCACAGAGAGATTAAGGAGAACCAAAATGGAATGGCTCTTCCAAGCTCTCGCTATAAGGAGATCATTGAGTACTCGGACAAGGGCCATCTCTCTACTATGCTGTACTATGCCTCTTCTGAAGTCTGGACTGGAGAGGATTGTAGACATCATGGATAGTAAGGTGGTCCTCCAGTTGCAGCACGACCACCTTCTCAATAACCTTACTGACAAATGGAAGGTTAGAGACAGGTCTGTAGTTAACGAGACAATCCAGGTCAAGAGAAGATTTCTTAAGGAGAGGTGTTACCGCCAGCTCCTTCAGGGTGTCAGGAAACACACCTGTCTCTAATGAACACCAGGCTATCTCAGCTAGGGCCAGCCAATAACATCAATGCACCCGACGGGGAGGTGGGTTGGGCCTAGATCCAAACTATAACAGGTCGGTCACATGCTCTGTATGATCCTGATGATATCTACAATCACCAACCAGTCAAAGTCAGACCAAATAAATTGAGGGGCTTCAACCTCCCACCAACTATTGCCATCCTTGTCTTGCTCATAGCTCACATCTTTGCACTGGTTATTACATCTCTGTAAGTCAATGACTATATGTTTTTAACTAAAGATTATGACTGTTGACCACGCTGATGTGGAACCTTTGTAAAAGAGCCTTGGCTCAAAGGTATTGTAATCCTAGATTGAAATAAAATAAATAAATAAATACCCATTAGAATGTGCTATGCAGATCTCAGATCTGATGTCAGCAACCTTATCTACAAAGAATCGAGCAAACTTGTCACACTTCTCTTGAGACAATGCTCTCTGAGCATAGAGACAGGCTGAATTTCATAGTCCATATGCAGTTTGAAGGAGCTGAGCTGGTGGATTCTGAGTGGCCGCAATCTTCCTGGACAGGAACTGTGCCTCCTAACGGGAGATAACCGATTGCTACTCAGGATAATGGGTCATCAATCTAAGTTCATCAGCATCAAGGCCCAATTTTCACCAGCACTGTTCCAACCTTCATCCCACTCACCTCTACTCCCCCAAAGTCCCATCAAATCAAAGGAACCGAAGGTGGAGGGTGAGGGGGTGAACATGAACAGGAGCCACAGATTCCAGAGCCTCAGTCACAGCCTTATTATAGGCCTGAAGCAGATTCTCTGGCTCCATGCCAGCATTCAGAAATCCCAATAGATCCAGCACCACCATCAGGCCATCTGGGATCATACCCCTTAAAGGATGGTACTAGACCATTTCCGTAATGGCAGGTCTATAGGGAGAACCTGGAACATGAACCTTATAGTGTAAAAGTCAGACCAACTGACCGGCTCCACCTCCATGTTGGAGGTCTCCATACCCAGTAGGAAAACCCAGTAGGAAAACCAAGTTCAATGAGTGACCATGAATATGGGTTGCAGGGGTAATAACCTGTGTGAAGCCCAATGAATTCATAAGCTGGAGGAAGTCTTGACCAAACTGTGAGAATTCACTGTCGATCCAGGAACTGAAATCCCCCAGCACGATCAATTTGGGGGATTCCAACACCATATTGATGATGAAGTTCAAGAATTCCTTCAGGAATTGCTTCTTGCCCCCAGGTGGATGATAGTTGAGAAGAATTGCACAAACTGGGGAATATGGGTGTGGGCAGGACAGTAGTGTGGTGGGTAGGTAACTGGCTGGGCAGCAGGACACAGAGGGTGGTGGTAAATGGCTGTCACTCCACAGAGGGAAGAGTGACCAGTGGGGTACCACAGGGATCAGTGCTGGGACTGGTACTATTCAATATCTTCATCAGTGACATTGCGCAGGACCTAGAAGGCAGAATTTCACTGTTCGCTGATGACACAAAGCTCTGTAACAGAGTAGACACACCAGAGGGTGTAGACAGAATGAGAAGGACCTGCAGAAACTTGAAGAATGGTCAGGGTTTGGCAGTTGAAATTCAATACAAGGAAGTGCAAGATAATGCATATGGGGCACAAAACCCTGGCACAATATATCAGTTGGGGTGAGGATATAGCATGCACCGAGCAGGAAAGGGATCTTGGAGTTATCATCTCTGATGACCTCAAGGCAGGGAAACAGTGTGACAAGGCAGCAGGTAAAGCAAATATGATGCTGGGATGCATAGGCAGGGGCATCACCAGCAGGAAAAGGAGGTCATAATTCCACTCATACAAGACACTAGTGAGGCCGCACCTGGAGTACACTGTGCAGTTCTGGAGACCTTACCTATGTAAGGACATAGACAGGGTAGAGAAAGTTCAGAGGAGGGCAACAAAGATGGTGCATGGATTGCATCACAAGTCCTATGAAGACAGGTTGAAGGCACTGAACATGTACTCCCTGGAGGAGAGGAGGGAGAGAGGGGATATGATAGAGACATACAAGTATCTTACAGGGAGGAACAGGGTGCAGGAATGCACTATTTTTAAGCGAAAAAGATGTTCCAGGACTAGAAGGCATGGGATGAAGTTGGAGGAGGATGATTCAGAGGAAGCGTGAGGAAGAATTTCTTCACAGAACGGGTGGTGGACAAGTGGAACACCCTGCCAGAGGAAGTGGTGGGGGCTGAAACAATCACGGGATTTAAGAATGCATGGGATAGACATAGAGGAATTCTGGAGGTCAGGGGTAAGGGGCAACAGACTTCCTGGAAAACAAACTGAACTTACAAGCTTAAATGGGCAGACTGGGTGGGTCATAGGCCCTTATCTGCCGACATTGTCTATGTATCTATGAATCCTGCACCCCAAACTTGCAACTATGACACACTCAAAGGACTTGGTCTCCCCCACTGGCACATCTACAAGTCTCAATTCCATTCTAAAACATATGGCTACACCCCTGCCCATAAGATCCATCCTCAGGCACATTCTGCAGCAAAACTTAGCCCTCTTAGTTTAGTATGCTAGAAGCACCCTAGAAGAGGAAGAAACTCTGCCCTGAATTAACCTTTACTTTTCAAGGGCAATTGCAAAAGAGGCTTTATCCTGCTAATATGACTCTAAGGTCTTCGCTCCCCTTGCTGCTCAGTACAGAAACAATAGGAGAGAATGATCATCCTTCTCTACACCTTATAGAGTGAAATTCCCAGCATGGAGAAATCTAGAGTCTCCCATACTCCCTTCCAAACATTATGGACCCGTGGAACTATGGAGAAGCCATTGGTGACTCTAACATGCAAAATAACATCCAGGAATCATAGTATTGTAGGTTCTAGCACCCTGGCCTCTGACCAACAAAGGCAAGGATCCACACTCTGCCAAGATTGCAGAGATGAACATCTCTTAGGGAACATCATAGAGATTGCTCCCTAGTCTGGTACCCTCACATCTGGAGTCTCTTCCTGTTTTCAGGAACCAGGATGCTAACTGCATACATTGTTAAGTTTACCAAAATTGGAGACCATGGCCTTCTCACCCACTCTGAGATTATCAGGGGAGATTTCCTTCTGCCCCTAAATCCTTGTGGACACAGGGCAACAGTGAAAATCCATAAGCAGGTATTCTTGATGAAGCTCCACTGCCAGGGCAGGCAACCACTGCTTCCACCCACTGTCACTGGAACAGACTGAAGGAAGTCAACACCTGAGAGATCTCCTATGGCCACATAGCTTGACCTGCAGCTAGTGAACCTTCTTCCCTGCAAGTCAAAATATCCCCAGGATAAGTGACGGCCCACTGGGTGTACATACACATGACCTATGCAAACTGTGTGAACATTATGTTCTCCTGCTGGAGTTCAATTACCAATTCAGCTGTGACTACCACAAATTCAACTGTAGCAAACGACTCAAGAAATTTCCTTTAAAAGCGTAAATTGCTCTGGTGCCAAACAAACCTTCTACTCAGCCATTCGGACACCTCCAGATAGAAGCAGTCCTCCTAGAATACTCTCTTTAGCTTAACCATTCAGTCTGAATCTTCAGTCTCCCAGCCATGTAACCATTATTATAGGAAACCTGCTCACAGGGAAAAACAAGTCACTGCCAGTTGGAAACCTGTATCTCTGCAACTCCTGTTGCTTATGTCAAATCCACACTAAATTATGGGCAGGAACATAATTAATCTCTTCATCCCCAAGAACACTTGGATATTGGAAGCACTTGGTCTGAAGGCTTTAGTCTCGTAGCAATGGGACCTGATACAGATATGCCCCCCGACTCCAAGGCTAGGCCACTGCCATAATAAATTACTCTAATGAGCATTAAGGGAAGACCAGCTCAGATATCAGATACAGGGGTAACTCTAGTTTTGTGCATATGGGTCTGAGGTTCTGGAATAGTCCGCCAGGTCATTTGAGACAAAGTAATAGTATCTCAAGTATGCCACCTCCTTGATCGGGAAGCCCGGTTCAGCCACACCTAAGCCGATTGGCTCCACGCATCCGCTCCAGGCTCTCCATTGGCTGAATCCCACCTATTTGGCTGTTCCCTGCCTTGGCGTTTGGCGCCTATTTTGAAACAGACCGCTGACTCCCACTAACATCACGGAACAATGTCTAATGGCTTGTAGATTGAATCAGGGACATTAGCCTTAATTTATATGCCCCTACAGAAAACAGGATTAGCCAGCCAACTGAAATAATTTTTTTCTGCAGCCTGCTTTGCATTTATGTGATAAAGGTGAGTCTGAAAGACCACCCATCACATAAAGTCACCACAAAACAGCCCGTGGTCAAAAGAGCGCCTGATATTGTAGCGACCATCGCAAATAGCAATAGTTGCTACATACTTGCATTCTTCACAAACAAAAAAAATATTTTTATGTGGGGGGCAAGCCCCCTGCACCCCCAAACTAAAATAATCAACTTTAAGGGGGGTGCGGACCAAGGGGCAAGTTACTGTTTTTTTTTTTTAAATATTGTGTCCGAAGCCAGACCTGAACCCGTGTCTATTGGTATCGCAAGCTGTGGTGTATACCACTATGCTATGCAGCCAGCTCACCAGGAATCTGTCACACAGGATCCTATATGCTGTACTAGCAAGGATAGCTGTTATCCTTATCAACCTATTTCAGCACTCGCTGTCAGTGAGAGGGGTACTATTGAGCACTCAATAATACGCACTCTACATGGGTGCTAACACCTGCTTTACCTTTTAACTGCAGACAAAGATTAATTATTTGCTGCCTGTCTTACCTTAATTATTTGCAGCCTGTTTTACCTTGATTATTTGCAGCCTGTTTTACCTTGGTGCTCAGCTGACTGAAATTAATTTACTGCAGCCTGCTAACACTATATTAATGTACTTCAAAGGTTGCTAGCCGAATTGCTAAAGCTGCCTGGAGCTTTGAATTTTTTTTGCCCACCCACCAATCCCCCACCATAGCCCTATTAAATCATTGTTAGCTCCTTCCTCCCTTCAACAAATTCCCCCACCCATTGGTCACAGCCACTAGCAGCTTGTGCTCAAATTAAAAAAAATACAACTAGTTGCAACCCTACCTCGTTTGGGCTCATAATTCACTTCCTTCTTTGATAGCAACTTATGTAGGCTTCACCTCTGCACACTCTCACCTTCTACCCATGTAACCCCCCAACCATTCATCTCTAGTACTCCAGTCTCTAGGCATCATTCAACAAGAAACCCAGTTATCGGGGACCACTCTATCCATCTGCTACCACAGCAGACATAATCTTTGACTCATTTCTGCCCTGCTGCTTCTGTACAGCCTAGCTCGTTAGTGCAGAAAAATATGTAAAAAACAAACAAACAATGTAGATGCACTTCAGGCCGATTCTCACTATTGTTATGGTAGCCTACCTCATGGTAGACACACAGAGGGAGTGGGGCAGAACTACCTTGGACTCTCCCCCCCCACCCTGCTAATACACTGGCAGGAGTTACATAGTATGAGGGGCACAAGTGCTGACATCATCTTTCCTAAAGTCCTCATTGTTCCCCCACAAATCTACAGGGAGCAGGACCCCACTGTCATCACCTTAGCTGCCCTGCTGCACATCTGCTCCCTGACAGCTGATACCCATGACCACAAACATGGAAGGACTAAGACCAACCCCCCAAACGGGGCACTCTGGTCTCACTTCCTTCCCAAGCTGATCCTCCTATTGCTGCTATTATCTGGTAAAGTGCACCCAAACCCCACCCTGCACTGGTACTATCTCTAGCATGGGGCAACTCAGGATCATCTCTCTAACATATATAGCCTCCTCCCTAAATTCGCACAATTCCAGGCATGGGTAAAACAGATTAATCCTTATGTAATAGCTCTCCTGGAGACCTGGCTCTCCCCTAAAATCACTGATGTGACTATTTCCCTCAATGGGCACACTCTTTTTCAGCAGGACAGGGTGTCCAAAAGGGGAGGTGGTTGCCTAGTCTACGTCAAAAGTGATATCACAGCACAGACCTTGCCTGGCAGTATGCACTCTAAGGAGGCACAAATCCTAAACTTAAAACTCTCCATAGGGCAATAGAACAAGGTCCTACTGCTTACCACAGTGTACATACCCCCAGGTCAACAAGCTGCTGGCCTCAAACTCTTCTTAAGTAATCAACAGCTGCAGGGCAGCTGGGAGCAAGTTATAAGTTGGTGATTTTAACATTATCTGGCTTTCCCAAAGTGAAATATTGGCACTGGATCAGATCTCTGGGCTCCATCTTCCTCAGATGATCACTCTTGCCACCCACCGTAACTACCGAATGGGAACCAGCACACTCATCGACTGGCTCCTATCCTTCCACCCTGAACACTTCTCCGAGGTTTCTGTTTTACTGGACAGCCTCAGTGATCATTCCCTGTTATGTGCATATGGTCGAATAAGTTCTCTAAGCACCTGCCAAAGGTATCCCGAAACTGCACACTGAGAGACGGATGTCTGGATGCTTTCAAGTTACACCTGAAACAGATCAACTGATCTCCGATTCACAGGGCCAAGGATGTCAATCAGGCCCTGGACTACTTCCTTGGGGACTTCATTCAAGCCTGTGACATCTTCACTCCATTTAGAACTAAGAAGGTTAAAGGAGTTGTTAATCCATGGCTCTCCAGCACTTTATTTGAGCTCATGCATCACAGAGACAATCTGTGGCATAAGATGAAGGTGACTGGCAAACAGGCTGACTTATCCACCTATAGGGCTGCTAGAAACAGCTGCATAAAGCTTGTTCACCAGGCCAAAGCCTCCTACTATAAGGATCTCCTCAACAAAAGTTGGAGATCGGGTAAGGACTTCTGGAATTCAATGAAGTCATTAACTAGTAGGGCTCCTAGAGCACCACCTGACCCGATTACCTCTGCATCCTGGCACTCCAGGAACCCATTGATATTGCAAACACGTTCAACTTAGCATTTACAGATCTTACTGATGTACTAATGGGAGAATATTTTCTGCCACCTACAGGCCAGCCCACAGGCCTGGGCTCCCCTTCACCAACCAGTAATGGGCAGCCCCCTTCTATTTCAAACAGATATCAAGATCTGAGACAATCAGATATGTCAAGCGGGTCCTAGGCAAGACCAGGGTAGAGACTGACCAAGTAGACATGAAGCTGGTCGCCTTAACCCTGGATGAGTTAGTTGACCCACTCACAAAGGTATTCAATTCCTCCCTAAGATTGAGTGTGTTTCCTGTAGCCTGGAAATCAGCTCTTGTCACTCCTGTCCTCAAAGCTGGTGATAAAACTAACACATCTAACTACAGGCCAATCTCAATCCTTCCCCCCCTCTAAAGCTCATGAGAGGGTAGTCTCAGACCAACTCACAGAGTATCTGGAGAAGCACAGCCTGCTCTGTTCTCAACAGCATGACTTCTGAAAAAAACACTCAACACTTACTGCCCTAGTGGAATGTACTTCCCACCTATATGATGCCCTGGATAATGGGATGGCAGTGGGGTCCATATTTATAGACCTCACAAAGACTTTTGACTCAGTGAATCACCACCTTCTCCTTTGCAGCCTGCTATCAACTGAGCTGTCCCCTGATACGGTGGCATGGTTTGAGATCTATCTGTCCCATAGAACACAAAGCGTCAGAATAGGCGACATGTTCTCTGAGCCAAGGGAGGTCTAGGAGTCCTGCAAAGATTCATCCTTGGCCCACTCCTTTTCAGTCTTTCCATAAATACCCTCCCATCTGCCTGCTCAGCACACATCGTACTCTATGCTGATGATGCTGTCATATCTTCCCCTGGCAGGGACCAACACACCATCTGTACTGAGCTGCAGGATAGCTTTCACAAGCTTGAATCCTGGTTCTGCCAAAACAAACTCCTGCTCAATCACAAAAAAACAAAACAAAAGCATGCTGTTCATAGTACCCCAAAACAAAAAGTTCCACCACCTGCAAATTCAGAGCCTCAAGGGAGACTCCCTTGAACTAGTCTTCATATTTAATTACCTAGGAGTACACTTTGATGACACTCTCAATTTCATCAGTCATATTGACCACGTTGTCAGGACTACTAACATGAAACTGGATGTCCTTTACTGCCACAAACACTCCCTACCACCTGCGGCCCTGAAACTTGCTGTAAGTAGCTCAGTCCTGTCCTCAATAGACTAGGGGGCTACCAATATATAGTCAGGCTCTGAAACAGCCCTCAAAAGAGTTAAAACACTACTCAACAAAGCCTGCCACCTATCCCTGGGGGCAGATCTCTCCACCCACACCTGTACCCTCTACAAAGAGACTGGCTAGCTCCCACTCCACCTAAGAGCTCAATACCAGACCTGCATGTTTGTTAAAAAAACATGCAATGGCTTATGCCAGAGTCTACGAATAAACTCTTTGTGAATGCTCTGCCCACTAAACAGTCCAGGAATGCAGCTAAAGGGGGAATCCTGGTCCCCTTTAAGCATACTAAAATAGCACTGAGATCTCTCTTCCTTTCCTGGGCCTGAAGTGGTTCAATGAGCTACCTACAGCACTCATTGAAAGTACCAAGATCAAACAATTCAAAATCAGGCTTCTTACCCATCTAGATCTCCAATAGGTCTGTGTCTGCCACACCTAACCCACATTGAGGGCACTCTCAACCCCTGCTTCTCCACCCAAATGCTACCAGCCCTCACTGCTCTCTGCCTTCCCCTCTCCCAGTTCACTCCTATGAACATTCCTCCCTCAATTTCCCTTCCTGCCACTGATTACACTCCCCCCACCACCACTACACAATGGATTTAGCCCCCTTCTTCACCTCCTCTTCTACCTTGGATGCGCTCTAATTACAATGCCTACTTATGGCTGCTCGCCACCCCTCTCCCCACAGTCCCCTAGGCTGCCCCAGCCTTGTACCCTCCCCACCTGTTCCCCAACCCCCACTGCTGTCTTTAGTAGTAAAGCTGCCTGTATGCTATGCTAGTAGTTGAAATGTAAGATCTCTATGTATTATTTATACCTCTAAGTATGTGCAAACTCAATGTGTCCTCTTTTTGTACCCTAGTAATGTGCAATGTTGTCTGTATCTGTATGCTACCTGTTTTTTGTTTCTGACTTAACTTGGGACCTTTGAAAATGAGTCTTTGATTCAAAGGTATTAATCCCAAACTGAAATAACTAAATCTTATCTTGGAATGCTATAAGATCTTGGTTTATTGAGGCTGCTAAATCTCCTAATACTTGCTGTGGTTGAACTATGTTTATTTATCATTAAATTTATGTTTTTGCTGTATTTGCACTGTATGTTCTGTACATTTTAGTGTGGAATTGCTATTTTTGTACAATGGGACCCTATTGAAAATGAGCTTCAGCTAAACAAGGTTGTCCCTTTCTGATGTGTATCAGAATAATATTTTTACTACTATTACTACATATTCTTGGGGCTTTTCAACCGCACAGCCAACTGCAACAATGTCTGGATAGTGGCAATGGTTATTGTACGGGGGTGTGCCTGAATTGCTGTTTGGACTCTGTGCAGCTAAAAGCCCTCTGTGCAGCTATAAGCCTAAATATGCAAACTGCAGAAATGCAGGTCTGTAGTAGAAGATAGGATTTTATATCCTGACCAGAGTACCTCGATAAAAAAATAAAGTTTTATGAATAAATCCACCTGCCTGAAATGCTGACTACTGAATTTCACAGGCTAGATATCACTCCCAAGTATTATTACCTTTAACAGTGTCAAGGAACTTTCCTCCATGTTGTGTAGCCAGCTCAGCAGCTCCAGGGCTTCCTTATCCTTGGCACTGACCTCTCTAAACTTTTTAAAACCTTGATGATAAGACGATCAAACCGGGGTACCTGATGTTCTTCCTGCCTCCCAATGTGTCTGTTAGATTCTCACAACATTTTAACATTCTCAAAACAGTGGCTACACCAAAATGCTGGGTCAGAGCTGAGGAAAAATACCCCCTGGATAGCAGACCCTAGGTACACCTGGAGTAGCTTGTGGACTGGAAGATGGGCCACAAATCCTCTGATCAACCTCTTGGTGTTAAAATGAAGTGCAAGGCAACAAACCCAGGCTGTTCCTTGATAAAAGACTGGTAGCCCATCTAGCTAGATATTGCTGACCAAAGTCAGGATTATCATTTGCACCGTTCATTGGAACATAGGGTCTAGGTAAAAAAACTGAAAACGTATGCATGTACAAGGAAAGGAGACATATCACAGTTTTGATTGCCTTTCACACGTGCATTTTATGCCAGCTGGGCTTATTGCTGGTAAACCATTCTGTACTGTTCGCAGGAAACCTTTTGTAAAGCAGCTGTGCAACCACTTTTGGTTGAACTCAGATGTGTAGCAAGTGTCTGCATACATAAACAATTTTGTATAGAAGTTAATGACATTTGTGCAGTTTGCTAAGCTGTACAAGGTAAAACATTAACTGTGTCTGTGAGCTGTCAACGAGAAAAAACATCTCTTCTGTCTGCATGGCCATTCAACTACAACTAGCCTCTGGGAAAAAACAATCCCCTCTACCCTCCAGATCACCCACCCCAATATATAAGTGGCAACATCAGAGTGCCCACTAACAGTGCCACTGAACATAAAATGCAATTACAGGGGTGCCCAATCCACAGAGCTGGCACATGTCCCCCTGTATAAAAATTAAAACTCCCCCTACTTGGTGCTATATATATATATACCAGCCACCCCATCCCAACTCTCCACTCAGTATGCAACATTCTATACCTGGGACACATCCTTACTCACCTAAAATTGTCTCGTAAAGTAGATCCACTCACTGATAGAAAAGACATCCTCCTGCTGGAACATGCAAGTATAGTATGAGAAAATGAGTTAAGTCCAGTTAATGTATTTCAAAGCATTTTGAATTGTGAATTTTTATGCATGACTTAGTCATTTTTACGTTCACTTGCGCGCATGAGCAAGGAACGTTTTGTCACAGTATGACTTTTTGGAAGTGTGTGACCCTCCTGTGCAATCCAGTGCTCTGTGTAGCAGGCATGATCCTACCCCGCCAATGGATGTGCAAGCTGTCTATGACAGCAGTTCAGCTGCCCTGGTCTTCAGTTCTAAGAAAACGTCCGCTGCAATCAGCGGTGGCAACGTGTATGCATTTAGCATATTTACGTCACCCTTTCCCTCTGCTTGAAATCCCTCCCAGCTTGCAATCACACCGAACAGACTTTTGGCCCGCCATGCATGAATGCATTTTTGCATGGATAATAGCACCATCCGTGCAAGGTTGTCTTCTAAGGCAGTTGTGTCTCCGCTCGCGTACCCTGTCCGCATCAGTAAGTTGCGTTTTGAGTGGCTGAATACGTTTTAAGGAATGAGAGGTGCCTGCTAAGTGTCTTGAGCTTACCTGCAATGTGTCAAAATAGGACAGAACAATTTGGTTAGTAAATAGGGTGATGTACAAGTTATGTGTAGTTATAACAGGATAGCGAATTAGGGTGACATGAACAATTTTTAATTATTTTTGGAATGTTACCGTAATTCCTGAATTTCTAACTGTAATAGTGACCGAGAGTAATGAAGCTGTTAAAAATGTAACGTATGTTTATTTAAGTGTTGCCTATGCCCCTGACCTCCATGCTGCCCAGTCCTGTTGCCAGTGACCCATGGTGACCTTCCCTAATTGCAAGATTCTCTCTCTCTCTCTCTCTCCCCCCTTTTCTTATAGCACTTCTCATTCTGCAAGTAGAAATTTTTCTGATTAGCGGGCAACTTAGTTTGGGACAAAAGAGGAGTAATCAGGCAGGAACACACTAAAAAAAAATCAGTTGATTTAAATGAAAATGCAGCAGCCTGCTCATGCATGTATTTTTTGTGGCAGTTGAAGTTGGATAATTAAAAGGGTAACAAAACATGATGCATTTACTGTGGACTGTGCTAGATGAACCCAAGAATAAATTAATTAATGACTACATAGTTTGTAATGTGTTTCCTGTTTTGTTTGCTTTCTGTTTATTCTCAAAGGAGCCTGATGTTAATGCACTCGGGAACTATGTGTGACTTTTGTAGGCTGTTCTCTTCTACCTCTTAATGTTTTAAGTCTGGCAGCCTGAATGTCATGTTTTTTCCCCACATGCAATGGAAACTGAATTAGTTTTTATTTTTATTATGGTAGTGCCCCACTATTCAGCAAGAATTTCTGTTGGGCTTGCTGTT
The DNA here is from genome assembly GCA_016271365.2 of Neoceratodus forsteri. NCBI lineage: Eukaryota > Metazoa > Chordata > Ceratodontiformes > Ceratodontidae > Neoceratodus > Neoceratodus forsteri. The sequence goes on along the minus strand of CM057458.1, from coordinate 782,418,697 downwards.
TCTCCCTGTCAGCTTTTCCTTGGGAAGAGCTACTCTCTGCTTTAGTACCTGGTAAACGCTAAAGTTTGTCAGCCCTTCCAAATGTAATGTTTGTTGTTTGTTCCTGGTTTCCTCAAAGGAAATGGAAACTGGAGTTTTTTTTAGTTATATTGCCATTGTGTTCAGCTATTAATCAAGTATTTAACTATTCCCCATGTCGGAGGTTGTATCACATAAAGTCTTCTTGTTGAATGCCGACAGTTGTACTGTAGAAGAACTTGCCAGAACACTCTGGGTTAATTTAGGTTTTGTTTAAATGTGAAATATTTCCCACTGGGTCTGCTCCTCAGCACCACAAGTCACTACACTATCTCCTCCTGAATATGACCCTAGCTTCTTTTTAGGGCTGCATGGGAGAAGCCCTGCAGTCCGAAATGGTTGTGTGTGAAGGAATCATAGGCATAATGCAGACTTTGCATTATTTTACGCTGTAGTGTTAAAAGACTGAGTGCCTGCCACATCTCTTTGTATAAACTGAATGTTTACCTAGCACTTCCTGACAGGCTGGTTATCAAATTCTCCCCTCCCCCTCAAGCTGTCCTCCAGTCCCTTGTCACTTGGATGAGAAGCTGAAAGTTGATCTGCCCTTCACACTCTCACTCGGTCTGTTCAGGCCACCTAGAATGTGTTCTGCAGATGTGGAAATAATTTTATATTGAAAATACTAACTAGTTAACTGAGCTCAGATTAAGCATGAAAATCAAAATACTGTAGTTGAGACCCATGAAAAGAATGTTCCCCATGTCGGAGGTTGTATTAGGGTCCAGAGATTTAATTGAACTCCTTCCCCAGGTATTTCAACACTAATAAATAACTAGGGTTAGACTATCCCAGCCAAAGCCAGCCTGTGTTGTGGTTGTGGTGTCTGGATAGTAGAGACCCATCCCCTCCCATATAGCTAGCTGTATCTGCTAGATTACAAAGTGTCTTATTATTTAGGTGTGTGTTCATAGGTTGCCCTATAAGTCCAGCCTCTGTTTGAATTTGTACGGCTGCACTATACTGTCACTTACACACCTGCTACACTGGAATTTGTTATATTATATTTGTGACCAACTTCAGATGCATATATCTGTACATGACATATCTGTCATGCTGCATTTGACAATTCATGCCATTTTTTCTTAGGGTTGTTGTACAGTATCACAGACGCTGAACGGTAAGTCACACTGAATTGCATAGCACTTTGCACTTTAATTATGCAGTTTATCATTAGTGTATACATTTGAAATCAAAATAAATTGAAAACATTTTGCACATAAAGGAACCAGTACCTGGGATCACTGCTCATTCTTCAAAATCTTCCTGAACATGAATCAGTTCAGCCTCAGCAATAACTGTTAGATCCCCTAACACCCCTAAACCATGAATGAAACACCCCTGCCTTCCACAGACTCTGCTTAATGCTCCCACCCTATCCCTCCCCAAAAGCCCCCAAACCCCACTTCATACCTTCTTTCATCTGTTAAAAAGTTCCTTCTATACTTCTTATTGCAGATCACACAGCAGATTTTTTTCACTGTACAGGATTGTAAATGTTAGCCCTTATGTTATATGCAGTACAGTGTGTTAATTTTCTGATTCTTTGTGAGTGCAGGTGGATGATCCTCCTCCCCATAAAGTGGAATATGGTCTCGACGACAACAGAAAAATGACAGCAAACAGTTGCAGATGTGCATTAAAAGTGCTTTATCGTTTGTTTGTTTTTTTCAGTCCCTTTCTCCCTTTGCTTGAAACAGGATCTCCATGGCAACAGAAGTAATTGTCACCTTACTCTATGCAAAAGTGCTTATCTGCCTATCTTTCCTACTTTGTTAAAGTTTTACTACTTGTTATTTATCTTCTGCTTCATTTTAAAAGCAGTCTCCCTAACAACAGTAATAAATGGCACCAAACTGCTGCGAATGCAGTTTTTTAAAGTAAACATTACTGGTGGCTCACATGTATAAATGTACTGACTTTTTTGAAAACAGTCTTTTGAAACTTTTTCCTGTCACACTCTCATCCTTATTTTTCCTGAGGTTTTGTTGCAAAAGTAAAAAAAATAACATCAGTTTTACTCATAGTTTCCCCTTCTTTTAGACCTGGTGTGTTATTGCAAAAGTGAAAAGATATGTCCCATAGATCGTCTGGTTCTTAAACATTGCTAAATTGTACAATACATTTTGGTTACAGCATGCTGATTTATAAAACATTTCAATCTCGGCCAGCCAGTTTTAAAGGACAGTTGGTCTTGTGACGTTTGTCCAGGACAGAATGCCAAATGCGTTTGATCACATATTGTGTTGTAATGAAAACTGTGTGCAATTCAGATGCCCTGACCTTGGTGACCACCCATGATTTATCACACTACTTTATTCCATTTTGATCTCCTGACCCAAGATATTTATGTATAGTATGGCTATCCATTGTTCTGGATATATTTGAAACTGGATCATGACTGAAAAATAAGTGTTTGATAGCCTGAATAACATGGAGATCACAATAAACATGAAACAATTATTTCTCACTGATGAGCGCTTTCAAATATGTCCAGAATCAATGGATATCCATGCTATGCATACATATTGGGGTCAGTGCAGCAGAATTAAATGAAGTATTGAAAAATCATGAAGTTCACCAAGGTCACAGTGGCTGATATGCTCACAGTTTTCATTACCGCCACTATGTGATAAAAGAACATTAGGAATTCAATATTTGGCAACAATTACAAGACCAACTGTCCTTAAAATGGCTGGTCAAAATTACAACATTCGCTTTTGTGCCCATATTTATTCCTTCATACCTCATTAGCTGTTCCATGTCTCTACCCCAGCACTCTCCCTTTAACAAGTGGGAAACAGATGCTTGAATGCACAGCTGACTAGAATAGTAAGTTATTCAGACTGTCAGATTTTATGTGTTGCTGCTTTGGGTGAATATCCCATTTGACTGTGGGGAAGTCTCCTCCCTCCCTCTTCCCACACACACACTCTGACCCTTTAGCAAGCAGGAAGCAGACACCTCAACAAACAGCTGACAATAACAGTAAACTAGACAGATCCTCAGATCCTGTATGAGTTGCTGGTTAGTGACTCAATTTGACTCTGAGAAATGTGTTTATATATTCTTATTTTTTAAAATATTCTGATTACTGATTTTATTTATATTTGATAGGCCCTGCCATTATTTTTGTTAAACTTTCTATTTATAGCATTTCATACTTATGCATAAATTACATCAGAGCTGAACAAGTATATCAGACATTGTAAAATCATTTTAACATTAAGAAGGATGAAGATTACAAGTTCTTATGGTACAGCATCGAGAGGCATAACCAAGCTCATTGAGTAACAAATTAATAAAAATAGAGCTATAATGTCCAAAGACTTTGTATGTGAAGCAGCCATAGGCATCATGCAGACTTTGCATCATTTTACACTGTTACTTACACACACACACACACACACACACACACACACACACACACACACACACACACACACACACACACACACACACACACACACACACACACTTACTAAATGGAGCACAAAACAATGGTTGCTTTATTGAAAATTTGCTGAGACAGGAGGGTTCAGTTGCACTGCTGACCTGCCCGGCAGCTGCTGCTGAGAAGTAAATAATATATACCCCACTAGTATACTAAAGTGCAGACATGTTCACTGCAGTGTATCATGGTAGACTGAGTCAAGAGGATAGACAGATACACTATTGTGTTTGAAACACAGTGAGTTAGTAAGAGACACAGTGATTTTGTTCCCCCCCAACAACTTCCATGCAAACAGCAACAGAGCAGGGAACCTGTCACATTATCTCCTGCCTACCACTGCTCACAGCGAGGGTGACAGCTGTGGGTTTATTGTGTTGTTTTTTTTTGCCTGTTTATAGGTCTGCATCCTCGCTGCCCAGATTGACTGCAGGCAGAAATGTAATGACAGAAGTCCAACAAACAGGTCACCCCACTGCCAACAGCATTCCTGTATTTGGTCGCTATGTCCCTATGTCGGCTGCAGGACTTAATGTATGTCTCTCTGTGACTGTCGGAGTGCTATTCATAGATTGTTTGTCCTACTGGGACTGTTGTCCCTGAGTTGTGGGATGACCTGTCCATTTCTCTACTGAGGGAGATAGGATTAAATTCCATCATGTTGCTTGCTGCAATAAAGCATTTCAATGTTTATCAATGTCTATGTGTGTTTATTTCTGCCCTAATGTCCCTAACATATATTAAATATGTACAAATCCTATCTTTGACTGTTATTTTAAAATATCTTTGTTATTTAATTATGATGTATTTATTTATTGTAGTTGTGTCAAGTCTATAGCAATTTACAGGTACGAGAAAGTAATCACAAAGTTTGAAATGAGGAGCGCATACAAGAATTACTGCTGCAGTGGTCATCTTGGGGTGAAATGCAGTATTGAATGTAACTTGTCATAAGTAACACAGTGGTGCAAACTGAACAGAAGATAACAGAACCTGAATTACTAGTACTAGCCTGAATGAAGATGTTATTTTTATTACCATGTATGGCAAAAACATAGATAGCTAGATAATGCTATCCAAATTAAGTAGTGAGGACCCTGACCCGATGTAATTATTTGGAAGATAAGGTAATGTGAGACACTCAGCTTCTCCTTTACTTTTAGCCCATGATTTTACCTTTTTAATTTTTTGTGGTTTTAAATGCCGGATAAAAACTCATTTACACTGCTGCAACACAACCTCTGACATCCAGATGCTGGTACAGACTTTGCTACCGCCACTAAACAACAGTGTAAACTCTCACATAGTTACTGTGCAATATATACTGTTTTAATATTACATTTTCATGTGGGTACAAACATAGGAAGATAGTATACATCCTGGTGATAGTTTTGCTGCTGGTCAGGACAAGTGCATGCAGGGGAACATTAAGGTGTCATTGTAGCGGCTAAAAATCATTACTTTCAAAGTGGTCCTCACTTTACATTTGACTATTGCTTTTTACATTCGCTTGCGCACTTGCGCAAGGAACGTTTTGTCACAGTACTACTTTTTGGAGGTGTGTGACCCTCCTGTGCAATCCAGTGCTCCATGTAGCAGGCATGATCCTACCTCGCCAATGCATGTGCAAGCTGTCTATGACAGCAGTTCAGCTGCACTGGTCTTCAGTTCTCAGAAAACACCCGCTACAATCAGCGGTGGCAACGTGTATGCATTTAGCATATTTATGTCACCCTTTCTCTCTGCTTGAAATCCCTCCCAGCTTGCAACCACACCGAACAGACTTTTGCCCTGCTATGCATGAATGTATTTTTTGAATATTCCTTTTATTTGTGACTAACGATAATGTCCACTATTTTTACAGTGTGCAGTATTCTGTCAAAAAGTTCCAGAACACGTGGATAATAGCACCATCCGTGGAAGGTTCTCTTCTAAGGCAGTTGTGTCTCGGCTCGCGTACGCTGTCTGCGTCAATAACTCACATTTTGATTGGCTGAATACGTTTTAAGGAATGAGAGGTGCCTGCTAAGTGGCTTGAGCTTACCTGCAATGTATCAAAATAGGACAGAACAATTTGGTTAGCAAATAGGGTGATATACAAGTTATGTGTAGTTATAACAGGATAGCGAATTAGGGTGACTCGAACAATTTTTCATTATTTTTGGAATGTAACCGTAATTCCTGAATTTCTTGTCCTTCAGTCCCAAATACACTGTATTGCCCTGATCAAATCAACTGTTCCTTTTTTTTACTTATATTTTTAATACTCCTCTCTGGTGTAGCCAATATCCTCCAGGTCTTGCCCACCCCCCCCAACACCTAATGCACTTACCCCTCTGCCTTTCAACTCTGAGCTTTCCTGTGGCAGAGTACGGCCAAGCCTGAAAAGCACCTGTAGAAGAGGGGCTGGGGGAGAGGGAGGAGGGGGAGGGAGAGGGAGGAGGGAGAGGGGAGAGGGAGATATATATATGTATTCAGGGATGTCCAAGACTTTGCCTTACCATGTTTCTGTCCCTCCTACAATTTGTTTCTGTGACTGAACAGTGGGTAACAGAGTTACAGATTTGCCCTTCTGCACACAAAGTATTTTACACCAATACTGTTATGCTGCCTGCTTCAGGCAATAGAACCACTTGTGAAACTGTCTCCCTCATTTTACTTCTTTGTCACTGATTTTTTTAAGCCATGTCCAAGTGCCAAATACCACTGCAAATACCTGCAAGCGAACATTCGGCATTGACAAAGGCTTGTTCAATATTTGTACACAAAATTTTCAACATGTCATTTTTGTGAAACCATCTGATGAACAAGGTAGGTGAAAGTTTTCAAATCTGTCTGAAAAGGTGATTTTGTGGTTGATCAGGTAAATTCAAAGTAGATCCCTGCTGTAGGGAAATCCTTTGGAAATGTTTGTATTTCAACTGTTGCTGCCCCCAAGAAGCTGCACTTCAATTGTTAGCCATAAAGAATCGGGGGTGCATAAATTTCACTCAAAACACTGAATTCTTTCTTCTGTATTTCTCTTTCTTCCAAGTAGTTAAAATAGGCATATGGTTAATCCTCACTAAAAGTATTGTAAGTTCATTTTATGTACTTTATTTTGAATCTATAAAATATGCAGCTAGAATAAAAATTACAAGAGGTGTTGCTTTACATATTTCAGGAGACACAACTACAAATGGACTTCTACGTGGCGCTCATGGGTTGGCCATTATCTGTCATCGACTCCACTCTAGCCTCAGTTCTGAGATGCCGGAGAGTGTAAGAAAAGGGAGGAGGGGTGGGGCAAAGTAGCCCAAGAGATAAATAAAAGGAAAGGATATACTGTAACAACCAAAAGGAGAAATAAACAACAGAGGAGACAGGAAGGAGAAGCTAGGTTAGGGAAAATTGGAAAAAAGGGGAGTGGGCCCCAATCTCTGGAAAGGAGAAGAAAAGAGGAGGAAAGACAGAGGGGATAAGGGAGAGGGGGAAGAAGAGAAGACCGCATCCCTAGAGACAGTCCTGGACCCCAGGGCTTTAGTAATTGATAACAGACCAGAACCTCCGGACTATCCAGTTCAGTTAAGAGTTGCCCGGAGGCAAAGCCTGGATCTGAGAGAGCAGCATTAGCCGGAGAAGGACAAAACCTTAAGAGAGGGGGTCAGGAATTGGGTCATCTCTCTCTCTCCTCCTTCCCCCCCAAAATAAAGGAAAAACCTAAAATGTTAGGAAGGATAGCCAAGGGATATCCAAACTAGGGTAAGTAAAGCAAACATGTTTCAGGTCAAGGGAAAAAAGGGGGGGTTTGTGTCCCCCCCAATCCCTCACCTTATTCGAGAATGGAAGTGAGGAGAAGATAAGGCTAATGAAGAGGGAGAGGACCCTTCCCCACCCCAAAATAATAACCCCTTGCAGGAGAAAACTCCTCCCTGTGTGTCTCCAGGATTACCTTCCTCCTAACTGCAAGGGAGAGGACAGCTAGAAGAAAAACAATGGGGAGACACACAGGAGGGAGGAGGGATCCCAGAGACTGAGGCCCCAGGGGAAGGTGGGTGGGTTTTAGTGATGAATGGTGAAGATCCACAGAAAGATCAATAATCATGGTAGGTACATAATTTTCATATCTTATCCGTGTCACTCTTCACCATTCATCACTACTGGGTGAGTACCGAGCCCCCCGAAGGGGGACCTAAACTTCCTAAGGGACTAGGTCCCTTAGCCTTCAGTGGGTGAGACACTGGAGGAGAGAACTCTTACAGGCCTGGAGAGGCCTGAGACTGCTCCGGGTGAGATGGGGAGCCCCCAGTGGGGGAGGGAAAGCACCCCTTAAACCAACATTTCACCCTGCGGGAGAAGAGATGGGTTCTCCATTATGTGGAAGAAATCACCCTACACCGGCCAGGGGTGACAACTGGGATAAGCGAAGTCATGCCATCTGCCTAATGCAGATCACTGTCCCTATAGCTCTGGAGGCTACCTCATTGGTGTCATAAGATGCCCTTGCTAGGTGCCTTGCTAGCTCCTGGCCCTGAGCAGAGAGGGCAATGGCTTGCCTGGTTTCCTCCATATCAGGCTTTGAGGCTAGGAGTTGTCCTAGCCTGGACCACAAGAACCTACTGTAGGATGCAAAGTGGGCCTGATGAGAAGCAAAGGAAAGAAGGATCCATGCCGAATAGAAAATCCTTCTCCCCCAAAAATCGAAGTCCACAGAATCCGAGTCTGGGGGTCTGTCACAGCGGGGGCGCGCGAGGTCCAGAGGGGGTGTCTAGGCAGGTCAAACATGAAGAGGGAGGATGCAAGGTACCTGGAGACCCGGGGGGTGCATTACCGTTGGCACAGGTCCCGCGGGGTTGGAACAGTGGAAAAGGGACATAGCCACAGCCGATGTGATGCTTCTTGGAAGGGAACAGACCAGGTGGGAACCACCAGGTTGGCCGAACTGTACTCACCTAAGAAGGTGCGGGTCACGTGCTCAGGATTGCTGACAGGGACTGGGGTAAGATGGAGCTCGTCCAACATCCTCACGAGGAAGCGCTGATACAAAGTAAGATCAGAAACTGGGAATATGTGGACAGACAATCCATCTCCCTTTGAGGAGGAGGAGGAGGAGGAAGAAGATGCAGGTGAGCTCCAAGATTCAGGGTCCGGCTGCAAGGAAGCATGGTGGAACACCTGCTGGTCCAGGACATGGAGGTAGGTAGGGAAATGTGCAGCTGAACCTCTGAATTGTTCCCAGATGAGAGGTCCCCTAGGACCAGGAATGCTTGGGATAGCCAGGGATGGAGGCAGAGGCACAGGGGACAAGCTACTAGCAGCAGGAGAATGGCCTTTGTCAGGGCAGGGGGGCCCAGAGGAAACTCCCCACAAGGAGGGAGACCCAAAGGTCTCAGCAGCTAACAGCCATTCAACCAGATCGGGAATGGTCAGAGCTGGGCCCATGAGAAGAAATCCCCCTGTGAGTTGACCATGACCGTGTGAGTCCAGACGGATGACCCCTGGCCTCTGAAGTTGAAGTCCTTCTCGAGGAACGTTCCATTGAAGAGCAAGGGTCCATACTGAGGCTCCTGCAAGAACCTGGATGGGCTCCAGTGAGGGTGCTCTGTACCACACCCTGACTCTGCAACTATTCAGAGTCCAAGAGGGACCTCATCCTCATAGCCATCAGCCTAGGCAACTGACAACTCTGGGTAGACTCTGTAGAATCCACCCAGGGAATAGTACCCTCCCCTTCCTGGAATGCCCCAGGCTGTCCCAAACTTGGACTATCCAAACACACTAGAGAAGAGGGTGCCCCAGCTGGAGGAGCAGATGTGCCAGTGACTCCTGGTTGCATGGCAGTGGCCATGAAGACCACTGCTGGCTGGTCAATACCACTGACCCCGGAGTCTACCGGCAATGACTGACCCCCAGAGGGAGGCCGAGTGGGGGCCAAGGTGCTGGACACAGATGGATCGGAGGATTCCAAAGAATCTGGGACACAATCTGGATCATACCCAGAGTCCTCTGAGGAGGTAGACCCCGAGGCCTGATGCCAGATCACCCCTCAATCCCTACCAGTTCCTCAACCACAAGCCAAACCACCTTCAGCCCCGGCATTGCAGGTGGCACCAGAGCTAGCACAGCACTGTGCCTGATGTCGCCACCCTCCTTGGCACCACAAACATCACCGGAGTTGGGCACAACACCAAGAGCAACACTGCGGTCCACCCCAGTGCCGCGAGTGGTGCCAGACCATGGTGCCACCCCATCCCTGGCACCATTACTGGCACTGGAGTCAGAAGCGGTGCTGATTACATTCCTGGCACTGCACATGGCTCCAGAACCAGAAACAAATCCAGGAACTGAAGCAGCGCTTCCCCTGATGTCACCGACATCCCCGGCACCGCGAATGACACCAGGAGTAACAGCGACACCGAGAGGGGTGGTCCTCCAGGACTCTGATGCACCGGAACTAAGGGCAGCGCCACCAGTTGACACCAAAGATGGTGCTAGCCCAGGCCCAGAGGGCCCAGAACAAGACACTGAGGGAGTCTTCACCTCTGAAGAGGCGACTGCCATAGCGGTGCCTCCCGCCTGCCCCCTGAAAGGGGCAGACTGGGCCTCCTGCACTGTGGAAGGAGCCCCTGCAGTAGCAAAGCTGAGAGAGGCAGAGGACCCTTCCTCCACAGGCCATATAGGACAGGTAGGGGACCCATAGGAAGGGTCGAGAATCCTGGCTTTGGCCCTCTAACTGTGAATCTGCCCCCAAAAGTAAGTGGTGCACGTCCGAATTTAAACGTGCGTATCTCAAGAACTTGACAGTCCATAGAAAAGCAGGTGTCACAGATGTCCATGTCATAGGCCAGGCCAAGGCAGGAGAGACAACGGTCATGCTGGTCCATCATGGAATAAAGGCGACCACAGGGGCACCGACGTATTAGTGGCCACCTCGTCTTCTATGATTTGTTGCCCTCGAGATGAGACATGACCGCACGGTAAACAATAAACAAAAACAGTACTCGAAGTCACTATAAATAATGAAACAGTCTTACTGGCCAGACGCGATGTCGAGCAGAGCGAAACAGAACCAAGAACCTTCATACACTAAGCCGCGAACAATAACTAGGCCACTCATGCACTTGCTTGCTGAAGTCTCCTCATGAGGTCTGCACTCGATGGCGGGAGAAGAAGAACTGAGGCTAGGGTGAAGTCAGTGACAGATAATGGCCAGCCTCCGAGCACCACGTAGAACGTCAGCCTCGAGGGTGGTGCCAGCCCCTGCAGGGTCCTAGCTCCGGCACTGTGCCCAGTAGTGATGAATGGTGAAGACTGACACAGAAAAGATCTGTAAACATGTTTTATGTTTTATTTTAGACCTTCAGGCATTCTCCTGAGGAAGTCCTTAATATTCGGTGAAATGTAAAGGATTAACTATATGCCCATTTGAGATACTTGGAATAAAGAGAAAATACAAAAGAAAGAATTCAGTGTTTTGAGTGAAATTGAAAATTCTAATTTGTTAAATAACCTTCGACGGGCTTTGAATTTTTTAACACTACATTTTTATTGAAGCAGTTGACAGTACAGTTCTGGTAGCATAACAATACATCAAGTGCATCATGGTACAACTGAACAGTGCAGGAAAACACTAAAGTTGGGTTAAATGGGGTTGGCACTATAGCCTAGAGGTTAGAGTAATGAACTGTGAACTAGTTTGTTACATCCAGCAGAACTGGGTTTGATTCCAACTAATCATAGTGAGGAGGTCTAAACCTCACTCTCAGGTTCTTGGCAATAATGGGCATGCAAGGAATTACAGACACATTATAAAGCTTGTTTATTACTACCAAAAAGGAAAATCACAGTTGCCCTAAGCAATTCTTACCATTAGGAACTGGGAGCCAATGCTAAGTGTTCCCTATACTTAGCGGTACTGTATCTCCGTGTCTCCTGCGGTCTCCGAGGTAGAAGACGTAATGTCTTACAATATATACCTAAGATAATTACCATGGTTACTCTAAGACAGAAACATTTCTAGTAACAGAGATAAGCCCTATTGGCTAAATTAGAGGTGGCTCCTCAGTCCAAGATAACATTATACAGTACAATTTTGTTATAGTCATCACTTTGTGGAAACAAAGAGATACAGTTTGTACATAGCAGTGTAGTAATACAAGTCATCACCAGAAAATGGCAATGTCGACTCATATATCATAATCATTATAAGGACACAGGTGTCCTAACATCTTGTAAGCAATAAATACATGTAAGTGTATAGCAATTATGTGCATATATATCCTGACATCTACTCTTATATGGTAGATGCCCTTAGCCCTATATGTTAGTATCACATATACCTAAATGCTAGCTGTCTGTGGTGTACCTCTGGGGTACCAATTAGGGAGCAGGGACCTTGTGTACCCCACCAAGTCACTTAACCTCCCCAGTGTTCCCGGGTCACCCCTGAAAGCAGGCATTTGTGCTTAGTGGACCTTACCTAGTTACCAAAAAATTAAAAAAAATTGTCCATGTATCAAAGTAAGACTTATAGAGCAATATAAGAGGTACAGTATTGACAGAGATAGTCGTGATGGTCCATGGTAAAAGAGTTTTAGAGTTCCTTCAAGCAGACTATGTCACAGTTATCCGAATACATGCAGTATAATATGGTCACATGACAAAGTCTTCATCTATAACCATAATGTAGGTAACCCAGCATTGCCATGTAGCATTACATTGGAATAATCTATTGTAGTAGAAAGCAGTTAGATGCTACATAGCATAAATGTCTGAAATAGTTGCTCCCCATTGTTCCACAGTCAGAGAATGGAGCTGCATCCATAATCTCATCATAGCTTTCTTAGTGGTCAATATATACAGGTATGCAATCAAATATGAACTAAGTCTATGTCCAAGGGTAGGATCAATATTAGGACCATAGTGGGAGACACTGGTTCCACAGAGAGGGACAACTCTTCAAACTGCTTGGCAATATTCTGCCAAAACACCTTTAAAAGTAGACATTGCAAGAAAATATGAGCATGGACAGCTGTAGGGTGGCAACAGTTTTTTGAGCACTGCCCATAGAATGCATGTCTAAATTTTGACAACACTGCTGAAATCATGAAGTATCAATTCCATCATTTCAATGCAAACTCTTTCCAGTGTGCTGAGGAAGTTATCTTCAGGGTCAGCAAGGCATGTTTCAGTCAGAAGAGGAGTGTAATTGAGGTGCCCAGTTAGTGGTCCCATTTAGGAAGGATTATCTGAGTGGAATCACTCAACAGTTCATGAAGTCTCTGGTACATGTGGCCAATTAGGTGTCCCCATATATTCCCCTCTATTGTTTCCATGAACAGCATCAAGTGAAGACACACTGGATCAAACAATTGGGTTCTCTCCACTGTCCTGTGTAGCAAACAAGTCCTCATTTGCAAATAATGGTCCCTATGCATGAATGGGCGGGAATTACACATGACAGTTGCATATCCCACCCGTGTAGGTCCGCACATGCGGACAGGTGCACACCGGCAGAATTCAACACCGGCCACCACATGTCCATGGCCCCAGCACTCCCAGTGAGCAGGACTCTGCAAGGCGGCCAGGGGCAGAGTCAAGGACTGAGCTGGGCATCCAGATGGATGCCCGGACAGGATCACTCAGTGGATCCCCTACATGGCAGGGCACACATTGGCAGTGCATCTCATGGATGTCCAATGGCCGGCAGCTATGAAGGTGACAGGAGGGCAAAGCCACCGGCCCTCCCCGCAATGTAGCACCAGAGTGCAGGGATGGAGTGGGGGGGTCTGTTGGCAGTGCCGGGGGTACACTGTACCCCACCATATGCCTGGAGGGTCTGGTGCCATGTGTTGGCCAGTGGTGCCATTTGGGGGGTGGGGGAAGCATCCTTGGGTTGGTTCCCCTGTGTGTGGTGTGTGTTGTGTGTGGGGGGGGCACCTTGTAGGGGCCATGCACCAATGTATGCTTGGGTGGGTGGCTATCAGGAATTGCCACAGTGGACCCAATGGAGGCTGCATGGGCTATCCACCTGGACCAGGCAGCAACAGTGTGTGTGTGTGTGTGTCTGTGTGTGTGTGTGTAGAGGTGCATAGGGGGCTTATGGCAGGGTTCTCCCTGGCATACCCTGCACCCACATCCATACCCCCGTGGCTAGCACTACATGCTGTTGTGCATGGTGCATAGTGCTGGCACGCCTCAAGTCTGCCCCCTGTGCAGTGCAGTCTGTGGACCAGGAGAATCAGGTGTGTTAATATTGCGCTCCCCCAAGTAGTGCATCCAGCATGAGGGGGCACAATGGGTGCTGAGTGCTATGCGCTACAGTTATGTGGTGCACAGCCACTCCATGGGATTGTGCATAGGGGCCTATAAAAGTATTCATGGCCAGTAAGGTCATATTTCTGCTGGAGCTTATCAAAAGTTATTACCCTCAGCCATCTAGAAACTGAACTATGTTTATATATATAATAATCCTAATTATTTCCACCATTGGAAAGTGTAGTAAATATGGTCTGGGAAGAATTCAGCATCTGTTGCTATTACTCTGCATAAATAGAAAACCAGTACAAAGGTAGGTACTTGGAATGACTTGTGCCAAACCAACAAAATCTGTGCTGTGAAGGGGATAAACTAAGCTAGTCATGTGATGCCTGTTGAATTTGAAAACAAGAGGTGGCTAATGTCAAACATATTGTTTAATATAAATTTGATCTGCTTCCATGGAAGTGAACTCTGAGGGCAGAGCCAATAGTAAATGATTTGTAGATGAAAAGCTCTGGCACAGTTAAATAAATTTGGTAGGTTAACCCATCTTTGAGAGGTGGAGAGCTGCAACAGAGATTGTTGAACCCAATGCCAATGACTAGCCCTAATAAAGTGAAATATGGTTTTGTTCCAAGAAGTAAAATAATAAGTAGAGAGAAAATTAGGGAGGGTTTGAAGAAGATAAAGAATACAAGGTAAGAGATTCATCCTAATTGTTTCCAGTCTCAAGAAAAAAGAGAGGGGTAGTTGGGACCATCTGCCTAAATTATCCAATACATTGCAAGTGAGACATTCATAGTTTAAAAGTTTTAAATTCACCGGGTATTTTGGAATAACTTCCCCAAGATATTTAAATTGTACTGTTTTCCATCATAATGAGAGATCATGTCATAGAGAGGTGGAAGGGAAGTAATGATGAAGCAAAACCTCCCTTTTGTGTAGATAAAGCAAAAATCCCATTTAAACTACCAAATGATTTTAGCACCGCCCAAGCTGCTGGGATAGAACTGTTAGGGTCTAGTAGTGTCAGGAGGATATCATCAGGGTATAAAGAAGCCTTATACTCCACTCTTCCCAAAATAATTCCTTCTACTCCTCAGTCTGCCCTGAGTGCAACAGCTAAAGGCTCTATGTAAAGAGGCATAGAATGGGAGATAAGAGGCACACCTGTCTAGTCTCATGCTGTAATTGAATAGGAGAAACATGTGAGCCATTGACCCAAATATAGGCCTGTGGTGCAGTGTAAAAATGTTGAGGTCAAATCAGAAAAGGATCAGGGAAGTCAAAGGCAGACGGAGTGCCCCAGAAGAAGTTCCATGACACACTGTCAAAAAGTGATCTTGGCATCTAGACTTAGCAAAGCTGTAGGAATTGATCATCATGTTGTGTTTTCCAACAAAATTAAGGTCCAAAGAGTATTATCTATGGCTTGGCATTCTTTTTAATTAACCCAGTCTGATCTGGAGGTATAAGACACAGAAGAATTTGTCATAAACTTTTTGCCCAAAATGTGGTATATAGTTTATAGTATACATTTAATATTGATGCTATGTTAAAAGAAAAGGGACAGGTATGCTCTTTCCTTGGCTTAAGTATGGCAGATAGGCTGTCATAATGCCAGAAAAGGGAGAAGTCCCAGTAACAGGAGCTTCAAAGACCTAGTGAAGTTAAGGAGTCAATATTTCTGAGAATGCCTTGTACTACTTGACCTGCTACACATCTGGGTCTCACCGCCATCTGTGAACTGCACCCTCATTTGAGATGTCAATTGAGCGGACCTTCATTGTACATTTTACCAAAATGCTGCACAGTGTTGTGGTCATGCTTCAGGTCACAGGAGATGAAAAACAATGATTCTGTGGCAGTGCATGCACAGTACTCATACCGGTAGTAAGAAACTAGTGGGTGAATAGTGGCCTGCTCATGATGCTAGTGACGCGATTGGATCTCGTCTTGATACTGGCATGAATCATTTTCAGCAAAGTCCAAGAACATTAGAACTCATCCCTCAGGTATACTCTTTTAATGTGGTAAGGTGGTGTTGCTACCTTGTTGCCACATGCAGGTGGTACCCCAGAAACCTGAAGTCTTCTATCATTAATTACACTAGGTGGTAGTGTTACAGTACACCTTGAGGTTTTTTTCTTCAAGGATTTTCATGCCAGTAGAAACCTTGTTGTAAAACAGCGCAAAGGTCATGGAATGCAGTTTTACCCTTCTGTGATACAGCAAGGTTCCAGCTGATTGGAGATCTTGAAGGCAGTTGGTTTCCTTTGCAGTGCTGCCATGTGCACAGCAGTCAGTTCAAGTTCTGAACTGAAACTGCCTGCCTGCCATCGGAGCACTGGGAGAACACTTGTTTTATAAAATAAAAACTAAATATATATCTGAACTATATATATATATATATATATATATATAGATATTATATATATATATATATATAATATATTATGGTAGCACGGCAGTGCTACCATAGTTAGGGTTGAGGAGCCATTTACATGTTAAACCCAGAATTTTGCACCTTAATAACTTTGCAACCGTTCAACGGATTTGCCTGAAATTTAGAATACAGAATCAAGATCCATACGCCTTGGGATCTGCCAAGTCTTGTACTGGTTGGATATACAGCTGCAGAGATATTAAGCATGAACTGCACATGTGTTTATGCTTTTTTTGGAATTCTACGGTTGTGCCTACAGGTCGCACGGTTTGTGCGACCGGTCCGAAATCTTCAGGGAACGTGCGGCCGAGGTACCCGATGTGTCTTTCGAAGATTTCGTAAAAAAATATTAAACGGTTTAAAAGTTATTCAAAAAACAAGTTCCCATTATAAGTCAAAGGGAAAAGTTAACAAAAAGTTCGACACTGTCACAAATGCAGTTTTTACTTTCGCAAATGGCCCTTTTACTGTCGCAAATCCGCCATTTCATTTTCTGTTGGTGATCATAAATTTGGAACCCTCTAGCAACCTAATTCTTTTTTTATTCACCTAGTCGGACCCTGAGGATGCTAGCCATGTCTTTATTTTGGGGTAAAACACCCCAGAAATACGTTTTTCACATTTCTGGAAAAAGTACTTTTACAAAGTAGTGTCGCACTCATGAAAGTGTCGCAAATTTTTGCAAAAGCTTTTGCAAATTGCGACAGTACTTTTCTAGGCTGTGGGAAAATGACAGCAATTCTTTGGCACACAGCTGCAAAAGAACGGTTTGGAGTTTTGGGCTGAAATTTGGAGGTAACGCAGCTGACATCTCACAGATGTGCCTTTCAGTATTTTGTTGAATAAATATTACATGGTGGCAAAGTTACAGTACTCCAAATTTGACACTTTTTCCCATAGGATAACATTACGGCGTACAATGCATTGCAGCAATCGTTTGGCGCCCTGCTGCAAAATAACGGTTTGGTCTTTTGGGCTGAAATTTGCAGGGAACATAGCCAACATCCCACAGATGTGACTTTCAGTGGTTTGGTGAAAAAATATTACAGGGAGGCAAAGTTATGGCACTCCGAACTTCTGTTTTTTTCCCATAGGTTAACATTACGGTGTTCGCCGCACCTTTCAGGGCCCCTGTCTCGGAAATGGTGCAAGATATGGTCTTTTCGTCGAAAAAATTCTTAGCTCCCTATTGGGCACAAAGAATAAAACTAGCCAGGAAAGTGATCATTCATATGACTTTTTAAATTTTTTTCTATGTCGTACGGTTCCTGAGATATAAGCAATTTACTATTCCAAGTCCTCATTTTTCTGTTCCGAGACTCATTATTTTGCATACATTCTTTGTACTCACTGTCTTTCTCTATACAGCTTTTGGGGAAAACCAGTCTGTGCGCTTACATTACTGTTACCATTACCATTTCCGCTTGCGGTTCCATACTCGTTTCACTTGCCATTCACTGCTACGCCACCATGTGCGTTACCCTTTGCGTTTTCATTTGCAGTTGCGTTTGCGTTGTTTTTAACATTTCTGTCTACAGTACTGTTTCTCTTTCTGTTTCACTTTGCATCACCATGCACATTACGAATTGCTTTTGTGGGCACAATGTTTCTATGTGACAAGACATCACGTGGCGGGGGCGCGGGGCCCTGTAGCCCGGCCCCGTGCTCCCGCAGTGCATTACATTCACTATTTCTTGTTATCATTCACAAAAAGAAGGGAAATTAGAGGCAAAAAACTCAATTTAATGCATCAGTTAGGGTTGTTCCACAGCGGAAAAGTGAGGAAATTCGATGTTAGCATTGAAACCCCCTTTGCACCCCTTCAGCCCACCCCCCAACTGGAATCAGGGTACGCGTTGGGGTCATTGGTCCTAACTCTCAACCCATTCTCCTATTCCTCAGCTTCTTTGCACATGTGATGGGGTGAGGATTAGGGCGATGACCTAAGCGCCCAATTCCAGTTGGGGGTGGGCTGGAGGTATGCAAAGGGGTTTCAAACCCCAACATCGAATTTCTCACTTTTGTCGCTGTGGAACATCCCTAACTGATGCATTAAACAGAGATTTTGCCTCTAATATATATATATATATATATATATATATATACACACATATACACAAGTACTAGCTGAGCGACCACCTGCCCAGTCAGCCTAAGCTGCCACCTCAGTCTTCTGATTGTATCAGACCTCTCAATCAGAACTCCTCTGTAGCACTACAGGCTGGTTGTGCATCGTTGCCCAGCCAGTGTTCTCTATGTTGGCTTGGTTTTCAACACTTTCTTCAGTTTTTTTGTGCGTTAATTTTTATGGTATCCCACTCTGCCACCTGACCATTTTATCGCTATGCCTTTTCAACAGTTTGGCAACTTTATCATCAATAAGTACTAGAATTTCAAACATTTTCTGACACAGTAACTGTGGAAGAAATTTTGTACAGGTGCCTTGCTGTACATGGTTAGTTCAGCCACATATAAATATTCAGCACTTTGCAATCCAATGCCCTATCTCTATTGTCAGTCCATTCAGTGCCTGCAGAGTTGCTGCATTGGCACAGTACTCACATAGGAATTGCTCCATCTTTTGTTTCCATGCAAATTTGATGTGCTGTGGCCATGGAGTGGTGAACTTTATTCTCCTCAGTGATGTCGCAAGACTTTGCTTGAGGAACTCCACATTTAGAACACTAAGGAGTATATCAAGAAATGCTTTTTTTTTCCAATTTTTTTCTGAAAATTCCTTCTTGTGAGGCAGTGCCATGTCTACCTCTTCATAGAAGTCCTTCACTCACTGGACGGTTTCACTGGCAATGCTGATTTGTAGGTTGATTGATTATGACCCTTTGGTATGTTCATCATCCTTGTCTAAAAGATCCCCATTGTATTGCTTGCAGACTGTAGCAACCAGTATTTGTACTAGAATTGTCAAAGCACTTAAAAATTCTTGTCTCAAGTGTCTTTCCTCTGGGGCTGTGCGAATACCTTTTTTTAAATATTTGGCCTAATAGTCATTATTCGGTGCTGAAATATTTGGTATTCGTTTTTCGTTATTCGGGTAACTGGAAGGGGGGTATTTAAAAATAAAAGAACACCCCTCTCCTGGCCAGCAGTAAACAAATATTTTATCCCTGGTGTCTAGTGGTACCCCCCCAGCCAATCACCTGTCAAAAAAAGGAATCCCCGCTTCCCAGACTATCAGCAGTACCCCATCCCCTGTCCCAAAATGCATAAAAATAAAAAAAAATCACTCATTTCCCTGGCGTCTAGTGGTCCCAGCCCCCCCAGCTGATTGTCATTCCAAAATAAAGAATCCCCCCAGACCCACAGCAATACCCCCAGTCTCCATCCTCAAATGTATAAAATAAAAAAAATCCTCATTTCCCTGGTGTTTAGTGGTCCCATCCCTGGTCGATCACTGGTTCAGAATGAAGTATCCCCCAAGACCCTCAACAATACCCCCATTCCCTTGTTGCAAAATGTATAAAATAAAAACAAATCCCTCATTTCCCTGGTGTCTAGTGGATGCCCACCCCCTATCAGGTAGTGCTCCCAACCATGACCCCAGCTGGCCACCAGCACAGCCCTGCACTCACCTCCATGGCAGGCAGCCCGACTGAGTTTTCAATGAATGAGCACATGCTTGTACAAGCTCATGCTCATTCATTGACAGATTCAGCCACCAGTGGCTAGCATTATCAGGGACTAGAGGGGAAGGGGAAGCTGCTCCCTCCCTCCTCTCTATCCCCTGGTAGTGTTAGTTGCTGTTGGTGGCTGAATCTGAGTGTCAACGAATGAGATTGTGCTTGTACAAGCACGCGCTCATTTACTGAAAACTCAGCCCAGGCTGCCAGCCATGGAGGTGAGTGGAGGGCTGTGTCGGTGGCCTGCTGGGGTCATGGGCAGGGGCACCACCTGATGGGGGCTGGGGAGTCCACTAGACACCAGTGAAACGAGGGAACGGGGTATTGCTGAGGGTCTGGGGGGGGAATACTTCATTCTGAACCGGCGATCGGCTGGGGGAGTGGGACCACAAGATACCAGGGAAATGAGGAATTTTTTTTCATTTTATACATTTGGGAATGGGGGACCATGGGTATTGCTGAGGGTCTTGGGGGGGGATTATTCACTTTGGATCGGCAATCAGCTGGGGGATGTGGGACCTCTAGACACCAGGGAAATGAGGGATTATTATTTTATTTGATACATTTAGGAATGGGGGTATTGCTGAGGGTCTGGGGGATGGGATCCTTCATTTTAGACCAGCCATTGGCCGGGGGTGTGTGACAACTAGACTCCAGGGCTAAAATATGTATTTAATGCTGGCCAGGAGGGTGGGAAAGTTTTTTTTTTTCTTGTGCACCGCAGAATACTGAATACCAGCCAAATAGTGGACTATTCAGTATTCGATTCCGAATATTCAGATAGTCCATTATTAGTGGTATTTAGAAAATACTATTCAGTATTTGCACAGCCCTACTTTCCTCCTGTTTTTTAATGCATTTTAGAGACTACATTTTGTCTTCCATGTCTTTGATCAATTTCTCTTTCAAGTTTGTTTGGCAGGTTAGGGTCATAACTTATCCAATGCTGCCTTCTTGGTTGATGATGCAGAAAAGACAATTCTGGCAATCATAGAAGTAAAGCAAGACAGTGATCGAGTCTCCCTACTTTTGCACTTTGCCTTGCTTTCCTGATGGCACTATTTGAATGGGGATCATGTGTGATAGGACTAGTCCTGATTAGTGGCATCATTGTTGCTGTATCAGTATGTGGAGTCATTGTTGATGTGCTGCTATGTAGAATCATTGTTAGTGTGTTGGCAGGGGTGGTCGCAACTTTTATAATTTTTGCTGCATGATTCTCTTGGTACTTTGCACATTGTTTCTCATTGATACTGTACAGCTTTTTTTTCTGTGCAGACATTGAGGCATGAAACTGTCTTTTCTGTTCCTTCCAATGTTCTCATTCATTCACTATTTTGTTCATCAGCCCTGGTGATTCTTTTTGTTAGTACAGTGGACTGTACAGTCTCCAGTGCCCAGTTCTCCTTCTGTCTCTGTGTATTACTGTATCCACTGTTGTGCTTTCTCATTATAGATAGTGAACTTCTCATTCATATTAGCCTTGTGTGCCTCTTAGCAGGCCTTCAATTTAATTTTAAATTGTTCATAACAATCAGGTTCATTCTACATATTTTTTCTGAAATGGCAAGATCATTCCTTACTACAAAAGTGGGCAGGAAGTCATCAAAGCACCATTCAGCACTGTGGTTGCAGACACTCACACACACACACACACACACACACACACACACACACACTCACACACACATGGTTTTCTCCACTGGTTGGTCATATCCCTTCACATCTCTCTCCCCTTCCCTATCCCCATGTACCTTACTCACCCCCCCCAACCCTGAATCACCTTTTGCTCACTGGTTCTTTCTCTGTCTCTCTCTCCTCACAAATCCCAAGATCTTTTTCCCCTCTCCCACCCCACAGTCTATGCAAACTTCCTGAAAATGTTATTGATTCTCTAACCAGTCATAAATATATCTAGCTGTACCAACTTTGGTAAATATTTTTACACCCCTGCTACTCTTATGTATTTCCACATTTTTCCTTTTTTTGTACCACATTCTAGTATTACTGAATTTAATTACCTGCCTCTTGTAAAATGAAACATGGACACATAGAAATTGTCAGCAGATAAGAACCGCCTGGCCAATCCTGTCTGCTCATAAACCCTTGTACTGGATTACTGATTAAATTCGATGTTTATATTGTATATGTCAGCATGTCCTACATTATTGTATTGTATTTTTTTTTGTCCGCTTCCTCATCCCCCAGGGTCTCACCTGGAAATGACCCTTGGCTCAGTGTGCCTCTCCCAGTTACCAATAATGTAAATAAATAAAAACATTCTTAAAATAAAGTTGAAGACAAGGGTAAATTTGTGGATCCAAGGAAAATAGCTGAACAAAATGCATTCCACCTCCCTGGACTATAGAAAAATACTTCTGAAGGAAGGAAGGAAGATGGTATCGACATTGGAAGGATGGTCTGAAGGAGAGAGGCTGCACATGATACACAATGCCATGAACTGAAAGAGAGATGCTGCACATGGCACAGAATATGATGAAATGAAGGAAAGAGGCTGCACATGGTACCCAATATGACATACTGAAGCAAGTTTGTATTCCAGTGTCTAAGGGGTATCTGGTAGGCTGCACATCCTGCACAATTTGATGGACTGAGATAGAGATGTTGGACATGGTGCACAATACAGTGAACTGAAGGAGAGAAGATGTGTGTGGTACACAATATTATTAACTGAAGGAGACAGGCTGCACATTTTACAGAAAATTATGTATTGATGTAGCTGTGCATTCCATTGTGTACAGCTGCACATGGTATACAATATGATGAAGTGAAGGTGAAAGACTACACATCATACAGAAAATTATGGCTTGAAGGAGAAATGCTACTCATGATGGTACAGAAAATTATGGACTGAAGATGAACAGAGACCTCACATCCAAACTTTTTATCACAAAAAACCCACAGGACCACAGCATCTCCCCCGGCACATACAAAACAACAAACAGAGCCTGGTTCTGAAAGTGGCTGAATGTCAGTGACCAAACACACCTGAACAAAGAGTAACAGGGACAGAATCTCACTTTGCACACTGTGCTTCTAAATTAAGTTTTCTGGGTGTGCTTGGCTAGCTATGTTCAGACATAGTGAACCCAGGTAACATCAAAACACAATATTTTGTCACAAAAACCCACAGTACTGCAGCAACACACACACACACACACACACACACACACACACACACTCACAAAACAAAGACAGTAGGGTGCTCAAAATGGCTGAGTGGAAGAGACCAAGCAGACCTGAACAAAGAGTAACAGGGAGAGAATCTCACTTTGCACATTGCATTTTTAAATGAATTTGTCTGGGATTACTGCCAGCTATCTTCAGACATAGTGATCCTAGGTAACATCTTTTAAACAACATTTTGTCAAAAAATATCACAGGACCACAACAATCACAATCCCCCCTTACAAAAAAAAGAGAGCATTGTGCTCTAAATGGCTGAATGTTGGTGAATGAACAGACCTATACAAAGAGGTGAAGGGACAAAATCTTGCATTGCACAATGTACTTTCAAATTTACTTGTCCAGGTGTGCTTTGCCAGACACGTCCAGACACTGTAATCCAAGGTAACGTAAAAAACAACAACATTTTATCCTAAAAGACTCACAGGACTACAGCAGCACCTCCCCCCACACAAAAAACAACAAAGAGAAAGTGGTGCTAAAAATTGCCAAATATCAGTGACTTACCACATCTAAACAAAGAGTGGCAGGGACAGAATCTCCCTTTTTACTCTATGCTTTTAAATGAATTTGTCCTGCTGTGCTTGGCCAGCTATGTTCAGACATAATGGTCCCAGGTAACATCAAGAATCAACATTTTATCACAAAACAGCACAGGACCACAGCATCCCCCCCCCACACACACACATACACAGACAAAACAACAACGTGCACATGGTGCTCAAAATGGCTGAAAGTTGGTGACCAAACACACCAGAACAAAGAGTGATGGGGACAAAATCTCACTTTGCACGTTGCTCTTTTGAAATTCATTTGTCCAGGTGTGCTTGGCCAGCTACATTCAGAGTTAGTGATAGCAACATCATTTAAACAGCATTATACAATGGCATGAAAAAATCCTGCACTCTGATTGGTCAGTGTTGGACTGGACCCATGATGTTATCCCAGTACAACATCACGGATCTAGTCCCAATGCTAATGTGACCGAATGACAAAATAAATCACTATCGGCTGCCCATTTGATGCCACCACCCAGACTCTTTCAAACAGCGGCACACACCAGCATGATTTTACTCTACCTTCAGCACTATGATGATTCTCCCCTGCCTTCAGGAGCTCACACCATCAAATCACACTTTACAGCTTCCTGCATCTATCCAAACCAGCCAAATCCAAACTGCAGGCTTACACAAAAATAGCGGCTTCACATTACGATGTCTTTTACTGCAGCGCGTGATCAGCTTGCAGTTTCCCTCAAATGTCGCGTACAGTAGCAGTTTGGTATGAAAGTCCTTCTTAAACAGAAATAGTTTTTCTTCACAATTCTTTTTCTAGCACCTGAAAGGTAAAATGCACCTCTCCTCTTCTTTGTATGGCAACCTTCTCACATTCTCCAATCTCGCCATGTAAGCCATCACATCTTTCACACAGCACCAACCAGCGGGAAAAAAACAAAACTGATCTTTCTCTCCACAGCCCGTCACATCTTTCACACAGCACCAACCAGTGGGAAAAAAAAACAAAACTGATCTTTCTCTCCACAAATTATTCTTCACACAATCTGTCTGAACTCAGTTAACACTGCCAGCACTTACATACGGGAAAACCGCAGCTGACAGAGACTGCAAGTGGGATATGGAGTGTAGGGTTAGTGACAAATAACAGGAGATGAGCAGTAAATACCAGACTCTACAACCGGAGAATTACCCACACGAACGGCCAGGCAAACAGACGGGGAGGTTCAGGGCAACAGAGAGCAACCTCACAGTTGCACAAAATCACAGACTACCACCTACTGACCAGAGTGGGCACTATTTTTTGTATTAGTATGCCTACACACAGAAAAATAATAAAAATAGAAGCACAAAATGTATTTTAAACTTATTTACTCTTTTTTTCTTCATCGAGCCATTGTATAATAACAATAATGCACTCCAAGGTGTGTGTAGTGCTGGGATAACATCACTTCTGGGGTGATTAGTCTCAGTGGGCCTGTGGCCTCGTGCCTAATCACTCCAGGCGTGACGTTATCCCAGCACAACACACACCCTGTCATGCATTATTGCTTAATTTTATCACAATAACCACACAGGACCACAACACCCCCCTACCCACTAAACAACAAAAAGACCACACTGTTCAAAATGGCCTAATGCCAGTGACCAAACACACCTGAACAAAAAGTGGCAGGGACAAAATCTCACTTTGCACACTGTGCTTTTAAAATAATTTGTCCGAGTATGCTTGGCTTGCTACATTAGTACATAAACATCCCAGGTAACAATAAAACCTTGACAGGACATAATGTGGGCCTGAGTGTCCAAAATCTCCTGAATGTTGGTCTACATGAGATCTAGCCATGAGTTCATCAATGCAGCCGGTTTCCCCATATCATTGGTGTGCTGCTCTATCACTGCAACATCTTTCTTTATTTCCCAGGGGCATCTTTCACTTCTGCATGGAAAGCTTTAAATTCCTTTTATATACAGTAGGTTCAAGCTTAATGTGTTATTTTGGTGTCCACTTGACTTTAATGGGAGAGTTGCTACGGGCCTGTGCCAGCACCAAGAACTAGGAGAGCTCCAAGTCTCAAAGATCAGTTTGGCATCCAGTGGCATACTCAGTTTTTTGCTGCTACTTCATTCTGTTCAGCTTCACCATATTAATAGTACCTCTCCTGAATGTTAAATTCAGCTATAATGCATGAAATTAGTGAAGTTTGAATGGGTCTTTTGCTAGGTGAGCCGAGAGCTCTTACCTAATCAGCCACTTCTCCTGTAACATCACCAGAAATCTTTGGGATTTGAAAGCTTTCACCTTCCGGGTTTGTGAAGTTGGGTCATAAGAAGACTATGGGCCCAATATTCAGAATGCACCTGGCAATGGTGCATGTGTTGGTGCAGCGAAACTGTGTATCACCGGTGAAACCCACAGATATATTCAAATGAGATGAGCAATGGTCCCATTTGCATGTGCTGAGCAGGGCAAGCTGACAAAATGTGCCTGGTGCCCTGCACACCATGCGGTGCCCCCAGAGGACAACATGTGGAACCCCCGTCCCCAGAGCAGCGAGCACCGGACTGTAACGGTGCAGTCCCTGCTGGTCTAGCAGTACCCCACTCACTCCCTGTAGGCGATCATCAAATATGAATGCAGGTCAATACCTGGCAGTCCAGTGGCTCCCCTGTCCCTCCTGATGCTGCGATCACTGTTGAATGCAGAAGTACACCTTATCTGGTAGTCCAGTGGCACCCCTTCCCAGCCCATAGCCACACTGCCTGTAAATTAATATGTACTATTCCCTGGTAGTCTAGCGTTACCCTCCACCCCCATGACCTGGATTGATGGTGAACCGTAGTACAAACCCTCTCTGGTGGTCCAGTGGCCCCCCCCACCATCACAGGCCCCCATGACCACTCAGCTCCCCCCATATTATAGGCAGGCAGCTGTAATCCACCCACATATTACCCAGCCGTCCACTGAATGACAGCGTATAGTATGAGCTGTAAGCCCATTGGTCCACCCTGTGGACTAATGGGCTTGCAGTGCATACCGCACATGTCACCCACAAATATGTTAATGAAGATCATTCATTCACATATTTGTGAGTGATATGTGCGGTGTAGTGTACTCAAGTCTACTGGTCCGTGTGACCAATGGGCTTGCATCCCATACCGTATGCTGTCATCTGCTGGGTGGCCGGGTGGTATGGGTGGCTGCAGCTGCCTCGCCGGCTGATGGTGGGAGCTGGGCAGGCAGGGGTCCTGTCAGGGTGGGAGGGCCACTGGCCACATGAGAAGGTTTGTACTATGGTTCACCATCGATCCTGGTCATGGGCAGGGTGGGGCATACAGCTAGACTACCAGGAAATAGTACATATCAATTTACAGGTGGCACGGCTACAAGTGGGGAGGAGGGTGCCACTATACTACCAGGGAAAGTGTATTTCTTCATTTAACAGTGATTGCAGCATCTGGAGGGATGGAGGAGGGTACCACTAGACCACCAGGGTACATATGGGTGCTTGTGGATGGTGTTCTTGGTGGGCAGGTGGCCACCCATGGCTGGCAGTTGCTGTGTTGCACTATGTAGTACAGCAGCTGGCCTGTGGGTGGCCAGCATTTGAGCCATTTTTTTCCGGCTCAACTGTGCCCATCGATAGGGGGCGCATCTAGGGGTTGTGCAAGCAGATGGGCCGCACATTCTAGGCTGAATATCGGGATGTGCTGCGTATGCATGGGCATACCCCCTTCAGATGTGCCGCATACATTATCATTGTGCCCGAGCACATCGGGACTTGCGCTGTGCAACTCCCCCTTTTAAATATTGCCCCGGGGCACATTAGTGGGGTTGCGCTGGTGCAAATCGGTTACACAAGGTGCAATCCCTTTGAATATCTAGGCCTAAGTTGGAAATCTGGTGTAACAACATGGTAAAATGGCAAAGTTATCAGTGAATGCTGAAATATTTCAACGTTCATGCATGACTTCATTAATTTTCAATATTTTTACAGCAAACTTTTCTTATAGCCTATTTTGAAACCCAATCTAATGAACAAAGCAGGTGATTTTTTTTTTCAAATCCAGGCCAAAAGGTGCATTTGCAGTTGCTCAATAAAATAACTGTTTGAAAATTGTTATCTACCAGGTTCATGACATGGAGTCTAAGGAACACTATCTTCAAAATGCAGGGTCAAAATATAAAAAAAACAGCAAAGTTATAAATGTATGTTAAAATGTTTCATGGTCCATCATAACTTTGGTAATCATCAATATTTTGACTCCAAACTTTCAACATATCCATTTTTTACACCACCTCATAAACATGACTTGTGTAATTTTTCAAATCCTAGATGAAACATGGTTCCTTCCTTATAGTGCAAAATGACATTTTGCCCAGTGTTCTATAAATGCCACATGTCATGTTTCTACTGTAAGGGACAGTCATAAAATGACTAATCTGAAAATATGTGGTCAAAATAAAAAATAAAATCATTAAGAAGACATGTCTATACTGCCATCCTTTGTCAGTGAGCTTAGTGAACCAGCTGGATGGGCCAAGGCTAGGGGGTGGCACTGTCATGCAGCACCCCCTCCAGCCTGGGAAGTGGGTGCAGGGCTCCCCTCACAGGCTCAAGTACCACATATTGTCATGGAGCCCTGTACCTCTGCACCTGTGTGTACCACAAGGAAGTGCGCTTCAGCTGACACATAGACTCTTTGCTATATGCATCTGTATCTGTTACAACATGGAGCACAGGGACCAGAAGGCCCTGAACTTCTGCAGCCCACCAGACAGACCCACAAATTCCTGACATCCATTGCCACATGGAAGTTCAGGGCCCACAGGCCTGCACTTCCATAGGCACACAGACTCTTCCTATGGCACTGATGCATGACACACATCTGCATCTGTTTGCACAGGTCCCAAAGGGACCTATATGAATAAATATCTGACTCTACTATTTCAGAAAGAAACACAATCCTTTGCAAAAATATTGCATGAATGCACCAGTTATGGTTCAACTTAATGCCACAAAAGTACAGAAATATTACATTAGGGTTTCCAACCCTAATTCCACACTGCATCAAATGACAAAATGATAAGACCACACGAGCAACCACAGACAGCCAGCAACAGATAAGACAAACAACATACGACTGTTTCCAGATAAAACAAATGCAGTAAGCACTGATGTGCTTCCTTTATGGATTTGTACCTGCAGCTGCAGAAGCACAGGTCCCACAGTGGCTGTGCTTTTGCATCCAGAGATGTGTCTGTATGTTGTACAGTATCCATGAGTACCTCTGCCTGCATAACCACAGGCCACATTGGGGTCTGTGCTTATGCAAACAGAAGTAGTGCTGCAATGTGGGTATCGTGGTTTCAGCAGCAGATCTAGAAATGTTTCAAAGGGGTTGCAGTTTTGTCTAGGGGTGGCACTTTTCTCAAATAGGTAAAATATTACTGTTTAAAGCTCAGAATGGGTTAAAACAGTTACTTTCTGCTGGCTTAAGGGGGTAGCGGGTGATATCTCACTACATAGCTATATCTGCTAGTCCTCATATCCCAACTGACCCATCTCAGCTCACTGCTCCACCAATGCCCATAACCCACCATCTCTGGGACTTACCTGGTGTTCCTCATACCTCTCAACCTCCTGCCTCATAAATCAGAGACAAGGTTTAAAAAAATCAGGGACATAGGACCAAAATCAGGGACACTGCTTCAAAATTGGTGATATCCACTCAGGAAGCTGGTAGAATAAGAGGCTTAGTGTTAAATGCATTTTCTAAGGAAGAACAAGTCTGCAACTTTAATGTTTGATATTATTTTGTGCTTACCAGCTCCACTGTTCAGTCACAGAAGCACACATTTTAGGAGGGACAGAGTCAAATTTTGAGGCAAAATCAGGGATGTCCCTGAAAATCAGGGACAGTTGAGAGGTATGGTTCCTTGTTCCCCGATGGATAACCCCCTCCCATGGAAAGGCCTACCAAAGTCCATGAATTACCTTCATCCATATGCAGCTATGTAAGTGTAGGGGATATAGAAAGCTGTGTTTCTCCAGCCAAAAGATGACATACATGTCTTAACACATGTGACTGAAAAGGTGTGGGCCCCTCAGGGTCCTGGGTTCTGCAGACAGAAGTTCTGTTGCAATTTTGGTATCATGGATTTTGTAGTGCCTGTGCTCCTGCAGCTGGAGGTCAGTGTGCATGTTTTACATCTGTAGCTGCAGAAGCACAAGCCCCTCAGGGTCCTGTGCTTCTGCAGACAAAACTGTGCATATGTCTTGAGTGGATAACTACCTCTGGCTACAGAAGTGCTGGCCACCTAGGACCAAGCATTTCTGCAGACTAAAAAACTCCTGTAATTTGGGTATTGTGGATTAGTGTCTGTGGCTGTAGGGGCATATGCTTCTGCACACATAAATAGTGCTGTAATTATAGTATCATTAATTTCTATCTGCAGCCAGACATAAGTGAGTATGTGTGCATACCACAGAATAAAAATCTACAATGGTGGCACATCAGTAATGCTGCATTTGTGTTATTTGGAAAGAGTTGTATGTTGTTTGGCTTACTCAACAACAGCTGTCTGTGGTTGGCTAAGTGATCTTGCCCTTCTGCTGCTTGGAAAGGGGAGTGGGGAGTTATGGTTGGAAACCCTATCACCACATTTCCCCACTTTTGTGGTGCTAACCTAAACTCTAACCGGTGCATTATCACTGTTTTTTTTTTTTTTTTGCAAAATATCTATCTATCTATCTATCTATCTATCTATCTATCTATCTATCTATCTATCTATCTATCTATCATTCTCTGCAAACAACTTTGTTAATGCAATAGTTAGGGTATCTTAATGCCACAAAAGTAGGTTAACGTTGCACTATGGTTTCCAACCCTAATGCCCCACTCCCACCACAAAGCATCAAAAGGAAAACATATTAGGGTTCTGGGTCTCCAGCATGTTGGTAAATCACTGGTGGGGTCTTAACTGGGGGTTCTCAACCATAAATCCCACCCCATTCCATGACAAGCAATGTCATACATGATCTTCTTTCTTCACGCAAGGCCCCCAGGGCCCTGTGTGAAGAATGGTACAACAAATTGTTTTGGCAACCTGTGGTAAGACATAGTTCTTTACCTTTGAAGAGTGTATAATTATGAAGCAGTGGCTAGGAGCTGTACCTTGTGCTTCAGCTTGGAGGCTACGGTCTGTGTGGAGGGGTGAGCATTATGGTTGACAATCCCCAAGGAAGACTCCACCACTGATTCGCCAAGATTATGGGTGGGTGGTGGGGTGTTAGGTTTGGAAACCCTAATTTCACATTTCCCTACTTTTGTGCCACTAAGGTACCCTAAGTGGTGAATTAATGATATTTTATAGAAAGAATGACCTTTCTTTTTGAGATTGTGGAACTGCATCCTCATTCATGCAGGTCCTGAAGGGACCTGCATGAACAGATGCAGATGCCTTGCGTGAATAGAAGACTTTGTCCACCTACAGAAGTGCAGGGCCTGAAAATTGTGGGCCCTGCAGTTCGATGCAATGATAGCTGTGAATAATTCATTGGGCTACCTGGTGGGCTGTGAGCCCTGTGGTCCCTGCACTTCTGTATGGCCACAGCTACAGATGAACAGGGCAAAGACTGCATTTGTCTACCATTACACAGGGCCCTCTGCCATCTAAGGGGGGAGAAGTCCAGGGCCATATATCAAGTGGACTGTTGTCTTCACTATATGATACCAAGGCCCATGCAGACAACATTGGACCTTTCACTCCCTGGTGGCGGGGATATTGCATAACAGCACCATCCTCCCACCCTCCCCACATCCAGATGGGCCACTGAGCTCACCCCTGAACTCAGTCACCTGCACAGGATCACAAAGCATACCTGTAAGGATCAATAGTGGCACTACACACAAAGTTTATTAACAATTCATTTTTTTTCAATTCTGACCACAAATTTTCAAGAAACTAATTTTATGATTCACCTTATAAACATGACATGTACCATTTATAGTATAATTGTTGAAATGTCATTTCACATCAGATGTGCAAAAACATATCTCATCCAGGATTTAAAAATTGATACATGCCATGTTTATGAGGTAATTTAGAAAAATGGTAATGTTGAAAGTTTGGAATCAAAATAGTGAAAAGCAGTGCAGTTATGAGTGAGCATTGATATACTGCAATGTGTACTCATACCTGGGCATTTTGCCATATTTGTACACCAAATTGTCAGCATTGCCTTCTTATTATCCCATCTCATGAACCTGGTAGTGAAAAGTTTTAAATCCCCACTGTAACACCATTTCATGGCACATCAATGTCACTCTGCACCACAAGACCAAAAACACATTTTGGCCAGGATTTGGAAAATAACAGCTTTCATATTCATGAGGTGGTACAAAAATTGCATATGATGAACATTTTGGGTCAAAATACTGTATTTAAAATTACCAAATATACAAGCGAACAAAGTAAAATTTCAATGAATGTGCATAATGTTTCCATTTAAATGTATTTTCACCCTAAATTTTTAACATAGTCTTATTATCAACCCATTATCATGAACACAAGTGGTGAAAATGTTCAAATCCTGCCTGAAAGGTGATTTTGCCAAGTGACCGCAAAATCACCATCCAGGTTTGATTTATGTAATTCCACCTCCATTGGTCATGAGGTAGGGTCCCAGAAAGCCATGTTGAAAATTTGAGGTCCAAATATGCAAACATGACAAAGTTATGCATTAAAACCACATTGAAATACATTAAAACATACTTACCTCAGTTTCTCATATTGCAGTCGGTGGTTCCAGCTCAAGATTTCTCATCAACTGGAGAGTGGATCTTCACCCTGTGACCTGTTCAGGTGAGTAAGGGTGTGTGGGGGTGTACTGGGAGTGTGGAGTGATGGTGGTTGGGTCAGATCATCAAGGGAAAATAACATTTTTTGCAGGCTTGAGAAAAAAAATCAAGGGGCGGTTTTCTTTATTTCACACAGGGATGGCGATCAGAGGGTGGGTCATGCCAGTAGACTCCAGGGAAAGATACAAATTAATTATAGGGATGGTGATTAGAGGGTGGGAGGTGCCACCAGACACCATAAAAAGATAAATTAATTATGGGGATGATTAGAGGGTGGGGGGGTGCCACTAGACACCAGAGAAAGATTAATTACAGGGACAACAATTGGAGGGTGGGTGGTTGCCACTAGACACCAGGGAAAGATGAAATAAGTAGGGAATGGTGATTGGAGGGTGGGGGTGCCACTAGACTTCAAGGAAAGACACAAATATTATGGGAATGGCAGTCAGCAGGTGGAGGGTTCCACTAAACACCAGGGAAAGACAACTATACTGTATTATGAGGATGGCAATCGGAGGGTGGGGGTGCAGCTAGACACCGGGGAAAAAGGACTCTGTTTGAAGGACAGTGATCGAACCCCCGCATGGCCAGGAGGGCACAGGAATATCAGGAAAATATCATAAGAAGCCTCACACACAGGAGGTGAGTGAAAGAAAGAAAGGTCACAGTCATATGTGCAAACAGTTATTATGAATCACACACAAACATTTCAGATAGTGGCAGTGACACAAAAAAGGGGTACTGGACAGGGTGGGTAAGGGGAAGGGTGGTGGGGAAGCACAACAACACAGAAAAGTGACATAGGAACAGTGGATGTGATGTGATGTGGATGTGTAGGAAATTGGGGGGAGGAACCAGTCCAATTACAACAGCTTGGTGTCACCACAGATTCCAACTTGTGACTGCCACAGATCCCTGGAGGTAGGTAGTGTGGCCCACTGGGTGGTGAAGGGTGACACCCATGGTGACTGCAGTGCTGTGACCTGTGGACAACCATGATGGGAGCAGGAGGATAGGAGAGGGAGGTTCTGGCCCACTGTGCATGGCATTGCACCAGTCCTTAGGGGTAGCAGGTATACCACTACAGCCTGAATGGCCACTGCATAGTATAGAAATGTGAACTGGTGTCCCCACAGAGGCAGGGCTGCACAGACTAGAGGCAGTGGTGCTGTGACCCTGGAACAGACCGACATGCGAGGTGGCTGTGAGTTCACGCACCACCACAGTGAGTTCACTGATGATGGTGTAGATGGTGTCCACTAGAATGCTATCATGGGCCTCCAACCACTGCTTGAGCCTCTGCAGGTCCGCATGCTGGAGGTCCCTCATGCACCGTACACCTGATGAGGTTGAGATCATGGTGGGTGGAGGTCTGGGATTCCACAGCTGACACAAGCAGCCACTGCCTGAAGTCTGGCTCAGCCTACCTCTGGGGGACACTGTCCTGGAGAACCAGATCTGGTGGCACCTGGCAGCCTTGAGCGGCCAGTGTCGACACCATGCAAGGGTCGGATGAGAGAGATGGCAGGAGTACAGGTGCTGTGGGTGGCTGTGCAGGCCTGCTCTGAGCTGGCAGGGATGCTGCAAGGCCACACACCAACCCCCCTGAGGCCCTGGGTGAGTGGTGAATGTGGTGGTGGTGGCTGTGGCACTGGAGGTGGTGGTGACAGCAGTGCCATGGTCATGGGCATAGGGGACAGCTGTAGTGTGGAGGCTGGTGTATGCAGGCTTCCGTATAATGCAAGGGGGGGAGTTGCTCCTCAGGCAGTGGGACCGGTGACACGTCCTGTGTGCTGATGCCATAGTATTCAGCCTTGTGCTCTCTCTCTCTCTCTCTTTCCTCCTCCTCCTCCAGGATGTTTGTGATTGAGCCCCACTGATGGCTGGATGGTGAACAGTGCACCCCAATTGATGTCAAAGCATCCTCCTCCCCCAGTGATAGCTCTGCATGCACTGTGGAGAGAGGTGCAATATGTCAGCATCACATATGATACGTGGTACACAACGTATGTTGCTATTGGTGCATGTATACCCCAGTGCCAGCATGAAACTAGTGCCAACTGATCTACCTACCCCAGCCCACAATGGTAACACCATCACCCTTGATGTGAGGATTGTGCAAGCATGACAGTGTTCACTTATCAAGTATTCCACACAAACCACATGAGTACAGAGGCCATACCTCTCAACCACCCTTATCACATGCCAAGGACAAGGAGTACAATGATAAGGGATAAATGACCAAAGACAGGGACACATCTGTATAACTGCAATAGTACTGCCAGACTTTGTGTACAATATGCTCTTTGGTATGAATGACATCTATCATATTGTGAACTAGACTGTAACAACAATGGCTGGTTTGAACATGTGATGCACAACACTACACATCA
This sequence comes from Neoceratodus forsteri, assembly GCA_016271365.2. Lineage (NCBI taxonomy): Eukaryota > Metazoa > Chordata > Ceratodontiformes > Ceratodontidae > Neoceratodus > Neoceratodus forsteri. Next base: position 782,383,865 of record CM057458.1, on the reverse strand, counting down.
CTGACATTCATTCACAATGTTGGAGGGACAGAGAACATCCCCTAGGATACAGTACATCCAGAACATCTCTGATAACCAGGGACAGTTGAAAGGTATGACAGAGGCAATCACGGTGCAGGCTACTACTGCATACACAGGCCACCCACCCAGCACATGTGTCTGGATGCACCAGCACCCATGGACAGCAAGTGGCAAAACAGTACGTATACACTCCGAATGTCCATGGGTGCACTCTTTTGGAGCCATGTGCAATGCACTATCCATTGGGGTTCAGTGTAACATGTGGCACGGGGGAAACAGTGTCCCATACAGCAGCACAGTACAGCACATCATGGATCATCAAGATTGCTGTCAGTAGAAACTATATATGCCTTGCTCAAGGCTGCACTGTGCCGCACTAGTGGTGGGACCCACATGTGGACCATGCACACAGGGAAGTGTACCACCTGTGTACTTACATGACTGACTGCTTGCCACCTGGGTCTCATAGCCACCCCCAGGTACACCTGTCATCTCCATAGCCCTCAAGGTAGATGCCACCACCTCTTCTGCCAGGTCCATGGGCCTGGTAGCAGATGCAGACTGTGTTCTCCCACCTGTGGCCTGCTGTTCACAATGAAGGATGGCCCACTGTCCTGTGTGATGGGCCTTGGGTACAGTGGTGGGCCATGGGTGGTTTTCCATTACACCTGCTGCAGGGATTCTGGAACCACTCGAGTGTCCTTGCTGTGGGATTGCAGTCTCATGCTGTACACACCCCTTTAGCAACATGTGCCACTCTCCTCCAGGGCTCCATGATCATTGTCCACAGCCTGGCGGTATGTGCTCTGTTGCCCTTTTCGAGTCTGTCTGCCATATAACTTCAGATCACAATGGCCCATGCATTCCTGGCCAGTGCTCTCTGGGTACTCTGCACATTGCACTCCCCTTTGCTGCCATGGGCTCACCATGGGCTTGTGGGCCGCCTGTCCTGCTTCTGCACCCTGGCATCTGGCCTCCTGTGAATTGCATGTCCATGTCCCACATGTATGCCTGCATCATGCTGCTGTGGCACTGATCACCAGCCTGTCCTTTGCAACTGTACCACCAAATGTTGTCCTATGGGCCTCTGTAGATGGGGGACATATGCTGCTCTTGTGCCACTGGCCACTGTGGGTTGGTACCGGGGGGGGTGTTTTGGTGGTACACATACCTGTTCTGCATCCTGTGTACTGTTGTTCAGTTCATTTCAAATGTCTGCTGTGCTCCTGTTCATTGCTGTTTTTCCTACACCAACCTGTGCACTCCATGATATTCCTTCTACTCCATTGTATATGCATGCATTCAACCATCTTCAGCACTGTGTACTGCTGTAGCTGGCATGGGTGTGTGACTGGGAGGTGGCCATACCCATTACCAGCCTCATGCTCCACCACTGCCCTGGGCCAGGGGTGTCCTTCTATGGCTGCATCACTATGGGATGAGCGGGAGGGTTCCATCTATACCATCCATGCCTCCTGAAATCAGTGCAATTGGACACATAATTCTGCCACTGTGTTCCACCTGTGCTGCACACTGTGGCCACCTAAACATCAGGCATGGAAGACAAGGTCTCATTATATGTGAGGCATCCATAACCTTCGCCCTGTTTGTGTACTCACCAGCCCAGCCTGTGCCCACTGTGGGAACTGCAGGACATGTGACACCCACCAATGTCCAACTGTGTTGGTGTATTGGTGTCTCTACAGTTTCTGGGATGGCCACACCACCTATATCTATCTCACATGTGCCATGGTGGTGTCAATGCTGCAGGGGGTGAGGTGGGGGGACAGCAACATGTGGTAGCTGAACTGGATGGTTCACAGTGCCTGCTCACCTTCTGTACCTTGTTGTCTTTCTCCTCATAGGTGACTATGGAACAGCTGCAATGGCCAAATGCCCATAAATGTCTGAGGGGAGGGATAACCTGGTGCACCGTGTCATGAGGCAACAACGAGTGATGATGGAGCAGCAGGCGGCATTCGAAGATTTCACTGGCAGGATTGTGGTGGCTGTGAAGGAGGTTGCATGTACTATCTGGCCACCACCCCCAACTGCACCCTAAAGTTCCTTACCTTTTCCATTTTCATTGCCTACCTACATTCCCATTGTTTTTGCCTGCTGTCTCCCCACCCCCTTTTTGACCTGCGTATTTTGTTATTGTAAATAGTTTTCATGGCAGCTGATTGTTTACTGGTTGTTTTTCATGATTTTTGTTAAATATTGTTCCCTGTTTTGCTCCTGTGTCCTGCGTCTGTTGTTGCACTGTATTGCCATTTTCCAGTGGATTGTTGAGGTGCCCTCACTGCTCAGTACTTCCCTCCTGTGGGGTATGTCCATGCCTGTCCTCTCCCACAGAGTATCCACTGGTGGACCAGCTAGTGTCTGTGGCTGTGCTTTCACTTGTACAGTGTTCTTTGCATGAGGGTTGTGTTGGCCTGTTGGTGGACACGTTCTGTTCCCTTAGTGTCCCCTGTACATCTCCTGTGCATGACAGCCACCATCTTGGTTGTGGATGTCAATTCTCCTGGGATGGCCTCTGTACTTTGTGTACCTCCCCACCTGCATTGCCCTGCAGGGTGGCCTCTGTCTGCCACCTGTCCATGACTGTGTCCTTGTTGGCATGGGTGCCTTCCATCCCCCTGAGACCCCCTACTGTGTGACATTCAGTGTGCTGTCACCTTCTCCATGTCAGGGTTCCATGTGTCTTCCCCTTGTGCACAGTCAGGACCAGTTTTAAGACATACTTACTCCCCGTGCAGACATATTTGTGATGCCCCCTTTCCACTATCACAGCCCCATTTCCACCATTCTTCACCACTACAAATCCACACTGTGTTACTGCTTTTATAAATCCATGTGTACTGCCAATGCTTTTGCTTTGTCTATGTTTTAATTTTGCATTTCCACCTGCTCCCTGCCTATGCTATCTACTTTACTGTGCCCCTTCTGTGCTGGAACCCCCAGTGGTTGCTTTGTCCGCTTGTGAGTCACATCAGCTCTGTGTGAACTGAGCTGCTGTAGATATTTGCAGTGCCCATTTACTATGTTCAGAGCTGTCTTCACTGCTGGGCAATGTTTGAACTGCACTCTGGGTTTGGCTTTGTACACATCCATTTGCACACTATATTCCGTAGTGTTTGCCCATGGGCTATTCCTCTGAATATTGCATGCAATGGGTTGTGGGCTAGTGCAAACTGCTGGGCAGTGAAGACTTTTTCCTGCTGGCAATTTTTTTAATGCAGGATCCCAATACTCTCCTGACACCTGCAGCTGTAGATGGAGGTGTGCTGCAGGCCTTAGTACCAGCACTGAACCAGTGATCACTCGATCTCTCTACCAATCAAATCTGTCTATCTATCTATCTATCTATCTATCTATCTATCTATCTATCTATCTATCTATCTATCTATCTATCTATCTATCTTTCTATCTATCTAATCTATTTATTATATTTCCTTAAGGGAGCAGGGTGGTCACCCTCACTACCACTTATTTCTCCCCTCCCCACTAGGTTGCCTGCCCCCACATCTCAATGTTTCCCTCTCCCTTCCAGTTCAGTCAGCCCTCCTTTGTCCTTCCCCAAAATAGAATATCAGTGTACTGTAAAATGGAAACAGATCCCAGTGCCCACCTTGGTACAGCTTGCCCAACCCCCTTCCTTCCCAGTGACCTGCCCCCCATGCATAGTTTGTGATCCTGGGGTACCCACGCACAGTGCCACCACACAGTAAAAGCCAACACAGGGGTGCCCGGTCCCCAGTGTCAGATCTAGCAGTAGCAAAGCTGAGAAAAAGAAAACAGTCCCTCATTTTCTTTTTCTGTATTGTTTTTTATTACACTGTAAATTAGAAAACAGTCCCTCACCGATCTGCCCCTCCACACCTCCACCTGACCCCCACTCAGCAAAAACAATCCCACACCCCCTACACACCCTCACTCACCTAAAAATGTCTCATGATGTACATCCACTCTCCAACTAAAAAGACCAGTGGCCATGATATGAGAACATGTTTTCAACACTTACTCACAATGCTATCATTTTTCAATATTTTTAGACTACGTTTATAACATGCCCTTTTTGGTACCCCATCTCATTATGAACAATGCAGGTGAGAGTTTTTAAATCCGTGCCAAAATGTAATTTTGCAGTTGCTAATCAAAATCATGTTTCGACAGGATTCGAACATTTTCACTTACTGGGTTCGTGGATAGAGCTGCAGCAAAGTTTTTCTCTGCAGGCAAATGTGTGGCGAAGTCACCAAATTTGCATCCATGGAGCACTTCCTATAATTTTTCAAGATTACCCTAATTTCACCATTTGTGACTTTGCCTTGCTTTTTGGGCTTTTAAAGTGCAAATTACACTTAAAACACCCCAAAGCAAGGAGAAATCTCATCCCCCACCATGGACGGCAGCCAGACATCCCTTTTTGGTGTCTAACAACAATCACCGGCCACAATAAATCCCTGGTGTCTAGTGGCCCCCCTCCCTGTCCCTACTGATTGCCATCCACAAGCACAACCAAACCACACTATAAAAAAAATATATATTGTTTTCACTAAATCCCTATCCCTGCCCTGGTGTCTAGTACCCCAACCCCACCACTGATCACCCTGCTCTGGTGTATAGTGGTGGTCACCCCCCGACGCTGCTGACTGTGCTCACATCCACAATATTGTATAAAAAAAGATTTTGATTTAATCCCTGGTGTCTCACGTACCCCCACCCTGTCAAGTAGTGCCCAGCAGTTTGCACTAGCCCACAACCCATCACATGCAATATTCAGAGGAATTGCCCATGGGCAAACACTACAGAAGGCACTACTTGACAATAAGGACAGAGATGGGGCAAAAAGGGGTAAGGCCATCAAGAAATGGAGGGTAATGAGTACCAGCACCCGTAGTCTGGGCAACAAGCTCCCTGAACTGGTGGCCTTGATGGAATAGGGATGCCTGGATATCGTAGCAGTCACAGAAACATGGTACACAGAGAACCATGACTGGGATATTAACATACTTGGGTACACAACCTACAGGAGAGACAGGGAGGGCAGAAGAGGGGGGGAGTAGCTCTCTATGTAAGGGAAGGGATAAAAGTACTGAACAAAAGAGTAAACAGGGAGGAGAGCAGGCACTGTAGGTCACCTTAGAGATGGGAAATGGCACCACAATCCACACAGGGGTTGTATACAGACCCCCATGTCAGGGGGAAGGAATGGACAAGGATATGATAGAAGGCATACTTAGGATGGCAGAGAAAGGGGAGATACTGTTGATAGGAGACCTTAATATGCCAGATGTTACCTGGAGCACCTTTGCTGCAGCTACATCCAAAAGCAGGGCCATTCCTGATGCCCTTCAGGTGGCATGCCTCAGACAGCTAGTTTTGGAACCTACTCATGAGGGAGCAATCTTAGACCTTGTACTCTCAAATGGGGACAGTAAGAGGATCTCAGATCTAGAAGTGGGTAGCCATTTGGGAACAAGTGACCACCAAACAGTGCGGTTCATGATAAACTCAGCTACAGAGTCAAGCCATACAAAAGTGAGGGTTCTGGACTTTAGGAGGGCTGCATCTGGCAAGATGGGAGAGTGCCTTAGAAAATCACTAGCAAACAGGCTAGAAGGAGGGTTGGAGCAACAATGGGGAAATATCAAAACTGCCATCACAGATGCAACAAGCCTTTGTGTGAAGCAAATAAATCAAAATGAAAGAAAAAGCCACTATGGTTCTCAAAAGAAGTAGCAGTAAAGGTCTGGGAGAAAAAGATAGCATTTAGGAAGTATAAGGAAACACAGAAGGAGCAGGACAGAGAACTGTACCAGTTAAGGCAGAAGGAAGCAGGGAGGGTAGTCAGAATAGCAAAGGCACAAACTGAGGAAAAGATAGCCAACTCGGTTAAGAAGGGGGATAAAACCTTTTCTAGGTATATCAGGGAGCATAGAAAGATAAAGGGAGGAATAGTGAGGCTGAATAGAATGGATGGTGGGAGGGGCAGACAGTGACAATGAAAAAGCAGGGATACTGAATGAACACTTCTGTTCAGTATTCACAAAAGAGGAAGTGGGGAAGGTGCCTAATAAAATTAACAGAAGCACTCTGGAGAGGAGGGTCGATCCCAGTCCTTTCACAAAAGAAAGGGTTCTGAAAAAACTACTAAACTGAAGGTGGACAAAGCAATGGGGTCCTGATGGAATTCACCCCAGAATTCTAATAGAATTAAGTAGAGAACTAGTGACACCACTGACTACCCTTTTTAACAAATCATGGGAGGATGGTGTGGTACCTGAGGACTGAAAGAAGGCTGATGTGATTCCCCTTCACAAAAGTGGGACCAAGACAGAGGCAGGAAACTACAGACCTGTCTGTTTGACTTCTGTGGTAGGGAAAGTGATGGAATCACTTCTGAAGGAAAGAATTGTTGATTACCTAGAGGCCAGTGGGGCACAGGACCCAAGACAGCATGGGTTCACAGTGGGAAGGTCATGTCAGGCAAATCTAATTGATTTCTTTGACTGGGTGACCAAATTAGTGAGACCAGGACATGGCCTACCTAGACTTTAGCGAGGCATTTGACACAGTCCCACACAAAAGATTAGTAGTCAAATTAACCAGCTTAGAGTGGGTCCCAGGGTGGTAGCCTGGGCAAAACATTGGCTGAACAACAGGACACAGAAGGTAATTGTAAATGGACTCCACTCTGAAGAAAGAGAGGTTACTAGTGGGGTACCGCAGGGTTCAGTACTGGGTCCAGTCCTTTTTAATGTCTTTATAAGTGACATTGCAGAGGGACTGAAAGGAAAAGTATGCCTCTTTGCAGATGACACAAAGATCTGCAACAGGGCTGATACACAAGGAGGCGTGGAAAGGATGAGAAGGGACTTGGCAAGGTTGGAGTAATGGTCAGAATTATGGCAGCTTGGATTCAATGCAGAGATGTGCAAAGTAATGCACCTGGGAAACAAAAACCCAGGGAAAGATTACACAATGAGGGGGAAGGTAGTAACAACAACAAAAATGGAAAGGGACCTGGGGGTAATCATATCAGATGACCTTATGGTTGGTAAGCAATGTGAGAAGGAGGTAGGGAGGGCTGGGGGGATACTGGGATGTATAGGGAGAGGCATCACCAGCAGAAAACAGGAAGTTGTTATCCCCCTGTACAGACAGTTGGTGAGACCCCTTCTGGAGTACTGCATCCAGTGCTGGAGACCCCATCTCCACAAGGACATAGACAGGATGGAGGCAGTTCAGAGGAGGGCAACTGAAATGGTAAAGGGTCTGTAAAAGAAGCCATACGAGGAGAGACTAAAGGAGCTTAATATGTATACCCTTGAGGAAAGGAGGGAGAGAGGGGACATGATAAAAATGTTTAAGTACCTCAGTGGAATCAACAAAATCCAAGAAGGTAGCATCTTTCAGAAAAAGAGATGTGCAAGAACAAGGGGACACAATTTGAAGATAGAGGGGGGACAGCTCAGGGGCAATGTGAGGAAGTATTTTTTCACAGAGAGGGTGAAGGACGCATGGAACAGCCTTCCTGAGGAGGTTGTGGGGGTCTAAAACTGTGGGAGAATTCAAGAATGCATGGGACAGACATAAAGCAATTTTTGTGGTGGGTAGGAAGAAATAGGCTGTTGGTTAAATAGGATCTGCAGCTTATCCTCGAGGTAGGGAAATGGGTAGACTAGGTGGGCCAAGCTGTCCTTATCTGACATCAAAGTCTATGTTTCTATGTTTCCACCCTGCTCCTCCCCCACCCCAAGCCCTAGTGGGGCACCAGCACAGCCCTCATCTCACCTCCACCGCCGGCAATCTGACTGAGCTCAATGAATGAGCGCATGCTTGTACAACCACACGCTCATTTATTAACAACTGGCAGTCATTTTCATCAGGTTTTCAGGGGCAGAGAAGGTGAGGATGCTCTGGACTCCCTGCAGGGGGAGGGATGGGGAATGTCATTGTGGACCCGAAGGGATAGACCCTGCTCTGGTGCATTGTAACTTTTGCAAATTCTTGCAGCTCTAATTGAGCGCTTATCTCGTAAATTTTCTACTGAGTGAATTTTGTAGACTTTGCTTACCCTATTCATGGTGGAGGGGTCATAAAAATCTAAGTTGAAAATTTGGTGGGAAAATATGGTAACATGATCAAGTTATGTATGAATGTTGAAATATTTTAGCGTTCATTCAGAACTTTGCTAATATTCAATATTTTTACTCCAATCTTTCAACATAGCCATTCCCCCACCTCATAAATGTGACAGGGGTAATTTTTAAAATATTGGATGAGATGTGTTTTCACACTTGTGGTAAAAAATGACATTTCAGACACTATGTTATAAATGTCAATTGACATGTTAATAAGAGAGAGTCATAAAACCATTATCTTGAAAATGTGGGGTAAAAATTTAAATACATAACAATTTTTAAGAAACACTGCATGTAATGTTAACTTTTACCCCAGCAGGTAGTTCTTTGTGATTCTGTGCTGGTGAGATGAGTTCAGGGATGCGCTCAATGAGCTAGCCGGATGAGTGGAGAGTGGGAGGATGGTACTGTCATGTGTCACCACCCCCCAGCCTGGGAAGGGAAGGTGCATGTTTGCCCACACATGCCTACGTACTATAAAGTGAAAATAACTCTTCTCTTGTAATAGGGCCCTACACATCTACACCCCTGGGTACCAGATGACCCTTTGCTTTGGCGAACAGATTGACTCTTTGCCCTATGCATCTGTATCTGTGGTCACATGGAAGTGTGCTTCCACAGCCCAGCAGACAGCTGCATGAATTCTTGACAACCATTGCCACACAGAAGTATGTGGTGCACAGGCCTTCAAAAACTACTTTTGCTTGGATAAGTGGGTAGTGGGCATAGAAACAATTGTATGTTGTTTGTCTTACCTCATGATGGTTATCTGTGGTTGCTTGTGCGGTGCTTGTGTGGTCTCATCCTTTTGCTGCATGGGAGGGGGTGGGGAGATAGGGTTGGAAATCTTACCACCACATTGCCCATCTTTTCTGGCATTAAATGGGACCTTGACTGGTGCTTTAATGCAGTCTTTTCAAAGAAAATATATATTTAATGCAGTAATACTACAATATATCACAAAATGCTGCCATAGGCTGCAGGGAATGGTGTAACTCAATAGTAATTAAGTAAGCCTTTTTGTCAAGTAGAATTTTGTGACATATCACTTTCTACAAGTTATTGCATTGCATCATGTCTGGCTCTGCAGTATAATTATTTATTTCAAAAGTTTCAGCAGGAAATACATATTTTACTGAACTGAGTAGCAGCCCATTTCCTGATGCGTCATGGGGAGAGGGGTAACTGGACATAAAGCAAAACAGATCAAAAACATTTACAGCAGGAAGAGAGGCAGAATTTGCATAGAGATACAATCAACAACAATTGGTAATTTAACATATATACATTAGACCAGGAGAAAGCAGAGGATACAAAATTAAGTGTGACATTGAACTATGCAGGTAGGGCAGTGGAAGATAAATGCTAGGAAGGTGGGCTGGGGTATGTGTATATGTGTGTGTGTGTGTGTGTATATATATATATATATATATATATATATATATATATGCATTAGCTGTGAGAAATTGTTGCATTCAATAGCACAGAATGTCATTTCATAACTTGGTAGAGGGGATTCTGTATTTTTTAATGCTTTGCTAGTTTTTGTTGCTGCACCTCTCACACAAGTAAAGATGAGTTACTCTCCCTGTTTCCATCTTTATACAGCCTTGGTGGTGTGGAGTAACCCAATTCTTTTGTTTGTCTGTGACATTTACAATAAGAGAGAGAGAATTATTGCTCTGTGGGATCAGTTAATTTGTGCTTGCAGTATTTTTTATGATTGTCTTCACTCTCCAGTAACTTTCTCAGTACTGATATCAAGCGTACTGGTGTACAATTCTGCAGCTCAGCCTCAGAGTGCTTTTGCATATTGATACATAGGCCACTGTCCAGTCATCATGTCCATTTGTAGTTCTTATTTACTCACTGACTAGTGGGATGGAGTGTTATTTGGCAGACTTCTCCAAGACTGTTAGTTGCATTTCAAATTTGCACACTTCCTTGCTTGTTTGTTTTTACCATACTGAACTGTCTGTCAACTGCTTCAGCTAGTACATATATCCCATAGTGTGTCTTACTATGCTCCTTTGAAAAGTATTTTACTATCAGATGAAATTGCCAAACTAACAACATATACAGTAAGTTGGTAATGTAATACATTCATCTATCACAAAGTTTCCTGATGAAATACAGTTGGTCATACACCTTTGATATCTTCATAGCTTTAGAATTATCTTTATTAAGCTACCAACCTATTAATAATTTTGACCCCTGACATAAAAAAAATGTATCTGTGTGGGAATACTTCTATTAATTATCTAGACAAATATTTCCTTTTTAGCAAGTGTGCAGCATTTTATCTAACATATTTGGAATATAGAATACAACTACATATGTTTAAAACCATATTGTCTGGAAAAAAATTGGACTAAAATATACTACCTACTGAAAAGAGAATAACATTCAATTTAAGAGCGTCACTGAAATATATTTGCAAAGACACATATGACCATAAACACTATACAGCCCTAATCAGTAATAGCTACAGAAGCTGTGGCCTAAGGGAACTGTAGCTAGTAGTGGTGTGTAGTGCTTAATAGCAATACAATTGAAGGGGTATTTGTTTCACAAGATTTTCCTTTGTAACAATGTTTTTAAGCTGCACAATAATACCAAATAAAATAAATGACTTACTGTAAAAGAGATGTGGCACATCAGCAGAGAAAACACTGATTACATAACATACTATAGTGCATGTCAGTATAATTTTCAAAAGGTACAGACAACAAAAATAGATAAGTACTATATATGTACCTAGTAAAAACTGCAAAATGTGGCACAAAGCAACCTCAATGTATAGGTACTATATTTTATTTATAAAAGCAATTATCTTCTTTTCATTGAATATTAAGTTAAAATAGAGACAGTATGCTGTATAGTTATGAAACATGTTTCTGTTTAACAATCTGTTTTTAGATTTTAAACAATCATTATGATAGCTCCAAGAACTATTAGAGGAATAACAAAGCAATATTGCTTTTCATTACCACAGCACTGGGATCATATAAATCCTTGAGAAGTTCTGCTTGTGCAAACATTAGAATGGTTTGTATGCTGGTATTGTTGTTCTGAGTTCATCAAGTATGCATGAAGCCCTCTGGTGCACTGTACTGACATGTTTGGGGACTTGGTATAAACCATTCTGTATAGCTGGTACTACAGGAAGATAACTTTTGCTCTCTATTTCTGTTAACTGTTGTTTGTGTAAGGGATGCCTTTCTACATAAATCCCTATGCTAACAAATTTAAATATGCAACAGAATGAAAATCTTTTAATTCTCAAGTCAGAATGTGTTATCATGCAAACATGTTTTGGTGTATATCACTTAAGAGAATTTTGTTTTCAAATCTAATGAAGATTCCCAGGAATCAAAGAGAAATTAAATACCTAATAATTTATGGGCAGTTGTGTGTAATGCATTTTTTGCTTTCCTGAGATGTGTGAAGTCAATAGACTATGAAATCAAAACTCAATTGGTTTAAGCAGGTATATTATTACACACCGAGTTATACATGTAGCCCATATTTCATTTTTAAGTTGGCGCACTTGCGCAGTCAACATCTTGTGGTAGTGCAGATTTAGAGGCACGGTCACTGTTGGGTGAATGCAGGGCATGCATCAGTAGGTGCGTCCCTCATTCCCCAATCAGCCTGCATGCTGGCTCCACACCATGCATACATAATGTGGTGAGCACATATAAGGAAAGGTCTGTTGCAATCTGAGCAAAGCTCGTCAGATGCAGCAGACCTCTGGATGTGCTCGGCCACATTCTATGCATGATGGCCGTCCAACTGCCGACTTTGGGGTGCCCAATCACCCTGCCAGCTTCCCGTGGCCCCAATGTATGTGCCAACAGGGGAGCCCACTCCCCGCCGGCATAAGGCACTCCCCCCATTTGTTATATGCTGAGGGGGGTGCCCAATCCCCCTTGGTTCTTGCCCCCCCACTTTCCATGTGTGTTGACGGGGGTGCCCAATCCCTGTCAGCATAAATTAACCCCTCCCTTTTGTGGTGTGCTGTCGAGGGTGCCCAATCGCTGCAACACCCCCCCCAAACAGTTAGGTGGCATGCTGGGAGCCCACCCCAGTGTGCCAAATCCCTTGAGAAAAACCAAACTGTCCTACAATGTTCTTTTTAACCCTGTAACACAAAAACGGTCCCTAGTAGTCTACCTCCAAAAACCCGCACCCACCCTCTGTACACCCTGCCTCCCCACACCCTCCTCACTCCATACTTACCTGTGGAGTCCAGCGCGATGATCTTTGGTGGACTGGGAACACGTCTGCACTCTTCAAAGCTGACCATGAACTGAGGAAATGCCAGTAAGCTATATATTGGAATAAATAGGGGGTTTTCAACTTTGCTGCATATATCAGGTATTTTTTGGAATTTTGGCACCAAATTTTCAACATGGGGTGTTTGGGACCCCTCCTCATGAATTCTTGCACTGTCATGGCATTATTTGGTCCCAAAAGGTGATTTCGCAGTCATTGCATTGAATCACTTTTCTGGAGTGAGGAATGAAACAACAGTGCCAGTGTTTATGAGGGGGGCTCTCAAAAAGCCTATGTTGCAAATTTGGTGGGAAAAATAAAAAAAATGACTGTTTTATGAGAGTGCATTGTGTAGTTGCTACGCATGCTTGTAACTCAGCAAATTTGCAATATTTTCATGCCACATGTTCAGCATTACCATTTTTCCACACCTTCTTGTGAACCGCACAGCTGTCATTTTTCACATCCTGCCGGAAATGTGTTTCCGCACTTCTGGCGCAGAATAGTGCGGTCGATGTGGAAAATCAGTGTTTAGGATGAATTACAAAAATGACAGTTACACTGTTCATGAGCAGAAGTCCTAAAATGCCTATGCTGAAAATTCGGTGAGGATACTCCATAACATGACTGTGTTACAAGCATGCATTGCACAGTTTGCATGCACGCTCGTAAGTTCACAAATTTATATTTTCACTCCAGATTTTCAACATTGCCATTGTTCTGCACCTCCTTATAAGCAGTACAGCTGTCATTTTTCACATTCTGACCAAAATGTGTTTTTGCTGTTGTGGCACAGAATAGCGCGGTCACTGTGGAAAGTTCATGTTTGAGACACATTATGAAAATGACAGTGACACTGTTCATTAGCAGAGGTTCTAAAATGCCTATGTTGAAAATTTGGGTCCGAAAGTCCATAAAATTAGTGTTTTACTAGCATGCGTTGCGCAGTTTGCACGCACGCTCGTGACATCGTGCATTTGTAATATTTTCACTCCAGATGTTCAAAATTGGCATTTTTCCACACCTCCTTATGAACAGTACAGCTGTCATTTTACATATCCTGGCTGAAATGTGTTTTTGCACATCCAGCACAGAACTGCACGGTCGCTGTGTAAAACCAGTTTTCGGGACAGTTTGAGGAAGTGATGATGACACTGCTCATGAGCAGAGGTCCTAAAATGCCTATGTTGAAAATTTGGTTCTGAAAGTCCATAAAATGACTGTGCTGCAAGCGTGCATCGTGCAGTTCCTACGCAGCCTTGTAACTTCATAAATTTGCAATATTTCCATGCCAGATTTTCATCACTGGCATTTGTGCACACCTCCTTATCAAAAGTACAGCTGCCATTTTTCACAGCCTGCCCAAAATGCGTTTCTGCAACTGTGGCGCACAATGTCATGCTCACTGTGGGAAATCACCTTTTGGGACACATTAACAAAATCACAGCATCACTGTTCATGAGGGGAGGTCCCAAAATACTTATGTTGAAAATGTGCCTAAAAAAACAAAAAAATTATTGGGTTGCGGATGTCTGTTGCACAGATTGTATGCATGTTCATTGCTTCACCAATGTTTCATATTGCCACTCCAGATTTTCAACATTGCCATTTTTTACGCTTCCTCATGAACAATACAGTTGTCATTCCATACATCCTGCCCAAAACTGTGTTTTCATCCCTCTGTCGCTAAATGGCACAGCTGCTGTGCAAAACCATGTTTCAGCTAACAACGTGATTGTGCCGCTTTTCATGAGGTGGGCTGACAAGCAGCCCATGTTGAAAATGTGGAGTGAAACTACCACTACAAGCCTACAGTGTTAGGGTTTCCAACTGTAGCACCCCACCCAGTACGGACTGACAGGCATCAGGGCTGTGACTTGGGATCATCGGATGTAATGCTTATGCCATTCGACCCCCCCATGCCCACTCTGTAACCATTGACAGGCATCGTGGTGTGTCTTGCACTGTTCAGCCACAAACCTCACCCCACGCTCCTATACTTCACCCACGTCAGCGTATTTCCTTATGGAATGTGGTAAGTATAATGCCTAAAGATCCCAAAGCACACCATGACACTTGTTAGTGTCTACAGGGTAGGGTGAGGTACAATGGCATGAGCATTATAGCTGATGACCCAAAGGCACACCCTCATGCCTGTCACTCTGTACAGAGTGGGGGTGGGGTTGGTGTCACTTTAATACTTCACTGCCATTCCTCTTATGCGTCTCTAGCTCCACCACTGCCAATGCCAGTGTGACAACATTCTGCATTGACAAATGCTTGTTTTAATAATTACTGGTTGACCTACTCCCCACCCCCCAAAGATTCACAAAAGTCTGTTTCTTTCAAAGGTTATAAACCAAACATCCACTCCAACTTTAAAAAATACAGAACCACAAACCCAAAGGTTTCCTAAAATACAAAACCCTTTTGGTTTATCTCAACATTTCACTAAATGTCCAACTCTTGAAGCAGCCACTTGGTCACACTGTAATCTTTATTTTTATTTCATTTATTTATTGAGTCCTCAGAGTAACACATTTGAGCTGGAACCTCATTTACAAAGATTCCATGTCAAACAAAAAAAAGGAAAGAAAAATAATACAATGCATGCATTTCATAGTTGGAATAGTGGAAACAATAAAGTGCAGTGTTACAGGGCACAATTAATCATACAGAAAAATACAAGGTTACAATCAATTTACATACAGAGTTACCAAACTTGAAGTATTTAAGCAGAATAATATTTCTTTGTCAAAGTTCAGAGAGAAAGGGGGTTGGAAAAGAGGTGCAGCAGAAAACGTGCCTTATAGAGGATAGGAAGTAATTGATTAGGCAGGGGGTTATTTAGGGCTTACTGGAGTGGGGAGCAGGGGTGGGAGGCAGAGGGTGGAGAGGGCAAGGAAAGGATGGGGTTAGTTAGGGCTCACTGAGATAGAGGGGGTGGGAAGGAGAGGGCTGGAGATGGGTGATAAATGAAAGAGACATGGGCTGGCAGTCATGCCTGCTCAGATTGGTGAGATGTTGGTGGAGTTTTCTCTTAAATGGCACCAACTTGGACTCATTGGTTATATATGGAGGAAGTTCATTAAGCCAGCGTGGGACATGATAGACAAAAGACCTTTGTGCTTGTGAGGAACAGAAGAAGGAGACATGCAGTGAATGTCTGGCATTCCTTCTTGTGTGTTGGGGATTGGGAACTGTGAAGAAGGGGTTCTTGATGGCAGGTGGGGATAGGCCTAGGCACGTTTTTTCCCTTAAGAGACATACCTGGTACCACACTCTACCTTGCAGGGTAAGCCAGTTGGATTGTGCATAGAGGTCACAAGTGTGTTTTAGTCTATTAGCACCCAAAAGCAGCCTGCAGGTTTTATTAGGGGCAACACTAACCCATTTGATGTTGGAGTCTGGGGTTCCATGTCAAATCTACTTTCTCCTACCTGCCAAGTATTTACTGTTTAATGCTGTTTCACTGGTATGGGTAGAAGTAGAGTGAAGAGTGAGTAAGTGGCTTTATTTAGAGTTGGAAACTGAGGGAACTGGCAGGATCAACCAGATAAGATATTTATTTAAAATAATATTTGGGCTTGTTGTTGTGGGTGTTTAAATGCTGGGTGAGAATTTTTGAATCATGAAAGAAGTTGGAGTTTGTGAACCTGGGGAAAGGGAAGAGACAACACAATTCAAATGGTGACATTAACCCTTACACTGCCAAGGTTTTTCTGAAAATTGCATATCCCTGCTGCCAGAGGTTTTTTCACTGGGTTTGTACACTTATCGGTTATGACATTATTACATAATTTTTCTGAATTCCCTGGTAAACTTTTTTTGTCAGGGTAGTAAGAAACTAACACAACTATAATTCAAAGTGAAAATATAACTTTTCCAACAAAGACATTTGGAAATACATATGTTTATTTAGTGAAATTTCAATTGTTTTTGAGAATTTGTATTCGCAAAAAATATTGAAGTTTGTAAAAACGTTAAAATCGGTTGCATCACTGATAAAAATTGTTGTCTAAAATGTAACTAATTTTCACTTTCAGGCTACAAATTCTTTATATAAACACAAATTTCACATTGGTTTCTCACCTACAGATTATGAGAGTGACCAGAACGGACCACCTATGGTAGGGCCATGCTGGCCTATGGGGGGGTACCTATTGGATGATGGGGTACACGTCACAAAATCCATTAAGAAAAAGTAAGAAGTAGCCTGTTTCACATGATAGGGAAGTGAATGAGTAAATCAAGGTCCAGATTTCGCCTATAGCTACCTACTCAGGGTCACATGACCAAAAACAAGATGGCTGACACCATTCAGCCATTTTCTGTGTCAAACTGCTTGTGACTCATTTATTGAGATCACTAGATCATAAAAGTGGTAAATGTCAATGGATTACACCCTTTCTTATGGCAGCAGTGGTTTGGATGAAATTTCTGATCCCTAATTTCACATTATAGACCCACTTGTAGATAGCCGGGGTGCAATACCCAACCACCCCAGGTATGTCCATGCTGGCCAATGGGGTGTCCACCTATTGCATTATGGGGTGCATGCCAATAAACTCAAAAAGTAAAAGTTAAAAGTAACCCATTTTACATGACAGGGAAGTGAATGAGTAAATCAAGGCTCAGATTGTAGCCATATCTACATCCCCTGGGTCACATGACCAAAAATAAGATGGCAGCTTCCGTTCCATCATTTTCTGTATCAAACTGCTTCTGTTACACATGTATTGTGATAACTACATTATAAAAGAGGTAAATCTCAATGGATTACAACTTTTCTTACATCTGCAGGGGCTTGGATGATTTTCCTGATCCTTAATTTTTCATTACAGACCCACATGCAGATAGCCGGGGTGCTATACCCAACCTCCCACGGTATGTCCATGCTGGCTAACCGGGTGTCCACCTATTGCATTATGGGGCAGATGCCAATAAATTCAAAAAATAAAAATTAAAAGTAGCCTGTTTTACATGACAGGGAAGTGAATGAGTAAATCAATGCCCAGAATGTACCCATAGCTACAACCGCTGGGTCACATGACCAAAAACAAGATGGCAGCTACCGTTCAATCATTTTCTGTATCAAACTGCTTCTGTTACACGTTTGTAGGGATAGCTACATTATAAAAGTGGTAAATGTCAATAGATTACACCTTTTCTTACATCTGTCGGGGCTTGAATGAATTTTCTGATCCCTAATTTCACATTACAGACCCATCTGCAGATAACCGTGGTGCCATACCCAACCACCCATGGTATGCCCATGCTGGCCAATGGGGGTGTCCACCTATTGCATTATGGGGTGCATGGCAATAAATTCAAACAGTAAAAGTAAAAAGTAGCCCGTTTTACATGACAGGGAAGGGAATGAGTAAATTAAGGCACAGACTGTACCCATAGCTACATCCCCTGCGTCACATGACCAAAAACAAGATGGTGGCTACCGTTTGATCATTTTCTGTCAAACTGCTTCTGTTACACATTTATTGTGATAACAACATTATAAAAGTTGTAAATGTCAATGGATTACACATTTTCTTACATCTGCAGGGGCTTGGATGAAATTTATGATCACTAATTTCACATTATAGACCCACCACCATATAGCTGGGGTGTCATACCCAACCACCTAAAGGAAGGCCATGCTGGCACATGAGGGGCACACCTATTACATTATGGGTTACATACAAATAAATTCAGAAAGGAAAAGTAAGATGTAGCCTGTTTTACATGACGGGGAAGTGAATGAGTAAATCAAGGCCCAGACTGTACCCATATCTACATCCCCTTGGTCACATGACCAAAAATAAGATGGCGGCTACCGTTCAATCATTTTCTGTCAAACTGCTTCTGTTACACATTTGTAGGGATAACTATATTATACAAGGGGTAAATGTCAAGGCATTACACCTTTTCTTACATCTGCAGGGGCTTGGATGAAATTTATGATCACTAATTTCACATTATAGACCCACCACCATATAGCTGGGGTGCCATACCCAACCACCTAAGGAAGGCCATGCTGGCACATGAGGGGCACACCTATTGCATTATGGGTTACATACAAATAAATTCAGAAAGGAAAAGTAAGATGTAGCCTGTTTTACATGACGGGAAGGTGAATGAGTAAATCAAGGCCCAGACTGTACCCATAGCTACATCCCCTGGGTCACATGACCAAAAACAAGATGGCTGACACCATTCAAACATTTTCTGTATCAAACTGCTTCTATTACACGTTTGTAGGGATAACAACATTATAAAAGTGGTAAATGTCAATGGATTACACATTTTCTTACATCTGCAGGGGCTTGGATGAATTTTCTGATCCTAATTTCACATTACAGACCCACTTGCAGATAGCCGGGATGCTATAACCAACCACCCCTGGTATGCCCATGCTGGCCAATGGGGTGTCCACGTATTGCATTATGGGGTGCATGCCAATAAATTCAAAAAGTAAAAGTAAAAAGTAACCAGTTGTACATGACAGAGAAGGGAATGAGTAAATCAAGGCCCAGACTGTACTCATATCTACATCCCCTGGGTCACATGACCAAAAACAAGATGGCGGCTACCATTTGATAATTTTCTGTATCAAACTGCTTCTGTTACATGTTTGTAGGGATAACTACATTATAAAACTGGTAAATCTCAATGGATTACAACTTTTCTTACATCTTCAGGGGCTTGGATAAAATTTATGATCACTAATTTCACATTATAGACCCACCACCATATAGCTGGGGTGCCATACCCAACCACCTAAGGAAGGCCATGCTGGCACATGAGGGGCACACCTATTGCATTATGGGTTACATACAAATAAATTCAGAAAGGAAAAGTAAGATGTAGCCTGTTTTACATGACAGGAAAGTGAATGAATAAATCAAGGCCCAGACTGTACCCATATCTACATCCCCTTGGTCACATGACCAAAAATAAGATGTCGGCTACCGTTCAATCATTTTCTGACAAACTGCTTCTGTTACACATTTGTAGGGATAACTATATTATAAAAGGGGTAAATGCCAAGGCATTACACCTTTTCTTTCATCTGCAGGGGCTTGGATGAAATTTCTAATCCCTAATTTCTCATTACAGACCCAACTGCAGATAGAAGGGGTGCCATATCCACCCACCCATGGTATGCCCATTCATGTCAATGGGGTGTCCACCTATTGCATTATGAGGTACATGCCAATAAATTCAAAAAGGAAAAGTAAAAAGCAGTTTGTTTTACATGTTAGGGAAGTGAATGAGTAAATGAAGGCCCAGACTGTACCCATATCTACATCCCCTGGGTCACATGACCACAAATAAGATGGTGGCCACCGTTCAATCATTTTGTGTATCAAACTGCTTCTATTCTAAAACCTGTGGAGAAAAACCTTACCCTTTCCCTATTCAAAATACCTGTGGAGAAAAACCCTATCCTTTCCCTATTCTAAAACCTGTGGAGAAAAACCCTACCCTTTCTCCATTCTAAAACATGTGGTGAAAAACCCTACCCTTTCCCTGTTCTAAAATCTGTGGACAAAAAGCCTATCCTTTCCCTATTATATAACACATCATGAAGTCCACTATCCTTGACAGGACGGTGTCTAAAGTCCGGTAGGGAAACGTCCTGCTGAGTCTTCTCCAAGACATTGAAAGTTGCAAGATAGCTGATCAGGGAAGGAGACATAGGAATCTGTGGTTGCAGGAGCCTAGTTTCCAGATCCAAAATCAATTCTGACCTGGCCCCCTGCCACCAAGAGTGAATCAGGGTCTTGAAATCTGAAGTAGCCAGGGGTTTGGGAGGTGGATCCTGTTGAGACTGGGGGGAGGAGGAGGAGGGGCGTCCGGTGGAGGATAATACCCTTGAAACCCCATGTAAGGGTGAAATCCAGGGTAGAACTGCCCCAAATGACTCCAATCTGGAGAGCAGCACCCTGGGTAGGGATCCCTTGGATACCCAAAAGGGTAATGTGGGACAGTTCAGGGTCAATTATAAGCCCCCCAATGTCAGACCTAGCATCAGAGGAATCCACATTGGACCGGCCGTTGTGTAGATGGGGGAGGGTCCAGCGTCGAGACAGCCCACGGCAGGGTCACCGACGTCGTAACCGGCACAACCTGACCTGGCACTGGAAGGGGTTCTATTGGTCACGTGACATTGTGCGGGTGGTCCCCCTTCAGGTATTGCTAGAAAAGTCTGCCGTGCGGCCTGATGCCAGGTGGTGCAAGCCCTATATGTGATGACCTACTGATGGAACCCTCTCGAAGTAAGATCTGTCTTTTCCTATATCTATCTCCAGCCTTTATGCATGTGAACAGTGCAAAAACCTATCTAGTATTGTCTTATACTATTATGTTTTAGGTCACTATATTGCCCTTGGATAATTAACACATTTTTCTTATGTTACCCTATCCTACTATGCCTTAGTCCCATGTTTTGTGATATTTGTTCCCCATACATTATATAAAATAGTTGGTGGTTGTCAATACACAACAATGATACACCTTCACCCTAAGGTTCACAGATGAAATACAAGATATACGTCACCCATGAGTTTTATATAATTACAAAAAGGGTCTGAGAAATGGAGCTTTCTGATTGGCTGTAAACATTCTAATAGCCTTATGTTAATCTTTATTAACATACATGGGGAAAACTAACCATATGCTGAACAAGGTTTAACACTTTTTAAAACATTTTTTTATATAATAGCAATAAAAGCACTCCAGGGATTATGTTAATGGTCAGTTAATCACCCTCTGGGCATGTAGACTCGGCTGCACCTCGTGCCACAGTACACCCTAGAAGGTGATTAATAGACATTAACATAACCCTTGGTCATGCTTTATTGCTTAATTAATAGAAAATGGACCTAGTTTCTTCAGTATCTCACGGTTACAGTGAGAACAGCAAATTAAGTAGGGTGTTAACGAAAGCGGTGTGTATTTAGGCCACCATACAGTATCTTAAATCTTCGTCCCCTACCTTGACCACCATACATTCATGTTGCCCCCCCCTTACTAACCAGGATGGAGAAGTGGTGGCTGAGGATAAGAGAACACAAGTAGGAGAGAGGGGTTTGGAGAAGGACATCACAGAGATAGGAAACAGGACAAGGCAGGAGCGGGGTAGGTCCAGGTTGTGAGACTGTCATCAGGACATCTGGCATCAGGACAAGTGCCGGACAAGTCCCACCCAAAGGGGGACAAAGGTCATCCATGTTAAGGCCTGCAGGCTGAGGAGGGGCCTCCATCTCCTTGACCCCAAGAGGGGAATGCAGAGTTTACCCCATAGACCCAATAACATTGAGGGGTGCACCACAGTTTTAGCCGGAGGTACCAGCCGGAGATGTGGAGGAAGAGGTGGGAGAGGGGCCTTCTCACTCTGGTCCAGTCATACGTCCAGCGAGGCACCGATAGGCCCCGACAGGGGGAACCACAGCAGTGCGACCATCACCGACGGCTGTCTTGGCAGGTGGAGGCAGGTGGGGGAGGAGCCACTGACCACCTTGCATTCCAGCTCATTGAAAGACAGGGAAGAGAGAGAGAGGAGGGACATGATTGGGAGCTTCAAGTACTTGAAAGGGATAAATAAGATGATGGCGGGAAAGAACTGGATGACGGGTGAGGGACTGCCCCATTTATAGTCATGCTGATGTCACATCACCCGACAATGGGGCACGGCCCCTGTTGACAACTGCAAGCTACAAGTTTGCCGTGCAGTTCTGATGCCAGGAGATGTAGACCTATACGTGAAGACCTACTGCAGGAACCCTCTTGAAGTAAGATCAGTTGTTTTCTGTCCTTTCTATGGTCTTTAGTGCTTGTCATGTACCAGGTAAGAGATCTCTTGAGATCCAGTCTCTCTCTACCCCCTCCTGGATTGTGCAAGTCAAATATGTTTTTTTAATCAGCCTGCCATTGCCTGGCCTGTACACAAAAACCCACATTTAGTGCTAGAATACACTTTACTTGTGATTTATGTGACAGTAAAATATATGTGTACCTTATTCTTATGTTATATACAGTATGTGCCTGAACCAAGATGTATGTTAACCCTGTATATGCCTGATGATCATTTTTTTGTCCCATTGTAACCCTCATCTGATTTATTTTTTATTTCTCTTGCCTCACTGACTGAGCCATCTGGCTCTGGATTACAAATAGTGTGTGTTGTGCAAATTGGTTTTTCCATCACAGGGCCCTGACCAGCTATAACACCGGCCTACCCAGGGCAACGGTCCTGGCTAGCCCACCTTTCCTCCACCTGGGTACCCAGAGAGTGCGACTGTGTTAGGGATTCTGAATGCATACACAGCTGGGTGATTGATAAGAGTATTTAAGCTAATTATCCTGATTACACCCATCCCATGTTCAAACCCCCAGAATAAATCAGATCTATCTTTTTTCTGCATTCAGCCTGATTGTGGTACCTGTTTGTGCTCGAAGTACTGTACTGTTTCTATTTGCTCTGCCTAACCTTGTTTTACAGGGAGTCCCCAGGGTCAAACCGGAGGAACCAGCCCTGGTGGTAAGTGCAAACAGTGTGGGTACTTGCAAAGTATATTGGTGGTATTGTGAAGGTAGTTACTGGGTATCGTTGTAGCCACTAGCGGGAAAGAGGGGGGATTACACAGTAGCGGAGCCAGGTTTGGGATCATTTGGGAGCCAGGGAGGGCCATTCAGTCAATGACAGGCTCCACAATGGGCACTAAACAGTGAATAAAGATGGTGGCAGGGCGCACTACTACACCACCATCATCTGAGACTTTTGAGGAGAAATTTGCTAGTTGTTGCTGGGAAGGGAAAATCAGAGGACTTTAAGGAACTGTTCCTGCCACCTGGGTGTGTTCCTTCCCCAACACCCTCCCACTCCAGCGCCTGTTACTGCCTGCAGAGAAAAGCCTTGCTCAGAGGGCTGCCCCTTGTCAACATTACTACCAGCACCCAATGGAACTGGTCTGCATAAACTTCTTGAGTTTAGAGCCTGACCAGTGAAACATTAGTAAAGTGTTAGTGGTTATGGATCATTTCACAAGGTATGCACAAGCTTTCCCACGAAAGATCAAAAGGCAGCTACCGTGGCCAAGGTCCTAGTGGAAAATGTCTTCATCCACTATGGTGTCTCCTAGTGGATTCATTCCAAGTAGGCAGGGGAAGTAGCCCTTGGGATAGCACCCCCTAGAGGTTACATGGACAAGGAGTAATTGAAAGCATTAACCATTCAATTTTCTGGGGGACGGGAAAGGGACAAGAAGGAGAGAAGAGTGTAAGTGCTAAAAAGAGAAGGTGAGGAGGACAAGCTGAGGTAATGAGTGAGGGGAGTGTGTAAGTTATTGAGCAGAGGGAAGATGAGAAGATTAGTCTTGGCAATAACAGGACTCAGGGAACACAGTTTGGAGGGATAAAACATTTTAGGAGACAGAAAGGGAGGTCTGATTTGGGAGGGATGGTGTTCCAGAGTGAGGTCAGTCTGTAAGAGAAAGCAGCTGAGCCAGAACAGGAGGAGGGTTGTGAGGAGGGAGAATGTGTGGGTATCCCTTGACTGAAGTGAGTTGGAGGCTGCAGTAGAGGGAGACAAAATTGAGGAAAGGTAGGATGGTAAGAACCCAAACCTTATATGTAGAGATAAAAATAGCAGAGTGAATTTGCCAACACTAGTGTAGGGAAGTAAGGGAGAGGGACGAGTAGAGGGTACAGTGATGTGCAAGAAGGGGCATGTAGAGCAAAGTGGCAAAAGCACTGTAGAGGTGTCATGCTGCCTGGCAAGGGGAGGCTGATGCGGTGCCATAAACAACATTGGCATAGTCAAATAAGGGATGATCATCTTGGTAAGGAGCTGACGTCAGTATTTAGGAGATGGCATCCTTATTTCTGTATAAGGTGCCCAGTTTAGGGTGAAGTTTAACATGGATGTGTTCAACATGTTTACAGTAGTCAAGCCAGGAGTTCAGTCATATACCCAGGTACTTGTAATGGGGGACTACGTCTAGTAGGGAGCCATCAAGGGTGGTGAATGGGGGTGAGGAGATGGAGACAAGTTTGTGAGGGGTTCCAAATATCATAGAGACCATCTTTTTGACATTTACCTTGAGGAGGCTATTGTGGAACCAGTGAAGGTTGGAATGAAATTCAGCTTGGAGCTGGGATTGTATGGCTGAGGTAGAGGGACCATAGGTGTAAAGAACAGTGTCACTGGCATACATTTGTATGTTTACTGCAGTGGATATGGACGGAAGATCATTTAAGAAAATGGAGAATAGTATAGGGCACAAGATGGAGCCTTGGGGAACACCAGCATGTATTGTGAGAGAGGGAGAGAGGGCTTCACCAACCTTTACTTGTTGGAGTCACCAGAGAGGTAGGAGTTAAATCAGTTTACAGATGCAAGAGAAAGGCCAGCGGATGAAAGCTTGGTTAGTAAGAAGGGATGAGACACAGGACTATGAAAAGATGGAGTTTGTCAGGAAAATACAAGTTACTATATGAAGAATAATATATGCGGTAGTGTATATAATAAGAATTTTACACACAAGATGCTTGGGTGTATAGCAAGGGGTTCTCATTCAGGCAGAGGTAGGTGATCTCATCCCTCAACAGGTCACTGATCATGCTGGACTTGGAGAACTGTGTGCAGTTCTGGAGGCCATACCTGAGGCGGGATATCAAACTACTGGAGGGAATGCAGCAGAGGGCAATGAGGATGTTACAGAGAATGGAGGGGAGAGACTACGAGAACAGAGAACAGGGGAGAGTACGGGTAGGTGAGGCTGAGAATGGCCGAGAGTGAACAAAAGGAGAGGGGGGTGGGCAGATATGACTGAGGGGCGCTAGCTGCACACTCAAGCAGACGTCTACAGACCAGGAGGTCTGTTTCTGCTGGCACATTCGTATGTTTGTATGTTGATATGTAATCCAGGGTTGCAGCAGCCTGTGATTGAGCCACCAGAGGAAGCTGGGCATTTCTTGCAATTTACCTCCTTGAAGTGGACCTTGCATTCCTATCACAATAGTTGAACTTTCAACTGAACAGCTTGTGCAATGACTACTTTAAAACACTGTTTTTATTACATTTTGTCCTTTATTACCAACTGAAGATGCAGTGTTGTGCTTGGTTACTGAGTACAGAGCTGTGAACTACAAGATCCCCAGGTTTGAATCCTGCCACAGCCACTGGTTTACTTAGTAACCTTCTGTAAGCTGCTTGCTCTACCTGTACATCAGTCCCTCCCTATGTGAAAATATGAAGCAGGTCCCCCACTGCCATGTGTCACTGTAGGCTTCTTGAAACTGTGGTGTCACTATGTGTAAACATTTTGCATGTCCTTTCCCTAGACCTTTTGTACTGAAGGTTTTTTTTTTTTTTAAACTCACAGTGATATCCTGCTGGCTGCTTTGCAGAGGGTCCATTACTTTGCTGGTGGTAATCATGAGATTGCACCCCCCCCCCCAATCAAGAAGTACTGCTAAGTATTCATTATTTGCTGTACACTGTATGGGCTCAAGCTCACTGGCTTGTATGGACCTGTGCTGGCTGCTGTCTCTCCACCCCCCCCCAACACATCCATTTTAGATGGATAGCACAGCTGTGATGCAGCCTCTCATTTTCAGTTGTGTCCTGCTTCTACCTGTACTTTTTGCTGAAATGGACTGAGAGGGGAGGTCAATTGCCTTATTCAATGACATAGCTGAAGAGGTCAGAGATGGTAACCGACACAGCCCCTTCACTTAACTACCTTAGGCAGCCACCATCTGAATGACAGGGAGCGTGTGCCCAGCTGCTTTAGAATTAGCTTTCCTATAGCAGTTGTATGCGCACTCACTATCATTCAGATGGTGGCTGACCAAGGTGGTAAGTGGAGGAGCTGTGCCAGTCTTTATCTCCTCATATCCTCATAAGGTCTGCCCTGCTGGCCCTGAATCCTTTTGGTCATCTAATGTTACATTATCTACAGCGTGTCTTTATCTTTCCTTAGAAATGTGCTTTTATTTGCTGGGCTCTGATTACTAGTACCCTGCCAGTGGGTACATTAACTTTCAATAGATGCCCAGCAAATAAAAAGTGCCAGCCCAAAGTGCCATTTGGCCCACTCAGTTATCCTTGTGCTCACCCTGCTGCCTCATTGGACCAAAGCACCACAGGGAATTTGAAATCATCGCCATTTTTTCTGTCGCTTAACGAGAGATTCATAAGGTAGAAATAATGGGCAGACTGGATGGGCCTTGCAGTCCTTATCTGCTATCAACTTCTATGTATGTTTCTATGTATGTAATATTTCTAACAATTTACCACTAACTGAGGTTAGGCTAATGGGCCTGTAGTCATCCCAAAATCTGACCTCAGGAAGTCTAGTACAACAGTCCTGGAGTGCATCCAATCTGCCAGCAGCTTGACCTTAACCCACTCAGCCCTGTGACTGCTTGATCCCAATGGTTCCTACACCTTGACCTCCCCCACACTGTCCCTATTTGTCAGGACCAGACCCAGTATGGTTTCTTCCTTAGTGTGTTCCACAATTATCTGGATTAGAAATGCTTCCAGCATTTCATCTATCAGGATCTATTGCCTTGCGGACTCTGCTAATGGGATACTGGGTCCCTGTCTGGCATTGAATTCCCCAAATATCAGTGCCTCCCCAGCTCTTTCACCCTCTTTTATATTGCCCCAGATCTCTCTGCTACTCTCCACCATCCCCATTGCCCCTTCCTCTCTGGCCCATACATACTGCTCCATCAATATGACAGCTTTCCTCTCATAAGTCCCACTGCAATTTCCCCTTCTCCACCTTCCTAACCTGTTCCTACTTTTTACTTTAATGCTGTGGAGTCCCTTTAACCTCCTCCTCAGCTATGTGATTGTGATTGTGCCCTCAACTGTGCTACATGCTCTTTCCTAATTTAAAAGCTTTCTTGGGTGTCCATACATACCTATGTCACAGCACCATGGTCCCCTCTTCATTAGGTGCAGACCATCCCTTCTGAGCAGCCTCAAGGTCACCAAAGTGTGGCCACAGTCTCCTCAGAAATGAAAACTCTCCACCTTATCTGTATACTGATCCCGCAGCGAAACCTTTACAGCGAACACATCGATGCCAATGTGGGGAGGCTGGAGTGAGTTCAGAGGAGGGCAACAAAGATGGTAAAGGGGCTCACCCACCTGTCCTATGAGGAAAAGTTGGGAGAACTGAACACATACTCCCTGGAACAGAGGAGGGAGAGGGGGGACAAGATTGATACCTTCAAGTACCTTAAGGGTATAATCCAGGTGCCACTGTAAACATCTTTCTGCTAAAAGAGAATCAGAGGATGAAGGGGCATGGGTTACAGATTGAGGGGGAGTTCAAGGGCAACATTAGGAAGTACTATTTCACATAGAGGGTGGTGGATAAGTGGAATAGGCTTCCAGAGGAGTTGGTTGCAGAAGCAACAGTGGAAGGCTTCTAAAAATACATGGAACAGACACAGGAGAGTGTTGGGGGTGGGAGGCATGTCTTAGCAGATAGCTATACAAATGGGCAGACTAGGTGGGCGTGTTGGTCTTTTTCTGCCGACAGACTTCTATGTTTCTATGTTAATATCGAGAAAGGCTGAGGTTGGCCAAGAGAAAACTGACACAGGCAAAAGCAGATGTGAAGCTAAGATGTGTAGAGAGGGTTCAAGAGGCTGACAAGGCATTCTTTCAAGACACATAAGACCAGACAGTGCAAAACTAGTGACAGGGTGGTCAGGCTCAGGGAGAGGAAGGTGGGAGGAAGATGAGAAGCAGAAGGCAGCTTTACTAAATGAATATTTCTGTTCAGTATTCTCAGTGTAAGACAAAAGGATGCTGCTTTCAATGCAGAATTAAAGTCAATATGTTGACATTTGGCTTCTACAATGCTGTATTACTCCAAGAGGGACCGAGTCTTGGCTCGAGTTCTGTTCTTGGGTCAAAAAAATTGTGTGATGGTAGTAGAAATCCATCAACCATTTTTTCTGGTCCAAGGACTGCAATCCCCTTCCTTCATGTACCCTCCAAATTTGTTTAAAAATGGGCCCCTTTTTTCCTACCTTACTATTGGCATACAGCCTTTGTTTGTTGGTCACAGATATGGCCTGCCATGACAAATCAGTTCCTGTGGGCCCTGGAAAGGAAAAAAAAGATAAATACAAATTACCACAAGAAAGGTAAAACTAATTTTGAAGCAAAATGCTTCCTTGTCCTGCTCCTAGATCATTTAGTGTTCCTCCTCTGCCCCATCTGTACCTGGTCTGCTGAGCAATCTCTCTCAATGGCACATCATGTCAAGGATTTATTATACTAGTCGGCCCTTGATCTGTCCTGTACATGCCAGCTCACATTGCAATGACTGAATGTGGGTGGAAGCCAACACACAAGGTAATCCTTTTTCTTTGATTGGTGCTTTATACAGGAACTGGAACTGCCTCCTCTCCGGCAAGGCATGAACTTGTCCCAAAGATGATCCTTCCAATATTTGCCCACTGTGATGTAGTCTACAGTGTTGTTCCCAAGTCATCCCTGGCCAGATTGGATATCCTGTTCAATTTTTTCTGCCACTTCACACTTGAGTGTCCTCCTCTCACTCATCACTGCTCTCTCTCTCTCTATCACTCCAGACCCATGTACTCTCTGGAAGACAGGAGGGAGAGAGAGATGGGGACATGATTGGGACCTTCCAGTACTTGAAAAGGAATAAATAAGGTTGATAAAGACAGTCTCTAAGCTGAGTGGCAACCATAATACTAGGGGGCACAGCCTGTGCGGAGGGTGGGAGGTTTAGGAGGGGGTCAGGAAGCACTTCACATAGAGGAGTAGTGGATACTTGGAATGCACTGCTGGAAGAGGTCATCTCATCGGTCAGTGGGAAGCTTTATGAGAGGCTGGGATAGGCATAGGAAGAAAGTAAGGATCATGGGTAGGGAGGATGGGAGGAGTGGGGGAAGGCAGGGACATTACCTCAAGCTGTGGACCCTGCAATACGAGCATACTTGATAGACCAAATTGCCTTCTCCTGCTGGCTTCTTTGTATGTTCATATAGAATTTGATGGCAGATGAGGACCACTTGGCTCATCAAGTCTGCCCATGTTCTTTACCTACTGTCACATTGTAGACCCTACTTGATCTCTAGGATTACCCCACCCTTTTCTTGCTTCTAAGATTCCCTTATACCTATCCCATTTCTTCTTAAATCCCATTACAGTTTTTTCTCCATCACCTCCTCAGGAGGCTGTTCCAGGCATACACCACCCTTCTGTGACAAAATGTTTCCTCACATTTCCTTGATTCTATCCCTCCAGCGTCATTGCAGGACCCCTTGCTCTTGTGCATCCTTTCTTCTGAAAAGGCTTTCCTCCTTGAAACATATTTATACCCTTAAGGTATCTGAAAGTCTGCATCATATCCCTCCTCTTCACTCCTTTCGTCTAGTCTGTACATATTGGCATCGACATGGTCTCCACACACACACACACACACACACACACACACCACAACATGAGAAACGGTTCGCCATTCCCTGTTACAGTATTGTGGAAATAATGTAAATGCCAATTCAAACAACTGGATCATACCTTTAGGTTGCCTGGGTCACCACTGTGTGTCTGCACTATTGTCTGCTTTACACACTGTTTGTGATTTGTGTAAAAGTTGCAAGCAGGCACACACAGCACTGCTGTGTCTGCATAATGGCAATGATAGTGTGGAGACAAGTCATAGCGCTTTGGGTCCATAAAGGGGATGGTACGAATGTGTCACAATGTGTCCCATGATTGTGGCTCTATTTAACACCACCACTTGCTACCTGTATGCCACCTAATTTGAGTACACCTTGGCACACCTGTGTCCCCTGCAGAGACACAACACACTGTGCTGCAGCATGTCACGTAGGACACTGTAGGAGGCCTAGTCCAATGCAATAAATTTGATGTCCACACACCACAGACACAATATGTATGGCTGTAGACACCCATTGGAACATAGCCATCATGTGTGCCTGACCCCAACACTACACTGGGATCCCAAGTTGTGTGGTAAACATGTCACTGTTGCGGAAAAAACATCCATCCAGTACTGCCGATACAATGTCATGCAGTGTGGAGGCTAGGCGCAGAGGCCCATGGTTGCATGCCTCCCACAACGTACTGCTGTGCCCATGGACAATGTGCACTCCTGACCCACCAGGAATAGGAATGTTGCATGATGGTTGCGGAACTGTGATGTGAGTCATGCTGTTAGCGTACTTCACATGTCCTGACAGTCCATGTCTGTCCCCAGCCGCCCCATTGTAGTGTCCATGGTCATGATGTAACATATGCTAAGTGATGTCGCCCCCATTGCCGCGACATGTCTGTGACTCATATCAATCATGTGACCATGTGGCACTAAGGTCATAGTGTTCCACCTTATCTGCCATCATGCGGACATGACACTGACATGCCAGTTGTCACCATCATGTGATCTGACACCTGTAGCCCTCCATAGTGACACATCCAAATGTATATACACTGCATTGCATGTGCCTGCGCTAGGGGTCAGTGTAATCTGTACAAGGTCATCTTGACCAACAAAGATGTTGAAGTAACTATACAGGTGATGATGCTCTGCACACAAGGCCTTAGGTGCTGTGTACAATTGTGTCGATAGAGAGGTAACATCCCACTGACAGGTACTGCCAAGCATGGGACATGGTGTTATGCACATCCCACAGACAGTGCTGTTATGTATGTATTGTCCGACAGTGTGTCTGCACCATGACAACCACCATCCACAATTACTCAGGGTACAATAGAGTGTATGATGTATGAGAACATGGAGGTGAGCTGAGGCAGTGCTTTGCACCCATATGTCCCCACCCGGCTGATATATGTGGACGACACTGGTGATCCACATAGTTGATAGTTGCGTGCCAAATACATTTGTAAGTCTCCCCACATGCCAGCTCTGGCCTCTGTGTCATGTCCAGGCAAGCCTAGACCCGTACCACATGGTGGATAATGCACAGACACTTGGAAAAGTAATGGTAACATTACAAGTAGTGGCTCTACGGGACAACAGTACTACTTTCAATCTTGAGTATAGATAATCCATACAAAGACATGTCCATGCAATCATCCAGTAGGTGTGTATATCAAAACAGTCCATTCTAAGACTGTCTGCTGTCATCCCTTTGTCAAACAACAGCCAAAGGGTCCATCAGGACCACACAGGTGGTACTGGGTTTCACGATGTTGGAAGACCATCACCAAAGTCAAGTCTTCCTAGTGTCTCTTGGCCTACCACTGTAAACCACCATGAGGTAACTGCACTAGGGCATGATAGTTGCTCAGGTGCATTGTAGTGCTACACCCATATACATTTCATAACCATCAAATGTGATGCTGTGCCTGTCATGCTGATTGAAGGAATGGAACACACCCAACAATCAACATCTGCTGTCCAGCAGTGACACTGATGCCCCGTGATGCAATGCTTATTCCTGCCTGTTCACAAACCATGTTTAGAACTGTTTCTAAACATGTCCTCATGTACATATATATATGATATGCAGTGCTGATCATTGATAAAGTCCCCTTCTGAGGGTTAACAATGCTGAACACCAATTGTTGGACAGTTCCTTCATCCATGCAATAGGTTGTACGCTTAAGCCCCAATACAGTCAGCCACCATACAATGTGACCTTCTTTGGGTGTACAATGTTCTGTGCCTGTGAAAACTACACTGCCTGTACCCCACTGCTCAACACCAGTGAAATTCACCAGTCCTGTCAGCATGTGGTCCTGAACAGTGGGCGACAATGACCCAGAGTATCAACCCTGTGAGGCGTCCTTCATGGAGGCTGACATTGAACTACAGGAGGACACTGACAGCCCTACATTACTGGTAGGTGTCACTGTGCATAGATGGGCACATGTGATGTCATAGCAGACAGGACTGAGAGACATGGCCACTGTCACACCTGTGTGTGCTGGTGTGATGTGAATGTCCAGACACCCTGTGATATGTCTGGGGTTTCCAGTCATGATCTACAGTACATGTCGAGGTGCAGGTTGGCATGGCATTTCCACTTGAATCAGGCAGGCCTGAATATTGATCCTAGTAAACATTACCATGTCCACTGTGTGCTTTATATCCTCTTCATCCTGCAACACTGGTATGAAGTAGGTACTGACAGGTGCTACTGTGTCACCGTTTTCTACCAATGTCGTGTCCGCTTCTCACAGCACAATGTTCGTGAACCACAGCCTTGTCATGTTTGTTGTATTGCATGTAGAATGTTGAAACCTGTAACAAACCTCCACAAACACTGTGCAACCCGACTGTGACAGGACATGGGAGTTGACCCACTGTGCCCCACAGTGGGTCCACTGTCACCAATTGTAGAAGGTTCATAAACAGCACGTCATCACCATGACATGTGTTGTAATGTTGACCAGCAAGTCCATGAGGCACGAGCCAGGAGTAGGCAACAGAACAGGATACATGTCGTGACACTCTTGCAGATGTGACCAGCTGATGAAACGTGAGCCAGTGCATCTGTGTGCAGTGCAGAAATCACCGTGTACACAGCATACAGAGGTAGTACATAAGCGTGACCAATGGTGATGTGCCTGTTGTTTCTGCTGCAATTTTGTGTTGGACATACTGTTGCCAACCTCATGCACATCTTCCACATGCACATCACACACACACACACAAACACACACACACACACACACATATAAAAACACTGATGTCAAAGTGCAGCTAAACATGTTCTATCCCTTCAGTGAATCTTCATGGTATATGCAGCCCTGTGTAGTGTACCATAGACATGCACCTGTATCTGTCAACATGACAGACAGCTGACAACATCGTCTTGTCAGTAAGTCACTGCATTACTGGGCAGAGGAGGGGTCAGTGCTGGGTACGTTACCAGCACAGTAGCCACCCTCCCAACCCAACAGACACACACAAAAGGGGAGGATGTAATGTTCCTGGGTATGTTCATGGATAGGGGTAACTACTGATGATGATGGTGTATGTACACCACAATGAACACTGCCAACACAGACTGATTGTGCACTCACACAAAGCCCATGATGTGCAATGTGTCCACTACACGTGCACCTGCTGTACACATGAGTCGTATGTGCCTGCAGAACAGAGTCACTGTCCACCCATCATGCTGTGTCCAGTATCAAGTTGCAAGGGAGGACCTTCTACCCATGGCACACCCAGCGATGGATGTGACTTTAACTGTACATGTGCTGCTGATGTCCATGATTGTCACAGCAGCAGCAGCAGCAGCAGTGTGGACTGTGCTTTGCACCAGGATGCCAGAAGCTGACATATGTACACGAACAGTTACTCCATTTCACCTCAGTTCAGACATGTAGCACACCATGGACAACAGCATGGCCTATGTTAACATTGTCTATATCCCACATTCTAGGTAGTTCCTTGCAGCACTTCATTATAATGAAAATGCTGGTAAATCCCCACTTTTAGATGAGGAGGGGAACGAGAAGGTGAAGGTGTTCTTCCCTTAGGCTAAGAAGGGTGAGCCAGCAGTACATCCAAGAAGGACAGTCTCAGGCTATGGTAAGGATTTCACTCACGTCTGTATGTCCTGATATCACTCTGTACTGTCATGCAGTCAATGTCAACATCCAACAGGTACACGTATTAGGCAACAAACCTGAGTCTGGCTATTGCTGTAACACAGAATCCCAGATGACTAGTGATCGTGGTGGATGTCGTTCTGGGGACATTTACTCTGTGGTTCAGCGACTGACCTTGGGTGGCTGGCTTGTGATGTATTACCAGACCATGCTTCAATGTGGTGTCACTACCAAGGGTCACTATATACCAAGCCTTGCCCCAGTTGGAGCAATATTGCACAGATACAGGACCTACAATGTGTTGATGGTGATGGCTGCAGGGCACACACAGTCCCTGGAACAGTTCGGGTGGGGCTTGCCACTCCTGCAAGCATGGCAAGCTACTGCAGGTGCCTTGGGTGTGCAACACATGTGTGTCCATCTGGGTGGATGCACTGCACACAAACACAGACTTGTGTCGGTAGATGGTCCGGAATACATCACATTGGTAAAGGCCTGGTGTTCCAATGAACGGACATGACATAACACACAGTGTCAGTGCTCTCCACTGTCACTGACTGGCCACTGTTGATACCATGTGATAGTGGTGATTATATGCCACACAACATGACCTTGCTCACAAGTTATGACATGTCATGTAGTACAACCAGTGTTTGCCTGCTATTTCTCTGCATGTCTTCATGAAGGGAAAATACAGCAGTGGTGAAACTAGCACAGGATGGGACAGTTCATATACATGAACTGTTACAGGTGTCATGGATCCTGTGTGTACACTGAGCTCTTTGAAGCCCACAAATTATCAGCAACCGTTCATCCTCCGTAGCTGAATCACCAGAGCTATCCTCCAGCAAGCAGTTCCATATTTCCCCAAGGCTGCAACCCATATGTTAGCTTTGGACAGCTGCTAGACAAAGATAACCAAACTTACCTTTTAATGAGCTGACCATGAGGGGTTGTTAGACCGTGGCAACTTCATCCAGATATTGTCACATTTGACAGAAAGATTGAATTGTAACTGAAGAAAATACCACTGTGTTGTAGGTAAGCATGATTCCCCTGAGCCTCATCACGCTACCCTCCCCACCCACTGAAAAATTATACCAGCATTACCCCCCCCCCAACTGTTCCAGGGACCACATTGAAGCAAAAAGGTGTCTGTCTCTAACTAACGTACTATCTACCTAATTAACTAATGGCACTCTTACTGCCTATTTATGCATTCAGCAAATCTGTTCTTTTTTTCTCTCTTGGACTAGGTGAAAAGGGGGAATTGTGGAAAGCATCTGTTCCATCTCAGAGTCAGAACAAAGACAAAACCACTGGTGTGCAGGAGCCCCTTTCAAATGTAGCCTCCCTCCTGAATTTTAGCAAAAAAAGCTCTTGCAGGCAGCAGAGGGCAATGAGGATGTTACAGAGAATGGAGGGGAGAGACTATGAGAACGGGCTGGGTGAAGTAAACACCCTGGAGGAGAGGAGGGATGGGGGGACATGATCTAAACTTTCAAGTATCTGAGGTGAATCAACAAGGATGGAGCCAACAGGGTTTTTAAACTGAGGAAGGGAAGGAACACTAGAGGCCATGGGCTAAGAATAGAGGGGAAGATTTAGGAGGGAGATGAGGAAGCATTACTCACAGAGAGAATGGTGTCAAAGTGAAATGCCCTACCACAGAGGGTGATATCATGCAAAATGGTGGGTAGCTTTAAAAGAGCATGGGACAGAGAACAGGGAGAGTACTGGTAGGTGGCTGAGAATGGCGAGAGTGAACAAAAGGGAGGGGTGGGCAGATGTGACCGAGGGGCGCTAGCTGCACACTCAAGCAGACATTTACAGACACTGTACAGGCTCAAGCTCACTGGCTTGTATGGACATGTGCTGGATTCAGGGCCAGGAGGGCAGATCTTATGAGGATATGAGGAGATAAAGACTGGCACAGCTCCTCCACTTACCACCTTGGTCAGCCACCATCTGAATGATAGTGAGTGAGCATACAACTGCTATAGGAAAGCTAATTCTACAGCAGCTGGGCACAGTCTCCCTGTCATTCAGATGGTGGCTGCCTAAGGTAATTAATTTGATGGGCTGTGTCGATCCATGTCCGGCCTCTTCAGCTGTACTGGGGTGAGTGAATCCATGGGGGGAGAGAATTGGGGTTCTGAGAGAGTGATGAAAGGGCAATTGGACTGACTGTCAGTTGGGTGGGGATCAGAGAGATGATCGGGGGCACCAGTGAATATGTTTGTCATGCTTACACTGTCAGATTGGCAAAGGGGAGGACTGCAGAGCTAGGGAATGGGGTTATGTCAGGTTTGTAAAGTGTCAAATCAGCAATCAGGAGGTGGGGAACAACTGCAGTAAGGAATGATATACTAACATGGCCTGGACCCTGTGTTATGGTAAATGTGGGGATTTAAGCTAGCAAAGTCTAGAGCTCCTGTCAGTTCTGCTACTCACACTTGACTCAAGTGGGGTGTTCATTCACCACTGTACACTGCAATAAGAGTAGCATTTAGAAAGTGCTGCAGCAGAGGCTGTTAGCACTTTCAAAACCACTGAATGTGCCCTGTAAGCAAGAGGATCCCTAATTTGCCATGGTGCTGCACTCTTAAAAGTGGAAACATGGGGGACTCCTATAGGGAAGGGGGAAACTCATAATGGGGGGAGGGCAGATTCCTCAGTAATCACTGAGGGATCTGCTATACAAGCAGACAAGATAACCATTTTGACCTTTTTCTGCTGGCATTTTTTGTATGTTCAAATAGATGCAGATATAGTTATAGATACAGATACAGATATAAAATGTGTTAATTCTGCCTATTAATCCTCTGCCTTTTCCTCTGCATCCATTCATATGTATGCTATGATACAGTACTCTTTGCTTCTGGCTCCTCTTCCCATGACCTTACTTCTCAGCTACAGATGGATTGTGACAATATTCAGCATTGGTTCCGGTCTAACCAACTGTCCATCAATGCGCCAATAAACAAAAAAGCAAAAACAGTTTACATGACATTTGGCACCCGAAAGAGGTTTTCCAGACTCATCTCCCTCCATTTATTCTGCACTACTGGTGGTGCAGCAATTGAGGATGTATCCTCCTTTAACTACCTCGGGTCTGGCTGGTCCGAAATCTTGATTTCTCAGTGCACACTGATTTATTTATTTATTTATTTAAGAGTTTTACCAGGAAGGCATATCAATGCACTATACAGGAACAAAGCAAATATCCTGCTTCCTGCCCGCTGTGAGATTGTTTTAATGATAACTCTCCCTCCGCTTTCTATGATGACATAGTTTACAGTGGAGCTCCCAAATTCTCCCTTGCCAGACTGGACCCCTTCTTCCACTGTTTTTGTCATTTTGCCTTAGACTGTACCCCTTATACCCACCACTGCTCACTCTACTCTGCCCTTCCTCTCCCCTCTCGATGCCAGGCATTTTTCTCACTGTTCAACTACAAAGAAGGGGCACCAACCAGCCAGCCAAATAAAATAAGTCAACAACATTTTATTTACTTACAAGTACACAAACTGCAGACTTCAGGACATTGGAGGTGCACATTGAAACTGGTCAGAGCACATGGCGGTTTTCTGTTACCCCTTGCTCTCCCAACAGCAGATTACAGCACAGCAAGTCTGTACCTTCATGCCATTGCCATTTTTCACACAATGTCCTAAAGTCTGGAATTCATGTATTTGTACATAAATAAAAATTTTTTGACTAATTGTATCTGACTAGCTAAGCAGTGCGCCTGTCTTTGTAGCTGAACTACTGTTTTACTGATAGTAGCACACTCTGGGATGGAGATGGTTTGTTGTGAGCATGGTCTTTCTCACTGTGCCTCCATTATATCCAAATTCTGATTATTTCCTTTCCTCCCACCTTGCCTCCCTCTTGTCCTCTGCCCCTCTTTCCTCCAACCCTCCCAGCAGCAATGTTTCCCATTGTCTTTCTGTTCCAACTGAGAAGTCTACTATTGGTCAAGTTGCCTTCTCATATTGCTTTCCTAAACTCTGGTCTACCCCTCCCCTGTCAATTCGCTCTGTCTCTGATTCATGAATTTTCTACTCCCACCTGCAACTGTCCATAACCCGTATCTTTTTGTTCTACTTTACCTTACTCATATTACCCTGGCTTTTTTTGCTCTACCCCCTCCACTCGCTCCGACTGTTGGGGTAATAGGAAATTAGTAATACAGAATTTGACAGCAGATATGGCCCACTTGGCCCGTCCAGTCTTCCCATTTCTCCCTACCTATATTACTGAAGACTGTGCCTGATCTACAGCTCTTTCTCCCCCTCCCCTTCCTTTCCACTATGATTCCTGTGTGCTTAGCCCATGCATTCTTGAACCCCACCACTGTTTTCTCCTCCACCACCTCCACTAGAAGGCTGTTCCAGGTATCCACCACTCTTTCTGTGAAGAAGTACTTCCTCACATCTCTCCTAAATATATCCCCCTCCAGTTTCATAGCATGTCCCCTTGTTCTTGAGCACCTTTTGTTCTGAAAACACCTCCCTCCTGTACCTTATTCACCCCCATGAGGTATTTAAAGGTCTCTATCCTATCCCACATCTCTCTCCTCTGTTCCAGGTGTACATACTGAGGTCCTTTAGTCTCTCCTCGTAGGACTTTTGATGCAGAACCTGCACCATTTTAGTTGCCCTCTTCTGGACTGCCTCCACTCTGTCTCTGTCCTTCCGGAGATGTGGTCTCCAGAACAGGAACCCTATTATAATATGGTTACAAGACCTAATTCTATCTCACTGAATGTTTCACGTATGTTAATGACTTTGGGCTGCCCCACCCTTAGAATGTTACTAGACTCAGGGTCTACACCAACCTCAGAAGTTTTATCTATGTGACTGTTATATTTGACTATTCTGTATTGTTTTGCCCTCTGTAACACGTTATTATTAATTGTATCACCTTGTTGTAATAATTGTCTGTCTATACTGATGTGTGGAGCCTTTGCAAAGAGTCGCTGACTCAGAGGACTGTAATTCCAATTTTCATTAATAAACTGGATGCAGTAGTGTAGGTGGGGTCTTACCAGCGATCTGTACAGAGGCAACACCACCTCCCTCTTTCTGGTGGTGATGCCCCTCATCATGCACCCCAGCATCCCACTAGCCCTTCCTACTGCTTTGTCACACTGCCTGGCCACCTTTATTTATTCATTTGATAACTGGATTGGGACACTGATCTGAATATCTTTTTCAGGCCCAGCCCAGGCCAGATACTGGCAAACAACATAGGTACCACAATTACAAAGCAACGTCATGCAATAAGATTACCCTGGGTAATTCTCCCCTTGCCTATCCAAACTCAATTTTTATCTACCCCATATACTTTGCTGTACTACTGCCTTGCTATGTTTATGATGATGTTCCTTTTGATGTACTGCACTGCTGTATATGGCTATTATTTTTGTAATGCTGTTAATTGCTATTAATGTTTTCTTATCTTGTACTATCTCCCATACCCCTTCCCCCAGAAGGCATCAAGAAATGAGCTGTTATCAGTTTAGTATGTCTTTCCTGGAAAAACTTTTGGAAAAAAATAAATAACACACTGCATGTGCATGTCCACCCTCTAACAGACACATTCCTTGAGTGTGCTGTGAGGCATAAAGCAAATCTGAGTATGTTCAAGTATAATATACTATATACGGAAAAATACATGAAAAAGGTGCAGGTGTGCAGTCACTGGGGCATAATGTATGGTCATGTGATAAGCTTCCATCAATGGAACGATTTTCCTCCCCCCAGCTGGTCAACATGGGCATGTTTCTCAGTTCTGTCCCTGCCCCCACCAGCCCTGCAACCACCTCAACTCAGTACTCACCCTGACCCAGAGATGTCCATGGAATCCCACCCCCAGTGGCGGGGTCAGAAAGGGGAAGACTGTCCCCCCCCACCTGGAGCACGCATCCAGCAACGGGCCCAGTGGTACAGGCAATGGCACAGGGCCAGTGGGCAGGACTTCGTGGAGCCCATGCTGACCAAGCTGTCTTTCTCCCCAGACGTTCCCCAGCCATGTTAAACATGTGCACATGGAGGCATGCACACATCATGGATCCATGGTCCCTCCCAGTACTTTATGTCACTCAAGCATGATGCTACCCCCAAGCCTCCATCTGGTGACAGCCAAGGGCCAAATCATCAGCCCCCCACCCCACCACCCCACAGAGGACAGCAGTCTGTCTGATGCTCAATCATCTCCCTCTGGCCAACCCCTGGCAAACTATGCTCATTCCTGAACATGGGTTGCTGGTCATGGTAGGAGGTAAGGAGTTCAACGCCTCAGCCCTCAACACCACAAAGTGGTCCCTTGCTAGACTTTTGATACCCATTTTATAAATTTATATATATATATATATATATATATATATATATATATATATTTATGCAACAGGGGTCAGGATAAAAACTGTAGAATAAAACAATTATCTTCGCTACTATGGTAATAAATTTATTTATCCACATAGTAACTACATCATCACCCATTTATCCACACAGTAACTACATCACTAGCTCATTTATCTACACAGTTCTCTTCAGAATTCATTTAGAATGTTCGGCCTCAGAACCAGTACTAACCTTATTTAAATGTCAATAACTTAAAAACGAAAAAAGATAACATGGTACTGTGAGCACGAAAATTGTTCAGCACAAAATTATCTACAAAATGAATACTGTTTCATTTATATAAACCCTGTATATTGTATATGGTTAGCAAGAAAACAGAAGAAAATGTAATTTTTTGTTTACTTTTTTGACAAACAAATATAAATAACTTTAAAACAAAAAATGATAGCATGGTACTGTGAGCACAAAAAATGTTCAGCTCAAAAATATCTACAAAATGAGTGGTGTTTCATATGTAGATACCATTTTGTTTTTTTATAATTAGCAAAAAACAGCATAAAATTCAATTTTCTTTTCCCTTTTTTGACAAATTATTTACACCTACCAAAATCAAAATGTTCACACAACATCGAAACCTGTTGCATAAATGGAATATGCAGTGATTCAGTGTGTGATAATGCATTTATTTTGTACAGTTTCCAGTGACCTCTCGTAACTCTCACTCGTGCCTTCGGCACTCGTGAGGTTACTTGAGGTCACTGGAAACTGTACAAGATAAATGCATTATCACACACTGAACCGCTGCATATCCCTTATATATATACATTCAAATTAACTAATATTTAAGGACTATATGTAATACATAGTATATGCTATGCATACTATGATTGATACATATTGCTAGCCCTCCACACCATTTGCTAGAGTGTTCTTGCCCATGTTATAAATTTATATAGATACATTCACATTAGCTAATATTTAAAGAATATATAATATATGCTGTGCATACTGTGACTGATATATTACTAGGTGCCCCTAGAAGTAATGGGTTTGCTGTTTTCTGAAGCACAGGAAGAAGGGAGTCTGCTCATACAACAGGGAGTGAAATAAGTTTTATGCACAGTTCCATTAGGATAGCAATGCCAGTTTGTTATCAAAAGCTGGTCCCACACATCACTCCTTCAACAGCTTGAAATGGATGCTTCCAAGTGGGATTTTTTTATGTTGCATAAAATTGTGGGAATGAAAGCAGCTGCACAGAGGAACATTTCTGTGAAAAGTAACAAAGGAGAGTTGGACTTGGAGTCCAGTTAGAGTCAGGAATGCAACGCTGGTATACAATCAGTATGGAAAGAGAGGAATCTAGTGCATAGCTTGCATGCATGTTTTCTAAATGACTCACAAATGGAGGCATTTCTTAGTGCACCACATACACAACAGCCAACTTTGGAACCCAACTGCTCGCTGCATTGTGTAAGAGTGGGAGAGAGGAAAAAATTCAAACAAAACAAAAAAATTCGAGCTGTTTTTTTTTTCAAATCCATAGACAAGGGGGAAAAAACTTGCCCAGTACTGCAACAAAGAATAAAGGAAAAAATCATAGCTAGAAAGAAAATGGGGGGAAGGGGTGCTTGAGACTCACCAACTGCAGGCTGCAGATCATGACAAGAGTACATCGCCCATTGCAAGTCCCCATAGTGATACCCCAAGCCCGAGCTGAGCGTCTTGCTTCCTCCCAGCAGAGACTAAATATTGCCTCCCTCGATCCAATACCTCAGTACCAATCTAATCAATTCAGTCCAGCTTCTGTTTCACAAGAGAAGAAAAAATCTGCACCCAGCTGGAGCCACCATGCTGCTCTGCTACTGCTTGACCCTGGTGCTGCTGCTATTCAGATACATGACCAACTTCCTCGTAAGTGCTTGGGCTCCTTGGCATTTCTGCTGGGGGGTTGATGATATGCGTGTCTAGGATTGCGCCCTCACTAGGGTTTGGGAAAGCTCCTCAGGCTCATTGTGCCTGCCACTGCCGCCACACCTTCAGCCACCCTCCACCGCCGCTCCCCGCCTCATACCGCCCTACTGTTGTTGCCATCCGTGTCAACCGGCAACAGCTCAGGACAGCCTGTCTCCTGCGTGTGAATGGCTAGTCAGGAGGAGCCCGCCTGGAGAGGGTCCCACTCCCGAACTGCTGCTGCTACACGATTTGCATCCAGAAACTGCCTTCTGTGAGCAGCAATCTCCTCATTGTTTTACGGTCTTGCACAATCTGAGGATGTTCATGGATGGATGACTTGAGCAAAAGAAATGGATGAAATACCCCCATCCCAGGAAGAATGGGAGCAATTCAGCTACAAAGGGAAACAAATCAAGCAGATCTGAGCTGCAACTAAACCCACATATTCCTCGGGGCTTGTAATGGATAACATCAGACAATGTCCCCCAACCCCATTCTAGGCTATAGTTCAAAGTTACTCAGTCAAGGCCCTTTCCAACCTAGCCACACAACTGGCAATGTCATATTCCCGCCTGCTATTTGGACAGCTGTATTTTTTTTAATGCCTCCTTTTTAAATAGCTAGTTCAAAAAGCGTCTTCTGAAAGTTTGTAATGGGAGAGGGAAGCAAGCACTGATTGATTGCATTACAGTAGCACAATTAAACTCGCGCGCCAAATAAGTAAAAGCCAACCAATCAAAAAAATGCATTACAAACTATACTAATCTGCATACTATAATAAAAACAAATAAAGTAAAATATTTATGATGATCAAAAAAATTATATCCTGCATCCATGAGTACACCCAAATTGTTTAATTACATAGATCGAATTTTATATCTAAAATAAGTAAACCAGAGACTCCTGCAGTAAATATCGATGAAAAAAAATCTAACTTGATCAGGGAGAGCACAATCTTTCATTTACTTATGTTCAGATCTACCGCATCATATACTGTAATTCACTTGGGGAGAAAAAGACGCGGCAAAACTCAACATTAACTGACGTGACTGAAAAAAATTATCCCAATACACAGTGGCCCTTTCCTTATCTATTTACATCATAAGCAGTAGAAAATGAACAAGACCAGGGTCCAATTTCTAAAATATTGATGTTCTGAATAATGTATTTTGCTGTAGTTACGGGTGCCCATAGTACACCATTGGAAAAAAAAAAATCTGAGGATGCCGTTTTTTTGGCGAAATCATAAATAAATACTGACCAAACAAAGCTTGATTGCTGACTTCACAAAGCTGTAGATCAATTTCAGAGCTTCTGTCAAATCTGGCAGATTTCTGTTCGCTGAGAAACAATAGAGGACGTTCTAGCAAGAACTGCGGTCTACACAGGAAACAATTAAGTGCGAGCAGGAACAGCAGGATGTAGTATGAAAACTGCCTCCTGAACAAACAGGATCATTGATTGGATGATTTGCTTGCCAATGCAAGTAAGCCACTACTCCCTGCCTTGCATATCACTGGGCAGATTTCTCACACAGGCATTTATGCAAATAGTATAGAGCTCAGGAAAAAAAGTGTACAGATGGACGAGATAACTCGTCGGTGGCACCAGTGACTGCATTTTGCAAGGACGAGATAACTCGTCGGTGGCAGGATGGGGGTTAAGTAAAAAAAAAAACTAAACAATAACAAAATATGACATTTAAAAAAATCCATTATGCTTGAGTGTGACATCACACAGGTACAGTTACGACACTTTCAGATATTTTTCGAGAGTTCCTGTGATATCTCAAGAAAGAATATCCAGCCTGCATGCAGTGCCACTGAATGGCCTCCAGAGAGAATCTCTTTAGAAATATTGCAAAATACCTGGAAATACAGTAACTTACCATGTCTATTGATGCAACTGTATGTATAACAGGAACCGAAAGGTGTTGATTTTAGTGTGCAGTTGCACCTATGAACATCTCCGTACACAGCAATAAAACTATATCCATTAATCCAGTTTTTACAGATTATAATACAAGTTTCCTTTCACTTGCACAGCCAAAATAGTGGTGTGCAGAATTTTCAAATTCGAGCAAACAGAATTTTGTAGAATTTTTGAAATTCCAATGAAATTTCACTGAATTTCATAGGAAGTTGAATGGCAGAATTCCATGGCAGAAAAATTCTGAATGGGTTTTCTGCCATATTTCTGTGGAATTCTATTCTGTGGATCTCAATATTTTCCATGGAAATGGTTACAGAATCATTTTCTGTGGAAAAATGCTGTTCCATGAAA
The DNA here is from genome assembly GCA_016271365.2 of Neoceratodus forsteri. Taxonomy (NCBI): domain Eukaryota; kingdom Metazoa; phylum Chordata; order Ceratodontiformes; family Ceratodontidae; genus Neoceratodus; species Neoceratodus forsteri. The sequence goes on along the minus strand of CM057458.1, from coordinate 782,339,193 downwards.
TATAATTCCATGGATCACAGCAGAGCAATTCTGCAGAAGGACAAACAAAAATGTTGGGAAATTCCACTGGCAGAACGGTCATTCAATGCTAATTCTGCTGGTGGGATTTTGCATTCCATACAGCACTATTAAATATACCTGGGACTGCTGTTTGTATCTTCTATCCCATCTCTGGCTGCTCCTAACTAGCATCATATAAGACTCAATGTGAGACCCAGCACTGTCACTTTAGTCATATGTTCCCTTCTATTGTAATTCCCTTACATGGATCTAAGCTTGAGAAGCCATGAAAGACAAAGACTTGTATAGAAGTAGAAAAAAGAGATTACAACATTCAAGGTTGTTATTTTAAAACAGGAAACAGTGGAAAATAGCCAACTGAGCTTGCACTCATTTTCAATGGTCTCCTGATACATATTACACAGTAAGTGTACAGTACATTCACATAATATTACCCTGTTACTAAACAAATACAACTACAGTACTTAATACTGTTATTATACAATGAATAAAATAAAGTAAAATGCATATATGAGATAGAACAGTCAGGGGACAACCATTATCAACTATGCCACAGACTGTACAGCCACCATGGATGGGACAGGGCCCACAGCATCTGTTGATGCCAGAACCATGTCACAGCAAATGTCACAAACAGCCAATGTAGCAACACAAGGCATGGCCACTGAGGCACAGAGAACATGACAGACAAAACCTGCTAAGTTGGAGGACATACAGTTAGGGGACTCTGAACCCAGTTGGTGGAAATAACTAAGAACATGAAAAAAGGTAGTGTTACAATTCAGCCATGGTCTGAAACTGCAATTAATGTCTACAGGTCATATGGGTATGATTTTCACAGGCATAGGAACATAGCAAGACACTCCATGCACACAAGGAGTTGAGCATGCATCATGAGGTGATTAGGAAGAACACTGCATCATATACATCATATACATCAGGAGTTACATGGTAGCACACATGTAAGGCCAGACATCACTGGACCAGATTAGTGACACACTCAGTCAGCTGCTAGAGGTCATCAAACTGCCCATAAGAATTAGCACCATGATGCTCACAGACACTGGACTCCCTCAATGGAACCATTTATTAAAGGTGGCAAGCCTAATGAAAGGAGTAAGTCTGGGGTACAAACAATTTACTGGGGTTATAGATCAAAATCTGTTGACTTTATCAGCCGGGCGAAAATGGGAGGGTGAACTGGGGTTAGGCATTTCTGATTCAGAGTGGTCATCGGCTTGGAAAAATGCATGCTTGGCTAGTAAGGAAATTTTGGGCAGGACCATCCAATTCAAAATATTGCACTACTATTATTCCCCACTTAGACTACTGTTAATGGGGTATTTGCCAGAAGGGCCTTGTTGGAAATGTCAACAGAAAGAAGTAAACCTCATGCACATGCTCTGGGATTGTACCTACATCTCCTGTTTATGGGCGACAACTCACAGGCTCTGTGAGCAGGCATGCAATATCCCAATATCACAATCCCCAAAGTTCCTGCTTTTGGGTATTGACCTAGACAATGAGTCAATTAATAAATTTCGGAAGGTGGGAACTTGGGCAGTAGCACTAGTGGTTAAGTGGGTTTTATTATCAAACTGGAAATTAAATTCAGCTCCCTCCATACAGGAGTTCTATAATAATTTAGGGGAAACCATTAATAATGAAAGAATAGCTCACAGTATATCGGGCAAACTTCGTATCTTTGATGCCATATGGTCGCCAGTCTTAAACATGATCCAGGAGAATGCAAAGAGACTCACAAGGCACCATTAGCATCCTAAAGTAACACACACAAGGAGGTCACCTAACAGAGAAAACAGTGCATTTGATTACATCATTTATTGCAATTTATGTATAGGTATAAGTTTTAACAGTTAAAAATATATGTCTTCAGACCTTTATTTTTTTGATAGATAAGAATGTTTTCAACATGTATTAACTATATGTCTACTGATCCTATTTTTGATCTTTTTGCATTTATAAAAAACCAAAAGAAATGTTATGGGGGAAAAAAAGAATCAGCACCAGTGCTGTAGATACACATGGACCCCCAACAACAACTATCAATCCCCCCCACCAATGCCAATCATAATATTAGCACAGCAAACCACACATAAGAATCACATGCAAGGGCCCCGATTGCATGCCCTGTCCAAGAGAAAATGCCCAGGGCATTAACAAACACATGGAGACTAGGTAAACTCCAACAGCCTATCCATTACCTCCAATCACACCTTTAGCTGAAGAAACCACACATAAGATTTGCACCACAAAGTGCAACCAATACTGGCCATTACTAAGGATGCAAGGTCCCGACAAAGACCAAGCAGTTTGAATACAAGGAGCTTGATTCTCAAAGAGCCCTTAGACTGATGTAAGCTGTGGCAAAAGGCAGCTTGCATCAGTTCCTGGTTTGTCTGGGACCCTGTGCCCAATTCTCTATTGAGCAGGGTCCCAGCAACAAAATCCCATGGCTTGCAGCAACCAGGGCCATGTACGAAACAGACAGTGCATCCAGAGGGTTTGCAGCACGCCATGGGGTGGCCATACACCAGTTTAGTCCCTGGTGATCTAGCCCCCCCCAGCCTCAATGTGCACATATGGTACCAATAATTCTCTGGTGCTCTAGTGACCCCCTAGCCCCAATGTGCCCATACAGTATATAAAAATGTTTAAATAAATCATTCCCTGGTCATCTAGCTGCTCTCCCACCTCTGTATGCCTGTATATTACAATGTGTAAAGAAATAATTTTGTGGTGGTCTACTGGTCTCCCCACACAGAAATGCCCATATAGTAACATGCTAAAATCACTTCCTGATGGTCTAGTGGACACCACCGCCCCATGCGTACAGGTAATGCCCACCACCCCACTTACGCCAGCACAAACCTCAAGCCAGTAACTGGCACAGCCCTTTTCACACCACCACGGCTGACTGTTGACTGAACTGTCACTGAGCATGTACTGCACGTATTGTATACTGTACATGCTAATTGATTGACAGATCACTCTGAGCTGTCACTCAATGAGCACATACTGCATACAGTACACACTCAGTGACAGTTCAGTTGGAGGCCAGCTCTGGTGGAGAGAGGAGGGCTGTGCTGATCACCAGCTTGGGGTTCAGGCTGGGGGTTGCGGGGTGGTGGGCACCACATGCTGGGGTAGGAAGGGTGGGGGTGGAGGTCCTCTATACCACTGGAAGTGATTTTGTTTAACATATTAATATACAAACAGATCAGAGCAGGGGGAGGGGGACCTCTTGACCACCAGAAAATGATTTATTTACACATTGCACTATATGGGCATATCGGGGGTTGGTGGACATCCAGGAATATATTTATTTACTCATTTTAGTAGACAGACATATTGAGGTGAGGGGTGCTAGATCACCAGGGAATGATTTATTTAAACATTTTAATAAACAGGCACATCATGGTGTGGGGTGTGGCACATGTGAGGGATGGCTCTGATAGTGGCTCAAGTGATTAAACCCTCCCAGAGGGTAATATTCTAAGTACCCTTAGACCAGTCCTGGTTTGTCTGAGGGTATTTACTGTAGAATTTGACCATCTTGGAGAGTTATGAGAATTCTGATTTCAGGGATGTGGCAGCTTAAGTCTGCCGAATGTCCCCTAGCAACATGCTGTAGCCCATTTTGTGGCACACAAGAAGCACAAGCCCCATTTGGTGCAGGTGCAGGCTGCCTTTGGGAATCACTCCTGGTGCCTCTTTTGGTGCAAGGAGCACCCTGCACTATTCTTTGTGGTGCAAGTCTCTTGTGCCATGTTGGAAGCTTTGAGAATTGAGCTCAGGAAGTCTACAAAGCTGCTTAAGCCATGAAAGCCACATACTGTCATGGTTCTATGTCAAATTAGCAACAGCATTACCGCACTGACCAAAACAACAAGTGCACATTGCTGAACAGTGAAACAGGAATGTGCACTACAGTGCCACTCATTAACACCTACTGGCATGGAATTCGATCATCAGAGACACTATACACTTAATTTTTATGTGGGGGGCTATGCACCCCTCATGTCCCCCTTTGTGTGGGGCTTTGCTCCCCATACCACCCATATTTAGTATAATCAACTCATGGGGGGTTGATAATGTGAAGAGGATTAAACACGAAAGGGGGGCTACATCAGGAGATGGGTATCAGCAGGGAGAAAATCTTGGGGGGGTAACCTACAGGTGGGGGGACAATATCCAGGAGTCAGGGAAACTTGAGGTCAAATCCAAAACATAACACAACATAGTTTAACAAAAAAAATACAGTATGACCACAGCCAGTCCCGAACCTGGGTCACACGACTCAAATACGGTGACTATAGCCACCACACCAGATGGCCAGCTCAGAACTGGCCCTGCCAATGAACCTTCACAAACTCTGTCAAATATTTACAGAACATGGTTGCCGAATTACGCTGTACTGTTAATAGCACATAGATATTAATTGAACATAGTCCACTTAACTTTTGCTATTTTGACTTCACCCAAATTACCGCATACAAAAAGACTCACTATCTTAATGGGCTACCCTGTGTCACATATGCTACGAGGTGCATAAATCCAGCTCAGGATATATCATCATTGTTGGGAAAGGGCACATAGGACAGGGTCACAGGCCACCCTATAAACAGCATATTCACATGCCAAATACAAAATATAGGTTCTATGTCATAACGGCAATCACAGAATAGCGATTGCCATTTGGGCGAGTGTACATCACCAGAAATAAATAAGGGCAATGTACACTCACAGTGACTACAATACTTGCAATGGTTTTACATGTTATGCGGAGGGGGCTGTGCCCCCTGCACCCCCCCAATTAAAGATTCCCAGCTCCAGGGGGGTGCAATCCACTCCAGAACTGAACCCAGCACCCTCCCAACCCCAGCCTGCAACTCTACCCACCATGCCAAATGGCCAGCTTAGCAGTTGACCGACACACTACATCCCACATTTCTCCTCTCCTCTTCTTCCCATTGTGTGGCATGATCCCCCCCCGTGTGTGTATATATATGTATACATATCCTATCACCATAGTCACCAACCCTGGTATCCTGTTGCTACCCTGCCAGGTAGCCCAGAACACAGGAACAGTGACTAAGTTTCCCTTTTTGCAGTCGCTCAGTCACGGATTCCGTGTTCACAGGATACCCAAAATACATGACTCCATGCCTCACCTACTGACTAGACAGAATGTTCACCTGATCATACCCACCCCTGAACTAAACAGTTTCATCTGTTATGTCCTTCTCCACAACAAGATCAGGTAGTCCATCAGGTAGAGGTACTTTATGTACTATCTGTATTTGTACCAGGCAAGGCTGGGCAGGATGTAACAGATGGTAGATGCTAGGCACACCCTTGCCAGACATTGCAGACTGCACCCCTATTGATGTCAAGGTAATAAAACTGTATTTTAAGAGTCAGACTGTGGACTTCACAATACTCCTTATCCTCCTGTAGCATCCTTATGACTCCTCTCACCATCTGTGGCAGGGTTCAGAAAGGGTTTCAGTAGTTACAGTATTAGTTGATAGGGGATTCATTTTTCCCTGCTTCATACATAATGCATTACTGACATACCTGTCACATACAGACATTTACCATACTACAGGAAACAAGACAGAGTTATCCACCCTACTAACCATCTGGAGTTCCCTACAAGGACTAATTGTGTTTCCTCAGTTAGGACTGAATAAAGATGAAGGCATCATGCTTGTCCCTGGATATTGGCTACACATTTGTGATGATCAGGATCATAAGATAGTACAGACATAAGAAGTCAATGTACCCATGTGGAATGTCTGCCTCTTAACAGCTGTTATGGCCAGCAATACCCATACTGCCCATATATTTGTCTAAGCTGTTCATAAACCTATGTCTGGTGTTACTTTGAACTACCCTAATCAGTAGCTTATACACATGGTGACTACTCTCTGACTGAACCTGTATCTCCACCTATCTGTCCTAAATCTCCCTTCCTTTAACTGTCATCTACTGTATGTGATCGGGTCTTAAATATGTATTTATTTATTTATTTTTAAATTAGTGATTGCTATCTCGGATTTAAGCCTTTGAGCTACAAGTGCTTTACATAGGTTCCATGTCAAAAGAATTATGTACAAAATGGAAAACAATACAAGTAGGGTGCAAGACAATTACAGTCAACATTTCCAAAGAGAAACAAACATGTTAAGTGATGAATACAGACACCTATTGAGAGTATACAGCAAGAAAGAGAAAGAAAACCCTATAGCACATGTAACTGTACCAGGATACCAGTGTATCAAAGATGGTTAATTTAAGGCACCATAGGCAGTCACGGTTAACCATGCAGACATTGTGCAATGTATGTCGTGGTTTAGCAAAATGCTAGAATAAAATCAGTTGGAGACTAGGAACAGGATAGAGACAAAGCAGGAGAGAGAGGAGTGTGACAGGGTGATCCCTGTCTTAGGTTTAACCCCCTTCCAGTAAAGAAGAGAACCAGGTAAAGTGCTCTTTAAAAATTAGGAGTCGCTGAGCTTTGAAAGTGTCTGCCCAGGGAGAAGGCAGGGGAGTTTGTTGTGTGAGAGAATATAAAAAAAGATAATAATCACACAAAATGGGAGAAAATAAACAATAGCAGAGTATGTATTCTGCAGTTACTGAGTTAGCAGGAGAAAGGAGAAGAGGAGGGTACCCTCATTCTTCCATTCCCCTTGCTATCCCAGAACCTGCAGCAGGACTACACAATGCTGCTTTATATGTATATAAAGGTTCCATTACCTGTGGTGCTGTATTGGATGTTGTTATACAGCTGGTACTCACAGTCTGGAAAATGTATAATATTAACTGGGGACAAAACTCCAACAGAACGCACCCAGCCAAACTAGTACAAGCTACTATATCTTGTCAGCATATTGCCATGTTGTATAAATAGGAACTTAGCCTTCTCAATAAGTGGGTCTCTAGTAAATGGAATGAGCTCCAATGTAACAACTTTTTCCAAAGGCCCTAGTTCACAAACAAGTGTGGACTCTGCTGTTTCAAGGGGAAGCCTCATGTGGAACTAAACCCTATAGGGCAGCAGCGGCCTCTAGTGTAGGAATTTATAGTGATCCTAAGATGTGAGGTCACTGTCCGGGGAGATTAACCCCATTATGAGGACACAGATCCCAATTAAGAAGTTAGCAAGTTTCTCAGTAATATACTGAATGTCTAGAGAATGTTATATGTCATGATGCAGTCTGTTAGTCCACAGCAGACAGAAGATTGTAAAGAGACTTTAGTAATGTATGAAAGAAGAAATTACAGGGAGACAGAGAATTACATGATCACCTGACAGGGATGTCACTCTTAGAAATGTATTTAAGCCTGCCACTAGGGACTAGTTTTTTTTTTAGATAGGGCAGTCGGTTGCTGACAGCCAAGGGAAGGTGTAAGACCTTCAGGGTGTCCAGCAGGGAGGCTGAAACCATGCCATGCTTAGCTGAGAAATGCTAACCTTATGCTAACCTTTATTTTCTATATTTTGCCTTATTAATTTTGAGTTCTAATAAAATGACAAATGCTTCCAAGCATTTTTTATTCATCTTACAATTTGTCTGTCTGTTTCTATGATTTGAAATCCCACACCCTTTAATAAGGAGATGCAGATCTTGGGGGTAAGATGCGAGGTCAAATAGAATTTGAGAGTTGCAGCCCAGGCGCCAAGTCAAGGGGCAGGTAATATGGCATAGAGGAGGATCCAGAGGGTAGGATACAGGCAAACTAGCAATAACATGATTACAGACCAACAGGCCAAGTCATGTAAATCTGTCTTCATGTTCCTTTTCAGCCTAGTGATGCCAGTTCTATTGAATTGTGCCCATACCTGAATGCAGTGCTCAATTTGGAGTCTCCCCAGAGACCTGACAAACTGCATCATTATATCTCTGTCTCTGCTGACAATTAAGTAATAATGCATCACAAGGTGTGTGTCGTACTAGGATAACATCACACCTCGGGTGGTTGGGCATGAGGCTGTAGGCCGAGGGTGTCCAACGCATGAAAAGTGCCATCACCGCAGTACAACATCCTGCAGCGCATTATTGCTATTATGCAATGGCTCATATGAATAAAAACAGAAACACATGTGAAGAAATAAATGTAAAAGTATTTTTTAATGAATGTATTTCTGTGTAGGTGTACATATAAAAAAGTAGTCCTCCTCTATTCTTTTGCTCAGTAGGTGGCACTGTTTTCATGGTGCTGTCGGCTGTTCTCTCCAACTCACACACAGTTCTCCATCTTTTTTCTGGCATCCCCCTCACCCGATCTTGAGTCCTTGAGTTGAATTGACCCAGTACTGCTGCATGGTCTGGGATTGAGTGAAGATGTGTATGCATTTTTTTATTTATTTTGCCAGAACCATGACCTTAATCTAGATAATCTGTTTTACCATCACAATTGGTAAGTTGCCAATAGTGGTTGTTGGGAGAGAATAGCAAGTGAACAACAGAAAAGGTTTCATTATACAAAGAAATCAAATTACAGGCAGGTACAGCGTGTGGGAGCACTGAGCCAAAGTGTGAAGCCACTGATAACATGAAAGGGTGATGTGTGTTTTAAAAGAAAGCATGCACTATTTACTGTGCTTCCAGTGACCAGCTGTAAGTGATGGCTTGTGTTTTATTTTCAGTGGACGGAAAAATGACAGAAAATGAAACTTTGGGTTGTGGGGACTAGGAGTTGATTTGTGAATGTGGCTAGCACAGGAGAATGGTAAGTGGCACAGAGCAGTGAAGTGAGAGGTGAGCATGCACTCCCACTTCAGTTGCGCTGTGTGCATGTGCTGAGTGTGAAGTAAAAAAAAAATGCAATTTGTGCTGGGAGCTGTTTTAGTGGTGACGTGTACTCTGCCAAGAAGTCTGGAAATAAACTTCATTATATGTGTTTGTTGGGGGGGGCAGGTCATATTTATTTATTTATTGATTTATTTATTGAAAATGTTTCACCAGGAGAGGCACACTGAACAAAAAAATGCTCGTCTCACGGTGCAACCTGGGGGGTGGGGTACATGGGAGGAGTAATCATAGTACAAACAATGGTTGAGATTAGTCAAGCAAAACAAAACAGTGGTTATATGGATGAATGTAGCTAGCCAAACCTAAACAAGTGGTAGTACTACATACTTGTGCCACATGGGGGGTGGCATGACTTGTTGATTAGCATTAACTATGCAAGGTTACATAAGTGCCTGTATCTAGAGAATGGGGAGAGAAATGCACCAGGTTATCAGTGCAAACTGGGAGCATGAGACTGAGGCCAGGGGAAGGGAACAGAAAAAGGGAGTCAGTCTCTGGGAATTGAGCAGGGGTTGACATAGGGAGGAAACGTTGATGGGAATAGTAAGGGGTGGAGCAGGGTATGCCAAGAGCGGGTAAGTGCAAGGATTGTTAGGGAAAGTTTATAGGCCAGTCATTTGGGCGAACGGCCCAGCCACTGGTCAGGCACATAAGGAGGAGGGGATCGGGCAGGGGGAAAGAGACAGGTGGGGGGCTCAGGGGCAGGTGCAATTGGGTGCAAGGAAGTTAGAGAGGGCGGAGGATAGAGAGTGTTTGGAGGAAGAATGTCGGATTTGGGCCAGCAGGTCATTCCAGAGTTTAGGGTGGTGGTAAGAGAAGGCCGATTGGCCTGCGGAGTTTCTACAATGAGGGATAGCTAATAGCCTGGAATCGGACCTGAGGGCATGGGCGGGTGTAGGTGGGTAAAATAGGGAAGAAGCAAGGTAGGATGGGAGGGAACTGAGCCAGAAGTTAGAAACAAATTTAGCACTGTGAGGCAGGCATCGGTTGCTCAGAGATGGGAGGGCCAGTGAATGGTAGAGCTCGCAGTGATGTGCGTGGGGGGGTGCATCGAGAGCGAAGCGGCAGAAGGCATTCAAGAGAGGGTCCAGTTTGGATAAGGTGGACTTGGAGGAAGAGCTATAGATGACATCACAGTAATCGAAGGAAGGGAGAATCATTTTCTGGACTATTTTGCATCTCACCGGAAGCGGGAGACTAGCGCGGTTTCGATAAAGGGCGCCAAGCTTGGGAAGCAGTTTAGATAGGATGGCGTCCACGTGGGTGAAGAAGGAGAGGTGGCGGTCAAGCCAGACCCCTAGGTACCTAAAGGAGGGCACATCTTCCAGGGTGCTGTTATTTAGGGTACTGAAGAGTAGGGGGGATGTAAGTCTGGATAGTCTCTGTCTAGTGCCGAAAGACATAGACACTGTTTTCTTAGCGTTACAGGAGAGCTGGTTGGAGTTGAACCAGTGTTGTACTTTGTTAAAATCAGTCTGGAGATTAGTGGTGACTTCTTCATGGGAGCAGCCAGAAGTAAAGAGGACCGTGTCATCAATGTACATGTGTATTGAGGTCGTGGAGCAGGCCATAGACAGATCATTTAGTAGGATGGAGAAGCGGATGGGGCCAAGGACTGAGCCCTGTGGGACACCGGTGGTAATGGGGAGTGGGGGGGGGTGCAGTCAGTTATTTTTGTAGATTGGGTTCTATTTTGTAGGTAGGCATTGAACCAACTTATGGCCAGAGGCGATAGACCAGCACCAGCTAGGCAGGACAGTAGGAGGGAGTGAGATACCATAGCAAAAGCTTTGGCTAGGTCGATAAAGATAGCGGTGGTGAGATGTCCGTTGTCCATTCCAGAGAGGATGGAGTCCATGAGTCTTAGTAGGGAGGTGGTGGTGGAGTGGTTCTTCCTAAAACTAGACTGGTATGGAGTGAAGAAGTTTGTTTCGGAGAGAAACTGGGCAAGCTGTGCTAGTACTAGGTGTTCCTGGAGTTTGGCGAGGGTGGGGAGGAGGGAGATGGGGCGGTCATTAGCAGTGGAGGTAGTGTCATCTCCTTTTGGTAAAGGAAGGACAGTGACATGTTTCCATTCTGAGGGGAGAGACTCATTGGTGAATGATAGATTTAGCAGGGCAGTGAGGGGAGTAGCGATGGCCGGGGCAGATAGGAAGAGGAGTTTGTTGTCGAGGCCGTCTGGGGATTTGCCTTTGGTGGGGTTCAGGGAGCGAAGGGCATCTAAGGTTTCAGTGGGGGAGATGTGTCTGAAAGAAAAAGGGTTCTGGCCAGTAGGAAGGGAGGTAGCTGTCGGGGGAGTGGGTGAGGTTACTGGAGGAAGGGAGTCCAGGAGGGACATAGCACAAGTAGTGAAGTAGGAATTGAACTCAGAGGCTACTGACAGTGGGTCAGAGAGTAGGGTCCCTTGGGCAAGAAGGAGAGGAGGTGGATTTGTTGTTGGGGGGGGGAGTTGATGACTTTCCAAAACTTAGAAGGCCTCCCAAGATTTGAGTTTAGAGTGGAGTTAAAATATTCAGCCTTAGCTATGCGGATGACCTTTGTGCATTTGTTTCGGAGCATGCAGTAGGTGATATTGTCACCTGGGAGGAGCATGGATTTGTAGGTACGCCATGCCTGGTCATGGGCTTGCTGGCAGGCTATCAGCTTGGAAGATATCCAGGGAAGGTGTGACCCTCGGACCCTAGCATGGCACAAGGGGGCATGATTGTCCCAAGCACTGAGAAAGGTGTTCTTGAAGTGCATGAGGGCAGAATCCATGTTGGAGCAACTTAGGATTGGGTCCCAGTTGGAGTGTGCTAACTCTTCCAGGAGAGGGGAGAGGTTTAGGGATTTATATGCCCGTTGAAATATAAATTTTAGAGGAGATTTAATTTGGTGGATTTTGCGGACCAGGTATGTTGGGTGGTGATCGCTAATGGAGTCTGGGAGGAGGCCAGAGCTGACGATGCGGTGGAGATGGTCTGTAAGCACCTAATCAAGAAGGGAGTGGTTACCGGACTTATGGTTTGACCAGGTGGGTTCCAGAATGGTTTGGGTAAGGTTGAGCGCAGATATCTCAGTTCGGGTTTTGTTAAAGGTGGGATCTGACCAGTTGTGATTAAAGTCGCCCAAGACATATAGTTCACCCGACTGGGCAAGGGATGCCAGTTGGTTCAGGATGTTGGTAATTGTTATGGCTGGGGTGCCAGGGCAGCAGTAAATTCCAGCCACAAAGATGGGGAGTGAGGAGGGAGGGGACAGTTTCAGCATGAGCAGCTCGTAGGTCTTGGGTTCAGCTTTTGAGAGAGTGACAGAAAAGTGTAACGCTGAGCTGGTGTAGATAGCCACCCCTCCACCTCTGGTGAGTCGGTCTTGTCGAGTGATGATGAACCCCAGAATAGCGATGGCTGGATCAGGGAGGTTTGGATTTAGCCAGGTCTCGGATATGATGATTATATCAGGGGCATGGTGGGTGGCTAGAACCTGGAGCTGATCGAGCTTGGGAGCTAGGCTACGAATGTTAAGGTGGAGAAGACGTAATCCCAGGGGGAGGGAGCCAGAATGACTGGCAGAAGTGGCCTTGGCTGCGGGGTGAGGCAAGGTATTGCTATGATTAGGAGTAGTTGTTGGACTGGGATTTGGGTGGATATCCCCTGCAGCCAGCAGTAGTAGGGCAAGGATTAGGTGCTGACAAAATAAGTGAGGGCACTGAGTTTTTGGCGAACGCCGCTTAGGGAAAGCAGTAGGGTGTGTGGTATGGAGAAAGTGAGATCTGCTTTGATATAGGGAGACCAGGAGGCAGCCACAGGAGTAGAGTGAGGTAGTGGGGATCATGGGGAAACAGGACCAGATAGTATCTGGGAGAGGAGCTGTGGACATATAGGGGGCAAATGTAGGGTGAATCAGTTCAGCAGAGGGGGGAGGGCAGGGTAGTAACTTAGAGGTGGTGTTAGAAGGGGTAGAAAGAGTAGGATGCTGAAGAATGAGAGTAGAAATCCTATTGAATGTAGCATTGTAGCCAGAAGAGTAGGAGGCGTAGCTAGAGGGGGTTGGGAGGAGACACAGCAGTGAGGCAAAGTAAGGAGAGGAATGGACACGAGGATGCCTAGGAAGGTATCTGGGGGGGGTAAGGGGAGGAGTAGTAATTGTTTGGAAGGGGATTGGAGTTGGTAGAAAGGGGTGGGGCAAGTAGCATATTTAATAGGTGGCCTGGGAGGAGGTGGTGGGGGCAGGACAAAACAGCACACAAGTTCGTAGAAGACTTGAAGCAGTCCCAGGTTAGCGCCGCTTGGCGAACTGCTGAGGGGCTCTGAGCAGGGAAGCAGCTTGGCTGGTCTGTAGAAAAGGCACACCAATCAGCTGCTGAGGGCTGAGCATTGGTCCAATCAGGGGCTGGCAGGACGGTAAGCACACCAGTCAGGGAGGTGCTAGAAGCTGGGCGGCTTGTGGGAGTAGCTGCGGTAGTTACCTGAAATGGGCTCCGGGGAAAAGAACCAAGAGGGCGGGAGGAAAGCTTTGGTGATGTCGACAGTGGTGGCGCTGATGCCACTGGGATCCGTGGGTGCTGCTTGGAGCACAGGAAGGACCTGAAATGGGCTCCGGGGAAGAGAACCAGGATTGTGGGAGGAAAGCTTTGGTGATGGCGGTGGTGGTCTGATGCCGCTGGGATCTGTGGGCGCCACTCGGGGCATGGGAAGGACGTGAAATGGGCTCCATGGAAGAGAACCAGGAGGGCGAGAGGAAAGCTTCAGTGATGCCGGCGGTGGCAGCGCTGATGCCGCCGGGATCCGTGGGTGCCGCTTGGGGCACAGGAAGGACCTGAAATGGGCTCCGGGGAAGAGAACCAGGATTGAGGGAGGAAAGCTTTGTTGATGTCAGCTGTGGTGGCGCTGATGCTGCCAGGATCCATGGGTGCCACTCGGGGCGTGGGAAGGACCTGGGAGACTTCATACAGTATGTGAGGGAAGTGTGTGGACTGATTTGTTTTCGTGTGTAACTTGTGAGCAGGTCATGCTGCTGCTGAACCTTAATACAGTGATGTAGTGCAGGATAAAATCAAGGTGGCCACAGAGCAATCAGAAGGCAGGAGTTTTCTTGTCATTATATAATATTCCTTTTTGTACACTGAATATTCCTGCCACATGTTTTAGTGATCAGGTCACAATGGGTTGCCTGCTTAAGATCAATCCTAGTTACTACATACAGATACCTTTCACTGGTAGATTCGCACAACCGAATGCCATTTCGAGTATATAGTGTTTTTTCTTATTTGTTCAAAACTGCACCATAACACATATCTCCATGTTAAATGACATCTTGACCTCTTTCCCCACTCAGATATTTAATCTACAGTAGTTCCATCTTTAATGCCACAATATTTTTCTCTGTATTTAACATCACACCAGTTTTGACATGATCAGCAAATTTTGCCACCCAACTATGTTTATTTGTATGTTCACTATGTATATACTGTACTAAAATGGGTGGGACCCAGACCTGAGCCCAGCTCCACTAGTCACCCAGCCCATCTCAGAAAAAAAAAAAATTTAATTTGACTTTTTGAGTTTGCTTTGCCAGCCAAGATAAATTTCATCTTACAATATCATTGTGAAAATATGTCTCCCTATGGTTTTTATGCATTGCTTGTGTGGCATGGTGTCAAATGCCTTATTGTAATCTATATAAACCATGTTCACAGACTGACCTTCATCCAGATCTTTGCTTATAGGCTCAAAAAAAGCTAATAGAATGGTGACACATGATCTTCCCCACCTGACGGCATAAATACACATCCCCAAATTCAAGGTACTCAACCCATTCAAAAGATACTTTAATGTACATACACAGTAATCTTAAAGTCTTCTTAATTTTTTCTTATCTTCATCAATTTGCAAATAAATGTGTAGCTTGGCTCATACAAGATAGAATAATATATTGCTGCTAACATTTCAAAACCATAGTGGGTTTCTTCCTCAGAGCTATTGGGCTCTAAAATGCTAGAATGAAAGAAATAGTCATACAATTAATTCCCTAGTTTTTATAGTTTTATAGTCATGTTTATACATGTAACATTTTGAATTCCAGTGGCAGGAGGAATTAACCTGCATAAATCTGTCCTTAAATGCATTTTAAAAATGTTATTCTCTTCTAGCCATGCTGAGAGTTGCTATATCTAAAAAATAAAAATATTCACTTACAGCATATTAATTGAATCATATTACCAAAACCAAATAAAGTAAGCATGGTGACATTTTCTGAATATTTATTTCTTTCATTCTAGCATTTTAGAGCCCAGTATCTCTGAGGCAGAAACCCCCAATGATTCTGAAACATTAACAGCTATATATTATTATATCTGTAATGGGCCAAGTTGCACACCATATTTTTACAAATTGTTAAAGATAAGAAAAAATGATGAAGGCTTTAAGAATAGTATAAATTTTCATTATAGTATCTTTTGAATGGGTTGAGTATCTTGAATTTGTGGTTGTGTATTTGTCCCTTCAGTATTACACAGTCTCCACCCCCTCGGATAGTGCCATATATGACAACAAATAATAAAAGGAACTAAGGGATTGATTTGTTATCTCTACTTTGCCACCTCTCCTATCACTCAGGTTGTCGAGTTCCAGAAATTTCTCATTCATTTCCCTTATGATACTCTCCAGGATATTTACCAACGCAGAGGTTAAGATAACTGGTCTATAATTAGCTTTATTTCCTTAAGGTTACCACAATTGCCTCTCTCCAAACACACAAGATCACACCTATATCAAGTGAGTTCTTAAATATGCTTGTTATAGCTGCTGTTATTTCCACAAGCGATTCATGTAGAACCCTAGGATGTACAATATGTGCTTCTGGTGACTTGTTTTGATTTTGATCCTTAAGTAACTTTCTGACAACATCTTCCCTGCTCATTATGTTTTTCCTCCAGCCCAGTGCTTAGTGTCCCCTTATCCAGCTGTGATTTATACACTAAGCAGAAATACTTACTGAAAATGTTAGCCATATCCTGCTAATTATCCATACTTTTATTATCCTCAACTAATGGCCCAACTGAACTAACAGCCCCCATTTTGTTTTGATATAGCTATAGAACTATTTGTTATTTTTTCCCTGCACACATATTCATTCTCCACAACATACAGCACATATTCCTGTCCTTTCTGCTCCTGTGGGTGGTGCTATTATAGCCATATGAGTGCACTCAGTGGCACCTTGCACCACTGAGTATCATTTCATTGCATGGAGTCCATGCATGGTTGCTCTTAACTCGTCCAATGTTTGTGAAAATGTGAGGTACTACCCTGTGTGCGATATGAGTGCATATGTGACCACTGTCACAATTTAAGATACAGAACATTGGCTATGTCTAGTGACATCCCCAGTTACAGTATCCTCTGAAATGACCCAGTGATATTGTAGACCAGAAATGCCTGTACCTTGATCTCCACCAACATTGCCTATGAAAGCCATGTCTGTCTGCAACTTTTCATGTAGCTGATGGCATAGGTCATGAGTAGGGTCTGGGTCAAACCATATATGTTTAATGTTATGGTCCTCTGTCATCCTCTGTAGACTGAGATATGATTGGAAGTGTCATGGACAGTGGCCATGCCTCTGCTGCCAGGCCCATCAAGTGCAGCATATAGCATAGCATTATTAAATAGCGAAAGATAAATTCCTGAAAGTAAATGACTGGACATGTCTGCCCTGCATCCTTATATACAGCAGAGCCAGATACAATGCAGTGCAATAATGTGCAGTAAATGACTGTCATAAAATACTGATTCAAAAGGATGACAACAAGCAGGTGAGTGGCTCTGTGGCTCACTTCTGAGCAACTCCTCTCTAATCACTTAAAAACTTTGTAAATAGTGAAGCTATTAAATTTGAATGCCTGAGTTCAGCAGCAGTTATGATCAGCAGTTTTGTGAGGTCTAAAATCTTTTTTTTTTAATTTTGGTTTACTTTATTTCATGGATTTAATGACTAGTTAAACAGTTCCTTAACTCAAGACTCCAGAAACACAGTGAGGTTCAATGAATGGTTTGTACAGCAGCAAAAGTAATAGAAGGTTATTTGTTTAATTCCTTGCTAAATCAAGGTGACTCTCTTACATGAGGCAGTAAACTAATTGAGCTACCTTTGAACATAGAAAGTGATCTTATGAAGGACCAATAGTCAAGAGGCTGTAGTGAGAAAACTCCACTGAAAAAATTTCTATTAGAAAAATATGTAACAGACAGAGATAGAGATGAGGCTTATAAAAATAATATAAATACCAGCACAATGAGAGTAGTTCATTTCAGTATGATTATGTCCAAGATGGCATCCATTAAACTAACTGTGTTGGAAATGACAGCTGGACTAAAAAACTTAAAGAGCACCTTTCCCAGTCCTTTTGACTTTCATGCATAAATTACCCCTTCTTCCATTGATCCTGAAATTGTATTTCATTACTGTCCTCTGAATTTAGTGTTTGCATTCCGAGCTGCTAAAAACTGCAGGATATACCAGAGGTTCTATAGCAGGTCTGGTGTTGCTGTGGACCCAGGGCTATACTACTAGCATCACTACATGGCAGAGAAGTGACTCACACTGCAGTACAGTAAAATTACAGCAGTTTTGCAATTTAGAATTTCATTACTAGGGGTCAGATATTCAAAAGGGTTGCGCCTGCGCAAGTCCAAACTTGCTCCATTCTACGATATTCAGCAGGAGGCAGTTGCACCACAGAAAACATGCTGAGCAACAGCACAATGCAAATGAATGCATGCTGAACTGGAGGGGGAGGAACCATGCATAAACTGCACAGCCCAATATTCAGCCGGGCTGTGCAGAGTTGTGCAGGCGCAACCCCAACCTGCGCCTGCAGGACTTTGAGCCAAAAAAGGTTTAAGTCGAGGGCCACCCAGGTGAGCTGCTGTATTGCAGGGCGCACAGCAGCTGCCACCCGTATTGGCCCCCAACCCAGTCCTGCAGTTCCCCCGCAGCCCGATCATGGGCAGTGTACTCCCCCACCAGCCCAATCGCGGGCATCAATGTGGCCCCCCTCCTCCCATTCCATATCCCTGGTGGTCCAGTGGACCCGAAATTCCTGATCACGGGTTGGTATGTATAATAATTCCCCCACCTCCCGTGACACATCCCTGGTGGTCCAGTGACCAAAATGCCCCGACGCTGCATGTATAATAATTCCCACCCCCCCTCCTGTACACATCCCTGGTGGTCCAGTAGACCGAAATGCCCGACCGCGGGTGGTATGTGATAAAACCACCCCCCCGAACATAGCCCTGGTGGCTAGTGCCCCACCCTACCCACCCATGAAGCCCCACCACCCGCTCCTACCCCCCGCATCCAGCGGCGGGCAGCATCCCATCCTGCCTGCCGCCTTCGCCACCCACCGACTCGATTGCCTGGTAGGCTGCACACCCATTGGTGCAGAGCAAGAGCCATCGGGCGCAGCCATACCTAGATGACAGTCCAGATTTGTGAATGTCATTCACAAATCTGGACTGTCATGTACGGGATGGCTGCACGCCCATTGGCTCTTGCTCTGCACCAATGGGCGTGCACCCCTACCGGCAGTCAGTCGGCGGGAGCGCGGGCGGCAGGCGGGTGGATGCTGAGCGCCCGCCAGCTGCCGGGGAGCGGGTGGTGGGGCTTGGTGGGTGGGTAGGGTGGGGACACGCCACCAGGGCTATGTTCGGGGTGGTTTTATTATACATACCGCCCGCGATCGGGCATTTCGTCCACTGGACCACCAGGGATGTGAACGGGAGGGGGGTTGGAATTATTATACATACCGCCCGCGATCGGGCATTTCGGTCCACTGGTCCACCAGGGATATGTACGGGAGGAGGGTGGGGAGCCACATTGATGCCCGAGATCAGGCTGGTGGGGGGGAGTACACTATGCCCACGATTGGGCTGCCGGGGGCATTGGTCCCCAATGGCTGCTGCCTGGCAGGGCGCCAGGCACAAGTCCTCGGGGATCGGCACACCTACATGCTAATGCATGCAAATGGGGACATAATCACATGCAAATGGACCCCCTGAGCCTTGCATGAATTATAGCCCCATTTGCATGTCACCTTTTGAATATCGTGATTTTGCGCATGGCGCAATGGTACTTGTGCCACCGCAAGTTGAATGCTCCATTCTGTCAACTTGTGGTGGCGCAAGTTCCACTGCGCCATGCACAGTGGCTGTGGCTGGGGGGTGATATTCAAAGGAGTTGCTCAATAGCGCAACTCCTTTGAATATCACCCAGGACACACCCCAGCACAACTATTTTGCACAGCTCAAGGGCTTGCGCCTATGAATGGCGCAGTTTGAATATCCAGCCCTAGGTGTACATACTGTGGTCCCTCTTGATCAAGACACCCTGTTAGCAATGCATTATGCCAAAATCCAAATGCCTTGTCAATATGTTTTTTTGTACAACTGACTTCTGCCTCTGTAACAAAGCATGGGGAGTGAGAGAAGATCGAGTTACTGTCAGCTGAGACAGCTATCTGTCAGTTTATGCATCAGTTTGATTAGTGTCTATACCTTGATCATTTGAAAACAGTAATGCCTCCTTACCCATACCATACTGGTGCCTTCCATGTATTTCTGTAGTAAACACTTGGCAGTCACCCTGATTGAAAATCCCTTAGTTCTCCTCCATTCTGCACCTTCCCAACATCAGCATGAATGTAGAAGACTAATTTTGGTACCATAAAATACAAATAATGTGTTTAAATGCGATATATGTGTTATAAGCACTGTAGAGGTGGTTTTAAAAATTGAGGGCTATTACCAGAGAAATTCTTGTTTGAATAGTGAAACTGGGATTCTACACATTAGCAGACCAGTGGTATTATATGGTATCCAAATTAGTCTTTAGTGTCCCACAGTGCCATGCTGATGTCGAAGATATGCAGGACAGAGGAGCAGTAAGGGATTTTCAATTGGAGTGACTGCCAGGCACTTTACTACAGAAAGACATGGAAGGTACCAGAATGGCATCAGTAAGGAGGCATTACTGCTTTCAAATGATCAAGGTATATACACTAATCAAACTGATGCATAAACTGACAGTTAGCTGTCTCAGCTGACATCAACTCAATCTTCTCTCGCTCGCTATGCTTTCTTACAGAGGCAGAAGTAAGTCAGTTTTACAAAACAAAAACACATACTGACGAGGCATTTGGATTTTGGCATAATGCTTTGCTAACAGGGTGTCTTGGTGAAGAGGGACAATAATATGTACATCTAGTAATGTAGTTTTCCCTTGCAAACCTGCTGCAACTTCATTGTACTGCAGTGTGGGCTTGCTATGGAAGCTCTAGTGCACCCTGCAGTTTTTAGCAGCTCATCATGCAAAAACTGACTGCAGAGGACAGCAATAAAATACAATTCCAGAATCAATGCAAGAAGGGGTAATTTATGCATGAAAGTCAAAATGACTGGGAAATGTGCTGACAGCAACTCGATATTCTCTCAGTCTCCATGCTTTGTTACAGAGGCAGCAGTACAGATCCCTGTACAAGTAAATGAAGTTCTGGTTATTCAAGAAGAACAGCCAACCAAAAGGTATACTTGAGTAGCAACTGATGGAACCACATACAGGACACACAGGAGCTAGTAACAAAACAAATAGCAGAAGCCATGGAGGTGGAAAACCAGGTAGAAAGTAAAAGGGTATTTATTGTAGGGGACTCCATGGTGACATACACAGATGCCTACACAACCAGAGAGAATAAGGAAAAGACTACAAGTTCATATCTACCTGGTGCCAAAATTAGGGGTCATTGTCATGCTGTTACCAAAAATAGTTCAATCTAAAGAAGACAAACCAGTGATAGTGATTCACACAGGTGCTAATGATCTTAAAACCACCAGGGAAGATCAAATATATTTAGAAAACATGGAAATGGCAAAAATAATACACAATGTGAATGGTACAGCAATCTTTTCAGAGATACTACCACTGCCAAGGGCCAACGAAAGAATTAACTAAAAAATCAAAAAGATGAATAACTGGCTCAGAAGGTGGTGCCTGATTCAGGGTCTGCAATGTATATATTCACGGGAAATATTTAAGAACAATTGGTCTCTGTATACCAAAGTTGGGCTCCACCTCAACAAAAAGGGTAGCTTGGCTGATTATTCAAGACAAAAATTAATGAGAATTTAAGCAGCCAGTATAGGGGAGAGGGGCTCCAATACTAAACACTGGGGAAAGCAGTGAAGTGACCTATACACACAAAAATATGTACACTACAACAAAGAAAAATTACATATAAGTGACTCACAGGGAAAAGAATGTTATTAAAACTGCAGAAGTAGCAAAAGGACAAGAAATTAAAATATTGTCAAATGCCAGGAGTATAATCAATAAATTTGATGAGTTAAAATATACCTTGTCAACAAACAAAATAGACATCTGTGGTATCACGGAAAACTGGCTCAAACAAGGGGACTGGGTCGAGCAAATTCAGGGCTATGATTTTTTTTTATAAAGATTTCAAAGATAGAAGAGGTGGGGGTTTGGGAATTTGTATATCCTCACACCTAAAGGTATACGACGTTACCATTGCTGATGATGATAACTTTAAGGTGGAACAGATGTGGATTAAAGTTTAATGCAAATACAAAGAAGATGACTCTGGGCTTGTTTTACCAATCACCAAGTTTATCGGAACATACAAACATATGAAAATGCCAGTAGAAACAGGCCTCATGGCCTATCAAGTCTGCTTGAGTGCACAGCTAGTACCTTATAATGCTGCTGTCCCTCCCTTCACCCAACCTATTACCCCATACCCTTACCCTATCCCAACCCCTCTTGAAGCTGTCTACCATCTTGCATGCCACTACCTCAACTGGCAAGGAGTTCCACTTGTCCACCACTCTTTCCATGAAAAAATGTCTCCTCATCTCTGTCCTGAATCTACCCCCATTCAGTCTCAGTTGGTGTCCTCTCATATCCCTTCCCTTTCTCCTCTGGAAAATCCCGTCTGTATTAGTCGTGTTTATTCCCTTCAGGTACGTAAAGGTCTCAATCATATCGCCCCTGCCCCCCTCTCTTCTAGAGAGTACATATCCAGCTCCCCCAGCCTTTCCTCATATGGCTTACCCTCCATTCCCTAGATCATCATTGTAGCTATACACTGTACCCCTTCCAACAATCTGATATCCTTCTTCAGGAATGGGCACCAGCATTGCATGCGGTACTCCAGGTGGGGCCTGACCAGTGACCTATACAGTGGTAGGATAACCTCCCTATTTCTGCAGAAGATCCCTCTAGCTATACATGGCAGCATTTTGTTGGCTTTTGCTGATGCTGCCCTTCTGCATTGAACAGAGTTGTTCATGGCCCCTGTTATGATCACACCTAGGTCCTTCTATGCTGTGGAGCAATCCAACTGATCCCCATTTAAGTGATAATCCCTCCCATGGTTTTGGGCTCCAAAGTGCAGAACCTTGCACTTCTTGGCATTGAACTCCAGCTACCATTTATCTGCCCACTCCTGTAGCTTATTCAGATCCTCCTGCAACCCCTTCCCCACATCCACATCATCTACCCCAGCTCCCATCATGGTATTGTCTACAAACAGACTGATTTTGCTCCAGATCCCATTCGAGATAGCTGCAATGAAAATCCAAAGCAGTACTGGTCCCAGCATGTATCCCTGTGGTACCCCACTTGTCACCACTCTTGGTGATGAGAGTCAAACCCCCACCACCCTTTGCTGTCTCTCCCTCAGCCAGTTCCTGATCCAGGCCACCATTTTTGGTCCTGCCCCCACATACTCCAGCTTCCCCCCAATCTCCCATGTGGCACTGAATCAAAGGCCTTACTGAAGTCCAAGTGCAGGATGTCCAAAGCATGGCCCTTGTCCAGTTTCCATGTCACCCAGCCATAGAACTCTACCAGGTTTGTCTGGCATGATCTGCCCATGACAAACCTGTGTTGCTGGTCATCCTGGATACCATTTGCCTCCAAGTAGCTCACAAGCCTCTCCTTTAGGGTGGTTTCCATGAGTTTGCCCAAGATCGAGGTGAGACTCACTGGCCTGTAGTTCCCTGGTTCATCCTTTGGCCCACTTTTATGGATGGGCACCACATGGGCCATCCTCCAGTCATGTAGTACACATCTTGTGTCCAGGGAGGTATTGAACAGGTCTGCCAGTGGCCATGCAAGGACCTCTGCCAGTTCCCTCTGTACTCTAGGGTGAATACCATCTGGCCCAGGTGCTTTGTCCACTCTTAATGTCCTCAACCCCTCCAGCACCATGCCCTCTGTAATCACTACATCCATCATTCTCTCCCCCCTTACCCACCCTTCCACTTGCCTGTGGTATTTGCTCCCCTTCTCCTGTGTGAAGACAGAACAGAAGTACTCATTCAGTACCTCTGCCTACTCTACCCCCTTCTCGACCCACCCCCCATCTTTCTTGGTCCTCATAAGCTGGTCTTTGCTTGTCCTTTTCTTGCCTATGTAATGGAAGAAGTCTTTTTCTCCTCTTTTGATCCCCTGCACCAGTCTCAGCTCTCTAGATACTTTGCCCCCCCCGAAAAATCTGGTGACCTCCCTAGACTTTTCCATGTATACATCTTTATTTTTCCCCTTCCCATTTTCCTAGACTTCTGAAATGCTGCCCTCTTGGCTCTCACCCCTTCCCTGACCTCTGGTGACAACCAACTGGGTTTCTGTATTCTACCCTTCTTTTTTTTCCTACTACAGTTCTCTGTTGCCTCCACCAGCCCTCCCCTTATTATATTCCATTTGTGATCTACATCCATGTGTGAAAAGGAGAATAGGTTATTCTTGGATAAGTTAGAAAATTATAACATGACTGATAATTGTATATTATTAGGGGGCTTCAATTTTGCCATAATTAACTGAAACCTATTACAGGGGCACAGCCAGATTGAAAATAGATTTATTGAAATATGTTTATTGAACAGTTTAGAACAGTATGTCACTGAAAGTACAAGGGACAACAATATCTTAGATTTAATGTTAAACAGTATTAAGGGACGACTGATAAATGTCAAGATATTACAACCTCTAAGTTCTAGCGACCATAATATGGTCATATGCTCTTTGCTGGAATAGATTTGCAAAATATCAGGAATAACCAGAGTTAGAAATTACAATAAAACAGATATAAAGGTATAAAACATTTCTTACAACATTGGGATTGCAATAATGAATTAAAGAACTGTACCCTTGAGGAGACATGGAATATCATCAAAACTAAAATATCATCATGTGTAGATAGATTTGTGCCTCTGGTAAATAAGTATAATGCATGTGGTAGAATATCTAGATGGTTCACAAAAAATACACAAGTTATTAAAAACTAAAGAAAAGGCCTATAAAAATATGAAGTTAATCCATCACAGGAGAGGGAGGTAAAATATAAAAGTCAGGCTAAGAAATGTAAATGAGCTATAAAAAAAGGCAAAAGCAAGGGTGGAATTAAGCTTGGCCCAAAACAAACTGGACAGTTGTAAAAATGTTACAATTATGTTGGAAGTTTGAGAAAAGGGCATAAACAGATCTCAAACATTAAGGAAGGGGATACAATTAGATACAATGAACTTGAAATGGCATCCAAAATTTAATTCATACTTTCTTAGCGTATATCAAGGACAAGACAGGCAGTATCCCATCATAATTAGCAATTGTAGCACAATGATACATAAAGAATATATTATTTCTGAAAAAAACAAATTTGACAGACCAAATCTACTAGATAAACATACATCTTGTGGTCTGGATAGTATTCACTCATTTATACTAAAAAACATGGCAGATGAGCTGGCAGGATCTCTTGTACTGTTGTTTAACAGCTCAGTGTCATAGGGTAGAGTCTTAGATGAGTGGAGCATGGCTCATATTCCTCCAATATATAAGAATGGAGACAAGGCAACAGTACAAAATTATAGACCCAATAGTATTAACACCATTGTAGGCAAAATCATGGAGAGATTTGAAAAATTATATCTGAAAGAAAATCTCAGGCAGATAGGTTCACTAGATGTCACCCAGCATGGATTCACCTTGGGAAGACCTTGTGTTAGAAATTTACTGGATTTCTTTGAACCTATCATCCAGGCATTGGACCAAGGATTCCCAGTTAATGTAATATATTGGAACTACACTAAGGCTTTTGATTTGGTTTCTTATGAGAATCATTTTGAAAACATTAATGCAAATAGGTGTGGATCCATGTTTAACTTGTACCTGTGGTACAGAGAGTTCAGAGGAGGATGACAAGAAGAGTTAGAACAGTTAAAGATAAATGTTATTCAGAAAGAATGCTTGAATTGGGCATGTACTCATTAGCCTATAGAAAACAGAGGTGTGATTTATTTTTTGTTTAAAAGGCATTTCATGATGGTACACTCAGGGAATCTGCTGGCCTGACTAAGAAACTGAAACAGGTAGAGCAACAAGAAATCATTGGTTTCAGATTAGAGGCGATCTGTACAAAACTACAAGGAGAGGTCTGTGGCTTAATCAGAGAGTGGAGAGCAACTGGAATGCTCTCTCAAATGAAGTGGTTGAAGCTCCTAGCTTGGTTGCCTTTAAAAATAGGTTAGATAAATTTATGGGAGAGAAGACTAGGGAATATCACCACTGATAAGTGACAAGTCTTATATGGCTCTAGTAGCTGTTTGACTTGTATTAACACCTATGAACCTATAAGTCAGTTTTACAGAAAAACATACTTGCAAGATATTTGAATTTTGGCACAATGCATTGCTAACAGGTTGTCTTGTGGAAGGGGAACACAGTATGCACACTTAGAACTGGTAGTTTTCCCTTGCAAAACTGCTGCAACTGCACTGTACTGCACAGTGTGAGTCACTCCTCTGCCAAATTGATTATGAAGGGAGCAGGATCATATTATTTAATGACCCCCACCACCACACTAAAAAGTGATGCTTTCTTTCCAGTCAAAAGAAAATTACAAGAAGTTAGGTTTAAATGCACTTCACTCTTCCCCATTGCTTCATGCTTGGTCTAATGATGGAATAAAGAAGTACAGAAATGAATGCTGCCAAGACAGATCTCCAGAAAAATTCCCCACAACTGTTTAGTCACTTTGACATTGGTGTTAACTCTTCTAAATCTTTTTCTGATGCCTAGTAAATTTACCTAATATGATATATGGTCCACATAACTGTGGTTTTATTCTAGGGTGCTAAGCTGGGCCGACTCAATCCATTCCTCTTATTGGCTTTATTTTTTAAATTAAATGATAGTGTTTTATTAAACACCATTCCTATCACTCTCCCCTATCTTAGTGCCATTGCCAGAGATTTTCTATTCTCAGTAATGCCTTTCCTCTAACCCTCAGAAAACAGGCTTACTAGCCAGGTTAGGTCCATTTTGCTGGCAGTGATAGGAGGGACCCAAACTCAGCTTCCTGTATCCACCTTGATGAGATGGGTGGAGGCTTATTGGTGGAAAGGACAGTCCAGGGGTGCCAGTATTAAACTCATCTCACAAAATGAAATGACAGAGCTAAGTTGCTAGGTCACCAACTACAATGTTCTGGTGTATTGCACTAGGATATTTTAATATTTGAGGTGTATCTGGCATATAATTCTAGAGCTAGTATTTTCATTACTTAATTAGATAAATAAATAAAGGATTGAAAGGAATTAATAAATTATGGTTAATGAACAATCTACATTTGGGAGGAGCTGGTTCTAGCTATGGCAGTCCAAGACTAGATTGAGGTGAAACTACTTTGTGGTCCATAATACTAAAACTACAAGTTGATTGTTGTTTATTTTGTTAAAAAATATTCTTATTTAACCTTTTGCAGGTATTAATGCTTCTACAGTAATTTAACAGTCTTTGAGTAATGGGAATAGGTGTTAGTTTAATACTAGTCTCTGAAAAAGAGAGACTACAGGTTTCTCATTATATAGATGTGATAGTAAAATTTCAAATTCCACCATTTTGTTTTGTATCTGTTTGGTAAATAGTTTGAACTCAACTTCAATGGACAAGTTTAGAACTGTATTCATTGCTTAATGAGGTCATTAACAATCTGAACAAGTAAAAGAGGCTCGAGCAGGTGAATTTATTGGGTATATAAATCATGTTATTTTTGGATAAATATTTACTTTCACTTAGAACATGTTATTTCCACTGAGAATCTGGAAAAAGGACATAGACAACAATGAGCCAGATAGAGAGTTAACAATGCAAAGAAATGTAAAAACAAGGCAAACCACTAGTAAAAGCATGACAGATGGTATGGTATATATCAAAGACATAATAGTTTGCAGTAAAATAACACATTTATGTCCACACCTGAGTGGTAAGACCTTTATAACTAACTTGTGGCTTTGTCACTCATGAGTTATGGGTCTTATCATTCACAGTGGAGATAACTGTGTTATTCAACCTCAATCCATAATGTATTCCATATTTATATTCTAATGCAAGGTAGATAAAGACATTATTTGTCTTATTACTGCTAAAGTAATGTCCTTCTATTTAACTGTCATAACACTGCTAATATAGGAAACCACAATAATGACTTAATAATTTATGTCATAGATTCATAGTGTACTTTACAAATTCAATGGGCATTAGCCCTTAGAGAACTTGGCACCCACTCAAGGGTGTTACTCATATTTGTAACTTCCCATATGTTCATCTAGTCTGTTCTTAAATGTGGTTATTGTGTTGCTTTCAATTATTACCTGGGATAAAGTATTCCATTTATTTATGATTCTTTGTGAAAACCATTTTGTTCTTTTGATTGACATATTCTTATTGCCTTTCATTTGTTGTAAATACAATCTTGTACATTTAGTTTTGACTTGATTAGTAATACCAATGGTCTCCTTTAGAAGTTGATTATTCCTAGCTTTGAAAGCCAAACGTAGGTCATCTTGCAACCTTCTATATTTCATAGAAAATAGTCCCAGCTTATTTAGTCTGTCATTGTAACTTACATGCTTCATTTTTTAAATCTTTTATGTAGTTTTCCTTTGAATTGTTTCTATGATTTTCTCATCCCTTATTGTTTGTGGAGTGCAAAACTGATTACAATATTCCAAATTTGGTCTGACAAGACTTTTATATAAGGGAATGATTACTTTATCATCTCTACTCTTAATATGGTGAAAAATACAACCTAATATTTGATTGCACTGTTTGACCTTATATTTAATATGTGTATTAGAGGACAGATCATTTGAAATGTAAATACCTAAATCTCTTTCACAATTTGTTGATTGTATTATGTGTTTGTCAAGTGTGTATATGTAGTTTAGATTATTATCTCCAAAGTGCATCATTTTGCATTTGCTGTTGTTAAATTTCATTTGGTTTAGCGTTGCACAAGAACTTAGTTGGGTAATATTATCCTGAAATTGTTTACATGAACTAGTGTCAGTTATGACTGTACCAGTTTTGCTATTGTCTGCTTATTTGCACATCCATGCTGAGGAATTACCTGCATGGATGAAACGAGTATATTAAATAGAACAGGGCCGAGAACTGAGCCCTGTGGTACATCACTAGTGACGGTACTTACATCAGATTCATGTCTACAAATTACTACCTTCTGTTTCCTACCATCCAACGAAGAAATGATCCAATTAATAATATAGGGGTTGACTTTAATTTTAATTAGGTGATCAATAAGTATTCTATGAGATACTGTATCAAAGGCTTTACTTTAATCTAAAAACAGAACATCCACAGACAGATCCTTGCCGATTGCTGCACTTACAGGTTCAAAAAGCTGTAATACATTTGTGAGGCATGATCTATTTTTGATAAAGCCATGTTGTGAAATATCAACTAGACCTTTTTAATTAATATTATTTATTATTCTGTGCTGTATAAGTCATTCCATTAGTTTCCTGATCACAGAAGTGAGACTAATAGGTCTGTAGTTATTCACCATTGTTTTGTCACCACCCTTAAATATGAGAGTGACTTTAGCCTCTCTCCATTGTGTTAAAAGTTTGCCAGTATGTATTGAGGTATTAAATAGTTTTACAAGGGGTCCAAACAGTACTGAGACTGTTTCTTTTAAGAATTTTGATGGAATATTATCAGGGCCTGCAGAACAATGTGGTTTTATTGAATTTAATAAGAGATGATACTTCTGGTATGGTAAAATCCTCATTTTTTTAGATTCTGTGAGTTGTATTACTGTCAACTTCTCTTTTGGTTCAAATATATTTGTAAAATGCTTATTAAGTTCAGATGCCATGTCTCCAAATTGTTTCAGATGACGTCACAATTTGACCAATAGTTTTTTGACTACCTTTCAGGGAACCTATGTAATTAAAAAAACTGTTTTATATTGTCCAATTTGTTTATGGCTAATTTAAGCTCAAATGCTTTTTTTTTCCTTTCTAATTTGAGATTTAATTTGACTTGTGATAGACTTATAGTTTATTTTAATTGAATCATTATGATTTTTTTGATAGTTACTTATAGAGTTTCTTTTTCCTGTTGATTATTTTAATTTTTTTATTTTGTTACTCCACCATAATGGTATCATTTTGTTGTTTAGATATTTTTCCTTATTGGAACACACCTGTTTATACATGTTAAGATTGCATTATTAATAATATCCCATGTTTTTATAATATCTAATCCTTCAAGGTCCTTTTCTCAATCCCAGAATACTAGGTAATCTCTAATTTCTTTATAGTTGGCTTTGTAAAAGTTTTTAACAACAGACAACAGTAATAACCTTGGTAGTTTGGTTTATAGTGTCATTGTTAAATACCACTATTTGATGGTAAGTATCACCTAAGGGTGGTAGAATTCCAGATGTTGTAATACCTGTTAGTATGTTGGTAAATATCAGGTCAAGTGTTTCATTTTCCCTAGTATTCTTTTAAACTAATTGTTCTAAATTATTGGCAATTGTAAAATCAATAAATCTGTTTTCAGATGATCCATGTCCTTCAAGAGATTCCCACTTAATAGATGGGAACTTAAAATCTCAGATAAGTACATAGTATCTGTCAGCCTCTACTTTTTCAACTTCTGTTAAAAATATGTGAGTTTTATCTGTAGACAGATTTGGTGGACAATAACATAATCCTACTGTTATTGTTTTATTACAAGTTTTAATTTTAGCTCAAAGAATTTCAAATGTAGTGTTTGCTACACTGTCTAACATAGTACCTGCATATTTTGCATCAATGTATAGAGCAACCCCTCTGACTGTTTTGTTTCTTCTGTTTCTATTTTATTTATTATATCCAGGTATTTCAGTATTCCAATCATTACCCTGGACCCAAGTTTTGGTCACCCCACATATCGCTACTTGTTTGGATAGTAAAAAGTTATTGAACTCATAAATTTTGTTTCTTAGATTTCCAGCACTTATTAAGGCAACTTTACCGGTCTCCTTTGTGAAAGAATATGATGTTTGTTGCTTATTTGTTGTCTTCCCTTTATCTGAGTATTTATTGGTCAATATAAATGGGGGAAAGGTGCCTTCCTCATTTCCCTATTGTCTAGTTTAAAACTACATTGCTTTCTTTAAGAAATGTGTTACCAAGTATTTGACAACCTCTTCTACTATGATGGAGCCCATCAACACAGTAATACTCTTGATGTCTATGAAATTCTTCCCAGTGCATAAGACATTTTATATTCTGTGATAAACACAATCTTCGGAGCGATGAGTGAATTGATTTTATTTTTCCCATGTAATATTCCATTGCTTTTGGCACTGGTAGAATTTCAGAGAGCATTACTGAACATTTCATCTCAATCAACTTGTTAGTTATTGCAACAAAATCTTGTTTTATTTTGTGTAAAGGCTGAGTTAAGACATCATTTGTTCCAATGTGTACAATTACCAGTGGGGTTTCTCCTGAGTTATGTAGAATATTATCTAATCTGGTTGTCAAGTCCTCAATTTTGGCTCCCCTATAAATTGATACCATTATATTATTTTTATCAGGATTTCAAATTAACCTATCCAGATGTTTTATGATAGAGTCCCCAATTACTAAAATTTGTCTTAAGTTATTTTTTGTGATATCCATCAGGGACCTTAGCTGAATTAGGTGACCATTCATTATCAGAAATGGGGAGCTGTGATATTGTTCAGTATCTGATTGTTAATATTTTTAACTTGTTCTGGTTTCTGGACCTCACAATTACTGCTAGGGTTTATTTGATCATATTCCTTTTGCTTTACTAAGGGGCTAACCATATTAGGTTAATCTTGGTTAGTTGCATCATTGAGTGTAGAAATTAGGGGATCAAAGAAGTTACTTATGGGAACTGTGAATTGTGTGGCTTTTCAACCTCTTTTTGGTGCTTTAGAACCTTGTACCAAAAAACAATCATCATCTAAATTAGATGTGACTTCCTCATCACTGTGCCTTCTTCTCTGATGGCATATACTCTGTATGACCCTTTTTTGTTTTGGTAATGTGGTTGATACGAGATCAGAACTAGTACACTCTATTGCTATACTGTCATGGCTCTGTTCAGCTGCATCACTGCCATGGGACCTGTCTGTGTTAACTCTTACAGAGTCTGTATGTGTTGCTAGGGTGGTTTAAAATCTGATTCACATTTCAGCTTGGCTTTTTTCTATTGCCATCAATCTGTCGTTAAACAATCCTATATCAAGCTCCAGACTTTTATTGTGCTCACATTTTTCACATGTATATAGGTGTGTGGACAGTATTCGAGAGACTTGGGTGTGCACTTAAAATAAGGTCTATAGTTTACTCATAATTTATTAAAAATACAGAATTTGTGCTCTGTACTGTTGCCAATATGGTCAAGAGATAGTGTGCATAAAAAAGGGTGCATGTATTTTTATTTTATTGTGGCAACAATTTAATAATGAAAATAGCCTTAAAAAGGCAGTCACTTTGTAACATGGCTGTGCTACACATCTTGGTGACCATTAAATTTACTGTATTTAAAGCACAATACTAAAGTTTTCTTTTTTAGTGGACTGAGTGAATGTGTAACTGTCCCCCAGTGATAATTGATTTTATGCAGATGTAATTACATTTACATGACACCACATGTAATTTATTACTTTCGTGCATTACTGTGGTGTCTTATATAGCTGCATAATTTCTTTTGTGTATTCTGCCTTCATGCTTTGAAGATTTTTTTTTTTAGTATCAGTTCACATTGCTTAATGTGTTTCCAACACACAAATCTGCAATCTTAATGCAATGGTACATAGAGCCTGCTAGGAGCAGCAGCATCAAAAGTTGTGGCTCTTGCTGCTGTTGTGTCCATGTTATCCACATGGATGATGATGATGCTGGTATTGGTACAACTAGGCAGGACCCGAAGGTGACATCAGGCATTCAGTGTTGGTACTCTGGCTCTAAACAAAACTGTTCTCTTACCGCTGCTTCTCCCACTTATCATTCTTAAAAACACGTAGAATGAAGCGTTGTCCATTTTAAATCTGGTGTGCTGCACATGAGTTTGGACGGCTCTCAGAGATCTTCAGTCACTAGAAAACATGATCCTCAGCATTCTGCTACAAAACAGCAAGTTAAAAAATTCTGGGAGGCATACTAAATAGTAACTGGCTAAAGTGCAGCAGTTATTCTGTGTCTTTTTGGGGACAGAAAAAGTAAAGCATTCACCTTAAAACTTCATGGTCCTGCTGTTTGTGAAGGGTCCCTCTTCAAAATAGAGGATGATTGGATTACTGGGCTGTGCAGCACAATGAGTATATTTTAAAGTTTTGTTTGGGAAGTATATCAGCAGAGCTTTCCTCTGGTTCTAGCACTGTGTAAATGGGGCATATTAAATAGTATAGTTTAAAGTTGTGTATGGGAAGTATATCAGCAGAACATTCTTCTGGTGCAGTTAGTGTTCAAATGGGGCATATTAAATAGTATATTTTAAAGTTTTGTTTGGGAAGTATATCAGCTGAACTTTCCTCTGGTGCTTGCACTGTTTAAATAGGGCATATTAAATACTATCTGGCTATAGTGCAGCAGTTGTGTTCTATCATCTTTGGGGGCAGAAAAGTTAAATTTGTGTGTTCTCTCATGGCCCAGCTGTTTGTAAAGGGCCCCTCTTCAAAATGGGGCTGTGCATATATATGACCAGTCTAATCAAATAGAGTTTTGTTTGAGATTTATAGTTTTTTGTTTACAATCCATCCAGCGGGTTTTCATTGTATAATTTGATTTTTTTCAGAATATTGCTAATATTGGTGAACTTTCCCCTGCTGATGACATTAATCATATTTAAATGGGGAAAAAAAACAACATCTGTGTGGTTCCTACTGGTAAATTCTAAGAATGTGTATTTGTCAAATGAATGCTGCACCTGTTGATGTGATGATGGCTCTATTTTAGAAGTGTGCATGTAGAATAAATATAAAAGCTGCACTCTTAAAATGTTTTAAATAAAAATAAATGCAATTTGTGAGAGATGCTTGTAATGTTTGGAAAGAAGGGGTGTTGCTAGCTCCTGTTAAGGTAGGTAGATATGTGTGTGTGTGTGTGTGTGTGTGTGTGTGTGTGTGTGTGTGTGTATGGTGTCATTTTAAAATGATGAAGTTGCCTTTCTTGATGTAAGATTATAAAGGAGCATCATTGTATTGGCATACTGAACTAGGGGATCAAGTGTGGGTGGTGGCATAATATAGTGGAACTGTCTGAAATAAAAAAAAATCTACAACAATGGGGCCTACCTCAAAAATGCTTCTTATGGCATTGGCCAGTTCATTTGAGGTTATGGGGGGTTACCATGTGTAGTAATGAGACTGCTTCTAAACTAGATATCAAGTGGTGGCATAATATGTTGGAATTGTTTAAAAATGACAGACTACAGCACTTGGGCCTACCTCAAAATGGCTGCTCATGGCATGGGGGTACCATGTGTAATAACTGGGTCATTGCCTGGGTGTACTAGTGCCTGTAGGACAACATCATTGTTTTGGATTCATCTGGCAAAAAAACATTTTTTATTTATAATTAGACTGTTTCTAAATTAAATGTCAAGTAATGGCACAATATGTTGGAACTGTTTAAAAATAAAAAATACAGCACTTGGGCTTACCTCAGAAAGGCTGCTCATGGCATTGCTTAGTACATTCAGGGGTATGGGAGGGATACCATGTGTAGTACTGGAATCTGGTCATTGCCTGGGAGTACTAGTGACTGTTGGGCAATATCAGTGGTTTGGATTCATCTGGCAAAAACATTTAGCAGATGTATTTATAATGATACTGCCTATAAATTAAATGTTAAGTGTTGGCATAATATCTTGGAACTGTTTGAAAATAAAAAAATATATCACCTGGGCCTGACTCAAGAAATTTGGTGTGGAAATCCATGTGCAGTACAAGAACCCTGCAGCAGCAGTGTCCCTGAGATGCACATGGTGGTGAGTATAGGGTAGGCCTGTCTGATATGTTGGCATCATTTTCCCCATATTGGCTGGCACTGGGTTGCCAGGGGACACCATGCAGTGCCTACATCTACAGTTATCAACACCAAACAGATTGTCTAGGTGCTTTCTGGTTGGTAACTGTGGTTGGGCCTGCCATCAGTTTGACTCTGTGGAGGTGCAGTGATGGCAAAATGACCCCTGATGTGTCTCAGGCCTGCTGTATAACAGTCAGCTGTATCTTGTCTTGCCTTTTCTTGTTCATGGGGAACTTTGGTGTATTGTTTTGACTTGTAGAGTAGTTTGGATGTGGCATTCCATGTGCAGAACAAGAACCCTGCTGCAGTGGCATCCCTGTGATGCACGTGGTGGTCAGCTTAGGGTGGGCCTGTGTGATATTTTGGCATCATTTTCCCATCAAAGGCCAGCACAGGGTTGCTAGGGAGCATCATGTGGCACCCTCACGTATAGTTATCAGTACCAAACAGCTTGTCTGGGTGCTTTCTAGTTGTTAACTGCAGTTGGGCCTCTCCTCAGTCTGGCTCTGCAGAACTACAGTGATGGTAAAATGGCCCTTGATGTGGCATGGTACTTATCAATGTGTATTGGCTGTTTGGTTGATAATAAGCCATTAATAAAAGTTGTACCATGTATTTCACATGTTGCATTGCTACTATGGTGTCTGTGTTACCCACAGTAGTTTTATGCAACAGAGGTGGTCACATAATAAATCAAGTATAGCCAAGTGATTTGTCCATGTTTATCTTTCTACTTAATTTCCAGCTTAAGTGTGAAGGGCATGTAGACTGGGCATAAACAGTAAAAGCATGAAGTAATGAAACTTTGTTAACCTCCTGTTTGTATTTTTAGTGCTGTCTACATTGGAGGATAGATAGCAACACATAGGTATGGAAGAACATGAAATCATTAGATGTTGCAAATGAAAACACTTAAATAGAAGACAGAGACAATACATTTGAAAATGTTATTTATTACTAGAAATGGGAAATAATGCATAACGGACACTGATTTACCCACGAAAGTAGTTTACATGTCATAAATAACTGTGCCATTTTTCTAAACTTAGAAATGCAGAACTATATTTATATTTTGTATTATGCAACTACCACATATACGCATTAAAATTAAGCTTGAGTCATGTCTAATTATAAAACTTGTTTTGAGTGTATGAATGTCACACTTTGTCTCTCGAATACTGTTCACACAGCTATATGCTTGTAATGTCATACATTGCTCTGTTATTAGGAACATTGTACAGGATGAGCATTTAACTCCTGTACATCCATCTGTTGTAGTTATCAGCTCCATAATTAATATTAGGAATATAAATTGAAAGCTATGACTGTTTGCAGGCTGGTTTGGTTTTTACTTCAAGTGCTATTTATCTGATAAGGCAAGTTACACACCCACGGCTTACCTATTTTTTGATAAGCTATAGCCTGCCATCCCAAACTTACCAAAACATGTCAAAACATGTGCTACGAAGTGCGTGTCTTAGCGCTCTTCTTTGTGCACAGAAGCATGTGCTCACCCTGCTCTCGCTTACTCAGCTCACTCAGGAGCATCTGAAATAGTTACCACCAACCCAGAACTACAACCAGGGTCATGGCTTGACTAATTTACCCCTGAAAACTCTTAAGTTCTATTTTTAGTGGGCAATATCACTTAAAAGTGATATACAGTACTCAGTACTGTTCTACTGCAAAAAAACCAAAAACAGAGCTTGTTCTGATGTTAAGTTGATGCAGGGTCTGAGTTTGTAGTTCTGGCAGTCACTCAGAATTACAACTCACCCTTCCTGCTTCCTGAAACTGGAAACAAGGCTCCAAATGTTCTTAAATTATTAGATTATTAGATCTGTCATCAGCATTTGACACGTTGACCATGGGGTCCTCCTTGAGCACCTGAGATGTATTTGTGGACTCTCTGGGATTGTTCTCAGATTGTTCACCTCATACCTCACCGGAAGAACTCAGAGGGTGGCTTCAGGGTTTTTTTTCTCTGATCCCATCTCTCTATTTTGTGGGGCTCCTCAGGGCTCTATATTGTCCCCCATGTTGTTTGTGGTGTACATGCTTCCCCTCAGAGACATTGTGAGATGTTATGGGCTGAGGTTTCACTGTTATTCCGATGATACCCAGCTGTACCTGTCCTTTGCACCTGACCAGGAAGGAGCTATCTTGGTATTTAACAGCTGACTGAATGAAATCCAGGATTGGATGAGGTCTAGTTGGCTGAAGTTGAACTCTGGAAAGACGGAGGTGCTGGTATTGGATCCGGATCGCCGGATAGGGGGACCTATGGCCAGCACCCCATCTGGAGTATTTTGTGGGGATGTCGAGCTACAGGTCTCTGAATAGGTGTGAGATCTGGGGGTGATATTAGATGCGGGGCTGACTCTCCGATCTCAGGTGTCAGCGGTGGTAAAATCATCTTTCTATCATCTAAGAAACATCGCCAGAATCAAGCACCTCATTCCATCCAGTGATCTGCCAACTTTGATCCATGCCTTTGAGACCTCACGCCTGCACTACTGCAACTCACTTTACCTTGGGCTTCTGGGGGTTGATATCTGCCACTTGCAGCTAGTGCAGAATTCCACAGCCTGAGTATTGACGGGTACTCCTAGAGCTTCCCATATTACTCCGGTGCTGTGGGAACTGCACTGGCTACCAGTTCAGTGGCAGATCACCTTCAAAGTTGGATTACTGACTTTTAAAGCCCTGCATGATCTGGGCCCTGCTTACCTGAAAGAACTCCTGATTCCTTACCGCCCTGTGAGATCACTCCGCTCAGTCAATGAGGGGTTGCTAGAGATTCCAAGGGTAATATTAAAATCAGCTGGGGCCAGGGCTTTCATGTTTGCAGCCCTTTCCCTTTGGAATTCTCTACCACATTGGGTAAGGGAGTGTACAACCATGGGGAGTTTTAAATGGGCTCTTAAATCTTTTCTATGGGAAATGGCATATGGTTTTTGATTGATCATTAATTGTGTGTGTTTTATAATATTTCTTTGTATCTTTGTTTTTTGTATTCTGTATTTTATCTCATTTTATTAGAATGCGCCTTAATATTTGAAAGGCGTAATATAAATAAAAATATTATTATTATTATTATTATTATTATTAAAAAAACACAGCATACAATAAAAGATCACTTTCTAAAAAAATCTGTTTCATAAAAGACTGTCTCACTTTTAAGCAGCAATATAAGTATAAGCGTCTATAAGTGATAAAAGAGAAGGAAATAATTTTAAGGTGCAATATTTTATAGCGGGGCTTGGTCTTTGAAATCAGCCCAGAATATGCAAGGGGGGAGTTACAACAAAGTGCGTAAGATATATAGTTTCATCATTATGTACTGTTTTACTGTTAATAAGCTTTTTGGAAGTGAAGGGTGAGAGCATGAGGGTACCAAATAAATACATTGAGGGTTTACTAATACTTATGTGTTCCTGCAGTCCTTTTGTCTCTGAACTATCACCCTCCTACTCTTATATTTTGCTGCTTTTCAGAGTGTGGATGTGTTTTATTTGCAAAAATGTAGATGTGTTTTATTTAAGGAAATTTTAAATATGTAGGTTTGAATATTGGTATTTATATCCAAAGGGGAGGAGTCCAAATGGCAGACCACAGAACTTCACTTGTTACATAAGGCTAAAGAATGACTCAGTGTAGAGAGTTTAATTTGATAATTTGGAACATAATGGACCTGAATCATAAATTAAAACAACACTCTATGCTTCAGAAACTTATGAAACTAGATCCCTCCATAGTCTTTCTGTAGGAAATACATTTATAATGAAAAAATATCAAGCTGATGAAACATAGAAACATAGACGTTGTCGGCAGATAAGGACCACTTGGTCCACCTAGTTTGTCTTAATGCATAGAGAATGATGAGTCAGCTTTATGTAGTTAGGCTTATCTCAAAAAAAAAAAAGCAGGGGCAATTATCTTAATAAAAAGGAAACTTAGTTTTCTGATGTGTTCAACATTATGGGATGCATTAGGTTATTATAGTTACTGGTAAACTTGAGGACTATTACGTAACATTAATAAATGTGTATGGCCTCACAAACCCAATGCATACAGTTTTCTCAGAAATACATAACAGAGTACTTCATTATGTGAATAGCATAATAATGTTAGCCAGAGACATGAATGTTATTTTAGATCCAAACTTAGATAGACTGGAATTTTGTGTATCTATCTGAAAGACAGATAAAGGCCTCAAAGTCTGGCAGAAACTCTAGGTCTGACTGCTGCATGGAGAATGATGCATCCAGATAAAGAAAACAGTTTGCTTTTTGGTCCCAATACCTTCAATGAGGATCTGGGTAAGGCTAAACTTTTATCTCTAGGCACATGGGCTTTTATTTTCAAAGCCCGGGGAATGATACAAGGTGCCTGCATCAAACATAAATTATGCAAGTGGCACCTTGCATCAAAAGATGTGACATTCCCAATTTTTGAA
This sequence comes from Neoceratodus forsteri, assembly GCA_016271365.2. Taxonomy (NCBI): domain Eukaryota; kingdom Metazoa; phylum Chordata; order Ceratodontiformes; family Ceratodontidae; genus Neoceratodus; species Neoceratodus forsteri. The sequence goes on along the minus strand of CM057458.1, from coordinate 782,300,446 downwards.
CATGGTCTGCATGGAAAAGGGGAGTCATTGTGCCAAAGTGGCACTGCACCAGCCTTGTGACCTACATATGGGTGTGTCAGATCACAAGGGAGCTTGCAGCACAGTGTGGCTACAAGAACCCCTTTACTGGGATATTGTAAGCCCCGCCACAGACACTGCAAAAAGCTTCACTTAGACCAGCCAGGAGGTGGTCTAAGGGACTAGTGCCAGTGGCACACACTGTGGCAAATGAAGAGGATGTGAAAGTAGGAGGACTGGGGCAGAAGGGGCATAGGAGTACCCTAAGACTGTAGCTGCTAAAAGCTAGAGAAGTTGGTGTGTAGTTTTGCTATATGTGTCTTTATACGGAAAAGAAAACAATGCTTTGTACTGTCATTTTGGAGGACTTACATGTTTCTATCAGGTGGATGGAAAACTATTACATTTTAAATGCTGATATGTCTGCAATCCATATTGGTAGCCTACAATGATCAATTCTGATGACAACTATACCCAGGAGTTGTCATGGAGACAGCGGGCATGATGGGGAGTGATGTGAAACCCAGTGGGGGTGTCTCCACGACACCTTGTAGGTATAGTTGCTATCAGGGTTGGTGATTTAAGGCTACTAGTATGGATTACAGACATATTAGCAGTTAAACCTTGGACTGAAGATTGACCAAGCCCTAACCTTTAAATCACATGTGGACTAGGTCATCTGCTCTATCCATCAGAAAATAGGACTACAATATAGATTAAACAGCCACCCCCTCCCAAAGTCTAGAATTGCCATAGCAAACAGTGTACTAATACCTAAACTCATTTATGCTGCTCCTGTTCAGCAGTCCCCTGGCAAATCTGGGAGTCATATGCTTCAGTTGTTCTATTACAAAACAGACCACTTTGCAGGAATGACTCATCCTAGGAAGCACCATTGTGAGGTGCTGGCCTCCCTTAACTGGTTGTCTTTAGAACATTGGCTACAGTACTCTGTTCTATGTATTGCTTATAAACTCACTTCAACACAGCAGCCTCCTGGTCTGGCAGGCTTACTTGTCCCTAAAAGGTCCCACAGAATGCTATGAACATCCAATAAAAAATTGCTGGAGGTGCTTAGGGTCAGGACCGCAGTAGGGAACAATTCATTCACCCACTCGGCTCCCAATCTATGGAATGTCCTACCAGAATTCCTACAAGTGGCTAATTCCCTAGACAACTTCAAAAAGGAGTTAAAAGTGTACTGCCTGAAAAATGCCTCTGTTCACGTTATCGTTGATCAACCTCTATTCACTCAGCATCTCTACCCAATATAATTTATCTTCTGTGCTTACTAAATTTAGTGTGTTGTATCTGTGATGTTGACTTTTGAGACATGGGATGCTAATCACCATCATGTACACTATTATTAATCCATTTATATTCTTTCATTCCTACTATGTAATAGCACTTACTGTGATTGCTCAATTGTATAATTGTCTAAAATGAAATGTTATCCTAATTGTATAACTGTCATTAATTCTGTGTCATTCCTGAAAAGGGGACCTTGGTCCCAGTGGGTTCACCAGGTTACCAAAATGAAATAAATACATACATACATACATACATAAATAAATAAATAAATAAATGTAATAGTTTTGTTCCACCTGATAGAAACATATAAGTCCTCCAAAATTGTAATACAAAGCACTGCTTTCTATTCCATATACAGACACACATTGCATAACTACACACCAACTTCTCAAACCTTTAACTACCACAGTCTTATGGTACCTCCCTGCCCCTTCTGTCCCCTGCCCCCCTCCTTTCCAGCTAATACACCATCCACCCAACTATCCTGACTTCTCTAGTGTTGCAGGGGGTCCGGATCCCTGCAGCAGTTCCCGCCAGGTGCAACATACAGTGAAGCTCACCAGGATGAAGTGCAGCACTGCAGAATTCTGCAGTAGAGTTATTGCAGTAAACAATGCAGTTTCAATGGGAGTTAATTCCTTTTATAATGCAGTAAACCTACGACACTGCACTTCATCCTGGCACCTTCTCTGTATGTTTGGCACTAGCCTGCAGCTGCGGTGACTCCTAGGTTTTTGACACAGGGACCCCGATGTTACAAAATTGGTCACAGGATCCCTGATGTACCCGGAGTTTGGTGCAGCCCTATATCACCTCAAATTCCAGTGATCTAAAGGCTCTTAAAAAAAATTGAGCCCCTGATATATAGAGTGATTTATGCTGAGACCAAGGAACAAGGGATCACTTATTATATGCCAGTTAGGTTCAGAATTTTAGAAAAAGATAACCCAGAATGTACAAAAAGTAGAGGTTAAACAATTTCATATTCAAAGACTCTGATATGGTGAAGAGCATACAAACAAAAATAAGAAACAATTTCAGCTAACAATATCCCATGGGACACATCATGGTCAATCTATTGGGAATGTCTTAAATGTATGCTCAGGGATTCCTTAATTAGTGTATCAGCTACTAACAAGATATAGAAAATGGAAAAATCAGAAAACCTTTTAAAAGGAATTAAATTATTAGAACAAAAATTACCAATGGATGTAATTGAAAAACAGGACATGCTGGACAAAGCTTTAAACAGAATACTATGAGCTAGTCAGAGGGGAAGATGAATTTTCCATCAGGAAAGCTAAGTTGAATTACATTGATACAAGTCCTATAGCTTCCAAATTACTAGCAGTTAGACTTAGACATAACAGTGTCACCACTAATATTGTTTCTATCATAAATGCCACAGATAGTTCTGTGATAACGGGCCATGAAAACATTAATAAACAATCCTTCAAATTTTACAAGAAGCTATATGATAATGAGCCATCCCCCTCAAAATGGTTGCTGCCAGATTTCTGTCAGGGTTTGAATATTCCTAGAGTTCCGGACAGTTTTAAAGGAATATTTAGCCAAAACATTACAATAGATGAAATTAAATCCACAATTCATTGTCTTAAGAAAAATAAGGTTCCAAGTCCAGATGGATGCAAAGAAAGTTTCTACCATAAACTACTTGATATAGTATCTCCTATATTATTAAATGTATACAGAAGCAACAATGAAAGTTTCCCTACCTATGAACATGCTAAGAAGTATAATAACTCTAATGCATAAAAAGAGGAAAGATGATCCATCAGATTAAAAAAAAATACAGGCCAGTTTCACTAATTAACACTGACTTAAACATCTTAGTGAAGGTCTTATCACACAGGCTAGAGAAGGTTAGACATGAAGTAAGAAATACAAAGCAGACTGACTTTATAAAAAAATAATAGAATTGCAGCAGATAATACAAGGCAACTATTCCACCTGATAGAGAGAGCTAACAAGTCTACACACCTATGAGCCTTTTTTTCTTGATGCCCAACAGTTGTTTGGTAAAATATTATAGCCTCATATTTGTAAGGTTCTGGAGTTGTATGATTTTCCAACTTACTTTATAAGAACAGTTTAATTCCTATATAACAATTCCTCAGCTGCAGTAATTACCAATGGGATACTTTCTTCAGATTTTCCTCTTAGAAAGGAAAACAGATAAGGCTGCCTCAAGTCCCCCATATTATTAAATCTAATAACAGACCCACTAATAAGATGCCAAATAGCTGACAGAGACATTAGAGGGATCAACATTAATAGGTAAAGTGATTTAATTTCCCTTTGTGCTGATGACCTATTATTCACAGTTTCTAACCCTAAAAAGTCTTTGTTGAAAATTCTAGAAATAGTTAAAGCAACATCTCTGGTTACAAACAAACAAACAAAAAAAAAACATTATTTTTACCACTCTCTACCAAATGTGTGAAATCAGACAAAGTCAAAATGGGCTTATCCTGGGAAAAAGGATGTATTAAATATTTGGGGTTAAAAATATAAGATATAACATTACAAAAAAATCTTAATCTTTTAAGGTTTAAGATACAAGAAATCTTACACACATGGAATTATTTTCCATTAGGTCTGTGGGGCAGGATAGAGGCAGTTATGGTGAACATTTTATCAAGAGCCTTATGCACAATTGCAGTGTGTCCAATAAGTATTCTAAAGAAGTGATTTGCTAGCTTGCAAAGTTATATAACTACTGTAATGTAGTCTAATAAAATAAGAAGGCTAACCTACAATAAACTGGTATGCTAAAAAGAAAATGGCAGCTTCAAAATGTCAGACCTGTACTTCTACTAAGTCCCAAATACCACAATGGTATAGGGCATCAGAACATGTGTAAATACCCCATAATGGCTGGACAGTGAAATGATGATTGGGAAGGCAGAGCATATTAACATTAATTTTTTGATATTTACAAAACAACAAAAACACTGCAAAATAAGGTTATGCATGACTCAATAAGACAGACAGTGTTGTGTACCTCACTACTTTGGAACTGTGTTATATTTATTGATGTATAATTATAGTGTATATGTGTTTTCCTTCGTTATATATTGTTAACTTATAAGAGTAACTGGAAATGGCACCTGGATCTCACTGTAAAGGAGCTTCGGCTCAGTGGAGATATCCTTATTCATTTTTTGTATGAATAAAAAATTTTTACTACTTACTACTACTACTTGGTCTGTACCTAAACAAAATCCAGCCTACAATGTATATGGTGTAATCCTAATTTTCTTTGATGGCGCACATCCATTCCTAGAAGATGATTGGAAAAACAAAGGGCATAAAACACAGTAATGGTTTTGTGCACTTTAATGAACAGCATCGATCATTTAACATTTCAAAGACAGGCAGTGTTTCTATGAAAAGTTGTTACAAATCCTATAGACATTTTAATAACATAACCAGAATAGATAGCACAAATGAGGTACAGTAACTAGGAAATATTTGGATACGCTATTAGAACCTAAGATGTCCTACTAGTACAATCTACTAATACATTATACCAAAAGGAAGGCAGAAGAGAATATACCATGGTGGTAACAAGCACTAGGTAGGAATTTAGATTATAGGGATTAGAACAAAACTTGATACTTCTCCTTCAAAGTGATCAAATCAGCTAATATGAAACTAGTTAAATTTAAGACTCAGCATAACATCTACTATACCCTTAACATTTATTTAAAATGTATCTAAGAACAACTCTAACTGTTCCAAATGTGGCAACATTCAAGAAACATTTGTTCATATGTCCCGGAATTGTGAGAAACTCCAATCTCTATTGAGAAGTGTCAAAGAAATTTTTGAAGTTATTCCTTTGTTTAGGGATAACCTAGATTTAAAAAGATGTATCATAGGACATTTTGATAAAAGAATCCATTGGAAAACCAAATGTAGGTACTTCATTGCTTTAATAATAGCATCTGTTACAATCTCACTAATAAAAATCTAGGTAGAGGACAGGGCTTCCATATTTAATGAATGGAGACAAAAATGTCTGGAGACACTTGAGATAGAGCATTTGGCTCACTATGCCATAGATCAGGGACTTAAATCAGCAGTACTGGATAATCGGGAAGTGATTATCAAACTCGTGCTTTTTCACTGGAAGCATGCAGCCATAGTTCCAGTTTTCATATCTGTAAATATTTTTTCCTTGCGATCTTTAGTTTATTAGATATTTAAAATGTATTTCCATCATTGTGGATCCACAATCAATATAGGTGGTTCCTAATTTGCAGCTGAGCTCCCCTCTCACGTCACATCACATCTTTTGTTTACTTCTGTGGGACCCTGTGCTGCACTTTCCCACTGTCCCTGTGTAGTACTGTGAGTCATTCACATGCATGGCTAGTAGCAGAAGGTTTCACTTCATCATGGTGGGTTGGAAAAATGTAAACAAAAACAAAGAAAAACAGAACAAATTATGGAGAGATAGTACAGTGAAAACAAGAAAGATTACCAGGTAAGTGATCAACAGAGCACAGGGAACAAACTGTTGCAAAAGATCCAATATTTATTTTTATCTAGTCCTACTGCTTTATGTTTTATTTAAAATGGGGTACAATCTATAATATCTTTGGTAGGCTAACAACCAATTCTTGAACCCTAAGGAGTTTTAAATAATAGTAAATGTTAAAAGAACAGCACACCTAACTATACTTAAGTGGTCTGTAGCTTGAGACTCTTCCTGATACATAGCTAAAATCTATACACATTGAAACAGTCTAAGTTATTACTGTGTTACATTCACAGAAGGTTAGCATTCAGTCTTGTTCTTTTTTTCTTTTCTAACTTGTACTTGTATATTTTTGAAATCTTATACTCCCATTTGGTTCTAGCTATACAAAGAAATAAGGGGAAAGAGTATAATAAATGTGATCATTGAGAGTATTATTTAATTTCTTCTTTATGTAGAATGTATTTATTTACTAAAGCTGTAACCTTTTTTATCGGAATATGATGGGGAACAATGCAATATTTTGAATAAATGGGGTTTTGGATAAGTGAGAGCACTCTACAATATAATCTGTTAAGCTGTAGAACACTCCACAGTTTTGGATAAGCAAGAGTTTTGGTTAACTGAGATTTGGATAACTAAGGTTTTACTGCATTTAAGGTTCAGCTCTTAGGCAAAACTGTTATTTAGGTAGTATTTATGGATATAGCATTTGTTATTTACCTCTATGTAACTTTTCATTTGTTTCCTGTTTAAAGATTAATAGACCATTACTGATAAAAAAGTTACAACATACTGCATGATGAAATGACTTAATTGCTACTGATTGACACTGTTCCCTGCAGTAGACTGCAACATTTTGTGATATACTACAGCATAACAGAATTGCATCATGGCTGGTGCCACTGTACCACATGATCTTCACATGGGTATACTGTAGCTGTGCAATTATATGTGCTATAAAAAGGTAATACACTCATAGGGCAAATGTGTGTGATACCCATGAAAGTGGCCATTTTCCCCATGACATTTACAGATGTTTCTGTCATGCAGGCAATCTTGTGGACATGTGTCACATGTTGATTAGGGCTTCAGATGGGAGTGAGGGACAGTGTCAGCTCAGGGTGCACACACATGGCTCAGTGTTCTTTTGGTACTGTAAGATGTCCCACAGCAAAATTCATGAAAGAGAATAGAGCACATTGGCATATGTGGATTCTAGAAAGTTGACTGCCAAGATAACTGTTACATGCATTTGCTCTCAGATTTTACTCCTCTGCTATTTTCACTTTTAGTAGCAAGGTATTTATTTTTGTATTTAAAAATGTGTGAACTGATTAGATTTTTTTCTTTTTTTGCTCTCTCATATACTGAAATCAATATTTATTGATTTGTTTTTGAGGATCTAGCCAGGAACATAATGGGAAAAAAACATCTCCAGACATTAAAAAGTGGCAATAAAGTCACTGCTCACAATGTCAGCAGTAAAAAATAGTTGTGGGACAGAATAACACAGGATAGACACTGTGCGGGCAGCAAACACCGCCCACTGTGAACATCCCCTGATCTGCACATCCCAGCAGAAGGCACCTGTGTCCAAATATGCCATGGGGGGCATGGGGCTGGAACAGTGCAGCGGAGTCCCCACCACTGGGGTGAGTGGATGACACAGGCCAATGCCAGGATAGCCAACAGGCATGTCCATCCACATAGGGAGCATTGCCCAGAAGGAAGGCCATGAGGTGGCACCAGAGGTGTGGTGGTAAAGGAGGACCTGGGATGCAAGTGAGAATTTCAACCATCCCTGCTGTGGCCTCGGGGATTTGCAACTGTAATGATGTGTTCCCCAAGAACCCCACAGGACAGAGCAATGGTGCCAGGGAGTAGGTGTATAGGGCCTGGGAGGCAGCCAGCAGAATGGAATGACAGGGGGAAACAGCATGGGAGGACTATCCATGAACCCATGGCAATCTATCCCAGCAACCAAAAAGCTGGCCAACCATCCAGTTACCAAATATGCAGGCCAACACCCATGGCCCAGGAGTGCCCCATGACAGTAGATGACAAATATGAGGGGGTGGACAACGATACCATGTGCCCCGGGCCACAGCCCATAAAGCCCCTGAGGGACACCTGCCCTGCAAGGCACCCTGAGCCAGCAGCCACAACCCACACCCGAAAAGCACTGCCCAGTACTGTATATTACCTCCTGGATGCAAGACTGTGGCATCCACTGAAAGATGGCAGACATAGACCCCAAGGTTTATGGCATATCCTGGCCCTCCCCCACCCACATGCCCATGCCAGGAGTGGCCCAGCAACACACATGAATGCCCCCACCCATAAGCCCACAGACAACCATGGCATACTTGCAGGAGGGCATGCATGGCACAGAGCACATATGACCCCGCACAACACAGTGCTCTGCTGGCCATGGAGGTGAGCAGGTGGGTGTGTAGGTGGATCACATGTATCACAGGCAGCTGGGGGGTATGCCACAGACAAGGGGGGCTTCTTGGGCCACCACTGTGCAACAGGTGGAAAGGTCATTTGGGCTGGTGGGGTGTCCCTGTCATACTAAACAATGCTGCATGGAAGGTGGGTTGGATGGTAACCACATGGAGTCAGTACCACTGGGCCACCAGGGACATGGCTGCATTGTCATTATGGTCACAGTGGACCCAGCAACACTGGGCACATGTGCCTGTGTGGGGAATGCACTGCTGGATGCCAGCAACATGGGGTAGGCAATGGACACTAATGAGGGGGTACACACATGGACTGGGATGAGATATGGACCATGCTTGGGGATGCTGAACAAGTCACTGGCATGGCTGGCATGATCTGCATGCAACTCCCCATAGACTGACAGGTGGCTAGCACTGGTGGGCACACAACTTGAGAAGGAGACAGCAGACAATGGTGTTAGCATGTGTTAACCATTTATTACAATGTGTACTCATGTATACAACACAGTGCTTCAGAACCCCAGACCCTCACCAGTGTGTGACCAACCCCTGACCCACCACCACCATGTGAACAACCCAACCCTCCCACTAGTGTGTGACCAGCCCCAGACCTGCCACCTGTGTGTGGTGAGCCATGGAACCCCATCAGAGGCACAGATACCCCACCCTCCCCCTAATGAAAGGCACAATCACCACCACCCTCAGCTGTTGGTGACCATTCCCTGAGCCTCCCTGACACACACAGACATACTGGTTTTACCTCCAGCAGCACCCCCCAGCTGCCAGTGACCATGTCCTGTGCCGCCCTGACACACACACACACACATCCTGGTTGTACCTCCAGCAGAAGCCCTGCCATCCCCCCTGAGTTTTGTCCATGTTGCCTACATTCTCCATCCCCCCTGTACCTCTGTGCCTTGTTGTTTGGTCTCCCAATGCAGCTGTTGTCTTGATCAGCTGTCCCTTGCTCCCTGCATCTTGTGCTTCCCGTGTCCTCCATTTGACAGGGTTCTAACCACATATTCACATCCCTGTCATTGTATAGGAACCATTTTGGTACTTGTACAATATATCTACATGACCGCTGCATTGTGGAGGAGTCTGATCCAGGTGGGATGTAGATGTTCACTCTCATTGTTTGAACACCAAACAGGATCCCATTTATCCACCCTGGTGGCTTCTACTCATTGGTCAGTCACTTTCTGCCCATACATCCATTGGCTGCTGCTCTGCAGCACACGGCATTCTCCATTGTGACATTTTGCTCCCATCTTGTTTTAACTGCCACAATATTTTATCATGCGATATTGCTTCAGTGGTGTTTTTCCCACAGTGTTTTTTCTGGGATGTTACTAGCCAGATCCATTTTTGAAAACTTTCTTATTTGCTACTGTTTACATTTACTGGTTCCTTGCCATTTGGCAGTTGAAATCCTGTAACCTGTCTGGATCCTTCTGATTACTGTTTATCCTGATGGAATATAACAAGAGGAAGAGGAAACTTTACTGAAAGTTGATGTCTCTGCAGGACTGGGTTACATTTTTAAGTTTTTTGTTATTGAAGCTCTTTGGACTGCAATGTTTGTTAGGTTTTTGGTTTTACCATGGGGGTGGTCATTAAATAATTTATTCTGCTCCCTTAATAATCAATGTAGCTGTCTTTGGACCATTATTTGGTGCAGACTGTTGTCTTGGATTTATCTCTGCCCTCTCAACTACTTGGAGTTCCCAAATCACAAAAAGATAAACATGTTTATGATGTTTATTTATTTAGGTGGATATGATATATATTCTGCGGCATGTCTTGTGGAAAAACAAACACACAACATAAAGAGGTAACTATAATTAATATTGAAATGGAAGCATGAGTATGAGAATTATTTTTATCATATGATTTAATTTTTAGAAAGAAAAAATATTATATAACAATTGAACAAGACTAATGTATGTTTTTGCCTTACTTGAAGACTTTGTGAGGCATTTATGAAGTATTGGTCCACTTTATAATATCATCTTGTACATACATTTTATGAAATGTAATTGATGAACAGTAACATTTTCACATTCACATAATCATACTTACTCCACAGCCACTAACACTGAAGAATTGACCAGCCAGAGTCTTGAAACATTGGTTTATGAATAAATGTTGAATATTGATGGCAAAAAAAATAAACATTTTTCAAATGGCACATTTTGGTCCAATTTTGAACTTTTTCTCATTATAACTTTCAGGAATCTGGACTAAATCTAGATTGGTTCATAAAAAGGACCTTGGGATTCTGAGTTTGCTTGGATTAATGTTTAATACAACATTGCCTGAAGAGTCATGGAACTAGGAACCTGTATCCAGGGATTTGTGAATGCTGGATTAGATGTTTTAGAAGTTTCACAATTGTAGACATATTGATAATTGGGACTTTTTTTATTTCTATACACATTCACTATACCATCTCTGTAATATACCTTCAAGAGGTACCTGTAAGGTAAGACCTGATTTTCCATGTTACTTCTCCTGTAAGCCTGTTCAGAATAACAAAAAAAATACTAACTTTAATGAATTAGACAAATGGGCTGAAACCAGATCCAATTTATTATGTTTTAAGGATAGTGATGAAGAGGGAAGAACTAGTCTCATTAAAAGTATAAGGAAGTTAGAAAACTTATTGCACCCAGAACTGAATTAGGGAGATCCAGGTCGCACCTGTAAATCAGCTTTCTGCTTAGTGTGCCACTTCTGGTTAAATAATCGAAAAAAAAAGATTAGAGTTACTTAAAGATCAAATGCAACTTTTTTTTTTACATATTGTTAATAAAAACTTGAATTCACTTGAATTTAAGCCCTGTGTCATGATTAGTGTTTCCTGAAAATGTCATGCTGTTTGGATTTGTGGTTTTCTTTAAATCAGGATTTGTTAATTTGCTCTGCAGTAACTGAAAACAGTGCAGTTGTTTCTGTCCCTCTAAGTGAGGCTTGGAGAGCAATGACATATTGCAGTAGCAGTCTGCTTCAGCAGTTAAGTCCCTGCTTGACTTGACGAGCTATTTCACTCCCAAATTAGAGCACTCTATAAAGTTAATTGTTTGTTCTCCAGGTTTTGTACTAACCCTGTCTCTGGTTTGTGTTTAGATAAATTAGCATAACATCTATCATTCTGTTCTAGTAAAAAGTTGATCATTTGAGTTTCAGTGCTGAACTGAAGTGGTATGAATGTTTCTCTGTGTGAGAAATAAGCTTGTCTGTATCACAGCTGTTAGTTCTTTCGCATCAAAACTTTGCTTTGTTTTCTAGCTATATAACACAGGGTTGTTTAATGGATATAAAATAAATGTAAATGTTCTTCATTCATAGAAGTAGTTTGTCTTTGATGTAGCCTCCATAAGTAGCTTAATGTAAGAACATTTTATATGTCAGACTGAAAAACAGGTGACTGGGAAAAAAATGCTATTTCAGGCACATGTACTGTATGAACTCACAAATTTCATTTTTTTTAGGGTTTCTGTGTGAAAATACAGCATGTGTGTGTATAACTAGAAACACTATATGGCATCCTGATGCCCCTGTCTCTGCCCCACATTTGAAGCAGCTGCACTTTGCTGCTTCCTGTCCCCTGCCCCACAACCCCCCTGTCTCCTGCCCCACATTTGAGGATGCTGCCCTGCTGGTCACTGTCTTCTCCCACATTGCCAGGGCTACTGTACTCTGCTGGCTCCTGCAAAAATAGTAGAGGTTGCTGCACCCTGCTTTCCTTTGCTCCCCACCACAATAAGGGCCAATGCACCATGTTGCCCTCTGTTCCTGTCTCCACAGTTGGGACTGCCATGCTCTGCTATGCCTTAGAGTCCCAGGTCTTCTGCCTCCAGAGTTAGGGTTGCTGTACCATGCTGCCTCAGGCCACCAGCAGTGGGGCTTTTGCTGCACATGCTACCCACTTCCATTACCCCAAAGAGGCAGGGCTGCTGCACCACATGCACCCTGTACCACAGTCAGGGCCACTCTACCCTGTTACCCCCCCATGTTCTGCTCCACAGTCAAGGCTTCTGCACCATGCTGTCCTCTGTCTCTGCCACCACAGCCAAGGCTGCTGCACCCTGCTCCTGTTTACACAGTCAAGGCTACTGTGGCCTGTTGTGCCCTAGAGTTCCATATCTCTGCACTTAGGACTGCTGAACAATGCTTCCACTTGCCACAAGAGTCAGGGCATTTGCTGCACCCTGTCCCTTGCCTCCACATTTGTAGTAGTTTCTCCCTACTGCCCACTGCTATCAGAGTCAGATCCTTTGCTACATCCTGCTGCCCATGCCCCCTATCCCAAACAGGCATGGCTGCTGCACTCTGTCCCACAGTTCAGGCAGCTGTACCATGATGCATCCCCTGTCTCCTTCCAAAACAGTCAGGGCTGCTGCACCCTGCTGCCCTCTGTCCCCACGCCATAAAATAAGATGAAAGTATTTTATTTTTATTTTTTCCTTCAAGAAATTTGGGCAGTGTGGCAAAGGATCTGACTCTGGGGGCAGAGAGAAGCATAATGCAAGAACCCTAACTGTGGAGGCAAAGAGCTTTATGGTGCAGCAGGGGACAGATGACAGCATGGTGCAGAAGCACTGACTGTGGGACAGGACTCAGGTGGGCATATGGGTACAGAAGCCCTGAATGTGGGACAGGGTGCACATAGTACATCAGCATAGCCCATCTGGACAATTGAAGTGCATATCAGGGTGCAGCAGCCACAACTGTGGAGGTAGGAGGCATGGGACTCTAGGGTGTAGCACAGCACTGCAGCCCTGACTATGGAGACAGGAACAGGAGGAAACAGGGTGCAGTGGTCCTGACTGTGGGGGTGGGGATAGAATGCTACAGGGTGCAGCAGCGCTAACTGTTTGGGCAGGAGACAGGGGTAGCATCAGGGTACAGCAGCCCAAACTGTGGGACATAGTGCAGCAGCTATATCTGTTTGGTACAAGGGATGTTGGCAGTCGGGTTTAGCAAAGGATCTGACACAGGTGGCAGGGGGGTAACTGTAACAGGATTTAAGAATGCATTTGATAAGCATAATGGGATCTTATTCATTTGGAATGGTATGGTTAAGCCGGAGCCCAAGTAGACTCTGCAGTATTACAATAGGTAGGGGAAAATGGGCAGACTAGGTGGGCCAAGCGGTCCTTATCTTCTGACAATTTCTGTTTCTATGTATACATCCTATGTGCTAATGTTGATGAAAGTTATATTGTCCTGTTTGTGGATTATGTCTGTCATATGTAATGTGGACTATTTGTTACCTGTACCTATTGCCAACTGTAAAAACTCTCAATAAAATCTTTCATGATAAAATAAAAAGAATTTGGTTGCGAAAATTGAAAAGGGACTTGCTAATTTTGACGAAAACTTAACTAATGGGAAAGCTACATTTCAGACTTAAGGAACTGAAAAGTACTACATTTTTTATCTTAAAGGAAGGCATAAAATGCAAGCAATAAGGTATAAGATGCAAGCTAACAACAAGTTTGTTAAGAAAAGTGATTCTAGGTAAGTGTTTGGATTGTAACACTTTGACAGCGCAACAAAAAGATAATGTTTTGATAATAAAGCAAAAACAGCACTAGGCATTGTGAATACTGTCTGGACTTTATGAATGGAAAAGTACCTGTTTTAACTTTAGCAAGTGAACACAGAGCACAAACAAATTGCAGAATCATTAATAAAAGTTATACTAAGTATGACTTTGAATTTAAGATTTAAGAACTTTTGAAGGTATAATAAAAATGAAATGTTTTTGAAATTATAAAAAGGTTGTAACAACACTGAGCTTTCAAGATAGTATGTGAAATATCAACAGTACCAGATTAGTACTCTTTGATGTTTTGAAAAAAAGTAGAAAATTGGTTCCAAGTAAGTCACCGGGCCTGGACGGCCTCCACCCCAGTTTCTAAGGGAAACAGCAGAAGTAATAGCTGAGGCTATAACAGCTATTTTTTTTTAAAATGACTCAAAAAAGGAATGTTGGTGGAGGACTAGAAGGTGACACATGTTGTTTCCATTTACATCAAACTCTGGTCAGAGGTGATAAGGCTGCAGGCAAGGTATTTGGTATAAAAATATTGAAAATTACCAAAGTTATGAGCCTTCATTAGCAAATTGTAATGTAGGCTACTAAATTTGTTGTTTTTGTAATATCTGTACACCAAATTTTCAACATAGCCTTGTTATGACCCTGCCTCATTAAGAAGCACAGAGCAAATGTTCAGATCCTGCCTAAAGGTGATTTCATGCAGGTACTGTGAAATCAATTTTTGGGATGCAGCTACACATGTTGTGCAGGAGTTGAATAATGACAGACGTCACATTCATGAGGTGCTGTAAAGAAATGGCTATATTCAAAATCTGGGTAAAAATATTGAATATTAACAAACTTATGAGCCTGCATTTGCAAAATTTACCATAGCTAGATAACTTATTTTTGTTTTAATATTTTTAAACCAAATTGAGAACATAGCCTTCTTATGAGCCCACCTCATGAACAATGGCAGACAAAATGTTCAACTCCTGAACAAAAGGTGATTTTGTGCAGGGTCCGCAAAATTGCCTTTTGGGATGTAAAAAAACATTTTGGCCAGGATTTGAAAAATGACAGCTGTCACATTAATGAGGTTCTGTAAAGATGTTACTATGTTGTGAATTTGGGGGGAAATATTAAAAATAACCAAAGTTATGAGCCTGTGTTCACAAAATTCAATGTAGGCTCATACTTTTCTTGTTTTTTTTTGTTAATATTGTTACATCACATTTTCAAAATAGCCTTCTTTTGACCCCACCACATGACAAAGTGCAGAGAAAATATTCAACTTCTGCCCAAAGGGTGATTTCATGCAGGGACCATGAAATCACCTTTTGGGACACATCTGCCTAATGACAGTTCCATTGTTCATGAGGTAGTGTCCCAAAGAAGGCATGTCAAAAATTTGGGCAACAAATATGAAAAAATGTCAAAGTTATGAAACTAAGTTCAAAACCCCATTTAAATTCACTGACATGCATACCTGTTTCTTCAGTCCGCAGTCCGGTTTGAAGAATGAAGATGTGTCTGTGGTCCAGAGAAGATTATGGCACTGGACTCCCAATTGGTATGTAAGGGCTTCTGGGGGGGGGTGGGGTTGTGGGTGCTGAGTGGGAGGATTGGTTGCAGGTAGTTACAGCCACAAAAAGATGTTGATAAATTGTTTTCTTTTTACAGAGTTTTAAATTGAAAAAACAACACACGGAGGATTCCTCAGCACAAAACTGGGGGATTGAGCACCTGCAGTGTTGCTGCTTTGTTTCTGGGGGGTGGGGTTGTGGGTGCTGAGAGGAAGGTTCAGGTGGGAGAATATCAATATATATAATATATTAAAAAAAAGAAGAAAAAATGTGCATGATTGGTAATGCGGTGACACTGTTAAAAGGAAAAAATACATTGAGGGATTCTTCACACTGGGATTAGGCACCCCCAGTGTCACTGTTATGTTCTGGGAGTGTCTGTGGGGTGGTGGGTGCTGAGAGGGAGGGTTGGGTGGGGGATATCAATATATATAAAAAAAGAAGAAGAAATAACTGCATGCATGGTAGTGCAGGGTACTAAAAAAAGCATTGGGGATTCTTCATCGGGACACTGGGGGTTTGGGCACCCCCAGTATCACTGTTATGTTTCTGGGGGGGGTGGGGTGATGGGTGCTGAGAGGGGATAGTACAGAGCTAATTTGTTGCTAACAGTGAGTGAAGTGCTTCACAGTCATGAAGGTGACTGTGTTGGCACTTCAACATGTTGTTTGGTCATAAAGAATGCAAGGAATGTGGAGTCCTTTTTTGAAAGCAATAGGTCTGCAGAGCTCTTCCCACTGCAGCCCTAAAAAGAGAGAGAGGGCAAATTAGAGGCATTATGGACCAGTAAATATAATCGCTGCAACTGGGAAGATACTGGAATGAATAATTATAGAAGACTTAGAACAGTTTCAGGAAAAAAAAGGTCAAAGTGATCCTTTACAGTATGGGTTTAGGAAGAATAGATCCTGTTTGACCAACCTGCTTTATTTCTTTGAACCTGTTAACTTGGCTCTGGAGTTAAATATTGCAATCGATATAATATATTCGGATTTTGCAAAAGCTTTTGATTCAGTCTCACACTCTGAGTTATTTAATCTCTTGATCAAAATTGGAATCAACAGAAATATTACTATCTGGATTTGTTCTTGGTTGGAGAAAAGAAGGCAGTGGATATACTTAAGGGGGTTCTATTCAAATTTGGCCAAATTGACTGGTGGAGTTCCTCAGGGATCAGTTTTGGGGTCTGTGTTGTTCAACATCTTCATCTCTTCTATGAATTGCATGAACAATGCATGACTTTGTAAGTTTACAGATTATGCCAAATGCATGCAATTATAAACAATAATGAGGATTCTACCAAATTTCAAAAGGAAATAATTATTGTAGCCAATTGAGCTTCAAGTAAAAAACTAACATTTAATATGGATAAGTGCAAGGTTATGCATTTAGGTTCTAGGAATGTAAAAGCCATATATTTCCTGAATGGGATCAAAATATTATCTTCTGAGGAGGAAAAAGACCTGGGTGTATTAGATACAGATAAACTGACTTTTGATTATCATTGTAAGAACACAGCAAGCAATGGGAAAAGAATACTTGGCTGCATAAGCAGAAATGTTAAGTGTAAGTAAAGAGAGGTGTTGATGCCCCTTTATGTGCCTTGCTGAGGCCTTGTATGGAGTACTGTGTGTAGCTTTCAGCACCTCAAGGGAAAGGAGACATAAGAAGATTGTAGGGGGTACAGAAAAAGGCAACTAAATGAGTTTGCAATATCAAACACATGCCTTATGAGGAGAAAGTGAGAGAACTTGGGATTTGCTCCTTATAGTGGTTCCATGTCATAATAGCAATTGCAAAAAAGTGATCGCTATTATGGAGAGTGTTTATTACCGAAAAGGAAATCGGCAGTTTACACTTGTGGGCAAACCAACATCTGGCAACAAAAAAAGTGTTTTTGGGGGTGGCTGTGCCCCCCACATCCCCTGATTTTAGATTCTGAACTCTGGGGAGGGGTGCATGTTGGGGAGGGGCACTATCTGGATTTACAAATAAATGAAGTCCCACAGCTGCAGGCAGCAGCAAAATTTCTACCCTCCTTGTCCCCAGCCTAAGCCCAGTACTTACTGAGGCAGAGCTAGCCACCCACACCACCATGTCACATGGCTAGCTCAGTGGCAACAGGTGCACCACTCCCCTAGAACCCCCATCCCTATCCCTCACCTTCCCCTCACTATCTTCCACTTCCATTAGCCATTCCCTACACTCACCTGCATGTAGCAAAGCTACCATTGCAGGGTAGCTTGTGAGAATAGCACTGAATATGAGTTGCCATTTTGACAGTCACCCATATTCAGTCACTATATTCACTGGATACCCCTTAAAATATACGAGATTATGAGGTGACCTTCGGTTTATAGAGCACAAGGTAAAACAGATTTATGGGAATGTATGGGACTGGTTACCAGAGAGAACTGTAGACTATTACTAAAATGAAAAAAAAACTGCAAAAGAAATATACATGAGGCACATGGAACAACCAGAGAGTTGTTATCACCTGGAACAGTCTACCAAGTAATATAGTTCATAGTGCTAGCATAAGCCAGTTTAAGAAGTCACTAGATGTTGTTATGAAAGAAAGGGGATTAGTGGGATACGTTTACTATCTAAAACAAGTCAATATGGCTAACACTAATAGACTTGTAAATATCTTCTGAACCCTACAAAACTTTGAAAACACTTTATCGATGACATCTTAATTTGGGAAGCTGACACAGAAAATTAGAAAATGTTTTGAGTACATTAATAACTGTATTGATGCAATTTCCTTTAATATGGATACAGTTAAAATGGAATAGCATACCTGGATTTGCTGATAGTTAAAGAGAATGGAACATACAGTACACAGCAGATCTATACAAAAGGGTATAGATAGAAATACACTGTTGGGAACAAACTTAGTGTCGAGCACTCGCCACCTCTAAATGAATCAGGCATTAGACTTCCAGTTTCTTTCTGGACTAGGGCTTAGTCCATTTACTATAAATACACACAAAGAATTTATTGGAAAAGTGTCAGTCAGGCACAGTTTGTTGTTTTTAAATATGTGTGTGTATTTACAATAAATGGACTAAGCCCTAGTCCAGAAAGAAACTGGAAGACTGGTGTGTGATTCATTTAGAAGTGGTGAGTGTTTGACTTTAAGTTTGTTCCTGAGTTTGTAATTGTCTTGAGCACCATTGTCCCTGTGTAAACTCTGTGCAGTGACAGAAATACATTGTTACACGCAGATAGTTATCAGCCAACCAATCTCATTAAAAGAATAAAATATGGTCAGCTGCCCAGGTACAAATGAAATAGATGGAGTGAGGACAAATGTCAGAAGAATAGTAAAGAACTTCTAAGTAAATGTAGAAATAGAGGTTGAAGTGAACAAGTGTTATAAGAAGCAGAACACAAGGCAATGTTGGTAGAAAGAAATAACATTTTGAAAAACACAGGTAAAAAAGATAACAATAAAATTTCAATGATCACTAATTACAGCAATCAATTTTTAGGATCAAACACATAAATAATAAACACTGGGACAAATTTAAAAGTACTGAACTGGGAAATAAAATGTTTCACGACAGACCATGGGTAACAACGTGAAAAATATAACGCATTTAATAAATGCTGGTTAAAATCCAAACTTGGAAAACACTGGCACACACCACAATTTTGTTAGGTGAAAAAAGTCAAGGTTTTTACAGTCATGATCATTATGCACATTACTCTAATGTGAACAGACTAAAGGAATTTTCAAATATAAGAAAAAATGAAAAATGTCTGATTATTCATTTTCTAATGTGTGATTCTCACCATGTAATATATTGCATCAAATGCCTGCCAGAACAATAGGGTGGAATACCAATTTCTTATTATGGGCACTAAGCTAAGCCTTTAGATCTGTGTCATAATATTTGCATAAAAACATATAAACAATGTAAGACTGGCTCATATATTATGTTACTACCTACTGTATAAAGTCCTACATAAAGGAAAATAACTTTTTGTCACAACCCCATGTAATATGTCAAAAAATATTTTATTTATCCATATACAACATCACTAGTTTTTAATAGTTTGCATAGATATAAAACATTGGAAACATAGTGAAAAGCAGCATAAATACAAAATAACAAAGGTTTCAGAAAATAAATAAATGAAATAAAAGCACACTGCTTGTAGTTTTGATAACTTTTGCATACAGTGAACTTGCTCTTGCATACAGATTTCAAATAGCTTTGTCTTATTAGTGTTTCAGAACTTCTGTTGGTAATTTATTCAAATACAGTACTTTTTTCATTCAAGAATGTCTATATACCCAACATTAGTATTAAAGAAATTACTGTATTTTCCTTATGCAACTTCTCTGCTAAGTCCAATTAGAAAATTATAAAAATTAATTGAAATAATACTCAGACATCTGGTTATCTGTAGAGGCTGGATTGTCTTCCTTATTTTCAGGATGTTGGTAAGAATCATCTTCTCCTGAATGACAAAGTTCTTTTAGTGGCTAAACCTTGTCACTGTTACTGTTTTTACTCTTGCCTCCACTTGAACCCTGGACTTTGGACTCATCTTTTGTCAACATAGCACTGCAAACTTGATTCTGGGCTGATGGACATCAATAGGCAGTCTCAATCCTTTTGTTCTGGTTTTGGAGGGAATTTCAAAACATTACTTAACAGCCAAAATGTCCATTGCACAAACAGAAGTCTTTACTGCATAAGTATTTGAAAGTTTCTGTCAGCCCCATCTAGGACCTGATTTTTATTACCTCTGGTCCAGAGTGAAATCCCTGTCTTTCTAGGTCATCATTGAAAATGATTGGTCCTTGCAAAGGGGGTGGGTTGGCTAGATTTATTTTTCTTTTAAGACTCCACCTTCCACTGCCTTGATTTAGTTTTTAGCTCAAAATTAATTTTCCTAATCACTTTTGAATGCAACAACATACAATCTCCATACACACCTTTTTGAATTTAGCTCATTAAAAATAGTCTTTTGAGGTGTCCCCCACATTTGTGAAACAAATATTTTCTGAGATAAGTTAATAATGATTATAATGTCAGTTCTCAGCAAAGTCTTTGAAAGATAAACTAATATTCCTGTTTCCCATGTCGTCAGCTTCAAAATAAAGTAGGTTTTCTCCAGAAAACTTCAAAGAATGTCCTCAAAAGCATCAGATTCCTTTGTAGGCAAATGGGTCTTTGTTCTTCCAAGGAAACACATTCATCAACCTGTCACATCTGTTAACTTCAAAACTCTTTAAGAATCTTTATTTCTGTTCAACACTAGGCTGCACACACAAACATTATATCTTTGAACTTGTCATGATGCCATCTTTTATTTAAGATCAAACTTAGGTACTTTAGCTTTTAGGGTTTTAATAAAAAATAGATCCTCAATAGCTCACGTTCTCCATAAGTTGCATGTTTCAAGTTCAGCCAGTCAACAGGTTAAGAAGTTTTTTATCCACTTTGTAATTTGCATGCTAGCACCATGATGCATTTTTCAGTACCAAGCACAAGTTTCTTTCAGTAGTACAATTTTTTTTTTCTTCAAGGAATTTGGTGTGTCTGGCAGTACCAGAGTATCCATCACTGAGATGCCAGTTGCTAGGCTACCTTATCTCCAGTTTAGCATCACTGGGTTCTTCCTCATGTAAGCAAAGATTGAAGCAGTCTCTTAATATCATCTTTTAAAGAGTCCCAGTTTAAGGAAAAGCTCATTTTAAATGGAAAGCCACAGATGCCATATCCCCTAAGTTTCACTTAGGCAGGATGAACTTGAAAGAAGTTTTTTCTTCTTTTTGCAGACGAGTTTCCTTCTTGCTTAGAGAGCTCATGTAGGCAAAACTTTATACAAGTTGTCTCTTTATTATACCCCAATTACCTTAATTAATAATTAAACATTTTATAAAGACTATGAAATAGTAATCAAAATAATGTAAAATAGTACAATTATAATAAAATAATTTTATAACTAAGGTTTTGTTCCCACATTTCCCCACTTTTTGTATTAAAATGTATTCTGAAATAATACATTTCTAAATTCAAGAACTGTAATCCTGCTATAAGGGGTATATCATTTAAGCATCACAAGGAAAATGAAACACAGAACACAAAGATGCATTATCATGTGGTAACTTATGACATCATCAGTGCATTACATCATTACACGTGGCATCATCAGTTGTGACATCAGTGGATGTGACATCATCAGAGATGTACAATACATTT
This sequence comes from Neoceratodus forsteri, assembly GCA_016271365.2. NCBI lineage: Eukaryota > Metazoa > Chordata > Ceratodontiformes > Ceratodontidae > Neoceratodus > Neoceratodus forsteri. The sequence continues at coordinate 782,278,784 of CM057458.1, read as the reverse complement.
TTGCATAGAAATATGAATAGTACTACATGATTAAACATGAGTAGAACTATATACACTTTCTTTAATTACTTTAACATTTTGTTTCGCATTATTTCAGATATTGTTCATTTTACAATAAATCAACTCTTTGTTCATCATTTGAAAGTATCATTATTACAATTAAACTTTCAGTGTAACTATTAATTTCACTTTTATATAATCTTGTACCTTTTTGGCTGGACAACAGAACACAGAAGGTAATTGTAAATGGAGTCCACCCTGAAGAAAGAGGGGTTACTAGTGGGGTACCGGAGGGTTCAGTACAGGGTCCAGTCATGTTTAATGTCCTTATAAGTGACATTTCAGAGGGACTGGAAGGAAAAGTATTCCTCTTTGCAGACGACACAAAGATCTGCAACAGGCCTGATACACAAGGAGGTATGAAAAGGATGAGAAGGGACTTGGCAAGGTTGGAGGAAAGGTCAGAAGTATGGCAGCTTGGATTCAATGCAAAGAAGTGCAACATAAGGCACCTGGGAAACAAAAACCCTGGGAAGATTACACAATGGGGGGGAGGTAGTAACAACAACAAAAATGAAAAGGGACCTGAGGGTAATTATATCAGATGACCTTAAGATTAGCAAGCAATGTGAGAAGGCAGTAGGGAGGGCTGGGGGGATACTGGGATGTATAGGGAGAGGCATCACCAGCAGAAAACAGGAAGTTCTTATCCCTCTGTACAGACAGTTGGTGAGACCCCATTTTGAGTACTGCATTCAATTCTGGAGACCACATCTCCACAAGGACATAGACAGGATGGAGTCAGTAAAGTGGAGGGCAACTAAAATGGTGCAGGGTCTGCAAGAGAAGCCATATGAGGAGAGACTAAAGGAGCATAGTATGTATACCCTTGAGGGTAAGGGGGGAACATAATGGAAACTTTTAAGTACCTCAGAAGAAATCAACAAAGTCCAAGAGGGTAGCATCTTTCAGAAAAAAAAGATGTGCAAGAACAAGGGGACACGATTTGCAGATAGAGGGGGATGGTTCAGGGGCAATGTGTGGAAGTATTTTATCAGAAGGAGGGTGATGGATGCATGGAACAGCCTTCCTGAGGTGGTAGTGGGGTTAAAAACAGTGGGGGAATTCTAGAATGCATGGGACATACATAAGGCAATTCTAGTGGTGGATAGGAGGAAATAGGCTGTTGGTTAACTAGGATCTGCAGCTTATCCAATAGGTAAGGAAATGAGCAGACTAGGTGGGCCAAGCAGTCCCTTATCTGCCATCAAAGTCTCTGTTTCTATGTTTCTATTGTAGTTCAGTGTTGTTGTATATGGAACTCCATACACTTCCATTCATTACTGAGACATGCACAATTTGGAACATGTTCAGTTAGTGGGATTTGGAATTTGGGTGAATCACATTCAGAATTCATGATCACTTCACTCATCCCTGTTTGCCATCACAAATATGGCTGCCACCTTTATTCACTTGAAAACCTAAAACAAAGCCCTAAGAAGAAAAACTCCCTTAATTTCCTTGATCATCTCACAATTCCCTCCTTACACACATAAATAAGTACAAAAACAATAAAGCACTAATTGCAATTATATAAATAACAAATATTAAGCACTAATTGCAATTACATAAATAAATAAAAAAAAAATAAAGCACTACGTGCAATTTTAATTTCTGGTGTTTCTTTAGTGACCATGAAAAATACCCTCCTATCCTTACAACCTTGCCAGGAAAATATCTTCTACTTAACCGGACACACAAAATTGAGACCTTGGTTCCTTACAATGCCTTCTGTTGTGTGTGAGGGGTGAACATTCTACCAGAGGAAATGTGCAGATTGCTTGCATTTCTGTACTCCTTCATAAACAAGCATTCCATCTACTAAATAGGTAAAAAGACAGATCACTTAAAGGTGAGGAAATATTTATTTTTATCTGTTACTTTTTATTAAATCTGTTTTTGTTCCTCCATCCGACTAGATGGATCTACTACCTTTCTGGCAATACTGGCCATTACAGAGCTGGATGGAGGGGATTTATCACTTATTTGCCATTTCTGCTGCTGAACCCACACAGCGAGAATGCTGGGTCAAGGGTGATTGCTCAAATGGAAGAATACACATGCTCATGCCCCACTACGAGCTCCGCTATGTCTACCTCCCCCTTCGCATCCACATGTTTTACTACCACCCATATTCCAACATGTGGCAATGACACAGCAAGGCAACAGAACTCTCCCTCTTAAATTTCCCAAGTATTTTTCTTTCTGAATCAGAATTAGAACCACTGTTTTGTCTAGGGTTATTCTTTTTTATCTGCTGTGATTCATTTCTGGAATCGATGATTCTTTGTCAGAAGAGGAAATACCAGAATCAGCATTACAGTCTAACTTTTTAAATGCTTTCAATTTTCTTCTAACATTACTTTTACTTGGTGAACTTTCATATTTTTTCCTTACTTCAACAACATCTTTGTTAACTTGTGCATATGCATTTGCTAGTTCAGCTTTTTCATTTTCCAGATCTAAACACTGTCTTTGCAAAACAGAATTTTCAGTCATTAGCTTAACTAAAGCACAATAGTTATCAGAAAAGTCTTTTTTACTTTCTTGTAACAGCTTTTCTAATATTTCAACCTGACCTGTAAGTCTGCCACATTCAAAAGATTTATCCTCCAGCATTTTTTACAGCTTGCTTTTACTATCAAGCAGCAATGAATATTTTTGGTTAGCTTTAACCAATTTCCCTATGCTTTCCTCTTGAATTTTAGAAGCCAGATAGTCTATTCGAGGATGTTTCACTACCTTGGAGTTTAGAACTTTTGCACTCACAGTTAAGGCTGTTGTGGCTTACAACAATAACAACCACAATAATTATTTAAATAAACTTCAAACAACAACACTAATAACAATCTTTCCTTGATGCTTTAAAGATCTTTGTTTGGCTTTGCACTTCTTATACTGTTAATCAGCGAGTCTATCTTGCTTAGATTCAGGACTTTAGCTCTTTATGTTCAGTTAAGGTAACTTCAAGACTTAGAGAAAAGCAAAACTGAAAAATATTACTTATGCAATTCTTTAGCTTCGCAAATAATAATAATAATAATATATATTTCTCATACACATTAGGGTGCAAACTGTCACTAACTAAATAATTATCCCAGATGAACCCCCAAAATGTCAGAAGAAGAAGGATGGAATATCAATTTCTTATTATGGGCACTTAGCTTAGCCTTTTGCCCTGTGTCATAAAATTTGCATAAAACCATATAAACAATGTAAGACTGACTCAAATCTTACTTTACCACCTTCTGTATAAAGTTCTAGATAAAGGCAAATAACTTTTTTGTAACATCCTATAGTAATATATACAAATAGATTTTATTTATCCCTATACAACATAACTAGTTTGTAATAGTCTGCATAGCTATACAACATTATAAACATAGTGAAAAGTGGCATAAATACAAAACAAAAAAGCTTCTGAAAATAAACAAATGACACAAAAGCACACATCTTGTAGTTTTGATAACTTTGCAAACAGTAAATTTGTTCTTGTATAAAGATTTCAGATGGCTTTGTCTAATTAGTGTTTCAAAACTTCTCTTGGTAACTTATTCAAATACCTTTTTTATGCAAGAATATCTATATAACCAACATTATTATGTAAGAAATTATTTTCCTTGTGCAACCTTTCAGCTAAGCCCAATTAGAATATTACAAAAAATAATTAAAATAATACTCAGATATCTCATTATCTGTAGTGGCTGGATTGTCTTCCTTTGTTTCAGGATGATGGTGAGGATCCTTTTCTCCTGAATAGCAAAGTTATTTTAGTTGCTGGACCATGTTGCTGTTCCTGTTTTTACTCTTGTCTCCACTCGAACCCTGGATTTGGACTCATCTATTGTCAACACAGCACTGCAAACTTACTTCTGGTCTGATGGGCATCAATAGGCAGTCTCTGTTCCTTTGTTATGGTTTTGGAGGGAATTTCAAAAAATTATTTAACAGCCAAAATGTCCATTGCAAGAACAAAAGTCTTTACTGTACAAGGATTTGAAGGATTCTGCAAGCCACTTCTAGGAGCTGGCTTTTATTACCTCTGGTCTGGAGTGACATCACTGTCTTGCTAAGACATAATTGCACCAGTCCTGATTGGTACTTGCAAAGGGGGTGGGTTGGCTAGATTTTTTTCTTTTGAGACTCCACCTTCCACTGCCTTGATTTTTTTTAGCTTAAAGTTAATTTCCTTATAACTTTTGAATGCAATAACATAGCACCTCCATATGAGCATCTCTAAATTCAGCTCATTACAAGCAGTCTTTGGTGGTGTATCCCACTTTTGTGAGAGAAATATTTTCTGAGATAAGTTAATAATGACTGCTTCACCTAATGATACTACCACCTGTGCACACTCCAGTTCCCTCTTCTCCACCTCAAAGCTTTACCTTTTCAACCCTTGCTATATCCTCCTACCATCCCCAACTCTCCCACCCTCACATCTACCCTTCTACCTACTACCCGCACCTGCCACCCTTTCTACTCCTACTGACAAGGCCGTCTGGCTGCTTACCCCTCTTCTTGTCTCCTCTTACCCACTCCTTTCTTCTCCACTACTAAAATTATTAATTTTAGATAATTAAAGTATGTATTTTACTGTTTTTCTTAAACCTGGTCTTTGTATTACCACCTCTATATGTTTGTTCACCCCTCCCCACTGACGTGGAACCTTGTAAATGAGTGCCTTATGCTCTAAGGTATTGTAATTTAAGATCGAATAATTAACTAAATAAATAAAATAAAACAGCAGTTCTCAGCAAAGTCTTTGGAAGATAAACTGATACTTCTATTCCTCATGTTTTCAGCTTTAGAATAAAGTAGGGTTTCTCTAGAAAACCTTTTAGGACAGTTCTCAAAAGCATCAGATTCATTTGTAGGCAAATGGGTCTTTGTTCTTCCAAGGAAACACATTCATCAACCTGTCAAATCTATTTACTTCAAAACTCTTTAAGATGGTTTATTTCTCTTTAGCATCTAGTTGCACAATCAAAAATCATATCTTTGAACATGTCATGATGCCATCTTTTATTTAAGATCAAACTTAGGTACTTTAGCTTTTAGGGATTTGAAAAAAAAAGTAGATCATCAAATAACTCACATTCTCCGTAACTTGAATGTTTCAAATCCAGGCAGTCAACTGGCTAATATGTTCTTTATCCACTGTGTAAATTTCATGCCAGCAGCATATTGCATTGTTTAGTAACAAACACAAGTTTCTTTCAATAGTAAAAATTAACTGAAGGTTTATTTTCCCCTTCAAAGGTATTTGGTGTTGCCTGGCAGTACCAGAGTATCCATCACTGAGATGTCAGTTGCTTGGTTACCTTATCTCCAGTTTAGCATCACTGGGTTCTTCCTCATGTAAGCAAAAATTGAAGCAGTCTGTTAATATCATCCTTTAAAGAGGTTCAGTTTAAGGGAAACTTCATTTTAAATGAATAGTCATAGAGGTCATATCCCCTAAGTTTCATTTAGGCAGGATGAACTTTAAAGAAGTTTTCTTTTCCTTCTTTTTGCAGATAATTTTCCTTCTTCCTTAGAGAGCTCATGTAGACAAACATTTAAACCAGTTGTCTCTGTATTATATCCAAATTACCTTAATTAATAATTAAGAATTGTATAAAGAATATAAAATAGTAATCAAAGTAATAAAATTAAAATAATATAATTTTATAACTAAGGTTTTGTTCCCACATGCCCTTTTTTTACTAATGCATTTTGGTAAAAATATTTGTTCACTGAAGTTGATAATTAGCAAACACAAAAGTGCTGTAAGTCATGAATATCAAAAATCTTCATTTGCTAGATATGTTACAAAAGAGAGACATCAGGTTTCAACACTTAGATTTTTTTTGCTTTTGATAAGGTTTACAAATCAGAAGGAGGGGGATACTAGAACAGACAGCTTTTGGAAAAATAGGGGTGATGGATTTATAGACTCAATACATTGTCAAAAAGACATGAATGTAGTGAAGAGATTAAATGGATTAATTTTATGTAGTTAGTGTTTTCCATTAGCTTCATAAACTTCAATCAGTTGGTCTGGCAGCCCCCGCTGTTAGCTGGTTCATCTCTTACCTACATGACAGACAGCAGATGGTCCAAGTAGGAAATGCCCTATCATCCCATTTTCCCATCCTTGCCAGGGTTCCTCATGGCTCCATACTTCACTGCATCCTCTTCTCCCACTTTATAAATTACTTTTCCTCTGTCTGCTTTACCCCCCACATGCACATGTATGCGGATGATACCATCATCATTACTTTTGGACCTTCCACCACTGATGTACAATCCCCCCTCCAGCAGAACTGCAACAGGATACAGAACTGATTCCAGACAAACTATCTAAAATTAAATACTTAGAAAACTGTTACTATGACCTTCGGCTCCAGAGACTGACTGCACTCCAGTCCCCCCCCGCCTTATCCACCATGGATGGCTCATCCCTTGCAGAGGTCCCTGCCTTCAAATACCTAGGGGTTTGACTAAACAACCACATACACTTCATCATGTCACAATTTTATGGGTTGCAAAGATAACACAGGACACAGTTATTGGGTACAACACACCCATGGTGTGTTTTATTTTATTTTATTCAAAAGTATCAAAATACAGAAATAATAAATAGAAATAAACAGTTCAAACTGAACTAGAAAATAAACAATAGCTCAATGTTATTCCACCTTACTTCAGGTATCTATATAAAACAATACTCAGCTTTCCTGTTGTTTGAGATAAACCCCTGCTTCAGGCACAGGTCCTTCTCTTACCTTGTCCTCAGGTGAGTGAGACTGGCTGGATAGCTAATCTAACTCTTGGTGTTTGAGGAGGGTTTGTACAGCCCTGCCACTTATGAGAAAGTCGCTCCCATAACATCCAACTAGTTCCAGAATAGTTCCTAAATCAGGAAACTACTCCTCTATTACATAATGAGTTTTTACTTATGGGAAGTCCCTCTATAGGAAATCTCCTTCCTGAGGTCTTACTTATGGACAGTCCCATATTTTATATTTATACAAACAGAGCAAACATTTGTTGTATTTATACACATGCTGCATTGTTATAGCATGCACACTAGCCCTTTAATTTATATTGCAGGGCTCTATACATAATAGGGCTCCTTTAGAGACCTGCAATGTATCTTTATTCTTTAATTTGTTTAATTTATTCATTGTGTTTAGTTTATCTTGCAGTCCTCTCCTTATTCTGAGGGCTACTCTCTCTGTAAAGCATTTCCATACATAGGGATGTTCCTTCCCCTTTAAATCATTTGTGTTCTATGTTGTAGCGGAGCAACTGACTGCTAGACAATCATTGTCTAACTGATCTGCTTTAGGGATCTGTATGGATTTGGTAAGCCTGCCTTTCTAGCAGCCTTGACTGGCTGTACACATGCTACAGACTCTTCCTTGGCTAGCTGGCACCATTCTACAGCATATTTTACACAAAGCCAGCAACCAGGAGTCCTAATAATACAGGGGCATCATTAATTATTTACATAAATACCGTGCGGCAGCTGAAGTAAAAGAAAAGTTTGCCACTCGGTTCAAACAGTTCTTGCTTCGATGCAGGATTTCTTTGGCATAACATTCTACATAACAATGGAGCGGCAGAAAAATAATTAAAACAACATAAGCATAATGCCACTTTGTTTGTATTTAACTGCCATTTTAAATATTTCTAAACATTTCTACACCACATACATAAAAATGGCATAAGCATTAACTTAATTAAGCACTGCAGCACTTTAAACTCATAATATGGTCCAAAATGCACTCTATGCACTTTATTCAACTAGCACATTATATCTCTTTAAATGCACGTTATATCTTTTGGCATTAAATGCCATAAATGCACCTTATTTAATTCATGCCAGCTAGCTTTAGCCTGCTGCATGATTTTGAGGAGTTCTTGGCGAGGAATGGAAATTAGAACTAAAGGCAGTATGAAAAAGATTTAGTAAGAAATAGAAAAGAGTGATGTAGGTGGCAAACCTATGCCAATGGCTGAGAAAGGTAAAGTATAGTATAGGAAGATACTGTTGTGCAACAGATTTCAGTAGGTAAAAGAAGATGATAGGAAAGGCATCCCTCCACCGGGGTTATCAGACTGGCAGAATGAAGTTCTGCCACACACCACCTATATAGAGGACATCTGTATCAAACTTCATCCAAAACTTACAAACCATTACCGCCATAAAGGCAGCCTCCCTCTCCCTACATGTCAGGAGCTGGTTACAAAAATGATTCTCCCAGTCATTGACTATGCTGATGAGGTCTATGGCACAGCCAACACAAATTTCTATCCACACTCGACACTGTCCTTAACTCCTTCTGCTGTTTTGCCACTTCTGTCCCCCCCCCCACAGTCACCACTGTCTTCTCTATTCCTAGTTTTCCATTTCACCATTACCACACAGGAGGATGGTCCACTACATCTCCCTCATTGCCAAGTACTGGCTTAGGACTCTCCTCCTTACCTTTCTTCATGCCTATGACCTGTGAACCCCTCACCTTATTCCTTGTGTTTCAGTAACCAATGTTCTTTCTGTCTCCCACACCCCCACTCAGTGGCGGGTAAGTCTGCTTTCTCCTACCACCTCCCTTTCCTCTGGAATCATCTCCCCTCTGACCTTCACCTGTCCCTGTCACTCTCTTCTTTCAAAAGTCTCCTCTGACTTCTCCCCACTAACCAGTGCTCACACTTCTCCTCTTCCCTTGCTGCCATTTCACCCCCACACCCCAGACCAACAAAATGCCCACTCCCTTATGAACCCTTCAGCAAATACTGCTACCTCTTCTGGCTCCTAATGTTCAAAATAAGTATTCACTAGCTTAAACCTTATTTTTTGACCTAGTTTGCAGTATCAAGAGTACCTGTTTAGCTGTTTTAACTTAGGAGGTTAACTTGCTGTCCCAATGTATTCCATTGTGTAATTGCATGTCTTCTTTTCCCTAATCACCTGGTTGCACCTGGAAATGAACCTTGGTTCAGAGTGCCTTTCCCAGTTATCAAATTTAAAATAAAAATAAAATAAATAAGCTCAGCATCCAAGCTCTATTTTCATGAATGGTGATGATGTTTTAGCAGCATTATTCTGCATAGAGACTGCTCCCCCTCCAAAACAAAACATTCCAGTTCCAGACTTTATAGTGAATATTAACAATTGTTATTCATAACATATTTTATTATTTTATTTTCAAAATAGTTACATAAATTGGTTTAAAGGAATTCTTGAGTGAGGGTTTTCAGGAGGTACAGTAGTATGTTGTCCCTTTAAACATGTCACTGTCAGAATCACAAATAGCATCTGCTGAGTTCCCTTGCTGCTCATGCAGCTGTGAGCTGCTTTCATCAGCTGAGGGGGGAGCTTCCTGTTTTGGGTCCAGGCAGCTGCCCATGCCACACACCAGTGTGGTGACAAAATAAAGCAAGCATTATCTGGCATCATCTATTGCCTGGAGCAGGTGCTCAGATACCTCCTCTAAAGGAGGAAGAAGGAGGACAGTTTCCTTTTTACAAGATGGTCTCTGCACTAAACTGTACAGAAAAAAAATACAGACAAAAATGTTCAACTATGTGCCTCAGGCATTCACAAAAAGGAAACAATAACTAGTATCCCATAAAGACAGAGGGTCCAGGCAAAACAGAACTGTAAAAACAAAGAAAACTATTGTGTGCAGCAGATTACTTGGAAAAGATGATTTTGCAAAGGAGAGCACCCAGAAAAAGTGCTCAAAGGAGCAAGTGAAAGATGTGACGTGGACGGCAGACAAGCACTGCTTACGAGAAGTCGAGCACCGTAACAAGAGGACAGAATCACACTAACTATAGATAGGGCTGTAATTTTTTCACGGTAAAAAGCTGCCAAATTCACGGCATATGCACAGTGGAAAATAAGATATTTCACAGCACTTCACGCTAGTGGGATTGAACATGAGGGAATTCCCGCAATCACCCTGCCACATAAGACTAAATGTCTCAAACAATGAAAATAACCATGGTTTCCCTTCTTCAAAACAGTCTCCTCCACTGACCCCAATCCCCAGTGTCTGTAACCACGCAGCGTAAGACCCAATGCCTTAATCAAAATAACCATGGTTCCCCTTCTGTTAGCACTGTGATTTGATAAAGACCTGCTACAATGAGCAAAGAGTCAGCTTACTGTTCTGACGACAGATCGTATCAGAGGCTAATGTTAGATCGTATTGGAGGCTTCATGCCATGTAGGCAAATTTCTTGTAAGTTTTCTCCTCTGAGGACCCCATTTCCCAGTGTTCCTAATCGGTATCCCACTATGTGAAAACTTTTTCTCTGTGCACATTCGTAGCTGCCACTGACTAGGACAGAAACTTTAATGTAACAGCATTTTCACCCACACTCACCATGGTGATTTTTTTTGGTTTACTTTCGGTGCTTGCTCTACTGATGTACTGGGTAAGAACACAGAGCTTAGGTAACTTCCTAATTTGAGACAGGCAAATAAAAACAGTCGTTTCTGTCTCTGTTAATTTTTACTGCAGCAGTTTCTGCAGAAAGTCATTGAGCTCTTGGCTATTTTACTCTCTTGGGGGATTTTTACAGGAGACTGCCAATTTCACGGCATTGAGCTAATTTCATGGGAATCGTGAAATCTGTGATCCCCGTGAAAAAATTACAGCCCTAACTGTAGACTTTAGTATTGGTTTTGGACAGATGGAAAATATTGTATGGAAGCATTGGTCACTACTGCAAGCTAAACAACATGAGATAGAAGTATTAAACAAAAAACCCTGGTCATAGCAAAAAGGGTGAGAAACTTAGATAGTAGAATTGCCCACTCATTCAGCAAAATTACACCACAAAAAGGAGCCCGTTAACCAGATATAAGCCCAATAGCAGGCTTCTATCCATGTGGATCATTTCAGGATTGCAGAATTGCAGTAATAACAAAAAGAAATAATAGTGTAAAAAAAATTATAAAATTGAAGAAATCCAAATAAAGGAATGAATGACTTATTAAAAAAGAGTCCATTGGATTGCTAGATTTGGGACACTAGACTATGAATATGGTCTGAATGAGGAAGTAGATTGGGTGGAATTCTTAAAATTGGAAATGTATTTTGTACAAGAAAAGAGAATTTAGAAACCTGGGGGTTAGTAACTGAACCAGTACTGATAGAATCTGCAAGAGGGGTCATGTGATGGCAGCCTGAGAGGTGGCAGCAACCCTCCGTAGCTCCGCATCTCCGTTGCTTATCTCGGTCAATTAACTCAGTCCCCCAGCCTCTAAATGCGGTAGGATAGTCAAATTTTGCCTGGTTAATACTTGGGACAAGCACAAACGAGTTAAAAATGGAGGTGTATATGAAGAAGGCACCTCCGAAGCACTCACCCCCGCCCTTCCCGGAGAAAGACAAGGCCACGAAGCGTCCGAAACACCAGACGGCAGGCTCCAGTAAAATCAGCGCTGCCTCCGGTGCTCTCTCAGAGGAGCGGTTCCTTGAGGTGATGCAGCCCCTGCAGGAAAAAATTGCAGAGATCCATGATGACCTCCACCAGGTTAAAGCCTCTGTTCAGTCACTGACCATTAGAGTGTCCGACTCAGAAGACAAACTTGTCTCTTTGGAGAAAAAGCAAGATAGGAGTGATTTGACACTGTCTCTTCAAGGAAAGTGAATCAAAAAGCTCGAGGAGAAAATTGAGGACCTAGAGGGCAGAAGTAGAAGAAACAACTTACTAATCATTGGCATACCTGAAAAAGAAGAGGGAGCTGCCCCAATTCTCTTCCTCCAGAAGCTGTGTGAAAAAATTGCTGGTCCTTCCCCGAATGGCGCATCCTATGTCATAGAGAGGGCTCATCGGGCGCTTCGTCCTCCTTCACAGCCTGGTTCTCCTCCAAGGCCCCTCATTTGTAAGATGCTTAATTATCTGGATAAGCAGCATGTGTTATCGAGGGTGTGTGACCTGCAAGAAGTCCTTTGGGAAGGGCATAAAATCAGGATTACCCAGGATTTGCCACAGTCGGTTAGGATAAAGAGGCAAGAATTGCATCCTACTGTGACGAAACTGATTGCATCAAGTATCCCTTTCCACATGAAATATCCGGCAGTCCTTCATGTGAAGGTTGGTGAGAAGTGGATATCCTTTGACTCGCAGGAACAAGCGCAGCAGGAGCTCAGAAACCTCCTCCCGGACCTCTTTAAGTGAAAAGACTCACTGGCTGCATCCGTATGTATGTGGGGCACAGCGGTTTAATAATGTAGCTGGAAGAGTCACCAGTGTTAGAATGGACTGCCTTTCCTCGGATTAGTGACTGAGCATGAGTGGTTTGCTCCTTGGCAGGGATGTCCTGAAGACCAGCCCCCCCTCCCCCACCTTTTTTTTTTTATCTAGCCTTCCACCGCTTCCATATGGAGAGGGAGTGGAACTAAAACGAAAGTAGTACGGATAATTTGAAGGTGAAATCTCTTGAAGGACGCCTGTTGTTATGTTTAAAGCAGATGGCTGGGCAGTTGATTGGACTAGTTTCTCTGTTATATTAATGACTGTCTGGTTGCTATTCAAATGTTGAGGAACAATTGTATGCATAATGTTGGGGATTAAGACACGGGTTTACCTTATTCATTGTTCTTGGGGGGTGAGGGAAGGGTGATGGGGTGTTTCTATCGTCTTGGTAATGCTGTGACATTAATAGTCTCTTAGAGGATTGTTACACAGAGTGCAGAGCAAGCAATAGTCAAAGATTGTTTTATGGGGGGTTTTTAGGCAGGAAATGTAACAGTCGTTTGTGCAATGGGGTGTGAGAGCGATGGAGGGGAGGGAGTTGGAGGGTGGCTTGAATGCTCAGTAACTGAGCTAAGACATCACTTACCTGAAAGTGAATTGTGGTGCAGTTTTACAGAACTGGGGGGAGTGAGGGGTGGTATATTGTTTGGGCTTTTTGAGGGTTTTGAGAGGTGGGGATTTCAGAGTAAGATGGTATGTACGTTTCTTTTTCTGGTAGATTTTAGGGTTATTGGGGGGGTGGTTAGGCGTGTGCCTTTACCTTCTTCTGAAATGGTTTTCATATGGAGGTTCGATTGGTGCAGGGTGGGACTGCTGATGTCGAGGCGACTCGTATCATCCTGGTTCTTAAGGGATTGCTCTAATAACGGCTAATTACTATAAAATTGTAAGCTGAAATATTAAGGGAGCACGTGATAAATGCAAGAGACAAGTCATTCTTAGACATTTACATCAGCTACGTGCTGGGATTGCTTGCCTCCAGGAGACGCACCTCCGTAGGCAGGACGTTATCCTGTTTCTAAAGGGGTGGGTTGCACAGGCCTATAGCGAGGGGAAATCTACATCCAGTGGGGGGGGGTAGTGATATTAATAGGGAAAAAAACGCCATTTAGGCTGGACAAAGAGATTTGGGACCCAGCGGGCAGATATATAATACTATATGGGTGCCTGGAAGGGCAACGGATTGTCCTTGGGTCAGTATATGGGCCAAACCTCGAATCTCCCCAATTTTTTGTTAAATTATTAACCCATCTGGTGGTCAACCCACCTATTTTGAGTATACTGGGAGGGGACTGGAATGTGGTACCCTCTGCTGATATTGATACGTCTGACTCCAGGAAACGGGGGTTATCTCCCTCGCAGAGGGCACTGCGTGACCTTATGAATGGGGCGGACCTTCTGGATGTATGGAGAGTTCTCCATTGTGATGAGCGCCAGTATACTTACTTTTCACCCCCCTCACAAAACTTTTTCCAGTATTGATTTTTTCTTGCTGAGCTCCTTCGCACTGCGAGGGGTGGTGTGCGTGGACATACATGCTAGGGTTATCTCCGACCATGCACCAATCTCCCTTATCAACTTCATGAGATCGAATACCCATAGGGATGTTTTTTGGAAATTAAACAACCAGTTACTTCAAAAGTTGGAATCCCTCCAACACATTAAGAATTTTATGACCAACTTTCTGTGGGATAATAGGGGGTCTACCCCTAGGGTGGATTTGATTTGGGCAGCACTTAAGTGCTCCCTCAGGGGTGAGTGTATTAGATTATCGACAACAAAGGGTCGACAATTTAGGGAACGGATGGCTTCCTTGCTTGCACGCATAAGGGCTAGGGAATGCATTTTATCTAGATACTCCCCCGAAGAGGAGTGGGTTGCTTTACATCAGCTGCAGAGTCAGTATTCTGAACTCATACACCAGAAAGCAGAGCTTGCCCTAAGGTGCACTAAAATGAGATATCTGGATGCTGGTGAAAGAGCGGGCAAGCTGCTGGCCATTCGGCTTAGACAGGCTGCGGCCTCGCGAGCCATTCCCTGTATTATATCCGCCACCAGGGACAAGTTGTTGACATCCCCTCGGGAAGTGTCTGAAGCACTGAGGGCTTATTACCAGAGACTGTATTCTGAAGGCCAGGAGAGAAGGCCTACAGCCGGGGACATAGTTGAGTACCTGGAAGCTACTGATCTTCCTAGATTACATTCCCCAGAAGTGGAGCATATTGGGAAATTAGTGTCAGTGCAGGAGGTATTAGCTGCGATTGAGCAGCTTGTGCCAGACAAGTCCCCTGGCCCAGACGGACTATAACAATTTGTATAAAAGCTGCTCTCAGGAAATTGCCCATCTTTTAGTGGAGGTGTATAACCACTGGTTTGAGGAGGGGATGTCCGAGTCCAACTTCCTTAATGCAATAATTACCCTCATTCTCAAGCCTGGTAAAGATCCTATATACCCGGAAAGTTATAGACCCATCTCCTTAATTAATACCGATGTTAAAATCTTGGCTAAAATTTTAGCGATGAGACTAGGGCCGCTACTTCCCTTGCTTATCAGTAGAGAGCAGATAGGTTTTATGAAGGGCAGGTCTTCAGTAGATTACATACGTAAGCTAATATATGTTCTCTCGGCATCCAGGGACTCGGGTATTCCCTCTGTCTTGGTGTCCCTGGATGCCGAAAAAGCATTTGATAGAGTTTCCTGGGACTTTCTGTTTGAAACTCTGGCCTATCTGAGACTCCCTCCGAGGTTTATAAGATGGATCAAATTACTTTATACTACCCCGTCGGCACAGATTTGGGCTAATGGAACACTTTCAGCTCCCTTTCTACTTCAAAGAGGGACGAGGCAAGGCTGTCCCCTATCCCCACTATTATTTAATCTCTACCTAGAGCCCCTGATTAGGAGACTGTTAGCCTCTCCTAAGCTTCATGGTGTTGAAATAGGATTACAAAGGTACGACCTTTCGGCATATGCAGATGACCTCCTCCTACATCTACAATATCCAGCAGAGGGTATCCCAGAGCTCCTGGCAGAGGTAAAGAGGTTCTCTGCAGTTTCATATTATAAACTCAATGAGTCAAAGACCAAAGTCTTTCCCTTAAATAGCATTACGTCTCAATCGGCGCTTGGTAACTCTAGTTTGTTATGGGAGCCTAAATGTCTCATGTACCTTGGGATTAAGATTGCCAGGGAGATTCCCACTATGTTCAGACTCAACCTCACAGAGTTAGTGCACACCATTAAACTAGACTTAGATAGATGGAAGGATCTTCCTCTCTCCCTTTGGGGGCGTATTAACCTTATAAAAATGAACATTTTACCCCGAATATTATATCCCTTAGGAATGTTGGGCCTGTTCATCCCAAAGAAATGGTTTGATACGTTGAATCAAGTAATAATGGCCTTCTTCTGGAAAGCTAAGAGTGTTAGGTGATCCTATCTGAAGCTCTCGGCTCCCAAGGATCAGGGAGGTTTAGCAGCACCTTCTTTCTTTTCATATTACTGTGCACACCATTTGACAAGGATGTCTTATTGGTCAAGGGGGACACAGAGTGAGGAAAGACAAGGGTATGTACCATTATGGTTGGATGTGGAGCAGTCCCTGGCAGCTTAGCATCGTTGTTCTCTCTCCGCCCTTCTGTATGCAGCTCCGAAAGCAATTCCAAAGCCCCTTCGAAATGTGCTGCTAGGTTGGTCCATAAGGGCTCAGCATCAGCTACAAACCCATTTATTACAAAATTGGCAGGCTTCACCGGAGCAGCCGGTTGTGGGGAACCCTCATTTCTAGATTGGATGGAAGCCCATTCCTAGAGAATTTTTACCCTCCCTTAGTAATACCAAGCTTGGAGAAGTATATGAAGATGGCAGGGTAATATCATTTGCCCTCTTTAGAGCTAGATTCAAAGTGCCTGTCACAGCTTTCTTCAAATATGCACAACTTAAGAAGGCGGTCCTAACTCAGCTGGGTTCAGGTGGAATGACTTGGGGAGTAGGGGATGCTTTTGGTAAGCTTATGAGGGCGGCGAAGGAACCCCATGTGGTGTCTGCGGTATATAAAGTAATTCAGATGACAGATCCTAAGCTTCCACAAGGGGTGTGTTACTATTGGTTGCAGACTTTTCATTAAAGGCAGAATCACATTTCTGGACTACAATTTGGCAGACCTTGTATAGGTTTGTCAAACAGGATAGATTGCGACTGATGCAGTTTAATATAATGCACAACTTATACTTTACACCAGCCAAATTACACAAACTGGGGGGTAGGCCCTCTCCTGATTGTCCCAGGTGTGTCAACCATGTCGGGACTCTGTACCATATGCTGTGGACCTGCCCTTCAATTAAAAAGTTCTGGCTCGCTATTAAGAACTCCCTTGACCCCTTGTTGGGTTTAGATTCCTATATTACTCCAAGGATCTGTCTGATAAACCTGTTCCAGGAAAATATTTCTAATGTTAAGAAAGCTCAAATAGCTTTAATTTCGGCAATAGCCAAGTTAATCATACTGAGGCACTGGACAGAAGAATCAGTTCCCTCAATTATAGAGTGGCACAAGGAAATGCTGTTCGCCCTCCAACTGGAAAAGCACATTTTAACCATGAATAATCGATCTCAGACCTATCAGAGCAGGTGGGGGCACTTGGCCGCTTTGCTCACAATGTGGAAACCAGGTTAAGTCTGAGTAGAACTGCTCAATGTGAATGTGGTCCAGGGAGGGAATAGGTGCATGCCTGACAGGGAGGGATTAGGGAGGAGGGTGGATCAGGAGGTTGGGTTTCTATGTGTGGCACTCCAATTCATGATTCCTAGTTGGGGTTTTGTTGGGGAGCGACTATGTTTGACCATTTATTTGTTATTATGCCAGTTCTGATGTTACCAAATATTAATAAAGTTTATTGAAATAGAAAAAAAAAAGAATCTGCAAGAGGATGATGAGGCTAACATACTCATGAAGAATGATATAAGGTCAGGAGATATGATTTTAACCATGGCCAAGCCAACCACTGTGTCAGTTTTTAACACAGTGGCCACAATATAAGTGTTCCTATACCCTGGGACCACTTCAGTGGGTTGGGACCAGGGGTTGGGCATTTTTAGCTAACTCTGGTCTTCCAATATGTTCATCAGCAACATGGGAGAAAGAATTAGGACAATATGTGTCTCTTCACAGATGACACTAAGCTTTGTGGCTGGGTAGACAGCAAGGGGGTTAAGGAGATTAAGATATATTTGCAAAGGCTAGAGATGTGATCAAAGGTTTGGCAGTTTAAAGTTAACTCTAGAAAGTGCAACGTGATGCACATAGAGACAAGAACCCCAGAATAGAGTATTGGATGGGAGGTAGTAAAGGTAGGCATGATGTTTGAAGAACAAGAACTGGGGTCATTATCAGTGACTACCTAAAACAATCAAGCCAGTGTAACAAGGCCTACAGTTAGGTAAACAGGATGATGTGTGTATCGGAATGGGCACTAATGGCAGAAGGAAGTAGGTATTACTATCTCATTATAGATCACTGGTGAGGCCTCACCTGGATTACTGCATCCAGTTCCAGAGCCCTCACTTGAGGAAAGATAAGAACAGGCTGGGGACAGTACAATGTAGGGTAACCAAAATGATTTAGGGCTAACAGGGTAGATCTAGGTTACTAGGTTACAAGATTGGTAAGACATGAGGAGGCCGAGGTCCATCATGGATGTCTCCCACAACCGTGTGGGAATACTAGCATCGTACTGCTCCCCAATTAAGATGTTTGTCTAGTCTTTCTTTAAAAATAATAACATTCTTTGCTTCTACCACATGTTATGGGAGTAAATTCCATAGTTTTGCTGCTGTAATAGTGTAGTAGTTATCTCTTTTTTGTGTTGTTACTCTGGGGGTAAGAAGTTGCAACTTGTGACTTTTGAGGTTTGCAGTGCACAAAGTGTACTGTACCCCACTTTAGGATGCTAGAATTGGATTTTTTAATATTCTATATAACTGCAGAAGGTCTCCCCTGCTCCTTCTTTCCTCCAGTGTAACCAGGCCCATTTGTGACATCCTGTCAATGTAAGGCAAAGACCTGAGGGTAGGAATAAGTTTAGTGATTTGGTGCTGTACTTACTCGATTAGATTAATGTATTTTTTTAGATAGGCATTCCAAAATGGTGAGCAGAAATCCAAATGGGGCCTAATGTAAGCTTTGTACAACAGGATGATGCAGTTTTGCTTCTGTTGACAAACGTACATTTAGTGCAGTTCAAGATCATATTTGAAGTTTGGGCAACCTTTCTGCAGTGACTACTGGGGGAGAGGTACTTATTAATAATTATTCCCAGATCCCTTTCCTTTGTTACTACTTTGTGTGGTTGATTGTCTAGTGTATAGATACTGAGTGGGTTGTTATTGCACATGTCTCTTGGCCTCCAGATGCCTCCTGCATGCTGGCATTCTGACCCTCAAATTACTACTCCACAAACTGCCTGTCTATTTAACGTCTCTCATACACATCTCGCATAGCACCTACTCTCTAAGGAAATCCAACCTTATCCTACTAGGTGTTCCCAGGACACGTACCACAGCTGGCCAAAGAGCTGTCTCATATGCCCTCCCAAACATTTGGAACCAACTACAAGCCATGCTGAAGCTAACCAGCATCATATCAATTAACTCCTACAAAACACTAGCTATCTCTAAATTAAAAGACATATGTAGATGCTACTAGGCACCCAACTCCAAATCAACTTCCTAGGTACCAACTGGCCCTCTGCTTATTAAGCTGAAATGTGTTGCAGAATTTAGGGCAAGGTTAAATCTGGAATGTACTGCATATATAGCAAAAGGACTTCTATTGTGTATACCTCTTGCATTATATATTTTTTCTTTGTTGTTCTACATTTTATATCTCCTGTCTATGTAATTGCGAACTGTATGTGTATGTGCCTCAGGACCTCCTTGTGAATGAGCTTGCTCAACAGAGTCTTTCCTGCAATAAACTTGAAACTTGAACTTGAACATGTGCATAGTCCTTCTAAAGGCTGTGAAATACCTGTCATTGGATGTAATTTGTGCTACTAGCAGTGTCGGGTGGATATCTGACCTGTTACTAAATTAGGGGCTAAGCATTAATAGCTGCTGTATTTTCCTAGTAAAGCTTGTAGTCAGGGACGCCTGGTTGCTTGTCGCATGACTCCAGGGTCCCGACTACAAAACGCTCGTGGTGCGAGTGGAGCAGAAACTTAGCTGATTGAAATTAACGAAACGCCGGTACCACCTTCAGACCTGTGAGGCAGCCAAAAGCTGCGAGACAGGCAACAGTTCTGTGGAAAAAGCTGTGTTAGTGTTCTAGCTCATATTTTAAACCTATTCCATATGCAATATTAGCGAACAGCTGACAAACAACTTTACTTCAACTTGTCCTTCTAAGGGCTGTGAAATACCTGTCATCGGATGTAATTTGTGCTACTAGCAGTGTCGGGTGGATATCTGACCTGTTACTAAATTAGGGGCTAAGCATTAATAACTGCTGTATTTTCCTAGTAAAGCTTGTAGTCAGGGATGCCTGGTTGCTTGTCATGTGACTCCAGGGTCCTGACTACAAAATGCTTATGGTAGCGAGCATACCGCAGGCGAGCACGTGGAGACGCATGCAGAGACGCGCGTGTCAAGCATGTCTAGCAGTGACTAGCAGGACATCAGGTCAGTTTAACTAATATTTGGTAAAGTAAATGAACATATTCTATTTTGAGGTCCTAAACTGGACTCTAAATTTAGTGTTTAAAATGAATTCTGAGACAATTCATATGGTGACCTACACACTCCTTTCTGGATCTGCCTTACATGTTTGCACTGTTTGTGGGCGTGTAATATGTAACGCACCTGATACTAGCAATTTGGAAATTGTAACAAACTGTTCAAATTGTATGTTACTTGAATTAATGAAAAAAGATTTAGAGGTTGTTATCAATGAACTGAATGCAGTAAAAGAGATTAAGGAACTAGAAAATTATAGAGATAATATTGTTAGAAATCTTCCCAGCACACTGCCTATTCAAGTCCCAAGCTCTAATACTTTTCAAATACAAATCCCAGTTGAGTGCCCTGACTCAAATAGATGTCTTCACAAGGCAATCTCTGCAGAATCAATACATCTTAATTACAATACTGTAGTTCTCCTCAGTCTGGCAGACTTTCACTTGCTACTAATCAAGAAAACTGTAGAGCAAATTAAAAATCTTATAATAAAAGAAGGAGAGATGTCTAGGTGGATTCACATGAGGATGGTTGGGAAAATGTTCCTAACGAAAATATAAAAAAGGCAGATGTGCTGATTTTGTTCATTTTACATCACCAACAGTTTTATCTGAAGTTAATTTAAATAGAGATAACCATATTTAAAATAACAGATATTTTTGTTTGTTAAATGATCAAATGGAACAAGAAAATCCAGCTGAATCTTCTTCTACAAATCTGCCAACAATTATCATTGGAGATTCTATAGTGAAATATATTAATTCTTATATAACAAATTCTGAAAATGAAGTGTCAGAATTTTCTTTTCCCAGAGCCAAAATTGAAGACATAGCAGACAGGATAGATTCTCTCATATCAGGCTCTTCAAATGTTATCCTACATATGGGTACAAACAATGTTGGCCACACTCACGAGAAAGACATCTGTCTAGAATTAACTTAATTAGGAAATAAAATAAAAGCAAAAAAACATTGTAATGTCTTTATTTCCAGCTTATTACCTATTCCAAGAGCTAGGATTGAAAAGAATCACACTATAGAAATGATTAATGCCAGACTTTCAAAGTGGTGCTCTCCAGGTAATCTAGTTTTCATTGATCATTGGAAAATTTTTATTTCTAATTCTAGTTATTTTGCTAAAGATGGGCTACATTTAAATCAACGAGGAGCCATGAATCTATGCACTTTCTTTTGCTCTTATATTCCCTCAATTATTTTAAACTAGCATCTAAGGGGGGAAATATAGAGACAACTGTTTCCTTGTTATCATCTGTCTCTGTTCATGTTGACAAAAATAAATAAAATCTAAAATTTATGTTGTCAAATGCATAAAGTTTGGTTAATAAAACAAATGAACTACTTTTAAGAGTCAGTACTGATAAGCCTGATGTTATAGGCATTAAAGAAACTTGGTGGTCTAGTGATCATGCATGGGAAACTTATATCCCTGGCTACTCATTATTCCATCATAGCAGATCAAACTGGAGAGGTGGTGGTGTAGCATTCTTTATTGCCTCATCTGTGTGCACATTTGATATCTTGCATAAAATTCAAAAAGATCATTCTTTGGTGGAATCTGTTTGGCTTAGGCTTAAACAACCAAACACTGATTTAATTGTGGGTCTCTGTTATAGACCACCTGACTTGAAACCAGAAATATTAAATGATATTATTGAAGAAATGTCATCAGCTGCTGAATTAGGAAATATCTTGTTTATGGGTGACCTTAATTTAGGTGACATAAATTGGTCAAATAATTCTGCCAAAACTAATTCATCAAAAATATTTTTGGACTCCTGTTTGGAATTGAATTTAGTTCAGCATATTTCATTTCCAACCCATGAATCAAATATTTTGGACATTGTCTTAGGTAGTGATCCTATAACTATTCAAAATAGTCATCCCTCAGCTCCTTTAGGTAATAGTGACCATTGCACTATCAATTTCAAAACTCATCACGTCCAATGGGAAGCAGATAATATCACAAAAATATTTGCTTTTTATAAAACAAACACTATAGCTTTGAATAACTATCTTGCTGCTATTGATTGGTCTGCTATGTTAAGTAATAAAAATATCAATGATATGTGGAATTTTTTTACCACAACAATTTTGAATGCTACTTATACATTCATACCTAAGGTTACAAAAAAGAAATTAAGTCATTAACCACAATGGCTTAACTTAAAATTACAGAAATTGATAAAAAAGAAAAACAAATTATATAAAAAATATCATTACAATAAATGTGACAGAACTTTAATTGCATTCAGGCATGTTCAAAACATGTGTAAAAAAGAAATCAAAAAGGCCAAAATACCTATGGAAAAATCATTAGCCGAACAGGCACAAAAGGGAAACAGTAAATTAATGTTCAGTTACATCAACTCCTTAAAAAAAATGTGCAAGGTTGGCCCTATTAATTCTGGTACTAAAAGTTTATATCATCCTAATGATATGGCTGAATTCTTTAACTCGCAGTTCTGTGAGGCCTTTTCTAACAATAATGTAAGTTGAAATGCCACATTAGATGTCCAACCAGCTCATGATGTAGATATACCATTAGAGACCACCAAATCTAAATTGAAGGAAGTAAAAAGAGGATCCTCTGCCAACCCAGATGGAATCTCTGGTGATTTAATTAATTTAATGAAAGATAATCTTTGTGTCCCTTTAAAAATTCTTTTTGACACAAGTTTAAATATTGGACTGGTTCCAACTGGATGGAAATGCACCAATGTAATACCACTATACAAAAAAGGATCTAAAAGTATTTCAGATAACTATCGCCCCATTAGTTTAACTCCAATCTGTTGTAAAATTCTAGAACGAATCATTAAGGATGATCTAACCTCTGCCACTGCAATATTAGATCAAACTCAACATGGATTTATTAAGGGACAATCTTGTATAACCAATCTGATGTTTCTATGATTATGTTAGTCAAAAATTGGATGAGGGCATTCCCTGTGACATTATTTTTTTGGATTCTAAAAAGGCCTTTGATTCTGTTCCTCATTGGGATGTAATACAAAAACTACAGCTTCACAACATCGAACCAGTTTTTGTTAGATGGATCACAAACTGGCTATCTAATAGAATGCAGACAGTTGTAATAGATGGCCATGTTAGTAGTTGGAAAGATGTTAAAAGTGGTGTTCTGCAAGGATCCGTCCTGGCTCCTCTTATCTTTCAGGTCTTAATATCTGACCTTTCTACAAATATCAAAAGTATCTCCATCAAATATGCTGATGACTGTAAAATTTGTAATATTTGTAGGAGTGAGTCTGCCTTCGAGGTAATTCAGGAAGACTTAAAGATGCTTGAAACTTGGTCCCAAAAATGGAATCTTTACTTCAATACTTCTAAATGCTGTGTCTTGCACTTCAGAAAAAAGAACTCTAAACATCAATACTTTCTTTATTATAAGATGTTAGTTAGTAAGGACAGTGAAAAAGACCAGGGAATTACTGTTGATGTTGGGATGACATTTGATTCAAATATCACTAACACAATAAGTAAAGCTAATAAGTTATGGTGTGCAATACGACATAATATTACATCAAATAATCCAGATGTGCTACTTCCTTTATATAGAGCTTATGTAAGACCACATTTGGATTTTGGCTCACAGCTGTGGAGTCCATATAAAAAAAGGAAGCGGTCAGAACTGAAAGAGTTCAGAGAAGGATAACTAAACATCTAGTATCCTCTAAAACAATTTCTTATCCAGACAGACTGTTAAAATTTGACCTAATGTCTCTGGAAGATAGAAGGGCAAGGGGAGATCTCTTGCTTTTATGGGACCTACATAACGATGAACATTTGTTTGTTGAAAGTGGTCTTGACCTAAAACAGATTAAGGTCAATATCAGAGGTCATCCACTTCAAATGACTAGAAATAAATGTAATACCAATTTAAGGGCTCACTTTTTCTCTCAACGAGTTGTTGAACCATGGAATAAATTACCAACTGCTGTTGTCATTAATGATAATAAGCTCACTTTTAAGAACATACTTAATACCTTCAGGAAACTGAATAAATTTCCAAATTGGTAATTTTAGGCTCGAGGCCTTTATGGGCATTTAGCCTTTTTTGCCTCATACTGTTTCCTAGTATGATTTCTAGCATGTGAAGGACAACACATTTATTTAAATTCAAGGACATTTTATTGTCTTTTGGCCATGTTTCTATTCTTTTTATGCCACTGGCTAATGACAGCTGTTTTTCTATCACAGAAGCACAGAAATCTTATGTCAGAAATGGACCTCATTGGTCCATTGAGTCTTCCTTTCCCCTCTCACCTACTCATCTCCACTCTTACAGGCCCTTCCCTTCCCCTTACTTCCCAATCCCATATGTCTGGCCCATGGTCTCTTAAACCCCCCACTGTTTCGGTCTCCACCGCCTCTTCTTGTAGTTTATTCCAGGCCTCTGCCACTCTCTCCATGCCGAATCTCCCCCTCACATTTCCTCTATATCTTCCACCTTTCAGTTTTAGGCTATGGCCTCTGGTTTTCCCCCCCTCCTTCCATCTGAACAAGATCCCCTCCTTCACCTTATTGATCCCCTTCACATATTTAAAAGTTTTGATCATTTCCCCCACTCCCTTTTAGTCTCCAATGGGTACAGATCCAATTCCCTACACCTCTGTTCATATAGTTTCCCTGCATACTGTGCACCATCTTTTTTACTCTTCTCTGAACCCTTTCCATCCCATTAATGTCCTTGCATTGGTGCAGTCTCCAGAACTAGATTCTGTACTCCCAGTGTGGTCTCACCATGACCTTGTAAAGAGGCATCAGAACCTCTCTCCTTCTGCTAGTTATGCCCCTCCCAATGCATGCCAACATTCCATTTGCCTTCCCCACTGCCTTGCTACACTGGCTAACCACCTTAAGGTTGCTTGATACTATAATCCCCAGATCCCTTCCTGCTCTGTTTTTTTTTTATTTCCTCCCCTCCTAGAGTGTAATCTGTTCACGGGCTTTTGTGCCCAAGGTGCATTACAGCACTCATTTTGGTATTGAATTTTAGCTGCCAAGTTTCCCACCACCCCTTCAGAGTACACTAGTCATGCTTCATAGCCTCTACCCCCCCTGGGTTGTTCACCCTATTGCAGATTTTCATATCATCTGCAAACAGGCACCATCTTCCCTTTAGACCTTCTGCTATATTACTGATGTATATATTTAAAAGGAGGGGTCCCAGAACCAACCCTTGTGACACCCCACTCATTACCCCCTCATCATGAAATGCATCCCATTTACCACCACTCTCTGACTCCTGCCGGCCAACAAGTTTTCCACCTACCTAGTTATTTTGTGTCCCACCCCTAAACTTTCCAGCTCATTTACTAGCCTTCTATGAGGGATGGTGTCGAAGGCCTTACTGAAATCCAGATAGGTCAAGTCCACTGCCCCCCTCCCTGGTCAATCACCTGCATCACCCAATTGAAGAACTCTATCAGGTTTGTCTGGCAGGACCTCCCATTCATGAATCCATGCTGACTTTCATCCTGCAGTTCACTGTCCACCTGGTAGTCCACCACCCTTTCCTTTATTAGTGCTCCGTCACCTTGCCCACCACCAAGGAGAGACTGATCAGGTGATAATTTTCTGCTGCCTTTTTACTGCCCCCCCTTGTCCAGTGGCACCACATCTACCATCCTCTAGTCCCTTGGCACACACCCTGTATCCATGGACAAGTTAAACAATCTTGTCAGTGGGGCTGCCAGATCCTCCCTCAGTTCGCTGATTACCTATTGTGTCAACTTCCCCACTGAGTTTAGTGTCATCAGCGATTCTGGCCTTGTGGTTCTGAATGCTCTTATTTATGTCACTGACAAAGATGTTAAACTGGGTTGGTCCAAGGACTGAACCCTGTGGTACTCCACTGCTAACCTCTCCAATAGAAGAGAGGTGACAGCCAACTCAAACCTGCTGTTTTCTGTCTTCTAGCCAATTGCTGATCCATCTGACCAGGGGAGTACTTAACACTATTTTTATCAGTTTGTTGATAAACTCACAGTGTGGTACCTTATCAAACACTTCACAAAAGTCCAGAAGAATAATATCCACAGACTTTGTATTATCAAGGCTAGTCCCAATGTAGCTATAAAAATTTACCAGACCAGTGGTACATGAGTGACCACTGGTGAATCCATGTTGGTGATAGTCTGTGAATCCCAATAACTGAAGTTCTGACTCAGTTTTGCTCTTGACTACTTGATCCATGGTTTTTCCGTTGAGTGGATGTCAAACTGATTGGTCTAAAGTTAACTATGTTTTCTCTTGCTCCCTTCTTATGTATAGGGACCACCAGAGTTTCTCCAATCTAAGGGCACCTGGCCAGTTGAGATAGATTTGTTAAATATGTTTGTAATGGGATATGCTAGACTGGCTGCTGCCTCTGTGATTATTCTTGAACTGAGATTGTCATGGCGTGGTGAAGAATTGACCCTGAGTTTTTTATGGCTGCTACCGTTTATTCCTCAGTGAAGCATATGCTAGTAGAGATGTTGCTGTTATTGGGTGGGGCAGTTTGCATATGGTTAAAGACTGAGCAAAAGTAGATGTTAAACTCCTGGGCAATTGTTGTCGCCTCATTTATTGTTACATCATTCACAACAATGGGCCCCAGCTCATTTCTGAAGTTATTGTAACTGTTAACATAGGCATAGAATGTCTTATTGTTTTCCCTGGTGAGTGCTATTCTAAATTCTATTCCAGTCTTTTCATGTTTGATAAGTTATTTTAATTTTTTTGGGTTCTGTTTTGTACTTTGAGTAGTTGCCTGTGTTGTTGTTTCTTTTTAATTTAACATAGGCTTTTTCCTTTGCTTTGATTTGTCATTTTACAGCATTGGTTAACTATAAAGGAATTCTACCTTTGCTGTTGTGTTTTTTTAAGAATGGTTCACATTTTGATTCTGCTATCTGTGTCTGATAAAGATCAGCTCAGAACACTGAACATGTACTTGGTGGAGTCCAGGTGAGAGAGGGAAGTTATGATTGAGAACTTCAAGTTCCTGAAAGGAATGAACATGGTAGATTTCAAGGAATTATTTAACATGAGTAGTGGATCAAGAATATAGGGGCATAAGTGAAAACTGTTATGGGGCAGTTCAAAAGGGCCGTTAAAAAGTTTTATTTTACAAAAAGATTTGTGGAGCTGTAAAGTAATATTAACATGCTAACATACTAAAATGCCAGCAGAATAGGCCTAACGGTCTTTCGTGTCTGCTCGTTTGGTCAGCCCCCACCCTGGAAGCTGACCTTGCTGCCCTCCTTGCCTTCTCTGGCTTCTCCCTTCCCAGTTCCAGATATTATCACTGCACTGGATTTTGCTTCCAGAACCCTTCCCTTGTACCTGTCCCACCCCCTCTTGAACCCCTCCACCATCTCTGCCTCCACCAGCCCCCTGGGCAGCACATTCCATGGCTCCACAACCCTCTCAGTGAAGTAGCACCTCCTCCTTTCTCCCCTGAATCTTCCCCCTCCAGCTTCCACCCATGCCCTCTAGTTGTCCCCTCCTCCTTCCTTTGAAGCACCCTAATCTACCAGCTGATGTGGTGGGCATCAACACCAACAATGGTTTCAAAGACTATTGGGACAGAGTGAAGGACTCAGTCATTACTCATGGTGGCAGGAGTAGGGTAGGGAGCATTGAGGTAATAGTGTGGGCTATAACCCTCTATTGATAATAGGTCCCAGGTTAGACTGAGTTAGAAGGGCAGACTGGATGGATCAGTGGTCTTTTTATGCTGTTATTGTCTAGGTTTTTGTGTTTCCATGACCCATTTTATAAGAATATTAAGATATTTCAGAGTGTTGGTTGTGCTGGATTTACTACACTTTCATTTGTAATTTTTTTTATTTTTTTCATATATGTCATCATACAGACATTACACAGATAATATAGTCAGGTACGGAATGGTTACAGGAAACAAAATAGTTACAGAGAATATAATGGATGAGCACTATAAAGGGGGGACAGGAAGTCAAGGATGGGATACAGAAGGGGGCAAGAAACAGAGGGTGGGTGGTGGTCTCAGAGCATAGAAGATGGTGGTGAAGTTAATACTTTCACAACAAGGTGCAAGGAAAAAAGTTATATGACACACCTTCCAGGGGTTGTGACAGCACTAGTGAAAGCGGTGACATTGGGTTAGAGATCCAGTATTCCTATGTTTCTACCATGGGTCAGGTCTAATTCCCATACCAGAAATCATTTGGGCAGGATTCATGCAGGATGTATTTACTACACTTTCAGGGACTGAAGACATTTGACTTGCAGACTTGTGCCTTACTACACCCCTGGGCATGTGGTAAAACAGATATAATCAGAATCCCATTTTGTCTTATTGCTTATTATACATTCACTCAGCATTGTTTGAGAATGTTGTCATATTTCAACTAATCTTCTGTAGTTGAGCATTGGTAGCAGATTTTCAGTTGTATTGTTATTTAGTTGAGATTAAGTAGTTGCTCACTTATTTTTAAGCAGTGCTCAACTTGCTGAGCATTAGGTGCTACTTACTTCATTTTCAAAATGATCCTCAGTAACGGGAAAAAATGGCATCGTGTTTCAACCAATATTCTGGCAGTATAGCCTAGAGGTTAGAGGAACAAGGTGTGAATGAGCTTGGTACATCCAGCAGACCTGACCTGAGTTTGATTCTCACAATCTCCACTTGCATACTGTGTGACTCTGAGCAAGTCACTTAACCGCCCAGTGCTCCCAGGTCGCCCCTTAAAACAGGCACTTATGCCTAGTGGGCCTTACCCAGTTACCAAAGACTAAAATAAAATAATAAATATTCAATTTTTTCAGCCTGCAAAATATTCCTAATCCTATTGATTTCATCCTGTGTTCATCAACTTTACAAGGAGTATGAAATGCAGTGATTGTCACATGACATGGGAGGACAGTCCCCATTATTAGGGATGTAAGTTTGTCATGGATGAGGTTTTAATGATTCATTGTTTGTTCATGAAATCATTAGTAAACAGTAGTAAATGTTGCGGCACTGTCATCATTGCTACATTCTGATGACACTAGTGAAAGTAATGGAAGTCCTGAATAAAGATCAAACGTCATGGAATCAATGATGTGTATGACTGCCATGACAAACTTATATCCCTACCCATGATGAATGACTGCTTTTAGGAGAGAAAAAGCAAATGCACTGACTGGTTGTTGCCAGGTGATATGCCAAACTCCTATTGTCTCATATTAAATCTGGTCAAATAATACAATGGTCTACACTTGAAGGAAACACCAAAGTAGAACTGGATGTAGTGGAAAGGAAAGAAACTTGTGGGTCATAATATATGAGGAGTCAAGCATGATATGCAGTGTAGTGTCCACTGTCAAATAATTCCAGCATAGCTGACTCAATAGTGTGGAGGGCTGAGGTATTGAATGCCTTACCTCCTGCCATGCATGCAACCCATGTTTAGAAATGAATATGAGTTGCCAGGGGTCAGTGGTGTGGGAAAGGACTGAGTGTCCCAGGGACTGCTCTCCTTTCCCAGGGAGGGGTGGCCAGCTGACTTGTCTATTGACTGCCACTGGGTGGATGCCAGGTGATCGTGTAGGCAATGAGTGACTCAAAGGTAGATAGTGCTTGCCTCCATCTGGATATCCTGATGTGCAGCTGCAGCAGGGGCACCTGTGAGAAAATGGAAAAAGTGACTCCGAGATGGACCTCTGCTCTGCACACCAGCCTGGACCCATGCCACCACCCAAATGCCTGAACCACTTTGAAATGTGGACTGGGGGGGAGGATGACCCTCCCTCTCTAACCCCACCAATAGGAGAAAACTGTGGGGGACTCACTCACTTGGGGGAGGTAGGGGCCAGCCGTGGGGTGGTGAAAACAAATGTGGAGTCTCTGGAATGGTAAAACATTATATGGAAAGAAAGAAAAAAAGTCCAGCAGAATGCTTTGGTAGAGGCAGTTAAAATAATATTGCCACTTTATAAGTCCTGGTCTGACTTCACCTGTTTCGCTGAGAGTGGCCAAAGAGCAGCATTGGTGGGTGGATGAAACGTACAGCTATGGAAGTTCAGGTTCCCTCAGTGCAAAAGGGACATTGAGACAGTTGAGAGGGTACAATGCCAGACCAACAAAGCAATCAAGATTATAGAGGAGAAAAACTATGGTATGAGAAGAGGCTGGTGGCTCTAAACATGTTCACCTTGTATAAAATATACTGATGGGTGACATGATCTCAGTCTTTCAGATGCTCAAGGATACTGACAAGTTAATATAAATATAGATGATAGATGCGATCTGAAGGTCCAATGTGTAAAATGGAGGACTTTAATGCATAAAAAATACAATACTAATATTCTGATCAATAATGCAAACTTCACTCATTTACTGGGAGTGGCTGATCCCTATAGCAACAGTCACCATGCCACACAATATGCCACTTTCCCAAACCATTATACATTTCACACAGTTTTTCCCATTAAACAAGTGCTGTGCAGAATGCAGAATTCCACCAGCGGAATTAGTGTGGAATGATACTGTTTCTTCAGTCAAATTTTACCTGTTGTGATCTGCAGAATTATTTTCTGTGGAACAACATTTTTCCACAAAAAATCATTCCACAACAATTTTCAAAGAAAATATTGAGACCCATGGAATATAATACCATAGAAATGTAGCAGAAAACCCATTCTGCATTTTACTGCTGTTGAATTCCACTGTGCCACTTCTAATGACATTCAGCAGAATTTTGGCAGAATTTCAAAAATTACACAAAATTCCATTCTGCCAGAATTTAAAAATTCTTCACACCAGTACTTTAAACCCCGCTCTAGTGCTTAACTCTAATTACAGTTTTGAAAATAAGAACCTTTTTTTAACAGTTTTGTGGAAATTTTAACCACTCTTAAAGCAGAAGTACTAGATAATCAGGAAGTGATTATCAAAATTCAGTTTTTTTGGCTTGAAACATGCAGCCATAGTTTGGGTTTCCATATTTGTAAATATTTTTTTTCTAGCAATCTTTAGTTTTTCAGATATTTAAAATTTATTTTCATTGTTCTGGATCCACAGTAAATATGGCTGCTACCTAATTTGCAACTGAACTCCACCCTCATGTCACAGCATGTCTTTTGTTTACTTCCATGGGACCCTGTACTGCATTTTCTCACTGTTCCTGTGTAGTACTGTGAGTCATGCACATGTGTGGTTGGCAGCAGAGGGTTCCAATTCAACATGGTGGGTGGGAAAATGTAAACAAAAACCAAAAAAAATGGAGCAAATTATGGGGTGATAGTACAGCCAAAACAAGAAAGATTACTAGGTAAGTGCTAACCAAAGCAAAGGAAACAAACTGTTACAAAAGATCCATTTTTGTTATCTAGTACTGTTGCTTTAAATGGAATCTCTTTAGCTTTACCCTGAATGTACTTGCAGGTAAGGCTGTACAAATTTATACATAAAAGAAATTATAGAATAGTAGTGTGTTTGAAATCCCTATGAATGTTTGCATGTTACACAGCATTATAATTCATCCCTCTTTTAAAGCTGTGACCTATGAAACCTAGTGCCCCATCGGACACTAATTTGCTGTGTTACTATGTAGATATCATATATACAGTAGTTACCTCTTGCTGTGCATGGATTGCCATCCATGCTAAAAAAAAAAAAACTGTTCTACCACAGTTCAAAGGTCACAGAATGCTACAGTGCCCTTCTGTAGTACAACAGCTTTTTAATTAGAAAATAATCTCAGGCCTCCTCTCATTTTACTTCCTCCCCCCCACCGCTCCATTGAGCACAATGTTCTGTTTTATCATTTAAAAAAAACAGAAACCCACCCTCACCTGGGTGTGTTTTTAGAAGCTGGGTTAAGGGAGGATTTCTGCATTTTTAGTTAGAAACTAAAAGTAAAAGTCTCTTGAGAACACAAATGCAGCATCATTATTAATGTTTCAAACCAAATGCTATACAAAATAACGTATGTGCAACCATGGACAATTCAGCTGTGTTTCCATCTTGCAGTTTTGGGTGACATCATAGAACCCTCAGACTTTGCTCCCAAGTTTGTTACAATGTCTTGAGAACCTCTTAATGGAATCATGTAGAGAATAATGTATGGGCAACAATATACAACAATATACAACAAGGCTGTGTTTCCAACAGGGGGTGAGAAGACATCATAGACCTTAAGAGGGAAGCTCAAGTGTCTCAATGATGTTATGTCACCTTGAGATGGCAACATCAGCATTGCTGCATATGGCTGCTGATACATTATTTTGTGTAGTATATGCTTGTTTTAAAGCATTTACCGTCTTTCTAATTCTGTATTGCACCGTGGTGAAAAAAAAAAACAGTAAACAGGCTATGATTAAAGATATTTAATATCATTTAAGCATTGTCTTATTAGGTCACATTACCCTTCCCCCAACGTGAACAGAAAGAGACAAACACCATGCTTTGGAGAAAATGGCCACAGACATGTGTTTATTAAACAACTGTAGGACCAGTTACAGTCAAATCAGTCTGATGTGTGCAGCAAGATATTCATAGCATTTCATTCTTCAAATAAAATATTAATAATACAGCCATCCCCTTACCCCTTGTCCCGATAGAATGGGTACAAACCTCATGACATACGCTGGCCTCCAGAGCATGAAGGGTGGCTCCTGGCCAGGTGCCGAAGTATTCTCCCCCCCATCGGAGGGTGCTGCAAAACTGCAGGAATGCCCAAAGAGGCTATCCCTCTGACTGCCCACCTTAGGAGGAACTCCAAATGTCTAGGCACTCAATTCTTGCCATCCCCAGGGTATACTGCCTGCAAAGACATGGGATTCTGTTATCCCTTCGGTACATAACTTGCAAGACTACTATGTTGCCACCTAGTACATGACTGTGACAACCTATTGCTAATCTATCCAAAACCAAATCTAATTATTTTTTTTTTGCTTTATTTTTATTCCACCTTTCTAGCCACTCAGCCCCACTCCTTCAGACTAGATCATTGCCCGGTGACCCCCCCCCATGGAGTCTGCCCCTAGAGTGTCAGGCATACTCCTATATCCCCTCCTTACCTTCCTTCTGGAGTGCCTGCACATTGGGGTCTGCCCGTGGTAGGTGATCTGGGAGATTAGGTCAGTCATCTTGGGGTTGACCGGGGTGTTTTCTGCTTTGCTCCCTTCTTAAGTCCCACTACCCCAAAGGTTGTTGGCATGTAGGACTGACGTCCAGGCAGATGGTGTGCTGATGCATGTCATTGCCAAGTACCCATAACGTCCTCCCCATCCCAGTCCCAAAGAACCACCTGTGCCTCGATGCCTGTGCTTCCACAGGCACCGGTGGGTCGGGTGCTCAAAGCACCCCAGAAACCCACCCCTGGTGGAGGAGATTATCCATTGGGATGCTCAGTCCTCCTCTGCCCCTCTGACCCCCGGTGGCCTGAGTCAGTACCCGAACCTGGGTCACCAGCACGGTGCGAAGTGTGGTATCCAGCGCCTCAGCCCTCAGTGCCACTGGGCTGACCAAATCTAATTTTTAAACCCTACCAGAGAAGACACAAACCAGAAAAATACTTGGGGGGGATAAAATTCTCTCTCAGCACCTTAGGTGACCCCATAGTGAGACAGTGAGTTGCCTATGCTCCACTGTTCCACTCCCAGCTTATAAAAGGGTGGGTTTTGGTGGCATTCCAAACAACAGGAAAGCTAAATAGTAAGTAAGCCTTCCTTGCCTCTGCCTGTATGAATCTTTGATTCTCCCCCCCCAGCCACAAGCCTACCAGCCCGAGGGAACCCCTGCCTATGTGTCTAACTCCCCTTCCCTAGTTAGCATCTACCTGCAGTAGCCAAGGCTTCCTGCTGGCTCAGGTGTTAGGAGGGGAAATGGCCATATACAAAGCTTCACTTTGGAAGCTCCTTGGAAGCTGCCTGCCCTTGAACAGGGCTGCTTCAGCTCCCCCATGGTCAGATGGCACACAGCTGACTGAGACCAGGATGCCCACCTGCAGCTCCTTGAAAGCTGCCTGCCCTTGAACAGGGCTGCTTCAGCTCCCCCATGGTCAGATGGCACCCAGCCGACTGAGACCAGGACACCCGCCTGCAGCTCCTTGGAAGCTGCCTGCCCTTGAACAGGGCTGCTTCAGCTCCCCCATGGTCAGACAGCACCCAGCCGACTGAGACCAGGACGTCTGCCTGCAGCTCCTTGGAAGGTACGGCGACAGTGCAGCCAATCGGAACACGAGTACTTCCAGCCAACCTGCTATGATTTGCCAGGACTTCTTCCCCTGCTTTTTCCACCTGGCACTTTTTACAAATAGATTTAGCTGCAACTAAGCAAAATTCAAGAGTCTCATAGAAGGATTTCAACTGTATTAGCTGGATTGTAATTTTTACTACTGTTTTAAAGTGCTTACAGCTCTACTGTTGTTTCCTTGCTCCTGCACCCCAACCCCCCCATCCAAGCACTCTGCCTTGGTGCCGAAAAGTCTCACTCTCCTTTGTCTTGCTAAGTTGCTCAATCTAAACCTGTCCTGCCTCTACGCTATTTAACCCCTGCTATTTTTCTTCTCTCCAGCTCCCTGCCCTTAATCAGGGCTGCATCAGCTCCTGCACGGTCGGACAGCACCCAGCCAACCGAGACCAGGAAGTCCGCCTGCAGCTCCTTGGAAGGTACGGTGACAGCGCAGCCAGTCGGAACACGGGCGCTTCCAGCAAACCCGTTCTGATTGGCCAGGACTTTTTCCCCTGCTTTTGCCGCCTGGCACTTTTTACAAATAGATTTAGCTGCAACTAAACAAAATTCAAGTGTCTCATAGAAGGATTTTCCGCCCTCCCACCCACCCCTCCACTGATTAAATACACCTACTGCCCGCCCACATTCCGTCTTCGCTCCATCATTGGTTAGTAAGCCTAGCAGCACTCGCTCCTTCATTGGCTACCTAAAACCCTCATTCCCTCTGCTCCCAGATTGGTTCCTAGTCCTTACAGGTCCCTATCATTTCCTTGCCCCCCATCCCAGCCATCCACCTTCTCCACTAAGTAACTACAGCACCTATCTTCCCAGCTAAGTAACCACAGCAGTAGGGTCCTCCTAGCACCTGATCTGTGCCATGATCCTTCTACCAGGCCACCTGACTCTGCTCATGCCTATTCTCTTCTCCCTCCCTCCCTTCCTTTCTAACATGCCACCCACCTCTCCCATGCCCCACTTCCAAATCCTGCCAAACCTCGTTGAGCTCTCCCACCCCTCCAGCCTGGCATCCATCTTCCCTTACACCCAAGCATGGACACACTCTGCCACATGTCCCAGACCATTTCTTTTCAACCCATTGCTCCCCTGGGTAATTTTTCAACTTATTCCCCTATGCCCAGCTCATACACGCCATCAATCTAAGAGTCGTCCGCTTGCAGTCAGTCATATACAGCTATTCACTCATTACCTAACTTTTGCTCTCCTGCTCCTTGCAGCAGGTGACATCCACCCTAATCCCGGCCCAAATACTATCCCCCCATGCCCCTCTCCAACATCAGCCTCTTCTTCACCTCACTCTGGGGACCTTCTCCCACGTGGCCTGCACTGCCTGCACCTAAATATAAGAAGCCTTGTCCACAAGCTTCACTCCCTTCAGGTTCTTGTCATCCACTATGCTCCAGATATCCTCACCCTGTTTGTAACCTGGCTTGACAAAAACATCAACTTCTCTGTCACTATCCCAAGCTACACTATGGCCCGCCAGGAGAGAACCTCTAAAGGTGGCAGAATAGCCATCTACGTAAAGTTGGACTTGCACTATTCAGTGGTCCTGAACAAGCCTGAACCAAAAGTCCTTGAAGTAATACTAATTCAGCTTATCCTTCCCTTCTCACTACCAATCTACATTGCTGGGCTATACTGCTGACCTGGTACACCAGCTTCTGCTGTCACTGACCTCCTCAAGCAAATCTCCTGTCTAACCACGACAGGAGAACTCTACATTATGGACGATCTTAACCACAATTGGCTAGCACCTGCCCTCAACAAAAACAGGACTGAAATTTCTGCCCTAAACCTCTCACAAATCATTACTGAGCCCACCTGGCTTAACCTAAAATCTGGTAACGACTTGCTCATCGACTGGGTCCTTACCACACACCCCCACCAGGTCAAATAAGCTGGTATTCTTCCTGACTCCCTCAGTGACCACTACGTAACCTTCTTAGTGAGTAAAATCCACCGCCCAAAATCCCCCAGTAAATTTGTAGTCCAATGCTCCTATAAATCCTTCAATCTATCCCCTGTATTTGATGACCTTGCCCTAGCAAACTGGGCCCCTGCCCCTCCTACGATCTCCATTGATGATGCCTTCCAACACTTTAAAAACACATTCCTCAGCACCTGGAACACACATGCCCCACTGTGTCGTACAAGAGTATGAGGAAACCACCTACCCTGGATCACCCAAGAACTAATTGCATGTCAAATCTCATGGGACAAAGCCTGGAAAATGTATAAATCCTCACGCCTCCCACACCACCTCTCCACATAACGCATGCTCCGTAACAAGTGCACCAGAGCCACTCATCTTGCAAAAGCAGAGTACTTCAGCAGCTCCCTCCAGTCAAACCTAAATAAACCCTCAAAATTCTGGAAGGTTGTTCACTTCCTAATCACCCCACTGGCTGCCAATCCCACTCCAATGCTAAATGTTAATAACTTTCTCCTATGAGAGCCCACAGCAGTCGCCACTGAGTTCAATATGTACTTCTCCACTTGTGCTGCCACCCTCCTCTCTTCCTTGCCCAACACTACACCTCTCACACTGCCTACAGACATAAAGACCCAGACTAGGCCTTGCTCCTTTTCCTTCAAAGACATCTCTGCAACTGAGGCCCTAGATGCATTACTTTCTCTCAACCCTTCAAAAGGCAAATCCCCGGATGGATTAGACCCCAAACTTATATACCTCTCCACCCCCGCTATAGCAACTCTGCTTGCCAAACTCCTAAACCAATCCTTTGCTGCCACTGCCATCCCCCATGCATGTAAGCACGCCATTGTCATCCCTCTGCCAAAAGGAGATGCCCATCCCTCCCCCTCTAACTACCGCCCTATCTCCCTCCTCTCAGCCATAGCAAAACTACAAGAGCACCTTGTACTCACCCAATTTACCTCCTTCTTCACTGACTCCAAAGTCTTCATGCCATTCTAGTCTGGCTTCGGGAAGGGACACTCCTCCACCTCCTCCCTGATAAAGCTTATAGACACTATCATGATAGGCATGGACAGGGGACTGATCACCTCAGCCATTTTTATCGACCTTGCAAAAGCCTTTGACACCATCTCCCACCCCATATTGCTCTCAAGTCTTGCTGAATCAGGTCTCTGTCGCAGCCACAAAATGGTTCAGATCATAACTCTGTGATAGAACTCAGTCCGTTAGAGTCTTAAATGTGATCTCCACCCCCCTTCCCTTAACTACCGGTGTCCCACAGGGGTCGGTTCTTGGTCCCATTCTGTTCTCTATATTCCTAAATGACCTGCCACTCATCTGCTCTACTTCCTCAATCCACATGTATGCAGATGATACTGTACTCTACTACTCGGGCTCTACACCTGATGTGGTACAATCAAGCCTCCAAGCTGACTTCAACAAGGTACAGCAATGGTTTAGCTCAGACCAGCTTTCCCTAAATGCAAAAGAAACTGTCACTATGACCTTCGGCACACAACAATGCCTGGCCAGATTCCCCTCCCTTCCCTACTTCGCCACCCTGGATGGCCAAAAACTTGAAGATGCCTCCTCCTCCCATTACTTGGAGGTCTGGCTCGACAGACATCTCTCCTTCTCTGACCACATCAATGCTATCTCAAAAAAACTATGCCCCATTCTCAGTGCACTATATAGGAACTGCAGCAGCCTCCCTCCCTGATTCCGATGTGAGCTGGTCCTGAAGATGATACTGCCCTCCACTGACTACTGCGACATTGTATACAGTGCAGCCCCAAAGACACCCTATCTAAACTGGACACACTTTATAATGCCTTCTGCCACTTTGCTCTCTATGCCACTCCTCCCACCCACCACTGCAACCTCTACCGAGCCTTGGTACTACGATCCCTCAAAAACTGCTGCATCTCTCACTGTGCTAAATTTGTCTCCAACCTATGGTTCGGGTCCATCCCCACCTACCTTGCCACCATGCTCACAGATGCCCCACCCCCTCCCATCATCTTAGATCCAGTGACTCCCGCCAACTTTCAGTCCCTAGGTGGAAGACCTCTGCCGGTCAAGCTGCCTTCTCACACCGGCTACCCAAGCTCTGCAACACCCTCCCACAGCAAATTCGGCACTCCTCCTCTTCCTACTCTTGGTCTACCACCCTAGCAAACTTCCTTACTACAAATTGCTCCTGTCCCTGAACCTGCCATGCTCCACTATCCCCTCCCCAATGCCTGACCAGCGTCCTTTGCCTTGCTACAGAAGCTGGCATATAACCCCAACCTTACACTTATGTCCTGGGCCTATTTTGCCCTACATACTGTGTATAACTGTGATATACATCATCTGTTGTTTACAGCTGTTACTACTGTGCTAATTTACCTTGTCTGCTGCTTCTTGTCACAAAAATTATTTGATACTATAATATCCTAAGCATTCAATGTGCTCTGCTTGTATATTCATGCAATCGTGTATCCTTATGTTGCTTTTTATTTGCTTCTGTTAACTGTTCACTTGATAACCTGCGTGTTATCATATCCATTTGTACCCCCACCCAGGTCGCACCAGGAGATGAGCATCTTGTTGCTCAGCGAGCCTTTCCTGGTGAAACAATTGCAATAAATAAATAAATTCACCAGCAACAATACTTTACAGGATCTCTAACTGATTTATAGGCACCATTTTCCCTCTCCCCCTGAATAGACTGAGGCAAACACCATTTACAGTCAAATTAGTGAGACATGTGTAGCAAAGTAGTCATAACAAGTCTTCGTTTCTTCAAATGAAATCATAGTAATATGGTCACCCCCAATGAAGCAGAGAGAATGGGTATAAACTTAGCAAAGTACTTCGACCTTCAAGGCATGAGGGATGACTCTGGTCCAGGTGCCCATGTAACCTTCCCTGTAAGAGGGTGCTGGAACACTGTGGGCTATTCACAAACAGGATATACCTCCAACTGCCCTCTGCAGGGGAGATTGCCAGCTGTCTTGACCCTCACTTCTTACTAGCCTCAGGGTAACCTGCCTGCAAAGAAGCGTGATTCTGTTTTGCCTCTCTGCACCTACCTTCTGAGAGTACCGTGACACCACAGGATGAGCATTGCTCCTGATGCTTATCCCCCCACCAAGCACTTCATGCTACTACTTTCTTCACAGCACTATCTGTAAGTCAACTAAAAAACTATCATACCCTTGGTCACAGAAATGCACACCTTCCTGGGAATAAAACTGGGGTACTTTCGTGACAATTGCATCTTGTGTCAGGCCAGACACTGATACAATCCAGAAATGGCTGCATATCCATGTTGGTCAATCTGTGGGCTCTCTCAATTGCTCTGGAGTCCCAGGCATGCCACCTTGCCTCATTTGAATGATGTGACACCAGTTAATTGTCACCTAGGGCCAAGGTCACATGAAACAAAGCCAAGTCCTCCTTAATCTCAAACAACAGTTCAAGTCAATTCCCATCCCCAGATCATTGACTTCCAAGTACACAACCAGGATGCTGTTTGGACCTTATTGTTGAGCTTTGGCCATGACCCATGGGAGTAAATCATCTCATCTCATCCCTCATCATCGCATCCCATCCAGTGAACTCGTTCCTGCAGGGGTCCATAAAAAGTTTATTTCTCTCCAGGAAATGCTTTGCTTTGACGGTTGTTCAATGAATAAAGGATCGCCTGCAAATCCACACTTGGCTGTCTTGGGACGCTTCACCTGCCAGAAAACAATACCAGGGGTTAAAGAAAATGTGGTCACACAATTCTTTCAAAAGCCTGTGACCTTCAATGGCCAAAGGTTTGAATCTGGCAATTTGTAAGCCATTCTGCACTAGCATATGTGGCAGCCCAAATGCAGAAGGAATGGGTACTGAATTGCTTTGAGCCTTCACCTGCCCCCTTCATGGTCTTCTCCAAGGCATGGTGAAACTGGAATGCTTTTGGGGGGACTCACCTTCATGTTGAGAGAATGTGACTCCCCTCACCTACCCAGCAGGATACATGCTATTGCACCCATTCTTCTATGTCCAACCGCACCCCGGGGTTGATCTTAGGTCACTCCAGCAACACAGGGTCAGCATTTCTGTCTTGCTTTTTCTTGACTGGACAAATAACCTTTAATCATAGAAACATGGAATGTGATGGCAGAAAAGGGTCACTGGGCCCACCCAGTCTGCCCATTCTTTAAATCTTTTTTTATATTTTAATTTTGTGCTATAGACCTTACTAGATCTACAGTGCAATTTCTTCCCCCCTTTTTACCCTTACAATTCTCTTGCACCTGTTCTAGGCATTTTAAACCCCACAACTGTTGTTGCCCATACTACCTCTGCTAGAAGGCTGTTTCAGGTGTCCACCACCCATTCTTTGAAGTTCTTCCTTACATCCCTCCTCAATTTACACCCTTCCTGCTTCATAGTGTGCCCTCTCATTCTAAAGCATCTTTGTCTCTGAAAAAACACCTCTCTTCGCTACCTCATTAACCCCCATGAAGTATTTAAAGAGTTCTATTATATCAGTCCTCTCCATACTCACCTCCAGGGTGTACTTATTTAGCTCCTTTAGCCTTTCCTCATAGGCCTTTTAATGCAAACCCTGCACCATTTTGAAAGCCCGCCTCTGGACCACCTCCATTCGCTCTATGTCCTTCCTGAGATGTGATCTCCAGAACTAGGGATGTGCGAAAAAAAATTCTGCCTGCGGAATTTCGTCAAAAGTGTGAATTTCACTTCCATGAAAGTTCAGAAATCATTTTCTGAACTTTCATGGAAATTCCACCTAAAAGCTGCGGAAAAAAATATATACAAACTCAGGTTATTTTATTAAACTGCGTAAAAAAATCTGCAGAAAGGATCACTGCCAGTGGTCAGTTCTGAGGGTTTTTTAACTACAGTTTAATTCATTAATCCACCTCCCACTGATCAGTGGTCCCAGTAAATACCCTCAGTCCCTTACATGGACCCTCCTGGTTTCTATTGGTCCCCCACCCACCAATCATGGTCCGCAAAACATTTTGTCTCCCTGATGTCTAGCAGACCACCCTCCCTATCCTGGATTCCTTAATCCACAAATAAACAGCCTGCAGTCCACCAACTCATGCCCTTTATTCCCAGCATTCCTTGGTGTCTAGTGGACCTCCCCATCCCTGATCCCTTATAAAAAAAATAATCCCAATTTCCTGGTGTCTATTGGACCCCCCAACCACTCTGACAGTTCATCTGCCACTACACCACTCCCCTCCCCACCCTGCCTGGAGCAGGCCACCAGCGCAGCACTCCTCTCTCCTCCACTACCAGTGGCCCACTGAATTGTCAGTGACTAACTGCATGGTTGTACAAGCAGGCATTCATTCACTGATAGTTCCTTAAACTGTGGATAGAATAAATTCCTCAGTTTATATGCATTTTTCTGCAGTTCACAAAAAAAGTCCACAGAACTCGGCCAAAATCTACAGAAATTCCGTTTCGCCAATGGTGAAAGTTACACAATTTCCATAAAATTTCTGAAATTTTGTGGAAGTTCATCAAAAGCGGAATTCACAACTTTCGACCACCCCTGTCCAGAACTGGACACAGTACTCAAGGTGGGATCTTAACAGTAATCTATATAGGACCAGCACCACCTCCCTCTTCCTGCTGGTGATACTCCTTCATATACGCCCCGGATTCCCACTAGCCATTCCAACTGCCTTGCACACTGCCTGGCCACCTTTAGGTCAACTCATATGATTACCCCTAGGTCTCTTTTCCACATGATCTTTGTTGGGAACACTCCACCCACTTTGTACTCCTTCTTGGGTCACTGTCACATCATCATACCCCAAGACCACTGGCAAGCCCATAACCTTGTTCAATTGCACCAGTTCAGATAGCTGAAAGGCCCCACAAAACCCACTAGGAAGGATATGCAGAACAATTCTGCTTCCAGTTGTGATGAGCACACCCTTGGCAGCTCACTCCATACCAATGCAAGTAGGGCCTGGCTAATCAGCTGCAAACTATCCTGCCATTTTGGGGTACCACGATCCCACCCTCTCAGTATCTTGCAAAGACAAAATCTCTGCATAGTATCCTCCTGGCCTATGACCTTGGAGAACCATCAAATGCTCCCCAGGTGCTGCTCTCCTGCTGCTGGAGTGGATCCTTCTCATTTCATATGAAGGACATATAAACATTGCTGGTCCAGTGGGATGGGTCACATGTTCTCTCACTCCTGGCCTGATATATGCACAGAAATTTATCCAGCCCCCTCCGGTATACCACCCACATGTTGGGCAGGGCGGTAAAGAACTCCTAAGTAACTCCCGGGAATCTGGATCACCAATTCCCTATGGTAGGGTGGAACTTCCCCTGAAATATGCCTCTGCTTCTGGAGACAACCCTCAGAATCTCTGCCTCTGCAAACAGGAAAGAGTGTCAGCAATACTGTTATTCACACTTGGCAGATACACATCTCTAAACTGTATGTTAAGCACCAAACATTTCAACACAAGGACCAGCATAGCATTACTCAGGAGGCCCGTGTTCCCCAGCTGACCACTGACAGTGCAGACTACCCAGGTGTTGTCTTTCCTGAAATATACTTTTTTTGTCTCTAAATTGCTACCACAACATGACCAGGACCACTACAATGGGAAAAGATTCTACTAGAATGAGCTGCCTAAGTAAGCCCATTAACCACTCTTCCAGAAAATATGCCCCAAAAAAAGCTCTTGGATGCATCCTTAAACAACTTGAGCTCCAGACTGGTGGTTCCATCTGGCTAGATAGACACCTTGTTGAAGCATTCTAGTGAGGCCAGACACACACACCCAGGTCCTCCCTCTTAGACTCTGACTCCTAGATCCTGTGGCAGGGCTTACTACAGCTAGTACAGTCCTTCACCAACTGGCAAAGTTATGCCCTGCCCATTGGGATGACTTTGCAGTCAAAT
This sequence comes from Neoceratodus forsteri, assembly GCA_016271365.2. Taxonomy (NCBI): domain Eukaryota; kingdom Metazoa; phylum Chordata; order Ceratodontiformes; family Ceratodontidae; genus Neoceratodus; species Neoceratodus forsteri. Next base: position 782,235,597 of record CM057458.1, on the reverse strand, counting down.
TTGAGGTTGCTGAGCACTCTCTGTAGGTCACACAAGGTGAACTTGCATGCCTTGACCACACTCAAGAGAGGATCCTGGAGTTATGCCACCTGTTCCAGAGGCAGCCTAAATTTGATGGCCACCATGCCAGTATCTATGACCAGGAAGAATAACCTGGTACATGGGACTTCTGTTTTTTAATGAGAAAAGGGCACTCCCAGTTCTGCACATATCACCTGGAAGCCCCATGAACTGGCCCCAATAGTTGGTGCCTGACTACACTATGAACAAGAAGTCATCGAGGTAATGCACTACTTCAGAGCATCCTGCCCTGTAGGTAGTGGCCTTGTATAGGAACATGCTGAACTTTTCAAAGACAATGCATGCCACCATACACCCACTGGCATGCAGTCATCTCTATTGTACTGACTCTCACATTTCATGGCAGCAGATCTGTCATCATGGTGCAATGGCAACAGCCGAAACACAGACAGTGAGTCTGCCTAAGCTATGACAGCACATTGCCCTGCCCTCTGGACCACCTCAATCTCCCTGTCAAGCAGTGCATACAACACTGCAGTGTAAACAGGATCAGTATGATGACTGACTGAATCTTGTTATGGATATGATCAAGGTCTCCTGTTCTCTGCAGCAAACTGATGTAACTTCTGCAGCACGGACTCTGAACTTCTGTGGCAGTGATAGGTCAAGTTCTGTGGCAAGGTTTAAAGTTCTGCGGCACATTTATATATAAATAATACAGAGCCAGATTTACAGTTTTGGGGGATCCCAGCAAGGATGGCCTGTGAAGAGGATCTCTGAGTTCCACCACATAAATGTAAGTTACATAATTTCCCTTAAACCTTCAGTTTTATTATTTTGCTTTTCAGGTGTTCTGGCCCTCCATATTTATCTAAATTTATTTAGGACTTAGTGCTATGTCATACAACACTAATGTCTACTGGCAGGCACCATCTTAATGTACTGGCAACAAAGCAAATAGCTAAATAGTTGTTCTCCAAGGACATCTTGAAGTAGCCTAGCCATGGAGCACCCAAGACTCCTCTCCTCTGTGAACTTCTATCAGGGGCCCCATGCACAGCTGTGGTTGGGGTGGCAGGCTATTGGTGCATACAGAAACTCCCCATACTGCCACCCTGAAAACTGCCATATATTAAATATGTTAAATTTTAAACTTCAGAAGTGTCAGCATGATTATTTCTTTTTCTCTGTTTGTTTCACTCTTTCCTTCTTTACTTGTCACATTTTGAATTAATAATCATTAGTTTGGTTGTCATCTTTCTTATTTGGACTTATTTATTTATTTTTTTTCTTTCATGTGCACCTCAGTCCCCTAGCCTGAAAGCTCTGGTATCTGCAACACCCTCTGACCATGGTCTGTCCTTGAGCAGGTAATCTCAGGATCACACCTAATCATGGGTTGCCCTCATGGAAACTCGATGCACTACTACTGGCCTAGTAGAGTGGCTCAGCTAGCTTTTTGTATTGTCCCTTTTTCCTTCTGCTTCTGTAGCCTCATTGTCTAAGTGATGTGCAATGCCAGATCTGTTAAAAACAAATCAGCTATTATTTCTGATTTTGTTGAGTCAGCAGATCTGGCTTGCATCACCGAGACCCGGCTGGATGGAAATGCTGGCCCTTTCTTAGAGGCGTCTGTTCCGGCTGGGTACTTGGTGATTCACCGCCCGAGATTGGATAGTGGGGGGGCGGGGAGTAGCGGTCTGTTTTAAGACCAGCTTGGGGCTCATGGGTGTACCAGTTGAGGAATCTGAATCCTTTGAGTGTACCGTCGTGGCTGGTGTGGGTTGCAGGGTAGCCCTCATCTACCATCCACCAGGAGACGAGAGACGATTCCTGCAGGAAGTGGCAGACTTCATCACCGATATGGCGTTGGAGTTGCCCAGACTGATGGTTCTGGGCGACTTCAATGCCTGGGTCGGCGACGAACTTTCTGCCTTTGGTCAGCACTTCCTCCAGCTGATGTCATCACTGGGCCTTACACAGATTGTTTCCTCGGCTATGCATAATCATGGTCACTCCTTGGATTCAGTTTTTCTCCTGGGGATTGAGGCCTCTGATTTGGTGGTGGAGCCTGTCAGTTGGTCCGATCATTACACCGTGAGCTTCAGTTTTTGTGCTCCCCTTCGTAGGTCTGCCCCTGTGGAGATGGTTCGATACCGCCCATTATGGGATGTGTGCCCTGAAGACCCGATGGTGGTGTTGAACCTCTCAGAGTTTCCGACTGCCAGCATGGGTCCAGAGGCTATGGTCTTGGCTTATAATCAGACAATTTCCCTGGCCCTGGACTCAATTGCTCCTGTCCATGTTCGTCCCCTCTCTCTTTGCCCTCGGGTCCCTTGGTTTGATGGGTCCTTGAGGGAGTTGCGACGTGTGGGTTGACGGTTAGAGCATCGTTGGAGGAAATCTGCTCTGGATGTCGACCGCCTTAGTTTGGAGGAGCATTATCAGCTCTACCAATCAGAGATCTCCCATAAGAAGGCAGAATTCCTGCCCAGGGAGATCTCTGTCTCTCAGAATCGACTGGCTCAGCTCTTCAGAACTGTGGACAGGCTGTGCAACCCAGCCTGTCTCCAGCTCCGTCGAGCTTTTTCACAGAAGGAGTGTGATGAGATCGCTCAATTCTTTGCGAATAAGGCTGCCGACATCAGATCCGAGATCCATCCAACACACTCTAAGGGGGAAGCTTTTGGTCGGCATCTGTTCATGAAATCCTCTGTCTCCTGGTGTTCCTTTGACCTGCCGACGTTCAGTGAGATGCGCCCTACGTGCTGTAGTTTAGATCCGGGCCCTACTTCTCTAATTTTGGGTTGTGCTGAGATCGTTGGCCCGTTTCTGGTTCAAATAATCTGGTGCTCCCTAGAATTGGGTGAGTTTCCTAGCTCCCTAAAGGAAGCTGTGGTGACTCCCCTTTTGAAGAAGACTTCTTTGGATCCAGATGTTTTTTCCAACTACAGACCGATCTCTAACCTTCCCTTTATTGGGAAGGTTATTGAGAAGGTAGTGGCAAACCAGCTGGAGGACCATTTGACCATCCATAATATCTATGAACCTCTCCAGTCTGGTTTTCATAAGAGGCATAGTACCGAGACTGCTCTGGTTCGGATGCTCAATGATCTCCTGATGGCGAGAGATCAGAGGAACCATTCTATCTTGGTCCTCCTTGATCTCTCCTCAGCGTTTGACACTGTAGACCATGGGGTTTTGCTTGAACGTCTGGAGTCCATCTGCGGCCTGTCTTGTACGGTGCTCAGATGGTTTCCATCTTTTTCTATCTGGGAGAACGCAGAGAGTTGTGTCGGGGATTTTTTCCTCTGACCCTTTCTCTCTGCATTGTAGTGTCCCCCAGGGTTCAGTGCTTTCCCCCATGTTGTGTGCAGTGTATATGCTGCCCCTCGGAGACATTGTAAGAAGGTATGGGCTGAGGTTTCACTACTATGCTGATGATACCCAGCTCTACCTGTCTTTTGCCCCCGGCCAGGTTAGTGCTCTCTCGGTATTTAATAGCTGCCTCGCTGAAATCCAAGACTGGATGAATGTGAGCTGGTTAAAGTTGAAAGCTGGTAAGACCGAGGTTTTGGTCATGGACCTGGGGCATAGGACAGGTGGGTTGGGGTCCGGTCAGCCCTCTGGCGTATTGCTGGGGGGGTATCTGATCCCTTCCTCTGAACGGGTGCGTAACCTGGGAGTGGTACTTGATGACGGGGCTGACTCTTTGTCATCAGGTGTCAGCAGTCGTTAAGTCCACATTTTACCATCTTAGGAACATCGCCAGGGTGAAACACCTTGTTCCATCCAGCGATTTACCCGTATTGGTCCATGCTTTCGTGACATCTCGCCTTGACTATTGCAATTCCCTTTACCTGGGGCTTCCTGGGGTTGATATCCGCCGCTTGCAGCTAGTGCAGAACGCTGCTGCAAGGCTAATGATGGGGGTGACTAGAAGGACACATATCACCCCTGTGCTTCGCGATCTGCACTGGCTGCCTATACAGTGGTGGATCACCTTTAAAGTAGGTCTTCTGACCTTCAAAGCCCTGCACGGACTCGGCCCTGACTACTCGAAAGAGCTTCTGGCCCTTATCACTCCTGCAGACAGCTCTGTTCAGCCGACGAGGGGTTGCTTGAGGTTCTGAGGGTTATATTAAAGTCCTCTGGGGCTAGGGCTTTTGGGTTCATGGCCCCTACCCTCTGGAACTCTCTGCCTCGCCAGCTTAGAGAATGCGCGACCGTGGAAACATTTAAGTGGGATTTCAAGACTTTTTTATGGAATAAGGCTTTTATGAATTGATGCTGTTTTGAATTGTTGATTTTATATGTATGTTTTGATTGTATATGTAAAGCGCCTTGGTATTTGAAAGGCGCTAAATAAATAAAGTTATTATTATTATTATTATTATTATTATTATTATTATTATGTTTCTAAGTCAGGCAAAGTTTCCCTTCTCTCAGAGGAATAAATGGCAGCAGTGCCCCCAACTCCACTCCCGACCAAAAGGCTGCAATGCTCTTGGCTCTCTTCTTCCCTCTCCAAACCCTAGTAAAAGAAAACCTTTCTCATCCCCACCTCCCACCTTCCTAATGACAGTAATGCTATCTCCTCCATAATCTACATGATGGCAGCAATAATCACTTCTCTCCTCACTTCACCAGACCTAATCACAGCAATGCTGTCTTTCCTCCCCCTTCCCCAGAATGGTAGTAATGCTCTTTGCAACCTTCCCCACCCTAGACCTAATGAAAGCAGGATATTTTCTCATCTCCCTAACATGATCCTGACCCCCAAAGCCTTGCCTGATCCCAGTTTTTAAAATCCAGTGTAGCCCACCTCCACCCATCTCAATGCCACTTCCCACCCAAGAAGGAAAAGGATGGCATTTGCAATGTTCTCCAAACAATTTTATCACTGAAAGTTAACAGACTGGGGGCCTACTGTCAGATTAGGGAAGTAGAAGAGACAGGGCTGCCAGTTAAACAGTGCCAAAATTTTGATTCATTCAGATTAGGGATGGGCTATGCTGGATTTATTCTTTGGTAACCTTACCTGATTACCAAAGAATAGAAAAAAAAAATTGACTACTGTATTGAATGGTCAAGCTATTTGTGCTTTAAAAAACTTAGAAGCTGAACTGATGCTCTGAGTAAATCTACTTCTCTCTCAATGGCATTTTTAATTGTGGTGCAGTGAGCTTGAAATCTGTCTTGCCCACCCTTGCATGTTGTCCTGGAGCAACATACAAGTGTTAAAAAAAATTAAAATGCTTCAGCTGCAATGTCATTATGACTATCTATATTTTTCCAATGTGTTTTTCTCTTCCCTTATTTAGTTTACACATTTTGCATACATGGGCCCAGATATTCAAACTGCACCCAAAAACTGCGCAATAGCAGGAGCAAGCACAAGTCCATTGCGCCCATGTGCAAGAGGCGTGATATTCAAAAATGGAGCAGGTCAAACTGCACCTACAGCCGACAACTGAATATTGCACCACCTGCGCCATAGCGCAACTAGGGAGGGGAAGCTGAGCAGATCAGATGCGCCATAGCACAACAAGGGATGTTCAGCTGAGCAGTCAAGAGGCGCCATGGAGCAACCAGGGATGTCCCCCAGCAGCAGGGTGGCAATGCAACTGCACAACCAGAGAGGTAGGGGCCCACCACCCATGCCACAGATGGGCACAGGAACACACAGCAGGACAGACATCATCCCCCCACATCCCATGCACTGCACAACTGGGGGAGGACTGGAATAACCAGCGGCCCATGGAGACCAGCAACCAACCCACAGCTGGGCCATGGTGGCCCAGCACCTCCCCCCGGCAAGCTGTGACTGACACAGAAGGAGGGCTGACCACCCCATGCCACACCATCCCCCCAATGCACAGCATACCCTGCACCATGACCCCTAGACACCCTGCCCAGAAGCAGCGTCCACCACTGCAGGAAACCCCATGCATGCCACCACTCCCACTGTGACACTGCAACCCTGTGCATCACAGAACCATACAAGGCAGCCCTAACATGAGCACCCATCAGCGGGTGGCAGCACACAGCAATGCAACAACGGCATACACAGTGCCACCATGCATAGCCCCCGCGAGGTACTGCTGAGAGACTAACCATGCGTTGGCACATGAGGTACCCCACACAGGACAGGGCATGCCCTGGACACCACCACCAGTGGTACAGCACCCTGCAGACTCTCCCAATGACACACCCTGACCCAGCACTGGCCACAAAAGCCAGTGCAGACACCCACAGTGCTGCGTAGAAGCATGCACCACACCGGATGCCACACAGTGCATGGACAAACACCCACCCATACCCAAGGGCACACCAACACAGGGACTCAGTGGTGGGGCAACCAAGACCCCAGCATGGGCCCGTGTAAACTGTGTACACACAACCCGCAGTTCTCCATGGCACTGGAGTGCCAGCCACCCTGCGCAGGCACTGTGGACCTGTACGCCACCAGCATTCTCCCAGAGCACAAGTCACAGAAAGTGGTGCACATCCCCTGCGACACACACAAGCCACAGCATGGAGGTGGGTCAACAACTGTGGAGGCCACAGTGTCACCCAAGGCAGACATGCACCACACCAGTGACAGGAGGCAACCCAGCAGTGTGACGGGTACAGTGGCTGCCCTGCATGGACTGCCACCACTGACATGCCAGCAGACTGTGCAGGTCACAGACATGCATGGGTGTCAGCTGCACAGGCCATGGATGGGCTGATAGGGGCGCCATGGATACAGAGCACAAACCATGGACCACTGCACACAGTCATCCAGTGCACAGGGTACAACACACACACACCACAGACACTGACTGATAGCTACCCCCACACCATAGTCATCTCCACATGGACACACACACATACCCATGACTGCACCACCCCTGACGCCATGCACACCACTGCAGCTGAGCACTGTAGCCCACTGCAAATCAGAGACCACCACAGTATTCATATCAAAATAACTGTATTAAAACAACATATAAAGGTAACTATTTACAACAGTATATACAAGGTGGGGGGCCCAAACAAGGTGGGGGTGAGTAAGGGGCGGGGTGGACAAATGGGACAGGAAAGGAGGGGTGTGAGGGTGGGTCCGGGGGGGTAGGGGATATCAGGGGCAGAGGGACTTTTAATGGGAGTGCCGGTCCCCGCTCTGGCTCCTTCGCTGCCTGTGCCTCCTCAGGACCCCGGTCTCATCAATCCGGCAAAGGATATCTAGGGACGCCCTCGCCACCTGCAGGATCTCCCGCAGTGCCTCTCGGATGTCATGGAGCTGGCGTGTACCTAGGACAAGGGAGCACAGTCAATAGGTGTGAATGCACAGCCCCATACAGCCCACCCACTGTGCATGGCATATGGCCGTGGGACATACCTCTGTGATGGTGTGTGACCACCCACATTGATCACGTCCACATGACCTGCCTACCCAGGTGCATACAGCCATGCGGAATGCTGCACACACCCACCGACCAAGTCACGCACAGCACCACCGTGGCCATTTAGTGACATGGCTATGTGGTGCAAAGGCAGTGGCACAGCCATGTACCTGGTGCATGGATGGACCACCATCGATGAACTCTCAGACATGCATTGCCACTGGACAGTGCTGACTGTAACAAGTTGCGTGCATGGCAGTGGTGTCGATGGATGGTGGCCATGCCCCGCTGCCCACCCTGTTACACAGCATGCAATAGTAATCATGGAGGTATGGCACTCACCATCATCAGGCCGGTCCCTTGGGCACTGTGGACCCTCACCCCGCCTGGCCTCCCTCTCCTCTTCATTGCGCGGCAGCTCACGGGCCAGGCACCGTTCCTCCACTCCTGTGGTGCAAACATGGAGAGAGGAACATCAGTACAATCCCATAGCAAAGCCCCCTGCCCCCAGGTGTGTGCCCACCCACCCAGCCAGACCCACCCACCCCACACCCTGATAACACCACTACAGCCAACACCAGATGGTCCCTCTCCCATGAGCTGGACACATACAACCATGATACCCATATGGAAGATAAAAGTGTGTTGACATAACACCTACCTGGCCATGGCACTGTGCCCCATCTGGCACGTCCCTGAAGGCAGGCTAGCAGCTCTGGCTCCCTCTGCCACAGGTCCCCATACCTATGGTGGCACTGCTCTGCATTTCTCCCCCATCCAGTGGCCTCCTCCAGTGCAGTGGCCACCTCCTCCCACACCTGGCTCCTGGAGCTGTCCAGGGGTGCCTCCCCAAACAGTGGTCCATGGTGGGGCTCCACTATGGCCACTAGGTTGGCCAGCTCCACCTGCATCCATTGAGCAGCCCTCCTACATGCCATTTTCTCTGCTTGGTCTGCAAATATGGTGCTCTGCAGCACAGCTCCCCACGTGCAGATGCTGTGCGGTACAGCACTGCTATTTCCTATGGCGCTGTCATCGAACAGCGCGATAGTGGTGCACCCATGCCTGACGCATGGCACCTAGGGGGCAAAGGTCAGGCACAGGGTCAAGGGTCTCTGGCGCACAGATACGCACAGCACTATTGGAACCCAATCGTGTAGCATGATTGTGTCTGTATTACTACCGCCAGTAACCGCCTACCCGGCGCTGTTGCCCCGAATGCGCTATGACCCAGTGCCACGGCACCATGTGGGTGAACATTGCTATAGTGCCACTGGCACAATGGTGGCCGTGCCCTGCATTGCTTCCCACACACAGCACGTCAGCAGCGCAGCAGACGCCTGCGTCAGCAACCCGGGCATGCTCAGTGAGGTGTATACTACGCATGTCACAGGACTGCGCCATTGGCTAAGCATGTTCAACACAATTGCGCAAAGCGCAACAGCGCGATATTCTGTCATCATATGCAAAACAGCTAATCAGCCATGCAATGGTGCAGCACTACAGTTTGCATCCACGTAAAGTTGCACCTCGCCTCATTTGCATGGGTTGCATTATAAAAGTGCGACATTGGGCTGCAGTGGCCGTAGTCAGTTACTGCAGTCTATTGGTGAGTTGCATGCTGTTTGGGAGTGTGGACTGTGGATTTAGGGACATGCATGGGACTGCACAGTCACAGGTAACAACTGCCATTCTTACAGGCTAAATAATGACCGAGCAAGTTTTGGGAGAGGAGGAACACAGTGGTGGGAGGAGGAGGAGGCTTAATTTTAGCAAGGCTGAGACCGAAGCCCTGTTTGAGGCCTACCTAGATCAGGAGCTGCTTCTCAGCGGACGGCAGGGAACACCTCAAGCCCATGCTGCTGCATGGGAGGAGGTGGCACATGCTGTGAACCTGCATGGCAGCCACCAGCACTCCATGCAGGAGTGCAAGAAAAAGATGGGCATGGACAGGAGGAGGATAAAGGAGAAGGTGGCTGCCATCAGGGCAGCAGAAGCGGCAACAGGTGGGGGGCAGCCGAAGGTGGTACACCTGACCCCACAGGAGGAGAGGATTGCTGGAAGCATGCATCGTTGTGCCAATGAGGGTGTTCCAGGTGGTGGCTTCCAGATGGGTGGTGGCCCATCACTGCATGGTAAGTCATGGTCTGTCTATGGGGGGGCAGGGTAGGTCACATGCAGTAACGCAACTTTGTTTTCCATTACAGATCCTGAGCATCTGCATGGATCAGCAGTGGTGGGCATGTCCACTGAGGACAGTCAGCTGGAGATGAAGGAGGGCCCATCCACCTCCACAGGTATATGTGGCTCAGTGCGACAGTGGGACCACCTGGCTGTCCACACTGATGTTGTTGTAACAGGTGCGGATGAAGCCCTGCCTGTGTCCCAGTGTGCCGGCGTCCACGGATGCCAGAATGCTGTGACTCAGGCTGGTGCCGAGTCCGTCACCGATGATGATGTCACTAATGGCATGGGCAGTGACACGTGTGCAACAGGATGGCCACACAGCAGGAAACTTCACGGCCATGGCTGTGGGTGGTGCTGCCATGGAGGCCTGTGTGTCAGCACAGTCTCAGCCTGTGCCTGTCAGCACCAATGGGGCAGCACTGGTGTTTGTTCAGGACAGTGGGACTGTTGCGGCCACTGCGGCGGCACCACTGAGCCCTGGGGAGTGGCAGCCAGAGGGGCAGCATCAGCAGTCAGCCAATGGGCTTGGGGGTACAGGGTCCAGCAGCAGTGTCTGTGCATCACCTGTGGACATGCCCAGACCTGGTCCTGGTGTGCAGTGCCCACCCTCAAGGGGTGCTGAGCATCAGGCCGTGCACAACCTGAGGGACAGAATGCCGAGGAAGCAGATGACTTCTTGGATGAGCACACCCGCCTACTGCAAGCATCAGTTCAGCAGCAGATGTGGCCTGCGACGTTGGTGGATGCACTGCATACGGCTCTGGTGCGGGCAGAGGAGCGTCGCAGCAGAGACACCGCTCTGATCCTGACAGGGATGGACCGGTTGTGGGAGGATGTGACCGCTGCCATTGATAGGCATTCACTGCTGTCATGGCCACAATGGGCACACAGTCATGTGCCCATGCGTCGCGGACACCACACAGTGCACTGTCCACCCCCATTCCCGGCGTCATGCGATACCCTCCCTGTTGACACCGGGTTCAGCTGTGGGCATCCCGAGCATGCCTGGCACAGGCATGTTTGGTGTTCTGCAGACCTCTGTGCGAGCATGGTTGTGTTCACACAGTGGAACCCCTTGGTGACCATTGGTGCCACCCCATGAGGCCAGTGGTCAGCCTGTCAGTGCTGTCGGGTCTTGGCAGAGCTGCCTACGCATCCGTGGCAGGCGGGGCACTATGTCACGTGACTGACCTGTCTCCCAATGTGGCTACTGTCTGTTGCTGCCCTGTGTGCATTATGTCTTTCAGTGGGCAGTGCATGGGTGGGTACCTGGCCCTGCCCGTGGACAAACCATCCATCTGCACACCCTCCTGGCTGCTGCCCACAGTTGCATGTGCATGATGTTGCCTGCATTGCGCTGTACACCAATGTGCAATGGTGCTCAGCATCTGACACATGCACATGGACAGGCAGTGGGCATGGTGGTCTGCGGATATGTGTGTGGCTAGGGTTGGCTTTCTGGGTCGGTGTGCCTCCTGCCCTTTGTGCAAGTTTGGTGCATTGTGTGTGTGTGCGTGTCTGTGTGTCCATCTGCGTGGCATGTTAATCCTCACCTATCCCTGGTTGTGTGTGTGGTTCCATGCCCTGCCACTTCCCTTGACGGCATGCACCCCTGGTGTGTGTCCATGCATGTTTGTGGGTTGTGCCTTAGCCACTGTTGGCTACACATGGCCCCATGACTTACCTGGGTTGTCTGAAGTGCTCCTCTGTGATGGTGTCCCGGTGCAGCTGTGGCAGCCGGAGCAGTCGGGGGTCCCATCGTCCTGGGGGGGCTGCCCATCACCATCATCACCGGCGTCCTCATTGTCCCCATCGCTGTCCCCCTCTTCGACCTGTACAGCTATTCCACATTTGTTGGCCATGTTGTGCAGGATGCATCAGGCCAGGAATAGCCCGCAGGCCTTTGAGGGGCTGTACTGTAGGGCACCGCCGGAGGTGTCCAGGCAACGGTAACGTGCTTTCAGCATCCCGAACACCCACTCGATGACATTACGTGTGGTGGTGTGTGCCTCATTGTAGTGTTGCTGTGATGGGGTCGTGGGCCGCCGGTAGGGTGTGAGCAGCCAGGGACAGAGTGGGTATCCACTGTCACCTGTGTGTAGAGGGTGGAGGTTAGTTTGGTGATCAGCATCGCCCTGCTCCGGGCCATGTAGGCCATTACCCATGTCACCTCTGACCATGCCACCCAGGCCTTATGATTGTCCATGTAGTTTGCATACTCACCCACTAGGTGTCCAGTGGGGATATCCCCACTCTCGAATCTGTGGCACAGTGCCGACTGGTGCCAGATGAAGGCATCATGTGCTCCCCCGGGGTGCATGGCACAGACATTGATTATGCACCCCCTGGCATCACACACCACCTGGCAGTTGATGCTGGCATAGTCCTTGCGATTGATGTATGCGGCCCCCTCTGGACCAGGTGATGTGTGGATGGCCACATGGGTGCAGTCTATTGCCCCTAGCATGCCTGGCATACGTGCTACCCTGTGGAACTCCTGTATGTTTGCTGTGCACTCCACCAGTGTGCTGGGGAAATGGATGTACTCTGCAGCATGTGGCAGCAGTGCGCTGAGGAATTGGGTGAGGTGGCGTGATGTGGCCGACTGGGTTATGCCTGTGGTGTCCCCAGTTGGTCTCTGGAAGGTACCCGTGGCGAGCAAGCACATGAAAGCTGTCACTTTGGTCTCCACTGACAGGGCATGGCTCCATCATGTGGGTGCCTGCATCACATCACTGCACTGCTCACAGAGCCACCTCAGAATTGCCCGATTCAGGTGGTACCAGCCCACAATCTCAGTATCACTGTATAGCTTGAAGCTGGTGCAGGCTCGGAACTGCCTGTTGGGGGGCATACTGCTGATGGGCCCTTCGACGGCCATGCCCCCCTGCTGCCCATCTTCTCATCCACCCTCATAACGGCCTCCATCTGGAAGGTGGCACTGACCATGTCCCTGGCTTATGTTCACCCGCCCGGCAGCTGTTAGTGTATTCCCCCAACTGTCCTGGCTGCTACTTCCCCTGCACTGGGAACACCTTCCTGTGGTGGCCTCTGTGCTGTGTGGCACTTTCCCCTTCTGCACTGGCTGTGGCTCCCCACACCTTCCCTGTGCCTCTATGTTCAGGGTGCCCTTTCCCCTGGCCTGCCCTGTGTGTCCCTCCCTACCCTGTTTTTGTGGCTAGAGTTCAGCCTCATCTGCCTTCCCTGTAGCGTTCTTGCACCTCTCCCTTGTTCCTTTTTATTTTGGCTTATTTCCGCTATGGTGCAACTTCCGCTTGCTCCCCTATTGCGCATGGCGCAAGTTGTTGAATATTGCACTGCGCCATTTATGCATGGTTCCTCCCCCTTCAGTTGCACATGCCTTCATTATCATTGCACTATTGCTCAGTGTGATTTGGGGGCGCAACTGCCTCCTGCTGAATATCGCAGAATGGTGCATTTTTGGACTTGCGCAGGTGCAACCCTATTGCGCATGGCTCAACTCTTTTGAATATCTGGGCCATGATCTTTAGCTTAATCTTTTAAATTTCTTCAGTCTATCCAGCATTATCTTATTCTTTTCCTGTCCCAACATTTTTTTTTATTTACTTTGCTGTCCCATTGCTTACATTTTTTGTAATTGATTGCATTTTTTACAATTTACTTTTCTTCCCTAGGCCCTTGATTGACCCATCAGCTTGGCAACCTCACAGCTCCGTTCACAGCAACCACTTGTTCTCTAAATCCCACAAGGATAGCAAATCCCCCCCCGACAGCACTTTACTCTCTCATGGTTTTAGAAAAGGTAAAAACCCACCACTGTTCATCTCACCCCACCACTTTCCTAACAAGACTTGAGAATGCCATTGTGTGGTCTTGTAGATTTAAATGTATGTCATTATCCAGCCCAACACTGTACAGTGATCCTCTGCCTCTTCCTGCATCAAACATATTGTAAAGTCTCCTCTTAGACATTACTTTGCCCCCTCATAAAGCAAGAAATACCAACCATGCATATCTAAGCTCCAAAAGGCATTCCTCACAGAGCCTCATTGAGTCTCTGTTTTTATGTTGGCACCCTTTTTTGGTCCGAGAGTGTAGGACAATCCTTTGCCTTTTCCGATTACTGCTGAGCCCAAATGATAAATTTGAGCCCTAGTATGGCTTTGTGTGGGCCCTACAAAGCACTACTGGGATAATAAAAAAAGCATTCAGGCCCACTGGCAGTGATAGGAAAAGGCAATAGATCATTATGCAGCCTTGGACCAAAACTGGGGTGCAAATATATATATAAAAAAAAATAGGGTGACTCAAGGGGGTCTGGCTCAGTAGGGTATTGATGGTGTGAGGGGCTGAGATGGCCGGGGATGAACTTTAGTTCTTATAAAGCTATAAGCAGACAGAAGAATTGCTTAAAAGGAGTGGTGTCAGTCTCTCTCTAACTTAAGGGGGCAATTTCTGAAGCCAACCACAAATTTTGCGGTAGGTCATAATTTCTGCGGCAATCACCGGGTGCCACAGAACCACAGAAAACAGGGAACACTGGGTATGACAAGTGATTTCTCATATAAAATGCTCCGAGGGCCATCTTGGGAAACAGACCAATAGGTGACACTCTGATATGAGGCAGGGGTTTTCCCTCAAAGGGCCCTCCGACCCTACTTGAAGCTACCTCCTTATGTAGCTTGGCCTGGATGACATCCAGTCATTCCCAGGCAAACCTTAGGCTCTCTGCCTCATAAGGCTGGTGGGGGCCATTGTATGGAATCCTAAATTCTTCCCTGAAGCCATCTGTCAGGGCCTGAGCAGATACTCTTTCCAGGTATTTGCCCAGCCACCTGACAATATGATCTGTCCTTACTGCCATTTGGAGGCATGTTCTACCATTTTCAAAGGGCCGGGAGAGTGTGGTCCCTATTTTGCACTGAGTAAATGGGTGCATATGTCTGAACACCAGGCTCTTGTGCTTGTATCTACAGAAGTCTGACTCTCATGTCCCCTGGTTATAATTATAGCAGTATCTCCCTCTCCCTGACCTCCTCCCACTTCTGCATTGTCCTCCTCCTTTTTGATGATTATGGTCCTTTGACAGGAAAACCACTTCTGGAATGCTGTACACCCTTGCTAACATCAATTGCCCACAATAATAGGAGGTCCAGCATATCCCAGACCCTACCTGGTTCATTCTTTTTTCTCTGGCAAAACTCTTCATCATATTCTAACCATCCTTACCTGGGTCTGCTAGCATGTATTGCCACAGTACAACTGTAATACTATATGTCCTTACGTTGGGTGCAATTGCTAGATTCACCTGGGACATTATACCTGCAAAGACAGCAATGAGGACCAACCAGTTCTCTGAGGTGTGCTGGATCAGAACCTTGTGCTTCACCTCCATATTGTTTTATACTTTTTCTTCCTCAGGTTTCTTAGGTCTGTTTAGGAGCATGAACACATTCACATTCTCCCCAATTCCTATCTGCTGCCACACATTCTCAGAAAGGTGCAGCCCCACCAGCTCCCCCAGCCTCACATATCTAATGCTCACAGGTTGTGCAGTACCCTGCTGGCCTACCTTGGTTATGGGTGTGGTCCCAGAGCCCTGACTTGGATGTGGTACAGGACCCATGTGCTGTGGGTCCACTTGTTTTTGTTCTTGGTCCTCTATGAAGGCTTATCCCTTACAGAAAAATAGGTGTGCTGTGTACATGTAGAATGCATTCCACATGCTTAATTGTGCAATGTTTGCATGTGGTTCAAATACATTAAGTGAACATATGCGAACCAGGTCTAAAAGGCAACTCAGGTTCACATTCTGTAAGCTTAACATGTGCACAGCAGGTAAGTTGGTGAGACATCTTCTAAAAATTACATCAGGTTCATGTGTTGCATGCCTGACATGAGTACAGCAGTTAAGCTAGTGTGAATATCATTTAAACATCACTTCAGGTTCCCATGCTGTATGCTTTCCATGTGTGCAGCAGCTAAGCTGGTGCAAATGTCATCTAAAAAAACACATCCATTTCTATTTCTTATACTACTGCTAGCAATTAGTCATTAAAATGCAATTTTATTTGAATTCCTATAAAAATTAGGTAAACTCATTAATTCTGATCCTTTTTTGTTTAATGGCTTTTGATTTTTGTCATTAAATTGTCATTAATCTGTAAAGTATTGTTTGCCTATTGCATTTAATGCCTAGGATATAGCAAGTCAACATCCCCCATTCCAGAGGTACAAAGAGGGGCCTCTGTGTTGTGAAGCCTGTCCTTTTTGTTTTTGGACCATGCAAATCTCTTATAGACATTTAGTGCTACAATATGTTTCTCCATGACTGTTTTATCTCATTTACTTTCCCTTTGTCATTCTGTACTGAGCAAATACCAGCAGGAACATCTGCCAGAACTAGACACATGGTGGATTCCCTGCATGGGGAGGGCCTCAAACAACTGGTACAACAACCCACACGAGACAGGGCTATCCTAGATCTAGTACTAACTAAGAGGGAAGGGATCACAGATCTCCAGGTAGAAGGTCAACTGGGGCCCAGTGACCCTCACATGGTATGGTTTAATTTGGCCACTACATCTAAATCATCCCATTCCAAGGCAAAAATATGAGACTTCAGAGGAGCTAACTTTGATAAGATGGCCAACAGAGTTAAGCTAGCCCTGGCAAAAAGAAACACAGGTGAGGGGGTGCAGGCAAAGTGGGCAAGCATTAAGGATGCAGTACTTGAAGCAACATCACATTGTGTTAGACAGAAAAGGAAGTGCAAAAGAAGAAGGAAACCACTTTGGTTCTCAAATACAGTAGCAGAAAAGGTCAGAGCCAAACGGCTGGCCTTCAGGAAATATAAGGGAACACAGCGGGATGAAGATGGGAGGCATACCAAACTGCCCTAAGGAAACAGGGAAGGCAGTAAGGCAGGCAAAGTCCCAAACTGAGAAACACTAGTACGAACAGTAAAAGAGGTGACAAGACTTTCTAAAGATACATTAGTGAAAGAAAGTCCAGAGGGTATTGCTAAGCTCAAAGGAGAAAAGGAGGCATGAGAGCAGGAGGACTCTGTAAAGCAGCTATCCTAAATAGATACTTTTGCTCAGTATTTACTGAAGAGAAGGTAGGGCAGGGCCCACAGCTCAACACCATGGACATGGTGGGGGAGGGAGGTGAGCACTACTCCCTTCACAAATGAAAGGGTCCTACAGGAGCTCACTAAGCTCAGGGTGGACAAGGCAATGGGACCTGATGGCATACATCCCAGGGTACTTAAGGAGCTAAGGGTGGAACTAGTAGAGCCATTAGCAGAACTGTTTAGTGAGTCTCTGAGCACAGGAGAGGTCCCAGAAGACTGGAGAAGTGCTCATGTGATCCCGCTTCACAAGAGTGGTAGCAGGTAGAAGGCAGGGAACTACAGGCCAGTCAGTCTTACCTCAGTAGTGGGCAAGATTATGGAGGCACTCCGTAAGGAAAGGATAATGCAACACCTGGAATACATAGGGGCACAGGATCCAAGACAGCATGGGTTTACAAAAGGAAGGTCCTGTCAAACTAATCTTATAGATTTCTTTGACTGGCTAGCCAGAGTGGTGGACCAAGGGAGAGCAGTTGATGTCACCTACCTTGACTTCAGCAAAGCTTTCGACACTGTTCCACATAGAAGATTGATAAATAAGCTGGGTAGGCTCAGAGTGGGTCAGAAGTTGGTCAACTGGGTGGCAAACTGGTTGACGGACAGAAAACAGAGAGTGGTGGTAAATGGTATGCAGTCAGAAGAGATGCAAGTCACAGGTGGGGTACCTCATGGATCAGAGATGGGGCCAGTCCTCTTCAATATCTTCATTAGTGACATTGCAGATGAACTAGAGGGTAAGGCTTGTCTGTTTGCAGATGACACCAAGATCTGCAACAGAGTAGATGATCCAGATGGGGTGGGCAGAATGAGAAGAGGTCTGGATAAACTAGCAAAATGGTCAGAAGAGTGGTAACTGGGATTTAATGCAAAGAAGTGCAAGATCATGCACATAGGGAAGCGAAACCCTGAAGCCACCTATAGGCTGGGAGGGGAGTTGCTGGCAGTCACAAAGGAAGAAAGAGACTTGGGCATCATCATCACCGATGACCTGAAATCATCTAAGCAGACCTCTAGAGCAGTAGGTAAGGCTAGGGGGATGTTCAGGTGTATTAGTAGGGGTATCACAAGTCATAAGAGGGAGGTAATAATTCCTCTTTACAAGACACTGGTTAGGCCCCATCTGGAATACTGCATGCAGTACTGGAGGCCACACCTTCACAAGGACATTAACCAAATTGAGGCAGTCCAGAGAAGGTCAACTAAAATGGTGCAGGGACTGCATCAGAAGACATATGAGGACAGATTAACGCAGCTCAATATGTATACCCTTGAGCAAAGGAGGGAGAGAGGTGATATGATCAAAACATTCAAACACCTTAAGGGCATTAACAAGGTGAAAGAGTCTAACATGATTAAATATAAGAAAAATAGCAGGACAAGAGGACACAGCATGAGACTAGAGGGAGGCTGATTAAGGGGGAATGTGAGGAAATTCTTTTTCACAGAAAGAGTGGTGGATGCATGGAACGGCCTACCTCAGGAAGTGGTGGCTATGAATACAGTACAGGGCTTCAAACAGGCATGGGATAGGCATAAGGGAGGAATACAGATGAATATGGATAGATAGGTCATTGACAATGTAAAGGTGTGTGGCACATGCATAAGGTAAAAAAAATGGACAGACTGGATGGTCCTCGTGGTCCTTATCTACTGTCAACCTCTATGTTTCTGTGTTATGTTTCTATATACACTATGGCCATGCTCGGCACTCTTTGTGCTGATTAGAGTCTTGGAAGCATGCACCATATCTCACATTTTGTCACTTGAAATGAGGGACATGGACACTCAAAATGAGGGGCAATGAGGGACACTAACCCACATGATTATTAGGACACGTCATGAAACATGGAGATACGGTACCTCAGAACACAGTGGAAACCATTGTGTTAGCACCTAAGAATGAATTTCTACCATTAAGCAGGGGTGCCATTTGAGTAGGGCAGAGGGGTGCAGTTGCCCCCCCCATTTGTGCCTAGGTTGTTCTTATGGTGTGACACTAATGGCTTTAAATTTGAATTCAGTCTTTTGCACAATAAGTGCACACCTCTCCTGTGTGTGCTCATGCTGCAGGTATTCTCCAGACTTAACCGTGTCTGTACTGTGTTGTTCACTGTCTCCACCTATTAGCGGTGGCACAATCACATGTGTTGTGGATGAGCTCCAGGTAAAAAAGAGCACATGAGACATGGAAATGTGACACTGACTTTCCAACCAAAGGGTAGACAGGCTGAACATTACAACTTGTAGGAGTCAGTGAGCACTAAACTCTCAATAGCATTGTTGTGGCAGCATATTTTTGCTGTTCTACTCTTAGTGAGTCTCTATCTCCCCTGGTGGCTGAAGGGGCAGAGGGTGAGCTAGAAGCTAACTCAAAACTAGGCTACCTACTTACTGTACTAGGCTCGCCTTACAAAGAAAAACAGTACAGACCCCCACAGCAGCAAGCTAGGCTTAGCAGCAGTGGTGACAGTGGTGTGGGTGGCCTTCATAGGCCTTGATCAGTGTAGTGTGGCAGCAGCCACAGCAGCAACTAAGCAAGAAGGAAGCAACCCATGTTGGGTGGATTTGTATTGTGAGGTGACTTGGTCAAAGACCACGTTAGGGACCTGTGATTGTCATTTCGATCATTTAGCTTCTGATGAAGGAGTGTGGGGGAGCAGACTAAAAACTGGGCTGGTGACACACTATGCCAGGCTGCAGGATCTGGCCATATGGCTGGAAAAATAAAAGTAAATAATTATTTTTGCAGGAGGATTGAGGAAGGAGGAAGGAATGAAATAGTGATGTGTTTTCCACGTTTCTTCACCTTTGAGTGGCTTCATGACCCATAGGGGATGGGTATTGAATGGAATGGCATCAGGGAGAAACATCGGGACAAAGTTCTTTTTTTTGGGAGGTGGAGCCGAACTTCAGTCAGGAAACAAATTGGTTAGTAACTGGTTGGGTTCAAGCCCAAATCTGATGCACTGCGCTGGGATATATACAGATGAAGCCTATAGATTTGAATTTTTCTTGATTTGCATATCACATTTCAGTCAAATCAAATAAGCTGTACCTTTTAGAGATGTTACAGACATTCTAAAACTGTCCCTTCCATTCATGGACAGTTAAGCGGTATGGTAAGCACAGAATATTGGAGCCCCACTATAGTCATTCTTATGCCACCCCCCACCCCCTGAGAAGCTGACCTTCACATCCCCACACTCAGGCACATTATGACAAAGGGGAAAGGAGACTGCGGGGGGGGGGGGCATCATTGAAATGAATGGGGGTGTTTTTTAATTACTAATTTATATATTATTGATGGAGAGTTGGAGATTAATGAAGGCCACCGCTCGACTAACAAGGGCCTTGTTAGTAGAACAGTGGCCTTCATTGTTCTCCAACTCACCATCATAACATATAAAATAGTAACAGAAAATAGCTCCATTCATTTCAAGGGGGTACTCCTTAGCACTCTGACCCACGGACATCATCTCTTAAAGACTCCAGCATCTGACTTCCTAGTACTCAATTAAGAGATGTTTTACTTATATCTATTCTTGGTGGGGTGTCTGTAGTAGCATGGCCATACCCGCTACAGTGTGTTTGCATGGGGGAACTGGCCATGTGGATGGGTGTATGTGTCAAGTTATTGCTATGTTTGTGTTCGTACCTTAAAGTCTGTTTGCATGGAAGCATTCAAAAGTATGGAGAAAAAATAGTAGGAGTACAGATCAGACAGAAGTAATTAAGTGGTTTTGTGGGTATGTCTGTGTATTGGGATGGGAAAAAAACATGTCTTTCCATTAGTATGTGTAATACAGTTCAACTGTGAGCATGAGATGAGGGAGAGAAGAAAACTGAAAAGCATACACTGGCTTCAAGTATGCCGCATGCATGCAGATGCATTCAGATACAGCATGTAATGAAGTACAAGTGAGCCATATGTGTGCAGACAGTATGATTTAGTGGTTAAAGGCACTGAACTCCAAGCCAGAAGACTTGGAGGTATGAAGACCTGGGTTTGAATCTCATCAGCTCTCATTTGTGTATAGCATGATCCTGAGCAAGTCACTTAACTTTTCCATGTGCAATTATCAGTGACCACTTGCTTTTTTGCATGCATGCCATTTGCATGCAGTCTTTCCCAATTTAACATAAAAATCATGGTTTCCACATTTTCTTGCTGCATGCATGCCATATGCATGCAATCAGTTCCAATTTAACATTTAAATCATACTTGCAGCACGGATATCATTTGGGTAGTTTTATGTGTGTAGTATGAAAACATTTCATATAATTATTTCTGTAACAGATAACTTGTCAAGTTTCTGCTCAAACAGTGACAGACTACCAGAAGTCCTTCCAGCTGAAGAAGGGCAGAGAGTAGCGGCAACAACCCACCTGGCTGTGGGGACTTGGGTAGTGTTGGAGCACTAGACACAGCATGTTAAGTAGGATTAATGTCTGGGATGGAGGGGTTGAAAGTACTGGAGCTGGTGTAATAAGTGGAGTAGAAACACCAGCTGACCTGCCTACCTGCCTAACCCCCCCCCCGCCCCTAGTGGGCATCTACCTAGATAAGGCTACCTGCCGGCTTATGTGTCTGGAGAGGAAGTGGCAATAGACAAAGCTCTGTCTGCATCAATATTTTGCAGGCTTTCTGAATAGCTACACATGAACTGTGAACATTTCTAGTGGTTCATCATTAAAACAAAAACAGCTCACTTATGGTATCTTGCTGATATCTTCATTATGATGAATCTGCAGTGTCGGTTAGTTGAAGAACCTTAATAGACACAGGATTCTAGGCTGTTTTTCTACAGTAGTGATACAGCTACTGAGGTACAGCAGCATTGTGGCAGCACTACTGTGGTACAACAACATCTGACAGTGTATGGATTTCCATTTACAACACTGAACCGTATATTTTATGTATTTACTTTTTATTTAAAATTTCATTAATCAGGTAAAATGCACTGTGACACAGGACAAAAGCTAATGCAGATGCCTCTTACTTCTGTTACATGGGGGGTAGCCTCTAACCAGCAGCACGCTACCTTGCTTTGGGACTCCAGAGTAGAGGACACACATGGTGAGGATACATCTCACTATAACATATACTGCAGAACTTTATCTAGCACTAAGAAAGGTCTGATTGTTAAGGAATAAAGAATTTTTGGATTCTTTGGAGCAAAATAGCTCAGCTTGTGTAGGATTGCTACAGAGCTTGGCAGGGAATCCCAGTTGGTTCAGGTTGGCTTTGCTCTCCAGTTGCTAAAGTGGATTTATACCCAAGTTGTTTACCATTTCACAGACATACAGGTGTGAAAGGCAGTTTGCTTACTCAAGTACTGTGCAGGAGAATGTTGTTGTTACACGCAGGAGGGGCCATACTTTTGTATGCTCAGGATACACATCACTTCTGAAAGCTGACAGTCTACAGTAGCCTCAGTTCATGACTATATACACTAGGTGATATAAACCTAAACTGGTTAGGCAAAAATCACAACAACCTCCTCTCTCTGATACAGAGCTATAACCTGCACCAAGTCATCGCTGACCCTACTAAGGTAACATCGCCTCAAAACCCTGGTACTCTAATTGACTGGATCTTAACTAATTGCATGGATAGATTACCAACTGCGGGTATTCTACCAGATGCAATAAGTGACCATTTTCACATTTTCTGTACTTGGTGTCCTTCTATTACCCCATCCCCACCACCTCAGTACATTACCTTCCACAATTTTGCTAATCTTGACCAGGCTAGGTTCCTGTTTGAAGTCTCCACTATTGGCTTGTCCTACATATCTCAGGTGCAGGATACCTAGGGTGTGCTAGACTTTTTCCTTCATCATTTCTTGGCACTGCAGGACAGGATTCCCCCCTCTATCACATATTGTATTCAGGGTAAGTGGACCAGGTGGCTCTGCAAATAAATTCTTGCCACTCTCCGTACCAGAGATAAAAGCTGGAGACACTTTAAAAAGTCTGGCCTAGAATCAGATTACAATACCTATAGGGCTTTGAGAAACTCCAGTAAGATGCAAATAAGGCTAGCCAAGAGCTCGTATTGCAAAGAACTCTTACTGGATGCTGTGGGTGACTCCAGGAAGTTCTGGAATCATATTAAATCCTTCATAGGATCCAAGCATGGTGCTTTATGGCATTCATTGTAATGATCCTCTAACCTTTGCTAACACCTTTAATAAACATTTTTAAAATCTTACTGCCTTCCCCTCCTCATTCTCTACTGCACCACCTATGCCACATATATCTTCTGCTGTCCCTGCACTGCCCTACCCACCTTTTCACTTCAGGGTGCTTACCAAAAATGAAGTCCTCAAACTCCTTAACAAAATCTCTGACACCACTAGCGTGGGCTATGATAGCCTTGAGCCTAAGCTCCTGAAATTGGCTGCCCCATTTATTGCTGTGCCCCTGTCTAGAATCTTCACCTTATCTCTCTGTCATAATTATGTCCCAGACATCTGGAAAACTGCAAGAGTCGCATCAGTTTTTAAGAAATGAGATAAAAAATCTATCTCAAATTATCGACCTATAGCTATACTTTCAGTCCTGAGCAAGTTACTTGAAAAGCTAGTGGCAGCTCAAACACTTGATTATCTCGATAAGTGTAATCTCCTCTCTCCCAAGAAGAATGGCTTTCGTAAGGGGCATACCACCTCCACTGCCCTACTCCAGCTCACAAGTTATGCCCTGACTGCTATGGACTCTTGCTGTCTAACTGGTACAGTTTTTATTGACCTCATAAAAGCCTTCAATCTTTTGGATCACTCACTTCTCCTCTCCTGCCTTAAGTCCCTTGGTTTCTTGCAGTCGACTGTTGACTGGTTTTGCAGCTATCTAACTAACAGAGGTCAGGTTGTTAAGTTTAACTCAGCCCTGTTCAGAGCATGCTTTAATAAACATTGGAGTTCCCCAGGGGACCATCCTGGGTCCTCTTCTTTTTTTCAGTTTTATAAATTGGATTGCTCTGGCTACCCCCTCCCATTCATTCATCCTCTATGCTGATGACCTGGTACTCTACTCCAGCTCCAGTAATATATCACAGATCAACCTTTCTTTCTCTCCTCTGACTTTCTCAACATCTAGCATTGGCTAACCAGGCACAAGCTATTACTCAATGTGGGTAAAACACAATCGATGCTTTTTGGATCTGCAGCCAAACTAAAAATGTACCATGACCTATTCATGATCTCATGTCCAGATGGCACTTTACTCGAGAAAGTTAGTTCCTTCAAATATCTTGGAGTTTTCCTTGATGAATCACTGTTCTTTGACCACAATATCCAGTGCATAACTAAATCTGTTAATACTAAAATTGGCATTGCCTACAGAACGAGCCATGCCCTCACACATTCGGCTAGACTGGCTATTGCCACTGGTGTCCTTCTCCCTGAACTTACCTATGGTGCTGTCACATATGTAAATGCTACAAACACTGCTCTCAACAAATGGGACACTGCATACAACAATATCTGTCACTTTGCCTCATTGTCTCCACATCTAAAGCATCACTGCCAGCTTTATTACGATCTCAACTGGCCCTCCCCTCTGCTCACCATCTCCTAGCCCTAGGGTCATTGACAGATAGTACTATTAGGTCTACTATCCCAGTCAAGCTGGCCTCTATGCTGCTCTCTCAAACATCTTCCTGTGGTCTGCGATTACTGAAAAATCCATACTACAGGTGCCATGAGCTAAAACAACAAAGGACACTAATGCTTTCTCCATTATGGTTCCAAACTATTGGAACTATCTACTGCAGAATGTCTGACTTGCACCTAGCCATGCACTTTTCAAAAAGCAGCATTGGCCCCTTCTAATAGATTGTGGTCCCGTACCTGCTTTAAACCTCCCTAAACCACCTGCCTCTGCAACTCTCATCCCCTGATCCCAAGTCTATCCTACCCTGGAGCACTGTTACAATTGTCATTTATACTTCTACCCATCTCACTAGTTTCACTCAGCAAGTTCACACATACACCCATTTAGCCTATCTGCCCTATCCATGCTAGTCCTGCGACTGGGTTGTGGTCTTACACTAGTACTAAGATTCTATCACTGTATTTTGTTTTCATTCTGTCCTTAAACCATGTTAGGCACTATTTGCCTTCACACTTTGCCTGAATTGTCATGTATCTTGCCTTTTATTCCAGCCTGACTGGATTTTGCATTTCTGATAATATGGTAATTGCTGTAACATTGTATCTTGCATCATATCCAATCTGTTATTCATGGTTATTTGTTTTCTAACTGCCTGTACCTTGCAACCTCCTGGGTCGGGCCTTAAAAGAGTCACTCATGTGTCTAGTGCCCCTACCCAGTTAACAAAAACTAAATAAATAAATAAATATTTGCCTATTATACTCTCTTGTCTCTAAGCAAACTATATTTTATTTAATTTTACCCTACAAGGAGTTTGTCACACACTGCATATATAATGAGAATTATCAGAGATACATGAATCCTAACATATCCATAATCATTGGTCCATATAACAAAACAGAGGAGCATAGACTAACATAACATATATAATACATACACTATGTACAAACTGTTATAGTAGAAAACACCTGCAGCTTGCTTCTGACATCAAATGACTTTTGTACAGTAGTTTAAACTGAATTTTTCTTTATATTCTTAATGGGATCCTATGTGCAAAGGAAATGCAGGGGCTGTGTGGTGCACAACACGCATGTATAAGGGCAATCAGCCATTAGATGTGCACTCTACGGCTGTGCAGCATGCATGCATGGGGTGCAGAGGTGTGCATATGCATCCCATATATATCAAGTGATGGCAACACTATGCACAGGTAGGGGCGTGGCCATGTAACAGCATGCATAACCCACATGGATGAGCGTTCACAATGTGCAGTATGAAGCCTCGGTCCATGGTGCTCATGCACAGTGCTAAACCATATGGAAGGCTTGGACTGTAGGGGTCATGGGCACAGGCAATGACAGACCAGCCCTGTGAACAGCAATCAGTGCTACAGGATCAGGACCAGGATTCATAGAACGTTGCCCAGCGCAAACCCAGTTTTGTGCAAGCAAACCAAGTTTTGCACCAAGTTGCCATTCACAAAAGTCCAGTTTGCACACGCAAACTGGGTTTGCGCTTGGGTAAAGTGTGGAGGGGACTGCAATGCAAATGAGGGGGAGGTGATGTGAATATTGGCACTGTCCAATTCACAAAGCATTTGCTCCATGCAAGGGCCTCTTGCACTGTCCCCTTGCATGGAGCAAATACTGAGACCATGCCATATTCCATGCAACCCTAGTGGTTGGCATAGAGGTAGTGAGGCAGCCCCCTGCTGATCACCATCCTCATATAATACATAGCATTTTTCCCAGTGCTAGTGGTCCCCCCCTCCAATCACTGGCCTGATTACAGAACAATAACGTACCATGCTGCCAGTGGCCATCCTTCCTCCCGTGATAGCCAGTTATTGGCCCGAGTGTAAAACTAGCATGTTTCCCTGTGTTAGTGGTCCTCCCACCCCACAATCACTGGCCTGATGGTAAAACATATACGTACCCCTGGTGTTAGTGGATCCACCCCAACCCCCGCGATCGCCGGCCCAATGGTAAAAATTTAAGTATCCTTGGTGCTAGTTTCCCCCTGCAATCATCATCCTGATGTGAAGTGAAAAACTATCCCTGGTGTCCAGTGGTCCCTCCCCCCACCCACACTCATGTGTGCTGTTGTCAAATCAGTAGTCCCTGGAGTCAGTGGTCCCACCCTGTTCTGATCCCTGTTTAATGTTCTATAGACAGTACTTCTTATAGTTTAATCCCTGATGTCCTGCATGAGGAAATATGAGAATAAATATATTCCAGTCCTGGCTAATAGTGCCCCCCTCTATCCTGATCCTAGGTGAAAGAAAGATATGCCATTCCTGACATCCAGAAACCCCCACTCTGGCAGGTAATCCCCACAACCCTGTTCCCCCAAATACAGACTCCAAGCCAGTGCCTGGCACAGACCACCTCTTTCCACTCCTGCCAGATGCTC
The DNA here is from genome assembly GCA_016271365.2 of Neoceratodus forsteri. Lineage (NCBI taxonomy): Eukaryota > Metazoa > Chordata > Ceratodontiformes > Ceratodontidae > Neoceratodus > Neoceratodus forsteri. The sequence continues at coordinate 782,208,852 of CM057458.1, read as the reverse complement.
ACTGAGCTGTCAGTGAGTGTATACTTTATACAGTATGCACTCGCTGAGTGACAGCTCCTCAATGAGCGTGTACTTTATACAGTACACACTCATTGACAGCTCAGTTAGTGGCCGGCCATGGTGGATAGAGGAGGGCTGTGCTGGTCACTGCCTTGGGGTCTGTATGGGGGGGAACGGGTTGGTGGGGAACTACTTACCAGAATGGGGGGTCTACTTGACACCAGGGAATGGCATAGCTTTCTTTTACAGGGGATTGGGGATAGGAAGGGGGGTCAGCTAGATGCCAGGGACTGGAATATATTTATTCCAATATTTCCTGTACAGTGGATCAGGGATGCAGGGGGCCTGCTAGAAGCCCATAACTGTTCATACTACATTAACAGGGGATCAAGATGGGGGGGTAGGACCACTAGATAACAGGGACTGCTGATAAAAACATTGTTCATGGGGGTGGGTGGTTTGAGGGACCACTGGACACCAGGGACAGCTTTTTGCTTCACATCAAGTTGGTGATCATGGGGGAAACCATTAGCACCAGGGATACTTATTTTTTTACCATCGGGATGCCGATCATGGGGGGTGACTACTAGCACCAGGGAAGCATGCTAGTTTTATACTCAGGCCTGTGATCAATAATTGCTCTTCAGTGTGACTAGCGATTGGCATGGGGGTCCACTAGCACCAGGGATACTTATTTTTTTGCAATCTGGCTGGAGATTGTGGGAGTGGACCACTAACACCAGGGAAACTGACTTATTTATGATCAGCATGGGGGGGTTCAGTAAACTCCACTGCAGCATATGTAAATGGGCCTTTGTTGGGAATAGAAATGGCCACATAACACCTTGCATGCCCAATGGGCTCATTTACATGGCTGCTTTTGTGAATTCTGAATAGCACACCTGTACTATTCCTTGTAGAGCCATACTCTTGGCTGCATGTCATGGCAGCACTAGTGGGGTCAGTGGTAGCAGTAATGGGTTAGCACTGACTCATCCTGGCCCTATTCACAGTCAGGTAGTGTAGGTGCGTTATCTGACTGTGACTAGCAATCTTTGACACCTGGGAAATCACAAAGTGCAACACAAACTTTTGCGCTGTGCTTTGCAACTTTTTGTGAATTTAACCCCAGATCTGGAGGTACAACAACATATACATAGATCAGGCACACTCCCAGAAAGCTTGGCACCAGGTGCTAGAAGCAATGTCCCCTATGCATGTTCCCTTGCCACTCCCAACATGTCACAAATCTACCTGTGCACATAGCATGTCTTACAGCACCACCACACCTGCACAGCCAGCATGAAGACCATGCCCCCATCCCCCCAGACAGTGGCATGCCAGTGGTTCCCAGAATAAAGACATGGCTACAGGACATACAGTCATAAACTATTGATTATTTTGCTATCATGTATAACAGACATCATTCCAAGCCATCGACAGATAGGGCTAACAAAGGTAGCCTGTGATGACAGTGATGGAAAAACAGTGACTGAAAACATCAATTACTTGATGGTGAATGGAATGACAGTGACAGTTGCATTCCCCTCCTCAAGGTGCTATGAGCTTAGAGTTAGTATATTTAGAAAGGGGGCTGCAGTGGGCAAAGTCCCCCACAATGGAGGGTGTGGGGGAAAATATCCCACAAAGACAAAATTCACCATCTTTCCGGTTTGTCTTCAAGCCATCATTATTTTCACAGTCACAGTTTCACATTCATGGTTCTGACATGGAATTGGCTACAAAACAGCAACAGGAGCACAGGATCATAGCCATGCCACAGAGGCTGCACAGAAGTGCTATGATGTCCTGAGAACATGGTCGCCATTTGCAGCTGCCTTTAATTCACTTTCTTCTCCATGAAGTCTTCGTTTGACCCCTTCAGCTTAGAGGGTGTGCCCCCTGATCCACCAGGACCATACATCTCATTGAACCCCTACACCGCTGCAATGAGAGGAACACAGAGGACAGCCATTAGCAGGATGCACATACAGGGCCACAGATGAACAGTGCCAATACACAGGTACCCACCTGCCTTAATCACATACCTTTGTGGGCTACAACAGGGCCCACAGCTCCCCAAAATCATCCTTATAAAAGACATCTTGACTGCCTCCTCTCCAGAACAGGAAGTCTGGGACATTAGGGACCAGCATGACCTCTGGACCATCACAACGGCCACAGTCCCATCTGGCTGCTCCTGCTGTTCAATCACAATTTGACCAATGTGGCCTTTCAAGTCCTGCAAAAACAGAAATACTGTACATACTTCACCCTCACAGCAACCACAAGAAGTGTCATGCATGTCCCCATGCACCCCATCAGTTTCATACATACCTCACCTGGATCCTTGACCTCTTAGACAGTTCCACCCTCCTCCAAGTCCTGGTAGGTCCTTTCTGACTTGTGCCGAAAATTACTAGTTATTCTCCCACCCTCATCTGACCTTGGGAGTGGACATGCTAGATGACATTGCTGTAGCCATCTTCACTAGTGTAGCATACAGTCATGACCAGGTGACACAATTGCACACCACATCACCCCACTAGTGTGCTAGGAACACACCACTTTAAAAGGGCTTTCTTGGGGGGTGTGGTTAGCGCTCATCTAAGATGGCAACTTAATCGAGTAGCTTTTCTCGCACGGAGCTTTGTACCTGGAATTTATAAACTCTGGGGAGGATTCACAGCTGGAAAATAACGGACCAGGCTGCCGAAACTCTGCGCTATCGAAACAGGAGCTTTAGATTCAAGGGACATTCGGAAAAACGGACCGCGAGTGAGGGAACCGTATTCCAGTTCTCCAGGTTGTACATGATGGCGCAGTCAGCAAATGAGCGAGAGGAGCCCTCGATAAGGGAAAATGTTTGCGTCAATCATGGCAAGTATAGACAACCTCACACTGGCAGCTAATAACTCCGCTTTTGCTATTCAGCAAATTAATGTACGTGTAGACGCAGTTGAACAAAAGGTAACTACGCAGGAGGACTCACTTCTTAGCCATAAGGCCCTATTGAGAAACCAGGCAGCTAAGATTAATCAACTGCATGACAAAGTGGAAGATTTGGAGAATAGGAGTAGGCATAATAATTTGCGCCTACTGGGATTTCCCGAGGGCTGTGAGGAAGGGAGGGTCCTGCCATTTTTACAACGGGCATTGCCAGAAATTTTAAAGCTCCCTGATGGCAATAAAATCACAATGGGCGTGCTCACTGTCATGCCCAGCCTAGGCCTGCCAGGGAATGTCCCGCCCCATCTTGGTTCGAATTCTGAACTTTGCTGAAAAGAGGAATACAGGCTGGGAGAGAGGCTCAGGCAGCTACATTGGCAAGGAACAGGATTATGATTTTTCAAGATTACTCGAAGGAACTGGCAGCTCTGCATAAAGCTTTCACTGAAGCTCGAAGGAAGCTACATGCTTTAAAGATCCTGCTCACCTAAGATACCGGCCACTGCAAATTTCTATGAATGGTACAATTCAGCAATTTTCATCTTCAGAGGCTGCTCTGGACTATATTGTAAATTCATGCTCTAGAGGTTTGACTTCCCAGTCTTCTAGTCAGGTTGAAAATGACCAGAGAATTCCCATTTCAGCTGTTGTTCCTCCAGTTACCTCTCCCCAGTCTGCGCCAATGGTGGGATTGGAACCTAGGAACTTGAAAGTCCGGAAGAGGCCTCCATCCTCCCCGCACACTAAAAGGGGCCATCCACAGGAAAGGAAGAGCAATATGGATAACCTGACTTCTCCCCACCCTAGACGCACAGGGGGAACTTCAGACTGAATATGTCAGCCCTTACTTTGCCAAAGACTGGTTTGTGATTATGAACGATCTCCCTGATGAAGAAGGATGTGAAGCAATGGACAGTGGGGGGGGACAGCCGGGTTATTCGGGCGGAAGCTCTCAGGAAGACCCCCATAAGGACAGTCTTCATGGTACGGATAGTGCCACAGCAAATATAGCATTGGACTTCCCGGCCCCAGGTTCCCCTCCAGGTCAAACTACGGAGCTAGAACCAGAAGAGGGAAAGCATCCGAAAACTTCATGAACAGCGGGTCTTTTCTTTCCCTGGATTAAACTGCTCAATGTTAGATAAGTATCTGAATTGCTGGTAGTCTAATGTTGCAATACTGTGGGAGGGAATAGGTATGGCTTCCTTGAGTTATACCTGGGAGAAGCCCTGGGGGATAGTGTTTATCAGAAGGTTTATACCAGCTGTCATCGGTGGCCCTTTCGGGGGGTATTGGCTGGGGTAAAAAGGGAAGTGAATACATAAATATATATTGTGGGAGGTATATTCATGAGGATAGGGGATGTTTGAATATCCTCTTGGGATAGGGTAGATCCCGGGGGTGCGATCTATCCCCTATCTTCCTTTCCTGCCTGTTTCCTATAGGTGGAAGTTTATTATCTTTGTTAGGAAAGGTACCTCACCCTCGTAGTATCTTGCCCGAGGACCCAATGGAAGAGAATAAGTGACTTAACTTGACCCTAAAGGCGATAGTTAGAACTTAACATTGCTAGAGGGGCCATATTGGTTCCTTAACACGTGGTAATGGTCAGATGTACCTCTTAGTTTTACTCAGACTATGCAGTACATGGCTTGGTATATAGGTAGGCCCTAAGACTGTTGGTAAAGATTCAATAGAAGTACAAATGTTTAAGTGAGTATTAGAAGCTCAATGAGAGGTGATGTCCCATAGTATGTTCAATAGTAGCTCCTGGGGACTTCAAGTTGGTTCAAGGGGATTTTGATTTTCCCATTAGCAGAAGGGCAGTATCTGGTCTTAGGACTCGGTCACAGGACTTTTACCCCCTTCCCATTTGAGGGGACTGTAGATAGATCCGTAGAAGGCTCTAGTAAGTGCAGATTCTGTCTGTTGCTTTTGTCCCATCTTAGAGAAGTCTGGTATATGCTCTATAGGAGATAGGGATTTTCTCCCTTTTGAGAAGCATCTGGCTCCCCCCAGGAACAACAGGATATACCATTGGCTAGGACTCTAGCCGGCTTAATCCTACCGTTTCCTCTAATAGTAGTAGGTAGTTTGTTTGGTTGGTTGTTATTTAGATAGGGTAGTAATACACAGTAGTTGTAGTTAGGTTAGTTAATCCCTGCCTACTGTTGGGGTTTCGTGTTTGTCCTGAACAGTACAGTAACTTTCCATACCCTGCATATAGCTGGATTCAGTTCCTTTAACATTATAGACTAGGGCACATTGTGGATTTTAGCTGTATGGCTGACATTGTGATGCACACCTGGAATGTCCGTGGGTTAAATTCCCTGATAAAACATAAGAAAGTCCTTGCATACCTGAAACGTAAATGTTCTCAAGTGGCCTTTCTCCAGGAGACCAAGTTTGCTGGGGAGGATCATACCATTATGGTGAGAAGGACTGGGTTGGCCAGCAAGTGCATTCTAATGCCCTGACCAGGAAACATGGGGTTCAGATTTTGGTGCATAAGTCCCTTCCTTGGAAGTTAACCCAGACACATGCAGATTCTGATGGTAGATGGGTTATGGCTACGTATAACACTCCCACAGGTCTAATCACTCTATGTAATGAATATGCCCCCAATGATGATGCCCCATTGTTTTTTCATAAGCTGGCAGAAGTAACATTGGAATTTAACCCACCGGATTGTCCACTACTTATTGGTGGAGATTTTAATCTGACCTTGATGCCTATGCTGGACAGAAATGATGGGGGGAAAGAGGCACATCCCAGAAGTGTGAAGGCTCTTCAGCAAATGCTGTCTGACCAGGGGTTAGTAGATCTCTGGAGATTGTTCCACCCCAGAACTAGAGACTACACATTTCATTCTGTCCCAAACGATTCATATAGCAGGCTTGATTTCTGGCTTGGTTCAGCTAAGCTGACTACTAAAACTTTAGAGGTTTCAATTCTCCCTTGCTGTGTCTCTGATCATGCTTTAGTCCAGCTCCTATTACAATGGGACCCAATGGCCCCCCCAACTAAGCAATGGAGAATGGACCCGCTTCTGGTACAGGACCCCGAGTTCACCCCTTGGCTTATTAGGGAGGCTTCTCTCTTCCTTGCAGAAAACCCTATTAATGACACCTCTGCCTGTACAACTTGGGAGGCTTTTAAAGCCACATTGCGAGGCAGCATTATGGGGTTTTCGGCTGCTGGACGCAGACAAAGAGAATCACAGCTGCTTGACCTTGAACGGAAATTAGCTGATGCTGAGAGTAAGTTTAAGTCGCTGCCCTCTCCCAATATTCATTCTCCCATTGGGAAATCTATTTTGGCCATTCGGTTTGAAATTAATCAGATTATGAATAGGAAAGCGGAAGCTGCTATTTTGCATCTTAAACATACGTTTTGGGAAGGAGAGGACAAAGGGGGCAAGGTACTTGCATAACAATTAAGGAAACAGCAGGCCAGTAGATTTATCCCAGGTCTAAAAAACAATTTAGGATCATTATGTACCTCTCCAGGAGATATTAATGAGATTATGTCTGCATTCTACAAAAGGTAATATTGTTCCACTCATTCTAACCATAACTTGGACAATCAGGGCTTATTAAATTCTCTAAGCTTGCCTAAGCTGCAGAGCCAGCACACACAACGGTTAGATCTTCCTATTTCAAAAGAAGAACTGATGGTAGCTATTCAGGACTTAAAAAAGGGGAAATCCCCGGGTAGTGATGGGTACCCTGCAGAATTCTATCAGACCTTGGGCCATATTATTTCTCCCCTTTTGACTCAGGTGTTTCAGAAGGTCGAACTTAAGGGTGCCTTTCCACCATCTATGTGGGAGACAACTATAGTTGTGATTCCCAAGAAAGGTAAGGACTCCACGAATCTGGGAAATTACTGCCCTATCTCACTTATAAATCTGGACAGTAAACTTTACGCTAAAATCTTAGCCCACAGACTCAGTCCTTTATTGGCTGAATTGATACACCCCATCACAAGTGGGATTTATGCCAGGGAGACATAGTTCAGATCATTTAAGAACCCCGCTTAATCTGATTCCTCTGGCCAGGTCCCTTCACACCCCGGCTGCTGCCATCACGGTAGATTTCGAAAAGGCATTTGACTCAGTGGAATGGGACTATCTATATCTGACTCTTTCTCATTTTGGGATTGGGGACACCTTTCTTGCAAAAATAAAAGCTGCTATATATGGAGCCCCTTTTGCCAGAGTTAATACTAATTCAACCCTTTCCCAACCTTTCCCACTGGGCAGAGGGACGAGGCAAGGATGCCCGCTCTCACCCTTACTTTTTGTATTGGCGATAGAACCGTTGGTCGTGGCTATTCATAATCACCCAAAGATTAATGGTCTGACAGTGGGGAATATATCCTATGTAACTTTTATGTATGCTGATGATCTTCTCCTTCTGCTGGAGGATGCTCATACCGCTATCCCCCTGCTTCTTGATCTGTTAGAAGATTTCTTAAAGCATTCTGGCCTACGGCTGAATCGGCACAAGACAGAGATACTCCCCATGAATGAGTACTGTGTTCAGCAGGATATGGGTGCAGAGGAGCTATTGTGGGCTCCAGGAGGGTTCACATACTTGGGTATTTTCCTCACTCCATCTTTAGATGCAATATGGCAAGCCAATATACAACCCCTTCTCTCCTCTCTGAAGACAGATTTCGCTAGATGGAGGTTACTTAAACTAACTCTTTCGAGGAAAGTGGCGGCAGTGACTATGATTGCTGCACCCAAACTATTTTATCTTCTGAGACATTTACCGGTCCCTTTACCTGCACAGTGGTTTCAGAGTATTGATAAGGTTATTGGGGATTTTTTTATGGGAGGGATCTAAGCCTAGGTTCAGCCATGCTAAATTAAGATCACACTGGCGACAGGGTGGTGGAACCTCCGTGGTTAGAAAAGGATACTACAGGGCTTCTTTTAGCCCAAGCGATTAACTGGGCTCAGACCTCTTTCCCCTCTTTCAGCACAGTGGGTGCAGCTAGAGACAGATATTGCAGGGTTGTGTCATCCCTTATCTCTTCTAGTACAGAAGGATATTCCCAAAAAAGCTAAGGTTAATAAGTTTGGGAGAGAATGTACGTCCCCTACAATAGATTTAGCCAGGAGAAATTGGGTTAGCTATCATCGAAGACTTAATCTGGCTCCTTTTCCCCTCTCCTATGTGCCTATCTGGCACAATCCAGACATTACCATAGGTGGTAGCAAAATTATGTGGAGACATTGGGCTGCATTGGGTATCACCAAAGCTGGGAGACCTGTTGACCCCCCGATCATAAGAATATCCAGACATTTCAGTCTCTAAGACAGCAATGGGGAATTCCTGCAGAGGATTTCTGGAGATATCTCCAGATCAGGGATGCTATCAGGCAGCTTCTGCGTTGTCCTCTGGGCTATGTTTAACCATCACCATTGGTTAAGTGGATGTCTTGTACTAAGGGACTTGTGGGTCAGTTATATGCTACCCTTCGTGATGCTCTTCCATCTCAATCTGAGACAGCGAGATATAGATGGGGAAAGATGTTGCAGACTCCTATATCCTCAGAGGCTTGGGAGAAAGCCTAGGTAGATGTTCACTCCTGGTTCACTGATACCAAATCTAGACTAATTCAAAACAAAATTGCACACTCATGGTATAGAACTCCAGTTATTTTACACAGAGCTAAAGTAATAGATAGAGACAATTGCTGGAGGTGTCAACAGCCAGGGGGTGATCTACTGCACATATTGTGGACCTGCCCCAAGATCCAACCTCTTTGGCAAGAGATTCTGGTTCTTGCCTCTCGGGTTCTCCAACAGACCATTCCCATATGCCCCCTTTTTGTATCTTGGGGTTAAGAGGGGTAATGCCTAAATTGTCACCGTTAAAAGTTAGATGGTTGGCCTTGTTAGTGTTACAAACCAAAAGAGCTATACTAAGCCAGTGGAGGTCTGTGGTGGTCCCTACGGTAACAGTTATAATGGGGTCTGTGTCTACTCTGGCCAAACTGGATAAGATATCCCATCTTCAGAAATCCAAATTATCCTTATTTACAGCCTGTTGGGACCCATACCTGAGATACTTGGGGCAAGTCCCTCCACCAACGGGAATAGGGTGATTATCCTTAGTTTCCTTTGATGGTTGTACAGGTAGTCAGATGAGGTGGGCCTCGAACAAAGGTTTTGGCAATGGTGCCCCATGTCTCGTGGAGGATGAATTATTTCCAGAACTATAACTGCTATTCTTGATTGTGTCTGGACAGGTGGACATACGGAAAGTTATTTTAGGAGTACAGATTTAAGCTTGGGATATTTTGGTATCTTTACAGGATCAGGCTGGTCCTTGCAGAACATATCTATACTCTAAGTCATAGTGCTCCGAATGCCTTGAAATGGAACACTCCTGGAAGCAAGTATAAAATTACTTCGGCAGAGTGGTATGTCCGGCAATGTGAAGGTTTTGATCTAACCCCAAGGCTTTGGTAAGTACTCCTTATATGTATAATACTGGGAGGTTATGGGGTACTCGTGGAGGGCCCTGTTCAATTCTGGGATATGTCTACACATAAACAGAGCATGTAACCCAGTAGCAATTCACCATTCTTTATTCTATGTGCTGTAATGTTATGTTTATATAGGTCACTTTTTAAGTTATACTTTGCTGTTTTCATAAGACAACTAGACCGGTATACCACCCCAGCATGTGTGGGTGGGGTCGGCTGTACTTTCACTATTGATCACTGGATTTTGTAATGTGATTTTATGTTTTGTTTTTTATGTTTTATGTTTAGAAACATTAATAAAAATTATTGCAACAAAAGGGCTTCCTTTGGCATGGCATGTCTGTGTAACATCCCTTCACTGTAAATCTCTTGTTGGTCCAATAAAAAGTACCAAATCACAGACTTTGTTCATCTTTTTGTACAAGGACCAATATGGCAACAAACAATTCTTTATTGCAGGTAGTAATAGGACTACCTTTTAGTAGTTCTGTCCAGTACTACTCTAGTTGTTTAGCAGAAACCTTTGCAGGGGCCTCATATGGAATCTTATCCAGTCATGAAAATCTATGCATGTTGCATGAGGCCAAAGAGTTGCATCAATTTCTACACCATGGGTTTGCTGTGGTTCAGGATCTTGGTGCAGTGGGCTCATTAGTTGTTAATGTGTGTGTGTGTGTGTGTGTGTGTGTGTGTGTGTGTGTGTGTGTGTGTGTGTGAAGGGCAGACAGTCCCCAGTTTAGTGCTGAAGATTATCCACTGGTGTTCTAATGTTGCTGATGGTGATAGGTTGTTTTTTTCTCCATTGATAATCCACCCATGTTGTGTTACAATTTCCTGAGCCCTTCTCTTGGCATTCAGTGATGCTTCCATTGTTCTGACTTGAATGAACCAGTCATACAGTTAGGGGACCATGTGTATTTCATCTGCTCTTAGTTTCACAGACACAGTCACCATGATCTTGGTGAACACTCAAGGTGTGGATTCTAGTCCAAATGGGAGACGCTTGTATTGGGAGTGTCTGCCTAGGATACAGAAACTGAGAAATGTTTGGGTGGGATATGCTGATGGGTATGTGTAGATAGGCATATTTTAGGACTAAAAGACAAAGAACCTTAATGTGTAAGCACTGAGGCAAGGGCTACTCCAAAGGGCATTGGCTGGGAAGCCAAGTTTCAAAGAAATGCAAAACCACACATATGAGAGTATGTATGATTTTGTATTTCTTTTAGGACTATTGAGGTGGGAAAATCATTCATCCATATTGCCACTATTGTTCATAAGATTTCCATCTTGGGGGATCACATGATGCAGAGTGCTGAGTAGAAGCTCCCCCATTAAGCTCCTGCCTCCTGATCATTATATCGTCTTTTTTAGACATTTATATTTCTCCATTTCCTCTGCTTTTGAGATTTACTATCATCTGAATAACCTGGAAGTCTGGTTTGTGTGTTAGATTGGCAGATGGAGGCTTATATGAAGAAAGCCCCGCAGAAACAACCCCCCAGCTACTCCCGGAAAGGCCTCAAAGAAATCCTGGGCCTGGGGTGGGCCAGAGAGGCCTGATCCTTCGGGTCAAGTCGGGGAACAAGAACCTTTAACACTCGATAGGTTCTTAGAAGAGTTTAAGCCCTTTCATGAAGAGATGAAAGAAATGGAAATTTACCTGAAAATTCTCTCTAGAAAACTGGATGAAGTCTCATTAATTGTCTCTGATAATACAGCTCGAATAGTCTCGATGGAGAAAAAGCTAGAGAATCTCGATCCTGAATTGGTGTCTACGCGACAGAAGCTATCTTATCTCGAGGCCAAGCTCAAAGATTTGGAGGGCCGTAGCCGCAGAAACAATGTGGTGATACTAGGGCTACCAGAGGGAGAAGAGGGTCAGCATGCTGTGGCATTTACACAGAAGTTGGTGGAACGGGTTGCTGGCCCCTTCCCCTTCGGCCCAGTATATATTATAGAGCGACCTCACAGGTCTCTGCGACCTAAGCCTTCTCCGGATGCTCCCCCCATCCTAGCATCTGTCGCTTTTTGAATTTCCTAGAGAATCAGCATTTTCTGCAGAAAGCGAGAGCTTTACAAGAAGTTCAATGGGAGAATATGAAACTGAAAATCGCACAAGATTTGCCTGGTTCGGTTCGTCGGAAGCGCAAAGCGTTTCATCCCATCGTGTCTAAGATTATTGCCGCAGGCCTGAAATTTAGGATGGGATACCCAGCCAGGTTACAAGTTTTTGTAAATGGATCCTGGTTTAATTACGATGATCCTGCAGTTGCCCTGTTGAGCCTTAAATCCATGCTACCAGACTTGTTTCGAGAGCCTTGAGAGGCCCTGTTCATGGGATGAAGAGCTGCTTGGAGCTGCGGATTGGAACGGTTATTTTCTCCTTCTTTGAAGAGATAATGCTAATCAGTTGTATTGGAAATTCTTGTTTTCTTACTGGGACTGGGGGGATCAGTGCAAGGCATTCCTGCTAACAGTCTCTTAAGCCCTAATCTCAGAACATTAGCTATTGTTAAGGGCAAAGACAATTGGGGTCTCGGGGTTTGCTTACTTGGGAACAGAGCTCCATGTCTCAGTATATTCAGTTTTGTAAATTGAATAGAAGGTGGAGTTTGTCTTGTTGATTTTAGGATTAATGTTTACTTTACATGGATCGGAAATCAGAGCGGTCTTGGGCTTTCTCTGCATCTTACATTTACCATATCAGGATCGGGTTGTGGCCACTAGAGGGTGTACTATGTATTTGCAATCTATAGCTGTGCAGCTCTTAATTCGAGGGGGATCTCCCTTAATCTTTTCAATAGTCCCGAGTCCAGGGCAACAAATTTTCCCAAGGAAATTTTTTGTAATTTAGGGTTGCTAATCTCAGGGAAGTTTTGTTTTTTCAGTTTTCTTCCTCTGGGTCACGGTTGCAATGTTGTTCTCGATCCTTACTCTCAATCTGAGGAAACGGTTATTCCCCTTCACTAGGATCCCGATCTGGTTCTGGTTTCTGCATAGCTTTTCCATGAGGCAAGATTACTCGTAATTTTCACTCTCAGTTTTACTCTGGTTCCCAAGGTTATCTGGCATATTCATGAGTGTGGCAGTACACTTTGTTTATCAGTCCACTAACATGATATCGCATAGGCACGTGCAGGCATTGGAAGCCCAAGGCCATTCTCTAATTTTTGGGGGGTAATTAATATCGTTAGCTTTCTCAAATTATTACTTTGGAATGTAAATTTGGTTGCCACATTAGAGATGGTAATTTCTTTTAAATATCTGGGTGTCTCACTTGATGAATCCCTCACCTATGACGCTCATATTACCGCCACCTGTAAGGCCGTAAATGCCAAACTGGGCTTAGCCTACAAAACAAGCTATACTCTTACCCCCACTGCTAGGACTGCCATTGCCAGAGGAATCCTGCTTCCATCGCTTTCTTACAGGTCCGTAATCTATACAAATGCCTCTAAGGCAACTCTTCATAAGTCGGATACTACTTATAACAACATATGCCGTTACGCCACTGCATCTTCTAGACTAAAACATCACTGCTTGCTGTACTCTGACCTAAATTGGCCATCCCCACATTGCTCACCATCGCCTCTCTCTTGGAACCTTCTGGACAGTGTACTGCAATCAAGTATGCCCACCTACCTTGCCTCCCTGCTGACCCCACAGCCTGTCTCCTACGGTCTCCGATCTACTGGCCTTTCCTTGACGAGCATTCCTAGATGTAAAACTACCAAAGGGAAATCAGGCTTCTTGTATGTAGGTCCCTCCTACTGGAACTCGCTGCCCCTAGATGTATGCCTTGCCTCCTAATCATACCACCTTTAAGAAGAGGCACCTCTCCCTCCTTATAGCTTGTACTCGATGTACCTGCTTCAACCCTCCTTAGATCTTGATTCCCGCTGCCGTGGCTGCCCTGGGTATCCCCTCTATGTTGTGAGCTGGCACCCTGCCTACTTTCAACTTCCCTTTAACCTATCCCACTATTACCTCTCTCCCCTACTCCTACCAATAATATCCTTTCAGTTGCAGGAGGCTGTTATGTTACCCTGTTAGTATATCTTTTTTTCTCATTTTCTGTATTTTATATTGTGATATTATTGTGATAGTCTACACATGGGCACTTATCTCTATTTGTATAATTTACACCATTGCGTGCCTTGTACCAATATTTGTCTCAATCTTTGTTCTCACTTTCTGTTTGTGATGATTGCATATATCCTGACACTGTATTCATTGTAACTGTATCTCGCTGTCTTGTTGACCTCCCAGGTCGTGCCTGAAAATAGTCACTTTTGTGTCTAGTGTACCTACGCGGTTATCAAAAAATAAATAAATAAAATAAAATAAATTAGCAGAGGTGCATTATCGGGAGGTGGGAGATGGAGGAAAAGACCCAGTACTGTGCTGAACGTTGCTTGTGGCAGAGTGGGGGGTTGGCTGGGGGGTGGGGGATTTGGGGTTTTGTTAGGGGAAATAGGGGTAGTTGGGAGAGAAGGGAATGGGTTAATTGTGGGGGGTTGGGGAGGAGAAAGGGTTTTACTGCAGTAACTGTGGGAGTAGGGTTGCATGTATTATGTATTCCAAGTGCTGGGATGAGGATATTAAGCCTAACAGCTATTAATAGATGGCCGAAGAAGTGACTTTTGAGACTTGGAATGTTAAGGGGATCAGGAAAAAACCCAAACAATATCAGGTTCTCAAACACTTAAGTTTATTACACTCTCAGATAACTTTCCTACAGGAATCCCATTTATTAGAAACTGAAGCTTCACAGTTAAGGAGGCAACAGGTGGGCCTCATTTATAACGCTCAGGGATCTACTAACAGTTGCGGGGTCATGCTTATTATTAACAGGGGTGTTCCCTTTGTCTCTACACAGGTCATTAAAGACCCTGAGGGAAGGTTTATCCTGGTTAAAGGTACTCTTTGGTCAGTTTCACTTTTACTTGGTAGTATATATGGCCCTAATATAGATGACCCAGGGTTTTTTATGAGATTTGAATCTGTTATTCTCCCAATGCTTCCCATCAGGATTATTTTAGGGGGTGACTTTAATCAAGTTGTAGAGTCTAATCTTGATAGGTCAGGTAGTGGACCAGGGGTGGTCACTCTGGGGCAGAGGGCTTTTAAAGACCTAGTAGACTAGTACAGGCTCTGCGATGTCTGGTGTGTCTTGCACCCTGATTCTAGGGAGTTTACCTTCAGGTCAATGGCGCACGGCTCGCAGTCCCACATTGATTTCATATTTATTTCTTAGGTTCTCCTACCTGGGGTTAAGACTTCCTTGATTCAACCTGGCCCTGTCTCTGACCATTCACTGGTGTTGTGCAAATTGGCATTCCTTAATTTACCTAACAGGGAAACCAGATGGAAACTTAATGAACAACTTCTTAAAGATGCTAAATACTGCAAGCTCATAAGGGAGCAAATTGAGTCCATTTTTTTATCCAACCATGTAGATAGTGCAAAGCCGGATATTTTGTGGGGGGCCTTTAAGGCTTTCATGAAAGGGATCCTTATTAGTATGGCGGTGGGTAGGAAAAGTGCACAGGAGAAGGAATTATTATCATTACTGTCCCAAATTAGGTCACTTGAAAATAATTTTTCTGCTAATGCCCCATATGAAGACAAGAGGAAACTCCAAGTGTTGAAAGATAGATATTTAGAGTTACTTCGGGAAAAAGCAGAATTAGAAATTATTCGTACAAGAGCTAGTTACACAGATCAAGGAGAGAAGGCGGGGCGCCTACTGGCATTGCATATTAAGCAACAAGAATCGGTGAGATTTATCCCTCCAATCAGGGCAATGGCAGATGGGTCCCTGAAAGTATCTCCTACTGAAATAGTGCAAGAATTTACCCTATATTATGCAAGGTTGTACAGTGACATGGAGTATCCTCCCTGTCCTGGGAGCACAGAAAATTATCTGAGGGATTCCCATCTGCCCTCCCTCTCAGAGCAACACAAGGGTTTTCTGGTTACCCCTATGTCACAGGAGGAAATTGCTGATGTTATTAGTGGATTACCTGCAGACAAAGTCCCAGGCCCCGACGGATTCTCATCCCTATTTTACAAAGTTTTTCAGGTTCTTTTATTACCAGTACTTTACCATTTATTTCAAAATATCCTAACTGGGGCAGAGGCAGATCCTCACCTCTTTGAGGCTCTGATTGTTCTTCTCCCTAAACCAGATAAAGATCCTGAGTTTGTTCAGAGCTACAGACCAATTTCCCTTCTAAATCAGGATATTAAAATTCTCTTGAAGATACTAGCCAATAGGTTAACTGTAGTTCTCCCTGAGTTAATAGGTACAAACCAGGTAGGATTTATGAAAGGGCGCTCATCATCTGATCACTTGCGTACCCTATCTCATATTTTCTCAGCTACCAGAGACGCCGAGTTCCCTGCAGGACTGGTTTCCCTGGATGCCGAGAAGGCATTTGATCGAGTGAATTGGAACTTTTTATTTCGAGTTCTGGAAGCTTTTCAGTTCCCTTCTGTATTCATATCCTGGATTGCTACACTATATAAAACTCCTACAGCAAGGATCTCTGGGAATGGGGCATTTTCCAAATCTTTTCCACTCCATTCAGGGACTAGACAGGGATGTCCCTTATCTCCACTGTTATTTAATCTATATCTAGAACCTCTCATCCAAAATATTCTCAATAATGTTTCCATACAAGGCATTTGGGTTGGACGTCATGAAATTAAAGTCACTGCATATGCGGATGATTTGCTGATACATTTATCTCATCCGGTATCTTCTGTACCGGCCTTGTTGAGTGAAATAGCAAGATTTAGTGACCTGTCCAACTACAAACTGAATGCTAGCAAATCCTTATTCTTCCCATTAAACCATAAGGTATTCAAAAATGATATTAGCCCCTTAGGTTTATGCTGAACTCCCAGGTCATTCAAATACTTGGGCATTAAACTATCTCGTAACCCCCAACATGGTTTAGGGAAAATCTGGAATCCCTCTCACAGCTGATAATTCACGACCTCGATAGGTGGTCCAAACTTCCCATTTCATTATGGGGCCGGATCAACATAATTAAGATGAATATATTTCCTAGAATGTTTTATCCTTTATCTCTTCTCAATACTTTTATCCCACTGCTCTGATTTAAAAAGTTACACAGCATATTCACTTGATTTATTTGCACCGATAAGTATCCTCGATTGGCCTATTACAAATTGGCAGCTCCAAAACTTGAGTGGAGTTTACGGATTCCCCATCTGGCTATATACTACTGGGCCAGTCATTTAGCAAAATGTCTGAGATGGGTATCTCCCCAGCACAGAAAAAGAGCAACCGGCTTGGCTTAGGATTGAATTAGATGTAATTATGTCCAAGAAGCTGGACCCCCTTACCTTATTCTATCTTAAAATCTCCCAGGTGTGTATGACTGAGGAATGCCCTACGGTATTTACCTCTTTAAAGGTATATGCACAATTGTGTTCATTTTTGCAATATACTCCCCACTTGGACTTGGCTCAATCTATCTGGAATTCCCCATCTTTCACTATTAATAAGAACCAGATTCCTCATCAATGGTTGTCCCAATTGGGGGATGGAAAACTTCTCTCTCTCTCGTGGATGAAGATGGGCAATGGTTGTCAGTAGGAGATACTATCAGGAAATTTCATATTCTGGCTCCCTTTCACTTTAAAGTTATGCAGTAAAGGCACACACTTACAATTATTTTTGGTAATACCCCCGGACCATCACAGCCCTGATACCTGAGGTTTCTTCACTTATTGGATCTTCAGGTGTTATATCTAAATTATATCAGGTTTTGTTTTACAGGAGATATGGGGGTTCCTTTGGACCCACAAGATTCTGGAACTCTATCCTCCCTCAATACCATCTGGATTGACAATCCCTGTGGAGATCCTGTCATAAATATGTTTCTCAAGACAGACTGCATCTCATGCAATATCATGTATTACATAACTTGTATTACACTCCAGTTAAATTACAGAAATAGGGTCGCTTGAATTCCAATATTTGTATTAAGTGTTTGCATGAAGAAGGAACACTTCTTCACATGTTCTGGTTCTGTCCCAAAGTTTCTCTCTTATGGGATTCAATTAAGACTTCCCTGGTCCCTTTACTGGGCCTTCAAGAGTATTTTACTCCTGATATTTGCCTTTTAGGGGACCTGTCTTCTATTAGAGTTAAAGTATGAAAGTTTCATATTTCCATGATTGCCTTATCGGCTAAGAAGCTTATTTTATGTCATTGGAAAGACAAATCCTCCCCATCTTTCCAAGAATGGGTAAACAAAATCCTGTCCAATCTGCATACAGAAAAAGCAATTGCTAGTCTTCATAATAGATTAGCAGCATATACCAAAATTTGGGATCCCCTTCACTCTCTAATTTCATTGGCTCAGTCTTAAGCATGTCTCAGTTTAAACGGCTATGTAGGCTCCTACGTAAAAAGTTTGGCACTTAGGGGACTCTAGGTGTGGTTACTGCAGTAAGGGGAGGGATGGGTGGGTTGGGTGAGTTACCTCTCTACATTGGTCTGTTTCTTACCTCATTCTCATTGTAACTGCCTGTTATGATGGAAAATGTATTAACAAACTTTGAATTGAAAAAAGATTTCCATCTTGAATCACATTTATTTCACAAACTAGTCCATGAATTTGAGCTCTGGAATAGGCAGGAAACCTCAAGATTTTCCGGGTGCTAAAAAGAAGGTAGAATAGATACCTGATTTTTGCTTGCCTGATGGTAATGGGATTATTTTTTCTTTTTATCTTTTTGGACAGGAACAGCTGCTTCTATGCAGCCCTACCCTTCACCCATTCTCTGTCAGTCTTATCAGGGCTGAACCTCCTTGGTGTTCCTCCCAGGCTTACCCCCCAGTGTGGGGTCTCAGGGGCCACTCCACTTACCCCCATGGATGTCATGTTCAGTGTCTGTGGAGGCACCCTGGTCAGCTGCTGCATAGTCAGGGCAAGGCAGGTGGCATTGTGCATGTCCAGCATTTTCTGATGCTGGTAATGGGACAGACATGAGGTGCAATGATGTAGAGGTGTAATGAACACCATGCATTTGTCATGCCTCTCAGCTCAGTGATCTCTGGCTTGCTGGATGCCCAGCCTCTGCTTGGGGTTATACAGGCATTGGTAGGTTCCCCACTCACCCCTCTGGTGAGTAACAGAAGTCCATGTGATACTCAATCCTTTTCCCTCTTTCCAGTCATCCATTGCCCAGACTCACTTCTGAATTTCAGTCATTGGTGTTGCAAGTGGTAGTGCTACCACTGCACTGTCAGGCCAGTCTATGATACTGGAATTATGGTGCCTTCATAAAGGAGTTGGTTTAGCAGTGCTCTGACTTGAAGTATTGGGGGTTTTGTCTGCAATATGTGGGAAAGTAGGACTTTGGAGTTTCTTGGACCTTGTTGAACTCTCCTGCATAACCCTTGGATACAACCTCCAAAATCCATTTGTCCATCACCATCTTGGCAGAGGTGCTGGCAAACTTCTGTAGTCTTCACTGCCAGGTCCAAATCATGCACATCATCATGCCTGGATGGCTCTACTTTTGTTCTTGGGTCAGAAACCTCCCTTAGGTCTGGATCATGTGTTTCAACCTCTGTTGTTCTGTTGGCTGCCTCTGTAGTGAAAGAAGTATTTTTTGAATCTGACACAGTAATAATCTGAGCCATGAAAGGTTTGATTTCTGCATCCCCTTTGAGGAAAGTTGTGAAAGTGATTGCTATGAAAGGATGATAGATGAGTTAGTCTATCAGGGAAATCCTTGGTCTTTCCTTTTGGCTTCAAGAACTTCTACAGCCCTGAAGCAAACAGCATATTTCCTTTGAATTATAAATTCATTAGCATGGTTTCCAACTCCTGGTCTGCCTGCCAGTTTGAGCTATATATGCCATCTGGTGCTGTTGATGGTTTCTGTAGCATGTGAGGTAATTTTGAATCTGTCAATGGAGGACTCAGCCACATATTTTATTGCCTGGACCACATAGCCATGATACACCTGTGGGGGTTTATCTTAGGGAGGTCTTATTGTATGTTATACCAAGGACATTTAAACTAAATAAAAATCCTCTACTATGATTAGCTGGCTGGAATCTTTCTGCCATGGTAAATCCTACGTTATACCATGGCAAAGGTGCCCATCAGCCACATCTCCAAAACCCAACTGATAACTGCAGTTGGCACTGGAAAACTGCCATTTTGAATTACCATGGCTGGCGAGGATTTGACCACTCATCCTGTGGCCTCATGGCCAAACCACACCAGCCTTGGTAAATCCCCCCATAACCCACACCCCCTTGTGGTTTATTGCTTAAGTCTCCAACCACTTGATGATGGTCCTGGTGGTGTATATGACTGACATGAAAGCCTTCATGGACACTGATAGAATCTCATGGGTTTTTTGATCACATTATCCATCTTGTTGTCTGTAGAGTCCACTGGGGCTTATGAGCCCTCTGATTGGAGAACCAAATTGTGCCTCAGGGATGCAATTTCTGAGTTGATTTTAGGTGGGCTGAACCATGTTTTTTGTTTAGCCTTTTGTAAGGGGTATCTCCTCTCAAAGGATAACTTTTCTCTAGTTCTAGCTGGGTCTGGATCATCCCATTAATTTGATAGAATTTGTTCCAGTGCTTTGCACACTGGAGATAAGTTGTGAGATTTCTTTCTTTCTCTGAGTAGCAGGTTCAGTTTCTGTTCCTCTGGGGGTGCTGGTTCTTCTAATTTGAGGGTCTAGCAAACCACCATGATAATCTCTGATACGATATCATGGGGGAATACACGGGATGCTAGGTTCTTCCTTGGGTCGTCATCTTCTTTTGTGGAATATTCCTCATTAGAGAAACATTCTCTGGTTTAAGGGTATCTGTGCTGAGTTCTCATGGCAGTTTTGGATCTTCCAACACTTTGATTCTCTTGGGAAGCTTCTAGAACATGTACACCTTAACCCCCTGTGATAATGAGGAGGTGTTGCATCTGAGGTGTCCTTAATAGAGGTCCCTGAAGCTAAGTTGTTCACCAGAGATCCGGGTCAACCATGCACAGTGAACAGAGGTCCACTGTGGCATTCAGAAGGAGGAAATTTAGGCACTTGTGGCACACTGTTCTGTTCTTTCCCATGCTGAAGAAATCACCTGACAAAGACAAGGGTAGAAGGGGGAGAATGACTGAGGAGACAGGTGATAGTCAGGGCACACAGAACATTCAGGGATTGAAAGAGAAAGGGATTACCTGATAGCAGATGACCAGTGGGGGGGCGGATTCCAGCTTGGTGGACTGGCAATAGACACAGTATGCTAAAGTCTTTATCTGGGTCACACATAACAAAGCAGAATTGACTTATGCAAGCCCTCATGGGGCATGTGGCAGCCGTACTGACCATTCTTACAACTGCCTCCCTCCCAGAAATAAAAAGGGGATTAACCTCCCTACCCTTACTCCACTGAAAGGTCCAGAGTGAAGCATGAGAGGGAGTGGTCTAAAGAATTCTGTCTTCTGTGATCTTAGACTATACTGAGCCCTGTACCTAGATATTTCTGTGTGTGACCATAAGAAAGAAAGGTGTGAACAAGGTGATCACCAGTAATGCCAAATCTCAAGAGATCTGGCAACATTTTGAAGAATGCAAAATCAATGGCAGATACTGGGTGGAGAAGATGGCCACTGAGATTGGTACTGCGAGCAGGTCTTCAGTGCAATATTGGGGCTTCAAAGTCAGCAACATAGCTACTGAGATTGTAAGCCCTCTTTAATCTAGGTGCCATCTTAAAATAATTAGTAGAAGTCTACTTGTATATGTGGAAAATGGAAAGAAAACCCCATGCTTTATGCTCCAAACAACATTATGACTTTTTCTCTGTAAGTGTGCTGCTTGCTAGTTCATCCTGCACCCCACCCAACCAAGATGGGAATGGGCAAAGCTGGATTCTGTGTTTGCAATCCCATGCAGTACAAAAGCTGGTGAGTTGGACAATGAATTCCGGTGGTCTCACCCATCACAAGATCACCAACACTTCAAAATGTGGTCACTTTGAAATTATAGAATATAAAGGGCTGCAAGTTTTGTTCTCCCTCCTGTGCTTGAGCCATCAATAAAATGAGTCAGGGAGACAAGGTGCCACAAGATGCTGAAGCCCAGAATCAAGATACCAAGCTTAATCTTTTCCAGTTGTTCCATCCCTGAGCTGGAGCCAGAAAGGAACAGAAAGGGGAAAAACACCCTAAACAGAGGATGCCAGAAGTGGAATTGGGTGGTTCCAAATCCCCAGGCTGAACAAGGTAAGCTGTAGGGGGGTCTGAATCCTGATTCTTTTGACATTTATTTTTACATAGGGTTGGACAAAATACAAGGCAGCAGACAAAACAGAGGCAATAATTGACAAAAACACCCTTCTCCCAGATACAAACCATGGTCCCGGGTGACTGATTCACTGAAATAGCAAAGCACTTCAAAACACATCTGACTCAAGAGGCAATTATATAAAACTAAAGGTACTTCCCATCAAGGTATACAGATCACAGCAAAACTTAACACAAGACACTGTAAACATAGGGGAAGTTAGAGACTGATCATTCTATGCCAAGCTGGAGGGGAGGGGGGAGTCCTAGAGTAGTGAACAAACAGCTTCCACTTGAGACAAAAACAATGCAGAACTGAAAAATGTATGTAAAATATGAAGTACCTTAACATCAGCAGCATCAGAGATCTGATATTAGTTGGCAAATTTCCTTACGGTTGTAGAAATAAATTGTTTCTTACCACAAATGTTGAATGGTTGGCAGAGAGCAAAAAAGATGCAATCAGCCTGGAGAGATGCACAAAAGAAAAAACTGAATATTCTGACAGGAAAAGATGGAGGCAGAAGCAGATTCCAAAGTTTCTTTTGTACATCAGCCTAACAGAAGACACCTCCAAGATCCTTTTGTGATGACTCAGAGTGCTGTAATAAGGTACAAAGGATACTTTAATAGTCTATCTGCATTACAAATGCACCCTTAAATGACACCAGCATTTGATACAGTAAGGTGAGTTTTGAACCATATACTGTACTCATACCACTGACCACTGAACAAATCTTAAAAATGAACTTTAAATCACAGGTTTAAATGGCAAGGGCTAAGCAACAAACAATGGGGTCTATTCACTAATGTATAGATTGCCTTTGTTCCATGTCTTTAAGGCATATAGGCAACCCTATGTGGCAATGCCATGCTGCAGGGATCCAGCAGACCAACAACAGCATTCACTACAGGTGCACAAGTCTTTTGCAGACATGATCTCCCAGATGCCCATGCAGCTACATGCCTTGGGTGGTCGGGGGGCATGCCAGGGGTCATGAACACACTCGGCACCATTCTCTGAATTATGGAGTGCTGAGAGTGTTGGGTGTAAGTTACATGAGGGGGATACTGTGATTACTGTTACGTGCCCAACCAATTGATAACCACCAGTGACAGCAATGGATCAACCTGTACACTGTTTCTGCAGCCCACCAGGCTGCCAGGAAGGTCTGGGGTCAACCATTCAGGCATTCGCCTATCAGTGTCCACTTGCTGGAGTCTACACCTTCCCAGGCCACCCTGCACATATGCAGAAGGGGATCTACTTCTGAACCTAGGATGGGCATTTGATTGGATACCCTCTTGCATCCTGTGATTAACACCCATGCAGATGGTGTACTCCTATCCCAGTGTGCAGAGCTGACCTGTGAAGGCTCTGTATGTGTAAATCATGCATACATCCTGCACATTTGTGAAAAGAGCCCAATAAGAGGGCAGGACCAAAAAGGTAGTCAGGGCAATGGTGGCTTACAAAGGGAGAACTTTCTTATACTTCATTTATCCAGAACAGCTCAGCTTCAGCTTCTTATTTTCAGTGTTCTTACAAAAGAGGAATTCTTCAGTTAGCATTCAAGATTTAGTTAATTTTCTATTCTTTTTTAAGATATATTCTTTGCAAAGAACTATGTTAATGCACCAGATAGGGTTCAGCTTAATGTAGCAAAAGTAGGGAAATATGGCATTAGGGTTTCGAACCCTAACTCCCCACTCCCATCCCACAAGCAGCAAAAGGAAAAAAAATTAGGGTTTGTGGTCTCCTCAGTTATGGTGAATCAGTGGTAGGGTATTCTTTGAGGCTGTCAACCCTAATGCTCACACCTCCCCTCAGTCCATAGCCTCTTGTCTGAAGCACGAGGTACAGCTCCAATCCAGTGCCTCATACTAATACAGTCTTCAAAGGTAGAAAACTATGTCTTCCTGCATGTTGACAATAAAATTTGTTGTAGCTTTCTTCATGTAGGCTCTGTGGGCACTGCAGGAATAAAAGAGGTAATGTCTGACCTTGTAAGTTCAGTGGAGGGTTTGAGCATTTGGGCTGACAACCCCAAAGAAGACCCCACCCTTGATTTACCAAGACTCAGGAGACCCAAAATCCTTTTTTTTTTATGTTGCTGCTTGGGGGTAGTGGTGGGGAGTCATGGTTGGAAACCCTAATGCTGGTGCTGGTGATGACTGCCTTGATAGAAGTTGGAGCTGTGACTACATGTGCTTGTGTCTGTGGAGGAGATACAAAGTAGCAGGGCTGAATAAGCTGTTATTTTATTTCCTACAGGTATGCCACCTACTGCCTGAAATGTTACAGCCTTACCAGAAAAGCTTATTGTTGCAGCTCCTGCAGTTCAGGATTTTGTTTTTCCACTTTTCACTTGCAGCTCTGGAGAAACGCTGGTGAGAGGTGGGTCGCTATCCAGAATGGAGCCTCGAGGAAACACCATTCAGATGGCAAAGCGGAGAAAAGGGGGAATATTGGGCTGAATTATCAAACCTGAACTAAAGAGAGTTGAAGCTTTCAAGTTTCTCTTTTATCCTGATTTTATCTTGATTTTCATCTTGTTTTCTTCTTTCTACATTAGTCAATGATTTTTAGAACTGTTGAGTGGTCGAATTGTGATCACAGTGGAGTGTGGAGATAAAATGTGATAAAACGAGCTGAAGAACTATTAATGGAGAGTGTCGAAGCATTGGAGTGTTGCAGCGATTAAAGAGAACAGAGAATACAGAGATAGGGAATAAAGAAGAACTAAACAAAATTAAAAGAAATAGGAGAAAGAGGACTATAATTGCATTTTTACACCCACACCCCCATGTTGCTATGTTTGGATTTTTGGGTTGAGCGAGATGTTGGATAGATAAATGTATCAATGTATCTATTGAGTATTGGTGTGCTCATAGTTTTATATGCTTGCACAAGTGTTACTTTTTATTATTGCTTTTTTTCTTTTTTTAAATTTTATATTAAGGTTCTGAGCTTTTTAGAATTCTCACCAGTCTGGTATTGCCATAACAACAAGGTCAAGTGGGCTTATTGTATTTAGTGAGCCACTTAGAATCTGAGAGTAGCATTTTTAATGAGTGACCAGCTGAGGTAGATGCTTCACGGCTTGCTTTGTAGTACGATAAGGTAATTTTATTTGGCACTCCATCTTATAAAGTGATGGTATAACTATCCTTATGTTTGTTTTTTGTTTTTAAGATCTGCTAAGAGTTTGTTATTACATTTTTTACTATGCTGAAGTATTAGCAACATTTTTAGGCCAACACCATAAGTTCTACAGTTTCTCGGCTTAGTTGGCACTATTACCCTTGCTGGTAAAATTTTTCTCCATCTCACTCTTTGGATTTTTTTACTCATTCAGTTGCCTTTTCTGCAACTGAAGTTATAGTCCAGCGATTTCAGGTTTACGAGCTGGATAATTGGTGAAGTCAGCAAGTTCTTGGTAGCCAGAGAAGATTTACTAATGGGCGACTTCTCTGCCATAAACAGAGTGTGTGCGAGTGAGTTAGAGCTTGATATTTCTTTTTTTTTTTTTATAACTACATTGCAACTAAAAATTGTTTTAATTTTTGTTCTCTTTACATTCTTTTTTTAAGTGCAGGATGAGGAATATTATAAAGTGGAAACCTTGGACAAAATCTACTTTGGCAATAAAAACTGGCTGAAGTTTCTTTCAGAGCAATCAAGCATAGGAATTTCAGAGAATTGGGTTTACTGAAAGCACACTGAAAGCACTTTAAAGGAGTCTTTTCATTTTTAGGCATTAGCTTTATTATTGCAAATTTTATTGTGTGGCCTGCACTGTTGCACTTTGTACTTCTACCTGGACTTTAGAGCAGTTTAAAAATCAAATGCATAAGTCATTCTGTACAATGGGTGAAGTAATGAAGTTGAGAAATGATAAGTTACTCGGGCCTTTAAAAAGAAAACCTATGAAGGAGGAGAAAAATAAACAAATTACTGATTTTATAAAATCAAAATAAGTAGAATCCTCCTTTCCAGTAACATCTTCACCTAAGGTTATTAAGGTTACTAAAGATGAGAATAGTTTAAAATATTCAGATGAAAATTTTTGCTGGAGAGAATCAAAACTTTACAGACGCAGATGGGTAATGTGAATGACTCATTAATAAGACTTATAGGGGAAACTGATAAACAGGGAATGTTGCAGAGGATTGCACAGAGTGGGGATCTACAAAGTGGGGATCAGCATTTACAAGGAGACTTTCTCAAAGATTTTGATAAATTTCTCACACTCTTTATGGAGAGAGATAAAATTGCATATGAGGAGCAGTTCAGGAGTACTACTGAAGTAGATGTACATGCTGAATGGTCCCCTGTTGAAATGATAAAGAAAAATGTATTTACTAGTATATCAGAGAAAGATGCATTATTGGTAAAGCACTCATATGAAAACTTAAGTAAACAATTAGGGGGAAATTAAAACTGTTTTAGTTTGTACCAATCTCTCTTTGGGATCCATGATGAGAGAATTAGAGCTATTAAAATAACAAGCGGAGAACATTGAAAAACGGGTTGTAATTGGGTATAAAGAAGAAGGAGAGAAAATGAGGAAAGGTAAAGGCATCAAGCAAGTGACACAGGATATAGTGGAGAAAGAATATTGGGAAAATAAAAAAATTGGTGGGAAAGCTACAAAGAGAAAAAAATGGGAAAGAAAATAAAAGAATGGAAACAGATGATAAAAAGGAAGAGAAAAGGTCCTATGGAGTAACAGGATCACACAAACTGCAGAAAAAGAACAAGATGATGAAAAGGGACAAATTAAGTTATAGAAACAGACGGGGAATAATATTGCTGATACAGACTCCATACAGTATATTTTAAATGAATATTGAAGTCAAGAAGGGACTCACCATTTCTGTTAAAAATTCAGTTTATGGCATGTTGAAAAGTCAATTGAAGTCTAAGATTTGCTGGGAAGATATTATATCATCACATAGATATAGAGCTGACCCAAATAAAGGGGTTGTTTGTTTGGTAGTGAGAAATAGCTCTATAAGAAAGAATATTCTGAGTATACATGAGGAGTGCAAAAAAATAGGTATACAGTTATATGAATCAACAGGGAAACTTACTGAAGAAATGTATGGTTGTGTTGAAAGTAAGGAAAACATCATAAAGAAGAACAATCAACAAATTATTACTAAATATCTACAGAAACCAACAGTTATTGAGTATGAACTGGATGGGTCTCCAGATATGAATAGATATATAAGAGGGAGAAAATAATGTGAAAAAATAATTAATGGAGGTGTTGTATTAGATAGCTCTGGAAGTATCCTTGTTAGTGATGAGG
Source organism: Neoceratodus forsteri (assembly GCA_016271365.2). NCBI lineage: Eukaryota > Metazoa > Chordata > Ceratodontiformes > Ceratodontidae > Neoceratodus > Neoceratodus forsteri. The sequence goes on along the minus strand of CM057458.1, from coordinate 782,181,725 downwards.
AAGGTTCTGTTATATCAGAACATTCTTTTATATGGAACAGTGAAACAAAACATGGCTAGGAGGTTTTGTCACATTGTTCACAAAGACCTAGTAGAAACAAATCTATCCTTGTGCTATCTGATTGAGATGAGGGTAAAATCATCAAGCCATATATGAGAGAGGAAGTTTGTATTAATATTCTCTCTTAGAATATAGCGGGGCTCTTAAATAAATTGGATGATAAGGTATGGTTGAACACTTTGAAATCTTATGACTTGATTTTGTTGCAAGAAACATGGTTGGGCAACAATGCTAATATAGCGATACCAGGGTACTGTCAATTTACCTGCCCTGGGGGAAAAGTGGGAATGTTAAAGGATGAAAAAAAGGTGGCTTGATGGTTTAAACTGATTCTAGAAATTAGTGGTTCAAAATAGATATTCATAGTATGGACCAGTACTGGATGGTTTTGGAATTATGTGTTTCCTGAAAGAAATATTTTTTAGTGATAAATGTTTATTTTCCATCAAGCTTAAAAACAGAGAATTTGCATCAAAATTGCATACATTGTCACTATTTCTTGATGATCTACTATGTAAAGATATAATAAGACATGTGATACTTGGTGATTGGAATGTGCATGTAGGGTCCCTTAATGAGAAAGATCAGATATTTGATCTGTCCAGTCACTTGCTATATCAGTATCTTCTGCTGAGAAAGTCTAGGGAAAGGAAATGGGATAAGAAGGGATTGATTTTATGAGATTTATAATATAACCGAATGTGTGCATCTTAAATGGTAGGGTAAATAGGGACTGTGATGGTAATTTTACATTTCCAACAAAAACAGGTTTTTCGGTCTTAGATATTGCCTTGGTAGATATAAATCTATATAATCAAGTTTTTGCTTTACAAGTGCTTACAGATAGTACCTCAGATCACTTTCCTATTTCATTCATGGTCCATTTAACAGATTATGTGAAAATCCAGAGAAATAGTGCAGAAGAGTATATTTTTGATTAACATATGGGTATTTTTCCTAGGAAGGTAAAATGTTATCCTCTTATAGATAAAAACATTGATTTGTTATTGAATGATTCTGATGTATTATGTAAGAGACCCCAGTTTTTAACTGCTAAGAAGAATTATGTTCTAGAGTATTACGAATAATTGCTACATTCTGTTAAAAAAATAGTTACAAGGGAATAATAATGGAAAATAGATAAAACATATAATGGGTACAGCTCCCTGGTATGATGCTCAATGTAGAGTTTATAAAAAACTTTTAAATAACATTGCATGGTTACAAAGAAAAAATCTTGACCTGAATTTTAATAAAGCTTTGTTTTTTATAAAGAATGAGTATACAGCTCTTATTAGAAAGAAAAATCTGCAAATGAGAGATTATTATGGTCTAGATTACAGGACGCAGTTAGGGGGAAAAATAACCAGGAATTTTGGAAATGAATTAAGGATGCTGAGAATAAGTATAATTTTAATATAGGTGGTGCAATTTTGGTGGATGATTGGTTCTCTCACTTTAAAAAAATTATATACTGTAGATATTGAAGCAGATGCAAAAATTGTGTTCAAATAATACCTTGAGTACTAGGGATAAAATATTTCAGGTATCCAAAAATCAAATTCAGCAAGCAATCTTAGCTCAAAGGAGGAATAAGGCACACAAAATAAATGGAATACCTGCTGAATTCTATCAGAATAGTACTGTTTAGTGGTGCAATATTCTCTATGGCCTTTTTTTTTACATGTAATTAATACAGAAGAGATCCGACTTCCCAGAAAATTACAGAAGTTGTGCCAATATTTAAAAAAGGCAATAGAGGACTCCGAGAAAATTATAGACCTATTGCACTTCAGAATATATCTACTAAAATATTTATGCATATTGTATTGCAGGAATTGAATATTTGGGTTTTGGAAAATCACATTTTATCTGACAAACAATTTGGCTTCAAATCTAACCATTCAACATTAGATTGCATTTATTTTACAGACCATCAGATTAGAAAACCTGCTCCCAGGTCACACCTGTAAAAAAGCTTACAGCTTAGTGTGCTACTCCTGGTTAAACAACTAAAAAAAAATAGCCAGATTTAATAAGAGACCATTTTTCTTAGCTTTTTTGGATTTACATTCAGCTTTCAATAGGTTAAACAGGGGACATATGTGGAAATTGCATGCTGAAAAGGGAATAGATGAGAAGTTACTTAACCTTATTAAGCGTATGTATACAGATACATCAATTTGTGTTAGATATTCTAAGGATGGCAGGCTAACTGAACCCATAGCTTCAAATTGTGGAGTCAAACAAGGCTGTGTAATGTCCCCACTTCTGTTTAATATTTACATTAATGAGTTAATATCTGATTTAGATAAAGTTGGGACAGATGCTCCAAAATTAGGTAACATTAATTTAAATGTTATTTTGTATACACCTGATATTGTTATTCTGTACAATACTATGATTGGTCTTCAGAGAGCTTTAGATTGCATTATAGGTTCCTTTGAAAAATTACAATTATCAATTAATATGAATAAAACCAATACCCTGGTTATTGACAAACCTAAAACACTAAATTATAAGTGGAAGATTTTAGGAAGTTTGGTAGAGGAGGTAAATCAGTATACTTATCTGGGATTAACTTTACATAATAAAAGGATCTGGAATCCTCATATAGAGGATAATAAAAAGAAAGGAAGACAATTAGGCTTGGTTATAAACAAATTCTTTAAGTAATGTATTAATAATTCCTTTACATCTTTATTAACAATTTATAAAATGAAAGTGGATTTGACACTGTTACAAATGAGTAGGAAAGCATTTTCCTGGTATGCACCTTCATTTTTAAATGAATTTGGAGAATTGATTCAAAAAGCACATTCAGAATCTCATTTCAAATATTTATTGTTAAGGAAATTATATTGTGATACTGTTTGCAATTGTGATTCATTTTTGTATTCTGTGTAAATGTAATTTTATATTGTAATGTAGTGTGTCAGGCGTGACTAAAAAAGGGCTGTGACCAGTCTACCTCCTGGTTAAAAATAAAACAAACAACCAAACAAACTATTATATGGGTCTAAGATTTGGAGGTATAAAGGGAACATTGATTTATTAGAACCAATAAAACATCTCTATCTTAGGCTGTCTTTGAACTTACCACGATTTATTCCTGAAGGCCTAATGAGGACAGAGATGGGGGAATTATCTCTAGATACTACAGCAGTGATTAGACAGATTATATATGTATTTAGAATTTCTGAGTTAAGAGTAAAACAATTTCTTATAAACCATTGCTGGAATGAATCTCTAGATTATGAATTAAATGGAAAGATAAGTATTAAAACATAGACATGGTTAAAAGAAATATATACTGGGCTGGATATTCAAACTGCACTATTCTGTGGCGCAAGCCCTTGAGCTGCACAAAATAGTTGCGTAGGGGTGTGGCCTGGGCGATATTCAATGGAGTTGCGCTATTGAGCAACTCCTTTGAATATCACCCCCCGGCCGCAGCCACTGTGCATGGTGCAGTGGAACTTGCGCCACCACAAGTGGTCAGAGTGGAGCATTCAAGATGCGGTGGTGCAAGTACCATTTCGCCATGTGCAAATTTCCCATATTCAAAAGGTGACATGCAAATGGGGCCATAATTCATGCAAGGCACAGGGTGGGGCCATTTGCATCTATTTATGGCTCCATTTGCATGCCATTAGCATGCAGGTGCACTGATCCCCGAGGACTTGCCCCTGGCGCCCGGCCAGGCAGCAGCCATCGGGGACTGACGCCCCCTGCAGCCTGATTGTGGGCATAAGTGTAAACCCCCCAACTGGCCCGATCAATGTGTAAAACACCCCCCTCCCCCTGACTGGCCTGATTGCGGGCATATGTGTAAAACACCCCCTTCCCCCCGACTGGCCCGATCATGGGCATATGTGTAAAACAGCCCCCTCCCCCTGACTGGCCTGATCGTGGGCAAAAGTGAAAAATAAAACCTATCCCCCACCAGTCCGATCGCGGAAGCAAAGAGTCCAACCCCCCCAAGAACATATCCCTGGTGGTCCAGTGGACCAGGAAGCCCGATTGCGGGCAGCAAAGTGTTCAACCCCCCCAAGGACCACCTACCTGGTGATCTGGTAGCCCCCACCCACCCTCACAGCCCCACCACCCCGCTCCCCCTGGCAGCTGGCAGGCAGCAGCATCCACCTGCCTGCCACCCGCTGCCACCGACTGACTGCGGTGAGGGCTGCACACCATTGGTGCAGAGCAAGAGCCAATGGGCATGCAGCCCATACCATACAAGGCAGTTCAGATATGTAAATGAATTCATTCATTCAGATATCTGGACTGCCTTGTACAATTATTGGCTACACACCCATTGGCTCTTGCTCTGCACCAATGGGCATGCAGCCACCGGGCAGTCAGTCAGTGGGTGGTGGGGTGGCAGTGGTGGGATGCTGCCGCCCGCCAGCTGCTGGGGAGCGGGGTGGTGGGGTTTTGTGGGTGGGTGGGGGCCCCTAGATCACCAGGGTAGGTGGTCCTGGGGGTTTGAACACTTTGCTGCCTGCGATCAGGCTTCGAGGTCCACTGGACCACCAGGGATATGTTCTTGGGGGTTGGACCTTTGCTGCCATGATTGGGCTGGTGGGGGTGGGTTTATTTTTCACTTTTGCCCACGATCAGGCCAGTTGGGGGTGGGGGCTATTTTACACATATGCCCGCGATCAGGCCAGTTGGAGGGTGGGGGCTGTTTACATATGCCCATGATCGGGCCAATCAGGGAGGGGTTACTATATGCCATAATTGGGCTGCAGGGGGACAGGGAGTAGGTTGAGGCCACCCACAGGTGGCAGCTGCTGTGTTGCACCCTGCAGTGGCAGCTCACCTGTGGGTGGCCCTCGACTTACTCTCCTTCTTTTGGCTCAAAGTTGTGCAGGCGCGGGTTGATTCCCCAGCGCCTGCACAGCTCTGCAACCACTGAATAACGGGCTGTGCAGTTTATGCATGGTTCCTCTCCCTCTGGTTCAGCATGCCTTCATTAGCATTGCACTGTTGCTCAGCTTGACTTGGGGGGTGCAACTGCCTCCTGCTCAATATGGCAGCATGGTGCAATTTCGGACTTGTGCAGGAGCAACCCTATTGCGCAAGGCGCAACCCTTTTGAATATCCAGCCCACTGTGGTTAGAAAAATGGGATTATTAACAATTATGAATATAGTCAACTGTCAAAATTTGGGGTTATTAAAGGTAATATTTATTGAGAGAATAACTGATATAGCAAAACAGAGTGACTTAAAAAGATTATCTTTAACAAAACATTTCTTAATATATAAAGGGTTAAAGAAAGTGTATGGTAAAGAAAGTTATTTAGAGGACTGTGAAAGTAAGATGCATTATAAATTTATTTCAAATTTAAGGTTTGATGTAAGCTATGGATTTTCAACCTGCTTTATGAAATGGCAATTATTTAAATCAGGGTCACAGTGTAAAGAAGCATATTTAGGGATTTGGAATACAATGCATATGTTATTTGGTTGTGGTCTAGTTGATGATATAAGGGAGCTCTGGCTTGGTAGATATTTGCAAAAAGTTAATGAATTACCCAGTCAAGAAAAATGAAACTTCTTACTTAATACAAAAGTTGTAACTTTATTATATTGCATTGCCAGTTTTTATATTGCTGTATACAGATTTTTAAATATGTGATGGCTGTTTTAAAGTTTGTCTATAAATAGTTATGTATGATGTTTTTGTAATACACATTGTTAAAACTGAACCTTGAACCTTGGTGTAAAACATTAACAAAGTTATGAACATGCATAGAAAAATGTCAATGGACCTTTATAACTGTGTTGTTTTTTTTTAAATATTTTGACCTCAAATTTTCAACAAAACATTCTTAGGAACCCACCTCATGAACCGGGTAGCTGCACATTTTCAAATCTCAGCCAAAATGTCATTTTGTGGCACAGGTTCAAAAATACATTTAGACTAGGATTTGAAAAATGACAACTGTCATGTTCTTGACATGGTGTGAAAAAATTAGTGTGTTAAAAATGTGTTGACAAAATAGTGAAAATTACCAAGGATATAAGTGTATGCCATACAATTTCAACATATGCACATAATTTTGTTACTTTTAAAATATATGTTTACCCCAAATGTTCAACATTACCTTTTTATGACCCCTTCTCATGAACAAGAGTTGAGAAAATGTTCAAATCTCACCTGAATAGTGATTTTGTGCAGCAACTGCAAAAATCACTTTCAGGGCAGATTTCCAAAATTTTACCCCTTGTTCATGAGGTGGGGTCCCAAAAAGGTCATGTTGAAAATGTGCTGTAAAAAATCTTCAAAAATTACAATGTTTTGAAGAAAAGTTCAAACTCCATTGAAATACATGAAACTTTACTTACCTTATGTTCTCATATTGCATCACAGGTTAAAGCAGCAAGATGTGTCTTCAATTGAATGGTAGATCTACATCATGGGACATGTTCAGGTGAGTGAGGGTGTGTGTGGTGGTGTGTGGTGAGTGGGGGCTGAGGGTAAGGTGGGTGGGGCTTCTGGAGGGCCAGAACATCTATGGACTGTTTTTTACAGCTTACAGTGACAGAAGCCAATACTTGGCACTAGGCACATTAGTGTCAATATGATCTTCTGTGGCACCTGGGGTGGGCACCCTGGTGACACCTCATAAATAAAATTAAAAGAAGGGGTGACCTGCAGGGGAGGGGGACAAGAGAATCAGTACCAGGAGTGGGCACCCTGGTCTGCTTGGAAGAATAGATAGACAGAGAGAGAGAGTGTGAGAGAGAGAGAGATACAGATAGATAGATAGATAGATAGACAGACAGACAGACAGACATTCAGACAGACAGACAGAGTGAGCTAGACACAGAGTCAGAGATAGAAACAGACAGATCAGAGGACTGGCAACTTAGTGCTGTAAATGAAGCTGGCAACACTACTCCAGCTGCAGTTTCATATTTTAAGAAAGTCCCACTGTCTTATATTGATAACATGGGTGAAACTATCATGGAACATGTCAGGTCAGTAATGGTGTGTGTGTGCTGGGGGTGTGGGGGTCACTGATGCTGACTGGGTGGTTAGGGTGGGGTGGGTGGCAGTTGGGGGGCAGATCACTGATTGACATTTTTTCAGAGTAAAATAATAAAAAAATGAACAAGTGATGGTTTTCTTTATTGGGCATCCCAGTGTCAGGATGATCTCCGGCAGCACCAGGGTGGGCATTTTGATGCCACCACACATATTAACCAAGGGGACATGGGTGACCAGGAGGGGAGAGGTCAAGAAAAATAGTATCAAGGGTGGGCACCCTGGTCTGCTTCAACAACCTAAACATTAAACAAGGGAAGGGGGCATGCAGCCTGGAGGGGATGTGAGAGAAAGAAATGGTATTGGGGGTGAGCACTCCACTCCACTTAGCCAAATAAAAAGAAAGATAGATAGATAGACAGACATATACAAACAGAAAGATATATAGTTTGATAGATAGACAGACAGACAGACATATAGCTGTATAGAGAGTTTTATGTGATTTTGGCTATAACATGAGGACAATGAGCATAGTGGAGAAAACAAAACACCAAACACAAAAAGAGCACAGACCAACTTCAGCAATCTCCAGAACCATGACCCCACCTGTGGTAATATATGATATGTGGGGGGCTTTTCCTCCACACACCCTTAACTTTTTATAACTAACTCCAAGACCACACAATGCTTGTGGAGGGTTGCAATTCAGACACACACTGTTTTTGCAGTTGCCCATTTTGCATGAGCTCAAATTGAGTCGCTCAGTTTGAATTGCTCATAACATGGGATACCAAAGAAAGACTTGGCCACGATATTTCTTTTGTGAAATCACATGAAAGAGTGATGTTTCTTTCATTTGACCTCTTGAAAGAACTATGAAGAAAACTAGGTCCCACCATCTTCATTTGTGATTCAGGAAAGAACTTAAAGAAGAATACTTGCACACAAAGAAGAGGCTGGAACTTAGGTTTTTTTTTTTCATAGTTCTTTCTTGAGCCAACCTTCTTCTTTCATGAGTTCTTTTATGACTCACAAAAAGAGAAGGTCTGCTCATGATGGAACTATGAAAAATAAATTAAGTCCCACCATCTTCCTTCATGAGCTGAAAAATTAAGTCCCACCATCTTCTTTGTGAGCTAATATTCTTCATTCCTGAGACAGAAATCTTCATTTGTGAAACCCACAGAACAAGAAACTCAGCTCATGAAACAGGCCTCTGTAAGGATTTTTGGAATGTTAAAACAAACTATTTTGAGGAAATTTTTAGAAAAACTAATTCCAGAATTTAGCTACAGTAAATTGGTCCCATTTAGTTAGATTCAAGTGCTTGTTTTTCTCCATGGCATCATTTTTATGTGTTCTCAAAATTTTCAAAAAAAAAAAAAAAAAAAGAAATAAGATGATTACCATATGAAATATTTTTTTATTAGGAAAGAAAAATTTTGACTCATGAAGGAAGATTCTTCTTTCATATCAAACATCTATCTGCAATACCCTAATAAGAATACGTAGAATTTAAATTTAAACTCCTTATAACTCAGTAATGGGTTAATGCTTTTTCACCAAAGCAATGAAAGTCACAATTTTAAGGCAAGTCCTTTCTACCCTGAACATTTCAGAAGAAAATCCCAATCCATCTGGGCTGTAGATGACTACAAGAAAACAGACCCCCTCCATTTTTCCAGTTTTTGCACTATCTAGATCTCGGAACCTGAACATACAACTGGTATGAAGCTTGCCAAATCAAGGGACCTTACTCCTCTAACCACACTTGCAAAATTTCATCTAATTCTGTTGAGGAGTGAGCAAAGCTACTAAGGTGCAAATTTAGGAGTTTAACATTAAACACCTTACTCTACCCTAACTACATACCACACCCCTATAAAAAAATTAGCTTTGTATTTAACTACAAATTAATACAATTAGTAAACCACTATAAATATTTTGTTTTTATTCTAATTTAAACCCAACAGTATAAATGTGTGTTCTATCCAATCCTTGAAAACATTTGTTTTCATTTTGAATACTGCTCCCCTAGTAGAAGTGATCTGCCATGTATGTTTCCCACCCTATATGCCTGTCATTTTGACAATGATCTTTGCCCCCCAAGGTATACAATATGCCCTTCTACCCCGTTAGACCCCATTCTCCACTCTTGTATTGTTTTCCATAGCCTGTAGTACAACCTTACCCTTTTAAATCCATTTCCCAATAGGTCCCCAGTGCCTCTTGCTGCCTCACTGCCCCACATTGTTTAATCCCTGTAGGAACTTTCTGCCTTGTACTTTCCTGCTTCTGCATGTCCCCTGTGGCTGTCTTATAGATGTTATTATTCCCTCCACAGTACCACCTGGCACATGCCATATAGTTATCCTATTCTCTCCTGCCCTTTTGATCCCTATGCTCCCAATTCAATATTGTTCAATATAGCTCCTTAGTGTTACCTTGCCCTATTATATTCCTTTCCCAGAAGAAGGCCAAGGGGCACACATTTGGCCCAGGACCTGAGGGACCCTGTGAAGAAATAAACAATTTAAATATAACAGATGAAACTTTTATTGTCAGGATTGGTCAGCCTTTTCCTCAAAATAGTGTTGCTGTATGATCTTGCCTGCTGGCCCTAAAGCAAGAAAATAATGAAGGCTGATATTGTATAAGAGGAGTACCCATCTAGAATTATTGGACTTGTTACTTTAAAAACAGCTAATTTAGGCAAAATTAGGGAAAAACTGGATAATAGCATGAAGGATATAGTGAAGGTAAGGGCACAAAAGAAAAGGGGAGCATTTAAAAATGCAATTATAAAAGTGGCGTAATGCTCCATTCCAAAAGTATCCAATGGGAAAAGGATAATAGGCCAATGTGGTTCATAGCTGATGTAAAGGTTGCAGTAAGAAGCAAAAGCAGGGCATTTTCCAAGTATAAGGATAGTCGATACGGGGAAGACAGGGTGAAGAATCTGGAAGCAACAAGAGGAGCCACCAGGGAGGTGAGAGCGGCCAAAGTGAAGACTGCACTCTGGCTGGCAATGGGAGTGATGAAAGGGGATGAAGCATTGTTTCAGTACAACCAGAAGAAGCACATGGTCAAAAGGGACATAATGAGACTTTATGGCAATGAGCAGTGGATGGAGGAGAACAAGTGGAGGCAGAGATTTTAAACAATTAATTTTGCTCTGCATTTACAATGGAGAAGGATGGACTACTGCCAGATTGTGGGGTTAGGGAGGGAGGGAGGAAGCAAAGACACCAGGGCAATGGTCCAAAGAAGTGAGGAAAGGCTGCTGGAAAAGCTAACAGGGTTGAATGTAGATAAAGCAAAGGAATGTAACAGTTTGCTACCAAGAATTATAAGTGAGATGGCAGGGGTTATAACAGAGTCAATAACAAACCTTTTCAATAGCTGTCTAGTCACCAGGGTGGTCCCTAAGGACAGGAGGGCAGTGGATGTGGTTCCACTGCACAAGAGTGGGAAAAGGGATGAGCCAGGGAACAACAGATCAGTCAACTTGAGGTCCATAGTGGGGAAGATTGGAAGTCTCTGTTGCTGGAAGACCTGGTGGACTTCCTAGAAGGGAATAAACTCCAAGGTCCTAGGCTACATGGGTCAATAAGGGGAAGGTCTTGTCAGACAATTTTGGTTGAGCTCTTTAACTGGATTACCACAGCAGCAGACAAGAGGCAGGGAATGTATACTGTTTACCATTATTTCAGTAAGGCCTTTGGCTCAGTCCCTTACAGGAAGCTGTTAAAACAGATTAGGGATCTAGGGGTAGAGGGAAAGATGGGAAATTGGAAAGAAAGCTGGCTGGGGGACACAGAGGGTGATATTCAATGGGGGGGGGGTATTCAGAGGTCAGGGAAAAAACCAGAGTGGTACCTCACAGGTTAGGTGTTCTACCAATTTTGTTCAATATTTTCATCTGTGACACAGGTTAAGGTATCAAGAGTAACAGTTGCTTCTTTGCATATGACACAAAGATTTGTACAAGGGTCGACTGAGAGGAAGGGAGTAGGTAACAAAGGGAGGATCTGGGAATGTTGGAGAGTTGGTTCAAGATTTGGCAATTGAACAGTAAGAAATGTAAAATCGTGCACATTGGGAAAAGAAACCCAAGGGTGCAATGTAAAATGGCAAGGGTGCTGCTGTATAGCACACCAAAAAAAAAGTATTTAGTGGTGAGGATTCTGAAGATCATAAAGACACCTGAACACCACAGAAGTGCAATGAGCAAAGCAAATAGAATGCTGGGATACATAGTGAGGGGATAAGCAGTGGAAGGTAGGAGGGGATTCTCCCTCTGTACAGGTCATTGGTGCAGTTGCACTTTGAATATTACTAAAGGCACTGGAGCCCATACCTGAGGAAAAATTGCAATTAGGTGGAGGCAGTACAGCATAGGGCAACTAAGAAGGTGCATTGTCTTGGGGGTTTTATATAAAGTACTAGGAGAGGCTGTAGGACTTAAACATATATATTCCAGTGGAAAGAGGGAAAGGGGTGGCATGACTGAGACCTATATGAAATTGCATGGGAGAAACAGAGTAGTTGCCAAGGAACTATTCTTCTTGAGTTCAAACACAGGGATGAGAGGAAAATCACTAAAGCTGGCAAAGGGAGATTGAAAATGGATATCCAGAAGTACTTCACTGAAAGGGTGGTGGATAAGTAGAATAAGCTACAGTGCCAGAAGAAAAGATACAGACCAAATTAATCAGCAGCTTAAAGCAGGGATGGGACAGGATGGTAGGGTTAGTTAGAAAAAGTGGGGACAGTAAAAATGGAAGGAAGTCAAAAGGAATAAAACAACACATGCCTCACTAAAGAGCTTCTTTCCAAAATGAAGCTTAGAAATAAGCTCTGGTCAGTTTTCAAGTTCTCTTTTTCCCCTGCAAACTGGTCTACCTACAGGCAAGGATGGAACAGGCAGGTGAGTTTATTTAGAAAAGGGGGACAGTAAAAAGGGGAAGGATGATGAGGGGAATAAAAAATAGCTTGTTTCCAAAATGAAGCTTAGAGATAAGCTCCGGTCAGCTTTCACACTCGCCCTATTCCCTGCAAACTGGTCTAATATACATATTCTTTGAAATCAATGTAAACAAGTTGATAAGAGACCCACATCCAATTACCATAAGTCTGAGCAGCCCTAGAGCTTCAGTAACCACCTGCATTCTGATCAAATAAACTAATTCCCCAATTATTCCTGGACCTAAACAAAAACCTATCTGCACACTTAAAGGCACATTAATCATGAACCCCACCACTACAGTGAACCTGTTACACAAGAGCTTTTCCAGTCTAGCTAGTTATTTATCCCATCTTCCTTCTTGTAATCCCTAATCTCTTCTAAGTGACTGCTCCATCCTCAGCCCTGGTTGGCCTCCTTTCTGTTTCAAAACAATCTCTCCTAGTTATACCTATAAGCTTCTGATTCTAGAAGAGATGGCCTAGACCCCAATTCCTGAAATTGTTCCTGCCATTGCATGCCCGCTTTCAAAAATATTTTATTTCTCACTCTTATCATCAACACTATCTGACGTCTGGAAGAAGTCTTGTGTTGTGTCAGTGCTCAAATGAGAAAACCTCTGACATGTTGAGAACTATCAACCAATCTGCATTCTATCTCCAGAGTAAACTCCTTGAAAATAAATTGTCTTTGCACAGCTTCTCTCATATATAAACCAGCACAACTTCTTTACCTGTTAGAAGCATGATTTCAGGAAGGGGCACAGCACTAACACTGCCCTTATCAGATTTACTGGCCATGCTCTTTCCCATAGATGATGGAAAACTTACAGTCTTTGTGGAACTGGCACAAGTATTTGATCTCATCAGAGACATTCTCCTAAAAACTACTAATTCTTGGTATGTCCACTGATATCACCTCCTGGATTGGTAACTATCTTTCAGATAGATCCCAACATGTTTCACTTGGAAATATCCTCTATGCCAAACATCCCATAAAGTATAAGTACCACAATGATCTAGTCTAGGCCCTGTCATCTTCTTCTTATTTATAAATAAGCTACCTTAAGCCTGTAATAACTATAACATCTTCCTATATGCCAATGATCTAATTTTTCATAGCTCAATGTCACTGACCAATCTCATTCATAACATGAATGATCACTTTTCCCACATCCTAAGTTGGTTTCTAAGAAACAAGCTACTACCCAATGTCAGAAAGACTAAAACCATACTATTTGGCTCTAATCCCAATCCTCTAATCAGTCCTCCCCACTAAATCTTCCCTACTCTAACAGCAGGACCATGAAGCATGCATGGCAGATTAAGGCAAAGGCCAACAAGGCCCAGGCCTAGGGCCCCAGCCAGCCAAAGGATCCACAGCACTGAGTGAATCATACTGGCTACAGAAAGCAGACTCTGCCAGTATAACTTGTAATCATTCCTTTCTGGGACACTTCAGCCTAATCTCTCTAACAAAGCACTACTGTTTCAGCACCTATTAACACTTCATTCAGTTAACACTTCAGAGTTACAGATTTGCCTCACCTTGAAAGAAAATTTGATTCTCCTGCAGTTACAGAGGTGTCAGATTTAATGTAATAAACTTTAGAACATTCTTAAAAGATGAGCCCTATTTTCTAGCTACAGTAGTCAGTCAGAGGGAGACATTAGCACTGCTGCAGCTGATTTATTTAGTAATGTATTTGTTTATTTATTTATTTATTACTTGTGCTTTCTGTTGCCTGCCCAGAGCAAGGATACACACTTACAGTAGTCCCAAAAGCTGCCCGGGTCACCAACTCAAGTTTCTTCAATCTGACCTTGTTCAAAGTATCAGTCTTAAAGATTTAAGATTTTTTTTTATGTTAATAATTTAGATGCTGTGTTGAAACACCCCACAAGGGGAGTCAGTGAGCTGGATATAAGGTATAAAAATGGCATCACAATTAAATGAAGATGCCTACCACAGTAAAGATATAGGTGACCACATGAAAAACCTTGCTGGGGTCCAACAAAACATAAATCTGCCTTTGTGCCAGTCTGCTTGAATTTGAAGTCCACTGTGCCCATGGTCATCCTTATATGTTTTTTAATCCCCCTGCAAGGACAGTAGATCTGACTAGGTCTTCTAGTGGTACTCTGTTTTCTAATTTCCTGTTGCATACAATTAAAGGGTAACACTCAACACTTTTTACACTTTCTAGTTTTGATTTTTTGTTAATTCCTTGCCTCAGCCAATGGCTTGGTCAAAAAACCCTAGCCTCATTTAAGGGGATTTTTATAAAGCACCTTTTATCTAAATTTGATTGTGCTTGTTTCTGATATGTGATGTGTGTTGCATATTTATTTATAATTCTTTGGCCTCAACAAATTACTTAGGTAAACCCCCTTGCCTTATTTAAGGGGACTTTTCAAAAGCACCTTCTATTCAACTCTGCTTATAATTGTTTTTGACATGTACCACTGGCGAACTGAGGTCTGGGTGTGGGGGCATCTGCCACTCCCTTTGATGAGCCTCAAACTGAGGCTCAACCTGCTGCTATTGGGTTTTGATGAGCTGCAAACTGTGGCTCCGACTGTAAGAGACAATGACACATTCACTATCAGCCAACCTCCCACAGAGTCAGTGCCATAAATTTTAACCTACAGGTACTGGTTCTGTTATATCCAAAAGAGGGAAAATTGGCTAGCATGCACCACACACTCTCAGCCTGCCCCCTGCTTTTCATCTTAGTTTGTCCACCAAACTGAGATCACACTGCCTGTTCCAAAGAAATTTTTCTACAGTGCAATGTGGGGTGCTCCATCCCTTTCCTGCTGAGGTATTTTTGCCAGCTCTCTAAGTCACATGAGAGGTCAACAATCATGGTGCCAGATTCACAGAACTTTGCCTTGGCACAAACTGGGTTCTGTGCTGAAGGGATATTCACAAAAGCCTGGTTTGCATGCAGAAACCATGTTTGTGCTAGAGCAAGGTGTGGAGGGGGCTGCAATGAAAATGGCATGGAGGGGACCTGCTTATTGATGCTGTCCCATTCACAAAGCATTTGCTATGCACAAGGGCCCTTTGTGGGTCCCCTTGCATGGAGCAAATACTGAAGACTGAGATGTTACTTTAATCTCCCTCAACCCTGAGCTTGGCTGTGGGCAACTGTGGAAGGAACTAGATGATGTGTTGAGAGGTGCAGTCTGGGAAATGGACAAGAGTTGAGATGAGCAAAGGTAAGAAACTCAGTGGGACAGGGCTAGCCTGATGGTGCAGCAGCAGGGGGCAATCCATTATGCTCATAGTCCACATTCACCTACTGTGGCTATGCTTAGCTCTCACCCAGAATGCAATGCATTACAAATGATATCACAAATTCAGTATTGTATGACCCTTACAGGAGAGATCACACATCAGAGGTTGTGTAGATTTAAGAAGTGTTTTGGTAACAGGTATAACACTGGTTATACTAACAGGGTCAACATTTGACTAATGTTTTAGAGACTGCACTTCTAAATTCTTATATTATTCTTCTAGCTTCAGCTCCATATAGTCTTGCACATGTTCTCCATAGCACTGGTATGTGCCTGTGGGCTTAATATAAGAATAAAAAAAAAATCTGCCTTAGAACCGTTAACTTTTGGCAACTGTCATTCCTAACCAGCAGTCTGTAGTTTATTGCTGTGATGTATTTTTTACTAATACTACATTTCATTTAATTTGTGTATTTGTCACATGGTTACAGGACCATATAATCTCTCTCATAAAGAGAGCTGCGAGAAATTAGAAAATTCTGAATTTGCAGAATTTCCACACAATTCCACAAAATTCCATTAAACATTGGAATATATTTTGGAATTTTCTGAAATTCTTTAATTGGTGATAACTTGGTCTGTGATCAAGCTAAAGATCTGTTTGTTGGCAAAGATATTGTCTGTTATTTGCCCTTAAAGCGTACCAAGTTTCATAATGTTTGGATGAAGGGTGGAGAAGTTATAGGGGCTCTAAATCTGGCAATTTAATATTCAAGTGAAAATTTCTGAAATATTTCTGTGCTTACAAGTTAGTTACCTTTGGAGCTAAATAATTAACCCTTACTCTGCCGTGGACTGATATATCATTCCAGAATCCCTATATATTCTAATTTTGTCAGCAGCTTAAGGGTTAAAAACTTATATGCATACTTTCTTGGAAGGGTCATAGAAACTGCTAAATAGAGAAGTACTGGTTATGTAAATGTTATTCATACCTGCTTCCTGGCATGACTTCTCTGGCTCACTTCTGAACCCTGGTTGTCAGCATGGCAACATGATGCTTTGATGCTGGGCCATGGGGGTTGCCTTAAAGCCTAATATTTAGGGTCAATGACTCAGTATTACTCAGTTGTACTGACAGAAAAAGGTCATGAACCCATCACAAATGTCTCCCACTACATAGTGGACACATCATTCTCTTAAGAACTTGTCAAGTTCTGGGTTTAAATCTTAACTCACCTGAAGCAGGGACCTGTGAGGCACTGAAAGTTTATGTAGAATTCCATCTTTGTACAAGACTCTTGTTGGTCCAATGAAAGGTATCAAACCTTCCAGCATCTCTGGTTTAAATCTTTCAAAGGTTTTGATCCTGACTAAGTCTTGAGTCAGGTTGTTCCTTAGCTTTATAGCCCTTACTGTAAAGTAATTGTCCCTTTTCCTGGTATTTACCCTGGGTACTTTCAATTGCAAGTTGTGGGATATGAGATTTGGTATTCCATTCCTATATTCAGTTCCACATGGTGTGTTAAACTCATGATCTTTCATTATTTTATACAGAAGTAGTAGGTCCCTTTAGTTCTTCTCTCCTCAAGAAAATACTGAATGTATCCAGCTCTCTCAACCTCCTATCATATGACATGTTCCTAAGTCTTGCAGTCATCTTGATTACTGTCCTCTGGGGACTCTCAGTTAGTTTAATGTCTCTCTGTAGTTAAGGGGACCAGAACGAGGACCTATAGTCTAGATGGGGCCTTATGTAAGTTCTGTATAAGCTAGTTAAGCAGTGGTTATCTCTGGAAACAAAAGCACTTTTTTACACACCCCAGTAGGCTATTTGCTGTCTGAGTGACACTTCTATAATGGCTGGATGGATTGAAGTTATTGTTCAGGATTATTCACAGATCCCTTTCATTTTGTACATGTTGTCATGCAACTCCATTAAAAGAATAAGACCTCCTAGGATTATTTCTGCACAGGTGAAGGACAGTACATTTGTCAGAGTTAAAACTCATGTTGTTTTAGTTAGCCCATGCTTTGAAGTTAGCCAGATCCTTGAACAGACATTGGTATTTCTCCTCTGTATAAACCTCACCACTTAGTTTAGTGTTGTCAGCAAATTTAGACACATTACTTTCTACATTATGATGTAAGTCACTTATAAATAGACCAAACAAAACTGGTCCCAAGATGGATCCTTGGGTGACCCCACTGGAAACCTTTCCTTCATCCAATAGGTGTCCCTTTATTCTTACATGCTGCATTCTGTTGGATAGCAGTCCTCCTCCCATTTTAAAAATAAAGGGTTCAATCCCAAGTTACATATTTTATTCACCAATTCATAGTGTGGCATGGTGTGAAATGCCTTCCACAAGCCTAAAAAGATAAAATCTACTGGGGTGTTCCTATCAAAAATACTGCTGACTTTATTATAAAAAGATATTTGGTTGGTTGTGCAAGATCTTCCTTTTGTGAAACCATGTTGTGAGAGGTCTCTAATGCTTTTTAGTATTAGTTCTTGTTCTAGGTCTGACTTCAGTAATCTTTCTATGGCCTTACTTGGTACAGATGTAACACTTATAGGTCTATAGTTCACCATGGTTGCCCTGCCACCGTTTATTGTAAATGAGTGTAATATAAGCTCCCCTCCAATCTTGAGGAACCAAACCTGATTAATAGGATTTGTTGAATAAAACTGTAAAGGGTAGACAAAGGGAAGATGTAAGAAATTTAATACATCTGGGGTGGATACTGTCTGGTCCAGGTCATGCCTCAGATTTTATATTTTTCAGAACAGTTAGGACCTGTTCCCTGTTGTATGGACCTTTTCCTGTACTACTTATGTTCCTGGATACCTTTACATTAGATTTCTCATTATATATAATACAGAAATAGTTTCTGAGTGCATTGGCCATCATTGATGGATCAGTAACAGTATCATTGTTCACCACTAAAGGTCCTTTGGACATGTCCCCTCTCCTACAGTTATCGATTTATGAGAAGAAAGCTTTTTGATTACCCTTGGCATGAGAGATCTTAATTTCTAATTTGTATCTTTTTTTCTAATCCAATTTTTGGTCATCCCCTGCTCTTTCTGGTATTTAGTCTTGTTTTGTTCAGAGGTGTTCTTTTTGAATTTGGAGTATGCCCTCTCATTCTTCCTTGTTGCGCTTGCACACCAAACATTTTCGGACAAGTACTAGGGAATTTCAGAGGTGTGTAACTGCTGAACCCATAGCAGTTGAGACTGCAAGAGGCTTGACAGTCTACAGCAATTACCAGACACTGTGGCCATGACACAAGTCACTGCTTACTGGTGTGTATGTCTGAAAATAAGCCACTCAAATCAGAGAGGGCTTCGCTGGCTAACAAGCAGCTGATCGGTGTGCCCTCCATCCCTCTCAAAGCCTACTGACTGGATGGAGCTCAGGGCACCAGCCCCAAACATTAACATTACAGCTGAAGAATAGGCCAATCTCTCACCTACTTAGAGGGTTCTTGTGGCTGGTCAGCTGCTCACTCCTCCACAACTCATGGCACTACAAGTTCTCCTCATGGCAGCAGCCCTCCCAGTGACAGCAGATTTCCCCATGCTGAGTGCAGACTGACTGGTGGACTAATGGCAGGACAAACAGTAAGATGAGTCATGGAGTTTCCAGGACCAAGTGGAGAGCGTCCAGCTACAAGGGTCTCCAAGTGCTGGGATTGACCCATTTTTGAATGTCCTGTCCCAGGGCTGGGCTCCTGGCTGTGTGTCTGCTGCTGTGTCATGCTGCACTATTATGCTATCCTCCTCCACTCCGACCATAGACTCTTCCTCCTATTGCTGTGAATCAGATCCATCTGACTCCATGTGTGTGAGCAGCCAGCACATGTAACAATTTCCACGACATCCTAGTATCTTTATCAGAGATGGGAGGGATATCAGACAGAGTTCCTTGGCTTGGCTACCTGAACCAAAGTGACCCCAAGAGGGCAGAGATGAAAAATACCTCTCCCTGGCACAGTGGTAAGCTGCTGAGCTCTCCTCTACACTCTCCTGCCTCTCCACCAGACTGCAGCCTGCAGCCTGCAGCCACTCGATGCTCCCCGTCCTCTTGGTGCAGACAGCAGCAGTGACATTGGGGCAGTTGGCTGCCATGGGGGAGGGCAGTTAAATAAAGTTTCTCCTCAGTTGGTGCTCGGCAGATTGGATGGGACGGTCATCAGCATCAGCAGTCAGTGGCATGGTGAATCTTTACTTTTAGGCAAGTGTAATTTGCTAAACTTTCTGAATATTATCTGAATCATTTTTTTTTGAATAAATGTGTGTGTGTGTGTGTGCTGGGAGGGAGCTTCAGAATGAAGAGGAAGGAAGGAATGGATTCTTAATGGGAGGGCAGTAGTCATTGTCTTTAAAGAGTGGTCAATGCCAGGCTGCATCAAATGTTTGGCATTGATAAATGCTTGTTTTACACTTGAGGTTAGCTAGGCTGGGACCTTGCTCTTAGTGATGCATTTTTTCTTAATTTGAAAAAAAATTTCTTCTAACAATTTTAACTCTGTTTTAATAATGTCCTAACTTTGATCTACAGTTAGGCCTTTTAGCCTGGTTTCCCACTTGATACTATCCAGGTTGTCCTTAATCCTATTGTATTGGGCCTTAGCATAGTTCTGGATAAATATTGTATGATTATCCTGTACATATTGTACTTGCAATCTAAAACAAAGAGTATTATGATCACTGTTTCCTAAGCTGTCCTGAACAGCTATAGTACTAGTTTCTGTTTGCATATTTGTTATTATTAAGTTGAGTATATTGTCTCCTCTTGTTGGAACCATGAAAATCTGATCCAGGCCTGACTGCAATAAGTTGTTGATAAACTTTGTTTGTAGTGTGTTATCTCCAGTTAACTGAGCTCAGTTAACTCCTGGAAGATTGAAGTCACATGTTACAATTACGTTTTTAAATTCTGCCACTTTGGTTACTTCTTTCAACATATTGTTGTTATACTTTTGGGAACTTGTTCGGGATAGGTTACAATTACCAATAAATAGTTTCCTCTCTATACTAGTATTCAGCTGTAGCCACAAACTTTATGTTTCATCTTGTATATTGTCTCATAGTTTGATTTCCATACATTATATGTCAGATTTAACGTATGCACACACTCCACCCCCTCCTAACTTTCCTATTTTTATAAAAAAGTGTGAAATTGGAGATTTCTGGGGACCAGAAGATAGTTTCATCCCACCATGTCTCTGTCATAGTTGCTACATCGATGTTGCCCCTTTTAGGAATTAGCTCTGATTTCTTTAAGATGTTCAAGCTTCAGGCATTTGTAGACAGGAATTTATACTCATTGGATAATGTGCTCATATTTTTTTGGGTCTCATGCATATTTTCTCTTTTCCTGAGCCCACTTATGAGTTAGTTTAAATGTGCAACTATATATTTTTCAATATGTTTTCCTAGAAATGAGCTTCCCCTTTTACTTCAATGAAGGCCATCCCAAGTGAAGAGACTGTAGTTGTTTTCAGTGTCTCCCAATTTGTAAGGCAAGAGAAACTTTTACTCAGGATCCATTTTTTTAACCACTGATTCACAGATTTTATTTTTGTGTTTTACTCCAGTTTCCCCTCTGAACAGGCAATATTTCAGAGAAAAAGCTGTTGTTTCCATGTTTAGCTAGTGTATTGCCAAGTCCTATAAAATCCCTTTTTTATATCTTTGACACTGGAGCGACCAATATCATTGGTTCCTATATGCACAATCATAAGTGGTTTGTCCCCTCCATTCTCTAGGATGTTATCTGCCATTTGCATTATATCTGTTATTCTAGCTCATCTAAAGGAACTGCAACTATTGTTGGATTTATCAAGGTTGCATATATGTCTGTCAGGAAATTTCAGTATTGCATCACCAAGCATACATACTTGCCATGGTGTAACCTGGTCTTGAGCGGCATTGCTGTAACTCATGGGCTCTTCTGTGTCACCAACATTTGGCTGTATTTCATGGTAGCACATGAGATGGGTGCCTGAATCACAGCACCGTCTAAAATGGCGATGCAATATGGGTGAAAGCCCGAAAGGCGAAGGGGCAGGGAAGGTGACTGGATGTGGTGGGGTGGGCGACCCTAGTGACAGAATGTCACTATATGTATGTGCTCATAGGGAGGGCAGTGGTCACGGTGAGCATGACCTGGGAGGGGTGAAGGGGATGTAGGGGGTGGCGCTGCGATTGGCTGCTGAGCTTTGATGGGGCATCAGGGGTTGGCCTCCACAAAATCAGAGTTTCACTAGAATTCTGCTGATGTAAGATACATTTTGTCCAGCCCTACTCACATAGTAACCATGGCACTGACATGTAGCTGAAATCAAAAAATGCCTTTTGTATGAGAATTAAAGTAAAAAAGTAACTTAGGAATTCTTTGATTGTTCTTGGTGATTACATTTCCTACAGAATGTTGCTGATTGTGGTTTATTAATATATTTACCTTGTTTGGTGTTCAGATTGCTGCAGATAGTAAGTGAGAAATGTTTGTGTACTGCCACTCATGGGTTCTTAATTTCTGCATTGCAGACAATTAAGATAGTGAAACATGGGGCTCGACTGCCAAAGTGCTTGTGTCTCAGCTATTTTTTGGCACAGCAGTGCCAGACTCCTTTGTGACATCTGCACCCAGTCTTCTATTGTTGGGCACAGTTGCAACAGTTTCCTCAGTTTACAGCAGCTTGGGCAAAAGATTTGGCGCAAGCCACGTAAAAAGTGTTCCTCAAATGGCACAAGTTAGACCATGGAAAAGCTGGTCTAACTTGTGGAACTTGTTGCTTGAGATTGAAAATCCCAATTGCTGGACTTCCAGTGACGTCAGCAACCTAATGGCAGCCTACTCTCTCAGCTCCATCTGCCTCCTGATAAAAATCAATATTCAACTGCTTACCAGAATATGAATTCACTTGCTAAGGGCACAAGATCAAAAGTCCTTCTACCCAGGAACCCGGAGACACTGGCACAAAAGTTAAAAGAACTCCTGACTCAAGAAAAACTTAAATTAAATCCCACAGCTATGAACTCCGAGGGCCACGTGGTCACTACTCAGCCTACAGATGAAGAATGAGCTGATCTGATCACCTCCATTCTACAGACAGCAAAAACAGTAAACAAAATAGACCAAACACTCACCAAACTGCATTCTGATACAGGGAAAATTAAGCCAACCAGATCAAATTATGCCTCACCAAAGTTACCAAACAGGCTGACCAGCATAACCGATTGATCCTGTACTTGATGACACAGGACCGGGAACTCACACACTGCCTGGATGACCTTTAAGACTGCAGTCATAGGCAGAACCTCAGAATTTATGCAGTCCGGGAGGGAGCAGAGGCTGAGGCCACCAACACTATATCCTTTTTCCAAACCTTATCAAAAGATGCTCTGGGGGGGAATGGCTTGAGCTGAAACAGTTTAGCCTACCTCCTCCAGCCACTCAATTTTGAAGTATTTTTCTTGAGGTACACACCAGTAATTTTGGCACCAGTGATTGTATTTTGGACACCACAAGGCTGATGGCTTTGGGCAAATAGAGGAATAAACAATCAAAGCTGAATTTTGCTGCTTCTGGTCTGCAGAAAGATCGTTGTGACAGGCCCGAGCTGCATACTATGGACTCAGAATCTCCCATATACCAAGGTGAGATGTCTGACTTGGACAGATCTTTGGCTTCGGTACCAGCCACATTAATAAGAATCCAGCATGACATGAAGGCTGGATTTGCTAACATTACTGTCCAGATTACCCACCTACAATCAGTAGTCATGGGCCTTACCGAAACCTCTGCAGTGCATTCCGAGCAAATCTCCCAGCTGGAGCATCTAGTAGGGGAACTGGAAGATTCACTCTCCATGATCACCAGAGATAAGATATCCCTTCAGAAAATGGTGGAAGAACTAGCCATATGGGTGGACAATCAAGAGAACTGTGCTCAGAGGTGTAATCTATGCATTATCAGTCTCCAGGAAGACACAGAGGGCAAAAATCGAGAAGTTGGCCTACATAGTTGGTTAATGGAGCACTTGGAGTTGCTGCAGGAGCTAGCAAGATGTGAGTTTGAGAGGCTCACAGGGTTGGGCCTACACCGATGCCGGGCAATTGCCCCCAACATTGCCTCATTAAGTACTTATGGTACACAGATAAAGAGGCCATTCTAAAGTGGTCGAAAGCAAAGGGTCTGATACTGTTTCAGAACAAGACAGTATTAGTGTTCCAGGACTTCAGCTGTGAATTACAAGTAAAACATCAACAATTTTCTGAACTCAAATCTAGACTCTACAAGATGGGGTGGACCTTTGGTTTTTTATACCAGGCCAAACTCCATATTGAAAGACTGAGGAATGCACCAGATCTATTTCCCTGCCCTAGAGAAGCCACATGGAGGGTGGATGAGGAGGCCAAAACACATAGACCAGGGCCAGCAATGTGGGAACAAGATGCAGATAAGTGACTGCTTTGTTTTGGCGTGTTCGGCTCTGCTTATGGGGTACATTTCTGAATTTCCAAATGTGGGTGGCACAGCCTGGGTCATACCTTAAGGTAATTCAATTGGGGACATGACATTGTGCAAATAATGAAGCCCCACTTGGTATTTACTGAATGTCACCTGGCGAAGCAAGATGACCTTGCCACTGCCCGATGGAGCTATTTGCGCCACTGCTAATGCTTGGGAATGTGCCTCGCCAGCCCAGACCTGTTCTTGGGATCAGAATTGCAGCAGGGCTTGGCAGTTACTTTGCTTGTGCACTGTAGTGCATTGTTTCTAGGCTGCCTGATTTGGTGGCCATCTTTATTGAGTCATACCTCCTGAATTGTTGCCTTTTATATATCAGGATCAGCAGGTGCCTTCGTTGGCCTTGCTTGGTGTGTCAGGCATAGACATTCACGTATTGTTAGCAGTCTTCATTGTTTAGAAACATAGAATGTGATGGCAGACAAGGACCGCTTGGCCCACCTAGTCTGCCCGTTTTCCTACCTAACAGATAAGCTGCAGATCCTAGTTAACCAACAGCTTACTTCCTCCTACCCCCCACTAGGACTGCCTTACGTCTGTCCCATGCATTCTTGAATTCTCCCACTGTTCTTGACTCCACAACCTCCTCAGGGTGGCTGTTCCATGCATCCACAACCCTCTCTGTGAAAAAATACTTCCTCTCATGACCTCTGAGCCATCCTCCCCTCTATCTTCAAATTGTGCCCCCTTGTTCTTGCACATCTCTTTTTCTGAATGATGCTACCCTCTTGGACTTTGTTGATTCCCTTGAGGTACTTGAAAGTTTCTATCATGTCCCCTCTCTCCCTTCTTTCTTCAAGGGTATACATATTAAGCTCCTTTAGTCTTTCTTCAAATGTCTTCTGGTGCATACCCTGCACCATTTTGTTTACCCTCCTCTGGACAGCCTCCACTCTGTCTATGTCTTTGCGGAGATGGGGTCTCCAGATCTGCACACAGTACTCCAGATAGGGTCTCACCAACTGTCTGTACAGAGGGGATAACAACTTCCTGTTTTCTACTATTTATGCCTCTCCCTGTGCATCCCAGTATACCCCCAGCCTTCTTTAGTGCCTTCTCACATTGCTTGCCCACCTTTAGGTCATCTGATATAATTACCCCCAGGTCCCTTTCCATTTTTACTGTTGTCAGTATCTCACCCCCCATTGTGTACTCTTCCCCTGGGTTTCTGTTTCCCAGGTGCATTACGTTGCACTTCTTTGCATTGAATCTGAGCTGCCATATATCTGACCATTCCTCCAACCTTGCCAAGTCCCTCCTCATCCTTTCCACTCCATCTTGTGTATCAACCCTGTTGCAGATCTTTGTGTCTTCTACAAAGAGACATACTTCTCCTTCCTGTTCCTCTGCAATGTCACTGATAAAGACATTAAAAAGGACCGGTCCTAGTACTGAACCCTGCGGTACCCCGCTAGTAACCCTCCGTTCTTCACTGTGGACTCCATTTACTACCACCCTTTGCATACTGTTGTCTAGTCAATTTTTTATCCAGGCTACCACCTTGGGACCCACTCCCAGGCTGGCTAACTTGTGCATTAATCTTTTGTGTGGGACTGTATCAAATGCCTTTCTAAAATCTAGGTAGGCCATGTCCACAGCCCCTCCCTGGTCTACTACTTCGGTCACCCAGTCAAAGAAATCTATTAGACTCATCTGACATGACCTTCCCATCATGAATCTATGCTGCCTTGGGTCCTGTGTCCCACTGGCTCTAGGTACTCAACAATTCTTTCCTTCAGAAGTGATTCCATCATTTTCCCTACCACGGAGGTCAAACTAACTGGTCTGTAGTTTCCTGCCTCTGTCCTGCTCCCACTTTTGTGAAGAGGAATCACATCCACCCTTCTCCAGTCCTCAGGTACCACTCCATCCTCCCATAATTTGTTAAAGAGAGTAGTTAGCTTTGTCACTAGTTCTACCCTTAGTTCCTTTAGAATTCTTGGGTGAATCCCATCAGGTCCCATTGCTTTGTCCACCTTCAATTTTATTAGTTCTTTTAGAACCCTTTCTTCTGTAAATGGACTGGTATAGACCCCTGTCTTCCGAGTGTTTCTCTTGTTTCGTTTAGGTACCTCCCCCTCCTCTTCCTTTGTGAATACTGAGCAGAAATATTCGTTCAGTATCTCTGCTTTTTCACTGTCACCATCTACCCACATTCCTGCCCCTTTATTGAGCCTCAGTATCCCTCCTTTGGTCTTTCTTTGCTCCCTAATGTACCTATAAAAGGTCTTATCACCCTTCTTAACAGAGTTGGCTATCCTTTCCTCGGTTTGGGCCTTTGTTATTCTGACTGCCTTCCCAGCCTCTTTTGGCTTTAACTGATAAAGTTCTCTGTCCTGCTCCTTCTGTGTTTCCTTATATTTCCTGAATGCTATCCTTTTCTCCTTAACCTTCCCTTCTACCTCTTTTGAGAACCATAGCTGTTTTTCCTTCATTGTGTTTTGTTGATTTGCTTTACACAAAGGCTTGTTGCCTCTGTGATGGCAGTTTTGATTACTCCCCATTGTTTCTCCACCCTCTTTCTTGCCTGTTTGCTAGTGTTTTCTGAGGCACTCTCATTTTCCCAAAGTCAGCCCTCCTAAAGTCCAATACTCTTGCTTTTGTATGGCTTGATTGTATGGCTGTGTTTATCGTGAACCACACTGTTTGGTGGTCGCTTGTTCCCAGATGGCTACCCACTTCTAAATCTGAGATTCTTTCTCCATCCCCATTTGAGAGTACCAGGTCTAAGATTGCTCCCTCCCATGTGGGTTCCAATACTAGCTGTCTGAGGCATGCCCCCTGTAGGGCATCAAGAATGACCATGCTCTTGGATGTGCCTGCAGCAAAGGTGCTCCAGTTAACATCTGGCATATTCAGGTCCCCCATCAACAATATCTTCCCTTTTTCTGCCATTCTAAGGAAACTTTCTATCATTTCCTTGTCCATTCCCTCCCCCTGAGATGGGGGTCTGTATGCAACCCCCATGCAGATTGTGGCACCATTTCATGTCTCCAGGGTGACCCAGAGTGCCTCATCTGCTCCCTGTTTACTCTGTTACCCTGTTTAGCCTGCACCAAGATTTTATTCTGGGAAGTCAAATATATTTCATGTTTTAATGAGTGCCTTTAGCTAGTTAAGCAATGTTGGTTATCTTATGTGTTTTAACATTCGCCACATGTTTGCAGGGGGAGATGGTTCAAGTCTTTAATGTCTTGAGCATGGGGGGGGGAGCTGGGATTGGGTTGTAATATTGTTAGTGTTCCAGGGGAATGTTTGGTGGGATTATTATGTTCTTATTGTTGGGAGGGTGACGTCATTGTGTCTGTGGAACTGGGAGGGTGGAATGGGAATTTGTTACTGTTATTTGTTGGTGGATTGTTGGGAGGGAAATGTTGCATGGGTGTAGTGTTCATGGGACCCGGATCCCTGGGATAGAGGGGCCTTTTAATGCTGACATTGGCATCTCACCCTGGTGGATCTCTGCTCTACCACACCATGGGGGGGGTGAGAATATCAGTGGGATTTTTTCTATTGAGGGAAGGGGGGTATTGGAGTTGTTATTACAGTTTATTAAAAAACAAGTTATGGATGCGCAGATCTTTGTAAGTGCTCAACAGTGAACTGTTTTCCAACAAAGTGGGGTGATGGGGAGAACCTTATGCCTTGGTGCCTGATATTGGGTGGCTTTGGGTCAGGCTGGAGTCAGGTTGTGTTCTCCACATCAATAACTATGGGGGAAGATATTAGAAAAGTGACATGGAACATTAATGGTCTCAAGTCTATTTTAAAATGCAGGAAAATACTTATAGAGGTGAGGAGAATGAAAGGGTAGATGGTACTCCTGCAAAAGACACATATGATGGCCTCAGAAGCCTTGAAGATGGCTGAGTTTATGGGCAAGACTTGGGTGTCATCTATGTTTTCATCAAAGGCAGGGGTACCTTGGTTTGGTTTGCATGTGGGTTACCGGTAGATATCCTGGGGGAAAATAATTGACCCTGGTGGCAGATACGCCCTGGTTAGGGTAGCCATTCCTGGGAGGGGTACATTCTCCATTGGGTCTATCTATGCTCCAAACATCGAGGACCCATTTTTTTTCCAGAAGTTGGCCCTGGACATGTCTTTGTGGGAGGGTCCTTGGATCCTCGGGGCCGGGACTATAACTGTGTGATTGACCGGGTTTTGGACTGTCTAATCCATCCCCATTACCCATGTCTAGGAATGCTAGAGCTTTGGAGGAGCTACAAGCTGAGCTGGGCCTTAGAGACGCTTGGAGGCATGCCAACCCATCTGGCAGAGATTATAGCTTCTTTTCTCATGCCCACCATTCCTATGCTAGAATTGGTAGAATATTAATATCAACATCTCCAATTATGGGGGTGAGGGCGGTGACCTACATGCCTATTTTAGTATCAGACCATGCTCCATATAGTATTAACCTGAGGGGTACAGACAGGTTGCCCAGACAATGGAGGCTTGACCCTCTCTTTCTGAAGGATCAGGCTATATTTCCTTTATGTCTGAGTGCATTCAAGAATACGTGGCCTTCAGTGGGAGGGGCGATACCTCCAAGAGAACCAGGTGGGAGGCCTTGAAGGTTTATTTCTGGGGTCAAACAATCCCATACTCAACCCATAGGAGAAAGATGGAGGAGGGAGAATTGTCCTCGTTAAGAACCAAAATCAAAGCTTGTGAGAATGCCCATAAATTGAACCCTAATAGAGGCCTGTACTATGACATCCAAAAACTTAAATGGAAGTTCAATACCCTGAATAGTGCGAAACTTGAGAGATCCATCATTCTAGCTGATGCGGGGAGGTACTTCAATGGGGACCACAAGGGGAACTATTGGCATGGCAGATTAAGAAAAAGGAAAGTGAGAGAATAGTGGGGCAGATTTTTAACAGTCAGGGACAATTGGAGATAGGTAATGTCTTCTGGGATTTTTATAAGTCTCTCTGCACATCAGAGTGTCAACCCACCCAGAACAATTATGACTCCTTCCACTCTATGGCCTCCCTCCAGAAGTTAGATAATGGGGTAGCTGGGGAAATGAATGCTCCCTTGACATTGCATGAAGTTCAGTGCGCACTTAGTGCACTAAAGGGAGGGAAGGCCCCAGGCCCTAATGGGCTTCTGATTGATTTTATTAAGATCTTCCAGGCTTATCTTTTGGAGCCACTGTTTGATAAGCTCATTGAGAGCTTACAGACCGGAGAATTGCCCCCCTCCATATGGTCCGCAATAATTACAGTTCTGCCAAAGCAAGGGAAGGACCCTGCCAAATGTGCTTCCTATAGGCCTATATCTTTGCTAACTGCTGATTACAAAATCTTGGCTAAGGCTCTGGCCCTCCAGTTGGAGTCCTTACTTTCGGGGTTAATTCATGGGGATCACTTGGGGTTCATGCAGGGGTGGCAGGAGAAACATAATATTCAACAAACACTAAATGTTTTATTCACTGGGGAAGAAATAAGAATAAGCATGGGGCAGCGATACTGGCTTTGGATGCTGAAAAGCATTTGACCATGTGGAGTGGGGGTACCTCTTTGATACCCCAGTAGAATGGGAGTAGGACAGAATTTTTGTAGCTGGGTGTGCATCCTATACAATCAACCTTCACCACAGATAGCAGTAAATGGCGTGCTATCACAGCCCGCACCCTGGGGCGTGGTACCTGTCAGGGATGCCCATTGCCCCCATTGTTGTATGTTATCTCATTAGAACCCTTGGCCACAGATCTTAGAGCCCAAGATGCAATTAGAGGTTTCATTGGAGGGGTTGGAGGAACACAAGATAGCCATGTACGCAGATGATTTGTTGTTATATTTGCAAATCCCTGCTCAGGACCTCCCTGCTGTTCATCACCAGATGAGAAGTTATGGAGAGATATCTAGCCACTGGGTCAACTGGACCAAGAGTGAACTACTCCCAGTGGGATCTCTGGATAGGGTGCAGTTAATTGTCAACTTGGGGGGGCTTCAACTGGTGTCACAATTGAAGTACCTGGGGGTTCGCCTTTCCTCATCAATCAAATCACTGTATTCCATCAACTTCAGACCTCTTCTTTCCAGAATTGCAGATGACTGTGATACATGGTCCGCCCTTCCACTTCCACTTCTGGGGTGGGTGGGGGGTGGTAAAAATGACTATCTTGCTGAGATGCCTATATCTATACCAGATTCTGCCTAGCAGGATTCCCCAATCCTATTTTAAAATGCTTGACACTGTGATCCACAGATTTCTGTGGCAGAGGGGTAGTGCCAGAATTAAAAAAGTAACCTTACAGCAGCTACCCAGGGAAGGGGCTTGGGGTTACCTAACTTCAAGGCTTACTACTGGGTGGTTGAACTGGCCTTTTTACCTGTTGGCCCGGACCGGGAGGGATGTATATGGTTAGGACTGGAGGAGAAACTCCTAACTGGTAACCTTAGAAATGACACTCTATCAGCAGCATTGGGAATGCATCTGGGGGAAAACTACTTAACCCTTTACAGGCTCTTTCCTGAGAATATAGGTTAGAGCTCATCAATATATTGAACATAATTGCAGGGCCTCCCCGCACTCAAGTCTGCTCAGGGTGATGAGGAGTAGGGGCAGTTGGTCACTTTCACTGATACATTGGCTCTGGGGTTTGAAGAGGAAGGGTTTGGTTTTTGCAAACCAGTTATATGAAGGGGGGGTGATCAAGAACTTTCAGACTATATGTGCCTAGTGGGGAATTCACCTGGGTGTTTTTTTTGTATACTTGCAGGTTCGTCAATAATGTGTTGGGACACTTTCTGCTGCATGTGGGTGGTCAGCCCCCTCCCCCCTTGACAAGGAATTATTTGCACCTCAGCCTTATCAGAAGCCCCTATCACTCTTTTATCACATCATCTGTGGCCACCAGCAGGAGGCGGCCGATTCTAGTAGGGATAAGTGGAGCAGAGACTTACAGGTTCCTATAGATCACAAAACATGGAGACTAGCATGCTCCCATTTCCAGAACTGTTCATGTAGCAATAAGCTCCACGATTCAGTTAAACTTCATGCACAGGACCTACATGACCCCAGTCAGGCTGCACACAGGGGACAATTCGATTTCTGAGTTGTGTCCTAAATGTGGGGTAGCAGAGGGAGACTTTATCAATTTGGCTCTGACCTGTTCCAGGGTTGCTCCCTTTTGGCATTCCCTCCATGGTCTCATGAGTCAGGTTCTGGGATATAACCCTTCAAAATCCCCTCCAGAATTACTACTGGGAGTGGATCCAAAACACCCTAATTGGAAGACCAAAAACCCTCTTTGGTCTCTGGTGTTGATTAATGCCAGGAGGACCTTGGCACAGGTGTGGATGTCTCCATCCCCTCCTATAATCAAGAGGTGGGTTAACAACCTCATGTCTTGCCTGAACTTGGAGACAGCCCAGATAATTGCAATGGGTAGGTCTGCTGAATTTCTCAGGGTATAGTCACCTTTGAGTGGGGCAGTTGAATCAGGGTTTTTTTTTCCAGTTTGATGTCTTCTGACAATGTTGTTACAAATGATAACACAGCTCTCTATGGCTACAATGAGTTTGGGTCCTGAGCCAGTTGGTCAGGAGGTCTATTGGGAAACTGGGTCCTCCTGGTTTGAGCTTGTTTGGGATTGTTTAACTTGCATCTGTTTCGTACTATGTACTGTGACCTAATGTGTACTGTAGCTGGAATCCCTATTCTATATTTATTTAATGCATTCCTACTACTGTAATCTGTCGACACTATAATGTCAATGCTACCAATAAGTGTATGTCTAATTTGTGCACATCTTTAACTCAATAATATATTTTCAAAAAAAATTAAAAAGGCCCTGCACCTCCCAAAGGGCTTCAACTTGGCAATGGTTCGGGCTCACTGCTCCCTTTCCCTGAAACCCACCAATGCAGCAGCATGGTCCTGATCCTTCATAGTAAAGTTATCTTCATACATAACAAAGGAAGAGTTTCTGAAGAGGGCTTGGAAACACAGAGACTTACAGTACAAAAAACATAGAATCTCCCTGGATACTGACTATACAACTGCAGTTCAGGAGAACTGCTGGATTCTCTGGCTGATTTTGAAACAATTATAGGCCAAGAACCTCAGAGCTTAAATTCTCTATCCTGCCAGACTATGAGTGGAAATAAAAAGGGGCACTGGCACCTTTGCTGATTTGCTTGAGGCCTTGTCCTTTCTTAAGGAGTTGGAGATTGCTGTCCCAATCTGGCAAAGGAATGGTTGGAGAAGGAGCTTCTGCAATCAACCTGGTTGGTTGCTCATAAAGGTTGCTCCCAAAATGGTAGCCCTCAGAGAAACAGACACGAAAATGTGAGCAGACATCAGCACCATGCTGAGGACCTATGGATCTCCTCTGCAGATCAACAGCATCATTACCTATTTCCAGGAATCTGCTATGCACCCTTCTGTCTCTGCAGATAACATCGGATCATCAATGGACACCTGAGCTGATCCTGCACTGTCCTAGTTCTTGTCACTGTTGCTAGCTTCAATTTCACCATCACTGCTGATGATCTGCTGGCACTGGGGAACTGACTTTCGTAAGATATATTCATACTCAGATTGCCCCCACAACAGTCTATAACTGGACATACTCACCTGAATTATATCCCTTTCTACTGAAACTCACATTTAGTATGACCCTGATAACTA
Source organism: Neoceratodus forsteri (assembly GCA_016271365.2). Classification (NCBI taxonomy): domain Eukaryota; kingdom Metazoa; phylum Chordata; order Ceratodontiformes; family Ceratodontidae; genus Neoceratodus; species Neoceratodus forsteri. The sequence goes on along the minus strand of CM057458.1, from coordinate 782,149,261 downwards.
GAATGTTTTCTGCCAATTGTGGGGGTGATCTTTAGTTATGCTGCAACCATGGTCCCTCGCATCCATACTGGATTGTGCTGCTCCACCATGGACAATGGCACCTGACCACTTATTTTTCAGATTGCTCCCTCTACAAACATAACATTTCTTTTACTAACTTGGTGTAGTGCTGGCAATTGTGGAGACTTTGTTCTAACTTACTATACCAGTGTGGCACACTTAATGACATGGGAGCAATCAGGTACAACTATAGCCTGATAATTTGTTTCATGCTGTTTACAAATTGTAATTGTTCTACATGTTACAGTATAAATAGTTGCTGGGCTTAGCGTTCTGAAAGGGGGTTTCTCTCCCAGATTATAAATGTTAGTTCCTGGTGTTGTGGGGGTGGGGGGCAGGAGCCTCTCCCTCTTGAGGACTGGTTGAATCCCCAACCTATCTGACCTCTAATGTTGGACACCCATCTTGGTCTTGGTTTACATCACATGTCTTACTATTTAAAGCCGACTAGTTCTGAAGGGGATACAAAGCCTTTAAGCAGAGTAAACCTAAAAGAGCTGAGTTATTGTTTTTTGAGCCATGTATTCTGTAATGTACATGTAATGTCTGTATAGCACTGTAAACAGGAAGCAGGAAAGACTCTGAGAGCTTGGGCTGTAGTTCGTTATCCAGCAGAGTGAACTACAGGGGGATCAGTTAGGGTGTATTTTTTTGTGAACTAACTATGCAACTAGCTAAATCCCAAATTCTTCCTAAATTGTAGTCAGGATTGTAAAAAATAGTGTGAAATAGAAATTTAAAAGTAAATCTTGAGAGCAAGTGGGAGTGACGCAACTACCGGTCTGTGGAGGATTTAAACAAGCTCTTGAGAGAGCAATGCAAGCTCGCCAAGCCCACGTAGAGATGGAGGCCAGAAAAATCCAAAAAACACATCCAGAGCAGGTAAGCTAGATCAATACATGAATGCAAAGAGGGGAAGTGTATGAGTGCACTATGGAGGCTACAAGTAGTACAGATCAGGTACTGGAAGCTATGTGTAAGGCAGGGAACCTGAGACAGTGCACACAATGTGAGAAGTATTCCAGGAACCCACAAAAAGTAAATGTACCTGAATATGTTTGCACTAAATGTACAGAAAACACTGCTCTGAAATTGGAACTAAAGAAATGGCAACAGAAATACCCCCTAGACCCTCAAAACAGGGTGGAGGGAGTTGAAGCGCAATTGAAATTAGAAAATGTTGAAATATTAACTAAGGACCCCCCCCCAATGATTGCAAATCAGAGCTCCAGTGAAGGTTCTGAAGACTGTAACTGGACAACAGCTAGTGAAGGGCTGGAGGCAGAGAGTCGGGCATATGTGTCTAAGGCCCCCCACAAAAAAAGGAGCAGGGCTTTGGGAAGTAAGGAGGTGGCAGTTCATAATCGATATTCCCCACTTAGCACAGACTCTGAAACTAGCACCAAAACACTTACAATGGACTTGAATCAGGAAACAGAAACACAAGGAACACCCCTAGAGACAGATATACTGGTGATAGGGGACTCCATAGTAAGAAGTACTGACTCAGTACTTACTGCAGGTTGCAAGAAAAATATGACTGTGAACTGTCTGCCGGGGGCAAGAATAAAATACATTAAACAATGCTTACCTAAATTGCTACAAAATCCACCAAAACAACAGGTAATCATGCTCCATGTAGGGATAAACAATGTGGGAAGGGAGCAGTAGAAGGATATAGTGGATGAGCTTCCAGAGTGTACTGACATAATAAAGATGAAGGGACAAATACCAGTCATCTCAGCAATACAGCCAAATTATGGATGCCACCCTGAGAGAAACATTACCAGTCAAAGAACAAACAGTAGACTATCAAATAAGTGTGTTGCTTGATATGGTATTCATAGATACTTGGCAGCAGTTTGTAAACAATAAAGGTCTATACAAAAGGGATGAGTTACATCTAAATTCTCTGGGTACAAAGACATTGAAAGCAAAGATTACCTTAAAAAGAAATGTTAAAAACTATCATCCTAATAATTTTGTTCTTGATTTAAATGGTGTAAAGTGGGATAGACTAAATTTAATTCCAGATACAAACTTGGGGGTTGAAGAATTTTCTAAAATATTTTTGGGAGGCCTGTAACAGGCATGCACCATTCAGAAAAATTAAAACAAAGAAGGAGCACCTCCCCTGGATAAATGAATACCTGAAAAAGAAAATTCATATTAAAGACAGCCTGGAAAAAAGCAAATAAAACAAGAAGAGAGGAAGATTGGGTTAATTTTAAAATTAAGTGGAATGAATGTCAAAGATTAATTAGATCCGCAAGGAAAACATTTTATAATATTAAAATTGAGACTACCCAAGATCCAAAACAATACTGGAATTTAATAAAAGAACTGGACAACCCCTTGAGATCTAAGCCTCACATAAAAATGCATAATAATAGGGGAGAGCTCCTTGATTCAAAAGCATCAGCTCAGCTGCCAAATCACTATTTTTTAACACTAACGGATATTGCCATTCCAGCTGGTTTACCTGTACAAACTGATTCAGTTAACAAAACAATTAATAATGAAAATTGTCCCCTTTTTTATTTTAAGAAAATAAAATTTCACAAGTCAGGAATGAGATCACAAAATTAAACATAAATAAATCAAATGGTATGGATAACATAGAAGTTAAATTTATTAAAGAAGCAGTAGAAGTTCTATCACCAATACTGACTGATTTATTTAACCAAAGCTTGATGGAAAATGTTTTTCCCTCCAGTTGGAAAGTAGCAAAAATAGTACCCATATTTAAGGGGGGTGACTCTAATGGTCCCTCAAACTACAGACCAATAGTGGTCCTCTCCATCCTCTCCAAGTTGATGGAATGGGTAGTGTACAGTCAACTGTACAATTACCTAGAAAAATACTCAAAACTGACAAAATGCCAACATGGTTTTAGAGCAGGCTATTCAACTTGCACTGTGCTCGTGGACTTCATGGATAAAATGGCAGTGGCCCTGGATAGGGGGGAGTCCAAAGGTGCAGTGTTTGTCGACCTGTCCAAAGTCTTTGACTTGGTCAACCACAATCTACTATATGCGAGGATAGAGAAGGCCAGGATGGCTCCTAGGTCTTTGAAATGGTTTAAATCATATTTGAGCCAAAGGAAACAGCAAGTAGTAATAAATGGACATTTTTTGGAAGTGGGTAGCATAACAAGAGGTGTCCCCCAAGGTTTAATTTTACTGTTCTTGTTATATATTAATGAATTACCTAACAAAATAAATAACACACAAATTAGGCTTTACACTGATGATACAGTACTTTTAGCATCAGCAGAATCTCAAAGTGATATGATGGCAAAACTACAGTTGGACTTTGACATTTTGCAGGACTGGTTTTCCAGTTCCAAACTTGTGTTAAGCAACAAAAAAACTCAGGTTATGTACTTCAATAAAAAAAAAAAAAGGTTATTGGAGATAGGGATATAACAATAAGGGACAGAAAAAACTGGTAGTCACAAATCAGTACAAATATTTAGGTGTAGAGATCGATCATACCTTATCCTTTTCAGCTCATATTAATAACACAATAAAGAAAGTTAATAACAAAATAGGGGCATTGCGCAGGTCATCAGGGATAATAAATCAACAAACCTGGAGGTTAATTGCAATTTAATTAATAATGTCTGTACTAGAATCTGGAAATATGGTGTATAATTTTGAGGGTCAAAAACATTTAAACAAATCAGTTATATCATATACCCAGTTGGCAAGATTTGTCTTAAACTGTAGTTTTAATACCCATCATTGCACTTTGTACAAATATCTAAACTGGGACAGTTTACCAGTATGGTTAAAAAAACAATATTCAGTATTTATCTATAAAATAAAAAATGGGATGATAGATGGAAACATGGACTTGTCCTCTGCTTGTAAAAGCTATCCCTATGTTTTATGGAATATGAAACACAGGGGTTGTATTTTCCCAAAAATCAACACAACATATGTAACTATGACATTTGAGGCACAGGTGATGAAAATTTGGAATAAAATCCCCCCTCAGTTAAGAAAAGAAACTAAATTATCACAGTTCAAAATAGGTCTGAGTGATATATTTTTTACTGAATGTACTTGTTTCTAATGAGGTTTTAAACAAACTGGGAAAGAAGTTACAGTTTGTTGAATGAAGAATTTTATTTTGTCTTGTATGATGTTAAGTATTGTTTACTGTGTGTCAATTTAGAGTGAGTATTCTGTATGTATAGTTGTATGTTACTGAGTGTTTGATAACTTTGATAACTTATTGTAAACTGAATACTTCTACACAGGACAACTTTGAAAATAGGTCCTCTGACCTAAAGTTTTGTAAATCCTGTATGAAAATAAAAACTGTTCTAATACTTACTACATTAAAGAAAAACTAAGCAGATATTTAAACTAGGTATGGGGAGAAGGGCAGAACTTAAAAAGTAAAGCACAGCAGGAAAAAAATAAAATATCAAGGACTAAGCCCCCCAAATCTATAAGCCACTGTTTACTTCTAAATGCCCAAAGTCTGAATATCAAAATGGAGGAGCTAGATGCACTTATGAGTGAGGAAAATGACGTACTGTAGATAAGTGTTTTATTATAGAGAATTGGTGGTCGGATAAGAATAACTGAGGTAGAGAAATACCAGGATTTGTCCTAGTCTATAAGGATAGGGAGGGGAAAAGAGGAGGAGGAGTAGCAGCATATATATCAAATAAAATAAAAGCTATAGACATTACTGATAAGATTAACCTAGGAATAATAGGACCAGAAACCATTTGGATTGGGATAGTCACAAACTCAAATAAATCTGTAATAATTGGGATGTGCTACAGGCCACCGGGGGCTACTAAGGAGCTTTTAGATCAAATAAATACAGAACTAAATAGAGCATGTGTAATGGGTAAAGTAATATTAGTTGGAGACTTAAACTATAATGGCATAGACTACATAGATTTAAAGGCCACCAATGCAAACAGTAAAGTATTCATGGAGCTCTGTCAGGAATTGGCTATAACCCAATATGTAAATGTCTCAACCAGGGGAAGTAATACCCTGGACTTGGTTATGGCAGTGAAGGAAATTAGTATCACAGGTTGCCACATAGTAGCACCATTGGGGAATAGTGACCATGATGGGATGTGTTTTTCATTTCAGCAATACACACCCATAGTGCAAGGTTGTAGAGAAATCTATAACATAAAAACAGCAGACAAGGCAAATATATTAAAGGAACTGGATAAAATAAATCGGGATAATTTGCTCGCAAATAAAACAGTTGAGGATATGTGGGGTACTTTCACAGAACAAATCTTGGAAATATGTAATGGACGCATAAAAAAGGCTAAGGTGTATAATAAGAAGGGAAAAAAAAACTAGATAGCTTACAAAGACAATAATCAAATTGCTGAATATAAAGAAAAGGTTATACTAAATTATAAACAAAAATTCTCATATGTGGGCAAAGTATAAACAGACACAGCAAAAGTGTAAGCAACTAATAAAAAGAAATAAACAATGAATGGAGATCAAGCTGGCCGACTCAGCACATACGGATAATATGCAACAGTTTTATAGCCATGTAAATACACTGAAAAAACAACAACAACCTATGCACCATTACAGAGGGTGGGTCCTAACATCAGATCCCACTAAGGTAGCAAGTATCTTCAATGAATATTTTAGTAGAGTCTTTTCTACAAAGTCGATGGGATGGGTAAAGTTTGAGCGAAACAAAGAATTAGATATAAGAATCTCATCTGATGTTATATTAAATAAAATCAAGATGTTAAAGAACACAAACTCAGCTGGGCCAGACAATATATCAAACAACCTTCTTAAATTGATCTCACCAAGTATTGCTACCCCTTTAAGCAGAATCTTCCAGCAGTCGCTGCAGGATGAGGAGGTGCCGGGGGACTGGTTGAGGGTGAATGTGATACCCATACATAAGAAGGGAGATGGAGCAGACCACACAAACTATAGGCCCATAAGCCTGACCTCGGTATTGGGTAAGCTAATGGAATCTGTATTAAAGGATGTCATCAATTCATATTTAACAGAAGCAAATCAGGATGGCTATTGGAAGCATGGATTTGTTCCAGGAAGATCATGTGTAACAAACATGTTATGTTTTTATGAGAAAATCTCAGCAGCATTGGATCAGGGGGAGATGGGGGAATTTATATATTTGGATTTTGCAAAGGGTTTCGATAAAGTACCACACTTAAAAATACTAAATAGCTTAACAGAAATACATATGGATCATGGAGTGGGCAGATGGATCCAGGCATGGTTGACAGATAGGACTCAGAGGGTATGTATAAATGTTTGTCTTTCAGAGGAGGTCCCAGTGACCTGTGGTATCCCTCAGAGGTCATTCTTGTGACCAGTGTTGTTTAGAATATTCATAGTGCACATGGGGAGAGGGGTGTATAACTGGAGAAGTAACTATGCAGATGACACAAAGCTGGCAGGACTAGTGACACACCCTAGGGGGACGGGGTCTATCCAGAAAGATTTGGATAATATTTTCACACAGGCAAATGCTAAAGTAATGAGTTTTAATATAGACAAATGCTTTGTGATCCATATGGGAAATAAGAACCCAGAACATGATTATACTATAAATGGAAGCATCCTAAGAAAGGAAGAGTTGGTAAAGGATCTAGGTGTAGTGGTGGACCTTAAACTTAAATAACAAGCTCAGTGTAGTACACAAATAATAAAAGCAAAAAGGATAATAAAGAACATAAAGAAAAACTTTAAAATTAGAAAGAAATCTGTGATTATGCCTCTGTACAGAGCCTATGTTAGGCCAATATTGGATTATGGAGCCCCGGTGTCGGGAACCATAAGCAAGGGTGCAGTGGCAGGAACAGAGAGGGTGCAGAGGCAGGCCACCATGATGGTGCATGGCCTGAGGGATAAGACTTATGAGCAAAGATTAACTAACCTAAGTTTGATATCACTAGAAACAAGAAGAGTCAGAGGGGATCTGTTGTTATGTTATGACACAATGCAGGATAGCAAAATGCTAAATGAGCTATTTATTTATTTATTTATTTATTTATTTATTTATTAGCTTTTGGTAACCGGATAAGTGCGCTAGGCAGTAATCCTGCCTATTTTCAGGCACGACCCGGGAGAGCACAGGACAAAGGTACACATATTACAGTGGTACATCTTACATTAAAGAAAACATAAGGTAGCAAGCAATAATTTAACAGCATACACAGTGGATAAGAACAACAAAATTGGTACTCCAGGATACAAACACATTAAAAGCATTAATGTCGCAAGAAATGGGAGTAGGTCTGAGCCACAGGCCGGTGGTCAAGTGAGGTTGTGTTATTAGCATCGGCAGTGACCAAGGGTGTGTAGGTGAGAAAACAGTGAGTTTTTAAAAACCCGGTGGGAGGTAGAATTTTTAACCTGTAGTGGGAGTGAGTTCCAGAACTTAGGGGCAAAGTAAGAAAAAGCCTGTTCACCCATTTTTGTGGTGCAAGGTCTACTTGAGAGCAAAGGACAAGAGGACCTGAGTGCAGCATGGGAAGCGGGGTCAGCAAGCAGGCCAGGAGTCTGGTCTAGGAGGTCTAGTTAGGGAGTCAATAAAGCATCCCAGGGAATAGGCCCGGAGATCCTTGGGTGACAGCCAGTTTAACCTGGAGTAGAGGACGCAGTGATGAGTAAGGCATGGGGCAGTTAAGGCGAATCTGAAGATATTATTATAGGAAGTGTCCCATTTGCTGAGCACACTGGAGTTGGCAGAGTAAAGAAGAGGTAGTCCATATTGGAGCTGAGGGAGAAGCACCCCCTTTGCTACAGATAATCTGGCAGATGGTGTGAGGGAGTGGCGCACTCGGTAGGCACCACCAATTTTTGCGTTAACAGCACAACAAACCGCATTGACATGTATAGAAAAGTTGAGGGAGGGATCTAGAGTGATCCCCGGGTATTTGAAGGAGGACATGTTGGTGATAGAGGAACCATCCCAGCTAAATTTGCAGTTTAAAAACAATCAGTTGGGCACCAAGGGACACCTACTGCAACTGAGACATGTAAAGTGTAACACAAGTAGGCATATGGATTTTTACACTCTGAGAGTGGTTTCCCCATGGAATGAATTGCCGGAGGATATTATTTACACAAAAGATAGGGTACAGTTTAAAAGTAAACTGGACACCTATATCCTAGATGGATACAATCTGACATATTACAGGTAAAGAGGATAGCAGCGATCATGGGTCTAATGCAAGGCCCCCTATGCTCCTTACAACTTAGTATGAAACATGTGGAGGCCAATGGCATGTGTGAGACCCTCCTCCCCTCTCCCCCACTACTGGGAAATTGGACGTGCAGGTTAGAAGCCAGCTGTCATGGTGGGTACTCCTCAAATTGACATTAACCCTACAACAGCTTGTGGTTTGCAGGATTGGTGAAGAACCTTTACTCTCAGGGGAACAGGGACTTCCTACTCATTTTTATATACAACTGGCGGAGACACCATTTCAAACCTTTTCGATAAGGTGCACAGAAAACCAATTAAGTAGGCAACCAAACCTTATGGGAACCATGGGTTTGGGGGGTTGGGAGTAAAGGCAGCCACAGAGTAAGTTTGCCTGTAACTCTCCCCAGTTGTCACCTTTGTTGTCGCTGACCTCGGAGTGGCCAGCGGGCTGGAGGATCTTTCTCATGATCCTGCTTATTTGGCCCTTTCCCTACCATGGTAGGGAACACTGTGTCAAAGGTGTGCACTGGGGCAATATCCTGGTCTGACGCAGGAAGCCAGCATCAGAATCAGCTGGAGACTTTAGGCATAGTTGTCTTCCTTTGTATTCTCTGGCTCCATACACTAGTTGGAGTTTTGTTTTTCACTTCAGCTCATGACATTTGGCAGGGCTTTCAGGCAACAGTGCCACCTGCTGGAGAAGATTATCTACAGTTTTTTGATGCTTTGTTTTTATTTTTACAGTTGGTTAAAGTTGATGTCAGTATACTGACCTGTTATCATCTGTTCTCTATTGTTGATGGGTACACGCACTTGTTTTTAGCAGCCAATGACTTTTTCCTTACATATCTTAACAATTGAACCAGAGCATCAGACACAGCTTTATTATAATAACAATGGCTAACTCTGGCACTAAAGTTATGTTATACAATATTAATGGCATAAACAACCCGTTAAAAATGAAACACCCTCAAATACTTAAAAACCAAGCATTGTGACATCATCTTCCTGTAAGTGGCTCACCTCTCCCCTGAAGAGGTGCTGAAGCTCAAATCAAGGGCATACCCTACTTTATACCACGCCTCTCTGGAAAGAATCAAGAAGCGGGGGTTGCAATCCTCCTCTTGGACACTTTCCCCTTTGAAGAGGTGGAGGTGGTTGTGGATCCTGGTGCCTGCTACATCATGGTTACAGGCAGGGTATAGGATACCATAGTCACCTTAGTCAATATGAATGCCCCTCCTGGTTCACCCCTTAGCTTTTACTCTGCCTTGATTCAACAAATAGTGGAAAAATCCAGGGACCTGCTAATTGTGGGAGGGGATTGGAACCTGCTTTTCAATAGATCCCTAGATTCTACTTCCCAGATCCCCAACCTAAACAACAGAACAGCACAATAGTTCATGAAACTATTGTCTGATTTGAGACTGGCAGATAGTTGGTTGGTAAAATACCCACAAGCCAAGGACTACATGTATTTCTCCCCCAGGTTCAAAAATTTCTTCAGACTAGATACATTTCTAGTTTACACTAAAGATATGTTTTCATTAAAATCAATGTGAGTGGAAAAATCCACCCTCTTGGACCACCAACTGATTTGCCTGGAGGCTGGCTTCATGCTACCAAGGAAGACTATTAACTGGAGACTAAATGTCTCCTTTCTCCGAGATCAGGAAATGGTTACTGAAATCAGAAATGTAATCAAGGGGGATGTTAGAACATAATGCCAAACCAGGAAGTACACCCCAAATTTTGTGGGACAGCATTAAAACAATGGTAAGGGGAAAACTCATCTTGATATCTGCGCACAAGAAAAAAGAAAGACTAAAACAGCTGTAGATACCTTAATGGATCAGTTGAGATCAATAGAGACTAAACAGAACAGAAATGGACTAAACAGAATGAAAATGAGCTTAAAAAAATTGAAAGCTAGAATTCAGAACATACAAAAAGTAGAAACTGAAAAAGCTCTCTGATACCTAAAACAAACATATTATTGGGGGAGGGGGGGGCAGAGCGAAAAAAATTCCTGGCCATCATCCTCAGACAGCAGATCGGCAAATCTAACATTACTAAAATTAAGCACCCCACTATGGTCCAAATGACCTACAGAGGGGCTCAAATTGCTGAGTCCTTTGTATCCTACTATCGGTCCCTTTATCAACCCCAACATGAATCCTCCCTCATGGAGAAAAGAAGATTCCTACAGGCTCTAAATTTGCCCACACTAACCATGGAACAACAGCAACCTCTAATAGCCCAAATATCCCAGTCTGAAATCTTAACAACCATTAAAAATCTAAAACCTGGGAAATGCCTGGGCACGGATGGCTTTGGGGAGGAATTTTACAAAGTATTTTTAAAGGAAACGGTACCACTACTACAAGAAAGCTACAAATAAATTTGGGAGAAAGGTGGTCCACTACCACCATCATGGCACTAAGCCACCATAACAGTCCTCCACAAAGCTGATAAGGATCCCACAGAGTGCAGTTCTTACTGCCCCATATCCCTCTTAAACGTGGACTACAAGACATTTACCTCCATCATACCAGGCCACCTTAACCCACTCCTCCCCCAGCTCATTAATTTAGACCAGAGAGGCTTTGTGATGGGCAGGCAAGCCCCTGACAGTATCTGCAGCACAATCAGCATTCTAGACACAATAAACTGAACCTGCATGCATGCATGTGTGATGATTTTAGACACGGAGAAAGTTTTTGACAAGGTCTCCTGGAGCTTTCTTTTCCTTGTCCTAGACCATCTTGGCTTCCCACAGCCTTTTATAAAAGGGATAAAAGCACTGTACACAGATCCACAGGCATACATGAGGGTCATCATCAGAGGCATCTTCAAATGTTTTAACTTAGGTAGGGGCACCTGTCAGGGCTGTCCCTTATCACCTATACTCTTTGCAATGTACATTGAGCCCCTGGCAAAGGCCATTATGGATGGTTTACATATAGGAGGAATAGAGGTGGGAGGTACCATTCAAAAGATCTCACTGTATGTAGATGACATTCTCCTGTACCTCTCTACCAGACACCTCTATCACATGGGTCTGATCACTCCTAGAGGAGTTTGGTCACCACACAGGATATGCACTAAACAAGGCTAAGACAGAGGTGCTGTTTCCACTATAAGCCATCACCTGATAACCTTCAATTATTCCCCCTCAACTGGAACGCAACACAAATTAAATATTTTGGGGTACAGTTCCCCAAAAACTTGAGAAATCTATTCACTGTCAATTTTGATTGATTAACTAGTCGACTCCGTCTAGACATAACTAAGTGGTTGCTCCTAAATTTCCCTATGTACTCTCATATCCAGTCAGTGACCATGAATATATTATCCAGGTTCTTTTACCTCTTTCAATGTCTTCCCCTTCTCATACTGAAGGTGCAGTTTCAGGTCTGGTGGAAGATTATATCCAAGTACGTTTGGAACCCTGGGAGACACCGAATCAAATACCTAATTATACAATCAGACAAAACTAATGGGGGTAAGGCACTCCCAGACCTGGAGATTATTACCTGGCTGCACAGCTGAGGTCCACTCTCCTATGGTCCACACCAGAATACCAAGCCAACTTGAAGATAATGGAGCTGGGGGAGGAGGGGGGCCCACCTCTGGGGGCGAGGCTCATGGATCCTATGTTTCAATCCAAAAATGAAGACATCTCCCTGCTGACAATCCATAACACATTTCAGTCTGCCCTATAGAACCTGGGAGAAGTACAGACTGTCATCCTCCCTGTGGCTTCTTCAATGGTCTGCTTGAAGTGACTCCTTCCTGCCTGCGAAAAGTGGACCACACATTTAGAAGGTGGGCAAGTTTGGGGCTTTATTATCCAGGACAGCTGATGTTTGGAGGGGGGTTGGGGTTCAGGACTTTAACACAATTAAAGAATCTTTTCAATTAAATAACTCAGGTCACTACCTCTTCTTGCAGTTAAGAACATATATTATGAGTCTTCAGGAGGCTGATCAGGGATCCTCTTGCCCTATCCCTTTAATTGAGATGCTTCAGGCCATTTTGAACCAGAAAATTTTAGAAGGCCACATATCAGCCTTGTACAAGGCCCTAAGAAGCCTGTACAGAGACTGTACTGTCCCCGTGAAACATAAATGGGAGCAGTAAGCTGATGTCCATCTTATAGATGCAGACTGGAACAAGATATTCAAGAACAGCCAGTAAAACCAGCCACTCTCCTTTATGGCAGGAATTTAAATGGAAGGTCAGGACACACTACTTCTATACTCTAGTTGTGTGGAGCAAATGGAACCCAGATCATTCTCAGGCCTGCTGGAGAAAGTGCTGTGAACCCAGAGCACATCATTTCCACATTTTCTGGCAGTGCCTTGTTTTGCAGCCTTACTGGCAGCAAATAATGACGGTGTCCCATGACCTGTTTTCCATCCCCCCCTTGAACATGTCACACATGATCCTGAGCCTACCACCTCCAGATATCCGGTGACCCGACCAAATATATTTATGGAATATTCTTCTTGCAGCAGTACATAAGGCCATTACTCATAGGTGGCTTGTGGAGGATCCCCTGCTTTTCCAGCATTTGCTCCCCATAGTCTAGGATGGTACTGGGTCAATATGTCATATGCTTAATAGCATATGAGATAACCCCAAAACTGCAACAGTGCTGTATAGGACAGCGAGAGGGTGCAATACCGCGAATGGGTCTGTGCATGGTACTGCACCCTCTCACTGTCCCAGGCAGAGGATAAGACCTCTGCTGGGACGGGGTTCTGCTGAGCAGCTGCCCTGGCTCAAAACAAAACTTATGCCGCATGCAATATATTGCGCTGTATTGACAGCATGGTATATTGCTGCAGCATAATGTCTTGCGGAAGCACCACAGAGCAGCGGCAACCACCCGACCAACATCCCCCACAGCAACACTGTAAAAACACAAGAAAGCAGCCCGATGCAGCAGACAGTGACAGACGGGTCAACGACACAACACCCGATGGTGCCACCCTGACAGCTACCGACACGACAAGCCACAGTACAGTGCACCACAGACCGCTTCCAGCAGAAGCACCACAGCAAGACGAACAACCCCCCCTGAGAAAATGGTACCCGACAGTGCATACGCCAAAAGTGATGGAGGCAGGTGGACAGCAGCGTGGTGTTCCATAGGGTGATGATGCAGGGCTGACAGGTGCAAAGCAAGGCAAGGGAACACACAGCACCACCTACAGAAAGATCGAACACCGGTGGCGTGATGGATGCAAGCAGGGCAGTGCAGCAATACAGATGGATGGCAGGGATGCCACAGGGTACAGATACCGGACCCCTGCTGACACACGGTGGCGGTGATGCTGTGGACCCCACCTCTGGCTTGGATGGGGTGACATGGGCTGGCACTGACGGTGGGGCAGGCGATGGCTGGGCAGTGGTACACAGGCAGGTGGTGCCAGTGGCCCTGAACCCCTGCCCCAGTGGTCAGACCTGGAGGCTAATGTTGAGAGCCAGCCCCATCAGGTAGTCCCTACAGCTATGGGTGCTGTACTGGGTGACGAGATCAGTGACCCAGTGGGTGCATTCCTGCCAAAGCCTACGGGACTGCCCCACTGGCTGGCTGGACACTGCCTGTTGCCTCTTAACCTCGGTCAGCCTCTGATCCCACCACAGGACCTCCAGGAACCACCAAAGGGTGGGGTACACAGCACCCAGCAGGGCACTGAAGGCTCTGTGCCAGCTCTTGACCACGTTGTTTGTGCGGGGCATTCCCTCGGACACAGAGGCATGACAGTTCCACACTGGCATTGGGAACAGTGGTTTGCACAGACAGGGCACCCCAGCCATGTGTCCTCGAAATAGTTGAGGACTGGCACCAGAAGCTCCTCATGCTTTGTGAAGTAGGCCCATCCACCGAGCTCCTCATAGATGGCCACAACATCAGTGGGGGACACAACGTCCAGTGCAGGCAGCATGTGGAGGTGCATGGCACAGACGTCATCATACCTGTACAGGTGGACCAGCTCTGCCATCTGCTGGATTTGCCGCCACACACACTAGCAGAGGTGAAAGATGCAGCCATGCACCTCCAACATTGGGAATACTGTCCATAGTGCCCTATAGGCAGATATCTCGTAATCAATGAGCATATGCTGCAGACCGCCCACTGGACAGAGCTCTGCCACCTTTGTGAATACTGTGGTGTAGGCAGCCACGTCTTCCTGGTCATCAGCACATACACAGCAGGTAGGACCATGGTGCCATTGACCCCATGCAGGATGTAGAGCTGCTGGAATAGATGTGGGAAGCACTTGAAGGTGCCATGACCAAGCCATGTGTGGCAGTGGGCCAGGTACTCCATGTTGGCTGTGGTGATGTACAGTAGGAACCTATGATCGCCGGTACCTTCTGAATCATATAACAGTAAGGGTTCCCCCCCTCTGTTGTGCAGTACTCCTCTGGCATCATGGGCTCCGCCAACATCTGGGGGTCCACCGGTGCCCAGCTAGCACCACACTGCATGTGTTGGGTGGCTCCTTTCAGGAGGGGTACGGGTGGTAGGCTGCCCCCCACTGCCTCACTCACCCCTGAGCAGCAGGCGATGATGATCTTTTGGGACGTCTTGATGGTTCCCTGGCCTGCCTCTTGATGGCTGCACATACCTGTCAGACACCCACTGAGGCTGAATCCGGGACATGATTGTGGGTGCCTGATATGGTGGTGTCACCCTCCGTGATGGTGACCACCCGACCTTTGCACCAGGTTGCTGCATAGTCGCAGCACTTCCAATAGGTTCTTTCTCCATGGCTCCTCTTATGCTGATACATGTAGCCCCCCACTACCAGCAGTTTGTTACCCTTCGCACTCTCGATGTATCCCATCTCCATCCTCCCTGGGTTCGCTGAGCTGTTGTCTGTGGAGCTGGCTGGTGCTTTTCATCTCTGCTGGCACACCTGCTGATGCTCCAAAAGCATGTTGCTCAGGCTCACACCTTGCTGCAGCAGCTGTCAGCATTCTGTACCACTCCATAGCGGGGTTGTTGTAGGGGAGTCACCATCTCTATGTGTTTCCATGTCTTGCAACATTATGACCCCATGCCATCTAGGACAGCCAATCAATGGAAGAGTTGACTTAGGTTCCACCATGCTGCAGTGACACAAATTGTGTCGAACGGCATTACAGCGATGGCATAAAGCCAACAGTTGGCATTCTGCTGTCCAGAAAGCAAGGTTCTGCCTGCCCCTGCACCCCACCATACTATAGATAACTAACTACGAGTCAGAGTTGATTCAGGGAGGTGGTGATATCCTTAGACAGCATTGTCAGGAATACTGGGGACCATTGCAGTGAACTGCTGATTTTGCCACTGTACTGGTCTTTGTGGTATTCCCGTTGCTGTTCAGATATGATACCAATGACTTATAGGGCCAACTTGAGATTTCACATTTATGCTCATAGATGGACCCAGTGGACTTTCTGGAGAGATGCTCTCCCCATGAACCCCACATAAACCAATATTCAAGTCTGGTCATCATTCGTCTTCATTTCCCTGTGCATTTGTCATGACCTTCCATGAGATTTTGGGCTGGTGCCCTCCTAATCATTACAAGGAATTTCAGATGTAATATAACAATATGAGCTTTGTGTAAACTGTCCATGAAGTGTTTTGAATTGCCATTGATGCTGCCTAAATACAACTCCATATTAACTGCTGTAGTGTATGTATCCTACCTAGTAGCTAGACCACTTGAGCACTTGATTTTTTACAATGTATTAGTGGTACCTAAGCCTTTTAATAAACTTGAATAAAAAAAAAAGAAAATCCTGATCACCTGCCTGGGAGAATGCCGCAAGCCCCATGCACCAAACAGTCAGTGCACCTGGGACTTGTGGCATTCTCAGTGCTTTAAAAATCAAGCCCATGGAGTCAGCAGTAGTACTCAAGTACTGTATCGCAGCTGATCCCAGAGACATACATGTGCCAGGGATCAGCAGGTAAATGAGAAAGAGACATACTTATAATGGCTCATGGAGGAGCTGGCTGCACCTCTGACAGCCCTGTTCAGCCAGTCACTAGAAACACAGGAGGTACTGGGGGACTGTAGAATGGCAGATGTAGTCCCCATTCACAAAAGTGGAAATAGGGAAGAGGCAGGAAATTAAAGGCTGGTGAGCCTGACTTCGGTAGTGGACAAAGTAATGGAATCACTTCTGAGGAAGGAAAGGATTGGAGAGTACCTTGTTACCAGAGATCTACAATATCTGAGGTAACATGGATTCACAGGAGGAGGTCCTGCCTGACAAATCTGATTAACTTCATCGACTGGAAAAAAAAGGAAGTGGACCATGGAGGGGCAGTTGACTTAGCCTATCTTGATTTCAGCAAGGTCTTTGACACTATTCAACATAGAAGGCTGATAAACTGAATAGCCTAGGAGTAGGTCCTAAAAAAATTAAAATGGGTAGAGAGTTGTCTTAGTGATAGGAGCAAATGAGTTGTGGTAAATGGGGTACACTCTGGGGAGGGCAAGGTGACTAGCTGGGTGCCACAGAGGTCAGTATTAGGCCTGGTCCTCTTCAAAGTCTTCATTAGTGATGTTGCAGAAGGACTGGAATGTAGGGTGTGCCTATTCCTGGATGACAAGGAAATCTGCAACAGGGTTGACACACCGGGAGGTGGGAGGGAGATTTGAAATAATGATGGAGGATCTAAAGAAATTGGAAGAATGGTCATGAGTTTGGCAGCTAAGATTCAATGAAAAAAGGAAAAAATCATGCACTTAGGGTACAAAAAACTGGGAGCAACATACCAGCTCAGGGAGGAAGTATTAGTAGTCATTAAACAGGAAAGAGACCTGGGGATTATAATTTTCTGTTGACAGGAAGGTAGCTAAACATTGTGGCAAGGCAATGGGAAAGGCTAGCAGAATGATAGGATGCATAGGGAGGGGTATCACCAGCAAAAAGGTAATAATGCCCCCGTGTAATACCCCTGTATAAATCACTGGGGAGACCCCACCTAGAGTACCATGTACAGTTCTGGATGCCCCAGATCAGGAAGGACATATATAGGGTCTATGTGGTGCAAAGGAGGGCAACCAAAATGGTGCAGGGCCTGCATCACAAGCACTACAAAGAAAGGCTTAAGGATTTAAATATGTACTTCCTAGAAGACAGAAAGAAATGGAGGGATATGATAGAGACCTCACAGGAATAAACAAAGTACAGGAAGTGTGCATTTTCCAAAGGAAAAGCTTCCCAAGGGCAAGGGTCACAATTTGAAGTTGGGGGGGGGGGGCTGAGAGAATCATAGAAAGTACTTCTTCACGGAGAGGGTGAGGGATGCTTGGAACAGCCTCCCAGAGTAAGTGGTAGGGGATAGAATGGTTACAAGATTTAAAAATGCATGGGATAGACACAAGGGAATCTTAGAAGAAAGAGGGCAGTATAAGCTAGAGTCCAAGCAGGGTCTCTGGAGGCACTATAGGTAGGGCATTTAGGGCAAACTAGGTGGGTCAAGTGATTCTTATCTGCCAACAGCCGATATGTTTCTGTGTTTCCATGTTTCTGAAGCTGACAGATCTCTTTACAATCAATGGTTCTGAAGCCAACAGATTTCTTTACAATCACACATAGTGTGAGTGTAATCATGAAACAAATCTTAATTCACTGATAATATGAAAAGGAAATAACAGACAGCTCTTGACAAAGGAGTCACACTTGACCACTCCCTCACCTACTCTGACAGCATTAATTCTCTAAGTAAAATAATTCTTCAAATACTGGGGTTAGCATACAGACTGAAGAACCCCCATGACACCTGAAGTTTGCTTCACCATTGATAAAAGTACTATGCTGCCTGTACTGGACTATGCCTCTCCTAGCTACTTGCAATGCACTACAAATGACATCTCCATGCTAACCACAATTTACAAAAGCAGCTGCCAATTTGTTTCATTATCTCCTTTTTGAAACCACCACGGTGACCTTTTCAGTAACCTTAGTTGACTTTTCCCCTCAGGCATGCAGGGACTTCACCGTCTGTTGTCTGACTGATAAGTCACTATGCACTCCCAACCTCTCTCCCGTCTTGAGGTTTCTGAGGCACAAAAGAAATCCATATGTCTTGTGGTCCTCAGATCACCTTCTTCTTGAAATAGCATGGGTAACTACTAACGTGAGTAAAATGACTTTCACCTCTTCTGGTCCATCACACTGGAACACCCTTTGTGTGAGAATTGGAACTGCCCTCTCCTACCCTCTTTTAAATCCCAGCTTCTGTGTCATGTATTGAGTGCATCTCACTCAGTTGTGCAACCTATGATACTAGTTACTGTCTTGTAAGTTTACATGTGCTATGTTAGCACCACTTGTATTCTCTATGCTATATTAGCAAGAATAAATGGTTTAATTCATGTTTTTGTGCCAGTTTATCAACATTGTATTCATGTTATTTGCTTTGTTTTTTACCCGTACTTTCAGTTACTCTTGAAAATGTATTTTTCTTCTTGACTATAGCCATATTTTTTTTATCTGCATACTTTCCTGTTAAGGGTCTGCAGTGAGATAGGCAGGAAAAAAATGAGGAGGAAAAATGGGCACACTGGGTGGGCCAAGTGGTCATAGAAATAGAGAAAAAAAGACAGCAGAAGGAGACCAAGGGTCCATCTAGTCTGCCCATGTGTTCCTTGGACCTTCTCAGATCTCAGGACCTAACTCCCCCTTCTGCCTAATGCCTCCTACTGCTACTGTTGCCTTTGATCTCACTTTAGCCTTGTCCCACCCCAGCTTGAATGATGTCGCTGAGTTTGCTTCCACTAACTCAGCTGGCAATTTATTCCATGGCTTCTCAACTCTTTCTGTAAAACAGGGTTTCCTAATCTCCCTCTTGAAATTTCCCCCACCTCAACTTTCACTCATACCCTCTAGTGTTAGAGTCAGAGACTGTGTTGAACAGGTCTCAACAGGTCGTTATCTGATGTCAGATTCTTTGTTTCAATCCTTCTTTGCTTACTTAGGCCCAGGTTGTTCCTGAAAAAGTTAATTTGGACCAGTGTACATATCTGGTCAACAAACAAATAAAAATTGAATGAATGAATGAATGAATGAATGAATCTGTCAGACCACATTAAGAAGTGATTCAATGTTTTCCTGCAGGTCCTGGAAGTTGTGGACAAAAACTGATGCATGCATCATTTTTTTGCTATAATGTTTAGAAATTTTGCAAATATTTCAAACCACTTAAAAATTAGCAGCAAACATTTTGGCACATTTGACATTACGCAAGCTGTGCCCAAAATCATAAATTACACCTGACTCATGTGGTTATAAAATTCAGCCCCTAGTATTTCCAAGAGGCCTAGTAACCTCAGTCAAATAAACAGTACAACTGCTAATTATCCTTCAGCTTAGCTTGATTGTCTTGCTGCCCTCTTTCTGTTTGCCAGTGCTTTCTGCACTACTGAATGTGCTTTGAGGGAAAGAGGAAGACAGTGCTGCACAAGTGCAGTTACTGTATCAGAAATCCTCAAGTACAGCAAGCCCTGCTGTTTCAAGGAACACAGTGTTTTTTTTTTTTTAAGTGCTGGGGCTTGAGCACTATGTTTAATTGAAAAAACTACTCCACAGAGAGAAGGAACTGATTCTGTTACACCTGCAAGCTTCTTGATCTATTCCACTAGTAATTAAAAATACACCTCAAATCCAGGGCAAATATGTCCATCAGAGCTGCACATCACAGGGTCAAGCAGCAGCCCCTTACTAGCCACACTAGCCAATGGCAACTAGACACTTCACAATGAAGAAACAGAAAAGGCCAGAGGCCCATAGTCAGGAAAGGTGTGCCCTGAGGGGACCCAAAGAAAGGTATTTGTCTCCTCTGGCCACCCAAAGACCACAAAGCATTACAGAACAGAGGGATCTGCAATTCTAAAGTGGCTCTTCCTTTTTTATTCTTTCTAAGTTCACCTTTCTGTTGTTCTACAATCTGATACCAAATGGGGGTGGAGGTGACACTGCTTTGATATCAACAATCCCCTAAATAATTATAATTGGTAGAGACAACAATTCTAATATTACCCAACCCAACTGTGTAGCATTGCTCTTGTAGATTTCCATTGATCATTCTATTCATTTTCACTGTATAAAGTACAATGTATTTCATTTCTGGCTAAGGTTCAGATCTTGGTTGTTATTTGCTTTGTCTGACCCAAGAGAACTAGAAAAGCTGATCCACCTGTCTCTAATACAGATTTGAGCACACCTTAAAGTATAAACTTCATTTCGATAGGACAAAAACCTTCTTATTTACATTTTTAATATACTGTAGTAATAAACTTCGCTATTTCTGAAGACTGTTTAATAACCCCAGAGTACAGCTTTGTTTGTTTGTTTTGAAACAGTCTTTAAGCTTTTTTTTTTCCTTATTGTCACTTCTTACAGCAGACTTCTTTCTGACCAATATACATTTTTAATTATTTAGCCATTAGGGAATCCAGTGACATCAGCTGAGCCTGCTTTATACAAAATGTGTTAAAGTTTTGCTGTATTTACTGCAAAGCACCCTGAGCCTTCTGGAAAGGGTTCTATACAAATAAAATTGCCCTGCCTTGCCAAAAGCCCTGCATGTACAGTATCATTCTAGACTTCAGCTAAACTGTTGTCAGTAGATTCTAAAACTCTTAAGTCATTAAAAACAAGAATATCAGACAAGAAAAAAGCAGCATTAACAAGGGGTCCTAAATAAGTGAAAAAACATGATTATTTCAAAGCAATACACTGGAATCATTAAACAGACTTCACACATGACCGTATTAGCAATTATACTGACAAAAATGCAAACATGATTTCTTTTTCTTATAAGCTTTTGCTTTGTGTTGTACTTTAAGGTGTGAAATAGTCTATAATCTAAGCTGCAAGATCATACCAAGTTTCCTGCTACTGTTATTTTGAGGGCTCCTAGGAAAAGTAATGCTAACACCAAAATATTAATCCTGGTTTTATACTGTTTTAATAGAAAAGTGATGCCTTGACCAAACAGAAACTTCCTATATGTTACATTCCAACCACACTTTATGGGCATTGGAACAGTTTTCTTTAGCGAATAGGGGCACCTTTACAACTGTTTATATATTCTTTGGATCATGAACAAAACTCTTGAACTGCACTTTTACCCTAAGGCAGCCTTGGCCTTCCTGTACCTGATTAAATTTGAGACATACTGAATTTCCTCTTCTACAGAAAATTGTTGTGGCAGAAATGGAAGCCCTCCTCACAAAGATAAATGCTGCATTGGTCATCTTGACATCATGCTCCCACTGCTGGTGTTACTTATAGTAGGAAAACATGATCTCAACGAGTTCCCAAAACGGAAAACAAAATACAGTACTACCACACAGTTGCACTGGTTTGTTTTACTATTCACTGGTTTAGACTGAAATATATTGATGCATATTTAACTGTGTATTGGTATGCATGAACATGTTTTCATTCATCGCATATAATGATATATATATTTGTCCATATATAATCATATTGGTATAGGTTCACATGTACTAATATAGCACACAATATATTGGTTTTAGGTAAAATGTTTTGTTTTAAGAAAATATGCATTGGTTCCAGTACACATGTATTGGTTTATATCAAAATGTATTTTTATTGGTTTCAGAAAACATACTTTTTTGCAGTAAATATGTATTGGTGTGTAAATAGGTATATTTTTTCAGTGAAATGGTATTGTTTTCATTGAAAATGAATTGTTTTCAGTATGACTGTATAAGTTTCAGTGAAGATGTGTTGGTTTCTGTGAGTGTATGTTGGTTTTAGTGTGCTCATGTCAGAGCCATTAAAAATGTATTGTTTTTTGGAGGGTGAAAAAGTATTGGTTTCAGTGAAAATGTATTAGTTGCAAACAGGCATGAGTCTGACATGTTGGGGTCCTTGAGCTCAAACAGAAAACCAGAAAAGTAAATAAAAGTATCACCATATGTTAATGAACATATACAGTTTTGAATAATTAACATGGTATCATAATAAAATATAATGTATTTATTCATTTGCATTTTGTTAACCAGGTAAGAACCCAGGTTAAGGACTGACCATTTTAAAGGGGGACCCAGATAATTGTAATAGCAATCAAACATATTGTAGGAAAAGGTTGACAATCCCAGAAGGCTTAGTGATTTCCTATAAATTTAAGGTTAAGAAGAACAGCAAAGAAAATTCTGAAAATCTTGCATAAGCTATAGAACTGATTTAGGGTTTAGCATGCCTTAAAGAATAAAGGCCGTACACTCTAAATGGGCCATTGCATAGGTCCTTGATGCAGAACAACCCACAAATGAATCCCCCTCCTGCAGCTGGTAACATATTACATTCTGGGCCGTACACTCTAAATGGGCCATTGCATAGGTCCTTGATGCAGAACAACCCACAAATGAATCCCCCTCCTGCAGCTGGTAACATATTACATTCTGCTGTCTTCACTGCCCACAATGCAGCCAGGGAAGTCCAATTAGAAGCATATGAAAGCCTCAATTAACCCACAGAATGTAGGTAAAGTGATGTTGGTGCATTACCTATTGTAAATTTGTATAGTACCATTCACAGACTCCCCTTCCCCAAATTGTTGCCCCTTTTCCAGGACCAGGCCAAGTTTATTTGGATTGCAAACTGGAATTGCCATGGGGAACCATTCCATACATTTACCATATACATCAACACCATACCAGGGGAGACTTACTCTTCCTACCCAATACAAGTCAGTACTCTAGCTGTGCTTATACCCCAATTACTGAGCAGCACAACACATGCCAGTCAAGCTTTATAAAGATGTTAAACTTTTGAACAAATATAGTAAGGTGTAATTAGACTTTATACTGATTGCCACTGTGAGCTGTGCATGACAGTTGCCCATTACAGACAGAGCAGACTGAACATGCTGAGCTGATCCAGTTTGGCTGGGCTGAATCAATGTGGTAATATGGCTCCTAAATGCTAGAGGTATGTTCTGACCCCAAAAGATACTCCCCGCTATCTGCAGCATTTCCAGGATTGGGGTTATGGGAGGGATACAACACAGAATGGGATCTGTAAGGAGTTTTCTTAAAGTTGAAATGCATTATTTGGTCTGTGACTTGTAATTCACACATTTTCACTGGGGAATGCTCATACAGTATATCCCTTACCCAGTAGCCTCTGATGTGGGCACCTGAATTAAGGCACCCTCTGAAACAGTGATGTGATGTGGATGAAAGCCCGAAAGGTGAGGGGGCAGGGAGGGTGACTGGATGTGGTGGGGTGGGTGACCCTAGCGACAGGATGTTGCTATATGTAGATGCACGTGGGAGGGGGGAGCGAGCATGGCAATCATGGCCTGGGGGGGAAGGGATGTAGAGGGTGGCACTGCAGTTGGCTGCTGAGCTGCACTGTGGCATTGGGGGTTGGCCTCTGCTTGCAGTGCATGGGGTTTCGGGTTCGGGTCTGGGTCCAGGGTCTACTACGGTTTTGTTGCACCTGGTCCAAAACTTGTTATTTGTTTTGCTTTTGCCACCCCAACATGCACCCCCCTGGAGCTGAGAATCCTTAAGTCGGGGGGTGCGGGGGGGTGAAGCAAATGCTTTAAGTCCCTGGTGCTGTTCTTCCATGTGCTGAGGATGTCATGGTGGCAAAATTGTTTTCACCACCCTGATGTCGTGATAATGCAGGTCACCCTTTGACACTCACCATTATCATATAGAACCCCCTTACCCTGCCTTATGGCATCAATTTGGGCTGGGATATACTATAGGCTCCTAACTGACTTCCCTGACTGCACTATGAGATATCAAGGATAAAAGAATACAGCATGTTTTTAATCTATTTATTTGTTAAATTAATTGGAATTAAAAACCTTTGAGTCAGAGGCTCCTTTGCAAAGGCCCCATGTCAGAGTGGTACAAAACAATGATAAAGAAGATGACAAGTATATTTGATACAAAAAAAAGACAGAATAATAATTATACAGGATAAAAACTATCCATGATCAGTTAAACACAAATTATATGATCAGACAAATAAGAGCAAGATAGAAATTATGTAAGTAGTGCCAGTCAGAGCTGGGACCAGAAGAAGGTAGTGTGTGGTAAAACTGGGGGAGTGGGGAGGGGAGGAAGGGAGGGGAGGTGGGAGAGATAAAGAAGGGGATTGGGTGAAACATGAGGGAAAGTTAGAAGCAATCGCAGGAGCTGGAGTATAGGATGTGTTCCGTAAGGAGAGTTTTGAATGGACCAAGTTTGGATACAGTTGAGGTGGCAGCCGGTAGGGAGTTTAACCAAAGGGGGTCCTATAATAGAAAGCTCACTGTCCAAAGGAGGTCCTACAGCAGGGAACCAGCATGAAGGCTTTAGATGAACTTCTAGTGGATCTTTGCAATGGGGCAATTTGAAGGAGATTTAGAAGCCATGGGGAGGGACCGGTCATAAAGGGGTGAATACATTTTGGGGTTTTGCTACACAAGGGGACCCATGTAATCAAATCAAAAAAGTTTGTTGGAAAGCACTCAGAGGTAATTAGTACCTGAAATCACTTCATAATGAGAAAATTCACAGCTAATAATATGCCTGCACATAACAGTCACATCATGAAGAAAGATTCTTAATGCAGTTCATTTATTGCCTCAATTATCCACACACGGAACATCCAATATAAGAGCAAACATGTGCAATCAGTGCCCCTTAGGGCTAAACAGTTGGGCATTCACATAAAAAATTCACAGCAAAAAGTGCCACAAGTGCTCTGTATTTGTAGGGGCACTGCTTTGCTGGATGCTCCATTTATGGATACATAAGGCAATAAATGAACTGCATTAAGAATGTTTCTCTGTGATGCAAATTTTATGTAACTGTGTACTATTAATACTGTGCTTTTGGTAAGACTTTATTTTAAGTTTCTTTAACTACACTGTAACTACTGTATTACTACACTGTAACTGCACTGTAAATACTGTGTAGTTACATGTAACTTCTATGTAGTTTTTAACTAGTTTTACATTTGTGTGTTGTGTACTTACA
Organism: Neoceratodus forsteri; assembly: GCA_016271365.2. Classification (NCBI taxonomy): domain Eukaryota; kingdom Metazoa; phylum Chordata; order Ceratodontiformes; family Ceratodontidae; genus Neoceratodus; species Neoceratodus forsteri. Next base: position 782,123,969 of record CM057458.1, on the reverse strand, counting down.
CACAATTGGTATAAACTATCCTGTATCTGCACTGTAATTACTACGTAGTTGTTAACTAATTTCACAGTTGCATGCTGGGTACTTACACAGTTCGCATACATGTGCAACTACTATTGTCTCCCTTTCAACACAAATCAATTCATTCTGATAAGTGTAACTGCACATTTAATAGCTGTTGCAAAGTGTAACATAAAATATTTTGTGCAACTACCATTGTAGCTCTTCTGGCATTATGTAATTTGTTCTTACAAGGGCAACTACACATGCAATAGCTATTGCAAATTGTAACAGCAAATCTATTGTGCAACTTCTATGGTACTACTTTTGGAATAATTACATTTGTTCTTACAAATGTAAATGCAGGCATTCTGCACTGATTCAACAGTCTTTGTCTATCTGATATTTATTTAAATGGTAATCCCAAGAAAAAAAAACTTAAAAGTGTAATCAGAATGGTAACTAAAATATGATTACAATGCAACTTCAGTCTGCTACACTTAAATGTACTGACTGACAACATTTTAGATGATGTTCCATGACTGTATTCCAGTTTTTCATGAATTTCCAGATTAATAAATATTCAGTCTAATATTGTAAATTAATATATAGCTGTATACAAAAATATTTTATTTACATAATTACTAACTGGCATTGTAGCCAAGAAATAATGGTATGATAGTGTATGGTAGAACATTGTTCTACCTCGATTATTATATTAGCTAAAACACTGTTGTACTGTAGTTCAAAGGTCTTGGAAAACTGTTCAACCCTTCTGTGGTAGAGCAGTGTTGCAGCTGATTTCAGGAGCATGCCAGCCACACCAACAGAAACTGCAGGATCAATCAGATCAAAGGAGGTGGCAATAGAAGAACAGACATTCACATAATTCCACAGATACAGGATCAACCATATATGGTAAAATAATATATAGGATCAACCAGATATATACTAACCTATGGGAAAAAAATAAAACACTCACTTCACCCACATTCCCTTGCTAAGTGAGAACTACAGCCGCTATTGTTTTTTTTCTTAAAAATCACTCCCAACCCAATTTTCAACCAATGGGAGTGCATGACACAAGCATAGGGATGTCTGGTCCCTAACAACCACACAACTTGCCCTAGCAAACAGATGTAACATTTGGAAGAAGACACAGACAGCAAAGTCTTCTACTTAAAAAAAATTAAAAACTGCTAAAACTACATCAAAATTGATGTCAGGGACACCATACACTATAAAAATTAGTGGATGGTGAACTCTATGCAGAACCAGTGTGTTCTGCAACCTCAAGGTTCTGATTCCCATGGACCTCTCAAGCTTCATTCTCAAGGTCACTGGGATTCAGAACCCCTCTGTGGCAGAACACACAAATTCTGCATGGTTGCCCACCCACTATTCTCTATGTTTTAAAAGTTAATGCCTAGGTAACATGTATTTGCAATTGTGCACACTTACATTTACCAAATGTCAGTACTGTAGCTGTGATGTAAGTTCACATTCAGGAATCTATCCCTTATGAACTTACTGCTTTATAAACATGCAGTTTAATATTGGACCCTATTCACATAGGGGCATTTGCATCAATGGAACACCAAGCGCATGTGAAAGGAGTGGTACTGGGTCAATATAGTGCTGCTGAAACAGCACAGCAATAACTATGAGTTGTAAAGCATGGCTGTATTTAGAATGGCAGGGGTATAATAGTGATAGGGAACTATTGCTACCCCTGTCACTGGCTGCGGACTAGTGGAACTTCTAAAGAAGCCTCAGGTGCTCTGCCTGGCTGAGCCACTCCCATGATGGAGTAGCTAATGCATAGGCACCTGAGGCAGTGTAGACCTGGGAATCAGAGTTTGATTCCCCATCCCTTGATAGTTTTATTTTTTTTCTGCCACCAGAGATTAAGTTCCCCCCTTCCATGTTTATCCATATCCCCTCAGTCCACACCACCTTGGAGTTAGTTAATATAGTTTTGGGAGGAGTTGGGGTGAATACCCCACATCTGGGAGTGCAGGAGTGGAAGCCCCCAGAAAGTTATGAAAAATCTCAGTGTGTCCTATTTGTTTCTGTGGTGTGCACTATTTTTGTTTCAGTCAGTGTTCTCACTGACTCTGTGTGTGGCAAGTGGCATTTTGACTGTGGCAGTGGGATGGCAAAGGGGAGGGGGGGCAGCTGCAAACTAGGGGTATTGGCTGCACACTCGAGCAGACTTAGATAGACCAGGTGGTCTGTTTCTGCTGGTACATTCATATGTTCTTATGTTTGTATGACTTTGGCATTGTTTGCCACTCTGTTTTTGCTATGAAATTATGACCCCATGTGTAAAGGAGCATACCCAGCATGTGCAGCTTTACACTTGTGGATGGGTCCGTGGTGGCTTCCATTTATGATTGATGGCAACTGGGCACCTTCCATCCATGTGCTCACCCCCACAGCACATTAGTGCATGGGGGGCAGATCAGAGGACACATGTGGGCATCTAATAGGATATGTCCTTGTGGTGGAATGCAGGGCTGAAATATTCCAGTCACTGGAAATGTTTTAAAAATCACTGGCACTTTCCTCAGCCTTTCCTGTTGTCCCCAAGGGCTGGGGAAGCATGGTGGAGGTGACTGCACATGTCCACAGTGGCCAGCAGCTGTATCTTGGGGAAGCACAAAAGAGTTATGGCAGGGTTCCCCCCTCCTATAACTTGCTCCCCCCCTCACCTTGCACTCTGCATCTTAGTGAATGTCATGGAGTGTGGGCACACCCCCTGCACTGCCCTCAAACTGGGCCCACTCAGATCTGCCGAACCAATCAGGGATTGAGTGCACAAGGGATGCACAATTGCTTTGGAGCATGCCACCAGAAGTCCACTGGACCCCCACTGTGCAGCTTTCCAACTTCAGGTCACCTACACCCCTCAGATACATGGCATGCAGGTGATCTGATCATTTTATGCATAGACCCCAAAGGCAGAAGGGAATGTGTCAAATATGCATACCCAGGCCTAGTGATCAACAGCAGCCATCCAATCAGATGGGCTGATCACAAACAGATTGGATCCTGCACTCTGTGTGGAGTGGGGAATTGTGGGATATGGCTGGTCCTCCCAATACTGCTCTTTTCCAGTAAGAGGACCTACTTGTCTGCCTGTGTTCACCATCATGCACCCAGCCTTTATGAATAGTCAAAGGGCCAGGGCAGCTTGGTGTAAAGAATGGGGACATGACCACCACCCCATACAGCTGCTGGGAAGGGCATGTAATGGCTAAGGAATGGTCTCGGCCTGTGTATCTAGTACCACCCACGATCACTCCACACAGCAGATCAGGAATAAAGCATGGCATGTAGCTATACCCCAACTCCATCCACCCACATTGGCAGCAGCAGGATAGGGATGTGGGTGTGGGTGCAAAAGAGGTGTGGATCAATGCCACAGAAGCAGCACATTTAAAGTTATTTGAGTACACAACACTCATTGTGAAACTAGTTAATAACTGCATGGTAGTGCAGTTACAGTTTAGTTATGCAGTTGTTACATTGTAGTTAGTGGCACTTAAAATTATCCTTTAGAAATCATTCCCTCATGAACTCACTGCAGTATAGCATAGTAGTTAAGAGCACTGAACTGCAAATCTGGAGAACTGGATTTGAATCCCAGAGCCACCACTTGTATATTGTGTGATCAAAGGAAAAAAGAAACAACTAAAGATGAACATGCAATCTAATATTGTAAATTGCTATACAATAAAAATCATTAATTTACATAATTACTTACTGGCCTTTAACATTGTTGTAGTTACTAAGAAATGTGCTGCTTCTGTGGGATTGTTTCCACAATTAATGCCTAACTAACATAAATTTGCAAAGTAGGTATGCAGAATCTGATACTTAAATAAAGAACAATAAGAAGAATGCAACAGTGCTGTAGTTACTAAGGAATATGCTGCTTCTGTGGCATTGTTTCAAGGGTTAATTCCTACCTAACATGTATTTGCAAAGTAAGTACACAGAAACGGACACAGAGTGTAAAAAGAAGGTTGTAACTACTATACAGTTACACTGATCAAATGTCAATGTTGTAGTTCTGAAGTATGTTCTTCTTCAGAAATCATTCCATCATGCACTTACTGCTTAATAAACACACAATCTGATATTGTTAATTGCTATACAACTACATTGTTCCCTTATACAATAAAAATCAGTCATTTACATAATCACTTCTTGGCTTATAACAGTGCTGTAGTTACTAAGAAATGTGCTGCTTCTGTGGCATTGACCCACACATCTTCTACACCCATATTCCTGTCCTGCTACTGCTCAGGTGGGTGGCAGAGCTGAGGCATGGCTACATGCCATGGTTTATCTCTGATCTGCTGTATGGAGTAGTGGTGGGTGGTGCTGGATACACAGGCAGGTTTAAATGTCCTTCCCACTGGCTGAACAGGGTGATGACCATGGCACCATCCTTCACACCAAGCTACCCGGGCTCTCTGACTATACCATGAGGGCTGGGGGTGCAGTGGTGAACACAGGCAGACCTGTAGGTCCCCTTACTGGAAAACAGAAGTATTGAGAGGACAACCATATCCCACAATTTCCCACTCCTCACAGAGTACAGGATCCAGTCTGCTGGTGGTCAGTCCATCTGATTGGATTGCTGCTGGTGATCACCAGACCAGGGTATGCACATTTGACACATTCCCTGCCACCTATGTGAATAGGGTCCAATATTAGATTGCATGTTCAGTAAGTAATAAGCTCATGATGAACTGATTTCTGAATGAGAACATGAATCACAGCTACAGTAGTGATGTTTGGTAAATATAAGTGTGTGCACTTGCAAATACATGTTACCTAGACATTTACTGTGAAAACAATACTATGATTTCTTAGCCACAATATTGTTACAATGCCAATTATTAATTCTGGAAATGAAATATTTTTGTGTATAGTTATATATCAATTCACAATATTAGACTGCATGTTTTTTAACATTTAAGTTCATGAACAACTGGAATACAGATATGGACCATCATTTAAAGAGTTGCCAGTCAGTGCATTTAAGTGTATCAGACTGAAGTTACATTGTAATCATACAGTATTTTAGTTACCATTCTGATTACACTTTTAAGTTTTTCTGTTGGATTATCTTTTAGATAAATATCAGATAGACATTGACTGATGAAACAGTGCACAAAACCTGCATTCATATGTAGTTACACTTATGAGAACAGATTTAATAATGCCAAAGGTAGTATCTTTTTTAATTTATTTAAAATTTTGGTTACCAGGAAAGGCACACACTGAGCCGAGGCTCATTTCCAGGTGTGACCCGGGGTGGGTTTAACAAAGGAGAACACATGGCACAGTACAATGCAGTACAAAGAAAAATACAATATTCATAATGTACAGATTTGGTTGGTAACAAACAACTTTACAGGGTCATCACAGTAAGCGTAAAAACAAAAAGTACATTTGCATCATAGTTATAAGATGTTGGGATCACAGTTTCTTACTGCCAAATACCCTGGGTAATGTTCTGTTTAGAAGTGGGATGTTTAGGTGCATGAGCAAGTGGGGGGGTGTATGTGCTACTTGATGGAGGGAGGGATGATTCTGAAGCTGGGGTGGATGTAGGTTCCATAAAACTGTGAGCCTGTATGAGAAGGCAGCTTTACCAGCTGACGAAGGACTAAGGAGAGTGAAAGAGCCGGTGTCCCTGTCACACAAGTTATAAGGTGAGGTTGCTACTGGGGATCTGTTAGGTAGGGTGGGAGAAGCAGAACCAGTATTTGGTTGTGAGAGAGAGAGAGAGAGAGAGTGGATTGTGTGTCTATGTGCCAGCAGTGCAAAGCCTAGGGCAGAGTAGAGGTGGCAGTGATGAGCTGGGGGGGGGTTAGAATCAAAACAGCAGAAGGAGTTTAGCAGGGTGTCAAGTCAAGTGAGTGAGTAGGCTGGGGCTAAACTATAAATGGTGTCAACATAGTCAAGGATTGGGATTATTGTTTTAGAGACTAGATCGCGGCAGGTGAAGAGAGGAAGGTAGTCTTTATTGTGGTACAAAATGCCTAGTTTTGGACATAGCTTAGAGATGATAGAGTCTATAAGACTGGATAAATTTAGGTGGTTATCAAGCCAGACCCCTAGGTATTTGTAAGCTGTGACATGGTCTAGAGAGAAACTGTCAAGGAATTTGATAGCTGGGGGGGGGTGACCTTGCCATATTTTTGGATGAACCAAAGATCATTGACATGGTCTTGGAGGTGTTTATTTTTAATTGGTTAGTGAGGAACCAGGATTGCATCATTAGTAGGTCTTGTGATAATGGGGTGTGGACATCTGAGACAGTTGGCCCTGAAACAAAAAGGATGGTATTGTCTCTATACATATGTATCCTTGAGCTGAAACATATTGAAGGGAGGTCATTTATGAAGGCTGAGAACAGGATGAGGCCAAGGATAGACCCTTGTGGTACCCATGCGACAATGAGGAGAGGAGAGGAGGAGTTTCCCATCCTGACTAACTGTTGCCAGTTATTGAGGTAGAAGGTGAACCAAGAAGCTGCAAGGAGGGCTAGGACAGCTGAGCCCAACTTGAAGAGTAGGAGGGGTGAGAGACAGAGTCAAGCATCTTGACCAAGTCCATGAAGATGGCAGCTGTCAGGTAACCTTGGTCCATGACAGAGTGGATGTGTTCTGCAATTCACAGCAGGGGCAAGATAGTAGAATGGTGCTTGTGAAAACCAGACTGGAATTCAGATAGGTAGCTGGTGGAGGTGAAGTATTCTGTCAGTCTGGATTGCATCAGTGATTCTTGCAATTTGGCAATGGCTGGTAGGAAGGAGATTGGGTGGTAATTTCTGGGGACTGTGGGGTCTCTGCCTTTGTGGAAAGGAATCACTGTAGCAGTTTTCCAGGCTTGGGGGGACTGTTCCTGAAAAGAATGAGAGATTCAATATGTGGGCTAGTGGAGCAGTGATTTCTGGGGCAGAAATGTGCAAGAGTTTGGGGTGTGTCCCATCCAGGATGGATTTGTTGATGTTTAGTGATAAGAGAGCGAGTAGTGTTTCACAAGGAGTAACATGTGAGAAAAGGAAATTATTACGTGAGGTGGAGGGGGCATGTTGGGGGGGTGTTGTGGTCAGGGAGGTCACATGTTATAAAGAATTTATTTAAAATGTCAGCAATGATTGATTATTTTGTTTTAAGACTGGGGCTGCTTCTTGGGGGAGGCAATTAAGGCATGGATTGTCTTCCAGAGGAAAACGGTGTTTGAGATCTGCAGTGGCATTTGAAATATTCTGTCTTGGTACAGCAGATTGCCTTGGTGAAGTTGTTCCTGAGTGATTTTTGCTTTTGCCGTGCTTGTGAGGATACGGGGGATTTGAAGAGTGCCCAGATAGTTTCACAATAGATTTGCTGTTACAATTTGTAATAGCTATTACATGTTTAGTTGCCTTTATAAGAACAAATTACACAATGCCAGAAGAGATATAGTGGTAGTGTGGCACAACAGATTTCCATTACACTTTGCAACAGCTTTTTAATGTGCAGTTACACTTGTCATAATGAATTGATTTGTTCTGAAAGGTAGGCAATAGTAGTTGCACATGTATGCAAATTGTGTAAGTGCGCAACACACAAATGTGAAACTAGTTAATAACTACATAGTAGTTACATGTACAGTAACTGCACAGTAGTTACAGTATAGCTCTACAGTATTTTCAGTGTAGTTAATGGCACTTTATGTTTCTGAGCTTTCTTATGACAGAGTGCTTCCATGTACTTGCTACTGCTGAGTGTTTCCCTACAGACCTTTTTTGATTTGATCATATCTGTAAGGTCTTGCCAACCTAATTAGGGAGCACCGATCCCTGCAGGAGTATCACCATTTTTTTCCTAAGGGAACAGTTGTTGTGAACCCATATAATCACCCAGTAAGAGAGAAGGTTAGAGTAGAGTTAGGGTCCAAGCCATATAAATAATGGCATATGCTTGATTTGTTCATATTCAACTTGAGTAACTCTTTTCCCTGATGCTGGTCTGCACTGAATGGCATCCACAGTTTCTGGCCACTCCCTTCCTGCAGAAATGTGTGGGAGTCAGAGGCAGACATCAGCTTATCAGTGGCCTATCAGTGGTGAAGGAAAGAGTGTAGCACAGTGAAGGCAGGCATGGCAGAGGCCCTTGTTATGATATAAAAATTCCAGCCTTTTTCCTTTTATATCTAACTAAAAGGAAAAAAAAACAAGGGGGGGGGAAAACACAAAACTGTCCCTCTATCCATCTCCTTTCTGGGTACATGGCAAAGGACTAAATAACAAAACAAACATCCCAGTGTACATTTTTGCTGCAAAAATAAAGCAGACTTTATTCCAAAATCATGATAAAGTTGAATGCAAGTAAAAAAATGTACCAGTCACAAATAGCTAGTCTAGGTGTTTCAAGGTGCCCTGTCTCTTCCTCAGGGGCATGGCCAAGGGCTGCTGGGATTTGTAGTTCCATCTGACATTGTAGGAACTACTGTACAAAATTGGGGCAGGGTGTCAGAAGTACCTTATTTTAAATGGTGTTAACTCCTTTTAGATGCTTTTACTGATACCTGTTGGGAGAAGCTGCACATACTACTGGAATGATCCTTAAACAACTTTTAAAATTTGTTGTTCTCAACTCAGATATCATGCCAACTTATGCTATTTCTGGGTCAGCTAGACCTAGAAATCTCTTGTACCTGCAAAAGGAGACAGGCACAGCAGAGGCTGCTGTGATAAAAAAAGCAGTCTCTGCCTTTCTGTCCCTAACTGAAATAAAAAGAAAAAACAAACAAAAAAAATCACAAAAATATCTCTCTGTAGCATACCTCTCCTTTCTGGGTACATAGCAAATGGCTGCTGGGACCTGTAATTCCATCTAATACTGCAGGAGCTACAATATTGGGACAGGGTGTCAGAAGTCCCTTAGTTTATTTTTTGTTAACCCCATTAAGGTGCTTGGACTGATACTTGTTTAATTCAATTCAGTTAATTTCAATTTTTATTTTACCAGGAAAAACACCATTGAGAGGACTCATTTACAAGGTGGGGAGTCATTTACAAGGTGATCCTGGAAGAACACAACGTGAAAAGTAGTACAAAACAGCAATGAATGCAAAAAAACAAGGACAATAATTTTTACAATTTCATAACAATAAGGAGAAAACATTGAATACAACTAACAAAAATACATTCTTGGCTCACAGTGAGGAAAAAGGACAATATTTTTTTTTATTTCATAATAATACAGAGAAAACATTGAATATAACAAAATAATAGATTCTTGGCACACAGTATGGAAAAGGGACAATGGGATAGGACTCAATGTGACAGGAAGGCAGTTTGAGAAAACAGGAGTAAGGATGCAGCAGGGGAGCTCATAAGGGTAAACTATCAGGGAAGGGCCACAATTGGTAGAGACAGCTACATTATTGGCAGTAGCTAGCATCAATAAGACAACAAGTCCTGAAGAGATAGTGCAGCAGGATACCTCAAGGGTGTGGTACTGATTAAGAAAAGAAGTTACAAGTTTCATTCAGTGATTGTCTCAGCAAGATCTTGAAGATGTGCATCCCAACCATATGCATAAGTTTTAGGGATTTCTGAAGGGTATTCCAAAGGGTATGGAGGGCATAGTTTAGGGATGAGGCACCGTAGCAGGTTTGAATCCTAGGTATATCGAGCAGGATATATGAGTATCTTCTGAGTGAATATACACAAGTGGTACATTTAAGAAGATCAGAGAGATATAGAGAAATAGCTTATTGGTAATGGCTCTTTACGCCCAGAGGTAGGCATCACTTAATCTCCTAATACTAAGAGAAGGCCAGCCAAGTTGTGTATAAATATAGCAGTGGTGAGTATTGAATGGGGTACCATTGATAAATTTTAATGCTGTATGAGACAGAGTATCCAGTTTGTCTAGAGTGGCAAGGAAGCAATGGCTTAAGTTGCTAAGGGATAAGGGTTTCCCATTCAATTTAATCCATTCTGGGCAACTGAGAGTATTCCTTAATGGATCTCAGCAAATTTTTAATACACCAAAGGACGTAGAGCTATACCTCAAAACATATTTTCAACATACTGAAGGTGGTACCTTATATCGCCAGAATTTCCTCACTCTTGCACACTATAAGTTGAAATTGGAATATTAAGTATCAGTAAAAATACTGTATGACAAAATGAGTTAATAATCACTTAAAGAAGCATAGATAATATATATATATATATATATATATATATATATATATATTTATGGGATACATGATAGTTAGTGTGGAATATGGAAAATATTTGCAAGAGTGCAGAGTGAGCTGTGATAATATCATGAGTGCCGAAGGCACGAGTGATATTATTGCAGTTCACTCTGCACGAGTGCAAATGTTTACCATATTCCACAACTTGCACATCATGTGTGCAATTTATACAATAGGGCTACTATCCATTGGGAACATTTTTGTCTATGTTTTCTCCCTGTTTACTCTGTTTTTTTTATTTTGGTAACTGGGTAAGTTTTTAGGGGGGACCTGGGAGCACTGGGCAGTTAAGTGATTTGTTCAGAGTCACATAGTATTGAAATGGAAGTTGTGAGAATCAAACACTGGACTGGGCTGCTGGATGTAGGAAGTTTATTCATTACTTGTTATTCTAAACTCTAGGCTATCCTGACAGCACTGTTTGTGTGTGGTCTGAGTGTGTGTAAGTGTTTCTGAATGGGCTGAGACTGTTAGACACTATGAGAAACAGGTGCATGTGATTTGCAATGCTAATTCTGTTACCTACAGCTAGGAGTGAGAAACAGATTGTTTATTCAGTAAGTTGCTGGCTACACTGAGACAGAGGAACTGTTGCAGTCAGCATTCAGAAAGAGAAACTGGTTTATGAAGGAGGCTGGTTTGAAGATTTGAGCAGCACAGTAATGGGCTAGGATTGTCAGAATAACTATGAGACACAGGTGATTGTCTTTTACAATGCTAATTGAGTTAGTTGCAGGATTCAGTGAGAAAGAGAAACTGTGAAGCTATTAGATGCAGGCTGCAGTGTAAATGGTCTCACTCTTGTGACATCACCATTGTTGTATATTTGCTGGTGATGTAGACACTGTGGATTTATCAGGAAATAAATCCACAGTGGTGATGTCATCACAGTAGTTATACAATGGCTGTGAAAATAACACTATTTACTTCATAGCATATCACTTCACCCCATTGTATAAAAATATATATATATATATATATATATATATATATGGTTGAATAAATATAAACTAAATTGATTAATCAATTGGCTTAATATCTTGGAATTAGGGGAGAGCAGTCATTCACAACCAACAATAATATCACCTCTCTGAGAGTTAGTCTCACGTTCACCCATTAGTAGTATGGACCATCTTTGTAGATGGCTGTTGGTGGGGGGATACTCAGCAATAAGCCTGAGTAAGGAGTTTTGGTTTAGAGGGGGGCAGGGGGAATGGATTTGTATTGTAATCACTCAGTCAGGTATCAAACATAGTAAGATTAGCTTTAATAGAAAAACTGGTCAAGATATAAAGCAATGGCAGGGTATGTTTAAGCAGTTCTACTATATAACAACATTAGGATCAAATGGAGGTTAAGTTGAAGTGTTTAAGTTGGAATATTAAGGGATCTAGGGATAGGGTTAAAATTAGAAAAATAATTCAATATGCAAACCAAGTACAAGCAAACGTTGTCTTGCTCCATGAGATGCATTTTGCTGACAACAATTTTTGATATTTTTGTAACTTACATAGAAGTCATGGTTTGCATTCCCCATATTCATATAATTCAAGATGCACTGCTCTTATATTTAAGAAATCTATAAATATTACAATTGAACAGTCGATTGTGGATAGGCTAGGAAGATATGTAATAGCTAATATTTGTAAAGGTGTTAAACCACTAACAATCTGTTCTGTATATGACCCAATAACATTTGTCAGTGTCAGTGGCTCAGTAGGTAGCACACTCGACTCTGAGGCTGGGAGATCAGAGGGCTGTGGGTTCAGTTCCAACATCTGGCACTTGGGATAATATCCCAGTACTGACACTGTAGGGCAGCATGAGAGGGGTGCTGCAATTCTGCAGTGCCATCTTTCAGATGAGATGTTAAACCGAGGTCCCATCAGCCTGGATTGGTGGTAGTTCAGATGGATGTTAAAGATCCCATGACACTTATCGAAAAGAGTAGGGGAATTCTTTATTGCAGAGAAATAACATCATAGGAAGTCACAAATAAATACTCAAAAAAAGAAAATCAGCAATATAAATAACAAAGGAAATGAACATCCAAAACCAATCAAAAAACAAGAAAAATGAATCAAAATAAATTTTCTACATTTTTCCAAAATATAGCAAATGTCCTCCTATCCATCTTTAAAAAATCAGAAGTTTTAACTTTTTGTATTGCTTTTTCAATTTGTGAAATAATAACAGAGTTTAATAAAACAGCATGTTGCAAATAATAGTGACACCGAGCTTGCCAAAGATGATATTTTATGCAGGCAAAGATCACATTCTGAGTACTAGGGTGATATCTCCTTAAAAACCCTGAGTAGTCCCCTAAAATTAAGGATTCATAATTAATAGGACCCACTTCCATTTACTCTGTAAATCAAGCCAAAAAGTACAATATATGGACAATTAATATAAAATGTTCTAGGGTTTCTAATAATCCATCACACCTGGTCTTAAACACTCCCTTTCCTCCACCGTTTATGTTTCCAATTGCCACGGACTCCTAATCTCCCATAACAACAAAGCCAAGAAACATCCCACATATGCACAGGAACTCTAGGTCTCTTGTAAAGTTTCAATGCAAACTGCAGTCTAGATGGACAGCATTTTGAAAATCTACCTGAACCAAGAAATTCATTTCCATGATCCTACGATAAATCTGTTTTCTATTCAGTAAAAGGCCTCTGCTTTTTGTAATTGCCATGCTTTTACTTTTCTGAAACCAGGAACTGCAAAATCAGGAAGGTTCAAGCCTTTGACCTTCTTAATTCCTTGATCCCCCCAATATTGAAAAAAAAGCTAAACAGCTCATCCGTCCAATCCATCCATAAATCCTCAGTAGTATTTGAATCATTATGCAAGATAGAACTAAAAAAGAAAGAATAGAAAAAAACCACCGGATTTATCATACCAAGCCCACCAGCCTGAATTGGCAGATAAGTAAAATCTTTGATGGGATTTAACCTGTTACTCCATAACATTTGAAAAACAACTTAATAATCGAGTTTCAAATTTTAAAGGTAAGGGAAAACATAACTAATATACAAAAAATGGGAAGAAGAAACTTTTAATAATAGAAACCTGTTTTAATTTTGAGAGAGTCCAGGATTTCCACATCTATACCTTTCTTTCCCCAACACTAATTCTCTTCCCAATTCAAAGAAGCCACATCACAAGATCCAAAATAAATTCCTAAAATCTTAATATAAGAATGTACTATATTAACAGAACCAATCATTTGTACCACATCCCCTAAACCTATTTGTAAACCAAAACATTTATCATAATTTAAATATACTCCCGAAAATCTAGAAAAATCATCAAACTGTTGTAATGCCCTAATTCCAGATACTGAATCTTGCACTATAAGACAAATATCATCTGCATAAGCAGAGATTTTTTGAGGGGAAATATCCATACCTGGAGAAACACCCAAAATCAAATGATTACTTATTATCCCTCTGATCAAAGGATCTAATATAAAAGTAAAAAGCAAAGGGCTTAGCGGGCATCCCTGATGAACCCCCCATTTTAAATCAATACTTGTCCCTACCAAACCATTAACTATGGGCAAAAGGAAGCACCCTTATACAAGGATGTAATCCATGCCAGCATTTGACCAGGTAATCCATAATATTTTAAAACAGTAAACAGAAAAGCATGAGAAACAGTATCAAAATCCTTCCTCTGATCCAGGGCCAAAACAAACCCAGACAATTTATTTTGTTTACCAAATTCTGTTAGTGCCCTTAATAATAGTAAATTTTGTTTAATGTTCCTCCCAGGAACAGAGCAGGTTTGTGCAGGATGTATCAGCACGGGATGCCACCTTCTGTAATCTACTACACAGAATAGAAGAAAATATTTTATAATCAGTATTAAGGAGACTAATAGGCCTCCAATTACACAAATCACATCTATCTCCAGATTTAAAAATAAAAACTACCAATGCTGAGACAAAGTTCCGCATGAATCTGTCTTCTGTCTCAACCAAAGAATGGAATACATGTGGTAATATGACTCTTAGTTCATCTATATACTGCTTATAGAACTCATGCGATAAACCATGTATCCCAGGAGAAACCCCGGTTTTAATCTAGTAATTGCTGCCCTAACCTCTTGGGCAGAAATAGGCATTTCTAGCTCAGTAATTAAAACAGAATCTAGCTGATGAATAGAATAAGAAACATTCTGCCCCCAAATACATGAAGAAACAGGTTCTGTACCCAAAAATTGAAATAAATGAGAATGTACAACTTCCAACATTTCCACATCTGAAGTTTTCAAACAGCCATTATTATGATACAGACCCGTCATTACTTTATGAAGTACAGTATCCTTACAGGCCGCATACGGATCAGAATAAGGTTGTGTGGTCGTACTATATCTAAATTCTGTATTCTGGACAGTTGCTTTAGTAGCATGATAAGAAAACATTTGTTTTTAATCTCATCCAATTGAGTTTTAATTCTGTAGTCTGAGACATTAGGTAAGGACATTAGTTTATAAAACTGATCCCTATAGTGCAAATATCGTAAATAATCCTTATTACCAGTAAATTTACCAAAATCGATAAACAATTTTTAAATTCTCTTTGTATCCAACCACCAATGCATCCAATCCTGTAAATTCTGCCACAGATTTCCTATAAAAATAGATTTGCCAACTTTAATCTAAGCTCTGAGTGTTGTAAAATAAACATTCAGCTTCCACCACGAGTAATAGCAGGGAATCTAGCAGGAATATTTTGGAAAGATATATCATATAATAGCAGAACATGATCAGTAAATTCAGAAAAAGAAAGTTGAAATCTTTGAGGATATAAAACTGAGATACAAAATGAAATCTATACGTGTAGACAATGCACTTCTATAATATGTGGCTCCTGTATCTTGGTACAGAAATCTATAAGCATCTTTAAGGCCTGTAAGCAATAAAGTATCTCTAAGAGCATGACAGTCACAATAAACCTTCTTTGAATATTATCTTTAAGTTTTAAATCTAACCCACAGTTCATATCCCCTTCCCAGAGCACATGCCACTCAGTAAAAAGAAAAGGCTTAGTAATATTAAATAAATCCACTCTAGCTGCTTTACTTTGTGGAGCATAAGTGTTAATCAGGCGTACAGGAAACCCATACCAATAGCAATCTACCAAAAGGGCCCGTCCAGGGACAATATCTAAAATTTGCTGGACTTTGACATGAGATGTATAGAACAAAATCCCTAAGCCATCCGCAGCATCCCCCCCAAATGTCCAAAAGGAAATCCCCCAGGGCCACAGTCTCTTAGTGGAAGAAATATCATGCAGGGAATGAAGCCTAGTTTCTTGTAAAAAAAGGATATCAGTTTTTAAATCCTTACAGAAGGATAAAACTGCAGCTCTTTTCTTAATGTTCTGTATACTCCGAACATTAAGAGAAGCTATACGTAAGGAGGTCATAAAACAAAATAGGGAAAAGAAAAATTAATCCTTATCTTTTTTCCTTTTTTTTCCTAATTTCTTTTTAACTCCCCTACCAGACAGAACTGTGTCATTGTCATACTCCATCTCTGAGACCACCTCAGACCTGGAAGAAACATCAGACTCAGAACCCATATCTCCATCTAGAAGTACCTGATAGGTATTCTGAAGTGGGATCTGTACAGGTTGGGCTTACTTTGACTAACAGACCTAGTCACCCTTTAGGAGCTGGGAAATCAGTTCCTGGGGGGGTATAGGTTTCGTAAGTTAGAAATTACAGGAAAAGACTGAGAGGGCACAAGTTCTTCAGGAGTATGAGAAAAGGAAGCACCAGTATCTCGGAAGGGGGCCTGTGCAATATGAGTAGGGCTGGAGGGAGAAGCATCGGTGTGACTAGTTGGTCTAGCTTGGGGTTCTCCTTCAGCTGAAGGATGCGGTCCTTGCGGCCTATATCTATCTTGGGCCTGACTGATAAGGGAGTCCTTATCTGGGCCTCCAGGTCTATTCTGACCTGCCCAGGGACATTGATGGTACGCATGGCCCTGTTCTTCACATAAATTACAGCGTAAGACATTTCTACAAACAGCACTATCATGGTCATAGTCACCACACAAAGCACAGCGTACCCGATCACAAGTACTGCTAAGGTGCCTACCACTACCACACTTATAACAAGTTTTCGGCTGACCTGGGTAAAAACAGATACCCCTATCTTTACCCCAAAAAAAGCTGTTAAGTATATGGCAAACCTCATTTTCTACTATTTGTAATTTAACTTTAAATCTCCAGTTCCCTGTCCAAATTCCTCCGAATCCATGATGGCCTCCGAAGGCCCAACACATCACATTTTTTCCTAACCAAAAAGAATATCCCACACATTAACACCCTCATTCCTAAACATGATATTAATAGTTTTAAAGAGGGTTTTGTTAATGGTATTGCCCAAAAGGTGTCCATAATGCAGTCATTTTAAGAGATTCATATTTCCTCCAAAAAGTGTCTAACCCATAAATGTTTTAAAGCTGACATCAAAATAATCTTCACCTCTAATATTAATTAGGCAAATATGTCTCAGCATGAAAATGCATAGAATTAAGAAATAAAGTCCTGGCAACATAAATCATATCCGGATGCCTGGTAGACCACCTCTATACCGCAAGCGAACAGTATTACGGCGAGGAGCTTACCAACTTGTTATTTTTGAACAGGTCTGAAAAAAGGCCCACGCCCGCCTCCTGTCTTCATTTGGGGAGGGGGAGGAATCTAGGTGAAGTGGTCTCAGAAGCCAGGCCAGAAGGTCCCGATGCTCCATTAATAGTTCTGTGTCAGTAGCAACCCTCCCCGATGCTACAGCAGTAGAAGATGATGCAGAAACACTGACAGAAACTGCCTCCAAAGGGGGAGAACCACTCACAGAAGTACCTGAAAAAGTTTCCAAGTCTTATCTGGGAGCCATCATCCATCAGCCCTTGTATCCATCCAGATTTTGCAGAGCCGACTTTTGTCCAGTCTTCACCCATGAAGGGAACATCTTGCCCTGAAGCAATAGACGATTACTCGCATTCCAGTGAGAAATCCTTCAATGCGCCTGACACTGACGCACCACACTTGCTCCTGTCAGCGCACTGACTCACCAGAAGCTCGCCACTACTGTCAGGTCAACAGACAGGCCTGTCAAGCAGGGGAACAGTCTCCAAAGGGCGTGCTTCATCAGAAAATGTATTAAAATCCTTGGACTGTAAGTATAAAGCTGAAGAACTCGCCGATTCTGCCACTGCAGATTCACAAGGTGCAGCAAACGGCACAACAGAAATCATAGTTGCAGCATCCAAAGGTAACAGTTCTTTTTGCAGCGCTTCATGTTGTGATTTAAACTGCTCTTCTTTTCTTAGCAGCTCTAAAACTAATTTCTCTTTATCTGATACAGTCTTAACATTATCAGGCAAGGTGTATGGTACCTGGGTTTTTCCTTCAGCATCCTCCATGATCTGAGACCAATCCATGTTATCTTCAAAGAAACATACTGGCACATCATTCTCCTCCATTGATGCACTTAAGTCTTTCTCATTTGCCGAAACTGCAGCCTCCAAAACAATAGCTTTCTGACCTTCCTCTCCTGTTTGCAAGTTTGTAGGCCTTGAAACCAGGCCTCCTCCTTGCAGCACATTCTGCTCCCCTGCCACATCAGCACTTCCTCCTCCTCCTGTGTCCGGCTGCAAACTGAGCCCCTCCATCCTGTCCACAGGAAGTGACAACACCCCAGCAGGCAGAGTAGGGGAATTTCCCCAGTGTCCTGGCCAAATTTCCCTCATTCACTAAAAATACCACCAACAGCTTAATCTGGATCAAGGTCAGTTGGCATTCATCTGTATCCCCTTCCCATGGGTCGTGCCTGAAAATAGGCAGGATTTGTCTAGTGCACTTACCCAGTCAACAAAAACTAAAAAATATGATGAGCCTGACTTTTTTTGCACAATATTTTGTTACTTTATCCAGTTTTTAAGGGCCTTTCATTATAGGTGGGGACTTCAATATTACACTGACAAGTCTCGATAAATCTGTGAGTAGGGAAGACACAAAAAAAGGGCTATGAAGACCTTGAAGGGTTGTATGTTAGACATGGGAATAACAGATATTTTCAGGGAACATTATCTATTGTGGAAACAAATTTCATTTTTCTCCTCTGTATCCAAGGCATCTTCCACAATAGATTATTTCTTTATATCACAGGAAATATTAAACAAAGTATCTAGGGTAAAATATGGTGCAATTAACCATTCACCGGTCAGCCTGAAAATAGATATTTGGAGGAAGGTACTAGTCATGGGTCTTATGTTTAGATATTTGATAATTCACTATTGAGAGACTCTAACATTAAACAAAAGTTAAGGGAGAAAATTATTTTTTTTTCTTAAAAAATACTAAAGAGAATATATCGGAAACAACTATATGGCACTCCCTGAAGGCCTATTTAAGGGGATGGATTATTGCTTATGCAAGCTATATAAGAAAAATGCAAAGATAAAAAATCTTGACATTAGAACATCAACTGCTTATAGCAGAAGAGCTATATAATAGGATCAGTATGGAGGAGAATCTAAATCAGGTATTGAGAATAAGAGAAGAAGTTAATAAAATAATTTCTAGGAAGGCAGAAAAAGCATTTTTGAGTTCCAGATTAAACTTCTATTTCTATGCAGATAAACCCGGCAGATTATTATCATATCAGTTACAATGCAAACAAAATTTGAATGCGATTTATAAAATAAACCTGGCCTCAGGAGAATCAATCACTGAATATTTAGAAATTAATCAAGCTTTTAAAAATTACTATGAGGAACTTTATACACCTGACTCAAATTCTTCCCAACAGGAAATTAACCAATTTCTGGATAATGTACCTGGGATCTCCTTCTCCAACCCAATCAAATCTATGCTGGATAAAACCATCAGTATAGAAGAAATTAGGACAGTGATACAGTCCTTTAAAAATAAAAAATTCTTGGGTCCAGATGGGTTTACCACTGAACTGTATAAAGAATTTATAGATTTGTTATCACCTGTACTCCTTCAACTTTATAATGCCTCTGAGCAATCTTGAATCATTCCAGAATCAATGAATGATTCTACCATCTCTCTTATATTAAAAAAAGGTAAGGACCCCACAAAACTTGGCTCATATAGACCAATAGCTCTGATGAACTTGGATTATAAAATCATAATGAAAGTCTGGGAAAACAGGTTAGCTAGTGTTGTGAGCACCGTTATCCATCCTGATCAAACAGGCTTTATACTAGGTCGTCGACTAATATCCAATATTAGGAAAGTTATAAATATAATAAAACTATTTTCTTAAATAGAATTGGCAATTATACCACTAAATGCAGAAAAGGAGTTCAATCGGGTGTATTGGCCATTTTTAATCTCAGCTTTAACCAGAATGAATTTAGGGGACAGATTTTTGACCTGGATTAAAATGATTTACCATAAGCCAAGAACAGATCATTTTGTGTTACAAAGGGGGGGGGGTGTCAGGGTTGAAACCTATCACCTTTATTATTTGCAATATACATTGAATCACTAGCCCTATCAATCAGAAAGAACACTATTATTAAAGGAGTAAGAATCAATCACACATCTTGTAAAATATCCTTATATGCGGACAATGTCCTTATTTTTTTAGATGACCCCAGTCCGAATGTCAGAGAACTGGAAAGAGTAATTGGAAGCTTTTCATCAGTATCAGGTTATAAAGTTAATTGGAGCAAATCAGAATCCATATATAATGGTAATAAAATAAACAATCCAACATTGCTTCTTAATTCAACTATCAAAACAGAATTAAAATATTTAGGAATTACGTTAACGAAAGATTTTGGAAATTTATATCAAGCAAATGTTCCTCAATTATTAGACAATATAAAGTCAGACTTGGACAGATGGATATGTCTGCCTCTATCTATCAAAGGAAGGATAAATGTTCTAAAAATGAACATTCTTCCAAGAATGCTGTTTTTCTTTCAAGCTTTATCTATATTCTTAAATAACCATTTCTTTTCAAAAATTAATAAAATGTTAAGGCAGTTTATTTGGAGGAATGGGAGACCAACAGCATGTTTAGACAAATTATACTCCTCCTTAGATAAAGGAGGTTGGGGCCTCCCCTTTCTCAAATTATACTATTGGGCAGCTGAACTCGAGCTTATACCATCATGGTTTCCAGACCACAGTGATGATGCTGATTCAGTAATTGATGCATTAGGAGCCCTACACTCTCCATTTCAATCCCTATGTCAAATTTTGTATGTTAACTGTGATAAAATATATGAAAATGAGGTCTTGAATACTGCAATGACTAAATCAAAGGTTTGGAGAGCAACTAGTTCATTCTTGGGGAAAAATGTGAATCTGGCCTGGATTTCTCCTTTGTATATGAACTCTAACCTTAGATTCTCTCAAATGAATAAAGTTTTTTTTTCCTATGGCAAAAGTCTGGATTAACTTATATGGGTCAATGTTTACAGAATGGTAATTTAAAAACTTATGAAGAGTTAACATCTGAATTTAAACTTCCCAATGGTAGCTATCTAGCCTATCTGCAATTAAGAGATTTTTATCTCAAAAGTAATACTCGAATTTTAAAAACATCTTCTTTAGAAGACCTGATCTGTGCTCCTCAGAATGATAAAAAGTTCATTTCAAAAGTTTATAAGTTATTATTGGAGGCAAATAAAGGGGATGTTAATTGTTGGCAGCAAAAATGGTCAAAGAAATTTGATACACCGATACATTATATACTGTAAATTGGGCAGGCATTCTAGCTTCTCTGCAACAAGCATCAAAAAATTCCAAGCTGAAACAAACTGAGTTCAATATTATACACAATTTATATTACACACCAAGCAAACTCAGCAAATGTTTTCCTGAGCAATCAGATTTATGTATACGGTGTAAAAGGGAACTCTATCTCATGTTATGATAACCTGTCCAGCTTTAGTAGTGTATTGGAACAAAATCAAGGCACTGATCCAAAAATGTTAAGAGAAAACTATTCCTTTTGACCCTGGTACCCTACTCTTTAGTTTATCTACAGATATGGGCTTAACTGAGGAAGAGAAAGTATTCTTCTCTCTAGCCCTGGTTGTTGCAAAAAAAGTTATTCTTCTTCATTGGAGGGATGAGGAGGCACCCACATTCAAGGAATGGTTAGCTCTTTAATGGAGTGTGGTAAACTGTAGAGGCTATATTACATAAAAGAGAATAGAGAGGCCCTTTTTGATAAAAAATGGCTCCCTTTTTTTTACATATCTACATTTGTAAACTATAGGTGTAACATAGAAATTCATAAAATGTAAAACAAGGGTCGCATCAGGAGGACTGTTTTCCCCGGTACAGTGATGTCGATTCGATACTTAAATCTGGATAAGTTCATCTGGCCAAAAACAAAGTATCTGAGTACTTAAAAAAATACAAAAAAAATAAAAATAAAAATAAAAAATAAAATAAAAAGGGGCAATGGTTTTATATAAAATCAGCGTAGTCAGCAGGGATATCTACCAATAAGGGAGGAGTGGCTATTTTAATTAGTAAAACTACTCCATTTAAGCTAGAACAGGAAAACTGGGATGTTAATGGCGTTACATACTACTCAAAGGGTTACTAGCTTCCCAAATTTAGTATATGTATATATATATATATATATATATATATATATATATATATATATATATATATATATATATATATATATATATATATATATATATATATATATATATATATATATATATATATACTATATTAGAGGCAAAAACCCATTTAATGCATTAGTTAGGTTGTTCCACAGCTTATTAAAGAGAGGAAATTCGCTGTTAGGGTTGAAAACCCTAACTCCGAATTCACCCCCCCCAGCACCACACACACACACACACACACACACACACACACACACACACATAAGTATGGGGGAGGACCAAGTCAATACAACCAATGATATACATCCAGCAGCAGGTGACAGAAATAACAAACAATTGTCTAAATGTACTACGAGACATTCCCACCCACCTGACCAGGTACTGCATGCTCAGTGGAGATCAACAGCAAAACTGAGGCCATGTACACCAAACGTACACATCCCTGATTGCAGCTGCACACAACGTACTCACATTTAGTAGTTGCATGGCCTTACCTACCATGCCCCACACCAGACCACACCATAGTGGTGGGCCACCTGAGCAATAGAGTTCAGCAAAACCAAGGAGTTGTACAGGTATAATATCTCTGATTATAACAAGGGTTTGAGAAATGCAGCTTTCTAATTGACTGTAAACATTGTAACAGCCTTATGTTTAGTTTTTATTAACATACATGTAGAGCCTAACCATATGATGAACATGGTTTAATGTTGTTTAAAAAACAGTTTTATTATGATAGCAATAAGCCACTCCCAGGTATTATGTTAATGGTCAGTTTATCACTGTCTAGCGACATGTGGCACTCGGCTATGCCTCATTCAACATTAAACCCCTACAGGGTGATTAACAGACCATTTAACATAGCTGTTGGTCATGCCTTATTGCTTAATTGTCTTTATGAGTAGATACTCTCCCCTCTGCTATGCACTGCAGCAGCTTTGCAACACAGTGTCCCATCCAGTTACACCATACACTGTCTAGTTACTGGAGAATGGCTGTGAATATGAACTCATGAAGATGAACAGTGTAACTTGATCATTACAGTCATCGAAACCTTAGTGTGATTATAACTGACAGAGTCAGTGACAGAGAATAACCTCTGCTGTCCTAGTACACTTACCCCATTGTGAGTTGAATCAATACTAAAAGACATTCTGTTTATATCTACGCCCATACCTACTTGATTCCTGTTGTACCACAATTAAAATAATTATCACTTTGATAGCATCAGTGACAGAAGTGTGGCAAACCCAAACACTAGGCATACAGCCTGAGTATGAAACAACCGTTCTTTTGCAGTGCAGTGCCAAAGAATTGCTGTCATTTTCCCACAGACTAGAAAATTACTGTCGCAATTTGCGAAAGCTTTCACAAACATTTGCGACACTTTCATGAGCACGAAAGTACTTTGCAAAAGAACTTTTTCGAGAAATCTGAAAAACATATTTCTGGGGTGTTTTACCCCAAAATAAAGACATGGCTAGCATCCTCAGGGTCCAACTAGGTGAATACAAAAATAATTAGGTTGCTAGAGGGTCCCAAATTTAAATGCCAAGCATTTTTCTAATCATTGACTGAAAACAAAATGGCCGATTTGAGAAAGTAACAGGCCCATTTGCTAAAGTAAAAATGCCTTTGTGAAAGTGTTGAACTTTTTGTTAACTTTTCCCATTGACTTATAATGGGAAATTGTTTTTTGAATAACTTTTGAACCGTTTAATATTTTTTCACCAAATCTTCAAAAGGCACATCAAGGACCCTGGCCGCACATTCCCTGAAGATTTTGGGCCAGTCACACAAAACCATTTTGAACTGTATGTGCGACTGTAGAATTTCCAGAAAGCGAACGCGATGCTAAATCACGCTACTAACTCCGCAGCCGTGGTATCTGACTGGTACAAACTTGGCAGATGCCAAGGCCTATGGTTCTTGATTGTGTATTCCAAATTTCAGCCAAATATGTCAAACGGTTGCAAAGTTATTAAGGTGCAAAGTTTTGGGTTTAACATAGAAATGGCTCCTCAACCCTAACTATGGTAGCACTACCATGCTACCATAATATATATATATATATATATATATATATTAGCAGTGTCAATGGCTTAGTAGGTAGCACACTCACATCTGAGGCTGGGAGATCAGAGGGCTGTGGGTTCAGTTCCCACATCTGGCACTTGGGTTAATATCCCAGTACTGACACTAGTGCAGCATGAGAAGTGTGCTGCACTTCTGAGGTGCCGTCTTTCAGATGAGATGTTAAACCGAGGTCCCATCTGCCTGGATTGGTGGTAGTTCAGGTGGATGTTAAAGATCCCATGGCACTTATCGAAAAGAGTAGGGGAATTTCCCCAGTGTCCTAGCCAAATTTCCCTCATTCACTAAAAATACCACCAACAGCTTAATCTGGTTCAAGGTCAGTTGGCATTCATCTGTATCCCCCTTCCCTGGGTCATGCCTGAAAATAGGCAGGATTTGTCTAGTGCACTTACCCGGTCAACAAAAACTAAATAAATAAAAAAATATATATATATGTAACCCCCAGGGGGCGCTACCCTTAGGGCTACTACCCCTGTCTGCCTCCACTGAGACAGGGTGAGGGGCCCGGATCCATTGACGGGTGCCTCCACCCAGAGGTCAGGGTCAATACTGCAGAGATTGCTTCAGTCACAGCCCTCTGGGTTACTGCAACCCCCCTTTCGTCCCACTAGTGGCTCACACTGGGTACCAATAATACTTTTCACCAGTACACTTACCCCCCCCGGCTAGTATCTCTCCGCTCACTCCGGAGACCCCCTGTAAAGTAAGGTACAGTTATATCACAGTCACTATGCAGCAGTTCACCAGTAATGTACACAGTAGCCAGGGTGTAGTTGCAAAAAGAACAATCTGATTTATTCAAGAGAGACAAACAACAGGGGCAGGGGGAGATCAGGATGATTGGCTTATCACTATACCTATCTACCTAGGGCTCTGTACACAGGCCTAAACCTAAGATTTGCTGTCCCTGGGTACCCAAGCCCTAACGGCTAGTCCATCGTGGCAGCTGGTTGGGGCCCTTACACAGATAACCTTTAAAATCCTGAGCAGGTCAGAAGGGGAAAAAAGTTCAGTAAGGCAGTCAGCAATATAACGAGTCAACTTGAAACCACTGTGTGCAGAACTTGGCAGGGGAGCTACCCTGATTCAGTACTCATGGCTCCATCAAATATCATCTCCGTCACCACCAGCAGGCTGAGCCTGAATTTTCACCAGCCTCCTCGCACATTCATATGGCAAACAACAGAGGGGTACCATACCAGGCAGCTGCTTTCAAACTTCTATTAACTTGCAGAAAACTCAGGCAGCAAATTGCAGCTTCAGTGTCACGGATGGACCGAGCACACTTCAGCAATCCTCTCCAGTCCTCTCAGGTCGAGCCTGGTAGGTAGCTGGGCTGGCACCAGCCTCCCCCGACTGCACGCTGGCGTATTTAGTCCGAATTTCCATAAGGCAGAGAAAACGGCCGCCGCAGACCTTCACGCGATTCCTGCATGAACACTACTCCAGCGCAGAAGCACAGAGCTCCTCTCCTCTCCCAAGCCACAACGCATCTGCCCCCAACAGTCAGGGGCTCTTCTGTCAGTTCAGGTGCTACCCACTTCCATTGGCTGGCTGAACATGCCAGTCACTTCCTCCGGCTCTCAGTGGTGCGAGAAAAAGCGCCATAGTCCATAATGCCTTTCCCCAAATTACAAGCGGTCTCCCCATTGGTCAGTCGACTCTGTAGGGTCCCAAGGTACTGATTGGTCCAATTCAGTAGTTCTGGACAAAAATGGAGGAGACAACCGAAACAGTCCCCACTGCAAAAGGAAGGCAGGTTAGAATAACCACATTATCGTTATTATTTTACGTTATACTCAACAAACAATCCCATTTCCCAACGGAAATCCCTCTGCACCACTAGCGATGGCAGAAAGGAGTTATTTTTCCAGCATCCCGGGTGGGACTTGGGCATACAACCACATAGCCCCCCTCCTATTTCAATTAATTATGACTGCAACAGGCAGTCCTTAAAGAGACAACATACGGAGGCTTCGAAAACACTCACCAGCTGCCCATTTAAATGGTTTTATGCTGATCACCAACCAGGCATGGAGCATAAAACCTAGCTCTGGGAAGCTATTAGGAACCCCCATTTGCAAGAGGGTTACTCCCTCCCTGGCCTGGAAAATCTTGGCGTCTGCGCCAAGTAATTACCCTTAAGTTACTTGAAGGCACACAGCCTAACGGACACTACATCACACTTTGCGTTACATATCTGAATATTACATTCACATTGCATTATGATTTGTACAACATTATACACACAGCTCTCATTCCCCTTTTACTCAGGTTGCTAGTCCCTATTTGCAGCACTGGGACGGGGAAACCCCTCCCTTTTAGTTACTAGCGGGTCACCTGACACGGGGGCACCACACTCAAAGGTAGCACTAGCAGTCTGGAGTTATCCCCCAAGGCTAGCTTAGGCAAGGAACTCAGGGTCACATATACCCCTTTGTGGACCACATTTAAGGGCAAGTCCACTGGCTGACCCAGAGACTCATAACTCAGCTTTATTACCGGCCGTAATTATCGGCCGGATCATCTAGGGGTCTCGAGACCTGGGAACAGGCTCTGATTCCGCTTCAGTCTCCTTGACATTAACAATGGGAATTTCCATGGGGGATACAGGCTCAGCACTCATAGAACTACTGGGGCCTGACCTTCTACCCCCGGATCCACCCCACTGGGCCCAGCTGGGGCTGTCTAGGTACAGGTGAGGAACCATCAGGGCATTCAAAATATTCTTCCAGTTCTGACATATCACTTGCTGGTTCCCCCATCTCACTCTCTTCTTCTGAAAAATCAGATAATTCAGCCAGGCCAGACAGTTCAGCCATGCTCAAGGATCCCACCCCCTGGGCGTTGCTGCTACCCAATTCAAGTCCTGGAAACATGGGTTCTGGAGACAAAGCTGGGGGCCCAGACAGTCCAGAAGGCCCAATCTCATCTCCAGAGTTAACAAGGGGATTGCCCCGAAACAACTGACTCAGTTCATAAGAGCGATAGTATTCAATATCATCTTCATCATCTTCTGACCCCAAGAGTTGATCATTTCCTTCCACAGACATTGGGCGAGGCCCTCTGGGTTGGCCTGTTGAAGAATCAATGGGTTTGGCGTTCTTCCTGACAGCAGATCTAGTCATAGGCCTGGGGGCATTTGAGATTCGCTTCAATCAGGATTTCCGATCGGCAGTAGATGGTTTCTGTGTATAGTTTTTACATCTTTGGAATTATTCTCAGGCCACACTTTATATACAGGCAAGTCTGTCAATTTTCCTACAACAATGTGGGGGAGGTGATGCCATCTATCAGCAATTTTATGTTTCCCATGCAGTCCCAGATTCCTCAGTAGCACTCTATCCCCTTCTTTTAGCTCCATTGTTTTCACTTTCTTATCATACCTTTCTTTATTGGCCAGGTTTTGTTTAGCAGCCATGGACTGTGTCAGTTGATAGACATGATTTAACTGCGCCTTTAATTTCTGCACATACTGTAAATGGTTCTCGGCTTGCACCCCATCAGGGGAAACCCCAAAACACATATCCACTGGCAGTCTGGCCTCTCTCCCGAACATTAGTCTGTATGGGGAAAATCCTGTGGCATCACTTGTGACAGTTGTAAGCATGAACTAATGTGCTAATCTGCTGGCTCCATCTCGGTTTGTCTTTTGGCTGCAATGTGCCCAGCATGTCAAGCAATGTACGGTTAAACCTTTCAGGCTGAGGATCTCCTGAGGATGGTAGGGGGTGGTTCGTGACTTGTGACTTCCACAAAGACAACATCTTTTAATCAAATGACTCTCAAAGTCCCTTCCCTGGTCGGAATGGATCCACTACGGGGCCTCATAATGGATGAAAAAGTTCTCAACAAGTATCTTAGCCACCGTGGTTGCTTTCTAATCCTTAGTAGGGATAGCCTGGGCATACCGGGTTAAATGATCAGTGGCCACCAGTATGTTACTGACACTCTTTAAATCGGGTTCTAGACTCAAGAAATCAATACAGACCAATTCCATAGGGGCACTTGTGGTAATGTTAACCAAGGGGGCAGCCCTTTGGGGTAGAGCTTTCCTTTGCAGATAACAGCTACAGGTCTTGACATACTGCTCTACATCCGTACTCATTTTCAGCCAGTAGAATCGAGCCTGCATTAGATCAAGTGTTCGGTCTATGCCGAGATGCCCCATTTGATTATGCAAGGACCTCAATACCAGTTCTTTAAGAGCTGAAGGCAGCACCAGTTGTTGTTTGTGTATCCGGCCCTCCTTATTTACAGTTTCTCTATATAGTAGTCGGTTAACCAGTTTCAATTTGGGCCCTTCTTTATACAACAGGGCAGTCCTTAGGTCAGTGGAACGTAACCTGGACATGTCCCTCCCGGCCTGGAAAGCCTCCACAGCCAGTTTTATCATAGGATCACAGGATTGAGCTTGTTGGAGACTATCATTGTTGAATTGTGGCAGGGAGCTAGTGTCTAGTGCAGTGAAATGGCAATAGGCTGCAGGTATGCATTGTTCAGATGGCCCCAAACAATCCACCACACAATCCATCGTGTCAGGAGACTCCTGTTCCTCCTTGTCAAATTTCTGGCAGAGAGCTCTTATGTCAGGTTCAGACAACCTGATCCAATCAGTCTGTGGTACAGGCCTCCGAGAGAGAGCATCCGCATCTATATGGTTCAGGCCCGCCCGGTACTCTACAGCATAGTCGTAGGTGGCCAAGGCAGAAAGCCACCTATGGCCAGTGGCATCCAACTTGGCAGAGGTTTGTACATAAGTCAGAGGGTTGTTATCAGTCTTTACCAATATTTTGGTACCATACAAATAGTCATGAAACTGATCAACAATGGCCCACTTCAGAGCTAGGAACTCTAGTTTGTGCACGGGATAATTTTTTTCTGAAGGCGTCAGACTTCTGCTGGCAAACGCTATAGCTCTCAACCCATTTGAGTCCTCCTGGTATAACACAGCTCCCAATCCTTGTAGGCTGGCATCGGTATGAAGAATGTATGCCTTGGCCTAGTCAGCATAAGCCAGCACTGGGGCATGGGTGAGTTGATATATAATGTCGTAGAAAGCTTCCTCACACTCAGCAGTCCAATGATCCCCAAACATATCATTCAGCGGGAAATACTTCTTTTCTGTCTCAGAGCACACCCCCTTCTTATACCTTTTGTGCATAAGCGGATACCCCTGAGTGAGGTTGAGGAGGGGGCGAATCACCCGAGAATAGTCCTTAACAAACCGCCTATAGTATCCACAAAACCCCCAAAATTGTTGCAACTCTTTCAAATTCCTGGGTTGAGGCCAAGTGGTCAACGCCTCCACTTTGCTAGGGTCAGTCTCTATGTCCTCAGTGGACACTATGTGGCCCACGTATTTCACAGAAGTCTGGAAGAATTGACACTTGTCAATAGGCAACTTGAGGCCAAACTCCTCCAACCGATCCAAGACCTTGAATAACCGTTGCTCGTGTTCTTCCAACGATCAGCCAAACACTATAACATCATCTAAATAGACCAGACACTCAAGTAGATTCATGTCCCCCACAGTCCACTCCATCAAAAGCTGAAAAGTGTCTGGGGCACCCGAAATCCCTTGAGGCATCCAAACAAACTCATAGAAGCCTAGGGGGCAAATGAAGGCAGTCTTCTCCCGGTCATCTGGGGCCATCAGGATCTGGTAGTATCTACTGCAAAGATCCAACACAGAGAACCACTTGCTGCCATTTAGACAATCCAATGCATCCTGCATGCGTGGCATGGTATACTGGTCCGGAATGGTCCGCCGATTCAAAGTGCGATAGTCTACACACATCTGAACTGCCCCATTCTTCTTCCTTACTACTACTATGGGGGGGGCATAAGGGCTCCTGGACTCTTGTATTACACCAGCAGCCAACATCTCTTGCAGATGCCACCTTACATCATCTATATCAGCGGGGGCCAGGCGCCGGGATATCTCTTGGAAAGGCCTTTCGTCATGCAGCTGAATGTGATGCTCAGCCCCTTGTACACATCCCACATCCCATTCTTTCAGGGAGAAAACCTGGTCTTTCTTGGCAAGCCTCTCACTGACCCTTTGTTTCCATTCAGCTGGCAGTGGGGAGTCACCAAAGTCAAACAAATCGGGACTAACTCTATCATCTGTCCTGGAGCCCTTTCTGTTTGGTAGTACTGCAGTATCTGCCCAATGTACGCTTGCCAAGGTGCATCCCCTTCTTATTCGAATCTCCCTGTCGGACACATTATGCACTTGAACCATCACCCTCTTAACATAAGCATGAGCTCTAGCTGGCAAGATGCTGGGTTTGACCAAGAGTCCCTCAGGTAGTCTTCCCTCCACAGCCACATCCAACATCAACAACTTATTCTTAACATCCGTTTTTAGTCATACTTCTCCATGCAGGACACATTGGGCATTCGGGGCAAGTATCACCGGGGCCAGATCCTTTTTCCACACCACCCCTACCGGGCCTTCAGGTTCCTCTGGACCGCTCTTTTCCTGAGGGGCCCTGGCCTTTTGAATCACAGTAGGCATACTCAACACTCGTCCGGTCTGGAATGCTCGTTTCTCTGAGCACAATTGGGTCAATCATCCGAACATATGTGCATTCGTCCCAATCAACAGAGGCACCCCATCATACAGTCCAGTGGGTGGGCAAACTAAAACTAGGGTCTCCACCTGCTCATCCATTCCAGTCACAGTTGCAGAGAAAGATAACCAGACTTGGCTGTATCCCAAATACGGATAGGCCTTGTCACTCAACCCCCACACATGTAGACCAGTCAAAGGTTGCAGGGGCACCTCAGGTAAGTGTGCCTGGTACCAGTCCTGAAACACGATGGTTACCTGAAAGCCACTGTCTAATACAGCTTGAGTGGGAATTCCATTCACCTGCACCGTGGCCTCCATTGAAGGCCCGACCACATCAGACCACTTGGGGGCAGCAGCATTGATAGACGGCTGAGCATGGGCCTGAGTCACAAAACTTTTCTTGGGGGTCCAAGACTGGGCCTGGCGGTGTCGGGCGATCAGTCTGTTGTTGACTTTCCTTAAATTCTTCGGCCTCTGGCACTCGGGTTGGAAACGTCCATCTTCCCCGCAATGATAACAGAACTTGAGGTCCCGGGGGTCACTATTTTGCGGGGGTTGCCTTATCTGCGGGGGGCCCTGAGGGGAGTGAGAGGGCTCTCTTTGGCCAGGGTTCAGGGTTCTACATAACTCAGGGGCCCCGGGCCTGACAGGGTACATAGTAGATTGCTTCAGGTCCCTCACCAGTTACCGCAAATTCCTGACCTCGGCCCTTAACTCACTCTCTACATGGGGGTCAGAGGATACAACTCGCATTCCCACAATACTTGGGAACTCTGGGGATACCTCAGACCCTCCAGACAGGCCAGTCTCCTCAGGGGGGTTAGGCTCTGGGGTTCCACTAGGGTTCACCGCCCCCACACAGGGTTCCCACCCCTCTTCATCAGTCTCCACCTCCCTAATTTCCCTCATTAACTGACAATATTCTGGCGGAGTGGCCCTCCGATCATGTAACTTAAGTTTCAACAGTATTACACTAGAAAATCTGGCATATTTTAAAACATGTTCTACCTGAACCTGATTCAAGGCTGAAGCAGTGATTCCCCCCTTTCTATAAGCCTTCTGCAAGGCCAGCTCCACTCTAGTAACAAAAGCGGACAGTTTCTCATTTCTCCACTACTTGGCAGACTTAAATTTCCATAATAAGTCTTCACCAGTCTCTGTGCTCCTGAAAACCCCTTCTAAAGCAGAGAGATACTCTGCAGCAGTGGCCTCCGGACTGGTAGCCCGGAAGAATCTAATGGCTTCTAGAGCAGGACCCCGCAAGCTCTCCATTAGCCTCTTCCTTTTCTCCCCCTCAGAGCATTGCCATTCCTGAACTAAAGGGGTGGCATAGTCCATCCAAGCCTCCAGTCATCCTCCCCTGGAGGCACTGGTACCATACCAGAGAAGAGTTTTAACTTGCGGTAAGAATCGAGCTGCATGGGTGGGACCACAAGGGGCAGGGAAGCCAACACAGAGCTCTTGGGCTGGCAAGGTGAGGTGCCAGGGGAGCCCTGAAGGGTAGCATCACTGGATAAATCTAAAGCTTGTAGCAGCTCCTGGGTAGTTCTCCCCTCCACGGCCAACAATTTAAGCAGTTTGTCTTTAAAACTGTTCATTTGAGGAGACCCCCCTGGAGTGACTGACCCACTTCGAATATGAATTAATCTCCATCCCTGTGCAGCACCCTCCAGATAAATCACAGGAGGTACCTTCTCGGGGTCAATGGCCACACTGCATAGGAGTAACACCTGCAGCGTCTGGTCAAGCAGATCAGCTATGCACCCTTTTACCTCCACTTTGCCCAAACATTTTACTCGCTCGACTGTAGAAATGATGTCAGCAGATGGGGTTCCCAAAGGCACATCTAGCAGTAACACAATTTTCTGGAAATCTAGCTCTTCGGCTTCACCCCACCCCATCAGTCTATGTACCATGGTCTTAATAGGTCCCAACTTAATTTTTCCCAACACATCCCCTTCCTCTTTCTCCATTTCTTAGGTGCTTCCCCACTTGGCCACTAGGGGATGCTAATTCCAGTGGTGCCTCCAATTTGTAACCCCCAAGGGGTGCTACCCTTAGGGCTACTACCCCTGTCTGCCTCCACTGAGACAGGGTGAGGGGCCCGGATCCGTTGACGGGTGCCTCCACCCAGAGGTCAGGGTCAATACTGTAGAGATTGCTTCGGCCACAGCCCTCTGGGTTACTGCAACCCCCCTTTTGTCCCACTAGTGGCTCACACTGGGTACCAATAATACTTTTCACAAGTACACTTACCCCCCGGCTAGTATCTCTCCGCTCACTCCGGAGACCCCCTGTAAAGTAAGGTACAGTTATATCACAGTCACTATGCAGCAGTTCACCAGTAATATACACAGTAGCCAGGGTGTAGTTGCAAAAAGAACAATCTGATTTATTCAAGGGAGACAAACAACAGGGGCAGGGGGAAATCAGGATGATTGGCTTATCACTATACCTATCTACCTAGGGCTCTGTGCACAGGCCTAAACCTAAGATTTGCTGTCCCTGGGTACCCAAGCCCTAACGGCTAGTCCATCGTGGCAGCTGGTTGGGGCCCTTACACAGATAACCTTTAAAATCCTGAGCAGGTCAGAAGGGGAAAAAAGTTCAGTTAGCCAGTCAGCAATTTAACGAGTCAACTTGAAACCACTGTGTGCAGAACTTGGCAGGGAGCTACCCTGATTCAGTAGTCACGGCTCCATCAAATATCATCTCCGTCACCACCAGCGGGCTGAGCCTGAATTTTTACCAGCCTCCTCGCACATTCATATGGCAAACAACAGAGGGGTACCATACCAGGCAGCTGCTTTCAAACTTCTATTAACTTGCAGAAAACTCAGGCAGCAAACTGTAGCTTCAGCATCACGGATGGACTGAGCACACTTCAGCAATCCTCTCCAGTCCTCTCAGGTCGAGCCTGGTAGGTATCTGGGCTGGCACCAGCCTCCTCCGACTGCACGCCGGCGGATTTAGTCCAAATTTCCACAAGGCAGAGAAAAAGGCCACCTCAGGCCTTCACGCACTTCCCATGCGAACACTACTCCAGCGCAGAAGCACAGAGCTCCTCTCCTCTCCCAAGCCACAACGCATCTGCCCCCAACAGCCAGGGGCTCTTCTGTCAGTTCGGGCGCTACCCGCTTCCATTGGCTCGCTGAACATGCCAGTCACTTCCTCCGGCTCTCAGTGGTGCGAAAAAGTGCCATAGTCCATAATGCCTTTCCCCAAATTACAAGTGGTCTCCCCATTGGTCAGTCAACTCTGTAGGGTTCCAAGGTACTGATTGGTCCAATTCAGTAGTCCTGGACAAAAATGGAGGAGACAACCAAAACAGTCCCCACTGCAAAAGGAAGGCAGGTTAGAATAACCACATTATCGTTATTATTTTACGTTATACTCAACAAACAATCGCATTCCCCAACGGAACTCCCTCTGCACCACTAGCAATGGCAGAAAGGAGTTATTTTTCCAGCATCCCGGGTGGGACTTGGGCATACAACCACATAGCTCCCCTCCTATTTCAATTAATTATGACTGCAACAGGCAGTCCTTAAAGAGACAGCATACAGAGGCTTCGAAAACACTTACCAGCTGCCCATTTAAACGGCTTTATGCCGATCACCAACCAGGCATGGAGCATAGAACCTAGCTCTGGGAAGCTATTAGGAACCCCCATTTGCAAGGGGTTACATATATATATATATATATATATATATATATATATATATGGCCCAAATCTAGATTCCTCCAATTTTTTATACATCTCAACTTAGTAAGTACCAATTAACCTGGTACAATATTTATAGGTGGGGACTGGAATATTACGCCCCAATTGCAATTAGACAGATCTGAAAACAAGAGAACTGGTCTATCACTGGCACAAAGGGCACTCAAGGGTCTTACAGAGGGAGCGGATCTAATAGATGTGTGGAGGGTGTTAAATGCAGACTCCTGACAGTACACCTTTTTGATTATTTTTTAATCAGTTCACATGTCCTCCCAGGTATTATTGATGCCCACATTCACACTCGAGTAATATAGGATCACTCTCTGGTCTCCTTTATCTGCTTATTAGGACCTGGAATAAGGAGAGATTCCCTCTGGCACTTTAATAATCAACCACTCCAAGTTCCCAATATCTGCGATCACCTTAAAAAATTAATTCTCCACTTTATAAGTACCAACATTGGCTCGGTTACCAAAATATACATCATATGGGAAGCTTTAAAATGTACCTTAAGAGGTGAGTGCATTCTTTTAGCAACCACCCTACTCAAAAAGTTTAAAGCACAAGCTCAGGATCTTTTAGACTCCATCGAGGTCATCGAACGTAATATCAACTCTCGTTCAATGGATGGGATTGAGTTCAGTTACACAAACTGCAGGCACAATGTTCTGCTCTTATGTCCCAAAAGGCCAAGCTCTCTCTTAAGAGAACCAAACTCAAATATCTGGAATCTGGAGAAAGAGCAGGCAAATTACTTGCAAGCAAGTGGAAACCACAAGATTTATACCTGCGATACAACTAACACAGCAGAGTCCTATAACCAGTGATCCGAGGAAAATCGTCTCTGGTTTTCTGCAGTATTTCCAAGTCCTCTATGAAATTCCGACATCTGAAACTCCAGTACTGGAGGATATTGAGAGGTATCTAGATCTGGTTACTCTTTCTAAATTATCGTCAAGCGACTCATCCCATTTACGTTATCTTATTCAAGAATGGGAAGTCAAACAAGCAATCACTAAGCTTTCTCCTGATGAATCTCCAGGGCCAGATGGCTTTTCAGATAATATATACAAAACCTTTTCTATGGAGCTCACATCCTTATTGACAAAGGTTTTTAATTCCTGGTATGGGTCTAGCTTTTCTGATAATAGTTTTCTTGAAGGTCTAATCACCCTCATCCCCAAGTCAGGCCATGATCCTCTTTATCCTGAAAATTACTGTCCCATATCACTTTTAAATGTAGGCATTAAAATTTTAGCCAAAATCCTAGCCACTTGGTTAGGGCCCCTGATGGGTAAACTCATTAGTGATGAGAAAGTGGGTTTCATGCCTGGCAGAACCTCTAGTGATCATATGCGTAGACTACTTCATGTAATAGCCCAAACCAAGAACTCAGATAGTCCAGCTGCTCTCTTTGCATTAGACACAGAGAAAGTGTTCAATTGGATTTCTTGGGATTTTCTTTTTGCTACCCTGTCACGCTTTGGCTTTCCACCTGGGTTTATAAAATGGGTTTGATTGTTATATACCTCGCCGACAGCCCAAATCTGGTGTAATGTAGTTCTCTCTGAATCATTTTCCCTATTGCGTGGTACCAGACAGGGCTGACCCCTCTCCCCTCTTCTTTTTAATCTCTACCTAGAGCCACTAATTCAAAGAGTGCTATCCTCTCATACTATCCAAGGCATCTCAATTGGTAAGAAACAGCATCTTATTTCAGCTTATGCTGATGATTTGTTGTTACATATTGAGAATCCTGTGATTAGTATACAAGCATTAATACAAGAAATGTAATATTTTTCAAAGGTATCATACTATAAACGTAATCTGTCAAAAACCAAACTCTTCCCTTTAAATGGGAAGTGTTTACCCAGTGATGTCAGGGATTATGAGTTGAAGTGGGAGTCAAACTCCTTGACATATCTGGGAATTAAAGTTTCAAGAGAATTGACAACAATGGTAAAGGAGAACCTTACTAAATTATTAAGTATTATAAAGGCTGACCTGGAGAGATGGGGACATTACCCATATCTCTCTGGGGTAGAATCAACATGGTTAAAATGAATGTTCTGCCTTGGATCCTCTACCCTGTAAATATGCTTGGGTTTTACCTCCCTAAATCATGGTTCTCTAACCTGCAAAAATTATTAAATCATTATATATGAAAAGGAAAGTGAACTAGAAGGGCTTGCTTTAAACTCACAGTGCCCAAACTACATGGTGGTCTTTCCCTCCCCTCCTATTTTAAGTACTATGCGGTGGCTCACATTAGTAAATTGGCATATTGGGCTTGTCCATTAAGCACAGCAGACTCTGACTCATACTTGCCTCTCTGGATAGCAATTGAGGAAGCCCTAGTGTCTAAGTTTTCCTACACTCTCCCAGCTCTGGTTTATTCCTCTCCGATATTAATCCCCAAAGAACTGAGAAACAATCCATTGTATAGGGCATACATTGGACCGCATCTAGACTATTGCTCCCCTTTCTGGAATCCAAACCAAAAAAAGACATAGCAATTCTTGAACAGGTTCAAAGGAGAGTAACTAGAATGATTCCAAGATTAACAAACTTGGATTATCAGAACAGATTAAAAGCTACTGGTCTCTTCTCTCTTCAAACTAGAAGATTAAGAGGTGATATGCTTATGGTTTTTAATTTAATAAATTCACCATATCGAATGGAAAAATGTGGTCTAACACTCTTCAAAGGAGACATGTTCTGAGACTGCATAATAAACAGCTTGAAGTAAAAACGTATAAAACCAGCAAAAAGGGAAACTTTTTTCCAATAAGAGCATCCATTGTATGGAATACCTTGCCACAAGAATTGGTAGAGGCAACTAGTGTCACTGTCTTTAAAAACAAATTAGATGTTTGGTTGAGGGATAATAGATAAATAATGTCCCACATAGTGTGGGGAACAGTCTTGATGGGGTCTGGCCTTCTTCTGTTCTTTCCTACCAAGTAAGTAGTAATACCAAGTAATCCAATTGGATGGTATCTCATGGACTTGCAACAGGTTCAAACTTCTCCGAATATTGACTGGCATAAATCTTTGAAACAGCCCCTGTTATACAATCCCCATCTCCAAATCCAAAATGCTCCTATCCCTTCTAAATTTGGGGCTCTGTTGATGGGACTTCAATTAGTAGATATAGCTCCCCAGGGTAGGGTATTACCTTACTCACAATTTTATCATAATATACCCTCTGCTAGTGGGAATGCCTTTAAATACTGGCAAGTTAGGCAAGCTGTAACTGTTTTTATGCACAAATCAGTGGGTATAGAATCTCCCATGATAGAATTGTCCTCTCTTTTGCAGACAGCCGAGCAACCCCATTCTGTTTCTAGGGTGTATCAGGAACTACAAATTCTTGGCCCTCTGTTGCCTCAGGGAACTTGCTTCTACTGGGGTCATAATTTATCTCTTAAAGATGATCCAATTCTCTGGCAACAAATTTGGTGCAACACATATATATTTATAAAACAGGATAGTTAATTCAGTACAACATCATGCACAATCTTTACTTTACTCTGGTTAAACTACATAGGATTGGGAAACTTTTCTCCTCGCAATGTCATCGGTGTAAGGACAATTATAGGGACCTATATCACATGATATGGGCTTGTACAGA
The DNA here is from genome assembly GCA_016271365.2 of Neoceratodus forsteri. Taxonomy (NCBI): domain Eukaryota; kingdom Metazoa; phylum Chordata; order Ceratodontiformes; family Ceratodontidae; genus Neoceratodus; species Neoceratodus forsteri. Next base: position 782,086,001 of record CM057458.1, on the reverse strand, counting down.
GGTTCAGGTATTCTAGAAAGCTATACAAAGTTCATTAGATTCTCAGTTGGGACTGGATCCCCTTTTTTATACCTAAAATCTGTTTACTTAATTACTTCCCTTTTGATACAATTAGACAACAGAAAGCTTATATGGCAGTAATATCTGTTGTGGCCAAATTGGTAATCATGAGACATTGGATAGATGATCCTATCCCCTCTATCCATGAGTGGCATAGAGAAATCCTGTTGGCCTTACAACTTGAGAGACATATAGCCAAGATGAATGATAGGTTGCAATCTTATTTAACTAAATGGGGGACCCTTGATGCCTCATTAGCAACATGGATACCCTAAGAACTTCATATTCTGAGTCAGGATAAGTTTTTTTTTTATTATTATTGCTTATCTGGACCCCTATACTTGGTTCTTATGGGTGGGGGCTTTTGGGGAGGGGTTTTGAAAAGTTGTAAAAATGTTTCATAATGCTTGACACTGTGCATGATAAGGTCTCATATTATATGTTAACACTACGTTTTGTAACATGAGGCTTACCTATCAATGTTAATATGATTGTGGTGTTATGAATAAAGCATACTGAATTTTAAAAAAATCAGCGTAGTCAACTAGGGGGAGAAATGTGGTCTGCACCAGTCTTATTTTTGCTTCAAAGATAAGCAGGTGTTTGATTCTAAAGAAAAGGCCTAACCTTTGTTTTAACTTTTTGTAGAGTTCCTCTATATGTGTAGTGAAAGTTAGCTTGGAGTCAAGCCAAAAACCTAGATATTTGAATTTATCCACTACCTCTAGTAGTTCCACCAGAAGGATCAAAATCAGGGGTGTGGCAGTCATGGAATCCATGCTCGCTGCTTTGGCTTGAGGAGAGAGAAACATAACTTTGGTATTTTTAGCAATGAGCACCAATTTTAATTGCAGAAGGTTTTGTTGCAATAAGTTGAAATTATGCTGCAGCTCTTTGCATGTGAGCTCAAGGAAGGGCTTTGCGACATATATTAGATTACTGTGTCATCCATAAAGAGATGGACATTAGCTGTACTGATCTTGGAGTCAATGTCATTAATGTAGATCGCAAATAATAGAGGTCCCAGGATAGACCCCTGCAAAACTCCTCTCTGCAGTGTTTTGAGTGGGGAGAGGTCACTTTGGGCTTTTACCTGCTGCTGCCTATTTATCAGGTAGCAGGAAAACCACTGCAATGCTGTATTACCAAGGCTAATGGCATGCAACATAAGTAGTAATAAGTCATGGTTGAGAGTATTAAACACCTTGCTCAGGTTCAAGAAGAGTGCACTGATGTGGTTTTTAGAGTCTAAAGCAACTTGCCAATCATATGTCACCTTAGCCAGGGAAAATACCATGCTGGGTTTAGGTCTGAAGCCAGATTGTAGGGGGTTGAGCATGTTGGAGGTTTCCAGAAATTCTCTTAATTGTGAATTAACCAGTTTTTTTGAAGTCATTTTGATAAGATGGGAAGTAGTGATATAGGTTGGTAGTTGTTGAGATCGCTTGGATTACCAATATTAAAGAGTTGGATAATATGAACAATTTTCCATGCAGAAGGGAGGGCCCTTGCAAAATAGGTAAGTTAAAAAGATGGGTAATAGGTGTTGTCAGGAAAAGGAAACCTTGTTTTAGGAAGAATAGATTAAGTTGGTCAGCGCCGGTGCTTTTTCAGTGTCTTGGGACAATAAAAGGTCCTCAACCTGCTTAAAGGAGATTGGGCTAAAGCTAAACTTAATTGCTTGTTTGGTAGCTTGGGACGAAGGGTGGAGTGGATCATTATTGGAGGTTTGCATGAGGAGTTTGCTTGCTGGGGATGTGTCAACGGCTAATCCTGTAATGGCAAAATGGTTATTTAGCTGTTCTAGAATACATTGTTTGCTAGTGAAGATATTGTCACCAGCAGTAATCTTAGAGGGCAAAGATGAAGTGGGACTATGACCTTCTGTTTCCCTTAAGGTTTGCCAAAAGTTTGCATCATTATTTTTGGATGAGTTTAGTGCTGATTGGAAATATTTTGCCTTTTCAGCCCTTATGTGCTTAGTGCATTGGTTCCTTGAGGTTCTAAAAGCCACTCAGTCAGATGGAAGTTTGGTTTTACGTGCTCTTTTCCAAAAGGCATCACTGTCTTGCAGAGCTGATTCAATGCATTTGTAAACCAGGGGCATGTCTTTTGCCTTGTTCTGATTTTTAGTAAAGGTGCATATTTGTCGATCACCTTCTATACCAGGCTCTGGAACAGGTTGCAGACCTCTTTGACTGTAGGTGCAAGAAAAAAAGCTTGCCATCAAATTGGCTTAAGTCCATCAGGAAATCAATGCAATTGAGTTTGCGGTGACTCCTTTTATATTTGAAAATGGAAGTAGATATAGTTTTTAGAAGGCTGTCACACATGCTATGGCCCTATGATCACTTATATCATTGTGAAAAACCCCAGTGTGTGCAATTTTGTGAGGGTTATTAACAGGTATTAGATCAAGAAGGGTGCTGTGTGCAGGGATTTTAGTATTAGGGTGAGTGATGTCAGGTACAAGTTGAGTAAGGCCAAGCACATCACATAAATCTTTTAGGAGTTTGGAGTAAGGAGAATACCAGTCAAGATTAAAGTCTCCTATAATAATCATTTCTGAACTAGGGACATCCAGCAGTTTGTGGAGGTGAGTTAATATTTTAAGGCCCCCCTGACAGTGGTCTGAAGCAACTTGTGATGAGTATAGACTCATTGGATGATGGAGAGACCTTTAAGGTGAGACTTTCAAATTTTTTTGCTCCAGTAGTTCAATCTGTAACCAATATTGTAAATTTATCAGAGACATATATTGCAACCCCACCCCACCCCGGATGGTCTATCAGCCCTAAATATGTTGTGTGAAGGGATGTTAATGCTGTGGTCAGGAGTTAAGGGCTTTCAGCCAGGATTCTGTAATCACTAGCACATCAGGCTTAGAATGACAGATCCAGGCCTGGATCATGTCATGCATTTTGAGTAGACTGCAGGCATTGATATGTAGCAAACGTATGCCTTTTAAGTTTGGCAAATCAGAGAATGCTGCAATAAGTAATGGGGGGCCCAGGATTTAGTTCAGCAGTCCCAGAACATAGTATTAGTAAGAGGAGAAGTTTCTTATGTCCATTGATTATGTATCTAAAGAGTAATAGATGACCCCATTTGCATGGAATAGGAGTGGTTGGAGATGTATTGGGTGCGGCAAGTTTGTGGAGAAGTGATGCATAAATTGCCACTCTGACAGGAAGAATTAAGGGTCCATGATTGTAGTCTGGAGTTATAGGATAAGGGATGATGTACTTCCTTGATAATCAGTGCCCAAGAAGCATTTGGGCTGTACAGTGGAGGGTGTCCAGATAACATTAATAGTCTGATTCCATTGAAAGGAGGGGCTAATAACAATTTCCAAGGTGCTTAGCAAAATAAAACAGCAGAATAAATTATAGAACTCCATGGTCCTTATTGCCACTTTAGGTTGTATTTCAGGGATTGAAGCAGCAAGAAACATCAATATTTAAAACAGGGAGGGAGTAGAGATTCAGCAAATTTTAAATCCGTTGACGAAGTGGACGCGAAGAGGGCACCACAAAGTGATCACTTCGTGTTCTCATTATGACTTTGCATTGTCATTATGCCTTAACATGAAGTAAGGCAAAGTGACAACTAAATAGGTAGCCCCAACACATCACATGGGTTACAGTACTGCAAGTCACATGTTTTAGCCAGGCAGGAAGGAAGTGAGTCACAGAAGTAATTACTTTCACTTTCTCCTTTGCAGTTGTAGAGGGAGAAGGCTTTTTGTTGAGAGAGGAGAGCAGTTTGTGTCTCAGTGCTTTTGTGCAGGAAAAAAAAACAGCTTTTTTAAAAGCAAAATCTTTATTTAGTTTTGTATTTTGTTTGTGATTGTTTTTTTGGTACTGAATTATTTTTTTATAAGTTTTGTTTTGCTTTGTGTGTGCGTCAGTGTGTGTGTGTGTCTGAGAGTGTGAGAGTGAGTGCAGCTGCCGGGTGAAGGTTAGGTGTCGACTCGGGACTCGTTTTTTAGTCGGGGACTTGTGTGCGATGGACCCTGGACAAGGAGAGTTGCTGGCCCATGGCACAGGCAGAGGAGAGGAGTAAGCTCACATTGGGGTGGTCATATGTTGCTGGACCACTCCCATTTCTTGGGTTTTGCTTCCCCCCCATGGAAGCAGTAGCAGCAGCAACACCAGTGCCACTGGTGGCTGCTGTGCATCCACCTACTCCGCCACTACCACCACCACAGGCAGCAGCTGCAGGGGCTCCAGCAGCACCCCCTCCACCACCTCCATAGCCACAGGAGGTGCCCTAGGAAAATGTAAGTGGTCAAAGGGTTGTATCGGGTCCCCCCTGCAGCTCCCCACTGTGGGAGGTTTTTAACTGTGTGGGGGGAGACAGCACAATCATGGCGTGTCATCTGTGCGGTGTGCTGGTGCACCGTCGTCCCTGGAGGACACATTTGGGGACTGGTGGCCAGTGCACACACATGTTGAACCACCACAAGGTGGAGTGGCAGGCTGCCATGGAAGGGGACTGGCATCCACTTGCTGGCCCTTCTGTGGCAGTGGACGACGGCGCTGCTGGGGTTGAAGTTGTGCCTCGCCACCACAGCAGGAGGAGGGCAACTGCAGCAATTGCTCCATTACCACCACTGCCACCACAGCCACCAGCACCATCCTCTCCACCACCACCACTACCTGGGTTTCCACCTGCAGTGGACTCCGCCACAGTGCCTGCAACACAGGCTGACATTGCTTTGGTGTGGGCGGCCCTGGAGGAGAACAATGAAAGGGTAGGTGTAGTGCAGCAGCAGGTAGATCAAATCCATCAACAGCAGCTGCAAATAGTCACAATTCTGCACCTGCTGCTCTAACACCATGGCATCCCACATTAAGGGATTGTTTTCTGGACACCCTCTCCACTACTGTGCTGTACTGTTTTTGTGTGTGTTTTTTTTTTGTTGTTGTTTAATAATACACATTTTCCCTTCTGTAGTTGCAGTGCCTCAGTAATGTTGACTTTTTGTTTTGGAGTGCTTGTGGACAAGCTGTTGTGAGCAGTGCAAGTATGATGTGTAAAATTGCATGTGTGCAGTCAGTGTTGTTTTGTGTGTGTGTGTGTGTGTGTGTGTGTGTGAGACATCAGATATTGTGCAGCGTGTTGCAAACATATATTGCTGTTGCTGACTTATTGCAGGCAGTGTTTATGCTATAAAGAATAGCGAACAGAATACGGTATATTTTATTGTCACCATCATCATTAATGGACTAAGTGATATAATACTTTTTCAGAGGTGTCTGGCCAAAGTGCACATTAGTTACATTATATACTATACTGCACACATAACTTTTAGGAGATCATGTGCTTTTTGTGCTATGATCTCTGCAAAGTCATGTGTGCATTGTGAGTGACTGAGGTGCACAGTGACCCGATACCTCTGAAAAATATCGTATCACTTAGTTCGCTGGCTCTATAGTACTAATAAAATATACATAAGGTATTCTTTGTTATCTTTATTCTTGATAATGCAACAAGTCTTACCATATATATGTTTGCATAAAGCTGTACAATGTATGCACACACGGGAAAGAACAATGACTGCACAAATGCAGTTTAGCACAAAATACTCGCATTGCTCAGTCTTCATGCTGTTTGTGAAACACATAAAATCTGATTCATGAGTCCCGACACAAAGTAAACATTACTGAGTCTCTATAACTATTTTGCTTGTGAAATAGACATGAAAGAGATTCACAAAGTTACAGCATTGCACCCGATATATGGGTGTCTTACTTCCAAGGGAATCTTTCTTGCTCCACATAGTGCAATACATTCCTGTGAAAACCGTCCATAATTTCATTACAGTGTGTCACGTTATGGAGGAATTCCCATTCAGAAAAGCCACCTGAATTATGTCCCTATTTCTCAGCAATATTAGGACATGATGTCAAGGAGAGTGCAGGTGCGTGCTCCATTATAGTGAATGTCTGATTGTCTGCCAGCTTTCTGAATGTTTCTTTATGTTATAATGGTCAGTTTGTGGTGAAATGTGTGGGCACATTTCCAGCAAAAAGAGTCTTGTTAGTGGAAACGTGCCTACATTTCACCACAAAGTGAACCTTATAACATAAAGAAACATTTGAATAGCTGCCGTACATTCACTATAGTGGAACACACACCTGCACTCCTCCTGGCATCATCTCCTAACATTGCTGAGAAAGTGGGGAAGAAGTGGGCGGCTTTTCAGAATGGGAATTTCGTCATGACGTGACACACTGTAATGAAATTATGGGTGGTTTTCACAGAAATGTATTGCAGTAAGTGGAGCAAGAAAGATTCCCCTTGAAGTAAGGCGCCCACATGTTAGGTTATGTGCAACACCATAACTATGTAATGTGGTGAATCTCTGTAAAGCAACAGCACAACAATCTGTTGAGAACTCTGACCTATATTTTGTAATGCTATGTTACACCTTCCTTTACTTACATCCTAACTGGAATGATATGAGAATTTCCAGTAGTTGAGTCTTTCATGTGTGCAATAATGAAAGGAGCATTCCTTTTAAATTGGTGCTGACCAGGTCTTTGTCACTGTTTTCCTCTGCTTTTCTCCATCACATCAGTTAGTTGTTATATATCACTTCCGTTGTAAATTAACATTTATGAAGCAGGCAGTGTTTTATGACACCACAGAACAATATTTATAGAAAAATAGCTGGAAATAAATACAAACCTGGTCAGAACACTATTGAAAGGTGTGCTCATTTATTTTTCATACATGAAAAAAGTAGTCAACTAAGTAAAGCAGGTAGAAATTGTCAAAAGAAGTGTATCATTCAAGTCACGACTCGGAGGTAACTAGTGGCTGTGGCAATGTAAAGTAGCATAAAAAAGTACAGTTCAAAATTGTCACCACATTCTTGCAATGCTACTTTAATTGATAATGTCAGTATGACATCATGAGCTCACAATCACACAACACACAAAATGCATCCTCCTTGTGTGCAGAGAATTGGCAAGTGGTAACAAAGTGAAATGGGATCATTTCAGCACATACAAAGTCTTCCAGAATAAAATAATGACCATGAGCGAACTGTTGCTGGTCCAATGTATGCTGTGATTTGAGCAAATGCAATGTGGTCATCTCAACTGGATGGAAGGGTGCACTTTGTCTGTACACTAATAGTAGCCTTGGTGAGTTGATATATATATATAGATATATATTTGTGTATTTTGTAGGTGAGGGGGGTTGACATGGACATGTACTCATGGTATTGTTCTGTATCACATGTCACAGAAACTGTTGGTGTGCACATTCCAGTGCTCGATGAGAACTTTTTGCGTTGAAATTTGAAATGGATAACTCTCAAGCACATGAAGGTAAGTATTTTTTTGGGGGGGTGGGGGGAAGCATATTTGCAGGTTTGACTGTAATGGTTTCTTATTTTGTTACTTCTTCACAGATTTCATCTGCATCCTTCTGGAGTTTGGTTGTTAATAATGGTCATGGTCTTCTAATGAAATGACTTCTGAGTGTTGCATGTGTGCCCAAGCTTGGGGAAGGTGGGGGACCTGATGTTGAACAACTTGTAAGGATAAGGTCACTTTGACAGAACAACAAAGCATCTGGAATTTTCCTAAAAAAAGAAATGAATGACTTCTTACAACTTAATTGTAGTTTGTCCCTCTCTGGTTCTCATTCTCAAGTCAAGTTACACTTCAAAACCACATCTTGTCAAGTAAAACAGCCTGTGTGCAACTTTTTCAACATTGTCATGGTCAGGGCTGCACAGCTGCAAGTTCAGAATACAGTGCATGAATGATATCTTACAGAAAAAGTTTTGGTGATGTACATGTCACCTAGGTTATGAATCATACTCAGTTGCATTTGCTGCAGTCTTTCCAAAACAATGAAATGGATTAAATAAAATCTTCATACTCACCAGAATGGATTTGAAATGGGTATTCCATAGATTCCTCTGTATGGTACAGCTGCAGTACTATTCCCACTAAGTTTCAGCACAGGAGACTTTTTTGTTAACCTGTAAAAAAAACAAAATAAGTGTACCATATGTGTTTGACCATTGCGGCTATGAAAAGCTACAGAAAACAAAATATGCAACTAAAGGAAGTGAAATAGCATAACAAACAGTACACATACTCATTTTATGGTTTAAATATTAAGAAGCTTTGTGTCTGTGTCTGATGTATGTGGTGGTCTGGATATACACATGCTCAGTGGTGGCAGTGGCTACTATCAGTACTGGTGGTGGTGGTGGTGGTCCGGGGGCAGACGGACTCATGCTCAGTGGTGGCAGTGGCTAACATCAGTCCCGGTGGTGATGGTGATCCAGGGGGTGGATGGACTCATGCTCAGTGGTGGCAGTGGCTAACATCAATCCCGGTGGTGGTGGTCTAGGGGCAGACAGACTCAAGCTCAGTGGTGGCAGTGGCTAACATCAGTCCTGCTGGTGGTAGTCTGGGGGGGTGGACAGACTCATGCTCAGTGGTGGCAGTGGCTAACATCAGTCCCAGTGGTGGTGGTGGTCTGGGGGCAGAAAGACTCATGCTAAGTGGTGGCAGTGGCTAACATCAGTCCCAGTGGTGGTGGTGGTCTGGGGGATGGACAGACTCATGCTCAGTGGTGGCAGTGGCTAACATCAGTCCCAGTGGTGGTCTGGGGGTAAACAGACTCATGCTTAATGGTGGCAGTGGCTAACATCAGTTCCAGTGGTGGTGGTCCGGGGGGCAGACAGACTCATCCTCAGTGGTGGCAGTGGCTAACATTAGTCCCTGTGGTGGTGGTGGTCCACAGGCTGACAGACTCATGCTCAGTGGTGGCAGCGGTTAACATCAGTCCCGGTAGTAGTGGTGGTGGTGGTCCAGGGGGTGGACAGACTAATGCTCAGTGGTGGCAGTGGCTAACATCAGTCCCGGTGGTGGTAGTCCAGGAGACAGACAGACTCATGCTCAGTGGTGGCAGTGGCTAACATCAGTCCAGGTGGTGGTCGTGGTCTGGGGAGGTAAACAGACTCATGTTCAGTGGTGGCAGTGGTTAACATCAGTCCCAGTGGTGGTGGTCTCGGGGGGCAGATAGACTTATTCTCAGTGATGGCAGTGGTTAACATCAGTCCCTGTGGTGGTGGTGGTCTGGGGGTGGACAGACTCATGCTCAGTGGTGGCAGTGGCTAACATCAGTACCTGTGGTGGTGGTGGTGGTCTGGGAGCAGACAGACTCATGCTCAGTGGTGGCAATGGCTAACATCAGTCCCAGTGGCGGTGGTCCGGGGGTGGACAGACTCATGCTCAGTGGTGGTAGTGGCTAACATCCGTCCCTGTGGTGTTTGTGGTCTGGGGTGGCACACCACCTTTTAACAACTTCAGTTAAAACCTGCCAACATTAACCACATCATCATCCTCATAAAGAAAGCTGCCCTCACAGTCATCTATGTCTGAAGTCTGACCACTGGGAAATTCTTTCTCCATTGTGTTGTCATCTATGTCAGTGGTGTGCTGTTTCAGGCAGCCACTGCCAGTGCCACCAGGATGGTCAATTTCCATATCACCAAAACCACCATGACTAGGCTGGGGTACGAATACCAAGGTTTCAATCTGTGCTGGTATGTGCCTCTCATTCATTTTAATGAATGTTAGCAAACTAACATTTTCAGGAGACATGTTTGTCCGACGATCCCTAACTATTGCACCTACTGAGCTGAATACCCTCTCAACACTTACACTGGAGGGTGGGCATGTGAGGTACTTCATTGCCACTGCAGGCATCTCTGGCCATTCACTGACCTTTCCATGCCAGTACAAAAGAGGATATTCAGTTATTGTCAGATGCCTGTCTTCAGACAAATATGACTCAACCATTCTCTGTGCCACACTAAGTCCAGTTGTTGATGCATCATCCTGTTCTCCCGAATCATTTATTTCACAAATACCCACTTCTAACAAAGCCTCCCAAAGTGGGTTGACGCCAGCCACTTTGGATGACAGACCACCTGGAACTGCAGTCCCCTTTTCCTTGCAGGATATGCTTGATGGTTCTCCAGGTATACCTTCAGCCGGATTATGCTGCTGAGGTTTGCTGACCTTGGCACATGACTTCTATGCCCCATGAACCAAGCGCACCAGTTGACCACTCATATATTTTACCTGTTCAGGCCCTTCCTCCAGTACTGATGCAATTCCTCATTTGTATCGTGGGTCCAGCATTGTTGCTATGGCAAAGTTGTTACTACACTGAATGCTCACAATGTGGCGATTCTGGTCAAATACTGTCAGCATGTATTGCAGCAACATACTGCTACCACCATCTCTGGCAACATCAAGGCCATGCTGTACATTCATCAATGTCTGCCTCAGCACCCAGAGCAGTGGAATTGATTGGTTAATGGAGGCAGACTCGCCACTCAGTGCCTGTGTGGCATGTTCAAAAGGCCGCAAAATTGTTATTACAGAGTCCATGAGGCGCCACTCTTCAGTCTTCATAGACATGAAGGCCCCGGAACTGTCACTGCTAGTGTGCTTCACAAGATATTCTGAGATGGCTTTGTATTGTTCATACAACCTCTTGGCCATGTATAAAGTGGAGTTCCATCGGGTGACAACTTCCAGCTTCAAGCGGTGCTGAGGCAGGCTGTTTTGTACCTGCAACTGCTGCAATTGGTCACGGGTCTTACCCGATCGTGAAAAGTGAGAGCAGATACATCGTACAATGGTCAGCATTTCCTTTACATCATGGTGCTGCAGAAACTCCTGCACCACAAGATTTAAACAATGGGCCATACATAGAACACGAATAAAAAAAACACCATTCATGATGCATTTCACCACATTTGACCCATTGTCACTTGCTATGTACCCAGTTCTCAGGGACAGGGGATTTAGCCATTTGGCAATTTCAGTCAGTACCACATCCAACATGTTCTCACCAGTGTGAGAACAGGTCACATCGTGCATAGCAATTGTTGCATGCTGTCGAATTCCTGGAAGATTGCTACCACGACAATTCACCTTACTGCACTGATTATTCACACTACCAACATCACAAACAACCCCCAGCACCTGTGCCCAGTGTGCAGTTATACACAAATATGAAATCTCTGCTGTTTAGCCACTTGTCCACATATCCATACTTAAATGAATGAATGGAGAGGAGGAATGTTGAAGGGCATGTCTTACTGAGTCAGACACAGTGAGGAACAACTCGGAGACAGCACGGGTAGAAAACTATGTCCTGGATGGGACTTTCCATTTTGGACAGGCACATGCAGCAAACCACTGGAACCCAGAATTCTTCACAAAGGAGAAGGGAAAAAGATCAATTGCAAGCATTTCCGTTACAGCAGCATTAAGTTCACGTGACACTGTATGATTGGGGGGGTACTTCAGCTTATGAGCAAAAACACTCTGTAACATGGGCTGACTTAAACGTTTTACATGGGTTGTGATCACAAATGGTTGTGCTCTGTGACGAATGACATTGGAAGGGGGTGGAGTGTGGATGTGTGATGAAGGCAGTTGCACAGGTGATGATGACAAACAGAGAAATGCAGTTATTTTGGCAGATTTGCCAACCGGGGTTGATGTACCACTTGCACTAGACATACTGCATTCACCACCACAAGCACCACCACCAAAACTGCTACTCTCACCAGCACTGGACAACATTTCAAGGTCATTATGCTCCTCCACCTCATCATGCCTGTAGTAATCCTCTGCTCTTATTATCTCATGACTGCACATGTTTAATTTACTACTGGACTTAACAGTCATGGAAGGGGATAACATGCTTTTTATGGTTGCTGGTGATGAGGGTGAATGCCCCTCTGTGGTATTAGCTGCCAGCTTGTGCTGGGTCCACAGTGCCATATGCCTATTCTTAAGATGCATATGCTGTCCTCCTGTGCCCAGATGGCTCCCCTTTTTTACCTCAACTCACACGCACATGGCAAACCTGGCAGATTGCAACTAATTCATCATTTGCATCTTGAACAAAAAAATCCCAAACAAGGGATTGCGATGTTCTACTTTTAACATATCCATGATGCTGCTTATTTAACTCTGATCTTTAAGCACTGAAGTGGGGGTGGGGCATGTGATGTTTCGGGCACTGCACACCTGGACTGCAACTGACCACCAAGACTACCTATCATTATTACTGGGTCATCATCACCAACTAAAACTGGTAAATCACAAGTTTTTATGGGGGGGGGATTCCTGCAAACAGACTCTGACACAGCCACTTTGAATTTCTTTTTTCTCCAGTTCCAAACTGGGGTCATTTACATCATCATCATATTCATCAACATCACACACATCCACATCTTCTGCTTGGATGCTAGCATGTGGACTGCATGTTGCAACAACAGCGACATCATCATCATCATCACATTCATCATCAACATCTATATCACCATCACCTGATATTTTTTCACCATACTGTGAATCACTGCATGGAAAATGCGTGACATTAACCACCATGGTGAATGGAATATCACATTGTATGCTATCACTGACATGATCATCAGAATCCTCGGGTTCAGTTACTGGGATGTTACTGGGAAGTATGACATCATCTACGCTGCCACTCACTTGCACTGCTTCATACTCCATTATATTTTTGGACACAGTACACTAGTCAGAATTCGAACTTGAGGAAACAATACTAATACTACCACCACCACTAACTCTAGCACCACCGGCTGGGAAAACATCATCTCCTCCAGCTGTGAATGAAGCTACTGATTGGGCTGTAAAAAACATTGCAGGAGAAATACCTTTCCTCACATCAGCAATGCACTTCTGCATCTGCGTACTACCATGCCCACAGACTATTGTACTGCCAGCAATGCCATGGCGAGAACCAGCTTTGCTCGCATGTCTCTTTGCAGGCATTTGGGTGATCAACAACAATATTATAAACAAATTTAGATTTTGGTACATTCACTCTCTGATTGTGGGGTCGCTGGATGTGAAGACAAAAAAAACAACTGTGGCTTCAGCAACAGATAGAGACTGTCATGCAATGAAAACAACTTCAGTAACCAGTGGTGCTGATGAGGTCACAAAAACAATCCAATCTGGTAAAAAATTCCTTTTGCTGGTGGGGGTAGGGGGAGCACTGACTGCAGATTTTTATGGCAGTACAAGCAACAAAACAAAGAACAGATACCATAATCACAGTACAAAATCAGGCAGCTGCAGTGGATAGCAGGTTCACACTGCTGAGCCTGCAATTACACTAGTCTGTGGCACAATAAAAGGTGTATTATTTGATGTCACGCAACACCACTCACACATACACAGACACAAACACAACAGTTTGTCTACATGGTGAATGAGTAATGCCTAGCAAATTGAAAAGTTCAGTAATATGCCACGTATCGTAATGTAAAGAACCAGAAATTATGAACTGTTGCACCAGATCCACACAACACACAATCAGCAAGAAAATGTCAACAATTACTGACAATATTATTGTGTGTACATTAACACAGTCAGTTATAGTATATAACAAAAATATAACCAAAAAGCAAAGAAATCACTATTTCCCCATCTTAAATCTACCTACACCACAGATATGCCCCTCCCCCAAAGCACACTGTCACTGTCTTTCACTACACACACTCAATGTTGTACATTAACATTCAAAATCCACACAAAAACAAAAATGCTCGATGATATGAGCACAGGAGGGTTTCCTGCACTCGATGAACTAAAGGTGGAGCCCCACAAAAATGCAAAAATGTTTTTTTAACAGCTTTTAGAAGGTTTCAATCAGAGACAGCTCTCAGAGCACACTGTCTCCTATTGCTTCCTCCATACACTACCCCGAACTGAGGCTGTGCAGATCAATATAGAGCCAATGTCACCTGAAATCCCATGAATCACTGCAAAATTCACTTTCAGAGCTCAAAAATAAGGTGAAGTGAAGTGCATTGTTTTCAATGTACTTTGCTTAAGATTTTGGTGAAGTAGTGGTCTGGGAAGGCAGAGTAACGCGAAGTCATTGTTTTCAATGGACTTCACAGTACTCATGATAATGCAAATTACTCTACTTCACATTGTGGAGCACTCCATGAATCCACCTTTACTCCGTGAATCACTTTGCGGAGCGGATTGAGCCACTTCGCCCACCACTAGGAGGGAGGGGTGATTATGGAGATTTCTAGAAAAAAGGAAATGTGATATCGGAATCTAAAGGACTTAAAGGAGCAAAAGGATTGAGTGTGGGATATTGGAATGTATAGGATTCAAAAGAGCAAAATGATTGAGTGTGGGAAGGAGATCCCTCTAGTGGTCTAGTAGTATAGGGTGCAAATGGGAAAATGGACACTTAATATTTTTGGCCTGCAACATTCAATATGTCAATATGTCACGTGACTAATAGCAGGTATAAATGTAATGTACCAGATAGGGCAGGTGGGTTGAATGAGGATAGGGATCCAGCGTGCAGCACCGGAGGGAACCAGCTTGATTAATCACACAGCAGTCAAACCCTTGAAACCTGCAGAGATTGCATCTGAAATACTGCGGTACAAACAAAGTTCAGGAGCAAAAGGGTGCCAAATTTTAAAGTTGAGCCCAGAATAATAGCAGGGCAAGATCTCCAGTGGGGTCCTGGCTGCTTACTCTGTACCTGTGCTGAGTGTTCTTGTGGGTGGGTGGGTGGCTGGCAAGGAGCTGCATGGAGGACTGCAGAGGTAATTCTGAGGGAAGGGACTAGGGACAGAAATGGGAGACACAATTAATAAATGAGCTGGCTGAGAGGCAGGTGTTGCAGCACAAGTTACAGGGGGAAGAGAGGAAGGAGGAGGGGGGAAGGAACATAGAAAAAGGAAAAAGGAAAATAATGCAGTTTTTAAGCTACAAAAAATCATCTTGAACTATATGATAAACTCTAGTCTTAAACAGCTTAATTAATCACAATGCAGTCAAACCCTTAAAAGCTATAGAGCTTCTGTCTGAAATACTGCAGTGCAAACAAAGTTCAGTAGAAAAAGGGTGCCAAATTAAAATGTTGAACCCAGAACAATAGCATGGCAAGATCTCTGTTAGGGTCATGGCTGCTTACTCAGTACCTGTGCTGAGTGTGCTTGTGGGCGGAAGGGTGGGCTGGTGAGAAGCTGCATGGAGAGCTACAGAGGTAAGCCCAAGGGAAGGGACTGTGCTGAGTGTTCTTGGGGTGGGACGGCAGGCTGGTGAGGAGCGGCATGGATGGCTTTAGAGGTAGGCCCAAGGGAAGGGACTTTGCTGAGTGTTTCTGCAGGTGGGAGGGCAGGCTGGTGAGCAGCTGCACAAAGGGTTGCAGAAGTAAGCCAGAGAGAAGGATCTGGGGAGGAGCTGCACATAGTGCATAAACAGTGCTAAAAGTACTTTTGAAACTTGCTGTTGGGAATCCAGAGGTTGTGCAGATCCACGCTACTTCTGGGGTCAGCTGGGCATATGAATAACTTGACCTTATGAGAGCAGGTGAGCACAGCAGAGGCCAGTTCAGCAGATGTGACTGAATATCAGCTGGGGATGACTGAGTGACTGCCATTAAACTTTGATACAGGTCTGTTTTGAGGCGAGCACTACACCTTAATTGTATCTCTCTCTGAAATCTATAGGTGTAGTAGGAGGGCTCTCCCACATCTGGCATCTATCAGTTAGTTGATTTATAGCGTTTCATAGCTCATACTAAAGTATGGAGTTGTCTGGTCAGGCTATACCAAATTTAAGGGCAGGAGAGAGCATTCATAAAAGTGTAAGCTGTAAAATGTATGAAATCAAACCTTCATCACAAATATTATCCCTTTTCATCTTCAGAAAGTGCACAGCACTCTATGGCTTACAAATAGAACAATATGATCATGGAGGACCACAATCATGCCTTAGAAATCCACAAGTTAGAAAATGTTTTAGAACACTGTGGTTGAAAAAGAAACCTTGCTGCTAATTTCTAATAAGGATGGTGATGTGAAACAAAACCCCAGAAAAAGAGACTGGAAAAACACAAGCAAATGTCCGAGGAACTGGTTAGAGTCAATAAAAGATGAAGAGAGAAGACCACTCAAGCATTACCCAAAAAGTATTTAGAATGGTGCATAGTTAGACCAAAAGACAACAAAAGGGTCAGAGAGCAGAAAATGATAATTTGGCACCACTCTACCTACAGAACCCTCATGAGACATTAGCCCCAATAAAAGCTATCATTTAAATGCCCCTTCAGCAATCATAATTCCATTAATTACACCCACAATAATGTGCATGAACCTCAACATAAGAAGCAAAAAAAATGTAATTGGTGTTCAATCATTCAATACTCAGATACAACTATTTGCAGGCATTATTATTGAACACTATGGTCATGTGTTTTTCAGAGGCAAAAATCCAGACTATAACAAACAGACTTTGTAACATTCTGGAAGGAGCAGAAGTGAATCCTGTAATAGACGTACACATTGGCACTTATGATGTAGGGAAAAAAGAAATGAGAGTGACATTCAGAAAAATTATAAACAACTGGGGAACACCCTGAAAAAAGAAAGACTGTAAAATTATGCTGGAGGTTCAATCCATACCTCATGCCACTAGACACAAGCAGATTGCCATAGGTAGAATAAATAAAGGGCTTTATGACCAGTGTCTTGTAGAGAGTTTTCTTTCAAGAAATGGGGCTCATTTATGGTGAGGAATCATTTAAAGGCTCATGGCAGACTTCATCTGAATAAACATAAGGCTGATCTGCTGGGGATTAAAACCTGCAAAGCAATTGAAAACTGTTTAAACTGACAGGGATGGGGCAGCAGGTACATTTCATGGTCAAACAAGAAATGTAATAAGTTGCCTGAATGCTAAGCCCAAAACAGATATTCAACAAAGAAATTGCAAAAAAAAAATAGAAAAGAAAAATGCAGGGGTGTGGTGGTGGTGGTGTCTCCTCTTCAATGCAAGAAGCATACAAAATGAAAAGGAAGATCTGGAGCTGGTTATTAAAACATACTGTCCAGACTTTATTTGGATAACTGAGATCTGGTGAAATTCTAGCAACCAATCGGATAAAAATGTTGATGGCTACAAACTATGTATGCAAGACAGATCTAAGAGAAAGGGAGGAGATAGTGCAATTTGTGTAAACTCAAGTATTAATATGTTAGATACAGTATTGTGAACAAAATAAAAAAAAAAAAACTACACAACTATGGATAGTCATACCAAAACACTAATATTTGTTCTTTAGTACAGACCGCCAGATATACCAGCAACAGATAACCATGTAATACTGCATGAGATAACCAATTTATGTGAATATGCAGATACTATTCTGATGGGGGATTTTTATTTATCAGATATAAAATGGACTGAACTGTCAGATACCACAACCATAGCCAAAGGGTTACCTAAAATTACAGAATAATATAATCTAATACTATATATCTACAAGCCTATATATTTAGCACATTTGAAGTGCTAGTGGGTACATAAATTATGGACAAGCCATTTGCAAACAGTGATCACTGTATAGTCAATTTTAGATAAAAATGGGAAATAAATAGATTTTGGTACAATCAAAGTTTCTCTACATCATGAAGTAAACCCTATAGCTATATTAGAAGAACTATCCAAACTCAGCTGGAATGAGATACTGGTGAGTTGATCAGAGGATAATGCATAGAATAAACTCAGAGAGTCTTATCAGATACTGTACCGAAAGTTAAGAAATAGAATAATAAAGTATGGAGACCATGATGGTGTAATTAGAAAATTAAACATTTAATCAATAAAACAAAAGCTTACTAGAAATTCAAGACCAGAGATAAATGGCAACTATAGCTAGATTTTAAATAAAATAAAAAATGTGTAGGTCAAAAATTAGAAAATGAAAAAAGAAAATGGAAATAAGTTTTGCATGAACTGCAAGTATATCAAACTGTAAGCAGCTCTATGGTTATAGCAACTCATTAAAATACACCAGTAATGATGTAGGATCATTAGAACTAGACACCAAGTTAATAATTTCACTAGGAAACATGGCAGTGGCTTTTAATAGTTATTTTTGTTTGGTATTCTCAAACACATCAGCCACTAATACCATACAATTAGACTCACAAGCTACTTCTAATAATATACCTAGCAAGACAAAAATATCAGAAATAGAAACTGTGGAACAAATTAAAAATCTGAGCCAGAATAATTCACCAGAGCCTGATAACATATCTCACAAAATGTTAAAAATAATGAGCAAATACATCTTACATAAATTGCAAATTATATTCAACAAATCCCTCAATGAATCCACAGTTCCCTCTGATTGGAAAAAGCACATGTGGTACCCATCTTTAAAAAGGAAATAGACTGGAAGTTTCAAACTACAGTTTAACATCTATTCCAGGAAAGATCATGGAAAGCATCTTAAAAAATCTTAACAAAGAGTTATTAAAAATCCTTAATTTTGATTCACATTCAAACAGGTTTGTGGAAAAGAAATAATGTCTAACCAATCTTTTGTCCTTTTATAAAATGCTAGCAAGGAGCTGGGATATGGCTGCCCTGTTAATATTGTCTGTCTCAGCTTCCACAAAGCATTTGATTTGGTCCCACATTGGCTGATATTAATAACTTAATGTCTCTTCCTGTCAGTGATCAACTATTTAAATTGATCAAAGAAAGGTTGAACAAAAGAACCCCGTGGGTGGTTATAAAGGATTATGATTCCAGTTGGGGGTTGATTACCACTGATATGCCACAAAATCTGTTTTGGGTCCTATACTTTTTCAGATCTTTATTTTGGACCTGGAAACTGGACCTGCTAAATGGTGTGAAAAATATGTGGACAACTCCAAGCCAGGAGAGCATGAATGGATGATGAAGAAAAGGGCTTTTAGATCTGATTTAGACAAGAGAATGGTTTAGGAAATGGGTCATGTAATTCAGCCTAGACAAATGTGAGGTTATCCACTCAGTAAAAATCATCTGTTGGGAAGTAAACTGAAAGTACAGAAAAAGATCTGGGAATCATGGCTGACAATAGTTTTAAGTCATCTAAGCATTGCTTCAAAGTTGTCACCAGAGCAAATAAAGTTCTCTGGTCTATTAAACAGAGTATCTTGAAAAGAGATTCTGCAATTATTTTCCCCTTGTACAAAGCATATGTCAACCTACACCTAGATTATGGCTCTCAAATTGGCCCCCCTATGTTTAAATGACACCAATAAGATAGGGTGAGTTCAATGAAGGATAACTAAAATATTTCACAGATTATGGGATTATTCACATGAAGAAAGGTTAAAATCACTTAACCTGATGCTGCTCCATACTAGGAGAATCAGAGGTGATTTGTTATTTCTTTATGACATAACCAGTGACCCTGATTTAATGGTCAAATTAGACCTGGAATTTAAACCCAATATTGCACATAAATGGGGACAGACACTCCAATACAGAAGAAATAGTTTTAAAACTTTTAACTCAGAAGGGTAAAGAGTCTGGAATATCCTACCCTTGCAAACAGTAATGAGCAAAAACAAGCAGGATTTTAAAATAAAGACTGATATAACTCATCAGCAAAACAAGTAACTTAAAATATCATATACTATAATGGATGGGGAAGTGTACTTAATGAGAAATTAATGGTTGCCCAAGGTGTGAGACGCTACATAAACCCCAAGGGTGAAGCCCAAGGGGTTTGTTAAAGCATCCCACACTGAGGGCAACCATTCATTTTGAATTTAAGCACACTTCCCCATCTTTTATTATTTATAATTGCTGAGCTGCAATTTTTTTCTAGCCTTCGTCTAGTGTCTCTGACTCCCTAACACACACACACTCACTCACTCACAGACACACACCCACACAGGCATGCACACACTTTTTTTTTACAGCTGCTTATTTAAAATTTCTGGTCAATTTTCGTATTTCTATTTATTTCACAGTTGCAGTCTTACTGCAATTTAAGATGTTAGAGCTCTTCCCGCTGCCACTTCATGTTCAGTGCTGACGTGGAGTGACAGGATCAACCAGATAGCGAGCAAGACTCGGAGAAATTCTGCAGTGTGGTTTTTAAATGGTAGGATGAACCAAATAGTTTTTTAGGATAATATATATATATTTTTTTTAAAGAAAAGCGATGAATTGGCAGCTCCTCGCTAAGCGACTGAGGAGCTGCAATGTTTGGGAAACTGAAAGCCCACCCTGGACCACACACACAACGAATGAGGGAATGGGTTTTCATGATTGACTCAGCACATGTTTTAACGGGAAATTATAACTTGGTCAGGCAATGTGAAAAATTGCTCACCAGTTATTATATTGAAATAACAAGGAAGCTGTTATTATGGTTTTCAGCTCTTACAATCCATAATATGATGGGTAGTATATGGATTCCCTGCTCCATGTGAGTAGGTGATTGTGGTATACTGTAGTCCTCTAAGCAGTGCCATATTCCCTTTGGGTCAATATTATTCTTTTTATTTATAGTTTATTAATTTTAACAATAAGTACAAATGCACAGGAGCTTGTCCAACAGCAAGTAAGACCCTTGCCAGAGTATACACTATTCCATTGAAATACACTCTAAGAGTATCAATGAAAAGTGACCACTTGCAGCAACTCTGAGTAATAAATACCTAAAACTCTTACATACAAAAGGTAATAAAAAAAAGTGCACTAGTCTCTTCTCCATCAGCCACTACAGCAGGAACACATAGTTCTGAAGTCCCCACCACCACCAGTCAACCCCAACAGTTGAATCAAGGGAGTGAGACTGAGTCACAGAAAAAGCAAAATGTAAATGGCAAATGGCAGAAGTGGGGGAGGAACATCCAAGGTCCCCATATTAGAAAGAATAGCTTCATCAGGAATAAAAAGGGAGAAGGACCCTGGACAGATGGGAAATTCTCCACCCCCAGGCACTATATCAACCTTCCAAAGCCATCCTGTGAAAGGCCCTACAAATAGTCCATGGGGACCCATACATCACTATTTTACTGGAACTGTGTGGGGGGGCAACCATACCAATCCCTCTGGCATAGATATCACCAAGTAATCTAAAAATGGCCTCCAGACCAAAACAAAATGATCGTATTTATCTTGAGCAATATGTGACATCCGTTCAAAATCCACTACTCTTAACATATAATCAATTCAATCACTTGTTTTCTGTACATCAGTTGATCTCCATCGGTGCACCAATAAGCATTTGGGCTCTATAATAGCAGTCATGAACCAAGCCCATTGATATGCATTGATCTGGCCCAGTTTCTTTATATTCCCCAGAGCTAGCAGGGAAGCATCAGCACTTACTATAATACCCATAACTCTTTTTATGGAATGCATTGTTGCTCTCCACCATGACACTATTTTGGGATATTCCCACAATATATGCAGTAACGTGTCCTCATTCCTATCACCCCGCCAACATCAAGGATGTGGCACCAGCCTCATCAGGTAGAGGGAAGCTGGAATACAATGCCATAACAATAAGGATTTTAAGTTTATTAGTCAGCCCGCTACATCTTTACAAGTATTGTAAGCATTGGCCCAAACCCTTTTCCACTCCCCGTCCCTGATCGGATGGTCTAACATCTGTTCCCATCTCAACTGCACTTTGCTTGTTTCTGGCGCCATAAGATCCCTGAGCTTAGTGTATACCAACCCCATCTAAGGGGGGACCAGAGACCCCTTAGACAGTGTTTGTTTCCCAAATATCTCTTCCCAAAGCCCAAAAGGAGGACGATAAAGTCCCCTATTAATGTAGAATATACCAAGTGTCTTATCTACAATGATGTGTCAAAGGGAGGGAGAACTTTTGCTGCAGCACTTGAAAAGAATTAAAATGATCCAAACCAGAAGTAAATAAGTCCCCACCCACCGCACCTCTTTCTCAACGCAATATTTACAATAGAAGTTTGAAATCACGGTCTTTAAGCAAGGGTTATTCCAAATAGGCCATAAAGTTAGGGGCCTGAGCCTGAGCCTATATATTTCTGACTGAGCTTCCATACATGGGTGGCACATGCCCATGTAGGTAACAACATTGAGATATTCTTAGTAATCCACAAAGCACATTTGGGGGCATTGACAGCCCCAGTCCCTCTACAGGGCCAACCATTGAATTGTGTCCTTCCAGAGTTTTGAATGAAACCAGAACCAAATGTGGCAGAGACCCACCATGATATAATACCCTTGGAGCCATAGTGCTGCAAAGCCTCCTTTCTAATGAGGGGCCATCAGTCTGGATCTGGAGAGGTGGGGCTTCATTCTCTACCAATAGAAGGATGAGAGTACGATTTGAAACTGCTTCCACCAGCTGTCCAAGATCTTCAAAGGCAAATATCACAGAACATATAGCACCTTAGGTAAGAAGAGCATTCGGACAGCCTGGATTTTGCCCCAAACTAATAGGTGTAAGTGCTGCCACCACCCCACATCACTCCTTAGTTTCTCCAGGATAGGGCCATGATTTAAGGAGGTCCATTCAGCCAAATGAGGGGAGATATCAATTCCCAGATATTTCTTAGGGTCTGAGGGCCAGTGAAAACCAGAGGGGGGAGTTCCACAGAGTCCCCTTCCTTTGAAGGGAGCAAAATCATTTTTGTTTTATTCCAGTTATTCTGCAGACCTGACAAGGAAGTAAAATGATCAAGCAAATGGACAAGCTTGGGGAGGAAAGTCTCAATATTTCTTAAGGTTAGCAGAATATCATTTGCGAATAACATCACCATATAAACTCAGGAATCCACTTGTATGCCTTCAGTGCCTAGGGAGTGCTTTATTCTCTGGGTCAAGGGCTCTATAACTAGCAAAAAGAGGGCCAGGGAGAGGGGACAATCCTGTTGGGTGCCCCTTCCAAGCAAAAAGGATGGAAATAGCCTGCCATTGGACAGTAGCAACACATGAGGAGATGAATAAATATTTTGGATCCATCATTTAAAATGCAGCCCAGATCCACATTTCTCCAACACCACATGGAGGTAAGGCCACTCAGCTGAGTCAAAGGCCTTTTCTGTGTCCAGTAAGACCTCTGATGATGTTACAGATAGTGGTGAAGGAAAACAGAGAAGATCATCCAGATAGCGGATGTGATCCACCTCATCTCTCCCGCCCACAAACCCCACTTGGTCCAGATGGATAAGCATGTATAAGACTGGTGCCATTCAGTTAGCTAACACTTTTGCCAATGGCTTGTGGTCAACATTTAGCAAAGACACCAGATGATAATTAACACATAAATAGGGGTTCTAATCCTTCTTAGGTAAAACAGAGATGAAGGCATCACACATCATTGGAGGCAGTTCCCTATGTTGCCAAGCAGACCCTATAACCTCTATTAGCAATGGGCAGATCTCGTTCAGCACTACCCAATAGAATTCAATGGGGAGCCCATCAGGTCCCAGACTCTTCCCTACTTGTAGCTGTCCAGTGGCTACCTTTACCTTCCTGGATGTAATAGATGAGTTCATCATCTGCTGGTGCTCCTCTGAGAGCGGGGGAAGGGACAAAGAAAATAAAAAAGCTTGTATGTCCCTTGTCAGCCCATTCTAACTCCCCCCCTTTTGGTGGAGTATAACTGACAATAATAGTCATGCAATGCCTTATTAATCCCTTCAGGGTCTAAGATCACTTCATTGCCCTCTCTAATCTCTGAAATTACCTTAGCACACTCCATCTTCTTAAGCCTATATGCTAACAGGTGACCTGCCTTGTCACCTTCTTCCCAAAAGGCCTGTTTAGACCTGTAAATGCCTAGCTCTGCCTGCTACATATTCAGCATGTTAAGTTGAAAATGCAAGTCCTGGATCTGCTTCAATAGGGAGGGATCCAAGCAACCCACTTCATGCTGTGTCTACAAGGCCTCAAGTTGGGTCATCAGAATGTAAATTTGAGCCTGGCGCTCCTTCTTATGAGCTACAGAGTACAAAATAATTCTGCAATGTAAATAGGCCTTAAGGCCCTCCAAAATCCACTGAGGGGCTACAGCACCTCTATTATAAATCTTTAAATACTCTGAGACCTCTTTTCTCAACCACTCTTGAAAGGAATTATCTGACAAAAAGCTAACATTGCACAACCAACAAGAAGTTTTGTCCCTTCCCTGCCCCTGGGTAAACATTCAGGTCACCGGGGAATGATCAGAGACAATAATAGGCTCTATGGCGACCTGCAAAGACTGTTTCACCAGAGTCTTGGATGCCAAAATTAGGTCTAGCCAGCTATACATCTGATGAACTGTTGAATAATATGTATAGTCCCTGACCGTCAGATTGTGGAGGTGCCAAATATCCCATAGATCCTGATCCTCCTCAGCAGAGACAAAGCCCTGGATTCCAGTGTGCTCCACCTGGTTGGTGTACCATTCAGATCATAAACCAGATCCAGGACCTAATTCATATCCTACCCCACACTATTAACTCTCCCTCAGCCCTCTCCTGATGCACCTGCAGAACCTTGTGAAAAAAGGAGGCTCCATCCTCATTCAGAGAATAGACAGAAACTAAGGTATAGAAGTTACTGTCCATTATACCAGTCACAAAGAGCCAATGGCTATGAGGATCTTTAACCACCTATTTCTTCACCCAGTTAAGACCTTTCTCTATGAATATTAGTACCCCCCACTTTTTAGAGGACTAAGATGCCACATACAGCTACCCCTTCCAACTGGGTCTTAAGAGATCTACTTCTTTCACCAGTAAATGGGTCTCTTGCAAGAGCACAATAAGTCCCCCCATTTCCTAGGATAATTTCAAATTCACTTCCTTTTAACAGGACCATTCATGCCCCACACATTCCAGAATACTACTTTAAATGGACCCATACCTCAAGCATCAACTCTCATACACGCCCCCTACTTGACTCCCCCATCCCCCATAGTGGAAAGTCTATAGAACCACTGCTCCATGGTAGCAGACTAGCAACATCAAAAAGGAGGATACTGTAGTAATGACAGTAACAGTAACCAACCCCCCCAAACTCCCCATAAACTATTTGCAATAAAGCAGAAAAATATACATAACATCACCATAACTATATATCCTCTCAGGTACTCCCAGGATCATGCATTTTGTCCCCTTTTAGCTACACAATGATGACCCAATAATTTCCCTCCTCCCTTTCCCCAGTCTTCCCCTCGCATGCAAGGGGAGGCATTTCTCGCATATCATGACACTCCTGCAATAGCCATTCAGAACATTCTGGAAACAACCTATATCCAGAACAGCCACAATTTCTTGTGGTTGACCACCCCAGCTGTACCATGTCCTACCCATATGATCCATAAAGAACCCACATACCTTTCCTCTGTATATGTACAATGCATTAAGGCATTGCTCCCCACACAAAGACAGAGGTCAAGGCTGTAATATAAAACAACTACCTTCCCTTCCAATAATATCATCCCCAGACCCCCTCTTGTCTTGCATACCCCCATGCTTACTACTAGCTTGGGAGTGGTCTCATACTACTAATATAAAACAACCCCCCAGATAAAGAGATTAGAGACCCCAATGTCCAACCAGTACTGCAACTGGGGTATAAAGGTGATGGCAGGTAGTTGGCACAGCATCCCATGGTCTCTTCAGATGATCACCTCCTCCCCCAGCTGTTAAAATAAAGCACCTATCCCAGCTGGAGTGAATATACTAGGCTCATCCCCTCCAGGAAAGGAACAACCTTGATGCACCGGGTATCTCAAAGGGGAAATCACTTCTATGCACCACGTAATCCTGCACACTCAACTAAAGTGCAACCCTTGTGCCCCAAATTCGTGCACTCTCCCCAGTGGAAAAAAAAAACACATAGCTGAAGGATAAAATAGAAATGGAGGGTGGTGTGCAAGGCTGTGGACTGACTCATCCTTTCTGACATGTGCTTCAGCATGCTGCAGCACCCCATCCCCACCTGTCTGATCTCCTAGTAATTTCCCATCTCCCCTGGCAAGCAGAGATTGCTGTCTCCTCCCTAACTCTGGTACAGCCTCATTCCTAATGCTACCCAATTTACAGCAAAAAGTTGCCATCCCAAGATTGTTTTAAACAAGGGTTAAGCCTTAAACTTGAACTGTGCCATAGTACCTCCCCCAATATCCTCCCTTACCTTCAGCTACTAACTGCTGAGGTAGCCTACAGAACGGGTGCAATTATGTAAATTCCCCATTCCTCAGGACTGGGTTATCTACAGAGCACCAGAGGTCACAAGGGCAAGACAGCCCATTGTTACATCCACTTCCATGTCCTCAATCATGAAATGGCTCTTGTACCCCAATTATCAAACCCTCACAGGACAAAACACCAAACTCAAATCTAAGAAAGGAACAGGAGTTCAAGGGTCAAAATTGCAGACTACAGTATGTCATCTCATTCCATGTACGCAGCTATTGCCCTCTGATCACCCCCCCATTCAAGCCCAAACTCCTGGTGTTCCCCAACCCCCCTTGTCATCAGCTCACACTCATCCATCCCTCCTACTAGAAAACAACATCACCCCTCCCCCCATAAAAAAAACAAGCTTGC
Source organism: Neoceratodus forsteri (assembly GCA_016271365.2). Classification (NCBI taxonomy): domain Eukaryota; kingdom Metazoa; phylum Chordata; order Ceratodontiformes; family Ceratodontidae; genus Neoceratodus; species Neoceratodus forsteri. The sequence goes on along the minus strand of CM057458.1, from coordinate 782,059,477 downwards.
TACAAAAGTCTCAAGGCCCCAGAACAGTTCAGACAGGGAATAAAATCCAGTCACAAGTCAGTACCATACCTCCCAAAGCTTTTAATATCACCAGGTAATACTCTCTCTATGCAACACCCATTAGTTGGAATTAACTGTTCCACAGATCAGAAAAAGAAAGCCACCCTGTCTACTGTCTCTGAATCACTCCATGGCATCATCTTGCTGGGATTCTGATGCAATGGGATCTCCATTGGTTTCAGTTCCCTTACGAATCACTCCATCCTTCGCCAAAGACCGAGCTAGCTTCTCCTTTACCTGCTGTGGCTGATGGGAGTGTCGCGTCTTCCATGGCCTGTTATCCAGATGATCCAATCTCCCTCCACCGTGATTATGCAGAAATTGCATTGCCTCTGATGGTGAGGAGAAAAACTCCACTCCGTTGCGGTCCACAATTTGTAAGGTGGCAGGCAGAATTAAGAAACTCTTCAGTTCCTGCACTTTAGTCATGCCTCACAGCTTATCAAATGCATTTCAGCTTCAACTACCCTCTTAGGGAGGTCTTGTCAAAAAACAACTGTGACCCTATAACGTGGATGTCCTTCAAAGCATGAGCATCTCTCAAAATCCACTCATAATCAGGGTACCAAAGCAATTTAAACATGATTGGGTGAAAGCATGTTGCGCTGTCCTGTGGAGGAGGCTTGGTGGGGACCCTGTGAGCTTGTTCAGTTTCCACGGTGGTCCCTGTATTCCATTGAAGACAAAAACTGGTAACTTTGAGCAGTGATAGGCTATCATGTTGGGGCCTTCGGATCATTCTGGAAGCCCAAAGAGCCGAACATTACTTCTGTGGCTGCGAGACTCTAAGTCATCAATCTTATTCCGCAGCACCTGGATCTCATTTTCAGCTATCCCCAAGAGTCACTCTGCTGGATTCACCCAATCTTCTACTCAGCTAATTCTGGATTCAGCATGCTCTTCATGATGTCGGAGAGCCTCCACAGATACCTGGACAGCAGTAAGTTGGACAGTGATATGATTTAAATAGTTTCTTATGCTACTCATGAAAGTTTTGATCTCCCCCAGCTCCCAGGCTACCAAACTTGAGTCGAACTCCTGCTCGATCTGTGTGTCCTGATTAGGCCTAAGTCCATCATCTGCAGGTGGAGAAGCCAAAAGTTTGTATTTCTTTTCAGGTAAAGCACTTGATTCTTCCAAGTCAGGTTTTGCCATTCTCCTACTGAAGGTGCAGAATGAAAAGCAGGATTTCACAGTTAGGAGGAAAAAATAAAAAATTTTAACTGGGGAGAGCACGGAGCTGCTTAACAGTGCTGCTGCTTAGCTCAGTGGTATCACATGACCCACCAGATCAATATTATTTTAATAAAATACTGTACTTTGATAGTCCTTGCCTATTTTTTTTTTAGTTTAGTTTATTTAAATACCACTGCAAAATACCTGAAGGTAAATTGAAGTTAAAAACAAAGTACCAAAAGCACATACATAAAGTATTACTGTACAAAGAGTAAAAATCCTACAAGCAATATAGCTAATGAGCAATCTAAAATAAAGGAACCAAAAAGGGGTTTAAAACACAGATTTTTACATTTTAAAACTATTCATGAGACTTATTCTTCAAAAATATATATAGTACAACTAGGTGCTTCTTCTTTTTTCTTCATTATACCTTGTTTATTGTGTGTGATGTGGGCTTATTAGAGTTAGACATGCTTGTGGGGGTCATAGTAAGAAGTAGAGATGCAGCGAATTATTAATCCACCTGCGAAGTGGGCACTTCACGTCCATGGAGCACAACATGAAGTGGGACCTGTAAAGTGCTCACTTCACGTTATTGTTTCCACTTCACATTCTCTTTATGCCTTAATGCGAAGTAAGGTGAAGTGAGAAGAAAATAGGCACATCACATGGCCTGCAGTACTGTAAGCCACATGCATTAGCCAGGCAGGAAGAAAGTGAGTCAGAGAAGCAGTTTCACTTTCTCCTTTGCATTTGTAGAGGGAGAAAGCAAAATTGTGAGAGGAGTTTGCTTGGCTTTCGTTTCTTGTTACTGTCGGAACCAACAAACAAACAGCTTTTTTAAAAGCTATTTTATTTAGTGTTTGTATTGTCTCAGTGTTTTTTTTGGTTAGTGAATCTTTTTGTATAAGTTTTGTTTTTGTTTTATGTGTGACTGTGTGTGTGTGTGTGTGTGTGTGTGTGTGTGTGTCCACTGTGTGTGTGTGTGTCCACTGTGTGTGTGTGTGTGTGTGTGTGTGTGTGTGTGTGTCGTGTGTCCATGTGTGTCATCCCGTGGACTCAGGAGGATGGAGGGTCACGTTGGAGAAGGCGAGTCACTGGTCCGTGGGCACGTTAGGAGGGGAGAAGTGCGGACCCGTGGGGGGCAGGGAGGTCGTGTGATGGTGGACCGCTTTAGACTCCTGACCAGTGTTGCTTCCCCAGCTGAAGCAACAGGAGCAGAAGCAGCAGCACCAATGCCACAGGTGGCTGTTGCACGCCACCTTCTCTGCCACTACCACCACTACCAACACCACCACTAGCAGCAGCTGTTGGGGCTCCAGCAGCACCCCTCTACCACCTTCACAGTCACAGGAGGTGGCCCCGACAATTGTAGGTGGTGGTGGGACTCGTGCCTGACATGTATGTACTGTGTCTGGTCCCCCCTGCAGCTCACCAGTGTGGGAGTTGTTTAATTGTGTGGGTGGAGACAGCACAGTGGTGGAGTGATGTGTGTGTGGTGTGCTGGTGCGCTGTGGGCCCCCTGGGACACATTTGTGGACCGGTGGTCAGCACACCCACATGCTGAATCACCACAGGGCAGAGTGACAGGCTGCCACGGAAGGAGCCAGGTGTCCACCTGCTGGCCCTTCCGTGGCAGTGGCCGAGGGTGCTGCTGGGGTGGGAGATGTGCCTCACAGCAGTCACCGCTGCAGCAGGAGGAGGTGGAGGGCTACTACAACAGCTGCTCTACCACCACCACCGCCATCACAGCCACCAGCAGCACCCTGTCCACCACCAGCCCCACTTCCTGGATTACCCACTGCTGTGGACCCCGGCACAGTCCCTGCAAGCCAGTCTGACCACGGCCTGGTGTGGGCAGTACTCGAGGAAAACAATGCACGTTTCAGTGCTTTGGAGCAGCAGATTACCACAGTGGAAGCACAGCTGCAGCAAATACTTTCAGTGCTGCACCTGCTGCTGGACCACCACAGCATCCCATGGCCATAGTAAGTCAGGGTATTGTTTCTGGCCCCACACCCACCCCACCCCTGACCCCACCCCACTACTGCATTGTACTTTTTTGTGTGTTTTGTGTTTGTTATTGTTAAATCATACATATTTTCCCTTCCAGGGGAATCTTTTTTGCACCACATAGTGCAATACATTTTTTGAAAACCAGGCATAAATGCATTACAGTGAGTCCCATGATGGAGGCATTCCCGTTCTGAAAATCTGCCCACATTCTGCGTCCCTTCTCAGCAACATTAGGATGTGATGGCAGGGAGAGCACGTGTGTGTGCTCCTTACAGTGACTATCCAATTGTCCGGCAGGTTTCCGAATGTTTCTTTATGTTATAATGGTCAGTTTGTGGTGAAATGTGTGGCCATGTTTCCAGTAAGAAAAGCCTCGTTAGTGGAAACATCCCACATTTCACCACAAAGTGAACCTCATAACATTAGAAAACATTGGTTGGGATAGCTGCCGGACATTCACTATAGTGGAGCATGCACCTGCGCTCCCCCTGGCATCACGTCTTAACGTTGCTGAGAAAGTGTGGCACAATGGGGGTTGCTTTTCTGATTGGTAATTCCTCTGTCATGTGACTCACTGTAATGAAATTATGGGTGGTTTTCACAGACATATATTGCACTCTGTGGAGCAAGAAATATTCCAAGTAATGACCCCACTTATCAGTTTCTGTGCATCACCATAACTATTTAATGTTGTGACTGTCTGTAAAGCAGCAGCAAAACAATCTGTTGATAACTCTGACCTATATTTTTAATGCTATGTTACAACTTCCTTTACTTACATCCTGACTGACTGGAATTATATGATAATTTGCAGTAGCTAAGTGTGCTATACGACCTTTTTTCATGTGTGAAATAATGAAGGGAGCATTCCTTTTAAATTGGTGCAGACAGTGACCAGGTCTTTGTCATTGTTTTCCTCTGCTTTTCTCCATCACATCAAGTAGTTGTCATATATCACTTCTGTTGTTACTTAACAGGTATGCATCAGTCAGTGTTTTATATGACACCACAGAACAATAGTTATTGAAAAGCAGCTGCAATTAAATACAAAGCTGGTCCGAACAATATTGGAAGACGTGCTCATTTTGTTTTCATACATGAAAAAAAGTAGGAGTAAGAGAAACAGACATAAATTGTAAGAAGAATCATATCATTCAAGTCACTGATGACTCGGAGGTAAGTAGTGGTTGCTGTGGCAATGTAAAGTAGCATAAAAAAGTACAGTTCAGAACTATGAGGACATTCTTGCAGTGCTGCTTTAATTATAAAAATGTCAGTATGACATCATGACTATGAGCTCACAGCAACAATCATAGAACACACAAAAGTGGCATAGAGTCTCCAGATTTTTTCTGCAGGCCCACAATGCATCCTCCTTGTGTGCAGAAAATTGACAAGTGGTAACACAGTGAAATGAGACTGTTTTAGCACATACAAAGTCCCACAGAATTAATGGCGCACTCAGTCTTGCGCGCAGTGGTGGCACAGAGTCCCCAGATTTTTTCTACCATCACAAAATGCATCCTGCTTGTGTGCAGAAAATTGACAAGTGTTAACAGTGTGGAATGAGAGTGTTTCAGCTCATACAAAGTCCCCCAGAATTAATGGTGCACTCAGTCATGCGAGAGGGTGGCACAGAGTACCCAGATTTTTTTCTGCAGGACCACAATGCATCCTCCTTGTGTGCAGAAAATTGACAAGTGGTAACACAGTGAAATGAGACTGTTTCAGCACATACAAAGTCCCCCAGAATTAATGGCACACCCAGTCATGCACGCAGTGGTGGCACAGAGTCCCAGATTTTTTTTCCGCCATCCCAAAATGCATCCTGCTTGTGTGCAGAAAATTGACAAGTGTTAACAGTGTGGAATGAAAGTGTTTCAGCACACACAAAGTCCCCCAGAATTAATGGCACACTCAGTCATGCATGCAATGGTAGCACAGGGTCCCCAGATTTTTTCTGCAGACCCAGAATGCATTCTCCTGGTGTGTAAAAAATTGACAAGTGGTAACACAGTGAAATGAGGGTGTTTCAGCACATTCAAAGTCCCCCGAGAATTAATGGCGCACTCAGTCATGCGAGCAGTGGTGGCACAGCGTACCCAGATTTTTTTCTGCAAGACCACAATGCATCCTCCTTGTGTGCAGAAAATTGACAAGTGGTAACACAGTGAAATGAGACTGTTTCAGCACATACCCCAGTATAAAATAATGACTGTGAGGTTCATGTTGCTGGTCCAATGTGTTCTGCGAGACGATTCCAGCAAATGAATGTGATCATCTCAACTGGATTGAAGGGTGCCCTTTGACTGTACACTAATAGTAGCCTTGGTGTGTAGATACATATATATATATATATATATATATATATATAAAGATATATGGTTGTGTATTTCGTAGGTGATGAGGAGGGGGGGTTGCATGGACATGTAGTTATGCTATTGTTCTGCATCACACACAAGTCACACAGAAACTGTCTATGAGCACATTCCAGTGCTCTATGAGAATTGTTTGTGCTGAAATTGGAAACGGATAACTCTCAAGCACATGAAGGTAAGTATTTTTTTGGGGGGTTGGGGGAAATCATATTTTCAGGTTTGTCTGTAATGGTTTCTTATTTTTTCACTTCTTCACAGATTTCATCAGCATCCTTCTGGAGTCCGGTTGTTAATGATGGTCATGGTCATCTAATGAAAGAACTTTTTTGGATAAGGCCACTTTGACAGAACAACAAAGCATCTCGAAGTTTCCTAAAAAAAGAAATGAATGACTTCTTACAAGTTACAACTTCATTATTATGTGTCCCTCCCTGGTTCTCAAATCTCAATCCCTATTGTCAAGTTACATTTCAGAGACACATCTTGTCAACTAACACAATCTGTTGTGTGCAATATTTGCAGCAGTCTTTACAAAATAATGAAATGGATTAAATAAAATCTTCATACTTACCGGAATAGATTTCACATGGATATTACATCGGTTCCTCTCTGTACGGTACAGCTACAGCATCTTTCCCAACGTGTATTAGCAATGGAGCCTGTTTTTGTTCCCCTGTAAAAGAAACAAAACAAGTGTACTTTATGTGTTTTGCCACTGCGGCTCTGTAAAGCTACAGAAACCAAAATATACAACTTAAGGAAGTGAGACAACATAACAAACATGAGTGCACATACTCACTTTATGGTTTAAATATTAAGAAGCTGGTGGCGGTGTACTGGTGGACTGGTGGTCCGTGGGGGGAAGACAGACTCATTGTGGCAGACTTGGATAACATCAGTCCCGGTGGTGGTGGTGGTGGTCCATGGGGGGCAGACTCATGGTGGCAGACTTGGATAACATCAGTCCCAGTGGTGGTGGTGGTGGTCCGTGAGGGGCAGACAGACTCATGGTGGCAGACTTGGATAACATCAGTCCCGGTCGTGGTGGTGGTCCGTGGGGGGCAGAGAGACTCATGGTGGCAGGCTTGGATAACACCAGTCCCATTGGTGGTGCTGGTGGTCTGTGGGGGGCAGACAGACTCATGGTGGCAGACCTGGATAAAATCAGTCCTGGTGGTGGTGGTGGTGGTCCGTGGGGGGCACACAGACTCATGGTGGCAGACTTGGATAACATCAGTCCGGGTGGTGGTAGTGGTCCAGGGTGGGGGGGGGCACACCACCTTTTAAATACTGCAGTTAAAACCTGTCAACATTAACCACATCATCATCCTCATAAGGAAAACTGCCCTCACAGTCATCGATGTCTGAAGTCTGACCACTGGGAAATTCTTTCTTCTTTGTTTCGTCATCTACGTCAGTGGTGGGCCATTTCAGGCAGCCTCTGCAGTGCCACCAGGATGCTCCATTTCCACATCAGCAAGACCACCATGACTAAGCTGAGGTACGAATACCGAGATTGCAGTCTGTGCTGGTATGTGCCTTTCATTCATTTTAATGAATGTTAGCAAACTAATACTTGCAGGAGACAGGTTTGTCCAACGATCCCTGAATATTGCACTTGCTGAGCTGAATACCCCTCTCAACACTTACACTGGAGGGTGAGCATGAGAGGTACTTCAGTGCCACTGCAGTCAGCTCTGGCCATTCACTGACCTTTCCACGCCAGTACAAAAGAGGATCTTCACTTATTGTCAGATGCCTCTTTTCAGACAAATATGACTCAACCATTCTCTGTGCCACACTAGGTCCAATTGCTGATGCATCAGCCTGTTCTCCAGAATCATTTATTTCATAAACACCCACTTGGGACAAAACCTCCCAAAGTGGGTTGACGCCACCCACTTTGGATGATAGACCACATGGAACTACAGTCCCCCTTACCCTTGCATGATATGCTTTATGGTCCTCAAGGTACACCTTCAGTCGGATTATGTTGCTGAGGTTTGCTGACTTTGGCACGTGACTTCTGTGCCCCATGAACCAAGCGCACCAGTTGACCACTGATATTTTTTACCTGTTCAGGCCTTCTCTCCAGTACTGATGCAATTCCTCATTTGTATTGTGGGTCCAGCATTGTTGCCATGGCAAAGCTGTCACTATGCTGAATGCTCACAATGTGACGATTCTGGTCGAATACTGTCAGCATGTGTTGCAGCAACATACTGCTACCTGCGTCTCTGGCAACATCAAGGCTAGGCTGTACTTTCACCAGTGTCTGCCTCAGCACTCACAGCAGTGAAATTGGTTGTCTAATGGAGGCCGACTTGCCACTCACTGCCTGTGTGGCATGTTCAAAAGGCAGCAAAATTGTTATTACAGAGTCCATGAGGCACCACTGTTCAGTCGTCATAGACATCGAGGCCCCAGAACTGTCACGGTTAGTGTGCATAACATGATATTCTGAGATGGCTTTGTATTGTTCATACAACCTTTCTGCCATGTATAACGTGGAATTCCATCGGGTGACAACTTCCAGCATCAAGCGGTGCTGAGGCAGGCTGTTTTGTATCTGCAACTGATGCAGTTGGTCACGGGCCTTTCCAGATCTTGAAAAGTGAGAGCAGATACATTGTGCAATAGTTAGCATTTCCTTTACATCAGGGTGCTGCAGAAACTCCTGAACCACATGATTTAAACAGTGGGCCATGCATAGAACACAAAAAAAAACACCATTCGTGATGCATTTCACCACATTTGACCCATTGTGTCTTGATATGAACCCAGCTCTCAGGGACAGAGGGTTTAGCCATCTGTCAATTTCAGTCAGTACCATGTCCAACATGTTCTCACCAGTGTGTGAACAGGTTACACTGTGCATAGCAATTGTTGCATGCTGGCGAATTCCAGGAAGATTGCTACCATGACAATCCACCTTACTGCACTGATTATTCACACTACCAGCATTACAAACAACCCCCAGCACCTGCGCCCAGTGTGCAGTTATACACAGATATGAAATCCCGGCTGTTTTGCCACTTGTCCACATATCCATACTTAAATGGATGAATGGAGAGGAGGAATGTTGAAGGGCATGTCTTACTGAGTCGGACACGGTGCGGAACAACTCGGGAACAGCACGGGTAGAAAAGTATGTCCTGGATGGGAATTTCCATTTTGGACAGGCATGTGCAGCAAACTGCCAGAACCCAGAATTCTCCACAAAGGAGAAGGGCAAAAGATCAATTGCCAGCATTTCCGCTACAGCAGCATTAAGTTCACGTGACACTGTATGATTGGGGGGGTACTTCAGCTTGTGCGCAAAAACACTCTGTAACGTGGATTGATATAAACATTTTACACATAGTGTGTTGTTGGTCACAAATGCTTGTGCTCTATGATGAATGGCATTGGCAGGGGGTGGACTGTGGACATTTGATGAAGACAGTTGCACAGGTGATGATGACAAACCCAGAAATGCAGTTATTTTGGCAGATTTGCCAACCGGGGTTGATGTACCACTTGCACTAGACATACTGCATTCACCACCACCACCACCACAAAAACTGCTACTCTCACCAGCACTGGATAACATTTCAAAGTCATTATGGTCCACCTCATCATGCCTGTAGTAATCCTCTGCTCTTATTACCGCACTACTGCACACATTTAATTTCCTACTGGTCTTAACAGTCATGGAAGGGGATAACATGCTGGCTATGGTTGCCGGTGACACGGGTGAATGCCTCACTGTGGTATTAGCTGCCAGCTTGTGCTGGGTCCACACAGCCAAGTGACTATTCTTAAGATGCGTATGCTGTCCTCCTGTCCCAAAATGGCACCCCTTTTTACCTTGACTCACATGCACATGGCAAACCTGGCAGATTGCAACTGAATCATCATTTGTATCTTGAACAAAAAAATCCCAAACAAGGGACTGCGATGCTCTGCTTTTAACATGTCCATGATGATGTGGCTTATTTAAGTCTGTTATTTTAAGCACTGAAGTAGGGGGGTACGTGATGATTCGGGCACTGCACACCTGGACTGCAAATAAACACCACGACTACCTATCATATTGATTACTGGGTCATCATCATCATCAACTAAAACTGGTATATCACAAGTTTTTACAGGGGGGCGGGATTCCTGCAAACAGACTCAGACACAGCCACTTTTACTTTATTTTTCTCTAGTACCCAACTGGAGTCAATGACATCATCATCATATTCAACAACGTCACTCTCACACACATCCACATCTTCTGCTTGGATGCTAGCATGTGGACAGCATGTTGCAACAACAGCAACATCTTTATCAGCATCATCATCATCATCATCATCACATTCATTATCAGCAACTACACCACCATCACCTGATAAATTTTCACCACACTGTGAATCACTGCATGGAAAATGTGTGAAGTTAAGTGCCACGGTGGATGGAATATCACATTGTATGCTATTGTTGACATGATCATCAGAATACTCAGGTTCAGTTACTGCGATGTTACTGGGAAGTATGACATCATCTATGCTGCCACTCACTTGCACTGCTTCACACTCAATATGTTTGGATACGGTACACTGGTCAGAATTAGAACTTGATGCAACAATGCTAATACTACATCCACCACCACTAACACCAGTAACACTAACACCACCGGCTGGGAAAACATCATCTCCTCCAACTATGAGTGAAGCTACTGATTGGGCTGTAAAAAACATTGCAGGAGACATACCTTTCCTCACATCAGCAATGCACTTCTCCATCCACATACTACTGCCACGCCCACAGACCATCTTACTGCCAACATTGCCATGGTGAAAAACAGCTTTGCTTGCATGTCTCTTTGCAGGCATTTTGGAAGATCAACCACAAATATTATTACCAAATTCAGATTTAGATACGTTCACTTTCTGACTGGAGGGATGCTGGCTGGATGTGAAGCAAAATAAACAACTGTGGCTTCAGCAACAGATAAGAGACTACTCTGAGACTGTCACAGAATTAAAACAACTTCAGTAACCAGCGATGCTGATGGGGTCACAAAAACAATCCAGTCTGTTAAAAAAAAAACCTTTGAATGTGGAGGGGGGGGAGCACTGAATACAGACAGTGCTGATTTTTACGGCACTACAATACAAACAGCAAAACTAACAGCAGAGAACACGATCACTGTACAAAATCAGGCAGCTGCAGTGGATAGCAGGTTCACACTGCTGTGCTTACTTGCACTTACACTAGTCTGCATCACAAATTTTAAAAGGTGTATTATATTTGATGCACGCAACACTGCACACACAACACAGAACAGTTTGTGTACAATGCTGAATGAGAAATTGGACGTAAATGCAAAAGTTCAGTGTACTGCCACATAATGTAAATTTCTAATTTAAACAACCTGACCTTATGAAATGCTGCACCACATACACACAACAAACAACAAGAAAATTTGTACTATTACTGACAATTTTACTATGTGTACATTAACACAGTCAGTTATATAACAAACATATAACCAAAAAACAAAGAAATCCCTACTAAATCTACCTACACCAGAGATACGCCCCTCCCACGCAGCACACTTTCACTGTCTTTCACCACACACACTCAATGTTGTAAATTAACATTCAAAATCCACACACAAACAAAAACACTTGATGATTTGAGCACAGAAGGGTTTCCTACAATCGATGAACTACAGTTTGATCCCCCCAAAAAAGCAAAAATGCTTTCTGAACAGCTTTTACAAGATTCCTACAGACAGCTATCAGAGCACACTGTCTCCTACTCCTTCCTACTCATACTACCCCAAACTGAGGCTCTGCAGATCAATATGGAGCCCATGTGACCTGAACTCCCATGAATCACTGCAAAATCCGCCTTTGGAGCTCAAAACAAGGCAAAGTGAGGCTAAGTGAACTGCCACCAATGCACTTTACCTTAAAATTGAAAGAGTAGTGACCAGGGAAGGTGGAGTAATGCAAAGTCAGCATTTGTAATGGACTTCGCATTCCCTATTATAACACAAAGTACTCCGCTTCGCATTGGGGAACACTCCACGAATCTGCCTTTGCTCCACGAGATGCTTCGAGCAGCAGATTGGCCCACTTTACCCACCACTAGTAAGAAGGCATAAATGACTTATTACAGAGGTCCCACTCATGCACAAAGGGCTACATAAAAATATAGAATTTGACGGCAGATAAGGACCACTTGGCCCACCTAGTCTGCCCATTTCCCTACATAACAGATAAGCTGCAGATCCTAGTTAACCAACAGCTTACTTCCTCCTACCCACCACTAGGATGGCCTTATGTCTGTCCCATGCATTCTTGAATTCCCCCACTGTTCTTGACTCCACAACCTCCTCAGGGAGGCTGTTCCATGCATCCACAACCTTCTCCATGAAAAAATACTTCCTCACATTACCTCTGAGCCGCCCCCCCATCTTCAGATTGTGCCCCCTTGTTCTTGCACATCTCTTTTTCTGAAAGATGCTACCCTCTTGGACTTTGTTGATTCCCTTGAGGGCTCTCCTGTAAATCTTTACAGTGTGTAAGTGATACCGTAGATGGTCATATAGGTTGGCCATATGCTTTTAGTAGCCTCTGACCTGACTGTCTTCATAGATTCTCAGAACAGATCTGGTCCACACACTGCAGTAGTGCACTCTGTTCCCATATTTTTTTTCCAGAGGCTTCTGCCTAGGAGGAAAGGGGCCTCCATTCAACAGAGACTCCTCTACATATCCATATAGGTGTTACTAGGGTTTTCTGAATCCATTCACCAATTAAAACTTGATCGCTAAAAGTATGTGTGGCAGAGCTCAGCACCCCAAGCTACTCCCAGATATGATGGTATTTAAAGCTCCCACTTACCAATTCCACAAACAAGAAAATTCACGAAAATAATTGACAGATAGCTGAATGCAGCACAGACAGGGACTCAAGAGACCAGAGTTCAGGGAAAACAAACCATAGTTGAAATATTTATTTATATTTTGAACAGAGAAAATATAATAAGAATGGTGAGGAATAAGAGTTTTATGATAAAGAATCAAAAACCTCAGTATTTCTTGATTTATATCCGATTACTTTGCATCATCAGGCTAAGATGTGTAGTAAAGGAATTGTATAGTAAACTACATCTTGATTACCTAGGCAGCTGCAAGGTGAAGTTTGGAGATGAAACAGTCTTGTTCTTCAGGATTAATTAACTCCATAAGTTAAACACATGAAGCAGCACCAGGAGTCCTGGGGGTGTTTAATCAAACCAGTGAATGTACTTGGTATCACCTGACTCATTCCTTTAACACTTAAAGAATGAGACTGAGCTCTACTGCTGTTCTTTATTAAAGTGCAAGGTAAATTCTGCAGTGACTGGTGGGCTAATAATCAATGTCCGTGACCAATGTTTCACACCCTAAATTGGTGCTTTTTCAAGGTGGCCAACATTTCACACTCCAAAATGGAAACACTATTGGCGTTCAGTCTCAATTAAGTGCTTGATGAGTGAATAAGATGCTATCAAGTCCATCCAGCAAAGTGGGTGAGTGTTAATTTTCTTATATGTATTTGGAACTGTGCTTTAATTATGCACCCCTAATGAGTTAAGTATAAATACAGCAATACATGTAGTGACATCAGCTTTTTGAGAGCAATCAACCAATCAACTGTTGATCCTCTTCATGCAAGTGTTTTTTTAATGTCTCAGATATTTTTGCAACTGCTATAGAAAAATACCCATAGGTAATGATTAAATATTACCAGTCTTCTGTCTTTTATTTTACATTGATTTTCTTATGTATTAATATTCAATCAGTACAGTTAGAAACTGACTTTAGTAACCTTTGCTTACATTACATTTGTCAAGACAGAAGGAGGCAACTGACAACTCAGCAGGGGTATTTTATATATTGTCTAGTTTATAACCCAATGTCTCAGTGCTTACACTATCTAATACCCTTCAAATCGAGATATGGTAGGTAATCTTACCCATCTTAATCTCAAAAACTGATTCTGATTCTGCCTGCTTTACCTCACCTAGATGATTGTTCCTTAGCCTAATAATTCTGTTGTCACACAAGTGTTTTATCATTTACAGTCTAAAACCCTTTGCTGCCAGCTTCATCTCAATCCCTCTTCTTCTCCCATACTCTGTAATGCCCCAAAACCTCATCCTATCAAGTTTAATGTGCCTGTGCAAAATCTCAGAGACATTTATATCCCCTTTCTCTCTTAGTTTCCCAGATTTCATTGAAAATAAGATCAGGGGACTTCCAGTGGCATCACTGTCCGAGATGTTGCTTTAGATCTGCTGCTCCGTCCATTGCCACAGTTTTTTCCTCCCTGCAGCTATCGTTTTGTATCTGGAAGAATTGCTCCTATTTCTGGGAGGATGTTTGATGGCATGGGCAAGCCTAGAAAGTTGAAAGGAGGGAATTTACCTGTTGATTTAATGTTCAATGCTCTATCTAACCACCAGGTCCCTGTGATGGCGTCTGTGCCTGAAGTGGCTACCTTTGTAGCAGCAGCGGCAGTTCTTTCTAATGCGGCCCTTCTGTATGAACTCCGGGCCTTTCATTCTGAAATCAGGGGAATGTTCGAGGATCTGAAAACCAACTTGCTGACATTGGATTCTAAATTCAAGGAATTGGATATACACCAGTCTGCTATGGATGCTCCAGCTGATTTGATGGAATGTGTTTTGATTAAACATTTTTAGAAGACCAATCAGTTTGCAGAAAAATGTGATGATTTAGAGAACCGATTGCGCCAGAATAATGTGTGAATTTATGGTCTTCCAGAGGGTGAGGAAGGCAAAGGGGACTTAATAACATTTTTACAAGGCTGGCTACCGGATCTCCTCTACATCGAAGACCTGTGCTATCTTCCAATTGAGACAGCCCACTGGGCTCTTGCTCCCACTCTGAGCTGCCCAGACCAGAGACCACATTCAATGGTCTGCTGCATCTTTAACTATGCAACGAAACAACTGCTCTGGATGAGAGCTTGGAGGAAGGATCAGATTATGTATAAAGGCAACAGGATCTGTTTAGATAATGACTACTCCACTAAGCTGGCAAAGAAGAGGAGAGCATATTTCCTCATCTTTCAGTACTCAAACAGCATCAAATAAGGTTTACCACTCTGTACCCTGCCTGGCTCAAAATATACTTTCTGGATAGACTCAAGTTGTTTGAGGACCCCAATGTGGCCTGGCAAGAATTGAAAACTCATAATTTGTTAAATCTGGAGGAAAGTATGAAGTGTTCTGACTCAAGGGAAAAAAGTGAGCTGCAGAAAAATGCATGGTCCAAAGTCTCCCCTCTCAGAGCAGGCACTTGAGGAGGTAAGAGCATTGCTTCAATCATTCCGGTCAGAGAAACCAGTGTGAGTATTTTTTTATTTTTTATTTATTGAAATGTTTCACCAGGAAGGCTTCACTCTCGAGGTTCCCTATGTCCCCATAACCTCTTGATGGGATTACTGCCTTGTAATGCAAACTAAGGTATCTATTATTCTCTTTTTACTGGTGTATTTTATAGTTGCTCCCCTACATTTGTTGGACTATACATGTCAGTGAAACTTCCTGCTAGGCAGCTCTTATTTGGATGGGTATCCCCTGACCTTATTGACTGTTTCCTTTTGGATTACCATCATGAGTTACAATTGTCACTTTTTCTGTGACTTATCCAGAACATTTTTATTTCTTTCAGAATAACATTTCCCCAACTTCACTTGTTATGCTTATGGCTGAACACAAGGTGGCAGCATACACTATGAATTTTCTTATGTGTTTTTGGGATTACCACATCCATAAATTGTATTTTATATAAATGTGGCTGATGTGGAGAATCATCCTTACTTTATTATTATGTGTTTCATAGTTTCTGATTTCTGCATTGGGGAGATTTTGTGGAGAGTTGGGTTTTAGGAGCCCTCCACCTGTTCTGCCTAATTAATCATAATATTTACTTGTTGACTTTGGCTCATTCAGTGGATGGCTTCCTTTGGGCACCGGGTCAGTTGCTTTTAGTGACTTCAGCAAAGCTTTCGACACTGTTCCACATAGAAGATTGATAAATAAGCTGAGTAGGCTTGGGGTGGGTCAGAAGTTGGTCAACTGGGTGGCAAACTGGTTGACGGGCAGAAAACAGAGAGTGGTGGTGGAATGGTATACAGTCAGAAGAGATGCAAGTCACAAGTGGGTACCTCAGGATCAGTCCTGTGGCAGTCCTCTTCAATATCTTCATTAATGACATTGCAGATGGACTAGAGGTAGGCTTTGTCTGTTTGCAGATGACACCAAGATCTGCAACAGAGTAGATGATCCAGATGGGGTGGGCAAATGAGAAGAGATCTGGATAAACTAGCAAAATGGTCAGAAGAGTGGCAACTGGGATTAATGCAAAGAAGTGCAAAATCATGCACATAGGGAAGAGAAACCCTGAAGCCACCTATCGCTGAGGAGTTGCTGGCAGTCACAAAGGAAGAAAGAGACTTGGGCATCATCATCACCGATTACCTGAAATCATCCAAGCAGACCTCTAAAGCAGTAGGTAAGGTTAGGGGGATGTTAGGGTGTATTAGTAGGGGTATCACAAGTCGTAAGAGGGAGGTAATAATCCCTCTTTACAAGACACTGGTTAGGCCGCATCTGGAGTACTGCGTGCAGTACTGGGGGGCACTCCTTCACAAGGACATTAACCAAATTGAGGCAGTCCAGAGAAGGGCAACCTAAATGGTGCAGGGACTGCATCAGAAGACATATGAGAACAGATTAATGGAGCTCAAAATGTATACCCTTGAGCAAAGGAGGGAGAGAGGTGATCAAACACCTTAAGGGCATAAACAAGGTGAAAGAGTCTAACATGTTTAAATATAAGAAAAATAGCAGGACAAGAGGACACAGCATGAGACTAGAGGGAGGCCGATTAAGGGGGAATGTGAGGAAATTCTTTTTCACAGAAAGGGTGGTGGATGCATGGAACAGCCTACCTCAGGAAGCGGTGGCTATGAATACAGTGCAGGGCTTCAAACAGGCATGGGATAGGCATAAGGGAGCAATACAGATGAGTATGAATAGATAGGCCACTGACAGAGCAAAGGCTGATGGCACATTTATAAGGTAGAAAAAGAAATGGGCAGACTGGATGGGCCTTGCGGTCCTTATCTGCCATCAACTTCTATGTTTCTATGTTTCGATGATACTGGTAGTTCAGCACTTAAAATAGGGACCAGGCCCGGATGGCTTACATGAAAACTAGATCCCACACACTCCTTCTCCACTACAGATAATTTAGAAGTGCTTGCACTGAAGCCTTTAGATATGCTAAGTCTGAATATTTCTCCACTTCTTTCTACACTAATTTAAGCCATCCCTCTAAGTTCTGGAGAGTTGTCAAATTCCTCTTCTCTCCTCTCCTCCCTCCCACCTCCCCATCCCAACCCTTATACATGGTAATGTTACTCTTTCTGACCCTTCATCTGTCGTATCTACTTTCAACATTTTCTTTACATCCTGTACTTCCTCGTTCCTCTCCACCCTCCCCATATGTATGCCTACTGCCTCCTCAGACCCCCCACCTACTCCTACTCTCTCTCCAGACCCCCTTTCTCTTTCTCTTTCATTTCACCAAATGAAACTCTAAAGCACTCCAATCCTTGTGTCCCTCTGAGGGTAATAGCCCAGATGGTCTAGATCCCAATCTGCTCTATCTCTCCACACCTGCTATAGCATCCCCCCAGCCTCTCTTCTCAACCTATCTTTTACTCTATACTTAGTTCCCTCAACCTGGAGACACTCTACTGTTATTCCTCTCCCCAAGAGTGGTGATCCCACTTCCCCTGGGAACTATCATCCAATCTCCTTCCTTTATATCCTAGCTAAGCTCCAAGAATGTATTGTCCTCGCTCAGTTCACCCCTTACCTTGACTCTACCTCATTTTTCACCCCTTTACAGTCTGGCTTCCGTATATCCCACTCCACCACCACTTCCCTCTTATGGCTCACTGACTCCATACTTACCAATGTGGATCAGAGACACATTACCTCTGCCATTTTTGTCGATCTGGAGAAAGCCTTTGACACAGTATCCCACTCCCTCCTCCTTCAAAAACTCACTACTGCTGGGTTAAACTCCTCAGCCACAGCATGGTTTCAATCCTACCTGTCAGGTAGATCTCAATCGGTCAAGATTGCCTCCTCTGTTTTCCCTTGTCTCCCCATCACCACTGGTTTCCAGCAGGGCTCAGTACTTGGCCCTATATTATTTTCTATCTTCCTCAATAATCTCCCTTCTACCTGCTTCATTTCCCAAATCCACATGTATGCAGACGACACAGTCCTTTACACATCTGGAACCAAACCCACTAATGCTGAGGCTAGACTGCAACATGACTTCAACAAGACCCAGCAATGGCTCTAGTTCAACTAGCTGTTCCTTAATGCCAAAAAGACAGTCTCCATGTCCTTTGGCACTAGACAGAGACTGTCTAAACTTAACCCCCACCCACCTTCCACACCCTGGATGGCACCCCTATTGAAAATGTCACCACCTTTAGATACCTTGAGGTCTGGTTAGATCACCATTTGGACTTTTTGGTGAATATGAATGCAATCCAAAAGAACTTACACCACTAGTTTGGTGCTTTATACTGAAATAAGGACTGCATTCCTCAATCTGCCCGGCACACAATTGTGCAGAAATTGATCCTCTCCATCTTTGACTATGCAGCCATAGTCTACAGAGCAACTCCCAAAACTACCCTGGCCAGACTGGACATCTTCTTCAACTCTTTCTGTCACTCTGTGCTTTCTTGACCCCCTCATACTCACCAGTGTTACCTCTACAAAGCCTTGCCTTTACTATCACTGGAGAACAGACAGCTGTCTCACACTGCCACTTTCATGGCCAAATTCTGGACTGGTAATCACCCCTCATATCTTTCTTCCTCAATTTGTGCTTCTTCCCAATGCACTTACTCCCTCCGTATCACTGACCTTCGATCCTTTGTAATCTCCCATCATTCTACCACAACTGGCCAATCCACCTTCTCTTTCTTCTGTCCTAAACTGTGGAACACTCTCCCCTCCCCTATCTGCAATGCCACCTCACACAATTCCCTCTCCTCCCTCCTATGTGATTTCACTACCCCACCTGCTCATGTCAAAACCTATCATCCCATCACCTTACACTGACCTCTCTTCTTACCCCAAAAAAATGTAACCCTATAATTTGGATTTCCCTAGCCATGGTCCAATTGGGCTGCTCCAAATAGCTTGCTATTATGCCCCTCATATTCACTTGGCTGCTTACCCAGCTCACTCTCACTGTACACATTTTCCATGTACTCACTACTGTATGTTTGTTATATATACACATGATGTAATACAGTTTTAAAATCTTTTGAATGCACCCGACTCAATGTACTTGCTACACTGCTTATGATTAGTTGGTTCTTTATGTATACTGTCTATTTTATTACTTATCCCCATGTTGTAATACTGTAGGTATTTTTGGATGTACCCATCACAATGTACTTTTCTGCAATGCTTACTGTTAATTTATCTGCTATGTATACTGTCTGTTTTATTACTTGTCCCCAATGTTCTTCATGCACTATTTACTTGTTATACTCCCTTTCCCCATCCCCCCAGGATGCATCTGGAAATGAGCTATACCACCACTCAGTATGCCTTCCTGATGAAACTCTTAAATAAAAAAAATAAATATACCTTTTATTTGTCTTATTGTTTCTGTCCTTTTAATTTGCTTTTTTATGTTGTTTGTGAGTTGTTTTGTGTTTCTTTGTATATTAGTGTTTGGCGTATGCTGCGGATTTTTGTTCAGAATTATCGCCCATTAGCCTTACATCAATTGTCTGTAAAATCATGGAAAAGATGATAAAATCGTTTCTTGAAAAGGAAATGATAAAACTCAATATCAATGATTCCTCACAGTTTGGATTTAGAACCGGTCATTCCTGTACCACGAACCTGCTATCTTTTTATAATAACATTAGCCAGGGCCTTGACAACAAACAACAGCTAGATGTTATTTTATTGGATTACTATAAGGCCTTTGACAAAGTCCCACACGGTAACCTAATTAAAAAAATGGAATATTTGGGCTTCTCGTACCAACTAGTTAATTGGGTAAATGCATGGCTTAACAATAGATCTCAAAAAGTTGTTTTAAATAACTGTTTTTCTGATTTGGGTGCTGTTACCAGTGGGGTTCCATAGGGCTCGGTTTTGGGACTAGTTCTATTCAATATTTATATTAGTGATATGCAAATCTTTGCTAAAAACTGGTTATCCAAATTTGTAGATGACTCAAAGCTCGGGGGGCCTGTAAATAATCAGATAGATTCCAACTCACTTAAATTAGATCTGCAGCAGGTTGAAGAATGAGCCATTGAAAACAAGATGGAATTTAACACAGAAAAATGTGTGTTATGCATTTTGGGAGTCATAACCCTAAAAATAAATATTACCTTAATAATATGCAGTTGATATCCACTGATTTGGAAAGGGATCTGGGAATATTGGTCAATTCCAAACTTACATCAACTGACCATTGTCTTAAAGTGACCAATTTGGCAAATGGATTACTTTGACAAATTCAGCATTCATTTGTCACCAGAACCAAACAATGTATAATTAATCTTTATAGATTCTGTGTTAGATCTTTTATTGACTATGGGTCCCCCTTTTGGAGCTCCCATCTTAAATCAGATAATGACCACCTGGAGAGAATACAGAGGCCTGTAACCAGAATGATTCCAAGACTAGCTAAGAAGCCTTATCAATCTAGACTAGCTGATATAGGACTACACTCTTTACATAATAGGAGAATTAGAGGAGATTTACTTTTAATTTACAAACTACATAACAATTTAGATCTTACGGAGAAATGTGGGATTACTCGCGACACCAGGCTAACTGTCCCTAGATGTCATAATAAGCAACTGTTTGTGCCTAAGGCAAGAACCAATCTTAGATATAATTTTTTTTACAGTTAGAGCGCTCCACCTCTGGAACAAACTTTCCCAGGAGCTGGTGGACTCTGCTAATGTAGAAACATTTAAAAAGGGACTTGACAAGTGGTTATCAGGGACTGACTTTGAATAAATCTATGCCCACATAGTGTGGGGGAAAATCCAGATGGGCCTCGGCCTTCTTTTTTCCAGCTTAGCCTAGTAAACCTAGAAAAGATGGTGTCCTTTTCCTGTTTTCCTTGTGACTGATTCAGGTGGGGATATATTGTGTGTGTGAATGACTTAGCTTATGTTCAGGTATTGTTTGTAGCTTTTATTTCTTTTCATACCTATGATCATACGAACATACAAAATTGCCAGCAGATAAAGGCTTTATGGTCTATCAAGTCTGCTCGATTGTGCAGCTAGCAGCCCTTATACTGCAGCTGCCCCTCCCTCGCCCCTCCAGTGACCTTACCCTTACCCTGTCCCATCCCCTTTTGAAGCAGCCCACTATTCTACAGGGTACCATTTCTTATGGCAATGCGTTCCACCCAGACACCACCCTCTCTATAAAAAGTGTCTTCTCATTTCACTCCTGAACCTTCCCCCTTCAAATCTCAGATCATGCCCTCGAGTGTCCTGCCCTCTCCTTAATTTGAAAAGCCCCTCTATACACATCTCATTTATTCCCATCATGTATTTGAAGGTTTCAATCAGGCACCCCTTCCCTACACTCTCCTCCAGGGAGTACAGGTTCAGCTCCCTCAGCCTTCTCTCGTAGGGTAAGTCCCCTAGCCCCTGGATCATTTTTGTTGCCCTGCACTGCACCCCCTCCAGTAATCTAATGTTCTTCTTGAGGTACGGTAGCCAGAACTGCATGCAGTACTCCAGTTGTGGTCTAACCAGTGACCTGTATAGTGGCAGGATCACCTTCCCCCTCCTGGAGGATATGCCTCTGGCAATACAACCCATCATCCTGTTGGCCTTTGCAGCTGCCTTTCTACACTGTGCTGAGTTCTTCATTGCTCCAATTATGATCACCCCTAGATCCTTCTCCTCTTCCATCTTGGCTAGTTGAATCCCCCCTATCTGATAGCTCCTCCTTGGGTTTTTTTTGCACCAAAATGTAGCACCTTGCATTTCTTGTGATTGAACCCCAACTGCCAAGTGTCCAAGTGCCAGATCATCTTGCAACCCCTACCACCTTTCTAAGTCATCCACTACTGCTCTCATCTTGGTATCATCTGCAAACAGATTGATCCTGCTCTTGATGCCTGCTGAGATGTCTGCTGTAAAGATCCCAAACTCTGGCCCCAGTAAAAAGCCCTGTGGAATCCCACTTGTCACTGCCTGGGATATGAGAGCTCCCTTCCCACCACCACCCTCTGCTGTCTCCCTTGTAGCCAGTTCACTACCCATCCCAACATCTTCACCCCACCCTTTTGCCTTCCAGCTTACTTTCTAGCCTCCCATGCGGCACCAAATCAAATGCCTTACTGAAGTCCAGGTACAGGACATCCACTGCATGGCTCCTGTTTAAGTTACCCAGTCATAGTACTCCACCCGGTTGATCTGACATGATCTGCCTGAAACAAATCCATGCTGTCTGCTCTCCTGCAGCCCATTAGCCTCTAGAAGGGAAACCAGCCACTCTTTTAAGATTGTCTCCATCAGCTTTCCCACGATGGATGTGAGGCTTACTGGTCTGTAGTTCCCTGGTTTATTCTTGGGGTCACTCTTGTGGAAGGGTACCACATGCACCATCCTCCAGTCCTGAGGTACACTCCCCGAGTCCAGGGAGGCATTGATCTGGTCTGCCAAGGGTTCTGCCAGGACTTCTGCCAGCTCCTTCAGCACCCTGGAGTGTATGCCATCTGGCCCTGGTGCCTTGTCCACCTTCAGTGCCCTCAAGCCCTCCAGTACTCTGACCTCAGAGATTTTCCCATCTGTCACCTCATCCCACCCCACATGGGTACAGCTCCCTCTTTCTCTTTAGTAAATACTGAGCAGACACACTCATTTAATGCTTCTGCCTGTTCTGCCCCTGTTTCCGCACACACCCATCCCTCTTTATACTTGCTATTTGGTCCTTGCAAGTCCTTTTCTCCCTGATATACCTAAAAACATCTTTTTCTCCCCTTTGATGCCTGTAATAACTTTTTTACAAGGCTCCACTTAAGATAACTACCTTTAATGTGAAGGGGTTCAATAGCCCCATGAAAAGAGCCTGACTACTCTCTCATCTCAAATGGTTGGATTCTAAGATTCCTCTTCTGCAAGAGTCTCACTTGACTCCTGCAGAACACTCCAAGCTCTGTATGCAATGGGTAGGGGAGGTTTATGCATCATCCCACCCTACTGGGAAAAAGAACAGGGTTGCCATCCTAATTAGAAAAAAATCTTTATTTATTCTGGACCGTCATTGAGCAGATACACAGGGATGGTGGGTTTTAATAAATGGTACTTATATGGATGTTCCTTTATCTGTTTTAAATTTGTATGCATCTAATTCACCCTCTCATACTTTCTTTCAGGAAATATTCTAGGTAATAGCAGACCACGCCAATGGTTTTTGCTTTTGTGGTGGCAATTTTAATTGCATTTTAGATCCCGTTTTTGACTCCTACAGATCCACTAGTTCTAATCCTTCTGTTTGAGAGTCTCCTCTTGCTAAAGTGTTAGAGTCTTTGGATTCAAAATTGGGCTTCCAGAAAGCATGGAGAAGGTTGAATCCTGGTGACCGCGATTACATGTTTTATTCCTATTCTCACAAAACCTACTTCCATATTGATCAGTGGTATGTCCCCATCTCATATTTACATCATGTTTCCTAGGTCACAATTCACCCCATCCAGCTGTCTGACCATGCACCAGTACCACTGGCCTTAGATTTGGTTCCTTCTATTCGTAGAGGCCTTTGGCGTCTGAATGTAGGGGTGTTAACTTGTCCCCATTTTTGTAATATGATTTAGGAGGTTCTCAATGAATACTTCCAACTGAATCTGGATCCTTCAATTCCTCTGCCCACTATATGGAATGCCATGAAATCTGTTCTTCAGGGTAAAATTAAAGCCTGTCTTAGTCATGTAAAGAAACAAAGAATACAAATGCACCTTGATTTTGAAACACGATTTTCAGCCTTGTAGAGTCAACATAATGCGAATGGTCTTCTCCATCAAATTCAGGACATAAACCCTCAACTGTCTCAACTTTCTTTGGAGCAGGCAGAAAATTTACTGTCACACCAAATTTACATATTACTTCCAAGGCCGTAGGGCTGGGCACCTATTGGCACTTCAACTCCATAAGGCACACACCTTTTAAAGTTGTTCGTCACCGCTGCACTAATGCTTTGACTCTAGAAGTCCTAGTTAAGCTGCAGGATATTGCCCAGGTATGTGGTTTATTTTATACCCCAATCACTGTGTTATAGATGAGGCCAAAATTAATACTTTCCTTAGTTCAGTCCACTTACCAACCCTAACTCAGGAAGAAAGGGACTCTCTGGACAGACCAAAATCTTGAGAGGAAATTTGTTTGGCCATAAAAGAACTTAGAACTAGAAAAACCATTGGGGAAGATGGGTTTCCACCAGAATTTTATAAATGTTTTGCAGAGTCTCTAGTCGGTCTCCTGCAGTCTGTAATCTCTTACTATATGTGCCATCATGCTTTCCCTCTGAGTGGAAATCTGCCTTAATAACAGTAATTTTGAAGCCTGGGAAAAATCCTAAGTCTTACTCCTCTTATAGGCCTATTTCTTTGCTTAACACAGACGTTAAAATCTATGCAAAAATCATTGCATCTCACCTTCAATTAAAATTATCCCCAGACTGATTCATCTTAACCAGATGGGTTTTATTCCTTTTTGTAATTCTTATAATAACATCCAACAATTATTGAATCTTATTTCTCATGTTAAACATATAAAATCAACTACAATGGCCCTTTCAGTAGCTGCTGAGAGGTGTTTGATAGGTTAAATTGACAATATCTGTCAGAAGTCTGTTTTTGGTTTTAGTGGTGAATTTATTTCAAATGTATTGACTTTATATTTGGGGTCCATATCTAAAGTGGGAGTTAATGGTGTATTTTCTCAGATTGTCTTCTTTGCAGTGTGACACCCATTAAGGCTGCCCGATGTCCCCTTTTCTTTTCACTTTAGCAATGGAACCCCTAGCCGCCTGTGTTCAGCAACATCCCATCATGAAAAAGAAGTCTTATGGTAAGGCTAAGGCTAGCAGCAAAATAAATTATTGGGAACTTTATAGAAAAGCACTAAAGAGTTATAAAAAGAAATAAAATCTTGCTAGGAGAATATATGAACTAGGTGTAACTAGGAGGGTTAAAGACAATAGGAAATCATTCTATAACAACATTACTGGCAAGAAAGAAGATATGCATAAGGTTACCAGTCTAATGGTTGCAAATGGAGATTTGGTTACAGACTTAAATAAGATAGCAGATATTCAAAATGAGGTGTTTACAGTACATCAATCTTTAATAAGAATATGGTAAGATCAAGGCAACATCAAGATAATTTATTAATGGAAAATATTGTTTTTAGTGAAACTGATGTTAGGAATAGATTGGCTGGATTAGACCTGAACAGAGCACAGGGATATGAAAAAATACACCTGACAGTGACTACCAAATTGGTAGATATATTGGCAGGACCCCTAATGGCTATATTTCAAAGATCTCTGGATGAGGGAGTGGTGGTGGAGGAATGAAGGAGGGAAGATGAGGTGCCACTCTATAAAAAGGGAAATAGGAGGGATGCACAAAACTACAGACCTGTGAGTTTGACATCTGTGCTAGAAAAGATTATGGAGGGTATCATTAGGGACCATGTAATAGATACCATGGAAAAGACAGGCTTGTCAGACAAGGTACAACATGGTTTCACTAAGGGTTGATCTTGCCACAAAAACCTGTTGGAGTTGTTGGGTCGGGTTAGTAAGGCTTTGGATGGAGGTCATTCAGTGGATGATTTATCAAAGGCTTTTGACAAAATACCAGATGGTAAAATAACAGACAAATTGATTGTAGCAGGGATTCCAAGTAAGATACCAAAATGGATAAAGGCTTGGTTGTTAGACAGGAAACAGAGAGTATGCATTAGAGGTACTTATTCAAGTTGGACCTCAGTGACTAGCAGAGTCCCTTAGGGGTCCATTTGGGGTCCATGTCTATTTAATATTTATGTTACTAGTATGAGCAGTGGGTATGACTTAAGGGACGCAAAGTTTGCAGATGACATGGGAATGGGGACAATGGTTAACAATAGTGAAGATGCACACAAGCTGCAAGTAGCATTGGAGGAATTAAGGAAACAGGTCACAGAATATGGACTAGAGCGAAATTTGAATAAATGTGCAGTCATGCATCTTGGAAGACAAAATTAAGTGACACGATACAAATTGAACAATACATATTTAAAGACAGTAACTGAAGAGAGGGATTTGGGAGTATTGGTAGATAATGCTTTAACCTTTAAAAGTCACTGCAAATATATTGTTAAGAAAACCACAAACATTCTAAATTGTATTAGCAGACATGTTAGGAGCAGCAGGAAAGAAGTGATAGTGCCATTGTATACATCCCTGGTTAGGCTGCATTTTGATCATTGCACACAGTATTGGACAACTAGCAGTTAAACAGAAGTAAAATGACTGGAGAAGGTACAGAGAAGGGCAACAAGAATGGTTTATAACTTAAAGACCTTAAGTTATGAGGCAAGACTGGAAAATTTGAGCATGTTCATTTTGGAATATCATAGACTCATGGTGGATATGTGCCTACTGTTTAGGGCAATGACAAATAAGGATCTGTTGGACTGTCTAGGACTGGATATGATTAGGCATGTGTATAATAGCAGATCACATTTGCTACAGTTGTCTGGAGAGACATGTAGATCTAACAAAAGGAAGCACTGGTTCAGCCAGAGGGTAGTATCCATTTGGAATTCACTCCCAGAAGAAATTATAGACCGCAGAAATATGGAGGCACTCAAATTAAAATTAGATCCTTACTGTAAGTCTATGCATCTGACATGCTACAAAACTTAAATCAGTGGCGGGCTATATGGACATTGGCCTACTGTGCCCTGTATGTTCTTATGATCCTATTAAGGGCATTCAGGTTGGATCCGCTATTCATAAAATTGCCCTTTATGTTGATGATACCTTATTCTTTTTGGACAATCCTGTTATATCTCTCCCAGCTCTTCTGCAAGTATTATCAAACTTTTTTTCATTTCTGATTTAAAAGTTTATTTAGATAAGACAATTGCAATTTTGCTAAGTGGTTCTCTCAAACAGCACCACATGGACCTTATTCGATTTTGGTGGGTTTGGGATGGTTTTCGTTATTTAGGTCTTATGATTTCTACTAATTTGCATTATCTATTTGACAAGAATCATAAACTCATTTTGGCAGAGTTTAAGAAGGACCTGGAGAGATGGAGTTATTTACCTCTAAGTGGGGGCTCGAACTGAGGCAATACATATGAATATTTTTGCCTCACTTTTTGTATATCTTTTGAATGCTCTCTATCCAACCCCCTGAGTTATTTTGGCAACAGGTCAATCATTTTTTTCATAGATTCATATGGAGTGGGAAGCACCCTTGTATACGGCATTCAATTTTATGCAGAAATAAATCTGAGGGGAGTCTAGCTCTCCCGAATTTAAAACATTATTACTTAGCAGCTCAGGTTGTTCCAGTTTTGACTTTTTTGAAACCCAACCTGAACACAGGCTGGCTGAAATGTGAGGAGTAACAACTTTTGAGGATATCCTTGAAGTTTGTTCCTCTTCTTCCCTTATCTCAACTTTGTTCACTTAAGGTACTGAATCCATGGTCAAGACACACTCTGGTTGAATGGGTGAAATTCCATTCATTGGTGGAGGGTGCTGATAACATTGACCTTCTCTCTCCTATTTTGGGTAATCAAGATTTCCCGTCAGGGATAAATGACCCTGGTTTTCCCTTGTAGACTCAGAAGAAAAAATTACTCACCTTAGTAATGTTGTTTCTTCTAATGGAGTTTTGCTGTATTCTGACTATTGCAGTGATCACCAACCTTTGAACTGCCCCGGAGCACAAAGAGTTAACTTTCCATGCAGGGCATGGAATGCTGAGCTCGAGCTCGGTTGAAGTCTCTGTCTGCTGTTGTTTAAACTCCAACAGTCAGATCTTTATGAGCAATACTCACTAGAAGTTCTGTGTGGAAACTGTAAGACTCACACTAGCCAACTGGCAACTAAATTTATCAAGAAAGGGTTTTTTGGTTTCAAAGCAAAGACTCAAGTCAGGAAACCCAAAAAACAAAAACACAACACACCCAAAATAAAGGAGGGCGAGAAAGGGGCACCTCTAATGTGCCAGCACTGCTCCTGCCCACCCACATCCCAAAAACCAGGTTCTGAGAGAGGAGGCGGGGGGGGAGGTCAGAATACAGCAAGACTCCATTAGAAGAAACAACATTACTAAGGTGAGTAATTTTTTCTTCAAACAACATGAAGTCTTACTGTATTCTGACTATTGCAGACTACCAAGCAGTACCTCCATGGAGGAGGGACAGAACCTACTTTGGGAACAGGCTCTGAAGTACTGCTGTGCCAAACCGAGCATCACTCCTAACCTGGATATCCAGAGAGTAATGCTTGGTGAATGGATGGACTGTACTCCAGGTGGCTGCTTGACAAATTTCTAAGATAGGAATATCCCTGACAGCAGCTAGGGAAGCAGCTGTACCTCTAGTAGAGTGAGCCCTCAGGCCTGAAGGTGGGGTTCTACCCAGTTTTTCATAGCAGAATTGTATACAAGAGACAATCCATCAGGCAATAGATCTTTTAGTGGCAGGTTTGCCCTTACTGACCTCTCCATATGTGAGGAACAACTGGAGGGACTCAAACCTGTGACCCTTGGTGCATTCTATATAGTAGCTAAGGGCTCTTTTTATATCCAGGCTGTGCAACTTCCTCTCTCCAGAGGAGGAATGGTCAGTGAAGAAAACAGGGAGAGACATAGACTGATTAAGGTGGAAATCTGAAACCACCTTAGGCAAAAACTTCCTGTTAGTCCTTAGGACCACTTTATCTCTATGGAAAGAGATGAAATCAGGCTCCACTGACAGGGCTTGCAATTCACTGATATGTCTGGCAGAGGTAATGGCTACCAAAAACACAGTTTTCCAAGTCAAGTACTTAAACTCTGCAGAGGACAAAGGCTCAAAGGGTGGTTGCATAAGCTGAACAATGCAAACATTAAGGTCCCAAGCAGGAGCAGGGTCCCTAAAGGGGGCATTGGTGTGCAGCAATCCCTTGAAGAACTTACAAAACACAGGATGGTCTGAAATAGGAGAGGGCTTGCCTACTGACAAGAAGGCAGAAATAGCTGCCAGATGCACTTTAAGTGTAGCTGGTCTAAGCCCCAAGCCATTAAGATGAACCACATAGTCCAGGACTGTAGGCAACCCAGCAGATTTTGGAGAAATATGCTTACTAGAGCACCAAATAGTGAACCTTTTCCATTTGGAGTTGTAAGTCTTTCTAGTGGAAGGATTTCGAGAAGCCTTAAGGATATCCAGAACCCCTTGAGAGAGGTGCAGATCATCAAACTCTAACTCTTCAAGAGTCAGGCCTTGTGATTGAGAGATTTGAGGTTCAGATACCAAATCCTCCCTTGACAGGATGTCAACAGGTTGTAATTCATGGGAAGAGACAGGGGAAAATGGACTGCTAAGGACAGCAACAGAGGGTAACAGGGCTGTCTGGCCCAGTCTGGAGCAATCAGAATCACTTTGCATGGTTGAGACCTGATTTTGACTAGCACTTTGAACAGGAGAGGGCATGGAGGGAAAGCATACAAGAACTTCCCTTCCCAATTCAGTACCAGAGCATCTACAGGGACTGTGCCCAAGACTGGGGGTCTGCAGCAAAAGAGAGGAAGTTGGTGATTGTCTGGGGCTGCAAAAAGATCTATCTGTGGGGTGCCCCATCTGGAGAAAATCACTTCCAAAACTAGGAGATCTAGGTTCCATTCGTGATGGCCATGATATATCCTGCTGAGAGCATCTGCTAGGACATTGTCCTTCCCTGGGAGGTGAACTGCTATCAGAGAGGTTTGCAAGGAATAGGCCAGAGACCACAACTTCATTGCTTCTGTGCACAAGGCCGAAGACCGAGTGCCTCCTTGCTTGTTGATGTACCACATTGTGGTGGTATTGTCTGTTCTGATCTGGACCACCTTGTTCTGTACAGATTTGGAAAAGGCTTGCAGTGCCAGAAACACTGCTTTGAGTTCCAAGAGATTGATGTGAAGCACAGATTCTTGAGGAGACCACAGCCCCTTGGGTGGTAAGATCGGCCAAGTGGGCTCTCCAGCCCAGTAGGGAGGCATCTGTGGTGAGTATTACTGAATGAGACTGAGTGACAAAAGGAACTCCCTGTCTTAAATTGTCCTGATCCTGCCACCATTTCAAAGCCTGGATCCGGGTTCGAGTCACTGGGACTAGTTTGGTAAGGGAATCCTTTCTTTGGGACCAGAAGGCTCTTAAGTGGAACTGAATGTCCCTCATCTGGAATCTTGCTCCCTGGACCACTGCTGTAGAGGCTGCCATGTGGCCCAGGAACTGCAAGAAGTGTCTTGCTGGTCGAGACACCTGAAGGTTGAATGAAGAGGCCAGTTCTATAAGGGTCCTTGCCCTGTCCACGGGGAAGGAAGGCTTTTGCTCTTACTGTATCCAGCTCTGCCCCTATAAAGGTGAGGAGCTGTACTGGCTTGAGAACTGACTTTGGAAGGTTGAGAAGGAATCCTAAGGAAGTGAGCACTTGCTGAGTTATTTGAAGATGTGACTTGACTTGGTCTGGAGACTGACCCACTATGAGCCAGTCATCCAAGTATGGAAAGATGGAGATATTTTTCTCCTTAGGAAAGCAACCACTACTACCAGGCATTTTGTGAACACCCTTGGGGCTGCTGTTAGGCCAAACGGCATTGCTCTGAATTGATAGTGGCCTGAGGGCAACTCGAACCTGAGGTACTTTCTGTGGGAGCACCTGATGGGAATGTGGAAATAGGCATCTTTGAGGTCCAGGGAGGCTAGCCAGTCCCCTGGCCTTAGAGAGGGCAGAATTATTCCCAGAGTCACCATTTTGAATTTTGGTTTTAAAAGGTGCTTGTTCAGATATCTTAGATCCAGGATGGGCTGCCATTCTCCTGTCTTTTGTGGGGTTAGGAAGTACCTGAAGTACAATCCTTTGCCCCTGTGTAGGGTAGGAACCCGTTCTATGGCTCTGAGAGCCAGAAGGGAAGAAATCTCTGCCTCTAGGGCAAGGGTCTCTGAAGGATTTGCAGATGGAAAGGATCTGGTTCTCATCTTGGGAAATTTTTTGAAGCTGAGAACCAGTCCCTGGCTTACTACTTCCAGGACCCACTTGTCTGATGTTAAAGACTTCCAGTCCTGGACAAAGTAATCCAGCCTGCCCCCTACAGGTATTGGAGAATCGGCCTGGGCAGACCCATCAGGGTGTCTGCTTGGCAGGGGCTTTATGGCTGAGGGGTGGAAGCAGGCCTGCTCATTCCCCATCTGCCTCTCCCCTCTGAAGAACCCCCTCTGAGCATAAGCAGAAGAGGAGGCCTGGGCTTGGTAAAACGGCCTTTGAAAGGGCTGCCCCTGCCCCTGGAATACTGTCTCTGAGGAGTGGCTTGCCTTTCTTTGGCCTGAGCACTCCTATAGGTGGTCCTGTTCTCATCCATCTTCTTCATGTAATTCTCTGTCTGCTCCCCAAACAGAGAATTATCAATGACAGGGAAATCCATGGCTTTAGCCTGGGTATCCTGTGATAGGCTAGTACATCTGAGCCAGGCCATCCTCTAAAGGGCCACAGATGTAGCCATGACTCTAGATGAAACATCATTGGAGTCCACAGCAGCATGAAATTGCACCTTGGATGCCTCAATCCCATCCGCAGCCACCTACTCCAGCTCCTTGGCAAGCTGGTCAGGGGGTCTGTTTAGCCAGAGCCAGCACAGTGTCCCACCTGGACTTCTGGTATCTAGCTGTGTAGGCCATATAGTTAGCCTTCCTGAGTCCCAAGGGTGCTGCCATGTGCTGCTTCTTTGCCATGGCATCAATCCTCCTGGAGTCCTTATCTGGGGGGGGTGTGAATCCAAGGGAATATTTGCCTTATCACAGGCAGCAGCCTGCACTACTTGTACATGGCTGCATTGCTGGGAAAGGAACTCCGTATTTGAGCCTGAAAGGGTATACCTCTTGTCCATTCTTCTGTCCACAGGAGGTATGGAATTAGGAGTCTTTAACATTTTAAATGTCTGTTTCCCAAAAGATTTATGGAGGGGGAATAGACAGTCTCCTGGACTCTGGGATGTCCATCATCTCTACAAAATCAGGCTCCTCCTGATCCTCTACTGCTTCTTCCATTGGAAGCTGGAGGGTTTCAGCCACTTTCTTGAAAAACATAAAATGGGAAGGGGACTCAGAAAGCCTAGGAGGAGATACACCTGAAGGTCTGTCTGGGGAGATGTCCAGGTCAATAGGCACATCCAGACTTTCATAATCACCATCATCATCATTATCCTCATACTCTCCCTCCTCCTCCTCCGGTTCATAAAATTCCTCTAAAGTATAATCCGGAACCGGGGGGAACTGACCGAACCGAGCCCCTGACAGATGGTGCCGGTTCGGCCGGAACCAAAGTTAGCAATTTAACTATCCTTATCGCTTTGGCTGTTTCATCAATGGTCGGAGAAATAACTTGTGGATATGAACCGGATGATTTTTCCCTTTTCTTTCTTTTACCCCGAACGGACTCCTTAGAGTCGGTTCTCCTTTTGCCCGAAGAAGTTTCACCCTGGTCAGAGGGCACTCCTTCTGGTTCGGTCAGAACCGAACCGGGCTGGCCATCCAGGTCAGCGGACTTCTTGGCCTCCCTTTTCCCTCAGTCTACCTACTCTCTTATCCAGGGTAGCTTTGGGAAAACTTTTACAAATTTGGCAGTCTGAATTAAGGTGGTCAAACCCCAGACAATAAACACAGGTGGTGTGAGGATCAGCCTTGGAAAAGGCTTCCCCACACACACTACAGTGTTGAAACGCAGTGGGCCTGGTTATTTTCTTGGGTTTCTCAGACATGGCCAATCCTATCCACAGCTTACCCTTTTTTCAGCAATCCAGAAGGCAAGACACCCCTATCGGTTCCTGACCGTGTTACGGGTCTTACAAAAAACTGTAATGAAATCCGTTTTTTTTAGAACCGATATGGACCGGTTACCACACTCTAATAAATTCAGTAGTTTTTTAACACTAAACCGATTGGTTCAAACCGAACCGATCCAATGTTTACAAGTTCCACACAGAAACTAAATACAAAACCTATCTAGTACTCACGGTACCACAGACAGATACTTAACCGATAGGTTCAGTAGCATAAATTCGGTCGAAACTGAGCGAAAAAACTGCACTGGCTCCAGGTAGGTGAGCGAAGGCTGATAAGGCCATAAGGTATCTCCCGAAGAAGAGGTGGTTGCGAGGAGGGGGGAGGATAAAGAGAAAATATAAAAAAAAGAAACTGAGCGAAAAAATGACACTTTGACTTTTTTGAACCGAGCAAAGGAGAAATCTCTGAAGTGACTGTTCAGTGAGGCAGAGTAAAGAATCTGACAGTTGGAGTTTAAACAATAGCAGACAGAGACTTCAACTGAGCTCGAGCTCAGTGTTCCATGCCCTGCATGGAAAGTTAACTCTTTGTGCTCCAGGGCAGTTCAAAGGTTGGTGATCACTGCAATAGTCAGAATACAGCAAGACTTCATGTTGTTTGAATGGGCTTTATACTTTGGATGATTAAATGGAGTGAGACACTCTGTAACGTTCTGAGCAATTACAACATAAATTTGATCTCCTCCTTACTGAATTTTTTCGCTATCTTCAGATCCGGCATTTTATTTTTTTCCCTTCCTAAAAGTCGTTCTAATTCTGGTTGTTTACTTACCTGAGAGGGTTATCTCCATCAAGAACGGAAAACCTCTGTGATGGCCCATGCTATCTCTCATCTCTACCTATTTTGGGGGGCCAAAGTCTCACGTTTCTCCCCATCTTATTGGGGACTGATGGGTGTCAGCAATATCTAGAACTCTTGACCCTCTCTACAAGGAGAACGTTTGGCAAATAGTTCACAAAACCACAGCTTCTTTCTACTGGAGAGAATTCAGATGGAAAGTTATGATAAATTTTTTTAGGACACCATCGGTAACTGCTCATTATTTGGAGGGTAAATTGAACCTGTGCTGGTGGAAGTGTGGGCTCAAAGAAGGTCCTACCTATATTTTGAACATGTCCTAAGATACAGTCCTTTTGGAATTTGATAGCTTCAGCTCATTCTAGTATTTTTGATGTTTGTATCCCTTGCTTTTTGAATTTTTCTTTCTTGGTTTTCTTCTGGAAGAAGTACAGTAAGCATTGCTCTAAACAACTATCGCCACCATATTTTTGTGGTTGCCACCTTTAAAGCTCTTACAAGATGGTGGTTGACCCCCAGTGTACCTACATTTACAGATTGGGTTAACACAGTGCAAGAAATACATGCAATGGAAGATATGTATGTGAATTTGCATTTTAGATGTGATGGGGATAACGGATCTGTTCTTCTGCTGGATTAAATGGGACCTGTATCTAGAGCACCTCACCTCCCTGAGAACTACCTTGCCTTCCACTGTATAGTCCACACAGTTATTATTTCCCTTCCCGCCCTTTTTTTGTTGTACATCTGTTTGAGTGACTAATTATACGCTACCCACTGTACATATATACACACACACACACACATATACATATATATATATATACTTTGATCAGTATAATATTGCATTGTACCTCTTGCAGAGGTTAGTGTTTTTTTTGTGTTCTTTTTCTATAATTTGTTCTTGTTTGCTATTTTACTTGTTGTATATTGTTATCTTAAAGCTCAATAAAGTTTGCATAAAAAAAAGAAAGAAGATCAGAGCTACAGTATTAACCTAACCTGATATGTCTGATACTATTTAATATGTTCACAGCAAATCAGAGTTGGATTCTTCCAGCTTGAGAGGGTGAGATGATTAGATATGCTGTGAATATTAAACCCACTGGCAAAAGTGGTGCAAATCCATGAAAAATCAAAATTTGTGAAATTCATGAACTTTGCAGCAGGTGTATCAACTTCACACATGGAAACATGCCTGTCCCAAAAAACAAACACATTTTATAAAAATAGTTAGAAATTATGTAAAAATAGTTAGAAAGTATTTAGGTGTGAGGGGGTTAAAGGGTTTTTGTGATAGATTGAATGATATAGACTGGACGTTTATGAATTCAGTTCCTGATATTAACTATGCACTGGACTTTTTTTATAACAGAATTTACTACTGCACAGGATCAGTTTGCTCCTTATGTTAAAATAAGGACTACAGGAAAAAAGAGTAGTTAGTTTACTTCATCTTTGTTAAAATTAAAGAGAGAATGTGAAAGGACTTGGAAAAAATGTACAAAGGATGATTTATTTACTACTTATCAAAATTATTGGTGTCTTCGGAATAGATGTAAAACCCAAATTAAACTGGCTAAAAGGAATTTTTTTTATAAGAAAACAGACTCAAGATTTGACAGATAACAGGAAATTGTGGGATACTGTAAATAGTCTAATAAATCCAAGTTGTGGACCTGAGCCAACTATGAAAATAAGAGATGAAATAATGTCTTGCCCACAAAGAAGAGCAACTATGTTTAATCTTAAATTTACAGATTTAGATACATTTTTTTGTACTAAAAATAATTGCTTTTTGAATAATGATAAGATGAACATAAGTAGTAGACCAAACTATTATCTTATAGTAACATCACCTAAAGAGGTACAAATGCTACTTAAACAGATACAATCTGACTGCTCATCAGGGTTTGATGGGCTTCCACCTAACTTACTTAGAGATGCAGCAGAGGTGTTGTCTTATCCTGTTAGCATTTTATATAACTTATTGTTTACGACAGGTCATTTTTCTGAATTATGGAAGTGTTCATTATTTATTTATTTATTTGTACATCGGTTTACAACCTTTGAGCCAGAGGCTCATTTCCAAAGGTACCTCAGCACATTGAGAGCTGACCGAAAAAAAATTTTAGGTTACAGCATAAAAGTCAACTGAGTTCAAAAGTTACACAGAAATGGTTACATACATTTAAACAATTTACACAGAGAAGGTTTCTTACATTAAACAATTTAGCAATGACATAGGCAATATGCAACAGGGGAGAAAATGGAAGGGTGAGGTGGAGTGCCACCCAGTGGCTGTTGTCAAGTGTGTAGAGATTGAGGCCTTATTTAGAGACAGGAGCAGCTGTGAGTGGTAAACTGTTGGCTCCAAAGGGTGGTTTTGAAGTTGGATATCGTGGGGGCATTGGAGATGAGAGCCAGGAGAGAGTTAAACCAGGATGGAGCTCTGTAGCAGAAGGACCTCTGACCATGGGTGGTCCTGGATCTGGGGAC
Organism: Neoceratodus forsteri; assembly: GCA_016271365.2. Classification (NCBI taxonomy): domain Eukaryota; kingdom Metazoa; phylum Chordata; order Ceratodontiformes; family Ceratodontidae; genus Neoceratodus; species Neoceratodus forsteri. The sequence goes on along the minus strand of CM057458.1, from coordinate 782,023,311 downwards.
TAGTACAGTGGGCTTGTTGGAGATTCAGGTTGTGATAGTGGGTTGGGCGTGGCGGATGGATGCTGTCACCCCAGGAGGAGATAGCCTGAGTAGAGTTTTTTTTGTGAGGAGGCAGGTTTGATAGCATAACCATTCATCTAGGTTAAGCAGTTTTGCATCGTCATAGAGTTGACAAGTATGTGTGAGCCTGGGGGCACCAGTAATCAGCCTGCAGGCCTTATTTAGGGTGAGGTGAATTTTGTTGAGGGCAGTCGTGTCAGCGGCACCATAAACTGGCAGGCCATTGTCAACAAGGGACAGTACTGAGGACATAACCACAAGTTGGAGGGCATCGGAGGGGAGGCAGTTTTTATAGCAGTAGAGGACGCCAAGCCATGTATTAGTGGTGGATGCAAGGCCATCAATGTGGGCGTGGTAGGTGAGGGCTGAGTCGAAAGTAACCCCAAGGTATTTGTGGGAGCAGACTTGTTCAAGCGGTTGTTTGGTACTAGGGAAGATAGCGGGTGGAAAGTTGTAGGCTTTGTTTTTGGGGTGGGCAAAAAGCATTGTTTTGTTTTTTTTGAGATTAATGATGAGTCTGTGCTCTTTAAACCAGGCTTCAGCATCATTGTAGGATTGTTGCAGGGTGTCCTGGAGGGAGATGGGGTTGCGATGGGTGGCAAAAATGACAGCATCATCTGCATACATAATAATTTTGCCAGAGCATGCACTGGGCAGGGTGTTTAGATAGAGTGAGAAGAGTAGGGGGCCCAGGATGGAGCCCTGGGGTACCCTTGAGTGGATGGGACAAGTTTCAGAGATGTCTCATTGGTTTTTACACATTGGGAGTGAGTAGATAGATAGCTTGTGCACCAGGCGATAGGGCTAGTAGAGAAACCAGTGTGGCAGAGGGCATCCAGCAGGAGAGGGTGGGAGACAGTATTGAAGGCCTTAGAGAGGTCAACGAACACTGCACCAGCTAGGGCATCCCATGTGGAAGGAGTGTAGAAATTGGAGAACTCAACTAGTGCAGTGCCGAGTACTGTGACCAGCACAGTTGCCGTGCTGCTCTGGGCATAGGATGTTATGCTTAGCCAGATATTCAGTGATTTGAATGGCCACCATTTTTTTTAGGGCTTTGGAGGGAGGGTGAATGGAGATTGGTCGGTAGTTCCCAGCGGAGGACCTGTCACCCCCTTTATGAATGGGTGTGACTATGGCTGTTTACCATGCTGTGGGGAATTGCCCCAGGCAGAGGGATCCGTTAAGTAGGCTGGTGAGTGGGGCAAGGACTTCATCCAGCACCAGCCAGGGAATACTGTGGTCCAGGGAGTCGCTGCCGGGACTATTGCTATTTAATGCTCTAATTAGGAGAGGTCTGACTTCCTGGCCAGATACCTTAAGTAAGAGGAAGCTGGGGCATTGGAGGATAGGGGGAGGTAGAGTGGGGGGAGGGTCAAAGAAATTACTGGGGAGGACAGTGCTAAGGTCAGTAAAGGAGGTGTTAAGGTAGTTAGCTATGCAGGCAGGGTCAGTGGAGGTAGATCCATCAATAGTGAGCTGGGATGGGGGGAAGAGTGTGATTTCCCATTTAGTTGTTTAACATTGTCCCAGAAAGTCCAGGCACACCCCAAGGAGGAGATGAGGGTGGCCTGGTAATGGTCAGCCTTGGCTTTATGGATGGCCCATGTGCACCTGTTCCATGCAGCATTGTAGGCCTGTCTATCAGCCATCTGGCCTGTTTCAGTGGCGAGGTGCCAGAGGTCATCCCTATTTCTGATCATTTGTAGTAGGGGCAATGGTGACCCAGGGTGCATTACGTTTTCTGGATCGAATTCTTGTGAGGGGTGCAAAGAGGTCACAGGCCTTGTTAAAGGTTTGGGAGAAAAAGGTGAGGGCAGCGTCTATGTCTGGTGCATGATGAATGGAGGACCAATTACTGTGGGTGAGAAATTGTATGAGTTTTATCAGCCCACCAGGCCAGAGGCACCTGCAGAGTGTGGTCCGGGCTGTGGGTTTGGGAGTGGGGGTCGCTCAAAGGAATAGGATAAGGGAGTGGTCACTTAGTGAATCTGGAAGGACCTGGATGTTATGGATTTTTTGGGGGCAGCTGGTGATAATTACATCCAGAAGGGTACTAGTTCCTCTCATTGGGTTTACTCTAGTGGGCTTGGAAATGAGTTGTGTCAGGTCTAGGGCAGCGAAAGAATCTCGGGTAGTGGAAGAGGAGGCACTGAGGCAGTTCACATTAAGGTCCCACATTAGGATTTGTTCCACCTTGTGGTGGAGGGTGGCAAGATATTCTGTTAAAGATATTAGCACTGGGTTCTGATTCTTTGGGGGAATGTAGGCAGTGATGAGATATAGAGGGCCCCTGGAGGGATCAGGAGCAAGTTTGAGGGTAAGGGCCTGTGATCCATTTGCAAGAGCAGGGGCAGGGAGCGCTTGTCCAATGATAGTGACCTTGGTATAGATTGCACAGCCACCCCCGCGTTTGTCTACTCAGTCCTCCCGGTATAGGGTGTAGCCTGGGAGGGAGACAAAGGAGTCTGGGGTGGATTTGGACAACCAGGTTTCAACCAGGGCTTTGATGTCTGGTTGATGTAGCATGGCCCAGCATTGGAGGGCATCACATTTCTTCGGTAGGCTGCAAATGTTCATGGAGGTTATGTGGAGGCCAGTGGACCCAGCTGGCGGGCTGGAGGGGGGCAGGGCCTGGGTTTGGATGTATATTACCCGTTAGGAGTAGTAGGAAGACCAAGGCTCTGACCAGGGGGTGGTAGTGTGTCAACTTCCAGGGGGTACACTGTGATGGGGAGGAGGCCATAGGGAACAAGGAAGGGCAGGGTTCGAGGGGTTGGGAGGGCGAGGACAAGTAGCAACCATGTGGAGCCAGGGTAGGCAGCAGGGGGTCATCCAGGGGGTGGGTGCAGTTGGCCAGGGTACATGGTCAGTGTGGGGTGGGAACGGAGTAAGTCAGGGAGAGTTGTGGGTGCTGGTATAAGTGGGCCAGGGGAGATGTCTGGCTGATGGGATGTGGGTACTAGCATGTAAATGAGGGGAGACATTTGAGGAGGAGGTGTACAAACATAGTGCGTAAGGTAGTAGCAGGGCAGAAAGGTACAAATATCTTAGCTGCCCCTCAGAAAGAGTGTCAATTTTTAAATCAGGTGTGGCCCATGATTTTGCAAACTATAGACCAATCTCCTTACTATCTGCCCTTGCAAAAGTACAAAAAAAGCTAGTTTATAAACAGTTAATAGCTTATGTGAATGATTATGGTCTGTTATCTCAAAACCAGCATGGTTTCAGAAGGGGATATGGAATGCAGACTGCCTTGGTCGAGTTCACGAGTGTGGTCCTAGAGAGAATGAATAGGGGGTGTTTGACTGGGGCCACATTCATGGACTTGAACAAGGCATTCGACTTGGTAGATCATGCATTGCTTATATCTAGGTTGGGTACATTGAGAGTGGGGCAATCTGCACTTGGTTGGTTTACTGATTATCTTACAAACAGACAACAAATGGTCAAATATTGTGGTTGCCTATCAGATAAAGCACATCTAAAATATGGAGTCCCACAGGGATACATACTGGGCCCTATTTTATTTTCATTATTTTTTGATAACATTTCTTCAGTCTTAGTTAATGCTAGCATTACACTTTATGCAGATGATACAGTAGTTTATTTTCAAGCTGATACAATAGATGAGTTGAATGGAGTATTAATAGATTAAATGAACAGGGTGCAGCAGTAGCTGACCGCTAATAAATTAATTTTGAATAAAATTAAAACTAAAATAATGTTTTTTGGAACTGTGGCAAAGTTAAGGAATGGGGGAGGAGTTTACAAATTCATGCACCTGATGATACAGTGTATGACAATGTAGATAATTTTCAATAGTTGGGTGTATTGTTAGATCCAACAATAAGTCCTGAACCTCATTTTTCAAAATTGACTTCTAAGATTCATGCTAAAGTTAGTGCTTTATACTAAAATACTAAAATGCCAGCAGAATAGGTCTAATGGTCTTTCGTGTCTGCTCGTTTAGTCAGCCCCCACTCTGGGAGCTGACCTTGCTGCCCCCCTCTCCCTCTCTGGCTTCTCCCTTCCCAGTTCCAGATATTCTTGCTGCACAGGACTTTGCTTCCAGAATCCTTCCCCTGTACCTGTCCCACCCCCTCTTGAACCCCTCCACCATCTCTGCCTCCACCAGCCCCCTGGGCAGAGCATTCCATGGCTCTACCACCCTCTCAATGAAGTAGCACCTCCTCCTTTCTTCTCTAAATCTCCCTCCCTCCCTCCAGCTTCCACCCATGCCCTCTAGTTGCCCCCCTTCTTCCTTCGGAGCACCTTGACTGCTCCTCCCCTATTTACTCCCTTCATGTACCTGAAGACCTCTATCATGTCCCCCTGGTCCCTTCTCTCTTCCAATGTGTACATATTTAGTTCTTTGAGTCTCTCCCCATAGGTACTATCCCCCAAGCCCCAAATCATTTTGGTTGCCCTCCTCTGGACCCTCTCCAGGAGTTCAATGTCCCTCCTTAAATGTGACCTCCAAAACTGCATGCAGTACTAAAGGTTTGGTCTCACCAAGCAGTTATACAGTGGGAGTATCACTTCCCTTCTTCTGGAGGTGATCCCCTAGCGATGCATCCAAGCATCCTGTTGGCCTTTGCCGCTGCCCTCCTACAAGTCTCCGAGTTGTTCATCTTGACATCCACCACCACCCCCAGATCCCTCTCAGCCACCGAGACTTTTAGCATTTCCCTCCCAGGGTGTATACTTGGCCCGGGTTTCTGGCTCCCAGGTGCATTCCTTCACTGAACCTCAGCTTCCACTTTCTAGACCACCTCTCCAGAGCCTCCAGGTCCCCCTGTAGGGCCACCATACCCCTCCTCCCCATCCACCACTGACCCCAGTTTTGAGTCATTCTTAAAAAGACTCATCTCACTCCTGAAACTCTTCCTTATGTCAGAGACATAGGTGTTGAACAGGAGGGACCCAAGAACTGATCCCTGAGGGACTCCACTAATGACCCTCCTTGGGGATGAGACTATCCCACCAACCACAAACCTCTGGGTCCAGTCCTGGAGCCAATTGCCTATTTATCTGATCATCTGGTTCCCCACCCATTTTCTCCCAGCTTATCCAACAGGACCCCATGAGGAACAGAGTCAAACGCCTTGCTGAAGTCAAGAAAGAGGACGTCCACTGATCTCCCCAGGTCCAAGGCTCTCATCATCCAGTCATAGAACTCCACAAGGTTTGTCTGACATGATTTTCCCAGGATGAATCCATGCTGTCTATCGTCCAGACACCCCGACATTTCCAGGTCCCCCCAGTCTGTCCTTGACAATGCCCTCCATCACCTTGCCCACCACTGATGTCAGGCTGACGGGCCTGTAGTTCCCTGCTACCTCCCTTGATCCTCCCTTGTGGATAGGCACTATAGGCGCCACCTTCCAGTCCTGGGGCACCCATCCTGTCCTCAGAGAGATGCTGAAGAGCTCCGCCAGGGGTTTCACCAGGATATCCGCCAGTTCCTTCAGCACTCTGAGAACTCCACAAGGTTTGTCTGACATGATTTCCCCAGGATGAATCCATGCTGTCTATCATCCAGACACCCCAACTTTTCCAGGTCCCCCCTAGTCTCTCCTTGACAATGCCCTTCATCACCTTGCCCACCACCGATGTCAGGCTGATGGGCCTGTAGTTCCCTGCCACCTCCCTTGAACCCCCCTTGTGGATAGGCACTATATGTGCCACCTTCCAGTCCTGGGGCACCCATCCTGTCCTCAGAGGGATGCTGAAGAGCTCCACTAGGGGTTTTGCCAGGATATCCACCAGTTCCTTCAGCACTCTGGGATGTAATTTATCCAGTTCTGGTGCTTTCTCCATCTTAAGGGACCTGAGGGCTTCCCTCACTCTCTCTGCCATGATTTCCACCACTGCTACCTAGTCCCCCTGCTTTGCCTTCCCCCCACCTGCCAGTGATGCCCCCCTCTCCCTAGACCCACCGATCGGTAAGGGTCCCCTATCCTCAGTATATCTGTCTACTCCCATGTATGATGCAGCTCCCCCCAATTTCATTGCTGAAAACTGAGGTAAAGTACTCATTTAGTACCTTAGCCTGCTCTCCAGGGTCTTGTGCCCATCCCTCCCCTGTTTTAATCTTGCTAATCTGCCCCTTCACCCTTCTTTTTTCCCAAATGTATCTAAAAAAATCCTTGTTCCCTCTCCTAATTTCCCTGGCCAGTTTCTGCTCCTTCCTTGCCTTAGCCACCCTCACCACCCTAGTGGTCCTTCTGGCCATCAGCTCGTACTCCCCTCAGTTCCTTTTACTCCTTGAGCACTTGAATTACCTATAGGCTGCCTTATTTCCCCTCACCACCTCCAGAACCTCCCTTGTCCACCAGCAGGGTTTTTGAGCCCTACTGCATTTTTGTCTTACTCTTGTGCAGGCGCTGGTAGCATCCTGCACCCCCCTTCTGATGATTTCCCACCTACTGTCAGTGTCCATGTCTGGCCCAATCCCATCCAAGTGCTCCTTAAGGATCCTTCCCATTTCCTTGAAATCCACCCCCTGAAGTCAGTTACCTCCATCTTTGTGCAGCCTTCTACCCCTTCTAGGTTCAGGCAGAACCAGACCGTGGCATGATCGCTCCCCGCCAATGGGTCCCTTACCACTAGGCCCCTAGTCTGGTCACTGTCTGCCAGGACTACATCCAGTATCCACTCCACCCTGGTCGGTTCCCCCACCTGCTGAGTTAGGAATGCATCCTGAAAGACATCCAACAACCTCTGTTCCCTGGCCACCAAGGACATAATAGTCTCCCAGTCTGTTCCTGGCATGCTTAAGTCCCCCAACACCACCACCCTTCCCCTTCCCAATCTGCAGTGTCTCCCAACATCTGCCACCAGACTCTACTCCATCTCCTCCGCCAGTTCAGGGGGTCTATACACCACTCCTATTTTTACTGTCTTGCCCTCCCTTGTTATCAAGGTGACCCAAATTGCTTCCATAGTTCCCTCTGCCTCCTCCACTCCTTCTATGGCAATGCAGTTTTTGACTATTATTGCTACCCCTCCTCCCCTTCCCTCTCACCTGTTCTTCCTGAATATTGTGTAACCCTCCAGTTTCAGGTCCCAGTCATGCCCTGCGGTGGCCCAGGTCTCAGTGACTGCTGCCACATCCACCTCTCCCTCAGTTAGCATCACCTTGAGCTCAGGCATTTTATTGCCCAAGCTCCTGGCATTTAGCAGGACTACCTTCCACCCTTTCCCTATACTTCCATTTCCCCTGTTTGTGTTCCCATGGGGATTCTGTCTTCTCCTGGTCCACACCTTACCAGTCGGCCTTTTCCTGCATTCCTCCAGCTCCCCATGGAGGTCGAGACAGAGTCCCTCCTTTATCGGCCCCCCCTTAACAGCCTTTTCTCCTATCCCTCCCACCTTCACAAGTTTAAATCCCACCTTTCACCAATGAACCCCTCTATTTTCAACTTAAGGATTTCCTTCCCCTCTGAATTGAGATGAAGACTATCTCTAGCATACAGCCCCTTATCCTCCCAGGTCTCCCCCAATCCCCCATCAACCCATACCCTCTGGACCCAAACCACTCCCTGAGCCACTGGTTTATCACCCTAATCTTCCTCTTGTGTTCCCCACTAGTCCTTGGCACCGGCAGGATTTCAGAGAAGGAAATTGTGCATCCTATATCATGAGAGACCCGGGCAAGCTCCCTGAACCATGCCTGTATCTATAGCTCACTATTTCCCTCAATGTCATTGGTACCCAGGTGGACTAATATGTCCGGGGAACCTCCACAATCCTTTGCCAGCTGATATACCTCATGATTGGCCCTGTGCACCATTAGTCCAGGGAAGCATTTTGTTCTAACCGGGCAGGCTTCTCCCTCCTTATCCCATTTGATCCCCTTGATCATGGAATAACCCAACAGGAGGACTCTGGCCACCCCTTTTCCTCCATCCCCCCCTTCCGTGTGCCTCATCATTTCTAATGGCCCCTCCCCACAGCTGGCTCCTTGCTCCTCTCCCTATCTGGGTTCCACCTGCCATCCCTTCCTTATTTACCCTGGCCACCCCCTCCCATCTGATCCTATGCTTCTCATCCTCCTGAGTATCCTTCTGTACCTCACTACCCCCACAGTTACTGCTCGTGACCGGTCCTTCCCCCATCTGCTAAACTAGCCTGGCTCATCCTCCCTTCCTTCCCGTCTCTGTTCAGCCCCTCCTTGCCTGTCGTGCTCCTCTGGCCAAAACCCTCAGCTCCCTTTACTGTATCCTCCTTGTACTTCTCATCCTTCTCCTTGCCCTTTCCTCCCAACTGGTCCTTCTCCTTGTGCTTTCCTCCCTCTATCCCCTCCTCCTCCTCCTCCTCCTGCTCTGATCCCCTGCTCCCCCATTTTCCCACATTCCAAGTTCCCCCCTGTTCCTCCTGCTATCCAGACCCCACCTCCTGCCCCTACTCCCTTTCCATCTCTCACCTTCCCTATCATGGCTACATCACCCCCCAATCCTCAAGCAGAAGAAGATAATTGAAGTGGTTACTGAGCTTAAGGTCCAATCCACCTCCCCCCATTGCTTCCTTCTGTCCAGCCACAGCCATCTGCCTACTTCTCTGAGAATGTTCTCCCTTTGGCCCCCATTTGTGAGGGTCCCCAGTTACCTGTCTGCTTCCTTGGTAGTATCCTCCTTTTGGGCCTTATATACTAGGGTCCCTATGCAACCCCAGAGTACTCTCCTGCACTCCTTTCCCTATGCCCCCACCCCAGTGCTTGGTGCAACCCCATGAGAGAGCCCCTGCCTTATTCCCCAACCATACCTCCCCCTTCCCCCAGCTGTCTCCTAATCCCCTCAACATCCTCCCTCAGCTGTGCCAGCTGGTAGCACACTGGGCAACCACCAAACTTCCAAGCCCAGTCCAGTATCATGGCTGCCCCACACCCTGTGCACCCCACCACCCTCCCAAAGATGCTGGCCCTAATGACGTGGTCCCATACCCCTCCAAGTAGGTTTCCTTGGGCGAGCCACCAGGTTCCCCACTAGTCCAAGATACACCCCTACCGACTAATCAGGTCACCCACTAATCCTAGATACAGTCCCACAGTAAACAGGTACCCCTGTTACTAGGTGCAGTACAACACAGTAAACTTATAAGGGAAGTGAGCAACTGCCTAAGCTCCTCTCTCCCAGCCTTTAAAGCCAACCCCCAGTGGCTAGAACTACATGAGCTGCACCTGAAGCCTTTTCCTCCAATTGCAGAGCAGTTGTTTCCCTATAAATGAGCCAAGCTCTGGGAGGGAGGGGTGGGGAGGCAGGATTAGGACCTACACCCAACTATGTCGAGAGAAAGAGAGAGAGAGAGAGTGTATCAGCCCTCTGTCTGCCCCTCCAAGTACTGCAAACAAAGAAACTGCCCCAAGTAAATCCCACTAAATAGGTTTTAAATCAAAAGAAATAGGCCTCCACAAATGCAGCCTACTATACAGTGAAACATCAAACAAATAAGCCCACTTATAGCCACCAAAAACAGTTTTCAAACTTCCAACAGCCCCAAAAACAATACCCTGCTAGCCTCTTAGAAGTAGTAAGAAAGAAAAGAAATAACCTACCAAGTAAAATCCACAAGAAACCATGTAACAACAAGAAGGATCTACTGTACTGTAACAGATCTGCCCCCTTCCCATTCCAGTTACTTCTGAGAAGCCAAAGCAACTGACACCACAAACCTGATTCAGCTCTGCCTCTAGTTAATTAGCTGAGTGAGACCTGGCCAGACCATTAGCACCTTCCCCCACTATGCACTTATACAGATTGAATTTTTTTTTAACACCCAAATCCAGATTGGCTATTACTAAAAAAATGCTTATTTCCAGTAGTTAATTATGCTTCACATATTACAGACAATGCATATATTTCTTTTGTTCAGAAAAAATCTGTTTTGTTGCAACTTTTGAGGAAATGTGCTATTTATTCCATGAAGAACACACCATTGCATAGTTTTGAATGATATAGGTTGGTTACCAGTAGATTAAAATTTCAAATATGTATATGCTAAATTTACATTTAGAGTAATTATTGATGAAGTCCATAAGAATTTATCTGGTCTCTTATATAGATATGCCCAGGTTTTTTGGTCCAGGGCTAGGGTAGATAATGAGTCACTGAAATTGCCATTAATGATAACTACTTTTGGTCAGCGTTCTTTCACATATATAGCTCCTAAGATTTGAAATGAGGTTCCAATAGTAATAAGAAACTTAACCACAGTTAGTTCATTTTCTACTTCTCTTTACCAGCACTTTAAGACATTATCTAAATGCCAGTGTTTTAAATAGCTATATTTGTACCTAATTACATGGAATTTGTATTCCTATTTTTTTCTGAATATGTATGTACCCCTGAAAAATGTTGCTGCATTTGCTGAACTGTTGATCTTTTCAAGTTCAAGTTTATTGCGAAAGGATAAAAATCAATTGAGCAAGCTCATTTGCAAGGACATCCCTTATACAAATAGCATAGTAAGGTACAGAGTACATGAGATAAGGAAAAAATGGCATAACAACTACAAACATACATAGTAGGTCATATGAAAAATAAGGTAAAAAAAGATTTAAAAAAATGGAAAATCAAGGTGAAAAAGCGAAGGGTAACATCAGTTAACCAGTGGTGAACAACAATAAAGTGAAGTGTGCAATGCTGAAGGCAAGTTCAAGTCAAGAGAGGAGAGATAAGTGAAAGGCATGAGAAGATATCAGAAGCACAGGCAGGATTAAGATAGAGTTTTGTTTACAATTCTTTTGAATGCTCCTTAGTGAGATTAAACTCTGGAGCTTTAGGATAGCTTGGAGCTTATTCCAGATAGTGGGGAGGATGTAGCTCATGAATGCCCTGCCAAAGTGGGTGTGGAAGTTGGGCACTATTAGGGTGATGTATGAACACTTCCTAAGTGCATAGGTACTGTTCAGTCAATGGAGGATGGAGGTGATATAGTAAGGTAGTGTTTTGTAATTCCAGGTATAGATGTGAATTAGTCTCCTGGTTGTTAGAGATGTCCAGCTCACTTCTATATACAAGGTGGAATGGTGGGTTCTGGCTGGAGTATTTGTTATAAAGCAGAGAGTGCAATGGAAGAGAGTGTCTAGTTTGTGGAGATGTAAGGATGCGCAGCTGGTGTAAATAATGTCCGCGTAATCTAAGAGAGGTAGGAATGTAGCCTGAACTAATCTAGTTCTAGAATCCCTTGAGAACAAGGATTTGTTTCTAAAGAAGAAACCTAGCCACAGTTTTAGTTTTTATGGCAAACACCTCAATATGGGAGGAAAAAGAGAGGTGGGAGTCTAGTATAATGCCTAAGTATTGGAAATTTTCCCACACCTTGAGTATACCTCCTAAGAGTGTAGTAATGCAGACCAATGGGGAGTTCATGATGTTGGCATATTGTGGATTTGGCGGGTAAAAAAAATCACTTCAGTTTTGTTAGCATTTAATGATGGTTTAGAAAGTATTAAATTGTGCTGGAGCTTGTTAAAATCAGATTGTGGGGAAGCACAGGTTTGTTCAAAGAATGGTTATGATATGTATAGGATAGTATTGTCCGTGAAGAGGTGAATGTTAGAATTGACTACAGTATGTCTTTTATCAGATTATTTGATCTGCTTGAAAAAGTAATCTCTTCCCCCCACCCGGACACCAAACACACTGCACCAGCCTTCTGTGTATTTTTTGTTCAATGTCTATCTCATAATGGTGGGAATGTATGAGTAGTGATATCTTTAATCCTATTAAAACCTGATTGGCCACAAAATTATGCAATCAGGTTATACTAAAAGAAAAGATGTCACCATTCATTAATTTGCAGACATTGAAGAGAGCAGATGCTCTGCATGAGGGGACCATTTTCTTTATTCCTTGTTGATTTGTGGGTGCTGGTGGGTGGAAGAAGGTGGGAGGACCAGAGAAGAGGTTGGGGGATTGAGTGATTGTATGTGCTGCTTAATAAAGACAGTGGGATATTTTATTTATTTATTTATTTAAGAGATTTACCAGGAAGGCATACTGAGCAGAGTACCGATCGATTCCAGATGCACCCTGGGGGTAGGGGGTTACAAGGGTGTAGTACATACATACATAAAGCACAATAGTACATACATAATTTGTAGATATCCAGCAAAGGCCCAATGGGATGGGTGTAGTAGCTGAGATGCATGTAGAGTAATACAAAGTAAGGAGTAATTACAGGCAGTATTTACAGGCAGTGATACAGTAGCAGTATTTACAGGCATTGATACAGTCGCAATATCAACAATTTCATAGTGAGATTAGATTTACCTACTAGATGGGTAGGTGAGAATATCAAACAGTAACAGAGGAGGGTCAAACAAAAATGACACATGGTACTGATTTAGAAATGGAGCCCAGGATAGCTGATAAGAATTGAGCAGGGAGTTCAGCGATAGGGAAGGCATAAGCAGTTGGTGGCGAAATGCATTTTGAGGAGGGCATTTCAATGTGGAGTACATGTGGTGTGTCTGATGTCGGCTGCTAGAGAGTTCCATAATTTGGGGAGTCTGAAGCTGAAAGCAACCTAACCTGATCGGGTGGATCTGTGGGGGATGTGAAGAAGTCTGGAGTCAGAGCTCCTGAGATCGTAGGTAGGTGGGGGGACGGCGGTTAGGGATGTCGATAGGTAGGATGGCAGCGTATGTGACCAGAATTTATCAGTAATTTGGGTGGGGTGTGAAGGGGCCCATGGGTAGAGGGGTAGGGATTACTTTTCAGGCAGAGCAGCAGATGCAGATATGGATATTTTCTGTTTATTAGAAAGTATTATTCCTAAAATGATATATCTATCTTTAAATAATCTGTTCACATGCCAGGCTGGCTAAGATATCCATGGTTGTATTTTATTTAAAAGTTGCATGATGAATATTTGTGTAATTTTCATTTATATGAAGAAAATCAAATTTAAATTTGTCATAAAAAAGGGGACAAAGATTTAGCGGCCAAGAGGACCTAAAAAGGATATAACAGTTCCGTCCGCACTTACAGTCGCAGCCATGATGTGGTCAGATATTTCCAGATATTTTGTGTAATATCATACTAACATACTAACATACTAAAATGCCAGCAGAATAGGCCTAACGGTCTTTCGTGTCTGCTCGTTTGGTCAGTCCCCAACCTGGGTGCTGACCTTGTTGTCCCCCACGCCTTCTCTGGCTTCTCCCTTCCCAGTTCCAGATATTCTTGCTGCATTGGATTTTGTTTCCAGAACCCTTCCCCTGTACCTGTCCCACCCCCTCTTGAACCCCTCCACTGTCTCTGCCTCCACCAGCCCCCTAGGCAGTGCATTCCATGGCTCCACCACCCTCTCAGTGAAGTAGCACCTCCTCCTTTCTCCCCTGAATCTTCCCCCCTCCAGCTTCCAGCCATGCCCTCTAGTGGCCCCTTCCTCCTTCCTTCGAAGCACCCGACTGTTCCTCCCCTATTTACCCTCTTCATGTACCTAAAGACCTCTATCATGTCCCCACGGTCCCTTCTCTCTTCCAATGTGTACATATTTAGCTCTTCGAGCCTCTCCTCATAGGTCCTGTCCCCCAAATCATTTTGGTTGCCCTCCTCTGGACCCTCTCCAGGAGGTTAATGTCCCGCTTTAAGTGTGGCCTCCAAAACTGCACGTAGTACTCAAGGTGCGGCCTCACCAAGCAGTTATACAGAGGGAGTATCACTTCCCTCCTTCTGGAGGTGATCCCCTTAGTGATGCATCCCAGCATCCTGTTGGCCTTGGCTGCTGCCCTCCTACAAGTCTCAGAGTTGTTCATCTTGACATCCACCACTACCCCCAGGTCCCTCCCAGCCATCGAGACTTGTAGCATGTCCCCCCCAGGGTGTACACTTGACCTGGGTTTCTGGCCCCCAGGTGGAGTACCTTGCATTTCCCTGCATTGGACCTCAGCTTCCACTTTCTAGACCATCTTTCCAGAGCCTCCAGGTCCCCCTGTAGGGCCACCCTCCCCTCCTCCCCATCCACCACTGCCCCCAGTTTCGAGTCATCTGCAAAGAGACTCATCTCACTCCAGATTCCTGTCCTTATGTCCGATACATAGGCGTTGAACAGAAGGGGCCCAAGCACTGATCCCTGTGGGACCCCACTAATGACCCTCCTTGGGGATGAGACTATCCCCCCAACTATGACCCTCTGGGTCCGGTCCTGGAGCCAATTGCCTATCCATCTGATCATCTGGTTCCCCAACCCCATTTCTCCCAGCTTATCCAACAGGCCCACATGAGGAACAGAGTCAAATGCCTTGCTGAAGTCTAGAAGAGGACATCCACTAGTCTACCCAGGTCCAAGGCACTTGTCACCCATCTAAGGAGATTCTCTTTGATGATCAATAGTGGTACTCCAGGCAGGCAGGGAATTTCTCCAGAGATATCACAGAAATTTTAGGAAATATCTGTCCATGTCTATGGCTGCCACTCTGCACAATTTTTATTTCACTATCAGGACCTCCATTCATGCCTAATTAACACACTGTCAGCTATTGAGTAAAACTTATCGAAAGTACAATGTCTACTGATTAAAATGATATGTGACAGAAGTTCATACTTATGATAACCTGGGATTGTGGAGTTTGGAATATGAAGTGCGTAGATGCAGTGGACTTCAGGGGGGCAGACTTTATGGGCATGGGAAATATTCTCAAGGATCATTTGATGGGGATTACCTCAATGACAAGTGTGGAAAGGAGATGGGAGGTCATAAAACCGGGACTTCATGAGGCAGTCAAGATCTGTGCTAAGTTGAAACATAAGGGAGCAAGGTCACATAAACCATGCTGGTGGTCCAGTGAGGTACAGGTAGCAGTCAGAGAAAAGAAGGTGGCCTACAAAAAATATAAAACAACAAGAGGGGATAGAGATAAGGAAATGTACCAGCTTGCATCTAGAAAAGTCACCCATATGGTGAGGGAGCCAAGTCCAGTAAAGAGCAGCGGCTGGCACAGGGATACATGGAGGGGAAAAGGGTTCTTCCGGCACATTGGGAGCGGAGAAAACTAAGGCCATCTCAGCAGATTGAGATCAGAAGGAGGGTGGGTGGAAGAGGCGAGGGACCAGGCAGAGGTATTTAACGAGTACTTTGCCTCTGTGTTCACTAGGGAGGGGATGGGATATCTACAAAGCAAGGCACTAAGGGATAGAAACGTCAGTAATGGGATCAGGGAGCAAAAGAAATGGAGCAAGAGGAGAGAGAGGTACCCTAGGGTGTCACATCTGGGTAAGGATAAAAAGGCCAGTAAGGTGGAGGGGACGGATGATGCTATCTCTGCAAAAAGGGTGTGGTTAGCCCTCAAGGCCCTAAAGAAAGACAAATCTCCTGGGCCGGATGGCATTCATCTGAGAGTACTATGGGAATTGGCGGACATACTGGCTGCACCCCTGGCGGAGCTTTTCAGCAGGTCACTTGAGATAGGGAGGATACCTAGGGATTGGCAAGAGGCACATGTGGTACAAATCCATAAAGGGGGGTCGAGGGAAGTACCAGGTAACTATAGACCCATCAGTTTGACCTCTGTGGTGGGAAAATTAATGGAGAGTATACTAAAGGAACGATTGGGGGTGTACTTAGAGGAGGTGGGAGGTCTGGATAGTCAGCAACATGGGTTTGTGCCAGGTAGATCATGTCAAACCAACCTTGTGGAGTTCTATGAATGGGTAACATCAGAACTGGACAGGGGTATGCCTGTGGATGTATTATTCTTGGACTTCAGCAAGGCGTTTGACTCTGTCCCCACAATGGTCTGGTGGAGAAACTGATGGGGTTGGGAGCAGGCCCTTTGATGGTCAGATGGATTGAAAACTGGCTAGCTGGATGCACTCAGAGAGTAGTGGTCGGTGGGGAGCTCTCGAACCCTAGAGAGGTTGGTAGGGTACCGCAGGGCTCGGTCCTGGGTCCGATCCTGTTTAATGCATACACATCGGACATCAGGGAGGGTATAGGGTGTGAAATGAGTCTCTTCATGGATGACTCCAAGATGGAGCAGTAGTTGAGGGAGAAGGGGAAGCTGGCCCTGCAAGGGACCTGGACACCCTGGAAGCTGGGCTCACACATGGAAATTAAATTTCAATATCACCAAGTGCAAGGTGTTGCATCTTGGTCGGGAAACCCAAACACAGGTACACCCTGGGAGGGAGGCGTGGAGGCCTCAATAGGGAAAAAGACCTAGGGTCATGGTGGATGCATGTATGAATAACTCTGAGCAGTGCAGGAGAGCGACTAGCAAGGCAAACAGGATGTTGGGATGCATCGTAGGGGGATCACCCCAGGAGCAAGGAAGTGATCTGCTGGCTGCACAATGGACTGGTTAGACCACACCTTGAGTACTGTGTACAGTACTGGAGACCACCTGAAGAGGGACATACAGCTCCCTGGAGAGGGTACAGAGGAGGCAACAAAGATGATACGAGGCTAGGGGATTTGACATGAGGACAGACTCTAAGGAGCCTGCCTGTTTTCATTGGAGGGAGGAGGAGACGGGGGACATGATTGAGGCCTCAAGTACCTCAAGGGAATAAATAGGGTAAACATGGAGGGATCTTTAGACTAAAGCAGGGAGGTATCACCAGAGGGCATGGTTTGAAGTTGGAAGGTGGAAGGGTGAGGGGGGAAAAGAGGAGGAGGTTTTTCACTGAGAGGGTGGTGGACCCTTGGAATGCACTGCCTGGTGAGCTGGTTCAGAGATCCACAGTGGAGGGCTTCAAGACAGGGTGGGACAGACACAGAAAGTGGATGTATCAGATGATGGCCTGTCCCAGGGGGGTGGGGATGGATGATACGGGTTTCTGGAACACAAGGGATGGGACGGTCTCAGCACCCAATTAAGGATCTAAGGTTCGAGCAGTCTCGATAGACTGTAAGGCCTAATCTGCTGGCAAATAGTATGTTAGTATGTTAGATGCCACAGCAACGTAATCTTAAAAAGTGCTTAAGTAGAAAGGTACTATATTTTTAATGGGAAATTGAAAGGCTCCATGGGATTAAAAACTGTAAAATTATTAAACATGTTTTGAACTTTAGTCCTAGTTCAAACAATTTAATGCTTATTGTAAACAGTTTTAATCCACATACACTGTTATTATATGAATTGCCCATTTCCACAGTGGAATTGTGAACAAGCTGCTGATTAGAAACATAGAAATATAGATATTGCCAGCAGAAAAGTACCGGTTAACCCATGTGGTGTGCCTGATTTTCCTTGTCTTTCTGTTACCTCTGACCCTTCTTCATCACTGGCATCCATCCTCCTCCCTTTCTACTAATTAGTTCCACATGTTCCTTTCCCATGGATACTTGGAGCTTCCTACAGTCTAATTTCCCAGAACTTCTGCCAGTAGGTTGTTTCACTTTCCTACAACCCTCTCTGTTAAGAAGTATTTCCACAACTCTAATGTCCCACCTCTAGCACCTAGTAAACACCAGTCTGCTGAAATGTTAATATTATATGAGTATGCCCTTGATCACTACAAAGCACATTATTGCAGAGGTAGCACAGAAAAACAATAAAAAGAAACCTGTGCAAGCTATCCTGTCAATAAAAACATCCTAAACAAAAACTGAAGTCAGTACAAAAGTGCATGAGTCCTTATGTAAGACACATGAAACTTAAAATAAGGCACATGAAACTGAAACAAGGTACAAAAAAACTTACATAAGGTAGTGCAAAAAATATTAAATATGGCACATGAAACCATTAATAAGGCACATGACATCTTAAATAAAGTGCATGAGACCTTACATGAAATGTATAAAACTGTAACTGCAGTATGGTACATGAAACCTTAAATAATTCACTTAAATCCCTAAATTAGGTATATGGAACCTTAAATAAGGCATGTTGACCCTTAAATGGGATGCAGGATCTGTACGAAATCTTCAATGAGGCATATGAAACATTACAACAGTACAGGACATCTTAAAAAGAAATGTGGAGAGATGAAAGATCTACTGTTGAATGCGTAGAATTAACTGAAGATTTAGAAAGCCATTCACAGAGTAGTCAAGAACTGGATGATGTGATGGCATTGTATTATTGTATTTCAACTTAGAAGTCAAACACCACTACTTATTTATTTTGTTTAGTTTTTGTTGACTGGGAAAGGAGGACCATACAATTCTGCCTATTTTCAGCCTTACCTCTGGGGTGGGGGCTATAGATGATGCCAACTGACATTGAACTAGATGAAGCTGTTAGTAGTATTTTAGTAAGTAGTACCTAATATATGAAAAAAGACAATGTTCCAAATTTGCAAAAGCCAATACTTCTAGATCAAAACCACATATTGTGTAAGCAAATTCACTTGGGTTCAAGGTGCTTTCCTTGCATTTTTATGTATTCATAAAAGGAAACTTTTGAAGAGGCATATCAGGGTCTGGCCACTGGTATCTTCCTCAAAATAGAGGGTTTAATACTATAGATATTGATTTTGAAGATTACCTGCAAAACATTATAACATGGCTCAGAAAACATACCACAAAATTAATCCAATGTTGTGAGATTTTTTTAAACTTCATCTATTGACTGAGAGGGATTAGTATTGTCAAGAAAAATGTACAGTATCTTGGTGATACAATTATGGATACATAAATAAGTAATGCACAGTACAATAGTGTGTTTGTTGTCTGTGTGATATTGTTTAGAATATGTAGGACAGTGAACTGGGGTGCTGATGGTAGCAAGTGGTTATGTGTTGTACCTGTTGCTGTTACACACTGTCTGTTACTGATCTTGTTGCTTGTCCATATGCCAGATCCTACCCAACCCCCAACACACACACTATCCTGATGATTTCTACCATTTGATGACACAGCACTCTAGTGACCATTCATTGCTCCAGCATATACATTCTTTGGGCCCTGGCACTCCTCTGGCAAATGTACTCTCCTCCTGTCATTGCTCTAGACGCCATGTTACTCCACTAAGAGTGAGCTGTTTGAGACTGGGTAATGGCTTAAAGGTGGGTGGGTGGGTGTTTTTCCATAGTGAGAGAGACTTTCCTGAGACTGGTGGATGGCTTGGATGTTCTGACACAGTGGGAGGAGTGTAAGTGGACAAAGATGGCTGTCATGCTTGGTGAATGTTCTGGTGCTGTGAAAAGAGTGTGTTGACAGGAGGATGACTTGTCTCTTAAGTTGTATGTGTGCTTTGGCATAGAAGAAAGGAGTGTTATTGGACTAGATATTGCTGGGGTGGTGGGTGTGTTTGATGCAGTGGGAGGGAGATTTTTGGAAATAATGCAGCCATGGCTTTATCACTGACTCCTTCTAAGAGGGATTGTGAGCATTGGTACATGGTGGCCAGGTTGGAGTGGATGTTGAAATGAAAAGAAGTGATAGCAAATTGCTGAGCAGCTGATCTCAACATCAACAATGCAAGAGATAGGCAACACAGAGGACTGTGGCTCACACAAATGAATGGTTCAGCATGAACAGAAAAATGTTACCTAGTGAAGAAATGGATTACTCTTGAATCTACTAGGCTACAGTAGGATCGTACAGTTGAGACAAGAGACAGAGCAGTGGAGGATTACAAAAGGAATAGGATTAGAGTACAATTATTACAAAAGGTATTGCATTGTGTACCCAGTTCTGTAGTCTGCACCAGAGAAAAGACAGGGAGAATCTGTAGTCAGTGCAGTACAGTGTTAAGTCATCAAGACAATCCTGTAGGGCAGACCCTATAAGGAACTGCTGGAGACCCTTTACATTTACTTGTTGGAAGCCAGTAGGGAGAAGGATGAAATGACAGAGATGTATGAGTTCCTGACAGGAATTAACAGAATGAACAGAGAAGACATGTTCAACAAGAATGAGAATGCAATCATGATGGGACACAAATGAAGGCCAGCCAATGGAAATGTCAGGAGAGATATGAGCAAGTTCTACTTCACTGACAGAGTAGTAGAGCCATGGAACAGATTACTGGCAGAAGTAGAGGGTACATGGAATATACGTGGATAAAAAAAATGACTGGGAAAGGGATGAGGTATAGATACAGCAGTTCCTGGAGGAGTCAAGGATATGGGGGACACAGGAGGTTGGGTACGAGCAGATAACACCTCTGGACATTAATTCAGGGGATAAAATAGGAATATCTTTATGGATAGACTGGATGCCCATTGGTCTTTATTTTCCAGCAATATCTATGTTTCTGCATTTTTAGTAGAGGAAATGGACAGTTTAATGGAAGTCAATGTAAAAGTGTGAAAAGAAAGTGTAGACATTCAAGAACGAAGAGAAGGAAAACAAATGCACCAGTGTAGCAGGTGAGATGTCAATGTACACCCCATTGTGGCCAGTTCCCATTTACTATAATCAATATTCAGTCTCTGGGAGTTATATGTAAAGAATGCTGATGCTTATCAGGAAGTGTGATTTGGTGGTTGGAACTCAGACTTCGGAACCAGAAGACTCCATGTTGAAATTCCACTAAAACCAAGCACTTACTTTGTGACTTTGGGGAAGTCACTTACAGTAACTTCTTAATGCTCCAGTCCATCCAGTCTCTACAAATGTTTTCAATCATTGATAAAAAAACAATGAAACTATCTAGGTTTTCCAGTCTAAGGGTACTCTACAACACATTGTGTAGGGGCAGGACATCTGAATGCAGATTTATGATAAATCAAATCAAATCAAATCAAATCGGTATTTATTTATAATGTGCTTTTCAGAATGCCAAATGCAAATACATAATAAATATAACAACATACATCCAATAATAAATACAAATATAAAACACATAAAAGGCAGCAGAATAGACTAAGTGTTATCTTCAAAAAGTTAACTCAAATAAATAACTTTTCAATGAGGCTTTAAAAGACTCAGTGGACAGGCACTCTTTAATCTGACAAGGAAAAGAATTCCACAGGGTTGGGGCCAGAAAAGAAAAGCTCTGGCCCCAGATGACTAAAACGAACCTAGGAATCTCAGCAATCCTCATTGATGGAGCGGAGGGCGAGGTGGTAGAGTAATAAGGGTACAAGTAGCCTGGTGCCTGTCCATGTAGGGTCTTGTAGGTCAGCAACGCGACCTTGAAGGTGATCCTCCATCGCATCAATAGACAGTGCAATTCATGCAGCACATGTGTGATATGGCAAGTTCTTGGTAACCCAGTCAACAACCTGGCTGCAGCATTCTGCGCCAGCTGCAGGTGACAGAGATCCACCTCTGATAACCGTAGCTATAGAGTATTACAGTAGTCATGACGCAAAGATACAAAGGCATGAACCAACACAGGGAGGTCATCGTCCAGAACAAGGTGTTTTATCCTGGCTATATTCCTCAGATGGTAAAAAGAGGACTTGACAATGGCTGACATCTGTGTCTTAAGCGTCATCTCTCTGTCAAGCACAATGCCCAGATTCTGCACCTGTTCAGAAGGTCTCAACTGGCTGCCCCCTAATACAA
Source organism: Neoceratodus forsteri (assembly GCA_016271365.2). Lineage (NCBI taxonomy): Eukaryota > Metazoa > Chordata > Ceratodontiformes > Ceratodontidae > Neoceratodus > Neoceratodus forsteri. The sequence goes on along the minus strand of CM057458.1, from coordinate 782,001,837 downwards.
TGCCAGAAGGAGACCCAGGAGTCAACTTTTCTACACGGTGACCAGGGTCCACCACCAGCACCTCAGTCTTGTCTGGATTCAGTGTCAACCAGTTAGCACTCATCTAGTCCTGAATCTCAGCAGGCAGTTGTTAAAGACTGATATTGCATCATTTTGTTCTGGTACAAAGGACATATAGAGCTGAGTATCATCTGCATAGCAGTGAAAACTCAGCCCATAATGCCTTATAATGTCTCCCAATGGCAGCATATACACCGTGAACAACATGGGGGAAAGCACAGAACTCTGTGGCACCCCACAAGGCAGAGCAAAGGGAGCAGAGGAAAAACTTCCTGATACTAACCTCTGAGTTCTGCCCATGAGGAAAGAATGGAACCATCCAAGGACAGTCCCCAACTGTCCACAGAGTAGCCGCAGGCATTCTAGCAACATCCCATGGTTCATATTGTCAAATGCTGCAGAGAGATCAAGGAGGACCAAGATCGAACAGCTCCTCTGATCTCTCACTATTAGGAGATCATTCAGTACTTGAACCAGTGCTGTCTTGGTACTATGCCTCTTCCCGAAACCAGACTGGAGAGGATCATAGACTTCATGAGTGGTAAGAAAGTCATCGAGCTGCAACGCGACTACTTTCTCAACAACCTTGCCCAAAAAGGGCACGTTAGAGATCGGTCTGTAGTTAGTGAGACAGTCTGGGTCAAGGGAAGATTTCTTTAAAAGGGGTGTCACGATAGCCTCTTTCGGAGACTCCAGGAACACCTCTTGGTCCAACAAACACCAGACTATCTCAGCAAGGACTGGTCTGATCGCATCCATGCACCCCACAAGGAGGCGCGTAGGACCAGGATCCAAACTACAGCAAGTCGGTCGCAAGCCCTGGACAATCTTCATGATATCCATGATCGCTGGCTGGTCAAAATCTGTCCAGGCAGACTGAGGGCCTGTAGCCTTGCATCAATCACCGCCATGTTCATTTGAATGCATCTTGAGGATCTCTGACCTGATCGATGACACCTTATCATCAAAGAACCGAACAAACTCATCACACTTTATTTGTGATAAAGCTCTCTGACCCTGCAGGCAGGCTGTATTGCACAGCCTGTCCACAGTCTGGGCTAATCGATTCTTTGATGTAGCTATCTCCCTGGTCAGGAACTCTGCCTTCTTACAGGAGATTTCTGATTGATAGTCCATATAATGGGCAATCAATCTAAGCCTGTCCCCTTCCAGGCCGGATTTCCTCCAACAGCTTTCCAATCTTCGCCCTACTCACCTCAAATCCCTCAATACCCCATCAAACCAAGGGAACCAAGGGCGGAGGGAGAGGGGTCAAACTCGGACAGGTGCTATGGAATCCAGAGCCCTCAGCACCATATTATTATAATGCACTACTAAGACATGCACTCCACAGGCCAACTCGATAGGTCCAGCACTGCCGTCAGACCCTCAGGGGTTACTCCCCTCAAAGGGCAGTACCGGGCCATCTCCAAAGGGGGCAGTCTCATAGGGGGAATGCAAAACTGAACCTTATAGAGTGATGATCCGACCACCCAACTAGTTCCACTACCGGTTCCATGATCTCCATCCCCAGGGTGAACACCAGCTCCAGAGAGTGACCCTGAATATGGGTTGCAGTGGTAACAACCTGTGTAAAGCCCAACAAGATCATCAGTTGGAGGAAGTTTTGACCGAAATGCGAGAGTTCATCGTTGACCCAGGCACTGAAATCCTCCAGGACCAACCACCTGGAGGGTTCCAACGCCATATCGACAATGAAGTCTGCAACTTCTTGCAGAAAAATGTTCTTATCACAGGGTGGACGGTAGATGAGTAAGATTCTGCTACCCGCACCTGCTCCCATGATACACTTGAAGGATCTAGTGGTCACTATTGGAATATCTACAAGGTCCAATTCCGATTTAAAGCAAATAGCGACCTCCCCCACTTCGATCCAATCTCGGGCAATGTATCACAGAGTACCCAGCTGGAACAGCTGACTCCAAAATGGGACTAGCATTCTCGTCCAGCCAGGTCTCGGTGATGCAAGACAGGTCAGATGACTCAACAAGATCAGCAGTAATTGCTGTATTGTTCTTTATTGACCTGGCATTGTACAGTATCTTGAGGTTTTTACATAGATTCTTGAATTACTTATCAGACCATATGAGCATGTAGTGCTTCAAGAAATTTCTGTGATATGGGATAGTAAATCATTCAGCATGCCTTTGTAGATGTTCAGAAAGATATTTTTCTAACCTACTTGTACTCAGAGACAATCAGACTAGGGAAGAGTAGAGGATACAATGATGTAGTTGAGGGCTCATGCAAATTCAAACATGAAAGTCCTGTAATATAAAATGTTGAACTCAACAAGATAGCCAGAAAGGGCAACTTCTGTATAATAGGGCCCCTTAGTCCAAAAGTGTCAACAATTGTGCCTGTATCAGCTGGTTTCAAGTATCAGCTGCAAAGCAACAGTTGTTCCTAAAATTAAAAAAAAAAAAACATTCAGTCTTATGTTTTATTGTAAAGTATAACCATATGCTTCTTAAAGGACATTCTGCTATCAATCCACAACCTCAAGTATTAATTCCATTTTTTCACCCCTCATAGTCAAGATAAAGACATCAGGAAGATTCATTGGACACTTTTGGTGTGGATAGCATAATCTTTGTTTCAGTATAGCACAGTGGTTTAAGGCTCTGAGCTGCAAGTCTGGAGACCTGGGTTTGAATCTTTTAGCCCCCACTTGCATACTGTGTGACCCTGAGCAAGTCACTTAACTTCTCTGTGCTCCCAGGTTGCACCTGTAAATAAGCTTTCAGCTTAGTGTGTCTCACCTGGTTAAACAATTGGAAAAAAAATGGATGGATGTATCCACAGCATAGAGCAATGTTTGTTCATCAATGTTGGTAGCTGAAGCCTAGTTGAATGACTGGATTGTTAATATGTACTTACATTGTCCATTTGCACTCTCTTGAGGAGGGTTCCACTCCTAGAGGTGCCACAGGACTATACTTCCTTTAGGTTGAAGGTACATTAGGATGGAGCCAAAAGACCTGTAAACCTAGAGCTGCAAATACAGGTCAGTATAGAGATGACATAGACAGCTGATAGATGATGATGATGTTTGTTACAGGCTGAGGCATAACATTCAGAGGAGAGTGGGAATGGCAGAATTGGAGGATAAGGTGAACCGCCATCATGACCCCCAACTCACAGATGAATTCCTACTACTAGTGAACAACTAAAATAGAACATGCATTTGTCAATGCCAAATGTTGTCGCAATGGCATTGGCTTTGGTAGTGCAGTGCGGGAAAACATTTTGGGCAGGATGTGAAAAATGACAGCTGTACAGGTCATAAGGAGGTGTAAAAAAAATGCTAGTGTTGAAAATGTGGCATGTAAATATAGTAAATTTGTGAAGTTACAAGGGTGCATGGGAAATGTGCAATGCACTCTTGTAACACGATCATTTTATGGATGTTCGGCACCAAATTTTCAACATAGGCATTTTAGCACCTCTGCTCATGTACAGTGTCACTGTTATTTCCTCAAACTGTCCCAAAAAGTGATTCTGCACAGCAGCCATGCTATTCTGAGCCGGAAGTGCGAAAAGACATTTTGGGCAGGATATGTGAAATGACAGCTTTACTGTTCATCAAGAGGTGTGGAAAAATGGCAATGGTGGAAATCCAGAGTGAAAATATTACAAATGCATGACGTTATGAGTGTGCATGCAATCTGCCAATGCACTCTCGTAACACAGTCATTTTATGGAGTATCATCACCAAATTTTCAACATACACATTTTAGGAGCTCTGCTCATGAACTGTGTCACTGTCATTTTCATAATATGGCCTGAACACTGATTTCCCACAGCGACTGCGCAGTTGTGCGCCAGAAGTGCAGAAACACATTTTGGGCAGGATGTGGAAAATGACAGCTGTACTGTTCATAATGAGGTGTACAAAAATGACAATATTGAAAATCTGGTGTGAAAATATTGTGAATTTGTGAAGTTATGAGCCTGAGTAGCAACTGCACGATGCACGCTAGTAAGACAGTCATTTTTTGGATTTTTTCCACCAAATTTGCAACATAGGCTTTTTGAAAAGCCACCTCATGAACACTGGTGCTGTCATTTTGTTAATCAGTCCCAAAAGGTGATTCTGCACACTGACTGCGAAATCACCTTTTGAGGCCAATTAACACCATGACAGTGATAGAATTCATGAGGAGTGGGCCCAAAAACTCCATCTTGAAAATTTGGTGCCAAAATTCCAAAAAATGCCCGAGATATGCATTAAAGTTGGAAAAACCCTATTCATTCCATTATACAGCTTACCGGCATTTCGTCAGTTCGCAGTCAGCTTTGAAGAGTGCAGACATGTTCCGGGTCCACCAAGATCATCGTGCGCATCCGGAGGTGGGCATGGGGTGAGGGGGTGGGAGGCAGGGTGCAGTGGGTGGGTGCAGGCTGTGGAGGGGGCCAGGGAGTCTGCTGAGGGACCATTTCCTTCTTTACAGGGGAAAAAAATTAAAGACATCTGGGACCATTTTCATTTTTAATAGGTGCTTTGGCACACTGGGGTGGGCTCCCAGCATGCCACCTGAGTGCGTGTAGGTGGGTGGGTGCTTTAGCTGATGGGGGATTGGGCACCCCATCAGCAAACAAGGAAAGGGGGGAGCTGCAGGAGCCGAGGGGGATTGGGCACCCCCTCGGCAATCAAAAAAGTGGGGGAGTTACATGATGCTAACAGGGATTGGGCAGCCCCATTGGCACACAATAAAGGAAGGGGGGGTTGACAGGCAACAGCGGCAGTCACTGCCGCCATGTTGCCTGCACATAGGGGGAGGCATGCTGTGGTCACGCTGCATGAGAGCTTCACTCTCATTGCAGTGGACCTTTTCTCAGAAGTCGTTGCTCATTAGCCAGGTAGGGTGCTGGCCCCTGCTGCTGGCTGATTAGGGAATGCAGGGCTCACCTACTAGTGCATGCCCTGCATTCACCCAACAGTAACCACACCTTCAAATCTCCACTGCCGCAAGATGTTGGCTGTGCAAGCGCGCCAACATAAAAATTACAATATGGCATTTGGCACTCAGGAGAGAAAAAAACTGGAGAAAATATCTGGGGATCCATGGTCTTAGCCACTATTCCTCCTGGCATGGGTACTATTATTATGGTGTACACTAGTAATTTGGAATTTCAATTCAGGAAAAACTTTAAAAGTGATAACTCTCATTCTAACCTTCAAAATGGGTGTGCCATAAGTCAGTCTCACAGCTAAAGGTAGTTCACCACAATCGAGTCCCACCCCGGAAAATGTGGAAATAGGAGAATGACAACTGTTGAAAGGCTAGCACCCAGTCTCAAAGCCAAGACATGGCCTAAGCTTGGCAAAAAGTAAAGGAAGTGGACAAAGAATGATACTCGGTGGACCTTATGCAGATGCAGGGAGAACAGCTCACATAGGTACTGCTGATGTAGTCTGTACAACTAAAAGAAACCATATGAGATTATGCTCCCTACCTCTGGCAGTTGAAGTATTAAATACTACACTGTGAGGTACTGCTAAATATAGGTCTGCATAGCTGAAGCTTTTACCTAAGTGCTGGACCTTCTCAGCAACCAGTGGCACAGCTGAAAATGGCACAGGAGGCAAGCAGCCTGAGATGGACCTCCACTTGCCAAGGTACTACCCTTTATGACTTCACTTGGAATTTAAGGGGAGTGATTGAGCAGAATTCTGGGAATGATAATGGCTAGAAGGAATGTGTTCATAGTGCCTGATGGCAAAGTGTAGACATGGGCTAACTGAATGATGACTGCAAAAGGAATTATTGATAGATTGGATTAGACAGCATGAGAACTAATGAAGAATGAATGATATTATAGGAATTGACTGAATGACAAGGTACTGAAACTATATATGCACATCAAAGGCCAATGTCATGGAGAACACCCTGTCATGAGCTGGAATTGTAAGAAACTGTGTTGTAACCATGGCTGCAGTGGAGATACTGAAACAGACTGACTAAGGGATGGCTGACATGACTGAGAAAGGATGACTGAAAGGTTGGAGTTCAAGATGTTCCAGCTGCTGGTTTCAGCCAGTGAGAGTAATGGACTGCAATGCATGCAGAAGAACTACAGTGAAAAGGTAACAAGTGTTGTGAACAACAGGTAATACAACTGAGAAAACAGAAATGAAACACAGCAATATGACAAAGGCTGGACAAAGAATTGAGTCAGCCCACAGAAAACACACTGCAGATAAACACAGGAACTAAATGAGGACAAAGGAGCAGAAGGAGTGATTGCCCTAGAGGAAAGTAAGAAGAACACCACCACAGCCAAAGAAGGCAAATAAATACTAACCCAGAGAGCTGCAAAAGGCATATACCAAACAGAAATCAATGGTAAAATACAGACAAAAGGCCCAAAACAACTAAGAGGAAAGAAGCAAAAAGGGGGAGGGGAGTAGTAGCCCCTGGCGGTGGCAAAGAAACTGAGCTTCTGAACAAGGCAGGAGAAAGTTGATTTATATAGCCCAGAAAGAGGTGTGGGAACCTCAGGCACAGTTTTCTAATTCTGAAGTTTTTATGCATTATGCAACAATTTATTTCTGAGTAGTTTGACTTGAAAGATGTTGAAAGCAGCCTGTAGATTAAATTTTACCATAATTATGAAAGGACTGACCATATACAAGGTGCTGTCATCTGCATAATCTTGCAGCAGCAGAGGAACCCGTGTCAAAGGTGAAGCTTCAGTCTGGTGATCAGCGGGCAGTACAGCGAGGAAGGCAGCCAACAGATGGAAGGGGTCCACCAGGCTGCTTGCAGCAGCAGAGGCACCCGTGTCAAGGGTGAAGCTTCAATCCGGTGATGGGTGGACAGTACAGCTAGGAAGGCTACAGCCACGGACAGAAGGGGCCCGCCCGGCTACTTGCAGCAGCAGAGGCACCCATGTCATGACTGAAGCTATAAATAGAATGGAATGTTAAAAGAATTTCAGAGAGAATGCACAAGGAAAGAGCTACAAATAAATTATAACAAGACAAAGATTATGATATGTGGAACTAATAAAAAAAGAAAACATAAATATTACATGGGTTACTGTGAAATAGAAGTGGTTAATAGCTTTTGCAATTTAGGGATCAGAATAACAAATAACTTATCATAGAGGAAACACCTAACAGAAAAATTAAAAATTAAATGTTTTTACCAGTAATAAATACAGTTATACACAAATATGGTGGGAACTCTGAGAAAGAATGTCTAAAAGTAATTAATGCAAAATTAAGCACCCAAATCGTATATGGGGTTGAGATCTGAGGAGCTCAAATGTTGTCTAAAGTGGAGAAAAATTTAAACGAGTTTTATAAAAAACTACTCTGACTACCAATGGGGGCTACTTCTGCTTTGGTTAGGGCAGAGATAGGGCAATTACTGGTAGAATGTATGATTCAAAATAACCTGATTAAGTACTGGATTAAGGCATATATTGTGATGGAAACTAGGCTACAGAGAATTGGTATATAAGAGACAATAAGCTATCTAAAGCAAAACTTGATATTCCCCAGCATAAAGACAGTTGAATGCTACATTAAGCCTTATGGACTTTTAAATAACTTGGCAGATATATTCATCAGACCAAAGGAAATTGTTTTTAGCAAAATAAAAAACAAAATTAGGAAATACATATACAAAAAGATGTAGGATTTATTAAGCAGTATAAAATTACTTGATGTTTACCAGTTAAAAAAAGGGTTCATGGATTAGGGCAATACCTAATGATAGTAAAAGACCCTTGAAGAAGAAAATTAATAACTAGGACATGCTTTGAGTTCTTTAGCAGCCAGAAGCTGAATGACTTTTTTATGAGAAAAGACCCAAACAGAAGTAAACGTAAATGCCAAAAGGGACCAGATGACTTGATCCATCTATTGATTTTATGCCCAATATATGAATTGTACAGGAGCCAATTTCTGGGAGAGATTTTAAGAATGCTAGATCTTGAATCTAGATATTTGCAGCATGTCTATTGAAATCACATTCAATGGAAGTTCTTGAAGCAGTATCTTCATTTTTTAATATCATTGACAAAAGAAAGCTGCACATACTGTAAGTCCTCAAGAAGTCAAAACTGAGATGATCAACACAGACAATTAATAGTGTTTGTATCTGCAGGAATTGTAACAATAGTTGACATATCTAATTTTATAATACATGTGACTGAATTAATGTGTTTCTGTTGCAATTTTTTTTAAATCATGAATTGTGAAAGTCATCTTATGTTATTGAACTAATTTATTTGGTTATTTATGAGTTTTTATAAAGACATGAACTGTTGAACAATAAATGTTTTGAACCTTGAATCCTCTCAAGAAGTGTGTGGTGTGGGGCAGTTCATCTGGGTGGATCACTCTTGAACTACTGGCCCTTATGAATGAAAGGAACAACAGGTGGCCTTTAACAAGACAGGCTGGCTCACCAGAACATCTACAAAAGTACAGAGAAGCTTGCAATAGACACACCAGGCAAATCAGACTGGCCAAATCTAAATATTGTAAGATCAAGTGAATCCCAAACTGGAAAAATGAGAAAAAGTCTGTGTGAACATTTCTGAGCTTCTGGGCAACAGCATGAAACAGTTTTGTAAAATGTTTAAAATCAGTAGGACTGAAATCAAGGACTCAATGGAGTTAGCAAACAAATTCAACACTACCTTTACACCTAAGTGCAGTATTTCTTATGCGCTGTGTCAGGTGATGCATAAAGAAGAAGGTGCTGAAGCCCCTAGCAGAAACAAACAATGAGACAGAGCACCATAAATTCTACTTTAAGAGAGTCTCCACCAAAGACACCTTAAAATATATCAAGAGAGTTTTGGGTAAAAACAGGGTTGGAGGTAATACAATTGTTATTAAACTGCTAGCACTGACCCTTGAGGTACTCACTCACTCAATCTCCAAGATCTTCAAATTTTATCTGCAGTACCCACAGTTCCCTGAGGTATGGAAAACCACACTAATCACACCAGTTTTAAAAAATGTTGACTTCTCTAATCTGGCTAACTATAGAACTATTCCCACCTTGTCCCCACTGTCCAAGGCCATGGAGAGAATAGTTTCAGACCAGCTGGTCACTTATTTAGCAAAATACAATTTCCAATGCCCATAACAGCATGAGCTCAGAAAGATGCATAGTATCAGCACTGCCCTAGTTGAGTACACTAGCAACCTGCAAGAAGCCCTTGACAGCAGAAATATGGTTGGAGTCATCTATATTAAACTGATCATGGCATTTGAATTAATATATCACAAGCTACTGTTTGGCAAGCTCTCCTCCCAAGACCTATCTCTGGACACAGTAGTTTGGTTCTGTAGTTACCTCCCCAACTATTCCCATCGGGTAAAAATAGATGGCTTCCTGTCTGATATAAGAAGTGTATCAATTTGGCTACCCAAGGGTTCATTATTCAACCTCTTCTTATTTGGTCTGTCTATTAATAATCTACCTGAGGCCTTCTGATTGGCAAGGATACTATTATATGGAGATAATGCCATCATCTTTTCCAGAAATACTAGCAACAGTAAAATCTCACCTATCCTATAGGCCAGTTTGGGGTACCTGGAAAAATGGTTCAATGCCAACAAAGTGGTTCTGAACTCTAACAAAAAAAAATGAAAACTATGCTCTTCTTGGTTCTGAAATTAAAGAATAAGATTCAACCACTAATCACCCTCAATGATAAGGGATAAAGTCTGGAACAAGTAGAAACCTTCAATTACCTTGACATCACACTAGATGATATCTTATCCTTTGCCATGTAGTCAACATTGTTGCTATGGCAAACAGAAAACTGAGTGCCCTGTACAGAACCAAAACAACTTCACAGTTGAATCTAGATGTCTAGTTGTTGCTACCATTATCTATACTTCATCGATTATGGCCTCCCTGTGTATGCAGGTGCTAGTGACACTGTATTAAACAGGGTCAAGGTGATATGCAATAAGGCTTGTTGACTTAAGAAGAACATAAGAACATAAGAAAACTGTCAGCACATAGGGAGCGCGTAATCCATCTAGTCTGCCTGAAAAGACTACCCCCCACGTTTAACACTGGAAATAGCTGCAAAATGCAAAAAGGTTTATTCCAACAAGAGCAGGCCTCTGCACTTCAGCACTCCTGCCTTCTAATTCTAATTGAGTATAATGTAAAAATTTATATAAAGTGATGACCATAAAACAGACACACAAGTGTTTCCAATCCACATAATGATTAAATTAATGCAGTTATGTATATCCCTGTTCAAGTTTCAGCACAAAACAGAAATACAAAAAAAGAGTACTTTATACAAAACATTCTTATACAATAACAACTACTACTATCATACATTAGTAAGGTTACAGAGATGTACACTAGTAATTACAGGAAAATCCTGCTTAGAGTACTTTGAAAATATGTATGTTAAGTAGGTGCACTATTGCCTAAACTGTAATACACTTGTGCATATAAGTACTTTTTTTGTATTTCTTTTTTTGTACTGAAACTTGAACAGGGATAGATATCACTGTTTTATGAGGTCATCGCTTTTATAAATTTTGACCTGTTTGCCTAGTGTGCTATTCCCCCATTAGAAGGCAGGAGTGCCGAGGCGTAGGGGCCTGGTCTTGTTGGAATAAACTTTTTTTTTTGCATTTTGCAGCTATATCCAGTGTTAAGAGTGCTCTTTTAGCTTAATTTCTGTCAGTTCCTTTGAGGTTAGCCGCCTGCAGCTGGAGCACCACCTTGTAGTGTTTGCAATGTTTCATTCTATTTTTTAAATTGAACTGTCGCTCCGAGATTCAGCAGCACATGGAAGGCCGAGATTTTTCATGTACTGTGCATCAATGTTATTTCCCAGAGGTTTGCCACTAGTTTTGAATTTATATTCAGTAATTATACCTTCCGATTTGACCAGGAGCTTTTTTGCTGAATTCCACAGTCTTTTGTGTGTTTGGATTTCTGATGAAGTCAGCCACAAGAAGAAACATGCGAGCATGAGACGCAGGGAGAACACTACAAAGGAATTTAACTGGGAACAAATGGAGACTTGAGCATCAAGGAGAAATGAGAAACTGAGAGTAAACAATGAGACAGGCTTCATACCAGGTGATATAAAAATGCCTTTGTCAAGTTAAAACAATTACTTAGGAAAGAGCTGGACATTATTTATAATATCATTACCTTAAAGCAATATTTAAATAAGGGACAAGCACTTTGTGGTCTCAGAACAGGCATTGTTCCCTCATCTGGCCTTGATACTTTCATCTTTAAAGATGAACAGATAACAGCTGCTCTGTTGTGTGCTAAAACATTTCTAGATCTGCTAATTAAAGCTGATATCAAAAAACATGAGGAGCTGAGTACTGAGACTGATCTAGCCAAAAGGGAAGCATTGGGATTTAAAGACTATTTGCAGCTATTATCAAGTGGGTTCTGAGTTTGTACATCAGAATACAGGTCAGAAGTATGATATAAGGGATTGCTCCAACTGTGATACTCCTTTTGTCATTTATGTGTTGTGGTGCGAATGCAATCTTGCTTATGTAGGGCATACAACAAGGACCTTGAAGTTAAGAATACAAGAACATGTCAGTAACATTGTTATAGTTAAGAAAGATACACCAGTGGGTCTACACTTTGCACAGAGACATAATTCAGACCCTAAGAGTCTGAAGTTTATGGGGCTTGATTGGCAGGCCCCATAAAAGTATGGGGGGACAGAGTTAATGAGTTATTGAAATGAGAAAACAGATGGATTTACAAACTTAGAACAGCGAAACCTGATGGTCTCAATGATCAATGGGACCTAAAACCTTTTTTGAAGGATAAAAGAAGATGAATTTTACGTGTTTTTGCATTGTTTACTAAAATAATGTTTTTTCTCTCTTGTTTTCTCTCTTTTAGGATACCAGCACATGATGCTTTTGTAGATCCCCACCTGTAAGGAAGTTTCCTTTTCCCATTGATTGATGGAAGTATGAATAGGGTGATCACACTCTAACCATCTCTACTTCCTACTCTATGTCCCCTTCCCATTCTTTCCTTCCCCCTGCCCCTCCCCACTTTGGGTCTTCTATCTTACCTATATTTCTCTCGTTGGATTTAAGGAATAATAGTTGCCTCTCAGTCTCTCAATAAGAAGTCTTGCTCTCCTTATATGCAAAACTGTATTACAGTTTAGGTATTAGTGCAACTAGTTAACAGATATATTTTCAAAGTACTCTAAGTAGGATTTTCCTGGAATTACTAGTGTGAATCTCTGTAACCTGACTAATGAATGATAGTGGTAGTTGTTATTTTGTAAGAATATTGTGTATAAAGTACTTTTTTTTTGTATTTCTTTTTTTGTACTGAAACTTGAACAGGGATAGACATCACTTCATTAATTTAATTATTGTATGTATTGGAATCACCTGAGTGTCACTGTTTTATGAGGTCATCACTTTGTATAAATTTTGACCTGTTTGCCCAGTGTGCTATACCCCCATTAGAATGCAGAAGTGCCAAAGCACAGGGGTCTGGTCTAACTGGAATAAACTTTTTTGCATTTTGCAGCTATTTCCGGTGTTAAGAGTGCTCCTTTAGATTAATTTCTGTCAGTTCATTTGAGGTTAGCCACCTCCAGCTGGAGCATCACCTCGTAGCGTTTGTGCAGTTTCGTTCTGTTTTTACACACACACACACACACACACACCACGTTGCCTGCAACCTAACCTGTCTGCAATGTCTGTTCCATACAAATTTGGAATCTTTAATTGTCTTTGATTCTACCAGCTCCTTGGGCAGGCTGTTTCATGGTTCCTCCTCTCTCTCCATGAAGAAGTACTTCCTGCGGTTGCTTTTGAACCTACCTCCCACAAACCTCAAATTATGGCCCCTTGTACATGCTGTTGTGTTGTGCTGAAATAGATTACCTGCCTGAGTTGTGTTTAGCCCCTTCATGTATTTAAATGTTTCAATCATTTCACCTCTGTTTCTTCTTTGCTCAGGGGAGTATAAATTAAACACCCTGAGTCGCACCTCGTACGTTTTGTGTTGTACACCCTGCACCATTTTTGTACCTCTTCTTTGCACCATCTCCAAACGGTCAATGTCCTTTTTGAGGTGAGGTCTCCAGAACTGAACACAGTATTCCAAGTGTGGCCTTACCAAGGACCTGTAGAGAAGCATGATAACTTCCTGCCTCCTGCTAGTAATGCCCTTACTAATATAGCCGAGGATGCCATTTGCTTTCAGTGATGCCTTCTCACACTAATTTCCTATCTTTAAGTCATCAGTGATCACTGTGCCGAGATCTCGCTCTGTCTGTATTTCTTCAAGTTGATGTCCTCCCAGTGAATACTTATTCCTTGTGTTCCTCCTACCCAGATGCACTATCTTACATTTTTTAGCATTCGGTTTTAACTGTCAAGCCCTGGCCCATTCCTCCAACTTTCTAAGGTCAGCTTTCATGTTGTCTGCCCCTTCTTGTGAGTCCACTCTGTTGCAGAGCTTAGTATTGTCTGTGAACAGGTAAACTTTCTCTTTCAAATCATTTGCAAGGTCTCTTATAAAGATGTTGAAGATGATAGGTCCCAGTAATGACCCCTGCGGGACACCACTGGTTACACTACCTTCCCTCCAAAGAGATCCATCTACTAACACTCTCTGTATCCTATTGTTTAGTCAGTTGCTTATTCAGTTTACAACTGACATGCTCACTCACAGCTGCATCCTGTACTCCCTTACCAGTTGGCTACCCCTGCACAGCAGATTAAAATATTAAACCTGTCTGCTTGCTAAATAGGCACTGCTGTGTTAATCCCCGCTACACGTAACTGCATTAACCCTGTTAACAATCTATATAGTATGGGAAGCATGTCAAGATCTGACCTAGAACTGCTGAAAAGATCTAACATTGGGAAGTGCTCCTTTGTCATTAGGGCAGTAGGCTAGATGAATGAGTTGCATGAATCCCTGCTAAACCTCCCAAATATTTCCCATTTTAAAAAGCACAAGGCACAGCCCTCTCCTCAAACTCCAACTGTACAGTACTTGCTTCATGCGCTGAAACTCCACACAGTTTTGTTACTGTATTGCTTAACTTAATCTTAATGGTTCAACACCAACAATACAAGAAGAATTTTGTCTACATTTCACTGGATTTAATGAAGATGTTTTGCTGTTGTGTATGTCACATTATTTGATGTGGAACCTTTGTAAATGAGCACCTGTGCTCAAAGGTGTGTTATGAATGAATGAAACAAATAAATAAAAAAATATAAGGTGCACAGGAGCTGTTTGGATGGTAACCTGAATGGGAACACATGTACAATCTCTTGAAGTGTCTCCAATGAGTTCCCATGAAGAGCTCACATGAGGGAAGATTGTGGACATCAAGTTGGAGATGGTTCCATAATTTGGGGGCCAAGATGGAGAAGGCCTGTTTGCCCATTTTGGTGGAACATTTGAGACACTGGCATAGTGCTGCATCTGAGGATCTTTGTTAGTAGGATTGGTGCAGTAAATAAGGGAGAGTTATGAGAGGGGCAGGAGATGAGGACCTTAAAAGAGTATCAATAAAGTACCCTAGGGAGAAAGGCTTAGAAGCAAAGTAAGAGATTGAGCCCAGACAGTCGTACAGAGAGCAATGATTTGTAAGACTGGGGGAGAGACAATGAGAAACAATATATGTTGTTGTAGGCAACATCTTGTTTGTGAAGGGCAGCTTAGTGGCATACAGTATGACAATATCAGTTGTCAATATTGTAGATGAGAGAGAACTACCCCCTAGAAGAAGACAAGCCTGGCTTTGGGCATGAGTGAACATCTGGCACTGAATTCCAGCCCAAGATGATAATTTAATACTTTGCAGGCCAGGGATATGTGGAGCAAAAAATTAAAGCTAAGATCTAGGGTGATACCAACATAATTAAAATCTGCCACAGTGGTGAGGTGAGATCCATCCAGGCATTGGATAGAAAGGGGTTCAGAACAGGATTTGAGTCTAGTCTGGGACACAAATAGAATGGTTTGGGTCTTTCAAGAATTGAGAAAAGACTTGTTTTCAATGAGTCATGCCTGGATCTGGGAAAATTCCTGCTAAAGCTGAGTGTTAACTCTAGTGATGGAGAGTACACTGCAGTACACAATATCACCAGCACACATGACTGAGGAGCAATGGACCAGGAAGGAAAGAAGATCACTGCTGAAGACAGTGAAAAACAGTGGGCTGAGTATGGTGCCTCTGAGTTTGATAGGGACTGGAGATGAGGCAGCATTGTTGAAGTTAGTATACCACTGCCTATCTGTAAGATAACTCAGGATCCAGGAGTTGGCAGTGTGGGAGAGGCCAGCAGAGATAACTTGGAGCATAGCAGAGAGTAGCTGACTGAGGCAAAGGTTTAAGAAAGGTCAATGAAGATGGCCCCAGTCAATGAGCCACTATCTGATGCAGACTTAATATCATTTGTTAGCTGAATTATCCTTGTTCCACATGCTGGTTAAGGGAATGCTGATTACTGAATGGAAGAAATTTAATGAGCTGGGAAGCTACAACCTTGTCAAGCAGCTTGCTTAGAATTGGGAGGATCACAATTGCCCTGTAATTATTTGCACATTTGGAATCATCCTTTTTGATGACTGGAAAGATTTGTGCAATTTTTCAGTCATCAGGGACTACTCTGAAGGCAAGGAAAAATTGACATATGCAAGATGGGAGAAGCTAGATGTGTAGCACCCAGCCACAGTAGTTTAAACAGGATCCCTTTGGGGTCTGTGCTGACACAAGTTGTGAGGGACTTTAGTAGTTGAACGACTTCTCCAGGGGACACCAATTTTAACTAAAATGGGATTGTAGGAAGGGGTGGGGACGGTGGCTTGGAGCAAGTTCCTGGGACAGCAGAGTGATCCACAAAATAGGCATTGAAGATTTCGGCAATTATTATGGGATTATTGCAATGGACCCATTTAACAAGCAGATCATTACCAGTACTCTTAGATGGACAGCCATCAAGGTCCTTGATATGACCACAGAAAGACCTAAGGTTCCTAACTGAGGCTATTAATTTCTCTCAACAGAATGAAATGTTTGCAGGATGAGTGGCCCTTTTACACTGGTTCCTGAGTTATCTGTAGAAAAACCCAGTCTGCTGGGTCTGATGCAGTTTTGAAGTTCTACCAAAGTTTGTCCCTCACCTTGAACAGGAAAAGTATTTCCCTCTGTTGCCAATAAGTAGTGATCCTTTTGACCTTTCTCTTGGTAAGGGAGGGCTAGCCTATCTTGAATCAAAGATAAATGGGAATGAAAAAGCCTGAAGGGAGAACTGACATTGTTCAATCAGAGAAGAGGGAGCCAATCAATTTATGCCAGCTGTTGCAGAAGAAGGGGGCAGTAAGGCAAGAGAAGTCCTGTAAAGTAAGAATTTTTGGAGGAGCTTTGTGAGTTCTGACTTTCCAGACACAGTAAGTGGGTGAGTACTCACTCAGTGCATTGGGCAGCATACAGGCTGCCTGGATCCGGTCTGGTTTGTTGGAGAACATTCAGTCAAGGTGGATGTGATTCCCTCCTCTGTATGAGAAGCAGGTAGGGTCAGTTATGAGCTGAGTTAAAGCCACCTGACTTGCTACCAAGGCAAAGGATTTAACTTTGGGGCCCAGCCAATTTAAGATTAAGATCCCCCATAGCAATCACCACATCTTGTCAGACCTGTGATGAGATGATATTAGTGAATGTAGAGAGTCAATACAGGCCACTTTTTTCAGGAATTGTAAATGTAGATAAGCAGCAACTTTTTGACTTTACCCAGAAAGCGGGTACCACTGAGTGCTTTTCACTTGAATCCACTGAGGGGATAGGTTGTGTAGAGAGATTTAGGTGACTTCTCTATTAAAGCAGAATACTTTCTCCCCTGTTTACATGATGATCTGTCAACTCAGATATGGTTCTAGTTTGGTATGGAGAATGAGGGTTCTGAGATGTTAGGTTTTAGCCAGGTTTCAGTGAGTCCGAGGATATCTGGGGACTGGGAGTAATGGGCCATCCAGGTGCTGAGGTCAAACTTGTTGGCAAGGAGGCTTCAGATGTTGATGTGAGCATTCTTGATGCACTTTCAGCCCAATCAGATGGGGAGGTGTGTTGAAAGAGAGAGACAAGGGTCTGGTATTTGGTTCACTGTGGTTAGACAGGTGTATTTTACTAATCATACTAATAATCTGCTTTACCACAGAAAAGCTTCCCATATTAAGGTACCGCAATGCATAATTTCCCTCTTATGTCAATATCATGCAAAGTACCATATTAGCTCATCTGTTACCCTATTGTACACACTAAGAACAATAAGGTAACACTTCAGCTTATGTAGTAACTTACATGATACTCCTGTAAGGGGAAAGTGCTGTATTTCAGTACCTTAATTTGGTAAACTATTATGTGGTAATGTGGAAGATAAGTATGGCCACCACTGTACAAGACAGGCCAGGGCCCAGTGTACAGACTGGGCTCCATTTTAGTCACCCGGAGGCAGGGTAAGCTTCTCCTTCAAGTACAATGCCAAGAGGTAGGTGATTTTGTCCTTTAAAAGCCTGATTAGACTGAGGCAACTGTAGGAAGACAACAGCATATTAGAAAAATAAAAGTTGCCATTTGGGCAATAGACACAATGATCAATCAGGGATGGGCATTAATGAGATCAAGTCTGCCAGCAGGGAAGTGAGGACTAGAAACCTCAGTAAGATGAATAGGGACAGGACATTCATCGTCTTCATCTTTGTTTATAAGTACGCAAGCATATATGTGGGATAATCCTATATGTGATAAAGGGGTGTCTTATCAGCATGTTTTGGGAGTATAATTAATGATTGGGATAATAAGACTGAGTTAGACAAATTGGTCATTACAGACACACAAGTGAAGATCCAGCATTGCTATACAGTGCAAATGAATCTCCCAGGTGGGGGTCTATGGGTAACATTGTAAGTAGGGTCTGGGACCAGCAACAAATAGTTATCCAGGAGGAGATTACATTATAGAGTAACAAAGAAAACCATAGGGACCATTAAGTTGGGGGGGAGGGCATTGACTACTGATCAGGTCAGGAGGGCCAAGTATTTGCTATATAAAGGTCTCCCAAGTAGTGATAAAGGTCAATACCCAAGGATCACAGCAAAATAATAGTTAATCCTAAAATATCCCCTATTCACATAAATAATTTTTCCAAGCTCTTTTTACCACATCAGAGTGTCAACAGGTACCCATCACCCACCAGGCTCAGCAGTACCTATCTCCCTGCCCCCCTTCCCCCACTGTCTCAGCAAAGATTTTTTTTTTAAATCAGGAGCATCTCACTTTCCCCCACCCCAGTGGAATTCACAACACCAACGCCACTCACACAGCCCAATAAAATACATGAAAACCCCACCCAACATGTACTGTCACCCCATCATCCTTCTGCCCCACACACCCCAAAGGATATGCTGTCACAAGATGTAAACATGAAAACTGTCCCTTACCATGGCAAATAGCCTTCATTCACTAGCTCATTCATCAACAATGAATAAATCAGTGATGATGTATTTATTTTATTCATTTATTTATTTTTTGTTGATCGGGTAAGTGCACTAGACAAATCCTGCCTATTTTCAGGCATGACCAGGGGGAGGGGGATGCAGATGAATGTCAACTGACCTTGAACCAGATTAAGCGGTTGGTGGTATTTTTAGTGAATGAGGGACATTTGTCCAGGACAGTGAGGAAATCTCCCTACTCTGTAGTAGGGGGACTCACTGCATGTGAGCCATGGCCACATCAGGTGGAGCTCTGGAGGAGCAGGACACTCAGTGTGAAGGGCAGGATGCCTGTTAGAAGATGATTTACAAGATTTGGATGTGTTTACGGATGTTGCTACAGATCTTAATGCTCTTCAGGTACCAGACTGTGAAAATCTAAAAACAAAACATAAAGACGAAAAAAACAACAGTTGATACTTCTACAGATGTTACTGTGGATAAGCGCTTACAAAATGACCTGCAGGAATTAATTACACAAGAGAATGAAAGGCATTCAGCAGAAAAAAGGCGTTTACCGGAGCAACTCACCCAAATTCAGTCTGCTGATGTGAATGTCAAGACTCCCGGCTCACCTGTCATTGGGCCTCCACTCTGCTGTGACATAGTAATTTTGGAGAGCTCAGCTGGGCCTGGTAAGTCAGAATCTTTGATTTTTCCTAAAACTTCTGACAGTGCTCAGGATTCTACGGCTGGCAGCCTAAAAGTACAAGATTGCTTATGCCTAAAACCGACATCTCCCACTTCTAAAGAGTTTCAGGGAGAAGTGAATCTAACAGTACACCTAGAAAAAAACATTGAATCACTAGATGTAACTAGGCCAGTGGAGCTAAAAGAGCAGGAGCGCTCAGACGGCAACACAATAGTTTGCAATCCGCCGCTTTCTAAGACAGCTGGCTTTGTGCTTCGGGGAACTGCTCAACCACTTGGATAAATCAGATATAATTTATCAAACATCAAGCTCTCAACAACATGGGGTAACAGAGTTTATTTTTCAAAAAAAACCTTCAACCCGTAATGGTTTAAAAGATGAAATTAGAAAAAAACGTCTTGCTGTTACAACAGCCAAAAGACATATGAACAAGGTTTCTGTGCCAACTGAAGCACAGCAAACTCATTTGGAAAGTACTACCATTACTCCCCCCCCGAGAAAATCCAGGAGATTCAAACATTAATGTCAAGCTCTACAGGGGAGCCTTGGTCTCCACAAAAAGCTTTAAGTGAAGCTGGCTGGACCCAAAATATTAAAGGTATGTGGATCCCTACTCTAGAATGGGATCCAACATTAAATTTTTCACAGGCCTCACCCGAATGGCATCCTGAGGTTCAACACCCTACTATAATTTCAACTTCTCCAGCAAATCTTTCTAAATGTGAGGGGCCTGAGTTAATTGATCCTAACATTACCTCACAACAGACTCCTGAGAAACATGCCATGAATATCAAAGTGTCTGACAAATCCCAAATCCCTGGAGACACTTTAGCAGCACCAATAGATAACCAGAAACCATTACTTTTGGAACTTTTTACTAAGATTAAAAAAGAAGCTGCTCCTCAACGGAATGCAGTGCATATTAAATATAAAGGAGGTTTAGAGACCAGACCAGACAGACATCATGTGGGAAAACTATTATTAAAAGACTCATTACACTTCTCCCCGAGAGAAGTTTTTGCATTTATTAACATTTCAGTAGAAGATCATTTTGATATCAGTTTTAGATCTGCATATGCTCTTGATTTATTTTGGGAGTGATATAATCAAGTGAAGTTTTCCCCCACATGGACCCCCTTTTTAGTCATTCCTTTGACTAAACCACTTATTAAATGTGTAACTGTAATGTTCAGAAATGAGGGGGTATATGTGGAGGACATAACTTACTGGCTGAGTCAGAAATGTGACATCATGAGCCCCCCTGAAGCAATATTGGATGCAGAACTGTTTTGGATGGGAGGATGGCAATATACAGTAAAGTTAAATTGCGACAAAATGAAGCTGGTATTGAACATATCCCAAATTCTTTCTTACTAGGGCATGATAGGGGAGTTTGTTTCTATGCTGGTCAGCTCAGGGCTTGCTATAAATGCTGTTCTAGAACACATCTTTCTAGTTCTTGTGATAAGCCAAGATGTGATAGCTGTGGAGAGATTGGACATATAGCTGTTCAATGTGCAAACATCACCAAATGTGACTTATGTGAGGAAACAGGACATGTTTTTTCGGAGTGTTCTTGGGCAGTCAAAAATAAAGCTACCTGTCTCAGCCCAGACCTCCTTATACAGGAAGCTCAGGACTGTATAACTTCTCAATCTACTTCTCCTCTAGTCCCTGACCAGACATCCTCAGACTCCCTTGACAAATCTGCCTTTGTAACATCTTCCCCACCTCACACTCCCATGGAACATCAGGAGGTGGTTGTTCCCCCTCCCCCACCCTTGACTGTACCTCCTGACCCTATGATACCAGTTTGTTATACAGACCCCACAGAGGATACTTCCCTTCCCTTAACTAAAATACCCTTTACTCAAGTACCAGTAAGGAGATCAACCAGAAATCTGAAATCAGACCCTATCCAAACACCAATAGACACAGACTCCAAAAATCCTTTTTCGGTCTTGACACCTCAATGGGGGGGGGGGTACTAAGAAATAGATTTAAGGAGATTCAGACTCCCAATCAATGCAAGCTGAATCTAGAACACTAACTTAGCATTCAAATGAATACAAGGGAAAGAAAAAGAAAAAACGGAAAAAGGATTCCTGACTTAGTCCTAGCCAGAATTCTTGATGGCCTCTATATGCATAGGATCATTAAATGTACACAGTCTCCTTAATTCTACACAGAGATCTGTGTTTTTTTCAATATCTTCATTAACAGGCTCTAAATTTATGTTTCTTACAGGAAATTTGGATGTGTACTAGCAATCAGGCAAGATTTTTCCAAAGGAAATGGGTTTGGGGACCCTCTTATTGGTCTTTTGGCACAGCAGCAGCTGATGGTGTGAGGTTCCTATTTAATTCATATAACTTCACTCTAATGAAATTAGTTCATTTAGTACCAGGTCGGGTATTAATACTTGATGGGTTATGGAAAGACACATATTATAGGTTTATTAACATTTACGGATCACAAATAAAATCTGAAAGAGTGGCATTATTTGATAGTATCAGACCTTTTTTATTAACTTCTTCTAAAGTTTTGTTTTGTGGTGACTTTAATTGTAGTTTACAGACCTCTCATGGTGGTACAACACCCCAAGGAAAAAAAGTGTACTGCGACTCTAATGCTTTAAGGAATCTAGTTGATATAGCAGAACTAATACACTGTAATTATTTTCAGACTTCTGGATCTAGGTACACATTTAGGAGAAACAAATTGACTACTATCATAGATCATATGTTTATTTCTAAACCCTTTTCTAACTTTCAGTTTAAAACCCTAATCACTAATTTTTCTGATAATTTACTGTTGATTTGCACTTTATCTGGTATTCTAGACCCTCCAAAAGGAAGACTGAGATGGAAATTAAATTCATCCTTTTTGACTGACCATGTGGTGATCACCCATATAACAAAACTGATACAGGCTCGCTTATCTGTCAAATTTTTATATGATGACCAGGGACAATGGTGGGCTGATTCTAAAGCAGACTTTAAAAAATTATTTGTGCAATTTGGGAAAAATAGGGAAAATATGAAATTCCTACAGTAATTAACCCTTACACTGCAAAGTTTTTTTCTGTAAATTGCATATCCCTGCTGCCAGAAGTTTTTTCACTGGGTCTGTACACCTATCAGTTATGATGTTATTACCTAATTTTTCTTAATTCCCTGGTAAACTTTTTTTGTCAGGGTAGTAAGAACCTAACACAACTATAATTTAATGTGAAAAAATAAGTTTTCCAACTAAGACATTTGGAAATATATATGTTTATTTAGTGAAATTTCAATTGTTTTTGTGAATTTGTATTTGTAAAAAATATTGAAGTTTGTAAAAACATTAAAATCAGTTGCATCACTGATAAAAATAGTTGTCTAAAATGTAACTAATTTTCACTTTTTAGGTTACAGATTCTTTATATGAACACAAATTTCACATTTGTTTCTCACCTACTGATTATGAGAGTGACCAGAACGGACCATCTATGGTAGGGCCATGTTGGCCTATGGGGAGGTATCTATTGGATTATGGGGTACACGTCACTAAATCCATTAAGAAAAAGTAAGAAGTAGCCTGTTTCACATGACAGGGAAGTGAATGAGTAAATCAAGGCTCAGATTGTACCCATAGCTACATCCCCAGGGTCACATGACAAAAACAAGATGGCTGACACCATTCAGTCATTTTCTGTGTCAAACTGCTTGTGACACATTTATTGAGATAACTAGATTATAAAAATGGTAAATGTCAATGGATTACACTCTTTCTTATGGCAGTAGTGGTTTGGATGAAATTTCGGATCCCTAATTTTACATTACAGGCCCACCTGCAGATAGCCGGGGTGCCATACCCAACCATTCATGGCATGCCTGTGCTGGGCAATGGGGTGACCGCCTATTGCATTATGGGGAGCATGTCAATAAATTAAAAAAGGAAAAGTAAGAAGTAGCCTGTTTTACATGACAGGGAAGTGAGTGAGTAAATCAAGACTCAGACTGTACCCATAGCTACATTCCCTGTGTCACATGACCAAAAATAACATGGCGGCTACCGTTCAATTATTTTCCGTATCAAACTGCTTCTGTTACACGTTTGTAGGGATAACTACATTATAAAAGTGATAAATGTCAATGGATTACACATTTTCTTACATCTGCAGGGGCTTGGATGAAATTTATGATCCCTACTTTCACATTACAGACACACCTGCAGATAGCCGGGGTGCCATACCCAACCACCCATGGTATACCCATGCTTGCCAATGTGGCATCCACCTATTGCATTATGGGGTGCATGCCAATAAATTCAAAAAGGAAAAGTAAGAAGTAGCCTGTTTTACATGACAGGGAAGTGAATGAGAAAATCAAGACCCAGACTGTACCCATATCTACATCCCCTGGGTCACATGACCAAAAATAAGATGGCGGCTACCATTCGATCATTTTCTGTATCAAACTGCTTCTGTTACATATTTGTAGGGATAACTACATTATTAAAGTGGTAAATGTCAATGGATTGCACCTTTTCTTACATCTGCAGGGGCTTGTATGAAATTTCTGATCACTAATTTTACATTATAGACCCATCAGCATACAGCTGGGGTGCCATTCTCAACCTCCCAAGATAGGGCCATGCTGGCCCATGAGGGGCCCTCCTATTGCATTATGGGGTACATCCCAATAAATTGAGAAAGGAAAAGTAAGAAGTAGCCAGTTTTACATGATGGGAAGTGAATGAGTAAATCAAGGACCAGATTGTACCCATAGCTACATCCCCTGAATCACATGACCAAAAATAAGACAACTACCTTTGTTCGGTCATTTTCTGTGTCAAGCTGCTTGTGTTACACATTTATTGTGATAACTACATTATAAAAGTGGTAAATGTCAATGGATTACACATTTTCTTACAGCAGCAGGGGCTTGGAGAAAATTTCTGATCACTAATTTCACATTATAGACCCACCTGCAAATAGCTGGGGTGCCATACCCAACTACCCATGGTATGCCCATGTTGGCCAATGGGGTATCCAGCTATTGCATTATGGGGTGCATGCCAATAAATTCAAAAAGGAAAGGGAAGTGAATGAGTAAATCAAGGCCCAGACTGTACCCATATCAACATCCCCTTGGTCACATGACCAAAAATAAGATGGCGGCTACCATTCGATCATTTTCTGTATCAAACAGCTTCTGTTACAAGTTTGTATAGATAACTACATTATAAAAATGGTAAATGTCAATGAATTCCACCATTTTTTACATCTGCAGGGGCTTGGATGAAATTTCTGATCCCTAATTTTACATTACAGACCCACCTGCAGATAGCCGTGGTGCCATACCCAACCAACCATGGTATGCCCATGTTGGCCAATGGGGTATCCAGCTATTGCATTATGGAGTGCATGCCAATAAATTCAAAAAGGAAAAGGAAAAGGAAAAAGTAGCCTGTTTTGCATGACAGGGAAGTGAATGAGTAAATCAAGGCCCAGACTGTACCCATATTTACATCCCCGGGTCACATGACCAAAAATTAAATGGCAGCTACCATACAATCATTTTCTGTATCAAACTGCTTCTGTTACATGATTGTAGGGATAACTACATTATAAAAGTGGCAAATGTCAATATATTACACCTTTTCTTACATTTGCCGGGGCTTGGATGAAATTTATGATCACTAATTTTCACATTATTGACCCACCACCATATAGCTGGGGTGCCATACCCAACCACCCAAGGTTGGGCCATGCTGGCCCATGAGGGGCCCACCTATTGCACTATGGGGTACATCCCAATTAAATGAGAAAGGAAAAGTAAGACTTAGCCTGTTTTACATGACACAGAAGTGAATGAGTAAATCAAGGCCCAGATTGTACCCATAGCTACATCCCCTGGATCACATGACCAAAAACAAGATAGCTACCTTTGTTCGGTAATTTTCTATGTCAAGCTGCTTGTGTTACACATTTATTGTGATAACTAGATTATAAAAGTGGTAAATGTCAATGGATTATAGTTTTTGTTACAGTAGCAGGGGTTCGGATGAAATGTCTGATCACTAATTTCACATTACAGACACACCTGCAGATAGCCAGGGTGCCATACCTAACCACCCATGGTAAGGCCATGCTGCCCCATGGGGTGACCTCCTATTGTATTATGGGGTGCATGCTAATAAATTCCAAAAGCAAAAGTAAGAAGTAGCCTGTTTTACATGACAGGGAAATGAATGAGTAAATCAAGGCCCAGACTGTACCCATATCTATATCCCCGGATCACATGACCAAACACAAGATGGTGGCTACCGTTTGATCATTTTCAGTGTCAGACTGCTTCTGTTACACGTTTGTAGGGATAACTACATTATAAAAGGGGTAAATGTCAATGGATTACACCTTTTCTTACATCTGCAGGGGCTTGGATGAAATTTCTGATCACTAATTTCACATTATACACCCACCAGCAGATAGCTGGGGTGCCATATTCAACTACCCATGCTATGCCCATGCTGGCCTATGTGGTGTCCACATATGGCATTATGGGATGCATACCAATAAATTCAAAAAGAAAATGTAAGAAATAGCCTGTTTTACTTGACGGGGAAGTGAATGGCTAAATCAAGGCTCAGATTGCACCCATAGTTACATCCCCTGGGTCACATGACCACAAACACGATGGCTTCCTCTGTTCGGTCATTTTCTGTGTCAAACTGCTTCTGTTACACGTTTTTAGGGATAACTACATTATAAAAGTGGTAAATGTCAATTGAGTAAACCTTTTCTTAAATCTTCAGTGGCTTGGATGAAATTTATGATCACTGATTTCACATTCTACACCCACCAGCAGATAGCTGGGATGCCATACCCAACCACCCAAGGTAGGGCCTTACTGGTCCATGGGGGGCAAACCTATTGCATTATGGGGTGCGTCCCAATAAATTGAAAAAGGAAAAGTAAGAAGTAGCCTGTTTTACATGACGGGGAAGTGAATGAGCAAATCAAGGCCCAGATTGTACCCATATCTATATCCCCTGTGCCAGATGACTTAAAACAAGATGGATGACACAGTTTAGTCATTTTCTGTGTCAAACTGCTTCTGTTATAGATTTATTGTGATAACTAGATTATAAAAGTGGTATATGTCAATGGATTACACATTTTCTTACAGCAGCAAGGGCTTGGATGAAATTTCAGATCCCTAATTTCACATTACAGAGCCACCTGCAGATAGAAGGGGTGCCATACCCAGCCACCCATGGTATGCCCATACTGGCCCATGGGGTGTCCGCCTATTGCATTATGGGGTGCATACCAATAAATTCAAAAAGGAAAAGTAAGAAGTAGCCTGTTTCACATGACAGGGAAGTGAATGAGTAAATCAAGACCCAGATTGCACTCATATCTACATCCCCTGGATCACATGACTAAATACAAGATGGCTGACACCGTTCATTAATTTTCTGTGTCAGACTGTTTCTCTTACACATTTATTGAGATAACTAGATTATAAAATAGGTAAATGTCAATGGATTACACATTGTCTCACAGCACAGAGGCTTGGATAAAATGTTTTCATCACTAATATCACTTTATGAGTGCATCTGAAGATAGCCAGGGTGCCATATCCAACCACCTATGCTATGCCCATGCTGGCCCATGGGGTGTCCACCTATTGCATTATGGGGTACATGTCAATAAATCCATAACAGACAGGTATGAAGTAACCTGTTTTACATGACCAGGAAGTAAATGAGTAAATCAAGGCCCAGACTGTACCCATATCTACATCCCCTGGGTCACATGACCGAAAACAAGATGGCGGCTATTGTTCAGATATTTTCTGTGTCAAACTACTTTTGTTACACGTTTGTTGGGATAACTAGATTATAGAAGTGGTAAATGTCAATAGATTACACCTTTTCTTACAGCTGTAGGGGCTTGGATGAAATTTCTGATCACTAATTTCACATTACAGACCCATCTGCATATAGTTGGGGTGCCATACCAAACCACCCATGGTATGCCTGTGCTGGCCCATGGGGTGTCCACCTATTGCATTGTGGAATACATCAATAAATCCATAAAGGACAGACAAGTAAGAAGTAGCCTGTTTTACATGACAGGGAAGAAAATCAGTAAATCAAGGCCCAGATTGTATCCATAGCTACATCCCTGGATTTCTAAAGCAGAAGAGAGGCAGTTTTGAGTTGAGTGGGGATGCAAAAAGGTCCAGGTCTGGGGTTTCCCACTCTGCAAATAGTGACTGAGCTATGGTTGAGTCAAGAGATCACTCTTGAGGATCTGTCTCCATTCTGCTGAGATGGTCTGCCAGTTTGTTCTGCACTCCTGGTAGGTAAACCACCTGAACTAGAGCCTTGTGCTCTAGGCACCATTCCCACTCTCTCACTGCTTCCCTGCATAAAGGGTAAGAGTGTGCACCACCCTGCTTGTTGATGTAATACATCACTGCTTTGTTGTCCGTTTGAAGGAGAATGTTCTTGTGACACAGAATGTCCTTCAAAGCCCGGACTGCACAGAGAATGGATCTCATTTCCAGGATGTTTATGTGAAGCTGGGACTCAACCTGAGTCCAAGTGCCTTGGGTGTGGAGATTCTGACAGTGAGCCCCCCACCCCATCAGGGATGCATCCGTGGTAATGGAAATCTAGTGATCCAGAGGAGCAAAGGGATATCCTTACAGAAGGTTGTCCTCCTGTGACCACCAGGTTAGTGACCTCTTCAGAGGTTCTGTCACCTTGTTGAGAAAGGATTGGGGGTGAGTGGTTGGGGACAACTGAATACTGAGCATCCATTTAGAGGTTCTCATGTGGAGATGTGCTAGGGTTACAGTGAACACCAAGGATGCCATGAGACCCAGCATCCCTTGCATCGAGATAGCTTAAACTGAGTTATTCTCACTGATGCACCGAGCCATCTGCAGGATATCGCTCCTTCTGTCCTCCAGAAGAAAAGCTTTCACACAGGAGGTGTCCAAAAGAGTTCCTATAAAGAGAAGCTTCTGGGAGGGCTGCAATAGCTACTTTTTGAGATTTATCAGGACTCCCATGTATGTGAGAAAGTCTGAAGCCATAGCTATGGTGTCCAGAGTTCCTTGTCTGGAGGGACTTGCTAGGATCCAGTCGTCCAGATATGGGAACACTTGCATTCTGATTTTTCTGAGATGCACTGCGAGAATTGCACAACACTTTGTAAAAACTCGTGGCACTGAGGATAGCCCAAAGGGCAGGACTCTGAACTGATAATGTTGACCCAGCACCACAAGCTTTAGGTATTTGTGGTGCTTTGGGTGTATAGGAATATGTTGGTAGGCATCCTGCATGTCCAAGGAGGCTAGTCAATCGTGTTGATGAAGCATGGGTAACAGGGTCCCTAGCAATATCATTTTGAACTTTTCCTTGAGAAGAAACCTGTTTAACTTTCTGAGGTCCAGAATGGGGAGCATGCCACCGGTTTTCTTCAGGACCAGAAAGTAATGGGAGTAGAAACCTGTTTTTCGTCGATCCAGCAGAACTATTTCTACTACCCTGTTGCTCAGAAGGCCTTGTACCTCGGAGGCAAGAAGATCTGATTGAACTGTTGAAAGCCTGGGCTGTCATTTGGGAGGATGATCCAGAGGGATTTCTGAAAGGTAGAGGGAGGATCCTTTGCAGATTATCTGGAGGACCCATTTGTCTGATGCTATGGAATTCCACTGGTTATAGAACTGAGTCAGACATCCTCCCACCACTGAGGAAAAGTCCCCATTGGGCAGTTGAAGTGGGACCTGGTCCAAAAACTCAGAAGGCAGCACTGGGTGCTTTGGGCCCTTGTGCCTTCTGTTGTGTTTTCTTTGAGGCTAGGGGTTTTGGTTTTTGTTAAAACCTCCCCTGCCTTTGCCTCAAAAGGACTGACGGTTGTGAAATTGACACTTGTTGACACCCCCCTGAGAAGGGGTTGATGTGGGTCGAGCCATTTTAATGGTAGACCTAGTCTTCTGTGTGGCCTTCAGAGCTTGCTCTACTTGAGGTTCAAACAGATACATACCGACAAAGGGTAACACCATGATCTGCTTCTGGGAATCATTTGTGAAGCCTAAAGTGCATAGCCAGGAGTGGCATGGGGTACAAATACCAGCCACCGCTGCTTGGGAGGCAGTATCAAAAGTGTACATAGTGGCTTTAACCTGCTGGTTTTTGGACTAGTTACCCCTGGTTATGGTCTGAAGTAGCTCTGAGCTAGTGTCCGACTTGGACAGAGCTTCTACCATCTGTTTGAGTGAATGCCAAAGAACATACTCATATTGAGAGAAATAGCCCTGGTAGCTGGCAATACGTATACCCAGGGTGGATGCAGCAAAGATTGTCTAACCTAAGGTAAGATAAGGTAAGTTAATCTTACAAGATTCTTTATTTATAGGTTGGGCTGTAGATGCCTGAGGGAGAATTACCTTATCATTCTCTGCTACTACTACAATGGGATTAGCAAAGGCCTGGGAGGCCAAAATGGGTTGATCCGTGGGAGGAGCATAATTCCTGTGTATGGACTTAGCCACAGAAGGGATGAGAGTAGGATTATTTCATACCATGTGTGAGAGTGTTTCAAAGGATGGCTGTACCGGATGAGTTAAATCCATAGGGATTTCTGGGACATGAAGGTATTGGAGTCTTAAAAGCTTCCCAGGATCAATATCTGTAGTCTGGAGAGAAAGAGTAGAATTTAAATTTTTCAGCAGAGACTTAAAAGACAGGTCTTCAACCACAGGCTCTGTGGCAGGATTAACTCCTGCTCCTTCAACATCATCACCTAGCTGAAGAGCTGAAGAACAAGCTTTCATATGAAGTCTCCCTACCATCACTTGACCCGTTCATGGTTGACTCCATCAAAGTAGGCTGAAGACTTCTTTTCTTAATAAGTAAAGATAAAAGTAAGCGGTACTTATTTCGAGATATATTACAAAACAATAAACTGAAAACTATGCTGCTAGTTTGAAGTTTGACTCCCAGAGGGTGTGCAACATCATCACTGAAGCGCACTCGATGGTGGGAAAAAAGGAACTGAGGCGGTTGGATGGTCGACGCGGAGATAGTCATTGCTGCACGAGCCGAGGCTCGCAGCACTGGTCCTCGCGGCTACATCTCTGACACTGGCTGTCAGACTTAGCCCAAAAAGTACACCTTTTGCAGTAAGAAAAAATGTTTCAACCACTCACAGACTAGCAAAATGTGTTTGCCTTTTCAACCTAGTATATCCGAGGTTCCCAACGGACTAACATTGTTTGCAGTTTCATGAGGTCAAACCCTGACTGAACTTTGAAACATAAATACATACTGTACATCAATACACAAATATCAAAACCCAAGCTAAACTGTTACTTTTAGTTAGTTTGTTAGTAAAGGCAGCCATTTTGAAGCATTATATCAAAGGAGGCCATTTTGGGGCATTTTAGGTAATTTGTCCTTTTTGAGGTGCTCACCAATATTTCACACAAGGTGACAGAAGTGGCAAAGGTGTCCCTCAAGGCAACCAACTGCAAATGAACTATCGTGTACAATAATTGCTAATGAGTGATTGCTGAACACCAAATGCTATGCCTAACAGCCTCAAGGTAAAAATGCCATCATGGTGAAAAGCGGGTAAGCGCCCATTTGTTGATGGTTTGCCTTAGAAGGCTTGTTACATTGAGGGCCATCAGGCAGAGCAGTTGGTTTACACCAATTGACCACTGGCAAGTGGTGTATACCAATCGCCCATTTGTGTTTTGTTGTCTTGTGGGTCACATGACTCATTACTACTATACCGCATCATCCTGACCCATTCAGAGAGCTTTTTTTAGCAAATGACACCATTTTGAGAATTTATTTTAGCAAAGGCAGCCATTTTGAGACTTGATATCAAAGGATGCCATTTTGAGGCATTTTAGGTAAGGTGACCTGTTTGAGGTGCTCACCAATAATTCACACAAGGTGATCAGATGTGGCAAAGGTGTCCCTCAAGGCAACCAATCACAAATGGACTGTTGGTGTTCGTCCAATCACCCATATCTGTTTAGCTGCCTCAGGGGCTGTCAGTTTTGAAGGCTGGTTGTCTCAAAGACCATCAGTCTTGAGGGTTGCTTGCCTTGAGGGCTAGTTGCCTGGAGGGCCATCAGCCTTGAGGGCTGGTTGCTGGAGGGCCATCAGTCTTGAGGGCTGGTTGCCTTGAGGGCTTTCTGTCTTGAGGGCTGGTTGCCTCGAGGGCTTTCTGCCTTGAGGGCTGGTTGCCTTGAGGACCATAAGCCATGAGGTCTTGTTGAGTAGAGGGCCATCAGCCTTGAGGGCTGGTTGCTTTGAGGGCCTTCAGCATTGAGGGCTGGTTGCCTTGAGCGTCATCAGCCTTGAGGGTTGGTTGCCTTGAGGGTCAAAAGTATAGAGGGCTGGTTGCCTTGAGAGACAAAAGCATACAGGGCTGGTTGCCTTGAAGACCATCAGCCTTGAGGGCCGGTTGTCGAGAGCCAACAGTTTTGAGGGCCAGTTGCCTCGAGGGCCATCAGCCATGAGGTATAGTTGCCTTAAGGGCCATCAGCCTTGAGGGTTGGTTGCATTAAGGGCCATCAGCCTTGAGGGATGGTAGCCGTGATGGCCATCAGCCTTGAATGCTGGTTGCCTTGTGGGCCATAAGCCTTGAGGGCATAAGCCTTGAAGGCCATCAGCCTTAATGGCCATCAGCCTTGAGGGCTGGTTGACTTGAGGGCCAACAACCTTGAGGGCCATAAGCCTTGATGGTCATCAGCTTTGAGGGCCATAAGCTTTGAGGGCTAATTGTCTTCTGGGCCATCAGCCTTGAGGATCAGGAGCCTTGAGGGATAGTTGTCTTGAGGGCAAGGAGCCTTGAGGGATGGTTGCCTTGAGAACCATCAGCCTTGAGAGCTGGTTTCCTTAAGGGCCTTCAGCCTAGAGGGCTGATTGCATGGAGGGCCATCAGCCTTGAGGTCAGGGGTGTGAAAATCAAATTTTTAAATACTTGCCCAAGGGCAAGTGACGTGGCAAAATTTACTTACCCATGATATCTTGTACTTTCCCTACCGCAGAAGATACTACACTGTAAATAACAATGTTACAACCACTAATTACCCCCAAAATTTGAATTTTGTTCTTACCTTGCTTGTATGTATGTAATTTACATCACAGTATACAGTGACTCACGCAGAAAGTGCTGAAGGAATGTGCTGGGCTTGGGCTGGCTGCTTGAAGTATTCAGGAATAAGCTGCTTAGTAAAGTATAAGCTGGAAAGGAAAGCTAGTTATTTTATGTAGTGCAGATTGAGTCTCCCAGACTAGTATAAGTTATCTTTATCTGTAGTATGTTGTGTGTAATATGAACACAAAATCATTATTACCTTGCATGTTATTTAGTTGGTCTGAAATACAGATTGTCAGTACTTAGTTTAAACATTACAAAATTGAGAGATGCAGATGTTTTTTAATTGAGCATTCATTATTTTTATTTTTTTCACTTCTGACAGTGACAGATGTGAATGAGAGATCAGTCTTGATATTAGCACAGTCAGTCAACAATGGCAATGAATGACAGCATCATTCTTCAATCAATGTTCAATGAAAAAATGTAAGATGACGAAGTGCAGTGCAGATGCTGATTACAGAACAGATTATTTTAGACAGATCAATACAGTCTTGATATTATTTAAACAGCTTTTTTTGCCAAATTACAGTTCAGTTGTTGAGTTATTATCATGATGCCTGTCTAGGTTTGGTAGTGGCAGCAGCAGCAGCAGCAAAAAGTTGATGTACATCAATGTCTGTCTGTGTCTTGACTTACATGAAGCATATTTTTTCTTTTGTTACATCTGTCTGTACAATAAACTATATCTAACCATTTGGTTCTGGATTATCCTGAATTGTGAATGTCAAGAAAGACTAGTAAATATTACAATAAAGTAACTGCTGAACATTATATCTAGTAGCAAAAAGTGTTGTTTTGTGTTTTTTGTTGACAATTAGTACAAAAAGCTATATAGCTTTTTTAACATTTATATAATGATGTAAAAACAAACAAGCCACCATGCCGGCCATGGCTCAGGCTGAGCCTGTGACAATGCATTTGTATTGCTATAGTGTTAAAACTAGCCCATCTGACACACTTCCTTCATAGTAAAAAGATACAGAAGTACTAGAAGATGCAAACTTTAAAATGCTGTGCCAAACTGCTATTATCAAATCATAAAACATTATGACATCATTCAAGAGAAGTCTCATCATTCTGAAACTCTTGAGACTACTATACTGTATATACAAATACAATAATATTTTATGAAGTATCTTCATTTGTTCTCGTGGATCAGGAGACCAGGACCAGTGTGTACTGTCTGCCGTGAAGTGCTTAAGACAAGTACATTCAGAAGTTGTCGTATGAATTGAACTAGCCCTTGAGTTCTTTTTTTGTTAGTGACGTTGATGCCCAGTCCATCCCACATGGTGGCATCACTCTTTTTTGAATATATGCCAATCTCTATCAATTATTTACAAGTCAAAACAAAGACCAAAGAGGAAAGGTAACATCTGAAGATTTTGGACAAGTGAGCTAGTAGACTGCATTGGAATAATTCCTGGCAGTACACACAGTCAGTTAGAATGGTGGGTTGAATTGAGAATATACAGACGGGGACAGGGTATGTGTATGTTACATATAGAGATTTACTGCAGTGCAGCAACATGTCATGTAAGTGTCACGTGACACTGCTTGATTTTTCCAACTTATTTGTATATTGAGCACTAAACAGTAAAGTCGAGGAAGTGTACTGACTGCCTGCAATTAGTAGTAAATTTAATTTCACATATAGTTAACTGTCACTTACTCCTTATGTATGAAGAATTTTGTTTTCCCAATGTTTTTGTAAATCTAATTAGAAGATGTTTCAACCATCTGACATTAGGGGTGGTGATGTATGGACGGTTTGGATGGAAGTTTGGAACTGCAGTAAGTTTTTGATGCCCCGGCGTCCCCCCAAATAAAAGAGTAGTTTTTCTAGTCCTCCCACGATACCATTATTGTCAGGTGGTTGCAAATCTTCAAATTAGCATACATGGAAGAAAAAATACTTGAGATATGAACTGATTGCTTACTAAATATGAAACTTTCAATTAATTTCAGACAGCCAGTTCCAAAGGCAAGTTGTCCTCACTCAATGTCTTTAAGCCTAAGGTTTAAGCACAGCACAGTTGTACAAGTACAATACAGGTCGGTTAGATCAAAATGTCTGGGTGAGGAGTGCTACAGCTGTGATGACTGTCAGTGATGCTGTCACAAAGAGTTTCTGTTGGTTTGCACATGAGTGGCCCAGCTTAAACTGCAATGCAGGGCAGCCTAGCACAAAAGTCGACCACCACCACCATCACCACCACCACTGAGAGCACCACAGAGAGCAGTCATGTATTTCCCTCCATCATGTTGAAAACCTTCCCATGTAGAACAGAAGAATTAGTCACAACAACTCAATGGTGAAGATGTTATGCTGCTAGTACAGGTGGTTGCATCAGTGTATTTTCTGGCATTATTCTGTACAGTGTACACAGATTTACACATCTTTCTTAGAGTAAAAAATAAACTAAAAAAAAGACTTGTTTTATAATCTTGAGTGATTTGCGTGACAGAACCAGGCTATAGAAGACACAACTCAAATATTGCCAGTGGGGCAGGGGCTTATGCTAATAGCCTAACTAATGGAATTAGCACCCTCCCATGATGAACCGGATAATATCTAGATTATGCTTCCACTATTTATTGTGCAATTCACTTCAGAGCCAGTCAGATTGCTCAGACAGAAATGATTTCCAGCCAACACACCACAATCCCAGAAATACCGCCTGCCTAGTCTCTCCCTCCCCCGGCTAATCAATATTAAAAGTACCTACCACCATATTTCTAATCATGGTGAACCAATAGTACTAGGATTGTAAAGTGTAAACAAATAGATTTCTTCCGGTGTAAAAGTGTAATGCTTAAGGGCAGATGACAAGTTCAAGTCAATGGAGTGGTTTTATCTACCCGACATCTTACTATCCAATAAGCTGTCACAGCACGTGATGCTACGACTCCAGACAAGTCATCACATCATCATCATGGTTTGGTTATTATGGATTAGCATAATCTTCACTAAATGTATAATAGAAATCAGCATAGCCATATAGCCTAGGTCTAGACTATTCAGCTGCTGATTACACCAGACACATTCCAAAAAAAAAACACTGACCAGATGGAGCTGCTTGACCAATCCTCACTTCTGTCTAGCAGAAATGAGGTCCTCATACTTGGTGACCTCAATTTAAACTGGCTGGGACACCAACAACCTTTATTACTAAACAAGATCCAATGTTTCAACCTCCACTAGTTGATCAGTGAATCTACCAGAACTGTCCAGCCTTCCACCGCGAGCACTCTGCTAGACTGGATCATGACCAATCACCCAGAAAAACATCTCCTCCAGCACACTAGCTGATGTCATCACTGACCGCTCCCCCACCTTTTGTATATGGGGCAAGGGTAGGCTACCCCCGTCCAAACCTCGATTTATTACATTTAGGAATTACTCGAACCTCGACCCCCAGGCCTTCCTACTAGACATTGCCTCTATCGATTGGACTCCCTTGCTCAAGTCTAGTGATGCCCAGTCCATTCTAAAATTTTTCCTGACCCACTTTATAGCTACCCAGGACAAACACTGCCCACTTATAACCCGACGTGTAAAAAATAAGCATACCCATTGACTTAAGTCAGATTTTCTCTCCAAACTTTGCCAGAGAGACAAAAGCTGGCTCCTTTACAAAAGCTCAGGACTACTAGCTGACCTAAATTCCTACAGAACCATACAAAATTCCTGTAAGAAGGAAATTAAAAGGGCTAAGAGTGCCTATTGCAAAGATCTACTAACAAAATCCTATGGTGACTCCAGGAAATTCTGGTCCCATATAAAGTGCTTTCTCGGTTCAAATCTGGCCCCAACTACTATCAACATGTCCCTTAATAACTGCAATAACCCCCTTACTATTGCCAACTATTTTAACAAACAATTTGACCTTACAACTTATACCTGCTCCTTCCCCACCACTCCATGCTTTACTGACCAACCTGATGCCACCAGGCCCAAATTTCTCTTCAGATCAATATCTAGTGGAGAAGTATGTAAACTGCTAAATATCATCTCTGATTTCACTGCTGTTGGGTCAGACAATCTGGAACTTAAGCTTCTAAAACTAGCTGCCCCATATATAGCCATGCCTCTCGCAAAAATCTTCACCGTCTCCCTATGCCAAAGCCATGTTCCCGAAATCTGGAAGTCAGCTAGGATCACCCCAGTTTTCAAAAAGGGTGACCGCTCAAATCCTACAAACTATAGGCCCATAGCCATCCTATCCATTCTCAGAAAAATTCTCGAGAAGCTTGTAGCCACACAAACCATTGACTTCCTGCACAAATATGACCTTTTGCAACCACGCAGCACGGATTCCGAAAGGGTTACAGTACCACCACTGCACTACTCAAGTTTACGTCCGATACCCTAGATGCTATGGACTCAGGTCTTCTAACTGGGACAATTTTTATCGACTTGACGAAAGCTTTTGACCTTGTTGACCACCCTCCCCGCCTTGCTGCCTCAAATCATCAGGCTTTCCCAATGTCGTTGCTTGCTTTGGTAGCTACCTTTCAGGTAGGACACAACTAGTTAAATATAACTCCACCCTATCTGACAAAACAACTATTAACATCAGAGTGCCTCAAGGGTCTATCCTTGGTCCCTTGCTCTTTACTCTCTTTATAAAGAACATCACCATTAACCTACACCAGACTGCCTCCCTGTTATATGCCGACGACATTGTTCTGTACGCTAGTGTGAATACCGCAACTGAAATAAATCAGTGTCTCTCCCAAGATTTCCTCCAAATTCAACAATGGCTGTTGAACCATAAACTTGTCTTAAAGGCATCCAAGACACAAGCCATGCTCTTCGGCTCCAAGGCTGAGCTCAAACACTCTCAACCCAATTTCAATGTCCCTGGTCTAAATGGCTCATCTGTTTTAGTGGTACCCTCTTTTAAATATCTTGGTGTCACTCTAGATCCATCTCTTTCCTTTGATCTACACATCCAGCAGACCAGTAAGATGGTCAATTGAAACTTGGCTTTGCCTATCGCTCCAGCTATATGCTCACCCCCTCTGCCAGGCCTGCCATAGCACGTGGTATACTCCTCCCATCGCTCACCTATGGAGTTACTACCTTTGTCTCTGCAGGTAAATCTACACTTCCGAAATGGGATATCACTTATAACAATATCTGCCGCTATGCTACCTCTTGACACCAGTTGAAACACCACTGCCTCCTTTACTCTGATCTGTGTTGGCTCTCCTCATCTGCCACTAGAGCCTATGCATGTGGCTCAATCATTGGCAGCATAATCAGAACCCAAACACCTAAGCCACTGGCAGGTCTATTCCTTAGCCAAACATCCAGCTATGGACTACGCTTGGTGGCAAATACCCCTGTCCTTCTTCCCAGGAACAACTCTTCCAAAGGTGCTAGTGCTTTCTCCTGTTGTGCCCCAAAACACTGGAACTCCCTCCCTGTAACTATACACCAAGCTCCATCCCATGCCTCATTCAAATAACTGCTATGCAACCATGTCACAGAATCCGACACCTGTGCTTGTTTTAACTCCCTAGTCCTTACGTATCTCCCCTACCTCCTGCTCCCTCCAACTACCTACACCAGAATCTTGCCCCATAATTATGCTCTGCACTTTCCCCATCACCCTCTACCCTATCCCACCATTTTCTCCTGGTCCTCTTTCTCTTAACATGCTATGACTTCCAAAGCCATCTAACCCATCCCTTTCCCATCCTTTCCCTATGTCCTAAATATTCCACTATCCTCCAATATCCTCCATGCTTTGACTCTTTTAGTATTTTAGTCATTATTTTATTACCCTACTAGATTTGTCCGTCTATGTTGCCTCTCTGCCCTGCCTATTGTATTGC
Source organism: Neoceratodus forsteri (assembly GCA_016271365.2). Lineage (NCBI taxonomy): Eukaryota > Metazoa > Chordata > Ceratodontiformes > Ceratodontidae > Neoceratodus > Neoceratodus forsteri. Next base: position 781,963,547 of record CM057458.1, on the reverse strand, counting down.
CTTTTGTATTTACTTCAGACATTTGTTACTATAGTATCTTAGTCATTATTGCATTACCCTACTACATTTGTCCTTCTATGTTGCCTCTGCGCCTTGTTTATTGTATTGCTTTTGTATTTATCTTCAGACATTGCTTTAACTCTATTATTACCTGTTGTTTTCCCTGCCCTGTAATCCAACTGCACTAGTATTGATTGTTTTATTGTCTCACACTGCACTGTATTCCTTTTGTACAAGTAAGGATTGTTTTTATTGTCTACACTGCTACTCGTGTATCTCTTATGTATTGTTTCTGTAACCTCCCGGGTAGTGCCTGAAAATAGTCATTGTCATGGCTAGTGCACCCTACCTGGTCAACAAAAACTAAATAAATAAATAAATAAAATATGACAAATTGAGCATAGAAAAGTCACGCACTGTGGTGAATGTGCTCCAGCCTCCTCAAAACAAAGACAGTTTGTGTTTTTTTGACTGCATAACCTCACTACTTTGCTTTGTGGAGCACATCAACACAGTACAGATTGGAATTTGCCAGTCAAGTCACAATCAGCATATTCGGTCTTCTATTGTGTTGGTGTTGATCTTGATGACTTTAACTTAATAGAAGACTTCAGCATCCCTGGTTGGTGTGTGTGCCTGACAGTCTGTAATGACAGCACTGAGACAGGATGTGGGCTGTGGCTGTGTGCTGGCTGGCACACACAGTTTTTCAAAGTTTACTGAAATCAATCATGATCTGACTGATCAATAATTTTGATCAGTCAGTCTGATTCACAATTTATACAAGGAATATCTGGGCACACTGAACTGCAGCACAAACACAGATGCCTAGAGGATAATGTAGCAGTTATTCTTCAGTGTACTGCATCACATGATGATAATTGTCATTATCATCATCACTTAAAGTGATTGTTTCTGGAGTATCAGACATGTCTTCAAAATGTTGTTTCAAATCCATGATGTCTGAGGAGTATTCTGAAGTATTTTCAGATTAAGCTGAAGCATGATGTGCTGGCATCACTGGTGTACAATGATCATGCAAATGTTTATAATCAAGCGAAGCAGATAACCACAACTCAATTGCCTTTGTTGGATCAAAGTCTTTGAACTCTGGTCCCTGAACCATCACAAACATCTGTGACTGAAGTGACTGTTGAAGAAGTACTGCTCTCATTCTGGTTTTCACCAACTTCATTACTGAGAAGACTCATTCACATTTAGCTGTGCTGCAGCTTATGCACATCAATTCCACCAGTTTGATGATATTGATTAGCCGGGGGGAAGAAACTTGAATTAAGTTGCTATAAACATCTACATAGTTAAGGTGATGGAATGAGCTTAGATAGCTTTTCAATGAGCAAAATTCTGATTTAATGTGTTTAATTTCTTCTACTGAGAAAAGAGCCTGGAAGTAATTTAAAATAATCTTTAAGTCTTTGATGCCGTGCTCTGCAAGAGCTACTCTGTCACTTTGAGTTGGCCAAAGTTTGTAGTCAAACACAGTAGTGAAACTTTTATGTGGTTCCTGGAAGAACTCAGCAAATCATACATCAATGTACTTTATGAAAGACTGTACAAGAATTCTTAACATTTTATCTGGGTCTTGTAACTGAGGACATTGTCCTTTCAGTTTAATCTCAGGACCTCTTATTGCTGTAACACTTTGAGATCTGGTTTGTAACCCTTCGTATACAGGTATTCACCGGGCTCATAGTTTAGTGCTGTTAGCTGCAGCATTACACTCTCCAGCTCAGGAGTAAATTCAATGATCAGCAGCTCCTGAGACTGAAAAAACTGTGACAACTTACTGATTATTTCAAATACATCCATCATAATATACAATACATTGTTTTGAGGATGTGTGTGTTTGTGATTTTGGAAAGGATGTTCTTTGCAGGTTGTGGCATGGCAGCCCTGATGCAGCAGCTTGTTCTAAATGCATAGTGACAACAGAAAGGTTTTGTTTTAATGCATTAAGAGCTCTAGACTTGCTAGAAACCCAGTGCACATCTTTGACATCTGGAATGTAGGCAAGAGAGGAATTGAGGACCTCAGCAATTGCTAACACTTCTCTTTTACGTTTGGGAGAATTTTGATAAAATCTGAATACACCTTTTACAGCAGCTTCTAAATCTTTAATAATCAAATTTTATTTCACTGTGTCTAGGATACTAAGCTCCAATTTGTGAGCAATGCAATGTGAAGAGATTAGCCAAGGAAAACCTTTGGTCAATAAACCAGTTACTCCACCTTTATGACTTTGCATAACTGATGCACCATCAAAGTTGCAGTTAACCAGATATGATACTGTTGCTGCTATATTTATTAGATGGTGCTGACACTGTAACACAATGTGGTGGAGGTGGTAGTGGCAGGAAGTGTCCGACATCGCATGTATGCGCAGCCGCATGTGTAGCCTGATTGCATTCCACTGTTGCTTCATGTTCCACTTCCCAGTATTCTTCAGTGCTTGTTGATATGACTTGTTGGTCCTGACCGTCCTCCCCGACTTCAACTTGACTGTGACTGCTGCTACGCTCACTAGATGAAGACTGCACAGACAGTGATCCAGGCATCAGGTTGGCTAATTCAAGACCAATACATGACAGTGCCTTTTTAATTGCAGTGAGAACACCCTTTGCATGTGCATGTTCAAGATTGACCAAGTCAATAAGGGCAGTAGTTGGTTTACCATTGACTACACAACGGATTAGTACATTTTCCTGCTCCATTGTAACTATGTCAGTGCTTCCGTCGGCAAGAATTGAAATGAAACGTGTTTCTTTAATCATTTTTGCCAAGTCAGACTTAATTGCCTTAGCAATTGCTTCAACGAACTCTCTTCTTTTCTTACGATTAATGTAGTTGACACCAGTATCAAGACCGATTTTCTGTAGTAACTGGCAATTCAGTTCATAGTCTGAAAATAGTTTTCCAAATTTAGTTGTTTTGTAAGCTACAGTAAAAAGAATTTTTAGTTTTTCCCTCTGTGCTTCTGATATTCGAGTAAATGCTTTAACAATTAGTGACTCAGATGACGAGACAGATGGGGTTGCACTTGATGATGCAGGGGATGGGGATACAGGGTCGCTGACTGACTGTAGGCATTCAGTTGCTGCTCCATGTCTGTAGTAACTAGAACATTCAAGATGTGCTCTACTGGTTGCATGACTTTTCATGGACTCTACTTTGTAGACACCGCATCCTTCAAAAAAGGAATTGGAAAGTCCACCACGCTTTGCAAGATTAGGAAATTCAAGACAGTACCTGCAGTACATTAAGCCATCGTTCTCAGACTTAAAAAGCCAAGGCAAAGTGTTCTCCCAGTTGTGTAAATATACACGTTTCCTTTTTAATTTGTCATATTGCTCATCTTTGTTACTGAATGCATCAATGCTTGTACTGCTGCCCTTATTAAACTTCTTCTTTTTAATACTTTCTGATTGTGATGAAGCTGTCAACGATGTAGGAGTTGATGGCAATGGAGGAGTATGACCACACTCACATCCATGAGGAGCCTCAGGTGCAGGTGAGGGTACACCGGTATTTTTTTTATTGTGAATCCAAATCTAGTAAGTGGCATGTTCAATATAGCTAACCACTCAACCTATGTTATCAGTAAACAAGCCTGGTATGGCAACTACTTGCCACATCCTGTGTGCGTTCCTTAAAGGGTATTCAAATAAAAACACACCCCATTCCTGTTAACAAGACTGAGAGAGTGTGAGTGAGGTGAGAACAAGACAGAAATGGAATGATTGAGCACTACTGTCTGAGAAGAATTTAAGAGAAGTCAAATCAAGTATTTTTTACAGATTCAATGAAAAGCACTGTTGACTCGAGACTCGATACCAGAGAGCACAGTCATAATACAATATACAACGTAATTAAAGTCGGATTGGGTCACTGGTAGGTGGTAGTGGTAGTGAGGGGTGTGGGTGAAGGGTACATGAGGGTGAGGTGCATCCACACCACAAGACACGTGGCAACGGGCACCTACTATTGCCAGGCTAGGCACTTCAGTAAAGTAACCTAACAAGTTGATCATTAAAAAACACTGAACATTATATACTCCCCCTTCCCCAAAACGGACAGGAGGAGGCCCCCTGCCCCACCCCCTGTTGAAACAGCACTGTCTTAATAATGAAAAAAGGCAGAAGGGGATGGGCTGTCACTGCTGTCAGCCACAGTGCCACAAATCCTACCTTACCATACTTGCCACATGAGTAGCAATACGGAGACGTCTTCAGGGCACCAGCCAGTCTACTCTGCCACTGTGTCTGCATCAACCGATCAACGTCTTTGGTTTTTTTCTTCAGAAGACAGAACATGAAGTCACTCTGACTTCTCCCATCCTGTTAAAGTAAAACAACAGAATTATAAAAATGTTCTCAGAAATGCTGCAGTCTGATGTGCTGTAAGTGAGGAATATATTATATACAAAACCATTTTGAGAACATTGATTACAACAATACATTATCCATGCTAATATATACCTGCCTATACTGTTCTCATGATGAAGAAGAGACAGATCACCTGCAAACAGCTTTACGCGGTACCATTTCAAAAAAACACATGCATGCAGTCACAGTTAAGCCAGCTAGTGTAATGTGCCTTTACTGTTATTTTCTTCCCAAAGGCCACTTCATATCGTATGCTCCCCTGGATACCACCAAGCCTAGGACATGACAGTGGCCAACACAATCACACAATTCAATGTGTCAGTGTGTCGATGATGCACAAGAGGCTAGGTTTGGGATATCAACCTTTGATTTTTCCTACTACTACTACATCTATCACACTTTACATAACCAAGTAAGTCAAGACAGTAGACTGACTGTGTGAGTCTGTGCTGTGCTATATAGACAGTGCTACCACCTACCTACTGTGCTGATATGCAAAACAAAATTAGATGTCACAACAATGTACCTGGCTGTCTGTGACTCTGCTATTATTATACAGTTGAGCAGGCTATTCTGGTCAGCGGTCAGCCACTTCAGCTTCAGCAAGATTAAAGAACAGAAACAACACTGCACCACAATTTCTTTTATGTATCGAACGGTTGTAGCAAGTGACAAGTCCCTGCAAAAGTAAAAAAAAATATGTATTGAATTATAAAAATAAATGGTCATAGAAATGCTGTTATCTGATTGATTCATTGGCTGCTGCTGTATGATTCTGACAGCCTTTTTTTAGTTACATAATAAATCACTGTTAATCAATATTTTCATGAAATTCATGATTCCAGCCAGAATGATCATCTGACTAGATACCCACCCACCACAGGCAGCGCACACGTCCTTCCTGTATTCCATTTCCATCTATCTAGCACACTCAGAATACAGAATTACTGGAACAACGCATTATTAGACTAGACTGAACCAACCAGCATTTTAACTACTGTGGTAGTAGGTGGAAAAAGTATTTTATTAATCTCATCATGACAGCTCCGAGAAAGGAAAACAAACAATCCAACAATATACTTTTAACATTTAATTCCTTCTGAGGATTAAGAATATTCCTAATGGCTTGCCGCTTAAGTTAAATCAAAAGAAAATGAATACTAATAAAAAACATAAACAGTTCTTGACTTCACTTTTCCGGTCTGTTCTCACCGACGTCCAACCCTACATGCACCCAGGCCACCACCCCTCCTCAGCATTGCCACTGCAACCATCACCCATCGACCCATCCATCCATCGTGTCTTCTGTGATGTCCTTCATTCATGCCTACTGCATCCATGCACAGGCTAGTGGCTATGGCTACTAGTTGCTACTAGTCAGTGTAAGCATACTGTTATACTTAGTATAAACCCCTGCCTCAGCACAGCCTGAGGTGGGACACCACCCTGACTGAAGCCCACACACTGCCACCCACTCTCTGAGCTTGAGCTGACATGACGAGTCTGATGGAGCAAGAGCAGTCAATATAAATTCACACTAGTGGGGTACGTATGTGTGCTTGGCTTGGCTGGGCCTCCCTTGTGCTCGTAAATTATAATTATAGGTTATAGTTTATAGCTAGTAATACTAGCCTCACCTGCCTAGCCTATGTCATCGTAATATCCTGTCCGTCGCCTGATGAGTGATGATGTCACTACACTAAACAGTGTGAGCCACCTGGCTACACACCACAACTACTTGCATTCATGAGCCAAGACGTCGGATGAGCCAGCCCACTTCATGTCTTTACACCAGACTGTAAAGAGAAAAAAAAAGAGAAAAGCTGCATTAGAGAGTAGTTAACTTGAGACAAGTCTAAACAAAGTCAGATTGATAAGCATAATCATGAATATTACTACAGCTTCATCTTCATCCCAGCTAGTCACCCCCCCAACCCCACTGGCCACTTGACTAAGCACCGCACCAGTGGCACACCACCTGACTCCACTCCACCCCACCCTCCCCCCCGGTCCTATCTGATTAGGCTACAATAAGTGCTGCTGCCCTAGCCACAAGACAACTGGACCCATCCATTGATTGGAAAAAAAAAATCATCCACACAGTTCTGCAATCTCACTAACTCTCACACACCTCACACCACCACACCCCCCTCAACCGTCAACCCCCATCAACCCTTAGGGCAGGCTTCATCTTCAGCCCTGGCTTGTCTTAACTTAAACAACATGGCAGCTGCAAACAAGGAGACAGAGAACAGGAGATGACAACTTCTATTTTCTTAATCACAAGACACATTACAATTCACAGTGAACAACCCTTGACATTAGGCCACCCCCCGGCCACAGCACCACCTCTACTCTATGACTACTGCACTTACACACTTAACTTTTACCATCCCCAGGGATTCAGGGCAGGCAGCAGGCAATAGGCAACAATATCCTCTGCAAGCTCCTCCCGACTTCCCCTCCCTCCCTCTGCCTCCACCCACTCCAGGTCACCCCGCAAGTCCACCTACACCACGATCAGCTAGCAAGCAAGGCAAGCACACAGCAATCTATCCACCATCTGTGCTACAATACAACCACAGAAGTAGTACAAACAAAGTCAGGCAACCTCCATCCCATCCTGGCTTCATGTTTGTTCATCAGGCAGCAGAATTGCACAAAATAATAAAATCAGTGCAATGATGTGCCATTTAAGCCAAGGGTTTAGCTCTGTCAGGCCCTGACCTTTAGCAAGTACTGCACAGGCTCAGATGCAGATGGCAGACCACCAACAATTTTTTTAAACAACAGTGCCTCCCCAAGCAAGACAATACTGTATTTACTTACAACAAGGTCGACCCAATCCCCGAGTCAGAGTCACCAGATGGGAAAATAGAAAAGCAGGTATTAAGCACAGTATAGCCTAGAGCAAGCAAACTCACTGACTGTGCAAATGGCGACATGGAGGAGTCACTTGGCAGCTGCTGTGCTGCATCTGGTGGGTTGTGGTGCATGGGAGGGTAGATCTGTGGGTTAAGTGAGTCTACTCCGACTAAGAACACAAATTCATACCGGAATGTGGGTCACAGGGTATGCTCTGGCTCAGCCGACAGTAAAATTAAACTAAAAATCTCACACACTAGACTAGCCCTTGCCTGCTGTGCTGCACTGCCTACAATTCCATATCACCCGGACCTGCTCACTGGCACCAGCTGTAGCCCCGAATCTGTCTTGACTTTTTAAACAGCTAACTTCAGAGTAGACCAGTAGCTGTAGTGTACCCACCTGCCACTTCGGCCAATCACTTTGCAGCAAACATGAACAGCAGGTCTCAGGATCTTTCTTGCCCCTTTTCTGACCTCAGCCTGTCCAGGAGATCCAGGGTACAGCAGTCAATCAGCTGGGCTGGGGAAACAAACTGTTTATTTATTTAACAATATTTACAGTCAGCGATCATCATCAGCTTGGCATTAGAAGGAGCCTTGGCACTCGTATCGTAGCTAGGGAAAGTTAGTCAGGCACGTTTTCTTCTCTGCTGACACACTGCACTACTGGTCTGCCAGCCTCATGCACAGTAGTCTCCTCATCTTCCTCCTCCCATCCTCCAGCCTCTGTAGCCAATTAGGACATGCCACCGCTGTCACCAGCCCATATAAACAAACAAAAAAAAAGGACTGCAGGCTGGTGACGGAGTGGGGGGTGTGTGGTTTTGAGCAGAGAGCGGAGAGGAAAGGACCTACAGCTGGGGGGGAATGGCATGCATGCGCAGAACAACAAGGGAAAAAAAGACACAAAAAACACTTGTCCAAGAGCTGTGGTGGGGAGAACAAAGGGTTAGCCCGACTCTGCAATTAGGTCAGCCACGGGCATCGGGCAATGCAATTTGCATGCCCCTGCTTGAGGTATGCTTGTCTGGAGGGTCATCAGCTTTGAGTGATGCTTGCCTGAAGGGCCATCAACCTTGAGGGCTGGTTGCCAGGAGGGCCATCAGACTTGAGGGCTGGTTGCCTGGAGGGCCATCAGCCTTGAGGGCTGGTTGCCTGGAGGGAAATCAGCCTTGAGGGCTCATTGAGTAGAGGGCCAAAAGCCTTGAGGGCTGGTTGCCTTAAGGGCCTTCAGCCTTCAGGGTTGGTTGCCCTGAGGGCCAAAAGCATTGAAGGCTTGTTGAGTAGAGGGCCATCAGCCTTAAGGGCAGATTGCGTTGAGGGCTGGTTGCCTTGAGGGTCTTCAGCCTTGAGTGCTGGTTGCCTTGACAGCTGGTTGCTTTGAGGGCAATCAGCCTTGAGGGCTAGTTGCCTGGAAGGCCATAAGCCTTGAGGGCTGGTTGCCTGGAGGGCCTTCAGCCTTGAGGACTGGATGCCTTGGGGGCCATCAGATACAGAGAATTGTTGGCTTAAGGGCCATCAGCCTTGAGGGCTGATTGCCTTGAAGGCCTTTTGCTTCAAGGGCTGTTAGACATGGCAATTGGTATACAAGAAATGTCTATTTGTCATTGGTTGCCTTGAGAGCAGTCAACTTGATAGCTGGTGGTGGCCTCACAAATTTCCAAGGCAGAGGCCATTCGGTTGCCGTGAAGGCCATAAGCATTGAGTGCTCATTGTCTTTAGGGCTCAGGGTCAATGTGGTATAGCGGTAATCAGTCATGTGACCAATACCCAACACAGTACTGCACCACTTTTGCCACAACTGGCAACCTTCTTTGAATTACATGTGAGCACCTCCAAATGGCAACCTTTGCTAAAATGCTTTCATAATGACTAAGAATGTTAGGGATAAGTAACAGCAATGGGAAGGGGTTCAGCTGGGCTGTGGCTAAGACCTGAGGAGCAAGAGTCTGGTGTTTGCAAGACGGTGGGATTTCCCTGAATGGGACTGTTCAAGGTCCCATATGCTTGGATGCCATCAGGGAGATTGCACAGAGCTGGACCGGAGATCATAGCCACAGCCCAACTGAACCCCTTACCAAGACTTTTACTTCTCACTGACACCCTTAGGAATTATGAGAGCATTTTAGCAAAGGTGGCCATTTTGAGGCACTCACACATAATTCAGAGAAGGTTCTAGGATGCAGCAACAGTGGTGCAGAAGTACGTTGGGTAGTGGTCACATGACTGATTACCACTATACCGCATCAACCCTGACCCATTCAGAAAGCTTTTTCAGCAAATGTAGCTATTTTGAGGATTTGTTAGTAAAGGCAGCCATTTTGAAGCATTATATCAAAGGAGGCCATTTTGGGGCATTTTAGGTAATTTGCCCTTTTTGAAGTGCTCACCAATATTTCACACAAGGTGACAAATGTGGCAAAGGTTTCCCTCAAGGCAACCAACTGCAAGTGAACTATTAGTGTACAACAATTGCCAGTGGGTGATTGCTGAACACCAACTGCTATGCCGAACAACCCTCAAGTTAAAATATCAACATGGTGAAAAGGCCTTAGCGCCAATTTGTTGTTGGTTGCCTAGAAGGTTTTTTACTTTGAGGCCCATCAGGCAGAGCAATTGGTTTACACCAATCGACCTCTGGCAAGTGGTGTATACCAATCGTCCATTTGTGTTTTGTTGCCTTGCGGGTCACATGACTCACTACCACTATACTACATCAATCCTAACCCATTCAGAGAGCTTCTTTTAGCAAATGTCACCATTTTGAGAATTTTTAAGCAAAGGCAGCCATTTTGAGGCATTTTAGGTAAGGTGACCTTTTTGAGGCACTCACCAATAATTCACACAAGGTGACCAGATGTGAGAAACATGTCCCTCAAGGCAACAAATCACAAATGGACAGTTGGCATACACCTATCACCCATATCTGTTTAGTTGCCTCGAGGGCTGGTTGCATTGAGGGCCAACAGCATTGAAGGCTGGTTATCTTGAAGGCCATCAGCCTTGAGGACTGGTTGCCTTGAGGGCCATATGCCTTGAGGGCTGGTTGTCTTAAGGGCCTTCAGCCTTCAGGGCTGGTTGCCTTGAGGGCCATCAGCCTTGAGGGTTGATTGCCTTGAAGGCATTTTGCCTCAAGAGATGTTAGACATGGCAATTGGTGTACAAGAACCATCTATTTGTCATTGGTTGCCTTGAAAGCAGTCAACTTGAAGGCGGGAGGTGGCCTCACAAATTTCCAAGGCAGAGGTCATTTGGTTGCCATGAAGGCCATGTTATAGCAGTAATCAGTCACTTGAGCAATACCCATCACAGTACTGCACCACTTTTGCAACATCCGGGAACATTCTTTGAATTCCATGTGAGTGCCTCCAAATGGCCACCATTGCTAAAATTCTTTTTATAATGACTAAGGATGTTAGGGAGAAGTAACAGCAATGGGATGGGGTTCAGCTGTGCTGTGGCTATGACCTCAGGAACAAGCGTATGGTGTTTGTGGGACGGTGGGATTTCCCTGAGAGGAACTGTTCAAGGTGCCGTATGCCTGGTTGCTGTTAGGAAGATTGCACAGAGCTGAACCTGAGATCATAGCCGCAGCCCAACTGAACCCCTCACCAGGGCTTTTACTTCCTCACTGACACCATTAGGCATTATGAGAGCATTTAAGCAAAGGTGGCCATTTTGAGGCACTCACACATAATTCAGAGAAGGTTCCCAGATGCGGCAACAGTGGTGCAGATGTATGTTGGGTAGTGGTCACATGACTGATTACCACTATACTGCATCAATCATGACCCTTTCAGAGACCATTATGAGCATTTGTTTGTAAAGGCAGCCATTTTGAGGCTTGATATCAAAGGAGGACATTTGGAGGCATTTTGGGTAACGGGTTCTTTTTGAGGCACTTACCAATAATTCACACAAGGTGACCAGATGTGGCAAATTTGTGTCTCAATGCAACCAATCACAAATGAACTATTGGTGTGCACCAATCACCCATATCTGTTTAGTTGCTTCAAGGGCCATCAGCCTTGAGGGCTGGTTGTCTCGAAGGCCATCTGTCATGAGGTATGCTTGCCTGGAGACCATCAGCCTTGAGATCTGGTTGAATGGAGGGCCATCCACCTAGAGCGCTGGTTGCCTTGAGGGCCATCCGCCTTCAGGGCTGGTTGCCTTGGAGCCTTCAGCCTTGAGGGCTGGTTGCCTTGAGGGCATTCAGCCTTGAGGGCCTTCAACCCTGAGGGCTGGTTGAGTTGAGGATGCTCAGCCTTGAGGGCCATAAGCCTTGAGAGCCAAAAGCCTTGAGGGCTGGTTCCTGGAGGGCCATCAGCCTTGAGGGCTGGTTGCCTTGAGTCCCTTCAGCCTTGAGGACTGACAGGCTTGAAGGGTGGTTGCCTTGAGGGCTGGTTGCCTTGAGTTCCTTCAGCCTTGAGGGCTGGTTACTTTGAAGGCCTTATGCCTCAAGGGCTGTTAGGCACAGCAATTGGTGTACAAGAACCATCTATTTGTCATTGGTTGCCTTGAGGGAAGTTGCCTTGAGAGCAGTGGCCTTGAGAGCAGTCAACTTGGTGACTGGTGGTGTCCTCACAAATTTCCAAGGCAGAGGCCATTCGGTTGCTGTGCAGGCCATAAGCATTGCACGCTCATTGCCTTTAGGGCTCAGGATCAATGTGGTATAGTGGTAATCAGTCACGTGACCAATACGCATCACAGTACTGCACCCCTTTTTCACATCTGGGAACCTTCTTTGAAATACATGGGAGTGCCTCAAAATGGCCACCTTTGGTAAAATGCTTTCATAATGACTTAAGAATGTTAGGGAGAAGTAACAGCAATGGGAAGGGGTTCAGCTGTGCTGTGGTTATGACCTCAGGAACAAGCATCTGGTGTTTGTGGGACGGTGGGATTTCCCTGAGTGGGATTGTTCAAGGTCCCAAATGCCCGGTTGCCATCAGAGAGATTGCAGAGAGCTGGACCTGAGATCATAGCCACAGCCCAAGTAAACTCCTTACCAGGAGTTTTACTACTCACTGACACCCTTAGGCATTATGAGAGTATTTTAGCAAAGGTGGCCATTCTGAGGTGCTCACACGTAATTCAGAGAAGGTTCCAGGATGCAGCAACAGTGATGTAGAAGTATGTTGGGTATTGGTCACATAACTGATTACCACTATACCGCATTATTTATTTATTTATTTAGCTTTTGTTTACCAGGTAAGTACACTAGACAAGTGTTATGCCTATTTTCAGGAACGACCCAGGAGAATACAACATGAGGAACAACAGTCAAAAAGACATGGCAAAGAGAGTACAGTTTTTTGTCACAGTAAACAAACATGTGGGAAATACATCATTTGACGCTAGGGAAAACATATAGTAGTAAGCACATTTCAGATTATACACTCTAGACTAGCTAGTTCAACTGACAGATATATACAGGTCATCATACATAGGAGTGGAGCATAGCTCAAGGACTGGATTGGTCATAATATAACTTATAACATTGTCGTATACACCCTCTAGGCTAGTTGGATCACGGACAGGTATATACAGCTCATCACATTTTTCTAAATATGCACATGTTAGACAGAAACAGAAACACTTGGTAGTACAAGTTTCTACCAAGTGACCAAGGTGCAATATGTCATGGTTAGCCTATGACCGTGGAGCAATAATGGGTGTAGAAATGCCCAAGACTTTTTAGGCAGGAGTAGTCAAAAGTCATTGATACAGTGGAGAAAATATCTCCAGGAATTCAATGGAGACACCCTGGGGAGGTTCAGACAAAACAATTTGACACTTTACTCCAGGGAGGTTTGGGGCAGTCACACTCTGATGCTAGTTTTAGGAAACCCCACAGGGAATTTTGAAAACTCAGATAGGAGGGGGCAGCTCGGATATCCACAGGCAGTGAAATCCAGAGTCTGGGCGCACTTATGGCAAAGTCCCGATCCCCCATGAGGGTCCGGGTAGGAGGGACTTTGAGCTTCCCTGATGTGAGAGACCTAAGTTGGTAGGGGGTGGGATTCAGTTTAGGCAGAAGTCGGGCCAGCCCCTGGGGGGTGCTAGTTCTGATCATTTTCCCAGAGAGGCATCCAAACCAAAATCAAGGTATCTAGCTGGTGAGAGCCAGCAGAGTTTCTCATATAGCTCACAATGGTGGGTGAGCCAAGGGGCAGCAAAGGCAAAATGACAAATGTTATTGTAGGCAGTGTACCACCAGGTGAGATGTGTCTTTGGAGAATGAGCAAATAGGTGCAGCCCATAGCTGAGGGAGAGAAGGAACACACCCTTCACTAGGGCAAGCCTGGCTGCTGGTGGTGGTTATACTTGGCCCCAGGCCAGACCCAGTTTGCAGTTTTCCGCCCTGCAGATGTTACATATGATTACCCATGTCAAGTTGGGGGTCAAGTGTTACCCCCAGATATTTGATGGAGCTCACTATGGGTAGTGAGGATCCATCTGCACTGGTGACGTAAGCAGGCCGATGAGGCTTTGATTTTAGCCATTGAGCCAAAGAGCATAGCCTGTGTCTTTTTCAGGTTCAGGACCAGCTTTGACTAGTAACCCATGACAATACCCTGTTAAAGTCATCGGTCAGGTTCTGGTTTAGGGTAGTGGCATTCTGGGAGTGAGCCAGGATTACCAGATCATCTGCATACATGGTGGCACTACAGCTGGTAGTAACCATGGGTAGTTGATTGATGAAGAGGGAGAAGAGGAGGGGACCCAGTACCGAGCCTTGAAGCACTCCGGAGGTCACCGGTAGCGGCTCAGAGAGGACTTTATTGAAGCAGGTACGCTGCTTTATGCCATGTAGATAACCCATTAGCCATTTCATGGCCTGGGGGGAGAGGCCAAGTGACCACAACTGTGCACCAAGCAGTTTGTGGTCAATGAGGTCAAAGGCTTTGGACAGGTCGATAAATATTGCACCAGAGAGTTTGCCCTGGTCCATGGCTGTCCGGACACTTGATGTAACCGAGATTAAGGCAGTGGTGGTGCTGTGTCCCTTACGAAAGCCGTGCTGGGCTGGGGACAGAAGTTCATGAGATTGGATATATTCCGAAAGCTGCTCAGCCACTACCTATTCAAGTAGCTTGCTAAGGGTTGGGAGAATGGCAATCGGTCGATGATTGTCAGGCAGTTTGGGATTTCCATGCTTCACTACAGGGACAATCCTCGCCTCTTTCCAGATGTCTGGGATGGTCCCCAAACCAAGGGATAGTTTGAAGATAAAGGCTACTGGTGAGGCAATGTGTGCAGCACCAAACTTAAGGAGTTTAGGCTCCAGGTTGTCTAGGCCAGGACTGGAGTACTGGGAGAGGCCAGCTAGGCATTTCTGCAAGTCCTGAACTGATACAGCCCTGAGGTGGAACATTTGACAAGAAGGGTGACTCTCCAGCAGAGTGGAGGGAAGGGGGTGGGACAGAGGTTCATCAGGTGAGAAGAGGGTTGTGAAGGCAGAGAGATCAAAGAAGTGATTATTTAGGGAGTTGGCAATAGTATGGGGATTATTGCAGGAGACTCCATTTATGACCATGTCCGTAACCCCCGGATGGGATGATCCGCTGACAAGGGATTTAATATCTCTCCAGAACCTCCTGGGATTACTGTCAGAGCTTAGTAGGGCGGACTTGCAAAAGTCACTCTTTGCTGCCCTGATGGCCTTTTTGCACTTGTTCCTGAGGTGTCTGTACCTTTGAATAATCATGGGATCACTGGTACCTTTGGAACGAGCCCAACACTTACAGTATCTCTCTCCTGCATCTGGGTTAGGAGAT
Organism: Neoceratodus forsteri; assembly: GCA_016271365.2. Taxonomy (NCBI): domain Eukaryota; kingdom Metazoa; phylum Chordata; order Ceratodontiformes; family Ceratodontidae; genus Neoceratodus; species Neoceratodus forsteri. The sequence continues at coordinate 781,948,496 of CM057458.1, read as the reverse complement.
TCCCATTTAACCAGAGGGTAGTGGACCCCCTCACCCTACGGGTGACCTTGGGAGCATGCTTGTCTTGCAAGGCCCCAAAGGTGAAGAGGAAGTAAAAGGTTGCTGCCGAGGGGTCAGTGGCACCATACTCCCCAGACCAGTCAGTAACTCTTAGGTCCTTCAGGAACTCCTCAGTATCGAATCTAGAGTAGTTTCTGACATGCATAATTTTGTGTGGAATTTTGGGGGTGGGAATTTTCCATACACAGAAAACCGGTGACTGGTCAGAGATGGAGACAGATAATGTACCCACTGATGAGATCCTGTCAAGATGGTTAGACATGATCCAGTCCAGTAAGGTGCTGGAGGATCCATTTGCTGTCCACCTAGTTGGGTCCTGGATGAGCTGGGTCAGGGCAAGGTTAGCTAGCAGAGGCTCAAACTGCTTAACATTACCACTATCCCAGTTAAGGTTTACATCCCCCAGGATTATGAGTTTGTTATCCCCGACTCTGTGACCAATTTTGTCCATGAGGTGAGTTAATCCAGGTAGCCCACCTCTTGGAGGATTATAGGTGCACACCAGGTGCAGTTTCTTTGCGTCCCCAAGTAGCAGTAGCACATGTAGCAACTCACAGGAGGATACACTTGAATCCTGGTGGGCAATTTGGGAGATTTTTAAGTGGCTCTTGTGGTAGATTAGTATGCCATCCCCCCTCTTGCCCCCAGCTCTGTCCAGTCGGGTGAATTCATATCCAGTGAGTTCACAGGCAGAGTCAGGGATAGAGGGTTTCAGCCAGGTCTCCGTCACTACTAGGATGTCAGGTTTGTAGAGTGCAACCCATGCTGATAGCTCATCATGATTAGGTAGCAAGCTCCTAATGTTAAGATGAGCTATTTTTAGCCTCTTACACATGCCCCATATGGGAGGGATTTTGTGGGTCAGATTTAATGGGCCAGGGTTGGTTTCAATATCACCGGCCAGTAGTAGTGCAAGTAGGAGGAGCCAGGGGAGATACCACCTCCTATGCACTTGACAACCTGGGAGTTTTTTAGCACGGGTACACTTTACCCTGCTTGTATACATAAGGCACCGAAGATCTAGACAGCAAGTAACACTGCAGTGCACTTCCGCGATCACAAGGATATTGGATAAGGTGTAGTCGGGGACCTCGTAGGTGGACGACCATCCCCAGCTGTCACCCAGTGTTATTGGGGGGGAGGTGACCATATGCAACAAGGAGAGTCCCACTATAAGACCTACAAGGCCTATATCCCTTCGGATGACAGCCAGCACCCTCTCTACCTTTAATATTTGAGTATCCTTATCCTCACTAGATGGATGGGAGGTGAACTACATCCACATCTTGGCTGGAGGCATACCACTAGCCTGTGAGATAATTATCAGTCAGCTAACAAGAACTGCTGTGAAGGAAGGAGAGATGGGTGTACTAAGGCTGGAAGGAAGTTAGTGAGATTTGTTATTGGTATGTGCCAAATAAATAAAATAAGGCCTGCACAGTGCAATCCAAGGCTACCAGCTATGGACGCAGGGGCTGAGGTTTATTTCTGGGAAGGAGTTCCTGCCCTCGCCCTTTGTAAGCACACTTACCACCTGTCGACAGTTATATGAGGACAGAGTTCAGACAGCCAACAACCAAGCAGTGCAAGTGGGGTTAGGATTGGTATATTAGTAAATACTAGCAAGGTTGTTTTGAACAGACAGTGTAGCAGGACTGGGATAGTTAGGCTCTACACCTTTTGCCCGGGAGTCTGGTATAGTGAGGCCCTACTCCTTTTGTTAAGGTCTCTATTAGCAGGGGCTGAGATAGGAGAGCCAGCAGGATGAGCAACACCTGTACAAGACTTAGGTTCTGACACAAGACAGAGCAGGGCAGTTTAGCAGACAGTGGTCGCAGAGAAGTAGGCCATCAGGATAATGTTGACAGGCAGTAGACAGTAGTGCGGAAAGACTAGGGTGCTCAGAGTCTATCTGATTTGAGTCTGAAGGGTGGATGGCAGACACTGAGGGTTTCCTGTTTTCAGCTGCAGAGCTGTCGCACAGGAAGTTTTAAGGAAGTTGTCAGCCTGTTCAGTGAAGTTTAGGGGAACCTCAAACTACAACCTCCCCTTGTAGCAGCACTAGGAAAGAAGTAGAATGATAATGCAGGCAATATTGCCCACAATTGAGTACAGTGATTTGTGTAGAAAGACCAAGAATCCCTCTAGTGGCAGGTCTGTATAACCTGCTAATGGAAAACTATTACACAGTTGAAATGTGCTTAGTTCTATCGAAAATCTACTTGTAAAAAGTGCCAGATGGCTGAAGCAGGGGAAAAGTCCCGGCCAATCAGATCGGGTTTGCTGGAAGCACCCGTGTTCCAATTGGCTGCGCCATCCCGTACCTTCAAAGGAGCTCCAGGCGGGCTTCCTGGTCTCGGTCAGTGGCTGTCGGGGTGCCGGCCGACCGTGGGGGAGCTGAAGCAGCCCTGTTCAAGGGCAGGCAGCTTCCAAGGAGCTGCAGGCCCATTCAGAGAGCTTTTTCAGCAAATGTTGCTATTTTGAGGATTTGTTAGTAAAAGCAGCCATTTTGAGGCATTAATTTAAAGGAGGCCATTTGGGGTATTTTAGGTAATTTGCCCTTTTTGAGGTGCTCACCAATATTTCACACAAGGTGACAGACGAGGCAAAGGTTTCCCTCAAGGCAACCAACTGCAAGTGAACTATTGGTGTACAACAACTGCCAATGGGTGATTGGTGAACACCAATTGCTACGCCTAGCTGCCTTCAAGTTAAAATGTTATGGTGAAAAGGCCTTAGTGCCAATTTGTTGTTGGTTGCCTAGAAGGCTCGTTGCTTTGAGGGCTATCAGGCAGAACAAATTGGTTTACACCAACTGACCACTGGCAAGTGGTGTATACCAATTGCCTATTTGTGTTTTGTTGCCTTATAGGTCACATGACTCACTACTACTAGTATACTGCATCAATCCTGACCCATTCAGAGAGATTTATTTTAGCAAATGTCACCATTTTGAAAAATTTTTAGCAAAGGCAGCCATTTTGAGGCATTTTGGGTAAGGTGACCTTTTTGAGGTGCTCATCAATAATTCACATCAAGGTGACCAGAGGTGGCAAAGATGTGCCTCAAGGCAACCAATCACAAATGGACTATTGGTGTACACCAATCATCCATATCTGTTTAGCTGCCTTGAGGGCCATCAGTCTTGAGGACTGGTTGTCTCGAAGGCCATCAGCCTTGAGGTATGCTTGCCTGGAGGGCATCAGCCTTCAGGGCTGGTTGAATAGAGGGCCATCCGATTTGAGGGCTGGTTGAATTGAGGGCCATCCACCTTGAGGGCTGGTTGAATGGAGGACCATCCACCTAGAGGGCTGGTTATCTTGAGGCCATCAGCCTTGAGGGTGGTTGCCTTGAGGGTGGTTACCTTGAGGGTCTTCAGCCTTGAGGACTGGTTGCCTTGAGGGCCTTCAGCCTTGAGGGCTGGTTGAATAGAGGGCCATCCAATTTGAGGGCTGGTTGAATTGAGGGCCATCCACCTTGAGGGCTGGTTGAATGGAGGACCATCCACCTAGAGGGCTGGTTATCTTGAGGCCATCAGCCTTGAGGGTGGTTGCCTTGAGGGTGGTTACCTTGAGGGTCTTCAGCCTTGAGGACTGGTTGCCTTGAGGGCCTTCAGCCTTGAGGGCTGGTTGCCCTGACGGTGGTTGCCTTGAGGGCTTTCAGCCTTGAGGACCATCAGCCTTGAGTACCACAAGTCTTGAGGGCCACAAGCCTTGACGGCTGGTTCCTTGAGGGCTGATTCCTGGAGGGCCATCAGCCTTGATTGCTGGTTGCTTTGAGGGCCTTCAGCCTTGACAGCTGACAGCCTTGAGGGCTGGTTGCCTTGGGTGACATCAGATAAGAGGGATTGTTGGCTCAAGGGCCATCAGCCTTGAGGGCTGATTATCTTTAAGGCCTTTTGCCTCAAGGGTTGTTAGACATGACAACTGGTGTACAAGAACCATCTATTTGTCATTGGTTGACTTGAGGGCAGTTGCCCTGAGAGCAGTCAACTTGATGGCTGGTGGTGGCCTCACAAATTTCCAAGGCAGAGGCCATTCGGTTGCCGCAAAGGCCGAAAGCACTGAATGCTCAATGGCTTTAGGGCTCAGGGTCAATGTGGTATAGCGGTAATCAGTCACGTAACCAATACTCATCACAGTACAGCACCACTTTTGCCACATCCGGGAACCTTCTTTGAATTACATGTGAGAACCTCCAAATGGCAACCTTTGCTAAAATGCTTTCACAATGACCAAGGATGTTACGGAGATGTAACAGCAATAGGAAGGGGTTCAGCTGGGCTGTGGCTATGACCTCAGGAACAAGCATCTAATGTTTGTGTGATGGTGGGATTTCCCTGATCGGGACTGTTTAAGGTCCCAAATGCCCAGTTGCCATCAAGGAGATTGCAGAGAGCTGGAAATGAGATCATAGCCACAGCCCAAGTGAACCCCTTACCAGGAGTTTTACTACTCACTGACACCCTTAGGCATTATGAGAGTATCTTAGCAAAGGATGCCATTCTGAGGTGCTCACATGTAATTCAGAGAAGGTTCCAGGATGCGGCAACAGTGGTGCAGAAGTATATTGGGTAGTGGTCACATGACTGATAACATCTATAACTCATCATCCCGGACCCATTCAGAGAGCTTTTCCAGCAAATGTTGTCATTTTGAGGATTTGTTAGTAAAGGCAGCCATTTTGAGACATTATATCAAAGGAGGCCATTTGGGAGTATTTTAGGTAATTTGCCCTTTTTGAGGTGCTCACCAGTATTTCACACAAGGTGACAGACGTGGCAAAGGTGTCCCTCAAGGCAACCAACTGCAAGTGAACAATTGGTGCACAACAACTGCCAGTGGGTGATTGCTGAACACCAATTGCTACGCCTAGCAGCCCTCAAGTTAAAATGTCATCATGGTGAAAAGGCCTTAGCGCCCATTTGTTGTTGGTTGCCCAGAATGCTCGTTGCTTTGAGGGCTATCAGGCAGAGCAAACTGGCAAGTGGTGTATACCAATCGCCTATTTGTGTTTTGTTGCCTTGTGGGTCACATGACTCACTGCTACTATACTGCATTAATGCTGACCCATTCAGAGAGCTTTTTTTAGCAAATGTCACCATTTTGAGAATTTCTTAGCATAAGCAGCCATTTTGAGGCATTTTGAGTAAGGTGACCTTTTTGAGGCATTCATCAATAATTCACACAATGTGACCAGATGTGGCAAAGGTGTTCCTCAAGGCAACCAATCACAAATGGACTATTGGTATGCACCAATCACCCATATCTGTATAGTTGCCTTGAGGGCCATCAGCCTTGAGGGCTGGTTGTCATGAACGCCATCAGATTCGGGGATTGTTGGCTCAAGGGCCATCAGCCTTGAGGGCTGATTGCCTTGAAAGGCTTTTGCTTCAAGGGCAGTTAGACATGGCAATTGGTGTACAAGAAATATCTATTTGTCATTGGTTGCCTTTGAGGGAAATTGCCTTGAGAGCAGTCGACTTGGTGAGTGGTGATGGCCTCACACGTTTCCAAAGCAGATGCCATTCGGTTGTCATGAACGCCATAAGCATTGAGTCATCATTGCCTTTAGGGGTCAGGGTCAATGTTGTATAGCTGTAATCAGTCACATGGCCAGTACCCATCACAGTACTGCACCTCTTTTGCCACATCCGGGAACCTTCTTTGAATTACATGCAAGTGCCTCCAAATGGCCACCTTTGCTAAAATGCTTTTATAATGATGAAGGATGTCAGGGAGAAGAAACAGCAGTGGGAAGGGATTCAGCATGGCTGTAAGCATTGAGTGTTCATTGCCTTTAGGGCTCAGGGTCAATGTGGTATTGCGGTAATCAGTCACGTGACCAATACCCATCATAGTACTGCACACCTTTTGCCACATCTGGGAACCTTCTTTGAAATACATGTGAGTGCCTCCAAATGACCATCTTTGCTAAAATGCTTTCATAATGATTAAGGATGTTAGGGAGAAGTAAAAGCAATGGGATGGAGTTCAGCTGTGCTGTGGCTATGACCTCAGGAACAAGAATCTGGTGTCTGTGGGACGGTGGAATTTCCCTGAGTGGGACTGTTCAGGGTCCTGAATGCCCAGTTGCTGTCAGGGAGCTTGCAGAGAGCTGGACCTGAGATCATAGCCACAACCCAAGTGAACACCTCACTAGGAGTTTCACTACTCACTGACACCCTTAGGCATCATGAGAGTATTTTAGCAAAGGTGTCTATTCTGAGGCACTCACACGTAATTCAGAGAAGGTTCCAGGATGCGGCAACAGTGGTGCAGAAGTATGTATGGTAGTGGTCACATGACTGATTACCACTATAACTCATCATACCGGAGTCATTCAGAGAGCTTTTTCAACAAATGTTGCCATTTTGAGGATTTGTTAGTAAAGTCAGCCATTTTGAAGCATTATATCAAAGAAGGTCATATGGGGGTATTTTAGGTAATTTGCCCTTTTTGAGGTGCTCACCAATATTTCACACAAGGTGACAGACGTGGCAAAGGTGTCCCTCAAGGCAACCAACTGCAAGTGAACTACTGGTGTACAACAACTGCCAATGGGTGATTGCTGAACACCGATTGCTACGCCTAGCAGCCCTCAAGTTAAAATGTTATCATGATGAAAAGGCCTTAGCGCCCACTTGTTGTTGGTTGCCTAGAAGGCTCATTGCTTTGAGGGCTATCAGGCCGAGCACATTAGTTTACACCAACTGACCACTGGCAAGTGGTGTATACCAATCGCCTATTTGCATTTTACTGCCTTGTGGGTCACATGACTCACTACTACTATACTGCATCAATGCTGACCCATTCAGAGAGCTTTTTTAGCAAATGTCACAATTATGAGAATTTTTTAGGCAAAGGCAGCCATTTTGAGGCATTTTGGGTGAGATGACCTTTTTGAGGCGCTCATCAATAATTCACACAAGGTGACCAGATGTGGCAAAGGTGTTCCTCAAGGTAACCAATCATAAATGGACTATTGGTGTACACCAATCACCCATATCTGTTTAGTTGCCCCGAGGGCCATCAAACTTGAGGGCTGGTTGCTTTGAAGGCCATCAGCCTTGAGGTATGCTTGCATGGAGGGCATCAGCCTTGAGGAATGGTTGAATGGAGGGCCATTAGCCTTGAGGGCTGGTTGAATGGAGAGCCATCCACCTTGAGGGCTGGTTGAATGGAGGGCCATCAGCCTTGAGGGATGGGTGCCTTGAGGTCCTTCAGCCTTGAGGGCTGGGTGCCTTGAGTGCCTTCAGCCTTGAGGATCTTCATCTTTGAGGGCTGGTTGCCTTGAGGACATTCAGCCTTGAGGGCCGCAAGACTTGAGGGCTGGTTCCTGGAGGGCCATCAGCCTTAAGGGCTGGTTCCTGGAGGGCCATCAGACTTCAGAGCACGTTGCCTAGAGGGTCTTCAGCCTTGAGGGCTGGTTGCCTGGGGGCTGGTTGCCTTGGGCGACATCATTTACTGGAGATTGCTGGCTCAAGGGCGATCAGCCTTGAGGAATGATTGCCTTGAAGTCCTTTTGCCTCAAGGGCTGTTACACATGGCAATTGGTGTACAAGAACGATGTATTTGTCATTGGTTGCCTTGAGGGCAGTTGCAGTGAGAGCAGTCAACTTGGTGACTGGTGGTGGCCTCACACATTTCCAAGGCAGAGGCCATTCAGTTTTCATGAAGGCCATAAGCATTGAGTCCTCATTGCCTTTAGGGGTCAGGGTCAATGTGATATAGTGGTAATCAGTCACGTGGCCAGTACCCATCACAGTACTGCACCTCTTTTGCCACATTTGGGAACCTTCTTTGAATTACATGCGAGTGCATCCAAATGACCACCTTTGCTAAAATGCTTTTATAATGACGAAGAATGTCAGGGAGAAGTAACAGCAATGGGAAGGGATTCAGCTGGGCTGTGGCTATGACCTCAGGAACAAGTGTCTGGTGTTTGCGGGATGGTGGGATTTCTCTGAGTGGGACAGTTCAAGGTCCCGTATGCCCAGTTGCCATCAGGGAGATTGGAGAGAACTGGACCTGAGGTGAGAGCCACAGCCCAACTGAACCTCTTACTAGGACTTGTACTCCTCACTGACATATTTAGGCATTATGAGAGCATTTAAGCAAAGGTGATCATTTTGAGGTGCTCACACGTAATGCAGACAGAGAAGGTTCCTGGATGTGGCAACAGTGGTGCAGAAATGGGTTGGGTAGTGGCCACACAATTGTTTATCACTATACCACATCAACCCTGACCCATTTAGAGAGCTTTTTCAGCAAATGTAACCATTTTGAGGATTTGTTAGTGAAGGTAGAAATGTTGAGGCTTGATGTCAAAGGAGGCCGTTTAGAGGCATTTTAGGTAACTTGAAATTTTTGAGGTGCTAACCAATAATTCACACCAAGGTGATGAGACATGGCAAAGCTGTGCCTCAAGGCAATCAATCACAAATGGACTATTGCTGAACACCAATCACCCATATCTGTTTAGTTGCCTTGAGGGCAGTCAGCCTTGAGGGCTTGTTTGTCTCAAAGGCCATCATCCTTGAGGTATGCTTGCCCAGAGATCCATCAGCCTTGAGGACTGGTTGAATGGATGGCCATCAAGCTTGAGGGCTGGTTGAATGAAGGGCCCTCAGCCTTCAGGGCTGGTTGCCTTGAGGGCCATCAGCCTTGACGACGGGTTGCCTTGAGGGACTCCAGCATTGAGGACTGGTTGACTTCAGGGCCTTCAGCCTTGAGGGCTCATTGCCTTGAGGGATTTCAGCCTGAATGGCTCGTTGCCTTGAGGGATGGTTGCTTTGAGGAATTTCAGCCATGAAGGCTGGTTGCCTTGAGGGCCTTCAGCATTGAGGACTGGTTGCTTTGAGGGCCTTCACACAGCGGGATGAAGACAGGGAGGCATACCAAACTGCCCTAAGGGAAGCAGGTAAGGCAGTAAGGCAGGCAAAGTCCCAAACTGAGGAAACACTAGCACGAACAGTAAAAGAAGGTGACAAGACTTTCTATAGATACATTAGTGAAAGGAGAAAGTCCAGAGGGGGTATTGCTAAGCTTAATGGAGAAAAGGGAGCATGTGAGGAGGAGGACCCTGTAAAGGCATCTATCCTAAATAGATACTTTTGCTCAGTATTTACTGAAGAGAAGGTAGGGCAGGGCCCACAGCTCAGCACCATGGACACAGGGGAGGGAGGGAGGTGAGCACTACTCCCTTCACAAAAGAAAGGGTCCTACAAGAGCTTGCTAAGCCAGGGTGGATAAGGCAATGGGACCTGATGGCATACATTCCAGGTACTTAAGGAGCTAAAGGAGGAACTAGCAGAGCCATTAGCAGAATTGTTTAGTGAGTCTCTGAGCACAGGAGAGGTCCCAGAAGACTGGAGAAGGGTCATGTGATCCCGCTCCCACAAGAGTGGTAGCAGGGAGGAGGCGGGAACTCACAGACCGGTCAGTCTTACCTCAGTAGAGGGCAAGATTATGGAGGCACCTTAAGGAAAGGATAGTGCAACACCTGGAATCCATAGGGGCACAGGGTCCAAGACAGCATGGGTTTACAAAAGAAGGTCCTGTCAAACTAATCTCATAGATTTCTTTGACTGGGTAACCAGAGTGGTGGACCAAGGGGGAGCAGTTGATGTCGCCTACCTTGACTTCAGCAAAGCTTTTGACACTGTTCCACATAGAAGATTGATAAATAAGCTGGGTAGGCTCGGGGTGGGTCAGAAGTTGGTCAACTGGGTGGCAAACTGGTTGGACGGGCAGAAACAGAGAGTGGTGGTAAATGGTATACAGTCAGAAGAGATGCAAGTCACAAGTGGGGTACCTCAGGGATCAGTCCTGGGGCCAGTCCTCTTCAACATCTTCATTAGTGACCTTGCAGATGGACTAGAGGGTAAGGCTTGTCTGTTTGCAGATCTCACCAAGATCTGCAATAGAGTAGATGATCCAGATGGGGTGAGCAGAATGAGAAGACATCTGGATAAACTAGCAGAATGGTCAGAAGAGTGGCAACTGGGATTTAATGCAAAGAAGTGCAAAATCATGCACATAGGGAAGAGAAACCCTGAAGCCACCTATAGGCTGGGAGGGGAGTTGCTAGCAGTCACAAAGGAAGAAAGAGACTTGGGCATCATCATCACTGATGACCTGAAATCATCCAAGCAGACCTCTAAAGCAGTAGGTAAGGCTAGGGGGGTTGGGTGTATTAGTAGGGGTATCACAAGTCGTAAGAGGAGTAATAATCCCTCTGTACAAGACACTGGTTAGGCCCCATCTGGAGTACATGGCAGTATTGGAGGCCACACCTTCACAAGGACATTAATCCAAATTGAGGCAGTCCAGAGAAGGGCAACCAAAATGGTGCATGGACTGCATCAGAAGACATATGAGGACAGATTAACGGAGCTCAATATGTATACCCTTGAGCAAAGGAGGGAGAGAGGTGATATGATCGAGGCATTCAAACACCTTAAGGGCATAAACAAGGTGAAAGAGTCTACATGTTTAAATATAAGAAAAATAGCAGGACAAGAGGACACAATGAGATTAGAGGGAGGCCGATTAAGGGGAATGTGAGGAAATTCTTTTCACAGAAAGGGTGGTGGATGCATGGAATGGCTTACCACAAGAAGTGGTGGCTATGAATACAGTGCAGGGCTTCAAACAGGCATGGGATAGGCATAAGGGAGCAATACAAATGACTATGAATAGATAGGCCACTGACAGAGCAAAGGCCGATGGCACATTTATAAGGTAGAAAAAGAAATGGGCAGACTGGATGGGCCTTGTGGTCCTTATCTGCCATCAACTTCTATGTTTCTATGTTTCTATGTTTCTATGTTTCTATGCTTCAGCCTTGAGGTCTGGTTGCCTTGGGCACCATCAGATTTGGGGGATTGTTGGCTCAAGGGCCATCAGCCTTGAGGGATGATTGTCTTGAATGCCTTTTGCATCCAGGGCTGTTAGACATGGCAAATGGTGTACAACAACCATCTATTTGTCATTAGTTGCCTGGAGGGAAGTTGCCTTAAGAGCAATCAACTTGGTGACTGGTGATGGCCTCACAAATTTCCAAGGCAGAGGCCATTCAGTCGCTGTGAAGGCCATAAAGATTGAGTGCTCATTGCCTTTAGGGCTCAGGGTCAATGTGGTATTGCGGTATTCACTCACGTGTCCAATACACATCACAGTACTGCACCACTTTTGTCACATCCTGGAACCTTCTTTGAAATACACGTGAGTGCCTCCAAATGGCCACCTTTGCTAAAGTGCTTTCATAATGACTTAGGTTGTTAGGGAGAAGTAACAGCAATGGGAAGGGGTTCAGCTGTGCTGTGGCTATAACCTCAGGAACAAGCATCCGGTGTTTGTGGGATGGTGGGATTTCCATGAGTGGCACTGTTCAAGGTCCCGAATGCCTAGTTGCCATAAGGGAGATTGCAGAGAGCTGGACCTGAGATCATAGCCACAGCCCAAGTGAACCCCTCACCAGGAGTCTTACTATTCACTGACACCCTTCGGCATTATAAGAGTATTTTGGCAAAGGTGGCTATTCTGAGGCGCTCACATGTAACTCAGAGAAGGTTCCAGGATGCGGCAACAGTGGTGCAGAAGTATGTTGGGTAGTTGTCACATGACTGATTACCACTATAACGCATCAATCCATAGCCATTCAGAGAGCTTTTTCAGCAAATGTTGCCATTTTTAGGATTTGTTAGTAAAGGCAGGCATTTTGAGACATTATATCAAAGGAGGCCTTTTGGGGTCATTTTAGGCAATTTGGCCTTTTTGAGGTGCTCACCAATATTTCACACAAGGTGACAGATGTGGCAAAGGTGTCCCTCAAGGCAACCAACTGGAAGTGAACTATTGGTGTACAACAACTGCCAATGGGTGATTGCCGAACACCAATTGCTACACCTAGCAGCCCTCAAGATAAAATGTTATCATGGTGAAAAGGCCTTAGCACCCATTTGTTGTTGGCTGCCTAGAAGGCTCATTGCTTTGAGGGCTATCAGGCAGAGCAAATTGGATTATACCAATCGACCACTGGCAAGTGGTATATACCAAACGCCTGTTTGTGTTATGTTGCCTTGCGGGTTACATGACTCACTACCACTATACTGCATCAATACTTACCCAGAGAGATTTTTTTAGCAAATTTCACCATTTTGAGAATTTTTTAGCATAGGCAGCCATTATGAGGTATTTTGGGTAAGGTGACCATTTTGAGGTGCTCATCAATAATTCACACAAGGTGACAAGATGTGGCAAAGGTGTGCCTCAAGGCAACCAATCACAAATGGACTATTGGTGTACACCAATCACCCATATCTGTTTAGTTCCCTCAAGGACCCTCAGCCTTGAGAGCTGGTTGTCTCGAAGGCCATCAGCCTTGAGGTATGCTTGCCTGGAGGGCATCAGACTTGAGGGCTGGTTGAATGGAGGACCATCCACCTTGAGGGCTCATTGAATGGATGGGCCATCCACCTTGAGAACTGGTTGCATTGAGTGCCATCAGCCTTGAGGGCTGGGTGCCTTAAGGGCCTTCATCCTTGAGGGCCCACAGCATTGAGCCTTGAGGGATGGTTGCCTTGAGTTCTTTCAGCCTTGAGTGCTGGTTGCCTTGAGGGCCTTCAGCCTTGAGGGTGGTTGCCTTGAGGATCCTCGGCCTTGAGGACCATAAGCCACGAGGGCTGATTCCTGGAGGGCCATCAGCCCTGAGGGCTGGTTGCCTTCAGGGCTGACAGACTTGCGGGCTGGTTGCATTGAGGGCTGATTGCCTTGGGTGATATCATTTACAGGGGACTGTTGGCTCAAGAGCCATCAACCTGGAAGGCTGATTGCCTTGAAGACCTGTTGCCTCAAGGGCTGTTAGACATGGCAACTGGTGTACAAGAACTGTCTATTTGTCATTTGTTGCCTTGAGGGCCATCAGCCTTGAGGGCTGGTTGCCTTGAGAGCCTTCAGCCTTGAGTGCTGGTTGCCTTGAGGGCGTTCAGCCTTGATTGCTGGTTGCCTTCAGGGCTGGTTGATTTGAGGGCTTGTTGCCTTCAGGGCTGGTTGCCTTGAGAACTTGTTGCCTTGAGGTCTTTCAGCCTTGACTGCTCATTGCCTTGAGGGCCTTCAGCCTTAAGGGCCGGTTGAATGGACGGCCATCAACCTTGAGGGCTGGTTGAACGAAGGGCCATCAGCCTTCAGGGCTGGTTGCCTTGAGGAAATTCAGCCTTGAGAGCTGGTTGCCATGAGGCCCTTCAGCCTTGAGGGATGGTTGCCTTGAGGGCCTTAAGCCTTGAGGGCTAGTTGCTTTGAGGGCCTTTAGCCTTGAGGGCTCATTATCTTCAGGGCCTTCAACCTTGACATCTCGTTGCCTTGAGGGCCTTCAGCCTTGATGGCTCGTTGCCTTGAGGGCCTTCAGCCTTGAGGGCTGGTTGCTTTGAGGGCCTTCAGCCTTGACGGCTGGTTGCCTTGAGGGACTTCAGCCTTGAGGGCTGGTTGATTTGAGGGTCTTCAGCCTTGAGGGCTGGCTGCCTTGGGAGCTATCAGATTTGGGGGATTGTTGGCTCAAGGGCCATCAGCTTGAGGGCTGATTGTGTTGAAGGCCTTTTGCCTCAAGGACTGTTAGACATGGCAATTGGTGTACAGGAACCATCTATTTGTCATTGGTTGCCTTTGAGGGAAGTTGCCTTGAAAGCAGTCAACTTGGTGAGTGGTGGTGGCCACAAACATTTCCAAGGCAGAGGCCATTCAGTTGTCATGAAAGCCATAAGCATCGAGTGCTCATTGCCTTTAGGGCTCAGGGTCAATGTGGTATAGCGGTAATCAGTCACGTGGCCAGTATCCTTCACAGTACTGCACCTCTTTTGCCACATCCAGGAACCTTCTTTGAATTACATGTGAGTGCCTCCAAATGACCACCTTTGCTAAAATGCTTTTAAAATGATAAAGGATGTCAGGAAGAAGTAAAAGCAATGGGAAGAGATTCAGCTGGGCTGTGGCTTTGACCTCAGGAACAAGCGCCTGCTGTTTGCAGAACGGTGGGATTTCCCTGAGTGGGACTGTTCAAGGTCCCGTATGCCTGGTTGCCATCAGGGAGATTGCAGATAACTGGACCTGAGGTCATAGCCTCAACCCGACGATTTTTACTCCTCACTGACACCCTTAGGCATTACAAGAGCATTCTAGGAAAGGTGGCCAGTTTGTGGTGCTCACACGTAATGCAGAGAAAGTTCCTGGATGTGGCAACAGTGGTGCAGAAGTGGGTTGGGTAGTGTTCACCTGATTGTTTATCACTATACCACATCAATCCTGACCCATTTAGAGAGCTTTTTCAACAAAGGTAACCATTTTGAGGATTTGTTAGTAAAGGCAGCCATTTTGAGGCTTGATATCAAAGGAAGCAGTTTAGATGCATTTTAGGTAAGGTGATATTTTTGAGGCGCTCACCAATAATTCACACCAAGGTGACCAGATGTGGCAAAGGTGTGCCTCAAGGCAACCAATCAAAAATGGACTATTGTTGTACACAAATCACCCATATCTGTTTAGTTGCCTCGAGGGAAGTAAACCTTGAGAGCTCGATGTCTCAACGGATATCAGCCTTGAGGTATGCTTGCCTAGAGATCCAGCAGCCTTGAGGGCTGGTTGAATGGACGACCATCAACTTTGAGGGCTGATTGAATGAAGGGCCATGAGCCATGAGGGCTGGTTGCCATGAGGGTCTTCAGTCTTGAGGGCTCATTGGCTTTAGGGCCTTCAGCCTTGAGGACTGGTTGCCTTGAGGGCCTTCAGTCTTGAGTGCTGGTTGTCTTGAGTGCCTTCAGCCATGAGGGTCTTCAGCCTTGAGGACTGGTTTCTTTTTCAGGGCCTTCAGCCTTGAGGGCCAGTTGCCTTGAGGGCATTCAGCCTTGAGGGCTGGTTGCCTTGGACACCATCAGATTCGGGGGATTGTTGGCTCAAGGGCCATCAGCCTTAAGGTATGCTTTCCTCTAGGGCTTCAGCCTTGAGGGCTGGTTGAATGGAGAGCTATCTGCCATGAGGTCTGGTTGAATGGATGGCCATCAGCCTTGAGGGCTTGTTGCCTTGAGGACCTTCAGGCTTGAGGGCTGGTTGCCTTGAGGTCCTTCAGCCTTGAGGGCTGGTTGCCTTGACGGTTCTTTGTCTTGAGGGCCGCAAGCCTTGATGGCTTGTTGTCTTGAGGGCTGCTTGCTTTGAGGGCCTTCAGCTTTGAAGGATGGTTGCTTTGAGGGTCTTCGGCCTTGAGGGCTGATTGTCTTGGATGCCATCAATTTAGGGGGATTGTTGGCTCAAGGGCCATGAGCCTTGAGGGCTGATTGCCTTGAAGGCCTTTTGCCTCAAGGGCTGTTAGACATAGTATTTGGTGTACAAGAACCATCTATTTGTCACTGGTTGCATTGAGGGAGATTGCCTTGAAAGCATTCAATTTGGTGATTGGAGGTGGCCTCACAAATTTCCAAGGCAGAGGCCATTCAGTTGCTGTAAAGTCCGTAAGCATTGAGTGCTCATTGCCTTTGGTTGCTAAAAAATTCTCAAAACGGTGACATTTGCTAAAAAAAAGCTCCCTGAATGGGTCAGAATTGATGCAGAATAGTGGTAGTGAGTCATGTGACCCTCCTAGCAGCCCTCAATGTTATCATGATGAAAAGGTCTTAGCGCCAATTTGTTGTTGGTTGCCTAGAAGGCTCGTTGCTTTGAGGGCTATCAGGCAGAGCAAATTCGTTTACACCAATCGGCCACTGGCAAGTGGTGTATACCAATCGTCTATTTGTGTTTTGTTCCCTTGAGGGTCACATGACTCACTACCACTATACTGCATCAATTCTGACCTATTCAGGGAGCTCTTTTTTAGCAAATGTCACCATTTTGAGAATTTTTTAGCAAAGGCAGCCATTTTGAGGTATTTTGGATAAGGTGAACTTTTTTTGAGGAGCTCATCAATAATTCACATAAGGTGACCAGATGTGACAAAGGTGTGCCTCATAGCAACCAATCACAAATGGACTATTGGTGTACACCAATCACCCATATCTGTTTAGTTGCCTCAAGGGCCGTCAACTTTGAAGGCTGCTTGTCTCGAAGGCCATCAGTCTTGAGGTATGCTTGTCTAGAGAGCATCCGCCTTGAGGGCTGGTTGAATGGAGGGCCATCAGCCTTGAGGGCTGGTTGCCTTGAGGCCCTTCAGCCTTGAGGGCTGGGTGCCTTCAGGGGTGGTTGCCTCGAGGGCCTTCAGCCTTGAGGGCTGGGAGCCTTGAGGGCTGGTTGCTTGAGGACCAGTTCCTGGAGGGCCATCAGCCTTGAGGGCTGGTTCCTGGAGGGCCATCGGCCTTGAGGGCTGGTTGCCTTGAGGGCCTTCAGCATTGAGGGCTGGTTGCCTTGGGCGACATCATTTACAGGGATTGTTGGCTCAAGGGCCATCAGCCTTGAGGGCTGATTGCCTTGAAGGCCTTTTGTCTCAAAGGCTGTTTGACATTGGCAATTGGTGTACAAGAACCATCTATTTGTCATTGGTAGCCTTTCGGGCAGTTGCCTTGAGACAGTGAACTTGGTGACTGGTTGTAGCCTCACAAATTTCCAAGGCAGAGGCATTTCAGTTGTTGTGAAGGACATAAGCAGTGAATGCTCATTGCCTTTAGATGTCAGGGTTAATGTGGTATAGTGGTAAACAGTCACATGGCCAGTACCCATCACAGTACTGAACCCCTTTTGTCACATCCGGGAACCTTCTTTGAATTACATGTGGGTGCCTCCAAATGACCACCTTTGCTAAAATACTTTTATAATGATGAAGGATGTCAGGGAGAAGTAACAGCAATGGGAAGGATTCAGCTGGGCTGTGGCTATGACCTCAGGAACAAGCATCTGGTGTTTGTGGGACGGTGGGATTTCCCTGAGTGGGACTGTTCAAGGTCCCATATGCCCAGTTGCCATCAGGAAGATTGCAGAGAACTGGACCTGAGGTCATAGCCACAGCCCAACTGAACCCCTTACCAGGACTTTTACCCCTCACTTGACATCCTTAGGCATTATGGGAGCATTTTAGCAAAGGTGGCCATTTTGAGGTGCTCACACGTAATGCAGAGAAGGTTCCTGGATGTGGCAACAGTGGTGCAGAAGTGGGTTGGGTAGTGGTCACATGACTGTTTATCACTATACCACATCAACCTTGACCCATTTAGAGAGATTTTTCAGTAAACGTAACCATTTTGAGAATTTGTTAATAAAGGCAGCCACTTTGAGGCTTGATATCAAAGGAGGCTGTTTGGATACATTTTAGGTAAGGTGACTTGTTTGAGGCGCTCACCAATAATTTACATCAAGGTGACCAGATGTGGCAAAGATGTGCCTCAAGGCAAGCAATCACAAATGGACTATTGGTGTACACCAATCACTCATATCTGTTTAGTTGCCTTGAAGGCAGTCAGCCTTGAGGACTCGTCTCAAAGGCCATCAGCCTTGAGGTATGTTTGCCTAGAGATCCATCAGCCTTGAGGGCTGCTTGACTGGATGCCCATCAATCTTGAGGGCTGGTTGAATGAAGGGCCATCATCCTTCAGGGCTGGTTGCCTTGAGGGCTTGTTGCCTTGAGGGGTCATCAGCCTAGAGGGCTGGTTGCCTTGAGGGCCTTCAGCCTTGAGGGCTGGTTGCCTTGAGGGCCTTCAGCCTTGAGGACCTTCAGCCTTCACAGCTTGTTGCCTTCAGGGCCTTCAGCCATGACAGCTCATTGCCTTCAGGGCCTTCAACCTTGATGGCTCGTTGCCTTGAGGTCCTTCAGCCTTGAGGGCTGGTTGCCTTGAGGGCTTTCAGCCTTGAGGGCTGGTTGCCTTGAGGGCCTTCAGACTTGAGGGCTTGTTGCCTTGAAGGCCTTCAGTATTGAGGGCTGGTTGCTTTGAAGGCCTTCAGCCTTGAGGCTGCTTGCTTTGAGGGACTTTGTCCTTGAGGGCTGGTTGCCTTGGGCACCATCAGATTTGGAGCCATCAGACTTGAGGTATGCTTGCCTGGAGGGCATCAGCCTTTAAGGTGTTTGAATGGAGGGTCATCCGCCTTGAGGGCTTGTTGAATGGAGGGCAATCCGCCTTGAGGGCTGGTTGAATGGAGGACGATCCACCTTGAGGGATGGTTGAATGGAAGGCCATCTGCCTTGAGGGCTGGTTGCCATGAGGGTCTTCAGCCTTGTGGGCTGGTTGCCTAGAAGGCCTTCAGCCTTGAGGGCCTTCAGCCTTGATAGCACATTGCCTTGAGAGCCTTCAGCCTTGACGGCTCATTGCCTTGAGGGCATTCAGCCTTGAAGGCTGGTTCCTGGAGGATGTTCAGCCTTGAGGGCTGGTTGCTTTGAGGGCCTTCAGCCTTGAGGGCTGGTTGCCTTGGACGCCATCAGATTTGTGGGATTGTTGGCCCAAGGGTCATCAGAATTGATGGCTGATTGCCTTGAACGCCTTTTGCCTCAAGGGTTGTTAGACATGGCAACTGGTGTACAAGAACCATCTATTTGTCATTGGTTGCCTTGAGGGAGGTTGCCTTGAGAGTAGTCAACTTGCTGACTGGTGGTGTCCTCACAAATTTCCAAAGCAGAGGCAATTTGGTTGCTGAGATGGCCGTAAGCATTGAGTGCTCATTGCCTTAGGCCTCAGGGTCAATGTGGTATAGCGGTAATCAGTCACGTGACCAATACCCTCACAGTACTGCACCCCTTTTGCCACATCCGTGAACCTCCTTTGAAATACATGTGAGTGCCTCCAAATGGCCACCTTTGCTAAAATGATTTCATAATGACTAAGGACGTCAGGGAGAAGTAACAACAATGGAAAGGGGTTCAGCTGTGCTGTGGCTATAACCTCAGGAACTAGCATCTGGTGTTTGTGGGACGGTGGGATTTCCATGAGTGGGACTGTTCAAGGTCCCGAATTCCTGGTTGCCATCAGGGAAATTGCAGAGAGCTGGATCTGAGATCATAGCCACAGCCCAAGTGAATCCCTACCCTGGAGTTTTACTACTCACTGACACCCTTAGGCATTATGAGAGTATTTTAGCAAAGGTGGCCATTCTGAGGTGCTCACACATAATTCAGAGAATGTTCCAGGATGCTGCAACAGTGGTGCAGAAGTATATTGGGTAGTGGTCACATGACTGATTATCACTATACCGCATCAACGCTGACCAATTCAGAGAGCTTTTTCAGCAAATGTTGCCATTTTGAGGATTTGTTAGTAAAGGCAGCCATTTTTAGGCATTATATCAAAGGAGGCCATTTGGGGTCATTTTAGGTAATTAGGCCTTTTTGAGGTGCTCACCAATATTTCACACAAGGTGACAGATGTGGCAAATGTTTCCCTCAAGGCAACCAACTGCAAGTGAACTATTGGTGTACAACAACTGCCAGTCTGTGATTGCTGAACACCAATTGCTATGCCTAGCAGCCCTCAAGTTAAAATGTTATCATGATGAAAAGGTCTTAGTGCCAATTTTTTGTTGGTTGCCTAGAAGGCTCATTGCTTTGAGGGCTATCAGGCAGAGCAAATTGGTTTACACCAATCGACCACTGGCAAGTGGTGTATACCAATCGTCTATTTGTGTTTTGTTGCCTTGCGGGTCACATGACTCACTACCACTATACTGCATCAATATTGACCCATTCAGGGAGCTTTTGTTTTAGCAAATGTCACCATTTTGAGAATTTTTCAGCAAAGGCAGCCATTTTGAGGCATTTTGGGTAAGGTGACCTTTTTGAGGTGCTCATTAATAATTCACACAAGGTGACCAGATGAGGCAAAGGTGTGCCTCATAGCAACCAATTACAAATGGACTATTGGTGTACACCAATCACCCATATCTGTTTAGTTGCCTCGAGGGCCGTCAGCCTTGAGGTATGCTTGCCTGCAGGGCATCAGCGTTGAGGGCTGGTTGAATGGTGGGCCATCCACCTTGAGGGCTGGTTGAATGAAGGGCCATCTGCCTTGAGGGCTGGTTGCCTTGAGGGCCATCCACC
The DNA here is from genome assembly GCA_016271365.2 of Neoceratodus forsteri. NCBI lineage: Eukaryota > Metazoa > Chordata > Ceratodontiformes > Ceratodontidae > Neoceratodus > Neoceratodus forsteri. The sequence continues at coordinate 781,928,441 of CM057458.1, read as the reverse complement.
TTGAGGGCTGGGTGCCTTGAAGGCTGGTTGTCTTGAGCACTGGTTGCCTCAAGGGCCTTCAGCCTTGAGGGCTTGTTGCATTGAGGGCCTTCGGCCTTGAGGACTGGCTGCCTTGAGGCCTTCAGCCTTGAGGGCTGGTTGCCTTGAGGACCTTCAGCTTTTAGCGCTGGTTGCCTTGAAGGCCATAAGCCTTGAGGATCACAGGCCTTGAGGACTGGTTGCCTTGAGGGCCATCAGCCTTGAGGTCTGGTTGCCTTGAAGGCTGACTGCCTTGGGCACCATCAGACACAGGGGATTTTTGGCTTAAGGGCCATCAGCCCTGAGGTCTGCTTGCCTGGAGATCCAGCTGCCTTGACTGCCATCAGCCTTGAGGGCTGGTTGCCTTTAAGGCTGGTTGCCTTGTGGGCCATTAGACTTGACTGCCAGAGGCCTTGAGGGCCAGGAGCCTCGAGGGCTTGTTGTCTTGTACTAAGATGGTCAGACAAGCAAAGGTAAGCTATTTCAGTACAGAACTTAACTCGTCCTTCAGATGCTCAGCCAAATTCTGGAAAACCCTGAAGGAAATGAAAGGACGTATGTCTTCAAATTATCTACCTGCAAAAATCACTACTGGTGACACCACAGTCACAGATAAACTGACAATTTTGGACCATCTCAATAATCACTTTTCCACTGTAGGTCTAAGCCTTTGACACATCCCCTGCAAACAACCTGTTCTCAACTCTATGTACAGGACTTGGCAACTCCGTCTCCCAATGTTCCCAAGAATGGGGCTGCATTCCCTTTTCAGACAGTTTCTCTAACATGAAGTTGAAGATCTTTTTAAATTAAACAACTTTATTTATTTTCTTCATAGATGGATATGAACCAATGAAAGCCACACAGAAAACAATGGAAAGGAATTACACAGTGATTGCTTTCCCCCCAAAATGCCCTCCCCGGAAGGTGAAGATGTGTTAGACATGGACATCTGAAAGTGTGCTGGAGCAGACCTCATAGACCCTTAATTCCTTAAAAATTAGCTACCTTGTCTTGGCTGTGACAATTACACATCTCTTCAATCTATCACTGATGCAGGGTGATCTTCCACCCACATGGAAAACCACCAAATTCAAATCTGGAGATCCTACAGATCTAAATAACTATAGACCAATTTCCTTACTCCTTGTCCAGTCTAAAATATTGAGCATCCAACTCAAGAACTACCTGGAATCTACAAATCTGCTAAACCCACTACAATCAGGTTTTAGGCCATGCCATAGCACCAGCTCAGTCTTTGCTAAGGTAACCAATGACTGGCAGGGTTCTCTGGATACTAAAAACTTCATGTGTACAGTGTTTTTGACCTAAGTGAGGTGTCTGATACTGTCGACCATAACTTTCTATCAATATCCCTCTGAGCGTTTGGCCTAGACCCCCTATCCCTGCGATGGTTCTCAAACTTCCTCACTGGTCATCAGCAACAGATAGAAGTAGAAGGGGAGTTCTCACCACTAAAATGGACAGCAGGGAGTCATGTTGTATTAGGAGCATTTGGCAAGAGGGGTTGGGGCACCTTGGGATGTTTGGGGCCCTTGGCGCCTGAAGGGACAGGGTGACCATGTCTCTTAAAGGCTCCTTTGGTCTGGTGTTGCCTTTTCCCTAGTTGTCCCTGGTTCTGAAAAGGATGATGATGTGAAGCAGGAGGCTGTTTTGTAGATTCTGTGAACATCAGCCACCACCTTGCCAGAATCCTGAAGCCTAAGGAAGACCTTTTCTGTCTCTTGTCCAAAGAGGACGGAGCCCTGTAAAGGGGCATCCAGGATAGCATCCTGTAAGTCCTGGCCAAAACCAGATATGCCAAGCCAGGCGTGACTCCTCATGCAAATTCCTAAGGCTGCTGCCCTTGCTGCCATGTTTGCCTAATCGTAGGAGCACATGCTTATCTATGACCATGCCAGACTGAATATAGGCCATGAGCTTGCTTTTACTGTCAGATTCTGGCTGAGGCTTAACAAGGTCCATGGTCTTTTTCTGGACAGACTTCTGGTAAGTCACCATATGTGCTAGGAAATTAGGGGATCGAATAGCACCGAGGGGCTGATGTGTAGACTTTCCTCCCCATGTGGTCCAGCTTTTTGGTCTCCGTGTCTGGAGGCTGGACGCTCATGTGCTTAGGCTGCTGAGCTCTTCCATGAGCTGTTGTAAACACCATGGAGTCTGCTATAGAATTCTCTCCCAAGAACAGCTCCCCCTTTCATGTCCTATATAGTCTGCCTTCCTTGGCACTGCAGATGTGGTGATGGGGCACTGCCAGATGAGTGTGGTAACATCTTGGAACAGTTCTAACAGAGGTGGAATGACCAGGTGTTTATTGTCCTTGGATCCCAGAAATTTTGCAAAGCTGCGCCTTTCTGGTTCAAGCTCCTCCATGTCCCACTGACAGAGGGCTTGTATAATGTCAAGGAATGAGTCCTCCTCCCAGGGTTTGGGGACCTTGGGGAGTCTCTTGGCCCAGGGGAAGGGATCGGAAGATTTTCACCAGAAGAATTTTCTGAGGATGAGTCCCTTGTAGCATCACCTGAGGACAACAGTGGATGACTGCTGTAAGAAGGCACTGACAATGGGTGTCTTCTGCCTATGGGACCTGGCATCAGATGAAAGCCTTAGGTGCCCTACTGCAGAAGGGCAGAGATGGTGCAGGGGGTTCCTTTGAAGGTTCCAGAGGTCTGTAGGATAGATCCCCTTTAACAGTGTTCCACCAAGAGGTGAATAATGGACCAAAATCTGCTGCAGGTACAATGGATCGGGCTTCGGGCCTTGAGGATACTCTAGGGTGGGCATCCGGTCAGGGGACTCCTCAATCAAAGTATCGAGTTGCAGGTCTGGTTCAGTATCAGGAGCAGTCCTGTCGCCTGACCCGGCATTGGTTGTGAATCAACGAGCGACGAATCCCCAGGAGTGGGGTAGATGCCTCATCTTTTGGATCCAATGGCCACTTATCAGCTAGTGGTGCCTGGTAATGGCCCATGGGCAAGCTAGATGGGCTTATGGGTCATCTGTCACCTGCAGAAGGTTTCCCTTTTGATGCAGGAGGTGGAGGAATATGATGCTCGATGACCTCCTAGCATCTGGTGGAGTCGTCTGTGTGCTTGTGTCTGTCAGACAAACCACTTGCCTTATGGCCTGCTTCAGAAGACCTGCCTGAGGAAGATGCCTGACCCTCTTGGGCCAACCCATGAGAAGGTTTGTGGGGGTCAGTGAGCCAAGGGGAGCTGGGCGGATGAACACCCAGAAGATAAAAGACTCCTTGCTCTTGTCGTAGGAGTAGGAGGACATCTTATTGGAAACTGTCCCAGAGGCAGCAGGTGGGACTGACCCCGACCTCCTGCCAGAGGCTGAGGAATTAGATGTCTTATTATGGGTCTTAGGGCATGACTCTGACCTGGCTCAGTCTTTCTCCCAATGATGTTTTCCTCCTGATGTCTTCTCTTTGAGGGGAGACTCGAGTGGGGGATAAAGAACCACATCCTGATTGAGATTTCTGTGTGGCTGCCACCTGCTTTGCTAGAAGATAAGCCTTAAGGGCACTGGCTCTTCTGATGTGGGTCTTGTTAAACTTCTGACAGTGTGGGCAATCATCAGGCTGATGATCTGGGTCTAGGCAGATCAAGCAAGCCATGTGGCCGTCCTTGGCCAGGATCTGCTTCCCACACTGACACTTCAACTTGTGCCACGTGGAAGGAGAACACATGCAAATTCATTGAAAGAACGATGAAAAAAAAACAACTTAAATCGAGTGTCCATGGAGTCGATGTAAACAGGTTGACAGCATGAAAAAAACAGAGATGTCACCAGGGGACTACTCTTTATACTATGTCTGATGTCAGGCGAAGCCTTGAGGGCCATCAGCCTTAAGGCCCAGTGGCCTTGAAGGCTTTTTGCTTTAAGGGCTTGTTTCCTTGAGGGCCTGTTAGGCTTTGCAATTGGTGCATACCAATCACCTATTTGTTGCTGGTTGCCTTGAGGATCATCAGACTTGAGGGTTGGTTGCCTTGCGGGCCTGTTAGGATTGGTAATTGGTGTACACCAATCTCCTATATGTTGGTGGTTGCCTTGAGAGCTTGCTGCCTTTAGGGCATTTTGCCTTGAGGGCTATCATCCTTGAGGGATTGTTGCCTCGAGGTCTGTTAGGCATGGTGACTAGTGTTCTATTTATAACAGAATGTACTAATTTACCTCAACCAACTTTATCTACTGTGGCTCATGAGCTGTCATCACTGGTATGTGGTGATCGAGTTACTCCGTAGTTCTTGATGCTGTGGTACTCCTGAAAGCATGGTGCAACACATAGTCCTTTTCCACATAATGAGCACCAGTATGTCAACTCTCTACGCAGACCTTTCTTTGCACAGACGATACGTCGTCTGATCGTGAGTTCTTTCTTTCTTCTCTGTGCGGGTGACATAAGAAGGGAAATGTCTTCTGGTGAGTCTTGGTGATTCATCTATGAGCGCATGCCTCTTTTGAGGATGTATCGGCAATGAATCAATTTTCCTCGATGATGAAACCAACTCTCTGACAACCTCTCTACAGAAATCCAGGTGTGACATTTTCCTCCCATTACTAGAATATTTGCGATGCACAATGTACCCCTGCAGTACCATTGCATTAAGGAAGAAGAAAAACTGTTTCTTCCATACTTTCACAGTTTGTCGTCCAAAATCGTGGTATCCAGCCATTTGATCGTTCCTGTCAACTCCACCCATGTACTTGTTGTACTCAAGTATACACTTTGGCTTAGTTATGTGTTGACTGGTTGTTCTGTTCACCTTGCCCATTGGTACTGGTTCTGCACTCGATATGGTTGTCAGCATATATATGTCCCGTTTGTCCTTCCATTTCAAACAAAGAAGTGGTGATTTGTGGTATGTGATGGAATAATTTTGCCTTAACTTTCTCTGTGCAAATCCTGCTGGCATTCCCTTCCTGTTATGCATAACCATGCCTAAGGTTCCAACACCTCCAAAAACATGTGCTTGAAGAGAACTGGACTACTGTAGTAACGATCCATATACAACCTGTAGCCCTTTCCTTGTAGCTCTTCCCAAATGAGATCAAAACATATTCGGTATGTGTGTCCATGTTCTTGAGCCTGGTCAGTCTTCCGTGTGTATACCTGCCAGTCACAGATGTATCCGGAGGTCGATTTGCAGAAAGTGTATAATTTTATGCCAAACTTCAAGGGTTTCTTTGGATTTAAGGTTTTATAGCTTAAATTCCCCTTCCATAGAATGGCTGCTTCATCCAATGACAGATCCCGTTCTGGAGTGCATGTTTCTTTACATCACTGCCAGAAATGGTCTATAATTTCCCTGCTATGATAAAGTTGATCAAAATCCTCTTCTCCTCTCTTTTTTGCAGTGGAGTTGTCAGCCAAATGGAAAAAGCTTAGTAGTAGCTGAAACCGATTCCTAGACATTTCAGTTCCAAAAAAGGGAGTGCAGCTGATTTCGTCTGTTGTCCAGTAGTCTTCTACAGATGGCTTATTTACAATCCTCATTGTGATATAAAGTGCAAAGAATAATTTCATTTCCTCTGCATCTGTTTCCTTCCACTGTCTCATCCTGGAATATTGTGGCATATGTTCAATCCGGTGCGATTCAAAATATTGAGCTGCATATCTATTAGTTTCTATCGCTGCCAGCTGTAGGTCTTCATCCCGGAGGCAGAACAGTTTCACAATCCTAGTGGTTCATCCAGTATGGCAACATGAATGCTGGAGTCCCCGTAAATGACAATGTGTTTTCTGGTATTCTGCCCTCGATCCATGTATCCTCATTTTCTACTGCAGAATTTCTGTTCTTCGGTGCAAGTCTTCTCACTGCTCCTCTGCCAGTACCGCTGCTGGTCTTTGCAATCAGTTCTTCACACACTTCTAAAACATAAAATAAAACATATGTAAACAAAACATTTTCCTTTACTATACCACACTATATACAAGCTGTAATATAAGGCATGGATTTACAATTACAAAAATGTAGTTGATTCTTAATTTACCAGGCATATGAGTGGTAATAATCTGGATCCAGAATGTCATCCACATGTTCTCCTTCTTCTTGCATTAGACTATGAAGCAGTTCATCCACTGATTTAATTTCTTTTAGGGCCGCTGATGTCTTAATTTTCTTTGGATGTATATTCCGTTCTTCACCACCAGATCTGCAACTTGTACTGGTCTCAGCTGGTTGTTCTGTACACAACATGAAAACCAAATAGGGAACTGTATGATATGCATAGGGTACAAAAATACAATACTGTTTTAACTATCTATTTCATTACATTATTTTACATCTGATTGAAATCAGTAACATGTGCCTTATTCTTCATTGCATAATTTGACCACATGGCAGTCTATCATTATAAGCTGACAACCAAATTTCTAGGATTCTGTTCAGCCAAAGTGCACATTGTGACATGTACTTAAGAGTATTAATGTACAAACTGGACATATATAAGTTCACAACAATTCTGCACACCCAATGATTCATACTTCCTATGTTGATTGAATTATGATTTGTTGCATCTAAACACAGTCTGCAGATTACTGAATTATAACACCTTTCCTCTTCTCCTCATCCCCCTCATCCACCAGATGGACAACATGCACAAGTTGCTGCCAAATCGCATGTCAAATAATCTGCTGTGACATGTAAATCATATTGTGACAACCCCCCCAACTCGTAACCAATGTTCCTGATCCCGATAACTGTTCCCCGGCTTTCCTTTCCACTAAGCCCATATCATGGAATTCTATAATTATTAACCATGAACACAAAAACCCTAGTACCACAATACAGAGCTCTTAAAGGGCTACCTTTGAATCCCAATGATAAAAATAGTGAGACAGCACTAAATAAATTTAACAAAGATAATTTTTTATCTGAATTTGCTATTTACCCATTGTTAACATTTCCAGCATATTTTATAAGTAGAGTGGTTCACTCCAAAGTGTGTTTTATGACTTGATAAAGGCATCTACAAGGTGCTAAGGACATATCTGGAAATTGCTCCATTTTGTCACAAGTGACAGTTCACCACATCTTATTCCATGCTTACTGCACACACTTGTCTTGATTTACGGCTTTCCTAACTTAAGGTTGATATGCTGTATAAAACCGATCTGAAAGTTAAATTCCTTATATCATTTTTGTATGCTTGTTATGCAATTATCAAGCTTGAAAATGGTATCATACACTCAATGTATTGGGATCATTACCAGAAGAGGTACCGGCATCATCTCCTTCATCTTCATTCAAAGTACCATATAATCTTTCTTCAGTCATTTCATCCTCATCAAATTCATCATAGTCCAACTCACTGTCTTGTTGAATTTCCATACAGACATTCATTGTTGACATACGATGTTGGGCCATAACTACATAATTTAAAAATAAAATGGATGTCATGAAATTTCTAGCAAAATGGAAAGAGTTCTTGTTGCATTGTGAAAGTTTGTTCTAACATACTGTACATGCATACATACAAAGTTGCCTGTAGATTAGGCCCATTTGCCTATCACGTCTGCAAGATGCAGCTCCCGATTAAGTTTCAGCAGCTTCCCATCCTCTTCACAAGGCCAGTTGGATTTAGGACCAGTAAAACTAAACTTTATGCTCTAATAATGTATAGGCACATTTCTGATTGAACCAAATGTAAATTTGTCATTTTTCACACTCCATAACAAAGCCAAAAAATGGACGTATGCACATTTCACATAATGTACACTATACAAATCACAGGATGAATAGACATATTTGCAACCAGTGTGTTCTGCCATCAATGTCAGAGGGAATCAAAACTTAGTTTTCTCTTTTAAAAATAAAAAACAATTGGGTAATCACATTTGAATGGTATACTGCACTACTGAAGCATACATAGGTGTGATGTTATTCAACAAAGACGCACATCTCATCATGCCTTATTGCTTAAATAACAAGCAGTGTGCTCATCATACTTGGTCACCATATGTTATGGTTTATGTTATGACAAATGAAGTAGCAGGAAAAGTGTACACTTACACAAGGGAAGTATAACAATCAAGCATTTTGCACATACCAGAGTGTCTTATTGCTCTAATACAATGGGATTTTTATAGTTAAGAAGTAACCAGCTATAATTATCTTGCTCAAGATAACATGTTTATCTTGACATATTTTGCAGAACATTTGCTTTATGAATGAAATAATTATTTGCAATATTTTTAGAATTCTTTTAAATGCATACATTTTATAATCCCAAATAATGCACATGTGTGTTAATTGATACTACCGGATTCTAGTTCATTTTTTAAATTACTTGTTAACATCTGTAGAAGACCATCAAATCCACTTACCGTCTTGTTTATTTTATTATCTGATGTGAAATAATTGTTGAAATCTAAATAGATACTGGAAAATAAAACATATGGTAGGTAAACAAGTTAAAAACTAAAGTTAAATAAGAGATTCACATTTGCATGTGATGCATTTGTTAAACCATACAGCATATTAAGCAGTGAAATAAGAGACTAAACACTTTTTGCATAACTGAAGCTGGATTTTATGGAACAGTGGAGACTTAAAACTTTACATAGCCAAATTACTAATCCACACTTCATATGAATAAATCCCAGTATCATCTACACACTAGAAATGTTTTGTTACAAATACACAATGACAAAATACGTTTGAGTGACATTTTTTTCTTTTATTTTCCGTAATGCAAAAGATTTCTCTTAATTTTAATTATTCTTTGAGTCCTGAACAGTGCATCAGTTCTCAGTCTATTTTATAACATCCAATATAAATCTGAGTTCCATCAACTGTGCCAGACTCATTGCAAGTGCATAATTATATATTGATCAGTCAGAATCTGTGTCACGTATTTTATGCACTATTCGTCTAACAGATGCAGACTCAAAGGACTATTTGAATTTCTATGGATGGAAAAAAACATTATTTAATAAAAACATGCATTGTGGCAAAATATGCAACACGAATCATAAGAAAATGAAGTATGATAACTCAGTTTGTTAGGAAACATGCAATACATTACAGATGCTCACACTGAATGTGTAGGACTTGCATGTGCAAATGTTATAACAATTATGCACTGCTTGCATTTATGCCATTTTTCAGCAAGGAGAAATATTTACATAGAATAACTATTTCAATGAACTATAATATGCAGTAGATCCCAAAATACTAATTGCATGATTATCTGCTCCAAATGTAATTTACATACCAAGACAACAATCTATGTAGTGTATACCTTTATGTTACCATCAAAAAATATTAAGGTAGCAAGTAAGGTGTGAATAATAAGTGTGACTTGAGTGGAGCATTGCTTCAGCGGTAGATCTCCAAATTCAGAGAGACTATATGGAGGCTGCAAAAATGCCACATTTATTTATTTATTTTGCTTTTGGTAACCGGGTAAGAGCACTAGGCAGACAATGCCTATTTTCAGGCATGACCCGGGAGAAAACAGTTTACAGACAAACAATTTACATGTGATGCACATGAAGGCAGTACAAATTGTGGTAAGAAACAGTTTACAGACACAACAATATACATGTGACGCATACATGAAGGCAGTACAAATCAGGGTAAGAAACAATGTATAGATCTTAGATATAACATACATTGATATAATGAATAATGAAAGGTGGAAGTACTGTGAAATCAAATTATAGACAGGAAGTGGTAACATAGGAAAGTTCAAAAGTAGATAGGTGTGAGGTGCAGTACAATAAGTGCTAAGACAGTGGAGAGGGAGAGCTAAGTAAGGAGAGAGGAGAGGATGGTAAGAGAGTAGGTAGGCTTGGATTAGAGAGAGGGAAAATATAAAGGCAATAGTTTAGATGGAGATGAGGAGAGAGCAGGGAGGGATGAAGGTTCAAGGTGGGTTAAAACAAGTGCAGGGGTGTAAGGTGTGAAGGTGTTCATGGTGTAGTTTCTTAAAGGCAGCATGGGTGTTTGTTTGACGGATAGAGAAGGGTATAGAATTCCAGTATTTAGGGGCTGTGTAAGCAAACGCGCGCATGACCATTTTTGTTCTGCATCTTGGAACGTGCAGAAGGGCTTTATTGTTAGATCGTAGTACATAAGTGAGAGGTTGTAATTCCAGAGCAGAGGAGAGAGATAGGGGGAGGCCTGTTCTGGTGACAGAGTCAATTAATGATCCAAAGGACTGGAGACGATAGGCGGAGGGGCTAAGCCAATTTAGGTCCAAATAGAGTTGGCAGTGGTGCTTGAAATGCTGTGCAGCAGAGGCATAGCAACAGATGCTGTTGTGGGTGGTGTCCCATTTATGGATGGAGGACTTAGATGGTTGGTAGATTGAAGAGCTGTATGCTAGCACCGGTATAAGGAAACCTTGAGCCACGGCTAGTCTGGCTTGAGGGTGAGGGATAGCTGGAAAGGAAGGCAATTTCCTATCTTGGCATTTACGGACTTACATAGTTGAGATATGAACGTCGGAGGTCAAGAGATTCATCCAAGGTGACACCTAGATATTTAAAGAATTTGACAGAGGGTAGAGGGGAGTTGTCCGCACATGAGATGATAAGGGGTTTAGATTTGATTTGAGTCTAGCTTCATGAGCCAAACAACATTGAGAGAAGGATTTGCTAGAGTTGAGGACTAGTTTATTATCAGTGAGCCACGTCTGGATACTCACGAAATCCAAGGCAAGGGGATGGTTTAGGGAAGTCGAAGTTTTTGCACTATGGTAGAAAACCAGATCATCAGCGTAGAGCAGAGATGAGCAGTTCGGTGCAGTTAAAGGAATGTCATCAATGAAGATAGTAAAAAGTAGAGGACCAAGAATGGAGCCCTGGGGTACTCCAACGTGGATCAGTGCATGATCTGAGATTGCTGAATTAAATACCACAGCTTGATGTCTGTCAGTCAGGTAGCTTTCGAAACAGGTAATGGTATCTGAGGAGAAACCAAATGACGAAGTTTTGCAAGAAGAAGTGTGTGGTTGACCAGGTCAAAAGCTTTAGTTAGGTTGATGAAAACTGCGCCTGTCAGAAGGCCTAGGTCCATGGCAGAATAAATGTCATTAGTCAGCTTCAGCAGGGCAGAGGTGGAACTGTGACCTTTACGGAAACCGTGTTGAGAGTTAGAAAGGAGGTTAAATTTTTGGAGGTATTCTAGTTTGGGTGGCTACTAATTTTTCCAAGATTTTGCTTAATACAGAGAGTATAGCGATGGGATGATAGTTCTTAATTTCCTTTGGGTCTCCTTTTTTTGGAATAGGAGTGATTTTAGCAATTTTCCATATATTTGGGACTATACCACGGCATAGGGACATATTGAAGATTTTGGTTAGTGGGGAGGTTATGAAGGGGGCCGCAGCTTTCAGAGCCTGGGTCAAGACTGTCTGATCCAGGGCTAGTATTTTCATGGATGGAGAGAAGTAATTGTTCTACTTCTCTTTTTTGAATGATCTGAAACCTAAAAGGGGGGTTCAGAGGTGGAGGTGTGGTGTCGCATTGGGACAGAGCAGTGTGACCAGTTGGGAAAGAGGTCAGGTAGCTTGATAAATCTGAAAAATGGTGATTAAAGGTATTGACTATAGTTAACGGGTTGTTGCAATGAATGCCGCTTAACAGCATGTCATTTGTATGGGCCTTTTGATTAGAACCCAGGAGGGTTTTTATGGTGGTCCAGAATTTCTTGGAGTCACCAGAGGCTCTTATTAGGATTCCTGGAAAGCGCTTTTGGATAGACGGATGTCCCTTTTGCAAGCGCTTTCAGTAAGCGTGTAATGGCAGTAGTCAGATTCCATCCCTGTGGACTTAAAATGATGCCAGGCTTTATCTCTGGCCCTTATCTCAGTTAGCAGATCTTTGTTAGCCACTCTAGTCTGAGTACCACGAAAGTGCCTAGTGATCCATGGGCATGGGAGTCTTGCAGCTGACTAAATTTTGTATGGAACTATCAAGAGCAGACTGACATTAGCTGCACTGTGGATGGAGGACCAGTCAATCATGGAGAGGTCGAGGGTAAAGTGAATAGGATTGAACTTGGCAAGGTTGCGGAACGTGACAAGTCTTGGGGGTGGAGATGGTTTTTTATTTGAGCTCCAGATGCAATAGATCGGGGAGTGATCACTGATTACATCTGGAAGGGTACCTGCGAAGCTAATGCTATCAGGGCAGTTAGTAAGAATCCAATCGATAAGTGTACTAGACTGAGGGGAAGCCCTGACCCTGGTGGGGTCAGAGATCAGCTGATGAAAGTTGTGGCTTTGTACTAAGGTGTGGGAGGCCTGGAATGATTTACTAGCCCAGTTTAGGTTTAGGTCACCCAGTACGAGGACTTCATTATGGCCAGTGGTACTATCTATTAGTAAGAGGAGATCTTCTAGGCCTTTTATCCCTCCCACAGGAGGGTTATAGGCACAAATTATGTGCAACTTCTTGGAGCCTAGTAGAAGCGCTGCATGGAGCGCCTACAGAGAGGTAGGGCAGGAAAAGCATTTTGGACTAGCAGCATGTGTTGTTTGAAGTAGATCGCAACTCCACCCCCATGCTTGGAGGTGACCCTATCTTGCCTAATGAGATTATAGTTGGGTAAAGCACATAGATGATCAGCAATAGAGGGCTTTAACCAGGTCTCTGACAGGCATAGGATGTCAGGGAGGTTCTGTGCAACCCATGCCTCAAGTTCAATTAGATTATGCAGGAGGATCCTAATATTCATGTGCACAATCCGTAGTCCCTTAGAGTCTAGCCAAGTTGCATTATTTGGTGACAGGTTAGTTGTTACAGTTCCAGGGTTTTGCTCAATGTCCCCAGATAAAAGTAACGCAATAAGGAGGAAGTGCCGCAGTTTACGCAGGATGAGAGGAGTTGGCAGAGGAAATTTGCTCACCAAGGGTTTATGAAGGGAGTAGGCTAAGTGATATGTGAGCTTATGTGGAATAATAAGTGAGAAGGTGTCAAAGGGATGTTGAAAGGACATTTGAAACAGAGGGTACTTAGCATTAGTAGTTTGGGTACAGTCAAGTGAAGTTATTTTAGGGTTGTCTGGGACTTTGACCTATTGGATTAACAAGGATTGTTACAAGTAAAAGTATTGCATAGGTCTTAATGGCCATCTTAAGTATAATGTTAGAAATGCTCTATGTTACAGAAACAAGCTGAGTCTAGGGAGAGTAATAGGGTTTAGTGGGTCTTACTAGTTTGATTAGTTTCAGTTTGAAAGACTATTTTAGTACGCCCTCTAGTTGTAGAGCGTTATAACCTGCTAATGGAAAACTGAGGAGATAGTAATTTTCTACTGCCTAGGGGCATCAAGGGGCGTGTTGAGGGCATGGTCTAACCCTGCAAAGCTGAGAGCCAGCCAAGGGTGGTGGGAGCAGTCGCGTTGATCATGGGAAAGCGCCCTTCTTTTTAGCGCAGTGCCGACCGGCCGATTCAAGCCAGGGAGCTGCAGAAGATGTTGCCCAGCCATTACTGACTCAGATCTCAACCTCAGCTGGGAACAGAATTCAGCATAGCGAGGGAGACAGTTACATTTGCACTCGAGGTAATGCAGCACAAAATATAGAGAAACTGAGCACTTTTAACAGTTCTGCTCACTGAATAGGGTGTACTTTCTTCACTGCAGCACCAATTCCCTTTCAGAGGGACAACGAGCTGTTTTAAATGTGCTGGTAACTTTGAGAAGTCCAGGCTGTGAAGGCGCCAAAATTCAAAGTAGGACAAAGAGAGACAGGCTGTGCGCAGTTTCCATTTTCAAAGGCAGTTACCTCGCGGTCGCGGCGGCTCAGGGTCATCGGTGGGTGCTCCGGGGCAGGGGTGCGCCCTCCTGTAGCCTCGGCTCGTGGTTGCGGTGGCTCAGGGTCATGCTCCAGGGCAGGGGTGCACCCTCTTGCAGCCTTGGCTCATGGTCGCAGTGGCTCAGGGTCATCGGTGGGTGCTCCGGGGCAGGGGCCCTCCTGTAGCCTCAGCTCATGGTTGCGGTGGCTCAGGGTCATGCTCCAGGGCAGGGGTGCACCCTCTTGCAGCCTTGGCTCATGGTCGCAGTGGCTCAGGGTCATCGGTGGGTGCTCTGGGGCAGGGGTGATCTACAGGCAACGCTCACTGATGACCATTGAATTGTAATTATCCAATGGGATGAGTCAGAATCCAGTCAGACCTTTAAAAGACAAAAATAAAGGCTAATAATGAGAAGATAAGGAAAGGTAAAGGTGAAATTGCTTAACCAAGAAAGGCACAGTAAGCCAAAGCTTGTTTCCAGGTGTTACCTGGGAGCACATGAAAGTAAAATAACTTGCTCAGGGTCTCACAGTATGCAAGATATAGTAGAAAGAAGAAACTTTAAGCAGAGATATGAAAGAGGTATCCAACTACATCTGAGCAAATGAAGTAGCTTTAGATCATTAGAAATTATCAAACATATAGTAAAGGAGAAGAGATGGTGTTGCTTGGGGAGAGTCTCAGAAAAACAGGTGATCTCCACCAAGATGGCCTAGTTGTCTGTAATTTTAAGTGGTATTTCCTGGTGGTATAGTAAAACTTCATTCGTTTTAGAATTTTTTTCATAAGGTTGCATATGGTCCCAATTTATGCAAGCAATAAGACATGTCTGGGCATTGCTAGTACTGAGGTACTCACATACTTAAAGGCTGAAGGCACTCGACCTGCAGTCTTGTGCCTCACTATGCCTCTGGGTATTCATGTAATCTCAGTACTACCAACACCCAGCTATGTCTTATTGCTTACATAATCAAACTGGAGCAACACAGCAACCCGTATGTAAACAGAATGGAGGCATTTCATCACCCATATTTCCAGTGGTCCCCTCAAGCCCTCCTTTACCAGGTGTCAACACAAGTAAATCATCCCCAGGTCTCAAATGGTCCAACCCAATGCATCACACAATAGGCACCATAAATTAATAATCAACTGGAGTCCAGCGGTCCCCCCATGCCATCCCATCCCATGACAGGCCACACCACAATACAGCATTCCCAGGTGTCCAGTGGTTCCACCAAAGCCTTACCATAACAGGCCCTACCACAAAGTCATTCTCTGGTGTCCAATGGTCCCATCCAAGCAGTCCAATATCAGTGCAACCAGAAAGTACAGTTACATAAGAACTTACCGTAACAGTAGAGAGTTCGAGAGAGGCTCTTGCGGTAGGTAATAACATATAGGACTAAAGCCGGCAGGCGTCAGGACCCCACAGAAAAATTTCTAGCTAGCAGTCTCTGGTGCCCACCTTCCAGTTCTTTCCTGCCAAAGGACAAAAAAAGGCAAGACGAGAGAGAAGTGGATATTTCCCTTCCTGGAAAAGGACCTGAAAAAGCTTAGGGGGATGGAGGGTGGGAAGGTATTACCTATTGCAAGAGCCTCTCTTGAAGATCTACTGTTACGGTAAGTTCTTACATAACTGTACTATCTTACTTCAAGAGGGCTCTTGCAGTAGGTAATTACATATAGGACTGAGTCCCAAGCAGTCTGGAACAAGGAGAAGCACAAGGGAGGAGGAATACTACCCAACCATAGAATCTCCGGCTGTGAGGGTCTCAAGAAAGGAGAACTTGCAGAACAGTCAACCCGAAGCTTTCTCTACGGTGAGAGGCAATGTCCAAACTGTAGTGTTTCGTAAAGGTATGGACAGAAGTCCAAGTTGCGGCTGTGCAGATGTCAGCCGCAGACACATTCTTAAAACAAGCCACAGAGGCAGAGACACCCCTGGTTGAATAGCCCCTGACCTGACCTGGCAGTGTCTTGTGATACTTGTTGTAGCAGAAAGTGAGCCAACCATTTAGATAGGCATTGCTTGGTAACGGTATTGCCTTCTCTGTTGTTAGCAAAAGAGACAAACAGCTGATCAGACTTTCCCGAACCAGAAGAAGGTGTTCCAGGGAGTAAGATGACTTGGGATGGATTCCTGGGTGGTTTCTGTAGAAACTTGATTGAGTGTCTTCCTGCTATCAGCTGGAGCACCCAAGTATCTGAAGTGATCCTCTCCCAACCCGGTAGATGGAAGGAGAATCTCCTTCCTACTGGTTCCTCTGGAAGATCCAGAGGCTGTGGGAGAGGGAAGGAGTCAGGTGGTGTGGGGCAGTGTCACTGCTGAATCTCCCACCACTTTTTTGAGTGGAGGGGCTTAGCAGCCAGAAGGGCCAGGTGTTTGTTGGCCCACTTGCCCTGAGGTTTCGCTTTAGCCACTGACATCTGCGAAAGGGGTGATGCTGTCTCTGAGGAGCCCTGTACAAACAGTCTGCAGACTTTAGTGCAGTGCCCTTCTCCTGCAGGTCGGTGATGATGTCCTTGATATGTCCACCGAACAGCACAGACCCCCTGAAGGGTGCATCCTGAATAGTGGATTGCAGTCAGGGATCAAACCTGACACCCAGAGCCAGGCATAATGCTTAAGACTTACGGCGAAAGCTGAGCTCCGACCAGCAGCGTCCACTGCGTCTTACATAGCATGTGCAGACTGGCTGAATGCACAGAATGGACAAGATCTGCCACTTCCTGCATGGTCTGTGACTCAGGAAGGGAGTACAATTTTTGCTTCCACCTTGCTAAGGATCACCTTCTGGTAATCCCCCATATAAGCAACATAATTAAGGGCCCTTATTCCCAGAGTGGAAGAAGCATAAACCTTCTTCCCATACTGGTCCAGAAGGCGTGATTCCTTGTTGGGTGAGGATGAGCTCAAGTGCTTAGGGTTAGCCATATGGCCGTGAGCGGTGCTAATCACAACTGAATCGGCTTTGGGGTGTGTATTCAGAGAATCTACCCATTCCGGATCCTGGTATAGCCTATCCGCCATCCTCAGAAGGAGGGCTAATGCCGATGGCTGCTTCCAAATGGTGGAAACAAGGTCTGCATGAGGCTTGATCC
The DNA here is from genome assembly GCA_016271365.2 of Neoceratodus forsteri. Taxonomy (NCBI): domain Eukaryota; kingdom Metazoa; phylum Chordata; order Ceratodontiformes; family Ceratodontidae; genus Neoceratodus; species Neoceratodus forsteri. The sequence continues at coordinate 781,911,544 of CM057458.1, read as the reverse complement.
AGGGTGGAATCAGTGTTGGAGTGGTTTCTGGCAGATCCAAATAGGCAGCGAGTTTCTTCCACTGTGGATCCGGCTCCAAAGATTGCCACTGGTGGACTGAGTGTATCTTATGCAGCAACTCCAGGAAGGAAGGATCTTCCACAGGAGTTCTAGACCTGGGCTTGTCTGGAGTGCATGGCTTGTCGTCTGGATCAGAGCACCCAGAGTCGTCCAGGATCTCCAAAGAGAAAGACTCCTCCCTGCACGGTGGAGGAACGGACCCCTTGGGCAACCCTCGGGGAAGCATGTCCTCCCCCGCCCTGGTACTGGAGGGCTCACCTCTGGTGTCAGGCAGGAGGGAGGGAGTCTCTTGCCTCTGACGACAGGAATCCAGAACCAGGTCTGGCATCAGAACACAGCTCTCAACCTCCCTGGTGAGCTGAGCCTTGGCCTCAGCCCACCAAGAAGCCAGAGTCTCCTTCAGGTCTACCAGCGGCTGAGGAGGTGGAGGAGGAGGAGGAGGGGGATATGGATATTGGGGATATCTGTATGGTGAGTATCTGTAACTCAACAGCGGGAAGCCCGTCATTGGGTACTGGGGCACTGTGTACTGCGGAGTTGGGTAGGCCGTCATCGTGTACTGCGGCACAGGATATTGCGGTCCCGGGTAGGACGGCATCAGATAAGACAGGGTTGGATACCCGGGCACCAGGGTCTCTGATGGAGCAGAAGGCCCTGGGAAGGTCCTCGCCGGTGGGCCAGGGATAGGAGGCCTGGTGGGCATCGGGTTCAGCGTAGGGATGGCATCTGGCAAGGGGATGTCATCCATATCGGAAGGGCCGGCGTTGGTGCCAGCATCCGATGTCAGGTCATCCAGCCCTGCGGGAGGGAGACCTGATGTGAGCGTGCCTGTGTTCTCAGTCTTGCCCAGGAAAGGGGGTCTAAAATCTCTGGGGTCCAGCTGAGGAGATGCAGGGACCTCTGACAGCAGTGGCAAGTGCTGCGGTGAGCCAGGGATGGCAGGCTGGTCCGACCAGTCCGGAATCAGCTCTACCACCATGTGTCCGCTGGAGGAGCCGATATCTGCCTTATCAGCGGGGTCCCGGCGGGCTTCGGAGAAGACTGCATCAGACTTATGGGAACAAGCGCCTGATGAAGGCCGCAAGGGAGGAGCAGTCTTGGTGGGTGCCTTGGTGGCCATGCACTGCCTCAAAAGGTCAGGAGACTTAGCGGCCTTGTCTGAGCTGGCGTCAGAGGCACTGACGTCCAGCTTACCAGAGCCACTCAAATCAGAAGGCTGCACGGTAGTGGTTTTGCTGGGAGCGACTGCATCCTTTGACCCAGAGGCTCCCAAAGGGCCTGAGCATCAGCCAGATAGAGGGGGGTCGATACCACCTTGGAAGCTTCCAAGGCGGCTGTTGCAGAGTGGTCCCCCGGGGGGAGGGCACATTATCTTTAAGATGGTGACTCCAGCTGAAGTCGCGGTGGCCGTGGAAGAGGAGTCCCGGTGCTTCTCCTTTTTGTGGTGACCCTCAGGGGAAGTAGAGGCCTGAGGAAGACTCTTCATCTCCTTCTCCTTAGAGGACATCTTTTTGAGGATATGGGCCTCCAGGGACTGCTGCCTCAGTTTGCGGGTGGCAGCATTGAATTTCAGGCAGTGCTGGCACTTCTTCACGGGGTGATCCGGGCCTAGACAGGAGAGGCACTGGGAGTGTCTGTCCTTGTGTGGGAGCAGGGCACTGCAGGAATCACACTTGTTCTTGTGCTCAGATGGAGTAGAGGATGACATACAAGGCAGAGAAAATGACGAAATTTCGAATAAAATCCGAGAAATAATGCTAAAAATACAGATTGACTGACAAAGCAGTGATCTTAACTGTGAGGTGTTTTCATGAGCCAATGGCGGGAAAGAACTGGAAGGCGGGTGTGGGGGACAGCCCCTTTATACTGACGTTGTCCGACGCTGGTCACCTGATGTGGGGGCGGTACCTCACCAGAGACTGCTAGCTAGAAATTTTTCCGTGGGGTCCTGATGCCTGCTGGCTTCAGTCCTATATGTAATTACCTACTGCAAGAGCCCTCTCAAAGTAAAATAGTACAATTACGTAAAAACTTAACGTAAAAGTAGATCTTCAAGAGATGCTCCTGCAGCAGGTAAAACATGTAGGACTGACGCCACCTGGTGGCAGATCTTGGCAAATCTTTTTCCAGCATTACCTAGGGAACCTCCCTCCTGACGTTGGCTCCACCCCTGATGTCACCCAGTATAAAGGGAGGAGACGGTCCCCAAGTACTCCAGTTCTTGCATGCCCATGGCAGGCCCGCATGAGGCAGCATGTGGAAATAAAACAATACAGATTTAGCTATTCTTACCTATGCAGCAAAAACGGTCATGGCCATAGCAGGAGAGAGCTGGTCCTGGGGAAGGAGGGAGGGAAAAGAATACCTGTTGCAAGAGCTTCTCTCCAAGATCTACTGTTACGGTAAGTTCTTACAAAACTGTACTATCTTACTTCGAGAGTAAGCTCTTACAACAGATAAAACCTGTAGGACTGGTTCCCAAGCAGTATAAAACTAAAGACAACCCTTGGGAGGGGGAAGGAAAAACAGACACACAGGAGGTATCCCTCAGGAGATCAGACCCTGCAGAACAGCAAGGCCGAATCCTGCTCTTCACCTGGAGATAATGTCCAGATAATGTCCAGACTCTAGTGCCAGACCAATATATGGACAGAGTGTCAAGTAGCAGCAGTGCAGACCTCTGCAGCAGGCACCCTTTTCATGACTGCAAAGGAAGTGGCAACAGCCCTGGTGGAATGCGCCTCAACCAAACCCAGAAGAGATTTACCATGCTTTTGGTAACAGGAGGAAATGCAGCTCACTAGCCAACGCAACAGCATTTGCTTCATAACCAGACGTCCCAAGGACCTGTCTGAAAGGACTCATACAACTGCTCAGATTTCCTGGCCTACTTCATTCTGGACAGGAAACAACGTAAAGCACTGTGTTCATCTAATGTGTGCAGAAGCCCTTCCCCTTTGTCTAGGTAATAAGTCGGAGGTTGAACCGACTGGTTTATCGCAAGCTCTGAAACCAGCTTCAGCATAAATTAGGGATTGGTACAAAGATCCACCCTATCTTTGTGAAAAATCAAATAAGGTTCCTTGCACATCAAGGCATGAAGTTCTGAGATGAGTCTCGCCAAGGTTATGGGTACTAAGAGTAGTGTTTTTCAAGAAAGAAAGAAAATGGAGTTCACAACTCATCTCCAGTTCGAAAGGAGGAACCTTAAGCTTCTCCATAATGAAAAGTAGATCCCAAGGAGGTACAGAATCCCGGTTAGGGGGTCTGATGTGTAAAATGCCCCGAAGGAAGGTCTTGGACACCTCCATTTGAGCCACCGTCCTATTGGGCATAAGCTGGTGGTAAGCAGAAACATCATCCAGGTATGAAAGGGATAGCAGGTATTCTACAATGGTGTTAACTGGACAGACCAGAGGATCCACTTTCCTGGTTGTGGCCCAGAGACAGAAGCATTTCCATTTCATGGCGTAAGTGGCCCTGGTGGTGGCTTACACACCTCAACCAAAAATACAGGTTACTCACCTGTAACAGGAGTTCTAGGAGTGGTATATGTTGTTCATCCACACTATCTGGCAGGTTCCTTGCTGCTTTAAATCTTGCCGGAAGGTCTTCAAGCTGGCTCCTCCCACCCACCTGGGTGGTAAAACCCTCAACTCTGCCCCATGATGCCAGATCTAGCCCGCTGGAAGCCAGGTTGCACGTCAAAGCCGGGGAGGTCGGGTGGGTCGTGTGGATGAACAACGTATACCATTCCTAGAACTCCTGTTGCAGGTGAGTAACCTGTATTTCTAGGGACGTGGATATGTTGCTCAATCCACACTGTCTGGCAGACTCCTAGTAGTTCTCCAGGAGGAGGGAGGCAAGGCGTGCACCCCCTACTTAGGAAATAAGGACTGGAAAACTGAAGTCCCAAAACCAGCATCCCAGCGTGACTCTAGGTCAATGTGGTAATGGGAAATCAAGGTGTGTGCTGACTTCCAGGTAGCAGTCCTGCAGATTTCCTGGATAGGGACATCCCTAGAAGCAGCCACTGAAGCAGCGGTATGGCAGGTAGAATGAGCTCTTATCCCTTTGGGAGGCTCCATGCCAGTCAACCTTTAGCAGAGATCTATGCAGAAGGTGACCCACCTGCTTATCATCCGCTTGACTGCAGGTCTGCCAGGTGCGGCTTCAGAGTAGGTGACAAACAGCTGGTGAACCTCTCCCCAAACTTCAGCCGTTCGCTCCTTATAATAAGAGAGCAATCTTTTAGGGTCCAGAGTATGGAGCCTATATTCAGCCTCCAAGGTGTGATTGGGGTAGAACACCAGCAGAGTCACCACCTGATTAAGGTAAAACTCCGACACCACCTTCAGGAGGAATTTTGGGTGGGGGCGAAAGACAACCTTATCCCTGTGGAAGACCAGATAAGGAGACCCAATGGAAAGCACCTGAAGCTCACTCATCCTGCTGGCTGACATGATAGCCACCAAGAAGGTGGTCTTCCATGACAGGTGGGAGATATCGCACCTGCGCATTGGTTCGAATGGCTTGCCCATGCGCTTAGCCAATACCAGCAGTAGATCCCATGGAGGTGGAGGTTCTCGCACCAGAGGGGGTATGTGATCAAGGCCTTTTAAAAAGCACTCGACCACCTTCTCCTGCGCCACCGACTGCTTGCCGACCAGCGCCCAGTAAGCAGAGATGGCTGCCAGGTGCACCTTAGGGGTCGTCGACCAAAGCCCTAGCTGAGAAAGGGACCACAGGTAGTCCAAAATACTAGCCAATGGACAGGAAGAGGGGTCTAACCCCTTTTCCTGACACCAAATGGAGAATCTCTTCCATTTGAACACATAGCATTTTCTGGTCGACTCCTTAAGGGATGCCTCAATGACGTTGAGGAACTCGTCGGAAAGACCCAAGGCCTGGAACTCTAGCTGGTCATGAACCAGGCCATCAGGTGCAGGGATTGAAGGTCCAGATGGAGAACCTTCCCCTTGTCAACTGAGATCAGGTCCGGGTGGGCTGGAAGCCACCTCAGGATCCTGGAGCTGAGGCTGAGGAGATCTGGGTAACAGAACTGGTTGGGCCAGTCTGGGGCTACCAGAATCACCTGTGCCTTGTTCCTCTTCACCTTGAGAAGCACCTTGTGGATCAAGGAAAATGGAGGGAAGACACAGAAGAGGCCCGGGGTCCATGGCTTCGAGAAGCCATCCCCCTGCAGCGAGCCCTGTTGAGAGGAGTGGGCGTGAAACAGCCTCAGCTTTGCATTCTCCCTCGAGGCAAACAGGCCCACCTGAGGGGTGCCCCAAAGGGAGAACAGATCTTGTCATACCTCCAGCAGGAGAGACCACTCATGGGATGCAGTGCCCATCCGGCTGAGGGCATTGGCCAGACTGTTGGAGGCTCCTGCCACATAAATGGCTAGGAGATCCACCTCCAGGCTGATCACAAGAGACCAGATGTGGAGATCCTTCTTGCACAGAGGCAAGGAGTGAGTCCCACCCTGATGGTTGAGGTAGTACATGGTCGTGATGTTGTCCACCTGGACACGAAACACCTGACCCCGAACAAATGGAGCGAAGGCAGTGAGGGCTAGTCAAACTGTTTGAAGCTCCAGCAGGTTGATGTGGCATCTAGACTCTGGAGGGGACCAGAGGCCGTGGGCCCGGAAATCCCCCAGATGGGCACCCCAACCCATCAGAGAGGCGTCGGTCATAAGAGTACCATAGGCTTGGGGCGGACAAATGGGATACCCTCCTGCAGATGAGCCGGATGAGCCACCACTGCAGGCAATCCCACATCTTCTGGGTCAGGGTCACTGGCTGGTCCAAAGGACCTGAGCACTGTGACCACTGGTGGGCAAGCCCCCATTACAGGGGGTGCATATGCCAGAGGGCCCAATGGACCTTGCTGGTGCAGGCCTCCATGAGGCCCAGAAGGTACAGGAAGTCCCAGGCAGGACACTAGTGCTCAATCAGAAATGACAGGGCAAAGAAGGAAAGGACCTCGGCCCTGTCCACTGGGAGCCAGGCTCTGGCTCGAAGAGAGTCGAGCTCTGTCCCGATGAACTGAATCACCTGTGATAGCATGAGTTCTGATTTGGCCTTGTTGATGAGGAGGCCAATCTGAGAGCAGACCTGAAGGGCCAGATCCCTGGACCACCCCACCTCTGATCTGGAGGGGGCTGCTATCAGCCAGTAGTCCAGGTAAGGGTACACCCAGACCCCTTGGCATTGCAGGAATGCTGTCACCACTGCCATGCATTTGGTGAAGACCCTGGGAGTTGGAGAGAGGCCGAAGGGCATGGCCCAGAACTCATGAAGAGATCCCTCTGCCCTGAAGTGGAGGAATCGCTAATGAGATGGACAGATTGGGATGTGAAAGAACGCGTCCTGAAGGTCCAGAGAGCAGAACCACATGCCTAGTTCCAAGGATGGAAGGATCTGAGCCATAGCAACCATCCTTAAGGTGCACAGCCTTAGGAACTTGTTCAGGTCATGCAGGTCAAGAATGGGGCACAATCCCCCTGTCCGTTTTGGGACCAGGAAGTACCTGGACACAAACCCTGGGCCTGGTGGGGGGTACGCCACCTTGCTGATCACCTCCTTCTGGAGGAGCAAGGCGATGTCAGCTCGATGAGCCAACAGAGAGGCTGCAGAACCCATTGCCCCCGTGGGGCGATGGCTCAATAGGGAGGGATCTGCTCAAATTCCAGAGGCAGACCCCTGCCGACCTCTTCTAGCACCTAGTGGTCCATGGTGATAGCGGACCAGGCAGTAAGGAAGTGGTGGAGCTGTCCCCCCATGGAGGGAACCCGGGGAGGGGTGACAAGGCTGGGGGCGACACCCCTCAACCCATCACTGGGCAGGCTTGGAGGAAGGGCCCACTGGGGGATCTCCTGGACCCTTACCTCCAGGCTTCCTACCAGAGGAAGTGGCGGACTTGGGCTTAGTGTACCAAGTGTGAGCCTGCTGGCCCTGATGCTGATGTTGCTGGGCCAGACGTGCCATGGGAGCGGAAGGGTGAAAGGGCTTGCGCTGCTGCTGGCAGCCTTTGTCCTTCTGGGCAGACATGACTGAGTCCAAGGTGGCATTGGACTTCTCGATCCTCTGGAGATGGCCTTCCACTCTAGGCCTGAACAAGTCAGTGCCCAGGAAGGGAACATCTGCCAGCTTGTGCTGGGTGTCCGCCGTGAAGGTGGAGATCCGCAGCCAAACTCTGCGGCAGATGGCCACTGAGGCTGCTACTGACTGGGCACATGAGTCACCAATGTCCAATGAAGTTTGGAGCTGTTGTTTAGCCACTGCCCTTCCCTGATCCCACACCTGCTTGACCATGGTATGAAGGTCAGCTAGGAGATGAGGAATCACCTCATCCAGGGAACCCATAAGGGCGTGTGAGAAATGTGCCATCAGTATGGCCGAGCTAGCCTGTCAAAGGCCTAGGGAGAAAGCAGTGTAAACCTTCTGCCCAGAGTAATCCAGCTTTTTGGATTCCTTATCGGGCAGTTTGTCCATGTCCCTAGTGTTCCCGGAATGCCGGAAAATGCTATTGGTCACTAACCCTTCTACAGAGGGGTGCTCTGAGAAACCAGACAGTGAACTGGTGGGGACCGCATACTTGCGAGCCATCCTGGCTGAAGGCATGGGACAAGATTCTGGCCACTGCCATAATTCCAGGGCTGGGTCATCAATGACCTCAACCACCAGAAAGGCCTCCGTAGGGTAATCCACTTGGTCCAGTATCTCTGTAAGGGGATACTTGGCCCATTTCTGAATGGGGTTCGAGCTGCATCCCAGTAGACTCGGATGAGTTGAAGCATACACAAAAATGAGAATGGGTTCTTGTCCACTGACTGGCCCCCTGCAGAATCTAGGTCAAGCGGCCTGGAGAACAGGAAGGAGTTGTCGTCAGACTCTGAAGAATCTGCGAACAGCTGCCGAGCACCTGAGCCACCCTCCACCTGCTGAGGTCGTTCGGGAGTGAGGGTGACTGACAAGCTATGGGGCAAGCCCTGACCCAACCGAGAATCCTTGGTCAGGGCTCCAGTCTTCAGTTGTGGAGGTGGAGGTTCCACCACAATGGGTGGAGCAGCCGGCTTTGGCCGAACAACTGGTGCCAGGGTCGTCTCCTCGACTACAATGAGGGGTTGTTTCGGCTGCTCCGGTGACAGCCAATTAATGGCTGGAGAAGGCAATGGAGTCGGCTTGTTACCGGTCAACAAGAGTTGCTGCCACATCAAGTCCTCGTAGCGCTGACGTAACTTATGCCGGAGCCTATCCTCCGAAGATGATGAGCGGCGACTCCACTTTCCATGGTCCCGAGACCACTGACATCGGCGGGACCAGCTGAACCTGGAAGAGGACCGAGACTGAGACCTTCGGTGTTACCGAGGGTTGGTCAGGGAAGGGACGGGGGAAACTGGCCCTTCCCTCGGTTCAGGGTCCTTAACCAGGGACTTCGGCACAGGAGGCACAGGCAAATGCTCGGTAACCACCGGGGAAACCAGTGAAGAAGGGTTGTCAGCTTCTCCAGTTGAAAGGCTGTCCGACGGGTCGAGAAAAATCTCGACCGCGTCGACGGGTGTCTCGGCCAGCTGACCTGATGGGGACACTGTGAAGCCAGAGGCAGCAGCTGCAACCTCGACCAAAGTCGAGAGTCGATGGTCCAGTGATGGGGATCTCTCCCACTCCCACGAACGTCAATGGTGGGACTTTCCTTTTGGATCTTTCTTCTTGGACCGACTGGTATGTCCCGATGGCCCTTCTCCCTTAGTGGAAAGGGACCAACGGAGCTCTTTAAAAGAAGCAGTGTAGAAGGAGCCCAAGGAGAGCGGGATAAATGCCACGGCTGAGGAGGAAGAAGATGCGGCCTGGGCTGCCTCCTCCTCGAGGGCGATCAACTGATGCAGCTGCACTGCGGAGTCCGCCACCGAGGACATCGCCAAATGGGCCTCCTGAGACTTAACCGGTGGATACCGTTTTTCAGGGCACCTGAGTTGTAACCTGATAGCACAGTCCTCTAAGTCCGAAGCCAAAAAGGACTTGCACAAGTTGCAGGCCTGCGAATCGTGGCCTAGACCCAGGCAGTAAACGCACGTGGAGTGCGGATCAGTCCGGGACATCTTCTGCCCACAAGGGCACCGACGGAAGCCGGGAGTCGATTTGTCCATCGCAGCCACGAAGGAAGATGAAGACCTCAGTCTTGTAAATTTTAAAATTAGTTTAGGAAAATCCGAAGAGTTTGGATCCAGGCCTAAAATGCAGAGTGCAAAGGAGGGAACCTGAGCTTCTAAGTGGTAAGGAAGATCTGGCGTCATGAGGCGGAGCAGAGGGTTTTACCACCCGGGTGGGTGGGAGGAGACAGCTTGAAGACCTTCCAGCAAGATGTAAAGCGGCAAGGAACCTGCCAGACAGTGTGGATTGAACAATATATCCATGTCCCTATAATGTGTTCTTCCCTGCTTGTTGATGTACCAGACCACACACATGTTTGTCTGAATGGTTAGATGACCGGGAAGAATGGAGGAGTGCAGGGCCTGGAGGGCATACAGGACTGCTCCAAGTTAGAGCACATTTATGTGCAGATTCTGCTCAAGCCTGGACAAGCTGCCCTAAGTTTTGTGAGACTTGAGGTGGGCTCCACAGCCCTCTCAGGTATCTGTTGTCTTCTCCTTTTTGTGGCCTTCGGGGGAAGTGGAAGCCTGCCTCAACTTTTTCAACTCCTTCTCCATGGATGCCATCTTTTTCTTCAGAACATGGGCCTCCAGGGACTGCTGCCTCTGTTTTTGGGTAGCTGAACTGAATTTCTGACAGTGCTGGCACTTCTCCACAGGATGGTCCAGACCAAGGCAGAAGAGGCACAGGGAGTGGCCATCCTTATGTGGCAGTTGAGAACTGCACAAGTCTCATTTACTTTTATGAGATTCGGAAGGTGTCGGGGACGACATACACAATGTAATTTGTGAGAAAAATCGAAAACAAAGCAAAACAAAATTGGTTGAAAAGTTTGAAAACTAAGATGAAAGACTGGTGAGCGATGAACTCTACCGCGAGGAACTTTCACAAGTCAACGGAGGGAAAGAACTTGAAGGTGGGAGTGGGGGACCACCCCTTTATACTGACATCGCATGACGGTCACCTGATGTGGGGGGCAGTCCCCCACCAGAGACTGCTAGCTAGAAATTTTTCTGTGGGGTACTGACACCTGCTGGGGGCAGTCCTATATGTAATTACCTACTGCAAGAGCCCTCTCTAAGTAAGATCTTATGCTACTTTATCCGAAACCCCAAGTCTGAATTTTGCTAGGTCCTGAGGAGCTAAGCATGCAGGTGATGGGAGCACAAGCTGGGATGAACCAAGGACCCATTGTCATATGAAATTAGCTTCGAGACAGAAGAGGAACAGGAGCATCCACCGACAAACGCTGTAGTAATGGGAACCAGATCTGCCTGGGCCACAAGGGAGCTATCAGGATCATGATAACTTTCTCTGATTGAGCTTTGAGGAGTACCCTCTATATCAGGGAGAAGGGAGGAAAGGCATAAAGGAACCTTATCTTCTAGGATAGGGACAATGCGTCTTGCCAGAAAGTGCCAGGCTCTGAATCTAGTGAGCAAAAACTGGGCAGTTTTGTCTTGGATCGAGATGCAAACAGATCTAGTTCTGGTGTTCCCCACATGGCAAACAAGCTGTCCGCTACGCTTTGCAGTAGGGCCCACTTGTGGATTAGGGGTCTTGACCTGCTGACAGAATCCGCTAACACTTTCAGGGAGCCTGGAACATGAAACACTGAGATACTGAGGTGATTCACCATCACCCAATCCCACACCCTCATAGCCTCCCGACAGACAGGATAAGAGTGACTGCCTCCCTGTTTGTTAATGTGAAACACTACTGAGGTTTTGTCTGCCTGTAATCAGAGGTGGACTGGGATTAAAACTGAAGCCAGAGCGTGAAGCGAGTAAAAAACTGATCTCAACTCTAGCACACTGATGTGAAGGTTCTCCTCCAATTGGGACCACAAACTTTGTGTTCTGTGGTTCACCAAATGAGTGCCCCCTCCTGTCCATGAAGCATCTGTGGAAAGGATCTGTTTGGGAGGTTCAGGTCAAAATGGAAGTCCCTTCAGAAGATTCTGTGGAGAAATCCACAGAGTTCGACAGATTGGCTCCATGATCCCTACAGGCATCTCTAGATAGTCCCAGCTCTGGTCCTATTGGACACACAGCGTCCACTGGATTGTGCACATGCGTAACCGCGTGAATGGGACCGAGACAATGGCTGTGGCCATGTGGCCTAGCAGCCGAAGAATGATCCAGGCAGGACTGTAGAGGCAAAACAGATGTGGGTGGCCAATTCCTGGATGCATTCCGCTCTGTCTGGGGGAAGGAAGGCCCTTCCTAAGGAAGTATTCTAGAGAGCTACTATGAGCTAGAGTCTCTGGGATGGGAAGAAAATAGACTTTTCTGGGTTCACTGTGATGCCCAGGCACTAACAGATCATTAGGGTGTTGTATGGCCTCCACAAAGAGAGACCTTGATGGAGGATGGAGCTAACAGTAGCAAATCATCCAAGTAGGGGAACACAAAGTAACCCATTCTGCAAAGGGTCGTGGCTACAACATAAAACACCATGAAAAATCTGGGGGCAGAAGAGAAATTGAAGGGGAGGACCTTCCTTCGAACCTGAATCTCAGGAATGTCAGATGGGTTTTGGTGATCATAGAAACATAGAATCTGATGGCAGATAAGGACCACTTGGCCTACCTAGTCTGCCCATTTCCCAACCTAATGGATAAACTGCAGATCCCAGTTAACCAGCAGCCTACTTCCTCCTCCTCCTCCTACCCCCCACTAGAATTGCCTTGTGTCTGTCCCATGCATTCTTGAATTCCCCCACAGTTTTTGATGACCTCCTCAGGAAGGCCGTTCCATGCATTTACAACCCTCTCTGTGAAGAAATACTTCTTCATTACCTCCAAGCCGTCCCCCCTCTATCTTCAAATTGTGCCCCCTTGTTCTTGCACATCTCTTTCTGAAAGATACTACCCTCTTGGACTTTGTTGATTCCCTTGCGGTATTTGTAAAATGCTATCATGTCCCCCTCCTCCCTCCTTTCCTTGCGGCTATACATCTTAAGCTCCTTTAGTCTTTCTTCACATGTCTTCTGGTGCAGACCCTGCACCATTTTGGTTGGCCTCCTATGGACAACCTCCACCCTCTCTGTCTTTGCAGAGATGGGGTCTCCAGAACAGTACACTGTACTCCAGATGTGGTCTTACCAACTTTTCTCTACAGAGGGACAACTTCCTGTTTTCTACTGGTAATGCCTCTCCCTATGCAACCCAATATCCCCCAACCCTCCTTACTGCCTTCTCACATTGCTTGCTCACCTCTAGGTCATCTGATATGACTACCCCCAGGTCCTTTTTCATTTTTGTTGTTGTCAGTATGTCACCCCCCATTGCGTACTCTTCCCCTGGGTTTTTGTTTCCCAGGTACATTACTTTGCACTTCTTTGCCTTGAACCTAAACTGCCATACATTTGACCATTCCTCCAACCTTGCCAAGTCCTTTTTCATCCTTTCCACCCCACTTTGCGTATCAGCACCGTTGCAGATCTTTGTGTCATCTGCAAAGAGACATACTTTTCCTTCCAGTCCCTCTGCAATGTCACTTACATAGACATTAAAAAGAACCAGCCCCAGTATTGAACCCTGTGGTACCCCACTAGTAGCCCCCCTTTCTTCACTGTGGACACCATTTACTATTACTGTATGTGTCCTGTTGTGCAGCCGGTGTTTTACCCAGGCTACCACCCTGGGACCCACTCCCAGGCTGGCTAATTTGTTTATTAATCTTTTGTGCGGGACTGTGTCAAATGCCTTGCTAAAGTCTAGGTAGGCTATGTCCACAGCCTCTCCCTAGTCTACTACTTTGGTCACCCAGTCAAAGAAATCAATTACATATATCTGACATGACCTTCCCACTATGAATCCATGCTGCCTTTGGTCCTGTGCCCCACTGGCCTCTAGGTACTCAACAATGCTTTCCTTCAGAAATGATTTCATCATTGTCCCTACTACTGAGGTCAAACTAACAGGTCTGTAGTTTCCTGCCTCCGTCTTGCTCCCACTTCTGTGAAGGGGAATCACATCTGCCCTCCTCCAGTCCTCAGGTACCACACCATCCTCCCATGATATATTAAAAAGGGTAGTCAGTGGTGTTACTAGTTCTTCCCTTAGTTCTTTTAGAATTCTGGGATGAATCCCATCAGGCCCCATTGCTTTATCCACCTTCAGTTTTAAAAGTTCTTTCAGAACCCTTTCATCTGCATAAGGACTAATATCAACCCCCTATCCAGAGTGCTTCAATTGACTGGATTAGGTATCTCCCCCAGTTCTTCCACTGTGAAAACTGAGCAGAAGTATTCATTCAGTATCCCTGCTTTTTCACTGTCACTCTCTGCCCAACCACCCTCCTCTTTATTCAGCCTCAGTATCCATGCCTTAGTCTTTCTTTGCTCCCTAATGTACCTATAAAAGGTTTTATCCCCCTTCTTAACTGAGTTGGCTATCCTTTCCTTGGTTTGGGCCTTTGCTATTCTGACTGCCTTCCCCGCTTCCTTCTGCTTTAACTGGTACTGTTCTGTCCTGCTCCTTCTGTGTTTCCTTATATTTACTAAATGCTATCCTTTTCTTCCCAACCTTCCCCGCCACTTTTTTTGAGAACCATAGTGGTTTTCCCTTTCATTTGAATTTGTTTATTTTCTTCACACTAAGGCTTGTCGCCTCTAAGATGGTGGTTTTGATGTTTCCACATTGTTACTCCACCCCACCTTCTTGCCTGTTTGCTAGGGCTTTTCTGAGGTACTCTCCCATTTTGACAAAATCAGCCCTCCTGAAGTCCAGTACCTTCATTTCTGTATGGCTTGACTCTATAGCCAAGTTGATCGTGAACCACACAGTTTGGTGGTCACTTGTTCCCAGATGGCTACCCACTTCTAGATCGGAGATCATCTCTATGTACCCATTGGAGTGTACCAGGTCTAAGATTGCTACCTCCCGAGTGGGTTCAAAAACTAGCTGTCTGAGGCTTGCCCCCTGTAGGGAATTGAGAATGGCCCTGCTCTTGTATGTGGCTGCAGCAAAGGTGCTCCAGTTAACATCTGGCATATTTAGGTCCCTCATCAGCAATATCTCCCCTTTCTCTGACATCCTAAGGATGCCTTCCATCATTTCCTTGTCTATTTTCTTCCCGAGATGGGGGTCTGTATACAACTCTTCTGCAGATTGTGGTGCCATTTACAGTCTTCAGGGTGATGGGTGACCCACAATGCCTCCTCTCCTCCTTTTTTACCCTTTAGTTCTGTTGCTTTGATCCCCCTTACATAGAGAGCTACTGCTCCTCCTCTTCTACCCTCCAAGTTCCTCCTGTAGATTGTGTACCTTGGTATGTTGGCATCTCAGTCATGGTGCTCTGTGTACCATGTTTCTGTGACTGTCACAATATCCAGACAGCTGTCTTCCATCAAGGCTTCCATTTCAGGGAGCCTTTTACCAGACTACGGGCACTGGTACTCCTTACCCTCCATTTTTTTATGGCCTTATTTCTTTTTGCCCCATCACTGTCCTTACTGCCTTTGACTTTTTCTCCATTTACCCCTGCCCTTCTCCCTATCAATTGCTCTGTCTTGTTTACCTATCTAGTTTACCTCACTAACTACCCTGATTTTTTGGAAGGGGCTAGGATTTCCCTTCTTTTCAGTGCCTCCCCCTTGGCTAGTTTAAATGCTTGCCAATGAAGCATTTAAACCTGTCACCTAGGATCCTGGTTCCCCTCCTTGACAGATGCAGACCTTCATGCCAGTATAGGCCTGCATCCCACCAGGTAGAGCCTCAGTCCCCAATGAAGCCAAATCCATGTGCTCTGCACCAGTTTTTCAACCACTCATTGAATTCCATGGTGCGGATTACCCTAGCCTCATCCATGCCATAGGCAGATAGCAATTCTGAGAAAGTTACAGTGTGTGCTACTTGTCTAAGGCCCCTCCCCAACTCCATAAACTCCTGTTGTACTGCTCTGAACCCATTCTCAGCCAGGTCATTTGTCCTTAGGTGGATAATGATATCCAGCTCACTTCCCCTTGTGAGAAAGTTACTGTGTGTGCTACTTGTCTAAGGCCCCTCCCCAGCTCCACAAACTCCTGTTGTACTGCTCTGATCCCATTCTCAGCCAGGTCATTTGTCCCTAGGTGGATAATTATATCCAGCTCACTTCCCCTTGCAGCTGCTCCCACGATCCTGAGGATTAGTTTCATGTCCCTCCAAGCCATGGCGCCGGGCAGCACCTTACCTCCCTTTCCCCTCCCTTCCCCAGTTCCATGTAGTTGATTTTCCTCTATACAGCTTAGCTATAAGCTTTTTTAAACTTGAAGTTGCAGAAACATTTGCATCACACTGTTAGTAAAAAATAAAGAAAAGGTTACAATTTATGTTCTCTATTGTCTTCATTAGCTGGTTTTGTGCGATTTTCTATGCCTTGACTGCTCGTACACTATAAAAGACTGTATGAGCAGTCATAACCAAACAAGGATATTCTTGTTTCTTTGGTAATCCTTGAGGTATTCTGTTACCACAGTAACCTCCCGACACAAGAATACACTTGTGTATGACTGCTTATACACAATTCTCTATGTTACCCTGTTTATTATCCTATTATAGAATGAGGGACCAATTAAAAAGGAAAACCTGTCCCAAATTGTCCCCATTCCAGAGGTATCTGTATATCATGAACAAATTACTCACCACAGTAATGTTGTTTCTTCTAATGGAGTTTTGATGTATTCTGACTATTGCAGTTAGCCCCAGCACTTGTACTGCTCCAGAGAGGAAAGAATCAGCTCTATGAAGAAGCATTGAACGTTGAGCTCAAGCTCGGTTCTCAAACCTGTTACTGGTACTTTCTAATGTAGCCGTCAGACTCTTACAAGCACTATACTAATAGCTATAGAAATCATTTTAAAATTTTGCCATAGGCCACAAATAGTTGGGTCCAAAAGAATCAAGTCAAGTACCCAAGAAGAATCTTATGTAGATAATGAAACTAACAACAATAAACAACTCAAAAAACACCCAAACTAAATAGGATGGGTGAAGAAAATACAGTTATGTAAGAACTTACCATAACAGTAGATCTTCGAGAGAGGTTCTTGCGGTAGGTAATTACATATAGGACTGAAGCCAGCAGGCATCAGGACTCCACGGAAAAATGTCTAGCTAGCAGTCTCTGGCAGGGGACCATCCCCACATCAGGTGACTGATGTCAGTATAAAGGGGCGGACCCCCATGCCCGCCTTCCTGTTCTTTCCTGCCAAAGGCCCAAAGGTGAGACGAGAGAGAAGTGGATATTTCCCATCCTGGAAAAGGAGCTGAAAAAGTTTAGGGGGACGGAGGGTGGGAAGGTATTACCTACTGCAAGAGCCTCTCTCGAAGATCTACTGTTACGGTAAGTTCTTACATAACTGTACCATCTTACTTCGAGAGGGCTCTTGCAGTAGGTAATTACATATAGGACTGAGTCCCAAGCAGTCTGGAACAAGGAGAAGCAAACGGGAGGAGGAAAACTACTCAGGAGTAAATCCTCTGACTGTGAAGGCCTTAGGAAAGGAGGCCTTGCAGAACAGCCAACCCGAAGCCCGCTCTACGGTGAGAGGCAATGTCCAAACTGTAATGTTTCATAAAGGTATGGACAGAAGTCCAAGTAACGGCTGCACAAATGTCAGCCGCTGACACATTCTTGAAACAAGTCACAGAGGCAGTGACCCCTCAGGTGGAGTGGCCTCTGATCTGACCCGGCAGGGTCTTGTTGTAGTTGTCATAACAGAAAGTGATACAATGAGTCAACCATTTAGATGGACATTGCTTAGAAACAGCATTGCCTTCTCTTTTATGGGCAAAAGAGACAAACAGTTGATCAGTCTTTCTGAGATACTTTGTCCTGTTGGTGTAGTATCTCAGAATCCGGTGAATGTCCAAAGTATGCAGGAGGTACTCCCCTTGATTGGAGTGCTGTGTAAAGAAAGCAGATAACTCTATGGACTGATTCAGCGTAGATTCCACTACCACCTTGGGGAGAAACTTAGGGTTGGTATGCAGAGCCACACGTTCCTTGTGAAATATCAAATATGGGATTTTACACATCAGGGCCTGGAGCTTGGAAATCCTCTGAGCAGAAGTAATTGCCACGAGGAAGAGAGTCTTCTATGAGAGGAACTTCAGGTCTGCTGAGGTTGCCGGCATGAAAGGAGGCAGAGTAAACTTCTCAAGGATAAAATTCAAATCCCAAGGAGAGGCAGGAACCTGGATAGGGGGTTTCAGGTGGAGGACCCCTCTAAGGAAGGTCTTGAGACCTTCAGCTGAGCAAATGTCCTGTCTGCAAAAGGGACATGGTAGGCCGAGATGGCCACTATGGGAACCTTCAGAGATGAATGACTGAGACCCAGATCAAAGAGGTGTCACAAGTAATCAAGAAGCCACCCAACAGAGCATGAGAAAGGCCCCAAATCTTTTGAAGCAGCCCAGATAGTGAACAGTTTCCATTTCATGGCATAGGTAGATCTAGTGGAGGATTTCCTGGTATCCACCAGAATCTCAACCACTCTAGGGGAAACCCCAAATCGGGCTTGAGCTATGTCTGCAGGAGCCACACGTGCAACTGAAGGGACCTGAGGCCTGGATGGACTAGGGTCCCCTGATCCTGGGTCAGCAAAAGCCACGACAGAGGAAGAGGAAGAGGAAGTTCCTCTGAATACTGTTGCAGAAGGCAGAGTCAAACTTGCTTGGGCCAGAAAGGGGCGATTAGTATCATTTGAGCTCCTTCTGAACTGAGTTTCTGTAAGATCCTTGGAATCAAGGGGATCGGGGGAAAGCATAGATGAATCTGCCCTTCCAATCTAGAGACAGAGCGTCTCTCCAAAAAATGTCACGCCCTGGAGCGAGCAAGCAGAAGTTGGGAAGTTTTGCATTGAGTGGGGATGCGAACAGGTCTACCTGTGGTGCTCCCCAACATAGGAGGATATCGTCTGCTACCCCCTGATCCAGTTCCCACTCGTAAGCGTGAGCAGATGATCGACTTAGATGGTCTGCCAACCTGTTCTCGACTCCCGGGATGTGAATTGTCGTGAGGTGAAGATTGTGCCACACTGCCCACTCCCAAACTTGCATTGCCTCCCTGCAAAGTGAGTAAGAATGAGTTACTCCCTGTTTGTTGATGTACCAGTCTATGCACATGTTGTCTATCTGTACAGCTAGCTGCCCGGGAAACAGATGCAGATGCAGAGCCTGAAGAGCATACAGCACAGCCCAAAGTTCAAGCACATTGATGTGTAGAGATTTCTCATGCCTGGAACAGGAGCCCTGGGTCTTAAGGCCCGATATGGGATCCTCAACCCTCGCCCGATGCATCTGTAGTCAGTGTCTGGGAGGGGGGAGAAAGACAGAAGGGAACTCCCCGCAAAGGTTCTCCTGAACCATCCACCATTGTAAGTCCCGAGCCATAGGAGTGGAGACCAGAACCAGTTGATCTAGGTCATCCACCAGCTGATCCCATTGAAACCGAAGCATCCACTGAGAAATTCTCATGTGGAGCCGAGCGTGAGGGACTGTCGGAATCACAGCCACCATAAGCCCGAGGAGGCAAAGGACCGACTTTGCGCTAACCCACCTGCAGCTGGACAACAGGCTGACCTGAGCCTAGAGTGAGGCCGCCCTGTCCAGTGACAGGAATGCCATGCCAGAGGTCATGTCCAGGATCACCCCAATAAACTGGAGCCTCTGGGACAGAATCAAGTGGGACTTGGTCTGGTTGACGGTAATATCCAGGCAGGCAAAAACCTGCAGGGTAAGGGAAAGGAAGCACAGGAGTTCCTCCCTGGATGGGGCCGCCAGGAGCCAATCGTCCAGGTATGGGAAAACCTGCACCCCCTTGGTACACAGGTAGGCCACTACCACTGAAAGGCCTTTGGAGAACACTCGGGGCACAGAGAAAAGACCAAATGGGAGGGCCTTGAACTGGTAGTGGTCCCCCTGGAATGCAAAATGTAGGTATTTGTGGTCAGAAGGGTGAATAGGGATATGCAGGTAAGCATCCTGCATATCAAGAGCACATAGCCACTGTCCCAGCTGAAGGAGGGGCAGAAGGCCCTGCAGAGAGAGCATTCTGAACCTTTTGTACTCCAGGAACAAGTTCATGGAGCTGAGATCGAGAATCAGCCTCACATTACCAGACTTCTTTGGGACCAGGAAGAAATGGGAATAGTACCCTGTCACCCGAAGGTGGGGAGAAATGGGTTTTATCACCTCCTTCATGAGAAGAGCGGAGATTTCTTCCTGAACCAGAAGATGATGTTCCAGGGAGTAAGATGACCTGGGGGTAGGTTTTTGAGGAGGTTTCTGAAGAAACTTTAATGAGTGTCCCTCTGCAATCAGCTGGAGTACCCAAGCATCTGAAGTCACCCTCTCCCAACCCAGTAGGTGGAGGGAGACTCTCCCTCCTACCTGTTCCTCTGGAAATATCAGAGGCTGTGGGAGAGGGAAGGAGTCAGGTGGTGTGAGGCAGTGTCGCCGCTGAAGCCCCCGCTGCCTTTTTGGGTGGGGGGGGCTTGGCAGCCGGAAGGGCCCCACGTTTATTGGCCCTCTTTCCCTGAGGTTTCACTTTTTGCCAATTATGTCTCTGAAAAGGATGACGCTGAGCTTGAGAGGGTTTGTACATGAAGTCAACGGACTTCAGTGCAGTACCCTTCTCCTGCAGATTGGTGATGATGTCCTTGACATCTCCACCGAACAAACCCACAGCGAAAGCCGAGCTCCTACCGGCAGCGTCCACTGCATCGTATATGGCACAAAGCATGTGCCGACTGCCCAAACATGCAGACCGGACTAAGTCAGCCACTTCCTGCTTCATCTCAGGCTCAGGAAGGGAGTCCAATTTAGATTCCACCTCACTAAGGATAGCCTTCTGGTAATCCCCCATATGACCAACATAATTCAGGGTCCTGATACCCAGAGTGGAAGAAGCATAGACCTTCTTTCTGAACTGGTCCAGAAGGTGGGATTTGTGCAGCGAGTTTCTTAAGCTGTGAATCCAGCTCCAAGGAATGCCACTGATGAACCTCCTGGATTTTACGTAGCAACTCCATAAACGAAGGATCCTCTGGAGGTGACTTTGGAGAAGTCCTCGGCCTGGGCTTATCCAGATAGCAGGGCTTGTCATCCAGGTCGGAATGACCATCGGAGTCATCCAAGGTCTCCGAGGAGGAGAAAGAGGAAGAAGAAGAAGAAAAAGCCGACTCCCCCTCCCGAGGCGGGGGAGGAACGGACCCCTTGGGGAGTGTATCCTGCCTCGCTCTGGAACCGGAAGGGTCACCTCTGGTATCCGGCGGAGGGGATGTAGTCTCTTGTCTCAGATGTAGGGGTTCCAGAACTGGGACCAGCGTCAGAAGATGGTTCTACCTCCCTGGTGAGCTGAGCTTTGGCCTCAGCCCACCAGGAGGCTAGAGTCTCCTTCAAATCCACTGGCGGCTGAGGGGGTGGTGGAGGAGGAGGGGGATACAGATATTGGGGATAGCCATATTACACTTATCCATACCCTGACGGTGGAAAACTCTGCTTCGGGTATTGAGGCACCGTGTACTGTGGCTTCTGGTACTGAGGCACCGGACACTGCGGCCCCGGGCATGACAGAGTTGGATACCCAGGGGCCGGGGGTCTGCAGGGGCAGATGGCCCAGAAGGATGCCTGGCAGTCAGGCCAGGAATAGGAGGCCCGGTGGGTGGCAGGCCCAATGTAGGGATGGCATCCGGGACAGGAAGAGGCATGTCACCCAGCAACGGCAAGACCGGCACCGGCAACCGAGGGACCGACATCCAGTTGTCTGGCCTGGCAGGAGAGAGACCTGATGGGAGCATACCAAGATACCCTGCATCACCCGGAGAAGGAGGGGAAAAGTCCCCGGGGCTAGGCTGAGGAGACGTTGGGTCCTCAGAGGGCAGTGAACGCTGCAGGGAGCCGGGGACATCGGGCACAATAGGGTCCAGTGTCGACTCCGAGTGATCAGAGGGGCTGACATTTGACTTACCGGTGGAGTCCGGGCGGATGTTGGAGGAGCCGTCATTCAACTTAGTGGAACCATTGCCTGAGGCAGGCCGCGATAGGGGTGTGGCCTGGTCAGGCAGCTTAGGGACCATGCACTGCCCCACAGGGTACAGCAACTTAGCGGCCTTCTAAGGGCGGATGTCAGAGGAGCTGACGTCCGGCTGACTGGAGCCACTAGCACCAGTAGGCCATGCAGTGGGGGCCTTGCTGGGAGTAGAATCTCCTTTAGCCCGGAAGAGCCCGAAGAGTCCAAGCACCAGCCAGATGGGTGGGCCAACGCCATCTTGGAAGCCTCCAAGATGGCCATAGAGAGATCCCTGGAGTGGGACATTACTTTTAACATGGCAACTCCTGCAGTCGCCGGTCGAGGGAAGAGGAGTCGGTCCAGGTGCTTCTCCTTGTTTCTTTTCTCAGTGACCATCGGGGGAAGTTGAGGCCTGATGAAGCTTCTTCATCTCCTTCTCCATGGAGGACATTTTCTTTTTAAGTATGTGTGCCTCCAGGGACCGCTGCCTTGGTCTGAAGGTGGTGGCGTTGAATTTCAGGCAATGCTGGCACTTCTCCATGGGGTGCTCCAGGCCTAGACAGAAGAGGCACTGGGAGTGGCCGTCCTGGTGCCCGAGTTGGGCACTGCATGAGTTGCACTTATTCTTGTGCTCGGTGGGTGTAGGGGACAACATACACCACCAAAATAATCGCAAAATTCGAAAAAATCAAAGAAAACCGACAGTAGAACTACCAACAGACTGACGAGCAGTTGAACTTAACCACAAGGTGCTGCATGAGCTAACAGTGGGAAAGAACTGGAAGGCAGGTGTGGGGGACCGCCCCTTTATACTGACGTCGCATGACGTCAGTCACCTGACGTGGGGATGGTCCCCCACCAGAGACTGCTAGCTAGAAATTTTTCCGTGGGGTCCTGACGCTTGCCAGCTTCAGTCCTATATGTAATTACCTACTGCAAGAGCCCTCTTGAAGTAAGATCAGGGGGTACACCTCTGGGGTGCCACACTGTATCTGTCAACCCAAAGCCCAAAACAACCAAGTTCTGAGAGGGGAGGCAGGGAGGGAGGTCAGAATACAGCAAGACTCCATTAGAAGAAACATTACTATGGTGAGTAATTTTTTCTTCACACAACATGAAGTCTTGCTGTATTTTGACTATTGCAGACTACCAAGCAGTTCACCCCAGAAGAGGGGATACAGAACCTACTTTGGAAACAGCATCTGCCATACTGCTGTGCCAAACATATAATCACTTCTAGACTGGATGTCACGGGAGTAATGCTTGGTGAATGTGTGAACAGTTTTCCAGGTGGCCGCTTTACAGATCTCTGATAGAGGAATATCCCTAGCAGCTGCCACGTAGGCAACTGTACCTCTGGTTGAGTGTGCCTCAGGCCTGAGAGAGGCTCCTTCACCAATTTTGTGTAACAAAACTGAATGCAAGAAACAATCCACTTGGCAATAGATCTTTTAGTGACAGGTTTACCCTTTCCCACTTCATCATATGTGAGAATCAACTGGGTATAGTCCTTCCGGTAGGCCTTAGTATGGTCTATATAGTGACTAAGTGCCCTTTTAACATCCAGACTGTGCAATCTTCATTCACCTGAAAAAGAATAGTCAGTTTAAAAACAGGTAAAGACAGATTGGTTAAGATGAAAATCTGAAACCACTTTTGGAAGACATTTTCTATTGGTTCTAAGGACCACCTTATCCTTATGAAAGGAAATAAAGTCAGGTTTCACTGGCAAGGCCTGTAATTCACGGATCCTCCTGGCAGAAGTAATGGCCACCAGGAACACAGTCTTCCAAGTCAAGTACTTTAGCTCGGCTGAAGATAAAGGTTCAAAGGGGGGCTTCATAAGCTGTGCAATACAGATGTTCAGGTCCCAAGCAGGTGTAGGCTTCCTAAAGGGAGAATTAAGATGAACCAGGTTGCTAGCCTTTGGAAGACAGAAATCTTACTTGTAGAGCAGAAAGCAACTAACTTAAAGATGCTACCATTTTCTTACTAATTTAACACTTCTATCTCAACAGGTGTCAGTGTCTGTTGAGATTAAGCAGACAGATACTTTATTAGAAGTAGAAGGGTCTTATTTAGGGTTAAAAAGAAAAGAAAGAAAGTCAGTGTCTGTTCTGTGCTGTGAAGGGTACTGTATCAACTTACTTTGCCAAATCAGTAGGAAGAGAGAGAGCTTAATTGGGGGGTGTGGCTTAGATAATATAAAAGCTGGTGACTCCAATTACAACTTCCTGTTGCTAGCCTTTTTTCTTACTATTTGCCCTCCACCCACCCACCTTAAGTCAGTTCTACTTTTATAGCCACTGGATTTGACTGACAACAGGAACTTCCTGTTTGGCAGTAGGAAGGGAAAGATCATAGAGAAACATTAGTTTTGTCAACCCTACAGGAAAAAAGTAGCTTGCTCTCCCCTCCAGCTGCTGGTGGTCTGACACTGAGCAAGGAAGAAGGAGGCTACTAAAGAATATAGGAAGTTGCTGTCCCAGAACATGAAGGGTGAGAGTTGTATGGAGAGGAGAGAGTAAGCATACAGAGAAACAGGAGAAGGGACACAAAATAAGACATGATAGGAGTGGTGCAGTGCAATGGCTGTGGGGTGGCAGTGTTCCAGGAGACATTCTGGAGGCTGCGATGCTGCCCTATTTGCAGGCACCTCTCTGATCTGAAGGAGGAGGTTGCCAGTCTCCAGGCTAACCTGGCTAGGATTCATGAAACCTCCTTCCCCTCCCAGGGACCACCAGGGCCAATGCCACTACCTCAGAGGTTGCCAAGAAAGAGGAAAGGCTGGACCAGGGTGGCCTCAGGGAGGGAGAGGGTGGTGGAACAGAGTTGCATCCCTCCAGCTGCACCTCACCACAATTCATATGCTCTTCTGGTGGACAGTGGTTCCTCTTTGGAGGCATCTGCAGTGGAGACCAAGGAGGATGCTGGGAACCTTCAAAAAGGAGACCCACAGGAGGGTGGCATGGGACCCAACAGGGGAAGGAAACAACTCCTGGTCAGGGACTCAATCATTAAGGGTGTAGAATTGGGGGAGGAAGAGGAGAGGGAGGTAAGGTGCTTGCCTGGTGCCGTGGCTTGGAGGGACAGGAAGTGAATCTTCAGAATCATGGGAGCAGCGGTACGAGGGAAGGAGCTGGATGTCATTGTCCCCTAGGGACAAATGACCTGGCTAGGAATTGGATCAGAGCAGTGCAAGAGGAGTTTGTAGAGTTGGGGAGGGGCCTTAGACAAGTAGTGCATATGATAACCTTCTCAGAGGTGCTGCCTGTCTATGGCAAGGGTGACACTACGGTACTCCTATCCAGGGAATTCAATGAATGGTTGAAAAACTGGTGTGGAGCTCAGGGTTTTGGCTTCATTGGGGACTGGGGAGCCATATGTAGGGATGCAGACCTATACTGGCTTGATGGTCTGCATCTCTCCGGGGGGGAGCCAGGATCCTAGGTGAGAGGATTAAATGCTTCATTGGCAAGCATTTAAACTAGCCAAGGGGTGAGGCATTGAAAAGGAGCAGGAAAATCCCAGCATCCCCTCACAAAACATGGTAATTAGTGGGTAAGCACCAAGGTAGAGAAGTCATTAGGGAGCAGGACAGAGGTAAATGTAAAAAAAGACAAAGGCAGTAAGGACAGGGATGGGGCTAATAGGGGTAAGGCCATCAAAAAGTGGAGGGTGTTGAGTACCAATGCTCATACTCTGTGTAACAAGCTCCCTGAACTAGTGACCTTGATGGAAGAGGGTTGCCTGGATATTGTGGCAGTCACAGAAACATGGTACACAGAGAACCATGATTGGGATGTCAACATATCAGGATACATAATCTACAGGACAGATGGGGGGGTTAAAGAGGAGTAGGAGTAGCTCTCTATGTAAAGGAAGGGATCAAAGCAACAGAACAAAAGAGAAACAAGGAGCAGATGAGGAACTCTGGGTCACCCTGGTGAAAGGAAATGACACCACAATCTGCATGGGGGTTGTAAACAGACCCCCATTTCAAGGGGAAGGAAAGGACAAGGAAATGATAGAAGGCATCCTTAGAATGGCAGAAAAAGGTGAGATATTGTTGATGGGGGACCTGAATATGCCAGACGTTAACCTTTGCTGCAGGCACATCCAAGAGCAGGGTCATTCTTGATGCCCTATAAGGGGCATGCCTCAGACAGCTAGTATTGGAACCCACTCGGGAGGGAGCAATCTTAGACCTGGTACTCTCAAATGGGGACAGAGAAAGAATCTCTGATTTAGAAGTGGGTAGCCATCTGGGAACAAGTGACAATCAAACAGTGTGGTTCACGATAAACAAAGCCATAAAATTAAGCCATACAAAAGCAAGAGTATTGGACTTTAGGAGGGTTGATTTTGGGAAAATGAGTGAGTGCCTCAGAAAAGCACTAGCAAACAGGCAAGAAGGAGGGTGGAGGAACAGGGAGAGTAATCAAAACAGCTATCACAGAGGCAACAAGCCTTTGTGTAAAGCAAATCAACAAAACACAACGAAGGAAAAATGCTATGGTTCTCAAAAAGAGGTGGCAGGAAGGTTAAGGAGAAAAGGATAGCATTCAGGAAATATAAGGAAACACAGAAGGAGCAGGACAGAGAACTCTATCAGTTAAAGCAGAAAGAGGCTGGGAAGGCAGTCAGAATAGCAAAGGCCCAAACTGAGGAAAGGATAGCCAACTCTGTTAAAGAAGGGGATAAGACCTTTATAGGTACATTAGGGAGTGAAGAAAGACCAAAGGAGGGATACTGAGGTTTAATAAAGGGAGGAAATGGGCAGAGGGTGACAGTGAAAAGCAGGATACTGAATGAATATTTCTGCTCAGTATTCACAAAGGAAGAGGACGTGAGGTACCTAAACCAAACAAGAGAAACACTCTGAAGATGGGGTCGATACCAGTCCATTTATAGAAGAAAGGGTTCTGAAAGAACTAATAAAATTGAAGGTGGACAAAGCAATGGGGCCTGATGAGATTCACCCAAGAATTCTAAAAGAACTAAGGGTAGAACTAGTGACACCGCTTGACTACTCTTTAACAAATCATGGGAGAATGGGTTTACCTGAGGACTGGAGGAGGGTGGATGTGATTCCTCTCACAAAAGTGGAAGCAGGACAGAGGCAGAAAACTACAGACCAGTTAGTTTGACCTCAGTGATAGGGAAAATGATGGAATCACTTCTGAAGGAAAGAATTGTTGAGTACCTAGAGGCCAGTGGGCACAGGACCCAAGGCAGCATGGATTCACGATGGGAAGGTCATGTCAGATGAATCTAATAGATTTCTTTGACTGGGTGACCAAAGTAGTAGACCAGGGAAGGGCTGTGGACATGGCCTACCTAGATTTTAGCAAGGCATTTGATACAGTCCCACACAAAAGATTAAAACACAAGTTAGCCAGCCTTGGAGTGGGTCCCAAGGTGGTAGCCTGGATAAAAAAAATTGGCTAGACAACAGGATGCAAAGGGTAGTAGTAAACAGAGTCCACAGTGAAGAAAGGAGGATTACTAGCAGGGTGCTGCAGGGTTTGGTGCTGGGACCGGTCCTTTTTAATGTCTTTATAAGTGACACTGCAGAGGAACTGGAAGGAAAAGTATGTCTCTTTGCAGACGACACAAAGATCTGCAACAGGGTTATTACACATGATGGAGTGGAAGGGATGAGAAGGGACTGGGCAAGGGTAGAGGAATGGTCAAATGTATGGCAGCTCAGATTCAATGCAAAGACATGCAAGGTAATGCACTTGGGAAACAAAAACCCAGGGGAAGAGTACACAGTGGGGGGTGAGATACTGACAACAGTAAAAATGGAAAGGGACCTGGGGGTAATTACGTCAGATGACCTAAAAGGTGGGCAAGCAATGTGAGAAGGCAGTAAGGAAGGCTAGGGGGATACTGGGATGCATATGGAGAGGCATCAATAGTAGAAAACAGGAAGTTGTTATCCCTCTGTACAGACAGTTGGTGAGACCCCATCTGGAGTACTGTGTGCAGTTCTGGAGACCCCATCTCCGCAAAGACATAAAGTGGAGGCTTTCCAGAGGAAGGCAACCAAAATGGTGCAGGGTCTGCACCAGAAGACATATGAAGAAAGACTAAAGGAGTTTAATATGTATACCCTTGAGGAAAGAAGGGAGAGAGGGGACATGATAGAAACTTTCAAGTACCTCAAGGGAATCAACAAAGACCAAGAGGGTAGCATCTTTCAGAAAAAGAGATGTGCTCAGAGGTAATGTGAGGAAGTATTTTTTCACAGAGAGGGTTGTGGAGGCTGTTCCATGGAACAGCCTCTCTGAGGATGTTGTGGCATCAAGAACAGTGGGGGAATTCAAGAATGCATGGGACAGACATAAGGCGGTCCTGTTGAGGGGGTAGGAGGAAGTAAGCTGTTGGTTAACTAGGATCTGCAGCTTATCAGTTAGGTAGGAAAATGGGCAGACTAGGTGGGCCAAGCGGTCCTTACCTGCCATCAAATTCTATGTTTCTGTGTTTGAAAAACTTACTGAACACAGGGTGAGAAGCCAAGGAGGGAGCCTTCCCTGCTGATAGGAAAGCAGACAGCTGCCAGATGAACTTTAAGAGTAGCAGGCATTAGGCCCAAGCTATTCAGATAAACCAGGTAGTCCAGGGCTGTAGCAATGGTGGCACTGCCTGGCTGGATATCCATCTGAGAACACCAAATAGTGAATCTTTTCCATTTGGAATTGTAAGTCTTTCTAGTAGAAGGTTTGCTAGAGATTTTGAGAATAACAACCCCTTGAGAGAGATACAATCCTGCATACTCTAAGTCTTCAAGAACCAAGCTTTGAGCCTGAGGGGTTGGAGATTGGGGGTACCAAATTATTCCCTGAGAGGAGATCAGGAAGTTGTGCCTCCTGGAAAGAAACAGGGGAAGTGTCACTGAAAGAGACAGTAGTAGTGGATACCATGGTTGTCTAACCCAGTCCAGGGCCACCAGAATCACTGTGCAGGGCCAAGACTTAATTTTGATCATTACTCTGAAAATTAAGAGGAAAGGGGAGAAGGCATAAAGGAACTTGCCTGTCCAGTCCAACAGGAGAGCATCTAGAAGCACAGACCCCAAGACTGTGGGCCTGCAACAGAAGAGAGGAAGTTGATTGTCTGGGCCTGCCAAGAGATCCATCTCTGGAGTGCCTCACCTCCTGAAAATGACCTTAAGAACATGCTGATTCAGAGTCCATTCGTAATGACTGAAATCCTGCTATGGGTGTCTGTGAGCACATTGTCCTTCCATGGGAGATGCACTGCTACCAGGGAAGTCTGAAGAGAGTAGACCAACGACCATACCTTCATGGCTTCCATGCACAAGGCTGTGGACTGAGTGCCCCGTTGCTTGTTTATGTATCACATAGTGGTGGTGTTGTCTGTTCTGTCCTGCACCACTTTTCTCTGAACTGCCTGAGAATGCTTGAAGGGTTAGAAACACTGCCCTGAGTTCCAGAAGATTGATGTGAAGGAGATACTCCTGATGAGACCAAGAGCCTTGTGCAGTGAGGTTTCATAGATGGGCTCCCCAGCCTAGGAGAGAAGCATCTGTGGTAAGAACTACTGAGGGTGTCTGGTGCAGAAAGGGAACACCCTGCATGAGATTGTCCTCCTCCAGCCACCATTGGAGAACCTGGACAAGGGTCTGGGACACTAGAATCAACCTGTTGAGGGGTTCCTTCCTCTGCAACCAGAAGGACCTGAGGTGGAACTGAATGTTCCTCATCTGAAATCTGTCTCCTGGGACCACTGCAGTGGAAGCTGCCATGTGGCATAGGAGTTGGAGGAAAATGTCTGGCTGGACGAGAAACCAAGAGTTTGAAAGAGGAAGCCAGATCTGTAAGAGCCTTTACCCTTGAGAGAGGCAGGAAAGCATTTGCTTGAATGGTATCCAAATCTAACCCTATAAAGGTGAGAAGTTGAACATGTTCTAGAATTGATTTGGCTAAATTAAGAAGAAATCCTAGAGAACCCAGAAGTCTCTGGGTAGCAGCCAGAGCAGACTTGACTTGGTCTGGTGACTGCCTTACAATTAGCCCGTTGTCTAGGTAAGGAAGCACTGAGATGCCCTGCCTTTTAAGGAAGGCTACCACCAGTGTCAGACATTTTGTGAACACCCTGGGTGCAGATGTGAGGCTGAAGGTCATAGCTCTAACCTGGTAATGGCCTGAGAGTAAATCGAACCTGAGGTGCTTTCTGTGGGAGCACCTGATAGGAATGTGGAAGTAGGCATCCTTGAGGTCCAGGGAGGCTAGCCAGTCTCTTGGCCTCAGAGAGGGAAGAATGATTACCAGAGTCATCATTTTGAATTTCGGTTTTGTGATATGTTTGTTCAGGTATCTTAGGTCTAGGATGGGTCGCCACTCCCCTGTTTTTTTTGGAGGTAAGGAAGTATCTTGAATACAAGCCTTTCCCTCTGTGTAGCAGATGTACTTGCTCCACAGCCTTTAGGAGCAGCAACTGAGAAATCGCTGCTTCTAAAGCAAGTGTTTCCAGTGGAGAGGTAGGTTTGAAGGACCTTACTCTGATTTTGGGAAGTCTTTTGAAACTGAGAGCAAGCCCTTGACTTATTACTTCCAGAACCCACTTGTCTGAAGTGACAGACTTCCAGGCCTGGAAGAAATAAGTCAAGCTGCCCCCCACTGGAAGTGAGGAGGTGACCCGGACTGACACATCAGGGTGTCTGTATGGCAGGAGCCCTAGGCTGAGAAGAGGATGCAGCCCTGCTCATCCCCCTTCTGCCTCTCCCTCTGACAAAAACCTTCTGCTGGAAAGAAGAGGAAGCCTGGACTTGGTAAAAAGGCCTCTGAAAAGGCTTGCCCCTGCCAGCCCAAGACTGCTGCTTTTGAGGAGTGGTCTGCTTCTCTTTGGCCATGCACTCATGTAGTCGGTCTTATATTCATCCATCTTTTTCATGTAAATCTCTGTTTGCTCTCCAAACAGAGAGTTGTCTGTGACCAGGAAATCCATGGCCTTAGCCTGGGTATCCTGTGATAGGCTAGTACATCTGGACAAAGCAAACCTCCACAAGGAGACAGATGAAGCCATGACTCTTGATGCCACACCATTGGAGTCCACAGCAGCATGAAATTGTACTTTGGATGCCTATACCATCTGCAGCCACTGCCTCCAGCTCCTTGGCCAGCTGGGGAGGAGCAGGTTTAGCTATCTCCAGAAATGTCACACATCTAGATTTCTGGTACCTAGCAGCATAGACCATAAAATAAGCCGGTCGATGAGTTCCAAGGATGATGCCAAGTACTGTTTCTTTGCCATGGCATCCACCTTCGTGGAATCCTTTATCTGGGGAATGAGAAGCCAAGGGGATGTTAGTGTTATCACAGGCTGCAGCCTACACCACCCCAACATGACTGCAGTCAGAATAGAGAAATTCTGTACCAGAACCTGACAACAGGTACATCTTGTCCACAGCAGGTATGGAAGATGGTATCTGAAGTTATTTTTTAGTCTGTTTCCCCAGAGATTTATGCAGGGAATAGACAGTCTGACTCTGGGACATCCATCATCTCCACATAGTCAGGTTCTTCTGTTTCCTCCACAGCTTCCACTGCTGGTAGCTGGAGTCTCTGCCACCTCTTTATAAAATTAAAAGTGTGAAGGGCACTGTCTGGGAGGGGAAATATTGGAAGGCCTGTCTGAGGAGATGTCAGGCTCTAGTGGCTCATCTAGATCTTCATATCATCTTCACTCTCAGCCTCCGGATTCCCCTCCCAATCCAACTCATAATACTCCTCCGGTTCCTTATTTTGAAGGAGCTTGGACCAATCTAACCAATCGCCGGCCAGGCGGTGTCGGTTCAGTCGGAAGCCGGCGGAGTGATTGCACAATACTTATCGCTCTTGCAATCTGTTCTGTGGTTGGGATCTGAGGAGCAGGATCTGAACCAGTCGATTTCTTTTTTGGTGGAACAGATCCTTCTGAATCCCATTTCCTTTTGCCCAAGGAGGTATCGCCCAGGCTAGAAGGCACCTCCTAAGGTTCAGTGGAAATCGAATAGGGCTGACCATCCAGGTCAGCGGATTTTGAGGCCCCTCTTTCCCAAAGCAGAGCCATTCTTTTTTCTAAAGTGGCTTTAGGGAAATTCATACATATCTGGCAGTCTTTTTTTAAGTGGTCAAACCCCAGACAATAAACACAGACGAGGTGGGGATCAGCTTTAACAAAAGCCTCCCCATACTCGGTACAGTGTTGAAATCCAGTGGGACCAGTTTTCTTCTTGGGTTTCTCAGACATTGTCTTTTCTCACAAAAAGTACCCTTAACAGATTTTACGCCAGGTACTACAAAACATTGTGGTCACCAACTGGTTCAAGGGTTGTTTAAAAAAAATGGAATAAAATGTAAATTTTTTGAGACTGAAAAGTACCAGACCACGCTCTTTAGTTCACAGAAACAAGTTTTTTAGGACAGAATTTCGGTCCCCCACCAGACTGACCATTAAGGAACTGAATAAAAACAATTTATATTACTATCTACCACTAATCACACTACCTGTACCGAAGACAGAGATTTGATGACTGAAAAATAAGAAAGCAGTAGGATTAAACCGAGCAAATAATTATACCGAACCAGCAAGGAGAAGTTCTCCGGAGCATCTTCATAGTTAGGCGGAGTAAAGAATCTGATGGTTACATTAGAATGTGCCAGTGACAGAGGTTTGAAAACTGAGTTCAAGCTCAACATTCTATGATTCTGCATAGAGTTAACGCTTTCCTCTCCGGAGCAGCTCAAGTGCTGGGGCTAACTGCAATAGTCAGAATACAGCAAGACTCCATGTTGTTTGAAATGGTCTTCACAGTACAAGGGTGTATCATGGACATGGGAAAGGAGTGCTCCAATTTATAATTTAAACATTGATTATTCGAAATGAACAGTGCTGTACTTACCTTGCGGGATTTTTTTTTTGTAGTCACAGAAACTCATCAATTTTCTATTACTTTTTTAATCCTCCATTTCCAGTCATCATCACAGATACGATTGAAATATGAACAAGAGCATCATGTGACCACTCCATTATGATTGCATAGTGACACTTCAGCAATAGTTACCAGATTTTGTTTACTTTATCGCAGAGACACAAAGCCTGAGAATCTGTGGGGGCAAAAAAAGGGGACAGAAAAACTTCTAAAGAACACAAAATGCACATTCAAAAAAATTTAGTAATAATAAAAAGCAATAAATATGTAATATAGGTAGAAATAACTTATCTAAAGATGCATCTGGTTAGATTCTCATTAAGATATTGAAATATTTATAGTGGCCACCCAAAATTAGTCCATTTTGTACATTCGTCTATAGAGAATCTGGTCTTTTGCCATACATAATATGATGCAAATATCCGGTTCTGCCAATTGCATCAATTTCCACCCAGTAGGAATATGTATATTGGTTTGACCTTCCAGCACCTTGGCACCTGCAATAGAGATTAAAATATAGATATAAAACGTAACATACAATGAAGGTGTTCACTAAATAACAAATGTACTGTAATACACGAGTGCATTATGAACATGTACATAAGATCATAAATAATGATGACAGTATTAATGAGGGAAATCAAGGGATAATGGAGGCATCATTCCCCAAGATGCCAACCTGACTGCTGGAAAGATTAAATCCACCCCCCCTCAGGTGGCATAACGACCCCGCTTTTCTGCTGCCAAGATATAGAATTCGAGGGGAAGCCGCACTAATGTTTAACACAGTTGCATCACCACCCCCAGCATTCTGCTAGTGTTATCTCTGCCTATGCAAGCCAGCTTGCCAATGACCCATCCCACACAGACCCCTCCTCTTCAATAATAGCTCCCCAGCTCCCTCCTCTTCAATAATAGCCCCCTTACACACGGCACCATCCTCCACAATATTACCCCCTCCACACACAGTCCTCTCCTCCCAAATTATACCTTACCCCTCAATCGTTTATGCAAATCATGCAAAACCGAGTCGTTGATTGTTTAGAGGCAAGAACATGTGACTGGGGTCACTGATCATGATCTACTATATCTGCACATCCTCTTGGCATAATGTCCAACCTCCCCACAATCATTTGGAGAGGGGGACCAAAGTCTCACCCACTAAAGACACCTAGAGTACAGTGTGCAGTTCTGGAAACTCTTCCTCAGAAAGGACATAGACAGACTGGAGACCGTGCAAAGGACAACTATAAAAATGATACTTGGATTCCACATCAAGGCATATGAGGAATGTCTCCATGACCTAAACACATACTTCCTGGAACAACAGAGAAGGGGGGACATGATCGAAACCTCTAGTGCGGACGAAAGGCCGAAGGGGAGAACCCAGAACTGGTAGTGCTGGTCCTGAAAATGGAAATGAAGGAACTTTCTGTGGGACTTCAGGACCTTGATATGCATATACCAGTCTTGCATATCTAAGGAACACAACCAGTCCCCTTGATGTAGCAAGGGGAATAGATTTGCAAGAGTCACCATCTGAAATCTGTGATACTTGAACAAGAGATTGAGCTGACTTACTTCCATTTCTTTGAGACCAGGAAAAACTGGGAGTAATAACCTTTGCCCCTCTGTGCCGGAGGGACTGGCTGGATGGCTATTTTGTCTAGAAGCAGCTGAATTTCCTCCTCCAGATGAGAGGCATGGGTTAGTGGACAACTGACAAATGGGGGTGGGTGAATTGTCCAGAGGGATAGAGAGAAACTACCGAGTACCCCTTTTGAATGGTGTCCAGCACCCACTGGTAATACTGGACCATTCAAGAGGGTAGAGGGCAAATCTCCCTCCTACCTTCAGGTCTGTGACTCCAGAGGAAGGTGAGGGGGAGAGACAGTGAGTCAGGTGGTGGGAGCGAAGGGGCCCTGAGCCCTGGGAGCTTTGGACTGCCTAGGGCCTTGGGGGGGGGCAGGCTGTTGAATCACTTGCCTTGGGAGAAGGACGGCTCATTTATGGGTAGTGCAGGTACCAGTAAAGAGAGTATCCATAGCCCGATGGTGGGAAGCCTGGCGTCGGGTACTGAGGCACTGGACAAGGAGGCAGTGGTCACTGCAGTGTCAGATACTGTGGAGATGGGTACTGCGGCACTGGGTAGTGCAGTGTCAGGTACCCTGGTGCCAGGTGCTCGTCCGGGGCAGAAGGTCCTGGAAAAGGCACTGCTGGCAGACGGATGGAGGAAATGGTCCAGCAGGCATCGGGCCCAGTGTAGGAGACTGTTGAATGGGTCCACGATGGTCCTGATGGAGGAATGGGTCTTCTGTTGGCAAAGGAATGCCAGAGGGTGGTGTCAGGTCTGGCATTAGTGGGTACGGAATCAGAGGGTGAACCCCTGAGAGCAGCATCTCTGAATAGTTGGCCTCAACCAGGGAAGGAGGGCTAAAATCCCTGGGTGTGAACTGAGGGGACACGGGGACCTCAGTGGGCAACAGGGTTATCCCTTGTGGAGAGCCTAGGTCATCAGGCATGATAATAGGGTCTGACACAGGCAGGATGCCAGAGCAGTCATCAGAGGAGCCAGTGGCCGTCTTATCAGCAGCATCCGGGTGGACGTCAGAGCTGACATCTAACTTATTGGACTCCCTGTCCGAGGAAGGCCGTGCAGGAGGGGCAGCCTTGTCAGCAGGGTGGTGGGCTGGGCAATCACCCTGAGGAGGTGAGCGGCTTAGAACCCCTGTCCGGGCGGGCATCTGTGGGCCGACATCCACTTACCTTCGAAACGAAGGCGCGATGGAGAAGCAGCTTGGCAGGAGCGGAGGCCTCCTTACCACGGAGGCTCCCAAAGGCCAGAGGGTGAGCTGGATGGAGAGGCGCTGCCAAGACAGGCCGTCGAGGAGGCGATCCCGGAGGGGATGATTCCTGTAAGGCCACGACTCCAGCTGAAGTCATTGCGCTGGATGATGACTCCGCCCTGGTGCTTCTCTTTCTCTCGCTTCTTTTTGTGGCATTATGGGGAGGTTGACATCTTCCTAAGCTTCTTCATGGATGCTATTTTCTTATTAAGGAAGTGGGCTTCCAGGGAATGCTGCCTTCATTTGCGGGTAGCAGAGTTGAATTTCTGGCAGTGCTGGCACAGCAGATGGTATGAAAAAAAAAGAAAAAAGAAAATAAAGAAAAAGGGTTAAAAAAGTTCAGACTTTGTAACCGACAAAGGTACTGATGAGTGCTGTTCTGAGGAACTTTCACAAGCAGACGGCAGGTTAGAACTGGAAGGTGGGCATGGGGGACCGCCCCTTTATACCGACGTCGCCTGATGCCGGGGCATTCCCCAGCCAGAAACTGTTAGCTAGAAGTTTTCTGTGGGGTCCTGGCACCTGGTGGCTTAGTCCTATATGTAAATACCTACTACAAGAGCCCTCTCAAAGTAAGATGAGCCAAACCAAAACCTGCTCTCCTCCTAGAAGCTATGTTCAGACTGTAATGTCGAATAAATGTATGGACAGTGCTCCAGGTGGCTGCGGCACAAAGGTCCACCGCTGACACATTTTAGAGAGGAAAAAGAGGTGGCAATGGCCCTGGTGGAATGGCCCTTATCCAAGCCCAATAAGGGTTTGCTGTGGTGCCAATAACAGAAAGAAATGCAATTCATTAAACACTTGGATAGTGTTTGCTTAGTGACAGGATCCCGTCTTATGTTTAACAGACTCCACGAACAACTGGTCCATGGTCCAGATAGAACAAGTCTGGTCCAAATAATAGTGAAGGATTCTGTGAAAATCCGGAGTATGTAACAAGGCCTACCCCCTGTTGGAGAACTCTGGATAGTAGACTGGGAGTTGGACATCCTGGTCATGGCGGACACCACTTTCAGCAGAAATATGGGATTTGTACAAAACTGCACACTATCCATATGAAAAACAAGGTAAGGCTCCTTGCACATCAGGGCCTGAAGCTCAGAAATCCTCCGTACTGAAGTAATGGCAACTGAAGATAATGTATTCCAAGAAAGGAGACGTAGCTTGCATGACACAGACGGTTCAAAAGGAGGGAGGGTGAGCTTTTCTAAAGCAAACAGGAGGTCCCATAGGGGACTGGATCCTCGGGGGGTCATCTAATATGCAAGATTCCAATGAGGAAGTTCTTGCAGATGTTGAGTTGTGCCAGAGTTTTCTCCAACTGCATCATATGCCAGGTCTGCGCAAACATGCACCTTGATAGAGGAATAGCTAAGGCCTAAGTCAAGGAGGTGGAGTAGGTACTCCTAGGACGAACTTGACAGAGCACTGGAGAAGATCTAGGGGTTGGCTTACTAAGAAAGCAGTCATCCGATCCAGGGACCAGTCATTCTGGTGGGCGTTGGATGGCTGGTCGTCCTTCGCCTACCGTCTCTCAGGCGACTGCTTCTTCTAGGGTGAATGCCTGCTGTCTGACATGGGCGTTTCAGCTTAGGGACGTTTGTCCTATTTAGAAGTGATTCCTGCAGCTGGTGGGGAATGTGTCCACTGGCAAATGACCTCCTGTCACTGGTGGGAATAGTCTGGCTTCTTGTGTTTGTCAGAGGATCCTGTGGGGCTATGGCCTTCTTTGGGCCTAACATCGGGTGACTGCCCATCCTGGCCAGGGCCTGGTGAAGACTTATGGGGCTGGTGAGCCAGGGGGGACTAGAGCTTGGCTGTGTATTGAGGACAAAGGCTGGTCCATGGACTTAGAGGAGGATGATCTGTGGGCACTAGTTCCCTGTGAAGAAGAGGGATAGACAGAAAGTCTACTGAGTACCTTTATCAAATGGTATCCAGCACCCACTGGTCTATGGTAATACTGGACCATTCGAGAGGGTAGAGGGCAAATCTCCCCCCTACCTTCTTGGTCTGCAACTCACAGGGAAGGTGGGGGAGAGACAGCGAGTCAGGCAGTGGGAGTGATGGGAACCGAAGTCCTGGGAGCTTTGGGCTGCCTAGGGCCTTGGGAGCCTTGGGCGGCAGGGTGACCCCACCTCTTGAATCCCTTGTTCTGTGAGCTTTTGCCTCCCTGTCCTTTTTGAAAGGGATGGTGATGGGGTTCTTGAGGCTGGGGGATTTGTACATGTGGTGAACATCAGCCACTGCTCTTCCTGACTCTTGAAGTTGTTTGACCAAGGCTTCTACCTCTGGGCCAAACAGCACTGGGCCCAGAAATGGGGAATCCAAAATGGAATCCTGCAGGTCTCGCTTAAAAACAGTAAGTCTCAGCCAAGATAGCCTCCTCATACACATCCCCGAAGCAGGTGCTCAGGAGGCCATGTTCACTGCATCATAAGAGCAGCGCAGGACAAGTTTATCCATGTCCAGATCTGACTGGACCCAGGCAAGCACTTCCTCCTTGGCATCTGAGTCTGGCATAGAACTAACCAGTTCCATAGCACTTTTTCCTTCTTTTACCCTTCAAGAAAGTATTGGAAACCTCTAGCTGAGGTTTTGCCCTCCATAAGCTGGTGGTAGGCTGACACAACTGAGAGATGGACCTTCAGTGAGGAGTAACTGAGGCCCAACTCCAAAAGATGTGAGAGGTACTCCAGCACCTATGAGGCCAAGCAAGAAAGAGGGTACAAGCGCTTGGCTGTGGCCCAACCAGAAATTCTTCCATTTTATGGCACAGGTAGACCTGGTGGAGGGTTTCCTAGTCTCCACCAGGACCTGGGCAACTTGTGTGGAAACTCCATAGTGAAAAACCGCTATGTCCACAGGTGCCACACATGAAAGTGAAGAGACTTGAGGCTCGGATGTACGAGGGTGCCCTGTTCCTGAGACAGAAGGTCATGGGAAAGAGGCAGAGGAACCGGCGGCTCTAGAACTAGTTGTTGCAACAGCTGGAACCAAATCTGCAGAGGCCACAGAGAAGCAATTAAGATCATGTGAGCCCTCTCTGCCTGTACCTTCAGAAGAACCTTCTGAATAAGAGGAAAGGGAGGAAATGCATAGAGAAACCTGTCTGTCCTAAAGAGAGACAGTACGTCTCATCAAAAAACACCATGCCCGGGAATGAGCGAGCAAAAGATGGGTAGTTTTGTATTGGATGGGGATGCAAACAGATCTAGGTCTGGACGACTCCACAGAAGAAACAGATATTCTACCTCGTGCTTTAGTTCCCACTAGTGAGCCCTGGTGATTGATCAGCTGAGAGTGTCCCGCCAGGGTAATGTGAACTCCCAGCACGTGGACTGCTGTCAGGGTCAGGCCATACCTAATGGCCCAATACCATACCCTCATTGCTTCTCTGCAGAGAAGTAGCTGCACCTCTAGTCGAATGAGCTCTCAGGCCTGAGGGGGTATTTTGCCTAGCTTTTCATAACAGAATTGTATACAAGAGACAATCCACCTGGCAATAGTTCTCTTAGTAGCAGATTTACCCTTTCCAGCTTCACCACAAGTGAGAAACAACTGAGGACAGTCAAACCTAAATAGCTTAGTGCACTCAATGTAGTAGCTAAGTGTATTAACACCCAAACTGTGTAATCTTCTCTCTCCTGAAGAATGATCAGTGAGGAACACAGGAAGAGACATGGACTGGTTCAGAAGAAAATCTGAAACCACTTTGGGTAAGAACCTCCTGTTGGTCCTAAGAACCACCTTATCTCTATGGAATGAGATAAAATCAGGCTCCACTGACAGAGCTTGTAATTCACTGATACACCTGGCAGAAGTGATAGCTATCAGGAACTCAGTTTTCCAAGTCAAGTACTTAAGTTCTGCTGAGGCCAAAGGCTCAAAAGGGGTTGCATAAGCTGAGCAATGCAAACATTAAGATCCCCAAGCAGGAGTAGGATCCTTAAAGGGAGGGTTGGTATGGAGCAAACCTTTAAAGAACTTACAGAAAACAGAATGAGATGCCAGGGAGGAAGCCTTCCCCACTGACAGAAATGCACAGACAGCTGCCCCGTGTACGTAGCTGGCTTGAGGCCTAAGCCATTAAGATGAACCATATTATCCAGAACTGTAGACAAATCAATATCGCCAAGTGCAAGGTGTTGCATCTTGGTCGGGGAAATCCTAAACACAGGTACACCCTGGGAGGGGAGGTGCTGGAAGCCTCAACAGGGGAAAAAGACCTAGGGGTCATGGTGGATACATGTATGAATAACTCTGAGCAGTGCAGGAGAGCAGCTAGCAAGGCAAACAGGATGTTGGGATGCATCTCAAGGGGATCACCTCTAGGAGCAAGGAAGTGATTCTGCCGCTGTACAATGGACTGGTTAGACCACACCTTGAGTACTGTGTACAGTACTGGAGACCACACTTGAAGAGGGACATACAGCTCCTGGAGAGGGTACAGAGGAGGGCAACAAAGATGATACGAGGGCTAGGATTTGACTTACGAGGACAGACTTGAGGAGCTCTGCCTGTTTTCATTGGAGGAGAGGAGAGAAGGGGGACATGATTGAGGTCTTCAAGTACCTCAAGGGAATAAATAGGGTAAACATGGATGGGATCTTTAGACTAAAGCAGGAGGTATCACCAGAGGACATGGTTTGAAGTTGGAAGGTGGAAGTGGGGGAAAAGAGGAGGAGGTTTTTCACTGAGGTGGTGGACCCTTGGAATGCACTGCCTGGTGAGCTGGTTCAGAGATCCACAGTGGAGGGTTTCAAGAGAGGGTGGGACAGACACA
This sequence comes from Neoceratodus forsteri, assembly GCA_016271365.2. Classification (NCBI taxonomy): domain Eukaryota; kingdom Metazoa; phylum Chordata; order Ceratodontiformes; family Ceratodontidae; genus Neoceratodus; species Neoceratodus forsteri. The sequence continues at coordinate 781,871,744 of CM057458.1, read as the reverse complement.
GAAAGTGGATGTATCAGATGATGGCCTGTCCCGGGGGGGTGGGGATGTATGATAGGGGTTTCTGGAGCACAAGGGATGGGAGGGTCTCGGCACCCAACTAAGGATCTAGGTTCGAGCAGACTCGATAGACCATAAGGCCTAATCTGCTGGCAAATAGTATGTTAGTATGTTAGTATGTAAATCAGCAGTATCTGGAGAGATATCCCTATTGGAACACCAAATGCTGAATCTTTTCCATTTTGAATTATACGTTTTTCTGGTGGCAGATTTGAGAGGCCTTGAGAATATTCAGAACTGCCTTGAGAATATCCAGAACCCCCTGAGACAGATGTAGACTTGCATATTATAACGCTTCAAGAGCCACCCCTTGAGATTGAGAGACTGAAGGTTGGGATACCATATCCTCCCCTGAGAAGAGGTTACCAGATTGTGTTTCTTGGGAAGAGATAGGAGAAGATGGACTGCTAGGGACAGCAATAGAGGATATCAAGGCTGCCTAGCCCAATCTGGTGCAATCAGGATCACCTTGCATGACTGTGAACTTATCTTGACCAGAACCTTGAACAACAGAGGAAAGGGGGGAAAGGCATACAGAAATGTCCCCTCCCAATCCAGAACTAGAGCATCGAGGGGGACCAAGCCCATGACTGGAGATCTGCAACACAAGAGAGGAAGTTTGTGATTGTATGGGGCTCCAAAGAGGTCTCTGGAGTGCCCCATCTTGAGAAAATTACATTCAACACTATAGGATCTAGGAACCATTTGTGATGTCCCTGAGATATCCTGCTCAGTGCATCTGCTAGCACATTGTCCTTCCCTGGAAGGTGGACTGCTACTATAAATGTCTGCAGGGAATAAGCCGGAGACCATAATTTCATGGTTTATATGCACAAGACCATAGACCGAGTGCCTCCCTGCTTGTTGATATACCAAATGGTGGTGGTGTTGTCCATCCTGACCTGAACCACCTTGTTCTGTACTGAGTCTGAGAAAGCTTGAAGAGCCAGGTATACTGCCCTGAGCTCCAGAAGATTGATATGAAGTAGAGACTCCTGAGGGGACCACACTCCCTGTGCTGTGAGGGCTCCCAAGTGAGCTCCCCAACCCAGGAGAGAAGCATCTGTGGTTAATACCACAGCATGAGTCTGGGTGATGAATGGGACTCATTGCCTGAGGTTGTCCTGATCCAACCAGCATTGGAGAGCCTGGATCAGAGTCTGAGTCTCTGGAATCAGTTTGGTTAGAGGATCTTTTTTCTGAGTCCAAAAGTACCTCAGATGGAACTGAATGTCCCTCATCTGAAATTTGGCTCCCTGCATCACTGCAGTGGAAGCAGACATGTGGCCCAGAAGCTGAAGAAAATGTCTTGCTGGTAGAGACACCAGAAGACGGAAAGAAGAAGCCAGTTCTGTAAGGGCCTTTACCCTTGCCAGAGGAAGAAAAGCTTTTGCTTGGACAGTGTCCAACTCTATCCCTATGACAGTCAGTAGTTGCACTGGTTTGAGAACTGAGTTTGGAAGATTGAGGAGGAATCCTGAAGAAGTGAGCAATTGTGTCACTTGCAGGTTTGACTTAACTTGGTCTGGAGCCTGCCCAACAATGAGCCAGTCGTCCAGGTATGGAAAAATGGAAATATTTTGTCGCCTTAGAAAGGCCACTACTACTGCTAGGCATTTTGTGAACACCTTTGGTGCTGATGTTAGTCCGAAGGGCATTGCTCAGAACTGATAATGGCCTGAAGGCAGTTTGAACCCGAGGTACTTTCTGTGGGACCACCTGATGAGAATGTGAAAGTAGGCATCCTTGAGGACCAGGGAGGCTAACCAATCCCTTTGCCTCAGAGAGAGAAGAATTACTCCCAGAGGCACCATTCTGAATTTTGGCTTGACTAGGTGATTGTTTAAGTATCTTAGGTCTAGGATGGGCTGCCACTCCCATCTATTTTGGGGTAAGGAAATATCTGGAACCCAGATCCTTACCCCTGTGTGGAGTAGAAACTCTATCTATGGCTCTGAGAGCCAGCAGAGAGGAAACCTCTGCCTCTAGCGCAATAGTTTTGGAGATGTTTGCAGGTGGAAAAGACCTGACCCTCAGCTTTGGAAATTTTTTGAAGCTGAGATCCAGTCCCTGGCTTACTACGTCCAGGACCCACTTGTCTGAGGTAACAGACTTTCATGCCTGGAACTAGTAAGCCAGCCTGCCTCCTACTGGAAAAGGGGAGTCGACCCGGGCCGACACATCAGGGTGTCTGCTTAGCAGGAGCCTTGGACTGAAAGGAGGATGCAGCCCTGCTCACCCCCCTTCTGCCTCTTCCTCTGAAGAACACCCTCTGAGGAAAAGGAGAGGAGGCCTGTGAAAGGGCCTACCCCTAGACTGCTGCTTCTGAGGAGTTGCCCGCCTTTCCTTGGCCTGTGTACTCCTGTAGGTGGTCCTGCATTTGTCCATCTTTTTCATGTAATTCTCTGTTTTCTCCCCAAACAAAGAATTACCCACCACAGGGAAATCCATGGCCTTAACCTGGGTGTCCAGTGAGAGGCTAGTGCATCTGAGATAAGCAAATCTCAGAGACACAGATGTAGCCATGACTCATGATAACACATCATTGGAGTTCACAGCAGCATGAAATTGGACCTTGGATGCCTCAATCCCATCAGCAACCACCTCCTCTAGCTCCTTGACAAGCTGGGGGGGAAGCCTATTTAGCCAGTTCCAGAACACTATCTCACCTGGACTTCTGGTATCTGGCTGTATAGGCCATATAATTTGCCTGCCTGAGTCCCAAGGAGGATGCCAAGAACTGTTTCTTGGCCATAGCATCCTCCTTCCTAGAGTCTTTATCTGGGGGGTGTGAAGCCAAGGGTATATTAGCCTTGTCACAGGCTGCAGTCTGCACTACCCCAACATGGCTGCACTGCTGGAACAAGTACTCCGTACCTGAGCCTGACAGCATATACCTCCTGTCCCTTCTCTTGCCCACAGGAGGTAATGAATTTGGTGTCTGGAGAATTGTTTGTGTCTGTTTCCCAAAAGATTTATGGAGGGGAATAGACAGTCTCTTGGACTCTGGGATGTCCATTATTTCAAAATAGTCAGGCTCCTCTTGTTTCTCAACAGCTTCAACCAGAGTGAGCTGGAGGGTCTCTGCCACTTTTTTGTAAAATAAATAGTAGGAAGGGGACTCAGAAAACCTAGGAGGGGAAACAGTGGAGGGTCTGTCTGGGAAGATGTCCGGTTCAATGGGCTCATCCAGCCCTTCCACACCATCATCATCATCATACCCTTCTTTCCCTTCCCCTTCCAAATCCGGTTCATATAAATCATCTGGACAAAATTCTGGAACAAGAGGAATCGAACAGAGTGATTTCACAATGGCAATCGCCCTGGCTATCTCCTCGGTGGTTGAACGTAACGGTTCTGGATCTGAACCAGCTGTTTTCTTCTCTTTCTCTCTTTGATGGAACCAACCCCTCAGAATCGGCTCTCCTTTTGCCAGAGGAAATATCGCCCAGGTCAGTGGCCACTCCCTCAGATTCGGTTGGAACCAAACCAGGCTGGCCATCTGGATCAACGGACTTCTCTGCCTCCTTTTCCCTAAGCCTACCCAATCTTTTGTCCTGGGTGGCCTTCGGAAAATTTTTACATATTTGGCAGTCTGAATCGGTGGTCAAACCCCAGACAATATACACAGGTGGTGTGAGGGTCTGCCTTAGCAAAGGCATCCCCACACTCACTACAGTACTGAAACCCAGTGGGCCCAGTTTTTCTTTTTTGTTTCTTTAGCCATCCTAACCACTTACCCTTTAGCAGCTTTAAAGCCAGGCAAGACCCCCTATCAGTTACCAACTGTGTTACAGGCTGTGGAAAAAAAGTCTAAAAATACTTTTTTTGAAACCGATGGGGACCGGTACCTCACACTAAGAAAGAAGCAGTCCACTGTTCTACTGGATACCATCTCTTGCTGGCAATGCATTCCACCCAGCTACCACTCTCTGAAAAAAAAGGGTCTCCTCAGCTCCTTCCTGAACCTTCATTTGCCAGCACAAGGTTAAGGATATTCCCTAACTTGGTTGGTTCACTGACCATTTGCATCAGGAAGCTGTACTGGAAGGCATCCAGCAGTACCTGCTCCCTTCTGTTCCTGGTTGTTGGGCTACTCCAGTCCACTCCTGGCAAGTTGAAGTCCCCTACAATCACCACACTACCCCTCTTGCAGGTCCTTCTGATCTGTTCTGCTAGTTCCCCAACTCCTCTGTCTGAGAGGGCGGACTGTACACCACTCCCCTCCTCTCCGGCCTGGTGTCTCAATACTAGGAGAAAGATCACCCTGGGTGAGGGTGGCCCTTCCCTGGAGGGTAGACCCTGGGGATGCCCAGAGCCGGAGAGGAGCCTGTGTCTCCCGAGCCACATGGGGAGGTACAGTCTGTGATCCAGGAGGTTGCCGGAGAGAGTTCAGAGGTGAGTGGTGCATAAATAGAATTCGAAAAAAAAAAAACACAGAGTGTTTGTCTCCTTTGGCAAAGACTTCACCACACTAAGAACAGTTCTTAAAACTGGGTTCACCGGTTCCCTTTTTAGGTTTTTCTGACATAATGAAGAAAAAAATGCAACTGCGATAATAAAACCTTTTAAAACTTAAATGTTATACTTTATCGGTTGCGGTCAGTTCAGGAACCAATCGGAGAAACCGAGAGAAACCAGGAACTGATAAAATCTGAACAGAGAATAGCGGTTTATAAATGGCTTGTTACATGAGGCAAATCTTGCCCAGGTTATCACTCAACTCACCAGAATGAATTACAAATCGGGAAGGCACTCAACCATCGACTGGGTCCTGGTGTCAATCCCTAAGAATATTCAAGTAGCAGACACCATGGCCGATGCCCTGAGTGATCACTCACCCATCTTCTGTGTATGGAAGAATAGGGTGGACAAGGTTCAGCCTAGAGTAATTACATCCAGGGACTACTCCAAATTCTCACCGGGGCAATTTAATGGCTTTCTTGGTGGCATTGACTGGAGTCCACTAAGATGCATCCCTACCCTGGAAGGGGCAGTTGCCTTTTTTCTGACATCCCTCTCGAGGGCCGCAGATCTCTTTGCTCCGATGAAAACCCACCGAGTAAAGGGAAGCTGCTATAAGTGGATCACACCCTCCATAAAGGCCCTGATGATCATCCGTGACAAAGCCTGGAAAAAGTTCAAGAGATCTACGCTCCCAGCTGACCTTGTAAACTACAGAGCCCTTAGAAACCAATGTATGCATGCTGTTAAGCTAGCAAAAAAGGTTTACATCACTCATCTCCAGAAAACTAACCTAGGCAACCCGAAGTTTTTCTGGTACCACATCAATGAGCTGATAAAGGGAAACAAAAAAGCAGCTCCTGGCCCTATTGTGGCAACTGGGCAATTACTGGACAACGAGACACTCATCGCCGAGGCCCTCAATAGCTATTATATGAACCTTGATGAATATAAGGTCGGGCTCTCAGTGACCAACAATGAGTCTCTCAGACTGGAACCTCCTAACCTTGACTGCCCACCATTTCATTTCAGGCTGGCTAAGGAGAATGAGGTCCTATCTATTCTAAAATCCTTGAAAACAAGAGGATCGGGGGGCCAGACGGCATCCAGACTAGAATCCTCAAGAACGGTGCCCCAGCTCTAGTTAGGCCTCTTACCTGGCTCTTAAACAGGTCCTTTCTAGAAGGGTCTGTTCCTGAGCTGTGGAAGCAGGCTCATGTGGTCCCTATTCATAAGGGCAGGCCTGCCGAACCAATTGGGAACTACAGGCCGATCTCCTTGCTGTGTACCATTGCAAAAATTCAGGAGAAACTAGTGTACACCCAACTCAGGGAATACTTAGAAGCACACCTGCTTCTTTCCCTGGCTCAACATGGTTTCAGAGCCAGACATGGGACCGACACCGCCCTAAGTTCTCTGCAGATGTACTTAGGGAAATCGACTTAAGGTCCAATACGGGTGTGGTTTTCATCAACCTTTCCAAGGCATTTGACTTGGTTGACCACAGGCTCCTACTCCAAAAATTGTGCCAGTTAGGCCTAGACACTCATGCACTCAGGTGGTTTGAAAGCTATCTCACAGGGCGCACATAGAGGGTCAAGTGGAAGGACAAAATCTCAGATCCACTGCCACTTAAGGAAGGGTACCACAAGGGTCTATACTTGGTCCCTTACTGTTCTCACTGTTTATAAATGAGCTGCACAACCATTGTGGGAGCAGTAATGTCATCCAGTATGCTGATGACACGGTGATATACAGAGCCTCTGATAACTTGGATGACCTTGGACAGCCCTCCAATTGGACATCCACATTATGGAGGATTGGCTCACTAAGAACAAAATGGTCCTGAATACCAAAAAAACAAAGGCTATGCTGTTTGGACCCAGATCCCTTGGCCTAGACAGGTCACAACTCCTTCAACTCAAGTCCAGGGTGGGTAATAAACTTGAAGTGGTTGCCTCCACAAAATACCTTGGACTTACCCTGGACCAAGGTTTCACCTTAAAGCAACATGTTGATCAAGTCACAAAGGTCATCCATGGAAAACTTGGAACACTTTATAGGCTAAGGGATCAGTTGTTCCAAGAAGCCAGAACAGCCATTGCCTCGAGTGTCCTACTCCCAACACTCACCTACGTGGCCCCAGTACTTCAGGGAGTGGCCAAGCTGGAGCTCAGCAAGCTACAGACCTTGTACAATAAGGTGGTCCATTTTGCCACTCTATCCTACTCCAAGAGCCACCACTGTGAGTCATTATCAAGACTCAGCTGGCCGTCATTCGAAGCTCGCCTTAGGTACCCAACACTTTGCCTGGCATATAAGCTATTGAGCTCCACACCTCCCCCAAGTATTGCTGGACTCATAACTGCTATGCAAAATCAGCGGAACCTACGGACCTCAGGCCAAACTCTCCTAGAGGTCCCTAAGGTGAGGACCAAGGCAGGGTCCAAGTCCTTCTCTCATGCTGCCCCTTCCCATTGGAACAACCTTCCTTCAGAGGTTCAGGAAGCTTAATCATTAACGTGTTTCTGCACTAGACTCATGACTCATATGCTTGCCAGGAGTAAATGCCTATGCTATGGCACCTGATACTCCCTCAATACTAGCTGGCCTGTGCACTTACATCACTTATATCACAAGCACCTGAACTGGCAGCACTGACATGTTAGTGGTCTCTCCCTCCCTTGAATTTCCAAGGAGGATAACTAGAGACCCAGCTAAATCCATGGCCCCCCTACACTGTGCACCCAAATAATATAATTGCTACCTGATATGCAAGACGTTTGTACTGCTATATATCCATGTAGACTGTCGCATGCCATATTATCCGTATCTGTATAACTGTTTACCATGTAGTGCCTGTAACTCCCGGGTCGCCCCTGAAAAAGGGACCTCCGAGGCCCAGTGGGCCTACCCAGTCATCAAAATTCAATAAATAAATAAATAAAGTTATCAGTTCTAAAATTTAAAGTTTAAACAGTCAAAATACCATAAAATGAATAGAAAAAGACTAAAATTAGCGTAAAATACCTCGGTTCCTCAATGGTTATCCCAAACCGAGAGGAACCGAGAAAACTATGCTAAACTAGCTAAATAAACTAACGGTTATAGAAAAACACAAAGATAAGAGGCAGCAAATGAAAATAATTAAGAAATACTTCAGTGTTTATGAATTTCAAGGCTTCTTGAGACTAGATGATGAGAAGGAAATCTCCAGGCGTCTGGTCTTGACAGGCGGAAAGAGAAATCTGAGGTTTAGAATACAGGCAGTTGATAGGTGGCAGCATTTGAAAAGTGGCTCACGCCAATGATTCCTTCATTTGCATATCATTCCATCTCCAGGCATTCTGACCTTAAAGGCACACTGCAAAGAGTTAGGAATATTAGAGAATTCCTGGGGTGAGAAAAAGACATTTCCTGATGTCCAGTGGTCCCCCAGTTTCCTCTCATACAAGGTCCCACCACAAGTAATTCACTTCCTGTTGTCCGATAGCCCAACAATGACCTTATATTCCATGACCAACCCGTCAAAAAGGATACCCAGTTTGCCAATTGCCACTCAAATCCCTTCAAAACCAGGCACTGCATGAGCTCGGATTATAGGGCACATGTCCCACACAAGCCCTTCCATACCACACACAATCAAGTAATATGTGGAGAGCATCTTACCAGAATATTGTGGAGTCAGAAGCAGGAATCTTGAAGGGACGATGTCTGTCAGTACTGAAAAATAAAATACAGGAATGGAGTCACAAAGGATCCGTAGTTCTTAATAAATTATTAATATATGACATGTTCACAATAGAGCAATACTTATCTGATGGTGAAGGAGTCCTCATCCATTCAGGCATGCAAAAGAGAAACAACAATAGGTTAATATGAAAAAGATACAGTAATGAGATAAGAAACAGATAGTGGATAGATACTGTTGGTGCATCAGACTACATTCGAGTGTAATGGTGCATAAGATAAAAAATTACTGTTAAAACAGAGTATAATAATAATAATAATAATAATAATAGAGGTATAGAGGAATAAAATTAGTTAACAGATAGAAGAGAATGTGTTGTTAGTAAAGCTGATTAGAAAGGCCAGTGCTCTCAGCCTAGCTGGCCAATTTTCAAGTGACTGTAGTATCCCAGTTGGGATAGGTGATATACCTTTTGGTTCACTGGCCTGTTGTCTGGGCAATCAGTTAAGTTCATTCACTGGCCCTTTTAATGGCATTTCTTCTTTGCACCTCTTCTGTAAATGAAGCACCTAGTTCACTTCGACCATCAAATTGGCACATGCACCTTGATGACATGCGCTATCACAAATGTTCCATGCGACTGTCAAATTGGCACAACATGCACCTTGATTATTTGTGCCATCACAAATTCACACTTCGACTGTCAAATTGTCCAAACATACACTTTAATAACATGTGCTATCATTAATTTAGCAACCTAATACAGTATGGTTGAGGATCGATTTCTTTAGCAGAGATCAAAATGTTGGAAAAAAAAACAGCAAAATTTACTAAACATGTCTGTCGGCGGTGTGTCTGGCATCATCCTACCTGTTATTATAGGTTGCATGCAAAGTAGCCCAATAGCTTTGTCCAACCTCCAACACCCTGAATCCAAGAAAACATGTTATTTTTTATTTATGTGACCATAAAATATCTTGGTCCACGGTAGTTAATTTCACTTTCTCAAAACTTCCCCAAACTGGTATCCACCAATCACAACATAGTGTAGTTTAGCATAGAGATAGATACTAACTCAAGTCATACTAGGACAAAGGTTTTGGATTTCAAAAATGCTGACTTTGCTGAAATGGGGAGAGGTATCAAAAGAGCCCTGGAGAGAATGGGGGCAGGAGAGGGAGTGGAAGAACAGTGTAAGCACCTAAAGGAAGCCTTAATGGAAGTAACAAACCAATGCATTACATTAGTATCCAAAGGCAAGAGAATAAGAAAGTTACTATGGTTCTCGAGAGAGGTGGTGGTAAAGGTCAGGGCTAAAAGGAAAGTGTTCAGGAATTGTAAGGAGACCAGGGAGGAGTACCTAGAGTGTCTAAGGGAAGTGGGAAAGGCAGTAAGGAGAGCAAAGGCACAGACTGAGGAAGGTTTTGCACAGTAAGTTAAGTAAGAGAACAAGATATTCTTCAGCCCCAGGGTGGGGGCTGACCAAACGAGCAGACACAAAAGACCGTTAAGCCTATTCTGCTGGCATTTTAGTATGCTAGTATGTACATCAGTGAAAGGAGAAACAACAAGGAGGGTATTGCAAGGCTCAAGGGAGCGGTAGGAGAATGCAAGGAGGGAGACATGGAAAAGGCAGAAATACTGAATGAATATTTCTATTCAGTATATGCAGAAGAGGGGAAGGGACATGGACAACAGCAGTACAGCAGTTTCCAATGGGGTGAAGAGGTAGACAATATTCCATTTACGTGTGAAAGCATAGTGGGGCATTTAGAAGCCATTAGAGCCCAGGACCATAGGCAACATTGTCTCAGTGTGGAGGTCATTTCAAACAAAGCTGAGCAATTTCTTCGACTTGGTGGCAAAGGAAATAAATTAGGGTGGGGCAGTGGACATCACTTACCTGGATTTCAGCAAAGCCTTTGACACTGTCCCACATAGGAGGCTGATAGACAAGCTGGGTAATCTGGGCATGGGGGGCAGGGTGGTAAACTGGGTTAGAAACTGGCTAACAGACAGTAGGCAGAGGGTGGTGGTAAATGGGGTACAGTATGGGGAGAGAGGTGGTTGAGTAGTGAGGTGCCTCAGGGATCTGTCCTGGGCTAGTCCTGTTCAATGTCTTCATTAGTGACATTTGCAGAAGGGTTCTAGGGAAAGGTCTGCCTGTTTGCAGATGGCATCAAGATCTTTACCAGAGTGGAAACCCCAGAGGGGGTGGAGAAAATGAGTATGGACCAGGGGAAGCTTGAAAAATGATCACAGCATTGGCAACTGAAGTTTAATTTAAAGAAGTGTAAACTTATGCCCCTGTGACACAGAAACCCTGGGGAAAGCTACAGAATGTGTGTGTGTGTGTGTGTGTGTGTGTGTGTTGGGGGAGAAGAGAGGGTCACTGCAAGTTACAAAGGAGGAAAGGGAACTGGGGGTTATGCCAAAGCAGAATGCTAAGGTAGCTGGGATGGGCCAGTGACATGCAGGGATGCATAGGCAGGGGTATCACCAGCAGAAGGAGAAAGGTAGTGATGCCATTATATAAAACCATGGTCAGGCCTTACATGGAGTACATTAGACTGGGGATGGTCCAGAGAAGGGTGACTAAGATGGTACAGGGCTTGAAACACAAGACTTATGAGAGATTAAGGGACCTCAATATGTACTCGCCGGAAGAGAGGCGGGAAAGAGTAGACATGATAGAAATATTCAAGTACATCAAAGGTATAAACAAGGTGTGTGTGTGGGGGGACTGTGGATGGATTCAATCATCCTTAGAAAAGGCAGAGGGGAACCATAGGAGGTACAAAAGCAGGTGGGTCAGAAGCAGAAATCCAGTACAAGGGATTACAGGTAGACTAGATGGGCCAGGTATTCCTTACCTGTCAGAAATTCCTCTGTTTCACTCTGGACCACTTCACAGACTCCTAATCTGAATACATTCCCTCTAGTTGGCCCTCCTCAATGCTGTCACTTACCCCCTTCTGATCACTCTTCCTGACACTGGAACCCCACCCAGACCACTAGCCAACTCCTAAATTTTCGTCCCCCAACTCGACCACCCTACATTCATGTCGCCTCCCCTTTATTAACCAGGACGGAGAAGCGGTGGTGGAGGGGAAGAGACAGCACAAGTAGGAAAGAGGGGTTTGGGGAGGGACAACACAGAGATAGGAAACAGGACAAGGCAGGAGCAGGGAAGTGGGGGGAGGGACTGACACTGAAGCAAACAAAAGGGGGAAAAAGCAAGCTGGGAAGCAGCAGAAGGATAAAGAAAATGCAGGAAGGGCGATGCAAGTGAGTAATGCAGGGAGCATGCAAGTGGCCGGAGGCGACCGCAGAAACAGGGAGATGAGCAGAATGGGAGATAGGAAGAGCGGTGCCACTGGCTGCAACGAAAAGACAAATCCTAGTGAGGTCCAGGATATGTGACCTTTTAAGCTCGATGGGGGAGTGACGTTGTTGCTCTGCCCATCAAACCTAAAACTGGGAGCTGAACCTGCTGTCCCCCCCACCCCCTCGGGTTTCTCCAGTTCCAGTACAATAAACTCCCCTTGTATTGGACTGTGCCAGCACACCTCTTGCCCTATACCTGTCCAACCCCTCTTGAACCCCTCCACAGTGACTGCCTCCACTAGTCTCCTGGGCAGCACATTCCATGGTTCCAACACCCTCTCAGTGAAGTAGCACCTCCTCCTGTCCCCCCCCGACTTTCCCCCACTCTAGCTTCCACCCATGCCTTCTGGTTAGCCCCACCCTCCTTCCTTTGGAACACACCAACTGAGCCTCTCCTATTTATCCCCTTCATGTACTTGAAGGCCTCAATCATGTGTCCCCCCATATCTCCTCTCCTCCAATGTGTACATGTTGAGCTCGTCAAGCCTCTTCCCATAGGTCCTTTCCCTCAAGCCCCAGATAATTCTGATTGCCCTACTCTGGACACCTCTCCAGGAGTGCAATGTCCCTTTTTAAGTGCGACCTCCAAACTGCATGCAGTACTCGAGGTGCGGCCTAACCAAGCAGTTATACAGAGGGAATATCACTTCCATCCTTCTGGAGCTAATCCAACTAACGATGCAACCAAGCATCCTATTTGCTTTAGCTGATGCCCTCCTACCAGTCTCAGAGTTGTTCATCTTGACATCCACCACCACCCCCAGATCCCTTTCAGCCACTGAGACTTGTAGCATCCCCCTCCAGGGTATACTCTTGGTCCGGGTTTGATGCCCAGGTGCAGTACCCTGCATTGAACCCCAGTCCCTACTTCCTTGACCACCTCTCCAGAGCATCTAGGTCCCCCTGTAGGGCCACCCTCCCCTCCACCCCATCGACCACCTCTCCCAGCTTTGAGTCATCTGCAAAGAGACTCATTTCACTCTTGATACCCTTCCTTATGTCAGAGACATAGGTATTGAACAGGAAGGGCCCAAAGACCGATCCCTGAGGGACACCATTAATGACCCTCCTTAAAGATGAGACCATCTCTGGATGGCATGCCAAAAATTTGTTTTTCCAGTGATTTGTGTGACTGTAAAAAATGACTCTGATCCCCTGAAGACATTGCTATGTCCTTAGGAGCCAGGCATGCAGGTACAATGACCCAAGTTTCGGGTGAATTATACTAGTTTTCTTGTGACAGTGCAAGCTGAATCAAAGAGGAGTGGTGGTTCACTCACTAGCCCTTGCAGAAGAGGAAACCATATCTGTATGGGCCCCAGTTGTGTGTGTGTCTCAGTCTCTGTCTCTCTCTCTCTCCCCCCACCTCTATCTCTATCCCTCCCTGCCATGCCAATACACAATCAACCCTGTTCTGTTGTACCCCAATTTTCTCTCTCTCTCTCTCTTCCCCCCATGTGTATCTCTCTCTCTCTCTCTCTCTCTCCTCCTACCTCTATCTCTATCCCCCCCTTGCCATGCCAGTATACAATCATACCCTGTTCTGTTGTACCCCAATTCCCTCCCATATCAGGTGTAATAACATGTAATTCATAGAACTAACCTTGGCAACTGAATAAACTGATGTTCGAAAATCTCTGAAAAGCTCGAACCAGGACTCTACGAGACAGATGTTCTTGTCGATCAGTAAGATGTCCAATCAGGAACTTTCCTGTGGGAAGACAAAGTGTGGCAGTAAAAACATTCCATCATATATCCTTTAAATAAATAGTCTTCTTCTGAATCCTAGAGTGTGTGTATGTGGGATGGGGGGTATGTAAAAAACAATGGCCCTCCGCAGGATGGGGACATCAGACAATGCATTATGTGCGTGATGGTGCAGGTTCTCAGAGGCTGGAGCTGAGCCACTGAATACCACTGAATGCTACTTGTAGGATGGTGCCAGGTGTTGCACCACCAGCACCACCCAACACACAAACCTGGTGTCCAAGGGCTCCACCCCACCATACGAGACCCAGCACCATCACACACAATGCATTCACTGGTGCCAGGAGAAAATGAAGCGAAAGGCATTCTTTAAAGTGCTACAAGTACTTCATTTTATTCAATTGCACAACGCTTCCATGTAAGCTGCCCCCTCCTACAGCAAACAAGTGAAGTTCCCAACATGTTTCATGCCCCCTATGACTAAGCGGTGGCTGTGAGTAGCTTGTGCTGGCATGTTACTTTTTTTCACTTTATTTGCTTTAGCCAAGCACCGATCCCAGGTGCAGGCCTCAAAACTCAATTTTTCTATTGGTTTTTCATGTCTGCTCATTTAGTCAGCCCCCAAAATGGGAGCTGACCCTGCTGTCACCCCCCAACCCCTTGGGATTCTCCATTTCCAGTATAAGAAATTCCCCCTGTATTGGACTTCGCCAGCACACCCCACCACCAGGATCCCAACTGATCCAAGATACAGTACTATCCAATAAACAGGTTCTACAGTACCTAGATCAGGCCACCCCTATCTCCTGACTCCACTCCCTCTGGCTATTTAATAGAGGTCAGGAACCGGTCAGGGTCAGGGTGGAGTGGTGGGAAGTAATTACAGCTCTCCTAGTACCAAGGTCCCTGAAAGCAGCTGGGCTGCCCTTGATAGCACCACAGGTAGTTTAAATTTTGGCTTACTGACCAACTTATTTAACAGTTCTGCCACTGCCCAGCCAATACACAAACTGCCACACTGAGGAGAATATACTTGATGTAATTTCTAAAACTGTACAGTTATCTCTTTAGTGCCCCATAGTCTCTCTCTCCCTCTTTCCCCCGTGAATGGCACAAGTTGAATATGTATTTTATGTCTGCCCATGCCTGACCTATATACGCTATCCCGCTAGCCCCCCCTCCCTGCCCTTTTATGGAATTCGCTTCATGCACCATGTAAACCTAGGACCGATATTATTTTCATCAGCCTGCCATTGCCCGGACTGTACACAAAAGCTACATTTAGTACAAGAATAAACTTTATTTATAATTTATGTACCTTTAACCCTCTGGAAAGAAAATGATCCACCATATTTTCTGACCCAGGAAAGTATAGTTACGTAGGAACTTACCATAACAGTAGATCTTAGAGAGAGGTGCTTTCAGTAGGTCATCACATATAGGACTGGCGCCACCTGACGTCGGGCCGCACAGCAGACTTTTCTAGCAATACCTGACGGGGGGGCCACCCACCCGACATTATGTGACTGACATCAGCATGACCACGTATAGGGGACGGCCCCCCACGCCCGCCCTCCGGGTCGAGTATGGGTCTGAAGTCCCTTGACTTTTTTGGGACCAGGAAGAAGTGGGAGTAAAACCCCTTTCCCAGAGGGGAACGCGCTCTATGGCTTCTCTGAGCAAGAGCAAGCAGACCTCCCCTCGCACGAGGAGGGCCTGATCTTAGGAGTAGGAGGACCTCTTTTGCAGAGTTTCAGGGGGAATTTCCAGAAACTCTATGGTGTGTCCAGACACTAGTTGCAGGACCCATTAGTTGGAGGTGATCACCCTCCACTCCTGCGCATGATGAGCAAACCTTCCCCCCACCTGCTCCCCGTTAGTAGACTGGGAAGGCAGTGGGGATGGGGAGTCAAGAAGTGACAGGGCACCCTGAACGCCTCTGGTTCTTGAAGGCAGGAGGGGTGGCTGTACCGGTGGCATTGCACTTCTCTTGGTGGCATGCTGGAGCACTCTTTCTCTGCCTCCAGGTCCTCTTCCGAAAGGGCTGCTGCTGCTGAGAGCCTGATCAGTACATGGACCTGACGGACCTTAGGGCCAGACCCAAGTCCTGAAGGTCCATAATAATATCCTTGGTGTCCCCACCAAAAAAGCACAGAGCCCCTAAACGGGGCATCTTGGATTGCTGACTGGACCTCATTAGCAAGCCCAGAACAATAAAGCCAGGAGTGCCATCTAAGGGCAACGGCAGTTGCCAAGGTATGCGCCACTGAGTCAATGGAGTCATAGGTGACAAGGAAGGCATGCCTACATGAAACTTTGCAGAGGTGAAGGTCCTTTGCAAGTTCCTCCTTAAGGGGCATTGGGTCCACAGAGTGGACCCTAGCCTCCAATCTGGCCAAAGTTGCCTTCTGGTGGAACACCATGTGGGACACATAATTAAGGGAAATGGAGGGAACACGTGGCCGACGTATAAATCTTCCTCCCAAACTGGTCAATCTGCCTTGACTCTTTGTCCGGAGAAGAGGTGCTCATGTGCTTGGGTGCTGAAGAGTGGTCATGAGCAGCTGAGATGACCACAGAGTCAGCCTTTGGATGAACCTTCAAAAAAGGAGTATCCTTCGGCACCCGGTAGAGCCTGTCTGCCCCCTTGGGGACAGCCGGGAGGGAATGAGGCATCTGCCAGATAGTAGTGGTGAGGTCTTGATGAGGGGCGATCCACGGAGGAAGGGGGACCGGGGACAGAGACTCTAGATCCAGGTGCTCCGCAAGCCTCTGCTTCATAGAGTCCTGAACCTCAGACTCCCAATCGAAGTACTCCTTCATGGACCTGAGAAGATCCGAAAAGGCAGGGTCCTCTGTAGGGGAGTTTTAGGGAGACCTTGCCTGATGGACCCTTGGTCTCCTCCAGGACCTCCTCAGAAGAATCACCAGCCCCCTCTGAACTGTCATCATTGTCGTCAGCCTCCTTGACAAGATGGTGTCGGACATCCGGAAGGGAAATGTCCTGACAGATCTTCCCCGAGACATGGATGGTAGCAATAGAAGAACTGCTCAGGGAAGGGGACCTAGGAGACCTTGGCAGTGGGAGTCTGCTCTCCAGGTCTGAAACCAACTTCGAACGAGCCCCCTGCCACCAAGACTGAATTAAAGTCTTGCAATCCACATCCACTGAAGGAGGGAGAGGGGTGGTGGGGTTGGAAGAGGCTAAGGGGGGGAGAGAGAAGGAATCACTGGCAGTGGGGTAGCATCCCTGGAACCCCGGGTACATGGAGTAGGGGCTAAACCCAAGGGTTGAACTGCACAAAATGACTCCAATCTGGAGTGGGACCAGCTGGGTAGTGGTCCCCAGGAAATCCCTGTGGGTAGTGCGGGACAGTTCGGGGTCTGGAATACATTCCCATTATCAGATCTGGCAGCAAGGTAATCCAAGTCTGACCCGCTGTCGTACAGATTGGCTGGAGGTCCGTGTCAGGACAGCCCACGGAGGGGCCGGCATCTGAGCAGAATGAAGGGGCCTTGGTGCTGGGACCTGATCTGGCATCTGGGCCAAAGGCAAAGGCCGGTCAATAGGTCCAGGTTGTGAGACTGTCATCGGGACATCCGGCATCGGAACAAGCGCTGGAGTCCCGCCCGAAGGGGGAGAAAGGGCATCCATGTTAAGGTCTGCAGGCTGAGGAGGGGCCCCCACCTCCTTGACCCCAAGAGGGGAATGCAGAGTTGACTCTGTAGACCCAACAATGTCGAGGGGTGCACCGCTGTCATAGCCAGAGGTACCCGCCGGAGAGGTGGAGGAAGAGGGAGAGGGGCCTTCTCCCTCTGGTCCCGCCGTACACTGGATGAGGCGCCGATAGGCCCAGATGGGGGAAACCACACCAGTGCGACCATCACCGATGGCTGTCTTAGCAGGTGGAGGCAGGCGGGGGAGGAGCCCCTGACCGCCTTATAGACCGGTGCCGGGGGAGTACCCTCTGCCAGGGTAGTAGACTAATCAGCCACCACACTGTCCCCAGAGAAGCCAGGGGCTGACTTACCGGCTGGAGCGGTGCAGTCAGAGGAGCCAATAACCGTCTGACCCTCTGTGGCCTTGCCTGACTCACTGTCAGATTTTCTGGGTGGCGGCTGGGCCTTGCACTCCTGCTCCTTAGATTTCTCCTTATGCTTCTTGGAAGGAGTAGATTTTTCAGCCGAGGACTCTATAAGGTGGTCCATCTTCTTTTCCAGGGAAACAAGTCAAACCTTCAAAAGATAGGCCTTTTATAGGGAGGAACACTCAATGGAGCGTTCTGCTGGTACCCTGTGCACACTGGAAAAAGAGTCACTCCAGGGCACTCAAACGAGCACAGAACACAGTTGGAAACAGTGGATTTTTCAATCACATCCCACATCCACCTAAACATGGAAGAGAGGAACGGTATCTGGGGAGTCTCTGAAGCTTTAGCCATCATTAAATTCAAAAACCCTGCTGGCTCTCACTCTGCACCACTGCTCACTCTCCAGGAACCTTTCAATCTTTCTTCTCACAGCTCAAATGTGCCCAGCAACAGTTAACCTACTCCCAAAAGATCCCCAAGTCCAATCAAGATGAATACACCAGAGCATTAACTTAAGCTGCCCATGTTCTGTCCCTGTGAAGTGCAAAATCTCCAGATCTACTGCTCCTCAAGCAGGTTTGAAATTCCTCAGTACTGTGATATATATTTTTCTCAGTACCAAAAGCCAAAAATAAACTGTGCAAAGTCCATGCTTCACCCAGCACCCATTTAGGTGGTCCAAAATTGTTCTGGCTCCCCCAAAATGCCATCCCTGATGAAGCCCCATGTTGTAAACCTCCCTACCAGGTGTCTAGGGGTATGATGCAGTAATTGTGCATGTGGAGGGGGCACTCACAGCAGCAGAAACCAAAGACGTACCTTTTTTTTTTCACCAGGAGAGACACGGTAAGCTGAAAGCTTGTTTACAGATGCGACCTGCGAGCAAAAGGAAGTTACTCGTAGGTTCCATTGTAGTACTCTTATATGCAAACACGCTAACTGCACTGTGGGAATGGCAAGAACGTCTCAGGGAAGCCAGTATACCTGTGTGGAGTCAAAGTATCTGCATCAGAGGAGGAGAAGGACCTGGGAGTGATGATCACTTGTGACCTGAAGCACTCCATGCAATGCAAGAAAGCAGCAGCAAAGGCAGACAAGATGCTGGAATGCATAGCTACGGGGATCAGTAGTAGGAGAGAGGAGGTTATACGGCCCTTGTACAGGTCACTAGTTAGGCTGCATCTAGAGTATGGAGTTCAGTAGTGGTTCTCACACCTCAAAAAGGACATTAAACCTGCTGGAGAAAGTCCAGAGGAAGGCTACAAAGATGATAGCTGGTCAGCAGGGCAAGGCATACGAGGAGAGGTTGAGGGCACTGAACATGTACTCCCTGGAAAACGGCAGAGAGAAGGGACATGATTGGGACCTTCAAGTACTTGAAAGGGATAAATAAGGTTGATAAGGAAAGTCTCTTTAAGCTGAGTGCCAACCACAACATGTGGGGGCACAGTCTTAAGCTGGAGGGTGGGAGGTTTAGGAGGGAGGTCAGAAAGCACTTCTTCACAGAGAGGGTGGTGGACACTTGGAATGCGCTGCCGTGAGCTCAGGATCCTCAACCTGCAGGCAACTGTGCAGGCAGGGGTAGTGCCCCTCGGGGTAGCACCACCTAGTGGTTACAGAAATATTCCCCCCAGAATTTGAATCTTGTGCTCTATGGTTTTGGAGCTCACTCCACAATCTACCGGTTCACCTGTCACCCATTATCACCTATTTTCCTCTCCCTGTGACCCCACCCCCTGCTGCTTGCTCTCCTTTTCCTGTATAGGGTTGTGTTTTCCATTCCTCCTGTCTCCACCCTTCTTTTCCAAGACCCTTGTCCTACTGTTGAGGTCTCTCAGTTGGGCCCCATTAATATAATCCTGCTCTTACCCTACCTCTATCACTGCTCTTTATACCCACCCCTTGAGTGGTACTATTTGGTGGAATTTTTACACCAAATTTTCAGCATGGCCTTTGTGGGACCCCACCACATGAACAATAGCACTATCATGTCGTTAATTGATCCTGAAAGGTGATTTCGCACAGCAACCAGAAAAGCACCTTCCGGGCCTGATTAACAAGATGACAGTCGCAGTGTTCATGAGGTGAGGTGCCAAAAATGCTATGTTGAAAATCCTGTGAAAAAAATACCCCAGAAATGCAAAAGATATCAACATAAGTTCAAAACACCATACACAGCTTCCCTTCTGTGTACCGCTCCTAGACCATTGTCCCCACTCTAGCTGGCCATCCTTAAAGCTTTCACACACACACACCTTTCCCGACACTGGAACACCCCCAGACCACTACCCAATCCCTAAATCTGCATCCCCCAGTCGGCCTCCCTACACTCATGTCAGCCCACCTGCGACCACCTTTTATGAACAAAGATATCTACCAGCTGTGGCAGAAAATCCTCTGTTTGGACCCCAATAGACTCTCTCCCCCCACACCCCTGGACTACACAAGTCAAAGATTTAGTTTACCTGCCTGCCATTCCCCAGCAAGTACACAAAAACCCACATTTTGTCCAAGAATAAACTTTATTTGTGATTTATGCGACTGAAAAATATTTCTTTAGCTCCCTGTAGTCTCTATCGCCCCTGCACCACCCTGTATGGTACAAATCAAAATACTATTTTGCCAGTATGATCTTGCCCCATCTGAACACACATACAGCAACACTGAGGCCAGGAATACACTTTATTTCTGATATCTGAGACTATAAAAATGTCTCTTTTGTCACCAATTGCCCCCCCCCAAGTTGAAAAATGTATTTACCACCCTCTCTCTCTATCTCCCCCCTCTGGACTGTACAAGTCAAAGATTTATTTTTCCAGCCTGTCATTGCACAGCCTGTCCAAAGAAATCTCACCATCTCTCCCCTCAGGATGGCAGAACTCGAAATATATATATATATATATTTTTTACCAGTCTGCCCTGTCCCTGCATGTTCACATGAATCCACACTGATGCAGAAATAAGCTTTATTTTTGACCATGACAATATCCCTGCCCAATGTCATGGAGTGTTATCCGTGGTGAAAAGTGGTGCCCTTCCCTCCCCTCACTCAATGGCTGACCCCACTGCCATCATCCCATGCCCTGGTTTCCAGTGGTTCCCCCCCTTATCACAGCCTGCCAACATGGTAGATGCCCCATGTAGGGTCTGTGGCCAGTTAGCAGTGGGCGGCCCCCCCACACCGATCCTTGGGCTGTCCATGATATGCCCAGGTCCCTGGTGCTTAGTGTGCCCCCCACTCTCCCATCTACAGTCCGACCTCCAACCACTCCTGTCCCTGGTGGTAGTGGTTCCCCCCCCAGCTTCCACCCATGCCCTCTGGTTTCTCCACCCTTCCTTTGGAACACACCGACTGAGCCTCCCCTATTTATCCCCTTTATGCACTTGAAGACCTCAATCATGTCCCCCCTCCAATCCTCCAACGTGTACATGTTGAGCTACTTGAGCCTCTCCTCATAGGTCTTTTCCCTCAAGACCCAGATCATTTTGATTGCCCTACTCTGGACGCTCTCCAGGAGTGCAATGTCCCTTTTTAAGTGCAACCTCCAAAACTGCACACAGTACTCGAGGTGTGGTCTAACCAAACAGTTATACATAGGGATTATCACTTCCATTCTGACTGGCCTATACACACACTGCCTCACTGATGTCAGGAATATACCTTATTTGTGATTTCTGAGACTGTAAAAATATCCTGGTGTCCAGTTGGCCCCCCATGCCCTCCAGTACCAGGCAGAACAGGAAAGGGGACAGGCAAGGAGCGTTTCCTGCTGCAAGAGTTCCACCTCGAAGTAAGATCATATGTGCCCATCTCCAATACAGTGTAACCACTCCTGTATTGAGTGACTCATTGAACGAGGCTGCCAAGAGGCACTGCTAGCTCTTCTCTCAGTTCACTAGATATTCTTGAGTGTATACTATCTGGTCTCATTATCTTGTTCATATTCAGTTTTGGGAGCTCATACTAACATACTATTTGCCAGCAGATTAGGCCTTATGGTCTATCGAGTCTGCTCGAACCTTAGATCCTTAGTTGGGTGCCGAGACCTCATACAGGACTCCATCCACTGGGAATGGGATGGTAGTAGCTGGGATTTTGGAAGTTTGACAGAAATTCCCAGAGTGGAGAACAGTTCCAGTGTGAAGGAAAGGGACTCCTTCAGGCTGTCTGGTGAGGGGGCTGAAAAAAGTCAGTCATCCAGGTATAGAAACACATAAATGCCCTTGTGGTGAAGGAACGCAACTACCACCGCTAAGCACTTGGTGAAAACCCAAGATGCTGAAGACAGGCCAAATGGAAAGGCTTTGAACTGGAAATAGTCCTCCAGAAAGGAGAACCCGAGGAAGCAGTGGTGAGATGGGAGGATAGGGATATGTAGGTAGGCATTCTGCATATCCAAGAGAGCATAGCCAAGCATTGGGGAGGAGCAGGGGCAACAGTCCCTGGAGAGTCAGCATGTGAAACCTCTTGTACTCCATGAAGAGGTTGAGCATGCTGAGATCTAGGATCAGTCTTAGATCCCCCATCTTTTTTGGAACTAAGAAGAAGTGGGAATAAAATCACCTTCCCATCTGCTTGGGAGGAACAGGATCTATAGCTGCTTTTTGTGGTAGAGCCTGGATTTCCTGTTTGATGAGAGAAATCTGACCCAACGTGTTGCTTTGGTCTGGTGTGGTACATAGAGCATAAGGAGATGACGACCGCTCACGGCTCCTGAAGCTCCTTTTCCATGGAGGCTAGTCTTGTGACAGAATGTGGGCCTCGAGGGTCCTCTTGCAATGGGTGCATGTGGCCTGCTTAAACCCCTGGCAGATAGTACACTCAGCTGAGTTGTGCTTAGGCCCCTGGCAGAGGATGCAGCAGGAGTGGTCGTCCCCATGCGGTATTTGCGCACCGCACTTGGAGCACTTCTTCTTAGTGCAAGAAGACATACACTGTGGACTTAAATAGAAAATTAGAGGGAAAGAGAGACAAAAATCATCAAATCTAAAGTGGATGGCTGATCACTGTTCTGCCACATCTGTCAAATGGACTGATGCGATGGCGGAAAAGAACTGGAGGGCAGTCGCAGGACAGCCCCTTTTTATAGTCACACTGATGTCACATCACCAGACATCAGGGGAGGTCCCCGTTGATGATTGCTAGCTACAAGTTTGCTGTGCAGACCTGATGCCATGGGGCACAGTCCTATATGTGAAGACCTACTGCAGGAACCATTTCAAAGTAAGATCGGATGTTCTTGATCTTGGGAACCCTGGTCCCATTGGACTCATAGGTTCCATTGCGGTACTCTCATATGCAAGCATGCTAACTGCTCTGTGGGAATGGCAAGAAAGTCACAGGGAAGCCAATTTACCTGGGAGATGTCAGAGTATCTGATCAGAGGAGGAGAAGGACCTGGGAGTGATGATCACTAGTGACCTGAAGCACTCCATGCAGTGCAAGGAAGCAGCAGCAAAGGCAAACAAGATGCTGGGATGCATAGCTAGGGGGATCAGTAGTAGGAGAGAGGAGGTTGTACTGCCCTTATAATGTATGGTAAGTGCCTATTAACCACCATAATCAGCAGTCACACAGCTTTATTATGCACTGTTTAGAATTTTAAAAGTTAACCACACTTTGGAACTTCCAAACAGTGGCATAACAAAAGAGAATGCACCAGAGTTCCATACTTCTCACACAGAATGCAAACAGTATTTTTTTGACTGTACACTATAAAAGATGATGGCTGGGGATCGGGTGACAACCATGCTGAAATCACCTCTTGTGGTTGCTAGGGCTACAGTAAACCTCTCGAGCTGTGCTCTCGAAGTTTACCATGTTGCCCTAGCAACCAGTCGAGGTGATTACAGCGTGGTTATCACCCGATCCCCAGCCATTATCCTCTATGTACAGGTCACTGGTAAGGCCGTATCTAGAGTATGGAGTACAGTACTGGTGCCCACACCTCAAAAAGGACATTAACCTGCTGGAGAAGATCCAGAGGAAGGCTACAAAGATGATAGCCAGTCAGCAGGGCAAGGCATACGAGGAGACATTGAGGGCACTGAACATGTACTCCCTGGAAGACAGGAGAGAGAGGGGGTGGGACATGATTGGGACCTTCAAGTACCTGAAAGGTATAAATAAGGTGATGGCGGGAAAGAACTGGATGACAGGCGTGGAACTGCCCCCTTTATAGTCACGCTGATGTCACATCACTTGACGATGGGACGCAGCCCCCCGCTGACGATTGCTAGCTGCAAGTTTGCCGTGCGGTCCTGATGCCAGGGGATGAAGACCTATAAGTGAAGACCTACTGTAGGAACCCTCTCGAAGTAAGATCAGCTGTTTTCTGTCTTGCCTATGGTCCTTAGTGGTTGTCATGTAGTATCTGAGAGATCTCTTGACATCCAATCTCTCTCTCTTCATCTCCCTTCCCTCCTCTCCCCACTACCTCCCTCTCTGGATTGCACAAGTCAAATATTTTTTTTCATCAGCCTGCCATTGCCTGGCCTGTACACAAAAACCCACATTTAGTGCTAGGATACACTTTATTTCTGATTTATGTGACAGTGAAATATATATGTACTTTATTCTTATGTTACATATGTGCCTGAACCTAATGCATGTTAACCCTGTATATGCCTGATTATCATTTTTTTGTACCATTTTAACCCTCCGGGGTCGCACTTGAAAATAGGAACTTGGTTGTCTAGTGTGCTCACCCGGTAAACAAAAGCAAATAAATAAGTTAAGCATTCCCCGTGTACGATGTCAATACACACACCCTCCCATACCAGACCCTACGACTAATTTCTGTCACTGTGAAAATGTATCTTTGGTTCCCAATAGTCTCTCTCTCTCTCTCTCCCCTCTAGTCTGCACAAGTCAAAGATTTATTTTACCAGTCTGCCATTGCTCGGCCTAAACACAAAAGCCCATATTTTGTCCAAGAATACACTTTATTTGTGATTCATGTGACTGAAAGATATCTTTCGTGCCCCAGAGTCTCTCTCCCCCCCCCCACATATGGTACAAGTCAAAAGATTATGTTGCCAGTTTGCTTTTCCCCAGTCTGTACACACAAACAGCAACACTGAGGCCAGGAATACACTTTATTAGTAACTTTTGTGACTGTATAAATGTATCTTTGGTCCCCAGTTGTCTCTGTCTCTGTATCTATCTCTGTCCTCCTACCTCTATATCTATTCCCCCTTACCCTGCCTGTACACAGTGCAACAAAACAACCTCACTTTGCCCCATCAAACAAAAAACATATCCTGGTGTCCAGTGGCCTCCCAATACCCTCATAAACCAAGCACTGCCACAACAGCATCATACCCTGTTGTTCTGTTGTACCCCAATTCCCTCCCATATCAGGCGCAACAACATGTAATGCATAGAACTAACCTTGACAAGAGAATAAACTGATGTTCGACAATCTCTGAAAAGCTCGGACCAGGACTCTCTATGAGACAGATGTTCTTGTCGATCAGTATGATGTCCAATCAGGAGCTTTCCTGCAAGAAGACAGTGTGTTAGTAAAAACATCCCATCGCATATCAGGTGCCACCACAAGTTAAGCATTCACTGGTGTACAATGCCAACTCGCACAAACCCTCCCAATCCAGGCCCCGCCACAAAGCAAAAAAACAAAAAAAAAATGACTTTGCCAGCACACCCCTTCCCCTATACCTGTGCAACCCCTCCTGAACCCCTCCATAGTCTCTGCCTCCAATAGTCCCCTGGGCAGCACAATCCCTAGTTCCACCATCCTCTCAGTGAAGTAGCACCCCCCCTCCTCCCCCAGCATAGGTTGTGGGACCATGGCCACTAATCCCACCTTTACCAACCACCGAGGCAGGGGTTTTCTTAATTTACCTGAAGATGGACTGCTACCAGGGATGTCTGTAGAGAATAGGCCAGAGACCAGACTTTCATGGCTTCTGTGCACAAGGCCATTGACCGAGTGCCTCCCTGCTTGTTGATGTACCACATGGTGGTGGTGTTGTCTGTTCTCACCTGAACCACCCTGTTTTGTACTGCCTTTGTAAAAGCTTATAAGGCTAAGTATACTGCTCTGAGTTCCCGGAGGTTGATATGAAGGAGAGACTCCTGAGGGGACCACACTCTTTGTGTTGTGAGGGCTCCCAAATGAGCCCCCCACCCCAGGAGAGAAGCATCTGTGGTCAGAACCGCAGAATGAGTCTGAGAGACAAATGGGACTCCTTGTCTGAGATTGTCCTGATCCAACCACCACTGGAGAGCATGGATCAAGGTCTGAGTCACTGGAATCAGTTTGGTGAGAGGGTCTTTTTTCTGGGACCAAAACGCCCGCAGGTGAAATTGGATATCTCTCATCTGAAACCTGGCCCCTGGAATCACTGCAGTGGCAGCTGCCATGTGGCCCCATAATTGGAGGAAATGTCTGGCTGGATGAGAGACCATGAGACGAAATGAGGAAGCTAGGTCTGTAAGGGTATTTACCCTTGACAAGGGAAGAAAGGCCTTTACTTGGACAGTGTCCAACTCCATCCCTATGAAGGTGAGGAGCTGCACTGGTTCGAGAACTGACTTTGGAAGATTGAGAAGGAATCCCAAGGAAGTGAGCACTTGCTGGATCACTTGTAGATTTGACTTGACTTAGTCTGGATACTGTCCCATAATGAGCCAGTCGTCGAGTTAAGGGAAAATAGAGATGTTCTGTCTCTTTAAAAAGGCTTCCTTGTCCCGCTTCTAGACCAGTGTCCCCACTCTGTCCTATCTGCCCCTGTTCTGCTGAGCAAAGCCCGGGAATAAAAAATTCCCTGTTGTCCAATAACCCCTCCACTGGCCTTCCCACGCCAGCCTCAATAGTACCCAATAGTTCGTCCATCCCTCCCCCCCTGACTGCACAAGTCAAAGATTTATTTTACTGGTCTTACGCAAAAAGCCACATTTTGTCCAAGAACAAACTTTTTGTGATTTCTGTGACTGTAAAATATCTCTCTGGTGGGCAATAGTCTCTCGCCACCCCCTCCACCCATGGCACAAGTCAAAGGTTTAATTTGCCAGTCTGCTCTTGCCCCGTCTGTACACACACAGCCATGCTGAGGCCATGAATACACTTTATTTGTGATATCTATGACTGTTGAAATGTCTCTTTGGTCCCCAATAGTCTCTTCTCCGTCTCCTCTCTGGACTGCACAAGTCAAAGATTTATTTTTCCAGCCTGCCATTGCCCGGCCTGCACGCACACAAAAAAAAAATAAAATAAAAAAAAAAATAAACACATTTAGTACAAGAATAAACTCACCCTCAAACACCCAGAACCATCACAGGGAAAGCATTTGCTGGTTTACAGTGGTACTTCCTATCCTCAGATACCTATCACCATAACACAACATGTACTCAAACAATAATTCCCTGTTCTGCTGTGGTCCCCCAATTCACTCAGATACCAGGTGTCATGGCAAATAAAGCTTTCCCCTAGTGTTTTATGACCTCACCTTACACCCCCCCAACAAACCAGACTCCACCAAACAGCCTTCCCTGTTGTCCAGTGGTCCCCCAATTCCCTCACATACCAGGTGCCATGAAAAGGAAAGTGCTCCTGGATGTCAAATTGCCTCCTCATGCCCTACAAAAAACAGGCCTCACTCCAAAAATTACCTATTGTGCAGTTTTGCTCCGATGCCAGGTGACAGTTAAAGCCTTCCCAGACCCCACCCAATAAGTAACATTCTATGTTGTGCTTTTCTCCTCTAATTCTATCAGATTCCAGGTGCCACAACAATTAAGCTTTTACTTGGGTGTCTTATGGACTCCCCATGTCCTCGCAAACCAGACCCCACCCATAACAACATTCCCAGTTGTGCAGTGGTCCCCCAAATCCACCTGAAACCATATGCCACAACAATTCCCCCACCCCCCGAGACCCAGCACATTCACACTAAATGTATTCTCTGATGTGCGTGGGGTCCACTGCACACTCAGAGACATGGCACCATCAAACTAAATGCATTCCACTGTTCAACCATGCCATACAAGATTTAGCACCTTCACAAAAATAAAGTCACTGTGGCCTGTGGGGTTCACCCCATCCTCAGAGCCATGACACCATCACCATCACCATCACACAAAAGGGAATGTATTTTGAGTGACAGTGACAGGTTTATGTTCATATGGGTATTTAAGGGTGGGTGGGAAGCCACCGATACCAGGGAATCAATGTCATGGTGTCATGTCTTGGGGGGAGGGGGGGTACGAGATCCATTACCATCACAGACCCATTGCAAGAGTGAAGCTGCAAAGGCCAACAGAATGCTGGAATATGGTTTCACTGAGGACCAGACTGGAAAGATGTGGCCCTATACTCAAGTGTCAGCTGCAACTGTACAGGCAAGGGAAAGCAGTTCTAAATGATTGGTTATCCAACAGGCAGTGAAATGGGCAGGCTGGGTGGGTCAAGTTGTCCTCAGCTGCTATCAAAATATATGTTTACATAGAAACAGATTTGACATCACAAAAGAACAGCTCGTTACACTCAGTTTGCCCATTTCCCTACCTATTGGATAAGTCACAGATCCTAGTTAACCAACAGCCTACTTCCTCCTACCATCCTACTATAACTGCATTATGTCTGTTCAATGCATTCTTGAACCACCCCCCTTGTTTTTGGACCCGTGTGGAGATGATTTCCATAACTGCATGCAGTATTCCAAATGGGGTCTCACCAACTGTCTGTATAGGGATGACAACTTCCTATTTTCTACTGATGAAGCCTCTATCTATGCACCTGAGTACCCCACAGCACTCCTTACTGCCTTCTCACATTGCCTGCCTACCTTTAGGTCATCTGATATAACTGCCCCCAGGTCCCTTTCCATTTTTTTTGTTGACAGTATATCACCGCCTATTGCATATTCTTCCCTTGGGTTTTTGTTTACCAGGTGCATTATTTTGCACTTTTTTGCATTGAATCTGAGCTGCCATACATTTGACCATTCCTCAAACCTTGGCAAGTCCTTTTTCATCCCTGCTGCAGACATTTGTGTCATCTATAAAAGAGACATATTTCAAGTCCATCTGTAATGTCACTTGATCCCAGCACCCCACTAGTAATCCCCCTTCAGAGTGGGACAGAAGGTCACTTCCTCTAATGGATGGATTGGCCAGCATACCTTTGGAGGCAGTGTAGCACAGTGGATGAGAGCACTGAGCTGTAAACCTGGAGACTTCTGAATCCCATCAACCCCAGCCAGCAGGCTGTCTGACCCTGAGTAATTCACTTAACTTCTTGTGCTCCCAGGTTGCATGCTATGACTCACTACTGACCACCATGTCAAAGTTTAGGCAGTGTTTTCTCCACTCCTGTTTGAGGACAGGCAAAATGTAAACTGTATGCTACTGGAAGCAATTGTGGCAGCCCGACTGCCCGCTCTGCTCCCTTCCCCATATGAGGCAATAACAGCAAATCCAAATTGTGGCAGAAATGTGAGCTTTGCTGAACAGCACAAACAGACTAAGACAGAACAAAAAATTGGGGAAGCTAACTAAATCAACTAAAATTAAAGCACATATACAGTATATATATATATATATATATATATATAGTGATACAGGTACAATTTTACTCCTCATACCACATAATGCTGCTGCACCGAGGACATTTGCTGTACAACTCCCGCTCTCAAGCTTGCTATCACCTTCAAAAGGAAACATACTGTAATATAATCTAAAAGTGAAAAACAATTATATGAAATGATGGACATGCAAACAAAATGGCCCCTGATTAGCGTACTTGGTTGAAAGCAAGACCTGGCAGGCATTCAGAATGTTGCTTTTCTTCAGTTAGATTCGCGCGCCAAAAATGGAACCAACAAATAATACAATTTATGCCCAAATTTACATTTATTTTGTGGAAAGTTCAGCAAAACAAATTAACAACCAGTACAGATTTGAGAAGGCTCCGGTTATTTTACTTCACTGACCTTTCAAAACGTTGCTTTGCGTAACGATCACAACTAAATCGAAATAAAAAAAATATGCAGTGTACAAAAATATTGTGATATCTAAAGAAATAAGTCCATTGTTTTGCTGTTATTTCAGCTAGAAAATCTACAGTACATTCAATTTCAAAAGACATGTGGCAATTCACCAACAGCTCCCTCAGTTTTCTTCAGTAACTTTTTTCCCTTGCTGCTCCACTCACAACTGCATCAGAATACAAACACACACTCTCAATGATACATATAATAAAGAAATAAAATAAAAGAAATGCATTGACCTTTTGTGCTGCAAATTCGGGATAGAAAAGCTAACTACAATGCATTTGAAACACAACATGTGGCGGCAATCTGAGATTACCTAACATCTCCCTAAAAAACACAATTTGTTGAGAATCCTTATTTTTCTACACCAAAAGCTAGTCACAAAAAAAAAAAATGGTATGCTATGAAAAGCCATCAAACTTGATTTACTGAAATCCTGTGGTTGTTTACTGAGACGTGACAACTAAGCACTCTGCTGCTTTAACTGAAAATAAATAGAACAATAAACAGACCTAACAAAACTTTGCTGTCTGCTGACTTCACAAAAGGTAGAATTCAGTCCAATGTTCTGCACAACATCCGAGCAGATTCAAATGATTACAGCTCACAATGAAGCTATGTTCTGCCACTTCTTGCAGTCCAGAGGGGAAAATGCAAGTGTGTGCAGACTCAGTAACATGAGCTTCTTGTGGGGGAAAAAATGGAGTGCGGTGAGATGTGATTGGTTGGTTTGACTGCCAATTACAGAAAGTTACAGGTCTCTGCAATATATATCACCAGGCAGATTTTTATGAAATACAGCATTGCATCTGTAGTAAGGCTGTAAAAAAAGTGTCCAGCAAGATGAGTTATGCCATCAGCGGCAGCAGTCCTTGCACTGCAGCAGGACGAGTTAACTCGTTGGTGGCAGGATGGGGGATAAAATTAAGACAACAATTACAAAATGTATATTCTATTGCAAATACTTCCAAATGGAATTATACAAATCAAATTAATATGCTTAAAAAGGAAATGGCCACATTTCAATATAACAGAGCACAAACTATGAAAGCCTTGCTCCAGAATGGAACCAAGAAATCCCCTTATGGAGATCCTTTGGAAGCTTTTAAAAAAATGTAGAACTGTTACTTCTTTAAGTTCATTATATCATACAGATGGTACCTTAGTTTCCTCTATTGAATCATTAAATGAAGTAATCAAGGATTTCATTACCTCCCACACTCCTTTACACCCTCCTTCTGAGGATATTATTAAACAATTCTTACAAAATATTCATGGTCTAGACCTCTCACATGACACTTCTAATCTAATAAAACCTATCACAGCTCTAGAAATAGAACAAGCGATTAAATCTTTAAGAAATGGCACTTCACCTGGTTCTGATGGCTTAACAAATGAATTTTTTAAATCCTTCTCAGAACCCTTGTCACTCTGTTTGGAGTCCATTTTTCGTTTCTTTATGACCACATTTACAACCCCTATTTGGTTTACAGAAGGTCTTTTAATTTTTCTTTTTAAATCAGGAGAGAAAAATTCTATCAAAAACTGGAGACCTATTACAATTCTAAATTCTGACTATAAAATATTGGCTGTTATCATTAATAATAGACTAAAACAATATGCAAATGTGGTTTTGTCTCCTTTGCAGTTGTGTGGCTTGCCTAATAGAAAGATCCAACATACCTTAATAATTATTAGAGATATTACTGATTATGTTTTACAATCAAAAAGCAAGAGATGTTTTATCTCTGTTGACCAATATAAGGCTTTTTATGGGGTGTATTACCCATTTCTTTTTTTAACATTAGAAAAATATGGAGTTGCGTTATTAGTAATCAATTGGCTTAAAGCATTATATCATAATGCCATTGTTTATCCAGTAATTAGGCAACAAATTACTAAGGGATTTGCTGTTAAAACAGGAGTCAGGCAAGGCTGTCCCCTCAGTCCGCTCCTCTATAAATTTACTCTAGACCCCCTGTTATGAATATTGACAGATAAACCCAAATGGTCAGGGATATCTGGACCAGATGGTATTACTCAATTTCATGTGCATGCTTATGCAGATGATATTTGTTTATTTTTTTTCTCAATTTACACAAATACCTTTACTTTTAGAACAAATGGAGGTTTACTCATGGGTTTCTAATGCACAGCTAAATAAATCTAAGAGTAAAGGACTGTTTCTTGGTTCCATTTATTCCACTCTTGAAACTATAGATGGGATTTTGATCTCTACGGAATCCTAAAGCTTTTGGGGCTTGTTTTTTCAGCACAGAATATTCCCACATTAAATTGGAATATTACTTTAGCTAGAGTAGAACAAAATGTACAAAGATGGAGTCACTAGAGATTGACAAAATTTAAGTGCATCCAAATCATTAAACAATTTATAATCCCCACGATTCTTTATACTGCAATGATATTTCTACTCCCTACAAATTTAGAAACTAGAATATATAGTGCTTTCTTTCAAATGTTATGGGGCACTAGGTTGAATCCCATCAAAAGACAATATACTTATCTGTCTAATAACAAAGGAGGCTTGGGTATGATTGACCCAGTAGTTTTTTTTTCCACACTTTGTTTTATTCACATACACTGAAAATCGGCTTAATTCCTGGAGATGTGCCATATTTTAATTGGATCAAAACAAATTTAGCTCTACATTTTTCCAAATGGCATACACTTCCCCCTAAATATTCTATTCCTCTTCAGCTTCCACACTGATTTATTCCTGCAGCCCAAAAATTATATAAATGGGGCCTAACAGTGCAACAAATTATAGGAAATTCTGGACCCGACCTGTATAAAAAGGGTTTAGAGTTAATTTATCCAACAACACCTTGCTTTAAGAACTGCCCTTCTTCCCAAATACCAGGTGTTGTGTCACAACTGACCAATAAGAGGATCCCTAATCAAATGTGGGAATTTCTTTGGTTAGCAGTATATGGTAGAATAAACATAAGAGGAAATGTGAAATATAAAGCTAAAACAGAAAGGAATTGTCCTTATGGGGAATGTATTAATTTAGAGGAGACAATGGAGCATGTTTTGTTTCACTGTTCGTATGCTAAGTCCCTCTGGAGTTATCTCGCTGCTAAATGGAAGTTGATTTGGTTAAAAACTATGACTTATGATAATTTGGTATTAGGACAATTTAGCAATCTAGGAAATTGTTATCATGAAGATTCATTGGTCATTTTCTGTTGTTGTTTGAAGTTTTAGCTCTGGCAAGCCAGGTGTCAGTGGGTACTGTACCAAAACAAAATGGACTCTAGACACAGTAGAAAATGTTATACATTCAGTGATGTATAAGGTATTTTTATCTGATTTTAACATTGTTTCTTCTCGAAAAGTAATGATGTGGTGGAAAGGATTTCCTATGTTTCTTAAATATAAATAGTTTGAAAACACTGAGGTCAAAAAAATAATAATATATGAATGTGCTATCATAATACATTCCTAGTCTTTATTAAGAAAAATGGGGGGGGGGGTTATATATTACTCTAAAGTCCTTTATCCACTGAGTTTGATTCTGTATGACTGTAATACTTACTTTATTTTGTTTATCTTATGCTTTGTAAAATTCCCGGTGTGCTTTAAACACTTCTTGTTATTGATTCCTTTTCTAATGTGATATTAATAAAAAAATTCCCCTACTCTTTTCGATAAATGCCATGGGATCTTTAACATCACCTGAACTACCACCAATTCAGGCAGATGGGACCTCAGTTTAACATCTCATCCAAAAGACGGCACCTCAGAAGTGCAGCACCATAGTGTCAGTACTGGGATATTAACCAAAGTGCCAGATGTGGGAACTGAACCCACAACCCTCTGATCTCCCAGCCTCAGAGGCAAGTGTGCTACCTACTGAGCCACTGACACTGCGAATGTATGATGTGCCCTAGTAGAAACATATGCTTGCCTGACCACAGTGACCAATCAGATGTTACTGCTAAGGCATGTCATCACTAAATTATTCATTTATGAGAGAACAGGTGAAAAAGGAAGATGTTTGGCATGGCAAGGAAAGGTTTTCTATTTTACATATTACAGAAGAGAGCATATCCTCTGGGGAGAGTAGAATGCCAAATGGCAGTGGGATGGGTGTATTCATGTATTTAACTGGGGTGGTGGCTGTTGGGTAGGGGCTGGTGCTGGGAATTCAACTGTGGTGAGGGAAGGAGGAGTTTATTGATTTGAAGAAAACATTGCTGAAACAGAGGAGGAGGGAGGTAGGTGCAACTGAGGATAGACGTGTGGGGGTACCTATTATTACTCAGGTGTAATGGAGGAGTGGGAAAATGGCCTACATGGGTGTTTTTTTTATTAAATAAAAACAGTGTGCACTTCAGCAAGTGAAGACTAGTAAGAATTACGCACAGTGGCATCTTCTTTGGTAAATTGTCTCTATGATTAGTCTTCACCTGACAATGTTGGTACTTTACCAGGCAAAGAAATACACAGTGCATCACTTTACATTACGTAAAATTAGGAAACTTTATGCAGTTCTTAATGAAGTGACCTTTCCAGCCTCTGCTCACACTTAGTCGTGCCTTAATAAATACAGCTAAAATTCTAATTGTTCCAGTGCAGATTAAGGTTCCAGGCAGTTAATTTTATTTTTATGTTGGCGCGCTTGCGCAGCCAACATCTTGCGGTAATGCAGATTTGGAGGAGCGGTCACTGTTGGGCCAATGCAGGGCATGCACCATTAGGTGCATCCCGCATTCCCCAATCAGCCAGCAGCAGGGGCCGACACCCTGCCTAGCTAGTGAGGCGAAAACATGAGAGAAAAGGTCCACTGTAATGAGAGCAAAGCTCTCATGCAGCGTGACCACAGCACGCCTCCCCCTACGTGAAGGCAACATGGCAGCAGTGACTTCCACTGTTGCCTGTCAACACCACTGTTTATTGTGTGCTGACAGGGGTACCCAATCCCCGTCAGCATCATGTAACCCCACCCCCTTTGTTGATTGCAGAGGGTGTGCCCAATCCTCCTCGGCGTCATGTGCCTCCCACCACCAGTTTCTCTTTGCCAAAAGGGGCCCAATCCCTGTCAGCATGTATCCCCCTTCCCCTTGAATTTTGCTGATGGGGGAGCCCACTCCCCATTGGTATAATGTGTTCCCCCCCTGTTTTTTGCTTGCTGAGGGGGTGCCCAATCCCCCTCTGCTCCTGTGGCTTTCCCCCCTTTCCTTGTTTGATGATGGGGGTGCCCAATCCCTAGTCAGCTAAAGCACCCACCCACACACACACACACACACTCTGGGGGCATGCCGGGAGCCCACCCCAACATGCCAAAGCACCTATTAAAAATGAAAACGGTCCCCTGATGTCTTTTAGGGGGGTTTTACCTGTAAAGAAGGAAACGGTCCGTCTGTGGTCTCTCTGCCCCCTCTCACAACCCGCATTCACCCACTGCAAACCTTGACTCCCCATACCCCCCTCACCCCATACTTACCTCTGGAGTCTCGCACAATGATCTTCAGTGAACTGGGGACACGTCTTCACTCTTCAAAGCCGACCACAAACTGTGGAAATGTCGGTAAGCTGTATAATGGAATAAATAGGGGTTTTTCAACTTTAATGCATATCTCGGGCATTTTGGGGAAATTTTACACCAAATTTTCAACATGGGGTTTTTGGGAACCCTCCTCATGAATTCTATCACTGTCATAACGTTAATCAGTCCTGAAAGGTGATTTCACAATCACTGTGCAGAATCACCTTTTAGAACTGATTAACAAGATGACAGTGCCACTGTTCATGAGGTGGGATCTCAAAAAGCCTATATTGCAAATTTGGTGGAAACAAATCCAAAAAATGGCTATTTTATGAGTGTACATTGTGCAGCTGCTACGCAGGCTCATAACTTCATGAGTCTGCAATATTTTCATGCCAGATTTTCAACATTGTCATTTTTGTACACCACCTTGTGAACAGTACAGCTGTCATTTTTCACATCCTGGCCAAAATGTGTTTATGCACTTCCGCTGCACAGTAGCGCGGTTGCTGTGGGAAATCAGTGTTTTGGCCAGATTATGAAAATGGCAGTGACACTGTTCATGAGCAGAGGTCCTAAAATACTTATGTTAAAAATTTGGTGATGGTACTCCATAAAATGACTGTGTTACGAGCATGTGTTGGCAGGTTGCACACACGCTCGTAACCTCGTGCATTTGTAATATTTTTACTCTGGATTTTCACCATTGGCATTTTTCCACACCTCTTGATGACAAGTACAGCTGTCATTTCACATATCTTGCCCAAAATGTGTTTTCACACGTCCAGCGCAGAATAGCGTGGTCGCTTTGCGAAATCACTTTTTGGGACAGTTTGAGGAAATAACTTTTCAACATTGGCATTTTTTTACACCTCCTCATGAACTGTACAGCTGTCATTTTTCACATCCTGTCCAAAATGTTTTCCCGCACTGCACTACCAAAGCCAATGCCAGCGCGACAACATTCGGCATTGACAAATGCTTGTTTAGAATGTGAGTCATTACAAAATTATAAACCAATGGTTGCAGATTTAGCATTCTGCAGACAGCACAGAACAGGCTGCTCGCTCAAGAGAAATCTTGTAACTTAAAGGGTTGAAAACTTGTATGGACATGAGGGAGAGTTTGGAAAGCAGGAAAAAGGCATCTGTCCATGTGGTTATATAAAAAATAAAGAATACTAATTAAGCAGGACTGAGTCTTCACACTGCTTTCTGTTGGATAACACTGGTTGTCCAAATACAGCTGTAATATTCAGGTATACACATTACACATAAGCAAACAACTGCACACTTACATGATTACAAAATAAAGCTTGCACTCTTTTGAAAGTAAATGCTTCCATCTTCCTTGCAAGTTACAAAGTTTCCTCTAAGCTCTCTATAGTGCAGTAGGCTTGGTTACTTTCAGATCATGGATATGGTTCCCTGTGGATGTTCTCTCAGCATCCCCTAGCAAAATGAAACAGAAGAGCTGTGTTTAAGAATGTATTCTCTCTATCTCTCTCTTGGGCCATCATCACACAAGGCTGACATCATTTCTTTGTACCGCAATTCATCCAATTAGTTGAAGCTGACCTGGAACATGGGTGACATTGACCTTGCAATTTGTTTAACCAGGGGTAGCACACTAAGCTGAAAGTTTTTTTACAGGAGTGACCTGGGAGCACAGGGAAGTTAAGTAACTTGCTCAGGGTCACCCAGTACGCAAGTGGAAGCTGTGGGATTCAAACCCAGGTGTGGTCTGGTGGATATCACCAGATTTGCAGCTCAGAGCCTTAAACCACTGCACTATACTGCCTCCCATAAATATTATCTGACATACTTGCTGTAGCAAGGAGAGAGCTGTGCAAAGCAGCTCTGCAGGAGGCAGCAGTTCACTAAAAAGGTGTCAGTAGAGGAGACCTAATTGATGAACATCAAAAATTTAATTTGATGAGTTGTGCAGGCTCAGCAATTTGCTCAGGGTCACACAGAATGCAAGTGGGGGCTGATGGGATTCAAACCCAGGTTTGCTGCTCAGTGCCTTTAACCACTATGCTATAGAGCATATCTTTTTGTTCTTTTACTTTTTTTTACTAAATACCATATACTTTGATTTATCAAACTTTATTTCCAAACCTAGTTTACTACATTGAGCATTAAACCTATTTAGACTCCTATTAATTCCTAGATAACTCATTGATAAAAGTACTACATTATCTGCATAAGCTAGGTAAGGGCACCACCTGGAGCCCAGTCTTGGCATATGAAGCTCAGGGTCATCCAAACTCTTCAGAATTTTATTCAGAATAATGTTGAAAAGTATCAGGGATAGGACACAACCTTGTCTCAACCCTATATCCATTTGGAATTTCTGAGTAATATCCCCTTCTTTATTATATTTAACTGATGTGTAATTATCTTTATACAGAATTCTCAAAATATTAATTATTCCTTCCTCCACATCATATTCCTCCAGTATTTTTCACAATTTTACTCTATTAACCCTGTCAAAGGCAGCCTTCAGGTCTATGACTACAAAGAAGAGTTTTTGCTTTTTAATATTTATGTACTTATGGACTATATGTAATAGAACATAGCACTGATCTACTGTAGAATGAGCTGGAATGAAACCAGCTTGGGCCTCATCCAGTATTTTTTTGGTTATTTAACCATGTAATTAATCTTCTGAGAATTACCTTAGTAAAAATCTTTAAAGAATTATCAAGTAGACTATTGGGTCTATAATTATTTAAAATCCTTTTATCTCCTTTTTCATGGATAGGAATAATAATGTTTTCTTTCCAAGTTTTAAGCATTAACCCTGTCCTTATTATGTGATTGAATACCATGACAAATGCTAAGGTCCACAAATCTGGATAATCTATAAAATGTACATAGGGACACCATCCGGGCCTGGTGCTTTATGTTTTTTAGCTTCCTTTATTGCTTCATTTTCTTCTGTAGCTATAATCCCTCTAGCATTGGGACCCAAGTCATAGAGGGTCCATTATTTGCTACTTCTTGATGTTCAGGGCTAAAGAATAGCTCCTTGTAATAGCACTCCTAAGCTGAGGGATCAACATGACTTTCTATAGTTCCAGTTAAATTATCCCAGCCATGGGACACCATTTTCCAAAAGTCTTTACTATCCGAATCTCTTGCTGCCTTTTCAAATTCAACCCACATTTGTTTTCTATATTTATCTTTTTTGACTCAAATAATTTTTTTATAGTTTTCCTTTGTTTGTTTAGAATTTGCTTGTTATTCTTTATTAGCCATTTTATAGCAAAGACTCTTCAATGCTGCACTTACCCCAGCAAAAAGGGTAAAGATGAATATTCAGTCCAAGGTGACTTTTTTATTCAGACATCTTAAACAAAGCACCAGAGAAACTGGAAGTTCCTAAGTATCACCCTAAGGCTTCTTCAGATACTTGTTTTATACATAGTCATCAAATTGATACACCAATCATGCGTCTTCACCATTTAACCATTATTTAACATACAGTATATATAAACAAGTGTTTATACCCTATAGCACCATAATGAAAGATAAGTAATAATCTCACAAAGCATTTAATTCATTTCTTATAAGTTTTTTCTTTCTTTCTTTATAGGTACATGTTTCTCAAGAATAAATACCATCCATTGTAACATCTGTAAAAAATAAGGAAAAAAAATATTTTTCTAACTTACAGAACTGCAACCGCTTCTATTACTTTAATATGGTAAAAAGGAAAAAGAGAAAAAGGGGGTGAGGAAAGGAAGAAAGACAAATACATAATTTAAGTTGTCCCATTTATTTTTTTTTTTTACTCAGGAATGGCTTTAGTTCAAATTTCTCATTCAAACCAGGTGGTTTCAATGCCCCTAGGACATATATCCCTTTCTGTTCTTTTTTGTCATGGGCATTTTCTATATCACCACCTCTAACATCCTTTATTACTGCTTCAATCCCTACGGCTGTCATCTTGTGGTTCATTCTATCCGTCTATGCATTAACATGCGTTGTGCATATTTTTGATTTTTATTCTTAATTGCTAAAACATGTTCATTGAGACGTTGTCTCAATTTGCTCTTCATTCTGCCTACATAATAACATCCACAGCTACACTGTAACAAATAAAGGACACATTCTGTACCACAATGGATATTGCCCTTGACAGTTATCATTTCTCCAGTTTGTGGGTTCTTAAACTGCTTACACCTAGTGATGTATTTACACATCCTACAGTTGCCACATGGCTTCATGCCTCACTGCTGATTTGCATGTTTTTCAGGGACCCCCTTAGGCTGGTAGCTTCTTACCACCGAGTCCTTAATATTTCTTCCTTTCCTAAATGTCACCTTTAGAGGTGTTTTTAATACATTTTTAAGTTCAGATGTGCCTCTAAAGGTAAAAATATTTTTCTGAACTATCTACTATTTCTTTACTTCCCCCAGCATATGTTATTACAAAGTTTAACTGGTCATCTAGCTCCTCCCTTTTTCTTCTTATATGTTTCGGATGGAGCAAAGTCTCTCTCTTAATTATTTGTGTCTGTTCAGCTGTTTTTATCAGATTTTCCATACTATAACCCCTATCCCCTAATTGGGTGGTTAGTTCTTCTGCTCTTTCTTTGTACAATTCATCTCTACCCCAATTTCTTCTTATTCTTATGTATTGTCCCCTGGGTAAATTATTTGTTACATGTACTTGGTGACAGCTAGAAGCTAAGAGTATACTATTTCTGTCAGTTGACTTTCTATATAAATCAATGTATACAGAACCATCACTGCCTTTATAAATCATTACATCCAGAAAATGTATACAAGTTTCCTGAAGATTCACTTTAAACCTAAGATGTTCATTCATTTTTTTTAGGTATTTTACAAACTCAGTTAATTCTTCAGAGGTACCTTTCCACACAAATATTAGATCATCTATGAATCTCCTGAAGAAATCAATTTTTTCAAAGAACAGCTTTTTTCGTCATCATAAATATTTTCATTTTCCCATATACAAGTTAACGTAACTTGGAGCCAACGTGGCTCCCATTGCTGTTCCATTTAACTGTATATAATTTTTCCCTTCAAACATTAAACACATTATTTTTCAGCACAATTTGCATTAACCCTAATATAAAATTAATCTTATTCTGGGGCAAATCCTTATCTGTAAGGAAAAAGTGCTCAGTTGCCAACAAACCACCCTCATGGGGTATATTCGTATATGGGGAATCAACATCCATGGTGACTAAAAGCCACTCACTTTCTAGCAGCATTTCATTTAGAAGGGACAATAAATTACCAGTATCTCTAAGGTGGCTATGTAATTTTGTTACCAAAGGATTTATAAAGCTATTCACATAGCGTGATAGGGGTTTAGTAATCCAGCCAATGCCTGAAATAATAGGTCTGTCGGGTGGGGATACAGGATCTTTGTGTATTTTCGGCAGGGTATAAATAATTGGCTTTTTAGGATGTTCAACAGACAAATAATACAGTTCATTTGTATCAATAATACCATTCATAAAACCCTCCAACACAAATTCTTGCACTGTCTGTTGTATTTCACCCTTGGGATCATATGTTAAACTTGCAGAGAAATTCTTATCTGAAAGTTGTCTATAAATTTCTGATACATAATGCTCTCTGTTTTGTACTATGATACTTCCCCCTTTGTCAGCAGGCTTGATAACTATATCAGTGGCTGTAGCTAATCTATTAAGTGCTTCCCTCTCTATGTTTGTAATATTACAGAACGTCATACTGACCCCTTCTTTATATAGATCCTGTAGATCACTTAAGCAACATTCTGAAAATGCATTCACAGTTGGATTCAAGAGAAGGCAGAAGGTAGAATGTGATTTAAACTTTTTAACAAAAACATCATCACTTGCTGCTCTCTCCACAGTATTATTCTCAATGTCCCATTCAATCCCTGTTTTTTCATTCTGTCTCTTAAGTTCAAAAAATATTTTTAAATTCACTTTTCTGGCAAAACATTGGATATCCACCCAAGCATCAAATTCAGACAGTTTAAAAGAAGAGATGAACGTAAGACCCTTTGACAGTACTGTAATTTCTGTAGATGAGAGTTCCCTCTTCGAGATGTTTATAATTGTTGATATCGATTGATCAGGGTGTAGTGTTGTTTCCCTCGACCATGACCTCTTGTTCTTCTGCTTACAGCATCTGATTTTTCTCCTCTTCTGTATTCCCCTTCTCCGTGTGTTCCCATATTGTTACTGGGAACCTGAATCTCATTTGTCACATGCTCCTCCTGGGTAGACTCCAGGAGGAGGATTCTTCAAAAAAGGACCCTGTTCCTCAGTTTCCATTACATTTTCATCAGGTTCCGAGCCACTTTTCCCTGTGCTGTATTCGAGTTGTGTACACTCCGTATGTTTTAGAATTGGTCTCAATGTTGTTATATTACCAGGTTCAACTCCCACTACATTTGACTGGCCACTTATTCCGGAAACATTGAGCTCTGGTCTCTGTTTACTTATCCATTGGACCAATTATATACATGCTTTAAACAATAATCATTATAGTCTCTTGCTTGTTTTTTTCAGTTTTTGAGCACAAATTTTCACATCATAGGCTTTTAAATACTTTTGAAATTTACTTTGACATTTTTGATAGTCCGGATGTTCTTTACTTTATTATAGATTTTTCTTGTATGGCTAGTTGTTCTTTTACTTCTCAAATTGTTTCTTGTCCCTCTGTAATTATCAAGTCCATCAATTTCATTAATGCTTCATCCAAAATGTTTTCCCATTTTTCAATAAATGAAGCTTTCTCCATGCCAAATATTGGTCTTTTCAGTATTCTAAGACCACGTGGTATTCGTTTTACTGAAATACATGTTCACATAGATTTTTCTTTCCAATGTAATCTCCTTGCTCTCGTGGCTATCTTTTCCAACTGGAAAAAGGCATCCTGAATGAGTGCACCTGTTGCTGACGTATCACTAGTAACATTGTTAACAGCAATCCTATCATTAAAGTTAACTATCAATGAATGTGTTGCATTGTCTTCCTGAAATAAAGACCCATAGATGCTTTCTCCATTTGATGTTCCTTATTCTCTGGCCTCAATTTCTATCTCAGTCATGTTTTGCAATGGGATAAAGTCCTATTGTTGCCGTTTTTTAATTAATGAACCGGTGCAAGTCCCT
Organism: Neoceratodus forsteri; assembly: GCA_016271365.2. Classification (NCBI taxonomy): domain Eukaryota; kingdom Metazoa; phylum Chordata; order Ceratodontiformes; family Ceratodontidae; genus Neoceratodus; species Neoceratodus forsteri. The sequence goes on along the minus strand of CM057458.1, from coordinate 781,829,672 downwards.
GCATATATACTATAAACACACAGATAAGGGTCTGCACTAGGATTGTGGTGCTAAAGCACACATTTAACACACTTGTAAAGAATCTTCAGTGCTGCACTCATAGAAACATAGAAACATAGAATTTGACGGCAGATAAGGACCGCTTGGCCCACCCAGTCCGCCCATTTCCCTACCTACTGGATAAGCTGCAGATCCTAGTTAACCAGCAGCCTACTTCTTCCTACCCCCAACCCCTAGAATGGCCTTATGACTGTCCCATGCGTGCTTGAATTCCACCACTGTTTTTGACTCTACAACCTCCTCCGGAAGGCCATTCCATGCATCCACAACCTCTCTGTGAAAAATACTTCTTAAATTACCTCTGAGCCACCCCCATCTTCAAACTGTGCCCCCTTGTTCTGTACACCTCTTTTTGAAAGATGCTACCCTCTTGGACTTTGTTGATTCCTTGAGGTACTTGAAAGTTTCTATCATGTCCCGCCTCTCCTCCTTTCCTCGAGGCTACATATTAAGCTCCTTTAGTTCTCTTCATATGTCTTCCGGTGCAGACCCTGCACCATTTTAGTTGCCCTCCTCGACAGCTTCCATCCTGTCTATGTCTTTATGGAGATTGGGTCTCCAGAACTGCATGCAGTACTCCAGATGGGTCTGACCAGCTGTCTGTATGGAGGATAACTTCCTGTTTTCTACTGGTGATGCCTCTCCCTATGCATCTCAGTATCCCCCCAGTCCTCCTTGCTGCCCTCTCACATTGCTTGCCCACCTTTAGGTCATCTGATATGACTACCCCCAGGTCCCTTTCCATTTTTGTTGCTATTAGTATCTCACCCCATTGTGTACTCTTCCCCTGGGTTTTTGTTTCCCAGGTGCATTACCTTGCACTTCTTAGCCTTGAATCTAAGCTGCCATACATTTGACCATTCCTCTAACCTTGCCAAGTCCCTTCTCATCTTTCCACCCCACCTTGTGCATCAACTCTGTTGCAGATCTTTGTGTCATCTGCAAAGAGACATATTTTTCCTTCCAGTCCCTCTGCAATGTCGCTTATAAAGACATTGAAGAGGACCGGTCCTAGTACTGAACCCTGTGGTACCCCACTAGTAACCCCCCTTTCTTCTGAGTGGACTCCATTTACTATTACTCTCTGTGTCCTATTCTCCAGCTAATTCTTTACCCAGGCTGTCATCTTGCACCTCAGCAAAAAGGACAAAGACGAATATTCTATAGCAAGTCTAGCCACTTTATTTAGTTCTCTTTCATAATTTTTACATTCCTTATCAAATCATCTACTTCCATTTTTATCTTTATACATCTTTACTTTTGAAAAAATAGAGGAAATGTTTTGCATGATTTTTTCAATTTTTATTATGCAATTTTGTGGGTCTTGCAGCAAGCCCATGGCTATCATATTTTCCCTGATATCATATTCTTTTATTAGTTTAAAGTTCCCATAGTGAGGGTTTCTGCATTAGGTAGGACACACTATACTTTCTTGATGGCCCTTTACTATGCACCCCTTATGCAGGTACCTTCTTTCAGAAATGAATTCACAAAAAACAGTTTCTCATATTTTTAGGAAAATAACTAATTTATTACTATACACTGGTTATCCAAATACAATAGTGATATTCAAGTTTATAAAAAAGATTAAAGAGAAATGGAAGGCTCAATGGATTTGTAGTGAGTTACAGAGTCTTTAAGCTCTAGGTCACTGGTTCAAATTCAGTGCAGATCAATAGCAGCCAGAAGCCATTATCACTTGAGGGCTATACAGTGGTCTATGTGAAATGAATCATGGGGGTCTCAGTCCAGGGCCCAGTGGGTAAGTGTCCACATCACAAATCCACCAACACTATTGGCACTATCTGTTACCCTTCTTGCCAGTCTCACTTGAGAGGCTAAGAATTGAATGGGCATGGAGTCTGAACTATTCTCTCACCTATGTGCTGGTTCCTCCATGGCATAGTTGAGGCACACTGGCAGGGCAGTGTGGGAAAACTTGCACTGAGAATGCCCATGCTGTACCTGTCGTGGATAAGCAGAGGACATTAGATTCAAGTGCTGTCAATGAAGCACCCTTCAGAGCACTAAAATTCACACTTGGAAAAAAATATTTACAAAAAAAAAGGAAAAAGATAATGGGTTACATCAGTCATGAGTGGTGTGGGTACACCCTGAGGTGGGAGGACTGCTGTCTTGGTATGGTGCTATAAATCCCAAACACAAAACTGGCATCAGTTAGGAGATTAGAACTCATGTTTGAACAACAAAATACTCAGTACTGCTGGCTATGTGCAAAACTTGTTAGTTTCATTTTTTGACAAATGCAAATGCATAAAAGAACTCACTGTGTCAGATCACAGCACAAGACAACCCATTGGAGCCCCAGTGTTTCAAGCCTTCTGCTCCTGATGCTTTGTCAAACTGTGTGGCCCACTACTGACTAGCCCTTGTATAACAGGCTGTTTAAAGGTACAGGGCTCGATTTTACAGAGTGGCCACATGGTTTGCATCAAGACCTGCATCTGACGTAAAAGGAGTCGTAGATACACCAATGCCCCTCAGATGCAGAACAGTCTGATTTTCAAAGGGGTTGGGTATTTGTGACAATTTCCCCATTTTATGGCTACTTGTGCTAAAGAGTTGGCACTAGTGCCACGATCCCGGACACAAGGTTAGACCAGGGATATGGTGGTCTAACTCCTTGTGTCCCAGGTTCTGGACTTGTGGCAGGCATTTGCTGCATGATTCTTTTAAAACTGAGCTTGCCGCATTGTTTAATGCAAGTCACAACCTGTGTCAAACACCCAGCTGCAGGTCTGGTGCACCACTGCATCTCGACTGAAAATCAAGCCCACAGAGTTCATTATATTAAGGTGCATGTAGTGACCACACATACTCAAAAAGCATGAAAACAACCACAAAGTTATCAAAAAGCACTAGCTTAGCTGGCCCAGTGGTGCTGAGGGTTGAGGCACTGGATGCCACACCTTGAGACACGCTGGCGACCCGGGTTTGGGAATGGACTCGGGACGCTGGGGGCTGGCAGGGGAATGAAAGGATTGAGCATCCATAGGGACTGCTCTCCTCTCCTCTCCTGGGGTGGGTAGTGGGCTGGTGTCACTCTTCAGCAGCCCCTGGTGGAGACAAGGAGCACTGCAGAGGGCAATACATAGAGAACAGTGCAGAAAAGCGGAGATCCACCTGGATGATGGCTGCTGGTCCTCCATTACTGCCGATGCCCTGAAAGAGCCCCTCTGCTTCAGCAGCACCCTGGAGCCAAGTATGTGCTGGCTGCCCCCTCTGGTGCATTCTTCCTCAGAGGAGGGGGACCCACCCAGCTAAGGGTTATGTCTGGGTTACTCCAGGGGCAGCTGTGATGTGAAGCTGGAGGGGGCTCTGGATGGGACAGGCAGAATGCGTGAAAGACCTAAGTTGCCCGAAGGAGTGGTGGGTTGTGAGGCATGAGGGGAGACAAAGAAATAACACAAAAAAAAAAAGCAGTAGCTGAGCAGCTTCAAGACATGAAACATGGTGATATAATTTTGTCTAGGCAGATAAATGCCCAGTTACTGCTCCACTTAATTTTGCCTTTCATTTTTGTATCTATAAAATATAAACAGATAGAATGAAACACTGTTCCCTTTGTTTCATTACAAAAAGGGTACCAGCTCAATGTGGTCCCTCAAACCTGGCCATTACAAAGCAACTAAATGGTAGATCCCATTAGCTTCTCTCAGGGCCAACTGTTTCTCAGTGCCACTCCTGATGACCTAATGGGACCCTTTCTAATCAAATAAAAACAGATACATGATCATTTTCAGGTCCCATTCTCTCTGTAGTGCCAATGCTGACTGACTGTTTCTAGCAGCAAAGGACCTCATTTGTTCCACTACTCCACCTTTAGCCTTCTTTTTCTATACCCCACAAAGAATGCTAGACAAGAGCATGTAGCCAAATAGATGACATTCGTGGTGTCACCTGTTTTAAAATCTCTAATTAACCTTGTTTGACCTGTTTTAAGATTAAGAAACACATTTGTTGTGACCACCGCATGGCAGTACTTACACATGCCACATTTTGTTTAGTGTCAGACTGTTGTGGGGGTAACCAAGTGGTTTTAGGACTTGGTTGCTGGACACTATGCACAATGGTGTCACTCAAATGTTTGGCCCTGTGAAACAACACTCCTGGTGGATTCCACATGCAGTCCCTCAACCTGGATTCAGCTTTCAAGTCATCCCAATTCTTATCGCCTATATGCTCCACCACCCTCACATCTGTGAAATATTTTGTAACAAAATTAAGTCTATTTGGAATGTCATCCCCCCTCTCCCTGGGGTCTAAAATCTAATTATTAGGGAGTGTGTCAGCCTTTTTTCTGACTTTCTCTGCCACTTTTTTCCGATAACCTCTGTTCAAAAAGCACTGCTGCATGATCCCCCTCTCCTTGTTGTACATCCCCTCCTGTGTGTAATTTATTTTGACCCTCACAAGTTGACCATTAGGGATGTTGTTTATGATGTGGTGGGGTGGCATCTGCCAGTTTCAAACACAGTATTACAGTGTTTTTTTTCTAAAGTACTGTGTTAATATTACCACTATTTTCTTTTCTGATTGTTAAGTCTGCAAAATAAATTTTGCTTTTCTCCTGTGTGACCAAAAATGTGAACTCAGATTCCTGTGATTCCAAATATTTTTTTTGAAATCCCACAGTTCTTGTACCATTCCCCACCACACCCTAAAACAATCACTATACCTTTCTATTGTTTTATTATTGGAAGAAAGGGATTATTTGTAGCCATGACTCAATTAACATACTTGGACAAAAGTTGCTCTCATTGCTGCACTGCTCTGCTGTTTGTGAAATCCCCTTTGTAACTAAAGGCATTATGCTTAAGGACACATCTAGCTATGTCCACCAGAAGGTTAGACAGGGAGGTTGGTGTCATTCTCCCTGTCTTGGAGGAAATGCTGTAATGCCACCAAGCTGTATGCATGGAGGTTGTTGATCAGTCATGTCCTCCTTGAGGGATGAGAACAGCCAGTATGCAGCTTAAATTTCTACTGTGCAACTTATGCCGACACTGAAATTCCTCCACTATGCTTGCCTCTACCTTCACTCCACTCAGCACTACTTGCAGTGCTTTAAAACCCCATCCTATCATGGTTAGAAAATGGAGCTTTTGGGCCAACAAAGTCCACATTCCAAGGAGGATGCTGGGAACCTCCACAAAGGAGACCCACAGGAGGGTAGCATGGGACCCCACAAGGGAAAGAAACAACTCCTGGTGAGGGACTCCATTGTTAAGAAGGTAGAACTGGGGGAGGAAGCAGAGAGGGAGGTAAGATGCCTGCCTGGCACCATGGCTTGGAGGGACAGGGAGCGAATCCTCAGGATTGCTGGAGCAGCTGCCCAGGGGAGGGAGCTAGATGTCATTGTCCACCTAGGGACAAATGACCTGGCTAAGAAGGGGATCAGAGCAGTGCAGGAAGGGTTTGTGGAATTGGGGAGTGGCCTTAGACAAGTAGCATGCACAGTGATCTTCTCGGAGGTGCTGCCTGTCTAAGGCGTACGAGAGGCTAGGGTGCTCCAAACCATGGAATTCAATCAGTGGTTAAAAAACTGGTGCACAGCTCAGGGATTTGGCTTCATTGGGGACTGGTGGTCCACCTGGAGTGATGCAAGTCTATACTGGCATGATGGGCTGCATCTGTCCAGCAGGGGAAACAGGATCCTAGGTGATAGGTTTAAATGCTTCATTGGCAAGTATTTAAACTAGCCAAGGGGGGAGGCACTGGAAAGGAGCAGGGAAATCCTAGCCCCCCCAAAAAAGTCATGGTAGTAAGTGCAGTAAACACCAACATAGAGATGTCGATAGGGAGAAGGGCAGGGGTAAATGGAGAAAGTGACAAAGGCAAGAAGGACAGGGGATGGGGCAAAAAGGAGTAAGGAAATGGAGGATAATGAATACCAATGCCCATAGCCTGGGCAACAAGCTCCCTGAACTGGTGGCCTTGATGGAAGAGGAATGTCTGAATATCGTAGCAGTCACAGAAACATGGTACACAGAGAACCATGACTGGGATGTTAACACACCAGGGTACATAACCTACAGGAGAGACAGGGAGGGGAGAAGAGGGGGAGGAGTAGCTCTCTATATAAAAGAAGGAATAAAAGCAACTGAACACAAAAGTAAACAGGGAGGAGAGGAGGCACTGTGGGTCACCTTGGAGACTGGAAGTGGCACCACAATCTGCACAAGGGTTGTCTACAGACCCCCAGGTCAGGGGGAGGGAATGGACAAGGATATGATAGAAGGCATTCTTAGGATGGCAGAGAAAGGGGGAGATACTGTTGATGGGAGACCTGAATATGCCAGATGTTAACTGGAGCACACTTGCTGCAGCCACATCCAAGAGCAGGGCCATTCTCGATGCCCTACAGGTGGCATGCCTCAGGCAGCTAGTTTCAGAACCCACTTGAGAGGGAGCAATCTTAGACCTCATAGTCTCAAATGGGGACAATTAGAGGATCTCAGATCTAGAAGTGGGTTGCCATCTGGGAACAAGTGACCATCAAACAGTGTGGTTCATGTTAAACTCAGCTACAGAGTCAAGCCATACAAAAGTGAGGGTACTGGACTTCAGGAGGGCTGACTTAGGCAAGATGGGAGAGTGCCTCAGAAAAGCACTAGCAAACAGGCTAGAAAGAGGGGTGGAGCAACAATGGGGAATCATCAAAACTGCCATCACAGAGGCAACACGCCTTTGTGTGAAGCAAATCAATAAATCAAAATGAAAGAAAAAACACTATGGTTCTCAAAAGAGATGGTGGGGAAAGTCAAGGAGAAAAAGATAGCATTCAGGAAGTATAAGGAAACACAGAAGGAGCAGAACAGAGAGCTGTACCAGTTAAGGCAGAAGGAAGCAGGGAGGGAAGTCAGAATAGCAAAGGCCCAAACTGAGGAAAGGATAGCTAACTCGGTTAAGAAGGGAAGAAGGGGGATAAAACCATTTATAGGTACATCAGGGAGTGTAGAAAGACAAAGGGAAGGATAGTGAGGCTGAATATAATGAATGGTGGGTGGGCAGAGGGTGATAGTGACAAAGCAGGGATACTGAATGAATATTTCTGCTCAGTATTCACAAAAGAGAAGGGGGAGGTGCCTAATCCAATTAACAGAAGCACTCTGGATAGGGGGGTCGATCACAGTCCTTTCACAGAAGAAAGGGTCCTGAAAGAACTCCTAAAACTGAGGGTGGACAAAGCAATGGGGCCTGATGGAATTCACCCCAGAATTGTAAAAGAATTAAGGGGAGAACTAGTGAAACCACTGACTACCCTTTTTAACAAATCGTGGGAAGATGGTGTGGTACCCGAGGACTGGAGGAAGGCAGATGTGATTCCTCTTCACAAAAGTGGGACCAAGATAGAGGCATGAAACTACAGACCTGTCTGTTTGACCTCTGTGGTAGGGAAAGTGATGGAATCATTTCTGAAGGAAAGAATTGTTGAGTACCTAGAGGCCAGTGGGGCACAGAACCCAAGGCAGCATGGTTTCACAGCGGGAAGGTCATGTCAGACGAATCTGATTGATTTTTTTGACTGGGTGACCAAAGTAGTAAACCAGGGAGGGGCTGTGGACATGGCCTACCTAGACTTTAGCAAGGCATTTGACACAGTCCCACACGAAAGATTAATAGTCAGATTAACCAGCCTGGGAGTGGGTCCCAGGGTGGTAGCCTGGGTAAAACATTGGCTGGACAACAGGACACAGAAGGTAATTGTAAATGGAGTCCTCTCTGAAGAAAGAGGGGTTACTAGTGGGGTACCACAGGGTTCAGTACTGGGTCCAGTCCTTTTTAATGTCTTTATAAGTGACATTGCAGAGGGACTGGAAGGAAAAGTATGCCTCTTTGCAGATGACACAAAGATCTGCAACAGGGTTAATACACAAAGAGGCATGGAAAGGATGAGATGGGACTTGGCAAGTTTGGAGGAATGGTCGGAAGTATGGCAGCTAGGATTCAAGGCAAAGAAGTGCAAAATAATGCACCTGGGAAACAAAAACCCAGGGGAAGATTACACAATGGGAGGGAGGTAGTAACAAAAACCAAAAAGGAAAGGGACCTGGGGGTAATCATATCAGATGACCTTAAGGTTAGCAAGCAATGTGAGAAGGCAGTAGAGGGAGCTGGGGGTATACTGGGATGCACAGGGAGATGCATCACCAACAGAAAACAGAAAGTTGTTATCCCTCTGTACAGACAGTTGGTGAGATCCCATCTGGAGTACTGCATCCAGTTCTGGAGACCCCATCTCCACAAGGACATAGACGAGATAGAGGCAGTCCAGAGGAGGGCAACTAGAATGGTGCAGGGTCTGCAAGAGAAGCCATATGAGGAGAGACTAAAATAGCTTAATATGTATACCTTTGAGGGAAGGAGGGAGAGGAGGGACATGATAGAAATGTTTAAGTACCTCAGTGGAATCAACAAAGTCCAAGAGGGTAGCATCTTTCAGAAAAAGAGACATGCAAGAACAAGGGGACACAATTTAAAGATGGGGGGGGGGGTTCAGGGGCAATGTGAGGAAGTATTTTTTCACAGAGAGGGTAGTGGATGCATGGAACAGCCTTCCTGAGAAGGTTGTGGGATCTAAAACTGTGGGAGAATTCAAGAATACATGGGACAGACATAAGGCAATTCTTGTGGGGGGTAGAAAGAAAAGGCTGTTGGTTAATTAGGATCTGCGTCTTATCCTGTAGGTAGGGAAATGGGTAGACTAGGTGGGCCAAGTGGTCCTTATCTGCCATCAAAGTCTATGTTTCTGTTTCTATGTTTCTTAAGCTTTCACTACTGAGCATGTAAACACTTTTTTCTACACTTCACGTTACAAAGTTTCCCCTAAGCTCTCTGTCGTGCATAAAGCTTGTTTACCTTCAGGCCATGCATCTGGCTCTCTTAAGATGTTCACTCAGTATCTTCCAGCAAAAAGAGAAAGAGAAAAGCTGTGTTACAGAATGTATGTCCACTCCATCCCCTCACTGCCTTGGTCAAATGAGGCTGTGACATAATTTCCATGCACTCAAATTAATCTGATTGGCAAAGCTGATGTGGACCTGGAATTTTGGTTATGTTTACCTGTAAAATGTATCTGACAAAGGGATTGTGGCTCGTCAAGATTCTGCTGGGCTGCTGAAATCTTTCAGAAATACTGTAGCTCACATTCCTGTCACAGTCAATTAATGCAACCTCATGATCAAAACTCTGGCCACCACACTGTTACAAAGAGTAGATCAGCACTTAAACAAGAAATAATTCAAGCAATCCAATGAGAAAATAGTCTGGTCATAACATCCCTTCACAAATTGGCTTGGCTGGCTGCCATCTGAATGAATGAGAGACTGTAGTGAAGTAATAGTATTTTCATCTCAGTTTTTAATAAATTGGGCATTACAGGATGAGCTGGAGGTCAGGATGGGGTGCTTTAAGGATAGGGAAGGGAGTATCATTTCAGTTATGCTGTGTGGTCACTTTGGGAGGCAGGCTGGATGGGGTGCTATTAGGGTGGGTGACTGGGGTATCATTTTAATTACGATTGTGGACTTGTTTGTGGAGAAAGGTAGAATGGCATGCTGTGACGGTGGGTATCATTTTTTAATCATGTTTGAAGGATTACTGGGATAGGAAGAGTGGAGGTTAGGATGCTAAAAGGGCAAGGTAAGGGTTATAATGTTTGTAATTATGATTCAGAGCTTGCAGGAGTAAGAAGAGAGTAGGGTGGTTTGCTCAGAGAGTGGGAAATGGGGTAATTGTAAACATGCTTTGTGCTAGCTGGTGAAGGTGAAATTGGGTGCAGCAAGGGTGGGGTGAAAGAATCATCATTTCTATCATGTTTTGGGTTTGGCTGGGGGTAAGAAAACACTTTAAAAAAATGTCATCAAGATTTGCAAAATGCAAAGTTTGGCTTGATGCCCAAAACTTCACAACGCTTCACTGAGATTGAAGTTGGTTCATGTGCTGTGCCTCACTGGCAATGTGAAAATGGGCTGCCTCTCTAGTGGAAATGTGGAGAGTAGAACTAGTGGCATACAGGGCAGGTTATACCAGGGAACATTTCGGTTGTGGTGTGGATGGTGGTGCCAGTGGTCACCAGTGACTGTGGCAGAGGGCAAAGAGAGACAGGGGATGCCAGTGGATGACAGATAGTGCTTTGAATGGGGTGGGTGAAGAAGGCAGGTGCCCTGACTAAGGGAGGGGATGCCACTGGTTACCAGGGAGTGCCAGGCATGGGCTTCATCAAGTTTGAAGCTGGACAAATTGCCATGGCTTCACTTAAAAAGTGTCAGTTTACTGCATCTCTAGTGGAGAGGAGAAGACAGAGACAGTGGCATTTAGGGAAGGGGTGTCACTGGGTGCCAGTATCTGCTTTCCACAACATAAGGGAGGGTGATGGTCCATCCAATACCAGGGACTGCTTGGCATGGGTTGCAGTGTAGTGGGGGTATCAGTGGACATCAGGGACTGCCTGCCAAAAAAACAGAGAGAGGCACGTGGGTCACTGGATAGCAAGGACAGCTTGGCACAGAGTGGGGTGAGGTAGAAGGTGCAACTGGATGACAGTGAGTGCTTGATATGGGGTGGCCAAGGAAGGCAGGTGCCATTGAACACCCAGATATGCTTGTCATGAGGCAGTGTGAGGAAGAAGGTGCCACAGGATGCCAGGAAATTATTGGTATGGGCTAGGGTACAGGTGGTGTACTCGAAGACACCAAGGATTGCTTGCAAAGAGAAAGGGAGAGGCATGGGAGCCACTGGATAGCTTGGGCTGTTTAACATGGGGTGCATGAGTGAGAGTATGCCATTGGACACCAGGTACTGCGTGGCTTTGGACAGGCAGATGTACAGGGAGAATTCTGTTGCTAGGATCTGCTTGGTATAGAGAGGGTTGAAACACTAAGATGCCACTGGATACTAGGGATTGTTTGGCACAACACAAAGGGAGGAAGGGAGCCAATGGATTTCAGAGACTGCTTTGCAGTGTAACATGCGAAGGTACTGTTGACTATACATATAATAATAATATAAATAGAGACAGGATAAAAAATCTACAGGTAAAAATTAAAATAAAATATGTAGCAATCATTTGTTTCCTTTCTTGCCAGCGGCTGGACCTTTGCATCCAGCCCGCCACCTCCTGACCAAGGAAAGCAGCAACAAGCCCAAACCAGGCTCTTCACTTCAGCTGAGCAGCCCCGGCACTGCAACCTGCCGGCAGCCGCACCTCTGCATCCAGCCCGCCAGCCCCTGACCAAGGAAAGCAGGTATAATTGGTCAGCTCCTAGATCGGAGCTGTCAGGCTTAAACTCCCATAGTTGGACTGGCTCCTGGGAACTGTGGCCACTTCCCGATTGGATGCTGCAGATCCCCATTGAGAAAGCAAGCACACAAAGCACCTTTTTCAAATCACAGCTCAGCCACTGCCTTGCTGTGCTGCTCTCTGGACAGTTTTTTTTTTTTGCTGACTTTACTGCTCATGTGGAAATTATTTGTTTTTCTTCTTGGAATGTAATGCTGTTTAGCCTGTTGTACTAGCTAGGTCTAACTTCTATATAGCTTATGGCTTGTAGTGCTGAATATTTTTACTGTTTAAACATTTTACCTTTAAACTACTGCACTGTATATGTAGGAATTGCCTTCCAGAGTATAACAGAGTTGTAGCAAACCTTAACTGACTGCCTGATGTCTATGTAGCTTACGACTTGTACTACTGAATTTTTACTGCTGAGCTAATTATGCAATATTGTAGGATAGTCTGAACAACTGACTACTGCCAGCTGTTTTTCCTGCCACAATCTTTCCCCATCACGGTTGCTCTCATTCCTCCTCGAACTGCCTTCTTTGCTCCCCTCTTTCACTTGCTTTTTCCCTTTTGCATTTCTTTTTCGCTGTTCCTCATGCTGTTTCTCTGCCATCTACTGGACCATTGATTCCCTCTCTTGACACCCCCTGAACCAGCACATTCTGTAAAATATTGCCTGGCATTTTTGGCCATCTTCTCTACCCATTCCAGGCTACCCTGAGTCCTCACCACCACAAACCTCCCCCAGTTCTCCCTGGTCTCAATCAAGGCCCCCCTCTCTCCATCAACCTACTGAACCAGCCTTTTGTTTTGCTAAATTCCCACTTGGCACCTTTGACCAGACCTCTCTGCAGGAACCCTTTCTCTACCACTATTTGCATCTATTTCTGCCCTGACCACTAAATTGCCCAGGGCCCTCCCACCAATTCACTTTAGCTTTGTCTTTGACTTTTCAACTAACGGCCCGCCACCTTTTTTTTTTTTTATCTTTTTTAGCCACAAGCCCAAACCAGGCTCTCCACTTCAGCCGAGCAGCCCCGGCACTGCTACCTGCTAGCGGCCAGACCTCTGCATCCAGCCCGCCAGCCCCTGACTGAGGAAAGCAGGTATGATTGGTTAGCTCCTAGCTCGGAGCTGTCAGGCTTCAATCCCCATAATTGGAATGGCTCCTGGGGACTGCGGCCACTTCCTGATTGGATGCTGCAGATCCCCATTGAGAAAGCAAGCACCCAAGGCACCTTTTTCAAATCACAGTTCAGCCACTGCCTTGCTGTACTGCTCTCTGAACAGTTTTTTCACCCACCCCCTGTCCCCCTCCCTCCTTTATTAAATACATTTCTTCACTGATTCCCTGACCTCTGAGGCCTCACAATAGTCAATTACAGCAACTTCTTAAAGGGGCTTTCCTTTCCTGCAACTTCTAAAATGGGTGATCTTCTCTTGTGTTCATATTTAACTGAAAAATTGCTGCTTCATTCATTCAGCATAGGATTTCTACTTATTAGTGTAGCCGTCACATACCGTGGGTCTCTAAATCCACAAAATTTTCAACACCCAGGCATATTCACAGGCTGCCTAAATGTTATACACAAATTTCTAAATGCTTCCCTCCCACTGCCACTTATCCAACCTGGGCTCCATACTACCATACAATTCTGTACTCACGTCGGGTACCAACTGCCTCTCTCTCATGGGTTTGCCCTTTCCATTAAAGCTGTTCTGTATGCTTACTATCACCCCTCGCCTCGCTGATTGGCCTTGGTAGAAGAGTTTTTAGAAACTGCCCATGCCTCAGGGGCAAAATTTGGCCATTCTGACTACTTTATAGTGCTATAAAAAAGATGCTCCTGCTGCTACTCATCTGTGCTGGTAATGTCGAATTAAACTCCGGGCCTCCCCCTCTCCATTTCTGCCCCAGCTGACCTACCTTTACTAAAAGGGTTATCATTTTTGCATTTGAATGCCTGCAGCCTTCTGAAAAAGCTTGATGCTGTCTAAACTTGGACCCTCCACTGCTTTCCTAATGTTCTTGTAATCTCCAAAACCAGGCTAAGACCAACCAGCCTGGACTATGAGGTTAACATTCCTTCATACAATTTGTTTCAGACTGATAGGAAATCCCGGGGAGGAAGAGTAGCAATCTACAACCGGGACAACAGTACTGCGACTATGGTGGACACGACTACAGTCCCCAAGGAGTTCGAGTGCCTCATGATAATAATTCAACCTGCTAAATCTACCTCTGTCTGCATTAGTGGGTGCTATAGGCCCCCCTCAGATAGCCTATCTCTGCTCAGACACCTACGTGACCTACTAGCTACCACCTCATCAGAAGTATCCATAATTGGTGACCTCAACCTTGACTGGCTTTCTCCAGTCTCCTCACCATTGAAAGAATTCTGTGATGCCTATGGACTTACCCAGATCATTAATTAAGCTACCTGCCCAAACACCAAAAACCCAGAGCGTGGCTCCCTTCTTGACCTAATCCTTGTAAGCAAGCCTCACCTTTTCTTCCACTCAGGTGTATTCTTTAACAACATCAGCAACCACTGTGCCATTGCATGCGTAAGGTCAGTGCAGCTCCAAACCTCTTCTTCTTCTAAATACATCCACAAGAGATATAAATGGAACTTCTGCCCAGATGCTTTTCTGTATGACCTCCAGTATGCTAACTGGCAGAAATTTCACCTTGCATCTTCTGTGGAACAGGCACATGAGGTACTTCATGAAATACTCTCCAGAACCCTAGACCTCCATGCCCCAGTTACCAAAAGCAGAACCAAAAGAAAATCCTGTCCCTGGTTCACAGATAACCTAAAGACTGCCTTATGTCATAGGGATGCTCTTTAGAAAAGAGCCAGAAAGTCTAAATTGGCCACAGATTGGTCTGCTTTCCGAACGGCAAAGAATTTCTGCACGAAAACTATCAGAGCTGCAAAGTCTAGTTATTTCCGCTCTGAGCTTAACACATTCACTAACTCTGCTACTAAGTTTTGGAAAACTTTAAGGGAGGTAGAAGGCAATAACAGTGCTGGCACACTTCCCCACAAAATTTCAACTGGTGGTACCCACACCACAGATAAAAATGAGATCCTTGACCTCCTTAACAATCACTTTGACACAGCAGGGATGGCTTTTGATACCTCCCCAGCAAATGCCATCAAGGCACAGTTTCTTAGTCAGTCAGCTGATTGCCATGATCCAGAACCTATTGACCCTTACCACTCTTTCTCCTTCTGTACAGTCACCGTCAAACAGGCTGAGGATCTACTTCTTCAACTTGATACCAAGAAATGTGCAGCGTAGATATGATTGAGCCTTTCTTCCTAAAGTTGGCCTACTATATTTTGCCCCCCACCCACCTTTTCAATTTATCTCTCAATCAAGGCTCCCTTCCCAGGGTCTGTAAGGTTGCCCATGTCATTCCTCTATTCAAATCAGGGGACCCCTGCAACCTAAATAATTATCGCCCAATCTCCTTGCTCCCGGCCTGTTCAAAACTTTTGGAGAAGGTAGTAAATGAACAGCTTAGATCTCATCTGGAAAGTTTTAATACAACTAAACCCAATTCAATCTGAATTCCATCTAATACATAGTACCTCCACTGCCCTTGCTGAGGTTATAAATGACTGGCAGTCTGCACTTGATAACAAGCAATATATATGTACCTTGTTTCTGGACCTTAGCAAGGCTTTAGACATGGTGGACCACGATTTACTCCTGGTGACCCTGAAGAAAGTTGGGGTGGACAATCTGGCTCTAAGTTAGTTTGCAAACTATCTTGTGGACAGAGAGCAGCAGGTCAAGGCTGAAGGAGACCTATTGCCAATAAAAATACTCCTTTGAGGTGTCCCTCAAGGATCCATACTTGGTCCACTTCTCTTTGCCATTTATATTATTCAAATCAACACTGGCCTAAAGTCATCTAGTATCCATCTCTTCGCTGATGATACAGTGCTATACATTGACAGATCAATCCATTTTGGACCTCCAGAATGATTTTGACATTCTTCAAAAAACATCTACTTAACTTGAAACTCCTGCTCAATGCCAAAAAAACTAAGGCCATGATTTCCTCTCCACTGGCCCCTCATCTCAAAAAAAAAAAAAAAAACCCAGATAAGGTTCCTCACATAAACACCATTTTGGGAGAAGCCCAAGAGCTTGTGGAACAATTCAAATACCTGGGGGTCCGGATTGACTACAAATTGTCCTTCACTGATCACATTGAAGAACTCACTAAGAAACTGCATCAAAGGCTCGGTATTTTCCTCAGGATCAAGCACTCACTAACCCAGGAGGCTAGAAAACTCCTAGTTCAAGCTACCTTCTTGCCTTTCCTAGACTATGCAGACTTCCTATATGGCTATAGTACAAGCACAGCACTCTCCAAGCTTTGTACATTATACCATAGAGTCCTTAGGTTCCTTTTTTATGCCCCTTATGACACACACCACTGCATCCTCTAATCATCTGTAGGTTGGAGCTTACTGAGCTTCAGGAGGCAAAAGAATGCTATTCTATGGACATATAAGGCAATCACTCATAAATTACCTCAGTACCTCACAAGCTTCTTAACTCCCTGCATCCCTAGTGTCTATTCTCTCAGAAGTCTTACCAACTTATCTCTGGCTATCCCTAAAGTTAAAATGCACTTTGGTAGAGCCTCAATAAGCTTCACTCTTCCTATGCTCTGGAATAAGATCAAGAACACCTTAAGGCTTGCTTCTGCTATCATGTTCTCCCTCTTCAAACCCTTGTTCCTGAGGATCTTCTCCCAGGCCTGTCATTGCTTCAAGTCAAGGTCTTAACATCACAATTTGTTACTGCTTTAAATTCTGGACTTAAACCTCAACCATTGCCTGAGGCATCGTTTGAGTCCTCCCTTCTATCATTGTCCAAATCAAGGTCCCAACAACATGATCTGTCTTTGCTTCAAATATTGGAATTAAACCCCAACCATTGCTTGTAGCATCTGTCCATGTTCTCCCTTCAAACAGTCCTTCCTCTCTAGGCCATCATGTCCAACCCTCTCCTATCTCATCAGACCTTCCCTCCTCACTCCCTATACCCACCTCCCCTTCCCACCCCACTTGCCAGGACATGCCTACAGTACTTATCAAAGAACTCTTTCATCTCAATCTTCTTCGCACTTTGATGCTAGAGGGACTGCCACTTGTGCTAACTATGACTCCTCCAATGATGTTTACTGTATAAACTTTAGCTCAATACCTTATGTCCATATATCTGTATCCATGCAATTCTATTTAAATGGCACTACCTCCTGTTGAACCTATTGCTATGTTCTGGTGCAAGTATCTTGTCACATGTGATAGTTATATGTTATTATGTTGTTATTATTATTACTATGTAATTGTTATGTACGTTCACTCAACCTGTTATGTCTTAACCCTGTTGGCAATTGTTTTGCCCCAGGTCCATCTTGTAAATGAGCTTGTTTCAATGGTGTTCAACCTGACAAAATAAAGATTTTGTTTGATTGATTGACTGATTGAAGCAGTTTTAAACTCTATTATGTGTTTAGAGGTACAGTTAATGTATCACCTTTGGTATGAGATTGCATTCTCAAGTTACAGTGTCTGGGTGAGAGAAATAAAAAGTGGAGCTGAGCAGTTCTGGTACACAAAGGACATGAGAAGAAACTCTTATAACCATAAGAGCAGTATTGGAATTACAGGGGGGGCTTGTCAGGGCTAGGTCACCCTAGCTCTGACATGAGCCTTGGTAGCTCATGCATCATTGCAATTGACTAATAATGGGAAGTGGGGCTCAATTTAAAGATACAGCATGAAACTTATGAACCCCCATTTCCCAAAGCCCATACAGTTTAATTCCAACACTGCATAAGAGATACAGGAACTATACATATAAACATATCAAAAATTATGTTGAATATTTTATTTATTTATGTATTGTTAAGTAAGCTTGAATTCAAAATCAAAATGTTTTACTTTGCAGAAAGTTAGAGAACCTCTGTATGGGAAACGGACTGTGCCAACTGACCTAGGAGAGTTCATATTTTAGAAATAATTGCATGCCACACCCTCTAATGATTCTAAGGGTAGCTGCAATGTGTAGAAATGCACAATCCTGCCTGTCTAAAAAGGGTGTCATGATTTATAATAATTTTAGTACAGTAGTTACACACAAGCTGAGCTAGATTTGAGCCTGCAACATTACAAAGCTCATGTACTTTATTCAAATAATTTGTATGCAATACATAAGGTCAAACATCTCACGTTTACATGGCTAATTAAAACTTTTGAAGGTAACTAAAAGGCTTTTACAACTGTGATGCTTGCAAATTATTATTAATATTGTGATTCAGTTCTTCTCTAAAGCTTATCTAAATTAGCTCATTAGCTTGTATAAATGTTTGAAAACCCACAAGAGCAAAATGACTCAACTTTCATTATGTACATGATATTGATCGTACAGACTGTTGCAACTGTGTTCATTATGAAATATGGAATACTGAATCACTTGTTTGTGTGTAATTACTATGCAAATCCCATAACCCTGCAGACTGGCATTCCCTTATGACTGGCAGCTCTTGAGTTTTCTTAAATAATCATAGGAATCAAATTTGTATTGGGAATGCATGTTATGCTAAATAATATGATGGCATATTGTTTGGGTTGCTATTTTAAAGACTCATTGAATCTAACAAAATTAATTTAATATTTAAATGACTCATGTTTAAATGACTGCAACATTTTGTCATAATCTTGCCAGGAAAGCCAAACAGGTTTTATATGAAATGGTAGCACAAATTGTATTAGGAACATAGATGCATAGAATTTGCCTGCAGATAAGGACCACATGGCCTACCTAGTCTGTCTATTTTTCCTTGTCTATAGTATCATGGTAAATTCTATTTGCTATCTGGCCTGCTGTTCCACCCACCCTTGCCTTAAGATTCCCCATTGTTTATCTCATGCATTCTTGAACCCTACCACTGTTTTCGCTCCCACCATCTCTACTGGAAAAACTGTTCCAGGGATCTGCCACTCTTTCTGCGAAGAAATTTCCTCCCATCTCTGCTGATTCTACTCTACTCTACTCCAGCTTTTTATCATGATCATTTGTCCTGGAGCACCTTTTGTTCTGAAAACATACTTTATTTACCCCATGAGGTATTTAAAGGTCTCTATCATATTCCCCTTCCTACTCTCTTTTGATTATTCTAATTTAGCTCACTCTGGTCTCCATTTACTATCTGCTTATGTTTACATACCAGTATAATTTAATTCTTTCTGATGTTACTATATTTTCCCTAATTTAAAACATTTTGAAATATTGTTGTATGCAATACATCATAAAACATATTTATAGCAAACATATTCATCCTGCTTATAAAGCAAGGGGAAGGGGTCAGGATGGTCCTGGCATCCCTTCCAACTTTAAATTGTTCTGTCCCTATGCATATTGTACAATTTTCTTAGGAGATCACATTACCCCTCCCTTCATTCAAACAGACTGAGATATACACAGTGCTACAGAGAAAAATGGCTAAAGCCATGTGTAACATGAAATTGTAACCCAACTTGCAGTGTATTAGTGTGGTGTGTGCAGCAAGGGAGTCATATCAAGGCTTCTATAATCCAAATTTATAATATCTCAGCCACCCCTTACCCCAAGGGAAACCAACAAAATGGATACAACCTCAGGGGGACTTCAGCTTCTAAGGCATAAGGGATAGCTCCTGGAATATGTGATGCATATACCACTCCTATCAGATGGCACTAGACCTGTGGACCATGTCCGAAGAGGCTATGTTTTAACTGTGAAGCCCGCCAAGTCCCTGGAAAGGGGAGCCATAAAAATAAAGTATCTATCTATCTATCTATCTATCTATCTATCTATCTATCTATCTCTCCAACTGCCCACAAGAGGGGGTACTCCAGCCATCCAGACCCTGACCTCTTGCCAGCCTTGGGGTCAATCATTTGCAGAAGATGCATGATTCCTTGTTACCCTCTTTGCACAGACCATATGAGACTGCTGTACCATCACATTCTACATGACCATGACATCCTACTTCTAATCTTACCCTATAGAAACTCTTTCATTTCACCAGAGAAGGAAAAAAATCCTGGAAAACCTCATGGGAAAAAATGGAAAGTACCTACTTGATGACAAAGCTGAATCCCCAGAGTGGGACGAGTTCCCTATGTCCTGCCATTTATTTATTCTGTTTTTGTGAGGTGGGAGGGTAGGAATTATGTCCAGAGGAGAGAATAAAAGGGGATCTACACAGCCTGTGCTCCAAATTTTATATCCCATTGCTCCTCCCCCTCCACCACAAGTCCTCAACCCCCTGTAAACACCCTATCTTTCTATCTATGCCCTTTTCTAGTGGGCATCCACCTACCTAATCCCTACCTGCCAGCTCAGGTGTCAGGACTAGCAGTAGCCTCAGCCAAAAGCTCACCTGCAGTAATCCTTTGCAGGCTTTTAATTGTCTTAACAGGCTGCATTACCCCTCTCTTCCCAAACAGACTGAGATATACACAATGCATTGGAGAAAAAAGGGCACAGCCATGTGTTAAATAAATGCAAGTTGTAACCCAAGTAACAGTATATTTGCATGACGTGCGCAGCAAGGGAGTCATAGTAAGACTTTTATAATCCAAATTCATAATACAGTACCTCAGCTATCACTTTACTGCAAGGGAATTCAACAAAATGGGTATGACCGCCAGAGGGATTCTGGCCTCTGAAGCATGAGGAGTGGCTTCTAGGCCATATGATCTGTTCCCCTTCCCTGTTGGATGGTGCTACCCCCTGCAGACCATGCCTGAAGAGGCTATCCCTCTAATTGCTCACTACAGAGGAACTCCAGTTATCAGGTCCCTCACTTCCAACCTGCCTTGTAGCGATCTGTTTGCAGAAGATGCATGATTTCCTGTTAGTCACTTTGTGCAGAACTTGCAAGACTACTGTGCCATTGCAGAATAAGCACTGCTTCTGGTACTCATCCCCCAAGCACATTACACTCACAATTTCTCCACCACATCTTGTAGGTTAAGTAAAAAGCTATCATAACATATGCCTGAGTTTTTATTTTTATTTGTTTATCGAAAAATCGGAGTAAGTACACACTATTCTGGGCAGAATACTTGGGTACCTTAATAACTATATCAACATGCTTTAGGACAGACCCACACCAGTAGAGTACACAAAATTTGGCATGGCCATGTTGGCTAACCTGCAGGCTTTCTCATATACAATGGGGGCCCTTGCATGTCACCAATGCCTCCATTGGATTACTGTATGTGCAACCAAGCCACAGTAAGTGCTCCCCAGGCCAGGCTTCCCAAAGCAATGTCAGGTCCTCCTTCATCTGACACAGCAGCTCAAGAGACTTCACCACTGCCTCTGGACCAGAAGGTCATCGGTTGTCGTCCCACACTGGGATTGGACTTGCACTTAAAAATCGCTGGCATCCAAGTGCAGTATTGGGGATGCTGTACTGCTGGGGTGTGCCATCCTTCAGATGAGAAGTTAAACCGAGGTCCCTTCTGCCCATCCTGGTGTTGTCCTGATGGATGTCCAGGTGGAAGTAAAAGAACCCAGGGCACTCTTCGCAAACAGTAGATAACATTCCCGGTGTCCTGGCCAACATTCCCCTTCCCAAAAACCAGTTCATGCAATTATCCAGGCTGTGTGTGGGTGATGATGTGCAATATGGCTGCCACCACACATCCAATCACTTCACTACCAGTCTAGCATTACTTGTAAAGTTCTTTAGAATACACTGTACAACAACCACCACCACCACAACAACCACCACCACCACAACCACACCAAAAACCACCACCACCAACCACACCACCACCAACACCACCACCACCACCAACACCAACCACACCACCACCCACACCACCACCACCACCGACACCACCACCACCAACACCACCACCACCACCAACACCACCACCACTAACACCACCAACACCACCACCACCAACACCAACCACCACCACTTACACCACCAACACCAACACCAACACCACCACCAACACCAACCACCAATACCACCAACACCAACCACCAACACCACCAACACCAACCACCCACAACACCACCACCCACACCACCACCACCAACACCACCACCACCAACACCAATACCACCAATGACATCCACCAACACCACCCACCAACACCACCCACCAACCAACCAACACCAACCACAACACCACCAACACCACCAACACCACCACCCACAACACCCACACCACCACCCAAACCAACCACAACACCACCAACACCAACCACAACACCACCACCAAAAACAACACCACCAACACAAACCACCACCAACACCACCCACACCAACAAACCAAAACCAACACCACCAACACCACCCACACCACCCACACCAACACCACCCACACCAAAATCACCAACCACCAACACCAAAAACACCAACCACCAACACCAACCACCAACATCACCACCACCAACCACAACACCACCAACACCAACCACACCACCAACACCAACCACAACACCCACAACACCACCACCAACACCAACCAACACCAACCACCAACCACAACACCCACAACACAAACCAACACCAACCACAACACCCACACCAACCACCAATACCACCAACACCAACCACAACACCCACAATACCCACAACACCACCAACACCACTAACACCACTCACACCACCCACACCAACAACCAAAACCACCAACACCACCCACAGCAACTACCAACACCACCAACAACAACCAACACCAAACACCACCCACACACAAACACCACCCACACCACCCAACAACACCACCAACACCACCCACACCACCCACCAACACCACAAACCAACACAACCAACACTTACCCACCAACACCACCCACCAATACCACCAACACCACCCCAACCAGCAACCACAAACACCAACACCAGCAACACCACAGCACCAACCAGCAACACCACCAACACCAACCACCAACAACACTAACACCAACACCACCAGCACCACCAACACCAACCACCAACCAACACTACCAACACCACCAACACCACCAACACCAACCACCAACACAAACCACCACCACCAACACCAACCAAAACCAACACCAACCACCAACACCACCAGTAACACCACCACCAATACCACCACCAAAACCAACCACCAACACCACCACCAACACCAACCACCAACACCACCACCACGAATCCCCACCCACCACCAACCAACACCCACCAACCAACACCCACTAGCACCCACCACCCACCACCAACCCACACCCACCATCCAACACTCACCACCTTACCAACACCCACCACCCACCAATATTCACCACCAACCAACACCCACCACAACCAACACCCACCACCCAGCACCAACCAACACCCACCTCCCAACACACACAACCCACCACCAACCAACACCCACCACCCACCTACCAAAACACAACACCCACCACCCACCACCAACCAACACCCAGCAATCAACACCTAACACCCACCACCAACCAACACCCAACAACAACCAACACCCAACACCAACCAACACCAAACACCAACCAACACCCAACACCAACCAACACCAACACCAACAACACCAACAACACCCAACACCAACCAACACCCACCACCCCCCAACACCCACCACCCACCACCCACCACCCACCACCACCTACCACCAACCAACACCCACCACCAAACACCACTCACACCACCCACACCAACAACCAACACCACCAACACCACCCACAGCAACTACCAACACCACCAACAACAACCAACACCAAACACCACCCACACCACCCACCAACACCACCCACACCACCCAACAACACCACCAACACTACCAACAACACCAACACCGCCCACACAACCCACCAACACCACAAACCAACACAACCAACACTACCCACCAACACCACCCACCAATACCACCAACACCACACCAACCAGCAACCACCAACACCAACACCAGCAAAACCACAGCAACAACCAGCAACACCACCAACACCAACCACCAACAACACTAACACCAACACCACCAGCACCACCAACACCAACCAACACTACCAACACCACCAACACCACCAACACCAACCACCAACACAAACCACCACCAACAAACCACCACCACCAACACCAACCAACACCAACACCAACCACCAACACCACCAGTAACAACACCACCAATACCACCACCAAAACCAACCACCAACACCACCACCAACACCAACCACCACCACCACCACGAACCCCCACCCACCACCAACCAACACCCACCAACCAACACCCATGAGCACCCACAACACACCACCAACCCAAACCCACCATCCACCACTCACCACCTACCAACACCCACCACCCACCAAGATTTACCACCCACCAACACCCACCACAACCAACACCCACCACCCAGCACCAACCAACACCCACCTCCCAACACACACAACCCACCACCAACCAACACCCACCACCCACCTACCAAAACACAACACCCACCACCAACCAACACCCAACAATCAACACCTAACACCCACCACCAACCAACACCCAACAACAACCAACACCCAACATAAACCAACATCCACGACCAACCAACACCCAACACCAACCAACACCCAACACCTACCACCAAGAACTACCAATCAACACCCAACACCAACCAACACCCACCACCCACCACCACCCAACACCCACCACCCACCACTGCCCAACACCCACCACCCAACACCCAACACCCACCACCACCAACCACCACCCACCACCAACCAACACCCACCACCAACCACCAACCAACACTCACCACCAACCAACACCCACCACCAACTACCAACCAACACCCACCACAATCACCAACACCCAACACAAACCAACACCTGACATCCACCACCACCCACCAACCCACACCCACCACCTACCACCACTCACCACACACCAACACCCACCACCCACTAACACCCGCCACAACCAACACCCACCACCCACCACCAAAGAACACCCACCACCCAACACACACAACCCACCACCAACCAACACCCACCACCCACCAACCAACACACAACATCCACCACCCACCACCAACCAACACCCACCAACCAACACCCAACACCCACCACCAACCAACACCCAACACAAACCAACACCCACCACCAAGCAACACCCACCATCAACCAACACCCAAAAACAACCAACACCCACCAACCAACACCCACCACTGAGAACCACCAATCAACACCCAACACCAACCAACAAGGACCACCAACCAACACCCACCATCCAATACCCACCACCACCCAACAGCCACCACCCACCACCACCAAACACCCACCACCCAACACCCAACACCCACCACCACCCAACACCACCCACCAACATGCACCACCAACCACCAACCAACACCCACCACCAACCACCAACCAACACCCACCACCAATCGCCAACACCCACCAACACCAACCAACACCCAACACCAACCAACACCCGACACCCACCACCCACCACCAACCAACACCCACCACCCACCACCAACCAAAACCCACCACCCACCAACACCCACCAACCAACACCCAACACCCAACACTCACCACCAACCAACACCCACCACCCACCCCAACCAACACCCACCACCCAACACCAACACCCAAAACCAACCAACACCCAACACCCACCACCAAACACCCACCACCAACCAACACCCAACAACCACTACCAACCAACATCCAACACCACCACAACCAACACCCACCACCAACCATCAACACCCAACACCCAATCCCACACCCAACACCACACCACCAACCCAACACTCAACACCCACTAACCAACACTCAACACCCACCACCAACCAACACCCACCGAAAAACACACAATGCCAACCACCCACCAACCAACACCAACCACCACAAATGAACACCCAACACCAACCACCAACCAACACCCAACACCCACCACCACCCACCAACACGCACCACCAACCACCAACCAACACCCACCACCAACCACCAACCAACACCCAACACCAACCAACACCACCAACACCACCAACACCAACCAACACCACTTACACCACCAACACCAACACCACCACCACCAACACCAACCACCAACACCACCAACACCAACCAGCCACAACACCACCACCCAACACCACCACCACCACCACCACCACCAACACCAATACCACCAATGACATCCACCAACACCACCCACCAACACCACCCACCAACCAACCAACACCAACCACAACACCAGCAACACCACCACCACAACACCCACACCAACACCAACCAACCACAACACCACCAACACCAACCACAACACACCACCAACACAACCCACAACACCACCAACACCACCAACCAACCAACACCACCAACACCAACCACAACCCACCACCAACCAACACCCACCACCAACCACCACCAACACCCACCACAATACCAACACCAAACCAATAACCAACACCCACCACCAACCAACACCACCACCAACCAACACCAACACCACCACCAACACCACACCAACACCAACCACACCACCAACACCAACACAACACCTAACAACACCACCACCAACACCAACCAACACCCAACCACCAACCACAACACCCACAACACAAACCAACACCAACCACAACACCCACACCAACCACCAATACCAACACCAACCACAACACCCACAATACCCACAACACCACCAACACCACAAACACCACTCACACCACCCACACCAACAAACAACACCACCAACACCACCCACAGCAACTACCAACACCACCAACAACCAACACCAAACACCACCCACACCACCCACCAACACCACCAACACCACCAACACCACCTACCCACCAACCAACACCACAACCAACACACCACCACCACCAACACCACCACCAACTACCACCAACACCACCCCAACACCAACCACCAACACCACCACACAACAATACACACCAACAACCAACACCAACAACACCACACCACCAACAACTACAACACCAACCACCAACCACCACCAACACCAACCAACACCACCAACAACAACCAACACCACCAACACCAACCACCAACACCAACACCAACCACCAAACAACCACACCACCAACACCAACCAACACCCACCACCAACCACCAACACCACCACCAACACCACCACCAACCACCACCAACCAACCACTAACACCACCACCAACACCCAACCACCAACACCACAAACACCCACCACCACCACACCACCAACACCACCACTACACCACCACCACACCAACCACCAACACCACCACCACAACACCCACACCACCACCACCAACACCCACCACCCACCAACTCAACACCCACCAACACCCACCACCAACCAACACCCACCACCCACCACCAACCAACACCACCACCCACAATACAACAACCCACCACCAACCAACACCAACCACCACCAACACCACAACCAACACCAACACAACACCCACCACCACCAACCAACACCCACCACCAACCAACACCCAACACCAACCAACACCCAACACCAACCAACACCCACCACCAACCAACACCCAACACCAACCAACACCCACCACCAACCAACACCCACACCAACAACACCAACAACACCCAACACCAACCACCCACCACCCACCAACACCCAACACCCACCACCCAACACACCCACCACCAACACCAACACCACCAACCACCACCAACCAACACCCACCACCAACCACCAACCACACCAACACCAACCAACACCCAACACCAACCAACCACCAACACACCACCCACCACCACCACCAACACCAACACCACCAACCACACCCACCACCACCACCAACCAACACCACCACCAACCAACCAACACCAACACCACAACACCACCAACACCCACCACCCAACACCACACCACCACCCAACACCCAACCACAACACCAACACCCACCACCACAACACCAACACCAACACAACCCACCACAAACCACCACCAACACACCCACACCTACACCATTACCAACCACCACCAAACACCACCCACACCACCAACACCAACACCCACCCACACCAAATCACCAACCACCAACACCACTAAACGATTTCAACTCCACCAACACCAACCAATCAACAATCCATCATTCAACTAACCCGTTCAACACCACTAACACTCAACTTATACTCAATCATCATCCAACCAATAACCAACCACTAACCAACACCAATTCACCAACCAACACTCACCACCACCCAATCACTCAACACTCAGTCAACACAAACCAACACCAACCACAGCACCCATACCAACCACTCAACACTAACACCAACCACCAATCACCTACAATACCCACAACACCACCAACACCACCAACACCACTCACACCACCCACACCAACAAACAACACCACCAACACCACCCACAGCAACTACCAACACCACCAACAACCAACACCAAACACCACCCACACCACCCACCAACACCACCAACACCACCAACACCACCCACACCACCCACCAACACCACAAACCAACACAACCAACACTACCCACCAACACCAGCCACCAATACCACCAACACCACCCCAACCAGCAACCACCAACACCAACACCAGCAACACCACAGCACCAACCAGCAACACCACCAACACCAACCACCAACATTAACACCAACACCACCAGCACCACCAACACCAACCAACACTACCAACACCACCAACACCACCAACACCAACCACCAACACCAACCACCAACACAAACCACCACCACCAACACCAACCACCAACACCACCACCACCACGAACCCCCACCCACCACCAACCAACACCCACCAACCAACACCCACCAGCACCCACCACCAACCCACACCCACCATCCACCACTCACCACCTACCAACACCCACCACCCACAAATATTCAACACCCACCAACACCCACCACAACCAACACCCACCACCCAGCACCAACCAACACCCACCTCCCAACACACACAACCCACCATCAACCAACACCCACCACCAACCTACCAAAACACAACACCCACCACCCACCACCAACCAACACCCAGCAATCAACACCTAACACTCACCACCAACCAACACCCAACAACAACCAACACCCAACACAAACCAACATCCACAACCAACCAACACCCAACACCAACCAACACCCAACACCAACCAACACCCAACACCAAGAACTACCAATCAACACCCAACACCAACCAACACCCACCACCCACCACCGCCCAACACCCACCACCCACCACCCACCACTGCCCAACACCTCACCACCCACACCTCCACCACCCACCAATTAACCAACACCCACCACCAACCACTAAACCATACACCTAACTACCAACCAACAACCCAACACCCACTAGTACTAGCACCTACCAACACCACCAATCAACAACCAACATCAAACCACCCACCAACCAACAATCTAACACCTACCTACACCACCCAACACACCAATTCAACACCACCAACCAATCTAACACCAATTCAACCAATACAAACCAACACAACCAACAACTCTACCCACCAACACCACCCAACAATTACCACCAACACCAATTCCAACCAGCAACCACCAACAGCAACACCACCACAATCACCAGCACCAACACCACCAACACCCAACCACCAACCACTACCAACATCTACCACCAACTAACACCAGCACACCACCACCAACCAACACCAACACCACCAACACCACCAAAAACCAACCACCAACAACAACACCAACACCAACCACCACCACCAACACCAACAACACCAACACCAACCACCAAACACCACACCACACCAACACCAACACCACCCACCACCACCACACCAACACCACACCACACACCAACACCCACCACCACCACCAACCAACACCCACACCACCACCACCCACCAACCACCCACCACCAACCAACACCCACCACCAACCACCAACCAACACTCACCACCAACAACACCCACCACCCACCCCAACCAACACCCACCACCCAACACCCAACACCAACACCCACAACCAACCAACACCCAACACCCACCACCAAACACCCACCACCAACCAACACCCAACAACCACCACCAAACAACATCCAACACTTACCACGAACCAACACCCACCACCAACCATCAACACCCAACACCCAATGCCCACTACCCAACACTCGACACCCACAACCCAACACTCAACACCCACTACCCAACACTCAACACCCACCACCAACCAACACCCACCGAAAAACACGCAATGCCAACCACCCACCAACCAACACCAACCACCACAAATGAACACCCAACACCAACCACCAACCAACACCCAACACCCACCACCACCCACCAACACGCACCACCAACCACCAACCAACACCCACCACCAACCACCAACCAACACCCAACACCAACCAACACCACCAACACCACCAACACCAACCACCACCACTTACACCACCAACACCAACACCACCACCACCAACACCAACCACCACCACCACCAACACCCAACCACCAAACACCACCACCCACCACCACCACCAACACCACACCACCAACCAACACCACACCAACACTAACCACCAACACCACCCACCAACACCACCACCAACCAACCAACACCAACCACAACACCACCAACACCACACCAACAACACCAAACCAATCACCACCCACCAACCACAACACCACCAACACCAACCACACACCACCAACCAACACCACCACCAACACAACACACCACCACCAACACCACCCAACACCAACACAATTAACCAACAATCACCAACACCACCACCAACCAACACCACCAACAACCAACACCCAACCACCAACAACCACAAACACCAACCACCAACACCAACCAACAACACCACCACACCAACCACCAACACCAACACCAACCACACACCACCAACACCAACCACAACACCCACACACCACCACCAACACCAACCAACACCCACCACCAACACACAACACCCACCACCAACCACCACAACACCAACACCAACCACAACACCCAAACCAACACACCACCAACAACACCAACACCACCACACACACCACACCAACACCCAACACCACCACCAACACCCACACCAACACCAACACCACCAACAACAACCAACACCAACACCAACACCAACCACCAACAACATACCAACACCACCAACACCACCCACACCACCCACCAACACAACAAACCAACACAACCAACACCACCCACCAACACCACACCCACCACCACCACCACCACCCCAACCAGCAACCACCAACACCCAACAACCACCAACACCACACACCAACCACAACACCACCAACACCAACCACCAACAACATAACACCAACACCACCACCACACCAACACCAACCAACACTACCAACACCACCAACACCACCAACACCAACCACCAACAGCAACCACCAACACAAACCACCACCACCACCACCAACCAACACCAACACCAACCACCAACACCACCAGTACCACCACCACCAATATCACCACCAAAACCAACCACCACCAACACCAACCAAGAACACCACCACCACCACGAACCCCCACCCACCACCAACCAACACCCACCAACCAACACCCACCAGCACCCACCACCAACCCACACCCACCATCCACCACTCACCACCTACCAACACCCACCACCCACCAATATTCAACACCCACCAACACCCACCACAACCAACACCCACCACCCAACACCAACCAACACCCACCATCCCAACACACACAACACCACCACCAACCAACACCCACCACCCACCACCAAAAACCAACACCCACCACCCACCACCAACCAACACCCACCAATCAACACCAACACCCACCACCAACCAACACCCAACAACAACCAACACCAACCAACCAACACCACACCAACCAACACCCAACACCAACCAACACCCAAACCAACCAACACCCAACACAAAGAACTACCAATCAACACCCAACACCAACCAACACCCACCACCCACCACCGCCCAACACCCACCACTGCCCAACACCCACCACCCAACACCCAACACCCACCACCACCCACCACCAACCAACAACCACCACCAAACACCACTCACACCACCCACACCAACAACCAACACCACCAACACCACCCACAGCAACTACCAACACCACCAACAACAACCAACACCAAACACCACCCACACAACCCACCAACACCACCACACCACCAACAACACCACCACCAAAACCCAACACCACCAACACCACCCACCAACACCACAACCAAAACAACCAACACTACCCACCAAACCACCCACCAACACCACACCACCACCAACCACCAACCACCAACACCAACACCAACACAACACCACCACCAACCACCAACACCACCAACACCAACCACCAACAACACCAACACCAACACCACCAGCACCACCAAAACCAACCAACACTCCAACACCACCAACACCACCAAAACCAACCACCAACACCAACCACCAATACAAACCACCACCACCAACACCAACCAACACCAACACCAACCACCAACACCACCAGTAACACCACCACCAATACCACAACCAAAACCAACCACCACCACCACCAACACCAACCACCAACACCACCACCACCATGAACCCCCAACCACCACCAACCAACACCCACCACCACCACCCACCACCACCCACCAACCAACACCCACCACCAACCACCAACCAACACTCACCACCAACCAACACCCACCACCAACTACCAACCAACACCCACCACAATCACCAACACCCACCACAAACCAACACCCACATCCACCACCACCCACCAACCAACACCCACCACCACCACCACCACCACACACCAACACCCACCACCACCAACCACCACAACCAACACCCACCACCAACCAACACCCACCACCCAACACACAACCCACCCACCACCAACCAACACCCACCACCCACCAACCAACACCACAACACCACCACCCACCACCAACCAACACCCACCAACCAACACCCACACCCACCACCAACCAACACCAACACAACCAACACCCACCACCAACCAACACCCACCACCAACCAACACCCAACAACCAACACCCAACACCAACCAACACCCACCACCAAACCACCAATCAACACCCACCACCAACCAACACCCACCACCAACCAACACCCACCACCACCACCAACCAACACCCACCATCCAATACCCACCACCACCCAATAGCCACCACCCACCACCACCAAACACCCACCACCCAACACCCAACACCCACCACCACCCACCACCACCCACCAACACCACCCCACCACCAACCAACACCCACCACCAACCACCAACCAACACCCACCACCAATCACCAACACCCAACACCAACCAACACCCAACACCAACCAACACCTGACACCACCACCCACCACCAACCAACACACACCACCAACCAAAACCCACCACCCACCAACACCCACCAACCAACACCCAACACCCACCACTCACCACCAACCAACACCCACCACCCACCCCAACCAACACCCACCACCCAACACCCAACACCAACACCCACAACCAACCAACACCCAACACCCACCACCAAACACCCACCACCAACCAACACCCAACAACCACCACCAAAAAACATCCAACACCTACCACGAACCAACACCCACCACCAACCATCAACACCCAACACCCAATGCCCACTACCCAACACTCAACACCCACCACCAACCAACACCAACACCCACCACCAACACCACACCCACCACCAACCAACACCCACCACAACACCAACCAACCACCCACCAACCAACACCACCACCACAACATGAACACCCAACACCAACCACCAACCAACACCCAACACCCACCAACACCCACCAACATGCACCACCAACCACTAACCAACACCCACCACCAACCGACACCCACCACCAATCGCCAACACCCAACACCAACCAACACCCAACACCAACCAACACCCGACACCCACCACCAACCACCAACCAACACCCACCACCAACCAAAACCCAACACCCACCACCACCAACACCAACCAACACCAACACCCAACACCCACCACCAACCAACACCCACCACCCACCCCAACCAACACCCACCACCCAACACCCAACACCACCAACACCCACAACCAACCAACACCCAACACCCACCACCAAACACCCACCACCAACCAACACCCAACAACCACCACCAAACCAACACCCAACACCTACCACCAACCAACACCCACCACCACACACCAACACCCAACACCCAACACCCACACCCAACACCAACACCCACAACCCAACACCCAACACCAACCACCAACACCAACACCCACCACCAACCAACACCCACCAACAACCAACACCAACCACCCACCAACCAACACCAACCACCACAAATGAACACCCAACACCAAGCACCAACCAACACCCAACACCCACCACCACCCACCAACACGCACCACCAACCACCAACCAACACCCACCACCAACCAACACCCACCACCAATCCCCAACACCCAACACCAACCAACACCCAACACCAACCAACACCCGACACCCACCACCCACCACCAACCAACACCCACACCCACCACCAACCAAAACCCACCACCCACCAACACCCACCAACCAACACCCAACACCCACCACTCACCACCAACCAACACCCACCACCCACCCCAACCAACACCCACCACCCAACACCCAACACCAACACCCACAACCAACCAACACCCAACACCCACCACCAAACACCCACCACCAACCAACACCCAACAACCACCACCAAACAACATCCAACACCTACCACGAACCAACACCCACCACCAACCAACACCCAACACTCAACACCCACCACCCAACACCCAACACCCACCACCAACACCAACACCCACACCAACACACCAACACCCACCACCAACCAACACCCACCAACAACACCCAACACCACCACCCACCAACCAACACCCAACCACCACCACACCACCACCCAACACCCAACCACCAACCAACACCCAACACCAACCAACACCCACCACCACACCACCAACCAACACCCACCACCCAACACCCACCACCAACCAACACCCACCACCACCCAAACCACCACCACCAACACCCACCACCACCAACACCCACCACCCACCACCACCCAACACCCACCACCCCACACTCAACACCCACCACCAACCAACACCCACCGAAAAACACCCAATGCCAACCACCCACCAACCAACACCAACCACCACAAATCAACACCCAACACCAACCACCAACCAACACCCAACACCCACCACCACCAACCAACACCCACCACCAACCACCAACCAACACCCACCACCAATTGCCAACACCCAACACCAACCAACACCCAACACCAACCAACACCCGACACCCACCACCCACCACCAACCAACACCCACCACCCACCACCAACCAAAACCCACCACCCACCAACACCCACCAACCAACACCCAACACCCACCACTCACCACCAACCAACACCCACCACCCACCCCAACCAACACCCACCACCCAACACCCAACACCAACACCCAACACCCACAACCAACCAACACCCAACACCCCACCACCAACACCCACCACCAACCAACACCCAACACCCACCACCAACCAACACAACACCACCACCCACCAACACCCACCACCAACCACCAACACCCAACACCACCACCCACTACCCACACTCAACACCCACCACCAACCAACACCAACCCACACCACCAACAATCAACACCAACCACACCAACACCCACCCACCAACCAACACCACCACCACACCAACACCAACACCACCACCAACCAACACCCACCACCAACCACCAACCACCACCACCACCAACCAACACCCACCACCACCACACAACCAACACCCACCACCCACACACCCACCAACACCACCACCCAACACCCACCACCCACCACCAACCAACACACACCCAACAACCAACCAACACCCAACACCCACCACCAACCAACACCCACCACCAACCAACAACCAACACCCAACACCAACATAACCAACACCCAACACAAACCAACACCCACCACCAACCAACACCCACCACCCACCACCAACCAACACCCACCAACACCACCACCACACCACCAACACCAACCAACACACCACCAACCAACACCAATCCACCACCCAACACCACCACCACCCACCACCAACCAACACCCACCACCAACACCCAACACCCACCACCAACCACCAACAACCAACACCCACCACCAACACCCACCACCAACCACCAACCAACACCCACACAACCAACCACCAACACCAACCTAACACACCAACACCAACCAACACCACACCACACAACCCACCACCAACCAACACCCACCACCCACACACCACCAACACCCACACCATCAACACCCACCACCCAACACCAACCAACAGCACCACACCAACCACCCCAACCAACACCCACCACCCAACACCCAACACCCACCACCACCCACCCACCACCACAACCACCACCACCAACCAACACCCACCAACCAACACCCACCACCAACCAACACCAACAACCACCACCAACAACACCAAATACCCACCACCAACCAACACCCAACACCCAACACACCACCACAACAACCAACACCCACCACCCAACCAACACCACCACCAACCAACACCCACCAACCACCCAACATCAACACCCACCACCAACCAACACCCACCACCAACACCAACCAACACCCACCACCAACACCAACACCCAACACCAACCAACACCCAACACCAACACCAACCACCACCAACACCCACACCCAACACCAACCACCAACCAACACCCACACCAACCAACACCCACCACCACCAACACCCAACCAACACCCACCACCAACCAACACCCACCACCCACCAAAACCAACCACCCACCACCAACACACCCACCACCAACAAACACCCACCACCCACACCAACCAACACCAACAACACCACCACCAACCACACACCACCAACACCCACCACCACACTCCAACACCCACAACCACCCAACACCCACCACCAACACCAACACCACCACCACCAACACCACCACCCAACACCCACCACCACCCAACACCACCACCAACCAACACCACCACCATCACACCCACCACCAACCAACACCCACCACCACCACCAACCAACACCCACCACCCAACACCCACCACCAACCAACACCCACCACCACCAACCCACCAACACCAACCACCCACCACCACCACCAATAACACCCAACCACCACCCAACACCACCACCAACCAACACCACCACCAACCAACACCCACCACCCACCACCAACACCCACCACCAACCACCACCAACACCACACACACCAACACCAACCACCAACCAACACCCACCACCAACCAACACCCACCACCCACCACCAACCAACACCCACCACCAACCAACACCCACCACCAACCAACACCCACCACCAACCAACACCCAACAAACATCACCACCCACCAC
Source organism: Neoceratodus forsteri (assembly GCA_016271365.2). Lineage (NCBI taxonomy): Eukaryota > Metazoa > Chordata > Ceratodontiformes > Ceratodontidae > Neoceratodus > Neoceratodus forsteri. Next base: position 781,792,816 of record CM057458.1, on the reverse strand, counting down.
CAACCACACCCACCACAACCAACACACCAACCACTACAACCAACAACCAACACCACACCACCACCCAACACCAACCACCACAAACACCCACCACCAACCAACACCCACCACAACCAACACCCACCACCCACCACCAACCAACACCCACCAACCACCACCACCAACACCAACACCACCACCAACCACACCACCAACCACCACACCAACACCCAACACCCACCACACACCACCACCCAACACCAACCCAAACCCACCAACCAACACCCACCACCCACCACCAACCAACACCCACCACCAACCAACACCCAACACCAACCACCAAAATAAACCAACACCACACCAACACCCACCACCAAACAACACCCACCACCAACCAACACCAACCACCCACCACCAACCACCACCACCCAAAACCCAACACCACCCAACACCCACCACCCACCAACACACCACCAACACCAACCAACACCCACCACCCACCACCAACCAACACCCACCACCACCCAACACCCAACACCAACCAACACCCACCACCAACCAACATCCACCACCACCCAACACCAACCACCACCCAACACCAACCACCATGCACCACTCGCTACCAACCAACACCCACCACCACCCAACACCCATGACCAGCCAACACCCAACACCCACCACCAACCAACACCCACCACCAACCAGCACCCACCATCAACCAACACCCACCACCCACCACCAACACCCAACACCCACCAACACCCAACACCCACCACAACCAACACCCACCACCAACCAACACCCAACACCATCCACCACCAACCACCCAACCAACACCCACCACCAACCAAACCCACCCACCAACCAACACCCACACCAACCACCACCAACCACACAACCAACACCCACCACCAACCAACACCCACCAACACCAACCAACACCCAACACCAACCACCCAACCACCCAACACCCAACACCCACCACCAACACACCCACCACCACCACAACAACACCCACCACCCACCACCAACCAACACCCACCACCAACCAACACCCAACACACCACACCACCCACCACCCACCACCAACCAACACCAACAACACCACCACCACCACCCACCAACACCAACACCAACCAACCCACCACCAACCAACACCCACCACCAACCAACACCCACCACACCCACCACCAACCAACACCCACCAACACCAACACCCACCACCAACCACCACCACCACACCCACCACCAACCAACACCACACTACACCAACACCCACCACCAATCACCAACAACCAACACCACCACACCACCAACACCCACCACCAACCAACACCCAACACCCACTACCAACACCCAACACCAACCACCAACCCACACCCACCCAACACCCACCACCAACCAACACCCACCACCCAACACACCAACACCCACCACCAACCAACACCCACCACCAACCAACACCAACACCCACCACCAACAACACCAACCAACACCCACCACCACCACCAACCAACACCCACCACCAACCAACACCCACCAATACCACCACCCACCACCACCACCCACCACCAACACCCAACACCAACCACCACCCACCAACACCCACCACCACCAACACCCACCACCACCCAACACCACCCACCACCACCACCCACCACCCACCAACACCACCACCCACCACCAACACCAACACCACCACCACCAACCCAACACCCACCACCACCAACACCCACCACCAACCAACACCCACCACCAACCAACACCCAACACCCACCACCAACCAACACCCACCACCAACCACCACCACACCAACACCAACACCCACCACCAACCACACCCACCACCACAACAACACCACCACCACCCAACACCCACCACCACCAACACCACCACACCACCACCCACCAACCAACACCACAACACCACACCAACACCAACCTACCACCACCCAACACCCACCACCCACCACCAACCAACACCCACACCCACCACCAACCCAACACCACCACCAACACCCACCCCACCAACCAAACCCACCACCAACCAACACCCACCACCACCAACACCCAACACCCACCACACCAACACCCAACCAACACCCCCACCACCAACCACCAACCAACCACCCACCACCAACCAACACCCACCACCAACCAACACCCACCACCACCAACACCCACCACCAACCAACACCCACCACCCACCACCAACCAACACCCACCACCAACCAACACCCACCACCACCCACCAACACCCACCACCAATCACCACCAACCCAACACCCACCACCAACCCAACACCAACCACCAACAAACACCACACCCCAACCCACCACCCACCACCCAACACCAACCAACACCCACCACCCACCACCCACCAACACCAACACCACACCACCACCAACACCACACCACCCACCACACCCACCACCCACCAACACCCAACACCAACCAACATCCAACACCCACCAACACCCACCACCAACCAACACCCACCACCCACCACCAACCAACACCACCAACCAACACCCACCACCCAACCAACACCCAACACCCACCACCAACCAACACCCACCACCAACCAACACCCACCCAACACCCAACACCAACCAACACCCACCACCAACCAACACCACACCACACCACCAACACCCACCACCACCCAACACCCACCACCACCAACACCCACCACCAACCAACACCCACCACCACACCAACACCCACCAACACCCACCACCAACCACCACCAACACCAACACCCACCACCAACCAACACCCACCACCACCCAACACCCACCACCAACCAACACCCAACACCCACCACCAACCAACACCCACCACCCAACACCCACCAACACCCACACCACCACCACCCACCCAACCAACATCCAACACCCACCACCAACCAACACCCACCACCAACCACAACACCCAACACCCACCACCAACAACCCACCACCAACACCCAACCACCACCCAACACCAACCACCAACCAAACACCCACCACCAACCAACACCCACCACCATCCAACACCCACCACCACCAACACCCAACACCCACCACCACCCACCACCCACCACCCACCAACACCCACCACCCACCACACCCAACACCCACCACCACCCAACACCCACCCAACACCAACACCACCACACCCAACACCCACCACCAACCAACACCCACCACCACCACACACCAACCAACCACCACCAACCAACACCAACCACCACCAAACCAACACCCAACACCAACCACCAACCAACACCCACCACCAACACCAACACCCAACACCAACCAACACCCAACACCAACCAACACCCACACCCACCACCCACCAACCACCCACCACCAACCAACACCCACCACCAACCAACACCCACCACCACCACCACCCACCACCAACCAACACCTACCCAACACCCACCACCAACCAACACCCACCACCAACCAACACCCACCACCAACCAACACCCAACACCACCACCAACCAACCAACACCCACCACCAACCAACACCCAACACCACCAACACCCAACACCCACAAACACCAACACCAACACACCACAACCAACCCCACACACCCACCCAACACCCACCAACACCCAACACCCACCACCAACCAACACCCAACCACCACCCAACACCCAACCAACCCAACACCAACACCCACCAACACCCAACACCCACCACCAACCAACACCCACCAACACCCACCACCAACACCTACCACCAACCACCACCCAAACCACCACCAACACCCACCACCACCAACCACCAACACACACCACCAAACACCACCCACCCAACCACCAACCAACACCCCAAACCCACCACCCAACACAACACCCACCCAACACCCACCCACCACCCACCACACACCACACCAACACCCACCACCAACCAACACTCCACCACCCACCACACACCAACACACCACCAATCCCACCCAACACGCAACCACCCACCACCACCCAATCACCAAACCATCATCACCACCCAATCAACTCCACCCACCCAACTCCTACCAGCTGTACCACCTAAAATACTGTGAGGATGCTGCCATCGATCTTCAGCCATGACCCACTAGAGCAGATTACCCCATCTCTTCCCTTGATGTCCTGTCCAGCATACCAGTATCTGATGAAGGTCAAGAAAAAGGTTCTTGCCCTGTGAACCACCTTGTCCTGACAGCTGCCCAATGAATGAAGGAGTGCCTGCATAACCACAATTGCCTTTTTTGGGAAACACCACCAGCTATAAACAAAAACAAGAGGTTAAAGTAAATGCAGTCACATATACTGTTCTAAAGTCTGTGACCTCCATCACCCATGGCCTGGATCTGCCTGCCTGTCTGTCAGCCCTCCAACCCTAGTATATGTGGCAGCCTCAGTACAAAATGAATAAGTGCTGAACTCCATCGAGTCCACTTCCAACCCCCTCATGGCCTTTTCTCAGATGAGGCAAATTGGAACATTGTCAGTGGAGTTCTGTCTTCATGCTGAAAGAATGTGATCCTTCCCACCAGCCAATTGGGTTGCATGTTCCTGAATCCAAGCATGTATATTCTATTGAAGCCCTGGGGGAGATCACAGGCTGCACAAGCATCCCCGAGTGAACTTGTCTGTCTTGCTCCTTCAAAGATGGACCAACACCTATTCTTGCATTAAAAAACACCAATAATGCTGTAGAGAACAACACTGCTTCCAATGGAGATGAGCACACCCTCAGCAGTTCACCACACATCTGTTCCAGAAAGGGCTGGGCTAATTAGCTGACACCTATCAGGTCAAGTTTTGGAGTACCACAAACCGATTCCTCCAAAATATTGCAGGGTTGAACTGCACACATGCACACATGATGTCCTACATACCAGCAGCCTTGAAGAACTATGACATTTTATTTATTTATTTAGTTTTTGTTTACTGGCTAGGGCACTAGACAAAGATTTTGCCTATCTTCAGGCACGACCCAGGAGAGTTACAGACAAAGGTAAAAGCATTTCAATGGAGACAAATACATTACATTACAGGACATTGAGCTAAGTTAGTAATTTCAGTGGTACACAGCTACACAGATACACAGAAATGTGATGGCAGAGAAAGGCCCCACGGCCCATCTATTCTACCCAACACCCTACCTCCTCCCTTCTGTTATGCTTCCACTCTCTTTTCCCAACCCCATAAATCTATCCCAAGCCCTCTTGAACCCCTCCACCATTTCAGCTGCCACTGCCTCCTCCAGCAGCTTGTTCCACACCTCCACCACCCTCTCTGTGAAAAACTGCCCCCTGACATTACCTCTGTATTGCCCACCTTCCAGTTTGAGGCTATGTCCCCTTGTGTTCGCTCCCTTCTTCAATTGGAACAAGCTATCACCCTCCACCTTATGTATTCTCTTCAGATACATAAGGGTCTCAATCATGTCCCCCCTCTCCCTCCTAGTATCCAGAAGGTACACATTCAGCCCTCTCAATCATCTCTCATAGGGTCCATCCTGCATCCCTCGTACTATTTTGGTTGCCCTTCTCTGTACCCTCTCCATCAACTCAAAATCTCTTCATAGGTGAGGCCTCCAGAACTGCACCCCATACTCCAGATGTGGTCTTTCCCACTGCCCTGCTATACTGGCTGCCTACATTGAGGTCATGCGATACCATAATCCCAGGTCCCTTTTTGTTTCTTTCTCCTTAATCGCTGCTCCCCCAAGGGAGTAAGTTTCCCTCCTATTTCTCCTCCCTAGGTGCATCATTGAGCACTTTTGTGCATTAAACTTCAATTTCCAGGTGTCAGACCACTTCTCTAGCCTCTCCAGGTCCCGCCTCATGGCTTGCACCCCACTAGGTGAATACACCCTATTGCAGACCTTTGTATCATCTGCGAACAGGCACACCCATCCCTCCAGACCCTCCACTAGGTCACTAACATAGATGTTAAAGAGTATTGGTCCTAACACTGACCCCTGTGGCACCCTACTGGTCACCACCCATTCCCTGGAATGTGTCCCATTTACCACCACCATCTGACTCCTTCCCTTCAACCAGTTTTCCACCCACCTAGTGATCCTGAGGTCCACTCCTAGTCTGTCCAGCTTATGCACCATTTCACCATATGGAACAGTGTCGAAGGCCTTACTGAAATCCAGAAAGCCCATGTTCACTGCTCCTCCCTGGTCAACTATCTGTGTCACCCCATCAAAAAACTCTATCAGGTTAGTTTGACAGGACCTTCCCTTGGTGAAGCCATGCTGCCTGTCATCCTGCATGCCGTTCATCTCCCAGTATTCTATCAACCTGATCTTAAGTAGTGTTTCCATTACCTTCCCCACCTATGAGGTAAGACTAATGGGACAGTTGTTTTTGACCTCATCCTCCCCCCCCTTATGTAGTGTGATCACCTCTGCCCTCTTCCAGTCCATTGGCACCACCCCTGTGATCAAGGACAAGTTAAACAGCCTTGCCAGATGCGGCACCAGTTTATCCTTCACCTTCTTGAGAACCCTTGGGTGTATTCCATAAGGCCCCATTGCCTTGTCCACCCTAAGTCTACCCAGCACTTCCCTTACTCCTTCAGCTGTGAATTCTGACACACCCACCTGCCTGTGGCTGTCACCCTTGTCCTGGTCCCCTGCCCTCTTTTCTCTGTGAAGATTGAGGGGAAATAGCTATTTATTTTAGTTATTTATTTATTTAGGGATTCAGATCATACCTTTGAGCTCAGAGCTCTTTTACAAAGGTTCCATGTCAAACAGTGACAATGACAGCAATAACAAACAGTTTACATACAATACTCGAATAGTAGGTAGCTAGTATGCAATAAGGTTACAATGTCATTCATAGTACCAAGGGTGATAGTACAGCGTCAAGAGCATTCAACTAGGGTAAAGGACAGTGTTTATATGTGGCGAAGGAGATAAAGAGGTGTGACACCTAGTGTGACAGTCCAAGGAGGAGTCAAGGTGAGGGGGAAGGGAGACGGGGGGGAGAGTGGGCAGCCAAAAGAAGTGGCTTTGTCTAGGAGGTTGGGAGGTAGTGGTAGTAGGTTGGTTTTAAGGTTGATCCAGTGGTAGAAAAGGCACAGGGGGAGAGGAAGACAGAGGGATAGGGCTGGAGGGAAGGTGGGAGTTAAAGAAGGGAAGGAGAATGTGGATGAGTGGGCATTATGGTGTTAGAGTCCCAGTGGCAGTCACAAACTGTCCTAAGTAAGAAAGGTGTTGCCTTAGGCCATTTTTGAATTGCGAGATGCATTGGGAGTTTAGAATATGCACTGGGATTTCATTGAGCCATTGGGGAGCCCTATAGCTGAAAGCACGCTGGCCCTGCACAGTTCAATGGAAAGGTGTTGATAGGGCCTCCCTTATCCTGTCTCTGGTGGTATAGCTGGTAGCACTTGGTGTTAGGATGCTAGAAATGCATGGGGCAGTTTTACTCATTAGTGCCATTTTTCCAAGGAGACATATTTGGAATATAATCCTGTTCTTTAGTGGCAGTCAATTGGTCTCCTCGTATAAGGAACAGATGTGGGTATCTCGATCTATAGCCATTGTGAGCCTACATGCCTTGTTGAGGGCAATGTGAATCCTTTTTAGTGCAGTGTCTGTTGCTGCGCCATAGACCACCAATCCATAGTCGATGGTAGAAAACTATTTATGTATTTATGTATAGGTATTTGATGTCTCTGCTTTTTCAAAATCCCCTTCCAGTATTGTTCCACTTCCCTCTTATCCTTCAATCCCATGTTGTGCCCTCCTCCTTTCTCCAACGTACCTAAAGAAGGTTTTGTCCCCCCTCCTTGCCTGCTTCGCTATCTTCTCCTCAGTGGCCTCCTTAGCCCTCCTTATCTTTTGCCCTGCATCCTTTCTTTTTTCCTTGCAAGTTTCCCTGTCCTCATCCTTTTGTGCCCTCCTGTACCTCTTGAATGCTCTAGTCTTCTCCTTGACCCCTAACGCCACCTCTCTAGTGAACCATAGATGTCTTTTCTGTCTTCTATTCTTTCTTACCCTTCTTATACATGAGTCCATGGCTTTAAATATTACTCTCTTGATGGCTGCCCATAATTCCTCCACCCTCTGCACATCCTCTATCCTCAATATTTCTTCCCTAACTACCTTTCTCATTCCATAAAAGTCAGCCTTCTTGAAGTCCATTACCTTGGTTCTCATCCTAACCCTCTGCCTGCCCGTTCTTACCCTGAACCTGACAGTCCTGTGGTCACTGGTGCCAAGCTCTTCCCCCGCCTCCACCTCCTCCACACTGTCTCCATTTGTGAGGACCACATCCAACAGGTTTACAACCCTAGTGGGCTCACTGACCCTTTGCTGCAGGAATATGCCCTGAAGAGCCTCTAAGATGCCCCTGCTCATTGCAGAGATTGCTGTCTGTGCCTCCCAGTTGATGTCCAGAAGGTTTACGTCCCCAACTAGCACAATTTCCCCTTTCCATGCCATCCTCACTACTGATTCTACAAAGTGGCTATCCCCTTTGTCTCCCTGCATAGGAGGCCTATAGACTATCCCAACGTGCAGGTTTTCCCCCTGTCCCCTGTCTAGGGTGACCCACATTATCTCTGTTCCCCCCTCCTCATCCTGCCCTTCCATGGCCCCAATCCCTTCCCTGACATATAATGCCACCCCCCTTCCCCTCCCATTCCTTCCTAAACAAACAATAACCTGGGATCACTGTCTCCCAGGCGTGGTGCTTGTTCCACCAAGTCTCACTCACTGCTACAATGTCTAGGATATCCTCCATCACAGTGGCCTCCAGTTCTCCCATTTTGTTCCCCAGGCTCCTGGCATTTGCAACCAATGCCCTCCAACATTTAGCCCGATTTCATCCTTCCCTGCTGCTAACTGTTCCTTTGATGAGTGTTGTGACTTAGGGGGTGGCTGATAGCCTCTCTGCTCTGCCTCATGTAAGGATGGCCCTGTCCTTAGCCACCCCCATTTAGTTTAAACTGAACTTCCTTGCCATGAAGTTCCCCAGTTTACTCTTTAGTGCAGCTGCCCCTGAAGAGCTCAGGTGCAGCCTGTCTTGGGCATACAGCCCCTCCTCCTTCCATGTAGAGTCCCAGTCACCTATCCAACCAAACCTCATCTGACTGCACCAACCTTGAAGCCAATTGTTGAGTGCCCTTTTCTTCTTCTTTCTGGGTGTGCTCACTCTTGGTACTGGCAACACCTCAGAGAAGGAAATGGAAGGAAAAACATTGCTGCTCCTACAAAACCTAGCGAGTTCCTCGAACCTTGCCTGTACTTCCATCAGACTGTTCCCCTCCAAGTCATTTGTACCCAGGTGAAACACCAGATGTGTCCTTTCATCCTGCTGCTTACCCCAGGAAGGAATATGATGCCTCACTTCCAGCACAGTCATCCCTGACATGCACTGTACCCATACTGCATTGTTTTTTGCTCCCTTCCTTCCCCATTTTAGCCCTTAATTATTGAGTCCCCCAAGAGTGCCACCCTACTGCCCCCTGGTTCCTGGGTGTCCTTTTGGCCTCTAGCATTGTGTCATGGGGTTTGGCTCCCTTTGGACTCCTCCTCATGCTTCTTCCTGACTTGGTCTCTGCCCCTGCTCATCTTTTGGTCCCCATCACCTAACCTATCCTGATTTTTACCCACACCCAGCATCTGTCCCTCTTCACCCTCTCCCTTTAGCCATTCCTCAGACTCCCCCCTCCTGTACCTCTTCATCCCTTCTACTTCCACCTGGCTTCCTTCATCCCTGTAAATCCCTCCTGCATCACTGCCTGAGCATGAACTAACATCACCTGCCCCCCCTCTATCTGCTTCCGGCCTTCCCCCATCTGTATCACTGTACCTCTTCATCCCTTGTACTTCCACCTGGCTTCCTTCATCCCTGCAAACCCCTCCTGCATCACTACTTGAGCATGAGTCAACTTCACCTGACCCCCCATCTGCTCCTGGCCTTCCCCTGTCTGCATCATTCTATGAGATTGTGCCAACTGTGCTGGATCCCCCTCCAACTGTTCCTGTCCCGCCCATATTTGCAGAAGGTTTTGAGTACCGTACCCCACATGGGGAAGTCTTCCTCCTCTACACCTGCCCTCTCTGCACATTCCTTCTCCTGCACCCTGACTGGCACATGCCCCAGCCTCCTACTGCTGCTTCTGCCCTGTAAGATTTCCTCCCTTTCATTTTCAGCCTCCCAGGAGCTCAACTGCAGCTCTTCCAGTGCTTCCTTCCTGTCCCTTTTCTTATGCCAAAGTTCTCCTAGTGCCACCCTATGGTGTGTCCCTAAAGTGCCCATCATCTCCTCCACCCCTTCCCCTGCATGCGATGTGCCTGCCCCCTCCTCCCCCCTTCCACTGCACCTGAGATCTTTCCCCCCATGTCCCTCAGCCACTCTGCGCCCCCCTTCTCTGATGGACTCTGCCAGACCCCTTCCTCCCTAGTGTCCTCAACTAGGATACCTAGGGGGGGAAAAACTATTTGTTACTTCCGCCCTCTGGCCCATTTCACCTATGCCTGCATCGTCCTTCATTCTGGGCATCCGTCTGCCTTTTTTTGAGCCTACTATCATCCACTCCTCCTGATCCCCGGCTGACCCCTTTTCTCTAGCTACAAGTGTCATTTCTATGCCTCTAGACTTCCTGCTGTCATTTTCCACTGACCCCTTTCCTCCTGTCTCAGGTGTCCCTGTCCCAACTCTGGACTTGCTGCTGTCTGTTACCACCTCTGGTCTATCCCCTCTGGATCCCTTTCCATCCTCTCCCTCCCAGGCCCTTGATTTCCAGAACAATGTATCTGATCCTCCAGTGAATCCACTCAGCCCTTCCCACTCCTTCCTTGGTTTATACCGTCCCTGTCTCTCTAACCCCTTTTCCCACCTTCCCCTCACCACTTCCTCCCTCAGCTGAGTGAACTGCTTACACATCATACAACCCACCCATCCTCCAAGCCCAATTTAGGATCATTGCCATTACACAGATACTGCACCCCACCACCCTGCCAAAGATCCCCCTCCCTTGGTCGCCTCTCCCTCTGTGCTGCCCTACCATTTCTTCCATGATACTCAGATACAGTCCTAAAATCACACCTTATGTATTTTTGGGCCCCTGACCCTCACCCTCTCCTCAGCTTCAACCCACAGTCAAGACTTTTTAGAAATAATAAAGCATGTGCAAACAATAGGCATCAAGAATTAATAACCATAGTCACCAAGTTCAAGTCCAAGTCATCAAGTTCAAGTCCAAGTCCCCAGCACCTCCAGCATCAGTAGTCCAAGATCAAGTTCTCAGCACCTTTGGTGTCTGTAGTCTCGACCCAGTTCATTTCACCTCAATTTCAGCTCTTTTGTGAAGGATTTCTTAGCATCTGTGTCAATTTCCCATATCCACGGAGGTTGAAGTCCAAGTCTCCTGTGGATAAATGCAGGATCTAGTTCATTTGCTGCAAACCAGCTCCTCACAGTGATTTCCTTAGCTCAGGACCCTCCTCTTTGCTCCCACTTTCAGTCCTTCTATGTACTTGGCCATTCCCATTTAGACCAGCCTGTCAGCTCCTCCACTTCATATATGGCTTCTCCTCGCTTCCGTATTTAATAGAGGCTGGGGACGTGGGGGGAGGGCGGCAACAAACACAGCTCTCAGCTCTGTGGCCTGGCTGGCTTTTTAAAGCCCGACTGTCTTGGCACCTCTTTCCCCGATTGGCCCGATCATACACCATGGGCTGTGGTTGGCCGTCTGTCCTTGCTTCAGTCACCGAACTGTGACCCGCACCCCTTGCTAGTTCAGCTCCAAACAGCTCAGCTCTCCTTCCTCTGGTCACTGACTGTGACCCCACTGCAGAATGCAGCCACAGCTCCACGTAGCTCTCAGCTCTCCTTTCTCTGGTCACTGACTGCGACCTGCTCTCCCGCTGCTGACACAGCTAACAAACACAGCTCTCAGCTCTGTGGTCTGGCTGGCTTTTTTAAAGCCTACCGCCCTAGTGCCTCTCTCCCTGTTTGGCCCCATCCTACACTGTGGTCTGCGGTTGGCCAGCCGGCCTTGCTTCAGTCACCAAACTGCAACCTGTGCCCCTTGCTAGTTTAGCTCCAAACAGCTCAGCTCTCCTTCCTCTGGTTGCTGACTGCAACCCTGCTGCCAACTGCAGCCACAGCTCTGTGCAGCTCTCCGCTCTCCTCTCTCCTTTCTCTGGTCACTGACTGCAACCAGGAAAAGGAGGGCGGGGGAAGTGATTACAGTTAGAGGATAACAACTTGTGTATAACCCAGACAATGCATGTAAATTAGTATATTATCTCTGTCATTTTGGTAGTGCAAGACCTCACTACCTGTGCATTAGTCCAGCACTACCACCTTATCTTGTGGTAGCCCAAACTCAGTTAAGTCAGTGTTGATCTCAATGCCCAGGAATGAAAGGGTAGCCTGTGATGTGGGTGCATGCACAAGGGTGACTCCAAAATGGTGACGCTTTATGGGCAAAAGCTCAAATGGCGATGGGGAATGTAGGGTGACCGGATGTGGGGGTGAGTAAATCTGGTTACAGGATGTCGTTATACGTACACGCATGCGTGGGGGGAGGAGCGAGCACGGCTAGCGTGGGCTGGGAGGGGGCGGAGGGGATGTAGGGAGTGGTGCTGCAGTGGGTTGCCGAGCTGCGCCTTGACATTGGGGGTTGGTCTGCGGTTGTAGTGGGTGAGGTACCAGGTTCAGGTATGGGTGCTGGTGCAATTTTATTGCACTTGGCACGAAACTTTATTTTTCATACTTTCACCCCCCCCGACATGCACCCCCTGGAGTTGAGAATCCTTTAGTAGGAGTGCATGGAGGGCGTGACGGGGTGGGGGGGGCATTGTTCCATGCACCGAGGATGTCAGAGTGCCGAAAATGTTTTCATTGCTCTGACGTCGCGATAACGTGGCTTGTCTTCAGGCAGTCGCCGTTATCACGTAGAACCGAATGAAAGTATAGTGCAAGGTTCCTCCATCTTGTCATGTGCCAAGGGGACCCACAGGTCAGCACACACTAACTGGAAGGAACCCACTCAGTGTCCACAATCTCCAGTTCCAAGTTTTCCCATGAACAGGAACTCATCCAAGTAGTGTACTACCTCAATTTGACCTGCTCTTCATGTGGGTTCCCACTATGTAGTAACATTGCAAACTACTTGAACATAGCACACACCGCAGCTCAACCCATCAGTATGCAGTTGTCAACATAGTACTGGCCTTCAAACTTTACTGCTAATAAGTCTCGGTCCTCTGGGTGTATCAGCAGGAGCCAAAATACAGACTCAATGTATGTCTTGCATAACAAAAACCCCTGCCCCGTGGCCTAGACCACCTTGACTGCCCTATTAAACAGTACATAAGGCATTGCCTTGTAGAATGGATCAATATGATAATTGACTAACCCCCCCTCGGGTGTAAGTCAAGTGATTAATCATCTGACTTCCCCTGGCAATGTCTTAATAAACAAGGCCAATGGGTGAAACCCTGAAGTGGAGGTGGGCCAGTGTAATGAAATGCCCACTAATCCTATCTGCTTCCACCTACTTTGCCAACTTGATCTAGATATCCTCTGGACATTCCCTGGCAGACCTAAGATTTTCTGCCTCAGCCAACTTATGTGAGCAATCATATGTTATCCAAAAACCTTCCCCGAGACCACCTGCCAGGGCACTAGCGACCACCCTATCCGGGTAACTAATCAACTATACCTCAATGTGATCCACCTTATTTGGCATCGAGAGATCTTCTGAAAGGGCCATGATGTGGAGGCTTCCCTTTTACATTCAGTGATTGTGAGGAGGTGGCCACACACCATACATTCATAGCTGTACCTACAACATTCTACCTTACATGTTCCCTGATTGAAATTATAACATTTATCCCCTTCTGACCTCTTCCTACTACAGCCCTGACTCCCTTTTTTCAGTGACTGCAATCACCTAACTGGAAAACCACTATCAGAGAGCTGGAACCCACGGACAAGAGAAATGGTCCACAACAATGGGAGGTCCAACATGTCCCAGGCCCTGGCTGGATCATTTTGCTTCCTATAATGAAACATAGAAACAAAGAAATATAGGAACACAGATTTTTGTCAGCAGAAAAGGATCTTAAGGCCCATTCAGTCTGCCCTTTGTCCCTGTCTGTTCAGTCACCACTGACCCTAGTTGGTCATAGGTGTCTCTCCCTGTCCTGCTCCTCTACTTGATATGTCCCTGTGCCTATCCCATGCACGCTAGAAACTCCCCACAGACTTTGTCCCCACTACCTCCTCTGGCAGGCTGCCCCCCTGATGATGCACTAGGTGTGAAATTGGTTGGGGTCTTTGTTCAGTGATGGCCTGTTTGTGGATGCTATGTGGCAGTATGTTTTAAATGTATTTAATAAAAGCTTTTTTTATTCTGCAGCCTGAGTAGTGCAGATATTGTTTGTTCCTGTCCCAGTATTCCACCACTTTTTCTATGAAGAAGTATTTCTTCACATCTCTCCTAAACTTTCCCCCTCTTTGCTTCATTGCACACCCCATTGTTCTAGTGCCTTCCTTTCTCTGAAATAGAAAGTCCACTTGCATCTTGTTCACTCCTGTAAGGTTTTAATTACATCCCTCTCACTCTCCTCTCTTCCAGGGAGTGAGTTTTGAGTTCCTGCAGCCTTTCCTCATATGGCTCCTCTGCAACCCCCTCTCCATTTTAGTTGCCCTCCTCTGTACTGTCTCCAGCCTTTCAATGTCCTTGTGGAAGTGCAGTCTCCAGAACCTGACACAGTTACTCCAGGTGGGGCCTTTTTTTATTTTTTTAATTTTTTAGTCTTTGGTAATCAGGTAAGGCCCACTAGGCACATATATGCCTGTTTTCAAGGGTGACCTGGAAACACTGGGCACTTAAGTGACTTGCTCAGTGTCACAAGTATGCAAGGGAAGGTTGTGAGAATCAAACTCAGGTCTGTTCTGCTGGATGTACTAAGCTCATTCACAGCTTACTACTCTAACCTCTAGGCTCTACTACCAGCCCCAGTGCCTTGACAGTGACTTATACAACAGCAACACCACATCCCTCCTCCTGCTACAAATCTCGCTTACAGTACACCCCAGCATCCTGCTAGCCTTTTTTCCACTGCTTCGACACATTGCCCAGCTACCATGAGGTCATTAGATATGATGACCCCTAGGTCTCATTCTTGATTGGTGACTATGAGCTCCACTCCCCTATACTCTTTGCAGTACTCTAGCCAGCCACATTGTCCTTACTGGCATGCATTGCCATCACCTGTGGACATAGTAGGTTCACAGGCCAGATGCCTTTGCCTAATTGACCTGGCTCCATATGCTCACAAAAATTGCACACTCAGCTGACCAGTTTTCCTAGGTTTGGCAGACTTTGACTTTCTTGTTAACCTCTAAACCTTTGTCCTTGTCTTTTTTTTCCTTTTCCTCCACAGGCTCTTTGCTTCTGTTAAGAAACTTGAATGCATCCACATACTCTCCTTTGCCTATCTTCTGTCGCACTTTGTTAGAGTGGTGTGACCCCACTGGATTCCCCCAAGCTCAAATACCTCATTCTCACAGGCATTAGTCCAGCTTGCTGCACTGGTGTGCCTGAGTTGGGAGTGCAACCCCTGTGCTCTGAACTAGCCCCAGTGTTGTCCTCATTGGCTAGGGATCTGACCGATTGTGCTCCTGACCCTCTATAAATGCCAGCACCTTCTTGAACTGCTGCTTGAGCATCTGCAGACCTGCTGGGCACCATAGGCTTATGGAGGGCAGGGAATTCTGGGGAATGACCCATGGGCTGCAGTGATTGCTCTGGTGGTGTAATCACTGGTCCTGGAAGAATAGCTTGCAATGGAACCTGGTGTGGGGCTACCAGTTGGGATGGCCCAGCTAGTGAAGCTGGAGGAGGAACTTGTTTAGGGTATAGGGTCCTGCAGGTCAGGGAGAGCATTATCCCTTGGGTCTGCAGGAGCAGGTGCTCCTTCTTTCAACCTCCATGGGTGCTTGGAAGCTGATTTTAATGTAACTCCTGTATTACTCACAGCTTAGTCTGAGACCAGCAACCTTATTAGATCAGGTTAAGCTGCATACTTGTCAGCTGCTAAAAGAGTAGTCCAAAATTAGGGCATAGGGTCATAATGTCACCAGACATTATGCCACTACAATGTACCGTGCTGCCAATTCAGTGCAATATATTTCCAGTGGCATAAGTCTCCGAACCCGGTCACAAATGCACTGCTTGTCTCCCTTGCTACCAATGGCTCATTCCAATAAGCCACAGCAGCTGCTTGGTGGACCCCTGTCCCAGCAGAGGTCTTATCCACTACATGGGAGAGTGAGAGGGTGCACTACCACGAATGCTGCCTTTCGCGATTTTACACCCTCTCGCTCATCCCCACTGTGCTGTTACTGTTGATCGGTTTTGTTGTACGCTCTAGAGTGTATGACAAACTGACCCGGTAGGCAAAATTAGTAAGGTAAATAAATGCCTTATTTCCCTGATAAAAGGTGGCAGTGAAACAATGCAGGGACCCACAGTGACCAATTGCTACTGTATATTTATGCTAGAAAAACATTCCAAACAATATTATAGTTATAGTTCAAGGAATCTGCCCCAGAAATGGGTTCATCCAGGTAAGGTTTTTAAAATGTAATATATCATTCATCAAGTTGGATGAATAATATATTAATTCAACTGCTGAGACCACTCTTGTGACTGTAAGAATGGTCTTATATTCTTCAGTTCCTGGTTCTCATACCCTAAGAATGCACATGAGACCACTCTTACAACTGTAAGAGTGGTTTTGGTAGCAGTATTAACACAGCCACAGTTGCCAATATTACCTACAACTTAACACCTACAACTGACAAAGTTAATGATGATGTATGGCTCAACTCAGTGCAGTAACCAATTTGCATGAGGCTCTTGGCTGAGTGTGGTTCGACCTGATGGCAGCCAGAAGAAGCACCTTTTTTTTTTTTTTAATTGAGCCAAATACAGTATCAGGTAAAATTTAAATTATCAACCTATAGACCCTAGGTTACAGCATTAGAGGTAGCAGACAAACTGAATTGCGCCTCATGAAACTAAAATGCAGAATGAGACTTTACTATACCCTGTTTCTGTAGAAAGCCTTATATTGCCACACAGATGTATGACTGAAACCTCATAATAAAAGCAATGAAGCTGGAGGGCAGTATGGGGCTCATTTGGGCTGCAGGTAACAACAGCTGTATTGTATTGTAACCAGACTATAGTTTATTGATCACTGTCTTTTGATACTGTAACTATTGTTGTTTACTGCTCGCTGTCTGACTTGGGCTGGATCTCTCTGTCCTTGAATTTTGTTACTTGTCCTCTTTTCAACATTGTAATATTGCTCTGTTCTTGTCTTTCTTGTACCCTGCTATGTTATTTCATTTTTGACATGGAACCTTTGCAAAGGAGTCCTTGACTCAAAGGTTGTAATTCTGATTCTTTCAATAAACAGCTGATGGCATTCTTGGATTGACCATTTTTCTTGGGCACCACCTGGTCTAGCCTTGGCCCTGCCTATTTAGCATCCAGGGCACCTGATGACCACCCTCATCCCTGCAACACCACTCCCACCTATCAGTCCTTCTGACCTCATTGTTGTTCCTTAATTATCTCTAGGAAGCATGATAGGGGGACAGAGGGGCTGTTGTAGGCAAGAGATGCCACATCTCTCAGCCACATAGTCACAACTGCTCAATGGTCAGTTGCAGGCCTCACATCTACGTGTGCCTCCCCCTGCCTATGCCCCAAAAACTGAACCACCCTGTGCTGTACTTTCACTGTATCCAGGGTGAAATTCCTCTCTGCTTGCCTACAACTAGGCTGATGTAGGAAACAAACTATGTTTTTAGTTTGCAGAACATATTCAACCACCCTTTAAACCGTAAACTCCATACTGAGTTCTTGCATCTTCATGCAACAATATCCATAAACACATAGCTCACACTGCCCAGGCTAAAAGTAACTAGCCATACTGACAGCCTAAACAAGCTAATGTATCATTATGGCAGTTGAGTTGAGTGCTAACTAACAATACACCCACGAAAGGCAAACTGAATTCCACGAGTGAAAGTTTGGAATTGCATTTTTGAGCAAATGGATTACTTTCTTTAGCTGCTCTAGAAATGTGGAAAGATTCCTCACTGGGCCAGGCCTTCCCCCCATGGAACCTCCACCAAATGGTAGCACAGCCACCTTCCAGTGTAGCTTCATGCCAGTCTCCTGACTCATCCTCCAACATGTAGCCACTACTGGATCCCTGTAGTTGGCAGATAAGAAACCAGGACCAGATAAGTACTGCTCCTTGTATCTTTTCCCTTCTCCTAGCTCAAAAGTCACCTGTGGGAAGGAACTGTCCTTGGTCAGGAGGGGGTGGGGGTCAGCCCAGATACCATGGCGACATGGCCCAGCATCTTTAGGTCCCACACTACAGCAACTGCCCTATTTTACAGAGCAACCAGGCCTTCATTCAAGGTCATGTAAAAAGGAACATAACTAGCTAGCTCTTGCAAAGCCAGAAGACTTGATTTTTTTTTAATACATTAGAATTCTGCCACAGTCTGGATCATTATCTTCTAAGTGGCAAAACTACTCAGTTACAGAGAATTTTTTACTGATGTATAGACATTTTCACAAGAAAAGAAAATTAGCCAGACAAATTGTAACCAAATGATGCCCTCCAGTGCAACAGCAAATGGACCCTCAAATTCATCAGTTTTCTCCACAGTATGGGCACCATACTTCTCAGCCTGTCAGGTTTTAAAATGCATAGCACTGGCCTTCAAAATTCAGAACAAATGGCCAGAAAGTGTAGCACTTTCTTATTTTAAAGAATAATATGTCTATAAATAGTAGGTCTCATATATTTAATTTTAAGGAATGTTTAAATCAAGTTAGTTTGATGATTGAATAGTTGGCATGTCCAGAAAAAGCTCTGACATTATTTAAAACATCAGTAAACCATTGCAGAGTAAGGGTAAATTTCAGTGTAAAAAATCATAGTGCTATGTGACATTCACAGCAGCTGAGATGTATGATGGGCACTACCAAATGGGGAAAATAATGTGGGACTATGACGAAACCCAGTACAGCCTGTGATCCCACAGACACTTCTACTCACCAGTAAACTGCTTGTCCATTGCTGCTGTTGCTGCTGCTGGAAGAAGAGGGAACCAATTCCAGCCAGAGGAGAGGGGCAAAGGGGATCTGCACAGCTTGTGCTCCAACATTTATATCCCCTTGATCCTCCCCTTCATCTCAAGTCCTCCACCCCCTAGAAATAACCTACCTGCATCCCTAATCCTCCCCTAGTAGGCTTCTACTTACCTAACCCCTACCTGCCAGCTCAGGTGTTAGAAGAGGCAGTAGCCTCAGACAAAACCCACCTGCATCAATCCTTTGCATATTTTGTAATTCTGGAGCAGTCACAGATCCAGTAAGATGTAACAATTCTGTAAATGGAGTCGTTTGGGAGAATTGTTGAAAAAAATATTTCTTGAAGCAATTATTTCCCCCATAAATATCTTTTTAGTCCCTGGGGTTCAGGACTGTTTTTCTTTTTTTAATTCAGAAACACCATTTAGGTGTCATTTGCCTATTACTTGAAACATTGCATATAGAAGCTTCCAACAGTGGAATTTGCAAATAATTGTGAATATACTGAAGCATATTACATAGAAACATAGAATTTGATGGCAGATAAGGACTGCTTGGCCCACCCAGTCTGCCCATTTCCCTACCTAACGGATGAGCTGCATATCCTAGTTAACCAACAGCCTACGTCCTCCTACCCCCCACTAGAATTGCTTTATGTCTGGCCCATGCATTCTTGAATTCCCCCACTGTTTTTGACTCTACAACCTCCTCAGGAAAGCTTTTCCATGCATCTACAACCCTCTCTGTGAATAAATACTTCCTCACATTACCACTGAGTCGTCCCCTCTATCTTCAAATTGTGCCCCCTTGTTCTTGCACATCTCTTTTTCTGAAAGATGCTACCCTCTTGGACTTTGTTGATTCCCTTGAGGTATTTGAAAGTTTCTATCATGTCCCCTCTCCCTCCTTTCCTCAAGGCTATGCATCTTAAGCTCCTTTAGTCTTTCTTCATATGCCTTCTGGTGCAGACCCTGCACCATTTTGCTGCTCCCTGGACAGCCTCCACCCTGTCTATGTCTTTTGGAGGTGGGATCTCCAGAACTGTACACAGTACTCCAGATGTGGTCTTACCAACTGTCTGTACAGAGGGCCAGCAACTTCCTGTTTTCTACTGGTGATGCCTCTCCCTGTCCATCCCAATATCCCCCAGCCCTCCTTACTGCCTTCTCACATTGCTGGCCCACCTTTAGGTCGCCTTATATGACTACCCCCAGGTCCCTTTCCATTTTTGTTGTCAGTATCTCACCCCCCATTGTGTACTCTTCCCCTGGGTTTTTGTTTTCCCAGGTGCATTACTTTGTACTTCTTTACATTGAATCTAAGTTAATTACAAGTAAATATTATTAATGAAACATTATTGACATATGTTATTTGTAATTGACTTCTAAATTCAAGAAATGTGATTTTTCTTACAGCTTTGATTTTACATGTGTACTTTAATTTTAGGCTGAAATTGTTATGGCTTTTCAAGTAAGTTGATGTTTTTCGTCAGGGAATTAAAAAACAATAAATGTCTGTAAAAAATAAGCAAATAAAAAGGTAATTTAAAAATGATCAATGATCAACGTCCATCTTTTACTCACCTGTTATATTGTAAATACTGTACATCATTATTTTATTAGGTAAGTGTAATTCAGTGTGAAGTGAAAATCCAGTCTTTGAAATGTGATTGCTTAACTGAAACATTCCAGCTCTACATAAGCATTAAGCCACGGCAGAGCATGGTTCTACTGGAGAATTAATTCATGCGGGGGGAAGGGCAAGTGCCGCCAACCACCCAGGCATGGATTAATTCTACAGTAGAATCATGCTGTGAAGCAGCTTAATGCGCTTATAACATGGCAGGTGCATCAAAAGCTGTAATATTTTGTTTTACTATGCTATGTGACTTTATCAATAATAGACAGAGAAATAAGCAAGTAAGAATTAAGCCAAATGTTTATTGGAACAATTTGAGGATAGAGGGGGGCAGCTTGGGGCAACATCAGGAAGTACTTTTCACAGAGAGGGTGGTGGATGCATGGAACTGCCTTCCTGAGGATGTTGTGGGGTCAAAAACAGTGGAGGAATTCAGGAGTGCATGGGACAGTCATGAGGCAATTATAGTAAGGGGTAGGATTAAGTAGGATCTTGGGTAACTGAAATCTGCAGCTTATTCAATAGGTAGAAAATGAGCAGACTAGGTGAGCCAAGCTGTCCTTATCTGCCATCAAAGTCTATGTTTCTATGAATGCATAACACAGGTTTCAACAGTCTGATCACTTTAACATTGTGAGTGTGACCTGACAATATATCAAGTGAGCATTGTTATGTGTATTCGGTTACAATTTATAAATATTGCAATTTTTACTGTGGCTTGCTGTGAGCATTGGTGGTTTGTGCTCCATTTCTGCTACTGGACTTGGGTCGCTACTGCTTGTGATGTGGTGCATACTGGGTAACACCACCACCACCCATATGTTTGCA
Organism: Neoceratodus forsteri; assembly: GCA_016271365.2. Taxonomy (NCBI): domain Eukaryota; kingdom Metazoa; phylum Chordata; order Ceratodontiformes; family Ceratodontidae; genus Neoceratodus; species Neoceratodus forsteri. The sequence goes on along the minus strand of CM057458.1, from coordinate 781,771,216 downwards.
TGCTACATTAAGCAGCTCAGCACCCTGTACATCGCTAATTCGAGTGAACAACATTTGCTAACATTTTAAACTTGATTGTTATGGGGATTTCGGCAGGGAACCTGTGCATTCAGGTATGTCTCTGGGAGTCAGAATTAAACACCATATTGAGTGAGTGCTGCACAATTATTGTAATGGCAATACTAGGGAATTGACTGAAAATTATTTCCCATTTTACAACTGATCGGGGTTTCACTGTGCAGGGTGAATAAATTAGTGCTCAGGACCAGCAAGAAACAAACCACCACATCTAATGCAGCTACATTATGTGTGGCAAGCCCTGCAGGGAACATCAGACCCAGGGGAAGTCGACACCACATCCTGACTGTGTGCGGATACGTAAGAAGGGACCTGACATATGACACTGTCTGGGATGTGCTACTGTGCTCTGTTCTGTGTCTCTCTGTCTCTATCTTGACTTGTCAAGTATGTCTTCTCAGCTGCTTACTCGCATTCTGCTGGTATGGCTCACAAGACTATTGCCATCGCTGACAGCAACCATGGATTTATTGTGCTGACTTTGTGTGACAGGGACTACTGCAGGAGCAAGGAGGGATTAATTGTTGCTGGGACATTGACGCTCGATTGTCAGAGATCTGCAGGATGGGTGGGTGGGACAACAGACATGCTCACTCAGTGCTTATGTTGTGGCTTTTGTGTGGCAGGGACTACTGCAGGAGCAAGGATGGATTAATTGCCACTGGGACATTGACCACTCAGTTGTGAGAGGTCTGCAGTGTGGGTGGGTGGGACACCAGGCATGTTAGCTCAGTGCTTCTGTTGTGGCTGCTAATGGTACTACAGGAGCAACCATGGATTAATTGAGAATTAATCCATGGTCACCTGATGCTGTTCTTCCAATCCAGGCTAACTGTTGTGCTCAGCCATGTCACAATTGACTTTAAATGATAACTGAGTTTGTGTATAGTAGTTGAGAGAATCATGCCTTCTGTACAATTTTACCTTGTAACTTTTTAAAGAAAGTATTGTATCGCTTGTATTCCATCTCTGTTTTGTAGTGCTGTAATAAAAGACATAGTGTGAATAACATCACCTGTTGTGGTCTTTTTTTTTTTTTTTTTAAATGGTCCTTCAACTGCCTTCTCACTATCTAAAATTGGACTCCTTTTTGTGATGTTCCTGCCAGTCCCATATTGAGCAGTGAATTTTGTATGTACCCTGTGTCTTGCTTAAGCAACTTCATTGCTTTTAATTGCTACCTATTCTGTTTTATCCCCTAGTGACAGTCTATAATTAAGAAAATGTACTTTTGTGACTTTTATTTACATTTTGGCTTGCCCCCTAACATTCACAAACTATGGTGTCCTTTATTTGGCTTGCTGGACTAGTGTTATGAGCTTATTGCAGAGCATTGTAATTTCACTGCAGCTCACTGCAAAGATGCACTGTTGTGTCCCATTTTAAACTGTAAAGTTAATTTATTTTATAAAGTTTTCCTTTTTTGGCCTTTAGCAGACTTTATAATGCTTCCCTCTGGTGTATGATATTTACCCAAGTAAGGAGCCATTGAGGAGATGGTCCAGACATATGGGAACCAGAAATGCACATAAGCACATGGTTTCATCTTTTACCTGGTCTTTAAATGCACAGGCCTCATGGTACTGAATCCCTTGGAGTTGTGCTTGTGGCCTCTGCAAGATCTGTAGTCTGATTGGCATTGCTCCATGTAGACATGTGTCTTGCAGCTCCCAGCATTTTTGCTAGCATTCTCTACCACACTGCATTGACATTCCAGTATTTAGAGCATATGCCTGCCTGCTTTGCTTCACTTGCACATAGTAAAGAGGGTTTTTTTATGTTTAAGTGTTTTCTCAGTTTGGGGGTGGTTCCAACGAAACACATAGTTGATTTGTTTGGTGTGGGATGAGGGTACCTGAACTAAAAAGTGCAATTTGTAAGGGGTTTAATTCAGCTAAAAGGTTCCATACCTGTAGCAAAGTAACAAGTTATTATAAACTGTATTTCTGAATCAGTGGAGCTATGGAGAGGGAAATAAAACTAAGCAACGGGTTTGTTTGTGGAGACATGGGGGAAGGGTGGTTGAACAAAAGAAGTGCAATGGAGAAGAAGAGGTTTGAAACAAAAAGCATTTTCCAGGTGTGCTTGCTTTACCTGCTCATTCAAATGCAAATGGATTTATTTTTATTTATTTAGTGCTAGGATTACAAATATCTTTGAACCAGAGGTTCATTGACAAAGGTTCTGTGTCACTTAACAGTAAAGGTGCAACACATCAATATTAAGCAGAGACAAACAGTGAGAAATAACAACCATCAGTACAAAATTAAATGATGCATAGCAGCAATTGTTAGGCAGTAACAAGCATGAAGGATAACAAGTGGGGTTGACACAAAAGGGACTGAGTCAGGATTTCTAAACAAAATAGTGGAGTTTCTGCAGTTTAGTGGTTTTGCAATCAAACTAAGCAATATGTTTGGTGAGGTTTTGGGGAAGGTTGGTTGAACAAAAGAAGTGCGATGGGGAAGGGGTTTGAAACAAAAAGTATTTCCCAGGTGTACTTGCTTTATGTACTCATTCAACTGGAAAGGGATTTCTAAACAAAATAATGCAGTCTCCACAGTTTAGGGGGTTTGCAATCAAACTAAACATTGTTTGGGGAGGTGTATTGGGGGTTCATAAAAATAAATGCAGTGGGGAAGGAGCTTGTTGCAAATTTTATTTCCTGGTGTGTCTGCATTACCCATTCCTCACGTAACTGCAAAGGGGTACAACATAAATGGAGTTTCCACAGTTGGGGGGTGCAGGCATGAAGCATCAGAGTGGTTGTTGACACAAAGTGCAATGGAAAGGGTTTTCAAAACTTTTTTGGGGGGCTGCATAAAAAGGCAGTTTCTCTTCCACAGTTTAGAAAGGTTTGGTTGGAGAAATGTGTATGTATGTGGGGGCGGGGTTAGCTTGTTGATGAAAAGCCCATGCATTTGAACAAAAACACCATTTTATGATTGGGGATTGAAATGCAGAAAACAAAGGTTAACAGGCCAACTGGTAAACTGTAAAGTTTTTTATACATTGCTACAGGACTTTGCAAAATTCTTCTGTTTCTCATGTGCTGCATGAACTAGGGCCTCTTACGGTTTTTGTGTTAAAATATAATGTTTCAAATTGTTTTCTAACTGGGGGCAATGCTGGCAGCCACTACCCCAGAGTTGTCCTTGGGTACACTAATTTTGAAGCATTTATCTTTTTTTTGGGGGTGGGGGCACCTTTTTCTCTTTGGTTGCTTCAGTCCATGTTCATTTGGCAAACAATGTACTGCATGTAAGGCCTTTCATTGCTGTTTATGGGGAAAAGAGATGCAAAATAATGTTTTGTAATCCTGGGTCGAGACTGGTCAGTGACTAGCCCAGATCCACCCTCTATGCTAGTGATTTTGTAACATATTTTAGTTTTTTGGCACATTTAGGCTGTTTGGTTCTTGCAGTCAATATTCATTATAAGGATACCAATATGGTGGCTTTCTTTGTCATGAACATATGCATGGGCAATCTCACAGCTTAAAATGATCAATTTATATCTCTTTTTCCCAGTTGCTTGCAAGGGTTTAGCAAGCACATATGTAAGTACCCTTTCTATTTGAAAATTTGATTTTTATGCATTTCTGAGCTGAGGTCAATTCTTCTGAATAACCAGTGTATTATGTGCTGCACATAAAGCCTGGGATGGCTTATTATGGGGGAAGAGATATAAAACAATGTTTTGTTACCTGTGCTAACTCTGGCCAGTGGCTGCGTCACAGTCGCCCTCGATGCTATTGGCTTTGTAGCATTTTGTGTGTTTTTTTTTTTTATTTCTTTACACATTTAGGGTGTTTGGTTGTTGCAGTTCATGTTCATTACAAGGAGACTAAAATGGTGACTTCCTTTGTAATGAAAATACATTTTTGCAATCTTACAGTTTTAGATGCTTAATTTACATTTCTTTTCTGCAAACGCTTGCAGAGGTTTAACAAGTGCATATCTATGTACCCTTTTTACTTGAATATTTACTTTTTATGCACTTCTGAGTAAAGGTCAGGGCTTTTGAGTAATTGCTTGGTGTACCATGTGTACCATCACGGGCAGACTGGATGGGACTTACGGTCCTTATCTGCTGTCAACTTCTACGTTTCTATGTGTTGCATGTAAAGCCCTGCATGGCTTTTTATGTGGACAAGAGATTGTTTTTTTTTGTTTTTTTCAAACACTTTCTGCTTTGCTTTGACCCCAGGGAACTCTCTCGGGCATCCACTTGCCCCCAGCTCAACCTCCAGGTCTGAAACTCCTCGTTCTCCTGGCACCATCCCAACTATCCCCCCGGTTCTGAGCCCCCTGAGGTAGGGCCCCCCTGTCCGCCCAGGTTGCTCTATCTAGAATTCAGGCCGGGATGGCTTGGCCCAGGAGTCGAGTGAGTCTGGCCATTGGAGTGTGGCTGAGAGGGTGGTGCCATCAGCTATCACAGGGAGTGGGGATTTTTCCTTGGTTTGCGCCCTCAGTCCCCAAACCCCTCCCCCAAGAGCCTGGACATACAATGGCGTCAGGTCACCTGCTGCAGCTCTCGTCCTGCTATGTAATGCCCCTAGCATGTACAGTACCACCGGTCTCCACCAGGGGCCACTGCAATGCCATGCATGCCTGAATCCCACCTCAGAGAGAGGAGAGCTGTCCCCTGGACACTCAATCCTTTCTCTCTCTGTCCTGCCGACCCCCAGCGGCCTAGGCTCACTCCTGAACCCGGGTTGCCAGTGTGGCGCAAGGTGTGGTGTCCAGTGCCTCAACCCTCAGCGCCACCAGGCTGGCATGCAGACAAGAGATTGTAAAATAACATTTTGTAACCTGGGTTGAGTTTGGTCAATGACAGGCTCACTTGTTCTGGTTGCTAGTGATTCTGTAGCATTTTGTGGCTTTGTATCTGAGCACGTATGTGTGGCAGATTATCAAGTAAGGGGTCACTGTAACAAACTTGCTCAAAAGCAGATTCAGGTTAATAATTTGCAGAGCTATCCAAACTCCTAAGACATTTACTTAAAATTCCAAACAGAATGAGTGAATGTACGCAAATAAAACTTACTCTACCACTCAAAAATAAGCACTGTAGTTAATGCTCCATTTAAAGGTAAATGTAACAATTTGTACCTTTGCTCACACCCATTGTTTCAGTCTCTGGGAAGCAAAAGTTTCCTGAAGGTCTGCATTAACACACAATTTAAGTGCTTAAGTCTATTTAGGCATGGCCAGATGATTTTCAAACCAAACAAAGGAAGTTAATTAGGTGAAAGCACAGTTATATTGTACCCCTTTCATTTCTAGAGCTGCAGTGGGTGGAGCCCTGCAGACCTCTTGCTATCAAAAAAAGACTCTGCATTCCTTCCGACTGAACAACATGTTGGCATTGCACCACAGTTGCCTCCACATCTGTGGAGCACTCCGCTCGCGCTGCACTACTTTTTAATTTAAAGCTGCACTGTTAGTGTTTACCCACCGTTTTTCACTCAGTCATTTAGTTTGACTAAAGTTTAAGTAGCAGAACTAGCTGTCTATATATTACCTGTATCAGTTGTCATTTCTTTGAAGTCTGTCATATTTTCTTCATTTGGCCCATTTATGTGGTTTCTTTCAGTCCACTGATAAGTCTCCCGTTCTGTGGTTCCAGCCATCACGCAGTGGCGTCACATTCAAATGCTTTTGCTGTATATCAGCATGTCGATGAATGCTCCTCTCACCTATGCTCACGCATTCCCATCTCAGTTACTGTTCTGGTGCTCAATCCATCTCTGACTACCTAAGGTTCCTGCTGAAACAGTCTGTCAGTTGAGTTCCGAGTACACGAGCCATCACTGTTTTTATTGATCGACATTTTTTTTTTATTTTTCTTTCTTTTCTTTTTTTTCAGGCACATTTAGGCAGAGGGAAAAGGTCACATTTCTATTCTGGGCAGTGTCGTCTTATCTGTACTACTTGTACTGCATTCTGATGTTTCCTAAGACAGTTTATGCTGTGACCAGTAAGCAAAGTTTTTCGATTGGATTTTGAGTGCATGTGCTGCAAACATATGCATTTGCTCCAAAATTAGCAGCTCATCAAGTTATTGCAATATGCCACAATATGTCTACAGGGAGATATAGTGACTACCAGATTGCCGACTTGTCTGAAATTGACACTTTGTGAAATCGGCAGTGGTGGTTGTACAGTCAATACATCTTGCGCCATGTTGCTATAATACCGATTGCTGTCATTAGATTGGATGTGTAGAAATTATGCACTATTGTTTTGTGTTATTTTTGCATCAGTAAGCGTGTAGGGAATTTTTGTTGTGCACCCACTCTCCCTCTCCTGTACTGTGCATGCATGTTCTGCAACTCCAGTAGCAGTGTGGCAATGTAATTGCTTCTTGCATTGCAACAATTGATGCAAAGTGCTCCAAGTGATGCTCTCATGCACCAGGAGAGACAGTTTAGCAGCCTCACCCACAACGCAGGTACATTGCATGCCTGATACCCTACTCCAGTCTCACCATATCAGACTATGGTAATGTACATTAATGATTGTTTTCAAATCCATTGTGGCTATCCAATATTTAGTCATATAAGTTATCTCTTCACACAGCACTCTATCTTATTTTAAATGAAACTAATAATGTTCAGGGCACCATCTCTTTTTTTGCCTGTGCTCCAACTTGCAAGCTATTTCTGTGCTCCCACTTTTTCCATTTTTAACAAAGCCATTCTGCTTCTTTTATCACAGTTATCCCGATTCAAAATATTCCACTGTAGCTGGATGGGTCTTACATATGTGTGCATGAATATACATGCAGGCAGTACATCGTTGATAGCAGGACTTTTTTTATGAAAGGAGGTATCACTTTCCTGTTTGCAAACTAAATCATGCTACAACTTAGGGCGAAACTTGACATTTCTTTTCTCACTCTCTTACCATTGGACACTAGCAAATTTCCATCAATAAAATGGTCATGATGTCATGTGTTCCGGTAAAAATCTGACAGCAAATTTTACCTCCCCCTCACACACATGCACACACACACCAGTAAAGTTCCAATTTACTACACTCACAATCTGCAAACTGAACTTACCAGCATTGTATGAATATTTAATATTGTGAATGAAAAAAATAATCTGAACAGTTGTAATCCAATTTTATGGCCAGAACATGATTCAGAGATACAACTGCGTATGGTTAATTAGTTGGGTGCCACTTCAGTCCCACAAATATTCAGTGAGTGGCACACGAAGTATGAAGGATGTACATGGTAAAGCAGGGTGCACCACATTGCACCTACATTACAATTCCATGCAGTGCTGGATGGAGGTATGGGAGAAAGGATATCCAGTAATGTGGGTATGGCTACAGCTGCAGGCAGTGCACAGTGGCAAGCAGTACTTTTATGAACATACTTATGACTCACCGGTTTGCAATGTAAATCATGCTCCAAGGGCTAAATTGACATTTGTTTTTTCACTGTCCTATCTGCCGCACTCTGAACTCTGAATTGCTAGCATTTATATCATTAAAATCAGAAGTGCTGCTATTGTACCTTTGTACACTAGTGAACTTCCATTCATAAAATGCTCATAGTTAATGTTATTCCTATCTAAGCCAGAAACCAAATGATCCCCTTGCCGCCACACACTTAGGCGCATGCACCCACACACGCTGGCAACATTCCAATTAGTGGCACCCACCATCTGCAAAGAGAACTCACCAGTATTGTGCTAATATTTAATATTGTAAAAGAAAACAATGGTAGGATTGCTGGACTTTAAATTTATTTCCAGAACATCATTCCGGGATACAATTGCAGATGGTTAATTAGTCGGGTACCCCCTCAGTGCCACAGATATTCAGAGAAAGGATATCCGGATAGAGATCCAAAATGTGTATAGCTAAAATATCTAGACCAAGTATCCCAGTGGTAAAGATGAATCTTGTTAAAATAAGCATTTGACTGTGCCTGAAGGGAATTGTCATCCAGACAGACATTGTAGTCTAACTCAAAACATAACACACCACTATGAATGAGTGATATCATACATGGCATAAGCGTATACTGATCGGGGTGCATGGTCCTGCTGTTGCAGGTTGACATTAGTGCCGAGTGCACCTTGTAGGATCCATGAAGAGCAGATTGTTTGAAAATCACTGCTTAAAAAGTCTCATGAATGAGAGCTGCAACAACTGATTGCATTGCACAGAGATATAACGAGGGGGGATGATGGGCAGACACATCAGCGAACACCAGTGGTGTGATACTGCTGTGAAAATTATGTTAGTTGTTATAGAGGAGCGAGAGTCCTGTTATGCCTACAATACAATGTCTCCCTGAGCGCAGATTCCACAATTACATCACGGACACTAACATGATTTTTCTGGACATTCTGGAGACAGTGTTAGCAATCCTTTTTTAATTTGTGTACCTCTGTCAGTCTTCAGTCCGGTATTCTTGCCATACCACATTTGGATCACTTTACAGCACTGCTTTCTCTGTTCCTGCCCGGACCACTTACATAAAAAAATTAAAAAAAAAGATATGATTGGGTTCTATGCAGCCTGGGATGGGGTCTTGGGATGGTGTCCAGTTGTACCTGTAAAATAACAGTGATATGGTCAAAATGTATGGGAAGGTACACATTGGGAGGAACAAAAGTTAAAGTGCAAGCCCAGAAATTAACTAAAAGTTAATTTAGAGAAGTGTTTAAGTCAAAAGTGAGTGAGATAGTGAAAAAAACGATCTAGAGGTAAAAAAAAAAAAAAAACAATGAGAAGAAAAAGAGACAAAGAAATGAAGTAAGTGTTATGGGGTGGTCTTATTTAAATATGATTTAGTATGTGGTTCAGCAAGCTAGTGTAGGCTTTGGACTAGAATCCCATTCCTTTAAAATGGAGTATCCCTGGCATCTGGTGGGTCCAACAAAGGCTACTTTTCCCAGACTGCTGGCTTCCTGTTGTCCTCCTCCATGGTGTCAGAGCAAGTTACCAAAGTCTGATATGCAATGAAGGAGTCACTGATGATAGCATACGTGGAAGCCCAACTGTACAATAAAGGAGCCACCAATAGTGGCATAGTAGGAAACCAGAGCAGTAGGCAATTAAGTAGCAGTCATTGGCAGCATAGAAGTAAACTATGGGGGGGGATACTGTGCTGGAGGAATGCCGTATAGCAGAGGGCTAAGTAAGTGAAGGTAGGCACTCAAAACCTAGAGAGAGAGAGAGAGAGAGAGAGTGAGAGAGGGAGGACTTACCTACCAGACAACCAGTGATCATAGGATAGCATAAAAAAAAAGGGATTAATTATACAATCTCTGTGGGAAAACCCCACTCAGGAACCCAAGGCTGGGACCAGGGAGTATGGGATGGTCCTCCAGGATAGGGCCCCAGGGAAGGGAAGCAGGGAACCCCGGTGGAGGGGGAAACTTCTCCTAGTGGTGGACTATTGTCTGGGGAGTGGAGTTAGGGTCATCTAACAGGGGGGAGACAGGGAGGTCAAGTGCCTCCCAGAAAGCGCTGCATGGAAGGATGGGAAGTGGATCCATAGGATCACTATGACAATAGCTAGGAGAGATCAGCTAGATGACATTGTCTACCAGGGGACCAATGACCTGGCCAGGAGAAAGGGAGAGTTAAGAGTCCAGAATGATTCAGGAAGCTGGGGGAAACCTGAAATGGATAGCAAGCGCCGTATCATTCATGGAGGCGTTACATGTCCAGGGCACTGGGGAAGCTAGGGTACTCCACATCCATACCTTCAACTTCTGGTTGAAGGATTGGTGAGGAAGGGAGGGTTCCAGCTTCATAGGGGACTGGGGCTTGACCTGGCCAGATGCAGGCTTATATAAGGAGGACAGCCTGCATCTGCCGAGAAGGGAATCTTGGTCCTTTGTAAGAAGTTTAAATGCTTCAGCAGGGAGCATCTAAACTGGCCAAGGGGGGAGAGCCAGAAGACTTAGGAACACCCCGCATGGGAACATGCAGGAACATAAGTTGACTACGGGTACAGTTAAAGCAGGCAGGGGGGGTAGGCAGGTGAAAAATGTATAACGAATGATATGGGGGTGGGGGCAAGAGCACAGGAAAGGAAACCGGAGGGAGGGGGGAGATTCTGGAGAGGGAGAACACGAGTAGAGGGTGGGCAGAATGTAAAACTTGGAAGATCATGCCAACGAATGCCTGTAACCTAGGAAATAAGGTTCCAGACCTGGAGGTCTTGTTGGCAGATGCAGACCTTGACATAGCAACAATAACAGAAACATGGTACTCTGCTAATCATGGCTGGGAAGTCAATGTACCAGGCTATACGTTGTTCAAGAGGAACAGGGAGGGTAAAAAGGATGGGGGGAGTAGCCCTGTACATCAGAGACAGTATAAAGGCTACAGAAGTTCAATGAAGACAGGCGGAGGCCAAGGCAATGTGGGTCATCCTGGAGCAAGAAAATGAAACAGCAATATGCACTGAGGTGATCTACAAACCTCCGGCGCAGAGGAAGGATGTATACAGGGAACTAGTGGAGAACATACACGACATGGCTGCTAAAGGCAAAGTCCTGCTACTGAGGTATTTTAATATGCTGGACATGGATTAGGTCACCCAGGTGGACGTTTCAGCCAGAAGTACAGCCATCCTTGAATCACTGCATGGGGTTGGACTCAGGCAGCTGGTGAATGAGCCAACTAGGGACAAGTCAATTCTGGACTTGGTATGAACCAATGGAAACCGAGTCAAAGAATTACAGGTGGAAGGGTAGCTGGGGTCCATTGACCACCACATGGTGTGGTTCAGCATTGAGACATGGACTCAATTGAGCCACACAAGTGCAAGGGTATTAGATTTCAAGAGGGTGCATTTCATTGAAATGGGTAGATGTATACAAGCAGTCCTTGGGAAAGGAGAGGTAGTAGAGCCGGTAGAAGAACAATGGGAGAAACTGAAAGGAGCCATAGTAGATATAACAAACCAATATGTTAGGATAGTGGTCAAAGGGAAAAAGGAGGAAACCATTACGGTTCTCCAATGAGGTGCAGGACAAAGTCAGGGCTTGAAGGCCGAGTTTCAGGAAATATAAGTGGAGTCAAAGGGAGGAGGACAGGGAGGTGCGTATCTTGAATGTCTAGCTGAGAAGACTGTTAGGGCAGTGAAGGTGCAGACAGAAGAGGGCTTAGCAGAGTCTGTAAGCAAAGGGGATAAAGTATTTTTAGGTACATCAGTGAAAGAAAAGAAACGGGGGGGAGGTTGTGAGGCTCAAAGAGTAGAAGGGAGAGTATAAGGAAGGGGATCTGTACAAGGTAGAAATAGTGAGCAAATACTTCTGCTAAGCATTCACTAAGGAGGGGGAGGATCAAGGACCACAGTTGGGTTGCAGAGGTGATGGGGTGGAGGGGTGGGGGAAAGAGGTGAACACCAGTACATTTATAGTGGAGAGAGTTCTGGAAGAACTCACAAAGTTGAAAGTGGATATGGCCATGGGGCCAGACTGCATCAACCTGAGGATATTAAAGGAGCTGTGAAGGGAACTAGCAGCACCTCTGGCAGCTCTGTTCGGAGTCACTCAACATGAGTGTTGTTCCAGAGGACTGGAGGAGGGCCCATGTAGTCCCACTGCACAAAAGCCGCAGTAAGGAGGAGGTGGGGAACTACAGGCCAGTCAGCCTCACCTCAGTGGTGGGAAAGATCATGGAGACACTGCTGAAAGAAAGGATAGTGGCACATATAGAATCCAGTGGTGCTCAGGATCTGAGGCAACATAGATTCACAGAAGGAAGGTCATGTCAAACAAATAAGTTTTTTTTTTATTATTAAGTTCCCTAGTCACCCAATCAGGGAGAGGTGGCAGAGGTCACCTACCTAGATTTCAGCAAAGCCTTTCACACCATCCTACATAGAAGGCTGATTAACAAGATTGGTAGTCTGGGCATGGGAGACAAGATGGTCAACTGGGTTAGGAACTGGTTAACAGACAGGAAACAGATGGTGGTGGTAAATGGGGTACAATCTGGGGAAAGGAGGTTACCATTGAGGTACCTCAGGGATCAGTCTTATTCAATATCTTCATTAGTGACATTGCAGAGGGGCTAGGAGAAAAGGTCTGCCTGTTTACCGATGACACCAAGATGTGCAACATAATGGATATTCCAGAAGGGGTGCAGAAAATGAGGAGTGACCTGAAGAAGCTTGAAAGATGGTCAGAGATGTAGCAACTGAGGTTCAATGCAAAGAAGTACAAAATAATGCATATGGAGCACAAATCTCTGGAGCAACGTATCAGTTGGGGGTGAAGATAGAGCATGTACCACGCATGAAAGGGACCTTTGGGTTATCATCTCTGATGACCTTAAGGTAGGAAAACAGTGCGACAAAGCACCAGGCAAAACAAACAGGATACTGGGATGGCAGGGGAATCACCAGCAAGAAAAGGGAGGTCATAATTCCGCTATACAAGACACAAATGATGCCCCACCTGGAGTACAATTCTAGAGACAAAACCTACGTAAGCACATAGACAGGGTGGAGAAGTTTCAGAGGAGGGCAACAAAATGGTACAGAGATTGCATCATGAGTCCTATGAGGACAGGCTGAAGGACTTAAATATGTACTCCCTGGAGGAGATAAGGGATGGAAAGAGGGTATATGCTAGACACATACAAGTACCTTAACAGGGATGAACAGAGTGCAGGAATACACTATTTTCCTGCAAAAAAGATGCTCGAGGACTAGAGGGCATGGGGTGGAGTTGGATGGAGGGCGATTCAGAGGAAACATGAGGAAGAATTTCTTCACAGAAAGGGTGGTGGACAAGTGGAATACCTTGCCAGAGGAAGTGGTGGGGGCTGAAACAATCATGAGATTTAAGAATGCATGGGATAGACATAAGTGAATCCTGGAGGTCAGGGGATAAAGGGCGGCAGACTTCTAGAAAAATGAAAAGGGAACTTCCAAGCTCAAATGGGCAGACTGGGTGGGCCATAGGCCCTTATCTGCCAAAAGTATCTATGTAATAAAAAGAAAACATTAAGGGATTTCTCTGTTCTGCAAATCTGTATGCACTAAACAAGCCACCTACAATTCTTTTTTTTTTAAGCTAATTTGTTTCTCCTTGAGTCCACACCAGTCAGCTACCTTCTTTCAGCCACCCACCAGGCTCTGCACTCTGCATCAAACAGCTGTCCCTTCTTTGCCCATGGTTTACTCTCCATGGCATGACTCACCTTGAACAGGATCCAGTTCCAGGGAAGTGCCATTCAGAGTCGGGGCCTGCGGAGGGTGGCTGCTTACATTATGCTCAACCTGGGACCTCTGTTTTCCTTGTTCAGCTCCCTTGAGCGGAGTGTGCAATGCCGACAATGGCCATACTGTGTGTGCTTCTGCTCACAGCACGCCAGCTGACTGCGCCACTACTGCCCTTGTATGTGACAAGCTCATGGTGCGCCTGCACCCTGCCACTGCTAGGTGTCAGGGAAGCACTGAGCCTGTACTTCCATCCACCCCACAAGAGGAGAGCTGTCCTTTGGATGCTCAATTCTCTCCCTCGTCAGCTGACCAGCTTGCACCAGGAACACAAGTCACCGACATGGCAGAAGGTAAGGCACAGATGCCTCAGCCCTCCATGCCACTGTGCCAGCTAGACAACTACAATTCTAAAGATAAACATTAATAAGACAAGTTGCAGACATACTTACTGTGAGCACACTGCAGCACCTTCACTAGAAACCAGCAAACTCCACCAGCAGCATCCAGGCAGAGCCCACACTGCAGAACAAAAACAAATGGATGTTTCACCCACACTGACTAACAAGATTAATGCAAAGTACGGTAATAAGAATAACCACTCCAAGGAACCAGCAGATAAAGTCAAGAACAACATGAAGATGACGGAACACCACAGACCCGCTCAATGGTGTTTTTTTTTTTTATATATAAATAGTCGTTTCTTAGTCCTCAGACAATGATACCCTCCTTCAAGGCTCATGCTGCCCATACAGTATGTGTGTCTGTTTGCATACCACTACCACCCAACTATGCCCCAGCTTGATCACACAACTTCCTCCCACTGCAGCACTTTCCACCTACCTCCTAAAAGTCCTGACCTAGTACCATTCACTTTCCTGTGTCTAGTGGAAACTCTGACCCCTCCCTAATTTATGCAGTCCCTGGTGCCCAAGAGTAGGCCCATTCACTCTCCCAGACCGACAAACAGCAGACATTGGTGTCCACCAGTCCACCCTCCCTGTCCCTGACCTATTCCAAGCAGTCCCTGGTGTTAAACATAGAATTTGATGGCAGATAAGGACTGCTTGGCCCACCTAGTCTGCCTATTTCCCTACCTAATGGATAATCTACTGATCCTAGTTAACCAACCGTCTGCTTCCTCCTACCCCCACTAGAATTGCCTTATGTCTGTCCCATACATTCTTAAACTCCCCACTGTTTTTGACTCCACAACCTCCACAGGAAGCCAGTTCCATGCATCTACAACCCTCTCTGTGAAGAAATACTTGCTTATGTTACCTCTGAGCCGACCCCCCTCTATCTTCAAATTGTGCCCCCTTGTTCTTCCACATCTCTTTTCCTGAAAGATGCTACTCTCTTGGACTTTGATTCCTTTGAGCTACTTGAACGTTTCTGTCATGTCCCCCCTCTCCCTCCTTTCAGTGGTACCCCTCTGACTGATACCAAGCAATACCTCCTCTTTCTCCTCGACCTGCATTGAGCAGTCTTCTGGTGTCCAGTTGTACCACCTCCTTCTCCTAGGAACTGCTGCACCACCCTGTACCATCTCTGGTGCTGTTTGGTTAGAAGGATCATTCCTTCCATAAGTAGTGAAGCGTGAGACCCCATTTGGAGGCTTCTGCAGTATGTAACAGTAATTAAATTGTGTACCAATATATGTGTACATATGTACAGTGTGTGTATATATCTATGTGTCTGTGACACCACTGTTCTATGCATGAGACTGTGGTACCGAGTAGTGGTGTATGTACATGTCTATGTGCATGTATCGAGGCTGTCATGTCTAGAGAGTAATCTAAGCATGTGTGTGTGTAAACATGCATTTGCCAACTGTGCATATGCTATGTCTGTATCTGTTTCTACTGGTGTGTGTAACTGTTTGTGTATCTTTTTAGATGCGAGGATCCATATGCATGTGTGTGTTTCTAACACTATATTAACTCAAGATAGACTCTGTGATACAATATCGGTCCCGCTCTTACCCATTTGACTAGTTTGACTGTCAGTCCACTTGAATGGTTACACAATCCATGTGTATTAGGTGGGGTGGGTTGTGTATGTGTACTGCTTTGTGATCTAAGTGTAACAGTAGGTGAATGCTTCTGTCTACTGTTGTATGTGTAATGGTGTGTGTGTGTGTGTGTCTCTCTCTCTCTCTCTCTCTCCATACAGTGGTTTGCACGTCAACCACCAGACAGATATTTAACCCACTAGACCATGATAAATATTAGTTTAAGAAAAGTACCACTGGGAGAAGATGTGGTCTAAAGTTGATACCACCCCCTAACTGCACCTTCTGTCTTCTCCCTTTCCTTCTCCTTACCAGTTTGAATTTCCTTTGATTACAATGGTGTGTAGTGTCATGTTCCTTCTTAAGTCATGTTGTGACACTGCTGCTTAGACGCCAAGTGATGACCAGAGCTGGAACTATAGCCTAGAGGTTAGGGTAACTAGCTATGAATGAGTTTGGTACAGTACATCCACCAGACCTGGGTCTGATCCCCACAACCTCAACTACACCCTGTCCATTCCTAGGTGGCAAAGGCTAGTCCCTAGGCCAAACCCTCCACACTCCAGTGATTTACCACCCTCACTCCTTCCCTGTTCTTCCACATGGATTAAAAATAAAAAATTGCATTCTCCTGGCATTTTTAAAAGCCCTCCTCCTTAGCCAGATCCCCATCACCAAATAGTCCTTATTTAGATGTTGGGCTACCCTCCTGACCTCCAAGCCATGATATGGGGACCACATATAGCAAGATATCCTGGACAGCATGGTCCCCTTCCCTCCTGACCTCCAAGCCATGATATGGGGACCACATATAGCAAGATATCCCGGACAGCATGGTCCCCTCCCCTCCTGACCTCCAAGCCATGATATGGGGACCACATATAGCAAAATATCCCGGACAGCATGGTCCCCTCCTCTCCTGACCTCCAAGCCATGATATAGGGACCACATATAGCAAGATATCCCGGACAACATGACCCCCTTCCCTCCTGACCTCCAAGTCATGACATGGGGTTGGAGCACCTTTGCTGCAGCCACATCCAAGATCAGGGCCATTCTCAATGCCTTATAGGGGGCATGCCTCAGACAGCTAGTTTTGGAACCCACTCGGGAGAGAGCAATCTTGGACCTAGTACTTTCAAATGGGGATGGAGAGAGGATCTCTGATCTTGAAGTGGGTAGCCATCTGGGAACAAACGACCACCAAACAGTGTGGTTCATGATAAACTTAGCTGTAGAGTCAAGCCACACAAAAGTGAAGGTACTGGACTTCAGGAGGGCTGACTTTGTCAAAATGGGAGAGTGCCTCAGAAAAGCACTAGCAAACAGGCAAGAAGATGGGGTGGAGCAACAATGGGGAAACATCAAAACCACCATCACAGAGGCAACAAGTCTTTGTGTGAAGCAAATAAACAGATCAAAATTAAAGAAAAAAAAACACTATGGTTCTCAAAAGAAGTGGTGGGGAAGGTAAGGGAAAAAAAGATAGCATTCAGGAAATATAAGGAAACACAGAAGGAGCAGGACAGAGAACTGTACCAGTTAAAGCAGAAGAAAGGTAAGGCAGTCAGAATAGCAAAGAGCCCAAACCGAGGAAAGATAGTCAACTTCGGTTAGAAGGGGGGATAAAACCTTTTATAGGTACATTAGAGAACAGAAAAGAAGACTAAGGCAGGGATACTGAGGCTGAGCAAAGAGGAAGGTGGTTGGGCAGAGAACGACAGTGAAAAGCAGGGATACTGAACGAATACTTCTGCTCAGTATTCAGAATGGAAAAGCAGGGGGAAATACCTAATCCGGTCAATAGAAGCACTATGGATAAGGGGGTTGATATTAGTCCTTTCACAGAAGAAAGGGTTCTGAAAGAACTCTTAAAAGTGAAGGTGGATAAAGCAATGGGGCCTGATGGGATTCACCCCAGAATTTTAAAAGAACTAGGGGAAGAACTAGTAACACCACTGACTACCCTCTTTAATAAATCATGGGAGGATGGGGTGGTACCTGAGGACTGGAGGAAGGTGGATGTGATTCCCCATCACAAAAAGTGGGGAGCAAGAGAGAGGCGGAAACTCACAGACCTGTCAGTTTGACCTCAGTGGTAGGGAAAATGATGGAATCACTTCTGAAGGAAAGAATTGTTGAGTACCTAGAGGCCAGTGAGGCACAGAACCCAAGGCAGCATGGATTCACAGCAGGAAGGTCATGTCAGACAAATCTAATAGATTTCTTTGACTGGGTGACCAAAGCAGCAGACAAGGGAGGGGCTGTGGACATGGCCTACCTAGACTTTAGCAAGGCATTTGACACAGTCCCACACGAAAGATTAATAAACAAATTAGCCAGCCTGGGAGTGGATCCTAGGGTGGTAGCCTGGGTAAAACACTGGTTGGACAACAGGACACAGCGGATAATAGTAAATGGAGTCCACTCTGAAGAAAAGAGGGTTACTAGTGGGGTTCCGCAGGGTTCAGTACTGAGGCCGGTCCTTTTAATGTCTTTATAGTGACATTGCAGAGGGACTGGAAGGAAAAGTGTGTCTTTGGCAGATGACACAAAGATCTGCAACAGGGTTGATACACAAGGTGGGGTGGAAAGGATGAAAAGGGACTTGACAAGGTTGGAGGAATGGTCAACTGTATGACAGCTTAGATTGAATGCAAAGAAGTGCAAAGTAATGCACCTGGGATCAAACACCCAGGGAAAGAGTACACAATGGGGATTGAGATACTGACAACAACAAAAATGGAAAGGGACCTGGGGGTAGTCATATCAGATGACCTAAAGGTGAGCCAGCAATGTGAGAAGGCAGTAAGGAGGGCTGGGGGATACTGGGATGCATAGGGAGAGGCATCACCAGTAGAAAACATGAAGTTGTTGGCCTCTGTACAGACAGTTGGTAAGACCACATCTGGTGTACTGTGTAATGTTCTGGAGACCCCATTCCACAAAGACATAGAACAGGGTAGAGGCTGTCCAGAGGAGGTCAATCATGATGCAGGGTCTGCATCAGAAGACATATGAAGAAAGACTAAAGGAACTAAAGATGTATAGCCTCCAGGAAAGGAGGGAGAGGGGGGGACATGATAGAAACTTTCAAATACCCCAAGGGAATCAACAAAGTCCAAGAGGGTAGCATCTTTCAATAAAAGGGATGTGCAAAAACAAGGGGCACAATTTGAAGATAAGAGGGGAGACGGCTCAGAGGTAATGTGAGGAAGTATTTCTTCACAGAGATGGTTGTGGATACATGGAACAGCCTTCCTGAGGAGGTCATAGAGTCAAAAACAGTGGGGGAATTCAAGAATGCATGGGACAGACATCAGGTAATTCTAGTGGGGGTTAGGAGGAAGTAGGCTGTTGGTTAACTAGGATCTGCAGCTTATCCGTTAGGTAGGGAAATGGGCAGACTAGGTGGGCCAAGAGGTTCTTATCTGCTGTCAAATTCTGTTTCTATGTTTCTATGACCTCCAAGCCATGATATGGGGACCACATATAGCAAGATATACCAGACAACATGGTCCCCTCCCCTCCTGACCTCCAAGCCATGATATGGGGACCACATATAGCCAGATATACCAGACAGCTTGGTCCCCTTCCCTCCCGAACCTACGGCACAGTCTGCCACCAGCTCTAACAGCCCACAAGCTGAATGACAGAGCATGTCAGTGTGCATGATTGGGGGAGGAGGCAGATCAGAGTATGTCGTTCATGACATTTTGCAGAAATCAATCTTTCCTAGCATTATCAATGACATTTGCCATTCTGGGCGCTCCTTCTCATGCACTGGCGGTTTCATGTTGTATTGAGCAGCTGACTGATAGAGTAGGGGCCATGCTCTGTGTGGGATTGGGGGGCACAATTAGGCTATCCTAAATATCAATACAAATCCAGTTTCTGCATTGTTTTCTAAACCCAATAATTCACTGAGGGGAGGGGAGGGTTGGGTGGCAATCGGGCTAACCTGAATATCAATACAAAGCCAGTTTCTGCGGTGGTTTCTAAACCCAGTAATTCACCTTTTAGAATGTTTAGAGAATTATTTCTCTGAACGGCTGCGCCAATCACAGTTGTACTCCAGCAAACCTGACACAGAGCCTGGAGTGCAATCTCATTGTGATAGGCAAACCCCTTCAAAAGTGCCAATTTCAAAATAGCACCCAGTGAAAAAACGGTTCCTGGTGTTGTTTTATAATCAGCACACTTGAGGGGGTTTGTCTGTCACTTGTATATGTTTTAGAAACAGCCTGCTCGTATCATTATATATAATGAACCAGTCTCCTTGCAGAATGCACTGGTAACCTCACAATTTGAGAGGTTAGTGACATCATGAGGGCACTGAAGCTTTGCACTCATGCCCATGATGTCACCAGTTTCAGTCAGTATGACTTGTTCTATACAGAGGGGGTTCATTATTCTCTGTATGTGCCTACTATCAAATCTCAAAACAAGGTGGGACCTGGTCAGTGGAGACCTCCAACAAATGGCAGGTAGGTTCAAGTCTGAAAATAGCTCTCATTTCCAGGCTAAAATAAATAAATAAATACCCACCATGTCTGTTAACTGTTGCTCAGACTAAATAGTTCCTCACAGTTCACCTAGTTTATCCCTTTCAAGGGAGTCCCTAGTGAGGGAACAAAGAGAGGGAAGTGGATCTAATACCACCTAGCCAAGAGGTGATACATTGCAGCCTAGGGATAGTAGAGGCTTTTCATCAGTGTCTCAAACCTTTATTCACTTATGCTTTCAGGGTTTGATCTTCCTCACAGTTAAGTCATGCCAGTTTTTAAATACTAATTAAAACATTTCTTTTGCTACTGTTTGATATTTGAAATGGTGCCCTGAGCCTCAGAGGAAGAGCACCACATAAAATAAAGGCAACAACACATACTACTACAACACTACAAAGCACTACTGCCACCACCACCACTGGCCCAGACATTAACCCCTAGTACCACAGTCTCCAACACCCTGAGTTACCCCATCTTCCACAACCTCAGATACTAGCTCCCCCACCCCAGACACTAGACTCTTCTTCTTCCTCGACCCCCACAACACTATTCCCCCTCCAGCCAACACTAGCTCCCTTCCAAAACAGTAGTCACACACTCTCTTCAGCACCCCCTACACTGGTCCACCTCCCTCCAAAAGCACCTTACACTAGCCCAACCCCTCGCTGCGAAATATTCAAAAAGTATGCCATCTGCCTCCAAACTACCCAACACTAGCCTCCTCTCTGTGGCTTAACACTAGCTCCCTTCCTCTACAGTACCCTGCAGCAGCCCACTTCAGTCCGCAGCACTCTATACGAACATACGAAGAATCCAGCAGAGGAAGGGCATTTGATCTATCAAGTCTGCTCATATTGCAGGGTCCACAGCTTGAGCTAATGTCCCTGCCCGCCCTCCTCACTCCTCCCAACCTCCCTACCCATGATTCTTATCTTCTCCCATGCCTATCCCAGTCTCTTTTAAAGCTGCTCACTGTCTTTAATGAGATGACCTCTTCCGGCAGCGCATTCCAAGTGTTCACCACCCTTTCTGTGAAGAAGTGCTACCCTCCTAAACCTCCCACCATCCAGCTTGAGACTGTGCCCCCTCATGATATGGTTGCCACTCAGCTTAAAGAGAGACTTTCCTTATCAACATTATTTATTCCTTTCAAGTACTTACATGTCCAAATCATGTCCCCCCTCTCTCTCTCTCCTGTCTTCCAGGGAGTACATGTCCAGTGCCCTCAACCTCTCCTCATATGCCTTGCCCTGCTAACCGGCTATCATCTTTGTAGCCCTCCTCTGTACCTTCTCCATCAGGTTAATGCCCTTTTTGAGGTGTGAGCAGCAGTACTGAGCTCCATACTCTAGATGTGGCCTTACCAGTGACCTGTGACAAGTGCAGTATAACCTCCTCTCTCCTACTACCGATCCCACTAGCTATGCACCCCAGCATCTTGTTTGCTTTTGCTGCTGCTTTCTTGCACTGCGTGGAGTGCTTCAGGTCACTAGTGATCATCAGTTCCAGGTCCTTCTCCTCCTCTGATGCAGCTACTCTGATCTTACATCAGCCTTTTCTGTCCAGAGCACCCAACACCAGTCACTTTCATCCACAGCAGTCACCGCCCTCAATGGCCCCACAATACTAGTCCCCTCTGTCCACACCCCAATTCAAACGCTCCTCTCTCCACAGCTCTGGACCTTAGCCTCTCTCGCACCATGCCCCAACACTAGCCTGCTTCCTCTACAGCATAAAACAGTTGCCCATCACAGCCCACACTAGCCTTCACCCTCCAAAGCACCCTAAACTAGCCCCCTAACTCCACTGTCCCAGACAGCACCATCCCTCCATGACCGCCACAAATATCACCACCTCCACAGTCCCCCAAACTGCCCTATTTTCTCCAAAACTGCACTATTAACTCTCTCCCTCCAAGGCCCGACACACACACATGCACACACACACACACACACACACACACACACACACACACCCCTCCCACCTGCCCAACTCCAAACAACACTGTAACGGGCACAGCAACATCATTACAGCCAGTCCCCATATAGATAGAAGTTGAGTCTCTTACCTGAGTAATAGGGAGCCACAGGAAGGTCTTTAGAAGATGTTGTCCACAGGACCTGTAAAATAAAATACAAACAAGCATTTGTCAATGCCGAATGTTTGCTTACTGGCATTGGCAGTGGTAGTGTAGAAGTTACAGAGCTGCGTAATAGGAATGGCAGTGAAGTATTGAACTGAAGCCAACCCCACCACCACCCTGCAGAGAGTGACAGGCATTGGGGTGTGCATTTGTCATGTCAGGCATAAGCACACGCTATTACACCACACCCCACTCTGCAGAGACTGACAAGTGTGACGTGTTCCTTGGGGTCTTTAATATTATGTGCACCCCATTTCATTAGGAAATACGGTGAGATGGGTGGATATAGGAAAATGGGTGAAGTTTGGGGCTGAAGAGCCCAAGGCATACCTCCGATGCCCTCAGTGACTGCAGGTGTGAATGGTACGAGCATCACAGGCAAGAATCCCAAGTCACACCCCTGATTCCTGTCATTCTCTATAGGGTTGGGCGATTTAGTTGAAAAGCCTAATACCTCAGGCATTCGTTGGTATTTTAACTCCGAATTTTCAACATTTTTGGTTTGTGACCCCACCTCATGAACAGGGGGAATATCAGTTTGGTAGCCGAAAGCTGCTTATGCACAGTGACTACGGCATTTAGCACCACAGGTGCAAAAATATTCCGAACAGGCTGTAAAAAATGACAGCTGTACTCTTTCATGGGGAGGTGTAAAATGGCTATGTTGCAAATGTGTAGTAAAATATTTAAAAAGGTGAAGTCACAGCGACATAGAAAACTGCGCAACGACACCCGCTATATAAGTAGGTTGGGGATATTTTATAGCAGATTGTCAACTCAGGCATTTTGGTGCCTCCGATCATGAACAGTGTCACTGTGATTTTCTTTATCTGTGCCGAACAATGATTTCCCACAGCGACCACGCGATTCTGCACTGAAAGTGTGAAAACACACTTCGCCATGTTGTGAAAATGCCAGCTGTACTGTTCATAAGGAAGTGTTGAAAATGCCACTAGTGAAAATCTGGACTGAAAATATTACAAAGTCATGAAGTAACGAGGATGCGGGAACTGCACAATGCTCACTCATAACACAGTCATTTTATGGACTTTTGTCACCAAATTTTCAACATAGCCATTTTAAGACCTCTGCTCATGAACAGTGTAACTGTGAGTTTTTAATCTGTCCTAAACATTGCTTTACACCAACAGCACCATTGTGTGCTACATGTGCATAAATACATTTTGGGAGACATATGAAAATTGCAGCTGGACTGTTCATATGGAAGTTTAATAAATGGACATGTTGAAAATCTAGAGTGAAAATATTAAATCTGCAAACTTACTAGCATGCATAGGAACTGTGTAACGACGCCGTTAAAAGTAATTTTAGGCATTTTTTCACCAAGTTTTCAACATAGCCATTTTAAGACCTCTGCTCATGACCAGTGTCACTGTGGTTTTGTTAATGTGTCCCATACATTGAGTTTGCACACCGACCGCGCCATTGTGCCGCCATATGGCGAAACACGCTTTGGGCAGGATGTGAAAAATGACAGCTGTACTGTCTATAAGGAGGTGTGGAAAATGGCAATGTTGGAAATCTGGAGGAAATATTGAAAATTCGAAACCCACGAAGCGCAGTGGAACTGTGCAACGACACTCAGAAAACAGTCATTTTTAGGAATTCAGTCACCAAATTTGCAACATTGCCATTTTAAGATCTCTGCTCATGAACAGTGACACTGTGATTTTCTTAATGTGTCCCACACACTGAGTTCGCACAACGACTGCGCCATTGTGTGCTACATGGGCAGAAACACGTTTTGGGTGAGATGTGAAAAATGACAGCTATACTACTCATAAGAAGATGTGGAAAAGTGGCAATGTTGAAAATCTGGAGCGGAAATATTGAAAATTCGCAAACCTATGAGCGTGCATAGGAACTGCACAACGCACGCTCATAAAACAGTCATTTTTAGGAATTTTTTCACCAAATTTTCAACATAGCCATTTCAAGACCTCTGCTCATGAACAGTGTCACTGTGATTTTCTTAATTTGTCCCATACATTGATTTCGTACACCGACTGCGCCATTCTGCGCTACAAGGGTGGAAACACATTTTGGGTGAGATGTGAAAAATGACAGCTGTACTACTCATAAAACAGTGTGGTGAAATGGCAATGTTGAAAATCTGGAGTGAAAATATTGAAATTTCACGAACCCACGAGCTCAGTGAGAACCGCGCAACGACGCTGTTAAACAGTCATTTTTAGATTTTATACTAATTACATGGTTTGGTCTTTTCTCACAATGATGTCACTGTCATGGCAGTATTCAGTCCCGGCGGTGATTTCGCAGTCACCGCGCAGTCACCGCGCGGAAATCACTTTCGAGCCCCGAATAACCCATGACAGTGATATCATTCATGAGAAGGACCAAAACCCCATGTTGAAAATTTGGTGCAAAAATTCCCAAAATGCCTGAGATATGCATAAAGTTGAAACCCCTTATCTAGTCCATTATACAGCTACCGGCATTTCTCAGTTCAAGGGTCGGCTTTGAAGAGTGCAGACGTGTTCCCGGTCCAGCGATGATCGTCGCGCCGAGCTCCGGAGGTAAGTATGGGCTGAGGGGGTGGGGAGGCTGGGTGCGCAGTGGTGGGTGTGGGTTGTGGGAGGGTGCTTCGGGAGACGCCTGGGACCGCTTTTGCTTTACAGGGAAAACAAAAAGACATCGGGATCATTGCCACGCTGGGTGGGCTCCCAGCGTGGCACCAGGACTTGGGTGCTCAGCGACGGGGATTGGGCAACTCTGCCGGCAAAAATTAAAAAACAAACGCGGACTGCTTGCTATGCTGGGGTGGGCTCCCAGCGCGGGCACAAGGACTTTGGGGAGGGGTGCTCAGCCGACGGGGATTGGGCACCCATCGGCAACAAGATGGATTGCCACGCTGGGGTGGGCCCAGCGTGGCATCAACTACTAGGGGGAACTGAGACGATGTAGCTGAGCCGACGGGATTGGGCACCGGCCGGCTATACGCTGCGTGAGGGCGCGACCCGCGGCTGGGAGCTGCGCGTGAGCAGCTTATCGCTGCTCACTCAAGCGTAGCTCCCCCTTTTCAATCAGAGGCCACTGCATTTTGAAGCAGGCTGGCAGACAGCTCCAAAATGCATTGGCTTACAGGCCGCTGGGCCACAGCACAGTGCCTGAATTGGAGGAGGAGGTGACACACCTCTGAAATCTCCGATGCAGGCACTATGTTTCTTGCACATGCGTGCAAGCAAACATAAAAAGGGGTCACAAAGGATCCACAGGTCTTAAGAGAGTAAATAGGGTGGAAACAACAAGCTAGGGATAGAATGATACTTATCTGATGGGGGAAAAAAAAAGGAGTCTGTGTCCTCTCAGACCTGTAAAATAAAGAAAATTGGGTTAATATGGAGAAAATACAGTAGCAAGAGCAGAAATGGAGAGCCGAGAGATGCAAGAGGTATAGAACAGCACAGAAGTAAGGAAAAAGGTGAATTTAGAATTAAAGGGAAGCTCTCACCATGCCAGCCTCCCACCCCCACAAGGCTTACGCTCCAGTTAAGCCTTTTAAGTATGTTGCAGCATTTTTCTTCTGTCACAACATATTTTATTTTAGACAGCCCAGTGGCATTGAGGGCTGAGGCGCTGGACGCCTTGCCTCACACCACTCTAGCGACCCATGTTTGGGAACGAGCATGGGCCGCTGAGGGTTGGCAGGGAGGAGAAGGATCGAGCGTCCTTTGGACTGCTCTCCTTTTCTGGGGATACTGGCTCTCGGTGCACTACTGGCTCCTAGTGGTGGCTGGGAGCTAGGGGCTCTGAAGACTACAGTAGGGGAAGCTCAGGCAGATGTAGGAGGCAGTATGGCGCAGTGGGTTAAGGCTCTGAGCTGCAAATCTGGAAACCTGGGTTTGAATCCCACAGCCCCCTAGGTGCATACTGTGTGACCCTGAGCAAGTCACTTAACTTCCTTGTGCTCCCAGGTTGCACCTGCAAACAAGCTTTCAGCTTAGTGTGTCTCACCTGGTGAAATAATTGGTAAATCAAAATAAAAAAATAAAAAAATAAAAAAATAAATAAAAAAAATGTTTGGAGGAACGCATACCAGAGCATGCACGTTCGCTCTTTGGATGTCATTGCATGTCCTTGGCTTGAGGGATCTAAAATTAGGAGGAAAAATGGTCCTGGCATGCTTCATGATGGTCGGTCCCCTCAGGCCCTGCCTCCACGACTGGCAACAACACACCTCCAGCACCAAATCCTAGTGTGAGGCAGGTTGAGGAATCCTGGCCACCCCACCATGGGGGGTGAGCCGTGGGGTAGCTGGGGGTTGAGCTGTGAGTGGGGGACGGGGCTGGGAGACCGACGGGAGGAACAGCTGCCAGGGACCAAGGAGGAAAAGAAATAAACAAAAAAAACCCACAACAACATACTTTATTTTAATTGCAAAAAGTCTGCTACCTGGAAGTATGACGGACAATAGTGGGGCTCCATTATACTTTTGTATTGAAGTGCACAGTGCAGTGCCATGCCTTTACACATAATGGAGCCTCACTTGCATCCACCATACATATCAGGAGTGAGATGAGCCTCTTTGTGGATGACTCTAAGCTAGGGGCGGTGGTGGATGGGGAAGAGTGTAGGCTAGCCCTGCAGCGGGACCTGGATACTCGGGAGAGATGGTCAAGCACATGGAAGTTGAAATTTAACACCAGGAAGTTTAAGTTGCTTCACCTGGGGTGTAGGAACCCTGGACAGGTATATACACTAGGTGGGAACATTCTGCAAGCTTCAGGTGGGGAAAGGGAACTGGTGATACTGGTGGATGCCAAAATGAACAACTCTAAGAAATGTAGGCATGCCACAGCCAGGGCAAATAGAATGCTGTGCTGCATCACCAGGGGGATCACCTCAAGGAACAGGGAAGTGATTCTGCTGCTATACAATTGCTGGGTTCGGCCACACCTTGAATACTCTGTGCAGTTTTGACGTCCACACCTAAAGAAAGGCATCCATCTCCTGGAGCGGGTTCAGAGGACGGCAACCAGGATGATCCAGTGTTTGGTGGATAGGAGATATGAGGAGAGGCTTGAAGAGCTCAACCTGTTCTCACTGGAGGAAAGGAGGCACAGGGAGGATGTGATTGAGGTCTTCAAGTTTCTGAAAGGAATAAATGGGGTAAGCCTAAATGTGGTCTTTCAGAGTAAGGTTGTTTGGGCCACTAGGGGGCATGGCTGGAGGCTAGAGGGAGTGAGACTCAGGGGAGAAAGGAGGTGGCGGTACTTCACTGAGGGAATGGTGGAGCCCTTGAATGCACTGCCAGATGATTTGATGGAGGCAGCAACAGTGGAGAGGTTCAAGAGAGGATGGGACAGGTACAGGTGGAGGGGTGTGAACATGAAGAACGGTTGGTTGGGGGAGGACATTTGTTTTTCGGGGGAGGGGGTCCATGGGATGGAGCAGGAGGTTGGTAATGGTACCCACCCAAGTTACTGACTTCTGAGCAGACTTGATAGACCGTGAGGCCTACTCTGCTGGTGTTTTTAGTATGTTAGTATGTTATTATGTTAGTGTGGTCAAGAGCCCAATTACACACTGCCCAACCACATGGCAGCATAAGTTTTGGAGGGTGAATGTCTGGTTGTGGAGGAATGTTGTGATGCATGTTTTTAAGTAGAGTGTGGTATCAGGGCTCCTCGAATGCCCTGCCATAGCTGTTGCTCTTAGTGAACATGGTATGCAGCTTTATGAAACATAGAAGTTGACAGCAGATAAGGACCGCAAGGCCCATTCAGTCTGCCCATTTTTTCTACCTTATGAATGTGCCATAGGCCTTTACTCTGTCAATGTCCTATCTATTCATACTCATCTGCATTACTCCCTTATGACTATCCCATACCTGGCATAAGGGAGCAATACAGATACAGATGAGTGCACGGGATAGTCATACCTTGACACCCATTGGACTGTGGCTCATGGGGAGGCACAACAGAAAGGTGAGGGTAGGGGGCAAGGGCAATGCCGTATGGCATGTACAGTACCATGCTATAACATGTTCAACTCATGGGATGTATGGACTGCTTCTGCTTATTCTTGCATACAGTACATCTTTATAGACTGTGTGGAATTTTAAACAATACTCTGTCTTTGGAAGTGAGGAACAGAGCAAGAAACATCTGAGATTTATAGTTTCCAAATTAGCACTAATTAATGTACCACAGCATGTAAAAGTGTGCAACTTGCTGAGCCGCTGCTTTTGTGCAAGTAGGGTGGGATAGCATCAGCCATGGTGAGGCTGGCAGTATCCAGACATGTGGACAGTCATATCACAAATATGACCTGTCTTATTGCCACTGAAATGCTCCAAGTTATGCTGTTAAAAAAACATTTACATCCCCACTGCCAGAGAACGTGCACTACACATCATAATAAACAGTAGTGTAGGTCAGGGGTTCTCAGATGGTAAAGCCAGCCTCCCTTGGGAAGCCCCAGCCTGTTCCAGGGGAGGCTCAAGTAAGTCTGAAAAAGTACTGCATTTAAATTTTGTTTTATATATTTTGAGTGAAGAGATGATGCAAACTGAAAGAGGATAATAGTAGCTGAATTTAATGTATTTATTTACTAATAGGTGACAAGGGAAGGTGAATGAGCCAAGGCTCATTTCAGGTGTATCTGGGTAAGGGTAGGTAGTGAATACATTTCAAAAGGTAACTGCAAAACAATCAAGAAATACACAAAGAACAATAGTGCAAACAAATATGAACAATAAACTAATAACGATTGGTGGTAATTGATCAATTTGTAGACTGACGGCAGAACAGCCAAATACAAGGGTTGAGCATAGAAGTGCTAAGAGCAATAGCAGGAAGGAGCAAAGTAATTCCTGAGAAGTTGCTTAGGAGCAGGGAAGGAGGGGGAGAGACAAAGTATGTAGGAAGGTTATTTCATATAGAGAGGAAACAGAGAAAGTAGTCTGACCCATGAAGGTACTGCAACAAGGAGTAACAATGGTTCAAGAATGAAAATAGCAGAGTACATAGGTTGGCCTGTGTGGGGGTTGGATTACAATAAGCTGAACAATAGTATTTGTTTATTTTATTTGTTTTTCAGATAACACCTTTGAGCACAGGAGCTCTTTTTCAAAGGTTCCACATCAGTATAAGACAAAGAACTGAATGTGAGCCAAGTACTCAAAGGGGTGTCAATGTAATCATGGTGTACTGCGCAAAGTACAGTATGTCATTTTTCTTTGTGGAGGCCCAAGATTATTTTAACTTTTGGGGGAGGCTCAAAATCTTTTCCATGGCTTTTGGGAGGCTCACTGTGACAAAGTCTGAGAACTATTGGTGTAGGTCAAATCTTTTACAATGAAATGTCAATGGCTTTAGTTGACTCCATGGTGGGATTCCCATCTTGCAATGGCTCATCACTGCAGCTGTAATGAGCTGTTAATCACTTTCAGCGATCAAGGGCAATCTGGCTGATATCACTCAGACTGACTGAAGTGCAGTCAGATAGTGTCACAGTATCTCACTTCAAGACCTGGTTTTACTGGAAGGGCTACATTTATCTCAAAGTGGACTTCATGCATACTCTTCACCACTTGCAACCAGCAGTCAACATGATTATTTTAATGGAAATCCACACACAGGCTTGCTACTCCTTTACTTCTTTTTTTTTTCTCTGATTGTGTGTGTGTGTGTGTGTGTGTGTGTGTGTGTTGTGAATGTTGTGCATAGTTTCTTTTACTGCATTTCTGCATGACCTGATTCCACCATGGCCATCCTGTCCAGACTATGGTACATTCATGCTTGATGCATAAACGTTAACTGAAGGTAGACGGCAAACATACATGCATGGATTCAGGACCCCCCCCAGACACACACCCACACCTAATGTGCCACCTGCAAGTATTCCTGCATTTTGACTTCATAACCAAACACTTCCTTTTTTCACTGTTCCATCAATGGCACCATACAGGTCCATTGTCCATGTACAAAACATGTACCTGTCACATCACTTGCGGTGTGCATTGCCAACATCACCTCACCTTGAACTCCCTACACTTCATTCACTGTATCTTTTTTCCTGTCATGCATTTCTTGCAAACTCACAGAAATTAGTCACCTAGCTTTGCTAACCATTTGCTTACGCACAGCTGGTGTAAGGTCATACTGATTTCCACTGGGCCTGTGCCACATTCCCACAGAGAAAGCTGTGCAACAAGCTGTTGACTGTGGCAATAGGGTGCACATTGGGCAAAACCAAGTCAGGGACAGGATATTGACTGGTTGGGGGGGTGGGTGTTGTGGTTGTTCATGAAGAGATGGCACTCTTGCAGCAATAAGGAGACCACGTGGTCATTATCTCCATTCACCTCATGGTTGGTAGACACTGTGACAACATGGCTGGAAAAGCAAGCTGGATGCTAGCACAGTGAACCTTGGGTCAGGCAGAACAGAAAGGTGAGGGTAGGTGCAAGTGCAGTGACATACGACATGTACCATACTATATCAGGCACAACTCATTGGATGAATGGCCTTATTTGGATGGCGCTTTAATACGCCCTTATGTACCTAGTGGAATTTTAAAGACTTTTCTGTCTTTCTGAGTGAGGAAAAGAGCAAGAAACATCTGAGTTTAATAATTTTCAACTAAGCACTGACTATGCTCAGCATGTTCAAGAATGCAGCATGGGATGAGGAGTGGGATGGAAGCTGGTGCAGGAGGGACTCCATCAAGGAGCAACATGAGGACACCACAGGGGAGCAACATTGGATCAAGGGAGGGGATGGAGAGAAATGTGAGGGCACCACAGGAGAAGAACATTGTATTGATGGAAGGGATATTGAGTAACATGAGGACACCGCATGGGATGGACATTGTATTGAGGCAGGGGATGTGTAGGTGGTGCTGGTTCAAAATGAACTGGAGGTCTGGAACTGAAGTGAAGTCTCATTTCAGGAGGAAGGAGCTAAAGCACATTATTACAGAGAGGAAAGGTAATAAGTTTGCAGTGCTGACGACATGGGGGGGAGGTGGAGTGGGAGAAGGATCACCAGGTGGAGGCAGGAGATTGAAAGGGGTGGATGCACAAGGGATGGTATTAGGTCATCGGAGGGTTGTAGTGGTGAAGGGGAGGGGCACTGCTGGAGGAATAGTTCCTTCATGATGCCAACTAATTGGTCTGTGTGATCATTAGTCTTTTTCACTCTGAGCAGCCACCAACTTCCCCTGCAAGCTGCTAACCTCCAACCTGTACTGCCCTCAAGAAAATATAAAAAAAAACAGCAGATTTAAAGCTGCACTGTCAGAGTTTGCCCAGCATTTTTCACACTGTTGTTTAGTTTGAATCAGTGACACTCTCAGAGGTGCTTCCGGTGCCCTACACAAGTACAGTAAGGAAATGGATGATTGGGGAGAGCAACATGTGGCTGTGTGAATGGTGTTGATCCATGGGGTACAGGTTGGTGTGTTGCTGTGGCATAACCTGGGCCAATAATGATCTATATGGTGGGGACAGTCTACACTTGAGCAGGGAGGGGAAAGGGTTATAAAAGCATAAGATAGGGGGGTACATAGCAGCAAGGGTTGATTTAAACTACAGTGGGGGTGGTAGCTAGTCGACAGTTGGTAGTCAGAAATCCCATGGAGGGTAGCCAAATAAGCCCCTCCCCCAAGCTAAAGTAGAAGGAATTGTGGTAGTGGCAGGGGTGGGAGGGGGTTAGGAGAAGGGAACGGTTGGGAGGGGTAGGGAAGGAAACAGGGTTGAGGGTTGTCTCAATGAATACAAGAAGCCTACAAACAAGTCTGCTGAGTTCCAGGCTCTTTCTGCAGTATGGAGGGTAGACATTGCGGCCATCACGTTAATGTGGGCCACCCAGTACCAGGACTTAGAATATGGTGATCCAATGGTATAGGATATTCCAGAAGGATCAGGATAAGGGGAATGGCATGGCAGTGGCAATCTATGTCCTGGAGGGGATAAGGTATATAAGGGAGGAGGGAGAGGAAGGCAGAGAACAGAAACCCTGTGTATGCAGTTTAAAGGCGAGAAAGGTAGCACATTGAAGATGGATGTGGTATACAGATCACAAGCTCAATGGGATGATCAAGATAAAGAATCAGCAGAGCAAATTATAAGGGTCTGTAGGAAGGGGAACAAAGTGGTGGTGGTGGACACCCCAGCTACCATGAGTGCAAAGGACCAGATCATATTAGAAGCATTTCAGTACAGCATCCTTGAGCAGTTTTTCCATGAGCAGACTAGACTGGAAAACACTCTGGACCTGGTACTTTCAAATGTGGAAGCTGTAAGAGATCTGTGTGTAGAGGACCCTCTGTCTGGGAGTGACCGCCACTCGGTGTGCTTCATGCTAAATGTGGGTAGGGAGACCGGGACAATGATGATTGAATGTAAGGTGCCAGACTTTAAAAGGATGGTGGAAATTTTGGGTAGACATCTGGTGGGAATTCAACCAAGCATAGATGCTAGTCAAAAATGGGACATTATTAAAAGAGGGCTGATGGAGGGTACCATGACATGTACAACGACATGGAGTAAGAATTAAAAAGCAAAGAAGACCAGTTGGTTGATTCAAGAGGTCGTGGAGGGGGTGAGGGCAAAGAAAAGAGCATTTCCAAGACTCAAACATACATACAAACATATGAAGAAGCCAGCAGAAGAAGGCCATTTGGTTTATAAAGTCTGCACATATTACAGTGTCCCCAGCTTGAACTAATGTCCCTTCCCTCCCTGTCCACTCCTCCTACCCAGCCTACCCATGATCCTTACTTTCCCCCATACCTATCCCAGTCTCTCTTAAAGCTGCCCACTGTCTTTAATGAGATGTACTCTTCTGGCTGTGCATTCCAAGTGCCCCCCAACCCCTCTGTGAAGAAGTGCTTCTTGACCTCCCTTCTAAACCTCCCACCCTCCAGCTTAGGACTCTAAGACTAGAGAAATAGGTAGTGGAAGATGCCAAGGATGAGAATACAGAGAAGTCCATGGAGGTTACCAGGCTAGTCAGAATGGCTCAGGCTTTAATAGAGCTTAGACTGGCACAGGGTATTATGGATGGAGAAAACGACTTCTTCAGATACATAAGCTAGAGAAGGAAGAACAAAGACCACATTGTGAGCATTAGGAAGTACAGAGGGTGGGTGAAGAATAGAGGGTGTCTGGTAGAGGCACTAAATGAATACTTCTGCTGTGTGTTTATGGAGGATAAAGGTGGTGGATCTCACAAGGGGGTGGTGGAGTGGGCTGTGGGGGGAAGGTGGGACTGATGTAGGGATTACAGAGGACTGGGTCCTATAAGGAATAATGGCACTAAGGGTGGACAAGGCTAAGGGACCAGATGGCATTCACAGAAGGGTACTTAAGGAACTAGCTGATATCCTGTCAGGACTACTGGCTGACCTGTTCAATACCAACCTGTACACAGGATGCATACCACAGCACTGGAGGATGGCCCTTGTGGTGTCCAGTCACCAAAGCTGCCCTATGGATAAACTATGCAACTACAGACCAGTGTGCCTCACTTCAATTTTGGATCTGCTCATGGATACTATCCTAAAAGAAAGGCTGGTGACTTTTTTGGTGGATGATGGACTCCCAAGATGGTCAACAGCATGGGTTTGTCTCTGGCATATCCTGCCTGACAAACCTAATTGAGTGCTATGACTGGGCAGCCAGGGAGCTGGACAAGGGCCATGTGTTGGATGTCCTGTATTAAGTCTTCATCAACTCCTTTCATTCCCTGCTGCATGGGAGGCTGAGGTGGGGAGATGGAATATATATGGGTGGGAACAAGGGTGGTCACATGGATCAATATCTGGCTGAATGGAATGCAGCAAAAGGATGTAGTTGGGGGGGAGTTCACATCCCCGAGTGCAGTGATGAGTGGTGTATCACAGGGATCGGTACTGGGAGCAGTGGTGTTTTGGAAATTCATAGCTGATATCTCACTTGGGATCTGGAGTAGGATCAGTCTGTTTGCAGACCATACAAATATGAGAGCTGTGGTAGATGACATTGAGGGTTGGAGAGTTCTGTAGGTAGACTTGATCAAACTACAGGAATGGTCAAAAACTTGGCAGTTGTGGTTCAACATCAAGAAGTGCAAGGTACTGCACTTTGGTGCTAGGAACCAGGGGAGGAGCTATCAGTTGGGAAGGATACAGATTGAAAGCACCGAGGAGAAAAGAGATCTAGGGGTGCTTATAACAGAAAGTATGAACAACATAGTTCAGTGGAGGAAGGTGGCAGCAAAAGCCAGCAAGATGCTGGGGTGTATAGAGAAGGTAATCTCCTCTAGATGCGAATGCTGCATGCAGAATTGGTGCCTGTTCCTGAAGCAAGATGTCATATTGTTGTAGTGTGTGCATCGTAGTGCGACAAAGATGATCCAGTGATTAGAGGGAAAGTCCCAAGAGGATATGCAGGGCAAGCTGAACATGTACTCCCTGGTGTTGAGGAGAGATGGGGGGATAGGATTGAAATCTTTAAATCCGACTAATACTGAAGTGATTTTCTAGATTAGAAGAGGGAGGCATACAAGAGGGCACCAGCTGAGTTTGGGAAGGGGTGATTAAGGAGTGAAATCTGGCAACATTTTTTCACAGAACAGGTGGCAGACAAATGGAATGCTCTGCTTGATGAGGTGGTATCCTATAGAATGGTGAGTGATTTTAAGAGGGGATGGGACAGAGTGATGGGGTTAATGATGAAGAGGGGTGGGATGTGGGGCAGCTGCAAGTCAAGCAGCTATCTGCACAATCGTGCTGACTCAGTAGAGCGTTAGGCCTGTTTCTGCTGATTTTTTCTTATGTACATGCTTTGCCTCTGCTGTTGCGGAAGGGTGTGGGGGTGCATCAGCCATGTTGAGCCTGACATTATGCTGACCTGTTGATGGTCATATCACAGATATATCTGGGTTATTGCCACTGAACTGCTCCCTACAGACAGACCCAAGTTCTGGTGATAAATAAACAGTCACCTCAACTCTGCTTGAGAAAGCACTCTACACGTTTATAACAGACAGCAGCAGTGTAGGTGAAATCTTTTACAATGGAGTGGCAATCGCTCTTGTTGACTCAATGCTGGGATCCCCATCTTGCCATGGCTCATCATTGCAGCTGTAATGAGTTGAGTTTATCCCTCCCCTTGTAATTGCAACTAGCCTGCTCTCTCTCTCTCTCTCTCGTACATCCTGACCAGGAGCACTCTTGCTAAACCCTACGCCCCACAAGTAATCAACTACTAGGTGATGTTGGCACCCATGATTAACCTAATCTTACCCCTCACACTCCTCCCTCTAGTAGGTCAGTGCCTTCTGTTCTTTTCACTCAATGTCTCTGTGCCTTGCTCTGTCTCACCATCATGTGACAGTCTCCTCCTAGGCATGCTCCCCTATGCCTACAGCAATATACCTTTTAGTCCTCCCCCCCCAGACCCTTGTCCTTATCCAGCTACTTGCTCCATCTTATAGACACAGGGGTCTCTCCCTGTCCTCGATGACACACAATAAAAAAAGTAAAGTTAAAAAATTCCTACTTTGTGCAATGAGGCATCTCTTTCTGCTGCTCCTTCTTATCACGGGAGATGTGCACCCTAACACAGGCCTTCCCTAAGGAGGACTGCAGGGCAGAAATAAGGTCTCTGGCCTAAAGATAGCTGCCATGAACATATGCGTTCTACTTTCAAAATTCACTCAGCTACAAGCATGGATACAATTACACAGCCCAGATGTACTCTGCTTAACGGAGACCTGGCTTACCCCAAGGTCAAAAATAATTCTATAGCCCTACAAAGGTACTATACCTTCAGGATGGATAGATCAGGAAAAAAGAGAGGGGGCTGTCTTATTTATGTTAAGGACTCGCTTCAGGGTAGTGTGTTACCAGCTTCAAGCAACACTGGTGACTACGAGCTGCTCGAGGTAAAACTTCTTATTGGGAAACACAGCAGACACTCACCATTGCTTCTGTCTACCTTTCCGCTACCAAGTCTAAGCTAGGGATTGGCCCTGTTTTGGACACAGTCACAAAACTTAATAGGGGTACCAAGGTCATAGTCACCAGTGACTTCAACATAAACTGGAACTGCAAAGCATTTGATCCTATCAAGGACCAACTTGCCAGTATGCACCTCACCCAGCTGATATCTGAACTTACCATAATGAATTATAAGACCGAGAATGGCACTGTCCTTGACTGGATCTTGGCTAGCAGCCCTTCCAGAATCAAGAATGCTGCCGTGTTGCCCAACTGTCTTAGTGATCACTCCCCAGTCACCTGAAACTGGGTAAATAAAGAAAATGAAGTTCCCCCAGTTACCATCCACAGCAGAATACTAAGGCGAGGGTGATTAAATGCATTCAAGGAAGCACTGACACTAACTGGTCTCCCATCATCGAGGCCAAGGATGTTGACACAGCCTTGGAATACTTTACCGATAAGTTCAATGGTATCTGTGACATCTATGCTCCACTAAGGAAAAGGAAAGTCAGGGGAACCACTAATGGGTGGATCACCCCGGACCTCCTTGATGAAATGAGGGCTAGAGACAACTTGTGGTATTAGGTGAAGAGCTCTTACAATAGCTCTGACTTTCAGAATTATATGGCAGCAAGGAACAGGTGCACACACCTAGCCAGGCTTGCTCAGGCTAAATACTGTAAAGACAGACTGGACAGGAATGGGGTAATGGAAAAAGGTTCTGGGAGAACTTAAGGGAACTCATGGGAAAAGAAGATAGGAAACACCCTACTATGCTTAACTTGAATGGATCCCAGATGTTGGACTCCCTAGCCATTGCCGAGGCTTTCAATTCAGCATTCACTGATCTCAGCACCTTCCTACCTCCTGACTACTTAAACTCCTCAGTATCAACCCAGCCAGCACCAACAACTAAACTTAATTGCCCAAAATTCTATTCTAAGCGTATCTCTGTTAAGGTGGCTAGAAAGTACGTGCAAAGGGTACTCAGTAAAACCAGACAGAGCAGTGATGGTATTGACATGAAGCTGTTGGCCTTGACTCTCAATGAGGTCATCACTCCCATTTCCAAAATCTTCAACAAATCTCTTGCCTTGGCAGCATTCCCAACTGCCTGGAAGCAGGCTTAGTGACCCCAGTGCATACAAGTGGAGAACACTCCAATGTTATAAAATACCGGCCTATTTCTTTCCTATCCCCACTCTCCAAAGCACTTGAGAGAATTGTAGCAGACCAGATTTCTGAATACTTTCAAAAGTATGATCGTCAATGCCCCCAACAACATGGCTTCCAGAAGAACCATAACATCACCACAGCTCTCGTGGATTTCTCCGACTATGTTCACAAGGCAATGGAGGAAGGCAAATTTGTGGGATCTGTCTTTATAGATCTCACAAAAGCCTTCAGCACTGTCAATCATCCGATCATCTTGGAACAAATGCTGTCCGTGGGACTGTCTGTGGATGCAGTTCACTGGTTCAATGATTAGCTGTCTCACATGACCCAGATGGTCAAGATTGGTTCCACTACTTCCACATCTATGGATGTTCCTACTGGAGTACCCCAGGAGTCCATACTGGGGCCTTTGCTATTCAGCCTGTTCCTAAATAACCTACCAACAGCCTGCAACAGTAAAATAATTCTTTATGCAGATGATGCTCTCATACTGGGCAGTAACATTTATCATCACCATCTTCAAAAGGAACTTCAGCCGACCTTCAGCCTTCTTGAGGATTGGTTCAGGGAGCAGAAGCTACTACTTAACTACAAGAAGGCAAAAACTATGCTGATCTCAAGCCACCGGCTCAAGATAAAGCAGCCAGTTCTGTCTATCCTCAATAATCGAGGCACCCCACTGGAACAGGTACACTCTTTTAAGTAACTGGGGGTCTCCATCAATGATATTCACTCCTTCACCCAACATATTGACCAGGTGGTAAAAGCGGTCCACATTAAATTGGGCATTCTCCACAGACATAAAAAATGCCTGACACCATCGTCCCTTCGTCTATTAGTCTCCAGCTCTATCCTGTCTATTATCGATCATGATTTGGTCGTGTATGGTTCGGCTTCAGACACTGCTCTTAAACGTGTTGAGACTGCCCTTAACAAAGCATGTAGACTCACTCTAGGGGCCGTACAAAACTAGTCTGTTAAGTGCACACTCGGTAAGTGCACATTGGAGTAAAATGCAGTTTCACAGTTCACCAACACCTCTCTTCCTAAGCAGTGATTCAGAGTCAAGAAATATTACTAACTCTATAGCATTCAGCTATCACTTGCAAGTGTAATAAGTCAATTAATTTTTTGGGGTCTACAGCCAATAGATACATTGCAGATGGATGATGGCCTTTTTTTTTCCTGATAGCTTTGTTTTTCATAATGTTATTTGCTAATGCTGCACAGCAGTAGATTTTAACATTTGTAACACTGTAAGTATACTGCTATGATACCAAAATGTGGAATGCCATTACAGTGTCAGGTCATGGTTATTTTCTCTGTGTTACTTTGTAAACATAGGATCATGGATAAATGCACTCTCCGCTGAAAGGCACATTGTCACGCTGCAAATTGGATGAGCATTTCAGCAGATTCCACAGTAATAACTACTTTCAAGGATGTATGTGTGTTCATAGTACACATGAAGAATATGTATTTGGACCCGAATACTTGTTGTCCCAGCAGCAGGATGGAGCAACAGTCCAGTACTGTGTACTGGTCTACAATCTGTTTTGAGGTTATTTCTTTCATGCAACACAACTGATGTGCTAAGTGCATTGCAACTCTCCAAGGAATGTGATCACCATGGTTTAATTTTGTATGTTCGTATCCAGTAGACTGCTTTAAAAGGGACTGGGACAGGGCAAGGGGGAGGGTAAATGGAGGGAAGGGTGGGAGGGAGGGCAGCTGAAAAATCAGGGGATGCTAGCTGCACATTCGAGCAGACTTGAGAAACCTCATATGTCGTAATTCATCACCTAGGTGCCGAAAGGTCAATCGTTGTGTGTTAGCATGTCTCCCAATGCACCCAAGGAATGTATTGTGTGGCATTCAATGTATTCGGTGCACAGGGTTACTGCTTAGTTAATACATTGACTTGCATAGCTTCCACAATAGATTGTCTATGTGTGTACTAGTTAACAAAACTGTATTTGTGTAATGAACACTGCTAACAGCAAAATCTCTCTCTACGTTGCTAGATACCGACAGCTATATAACAAAATGAGCTGTCAATGGATGGTCGTGGCAAAGAAGGAAAGAAAGGAGTATGGTTACATCCCACAGATGATGTCTGAAGTACTGTACCGACTGACATATAAAAAAAACATTAACACGTGGTCAACACTGTGTCCAGAAGACCCATGCCGCATTCAGGCCAACATAGCTGCAGTACCTCCACCTCACACAAAAACTCTCATTGAACAGCATGGGTCACGCTTTGGACTGTGATGACCACCCTTTGTAGTGGATGGCATTATTATCATATTATTATTGACTGAGCAATCTGAACAGTGATGGACCAGATACGTGACTCTTGATGTTGACACAGCTGTGCAGTACACAGCAGGACAGTGTTCAAGATGTATGTATGGTTGTACTCACTCACCGTATGTAAATGGTGTTGCAAGACTGAAATGACCACGCTGCACAATGAGCCTGCCCTTTTGTATCCCAACAGTAACTTTGCTGTCTACGCAGTGTTTGTTATCTAAAGGTCTCTTCAGCCAGAGGGACTACAGTAGCAGGAACAAAACGGAGGACAATTCATTAATGAACACAACAAATAAGAGTTTCATGCATTTCCAACAACATTTGAGAATGGCCACTGGGCATAATTAGTCTAATCATATTACACTGGTGCATCAACTCACTATACCACCCAAGGCCATCGTCCCATGGGTGCACATTTCCTCCGTGTGCACTTCACAGGGTACTTAATTCACACATATAGACAAAACAATTGTCACCCCATGATGTCAACAGGCTTTATCGAGACTACGTCAGTGCAGAGTTGTTTTGAGACATGTCATATTCTGTACCAGTACCTGTTGCCCATTACATGACATCCAGAAATATTTCTTATTCTTGCATAAAACTGTGTAGACTCATGTGATGGGACACACAGATTCTGAAGTGCAAGTGTTTGCCACCCATCAATGGTCTATGTAATATTGTATAGCCTGTATTTGTTATCTGACATTGAGTACCATATCCTGTAATGATAACATCTAATTATTGATGAAGTAACATGCCATGTTTTTCATCAGAGCGTTACATGATCCATGGAAAAATGCATTCATTGGTACCCCTTCTTGCATCATGAAATCAATTTGAAGTTTATGTTGTTGAAGGTGATAGAGGTGGTCCATTGGTGGTAACCAGCAGTGGTTTGTTTTCTCCTGACCTGAAATACAATGCCAGTCTTGTGAGGCAAATCTTTCTGGCATCACAAGACAAGATGTCCATTGGTACCTTTTTTGGGCCATTGTTTCAAAAATTTAAATACAATGTTTAAATGCAAGTAATGAAGCAACTGCACAGCAGCAACAAGCCCTCAGAAGAATAGAGAGGCACAAAAGTTGGCTTTTTAATGACAAATGAGTGATAGCCTATGACAGGGTAGATGATTATAAGTACTGCATGCATGGCTATGATGCAATTTGATGCACACGGTAATGCTGTGTGCACTCATGAAGTCCCCGTTGAAGGTGTGCGCACCGGTTGTAAAGTAATAAAATCGGTGTATCCTGTTTATGTGAAAAGTTGACTAGAACAATTACATGACAAGTCACATTTCACTGTTTCTTCAACTGATTGGTTTACCATTATACAGTTGGCTGTTTAATGTGTACACTGAGTATTCATTGATGTATGTCAGTTGTGATAACCGAGTACACAGGCATAACATCGATGGTCATTTTTTGAGTGTCAGCTCAGAGTTAGAGACATAAACTATAAAATTTGAACTCTGAATGAGAGTTGATCTTTGTTTCAAATGCAGATGGCAGTGTAAGCACTTTGTGTGGCCAGCCCATCATTAGCATGAAAAATAATGTTGGGGACATGAAAGGAAGGAACCATGTAATGTGACTTGTACTGCAATGCATTCACCTATGAACAAGCACAATACAAATCTGGTAGTGGCACAGTTTCAGTAGCATCGCCCTGACTCAAGATGAATGAAGGTACAGAGCAAGAAAGAGAGAGGAGAGAGAGAGAGAGATGCAGAAGGAACCTGCAAATGGCATTACAAAGTTAGAGTAGCTGTTGTGTCTTTGCTTTATATTGAGTGGCAACATGAAGGCCCTTTCACTTCACATCACTGACACCACCCAACGTTGAAGTATTTGTTAAGTCTAGATAGACAAGTAAGGAGACAGAAAATGTGCAAGACACATAGAGAGAGAAAGCCACAGGTACCACTTAACCACTCTGTACTTTGGCAAACATTGAACACATGCTGTCTTATTTATAGACTGAACAATCAATTGTCCTACATCAGTTAGGGACACAGTTAACAGCATATGTTTGGCACACACTGGTTAACATAAGGTGAGAAGTAATGTCAGAGATAGTTTGAGGAGGTGTAGAGAACCAAGTCATCAGCGTAGAGTAAGGTGCAATAGTTGGAGGGTATGGTAGGTAGATTGTGCATAAATATAGAAAAGAGCAGGCACTCAAGAATATAACCTTGTGGTACACCAGTGGATAGAGTGGATAGAGTGTCAGGGGAGTAGAGGACTCTACAGTCAGACTGGGTGCAATTGTGCATGTAGCTGGAGAACCAGACAATGGTAGACTGGGACTCACCAAGTGAGCCTAGCTTATGATAGAGCAGTAAATGATTGAACGAGTAGAATGCCATCGATAAATCAATGAAATCAATGAAAACAGTATTTCCATCTATTCGTGCACCAGTACAACTGTGCCCTACAACAGGGTGCCAAAATCCATGAATTGCCACCACGTCCCAGATGTCTGGCCCCCTGGAGTTAGAATTCATAGTTAGGTGTGGTGTGGGGGGCATAGCCACCCACTCGGGGGACGAGTGTGGCACAGCCCACCACCTTAAAATTGGGATTCAAACTAGAATCCCTGTCACCCTAATGATGGGTGAACTCAGACGTGCTGTCCAATGGTGAAACATAAAATGGCAATAGAAGTGCTGTGGCTGGTCTGAAGCTGTGCTGTGCAGAAGATAACAGGCCATAGTTGACTACGAAGTCAGACACCTGACAATGTATTTGCTTCTTCGGAAGCATATTGCAGGTTCAACATTACTGTTATAGGATAGTAGATCATTGTGCTTTTGGGTCAACTTTTTTATAGACTGGTATAACCCTAGCATTTTCCCAGGACAGGGGCATAATGCCATAGGTAATGGAGAGGTCAAAAAGGAGAAAAATAAGGGTAGCAAGAATGGATGTGCCAAGTTTGAGAATTGTAGGTTCCAGCCAAGCACGACCAGTGCTGGCATGTGAAGACATAGTGTTGTGGATTCATAGACCATCTGTACTAGAGACAGGATTGAGAAAAAAGGAGGAGGGGAGTTGCAGGAGAAGGCCTGTGGAGGGATGGACAGATGGAATTGGTGTGTTGGAGGTCAAGGTGGAAGGGGTGGTAGTAAGTAATGAGTTACAGGTGTTGGCAATGGTGTAGGGGTTGTTACAGGGGACATTATCAATTAGCATGTCATGGGTGGCTTGTGAAGCATTTTTAACCAGAATGTGGTTGATATGTGCCCAATACCTTTTTGGGTTACAGGCAGAGACATGGGAAAATCTCTATAATTGCTATTGGCAGCACGGATTGCTTTCTTGAATGATTTCCTAAGGGAGTGATGGGTGACTTAGTCAGAAAGATGGAAGGAGGCTTTTCACCTGGCTCAGTGCTTGTCATGGGATTTAAGCAAGTGGAGAAGAGGGCTAGTAAACCATCTCTTGGGAAGGCACCCAACCCTGTGCCTAATGTAAGGAATGTGCTTAGACTGCAGGTATCACAAAGAGTTGGAGAAATACTCCAATGCCAGGTCAGTGTTGTCTGTGGTTAAAAGGGGAGAGCAGTCAACCGGCTAGAGATCCAATAAAAGCCATGGGATGATGATGAAAGC
The DNA here is from genome assembly GCA_016271365.2 of Neoceratodus forsteri. NCBI lineage: Eukaryota > Metazoa > Chordata > Ceratodontiformes > Ceratodontidae > Neoceratodus > Neoceratodus forsteri. Next base: position 781,728,176 of record CM057458.1, on the reverse strand, counting down.
CATGGGATGGAAGGCAGTGAAGTCAGCCACAGAGGTAATTTTTGGCAGGTATGAAGGGGGGCAGGTGTACCAGAAACAAGCTACCAGAGAATGGTCACTATTGTTGCCAGGCTGCACAGTAACAGAGGAGATACTGTCTAGCCTGTTGGTGAGGACCCATTCAAGTTGTGTGTAGCTAGTGCTGCAGCAGGAAAGCATGTTAGGTTCAGTGACAAGGTGAGATAGTTTGACTTTGGCAATGTTACAGTGGACGATACGGGAGCTTAGGATGAGCCAATCCTGATTTAAGTCACACTGGCAAAGTATTTCCTTTTTTTTGGGAGGAATGGGGTAGGAATTGCAGGAACTCCTAATGTCCATGTTTGCTGGATAATGGAGAAATGTAGGAACATACAATGTGCAGCTTCTTGGTATTGAATAACAGAATCAGGGCATGAAGCACCTCACAGGATGCCAGTAGGAACAAGATAGAAGGGTCAAGTTGAGATGAAACTTAGAAAAAAGTGTCAGGCCACCACCCATTATGGAAGATGCACGATCAACACAGATCGTGTTCTAGCCATGAAAGGGCACACAGAGAGTTGTGTTGAAAAGGCCTACCACAGGGGTTGGTAAGTTGAGACAAGGTGGGATGGTAAGGTAATTGGAGGGATTCCATATAGAAAGTGGGTGAATCTGATAATCAGGCATCAATCAGTGGCAGCCACAAAGTTCAACAATATATAAAACTCAATTCTGGCAAGATTAGTTACCTAAAAAAGGCAGTAATATAGTGGGTAACACGCAGTTATATAAACACGCAATTACGAACATAACAGAAAACATGAAGCAGCAGAGAGCTTTGGGTATACATGTGTTGATGGCATGCACCTTTTTTTTTGTTTTAATTTCTATTTATTTCTCCCTACTGCCTGCCAGCCCTGACCCTTCGGGGCATCCAAAGAGTCATCCCCCTGCCTGTTGCCCACCTGGACCTACCTCTCGATCCTCCAGAGAACTTTGGTCCCCCCCCCGAGTGAGGAGGAGGTGGGATGCCTTCACCCCGATAATCCTTCATTTTGTCAGATCAAGGAGGTTGTCAGGTGAGCAGGGCACATTGGAGGCATGCTCCAGGAAACTCATCTTCCCGGATCCGGCAGGTATGTTTTTCCTCTTTACTCCCTCCTCTACAGCATGTGCCCCCTTGACGTCAAGGCGCCAAGCGCTGACGTCCATGCTTTATAGCGGACACCATTCCCCTATGAAAGGGGACTTGCAGTACTCCGAGCCTCTGCTCAGAGTCAGGCAAGTGGGTGGGCTTCTGCCTCAACCCTCCCCGGAGAAGGCGAGCTGTCATGGGACACTGAAGCCTATCTCCCCCTGGCCGACCCACCAGCGACCCAATTGTTAACGGTAATAAGGGATCGGTTACAAATGAAGTACAGGACAGAGTACATTCACATAGAGGTTTACAAAGCTCAGCTTTCCTTACTGTTGATGCAAAAACTGGTGGAGGTGCTATAGTCATTGTTAACGTCGCTGTGTGTTATTGCAACACTGTATAATGTATGAGAACAAACATTTGTAAGCTATTGCAATTTTTCCTTAATGAAAACAAATGTGAAATAATGTAATAAAATTGACATACAAAGAAGAAACATCCACAGTTAATTTGTGTCAGCAATGACATGTCAGCAACAGATCATTACAGTGTGCATAGACACACCGTAGCTGCAACTGCGGAGACAGACATGGTGGTCCACCAGCTCACACATCACAGTGACCCTACAAACATGGAAACATGGAAATTGATGGCAGGTAAGGACTGCCAGGCTCACCAAGTCTGACCCTTTCCATACTGACTGTATGAGCTACAGATCATATTAGATCTGTAGCCTACCTCCTGCATTCAACCACTAGTTTAGCACTGTGCCAGTCACATGCATTCTCTCTCTCTCTCTCTCTCTCTCTCTCTCTCTCTCTCTCTCTCTCCAACAACTGTTTCTTTGCCCACCAACTCCTCTGGTTGGCTATTCCATGCATCCAATACCATTTACCCCATCTTCACCCATCCAGCCACATATTGTGACCCACTTGTTCTTCTACATTGACTTTGCTGAAAGATACTGTTTCATTCCCCTTCTTTGGACAGCCTCCCCACTGTAGATGTCTGTTAGGAGATGCAGTCAAGAGAACTGCACCCACTACTCTAGATTAGGCTTCACCAACAGTATGTACAACTCCATCACCATATAGTGTTTTCTACTGATGATACATCTTGCAACGCACCAGAGCATTCCACCCACTGTCCTCTCCACCTTCTCACACTGATTGGCTACTTTTAGATCATCTGTTGTGACTGACCACAAGATCCCTTTTCATTTTGGTTGTTGTCAGTACCTCAAACCCTTTTCCTTATGTACTGCTCCCCTGGGTTTGTGTTCTGTAAGTGTATGAATTTGCACATATTGGTGTTGAATCCAAGCTGCCTCACTGTTTCACACTCCTCCAACTTTCCTTATTCTCTCCGCATGCACTCCACCCCCGATGTAGTGTCAAATCAATTGCAGAGCTAGGTGTCAGTTGCAAAGAGGAATTTTTTTCCCTTAAACTCAATATGCAATGTCTCATGTAAAGATATTGACAACATCAGTCCAAACACCGAAACGTATGCCACCACACTGTTTACCCACTTCCTTCAGATTGAACGCTGCTTACCAAAAAACTTGCAGTACTGTTAGTAGGCAAATTTCAGACACAGTGTACCACTTTGGTACTTTCTTCCAGATTCAACAACTCATTTTACAACCACATATGTGTTGGACTGTGACACATGCCTTTCTAAATTTTTGATATGCCTCGTCAAACGTGTCAACTATGGTCCAGTGAAAATCACAAAGTGTGGTGTAGTTTAGGGATTAAGACTGTCTAGGAACATGAAGGCAAAGGTCTTAGATTGTTGAATGATGGAGCAGGTCAAAATCGGGAGTAATATAAAAGGGGCATTTGAGAAAAGTGTGACAGGAGGCTGAACTGAGGAGTAGTGAGAACAACTGAAGGTAGCTGTACAGAATGTGATGAGATGAATGCATCATGTTGGTAAATACTGTAAGGACAATCAGTGAAGGAAACCGGTGTGCTTCTCGAGAGAGGTGGGAGACAAGGTAAAGGCAAAATGTGCAGATCGCAGGGCCTATATTCGAAAACTGAAAAGTATGAGCACAGGGAGGTGTATCAAAGGATGATAAGAGAAGAATTGAAGGCATTTAGGAGAGCAATGGTGCATAATTAAAAAGATTATCTCAGACATTCAAGAATGGTTATAATGCTTTCCACTGTTAGATTACTGAATAAAGGAAGGAGGGGTTGTAAGGCTCAGTGGCTATATACCATAGGATACTTGTAGTTGAGGGGGGAATGGAAAAGGTGGAAATATGGAAAAAAGCTTCTGTTCAGTATACACCACAGAGGTGGTGGGAAAGCAACCACAAGTGGGTAACAGACATGAGTTATGATGTAGTAATAAAAACATGTCCATCGACAGTGGAGCTATTCCACGACGTGCTCACAAAACTGACCGTGGACAAAGCACTGGGATTAGATGGCATACAATAGTAAGAGTGTTGCGTGTAGAGATAGCTGTGCCTCTGGCAGCACTGATCATGGAGTCACTCAACACAGAAGTGGTTACAGACTACTGGAAGAGGGCACATGTAATCCCTCTACATTAAAGTGCTAGTAGGGAGGAAGAATTGAAGTATCGGGCAGTGAGCTTCACCCAAGTAGTGGGTAAGAACATGGAGGCACTGCTTAAAGAAAGAACAGTGGCACACTTTGTAGCCTGCTGCGCCAATGATCGAGGCAGCATTGATTTACAGCTGGAAGTTCATCTCAGATAAATCGAATAGATTGTAAGACTTGCTGACAAGTCAATTATAATGTGGCAGTGGGGGGCATTTGACATTGGCTACCCCAATTCCAGCAATGAGTTCAACACCATCACACATAAAAGGCTGATCAACAAAATGAGTAGTCTGGTTATGGAGCACCATGATTTAAACTGGGTTTGGAAACGGATATTGGACCTGAATCAGAGGGTGGTGATACATGGAATCCAATTAGATATGAGTGGGTGGTGAGAAGCGGGTAATCACATAGATAAGTCCTTGGCATAGTCACATTTTATGGCTTAATTAGGCACATCATGGTAGGAGTAGATGGAATGGCCTCCCTGTTTGCAGATGAGACTAAGATCTGCAACTCAATCGATACTCTGGAAGAGGTATTGAGGTAGTGGAGTGACTGGTAGATGATTTTAAGAATGGTCTGAAGTTAGGAAAGTAATTTAGAATACTATGACATGCAAAATAATGCACCTGGGTTGAAGGAAAACATGGGAAGGGAGAGCCATAGGATGCAGTTGAGGGTCTGACTGTCACCAACTAAAATAGTAAAATGGGGGTTAACATGTCTGATAACCTAAGGATGTCTAAGCTGAGTACAAAGGCTGCCAGGAGGGCCAGTGGCATGCTGGTGTGCATTGGCAGAGGTATCAGTCGCAGAAGATAGGTGGTAGCGATGTCATTGTACAAAATGCTAGTGAGGCCTCATCTAAACCACATAGAGTACTGCATGTAATTCTGAATGCTGCACCTTCATAAGGACATTGACAGGGTGGAGGCGCTCCTAGGAAGGGTGACTAAGATGGTACAGATGGATTAACAGAAACAGAGTATAATTGATACAGCGGCAGTAAACAAAAATGGCACATTGGCTGCACTCGAGACCATATGCAGAAAGAAGAAAAGTCATCAGTTGGTTTACTGCGTCACAAAGAAGGAAAATGGTGGATATGATCAATACGTAATCAAACCTTGAGGACTGTCATTAGCCGATGGATACATACATTGTTCACTTGCATTGATCTTGGATACAAACCAGACTCACTGGCTGGGTCTCTAAGTAAAAACAATACTATCCTTCACGGGCACCTGGTGCAAGTATTGGTCACTGGCAGTTGCTCTAGATTCTTATCATGGTCAATGTCACATGCTGTGGATAGTATCCCATGCCACTGGCATAGAATCTATGCACAAACACTCATCACTAGCTTGGACTCTGAATACAACACCTAGTATCCATCAGTGGCCACAGATAAAAAAAACGGCTTACTGGCGTAGGCCATGGATATTAACTGGTATCACTGGCATTAACAGGCTTCAGTTCCTAGGTTCATGAAACAAATACTAGTTACTGGCAAAACATTGTAACATGGTAACTGATGGCAGTTAAGGACAGATTTGGCTGCCTAGTCTTCCTGTATTCCCTTGCTGCCTCTGTTGCTGGTGACACTACTTGTTGAATAGTTTTAGACTTGTTTCCCTTGCTACTTCACATATGCCTGTCACATGCATGCTCAACTCAACTACACAAGCACAACTCCCCCCCCATTATTGCCTCAACCACCAGAAGCAAACTTGTGTCACCATCATGGAATCGGGATACAAACCATGGTCACTGGTATGTGCATTGCATACAAACCACGGTCAACATCATGTGCCCAGGAAGAAAACTAAGGGTCACTGTCATGTGCACTGTATACAAACAGTGGTCAAAAATGTCAGCCACTAGATACAAGCAGTGGTCAGGGTCATGTGTTCTGGATACAAACCATCATCACTGACATGGTCTATACATACCAACAAGCATCATGGACAGTTGCACACTGCACAGATGATCGACACTGGCATGGTCCGGAGAGACCACCCTGAGATACTGTACTTGGCACTAGTTACAAACCTATGGTACTGGTCCGGGCTTTGCAGACCATTGATTGTGATGCCAACAGTCATTATATTGCAGTATCCCCTCCCTCCACCCCCTTCCTGTGACCTTCCACATCACACTGTGCCATCTTCTTTTGAAGCAGCCCACTATTGCACTGGAAACCACTTTCTCTGGCAGTGAGTTCAGCTCCAAAACTGACCTCTCCATCAAAAAATGTTGGCGCATTTTCCTCCACTACCTAATCCCTTTCAATTTCAGATGGTGCCCTTGAGTGTCCATCACCCTCCTTAATTTGAACGGGGCACTCAGTGCCCATGTTATATATTCCTCTCATGTACTTGAAGTTCTCAATCACATAGCCCCCATCCTAATGTCATTCTTCAGGTATGGTCACCAGAACTGAGTGCAGTACTCCAAGAGTGGTCTAACCACTGACCTGTTTTGAGGCCTGATTGCCACACTACTAATACAGGATACACCTCTGGCAATTCAGCCCAGCATCATGTTGGCCTTTGCTGCTGCGTATCTGCACTGTGCCGAGTTGTTCATTGAATGTGTAATGATAATACACAGATACTTCTCTTATGCATTGTATGCTTGAATTCCCCCCCCATCTGGTAACTTCTCCTTTTTGATATGTTTTTTTGGCAAAAATGTAGCCTCTGGCTTTTCTTGGCATTGAAGACCTGGTGCCAAGTATATGACCAGGCCTTCAATTGTGCCTGATCATCTTGCAACCTCCTCTACCCTTCTAAATCAGCAACACCTGCCACAGTTCTAAATCATCCACCACTGCTCTCATCTTAGTGTTGTCTGCTAACAAACTGATCTTGCTCTTGATGCCTTTTGAGATGTCTGCTATGAAGATCCTAAACACCGGCATCAGTACAGAGACCTGTGACTCAGCATTTGTCACTGTTCTGTAGATGAGAGCACCTCTCCCATTACAATCCTCAATTAGCTTCCTTGCATCCAGTTCACTATCCATTCCACCATCTTCACACTCACTGCTGTGCCTTCCTGCATACTCCATAGGCTCCCATGCAGCACCAAATGGAAAGCAGTACTGCGGTCCATGTACAGGACATCCAGTATATGGCCCATGCCCAATTGCCTGGTTAAACAGTCATTGTACTCCACAGAGACAAAACCCATGCTGTCTGGTGTCCTACAGCCCATTAGGCCCTATGACAGAAACAAGCCTGTCCTACCAGATTGCACACATCAGCTTTAATGAAATGGATGCAGGTATTGATGGTCCTTTGTTTCCTGGCTCCTCCATTGGTCTGCTCCAGGGAATGGGTACACCATACATAATCCTATGTTCCAGGGGCACACTTCCCAAGTCAATGGCGGCCCTGAACAGGTCTGTCAAGGCTTCTGCCATGACTTCTGCCAGCTCCTTTATCACCCTGTGATGTATTCCATCTCACACAATTGCCTTGTCCACCCTCAAGCACTCCAATACCATGCCCATTGTGATTTCCACGTTTGACACCTCCTCCACCCCCTGCCCAACCTCCTGCTCCCTTGGGTATAGAATCTCATTTCTCTTTAGTAAATTCTAAGCAGAACTACAGTACTTCTTTGATGCTTCCGCCTGTTCTACTCCTGTTTCCACCCACCTCAGTCCAACTTAATCATCTCTGTCTGGTTATTACAACTCCTTTTCTCCCTGTTTGACCCAAAGAAGTCCTTCGCCTCAACTCTAATGGCCAGTGGTAGCCAGAGTTCAGTGGGTGCCTTGTCTGCACTGACTGTCCTCATCACCTCTCTCAACTCCTTCTGGTATTCCCTCATCTTCACTCCTCCCTGTTGTTTTGTACCTTCTAGAAGAGTCTCTTTTTTTCCTTACTTTTTCCATGAACCCCAAATCAACCAGATAGGCTTCTTGACCATAGCCCTCATACTGTGGACTCTTGGACAAAATGTGGTGGGCTACTCCAATCCAAGTGTAATAACCTAGCACTTATGGTTAATGTTCATATTAGGATGGATCACGGCAAGATACACCCATACTATTTCCCTCAAGCTCCAGAAGTTGGTCCTCCAGATGTATACTGCCTGTGTGTCTGTCCCTACTCCACCCTTCCACATTTGTATTGTGCACTACACTGAGTTGGGAATCACTTCAAGCCAACAGTTCTTTGACCCACAATTCCATCACAAATTCATCATTTGCCAGTACAAGGTCTTGGGTGTTCCCAAACTTGGTCAGCTAGTTGATCATCCACAAGAGGAAGCTGTCCTGGAAGAAGTCCAGAAGTACCTGCTCCCTCCTACTAGTGGTTGCTTATGGTAACACAATCCACTCCCAGAAAGGTAAAGTCAGCCACAGTCACCATGCTGAACCTCCCAATGTCCGTTATGATCTGTTCCACTAGCTCACTGTCTAATTCCTCAGTCTCAGACAGTGGCCTTCACACCACTCTCCCACCATGAAAGTCCTATTTCTTGAGTCCTGGAGTGGCTCACACAATGCCTCCATGCCACCATCCTCCCCTTCCTCCATGACACACTTCAGTCCTTTGCTCCAATACTGCGTCACACTCACTTCTTTCCCTTTTACCCTGTCCTACAAAAATATCCTGTACCCTGTCTCTGCTAGCTCACAATCATGATAATGGGTGGCCTATGTGTAGGTGCTGGCAGCCATGTCCACCACAACATATGCCCTGAGAGCATATAACTCTGCTGTTTTTTTTCTCTTGATTCCTAGTATTCAGCACTACCACCCTACACCCCTCGTCCTTACCTAGTTTTCCTACTGGCCCTGTCTTTCTAGCACCCCCTCTTGCCCTCTCCCTAAGTTCCTTGCTGCTGGCATGGGGGGAGAACCTTGGTCAGGTTTTCTCTCCAAGGGATCCTGTATGAATGCTGCCCACCTGCCATCTCCCAGCTCCTTTCCTCTCATTTAAATTCTCATTGTTTGCTAATTATTTCACCAGTTTCTGTTCAACACCCTCCTTCCCTACTCACGCAAGTCACTGGCATGGGTGTGGTTGAAAAAGACCGGTGCATGACATGGACTATGGAGACAAACATGGGTCAATGGAATACGTGGACAGTTAGTATGGACACAGACACAGCTATCTGGAAATGGATACAAAAACAAGGGGAATGGCAGTGTACACTGCGTACAAACTGTAGTCAATAGCATGTGCTCTGGATACAAGTCACTGGCATAGATTCTGGATACATGTAAAAGTTGGTGCAAGTCACCATGTGTCCACATCATCCATCAACTGATAATTAGCCAAGGCTAGAGAAAAACATACCCCTACAGTATGGTAATGACCACGTTACAGTGTTACATTATGAGGATATGTGTGTATATGGAAACAAAGATTGTCATTGCATGTTATATATGTTGGACTGCATCTGTCATGTACATACAGTATACCCAAACAAGAAACACAACTCTGAGTTCTGCAGCAACAGACATTAAACATACATGTGCTCAGCATACATCACCTAGTGGCCAGTTCAGAATAGCCATGTTCCACCACACCCCATGTAATTCTGTGCTTGCAAACAAACTAACTTCAGCAACTTTGAATACCCTTTGTGCCAGTGCATAACTGTTACTTATGTAGTACACATGTATAAAGATCCTTGTAGTCTGCTTTCTTATGTTGGGCTAACTGTCGTTCTTGACTGATATCTGTGCTTATAACACACATTACTCTTCTTCCAGAAGCCCTTGAACTCCACAGACCTTGTAGTCCATCATTGTGTGGCGCACCTTAAGGTGGCTTATAATCATCCATCAGAAGTTGACCCTGATACTGTTTACACATTACAAAACATGTGACTGCAGTAGTAACAATGATCTACAAGCCTGATAATAAAAATGTTATTACTTGTATACTTCACACCATTTTTATGGCATAAGGCATGAATTCAATAAAAACAGAATAGTAAAAGTGACATCATGATCATATGCTGTTGTAATGAAACAGCTATCACACACAAGGAGAAAATATTGCAGTCACACGTTAACCATGACATTACATTCGAAGAGTACCAGAGTCACCGCATCAAAGAATTAGGTTTATATTGTGGCATAACATGTGCATATACATTGTGTGGTTTTGCTAGCTAAATGTCAATTTGTCCAGCAGTGTAATGTTCTTCAACAATTGGCGACATTGAAAAAAGGCTGGCAACACTGTTGACAAGGTTGAACAGTTGGCAATGGCAGATCAAAATCAGTTTACACAATACAATCTGGTCAAAATCCTGTATAGTGGCCAGATGGATCAGGGCAGAGATTGCGAATGAGCCAAACACAGCAGCTGGGTACTGGCACATGGACACTGTGCCCAAGGTGACCCAATCTCCATAATATGTAGTGTCGATATGCTGTATGTCATCAGGAATAATTAACATCTGGATCAGGGGGAAAGCAAAGATGTATTGGTATGATGCAGACATTGTTAGAACAGCAGGATCAAACACAAGTTGATTCATCTTCTGTAAGCAAATGAAACAGACAAATTACGATGACTGTAGTGGCAAGATTTGGATGCTGGTTTTAAATCTAAGAACTCCACTTCACAACTGTGTGGTTGGTTACATAGTACCACTGAGTCACAAATGGTGAGGTGAAAGCAGAACTGCAAAAAGAAGGAAGTAAGACCATGAGTGCACCATATGTCTATGCAATCTGACAATAATTAAGTGCATCAAAAAAGTAATGTAAAATTGACCATAATGAGATAGGAAATATTTGTTGCATACTTTGCCTTCAATTCCATTGTGCTTTTCATAGTAATTAAGTACTATGCTATGTTTTGACATTTTTGTGATTGCACAAGCTAGCAAGTTTTTGGGTGCCCTCAAATCTAAATGGTGATTCTATACACGCACCAGTTACTTTACGTGTGATGTTAATCAGGATAAGACAATCAATGACATCAATAACTCCCATTCCCTGCTATGTATCTAAATGGCCAGAAAAGGTGTTTGTGATGTCATAGAATGTGCCGGTAGTAGTACAAACAGCTTCAGGTGAGTTATGAAGGAAACAAAGTTAGATTACGAATTGTAACAAAAAGGAAAAAAAACAGAGCAGATTAATAGGCACCCAATAAAAAGTGGACAGCAGTGATTGCAGTGGGGTGGAAACTGTCTATTATACCCTTTAAAAGGTAACTGGACACATACTAGAACATTATTTTTCTTGTAGTACAGCAGTACACAGAGCAGTGACAGTGGAGTTCCACACTCATCAGCACCCATGGTCTCAAACTCTAACCTAACACATACACGCAAGTCACGCATAAGGAAATTTGGAAACACACTTGCAACCACAGACTGTGTGGTGAAAGTAAAGCTTATAAGCAAACAGAACTGGGTATAATTTTGATGGGCAAAAGGAAAGGGACAGTTAGTATGGCATAAAGTTGTGACAATGGACTGTGCCTTGCACTGAAAGCGTACTGATAAATAAATACCCATGCTGTGATACGTGGGATTGTTTGACACCACATGTGCAAAAGTCAGTGTTATACTTAATCAATTGCTGTGTAGCAGCATAGTCACTATAGACAAAGATTTCTGGCTATGGTAAAAGGATGGATATCCAAGCATATTTAGCCATGAACAACATGTAATTCACATGCACAAGATCAGCTGAAGTAGTCTGGCTAAAGCTGGACAACACACCATGTCTATGGCTTACTTTATTTTAGCTTCTATCTGGTGGCATAACTGTACTTAACTGCTCATCCATTTGTAAATGTGTTGTCACGCTGTCAGCACTCTATTAGAGATGACAACATCGTAATATGCAATATAGGGAATGGTAACACTCTATATGCCCATTAAGGATGGCATATATTACCCATAATTATTGATTCTTGTAGTTATGTATTTAGTTGTTGTTGACCTACAAATATCTTTTGTTCAGTTGACAGATGCCAAGGGGACAGCAAGTGTCCAAAACTTATCACAAAACACAATCAAGGAATCTAGGCTAACAACACTACATTTACACAAGAGAGAATCCAGGAGTAACTGCGAAACATGAAAGTTGACATGACAAAGGGGACATAGTGGATTTAGAACAGAATAAAAACTGAGATCAGAGTAGTTCTGTTGGTGCATCTGACTACCCAATTCTATGGATGACTGGAGTGTGGTGAATTCACTGAAGATTGTAGTTTGTCAAACCACATCCCTTTCCACAAAAGAGAAAGACACACACAAAGTAGTCTACCAGACCTCCACAGTGGGGAAAACAATGGAGGGAATCTAAAATTAAAGTATAGTGTCATTTCTGTTAGCGTGGTGGGCACAGAATCAAAGGAAGCATGCATTCTCAGGGAGATGGTCATTGTAAACAAATCTTATCTATTTTGTTGACTGGGTAGAAAGGTAGATAGATCGTGGAAGGGTAGTGGATGTGGTCTTCTTAGACTTCATAAAGGCCCTTGATACTGTCCCACATAGAAGTTTGGCAAACAAGTTATGCAGAATAGGCATAGGATGCAAGAAGGAAAAGTGGGCAACAAATTGGTTGAAGGACAGGACACAGAGAGTACTGGTAAATGTTGTTCACTGTGAGATGAGGGAGTAGACCAGCTGTGGGCCATAGGGATCTGTCCTGGGACCAGCCATCTTCAGTGTTGCAGAGCTGTTGAAGGGGACAGTTTGTGCAACTGCAGACTACCCCAAGAAATACACCATGGATGACACTGATGAGGGGATATATTGAAGGAGAAAGGACCAAAGCCAGTTGGAGGATTAGTCACAATTATGGAAGATTTGACTGAATGACAAGAAGTTCAAAGTGAAGCACTGGGGGTGCAGAAATTCCATAGAGAAATACACCAAATGGGAAATGAAGGTGATGGCAGCCAAAAGGCAGGAAATGAAATCAGGGATGCTCATAGCAGATGACATAAAGGGGACAAAATAATTATTAGAAGGCAGTGTGGAAAGAGAGATGGATGCAGGGGGTACCTATATGGAGCGGTAGCCCCAGCACAAATAAGGAGGTGTGTGTACCACTGCACATATTGCTGGTGAGACATCAGCTGGAGCACGGTGTCCAGTTCTGGAGACCACATCAACAAAAGAACATAGTCAGACTGGAATCAGTAGAGAGGATGGTGACAGAGATGTTGCAGTGCCTTCATGAAAACCATTCAGGGGAGAGGCTATGGTAACAAAATATATTTTCACTGGAAGACAGGAGAGAGAGGTGACAGATGATAGAAATGTTTTAGTTCCTCATGGGCATAAAGAATACACCAGGTGGCAGCATCATTCAAGTAAAGTAGATCTGCAAGAACAAATGGTCATGCAATGAAGTGAGAGTGGGTATGTTACAGGGACAACATGAGGAAGTTTTTTTTTGGTTTTTGTTTTATTGGTGGCCAAGAAAAGGTGATGGTTGTCACAAAAGAGGATTGGAAACTCAAGAGTGCATTCGACAGACATAAATGAACTCTAGCGACAAGATAGATATGGTAAGCTGCAGATCACTTAGAATTTGAGGTTTTAGACACAGACTTTGAAAATGGACAAATTAGATTGGACCAGCTGTCCCTATATGACATCAAATTCTATTTTTTTGTTTCCATCACACACCGGTAGTCAAACCAACAGTGGTGTACTAGTTAACAAAGCAGGGCAACAAAAGAATATACAGCCATAACTGAACTAAAAAAGCAGTTACTATATATACTTACCAATATCCGCAACATATACTCTTGATCGCTGTTGACATCAAGTGGCAGTTGATACACATGCACCACTGTGGCATATCAGTATCAGTCGGTCTTGCACTTTCCTCAGGGTCTGCACGCCAGCCACCTAGAATGTCAAACACTAGCTCCGGACTCTGCTGGGCCCTATTGAGGCACAGGTTATGAAGGTTGTCTATGTCCATCATGTTAATGTGGTCCTAGAATAAATAAACAGTAAGAATGAATCAAAACTGACAGAGGAATGTGATCTAACAAAGTACAATGACAAGCCACAAGTATGATAATCATTGTTGTGCAACTAAGCAAAAATTAAGATAGAGGCATAAAAAAGAATAGAGATGGGTGAAGGTAGCAAATTACATTGAACATAATTAGCTGATTTAATAAAATGTTATGCTGGATTCAAACTGATAAATTCCCTGCAAAACAACAACATTTCACATGCTTAAAATGAAGAATTCTGCCAAATAACGGCAGGGTTTCAACCTTTAAACTGTGAAATTAAGACCAGATCCTGGTGGTCTAGTGGTACATTCTGCACCACAATCCAGCAAGCAGATTTCCCTCCCTTACAGCAAGTCCCAAAAAAGAGTGCACTGGCACAGCTCTCCCCTCTCCCACACACCACTGGCAGCACACCTGATGTGAAGGAATGAGCACGTGTTGTGCTGCGCATGTGATCATTCATTCATATGAATTGGGTGGCAAGTTCCCTGGACCAGGGTAGGGTGGTGGATGTCTTCTTTCTAGACTTCAGCAAGGTGTTTGATTCTGTACCCCACAGTGGCCTGCTAGCTAAGCTGGGGGAAATGGGGGTTCAGAGGCAGATGATCAGGTGGATAGGGAATTGGCTTTCAGAGCGTATCCAGATGGTAGTGGTTGGAGGGATAGTCTCATCCCCAAGGAAGGTCATTAGTGGAGTCCCCCAGGGATCGATCCTGGGGCCACTCCTGCTTAATGCCTATGTCTCTGACATAAGGAAGGGTATCCGGAGTGAAATAAGTCTCTTTGTGGATGACTCGAAGCTGGGAGCATTGGTGGATGGGGAAGAGGGGAGAGTGGCCCTGCAGGAGGACCTGGAAGCTCTGGACAGGTGGTCAAGTAAGTGGGGACTGAAGTTCAGTGCTGGTAAATGCAGGGTTCTGCACCCGAGTGCCAGGAAATCAGGATAAGTGTACACCGGGGAGACACACTACAAGTCTCGAAGGGTGAGAGATATCTGGGGGTGGTGGTGGATGTCTGGGGGTCATGGTGGATGTTAAAATGAACAACTCTGAGACAAGTAGAAGGGCAGTGGTCAAGGCCAATAGGATGCTGGGATGCATCACTAGGGGGATTACCTCCAGAAGGAGGGATGTGATCCTCCCTCTGTATAACTGCCTGGTTAGGCCGCACCTTGAGTACTGTGTGCAGTTCTGGAGGCCGCACCTAAAAAGGGACATTGCATTCCTGGAGATTGTCCAGAGGAGGGCAACCAAAGTGATCTGGGGCATGGGAGAAAGGACCTATGGGGAGAGGCTTGAAGAGCTCAATATGTACATCCTGAAGGAGAGAAGGGACGGGGGGGACATGATAGATGTCTTTAAGTACATAAAGGGGATCAATAAGGGAGGCTCGGATGGGGTGTTCCAAATAAAAAAGGGGGGCAACCAGAGGACATGTGTGGAAGCTTGTGGAGAGACTCAGGGGGACAGGAGGAGTAGTTTCTTCACTGAGAGGGTGGTGGAACCATGGAATGCGCTGCCCAGGGGACTGGTGACAGCTGATACTGTGGAGGGGTTCAAGATGGGCTAGGACAGGTATGGGGGGGTGAAGCTGAGGAAGTCCCATACGAAGGAAATACCCTGGAAAGGGAGGATGGGGAAGCCCAAGGGGGTGGGGGAGTTAGCAAAATGGGCACCCAGTGTGGGTGCTGATTGTCGAGCAGACACAAAAGACCATAAGGCCTATTCTGCTGGCATTTTAATATATATTAAGTAAAGGAGATATTATGCTTAGAGGCTAGCGGTCCATCCACCCCCAAACCAACACCCATTCAGTCTTTGTTTTTTTTCAATATATTATTTCCTGATAATCGAGAGGTCAACCACATACCACAAACCCAACAAGTATTGTACCATTTCACTGCCCCCAAATCATGTCAATTTCCTGTATAGAATGGAGCAGCGTCTGCGTCCACCGCTGTCCTCCACAGCTGGCAGCCCACTAGAGATGAATGAATGTTCTGCGATGTGTGTGTGCTACTTCATTCTTACAAAAAAAAAAAAGAGTAAATGAACACTAGTGGTGTTTTTTGTTTTAAAATATTATTCCCTGCTGGTGTAGTAGCCCATGATGAACCACAAACCAGCAAGTACTGTCACGCATTGCACCACCACATTCCAAAAGAAATCAGTCCCACTGGCACAGCACTATGCTGTTCTTCATTGCCGTGCTATCTCCACAAAAGATGTTGCAAAGAGAAACGTTAGCACATTATAATGAAGATGAAATCATGCAACAGTACCGTCAATGAGTTTCCTCTTAGCTATACACGGGATATTGCATTTAGTCTCATCATTGTCACTGCTTGAGTACTTTCTGAGCTTAAACGGCCTGCTGCTCAAGCATGGACCTGACCACGACCTCTTCCACGTGCACAGCCATGGCCTCACATTCAGTGTGTACTTGTACTTGCTTGCTGATCATTTACTTGGTCATTGCGCACTTGACCCATGGGACCAGCAGACCCTGAAAATGATGAAGCCAGGCTCTCGATATCAGAAATCTCACTGGATGATGAATCCTACTGAGTAATGACAGTAGCAGAAGACAATTAGATTGATGACATACAATATCAACAGTTAACCATTGCCACTGGATGGCCACTATGGTAGTGTAATCCAAAGTTCCATAATATAGCAATATCAGTGGCTCAGAAGGTTTCACACTCACCTCTGCGGGTGGAAGATAAAATGGCTGGGGCCTTTACCCCCACACCTGGCACTTGGGTTACATATGGACACGGTACTGCAGCATGATATATGTGCTGAAGTCCAGAGGTGATGCCCTTTGCATGAGACATTCAACTGAGGTCCTGCCTGCCTGTTCTGTTTGTTTTGCAGGTGGACCTAAAAATCCAATGCCAATTTACAAACAGAGAAGTGGATTTTCTTGTGTATCCTGACCTTACACTAACCCTCCTTACTTTTCCTAATCAGAGACTGCAACCTGAACCCCACCCCCCCCATTAGCTGGACCCTGGGTTCAGGGCACTGATGTGCATGACTTTGCATTAATATCTGGTCACAGCACGGAAACAGACATGGTTGTGTGAAGCAGCGATATCCACAAGACTAACCACAACTGTCAATACACATGCTTGGTCTGTGTGGATGTAACATAGGCTTTTGAGCTGGTTGACTCAAGCCTATCTAAAGAAATCCTTCGTGTTGTGCAAATGTCGAAGGACAATGTAATGGGTTCCTAGAAGCGACTTGCCTCCTAGATCATAGAAGAGAACTAGAAATGGTCACATTTCTGCTGACTGGCAAATTAAATATGTGGTCCACGGGTACTCCATTATGGACCTATAAACCCCTGGTCCACTGGGGTTACTAGAATCACATCAGTGTCAAGTGTTAGGTAGTGAAGGCAGCTAGTGATTATTCATTTAAATGGATTTTCACTCTGTCCCTCTCTGCTGCTTGATTTCAGCTGAGAGCTGAGAGGTGATGTAATTTAGAACTCTCTCAGTAACGTAAGCCACACAGCTTGTGTGAGAGGGGGAGTAGCTTAGAATTTTGAAGTCAGCCATATTCCAGAGTGTGTCTGTAGCTGGAGTAGTTCCAGCAGCAACTCAGAAATTGAAATGCAGTGTGTAGAGTGTCTGTATTTCTCACCCTAGTGATGGACAGCCTTTCCTGACTTGTGAAGTGGTGGAAATCATTTCCAGGGATTCCTATGTCTTTATTTCATGAGGGGTGAAGGGGGAAGCCGGGTATTTTAGGGGCAATCCCTGGATCCAACCTAGAACTGTTGTGAAGCTGCCTGTGTGTACAAACTGTGAGTAGATTTTCTGTCTGAGAGTTACCACGGATATGTACCCTCCCTTGTTCTGTGTGGTTACTCTCTGATGAAGGGACCTTTTCACCCATTTCTGTGAGGATTCACTCAACAAGTTTGTGTTTTAAAGATAACTGACAATAGTGGACATCTCAAGTGTGACTTGCACTTTGTTCTGTACTTTAACTTTATATCCTAGTGGTGCTCCTGATGTTAAATGTGATAAACATTTCAAGATAGCATCAATTTCTACAGTTTCAGGATTTGTGAGGTGTAATTCTGAAAGAATGGCTGGGTATGGATGTAGAAGCAAAAGGTGGGAGACCCCCCATCTGAAGTGACCAGTTCAGCACTTCAGGTTTTGTAAGGGTGCCTGTTTTCTGTCAGTGCATGTTGCAAATGCCTGAAGAAGTTCACCCCTTGTATGTGGGTTTTTGCAAGTTTTGAGCCTTGAGTGCTCTGTAGTGGCACATGTGGCACATTCCTGTCATATGCAATATGGGAAATGGTCTAAGTACTGCCCTAGTGCCACTTTCCAGAAGAGTGTGTGTGTTTTCACAGTGGCTAGTTCCACAATTGTTCTGATGTCAAATCCTATGTCATATGGGAGCTGTTCTAAGTATTGGCCTGGTGCCATGTCGAGGATAAATTTTATGTGTTCACCATGGCTAGTTTCCACCATTCCAGATGTTTAATCCTATGATATATGGGAAATTCAAATTCTGTTTTTCTACAGATGTGTTTCAGCATTGCCTTGTGCCAGTGTAAACCCTTGTGGGTCTATCTTTGCTTTTGTGTTTCCAACTGTATTTTAGAATAAAGCCACACTGTAGAATCCCAGCCTGGTATGGACAATCTAGTTACTGCTTCCTGTGTGGATTTACTGGGTACCCCTGTCCAGAAGTGCAAACCTAGCATAGCCATTAGCAAACGTTCTCTCCTCAGGACCTGGGTTTTGATATAGGTCTGTTTGTGTCTAGTACACACACCTTGTGTTTTTCTTCTGCATCTGCAAATTGTGCTTTGTGTCCCCACCCCTCTCTTTTCCCCTAGATTATGGGAGGTGTGCATATTAGTTAAATAAGGGGCCGGTGGGGGTTACAGACCCACTACTGTTTTCCCTTTTTATATTTTTATTCCCAGACATGTTCCACCCCACCAACATTGTGCTACATGCAGATGATGCAGCCCTGTACTGCAGTATCAATAACCTGAACACAATGTTCACAAATCTGCAACTGGATTTCAGGAAGATACAGACATGCTTTTCTGTATAAGACATGGTTCTCAACTCTAAGAATACCTAATGTATGGTCTTCTGTGGCACTAGAAAATCAATTAACCTAAACCTGACTCTCACTTGCAACCGGGGTAATAGTAGAGAAGAATTGCATAATTTTAAATACCTGAAACTATGCCATTACCATTAATTGACCTAACACATACATGTATCCAAGCTCATCATGAAGATCCATATGAGGTTAAGTTTCTGCTAATAAATAATCTAAATTTTAATTCCTGTCTCCAGACTACATCAGGCTAGCTTAATGCTCCTACCCCAACCTGAGTATGGTTTAATTGTCTACACCCCCTCTAATGCATCCCAACTCTTCACCTAACACAGGACCACACATATTGACAGAACACCCTTTGTTACCAGACTCCATCTATTTACTCATCAGTGTCTCCAATACAGACCCCTTAAGTGGCTCACCATGGAAGGTAGGTTCCATTTTGAAAGCATCTCATTATTATAATAGGTTACTGTAATCCTAGTGCCAATAAGCATCACATAATTGTTCCCTAAATCGGTCAAGAAGTGTTACACAACAGTGGCAGCACACAACAACTATGGCATCTATCACTACAAGACCATGCATGTTGAGAATTGCATGACCTCCAAGGGCTCCAAGCTGTGCAACAAAACGCACCCTGAAATCTAAACTTGTATTACCATGAATGCCTCAAACTGCTCTGTTAAGAACCACCTCCTAAAAGCAAATATCTGTGCCTGCCCCAGCTGGACATCCCCTATAAAAAAAAGGAATACAAGTGAAACCACATCGAATTACAACTCCCTAATATACCTCTTCCCCACTCCCAGTCACATCAGCTTCTGGGCCAGCTCAACCATCCCACTATCACCTACCTTGGGGCATGCAGTGCATGCCTTTGGAAGGTGTTGCGATCATCAGTTTCATCCTAGGATAGAGAGCCACTGAATAAAATGTAAGCTACTAAATATAACGTATTTTCATGTTCAATGTTCAGCTGCTGTGACCTTTGAACTCTGTCCTCGATTGTAAAATTTTGAGTTGAACTGGACATTCATGAGAAAAAGCATCTTTGATCACAGTTTCCAGCATAAAATAGAATTACGAACAGACGAACATGTGCAAATGCCAGGAGATACTGACCTCATTGTCTATCCTGTACGCTCGATTGTACAGCTAGCACCTCACCTTGAAACCACCCCACCACACCACCCATCTTCATAAGTAGCCCCCCACCCTCGCTCTGTCCAATCCCCTCTTAAAGCCGTCTACCATGTTACAGGCTACTACCTCCTCAGGCAGAGTATTCCACCTGTCCACCATCCTCTCTGTGAAATACTGTCACCTGACTTCCCTCCTGAATCTTCCCCCCTCCAATCTCAGCTGGTGCCCCCTCTACCCCTTCCCTTTATGATATGGAATAACACTTCTGTAGTAGTCTTGTTTATCACTTTTAGGTATTTAATGGTTTTGGTCATGTCCCATCATCCCTCCTCTCCACCACAGAATACATGTTCAGCTTGTCCAACCTCTCCACATAGGAGTAACCCTCTAATCCTTGTATCATCTTCATTGCGCTATGCTGTCACCATATATATATATATATATATATATATAGTCTACACACTAAACAGTTTGCATTGGTGTAAGAATAACAAAAATGGCATTTGCAGCAGAGAAGTACAGATAAAGGAGTAGATAGATGCATGATGGGGTGAGGACAACAATAAAATGTAGTAACATCAATAATGAACACAGAAACTGGGATTTTGGTTATTCTAACTGTAAAATGTTAATTTTGGGAGACACCACACCCCCACAAACACATTAAGTAATATTTGATAACACAGAATGTGGCAGATTGGGTGGAACCAGGGATGCAGATTAGGAAGCAACGTGACGGTTTCTGAAGGAGGACACGGAGAAAAAAGGGGAAAGTCCAGCTAAAACAAAATGTATTGTATGACTAGTAAGCAGACACACTGGTGGCAGTGTGGTTGTTGGAAAGAACACTGCCATATTTTTCCCCATCATTATCATAGTATGCCAACTAGTCATATTATTGTAGTAATAATCAAAGGCAAAAAGAAAACAAAACATGACACCATGTTTCAAACAACCATACTGCCACCAGTGTGGCTACTTACTACAGTGAGCAAACAAGATGCTTCAGGATGTACTATCATGTTTTTGGGGTACCATTATGTCAGAAGGAAACAGATGTATAAATTCCAATACCTGTCAAAAACAGTTCTTGGTGATAATCACATTTAGTAGACACCATGGAACACAACCCTCCTTTATACCTTCCATTGCCTGTTTATACCACCCTCAATATGAACACCAAAAATTATTCTAATAGTCCTGACCACACCACACACAATACCAAAAACGTGATAGCCACGGTGTTCACCACAAGCAAAGTGCAACAAGTATTGCTACTTAGTTTACTAACTTTACAAGACAGAATGATGCCGCTGGACTTTGGACCATGTGGTCACAAGTAAACAGAGCAATCTCTGATTATGGCACTGGACACAGAGATCATGGCATAGAGATAATGTTAAAAATAAAATTATGGCTCCGTGTATGTTTTCAAAGCACATTGAATTTTATGTTGAAAATGGCAACATGATCAAAAGTAATTTTGTTCACTGGTTCTGATTTGTAGCTTAGTGGCCCATAGTATTTTAGTTTGAGTTATTGTTTCAACAGCAGGGCCAGGGAACAATACTCATGACTCAATAGTGTAGATTCACATTTTTTACAAGCTTGGGTATGGACCACACATTCTCTTTTTTGGTGTGATGGGCTGATGAATGAATGAAGTTGAAAAACAAGGAATTCCAGCCTTCAGAGAAACAGAGATGTCCTACCGTTTCAGTGGCTCAATGGACTCGCCATAACCACTATTGTAACTGTTTGTAATGCATAATGTCACAGTTGGGGGGAAGTATGAGCATGATGGGTTAGGTAGCAATGTTATGTTTCATTCAGTGGACATACAGAAAAGAGAGGAAGGTACAGTAGCTGAATACGTGTATTCCCAGTCTTCTAAGCAGCCACACTTGTAGCAGTATGGTTGTTGAAAACACCACATGTATATTTTTTCCACCAACACTAATATTTGTTGACAACTATTCCAAACATTGTATTACTGCTGTATTGTATTTTGCAAAGAAAAAAAAAAGAATATGATCAAGGCGTTTCGAACAACTGTACTGCTAAAACAGTGCTACTTACTTGGTACTGCAATGATAAAAAATAAAGCTTCAAATGTAATTTATCGTTTGTGTCCAGGTTATGACAACACAACGGTGTCCATACTCACTTCTGGTACTTGAAGGACACTTTCTGAAAATACACCCCAAAGTTTTCAAGTGTAGAAATAGCCAAGTCTTAGCAAAATTACATACTGTAGATGTTTCAAAGTCACACACTGCCAGTCAACATCAAGAAAGACAGAACTGATTTTATTTTGGCTTTGTATATGACTGGATTAACATACTGTATATACAGGGCTGGGCAAAGTAGGAGCTATCAAATGTGTAACAGATAAGACTAGTGAGAAACTGTAGGTCATAGTAAAGTTATACTTATCACAGTTGATATGGTCAAACATTCAGCCCATCTGCAATGTGCATCTATTTTCTTGATTTTTAAATAAGTCGATCTTCTTATGTACATCTATTGTGTTGAATTAGTTTTAATAAAAACAACAGAGTTTTCAGTGGTAGTGCAGATAAACAAACGAAAAACCAGAATATCGGATGCCTCACCATTCTGAAAGCACACTGGAGGACATGGATGCTGATCTGAAGAGTCCTCCATAAAGATTGATAAGTGAGTGAAGGTGCAGTGGTTGGCAGCTAATTATGTGGGCACAGAGTGGGGGAGGAAATAGCTACAAAGGCTAGCAAATGAACGTGCACTGCCCATCCTCCACATTCCAGAACACGTGAGATCGTGCACGCTGGCTGGATTGTGCTTTACAGGGAACAAAGAAGGCAGAGCAGGAAGCACAGAAAATATGAATTTAGTGTTTGTTTGACTGGATATACTGACACGAAATTGCTTGGAAGTGCACAAGATGACTGTGTGAGAGGATAGATATCAAAAGTACTCAGAGTAAGTGACCTAAAAAACATGAAAAATAAAACTGACAGTGCCACTTTAAAAAAAGTTGGTGGTGTCCTCTTCATGACACTGGGGGACTGGGTACCCCTAGTTTCACTCTTATGTATCTGGGATTGGGTGGAGTGGTGTTTGCTGACAGAAGGGGTCAGGTGGGGGGTATCTCTAATTAAAGAGGAAAAAAACGGTGGTCATGGCAGAACACAGCACACTTTACCAAGTCCAAGATGGCCACTGCACTCTACTGTGCGTGTGCTAGTAGTTGTGCATGCACAGTAGAGTGCATCAGCCATCTTGGACATGGAGCAGTGTGCCATGTTCTGCCGTGACTGATGTATTTTTTTTTTAAATTAGAGATATTCCCCCACCTGACCCTCCCTGTCAGCACCCCATAGAAGCAAAAGAGTGACACAGAGGGTGCGCAATCCAACAGTGTTGCGATCAGAATGCCGATGTGTTCTTTTTTATATTCCCCAACCTGACCCTCCCTTTCAGTGCCCACCATGCCCCCCAAAGCATAACAGTGACACTGGGGGTGCCCGATCCCCTAGTGTTGCCATCTTGAATCCTCATTTTTTTTTATTCACATTCCTCCACCTGACCCTCCCTCTCAGTGCCCCCCTCTCCAGAAACACAAGAGTAACACTGGGGGTGTCCAATTGCTCAGTGTCACCATCCAGAATCCTCATTTGTTTTTTTATTCATATTCCACCATCCAGCTCTCCCTCTGAGCTCTCTCCCTCCTGAAGCATAAAAGTGAAACTGGGGGTGCCCAGTCCCCCAGTGACATCATCCAGTATCCTGTTTTTTTTTTAACCCTGTAAAAATAAAACCTTCCATCGATGTCTTTTGTGGTCATTCCTGTCCCCCCACTCAACTCTCCCACTCAGCACTCACCACCTCGCACCTCCCCCCAAGCCCTTACTTACCCTTCAGAGGTCAAATGTGATAATCCTCTCTGGACCACAGACTCGTATTCACTCTTCAAAGCCAGACCATGAACTGAAGAAACAGATATGTGGTTCAATGTATTTCAAAGGTGATTTGAACTTAGTGGCATAACTTGGCCATTTTTACATATTTTTGAACCAAATTTTTAAGATTCCTTCTTTGGGACCCCACTTCATTAACAATTGCACTTACATTAGGGAAATCTGTCCCAAAAGGGGATTTTGTGGTCCCTGCATGAAATCACCTTTCAGGCAGGAGGTGAAAACTTTCACTGCCCTTGTTCATGAGGTGGGCTTATAAGAAGGCTATGTTGAAAACTTGGTGTAAAATATTAAGAAGCAATAAAGATATTAGACTACTTTGAATTTTGCGAATGCAAGCTCATAACTTTGGTAATTTTCAATATTTTTACCCCAAATTTAAAACATAGCCATATCTTTACAGCATCTCATTAATGTGACAGCTGTCATTTTTAAAATCCTGGTCAATTTTTTTTTTTAAACTTTGAAAGGTGATTTCTCAATCCCTGCACAAAATCACCTTTTGGGTAGGAGTTGAAAATTTTCTCTGCCATTGTTCTTGAGGTAGAGCCATAAGAATGCTATGTTTCAAATTTGATGTAAAAATATTTAAAAAAAAGTTATGAGGCTATGTTGAATTTTTCAAATGTAGGCTCGTAAGTTTAGTAATATTCAATACTTTTACCCCAAATTTTCTACATATCCATTTCTTTATAGCACCTCATGAATGTGACAGCTGTCATTTTTCAGCTCCTGCCCAAAATGTGTTATTGCATCCTGAAAGTTGATTTTGCAGTCCCTGCATGGAATCACCATTTGGCAGGAGTTGAACATTTGCTGTGCCCTTCTTCTTGAGGCAGGGTCATAACAAGGTATTAGTTCTTGAGCTGTTGAAGTTGAAGGTCATATGCTGCTATGCACTCCTGTGTTTGTGGAGTTAAACACAGGAACCAGGGTTACATCGCTGGTTTTATTTTTAGAAAAGGTATGCTACTAGTGCCTTTGTGTTATGTGTAACCTTTCCAGTCCAACTTACTGCACTTACGACCTGGCCAGTTGTATTCCTTTCCTCTCTTTGTTTCCTGTAGGGAATGGGTGAGTCAGCCAGGGGGCTGCCATTTTGGAGTACCTGTGTACTGTGTAGAGGAGTCAGCATGCAGAGAGTGCCAGTCTGGCAGCTTCAGAAAGGAGTATTCTCATTTTGGAAAAGAGCAACTGACCCTTCAGAGGACAAAATTTATCTCAGCAGCTGGTGCTTTGATTTGAAACAACAAAACACATACAAAGGAATGTATTTATTTTTTTAGAACACTTATTGGTGTCCCTATTATTGTGCTACATTATTACTGTTCTACTGCTTTACTAATTCTTAAAAATATTGCTATATAACCCTTTTTTTAGTGCTTCTTATATGTTGATACTTCTGTTAGCATTATTTTTAACAAAAACACTAGACTATAGCTGGGATTCATGTTTTTTTCCAGATTGGTCACATGACTAGCCTACTATAAAACTGGAGTGGAACTGAACAACTACAAGCTAACCTCACTAATCTTGCAGAGCAGACACAGTCAGTCTGTGAATGCTGTAGTTGGAGTAGCTTATTGCTGACTGCTGCTGATGTTCACTTAAACTTTTTTTTTATTAACTGGAAAAAGCTTGAGAATGTGAGTGCAATCTTGGCAGGGAGCTGTGAGTTACAAATGTGTAGATTAAATTGTAAATACAGCTGATCCCTGCTTTCTCCTCTTGGGCTATCTGAAAAGTATTATATGGTGCTACTCTAGTTTCCTTGCAAAGTCAAGAACCCCAGAGGTTTACATGGAAACCTAGTGGAAGCAGTTCTCCTTGTGTTTTACCAATCTGCAACTAATAGTAAGTTAATTTTCTTTTTTTTTCCTTTTATTGTTTTATCTTGTCTTTTTCAAACACAGGATCGTGGGAGCTTTTAAAACATTATTTTTTTTTTGGGGGGATGGATTTTACACATCTGGCAATATTCTTGTAAAATGTCCTTCAAGTTAACTTAGTGTATTTAGTGTATTTGGGTACAAGAAGGCATAACTAGTGCCGGGCAAAGTGGCTGGTGTTGCGAAGTGGAGTACTTAGTGTTATAATGTGGAACGCAAAGTCCATTGAGAACAATGGCGTCACATTATTCCGCCTTCCCCAAACCACTTCTCCTTCAATTTTAAGGTGATGTACATTGAAATCAATGTACTACGCCTCACTTCGCCTTGTTTTTGAGCTCCAAAGGTGAATTTTCCAGTGCTTCATGGGATTGCAGGTCACATGGGCTCTAAACTGTTCTGCACAGCCTCAGTTCTCTGTAGTGGAAGATGGAGACAGTTTCCTCATAGAGCTCTGCAATTCAAATCCTCTAAAAGCTGTTAAAAAAGCCTTTTTGAGCTTTTTTTTTATCACAATTTAGTACATCGATTGTAGGAAACCCTCCTAGTGTTTATTGTTTGTGTGAGGATTTTGAATGTTAATTTAGAACAGTCAGTCTGTGTACTGTAAAGTGTGCTTTGGGAGAGGGACATGTCTGTGGTGTAGTAGATTAACTTGGAGAAAAAGGCAGTCTTTCTGTTTTGGTTATATTTTTCTTGTATAACTGTGTTACCGTACGCATAGTAATATATTCTGTAATTTTTGACTTTTTGTTTGCTGATTTTTGTGGTGTAGCAGTGTATAATTTCAGTTTGTTTAAAACATTTGGTTATATTACTAAAGGTTTTTAATTTGCTACACATTACTTGTAGTGTGTGTGAGTATGTGTGTGATGTGTGCCATTAAATCAGACACCTTTTATTGTGCCACACAGTAATTGCAGCAGTGTGAACCTGCTATCCACTGCACCTGCATGAATTTGTTTTACTGCTTTGTGGTAGCTTTACTGGTAGTGGACTATTACTGCCATGCACTACCTCCTCCCCCCAACTAACAAAAGGTATTTTTTCCAGATTTGTATTTGTGACTTGTGAACACTGGTTGGATGTTGTTGTGCCTTTGTGTCTGCATCTCTTGAGTGCACAGAACAATCTTAATCTGTCTGTGCATTTGCAGTACACCATTAATTCTGGGAGACTTTGCTTTTCTTGTTACACTCTCATTTCACTTCATCAGCACTGGGGAATTTTCTGGACACAAGACAGTAGCATTTTGGGGATCCACATTAATTCTGGTGATTGTGTGTGACCACTGTGTGCATGACAGAGTGCACCATTAATTCTGGTAGACTTTGCATTTTTTGTTACTCTCTCATTTCACTTTGTCACCACTGGGGAATTTTCTGTACACAAGACAGTAGCATTTTGGGGATGCAAATTAGTTCTGATGACTGTGTGTGACCACTGTGCACATGACTGAGTGTGCCATTCATTCTGGGAGACTTCACATTTCTTGTTAAGCTCTCATTTCACTTTGTTAGCACTGGGGGATTTTCTGGACACAAGACAGTAGCATTTTGGGAATACACATTAATTCTGGTAACTGTGTGTGTGACCACTGTGCACACGATGGAGTGACTTTGCAATTTTTGTTACCCTCTCATTTCACTTCATCAGCACTGGAGAATTTTATGGACACAAGACAGTAGCATTTTGGGGATGCACATTAATTCTGGTGACTGTGTATAAATATGGCATGCATAATGTCTGAGGGTGCCATTAATTCTGGGAAACTTTGCATTTCTTGTGCTCTTATTTCACTTTATTACTGTCAGCACTGGGGAGTTTTCTGGGCATAAGACATGAGCATTTTGGGGATGCACATTAATTCTGGTGACTATGTGCGTGAAAGGCTGCTAATATTATTGTCACTTTGCCTTACTTCACGTTAAGGTGGAATGACACTGTGAAGTAATAATTACAAGGTGAAGTGAGCCTTTTGCATTGGCCACTCCAAGTAGCAGAGTGACAATGCAAAGTGCCCACTTCACCGGCACTTCACCAGTGGAATTTAAATTCACTGCATCTCTAGGCATAACAAAATACTAAAAAAAGAACATTTTGTTTTCTTTTAATGCACTGGCTGAAGAGGGAGAGTTTGACTTCTTACCTCAAATTGAGTGTGATTATCAGCTTATGCACATTTGGAGACAAGAATAGAATTGTATTTGGTCTGCAACTAAAGGGTCCCTTTGAATTGTACTACACTTTAAAAACCAGAACAGATTCTACAAGCATTAAAACTCAAGGACTAACTTTGAAGTACCATATAGTGACACAGATACCAAGGTCCAATTGAGCTTCGGCTCCAAGTATAAATCAAACAGTGAAAGTATTTTAATTTTCTTGTTCTTCAAGGACTCTTAATGTATTTTTTTTTGTATGATTCCTGGTGGATTTCAACTGATAATATGACTTGCACTTTAGGACTTCTTTGTACCAAGTATGCTGGAGTTGGCTGACTAGAAATATTTTGCTAAGTACTGTCTCGTGCATTGCATTTTGGGCAATTTGTTTTTTCTCTTTTTTTCCTTTTCCCTGACTACTATCTCAAGCTAGATAATTAAGTCTTACAAGTGCTTTTACTTACTGTAGGTTATCTTTGAGATACTTATAAGAGACTTTATTTTGTATGAAATCTTTTCAGTGTGGTTTTTACTAGATGACAAGCAAATGAAAAGGGGATGGGAGGTCTTAGTATGATTGATGTTGTTGATGTTGTTGATGATTCTTCTCTTGTGAATGCTGCCGATAATGAAAATGTGACAATTGAAATGAATGATAGTAAAACAGGTACTAATAGTACTTAGAGCGTAGTCAGCCCCTCACTCAGTAAAGTAGGAGCAAGAAGGGCAAGAAGGCTTCCAGACAGACAGCCAGCACAAGCTGATTCAAAAATTTAACTGGCTGTGCAGGCTGTAGTACCGAATAAATGCTGTCCAGATTTGGCAAATACAGACAGGCATTCCATGCCGATATGTGCCAAGGTATCACATACGTCCCAAAAAAAAAAAGGAGCCAAGGGTGACCAAAAAAATAAACAAAATACACAGAAAAAACAAAGAACCACTAAAGGGGGTAAGGCTAAGTTTAATGAACAGTTGGAGAGTTCTCCCCACACAGCTAAAAAGTGCAACAATTTTAAACTGGACAAAAACAATAAAGAGAAAGGCCCAGGGCTGATGGAATTAGAAGTTAAACGATCAAAGATAAATGAGTACTTTGAGACTGTAATTAATAAAAAGACCTTATCTCCTGAGTTGCTACAGAGCAATAACAAATTAAGCCTGGACATCAGACTACTGATATAAAAGCAGAACCAATTACAAGAAACATGTTGGAAAATGTTACTGATATAACTACACATAGAGTTATAGATAGAAAATCATTTTGCATCACTACCTATTTTTTTAGATATAACTGATGAACAGGTTTTTGATAGCAAACATGCAGAAAATCAAATATCCTTTTTTAGAGAGACTTCATTAATACTAGAAGCCTCTGGTTGTTTGGGACAGGCATCTGACTCTGAGCCATTTAGCTAATTACATTTCTCATCACATTACTTTAGTCAATCAAATCCCAAGCCTACATGGCAGGATGATTTAAAAAAGTATTGTTAGTGAACTACAGACAACTATTAATGAGCTCAAACAGTACAGTTTAACAGAAAGAAGTTGCTCTGCAGTTCTAAATACAATAAATGGAAACCTAACCAATATAGGAAGCATAGAAAATCAGTTAGGGGCTGACATAGCTACAACATACCCTTTCAGCCTTAGTCAGGACTTGAAAAAATTTGTATGTAACCAATATATGGTGCATCTCATGATTCTTGATTATATAAATAATTTAAGGTTGGAGATGGAAACAATAAAGGAAAATGTTGTTCTAAACAAATTTCATTTGGATGACATACTGCAATAATTAAATACATTGTGTACACAGAAAGGCTGTCCCTCAGTTATGTTACAGAACTCTTTGCAAGGAATTACATCAAAGTTGGATTTAACTACTATCACAAATTCCAGAAACTCCAGTAGTAGCAACAACAAAATAACAACAAAAATAACCAAGCAAACTAGGAAATATCCACACAAAAACAAAAATAAAGCTACAGAAGGATATTTAGTCGATAGCAACAATCAGAATAAAAACTACAAAATAAAGATTCTTGTAAACAGAAAATGGCCAAAAAACAACTGAGCTTGAATTATGTTAGGCCTGCCAGTGATATAAATACATGCCCAATAAAAGGTGATACAGAGGATTGTATAGCCCCTGTTAGGAGTTTAGATCTTTCAATCTCTGTAAAACTGACAGCTGTCCCATTACTTGAAAATATGTCTGCACAAATGGACAGATTTGAATCGGTCATGGCCACTTTCAAGGAAGAATTGAGGAAGTTGAATACTAATAAGGAGGTATCTGGTTATAGAAAAAATATCAAGAATCTCCATCAATTGGTAGTTATTGATGAAGAACTCATGTGGCAGCAGAATATACTGAAAGGAGAAGGATGGTGGACATCTCAGAATGTGCTATACTTTGCCTATTTGGCTACTCTTGTGAACAGGACAACTCAATTGACATAACAAGGGACAAGATTGTGCACCTACTAAGGGAAGCTACAGGAGCTGATATAGTTAAAAATGATGTGGCTCAAATTTGGCCTGATAAGGACATGGATGGTGTAGATTACATTTTATTTTTTGCTCTGTACCCCAAATTGCCAATCAAATCTGGCTAAATAGTGAAGCATTAAAAAAGTACAGTTATGCTGTCAACTGTACAAACAGACATACAAATAATAGACAAGGAACAGAAATAAATGTGAGGCCCACTAAACTAACCGTATTTGGGATAAAAAAAAAAACACAAAATGAGACTACAAGCAATTTAAAAATGAATTGAACAATTTGTTCATCCATGCTTTAAAGTTACCTGAAAGAAGGTTAGAGATATTAGATGTACACAGATGTACAAATGGTCCTAGTTTTGGTTGTGTTAATATAATGGTGTCAAATCAGGTTATGGCAAATGCAATTCTGGATAGGGCTCCTCTCTTGGATAGAATGGGAGTGTACATTGTAGATGGGACTATGTGATAACGGTGAATGCCTAAAGGCGATCACCATTATTGCTCAGTCAGAGTGCCGAACACATTTTCAGCACTCTGACAACCCCAGTGCTCCAGGACAGATTTTTACTGCTTTCTGTGGGGGGTTCACCCCCACGCACCCCTACTTAAGGATTCTCAACTCCAGGGGGGGTGCATGTCGGGGGGGGTGAAAGCGGTTAAAAAAAAGGTTTGGGCCTTGCGCAATAAAAAATTGTACCAGTGCCCAGACCCAAACCCAGTACCTCAGCCACCCCAGCACCTAGCCAATCCCCGATGCCATGACACAGCTTGACCAGCAACTGCAGTGGCACCTCTTACAGCCTCTCCACCCCCTCCCAGCCCACACTCGCTGTGCTCACTCCCACCCCACTGCGCACGTATGTATAGCAACATCCTGCCTCCTAGTTCACCCACCCCCTCATCTGGTCGCCCTACCTTTCTGTCACTGTGAGTGGATTGTGCCGGGAAGTTGCCATAATGGACAGCGTCCTTCCTCATGCACCCACTTCATGGGTTACCATTGTAGATAGAACTTTATTAAAGGGACCAATCCAAAAGGCAACTATAGATA
The DNA here is from genome assembly GCA_016271365.2 of Neoceratodus forsteri. Taxonomy (NCBI): domain Eukaryota; kingdom Metazoa; phylum Chordata; order Ceratodontiformes; family Ceratodontidae; genus Neoceratodus; species Neoceratodus forsteri. The sequence goes on along the minus strand of CM057458.1, from coordinate 781,696,627 downwards.
GGCAACAGGAACAAAATGATAAGAAATTACAGACATTATTACTGTATGGCCTAGAGGGAACCAATAATAAGAAACCTCTGCAGCTAAGAACCACCATTTTAGATCTGCTGGATCAGCTACTGAGTATCTCCGTAGAAAATGAAAGTGCTATTACAGTTAAAAGGCAAAAGCAATGACCCAGACTGCAATTTGGTGCTTACTGAAGTGGGGTTTAAAAGTCTGTATAACAAGATAATAGAACACACAAATAAATTGCATGTTCTGCGAGTATTTATTGTCCCAGAAGAAATAAATTGACTGAACAAATGCCCACAAGTAAGTCTGCTAATACTAAGTGGACTGACTGCAAACAAAATGAAACTATACAAATTGAAGGGAATAAAAATGTTATAATATTTAATATTGAAACAGAAAATAGGTATTGTGGTTTGAAACATCTGTCAATAGACTAACATGTTCATTTACATAAGATACTGAACTGAAGCTAGCTAACTTTTCACTCATCTCCTGGAACATTGCTGGTCTAAGCAGCAAATTGGTTGATAAAGTTTAGATGGAGTATATTGCTAACTTTACCATAATACGTTTACAAGAGACATGGCATTCCAATAGCTGTGATATTTCATTAAATGGATATAATACTTTTCAGGTACCCAGTGTTAAAACTGCCAAAAATGGTAAACAGCAGGAGGATTAGTCACTTGGATTAAGATAGGAAATGGGATTAAAGTAGAACCTATATTAAATAATAACAACATGCAAACCTTTCTTTTAAAAGTTGTTTTTTTTTCTATCTGTTTAATACATATATTCCTCCAGTTAATACCACATTTTATGATTCATGACTTTGGACTTCCCTAGAACAAGTAATGCATACTTGCTGGTCAACTACTGCTTGTGAAGAAATACTATTATGTGGTGACTTCAACTCTAGAATTGGAGCCTTTGATGGCTACTCTGATAATTACTTCCAAGATTGGTGTCACAAGAAGGTTGATACATTTCTAAGAAAAACAGTGGATAAAAAAACTAATAAAATGGTAGCAAACTAATTGAGCTTCTAACAATCCATCATCTTGCCCCAATAAATGGCAAATTGCTTGGGGTTCTAGATGGAAATTATATGCATTACTTGACTAGATGCCCTAGTACAATAGATTATGTGTTTTGGAATGGAGATATGTCAATGTGGGATACGCTTAGTATTCATTTTAAAGCAGAGAGCAATCATTTTCCTGTTATCCTGACATAAAGGAAACTGACCTATAACACTATTGGACCTCTAGCATTTCCATCATTGGAAATATGCAGCAATATAAGAAATACATGGAAAGGAGCAGGGAAATCCTAGCCCCCCCCCCAAAAAAAATATCAGGGTACTAAGTGAGGTAGACACCAATATAGAGATGTCGATAGGGAGAAGCACAGGGGTAAATGAAGAAAATTACAATTGCAATAAGGACAGGGATGGGGCAAAAAGGGATAAGGCCATCAAGAAATGGAGGGTAATGAGTACCAACGCCCATAGTCTGGGCAACAAGCTCCCTGAACTGATGGCCTTGATGGAAGAGGGATGCCTGGATTTGTAGCAGTGACAGAAACATGGTACACAGAGAACCATGACTGGGATGTTAACATACCAGGGTACACAACCTACAGGACAGACAGGGAGGGCAGAAGGGGGGGGAGTAGATCTCTATGTAAGGGAAGAGATAAAAGCAACTGAACAAAAGAGTAAACAGGGAGGAGAGAAGGTACTGTGGGTCACCTTAGAGACTGGAAATGGCACCATAATCCGCACAGGGGTTGTATATAGACCCCTATGTCAGGGGGAGGGAATGGACAAGGATATGATAGAAAGCATATGTAGGATGGCAGAGAAAGGGGAGATACTGCTGATGGGGGACCTTAACATGCCAGATGTTAACTGGAGCACCTTTGCAGCAGCCACATCCAAATGCAGAGCCATTCTTGATGCCCTTCAGAGGGCATGCCTCAAACAGCTAGTTTTGGAACCTACTCATGAGGGAGCAATCTTAGACCTCGGACTCTCAAATGGGGACAGTGAGAGGATTTCAGATCTAGAAGTGGGTAGACATTTGGGGACAAGTGACCACCAAATAGTGTGGTTCACGATAAACTCAGCTACAGAGTCAAGCCATTCAAAAGTGAGGGTTCTGGACTTCAGCAGGGCTGACTTTGGCAAGATGGGAGAGTGCCTTAGAAAAGCACTAGCAAACAGGCTAGCAAGAGGGGTGGAACAACAATGGGGAAATATCAAAACTGCCATCACAGAGGCAACAAGCCTTTGTGTGAAGCAAATAAACAAATCAAAACAAAAGAAAAAGCAACTATGGTTCTCAAAAGAGGTGGCTGTGAAGGTTAGGGAGAAAAAGATAGCATTTAGGAAGTATAAGGAAACACAGAAGGGCAGGACAGAGAACTGTACCAGTTAAGGCAGAAGAAAGCAGGGAGGGTAGTCAGAATAGCAAAGGCACAAACTGAGGAAAAGATAGCCAACTCGGTTAAGAAGGGGATAAAACCTTTTACAGGTCTATCAGGGAGCGTAGAAAGACAAAGGGAGGGATAGTGAGGCTGAATAGAATGGATGGTGGATGGGCAGAGAGTGACAGTGAAAAAGCAGGGATTCTGAATGAATACTTCTGTTCAGTATTCACAAAAGAGGAAGTGGGGGAGGTGCCTAATCCAATTAATAGAAGCACTCTGGAGGGGGGGGGTCGATCCCAGTCCTTTCACAGGAGAAAGGTTTCTGAAAGAACTCCTAAAACTAAAGGTGCACAAAGCAATGGGGCCAGATGGAATTCACCCCAGAATTCTAAAGGAATTAAGCAGATAACTAGGGACACCACTGACTACTCTTTTTAACAAATCATGGGAGGATGATGTGGTACCTGAGGACTGGAAGAAGGTGGATGTGATTCCCCATCACAAAAGTGGGACCAAGACAGAGACAGGAAACTACAGACCTGTCAGTTTGACCTCTTTGGTAGGGAAAGTGGTGGAATCACTTCTGAAGGAAAGAACTGTTGAGTACCTAGAGGTTAGTGGGGTACAGGACCCAAGGCAGCATGGGTTCACAGCGGGAAGGTCATGTCAGATGACTCTAATTGATTTCTTTGACTGGGTGACCAAAGTAGTAGACCAGGGAGGGGTTGTGGGCATGGCCTACCTAGACTTTAGCAAGGCATTTGACACAGTCCCACACAAAAGATTAGTAGTCAAATTAACCAGCCTGGGAGTGGGTCCCAGGGTGGTAGCCTGGGTAAAACATTGGCTGAACAACAGGACACAGAAGGTAATTGTAAATGGAGTCCACTCTAAAGAAAGAGGGGTTACTAGTGGGGTACCGTAGGGTTCAGTACTGGGTCCAGTCCTTTTTAATGTCTTTATAAGTGACATTGCAGAGGGACTGGAAGGAAAAGTATGCCTCTTTGCAGATGACACAAAGATCTGCAGCAGGGTTGATACACAAGGAGGCGTGGAAAGGATGAGAAGGGACTTGGCAAGGTTGGAAGAATGGTCAGAAGTAAGGCAGCTTGGATTCAATGCAAAGAAGTGCAAAGTAATGCACCAGGGAAACAAAAACCCAGGAGAAGATTACACAATGGGGTGGAGGTAGTAACAACTACAAAAATGGAAAGGGACCTGGGGTAATCATGTCAGATGACCTTAAGGTTGGCAAGCAATGTGAGAAGGTGGTAGGGAGGGCTGGGGGATACTGGGATGTATAGGGAGAGGTATCACCAGCAGAAAACAGGAAGTTATTATGGCCCTGTACAGACAGTTGGTGAGACCCCATCTGGAGTACTGCATCCAGTTCTGGAGACCCCATCTCTGCAAGGACATAGACAGGATGGAGGCAGTTCTGAGGAGGGCAACTAAAATTGTGCATGGTCTGCAAGAGAAGCCATACGAGGCGAGACTAAAGGAGCTTAATATGTATACCCTTGAGGAAAGAAGGGAAGGGGACATGATAGAAACATTTAAGTACCTCAGTGCAATCAACAAAGTTCAAGAGGGTAGCATCTTTCAGAAAAAGAGGTGTGCAAGAACAAGGGGACACAATTTGAAGATAGAGGGGGGACAGCTCAGGAGTAATGTGAGGAAGTATTTTTTCACAGAGAGGGTGGTGGATGCATGGAATAGCCTTTCTGAGGAGGTTGTGGGGTCTAAAACTGTGGGAGAATTCAACAATGCATGAGACTGACATAAGGCAATTTTTGTGGGGGATAGGAAGAAATGGGCTGTTGGTCAAATAGGATCTGCAGCTTATTCTCTAGCTAGGGAAATGGGCAGACTAGGTGGGCCAAGCGGTCCTTATCTGCTGTCAAAGTCTATGTTTTTATGTTTCTATGCAAAGGAAGGGTGAATTAATGAATTTTTGGAGCATAGACTTCCACCACTGTCTATGGAGTATCATAACTTTGTAACTTTAGAAGAACAAATATATGCTTGTTTGGCACAGATTGTATCTATAATGGTAGAGTCTAGGAGTTATGATATGGATAACATGGACAATCATACTTGGTTTTATGGTGAATGTCAACTAGCAAAGAAAGCATTAAATCAGAAGATATGGATACTTAAGCATCAGAAGTATGATAAACCATATAAAACATTCAACAAAGCTAGAGAGCAATACAAAACATTCCTAGCTGGAAAACAACTTGAGTTCAAATACAAACAGTAGGCAAATATGTTAAAGATCATTAACAAACACAATAACCAATCCTATTGGCTATTAGTAGCCAAGGGAACTAACAAATTAAAATATGAAGTTGATTCTCATATTCCTCTTGAGACCTGGAAAGACTACTATACAAAAAAAATTTCCAACTCAGATGTTATGACTTCTAAACATATATTTTGGACATTGATATGTCAACGTTTCAATATTTTACAAATATTGAATTGTACTTTATTATAGCTTCCTTGAAATGTAGAAAACCTCCAGGTCCAGACTTAGTACCAGCTGAAGCTTATTGGCTAAAACCGCCCTTATGGGCACCAGTTCTTGTAAACTGGTTTAACGACTGTTGTAAAAATCTAAGCTTCCCAAGTTCTTGGAAAGGTTCAGTGACTATCTCAATGTTTAAGAAAGGGGATAAAAAGGACACTGCTATGTACAGACCTACCTCCCTCCTTGACAACTTGGGAAGAATTGTCTCTAAGTTAATACTGAGTAGATTAACAGAACAACTAAGGAACCTGGGGGGACTTTCGGAAATGCAGGCTAGTTTTCATCCAGGCTACTGTACTATAGATATTTGTTTTGTTATTAGACACTTTTACGAGAAATATCTTGTTATAGGTAAGCAAAAACTTTATGCTGCTTTTACAGATTTTAGGCCAGCGTTTGACGTGGTTTATCGGGAATTACTGTGGGATTTAATGGAGGAAAGGGCTTTTTCTCCAGATTTTATTGCAATAATTAGGGAATTGTGTACTAATACCTTGGTCCATGTAAGAACAGGGGAAAAATGGCCTGTTATCAACCACTTTCCCTACAAATATGGGAGTCAGACAGGGATGTGTGTTAGCACCCCTACTGTTCTTATTTATATAGACAAGTTGTTGAGACAGCTGGAGAGTTCACAGATAGACTCGCTGAAGGTCTTGAATAAATGCTGTGGTGTACTAGCATTTGCAGACAATCTAGTTTTACTATCTTTGACACAGACAGGCCTTCAGGCATAATTAAATATTCTTAATGACTATGCCAACTTGTACAATGTTAAAGTGAATGAACAAAAAAGCAAGATATTAACTTTTGGCACCAACATTGCAAAATATTTCGGAAGGATTGGTAACTATAGGCTAGAATCTGTTAGAAGCTATCTCTACTGGGGCCTATTACTAACTTCTGATGGAAAATGGATTAAATACATACAAGCATTGACAACTAAACTTAAACAAAATGCTGCTTCCCTTTTTGGTTTTAATAAAAAATATGAAGGAAATTCAATCAGGCCACTGTTAGTAGTAGTTAAAGCTAAATATTATTCTCAAGTCTTGCATGGAAGTGAAGTCTGGGACACTGAAGCCTTCAATAAGTTAGAGATACCAATAAACAAATTATTAAGAAGCAGCATGGGTTTAAACAATTCTATACCTGCTACATTGATCAGGGCTGAATTAGCACTCTCCCAGCTCAAGGCTTATTATGAAGCAAGAAAAATTAATTATTGGCTAAAAATTCTACAGCATAGTCCTGAGAGGTTAATGGCTTTATGTTTAAAAGAAAAGGGCACCTGGAATAGCCTAGGCCATTTACGATCTGCATGGTTGACTACTATAACTACATTAATACATGCCTTGGGACTTGATTATTTAAATAATCACATAACTAAAATAATCAGAATCAGTTTGAAATATCAAACTTTTCTCTCTAACAAGTTAATTGATTACTATAAAAACTTGGATTTGCAAAATAATGTAAAATTACGCATTTCTTGGTGGCTAGCCAAAAATGACAACATGCATTGCTATATGTTTTACTTAGATATACTTTCAGACTATAAGCTGAGAGTTATCTATACAAGACTTAGATACAAGGTTTTTGCCAGTCATGTCCTATCTGCAAGGTTTAATAGGAATGCATCTCCACATGCAAGATATTGTTCTTGTAACATGACAAGCAAGGAGGCCTTGGCACATGTGTTCTTTTTATGCCCTTGGTATAGCTCCCTACGAAAAGTGGATAGAACCAATATGTAGTGCTATACTTACCAATGATCTTAACGTACTCCTAAATCTTTTATTAACAGTTAAAGATGAGAAAAGTGTGCATTCTGTTGCATGCTGCCTGCTAACTATTGACAGAATACATATCAGAATTAAAAAGCAGTGTTGTACAACAAAATGTGCTATGGATACATCTCCTATATGAGTTGTTTACTAGTGTGCTGTACAGTATAAAGACAAATTACGTTTCAGGTATTTAGTCCTGATGGTATGAACTGGATTAACCTAACACTTTACTACATATTTATATATTGATATTATAATGTGACATTTGAATAATTGTTCATGTGTCCAAATTTGTATTGTATTTTATGATTTTATTTTTTTTATTGTAAACGTCCTGGACTGATCAATAAAGCTCATTCATTCACAAGGCAATGCTGAAAATTTGGTGTAAAAAATATTACAAAACAACAAATTTATGAGACTACACTACATTTTGCTAATGCAGGCAGGTAACTCTGGTAATTTTCAATATTTTTACCCCAAATTCCTCAGCTGCTGCCCTATTGGCTCTGGCCAGAGTTTGTTTAATAAATTGGGTACTGTGAGTTGAATATCAGGATGGGGTGATTTAAGGATGGGGAAGGGGGTATTACTTCAGTCACGGGAGGTCATGTCAAATGAATCTGATACACATCTTTGACTGGGTGACCAGAGAATTGTATCAGGGTGGAGTGGTGGATGTCCTACCTAGATTTCAATAAGGTCTTGTGCACTGTTACATGTAGGAAACTCATAAGCAAGATGGGAAGCCTAGGAATGGTTCCAAAGGTGGTTAACTGGTGAAGAAATTAAGTAGGGAATAGGTGACAGAGAGTGGTGGTAAACAATGTTCACTTTGAGCAGGGGAGGGTGACAAGTGGGGTGCAACAGGGATTAGTACTGGGACCAGTCCTCTTTAATATCATTATTAGTGACATTGCAGAGGGGCTAGATGGGAAAGTGTGTCTTTTTTCAGATGACACTAAAATCTGCAATATGGTAGACACTCCAGGGAGGGTGGAAAAATTACTAAAGATCTGAGTATGTTAGGGGAGTGGTCAAGGATATGACTGCCAAGTTTCAATACAAAAACATGCAAAATCTTGCACTTAAGGCACATAAACCCAGAGGCGGAGTACACAATGGGGGTCATGGTATTGATGACCACCAAACAGGAAAAAGACATGGGGTAATCATATCAGATGACCTTAAGGTGGCCAGGCAGTGTCACAACACAGTTAAGAGAGCTAGTGGGATGCTGGGGTGCATAGGGAAATGTATCATCAGCAAAATGGGGGAGATGGGGAGGTGGTATAACTCTGTATAGATCACTGGTGAGACCTCATCTAGAGTACTGTGTCCAGTTCTGGGGATCTCATAAATGACATTGATAAAGTGAAGGCAGCCCAGAGCAAGGCAACTTAAATGGTATGGGGTCTACGTCAAAAGCCCTATTAGGAGAGACTGAGGGACCTCAATATGTACACCCTGGAGAAAAAGATGGAAAGGGGGGGATACGATTGAGATTTTCAAATACCTCATTGGTATAAATTTTGTACAAGAGGGAAGCATTTTTCAGAAAAAAAGATGCTCAAGAATAAGGAGCCATGCTATAAACTGGAGGGAGGTAGACTCAGGATGGATGTGAGGAAGGACGTCTTCACAAAATGAGTGGTGGATGCCTGGAACAGCCTCTGGGACAAAAACTGTAGCGGGGTTCAAGAATACATGGGGTAGGTATATGGGAACCTTAGTGTTCATGCAAGGAGTGTAGAGCTGGAGATCAAGTAGGGTCTGTGTTGATACAGTAGGTAGGGAAAATGACCAGACTAGGTGGGTCAAGCAGTCCTTATCTGCCATCAAATTCTATGTTTCTATCACAGATGTCCTAAACCAAATTGTGGCATTACTATGCATAGTTCACTTTTTTTCATTAGTGATGATAGAAAGCATGACTTCTATGCTGTTCATCACAATTCTGGCAACCAGATATTTGAAAGATCTGGTAGTTACCATGGTGAAGCAAATTAATTTTTCTGATGAGGCACCAACACAATACAAAAGCAAGGGCAACTTTGCTGATGCATTGGTTGGAGAGGTTGATTGCAATGTTTCCACTGAAAAACACTACTTTGGAAGTCAACATGGTAAAGGGCCATTTGATGGTGAAGTTGGAGTCTTGAAGAAGAGTGCCTTAACAGCTGTTAAGTCAAGAAAATCCATCATAGACAATGCCTACAAATTATACAGATATGGTCAAACATACCTGACATGTCCCAAAAATGTCTCAAGAATTGTAAAGGAGGGTGAAATAAACAGAAAAAGAGTGAACAGAACCGATGTTAAAACATTGCCAAACACACAATGAATGCATTGTGTAAAATAATACACCCCTACATTGTATCAGAAAAACAGCGAAGCTGCTTCTGCAAACCATGTGCAACAAAGTGACTGTCAGTGTCAGTGGCTCAGTAGGTAGCACACTCGCCTCTGAGGCCGGGAGATCAGAGGGCTGTGGTTCAGTTCCAAATCACAACTTGGGTTAATATCCCAGTACTGACACTGTAGTGCAGCATGAGAGGGTGCTGCACTTCTGAGGTACCATCTTTCAGATGAGACGTTAAACCGAGGTCCCATCTGCCTGGATTGGTGGTAGTTCAGGTGGATGTTAAAGATACCATGGCACTTATCGAAAAGAGTAGGGGTAGTTTTATTTGAAAAGAACATTACAAAATACATCCATTTGACAACTTGAATTACAAAGAAAACAAGACAATTCATAAACTACATTCCATGAAGAGAGAAAAGAGAAAAATACCACAAAACTTAATATTTAAACCTTCAGAACACAGAAGTTCCTTTTTTCCCTCCCCCTCCCTTCATATAACTCCATAACCTATTCCCCATTAAACAAAATAGATAAATGATAAAAACAGAATATTTTTAATATAAATGTTTTGAACTCCTTATTTATATTTAATGAAAAAAGAAAATCCTTTCCACCATCTTTGAACTTGTCTCCCTGTTGAATATGTTACATCTTTTTCATATACGTGCCACATAGCTTCACTTATTAAGGTCCTAACTGTCTCGAAAGGCATCTTACTGTGCCATAATACCCAACTGCATCTTGCCTGCCATAAATAAAAATTTAAACAACACAAAAATATGGCAAGAGTATCTGAATGAAACCTAAAGCCCAAAAGGGCGTAATGGCCTAATACACATACTTCAAAAGACATAGTGTTGATCCAGGGCATATTCCACATATTAGCTAAATAAACCCATAAAGGTTTAGAATAGGAACAGAAGAATAAGTAATGCTCCATGGTTTCCTGTACATTAATGCAGTCCGGATAAGGACAATTCCTTTCCTCTAAAGCTTTGTGCTTAGCATTCCTCCTCACCTGTGTTCTACCATAAACGGAAAGCCAGAAATGTTTCCACATCTGAAGTGGGATTCTGGGATTCACTAATTGAGCTAAAACATAATTGTTTCACTCCAGAGCACAACATTTTAAACTAGGTTCCTTTGGATAGATTTTATCAAATACTATTTGATACAACTTTCGACCAGAGTGGGACAGAATGTCCATTTTAATGAGAGTCCATATGTATAATTTTGAAGCTGCTGATTTAAAAAAATCTGGAACATGTAAAAAAGTCCCTAATCTTGGGACCACCACTCCCCGTGCCCAAAAATACTTTTCCAAAATTACCCTGCACCATGACCTTTGTGTCGATGGTGCTGACCCTAGTCCACATTTAATATCCCGGGTCGTACCTGAAAATAGGCATGTGTTTGTCTAGTGTACTTACCTGGTTAACAAAAGCTAAATAAATAAATAATAAATAATTGTCTGTGATATGAACAGAGTATGAAAAAAAAACTATAGGGTCTAGCATTCCTAAGCCCCCTTTTTAATTGGGAGACATGTAAAACACCTTCTGATTGGATTTATTCGGTTTCCCCATAGCATCTGAAAAAAAGCACTATTTAGTCTAGTTTCTAACGTTTTTAGTGGGGGATACATTATTGCTATGTAAAGTAGAATTGGAACCAGGAATTTTTTTTTATCAACTGAATATGTTTTAATTTTGACATACTCCATGACTTCCATTGACATACTTTAAATTCCACTTTTTTTAAAGATTGTTCCCAATTGTACAAAGCCATATTTTGGGGCCCGAAAGTTATACCCAAGATTTTCAATGGTTCAGGAGATACACTAAGACCCTTTAAATTCTGGGCCTCCAGGTATCCTACTCCTATATACAGACCATGACTTTTAGCAATATTTATTTTCGAATTAGATACTAAAGTAAAATCAGACATAATTTTTACAAACTGCTGAAATTGTGAGATTTCTGAAAAAAAAAAGTCATAAATCATCTGCAAATGCTTGAGCATTAATGGCAGACTGTATGCCCATTCCTTGAACACCCCTCCATTTAGGTCTATCAGTTATAAATCTTAGGAAAGGATCCAAAGAAAACACATACAGAAGTGGGCTCAGGGGACAACCCTGACGCACCCCAAGCTCGGTCCAAAAGTTGAAATTCATTTGTCTTTGAATAATTGGATAAACAGCTGCTGATTTATAAATTAATTGATTAACCTAGTTAAATAATCCGGAATCCCATAATATTGTAAAACCGAAAACAAATACATATGTGAAAACCTATCAAATGCTTTTTCTTGATCTATTGTGATTAGTATACCATATTTACCTGAAAGAGAAAGATGTTCAATTATATCCCTCACAACCATTAGAACTGATTGTATTTTATGAGAAGATAAACTACAGTATTGAACTGGGGAGATTACATATTCTGCAAAAAGTTTTAACCTATTGTTTAAAATATGCGTTAAAAGTTTGTAATCTGAATTCAGTATAGTGATAGGTCTCCAATTTGAAATATTCTGTCTATCTCCTGATTTATATAGATACATTAATAACCAATCTAAAAAAGAAAGGGGAATTTTGTTCATTCTTGAAAAATAACCAAAAACAACTGCTAAACATTCGGATAATTCATCCTTAAACTCTTTATAAAATTCAATGGGCAACCCATCCAACCCTGGAGATTTCCCAGGAATCATTTTCTGAATGGCTAGTTTAATTTCTTGAGGGGTAATATTAATTTCATTTTGTAGTAATTCAGAACGTATAGGAGGAACTTGAATGTGCCTTAAATAAGCCTTGATTTCCTGTACTGTAGGATGTCTATCAGGTAACAGTGTTGCCCAATGCTCTTTAATAATAAAAATTTAATCTTTTTCAGAACTCCGCAACACCCCTTGAGAGTCATAAAGAGCTGCCATTTCGATATTATCCCTCACGGCTTTGCAGGCTTGAAAAGGATCCCCCACTGGAGATTTTTTTATCCTGTTTTGGAACAACACTTTTAAAGTATTAGCTCTATCGTATTGACAGGTTAACATTTCCAGTTTTATCTTTTTTATTTGCTCTGAGTAATTAAATCTAGAGGTGTTAGACCAGGTATACAGCTTGTATATCTGTTGGCGTAAAGAGAGATATTTTAAAAATTTACCATTTTCTTTATGTTTCCCGCATTTTTTTAACCAATTTTGAAAATCTTGTTTGGAATCCAGACACCATTGTCCAATATCTGCATATAAAAACAGACAGAACATCTTTTGCTAATAAGGGCTCTTATACTTTTTTGGACCCTAAGTTCATTCAGAGCTTTCACATTCAGTTTCCATCTGGTAGTAAAGGCTTGAATTACAGGAATATGATAAAAATTTACAATTAATAAAACATGATCAGTAACCTCCACAGGACGAGTTTCTATTCCCCCTACTGGTAGATTTTTGGAAACAAAAACATAATCAATGGTAGACTTCATATTACCCTTCCTAAAAGTGAAATTAGGTCCTTGTTTCCTAAAATCATTACAATCTATCATATTGGCTGATAATATCAAATCAATAAGGGCATTGGAGTGGCAATAAATTTTAGAGTTAGGTTTCCTAATTTTACTATATGAAGGTATCGCACAGTTGAAATCACCACAAACAATGATATTGTGAGTGGTCATTAAATAAGGTTTTACTGCATTAAACAGTGCAACTCTCCCTGCTTTCAACTGCAGGCTATAAATATTAATCAGCCTATATGTTTTGTTCTTCCACATCCCATCTAGTAATAAAGCTCTTCTGGGAAAAATATCTACCAATTTTATTAAACGGAAAGAAAATGAGTTAAATAAAAACCCCACCCCATCTGCAGCATCCTGTCCAAAAGACCAATATGAAGGTCCCCAAATCCATTCTCCCTGAAAGCTTCAGATATTATGCATAGAAAATGCCCAAGATTCCTGTAAAAAACAGATTTCTAACTGTAACCTATGTAAATACTCAAAAATCCTCATACTTTTACCTGAATTTAAGAGACTATGTACATTTATTGATCCGATTTTTAGATTTGCCATGCATTGAAATTTTTAAGCCTGCTCAGTGATCAACTTTTTTTCCTTCTTTTTTCCTTTTTCCCTTTGTACCCTGCAGAACCCGTTTTTTGTGTTTCCATGTCCTGATCTCTGGGATTACTATCTCCTTCCTCCTGGTCCATGTCTGAATCCCCCCATTCTGGTGCCAAAACAGCAAAGGGACTATTTGAATTTATATTGTCAGGAAGAGAAGTAGGTGGAGGGGAAGCAGGGGGAGAGGAAATGCTGGCTAACCTTAAATTCCTAGAGGCTCCACGCCTCTGAGGTAGAGACAAAGCTAAAGGAACACTATCTTGTACAGGGTCACTATTGCAAAACGGGGTAAGAATCTCCTGCTGTGAAGTGTTCTGATCCAACATTTGAGGGGGGAGGGGGAAGGGAGAAGGGGAGGGGAAAAGGAGGAATGGATCCTTAACTTTAACCTGTGCAATTGTCCTCTCTGTAACTTCCTTATGATCACATAGATTTATAATTTCAGTAGAGGGAAAATAATTTTTGTCTGATTCATTCTGGTGGGGTTTTTCAGGTACTTCGGCTGTGTCTTGTGCCTGTTGAATGAAAAGATCTGGGCTAACATTACTAGCAGCATTTTTAGCTGCCCAGGGGCAGTCCTTAAAGGCATGTGCCACATCTTCACAAAGATCACACTTTGTATGAGATGTGCATTGGAAAGAAATATGTCCTACCTCCCCACAATTCCAACATCTGGGTTTGTCACATGTGCTAGAAATGTGGGTATGTGAACCACATTTATAACAGGCTCAGGGTTGCCCAGCGTAAAAACACCCCCCGTCCCTGCCTAACATAAAAGAGTTAGGAATATGTACAATGCCTGAATCTGTACTTTGTAGTTTTACCTTGTATCTCCACCCCCCCAGTCCAAAAGAGCTCCGTATCCAGAATAGCTTCAGGGTTGCCCAAAAGTTCACATCTTTGTGACAACCAGTATGTAATATCAGCTACATGCATGCCCTTATTTCAGAACATCACTGTAATAAATTTAACCAGAGGTTTAGAAAGAGGAATGACAACAAAAGGATACCAAATGGGGGAATATTTCACCTGGATATAACGCTCCCAAAAAAGATCCAAAAAATGGGCAGAACGAAAACTTATGTCAAAATTGTCTTCTCCTGAAATGTTTATAAAAGCAAACACCTCTCGGGGAGAAAACCTCAAGGAGTCCTTCAGTAAGATTTTTCCAACAAAATGTCTGTCAGGCCTGTCCTCCATACCACCGTTATAATGGATACGAACCGCATTCCTCCTGGGAGCAGCTTCTTTGTTTATATTTGCAAATAGTTCAGACAATAGGGGTTGTTTATTTGTGGATGTATCATGATTTAAGTCATTTTCTGAATGTTTTTCACCATTGCAGTCTTTTTCTGTTTCACCAACCTGTTCTATGGGTTCAACTCCCTCTACTTGAGGAGGTTTTTCAGTTGTGTTATTTTGATGGAGTGGTGCATCTGCAAATGTTACAGTATACCAGGAACTTCTTGGACTTGAGAAATAGTTGTTATTGGATCCAAAACCTGCCCTGGAACCCAAGTAGAGGAAGAGGTGGTGAATGGAAGTTTATCATCCCACTCCGGGTCTGGGACCCAATGCCGGCAGGTTTTGCTTCTCCCGGAGTCCATGCTGAGTCAAGCAACTCAGCTGTTTTGTGAGATGGTACTGAATCACTTTTTAAGGAATCCATGTTTAAATGTCTTTTGGCTAAGGTTTGTGCAAGCCTTTTGTCTTTTTGTAAATCCTTCTGATCCTGTTTAGACAAATTTGTAAAGGAAAACTGCATCGCTGGGGCTTGAGAGTCTAAGTTATTTGTTTGAAACTTGACAGCAACCTGGACATCAGGAAAAGCCACAAAGCCTGAAGTTTTAGACAATGTTATATGTTTTGGGTTAAGTGAGTGTCAGTATTTAATTTAGTAGCCACCTAGAAACTCGTTCCTTGAACATTGGTCCCAGACATTTCATCTCTTTTAGCTGGGGGACTCGGCTGTAAGCACATGCTTAAATCCTTAGTATTTGAACTGCCAGCCGGCTGACTCTCTCCTTTCACTTTCACAGAAGCAGAAGAAACATAGTAAACAGTAACTGACTCACCGTGCCCCAGCTGGGCCTTTGATCTTGCTGTGTCATAGTTTTCTCTGACAGGCTTCTCTGCAGAATTGGCACTTAAAGCTAGGCGTTGCAACTCCTCAAGTTTAGCTTGTAATTTGCTTTTTTCTTGGGCATGCCTTTGTTCTTCTCTTTGCAAAATTAACCGTAATGCTTGCTCAGCGTTTTCTACTGAATCCTTGGTATTTCTAACTTTTTCCTCAGTTTTCAAATTTGCAGTAAGATCCTCCGTGGAAAAAATTTCAATAGGAGTATTACCTTCTTCATCCTAATTTATAAGGTTCTCCACCAAATGCTCAAGTTCCATACTGTGAACTGTCTGGAAGATTTCAGGCTCCTGTAAAGCTTGCACCTCCATCCTCTCCGACTGCAAGACTGGACTGGCCATTGCAGTGCCCATAGGTTTCCCCCTACTGACAGCAATGCAGTCACCTCCACCTCCTCCAGGGTCCAGGACGGCAGCCATCTTGGTCCCATAGGAAAAAGAGTCCCTCCCTGCTCACAGGAAGCAAGAGTTGGGGAATGTCCCCGGTGTCCTGGTGAAATTTCCCTCATTCACTAAAAATACCACCAACAGCTTAATCTGATTCTAGGTCAGATGGCATTCATCTGTATCCCCCTTCCCTGGGTCGTGCCTAAAAATAGGCAGGATTTGTCTAGTGCACTTACCCGGTCAACAAAAACTAAATAAATAAATAAAAAAAAACATGAAGGAGCATGTTTCACTGTATTGTTCACAAGAGACTGGAGAGACTTTACTTTGAAATCTGGGGCAGAGATGGGTCCACCACCATGGTCTCCAACTCTGCCAACAACAGCACTACAGTTAAGGTCCCCATTATCAACACCATGGTCTCCATCTCCACCACAGTCAAGGTCTCCATGTCTGCCACCACCAGCATCACCACAGTCAAGGTCTCCATCTCCACCGGTACCATCAGCACCACAGTTATGAGGTTTCCAAATTCTTCCTCTGCACCATCACAGGACACTTCACCCTCAGCTAAATATCCATAGGAGTTATATTATCTTACAGCCACCTACTGGCCTGATCACCTTATCCATACAGAAATGTATGCCTCCATGACTTCTCACTTTGGAATTTTACAAGCCCCTTTTCAGTCTAAATCTAGTGATTCTCTGGTTGGGGACAGGCACAAATGGGTAACTATAGGCCTACCAGTCTTAGCTCTGCATTAAAACTGATAGACACACTAGTCCATGAAAACCTAGTGGACTACCCGGAGAGTAACTGGCTCCAGGATTGTAAACTACATGCGGTCATGGCAAGGTGGTCTTGTCAGATGGGCAGACTAGATGTACCAAAGTATCCTTTTCTGCTGTCCATGTCTATGTTTCTATGTTTGTAGTGTGCAAGACAGCACATGATGCCAAAGTAATACCCTGATTTTTTGGATGGACTTGTGTTTCAATCCTCTGTGAACCATCTAGGTGTCCATTGTTCATGCATGTATGCCACTGTATGTACACAGTGAGACTACAACCTCCCTCTTATGCTGAACCACCAGAACATATTACCTGTAGCCACACAAGTGGCAGTTGCTTGATGGAGTTGGCTGGAGACTACAGCTCAGGGTAGACAAGGCAATGGGACCTGATAGCATACATACCAGGGTACTAAAGGAGCTAAGGGTGGAACTAGCAGAACCATTATCAGAACAGTTTAGTGAGCCTCTGAGCACAGGAGAGGTCCCAGAAGACTGGAGAAGGGTTCATGTGATCCCGCTCCACAAGAGTAGTAGCAGAGAGGAGGCAGTGAACTACAGACCAGTCAGTCTTACCTCAATAGAGGACAAGATTATGGAGGCACTCATTAAGGAAAGGATAGTGCAACACCTGGAATCCATAGGACCACAGGATGTAGGACATCATGGGTTTACAAAAGGAAGGTCCTGTCAAACTAATCTCATAGATTTCTTTGATTGGGTAACCAGAGTGGTGGACCAAGGGAGAGCAGTCAATGTCACCTACCTTGATTTCAGCAAAGCTTTTGATATTGTTTCACATAGATTGATTAATATGCTGGGTAGGCTCTGGGTGGGTCAGAAGTTGATCAACTGGGTGGCAAACTGGTTGGCAGGCAGAAAGCAGAGAGTGGTGGTAAATGGTATGCAGTCAGAAGAGATGCAAGTCACAAGTGAGGTACCTCAAGGAACAGTCCTGGTGCCAGTCCTCTTCAATATCTTCATCAGTGACTTTGCAGATGGACTGGAGGGTAAGGTTTGTCTGTTTACAAATGACATCAAGATCTGCAACAGAGTAGATGATCCAGATTGGGTGGGCAGACTGAGAAGAGATCTGGATAAACTAGCAAAATGGTTGAAAGAGTGGCAACTGGGGTTTAATGCAAAGAAGTGCAAGATCATGCACATAAGGAAGAGAAACCATGAAGCCACCTATTGGCTGGGATAGGAGTTGCTGGCAGTCACAAGGGAAGAAAGAGACTTGGGCATCATCATCATCACTGATGGCCTAAAATCATCCAAGCAGACCACAAAAGCAGTAGGTAAAGCAAGGGGGATGTTAGGGTGTATTAGTAGGGGTATCACAAGTCGGAAGAGGGAGGTAATAATCCCTCTTTACAAGACACTGGTTAGGCCTCATCTGAAGTACTGTGTGCAGTACTGGAGGCCACACCTTCACAAGGACATTAACCAGATTGAGGCAGTCCAGAGAAGGGCAAACAAAATGGTGCAGGGACTGCATCAGAAAACATATGAGGACAGATTAACGGAGCTCAATATGTATACCCTAGAGCAAAGGAGGGAAGAGAGGTGATATGATCGAAACATTCAAACTTCTTAAGGGCATTAAAAAGGTGAAAGAGTCTATCATGCTTCAATATAAGAAAAATAGCAGGACAAGAGGACACAGCATGAGATTAGAGGGAGGCCAATTAAGGGGTAGTGTGAGGAAGTTCTTTTTCACAGAAAGTGTGGTGGATGCATGGAACAGCCTACCTTAGGAAGTGGTGGATATGAATACATTGCAGGGCTTCAAACAGGCATGGGATAGGCATACGGGAGCAATACAGATGAGTATGAATAGATAGGTCATTGACAGAGCAAAGGCTGATGGCACATTTATTAGGTAGAAAAAGAAATGGGCAGACTGGATGGGCCTTTGCGGTCCTTATCTGCCATCAACTTCTATGTTTCTGTGTTTCTCTGAGACTATTATGTAGCCTAATGTAGAGTCCTGTCATTTCCTATATTTTAGTTGTTCTTAAAACTTTACTGCACAGCAGTCATGGGTCTATGAAAAAGAGGTTTTGTCTGATGGTCTTTCTCTGCTGCCAACTTCCATTTTTCTATATTTCTGGTGTGCAAAGCAGCACATGATACTAAGGAAAGAATGAGACTTACTGGAGGCGCTGTGTGTTTTAATCCTTTGACCAGTGTTCATGCATACATGCAAGTGTGTGCCACTGCATGAACATAACGAGAATATAACCTCCCTCTGTTCCACCAAGCTCCTTCAACAGAAATTCTGTCGAAAGCCTTTACAGTGATGGCACTATATCATTCTCGATCGTGGTTGGCATTATGCCATCAGGAAAAGTGTTTTTTTGGGTGGACTATATCGGCATATTGATCGCAACACTGGGGGATTGGGCACCCCGGAATTAAATATAATCAACTCTGGGTCAGAGTTGTTTCGAGGAAGGGGAGCAAGACTCGAAGAGACTGTGCCAGGGTCCCACACGACCATTACAGCATACTGTTGGATTTGTCACTGTAATGTTCATCACGGTAAATGTTTTGCTGTCCTAATGGTATACCACCTTCCTCATGCCTACTAACCTGAACATATCACCTATAGCCACTCCTATGGCAATTACTTTGGAGACAGTTAGAGGCCATTTCATTGTCCTAATGTAGAGTCATGCCATTGGATGTATTTTAGTTCTTGAGATTACTGCACAGTGATATGCTATTCCCTAACTTGTGCTGTTCTCCACAGATTTCAGGTGTCTTGCAACCTATATCAGAATGCTAAAGTAGATGATTTATTTATTTTTGGGAGGACTAAAGCCCAAGGTTCAGTGTGGGGGAATAACTCCTTCCACATCCCAAATAAAAGCCAGCCTTCCTCAGCAGTTCCCCATTTACTGGGTTGTGAACCTCTCCCCTTTGCAAGCGCTGGGCTACTGAGTGGCTTGTGGGCTGTTTCTTCTCTCATATCTTCCTGCACTCTCCATCTGCTCCTCCTCTCTGTTAGTTTGCATTCTCTCCCTCTACTTGTTTCATTTGTTTCTTCCCCTCTGCTCCTCACTGCTGTTTTCTTCCTCTGCCCCACCCCACATCCCCGTCATTTGGGTTGTGGTGGGCTTCCTTTTCCCTCCAGCTCCCATTCCCCCTGATTGTGCTATTCTGTGTCCTACCTCATTATCGTGTGTCTCCCGTCCACTCATTCTTTGTCATTTTCTTTTGGCCTTTACCCCATACTTGTTGCAATCTGACGCTGCCCTTGCGCTGCCGGGGTCTGCGTCCTCCCAGCCACTCCCTCAACTTAATCTGCATATATAGAAATCCTGTGCTCTATGGGAACAATGAAAACCACAGAAGAAACTCTATTCCCCGACACCTTGAACCAATTTCCCAACCTGGTAAGCAACAACATGAGCAGCGGTGGTCAGATTCCAACACATCTCAATATATCACAGGTACCATACCTCTGTCTCACCCCATGACTCCTCTCCCTTGCCCTTGCACTGCTCCTGCTGTCTGGCTTCTTTCTTCCCTCTTTGCTTCACCTCCTCGCCAACTGGCCTCCATTAGCTGCTTTTGGAACTCCATAATCAATGGCACAAGAGTGCTGCTATCCATGGGCACGATGCCCTTAGGCATTTGTTTGCTTTTGTAGTGTGTGAACTGACTTTTCAGCTGTGTGTTTGGTTCCCGGATGCACAGTCACACAGAAAATGATTTTAACAGGGCCTTCTGGAGTTGCACACTGTGCCTCAGCTCAATGGGGAGTCAACACCTGCTTATTTTATTTACTTATTTTTGAAAGTCGGATTTACAACCTTTGAGTCAGAGACTCATTTACAAAGGCACCTCGCTGCAGGGAGGGTAGACATGGTTACAGTGTGAGATACAACAGTGGTAACATACAGGTGCAATACAGATAATAAAAGAACACAATATAACAGTGGTTTTTGGAATAAAGTTACATGCAGTAAATAGCAATCGTATAAAGTATAACAATAATAGAAGTCACAACCCTGGTCATACCAGGGAAATACCTATGTGGAAGGGTGGGGGAGGGACAGGGGTGAGGAAAAGAAAAAAAAAAAACTAAAGGGGGGGCAGTCCAATGGACATTGTCAACGCTATGGGCCAGAAACAGGGAGGGACCCCAACATTAGGTTGATTAAGGGCATCTACAGCTTCGTGCGACAAAGAGGTGGTTACGGAGAGTGACTTTAAAGGGACCAATTTTGGTAGACTTAGTGACAGAGGGTGGGAGGGAGTTGAACCATGTGGGAGCATGGTAGTGGAAGGACCTTTGGGCTAGGGAGGTCTTGGTATGGGGCACCAGAAAGGTTGCCTTAACTGAGCTATGGGTGGCAACAGATGGGGATGCAAGCCGCAGGGACACAGTGACCCCGGGGGGGGATAGTCCTAGAAGGGATTTTGTGACAAGTAAGCAGGTTTGGTAGCGCAGGCGCTCCTCCAAGGTGAGCAGGTTGGTGGTGGAATAGAGCAGGCAACTATGAGTGCGGAGGGATGCACTGATCAGGAGTCTGCAGGCCTTGTTTATTGAGGTCTGGATTCTGGTGAGCGTGGTATTGTCAGCCACAGTGTAGATAGGTAGGCCATAGTCCACTAGGGACAGGACAGAGGAGTTGATGGCCAGTCAGAGGGCGGTTTGGGGGAGGCAATCTCTGTGGCTCTAGAGAAGGTCAATCCGAGAGCTTATGGCTGAAGACAGGGTATTGATGTGGTTGTGGAGTGTAAGAGCTGAGCCGAAGGTGATGCCCAGGTACTTGTAGGATGACACCTGATGAGAGGGTGAGCATTACTGGGGAGAATGCAGAGAGGGCATTTTGGCCTTATTATGGTGATGCAAAAAAAAGCATAGATTAGTTTTTTTTGAGGTTAATGACCATCCGGTGGTCAAGGAACCACTTTTCGGCTTGGTTGAATGTGTGCTGCAGGGATTCCTGTAGAGATGCAGGGTCAGGGTGGGAGGCAAGGAGAACCACATCCTTGGCATAAAGTAGCATATTGCCTGAGCAGGAGCTAGGGAGGGTGTTGAGAATTAGGCTGAACAGAACAGGGCCCAGGATGGAAACCTGGGGGAACCCCAAGCGAATGGGCAGGGTATTGGACAGGGTGCCGTTTACCTTCACATGCTGTGATCTGGTAGAGAGGTAACTGGTGAACCAAGCCAGTGGGCCAGGGGAGAAGCCAAGTTGGTGGAGGGAGTCAAGTAGGAGGGGGTGACAGACAGTTTTAAAGGCCTTGGAGAGGTCAATGAACACTGCACCCCGCAACATGACCAGAGTTGAGAGCAGAGTGGAGGTGCTGGTAGAACTCCAGGAGGGCTGTGGTGGTGCTGTGTCCAGGGTGGAATCCATGTTGTTCCGGACACTGCAGGTCATATTTGGCCAGATCCTTTGTTTGTCTCTAGTCTGAGGATTTCTGATGGAACTTGATATTGTCCCCTTTTCTTATTCTTCTTTTAATTTATACTGCCTTCAGCACTGGAGTCAGGATACACCTGTGGATTAGCTAAGACTTCCTTTGTTTGCTCACTCACTTTCTCTTCACCCTTCTACAAAAAAAAAAAGTAAGAAAAACAAAAAAAAAATATTGACCTAAAACTACTCCATCAGACACCATTTTATTCCACTTGAGAACTCCTTCTTGCTTCTGCCATCTGTCCCTACTTTGCTATTCCTTTCCTCCTTCTGCCCAGTTTGTGGCCTTCCTATCCCCTGGCATTCCTTGCTCCTGGGTTTCCTTTCTTGTTCCATTTGTTTTGTCTCCTGTGCAACATTCTGGGGTCCATGCCCATTTCCCTCCCATCCCTCCCTGAGGCATGGTCACTGTGGCTGCTCTGTCAGTGTTTCATGTGCCCTGGCTTGCCCATGTGGCATTGTCTTGTTTATTTAGCCTGCTGGGCTCTGTGTCCTTGCCACAAAAAAAAAAAACTAACTGCCCTTCCCTTCTGCCCCCATCCCTCATTTTGCCCCTTTGTCCTTGCTCCCACATACCTTCATTTGGGCTTCTCGCTCCTCACACTGGCACTCCATCTCCATCATTGTTCCTTCCTATTCCAACAGCCCTATGCCACATGTCACCTTGTCTGGTGCTTGCCATTTCATAATAACTACTGCACTCAGTCATCTATCACACATGACCTTCCCCAATGTTTTTGTCTGCCACCAATGCTACTTATGACTTACCCCATTTGTACCATTTCCTGGTCTCAATGTCCATATACCCTGCTCAACCTATAGTTTCTAACTTTACTCCATTGTACCCCTAGTACTTCGTACCCTTCCAGTTCTCATAATCACCTGCCTACCCTCCCGTTGCTGATTGGGATCCTGCACGCTCCCATTTCCCCTCTGGATCCCACATAGTGTTTCATCTGTCCTTCTCTAATGTTTTATTCCTTCCCATGTCTTTCCGGTATTATTTGGTGTTACCAGTTATTTATCAGCCATTGTTTGTCCAGTTCATGTTCCCCTTATGCTTGTGTTCCTCCTGTTCCCTACCTTCATTCCCTTCATCTCACCCCTGTTTTGTTTACTTATCTTTTACCTCACAGCAGTTGGCTGCCCTTTCCTTGCTCAGTCCATACCAGCAGTTTTCCGGTCTCTGTCCCTAACACTGCTTTTTGCGGCATTGAGTGTAGGTAGGCTTGCCTTGTCTGCTGGGGGTTGGAGTCCATTTCAATTTATCTACCATTTTATCCCACTGGATTCTTTACTAATAACTACCAAGCATCCTAGCACTGTAAAATCCTCATCCCTAACTCTGCCTTCTGCGGCACTGAGTGAAGGTGGGTTTGCCCTGTCTACCAGGGATGAGAGCATGTTTCCTCAACCTCCATTTCAACAGATTCAATACCATAACAACAGCCCACAGTTTCTGTCCCTAACTCTGCCTGGCCCGGCATTGAGTGAAGGTTAACTCGCCCCGACTGGCAGGGATGGGAGCCTGTGTCCTACTTCTACTGTCTCATATACTGCATCCTCTATCTGCTATCTGGTTGCCGCTTCGCTTTAGGAACAGGACCACTATACCCAGTCAGCCTCTAATCTCCTGACACATTCAAATACATTCAATACCTGCACTCTGAGTTTGCCACTTCCCTTTGGGAATGGGACCTCTGTACTCCATCTTATCAACTACCTGCAACCTAAACCAACAATCTGGGTTTGCCACTTCCCTTCAGGAATGGGACTATTCTACTTCTTCAGTCTCTGAGCTCCTGTCTCAACTACACGAGTTCACTGCCAGCGATACGTAGCTCACCATCTTCCTTCAGAAATGGAACCCTGTATCTGTCAGGCTTCAAGCACATGCACCTGAGCCTTGCATCCAGCCTCTGCTGTATGTCCTTCCCAGTCTCTCAAGCCTTCTTATTTTGCTTCTCCTCCAGCCCATCCCTGGTCTTTGACCTCTGGATACCCTATGGGAGTATGGACTGTTTTGGTCTTGTGGTGGCCCTTCCCCTTCTGCCTCCTTTGCTTGGTTCTTTTCACGCCTGGGATTTCTGTTCTTATCCATGCATCTGGACTCCTCATGTTCTGGATTTGGGCCTTGCCAGCTTGCTCAGTCTTGAATTCCACCCTGCCCATCAGATTCTGGACTTCATTGCTGCTTGTCTTCCAATGGTCATCCAGTGCTCATATGCATTGTCACCTGTGGCTTGCTTTCCAGCTTGGCCTCCTCCAGTCTCCAGGCCATTCAGCTCCATCCTGCTGACTGAACCTTCATTGCTCCTTTGGACATTCTTGTTTCTCCTGCAGCCTTCATCCTGGACATGTTTCTGCAATCATTTCCCCTTGCTTCCAGCTGGATATATGATGATTTTTACATCTTTGGGGATGGAAGCCAGAGCCTTTCTACAGTTTTTCCCATGCTAACATCAGCACTTCCAGTTTGCTATCTCCTTCAGAGGTGAAAACCTCATGCCCCAGCTCTACCACACCTTTGTACCTGGATCCTCCTCTTAGTTTTCCCTGGATCTAATCCCTGGGGCCCATTCCAGTTTGCCTTCCTTCTGTTTCACCATTCCATGGCATTACCTTCCATCTCATACCTTGCCAGATCCTTCCAAAGATGCTGCTGCTCAACCTCGATGGAATTCCAATTGAGCTTCTTCCAGTAAGAGGACTTCCACAGTGACCTTTTTCATCAAAGATTGGACTATTCCTCACTATGTTGCCAATCTTGACTTCTGAGGCTTAAACTGTTTGGCTGCAGCTCACCTGCCAGAGTTCTATGGCCTGCTACTTGCCTCTCGCTCTCAATCAGCCTGGACTCTTCGCTCCCCTTCTGCTGATTCCTCCCTTAGATCCTTCCCCATATCAGCACTCCAGGTCTTTCTGACCCTTCTGTTCTCATTTTCCAGCCTCCATTTCAAAAGTCTGCCATCGCTGCCTGCATCCCCTTTGTTGCTGCTTCTGCTTCTCCCCAATCCTTTTCAGTCATCATCCCATCCACCTGTTGAGCTCCCAGCATTCCATCTCTGATTCTTCTGGACACCCTCCTCCTCCATCATCCTATGAAACCTTCCTCTCCAGCCTTCAAGGTCCTCTTTGCTGGGCAGGCCATACCCTAGTTTCCCTCCTCATCTCCTCTCCGGAGTTAGTTAAAGTTGGCTGGCCTACTGTCATGTTGGGAACCTTCCCTCTCATTGCCCAGGTGGCTCAGGGTTCCTCCAAGTTTGCTGCTCTGTCTTTTTTGGGGGGTGTTTCTCATGACTGCTGAAGTCTAGCATCCACTCACCCATTGAATTACTTCTACTGGTTCATCCGCCTCATACTGCTACCAACTGCAGGATTATTCCTTACATATTCCATTTAATTTGAACACACTGCATGTCCCTACCTCCCAATGTCTTCCACACTACCCAAGCTCTAGTGGAATCATCTTCATGCCTATCATCTCTCACTGGACTTGTGAACTTGTTTCCCTCATGTTATATACCAAGTCACTGCTCCTTGGTCTCTGGATACCACCATACTTCAAGAAATCATCTACACTTCTCCATTGCAATACTCTTTGCCAGCCACCTATCTAATGGCCTTCCTAAATTACCTGTCAGGATATACCCCTGCATATAACATTCAGTGACTAGCATTATCAAGAGCAGGTCTTCATTTGATTCAAGATCCTGCACTTGCTCAACTGACCTGGCTATCTCCCTATAACAGTTACACTTCACAACAGTCTCCATTGGACTAAACAGGCAATACACCTGTTTTTTTTCTATTTTTGACATCAACCAATGTTGTCTCATCAGTCAGTAGACTCAGTCGAAGACACCTCTTTTCGGGCACTCCCACAGCATATTTGTATTGGATCCACCAGCAAGCCATCATCACAAGGGCCACTCAGGCTGCTGTTGTTGGGCTATGATGCTACAGCAACAACCTTATCCACCATCCTGCACTAGCAGTCCTTCCTATAAATGTGTGCCCATCCAAAACGTCATCACTGCAACTCTAATTCAGTTTCAAACCTTGAAACCATTGTACTGAGCATTTCAATCCTACCTCTTGGTACCCAATTACTGTCTTTATAGCATACTTAATCCTTGCCTTTATTGGTCTGAAATCTTTCCATTACCCTCTCCTTCCACTTACCCAAAGTCTCACTCTCTCTGAATTCTTGATTGTCTCTCTATAGACGCCTATATAGTGAAACGTTGTGGATTACAAAACTCAAAGCTGTTAGACTCTACTTGAATATCAGAGCTTCCACTATCTCGTTGTCCAGCTTTCATTCAATTCCTACATTTCTTCACAAACCAATGCTAATGATAATCACTTCTGAGAACCTTGCAGTTATCCAAAACATTTGCCAATATACAAAAGGTTCTAAACATTGTATCCTGCTCCTCCCTTCTTCAAAATCAGACAGATTTAAGGTTCAAAACATTGTATCCTGCTCTTCTCTTCTTCAAAATCAGACAGATTACCTTAAGGATTTAATAATCAATTGTACATGCACTAATTTGGAGTCTGGCAGCCCATCTAAACAAACCTGTTCTTTCCATGCTCCCATTGAGTCAGTACCTTTGTCAGATATCAGCTAATATCACAGTAAATCCTAGATCTTGTTCAACCCCTTTTAACAGCTGGACATAATCCATATTTAGGATGTGAAGATTCCTTTGGACTAGATCTGTCTCCTCAAACTCAAGAATCAACCCTCCCAAACTCACCATTCAACAGACTCAGAAGATGGGACTTCATCACTATGAACATTGCAACCTACAGAATACTAAAAGGAAAAAAAAAGAAAAACTAATTCTAAGCATCTAGGATCATCTCCTCTTAGTTTGCCTTGAGGAAAGGCATGTCAGTAACCATGGGTCCTCAGAGGTTTCCTTCAGCAGGGTTTTTTCCTCTCCTGCTTGCTACTGGTTATACTCTCCATGAGCTGGAGAAGGTACTCTGTTTGGGCCTTCTACTCCTTACTTGCTACCTGGCATACCTAACAAGAGTGGAAATAGAGAAAGAAACATAGAAACATAGAATCTGATGGCAGGTAAGGACTGCTTTGCCCACCTAGTCTGCCCATTTCCCTACCTGATGGATAAACTGCAGATTCTAATTAATCAACAGCTTACTTCCTCCTACCCCCCACTAGAATTGCCTTATGCCTGTCCCATGCATTCTTGAATTCTCCCACTGTTCCTGACTCCACAACTTCCTCAGGAAGGCTGTTCCATGCATAAACAACCCTCTCTGTGAAAAAATACTTTCTAACATTACCTCTGAGCCATCCCCCCTCTATCTTCAAATTGTGCCCCCTTGTTCTTGCACATCTCTTCTTCTGAAAGATGCTACCCTCTTTTACTTTGTTAATTCCCTTGAGATACTTGAAAGTTTATATCATGTCCCCTCTCTCCTCCTTTCCTCAAGGGTATACATATTAAGCTGCTTTAGTCTCTCCTCGTATGTCTTCTGGTGCAGACCCTGCACCATTTTGGTTGCCCTCCTCTGAACAGCCTCCACACTGTCTATGTCTTTGCAGAGATGGGGTATCCAGAATTGCACACAGTACTCCAGATGGGGTCTCACCAACTGTCTGTACAGAGGGATAACAACTTCTTGTTTTCTACTGTTGATGCCTCTCCTTGTGCATCCCAGTATACCCCCAACCCTCCTTACTGCCTTCTCACATTGCTTGCTCACCTTTAGGTCACCTGATATAATTACTCCCTACGTCTCTTTCAATTTTTGTTGTTGTTATTAACTCACCTCCCCATTGTGTACTCTTCCCCTGGGTTTTTGTTTCCCAGATGCATTACCTTGTACTTCTTTGAATTGAATCTGAGCTGCCACATATTTGACCATTCCTCCATCCTTGCCAAGTCCCTTTTCATCCTTTCCACCCCACCTTGTTCAAACCAAAGTTCAAACCTACATGTATACACAAGCACTACTCAATTTGCCAAAACATTGAAATACTTTTGCAATACCCTCCATAAAGGTGACTTTGTGACAGCCCTATTTTAGACTGTTCACCCTTTGTGTTGGGCCATCTATTCCCTACTTGCTACCTGGCTTACCTAGCAAAGGTGGTGATAGAGAAAGGCCAAACTTCATACCTATATGTATACATAAGCACTTAATTCTAAGCATCTAGGATCATATCCTCTTAGTTTGCCCTGAGAACAGGCAGGTCAGTTGCCATGGGTCCTCAGAGGTTTCCTCCAGCAGTGGTTTTTACTCTCCTGCATGCTACTGGTCATACTCTCAGTGAGTTGGAGAAGATAATCTTTTTGTGCCTTCTATTCCCTACTTGCTACCCGGCATATCTACCAAGGGTGGGAATAGAGAAAGGCCAAAGTTCAAACCTATATGTATACACAAGCACCACTCTAGTCACCAAAACATTGAATAGGAGAGTTAAAGTCCAAGGTTCAATGTGGGGGAATAGCTCCTCCCACATCACAAATAAAAGCCAGCCTCCTCAGCAGTTTCACGCTTAGCACATTGTGAAACATCCACCATCCTCCCCTGCTTCCTTCTCCTCTGGCACTTTGTTCACCCTTGGTGCTGGGCCTTCTTTTCCCTATTGCTACCTGGCTTACCTACCAAGGGTGGAAATAGAGAAAGGCCAAAGTTCGAACCTATATGTATACTCAAGCCCTGCTCAATTCACCAAAACAATGAAATACTTTTGCAATGCAGTTCATAACGGTGACTTTGTGAAAGCCCTGTTTCAGACTGGGCAAAAGAATATGGCCTACATCTACCTGCAGAGGTTGTTTCATCATAGGATGGGGAAGTAGCAGTAAAATATCTTGTAAAGAACAAAAAATATATTTACCAGTCTGCAGATGAAGATATGACTAAATACTCAACCCAACAAAGCAAGGTCATTTTTTGGAAATTTACTGCACCTGTACAGACAGCATATGATAAACAGCTGCACTTTCATGAAGATGAATTTGATAAAATAAAAAATTGATTTGCAGATCGTCAAGTGCATTTTAAATGAGAGTTTCAAGGCACTCAGCTGTGCCTTGTGCCTCAAACCTACCAGTCATTCTATCACTACAGTCATTGCGTAACCTATGGCTATGAGTTATTCCCTTACTACTTTGGATTCTCTCAATCTTTTTCTAAGCTTGGCATCAGCTGGTATGAGGACGATTGAAACATACCAGGTGAAAGTAAATGCATAAAAAGCAGCATAAATGACTTGCAAATAGTTTAATTAAATGTATATGGTTCTTTGTAAGTACCTTAAGTGTGTTTGTCAATATGACATTTTTATATGTAATGAACAAATAGTAGCTTTAGTTTGTAAGGTGAAACAATATTACTGTGGTATTGAGGTGTACCTGAAACACATGTTCAATTTGAACAAAAACTGTTAAAAAAAATAAAATTTCCTTTTACAACCAGGGGATGGAGAGTTGGCTATCTTTAGAACAAAGGTGTAGAAAACTGTATAAAATGAATGTTCAAGGTTATCAGAAAGGTTTAAGTTACAACAAACTTGTTGCGTGTCAAAGTTTGACATACAATGGTGTCCTAAGATGGAATGATGTGTACCCCCCTCGAATGAATAAAAAACAAATAATGAAAAGTTCCCTACTACAGCACATTGACAGAAGCAGAAGTCATGGTATTATAAAAATTGTATTTATTTACAAAACCAGAACATTTTACAACTACAACATCATTTTACCCACATTGGATTTTTCATACCATAACTTTCAACACATTTTTCCATAACTTAGGCTTCATGAACTATCTTTATATTGAGAACAGCAATAGTAGCATATGTAAGCATTGTAACAAAAGCCATAATCATGAGAAACAAACTTTATGTTTTTCTTAGATCATCACACTGGGTCTCTCCACTATCAAATATGTGCCTAACTGTATATAATATTCTTAGTCGGAGCATACTGTTTCCCTAAAAGATACACAGCATGTTTCAGGTTTAAGTTTGTTTTTAGAGACCTATTTGCAAACTATTTGAAATATCAGACTGCCTGAAACCTTTATTTCCTTATATAATTCAGTATTTCTTCTTGCTACAGTAGCCTAGGGAATTTCCATTCAATGTCCGAATTATAGAAAAATAGAAATATAGAAATTGACCCCAGATAAGGGCCACTTGGCCCACCCAGTCTGTCCATACTCACTACCTCTATTTTCACCCTCTCATTCCTGTCACTAGGGTTCTCTTATGTTTATCCCATGTCCTCTTGAATTCCCTATTATTTTTGGCCCCACCATCTCCTCTGGGAGGCTATTCCATGCATCCAGTACCCTTTCTGTGCAAAAATTCTTCCTCACGTTACCCGAGTCTCTGCCCTTCCAGCTTCATAGCATGTCCCCTTGTTCTTGAACACTTCTTATTGTGAAGAATGCTGTCCTTCTGTAACTTATTTATGCCCCTTAGGTATTTGAAGGTATCTATCATATCCTTCCTCTCCCTCCTATCCTCCAGGGTATACATATTTAGAGCCATAAGTCTCTTCCCATAGGATTTTTATTGCAACCATTGCACCATCTTTGCTGTTCTCTTCTGAATGGCCTCCACTCTGTTTATGTTTTTCTGGAGATGCAGCCTCCAGAACTGGATGGACACAGTACTCCAGATGAGGTCTCACCAATGTTTTGTACAGCAATATCACCACCTCCTTTTTTCTGGTGGTGATACCTCTCCTTATACACCCTAACATTCCACTGGCTCACCCTACAGCCTTTCTACACTGTTTGGACACTTTTATGTCATCAGATATGATTACCCACAGGTCCATTTCCTCTTTAGTGGCAGTCAGTACCTCCCCCCATCATGTATTTCTCTCCAGGATTTCTATGCCCCAGGTACATGATTTTGCAGTTCTTTGCATTGAACCTTTAGCTGCCACACCCTTGACCACTCCTCAAGTTTACCTAGGTCTCTTTTCATTTTTTCCACTCCTCCTGGTGTTCACACCCTGTTGCTGATCTTGGTGTCATCTGCAAAGAGTCATACCTTTCTTTCTAGCCCCTATACAATGTCTCTTATGAAGACATGGAAGAGAACTGGCCCTAGAACTGATTTCTGTGGAACCCCACTGGTCACCCTTCTTTCCTCGGACTGAACTCTGTTTACCAGCACCCTCTAGATTCTGTCCCTTAACCAATTTCTAACACAGTTAAACACAGTGTGACCCACCCAATGCTGCCCAGCTTGTTCACAAGCCTTCTATGTGAAATGGTGTCAAAGGCCTTGCATAAATCCAGGTAGGCCATAACCACTGCTCCCCCAATCCAATTCCCTGGTCACCCAGTCAAAGAAATCAATCAGATTTGTTCGACATGACCTCCCCACTGTGAATCCATGCTACCTTGGATCCTGAGATCTGCTGGATTTAAGATGCTCCACAATTTTTTTTAGTAATGATTCTATCAGTTTACCCACCACTGAGGTCAGGCTGACTGACCTGCAGTTGCCCACCTCCTCACTGTTCCCACTTTTGTGCAGAGGGACTACATCTGTCCTCCTCTAGTCCTTAGGAACCACTCCTGTTTCCAGCAATCTATTGAACAGTGCTATCAGTGGTGCTGCCAGCACCTCTCTAAGCTCCTTTAATATTTTCAGAGGGGAGGAGCTAAGACATGGCTGCAGGTAGCTGCTCTATGAGAGAGCTCCATAGTGAGGTCTTAAAAAGCAGAAGTTACCACCAGCATTTACACATGGGAGATAAAAGAAAACTTAAATCTTCATCTGCTTCCTCTGAGGAGTATGAATCTCTGAGAATTAGACCTCTAGAAAAACCTTATAAATTGGAAACTGGCTTGGGCAGTGTGGGGAGAGCAAGAGTAGGAAGCCCCGGCTCTAGTACCAGATTGCCAAAAGCTGAGACACTGAAACCTGAAAAACAACGTTCAGCGAGACTACAAATGGATACAAGTAGGAGTTCACATGTGAGGCAAAAAGATTCAGAGCATTTAGTGGCCCAGAATACTTCATCTTCCATATTTAACAGGGTGAATGTTTCTGACTTACCTTTACAAACAATAGAATTGATACTAACAAAAAAGCTCCTGTCACTGACCATGCAGCTTTGGGTGAAACCGAGCATGATTAAAGAGGTTGTGGTAAAAGAGCCAGAACTCACAGAAAACCCTGAACCATCAGGTGATAACTTATTACTAGACACTAATAAACTGTCATCAGAACATACAGTACTAAAGTGGCCAAAGGTCATCATTCAATTGACTCCTTAGGAGATGCCCTTGAAAAATTATTATTGTGGACCCAGTGTTTTGATCTAAAGTTCCAAGCACTCTCCCAAAAAGTGGAATTTTTACAATAAGATGCTAAGCAAAATAGGGAGAAGGTGCAAACAGTTTCAAAGCAGTTTGAAAACACATATAAAGAAGTTGAAAAAAATGAACAAATAAACTCATAACACTTGAAGCCACTATTAACAACTTGCTGAGTCATCATTGCACTTTCAAGAAAAATTGAATTGCTGGAAAACCAGCAAAGGTACAAGCACCTTAGATTTATTGGTTTACCATTGTCACTGGTTCGTGAATTTGAAAATATCTGGGACCTTGTTAAAGATATTTTGGTGACTGTGTTAGATCTGGCATAAGACAACTTACCGTTTATCAACAGAGCATACAGATTTCAGCCCAAACGAGGGGTAAATCAAATTAATCCGGAGTCAGATCAAGTTCAGCAACAGCCAGCTTGGCAACAGAAATGCACAATTTTAGCCACATTTGCTTTCGACACAGATTGGGAATTGATCACTAGATTAGCAAGACTTAAAGCACCATTAATATATAAGCCTTACAAATTTTCAGTATATCTTGACTATTCATTTGCGACACAACAAAGATGCAGTTGATTCTTGGCTTTTTGGCAACAAATACTAGAAATGGAAGCAAAATTTCAATTGCTGGCCCCCATGAAGTTAAAACTCAAACATAAGGAGGTACAAAGTATCTTCTTTGATGTTGATCAAGTTTCTGAATTTATTAGTAAATAGTACAATCAAGATACCTAGAGGGACACAGAAATTAGTTCACCAACTTTGTCTGAAGAAGAAATGATGAATCTCTGAACACTAACTTTTGGGTTGAAAAAAGATTTCATGAAATGAGTTAAACAAAGTCTTAGTTTATAAAATTAACATTGTTAAATATGGTATTTTTTGGGGGTTATATGGGTCAAGTAGTACAAATTTGATGACTGCACTGTAAGCTAAATAATTCAAAGTTGAAGTTTAGGAATTAAGCAATACTTTCTTTTTTGTGTGGTTAGTGAATTACTTTTCTTTTTAAGTTATTACCACATATCTGAATATAGAATAGCATTATTCTTAAGCTAGCAGAACTAACCTGGAATATAAAGATGTTAAGATTAACTTGATCTCTCGCTCCCTCATTATGATGTGGTCTGGACACTCCTTATACATTAGAGAGCACAAAATAGGAAGGATAATGTTTCTGAAAAATAAAAAAAACATTTTTTTTTCTATCTGGAATGTGTATATCTAAATGTATGAATTCAAAATTTGAAAACTAATTAAAATAAAGTATATATATATATATATATATAAAATATTCTCACATGTATACCGTCTGGTTCCATTGCCTTACCCACTTTCAGTTTTGCGAGTTCTGCTAGGACTCTTTCTTCTGCAAATGGATCAGTATCCGTCTCCCTTCCATTAATGCTCCTGTTGCATAACCGTGGTCCCTTACCTTTGCCTTCTTCTGTGAACACTGAACAAAAGCGTTTGTTCAGGATTACTGCCTTCTCCAGGTCCCCGTCTGCACACTCCCCATCTTCCCCCTTTAACCTTACAATCCCACCTCTGGTCTTTCTCCTTTCACTAACATACCTGTATAATGTCTTGGCCCCTTTCTTTACTGCCTGGGCTGTTTTTCCCTCTGTCTGTGCCTTTGTGCCCCTGAATGCTTTCTCCACCCCCCCTCTGCTTTTCCAGGTACACTACCATGTCCTCCCACCTCTGTGTTTCTTTATACTTCCTGAATCCCACCTTTTTCACTCTAACTATCCCCACCACTTCCTTAGAGAACCATAGTAGTTTTCTTTGCCTCCAAGTACAGGATGTACTGGCAGACTGGATAGGCCTAGTGGTCCTTATCTGCCAGCAATTTCTATGTTTCTATGCTTTTGTTTATCTGCTTAACACAGAGATTTTTAGCCTCCCTTATGGGTCCCTTTTGATTCTCCCACATTTCCTCAACTCCTCCCCAGTCTTCCCCTCCTGCCATGGGCTTTTTTTTTTTACAATCTAGTTCTACTCTGGGGACCAGGGCATCTCTCAGGAGTGCCCTCTCAGCCACTACCTCTACTCCCAGCCTAAACCTCAGTGCAACTGGGAGACATGTTGCTGAGCACCCCCTCTGGACTCATGGTCCCATCCAGTCCCCTGGATCACCCCCAGGGGAAGGCCAACCTCACCTACCTCACAGCCAATCTGGAATTAGAGGGATTGTCCAAGTCTAGTTTGAGGGGATTGGGAGAGCCAGTGATCAACAGGTCTGTCCATGGGATGTGGGCCTGGGCTCCTGAGGCCTCTGTTGCCTCCCTTAGTCCACCAGGGAGTTTCCTTGTTATGTTTCCCCATTGGGACATGGCATGCAGTGACTCCTGCATGGCTTCCCACCATTGCTTTTGTCACTGGAGCCTGACATCATCCCAGCCCTTTCTACATACTATGCACTTGTGCTGCCTTTGGTCTCCACCAGAGGCTGCTCAGCACCGGGGACCCACTACAACCCACCCTAGGAGAGGAGAGCAGTCCTCCACATGCTTAATCCTCTCCCTCCCCTGCTGACTCCTGACAGTGCAGGTCTGTTCCTGAACCCAGGTGGTTAGCATAGCATGAAGTGTGTCATCCAGCACCTCTACCCTCAGTGCTATTGGGCCATGCTGCCAGAACTTTCATGAGATATTCCCCCATCTCTGCAATGTCTGCCCTTCTGAAGTCCAGGACCCTCACCTTTGAGTGACTTGACTCTGCCCCTGTTCTCATCTCATATTAAACCATTCTGTACAGTGGTCACTGGACCCCAGGTGGTCACCACCTGAGTTATGAAAGTAAGTGCTTGCAGTGGATGAGGGTGTTATTTCATCTATCTGAAAATATGAACTAGATAAATACTGTGCAAAGATAGACAGACAATATACAGTGCTTATCTTGTAAGATAATTTTATTTCAAAAGAACCTATACATTGATTATATGTGAATGTATGAATGAATGTTTTGTTTTACTGTAGATGTGACAAATCTGAACAAAACAAGACAAATTATTCCAATGGAAATATAAATAGCTTACTGAGTATGGAATACATAATTGGTAGACAAGTTCTAAAAAAAAGCTAAATTGTTTAATATAAATATATATGTCAGTTATGCATTTACTATGAAATAATCTCCCACATAATGTAAACTATTCTTCTCTCTCTCTCTCTCTCTCTCTCACACACACACATATCTGTTATATACACACATCATAATCAGATTCTTTTTCCTCTTCTGTCCACACAAGTAGATTTAAGAAGACAGAGTTACATTTTCTCTCTTAAGATACATGGGCGTATCCCACACTTGCAAAATTAAGATGACATATTCCACAGACAGTCTCAATAGAAAATGCAGATCTGAAAGGATGCAAGACAAGGCTCACACAACAGCAGATGTGCGTTCTTCTGGATGGATCAGTCTTAACAAACTTTACAAAGCCATCAGTTCTACAGTCATTGCATTCTTGGGATTCTTATAATTTAACACTCCTCATAAACAGTCACAAACTTCTACAAATATAAACTGAACATACTGAACATATTTCTGTCCTCAAATGCTTTTGCTCAACCTGTTAATGGATGCTTTTGTTCCAGCTATTTATGCCCTCTGCTTGACAGATAGTCTTTGTCAAAAAAAATTCAATTTTGTTAAATCTTTTATGAGCTAGAGTATTTCCAGGGTGTTTCATGCATGAACTGCCTCCACCAGTGGCAAATAAAGGCTCATATTCTCCTTGACTCAGTGTAACCTATCCTCACTTCTCTAATGCAAAGCTGATATTTCCACTGTGCAAAGATATCAGTTGTCCATTTCACTGGATATGTTTGATGTGCGGCATTTGGAAACATCCTCTTATTTATAGTATACTTCAACCACTACTACTATGGCTACAACAAATGAATCAAGAGCATCACAGTACTCTACTATGGTATTTTACAATAGCATGTAGAAAAAACAACAAGCAATGCAAAATGAGTAGACAGCAATGGACTTCTTAATGCCTAACTATTCGTTCACTATTTTACATGAGTCAAGTGTTTCTCATGTTTGCAGCAAGAATGTACTGTAACAGTAACATTACTTTAGAAAAGTCTGAATCCTATTCACTAGCAATACCACAAAATTAAACTTCACTCAGTAAATAGGCAGAAAATAATTATTCAACAAAATGCTTCTTTTAGTTTCAATCTGATTCACTTTTAAAGTATAGTTCACATTCAAAGCCAATGGGTCAGAGAGAGGACAGCAAAAATATTTGATAGTTTATACAGTAAGTAATATAAGGTTTATATAGTTAGTAATATACTATAAACTTTATGTTTATGTTTCAACATATTTGTGCTGTGTTCACTTCTCTAAGTCATATTTGTTTCCAATATTTTTTCATATATATTTTATAGTCCATGTGTTTATTTTAATCATGTGTATGATCATGTACTATAAAAGAGCTTATAGTAACACTACTACTTACTTTTCGAGTAAAATGTGTTGTTTTTGGTACATACTGAAATACAGTAGCATGGGTATATCTACAGTATTAGTTTCCTCAGCTGTAATTCCCAGAAAGAAAGACTAGGTCTGTAGAACATGCCAAGTACAGTACTACAGATTATGACTATGTGAAGCTCCTGTACTTCACATTTGCTAACTTACCAAAGTGCAGAGAAAACTGTCTACACTTGTGTGACGCCTACATTTTTTTTTTTGCATAACAGACACTTGAGCAAAGAATGTGAACTGAATAAAGTGTGGATCTTTTTGCTTTTAACAATTTTTACAGTTACATCTTACAGCATAATATGATGCACTTTATTATGGCAAGCCTTAGGGACATAATTCATAATCTCTGGTTGTATAGTAAAACACATACTGTACACTACATAGTGAAATACACATATCATATAGTGAAATATACACATCATATAATGAAATGCATACACAATGTAATGAACCACATACATTATCTACTGAAATATATACATCATATAGTGAAATACATATACTGTATACAGAAACACATATATCAAATGGTGAAACACATACACTACCGTATATAGTGAAATGCATACATCAAATAGTGAAATATATACACTATCTACTGAAATCCACATACTGAGTACTGAAAATCCACATACACTATATATTGAAACAAATGTACTATGTGATGAAACATATACAATACCTATTGGGATACATACACTACACACTGAAACAGTCTCATAAACTATCTACTGAAACAAATACTCTATACATTGTAACACATACACTATATATTGAAAAAATCTGCATACTTTATATACTGAAACAAATACACTATATATTGAAGCATCTACACTTTATATTGAAATACGTACTCTATGTATTGAAATAAATACACCACACATTGCAAAATCTACATACACCATGTACTGAAACAAATGCAGTATATATTTAAAACACCATCCCTATTGAAAAATGTTGCTTACAATACTCTATATACTGAAATAAGTATATTACATATTGAAATACATACACAGTATATTAAAAAACACATTCACAATATACTGAAACAAATGCACTACATGGTGAAACACACACACTAAGTATTGAAATACATACACTGTAGACTGAAAAATGCACATACACAATATACTGAAACAAATAAACTATATACTGAAATGGACTATGTTCTGAAACTACTCACCCCCCCTGCCCCTTCCCCTTGAGTGGCCTGCAACTGCACTCCTTGTCTGTTGCATTCAGTTGGCTGCTGGCTTAATGAGAGGATGTTTAAAACTGCAGAGCAGTTAAACACAACAGGGCTATCTCTTATTCTACTTTTTTTTTATGGGGTTTTACATCTTGCTTTGCTTGTACACCTGTAATCAAATTTCAGAGCATTGCGATGTGACAAGAAACTTTTAGAGCTAATTTCAAATGCTATAGTTTATTCTTTTAAACAAGTGCTGCCTTCATTTACTGTTAGAAAACACATTTGTATAGGAAGCTAATACTGGATATTCCTAACATACCTGTATGCAAAGGGGGCTGCAGGCATTTTTTCCAAGTTAAATTTATGATCAGATTTATGTGTAATTAATTACTGTGTTAGTCCAGCAACTTATCTGAGCTGAATGCTTGGGAAGCATGTCAGGATCTGTGAAAGTATAAGCCAAAACATTTGCTAGTTTGTACTCTATTGACTTTTTTTTGATCAAGTTTTTATTTTAATGTTTTGTTTAATAAACATTTCTTGGTTAAGAAACAAAAATATATATATATTTGCTGCAATCCCTCAGTATCCAATTCACATCAGGAGTTTAGCTAGCATATGCATATAATTTTGCATTTTTTACTAAATAACTTTACTGTGATGCCTCACTGGAGGCATGCACATTCTGCTTTGGGGTTTGAGCTTCTCAAACTGTGTTTTACTTATTTTTTTTCCACAGAGCTTTTTATCTCCTTAGTCACCCTGTGACCCCTTTGCCCACTGACATCTCCAGCCCAATAACCCACCATCCCCAGGACATACTTGCTCTGAGATTCTCTTACCTCCCCCCACACACCCCCATGTTGGAGCCAGGAGGGGGAAGGCCACTGTCAAGGAGACACATATTCAGAAAAGAGCAGAGCCTGGTTAGTAGTGCAAAGCCTGTGGCAGGTTGATGGATTATTTTGCCATTGGAGGTTTTCTACTTTTGGTTTATCACCTGGGCAGCCAAGCATGCAATGATGCCAATCCAATTAAAGGCAAGTACTGCTTTGTGCCTGCCTGAGCCCTGCCAGCGTTCCTTACCTAGGTAGCTGCTAAAGGGCAGGGCAGTCAGACTCCCCCTTCCTAAGAGGAGAGAAGTCCCAGAGATGCTCAATCATGTCTCCTTTCAGCTAACCCCTGTTTGACCCAGGTCCTCCCCCAAAACTGGGCCACTGGCATAGAAGGCAGTACAGCTACCACCAAGCCACTAAGCCAGCCCAACGGACTGTATTTTTATATTTTTATTTTTGTATTTGTATTTTTATTTTTAGGTGTCAGCGTGGCTCAGTTGGTAGCACATCCGCCTCTGGACCAGAAGGTCATGGGTTCTCGTCCCACACCGGGATTGGACTTGCACCTAAAAATCGCTGGCATCCAAGTGCAGTATTTGGGGGGTGCTGTACTGCTGGGGTGTGCCGTCCTTCAAATGAGACGTTAAACCGAGGTCCCTTCTGCCCATCCTGGTGGGTGTCCAGGTGGAAGTAAAAGAACCCAGGGCATTCTTCGCAAAGAGTAGGGAACATTCCCGGTGTCCTGGCCAACATTCTGCTTCCCATAAAACCGGTTCATGCAATTATCCAGGCTGTGTGTGGGTGATGATGTGTGATATGGCCACCACCACACATTCAGTCACTTCACTACCAGTCTAGCATTGCTTGTAAAGCGCTTTGGATGTATGAAAAGCATTATATAAATACTGATTCTTCTTCTTCTTATAAGTAAATAAAAACAGTACTCAGATGAAAGAAGAAACTGTATTTTAGCTATAGTTGTTATAAATATTTAAGACACATAACAATGTTTTGAAATTGAATAAAGATTTTCCAAGGAAAATAACATAAAATAATACATAAAGATGCAGAATAAGATAATCCATTTGTGTTTGCTTTCTGCATCTTAAGAGGCATCTACAGGGGATTTTTAATTAGGGCCCCATTTTCAGAAGGTTAGCAGAATCCTAAACATCTAAGCACTGTGCCATGTGGGAGAACAGCATGGTTGAACAGGTACCATATATTTAGCAGCCCCCAATGCTAACCTGATCATGTCCATGGGCATATGTACTACTAAAGCCTTACAAATGAGTGATCCCGTCCTGCATACAGAGCACAGTGCTATATAAAAGGTTTTGAAAGTGCTTAACAACTGAAATTGTAATGCTGTTTACTCTTTCCAAAAATCCTGCCCTCATTTGAGCACACAGTGGTGCATATTGTAACCCCACCTCTGGTCATCATTATGATGCTCCCAAGTACAGTAGTATACCAAAATGATCCTTGGCATGTAAAGGTTCTACACCCCTGATCACAGTTTAAATGGCTCCAGTTATTATAGTAAAATTATCCTTGGTGTCTAGTGCCCCCCCCCCATCCAGGAATACTAAGCTGGGAGCTCATTTCTAGATGCATCCTGGGGGAAGGGGAACTTGTACAAGTGGGACTTAGGTAGCACAAAAGTTCAAAATGCATAACATACATGGAACAGAGTGGTACACAACCACAAAAAATCCATTGGGAATAAAACATACAAGATGTGAGAACTTGAGAAACAAGCAAACAATCGACAATGCATATACTGTACAGAGCAGTCAGAAGCCAAAAACATATGCTGGCAATTAAATGCAGAGCAGTTTAAATCAACACTAGCTGTAAACATTTGCGCACAATGCATAGATTGGAAGCATAAGTGCCAAATTATAGCTGTACCTAAACTGGAAACAAGTCATAGGAGAGTAAGAGGGAAAACTGGAGCAAGTGCAGGAGAGAGAGGTGAGACTTCTGAAGTGGTTTGAAAGAATCCATGGGAGGGAGATTGGTGAATGGCGGGGGCTAGGGAGTTCCAGATTTTAGGAAAGCGGTGGCTGAATGTGACTTTGCCAATGGTTGTGGAACCTGAAGGAACTGCTAGGGTTAGAATATTTCAGCTTCTGATGGTATGGCTGTGGGGGGGTGACAGAGAGATAGGAGGGTAGGGAAACAAACCAGATTTGCCCACAAAGCTGGCACAGTGGGCATGGTGTCTGTCCACAAGAGAAGAAAAGGAGAGAGATTAATATATAGAACAGTGTTGAGTCCAAGAAGGATAGTCGAAAGTGTAATGGCAGAAATAGTTGAAGAATGTATCCAGTCTGGCAAGGGTAGTGACTGGGACTACACGTAGACGACATCACCATAGTCAGAGATTGGGAGGATCATTCTCTCGATAATAGCATGGTGTGCTGGAAGTGGGATACAGTCACAGTTCCTGTAAAGTGCAAATTGGGGTGCAGCTTTTTGACTGTAGCATCCACTTGTTCAGAAAAGTTTAGGTGCTGGTCTAGCCAGATACCAAGATAACTAAAGGTGGTAACATCCTCCACAGGAGAGCCATCCAGGGTATGGAAAGTAGGAAGGGGAGGGACCCTAGAGAGTCTGTGCCTTATGCCAAAGGACATGGACACAGTCTTCTTGGCATTAAGGAAAGGCTGATTTGTATGTTGTCAGGAATGAACTTGATCAAAGTCCAGATGGAGTCTGTGGGCCTGCTGTGAAGAGGACTGTGTCATCTGTGTATATGTGAATGGATGCAGACAAGCATATGGAGAGGAGATCATTAAGGAAAATGGAGAAAAGTAGAGGACCTAACACAGATCCTTGTGGGACCCAAGTGGATACTGGCAGGGAGGAGAGAGGGGGTCACCAATTTTGACTGCTTGGGACCTACCCATGCGGTAAGAATGGAACAGATAATTTCTGAGTCAGAGAGGCCTGCAACCTGGAGTTTGGCTAATAGGTGGGGTGGTAGACAGAGCTGAATGCTTTGGCTAGATTGACGAAGATAGCAGAGGTGAATAGACTGTGATCCATATCATTGTGGATGGATTTGGTGAGCTTGAGCAGGAAGATGGTGGTGGAGTGATTTTTGCGGAAGCCAGACTTGTATTGGATGAAGAAGGAAGAGGAGTCCAGAAAGTGAGAGAGTTGTGACAAGATAATTTGTTCCTGTATTTTGGAGGGAGGAGAGAAATGAGTCAGTAGCTGTTAGTGCCAGATGGGTCACCACCTTTTGGAAAAGAAGTAACATCAGCAGTGTTCCAGTCAACAGGGATGGAGGAACACCAGAAAGAGAGGTTAGAGAGGTCAGCCATTGGGGAGGATTTTGAAGAAGCAGACAGATGAAGGAGCTTGCTATCCAGGCCATCTGGGCTCCTATCCTTGGAAGGATTAAGGGTAGGAAGGGTGTTGGTGATGAAGGATGGAGTTACTGGAGAGCAAAAAACAATAGGGGGAAGGAAGGAGATGACAATCATGCAGGCTGGTAGGGATGAGAGGGAGGTGAGGAAGGGGAGAGGGAGGAGAGGAGAGAGGAGGTGTGGGTGATGAAAAGGAATTACACATCTGTGGTGATGAAGGAGGGGTTGGAGATAGGGGTGTCACTCACTCTGAGGACAGGCAAAGGCGATTGAGTTGGAGGGGAGAAGAGATTGTGACAGCCTTCCAAAATTTAGATAGGTAACCAATGTTGGTACTGACGTTAGATGTAAAATACTCACCTTGGCAAGCCTTATTGCCCTGGTACAGGTGTTGCAGAGGTGATGATACCTCTGGAAGCCATGGAGGATAGGTTACATTTATTTTCTGACCAGGCCAAATCATGCACTTGCAAGCAAGCTATGAGCTCGGCCATGATCTGAGGGAGGTAGTGTACCTTTTCTCATGTTCTGCTCTGGGGGGGGGCATGGCAGTCCCATATTTCAAGGAATGTTGTTTTGAAATATGTTAGCATGGAGTCAGTGGAACAGGCCAATGAGATAGGGGACCAATCAGAGTGGTTTAGGTCACGGCTCAAGGGGGTGAGGTCCAGGGATTTGAAGGAAAATATAAGCAGTGCTTTGGTGAGAGTGAGAGTCAGAGGGCTTTAGTTGAATGAGAGGCAGCAGAAGGTTGCGATTATGGTGTCAAATCAGAAGAGAAGGAAGTTAAGAGTGGAATGCCACGGGGATCCATCCTGACTCTTGTTCTCTTCAATATGCTCATTAACAATGTTTGAGAATGAATCTGGGTTTGTTTTTCTTTGAAGATGACACCAAGCTCATGGGAGGGTAGATAGTGATAGGGGAAGTAAGAAACTGCAGACTGACATGTAAAGATTAGAGAGGTGGCCTAAGGTTAGGCAGTTGAAATTCAGTACCAAAATGTGCAAGGTGATTCACTTAGGGGACAAGAACCCCAGGATGGAGTACTGGATTGGAGTAGTAGAGCCGAGCAGTATAGCTGAGGAAAGGGACCTAGTATTCATCATTAGTGACTCCCTTAAACAATCAAGCTAGTACAGTGAGGCATCTAGCAAGGCAAATAGGATACTAGGATGTGACGGAAGGAGTTCTGATAGTAGAAGAAAAGAGGTTTACTGCCTTTTATTGATCATTGGTGAGGCTGCACCTGGTATACTGTTCAGCATTCTGAACTTCTGAAGATCTTACCTCAGGAAAGATAAGGACAAAGGATGATCAGGATGATTCAGAGCTGACAGGACAGATTGTATGAGGATCTGCTCAAGGCACTGAATGTGTCTTCACTGGAGACCAGACACGAGGGGAATGATATGATAGAGACCTTCAAGTTCCTATAAGGAGTAAACAAGGTGAATGGAGAATAACTACTTAGTATGAGTAACAGTTCAAGGGCATGGGGCACAAATAGAAACTGATAAAAGGGAGGTTCAAGAGAGATACTGGAAAGTTTTATTTTCCAGAAATGGTGGTGGAAGTGGGAAATAGTCTGCCAACTGAGATGGCAGGCACCAAAACCATAAATGGTTTCAAGCATGGCTGTGACAAAGTGAAGGGTATAATGGTTACTCAGGCTGATAGTAGTAGGGAGGGAAAAAGGGGAGTGGACAGTGAATGCTAGTATCCTGTATGGACACTAGATTCTGAGGTTTAATAGGGGAAATAGGGGCAGACAGGATGTGCCATTTTTTTTCTGCTATTATTGTCTATGTTTCTGTGTTTCTATTTTTCCATGATCCTTGATATCTAGTAGCCCCACCTGCCAGTCACAAATCTGAGCCCCTCCCAAAGCCATCCAGCCAGATCCCTCCACCCCTTCCCCACTGGCTCCCCATTTACCCAAGATTGCAGCTACTTCCCTGTGACTGTGATCAGTACAGCGTCTTAGCTCATTACCTTTGCTGATCACTGTAGAGTGAAAGGGAGTTAGTGCGCACCTACTGTGGAACATCTGTTTCTATAATAGATGTGTGCTCACTTCCTGTCACTCAGAAAGTGGCCAGCCGAGGTGGCGAGCAGAGGGGCTGGACCTGTCACTGTTGCAGTGGGAGGGACTGGCAGCTGGGGTAATTTATGAGCCACCATGGGGAGAGGGGTGGAAGGACCTTAATGGGAGGAATTTGGAGGGGGCTCACACTTGCAATCAGAGTGATCTAGATGCCAGGGATCCTCTTAATATACTAATCAGAAGCATCTGAATGGTGATTGGGGGTAGGGAGATTCTAGATGGCAGGAATCATTTTATTATATTAGGGGCATCTGAACTGAGATGAGGAGGTGAGGGCTGGCACTGCTCTGTATAATTCCTCCATGCAGTCATGCACAGAGGCATTGTGCAGAGATGTTAGTTAGCCCATATGGGCCCACAAATGTCCCACTAGCACCTTTCCTGCCCTATGAACTTAGCATGGTAAGAGT
Source organism: Neoceratodus forsteri (assembly GCA_016271365.2). Taxonomy (NCBI): domain Eukaryota; kingdom Metazoa; phylum Chordata; order Ceratodontiformes; family Ceratodontidae; genus Neoceratodus; species Neoceratodus forsteri. Next base: position 781,651,827 of record CM057458.1, on the reverse strand, counting down.
TGAAAATGACTCATGGACCCAGATATTCAAAAGGGTTGTGCATGTCGCAACAGTGTTGCGCCATGCGCAACCCACTAATCTTGACACGATATTCAAAAGGAAAAGTGCGGCACAAATCGATGCTAAGCGCATCAATAATGTATGCAGGCACAGGTGTGGGGGGGCGTGCTCATGCATACTCTGCATAGCCCGATATTCAGCCTGGGATGTGCAGAGCCATGCATGCGCAACCCCTACCTGCGCCAGCACAAAGTTGATCCAAAATAAAAAGGAACAACTGATGGCCACTCACAGGTGAACTGCCGCATTGCAGGGTGCAACACGGCAGCTGCCACCTGTGGGTGGCCACCCGAGTTCCAGCTGCACCTGGTGGCACGCCCCCATGCCTGATTGCGGGCATTTGTAATAAAATAAAAGAATGCGTCCAATATCTTTGGTGGTCCAGTGGACCACTATCTGCCGATCGTGGGCATCTGTAAAAAGAACAGAATTCACCAATATCCCTGGTGGTCAAGTGGACCACTATCTGCCCGATCGCGGGCATCTCTATAAAACAAAATACGATATCCCTGGTGGTCTAGGGTTACCCCTCCCACCCGCCCACTGAGCCCCACTGCCCTGCTCCCCAGTCAGCCAGCAGTGACAGTACCCCACCGCCTGCCACCCCGCCGCCCACTGACTGACACCATCGGGCTGCACGCTCATTGGTTCACAGCGTGAGCCAATGGGCGTGCTGCCCATACCGTACTACACATTCCAGATATGTGAATGAATCGAAATTGACCCCCCCAAGCCATTGATGCCATTATACAGTTTACCAGCATTTTTTCAGTTCGTGGTCAGCTTTGAAGAGTGCAGACGTGTTCCCTCTCCACTGAAGATCACAGCGCTGGACTCCGGAGGTAAGTATGGTGTGAGGGGTGTGTGTGGGAAGGTGGGGTGTGCAGAGGGTGGATGCAGGTAGGGGGAAGGGACCCGAAGGCAAAGGACCATTTTCTTTGTTACAGGTTATAATAAATGTAATAGATGTAACCCCCAAGTGGTGCTATCCCAAGGGCTACTACCCCTACCTGCTGGACTACCAACAGGTTGAGGGGCCTAGGTTCTAAGGCAGGTGCCTCCACCCAGAGGTCAGGGTTTGTAATGGTTGGTTGAGCATGGTCACAGCACTCTGGGACACTGAGAACCCCTTCTAATCCATCTAATGATCCACACAATACATAGAAATTGCAGTACCAATACCCCACTTGTACACACAGTTCAACCATAAGGTACCACTTACCCACGAGACTGATTCTGAAGTTCATCTCGGAGGACCCCCTGTAAAATAAGGTTGATCAACATACACAAACTAATGCAATGCCTGCTATATAGGTGCTGACACTTCAGACAGTTTAAAGTCAATAACATCAAATCTGGTTTATTTAAGGGGAGTGGAACACAGGAGGGGGAGATCAAGCTGATTGGCAGAATTAAATCACAGTAATGTACACTCATACAGGGTCTTAAAAGTCACACTCTGGGTACCCAGATTGGAAGGGCTAGCCAGGTCCATTGCCTGGGGTTGGCCTGCAGGTGCAGATGGATAGGGCCCTGTAGGAAAAAAGATATGCACAACACCCAACTGTAATCCAGAGCCGGATGGCTCAGTCCTTGAGGAAATGAAATAAAGAAAATCAGATGAAACACTGGTGATTGATAACAGGTAGCAGGGAATGCCCTGATTTGTACTCACACTACCCCAAGCTGAGAACCTGATGCAGATGGATGTTCTGGATTGCCAGACAAACAAGGCAGAGAGATGAGATTCTACAGGCCGGGTCCAACTGCTTTGACTAGTGGATGGATTTAGTCTGATTACACTCAGTTCAGCTTTCAGCTTACACCACACGGTGACAAGAGAACTGGAATAGCTATTCTCCACAAGCATTCAACACATTTATATGTAAAGGAAATTACTATACCAAGCGGCTGCTCATAGGTCCCGATTGCACTTACTGCAAACACCTGGGAGTTCACACAGCAGCTTCAGTTCCTCACAGACCGAGCATGATTCAGCAATTTCTCCAGTCTTCTACAGGGTGAGCCTGGTTTCCACTTTTAGCCTTCCTTCCTTTCAGACAACTCGGATTCAGTCCGATTGAAGATTACAACAGCCACGACTGCAGGGCCTCTCACACACTTCCCATGAGAAACTATACAATGCAGAAACACAGAGCTCCTTCTCTCCTCATGGTCACAACGGATCCAATCTCTCAGTTGCAGGGCAGAACATTCTCTTCGGGCACCACCCGGTCCCGTTGGTGGACTCGGCTGTCAATCACTCCAAAGCTCTCTCAGTTGGTGCAAAAAGGTGCCAAGGTCCAGGACTTCACTTCCCGGAATTACTAGCTATACTCCCCATTGTAAGCTGGCTCCCAGGAGAGTCAGAATTCTGGTTGGTCCAAACAGCCTCCATTTTAAAGCTCCCCTTTATTCCATTGGCCCAGCACAGCAGTTAAGTTCCAAAATGGAGGGGCCACACACACAGAGCCCCAGCTGTAACAAAAGCAGGTTAGACAAACTACAATATTACTAATGCCTTAAATGTTTACAGGGAAACAGGTATATTTTTCAGAGGTCCTCCCTTTGCGCTTTCAGCAACCGCAAAATGAAGTGATTGCCCTGCAGTTCAGGTGGGATTTGAGCAGGAAAACACCAGCACCCCTAGAAAAGCATCAATTATGGCTGCAAGCAGACAGTTCTTAAAGAGACAGTAGGTGGAGGCTCTACCAGCACTCACAGTGCCATTCTAGCAGCTTAAATGCCGAACACCAGCAGGCAGGGTAACACTTAGTCAAGCTCCTAGGGGCTTTTTAGGAACCCCCATTAGTAGGGGCTTACACCCTTCCTGGCCTGAAAAGAACTTGGAGTCTGCTTCAAGTAGATACCCTTATAACATTTTAAAACAACCACTAACATATTTACATCACTAACAGTTAGATTTGCATCCTTTAAATCACATCACATATTAAAGGAAAACTACACCCAAAACCTGAAAAAATATATGTTGTGCAGAGTGTTTTAATTTGTATGTGAAGTTCTAGTGTTTCCTTCCCTCTGACTGGTATTAGGAGTTTTTCACAAATTAGCCTGCTAGCTTTATGCTAGTTTTACGACCCCTGGGGTTCTCCATACTTGATAGTGTAATTGTATTTCTGGTTCCCACAGTGCATCTTGTCTCACGTGACTGTGATGTAAGAGAGACCCAACATTCAGCACACGCCTGCCAAACAAACTAAATATCTTGGAAGCTTTACAAGCTGCACAAAAATTACCAGCAGCAAAGTTTTTCAGGACAGTAAAACCTTTAGGATGAGGGTGGTCACCAAGCTGAATTTTACAGATTTTAAAATATAGCCATCTCTGTTGTTGTGAACTGATTGTAATGCAATGCTTTCTGCTGGATTTATGGGCTCTTCTACATCACCATTACATGAAACAAGGTGCACTGTAGGACAAAGAAGTGCAATAAAACTATTTGATATGGTGATCTCCAGGGGTCGTAAAACTACCCTAAAGCTAGCAGGCTAATTTAGGAAAAACTTCTAATACCAGTCAGAGGGAAGGAAACACTAGAACTTCACATACAAATTAAAACACTCTGCACAACATATATTTTTTCAAGTTTTGGGTGTAGTTTTCCTTTAACTCTTGGTCATATGCAGTTATTCTGTATTTTACAGCTTACTACAGGGTACCATTTTACATATACAATAACATTTTGGCATCAGGTCACCACTTCCTGCATATGAAACTTGAAAAGAGGGGGACCTTCCCTATCAGCTACCTTGGGGCTGGATGGGGCAGGGGCACCGTACTCAGAGGGAAAGACCAGTAATCTGGAATTATCTCCCAGGCTTAGTTTGGGCAATGAATTCAGGGTCACATACACTCCCTTGTGGCCCACATTAAGAAGCAGATCTACGGGTCGACCAAGGGACCCATAGCTTAAATTTACCACAGGCCTCACAGCTCGATCAGTCCTTCTAGGGGGAACTGTGACAGTCTCTGTGTTTTGATCCCCATCTTCAACATTGTCTGCATTTGTTAGGGGAACTTCCAGTGGGGTAGAGGGGCTAGAACTTGGGGCACTTTCAGCTCCAGGAGTGGCAAGCTCAGAGTCCACAACACTTAGTTCACTGGGAGAGTTTTATGACACTGCCAGTAATTCATCCGGACACTCAAAATACTCCTCTTGTTCTGGTATATCACCAGTGTGTTCCAGTTCAACAGTTCCCTCCTCAGGCAGTTCATACAATTCCACCATGCACAGTGATTCTAGGTCATCCGACTCAATACTGGGCACTTCACTTTCGGGGAGTAGTGGCTCCATGGACAAAGCCGGGGGCTTAGACAGTCCAGAAGGCCCAGCTTCATTTCCAGAATTTACTAGGGGATTGCCCCGAAACAATTGACTAAGTTCGTAAGAAGGGTAGTATTCAAGGCCGCACTCACTCTCCTCTGACATGGACTGACAGTCCTGTTCAACTGGGGTTATTGGTGGGGAACACTGTAACTCAACATTGGCAGGTACAGACTTTCTTTGTTTTCACTTTACAGCAGCTCTAGTCATTGGTCCAGAGGGAGCATTTTCTGGAGGCTCAGCCTCAATCAAGATTTAGCCAATAGGCAGCACATGGTTTCTATGCATGGTTTTCACTTTTTTCTAATTATTTTCAGGTCTCACTTTGTATACAGGCAGATCATCTAGTTTGCCTACCACGATGTGGGGGAGATGGTGCCACCTATCAGAAATCTTATGTTTGCCATGCAGTCCCAGATTTCATAGCAACACATGATCCCCCTCCTGGAGTTCCAGTGCTTTCACTTTTTTGTCATACCTTTTCTTGTTGGCCAGATTTCTTTTGGCAGCCATGGTTTGAGCCAATTGATATGCATGATTTAATTGGGCCTTTAACTTCTGCACATACTGTAAATGGTTATCAGCTCGAACCCCATCAGGAGAAAATCCAAAACAAGCATCTACTGGTAGTCAGGCTTCTCTTTCAAACATCAGGTGATAGAGGGAGAACCCAGTGGCATCACTTTTGGTGCAGATGTAGGCATGTACCAGGGTACTAATTTCTTGGCTCCATCTAGGCTTGTCCTTTGGGTGGAGGGTGCCTAGCATATCTAGCAAAGTGCAGTTGAAACATTCAGGCTGTGGGTCCCCCTTGGGGTGGTAAGGGGTGGTTCTGGACTTTCGCACTCCCCACAGAGAAAGCATCTCTTTGATCAGACGACTCTCAAAGTCCCTCCCTTGATCAGAATTAATTCTTTGTGGTGCCCCATAGTGAACAAAAAAGTTTTCTATAAGCACTTTGGCCACAGTGGAGGACTTCTGGTCCCTGGTGGGAAAAGTTTGGGCATATCTGGTGAAATGGTCAGTGACCACCAGCACATTACTAATATTTCTTTGATCCGGCTCCAAACTCAGAAAGTCAATACAGACCAGTTCCATGGGGGTGCTGGTGGTGATGTTAACAAGAGGGGCAGCCCTTCGTGGCAAAGCTTTCCTCTGTAAGCAGCGACTACAAGTTCTAATGTGTTGTTCAATATCAGCTCCCATTTTAGGCCAATAAAATCTGGATCTTACCAGGTCAAGTGTTCTGTCTATGCCAAGGTTGTCCCATGTGGTTATGTAGAGATCTCAGCACCAAGTCTCGAAAGGCAGTGGGCAAAACTAGCTGTTGCTTGTCTATTTGTCCCCCCCCCCCGCGTCTACTGTTTCTCTATATAACAGTCTATTGATCAGTTTCAATTTAGGACCTTCCTTGTATAACAATGCAGTTCTCAAGTCAGTGGACCATAATTTGGACACATCTTTCCCTGTGTGGAGGGCTTCTAAAGCTGATTTGATCATGGGATCTCGGGATTGAGCCCGCTTAATACTGTCATTGTTGAATTGAAGCAAAGCACCAATGTCTAAGGCAGAGAAGTGGCAATAAGCAGCAGATATGCAATTCTCAGAGGGCCCCAAAAAATCCACCAAACAGTTCACTGGGTCTGGGACCGCTGCCTCCTCTCGGGCAAACTTCTGGCAGAGTGCTCGAATATCAGGTTCTGACAGTCGGACCCAGTCATTTCGAGAAGCAGGTCTCCTGGAGAGAGCATCAGCATCTATGCGGTTCAGGCCTGCTCTGTATTCGACAGCATAGTTGTATGTGGATAATGCAGAGAGTCACCTGTGGCTAGTGGCATCAAGCTTAGCTGAAGTTTGAACATAAGTCAAGGGATTGTTGTCGGTTTTTATTAGTATCTTAGCCCCATACAAATATTCATGGAATTGGTCCACAATGGCCCACTTCAGAGCTAGTAATTCTAACTTGTGTAATGGATAGTTCTTTTTGGAAGGGGTCAGGCTTCTGCTGGCAAAAGCCACGGGTCTCGGACCATTCTCAGGTTTTGTTGGATCTGCATAGGCCAATACAGGATCATGGGTAAATTGATATATAATCTCATGAAAAGCAGTCTCACAATCAGGTGTCCAACGGGCCTCAAATACTTCATTTAGATGGAAAGACACTGTCTCAGTCTCATGGGAAGTTGACTTATTGTATTTTTTGTGAGTTGGAGGGTACCCTTGAGTGAGATTGAGTAAAGGGTGGATCACTCTTGAATAGTCCTTGATGAAACGCCGATAGTAGCCACAAAAAACCCAGAAATCTTTGCAGTTCTTTTAGATTATGGGTCTGGGGCCAGGTGGTCAGGGACTCAACTTTACTCGGGTCTGTCTCTATCCCTTCGGTGGAAACTATGTGTCCCACATACTTTACAGATGTTTGGAAGAATTGACATTTATCGATGGACAAATTCAGGCCAAAGTCTTCCAATCGGTCCAGCACCTTGAATAATCGGCTCTCATGTTCCTCCAGTGAGCTACCAAACACAATGACATCATCTAGGTATACCAGGCACTCTAATAAGTTCATGTCCACCACTGCACGCTCCATCAGCCATTGAAAGGTGGCTGGGGCACCTGAAATCCCTTGAGGCATCCTAATAAACTCATAGAAACCAAGTGGGCCGATAAAGGCAGTCTCCTCACGGTCTTCCGGGGGGCCATCGGGATCTGGTAGTACCCACTGTGGAGATCCAGCATGGAGAACCACTGGCTACCATTCAGGCAGTCTAAAGCATCCTGGATGTGGGGCATTGTATACTGATCAGGGATAGTCCGCCAGTTCAAGGTGTGATAATCTACGCACATCCTTACTGTCCCATTCTTCTTCCTCACTACCACAGTGGGGGGGAAGCATATGGGCTTCTGGATTCTTGTATTACACCAGCAGCTAGCATCTCTTGCAAGTGTCATCTCACATTGTCTATGTCAGCAGGTGCCAGGTGTCAAAACCTCTCATGGAATGGCCTACCATCATGCAGCAGGATATGGTGCTCAGCCCCCTGTACGCAGAATATGTTCCACTCCTTCAAAGAGAACACCCGGTCCCTCTGGGCAAGCTTCTCACTGACTCTCACTTTCCATTCAGCTGGCAATTGGGAGTCACCAAAATCAAACAAGTCAGGCGTTACTCTATCACTTTTTCCTGAACTCTTGCTACTGGATAGCACAGCAGTATCCACACAATGCACATTAGCCAGATTGCAACCTCTGTTTACTCGAATCTCCCTGTCAGACACGTTATGAACTTGAACCATTACTCTTCTGGCAAAAGCATGGGCTCTAGCAGACAGAATACTTATCTTGACCAACAGCTCCTCGGGCAATTTTCCATCTCCTGGTGCATTCAGCATTAATATTTTATTCTTGACATCCTTTTTTATATACGAACCTCTCTTTGTAGGATACATTGGGCATTTGGCGCCAAAATCTGAGACTCAGGATCCTTTTTCCAGACAACCCCAACCGGTTCCTCAGGGTCCACTTTTCAGCATCTCTCTATGCCTCATAGGCCTTCTTGATCAAGGCCGGAATTCTTAGAGCTCTACCAGTCCGGGACCCTTGTTTTTCATAACACAACTGTGCCACCCGTCCCAACATATGTGCATTTGTTCCAATCAGCAACGGAACCCCATCATACAGTCCAGTAAAAGGACATACTAAGGCCAGGGTCTCCACTTGTTCTGCCACTCCAGCCACAGAGGTAGGAAAAGACAACCAAATTCGAATATAGCCAGAGTAGGGGAAGGCCTTTTCACTCAAGCCCCAAACATGTAGTCCTTCCAGTGGTTGCAGGGGTACATTAGACAAGTGCTTCTGATACCAGTCCTGGAACATAATTGTCACTTGGGAGCCACTGTCTAACACAGCTCAGGTGGGTACTCCATTCACTTTCACAGTAGTCTCCATGGAGGGACCCACCACTTCGGACCATTCAGGAGGCATTGATTGGGATGTCGATCGGGCATTGACCCTGGTGGCAAAACTTTTCCAGGTGGCTCCCCCTGGTGACCGGGCATAGGTTTTGTGATGCCAGGCCACTAACCTGTTGGTAACTTTTCTCAAGTTCTCTGGCAGGCGACAAGCAGACTGAAAGTGTCCATCCTCTCCACAACGGTAGCAGAACTTAATGTCTCTATTGTCCTTGGAGGGAGGGGGATCGCTTATCTGTTTGGGCATATATGGGGCCCTGCAGGGCTCTTCTTGAACTGTGAGTTTATACCATTGGGCCTCTGGATCTCCACTTCTATTGGGGGTGAGAGCAGCCTTTTGCAGCTCCCTCACCATCTCTCTTAAGTCTCTTATTTCTACTCTCAGGTTGCCCTCAATCCGGGTCTCAGGGAAAACGACATGCACTCCCACTCCACTTTTAGGCTCAGGAGGAGCCTGATACAGATCTGGTTCCCTGTAGGTCTCAGTCAATTCCTTAATCAAACCTCTCAACTGTTGACCCTCATCTGGCTCACTCTTTTCAGGGGTCTGGCAAGGGTTCACAGCCCTAGCATAGGGTTTCCAGCCCTCTTCATCAGTTTCAGTCTCATGGATCTCTCTCATCAAGTGGCAATACTCGGTAGGGCTGGCCCTTCTGTCTTGCAATTTGAGTTTCAGCAATATTACGCTCAAAAATCTTGCTGACTTCAGTATGTGGTCTAATCTGACCTGGTTTAACGTTTGGGCAGGCACTCCCCCTTTTCGGTGGGCCTTCTGCAAAGCCCTTTCTATCCTGGTAACAAAAGTAGACAATTTCTCATTTCTCCACTGTTTAACTGACTTGAACTTCCATAATGGATCATCTCTGGTTTCTGTGCTGCCAAATACCCCCTTTAAGGTGGAAAGATATCCTGCTGCAGTGGTCTCTGGACTAGTGGCCCCCTAGGAATCAAATGGCTTCCAGTGCAGGACTCCTCAAACTTTCCATCAACCGCTTCCTCTGTTTCACCCTCGGAACACTGCCACTCTTGTACCAAAGGGGTAGCATAGTCCATCCAGGTCTCCAAATCATCTTCCCCCAAAGGCACTGGGACAGTACCGGAGAAAAGTCTCAACCTCCGATATGAATCCAGTTGAATGGGGGCAATTGCCATGGGGGGGTGGCCAGTGTGGAACTCTTGGGGGACCCAGGAGATGTACCTGGGGAAGGCAGGGGGGTGTGGTCGCCTGAGATGTCTAATACAGTTACCAGTTCCTGAGCAATTCTCCCTTCTGTGGCTAACAGTTTGAGCAGTTTTTTCTTTAAAGCTGTTGGTACTAGGGGACCCACCTGGGGTGGCCAGACCACTACATACATGAACAACCCTCCATCTCTTCTGGGCACCTTCAGGCAAAATCACAGGGAGCACCTTTTCAGGGTCTATCAGGATACTGCATGAAAGTAGCACTTGCAGGGTTTCTTCAAGCAAGCCAGCATATCACCCTTTTACTTCCACTTGCCCATACGCTTAACATGTTCTACAGTAGATACAGTGTCAGCACTTTTAATCCCCAAGGAGACATCCAGCAATAAAACAGCTTTTTGTGAGTCCATTTCCTCAGCTTCACACCACCCCATTAATTTGTGCACCATCAACTTAAGAGGGTTAAGTTTTAACTTAGGCATGGTACTCCCCTCCATTTTTTCCTTTAAGTTAAATATAATGGGGTAATTCCTTCACGTGGCCACTAGAGGATGCTACTCCCACTGGTGCCTCCAAGATGTAACCCCCAGGTGGCACTATCCCAAGGGCTACTACCCCTGCCTGCTGGACTACCAACAGGTTGAAGGGTCTAGGTTCTAGGGCGGGTGCATCCACCCAGAGGTCAGGGTTTGTAATGGTTGGTTGAGTGTGGTCACAGCCCTCTGGAACACAGAGACCCCCTTCTAATCCCTCTAATAATCCACATAATACATAGAAATTACAGTACCAATACCCTACATGTACACACTGTTCAACCATAAGGTACCACTTACCCTCGAGACCTCAATACCACGTACCCTCGATTCTGAAGTTCGTCTCTGAGGACCCCCTGTAAAATAAGGTTGATCAACATACACAAACTAATGCAATGCCTGCTATATAGGTACTGACACTTCAGACAGTTTAAAGTCAACAACATCAAATCTGGTTTATTTAAGGGGAGTGGAACACAGGAGGGGGAGATCAAGCTGATTTACAGAATTAAATCACAGTACTGTGCACACATACAGGGTCTTAAAAGCCACACTCTGGGTACCCAGGTTGGAGGGGCTAGCCAGGTCCATTGCCCAGCATTGGCCTGCAGGTGCAGATGGATGGGGCCCTGTAGGAAAAAAGATATGCACAACACCCAACTGTAATCCGGAGCCGGATGGCTCAGTCCTTGAGGAAATGAAATAAAGAAAATCAGATGAAACACTGGTGATTGATAACAGGTCACAGGAGAATGTCCTGATTTGTACTCACACTACCCCAAGCTGAGAACCTGATGCAGATGGATGTTCTGGATTGCCAGACAAACAAGGCAGAGAGATGAGATTCTACAGGCCAGGTCCAACTGCTTTGACTAGTGGATGGATTTAGTCTGATTACACTCAGTTCAGCTTTCAGCTTACACCAAACGGTGACAAGAGAACTGGAATAGCTATTCTCCACAAGCATTCAACACATTTATATGTAAAGAAAATTACTATACCAAGCGGCTGCTCATAGGTCCCGATCGCACTTACTGCAAACACCTGGGAGTTCACACAGCAGCTTCAGTTCCTCACAGACCGAGCATGATTCAGCAATTTCTCCAGTTTTCTACAGGGTGAGCCTGGTTTCTACTTTTAGCCTTCCATCCTTTCAGGCAACTCGGATTCAGTCTGATTCAAGATTGCAACGGCCACTGACCGACTGCAGGGCCTCTCACGTGCTTCCCGTGTGAAACTATACAACGCAGAAGCACAGAGCTCCTTCTCTCCTCATGGTCACAACTTATCCGATCTCTCAGTTACAGGGCAGAACATTCTCTTCGGGCACCACCCGGTCAAGTTGGTGGACTCGGCTGTCAATCACTCCAATGCTCTCTCAGTTGGTGCAAAAAGGTGCCAAGGTCCAGAACTTCACTTCCCAGAACTACTAGCTATACCCCCCATTGTAAGCCGGCTCCCAGGAGAGTCTGAATTCTGGTTGGTCCAAACAGACTCCATTTTAAAGCTCCCCTTTATTCCATTGGCCCAAGACAGGAGTTTAGTTCCAAAATGGAGGGGCCACACACACAGAGCCCCAGCTGTAACAGAAGCAGGTTAGACAAACTACAATATTACTAATGCCTTAAATGTTTACAGGGAAACAGGTATATTTTTCAGAGGTCCTCCCTTTTCGCTTTCAGCGACCACAAAATGAAGTGATTGCCCCGCAGTTCAGGTGGGATTCAAGCAGGAAAACACCAGCACCCCTAGGAAAGCATCAATTATGTCTGCAAGCAGACAGCTCTTAAAGAGAAAGTAGGTGGAGGCTGTACCAGCACTCACAATGACATTCTAGTGGCTGAAACGCCGAACACCAGCAGGCAGGGTAACACTTAGTCAAGCTCCTAAGGGCTTTTTAGGAACCCCCATTAGTAGGGGGGTTACATAAAAATAAAAGAAAGAACATGAGGATCATTTTCCTTTTTTTTTACTGGTGTAAGGAAAATGTTGGGCAACTGGGGTGGGTTCCCAGTGTGTCCCATGAGTTTGTGGTGTGATGTTAGCCACACTGCAGTGGGCAGGGGCAGGAAAATGCTGATGCAATCAGCTTTTTAACACAGAGGTACACTGGGGTGGGCTCCCAGTGTGCCACACAATCTTGGGGGGGTTAACTATGCTGACAGGGGAATTGGGCACCCTGAAGTCAGCTTGCTGGGGATTGTGAGAGGTGGACGGCAACAGATGCAGCCATGTTTATTGAAATGTTACACCAGGCAAGGCATTCCTGCAATGATGGGGAGCACCCTCATTGCAGTGGTGAAATTGTTTCAAGTTGGTGGCACGCTTTTGCAGTGCTGTCATAAATAGCATGCTATTTAATTCATGCCACAGAGCCCAGCCCGGAAAAGCAGTGGAGCCATTTGTCACAACATAAATGCACCTCCAAAACCTGCCACCACAATATGTTGTCTGCGCTGAGCGCACAAGACAACATAAAAAAGACCATTATGGTACTGTAGGAAAGTTGAAGGTGTCTGAAGCGCATCCCCCAACCAGTCTGGTTAAGCAATTTCTATGCTGTTTTGGAGGAGTGGGATAGCCCCACAATGGCACCCACAGCTGAGACCAAGGTGGATGGGCAGATCCTCAGGGATGCAACACCAGAAAAGGGGGAAAGAAAACCCCGGAGGAGGAGGAGGTGGAAGCTTCTTTTGTTCGGGGACTCAGTTGTCCAAGGAATGAAGTTAAGGAAACCTAGCAGGAAGGACATGGGGGTGAAGTGAATTTCAGATGCACTGCATGGTGGGATGAAAAATGGATCAATAGGATCACAAGGGTAATGGCAAGGAGGGAGGAACTGGCTGTTATTGTCCACCTGGGGATAAATGACCCTGCAGGAGACAAAGAGGAAGTAGCCAGAATCCAAAAGGATTTCAGGTAGCTGGGGGGAGTCTGAAGCAAGTAGAACACTTTAAGGAGGCAGTGTAGTGCAGTGGTTTAAGGCTCTGAGCTGCAAATCTGGAGACCTGGATTTGAATCCCACAGCCCCCACTTGCATACTGTGTGACCCTGAGTAAGTCACTTAACTTCCTTGTGCTCCCAGGTTGCACCTGTAAACAAGCTTCAGCTTAGTGTGTCTCTCCTGGTAAAAAAAAAAAAAAACACCCCATCTCCATCTTGGAGGTGCCACTCATCCATGGCAGGGGAAAGGCTAGGGCACTCCACATCCAGTAATTCAACTCCTGGTTGAAGGAATGGCATGGAAGGGAGGTTTATGGCTTCATGGGGGACTGGGGCCCCACCTGGATGAATGCAAGCCTGTATAAAGATAATGGCCTGCATCCATCAGGGAAGGTGACCTGAATAAGAAGTCTGAATGCTTCAGTGGCAAGCATTTAAAATGGCCTTGGGAAGGTGGGAGTCAGGAAGGTCAGGTAACTTAGTATCACCCCCCCAGCACATGCAGGAAAATTAGTTGAAATCTGGGACACCGAGAGCAGAAGGAGAGTGGGAAGCAGTGAATTCTAGGCCACACAAGAAAGATGACTGGGGAGGGGGACGAAGCAGAGGAGGGGAGAGGGAAGGAAGTAGGAGAGCAGCAGCAAGAGAAGGACTGGGATAGGATACAAAACATGGAAGGCATGGAACAAATGCCCGCAGCCTGGGAAATATAATCCCAGACCTGGAGGCATTGATAGTAGAGGCAGACCTGGACATAGTAGCAATAACTGAGCCATGGTACACTGTTAATCATGGGACATTGATGTACCAGGTTATGCTCTGTTCAGGAGGGAGGGGGAGTAAAAAAGGAGGGAGCGTGGCCCTGTATGTCAGAGAGGCTATAAAGGCGACAGTGGTGCAGGGTAGACGGGGAGGCTGAGGCACTGTGGGTCATCCCTGAACCTGGCAAAGGCTCAGCAATATGAACAAGGGTGATCTTCAGGCCTTCAGCATGGGGGGAAGAAGTGGACAGGGAGCTTGTGGGTGGAATACACAATATGGTGAAGGGTGAAGTCCTGCTGCTGTAGGATTTCAGTATGCCAGACATGGATTGGTCTACCCAGGGAGCTGCTTCAGCCAGAAGCAGAAGTTTCCTGGATTCCCTACAGGGGGCAGGTCTAAGGCAGCATGTGTTTGATCCAGAGAAAAGGCCATTCTTGACCTGATACTGACCAATGAGGACAGAACGCAGATGTCTGTGTGGAGGGGCAACTGGGATGTGGTGGCCACCACATAGTGTGGTTTAGCATGGGACCTGGGACCCAGTCCAGTCACACTAGGGCAAACATTTTGGATTTCAAAAAGGCAGACTTCACTGACATTGGGAGATACATCTGAATAGCCTTCTTTAGAAGCTTGTAAAAGGGCGCCATTCAGGAGGTATGAAGAAACACAGAAGAATGAGGACAGAGAGGTGTATCAGGTAAAACAGAGCAAAGCAGGTAAGGTAATGAAGGGATCAATGGCTCAGACAGAAGAAAGCATAGCCAAAGGGTATCAAAAAAGACCAGATTTTCTTCAGGTACATAAACAATGAGAGGAAGGCAAGGGGAGGGATTCTGAGGATAAGGAGAATGACAAAGGGAGACTGCACAGAGGGGATCAGAAAAAAGTGTACATCTTGAACAGTTACTTCTACTGTTTTCACAGTGGAGAGAGACAGGGACAATTCACCAAGGAGCACCACGAACACTGGAGGGGGGAAGTGGACACAACTCCATTTTCAAAGGAAAGAGTATTATTGAAGGGACTTCAAATTTTAGGGTGGACAAGGCCATAGGACCAGATGGATACACCCAAGGGTATTAAGGAACTAGGCAGGGAGGTGCTTGCTGTACTACTCATGGCCTTATTCAGCAACTCACTGGAAACAGTAGTGGTTCCAGAGGACTAGAGGAGAGCAAACATAGTTCCATTTTGTAAGAGGATCAGCAGGGAACAGTCTAGCAGATATAGTCTGGTCTGTCTTACTTGAGTCATGGGGAAATTAATGGAATCCATACTGAAGGAGAGACTGTTAGAGTATCTTGAATCCAGTGGGCTGCAAGACCACAGGCAGCACAGATTCACGGGGAAAGGTCATGCCAAATTAATCTGGTACATGTCTTTGACTGGATGACCAGGGAAATAGATAAGGGGAGAGCAGTGGACATGATTGATTTAGAGTTTAGCTAGGCCTTCAGCACTGTGCCAAACAGAAGGCTGATAAATAAACTGAATGGCCTTGGGGTGGGATCCAAAATGGTTAATTGGGCTCAGTGTGCCTGTGCAACTGGTTTTGTGCTTGTGTAACATAGATAATCTTTGGTTGTTAACCTCTCTATCCATGGGATATACCACCCTGTATGGGTATGAAGAGAAGGAACCCTAGAGGAGGGTTCCACCCCTTGAGGTATCATAGGAGTGATTCCCTTGGCTAATTGTACCTTAGGAAGAAGCCCATGGGAAAGAAAGACATGCTGCTGGAGGAGGAGGGGTGGATGGAGGGGCAAGGGAAAAAAATGCTTGTGTGTGGCATGAGAAGAGCAGCCCTTAAATGGGCTGAATGGGAATATGTCCTGTTGCCCCCTTGAACTACGGACTGTAGCCTTCAATAGTACAGTAGCTGGTTAATGGATAAGAGACAGAGGTGGTGGTTAATGATACTCACTCTAATGATAGGAGAGTGATCAGTGGGGTACCACAGGGCTCAGTACTGGGACCAATCCTTCTGAACGTAGGGGACACTGCAGAAGAACTGAAGGGAAGAAATGTCTTTTTGCAGATGATATCAACATTTGCAATGAGGTGGACACCCAGGAGTGGTGGGGAGAATGATCAGGGATCTTGTGAATTTTGAGGTGGTAAAAAGCATGGCAGTTGGATTCAGTGCCATACAGTGCAAAATCATGCACTTAGGGCGTATGAACCAAGAGCTGAGTATAGGATAGAGGTTACTGACAGTCAATAAACAGGAAAGGGATCTTGGGGTCTTGTCTCGAGGGACGACAAGGTGGCACTGTTGCAAAGCAGTGAGTAAGACTAGTGGGATGCTGGGGTGTGTAAGGATGGTATCTCCATTAGGAGGATGGAGGTGGTGTTGCCAGACCCCACCTGGAGTGCGATGTAATTTTGGAGAACAAACCTCAGAAAGAACATTGGGTGGAGGATGTCCACAGGAGGGCAACTAAAATGGTACAGGATTTATATGAGAAGCCCTAAGAGGAGAGACAGAGGGATCTCAGCATGTACACCCTAGAAGAGAGGAAAGAGAAAAGTGACATGATAGAGGCCTACAAGTATCTTACAGGAGTGAACAGGGTCCAGGGGAGTCTCTTTCAAATGTGAAAGAGCACCAGTAACAGGGGGAATGAAATGAAGCTGGGGGGGTCAAGAAAGATGTGAGAAAATATTGGTAGGTGCCTGGAACAGATTGCCAGCTGAAGTGGTGGAGGCTAAAACAGTAGGGGGCTTCAAGCATGTGTGGCGTAGACATAGCTGTATATTAGAGAAGAGGTGGGGAGGTGGAAGGGTTGATGGAGATCAGACAGCATGTGAGGAAAAAGATGAGGCAGGAAACATCTAGGCAGACTAGGTAGGCCAAGTGGTCCTTTTCTGAAGACAAATTCAGTGTTTCCATGTTTCTATGTTTATGATCACACACCTACTAGAGAAACAGTTTTTACTACAGTAGGCTTCTGATTATGAACTGTCATTAAGTTGGTGGCTGCTTTGGATGTGAGTGGAGGGTCTGTGCTGGTCACCATACACCATAGATTGGGGACAAGTGGGGGCAGTTGTAGTGGTACTGGGTGGGCTGGTCAAGGGGGTAGATTTTATACTTATGGGGCAGGGGAATCACTCAACACCAAGGATATGGTATGGAAGGATTACAGCTCTTGTCAGACTAGTAATTGGGACATGTGGGCAACCCTGGTCTGATTAACAGGCAAATGGTACCGAAGAATCACTGATCTTATCAAGTGTCTGATTGGAGCCCAGTTGATCAATGGTGGGGGGTCTGCTGTCTGCTGGACACATGGGACAGATGTTTTATTACACAGGCATGCAATCTGTGGGGGTGGGGCACTGGACACCGGGACAGTTATGCCATGTACCAGTGGAGGGACAAGGGCTAGTGGTAGCCTGACTTGGCCAGGTGTTGGGAGTGTAGGAACGCACAGTCCATAACACCTGGTTTGGGGAACCAAAAACTAGTGCTGCACTAATGTTTAGCTACACCTCCCCAAACCTCCCAGCATGCAAAACTATGTGCAAGGTGCTGCCAGCTACTTTACATAGGTGCACAAGGATGGATTAGGGCCACTTACAAAGAGGCTAGTGACTTAGTAACCAAGCAATCATATAACCCTGTGCAGTACTATCCTGCTTTAGAGGTGCAAATTGGGATTAGCAAATTGTTAACCTGTCTAAGACTCACAAAAAAGCTTGAATATTTTGCCTTAGAGCTTTTTAAAACCATTATAACTCTGTTAAATGAAAAAAGAAACACCCCAGAGTTGTGGTTGGTGATGGTGCACCTTGGCCCCATGCCCACTGCTGGACCCCAACCACCTGGGTCCCAATCCTCTGAGTGCCTTCTCTGCCTGGATGATACTGGATGCCTTTGGTGCCAGAAGGAGTGGCAGCCCCACCCTATGGATAAGCAAGGGAGGTCTCTCGCCAGGCGGAGGTAGACATTAGCGGAGCCTCTGGAGGGGACCCAGAGTGTGGGGGGGGCAGGTTGGGTGGGAGAGAATTAGGGATGACGCTTGAGAGAGAACAAATCTCTGGTGATCAGAGGAAAAAGAGTTAGTAAAAAAAAAAAAAAATTCAAAAACAGCATCCCCCTTTTGATTTTAACCTAAATCACCTTTTGATAATGCAGCCACCAAACTACCTGACTATCTAACTGCTGCAGGTATTACCAAACCCAAACCCACTGGTATCAGTTCAGAAAGACACCCTGAATTTTGTCACCGAATACCTAAATGCCAAGCTGAAGGCCTGAGGTACAGCTGGTTGGCTGGCTCTGGCACACCCACCTGAACCAAACAACTCCCCCACATGTTCCCCTTGATTGAAACATAGAAACATAGAAACATAGAAGTTGATGGCAGATAAGGACCGCAAGGCCCATCCAGTCTGCCCATTTATTTTTCTACCTTATAAATGTGCCATCGGCCTTTGCTCTGTCAGTGGCCTATCAATTCATAGTCATTTGTATTGCTCATATGCCTATCTCTGCCTGTTTGAAGCCCTCACGCTGTATTCATAGCCACCACTTCATATGGTAAGCAATTCCATGCATCCACCACCCTTTCTGTGAAAAAGAATTTCCTCACATTCCCCCTTAATCGGCCCCCCTCTAATCTCATGCTGTGTCCTCTTGTCCTGCTATTTTTCTTATATTTAAACATGTTAGACTCTTTCACCTTGTTAATGCCCTTAAGGTGTTTGAATACCTCGATCATATCACCTCTCTCCCTCCTTTGATCAAGGTATATATATTGAGCTCTGTTAATCTGTCTTCATATGTCTTCTGATGCAGTCCCTGCACCATTTTAGTTGCCCTTCTCTAGCTTGCCTCAATTTGGTTAATGTCCTTGTGAAGGTGTGGCCTCCAATACTGCATGCAGTACTCCAGATGAGAGGCCTAACCAGTGTCTTGTAAAGAGGATTATTACCTCCCTCTTACGACTTGTGATACCCTACTAATACACCTAACACCCCCTAGCCTTACCTACTGCTTTAGAGGTCTGCTTGGATGATTTCAGGTCATCAGTGATGATGATGCCCAAGTCTCTTTCTTC
Source organism: Neoceratodus forsteri (assembly GCA_016271365.2). Lineage (NCBI taxonomy): Eukaryota > Metazoa > Chordata > Ceratodontiformes > Ceratodontidae > Neoceratodus > Neoceratodus forsteri. The sequence continues at coordinate 781,632,962 of CM057458.1, read as the reverse complement.
CTTTGTGACTGCTAGCAACTCCCCTCCCAGCCTATAGGTGGCTTCAGGGTTTCTCTTCCCTATGTGCATGATTTTGCACTTCTTTGCTTTAAACCCCAGTTGCCACTCTTCTGACCATTTTGCTAGTTTATCCAGATCTCTTCTCATTCTGCCCACCCCATCTGGATCATCAACTCTGTTGCAGATCTTGGTGTCATCTGCAAACAGACAAGCCTTACCCTCTAGTCCATCTGCAAGGTCACTAATGAAGATGTTTATTTATTTATTTAAGAATCAGTTTACAACCTTTGAGCCAGAGGCTCATTTCAAAAGGTACTTTGTCACATAAGACATACATTGCGTTTAGGTTACCTAGTAAAGATTTGCAAAAAATCAATAGGCATTCACCAGAGGTGCCATGTCACATTGTAGTGCAACAAATACAATTGGGTACAGGGTACATGTAATTGATAACAGGTATTACACAAGTCGGTATCAAGTGAGCATTCTGGTAGATAAACATTGAAACAGCTGGCACTGGCCAAGTTAAACCTAAGCGTGGTGTACAGGAAGTGGTGGAGGGATGGTTGGGTGGAGAGCTGCCGGGGGCATTGTCAAGAAAAAAAAAAGAGGTGGAGGCTATGTTCAGAGACAGGAGCAGTTCTGAGTGCTGAAGATGTGGTTCCAGTGCGGTTTTGAATGGAGATGGTGATGGCATTGGTGATGGTGGCAGGAGAGAGTTAAACCAGGTTGGGGCTCTATAGCTGAAGGACCTCTGGCCATGGCTGGTTCTTGTTCTGGGGACCTTTAGAAGTGGTCTTGTAGGAAGACCATGTTGCAATGGTGGGAGGGCTCTGGTGGATGGATGCCGTTGCCGAGAGAGCCGAGTAGGGTTTTTGGTGAGGAGATAGGTCTGGTATCAGAGCCGTTCATCCAGGGTAAGCAGAGTTAGCATCGACATATAGCTGACTGGTGTGTGTGAGCCTGGGGGCACCAGTAATAAATCTGCTGCACTTTATTCAGGGTTAGGTGAATTTTGTTGAGTGCAGTGGTGTCGGCAGCACCGTATACTGGTAGACCATAGTCTACAAGGGACAGAACGGACGATGTAACAGCTAGCCGGAGAGCATTTGGGGAAGGCAGGTTTTATGGTGGAATAGGATGCCAAGCCGTGTGTTGGTGGCAGATGTTAGGGCGTCGATGTGGTTGTGAAATGTGAGGGCTGAATCGAAGGTAACCCCAAGGTATTTGTAGGAGCAGACTTGTTCCAGTGGTTGGTTGGTGCTTGGAAGGATATAGAGTGGGTGGTTGCTAGCTTTGTTTTGGGGGTGTGAAAAGAGCATAGTTTTGGTTTTCTTAAGATTGATGACGAGTCTCGCTCCTTAAACCAAACCTCGGCACTGTTGAAAGACTGCTGTAGAGTCCTGTGAGGAGATGGGATTACGGTGGGTGGCAAAAGGACAGACGTCGTCTGCATACAGCAGAATTTTGCCAGAGCATGCACTGGGCAGGGTGTTCAGATACAGCGAGAAGAGAAGGGGGCCCAGGATGGAGCCTTGGGAGACCCCAGAGAGAATGGGACGGGTATCGGAGAGTGTGCTATTAATCTTGACACACTGGGATTGAGTGTCAAGATAGCTAGCACACCATGCCAGGGGGCCAGCAGAGAGACCAGTGAGGCAGAGTGCATTCAGCAGCAGTGGATGGGACACAGTGTCGAAAGCCTTTGAGAGGTCAATGAACACTGCACCAGCTAGGGAGCTGGTATCCAAGGAGGAGTGTAGGAAGTTGGAGAACTCAATAAGGGCAGTGCTGGTACTGTGACCCGCACGGAAGCCATGTTGCTCTGGGCATAAGATGTTATGCTTAGCCAGATAATCAGTGATTTGAGTGGCCACCACTTTCTCCAGGGCTTTAGAGGGGAGGAGGATGGAGATTGGCGAGTTGTTGGCGATGACCTGTCGCCTCCTTTATGAATAGGTGTGATAATGGCTGTTTTCCAAGCTTTTGGGAATTGTCCCAGGCAGAGTGACTGGTTAATTAGGCTTGTGAGAGGTGCAAGGACTTCATCTAGCACCAGCCTGAGGATGCTGGGGTCAGTGAGTCACTGCCGGGATTGTTGCCATTGAGAGCTTTGATTAGGATGGGTCTGGCTTCCTGGGTGGAAATCTTCGCAGGAGGAAGCTGGGGTGCTGGAGGACAGGGGAGTTTGGCTGGGGAGGTCAAAGAAATTACTAGGGAGGACTGAGCTAAGGTCAGTGAAAGTGGTGTTGAACCAGTTAGCTATGGTGGCAGGCTCGGTGGAGGTTGTGCCATTTCTAGTGAGCTGGGATGGGGCAGGGGGCAAGCTTTACCATTGAGTTGCTAATATTATCCCAGAAGGTCTGGGCTGAGCCCAGGAGGAGGTAAGGAGGCCTGGTAATGGTCTGCCTTGGCTTTCTGATGGCCCATGAGCATTTATTCGGGCTGCATTGTATGCTTGCCTATCAGACAGACGACCTGTTTCAGTGGCAAGTGACAGAGGTTATCCCGGTTTCTAAGTAATTGTAGGAGGGCCGGGCTAACCCAGGAGTGCGTTCTGTTTTTGGACCGGGTTTTGGTTAAAGGGTGCAAAGAGATCACAGCCATGTTGAAGGTGTGAGTGAAAAAGGTGAGGGCAGTATCAATGTTGGTTGCCTGCCGAATGGGGACCAGTCTATCTGGGTGAGGAGTGCCTTAATTTCTTCAGCCCACCAGGGCGGAGGCACCTCGGTGAGGGTGGTCTGGGCTTCTGGTTTGGGATTGGGGCTACCCAGTGGAATAGGATAGGGAGTGGTCACTCAGGGAGTCTGGGAGGACCTGGATGTTTTGGATTTTATGGGATCGGTTAGTTATAATAACATCCAGCAGGGTGCTAGTACCACTCTTAGGGTTAAGTCTCGTGGGCTGGGTGACGAGTTGTGTGTCAGATCTTGGGCGGCAAATGAGTCTCTGGTGGTGGATGAGGAGGTGCTGAGCCAATTTACATTAAGGTCCCCACTAGGATTTGTTCTGCCTTATGGTGGAGGGTGGCCAGGTAGTCCGTTAAAGATATCAGGGCTGGGTGCTGGTTCTTTGGGGAACATAGGCTGTGGTGAGATAGAGAGGGCTCCTAGAGGGTCTGGGGTGAGTCTGAGGTGGGGCCTGCGCCCCATTTATGAGGGCAGGGGTGGAGAGGCGTGTCCAGGTATTGTGTCCCTGGTGTAGATTGCACAGCCTCCCCTCATTTGCCTACTCGGTCCTCCCAGTATAAGGTATAGCCTGGGAGGAGACAAATGAGTCGGAGTTGATTTGGACAGCCAGGTTTCAACCAGGGCTATGATGTCTGGTTGGTGAGCCAAGGCCCAGCACTGTAGGGCATCAAATTTCTTCAGCAGGCTGCATATGTTCATGGAGGCTACTAGAAGACCAGTGGGCTGAGTGGGTGGATGGGAGGGCAGGGCCTGGGTTGGGGTGTATGTTCCCTGTTAGGAGTAGAAGGAGGAGAAGTGCTCTGGTCAGAGGAGGCAGATGGAGAGAGTTTCCTGGGAGGCGATAGAATAAGGAATGGGGTTTGGTTGCACAAGGGTGGGTAGGGTAGCACAGGCAGAGAAGGCCTGAGTGATCAGAAGTGCAAGGGGCTGTGGGGAGGTCAGGTGATGTCTGGAAGGGGGTGAGGTGGAGAGGATCATATGGGATGTGTGGAGGAGGAGGGAGGGTAGGAGCAGTGGTAAAGGAGGAGGAGGACAGGAGGTAGGTAGGAACACTGGAGTAGTGAGGCTGAGGTTCATAAGGACAGTAGGGTATGTGGAAGGCAAGGGGAGGAGGAGAGAGAGATAGACTGGCGAGCAGGGGATGCATGTGCATAGTTGGGAGGCTGGTGGAGCTGAAGTGAGGAAAGAGCAGGGGACTAGGATGAAGAGGGAGATAGTAGTAGAGATCACCTCATAGTCTAGTTGCTGCTATGGTGTGGTGGTAGTGTATGTGCCTGAAGTGCATAGAGTACCAGTTTCAAGTCTTGATCAGGGTAATAGAAGAGAGCTAGACTAGTGGCTGTAGCAGCAGGGAGTTGGGTTCAGGTTTGTAGAAGCACTTAGATAACACTTTAGTTGTGTCACAGGGTTAGTGCGTTCTCGGGGGGGCTGTGCATGGTGGCACTGTGTATGCAGTCGTTGCATCACTGTGTGCTGCCACCCGTTGATGGGTGCTCATGGTGGGGCTGCCTTGCATGGTTCTGTGGTGCACAGGGTTGCATTGTCACAGTGGTATGCATGGGGTGTCCTGCACTAGTGAACGCTGCTCCTGGGCAGGGTGTCTGGGGTCATGGTGCAGGGTGTGCTCTGCATTGGTGGAGACGGTGGCATGGGGTGGTGCCCTCCTTGTGTGCTGGTCACAACTTGCGGGGTGTGATGGGGCAACATGGCCAAGCTGTGGGTTGGTTGTTGGTCTCCATGGGCCAGTGGTTATTCCAGCCTCCCCCAGTTGTGCAATGCATGGGGTGTGGGGGACAATGTCTGTTCTGCTGTGTGTTCCTCTGCCCATCTGTGGCATGGGTGGTGGGTCCCTGCATCCCTGGTTGTGCTGTTGCATTGCTGCCCTGCTGCTGGGGGCATCCTGGTTCGCTATGGCACATCTGGACTGCTCAGCTGAACATTCCTTGTTGCGCTATGGTGCATCAGATATGCTAGCTTCACCTCCCTAGTTGCGTCATGGCACAGGTGAGTGCGATAATCAGTCGTCGGCTGTAGGCACATCTTGGCCAGCTTGTTTTTGAATATTGCACCCTCTTGTGCATGGGTGCAATGGACTTGCGCTTGCTCCTGCTGTTGAGCATTTTTGGGTGCAGTTTGAATATCTGGGCCATGATAACTTTTTTTCAGTATATAGAGTATGCAGATTTTGCAATGCATGGTGTATTTACTTTAATATATAGTGTATGTATTTCAATATAAAGTGTAGATGTTGCAATATATAGTGTATTTGTTTCAGTATATAGTGTTTACAGATTTATTTCATTATATAGTGCATGTGTTACAATGTATAGAGTATTTGTTTCAGTAGATAGTTTCTGTGGATGTTTTAGTCTGTAGTGTATGCATCTCAATAGGTAGTGTATATGTTTCAGTACTTAATACATTTGTTTCAGTATATAGTGTATGTGGATTTTCAATACTCAGTATGTGGATTTCAGTAGATAGTGTATGTATTTCACTATATGATGTAGGCATTTCACTATATAGTGTATGTGTTTCACTATATGATATATGTATTTCAGTATGCAGTATATGTATTTCACCATATGATGTATATATTTCAGTAGATAGTGTATGTGGTTCACTACATTGTGTATGCATTTCACTATATGATGTATATATTTCACTATATGATGTATGTATTTCACTATGTAGTGTATGTGTTTTACTATACAGCCAAAGATTATGAATTATGTCCCTAACGGCTTGCCATTCTTTATACTGGAGAGGGATGTGTGTTGAAAGTTCAATGTTCACTAGAATCATAAGGTACAGTTTTACACAGCTGTACTCTTCTTGGATATCCCCAAAGTCAGAGGACTGCTTTCAGAGTTTTAGGTTCTGTCTGAGCTTTGGAACAAACTATTCTAATTTGAAAGTAATAAGAAAGACTGCAAAGCATTGCTGTGGGCGAGGTTGTCTGAGGCCACTGCCTGAAACAGATGCCCACCAGGTGGGCAGGTAGAGATTCCCTGGGGTAGCAGGCTTGTGGTTGGAAGGGTGGAGCAAAGGGTTATACAGTATAATGGGGTGCACAGCAATGCTGTTCCACTTTGCTTCTCAACTCAGTCAGAATACCCCTTCAAGAGCAACAACAGCAAGGCTTTTTGAACATTTTAAGAAGTGCTCGTTTTTGTTTTTTGGTTCTCAGGCTGACGTGGATTCACCTCAGCATGTAGGCAGACCACTGGGGCAAGCAGTTCATTTGATTTTGTTGGCTGTACACATTAAAAAAAAAGTTTTGAGGGTTTTGTTGCCGTGACTGAGTTGCTTGTGTAGGGCTGTTTGATTAATAAGGCAAATTTGGGACTGGCTAGATCATTTCAGCTTCAAGTAGCCTTGGGAAGGGATTTCTCATAGCACATTCCAACAAATCATTTATTTACTTAGTGCTATTTGTGATTTCCTGTTACAGTCTTTTTTCAGCCTTGGAGCTGTGGAGCAAGTCCCCCTCTCCCAGCTTAGCTTGTCATGAAACTACCTTTGTTCTTGACTCAAGCTGTCTTTGTTTTGCTACATGCATCCACAATTCCATAGGTTTGGAGTCACATAAAGTTATCTCAGTATGGCTTGGAATTTTCAGTCTTTTTGTTTTGTGGTCATGTGACTGCTTGTGAAATATAGGATCTGTAATTAAAAAAATTAAAAACATAATTCGTGGTCATGCTTTTGAGTAGATGTGGTGTGGGAGACTGTTGGTGGGATGCCAATCTGCCATGGCAAGATCCTCCCTCTGTAAGCTTAAAAGTCTAATGCATGTTTTCCTCACAGTACAGCACTGTGGTACTGTAGCAATGAAAGCTAACACTCAGATGGGGTTTTTGTGTCCTGTGTTCTTACTATTGTGTTTTCATAACTAATGGTGGACTAGGATGCTTAACAAGGGTGAGCGTCTGTTGCTGATTTTCAGCATCTGTTGGTGGCCTTTATGTGGGAAGGGAAGACAAGGTGGAAGGCAATGTTCAGATGCTTGATAACCGGGTCCATCAGGAGTCCCAAGTTCACCAACCCTGGACTTCAGGAGGGCTGACTTTGCCAAAATGGGAGAGTGCCTAAGGAATGCACTAGCAAATGGGCAGGAAGGAGGGGTGGAAGAACAATGGGGAATAATAAAAACTGCCATCACAGAGGTAACAAGCCTTTGTGTGAAGCAAATAAAACAAAACGATGTAAGAAACCACTATGGTTTACCAAGGAGGTGGCAGTGAATGTTCAAGAGAAAAACAAAAGCATTCAGGAAGTACAAGGAATCACAGAAAGATCAGAACAGAGATTTGTATCAGTTAAAGCAAAAGGAAGCAGGAAGGCAGTCAGAACAGCAAAGGCCCCGAACCGAGGAAAAGATAGCCAACTCAGTTAAGAAGGGGGATAAAACCTTTTTTAGGTACATCAGGGAGTGAAGGAAGACTAAGGGAGGGATAGTGAGGCTTAATAAAGAGGAGGGGGGTGGGCAGAGGGTGACGGTGAAAAGGCAGAGATACTAAACAAATATTTTTGCTCAGTATTTACAAATGAAGAGGGGGGGAGGTACCTAAAACAAACAATAGAAACACTCTGGATACAGAAGTTGATACCAGACCATTTACAGAAGAACTCTTAAAACTGAAGGTGGACAAAGCAATGGGGCCTGATATGATTCATCCCAGAATTCTAAAAGAACTAAAGGTAGAAATAGTGACACCACTGAGTGCCCTCTTTAACAAATCATGGGAGGATGGGGTTGTACCTGAGGACTGGAGAAGGGCAGATGTGATTCCCCTTCAGAAAAGTGGGAGCAGGGCAGAAGCAGAAAACTACAGACCTGTTAGTTTAACCTCAGTGATAGGGAAAATGATGGAATCACTTCTGAAGGAAAGAATTGTCGAGTACCTAGAGGCCAGAGGTGCACAGGACGCAAGGCAGCATGGATTCATAGCAGGAAGGTCATGCCAGATGAATCTAATAGATTTCGTTGACTGGGTGACCAAAGTAGTAGATCAGGGAGGGGCTGTGGACATGGCCTACCTAGACTTTAGCAAGGCATTTGACACAGTCCCACACAAAAGATTAATATACAAGTTAGCCAGCCTGGGAGTGGGTCCCAAGATGATAGCCTGGGTAAAGAATTGGCTGGAGAATAGGACACAGAGGGTAATAGTAAATGGAGTCCTCTGAAGAAGGGGGTTACTAGTGGGGTATCGCAGGGTTCAGTATTAGGACCGGTCCTCTTCAATGTCTTTATAAGCGACATTGCAGAGGGACTGGAAGGAAAAGTATGTCTCTTTGCAGATGACACAAAGATCTGCAACAGAGTTGATGCACAAGGTGGGGTGGAAAGGATGAGAAGGGACTTGGCAAGGTTAGAGGAATGGTCAAATGTATGGCAGCTTAGATTCAATGCTAAGAAGTGCAAGGTAATGCACCTGGGAAACAAAAACCCAGGGAAGAGTACACAATGGGGTGAGATACTAACAACAACAAAATGGAAAGGGACCTGGAGGTAGTCATATCAGATGACTTAAAGGTGGGCAAGCAATGTGAGAGGGCAGTAAGGAGGGCTGGGGATACTGGGATGCATAGGGAGAGGCATCACCAGTAGAAAACAGGAAGTTGTTATCCCTCTGTACAGACAGCTGGTGAGACCCCATCTGGAGTACTGCGTGCAGTTCTGAAGACCCAATCTCCACAAAGACATAGACAGGATGGAAGCTGTGCAGAGGAGGGCAACTAAAATGGTGCAGGGTCTGCACCGGAAGACATATAAAGAGAGACTAAAGGAGCTTAATATGTATAGCCTTGAGGTAAGGAGGGAGAGGGGGGACATGATAGAAACTTTCAAGTACCTCAAGGGAATCAACAAAGTCCAAGAGGGTAGCATCTTTCAAAAAAAGAGGTGTGCAAGAACAAGTGGGCACGATTTGAAGATAGAGGAGATGGTGGCTCAGAGGTAATGTAAGGATATTTTTCACAGAGGGGGTTGTGGATGCGTGGAACAGCCTTCCGGAGGAGGTTGTGGAGTCAAAACAGTGGTTGAATTCAAGCATGCATGGGACAGTCATAACGCAATTCTAGGGGGTTGGGGTAGAAAGAAGTAGGCTGCTGGTTAACTAGGATCTGCAGCTTATCCATTAGGTAGGGAAATGAGCAGACTGGGTGGGCCAAGCGGTTCTTATCTGCCGTCAAATTCTATGTTTCTATGTTTCCTGCAACCTCAGTCAGACGTATGGAGCACTGGCACCAGTGGACCCTCCACAGTGGCCCTGGTAAAAAAAGAAAGGATGAGAAAACCCTGGCAGGCACCTACTACACTGGAACATCCTCTGCCAGGTAGAAATGACTTTGAGAATATGAGCAATGAGGAACTGATGCAACTTTTAAGTTGTATGTTTGAGTTCCTCTCCGAGGATGACCTAGCACCTGAGCACCAATGTAGGGCTTGGGTAGGTCTCCTGCTCCTGCAGGACTGGGGGTCAATCCTCCATAGCTTGTATGACCCCCTGATCAGGAGGAGTTCCAACCTTCTCCAGGACCACTGAATACACTACCCCAGCTGGTAGTCCTGCCCCAGGCTCCAGTCCTAACTATTGTACAGGGACCAGTGGTCCCACCCTAAATAGAACCCACACACCACGTAAATCCATGCCCAGTGAGCCCAGCACTCCCCAGCCTATGGTGTCACCAGCAGGTCTGCCACAGCATGAGCAAAAGCTCAACAAAGTGCTGGCCTTTAAAGAGGCTCAGAAGAGTAAGCAGGCAGATCCCCAGCAGATGGCGAGCGCACCAGGACTGTGTCAGGATACAGGACTCACACCCATTAGCTAGGTGCAGGTACAGCAAGTTGGCTCACAGCTTGTTACTGTTAGCTACTTGTGTGAACTTGGGAAGTCAGTGGAAGATGTGTCAGCAGATAGGGAATGGTGAATATATTGATGTATCCATGATATTGCTCAGATCCAAGAGCCTGAGGAGGAGAGAGAGATAAGAAAGGAATGGATTTTTTTTTATTTTAGCTGTTTTTAACCAGGTATAGCACACTAAGCTGAAAGCTTTTTACAGGAGTGACCTGGGAGCACAAGGAGGTTAAGTGACTTGCTCAGGGTCACACAGTATGCAAGTGGAAGCTGTTGGATTTAAACCCAGGTCTGGGCTGCTGGATGTCACCAGATTTGCAGCTCAGTGCCTTAGACCACTGCGCTATACTGCCTCAATGAAGAGCTAGAGGTTAAAAGGAAGGTTCAGATCTGCCATAACTGAGAAAACTGGCCAATTGAATTTGCTATTTTTGTGGGTATATTGACTCAGGTTAACCATGTGAAGGCAGCCAAACTGTGGACCTTTTATAGTTGGGTGATGGCCAGCACACCAGCAAACCTGGTAAGTTGGCTGGAGTACAATAAAGAGTTTTGTTTTAGGAAGCTGAACAGACCTGCAAGGATATGAAAATTGCTGGACATTGCATTGTTATGGGCCGTCGACCTTGCCAGGGGGATCTAGAATTTTGATAGTGGTCCTCTGGTCAGACAACCACAGTTACCAAAACTATTTATTTATTTATTTAAATTTTTGGTAACCGGTGAACTACACTGAGATTGAACAGTCCCTTTTTGGGGTTGAACCAGGATTAGTTACATGTACCTAGGGGGAAAAATAAAAAGTCCATCACATACAATTAAGAATTATACCAAGTTGACAAGTATGAGACAAATTGTGTTAGCAGATACAGGATATAGCCACAAGCACAAGGTTTAAATTCATGTGTCAGTATTTTAGGTACCCGAGCAGTACTCATATATCAAGCATGAAGTTGTATAGACGACACCCCCTAGATTCTGAGTACTGGGTCACCGGTAGCAAGAACAGGTTGTCAGTTTAATCAGGTGAGAATTTAGTCCTGACTTGAAACCAATGAGAGATTTGCTAATCCTGCAGTTCTTTAGGGATTATTACAGAGTCTGGGAGAACTGTTTCTAGCAGATCTCTATCCATGGGAGGACCTAGCCCTGGGAACCTGAAGAAGTTTGTGATTGGAAGACCTGAAATCTCTGCTACCCAGTTTGAGGTTCATTAAGTTCATCAGACTTAGGGGAGCATCTGGCTGCTGCAGCTTGCATGTCAGACAGAGCACTGGGTATGCTAACTTGTTTTCTAGGGGTGGCCATTTAATGGTACTCAGCACTTTGTAGTGATGCTCCATATGATGTGCTCCAGTGGCAAAATGTCTGACTCGGTGGTATAGTGTTCACAGACGCTGCATTTCTGTGGCCTTCAATGATTGCAGCAGTGTGACTCTGTAAAGTAGGAAGGATAGTTCCATTACTGTCCATAAGTTTTGATTCCTTGGTTAGGAATGGATTAAGCCTGTACAGGAGGCCAAGTTTTTGATTGACCACTTTGGTCGGGTGATCAATGTGGCATCTAAAAGTAATTTCTTGGTTTATAAACATTCACAGATACCTTATGCAGTCAACCACATCAATTATTGACCCGTTTGAGAGTGAGAGAGATAGCAGGTTGGGTCTATTAGCCCCCAGGTTCCTAGGACCGAAAAGCATTGCCTTGGTCTGTTTGCTGTTTAATATTAGTTTGTTATCATGGAATCACTGCTCAATGATTAATAGATCCTGACTCAGTAATAGGTTCAGGGATGCTGAGTCACTAGAGTTTATGTACAGCACGGCATTGTCTGCGTACAAGGTGATCTTGGTCCCACCACAGTTTTGTGGTAAGCTGTTCACAAATAGTGAATATAGTAGGGGGCCCACAATGGTGATAGGACACTAGTTTTAAGGGGTAAGGGGAAGTTTCTACAATTTCAGTTAAGGGAATGCAAGGCACAATACTGTTGGTAAGGGCATGAGTGAATGGTATCTGGCCATCTGCACCCATTCATTCAATGTAAGAGAGGAGCCCCCTCACTGCAGCCCTTTTAAAGAATGGCACAACAGGCCTCCCAATGCTAAAAAAGGTGGATTGCCTTGAGGCATGGCTGCTCAACTATGTGGATAGGGTGGCTGCTTGCATCTTGACAGGTGGCTTGAGGGAAGGTTTTTGGATACCATATGATGGCTCCCTTAAGTTATATGAGGTAGAGAAAGTGAAGTCTGACAGGGAATGACTGGAGGTCATCTGGCCCAAGTTGGTGAAGGCGGAAGAAACAGGCTAGATTAAAGGGCCTTTCACTGTCTCACCCCAGCCTTACCTCAGAGGGGGAATTCAGGATGATTAATCACCTGTCTTACCCTGAGGGGGATTTGATCAGTCATCACATTGATCCATCCTACACAGCAGGGTCTTATGCAATGTTTGATAGGGGAAATCAAGTTGATCTGGGGCTGTGGGTTCTTTTAAGAAATGCAGACACTGAGTCTGCATTCTGGCTTCTGCCTGTGCACCCAGAGGACAGAGATTTTCTAGGCATGAAGTTTGGGGGCTATTACTATGTCAACAACTGCATGCTGATGGTGTGTGTGGTAGCATGCACTCTCTTCAAACAGTTCAGCACTTTCCTGCATTTGGCTACCACATGCAGGGCAGATTGATTCAAGGTAGTACACTACCTGGATGATTTCCTTTTCTTGGGGAGATCGGGTACTGGCTATTGAGCACATTTAATCGGTGCCTTCCAGGTGGTATGCACTGAACTAGGGATAACCCTGACCAAGGATAAAAATGGAAGGTCCTTGCACCAGACTATCATTCCTGGGCATTGAGAATAACACCATGGCCACTGAGTTCTGCTGTCCTTAAGAAGAAGTGGTGGTGCTGAGGGGCCTGCTAGTTAGAGTGGCCAAGATGCACAAGATTACCTTGCTTGAAATGCAGCAGTTGATGGGCCATCTCAAATTTGCTTCAAAGTCATTCCCATGTGCAAGACTTATCTTCATTGTATGGTGGGCACTGTAGGCATAGGATGTTGCAAGCCCCACCACAGGATCTGGGTTTTAGAGCATGAGAGTACGATGGAGGGTATAGCTGGCTTTCCTGAACTGCTTTAACAAGGTGTTTATCTAGCTGGAGGAAGCCACCAGCCAAAAGCTCATACTCTTCATGGATGTGTCTGGAGGCTTTAGCACTGAGGCCTACTTTTGAAGGGAATTGTGTGAAAGCCAGTCCTGGGAAGCAGAAGGCTTAAACAGGAAAATTACTGTTTTTGAGTTTTTCTCCATTGTAGTGGTCTTGGTGGTATGGGAGGAGCAGTTTAGGGACAAAAAAGTGACCTTCAGGACAAGCAACACTTAGATGTAGTCTACACCATCAATGGGCAATTAGGAGCCAAGAGCCCATTGGGTAATGTAATACAGGCGTTTGTGTTAAACTGTTTGGTTCTTAACATATGGTTTAGAGCTGTGCATGTGCCAGCTATGGATAACAGTACTGCTGACAGTGGCAGAGAGTCCTGGGGCTGACTGTAGAATTCGAGGTGCACCCCAAGGAAATCCCAGTCTAACCTTGGCAATTGTTGATGCAGAAGTCTGGAAGTTACCCAGAAATTCTATAGCACCCAGCACACAGGTATCATACTGGAGGGGAGTGGAAAACTTTCTGAGCATTCAACAGGCTCAGGGGCAGCAGAATGCAAAGCCCATCCCAATGGACCAGAAATACCTATATAGTTCACATGAAATGGGAAGGTTTGATGCCATGAGTGATGGGTAAGAAGCTGGCAGGAATTAAATTGTTTTTCAAGATCACTGGCTTGGAAGATAATGTGGACAATTCACCTCTGTAAAATGCTTGAGCATGGGCTCATGGGACTCCCAAATGGCTGGACAAGAGTTTGCTGATTAGTCGGACCCTGTTGGATCAGGTGTACGGTAAACTGCCGAGCTGTCCTCATCACCATCAGAGTCAGTTTTGTTCCACATGGCATTTCTGGTAGCATTTTTGTCAGGCCTTTCAGATATCCTAATTTGTCCAGCAAAGTAAGGCTCTGGGATGGCCGGTGGTCTTGAGTGATGATGATATGGCAATGACCCAGGAGGAGGTGTTTGTCCATCTGTGCAGGAGCAAGAGAGACAGGCTGTATTGGGGTTGCTGGGGTCCAGTGGACTTATATGCTTGGGTGTAGGAATATGTAACCTGCAGAACTAGTAGTGGGGGCTCACATTCTTTCATCAGGAAGGTGGCACCCTGCTGAAAGTGTTATAGTTTTGCCAAATCTTGGAGAAGGCCATGATGGGAGTGGAGGTTGACTCGAAGGAGTTCAACATCCAGTCTGTCCGCACAGGTACTACCACATGTACTGGAGCAGAAGGGTTGACAGACAATAAGATTCAGTCACTTGGCCAATGAAGGTCACAAACCATTAAATGGTATGTGCTACTACATTTTCTTTAACCTCTTGTCTTTGTTTTCCTGCAGGTAGTGCTTGCAAAGAAAACTAAGTGTGGATCTGTGGGCAGTCCATCATCCATTGGACAACCATTAGAGCCAGGTGTTTTCTTGGGGGTGAGAAATTTTCTCTGGACTGCTAGTGGACACAGGCACACTGGATAGGATGTCAGGATGAGATGGAGTGACCTGCTCCCAGGGATCACAGCTGAAACTTGATGGCATGATCATTCCATTCATTTGGTCATACAATTTGGTGAAACAACAGGGGTGTGGTAAAGTCTCTTGAGGTGTTGCACAAAATGAAGGTGTCTTGGTTTTGCTTTGGGAAGCATGGCTTGAGGTGCACACAGTCTGGTCACACTTCACCCAATGGAGGCATTCGTGCCATGAAAGGGATCCCACTACAATCAAGAGAGCCCACAGATGGACCAACATAGCTATGCATTTGGGGGTCTCTCCTGAGGCATAATGAAATAATCATTAAGATATTAATATACTGTCAGCCCGATGGTGCTGAGGATTGAGGCCCTGGACTCCACACCTCATATGACGTTGGTGACCTGGATTCGGGAACGGACTCGGGCTGATGGGGATCGGCAAGGAAGGAGAGGACTGACCATCGATGGACTGCTCTTCTCTCCTGGGTGGGATCCAGGGATGCATTGCTCTAAAGTGGCCTCCACTGGAGACCGGTTGCCTAACTAGAGCAGAGCCAAAGCAAGGGGTGGGACACAGCAGACATCAGCACCATGTGTGCGTGGACATCATTGCATGTCCGCATCCCAGGTGAACACTTCCAAGGAAAACACTCTGAAGCATAAAGGATGACACCTCCGATGGGGTCCTGCCTGCTACCCCCCAAACAAAGCCATCTCAAAGGGCAGGGGCTCAATGGTGATGCAGTCTCTCTCCCCCCTCATCCCCCTCCAGGGGGGGCTCTTCCATGGTGGGCAAGCCATGGTCCTCCCTGCTTCAGCCAGAATCACGGCAGAGGCCGGTGAGGTTGGCAGAGCATAAGACCCCATGTAACAGGGCCAATCCAGGGAACTCCTGCATCATGTCTCAGGGAGATAAAGAGAATTTACAAAAAGAAAAAGATATTACTATTCTCCAGTTTTACACCTAGGATGGTGTGTACTTGTCTGACTAAGGATATTGTAGGTTTCTGGTTGACCCTCAAGGTGCTTTGGAGACATTGCTAGCATGAAGTGCTTTGGGGGGATAAGCACCAAGAGCAATGCTCATGTGGTGTGTCTCAAGGGCTGTACAGAGGGGGAATCATGCAACTTTTCAGGTTTGTGACCCTGAGGCTGGCAGGAGGTGAGGGCCCAGATGGCAGGAGTTCCCCTACAAGAGGCAGCTGGAGGGATAGCCTCTTCGGGCACGGCCTGTGGGTGAAATGCCCACTTCATTTTCTAAATAATATTTTATTGTATTTAAGACAGTAATACAACAGATAATGTAGTCAGTACTAATTACAATATGTAATTCTCATGTTCATTTTCCATTACATAATACTGTCAAACGACATGTCAGCTTATAATTAAGGAATATAACTTGAGTTAGTCAATTCCATTTGGCACTCATTGGTACCATTACTTACAATTGACCTTAATTATTTTGTTATCTTATTCTTTTTCATTTGCTTTAAAGATATACAGATACACATACCTACTAGCATAGAAGAAGAAAAGGACGAAAAGATGAGAGAAAAACCCTAATACCTATCCTAACATCTGGTAGCATTTAACTGGGTTCCTTTGATTTCTGTTAAGTTTCTTATCTTGCATATGTCTTTCTTTCATGTTTCCTTTTCTCTTACTCCCCCTCCTCTGTCAAAAGAGAAGATGGACCATGGTATGGAACCTGGGGTATTTTTTGTTTGTTTTTAGTTATTTAACCACGTGAGACACACTAAGCTGAAAGCTTTTTTACAGGCGCAACCAGGGAGCACAGGGAAGTTAAGTGATTTGCTTAGGGTCACACAGTATGCAAGTGGAAGCTGTGGGATTCAAACCCAGGTCTGGTCTGTTGGATGTCACCAGATTTGCAGCACAGTGCCTTAAACCACTGCGCTATACTGCCTTCCTGTTATTCATCTGTTAATTTTTTCTTGCTAGTAAAATTTGGAGAGGGCTCATGAGCAGCTACTTTTTGTAGTTGTGCAGGTTCTTACATACTGTAGGGTAGGCAGGACAAGGGACACTGGTGCTGCTGGAGCAAAATGTGTGAGTAATGTTTCATTGGGGATGGAAATAAGTGCATCTATTTGGCCAAATTTTCTCATGTATGCTTTGTTCGCATTCCTGAGGCTCTGTTTAATCTTTTCTAGTTGCAGTATTTCTAGGACATCTTGTAGCCATTCTTTGTATGTGGGTTTCCTGCTGCCCATCCACAGTTTTAGTATTAGATTTTTAGTGATATTTGCAATCAGGCAAATGCCTTGTCTTCTGCTTTCTGCAACCTCTCTGTCTGTTCTGTCTTTTACCTTCCGCAATATGCATATTTATGGGGAGAACTATTCTTGCACTCCCAGTAGTGGGTTGAGTTTCTTTTTCATTTCCTCCCAACACATTCTTATTACTGCACAGTCCCATAGTACATGCAGAAGAGTGCCTGTTTCTTTGCCACATGTGGCATGTTGGGGATAGTATTTCCTTTATTTGAAATAGTCTTTGTGGGGAGTAGTAGAGGTTGTTAATGATTTTGAATTGTTGGATTATTAAATTGTGAATAAAGGATGCCTTTCAAGAAAATTCCCAGATTTCCTTCCATTTCTATTGGGTTTTATTTGTGCTTAGCACCTTGCCCCACCACTTTACAGTTTCCTCAGTTCTCCCATATAGCTTAGTGACCAGACTTGCATGCCACTGTGACACTGAGCAGTCAACTGACATATTGTTGATTTCTTCAGTCCATTGGTCAGTGGGTTTTACTAATGCCCCCTTCCCCAGTGACTCTTTATGGTGTGCTGGACTTGTAGTAAGAAATATGCATCCCTAGGTCTACATTCAAACAAGTTCCATAGTTCTGTATACATGGCAACTTTAGCATTCATTACGAGTTGTTTCACAATCTTGATACCTTGTTCCTCCCAAGTGAGGTTTTTCAACATTTGATGATTTATCTTTAGGTTCTTGTTCCCCCATATGGGTTGATCAAGTGTGTATTTGAGAGAGGTGCTGGTTGCCTGCAGGATTTTGTACAGTGTGAAGTGAGTGTAATTAATAGGCCATTTTTTCAGTGCCTGGGGCGGGGGTAGTGTATCATGGGTCAGAGCTTCCATTTTTAAATTGGATGAGCTACATATGTCTCTCTTTGTTTACCCATGTGGGTGTACAGTATATAGTCCTGGTGCCTGGCAGCACTTTTGCATTATCCATTTATTCTCTATGCATATATGTGTGGCATAGTTATATATTTGTATGTCTGGAACCTTAATCCCACCAGTTTCGACCAGCCTGGCTAGCTGCTGTAGCTTGCAACTGGCCCTTTTTGCCTACCCATAAGAAGTTATTTATGAGCTTTTGCACTTTCTTGATCCACACATTGAGGATTATCATATGCAGCATACTCTATAGGAACAGTACTAGTGGAAGTAGTTTTATTTTGACTGCTTATATTCATTGGTCCATGCCTAGAGGGAGTTTATTTCACCTTTCTGTGCAATTTTTTAAGGTTTTGGAAAAGGACATGGGTATTTAAAGTATTCAGTGTAATTTAGGCATCATTTAAGTCTGAGATCTTCCATGTGTCTTCTGGTGCAAAGGTAGTTTATTGGTAGTATCTCTGATTTCCTTACGTTTAAATTGTATCTCAACAGGTGACCAAACTCCTGCAGGATCCTTGGTAGTTGTGTTATAGATTCTCTTGCCTTTGTGACTGAAAGAATGACATCATATGTGTATGCAGCGATTTTACACTGTTTTGTTGCGATGCACGATACCTGATATTTTTGTGTCTCCTTGTATTTTCTGTAGTAGAGGTTCAAGTGCCAGGTTGAAGGGAGCCAGTGAGAAGGGGCAGCACTGATGTGTGCCATGGCATAGAGGGAAGGGTAACTACTTTAGCCCATTTGTTAACACCAATGCCTTAGGTTTCTGATAGAGGAGCTGTATTATCTTTATGAATTTTGGGTGAATGCCATATGTTCCCAGGATGTTGAATAGGTAAAGCCACCACTCTGTCAAACACCTTTTCCACATCTAGTGAGACCAGGGCAGCTGGAGTATTTAGATCTTTCATAGTTTCTGGAAGGTAGGTTGTTTTCCTTGTGTTGTCAAAATGTGCTGATCTTCCATTAATCTGATTTGTATGGGGCTGATAAGGCTGGGCATTATGTGATGTATTCTAGTGGCCAACATTTTTGCATATATCATTGTGTCTAAGATCAGTAGCATGACTGGCCAATAGTTCTCACATTTCTCTTTACTTTTGTTGGGTTTCAGTATACAAGTTATTACACCGTTCATCATGAGTTCCAGTAGTTTTATTTTTCTATTGTTTTATTGAAGTCTTCCTTTAGTATAGGTGCAAGCTTCTTCAAGCAAGTTTTGTATAATTCAGGAGTAAAACCATTTTCTCCTTATGCTTTTCCCTTGGGAAGTTCTAGAATTGCAGTTTTCAGCTCTGCTAGGGAGATCTCTGCTTGCAACTGTTTTGCTTGCTATTCCATTACTGTGGGGAGTGTTATGTGTAAACAATAAGGCACAAAGGGGTGTGCGTAAACCATATTTTCCAGCACGGCCAGGGGCATAGTAAGGCATGAGGTCAATGGCCGAGTGACTTCAGCTGCTGGTCATGCTGTAAAATATGGTTTACACACACCCCTGAGTGCCTTATTGCGCTTATAAAATTGACTCCTATTTTTTTTTTTCACTTTTGACTATTGGGAAAACCCTGTTTATATGTAGAAAAATAGATTTACTATGTGCATTTGTGATAAAATAATCCTTCTGCCCACTGCAAGTGATGTCATTGATGATGTCATTGTATTGTTGCCTACTTTCTTCTTCCTGTTTTTTTTTTTTCTATTGTTCTCCACATTCAAGATATGGAATGTTTACCATGGAAAACATGGATTCAAAATTCTGATCAGTTCCACTGTTAGAATGTTTCTCTCCCAACACACTGTACACACAGACAACAAAGGCCTTTATTTCAGCCAGAGACTCAGTTATCTCACTGTTAGGGCAAGAAGAAGAAGAGTTCCCTGATGAGCAGGTAAAGACAGAAGGGGGATTGTCACTGTCAGCAAAGAAACAGTTGTAATTAAAACTATAAACAATAGTTATTGTTTTTAATGGGTTTATGTATGTAAGGAGTTTGTGATAATCAGGGAAACATCATTTAATTAATTTGTTTTATTTTTTATTTAAAGTAGTTTTATTTTTAGGGCCCAGTTGAAGATTTTTACAAGTAAAAGTAGCAGCCATGTTTGTGGTGGAAGATCAGTTCTGGCACTAGAGGGCTATCTGAAATGCCTGTGTTCCAAATGCCCATTGATTTGTGTTGCAGACTCTTCATTGCTGAGCAGTCCTTTTTTTAACTATGTGTAAACCATATTTTACACATAAATAAGAGCCAATCAGATTACATGATTTTACCCTGCCATTTTATAATGTCAAGTAATTTGTCAAGTTCTTTTATAGTCCCCTGACTCTCTGCCTTGTATAGTTGTTCGTAGTACTGGGCAAAGGCTGCATTTATGCTGCATGAATCCGAAGTTATTGTGTCTATGTCAGTTATTGTTATTTGAGATTTTGTTCATTCCTGTTTGAGCCATAGAGCCAATATCTTAGTAGCTTTGGGGCAGTTGGAAATGTAGTTTGTCCTAACTCTCCTGTAGGCCATTTCTTTGGCTTATCATAGGGGGTCATTAAATCTTTTTTTTAACCACTGCCCATTTTTTCTATACTTCCTTTTCTTTGTGTGTGACTTCTTCCTCAGCTAGCTTGATGAATTTCAGTAGTCTAGCTCTCTTGGCTGTTTCCTGTTTTCCTTGGTTGTGCATAAGGTTATGCATCTTCCTCTGGTGTAGCATTTGAGCCCATTCTCATGTTGTGGCCCATCTTGTGTCCATGGATCTGTTGTTTTGGAGGAACTTGAGAATGGTACCATTGATGTCCAATCTGTATTCCTCATTTTGTAGTAGATGGTTACTGAATTTCAAAGATGGAGATTTAGGGCCTTTAATGTCCATCATTAGAGTTATACTGATGGGAGCATGGTTGGAGATGGTGGTCAGTAAGATCGTTGTTTCCACGATGCATGTCAGGCCATCACATGGTATGAACTAATAGCTGATGCAAGAAGGATATTTTATGTATGCTGGACCTAAATGTGTAGACCATTTCACTGTGATACATGATTCTCCATGAATCTAGCTAGTGAGTCCCTTCTAGAACACCTTACAGGACCTGCATGCTTCTCATTAGCGTCCTCCTTGGGTTTGTGCTGTCAAGGACAGGGTCCAAGATTAGGTTCTTATCTCCCCCAATTATTGTGGTGTATTCTATGGTGTGATTGAGTCATCTAGATATTTCCTTGAAGAAATCAGGGCCATCACTGTTCAGTCCATAAATGTTTATCAAGGTAATTTTAGTGGGCTCTACCTTATCAACTAGCACTAATATGCGACCTTCTGCTTGTTGCCATATATACTCCTCTTCAAATGTTATGTTTTTATGTATGAGGATCAGTGTATAACCTTTTTTCCAGCTTTCTCCAACTCCAAAGGCATTGCCCTCCCAGTGTCTCCTCATCATGAGAGTGTCTTCCTGTCTCATGTGGGCTTCTTGGAGAAATGCCACCTGGGTGTTTTTCCTCTTAAGGTGTTGCAGCACTTCTTGTCTTTTTCACTGTGTTTGCATCTCCTTTATGTTCCAAGTGTTGCACATTATATTAGTGTGACCCATAGTCAGCATTGGGTCTGTGGACTGCCTTTATCTGTAGGTTTATGTTTCCCTCTTGTTGTGCCTGTATGCCTGTGAAGACCAAGGTGTAGTGGAGATACAGCCCTTGCTCTCAGATCTTCTCTCCCAATAATGTCTTTTCATATCAGTGATTTCCTGGAATGTGTGCTGCCCTCTGCCCTTGCCCCTCCCTCCATTGTGTGTCGTGCTAGTTTTGCAGTCCTGTTCTAAATCTTTGCTGTGTTGATGAAATTCAGGATCCAGAGCTGTCACAGGCTACTTGGGATATCTTTCATTTCCCTATCCAGTTGACTCATTATCTACCTAGTTTTCAGATGACTTTGGTTCCCCCTTCATCGCATTTGATATTGCTTGTGGACTTAGGGAATGTCTGCTGTTGCTATGCTGTGTATTTACAATGGGATTGACTGAGCTCTAGTGGGCTCTGTGTCTTGTCTTCAGCCTCCCATTGAGCTATTTTTCCCTGGAGGCTGCAATTTTTGCATGTGTCTTTATTGCCTGTAACTTCCTAGGGCATTGGGTACAGGAGTCCCACTAACATGGCTCTTCAGTATCCACTGTGTGTGGGGTGACCCTTTAGTTTTTTTGGGGGGGACTCACCTTCCTCCCATTCACCTCTTCCTAGACCACTGTCACTCCATGCTGGTATTCACCCCAGATTGCTTCTTGGGGCAGGACCGCTGGGTGAGGCACCCCAAAGTACCCCTACAAACAGTGCCCCATTATCTAGTCTGGTGGTTTGTGGATATCCAGGCTCAGCTTCATGGGCCCAGGCTACTGGATTCTGGTGCATCCATTTTGTCCCCTTAGGTGGGAAGTGTGGCAGGCAATGATGTACTGGCACACACGGCCATGTCTGGCACACCTCCCAGAACTATTTAAGCCTCACCTGTGCTGGTCCTTAGCCTCCGCTAGGGGCCAATCCCAGAGTGAGTGCTTGCCAACACTCCCCCCTGGAGAAAGAGAGCAATCAGTTGGATGCTCAATCCTTCTCCCCCTTGCCTGCCCTCCAGTGCCCAAGTCCATTCCCGAACCCTGGTCCCCGGCATTGCAAGCAGAATTCCAACTGCTGTGCCAACCAGCCAGCTGTGGTGACCCCTTAGTGCAAGTCCCTTTTAATTGCTATGCAGCAGTTTTTAGCCAGTGTGGAGCACTGCTGTTGCCTCCTTGGCTGTCTTGTATTATGCTGCACTAACGAGCAGTAGTGATAGGGCAAGCCCGAGTTGCAAATGTGTTTATGCTCTATGTGCCCTAGCTTGTTGTCTTACTTCTGATATGCATAGTGGCATCTCTCTATAGTTTGTCATAGTCATATGTGTTAGGGGATGGTGCTCAGCCAATGGGCTGTCTTGGCCTTCTCACTGTACCAGATTTATTATTTCTGCCACTACGTCCACATCAAGGACCAGGGACATAATGTGTTAGCCTAGTGCCATCCTTATTTGTGTGCCCCTTGCAACACCCTTTCTCCATTTTTGGGTGCCATCGAGTATCCTCTCCTACCCACCAGTTTTTTTTTTCAAATTGAATAACATTTTTTGAAAGAAGGTAACAAACTGTACATATCCTGTTAATCCAGAAGTACAGATCAAGAAGGAGAACAATAATAAGTTCCAGGAAACCAAATATTTTGTGTAAGCACCAGTTTTTTTTTTGATATACTGTATATGCTCTACCTCCTTGCCCTAGCCCATAAGAGGGAATTCGACGGAGGTGGGTGAGAGGAGCATCGTCATTTGGTGCAAATTAAAGAGCAGCCATACACTTCAGATGTTGCCACCCTTATAGCTTGCTAGGTGGTACCTACAGTATTTGCATTCTTGATGTTCCTTCCTGCACTCTATTAGTAGTCCATTTAAAGAGTCCACAAAGGGACCATCTGAAAGCATTTGTTGCCCCCCACTTGTCCCACAGCCTTTCCTTCCATGACATCACAGTGTTCACAGTGATAACATACCAAGGCATCACAAATAGCAACAGTGTGGTCAGTAGGGTGAGAGGGAGCCCGACCCATTCTGGAAAACTCAATGAAATGATTTTTGCATATTTACACTATGACGCAGACCGATAACAGGGGAAAGACTGAGAAGGTAGCAGAGAACTACGAGCCAGACCACAGTTGATAAAGATCTAGTGTTCCCCAATTTTCACTATAAAAGAAAGTTGCTCTACAGTTTTATAATATCTAGCTATATTTAACAATCTTGATATTTCCAATACATAAAAGTAAACGTTATAGAGGAATCTCTATTGAATGGCTTTGTGTGTTACAGGTCTTCTATGGAAATGTTTGTGTGCGAGTATTGCACGTGGCCATTAGTTTCATATGTTCATCCACCTTTACAATTCCCTTGCACCCTCTCCCACCTTGCACATTTCTGTTCTTCTCGGCGGGGGAGAGAGAGAGAGAAAGACAGAAGGAGAGGGAGAGGAAGGATAAAGGAAAGAAAAACATGTTGTTTCCTCACCTTCATTTTTCTCCTGGTTTTCTCCCAGCCTTCCGCTTCCTTCCCTCACCCCCCTCACCCCTATTCCCATTGTGACTTACCTTGGAGAAAAGCCTGACTAGGGCTGGAGTCTCAGTTTAATGCTATGCTTGGTCCCCATATCCTTATTGGAAACCCACTGTGCACTGACAACAATATCTATTATGTTTTAGGCTATATATTCATAATCGGTACTAACATTTAGGGTGTTGGTACTTACTGTATAGGATTTAGTTACCAGGGACATTATTACTGTGATTATTGTTGAAAAAGTACAAGTAATGCACTAAGAATACACCTCTCTGTTCTTTGTCTCTCATGTTATATTCGTCTGTGAAGTCATTGTATAGCCTATGCTACTGTCATGCGGATTTATGTAACCCCACACTTATTTTCTGTATTTTGTATGAGTTCTTTTTTTCTTATTTTAGCTGATTTTATACATTTTGTGTATCTGTAGATACACTGTGGAGCCACCTAACTTTTGGCCAATAGGGCATGTTTTTTGTATCTGACTCACAGATGAAGTAATAGTTGCTATAGTGCTTACCATCATATATAAGTTATCGTAATACGTATTCTCTCTGAGACTGTCTTCATACCCTGGGGTATTGGGAGACTCTACCTCTCAGTGCCTATTTGGTAAGACCTGTTCTTAGGACATAAATCTGCTTTTGTGTAATAAACGCGTTTATAACCACATATGCCACTTGCCTGTTGTTTCTACTGCTGGTTTATTGTCAACAAGAACCTGAGAATGGCTTAGACTCTAACATTATTGGCGACCGCGTGTAGATGGTTTAAACTAGTGAAGATTCACTATTTGCTGACTTTTCCCTTATGAGTAGTGAGCAGGTGTACACACCCATACCACCTTGCATGTGTTTTATACTCCGTAGCGCCCTGTAAAGTCTGGCTGCTTACTTGGCAAGGTCGGTGCCATCTCACCTTGTTCAATGGCAGTTTTGAGTTGCAGGATTGCTTGAGTACAGACAACCGACTGTCTGCTTGGTTCAACCACTGTGGTTCAATACACAGTAGGGCAACCACTGAT
Source organism: Neoceratodus forsteri (assembly GCA_016271365.2). NCBI lineage: Eukaryota > Metazoa > Chordata > Ceratodontiformes > Ceratodontidae > Neoceratodus > Neoceratodus forsteri. The sequence continues at coordinate 781,608,445 of CM057458.1, read as the reverse complement.
GGTTTAACTTGGGTTCCCAGCCTTTCCTAACATGTCCAATATCTGCACAGATCTGAGACCTGATGTCTCTAACTTTCTTACCTCCCATGGAGGAACACATGTGAAAAACTCCAATAACCCCATGCTGGTGATCTCAACCCAGTACTCAGAGGTAAGACAAACAGCCAAAAAAATAGATTTTAAAGGGCTGTTGGTCATGGCTCTCTAGGCTGCTTTGGAAGCTTCCAATGTGAGTTTTCATTCCCTTGAATGGCAAAACTCAGCTCTTAAAAAGGAGATTTGTTTGCAGGCATCTGAAAATTTTAGGAAAGAGCAGAGGCTGGAAGAAGAACTTCAGTCCCTGCGTAGAAAGAACCGGACACTTTTGCATTGTACTGTACAGAATAATGATCAAGAGTTATGTATGTTTTTTTTTCATTAAAATGTTTTATTGAATTTACAAGTATATCATACAATGTAAAATGCAAACAACATCCAACAATGAATTATACAACACATGAAAGTACACTATAAATTATAACTAACAGAATACACATACAGTAGTTAAGAATAAAAAAAAAGTGCTCATAGAAGAAAAAGTTACTATGACTATAAAATATAAATTTTGCAAACCTCAACATTAATGTTTGAAATTTAAACCTTTGTGTAGAATCTTAGAAAGGGGCCCCAGATAAAATTAAATGACTCCAATTTATCTTGCATTGCATAATAAATTCTTTCATTACTGGCAAGAGTTTCCAATGACTCTAACCATTGATGAAATGAAGGAGATTTATTCTGTTTTCAATTTGATAGTATTAGTCCTTTAAAAGCAAGAGCATCTGACATAATCCAGATTTTAAAACCTTTTTGCATATCTCCAAGTGGTGTTAAATCACCCAGAATAAATAATTCTGTGGAGAACGGAAAGAATACTTTTATAGTTTTCAGACAAAAAACATGTAATTGATTCCATCCCTTGTTTATAATTTTACAAGATCAAAAGAGATGCACGAAACCTGCATCTTTTTCACCACATCTCCAACATATTCCCTCTGAATATAACCCTAGATTGAAAAGCTAATGAGGGGGAAAATAGTAATAATGCAATATCTTAAATTGAATTAGTTTTCCCTGCAGTTCTTTACAAGCAGAGTGGGCATTGGTCCAAAGAGTATTCCAGGAATCTATAGTTATTTGAAGGTCTTAATCCTTCTGCAATTTTAATCTAGCATTTTCAGTTAAATTTTCATTCATATCTTTCAAAAATTTATAATTTAAACTGAAGCCCCTATTTAAACAGGCAATTTTTAAAAGAAACACCCAAGTTGTGTCAGAAGGGACATAAAACTTATCGTGCAGGACTGTGCTAACAAGCATGTTTCTTAACTTTAAATACAAGCAAAAATCACACTTGTTAAGACAAACAACATAGGGTATTACAACATTTAAATAATCATAGGGTAGACATTGCCTTATTACAAGAAACTCATTTAGTCAAAAAAGAAGCAGGTAAGCTGGCTCGCAGTTGGGTTGCCTCAGTTGAATCCTGTTGTTTTTCTTCAAAGAAAAAAGGGGTTGCAATATTAATAAGGAAAGTGATTAATTTTATAAAACATTCTTATATTACTGATCCTGAAGGAAGATTTCAAATTCTTTTAGGCAACTTATATGGTAGGGATATAGCTATTTGCAATGTGTATACACATAATACAGGCCAGAAGACATTCTTTCATAATTTATCCTTTGCGTTAACTAATCTGGGTCCTTATGAAATATTGTTAGGGGGTGATTGCAATACTGTTATGGATTCATGATTAGATAAATCACATTCCCAACCCTCCTTAACATTATCTCCTGCACAGGAAAGTCTACATAAGATGTTAGATGATGTGGGGCTACTTGACGCCTGGAGGCTATCTAATCCCAAAGGGAGAGATTAGTCCTTTATGTCTGCCAGACATGGCACCATGAGTAGATTGGATTATTTTTTATTGTTCCTAATCTGGTGCAACAATATAAACCACATCTATTATGAAAATATTTTAATATCTGACCATTGTTTATTAAAATGCTCTATGGTGATGGATAATAAGGCTGATAAGTCACCTAACTGGAGGCTTTAATGTCTCCCTACTTCAGGACATTGCATTTCAAAATTGGCTCATAGAAGAAACTAAATCATATTTTCCGATAAATGCTGATGGAGATGTTTCTTTGGGTTTTGTTTGGCAGGCTTAGAAGGCTTTCATAAGAGGGGGCATTATTGGATTTGCATCTAAAAAGAAGAAAGAGAGAAATACATCAAAGACATAGAAAAATCTCTGAGTGACATGCTTACACAGCTGAAGTTAAATCCCCCTAATAAAAAGGATCTCATGTACAAAGCTTTGGGCATAAAATATGAATTAAATAAGTTACACTCGGGGAAAATTGAATATGCGCTATTTAGGATTAAACAGAGTTATTGGGATGCAGGTGAAAAAGCAGGGAAACTGTTGTCTCATTGCCTGTGTAAAATACAACAGAACAATATTAAAAGCATTAAAACGGATGGAGGTATTATTACCAATAATGTTAAAAAGATTAATGATACTTTTAAAACATTTTATAGTGAACTGTATACATCTAAAGGAACTTCTCAGAGTAATCTCATTGAAGATTTTTTAAACAAAGCTGGGCTTCCAACTATATCTAAAGAAGAACAGCATCAGCTAGATATGCCCTTATCATTACAAGAAATCTCAGTGGTCATTGCTAAATTTCCTAAGGGTAAATCTCCAGGGCCAGACGGTATCCCTGGGGAATTTTATAAATGTATAAATTCTATTATTTCACCCCATCTGCTCTCAGCCTTTAATGATTCATTTATGTCGAACAAGCTTCCTGATTCTATGACCAATGCTTATATATGTCTGTTACACAAAAAAGATAAGGACCCCACAGAGTGCAGTAATTATAAGCCTATATCTCTTTTAAACTTTGACTATAAGATCTTAGCAAAAATAATAGCATTTAGGATCTCAAAAGCGCTTAATAAATTAATAGGTAAAAAGCAGGTAGGTTTTCTACAGGGCAGGCAAGCAGTTGATAATTTTCGTAGGCTTTTCTTGGTCATATGAGCCTCTCATACTCCCAAGAATAAAAATTCCCCCTTGACAGCTATCTCCCTTGACATAAGCAAGGCCTTTGATTCTTTTTTAATGAAATTATCTTTACAAGGTCTTGTATGATAATAATTTTGGGTCGGGTATCATTAAATGGATCCGGATATTATATGACTTCCCTAAGGCCTGCATAATCTCGAATGGACTGAGATCAGAATCATTCCACCTAAGTAGGGGATCTAGGCATGGGTGCCCTCTCTCTGTTACTTTTTGTTTTGGCTATAGAACCATTGTTAAAAAGAATTATCAAGACTGAAAATATTCATTGGATAATGGTGGGTAATTACAATAATAAGGTATCAGCATTTGCAGATGATATTCTATTAACTTAATCTCAACCTACTTTCTCCCTTCAAAAGATTACAGAACTGTTACAAAATGTGGGGGATATTTCTGGCCTGTTTGTCAGCTGGACACAACTGGAGTGTTTGATGCTGAATGATTCTAATTTTGAGTCAACAAAATTAAAAAAGTCCAGACATTGCTTGGCCTGAAAATGGTCTACTGTATTTAGGCATAAGAGTCTTTAACTCCATTGATAAAATCTTATCCCATAACTTTACAAAACTTATAAATAATTTTAAATCTGATTTGTATAAATGGGCTTGCCTGAACCTGTCTCTATGGGGTAAGATTAATTCTATTAAGATGATACTGGCCCCTAGGTTATTCTACTTTGTCAATAACTTTGTGGCTAATATTCTGGCTGTATGGTTTGGTAAAGTTGACAAACTCATTTCTAATTTTTTATGGAATGGGAAGCCCCCTAGATTATCTAAACTAAAACTTAGAACTCCAACTAAATTAGGTGGTTTGCTCTACCATAGTGGCAGGAGTATTTCTGTGCTTTCAAATTAAAGCAATTGGCTAACTGTTTTTTGAGTCAGAAATTACCTACTACTTCTCTTTGGGTAAGAATAGAGAAGGATTTGGTTGCACCCTTACATTTGACAGATTTATTTTTTATTTGTACTCCTTCACTTCTAGCCAATCATCCTTCTTTGCAGATAACAATTATGGTTTGCAAGAAATTTAATTGCCTTAAAAAAGTAGAGCATGTTTCTTTGAAGTTTATGCCCATTTGGGACAATCCCAGGATTACTTCAGATAATAAGGGCCTTATGATTACACATTGGAAACAAAAAGGCATAAGGGTCCTTGGGGATTTATTGGATGGTAAGGAGATACTGGTATCATTTGAGGATCTGCGAAGAGTTATGCACATTGAGAGAAGATTATGATAGGTTGAAGCAGGATAAGAGGCAGATTTTGCAAATGAATGATTTGTTGAGTGAGACAATTGAGTCTTTGCATGAGGAGAATGAAGAGTTGAGGGATGATCTGAAATGAGTAAGTGATGAGTTGGATAGAGAGCTTAGGGACAACTGCAAATTGAGCACCACGTATAGAGTGTTGCTGAAAGAAGTTGCACGAGGTGTTGAGCAGAACAATGAAAAAGTTAGTCACATACAGTGCAGAGCTAAGATTGCAAAACTGCGTAATCAGCAAGATGCACTGGCTGGTCATGTCAAATTAATGGGCAGGTTCCATTATAGACCCATTGACTTTACATCATCTGGAGATGATGAATCTGGTGATGAAACCAACCAAGATGGCATCCAGCCACACTTTTCAAAATGGCATTTCCTCTACCTGCCATTCACAATATGGTGGACCCCACGCTGTAATAGCACAACCCTACATCATGAAACATATGGTAATTCTCATGTGCAACACCAAGATGGCAACCCCCATGATGGAGGGGGGGAGGTCAAGGCCGAACCCCTCTGATTGCCATCCTGAAAAGAGAAGACAAAACTGAGCTTGATCAGATGATCGAAGCTGCACTCCCTAGGACACAGATGACTAAGGAGCAAAGATGGATCTTTTGTGAACACATGGAAAGCATGTTGAAGGAGGCCGCTGCTCACCAGTCACTTGTCCACTCTGTGGCTGACTCTGAAGCGGAGGCAGCCCTTCGTTGTGCACACTCCAATCCTTTTCCTGATCTTCATGCTGCAGCTCAGAACACTAATCCCCATCAGGTGACTCACTGTCTGAAGCAGATCACTGAAAACATAGGCTGCATGACTCCCAATGACAATCTCAGCTGCCATTTTGAAAAAGTTCATTCCAAATGCAAGATTCTCAGTCTCCCGGTGGGCTATCAAACACAGATCCTCTGGCAGACTGAGGACCCTGGACTGTGGGAAAAACTCTCAGAGGACATCTGCCAAGCCAATGATGCAACCTTTGATGACATCACCACAGAATTCATTACAGCACACTCCCCAGGCTTGGTTGCCATTATTTTTTTTTTGATTTAATATACTTTATAAGGTTTTAAGCAGTCCATAGTACAGAACATGTTGTAGTGATATAAGTAAGTTGCATACACTTACAATACATGCACAAACAAGATAACAAGACAAACACTCTACAACCTCACTGAGTCCATCACCCTAGCCACCATCCCTCCCTCCTCCCTTCTCTGTTTGTGCCAGCACCTGGAGTCATCAAAATAAATGGGGAGTGCCGGGTATTGGTAGAGAGAATTTAATAACTTATGGTTTTCCCAATGATAAGAGAGTGTAAAGGGGCTCCCAAGTTGTCTGGAAAATTTGGGGCCTATTATACTTATGGGCCATGTGTTTCTCAGGTTGGATAGCAGTCAGTATTTCATGGTGCCATTCCATCATGGAGGTGAGAGAGTCATCTATCCAATGCCTCAACATGGTCAGTTTAGCTGTGGTGGCCATCAAAGTCAGATGGACTTTCCTTATTCTGGGGGTTACAGAAGGGAATATGTTTAAAAGACAACTCTCGGTAGTAAAAAGAGGTTCAAGGCCCAACAGTGGATTAAGCACCTGTTTGATAGAATTCCAAAATGTTGAGACTTTGTACAGCTCCATAATAAATGGTATAACATTCCAGGGGCCTCCCCACGCTTAGAACATAAAGGAGAAGGAAGTTTGCCCACCTCACAAAGTTTGGTCTGGGTATAGAAAATATTTTACATAATGTTAAACTGGATAAGCCGAAGTCTGTCCTGTTTAATGAATTTATACATTGAACGTCAGACCTTCTTCCAGACTACCACTTCAGTTGGGAAAGACAATTCCTGAACCCAGTAGTAACAAATACCAGAAGGGAGGTGGTAGGCCAAAGATTGGAGGTATTTGTATACCTTGGAAACTGCATATGATTGATCGGCCACCTTGAAAAGGGAGGATAATTCTTCTCTGGTTGGGGAAGGCCAAGGTTTCTGTCCCAGAAACGAAAGGATGGTCTCCTTAATTTGTAGAAATTTGAAGAAATCTCTGCTGAGAACTTGGAGCTGAGGTTGGAATGAAAAAAAGAAAATTATTGCATCACCAACCAGGAATGTAGAAAGAGTGCATGCTTTCAGGGGTGCCAGAAGGAGGATGGAATTGGACAGTTCCCTATCCGGAAGTGAGGGTTATTTAAAATAGGCTGCTCATGAGACCCTTGCCAGTTCACCAAGAAGTAGACTTGAATTTGATGCAGGGCCTTTAGTGACCAACCAATCGGGGAATTCCTTAAAGGTCGGGGGATTTGAGAGAGGGATGAGTAAGCCAGAAATGGAAGGGAGCAATTAAATTTATTTGCTAGGGACCTTTCAATTTCAAGTCATAAGGAGGTGTACCCCTGGAACTCCTGTGGGACTGCTAGTTATCCAGAGTGCTAACTTGTTAATATATAGGGCTCCATAATAGGTGAAGGAAGAGGGGAGTGCTAGGTCACCTTGTAATTTGGGGGCAGTGAGCTTATTACAGGCCCTGCAAAGTCCTTTTTCTTTCAACAAAAAAACATTAATGGTGCTTTGGAGCTGTGTGAACCACATTTTAGGAAAGTAGAAGCCCAGCATACCCATTGAATACAATAGTCTGGGAAGCAAATTCATTTTGAAAATGCTAATCCGCCCCCAAAGGGAAAGAGGAATAGCATCCCATCTGTCTAGGTCCAATTTTAAGGTGTGGAGCAATTCAGTGAAATTTTCTTTGATCATGGTAGAGGGACTTCTAGAAACTTTAATACCCAGATATGTCAGTGAGCTAGGCTCCCAAGACAGACCCAGATCATTCAGGTCAGCTTGAATGCTGTGGTTGTTCAAGGGAAGAATTTTGGATTTGGAAAGATTTAATTTGTAATACGGTGCTGCAGAGAAGTCACTTATTTCAGCTAACAGTATGGGAATAGTAATTTGTGGGTTTTCCAAGTGTAAAAGCAAGCTATCAGCATAAGCTGATAGGGTATATTGTTTGCCTTCCACTTGGATACCCATCAGAGCAGGAGAGTTAATTAGTCTATGTGTCAAGGGTTCATGGTAAAAGTTAAATAACAGGGGAGAAAGTGGACAGCCTTGCAGGGTGCCACGTTGGAGAGAAAAGGGATTAGAAAGACAACCATTGCACCTGATATGGGCTGTAGGGGAGGTATATAGAATTTGGACCCATTTAACAAAGCCATAAGGAATATCAAAATGATGAAGGGAAGCAAAGACGATCTCCTAGAAGACCCGATTAAATGCCTTTTCAGCATCAAGAGAGACCAAGGCCATTGGCTTATTGGACTCCTTGGACACTGAAATGAGATGAAGCAGTTTCCTCATGTGGTCTCTCGATAACCTTCCTGACATAAAGCCCACTTGTTCATGGCTGATAATCTCCCACATAACCGGGGTGAGACGGTTTGCCAGGATGTGGGCTAGGATTTTTACATCGGTGTTTAATAGTGATATAGGAAAGTAGTTTTCAAAGTATAGGGAGTCTTTCCCTGGTTTCGGAAGAAGAGTGACTAGGGCCTCTATGAAAGTGGGGTCTGCCACTCCTTCCTCAAACCAGAAATTGAAAATGTCCACTGAAGGGGGGGCCACCAGTTGAGAGAGACAGGACTTGTATAAATTATTGGAGAGGCCATCCGGGCCAGGAGCCTTGTCTAAGGGTAACTTTGATTGCTTGCTGCACTTCACTTGGCCTAATCTGAGAGCCTAAGGATACAGTAGAGGTAGGGGATTGCCTGAGTAAAAATCCTGGAAATACTTCCCAAAAACAGAAGCTATTTCCTTGGAGTCGGTGATTACAACTTCACCTTGTGAAGGATAAAGACCTGGTATAAACCTTGTGGCTTCCACTTGCCATAACCTGAGTGCCAAAAGCTTGCCAGCCCTTTCCCCAGATTCTAGGTACTTTAATTTAGTGCAATGCAAGGCAAATTCTGCCTTCTGTGCCATGAGTTCAGAATACTTTGATTGCAAATGTTGTAGGTTGGCCCAGTTCGAGGAACTGGAAGAGCAACTCAGAGAAAGTGTTCCAAGAGGGTGATCTCAGTGAGTAGTGAATCTAGCTGGTCCCGGGCTTTATGGGTCTGGGTTGCTGCTAAACGTATAAATTTACCTCACAGGGTACACTTGAGGGCAGCCCAGATTGTATCTATTCTGTCTACTGAGCCCAAATCATTCTCCAGGAAAGAGGTGATAAAATCTTGGATATGAGTAAGGGATGCAGGGGATTGTAAAAGCTGGGTATTTAGATGTCAGATAAAATCTTGTTTGATCCCAGGCCCCAAAAGGTAGGAAATACTGATGGGGGAGTGATCTGACAAAACTCTGGCCTGTATTGTAGCAGTCAAAATACCCAGGAGGCTGAAGGAACTACTAAGAAAGTAATCAATTACGGAGAACGTGCTATGTGAGTGGGAGAAATAGGTATATTGTCTTTCTGTGGGGTTTAGAATATGCCAGGCATCTATAGACCCTGTGCCCTTCATGAGATCCCTTAGGGCTCACTGAGCAGGGGTTAATCCTATTGTCCTGCAGTCTGATCTATCCAGGTCGGTCTGGGGTACCAAATTCCAGTCTCCACCCAAAATTGTTAATTTAGGAGGGTCTGAGATGAGCAGGGTTAGCAACTGGGTGAAAAATTGAGGAGAGTTCATATTTGGCCCATAAACAGAGCCTAACAGGACAGGGTAGACTTGTAAGGTACCCTGGAGAATAATATAGCATCCATCTGAGTACCAGCATTCCTGTACCAAACTACAGGGAATTGTTTTAGCAATTAATATTGCAACCCCTCCCCACCTCAAGGAGGATCCAGAGCCGGAAACCTGCCCCACCCAATTTCTCCTGAAAAATGAAACATCTTTCCTCCAAAGATGCGTCTCTTGTAAGTAGACTATTCTTGTGTTAAGATGTTGAAGATGACACAAAATTGTTAACCTCTTACGTCTGTCTTTTGCCCCTTTTATGTTCCAAATGATAAAAGTGTAAGGGCCTCCCATTTAACTAAGGAGAAAGTGGGCTGAGGTTCTACAGACAGAGGCCTCCAGCTATTCCCAGAGAAAACCATCATTAAATGGGAGATTACACTAGCATGGCATTTAATTCATCCCTCCTTCCCAATGTATATGGTACAGAGTTAAATTACATTTGTAACAGAACACCCTGTCCCACTCCCCTTCCCACAAAAGTCCCAAACATGAATAACAATAAAATACACAAAAATCTAAGCTATCTAACCCCAGTTCTAACTAACTGCACTACCTTCAATACACCGTCAGGTGATGTTTACAATGCCTAACAGAGAAAGCCCACTCATAACCTCCCTCCTGCCCCCCCAGGAAACAATTTGAAATGAGCAGTATTATAACCTTAAATAACAAGTAATAGGCAAACCTTGCTGCAAACAACAAATACCCTGAGGTAACTAATTTCCTACTGTAAATACCACATCTATTTAAACCTAAATGAGTGAAGCACCCTGTACATTACTTGGGGCAGTCCATCAGCATATCCTCTGGGTAATAATCCTGCTAGGGGTGCTTAATTCAAAAAGAAAAGAGCAGTAGTCCACATCAACAGTCTCAAATTAGTTATAATCTCGATAGTTATGATTAAACAGAACCAAGCAGGCCACAGTAATTTATCAAAATATGTCCAGTTTTTCTATTTAGAGATCAGGGAAACATCATTGGAGAAAGTCATGAAAGTAATCATAAGCTTTCTCTGACAGGGAAAAATAAAAGAGGAAAACTGCTCCATTTGTAGCTCCAATGGAGGTAAAAGAAAACCATATTGTGGCTGCACGAGGGATTTACCACCCTTGGTAAAGGTGTAGGAGCAAGATCAGTCTTGCAAAGCCTGTTCCCAGGTAATTGGAGTCGGGCCCATTGTTGTTAACTGCTTTAATAACAGAGCAAGTACCTGCAGTAAGATGCCTTCCTGGTAGTGGTGCCCCTAAATCAATAGCACAAAAGATCAGCACTCTGATTACATTTCAGGGCCATCTGAGGGTAGAGTTTGCCCATCAGGGCTGGGAGCGACATCTAGAAATGTCCATGTACTCACTGCGCCCTAAGAAAGAAAAATGCCCTACTGACTCTGCGAGGGGCTTCACTTAAACAGATTGGGTAGTAGGGTCTTTAGTTCAGTTATAGCTTGCTCTGGAGTTTCAAATGAGACCCACTTCTCAGGATGCTTCATTTGCAACATGGCTGGGTACCTGACACTGAATGGTTTCCCAGTCACTATTAGCTTAAACACTGTGGGCTGAAGCTCTTGTCTCTTAGCCCAAACAGTCTGTGGCAAGTCCTGAGTTATCTGTATTTTATGTCCTTCCCATAGCAGATCCTGAATCTCTTTAGTTTTTGCTAAGCTGTGCTGCTTGCCTTGAAAGTTTAATAATTTAAAGATCAGGGGCCGAGGAGGAGGATGAGCAGGTGGAGGAGGGCGCAGGGAGCGATGGGCCCTCTCAATAATATACGTGCTGCCATTTGATAACAGCCCAGCAATTTGTCACAAAACTTCTGGAGAAACAGGATGGGCACAGTGCCTTCTTCTTTCTCAGGTAAGCCCAGAATCAGCAAGTTGTTGCTCCGACTGCACCTCCAGATTCTCTATTTTTTCTTCAAGTTTCTTTAGCCCACGTTTTATTTTGGTATTGTCCTGATCAACTCTCCATTGCCATTTCTCCATGGAGATAAGTCACACTTCCAAATCACAACTCACATTGAAAGTGAAACCACTGAGGAACAGAGCTGCTGAAGATCCGCCGATATGACAGATATGGTCTCCTGTAATGGTTGCATTATTTCGAGGAACTGTTCCTCAGAGAGTGTTGTATGACTAGGTGGGTTCTGGAATGAGTTGAAGGCCTGTTGTTTAGGCCTCTTTGTGGTCTTGTCTTTTTTCAGCATGGGAGGAGGCAAGTGGTGTGGAGGGGCCTTTTTCATGTCTATTTCCATAAACTGGGTGCCGATTCTGGTACTGCAATATTTCTTCAGGTAAGAGTGCTATTTTGGCTTCAGTTGAAACTCTCAGGGTGTGTGAAATTGAAGTTTGTTTGCAAGTGAAGTGAGAAGTGATGGAGATACATTGTTCTCCATCAGACAGCCATCACATAACCCTCAAGGTTGGAATTATGTTGGCCCATCCTTTTAAACAGTATGTCAAGGAAAGTCCAACGCCATATCATCAGAGGTTATGATTGGCCTACTGTACTGGCAAGGTGCTCTCCCAAGAGATAGTGGACAGAGAACAAGTTGAATACAAGACCTTGTTTATTCAGTACATGATTCCAGCAGTGCATGACAAGGTTGAGCCTGTGGTTTTTCCCCCCAAATGATAAATTTTCAGACATCTTCACAAGAACAAAGCTTGTCTACCAGCTCTACCTCCAAGATCCAAGCTCTGGCTCAAAAGTCAAGGTTGCTGTGGTACAACCTGCCAGCGAGCCCACAACCCACTACACAGTGGAGGACAAGGCCCAGAACAATATAGCCGCACCCTCTGAAGACAAACAGACCTATAAGAAGGGGGAACAACAACAGGAATAGAAACAGACAGAGAAACTGGAATGATTCCAATTGAATTCAGAATGACAACCGGGGCAATCAAAACTATCAACAAGGCCCTTCCTACTCTGAGGTAGTAGCACAGAATAACAGCCTCCATACACTTCTTGATAGAGTCCAATCAGTGGCTGAGTCTATCTCAAGGCAAGCCATTGCAGCATGTAGCTCTGGCTACCCAGTCTTTACTAGGCCAAGGAGATAATGGGACTGCCTCTGGCCAGCCTGCAGCAGGCCCTAATTCTAATCCCTCGACTGTTGCAGGCACTACCAGTACCCAGGACTCCCTGTATCCTATGCAGAACCTGGAAAATGCCTGGCAAGATCCTGCTGGCATGCAGTTTCAAGACCCACCTGAAGACAGCAGTAATAGTTCAGATTGACAATTACAAACCCCAGTCCGCATTGTGAATAATATTACTATTGACACAAATGGATGGCCTTGTACTAAGGCCATGGTTGGGGGCTGGTAAATGATGATAATCCAGCTTCTTCTTCTTGGTCTACAGGTTGGAGGACCAATGTACAAGGTGTGGATGGCACCAGACTACCTACCTACCATTCTATTGTACTTGCCGTGGTGCTGGGCACCCTCAACATGAATCACACTTTTGATATAATGGTATTACATTATCATCCAAGCATCCTAGGAACTGACTTCCTAGCACTACACAGTTGTGTAGTGGATTTGGACAATCGGCTCTTGATTCAAATCAAAGTAGTCTCATGATTCTCGATTTTCACATGGTGCCTGCCATCGCAGTCAATGCAAGGAATATGACATCATAGCTCTGTTCCAGACACATGAATTCTTCAAAGAACTTTTTCCCATCCTGCAGAAGCACCTTGATGTTTTTGCAACACACAAACATGACTGTGGGAGGATGCAAACCATCATTGAAGTTCCAGGCCCTGAAAATGCCAGACAAAGGCAATGCCCTTTTCCTGCAGAAGCCTTACCATCACTCAGGGAAACCATTCCATCACTTCTTCAGCAAGGCATGATCAAGCCTTGTGTCTCAACCCTCAACTCACCCATCTGGCTGGTGAAAAAGTCCAATGGATCTTGAAGACTCACTATTGACTACAGGAGGCACAATCAAGTCACTCCTAACTGCTTCCGTAGCATCAGCACCAGATGTGCTCAAATTGCTATCACCAAATTGTAAGTGGGTTAGCTCCTTTAATATCTCCAATGAGTATTGATCACTGCCCCTTGCCCAGGAAAACCAATACAAGTTTGCTTTCACCTTTGAGGGTCATCAGTGTACCTGGACCTGCTTCCCACAGGGCTTCCACAACAGCCCCTCCCTCTTCCATCTAGGCATGATAGACTCCTTGCAGGGTTTCTCTGTCCCACAGTGTCTTCTGCAGTATGCGGATGACTTACTGATAGTAACTGTACTAAGGAGCAATATTTTGACCTCCTTGATGGGTTACTGACTATTGCAGAGAGCAGACCTCAAGTGAAATCCTGCAAAAGCACAATTGTGCCAAAAATAGGTTATTTTCCTTGGTCTGCATATCACAGAATTTGGCAGAAGAACATCCTGGAGACCTACAAGATTTCCCAGTCCCTACCAGTGGCAACACTCAGACATTTCCTGGGAATGGTCAAGTATTCCAGGATTTAATTTGTGACTTTGCACAAAAGGCCACCCCTCTGTATGAGCTCCTGAAAAAGGATGTTCACTGAACTTGGTGTCCCATTCACACCAATGCTGTGACCCTTCCAAAACAGTCTTTGGCCTCTGCTCCAGCAGTGGTTTACCCCAATCCAGCATTACCCTTCCATCTGGAAACAGCTACTTCAGACATTGCTATGTCTGCAGTACTTGCTCTGGCATTCTAAGACCTATTGCACGTGCTTCCCGGATGCTATCCCCAGTGGAACAGGAGTACAGTCTCTGTGAAAGAAATCTAGCTACCTACTGGTCTGTTAAGCACTTTATGTACATCATTGGGTATTCACCCATGATTCTGCACACCCATCACACCCCCACAAACTTCCTGCTGTCAGCTAGAGTGAAGGATGGCTCTGTATCCAATGCCCGATTAACTCACTGGTCTCTTCTTCTCCAGGACCGTGACATATAGGTCCACACTGCCAAAATTCCCTCAGTTCTGACCCATGGTCTCCTGTACCAAGGATTCCTGCATGATTATACACTCCAGCCTTCTGATTTGCCTGATCTAGGCCCCTTCCTTCCCGCTGCTGCAAAACTCCTTGCTGATACTTCCCTGTGTCATGTCTTTACTGATGGCTCTGCCTCATACTACCAAGGAGAACAGGTAGCCAGATTTGGAGTGTTGATCATGTACCCTAATGGTAACACTGTCCATGCATCCAAATACTGCAGTGTTACATCTTCTCAGCACCCAGAACTGGCAGCTGTGGCCTGTGCTCTTGAACTGATACACCATGGTAAAACAGATACTATCACCTTCACAGACTCTAACTGGGTCTGTTGCTCTCTCACTGAATTCTTGCTGTTCTGGGAGAAGAAGTCCTTCACCTCTTCTGATGGCACCCGTGTGAAGTACAAAGAACTCTTTGTATACATTCATGCTCTGACTCAACAGTTTATGCACTAGCTGTTCATTCACAAGGGGAAGGCCCATTCAAAGTCTGATCCATACCATGGGTTCAATGACTGAGCAGACACTCTTGCAAAATAGGGTGCTTGAGGTGGGGACACATGAGATATGGCTCACCCTGTGGCACTGGCAGCCATACACATAGCTGCCACAAGGAAGAAGAAAACTGAATCTTTTGTGCCATTGGACTTGTCCACAGCACAAACATCTGATCCTCAGCTAAAAGAAAGAAGTGCTCAAATTCCTAGACAAAGGAGCAGAACAAGAACTGCTGACCAACAACCACTACAAAAGACATGCAGACAAACTGCATCTGTCACATGATAGCAAGCTGATATGGTATCAGCCTGACGACCTGAACCACAGGTTGTGGATAGTTCCTGAATCATTGTAACCTGAGTTCATCCACCAGGTCTATGCCACCCCAACTGGGGGACATTAGGGGGCAAAAAATACAGTCCAGAGACTGAAATCTGTGGATTGGTCGCCCAGCATCACTAAGGATGTAAAACATTACATTAACCACTACCTAGTTTGTGTGCAAAACAATCCTGTCCCAACCAAAAAGAATGGTAAATTACTTCCCCAGAGGCAATCTGGTCCCTGGCATGCAATTCAAATCAACTTCATTGGCCCTTTGACCGCCACTAGCAGGAACAACAAGTATGCCCTCGTAGTCACTGACGTGTTCTACAAATGGGTTGAGGCTTTCCCCACTTAGAAATACACAGCTAAGGCACCTGCAAAAGCCCTGGCAGAACAACTGTTTTCCAGGTGGGTCCTACCTCTCCAGGTAGACTCCGACCAAGGACCCAGCTTTACATGTGAGTTGATGTAAGAAAAGCTCAAACTTCTTGGTGTGCACTAGAAGTTTCACATTCCCTACCACCCGCAATCTTCAGGGCAGGTAGAAAGAGCCAACAGATGGATAAAGCAAATGCTATCCAAATACATTTTTGGACAGTCTCAAAATTAGGATTCCATTTTGCCTTTACTCCTTATGGTAATTATTTATTTTATTTAGTTTTTGTTGACCAGGTAAGTGCACTAGACAAATTCTGCCTATTTTGAGGCACAACCTGGGGGAGGGGGAGGGGGATACAGATGAATGCTAACTGATTTTGAAGCAGATTAAGCTGTTGGTGGTATTTTAGTGAATAGGGGTACTCCTTCAGCTACCACCTAGTGCACACCCTTCAAGGTGATGATTGGTAGAACTATGTGATTGCCTGAGCACCTGTTGATTGACCTGAACACACCCACTGCAGACAGAGTGTCCATGGACACTTATGTCACAAAACTGAGAGATGACATCAACAAAACCCACCTGTATGCTGCACATCATATGGGTAAAGCCCAACAGCAATCTAAGATTCACTTTGACAAACATGCACAAGAAGTTGACTGGCAAGTCAGACACCAGGCAATGGTACTCAGGTTTACACACCCTACTCATCCCTTCCCTAATATGTGGAAAGGGCCCTACCCCATCATTAACAAGCTCAGTCCCACAGTCTACCAAGTTATACTTACAAACCAGAAGAAACTTACTGATGAATGGCTGCATGCATATCAGTTCAAATTGTATAAAGGAGAATAACTACTTTTCCTAACCCCACTGGACTGAACAGTATCTACTGACTTTTTCTTTTTTCCTTACAGGTACCCACACAACATGGCTATCTTGCATTTGATCCTCCTTCTTGGAGCACTCCACACTGTTGATGACAAGGATATGAACACTATATCCAACTACAACCACTGTCTGAGGTGTTTCCTTCCACTTCTCAAACATCCCCGAAGGAGTCAACATAGACATTCCCAATAAATTAATCACTGTTCAGGAAGACACAGATGCCTACCTGACCGCAATGGTTGTGGCACCTGACAATTCATCCCTCCAAATTGAATGGCAAACTGACAGTCATGGACAGATACTTCCTGTTGCCCACCTTTACAAAGGCACCTTTCAAGGATGACCCAATAACAGAGTTGCCTCAAACTGCACTCTGTCTATCTGCCAAGCCAATTATAGACATACTGGTCTACACAATCTTACTGCTTTGATTGATCCCACCTTTTATGATAAATACTCAGAAGACTCTGCAAAAGACTTTTGTATTCATAATTATATGGCTACTGCAGATATTTCCTGTCTGTAGTACCCACTACTGAAGCAGAACTTACTGACTGTCCCATGCAGGAACCTGGACCACTTAGTGGTCTGACTGCCACCTCACTTTCAGGTACACTTGTGAATAACATGCAATTTATGCACATTCCTGTTATTTTTAATCCCACACATTGGAACATGGCCAAATTTGGCATGTGTTCTAAAACTAACACTTCTAGGTTCTATAGTACGGTTATTAGATAGTCTTGCAGCACATCAGACATGCACACAAGACCCTGTGGCTGGTCCACACACTGCTGAAAATCTAGGATTATTCAGGTCTAGACCTAACCCGACAATAAGAGAACTTCCTCATCACGCAGGAGGTGTGCCGCTGCTGATGTCAGAAAAGACTTGCTTGTTTCTGTTTTGGAGGCTGAGAAACTTGCTATACTGCAGAGAACAAACTAGAATGCATTTGAGGAACTGGGAACCTGGTAAGACATAATATTGTTGTGGACTTGTTAGGAAGGTAAGCTACGCTTTCTACAGAAAGTTTCATTTTTTCTTATTTGCATTACGAAGAGAATTGCAGGATTCCATTAAAGTGTAGTAGTTTTATAACCAGAGGGGGTGAAATACAACTGAAGTTGCTTGATTTCTGTGCTAGAGACCTAGGATTTGGAAGGATATTTGTGCAACATTTTAGAAGTGTCCTGCTGGCTGAGCAGTGAGTTCATTTTTATCCCTGGACTCAGTAGAGTGGTTTGTGTAGGAGCAGTAGTCTATTAAATAGTGGTGCTGGTTGACTTACTATAAGAAGTACTCACCAGGGAGGTGAAGCAGTGGTGTATTTGATTGTTTCTAATAGTCACCAGTGGTTGTGGTCTACCCACCCACCCTTCCCTCACCCGCTCACCCCAGGTGTGTGTTTCCTTGATAGCCAAGGTTCTGACATCACTTCCTCAACAGGTCTTGGGGAAGAACTGTCATATTCTTAATAGTCAAGCACAATGCATAAAGGGTAAGTACACACCCCAAAAAAATATGTTTTATATATTACTCATTGTATATTATAAGGAAGAGGGACATGTGGGGAGTGGTGCAATGCACTGTCTGTGGGGTAGCAGTTTTCTAGGAGACATTCTGGAACCTGCATTGCTGCCCTATTTGCAGGCAACTGTCAGCTCTGAGGGAGGAGGTTGCCCACCTCCAGGCTGAACTGACAAGGACTAAGGAGGCCTCCCCCACCCAAAGAGCACCAGTTCTACAACCACTGCCTCAGAGGTTGCCATGTGTTAAGAGCAGATGGACCACAGGAGGTTCTGGGAGGGTGAGGGTGATGGAACAGAGGCATAGCATCTGAGTTGTACCTCTACACAAATCATATGTCAGTCTGGCAAATCAAGGTTCCTGTATGATGACACCCTCAGTGGAGACCAAGAAGAATGCTGGGGACATCCACAAGGAAGACCCACAAAAGAGTAGCAAGGGACACTACAGGGGAAAGAAACAGCTTCTGATAGGGTACTCAATTGTTAGGGATGTAGACCTGGGGAAGGGAGAGGAGAGGGAAGTAAGGCACCTGCCTGCTTGGTGCCATGGCTTGGAGGGACAGGAAGCAAATCCTCAGGATTGCAGAAGCAGCATCACAGGAGAGGGAACTAGATATCATTGTCCACCTTGGGACAAATGACCTAGCTAGGCATGAGATCAGTGCAGTGCAGGATGAGTTTGTGGAGTTGGGGAGGGGTCTCAGACAGGTAGCAAGCACGGTAACCTTCTCAGAGGTGCTACCAGTCTATGGCAGGGTGAGGTTAGGGTACTGCACACCATTCAGTTTAATGAATGGTTGCAAAAGTGGTGCAGAGCACAGGTCTTTGGCTTCATTGGGGACTGGGGGTCCACCTGGAGAGATGAGGGTCTATACTGGCATGATGGTCTGCATCTGTCCAGGAAGGGAAACAAGCTCATAGGTGACAGGTTTAAAGGCTTCCTTGGCAAGCTTTTAAACTAGCCAAGGGGGGAGGTGCTGATAGGAAACAGGAAAGTTCAAGCCTCCCCCCACAAAACATGGCAGGTAGTAGGGTAAACACTGAGGTACAGAGCTTGACAGAGGGCAAGACAGGGGTAAATGGAAAAATAGACAAGGGCAATAAGAGCAGGGATGGGGTAAAAAGGATAAAGCCAACATTAAATGGAGGGCAATGAGTACCAATGCCTGTAGTCTTGGAAACAAGCTTCCAGAGCTAGTAGCCCTGATGGAAGAGGAACACTTGGATATTGTGGCAGTCACAGAAACATGGTACATGGAGAACTATGACTGGGATGTCAACATACTAGGGTACACAGTCTACAGAAGGGACAGGGAGGGTAAAAGAGGAGATGGAGTAGCTCTCTACATAAGGAAAGGGATCAAAGCTACAGAACTAAACAGTAAAGGGGAGGACAAGAGGCACTCTGGGTCACCTTGGAGACAGGGAATGGCATCACAATCTGCACAGGGGTTGTATACAGACCCCCATCTCAATGGGAGGAAATGGACAAGAAAATGACAGAGGGCATTCTCAAAATGGCTGAAAAAGGGGAGATACTGTTGCTGGGGGACCTGAATATGCCAGATGTTAACTGGATGACATGGACTGCAGCCACATCCAAGAGCAGGGTCATTCTCAATGCCCTACAGGGGGCATGCATTAGACAGCTAGTGGTGGAACCCACTCAGGAGGGAGCAATATTAGACCTGGTACTCTCAAATGGAGAGAGGATCACAAATTTAGAAGTCAGTAGACATCTGGGAACAAGTGACCACTGCACAGTGTGATTCACAATAAACACAACCATGGAGACAAGCCACACAAAGACAAGGATACTGGACTTTAGAAGGGCTGACTTTGGCATAATGGGTGAATACCTGAGGAATGCATTAGCAAATGGCCAGAAAGGAGGGGGTGGAAGAACAATGAAGAAAAATCAAAACAGCCATCATTGAGGCAACAAGCCTTTGTGTGAAACAAATAAAGAAAATAAAGCGGAATAAAAAAACACTATGGTTCTCAAAAGAGGTGTCAGGGAAGGTTAAGGAGAAAAAGGCTGCATTCAAAAAGAACAAAGAATCACAGAAGAAGCACGACAGAGAACTGTATCAATTAAAGCAGAAAGAAGCGGGGAAGGCAGTCAGAAAAGCAAAGGCCCAAACCAAGGAAAGATAGCCAACTCAGTTAAGAAGGGGGATAAAACCTTTTATAGGTATATTAGGGAGCACAGAAAGGTTAAGGGAGGGCTAGTGAAGATTAATAAAGGAAAGGGGAGGTGGGCAGAGGGAGACAATGAAAAGGCAGAGATACTGAATGAATACTTTTGCTCAGTATTCACAAAAGAAGAAGAGGAAGAGTTACCTAAACCAAACAATAGAAGCACTCTGGGTAGTGGGGTTGACACCAGTCCATTTACAGAAGAAAGAGTCCTGAAAGAACTCCTAAAACTCAAGGTGGACAAAGCAATGGGACCTGTCAGAATTCACCTTAGAATCCTAAAAAAGCTAAGGGAGGACCTAGTGACACCACTAACCACACTTTTTAACAAATCATGGGAAGATGGGGTGGTACCTGAGGACTGGATGAGGGCAGATGTGATTCCCCCTCACAAAAGTGGGAGCAAGGCAGAAGCAGGAAACTACAGACCTGTTAGTTTGATCTCAGTGGTGGGGAAAATGATGGAATCACTTCTGAAAGATAGAATTGTTCAGTACCTAGAGGCCAGCAGGGCACAGGATCCAAAGCAGCATGGATTCAGAGTAGGAAGGTCATGTCAGACTAATCTAATCAATTTCTTTGACTGGGTGACCAAAGTAATAGACCAGGGAGGGGCTGTGGATATGGCCTACCTAGACTTTAGCAAGGCATTTGACACAGTCATGCATATAAGATTAATAATCAAGTTAGCCAGCCTGGAAGTGGGTCCCAAGGTGGTAGCCTGGGTAGCAAACTGACTGCACAACAGGACACAGAAGGTAATAGTAATGGAACACATTCTGAAGAAAGGGGGGTTACTAGTGGAGTACCTCAGGGCTCAGTACTGGGTCTAGTCCTCTTTAACGTCTTTATAGGTGACATTGCAGAGAGTGTGGAAGGAAAGGTATGCCTCTTTGCAGATGATGCAAATATCTGAAGCAGAGTTGATACACAAAGGGGGTAGAAAGGTTGAGAAGGGACTTGGCAAGGTTGGAGGAATGGTCAGACATATGGCAACTTAGATTCAATGCAAAGAAGTGCAAAGTAATGCACCTGGGAAATAAAAATCCAGGAGAAGAGTACACAATAGCAGGGGAGGTACTAACAACAACAATAATGGAAAGGAATCTGGGTGTAATCATATCAGATGACCTAAAGGTGGGTAAGCAATGTGAGAAGTCAGTAAGGAGAGCCAGGGGGATACTGGGATGTATAGGGAGGGGCATCACAAGTAGAAAAAGGGAAGTGGTTATCCCTCCATAAAGATTGTTGGTGAGACCCTTCTGCAGTACTGCGTGCAGTTGTGGAGACCTCATCTGGGCAAGAACATAGACAGGATGGAAGCAGTCCAGAAGAGGGCAACTAAAATGGTGCAGGGTCTACATCGGAAACCATATGAAGAGAGACTGAAAGAGCTTAATATGTATACCCTTGATGAAAGGAGGGACAGGGGAACATGATAGAAACTTTTAAGTACCTCAAGGGAATCAACAAAGTCCAGGAGGGTAGCATTTTTCAGAAAAAGAGATGTGTAAGAACAAGGGGGCACAATTTAAAGTTAGAGGTGGGACGGCTCAAGGGTAATGTGAGGAAATTCGTTTTCACAAAGAGAGTGGTGGACACATGGAACCGCCTTCCTGGAGAGGTTGTGGGGTCTAAAACAGTGGGGGAATTCAAACATGCAAGGTTCAGACATAAGGCAATTATAGTAGGGGGTTGCAGGAAGTAGGCTGTTGGTTAACTAGAATCTGCAGCTTATCCAATAGGTAGGGAAATGGGCAGACTGGGTGGGCCAAGTGGTCCTTATCTGCTGTCAAAGTCTATGTTTCTATGTTTCTATGTCACTGGTGCAACTGGTACCATCTCCAGACTCTTTGGATTCAGTATGTTCATCTGGAACCAGGTAGACATCGATACCATTAAAAAACAAACAGTTACATTCCAGATTGGTATGAAGACTGATGTTTTACCCTTTATTGAATGGTGTAGATGGGCTAAGTCAGAAAGAGAGATACACTGTGTACAACATACATTACTTTGCCAAAAGTGTTAATGACACTAAGAATAATATCAATGAACTTGTTTTCCAGAATAACAAGGAGGCAAACAAGCAGTATATTGCCAGGGAACTTCTATGCTCTGCTTATGGCTCTTACGTCTTAACCACTATCAATAATCTCTTCCTGGATTTGCAATCTGGATGTATTTCAGATATTATCCATTACAGGAGACTTGCTGAATGGTACTGTCCACATTGTAGATCCACTGCTTTCATTACAATGTGTATGTCTAAATCTGTTGCTTTACCCATGTCTACTGCTAGAAATCTAGGTTATGTGACACACCATCCCAATAGGGGCCCATGCTACACTGTCAACCACTGCACCATCCATGACACCATGTTCATGACCTTCATTGTCTCCTTGTCATGCTTTGATCCACTGACTGCCATCTTTGACAGGCTGGCATCCATCCACTCCATTGGGCATCTTGACAAGGACGTTAACAGAGAGAGAATCAACCTCACACCTCTTCTGGTCTTTCATTCCACCCTGGAAGCTCGGGTGGCTCCCTAATACAGACTGTTGTGCCAAAAAGAGATACCACTACTTATGTCGCAGTGACGTGTTTGACATCATCAAGCCAGTTTGTAGATACTCACCAGACAGCATTGACCGGTCTTTTACTTTGGACTTAGCTATTTCTTCTAATGAAGCTGGTATCCCTAGGGCAACAGCTTCTTCAGCTTTAGCTACATCATCACCAGTGGGCAACACTGGATGTCTCTACCAGAACTACACAGAAGAGGTTAATTGCTTCAATACTAAACTCATGAATCAGTCTTTCACCTGCCAATTCAACTGAAGAAATAGCGGATCCCTACAGTGAGAGTGTCATATAATTCCGATGGCCAGTGTTGTGTGGTTACTAATCACCAATCTTTTGCAAATGGGTCCAAAACTTGTGATATACACTATCCTAACTTCTGTTTTATTCCTCATCAAACTACTGTGATTGATTATACAGTGATTACTCCTGTTCCAATCTGGAAACTGACATTATTGATACCGACCCTGAATATTTGCTTGCTCTTTCTCAGTATTTACCAATTTTTAATGTCCATATTGATTCCTTGACTTTGTCCCATAAGACACCTTTAGGTAGAAAAGATGACCATCTCATCTACATCAGCAATAATATCTCCAAAGCTGGAGAGGCCTTAACATTGTTATCCATAATGATGATTTAAGCACTGCACTTTCCAGTACCTGGTTAGAGTTAACTTTTAAAGGTTTTGTTATTCTACAGCTGTTTTTGATTATATTTTTGATACTAACACTTTGCTGTCTATGACACACTCTAAAACAACACTGTGAACAACTCAAATTCCTATACAAGGCTTGTGTGTCAGGTCTGTAAATGATGGATAGTGTTCCCACTACTTTCCCAAAAGTATTGTTGCCTTTTCAGTAAGGCAACAAGTGGGGGTTGGGGGATGTTACACTTGGTCCCAGTACCTTTATTGGAAACCCACTGTGCAGAGCAACAATACCAATTAATATGCTGTATATTCATAATTGATACTAACATTTAGAGCGCTGGTACTTATCGTATAAGAGTAAGTTACCAGGGACATTATTACTGTGATTATTGTTTGAAACATACAAGTAATGCACCAAGAACACTGTATATCTCTCTGTTCTTTGTCTCTCATGTTGTATTCTTCTGACAAGTCATTGTATAGCCTACACTGCCTTCATGCAGATTTATGTAACACCACACTTATTTTCTGTATTTCGTATGAATTCTTTGTTCTTATTTTAGCTGATTTTATACATTTTGTATATGTCTAGATACACTATAAAGCCACCTAAGGGGAATTGATGACCTAACTTTATATAACACAAAATTAATGAAATCAGTTCAGTAATCTAAATAGCACAATTACATCAAAGTCCTACAAAGCTCTTCAGATTTAATATACTCAGTAAAGGGGCTCCAGAGCCTATTATACTGATTAATTAAGTTATGACAGAGGTAGCGAACCTTTTCTAGTTGATGACTTATTATCATAGAGTTAATCCACAATTTACAATTCGGGAGGGGATATGTCTTTCCAGTGCTTGAGAATAATTTTATAAGCAATAATAAGAGTTAACATAATGAAACTAATATGACTCCTGTTGAGGTGTGATAAGGGGCTACCTGAGCTCAACTTATATGTTACTGTTTTACGTATTCTCTTTGAGACCGTCTTCATACCCAGGGGTATTGGGAAACTCTGGCTCCCAGTGTCTATTTGGTAAGACCTGTTCTTAGGGCATAACTCTGCTTTAGTGTAATAAACAAGTTTATAACCACATATGCAACTTATCTGTTGTTTCTTCTGCTGGTTTATTACCACCAAAAACCTGAGGAGGGCATAGACCCTGACATTATCAAGAAGAGAATATCAGTTTTGCACTCTGCAAAAGCAGTTGTCCTGCATGGAAGTAAATCTGAGTATGTGGTCTGTCCCATTGCCTTCTTCTTTTTATTTGTAGGGCTGTTGAAAGGGTATGGTGGCTATGTGGGAGCAGGAGCTGGCCATGACTGTTAGTAGCATTATACATCTGTAGTAGAAAAGTGCTGTCAAGTTATGAGTCACAGAGCAGGATGCCTGGATGAGCAGCTTTGTTGGTTACTACCACCGATGGTGTGCAGGAGAGATAATTCATTCTCTTTGCTAAGGGAGGCACTAACATACAGGCAACAGTGAGTCCAGTAGGGCAGGAATGATCTGGTGGAAATGACATTAAATTGTACATAATCCATCCATGACTCTGTCTCAACACTAGTGCTGAGCTCATGACACTGTAATGAAATGGGGAGTATCGGCAAGTGGTGTAATGATGATGCACTCAAGATTTACAGGGGTTTTTGTCTGGTAACTTGATTCAGTTTATTGACTGTCTGATAGCCTTGAGTGTCAGTCATTGGTCTGCAGTTATCCAGGGTGCTCGTGTTTGGTACTTTCATACATAGCTGCTTAACATCGATACTGGGTCTCTGACATGAGATGCTCTGCGCTGAGGACACCATGCAGTCCAGCTGACAAAACCTGGGGGGGGGCATTGTATGGGTAGTGGGTGATGAGGAAAATGGCATGCCCTGTTCATTTGTATATGGGTCAGCAATGGAGTTGTTGGGCTGTCTGTTCTTATGTAGTGTTTGGTAAGGGGAACAATCTCTTGGAAGTACCAGGAGTGGTATATTGTGTTGTGTTACATTACAGTTCATAGTTCATGCTGTACAAGTTTCACTGTCCTTGCTGGGTCCCTGTTTTCAGCTGTTGTGCACTCAGTTTTGCCTCTGAGGTCCAGATGTTGAGCGGTTGGGGCATCAGTAAGGGAATGTGTTTGGGAATACTTTGACAACTCTGCCTCCATTGCTTCTGGGGTGTTGAAGGTGTGTACCCTGTATTTTAGCCAGACTCGTAGTCTTGCCTGGTACATGACATGGAACAGTATGTTCACCTGATGCAGTCCCGCTTTTATGTCCAAAACCTTTCTCTCTTTTCTTGAATACTGGGGCTGTAGTCATTAAATAGCCTGATTTCAGATCCTATATACGTCAGTTTCAGCATTCCTCTAGCTTACTATTTTACATGGATTTTTTCTTGAAAGTTTGTGAAACGGAGGATGAAGACTCTCAGTTTTTCTTTGGGTCTTGGCTTAGGAGCTAAACTGTGGAATACTCACTCTATATAGTTCTAGATTGCACCCTTTGGCAGTCTAAACCAAAATTTTAGGAATTGGGTTAATTCTGCCAGTTGTTCCCTTACAGAAATATGTGTGCTGTGTACATGCAGAATGCATGCCACCACATGCCCTAATTGTGCAATGTTTGCATGTGGTTCACATACACAAAGTGAACCTAAGCAAACCAGGTCTAAATATAAAATCAGGTTTGTGTGCTGCAAGCTTGACATGTGTGCAGAAGGTAAGCTGGTGCAAACACCTTCTAAAAATTACACCTGGTTCGTGTGTTGCATGCTTGACATGAGTGCAATAGTTAAACTAGTGTGAACATCATTCAAAAATCACATCAGGTTCACATGTTGCACACTTGCCATGTGTGCAGCAACTAAGCTGGTGCAAATCTCATCTAAAAAAAACACATCAGATTCTAAGTTTTATACTACTGCTAGAAATTAGAGCCATTAAAATACATTTTCATTGATTTTCCATTAAAATTAGGTAAACTCATTAATTATAATCCTTTTGCAAGTTGTTTAATGGCTTTTTATTTTTGTCATTAAATTGCCATTAATTTGTAAAGTATTGTTTGCTTACTGCATTAAACACCTTGGATATAGTCAGCCAACATCCCCCATTCCAGATGTGCGAAGAGGGGCCTCTGTGGAGTGAAACCTGATCTTTTTGTTCTGGGTCATGCAAATCCCCTTATGCATATTTAGCACTACAAACACATTTCTCCATGACTGTTTTGGCTGACTTACTTTCCCTTTGTTATTCTGTACTGAGCATATACACTATAGCCATGCTCAGCATTCTTTTTGCTCAGTAGGGTCTTGGAAGCATGCATCACACCTTACATTTTGTCACTGAAATGAGGGACATGGACACTCAAAATGAGGGACAATAAGGGACAGTAACCTTCACAATGATCAGAACACATCCTGAAACATGGAGATACAGTACCTCAGAACACAATGGAAACCACTGTATTTCCGTGTACTAATATTAGCACCTGAGAATGAATTTCTTCCAAAAAGCAGTGGTGCTATTTTTGGTAGAGCAAAAGGTGCAGTTCCCCTCCTTCCACACTGCATTTGTGCCTGCGTTGTTTTTACGGTATGGCAATAATGGCATTAAATTTGGATTTAATCTTTTGCATAATAAGTGCCCCCCCTGGCCTGTGTGTGCTCACGCTGCAGGTGCACTCCTGACTCAACTGTGTTTATATTGTGTTGTCCACTCTCTCCACCTATTAGCAGCAATGCCATCACACGTGATATGGATGAAC
Organism: Neoceratodus forsteri; assembly: GCA_016271365.2. Lineage (NCBI taxonomy): Eukaryota > Metazoa > Chordata > Ceratodontiformes > Ceratodontidae > Neoceratodus > Neoceratodus forsteri. The sequence goes on along the minus strand of CM057458.1, from coordinate 781,581,455 downwards.
TCTAGCCAAGTAAGAGCAAATGAGTCATGAGAATGAGACACTGTCTTTCCCGCTACAGAGTAGACAGACTGCATGCTGCAGCTTGGAGGAGTCAGTGAGTGCTGAACTCTCAATTTCAATGTTGTGGTGACATATTTTAGTCATTCTTCTCTTAGTGAGTCTCTGTCTCCCCTGGTGCCTGAAGGAGCAGAGGGTGAGCTAGAAGCTAACTCGAGACTAGACTATGTACTTACTCTGCTAGGCTCACCTCACAAAAAAAAAAACAGCACAGACACCTCTGTGGCAGCAAGCTAGGCCTAGCAGCAGCAGTGACAGCTGTGTGGGTGGCCTTCATAGGCATTGATCAGTGCAGTGCAGCTGTAGCCAAGCAAGAAGTAAGCAACACAGATTGGGTGGGTTCAGTTGGTGAGGTGACTTGAACACAGACCACGTTGGGGGCCTGTAATGGTTGGTTCTAGTATCCCGCTTCTGGCAGAAGGACAGAGGAGGAGCAGACTGAAAAAGTGTCTGGTGGCTTACTGGGCCAGGCTGTAGCATCTGGCCTGAAGCCAGATAAGTAAAAGTAAACACTTTTTTTACAGGAGGATTGGGGAAGGAGGAAGGTCTTAAATATTGATGTGTTTTTCACATTTCTGCACCTTTGGGTGGCTTCAAAACCCATACGGTATCGTATTGAATGGAATGGAGTCAGGGAGAGAAATCGGGACAACATTTTTTTTATGGGGGGTGTTCTGAACTTCAGCCAGGAAAAAAAATAGTTAGTAACTGGATGGGTTGAAGCCCAAATCTGATGCACTGCACTGGGGTATAGACAGCTGAATCTGATACATTTGAATTGTTCCTGATTTGCATATCATTGTTCAGTCACAACAAACAAGTTTTACCTTTTAGGGAATTTCCAGACATTCTAGAGCTTGCTGATTTCTGCCTCTGTCTCTACTTCTCGGGTAACAGACTCTTGACTTATATCTAAACTTGGTAGGTTGTCTGTAGCAGCATGGTTGCACCAGCTACAGTGTGTTTACATGAGGGGGGGAACTGGCCATGTGAGTGGGTGTTGAGTTATTGCTACATTTGTATTTGCCACTTTAAGTTTGTTTGCGTGGAAGCAATCAAAACTTTGGAGAGAAAATAGTAGCAGTAGTAGAGGCCAGATGGAAGTAATTAAGTTGTTTTTTGGGTAAGCGTGTGTATTGGGAGTGGGAAGAATCACATGTGTTTCCATTGGTATGTGTGCAACAGTTCAGCTGTGCAGCTGAGATGAGGGGCACAAGAAAACTAAAAAGTATAACAGTGGCTATAAGCATGCCTCATGTGTGCAGATGTATGCAAATGTGTACTGAAGTACAAGTAAGCCATATGTGTGCAGGCAGTATAGCTTGGTGGTTAAAGGCACTGAACTGCAAAACCAAGAGACTTGGAGACCTGAAGACCTGGGTTTGAATCTCATAAACCCCCACCTGTATATGGTGTGATCCTGAGCAAGTCACTTAACTTTCATGTGTGCAGGTATCAGTGACAACTTGCATTTTGCACATATGCCACATGCATGCAGCCTGTTCCAATTTAACATAAAAAGCATGCTTTCCACACTTGCTTAATGCACGTGCAATCGGTTCCAATTTAACATTTATATCATGCTTGCAGCATGTATATCACATGGATAGTTTTATGTGTGCAGCATGAAAACATTTCATATAAGAACTCCTAAAACTCAAGGTGGACAGGGCAATGGGACCTGACAGGATTCACCCCAAAATTCTAAAAATAACTAAGTGGAGAACTAGTGACTCCACTGACTACACTTTTTATCAAATAATGGGAGGATGATATGGTACCTGAGAACTGAAGGAGAGTGGATGTTATTCCCCTTCACAAAAGTGGGAGCAAGGCAGAGGCAGGGAACTACAGACCTGTTAGTTTGACCTCAGTGGTAGGGAAAATGATGGAATCACTTCTGAAAGAAAGAATTGTTAAGGAATCTAGAGGCCAGCGGTGAACAGGACCCAAGGCAACATGGATTCACAGTGGGATGATTATGTTAGATGAATCTAATAGATTTCTTTGACTGGGTGACCAAACTAGTAGACTAGGGAGGAGCTCTGGACATGGCCTACCTAGACTTTAGCAAGGCATTTGACAGAGTCATACACAAAAGATTAATAGTCAAATTAACCAGCCTGGGAGTGGGTCCCAGGGTGGTAGCCTGGGTAAAACATTGGCAGGACAACTGGATGCAGAGGGTAATGGTAAACGGAGTCCACTCTGAAGAAAGGGGGTTACTGGTGGGGTAACGCAGGGTTCAGTACTGGGGACAGTCATCTTTAATGTCTTTATAAGTGATATTGCAGAGGGACTAAAAGGAAATGTATGTCTCTTTGCAGATGACACAAAGCTCTGCAACAAGGTTAATACTCAAGGGGGGTGGAAAGGGTGAGAAGGGACTTGGCAAGGTTGGAGGAATGATCAAAAATATGACAGCTTAGATTCAATGCAAAGAAGTGCAAAGTAATGCACCTGGGAAATAAAAACCCAGAGAAAGAGTACACAATTGGGGGTACTAACAACAACAAAAATGAAAAGAGACCTGGGGGTAGTCATATCAGACGACCTAAGGTATTCAAGCAATGTGAGAAGGCAGTAAGGAGGGCTGGAGCATATTTGGGCTGCATAGGGAGAGGCATCACCCATAGAAAACAGGAAGTTGTCATCCCTCTGTACAAACAGTTGGTGAGACCTCATCTGGAGTACTGCATGCAGTTCTGGAGACCCCATCTCAGCAAGGATGTAGACAGGATGGAGGCAGTCAAGAGGAGGCCAACTAAAATGGTGCAGGGTCTGCACCAGAAACCATACGAAGAGAGACTAAAGGAGCTTAATATGTATACCCTCGAGGAAAGGGGGGGGGGACATGATAGAAATGTTTAAGTACCTCAAGGGAATCAACAATGTCCAAGAGGGTAGCATCTTTCAGAAAAAGAGATGTGCAAGAACAAGGGGGTGCAAATTAAACATAGAGGTGGGATGGCTCAGGGGCAATGTGAGGAAGTATTTTTTCATGGAGAGGGTGGTGGACTCATGGAACGTCCTTCCTGAGGAGGTCACGGGGTCCAAAACAGTAAGGGAATTCAATAATGCATTGGGCTGACATAAGGTAATTATAGTGGTAGGGTAGAAGGACATTGATTCTCCTAGAGTTATTCTGCAGGTATTCCATTCTTTCTTCCATTTTTTGTAAAGTTTCAGGAGACTCCAAGCCATTCCTCCTTCTCTTTTTCTACCACTCTCTCAAGGCTTACTGTCTTGGCTTCTGAGTCTTTGATTTTGGTTTCCTATGCCTCTGTTTTTGCTTTGAGGTCTTTTAATTTCTGAGATTGTATCTGTTACAGTTGTACACAGGCAGACATCTCATTTAGGTGTTCAGAGTGTTGTTCTGTGATCATGCCAACTCCATCATTGCTGTTGCTGGTCTGTTTGTCTGCCTTGCACCATTTTGCTTTTTGTTTGATTGCATCGGGGTTACTGATGTATTCATTGTCTGACCATAATGGTGCTCTATGCTGCTTTGCTTTTCTGTTATTACTATTTTGGAAATTCAGGTCTGCAGTGCTTTTTTTATACATTTTATAGGTTGGAGGAGCGGAGATCTAGCAGCTAGTGACCAGTCACTCAGATTGCATCACTGGAAGTTAGAATGAAATGCCCTCTGATGGGGGAGGGTGCATTGGCGATTGGCCCAGAGCCATCCTTATGCCTTAGATGCTGGTGACTCGCACAGTGTAGTACTCATTCTGTCAGATCAGCTTGGAATAAGGGGATGGCTGATTTATTATGATTTCATATATAGAATACCTTGCTATGACTGCCTTGCTTCACACATCACACTAATTTGACTATCACATTGGTTTCAACTTGGATTAATAAACACGACTGGTCATTTTTTCTCAAAAGCATGCTGTATGTCTCAGACTGTTCAATGTGGGGGAAATGGTGGCCTAATAAGACAATTAGAGAGCATGCAAAGGATTGCTGAAGACAGGAGTTTGTCTGATGCCACTGCCCTTCTTGACACCTGGTCCAGCAGGTAGGGTTAAGTAGGTAGACGCCCACTACAGGCAGAGTCAGTAAGGTAGGTAAGAGTTCCTGGGGGGGGGTTGGAGGCCTTCTGGTTGGAAGTGAGTAGAAAAGGGTTATATAATGGGATGCAAAGCTGTGCTGGTCCCCTTTGCATCTCCACTCCAGTCAGAATACCACCCAACCCACCCTCATAAAAGCATGGTAGTGGAACAACATGGTATAAGGAACTCACTTTCCCACTGTAGGTGATAACCTTAAGGGTTAAGAAGGAATTTTCCTGCTTTTTTTCCATTAGGTTTTCTGGTGTTTGCCTTCTCTAGGCAGGTAAACAGAGTTTTTAGGGCAGGTAAGTCATAGGCTGTCACAGTTAAGGAACACATACTAGCACTGTAGTCTCACAAAGGCTGTACAGAGTGGGTAACAGGAAATCACATATCTTTTCAGGCAGATTATGCTGAGACTGGCAAGAGGTGAGGGCCCAGATGGATGGACTTCCCCTTATGGGGGGGGGCTGTCAGAGAGATAGCCTCTTCAGGCATGGCTGATATGTGCAGTGCACTCTGATAGAGAAGGGTGCATAGGCACCAAGCCCAGAGCCATCCCTTATGCCTTACAGGCTGGGGTCCCTCAGTAGGTTGTACCCATTCTGTTGGATCCCCTCGGGGTAAGGGCATGTCTGATTCCTTATGCTTTGAATTATCAATTGTCTAACAACAATGTTCTTGCTGTGCACATCATGCTTAATTGTTTTTAACTTGAGTTAAAATTTGGTTCAATAAACACTTGCCATCAGCACTATTTCTCCAAAGCATGATACAGTATATGTCACAGTCTGCTTATTGTGGGAAGGGGTAATGTGTCCTAAGTGTGTACCTGCTCTTAGTCCTTGGACTCTGCTAAGCCTTTTTTGCCTATATATACGAATTCACTCAAATTTGTCACTTTTATATTTCTTATGTTGAATGTACACATGATTTATACCATTGTGCCTTTTATTTTGTCATATTATTCTTATGTTTTATTTGGTTATTGTCATGCACTATACTGCTTGTTGGTTTATAGTCTACCAGGTAGTTCCAGAAAATAGGCAACTGTTTGTCTAATGTACCTAACACGCTTAATAAATAAATAACAGTAAATCATGAAGGGGTATATGTCATGCTACTGTAGGATAATGAGGCACATTTGGTTGTGAGGCACAAAGTGTAGCTGAATTGCTTTTGACTGCCTGAGAAGTAAAGTTATCGATCATTACTCACACTCCAGACTGTCTTGTAATTATTAAACAGATCTTTTTTTGTTTACATAAAATAACAAAAATAAGACAGCATATTTTTAATGCATTTTGTAATGTGTGTGACTATGTGTACAAGCATTTGTCAATGCCGAACGTTCGTTTGCAGGTATTTGCAGTGGTGTTTGGCACGTATGGTGCTTTACCCTAATGCCCTGTGCGATTGGTGGTATTTGCACAATAAATTTTCAGCATGACCTTTTTGTTACCCCCATTGTGCACTACATAGGCTGAAACACGTTTTAGGCAGGATGTGAAAAATGACAGCTGTACTGCTCATAAGGAAGTGTGGTAAAATGGCAATGTTGAAAATCTGGAGTGGAAATATTGAAAATTCACAAACCTACGCATGTGCGTGGGAACTGTGCAACGCACGCTCGTAAAACAGTTATTTGTAGGAATTTTTTCACCAAATTTTCAATATAGGCATTTTAAAACCTCTGCCAATGAACAGTGTCACTGTGATTTTCCTACTGTGCCCCATACATTGATTTAGCACACTGACTGCGCCATTGTGCACTACATGGGCGGAAACACGTTTTGGGCAGGATGTGAAAAATGACAGCTATACTGCTCATGAAGAGGTGTGGTAAAATGGCAATGTTGAAAATCTGGAGTGAAAATATTGAAAATTCGCAAACTTCTGAGCGTGCGTAGGAACTGCGCAACGCACACTCGTAAAACAGTCATTTTTAGGAATTTTTTCACCAAATTTTCAACACAGCCATTTTAAGACCTCTGCTCATGAACAGTCACTGTGATTTTCTTAATGTGTCCCATACATTGAGTTCGCACACCGACTGCGCCATTGTGCGCTACATGGGCGGAAACATTTTTTTGGGCAAGATGTGAAAATTGACAGCTATACTGCTCATGAGGAGGTGTGATAGAATGGCAATGTTGAAAATCTGGAGTGCAAATATTGAAAATTGCAACGATTTGAAAAGCGTGTAGCAACCGTAACAACGCACGTTGTAAAATAGTCATTTTAGAATTTTTACCAAATTTTCAACATAGCCATTTTAAGACCTCTGCTCATGAATGGTGTCACTGTGATTTTCTTAATGTGTCCCATACATTGATTTCGCCACCGACTGCGCCATTGTGCGCTACATGGGCGGAAACACATTTTGGGCAGGATGTGAAAATGACAGCTGTACTACTCATAAGAAGGTGTGGTAAAATGGCAATGTTGAAATCTGGAATGAAATATTGAAGATTATGAAACCTATGAGTGTAGAGACACTGCGCTCACGACGTGAAAACAACAGTCATTTTTAGGTACATAGAATTTTCAACATGGGGTTTTGATTTCATCATGAATGATTCACCGTCATGCACATTAGCCCAGCGGCCATTTCACACAGTGACCGTGCAGTGACTGCGAAATCACCCTTTGGGCCCGACTAACACCATGACAGTGACATCATTCATGAGAAGGGGTCCCAAAAACCCCATGTTGAAATTTTGGTGCAAAAATTCCAAAAAATGCCTGAGATATGCAATAAAGTTGAAACCCCCCTATCTAGCCCATTATACAGCTTACTGGCATTTCCTCAGTTCGCAGTCGGCTTTGAAGAGTGCAGACGTGTTCCCGGTCCACCGAAGATCATTGCGCTGAGCTCCAGAGGTAAATATGGGGTGGGGTGTGGGGAGGCTGGGTGCGCAGTGGGTGGGTGCGGGTTGTGGAGGGGACTGGGAGAAGCGCTAGGGACCGTTTTTGCTTTACAGGTGAAAACAAAAAAAAAAGACTACGTGGATATTTGCCATGCTGGTGGGTTCCCAGCATGGCAGAAGGATGGCTGGGGCCAAGAGCCGACGGGGATTGGGCACCCCATCGCAACAACGCGGATGTTTGCCATGCTGGTGTGGGCTCCCAGTGTGGCAACAAAGATTTGGGGTGGCATGATGCGGGAGCGCGTGTGACACGGGGGCAGCGTGATTGAAGCTTGAATGACAGCGTGGCTTTTCAGAAGTGAAGACCACCGCTGTCATACACAGCTCCCACACCCATTGGTGCAGGACTGCCACGCCTGCTCAATGGAGCAGTGGATTGAAAGGGAGAGGCACACCTCCAAAGTGTGCTGCTCTCCCAAAACGTTCCTTGCGCATGCGCGCAAGCGAACATAAAAATGAATTTGTTCTTGATTTGTCCATTCTTTGCAGTAGTGACATAGTTTTGCAGCATAGATGTCTAACCCCATCCTGAGCTGGATGTGAAATAGATGTCTGTTTCTTTGGAGGAGTAAGCTGGAGTGAGAGCTGCAAAGGCACAAGTGGCCTTGAGGAAGTTGCAGCTGGTGGCTAATGTGACCCAGTTTGGGCCCTTGTGTGTATCTGCTTCTGATGGCTCAAGTGGTGGCCTAATCAGGGCCTTGTTTCTGTAGCTTTGGGTGGCAGATAAAGTAATAAAGACAACAGAGGTGCAATGTAATGAAGCCTGGTGCATTAGAGTCAGAGGTGAAGCTATGATGAGTGACTGTTTAGTTGGGAGCAGGAGGTAGGCTGTAGGGTATGAAGAAACTGCACATTCATTTGAGGTGTACTTGAGAAAGTGTGATGGGGAGCTGAGGAAGTGTTTACCCGGAGAACTAGGATGTAAGAATGAGGAGTGTTACGGGTCTTGTATTGTCATACATATAGATGGGCATTACTGGTGATGATAGCATGGCATTAGAAAAGGCATCAGGATTGTGCATTTGTACTACTTAACATCCATTCCAGCTAATATGGGATACAATGTGTGTCAAAGGATCAAAATGTGGAACACCCACTTTTTGTTGTGTATAAAACTGCACCCTTTTATATGCACTCTTAAATAAACAAACATAACAAAAAAGTTACACCTTTATTGATAAATAAAGGCATTGTATTTCACAGACAAAATGGCACATCTACACAAGCAAAAAAGATAAAGGTAATAAAAAAAGTTGGACATTTAAGATTCTGTTTATGTTGTCTGTATATAAAAATGACACATGAACCTGTATTTTCCAAAATCTGTGATGGACACACAAGCAAGTTTATTTATTTAATTTTTGTTCACCAGCATAGGCACACATTTGCCTATTTTCAGGCACAACTCGGGAGAGTAAAACCATAGACATTATACAGTGCTGACAGGAATAATACAAAGATTTTTACAATGCAGACAGGGATAACATAAGCACAAACACAATAGTCATGGAAGTATATTTGTACATACAGTGCAGAACTTGATATGGGAAATTCAGTGGAGAACAGTACAGATACAGTGTAATACCATACAAAATCAGTTATAATGACTGTAGACTATAAACAGAGAGTGACAAGCATGGAAGACATATTAGGCACATACCTAAATGTAGGGAAACATGAGTAAGTAAATTGACAGGGGCATAGAAGTGCAGACAACAGTAGGTAAGTGCAACTAGCTGATAATTGTATGCAGGAACAGTAGCACAATAGGTAGGGGTTAAGGACAGGAACAGACTGTGCTTTGAAGCAGGTAAGATCGGTATTGGCGTTGGAGGCACCACGTCATAATGCCTAAAAGAAAAACGTCTCAGACAACAACTGCTAAGAAACTGCAGCTATGGCAAAAACAGGTACTTGATAAAATGCCAAACAGTCAAAACCTTGCAAAGCAGACCAAGGAGCCATGCCAAAGAAAATAACTGTAACCAGGGCTGAAACATTTTCTTTACAATGTTACGTGGGGGTCTCTGTCCCCCCAACCCCTCTAATAGATATACTGTAGAATAGGAAATATTCAGTGTACATAAACTTCCACTATATTCACCGAAGTGCTCAGAAGCATTAAAATAAAATTATGCTAATTAGCACTTTTTCCATTAAGGTGAATAGAAGACTTTAAGTTTAGAGTGACAATAAATTTACGCAAATATGGCCACTTTGTGGCTAGCGTGAAATATAATTGACACATTCTTTTCCTATTCTACAGTGTATATATATATATATATATGTATAACAACTGCAGTCCGCGCTATAGTTGACATGTGACAATAAAATCATTGCACCATAAATGCAAACGCTATTTTTGGCATGCTATTATTCCTTAGCTATACTTCATACAGCATATTGACTGGTAACCACACCCATGCCCATGCTGGAATGTATGCCCAACTGTATGTTGACATATATATACTGTTCCATAGTTCTGGAACGGTGACAGCGAATGCCATCTTACCATGCTTAATTCTAGTCATAGGGATGGATAACATGTCAAGGTCAGAGGATCTGATGGACTAGATATTTTTTACAAGGTACCTGGTGGGAGGGTGAGGATTGGGGCACTTGGTTCAGCAGTGTACTATGGATAATATTACTGAGTGAGAGGTCCTGAAGAGCAGAAGGGGAGGGCCAGCTGAGTTTGGAATAAAGGGTACAAAGATGAGTAAGTAGGTTACACTCAAGGGCAAAAGAACATATATTATGGTATGCCACATCCCACTTACTGTACATAGGAGGGAGGTTAAAGCATTATTAAAGACGGGTAGGCCATCAGATAATTTGGGGAGTAGAAAGCTGCGTACTTCAGCAATGTGAGCTGAGGGAGAAAGATTTGAACTGATTCAATAGGCAAGTCAAAGACTGATGTTAACAACCTTGCTGAAGGAAGTTAAATGTAATGAGAAGTCAAGGGAGGGATCAAAAGTCATACCAAGGTACTTGAAGGAGTTTATAGAGTCCAGGGGGGATTCATTATCACTTAGTGGAGCGCAATTGTTTTTTAGTCGGTGAGCAGTTCCAAAAAGCATAGCTTGATATTTAGAGGGATTCAACAGTAGTTTATTTTCCCTAAACCAAATCTGAATGGCCTGTTGATTGACAGTAAGGGCACTAGTGAAGCCAGTGACATTCTGTGCACTAGTAATGAAGATCAGGTTGTCCGCATAAAGAAGAGGGGCAGTGTTTACAAAGCAGTGTTCAACTGAGTTGATATGTAGGGAGAAAAGTAAAGGCCCAAGTATGAATTCCAGAGGGACACCAATGGTGGAGGGTAGGTTGTTTGAGAGAGTAGTGTCGACCCTGACACATTGTTGTCTATTATTAAGGTAGTTCTTAAACCATGGTAGGGCATGGTCAGATATCCCTAGGGCACTCAGCTTACTGCAAAAGAGAGAGAGTGGGTAACCATATCAAAGGCCTTTATGAGGTTGAAGAAGACTGCTCCAATAAACTTGCCCTGATCAAGATAGGTGGAAATACAATTAGTAAGAGTGATCAGTGCAGTGATAGTGCTATGGCTCTGGTGAAAGCCATGCTGAGCAGGGCAGAATAGACTGTTGATAGATAGGTAGGGAGTGAGTTGGGCAACAACAATTTTCTCAAGGATCTTGGCGAGGATAGGTGGATGGTAATGGGTCTATAATTAGTGATTATCTTGCAGTTCCTTTTTCCTTTTTTTTGAACATAGTTAGTATGTTATCCATTTTCCAGACAGCTGGGATGGAGTTTTAGGTAAGAGAAAGACTGAAGAGTGTAGTAAGGGGAGATGAAAGTTCATGCACAGCAAGTTTAAGGAGTTTAGGCTCAATACTGTCCAAGCCTCCTGATTTGGATATAGGGATGTACTCCAAAAGCTTGTAAACCTCTGGGATACTGATTTGTTTGAAGAGGAAGGGAGGGTGTTGCCCTGATGGATTCAGTGGGGGAGGGATCCAACTATTTAAGGGGGTAGTAAAAACTTCATTATACACAGAGAAGTCAGAGAATAGCTTGTTGAAAGCATTGAAGATAGTATATTGGTTATTACAGTTTACACTCTTGATCTCAAAGTCAGGGGTGGTGGTGTTGCAGTCATGGCCAAGGGATTTTTTGAGGAATATCCAGTATTGATGGGGGTTATTGAGGGAGGAGGCACGTTGGGCTTGAAAAAAGATGTTTTTACTCTGCTGGATGGCATGCTTGAATTTATTGCTGAGGATTCTGTAGGTGGACCAGTCAGAGTTGGAGTTGAAGGCCTTGAGTGTGGACCACCATCTATCTCTCTCTTTTATTAGGGACAGGAGAGGGCAAGTTAGCCATTTAGTTTTAGGACTACGGACTCTTCTAGTGGTGATAGGAGCATATTTATCCTGCAGGCTGGGGAAAGCGGTATTACAGTAATAGACAGCCTTATCAATGTCAGAGAAAGCACACAGATATGATCAGTCGAGGCAGACTACTTCAGTTTTAAATAGAGAGGGATCAAATCGGGAGACATCATGCAAGTGAATTAGACGAGGCAGGACTTTAGGGACTTTGGTGCACCACACACAGAAAACTGAGGAATGGTCACTTATAGAGTCCTGGAGGACACCAGACCAAGCATCTTTTTAGTCACATTGGGACAAACTCCCAATCAATTAGAGTGACACATTGCCCATTTTAGAGAGTCTGGTAGGATGGAGAATACTGTATTTGGGTGAAGAGTAGCTTGTTTATGGATAGTTTCACCGCAGTGTCTATTATACCTGAGCACATCTATAATGAAATCTCTTTGATAACAAATTTATTATTATTCACAAGGAGGCCATTGATGTTCATTAGGTTGGGGAGGCTTTGGTGGTTGGTAGCAGCAGGGTGGTAGACACAAAATATGGGAGTTTCTTAGAATTACCCAAGGTCAAGCTACCATGGCACAATTCAAGGGACATTCCTGAGAGAGATGGAGGAACTGGAAGTAATGAATATAAGGTAGACTTAAAGTAAATCATTGTACCCTACCTCATTTAGGGAAAGCCCTGTCACATCTGATTAACCTATACCCTGAATATTATAGAGACTGTCAGTGTCTCAGAGATGCACAGTACATCAGGCTGATAGTGGAAGTCCAGATAGTAAGCTCATCCAGATTATGTGTATCCCAGTAGGTGTCATGGCTTCTGTTCAGGCAGTCACCATCTCAGCGTCCACACTGGCTGCCCCAAAAACTATCTGGAAAGTGCCTAGGGTCAGGATCACCCTGGCCCAGCGATCCTTCCCCCTTAGAGCTCCATCCTGGTACAATGCCCTCCCACCAGCCATCACATCAATCACCAATCTAGGTCCTTTCAAAGCTACCTTAAGGGCCCATATCCTCTCTTCATATCAATGCCAGTGTAACCGACATCCTGTGGATCCTGCACCATGCCACTAGGCCATGCACCTGCCTTTGGCCTGGCAGTGGAAAGCCCTCACTATTTCTAGCTTACAGGCCCCTCACCTCCTCGGTTACCATATGGTTGCACTGGACTATGAATGCATTGTATTATGTATAAGACAAGGCCTCCTTGAGGCGGCTTACTACCAACACATATCATGCATTGCTTTAGCTACCAATTGTATAGGTCTTAACTGCTCATTAGATAAATATGTCGATAGCTCTGCCCTGTTTTAGCTACCAAATGTATAGGCATTAGCCAGTACTCATTGAACTTATACGCTGTATGATTACTCACCCACATTTATTCTATGTATGTACTGTATGAATGTTTATGTTTTATTCTGACATGGAGCCTTTGGAAATGAGTCTATGACTCAAAGGGTTGTAATTCTGATTTCCTAAATAAATAAATGCAGGAGGCTTCTGATATTGAGGTGGGCTAATTTGAGCCCCTTTACCCATTGCCAGGGAGGGAGTGAGAGTAGGAGATGTGGGTTTGAGTGGCACAGGACTGGGTTCTAAATCTCCAGCAATTAATAGCAGTAGTTGCATCAGAAGGACAAGGACGGTTACTTTTCGGTGACTAATTGTTAAAGGGAGGAATCAACAAAATTTGCTGAGGTAACCTGATAGGAGGTACCAGAGTTTTGGGGCACATAAGACTAGTAAATTTGAGAACTGCCTGGTGCAGACTAGTCTGTTGGACATGGAAAAGTCTGAGAGGGGTTACTATGGATAGGCAAAGAGGCAGGCATGGTATATATGAAGAGAAGGAGGACAGAGAGTGCTAACAAGGAGATAAGTCACAGCATAGAGTTGTACCATGTTGCAGTTTATAAGGGTCCCTGAGCAGGATGAGATAGAGGAGCTAAAGTCATGTGTGGGAGGGTTGGGCACATCTACACTGGGACACAATTACTGGTCAAGCGCCCCTACCCCCTGCCCTTGTAAATGAGGCCCAGGCCTCACCCTCAAGCTCACCCCGGAGCCCTCTAGGGCCCTCTCTATCTCACCACTGCCTACATTCCCCAAAACCAGAACCCAGCTCTGGTATCACTAACTGACTACCTGGCCTCCCTTTCACCATCAGTGGTGCAAATTCTAGTTGGTGACCTTATCATAAACTGGCTCAGCACCTCCTCTTCCTCAACCTGGGACACTTTTGCTACCCAAGATCTGACACAACTCGTCACCCAGCCCACTAGAATTACCCCAAAAATAGGAACCAGCACCCTACTGGATGTACTCATCACTAACCGACCCAAAAAAATCCAAAGCATCCAGGTCCTACTAGACGCCCTAAGTGACCACTCCCCTATTCTATTTCTTTGGGCAGCCTCCAACCCCAAACCCAAAGCACAGACCACCGTCTGCAGGTGCCTCCAGCCCGGTGGTCTGAAAAACTTAAGCAGTTTCTCACCCAGATAAACTGGTCCCCATTCATCATGCACCAGCATTGACACTGCCCTCGCTGTCTTCTCCCAAACGTTCAACTATGCCTGTGATCTCTTTGCACCCTTCACAAAAATCCGATCCAAAAAACAGAATGCACTCTGGGTCAGCCCTGCCCTCCTACAATTGCTTAGAAATCGGGATAACCTCTGGCACTGTGCCACTGAAACGGGCCGGCAGTCTGATAGACAAGCATACAATGCAGCCCGGAATAAGTGCTCCTGGGCGGTCCGTAAAGCCAAGGCTGACCATTACCAGGCCACCCTCACCTCTTCCTGGGGCTCGGTTCGCAAGTTCTGGGATAATATTAAACAGTTGAATGGTAAGTCACGCTCCCCTCCTCCATCTCAGCTCTCTAGCCATGGTACTACCTCCACCGATCCTGCCATCATAGCTAACTGCCTCAACACGCTTTCACCGACCTTAGCTCAGTCCTCCCCAGCAATTTCTTTGAACCTCCCCAAACCAACCCCCATCCACCACCACCCCAGCTTCCACCTGTGCAAGGTGTCTGCTCGGGATGTCAGACCCATCCTTATCAAAGCTTTAAATAGCAACAAACCCGGCAGTGACTCACTGGATCCCAGTATCCTTAGGCTGGTACTAGATGAAGTCCTTGCTCAGCTTACCAGCCTACTAAACCGATCACTCTGCCTGGGACAATTTCCCACCACCTGAGAAACAGCCATAAGTCACGCCCATTCATGAGGGTGGTGACAGGTCTTCAGCCAACAACTACCGACCAATCTCCACCCTCTCAAAAGGCCTGGAAAAAGTTGTAGCATTCAAATCAACCGAATATCTATCCAAGCATAATATCTTATACCCTGAGCAGATGGCTTCCATGCTGGCCACAGTACCAGCACCGCATTAATCGACCTCCACCTTCACTCCTCCCTGGACACCAGCTCACTGGCTGGTGCAGTGTTCATCGACCTATCAAAGGCTTTTGACACTGTCTCCCACCCTCTTCTGCTGAACGCCTCTGTCACACTGGTCTCACGACTGGCCCTCTAGCATGGTGCTCAAGCTACCTTGCGCCAGTCACAGTGTGTAAAATAAATGAAACACTCTCTAATACCCATCCCATACACTCAGGAGTTCCCAAGGCTCCATCCTGGGCCCCTCCTCTTCTCACTCTATCTGAACACCCTGCCCAGTGCTTGCTCTTGCAAAATGTTTCTGTATGCTGGCCGATGCTGTCATTTTGCCACTCGACATAATCCCATCTCTCTCAGGATTCCCTCCAACAGTCTTTCATAGAGGCTGATGCCTGGTTCAAGGAACACAGACTTATCATTAATCTAAAAAACCAAAGCTATGCTTTTGCCCACCCAAAACAAAGCTAGCAACCACCTACTCCATATTCTCCCTAGTACCAAACAGCCACTAGAACAAGTCTGCCCACAAATACCTCGGATTATCCAACTCAGCCCTTCATTCCATGACCACATTGATGCCCTTGCATCCGCCGCACCAACATATCAGCTTGGCATCCTCTTCCGCCATTGAAACTGCCTCCCCCAAATGCTCTCCAGCTTGCTGTCACATCCTCAGTACTGTCCCTAGTAGACTATGGCTTACCAGTCTATGGTGCTGCTACACGACTACCTCAAAAAATTCACATAACCTAAATAAGGCGTGCAGACTGATTACTGGTTCTCCCAGGCTCACACACACCTGTCAACTGTATAACGATGCTAAACTCCTGACCGGAAGAACGACTCCGCTATCACACCTGCATACTTACTAAAAACCCTACTCAGGTTGTCCCCACCTGGGGTGACTGCATCCATCCACCAGATCCCGCCCACTGTTGCTACACGGTCCTCCAACAGGACCGCCCTACTGGTCCCTAGGACAAGAACCACTCACTGTCAGAGGTCACTCTGGTACAGAGCCCCACTCTGGTTTAACTCTCTCCCTACCACCATCTCCAATGCCGCCACAATCTCCAAATTCAAAACCACCCTTCATAACCAACTTCTCTACACTCGTAGCTGCTCCTGTCTCTAATGATGGGCCCACCACAACCTCTCCACTCATGACAATGCCCACTAGGCAGCTCCCCACCTAGCCCACCCCCCACCCAGCGCACTATTCCTAAGTATAACTGGCCTGAGCCTGCTGTCTCATGCCAGTTGATCTGCTCAACATGTGAAACCAATTGTGTAAGACCTATTTCAACTGCCTGTACCCTGTAACTATGTAACTCAAATGTATGTTATTTTACCACATTGTGACGTAGGCGTCGAAAAATGCCTACTTGAATAAAACCTGTACTATGTAATCTAAAATGCTATGTATGTCTCAAATGCTATGTATGTCTCAATGTAGATAGGTACTCTTGAAACGAGCCTCTGGCTCAAAGGTTGTAAACCGATTCTCACAAATAAATAAATAAATAAAAGCTATGTATTTGAGTAAAGGGGAGTGATAAGTTACAGCAATAAAGACAAGGTACAAGTTTATAAGCAGACCCTCTATAAAAACAGAGTGTACGATTAAGTCCAGAATTGGCTATAACAAGATCCAGGCTGCAGTAACAATATGAGGCAGCCACATCAAGTTTCAGACTAAGCTAGCAATAAGAACCTGCACAACAAATAACAGAGTACACTAGTATTCTCAGGCAGCAGTGAAATACAAAGGAAAAAAGTTACAGGGATGCCTTACCTCTGATGGGATATATGGCTGACTCCAGGAGAACTGGCAATAACAGAGTTTCAGGTTAAGCTAGTTTTATAATGCAGCAGCAGCATACAATAGTAAGAGACTAAGAATGCACTGGCGATTTCACAGTTGCAGGCAACAATAACAATAGAAAGCAGCAAAGCTATACTGTAGTACAAGATTAAAGTACTAAACCAACTGAAGGTGAGGTATTAGTTAAATCCTACTGACACTACAGAGTACTATGTTTCAGGCTACGCTGACAAACTAGGAACCAGCAGTAGCATACTACCATAAGTGTTACAATGTTGACCTAACCTAGGTTGGCTGTTAGCTATGATCAAAGAGCTGTCAGTTCTTGGTGACTGATTATTCTATCAAGTACAGGGCAGCAGCAATATACAATGGAACATATAACTATATAGACCCACTCTAAATAGAGTGGAAAGCTAGATGAAGTTAGTCTGGCAGTTACTACAGACTGTGGAGCAGGTTATGGCAACAACAGTAAGCAGGAGTGACTTATGCCTTGCTGCCCCTACTTACACAGCAGCAATAGTCCAGAGGGGTGTGGAGCAGAGTAGCTGGCTGACCAGCAGACTGCTGGCTGATTCCGGCAGATCCAAGGCAGACTGTGATCCTTTACCCTCGATCCTTCATGTGAGGACCTCTGCGGATGACAACTAGGGGAGTCACCATATGAAGGACTCTGCTATGCTCTGATTGGATGGTTGGCTGGAGGGGGCAGGGATAACCGCTGCTATGGTACTGTCCTGGTGTGTCCCACTGAAACAGGCAATTGGCTGTCACTGAGGGGAGAGTCAAAAAGTAAAGGAGGTGACGCTCTCTAACTTCTGCAAGATGGGACTGGAATTTCTTTGAGGGCAGCCTTATAAAAGGGCTTACCCACACTCAAAAGTTCAGGAAAGTTAATTAAAAATTAACATGTCTTCTCTGGCCATGCTCCAGTTGGATGGTTTACTGGAGGGAGCAGGACTAACTACCTCTGTGGTGCTGTCCCAGTGGGTCTCACTGAAGTAGACAATCAGCGGTCACTGGGGGGATCACAAATAAAGGAGCTGACTCTCTCTGACCCCTGCAAGATGCAACTAGAGTTTATGTGCAGGCAGCC
Organism: Neoceratodus forsteri; assembly: GCA_016271365.2. NCBI lineage: Eukaryota > Metazoa > Chordata > Ceratodontiformes > Ceratodontidae > Neoceratodus > Neoceratodus forsteri. The sequence continues at coordinate 781,563,698 of CM057458.1, read as the reverse complement.
TCTGTAAAAGGGCTCACCCACACTCAAAAGTTGAGGAAAGTTTATTCAAAATTAGAGTGCCTCTTTTGGCCATGCTCCAATTGGATGGCTGGCTGGAGGGGCAGGACTAACTGCCGCTGTGGTGATGTTGCATCACTTTTACTGCACCTGTGCTTGAGTCCACAAAATGACTCAAAAGTGATACAAATGTGGCACAACTATGATGCAAAAGTGATACAAATAAGAGTAACATTTTTTTCACTTTTTCTATCATAGTTTCGTCACTTTTGCATCCATCTCTGGATGCAAGTGCAGGCACAGTAAAATTGATGCAACTTGTTTTGCATTCATTGCAACTCTTTCAAAATACAGGCTGTTTGACTTTTTATTCAAATCTAAATGTCTCCTATTATATGTGGCTATGTCTCTCCTTGCCATGTCCAAAATATGTTTATGCTGATGAGCCTTAAAGCATGTCAACTCCTCACTAATTTTGATTCTTAAGAGAGAATTTAAGGTCTTCAGATTTAGGGGATGCCACAATTCAGTCTTTATTTTCCTTACCATGCAGAATGCTCTTTCTGGTTCTGCACTGGAGTGGGGCAGGCACAGAAATATCAGCATTAGTTTCCTGAACAGTGGTTTCTTCCCCTCTGTATCAACTTTTCTCAAATCAGCCCCCCCCCATACTTTAGCATTCCTTTATTTACTTGCTCTCTTATAACTGTCTGATTTAGATAATGAAAAGGTTGGGACTAGAGCTGTGTGGAATTTTTAAGTTCAACTTCTGTGGGCTGTCCTGGTGGTGGAGAGGGTTGAAGCATTGGAAGCCACACCTCGTGCTAAGCCAACGACTTGGGTTCAGGAATGAGCTTGGGCTGTCGGGGGTTGGCAGGGGTCAGAGAGGATCGAGCATCTGGAGGACTGCTCTTCTCTCTTGGGGGGAATGAGACCTGTTGTCCAACTCATTGACTGCCCTCTGGCAGTGGCTGGAGGGCAGTATGGGTCGGGAGACACATGTCAATGTCATCATGTCAGTGGTGGGGATGAGAGAAAAAGTAGAAATGGAGCCTGTTAGATTCCGTGATGGGTCCTGCATTTGCAGGGGTCAACCTCTGTTTCTGAATTGAGTCTCTGGGATTAGGGGAAGACCGGCACCCTTCTCCATGGCCCCGCCATGGGGGGTGGCAATACAGGGGATTAACTGGGGTCAGTGATACGGGGACACATGAAGAAGCCAGAGAGTGAGTCTCTTCACAAGAAGGGACTGCAACCACCTGCCAGGACTCCCAGGAGGTAAAACAGATAATAGAAAAAAAAATTCCACATCTGACAGAATTCTGTTTGATTCCATTTGAAGCAGAATTCCAAAATTTGGAAAGTGAAATTTTAACCATGGAATTGTATTATACAGGTTATGTAAACTGAGGATTCATTTTCTGCAAACAGCAGAGTAATATTCTGCAAATTACAAAATCTGAAGAATATCATTCCATGATTTATAGATAAATGTGTAAGCACCCTCTGGGAGCTTACTAGTTAATTTTGTTTGCTAAGTGTAGCTAGACTGGTTACTAGGTGTAGCTAGGAAGGAAGAAGAGCTTGCTTGATAACTGCACATGGGGCTCATCCCTAGAGGGTATAAATAAGAGAGGGATTATTTTACCAGAGGATTCTGCAAGGGAAGAGAGAAGAGAAGTTTGGGGGGTTTGGCCTGCAAGTTTGGCTGAAGGGCTGTGATGGGGCCTGGGTGGGCCCCCTGCCCCCCAGCCCTCCACCTTCGAATACCAGGGATATGTAAAGTGACAGTTCTGTTATTGGAAAGGGGGAGCAATGAAGCAAAAATGGAGCAAAGAAAAGGGCCTGTAAGTGAATTAGAGCCACACAGCACAGAAGAAGAAAGAAAAATGGAGGCCCGCCAACTGAACTTCGGCACCTTGGCAGGGTACACACCGATAGGGCCTAAAAGTCATAAAGGAAAGATTGCCCATTGGTGAGTTTAGCTGTTGGGTCAGATGGTGTACTGTGGGTAGGCCTGCTATCGCAGTAGGGTCTGGGTCACAGCTTGGAAGTGGCAACCCTTGCAGTTGAGGGTGTAACAGTTACCCTTGATCCACAGGCTGGATGCTGATGCAGAGTTGGGACCCATGGGGTGAGCTGCTTATGAAGGCGGGGAAAGTCCATTTGGGGAGTGATGTTTGGGACCCCAGCGGGCTGGCAGTCCATTGGGTGATCTGTGTGGCACTGGCAGAAGTAACCCTGATGAGTCAGTTCAGAGGCTGTAATCACTGCATAAGCTGAGCATGCCAGGAATGTCTAGGATCAGGTCTGGGGACCCCACAACTGCTGGAACAAGTCCCAGTCACTGGCCGAGCTATCAGCGATTGGATACCTGAAAGGGTTCTGGTGGTTCGGTTCTTACTAAAGAACATGAATTGAAAATTTATTGCATTAAGACCACTTGGGAAAATAACAGGGTTTGCTCCATAAGAATTAGCCCCCAGGATGGAGAAAGTCTGTGACCAGGCAAACTGGAAGGAAATAGAAAGCGTTAGAGGGATTGGGACAGTAGAAATGTCTCATGCTGTTACAAGCCCAAAGAGAAGTATATAAAAATGGAATTGTAAAGAAGAGCCCAACTGGAGAGGAAATGTAGCAGCTGGGAAAAAAAGCTGAGGAACGAGAAATGAGTTAAGAGAGAGAGAGAGAGAGAGATAGTTTCAAGCTACCTCAATTGGAGACCTATGTCGGCCCAAATGTGCTGCCAGGAATTTAGCCTGCATGGCTTAAGGAAGAACTGCATGAAATAGTCTGTTAGCCAAATAGACTGTTGCAGAGGATTCTCCAGCTGTGTCTGTGAAAGAAACCCATTGAATCCTATATCCCCTGCTCCATGGAGTGACTGTTCTTGTTTATTAACCGTTCAGTATGTGTGGTTCATAGCGCAGTGCTTATGCTTCAAACTGCAGTTTAATGTAAGTTGTGCTTGGATATAGAGGCCAACAGAAGTAGAACAGTGCTGTCACAGTATTAGTAATAGGAATTGATAAGTGCTTAGGTACTTCCATAGATTTGAACAAGTCAGTGGTTACAGTATGTGTAAACTGGATAGCATAGGCATGGTGCTTGACTGTTTAAGCTGGTGAGTAAGTTGATAATACTTGATGTTTTGGCTTTACTCTTGTCTCACTGCAGGAAGGCTGCTTGAGTCAGTGGGAAGATATCCCCACTGGTGAGGATAAAAGTGCTGGAGAAGAAGGAGGTGTAAGGGGAGGATTTAGTGGATTGTACTGGACAAAAGAAGGCACAAGGCCCATCGTGATTGTCTCCCTCAGTTGATGGTCATTGTAAATTCTGAGTTAAATTAATCCATTTGTCAAACTTAGATTTAAATATATCAAGGGATGCAGAATTAACTATCGCTTGTGGAAGTCTGTTCCATAGTTTAGCAGTTCTTATACTAAAAAAGTTGTCATGTCTTTTAGTGTTTGCCCAATTTTCTTTTAGCTGCTGGTTATGCATCTTGCCTACAATGCATTTGTTTGCTAATGACAGCCCACATAGTTCCATTAATGATGGATTTTTGATTAGTTTATAAGTTAATAGGATGTCACCCCATTTTCTTCTTAAAGAAAGAGGATATAAACCAGTCATACTAAGTCTAGTACTATATGGTTTATTATGTAACCTTGGGATGATTTTTGTAAATCGTCTCTAAACTTTCTCAATACGATTTATGTCTCCTTTAAGGTAGGGATTCCAAAAAGGGGATCCATAATCTAGATGAGGTCTAACATAAGCTCTGTAAAGTGGTAATGACACTGTTTAGATTTATTAACAAAGGACCTTCTAATTTGTTTAAGATTAAATTGGATGATCTAGCAATTTTATTACAATGGTTGTTTGTTGACAATTTATTATCTGTCAGAATACCCAAGTCCCTTTCACTGACTGTCAATTTAAGACAAGTATTATTCAAAAAATAGTTATACTTCAAATTGTTTCCAAAGTGTAGTACTGTATATTTAGCATTGTTAAAGGTCATTGAATTTGCATTGGCCCATTGTTCAATATGTTCTAAATTGTATTGTAACACTAGCATATTTGCTATTGAGTCAACTCTGCCCTAAGTTTTGTATCATTTGCAAATTTGAAATGATATTATCTAAGGAATACTCATGTCTGATATGAAAATATTAAACAGAATGGGACCAAGAACTGAGCCCTGAGGTATACAACTTGTCACCTTTCAAGGTTTAGACAGAACTCCATTAAATCTGACACTCTGTGATCTATTGAACAGCCACTGGAATATTCAGTTAACTAAATAAGGTGAAAAACCAAAATTGTGAGGTTTATTTGTAAGCAATGTATGGGACACCTTGTCAAAAGCTTTACTGAAAGTAAGTAGAATAACGTCAGAAGGAAGATTTGTGTCAAGATAATTACTTATTTTATTATAGAAAGAAATTAAATTTGTAGTGCAAGAATATCCTGATTGGAATCCATGCCGAGAAATATCCTGTATAGAAAACTGCTGCATTTCCTCCTCAATTCTGGATTTGATTATACGTTCTAGTACTTTCCCAATGATGAAAGTTAAACTAATTGGGCAATAGTTCTCAATATTTGCTTTATTTCCTTTTTTGCGAATTGGTGTCACTATAGCATAAAGGCAATCATCCGGAATTTAATTTTCCAGTAATGGTTTGTTGAATAGTAAGGTAAGTAGAAGAGCTATTGAACAGGATGTCTCAATCAAGAATCTTGGATGAATATTATCAGGACCTAGGCTTGTAGATTTTTTAAGAAAACATAGTGCACTTGAAATCTCAGTAATATTTAGTGGTGAAAAAGGGGAATTCTTTTAGTATAATAGTACCATTAGGAGCAGTATTATCAAAACCAAGCAGAATTATTTATTAAAGTGATTAGCAGTTTTCTGGTCAGAATTAATCAAGTTACCATTAACTTGGAGTAGTCCAATTGCCCTAAAATTATTATTTTTCCCATTAATGTATGAATAAAGATTTTTATAATTAGATTTAGAGTGGGCCAAATTAAATTCAAATTTTAGTTTGGCCTGTTAATAGTTTTCTTTAATGTTGAAACTGCAAATGTATATTTGTATCTAATTATAGAGTTGGATTTTTTAAGTTTCCTAAAAGTTGCTTTTTCCTTTTGATTTGTTTACTAATAGATTTAGTAAAACAGGGTGGAATTTTACCTTTTTGTTTTATTTTCTTTATTAGGAACATAGCATTCTTCTAATTGATCAACAAAAGTAGAAATGATTCATATGCTTTTTTGATAGGCAAATTATTAAATTATTTATCCCAGTTAAGATTATTTATTTTTGAGTTTATTTCTGTAAAATTAGCTTTATTGTAATCTTTATATACTATGTTACGTATTGGTTTTGAGATTTTGGTATAAATACTAAATTGTACTGAATTATGGTCACTGTTACCAATTGGAGATGCAATAACTATATCTGAAAATTTGGTTTCAGTGTTTGTAATAATTAAATCAAGAATATTAGTTCCCCTGGTTGGTTGTTGTACTAATTGTTCAAAACCCTGATCTATAATTAGTAAAATAAATAATTTATCGTGTTAAGTTTTTGCTGTGAATGTATCCCAGTCAATGCCAGGCATATTAACATCTCCCATAATAAGACTTTCCTGTTTGTGGACAGTACCTGAAATTATATTAATTAGTTCAGCAGTATATTATAGATCAGCTGAGGGTGGTCTATAAAATATACCCACAGTGAGCTTCAGATGACCTTTAACTGAACAGTAATCCATAGACAGTCCATATTTGTCTCCAATGCAATATCATGAGAAGGGATGTCATTTCTTATATATAGGCATACAACTCCACCTACCTATCTATCCTATTTTTATAATAGAAGATGGAGGTGAGTGCAACTCACTCTAAGCAGAGCACCTGTAGAGTGTTAGATTAAAGTAGTGTGTGGGGAGGAGCTATTCCCCACATAGCTACAAACAGAATCTTAGAATCATGTGTGGTTCATAGCTCAGTGCTTATGCTTCATACTGCAGTTTAATGTAAGTTGTGCTTGGATACAGAGGCCAACAGAAGTAGGGCAATGCTGTTAAAGTATTAATAGTAGGAACTGATAAGTGCTGAGGTACTTCCGTAGATCTGAGTAAGTCAATGGTTACATTATCTGTAAACTGGATAGTATAGGCATGGTGCTTGACTGTTTAAGCTGGTGAGTAAGTTGATAATACTTGATGTTTTGGCTTTACTCTGTATCCCACCATATGAAGACTGCTTAGTCAAGTAGGAAGATGTCCCCCCCCGGTGGGATAAGAGCGCCGGAGAAGGAGGAGGAGGTGTAAGGGGAGGATGGAGGGTGAGTGTGACTCGCTCTAAGCAGAGCACCTGTGGTGTGTTAGATTAAGTAGTGTGTGGGGGAGGAGCTCTTCCCCCGCATAACTACAGGCAAGTCTTAGAATTATATGTGGTACATAGCTCAGTGCTTATGCAGTTTAATGTAAGTTGTGCTTGGATGCAGAGGCCAACAGAGGTAGGACAATGCTGTCACAGTATTATTAGTAGTAGAAATTGATAAGTACTTAGGTACTTCCATAGATCTGAGTAAGTCAATGGTTACAGTATCTGTAAACTGGAAGGTATAGGCATAGTGCTTGACTGTTTAAGCTGGTGAGTAAGTTGATAATACTTGATGTTTTGGCTTTACTCTGTATCCCACTGTAGGAAGACTGCTTAGGAAGATATCCCCCACAAAAAAATAGTAAGTATCAAACAATTATTGAATGATTATCTCCTCCAACTCTGGAGAGTGTGGCCAGTAGCACGCAGGAGAGGAAAAATCTCCTTGGGGGGAAATCTCTGAGGACCCATGGCTACTGACCTATCTGTCCTTCTGGGCATACTAAAGGAGAATAATCCTAAATAAGATTTTAAGTTGTCGGCTAATCTGACTCCAAGTCATAGATCTTGATCCAGGGAAAGCAGGGAGGCTGAAAGAAAGTACAGATATTAGAATGTCGGTGTAGATGGCAGCATCCTTCTAGTGAACTCCTAGTCCAAGAAATCCATGTCCTGGGCAGAATCTGATAGTAGATCGGAATCCATGGTCGAACATAATGATTCAAAGCATCGAAAGTTGCATTGGTGAAACAATCCAGAAGGCAAGGAAGTCTTCTCCAAGAGGAACCAGGAACCAATTGGCAAAGTCTCCAAGCCCAGAGTATGAGGTGTGTTGGTTCGTGTTCCACTCAGCAAGCTTGCAAATGAAGGCCTTGCTGATGAAGCACAGGAGTAAGGCATAGGCTGCGCAATCTGGAAAGGGCGGAGCAGTAGGAACCTCCAGTCTGCAGTGGGAAAAACAAGTAAGTGAATTGGAATAAATCCCTGTGTGATTAGATAGACAAAAGTTAGATGGACCTCCAGGTCCTGAGAGGCGAAGCAGGCCGTAGCCTAGGCGAGACAGTTTATGATGAACCTCTAGGCCCTGTAAGGGCGAAGCAGAAGTATGAGCAGATAGTATAAATAAGTGGACTTGTACATAGGTTAGCAGCATCAGTAGTAAAATGAACCTGCATGATGCTGATGTAATAACAGAGGAGTATTATGGAATAATCGAACCCAGGCTCTGATATGGAGGTAGCGATGGAGATGTAAAACAGAATCTTGATGATTAAAAGGAATTGTATTGAGTAGATTATGTAGGTACTCAGCAGAGAGCATTGAGAGAATGTAAATAAGTGTGTACAATGAAGAGCTTTTCCTTGCTGAGCAATAAGGCTTCAATAGAGCGATGCAGACATATACTATTAGGGAAGAAAGGATGGTATAACGATTGAGAGGCGGAGAACCCGTAGGCTGAGTAAGCATGGCGTGCTGAGATCATAATGAGCATTGAATGCTGAAACTTGCGAGGTTGAATGCAGAATCAAGTGCTGAAGAATCCCAGAGGCTGAAGCCAAGGGACGGTGGTGGCATGAAGTGATGATTTGCATAAGCAATGATTACATAACAAGTATGGACAGAAGCATCCAAGGATCAATGGTGAATTTTCACGCTAAGCCAGATGTATGTCCAAGTGGAACAAGGAGCTTCTGAAGGCTGTGAGAAGGCATAGAGTAGTTACGCGAACTTCCAGTCTCCGAGTTGGGCAAGGCAAGTGTTGAGTAGTAACAGTGGAATCTCCAGGCCCCTATAGAGAGTGAAACAGGTATATGAAGTCCAGATGATCAAGAAGACAGAATGCAGAAGGAGACAAAGGTGGTGAGTTAGCAACATAAACCACAGTTAACAATATATGGCACTGAAATATGTTGGGTTTAAGGCTTGAGCTATTATGAGCTCAGCTAAGAATCCAACAGATAATGGGAGTGGTAGTAGGCCAAATGAATTGAAGCATCCTGGTAGTTAGCATCCAAGGAAGTAAATGGGAGCTAGGCCCATAGAAATGTAAGCTGTGGCTGGACCACACGTGGGTCCAGCCAGTAAGGTAAGGAGGCGGAAGCTAACCCCGCAGAAGGTTAGCGGGCTGCTGCACGCCCATGAGGCAGTAACAGAAGTAGAAGGTGAGCCAGGCGAGGTCCCGCATGGCTAGCGGTGGTGGGACCCTCAGTAGGTAGGCAAAATGCATTAATCAGAGGAGTTGCTAGAACCGCATATGCCTTAATTGATAACAGTAAGGCAGTAGTTAAGCTGGCTTGGGGAAATGCCTTTAATAGATAAGTCTTGAAGCTCATCCATGAGGGACAGTGACCATTGATAAATAATAAGCATCCTGACTGCATACTTGAAATGTATGTCCAAATGTGTCCCTGTCCGTCGTTCATTTCAAATAGTACAAAGATCTTCTGAATGTCTGCTTAGTGGCCTGGGTAGCACTACAAATGCTACTCATTAAAATACATTACGCACCATAGTAGCATATCTGAAGGGCTGAGTGAAGTAGTAAAGTAACTAGAACTGCTATAACATAAGAAGGAAAACATAGCAGCTGTGATGGCTCTATGAGTCTTAAAAAGCCAGTGCCCCCATGATTGAGATAATGATTGATTGGCATACTGAATGGTGCTGGTAATTAGTGTCTGCCTAGGTTGCCTCAGGTCCTGAACCCAAATGGTAAACTGGCCAGGAAAGTAGATCAGTATTAGTATAAATTAATTAACTAAACCTTGCTGTTGCAAAGGAGCCCTGGGTACTAGTTAAGGGGAGGGGGAATATTAAACTTTCAAGACATTTAACTCAGACGTTGGTGAGAGTCTAAGTGAGAGTGCTGAGTTGATGAACAATGAATGAAGCTGTACTATATGTTGTTAAGCAAATGGAGACAGAGAAGTAAAAAAAAAATACTATTGTCTCTGTAGTCAATGTACACCATATCCACCGTCGTGGTATATTATGCCTGGTATGTGTGAGCTGTGGAAGGAGAGTGCGAGGGTTCAGAGCATAACCAGAGCCAACCACATCTACGTGCCCCCAATACAAATGTGTCCCATAACATTCATGAAAAGCCCTTATTTACTTATTTATTTATTAGGTCTAGGAGCTCTTTTAAAAAGGTCCCATGTCAGGTTACAATTCAAAACATAAGACATGTAAGTCAGATTACAAATGCAATACATAGGACAAGGTTACAAAAGTGTAAGCTAAACAGAGTTAAAAAGCATCTGAGAAACAAAACAAGCTTTAGAGGCTAGGTTACAAGGCGATAGTGGATGAGGTGCAGAGAGGATAGAGGACAAGAGAGAGGAAGAGTAGAGGGGGCAGAGAGCTATAGAGGAGGAGGAGTGCAGAGGCATTGTTGTAGACATAACATGGGGAAGTGCATGCTAAGGGGTAACAAAGTGCTAACAGGAGAGAGAGCTGCATAAGGTTAGGGAAATACTCATGGGGTCAGCTAGTGGAGGCAGTCACAGGAGCTAGAGGCAGTGAGAGAGGTGAGCCTTGATTTAAATGCACCAAGTGTAGGAGTGGAGGAGATATAACTGTTTAGACACATTTAGCCAGCTGGGTGCCCTGTAAGCAAAATCTTTGACCTTGTGAGGTACAACAATGAAACCTGCAGGGCTGTGATTCAGACCCCTAATTGAGTGGGGGTTATTGCTAGGGTACAGGAGTGCACACACTCCAGGGGGTGCAAGGCCCATAGTTATTTTCTTTGCCATGGTGCAGGTTAGGTACTTTATCCGACTGGTGATTTGCAGTCATCCAGTTTTGCATACATTGCAACATTGCTGTATACAGTCCACTGTAAAGCATGGATGCAGTATTAGTCTGGCAGTAATTGCTTAAGGAGGAACGAACATGTTTTGCGAAGGCTCCCAGGTGCAGTAGAGGTCTGCAGCATGGCAGGCAAGTAACCAGCATAGCCATAGAGCAAGAGAGAGCCCTGAGGTGCAGCATTACAGGAGGATCCAAGAAGAGTGCAGGATGGTGGTCTGAGGAGGTCAAAGGAGGGAGCGAGTGAACAAACTACGGTGCTGTGGCAGAAGGCACGGCAGAACCCCCCCCCCAAAAAAAAAATGGGAGGGAGGGCAGGGAGCAATCAGAAAAAAAATGAAGAAAGGCAAAATGAAGCAAAGGCAGCAAGGACAGGAAGGTGGGCAGGGGGGCACAGAACAGAGGGGACAGCCAGCCCCCAGCACGCAGCACAGAGTGAAGCACAGCAAGTGCGACTCACCTAAGCAGAGCACCTGTAGAGTATTAGATTAAGTAGTGTGGGGAGGAGTCTTCCAGATAACCACAGGCAAGCCTTAGAATTAAATGGGATTCCATATTTCTGCAGTTCTGATGTTTTGCCTTTTTTGTTGGAGAAACTGTTTGCTACTAAAACAGGTTTGCCTCCATAGCCTGTTTCAGTTTGTTCAGTGGGCTGATCCCAAGAATCTGTGCACCATGAAGAAGGAAGTGAGAGGCCTGCCCTGGTGAAGACTGTCTACAAAGGCCACCAGGGTGAAGATGGCAAGGTTAGGCAGATGAAGATCTGTGTCATCCCAGTGCATCATCCCTGCATCATCTGTCAGCCAGGGAGCACCACAAGATGGAGTCCATCCATCAACAGGAACACCCATTGGAAATCAAGGTACTGTTTTCCTGTTATTATTTGTGGACTGTGTTTTCTTGGGTTGTGCAGTGCCCCCTCCCAACAATTTAGCATTTGGATACCCCTAGACAAGGAGGGGGTGCTTACAAATGCTTTTCAGAATTTTGCATTGTTCAATAAATTCCAAAAAGCATTGCTATTGCCGTCTTCATTCTGCATGAATTCTGCCTCTGAACTCTTCATTTCACACAGTTCTCATTAGGAACTCATCAAGAAGTCTGTCTGAATCCTCTGCAGTGCAAAGCACAAGATGCTTTTCCAAGTCATACATTGTGCATTAGTTTTAGTTTTGCTGAATGATTTTGAAATGTCACATTTTTCAATAGGCTGTCTTTTAAAAACAACTTTTTCACTCCCCCATCCACCCTCTATGCTCGACCAAAGTGGGTCTTCTTTCTGGCCCATGACACAAGCTGATGTTATCTGGGTACAAAGCTTTTGTAGTGGATACATCACTGCTTTGAACTCTCTGCAACCTCATGTTTGTGTTGCCCCTTGATGGATGTTTTTAAAAATAGTCTCGTAGTCCCATTTATTTGCATTAGCCTGCTGTGATTTTTATCATTTATTTTTATTTTTCCTTGACGTTGTTTATTGTGTGATTCTCCAAAGTTGTTTTGTAATTTATTCTGTAAGTCACCCTGTGCCACTAGGACAGGGTGCCAAAAAGAAACTTGCCTTGCTTTGCCTTTCCCTGTCATCATCTTTTCTTGTGCTGCAAGGTAAAAGGCAATCACTTTTTTGGGAAACGTTGCCTCAGATGAGGTTATTCAAATGATATCCTAATTAGTCTACATATATTTCTCAACCTCTGGATCGGCTCCAACGTTCTCTTGTGGAAGACTGTCACTGTTTTTTTAGAACTGTCAAGTTATTTCTTTGTAGTAGTGAGACTCCTGCTTCAGTAGTTTGTAAGCACTCATGTACCCTAGTCAGTAGATGTTCCCATGCAAATTCAATCAATCAATCTTTATTTTACCAGGAGAAAACACCATTAGAGGACTCATTTACAAGGTAGTCCTGGGTACATAAATACAAAGGAAGTAATAACATTACATAGCAACATATTACAAGGACATTATATAGCAATACAATTCTTATAACAATGAGAGTCATCAGTAGCTACAAAGAGATATAACACGAATGCCATCAGACTAAACAACAGCTGGCACAAATGTGAGGACTAAAGGATGTTACATAACACAAATCTTGACAACAATATGAATCATCGAGGGTTGCATAGGCAATAGACCATACAACAGCAGGTGAGTTAAGTGAATTGGGGCAACATGACACAACAGGGAAAGGCTAAAGATCAATCTAAGTGCACCATAGGGCAAATAAAGGGGGATATAGTAGGATCTGGGGAAGGGACAAGAGGGAAAGGGGGAAGGGAGAGAGGGGAAGTAGAGAGAAATACAAGGGAAGAGTGAAATATTAGCTGTAGGGGGGCTTGGGACCAAGGATCGTCAGCGAGTGGAGCAGGAGTTGTAATCGGATGTTATAAATTCGTAAGCTGTCTCTCTCTGGTTTGCATTTTCAGAATAAAATAGTATAGGGATTCTCTAACATTAGTCAGAAACATGAAAATCATTTTTAGCTCATGGCTTTGAATGTGTTAGCAGATGAATTCTACTTTACCAGTTCACTTTCACAACTTAGGAAATATGACAGCAGTATAGGCAACATTTCCATTATACATCTCAAGAATTTCTGAATGTTAAGCAGACTGATTGCTACATGTTTGATGATTTTCAGTAGCTCAGTGTCCACATACATGGTAAAGTCTTCCAGTGTTTACTGCCCTTGAGAGCTCATACAAACAAGGCTTGGTCAGAGCTAAGATGGCAGCTAGACTTCTTTAAAGGGGCACTGCTCACTGTTGTCTTAACTGAAATTGTATCCACCATAGACTTGGAATAAATATTTAAAGATCAACTGCAGCTATATTAAAATCATATTACAAATGTTACTCCTTTTCCTAACATGGACAACCTGATATTTGTTACATGTGAAATGAAGAAATTGACATTTGTCATGCTCAGATACTATTTAATGCTCTCCCTATTTGATGGTTTCATGAAAATCTTCAGACATTTTTGACCAGCTAGCGGAACTTTGGGTGAGTGCTGATTCAGTCAAGCAAGAATGATGTCATTTTCCTTCAGTTCCTTGCAGCTCAGTACCTGGAACTTGAGGAAAATGACATCATTCTTGCTTGATTGGAATCAGCACCCCCAAGGTTCCGCTGAGTTGGTAAAAATGTCTGAGAGATTTTCTGTGAAACCATCAAATAGGAGAGCATTAAAATAGTATCTGAGCATGACAAATGGCAATTTCTTCATTTCACATGTAATAAATAAGGTCTGGTTGTCCTTATGTTAGGGAAAAGGAGTAAAGTTTGTAATATGTTTATAATATAGCTGCAGTTGATCTTTAAGCATATTTCTATGCCATAAGCTGAGTGTTCTTTGAGTACCATTTGACTTTTTTTTTAACTTTGTTATATTTTATTCAGATAGAGATATAAGCTCTCAGCATCCATACAAAATCTAAACATTATAAAAACATTCCACTGCATCTACTGAAAATATATTTAGGTATTATACAATGCTGTAAGTAACCTACATAGGCATATTGGTGAACAGTACAGTATACCCAATGGGGTCACCAATACCTATAAAATTTCTGCCATCATTAGATACAAAAGGCCCGGGGGCAGATCCTGGCAGCCAACATGGTGGCACGCTGAATTGCACGAGAGACCCCTGTGAACCCCTAAGAGGCCCATCTGAGGCACCCAGTTGGTACTCGGTGACCCAAAAACAAGCATCAGTCACGGAATCTCAGAGCTTTAAAACTAGCCATTTTAAACAAATCGGTGGCAGAATTGTGAGTCAACATCGTGTCTGAAAGTCATGGCACCTCTGCGAGGTCCCTCATTCTAGGCCGCAATTTCAGTGCCAGTCCATTCTTATGACTCCCACTCTGAAGTGCAGGAGATGGACAGCACTTATGAAGAGATAGCGGGGGTGATGGCTACTTCAAGCTGCTCCACTACCATGGCTCAAGAGATCACTAACATGACAGTGGTGCTGAGCAAAGTCCTGCAAGACACCGCTGATTTAAAACAGTCATCCACAAAAATAAACGAAGAACTGCAACTGTTAGCTCTTCGAATGGAGGGCTCCGAGAAAGAAGCGAAGCAACAGGCGGAACAACTCTCCCAGCATGACGGATACCCAAGAGAACACCATGGGCAGATCCAGTACCTACTTTAAGTGGATGACATGGAAAACAGAGCTCAGAGGCAGAACATTAGAATTGTGGGCATACCAGAAGGCATGGAGTGCAAGGACATGATCTCTTTTCTTGAAGACTCTCTACCAGCGATGCTATGGCTGGAGCATGAGGCTCCTTTGGAAATTGGGCGGGCTCACCACTCACTTGCCCCCAAACCTAAACCAGGCGAGCACCCGCGCCCCATCTTGTGCGAATTTCTATGCTACTTGGTGAAGGAGAGGTATCTCCGTCTGGCCAGAGAGATAAAAACACTGACGTGGCAGGGCTGCTCCATCCAGCTTTACCAGGACTATTCTCAGGAGCTCGCAAGGTGAAGAAGAGCCTACACAGGAGTGAAACAGCAGCTCTACAAAATGGGCATCAGCACCTCGCTCAGGTTGCTGGTGCAGCTACGAGTCCAGTACAACGAGGTTTTTCATATGTTTAGCCACCCGGGGGAAGTGGAGCAATTTCTGCTGCCATACAAGCCCCAGGCCAGAGGCTAAATCAACTCCTACAACCTACTCGTGGCACCGCCAGACAAAACAGGGACACCTCCCCAGTACCCATGGATCTAATTTCCAGCACTGCACCGAAAGCTAATGAATTGGAGGGGCCTTGGCAGAAAGTCTGGAGGGGACACTTGAGGAAGCCTGGAAGGGACACCCCAAGTAAAAAGCCTGTGCCCAGGAGAAATAGATCTAGGAGCCACCAGAAATTGCAAACCCTCTCAGATGACAACACAATCTCCCCAGCAGCTATGCCAGTCAAGGTGTCCAACAGATACGAGCCTTTGGGAGACCTAGTGCCAAAAGCCCTGGATGTACAGGAGAACTTTTACTGTCCGACACTGGAAGATCTCACTGACCAGAGTCTGCTCCTAGACTGGGCCCCACTTTGTAAGGACTGGGCAGACTGTGAAGGGGAGCCATCAGTCAAACAACAGCCGCCAACATGACTGAATAGGCCTGGCTGCTCCGGGCCTCAGCTCAGGCTTCAGGTTACCTTATGGCTGGGGGTGGATGAGATTTTTCCCTCTTCCTTCAAAACATGGCCCTAAAGTGACTGAGTTTACCTGGCAGTAATGAGCTTGAACAGGCTCTGTTTTGTTTAGCAGGTCCAAGCTCGGTTGCTCTACACTGGCCCTGCCTGGCTTTTCTCGGCAGAACGGCCATTTGCTGTTCAGGGTGGTTTTTGTCAGTTCACATTATGTGGTTATTAATAGAAAAGTTTGAATTTGCTGAATATTGTTGCTTCCCTCTCAAACTTGCTCATGCTACAAATCCTCATACTCCCCATCTAGATGGGGGTGCTTGCAGATGCCGTTGTCGTAAGTTTGGATGCACCCACACTGTTTCAATATGCGGCTGCATGAAGGAAACACCACTTTCTAGCATGCTACATAGTCCTGCAGTTATTGCTACCATAAATATTTGGACACTGCAGCTAGCCTAAAGCTCCTTGGTATGCATAAGTAGGCAGAAGGTCGTTCCTATAACTCTGGACTAGAAGGCTGCTTCCAAGTAACGACTAGTGCCTGAGCAAGAGGGGGATAGCAGATGATTTTCAAGCACTTTAAGGGAATATTTTGTGTTACGGGCGACATCCCCAATGTGTTTATAGGGGGGATTAGTTCTGCCTTGTAGTATTCTTACTGTTTTACCCTGACGTAGGTCCTTCAGTATAAGTGACTTAGAAAAGTTTAGTGAGCGATGTTTAACAATATGAATATTTCTACATGAGTAGCTTAAATAGGGGATCACAGGGTCCTGCTCAATGCTAAAGAGAAGTGTTTGTTACTGTTTATAATGGTGGACAGGGTGGCAGATTTTGGTAAAATTGCAGGCTCCGCACCCAGGAGGGGATCTCCCGACCATGAACCCCGCACACCTGTAGGGGCTTAGTCCATAGGGGGACCCCTCTTAGGCAAAGGTATGGAGTGAAAGAAAAGGTATGGAGAGATAAGAAAAGGAGTTATAGAGGTGAGAGAATCAGTTTATGGCACGATTATCAGACCATGTGGGTTTGGGGAAAATAAGGGGGACAGACAGAGGAGGGTTCTAGGGGGTGATTCCAAGATCAGGTTTCCTGCATACAGGCTCACAAGCTTTCTTCTACTCAAGCTATGGTCTCAGGTTCATTGGTAAAAATACACTATGGAAGGTAAAGACATGGTGAGGGCCACCTCCTGGAATGTAAGGAGTCTGAACTCGCCTATAAAACGTAAGAAAGTACTAGCCAGACTAAAAGCCCTGAGATCTCAGATAGCTTTCTTGCAAGAAACTAAACTTAATCATACTGAAACCCAAAAACTAAGGTGGGAATGGGTAGGCTGGGAGATCCATAGTGTGGTCAATAAAACCAAAGGTGGGGTAGCCATACTATGCCACAAAAACCTAAAATGGAAGCTACAGGAACAAAGGTCAGACAAAGGAGGGAGATGGGTTTTAGCTAAAGTCAATACCACACGGGAGATATATTATTAGCAAATCTATATGCCCCGAATGATGACATCCTGGATTTCTTTCATAGACTGTCGCAAGAAATATTGGATATGGCAGCAGGGAAGTGGGCTTCATGCTGGGGGGTTAACCTGACTATGGACTTCCTTATGGAAAGATCTATCTCTGAGCCTGATGCACACCCTCGATCCATTAGGACCTTAAAGACATGATCTCTCTGCACAAACTGCAGGACATATGGAGGATAGCCCACCCAGATGGGAGGGACTATACATATTTCTCTGAAGCCAAACAAGTTGCCAGTAGGATCGACTACTGGTTTACATCCCCAAATATAACAAGCAAGGTATTGGATGTCACAATAGCCCCCTTGTACATATCAGACCATGCCCCAATGCCCCTCTCAATGGGACCTCCCTCCCCCGGCACTAGATCAGTTAGTTGGAGGCTTGATCCCCTACTGTTACAAGAGGCAGACTTTAAGGAATGGCTTAAGTGGGAGGTAAAATCTTATTTCTCTGACAATCCCCAGGGGTCCACCTCAGCGGCGGCCATTTGGGAGGCTTTCAAATCCACGGTGAGAGGCCGCATTCTCAGTTATGCTGCCTATTGAAAGAAGCAGACAGAAAATGAAGCCAAGCAGTTGGAAAAGACATTGGGAGAGAACAAAAGCCTGTATAAGAAAGACCCCAATAGTCTCCTTAACCCTGACCTATTATATGACCTCCTGGCCCTAAGAATGAAATTGAATATGCTAGCCTCACAAAGGCTAAACTTCAGATCTTAAGACTGAAACATAAATATTGAACAGGAGGGAAAGAGCCAGGAAACTTTGGCATACAGACTTAAAAACAACAGGCCGACAGGCACTAGCCCAATTAAGAAATAATCAGGGGAAAACACAGTAAATCTGAAGCCATCAACCAAATCATGCTCTCTTTCTACAGATCTTTTTACGGCTCTCACAGCATTTGGGACAAGACCAAATTTGATGACTTTATGGTAGACACTAAGCTCCCCAAGCTTACAAATGCCCAGATAGAGCAACTGGAGGGGCCCATAGAGGTACAAGAAATCAGGGAGGCAATTAATAGGATGGCCTCTAGGAAATCCCCAGGGGGAGACGGCTTTCCTGCTGACTTCTACAAGGTAATACAGGAGTCCATATCTCACCCCATAAGGGACATGTTACATGAAGCTTTAAAAAGAGTACTCCTTGCCATTCTTTGAGAGGCGATTATTACAGTCCTTCTGAAGGAGGTAAGGACACTCTTCCTGCAAGCTATAGGCCCATTTCAGCTGATTAACACAGATACCAACATTCTAGCAAAGGTGTTAACAGACAGGTTGGAAAAAGTACTTCCGTATTAGATCTACACCTCCCAGGTGGGATTTGTGAAAGGCCCTGCCAGCACTGACCATCTCAGATATCTACTATCCCTTATACAAAGGGTAGAACTAGCCCCCACTCCTGTGGCAGCCATCTCGGTGACTTTGAGAAGGCATTTGATTCAGTGGAGTGGAACTTTCTCCGCGATGCTGCAGCACTGCAACTTTGGTAGTGTTTTCAGGGGCTGGGTTAAAACTCTTTACACTTCTCCCATGGCCAGACTGCTGATGAATAATGCTCTTTCAGATCCATTCGAACTGCATAGGGGTACTAGACAGGGGTGCCCTCTCTCCCCAATGCTATTTATGCTGGTTATAGAAGCCCTGGCTAGTGCAGTGAAGGAGCACCCAGGAATTAAGGGTATAAACGTAGGGCTCGACTTGTATCAGGCACTGTTGCATGCTGATGATTGTCTCATTCTAACACGGACTTTCCTGCCAGCGCAGGTCACATTGTGAATTTATTGCAATCCTTCTCAGTCATTTCTGTCCTCAGGGTCAACCAGGTAAAATTGAAGTCCTCCCCTAAATAGGCAGCTTTCACCTGAAGATATCTCGAAAGTGGGCTTAGCCAATGCCAAGGCAGGTATTAAATATCTGGGCATTAGGCTCAATGCTAATGTGTCCTCCCTACCAGAGGTTAATTTCTCCCTCTAATTAATAGCCTTAAGGTGGATTCTCAAAGTTGGAAACAGCTGAACCTTTCCTGCCAGGAAGGGTGGCGATTAAAATGATGATTGCCCCAATGGTTTCTATACACTATCCCATCTGCCAATTGAGATTCCATGAAATGGTTCCAAAAGTTGGACAATCTACTGAAGACCTTTCTGTGGGAAAATAAAACTCTGTGTTATAGCAGAGCCAAACTTTGAGCTCCTTGGAAGAAGGGAGGGTGGTGCCTTCCACATTTCCAGCACTATGCCTAAGCCTTTTCTATAGCAGCCACCTGTAACCTGTTTAAGGAGAATGCCACTGACCTCCTAGCCTGGGAAGCCATTGAAAGGAATGCCCTTCACGGGAATCACCTTACAGGGTACCTGGGTAGCTCCCTCCCATCCAAATTCCGATATTTGCTGGCAACAAAAGCAGCTCACAAGGCTTGGCAGCAAATGGAAGCCATACGTAAGACATGTCTGAGCCTGGGGAAACACCTCCCTCTCTGGAATAACCCCAACTGGACTATTGACCAAACACCCTTTTGTTGGGAGGCCTGGAAAGGGAACCAGATCAATACACTGCAAGACATTCTAATGAAAGATGGCTTCACACTACACAGCTTCACTTCCTTGAAATAAAAGCACAAACTAGAGAAAAGTGATTTTTGGAGATATCTTCAGATGAGACACTTCTATTCAGTCTGGCTTAAAAGAAGGTGTACCTGTGTGATTTGTCAACACAATGTAAAGGCTGTTTATAACAAATTGCCTTTAGATAGTTGGCTACAATTGAAGAGGGGTCTAGCTGGCCATGTATATAAGTTTATGAGGGAGAACGTGCCAGACCCGTCTATATCTGCTGAGGGAAAATGGCAATGTATGTTGGGTTCCCCTATTGCTGAGGATATATGGCAGAGCAGTTGGTTAACAGCAAAAAAGCCTGTGGTGACCCCCAGAGTTTTCTTATTCAAAATAAAATAAGACACCTTTGGTATCGCACTCCAGCAGCTCTAAAGAAAATGAATCTAATTCCGAATTATGTATGTTGGAGATGTGATGCTGCAGGAGCAGACCTACTTCATGTGTTATGGCGGTGTGGCCCCATCTGTCCCTTTTGGTCTGAAATACTTACATGCTGCTCCAATATCCTGGGGCATCGGGTTCCTACCTTACCTATTTTCTGGCTCCTGGAGATTCCTCCTACTGAATACAGGCTTATGAGCCCACATCTGGCTTGGCTTGTCCTGGAAGCCAAGCGGCTACTTCTGTGTAGATGCCAGACCAAGGAGGTCCCCTCACTTACAGCTTGCTGGTAGCCATGGGCTAAACTGGCTAGCTTTTCAAAGCTGACACGTTTGGCCAATGACACCTACAAACCTTTTTAAACAAATGGACTCCATTTATGCACTATATCCAGGACGCATCCCCAACCCCTCTCCCCCTTTCAGTAAGGACATGTTAAAGCCCCTTAATGGCCATATCGTGCTTCCACCCTCCCACCATCTGCCTTTAATAACAAGTGTATATGGAATCCTCCCCCCATGTCACTTTTTGTAGTCACCAGCTCGGTTCAACATCCATACCATTGTCTCTTTTCCTCCTTTTGTGTATTATGAATTGAATGACAATATTACACAATGTTACATTATGGAAAGTACAAATGGTTGCTGTACTTGTGCTTGTCTTGAGATGTATGATTTGACTCTATAATTCAATAAAAAATTTAACTGCAAAAAAAAATACAAAAGGTCCATGTGAGTCCATCCTGTGGTTTACAATAAAAATGAAAATCTTCATGTTGTAGCCATATGATGGCAGATGGAGTTTTGTGTTAGGTAAAGATGGAGACTTCAACTTCCAGCTCTTAATATATAAGAGAAGAAATGCCAGTCGAGACATCAACATTTAACATAGCTACTTTCTAATCAAGAACACAAAACATAAGAAACCAGTAAATATATGTGCATTATTCCCATCTTCCCCAATACCCCACCCCACAGTGTTACAGGCATTCAGTTCTTTTTTTTTGAAATGACTCTACCTTCATCCTCACAGTTAAGGTGCCTTTGCCTGATGCCATGGATGCCATATCTCAACCTATTTCTCATGGGTGAGCTGTAATTGGCAGGTTATTCTTTCTAGTTCTGAAACCTAGTCCTCCAATCATCTAAGGTGGGTATTGTGGGAGTAAGCCATCTGGAGGTAATACCCTTAGTGCCACTACTCTAAATATTTGGCCTAAGTACCTCAAAATGGAAGCACAAGACATTAGGGTCGGGAATCCTAAAACTAATTCTGTACACATAAAGTGCATCATAAGACTAGTTAATGTTTGAATTTCGAAATGTACTGCTTGCCAATATCATGATAACTTTGGGCAAGCCCAAAATATGTGCTAGCGAGAGCCTATGCCTTTGCACCCTCTCCAACAAAGATCCGTGTATGTCGAGATAAAACGCTTTGTTGTAGTTGTTGTATGAAAGAATCTAATTAAAACTTTCCAGTTGAACTCCTTCTAAGTAGGGAGAAGTCACCCACCAACCCAGTGTCCAACGCTTTTCCCATTGTTTCTGATTTAACTGGATCCCTGTCTCATGTTCTCATCTCAGCCATACATCTGCCAAGGTTGTATCTCTGGATTGATTAAAATAGAATAAAGTTCAGACAAGTATCTAAAATGGGCCCTGAGGGGAAAAACAAAGTAAAAAAAAGGACTCAAGGGCTGCCCAGTCTTGACGGATTCTAATATGGATGTTCGGAGGACATTATAAAATATTGCACTTGTAAATATCTATAATGGTCTTCTTTTCTGAGAGAGAGTACATGTCTTGCAATTGATTAAACCGGAGACACCCATGGTCATCAGTGCATTTTTAAAAAGTTGTTCATTTATGTTGTGCCCAATATTCATAGCTAGCATCCAAGGTGGGAGGTCTGAAGGGGCCCTCATGTCTAATAAGGGAGAGGGGCCAACAGTGTTCAGGGTATGTGTGAGCTTCCTAAATCTTAGTAAAATCCATATTGTATGCTTGACCCATAGGTTGTATGTCTGTTTCCATATTTGAGGTGGGATAGCATTAGTCAGCAGAACCCACAGAGCCCAGTCCTGCAAGGTCTCCTCTTCCAGCAAATACCAGCGTGAGCTGGTTCTTCTTTGGCCCTTGTGCACAGCTAGGCCCTCTGGGCTGCTAAATAATAGAGATTTAAATTCAGAAGAGCTAACCCTCCTGCAGACCTTGGTGCCTGAAGTATCTTTTCTTTTATCTGAGGTCATGTGCTGTAACAGAGAAAGCAGCACATTTGTTTGTGCAAGTTGTTCCAAAATGAATTAGGAATTGTAATAGGCAGGGATTGAAATAAAAAAATGCACCGGGGCAACACATTCATCTTAATAGTTTGTACCCAACCATATAAGTTAAGGGGTAATAAATTCCATCTGGCCAGATCCACCTGTAGGGTTTGGTAAAGTTTGTTATAGTTATTCTTAAATAGTGGAGAGAGATCATAAGATCAGCATTCCAAAATATCTAAACATGTTCCTCTTGGCCTAGGCAAATGGAAAAGTCTGTTGAAATGTGGGTGGAGGAGCCACTTAAGATCATTACCTCAGATTTCTTTTATATCCCACGAGGGTTCCAAACTCTTGCAATGTCTGTTGAGGACAAGGTAAAGATGCAGAAGGGTCTGCCAAGAAGAAGAATGAATTGTCCATGTACAGGGCTAATTTCTGCTCTCTCCTTCCCACCCACACTCCTTTCATTTGAGGATTAGCTCTGATAGCAATTACCAATGGTTCCTGCGCAAGGGCAAAAAGCAGGGGTGAAAGGTGACAACCCTGCCTCATGCCCTGACCAAGAGGGAAACTCCCTGAAAAGAAACCATTTACTTCTAGTCTAGCTGTGGGATAACTGTAGAGAGAAGTGATTGCCAAGACGAAATTAGACCCAAGTCCAAATGCCTGTAAAGTGGCAGACATAAATGCCCAATCCACCCTTTCAAAAGCCTTTTCGGCATCCATGCTTATTGCTAATTGAAAGTTTTGTTAGTGCATTGGGCCGAGATGATCTTTAGGAAATGGCGTATATTATCTTGGAGAAGTCTACCAGATAGGAAGCTGGTTTGGTCCATATGTATTAGTGGACCAATGCAAGTTAGAGCGATCCACCGGTAACCCCGTAAAAATGTTTAAGTCTCCCGGTAGTAGTGAAATTGGGTGATATGACCCAGATTCTTCTGGGTCCTTGTTTGGTTTTAACAGTACCAAAATTTGAGCTGAGTTCCATGAGGGGGGCACCTCTGCTTCCCCTTACAATATTTAATTTAACACTTCTTGGAGTGGGGGGCCACCACAATTATAAATTGTTTATAAAATTCAGGGGGAAATCCATCTGTGCCAGGAGATTTGCCATTTTTCAGCTTCTTAATTTTAGTTTCAATTTTGGAAATGGATATTGGGCATTAAGTTTATTCCTCTGCTCTTCAGATAAAGTGGGAATGTGCAGTTGGTCCAAGGATTCTCTCACTCTCTCCACATGGTTTGGACCACGTTTCAAGGTGTGTAGAGATTTATAGTAGGAGGGGAAGATCTGGGAGATTTCCTCCGGTGAGGTCATGGAAGAAGACCCTAAGGGCCTCCAATGGCAAAGGACTGCCCAAATGGCATCCCTCTTCTTTAATTGCAGGCCAAGAGACGCCCCGCTCAATTGCCATGTTCAAAGTATTTTTTTTGAGAGTAGCGTAATTGGTCCTCAATCTGGGTATCTAGAATTTTGTTAAGCTTTCATTTTTCTAGATCTAGTTGTGTTTTTACCACTCCATTTAATGTGATTTGGTTTTGAAATTCAAGATCTGATATCTGGCGTTCTAATTCAAGTCACTTCTGGATGTGCTCTTTCTTTATACGAGAAGAATATTTAATGATCTCCCCTCTTAGAATACTTTTTAAGGCATCCCAGTGGATCCCTGCCCCTGTGTCCCCTTGTTGATTGGTCTCTAGAAACCTTTTGGTGACATCTCTTATTAATTCTTTAAACTCTGTGTGTTAGTAAACTAACATTAAGATGCCATAGTATCTCTGTGGGTGTAGGTGAGGTGTGTAGGTGCATCTGGATGGGAGCATGATCAGATAGGGCGATGTTTCCAATCTGTGCCCTACTCAATTTAGAAATTTAGTTCACTGAAACCAAAAAGAAATCAATACGGGAATACATATTATACTGTGGGAAGTAGTAGGTATAGTCCTTCCCTTGTGGATTAAGAAATCTCCACCCATCCACTAGAGCTATTTCGGTACATAGCCAAGAAAGGACTTTCCCTGACCCAGTAGACCCCTTCGAGTCTCTCCCCATCCTGTCCCAGATGGGATCTAAAACATATTAAAGTCACCACCCACTATAACTGGATCTGTGTATCCCACACTGTATCACCAAGCACCTTAGTAAAGAAGGTCTTGCTTTCTGATTCATTGTTTGGTGCATAAAAATTAAGACAAATACATTGTTGACCCCTGTATTCACTGTGTAGGTGCACAAACCTACCTTCTGGATCTGTGTCTACCTGAGTCACTTTAAGAGGTGAATTATGGCGCACAAGTATAGCTACACCTCTACGATGTGGGTGCTTCTCTTAATGAGAGGCATATGCTTCCCCAACCCAACCCCTTCTCAATTTAAGGTGCTCCTGATGTGCTAGGTGTATCTCCTGGAAAAAGGCAATCATGGTTTGCTGTCTTTGCAGTTCATGTAAAATTCGGGCCCTTTTGATGGGACTACTGATACTCCTAACATTAAAGGAGGAAATCTTTAGGTCTGCCATTAGGAAAAGAGGGGGACCAAGGCACAGCATCAGGATGATAGGCATGGAGAAGGGGGAAGCACCAGAGAATACAACATTTAAGTAAGAACATATCTATACAACTGTCTAACATTATGAATCAGAAAACTTGTAGTAAAAACAATCAGACAAATTATACACTTCGAACTCTAAGGTTTAATAAACCTTCTCCTCGACCACGGTAGATGGGCCTGTGGGACAAGACAGTGAGACACTTTCAATTGTGTCTCAATCCGGTTTGTACTAACTTACTAAGCTACGAAACCCGGAGGGCCAAAAAGAATCACCCTTGGTAAAACCAAAACCTAAGTGGCAGCAAGCAGTTTGCCACTCACTCCAATTACAGAGTGAGGTTTCTAACTCTACCTATACTACAGAGAGCCGCAGCATTGTGGATGAAGTGGCAAAGAATAGTTTCCAGGGTGTGAACGTGAGTCTTCCAAAGAAAATGGGATAATTATAACTTCTTGTCCATCTCTTTTCCCCTTCAGAAGAAAAAGAAAAGGGGAAAGAATGAGTTTTCAGAGAATTTGCCTGGTATATCTCATCTTGCTCAGCTGAGGCAGTCCCCCCCACGGCACCCATGGAGGCCCCAAGTCCCTCCCCCTCCAGGTCCAAAAAGAGTCCCAGCCTCAACCCATCAGTCCCACTGAGCAATCTGAGCAAAAATTTGAATTCTATTAAGGAGCTGAAAGGAAAAACACTAGTTCTCTAGGTCGGAAACCAGGGGGGCATCAGGAAACTGGGGCATGTAGGCCATCATTCCCCGGGTAATGCTTCTTAAAAAACTGTTATAGTTTAGTGAAGAAAAGGTCAAAATCTAGTCAGACTTAAGCAGGAGTAAGCATTATTATTGAGAGTCTGCTATCTGTCTTGGCCTAGGCACCTTCAAGCCTCGGCCTTTGATCGCCTAAGCCCCTTCTCTGCTTGCCCTTTAAGATTGATCCTGATCCCAGAGAGTCCTCTGGTGAACAACGTCATATATATACTGCCTCAACCCTTACAGTTTTAAAAGTGTTCCATGTACTGGCTCCCAGCACCCCGGCCCTTTCCCCCTCAGGCCCCAATTTCTAATAAATTGCTTTTTAGCTTGGCAAGGTCTTAGGAAAAGTATACAGAAAAGAAAAAGAGATGGAACAGACATAACCCTAAATTCCTTAAAACAAGCTTGACCATGGATTGTTATCCCAGAGCTCAGTAAGCAGTAACGTTCAAGAAGATCCGGTCCCTGTCTAACCCAGGCATGAGTTAGCAGACCTGCATCCCCCAGTGCCGGGCACAGATGGACCCCCAACCAACAGGTCTCACAAATAAGAGCTTCTTCTCCCCATCTCCATTATTTCCCACCTTCTGAATCTCTCCACCCTGTACTGTATCCACCACCTTTATCATGTTCTGGAGGGTGCATGACAAACCCAAGGAGCTAATTACCCTGTATTTAAATAAAGTATACCTGCTTTATTTCTCTCCACAACCCACTCCGAATATCAGTGACAAAAGAACATCTACAAAACATTATTCCAGTCTCTTTTACAGAACCCCTTCAGGTGTTTGAAGTCAAGGGGTTGCAGTCTGGTCCTGATAATTTAGGGCTGTTACTTGCTATCACCTTCTCAGACTCCCGATGGGCTGAATTTGAAGTAACTCTGTCTCAAAATAATGGACTTGCCACCACATCTCTCTCTTTAGATGAGCTGGATTGTCTTTCCTGCCAAGCTCTAGCCTGAAGAGCCAATCTCTGGTTATTCGCCAACTCTTTGGAGTTTTATCCCCAGCTCCAGCAAGAATGGTGTGGTCAGTTTAAGGTCTGTGAACCGTCTTGGGCCATTTGCAGTTTGAATCTTAAGTCATGCTGGATATTCCATAAAAGGCTTGATGACCAGCCTGTTTGAGTGTCTTCACGACCCAAAACACTTGTTTGCATTTTTGTAAGATTTGCAGTGCATAGTCTTGATCGAAATACAAATGAACATCCCCAAAATTAATCATGTTTTTGCCCAAGCTTGATTCAATAGCTCTTCCTTTATTCAAAAATCTAAAAGTGCCATCAAAATCGATCAGGGATGAACTTTGGGGTCCCTGGGACATGGGACAAGTGACCTGTGGGCTTTAATTATATCTAAGTCTTTCTCCTCTGGTAAGTTGAGAATTTCTTTAGAAAGCTGTCCATAAAGGAGATCATGTTCCCCAGTTTGGTGCCCTCAGGAACTCTGTATGTCGGAGGTTGTTTCTCCCATTACAGTTCTCTAACTTTTTCAGTTGTTGTTCCAAATGTTGTTCCTGGTGATGCAGATCCAAGAGGGCCACGTTATGTAAGTCAGCTGTGGTTGTGTATTCAGATAGTGTTTTTTCTATTTCCCTCTTCTTTTTTTTTTTTGGAGTACATTTATGTCTTTACGGTCTTCCAGCACTTTATTTTCCAGTTGTTGGAGAGAGTCATTGATCTGCTGTAGCTTTGTGCACAATTATTTGGAGGTAATGGTGCACTCAGGTTCCTCCGAGTTGCTTGCCTAGGGTGAAAAGGTCGGGGTTGCAGTTACAGCCTGTAGTGCAGCCACGGTCGAGTTATCCAGCTTATGTTTTTGTGACTTTGTTATGCCGCCCAGCGGATTATCTTTATTCCGATGTCATGAGGACATTATAAATTCTGTAATCTTTTGGGTAGATGTCAGGTTGGCGTTTAGATGGTGGTGGATTGTTGGCAATTTTTTCCCTGCTAGATCGGAGCTCCTAGACTATGCTGCCGTTAGGAGAGTGAAATCACCGGAAATAACCCATTTTGCTTTTGAACCATTATTACACTTTTCCTTGGTCTTCAGCTGCCCCCCCCCAGTTCAAATACCATACCAATCATTATTATGCTTTTCTCTGGTGACCAGTGCCACTCTCACACACCCAGCCAAACACCTTGACAATCATTATTGCAGGTTTCCCTGGTGTCTATAGAAGATGGGGATTTATGATATCAACATGGGAATAGGGTGCTGGTGAGGTGCTGACATCATGGAGAGCATCCTGATGCTATTTACAATTTATCTATTCAGGACTGCTGAAATGAGTTTCAGAATCTCATCTTCAGTGGAATCCTGCTTCAACCTGCAGTGTGAAGTACAATAGATCCTGATTCAGAACTGTGGAAAGTCAGCAACACTTTTGGTTTAGCATGGACAGGTTGACCACAAATACTTTACAATCACAATGCAGAAATGAATTATTGCAAAAGTCCAACTTCTGTTAACGATTTGGGTTACAGTAACACAGTACTTTGGCAGCAGTTTTCAAATTCTTCAGTTCACAGCCTGTTTGGTCAGTTGGCAATTTAAGCAAAAAGAGAAAAGAAACACTTGAGCTAGGCTGACAGTGTTGGCATTAAAAAAATGTAAAAGGCGATACTGGACATGGACTTCTGGTGCCAGGATTAAAATAGTGAAAGCAGATACCATGTAACATAGCTGACCTTTACAGCATTGATTATAAGGAGAAGATGTCTTACCTGAGTTCTGAAGAGTTTGAGATGGGGTTGTACAAGTGAAATCCAGAAGTTCCTGGAAAATAGGAACAGTGATGGGTCACAAAGAGTCTATAGCTCTTTAGGAATAAAATAAAACAGATTGAGAAGGTTAAACATAAAACTATATGTATCTGATACACTGAGGATTGATGTTCTGTCAGATCATTTTGTCAGACCTTTAGGAATAAGAAGGGAAAATGGGTTAGCATAAGGAAAAAAATATTAGGGAGACCAGAGCCAGATATTGTTTCATTGGAATTAGTATCTGACCACAGTGTAGGATACATTGGACTGTCCCTTAGCTGCATTGTTGCAAAAGGGTGGAATTGGTTCTGTGGGTCAGAGGTCGGCCTTACAGTAACCAGAGGAAGCCAAACAGCACATGCATGCCCTAGACAAGTTCCTAGCGAAAAACAGGTTGGGCGAGGAGGATAAGACTGAAGTGAGTGCCTGGTGTCTAGCAGCACTTCTCCATGGTCCTAATGAAGCAGTCTCTGGCATCATGCAGCTCTCCTTTCAAATTCCAATGCAGGAGTCCATGGTGTCAAGCAGCACCCGCTCCCTCTCCCCAATCCCAATGCTTGAGTCCCTAGTGTCAGACAGCACCCTCTCCCTCCTCAGATTCCAATGCAAGAATCCCTGGTGTCAAGCAGCATCTGCTCCCTCTCCCAAGTTCCAATGCAGAAGCCCTACTGTCTAGCAGAACTCACTTCCTCTTCCCAGTCCTAATGCAGGAGTCCCTGGTGTCATGCAGCACCAGCTCTGTCTCCACAATCCCAGTGCAGGAGTTCCCAGTGTCTAGCAGCACCTGCTCCCTCTTCCCAGTTCCAGTGCAGAAGTACCTATTGTCAAACAGCACCCATGTCCTCCTCCAGTTCCAATGCAGCAGTCCCTGGTGTCAAGGAGCACCTCCTCCCTGTCCCCAGTTCCAATGCAGGAGTCCCTGCTGTCTAGCAGTACCCACTTCCTCTCTCAAATCCCAATGCAGGAGCTCCTAGTGTCTAGCGACATCCACTCTCTCTCCCCAGTTCCAATGCAGGAGTCTCTGTTGTCAAGCAGCACACTCTCCATCCTGCAATTCCAGTGCAGCAGGGGTTGAACCTGGCACCAGCTCTCTAGCCAAATGCTGCTAGATTTTGCATTGGGCTAGTAAAGTTTTCCTTTAACTAGCCCTACTTTTCGGCATTAATGAAGGTAACATTTCAGTAAGTATACCAGTTGGGCCAACTGTCTGTGGGACAGTGGATTGCCCCAGCTGTTAGTCCTGCTGGCTAGTAGCTGCAAATCTTAATTTTGACCCTGTGCCGAAGTCCCTGGTGACAAGCAACAACTGTTCCTTCTCCCCAATCCCAGTGCAGAAATCCCTGGTGTCAGGCAGCACCCGCTACATCTCCACAATCCCAATGCAAGAGTTTCCAGTGCATAGCAGCACCCACTTCCTCTTCGGATAAGAGCACCTAGTGTCAAGCAGCCTCTCCTCCTCAAATTCCAGTGCAGGAGTCCCTGATATCAAGCCACACCTGCTTCTTCTCCCAATCCCAGTGCAGGAATGTCTGGTGTCAAGCAGCACCTGTTCGATCCCTTCAATTGCAATGAAGGAGTCCCTGTTGACTAGCAGCATTCGTGTCTCTCCCTGGTCCTACTCCAGCACTCCTTGATGTCTAGCATCTGTCCCCTCTCACAAACCAATACAGCACCCTCACCCAACACCGGTGCACAAAAAAATAAAAGAGAAGATTTCCAAGTACAGACGGATAGCAACCAACAGAAGGTTCCTCGAGCCACCTCAGCTGGCCACCATCTTAATGGACAGTAAGTGGCATACAGATAGAGGATCTCTTTTTACATGCATTTCATAAATTGTAATGCAAAAACCTGATTCTTGAACTACTATGTACACTGAGGAGGGTTTGTGCCAGTTAATGCCCTTCAGTAGTACCATTGATACTTTGATTAGAGATAGTTTCTGTTACTGACTCTGATCTTAATTACTGTGTTTCCTAGTCTGAATTTATGTCAAGAAGGTAAGTAATAACCTCAGTGTCACACATGTGTCACCAAACTGTACTGGAGAAGCTAACTGCATTTGTATTGCTTCCTATAAAATTACCTTACAACATTAGCTGACACTGCATTCACTTAATTCAGATCTTATCTTGTTTCTACTGCACACACATAACTCAGATGTTATCTCATGTTTCCAAAACTACCACTACAACTTTGCCATGCAGACATCCATTTATAAATTATTGCTGCACGCTAATGTAAGGCACAATAGAAAGCAGGGCCCACATTCTCTTCTACTCAGGAGAAACTGTCTGTGCTTTTGCAACTGAGTGCAACATGCCATCCCTAAATACTGAAGAGAATGTGCTACCCCACAGAAAAAAAAATATCACTGGGAGGCAGTGTAGTGCAGAAGCAAGAGGACAGGCATTGGATGCAGGAGATCCAGGTTCAAATCCAACTACAGTCACTTGTTCACTTTGTGATATCCCTTACAGGAATACAGGTGTGCTGTGTACATGCAGAATGCATGCCACATGTTTAATTGTGCAATGTTTGCATGTGGTTCACATACACTAGGTGAACATATGCAAACCAGGTCTAAAAGGTAACTCAGGTTCGCATGCTGCAAGCCTGACGTGTGCAGCAGGTAAGCTGGTTTGAATATCTAAAAATTACATCAGGATCGCATGTTGCATGCTTGACATGACTCCAGCAGTTAAGTTAGTGTGAATATCATTTAAAAAAACATTTGTTTCTATTTCTTATACTACTACTAGTAATTAGTCATTAAAATATATATATTTTTTGAATTTCCATAAAAATTAGGTAAACTCATTAATTCTGATCCTTTTTCAAGTTGTTTAATGGCTTTTGATTTTTGTTATTAAATCGCCATTAATCTGTAAAGTATTGTTTGCCTATTGCATTAAATGCCTAGGATATAGCCAGTCAACATCCCCATTCCAGATGTATGAAGAGGGCCTCTGTGTTGTGAAGCCTATCCTTTTGTTTTTGCACCATGCAAATCCTTTAGGCATATTTAGTGTTACAAATGTGTTCTCCATGACTGTTTTATCTCACTTACTTTCCCTTTGTCATTCTGTACTGAGCAAATACACTATGGCCATGATCAGCAGTCTTTGTGCTGAGTCGGATCTTGGAAGCATGCACCATACCTCACATTTTGACACTGAAATGAGGGATATGGACACTCAAAATGAGGGACACTAACCCACATGGTGATTAGGACACATCATGAAACATGGAGATATGGTACCTCAGAACACAGTGGAAACCATTGTCTTAGCACCTGAGAATGAATTTCTACCATTAAGCAGGGGTGCCATTTAGGTAGGGCAAAGGGGCGCAGTTGACCCCCCCCCCATATTTGTGCTTAGGTGGTTCTTATGGTGTGACAGTAATGGCTTTAAATTGGGATTTAAACTTTTGCACAATAAGTGCCCACCTGGCCTGTGTGTTCTCACACTGTAGGTACTCTCCAGACTTGACTATGCCTGAACTGTGTTGTCCACTCTCTCCACCTATTAGTGGTGGCACAATCACATGTGATGTGGATGAGCTCCAGCCAAAAAAGATCACATGAACCTTGCAAGTGTGACACTATCTTTCCAACCACAGAGTAAACAGGCTGAACACTACAGCTTGTAGGAGTCAATGAGCACTAAACTCTCAATAGCAGTGTTGAGGCAGCATATTTTTGCTGTTCTTCTCTTAGTGAGTCTCCATCTCCCCTGGTGGCTGAAGGGGCAGAGGGTGAGCTAGAAGCTAACTCAAGACTAGGCTACCTACTTACTCTACTAGGCTTGCCTTCCAAAAAACCAGTACAGACCCCCACAGCAGCACACAAGGCTTAGCAGCAGTGGTGACAGTGGTGTGGGTGGCCTTCATAGGCCTTAATCAGTGTAGTGTGGCAGCAGCCACAGAAGCATCCAAGCAAGAAGTAAGCAACCCAGGTTAGGTGGATTCATATGGTGAGGTAACTTGGTCGTGAACCATGCTGGGGACCTGTGATGGTCATTTCTAGCATCTAGCATGGGGTGAAGGAGGGTGGGGGAGTGGACTAAAAACTGGGCTGGTGGCACACTATGCCAGGCTGCAGGTTCTGGCCATATAGTTGGGAAAATAAAAGTAAATATTTTTTTACAGGAGAATTGATGAAGGAGGAAGAGTGACATATTGATGTGTTTTCACGTTTCTTCACCTTTGAGTGGCTTCATGACCCATAGGGGATGGATATTGCATGGAATGGCGTCAGGAGAAAACTGGGACAAAGTCATTTTTTTTGGGGGGGGGGCAAACTTCAGTCATGAAACAAATTGGTTAGTAACTGGGTGGGTTTAAGCCCAAATCTGATGCACTGCTCTGGGGTATATACAGATGAACCCTATACATTTGTATTTTTCTTGATTTGCATATCAAGTTGTATCTTTTAGAGATGTTACAGACATGTTACAACTGTCCCTTACATTCATGGACAGTTAAGCGGTCTGGTATGCACAGAGTATTTGAGCACCACTATAGTCAGGCTTATGCCACCCCGCCCACCCCCGTGAAGCTGACCTCCACATTCCCACTCTCAGGCACATTATGACAAAGGGCAAAGGAAACTGCAGGGGTGTGAACCATTGAAATGAATGGAGGTATTTTTTAATTACTATTTTATACATTATTGATGGAGAGTTGGAGATTAAAGAAGGTTACTGCTCGACTAACAAGGGCCTTGTTAGTAGAACAGTGGCATTCACTATTCTCCAACTCACCATCATAACATATAATAAAGTAGTAATTGAAAATAACTCCATTCATTTCAAAGGTACACCCCAGCACTCTAACCCATGGACATCATCTCTTAAGGAATGCAGCCTCTGGCTTCCTAATACTCAAGTAGGATCATTTTACTTGTATCTATACTTGGTGGGTTGTCTTTAGTAGCATGGCAGTACCAGCTACAGTACGTTTGCATGGGGGTGACTGGTCACATGGGTGGGTGCATGTGTCAAGTTATTGTTACGTTTGTGTTTGCACCTTAAAGTCTGTTTGCGTGGAAGCATTCAAAACTATGGAGAAAAAATAGTAGGAGTACAGGCCAGACAGAAGTAATTAAATGGTTTTGTGGGTATGTCTGTGTATTGCGGGTGGGAAAAAACATGTGTTTCCATCAGTATGTGTGCTACAGTTTCAACCGGGAAAATGAGATGAGGGAGAGAAGAAAACTGAAAAGGATTCACTGGCTATAAACTTGCGCATGCAGGCAGATGTATTCAGATACAGTATGTATTGAAGTACAAGTGAGCCATATGTGTGGAGACAGTATGGCTTAGTGGTTAAAGGCATTGAACTGAAAACCACACTATGGGACAAAAAGTGCTTAAAAGCTCCTTAATTTTCCTTAATTGACCCCTGAATTTAGAATCTGCCCCTTAATTTAAAATTATGTGTTTTAAAATAGGCTTGTAAAAACCTAAACCCTTAATTATCCTTAATTACTTATTCCATTCAAATTAAGGTACTAATTAATGAAGTCTTTTGTCTTAATTTAAAATAATCAGAAGATTAAGAATAAAACTCTGCTGAATTAAAATGCCCTAGAAATCCTCTCTCTCCATTAATTTTAATTAATGGTTGAATTAACAAAAACATGCCGTATTCAAATTATGAGAAAACAGTGAAAGTATGCAAACAAACAATACTGATTTACATTAATAATAAGGTGCCAATGCACCAATGGAAGAAAGTACACTGCAGAGGTATGTACCCTGCCCATGCAGCTTTGCCGAGGAGTGCACAGGCTGGTATTCACCAATGGTCACCACCTGTCCAAGGACATTCCCCCCAGCTCGCAGGTATGTGCAGGGCAGATGGGGGTGGAGTAGCACATCCAGGCAAGCAGCCAATTGGATGCCCATCCTGGATCCTTGACTGGGTCCTCCATTCATGCTGGTGCGGAACATGGTAACTGCATTCCACACAAACACCCCCAGAGAGGATGGTCCCCATTGGTGGTATAACACCACCTGCCTGAAACCTACTTGTGGCACCACCCATGCCCGGTTCGCAGCTGCCCCCCCATATATGGCAAAGCACCTGCCCCGGTTCCTGATGCCTGCCCATTGCCCCAACACAGCAGAGCCTCAACAACCAGCAATGCAGTCCCTCAAACACACATGAGGCAACAGCCTAATGAATGAAGACATCCACCAACACACATGGGGTACCAACACCATGAATGCAGACATCCCCCAAAACATGTAAGGGCACTGGACCTGTGAATGCAGACACCCCAACACACGAAGAGGCACTGGCCCCATGAATGCAGTAACTCCTCCCCACATACACATACAGGTGCCCCGGACCACACTATCCATATCCCCAGCCCCAGTACCCTACCATCTCATTGGTGTTCAGTGGCCTCATCCCACCCCACCCACCCCTGCAGCACCGACAACCCATGACCCCTGTACCTGCCAGTCAGTGCTGCACCAAGTGACTGCCAGTGGTACAGCCCTCCTCACACCTAATCGGCCACCAGCCATCCAAGTGATGCTGGAAGCATGCTGCTTATATATAGGGGTGCACTCCCAGCATTACTTGGATGGCCGAGGCAGTGTGAGGAGGGCTGTGCCACTGGCCATCGCATGCTGTAGCACTGATGGGAAGGTACATGGTTTGGGGGGTTATTGGTGCCATGGGGGGTGAGAGGAGATCACTGAACATCAATGAGGGGGCGGTGGTGCTGGAATCAGGCAGTGTATGGGATGCTTTGCACTGCACCAGACAAGTCACATTCGGGCCCTTGTTGAGGGGGGGTTCAGGTACCTTGGGAATGGGGCACTGATGTAACATTGGGGAGGAGGGGCAGGTACCACCACTGCAGGACTGGGCACAGATGTGAACAGTTAAATCAAGATTGTTCAATGTGCCCAAGTTACCACAAAACATTTCAAATATTTATTATATGCAGTATACATATTATCAAATATTTTATTGTAATATTGTAATACACTGAGACACACATTACCAAAAGTTAAAAATAAAACCTTGTGTATCAAATATAATACAATAGTTAATTCTGTTTAAATGGTTGTTCGAAATTTGAATTGATCATTCTAGTCATT
Organism: Neoceratodus forsteri; assembly: GCA_016271365.2. Taxonomy (NCBI): domain Eukaryota; kingdom Metazoa; phylum Chordata; order Ceratodontiformes; family Ceratodontidae; genus Neoceratodus; species Neoceratodus forsteri. The sequence continues at coordinate 781,528,320 of CM057458.1, read as the reverse complement.
GCAGTACTAGAGAATGAAAAGCTGAGAAGAAAAATTCATGCACCATGATCAGGCTCATGGCAGTGTAAATGTCAGTGCCATGACATTTTTCAAGGAGGCAGCATAGCGCAGTGGTTTAAGGCTCCGAGCTACAAATCTGGAGATCTCGGTTTGAATCCCACAGCCCCACTTGCATAGTGTGTGACTATGAGCAAGTCACTTAATTTTCCTGTTCTCCCAGGTTGCACCTGTAAACAAACTTTCAGCTTAGTGTGTCTCTCTTGGTAAAAAAAAAAATAATAGAGAGTAATGTAGGCTATTGAAATGCAAACAGCCAATCAAAATGTAGCACTTCCAATATAATTTTTCTTTACTTTTTTTCATATAAACTTTGCCCGCTTCTGGTCTCTGGTTGCCATCTCTCTCGGGGATCCGAAGGTACTTGCTGACTCACCACGCGATGCCAGCTCTTGCATGCCCCTCTGTAGAGCAATGGTTTGTCCCCACCCCCACTGTGGAGTCAAGGGTAGGGAATGTATCCCTGCATTCTCACAGGTTTATCAAATGGGCAGTGTGATGAATGCCACAAGGGCCTGGATTACCATGGTCCTGTCACCTGTGGCTTCCAGGGCTGCACTTTTAACTCATTTCCACCCCACTGGAGGATGACAAGCATGTGTTCAGGTGTATTCACTCATGATGGCATGTGGTGCACAAACCAGCCATCATCTAGACCCTAACCTGCTTATCTCCATTGCTCTGCCACCCGTGGTCACCTAGGTGGCAGCAGTGCAGTGGAGGGCAGTGACCCATCCTTCCTTGAGGAGGACAGCATCCTCTGGGATGCTCAACCCTCCTCCCCCAGCTGATCCCTGATGCTTGGGGCTTGCTTATGAACCCAGGTCACTGGCATTATGAATGATAGCACTACCGCTGCACCACTGCGCCAGCTCCAAGACCATTTTTGCCATTTCTTTGTTGTAGTATGTTCAACTATCTGACAACAGTATTTCTCTGTTCTCTCACTACAAAGAAGTTCTCAGATCAATCAGCCCAGTGGTGTAGAGACCTGAGGCACCTCAGGCCTTACCTCTTACCATGCCGGTGACCCGGGGTCAGGAGCAAGCTTGGGTTGCTGGAGGTTGGTCAGGAGAGAGGATGGAGCATCCAATGACAGCTATCCTCTCCAGAGTGGGTGGTTGTGACTCCCTGCCACAGCGACTCCCAGTGGAGCTGGGGGTGCAACAGCCAGGGTCACATTGAATCTATGGGAAGACTGCGGGGCTGTCCATGGGTTGGGTCTGGGCGTGCCATTCCATGCTGGACATCATTGAATGTTCTCACCTCTGGGAGGAGCAGCATTCATGTTCATGGAAGGAGGAAAAACCAATGAGTGTGTACTGTGTACAGTAAGTGCTCATTGACAGTTCAATCGGAGGCTAGCCATGGTGGTGTGAGGAGGGCTGTGCCAGTCGCTGGCATGGGTCTGGTTGGGTGGGGGAGCAGGGTAGTGGTGCACTATCTGCCAGGGTGGGGAGCCATTAGACTACCTGTAAAATTATTTCTGTGGCTCAGAACAGCAATCAGGTAATGGGGGAGAAGGGAAGGATCATTGGACCAAAAGGAAAAGTAATTCTGTGGGTCAGCAGGGTGACCATGGAATAGGGGATGGGAAGGGACCACTGGATCACCAGGAAAAGTATTTCTGTGGATCAGGAGGGTGATCGGGGAACGAGGAGGGGGAAGGACCACTAAATTAACAGGGATTAGTAAATAAATACCGGAGAAGGGCTCAGGGCTGGGGAGGGACCACTAGACCACCAGGGCTTAGACACTAAGTATCGAGGATGGGATCAAGGCTAGGGAGGACCACTAGACCACCAAGGTGGATGTATATGCATATCGGGACAGGGATCAGGGCTTGGGTGGAGACCTGGTCCTGCACACTCTAGTTAGGCACACATATGCAGATGAGCCCATAATGGGCATGCAAATGGCCCTTTAGTGTCATGCATGTCCAATGGACTTATCTGCATGTTTGGGCTGAATATCACCCATGGGGGATGTGGTGCTCACTAGTGTTCACTGCACTTTACCCCCTATGAGCGGTCTTCAGTCCCACCTCGGTAGCACTGCACCAAACATGGTGACCACTTCCTGTGGGTCATGCAACCAGGGTCCGATATTCAAACAGATAGCACAGTCAATTTGGATTGAGCTACATGTTTGATTACAGTGCCAAAGATGTCTGGCCTTATTTGTTTAGTGAAGTGCACCTGTTTGTACGCACAGCCATCCGGTCTTGAAAATGGGACCCCTAGAATTTGTTCCTGGTACACCTTCAGACACTCGGAAATGACAAGTGATTGGTGGTTGTGGGAAATCCTGCCCCCTACTCCCCCCACTTGGCTCAACATGGCTATGCCTAGTAGGCACATTTATCCTTAAGAGTTTATTCCAGTTGGAAGGGCGCTCTTCTTGACCCAACATTCTGTCTCATACATTATTTACACTATTCAATCTGTTCTATTTTCAATACCCATTATACTGCTTCCCACTTGTACTAAATGTTCCTGTTATGGTTGGTACTCCAGTATTTTTCTTGTTGTTGAAGACAGCTATTAGAGGGTTGCAAAATTGTAACTAGTTTAGAGGGAAGGGATTTTGGCTTTTCATCTGTTTTTTAATATGGGATTAATAGGATTCTTTTTACCAGACAATGTGTCTCTGTACTTCAGAATTAGCCTTTAATCCATGGAATTTATGCTCCAGACAGGTTTAGAGAGCTAGAATGCCATCACTGATTTGTTGTATGTATTCATGCTTTATAACACAAAACCCAATAAAATATAAATTGAAAAAAATATATAGAATTTATTGGCAGAAAAGGACTGCTTAAGCCACCCAGACTGCCCAGATGTTCCCTGCATAATCTGTCTCCAAAGACTCTAACTGGTCTCCGATGACTCTCCCTCTTCCCTGCATATTTATTAATGTGCTCCATTCCTATTCCACACATGCGTGAAGCCTCCCACTTTTCTGCCTCTACCACTTCTGCCAGCAAACTGCTCCAGGTGTTTACCACCCTTTCAGTCAAGTAGTACTTCCTCGCATTACTGTTAAAGTCCCCCCCCCAGTGGCTTCATCACATGTCCCCTCCCCTGCTCCTGTTGCTCTTTCTCATTCAAAATAGACTCCCCTGCTACATCATGTTCATCCCTTTTATGAACTTGTAGGTCTCTATCATGTCCCCTCCCACTCTCCTCTCCTCCAGGATGTACATGATGAGATCCCTAAGTCTCTTCTAGTACAGCTTCTAATACAACTCCTGCACCATATTTAGTTGCCCTCCTCTGTAATCGTCCACTCTTTCTATGTCCATTCTGAGGTGCAGCCTCAAAACTGGACAAATTACTCCAGGGAGTCTCACCAGAGCAAATGGACCACCACCTGTCTCCTCCTGCTGGACCTTCCCCTCCTTGTGTGCTTCACGTACCACTAGCCCCTAGCCACTGCTTTGTCATACTTCCCTTCAACCTTGGGGTCATCAGTTATAATAACCTCAAGTTCCCTTTTCTGCTTAGTGGCTGTCAGTACCTCCCTTGTGCTATGCTCTGCTCCTGGATTCCTATGCCCTAGGTGCATGATTTTGCACTTTTTTGCATTGAACCCCAACTGCCATGCTTCTGACCATCCCTCAAGTTTTCCATGATCCCTATGCATTCTCTCAACCCCTCCTTCATGTCCACCCTAATGCAGATTTTGGTATCATCTTAAAAAAGGCATACCCTCCATTCCAGTTCTTCTGCAACGTCACTTATGAATGAATGCATTGAAGAGGACAGGTCCAGGTACTGAGCCCTGCGGCACCTGCTGGTCAATCTCTCATCATTACAGTGAGTGCCATTAACCAACCCCTTCTGTCCCTTACCCATATTTCAGATTCACCACTTTGGATCCCCCCAAGGCTGCTGAATTTCATAATTAATCTCCTGCGCTGCAGAGTGTTGAACCCTTTGTTAAAGTCCAGATAGGCCACATACCCTACTCTCTCCAATTTAGTTTCCTGGTCCCTCAGTCAAAAAATCAATCAAGTTCTTCTGGCAAGAATTCCCCCTATAAATCTATGCCGCTTGTGGTCTTGCAGCCCATTGGATTCAAAATACTCTACCAGTCTTTCCTTTATTAGGGTTTCCGGTAATTTCCCCACCACTGAAGAGAGACTTACTGGCATATAGTTGCTAGCCTACTCCCTGCGGTTGCCGTTATATAGAGTGACCACATTAGCTCTTCTCCAGTCCTCCAGAAACTCACCTGTTTCCTGTGAACTGTTGAATAAGGCTGTCAGTGGGGCAGTTAGCACCTCCCTGATTTCCTGTAGTACCCTTGGGTGGATCCCATCTGAACCATAGCTTTGTCCACCTTCAGAGAAGCTAGCTCCTTCAGGATTCTTTCCTCTGAAAATGGATTTGTGTCCACATAACCCCTACATTCCTGCTACTCCGTGGTGGCCCATTTCCTCCCCCTCACTGTGAAGACTGAGTTGAAGTACTTGTTCAAGATGGTAGCTTTTCTTGGTCATCTTCTGTGCAGTTCCCCTTCCACCCTCCTAATCCACACTATCCCACCCTTGCTTTCCTCTTCTCACTTATCTATTTGAAGAAAGTCTTATCCTCTTTAGTTATCCCTTTGACTATTCTTTCCTCTGTCTGCCCTTTGCTCCACTCACCATGTTTCCTGCTGCTTCCATTTTGTTTTACAAGGCACACGTCCCAGTCCACCTTCTGTGTTTCTTTCACCATCATGAATACCACTTTTTTCCTTCACCACCTTTGCCACATCTCTAGAAAACCACACCAGCCTATTTTTCTTTCTGCTTTTATTCACTTTTTCAGGCAATGGTTGGTTGCCTTAATGATACCCTCCCTCCACCTTCTTCCTCTCCTCACAGTCCCAGCAAAATTAGTCAGTTTATCTATATAATGGAATGTAATTACAGCCCTTCCTCCCACCCAAATGCACACATCACACATACACTTCCCAGCTCCCCAACTCATCCTTGTCCCTTAGACATATAGCAAACACTCCCACCCAACCACACTCTAGCATCCAACCTCTCTCCTTCCCCAAAAAGCACCATGAGAAAAGCCTCTTGTAGGGAATGAAGGATGGTACTGCTTCTGTACGCCACAGCCACACCTGGTAAATAAATACTTGTAAAAAAGAAAACCCTTCTACATTGTTCAGTGTGTTGCTGTTAAATATGAATAAATTAATGACGTACTCACCTATAGTAACACGTGACAAGCTTAGGGATGACTATGGGAACATTCTGGCAAGGGTAGTAACAATGGGGTATTCCAGAAGGGCCATGAAGTAATGAGTAGTCAGCTCCCCCAGAGGGTGGTCACGAGGGCGAAGGCTGAAGGTGCCCTCCCCAGAGCAACAAGCAGATGTTTCTATACCCCCTAATCGATATCGGTAGTCGACTCCCCCCGAGGGTGGTCATGAGGGCCAAGGCTGAAAGTGCCCTCCCTAGAGCAACAAGCAGATGTTTCAGCACCCCCAACTGATATCAGGTATACTACAAGGCACTGGGTTCTGGACAGAGCACGAGTCTCGATTGGGACAGTGAAAGAAAGAAGGACTGTTTTGGCACCATTTTCAAACTTAAACAGTCCGAGTCAGACTAACTGTTTTAATGTCACCAGTCAAATGCTGTTAGTTTATTTCCTAGGTTTTCTGGCTAAATACCTGTTGTTTAGTGCTTTTTAGCAGAGTACTTTAATTTACTTAAATTGATTATCTGTTCTGTCTGTCCTAGCTGAGCCTTTTAAATTCCAAGTTTACATGTTTACAGCCTGTATTCCTAGCTGAATTACTTCCTTTAATTTCTGGCATAATTCATTTGATTGTATTGCTCAGCAAGTGACTTTAATTCTTCTGCTATGCCTATAAATAGCAGAGTACCTTTTAAATTAATTCTCCACATTTTATAGCCTGCAATTAAGTACTCTCACAAAGCTTCCTGACTAAATTAATTTTACCTGCCTGCACTTGAAAAAAAAATCGTTAAGATTGTTTTGTTAGCTCTGCTCTGGAAAATGCAATTTTGTTTAGACTACACTGCCACGGTGAGCCACTCTTTGTTACCCTGTCCTCCAGCTATAAATTTAAATTCTTGAGGGTATTCAAACTAGGCTCCTCAGCTACAAAATCACACTGATGCTCAAACTGAATAGTTAATTCAAACCTGCTAAACAGGACAGCCTCCTCCCTCCGCTGCGTTACGAGCCAGGAACATTTTGTTTCATCCAGGCTGCAGAATCTCTTGCTGCAGGCTACCCCTCATTTCTTGTCCAGCCCCTCCTCCTTCTCTTAACTGTAATAATTATAGTTTCCTCTTGTCTCCACATTAGTCGGCTCCCCCCGAGGGTGGTAGTGAGGGCCAAGGCTGAAGGTACCCTCCCCAGAGCAATAAACAGACATTTCTGCACCCCCAACTGATATCAGGTATGCTACAAGGCACTGGATTCTGGACAGAGGTGTAAACCTTGATTGGAACAGTGGTTTGCTGCACCGCACCATCACAACTCTTGGTGAACTTCGCTGTATAATAGGCATCACATGATGGTCTAAAACCAATCAGCCTATTTTCTACTTGCAGATTATCTGCTCCTGCCACTAGTGGTCACTACCTTATCACAGATGTATCTCCCAGTTCTAAGCAATGCCACATGCTGCCTTTTCTTACAATAATCTCCCTTCTTGCTTCACTGGTGGAAACTCCACCATCATCTTACCCCAAACTGCGGTATGCCTGCTGGCATCCAGTACCCTGACTGCCCCAGAACCTCCCTCCACCACCTCTCATGCAGTTTCAATACCTGTGAAACACCTCCACTACCATTTTGCAGGCCCAGCCATTCTTCCACTGTCCTTCCATGCAGGTCTGTTAGCTCTAAAATTCCCCACACAGATGACCTCAATGCTTACCGAACAGACACCTGCTTCTTCTCTGCAAGCTTCCATAGGCCCAGTCCTTCACTAAACTTATGATAAACCTCCTGCTTCTCTTATCTGGAAATGTCAAGCCAAACCCCGGTCCAAACCCCACCCCAGGTCAAATCCCTCCTCCCTCCAACTCCCTAAGGGCCTAAAACTGGCTCACCTAAATATCTGCAGCCTTCTACATAAACTAATCCTGCTACAACCTCTAGCCTCATCCTTCCATCCTGACATTCTGATTATCTCTGAGACCTGGCTCAAACCTCATGTTAAGAATGCTGAAATCACAATTCCTGGCTACACAGTCATATAAGAAGATCACCCTGGATACAAATGAGGAGGAGGCGTAGTCAATATGTAGCATCCACATTTCAGTTCACCCAACCTATGCCCACGCAATCCATCAAAATCTTATTAGTGAAATTATCCCTCCACCACACTATACCCATATTCTTAACTGGATCCTACTGCTCACCAGATGCCACCACGCCCGACATCCTGGAACACCTTGGCAAACTAAAATCGCTAGCATTGGGGGATGAGCTTCATATCCTTGGGGACTTCAACTAGAACTGGCTCTCCAGTGTTAGCTCCAAGCTGTGCAGCCAAGTGGCCGCTCTCAGTCTGTCTCAAATGATTACCGAGGCCACACGCCTGAACCACAAATCTCTAAACCACTCTCTCCTTGATTGATCCCTCACCTCACACTCTCATTGCATATTAGCCTCTGGCCTCTTATCAGACTCCCTAAGTGATCATCACATGATCTACTCAGTAAGAAAAATCTTCAGGCCAACGGCATCTCCCCCCAAAACCATCCTGAACAGATCCTATAAATCCTTGAACCTCGCCTAACTTCTAAACGATCTGGCTAACACAGACTGATCAGGCATCCCCCGGGCTACCTCCATAGACTCCACCCTGGAATACTTCAAGACCAGGTTCCTCGCTGTCTGGAACTACTATGCCCCTCTTAGACAAGCTTGGGTGAGGCGTACTCATCTGCCTTGGATCACAGCTGACATTCTGGCCAAGCTCAGAGCCAGAGATCAGGCATGGAAATCCTTTAAGGTTTAAGGCTCTACCCACAGATCATCTAGAGTATTATACCCATAACACTCCTGCACGAGATTAATCCAGCAGGCAAAGCCAATTATTTCAAACCACCTTCTTCACGAACCTAAACCACCATGCTAAATTTATGCATGTGGTGAAATTGCTTTTCTCCCCACTGTCCTAGCCTCCAACCCTGCCTTAAACATGGAATACACACTACTGACCCTCTTGCTGTGGCCTCTGAATTCAACTCCTTTTCACAAGCTGCACATCGTCACTTCTGTCCTCCCTTCCACCTGTCTTCAGTCATCCGTCACCCCCCTCCACCCAAACCCAAACCCCTCCCCACGCCCCCACCTTCTCCTTCCAGCAGGTTACTCCATAAGCAGTATTAAATGTGCTGCGCACCCTAAACCTGTTAAAAGGTAAATGCCCTACTGGTCTAGACTCCAAAATGCTCTACTTGTCCAGCCACTGCAATTGCCTTCCCACTGGCTGCACTATTCAACCTCTCTTCTCTCTAGCTTCCATCTCTTCTGAGTGGAATCATGCTAATGTCATCCCACTCCCGAAAGGTGGTGACCCATTCATACCTGGTAACTGCTGCCCTATCTACCTCCTTTCCATACTGGAACACCTAGTCCTCTCACAACTCTTCTCCTTCCTTGTCTCCTCATCCTTTTCACATCTTACCAGTCTGGTTTAGGAAGTCACACTCCACCACCTCCTAAGGCTCACTGATTCCATTCATACTGGTATGGACAAGGGCCATATCACCTCAGCAATTTTGTCAACCTGGCAAAGGTGTTCAGCACTGTCTCTCACTCACTTTTCCTGTCCAAGTTCTCTCTAGCTGGTCTCTCCAGTGTGGTGACCAACTGATTCCACTTCTACCTGGCTGACAGATCCCAATCAGTCTGAACTGGTAACACCATCTCTGTCTCCCTCCCTGTCACTACTGGTGTGCCCCAAGGCTCTGTCCTTGGACTGCTTCTGTTTTCTATCTTCCTTAGCAATCTGTCCTCTGCCTGCCCTAACACATCCATTCAAATGTATGAAGATGACACGATGCTGTATACTTCCAGCCCCCATGACCATTGATGTGGAGACCAGACTTCAGCAGGACTTCAATAATGTTCAGCTCTGGTTCTGCACAAATCAGCTTTCCTTCAACACCAAGAAAACAGTCTCCATGACCTTCAGCGCCAGGCAGAGACTCTTGTGGCTCTCCTCCACCCCCATTTCCCACACCCTGGACAGGACATCTCTGGAGGCCTGCACCTCATTTAGATATCTTGGGATCTGCCTCGACCAGCACCTCGACTTTTCTGTACATATCAATGCCATCCACAGAAAGCTCCACCCCAGCTTGGGTGCTCTATAGTGGAATCGTGGTTGCATCCAGCTGCCGGCTCGTAATGCAATTGTACAGAAAATGATCCTCCCTATCTTTGACTGCAGGAATGTAGTCTACAGCGCCGCTCCCAAGTCCACCCTAGTCAGACTGGACCCACTCTTCCACTCCTTATGTCGCTTCACCCTTGACTGTCCTCCCACCACCCATCATTGCCTTCTCTACCAGACCCTGGGCTTCCCCTCTCTTCAGGACCGAAGACTATCCTACTGCACTCAGATCACAGCTAAATTCTGGACCTAGTCCCTGCCCACTTATCTCACTTCAGAATTATCTACCCCTACCCTTCCAGCATACTCACTGAGGAACAATGATGCCAGGCTCCTAACTGTACCACACATGTCCACCACTGCAGGCCAGACAGCCTTCAAATATCACATGCTTAAGCTGAGGCTCCCTCCCATGGGCATTTGGCATGCCTCCCCACCCAGCACCTCAACTCCCTACTCAAAGCACATTTCTCCTCCACCTGTTTATGTGTCTAATATACCTTCCACCCTTGGGCCAGTTCCTCCTATTGTGATTGTAATAAGTATGACTAAAGTGTTCTGAAATATATGTGTATCTTAGTTAGACTGTCTAATATGCCTTGCTGCTGCACTGTATTTTTGCACTACACTTTGTAACTTGTACTATGAATGCATTCTGTATTTTCTTTACTGTACTTTTGGACCCTTGTGTTTGATGCTTGTCCTTGTACCTCCACTCAATTGTATACTTCCCTCCCTCTCCCAGGACACATCTAAAATTGAGCAGTAGTCTGCTCAGTATGCCTTCCTGGTAAAACTTTTAAATTAATAAATAAGCTACCGTTCAGGTGAGCAACATTCCAATCTGTGGTGTATTCTGGTTTCTGATGCATTTTGATATCAAGTCACAATGCACCTCATATCTGTAACTGCCCCTGCTACAATGCCACTCCTTGTGATTGTTCCAGAGACATTTCCAGAATATAAATGAAATATGTTGTCTCATTTCCAGAGGCAGAAGGGGAAGTACCAGAATGGGGAGGGACTGCAAAAGGTCAGACAGGGTACACACACGTGCTTACGCACACAGGATGCAAACTGATGCATGTGTCATGCCTACAAACCATAATGTCAGAACTTAATCTGCCATTTGAACTGCCTACCAGGCTGCCACCAAAATGCCTGAAAACAAACTCAGGGAAGATCTTCAACTGGTAAGACTGGCTTCTTCTATTGGAGTGGTGGTGTTATGATATGGTTCAGTGTCAATCTGTGAAGCAAGCATGGTGTTAAGACTGAGCCTAGTTTGTGAAAGTGGAGACATTTCAGTATATATGTGTGAGAATGGAGGGAAGCACCCTAGTGGTGTGTGTGTGGTGGAGGTAGAAAGGAACTCACAGCATGTTAAGCTGCTGAAACTGCTGTGGCCTGCTAGAGATGATGCTGACAGATTCTTTATTACCTTACTATCTATGGTTGTATTGTACAACAGCAAACCATAACTGCAATACAACCTTACACATTACACAAATGCCAAGCCAAAGGAGCCATTGCTGTCTGCAATAAGCTCTTGTTTTGTACTGTGAAGAAGAAGAATCAGCATTTATATAGTGTTTTTGATACACATTGTATCCCAAAGCATTTTACAAGCAATGCTAGACTGGTTGTAAAGTGACTGAACTTGTAGGGGCAGCCATTTCACACATCAGCACCCTCACCCAGTCTTGGATAATTGCATGAACCATTTTTATAGGAAGGGGAATATTGGCCAGGATACTATGGAAAATCCCATACTCAGCGAAAAGTGCATTGACTTCTTTTACTTCCACCTGGACACCCACCCGGAATAGCACCAGGATGGGTAGAAGGAACCTCGGTTTAACATCTCATCTGAAGCATGGCACACTCCAACAGTACAGCACCCCCAATACTGCACTTAGGTGCCAGCATTTTAGGTATGAGCCCAATCCTGGTGTATGACTAGAACCCGCAACCTTCTAACCCCGAGGTGGATGTGCTATCAACTGAGCCATGCTGAATTCTGCAAACATTATTTCAAACCATGATTAACTAAAATGAACAAATTGTTTTAAGTGGAAATACCTAAAACTACAAGAAGGCAAATATTTGACATTGTCTGCAAACCTTATAGATTTCAGCCAGGTCATAGAGACAATGAAACATAGAATTTGTCATCACGTAAGGAATACTTATCCCACGTAGTCTCCCCATTTCTTCCCTGTCTATACTAATACCACAGACCCTACCTGATCTCTAGTTACCCCCCCCCCACTTCCTACAAAGATTTCCTTGTGCCTGTCATGAACTATCAGTCCATGACTGCTAAAGTTAAAAGTGAGCAAAAGCAGGGTTCTATAATATAGACTTTATCAGCCAAATCTAACTATGGGAGTTCAGTTGGACTTCCATAATATACTGTAGTATGGATGCAATCACTCAAGCCATTTAGTATTGAAAGCCTTAAAATCATCATCTTCTAGACTGTAAGTGTCTGCTTGTGGCAGCAAAACAGAATCTTGTTCTGCTGCTATTAAGCTGTAGTTTAATTTTAATCAATTTAAGGATTTTTTCTAACAAGAGACCTAAGGAAATATGACTGTATGAGGATTGTCTTTTGTGTTAGGCCTAGCATCTTTAGTCTGAGTACCATTCATATTAGTAGTGCCATTCACCTCAAGGATACTTTCCTTTATCGCTTGTCTTGTCAGTATTCTAAATACTTATGTCAATCAAGAAGGATTTTTCCTGCATCCAACCCAAAAGCTGTTGAAATAATTGGAGCACAAACACTATCAGGTCATCACCTTCTGCAGTCTCTGCAAGGCCAAGTAATCTTACATTCGTAGCCCTAAGGAATTCTCCACATGCTTGTCTATATCTTGAAGTAGTATTACAGTGCCTGCCAGAATACTATCACCAGCAGCTTCTGGGCCTGTATAATTGGTTATTTTTGGTTCCCTTTCACAATTTAGAGACTAGTTTTGTGTTACCTATCAACAAATATTGTCTTCCAGGGACCCTTACTTTGCCTTATACTATTTAGTAATTAGCTTCCAAATATTTGATCACAGCCCAAATAATCTTTTGTTAATATTACATCTACAGTATATATTATAGTATATATTATAGTGGCACGGTAGTGCCACTATAGTTAAGGTTGAGTAGGGTGCTCAGTGTTAAACCCCTAACTTTGCTCAACAATACCATATATTTGGCACTGTTTGATGAAATCAGCAGAAAATTTGCATGTGTTGTCTAGGAAGCAAGGTCTTGATCTGTGGAAAGTTTTGTGAAGGCAGCTGCTGAGGTTTCTGAGATCTGCATACAGTATGTCATTTTCTGTAAAGGTCATTTTTTATCCTATACTTAACTTGTTTTTTATTTTTTGCTCTCACAGCCTAAAGCCTGCCTGGAATGGAATTTTCCCCAAACTTGCAGAAACTAGCTGTTATGTCCTGAGGTAGTGCCTTTGAAAGGTCTTGTGAAAAATATAACATTGTTCCAGAGTTATAAGGCTTTAAAAGTTTTGTGTTTTCCCATTCTGAGCATATGCAGTTGCTTTTTGAGATAATGTTCTTATGTGACACCAACAATTCTGTGTTGCATGGCCCTTTTTGGTTTATCACCAATTGCTTCTAACAGAACAAAATATTTACTTTGTGTGAGATCAGCCATCCTGTTTTTCCACCTCAAACTAAAAACTAGTAAAATACATAAAATGCTATAATTTAAAAACAAATGCCAGCACTTAGCTAAACAGGAATAATTTAGTAAAATTCTGATGTTGGTTTGTTTTCTAGAAGCTGCCAGAAACATATTTTCTGGGCATCCAAAATCCTGGGTGTCCAGCTTAGCGAGAGAGTCATTTACTTACATTCTCTGAGAACAACATGACTTTCTTGACTTCTGCAGCCACAGTTGAAACTCATGTTGCAGGCTGCAGTGACAGCAGTGATCTGCCATTTCCTGGTGTATGGTGGTGCCTCCTCACATCCATCTCTTTGAGTATATTAGGTTTACCTGCTGTCTAGTGGCATCCCTCACCCTCTGATTGCAGATCCCATGTTCACATTATGTTTCCCAAATCCCTGGTGTCTAGTGGCATCCTCCACCCTCTGATTGCTGTCCCAATAATGATTTTAACTTTCCCTTGCAGTCCACATAATGATTTGATCTTTCCCTGGTGTCTAGTGGCAAACCCTTCCTTCTGATCACTGCACCTACAATATTTTGATCTTTACCTGGTATCTAGTGGCCCTTCACCCTCGAATCACCCTCCCATAATAATTTGATCTTTCCTGGTGTCTAGTGGCACCCCCACCCTCCAACTGCCATTCCTGTCTAAACTGTCCTTAATGGGTTTTAAATCTGCAAAATAAAAGTCCTTCACTGATCTGACCATCAACCCTCACCTCCCATTCATCACCCATCACCCCACACCCCCAGAACACCCTCACACACACCTGAACAAGTCACAGCATGAAGATCCTCTCTCTGATCGAAGACAGGTCTTACTGCTAGAATTTGGCATCAAAATATGGCAAAATGGCAAAGTTATTTGCAGACATTGGCATTTTATCATGCTCACTCATAACTTTGATAATTTTAAAAATTTTGACAGTAAATCTTCAGCATAGCCATTTTTTTACACCACCTCATGAACTGAGGTGTCATTTTTCAAATCCTGGCCAAAAATGTGTTTTCACACCTATGGCATGGAATGACGTTTTGGTGGAAATGTGACAATTTTCACTACCAGATTCATGAGGTGGGTTAATAAAAAGGCTATGCTGACAATTTGGTGTACAAATACAGTAAACTATCCAAGTTATGAGTAAACATTGTAGTACTTCAATGTTCACTCATAACGTCACTGATTTCCATTATTTTGACTCCAAACTTTCAACATAGCCATTTTTCCATGCTATCTCATAAACATGACGTGTCATTTTTAAAATTCCTGTATGAGATGTGTTTTCACTCTTCTGGCTTGAAATGACATTTTGGCCAATATACTATGTTTATGAGACAAATAATAAAATAACTATCTTAAAAATTGTGGTCAAAATTAAAAAAAAATATAAACTGTTAACAAACTTTATATGCAGTACCACTCTTTATTTATTTCATAATTCAGAAATAACCTTTGAGCAAATGCTCTTTTTCAAAGGTTCAATGTCAATTAACATACATGACAATACAACAATAAGTTACTGTAACAGGGTAACAAAACAAAATCATGAAGTCACATCGGAAGGACATTGGTGATGCAGTTACACAATTAGTAAATATTCAAGTACGGGGGACAACCAACTACACTAGATTCATAGAATCTGAGATACAGTTACAAAGGAACTAGAGATAAAAACAAAATACAAAGGCTATGCAACCAAGAGAACACTAGAAGTACAGGAACTTACAGGGCAGGGATGGAACAGCCCAGAGGCAGGCTTTGTCCAGGTTTAAAGGATGAGGAAAGGAGACAAGTTAGGTCAAAGTAGGTGAGGAACACGGGTGGGGGGGGGGTGGCTGAGCAGGAAGGCAGAGAGGTAGGTAGCTCAGATTGGGCCTGGGGGAAACAACAGTAAAAAGTAAGTGTAAGGCACAGGCAGAGATATCCTGTTAGAAGTAAGTGCAAGGACAAGGAAGAAGGTGGGGGAATGGAAATGGTGAGGGGCCAAACCCACCATCCACCATACAGTAGCTAGGGGTGCCTGAGCAGGGACTGTCCGGAGTACCTGCAAACACAGGAGAAAACAGTGGGGGAAAGATGGAGGGGAAGGATTGGGAGGGTGGCATGATTGGAAAGGAGGTTGAAGTAGGAGGGGAAAGTAACAGGGCAGTAGAGGTAGTGTTACCTGCAGGGGAAACCTCTGGTTTTAGGTGTGAGAAGAACAGGGGGGAGCAGAGTTGCTAAAACCTGCAGTAACCACTAATTTGAGAAGTGATCCATGAGACAGACATTGAGGTAGGGATGTGCTGAAAGTCCGCTGGGAGGGAGTTCCACAGATTAGGCATGCAAAATTTGAAGGCTGACTGGCCTACGGTGGTGGACATGTGTGAGATAGATAAGAGTCTGGTAGCATTGTGTCTGAGTGAGTAAACTGGCAGGGGAGAGGCTGATAGTGCAGAAGAGAGATATGGGAGCAGGGTCTGGGACAAGAACTTGGCTGTGATGTGAGCAAAGTGTGTAGGCAGAGGTTCTACAGTGAGGGAAAGCACAGCAACTGGTATAGGATGCAGTGATGGGTGGAGTAGGGACAGTCTAGAGCAAAGTGACAGCAGGCGTGGAAGAGTGAGTCCAGTCTGGCCAGGGTGGACTTGGGAGTGGCACTGTAGACTATGTCACTTTAGTCTATAACTGGCAAGATAATTTTCTGTACCATAGCATGATGAGATGGCAGTGGATGCATCCACAATTGAGGTATAGGCACCCAGTCTGGGGTAAGTTTTTGTGGATGGCATCGATATGCACGGAAAAGTCAAGGCTGGTCTAGCCAGACCCCGAGATACCTAAAGGAGGAGCTGACCTCCAAAGTTGTCCCATTGAGGGTGTGGAAGGTAGGGATGAAGGGAGCCTTGAAAGTCTCTGCCTTGTGCTGAAGGTCATGGAGACATGTGAAGGATCTTTGGCCTTGGGATGTCAACCTGAAAGGGATCATGAGGGGACCAAGGTCCATGCACCTAGTCGGATAGAACTCATACAAAAATGAACCTGCACCAGGTAATCAGCTGCAAAAATAATTTATTCATAGCTGTAGTACATAAAACCGTGCAAACATATGCATTTCTAAAAGATCCCGACCAGGTTTCGCCCAAAATTGGCTTTCTCAGTCGGATAGCAAGATTGATTAATATGCATTATGTCTAAGATATTGGGAGGAGTCTTTCCAAGAAATGTTTTTTGCCCAGAAGACATGTTTGAAACTTTATCCTACAATGCAGGTTCAGCCAGTTAGTTAGCTCATAAAGTGTGCAAGTGTGAGCAAGGCTTTCCACACCTAGAGTGAGTCTACAGGCTTTGCTAAGGGCAGTCACAACTCACTTCAGTGCAGTTTCAGTTGCTGCTCATAGAAACATAGAACTTAATGGCAGATAAGGACCTCTTTGCACACACACAGTCTGCCCATTTCCCTACCTAATGAATAAGCTGCCGATTCTAGCTAACCAACAGCCTGCCTCTTCCAACCTCCACCCCCTAGAATTGCCTTATGTCTGTCCCATGCATTCTTGAATTCCACCACTGTTTTTAACTCCACAACCTCCTCAGGAAGGCTGTTCCATGCATCCACAACCCTCTCAGTGAAAAAATACTTCCTCATATTACCTCTGAGCAGTCCCCCCTCTAGCTTCAAATTGTGCCCCCTTGTTCTTGCACACCTCTTTTTCTGAAAGATGCTATCCGCTTGGACTTTGTTGATTCCCTTGAGGTATTTGAAAGTTTCTATCATGTCCCCCCTCTCCCTCCTCTTCTCAAGGCTATTCATATTAAGATCCTTAAGTCTCTCTTGATATGTCTTCTGGTGGAGACCCTGCACCATTTTGGTTGCCCTCCTCTGGACTGCCTCCATTCTGTCTACGTCTTTGCAGAGATTGGGTCTCCAGAACTGCATGCAGTACTCCAGATGGGGTCTCACCAGCTGTCTGTACAAAGGGATAGCAACTTCCTGTTTTCTACTGGTGATGTCTCTCCCTAAAATATATATATATGCTCCATAGACAACCAAGCCATAGTCTATGATAGACAGGACTAAGCTGGAAACTCTCAGCCTACTGGCTGTGGGTGTGAGATATTGTTTGTGTCAATAGAGGACACCAAGCTTGATGATGTCCACTTTCACCACCTGGGCAATATGCTGAACAAAAGAAAAAGTATCATCGATGGTGATCCAAGGTACTTAAATGATCAACCAATCAATACTTTATTTGTATAGCACCTTTCAAAATCAAGGCACTTTACATAATAAAACCACAGTAAACAAATAATGTTAAAAGCAATCAGTAATTAAAATTAAACAGGAAGGCCAAAGAAAATAAATATGTTTTAGCATAGATTTAAAACTACTAATGGTCAGGCATTCTCTCAACCGATGAGGTAGAGAATTCCACAAGGTTGGTGCTGCAAATTAAAAAGCACAAGCTCCAGATGTTTTAAGATGAACCCTGGGAATCTCTAGCAATCCCTTGTTGGTGGATCGGAGAGGGCAATTGGGGGAGTAGAAGTCAGGAGATCTTTCAGGTAGTGGGTCCCTGTTCATGTAGGGCATTAAAGGTAAGCAAGCCTACCTTATAGGTGATCTGCCACTGAACTGGTAGCCAGTGCAGTTCATGCAGCACAGGTGTAATGTGACTGGCCCTAGAAGTAACAGTCAACAGCCTGGCTGCAGCATTCTGCACCAGCTGCAAGCGGTGGATATCATCCCAGACAGCCCTAGGTAGAGGGTATTGCAGTAGTCAAGGCGGGTAGTGATGAAGGCATGGACCAATGTTGGAAAGTTGCCCTGTGGAATCAGGTGTTTCACCGGGCAATATTCCTCCAGACTCAGGTTAAGCCGTCATCAAAAATAATGCCCAGGTTGTGTACCCGATCTGAGGTAATGAGTTGACACCATCAAGCCACAGGCCTGACGTGCCCAACCCCAAAATGCGTTCCAGATCCACAACCAACACCTCTGTCTTATCTGTATTCAATCTCAACCAACTCAAGCTCATCCAATCTTTGATCTCGGAGAGGCAGCTATTTAGCACAGAGATCGCATCAACCTGTCCGGGTTCAAAGGATATATACAGCTGAGTATCATCTGCATAGCAGTGAAAACTCAAGCTGTATCACCTGATGATATCTCCCAATGGCAGCATATACACTGCGAACAACATGGGTGCCAATATGGAGCCCTGCGGCACTCCGCATGACAGGGGGAGGGCATCAGAGGAATAAATGCCAGTGACCACCCTCTGAGATCTGCCTACGAGGAAGGATCAAAACCATTTGAGGACTTTACCCAACAGTCCACAAAGGAAACGCAGGGTCTCCAAAAGCACCTCATGGTCCACAGTGTCAAAGGCTACTGAGAGATCAAGAAGGACTAAGATGGTTTGAGCCTTTCAATCTCTCGCCATTAGGAGATCATTTAATACCTGAACAAGGGAAGTCTCCATGCTATGCCTCTTCCTAAACCCAGACTGGAGAGTTTCATAGACATTATAAGTTAGAAGATGATTGTCCAGTTGCAATGCAACCACCTTCTCAATAACCTTCCCCACAAAGGGAAGGTTAGAGACAGGTCAGTAGTTAGCTGGGTCACTAGGACCCAAGGAGGGTTTTTTAATCAGCGATAAAATGACCTCGTCCTTTATTGGATCTGAAATTATTCCCCTCTCCAAGGATCTCCAAACAATTTCAGCTTGGATCGGGCAGATAGCATCTACGCATCCCACTAAAAGGGAGGTAGGGCCCGGATCCAAACTACAACAGATTGGGTGCAAAGTCTGGACAATCTTTACAATGTCCATGAATTCTGGTTGGCTAAAATCCATCCAGACAGACTGGATGCCCATCACTTCCCATCGACCTCTGCAGTCCCTCATGGAGAGAGCCAGGCTGATTCCAAAACCTGATGCTGGCAACCTTATCTGTGAAAACGAGCTAGCTCATCACACTTAATTTGTGAAAAGCTCTTCCAGACCAGAGACAGATTGATTGCACAATCTCTCACTGTTCGAAAAAGCTGAGCAAGTTGGTTCTATCCAGCAGAAATCTCCCTGGACAGGAACTCTGCCTTCTTATGGGAGATTTCTGATTGATAGCCTTTATAATGTTTCATCAATCTAAGCATGTTAGCACCCAGGCCAGACTTCCACCATGCTCTCTCCAGCCTTCAACCAACTCTCCTCAACTCCTTCAAGGCCCCATCATACCAAGGGGACCTTGGGCGAAGACTGAGTGGTCGAACACGAACAGGAGCAATCAAGGCCATGGCATCCCCCACTACCTTGTTATAGGCTACGATGAGATCCCCAGGGCCCCTGCTTTCACCCAGCAATCCTGATAGATCCAGCACCACCAACAGACCATCCAGGGTTACTCCCCTTAAAGAGCAGTACTGGACCATCTCTATAGGGGTAAGTCCATTGGGGGGCCCCAAAACTGAACGCTATGGTGTGATGATCAGACCAAATGACTGGTTTCACACCCAGATCATTGATCTCCATCCCCAGGAAGAACAGCAGATTCAGTGAGTGACCTCCTATGTGGGTAGAGGAGGTAATTACCTGTGTAAGGCCAAGCGTTGTCATTAGCTGGAGGAGATTTTGACCAAATTGCAAGAGTTCATCATCGACCCAGACATTGAAGTCCCCCAGAATTATCCATCTGGGGGACTCCAACACCATGTCGATGATGAAGTCTGCAATCTCCTGCAGGAATAAACGCACCTCACCTGGTGGACAGTAAGTGAGGAGTATCCTACAGCCTACACCCTACACCCTCGCCCATGATGCACTCAAAATATCTAACTATCCCCACTGGAACATCCACAAGGCCCAATTTGGTCTTAAAAAAGATGGCCACACCCCCACCACTATGATCCAACCTCAGGCAGTGAATCACCGAGAACCCAGCTGGAGCAGCAGAAGCCAATAATGGGTAATGGGTATACTTGTTCAAGGTTGACACTCTTATTATTGACAATAAACATGTAAGTACAATTTCTTAAGCTGGTGACTTGAGATCAGCATAGTTTTAGTCTTCTTATAATTAAGAAGAAGTTTATGAGAACAAAATTAATCCTCCAGCTGGTTAAAGGTGGCCTGTAATTCTTTTTGCAGCAGAGAGGGCTAGTTGCTGCTATTTAGGATGAAAGCATCATCCGCATACAAAATTATTTTACTATTACAGGCAGATGGGAGGTTATTCAGGAGTAAACTGAGGAGAAGTGGACCAAGAATGGATCCTTGAGGGCCACCTAGAGTAACATTCCTAGCGGATGAGGTTTCAGTCCTTATTTTGACACTCTGGGACCCAAGAGACAGATAGTCCTTGAACAAAGGGCTGCTTCTGGGGCCACCCCCAATGACATCAGCTGCTAAAGTAGGATTGGGTGATTAATGGTGTCAAAGGCTTTTGTGAAATCTATAAAATAGATCCCACAAACCTCCCTCCATCCATAGCTTTATGCACATAATCTGAGAATTCCACCAGGGCAGTAGCTGTACTGTAGTTCTCCAAGAATCTGTGCTGCTGTGGACATTGATGATCATACTTCTGTAGGTACTCAGTGATCTGATCTGCAACTATTCTCTCAAGTGCCTTTGACAGGGGATAAAATTAAAAGGTCGGTAGTTAGCAGTGCAGGAACAATCACAATTTTTGAATATGGAGTCACCAGAGACAATTTTCATATAGAAGGAAATACTGCCAGGAGAGAGACTTATTGAAGATTTCAGTAATGGGCGATAACTTCATTAATTCTTGACCCCAACGGGTATACTTTATGATCCCATGCTGGTGAGCTGAGTTCGGAGGTGAGCTCAGTGACCCAGCTGGAAGGGGTGAGGGTTGGGGAATGGGCCTCTTATGCAACACCTCCCCTAGCCAGGAAATGAAAGGTTCAGGGTTGTCCACACTGGTCTAGGTAGCATATAGTGAAGACAATTGTTGTCTTGGCTTTCAACCCTGGACCTCTGCACCTCTGGGTGGTAGACAGCCCTGTGAATTGGCAACTTGCTTGGGCCCTGCACTTCTGTGAGGTGGATGGAGTCTTCTCTTCATGCAGGTCTTCTGCATCTCTTCATACAGGTCCTGAATGAGGATACAATTCAAGTACCTCAGAAGGAAATTCTTTACAAAAATTTTGTTAATGCAGCAGTTAGGATAACTTAATGCCACAAAAACAGGGAAATGTGGCATTAGGGATTGCAACCTTAATGCCCCACCCCTAACTCCAAAGCAGCAAAGGAAATCAATATTAGGGTTTTGTGTCTCCAGAGTCTTGGCAAATCAATGGTAGGTCTTCCTTGAGGGTTGTTGCACTAATGTCCACCCGTTCCATGATCAAACAATGTCTCACATGATCTGTTTTCTTCATACATGGCACAGGGCTCTGTGTCAAGAAAGATACAACAAATTGTGTTGGCAACTTATGGCAAGACATGTTTCTTTACCTTTGAAGAGTTTATTATTATGAGGCAGTGGCTTGAAGCTGTACCTTGTGCTGAGGATTGGAGGTAAGAGCAAGGGGAAGGTGTAAGTATTAGGGATGACAACCCCTAAAGAAAAACCCACCACTGATTCACCAAAATCCTAATATGTTTTTCCTTTGCTGTTTTAGGGGAGTAGGGGGGTGCTAGGGTTGGAAACCCTAATGCCACATGTCCCCTACTTTGTGGCATTAAGTTACCCCAACTGGTGCATTAATGAAGTTTTTTTCAAGGAAAATATATATATAAATATTAAGAAAGAACAATTACACACCCAATAATGCAAAGCATCATGGAAAACATACAAATCCCCATGAGAGAATTTGGGTGGCTCAACTTTACAGAGGGTGTATGGTGTCAGAAGGCCTCACAGTACAATCAGCAAAGGCTAAGAACAGCAGGCACATACACGTGTTTCGTCCTCATTTGGACTCATCAGTGTGCCATATCTGTGTCTTGGCCCAGAGAGAGTAGACCAGCCACCCCTTAAGGGGTTGTTATACCCCTTAAGGGGTGGCTGCTTTCCTCCTGGGCTAAGACAGATATGCACACTTGCTGAGTCAAAATAACAAAAGCACGTATGTCTGCTGTCTTAGCTTTGCTGATTGCACTGGAGGGCCTTCAGAAACCATGCAACTCTGCCAAAGTTGAGCCAGTCCAAATTCTCTCATGGAGACTATACATGTTTCCATGATGCTTTGTATTATTGGGGTATGTGTAATTGTGTTTTCTTTAAAATTTGGCTGTATGGCCAATATCCTCCGGGATAATCCATGCCTCAGGACATTTGCTCTGGGGTTCTTTTGTAGTATATAAATATTATATATATATATATATATATATATATATATATTATATATATTTACACTGCACTTATATCCCTAAACCCCTTCAAATCAAGCCCTGATGGTCTCCACCTAGATAACTCCACATCTCGCACCTGCAATAACTGCCCCTTTACTTATATACTAAATCTCTGTCTCACTAAATCTGCTGTTCCTAAAGCCTGGAAATCTGCCAAGGTCCTTCTATACAAGGGTGGTGATCACTCATCCCCAGGAAACTAACGTCCCATTTGCTCCTCCCTCCCTTGCAAAGTCCAGAATCCCTCATTCTTCCAAAGCTCTCTGAGTGTCTCTCCTCTAACAACTCCCTATCACCTGTGTAATCAGGTTTTTGGAAACAACACTCCACTATCACCTCTCTGCTGTGTGTCACTGACTTCATCTTCACTGCGGTGGACCAAAGCCAAATCACTGCTGCTGTCTTCATTGACTGCAAAAGATTTTGATTCTGTCTCCCATCAACTCCTTCTTTAAAAGCTTCCTTCTTTCAGCCCTGCAAAACCCGCTGTTGACTGCTTCTATTCTTACCTCCACAATAGACAACAGTCAGTTCAATTGAATGCGCTCGGAGTATCTCAAGGCTCCATCTTAGGCCCCACATTGTTCAGTCTCTTCTTAAACACCCTTCCAGCTCTTGCTCAGGCAAGCTGCTATTATATGCCGACGATGCAGTCCTAGTCGCCTCCCACCCGATCCACTCACCCTCCAGAGCTCCCTGCAACTCTCCTTCAGCCAAGCTGAAAAATGGTTCCTCGACCATCGCCTGGTTCTGAACCTCAAGAAAACAAAATCTATGATCTTTGCCCACCAACAAAGTAACTCCAAAAATGCTCCCCTTTGCATCCTTCCCAGTACCCTTCACCCCCTTGAACAAGTATCCACATACAAATACCTGGGCATCACCTTCGACTCGGCGTTCTCCTTCCATGTCCATATCTGTGCCTTATCCTCTGCCATGAATGCCGGATTGGACTCCTCTATCGCCACAAGACTGCCTCCCCGAATTCGCCCTACGACTGGCAATCACTTCCTTCATACTGTCATTGGTTGACTATGGACTCCCCACCTATGCTGTCGCTGACCCCACTGCCCTCACCAAAATCCAGACCTCTATCAACAAAGCCTGCAGGCTCCTGACTGGTGCCCCAAGTAGAACTCACACGTGCCAACTCTACTCCACCACTAACATACTCAATCTCGAAGAACGTCTGCAATATCACACCTGCATACTAGCTAAAAAGTCTCTACTTGGGCTATGTCCCCCAGGTGTCACCGCACTGCCTCTACGGGCCTCCCACTCGGTCGACACCCGTAGGACTACCAAAGCCACCTTTCAGGTGCCTAGAGCCAGGACCTCACTCGGCCAAAGATCCTTTCATCACAGAGCACCGTCCTGGTATAACTCCCTCCCCACGCACATCACAAACACCTCTAAAATTGGTCAATTCAAAATCGCCCTTTGCAAACACCTCGTTAGCACCGGATGTGTGCCTATTATAGAGCCTACCGTGGAGTGCCTTTCAAACCGACCAGCTCCTACAGGATTAAGTATATAACAGTTTTCTCATTTAGCCTGTCCTCAATCTGTATACCACATGCTGTATCCTGCATGACCCTCTGGGACCCCAATGACTTATTGTTGTGTGCTCTTCTGCAAACCGCATATGTTTATTTGGCACTTTGAAGATTCTGTTTTGTATGCTGCATGTATTTCACCTGTACTGTTCTCCACTGTCTTTTCTCACAAGTTGATTGTTCCCCTTCCTGTGACGAGGTGCCTTTGTAAATGAGTCTCTGACTCAAAGGTTGTAAATCCGATATATGAAGTAAAATAAAAAAAAAATTAAAAAATTAGGTGACATGCTCTCTACTCCTCTTCCTATCCTGTCCAGGGTCCCTCAAGGCTTTATCCTTGGTCCCATCCTCTTCTCTCTCCCTTTATAAATTATCATCCCTTAGTCTGCCACTTCTTTAACATGCACATGTATGCAATTGACACTGTCAATTATGCTCTGGCCCTTCTCACAACAGTGCTCTCCCCAACCACCAAAACAATTTCAACAGAGTGCAGTCCTGGTTCCAATCAAGCCAGATAAAACTCAATGCCAAAAAAACAAGTTACCTTGATTTTGGATCCAGACAAGCTAGCTTCCCCCTGCCCCACCAGTGCTCACAACCCTAGATGGCTCATTCATTGAGATAGTCTCTGCCTTCAAATACCTAGGTGTCTGACTGGACAGTCACCTCAATTTCTCAACACATATCAAGACCATCTGCACCAAACTCTGGCCCAAACCAGCAGTCCTCTACCGCAACAAAGCTAGTCTCCCTCTCTCCACTTGACGTGAATTAGTGCTAAAAACTATTTTGCCAGTTTTGGATTATGCTGATGTTTTCAATGGTACTGCCACAACCTCTTCCCTCTCCAAATTAGATACTCTTATCAACTCCTTCTGCTGCCTTGCCACTGTCTACCCTCATCTTACCCATCACTGTCACCTTTATGCTCCACTATACCTTGCCCCTCTATCTCACAGAAAAACTGTCCACTGCACCTCCTTTATTGCTACATTTTGGTTCGGCTCACTTCCCCCAATCTCTCTTCCTGCCTTACTCCAGCCAAAGCCACAATCTATTGTCTTCGCCACAGAGACTCCCATACTTTCACCATCCCTTGTCCTCATTCTGCTGCAGGTTAGTATACCTTCTCATTCCATCTCCCATTCCTCTGGAACAACCTACCCTCTGATCTTCATCTTGCCTCCCTTTCTCATCCCTCAAAGACTCCTTAGACTCCTCCCTCCCCCAGTGCCCCAAATGTTCCTAACCCACCCTGCACCCCCATCCTGTGGCGTGTCTCCTCTTATCCCTACTCTGGTTTCCTCCTTAAGTCTCCCTTTCTGTGTTCACAGCTCTCTGTTGGCCTGAGCTGGTTACCCTCCTGATTTCTATCCCAGCCATGCTTGTTCCTAACCCCTACATAGGGCCTCAAAGTGCCAAGGATACAAATGATAGTAATGCTTATGTATTTCTTATGGAGTTTTTGCCTTATTTTATTCTTGCCTACCTTTGTATACACTGTGCCTATCCCATTCTATAATCGTGTATATCTTTGCAAATTTTTGTAATTTTCTTTAATTTACTTACATTGTAACTTTGTTCAACCTCTGTGATATTTCATCCAGAGTCGCTACCGAAATGAGCTTTATCTCAGTGGGCCTTTCCGTTGCCAATTTTAAATAAATAAACAAACTATATATCTATATCTATATCTATCTATATCTATATCTATCTATATATCTATATATATATATATATATATAGATATTATGGTAGCACAGTACTGCTACCATAGTTAGAGTTGAGTAGCACTTTTAAGGTCAAAGGGTGAAATTGTGCACCTTAATAACTTTGCCACTGTTCAATGGATTTACCTGAAATTTGGCAGGCACAGTTGGGCTTGTAGGTCTTGGGATCTGCCAACTTCCATTGCCAGTCGAATGTCTGTCGGGTTATTAAGCAACAACGAAAGCACAATTCAGCTTTTCTGTGAATTCTTTGCTCTTGCCTACAGGCTGCACTGTTTCTACGACCAGTCCGATAACTTCAGGGAATGTGCAGCCAGGGTCCCCAATGTGCCTTTTGAAGATTTCCTGAAAAAATATTGAATGGTTCAAAATTTATTTAAAAACAAGTTCCCATTATAAGTCAATGGGAAAAGTTAACAAACAGTTCAACACTTTCACAAATGCACTTTTTAGTGCTGCAAATGGCCCTAGTAGTGTTGCAAATCTACCATTTTTTTTTCAGTTACTGATCAGAAAAATGCTTGGCATTTAAAATTTGGACCCTCTAGAAACACAATTTTTTTTGTTGTTCACCTAGTCAAACCCTCAGAAAGCAAGCCATGTCTTTATTTTGGGTTAAACACCCCAGAAATATGTTTTCAAGTTTCTGGAAAAGTAGTGTCACAAAGTAGTGTTACACTTGCTACGCTTTCACAAAATTTTGCAAAAGCTTTTACAAATTGCGACACTACTTTTCCAGACTATGGCCAAAATGACAGGAGTTCTTTGCCACCCTGCTGCAAAACAATGGTTTGGTCTTTTGGGATCAAATTTGGAGGGAAGGCAGCCAACATCTCACAGATGTGCCTTTTGGTGGTTTGTTGAAAAAATATTGCATGCATGGCAGGTTATGGTACTCCGAAGTTGAAGTTTTTTCCCAAAGACTAACATGGTGGGCGTCGCCTTTTAAGGGCTCATATCTAAAATGGTACAAAATATGGAATTTTGTCATGACAATGTGTAGCCTATGGCTACACATTTATGAAACATAGCCAGGAAAATCTTGAATCATGTGAATTTTTTTTTTTTTCACGGCATACGGTTACTGAGATATAAGCAATTTAGTATTCCAACACCTCATTTTCGGCTCTATGGCCCATTATTATGCATACATTCTTTGTACACACTGGCCCAGATATTCAAACTGTGCCAGGCTGTGGTGCAAGCCTGGGCGCAGCGCAACTTGGCTGCGCAGGGGTGTTGACTGGGCGATATTCAAAGGAGCTGCGCCATGGCTCAGCATCATTGAATATTGAACTCTGGCCACCCGCAGTGCACATGGCGCAGTGGCACTGCACCAGCGCAAGTGGCCAGAGTGTATCAGGGGGATGCGCTAGTGCAAGTTCCATTGCACTAGGCACAACAACCGCAGTATTCAAAAGTGCACATGCAAATGGAGCCATAATGTATGCAAGGTGCAAATGGGGCCATTTGCATGTCATTATGGCCCCATTTGCATGCAGGTGTGCCGATCCCTGGCGACTTGCGCCTGGCGCCCTGCTAGGCAGCATCCATCAGGGACCGATGCCCCCTGCAGTGCGGCAATGTTCCCCACAGCCCGATCGTGGGCTTAAGTAAAATAAAGAAGAATCCTATATCCCTGGTGGTCCAGTGGACCGCTGTCAGCCCGATCGCGGGCTTCGGTAAAATATAATGATTCCTATATCCATGGTGGTCAGCGGACCCCTCCCCACCCACTCATCCCCACCGCCCGACCCCGGTCAGCGGCGGGCAGCAGCACCACCTGTCTGCCACCCCCACGCCTGCTGACGGAACATCAGCTGGTAGGGCTGTACGCTCATTGGTCCACAGCATGAGCCAATGGGCATACAGCCCTACCGATGGTTTTAGTCGGTGGGCGGTGGGGTGGCAGGCGGGTGGGGTGCTGCCACCCACCGCTGACTGGGGGGGAGCGGGGCGGTGGGGATCAGTGGGCAGATGGGGAGGGGTGTCTGCTGGACCACCAGGGATATAGGAATCATTATACTTTTACTGAAGCCTGTGATCGGGCTGACAGCGGTCCACTGGACCACCAGGGATATAGGATTCTCCTTTTATTTTACTTAAGCCCACGATTGGGCTGACAGTGGTCCACTGGACCACCAGGGAAAAGGAATCTTTATTATTTTACTGAAGCTTGCGATTGGGCTGACAGCAGTCAACTGGACCACCAGGGAAAAGGAATCTTTATTATTTTACTGAAGCCCACGGTCGGGCTGACAGCGGTCCACTGGACCACCAGGGATATCGGATTCTATTATTTCATACCAATGCCCACGATCGGGGGGGCGCCATCATGAAGGTGCTGCTGAAGCTCGAGTGGCCACGATGAGTGGCAGCAACTACCGTGTTGCACCCTGCAACGCGGCAGCTCACCATGGGTGGCCGCCATTGCGCCTTTTTTTTTTTTGGATCAACTTTGTGCGGCGCAAGTAGGGGTTGCTCATGCATGGCTCAGCACATCCCGGGCTGAATATTGGGATGTACAGAGTATGCATGGGCACACCCTCCCTACCTGCACACATTTCTGATGAGCTACGGCACATCGAGATTTGTGCCAGGTGCAATTCCTGTTTGAATATCACGCCGGGGCGCATCAGTGGGTTGCGCATGGTGCAACACTGTTGCATCATGCGCAACCCTTTTGAATATCTGGGCCACTGTGTTTTTCTATGCAGTTGTTGGGAAAAACAGGGTATGCGCTTCTGTTAATGTTACAGTTACTGTTTCCACTTGCGTTTACGTACTCGTTTGCATTACCATTCCCTTGCAAGTCACCGTGTGTGTTACACTTTGCGTTCTCGTTTGCGCTTGTGTTTGCGTTACTGTTACCATTTGCATTTCCACTACTGTTTGTGTTTGCATTTCGGTTTGCGTCGCCGTGTGCATTGTCATTAGTGTTTACGGCAACCCTTTCCTTTGCATTTGTGTTTGTCTTTCGTTTTGCATCTTTGTTGCTGTTACTGTTTTATTTGCATTTCCTATTGTGTTACTCTGTCCATGTGCATTACGGTTTTGCGTTTCCATATGTGCTTGCGTTTCCCTTTGTGTTTATGTTTCCTTTGGCATTATTGTTGCTGTTATCATTACCATTTGCATTTACAATTGTGGTAACGTGACCGTGCACGTTATGGTTTGTGTTTATGTACGTGTTCACATTCGCATTCATGTTTCTCTTTCCTTTGGCATAATTGTTCATGTTAACTTTACCATTTGCATTTACAATTGCAGTACCGTGCCTGTGCGCATTACGGTTCATGTTTATGTGCGTGATTCCATTCGCATTTTTGTTTCTGTTACATTTGGAGTTCTTGTTGTTGTAACACTTAACATTTGCATTTACAGTACCACTGCCATCACTGTGCAGATTACCAGTTGCATTTTCATATGCACTTCATTGTCCGTTTACATCACTGCTAGGTTCGGCGTTACTTTACACTTGCGTTTCTATTAATGTTTGCTTTACCATTTACGTTTGCTTTGCCGTAATAAGTACTTACGCTTCGTTAAGCTTTGCAGTTCCTGTTACTATGTAAGAGGACATCACATGGTGGCTTCCATCATTTGGGCCTTTGGGCCCCACTCTCCCACCACCGCATTTCATTCACTATTTATCGTCCTCATTCTCAAAAAAAAGGGAAATTAGAGGCAAAAAAATCCATTTAATGCATTAGTTTGGGTTGTTCCACAGTGACAAAAGCATGAAAATTTGGTGTTAGGGTTGAAAGTCTCCCTTGGACCCCCCCAGTCCACCCCCCAACCGGCATCAGGGTGCACGCTGGGGTCATCGGTCCTAACTCTCAGACCATTCTCCTATACCTCTGCTTCTTTACACATGTGATGGGGTGAGAGTTAGGTCGATGACCCCAACGCCGCACCCTGATGCTGGTTGGGGGTGGGCTGGGGGGTCTCAAGGGGCTTTCAACCCTAACACCAAATTTCTCACTTTTGTCGCTGTGAACAACCCTAACTGATGCATTAAATGGGTTTTTGCCTCCATAATCATCAAAATAGCATACATGGATGGGGTCCTTTCCCCATGGAAAAGGCCATCATTTATTTCCCTGTATGCCTGTGACTAATCTATCAATCAAAGGAATATTCTTGCACTAATCCATCAATTACAGCTATATATCTACACTAATAAATCAATTACAGCTATATAGCTGCACTAATTAAAGCTATATACAAACACTAATCAAACTGTTAAAAGTATAAACCTGCACTAATAAAAAGTACACAGCTGCACTACATTAAACTCTATGGGATACCAGTAATAACACAGGATTTGGAAGCTTGCCAAAATGACTAACAAGTTGCAAAATATCTGAAAAAAGAGACTTACTGTACACAAAATCCTCCCAAACCCAGAAATCTCCCAAACATCTACCTTCACTCACTAGATACCATTCTCTCTTTGCTGCATGAGACCTTCAGGTGCCATAACGTGACTGCAAATGCAATTTCCATAACAATAGCAATCCTAATTTATTATTTTCAACAAACAATAGGTAAGGGTGGAACAATCGGAAGCATACCCATCTTGAGGGCTAATTAGATCATTAAAGCCACTAGTCCTTCTGGCTCTTGTCCTTATGGTCCTAATTAGCCCACTCAGTGGATATACAGGGATAACCTCTGGTGTCTGGCTAGAAATTCTGGCAACCCCACTGAATGGCAAAATTACCAGGCAGCAAGAAACAAGTGCACCTTGCTCATTCAGCAAGCCAAGGCAGCACATTACAAAGAGAAACTAAGCAACATTTGGGATATGGTAGACACTTCTGGGACAACATCAAAGACCTGCTTGGAAAGGAAGACAGGAGACATCCCACAATCCTCAACATTAATGGAACTCATACCACTGACCTGCATATCATAGTCAAATCCTTTAACCTGTTTTTCTCTGATCTTAGTGCTGTCATGCCACCAGATTATTTAAATAGCCCAGAACCTCCCCCTCCACAAGACCAACATAGCCCCTCCTATCCAAAATTCTATTTTAAACAGGTCACAATTAGTGAAGTCAGAACCTACATACATGAGGTGTTCAGGAAAACAAGGCTAGGTAGCAATGGTTTAGACATGAAGCTTGTGGTGGTAGCACTTGAAAGCTACTGAGACCAATTATTAGGCTCTTTAATAAATCCCTTGCCCAGGTGACGTTCCCTCTGACCTGGAAGTAAGCCCTGGTCACCCCAGTTTTAAAAAGTGGGGATCAGTGCAACACTGCTAACTATAGGCCGATCTCCATCCTCTCTCTAAAGCCCTAGATGAAGATTATGGTGAACCAGGTTACTGAGTGCCTCCATAAGTATGGACTCCAATACCTGCAATATCATGGATTTCACAGGAACCATAGCATGGCTACTGCCCTTGTGGAGTTCTCTGACTAAGTGCAAAAGGCCATGGGTGGGAGCCATTTGGTGGGATCTATATTAGTAGATCTCACCAAAGCATTTCACACTGTCAATCACTGCATCCTTCTTACTGACCTACTAAACTTGGGGCTATCACCTGAAGAGGTCCACTAGTTCCAGAATACTTATCCCACAGAAAACAGTGTCAAAATTGGGACAGCCATATTTTCCTTAAGGGAAATTACACTAGGGGTCCCCCAAGGGTCAATATTGGGGCTTCTTCTATTGAGACTATTTATAAATAAACTCCCTGAAGCTTGTAAGAACAAGAACATCCTGTATGCAGATGATGTTGCCATTCTGTGTAGCAGCAAACAGCATATGGCCCTGCAAGCAGAGCTTCAGAGCTGATTCAATGGGATG
This sequence comes from Neoceratodus forsteri, assembly GCA_016271365.2. Taxonomy (NCBI): domain Eukaryota; kingdom Metazoa; phylum Chordata; order Ceratodontiformes; family Ceratodontidae; genus Neoceratodus; species Neoceratodus forsteri. The sequence continues at coordinate 781,496,700 of CM057458.1, read as the reverse complement.
GATGATTGGCTCTGTAAAAAAAAGCTGCTCCTCAATCACAAAAAGTCACAGATGATGAGCATCTCTAGTCCCCAGCACAAGAAAACCCTCCCTGCCCTTACTATCACCAATAGCAAGGCTGCCCCGCTGGAGCAGGTACACTGTTTTAAGTACCTAGAGGTTATTATCGATGACACCCTCTCCTTCATGCAGCACATCGATTGTGGTAAAAGCAGTAAATGCAAAGCTTGGTGTGCTCTATATGCACAGGCAATACCTCACACCATTAGCTCTTCATCTCTCAGTCTCCTCCTCAGTTCTGTCAGTCATTGACTATAGACTTGTGGTGTATGAGGCCACTTCAATACTGCACCTGCATGCATTGCAACGGCTCTTAACAAGGCATGTAGGCTAACACTGGGCAGACAACCTTACACACACATGCTTCCTCTTTGAGTAGACCAATTGGCTTAACCTATGTACATAATATTTTTGTATTATGTATATGAATTTTATGCTACTGTAACTTGACACTTTAAACAGGTGCACCTCGTGATAAGGGCATATATAGCACTAATGGTGGTATCACTGTAAAAAAAATTGTATCTACTACTACTACCCAACATAATAAAATACCAAACCTGCCCATTAGGCAAGAAATCACTACTAGGCATAGCGGCTCTGTTCCTCAGTGGCTTGCTGCTTGCCTGTAGATCTGGGTACCAGACCAGAGGCCACTACTGGGGCTCCCTAGTGGTCCCCTTCAGAAAAAACAACACTGGACAGCAGTCATTTGCATACCATGCTCCCTGTGACTTAATGAGATCCCAGCTCACCTACAGGCAAACTCAAGCCTACTTGCCTTTATGGCTGAGCTTAAACAGTACCTCTCTAGAAGCATGGCCTGTTGCTGTAGGCAGGGATTGCTTTCCCAGCCCTGGACGTTTTAAGACACAATCACCTGGCTAACCTACATGGATCAAGTCACCTCCCACCCTTTTTAACAAAGCCCCCACAGGCGCTGCCCACTTCCCAGATCCCCCCTTCCCCAACTCTCTGCATCAGTTCCACTATGTAGCTAGATCTAGCTCCTTGGCTACTGAAGATTATACCTTTGTGCCTAGCTTTTGGCTGCTGTAAATTATGCCTGTGTACCTGACAATATTTGGCCTCGTCATATTTCTTTGTACTTACCACATAGCTTATGTCTCTGTTAGTAATGTTTCACCCTTGTAATTTGCTTACACTGGGGCTCCACCCTCCTTTATTTTCTTGTTCTCAATTGTTCACACTTTGCTGTACCTGACGTGGAACCTTTGTAAAAGAGTTTTTGCTCAAAGATAATGTCGAATCTTGAAATAAATAAATAAATATACATCCTTGTATACAACCCTTATACATTATTTATTTATATATAATATATGTATACCATGGGACTACATTTACATTTACATGGTACCAGGTCAATATGTTGTATGAATATACAAAAATTTGCCCGCAGATAAAAGCCTAGAGGTCTATCAAAGTCTATCGAGATGTGCAGCTAGCACCCACTGTTCTGCAGCTGCACCTCCCACCCTTCCCTTCATTGACCTCCCCTTTCCCTCTCCCAGACCCTTTTGAAGCAATCCACTGTTCTAGTGCATACCACTTCTCCCGGTAACACATTCCACCCAGCTACCACCCTGTCTGTAAAAAAGTGTCTCCTAATCTCCCTCCCTCCCTCCTGAACCTTCCTCCCTCCAGTCTTATATCATGGTCCCAGGTGTCCTTCCCCTCCCTTACTTTGAACCGACCCTCTGTACCTGTCTTGTTTATTCCTTTCATGTACTTAAAGGTTTCAATCATGTCCCCCCTGTCCCTCCTCTCCTCCAGAGTACATGTTCAACTCCCTAAGCCTTCTCTATTATGATAAGTCCCCTAGCCTCTTGATCATTTTTGTCAACCTGCGCTGCACCCCCTCCAGTAACTTAATGTCTGTCTTCAGATATGGGTGCCACTACTGCATGCAGTACTCTAGATGCGGTCTAACTAATGACCTATACAGTGACAGAATCACCTCCTCCTTCCTCTAGGATATACCCCTTGCAATGCAAACCCAGCATTTTGTTGGCCTTTGTAGCTGCCTTCTTACATTGTGCTGAGTTGTTCACTAATGCTGTAATGGGCACCCCATTGTATACACAACACATGAGGCAAACCGGGCAACAGTAACAGTGCATGGAAGAACAGCTTCAGGGTGCACAATGCTGCATGACACAAATAGTGTGGAGCAGTAGTGGTGATGCTGTAGCTGTTTCCCAGAAAGCACTGCTGCAGAGGGTAAGAGCTCTGCTGGAAGGGGGTCCACTGAGCAGCTGCCATGGCTTAGGAAGTAGAGTCATCAGCGCTGTATGACAATGAAGCAGCTGTGGACTGGGGTTCTAGTCCCGGTCCCAGATTAAGTTAGTTTATTTTTTTTTCTTGTCTTTACTTTTGTGTGGTTTGTGATGCCCCCCGGCCTGATTTCACCCTGTCCCCGAGTTGCTCCCCCAGAGCAGTTTATTTTATTCTGTGGGGTTCTAGGGGCGCAGCCTCCCATAATGGGGGTGGAGGTTCGGGATCAGGCACCCCCAAGTATTTTACTGTTATATTTATAGTTGCTGTTTTGACAGCACAGTATAGTGACATGCTGTTTTTGTGTGCAACAACATGACCCCATGTCCATTTACATAGATACATAGATAAATAGAAGGTGATGGCAGAAGGGGACCATAAGGTCCATCTAGTCTGCCCATGATTTGTAGTTTACTACTCCCCTCCCTGATTATTCATATGGGTAATGAGACCCCTATCCCTATGCCATGCTCGCTTGAAGCTCCCAATGGTTTTGGCCCCAACAACCTCCAGGGGCAGGCTATACCAAGTTTTGACCACTCAGTGAAAAAAAAAAATTCCTGATGTTTGTCCAAAACTTGCCCCCTCATAGCCTCTGATCATGCCCTCACATTCTATTTCCTTCTTTGAAGTGAAACGTTCTTGTGCCTGGACCTTGTTTATACCCTTAATTTATTTAAATTTCTCTATCAAGTTGCCCCTCTCCCTCCTCTGTTCCAGGGAGTACATGTTTAACTCCTTTAACCTGTCCTCATCTGTCCTCCGGTGCAATCCATGGATCATTTTTGTCACCCTCTTTTGCACTGTCTACAACCTATGTCCCTTCTGAGGTGCAGTCTCCAAAACTGTGCACCATACTCCAGATGGTGCCTGACCAATGCCTTGTACAGTGGCAAAACCACTTCCCCTCTCCCTGCTGATGCACTCCAGCATGTCACCAGCTATTAGAGCAGCCTTTTGCACTGTCTTCCCACCTTCAGCTTGTCTGTTATTATGATCCCCAGATCCTGCTCCTCACTAGTTTTGCTAGTCTTTACCCCCGGTAGTAGTCAGTTCTGGGGTTGCTCTTTACTAGGTGCATAATCTTGCACTTTTTTGTGTTGTAGTTCAGCTACCATTCAGAGGACCATTTTTCCAGTTTATATGTCCAACTTCATCCTCATCACTCCCTCTGTAGAGTCTACTCTGTTACGTATTTTGGTGTTGTCCACAAACAGACACACTTTACCCTCAAGCCCCTCTGCAATGTCAACTATGAATATGTTGAAAGTAAAGGTCCCAGAACAGAGCCCTGGGGCACTCTGCTGGTTACCTCATGTTCCGCAGATAATGCACCATTTACCTGCACCCTTTGCATCCTATCATGTAGCCAGTTTTCTACCCATCTTACTACCTCCTGTTCTACCCCCATGCACTTTAACTTTTTACCAGCCTTCTGTGTTGGATTGAGTCGAAGACCTTGCTAAAGTCAATGTAGACCACATCGATGGCCCCTCACTTATCTACTATGCAGCCCTGGTCACCCAGTCGAAGAACTCGATTAGGTTTGTTTGGCATGATCTGCCTGATGTGAGCCCGTGTTGTCCATGGTCATGTTGTCCACTGGACTCCAGGTATGTTATTATCCTCTGCTTTAGTAATGCTTCCATCACTTTCCCCACCACAGATGTAAGACTCACTGGACAGTAGTTTCTTCCTCCTCCCGGCTTTCAGATTTGTGCAGTGGAACCACTGTTGCCCTTCTTCAGTCATTGGGAACTTCTCCGCTCACCAGTGATTTGGTGAAGAATTCTTCTAGGAATGTTCTAGTTCTTTTCCATTTCCTTCAGGATTCTTCAATGCATGTTCTCTGGCCCATTGCCTTGTCCAGCTTCAGATTGTTTAGTGCTATCAGGACTTCCTTCCCTGTGAAGAACACTCAACCATTGTACCTGAGGGAGTTGTTCCTTTGTATCGCTGGACCATTTCTGTCTTTTTCCTCTGTCAATACTGAACTTAAGTACCTGTTTAGAACTTCTGCCTTTACACAACCCCCCTCCACTTCAGTTCCCTCTTCTGCCGTTAGCCTTACTATAGCCCCCTTAGTTTTCCTTCTTTCTTTTATGTACCTAAAGAAATTCTTGCCATCTTTCTTTACCCCTTCCACAGTTCTCTCCTTGGTCTGGGCTTTGACCTTCCTTATCACTTTTCCTGCTTCCTTCATTTTCTGTTTGTATGTTTCTTTATCTTCTTCCTTATTTGTTGCTTTGCACTTCTTGTAGGCTATCATTTTCTCCTTCACAATGTTTGCCACCTCCTTGGGGTACCACAGTGGATTTTGTTCCTCTTTGCTTTACTTATTTTTCTGGTGTATTTGTTCATGACTGTCTCAACAGCTCCTTTGATGCTATCCCACATTTCTTCTACATTCACTCCCTTCCTATCCTTTAGGATTTCTGCTATTTTGTACCTCATTTCTTGGAGGTCTGTTGTTCTGAAATCCAGTACCTTAATGTTGGAGTGCGTACTTTCTTTTCTAGTGTTAATTTGGAATCCGATCATACAGTGATAGCTATTTTCCAGTAGAGATGCAGAAAAATGTAATTTCGCCAGAGAAATTGTGGCAAAATTGTGAATTTTGCTGGGTGAACTATTTAATGAAAATTTGCACATTCTGCAAAAAATTTTGAAAGTGCGAAATTCCACATTTCATGGGCAAAATTCCTTATTTTGCCAGCAGAATTTCACATTTTGCAACTGAGAAAATATTTTGCAAAATGCGTGAATTTAACAAAATATTTCACATAACTAAATTTGAGGATTTCACCCATCTCTATTTCCCAAATGGTTCCCTACTGTTAAATTTTTAACCCTCTGTTTGTGAGGACCAGGTCTAGGATGGCTTCTCACCTTATTGTGACCTCCATGAGTTGCCTTAGATCTTCTCCCTGCAGGGTCATGAAGAGGTCCCTACTTTTTTTGGCTGTGGACAGAGCCTACAGCATATCACTTTAGCTTGAAAAAGGGTTTCTGTGGAACACATATTTTTAGTAGTTTTCAGTGTATCTTTCTATAACACTACAAATCCCTATAGAAGTTAAAAAAATACTCCCTTCTTTCTGTTTAGAATGATGGTCACAGAACTCAAAGCTGATTTTCCCTGAGAACAAATGTGCACACCTTCCAAACAAATCTAAATATCTTTAAAACAATTCAAGGTGCACAAAAACAACCAGCGTGGAAGTTGTTCAGGGCAAAAAGATCTCTCACATGAGGGTAGTCAATAGTCTGGATTCTTTATATTTTGTAAAATATGGTCTTCCAAACCACCTATTTTTTTTTTCCTCTGAACACATTAGGAGTCATGACAAACAAATGTAAATATCTTGGAATGTATACAAGTTACCAAATATACTAGCAACATGAAAGTTGTTCAGGACAACATGACCTTTCAAATGAGGGTAGCCACTAATCTGAATTCATTAGATTAGTTTCAATATAGCCATCCAAAAGGTGAAAATTGAGAAGAAAAATGAAAATTCAGGTAATCTGATGGCCATAGTTTAAAAAATATAGTTAGTGCAGTTTAATGAATAAGCTCACTTGAAAGGTCATTTTGTCCTGAACAATTTTCATATTAATGGTTTATGCATAATTTGTATACTTTTAGAGACATTTATATTTGTTTGCTATAACTCCTATTGAACTTATAACAGCCTCATTTTTGTAAAGCACTATGCCACTTTAAGTGAAGTGAGACCAGACCATCTTGGCATGCCCAGTTTAACAGTAGATCATCATGACTTACTAGTACTTCAATGGATATCTTTAGTGCTTACCAGCTTGAAACAAAATGATCTGCTTATTGGGTAACATTAGATAGTTTCAAGATGGGATCATGTTAAACCTTTTCAGAACAAAAGCAGCAGCTTAATTTTAGTAATTATTAGCCAGCAATATCCTATTTATTAGATTTATATATGAAGCTGACACTGATCAGATAGGAGGAAGAAGGAAGACAGAGAAGAAAAGCGATGTCTGGCTGTAAAACCTTTAGGCATCTATGCTGCAACACAATTTTTTTTTCATTTATTATATCCTCTTTGTCAAATTCTATTTTTAAAATGCATTAAATGTACAGTTTACTAAATCTTGACCTTGGGATAACTCTTGACTGATTCTGAAATAAGTTTTAAGCCATTCCCTTTATGGGAGGTGAAGACCTGTGCAAGAGGCCAAGTGTTATTTTTTCATATTTTTTTTTTTACAATTTTCCACAGTAAAAGTGTGGAGAAATAGAAAAGTATGAACAACTAATCCTATGCATTTTCAACTCAAATAGAAGTTAATATTTGTGTAAAATCAGACCCAAAGTTTATGCAGCTTTGTTCAAAGTTATTTTATTCTAAATCTTACTGGACTGTTGAGTATTATTTTTCTTTTTTTTTTTTTTTATGAATTTTCAAAGTGAAAGTGTGGAGAAATACAAAAGTATGAACAACTAACTTCCTATGGATTTTCAGCTGGAGAGAAGTTAATATTTGCACAAAATCAAACCCAAAGTTTATACAGTTTTGTTCTAAAGTAATTTTATTCTAAATCTTATTGGACTATCAGTGAACTGAGCAAAGAAATCTTTAGACAAAACTAATTGAAGACTCCAGGATTGGGAGGTCATTAAAATTGCAAAAGGTCAAAGTATGAAACCATAAATAAACTCATTAAGACCATTCTTCTTAGTGTGTAATTATAATGAATTAAAGCCATTTGAATATAGACCTACAATTATACAACCATTGTGATACATATTTTTAGGATCTCACTGCTTCACTGCTTCAGCTCTTCAGCTCTTCAGTGTGCATGGATCAAACCAAAAGAGCCATAGAAAAAGTTTCAATCGTCCAAAAAAAAATACAATTGTATTTTATTATATTTGATTTAACCTGAAAATGCAAAATAGCAATAAGAGAAGTAAAACAATCAAGATGAGATTTCAGCATTATCCAACCATACATTGAAGCCGAGCCATAATAAAGACTTCAGTCTTCTTCAAAGCAATTATATTTTATTTTGATATATTTAATATTCTGTATCTAAGTAGTCACTACAAAAAGTGGGTGTTTGAAAATAGGCAAATGCAACCAGACACAGAAGGAAGTCAAAAGAGAATATTGGTTGCTGGGGCTAGTAACAAGTCGAAGGGCTTGCTAGACCACTCCAACAGGAGCCACCACCACACTACTGACTATTGGTGGGCACTGGTAGCAGAGGAGGAGGAGCTGGCCAAGTGCTGCAAGCAGTCAGCATAGGAGGAGGAGGAGGAGGTGGGTGGCAAGCTGCCTGCCATAGTCCAGCTCTTGTTTTAAATCTCTGGTGGTGCTTGAGTGGCTGTAGCAATCATCTGTGAATCAGCCCTCCATCTGCATGAATTAAGGGGACTCAGTTTAGCTGTCCTGTTGTATTCAATTAGGCTCAAACTCCATTACAGCAGCAGGTCTGACTGAAGCCCAGGACCCCAACTCTGCTACTTGTACAGGACTGACTGCTTGAGAGTGAGGGATCCTCTCTGCTTGCAGAGGAAGTGGGAGGGGTCATGGTTGGTGTTCATTTATCTGCTTGGGGCTGGCTGGGCTGGGAGGAGATCCTTTAAATGTAAGCATTTCATGTGTCTGAACTGTTGTGGATTGCATGTGTGTAGGCAGAGGTGGTATACAGGGCATTCAAGCCCCCCCAAAATTTACCTCAGAAAATTTCAAATTCCTGTATTTTATTTGCTGGTTGGCTCAGGCTCAGCTGTTAAAAAAACTCAGTGTTTCAGCAGTCTCCATAGTGGCTGGAGCTAGCTGCAACACAATGTGCATGCGAGGGACCATTGATGACCAGGGCAGATGGAGACATCATCAACTGAGAAAGCAGGAGATGCCTGGGGAAACAGACTAGTGAGCGTGCTGATGTGCTTCATCATCTGTACAGCACCAAGCAAGTTGTGGTGTCCTGTTGGCTGTTGTGGTGGTAGGGTAGGAATGTGTGCTGCTCTTCTCCAGCCTCAGTTAAACTGTGGGAGAACTTGAAGCATGGACTACTAGAGAAGGAACTGACTCATCCAGTGCCAAGCTGTGAGTGATGTGTGGTGTGTCTTCTTGATTGTGCTGGACACTGGCTGGATTGGTGGTGTGGTCTGAAGAGAAGACAGGAGAGGTCAAGGAAAATCTGCTCTGGCCAAATGGCCTGTAGTCCTGTCTTGGGAGATGAGTGACTGGTAAGGCAAGCAAGAGGAGGATAATCAGCAGAAAAGGTGAGCGAGGAAAAGAATAAAGATTGATTTGGGGGACTCCTCTCATTCAGAGAGGTGGTGAAGGTATTAGCACCATCTCCGAGGGCAACCCACTCATTACATCACAATCCCACTGATGTTCTGTCCAACTTGGAGCTTATCATGTGGAGTGGGAATAGGTATGGAAAGACAGATGCCTGACTGACATCTTTGCCTCTGGCTATTGCAGAGTGCTCCCATGTGCAAAGGTGGAATGGGGTTAGGAGTACTTGCAGAAGTGGGATGGTGCTAGAAGAGAGTGATGCAAATGTGTGGAAATGTCCCCATGTGTAGGAGTAGGATGGATGGGGATTAATGCTTCCATGTAGGGGCAGTGGGATGAATGGGTGGAATGCTCCCCATGTACAGAGCTGATGAAGTGGAGAAAGCTCCCCATGTGTGGAGGATGAATGGAGGGAGGAGTGCTCCCTATGTGCAGGAGGTGGGATGCAGTGGGAAGTGGTCTCCATGTGGGGAGGTGAAATGTAGTGGGAGAAGCACTGAAGGGTCAGGGGATGTGTGCTCACAATATATGGAGGTGGGATGAAGATGGAGTAATGATACATATGTGTGGAGATGGAATGGAGGAAAGAATGCTTTCCGTGTTCATGTTCAGGTTTATTGTGAAGGGATAAAATCCATTCAGTAAGCTCATTTGCAAGGAGGTCTCATGTGTAAGCAATGATAAATACATTGTGTGAGATTCAAAAGATAAGGACACATAATATGAATTAAAATACAGCAATTTTCTTTGCATAAGTATTTTCAATATGTACAATGTTGCATTCAGCAAGGACTGAGACCAAATATGATTACGTAGTACACTATGTCTACCATGTGGAAGAGGGCTGGAGAAGGAGAATTGCTCCCCATATGCAAAGGAGGCATGGAGGCAGAGGAGTGCTCCATATGCATGGAGGTGGGATGGGGGGAGGTCACTTAATGGCCACCATCCTAGACCCCACTCCAGCCTGTGTGTGAAACATTTTGGAATGGGCACAGTTTATGATGGGGCAGATGTGCAATCCACATCTCTTCTCTGGCTGCTGTAAACTATTGGGTTGATAGGTGGAGGTGCAAGAGGGGCACCAGTTACTCAGGAGTACCCACTGTATCCTACTCCCCCACCCACCCAGCAGAGTGGGAACAGTTGTGGAGGAGGCATACAAGATCCACATTTTTATATCTCAGTACTTCAGAGTGCTCTCCATGGGTAGAGCACATTAGGTGGGACAGCCTCTTGCTGAAGCAGAGTGCTCTTCAAGTGTAGAGGTGTGGCACAGGGTGAGGAAGTGCCAGTCACCCAAATCCCACTCCAACCTTCATGCTAGCTCTGGTGGAGTGGGGGCAAGAATGAAGGAGCAGATGTGCAACTTGCATCTCTATCCCTGTCTGCTGCATGGTGCTACCCTTGTGTGGAGATGGGATAGGGTGATGGGGCATCATTCTCCCAGAACCACCTGCCTGGAGCCCACCCAATGCCAGTGCCAACTTTCACGGAACTTGGATGGGTGAAGATGGAGATATGTGTGAACCACATCTGTCATTGGCTCTTGCAGAGTTCTCCTAGCGTGCAGGAGGTGGAATGGAAGGAGAAAATGCTTCACATGTGCAGAAATGCAAAAAGATGTGTTGGGGGCCATTGACCTCAGACCACCCAGTGGATCTGGACTGCAACCCCATTTCAACCCACCTGGAGCCCACCAGGCTAGATAGAAACAGGTGTGACATTGTAATTGTGCAAATCACATTTCTGTCTCTGGCTCGGGTAGCCAATGTGCAGTAGTGGGACAGTTGTGGAGGGGGCAACAATCACCAACTTCTGCCAGGACACAGTACACTACTTGCTTTGGGCTGCCCACCTGGAGGTCACCTTGTCACTGTGCCAATCTGTGTAGAGTGGAATGGGTGTGGAGGAGAAGATGAGTAATCTACATCAGCCTGTGGCTACTGCAGATTGTTCCAAATGTGCTGGTGTGAGCTGGAGGTGTAGGGGGCAGCGACTACCCAGGGGTGCCAATCCAGTGCCCACCTTACACTGTGCTAGTCAATGTGAAGGGGTAGATATGTGACCCACATATTTGTTTCTGGTTCTGTCTGGGTGCTCCTTTTGTGCAGTGGTGTAATAGATGCACAAGGTTCGATTTTCTCTCTCTCTCTCTCTCTCTCTCGTCTGCTCCCCCACTGTGAAGGAAAACTCTGCAACACTGCTCTCTGTCCAGGTCATGGCACACTTGTTGCCACTTTCTCTGCCTCTCTGTATGTACTGTCTGCTTCCACTGAGCTTCAGAAAGACAAACAGAGAGTCAGGCCAACAACAAGGTGCCAGAAGAGTGAGTGGAAATAAATGGATGGAAACCGAGCTGGGCACACACTGTACTCTACTTCTCTGTTTGGGTGGGGGTTGGCACCATCTCTGACTGGAACAGATTGTACCTGCACATACATGCCACACTGAATGCAGCTCTCGCTGTTGCTTTGTCTCTCTCTGGGGAGGGTGGGATGGGGTGGGGAGGGAGGAGGAGATACTGCTGAGGATAGGCCTCTCATTTAAATGAATGTTTGTTCAGGTGCAGGTCTGGGAGCCACTAGTCATCATGGTTATGATCTACATTGCACTGCCTCAATTTCACACTGCCAACATGTTGCTGCAATAGTGACAACCTTTCAGCCAGTGATCATACGAACATACGAAATTTTCCAGCAGATAAAGGTCTAGAGGTCTATCAAGTCTGCTCGAATGTGCAGTTAGCACCCCTTATTCTGCAGCTGCCCCTTCCTTCCACCCTTCCCCTTCATTGATGCTCCCCCTTGTCCTGTCCCATCCCCTTTTGAAGCAGTCCACTGTTCAATTAGATACCACTTCTGCAGGTAACGCATTCCACCCAGCCACCATCCTCTCTGTAAAACAAATGTCTCGTCTCCCTCCTGAACCTTCTTCCCTCCAGTCTCATACTGTATCATGGCCCCAGGTGTCCCTCCCCTCCCTTACTTTGAACAGCCCCTCTGCACCTGTCTTGTTTATTCCTTTCATGTACTTAAAGGTTTCAATTATGTCCCCCATGTCCCTCCTCTCCTCCAGCGAGTACGTGTTCAACTCCCTCATCCTCCTCTCATATGATAAGTACTCCAGCCCCTTGATCATCTTTGTCACCCTGTGCTACACCCCCCCCAGTAACTTAATGTCCCTCTTCAGATACGGGCGCTAGTACTGCACGCAGTACTCCAGGTGCGGTCTAACTAATGAACTATACAGTGGCAGAATCACCTCCTCCTTCCTCGAAGATATACCCCTTGCAATGCAACCCAGCATTTTGTTGGCCTTTGCAGCTGCCTTCCTACATTGTGCCAAGTTGTTCATTGACCCTGTAATGAGCACCCCCAGATCCTTTTCCTCCTCTGTCTGGGCTAGCTGGACTCCCCCCAACTGGTAACTCCTTCTTGGGTTCCTTATCCCAAAATACAGCACCTTGCACTTTTTGGCATTAAACCCCAGTTGCCAGGTATCTGACCAGGTTTCAAGCTTTGCCAGATCAACCTGAAACCCCTGTCATCCCCCTAAGTCATCCATCACTGCTTCTACCTTGGTATCATCAGCAAACAGACTGATCTTGCTCTTGATGTCCAATGATATATCTGCAATGAATATCCCAAACAACACTGGTCCCATCACCGAGCCCTGTGGGACACTGCTTGTCACTACCCTTGGATGTGAGATCTCCCCAACCACCACCACCTTCTGTTGCCTTCCATGAAGCCAGTTCCCTATCCATCTCATGAGCTTTGCACTCACCCCTGTGCCTACTAACTTTCTTCCCAGCCTTCCATGCAGCACCGAGTCAAATGACATACTAAAGTCCAGATACAGGACATGCACTGCATGGCCCCTGTCCAGTTGCCTAGTTACCCAGTCATAGAACTCCACCAGGTTGGTTTGGCAGGATCTGCCCAGAAAGCCATGCTGTCTGCTGTCCTGTAGTCCTTTGGCCTCTAGGAGGGCCACCAGCCTCTCCTTCAGGATAGTCTCCATTAGCTTACCCACAATGGATGTGAGGCTCACTGGTCTGTAGTTTCCCGGTTCATCCTTGGGGCCACTCTTGTGGAGGGGCACCACATGAGCCATCCTTCAGTCCTGAGGTACACACCTTGAATGTAGTGAGGTATTAAATAGGTCTGCCAAAGGCCCTGCAAGACCTCTGCCAGCTCCTTCAGTACCCTGAGTTGGATGCCATCTGGGCCTGGCGCCTTGTCCACGCTCAGTGACTTCAAACCCTCCCGAACTCTGCCCTCCATGATTTCCCCATCTGTCACCCCCCGTTTCTGTCATTTCTCCCCCTTGGGTGTCACCCCCCTCTTCTCTTTAGCAAATACTGAGCAGAAGTACTCATTTAGTGCTTCTGCCTTATCGCACCCTGCTTCCACCCAACCCCCCTCCTTCAAAATCCTTACAGCTCCTTTTCTCCCTGATGTACCTAAAGAATTCCTTCTCCCCCTTTGTAATGCCTTGTGCCAGCCTGAGTTCTGTAGATGCCTTGGCTCCCCTTACTGCCCTTGTCACCTCCTTCAATTCCATCAAGTACTCTTCCCTGTCCTTCCCCCTCCCTGTTTTCTTGTACTTCCTAAAGGCAGTTGTTTTCCGCCTTACCTTTTCCATGACCTCCTTTCTCAACCAACTCGGTTTCTTAGCCCTAGCCTTCTTGCTCTGGGCCTTGCAACAGGTTTTGGTTGCCTCCACTATCCCCAGCTTTATGAGCTCCCACCTCTGGTTAGTGTCCATACTAGATTGAATTCTGGCCAGGTACACTTTTACCATTTCTCCCTTCCTCCCAAAGTCAGCCTCCTGAAGTCCAGCACTCTTGTGCCAGATTCCACTCCTTTCTTGCCCATATCCAATGTGAGCCATACTGAGTGGTGGTCACTCCCTGACAGCGGTTCCTCCACTGTAAGTTCTCTCACAAAGTCCCCATTTGTCAGCACAAGGTCAAGGGTATTCCCTAACCTGGTTGGTTCACTGACCATTTTCAGCAGGAAGCTGTCCTGGAAGGCATCCAGCAGTACCTGCTCCCTTCTGTTCCTGGTTGTTGGGGTACTCCAGTCCACTCCTGGCATGTTGAAGTCCCCCACAATCACCACACTACCCTTCTCACAGGTCCTGCTGATCTGTCCCGCTAGTTTCCTGCCTAACTCCTCCGTCTGAGATGGCGGCCTGTACACCACTCCCATTCTAAGAATCCTATTCTTGGAATCCTGGATTTGCATCCAAAGTGACTCCGTACTACCCTCCTCCCATTCACACTTCAGTTCTTCCTTCACATATAGTGACACACCTCCTCCTTTCCCAATCACCCTGTCCCTGAAATAACCTGTACCCTGGTACAGACAAGTCCCAGTCATTGTATTGGGTGGCCCATGTTTCTGTGATGGCTGCGATGTCCACCTCCTCTGCCATGAGCACCTGTAACTCTGCAGTTTTCCTCCCAAGGCTGCTAGCATTAAGGGTAACCACCTCCCACCCTCCCCACAACCTGCCTTCCTTTACTAGCATCACCAGTAGTACTTGCCATTTGTCTTTTGTCACTGTTATGGGGGGTAAGCTCATGTGCTTTCCCAACCTGTGGTCTCTGCATGTCTCTTGCCCAACTGCCACCCCCACTCCTAGTTTAAATTTCCAACTTCCTCTATGTACTGCACCATCCTCTGTTTCAACACTTTCTTTCCCTCCTCACTCCAAGTGAAGTCTGTCCTTGGCATAGAGACTACTGTCCTCCCAGGTCCCTCCCACCCTCCCAACAGCCCATACCCTTTAGCACAACACCAGGTTCTTAGCCATCCATTAAATTCCTCTATTCTCAGCTTTCTTGTTGTGCTTGCCTTGGGCACTGGAAGTATCTCTGAAAAAGTTACTGATCTTCCTGCCCCCTCACATAATTGTCCTAGTTCCTCAAACCTCCTCTGGACTATATCTACTGTCTTGTCAGCCAGGTTGTTCATCTCAAGATGTATAATTAAATGAGGCTTGTCCCTACCCCTTCTAGCATATTTCAGAACAGATTGTCCCACCCTTTCCGCTGTCATTCCTGGCATGGTCTCCACCCAAATGCGACTATGCCTCTCCCCCTTACTACCCCACCTGACTCCTCTTAGTATTGAGTCCCCCAGCACTAAGATTCCACCCCTCTTACTCCCTGCTTGCTTCCATTCATCTCCCTCTCTTATTTCTGGCTCCTCCTCTTCTTCCTCCTGCACATTATTTCCCCCTTTTGCCCCTGTTGCAATTCTCCCAGCAGAACCCCCCCCCCGCTCCAGTTTGGTCCAGGCATTTATCAATTACTCCTCTAATTTCATCATTTCTCTCCTCCACCTTCTTCCTCTCTAGCAGTGCAAAACGATTTTTTGAAGACCCTTCACAAGTGCCCGCTCCCTCTCTCTTCATAGTAACCTGTTCTTTCATTTCCACTCCATGACTTTACTACTTCTTCGTCTCCCCTCACAAGTCCCTATCTCCTCCTTCCATTTGTATTTTGTCTCCTGACCTGGTTTCCCCAGCAATCATTCTTCCTGGCCTGGGCCCCTTCATCTCTGCTTCCCTTCTTCTGACCCTGTTCTCACCACTGTTGGCTTAAATCACCCTCCCTCATCTCCCCTTCTTCCTCCCTCCAGTATTGGCTAAACCCACCCCAATCTGCCTTGCCTGTCTTAGTTCCTCCTGCAGACCCTTGATCTCCCTTCTAAGTTTCTCTATGTGGTTGCACACTAAACATCCTCCCAATTTTAGAAAGATTGGTGCACCGCAGTTGTTGCAGCCTACCATCCTACCCATTGTTGTTGTTGCCCACGGCAACCCCCACCCTTCCAGATGCAGGATATCAAGCACTCCCCAAGTCTCCTCTCCCCCATCAGTGCAAAACATTCTTTTCTTAATTTCCTTACCCTTTTGTTGTACACGTTTAGATAGATTGAGCAACTGCTTTTTATATTCCTATCCTTCCTATCCACACTCAAAAAGAGACTTTAAGTAGCTATTGCACAACCTTATTCAAACTTCTACTCCTCCTTTCCACAATGCAATAGCAATGCAAAGTAGTAACAATGAATGCTACTAGATTTGCAGTTACTTCCCTTCCACTAAGATAGCATTCCCCTCTTCACTCGCTGCTGTTCCTTTCCTGGTTGTCTGCTTCTACTATGACAGGTGCGTATCCTTTGCTTGATTGAGGAAGTGATGTCAGAACCCCTGGTATAAAGGAAAGCATGGACCAGGGGTGGGTAGGATGAGGGTTGGGTGGGTGGGACCAGCCCAAACAATCAGGTGGCTGAGGGCCCTGATCAGACCATTAGCACCCTTCCCCACTATGCACTAAACTTTACAGCTAGTGAAGCCAGAAAAACAGGTTTCAAAATTCCAACAGCCCCAAACAATACCCTGCTAGCCCCTTTGAAGCAGTAAGAAAGAAAATAAATAACCTTCTACCAAGTAAAATCCACAAGAAACAATGTAAAAACAAGAAGAAGAAGCTACTGTACTGTAACAGATCTGATCCTGTTCCCTTCTGATTCCTTCTGAGAAGCCAAAGCAACTAACACCACACCTGATTCAGCTGCACCTCCCTAGCAGAGTGAGACCTGGCCAGACCATTAGCACCCTTCCCCCACTATGCATTAAACTTTGCAGCTAGTGAAGGCAGCAAAAATGAATCACAATTCTACTCAAAGCCCCCAAAATAGGTTTGCTACCAAAAGAAACTGGTCTCCAATTCAAAAAGCTTCACCAACAACACATCAAAATAGGGTAGTTACTAATCTCTCTCGTTCCACTTGCTCACCACATCTCAGCATGTTGCTGTCACTGTTTGAGGTTCTTTCTCTGCTCTGTCCCTTACAGTGGTGGCACTCAACACCTCTTTTGATCCTGCACTCTCTTTTGGGGGGGGGCAGCTGCCTCTCCTTCTCGGTGTCTATCCCTGCAGCTCGTGTCTCCCTCTCCCCACCATCCAGGGTTAAGCTACAGCTCTGCAGGCAGTGCTGCCTCACTTCTAAGCACTCTTGCTCCTTGTATTGTGTGGCAGGGTGGGGGGCACTGTGATGCAGCATGGAAACTAGGAGATCCATGCTGTGGGTCAGTGGGTACCATCACAGAGAGCAATGATCAGGCTGCACATTGTGGCACACATGAAGAACTGGAGGGAGAGGAGCTCAGGGACAAGAACATGCACTGTCATTCACACAGAGGCACAGACAAGTTCAATGTAAGCATCTGTCTGGGTAAGGATAAATAATATTTTTTTGTTCTTTACTGCTAAGACTGTTTACTGCTTATGGCCCAGAGAGTGGGGGTACAGTGTATGGCTAGGTACCTGGACATCTGCAGGATGGTTGGCGAGACAAGCAATAAGATCAGTATGGACATAAAAGAAAGGAATGAAGTGCACTCATTGAAGCACTTCATTTCTTTTAACTAGAGAACAGATTCCAGATGTGAAACTGTGACTAGTGTCACAGTCTGGTTGCATGCTTTTTGGCCTGCCAGGGACAAGCCCACTGTAGATTGCTATGCATTGGACTTGTCCTTGACACACCTCTGAAATGTTGTTCTACCACAAGATGTTTCTTGCACACATGCAAGGAAACATAAAAAACTATAAAGAATTTAGATCAGTAACTACCCTTATTTGAAAGGCATTTTTGTCCTGAATACAGAAATGTAAAATAATGCACTTGAGGCACAGAAATGTGAGGGCAGAGTACATGGGTGGAGTGGTATTGACAATTTGAGGCGCACATTCAAAAAAATAGCTTTTACATACAGTTGATTACTGTTCAACAATATTTTGCATCTATGACTTCCACTGTACATCTGATACAAACCTATAATGAAGCAGTGTCAGTGGCTCAGTAGGTAGCACACTCGCCTCTGAGGCCGGGAGATCAGAGGGCTGTGGGTTCAGTTCCCACATCTGGCACTTGGGTTAATATCCCAGTACTGACACTGTAATGCAGTATGAGAGGGGTGCTGCATTTCTGAGATGCCGTCTTTCGGATGAGACGTTAAACCGAGGTCCCATCTGCCTGGATTGGTGGTAGTTCAGGTGGATGTTAAAGATCCCATGGTACCTCATCGAAAGAGTAGGGAATTTCCCGGTGTCCTGGCCAAAATTTCCCTCATTCACTAAAAAAAAAAAAATACCACCAACAGCTTAATCTGGTTCAAGGTCAGTTGGCATTCATCTGTATTCCCTCCCGGTCGGTGCCTGAAAATAGGCAGGATTTGTCTAGTGCACTTACCCGGTCAACAAAAGCTAAAAAAAGTTCCTCACTTGAGGCAAAAATGGAAGTGGAGGCCATAACTGACTTCTTGTTTTTGTGTTAAAGGGATCAGTTTCTTTACAGAAAAAAACAATGAAAGCATCATTTCTAAAATGTGTGAGCGAGCATGGGGACCACTTTTTCCAGAGCATGCCACCACCGGCAGCTAGCACTTCAAGACTGCTATTACCCCCACATAATACAATCAGGGGAAAACCAGAAGTAGTCTACCAGCACTGAGATCAATATGGTTAAGACACATTTGCCAAAAATTACTGCTTAGAAAAGAATGAGAAAGTGACTGTGATTATGAGCAAGTCCCAGACCAGGGCCCCATATTCAAAGGAGATGCTAGGCACAACTTAGCACAATCCAGAGATGTGATGCACATCCCAACAAAAGTGTCAAAGTGCGATAGTGAGAGGGGAGATGGGGAGAGGCACAAATGCTAATGTGCCATGGCCCAAACAAAGGTGTGCGATGCAGGCAGAGGGGGCATTCCCATGAATGTGCCACGCTAGGGCATATTCATAGGGACTGTGCCCCGCTTGTGCCAGTAATGAGCCATGCACAGATAGGCCATGAAAAGTTGGCCTAAATTGACTGCCCACCCATAGGTAGGCTTCTGTAGTGCAGTCAGGTGCACAGCAGCCTGCCAGCCCTGTTAGTCCAGTGTAACCTCCCTCCTGACCTCTACCCCCAGTCATTGGGGCGACACTGCCTACTCTTGTTGCTATAGTGATGTGTGCCCCCCACCCTGCCTCTATCCCCATTGCTACAGCATCCAGACTCCCACCCTGCCCCGATCCCCATCCACAGCAAAAACGTAACACACCCTCCCTGCCCTGGTACCTGACTTCCATATTCCAAGACACATTAGCAATGTATTTCCATAGTGAAGTGGCCCCCCTCCCAGTCAGGATGGGAACCTGACCCTGCTTCTTCAACCTAACCACAGCTGACTTCTGGCTAAGCCCTCCACACACCACCATGACCTGCTGCCGACTGAACTGTCACAGCACTGTCCTGTACATAGTATGCACTTGTCCAATGAGTGCATACTATGTATTGTACAGTGCTGTGACAATTCAATCAGTAACTGGCTGTGGTAGTGCATGGGAGCTGAAGCAATCGCTGGCTCCAGATTAGGTTGGGGGGCAATTCGGCAGTCCCATCGAGGTGATCACTTCACTAGTAATACATGGCAGTGCGTCTTGGAGCATGGATATCAGGGACTGGGGAAGGAGAAGTAATATTCTGCTGCAGATGGGGACTGCATGTCAAGGTGGGGCTATGGATGCTGTGCCATGGCATCGGGCAGGTGGGGGTCTGTGGCCACAAATGTTGTTCGGGACAGGACGAGGCATGGGTGCAATACCATTGGAGCTTGAGCTGGAGGGATTCTGCCTGACTACTGAGGCAGTCAAGGGGTGACATTAGTGGTCCCATATGGTCCGGGCTGTGCGGGGTCCTGCCCAGTGCATTCTGCTGGTACAGCTATGCTAATGTGCTCATAATGAGCACTTATGGTGCTGATTACATCATGCATGAACAATGAGCTCATTTGCATATTCCAACTGAATATCGCCAATTGAGGAATGGTGCATCCAGGGATGCATCACGCATTATCCATTGGCGGTATTCAGGCCCGACCCTGGGTGTGCTGTTAGCATCATGTCGGCCGCCTGCCTTGTGTTGCTCTTCCAGGGTCCCATATTCAAACTGGATGCATGCTCTGTGCTGATTGCACCTCAATTTGAATATTACAGTGCCGACCAGTGCATTTATTTTGCGTACCACATTGTTATGCACGTGCAACGGCTGGCACTGAATATGTCCCCAGATCTCTGGTTTGTTAATAGACTTCTCCTAAGTCTGACTTGTACTGCTACATGGCCCAAGTTCCACGGATGTTATGCCATCATCATATTTGTATAACAGCACTGTGGAAGTGTGTTACTGGACCACTGTCTGATGTGCTGATACAGTACTCTGACAAAAGTTTCCAGTGATTCTGTTTATGCAGCCTTTCCCCTCCACAGGCCACATAAACATACCCACTTACCGGCACACTACATTTCTGTTCTGCAACTGCAGTACTGTGCAACATGGTGATGTTGATTTAAACTGTGCATGCATGACTATCATGCTTACATAATTATGTCAGCATCACCATTTTGTGCAGTGCTGACTACAGAGCAAACTTCACATGTGCGAGTATCACATGCGCAGTACTGTTAATTGCTGCAGTTTTTATTTATTTTATTTATTCCATCTCAAATTATAAAGTACCTTTGAGCGTCAAGCACCTCATTTCTGAAGGCTCCACATCAATGGGAGGGTTACAATCAGACAAAAGAAGCACAAACATACAAAATTTATACCTCAAACAGCATAATCTTAAACAATGGTAGACTACAATGCTCAAATGAGAGGGAAGAGGCCAGGAGGTAGGGAGGGTGAGGGAATATTAGAAGGTGAGGTAAAGGAAAGGAGAAGTGCTATATCTGGATAAAGTGGGAATGTAGCAGCCAGGGCCTTGTCAGTAATTGAGAAAAGGGGTGGTGGGAGGTGGAAGCATGGGGTAGGGGAGGAGGTGTTAGGGGGGTAAAGAGGTAGCAAGAACTGAAGAAGGTGTCATCCAGGAGGCCTGGCAAGTGCATAGAAGAGAGATCAGGGAGAGGAGTGAAGTGGTGGTGTAGGTAAAGCAATAGTGGGATTAGGTGTTGCAGTCACAAGTGCTTTCAGTTAAGAGATGCTGATGGAGCATTTGTTTGAATTGGGTAAGATTAGATAGCAAAGTCAATTGGTTGACTGATCATTAAACCTCAGAGGGGCTCTGTACTGAAAGGATCACTGGTACTGAGCAGTCCAACAACAAGGAACTAGAAAGAGGTCTGATTCTGAAGTTCGAGTGTGTTGAGTCGTGGGGGATTTGTTTAGCAGGCAACCAATGCCTGGTGGCATGAAACCATGGAGCACCTTTCTGGTAAGAAGGCATGCTTGGTATTTGATCCTGCCACTTAGCTGAAGTCAGCCAGATTGGGCATATAGCTCACAGGTGTAAGTGGGGTGATCAGCACCCGTAAGTAACCTACAGGCCTTGTTCAGAGCAACAGTGAGTCTTTTGAGTGATATGGCTGATGCAGCACTGTATATGACTAAGCCACAATCAATGATTGAGAGGACTGAACTGTGAACTGTGATCTTCAGTTCTTCTGGTGTCAGACTCCATCTGTGTCTATAGAGGAGCCCAATCCTGGTGTTGACATTTCTGGCAACATTTTCTATGTGAGACACATAGGTGAGGTGACTATCTAGGGTTAAACCTAGGTACTTGAAGAGGTTAATTTGTTCAAGAGAGTCTCCATGGTTATTTGCAACTGTGAGTGCATGTGACTTATACTTATTTTGGGAGGATGAAAACAACAAGCCTTTTGTTTTCTTGTAGTTTAGCACTAATTTGTGAGTATTAAACAATCTCTCTGCTTCTGTGAAACCTTGTTGAAGATTGTTTTCAAGTGTGTTGGGATCTGGGTGGCTAGTAAAGATGATGGTATCATCTGCGTAGAGGAGAGTATGCTGATTATAGGCAGATGGGAGGTTGTTCAGAAAAAAACTGAATAGTAGAGGCCCCAGGACTGAGCCTTGTGGTACAGCAGACCGAAGAGCCCTCTGTTCTGAGACTACATTGGATATCCTCACCCTCTGCAGGCTATCACTAAGGTAACTTCTGAACCATTTCTGTGTGTTTGGAGAAATACCAATTTTAAAGAGTTGGCCAAGAAGAAGTGTGTGATTCACAGTGTCAAAGGCCTTCATTAGATCAATAAAGGCTGCTCCTACAAGTTTGCCTTGGTCAATGGATTGTTGTATAAAGCTTGTGAATTCTAATAATGCTGTGGTAGTACTATGCCCCTTTCTAAAACCATGTTGTTGTGGGTACTGTATACAGTAAGTTTTGAGGTAAGTTACCAGCTGGTTGGCAACAATTCGCTCAAGCACCTTGGAAAGAGGAGGGAGAATAGATATTGGCCTATAGTTGCCATGTAGGGAACGATCACCAGCTTTATGTACTGGTGTTACCATGGCAGTTTTCCACTTATCCGGGAACTGTGACTGTGTAAGCAAAAGGTTTAGTATCTTGGTTATGGGTAGGAGAACTTCATCTAGGGTTAGGGCAATCAGCTTGAGGTCAAGTCCGTCACTATTGTGTCTTGTATTTCTTAGCGCCTTAGCTAGTAGTTTTCTGACCAGGTTGAATGTGACTTTTTTAAAGTAGAAAGGGGGGTGCTCAGGGCTCTTTCCTTGACAGCGACTTGTACAGTGGACTGTGTTATCATCCAAAAAATTTTGCGGGAGGACACAGCTCAGATTGGTAAAGGCATCTTTAAAAGTGTTTGCAATTTCAAGCGAGTCAACGGTGGTGCTACCATTAACGTTTAGCATTGTAGGTGATACCTTAGGATCTTTGCCACTGATGCCTTTTATATTAGACAAGAGCTTTCTGCTATCTCCCCAGATGTTGGTCAGCATCTTCCTGTGGTATTTGTGTTTCACCTGGTGAGTCACCCTCATGCCGTTGTTTCTAGCTGCTTTATAAGCTTGCGGGCCCTGTTGTTTATCAGTGGCTCTTGCGCAGTGCCAGAGATGGTCCCGTAGTTTCATGCTGGAAAGGAGCTCGGGTGTGATCCAGGGGTTCACAGTGCCATGGATCTTCATCTTTTTGAGAGGGGCATGTGTATCACAGGCAGTATTGAAAACTCTTATGAAGTGTCCCAGGGCTGCATTAATGTCACCAGTTGAGTCCAGCAGATTCCAGTCCTGGGCATGCAGTTGCTGTTTTAGGAGGTCCAGGTGATCATGTTTAAGTATCCTGTTGTATATAGTTTCGGGAGGGGGATATGGAATTTATTTGTCCAGCTGCAAGTGATTGGGGAGTGGTCACTGAGGGAGTCAGGGTGCACAGTTACATTAGAAAGGTGATCGGGTTGATTAGAAATTATCCAGTCAAGGGTGGTACTAGTCCCTGTTTTATAGTTTATTCTGGTAGGTGTATTGACAAGTTGAGTTAGGTGTAGAGTCATTAATGCCTCCTTTATAGAGTTACTTGCAGGTGACAGACAGTTTATGTTTAAATCACCCATGATGATTTTTTCCGTGAGGTGATTTTGTGAGTGGAGATTGTCCAGAAGACTTTGGAGACCTGTGGCCCGGTCTTTGGGTGGCATGTAGACTGATAGTACTGAGAGTGTTTTGTAGTGGGCCCACAGCAGCACTTTTATTGCCAACACTTGGGTGGCACCTCCAAGATCAATCGCTTTCACTGCGAGACCTTTTAGAGAGTTTTTTAGATACCGGGTGCATCCACCCCCACGTTTTGTCAGCCTATCCAGCCTGAAAATAGAGTACCCAGGTAGGGCAACTGCTGTGTCAGGTATTTTGGGGGTCAGCCAGGTCTCTACAATAGATAGTATATCAGGGTTGTGCTGTACCATCCAGACTTTAAGGATGTTGATTTTGCTCAATAGACTGCATACGTTAATTGTGCTCAAGTTAATGGTACCTTGTTTAGAACGAGCATTGCTTGTGGTTTGCGTATACAGACCTGGATTAGGGTGAATGTTTCCTGACATTAGGAGCAGCATTAGGGTAATCCTAAGAAGGATATCTCTTAGTGTCTTGGTGAGACGCTTAACCTTCCTGCTGATGCAGCAATGTTTTAGCCTTTTATTGCTTACAACAATGAGGATGGTGGGATCTGTTGGGACATAGCTGCGGGCATGCAATCCAACTGAATGCCAGTTAGTGATTAGGGGCTGGGTCATAAAAAGAGACCAGGGTCCTTTATTGATGCTGAAAAAGTTCCCAGGTGTACAACTCTTGCTGTAGTGTAGGTTGTTCCAAAGTTCCTTATGGAGAGGGATTACCCTGTTGTAGTTAGTCCTTCTGGGTAGGTAGGGCAAAGTTAATAGGATGAGAAGGAGGGAATGGCACTCATACAGAGTTTATGATTCATGGCCATAGTTACCTAGAGAGTGAGCTACCAGGAGCAAGTTGTTCTGTTTCTTTAATAGATCCAGGTACAAGAATAATGCTGGCTTGGTATTTAGCTAGCATCCAATGAGAAAGGTGGATTGAAACAGAGGAGGTACTTGCACATATTTAATGGCACCCGGGGTATTACTTACAGCTAACTCCAGTGCAGCAAAAGCACTGCATATTTCTTTCCATGCTCTTGCCACTCCTAAATGCTCTTCACAGCCGTATCGGTTCTGACGAGAGCTGCTTGTTGTTGCAGCTGTTTTTGCCGACCAGTCAATATCTGGTATGTTAAAATTCCCTACTATTATTACCTCACCTTTATCAGCTAGTTTTTGGATTGTCCCAAGGAATTCATTGTTCTCACTATCACTTTGCATGGGTGGCCTGTAGATGACCCCTATCCTGATGGTTTCCCTGATCCCAGTATCCATTGTCAGCCATAGTTCTTCCATGAGGCTGGGAGACCCTTGAATTTCTGTGGTTTTTATTTCCTCCTGACGTACAATGCTACCCCTTCCCCACCTTTTTCCCACTCGTATGTTTTCTGAAAAGAGAGTACCTTAGGATTGCTGTCTCCCAGCTGTGGTTCTCGGTGAACCAGATTTCTGTCACTGCCACCCAGTCCAGACCTTCCTCCGGCATGGTGACACACCATGAAGTCAGAAAAAGTTTGTTGTCTAGGCTTCTCTCATTTAGAACCATTGCCTTCCATACATGTTCCCCCTTTTTTGTAAGGATTTCAAAATCATTTAATTTCACTGATTTTCTGGGTTCCTCTGTGGAGTTCTGCAGTTTCTTAGCTCCACTGGTGTGTTGGGGAGAAGTGACTGGCACACTGGTTTCCATTTCAACACCATTTAGTTGATCTGGTTTGTTGGGCTCTCCTGGGGAGTTATGTAGTTCCTTAGATCATTTGGTGTGTTGAGGAGTGGTGACTGGTACATTGTTCTCTGTAGTGGGTGCTATCCCCAACTTTTAGTTTAATCGACTCACATAGACATAGAATTTCTGGCCAAGTGCCCTTACTCCTCCTTTGTGAGGTGCAGGCCATCATACCTAAAAACATCTCTCCCAGAAACTCTGCCAGTTCCTATGAAGCAGTATCCCATCTCTTGACACCATTCACTTAGCCATGAGTTTGGGTCCTTTATTTTGTCTGCTCTGAGTCAATTTGTGCTGTTGTCTTTTTCCCAGACTGGCAGACCTTCTGAGAAGGCCAATGTGGATGAAAGAGGGGTCAGTTTATGTTCTAGCTCTGTGAAGTGTTTTATGACCTCCTCCTTCATTTGGTTTGCCAGGTCATTTGTCAGGTGTATTACAATGTCTGAGGTTTTACCTCTCCATTTGGATGAGCTAAACTATGCAGCCTGTTGGAAGAAAACAGTTATTTTCAATGAAGACATAGCTACTGTGCAAATAATTGTTGAAATCATATTACTTGCACAGTAGCTATATTATTCACAGTTAGCCACAGCCTTTGCTTTTCATTTGGACTGGCTCACTGCAAGCATCACATCAAAAGTGACAATGTCACTTTAATCTTTGGGAAAGAAAGAAAAACTGTAAAAAGATCATTCATTTACATAACACAGCATGTTTTTTACCTACTATAGATGCACACAAAAGTGGTAACTCCCGTGGTATACATCAGAGATGCCATGAGGCAGCTCCAAATTTACATGGTATTTGGTTTGAAATGTTAGTGTTATTTCCATTGTGTACTCGTGGCTGTGCCACTCAAGCAAGTGTGCAATAATGCCAACATTCCAAACCAAATAGCATGCATACTTGAAGCTACCTCATGGTATAGTCCCCATGTATAGACAGTAGGTGTGAAAATAATTTTACCATGATAAACATCTTATTTTAATCAACCCAGATTAATGAGGCTGGCCACTGAGCATGCTCAGAAAATGTTTTCACTCTTTGTGGCCACAATGAGTATGCTCCAAAATTTATTCTGACATGGAAAGGTGCATTTCTGAGACTGCTCAATGACCCCTTCTTTTATTTTCCTCAGAATACCACTGGAAATAAGTTTTATGACTCAGTAGGCCTTACCTGGTAATACACTTTCAATAAATAAATAACATTTGAGATGCCATTTATTTATTTTCTGTTGATTATAAAGTAGTCTATGTAGTTTACATTACTTATTTACTTTGTAGCTTTTTAGCATGTCTATCACAAAACAGCACAAACACCTTTTGTATAATTCAGATATGACAATGGCTGACTTAATATCATTATTAGTTTCATTTGAGGGTACTGGTTTATTGCTATCTGACTTATGGCTTTACCACTCATGAGATATCAACAGACCAGCACCCTCTTATAAAGGTAATAATGATATCGTAAGTCAGCCAATGTCATATCCTATATCTACATATGTAAATGGCTAGATGCTGTATCTCTGTCTACAGTATCTATCTATCTATCTATCTATCTATCTATCTATCTATCTATCTATCTATCTAGTATAGTATCAGTAAAAAACTGTATTAATGCAACAGTCAGGGTTGATATCAAAGCAAAAAAAAAGTAGGGAAATGTGATGTTAGTGTTTCAAACCCTGACTCCTCTACCCAACCCCTGAAGAGAATGAGGGGTAGAGTCTTCCTTGCAGTTGACAATCATAACACTCTCCCCATTGCAGTAACAGAAATGCTGAGATGTGATGGAGACAGGTGTGTATGTTTCATGAGTGCATAGAATGGGGTGAGCATTATGATTGTCAACCGCAAGGAAGACTCTACCCTTTATACACTTCAGGGGTGGTGCAGGAGTGTTAGTCTTTGAGACCCTAACATCACATTTCCCTGCTTTTGTTGCTTTGATATCAACCTAACTGTTTCATTAACATATCATTTTACAAAGAATTTCCTAACTTTTTGAGATAGCATAATTGTCTCCTTATTTGCTTGTGGAGTGCATGGTCCTCAGGGCTATTTACTCCAAATCCTCCATAGATGTGCATATATATATGTTGCACTTCTATTTGTAGTTCAATAACAACTAAATTGACCTAATAGCCTTCTTATTTCCTGCCTCATGAACTTGGTAGAGAAAATTTTCAAATCTCCTACAAAACGACATTCTGCGCCACTGCAACAGCATTCCGCACCACAGGCAGGAAAAGACATTTTGGGCAAGATTTGAAAAATGATAACTGTCACATTCATGAGGTGGTGTAAACAAATGGATATCTTGAAAATTTGGGCTGAAAATATGTAAATTAGGAAAGTTACGAGCAACCGTAGCTAAATTTCAATGGATGCACATAATTTTACCATTTTTACATATTTTAACCCCAAATTTCAATCAAAGCCTTATTATGATTACTCCTCATGAGCAATGGCAGTACAATTGTTCAAATCCTGCACAAAACATGATTTCACCAACCAACCACAAAATCATCTTCGGGACGGTTTAGTGGAATTCCACCAACACAGTTCATGAGGCTGGTTCCCAAAAGGCTATGCAATATCTGAGCTGGTTTATTAATTGAGCTCAACATATGCAAAAATTGCAAGTTATATCACAAGACTGAAAACCACATTGAAATACTGTACATTAAAGCTGCAAACAAAAAATGATTTTCCCCTCACGAAAAAGGATGACTTCATATGAAAAAATATTTTTTTTATACCATGAGTCATGAAAAAGATTTTTAATTTTTAAAAAAATAACATTTTAAGGGCACTTCTCCAGTAAAAAGTGCAGAATCCAGCTAAGGGAGTGCCAATAAGCAAGATTCATGTGTTGGTCGCTCTCCAGAATGTCATTTTTGTGGCTTTTGAAATTTCAATTTTTACAAAAAACAGAAAATAAGAAGGTAGCAAATGAAAAAGGATTTTTCCTGCATGAAAAAAGATGATATCATATGAAAAAAAAATTATTTTTTTTGTGTCAAACGCCTATCTTGATGTGGTTACTGAGCATGCTCAGAACCAATTTTACAAAATTTAAAAGTTAAATAACTTTGGAATGGAGTAATATTTTTTCACTAAACCAGTAAAAGTTACATCTGTGGCCAACCCTTTTCTAGCCTGAACATTTCAGAACAAAATTCAACACACTTTGGGCACTATATGTGTCACCAGAAAACCCAGCAAAACCAATAGGAAAAAAAAATACATTTTTTAATTATCTATAACTTGGAATCTGCACATCAGACAAGAACAAAACTTATCACATTACACAGATGTACCACACAAGACCAACCATGCAGCATTTTGTAGTAAATCCTTTTAAAGATTGTGAAACTTTTAAAGTACAATAAGTGGATTTAACATTGAACTACCTGATCAACCCTAACTATAGGGGCACTATCATGCTTCTTTAATATATTCTCCGATTCCCTGATTTTTCAGAAGGATTGCTACTTACCCTATTTGATTAATGATTAACTTGCTAAAGTTATACATGATGATTATTAACCCTTAGGCTGCCTTAAGATTTAGAACGCATAGGTTTTTAGGACAAGATATTATGTTGGCGGCAGTCTAATCTAAATAGTCCATCATACTGTATCAATCAACCATGAGGAGGATATTTAACCCTTAGGCTGCTGAAGATTTAGAACTCATAGGTTTTTAGGACAAGATATTATGTCGGCGGCAGGCTAAGGGTTTTAATGGTAACATCCTGGTAAATTGGAGGCATTGCTTTAGAAAAGTGAAATATTATACAGTGGTAGTGCATACCAAAGAGTAAATCCATCATGGCAGAAACATGCTACAGATCACTGATAATGTTTGTATGTCCTGTAGTCCCATACTATTCTGAAGATCAACTAGCATGGTAACCATATAGGCTTTGATATGATGTGGCATGTACAGTACTGCATTGCTTAATGGTTGGTTGGGTAGTTGGTTGTATTTTGGTTTACTGCACTTAAATTTAATATACTCACATTATTAACACAAAATCCAATTTATAAACACAATAAGACATGATGAGGTGTTGGTTGTGCTGCCACAACCACACTTCCAGGGGCTGAAGACACTTGGACTACATCCTTGTGCCTTACTATGCCCCTCGATGTATGTTGGTGGCTGCACAACTAACATCCCATTACGTCTTGATGCTTATGTACATTAGCCAAAATAAGTGGTTGCTTTTAAATTAGAGTATAAAGTTACTGTACAGTCAAAGTGCAGTATCTGCGCTGGTTTACTAACCATCTATGCATGTTTTATGATAAGCAGTGTTGTGTGGTTCTGTATAGTAGAACAACATGGGGCTGACATTAGGGCTCAGGAAATATGACAGCTGCATCAAACAAAGTTCTTTTGTCTTTTTTTGACAAAGTATACTTTTCCTTTTTCATTGGTCCTTCTGCAATATGTTTATCATATCACAGCTGATCATGACCTGAGTCAGCCAGTCCATTATATTCTTCAGTTTCTCTAGCATCTGCACCTGTTCAGTAGTGCTCACCAGTGAACAGTTCTCATTTTGATTCAGAGTGGTTTGGAAATGCACCTGTGCCTTGAAGAAAAGTGAGTGGAGACAGTTCTGCACTACATAACTGCAATACTATGGTCTGGTGAGAAAGCACCAGCATGTTCAAATGTGTTAAGGTTGCATATGTAAAATAAAGAGGAATTAAAAACCTTTATGACCCCCCTTCTCAGGCATGTGGTTGCTGGAGAGGTACTGAATTTCAGGAGAGTGGATTTAACATAACACCATCTCTGCCCCCCTCCCCCCAGCACACAGAAATCCTCAGGCATTAAAAGTCTGAACAAGTAAAAACCTTTTCCAATTAGAGCAGTGCATGACCAGAAGTGACCTAACTGCTGAAGCATTCAGAAACCCTCTAGAATCTATGCATACCTGCTCATGAAGTGTTTTTTTGTGAGGGTGAGGGCAGAATGTCTGAACCAAGTGTCCATTCCAGCCCTAACTTACTATGATACTATATAAGGCCAGCACAAAATAAGGTTGTTTTTTTTGCAGTTTTCCTGATTTTGTGCTTGCTAAGTCTTTGATGGACAAATTAAATGCCTTCCAATCGGAATAATGTCAGGATTATGAGGGCCTTATAACACTCACCAATTAAGAGAACTGTAGTGTGTGGAATGGGATCTTTATATTGTGAGTCCCTCTTTCAGATTCTCTCTAAGTCTTTATACTGGGGACTATTCTCCAAGGGGTGGGACATATGCCAAAGGCACATATCCTGCCTGCATAGCTCCACACCTGTAGAATGATGCATGGTGACGTATTCACAGCCACCGTGTGGTCCCCTTCCACAGCCCCATCCCCCAGTACACAGGTGAAAGGGGGCCAGCCATGCATGGACAGTCATCCAATGAGATGCCTGGACTCAGTCTGCCACTGGATCCTTTGCACCATGCAGTGCCATGCTGTAGGGATGGTCATTAGGGCCACACACTTCATTAGGGCCACACACTTCAACACCATGCGAGTGCCCGGGCAGCCATCCCCTGCCCTTGCAGTGGTTCAGGAGGGCTGGGGCAGCATGTTGGAGGGGCCCTAGAGTGTTTGCTGCTGCTGCTGGTGGCATACTGTCATGGGGGGTGTGTGCAGTGGCTACAGATACCACTGGAACATGTAGCCTGTACCCCCCTTGCCTGGCACTCCATGGTTTTCATGAATGGTGCAGATTGGGGCACTCTCCCTTCACCGCTCCTGGACTACCCATGCACAGAGCTCACCGGCCAACTGGGGGATCCAGTGAGTTAACAGCCCCATGCCTCTATGGAGAATGTGGCACAAGGGGCAGAGCAGCTGCCGAGTGTCTATGCACCACAGATACATGGCGCATAGCCACTCTGCACCTTGGAGAATAGCCCCCAATTTTGTCTTCTTTTCTGTCTCTATCTATTCCTGTCTCAGTCTCTATCACAGTTTCTCTCTCTCTTTCTTTCTTTTGAGAGAAGGAGAGAGGAATTGGGAGGGGGGAGACTCTGGCAGTAGGGAGGTACTTAATGTGAAAGATAAATAGAAAATGTGGAAAGAAGTAGCCAGTAGCAACATTGTATTGGGGCACTGGATAGTCTCAGGCTGTGAGACAATGTTAATGTTAATCACACACTTCTTGGATGCAGGTGTGTTAATCTTTTCCCCCTGCTACCCTTTAATAATGCATTAATAGGAGTTGTGCACCAAGGGGCATTTTTGTACCACTGATGAGGTATTTGAAGACACATTTTGATCAGTTTTGCAGTACAGTATTTGTCTGGGGAGGCAATAAATGCAGCTTTAGCATGGCTCATGTATAGTGGAGGGTGAAGTGCCTAAAATTTGCTACGTGTAGTATTTCGCATAGAATCCGAAATTATCTTAATACTCTGCAAAGCGAAGCAAATAACTATGCATCTTGAAGTAATGTGAAGTTTCCATTGTTATCTATAGACTTTACATTACTTCACCTTGTTTATTATTGGCTTTGCATTACTTCGCATTGTTTTTGTGCTGTTTAAGGAATTTTGCAGTGACTCATGGGATGTAAGGTCACATAGACTCTACATTGTCTTGCACAGCCTCAGTTCATCTTAGTGTGTGTAGTGGAAAGCTGGAGACAGTTTGCTCTGAGAGCTCTGAGATTCAAACTCTCTAAAAACCTTTAAAAACATCTTTTTGCCACAGAATTGTGTGACAAAATTTAGTAGATTGATTGCAGTAAATCCTGATGTGGTTATATCATACAGCATTTATTGATGCTTTGCAAATATTGAATGTTAATTTAGTTGATTCTGTCTCTGCACTGAGAGACACTGTAGAAGTGTGCTTTGAGGGAGGGGCTGATATGTGGTGTAGAAGAGAGTAGTGAGAAAGGCATTTTTCTAACCATTGTTTGCTTTTGTTTTATTATATTTGTGTTCGGTAGACAGAGTACAACTTCACTGAATTGATTACAAATATTTTCTGTTTGCTAGGCAGTTTTCCATCTTTTAAAGGACTGTCTGTTTTGTACTGTACTGAACAGTTAAAATTTCTGTGCCTGACCTTTAATCTGTGTCCATGCTGTCAATTGATATGCATTTCACTGCGGCACTGCAATAGTAATACTCCAAATTTCTAAGCCTGTCTGCAATTTATTTCCCTGCTTCTGTGTAGAGAGGAACTGCATCTCCCCAATAAAAACAAGGTATTGTTTTCTGACTGTCAGCTTTTCGAAGACTGGTTAAGGATTCAAGGACAGGTACTGTGTTGTGCCTGAGTGGCTGCATTTAGTGTTTTGCTCTTAGCCACCCAAAAGTGCTGCAATATCAAGTTGCTGTAAATTGTCTGTGCCATCTGAAAAATGCACTTCGAAGAGACGGTCAGGCAAAGCAGTTTTTGGCTGTGGTGCTGCTGCCATGGAATTATTAACAGTGGAAGTTGTTGTGAAGATGAGTCAGGTTCATCAGGGGCTACCAATGGTAGCAGTTTTAAGAGTGGTTGTGGTCATGGTAGTACGCAGCAGAAGGGAAAGGTAGTAGTTGGTGCAAGTAAATGGATTTGTCCAACTATGTTTTTCACTGTGAAATCAGTTGCTTCAATGCTGATTGGAGATTGTGTTGTCCCTGCTGTTAGTAAAGTTATTGAGGGCATGGTTTTATTTATTTTTATTTATTTAGCTTTTGTTGACCGGGTAAGTGCACTAGAAAAATCCTGCCTATTTTCAGGCACGACCCGGGGGAGGGGGATACAAAAGAATGCCAACTGACCTTGAACCAGATTAAGCTGTTGGTGGTATTTTTAGTGAAGGAGGGAAATTTGGCCAGGACACCGGGGAAATTCCCCTACTCTTTTCATTAAGTGCCATGGGATCTTTAACATCCACCTGAACTACCACCAATCCAGGCAGATCGGACCTCGGTTTAACATCTCATCCGAAAGACGGCACCTCAGAAGTGCAGCACCCCTCTCATGCTGCACTACAGTATCAGTACTGGGATATTAACCCAAGTGCCAGATGTGGGAACTGAACCCACAGCCCTCTGATCTCCCAGCCTTAGAGGCGATGTGCTACCTACTGAGCCACTGACACTGACACTGGTTGATAACAGCATGAGTACTGCTACAAGTCCAACCCTGTTAAACTCATCATGTGGGAAAAATGTTGTTGAATCCACAGACTTGAGTTTAGTTGATATCCCACTCCTATGATTCTGATCATGATGATGACAGTCTCATCTTTCCACTGATGTTGAGGATAGGCCAGCCAAACATTCAGGCGTTGACAAAAAAAGTGTGGCTAATAATATTGGGCTGCTGTTGAACTTGGAATATCTCCACAGGATGACAGCCTCTGAAGTGAATTAGTGGATGATGATTATGATGATGATGCTAGCAACCCATTTGGGAACCATAAAAAGAAAGTGAAGGGCACTGTTTGTAAACAGTCTGTAGTCAATCACCCCTCCTCAAAGTTCTGCTGTTGCTGCTTCTGTTGATGATGACCCTAAATTACTAGTCATAAATTGTGATGTTCAGTCAAAGTCCAATTGTGCACAACAGCAGAAATCATGCACTACACTCCCATTTCATTGCCAGCAAAGTGCAGTCACACATGCAGCACCAGCCCAGCAGCAGCATGTGAAGAGTGGGCATCCACATCCCTAGTCTGGCATTTTTCATACAACATGGCAACGATGTAACAGTGGCAATCTGCCAGTTTTGTCGAATGCGTGTAGCGTGGTAAAGGGTAGCCATTTGGGCACTGAGGGCCAGCATACTCATCTGAAGAGCAGGCACATGGTACTGTTGCTGCAGCACCAGAGGGGAACTACTGCCATAGTTGGGCATTCACCCTCAGCCACCTTAGTGAGCATAGTATCCCCTTCCTTCAGTGTAAGTATCCATGTCAGTAAAAGTGAAATAACACCAGAGGATTACTACAGGTGTGAGGAGGATGATTTAGAATGTTCAAGCAGCGGTCAGAGTAGCAGTGGCGGTCCATGTAGTAATTCAACTATATCAACCCCTGTGCTTAAAACAAGGAAAATAACCACATGTATTGGCTTGTCACCCACCATTACATGTCCAAGGTACCCATACATGTCAGTTAGTAGAGTAGCACCATTTGGCAATGCCACATGTAAAGCAATGAACAATGCAGCCCACATTGCACAGCCTTTTTCTGCACAACACTAAATATCCACCCAATCATGTGGTTGCACATGAACTCAGTGCTGCCATAGTGGAAGTGCTAGCAATTGACTTTTTGCCATTTTCCTTTGTGGAGAATGCGGGCTTCCAGTGCTTTGTGGGCCTTGTGGCACGTGCATGTCCTAAATGGAAGGTCCTGTCCTGGACATACTTTTCAACCCATGTTGTCCCAGAATTATATCAGATGGTGACAGAGTCTGTAAGACATGGCCTTCAACATTCCACATCACTTTACATTCACTTAAGCATGGATATGTGGACAAGTGGCAAAATGGTTCCTATCTGTGTATTACTGCACATTGGGCAAAGCTACCTGGGGTTGTCTGTGACAGTGGGATGGGAAAGCAGTGTAATAAGTCAGACTGTGGTGGTGGTAGCAGGGCTGCATACAGGTGAACATATACTAGACTTGCTACTGACAGAAACTGATGAATGGCTGCACCCCCTGTCCCTAAAAGCTTCATAGCTAGTGATAATGGATCAAATGTTGTGAAATGTATCAGCAATGGCGGCTTTGTGTGGGTTCCCTGTATGGCCTACTATTTAAATCTGGTGGTACAGGAGTTTCTGCAGTACCCTGAAATAAAGCAACTGCTGACAGTTGTATACTACATCTGTGCCCAATTTACACTTTGAACACTGACTTTCTGCCTATCTGTATGGGTAAATAATTGTCAATGCTACAGCTAGGCCTCAGTTAGGCTGTAGTGCCTTATTCACTCAGCTATAGCACTTGTAGATGTGGCCTCAGTCTTATATAGTTTCCTTTACCCACCCTTTCTCTTTCCTCCCTACAGCTCTTCTTGTCCTTTCTCTCCTAGCCTATGCCTTCTATATAGCTCCACATCCTTGCGTTCTACCATTCTTTCCCATCCCACTTTCTGTCTTGCTTAGTCATCCTTCTAAGTTATTCCCTTGCATCACCAGTGTGTATATATTAGCCTCACCACTGTATGTATTAGCAACATACACCTTGATCTTATGTCAGATGTCACTCCTGATGTGTAAACCCTTGATTGTTACTCGGTGTCAATGCTATTTTCTGTTATTATCCCTATGCACTGGACACTGCATATTGTACTTTTTTATGACTTATTTTCTTTGAATTTTTGTACTGTGTACTATTGAAATGTTTGCCTGTGCCCCAGGACCACTTTGAAATGAGTTCTTCTCAACAGTGTATCTCCTGGTAAAATAAATTGAAATGAATATATAACTCCCTTCCTAAATCAAGTGACTTGCAGACCTGCATAGACAGTCAGGCATGTGATCAGTGGCCTGTTTCTTAATGACTTCACCTTATCAAATTGTAGCTCAAAGTGAACTTGAAGTGGACAACATGAAATAAGTCAAAGTAAGGCGAATTTCAAGTTTTTAGTGGACAATTTGTTTAGTGCTAAGTAAATTCGAAGTGTTCCACTTGGAATTCTCTTCGCCTGTGAATTAAAACTTCACTGCATCTCTACTCATGTAGTTACAGACAGGATGGATGCACCAAGGTAGCTACTGTACAAATGTTTATTGAATATAAATGCAGATGATGAGGGACACCACTGACAGCATTCATTTGCTGCTTTGAAGAAATATTTTTTAGTATAGAATATAATTATTGAATGTTTTCTGCTTGTTATAATGTTGCATTGAACAGCTCTATATGTTATTACAGTACAGCACATAACTGTTTGAATTCATATTTTGGTCTAGAAACATAGAAACATAGAATTCGTTTGCAGAAAAGGAATGTTTGTCCCACCCATTCTGCCCAGATGTTTCCTATCTAGTCTGTCTTAGCAGACCCTTATTGGTCTCCGGTGACCTTCACTGCTCCCGGCTTATTTACTAATATTTCCCTATATCTGTCCCATGCATGCTTGAAGCCCCTTACTGTTTTGACCTCTAACACTTCCACTGGCAGTCTGTTCAGAGTGTCAATCACTCATTTAGTGAAGTAGTAGTTCTTCACTTTCCCCTCATATGTGCCCCCACAGGCTTCATCGCATGCCCCCTGGTCCTTGTGTTCTTTCACATTTGACAGAGACTACCCGCCTGCATGCTTTTCACCCCTGTAAGTTACTTGAAGGTCTCTATCATGTCACCTCCTGCATTTCTCTCTTTCAGGGTGTACATGCTAAGATCCCTCAGTCTCTCTTCGGAGGGCTTTTGATGTCATCCCTGCACCATTTTAGCAGCCCTCATCTTGGCTGCCTCCATCCTGTCTGTGTTCTTTCTGATGTGCTGCCTTCAAAACTAGACACAATACTCAATGTGGGCTCTCACAAGTGAGAAAGTGACTACTACAGTGGGAACACCTCCTCCTTCCTCCTGCTGGAAATATCTCTCCCAGTGCATCCCAACATTCCATTGGCCCTACCCACTGCTTTATCCACTGCCCTGCCACTTTGAAGTCATCAGATATGATAAACCCAAAGTCCCTTTCTTGCTTAGTGATGGTCATTTTCTCACCCCATCCTATACTCTGTCCTTGTGTCATTTTTAAAACAGTATTTTAAAACTAAAACATTGTTTTTTTTTTCCAGTCAAGTTTTTTTTTTTCCCTGACCAGGCACACATCACTTTCCTCTGGTCTGCTAATGATCACCCTGCCTCATCCTGCCAATAATCTCACCCCTTCTGCCTACTCACATGTTTCATGCTTCTTTGATCTGCGGCAGGAGTCTTCCGGGGAGGGGGGGCATTTTCCCTCCAGTAACTTACTCAGGATCAAGGGCAGGAGTTGAGCTTCATGGGATGATGCCCAAGGGTGCTAGCTGTGACCTTCATCTAGATGGAGCCTGGCTGTTCTCTCCCCAGTTTCTTCCCTCTCTCCTGCCAAAGCACCTAGTAACAATCCTGTAAACCCTGCATGTGCACAGGTGACTTCCTGCTGGGGGAGCTAGCTCCTCAGCCCTCCACAGGAGTTCCTGTTGTTCGGACATGGTGCCAGCCCTCTCCTGTTGGTAGATTGCCATGTGGCAGCACCTCCCAGCCTCCCTCAGCTACCCAGCCATCTCATGTGTCAACTTCTAAACCTAGGCTGCTGGCATGGAAGTGCATCAAACAACAGGCAGGCCCATAAACCTTGTTCTACCAAAATGTATTAAAATGAACAGTTATATAGTTTAATATGTTTAAAATACATCAGAGCCAGCCCAGTGGCACTGAGGGTTGAGGCGCTGGATGCCACACCTCGCACCACGCCGGCGACCCGGATTCGGGAATGGACTCGGGCCACCGGGGGCTGGCAGGGGGAAGGAAGGATTGAGCGTCCCGCGACAGCTCTCCTTTCTTCGGGGTGGGTGAGGGCTACATGCGGCACTGCAGTGACACCCAGCGGAGGTTGGGTGTGTGACAGCGGGCGCATCTGACAGGGGGGGAGAAGCCGGCAGACGTCTGCACGTAAGTGCGCGGACGTCATTGCACATCCGGCTCTCCAGAGGGCTACACTATATAACTAAAAAAAAAATAGGACCTCCACCTCTATGAAGCCCTCCCTGGGGGCTTCCTTCCTGTGTCGCCGATCCCCCAACCATTTACTAGGACCACAGACTGGAATATGGGGTGCCAGCTCCGTGGTCTCATCCTCTGGGGGGTAAGCCAGGGGTGACTGGGGGATACGGTCGGCATAGGAGGAAGACCTAGGGGTCCGTGACCAGGGCGGATACCTGGTGGTAGGATCAAAAAAAAAAATACATCAGAAGCAGTTTACTAAGTGATCACTCTGCTTTCCTTTTATACAACTCACAGCACAACTCAGTATACTGTATACTTCTTATATCACGTGATGCCACCAGAGTGAAGCACTTTCCCTCTCAGCTCAGGGACCACATTATCACACTCGACTAAAAATAACCTTTTTTTTTTTTTGCAACTTTTATTTCAGTCACTCAAAAGTGCTAATCCGTCATCTTGAGCATACACTGATTAAATATGGGACAGATGGCTGAAGGCAATCAAGAACAAAGGAAGATTTCTTGTGACCTGGGGTTTCTCCAATTCCTCCCTCTCTCAGACACTGAAGAGATGGAAACTTGACTTACTGAATGATTCCCCACAGAAACTGCCTTCACTGAATCTATCTCAGATAAATTAGAGAGACTGTTCTCTGAAATTATCTCAATGAAGCTGACCTTTGTAGACATGGCCACGGATTTCAGGATTTCAAGTCTGCCCTGAAGTCCCTAACCACCTATGTCTCAGATGCTAAAACTCGGATTAGCTCTATAGAAGATAAGTAAGCCCTAGATGATGCCTTGGCAGCTGAGTTAAAGAAAAAGGTAAGCAAATTTGAAGACAGGATAGAACACGAGGTACTCAGCCGGAGAAATGATTTGATTATAGTGGGTATACCAGAGAAAATGGAGGGCCAGAATATATTCTGCTGCAGACAAAAGTTACTTCAAACCACAGTGGGGCCACCAGAAAACAGAACTGAGTATGTAATTGAGAGGACTCATACTGTAGATCCCACAGACCACAGCCACCCCTGCTGAACAACTGTGAGCTAATATTCTGAGGTGCCTCAGTTACCAGTATAAGACCAATATACAGACACAAGCTATGCGACAGTCACACCTGATATGGGAGGGACATTACTTCCGTATATTTAGAAATGTCACACCAACCATCCATGACAAGCAGCTCACATTCAAGCAAATGAACAGGCAATGGCATGGAACCTCCATTAAGTTTAAAATATTACTCCCTGATTACCTGATCATTGGGACTGCCAGTGAAATCCACAGATTTCCTAATGCTGAATTAGCCCCAAAACAACTGCCCCCATTGTTTCCTCAGATCTTCCAAGGGGGACAAGATCCACAACAAGCCTAGAGACTCTCTATAAGATGAGGTCATGGAAAATAACCCAACCGTGCCACTCAATGGACTAGCAAGCTGTAAAAAGGTTACTCTCAGGTATTGATGTTTGCCCTTCCCCTTACAAACAGGAGCAAAACACTTTAAGTTTGGGAGCAGTAATTATGAGACCATTGATATAGTGCTTTGGGAATACAGTACATTCCACTTGTATGCAATTCGGTTGTATGCAATATTCGTTTGAATGCACAAAATCATGATGTCCCTTTTTTTTCCCAGTGTCTTCCAGCTGTTTTAAACTGGATGTATGCAATGATTTTTTAGGTTGTATGCACAAAAACTTAACTAACTTCAAAGAGTTACTTATCTGCAGAGTGCTTAAGTTTAAATTACTTTTTAGATCACACACATACGGAAGCTTATTAGTGGCCACGGCAACCATGATTACCCAGTCCAGTTGTTAATTGCTATCAGGGGTTTATAATGTGTGTGTGTTTTCATTCACATTGTAATCCTCTCACAATGAAGAAGGTCTCATGGAAGGTTTTGAGCCTTGAGGATAAAGTAAAGTTGGTGGCCAACTCCGAACAACCTGGTGTGACTAGAAAGGAGTTAGCGGCTCAGTTTGGTGTTAACCTGTCCAATGTCTGTCGAATATTGCATCGTAATATTAAATTGATTTTCCTCCCTCCAAACTGTACTGCATTTGTGCAGCCCATGGACCAAGGTGTTATCCAGAACCTAAAATCCCACTACCAGAAATGGATAGTTAACAAGCTTATTGGTGCTATCGAGGAGACCCAGCAAAACCCACAACAGGCGTTTATGGACTTAGCCAAAAAAATCAACGTGTTGGACATTGTTCATTTACTGCATGCAGCTTGGTCCAATGTTACGCCACTGACTATAAAACACTGTTTTCAAAAAGCTGGAATTGGACTTCCCAACACAGGGATAGAGGACATCGCACCAGAACCAGCTCCTGTGCTACCCTCTGCAAACATGAATACAGAAGAGTTTAATGCCTATATCCATATTGATACCCACAAGCCCACATCTGGAGCACTCACAGTCGAGGACATCTGAAGCTCAATCATAAGTACACAGACAGAAGAGGATGACAAAGGGGATGTAGAAATAACACCGCCAACATCTGCACAAGTCTGGGACATGGTAAACAAAATTAGACATTATGTTGAAAGGAGGGAGCGTACAGACTTTACTTGGTTTTATACCTTTGAGTCGCATTTAGAGGCAATTGCTGAGGATGCTTGTAAGCAAACTCAGATAACCTCATATTTAAAAATAACTAAAAACACTACTGTACTTGAATATTTAGTTAATTATGTGGTGCTTTATTTATTTTTATTTATTTGAGTCTTCAAACCGCTTTTAACACATTTTAAAATTAAACGC
The DNA here is from genome assembly GCA_016271365.2 of Neoceratodus forsteri. Classification (NCBI taxonomy): domain Eukaryota; kingdom Metazoa; phylum Chordata; order Ceratodontiformes; family Ceratodontidae; genus Neoceratodus; species Neoceratodus forsteri. Next base: position 781,456,346 of record CM057458.1, on the reverse strand, counting down.
GATAATCGAACCTAAACGAAGTGGCGTGTCATTGTTTTTGTTCGCTTCTGTTTGTATGTATATTCCGCTTGTATGCACAAAAATAGAAGGTCCCGAAGGGTGTGCATACAAGCAGAATCCACTGTACATGCATAAGGCAGGTCAAAGATGTTGCACAGAATACCCACACAGCTCCTTCATGCCACTTCAACAACCCCTTTCCATCTTTGTCACTACAGATCAGCTGCTCTCAGCTATCAAATTTTGACAACTGCACTGAGGCTAGGACCCTGATCTGATACGCCTCACAGCTAATGATTGGCTCACATTATTGCCAAGACACTGGAACTTCACCAGTGGCGAGCGAGGTCAGAGTGTGGACGGTCCTGGAGTTCCCACAATTGCACAGCTGTGCAGGCATGCCTACAGGGCAACCATCATGAAGATTCCTTGCAGCAACTTTTCTCTAGCAGCAAACCACAGCATTGTTCAAAGGGGACACAGAAGCAACCTCCAGTCCTTGGAGAGTGCAGGCTGACCAGTGCCATTTAACTAGGGTGAGCATAGAGAATACTGGATGAGCAATCATGCTGTACCAGTGTGTTCAGCCACAAAGGTTTACTATTCCATGCAAACTCGACAGCAAAACCAAGAGGTCCAATGGAATCATAAACCATGAGGTGGCTGAACTTACTGGTTCAGCGATATTGCGAATACAGTATTTTTTATAGTGTATGGCGGAAAACAAAAACACAGACCTAAACAAGTGTGAGCATTCATCAATTAACATTTAATGTAGAATCACAGCAGTTTAAACAAATAGTAACTGAACTGAAATGAGTTGTGTGGTTGCTAGGGACTGGGTGCCCCTACATTAGTGGCACCTACTCCCATTGGTTGCTGCTCTTCTGTGGGAGGGATTTACAAAAAACAATAACATGGCATCCGGATGTCTTACTTAGTGAGTAAAGAAAAGGACAGAGGCAGAGGCAGAAACTTGGAAGTGAAGGGATCATATCTGCTCAATCCAGTATTTTCTATTGACGATAATGAACGGATCCCTTGTCTGAAAACCACCGCGCCCATTTTCAGTGCTGTTTTCTTTACAACATTCATGGCAGACTTAGTGAGGTATACCAACACATCTTTAATTGTAGGAGGGGACTGGAACTTAGAACAGGATGCATGCCTTAATAGGTCAGGATCCATCTGCCATACACTGATGCATGGCCAAAGAGCCTGCTACAAGCTACAAAACACCCTAAGGTTAATGAAACCATGGTAGATACTACATCCTGACTACAGACACTACAAATTCATCTCACCTGTCCACAAAACATCCTTATGCCTAGACTTTTTTCTCACCAGTATGGACTTAGCAAAGTAACTAGCTGTGAAACTATTCTAAGGGTTGTTTCCAACCACTCCCCTGTTAAATTGTCAGTGTCAGTGGCTCAGCAGGTAGCACACTCACCTCGGAGGCTGGGAGATCAGAAGGCTGTGGGTTCTAGCCCCACGCTAGGTGCTTGGGTTAATATCCCAATACTGACACTGCAGTGCAGCATGAGGGGGATGTTGCACTCCTGAGGTGCCGTCTTTCGGATGAGACATTAAACTGAGGTCACATCTGCTTGTTCTGGTGGTAGTTCAGGTGGATGTAAAGATCCCATGGCATTTCTCGAAAAGAGTAGGGGAAGACTTTATTAAAGAAATCATACAGTACAAAACTCAAAATCACACATAGCAAGAAAAATTACAAGCTGTTCCCGTAGTAACCATAATAAACAAATACAATGAAAAGGAAAGGATAAGCCTGGATGAGAGTCTTCAAGTAATTGGACAGTCATTGTCAGTAATCCAAGGCAAATTCCACCAAATAGCCTGCAAATGGATCCTACTGAGACTTTTAGATTCAGAAAAATAAACTTCTTGTAGGGATTTGAAAATATTACCATACAAATCATAATAAGAAACTTCATGCTGTTGAAGAGTGAACAAACATCTAGAATTCCAGATAAACCATTTGATAACAGCAAAAATTGCAGTCAATGTACTTGTGTCCCAAATATCCCAGTTACTAGGATAACTACCATATATACTGTAAGTGCAGGATATGTAAGTTTTAGGAAAAAAATAAGACGGGACCTATTATATAGGAATTTCCAAAAATCAACAATATAAGTACAAGTAAAATACAAATGCAGAAGGGTTTCTGGTTGATTATTGCAAGGTCTAGAACAAATACGTTCCTCCACCCGTTTATGCTTTTGATTAGCCTTTACATTCAGTTTTTCGTGACAATTAAGCCTAAATTTCTGTGGGATTCTCTTCACATTCAGAAAGGTTAATAAGGCCTCTTTATGTGTTACAGGACATTTTGAAAAGATGTCCAGCTCACTAAAATGATTCTCCATAACAAATGCATATAACTGATTTTTAGATTTTGAGATCACAAGTCTACTAGTGATCCCCCCCGACCGAAGCTTGACAAAGATCTCATGCAAAATAAAATGGAAGTGGCTACCTGCTTAATGTGATGTAAATGACCCAAATCCCAAGCTACAAACCAGGGTGATATGGTTTGAATAAAAAAAACACACCAGTATTTATCAGGAGAAGTAAACAAAGGTTTCACATTAGCATACAAAAACTGACAGAAAAAAAAACAGTACAGGGTTAATCATTTGTTGTCCACCTTAATTGTGAGGTAAATATAATACATTTCTTTTGATGGGATTTAGACGACTGCCCCAGAAGGACTGGAAAAATAGGCTATACAATTTAATCTCCCGTGACTTGGGAACAGGAAAAACAGAACTAAGAAACAAAAAAAGAGGCACCAGGTAAGTCCTTATCAAATAAACACGTTTGCAATAACTCATTTTGGTCTTATTCCAATTCTGAACCATTTGTGATCCAATTAATAATTCGTTATCCCAGTTTGCAATATCCATTTGGGGCGACCCATACTCAATGCCTAAGATTTTTAAAGGACCTAATGTATAAGGGAGACTGGCTATGTGATCAGTAGGAACAATTTGACCACCCAGGGGCTTCCCAGTACTTTTTGATAGGTTCAAACTGGTTCCTGAGAATGTACCATATGTGGTACAAACAGTGCCATTTCAGCAGACTGGGTATTCCCAACCAAAACTACATCATCCGCATAGGCTAAGGCAGTATAAGGAACCGTAAAATTCAATATCTGAATTGGAGCAATACCGCTGTGGAATTGAGAAGCCTTAATAAAGGATCTATACTAAATACATATAAAAGGGACTGATAGGGCACCCTTGTTGAACACCTTTCTTAATAGGAACATGAGGGCCTAAAGATCCATTAACACAGGGGTGAACAGTGGCAGTATGATAAAGGCCCGTAGCCATGCTATAAAATTAGCAGGAATACCGTAATGGCATAGTACATGCCATAGGAAGACATGCACCACATTATCGAAGGCTTGCCTCTGGTCTAGGGAAAGCACATAACCATCCAGTGGTGAAACAGAATCATGAAAAAGAGATCCGTAATAAAGTAGTTGATCTGTTATTGAGTTCCCAGGCACAGTGCAAGATTGGGTCGAGAAATCAAGAACTTTGCCACTGTTAACAGCCTTGTATTCAAAAGTTTGGAAAGAATTTTAAAATCAGTATTCAAGAGGCTAATAGGCATCCAATTAGACAGATCCAATTTATCACCTTTATTCTTAAAGATAAAATGAGAATTCCTGTAGTCATATCAAAAGGGACATTTTGAGTCTGCAGAATAGAATTATTTATTTATTGAAAATGTTTCACCAGGAGAGGCACACTGAGCAAAACAATGCTCGTCTCATGGTGCGACCTGAGGGGGGGGGGGTACATGGGAGGAGTATACATAATACAAACAATGTGATGCAGTTAGAGTCAGGTTAGTTCTTCCAAAAGTTCACCATGTAAAAGATGATAAAGGTCAGAGGTGAGGCCATCCAGACCAAGGGCTTTACCTTTAGATAAAGAATGAATGGCAGCAGCAACTTCCTGGGTCTGAAAAGGAGCCATTAAGCCTAAAAGCTGATCTTGCGGTGCCTGGGGAACCTGAATATTACCAAAGAGACAAAATCTAGAGGCTGAACAGGTTGGTCAGTAAATAAGGAAGCAGCATAGGCAGATGCAATGCATAAAACACCACCCTGCTCAGTGTGGACCACCCTGTTGGTCATAAAGAGCAGAAATGGATTTAGCCTGTACCATCTTCTGATGTCTAAGTAAGGGATAAGTGGTAGTAAATGGTCCCTGTGTACCATGTTGTTGTTGTGACTGAAGATCTACAGTCAAATTTAAATTATATTGCATCATCTTCTTCTGAAAATGCGTAATCTGGGCCAAAAAATCATGTCGGGTAAGTTGTGAGAGAGAATACAAGTGTAGCTGTTTCCTGTCCTGTAAATACAAAAAATAAGTCCCCTTCCTAAAGTATCTGCTATGGGATATAAGTAGGGAGTGCAGGTCTGATTTAGTTTCCATCCACTAAACCACTGGATCATCATATAAGGGATACAAGGATTTCCTACAGGCCAAAAAATGGAGATGAGCTGTAGAAAATCAGCTTGCTGCAAAAGTCTAGAATTCAATCTCCAGTATCTGGGTCCCAGAGGAGCAACTGCTTCGGCCAAGGAAACCTTCAAAAGCCTATGGTCAGAATAAGCAGTTGGTTCCACAGAGACAGTCTGGAGTAACAAAGAAACAGAAACAAAAAATCAATACGGGTCGATAATGCCCCTTTAAAAAAATTCTCTCCCGCACACCTGTGTGTGAAAAAACAGCATCCTTAAGATGAGCATCTCACACAGCCTTATTCAATGCAGCCATATCACCAAATATTTTTCCCGTCATGGTGGTGGTACCCCGATCCCACTTACTCAATCTGCAATTAAAATTACCTCCCCAAATGACATAATGAGCAATATGCAGAAAGGGACTGATTTGTTGAAAAAGTGTATGCTCTGCTTTAGTCTGGGGTGCATAAGTGTTAATTACTCTAAAAAGGACTGTGTCCAAGATGAAATCTAGTAACAATACTCTACCAGGGACGAGGTCCAACACCCGAACAACAGTAGGCCGAATATGGTGAAAAGGATATCGACTCCCATGCAATGTTCTGGGCCAATTGACCAAAAGGAAATCCACGAGAGCCATGCTTTAGTGGAGAGTAACTTCTAGAGTATTGAGAACCCTAGTATCTTGTAAAAGAAAAGACTCTGGGAGGAAAGTCTGTAAAAAAGTAAACACCGCGCTCCATTTAACTGCATTCTTAATACTATTGATGTTAGACATCAAAAGTAAGAATGGAGGGGAAAAAGGCATTTTGAAAAAAATACAGGGGAGACTAAATCAAAGCTTTTTCTTCCTGGGTTTCCCTCCCGATGTGAGGGTTGTGAGGGGTTTTCACCCTCATCAGGTATCAATAAATCAGAAGTATCTTTGGGTAGAATAGAATCTGCTGAGGAACACACTGAATCAGTGTCAGAGTGGTCAGCATACAAAAAAAACCTGAAAATCTATTAGAGGAATCATGCAATGAATTTTTAGACATCTTAGGGGTAGGCAGGGCCCCAGTAGACCTCTTTCTGGTCGACATTCTCCTTTCAGGAGGACCCTCAACTTCATGGGGGGGCATGGAGCCAGGTAGAACCTCAGTAATACTGGTGGGTATTGAGGCAGCTTGCAAAACAGGGGAGTGTTCTGGAGGTTCTACATATGGAGGAGGAGAAGACTTCTGCAAAACCGGAACAGGACAAGCTGCAGACACATTAGGGGTAGAGGGCCTGGGGCAGCAGGAACAGGCAACTTAGAAGGAGAACATCCTCAGCTAACTGTGTAGTAGATGCTTTATTAAATTCCCTCTGGGCTAAAGTAACCAAGAGGCGCTGCTCCCCCCATCAGCAGAAGAGGATTTCTTATGAGCTGCCTCAGGATAGGCCACGTAAACGTGTCCTTCTTTCCCACAAAGGTTACAATGAACTAAGCTTGAACATTGACCATTAAGATGACCAGTCTTATGACAAAGGGAACATTTCATCTGTCCACAAGCACTGCTAATGTGACGTGGGAGCCCACATTTATAACAAGTCCTGGGTTGACCAGGATAAAATAGAACACCTCTATCCTTACCTAGAAAAAACTATTAGGGAGATGGTGGAAACCCCCACCCTCTGAGTGTAAAATCACCCTAATTCTCCATCCTCCAGTCCAGATTCCCTCAGAGTCAAATATAGCCTTTGGATGACCAGTTACAGTGCAACACTGTTTAAGCCAAAACAGCAAATCGGTAACACTGACCCCTTCACTTCGGAATAGAACTGTAATGGTTTTGTGAGCAGGCCTGGTAAGAGGAAGAACCTCAAAAGGGCCCAAGGGGTCCGCCACTTGGTATAACGTGCCCAGAACTTGTCAAGGCCACTCCCAGTTTAAAACTGACATCAAAGACATTCTCACCTGACACAAGAATTAGGGCATACAGTTCAGAAACATGAAAATTCAAACTGCATTTCAATAAAGTATGACCCACATAAACCCTATCAGGAAAGGTATCTAGACCCCTTTATATATGGGGCAAACAGCATTATGGCATTTAGCGAAGGAAAGAATTATGAAAAGGAGGCAAAAGGCTGAGGGGTTTTAGGAGGGGCAGAAGGGGGGGCTGCTCCTCTGCACCATGAGAGGCCCATGGAAAATTCCTAACATCAGCTGGAATATTTCTAGGTATATCCGAAAATTCAGAAATGTCACTAAGTTCAGCTGCCTCCACCTCCCGTAGTGGAGAACTAGCCCTTATTGTACTAAGCAGCTGTAAAACTGGAGTTTGAGAAAGTTCCAAATCCAAAGGCAAGTGAAGAGGAGAATGCTGTAAATTGTTCATAGCTGGAGGAGGTTCATGTTCAGGAGTGGGCTTAGGTAAAGCAGGTAGAGAAACCCCAACAGGTAATGCAGTAGCTACAGCCTCAGGGTTAGTACTTACAGTTTCTGGGATAGGATGAGTAGAAGGAGAAGGTGATAGCTTGACTCCTGGAATTTTAATGGGTGCAAAGCCCAAGATCCAAGACCCAGTATCAGGGGAGCGCACCCAGCTTGCAGCCTGCAGCGAGTCTTCACGGTCCATGAACCTTCTTCCACAACAGGAGTATCAGCCCAACTAAGTTTGCTGGGGCACCTTACTGAGTAACTTCGCTCCATGCGAAGTTTGTCCTGTGCAGCGTTGAAAGAAAAACAGAAGCAGCAGCTTGGTCCTGTCCTGAGCGTGAAAGACCACGCTTGGCTCATTTGGTAAGTAACCATGGAAACTGACTGCTTAGCTTCAACAAGTCCCGAAGCCCCAGCCATAGTCACCGAACATTTTGATTAAAAACGCTCTAAAAGTTAGTTTGTTTTTAGTAAATACTGATGTTCTTCCAACTGCAACAGCTTTTGTAGCTCAATGTTAGGAGACTCCATATTAGGCAATACAGACTCAACCGAGCTATTCATAACAGGTAAAGCTGTCGAGCAGGCAGCCTCTACAATTGCTCAGACACAGTAGCTCAGTAGGAGCATCCATCGTAAAACAACGTTGTAGCCAAGGAGGAGAGGGCTCTCGACCTGCTGCACTTCCATCTCCTTAGGCGGCAGCATATCAACTGACTCAGCCATCCTTAGATGGCCAAAAGGGTCCCCCTACTGACGAGTAGGGGAATTTCCCTAGTGCACTGGCCAAATTTCCCCCCATTCATTAAAATATCATCAACAGCTTAATCTGATTCAAAGTCAGTTGGCATTCATCTGTATCCCCCTGCCCCGGGTCATGCCGGAAAATAGGCAGAATTTGTCTAGTGCACTTACCCGGTTAACAAAAACTAAATAAATAAATAAAATAAATTCATAGGTTCATAGGTTTAGTACAAGCAAAACAGACAACATAGTCCTGTACACTGGATAACACTTTTGAGGTGCAACCTTTAATTCTAAACTCAGCGCAATGTCTGTGTAACTTGATTCTGAACTCATTAATCATTCTACTTACCACTGTTCTGGGTGGAAGTCTTTGTTCCACAGTGAGATGACTCTTTACGAAAACCATTATGCTCTTTTGGAAGTATGATGTACAGTTTCTTGTAGCTGTAACACATGAGATCTGGTAGTATGTCTATTAGTGCTTAACTAAATTAACCATTTAACCTACAGATCACACTGTCAGGGACAAGGTATGGAGATCGAACAACTATCTACTGAAAGACAATGATACTCTGAAAAGATATAGAGAGACAGTTACTTTCGTCTTGCAAGAGAACACTCACTCAGATATTACCTAGATAACCCTCTGGGGAGCTTTACATATACACTAAGGGGAAGTTCATGAGGCTGGTAACCACACAAAGAGAAAAGGAGCAGAAGCTTCAGCTGCTACACTATAGCAGGGCTCAGGAACCCATTTATTTAAATCCTCTCCCAAAGCAGATTGTTTCACTACAATCACACGAGGCAAAATATGAGAAAATACTATGTGAGCAAGCTGAACAGGCTATTTTAGGGCAGAAACAAGCCACATTGACAAAGGGAGAAGGCGGGTAGACCGTTAGCATTAAAAGTAAAACAACAGGAAGCTTCCAGACAAATCAAAGGGATACTCACAGTGGATAATGGCCACATTCTGACTAAACCAGGGAGACTGCACAAGTGTTTGAGGATTACTGAGGCCCTTTATTAGGCAGACCCACCCAGCATATCTGAACAAATGTCCACAGTACTCACACAAACTGCTCTACTAAAACTCACACCAGACCATATCTCCTGTTTAGATGGTGACAGTACAACAACAGATGAAGTCCTCCCTGCAATCCAAAGCCTAACTCCAGACAAAGTACTAGCTCTAGATGGATTTCCCCTAATCTGTACAAAGCTCTAAAAGCAGAACTTGCCTCACACCTGGCAGCACTCTTTAGAGAGGCAATTGCTGCTAACCACTTAGATCATCAGATGCAGGAAGCCCATATCTCTTTAATCCTCAAACCAAATAAAGATCTAGAACTGATAACTAACTACAGACTCACCTCCCTGCTAAATCTAGACATCAAAATACTCACCAAGATACTTTCCACTAGGGTAGGCATAGTACATAGAAACATAGAAGTTAACGGCAGATAAGGACCCCAAGGCACATCCAGTCTGCCCATTTTTTCTACCTTATGAACAAAACTGATTGGCCCAGAAAAGGTGGGTTTTATGCAGAATAGGCTGTCCTCTGATCTGTTCAGAAAAGTAGGCCATATCCTCTCCCCATCTAGGGAACTGAACTCACCAGCAGTGATTATGTCCCTGGATCTGAAGAAGACATTTGAGCGGGGTCTCATGGGTTCCTCAACCTCACTCTTAAGGAATATGGCTTCCCAGATACTATTATGAAGGAGGCAAAGTTGTTATAATCTTCACCATCAGTAGGAGTAATTGTGTACACTTGCAGGTATTTAGACTTGGAAAGGGTAAAAAGCAGGGTTGTCCTCTATCACCATGCATAATCAACCTATACCTTGAGCCCCTTACTAGAAAACTGATGGCCAATGAACAAGCCACAAGAATCCCAGCAGACATCAAAAGCTACAAAATATTTACCTATATGGATGACATCCTTCTCAGTCTTATTCACCTAGAACAGTCTATCCCAGTGGTACTGGACACTCAAGAAACATTTGGCAAATTGACTGGATACTACCTCAACCTCTGCAAAACATATTCATGCCCCTCAGCCTTCAAGCATTCAAGGACAGTGTTATGCATGGGGAGTACTAGATCCTGAGATGGAATCAGATACTTAGGGATTAATGTAAACAGATGCTTGAGAGAAATGTGCAATAGAAATGTGGGTAGCTTACTCCAAAGGATCCATCAAGACTTACAGAGATGGACAGCTCTCCCTTAAACCCTATGGGCTACAATAAATGTATTTATATGTCTCAATCATATTTCCCACGCCTCTCCTCCAGGGAGTACATATTCAAGTCCCTCAGCCTGTCCTTATAGGCTTTGTGATGTATTCCTTGCATGCACCATCTTTGTTGCCCTCCTCTGAACTGCCTCAACCCTGTCTATGTCCTTACATAGATAAGTCCTCCAGAACTGGACACTGTACTCGAGGTGTGGCCTCACTAGCATCTTGTATAGTTGAATTATGACCTCACTTTTCTTGCTGATGGTACCCCTGCTTATGAAACCAAGCAACCTGTTTGCTTTTCCTGCCTCCTTGTCACACTGACTCCCTACCTTGAGGTCATCAAAGATGATAAGCCCTAGGTCCCTTTCCTGCTTGAGCATTCTATAGCCCCCAGCTGATATATTGTTCTTGGTATTTTGTGCCCCATGTGCATTATTTTGCATTTCTTTGTGTTAAATCTTAACTGCCACTCCCTTGACCAGTCCTCAAGCTTTTGCAGATCTCTCTTCATTATATTGATACCTTCTGGCGAATCCACCCTGTTGCAGAGCTTTGTATCATCAGCGAACAGGCCAATTCTCCCTTCTAGGTCTGCTGTAATGTCAATGATAAAGATGTTGACGAGGACTGGACCTAGCACTGATCCCTCTGGCACCCCACTGGTCACCTTTCACTCTGTGGAATGGCAGCCATTTATCACCACCCTCTGTGTCCTGACATCCAGCCAGTTCCCCACCCACCGAACCACCGTCTTTCCCATTTCCATTCTCCCCAGCTTGCTTAACAACCTTCTATGTGTCACAGTGTCAGAAGCCTTTCTGAAATTCAGGTAGTCCATGTCCACTGCCCCCCCGATCCATCTGATGTACATTGACTTCATCTGGCACCATGTTGTTCATTGTTTGTATGTTATGTGTTTCATATACAAAAATAATAAAATTTAGTTGTTTAAAATAACATACTGTATGCTCATTGTACTATAATGTTTGCCACTGTACATGCATCATGTAGCATAGTATTTACTCTTCTTCATGTCTGGAGGTGGTGCAATAGTTCAGTTCTTTGCTGCACACTGCAGGGAGGAAGTTTATTTAGGATTAACACATGATTGTTCAGAGTTTCTCCAGTTATGCAAAGGAGTACTGTACTTTGGTAAGCTGTACCATACAGTTCATTACTTATTGTCTTTTTTTTTTGTCGATTACACGTGGGGTAAAGGTCACCATCAAAGGGAATAATGTAAAATTGAGGACCCTTACAAGAGAAGGGCTTCACTTCTGTAACACCTGTTCTAGCTATGGGGTAGATACACCAATTATCTAATTTGAGACCAAATGCACATCATCATTCTTCATGTAAGTATTGTACTATGCTAATTAACAGTGGCTTAATATGTTCATTAACATTAACTTGTTTTTCTTTTTTTTCTCAGGGACAGTGAACTGCTAACCAGTCTCAGATGATGGGAGAGAGCCCAATACTGCATTTAGCTGTACTGTTAGTGCCAGTCATGTTTCTGTGTCATCTTTCGTATGTAATGCAGCAATGGATATCCACAAACATGTATTTGGATCATTGTGGGAGTGTTTTCTGGGTTCAAACTCCATCACACAGCAATGCACCTTGGTTTGAATAGTTAACCAATGAAACAGAACTGGGCTGCAGCAATAATGTCCATTGGATTGAAATAGTAAAACAGGTATGAGGTTTAGTTCCAGTGGTTACCAGCAACACAATGGGTTAAAACAGTATTAAACTCCAGTGGACCTGGGTTCCATTTGTTACACACAGAAATCTCCCTGGATTATGGTGTAGATAACCTTTAGTTTTAAACATTTTATTATTATCTTTTTAGTCTTGGGTAACCAGGTAAGGCCCACAAGGCACAAGTGCCTGTTTTCAGGGGTGACCTGGGAGCACTGGGCAGTTAAGTGGCTTGCTTAGAGTCACACAGTATGCAAGTGGAGGTTGTGAGAATCAAACTCAGGTCTGGTCTGCTGGATGTATCAAACTTGTTTACACCTTGTTCCTCTAACCTCTAGGCTATACTGCCAGCCCTCACAAACATCACAAAGCAGTGTGTCTGGGTTTCAATGGTTGGTGGAATCAACCTTGCTTATGGCATTGATGCCCCTTTAGTAGGGATAAGCCATTGCTGAAGTAGCTGAACCTGCAAAATTGGCAATTTCAAAGCCAGCAAGGTCCCTCTGAAGTTTCAGTACACAGTTTTTTTGGAGGGATTGCATGGTTCATCAACCTCGAGCTCTTTGTAACTCATGTGACTTACAGCAATCGGTGATCGAAATCACAATTTCTTATGCTGCACATGTCTGTGTGCCATTTTAAGCTCAATCTTGCTAGAGATATACCAGTTCAGACAAGCCTTCCAGCAAATTTATTTACATACTGAACATTGTTACTTTTGAGCAGGAAAGGCACACTAAGCTGTGACAGCATGTTTCCCGATGCATCTTGGGGGATGGAGTTACATGAACCTGTTTACTGATGGGGTAATTTTGGCCATGACACCATGGAAACTCCCCTGCTCTTTTTTTTCTTATTTTGTAAATATACTATTTATTAAAACAAGTTTGGACAGTATAGTACACAATACAATAAAAATATTCTTTGATATCAATATGCAGAGTTGTGTCTTTATTTCTCATTTATATAGTTGGTTTCTGTCTTAATATAATGCAACACTGACAGTGCCTTCCTCACTGATATCGGTACATCTCCCTCGTGTCGTTTCTCATTGTAAGGTACTCTGCAAGGAGTCTGACTGAATGTTTTATTTATTTTAGTTTTGTTGACTGAGTAAGTGCACTAGACAAATTCTGCCTATTTTCAGGCACTACCGGGGTAGGGTGGGGGTACAGATGAATGCCAACTGACTTTGATTAAGCTGTCAGTGGTATTTTAGTGAATGGGAGGAAATTTGGCCAGGGCACCAGGAAATTCCTACTCATCAGTAGGAGGAGCTGCTGCTGTTCTATTGCTGGAATGGCAGACATTACTGGGTTGCTGATGGAGCAACAGGTTAGAGACACTGTGCAGTCTGGGCTCATATCTCTTAATGAACTCTCTCGTGGAATGAGCGAGTAGAATGAGTGTGCCATTGGAGACTTGTGGAACTTTGCATGGACAGGTCCATGCAATGGGAAAAATAGACTAGGAGGTTAGGTCTACTATTTTTCTGCTGAATGTGCAAGGGTGCACTGTGGAAAAATCTGCCAGACTTTGCATGATTTACCATGGACTGCTGTTGATTAGTTACCATTACAGAGTTCTGAGACTGGATGTCAGGCACAGGCTTTGACAGTCGATGCCAGATGACTCATCTCTCTGACATTAGAGCTGCAGGAATGTGGAAGGAAAACGTAAGGAAAGACAGTCTCCTAATTCAGATTGGTCACAGGAAGATGCCTTGTCAAATGCGGGCTAGATTCTGCAGGATGGTCATTGGATCCCCGGACTGCACCGGGAGACATTCGCGTCAGACAGCCTCAGGCTCCAGGGCCCCTTTGGTAGCTAAACAAGATCAGGACTCTGTTCTGAACCCTACTAACATTGTGTGGGGGATACCAATGGTTTTGGCACTGTTACTACTGATGTCAGAACTGAGGTTCTGATTGTTTCTCTGCAGCGTACTCCTCCCCAGTCTCTACTCAGGGAACAACATCAGTAGGGGCCTTTTTCTGATCTTTTCAGATGAAACAGACTGGAACAAGCACCCAGGAGAAATGCTGTCCACCTTCATTATCAGGGTGGGTTGGAAGAACATCCTGCTAGACTTTTTGTTGCCAAAAAACTTTTAGAAGACTTGATGAATTTTCTTGCCAGTGAAATTTATGCTTTGATAAACATAAGAGGGGAGGACACTTTCGATATAAGTTTTAAAACTTTTTCTGGTTTGGATAAGTTTTGGCAGTGATATGAAACTTGTAAAATGCAGCCTTTATGGTCACCTTTCTGGGCAATACCTATTACAAAGCCTCTATATAAGATTGTTAATTACATGTTCCAAAATTGAGAGGGTGAATGTGGGGGATATCCTTTTTTGGTTGGAGAAAAAATGTACAGTGTTAGGGCCCCCAGAAGCAATCATTGATGAGGAAGGTATTTGGACTGGCAGCTGAAAGTTAAAGTAAAATTGCATATAATAGGAACTGAGGTGAATCACATCCCTAATAGTTTTTTCTAGGTAAGGACAGGGGGGTTAATTTTTATCCAGGACAACCCAAGACCTGCTACAAATGTAGTAGTTGGAGACATCTCAGCAGTGCTTGAGACAAAGTGAAATGTGCTCTTTGTGGTGACTTTGACCATGGTAGTGAGATGTGTAGGAATACTTTTCATTGCAACTTGTGTGATGAACAGAGTCATGCCTATCATCAATGCCCTTTGGCTGGTCAGAATAGGCAGGGAGGCATGGATAAAGAAGACCTGATAAATTCAGCACAAGATAGACATCAGAGCAGAGAAACACCTAGACTGGGCCCTTCACCCCCTGCTCCGTCCTGTGGTGAAGGCCCCAGTACTTGAGCATCACCTTGTAGTACAGGCCCAAATGTGTCTGAGCATACGAAGGCCATGGGGCGGGACCCGGGTACAGTTTTCCAGATGCTTCACAACAGACAACACAACAGAGTCCTTCTGGTTTAGTTTCAGAAGTACTGAGTACCTCTAAGGCTCACAGTAGAAAGTGTACTATGCCACCACCGCCCTCTACATTGGAGTTTCAAACTCACATCCTAGAACAGTGACCAGGGCCTCTAATAGACATGTTATTCCAACTGCTGAAATCCCACTGGAAACTCTTTTCAGGTTTTACAGGATCAGGAGGAGGTTCGAAGTGGATGTTTCCACAAGGCTGGGTTTTCTTTCTGAAATGGACTGTGAAGAAGAGGGGAGAGGGGGATGCATAGAATACGAAAAAGAAGGGAAAGAAATGGAAGAAAGTTGTTCAGAAACCTTAAGGGAGACTCACCACAATCCTTAAGGCAACAATTAAGCTTGTTTCCTTGAATGTATGCAGCATCAAAAATTTTAAAAAAAGGATGGCCTCCTTGCATTTTTGCCACACTTTGGCTGTAGATATTATTTTCTTCAGGAAACAAGGTTTAGTTGTTTGCAGGATATTAGTCAAGTAAAAATTATGGACCTCTGGGCCTACTTTTGGCATATTGGAAGATGCAGCTGATGGTTTAGGTATTTTATTTAACCATACCAATGTTCAAGTTACACAGTTAGTGGATACTCACCCAGGAGGGCTCTCCTGTTGGATTGTGTGTGTAAAGGTTTTCTTTTAGACTTATTAATACATATGCCCTCAGGTTAAATTATCCCGAACTGAACTATTCCAAATGACTCAACCCTATCTTTTCACTCGGAAACATGTTTTTTGGGGGGGGGGGGCATGAACTGTAGTTTAGATAAAAAAATCAAGGATCAAGTACTACAAAAAAGTTTATTGCGATACTCATGCATCACAAAAGGTTTTTAGGCAAACATCCCTCAAAGATGCTTATAGGGAGTTATATAAGGACATAGGTGCTACATATAGAAGGAGTGCTTTTCATACTAGGATAGATTGTTTTTTATCCAAATCTCTCATTCCTCTTACTTGTCATTTACAACCATGTGAGTTTTCAGACCATTTAGTTTTTACCTGTAACATCAGTTTGGTAAATTTTCCTACTAGGTTTCCTGCTTTTATGTCACAGTAGAAGTTAAATTCCACTTTGTTGACGACTCTAGTTTTTCAGTCTAAATTACATTCTCTTTTTTCTGCCAGGACATTGACAGTTGAAATGTATGACTCATGGGCACAATGGTGGGTGGATACAAAGCTAGATATAAGGAATTTGTTTATTTCTGTTGGGACAGATACCAGGAATGCAGCTTATTTAACTTATCTAGAGTACCGTAATCAATTTTATAAGTTGACTTCTTTACCTAATGTTTCGGATGTGAGGATTAAACAGCAGATTGATTAAATAAAAGGTTTAATGAGACAGTATCAATATGATCGGGCAGTTTATCTGCAGGCAGAAATGAAATTTGGTACGGAGAAATCTCCATCGGTAGATCCATTTGCTGCATGCAAACAGAAGTTAGCTAACAAATTAATGGTAGGCCATCTGAATCAGATTGGACAGCTGAAAACTACTGATATAGAGATGTTAGGTATTATAAGGGATAATTTCCAGGCACAACAGGGAACTGCTTTTCGGCTTCTGCAGGATAGGAGGAGATTCTCACATGTGTTTTGCCAACTTTATCAGATGAGAAGAGTATAGTACTGGGAGAACCCATCTCAAAGAGGAAATAACATTTAAAATTAATAGATTGCAGTTAGGTATATCTCCAGGAAAGATGGCCTCACAAATTAGTTTTACAAACTTTTAGTGGATGAGATGTGTGAGATTTTACCAAATTTCTATAATGAAATTCTAGAACCTGGGAAGATGCACAGAAGTTTTCTGCTGCAATGATAATGTATTTACATAAAAGGGATAAAATTGATTTGGGTAATTGGAGGCCTATCGTTTATTAAATACCGATTATAAAATTTTATCTGCTATTTTGTGTCATAGGCTTCAAAAATGTCGTCTTCCTTAATACATCCAGTTCAGACATGCTCCATTCCTGGGAGAAATAGACAACACAATCTGGCTTTTTAAGAAATGTGTGAGTCTGGGAGCCAGCAGAAATTAACAGGGTACCTTTTGGCCTTGGATCAAACTAAAGTGTTTGATAGGGTTTCTCATGAATTCCTTTGGCTAGTTTTAGAGAAGTATGGTGTGCACTCTAGGTTTATAACCTGGATGAAAACTTTGTATGATGGAGCAATAATGTTACCTACTGTAAATGGGTTAGTTGGGGAGGGTTTATGTTTAAAAAGGGGAGTAAGGCAGGGTTGTCCATTAAGTCCTTTGCTGTATATTTTTTTCCTGGACTCCACTGACAGAGAAATTCTTAGTAATAGGGGCATTAGGGGCCTGACACCTTCACCAGAACTGGAGCCTCAAAAACTGGCATTATATGCTGATGATATTGTACAACACAGGGAGTCAGGAGTCATGATTTTACGGGCATTGGATAGGCATGCCTGTCTCACCAGGACAGAAATAAATTATAATAAATGAACAGGTGTGTACATAGGACATGGGTGTATATGAGTTGCAGGCTGGGAAAATACATATCTCTGATACTACAATTAAGACTTTGGGGCCTGGATATTCAAACTACGCCATTCTAAGAGCAAGCCCTTGCGCTACTCAAAATAGATTGCGCAGGAGTGGCGGGGGTGATATTCAAAGGAGTTGCACTATTAGCAACTCGCTTGGAATATCACTCTGTCACAACACTTACGCGTAAGCGCAATGGAACTTGCACCACCACAAGTTGCCAGAGATGAGCATTAAACTTGTGGTGGCGCAAGTACCATTGCGCCATGCGCAAATTTCTGATATTCAAAAGGTGACATGCAAATGGGGCCATAATTTATGCAAGGTGCAGGGGGGGCCATTTGCATCTATTTATGGCCCCATTTGCATGCCATTTGCATGTAGGTGCGACGATCCCCGAGGACTTGCGCCTGGCCACCCTGCCAGGCAGCAGCCGTCGGGGACCGATGCACAATGCAGCCCGATTGCAGGCATTACAGGTACATGTAACACCCCCCCCACACGTACCCCGAAGCCCGATCGTGGGCATAACGTGTATGAACCCCCAATTGCTTGATCGCGGGCAGAATGCTCAACCCCCAACCCAAATATCTCCCTGGTGGTCAGTGGACCGTAAGCCAGTCGCGGGCAGAATCATCACAAACCCCTAACATCTCCCTGGTGTCTAGTGTCCTCCACCCGGCCCCTCCACCCGCTCCCCCGGCCGGCGGGTGACAGCATCCACACCTGCCGCCCCGCGCATCGCCGACTGACTGTCCGGTAGGGCTGCCGCCCAGTGGTGCAGAGCTACAGCCAATGGGCTTGCGCACCATACCGTACGACAGTCAGGTATGAATGAACATCATTCACAAATCACAGACTGTCATGTAATGCATGAGCTGCAACCCGTAACTGTAACTCGCAGGCGCATGCGCTGACCAGACGATCGGTGGCGGTGGCCAGCGGCTGGCGCAGCGAAATGAGATGCTGTCCCGCCAGCTGCGAGGAAGTAAATGGTGGAGGCGTAAATAGTGGAGACACTGGACACCAGAAATTGAGGGTACATTCTGCCGCGATCGGGCACTCAAAGTTCATGCGTTATGCCAGCGATCGAGCTTGGGATATGAGGAGGTGTTACATGTACCTGTACTGCCCGCGATCGGGCTGTGGGAGATGTTGGGTGGTGGGGAGTCGTGTTACACCATGCCCGTTGATCGGGCTGTGGGAGATGTGTGGGGAGTCGTGTTACACTCATGCCCGCGATCGGGCTGGTGGGGGGCAAGGAAAGAGCTGGGGCCAGCCAGGGTGGCAGCTGCTGTGTTGCACCCTGCAATGCAGCAGCTCACCTGTGGGTGGCCCTCAACTAAGCCTTTTTAGCCTGGCCAGGAGGCGCAGGTGGGTTGCGATGATGAGCACTGCACAACCCGACTGAATATCGGCCGCGAGGTTATGCATGGATCCTCCCTCCTGTTGAGCATGCATTCATTTGCATTGCTCTCTTGCGCAACCTAATGCCAGTGGCGTAACTGCCTCCTGCTGAATATCGCAGAATGGCGCATTTTGGACTTGAGCATGCGCAACCCTGTTGCGCATGGCGCAACCCTTTTGAATATCCAGGCCAGGGTGTTTATTTTGGAAGTGGTGATTTGGTATTTTTTTAACTGGGAGAAAAAAATAAGGGTGGGGGAGATGAAAGTTCAGTTATGGAAAACATGAGCTCTTTCAAAATCCTAAAGAGTTTTGATCATTAAAAAATTATTGCTTCCCATATTTTTATATATTTATGCAGTTTATCCTATACCAGGGACTCAGGAGACCAGATTGTTTAGTATTTTTTTTTTCAGATGCTATGGGGGAGTAACCTCAATCCTGTAAAAAGGTATTTTACTTATCTAGCCTTTCAAAGAGTGGGTTTAGGGATGTTACATCCTCTGGTGTTTTATTTTTCTTTTTTCTTTAAGAAAATGTTTCCAGATTGGTGGGACAGACACAGCAATGGGATGATTGGACGGGCCATTTATTTAGGCCATTCTTGTTGAAATGTGGGGAAAAGGTCCCTAGAATGCAGGCATTATTGGAGATTCCAAGTTTTGCAGTACCGGCTATCCAGAAACTTAAATTATGGGGTGTTACTAAAGGACACATACAGGTTTTATATGAAATCCCTGTATGCAGATGTTATGGGAGGAATTTTGCTACTCAGGTAGATTTTTCTAAATGTATCTCACTGAAGTTATGAACGTCCATTAGGCTTCTTGCAGATAAAAGAGTACCGGTAAAAATGTGGGCTGTCCAGTGGCTTAGTTACCATGGGAGGTTGGGGGTAAAAGGGAACCTGAGGTATAAGCCCATACTAGAAAGACAATGTATTAGATTGAAGTGTGCTGGTTTAGAAGAAACAATGGAACATTTTTTCTTTCACTGTGTCTATGCTGAGCAATTCTGGATGGACCCGGCTGGGGGTTGGATGGAAGTGCGGTTTGACTCAGAGGATCTCTTATGAAAGTTTGGTATTGGGTGATTATACTGGGGCATTGTCTCACTATCACCCAAGTATACTAAATTTGATTTTTGCTTGTGTGAAATTCTATTTGTGGCAAGCAAGATGTCAATATTCTTTGCAGCATATTAATATGCCAACTTTGGTTTTAGTTACATGAATTGAAGGAGCAATTTGTCAACAGAAAGATTTGGATAAATTGAAGTTAAATGCAAGGAAAATCCAACTTTTCTGGAAGCATATTTTTGGTAATGAAAAGACATTGGGCCAGATATTCAAAGCATAGCGTACGCCAAACCAATAGCACGGCAATAGCAACGGAATAGCGTGGGAATAGCGCGGAGCTGCCATATTCAAAGGACCAGTTAGCGCGCGCTAACAGCATTAGCGCGGGGCAAACCACTAATGTATGCAAGGGGAAAAAGGAAGGGGGGCCAAGAGAGACGCGCAAGGGGATATTCAAAGGCCCAGTGCCACGCTAGGATACATAGCACGACATATAGTGCGGCGCTAGTTACTTCCTATAAAAGGCTGGTCTTAACCCAGGGCAAAACACAGAGGAGGAGGGACCACCACAGGAAGTGGGAATGTGTGCAGTGCCAGTAGCAGTGATGCTGCCATTGATGGCAGTTGTAGTGGAGGAGGAGGAGGAGAGGGAGCAGGCACAACATGGGCCACAACGCAGGCCAAGGAGATGGTATGCTGCAAACTGGAGGTACTGGCCCAGGGTCTCCTTCAAGACCCTGCCAGATGACCACATCATTGGCCAGTACAGGATGAACAGGGGAATGTTGAGGCAGCTCTGTGAACTCCTGCATGAGCAGCTGCACTCGAATACTAGATGCAACCATGCCATGACAGTGGAGGAGAAGGTGACAGCAGCGATGTGCTTTCTTGCCACAGGGACATTCCAACAACCAACGGGGGACACCATTGGGGTAACGCAGTCTGCCACCTCATGCTACCTGACCCAGTTCCTAGAGGCTTTCCTGCCACATGCTGGGGAGTTCATAGTATTCCCCAGCATGGCAGCAGAGTGCAGAGAAACAATGCAGCAGTTCCATTGAGTTGTGCACCTACCATCCGTACTGGGTGTCATTGACTGCACCCATGTCCCCATCGTGCACCACCTGGTGATGGCAGTGGACGGTGTATGTTAACAGGGACGGGTACCACTCCACCAACTGCCAGGTGTGCGCTGCAGCTGGTGCATCAGCAATGTCTATGCACAGTACCCCTGGCAGTGCCCATGATGCCTTCATCTGGCACCAGTCCCAGCTGTGCCAGGCTTTTGAGGAGGGCAGGATACCCAGTGGACAACTAGTGTGCGAGTAGTAGCATAAGGCATACACACAACAGCATGGATGGGGCGGGCATTGCAGGACAGGAAGGGTGTGGGAGGGCTACACAGAGGTGCAGGACAGCATCTGGCAGACTGCAGTATGGCACTAACAGGTATACATCTCTTGATAGGGGACAGTGCCTATCCCCTGTGACCCTGGCTGCTGACACCAGTACTCCAACTGGCCACAGTGGCAGAGGAGATGTACAACGAGGCACACGCCAGCACAAGGAATATCATAGAGAGGGTGTTTGGCATCCTGAAGATGTGATTCAGATGCCTAGACACATCAGGTGGTGCCCTACAGTATACACCTCAGAAGGTATGCCGTATCTTCCTAGCCTGTTGTATGCTGCACAGCATGGCAATGAACCATGGGATATAGGCACCTGAACTTGAGGTACAGTCTGACAGTGAGCCAGAGCCAGCGGCCAGGGGGATAGTGGAGCAACTCAAGAGGAGGGACCCTCGCATGGCATGCAGGGCCATACAGCACAGGGACAACATCATCAGGACACTGCTACAGACAAGACGGTAAGTACAGACTGCACAACAACTGAAAGAGTACAATTAATAATCTATTTAATGTGCAGAAAGAAACAGAACAGTGACACCAACAATCGCACCAGTAAACCAACACAGTGGATCAGACAACATGTGCATGTGGTGTGAGGTCAGGAGTGTGCAGGACACACGTGGGGGGACAGACAGAAATGGTGTAGTGTCGGTGGGGAAGTGTGATGTGTGCTGTGAGGGTAAGGGGTGCAACTGTGACAGTGGAAGTGTGTGTGTGTGTGCATGTCTGCACGTGCATGTGGGTGTGCCAATTTTGCAAAGGGGGTGATGACTGCCCAGTGCCACAGAGTGATTGTGGGCATCACTGACGCTTACCTCCATGCATGCACCATGCACCTGTACAGTGGGACACAGACTCTGGGGTGCTCTGGGCAGAGGACAACTCTGAAGAGAAAGGTGAAGCAGGCAGAGTCAGCCTCCTGTGCCCCCGGGGGATGGTGGAGCCTGACAGGGTGGGTGGATGGCCATGGCGGCGCTGGGTTTCAGATGGAGTTTGTGATGCTGTGGAGCTGGAACCACTGGCAGCCCTGTGGCCATGGTTTGCCCGCCTGTGTGCCCCTGTGCTGTCTGCACCATCACCAAGCATCCCATGCTGGTGACCCCCATGCAAACCACGCAGGACATTCCCTATGTCGACCACAGCAGCTGTCAGACCAGAAAAGCCACTGTCGATGGCACCCACCAGGCAGCCCAACCTGTCCACTGCCCGCTGTTCAGCATGGGCAAAGCCCATTGAGATGGCCTTTCTGATCTGTGCCAGCTCATGTCACAGCTCCCTCCGTATGCCATGCAGGTCCATACGGGCCTCCTACTGGGAGGTGACAGCAGCCTGCAGGAGTGGGCGGGCACCATGGCCATCCTGCCCCAGGGGCACAGAACCCTCAGCTGCAGCTGGCAGAGGTGCCTGTAGCACAGGAGCAACTGGATGCTGTTGCCCGCCAGGCACATCCTGCTGATGGCGACTACTGGTGGTGGTTTGTGGCACGGTATGGACATGGACCCCAATATGTGTTGGACAATGCACGACCTGTGGTTCTGCTATGTTCTCCACACTGCCCACCACTGTGTGCCAAGGTACAGCCACACCGGTGATGCTGAATACACCACTGGCACCCGTCCCACGGCATGCAAGCAGCCCCACCCCTGCATCCCCTTGCACAGGAATGGCCAGGTGTTGTGAAAACTCTGACACATCAGTGTCATCGCCACTGGTAACAGTGATCAGTAGGACCTCCCCTACACCAACATCCTCCGTCTGTGCAGCATCCAGGTAGCCAGTGTATCCCAAGCCCCCTACTGAGGTGTGACCCCCCTTCCCAGGCAGTTGCAGCCCCTGTCAATATGATTGCCACACATGCATAGTGTCTGTGCAGCCATGAGTTTCACAGAGCCCAGATGTTGATGAGTGTTCTCCATCATCCTCCTCCACTACTTCTGGAACCTGGCCGTACATCCTTGGCACCTCCTGTTGTTCTGCAGGCCTGGCAGACACCACTGTGGAGACAATAGGGACAGGGTCAGTCACCTGTACATGTACACTGTGCCCAAACACCACCACCACTACCACCGCTACACCATGCAGACCCCAGGACACGTAACCCCTTCACACAAGCCCGTGACCACATGCACCCACCCAACCCACAGTGACCATGGCCATGCCAGGCAGCTGTTCAGCAGCACACAGTGCACCCTGTGCAGGACACCAACAGCATGATCATGCACCCATACCATCACAACATACAGGGTATACACATGCGAAACAGACCTGTCCTTGGCAGTGCAAGAGGCATCTCACATCCACCACCTGGCACACCTGCAACTGCCACAGTCCTCAGAGTCGATGCCACCACGGCCATGTGTGGCTCCTCCACCCACTGCTGATGTTCAGGTGGTCCACCACCGGTTCTCATTCTGTCCCTCAGTCGCTGTGCCTCCTCCTCCTTAGCACGTCGCAGAAGGTCATTCCATCACTTGCGCACAGCCTCTGTTGTTCTGCCACGTCCTCCCACAGCATTTACAGCCACAGTCACCTCCTCCCAGGCTTGGCGCACCACTGCATCAGTGGCCCTGTGTGTGCGTAGCACCTGCTCCCTCTCCTTAGCAGCATGTACGAGGGTGTTCAACTCCTCTTGTGAGAACTTGTGGGCACGGATGCGCTCTTGGCGTGCTGCCAAACCTATGGGATAGTCAAAAGGGGGCATGTGTCATCGGCCGTGTCAGTACTGCAATGCATTACACATAGACATCATGATGCCACCTCCTACAGTGCCACAGGCCACATGGACATATCAGAATGCTGCATGTGCATGTACGGTGTACATGGCCACATAGTCACTGTCCGTCCCGTGTCTGGACAGTGAGCCCTGTACACACATGTGCACTGCTGTTGCCTATGGCTGCCATGTGCTCCAATGACTGGGTCCACCCCTACGCTAACCACCTTGCACTGTACTGTGTCCCTCTTGAGCACTACAGTGGTTGTGTGGACAAGTGCACTAGCGATGTCAGGACACCATGCAAAGTCCACATAGTGCATGGGATGGCACAGTGCCGGGACACTGTGTATGTCCTGCAGGGGGGACACAACCTACCATGCCACACATCCAGGGAGTCATGTCAGTGGGCCACTGTCACAGGACACACCACGGTAGTGCACTAGTGCCCCTGCCTGGTGGACACAGTGTGCAGGCAGTGCCACATGGAACAGTTCCCTGCAGGGGAATGTGCACAGTGCACTGGACGGTAGGATTCCCAGGCAGCCATCTAGGGCTGTGCACCATCACACAGCACAGTGCTTGCCTGTGGTCCAACATGTGTCTCAGCATTCACCAGAGGTTACATCTGTGTGCCTTAGTCCGTGCTGACCCTGTTCTGAGATCTTGCCATTCAAGAGGGTCCTACAGCAGTCATACATACCTGCCTCTTGCTGCTCATCCCCCTGTTGCATCTCTCCACCAGTCTGTTGTTGATGCTTACTTTCTTTATTATGCTGCATTACCACAACACAACACTGGTGGTGCATTGAAACATAGAAACATAGAATTTGATGGCAAATAAGGACCGCTTGGCCCACCCAGTCTGCCAATTTCCCTTCCTAATGGATAAGCTGCAGATCCTGGTTAACCAGCAGCCTACTTCTTTCTGCCCCCAACCCCTAGAATTGCCTTATGACTGTCCCATGCATGCTTGAATTCCACCACTGTTTTTGACTCCAAAACCTCCTCCAGAAGGCCGTTCCATGCATCCACAACCCTCTCTGTGAAAAAATACGTCCTTAAATTACCTCTGAGCCAACCCCCTCTATCTTCAAATTGTGCCCCCTTGTTCTTGCACACCTCTTGTTTTGAAAGATGCTACCCTCTTGGACTTTGTTGATTCCCTTGAGGTACTTGAAAGTTTCTATCATGTCCCCCCTCTCCCTCCTTTCCTCGAGGCTATACAAATTAAGCTCCTTAAGTCTCTCTTCATATGTCTTCCGGTGCAGACCCTGCACCATTTTAGTTGCCCTCCTCTGGACAGCTTCCATCCTGTCTATGTCTTTGCGGAGATTGGGTCTCAGAACTGCTTGCCCTTTCATAGCCCACCCAGGCAATCAAGCCTGTTAGTCATGCAAATGAGCGCATAATGATATGCTAATCACACAGTTTGCCCCTTGCATACACAAGTACCCTCATTTACATACACCTGTTGAATATGGCCCTGATTAGCACCGTGCTAGCACAGCAGCGCTGTGCAAAAGCCAGTGCAGGGCTATTGGAGGGGCAGCGCCGCACTATCCAAATAGTGCAAGCTATGTGCTTTAGCACAGCCTACATGCATGCTCATGAGGCCTCCCATGTCCATGCTATCACCCTGTCATAGCACAATGTAGCACCGCACTAGCCAGCATAGCGCGGCGCTATACGCATGCGTGGTACACAACCTCAGGGTCATGGTGGGGGTCACACATGAGCAGTGTGGTTACTTCCAGGTAGCGCCGTGCTACGTCATATGATAGCACAGCGCTACAGAGGTTGATGAGGTGAAGTCCTGGGAGAGACAAGTTTTACCAGAGACAGGTTGAGGGGTGTACCAGCTTTCGATTGCCATGTCCGGACAATCAAGACAGCATGCAGTTGTGCACAGAGACAGGCGCTGGGAGGAGGTAGAGACTGCTAACCTAGTGCAGCTCATGATGAAATGACATAGGAGGCTGTTTGGGGAGGTGAGGGAGGGGGACCTCCCATGGATGCAAGTGTGGGACATGGTAGCAAGGAAACTCACTGCCCATACTGGCATACCATGCATCATCAAAAAGTGCTGTCACAGGTACACAGACCTGAGATGCAGGCAGAGGCAGCAGCTTGAGTGCTACAAGCGCATGGTGCGTGATGGCACTGTGCCTGTGCCAGGTGAGTGGTGTTGCATGTAGAGTGTACCAACATGTAGGCTTTGTGTGTGTGAGTGTGGGTTTGGGTGTGCGGAGGGGGTGGAGGTGTGGGGGGGTTTGGTGTGGGTGAATGGGTGAGTCACTGTGCAGAGGAGTGGTGGTAGGGGGTTGTTGTTTGGGTGTGGGTGTGTGAGTGTGTGTGTGTGTGTGCACAGGTGTGCGCAACGATGCATGGTGTTGTTGCACACTGTGTACAGGCGGAGGGCACATGTATGCCGCATAGGGCATGGTACATGCCATGACCATTGCTGTGGGAGGAGGTTGGGTCATGCTGTTCTGCAAGTCCCGGCATCACCAGCCTGGATGGCACCACCATGTTGCAGGAAACACGCCTGGTGGACTGTTGACATACACTCACGGGTCTGCGGATGTTCGCATGGGAGCTGCAACCGCCACTGTCACAGTACTGTGGTGCCATTGATCACTGATGTGTGTCTGATGAATGCGCCATGGCCACTGCCACCCTCTATGTAGAGATCCTCCTGTTCACTCCATGTGTGTGCATTGTGGTTGGGGTTGCATGTGCATCTTGCTGTACTTGATGTTGTGTATGCTGTGTCATGCTCTTACACTACTTTCTCATCTGTCAACTGCAGAGCAGATCAGGCAGCCCATGGCGCGGGAGGAGTCAGCCCAGGCAACAGAAGCAGAGATGGGGCAGCCCAGGTGCCATCCCTTCCACAGTGGGTGCAGGAGAGCAGCCCCTGAAAGCGGTGGCGTGTTGCGTGAGTGCCTGTTTCATTGCTCTGTGATCTGTTCCTTTTCACTAGGTTGTGCATCACATCTGGGTGTACAGCCACTGACTTGTCTGGTGGCATTTATGCAACGGGCAGTGGGACAGTGTGGTGTAGCAGTGTGCTGTGCGGTACACCTGTTTTCACACCACAGCTGAGTGCTGTAGTCTTGCCTGGGGGACTGTCAGCTTGCATTGCTGTGCAGGTGACTGATGGTGTTGGTTACTCAGGTGGCGAGAGTTCCGTGGGGACAACATGCTGTGGCTGACCTTCCCACCTCTGTGATCCATCCATACCACCACCCACAGGGTGTCCACAATGCACAGGTGGTGGTTCCTTGCTGTGCATGCGGGAAAACCACATGCACCATGCCTTACCTCTCCCCTTCTGGTCACCAGCTGTGGAGCATTGCCTGTCACACTGTGCTACATCCTGGCACTGTGCCGTACGCATTGTGGAGTCCTTCCATGTGTATCTCATGGTGAGGTTACTGTGTTGCAATTTAGTTGCAGGGTAGTATTATCACTGTGCTATTACATTATGTTCATTGTTGCCTGCTAATGTTGACCGTGGCTGTTGAAGTGATAATCACTGTGTGGAGAAGGGGGGTCCTGTTATGTGGGTTGGGGACACTGCCGTGTACCATGTCTCAGTTGGGTGGTATGCTTTCAGTGGTATTGCCTTGTGGCATGTGATGGCCCTTCACTGACAGCATCTGTGCCCTGGCTGACTGTTATCCCCTGGCCTGGGTTGGTCATTGGCAGGCCACTGTCATGGTTCATTGATGCTCCTGCATGCCTGTCATTGTTGTTTGTTCTGCGCGCTGCATTACTGTACATTTCCATGTATGGGTGGGCAGCATGTCCCAACGATGTGGATGCCGTTGTGCATGTCGTGGCATGTCCCTTGCACTCAACTCTCGGGTTTCCAGCTATGTGTCAGCCGTGTCTCGTGGTGTGCTGTATCATGGTGGGTGGTATCACATGTTCCCTGCTGCTGTCAGGATCGTTGTCATCATCTATGTTGGGTTTTGTGTTGGTGCCTGTATTTGCCCTGTGCTGCTTTGTGGGACACTTCCATGTTGTCCTACACTGCAGAACTCAATGCCACCAGGGATAGCCCATTGGGACATGCTGTCCATCTCTGTATGGCAAGGTTGGCTGCTGATTGCATCCTGTCTGGTGTACTGTCCTCATGGTCTCACCCTTCCTCTTGTAGGTCCACTCGGGCATCACTGTGGGTGACAGAGGCCCGAAGAATCGGAGGGCACAGAGGACCTGCTCACTGGGGTGTGAGGCAGCAACGGACATTGATTGAACAGCAGGTCATTATCATAAAGGATACCTGGAGGGTGGCAAATATCCTGGATGCTCGGCTCCCTGACCTGGCAGGCAACAAGTTCTGCCCTGTTATTTTGACGTCTTCCCTCACCACACCCCCTCACTGGACTTATTTATCCCTTCCTTGCCTATTGTCCTCTGTCCCTGTGTGCGTCCTCCTCCGCTTTCCACCCTTGTCCTGTGTCTTCCCATCCCTCCATCTGTTGTCGTCCTTATGTTTTCCTTTGTGTGCCTTTTTATGTCGATGGTGCTTTACTTTTTTATCATGTAGTGGGCATTTGGGGTTGTGTGTTGTGGGGGCCTTTGTGGGTATGTTCGGTTCTTTTTTCCATGTTGTAGGGCGGTTGTACAGTGGTGGGTAGGGCATTTTGTAATCTGGGGTTTGTCTATTGTTTTGTTCTGTATTTTATTCGCTGTTGTGTTTCCGCTTGCTTTACTCTTCATTATTGTTAATTACACTGGTTTACTGACATTTTACTGTGTCCTTTGTCATTCTTGGGTGCTGGGGTTCAACATGCTTTGTACTGTTGCTGGTGTTCTCCACATGGGTCTGGGGTGTTGCTGGACATTCCCTGCGCATGTGTGGCATCCTCCTGGGTGTGCACTGTGGTGTGCTCCTGATACCTCATTCCGGCATGTGTTCCCTTGCATGTGTCCCAGGGTCAGGCTGTCTCTGCACTGTGTTCCATTGTGTGTTTGCACTGCCTGCCTGGGGCTATATTCAGTGCTGTCTTGTGTGCTATATTCAATGCTGTCTTATTCCTGGGCTGTTTTTGCCCTGCACTCCTGGCCCTGTTTGCCCGACTTCCTTTGCTTGCTATATTCAGCTGGTTTTGCCCCGGGCTATTCATTTTGAATATGGCTGGCATTTTGCTCTGGGCTAAGTTTGCATGCCGGGCAGTGCTAATCACTGACAGGGGCTAACCTTTGAATATCTGGCCCAGTATGTTTAATTTAACTCTGGTATTACTGTTCTTTTGTTTTTTCTTCTATAAAATCGATTTTTTTTACATCTGTATGATTTAAACAGTATGAGGAATTGTATAGTTTGGGAAGGGGTAGTGGGGGTGTTTTCTTTTTGTGGACTGTGAAGTATGTGTCACTGTATTTTGAGAATGCTCTTTCTTTATCTTTTTTTTTTGGTTTTGCTTGTAAATATACTTTTTTCAATATTTTGTTCTGATGTTATGTCACTTTTTTTGCAATAAAAAATTCTACTCTTTTTGAGAAGTGCCATGGGATCTTTAACACCCACCTGAACTACCACCGAACAGGCAGATGGGACTTCGGGTTAACATCTCATCCGAAAGATGGCCCCTCATGAGTGCAGCACCCCACCCTCATGCTGCACTGCAGTGTCAGTATAGGAATATTAACCCAAGTGCCTGGTGTGGGGATGGAACCCACAGCCTTCTGATCTCCTGGCCTCAGAGGTGAGTGTGCTACCTGCTGATAAGCCACTGACACTGCCATGTTAGCAAGCTAATATTAGTACTGACAGCGTGTGTAGTCATCTTGAATTGTATTCCCAGGAGGTCATGATGATGGGGGAGGTTCCACTTCTGCAGCAGGCAGCATGCACGGTCAGTTTGGTTGTAAAAGGAATTCCTAGGGTAGTTTAGGTGGTTACCCCACTCTGGGGTGTCTGGCTAGAACTATTATCTTTGCTGCATGCACCGAGCCCTGCACTGCTATGTTGGTATTGATGTAAATATTTCTTGGGGTTACCTGAGAGGCTATGGAATGGCAGCCACCTTTGAACCTAGCTCTTCCATGTGGCTACAGATAGACGCACAGGGCCAAGAGTCCATCTGGCAGCTGAAGCACATGGTCCTCTGGCAGCTATGGGTGTTGAGGTGCAGGATCTCTGGTCGCTATGCTAAGAAGACTTCTCTTCACTATATGAGTTACTCGGCCATGAAGCAAACCCCTGCACTTCGCTCCCGGATGAGGGTAGTTCCACATACTAGCACAGTCCACCAAGCCATAGCACATCCAGCTGACTCACTGGGTTTGTCCCCAAACTCAGCTCACTGGCATAGGATCACAATGCACTACTCACTGGGCCAAAGGCTGGCTATACACATAATGTTTATTAATAACTTTTTCTTTAACATTTTGATTCCAAATTTTCAAGGTTGTCCTTTAATGACTCCTCCTTTAAAACATGACATGTGCTATTTGTAAAACATTGGTTTAAACATCATTTTGAGCCACAAGTGAGAAAAACTGTTTGGGCCAGAATTTGAAAAACAACACCAGTCATGTTGATGAGGTGATGTGCAAAAATGGCTATGCTGAACATTTAGAAACATAGAAGTTGTTGGCAGATGGGGACCTTATAGTCCATCAAGTCTGCTTTGTTTTCCTACCCCCCACTTAGCTGCCTGCTTGAGTATCCCGCAATGCCTGTCCCATGCCTGCTTGAATTCCTCCCACCGTCTTCGCCCCCAACCCCTACCCCCAGCAGGCTATTCCATGGTTCAACAACATGCTCCGTGAAGAAGATTTTCCCCATATTGTTCCTGATCCTACCTCCCTTGAGACAGAAGGTCATGCCTCTTGTCCTGCTATAGTCTTTAACCTGAAAGAGGTTCTGCACCTGTACCTTGCTGTTGCCTTTAAGGTATCTAAATGTCTCTATCATGTCCCCCAATTTCTGCGCTGCTCTAGGAGTATAGATTGAGTTCACAGAGTCTGGCTTCATACAGTTTCTGGTGCAAGCCTTGCATCATTTTTGTTGCCCTTCTTTGTACCATATCCAGCCTATTTATGTCCCTCCTGAGGTGTGGCCTCCAGAACTGGACAGAATATTCCAGGTGGGGTCTTACCAGTGATCGATAGAAAGGCATGATCACTTAATGCATCCTGCTTGTGATGCACCTTCCTATGCATTTCAGTATGCCACTAGCTTTTAGTGCTGCCTTCTCACATTGTTTGCTGACCTTGAGGTCATCTGATATAATCACTCCCAGGTCATGCTTTAGCTTGTATCCACCAGCTGCTCCTCACCCATTGAGTACAGTTACCCTGGGTTACATTTTCCCAGGTGCATGACTTTACACTTTTTGGCACTGAATATCAGTTGTCAGATCCTTGACAATTCCTCCAGCTTTCAGAGATCAGATTACATGCTTTGTTGCCCCTTTGGTGTGTCAACCCTTTTGCTGATTTTGATCTCATCAGCAAACAGGCACACCCTTCCCTTCAGTCCATCAGCAATGTCACCAAAGAATATTTAGAAGAGGATCGTCCGCAGAACCAAGCCCTGCAGAATCCCACTAGTCACCCTACCCTCCTCTCACAGAGTGCCATTTACTGATACCCTCTGTGTTCTCCCATTTAACCAATTCTTGACCAAGCCTGTTACCTTAAGCCCGACTCCCATGTTTTCCAGTTTATTGACTAGTCTCCTGTGCAGAACCAAGTGAAACACCTTACTGAAGTCCAGGTAAACTGCATCCACTGCCCCACCCTGATCCACTGTTCTGGTGACCCAGTCAAAGAAATCTACCAGGTTTGTCTGGCAGGACCTCCTGCTGTGAAATCATGCTGCTTTGTGTCAAGCTAACCACTTTCCTCCAAAAAGCAACAATTCTTTCCTTCAGTAGGGACTCCATCAGTTTCCCACTACTGAAGTTAGACTAACTGGATGGTAGTTTCCTGGCTCTTGCTTGCTTCCACTCTTGTGGAGTGGCACTACTGTTGCCCTCCTCCAATCCTCCAGAACCTCCCTGCTCGCCAACTATTTGTTGAAGAGCACTGCTAAGGTGACTGCTAGTTCCCTCCCAAGTTCCTTAAGTATTTCTGGATGTGATCTATCTGGCCCCATAGCTTTATCCACCTTTAACTTGTTTATTTCCTCACGTACACTTTCCTCTGTGAAGGGACTCATGTCTGTACCTCCAAGTGGACTATTCTTTTTACCAGTTTTTGGACCACTACCATGTGATTCCTGTGTGAAGACTGAGCAGAAGTATTCACTGAGTGCCTCTGCCTTCTCTGCGTCATGTTCTGTGGGCTGCCCTTCCTTTTTGGTGATTCTAACAATGCCTCCCTTAGTCTTACTTTTTTCTTGTATATACCCATAGAATGTTTTGACACCCTTCTTCAATCACTGAGCAATCCTCACCTCTGTCTGTGCCTTGGCATTTCTTATCACTTTCTCTGTCTCTTTTAGTTTTTCTTTATATTTTATTTTGTCAGCCTCTTTCCCTGACTCCTTCTACTTTCTGAAGGCTTTGCATTTTTCCATCACCATGGTTGCCACCTCTTTGGAAAACCAAAGTAGGTATCTCCTATTTTTATTCTTAATGACTTGGCGGACACACTGTGATTTGACCATGGTTATTGCATCTTTGAACCTTATCCAACACTCCTCGATGCTCCCTTCTGTTGTGTTACTAAGACTTCCCCTCAGGCAGGCCTTCATTTCTGTGTAGTCTGCCCTCCTGAAGTCAAGGACCTTTAGCTTAAAATGTGTGGAGTTCTGAGTCCTGTTTGCTTTGAACCATACAGTGTGATGGTCACTATTTTCCAAGTGGTTCCCCACTTTAATGCCCAGAACCCTATCACTATTTGAGAATGCCAGGTCTAAGATCACATTTCCTTTTGTGGGTGTCTTTACTAGTTGACTTAGGCCTGCTTCCTATAGAGTAACTACAGGAAGCAAAGTTAAGAGCAAGCATTGAAAACTTTCAATGCATGCTCAAAACTTTGTTGTTGTTTAATATCCTGACTCTAAATTTTAAACATAGTCTTCTTATAATCCTACCTCATGAACCCAGTAGGTGAAAATTTTCAAATCCACATGAATGGTGATTTCATAGAGTGACTGCAAAATCATCTTTTGAGCTGAGT
Organism: Neoceratodus forsteri; assembly: GCA_016271365.2. Lineage (NCBI taxonomy): Eukaryota > Metazoa > Chordata > Ceratodontiformes > Ceratodontidae > Neoceratodus > Neoceratodus forsteri. The sequence continues at coordinate 781,423,472 of CM057458.1, read as the reverse complement.
TTTAAAAACTTCATCTACCTTGTTCATGAGGTGGGAATCTAAATAAGGCCATGTTGAGAATTTGGTGAAAAATAGTTAAAAAGTATGCAGTTTGGGGTAAAGTTCAAAATGGATTGCAAATACATTGATGCCACTTACCTTATTTCTTCAGTTTGCACTTGCACTTTAAGAATGATAATGTCTTTTCTGGTGATTGTGAATGTATGTGGAAGATTGTAGATGAGAGAGGATTGTGGAGTGATGGATGCTGAGTGGGGAGTGGGGGTGGGATTGGTGTGGATCAGGGGTTCAGAGATCAACAAGGGACTGTTTTCTTAATTTCATATTGAAATAAAAAAGAAAAGATCTATAAGGGACACTTTTCTTCTTTTCACTGGGGGACTGGACTGACACTTGGGACTGGGCACCCAAGTGTTGGCAGACTATTTGGTGGCACTGGGAGTGGGCACCCTGGTGTCACCGTCTAAAGGTGATGTGGAAGGTAGGAGGTTTGTGTTATTTAGCAGTACCAGAGTAGGGAACCTGGTCCACTTCTAATTTAGAGGGGCAGGGTTAAAGTAAGCTGGAGCAGGACACCCCTAGTGTTAGCAGGACTATAGTAACTGTGTGCTGCTCTGGTGATGGTGGGTCCAGGATGTGCACTGGACCATGCTGACATATAAATAAATGCCAGCTGTGTTCTGGTCAGTTGGGTGCAGGTTTGTATAGCACCAAACCCTCCAATATGAAAAGCAGATGTGACAGGTGATGGTGGGTCCAGGATGAGCACTGGACCCACCCACAGTAAATAAAACCCAGCTATGTGCTTGTCATGGGTATTTTTCAGTGCACGATGAATATTCTCTGAATGCAGCACTTTATGTATGATCAGAGAATTATCAGTTAAGAACCAATAATAGGACCTCTCATTAGCTGAGCACAAAAGATTTTTTCAGGTCCAGAAAAGGAATTTATCATTCATTAAAAAAAAAAAATCAGAATATAGGTAAATGGGTCAATTTACCCAGCTTCTGGTGTTTGTTTTTTGAGAAAGCACAATTTTAAAATATTTTACAGCTGTTTTTGTTAAAAAAAAAGATGGTAGCTATCAGGACTCAAACTTTTTTCTCATAACTGAAAACACAATTAATCATGACTCAAAAGAGGCTCGCTAAAGGTAAACTTTTGAATCTTCTCAGTGGGGTTTCCTGAAAACCCTACTGAGCATGCTCAGAAGTCAAATTTCAAATCCTTACAACTGGGGAACCAATTGGTATTTTTTCAAAAACCTCCAAAACCTTGGAACAAGCCCCTTCAGCACTAAATATTTTGGAACAAAATTCCATACCATCTTGGCTTTAGATGAGAGCAAGGAAAAAAAGCCCAAAACAATGCTTTTTATGCATTTTTGATGTATCCAGAACTTAGAATCCAGCTAAGTACCCATCATGAACCTTCCCAAGTCTCGAGAACATCCCACCTGGAGGATGTATGCCAAATTTTGCAGAATTTCATCAAACACATAGCGTTATTATTGTGCAAAGACTGAGGTTTAAAATTGAGTCCTAACAATACTAGTAATGCAAGTATAATTTATATTCATTGCAAAAAATGCATTATTGCACGGTCAGGGCTTAAGTTAATGCCACAAAAGCATGGAAATGTGGTGTTAGGGAAAATCCTAAGGCCACATTTCCCTACATGTGTGCCACTAACTTGAACCCTAACTGGTGCATTAACACATTTCTTCACAAGTAATTTCATTTCTTTTTGAGAGGATGGAATCATATCCCTTATTCATGCAGGTCCTGAAGTGCCAAGAGAAAATTTGACCACCTAAGAAAGTGTACTTTGGTGCAACGATGGATGTCAGAAATTCATGGGTTTTCTGGGCACTGCATTTCAATGTTGACCATAAATACAGATGCACAGGGCTGCTGGTAACGGAATTTCATGACAACAAGAACCTCACTAATAGGAGGAGGGTAAGGAGCTTTGTCACAGTATGGTTCAAACATCATTGCAATTTCTAACTGGGATAGGATCCCTAACTGTATCACATACTCCCCAGCTTAAAATGGAGCCAGTTCCTGCAAATGCTGGTTTCCATACCTTTCTACACCATTTCATTGACTTAACTGCCGAGTACAGACTCCTCAGATAGGACATTCTTATCAGGACCATCAAATAAGTATGAATTGAGCTCCACCAGATCTGCCACAGGTCCATATCTCGCAAACTCTTAGACTGCAAAGCCAGTAGTCATGTATATCATAGGAAATGGTACTCTTCAAGGGAAAGAACAAAGACCACCACATAAGGGAGCCCACCTCTGTCAATTCTTTTGACCTAACAACCCTAACAAATCTAAACCGGCCACATCAAAGGAGGGTGAGCATGAATGCCACACCTACCCAGTTTCACAGTTTATTTTCAAAGAACCCACTTTCAGTACCACATGCAGGAGTTCACATCCCACACATTACGTTCCCACTTTGTTCTCTTGTTTGCATCCCTTTTTTTCTTTTAATAGAATCTTTACCTTTCTTTATATTCAGATATAACAATTCCACCTACTGGCAATAATGTTAATAGAGAATTTCTACAACATGGTGAATCATTTAACCATTATTTTCCTACTCTCGGGTCTAATACCCTCACATTCTTTTTTTTATCTGAAATTTTTCAACTCCCATTCCAATGTTCAGAAAATACAGATTACCTTTCACACTAACTTCCTAGAGAAACTACAGTGTGTGTATATATATATATATATATATATATATATATATATATATATATCTGTGTGTGCATATATATATATATATATATATATACACACACACATATATGAGGTACTTCCCACCTTCAAGACTCTCTCCCTCCACTTTCAATTTGTTTGTTTATTTATTTGTACAATTGGATTTACAACCTTTGAGCCAGAGACTTGTTTACAAAGGTACCTCATCACAGAGAGGACAAAACAGTGATAGAGGTTACAGAATGAGGACAGACAGTGTTACATATACAGTGGTGTGAAAAAGTATTTGCCCCCTTCCTGATTTTCTCTATTATTGCATATTTGTCACACTGGATGTTTTCAGGTCTTTAGACAAAATGTAATATTAGATAAAGGAACCTGAGTGAACAAATAACACTTGTTTTTTTTTATTTCACTTATTTAATGAAAAAAAGTTAACCAACACCAATTGGCACTGTGTGAAAAAGTAATTGCCCCCTTACAGTTAATAACTGGTTACGCCACATTTAGCTGCAATGACTGCAACCAAACACTTCCTATAATTCAATATCAGTCTTTCACATCACTGTGGAGGAATTTTAACCCACTCTTCCTCGCAGAACTGCTTTAATTCAGTAACATTTGGTAGGTTTTCGAGCATGAACTGCTCATTTCAGGTCCTGCCACAGCATCTCTATTGGGTTTAAGTCTGGACTTTGACTAGGCCACTCCAAAACTTTAATTTTACTTCTTTTTAGCCATTCTGATGTGGACTTGCTTTTGTGTTTTGGATCATTGTCTTGCTGCATGACCCAACTATGCTTCAGCTTCAGCTGACGGAAGGATGACTGGACATTCTCCTTAAGAATTTTCTGGTACAGAGCAGAATTCATGGTTCCTTTAATTATGGCAAGTCATCCAGGTCCTTAGGCAGCAAAGCATCCCCACACCATCACACTACCACCACCATGTTTGACTGTTGGTATGGTGTTCTTACTGTGGAATGCTGTGTTTGCTTTACGTGAGACATTATGGGATCCATGTTGTCCAAAAAGTTCCACTTTGGACTCATCTGTCCATAGAACATTTTCCCAAAAGGCCTGTGGATCATCCAGGTGCTTCTTGGCAAATGAGAGATGAGCATTTATGTTCTTCTTGGTTAGCAGTGGTTTCCTACTTGCTACTCTCACATGAAGCCCATTTTTGCCCAGTCTCTTTCTGATTGTGGAGTCATGAACACTGACCTTAGCTGAGGCAAGAGAAGCCTGCAGTTCTTTGGATGTTGTTTAGGATCCTTTGAGACTTCTTGGATGATTTTACACTGCGCCCATGGAGTAATTTTGTGCAGCCGCCCACTCCTGGAAGGTTCATTACTGTTCCAAGTGTTCTCCATTTGGAGATTATGGCTCTCACTGTGGTTCGATGGAGTCCCAGAGCCTTAGAAATAGCTTTGTAACCCTTTCCAGACTGATAGAGGGCAACAAAATGTTTTCTGATCTTTTCAGGAACTTCCTTTGATCATGGCATAATGTGCTTGTTGAATCTTTGTGCTGGCAATGTGACTCTGATGGTAAGGGCCAAAATAAGTGAGGTTTATATTGAGCTGGGCTGGCTGTAATCAAGCCTGGCTGTGTTCAATCAGCTGACTCTAATTATCCCTTTAATTGGGTTGATTTAACTAGGGGCAATTACTTTTCACACAGTGCCAGTTGGTGTTGGTTAACTTTTTCATTAAATAAATGAAATAAGAAAAAAAAAAGTATTATTTGTCCATTCAGGTTCCCTTTATCTAATATTATATTTTGTCTAAAGACCTGAAAACATCCAGTGTGACAAATATGCAATAATAGAGAAAATCAGGAAGGGGCAAATACTTTTCACGCCCACTGTAGTTTGTACAATCTATATACATACTTACATTTGAATCAGTATAGGACACTCCAGATATACAGATGTCTAGCAGGGGGAGGGATAGAGGAGCCAGAGGAGAGGAGGAAGGGAGGGTTGTGTGTGTGGAGGCAGTCTGGAGGACTTTGTTGAGAATTGAGTGTACTGGGGGGGTATGCGAGCACTGGTTGGTGACAATTACAGCAGTGGGTGTTGAAAGGTGTTCTGAAGAGCGAGTAAAAGGGATAAGGGATTCCACCCATCCTGACTCCTCCCACCAGAAAATCTACTTCTTTCTTTGAGATAATTCTTTCTGCTACCCTAGTGGTTGCTACCATACTCTGGAATGTTATGCAGGTCACACAACACCTAACAACTTATTTAGATACCCTGGCTAATAGAAATAGTATAGTATGTGAGTTAACATCACATAGAATCTCAAATGTCTTTTTTTGGGTTCAAAATGTGCTTCCTGAAGAACCCACAGTTGAAGTATCCTGAGAACCACAAACTGGTTTTCAGTGCATTTCTCCCAGAAATTCTTGTGATGCATGTATATGACCCCATTCTCTGTAAAGTAAAAGGATCAGAACTATCCAGTCTTTCAACATCAATAGGCACATCGTGAACCATTTTACAAATGCATATAATCTACCTAAACAGTTTTTATTCATTTGGAGTGTACTCAGCATTTGAAAGTCAGTTTTAGTTCTGGGCTTTAAAGGGAAGGTCCACTCCACCTTTTATTTTGTTTACCTGTGTAGTTTGTAGGCATGAATAATGATTGCCTTTATTGCACCCTCCTAATTTCATCATGAGTTAAATTTAAATAAAGATATTTAAAGGGACACTGTCAACCCCCCTAGGCCTCAAAATGTCCATGGATTTTAAAAAACAATATGATTGTTCACATTCTGTAGCAACTGCTGACGTAGCTGATAGATTGATTTTGATTGCTTTTTTTCTTTTAAAAAATGAAAAACTGCTTACCATACTGGTGTTACCACACAAAAACGTGTTTGTTTACATTCCTTGATTAACTCCTAGTGCAACTTTCATGGACTTAATAACACTCCCAACACAGTCTAGCCACTCATAATGCAGTCAGAGTAGAGGGGACTATTGTATCATGAACGACTGCATTATTTGGGAGTGTTTCTAATTATTAAGAAGTACGAAATAAGAGTAGATCAAGGATTTGAAACAAAACAAGGTTGGATATAACTACATTAGCATGTATTTCAGTTCTACTAAGCAAGGAGGAAAATAATTCAACCAGCAACATGAATGAATTTTAGAGAAGGTGAGCATTCGTAAGATGTAGGTTTTTAAGTAGAAATAATATAATGCAAAAAAAGGTTGACAGTGTCCTTTCAGTCTGGTCTGAAACCTGCTTGAATGCATTGCAAAGCTCATGACCTGACTTATGTAAGGCATCCTGGAATTGTATGATGTTTTAGTGCTAAAGTCTGCAGTAGTTATACTGTATTAGTCAGTGCTGTTGCTGCCCTCTGCAAACCCTATCCTTTTAACTTATGCTGGCTATGAAACTTTGCAAGGAATAATGAATGCCCTGTTGTTTTCTGTTGTTTAAGGTGTGTCTGAGTTAGAAAAAAATGCTTTTAGAGAATACAGGAACTTCACAAGACATGTAACAGAACTGAATGAGAGTGTAAGTTCTGCTGGCTTGTCAGGTATGCATTATCAACTCCCATGATGCCTGCATGAGTGAGCTCATGTCCTGGCAATAGAGACAAACAGGTTTTCACACCAGGGCAAAACAGAGTGAAGCAAACTCATTTAGATTTAAATTAGGATGTAATCAGGGGATACAAGAGAAAGAAGAATCATTCATACTTAGATCTCCAATATTCCACCCTCGTGGAAGCAGCAGGAGACAGACAAAGATCACTCCTCTGCCAAGGCTAGGCAGCAAATGAGCAGGTCTGATCTCTGTATCTTCCCTTGAAGTTTTATACCCATCCTTTTGATCACTAGATCTGCCCCTTCCTCCAAATAAGCTTTGAAATAGTGGTACAAATGGCAAAATATAACATTAAAGTAGGCACACAAACAAAAAGTTAGGGCATGGACCTCTGTAGGCTTTTATCTGCACATTAAAGCATTAGCATAATATAACAGTTATAACAGCTTAATAGCTTTATATATAAATGGTCTTAAAGTCCTACCTTGATAACTGCCCTGTGGACAGGGACAGCCTTCCTGTAGGAACTATTAGTAATCTGGGAATGAGGCTGACTCCACCCGAAGCAATCATACTGCATGCAGTCACCAGATACCAGCAAGCACAGGTAAGAGACATAATTTATTTATTTTTTTAACAAGGAGAGACACACTAAGCTGAAGCTTGTTTACAGTTGGACCTGGGACCACAAGGAAGTTAAGTGTCTTGCTTAGGGTCACACAGTATGCAAGGGGGTCTGTGGGATTCAAACCCAGGTTTCCAGGTTTGCAGCTCAGAACCTTAAACCACTGCGCTATACTGCCTCATTTTTCCACTTACTTTACAACATTGCTAAAACAAAAACACAAATAGAAAGTGCTTGAGACAGCTATAATTTGGCATGGTCCTTTCACAGAAACTGATGGTTTAACTCTGTTATTTGGCTCAGGTACAAACTTGTGGGGTTCAGATGTTTGTAAATGCATTTCAACTGCTTGTTCAGGCCAGAAAACTTTACAAGGTTCAACACATTCCTCTGTATGTGTTTAACCTGATATACTGCTAACAGCAGCAGGATATACAACCACCTGGCTGTATTTTATTGACCACAAGGTCATTTGTTCTAAGGTTTCTTTTTCGGGGGGGGGGGGATCATGTTTTCAAACCACCAATATGCAGACTAAAGAAAATATCTGCAATGAAAAGAGAAAGAACAGTGCAAAATCTAGAGGGAGGAGGTAACTGTGAGTGACAAGCCAGAAAAAGAAAATATAGGACAGCAAAGGAAAAGTTAAAAACAAGCTGTTGCAGCAGTCTTAGAAAGACGTTTCTTCATGGGACCTCCATAAGTTGTTTACAGGCTGCAGACCTTGCAAGAGAAACCAAACCTCCCCAGGGGTTAGACAGGTACCTACACTGCCACATACCCCCACCTTAAAAGGGAACCATCTAGTCTTACAAAAGCTGATTACCAGAATTTCATGTCAACAACCCCCCGAAAGGAGGAGTGTAAAAAGCTTTGTCACAGCATGGCTGCTTTAAACATCATTACAATTTATAACTGGGATAGAATCACAGACCCTACTACACAGGCAAAGACCCCATCTTTCACCCAATGCACAGGGCCTTTTGCCACTCATGTGCGCAGAAATGAATGGCCATATGCCTAAAGAAGAGTTGCCTTCACTATATTTTCCCTGGGCCCATGCAAGCAACCCTGCACCTTTCATTAGCTGGTTCGTGGGTGTCGAGCAACAGTGCCATTTCCCCAACTGGGTCACTGAGTTCACCCTGAACTCACCTCAGCAGAACAAAATTACCTACTGGGGTCAAGACTGGTGCTACACATGTTTCTTAATAATTATCTATTTTTTTTATTTTGTCCCCAGATTTGCAAGGTAGTCATTATATGACTCCCCTTATAAATATGACATGTAGCATTTATCATATATTGGCCAAAACATTATTTCACACCAGGGGCCCTATATTCAAAAACAGGAAGAGAGAAGTGCAAAGTTTTGCACTGCGCTTTGGCCATGCCCTAGATCCTGAGGATGCTATATTCAGCCAGATAGTACATCATCAATATCTGACTGAATATAGAGGACATGTCATTGCAGTGCTAAGTCAAGTAATGTTGCCCGACATGGATCCCTGCTGTACAGGAATAGCACACCAGACACAATAGCACCAGATCCCTAGGTGCAATATTAAGAGGGACCCATACAAATGAGCCCATGGGGCACACCGGGCACTAAGTGGTCATTTGCATGTCCATTATGGGCTCATTTGCAGGGGTAGTGGTGGTAAGTTTGCACAGATCCACCCCCGAGTGCCCATTCCTGTATAATACAGAACAGTCTTGGTCCCCAGTGTTCCCACCTCCCTCTGATCAGCAGCCTGCTAAAACAGAATAGTACACATGGTAGCCAGTGGTCTCCCCTTCCTCTGATCACCATGCCCTGAAGGGAAGAGAAGTTCCTGGTGTCAAGTGGTCCTCCACAGTTTCTGATCATTGAACTCATCTGCACAAGCATACTCCGTGGTGTTCAGTGGTCACCCAGAAGATCCCCAATCCCTGGCCCATTCCCAGAATCATAATCATTGTTGTCCTGTGGTCCCCTGTGGTCTCAAATCCCTGGACCTGTTATGTCAAGCATGCTCCCTGGTGTCCAGTGGTCCTCCAGTACCTTATCCCAAGACCCATTACATTACATGGACCTGACTTCAATCACAGCCCTGTAACAAATACAAGATCCTGTCCTGTGCCTAGGATGACTGTCAATAAGCAATGGTGCATCCCAAAAAACTCCAAAAATATTATCTGGTGTTCAGTGGAAGCTCCCACCATCCCAACACTGTTCCTCCCTGTCATACCCATAATCCCTGGTGTCTAATGGCCCACTATGGCATTGATCACCCACCCCACCAACTTCCACCTTTCCTGACTGATTGGTGCCACAGGAGCCCATACAGTGACCAGCACAGCCCACCTCTTACATTCTCAGCTGGTAGCCATATGAACAGAAAGGCAGTGTGCATCCTATGTATAGTACAGGGTGCATGTCACCGATACAGGAATGAAGAAGTGCACTTTTACTACATGTAGGATGTACACTCCCTGTCTGTTCATATGGCAACTGGCCAACATGGTGAGAGGAGGGTTGTGCCTGTCACAGTATGGGCTCCCATGGCACTGGAAAATCAGGTAAGGGGGGAGTTGACAGGGTGGGTGGCTGGTGGTTGGTGCCATGCGTGGGCTGCTAGACATCAGGGATTATGGGTATGACAAGGAGGAATGGTGATGGGAAGGGTGATGGTGCCACTCAGGTCATTCACAAGGTTGTAAATGGCAGCCTATAATGTGCACTGCAAGCCCTTTGGTTGATAAGATCTACCAATGGGCTTACAGTAGTACAGTAGCTGTCATTCACAGATGGCTCTGTTGGTGGGCAGCCATGGTAGTTTGCGGGTGGATTGTGCGGCCTATTGACAATGCGAACATGCTGGGATGGGGGAGCAGGGTGGGGTGCAGGTCAGGGGTCCACTGGATCACCAGAGAGACTACAGGACTTCTGTCATTGTTGTGATTGGGTTGGGGGGAGGGGGGTTCTACTAGACTACCTGTGTTTTACCACATTTACTTTCATAATACCAGGGATGTGGGCAAGGAGGGACTGACACTAGACTATTAGGGATGGCACTGGGTTACGTTACTTCTGGGATTTGGGTGGGGTGGACCACTGGATCACCAGGGATTCTTTGTGGTTTGAAACTCGGACTGTGATTGGGTCATGGATGGGTGGGAGGGTACCACTGGACTGCCAGGGAATATGTGTGCTGCACACAGGCCTTGCAGGGTGCCCAGCGCATTCCACCGGGTTCTCCTCAACAAGACTCATACAAGAGGGACCATAATGACATGCAAATGGCCATATTGTGCCATGCATGCCTAACGGCCCCATTTGCATGTTTATGGCTGTAAATAAATGGCAACATTGTACACAGCACATCTGGAGATGCACTGCCCCATTAGTTTCCCAGCTTGACCGGGGGGTTGCACTGGCGAATCTCAGGTTGGGCACAGTTGTGGTATTCACAGAGGTGATGCACTGGGAACATGTTCTGGTGCATCTGTGAATACCACAGTTTAGGCACGGCTCATCTCACTTGAGCTGGGGCAGCTGAGATGCACCATGCACAAAGGCTTTGTGCATCCTGCCCATTATATTTTTGCACAGTGAACCCTGTTCACCTATGCAACTGCCCCTTTGAATATCGTGCTGTAGCACAAAACTCAGTTTGCATGGGCAAAATCCATTTGCAGCCATGCAAACTTCTGAATTCTGACAGCAGAAGTGTGAAAATATGTCTTATTCAGTATTAAATAAATGACACCTGTCACATTTTTGAGAGGTGGGAAAAATGACTACATTGAAAGTCGAAACAAAATGTTGAAAATTAGAAGTAATGAGTGAACATTTAAATATTTCAATGTTCACTCATAACTAGTAATTTTACCATATTTGTACTGCAAATTTTCAGCATAGACTTTATGACCCCACCTCATGAAACCAGTAGGTGAACATTTTCAAATTCCTGCGAAACATCATTCTGCACCACAGGTGTGAAAAGCATTTTGCCAGGATTTGAAAATGACAGCTTTCACATTCATGAGTTTTTGTGGAAGTATAGCTATGTTGAAAATTTGGGGTCAAAATATTTAAAATTAACAACGTTATGAGCAAGCATAGAACAATTTTAATGTAAGCTCATAACTTTGTTGTGTTTTTTTAAATATTTGAATCCCAATTTCTCAGAAGAAGCCAGAAGGGGAAGGAAGGAAACATATTCAATTCAGTTCTTTAGAGTAACTGGTAATTGCTATTTTTCTTTTAAACTTAGATTGAGGGCTTTTAGTGACACTATAATTTCTTTGTTGTCTTTACTTATAATTGTTTTTGGGCTGTTGAAAATTTAAAACATAGTGGTGGTGTAATTCTGTGCTGTCTTTAATTGCCCCTCCCTCCCCTTCCCCCAACTCTTAATTATATGCCCTGTTAAATCTGATTGACGGGAGCTAAACACAGGTTATAGTAAGGGGTGTGAAGTAGGAGGGGCATATGGGAGAAGAAGCCCACCCTCAGCACGACAAGTGTTTTGATTCATTTATTTATTTATTGTTTTCTTTTTCTTTAAAAAAAAAATTATCTGAGGATCAGTGGCAGGATTTTTAGGACAGTAAATTAATAAAAAGGGAACTAGGAGAGCTTCAGTAGCAGACAAGTAGTGGAATTGCAGTATACTGTGGGGAGTGGTGCAATGCAGTGGCTGTGAGGCAGCCATATTCAGGCAGACCTTCTGGACACTGAGGTGCTGCCCTATCTGCATGCATCTCTCTGGACTGTGGGAGGAGGTAGCCAGACTCAGAGCGGAAGTAAACTGGGTCAGGAGTACCATCACCCCTATCCAGGGACCACCCAGTCCAATGCAACTGCCTCAAGGATGCCGAGAACGAGGAGTACTTGGATGACAGTGGGCTCAGGGAGGGTTAGAGCGGTCAGGCAGGCACATCCCAGATCCTATTCCACTCAAGAACTCAGATGCCACACTGGCAAATGAGGACAACCAAATAGAGGTACCCAGAGAAGTGGAAGGAAAGGATGTGGAGGTTAGCCAGGAGGTGAACTCAGTGGGAAAGCAGTGGACCCCAGAGGAGGAGAGGAATCCTGGTGGGGGACTCCATCATAAGAGGATACAGCTAGGGACACAGGAGGGGAGGACAGGGAGGTGAGGTGCCTTCCAGGTGCCACGGCATGGAGGATGGAAGGAAGATCCTGGGGATCACTGGGAAGGCAAGACGGGAGGGTGAGCTGGATGTCATTATCCACCTAGGTACTAATGACCTGGCAAATGGGAGCCAAAGGAAGTTCAGGAAGAGTTTAGGAAACTGGGGAGGGGTCTCAAGCAAGTAGCTACTTCTGTCACTTTCTCAGAAGTACTACCTGTGAGAGGCAAGGGAGAGCATAGGAGTGCATGCACCAGGAACTTTAACTCATGGTTGAAGAACTAGTGCTGTGAGGAAGGGTTTGGATTCATTGGTGACTGGGGACCCACCTGGAGGGATGGAGGTTTGTTCAAGCCTGACGGCCTGCATCCATCCTGGAGGGGAATCCAAGCACTCAATGATAAGTTTAAATGCTACATTGACAAGCATTTAAACTAGCAAAGGGTGACAGGCCAGCAAGGAGGTACCTACTTGCTCACCCCACAGCTAGCAGTGGAACCAATGAACCAGAGGAGGCTATCTCTGCAAAGCAGTGTGCAAAAGATGGAGATTAGTGCCCAAGAGGTGGATAAGCAGAAAAGGGCAAAATTCAGCGAAGGGCAGACAGCAAGGAGAACCAGGGATAAATGACAACCAAGGAAGGGGCTAGAGTAGAACTGTGAAACAATCTAGGGAGGTCAAATCATGGAAAGCCATGTGTGCAAATGCCAAGAGCCTTAGCAACAAGATGGAAGATCTGGAGGCTGTCATGGTGCAGTCAGACCTGGACATTGTGGCCATCACTGAAACCTGGTGTAATGATAACCATGACTGGGAGATGGCCATACCTGGCTACAACATATTCAGAAGAGACAGAGCAGGCAGGAAGGGAGGAGGTGGCACTGTATGTGAAAAATGACATAAGGGCCACAGAGATCCAGGAGGAACAAAATGGGGAGAGATACTGTGGGTTAAGCTGGAAAGGAAAATGGGGACAGCCATCCGCACAGGTGTGGTCTATAGACCACCAGCACAGGAGGAAGAAACAGATAGGAGCTGATGCTAGCCATCCAAAGGATGGCAGACAAGGTGAGTAGTACTGGTTGGAGACTTCAATATTCCAGATGTGGACTGGAGCATCCCAGCAGCAGCATCAACTAGGAGCAGATTTATCCTGGACTCCTTCAGGGTGCCTTCCTCAAGCAACTGGTCATGGAACCAACTCAGCAGAAGGCAATACTGGACCTTGTGCTCACAAACAGGGACAGTGTGATGGGGGTAACAGTGGGGAGCACCTGGGAAACAGTGACCACCAGTCATTGTGGTTTGAAATCACAGAAAGAGCAGAACCAAACCACACAAAAACACGATCCTGGATTTTAGGGGCAGACTTTGGGAAAATGAGGAGATACTTGAAAGAGGCATTAAGGGAATGGGACAGAATCAGGGTTGAGGAACAGTGGGCAGTATTTAAATTGGGGATTACAAGAACAACAGAATTATGCATTAAGCAGGTTAGCAAGAGGAAAAGGAAGAGGAGACCATTATGGTTTTCCAAACAGGTAGCAAAGAAAATGAAAGCCAAAAGATTGCATTCAGGCAATACAAAAGACACAGGCAGAAGGGACAGGAGAAGTACCAGGAGAAGCAAAGGGAGGCAGGAGGTCAGTAAGGAAGCCAAAGCTCAGACAGAAGAGCACATTGCAAAATCAGTGGGTAGAGGGACAAAACCTTTTACAGGTACATAAGTGAAAAAAAAAGACAAAGGGAGGGGTAGTGAGACTGAAGGGGAGGATGGGGGCCATGTGGAGGATGACAACAGTAAAGCTGATATATTGAACAGGTATTTCTGCTCAGTCTTTACTGAGGAAGAGAGAAGTAATGGGTCTGAAGGGAGTACAAGGGGTGAGAATGGTGCAGAAATGGACTACAAGTCCCTTTACACGAGAAAGGGTCCTGAAGGAACTGGAAGTAATAAGAGTTGATAAAGCAATGGGGCCAGATGGGGTGCACCCAGGGTCCTTAAAGAACTAAGAGAGGTGGTGGCTGAACCTCTGGCTATCCTGTTTAGCCGATCACTGGAAACAGGGGAGGTACCCAAAGACTGGAGGACAGCAGATGTAGTCCCCTTATACAAAAGTGGGAACAAAGAGGAAGCAGGGAACTACAGACCAGTCAGCCTCACCTCGGTAGTGGGGAAGATCATGGAAGCACTACTGAAGGAGAGATTGGTAGAACATCTGGTTGTCAGTGGACTACAGGACCGAAGACAGCATGGTTTCACCAGGGGAGGTCATGTCAGACCAACCTCGTTGAATTTTTTGACTGGGTGACTAGGGAGGTGGATCAGGGGAGGGCGGTGGACATGACCTATCTGGACTTCAGCAAGGCCTTTGACACTGTGCCACATAGAAGACTATTACACAAACTGGGGAATATGGGTGTGGGCAGGACAGTAGTGTGGTGGGTAGGTAACTGGCTGGGTGGCAGGACACAGATGGTGGTGGTAAATGGCTGTCACTCCACAGAGGGAAGAGTGACCAGTGGGGTACAACAGGGATCAGTGCTGGGACCGGTCCTATTCAACATCTTCATCAGTGACATTGCGGACCTAGAAGGCAGAATTTCACTGTTCGCTGATGACACAAAGCTCTGTAACAGAGTAGACACACCAGAGGGTGTAAACAGAATGAGAAGCGACCAGCAGAAACTTGAAGAATGGTCAGGGTTTGGCAGTTGAAATTCAATGCAAAAGTGCAAGATAATGCATATGGGGCACAAAACCTGGCACAATATATCAGTTGGAGGGTGAGGATATAGCATGCACCAAGCAGGAAAGGGATCTTGGGTTATCATCTCTGATGACCTCAAGGTAGGGAAACAGTGTGACAAGGCAGCAGGTAAAGCAAATAGGATGCTGGGATGTATAGGCAGGGGCATCACCAGCAGGAAAAGGGAGGTCATAATTCCTCTATACAAGACACTAGTGAGGCCCCACCTGGAGTACAGTGTACAGTTCTGGAGACCATACCTACATAAGGACATAGACAGGGTAGAGAAAGTTCAGAGGAGGGCAACAAAGATGGTGCATGGATTGCATCACAAGTCCTATGAAGACAGGTTGAAGGAACTGAACATGTACTCCTGGAGGAGAGGAGGAGAGGGGATATGATAGAGACATACAAGTATCTTACAGGGAGGAACAGGGTGCAGGAAGACACTATTTTAAGCGAAAAGATGTTCCAGGACTAGAGGGCATGGGATGAAGTTGGAGGGAGGACAATTCAGAGGAAACATGAGAAAGAATTTCTTCACAGAACGGGTGGTGGACAAGTGGAACACCCTGCCAGAGGAAGTGGTGGGGGCTGAAACAATCACGGGATTTAGGAATGCATGGGATAGACATAAAGGAATTTTGGAGGTCAGGGGTAAGGGGCAACAGACTTCTAGGAAAACAAACTGAACTTACAAGCTCAAATGGGCAGACTGGGTGGGCCATAGGCCCTTATCTGCCGACACTGTCTATGTATCTATGTAAATTTTCAACATAAACTTCTTATCACCCCACCTCATGTACCTGGTAGGTAAAACTTTTCAAATTCTACCATTAAGGTGATTTCATGAAGCAACTGTGAAATGACCTTTCAGGCTGGATTTGAGTAATTCCACTGCCCTCAGTCACGAGGTGGGTCCCAAAAGGCCACGTTAGAAAGAGTAAAAGTATTAAAAATGACAAAGTTATAAATAAAAGTTTAAACCCTATTGAAATACATTAAACCAGACTTACTTTATTTTCCCATATCACAGTCTCTGATTCCAGCAGCAAGAAGTGTCGTCTATCAGAGAGTGGACCTACACTATAGGGATATGTTCAGGTGAGTGAGGGTGTGTGGGGATGTGAATGATGGGTGCTGAGTGGCAAGTTGGGGTGGGGTGGTCAGATCAGAGAGGGACCATTGCACTTTTAACAAGTTTGAAGATCATTGGCAAATACTGTTACTATGTATAGTCATGAATAACATTAAATAGGTTTGACTTGTATTGTGGTATAAGTTGTATACACTTTCAGAATGGAACTTTAGTTTTAACATTGTCCCATGTGAAACTGTCTTTGCAGCACTGTTAAAAGCTACCCACTCATATCTGACATGTTTAATCAAGCACTGTTCTACAATGGTGGTATCGTCTATAGCAAAGAGCTCACAGTATTCAGTCTGAGACACTGTGTGAAGGTTTGAAAGAAATAGTGAAAGACTATTGTATTTTAAATAAAAATAACAATATGTTAACAGATGAGGTTAAGGATCCCCATTTATTGCCATGCAAAGCACTGTTGCACCTTATGCGTTTTGAACCCTGGCTCCTACCACTGGTGAAGCCATGTAAACAACTGTGAGTACATCTGAAGAGGACGAGGATGGTTATGTAACAGATGTCAGTAGTGATCATCAGGTTGAAAAACTGATACATTTTCACTGGCTTGTTGTTTTCAATGACAGATATATTTTTGTTTTGTTTACATATGTACCAGTCACGGCAATTTTAATTGCCAGAAATCCCAGAACGTAGAGCATAGCAGTATGTGGAGCATGTCAATGTACTATTTCTTTAAGAATCTGTACATCTTCATAGAATCTAAAATTTCTTTTCAATCCATGATTGGGAATGTGTCATGTGAAGATTGCATTGTGAAAATTATATATACAGTATGTACTTTCACACGGTGAAGA
The DNA here is from genome assembly GCA_016271365.2 of Neoceratodus forsteri. Lineage (NCBI taxonomy): Eukaryota > Metazoa > Chordata > Ceratodontiformes > Ceratodontidae > Neoceratodus > Neoceratodus forsteri. The sequence goes on along the minus strand of CM057458.1, from coordinate 781,406,685 downwards.
AGCTGTCAGTTTAGCAAAACATGTCATCAGCAGCCGGCCTGGTGGTGCTGACAGTTGAAGAAATGGATGCCACACCTCACTCTGCACTGGCTACCTGGGTTCAGGAATGAGCCTGGGTTCTTGGAGGTCAGCAGGGAGGGGGAACTGGATTGAGCCACAGTTAGGCAGCTCTTCTCTCCAAGGGAGGGTTGGGCACCGATCCGACCAGAGGACATTGCTGTGAGGGAAAGGCACTGTTAGGCGCTTGGCAGAAGCCATGCCTCCACATAGCTTTCCACCTGGACACCAGTCCTTCTCGCTGGTGCTCTTATGGGTAGGGATTAAGGCTTCCCACAGCTATTAGCCATGGGAAAAAACATACCCCCTGCCATGCACTGTGATCCCCGCAAAACAGGGGATTGTAGATATGGTTGATACGCCACCACCAAGCCTCACCGCAGTGAAGGGATAAAACATCCTTATCAAAAACAAAACAAAAAAAATATACCATCAGCAGTGTAAAAATTGTGTTAACTTGTCTGACAGCTATTGATGACAAATGCATGCTACTGATTCAGATGTGGTTTATTAACATGATATGTTTGTACATCCAGAGTAATGCAGTTTCCCATATAGCTATTAACATGCTTGTTCCTCACCTTCATCACTGGCAGAATACAGGGGATCAAATGAGATGGAGCTTTCATTGAACACCAAAGCATTTGCTATAGATGCATATCATCATTTATATCACAGGAGAACAGCGCTCAATCAAAAATGCAAAATGTGATGGGATAGCTTTTAACAACGCTGCAAAGATAATTTCACTCAGGACACTATTGAAAACCAGATTTCCATTCTGAAAGTGTGAAAAAGATTAAAACAATGCAAGTTGAACCCATTTATTATTATTTATCAAAATACCCAGTAACAGTATTTGCCAATGATCTTTAAACATAGGAAAGTTGGGTGGGCGATCTGGAGGGAAGGGGGAAAAAGAATCAGTACTGGAGGTGGGAACCCCAATCCACCAGTAATTTATAACAGCTTGATTGATACCTAGAGGTAGCTAGATAGATAGATAGTTAGATAGACAGACTGACAGATAGATAGACAGACAGACAGATAGACAGAGAGAGAGATACATAGATGAAACATTTGAAACACACTACCTGTGTACAAGCCACGTCTATGCTGAAAGTTTCATGAAAACATTCTTCACCATCTAGGCAGTGCATTACAGCAAAAATGAATGATTGAGTGAATAAATAAATAAGTATAGGAACCCAAACACTCATTTTGCCTTTTTTGGTGTTCCATGTCTCAAAACTGAACAATATGCTGTCATGGAACTTTTTACACCTTGAGACTGTACCAGCCTGACTGCACATGCCAAATTTTGGGCTATTTCATGGAACACCACCAACATTATTAAGGAATAAGAACTAGGGTTTAATATTAAACAGCCTATTCAACTCTAACTATAGGGGCACTACTGCACCACTGTAATATTTATTTGTTTAATTTAAAATTTGAGAAAGGGGAAATGCATGCTGAGCCAAGGCTCTTTTCAGGTGTGCCCCAAAGGGAAGGTGAAGGTGGAGAACACTGCAACACAGAAAAGGACAAATGAACAAATATAAAGGGGTTAGGTACTAAATCCTGCATTAAAAAATCTGGCTTTAAATAATACAGTGTCGATATCCCATTTAATTAAGTTACCGATGTTCAATATTCCCATTGCAAGAAATACGCCACCTGTCATTGTGTTGAAGTACTGGAACACTTGCAACAGTTTCAGTACCTGTGACAGACTCCTGTTAAATCTTGCTATTTTTCTCCTGATATGAACCCCACAAAAAAAAGCAATGTGCTGCCCCATATCACTACATCTTACCTTTAAATTCTTACTACATCTCCGAAACAGCTGATGTCCCGGTGTCCAAAGGAATGTCGCACTGGTAATCCAGAGTTTCAGAAGGAGAAACTGTAAAAAGGTACACATATTTGGTCCTTCTGAACCCTCTGATACCCCAACAATTTGGAGATTATTGCATCTATTCCGATTTTCTAAATTGTCAAGTTTGACTTCTAGGAACTGAATTTATTGTTCCAGAAAAGCAATCCTGTCAACCTGCCTAGCCTAGTCTGATTTAACCCTTGACACAAAAATATAGTGTCCACGACCTGCAATTCCATTTGGTCAAGTCGGGCCCTGAATTATTTTATAAGCGGGATATTGCTGACCAGAGAGAAGCCATTGCTAGTCTTGCCACAAGTCATACTCCGTGTGGTACAGTCAGTCAGAAAAGTACAATTGGGTGATTCTCAGGAGACAAGAAAAGACACTAAAAGGTACCAAGATGGATCAGGAGGTAACAATATCAGAAAGTAGCAAAAGGGGCAGAAATAACTGAGGAAAAGCAGTGGATTGTGACATGGCACAGCAGAGCTATGCTCTTAAATGAAATGCATTTCAGGATTATTATATTTGGGATTTTGTTTTGTCTGTGTTTTGTTATTTCAGGATTTTTTTTTCAGAATTTTTTAACGCGGGATTATTTACAGAGGGATTTTGGACAGATCCCATATAAAGTGCAGCATACAAAGAGCATTTACTCCCAAGCAGTCAGGCTAGCAAGGAGGTGCCAAGATGAATACAAAGTGGAAGGGTAAAACTAGATTTCTCATTTGCAACAAAGAATTATCCATTTTGGCACAGGATTGCCCATTTGTGACAGAGAATCCTGTTTGGAGGCTCACATCTAACTTTTCCATTTAAAAATAATGAGACATTTTAAAATGTAATAACTTTTGAACAGATTAATATTTTTTTACCAAATCTTTTTAAATTAAGTATACTTTATTAATTTTCTAATAGCAGGAAAGAAGAAAGAAAAAAACAAGGCAGTAAAAACCAAGAAGCAAATAAACGAACAGCATAATCACAAAATAAAGTAAAATACAAAGAAAAAATAATTCAAATACCAATGAGCCCAACCCACCTACACTCCCATCAACTCAACCGTTGCTATAGAACCATATGGAAGAGAAAAAAACACCTTATAATCCACCTTCATGAAAAGTAATGTAAGACAAAGAGAAGAGTGTCTCCCCTCTTCTATTATCACAGCAATACCCTATTATACAGTTAATGACCATGCATATAGCCACCAATATTTTTCAAAAAAGGGAACCTTTCTATGTTGGGTATTTTCAGTATGTAATTCTAGAGTATATGTGCTAAGGAGCTCATTGTGCCATTTAGCACAAGATGGCAACAGATCACTTAACCAATGGTGTGAAATGACTATTTTAGCCACCGTGGAAATGGCAGTAACATAATATTGTTGATAAGAAAAGGGAATATCCTGATGCCTTCCCAACAGATATATCTCAAAAGTAAAAAGAGCAGATAAGTCAATGTTGGGATCAAGCCAGGTTTTAATAGCCTCCCAGAAAGGCTCTACCTTTTCACACTGCCTTAAAATATGCAGGAGAGAGCCATCTGCCTTATTTCATCTAAGACATTGACTGTGGGCTAAATGCCACATTCTACACAGTTTGATAGAGGTAAAATATAAATCATGTGAGATTGTGAATTGCATTTGCTGATTTCTGTCCTGCTTTGTTAGTTTGTAAAAATCTCTCCAAATCATTGTCCAATATGAAGCTTCCCAAGTCAGAGAGATGGCAGCTTGCCAGTAATGAGTGATCCCAGTGGGCCTAGAGGGGTTTAATGCTTGATACATACAGTACTATACTGTTTAGACACAGCATGCCATTTGGCAGCAATCAAGATAAAAGTTTCAAAATGCAAAGTTGATGAGTCTAACCAGGGAGGGGGCCCAAAACAAGTTTTCAGTGATCCATGAAGTTATACATATTTAAAAAAGCAATTAGGGGCTAGGTTAAATTCATCCTGAAAGGCCAAGAAATCTAGTAGAAAGTTATCAGAAAGAAGATCACACACCAAAATTAGTGGGGTTAGTGGTAAAAAAGAAGGCGGGATGGGTTGTTGTGCAATTTTAATGTTTGAATTACTAAATAACTCCTGTGAGGTGCTTTCCTTAGCTTTGAACCCACAATAGCAGCACAACTGAGCATGGGCACATAGGTACCAATATATGAGAGTAGATTTTAACTTAAATAGAAGCAATACAGTACAGACATATGGCAAGATTTGCAATGACAATTTTTCTCTAAAACAAGAGCCCATTCAAGGGTAACCAGAGTGGTACATAGTTCCTTGCTCCCCTTAATGATTCCTGCAATGAAAATATTTGGCCCCATATAATGCTATATAATATAAAAAAAAATTAGGTAATCAAGATTTCCCTGTGAAATAGGAAACATTAATTTAAAATAAATGCTTCTAACTGCATCATCTTTCCAAAGGTACTAAGAGGTAGGGAATGAAGTTGTGTAAAGCATTTTCATGACAGAATGATGTTCAGCATCCCAGAGGATATAAAATATGAGGAAGCATATTCATTTTAATTGTGTTAGCCCATCGTCATAAGAGAGGCAATCCAACCCACCATTTTAAATCACATTTACGAAATTTAACATGGGATCTAAGTTAAGTTTCAACAAAGTCATATAGTGGCGTAGGATCTGAATCCCCAAGTAAGTTAATGTTTGGATTCCCATTGCAATCCCATGGACAGGATGCTAGCTTTATTAACAAAGGTGTTAAGGGGGGGCATGGCTTGCTGCCTAGCTGAATGGTCATAATCTCAGTGAGCTCCCTGAGGACATCCAACACTTGTTAAAAATTAACTGAAAATAATTACTTATGCATATTGTAGATTCTCTAATTGATTCTGGATAGAGAGAAGGCTGAACTGTCTGCTTTTCATTGCCATGGGTTGAAAAACTGGTAAGCAAATGGCAAATTTCTTTGCACCATGCGGAGGGGCCTGTAAAACCCTGACTACACCTTCAACTTCCTTGAATGTGGAACAGGGTGCAGAAGTGGTCGGGCCTTCAACTTTGGAATCCCTCCAGCAAGCAGTGACCACCCTGACAAAAACTGTGCAGCAAATTGATAAAAAGATGGATGCATACAATGAAAGGATGGTACAAGTTGAGCAGAAATTAGATGCAGTGGTGGAAGTGGCAAATGCTTCTGAATGGTCAGTGGAATGAGCACAGGCAATGGTGGCAACATGCGTTAAAGAACAGGCCCTTCTAAAATCCCGCTTGGAACATTTAGAGACTATCACTCAATCAGCTAATGTTTGTATTATTGGACTGATGAAGGGGGCTAGAGGGAGAGGATTTGCTCTCACATATCATTGCCTGGATAAAGGAAACTTAGGAACTTGATACTCAGACCCTAGTGACTCACACCTACAGAGTTAACCTGTGAAGGGTGGGCAGCCCTTCCAAGGCTCTGAGAACAGTTATGTTGGTGACAGTGTCTATGGCTGTGAGGGGACAACATTTTGAATGCAGCAAGGTGAAAGAGAGGGTTAATGATGGACGGTGTCAAGGTACTCTTATTTCCTGACTTGTACTTCACTGGCTTGAAGCGCAAGGCATTTGATGCAGTTTGCTGCAGGCTGAGAGAGCTAGAGGTCCTGAATAATATAATGATGCCAGCACACCTGTATGTATCAGTTGGCAGGAAATCTTATATCTATACAGACCCTAAAGAAGCAGTCAAATTGCTGGACAAATTGGAAGTGGAGAGATTAGCAAGAGAGGGAGAATTGTCTTCAGAATCTGAGATGGGGGACACTTGAACATTTTTTAGTTTAGTAAGTCTTGTCTACTTTTTTGTTACCTACTGGAATAGCACTGAGAGGGACATTTGCAAATGACTTAAGCTTGACAAATACCTTCAGGAAAGACTATTATTTGTTTCCTTTAGGGTGTTCAGCCTTGTACATAGTTTTGGATGGGAATCTCAATCTATACTTTCGCTTCTACTAAACCCTCACCCTGCATGACAGTGGGACAATAATAAAGACATACAAATTTATATGGTTAATAACAGATTTCTTGTGCTTAACATTTTGATATTATTAGTCTGAATGTAATCTCTTCTACAAGTTTCTCCCATTAGAGTTGGAACAATTCTCATGTTGGGGAAATATTTTGATGTTTGGGGAGCTATACTGAGTGCCTGTAGTTCTGTTTTATTAATGAGCCTACTTTATAGGTCAGTGTGACCTGATTTTGATTTTATTAAACAAAGGACTTAGAGGCAGTCAAACTAAAACATTGGCAGCTCTGCCTTAAGTGTTGATATTAAGGACTAAATATTTTATATACAGGTTATACCTTCGTGTCTTGTACCAGTTGTAGTACAGGCTCCTTAATCTGCTTTTCACCAATGCCTGATATTTGTATGACGTATGGCTATACTCAGAGTATTTTGTACAACATATTGTCATAAAACCTATAAATAAAAAGTAAAAAAGGTGTTAAAGAACAGCACTTTAGTTTTGCTAAGTTAAAAGTGTCAGTGGCTCATCAGGTAGCACACTTGCCTCTGAGGCCAGGAGATCAGAAGGCTGTGGATTCTATCCCACACCAGGCACTTGGGTTAATATCCAATACTGACACTGTGGTGCAGCATCAGGGGTGCTGCACTCCTGAGGTGCCGTCTTCGGATGAGATGTTATAGCGAGGTCCCATCTGCCTGTTCTGGTGGTAGTTCAGGTGAATGTTAAAGATCCCAAGGCACTTCTCGAAAAGAGTAGGGAATTTTTATTGAAATCAGAATAAATCATAACAAAGTATTTACAACTCTATATTACATCATACATAATCATGAAAAGGAAAAAAATATATAAATAAGTATTAATTCATATAATAACCCTGAACATAAAAAAAAACAGTATAACCCACCCTCCCACTATAAGAGATGGGGAATGTTTTATTGAATCATAAAGACAAAGCAATACAATTTTATAACATATACAGTAATTCCATAAAAAATCAAAAAATATAAATTGTTAATTCGTCAAACAATAAGCCTAAAAACTGTGAACAATTTTTTTTGAGGAGAAAAAACAAAACAAAACAAAAGAAGATCATATTCTAATTTAGTATATTCAAATTATAAATAAGTATTACTTCATATGATACCCCAAAGCTAAAACAAAACTTTTCTCAGCCCAAAACTCTCCTTCTCCCTTTATTTCTATGAAGCTTAAAAAAAACCTCCTGGAAATCCTGGATAGTTCCCCTCTTTTCTAAATATGTTGGATTTCAAATAAAATCAAGATTATTCCACAGTCTCTTCCACTTAACAGGATCATAGGTATGTCTTTCTTCTGATTTCCATTTATTCAAATCTGCATTAATTACCAAAAAAGTTCTAAAGCCGAGATAAATTGTTGTTACAAGACCAGTCTACAATGACCTATCCATACCCGATATAGAAAATGAGCACAAATAATTCAAAATGTTCCTGATGCACTGAAAAAGGTAGAATAGGAACTATTCCAAAATATAATAATTTGGGTCCGGGGAACTGGACCTGCCCACTCCATCTATTTTAACAATGTCCCAGAACTGTATTGCATATGGATAATTAAAATATAAATGATCAATTGTTTCTATTTATAGAATACCGTCTCCATAGGACAATAGTGTTCATGTAAAGCTTTATGCTTTTGGTTGCCCTTAACATTTATCCGGCCATGCAGACCTAACCATACTGTATCCCACATGAGGACTGGGAGTCTTATATCAATAATATAGTCCAAAAGCTGTTTCTGATCCAACTGGTTAAACCTGTAAACACTGGCTCATCAAAACATTCCAAGATAATATGCTCATAAAGTATTTTCCGAGAGAAATGGAAGTATCATCTAACTGTACTCCCCATTTCTTTATTGCATCAATTACTCCATCCCACCTCTTAGCTAGGCGAGGACTCCATTTATTTTTATGCAAAAATGTCTTAGTTGACCATTCTTTTGGTACCCCATCTAATGATTCCTTTCCCCATTTCCCCCATAGTTGAACTGTACCCTTTACTAAGGGGATAATATTATCGTAAAGAAAGATTGTGAAGAAAAACACCCCGGGATGCAACATATTCAAGCCTCCAAACTTAATTGGTTTAGAAAGAACATTCCGCTTCACTGGATTCAACCTACTTCCCCATACACAAGAAAAGAAACAACTCAACAAGGAAGTTTCTAATGAGGATGGCAGAAAAAAAATTGAACTAATAAACAAAAATCTGGGTACCAAAAAAGTTTTTAATAAAAAAATCCGTCTCTTTTTTGACAGTTTCCACCTATTCCACCTTTTGACTTTTGCATGGTCTATTATTAAACTCTTTCCCAATTTATACGTGCCATATCCTCTCCTCAAAATATATCCCTAAAATACGACAGAAATTTCTAGAAACCAGGATATCACACACTAAGCTGTCAGAATCTCTGAGGCCCAACACATCCAGACAACAAGATTTAGCTACATTTAGGTGAGCCCCTGTGATTTTACCAATCTCCTGTAGCAAATCACAAGCCAACTGAACTGAGACATCATCATATACCAATAAATAAATATCATCGGCATAGGCCAAAACTTTATATTCTAGTACTCGTCCCATGCCTATAACATAGATCTTAGGAGAGTTTTGAATCAACCGAAGCAATGGTTCTATCATAAACACATACAAAAGTGGGCTTAGCTGACAGCCCAGTCAAACTCCCTTCTGAATTAAACTTTTCTGTCCCATCCAACCATTTTCATACAGTTTTACATAAGCTAAAGCATAACATAATTGGATTCCCTGTATAAACAAGTTTGGAATACCATACACTGCTAAACAATCCCAAAGAAATGAGTGAGAGGCACCATCAAAGGCTTTCGACTGATCTAAACTTACTATATAGCCTTTTCCCACTGCCCCAGTTGTGGAATTTTTACTTTCCATTATCTCCTTAACAACAATAGAGCTTCCATCATTCTTTGACCAGAAATGAACAGAATTGCATGGAAATAATTAGATTTGCCATTACTTATGCTAATCTATTACCTAATAATTTAGCAAATATTTTAAAATCAACATTTAGCAATAAAATTGGTCGCCAATTTTGAATTTCATCTCATACCCCAGATTTAAACAGAAAAATCATAAGTCCTTCATATGTAGAAGAAGGTAAAGAAAAATCTTGCAAAAAGAAATTATAAACTGCTAAAAATTCCTGTGGAATTAAATTTCATACAACTTTATAAAGTTCTCCAGTCAACCCATCAGATCCTGGTACTGTATTACCCTTTAATGACTTAATAACTCTATCCATTTCCATGTGTGAAAATGGCAAAAGCACGGAAGCCTGTAATTCTGGGGATAGCTGTGGTAAGAATGCTGAATTCAAAACTTGAAAATTAAAACCCAGATCTGGAGCTGAAGTCCCAAAAACAGTTTGCACATATTCCTCTAAAATTAACATAATACCAACATTATCAGTAACATGCTTTCCTTTAGATGTATTCAAGCCAGTTAACAATCTTTTTTCTCTTCTCTTATGACAATCAAAAAATGGATTGCCCTGTTCCATCTTCCTTGGGTTCCAAATATCTGTTCCTGATTCAATGAAAACATATGATCATAATGATAAAATTACATACTAGTCCTAACCTTCTGAATCTCTATGGAAACATCTTCTTGTCCCAAATGGTGCTTTGTCAATAATTCACCCAACTGTTCTCTTAGATTTAAATATTTAAAATATTGTGAGGCCCATTTACACCTTCCTATTTCCTTAAAATAACTTTTCAAGCAAAGTTTTAAATCTTCCCACCATTTACCTATATACTCATATAAAAAACAGGTAGAAAGTTTGTCCCGAATTATCTCAGTCAAAGTCGACACTACCAAGTGGTCCTTCAAAAGAAGAGAATGCAACCACCAATACCCTGGGCACACCATCCTATGAGCGGAGATTCAATATGGACTTCCACTAAATCATGGTCAGATGAGTCAATTGGTACTAAAACCATTTTACCACATGGTAGTGATTGTTTAATAAAAATCATGTCTATACAGGAAGAAAGTCGTCCCCTAAAATAAGTAGGTTCACTGACTGAGTCTTTTCTTTATTAACAATTTTCAAACCAGCATGATTTACCACAGTGCATAAAAATGCTTTGTCACAATACAATTTATCTAATGGACCATCCTTTGACAAATTGATATTAAAATCCCCAGCAAAAAATACAGTCCTGCTAGTGTGCAGATATGGCTGTATTTTTTTTAATAATTCAATTCTAAGAGCTTTTGATTGGGGCCCATAAATAATAATCACTCTACAATGAACCACATTTATTTCTACATCCAATAGAAAAGCTTGTCCTGGTTCAATATCTACCACATGACAATGTCTAATTCCAGGTGAAGTGAAACAATATCCCACCCCACTGCAACTATCTACCCCAATGACCAAAGGACGGACTTCCACTCTTTAGAAATCTGGTTTACATCACTAAGTGACTGTAACCTAGTATTCTGTTAAAAAAATGCATCATATGGCAGCTGTTGTAATATCCCAAAAGTAACATAACATTTTTTCAGTGATAGGACACTATTCACATTTAAGCTTGCAATCCTCAAACAGAGTGGATCAGGGAGGAAGAGTAGCCAATTTTCCACTAGATCTAGACATATGCTTCTGTGGAATTTTAGATTGACGTGGGTTTTGTGCAACTGAAGATACAGGTTCCAAAGGGAAAAGGATCCAGATCAGTTCCTCCATAGGCGATACTTATCCACCTGTTCACCCCATGAAGTGAAGGCCAAAATCTATTTGATAAGGGTAAAGGTGAAAGAAATCTCCCCTTTTTCTGTTTCTGAGACTGGGATTTTAAAGGAACATAAACCCATCCTCCATTCGAGCATTCCCGACTCTTCCACCAAGGGTAAGGAGGAAGAACCTGCATGATCTGCTGATATAGAGGTTTCAGGAATGGAGGAAACTGATTTGTTAGGTTGTTGATTCAAAGGCATGAAGATAGTGTCACTGTTCTCAAGGAGGAACCCTGTGGGGTAACATACCTGGTCACACTTTCCTCTTGTCTAGGCTGTGGCTGATTTTGCCTTATTAATGGCTCTGGTGGAATTACCACTGCAGTGTCTGGCACCGTGGGCCAGTATTAGTGTATTGGTTTCTACCCCTGCCCCCTGACCTTGCCCCTCGGCCTCAGCTTCAGGTGGGGAAAGGACCTTCTTGATAATGCCCAGCAGATTGTCCAAAACATTGTTTGCCTTTATTTAAGAAAAAATCATGGTCAGACTCCCCCTCTGTGTTATGAGCTGCCCAAGGGCAGTCCTAGAAGGAGTGTTCTTCCCCACATAGATTACCAAAAGGGCGGGCATTACACTGGGGAGCAGTATGTCCCAACATTCCACAGTGAAAACATCGAATCTGCTCACAATCAATGTTTAAATGATCCAAAGCTTCACATCTATAGCAGCTTTTAGGCTGTCTGCATAAAACAGGACTCCCAATCCCCACCCAAAAAAGGAACTGGGAAGGTGGGTAATTCCAGCCTCAGTTTGATTCAATTGGACTCAAAACAACCAGCCACCATTCCAAACCCCATTTTCATCCATAATGGGTTTTGGATGTTCCATGACAGTACATGTGTTTTCTAGCAGAACATAATGTCATTAATGCAGACTCCATCATTTCTAAATAAGATTGCAATGGTCTTAATGGTTGGCTTAGTGACCAGAATAGCGAAGACATCAATCCCATTTTCAGAGTCTTTAAGTGTATAATACAGTGTCAGAACTTGTCCAATGATTGCATGGTACAAAACTCAAATCATAAGTTTGATCTCCAGGGGCATGTATAAATGCGTAAATTTCAGCAGGTGAAAACCCATAGAATCTTTAATTAAGTCTTACCCACCCATATCCTATCAGGGACTATGGGTGCATTCCCCTTGTATTTACTAAACAAGACAGGTACAGAGGGGCTGTTCAAAGTAAGGGAGGGGAGGGCCACCAGGGGCCATGATATGAGACTGGAGCGAGGAAGGTTCAGGAGGGAGATGAGGAGACAATTTTTTACAGAGAGGGTGGTGGCTGTGTGGAATGCATTACCTGCAGAAGTGGTATGCAGTAGAACAGTGGACTGCTTCAAATGAGGATGGGACGGGACAAGGGGGGGTTAATGAAGGGGAAGGGTGGAAGGAGGGGCAGCTGCAGATAAGGGTGCTAGCTGCACATTCGAGCAGACTTGATAGACCTCTAGGCCTTTATTTGCTGGCAAATTTCATATGTTCAATATTTAATTTGAACCAGAGAACATCATTTGCCGTTCTGCAGGCTTACGAAAAGACCTGCAAATGTCTTAGGTGGTGTTTTATTAGTAGAACCCCTCTCTTGTCCCTCTATCCCCTTTTATACAGGGTCTCCTGAAGAAGTCCTACCTTGAGTGTCTGAAGAATTATCCATCGGTTTGTCAGTTGGATCTTCTTTTGAAGTAGAAAATCCAGACTCTGGGGCTTCCACAGTAGTAGGCCCAGAAGGACCCGAAAATACTTACATCTTTCTCTATCTTGTGGAGCAGTAACAATTACTGCAGCCTCATCATGCCGGCCTATCACCACTGAGATGGCACTCAACGGCACTGGTGCTTTGTGAGCTTCTTGGGGGGAAACAGCTCTACTCTTCAGAGAAACCGGTAGAGGAATTACAGGGTCAGGAATCCAGCAGTCTCCATAACAAATCAACCTGTTTTTTTGCAAGGCCGACCCGGGGGTCCATTCAGCATCAGTGCTTAGCGTCTCTGAGATGACATCAGCTACTTGATCCTGTGTACCTGAAAGAGTCAGTTCCAAAGGGGAAGGAGACTGCTCTGAAACCACATCTAATGGTAATCATTTACTACTCCCAGGTAATGGGCTCACAGCCGATCTCTTTCTTTTTTTTTCTTCCAAGTTTAACTTACTTGTCATAAACTCCTGTTCCGCTACCGATATTAATTCCAACAGCTGTTTTTTCTTTAAAGCCAGGTCTTGCTGAAGATTCTTTTCATCCAAATCTTGCTCTTCATTAGATAAACCCAGCAAATAAGTAGAGGGCTCCTCACCTGGGACATCAGCCTCCACAATTTGACCTTCCATACTTGTAGCATTCTGAAATTCTGTTGCCTCCTCCATCTCTTCCATGCCACCTCCTTACTCATCCATGTCTAGATTCTCACTGAACTCAACCAAGACTCTCCTGCAGTGTTTCAGCACCCTCTGCAGCAAGAGTAGGGAACTTCTCCGGTGCCCTAACCAAATTTCCCCAATCACTAAAAATACTACCAACAGCTTAATCTGGTTCAAGGTCAGTTGGCATTCATCTGTATCCCCCTTCCCTAGGTCATGCCTGAAGACAGGCAGAATCTGCCTAGTGCACTTACCTGGTCAACAAAAACTAAATACATAAATAAATAAATTTATGAGCCGAGATGGAACCAAATATTTTAATTTCTTCTAGTGCAGCAGAGATAGATCTAATCAGGTCTACAAGGTGCAACTGTATGTCACCCACATATTGGATAGTTTATACTCTGTATCTCCTATTGATATGCCCTGTATCTGAGGGTTCCCTTTCAACTTCAATAACAAAGGCTCTAAAAATAGATTAAACAAAGTGGGGGAAGAGGGCATCCCAGCTGAGTGCTGACAGTAACTGGAAATGGGTGACAGAGAATGCCATTATACCAAATACTGTCAGAGGGATGACCATAAAGTACTCTAGGCCAATGGTTCTTAGACTTTGTCACAGTGAGCCTCCCAAATCCATAGAAAAGATTCTGAGCCTCCCCAAAACTGAAATAATCTTGGGCCTCCCAAGGAAAATAACATGCTGTACTGCAGCACACCATGAATAAATTGAAACCCCTTTGAGTACTTGGCTCACATTCAGTTCTTTGTCTTATACTGATGTGGAACCTTTGAAAAAGAGTTCTTGTGCTCAAAGGTGTTATCTGAATAACAAATAAATAAAATTAACAAATATTATTATTCAGTTTATTGTACCCCCCCCCCCGGCCAGCCTACTTGCTCCACTATTTTCATTCTTGAACCATTGTTACCCCTTGTTGCAGTACCTTCATGGTTCAGACTACTTTCTCTGTTTCCTCTTATGAAATTACCTTCGTACATACTTTGCCTCTCCCCTTCCTTCCCTGCTGCTCAGCAACTTCTCTGGGATTACTTTGCTCCTTCCTGCTGTTGCTCTTAGCACTTCTATGCTCAACCCTTGTATTTGGGCTGTTCCATCAGTTTACAAATTGATCAATGACCCCACTCATTATCAATTTATTGTTCATATTTGTTTGCACTATTGTTCATTGTGTATTTCTTGATTGTTTTGCAGTTACCTTTTTGAAATATATTCACTACCTACCCTTCCCAGGGTACACCCGAAATGAGCTTTGGCTCATTCACCTTCCCTTGTCACCTATTAGTAAATAAATACATAAAATTCACCTACTATTGGCCTCTTTCAGTTTGCTTCATCTCTTCACACAAAATACATAAAACTCAAAATTTAAATACTGTACTTTTTCAGACTCGCTTGAGCCTCCCCTGGAACAGGTTGGGGCCTCCCCAAGGAGGCTGGCCTCACCAATTGAGAACCGCTGCTCTAGGCCATTTCACAAAAGAGATTGGAATATTGTATGTCTGGAGCACCACAAATAAGAATGGCCATGATACTCTATCAAATGCCTTTTTGGTATCTAAGAAAACCAGGGCAGCAGCTTCCCTGGTCTCCCCAGATGTCACCATTAAATGACAGAGCTTTTGAGTGTGATCACTTGAATGTCGGCCTTTCATGAAAACATCTTGCTCCGAGCTAATAAGTTGGTCCAACACAGATTCTAAACATGAGGCCAAAACCATTGCCAATATTTTAAAGTCAGTATTAATAAGCAATATTGGTCTATAATTCACTGGGGAGGAGCCATCCTTCCCAGGTTTAAGTAAGGGAATGATACATGCACAAGTGAGAGATTGGTCAGACAGCCCATATTCAAAGAAAAAATTGAAGACATTGACTAACACTGGCATAAGCTCTGATGCAAAAACTTTGAAAAGTTTAGGTGGGAACACGTCAGGACCAGGAACACAATCCATGGTGAGATAGGAAATAGCCATCCAGACTTCATCTTCAGTAATGGGGTCCCCTAAAAATTCTCTTTGAACTTGGTTCAACTAAGGGAGATCTACCCCCTGTAAATATTTTAACATTTCTTCCAGGTCAGTAGATACTTCCCTTAAACAGAGTGAGTTTCTAGAAAGACCCTAAATATATCAACTATATCTCTGGGGTGAGTAGTTAGTATAGTTGTACTTAGTTTATACAGGCCCAAAACCACCCTAGAAGCTTCCTGTTGGTGAAGATGAAGTGCTAATAGTTTCTCTGCCTTTTCCCCCTGCACTACATTTAGTGCGCACAATGACCAGCTCTGCTGTCTCATTTAACTGAGATGATATTTATTACAGACAGCATGAAGTTTTAGCCATGTAGGTTCTGGGGTGGAGGGAGCTAAAGTAGATTATAAAGCACGGATGTCATGTAAAAGACCAAAAAGTTGTTGACGATGAGCCTTGGCTCTTATGGCCACAAGTCTTATGCACTTGTCATGAAATGATGCTTTATCAGGCCCCACATCTTGTCGAATGATACCCCCGAATCAGAATTAGTAATCGAAAAATCCTTAATAAATGGGTGGAAAACATCAACTACAGCATCATCACATAATAATTGGACATTTAAGCACCAGAGGAAATCTTTGGGAGTACTACCCAATATTTCATATGTCATGCAAACCAGGGAATTGTCAGAAACTACCCCTTTCCTGTATTTCACAATTAGTAACCACAAGGACCTGCGTTTGAGATAATAGGAGAAAATCAATATGAGAAAAGGAATGGTGTGAAGGGGAATAGAATATGTGCAATCTCTCAGAAAGGTGGAGCAACCTTCAAGGATCTGCCAGTCTGATGGAATTAAGGAGATCTTGGAGACCTCATTGTGCTGGAGAAAGACCCCTCCTTAATGAGGTGGATCTATCTACCTCTGTTTGAAATACTAGATTCAAGTCACCTCCTATTACCAACAGAATACAAGTGTATGGAGCTAGCAGGGTCACTAAATGTGTGAAAAATTTTTGGGAGTCCAGAATAGGGTCATAAACTGACCCTAATAACATGTCCTGTGTCCCCAACTTAGCCAAAAGAAATATGTATCTCCCCTCTTTGTCTCCTGTCTCTGAAATGAGTAAATAAGGTAAATGTCTAACATTTAAAATACATACACTGTTCTGTTTGGAAATATTACCAGACCCATAGACAAATCCTACCCACTCCCTGTGAAAAAGAGAAACATCTGTTTTCAGCGGGTGAGATTCTTGTATAAAAGCCACATCAGTATTTAATTGTCTTAGATGCTTTAAAACCTGTTATCTTTTATGAGCATCCTGAGTGCCCTTAATATTCCAACTCATATAAGTATAAAATGTACACATGTTGATCAAAATAACAGAAACATGTGTAGGTGAAAATGACAAAGAATAAGAAAACCATGGTGTGCCACCACTCCCTCAAACTAAATAAACAAATACCCTCAAAGTAGTCAACCCTGTAAAGAACTGAGTCCACCAAACAGAGATAGACCCCAAGTAAAGGAAAAAACAAAAATAGACTAGTGGCTCAAAAAAAAATTCCCCCACAAATAAACAGTACCCAACCAGATCCCTACAGACCAAAACTCCAATCTGCCTTGGCCCGTGATTCGTCCCAGTGTGTGGTCCTAGTATAAGCCTACCTCCATCCCCCCTGAATGAGCAGAGTGGAAGAAAAAAGAAAACCCCACCAATATATAAATACGAGGAGATCCACCAAACAACTAAACAACCAGAAATTGTGAGGGGACGGCAAAGCAGAAGAAGCAAAAAAGAAATAAAAGAAAGAGAAAGGAAGGTAAGAGATGGGAAAAAATGCGACTCTGCTTATCACTAGCTTGATTCAATTGACTAATAAACCATCAATAAGAGCATAAAAAATTCAAAACAAAATCATTCTCCCACTTCCACCCCCTTAGAACAGTCACCCTAATCATGTAATAAAAGTATTCCTACCCCCATGACTAATAACTCCAGAACAGAAAAAAAATGAAATAAAAAAGAGAATAACAGTCTGTCTCCTTCTAGAATTAAACAATAATCAGCACAAGATACAATTCCCAGCCACAACCACTAGGAGGCAACATGGGAATAAACATTGATCCAAAGGAACTTGCTGAGCATATATTTAAGTAAAAAAATAGAAAGAAAAACAGTCACCCTTCCTCTAATGTAGGTGTTTTCTATCTACTAGAGACCACACTTGAAATACTAATATCAAACCCAGCTATCCAGGGAAGCATAACCCCATTACTTTGGATGTAGCATAATGGTAAACAGTACATAGAAAGAAAAAGAAAGGGGGAGAACCAAAAAATACTATTCAGCCTGGATAAGTAACCAAATAAATTGCATCGAATGTCTCTCATTACTAAAATACTGATATGACGTTACCACAAATGTGCTCCAATGATAATATTGGTGTCCCATGCTTATTCATAACAAATACATTTTTTACCAAACCTTCAAAAGGCACATCTGTGATGCAAGACCTTCCTATCCAGAAAATTTCAGACCAAAATCCCACACTGTTTTTGCACAGCCATGTGACAAAGAATTTTTCCAAAAATCCCAGTAATTTTCATATTTTTTGATGCTCTGTATATATCTACACCTACACATCTGATCAGAACAAAACTGGGCACATCAAGAGAACTTTAGTCCATGATGGGGCATGCAGACTTTCATGTGAATCAGTTAAATGGTTGAGAAGTGATTAAAGTGCAAAATTTTGAGTTTAACATAGAAGTGAAGGTTTAACCTAACTATAAGCATGCAACTGTATGCCTATAACAAATCTATACATATATATTGCAAACAACTGTGTTAATGATCTAGTTGGGTTAAAGCACAAAAGTAGGAAATGTGGCATTAGGGTTTCCAACTTTAGCACCCACCCCACCCTGCACACACCAACAGGCATCGATGGTGTGGCTTGAGAATCATCAGCTATAACACTCACCCATTCCATAAGTAAATAAGCTGAGATATATACAGAATATGAAAATGGGGTTAGCATTAGGGCTGACAATGCCAAAAGCACACCCCTGGTGCCTGTTGGGGTGTAAAGGGTGGGAAGTGCGGTGTTAGGGTTGAAACCCTAACACCCATTCTCTACATTCTAGCTTCAACCCAACTAGGGCCTAATGCAGTTTCTTGCAATTTATTTCCTTATTTTTTGAGATAGTATAATCATATCCTTATTTGCCTGTGGGAGTGCAAGACCCTCCGGGCTCTGCACTCCCATCTCTCTGTAGATGCATATATGTATGTAGCTGTGGAAGCACAGTGATCTCCAGCCCCTGCACTTCTATTTACAGGACAACAGTGATCAAATTGTCAGCAAAACCATGTTATTACCCCACCTCATATACCCAGTACAGAACATTTTTGAATCCTCACCAAAACATAATTCTGTGCAACTGCAATGGCATTCCGCGCCACAGGTGCGAAAACACATTTAGCAAGAATTTGAAAAATGACAGCTGTGACATAAATGAGGTGGAGTAATAAGAAGGCAATGTTGAGAATCTGGGGTCAAAATATAAAAAAATTTCCAAAATTACTAGCGTGTGTAGTTAAATTGCAACAGATGGTCATAACTTTGGCATTGTTACATATTTGTACACAACATTTTCAACACAGCCTTGTTATGACCCCACCTCATGAACCCAGTACACAAAATTTTCAAATCCCTGCCAGAATATAATTCTGTGCAACTACAATGTCATTTCACACCTCAGGTTCAAAAGCACATTTTGGCAACAATTTTAAAAAATGTCAGCTGTTACATACATGAGGTGGGGTGGGGTCATAAGAAGGCAATGTTGAAAATCTGGGTTCAAAATATTGAAAATGCCCAAAGTTATAAATGCATGTAGTGAAATTGCAAGGAATGGTCATAACTGTAGCATTTTTACATATTTTGACCTCAAAAGTTCATTAGAACCTTTTTATAACTCCACTGCATGTACCCAGTACAGAAATTTTTTAAATAACCACCAAAACAATAATTCTGTCAATCGCAATGCCTTTCTACACTACAGATGCAAAAATACATTTTGGCCAGGATTTGGAACATGACAGCTGTGACATACATGAGGTGGGGGCAATAAGACGTGTTTGTTGAAAATCTGGGGTTAAAATATTGAAACAATCCAAAGTTATGAGAGTACATAGTGAAATTGTAATAAATGGTCATAACTTTAGCATTTTTACATATTTTGACCCCACATTTTTAACATCGCCTTCTTATGATTCCACTTCATGAACAATATGACTGACATTATGCAAATCCCACTTGAAAGGTGATTTTGCCACCTGACCATGAAATCACCTTCTGGGTGGGAGTTGCATAGCAACAGTCATATTGTTCATGAGCTGGGGTCTCCAAATTCCTAAGTTGAAAATTTGGGGTCAGAAAATAGCTGAGTTATGAATAAAAGTTGAAACCCCCTTTGAAATACATTGAACCACATTTACCTTAGTGTCTCATATTGCAGTCTCTGGTTCAAGCAGCAAGACGTGACTTCAATCGGAGCATGGATGTCAAACTTGGGATCTGTTCAGGTGAGTGAAAGTGTGTGGGGGTGTACTGGGGAGGTGGGTGCTGAGTGGGAGTTGGGGTGGGAGAGGTTGATTGGTGAGGGACCATTTTCTTTACAGGTTTGATAAAAAAGACATAGAGGGTGAGTTTTCTTTATTTCAGCTTTGATATATGGGGGTCTGCCACAAGACACCAGGGAATAAATATATTTTTTTATGGCGCATCAGGGACACTGATCAGTGGGTTGGGGGTACCACTAAACACCCGGGAATACAAATAACAAATGAGGATGGTGATTGACTGGTGTGGGGTAACATTAAACACCAGGGAATAAATGTAATTTTTTTATGGGGAGTTGAGGACATCAATCAGCAGGTGGAGGCACCACTAGACACCAGAAAATACAAATAACAAATGGGAATGGTGATCAATGGGTAACAATGCCACTAGACACCAGGGAATAAATCAACATTTTTTATGGGGAGTCAGGGGACAGTGATCAGTGGATGAGGGGCATCACTAGGCACCATGGGATACAAATAACAAATGGGGACAGTGACTGGTGGGTGGGGAGTGCCACTAGACATCAGGGAATAAATATAATTTTTTTGTGGGGTGTTGGGGACAGTAATGGGCAGGTGAGGGTGCCACTAGACACCAGGGAATACAAATAAACAGGGTCAGCAATTGGTGTCTGGGGTTGCCACTAGACACCAAGGAATACAAACAACAAATAGGGATGCCAATCAGTGGATGAGGGGGTGTCACTAGACACCAGGGAATACATGTTGATTAGCAGGTGGTGGGTGCCAATAGACACCAGGAAAAGGGTGGCTCACAGTTAACACTGCCGCCAGCAGCATGACTTCAGCTGTGGCTGCAGAAGTCAAGGAGTTGCTGCTGTACTCATACAGAGAATGCAGGGGAATTGCTTGTCTTGCTAAGCTGGGCACCCAGGATTTGGGTTCCCAGAAAACCCATTTGTGGGCATTAGGTTTAAAAACAAACTTCAGAATCTAGCTGAACGGGCCCTTCTTAGCTAGGTTCTGATGTTAGTTTTTTGAAACCCCTTAAGTTTTATGTGTTTTCTACATTTGTTAGTTTGTGGAAAACAATAACTAGCTGTCAGTTGGCAAGGCTTATAAAATGTCTGGTGCGCTGCCAGTTCAGTGGCACGAAAGCAAAAACCAGCATTAGCGTTATTAAATTTTTACTTTTGCTATAGAACGTTATCTGAAAAATCCTACTGTGCATGTGCAGGTCAGAAAACACTAAAATTTAAAGCCTAATAAATCTGGAACTCTTTGATATTTTTTTCACCAGACTTGTCAAAGGCACTACCTTGGTACATGACACATATCCCCTGCAATTTGGGGGCAAACATTCCTTTCTATGTAGGCTGTAGGCAAGAGCAAAAAAAACCCTAATGTTAGTAAAAAAAAAGTTGTTTTCTTTTAAAAAAATGACATCTATTGAGCTCAGAAACCATACAAACTGTCATCATAAACATTTTCACACATCAAAACCTTGCCTCCTAGACAACACATACAAAATTTCAGCTCATTTTGTCAAAGAGAGCCAAAGATATTTATGTGCAAAATATAAGATTTTCTGCCAGCCCGGTGGTGCTGACAGCTGAGGCTCTGGTCACCTTACCTCACTCAATACTGGCAACCCATGTTTGAAATGAGCAGGGGCCGCCAGGAGTTGGCAGGGGCAAAGAAGGACTGAGCATCTGATGGACTGCTCTCCTTCTCCAGGGAGTGGGGATTTCCAGCTCTCGGCACCTGTCTTTGTCCCTAGTGGAGACTGGGGGACATGGCTGCTGCACTGAAGACAAAGGAGGAGTCAGGGCAGATGCTTGGAGGGAGTGCATGTGGACATGTGTGCACTCCACTTTGTACGTGTCATTGCATGCCTTGATTCCTAGGGGAGTAACGTAGAAAACCACTTGCCACAGCAGAATGGTGGAGGGCACTCACTGCCAGCAATGGCACTGGCCCCTTGAATCCAGTTCCCGGTGGGGGTTGGAGAACTCTGCTGGCCCCACTGGGGAAGTAAGCCCTGAGGCCAGGTCAGTACCGGATGGTGGATGTCAGGGGACAGGGCTGGGAGCACCCTCTGGAGGAAAGCCGGCAAGTAGAAAAAGTAATAGCTAGTAAAATATAAGGTTTTACATTAAACAGGCTACTCAACCCTAACTCTAGGGGTTCTACCGTACCTCTATAATATATATTCATTGCAAAAAACATTGTTAATGCATCAGTTAGGGTTCTTACTACAGTGACAAAAGCCACTTCATGTACCCTGGTACAGAGAAATTGTGAAATCCAAGCCAAAATATAATTATGTGCAAGTGCAAAACCATTCCATTCCATAGGTGTGAAAACACATTGTGGACAGGATTTTAAAAATGACAGCTGTTTCATGCATGAGGTGAAGTAATAAGAAGGCTATGTTGAAAATCTGGGGTAAAAATATTTAAAATTTCCAAATGTATGAGTGGGCATAGCAAAATTGTAATGAATGGTCATAAGTTTGATGCATTTTCATATTTTGCTGCCAAATTTTCAACATAGTCTTCTTATGACCCCACCTCATAAACACCGTAGTTGAACATTTTAAAATCCATGCTGAAATGCCATTATGAGCCACAGGTGTGGAAACACATGTCAGGCAGGATGTGAAAAATGACATCTGTACTGTTCATGAGGTGGTGAAGAGAATGAAGAGAAATGGCTATGTTGAAAATTTGATGGCAAAATATTGGAAATTGCCAAAGTTATGAGCTTGCATAGAAATATTTCAATGGACACACATAACTTGGGCACTTTTAGGAATTTCTTCACCAAATTTTCAACATGGCCTTTTTGAGACCCCACCTCTTGAACACTGGCACTGTTATTTCATTAATCAGTCCTGAAAGATGATTTCAGTGACCGCAAAATCTCCTTCTGTGCCCGATTAATGAAAAAGACAGTGAGTGTTCATGAGGTGGTGTCCCAAAAGGCCATGTTGAAAATTTGTTAAAAAAAACTAAAAATGCTAAAGACATCAACAGTAGTTCAAAATGCCATTGAAATATAATATAAGGCACTTACCTTGATTCTTCAGTTCATGATTCAGCTTTGAAGAATACAGATGTGCCTCAGTCCACAGAAGATGGCACACAACAACTTCTGGTGGTAAGTATATAGCAAGGGGGGGTTGTGGGGTGGTGGATGCTGAGTTGGAGAGTCAGGATGGTAGAAGAGTATGGGGGAGATAATGAGGGACCATTTTCTTCTTTTTTCATTATAAAAGAAATATATCAGGGTACTGTTTTCTCTTTTACAGGTGCAAGTGTAAAATGTTTGGGGACACTGGGAGCTGGATCCCCAGTGTCCAAACCTGCTGGGGGTAGAACATATCTTGGGACACTGGGAGTGGGCTCCCCAGTGTCCCACACTGGCAGGGGGGCTTCCAGTGCCAACACGGGGATTGGGCACCCCACTGTCGGCAAATCATTGAAATGCATTTTTCAGGACACTAGGAGTGGGCTCCCCAGCATCCCAAAGTGCATATCTGGGGAAACTGGGAGTGGTCACCCCAGTGTCCAACACTGGGGAAGGGTTCTTATACAGCCCACACAGGGATTGGGCACCCTGATGTCAGTACATATATGTTATAGAAACATGCTTTTTGCACCCTTCCCCTTAGAGGCACTAAAAGGAGAAAAAAGGCTGGATTTGGTAAATTGGGGTGGAGGAAACTGATTCTCTTGTCTGTTTGTCCCTAAATTGTAAGTAAACTTTTTAAAAAGTAGTGCCACGAACCCCCCCTGTAGTTTCACACAACAGCGGGTATTTTGAGAAAAGTGCTGCATTTTGAGGCATTGTCACAAAAGCAGTACTGCAATTTGTGGCATTTTCACAGAAGCAATGCTGCATTTTGCGGCAGAAGTGCCACAGAATTGCGACACTATCAGTGGTTGAGTAAGAAAAATATATTTCTGGACAGTATTTTAAAAAGCTAATGACAGAATTGTGTTCCTCAGGCCCTGATTAGGTAATCAGAACTATTGGTGTTTACCAAAGGGCGGTATATTTTGAATTACGGTATATATTTTCTTTTCCATGTTGCTAACTGAAAACAAGATGGCAGCAACACAACACTACTCCAGCATTTGTGGAAACAAAAAGTGCTTTCATGAAAGCAAAATAGTGCTTTCACACTGCACATTTGATTTTTCACATAGGAAATAATGGAAAACTTCAAATTTTAATAACTTTTGAATGGATTAATATTTAATATTCATATTTTTTCACCAAACCTTCAAAAATCATATCTGTGACCTAGATCCCATAAACTCTGAAAGTTTCAGACAAAACACCCTAGCAGTTTTGGAGAAATGACGTCACAAAGATTTTGACAAAAAAGTGGTAATTTTCAAATGTTTTGACATTCCTTATCTCCACAGCTGTACATCCAACTGGAATGAAACTTGCCAAAACCTGAGATCTATGGTACCTGACAATGCATGAAAATTGTCATGGGAGCCAGCTGAAGGGATGCAAAGTTATTAAAGTGCAACATTTTGGGTTTAATATAGAAGTCCGAGTTTAAGTTTTTAACATAGATCTGCTTATGAATTTAATTATTTGGAAATTTTAAACATTTTTAATGGTTTTAGTATGTCAATGTACAGGTGCCTTGATCATTGGAAAGGAGCCTTTAAAGATTGATTTGATTTGAATTGACCATTGAACCTTAACTGTACTGGCTCTGAACATACCACAAGACACATCCATCATCATGGTTTACCAACTGTATGAGTTCTGCTGGCATGCCATAATCTTGGGAGAAAATCCTGTGCTGCCATGCAAATGTCACCATTACAGGATGTTGGAGTGCAGGGTAAAAATTATGTAATGTCTGACTGAGAGTACAGTCTTTACAGTAAACTGTGCTTGTACAGCCATAAACAAATGTATAGCTGTGAGTGAAGATGTGTTGGGGTACACCCACATACTGTGGAACCATGGTGGATGCACTACTACAGTACATGTAATGTACCACAAATTGCACCTAGAGACATATAGAAATGTATTGTGATTGTGGTATATACTGATGTGTAGCAAAATGATATATGCTGCAGAGGACCTTGTGCTTCCACAGTATGTAATGGTGATATTTGCATGCCAGCACAGGGTCTGTAGAACCCTGCACTAATACACTGTTGGGAAATTATGATTTTGTGGCAGTACACATTTTGCTGGAGTGTACACTGTGACATTATGATACATTTATGTTTCTGTGGGAGTGCAGGGTTTGAACTGATGATGGCTGTCTCCAATTGGTTGTGTTGCCTTGCCCCTTTCTCTGCTTGCATATGTGTGTGTGTGTGTGTGTGTGTTTTGGGGGCAGGAGTGTGGAGTTAGGGTTGTGAACCATAACACCAAATTTCCATACTTTTGTCACTGTAATATAAACCCTAACTAATGCATTAACAGAATTTTTGCAATGAATATATATATATATATATATATATATATATATACACACACATATATTATAGTGGTTCAATGTTAGAACCCACATTTTGCACTTTAATAACTTTGCAGCCGCTTAGCCTAATTATATGTCTCACCCAGTTCCCTTCAGCCTTGCTTAAGGAAAATTTCACACCTCTTTTGCAAATGATCAAGCCTGATTTGCAGTATTGGGTGGCCCTGCCTCTCTCCCTCTGAGGAAGAATTAGTGTTTTGTCAAAATGAACCTCCTGCCTCGTATTTTGTGCCCCCTTGTTATGCTTAGTATTTATCTTCCCAAGTTCTGGTTCTCTCACCTGAAACATTTGATTAATGCCTTTCTATGGAGGGGGTGCAACTTGACGTGCTTATTATAAATTAATAATCTCAAGGGACAGAGGTGGCTTGCATCTCCCAAGCTTCTTTTTATATTACTGTGCCTTCCACGCCAACAAGTTTTTTCAGTGGGGTCACCTCTGATCTGCCCAACAGGAAGCCACTTATGTTCTGCTTTGGTTGATTATTGAAAAAGGGCTTTGTCAAAAGACAAGTATACAGTTGAAAAATCTGCTCCATTTGAAACCATCTTACCTGCCATAACACTCAAGACAACCCCCCTCTTCTGGTCCTTAAAGGCTGTTCAACAATTATGTCTCTATTTTTGTCAGGATTGGACAAAGGCCATTAATCAGCCTATACTGGGTAATCCAAATATTTTAGTTGGCCTTCATCCAGTACCTCCTGTCTTTTGCCCACAGCTTCCAGATATCTCCTGGGATTCCCTTTTGGATGAAGGTGAGTTTATCTTGTGCCAAGTTTTCCAAGAATGCTTTCCTCTACCCCCCCCTTGTATGAGCTTAAATATCTTCAACTGAAGCCAGCCATTTCCATTCACTTTGGTCCAGGCCCGTGGCCACCACAGCAGAGTTTGGAAACTCAACTCTATGGGCCCAATTTCAAGAGAACGAGAAGAGCAAGGCATAAACCGTGCCAGTGTATAAAGTTACAACCAAATTCCTGTGACATGCGAGTTGCGCCATATTCCAAGAGAAATACGAGTTGTGATGTAGAATGCCGAAATACGCATGTCGCAGGTTATGCTCACAACACATGGCAGAACTTGCAATAGTGGGCATAGCAGTCACGCATGTTGCAACCCTAAGACTATATAAAAGTGCACAAGTCGCAGACATGGCGTAGGAGCTACGCATGTGAGAAAGATGGCAGGTAGCAGTGAAGAGGCAGCAGGTGCTGCAAAATGCAGAAAGAGAGATTACACCCACGAGGAGACAGACGTCCACCTCAAGGAACTTGAGGCCCATGCAGACCTCCTAATGGGCAAGGGTGGGGAATGGGACCTTTGTCACAAGCGCAAGGAGGCATGGGAGCAGGTGGCCAAGAAGGTAAATGCAGTGGGCAATGCAAAGTGCACTGTGCGTGACCTTCAGAAGTGGGTCAGTGACCTCAAGTGCCATGCAAAGGCCAAGTAGGCTTATAACAGGCATCAGACGGTGGCCACAGGAGGTGGGCCACAGGATGAGAGACCCCTCAGTGGCCATGAGGAGAGGATACTGGTGTTCCTGAGCCAGCATAGCATCCGTGGGGATACAGATATGGATACTATGTGGATGGTGACAGGGGCAGGTAAGCTGATCGCCACCATTGCCCCCCCAGTGCATGGCACAGTGATGTAGGGGTGGATATGGAGGCATGTATGGCAGGCATGACATGGTGTGGTAGCACTAATGCAATGTTGTTCCCCCACAGGTGCAGCAGCAGCAGACACAAGAGCAGGTAAGCCAATGGCCAGCATTGCCCCCAGTGCGTGGGACAGCGATGCAGGGGTGGGTATGGAAGCATGTATGGAGGGCATGACATGGTGTGGTAGCACTGATGCACTGTTGTTCCCCCACAGGTGCAGCAGCAGTGGACACAGTGGCCAAGGACAGTGGTGGCACAGGCAGTGTGCCAGGGCAGGAATGTATGCAGTCGACCACCCAACTGGCCTCCATGTCGGACATGCCTGGTGGTGATGATGTGGCGCAGCCAGACCCAGACCTGACACTAGTGGTGGGGGTGCAACAGGCAGCAGAGGAACACCAGTGGGAGGAAGAGGAGGAAGGACTGGACCTGAGCAATTTCCTCAGCTGTGGCAGCATAGCAGATAATATAGTGCAGGACCTCAGCCCTGCGTCATATGAAAGGCTAGAGGCGACCCTGGATGGGTCCATGCCATCCCTGCAGGGAACTGCACAGCAGCACCTACAGACTATGCCAAGTTTTGCAGGACCCTTGTGACCACCCTGACGAGCAGTCTGAGCATCTCAGATGCATCCGTCTCAGTATGGACGCACACGACACAGCCAAGGAGAAGCACATGGGCACCCTCATAGGTGTGCTGGAGACAGAGATTTGCATCACAGAGTCAGCCATAGAGTGACTCATGGATGCCATGGTCACCTCCCAGGCCTGTGTGCAGGTGCAGACATGAGCAATCACTCACCTGGCCATGGCAGTGGAGCAGTCGGTGACACAGCAGACCAGTCAGGCAGAACTACTGTCTGCAGTGCTACAGTGTGCATGCACAGGCCAGTGACTGCTAGGCACACCTTGGAGGGACGCCACCACACAGGCTCCACAGGTGGCGCAACCACCACCACCACAACAGCCCCAAACAGCTGTGGCAACAACATCACCTCTGCCAGGGGTAGCAGGGCCAGCAGCAGCACCCGCCCCTCCACTGCCACTACCAACACCACCACCACCAGCAACACTTGCACAACAGGCCCCACCACTACCACTACCAACACCACCACCAGCAACACCAGCACAACAGCCCCCAGCACCACCATCAACACCAGTGAAACAGCCCCACCCCCACCACAAACACCACCAGCAGTGCCGGTGCAACAGCCACCACCACCACCAACACCAACACCACTGGTGGCACCACTGGTGGCCACACCACCAGTGCAAACATCTGCAGTGACACCCACCACCATGTTTGAGGGGCATGCGGCAGTGGGTACAAGGCTTAGGACACATGTAAGATGGGGCAGACTAACACCGAATGGCACACCAGGACAGGACACAGCACAGGTGGCAGCACACCAGCAGGCCATGGGTGGCAGTAGACCACTGGACAAGGGACCAGGAAATGTGCCAGGACAAGTACCAACCACCCCAGGGAGGCATGGAAGACCCCGGAGGCCAGCAGTGCCAGCAGGACCATTGGACAGTGATGGCCCTGCGGTCATGTAACAGGGGCAGGGTGGGCCCAGTGCTACCACAGGGGCAGCTGAGCCTGCAACACAGGGTGCTGGACATAGTGTGAGTGCAGCCAAGTGCAAGATAGCTGAGCTGTAGCGGCAGGTGGATGACCGACTGTGCCACTATGGTGTGCCGCTGCAATGGGAGGTGGGGAGGGTGGCAGTATAGGAGGACACTGAGTCCTGATGTGTGGTATGTGTTGGGTGTGCATGTGCATGTGTGTGTGGGGGGGTGCACTGTGTGGAGGTATGTGGGCACTGTTGCACAGCACAATATGGGCATGATTGCTGTGAACTGTGACTGGGTGTGGGTATGTGTGTGTGTGTGTATTGTCACAACTGTACTGTAGTACCTCACCATGTCACATCCTTTGTTATCAGCACTTAGTAAACACTATGCACTATACATCCATGTGGCCTCACTCATTCCAACCACTGTGCTATGACATATCACATGTAGCACACATCCAGTGCCTGTGTATGGTACATGCCCCACATCATACATGCACATCCAACTTGTAGGCTGCATGTGCGTATAGGCTGTGACTGTGTCATGTGGTATGTAGTATGCACATACAGTTCACATGTACGCAGGCCACAGGTGTGTGACCGCACTGGTTTCCGCACATGTGGCACGTATGTGTGCCATGTGTGAGGTGGGGCAGTGAAGGTGAAAGACAGGCTGCACAGCCCACACGCTGATCTGGCAGCAGTGCACTACAAAGTTGGGAGGCAGAAAGCAGAGCTGGACTTCCACTGAGCTGGGAAACTGCAGAGAGGTAAGCAAGGGTGTAGGCAGGCATACCCACTGTACACACATGTATACTGTTGTGGTGTGGCCTTTCCCACACCATATGCACCTGTGTGATCAATATCACTGTTCCTGGGTGTACATGTGTCAGTGTGGCATGCTGAGCAGCGTCTATACCTGTGTAATATACTAGTAGGTACCACATGTACATGCGTACAACCTGTGTAGGGTGTGGATGGGTCATCTGACGGTCTGATACATGTGGCATGGGGGGCGAGGCAACTGTCCAAGGGGATGCATATAGATGTGAACTGTGAGGCTGTGGTTATAGGGAGAGTGTACCCACTGGCTGTTTTGGGCTACACCCATGGTGGTCAGTAGTGGGACAGTACATTGCCCCCACCAGTGCTTTGCACACTTCCCTCTGTCCCCCTGCCATAGAACGGAGGCCATCCCTCTGTGAGATACATGTGCAGACAGTGGAGCACAGCAGCAGATCCGGCCCTGGGATGCCAGACCACTGTTACACTGCCTGCCCAATGGTTCTTTACACTGCCTGCTCAATGGTTCTGACAGTCAGTGATGACCTGTACGCAATGGTCTGTGAAGCATGCCATGGAAGACTGTGCCTGCACCCGCTGCCAGTGCATGTGGACCTCCTCCCCACACAGGGGAACAGGAAGCACTGTAGCTGTACAATATGGGCCTGGCATGCACCACTGCATCACACTGGCAGGGCAGCTATCTGAAGGGGGGGCTGCACAGTGTCACCGACCAGTATCCTGGGTGCATCCAAGGCCTGTCATGTGCTGTTTGTGGTTGCCCCATGACTGCACAGCTGGCCTGCACCCCTGTGGACACCAACACAGTGCACTGAGAGGTGGCACAGGTTTGGACACCACAGCTGTGCCCACACAGTGTGGTGGGTGGCAGTGTGGGAGAGTGAGGTGTGGACAGCCATTGAGGGGTCTCCCACTGCACAATGTATGTGCATGGCACCACACAGTACTGTGATGCAGGAGATGTGAGGGGTGGCGTGTACACCATTGGTAGGGGGGTGGAGCCTGCAGGGACATGTGTGTACAGCACAGCACTGTTTCACTGCACCCCAGGTACAGCACATGGGATGCATTGCTGCACACATTGCCACCGTACACCTGCCCTGTGCGGGTTGCTGTCTGCAGGCAGCGATGCCAGGCAGCATGTAGGGGTGTGAGATGGTATGGTGCCCCAGTACTGTGCACTGACATGGTTGATGTGACATGTTTCCTTGCAGGTTAGAGCAGCACATGCCAGGTATCCCTCATGCCAGGTGAGACATCACAGATGACATGCCCTGCCACAGCGTACTCAGTCTTAGTGTGAGGGCACCCAATTTCATGCCAGCCGAGGCTGCCCTGCTTGTAAATCTGGTGTAGCAGTGGGGACGACACTTCTCCCACCCAGCTGCAGGGCACACATGGTGCAGGAGTGTGCATGGGCGTGAAGCATGATGGGGAATGCATAGGTGCCAGAAGCGGCATGCCCCTCACTGTGCACCAGCTGCGGCACCACTGGCAAGATCTGGAATGGAGGGACCCAGAGGTGGGGGTGGTGCCTGTGCATTGTGTGTGTGTGTGCAGCATGTCACAGAACAGCACTGACTACCGCCTTTGCTTTCTTACAGGTGTGCAGAGCAGACTGATGCCCCGCCACAGGGCTCTGCTGCTGGCGATGGCAGAGGTGAAGGCGGAGGATGCAGTGGCCTATTGGCACTGCACCCAGCTCCAGATGTGCAGGGTCCAGCCCATCCCACCATCACTGGAGGTGGAGAAGGAACAGCTGGACACCACGGACAGTGGGCAGCAGGGGTTGGTGGAGCTGCCAGAGGCAGAGGTGGTGGAGGATGCAGTGCAGGCTGCTGAGGGACTGGTGGAGTTGGAGCTGCCCCTGCCAAGCCGGTGGTGGAGGTGAGCCAGCAGAGATGCAGGATGTGGCGGTGCTCACAGCTGATGAGCAGGTGGAGGATGAGGCCGTGCAGGCCATGGATGATGCAGACCAACAGTCTGGTGGCGGTGGCATGGACAAGCCACAGCCGGGTGGACAGGATGCTGGAGATGGTTTGCCTGAAGGTCAGCCTGGGCCGCAGGCTGTGCTGTACCCTTGACAGCTGCCGGTGGGTGACCAGCAGCTCATTGTGCTGGTGTCTGCCATTATGGAGGATGTGGCAAGCCTGCAAGGCTCCCTTGGTGCTCTCCTCACAGTGCTGCAGAGGCGCTAGTGCTACACACTGTGGACAGGGACCATGGACAATGGTCCTTTCAGCTTTTGGCCTATTGGCTGCTATAGGCCTGTGGGGGGCATCCTGTTGTGAGTATGTAGGGTGGGGGGCCGGTGGGCAGTGGGTGGTGTGCGGGCCTGCATCCCATGTGTGTGGGCGGTTGTGGGGGCGGCCTGGGTGGGGACCATATGAGGGCCATCTGCTGAGTGTTACTGTTGTTTGGGATGGGATTTGTACATATGGGGGCCTTGTGCATATGGGGTGGTGGGGGGTTCATGTCCACCTAGGATGGGGTGGGTGGGCTGTACATAACGGGTGTATTGTGTGGGTGCTGGGGGGAGTAGTGTTTGTTCCTGCTGTTAGAGATGTTACTGTTTTATCCTTATACAATAGTGTGTAGTACTGTTCAATTAAATGTTGTGTTTGCACACCTGGCTCTGTGCATCTGTCTCTGGTATGAAGGGGCTTGTGCGTGTGTGTGTCACCATGCATGAGGGGGCATGCATGTGGCAGTCCTGCACCATCTCATGTGTGTGCCCAATGTGCACATAGTATCTGTGTGCTGGCTGTGCAACTCACAGCCATGGGCGCACAGTGGTGGTCATGGCCCGCATGATGCTCTGTGTGCAACAGTGCAACGTGCCTGGTCCAGGCCACATACCACCACACCGTGCATGTCCCAGCTGTGTGGCAGCCATGGGTCAGTACAGCTGCCTTCCACCCAGGGGAATTGTGGTCCCTGAGGGTGGCACCAGTGGCACAACACAATGGTGCATCCTACTGCCATACATATGCAGGTCTGTGCCACCCGGTGCCATGTCCTTGTTGTGGTTGCACTGTTTATGTGTATCGGTGGCCATGGCAGGGGAAGTGTGCCTGGTGGCACCATCATCGCAGCATTGTTCCTCTGCCCTGTGTGTGTCCATCACCCCCGTGACTCCATGTCCATTGTCCATGTGTGCTGTGATCCTCTTTGTGATGCCTGTGGTGCTGTCCCACAATTGCTGTTATGTCTCACAGATGCTGTATGACATGCATGGGCACTGTTCCAGCTCCAATGCTGCAACTTGTGCTGCACTGCACCAGGCAGACATTATCATCTTCCCTGGAGGCACAGTGGTGATGACATGGGTGCCGTGACATTGTCAGGGCTGCGTTGCTCCACAGTGTGTTCCCCGTAGTGCTGCAGGTGCCCCCATGGTTGTACTGGTGGTGCTGGGGGGGCGGTGGTGGTGGTAGTGGCAGTGGTGTTGGTGCTGTTGGTTGTGGTGTCCTTCAGCCACCTCAGAGGAACTGCTGCATCAGCTTGTGTCATGCACAGAGGCCCGCTGTTACACCACTGTGCACCTGGTGTACCTCCATGGTATCCGGATCTCTGTCACCCTCCTGCAGTGTACCATCATCTTGGTCACTGTCAGGCATTAGAACACTGTGTGCCAGGGTGATGTTGTGGAGGATGTAGCAGGTGAGCACTATCCTGCATGCCATCACAGGGCTGTACTGGTGCACACCCCTGAGGTGTCATGGCATCGGAATCAGGACTTCAGTAGTTCAACGGTGCACTGTATTACCCATCTCATGCTTGTGTTGGCCTTGTTGTACCTGACCTCAGCTGCTGTGTGTGGCATCCTCACAGGGGTCATCAACCATTGCATCTGGAGATATCCACTGTCACCTGGGGGGGGGGAGTGGATAGTTGCATGTTGTTGTGTGCACTCCTATCAACAGCATCCCACTATCCTCTGCATAGCCTGCACTGCTGCATGCACATGCGCTCACATGCAGGTGCACACTGTCAGTCATGTGCACTACTTGGCCGTGTCCATGCAATGTTTGTGCTTCCCTCGCCATTGTGTGGCCTTCCCAGTCCTCTGTGTGTTGCACAGTGTATGTGTCATGCCCCTGACTGACTACCGTGTGTGGTGTGCCATGTGTCTGCATTCCTGGCATCCCTGCCCACTGCAGTGCCCATCCACCCTGTGCCCCCGTTGTGTCCCTGTGACCCCACACACCCACATGCACTGTCTGCCACATGCACACAAACTGCCACATGCACACCTTTGCAGTTTTCATTCCCCATAATACATACCTACAAGTCATCCTCCAGTGATGTCACCTCTCTCGAAGGAGTCATGTAGCCCACAGTTCCTGTAGATGTGGGAATCATGGCAGGATCTGGGGTACCTGGCCACCACATCTAGGATGTGACCACCACTGTCTGCGACCACCTGGATGTTCATCGAGTGGTGCCCCTTCCTGTTGATGTATGCATCCCCATCCTCACTTGGGGCCCTGATGGACACGTGTGTGCAGTTGATGGCACCTAGCACACCGGGGTATTGCATCACATTGTAGAGTGTCTGCTTTACCAGGTGCTGCTGTTGGGCATCCAATGGAATGCTGATATGTTGTGGGGTGCACCGTATGAGGGGCACAAGTAACCTCCTCAGGTGTTTGGACACCGCCAACTGGGAGATGCTCACTGTGTCCCCTGTGGGCATTTGGGACATGCTAGTGACCAGGAAGCACAGCACTGCACTGATGTGCACCTCCAGTGGCAGTGGGGTGGCTCCTGTTGCTAGTGCTGCATAGGTCACCACCTACATCCTGGCATAGTGCAGCTCTTGCTGAGCCTATGACATGCTAGGCACTGCTGCTCAGTCAGGTCCTTGAAGGTCTTGTGAGGGAGTCTTACTCTGTGCACCAGTGGCCTTGGTACCACTGGTGGGTGCTCTGGCTCAGTCACCTGGGTTCTGCCTCTGTGCCAGGCATGCCTGCGCTCATGGTACTCTGCTAACATGCTTCCTAGTAGGGCTCCACTAGCTGATATTGCTGTGTGTCTCACTGCACTGTTGTCTGCTGTCTGGCTATTTTGGGGGGGGATGATATAGCCTGTGCTCTGGTTAGCCCAGCCATTCCTTGGTGTAACTTACATAAGCTACTTCTGGCATATTTACGTACGCCACCTGTTCTGGAATAGCAGTTTCATTGTACTGGTGTGTTCCACATGTCGCAAGCCACATTATGCAGTGGCACAAGCTTTCTTTAGCATAACTGCGTTGTGTCTTGTGTTTGACATAGCAGTTGCGGGTTGCAGCATAGGGGATCTTTTGGAATCACGTGTGTCGCATGTTACTGGTGTAACTTGCAATTTGCACCATTGGGACCGGCGTACTGCATTTATGCCTGGTGTAGCTGTCTTGAAATCGGGCCCCATATGTCTCTTGCAGTGTAACCTCACTCATTGTCTAAACACTATGGGTACTTTCAAATTAATGATCCCACAAGTCCTACTAGAATCTGCTTCTTCTGGCAAGAGACATTAAATCTTTCCATGGACTTAAACTAGTGGCAGACGACATGGCAATATACATATAAGAATATAAATCAGGATCTTTATTGTTTGATTCAATTCCAGGTTTTGCAGAATTTGTATTACACTAACTTGTGATTGTACCAGATGGGTAAGCTCCCCTCTCCATCCTTTATCAGATGTGGTATTCCAGAAGATAACCTTTAACACCTGTTATGGGATTGTGTGAAAGTGAATCCCTTTTGGAACGCTATTAAACATTTATTAGATTCTTTCTGGGCTTAGAACCTTATTTTACACCTGAGGTTTGCCTAGTGGGTCTTTACCCTTCTACTCTTTTTGGTCCTCGGAAGTCTCACATGGCATTAATTTCAATAACAGTCAAGTTAATAATCCTGTGGCATTGGTTAGATGATACCATCTTCTCACATTGGGAATGACACCAAGAGATTCTTCAGGCTTTATTGGTGGAAAAACAAATTGCCTCTTTGCACCATCAGGCAGAGCATTTCAGAGATAGATGGGAAACACTTTATGCCTTGTTATTGGACATGGTGCAATTGTGGTGGTGGGGGCAAATCCTGTTTCCTATTAACTTTCTTCCTCTTCCATTGCCTGAGCACCCTGTCATATTGTTTTCTATCATATTGCTCTCGTCTTTTTCTTATTACTGAGTTGGCTGTGCTCTGGAAGGGATACTGGTTGGGGAGGGAGTACTGGGAGTATGTTTGGTGTTTCTTGTTTTTTGAAGCTGTGCAATTT
This sequence comes from Neoceratodus forsteri, assembly GCA_016271365.2. Lineage (NCBI taxonomy): Eukaryota > Metazoa > Chordata > Ceratodontiformes > Ceratodontidae > Neoceratodus > Neoceratodus forsteri. Next base: position 781,371,131 of record CM057458.1, on the reverse strand, counting down.
TATTTGTTGTGTGCTTTTCTTGGTTTATTGTATCTTTTTCATTTATAGTTAATAAAGTATATTCAATTAAAAAGTTAATTGTTGGATTGTACCATTACTCATGATAATATCTTATTGTCTGCCTTGTTTTAAAATGACTTATTCACCCTCAGTATGTATAATATTTTCAGAATGTCTGACAACCTTTGTAACTGTATTTATATTGTGTGAGTGTATGGGACCTCAATGAAAATGAGCTTTGCTCAACTGAGTATTAGATTCATGTAATGAATAAAATGTAAAAAGAAAAACAGGTTATTTATATTGGTTGTTTTGCAGTATAATGTTGTTTCTCATTCAGCATTTTATTTAACCACCTGAAAAGGTGCTTTAACTTTATCCTTGGTAAGGATAAATTTGAGAAATTGGCTGCTAGCATTTAAAAACGTTAACATTTCCTGCTGTCGTATTTGTTTGCCTTGCTACAGAATATCATGAAATATCATTGGTAAAGCACCTCCAGAATGCTAGATGATGAAAAATATTGTTTGTTCCTTTGGCTGACTTCATTAAAACTGTTTCAAAAAAATGTATGCTGTCCTTTATCTAAGTTGGCTTTTTTCTTCAACTAAGGGATTGATATTATAATCTATGTATGTAGCTACAAGTTCAAAAACATGACTGACTGCCAAATATGATAGGGCAGCCTGATAGATTGTGCTGATCCTTGTGGATTTTTGGAATGATGTAGCAGAAAGTTTGATGCTTTTCTTTCTGTAATAGTGGATCTTATTTATTTATTCATGAAATTTTGGTAACCGGGTAAGCCCAGTGGGCCCCAAGGGTCCCTTTTTCAGGGGCGACCCAGAATTAGTTACATAAAGTAGGATATTTTCGCATATATAGTACATGTGTGAGCAGACATCATATGGTTAAATTCAGGATATTTCACAACAGAGTATTAGACAGGGTATGTTCATTCATTAGGTCATGTACAATACATTCAATGCAGTTCACCATGGAGTATCATGCAGTTCCAGAAGCCCTTTATTCAGTCACACTAGAATTGGATTTACATCCTAGGGTGGGCTGATGTAGAACATGAACAGAGGGTGCTAGCTTTCTGCTTGTTAATGCTGAAGGGTTCTGCTAGTTGTTTGGGGGATATGTGGAGACTAAGTTTTAAGTCAGTATGTAGCTAGTAGCCTTACTGTCTTGCAGTCAGGTGCAGGAGCAAGTACCCTTGTCTAGCAGGTACATGATCTTGCTTGATGTCTAATGCTGGATCTTATTCAACTTAATTATACAGTAGTTATGATTGGTTCTATGTAATAATAGCACATCAAAATGAGTAAGCATCAGAAGAGCTAATCAGAAATAGTGACAACAACAACAGCACATGTACTTAATAGTGCAACACATAATAGCTACAGCAGCTAATCATTACACCGCCAATACACCTTCTCTCAACCCTCCTTATCCCATCTAAATATGTAGCCACCATATATAATGAGTGGCATACCTGTCTGACTCAAAATGAACTCAACCACCATCTTCAGACAAGGATGGGAAGCCAAAACACACAGCAACATTTATACTGGTCCAGCCAGCTGTTTTGAATTGTATTTAATGCGGGGGGCTCTGCCCTCTGCACCCCCACGAGGCGCTGTCCCCCGACCCCTCTATCTCTAGGATTCTTACTCCATGCCGCTTTTTGATGGTGGGGGTATTGGCCAACTCCAATGGCTCAAATGTGCAGTGGCTAATCTATGTTGTCGCTATATTGTGCCACTCATTGTTTCACACAACTCGCTATAACGGCATTCGTGATTGTTGATTTGCCCATATTGTATCGCTATTTAGTACTCGCTATTATGATGTACTACCGTTATGATTATTATGTAATAATGGCCTCCTCAACCTGTGTCTGTCCTCAGGCTACTAGTACTAATATGCCTCCTTCAAAGCCCTCCCTTATCTCCCCCGGCAATCGCTAATTGACTTTCTCTACCACCCTGAAACTAGCTTACTGGTTGCCTTCTCTTATCCTGATGTCAGCTATATTTCTACCTGTTAACTTACTTGCTTTGGACTCTTTGCATTACCTGATGCTGGTGGTTCTGCCGATGTTTGTTCTGACCTATTGTAAGAGGATTTTGCTACCTAGCACTGTATATATCTATTTTATATATTGTTTATGTTATGCCCACCTTTGCTAGCAGTCTCTTGCACTGTGTATTAGTTTTATTATTAGTCCACCACTGTACGTTAGCCTGACTTGTACTGGCTTCTAGTTTTGCTGAAGTATGTTTCAACTGCTGTCATTATCATTGTATTTACCACTGTTTGTGCCAGTTTCTGGCCCATGCCATGCCTGAAAAAGGTCCTCGGAACAGTGCACCAACCTAGATAACAAATTAATGAATAAGTAAATAAATAAATAAATAAATAAATAAATAAATACCTTTTAAAAAAATTGTCTTAGACACTATTGCTGGTACTTCTCATAGTACCACCCCCATTTACTTTATTTAATGATGATTTATTTATCTTCGCCAGTTCATCTATACCCCTAGAAAGGGCTGTGGTTCAGTTCTTACTGTATATATGACATTTTTCCTTTTGTTTCTTTATGAATTCATTGATATGTTTTTGTATCAGAGTGATATATCCTTCCACTGTGCAGTAAGACTTAATATTTTAAGCTCCCTTTGGTTCATGATTTTTCATTTCTGGGTTGTTTAAACTGGTCTTTATACTGATCCCATAATCTCAGTTTGGGGCAGAATATTTGGAGGTCTAGATTTATTTTGAATTCATCAAAAGATGATGAGAGATCAATAGAGAGACCCTTGCTAAGGACCTCAGTTTCTGCAACTGTTAATGGTTTCCTGCTCCGATTAAAAATGACTATATTCTGTAGTCCCCCCCCTCTGATTCTAAAATAACTTCTTCCCCTTCTACTGATTGGAACTTTCGTATTGTGGAGCATCACCTCTGCCTCCTCCTATTGCATAATTTATGTGTCCTTGTCTTGTCCTGAAATTGTATCTTCATGTTCCCTGCTGTGTGCTTCATGACTTGTGGTTGAAATAGGCTTTTACTCCAGGTCTCATTTTCCATAATCTAAAAAATCCTGGGACAGATTTTCAAATCCCTTGAAAATCCTGTAGGTGTGGGAAAAACTCAGTGCAAGTGGATTGATACTTGCAGAGCCACAGCTTTTCCTGCAGTTATGGTATTCTCAAAAGTGGATCCTGTTTGGGACTGGCTCCATGATTTATGGCAGCTTGTGTCTGTTTTTTTTCCCCACAGCAATGGAAAAATGTTGCAGCAGGTGGAACTAGGAGTAACATCCCCCATAGCTGTAGGGGACAGAATACAAATCTCTGCAACTGCAGAAATTTTGGTCCACAACCGGGTTTGTGGAGTGGGATGTAGTTCCAGAACATTTTGAAAATCTGGCCCCCTGTAAACTGCCTTGTTAGTATCTGGAGTTTACCGAGTTGAGCTATCTTTGTCATACTGGCCCTGATTTCCTGATCTAAAAGGTTTCTGACTTTTTCCAGGAGTAAGCCCCGGTTTTTCTGTAATCAGAGAAATAATGCTGAAATTTACATACAGTATTGTATGTTGTTTTATGTAGTCTTTAAAATATTTTAGATCTTTTTCTATTTTCTCTATGGTTTGTTTATAAAAATTTGTGTCAATTTTAGTTTTATATTTCTCCGTTAATTTATTAATCTTAACTTTATGTTTGGTATGCTCCTCTGTACAGGTTTTAGTTAGGCTTAGCATGAAGTCCAATGTAAAGTCTTTTTGCACACTGTGCTTCAAATAATATATAGAGAATAGTAGATGCTGCTTACATCTGGTAACAAATTACTCTTCACTCCACAAAGGTCTCAGAATGCCCTCAACAACCAAATCAATATTAATTCTGAGGATCATTTCATTAAAGAAAGCAGATGACAAGCAAGCAAAGAATCAACTCTACGGCCCGGATATTCAAACTGCGCCAGGCTGTGGCTCAAGCCTGGGCGCAGTGCAACTTGACTGTGCAGGGATGTTGACTGGGCAATATTCAACAGAGCTGCGCCATGGCACAGCATAGTTGAATATCGCACCCTGGCCACTTGCAGTGTGCATGGTGCAGTGGCACTGCGCCAGCACAAGTGGCCAGAGTGGAGCATGGGGATGCACTAGCGTAAGTTCCGTTGCGCTATGTGCAGCAACTGCGATATTCAAAAGTGCACATGCAAATGGGGCCATAATCTATGCAAGGTGCAAATGGGGCCATTTGCATGTCATTACTGCCCCATTTGCATGCAGGTGTGCCGATCCTCGGTGACTTGCACCTGGCGACCTGCCAGGCAGCAGCCATCGGGGAACGATGCCCCTGCAGCCTGGCAATGTGCCCTACAGCCCGATTGTGGGCTGAAGTAAAATATAAAATGATCTAACATCCCAGGTGGTCCAATGGACCGCTGTCATCCCGATCGCGGGCTTCAGTAAAATTAAGTACACTCCAATATCCCTGGTGGTCCAGTGGACCGCTGTCATCCCAATCGCGGGCTTCAGTAAAATTAAGTACACTCCAATATCCCTGGTGGTCCAGTGGACTGCTGTCATCCTGATCATGGGATTAAGTAAAATTAAGTACACTCCAATATCCCTGGTGGTCCAGTGGACCGCTGTCAGCCCGATCGCGGGCTTCAGTAAAATAAAGTCCAATCCAATAGACCACCAGGTATATTGGATTGGAGTCTATTTTACTGAAGCCAGCGATCGGGATGACAGCATCCACTGGACCACCAGGGATAGTGGATTGGAGTTTATTTTACTCAATCCTGTGATTGGGCTGACAGCAGTCCACTGGATCACCAGGGAGTTAGGAGGGTCATTTCTGTTATTATGCCTGTGATTGGGAATTGGGGGTGTGCCACCAGGTGCAGCCAGAGATCAGGTGGCCACCCACAGGTGGCAACTGCCATGTTGTACCCTGCAATACGGCAGCTCACCTATGGGTGGCCATCTGTTGTTCCTTTTTTTTTTTGGATCAACTTTGTGAGGCGCAAGTAGGCGTTGCACATGCATGGACTCAGCACATCCTGGACTGAATATCGGGATGTGCAGAATATGCATGGGCATGCCTCCCCCACCTGCACCGCATAAATTACTGATGCGCTCCGCTGCATCGGGATTTGTGCCAGGCATAATTCCCATTTGAATATCATGCCAGGGTGCATCAGTGGGTTGTGCATGGTGCAACACTGTTGCACCATGTGCAACCCTTTTGAATATCTGGGCCTATATGTAATCCATCAACAATGTTTTTATTCATGTACACGAACATTGTTAATTGTCCATGGTTGCATCACCACTTCATCAGAACTATGCAGGGGTACTAAAAGGATAAAACAAGTGAAATTATATGTTGTGTTTTTACAAAAATCTTAGGTAATGATCTGATCTTGAATAAACAGGCCATTGTTCTTCAGAAAGAAATTTCACAAACCTACTGCTGTAGTTATCTGTTCTCTCTCCTTTTCACGTGTCTAACATTTGCACCATATCAATTAAATATTGGCAGTAAAAAATAGCATAGAAACATACACGTAAATTAACATTATTGCATCTGTTAATGTACCAAAACCTTCTGATTTACCAACTCATTATGCCTTATACTGTACATGCCTTTCAATTAAGCCCTTTCATATCAGCCACATAAAAATGTAAAGGAAAGAGGCTTACTAAAACACAAGATATGTACTTGATTTGCGACTAGACCTTTAACTGTTAAAAATGTAATACACTGTGAGAGCTCTCTAGATGTGGCCTCATTGGCAAAGTGCGGCATCTTTGTCATAAGTTGAGTCATGCAAGTGACATCACATTCAAAGATTGCACACAATAGAAAGATAATATAAAGCATAAAAGATCATCTGCTAAGTTGGAAACATGAGTCAGTTATCACTGAGAATGCCAAACAAGCATGTGTTTCTTTTTTTGAAGTTTAAGGTTAACAGGCTTTGTGTAGCATTTTTTTGGCATGAAGCTATGTGCCAGATTGCAGTAATGAACAGAGACACATTGAATATGTCAATTGTTAACACATTTTCCACCCCCTTTATTGGAGGATTAGGACTAGAGTCTACAACCATTTTGTAAAAACATGTTGTTTGGACAGTTATGGCTTCTTTCTTGGTGGCCATAGCATTCAATGGATTGCAGAGAAAATTGTGGTTGCATATAAAACAAAAAAAAAATTACAACTACCAACATTTGTGAATTGAGATTTTTTATAGCATCATACTTCTCATCTAACAAGGCTTCAGAATTGTGCAGCTCTAAGAAAGATCTAAATGTATGAACTGTGATTTTATTAATTAAAACTTCTAAAAACCCAGTACTGTGGCTATAGTACAGACATGAGATCAGTCTTTGATGATGTTATCACAGGCTGATGAGATAGCTTTAAAGCAGTTTATGCTCAGGAGCAAGACTTGAAGAGAAAATGCATTTTACATGAGATAAAGTGGAGATGGTAATGGTGGTAATGCCTCTAGTGGTGAGGGATCCCTTTACCTTGGAAGTTAATCCTACAGTACTACCAACAATCCTGTACTGCATTCCATGGGAATGATTGACACTTGCAATTTATCTAATCAGTTCCTTTGATCATTCAATGCTACAGCGTGAGAAATATTTGTTTTGAGAGATCAGGTTTCATGTATTGGTATCTATATTCCTGAATCCTTAACTTGACCCTGTACTCTATCCTAGCAATGTTAATTACTATGCTGCATTTAAAGCTGGAATGCTATTATAACACAATGTGCCAGTACTCTCAAACAGCTGCAAACATTTATTAGGCCAAAAGATGAATAGAAGATAGCAGAATGGAATAATAGGATTATGAGTTTTATGGATCTTCTTTTACCACTCACTTAATGGTGAACAATAATTAGAGGGGGAGTAGCCAGTACAACATCAGTACTATCTCATACTGTCAGAATCAATGGTGTGTGAAGTAACAGTTCTTTTAATGCAGGGTATAGATGAACAATACAGAATGTGATTAATATGATAATGTGATAATTACAGTGTATCTGGATTTAATTTTTTGAAGAAGGAAGAACAAAGACTAGAAGAGAAAGGCAATCATTTGAAGAGAAAGAATACTAGCACCTGCAATGAGGGAAGACATTTCTGCCTTTGTTGATTTTCCTTTTCACTCCTTAAGAAAGGTTTGCTCTCCCAGAGATATTAAATTTGCTACTTGTTATGCATACTATATCATGGATTTTGATGTTGAGGGTTGTTGAGTTAAGTTTTTGAATCAAAAGGGAAGTTTCTTTTCAGATTTCATTAATAGCCAAGAGCAACATTTTAGTTGTCCTCAAATATCGTGCCCCCACTCCCGCCTTTATTCGTGCATATCTTCCAACTGAGAACATGATCAAGTACTGCCTTGACAGTGGGCAGTGATGTAATTTCTTCTTCAGCTAGGTAAGGGCTGGTTCATTAGTGCATTGCTCAGTGTCCACTTGCTATGGATCTGAGGATCCAAGTCCGCTGTTCAGACCCCCTAGTTCACAATGGTCAGAAATGTGTAATGGTATGATGCTAACCCAATACTGCAAAATATTATTGACATGAGTCATTATTTCTAACAAAAAGTAAGAAAAGCAAAATAAACACTGTTTGAACCAAGGGTTATCACAATACTATAGCAACTAATGTACCAGAAAATATATGCTTATCACTGCTATATAGCACACTATTAGATTTGTTCCTAAAATGGGTGAAAAAATATATTTAATGTACAGTCAATTTTGGATGCATGCATGTGTTCAGGATATTCAGTTCCTGAACATATATCCAAAATGATGTACAACTGAAACTGCATTTAAACAAATGGGCTGCTTGGTAAAATGTGTTGTGACACTTCAATACAGTACCTCATTTAATGCATGAAAAGTTTATTTAAAATATTTTATGATGACATGGTGAATTAAAGGACAAGTTCTAGTACCGATGAAAACATTTCCATTAAATTTAATCTTTCTTTTTTATTATGAATGTTACTAAGCCTTGTCTGCTACTCATGTGGTTTCTAGCATCTCATGTCACAATGGCTGATAAAGACAAGACAGTCAGATAGAAGATAGAAATTTTATTTTTATTGCACTCCTTCTCGGAGGCTCAGAGTGCTTTACACAATTTAAAAACAATTAAACATGGCACATAACAAACATTTTAACATATTGCAAAGATCTTCATAAGATTTTGTCTATCATACATCAACCAAGATCACCAATAAAGTAATAATTCAATAAGACAAAACAATAACTCACATCAGTAGATCATTAAATCAATAAATAAGTCACTGATTCACAAAATCACTAAATCAGCAGTTGTCATCTTTATGTTAACTTAAATTAAAAGCTTGATTACACAAAAAAGTTTTCATTCCTCTTTTGAAGGTTTCAACCGAGGGTGCCTCCCTTAGATATCTCAGTAGAGAGTTCCGGAGGGTTGGTGCAGCAACTGAGAATGCATGATTCCCGAAATGCCGCAACCCAGTCCTGGAAACCTTAAGGAGGCAACTCTCAGAAGAATGGAGAGCCTGAGATGGGCAGTGAGGAACCCAAAGGTCTTGCAGGTAGGCTGGTCCATGTCCATGCAGGATTTTGTAGATCAGAAGTCCAACCTTAAAGACAATCCACCTGACTGGCAGATAGTGCAGTTTGTGGAGGACAGGAATGACATGGTCAAATTTCAAGACACCAGTCAACAGCCCAGCTGCCATGTTCTGCACTAGTTGTACCTGGCAGAGGTTGCCTCCAGATAGTCCCAAGTACAAGTCATTACAGTAGTCCAGCCTGGAGGTGACAAAAGCATGTACCAGTATGGTAAGGTCATCAGCTGGTATCAAGGCTCGAATACTGACAATGTTCCTCAAATGGTAGAAATTACTATTGATGACAGTCAACTCCTGTGCCTCAAGTGTCAGGCTGTCATCAAGGAACACCCCCAGATCCTTAACCCAAATTGAGGGGACCAGGGGAACACACCCAGAATGAGCTCTGGGGGATCCCCAAGTCCACCTCCATGACCCAGATCCTCCACAAGTACCTCTGTCTTGTCAGGGTTGAGTCAAAGCCAGTTGTGAGTCATCCAGTTCTGGTTTCCTCCATTCAGGTGTTAAGTACTGAGGCCACCATTTGGTTACTGGTTGCACAGGACAGGCACAGCTGGCTATCATAGGCATAGTAATAAAAACCCAGTCCATACCACCTGATAATGTCTCCCAATGGTGGCATGTACACTGTGAATAGCAAGGGCAACAGAACTGATCCCTGCAGAACTCCACAGGACAGAGGCATCGGGTTAGATGCGTCTAACCCCATCGTCACCCTTTTCACTCTGTCCATCAGGTAGGACCTAAACCTGTTGATGACAGTTCCAGTTAGTCCACAACAATCCTACAGGTGGTACAGCAGCACCTTGTGATCCACAGTGTCAAATGCCACTGAGACATCAAGGAGGATTAAGATGGTATGCTCTCCCTTATCTCTCCCCACTAGGAGATCATTAAGCACCCTCACCATAGCCATCTTGGCACTATGCCTGTATCTAAACACAGACTGAAAGCACTCATAAGTGTCAGAAGAGGCTAGATGCATCTCGAGCTGAATGGCCACCACTTTCTCTAGAACCGTCCCTAAAAATGTGAGTTGCAAGACCAGGCTATAGTTGCTGAGACACTCTGGGTCCATCAAGAGTTTCTTTAGTATGCTTCTTTCAGTGCCACCAGAAAGACCATGGGCTGGATATTCAAACTGCGCCATTCATAGGCGCAAGCCCTTGAGCTGCGCAAAATAGTTGTGCAGGGTGTGTCCTGGGTGATATTCAAAGGAGTTGCGCTGATTGAGCAACTCCTTTGAATAACACCTAACCAGCCACTGTGCATGGCGCCAGTGGAACTTGCGCCACCACAAGTTGACAGAGTGGAGTATTCAACTTGCGGTGGCGCAAGTACTTAGCCATCACGCCAAAATCACGATATTCAAGGTGACATACAAATGGGGCTATAATTCATGCAGGCGCAGGGCCATTTGCTGTGATTATATCCCCATTTGCATACCATTAACGAGTAGTGCACCGATCCCGAGGACTTGCGCCTGGCGCCCTGCCAGGCAGCAGCCGTGGGGACCGGCGCCCCTGCAGCCGATCGTGGGCATGTACTCCCCCATCGCCCGATCGCGGGCATCAATATGGCTCCCACCCTCCTCCGTACATATCCCTGGTGGTCCAGTGGACCGAAATGCCCGATCGCGGGCGGTATGTATAATAATTCCCACCTCCCTCCCGTTCACATCCCTGGTGGTCCAGTGGACCGAAATGCCCGATCGCGGGCGGTATGTGTGATAAAACACCCCGAACATAGCCCTGGTGGCTGGTGTCCCCACCCTACCCACCCACGAAGCCCCACCACCCGCTCCCCGGCGCGGCGGGCGCAGTATCCACCCGCCTGCCGCCCGCCGCCCGCCGACTGACTGTCCAGTAGGGCTGCACGCCCATTGGTGCAGAGCAAGAACCAATGGGCGTGCAGCCTCCATACATGACAGTCCAGATTTGAGAATGACATTCACAAATCTGGACTGTCATCACGGTATAGCTGCACGCCCATTGGCTCTTGCTGTGCACCAATGGGCAGCCCCTACCGAGCAGTCAGTCGTGGGTGGCGAGGCGGCAGATGGGTGGGATGCTACGCCACCGGCTGCGAGAGGCGAGGTGGTGGGGCTTCGTGGTGGGTAGGGTGGGGGACACTAGCCACCAGGGCTATGTTCGGAGTTTTTATCACACATACCACCCGCATTGGGCATTTCGGTCCACTGGACTACCAGGGATGTGCAGGTGGGGTGGAATTAATATACATACCGCCTGCGATCAGGCATTTCGGTCCACTGGACCACCAGGGATGTGAACGGGAGGGGTGGGAATTATTATACCGCCGCGATCGGGCATTTGGTCCACTGACCACCAGGGATATGAATGGGAGGAGGGGGGGAGCCACATTGATGCCTGCGATCGGGCTGGTGGGGGGGGAGTACACTATGCCCGAGATTGGGCTGCGGGGGGGCACAGGGACTGGGTTGGGTGCCAGTCACAGGTGGCAGCTGCTGTGTTGCGCCCTGCAATACAGCAGCTCACCTGTGGGTGGCCCTCGACTTAAGCCTTTTTTTTTTGGCTCAAAGTCCTGCAGGCGCAGGTTGGGGGTTGCGCCTGCACAACTCTGCACAGCCCGGCTGAATATCGGGCTGTGCAGTTTATGCATGGTTCCTCCCCCTCCAGTTCAGCATGCATTCATTTGCATTGCACTGTTGCTCAGCATGTTTTCTGTGGTGCAACTGCCTCCTGCCGAATATCGCAGAATGGAGCAAGTTTGGACTTGCGCAGGTGCAACCCTATTGCGCATGGCGCAACCCTTTTGAATATCTGGCCCCACACTCTCAAAGAAACTCCAGACAATCTCAGCAACCACAGGACCTATCAGGTCCACACATTCAACCAAAAGTCAGGTTGGACCTGGGTCCAGATCACAATATGTTGGTCACAGCCTCAAGATTAAGTCAGCCACCTCTTCCACTCCAACCAGATCAAAATCAGCCCAGACAATAGGGATGCACTGACACACCTCAGGTCAGGCTCTAAGCCCCTTCTTGAGGCAGCGTAGGAGATCTCGATTCTCACAGAGGACACTTTGTCAGCAAAGAACAGAGTAAACTCTTTGCATCTTGTGCTTGAACCTGCTCCTCCCATAAGGAGACAGGCCAGATATAATAGCCTGTCCGCCATGCAGAAGAGTTGAACCAGTCTGTTCCCCAATGCAGCAATCTCTCTTGACAGAAAGTCTGCCTTCTTTATAGAGATTGCCCCCTAATTTGACCTCAGGGCCAGTTTATCATCCAGCAGCCTAAATCTCCTCTGGTGCCACTCCAGCCTCTGACCCTTTGTCTTTAACTCCCTAAGCTCCCCATCATACCATGGAGCCTTCAGCGAGTAGACAAAGGTCAGACAAGAATGGGTGTGACTGACTCGAAGGCTGCCATGAAAGTCTTATTATAGGCTGCCACAGCCTCCTCTGACCTCATCACGTGCACAGTTTCCACACTCAATAGATCCAGCACTGCCTGTAGTTCGGCTGGGGACAATCCCTGTAAAGGGCATTACCGGACCATTTTCTGAGTGAGTAGCAAGTAATGGTAAACAGGATAAGTTCTTTTGACTCCCTGATATGCTGTAGTTGACTGTGAAATGAAAATGTGTTGGGAGTCGTGAGTCCTTTTAAAAAAAAGTTTCTCGCATTGTAGTTCCTTTCAATTCTTTTATTCCCCCTATGTTTCGATCCTTTCTGGAGATTGTCCATGGGGTTTTATCTGTTAACAAAATATTCTCATTAGTTTTTCATTCTTATTTTCTTAACCTTGCTTTATATTTCAGTTTTATTCTATGGATGGCAATACAATTCAAAAAATTACCAACTTGCTATTATGTGACTTTTCTATATTGTTTTTGCTTTTCCATTAATCAATATGTTCCTCTTTCTGAAGCCTTGACAAATAAATATATACATTTGTTCAGTCACATTTGCTTATTTACAGAAAAATATTTCTTTCTTCAAATTTACTTTTTGCTTTTTTACTGCATTCTTTTTTCTGAAACTCTGTGCCACCTCATAACCAGAATGATAGTGCCTTTTATATAACCTATGCATAAAATGTTTGAGACCCCATAACCTAAGTGCTAGATACCTGTGTTAGCAGCTTTGCTCACTTCATCTCTTTATCTGTGTCCTTTAGTTTTTCATTAATTCTGACAATTCTATAATACAGATACTGTGTTTCAGTACTTGTAAGGTCTGTAAATTAGCTTATTTTTTCAGTTTAAATGCTTGTATTTGTTGCATTTGTTCTTTGCCTTAAAGGTCATTTGAACTCTGTACAGCTGCTGTCTGCAAATGGTGCTCAGACACTGTGCCTCAGTCCTCTCCCTTCATGTTGTCCTCTTGAGCTCATTTGTTAACTGTGCCTTCTCCACAGAGAATGGACCCCAAGGGGGGGCCCCAAACATGAACCTTGTGGTACTATGATCCGACCAAGTGATCAGATCAATCCTGATTTTATTCTTCCCAAGACCCAGAGTGAACACTAAGCCCAGTGTGTGACTGTGTGAGTGGGTAATTGAGGTGACAATTTGCGACATGCCCAGGGCTTCCATACTCTGCAGGAGATCATGTCCAAAGTATGAGAGTCTGTTGTTGACCCAGGCATTGAAGTCCCCCAGAATCAACCATCTGAGGGATTCCAACACCAGGCCAGAGATGACATGCCTGATCTCCCACAGGAGCTTCTTATCCCTGCCCATTGGCTGGTAAATCAGAAGGATTCTGTAGCCTGTTGCAGGACTCCCTCACATGAAACACTCTCAAAAGACCCAGTAGGACTCACCAGTAGCACTGTGAGGCACAGGCTGGCTTTAAAACAAATGGCCACATCCCCACCTCTGCCATCCTTCCTTGGGGTGTGTATCACAGAGTACCCAGCCAGTACCGCTGCCTCCAAAATGACAGGTTGAAACTCACAGGCATTTAAGCACTGTCAGACCATTAGCATCTGCTTAAGAAATATAAATGACAGCAATTGATGTTTGTGGACCATATCTCTAATTGAAAAGGTGTGCATATAACCAAAATTCAGTATGCACACAAGGAACATTGTACCATTAAATTAGTGGAGATAGGATTAGGAGAGGGGATAGGATTCAGACATCACATTTTTGTGCAGACTAGTGCATCGTGCATATATCCAATACGCATGTAGTACAGTGCAATTGGAATCTGTGTAATTGTTTTGGAAGTAAAGATTATTCCTTATGTTTCATTAATCTCAACCCTCTTCACTACAGAGGGCCATGCTCTTTAATTTGGTGACTGCACAGAGTACCTACTACCTCCACAATTATTTTTGCACAGTTTTATCTTCCATCTACTTCCACTCCACCCACAAGATCACATTTAACCCATAGATTTCCAGGACAATACTGGAGGGGAAAGGGTAAGGAATGGTAGTGGAATTACAATTGGAAAATCCTATTACAAGCAAAGCTGATCCCTGCTAGTGAGCTAGAGTTATATCAAATGTGTCCTTGTGCAGGTTGTTACATATGGCAGCTACTCCTATTTTTTTAATTTGCAAGAATGTTTTCTTTTTAACAAATTAGTCAACAAAACTACATTATAAGGGAATGTATTGTGATATATTAAGGCAGTAATCCACAACATGCCATGCAATGCAAGGGGGATAAAGCATGATCCAGGGACTGAATGTGTACTCCTATTCATTGTACTGTTTCCACATTTATGTCTGTGCTTTATTAACATCAGTACTGTAAATTAGGACTTATCCATTGTTTTTGTTCCAAATGATGCAAACATTCCAGAGAAGGGAAAACTTATCACATATCCCTCCCAAAAGACTGTTATAATGAAATCAAGGACAACATATATAGTAGGAATGGAGTCAATGTATGATCAATTAGAGCAATATACCATTTTTGTGTCTTCCTACAATCTTGTGTTTCTTTGTATTACATGATCACCCATATCATCAGCTGCATAAAGCGAAATACAGTAGACATTTGTAGGATGGAAGCTTGTAGAGGAATGATTCCATTATTCCATGATCTCTTTTTGACAGGAGATCTGCCGTATTTCTAGGATGTATTTATAGAGATTTTTCTAGAGTGCATAACAGTATTATGTACTATAGACCCTCTTATGCTATTGTATACCTATCAGGAGTAATTCAGTCAGTAGTTAGTACAACAAAAGCAGAGCTGTGATGATGTACTTGGCCTTGAAAGGGGTGAGACCTTTTTGATATTCGAAAGGTTGAGCCACTGCTGAAGTGACTAGCTCAGAGAACACCACACCCCTTGGCCAGTGTTGGGCTCTGAGAATCAACACCTCTATGAAATATTTGATACTCTGAATAGCTTTTCAAATCAAGGGAAGAGGAGAGAACATGTAAGCTACTGTAGCTGAAAATCTCTTTGGTTGAGTAGGGCATTTGTAACTAGTGGTGGCACATCTTGGAATCTGCTGAAGCATGTTTTCAGCTTTGCATTAGCACCCAGAGACAAATAAGTCTACATCTGGTGTTCCACATTTTTGAGATCATGTTCAGTAATTGGGGATGGAGTGGCTATTCTCCTTGGCTTACAGATAGTTTACTCAGCAATAATGCTTAAATGCTGAATGTCCTAGCTAGGCAAGCTGCTGACAAGGAGATCAGATTTTGCTTCACCCATTGCAATCTCTTCCCTTTGAATGTGAAATGGAAAGTAAAGCAGCATATTGCAAACTGCTGTCACCTCCAGCTTATTTATGCTTCTCTGATTACTTTGCAAACTATATTCCCTAGGTTGTGTACTGATTCAGGATTACACGCCACCCTTCCAGACATGTGTCTGTGAAAATTGTGATCTCATGGAAGAATCACAAGGAAACTCATTTCTCAAGTGATCTGGTTTGTCCACAATAAGCTATTGTGACTTAAATATTAGGAAAGTGCCATGAGTTGAAATTCTAATATACTTTTATTCCAGTTGTCAAAGAGAATACTCTGTACTCTCCCCATGTGATGGTGTACCCCAATAACCATTTCATTTATTTATTTGTTAGCTGTGTAAAAAAACACTGGGCCACATGGCCCTTTTACAGGCTTGACTTGGGGTGATTAATATTGTACTACCATGGGCACAAGTACACAGAGGCACAACATGGAAAGCACCACAAAATCTGTAGTTACAGCTTACCATTGTAAAATGAGATTCAGAAGTATTGGATAACTGATGTTTCCCACCACAAGATTTTTCTGAGAATGTTACCTAGGTGCTCTAATAGCTGTCTGGTGATCAGATAACTCTTCTCTAAATGTATTAACAAGCTAAAGTATGGTTCTCAAGGAAGGATGCCATGCTGTTCAAAGTTATAGCCACTAGAACCTTCATTAATGTGGCGTGTGTGTGTGTGTGTGAGTATAGAATGTAGGAAATGTAAACATGATAATGTTGGTGTAGAAATGTGATTTGTAGGCATCTACAGTGTAGTTTACAACTTGCAGTAGAAGCATGTGCTGACATTTAATATCTCCAAAGTTAACTAAAGACCTACCTTTTTCAATTAGCTTTTAACACTCTTTGACCACTGTTATTTGCATCCTGACCCTGTTCAGCACCTTGACATTTGTAAATACCTTGTAAATATTGTAATTATCATTATTGTTATTAGTGGGATTTCAGGACTAGGATGTGTAAAAAGTAATCTCTAAAAATGACTGATGTTAGATAGTCTCCCAAAGAAATTGCCATCATGCTTGAATATCACATTTACATTTTAAAATAAGATGTTCTGATCAGGAGGTTCAGCTGCTTCATACTGGTTGAATGCTACCAGTCTTCTTTGGGACTATGAAGTAGATGAAGTAATGGCTTTGGTTCAATTACTCAGTCAGGACTGTATGGATAGTTTGTATTTTCAACAGGTGATTGAATGTCTGTTGCATTGTTATTTGCTTTTGTGGATGCTAAGATAAGCTACAAATTTCCAGATGATTTCAGGATAATTAAAAGTATCTTCTCATTATATACTGTATCTTTTAAGGTCAGTTTGTAAGAAGTAGCTTTAAAAACCATCAAGTTGTTCTCTCAACTAAAATTATATCAAGCAGGCCCATGTATGTTAATGCTAAAGACATACTGGGGTCTGAGACAAAGGCATCCATGAGCTCTCCTACCTTTTCTTTTGTGACTGTTAAATTGTATGTCAAAATACCTGTTGATGTAGTTAAAGAATTGTCTTTTTTAACATCTTCTGGAACAATAAAAAGAACATTCAAAAACCTGGCAAGTGCTTAGTCATTTTGTCTTTCTGAAGATTAGTGTTATGGGAAGTTTACAAAATGATTATACTGTATTTTGCACTAATGGAATGTGGGGATGTTTTTTTCTTTAAACATTAGCAGAATACAGCCCTGAAAAAAAGGTTACATTGCAGAAAAAAACTGTTGTGGTGCATGGAGAAAAAGATTTCTGCCACCAAGCACTGAGTATCTAAGTTAAAGGAAAAACCCAACTCAAGGAAAACACAATTTGCAGGGAATAAACACTTCTTGCTTTTTATCAGAAATGGGCCAACAGTTTATTTAGAAAAACACCCACAAATGTTGGTAGGATTATTTATTTCAATCTGAACCAAAAGCCAGGGTCTAACTGGTTTGAAGTTTGGTTTCAGTTGTAATAAAAAGGAACTGAACCTCAAGCTAGGAACAAAACCTGTACTGTAGCATGAATATCTATAGTATGTGGCACCCACTTAATCTTCTCATCCAATGACATGTACTCCATGGCTTCTATGTGGCATACCTCCCTCATCCAGTTCCAAGGCTAGGGCTTGCTGGTGCCAAAATGCCAATCATCTTCCGCTACCCATCCCATGTCAAATAATCTCTGTATGTTAGTGGCACCACTTTCCCTTTCCACATCCAAAGTCAAGTAATCCCTGGTGTCTATGTAGCAATTCCGTACCTCTCCCCATCTTATGCTAAATGCTTACAACCTTAATGGCTCCCACCTACTTATCCCCATCACAGGTCAAGTAATCCTTGGTATCTAAGTGGCACCCCACTTTCACCATGACACATCAAGAAATGTCTGGTATTTAAATGGGCATCCATCTCTTACTTCTTATCCCATGCCAACACAGAAAATAATTAGTGTTGCTGTATTTTTCCTTGTAACAAAAGACACAGAAAAAATTAGTTGATTCTTTTTATTGAACCAACATAGATGTTACAAAAGAAAACAGTTGCTTAAGTGTTCAGACTACACACAGTCCTTTGTCAGAAGCTAATGACAGTTGTTTTGGAAGAATAGATCCTATTCAAGACAAGATCATACATAAAAAAAACAGACAAAAAGGTTGTAAATTATCCCATTGGCTTCAACATTACATTTAAAAATCAGCTTAAAACCATACAGAGAACACAGGCAAGCTGATATCAAAAAAAAAAAGCATTCCAAAGTCAAATGTCACAAAACAGATAGCTCCCTTCTAAAAAGAACTCATAAAACATAGCAGAGGTTCATTAAGGACAACAGGTACAGTTCCATACAAAGGAAAACATCCAAGGTCAGAGTTGCAGAATGAATAACCATTCATCTGAGAGAAAACACATAACACACTAAATCCAATTAAGTCCTTAGCTGTGTTTGTTATTGCATACATTTGAAATAGCTGTGGTTTTAAATCTATGTTAGGATAGGTTAAGAAATCATAGTATATAGTGCTAAAAAGTCTTTAAAAGAGGAAACTACTTTATGTATGGTAATTAGTGGGTTTAAAGATAGGCTGCCCTAGTGTGAACAATATTCGCTAGCTGTTCCACACTTTTGAGCAATGTTAGCTCTATTAGGAGATTCATGTCCTCAGCCCTCTGCTCAACTAGTCAATATATTTCATGACTATTAAAACCTATACTGCTCAACCATGACCCCTCTGCAAATGTGTATCCAATGCCAAGTGTTTGTGTACAGTTAAAAACCAACTCTAACAAGTACTCTGTAGTAAGTGAGATACTGTATCCTAATATGTCCATGTATCTAAATGTGAAAGTATATATTAAATCTTCTGCATATAAAATAACAGTTTTGGAAATCTAGGATAAAAGCTGAGGTAATCTACCACCCATCACCATGCCTTACAATTCCCCTTTTTTGTTTAAAGCCAATGTACTGACATTTAATTAAAAGGAATCATATATCCATTATGTATGAGAACATATAACAATACCACCATGTACACCTATTATATGTCCATTTACTAAATGTCAAGAGTTTTTGCATATATAAGAAGCAAGCATAACAAGGATTCCCTAGTAATTAAGATACTGTTATCCTAATGTGTCCATGTATCAACATGGGTCCATACAGTATATATGCCCCACTCCATGGGTCTATGTGATAATGGAGAATGCCTAAAGGCGATCACCATTATCGCTCAGTCAGAGTGCCAAACACATTTTCGGCACTATGACAACCCTGGCGCACCAGCACAATGGCGCCCAGGACATATTCTACTACTTTCTGTGGAGGGGCTGTGCCCCTCTAGAGGCATTCACCCCTCACCCCCTCTTAAGGATTATCACCCAGGGGGTGTATGTCAGGGGGTGAAAGTAGTAAAATAAAAAGGTTCGGACCGGCACAATAAAAATCGCACCAGCGCCTGGACTCGAACCCAGTACCTCAGCCACCCCAGCCATTGCTCAATCCCTGATGCCACACTGCAGCTCAACTGACGACCACACCACCACCCCAACAGCCTATCCACCCCCAGCCCATGCTTGCCAAGCTCACTCCCACCCCCCTATGTACATACGTATAATGACATCCTGTTGCCTAGTTTGCCCACCCCCTCATCCGGTCGCCCTACCCATCGGTCGCCGGGAGTGGATTGCGCGAGGAAGGTGTCGGTGTAACAGATGGTGCCCTTCCTCATGCGCCCACTTCATGGGTTACCCCACTCCATACAGTAACTTCCACATTGCCACCACCCCCACAACCCCCTCCACCACACTGTATGTTCATGCATTGTTCCTGAAGCTGATGAATGTTTGCATAGTGTAATGTGATATAAAACTCAAATCAATGTTCATCTCATCTCTCACCATATTGAGAAGTAAAATGAGCTTGACCTTGAAAGCCTGCCTCTATTGTGTATTTTAGAAATGTCCTTTCAAATCCAGTACCGACATATTTAAGATGGAGTGATCGGACTGAGAGAAGTGTTGTGCCACTGTTTTTTTCTGTCATCTTCATTTTAATAGCATGTTTGTATGAGTTAATTCAGGTGCAGAGAGGTTCTCCCATCTCTCCCACTTGCCCTGTTTGTGGACATTTCTTGCATTGAATAAAATAAACAACATTTCAAGATGCACATGTGTAGTTCACCTGTATCCTGAATTGTCTCTTTTGTGGAGTATTAATACAATCTGAAGTATTGATAGCAATTTGGCAGCAGCCAGCCTGTGTTCTCTAAATGGTTTTAAGTTGACTTTTAAATGTAATTTTTAGGCCAATGGGATTCTTTACAATCTTTTTGTCTGTTTTTTTATGTACATTATGATCTTGTCATTAATAGGATATATTCTTCCAAAACAACTGTCATTAGCTTCTGAAGATGGACTGTGTGTAGTCCGAAAGCTTAAGCACCTGTTTTCTTTTGTAACATCAATGTTGGTCCAATAAAAGGTATCCCATGCCAAGTAATCTCTGCTATTGAAGTGGAACCCCCCCCCACCACCACCACATCCCATGTGAAATGCTCTCTGCTATCTAAATGGCACCTGCTCCTTTTATCCATCACATGCCAAGCAGTTCTTGTTATAAAAGTGGAAACCCCATCCTTTTCCTCATTCCATGCCAAGCTATCCTTTGTGTCAAAGTGTCACACTTTATTCTGCCCATCCAATGACAAGTGATCCCAGTATCAATGCAGCACCCCACCCTCTTCCCATCCCATGCCAAGTAATCTCTGGTTTCTATGTCAGCCCTCTCCCTCTCCCTATACCATGTCAAGTGATCCCTGATGTCTATGTAGCACCTGGCCCTCTCTTCATCCCATATCAAGTAACTCACTTTGGTCTATGTGACACCCCCTTCCTCCCTCTCCAGATCTTGTTGTATTTCCTGGTGTCTAAGTGGCACCCTTCCCCCTACACCAAAACCCCTCAGATCTGACAGTGATGAGTACAGTCCTCTGCTCATCACCTCTCCCACACACTGTCTCACTTAATTGCAAACCACTGTGCAGATGTTTGAGATTCTAGAAATACAGAAACATAGATACACTGAATTTGCCAGCAGAAAAGGATCACTTGGCCTTCCCAGTCTGCCCAGGTTGTTTCTGCCTAATCTTTTCCACAGTCCTTAACTGGTCTCCAGAGACCTTCCCTCCTCCCTGTCTATTCACTAATATTCTCTTATATCTGTCACATGCATTCTTGAACTCTGTACTGTTTTCACCTCCACCACTACTACTGGCAGTCTATTCCAGGTGTGTTTGACTCTTCAGTGAGGTAATACTTCCTCACATCACTCTTTAGCTTTCAATATGGCTGTTTGCATGATATATAACTGAAAATCAGTCACACAGCTACACGTACCAGTTGTATCTATATTGCAGTTTAGATGTTTTTCTGTTTAATGTTATGCAAACAGATACAGTGTATTGATGTATTCAGGCATATATCAATATAGTGGTTTCCAGTTAAGTTAGAGGAGAGCCAGCAAAGGAGGTGAGCAGAGGGTTGTACTGGTCTCTAATTTTTGACCAGGTGGATAGTGGCAGTGCAGCAAGGTGTGCCACTTAGCCACTAGGGATTATTTGGCACTGGAGGGGAAAGAAAATGGGTACCTCTTAGACAGCAGGGATTACTTGATATGGGATGGAGAAAGGGAAGGGTGTTACTTAGCAGGGTATATACAGCATTGGACCAGTAGAGGGAGTGGGGCTGTTTTCCACATAAAACGCATCATACATTTCTTAATGCTAATTCCATTTGAAAAACATTGAAACATTAAAACTGCTGATTTGAAAGGAGGAACATTTTTCAAATGTTTTCTAGCACTTTTGAACCTCTAATAAACCAACCCATTAGAGCTTAGCTAGAGATGGGCAAAGTCCATCAACTTCCCTACGCAGAATATTTTGCATAGAATTCAAAATTCTCAAAATAATTCAGATTGTGAACTGAATAATTCACATTGCTGAGAAAATGTGAAGTTGCCATTGAAATCTATGGACTTTGCATTAATTTACCTTTTTTTTGCTCCTAATCGTGAATTTTGCAATGATTCATGGGATGACAGGTCACATGGGCTCTATATGGGCAGGCACAGCCTCAGTGCAGTATAGAGTTTGTATTGGAAAGCTTGAGTTAGTTAGCTATCTGAGCTGTGTGCTTTAAACCTTCAAAAAAACATTCCAAAAACTATTTACTTTAGGACTTTCATGTCAAAATTTAGTACATGAAGTGTATTATTTCCTTGTGTGCCTGTAACATTGATCATTTATTGATTCTGTGTGAATTTTGCATCTTAAATTAGTACTTTCAGTGTCAGTACTGAGACACAGTGCCGAATTGTACTTCAGGGGAGGGGCAGATCTGTGGTGCAGAAGGGAGATCCACATATCATAGTGTGAAAGTCAGTCCTGCCAACTGTTGTTGGCTAGTGTTTAGTATTATTCTGTTCCATTGTGTACACAGTTACACACAGTAATACTTCTAGAAATGGAAGTGACTGGATGGGCCTTGCTGTCTTTTTCATCCTCCAACTTCTTTGTTTCTATGTTTCTGTGTCAGTAATTTTTGATAATTTTGTGCTGTTTGCTGTGCATTTTTTCTGTCTGTTTAAAAGAGTATGTTTTATTTTACTGATCCTAAAAACTATAACCTTGCTGTTACTTGACTTTCTTCAGTGTGTTGAAATTGTTGTCACTGTACTACTATTGTGTATTTCCCCATAGTACCATGAACACTCTCTCTCCAGTGGATATTAGAGCATTTGAAGAAAATTATTAAAATTCTGCATTTTACCTGTTTGGCAGCTAGTGGTGTCTGGGAAACCATAAGCAACCATCTGGTGCATTTCCCTGTGTTTTCACACTTGTATTTTTCATAATAAATATTGTTTTTTCAGTCCATGCTGTCTCTGTTTTCTTTTCTCAGCACACCCAACTGCATCCAGAATGCACCGGGGCATATCATGTGGATCACGTCATATCAGACACCCCCATCCTTGGGAACAGACCCAGCAATCGAGTGTTTTCCTATTTACTGCACTGTGTGCTCTTCTGTATCATGGCTTCAGTTAAAAACAAATAAGCAAATCCACATCGCACTGCTGTTACTTGCATGGTTTCTGACCATTGGCAGCTCATTGTATATGTTCAAAATATCTTGCATGCTGCAAAAGAATTTACTCCCCATTTCCTGAAGGAAGCCCATACCGAGATTAGCCCACATAGTTCTTTACTGCCAATAATGTCAGTTGCCATGATTGTAGTACAGTTAATCCATTCGATATAAAACATACAGTATGTACTGCAATTATTAGTAGAAGTGGTTTCCATTTACTAGTTTCCATTAATGTGTCTGTCTTTGTTCTCACCAATTGTCACTCTTCCACACTTTATGTTCAGTGTCTCTCCATTTATGTTTTTTCAGTCTTTGCTGCGTTCTTAATTCCATGTTGTATACCGACCACATGCCACACTTGTATAATACAGCAGTTGATAAGGAAGGATTTAAAAACTGTAGTGTAGGGAAACGTTTCATCACTAATGACATTATTGACCTTTATGAGATAGCACCGCATCATCTTCTCTAAGGGAATGTAATTATAGGTGCTTTCAGTTGTTGGGAACAGGCGTCATCTGCCATATCACTGCAGGCATACTGTAAGTTGTTTCAATCTCTTACTTACACTCCCCTGCCCATCCAATATATGAACACATATGTGGTGATCTCCACATATCATCAGTACTGATTGCAAGTGGGATACTGTGTCCGTTGACATGGAGTGCAAACTGTTCTCTTTTTGTTTTCACCTGTGCTTTGGGGTGTGGGGTGGGGTGGGTTTGAGAGCCTATTTTTTAGATAAATATATTTCTTGATTGCAACACTAATAAATGGTAAACCTCTACATCATGGCCAGGGTAGCATTTTGCTGTCAGCTTCCATGCTTACACAGCACTTTTGACATCTCACTGCTGTCACACAGCATTTTGTATTTGTTTTTTAATTTACTTCCTGTGTAACCAGGTGCTGTGTAGTCTATGAAGTCTCCTCTGCCCCATACGTCTTTGTCAGATATTTTGTTTGGGTGATTGTCTGTGTTTTGTAGCAAATAATTTCCTCACCATGTCATGTATTCCTGTATGTGAATGCCAGGGATTACCTGTTATGATTACTTACATTCCTGTCTAGTAATGGACATGCTTTTCACAGTATCTGTGGATGAGCTGACGAGTCCATGCAGTCAGCGCAGAAATGGAAAATGTCATTGATTTTCTTTTTAGCAGCAGTGTGATCCTTCTCTTTCAACTGTCAGTCAGAAAATAACATTTTAAAATGTTCATTTCAGTGCACTGTGGCAGTTTGTGCCCACAGCACCTGGGGCCAGATTCCAAGATGGCGTATGCCGGTGCAAAGCCAAGTTACGCCAAACCCCATGGCATAACTCATGACTTGTGCCATGCGTTACATCATTCCCTATTCCAAAAGGCACCTTGTGCCATATCAGCTATGGGCTATGCCAACTGTGGGATATGCCACTTACTACACTGCAACCAACAATGACATGGCACAAGGGTGGGTTACTGCAGCAACTGTGCCCTATTCCAGAAGGGCAGCTGCCATAACTGACTATTGCAATTACAGAAGCCGCACTGGTGGAGCTAACTTAGAACATCACAGAGATGTTCTAAGGGGCATCCATCGGTGTCATCCAATGGATGCCCACTCTTCAGCACCACAGCAAAGGTCCTGCTGTGTTCCCCGTGCCCCCATGAACATGACCATGCCCCCCCTGAATGTTGGGGACCCTGGGGGTCTGTTCTCCACTGTGCTTCCTGGACTCCTGTGCCACCTGTCCAGACCCCCCATGCCCCCTGATGGGTGCCATGGTGTTCTGGGGTGAGGGACTCTGGGGGGCAGTCTGCAGCATGCTGTGACTTGCGTCTTGTGGGGCTATGGCACCATGCCAGTGGCATTAGCTTACACATCTTGCAAGTCGCACGTCATAAGTGCCGGGACCCTGCCACTTTTAGAATATGGCATTGGGTCCCCAGTGTAGCGATCAATGTCACAACTTGCATATGCCTGTGAGTTGTGACATTTGTCCTGGAATCGGCTCCCTAATTCCTATCCACTGCATTGCACTATCTGGCCCAAATTCCAAGCATCCTTAAGACTACAGTACATTAAAAAAACTTAACAGTGAACTAAATGAAAACTGTTATTCTGTCACTTTTAAGACATGCTTAAATTCAGAAGGCATAGTGCAAATGCATTAAACTAGGACAGGAGAACCTGCCAATTTGTGGCTCATTCAGTGCTCAGGTGTGCCTCTCATTACCGTGCAAACACTGAACATCTTTTTTCCACTTTTACAGGACTTTGTTATGCATTTCTGGAAAGGCTGTGCAAAATGTACAAGACAGCCTCACTCTGTGAGCCAGGTTCATGTAAAGGTACAAATATCTTCCAGACAATAGATGAAGTGAACAGTAACTTGCTTCATTTCGCAAGATTTGGCTGTAAACAGTTAATAGATACCAAAAAACTGCAAATCACATTTCAGAGAGCTTACATATGCTTGGGGGTCTGAGCGTTTGTAAACTCTCTGAATTTAAATGTGATTTGCAGTTTTTTGTTGTCTAGTAACTGTTTGCAGATGCATCTTGTAGAATAAAGAAAGTTACTGTTCACTTCACCTGTTGTCTGGAAGATATTTATGCCTATACACAGACCTGGCTCATAGAGCATGTATGTCTTTTGTTTTTCACTGTTGTATTGGGTGTACAAGCCCTGAACTGCACCACCCTCTCCAAGAAGTGCTGTAATTACCTGCACCTCCTTGATGTAAAGACATACACACAGTCTTTTCTAATGTTGTTGTAGGCCCACCACTGCCACCCACAGATTCCCAAGGCTTGACACTGGGATGGGGGGGTGTAGGCCATCCGGTTAGTTCAGGAAAGATCAACTGGTAAGCAACCTCTTTTAGTCTTCCACTATCTGAGTAGCTGAGCTGCATGCCAGATGAGTATTGGATCCATGACACAACAGCGACAACATTTTTCCAATGCAACACTGCAGTGACAGATTTATGTCGACCACAAGTTGCAACCAGTATAAATCCATTGAGAAACTATCCATTTTTTATGGAGGGCTTCTCCCCCTGAACATCCCATGTAAGGGGCTCTGCCCCTGCACCAACCCGTAACTAAGGATTATCAACCGCAAGTCGGAGTTGATTCAGGAAGGGGGGGCAAACCCCAAAGAAAGCAATGCCAGGGTCCGACGGGTATATTACAGTGGCAACAGCGACTTGCCGCTGTAATGTACTTTGCTATCAAAATGTTACTGCAGTGTCTGCATATGACTTTTATTTACTCGAGCATTCCTGAATGTATATGTCAATCAGCTCAAACTAGTTACTAATCTCCTTCCTATTGGTATGTCAGCTGTTTCTGGCTATATGTGTAGAGCTTGCTTTTGCACAGAGCCCTTAGAAAAGGTAGCAGAGATGGCATTTAGCTGTTTTTATTGTTTACCGTTAACCTTATCAGATAAGATCATCATCTGAATACTGCAAAATGCATGGAATTCACAATGGCATGACTCAGTATGCCAGTTTCACATGAATGAAGGTGTGTTGTGAAGGCATGCAACATTTACAAATGAAGATACAGTACATTTTATTGAGTCCATGATTTAAATCTCTTAGATATAAATTGGCAGTCATTCACAACATCTAGCAGTATTAGTAATAAATTTTTGTCCACTTGTTCGGAATTGGACTTACAGCAATGGATAACTTCTGCAACCTGAGGTAATAATGTATTAGATCTTGTTCTGAGTAGTACCACCTTAGATATTAGGGATGTGCATATTTCATCACCAATTGGCAGCAGTGATCATAATTCTATTTTATTTAACTTGCAGAGACATATTGTCTTTAATACTAATTCTTCGATTATATACCTGTACGACAAAGCTGATCTTCACAGTATCAATCTATACCTTGAAAAAAATAAACTGGTTATCTTTTTTTGATAACCAGTCCTTATATCAAAGTTGGGTACTTTTCAAATCACTTATTTCGACTCTTCGTGATACTTATATTCCATCAAAAAATAAGAATTCTAATGGGAAACAGACTCCTAGATGGATGAATAAAAACATAAAACGTTTAATAAATATAAAAAATAAAAAACATTGTAACTACCTAAAGCATAGGACAACTTCTAATTGGGAATCCTATTTAAAATCAAGTAGGAAGTGTAAATTAGTCATCCGTAGGGCCAAATCTAGATGGGAAATGAAATTGGCAACAACAGCTAGTAAGTCTAATTCCAAACAATTTTACTCTTATATAAACTCCCTCAGGAAAAGTCCAAGTGTGGTGGGCCTCTTACAACAGAAAACATACTTATCCATGAGCCGAAAGCCATGGCTGATGTATTTAATAATGAATTTTGTAAAGTTTTCTCTGCATCAGAAGTTCAATCACCTGTACCTATGATTTCACCATCAGATACTTTTATCACATTCTCCGTTGAGTCTGTTCTTAAAAAACTACACTTACTAAAAGGTAAATTTTGTTCAGGCCCAGACAATATAGCAGGGCATTTACTTTACCTATTATCTAAACATATTGCCTTTCCACTCAAACTTTTATTCAACCTTTTTTTACAATATAATTTTATCCCTTGTGAATGGAAAGAGGCATTTGTGGTACCAATACATAAGAAGGGATCAAAACATCTATGGGAAAATTATCGTCCGATTAGTTTGACTTCATCCATATGTAAGGTGTTAGAAAGTCTACTAAGGGATATTATTGCCCCTATTATTGATGTATCTGATTTGGAACAACATGGCTTTAAGAAGGGTAGAAGCTGTCTGACAAATTTGCTCTGCTTTGATGAACATTTTAGTTCTTGTTTGGATAACTGGTTAGCCTGTGACATTGTCTTTATTGATTTCAGTAAAACGTTTGACACCATGCCACACTGGGCTCTAATTCAAAAACTCACAGGTCTTGGTATTAATAGTCATATAATTACATGGATTCATAATTGGCTTTCAAAGAGAACTCAAAAGGTGATGATTAATGGGGCATTTTCTAACTCTGGTAAAGTTTTAAGTGGTGTTCCACAAAGCTCGGTTCTCGGCCCCTGTCTTTTTCAGGCTTTTATATCTGATTTAACTAATTCCTGCCTTTCATTTACAATTAAATATGCAGATGATGTGAAGATCGGAGGACCATGTTCTAATTTAGACCAAATATCTTGTATTCAGCATGATCTTGATATTAGGGTTAATAAATGGGGCATGAAGTTAAACTCCACAAAATGTAAAGTAATGCATTTGGGTTCTAATAATTTAAATTTCCAGTATATTCCCGGATGATTTACCATTGTGTCCCACTAATGATGGGAAGGATTTGGGTATAAAATATTTCAGATGACTTAACATATTCCAAGCATATGCATTCTGTTATTAGTACATCTAATAAAATTATTTGGTCTATTTTGCGTAATATTAGATCTCGAGATCAGGAGGTGTTGTTACCCCTATTCAGGTCCTATATCCGTCCCCATCTTGAATATGCTTCACAGTTGTGGTGTCCTTTTAAAAAATCAGATAGTCACTCTCTTGAAAGGGTTCAGCGAAAATACACTAAAAAAAATATCTGGTCTCGAATCCTCATCTTATGAGTTTAGGTTGGATACATTGAAACTAATGCCTCTTACTATCAGACGCATTAGAGGTGACCTTCTCCTCCTATATGACATTATTCATGACCCCTATATCATGACTGAGTTAGGATTTTCTTTTAAGTCATCAATACATAATACTAGAGGTCATGTCCTCCAGTTAACTGGTAAATCTTTTAAACACAATAATCGTACATTTTTCTTTTCTGTAAGAACTATTGATCCTCGGAATAGACTTCCATCTGATGTAGTAACAAGTAATACTAAAGAGATTTTTAAACATCGTCTCGACATGCTAATTATGTCTGGGTATGACTTAACATTAGACTCTATGGCCTAGCATAGGAGGATTATGGGCTTTGGCCTACTAGCTCTTTCTTCTAACCTTAGTATGAACCTTAGTATGAGTGCATAACTGTACGTGGCCTTGATTGTGACATGCAAAGATATACAGCATAATGTATGAATTGCATTGAAAATGCACTGCCAGGATGCATCCATTGGCATCTGGCATTACTGATTTCATGCATATTTTGTTTTAAACTTATGTTTTAATTTTTTCCATTATTCCAATGTTTGGCCAGGAAATCATGTCCTTGTGCCTATCGCTGTTCATCCAGTTTCCCATTCATCCAAACACCCCGAGAACAACAATAGAAATACATTTTGTGCAGAATCACATACATTCCACGCACATTCAAGGGAATGCACCTTTCACAACTGTTTGGTGAATACTCTAGTGCACTGTCATTGCAAGAGATTACTCCTGAGATACAAGTAGGGTATTCATTTTATGCTCCAAATTTCTAAATACCAAGCAACACAGCAAACAGTGCAGAAACAGGACTACATTTCTTGGATGTCTGATTACAAGCCACCAATAAAGGCAGCACAAGGTACCACTCTCTGTTTCTTTTTTCTGCATGCCATTGGACCTACCCACGACTGCTGCCAGCTACAGTACCAGATGCCAGGAGCTCATTAACACATCAACCGCTGCTGGAAAGTACCTGTGACTTCCTAATGTCATCTACCTGCAGTGGTTTCAGTGTCAGTGGTGCTTCATATCTGCATATGCCTTGCTCAATCAGTGTTAATTCCCTTTTTTCAATTGTTCCTGCATTACCACTGAATTATAACCTTTCCACATTGACCATGTATCAGCATTTTCCTATAAATGGCCCTTAGCTCCAACATATCCCAGTTCAACACGTTGCACTCTGCTAATAAACTTCATGGGGTGTGGGATACAAGAGCTACATCATGGGTGAACTGTGTTGTGATTGAATAAAGCATCTGTCCATCTGTTCACAGAAGAGATCTGGTCCAGTGAATCAGGGCTTGGACGCAGACTTGTTTTCTTTTATCACCTGGGTATATTGTAGATGGATTGTCAGTACTGGTGTGTGGCAAAGGCAGAAAATTGAACTATCCTTCACCATACATCCCTCGCTACCTTGTGAAAAGCTGATGTTTTAAAGGAGAGCTGTAGGTTTTGGTTGACAGTCGGCCTGACAGCTGTGCTTAGTGTTCCCAAACTGCCAGTGAAGAATCATTTGTGAGATGGTACGTGGCTGACAGCTCATTGCACATTCATTTACATTGCTATATGTGATATAGTTACATATATATGCAATAATTATTATCCTGCTTTGGAGCACTTTAGCAGTTATTAAATTGCTGGCACATTGCGACTAACTATTCAGCTGTGCCTATATCATTATTCATATCAGTCACCATGTTTCACTGTATTGTATATGTATCACAAATAAATACTGCACTGTGCACCTTACTTGCCATCAGGCCAACATCAGTCTTTTCAGGGTGTTTCTGGGCCCATCTGGCAGTATGATCAATCTCTGTATGGTCACTAACTGTAGCAATAAGCCATCTGCGGATGTGTCTGTTTTTGAGTTTCCACACAGAGAACAATCCCCAAGTCAATTTCAGAAATGGGTGAAATTTGTTTGCCTAGATAGAAAATAGGACTGGCTTTCTGCAGGGCAGTTACAAACTTTTCATATGTATCTTATCTCAGCATGACACAGCATGGGGGGAATTGTTTGGACAGACTGGGTAACATACAGAGTGCTGCAAGTGACAATGTGCCATAGGGCGACATCACTGGGCCACAATACTAGGCAGTAGAAGGCTATAGTCATCATCAAGAAGTAGCTTAGGTATTGCAGATACAGGTTTAGGGATTAAGTGCAGTAACGGTCACTGTGATCTATTAAGAGCAACTCAACTAGAGCTTTCTCGTACATGGCAATTGCTAGGGGACACTCAATATAGCAGAAGAGCTATATATTGAACTGAACCGAATTGCTTATAGGCAATATGTGGATTAAAGAGTTGTGAATGGAATGCCATTTACCACAGGCATGAACCCATACACATCAATTACATATGCCTGGTCCCTCCAGTTCCCATTTGTCAGTGCCACATCATGCAGTAAACCTATTGTTTAGAAACAATTAGATATCGTGCTGAGTCCGCATGGTACCAGGTGCTAGAAAATGGTACACTGCATTGCATGTGTGTACCAATTGTGGGAAAAAGTATGGGTGCAGTGAGCTGATAATTATAACAGTATCTATATAGGATTATTAGACACTACTGCAAAATATGTGAAGGTGTATAGGTACCACACATTGCAAAGGAAAGGAAATCAGGTGCAGTAGGGAAGGACTTGACTCTGAGGTGCTGCATAACAAGCCTATGTGCCTCAGAGTGACACATATTAGTAATGAGGCTATACTGTGTAGCACCTGTGAAAGCCATGTAAAACAGCTCAGAGTAATGGGGCACACTTTGTGTGTGGAACAATTACTCTGGCAGGCATTAAATCAGTGTGGACATAACTATGTTTATTAGCTGTCACCATAGCGATAAACATATTTTGTACTGACATCAGAACTTGAGATAGATGCAGTATTTGAAGTAGGACTTACAAATGCATAATCTCATTATGATGCTAATGTGGCCACCAATGCTACACAGGTACTTACAGTACCAGTCTATGTGCCTGAACCATCTTGGACTACCGTATGAGTCACTGTCTTCTACATCACTGCTGTCTTTCAATCATTTGATTCGCTCAAAGAGGCAGAAGAATCAAACTGATCATCCCAGTAGGGATCAAGGGATCCAACTGCAGCCTGCAAACTCTCAGTGTCCTAACTAAAAATCACTTTGGGATTCCACAAAGTCAACATCTGTGGAGAATTCCACATCACAGCCAGCACCTGCTTCCACTTCTGGATTCTCTTTGAGCCTGCTTGAACATAACAGGAAGAGGTACTGTAGTTAAGTGGAAACATCTGTTACAGCCTTACAGGGAGAGAGAGAGAAAACTACACAGGCAGAACACATTTTAAAAAAGTTATTTATTTACCTTACAAAACAATTTACAATAACAGGAAATGTTACAAGCTGCCTTCCCATTAGGTACTAGATTACACTTCTAAAACCTATTATGAAAGAGCTTTATCTTGGACAATTCCTTTAAACGAATGAAAACAGACAATAGAAAGTACCTATTGCTGTATTTTTTGCATTGTACTGTCTTGTGAATTCTCTTCAATGTATTAAAGCAACCCACAAACTGGAAAAATCACCTTTTGTGCTGCATGTGTTTCTTTTCTTGGTGACTGTCTGTGTAACATAAAAAAAATGCCCGTGAAGAGATGATCTAGAAGCAAATTATCTGATACCTTTTATTGGACTAACACAGATGTAACAAAAAGAACAAAGTGCTTTAGCTTTCAGACCAACAAGTCCTTCCTTGGAAACTTTAGCTTCTGAGGAAGGACTTGTTGGTCTGAAAGCTAAAGCACATTGTTCTTTTTTTACATCTGTGTTGGTCCAATAAAAGGTATCAAATAATTTGCTTCCAGATCTGTTCTTACAAGGACCAATACAGCAAAGACTAACTCTGCAAGTCTGAGAAAAGATGGTCATGCAAAGCTGTTTATGACTGTGGTGCTGCTGCCAAGATGACTACTGCTTGTATGCTTCCAAATGGTAGCAGTAGAAGTTGTGATGGTGACGCAGGTTCATCAGAAGGTAGCAATGTTAAGTTGAGACCTGGACATGGTAGCACTAAGCAGCAAAAGGGAAAGGTAGCAGTTGCTACAAGTACAGGGATTTCTGTGAGTAAGCTTTTCTCAGCAAAATCTGTGGCATCAATGCTAATTGGAAATGCTTGTGGCACTGGTAGTAAAGAGAGAGTGATGGCATTGTTGATAACAGCAGCAATATTGCTACTACAACACAGGAAAATTTACCATGTGAGAAAAATGTTGTGGTGTTAGAAGACTTGAAGGTAGTTGGTGTCCCACTCCTCACAATAGTTGATCATGAGTCCGATCATCATGAGTCGCAGTCTCATGTTTCCACAGATTCTCATGTTAGGCCATCCAAAGAATCAGATAGTGACAAAAAAAGTGTAGATGATCTAAGTGAGGCAGAGGGTGTAATAACTCCACAGGGTAGCATGCAAAGTGAAGTTGTGGATAACGATGATGATGATGATGCTAATGATCCTATATGGGAACCTGAGAAAAAGAAATTTAAGGTGACTGTAGGTCAACAGTCACTTTGTAAATCCACCCCACACAGTTCTTCTGATACAGCTGTGTTTGTGACTGACTTTGAAGTCATAGTAATAGACTGGGATGTTCAGTCAAAGTTTGCATCACGCCACAAATCTTGCATCACACCACCCAATTCACCTCCCAAAAAACTGCAGTCCCATATCCCACAGCAGTGTCATGTGAATGGTAAGGCAGCCAAATCCCTAGTTTGGGATTTTTTCACTCAAGATAAAAAGGATGAAACAGTGGCAGTCTACTAGCTTTGCCAAGCATGTGTGAGGCACAGGAAAAAGGGTAGCCACCTTGGCACTGGGAGCCAACATACTCACCTTAAGAGCAGGCACATGGCACTCTGGACTCAGCACCAGAAGGAAGCTGATGCCATAGTGGGGCGTTCACTCTCATCAACTTTATTTAGCAAGGTATCCCATTTTCAAGTCATTGTAAAACGTAGCCATGTAGGTAAAACTTCTGAATTAACATAGGAGGATTACTACAGGCACAAGGAGGAAGATGACTTTGAATGTTCTAGTGACCATCAGAGTAGCAGTAGCAGTGTCAATATTACAAGCCCATGTAGTAGTCATTCTACTGCATCAACCACTGTGCTTAAAACACATAAAATAACATCATTTATTGGATTGTCACCTGTGCACCCACCCTTGGTCAAAGCCACCCCATCTGTAGCAGTTCGCATAGCACAGATGTTTGGAACAGCCCTGTCAAAACCCCGAACAATGCAACCCACATTGTAGAGCCTTTTTGAGCTGCACACTAAATACCCACAAAATCATATGGCTGCGTGTGAACTTAATGCTGCCATAGTGGAAATGCTTGCAATTTACCTTTTGCCATTTTCCTTTGTGGAGAATGTGGGATTCTGATGCTTTGCAGCATGCGCATGCCTCAAATTGAAGATCACATCTAGTACATATTTTGCCACCTGTGCTTGCCCTGAATTATATAGGACTGTGACAGAGTCTGTAAGACATGCCCTTAAACATCCCATATCACTGTACATCCATTTAAGTATTGATATGTGGACAAATGGCAAAATGGCAAGTAGTCCTTATCTGTGTGTTACAGCACATTGGGCACAGCTACCTGGAGTAATCTTTGATGCTGGTATTGGAAAGAACTGCAATAAGTCAGACTGGTGGTTGCAACCTTCATGGTATTAGACAGCATGACACACTTGTAATGCAGAGTGTAGCAGGGTCGCATACAGGCAAAAACATGCTGGATTTGCTACTGACAGAAATCAATGAGTGACTGAAACCCCTGTCCCTAAAGACTCAATGTCAAATGTTGTTAAATGAATCAGCAATGGTGGGTTTGTGAGGGTCCCTACATGGCTCACTGTCTTAATCTTGTAGTACAGGAGTTTCTGCAGTATCCCAAAATCAAGCAAATGCTGACTGTTGCACGTCGCATCTGTGCCCACTTTTCACATTCTGGAAAGGCCTGTAACCAGCTTAGACAGTTGCAAATACAAAACAGCCTCCCTCAGCACCACCTCAAACTTGAAGTTGTCAGGAGATGGAACTCCACACTTTATATGGCAGAGCACTTGTATGAGCAGTACAGAGCAATCTCAGAGTATCTTGTGATGCACACAAGACTGCTTGACTGGGTCCTCACCTCTCACCCCCACCATATAACTACTGCTGCCATTCTCCCAGATGCCCTCAGTGACCACCATATAGTTTATTGTGTCTGGAAAATTCACTGTCTCAAAGACCACCCCAAAATTCTTCTGCTGTATTCCTTTAGATAATTAGATCTATCTACCCTCCTTGAGGACCTGGCTGCTACTGACTGGTCACTAGTATCAGCCTCTAGCACTGTTGACAATGCTCTTGACTACTTCAAATCCAAGTTCCTCTCCACTTGGAATCATCACACCCCCATAAGGAAAACCAGGGTCAGGGGCTCCCACCTCCCCTGGATCTCAGACGAAATTCTAGCATGCCTGCATGCCAGGAACTTAGCTTGGAAGGAGCACAAATCCTCAGGCTCCCCCTCTGGACCTACAGAAATACTGTGTCCTGTGCATTGCCTGCACCAGAGCCACTAGGTTAGCTGAAGCAGAGTACTTTTCGTCTACCTTCTATAACAATATCAGCCACCCCTCAAAGTTCAGGAAGGTTGTCCATGCCCTTTTTTCTTCAAAGGCCCAACCCACCATCCCAGTTCTGACGTTGAATGACTCATCCATTACTGACCCACTCTTAGTGGCCACTGAATTCAACACCTTTTTCATCTCCTGTGCCTCTTTCCTCCTCTCATCCTTTCCACCAGCTTTACCAACTCTCCACTCCCTTCCCCACAACCTGCCCTATTCTCCTTCTCTCCCTTCGCACCTGATGCTGCCATCAAAACCCTACTAGCACTCAACCCACTCAAAAGTAAAAACCCTGATGGGTTTGATCCTAAACTCTTACACTTTGCAGCCCCTGTCATAGGTCTCCCCATCTCCACCCTTTTAAACTTCTCCTTCTCCTATGTCTCTGTCCCCTATGCCTGGAAGCATGCCACAGTTATTCCCCTCCCTAAAGGTGGCAATCCTTCTATTCCTGGTAACTATTGTCCCATTTCTCTACTCCACACCCTCACCAAGCTCCAAGAACATCTGGTGTAACCTCAACTCTCCGCTTTCATTGATTCTTCCTCCCTTTTCACCCCATACCAGTCAGGATTCCACAAAACCCACTCCACCTCCTCGTCCCTCCTCTGACTACCCGATACCTTTCTCACAGGGATGGATCAGGGCCAAGTTACATCAGCCATCTCTGTCAACTTGACAAAAGCCTTTGACGCGTTGCCCATCTCCTTCTTCTCTCTAAGTTCTCTGCAGCAGGACTTTCCTCCTCAGCCACCAACTGGTTCCACTCCTACCTCATGGATAGGTCCCAATCCGTCCATATTGGGAACTCCCTTTCCCCTCCCTTCCCAATTACCACTGGGGTACCTTAAGGTTCAGTCCTCAGTTCTATCTTATTTTCTGTCTTTATAAATTACCTTTCTGCTGCCTGCACCTCAGCATCCATTCACATGTACACTGATGACACAGTCCTATTTGCCTCTTGCCATTCCCATGCTGACCTGGTGAAAAGTCTTCAATGGGATATTGACAATATCCCATTCTGGTTCCGCTCAATCAGCTGGCCCTTAACACCAAAAAAATGGTCTCTATGACCTTCGTCACTCAGCAAAACTCTCTAGGATTGGCAGTCCCCCCCCGTACCCTAGATTGGTCCACTATTGAGAATGTACTATCCTTCAAGTAACTTGGGGTCTAGCTTGACAACCACCTAGACTTCTCTGAACACATTAATGCCATACGTAAAAAAATTGCACCTTAAATTTGGAGCATTGTACTGCCACCGCAGCTGCATCCCGCTCCCGGCCCATAGAGCTGTCATACAGAAAATGATCCTCCCCATATTCGACTATTGCAACACAGTCTACAACTCTGCCCCAAAATCTACCCTCTCCAGATGGGACTCATTCTGTTGCTTTGCCTTTGACAGCCCTACACATAATCATCACTGTACACTTTACACATCCCTCTCCTTTCCGTGCCTTGAAGCTAGGCATATGGCACACTGCTCCTCATTTATTGCCAAGTTTTGGTTTGACTCCCCCCTTCCTACCTGTCCTTTACCCTCTCCCTGCCTCACCCCAACTCCAATGCCCTCCACAGCTCTCACTCCTGCTCACTTGCACACACCCCTAGATCATTCATAGCTGGCCAGTCTGCCTTCTCCTACCACTTCCCTAAGCTCTGGAACTCCCTCCCTCCCTTTCCCAATCCATTCAGCCACATCTCCCTCCTGTGTAGCCTCTCCTCCCACACCTGCAACTGAAACCTCACCTAATTTCTCTCATAGACCCAAATTTATGCTCTCCTCCCCCAATTTCTTACCCTCCTTCCTTTCTCTATACCACCTCCTCTCTTCCCTGTTCCTTCTCCCCCTCCTCTCACAACCCAATCCATCCCCCAGACCCATTCTCTATACTATCTCATCCTACCCCCTCTTCTCTGCACACTTTTCCCTACTCCACCCCTTCTCCTCCCCTTTCATCCTCCTCCTCCTCCTCTCATAGCCCTTTCCTTACTCCTAATCCTCTGCTCATCTATCTCTCCCTCCCCAAACCTAACCCACCTTTCTTAGGCCTTGATCGTAACTCTGTTTCTATATTCCCCCTCAAGCCTTCTTTATCCCTACCTTCCCCCCTCTATTGTAGCATGTATTGTTCTGCTACTAGCTGGCACACATTTGGCTTTAGCAGCTATAATTTTCAGTGCAGTGGTACATAATTTATGAGTTCTCACACTGTTTGACTATTTATTTATTGATTTGCATGGGTTAAATTCATATACACAATTTCGGTACATAGGTACTTTTGTATTTATGTCTCTGCTGTTTACAGTTGTAACACGTTGTTTGCAACTCTATGTATTTTCAAGTGTACTCCCCTTTCCCATCCCCCCAGGATGCATCTGGAAATGAGCTCTTGTTAGTTCAGTATGTCTTTCCTGGTGAAACATGTAAATAAATAAATAAACAAGATGTGATAATTCCAGGGCATCAATGTCTCTGACAACTGAAAAGTGGTGACTCAAGAATTCAGTAATACTAATTTTGAGGCTGTTTGAACATGCCACACAGTCAGTGAGTGGTGACACTGCACCCATTAGTCAAGCCATCCCTCTGCTACTGGTGCTGAGGTGGACACTGTTGAATCTGCAGCCTATTCTTGATGTGGACAAAGATAGGTGAAGCTGTTCATTATTGAAACACATTATTACAGTCTTAGACAGCAATAGACACATCACCACTGTTCAGCAATCTCCAGAATTTGGAATAGACACAATGCTGGACCCATGCTACAAACATGGCATTGCATCCATACTGGGGAGGAGGGGGCATGATCAGGTTCAAAATCTCACTGGGCAGCTGGTCAGATTAGTTCATGGGGCACAAATATCACGTGCAAAGTTATGCAACTCACAGCATAACCATGTTGAAGGTCTTTGTGGACACAGTGCCTCCAGTAAGGTGGCTGAAAAACAAGGGCTGGTGTCAGCTGCACAGTTGCCCATTAATCCTCTTTGGGATGCCTAGTCTGAAGTTGGAATTTCTGATATAGAGGAAGGGATGAACAGGTGGATGACTCATCAGGACTGTGGGCATCACAGAGCATGGTTGAGGCCTATTTAGCAGAAAACAGGCATCTGACAGTATTGGATGATTCTCTGGTGTACTGGAGTGACAAGGTGAATGAATGACCAGCGCTGACAGCAATAGCACTGAAGTAACTCACCTGAATACCTCATATCCTCCCTATCTTCCCCATCTACCCCCACTCTCGCCCTCAGCTCTACTGACTCTAGGCTATTAGTCATCCCTCACCGAAGGACCACCGCAGGCCAATCGACTTTCTCTTACCTCTTCCCTAAACTCTGGGATGGCCTGCCAGCCCAGATCCGACAATCTTCATCTAAACACTCTCTCATCCTCTGTCCTCATTAACTTCCTTGCACCAAATTGTAACTGCCCCTGACCTCCCTCCCACTGATGGATTTGCTTCCCCCATTCCCCCTTTGCGCCTGACCAGTGGCTCGGCCTTCACTTAATTGTCTGGCTTATACATTGCCCTAAAAAACTCTACACACTTACACTCTTATTCACTTCTATACCTAACTTCACATCCCTCACTTCCACCTTCCCAAATAACCTACGATCTTCAGTCTTACTCACTGCTACTATCTCCTTTCTCCTTCCCCCACCATCTCACCTAAAGCACCCCCCATACACCTAGTGTTTACCAGTCCACCTCTCCTTTACCCCCTATCTTCGCTTTCCATTTCCCGCTGCCTACTTGTTGCATCTCACTTCAGTTCAAGTCCTGTTACTGGCACTTATGTATTCATGTATTGCCCTAGATGTGTACCCATGTTATGTATACCACTGTCCTTGATGATCATGTTTTGTACTATTCTACTTATGTAACAAGCTGTAATGTAATCACACTCAATTATGTTTATTATTTGTATTGCTCTACTTCTAATTTCTACTGTAGTATGTATACCTTCTTCCGTTGTAACCCCGGTCACACCGTGAGATGAGCATCTTTTTGCTCAGTGTGCCTTTCCTGGTGAAACATTTTCAATAAATAAATACCCTCTAGGGTAAGTATGGAGAGGGTATTTAGTTCTGTGGGGGCCATTGTGCGTGACCATCATACCAACCTATCACCTACAAATGCTGGCATGCTGACATTTATCAAAATGAATGAAGGTCACATTCCAAGTAGGACAAGCACATCTATGTTTGTACACAGTCATGATGATTGTGTGCTGATGAGGGTGAAGCAGACCATCCCCGGTGGCAGCATCAAATGACGTACAATTGAAGTCAATGATACACTCATGGAAAAAGAATTCCCAAGTGGGGACAACTCAAGCCTTGAGGATTGTGAGGGCTGCACTCCTCACAGATGAGGAAGGAGGACGTTGGTGGAAGAGCATACAGAAAATATTGGCATTAAAGTACTTCTTCCTGTTTGAAGTTTTATAATGACATGCCATTATAGTTCACCTTCATCTCCTTGCTTTTACCATCATAGTTCCCAGAATGTGCACAGACATTACCTGCAGTCATCTAAATACATGTCACCTTGTAGCCACCGACAACATGCTGATTGAATGAGAGATATCCTGCCACTGAAATACATAAGACACCCCAGTCACCCTGCTTGTTGAGAGAGAGAGAAAGAGAACATGCCTTTTCACAATGTAAGAACCCCCAGCCAGCCACCCTGCTTGTTGAGAGAGACAGAGAGCGAGAGACAGACAGAGTGAGAG
This sequence comes from Neoceratodus forsteri, assembly GCA_016271365.2. NCBI lineage: Eukaryota > Metazoa > Chordata > Ceratodontiformes > Ceratodontidae > Neoceratodus > Neoceratodus forsteri. Next base: position 781,331,041 of record CM057458.1, on the reverse strand, counting down.
AGAGAGAGAGACAGAGTGTGCCTTTTCAAAATATAAGAACCCCCAGTCAGCCACCCTGCTTGTTGAGAGAGAGACAGTGAGCATGCCATTTCACAATAAAAGAACCCCAGTCAGCCACCCTGCTTGTGGAGAGAGAGACATAGAGAGTGCCTTTTCAAATATAAGAACCCCCAGCCAGCCACCCTGCTTGTTGAGAGAGAGAGAGACTGATAGCAGGACTTTTCATAATATAAGAACTGCCATCCAGCCACCCTGCTTGTTGCAACAGAGAGAGAGAGAGAGAGAGAGAGAGAGAGACAGAGATAGAGACAAAAAGGCAGAGAGCATGCCTTTTCACAATATAAGAACACCTAGCTGGCCACCCTGCTTGTTGAGAGACAGAGAGAGAGAGAGAGCATGCCTTTTCACAGTATAGGAACTCCCAGCCAGCCACCCTGCTTTTTGAGAGGCAGAGCGTGCCTTTTCACAATATAAGAACCCCTAGCCGGCCACCCTGCTTTGTGAGAGAAAGAGAGACAGAGAGCATGCCTTTTCACAGTATAGGAACCCCCCGCCAGCCACTCTGCTTGTTGAGAGACAGAGCGTGCCTTTTCACAATATAAGAACTACCAGCCAGCTACCCTGCTTATTGAGAGATAGGGAGAGAGACAGAGAGTGTGCCTTTTCACAATATAATAACCCCCAGTTAGCCGCCCTGCTTGTTGAGAGAGAGAGAGAGACAGAGAGTGTGTCTGTTCACAATATAAGAACAGCCTAGGTCAGACAGCATGATAGGACATGTATTGCGAATGCAACAAGCGATGTACATCAGGAAATTGTCACCTGGCTTTTTCTGCTCATGCTACATTATGTACAGTACTGGCTTTCAAGAAAACACTTGTTTTCTGATGCCACAGTGAGTTAATTCCCTTTGAATATGCATTGATTTATTTCTTATTGTCCCACTTCAGTATTGTATTCAGTTTTGCAGAAACTTTATTTTTATTGCCATAAGCATTATTATGTGCATGTTCCTGAAATAAAGTTTGCTAATTTAGCACCGTTGTTTTAAGTTGTGCAATGAAAATAAAATATTCATAATTAATAGTGATTCCACCATTAAGCAACGATGGACTAGTCTTTTAAAAATGTTACTATGTTGTGTTTTATGTTTCTATGTTTCTAGATAATCTTTTCAAATATATCTTCATGATCAATACAACACAACATGAGAACAAGTAACATCAAACTACCTGTACCACAGAGAGCAACAATTTCTAATGTTGTTTGGTATCTCTGGTTGTTTCCTTGAAGGTGTTCCACTGCAAGCCTGGATGCTGCCAGCAATGCACCATCAGTCACACAGTTAAAAAAATTTCACTCGTCAAGAACATCAGTAATTTACAATAAATATGAATCTTGTTTACTACATTTTTGACTTGAATTGTGTGGTTATCCGATTTTTCCCTTTTTATTCAGGTACACGCTATGCCACTATGGCCACATAGAGTCAATCTACTTTCTATTTTTCTTCACAGGTGACTGTTGTGATGAGCAATTATTAGGACTTAAGTGCTACAAAGTACTGTCATTGTACCAATGACACCGTTGCAGTGCAGCAATACAACTTATTTTATGTATGGGTAAATATCTCTCTGATTTCCTCTTTATTTTTTCTTCCTTTTTTTGTGGTTGTTTTGCAGGGGTGAAGTATTCAAAGGTGGTCAAATACAGATCAGTTAATCTCTATTTTTTCTACATAGATGACAGGTGTACTTCAGTACGCAAGGAGTCTACAGCATGTTTTCTTGGTTGTGACCATAAGACACTGGTACAGTGCGTGACACTAAAATTGATTCTTTTACTCACAGGCATTTAGTAATAGATGTGTATTTGAAGCTGAATATAACAAAAGGCAAGAAGAGCACCGTTGGGTAATGGATACGTTACTGGAATGAACTGTAAATAATTTCGGTTTCATCTCTTTGCAGGTCATGACAAGATGCTGCAGTGTGTTCCTATCTCTAGAAGGACAACATTTCAGATACAGCGAAGACCTGGAGGAAGAAATACTTATAAATGAGGCCACCCCCCCATAAAAAAATACTTACCTTTCATGGTTTGCAATTGCAGTATTGCTGAAGTCAACAAGCAGAATCCATCTGCAGCAGGGTACCTGATTATTATATCATAGACTAAACTGCACTTGAAGAATCATGTGGTCTGTAGCACATAATGCTTCAGTGCAACAGGGGTATGTGAGCAATGTGCACATATTGCTACCCCTGTCACTCTGCACAGGAAGGGGAAGTGCATGTAGTGACTGCTTTTCATGTGCTCAGTTGAGCATCTCTCATGGTGGAGTGGCTAGAGCACCCGATCATACCGTGGGCAGTAGGGCAGCACCAGGATTTGAATCCCTGGTGTGGGAAATTTTTTTGTGATTCCTGTCAGTGGGCTGACAGCTAAGTTCTGCAGTGAATTTTTGTTTGGCCTCTGTGTCTACACCACCTCAGAGTTGGTTATAAATAGTCTGGTGGGGTGTGTGGGGCAAAGCCCCTGACATTGGAGATGTGGAGGGTGAAGCCCCCTGCAAAAACAATAAGATCATTTGGGTGTGCAGCATTTCTATTGTGGTCAGCATTAAGTGCTACCGCTGTGTTGCCACACGCTTTGTTGGTGTTTGGTTTTGACATGTGCTATATCGTCTGAGACATTATGACCCCATGCCCTGTGGCAGCATGGTTACATCAATGGGGTTGTGAATGTGGTGACAGAACCTGAAACTATAACTGAAAAGAACAGTAATGAGAAATGGTTAGAAGTTGATCATCCACCACTGTAACCCCCACCTGCCAATTTTTTTTTTTTATTACTTACCACAATAGATGGCGGCACATATATACGGAATCTGAGTGTCATCATGGCCAACACACAGCTCAAGGGAAAACATTCAGTATGTATGATGATTCCCTGAAAAGGAACAAGATAACTGCTTAAGTTACAACATCCAACAGGATTCAACACAAATTTTTATTGAACTGTCTCTCGACAAACATAACAGAGATACTTAAAATAACTTACCATTGGTGGTATGAATACACACACAACAGACAGCATGTTTCAGTCAATGCAGAAGAAGACATTTGCAGAACATCAAATTATACTTCAACCAGTGGTCATTTGTGGCTATAAGCATTCAGCAACCCTCCTGTGCATCAGCAGCATCAGCAGCAATTGCACAAACACCACTGATAGTGAACAGCAGATCTTGAAGCTCTCATTGAAACCTCTCATTATGTATAAACTTGTCAACTGTTGTAGGCTACTATGTAGTGTTGCTTTGTTCAGTTGTGTACACTAGTAATACTAATTGCACTTTTTTATTATTTTGTGCTGTTTGCTGTTCTTTTTGTACTTTCTTTGTGTTGAACAGTGTGGTTTATTGTATTGTATTGTACTGAAGCATAACACCTTCTTTGAGGTAACTTTATTCTGTTCAGGCAAGGCATAGACAGGTTCATGCGCCAGAGTCAGAGCCGTAGTGTCAATGTTTGAATCCCTGTTGTTTACTGTTTCCTGATGATAGCTATTTACTGCTGTAATTCTTCATACTCCACCCCAAAATAAGGTAGCATTGTTCCATGGTTGTATTTGTTTACTGTTTGGTTAAGGTTGTGTGCCTGTGCTGTCTTGCTTTGTCACCCCTATTTCCATCTTGAAGACCCTCCTGTGCTTTTGCTGCACACCCAACATAAACAGAATAAATATAACCTTACTGTTAAGTCTCTCTCTAGTGGCTGTTTAAATTGCTCTCATTGTAGTACTAATCTGTGTTTCCCAAGAGTACCTTGAATAATCGCTGTCCTCCTGTGCATATTTCAGCATGTGAATGAAAGAAAAAAAAGATAATAATTCCTACATTTCTTCCATTGTACTGTCTTGTGTATTCTCTTGACATTTTCCCCACTTACAAAAAGGGAAAAAATATTGTGGTGGTGCACATGTTTCTACAATTTCTTCTGCTAGAGCTGTGTCTGTGGATGACCTCAGAGTCATAGTAATAGATTGTGATAATCATTGCAAGTCAAAGGTTGCATCACATCAGAGCACTTTCCTCAGACCTCCCATTTCACCCATGCAAATATTGCAGTCCCCTATGCAGCACCGCTGTCATATGAAATCTAGGGCAGCAAAATCCCTAGTTTGGAATTGTTTCTTTCAAGGTGAAAATGATAAAACAGTAGCTATCTGCCAGCTTTGCCAAGAGTGTATGAGGCATGGGAAAAAGTATAGCCACTTGGCACTGTGGGCCAGCATAACTCACCTCAAGATCAGGCACCTGGCACTCTGGAATCTGGACACAGCACCACAGGGAAGCTGATGGCTTAGTGGGGCATTCTCACTTATCAACCTTATTGAGCAAGGTATCCCCTTCCCAATGCACTGAATTTTTTCAAGTGGTTATTCTAAGCCTCTCTGGACAGTTGCAGCCAGCAGCAAGGTAGTTTTATATTTGGGAAACTTATACCCAGAATTCTAAAAGAACTAAGGGTAGAACTAGTGACACCACTGACTACCCTCTTTAACAAATCATGGGAGGATGGGGTAGTACCCGAGGACTGGAGGAGGGCAGATGTGATTCCCCTTCACAAAAGTGGGAGCAAGGCAGAAGCAGGAAACTACAGACCTGTTAGTTTAACCTCAGTGGTAGGGAAAATGATGGAATCACTTCTGAAGGAAAGAATTGTTGAGTATCTAGAGGCCAGAGGGGCACAGAACCCAAGGCAGCATGGATTCACAGCGGGAAGGTCATGCCAGACAAATCTGATAGATTTCTTTGACTGGGTGACCAAAGTAGTTGATCAGGGAGGGGCTGTGGACATGGCCTACCTAGACTTTAGCAAGGCATTTGACACAGTCCCACACAAAAGATTAATATACAAGTTAGCCAGCCTGGGAGTGGGTCCCAAGATGACAGCCTGGGTAAAGAATTGGCTGGAGAATAGGACACAGAGAGTAATAGTAAATGGAGTCCACTCTGAAAAAGGGGGTTACTAGTGAGGTACCCAGGGGTTCAGTATTAGGACGGTCCTCTTCAATGTCTTTATAAGCGACATTGCAGAGGGACTGGAAGGAAAGATTGTCTCTTTGCAGATGACACAAAGATCTGCAACAGAGTTGATGCACAGGTGGAGTGGAAAGGATGAGAAGGGACTTGGCAACGTTAGAGGAATGGTCAAATGTATGGTAGCTTAGATTCAATGCTAAGAAGTGCAAGGTAATGCACCTGGGAAACAAAACCCAGGAAAGAGTACACAATGGGGGTGAAATACTAACAACAACAAAATGGAAAGGACCTGGGGGTAGTCATATCAGATGACCTAAAGGTGGGCAAGCAATGTGAGAGGGCAGCAAGAGGGCTGGGGGATACTGGGATGCATAGGAAGAGGCATCACCAGTAGAAAACAGGAAGTTATTATCCTCTGTACAGACAGCTAGTGAGACCCCATCTGGAGTACTGCGTGCAGTTCTGGAGACCCAATCTCCACAAAGACATAGACAGGATGGAAGCTGTCCAGAGGAGGGCATTCAAAATGGTGCAGGGTCTGCACGGAAGACATATGAGAGAGACTTAAGGAACTTAATATGTATAGCCTCGAGGAAAGGAGGAGAGGGAGACATGATAGAAATGTTCAAGTACCTCAAGGGAATCAACAAAGTCCAAGAGGGTAGCATCTTTCAAAAAAAGAGGTGTGCAAGAACAAGGGGCACAATTTGAAGATAGAAGGGGGGCTGCTCGGAGGTAATTTAAGGAAGTATTTTTTCACAGAGAGGGTTGTGGATGTATGGAACGGCCTTCCAGAGGAGGTTGTGGAGTCAAAAACAGTGGTGGAATTCAAGCATGCATGGGACAGTCATAAGGCAATTCTAGGGGGTGGGGGTAGCAAGAAGTAGGCTGCTGGTTAACTAGGACCTGCAGCTTATCCATCAGGTAGGGAAATGGGCAGACTGGGTGGGCCAAGCGGTCCTTATCTGCTGTCAAAGTCTATGTTTCTATGTCTCTCTGGGTAAATATTCAGGAGTATGGGCAGTAATATGTGGCACTTATTGACATTTTTTTATGTGGTTATTCTCAACTTCTCCAGACAGTTGCAGCCAGAAGCAAGGCAGTTTTGCACTTGGGACACTTATACACTTTTATATCTCTCTGGGTAAACTCTCAGGAGTATGGACAGAAATATGTTGCACTTACTGGCAATTTTTTTTCATATGGTTATTCTTGGCCTCTCTTGACAGTTGCAACTAGTAGCAAGGCAGTTTTAAACTTGGGACATTTATACACACTTAAAATATGGGCAGAAAAAAAATCCTTCATTTTGATGCATCATTCCTGTGCATCAAATGTGTTTGATGCACAGGTAATAACAACAGATAAAAACAAGTGCCGGAAAGCAGGACCGCACTGCAAGAGAAATCAGTCTGCCATTGGAATGTTCATTTTTTAAATGCTGCCATTCTTATTCCCCGCTAACACCAGACTTGTGATCAAATAGGCATGTGGCTGATCACAGACTTGTGGCCAGACAGGAAAGCTGTAGTGCAGCTTGCTTTGCCCTGACAGCCTTCTAAACAGACACTTGTTGAAAAATCTCAGACCTACTGATTACAATCACTGGAATGGCTATGCAAGTGGTAACCCGGCTCTTCCTGTCCTTTATGGCTGATCAGAGAACCTCAGCTACAGCTAGCTCTTTTAATCTTTCCCCTATCAGCCTATAACATCCTAAACAAGATATAACAATAAAACTACCAACTTGTTACAGCGTCTGGGGAACTTTCAATCCCTCTGACAGTCCCATAGTATTACTGCTCATGCTCCCTCAGTCTCTGGTATCAGCCCAGTAGCTCCAGTTCTGCATTTCTACAACAAAAATCAAAATCTTCAGTTTTTTTTATATGTATTCCACCTTAGCTTACTCAGTTTGTTAGGGAAGATGTCCATGAGTGGCAAGTACTTCCGCTCCGTCACAAGGTCAGTCACAATGTTACGGGGACAAGTGTGTCCTTGGAGCATCCATACATCCTTTTAAAACTGAAAGAAAAATGCTTTAATATCTTGGGGAAGGCTCCTCACTGTTAAAAAATGAAAACACATTTCATACCCTATCAACTGGAGCTCCGTCCCAAAAAATCCACACCAGGGGGAGGGGGAATTATTTATAACCACATTTCAATCCTACAGGTCTCTAAAATATAAATCTGAATTAGGGCATGTATTTACTCTTTTCATTTTCTTTCTGGGACTGATTGTGCTACCACTTTCATAGTGCATATCATTCCTCCAGCTCCAATGCTGTCTGCACTCCAGACGCTCCTGTCTCTGCATGTTTAAACTTTTTTTCTTTTAGCTTTCAAATACAACACATAACCTCTTCTTAAATACATAGAAAAGACATCCTTTTTATTGCTCACTTCTATCAAGCTGATCACAATTTATTAAAAAAATTACTAGCCAGTACTTACCAAAATCTGCCACCTAATGATCACTGGAATGGATATGCAAATGGATTCATGAATATTTATTTATCTATTTATTAAATTTTGATAACCAGGTAAGCCCACTGGGCCCTGAAGGTCCCTTTCTCAGGGGCAACCCGAGGAATTACATGGAATAATACATGGGGTAGCATACAGCACAGGTACATTACACTAGACAGTCAGGAACATAATACATAGTAGTTTTTCAGCAGTTACATTTAAGAGGTAAGATATAGTAGCTTTTTAGCAGTTAACATTTCCTGGGTAAGCTTTACAGATGGGGTGCAGTGCTATATAGATGGGGTGCAGTGATAGTCGCTATTTCCATATAAGGGAGAGGGGGTGGGCTTCCACTTAGGAGCCTCTCACTTTAGCAGTTGCATATGGAGATGACCATCATATGAGCCTTCAGCCTTGTGTGGAAGGTGTGGGTAGAGGTAGCATCCTGAACACCAGTGGGCAGGGAGTTCCATAGGGTGGGCACTGTGATGGCGAATGACTTACCCCCCGCCTTGGTTCTAACCCTTGGCACTGTGAGGAGGGTTCTGTCCATTGTTCTGAGGAGCCTAGGGTTTTTCTTTTGGGCAATGAGTCCAGTGAGGCTGGGAGGAGGGAATGGGCTGAGTAGTTTATGAGTGTGGCAGAGTAGGGGGGGTATTGGAGCCGGGCCTCCCAGAAGGGCCAGTTTAGTTGGGACAGAGTGTCACAGTGGTGAGCCCGGGAGCCGGATAGGGTGGTGAAGTGAGCCACCTTGTGATAGAGAACTTGTAATCTCTTCATCTCTTGTTTGGCAGCTCCCTGTATCACCGGGGCCACATAGGAGAGGGTAGGGAGGAGGACGCTTGTGGCGATGGAGGCCCTGGCCACGGGTATCAACTGGTCTTTCAGCCTATACAAGGACCCGAGTTTGGCGTGAATATTTTTGGTTACCTAGTCAACATGATCCATGAGGGAGAAGCACTGATCCAGGGTGAGACCAAGGTATTTTATCGATTCAACCACCTCAAGTCTTTTTCCTGATTTGGTCATCAGCCTGAGATGTGGGCTTCTGTCCCGGCTGAGGGTTCTTGGGCCAAATAGCATGGCCTTGGTCTTGTTAGGGTTAATGATCATTCTATTGGTGACAAGCCATTGCTCAAGGGGAACCCAGGTCTTCCTGTAGCCTGGAGCAGAGATCTCCTAGATTAGAGGAGGGGTGGTATATGACCGCATCATCCGCATACTGTACCACTGAGCTACCCCCACAGTATTTACTGAGATTGTTTGTGAAAAGAGAGAAGAGAAGAGAAGGGGGCCAAGGATAGATCCTTGGGGCACCCCATCCATTCGGGGGAGAGGCTCCGACAGGGAGTTTTTCCATTTTACCCTCTGTATCCTCCCTGTGAGGTAGCTGTTGAACCACGATAGGGAGTGACTGTCTAACCCAACCTGGCTCAGTTTTGTAAGGAGCAGGTTATGGTTTTCAAGGTCAAAAGCCTTGGAAAGGTCAATGAAGACTGCCCCGGTGGGGGATCCCTTGTCCAGTTCTCTGAGAACATCATTGGAGAACTTGATAAGCGCAATGTCAGTCCCATGATTGGTTCTGAAACCATGCTGGGAAGGGGCAAGTAAATAGTGGAGCTCTAGGTAGTCCCAGAGTTGTCTGTAAATTAGTCTCTCTAGAATCTTACCAAGGCTAGATAGCAGGGAGATGGGCCTGTAATTGTTGGTAGTCTCCCTTGAACCACCCTCGTGGATGGGAACTACATGGGCCAGTTTCCATTGTTCTGGGATGGCACCTGTGATAAGGGTTCGATTGAGGAGCCAGGTGAGGGGCCTGGTGAATGCAGGGGCCCCTTCCTTTAGTATGCGGAGAGGGATGCCATCGGGTCCCATTGCTCCTGACATTTTGAGGGACTTTAGTAATGGGAGGACTTCATTTGGTCTTACAAGCCGGATGTGGAAGGTTGGGCAGCCCAGGCTTTGGGGGAGTTATGTAGCTAACATGGCGCTGTGAGGAGCTGCATGTCTGAGCTCCTGGGCTGAATCGTAAGACTTTCTGAAACCTCTGGAAGTTGGGGAATGTAAAACGCTGCTTTGGCCAACCCTGTTAATGACCGCATTGGCTGCAATACAGGTAGCAATTGTCTGCTTTAGCAAATATGATATGGGGCTGTTTTGACTTAGACACCACATTGGTGTTTTAGCATCTTCTTCCTTTCAGATAGCATGAGGTTATGCTTTGGTCTACTGAGACCACAGAGAGGTAAACAAGATGGTAAACTAAAACTCTTGTGTTAAAAATTCAAGCTATTGTATTTAATTAAACATCTTGTTGCCCCTTTCTCCTTTTTTCTTTTTTAACTGCTGAGGAGAACATACTCTGGGACATCTAGCTACAAGGTGAATATGCATGTTGGAGCTCCTGGATTGATTCATAAGATGTTTTGACCTCTCTTGAACTGGGGAAAGTGAAAATGCTGTTGCGGGTAACCCCTTTAATGACAATATTTGTGAAAATACAGGTAGAAGCTGACTTTTCTTTTTTGATTAATGTGAATGACATTTTGCTTACTATAACATGGGGTTACTTTGATCAAGATATCATACTGGTGCTTTAGCTGATCCCTTCTTCTCTTTTTTCATTTTTTGATAACCTGGGGACATGCAAGAAAGTACTGAAACTGTTGAGAGGTAGACATGAGGAATAATTAAAGTACCTCACAATATTTAGGGCATTTACCTAAATGTATCGCTGTGTCTCCCCTTTACTCCTTTTTTCTGCTTTTTTAAAAAAAAAACCTGATGGGGCTCAGCTACACTATGAGTGTATATGTACAAAAAGAGTTGCATTTGTTTATGAGAACATGTTCAGGGCCATAGAGCTTCAAGGTGAAGATGTAGAAATTTAAATATTCACTGTTTGGCTGATCTTATATGCGAATTGGAGTCAGCTTTTTCTTTTTTCCTCTGCTGGAATTGGTTAATGGACTTAGCAGCCTTGCTTTGAATGGCTACTAGACCTGAGAATTTAAAGGAGATTAGAGCCTCTCTCCTGAAATCTGACTTAAAACCCAAAGATAAAAGAATTGGGTAGGTTGTAGAAGGGGGGATTTGTATAATCTTTTTCCTGCTTGATTTTCAATGTGTATTGGAGCTAATGTCTGGGTTCTACACTCTTCGAAACTGGCTATGAACTTGGTTTTTGTTTCTTTGAATGGCTACTAGACTAAAAACCTAAAGAAGATCAGAGCATTTTTTCCCTAACTCAACCTGAAACCTAAAGGTAAGAGAACTGGGAAACAGCAAGAAAATCAGCAAGCAGTTGGGGGGGGCTGCTCCTTGAACAAGAAAAACATAACATCAGTAAGTAACTGCCCTTCACCTTCCTTCCTTAGGGGTGATCAAACAAACAAGGTAAACGTCTCTGGGACTGACTCTGAGGTGTTGCCTTTGCTTATGACCAGTGATATAAATTTCCCCTTTTTAAAAATGATGGTGAATGAAGAATTAGTGGATCAAGATAACCAGGGTGTCCCTGGTATGCAGAAATTGTTACCTGAGGCAGACGTAAATACCTTACATGTTTTGGCTTTGGAAAAAATAAATACTTTACTTGTTCTGGCTTCAGATAATACACAAGGTTTCATAATAACACAATAAACAGATAGAGAACATGGAGGAATGGGTGAAGGAACCAGTATTAAGGGAGCTTGGGAGAAAGTTTTGCGCCCCCAGAGAACCTTAACCGTAAACAAGAGATTAATACTATACTTCAGGATATTTTACTTCAGATTAAAACTGGGTTTCAAAATGTTGAGGAGAAGCTGCAAGGTATAAATAAGGAAATAAGACAAGTTAAACAAGAAATCTCAGACCTTAATGGTAGAATGTCCCATTTTGAAGACAGGTTGCTTGGCCTTGAAGAAGAGCTTCCCTCTATTAAATTAAAAACAGGAAACCTCACACAACAAATGACAACACTAAAAGAAAGAGTGTTGGACTTGAAACTGAAATCAAGGAGAGATAATGTGAAGATTCTCAAAGTCCCTGAATGAGAGGAGCATAATGATATTCTGGATTATTGTGAAAAAATTTTAACAACTTAATTGGATAGAAAATACCCTGAAGAAAAGGTTGAATTACAGAGCTCATAGATCTCCAGCTTTTGCTAATCCAAGCTTTAAATATCCCAGAACAATATATGTTAAATTTATGAAGTATCAAGAAAGAGAAGCACTTCTGGCTATTGCTAAAAAAAGAAATCTTTAAAATTTAACAACAATAATATCTTGATTTATCCTGATCTGGGTCAGGAAGCACAATAAAAAAGAGCATCCTTTAAAAATACAAAAAAAAAATTTATGGGAAAAACAAATTCCTTTTTTCCATCTGACACCAATTTCACTGAAGATTATATATTTATGAGTGGGGAAGGTGTTATTTTCTGCTGAAGACACTGAACACTATGTATATATCGATTTAAAGTTAAAGAATGCTGAAAATAATACAGAAACAGGAAGTGGCCCACCAAACTGATGGAGGTTTGGCTTTGAGTCTGGGAGCTCAGACAATGCACTGCAGTGGCAGGTGTATATAATGGGGAATACGGGGTCTTGGATAGGATAGACTCTGTGGGGAGGGGGGTTTTGTTAGTAGAAAAAAAGGAAAATATGGGTTGCTTGGAAGGGGAAGAAGAATTATTATTGGATTTTTGGTAAAAAGGAAATGATATTGCATTTTAGGGGCTTAATTGAAAAAAAATGGGAGGTGAGATACTGACAACAGTAAAAATGGAAAGGGACCTGGGAGTAATTATATCAGATGACCTAAAGGTGGGCAAGCAATGTGAGAAGGCAGAAAGGAAGGCTGGTGGGATACTGGGATGAATAGGGAGAGGCATCAATAGTAGAAAACAGGAAGTTGTTATCCTTCTGTACAGACAGTTGGTGAGACCCCATCTGGAGTACTGTGTGCAGTTCTGGAGACCCCATCTCTGCAAAGACATTGACAGAGTGGAGGCTTTCCAGAGGAGGGCAACCAAAATGGTGCAGGGTCTGCACCAGAAGACATACGAAGAAAGACTAAAGGAGCTTAATATGTATACCCTTGAGGAAAGAAGGGAGAGAGGGGACATGATAGAAACTTTCAAGTACCTCAAGGGAATCAACAAAGTCCAAGAGGGTAACATCTTTCAGAAAAAGAGATGTGCAAGAACAGGGGGGCACAATTTGAAGATAGATGGGGGACATCTCAGAGGTAATGTGAGGAAGTATTTTTTCATGGAGAGGGTTGTGGATACATGGAACAGCCTCCTTGAGGAGGTCATGGAGTCAAGAACAGTGGGGGAAATCAAGAATGCATGGGACAGATATAAGGCAGTCCTAGTGGGGAGTGGGGAGTGGGAGGAAGTAAGCTGTTGGTTAACTAGGATCTGCAGCTTATCTGTTAGGTAGGAAAATGGGCAGATTAGGTGGGCCAAGAGGTCCTTATCTGCTGTCAAATTCTATGTTTCTATGTTAATATTCTATCCATAAGTAATGGGAATATAATTGAAGGTTCATGCCTTTCAGAGAAAAATGAACAAAATGAACTATGGCAGATCTCTTAAATATTATGATGTGGAACGTCAACGGTATCTCCAAACCAGTTAAAAGGAAGAACATTTTAAACTTTGTGAAAAAGAAATGGATTAACTTTCTCTTTTTACAGGAAACTCATTGGAATCAACAAGAACTTGAAAAATGTAAAAGGTTATGGCGAGGGCAGGGCATGCATTGTCTCCAAGGGGGAAAAACATATGGGAGTAGCGATTTTTTTTTTTCAAATCTAAATATTAAAATTAAAGAGACTTGCTTAGATAATCAGGGTAGATATTTGATATATCAAGTGGTACATAACAACCAGGATTTAACTATGGCATCATTGTATGGCCCTAATAATGATGATCCAGAGTTTGTAATAGATTTTTTTCCTAATTTGACTAAATTCTCGGGTCCATATTTAATAGGAGGGGACTTTAATTTAATCTTGGATCCAATTATGGATAGAGAAAAGGCTGGTTCCACCCTGTCGAAGGCCTCATGCACATTAATCAGAAGGATGAAAGAACTTAATCTTTTTGATTTATGGAGATCAGAGAATCCAGTCTCTAGAGAATTCTCTTTTTTTTTTCACTGCCTCATAGGACATACTCATGAATTGATTTCATATTGAGATCCTATGAATTGGTTAAGAGAATGATTATGAGTTCTTATGTAAGGATATTAATTTCCGATCATTCACCTCTAATCTTGAAACTCCGCTGTAAGCTAATTAATAGGCAAAAAAAAATGGTCCATGGATCCCTGGTTATTGCAAGATGAAACCTTCTCAGAATTTCTTGTTAAAGAAAGTGTAATTTATATGGATCATAATTTATCCTCTGGATGTTCAGTGGATATTATACAGGAAGCCTGGAATGCATATATATGGGAAAGAACTTCCTATTACTCCTACATTAAATATAAATCTCAGGTGACACAACTGAATCATTTAGAGAAGTAAGTTAAAAGGGCAGAACTTAGATATTTGCATACTAAAGAGGACGTGGACCTCCGTAGGTGGGAAAATTTAAAATGGCAATATAACAAAATATTGGATGTGAAAACAGAAAGAATTATAATGATGACTAGATTGAAATATTATGCTCAAGCTGATAAGTTAGGAAAAGTTCTAGAATATCTCTTAAAAAAAGAGAACACTAGTAGAGTCATGAAAGAGTTGGCAATTACTGGAGGGAAAACTGCTGACCCCATAGAAATTAATGAGGTATTTAAAAACTGTTATCAACAGCTATACACCTCAGAGGTGCCAGTTATGAATCCTGAAACTTTTTAGAAGTTTGAAATTTTAGAGATGAATCAAGAAAAACAGTTAAGACTTAGTGCAGAAATTACAGAAGACGAAGTGAGAGAGGCAATTAATTATCAAAGTTATGGTAAAGCACCGGGTCCAGATGGGCTCCCAATTGAGATTTATAAAATTTGTATTGATGAGATTACACCTATTCTGGTTAAACTTTTCAGTTCTTTTATCTCTGGTGATTGTAGTCCACCATCTTTTTGGAAGCTGTGACTGTGTTATTTCATAAGGAAGGTAAAAATCTACTTCTTCCCAGATCATATCATCCAATCTCTCTATAAAATTCTGATACTAAAATGCTAGATAAAATTTTGGCTCAGAGACTGGAAGATGTTATTGGGAAACTTATACACAAAGATCAAACTGGCTTCATAAAGGGCAGATCTGGCCATAATAACATTAGAAATGCACTTAATATCTTAATTAACCCTATCAGTGAAGACTATGCTGAAGATGCAGTGATTTTATCACTAGATGCAGAGAAGGCCTTCGACAGGGTGGAATGGGAATGCTTATTTAAGATTTTGGAAGAAGTTAATGCGGATGCCCATTTTATTAAATGCATTCCCAACAGCTCAAATAATTTCTAATCAAGAGATCTTCCCCAAATTTAATTTGTTTAGAGGAACAAGGCAGGGATGCCCATTGTGACCTATGCTTTTTGCACTGGCTATAGAGCCTTTGGCAAATGCTATAAGGAAGTTACCCCTATTAAGAGGTTTTTCTAACACTAAAGAATATCTCAAAATGTCCTTGTATGCAAATGATCTTTTATTATATATTACAAACCCTGACAGTAATTTAGGACAGATTATGGAAATTATAAAGCTTTTTGGGGAAATCAAGGGGTTTAAAATAAATTGGGACAAATCTATTCTGTTACCCATTCATTTAAATACATTGCCTCAGAGTTTAAATCTTTACCCATTTAAAGTAGAAAGAGAACAACTGAAATATTTGGGTATTTTTTTAACCCGAGATATAAATAAGCTATTTGACTATAATAGCCTACCTAGACTTTAGCAATGCATTTGACACAGTCCCACACAAAAGATTAATAGTCAAATTAACCAGCCCGGCAGTGGGTCCCAGGGTGGTAGCCTGGGTAAAACAATGTCAGGACAACAGGGCACAGAAGGTAATTGTAAATGGAGTCCACTCTGAAGAAAGAGGGGTTACTAGTGGGGTACCACAGGGTTCAGTACTGGGTCCAGTCCTTTTTAATGTCTTTATAAGTGACATTGCATAGGGACTGGAAGGAAAAGTATGCCTCTTTGGAGATGACACAAAGATCTGTAACAGGGTTGATACACAAGGAGGCGTGGAAAGGATGAGAAGGGACTTGGCAAGGTTGGAGGAATGGTCAGAAGTATGGTAGCTAGGATTCAATGCAAAGAAATGCAAAATAATGCACCTGGGAAACAAGAACCCAGGGAAAGATTACACAATAGGGAGGGAGGTAGTAACAGCAACAAAAAAGGAAAGGGACCTGGGGGTAATCATTTCAGATGACCTTAAGGTTAGCAAGCAATGTGAGAAGGCAGTAGGGAGGGCTGGGGGTATACTGGGATGCATAGGAAGAGGCATCACCAGCAGAAAACAGGAAGCTGTTATCCCTCTGCATAGACAGTTGGTGAGACTCCATCTGGAGTACTGTGTTCAGTTCTGGAGACCCCATCTCCACAAGGACATAGACAGGATAGAGGCAGTCCAGACGAGGGCAACTAAAATGGTGCAGGATCTGCACTGGAAGACATATGAAGAGAGACTAAAGGAGCTTAATATGTATACCCTTGAGAAAAGGAGGGAGAGGGGAGACATTATAGAAACTTTTAAGTACTTCAATGGAATCAACAAAGTCCAAGAGGGTAGCATCTTTCAGAAAAAGAGACGAGCAAGAACAAGGGGACACAATTTAAAGATAGAGGGGGTGGTTCAGGGGCAATGTAAGGAAGTATTTTTTCACAGATAGGGTAGTGGATGCATGCAACAGCCTTCCTGAAGAGGTTGTGGGGTCTAAAACTGTAGGAGAATTCAAGAATGCATGGGACAGACATAAGGCAATTCTTGTGGGGGGTAGAAAGAAATAGGCTGTTAGTTAACTAGGATCTGCGGCCTATCCTGTAGGTAGGGAAATGGGCAGACTAGGTGGGCCAAGCGGTCCTTATCTGTCATAAAACTCTATGTTTCTATGTTTCTATTATGTTCTGGTGTTGTCTACCCTGAAATATAGTTTGGTTTCATGGATGGATCTTCTGTTGACTCTTTGGGGGTAGAGTGCAGACAGTAAAAATGTGTATTCTTCCCAAATTTCTTTATCTGTTTCAAGTACCTAGAAGATTAAAGAATATTTGGTTTCTTAAACTGGAAAAAAATATTTAAAAATTTCTTTGGAGAAACAAAAAGCCAAGGATTAGTTTGGAGAAACTGAAAACTACAAAAGTAAATGGCGGTTTGCAATTGCCAGACTCTAGAAAATATAATTTAGCCTGCAGAGCTTGTCAAATGGGGGAGTATTATAAAAATGGTCCAGCATGGTGGGTATTATATGCAAATATGGTTAGTGAATTTATTAGTCCGATTCAGATACTTTTCTTTAAAATTAAGAAAGCAGATTTAACTACAATTTCTAATTTCTTCCTTAAACATAATATAGAAATATGGCTGGAGTTCCATAGACTTTCCGAAGAAAATCTGAGAATTAATCTTGAGACTACTATTTATAATAATATTTGGCATGAACCATTTTGATTCCAGATATATGAAAACTGGATGTTGAGGGGTATCACATGCCTTAAATATATGTATGGATCAGATGGACAATTTGTTTCATTTGCCCAATTACGTGAAAAATAGCATGTCTCGGTACATGAATTCTTTATTTACTTACAGATAAGGTATTTTTACATTAAAGAATTGGGAACTGAGTTAACCTCTCCCCCCAGACACAATTGCAATATTGTTTAGCAAATGACAAAAATAAATCTATTTCTAAAGCTTGTAAATATTATTAGATAAAACTTTATTCCCTATTCAAGTATTAAAACAAATGGGAAACAAAACTTGATGTATCCATTACCTCTAAAAAATGGGAGACTATTATATCAGGAATTTCAACCACTATTAATAATCGACTTAATCAGATTCAATTTAATATTGTTCTTAGATTATATTATACTCCATATGTTTTGAATACATTTAATTTGGAACTTTCCCCTTTGTGTAACAGGGGCTGTGGGGAAGTAGGGACCCTGGAACATGTGATAGTCTCCTGTCCCAAAATTGTTCAATTTTGGGATAAGATTTTTCAAACACTTAATAACATACAAGATATAAATGTCCAGAAGGAGGTGGAACTTTGTATGTTAAGTACAAGTTCACTACAAGAATTGCCTTATGGTTATTTTTGGAAGACATTACATATTGCATTATTGAACACTAGGAAGTGTATTGCTAGGAATTGGAAAAATGTAGACCCTCCTACTTATGAGTTATGGAAAAATCTGGTCTTAGAGTGTATGAATTTGGAATGTATTCATTATTGCAATAAGGGACAGGGAGCACAATTTAGTAGGATTTGGGAACCCATAGTATAATTGTTGCAAACAAATCAAATGTAAGTAAGCTCCCAATTAGACCCATTTGTGTGTGTATTGGAATTTAGCAAGTTAAACATAGGTTTTACTTTTAAACAGAAATATTTATTTATTTATTCAAGTCTAGGATTACAAAGTACCTTTGAGCTGAGGCTCTTTTACAAAGGTTCCATGTCTGAGTGTACAGTCTTGGAGTTACAATTTCAGTATAGATCAATCAATTACAAAGAAGGTTTTGACATGTTATTACAAAGGTTTCTTACATGGGAAAAAATGAAAAGAGGGTACATAGAGGTCAAGAGAGGCGTGGGAGGTGGAAACAATGAAACTGGAGGGACATGAGAGGAGGGGTGAGGAGAGGGGGGAGGTTAGATGGGGCTGGTATGTAGCAGCCAGAGGCAGCTTTGTCAAGAGGTGGATAGGATAAGAACATAAGTTGGGCAGTGGAGATGCAAGTGCTGGGAGGTGGGGTAATGGGTAGTCAGTTGGAGGAAGAGAAAAAGGAGTATAGGCTGCCTGGAGGGAGTAAACGATTAATCATGCCAGTCACAGGTGCTTGGGGCAGGAAGAGTGAGGTGGTGCTAGGATCTGTGGGCATCCACCAGCTGCCTGGAGTGAGTGAAGGAATTGGTCATAGCAGTTGCAGGAGCCTAGGCCAGAAGAGCTTGGCAGAGTTTGGTCTTGAAGGCACCCATCATTGCTAGGGAAGTGATGTCACTACTGAGATTATTTATCCAGCTAGGTGCCCTATATGCAAAGGACCTTTGACCATGGGAAGTGCGATAGTGTGGGATTTGCAGTAGGTGCAGTTTGGAACTCCTGGTGTTGCAATTGTTGGTCTTGAGTTTGAGGAAAGAGCAGACTCTGGGGGGGGGGCATTGCCCATCATTATTCTTTTCGCTGTGATGCAGGTTTGATATTTTAGGTGATTATTTAGTGGTAGCCACCCCGATAGAGAGTAGAGGTTGCAGGTATAGGTGAGACAGTGTGATCTGGTGGTGAGATGGCAGGCCTTATTGAGGGTGGTAGAAATTCACTTGAGAGAGGAGGAGGTGGCAGAGCCAAAGATAATTAATCCATAATCGATGATGCTAATGATGAAGCTCTGGACGGCAACAGTTAAAGTTTCAGGGGTTAGGTGTTTCCTGTGTCGGAACAGCAGGCCCATCCTGATGTTAGCAGCTTTAGCCACAGTATTTATGTGGACAGTGTAGGAGAGGTGGGAGTCAAGGGTGATGCCAAGGTATTTAAAGGATTGTACTTGTTCGAGTGTGACTCCTTGCTTAGTTTTGATGGCGAGATGGTACTGTTTAAGTTTGTGTTGAGAGCTGCTGAAGTTCATGGACTTTGTTTTTTTCTGGTTTAGGATCAGTTTGTGTTTTAGGAACCAGTTTTCGACTGAAGTGAAACCATGCTGAAGGTTATTTTGCAGTTGTTGAGGATCCTGGTGGGAGGCAAGGATGACTGCATCATCCACATAGAGAATAATTTGCTGAGGACAGGACTCAAGAAGCGAGTTTGGGAACAAGCTGAAGAGGAGGGAGCCTAAGATGGAGCCCTGGGAGACACCTGAGTGGTCTGGTCTGGGATTTGAGAGGGTGTTGGTAATTCTCACTCTTTGGAACCAGTTGTCTAGGTAGCTTTTGAACCAGGTTACCGAGTTGGGAGAGAGACCCACGTTCCGAAGCTGGGTGAGCAGGAGGCCATGGTGGACAGTGTCGAAGGCCTTTGTTAGGTAGATGAAGGTAGCTCCGGTTAGTTTCCCTTTATCCAAGGAGTGGTGTATGGTGCTGGTAAATTCAAGCAGTGCAGTGGAGGTGCTGTGATTCTTTCTGAAACCATGTTGCTGCCTGCTCAGTAGGTTGTGCTTGTCAAGATAGTCTGTCAGCTGGTCAGTTACAATACGCTCCAGGGCCTTTGAGAGAGGAGGAAGGATGGAGATAGGTCAGACGTTCTCAGGAGCAGTTTTGACACCACTTTTATGGATGGGGGTTACAGTGGCTAGCTTCCATTTTTCAGGGAACTGACTAAGGCTGAGGGAGAGGTTGAAGATCCTTGTCAGTGGCTGAAGCACTTCATCAAGAGTGAGAGATAGAAGTTTGAGGTCAAGATAATCACTGCTGGTTCTGGACTTGCTGATGGCTTTAATTACATAGTCACGTACCTGGTACATCTTAACTGCTTTAAAGTAGAAGGGGGGTGACTAGTCGGGGCAGTGGTGATTGGGGGCAAGGGATCAGCCATATCATTGTAAAAGTCAGGATGGAGTACAGAGCTAAGGTCAGTGAAGGCAGAATTGAAGGTATCTGCTATAACTTTGGGGTCAAGAGTTATATCTCCATTTATTCTGAGAACCGAAGGGGTATATCTTGTCTGCTGCCCGGTGACTTCTTTTATGTTGTTCAAGAAGTCTCTTCTATTTCCCCAGGTGTTAGTAAGGGCATTCTTGAAATAGGCTGATTTCTTATCCCGAATTACTTTGGTGCAGTCATTTCTTGCACGTTTGTAGCTGGTGATGTCTGTGTGTTTCCCAGTGGCTCTAGCGAGCGCTCAGAGGTGGTCTGTTTCCTGTAGTTGCCTAAGGAGGTCTCCTGTGATCCAGAGGTTACAGAGTGCTTTAACCTTACGCCTTTTAAGAGGAGCAAATTTGTTGCATGCTTCATTAAAGATATAGATAAAGTGGTCCAGAGCAGTGTTGTTGGAGGAGGTGAGCTTTGAGATAAATTAATTTGCCACGGGGTAGAACCCTACTAGTGACAATTTTAGGAGGTGGTTTGATGAATTTGTTAGACCAGAGGCAGCTAACTGAGGAGTGGTCACTGAGTGTGTCCAGGAGGACAGTGGTTTTAGAGATCCGGGTAGGGTGACTGGTTAGGATCCAGTCCAGGATGGTGCTAGAGCCTGTTTTGTAGGTTTTTCTAGTCAGTGACTCTACCATCTGGGAGTGGTTTGCAGCCACAATGGAGTCCCTAAATGCTCCTGCCTCAGCAGCAGGCCAATTTATATTAAAGTCACCTAGCAGTATAGATTCTATATCAGGTGGGAGTGAGTGGATGAAGTCCAGAACTGCAGAGAGACCTTTACATTGCTCTTTCGGAGGTATGTACACCATAACAACTGTGAGGGCTTTGTTGTGGGTACCAAGGATGACTATGATAGGGAGAATCTACGCCGTAGTCTTCAGGGGGTAGTGTTGACTGGGTGTCCCAAGATGGAATCTTTGAGGTATAGGGCACAACCGCCACCCCTTTTAGAAGTCCAGTCGAGCCTAAAAACATTGTATCCAGAGAGGGCGATAGCCTGGTCAGGGACTGATGGGAAGAGCCAGGTTTCAACTACTGCTAGGATGTCCAGCCTATATTGGCTGGTAAAGATTTGAAGAACATCGATTTTTGGGAAGAAGGCTGCAAATATTGAGTGTTATAATTGAGATGGTGCCTGGGTGTTTGTTCTGGCTGACAACCCTGGAGGGGCTGGGCTGGGATTTGGGTGGATATTTCTGGAGAGCATCAGGAGGAGGAGAACTAGTTTCAGGGTGCGTATTCGTAGGTTACTGTTTATGCATTTCCTTTTTCTGGTCAAGTATGAACGTGACATGGGGGAGAGTGGAGGTCCAGAGACAGAGGAGTTGGAGGGGCATGGAGGTAAGCCCTGCACCAACAGGGTTGAAGGAACAAATCACCTGAGGTAGGCAGGGACTGGAGTTGAAAAATGGGATCAAGAGGGAGAGTCCCTGGGTGGTGATATGTGGGGTCAAGTAAGTAGCTGAGATGACGAGAGGGGAAGCAGGCTTTGGAGGGGTGGAGTAGAGGAATAAGAGGAGCGAGGAGGAGGAGGAGGAGAAGGGGAAGCAGCATACTGGGGGACTCATGGTTAGAAATGGGAGGAAGGAAGCAGGGAGGTGCAGGGCAGTCAAAGGGGGAGAAGAGGGGAAGGGAGTAAAGAAGGTCGGTGGTACGAGGAGAGGAGCCTGGAGAGGGCAGGTTCCCTGTGGGTGAAAGTAGTGGCAGTACAAGGACTGTGCAGTGCATGCAAGAGTTTAAGAATAAGGCTGGAGGGCAGGGTAGTGGGGAGGAGGTGGCAGTAAACTTATAAACTTATCTCTTATGAGAGAGGTCGAGGAGGAGGAGGAGGAGGAGTTTCCAGAGGGGGCGTGGGAAGAGTCTATTTAATTAAGGTATGAGGTGGGGGGTGGGCATAAAATTTTGGCCGATTCCACACACACACTTAATGGGCGCTGCAGTCCCAAGTGGAGGAGAAATTCAGCAGGCACGGCTAGCCAATCAGGAAGGTGGAGGAGTGCAAGGGTCCAATCCCGGTGCAGATCAGCAAGCGACTGGCCAATGGCAGCAGCTCACAGCAGCCCCGGACAGTCTGAGGAGGGCTGTTGTGCCCAAGCTGCAAGGTGGGATCTGGAGGTGGAGTGGAGAGAAAAATAGGGGGTTAGAAATGGGCGGGGAAGGCTACACAAAGCAAAGAAAGGTGAGGCTAAATTGGGGTCAGGGAGCAGGGAGCAGGGAGTTTCGGCCAGACTGAGGTGATAATCGGAGGAGGCCCAAGGATGGTTTGTTTAGTGAGACAAAACCTGGACTTTGGTGCTGTGGGGGGTGGGTAAGGAGGAAGGCAAGGTCAGTGAGATTTAGCGAAGGCACAGGAGGGGGGCCTGTTCAGGCCCAGAGGAGAAGGCAAGCGGAAGAAGGAGAAAGGAAAACAATCTGTTCAGGGTACCAGAGGAGCTATCTGTTCTAAAGTACACACAAAAGAGCTGTAATCTCTAGGTTTCAAACAAACATTGCATAGCATAACATTTCCTCAGAATCGGCAACAGTATTAAAGGGCAAAAAGTTCCTTGGGGTCGGAGTGAAAAGCAAGTGAAAGAGTAGGAAGTCCAGGTAGAGGCAGCTCTGAAAGCGAGCCCAAAAATTTCGGCCAATTTCACACACACACTCAATGGGAGCTGCAGCAGAGGAGAAATTCAGCAGGCGCGGCTAGCCAATCAGGAAGGTGGAGGAGTGCAAGGGTCCAATCCCGGTGTGGCTCAGTGAGCGACTGGCCAATGGCAGCAGCTCACAGCAGCCCTGGGCAGTCTGAGGACTTACCCGGCTTCTAGGATCCTTAGGTCGGCCAGGAGGTGTGTGGCTGGGTGGTCAGGAGCCCCAAGCCACAGCCGTACTCTTCGGATGGCCGTTGTGCCAAAGTTGCAAGGCGGGATCCGGCTTCCAGGATCCTGAGGTCAGCCAGGAGGTGTGCGGCTGGGTGGTCAGGATCCCCAAACCATGGCTGTAGTCTTCGGAGGGCTGTTGTGCCCAAGTTGCAAGGTGGGATCCAGCTTCCAGGATCCTTTAGGTTGGCCAGGAGGTGTGCGGCTGGGTGGTCAGGAGTCTCGAGCCATGGCCGTACTCTTCGGAGGGCTGTTGTGCCCAAGTTGCAAGGTGACGGTATAGGTTTTGTCTTCTTAACCATATATGCAACCCAAATTATGATATAAAGGGAAGGGGTAGATGAGTTAGGTAGAATCATTGGTGTAGGTGTAGGAAGGGTGGGTGGGGTGATGATGTGACAAATCTCTTTGGTGTCTCAGTACCACTTACCTACAGGTATTGGTAAAGATCTGAAAGTCTACTGAAATGATTTTGATATGTCTGAATCCCCCCCAAAAAATGAATATTAATAAGCTAGTTCATGAATATCAATATGAAATTCAATGAGGTCATGTAATATCTGGCAGAAGAACTATTTTATCAACAATTCTGATACAAATAGCTTTTCTTATTTAAATAACAGTATTTATTTTTCTAACAGGAAACACTAAAAAAAGTAACTCATTTTATAAGTGCAATAAGATAGTCTGGGGTGTGCATTGAACAGATATTACCACACTTCCAGGGGCTGAAGGTATGACCCCTTGACATGCAGTAATATTTGTTCAACGCACAGCCCGTCAAGTCTTATAGCTTTCTTATTTCTCTATGGGTAAAGTTTCAGGAGTGCGGGCAGAAATAAGTGCCACTTATTGGCAGTTTTTTTTCATGTGGCTATTTTCGATTTCTCTTGTCAGTTGTAGCCAGCAGCAAGGCAGTTTTAAACTTCGGACACTCATACACATTTATGTCTCTCTGGGTAAACTTTCAGGAGTATGGGCAGAAATATGTGGGACTTATTGGCACATTTTTTCATGTGGTATGACAGACTGGGGAATGGAGTTCTCATTTATTTATATTAGAAGAAATGTTTATGAATGGCAGTCAAACCATAATTATTGTTTATTGGGGAGTGGGGACATCTTTAACACTATTACTACACTTTTTCATTTCTAGAGACAGACTCTCTCGACCATAGCATCACATGTTTTATGACATAGCAGGCTAACAGTAGCAGCCTGCTACCTTTACAAAATATTGGACATTTTTTAGGATTATTTTTTTTAAGTTTTAGGGTGGTTTTGTGTATTTCCATGTTATTTTGGGGTGGACTAAAAAACTGAACCACAGTACAAAATAAACAATAGAGAAAGATAAGGAAAAGAGAACAGGAAGGAGACATTAATGGGGAAAAAGCACTTATTTAGTTTATGTGTAGAGGAAGAAACAGATTACTAAGTAGGAAAAGAGGAGAACAGCAATTTATTTTTGGTGTCATTTTTTATAAACTTTTTAATTTTTTTTTTTGGTGTGTTTTTTCAGACTTTTTTGGGGGGGCATTTTGAGGGAATTACAAATTTGAAGAAAAATCAAGAAAGAACAACCACTAAATGTAAAGACAGCAAAACAAACAACTACCAAAATAAAAATCCACTAATGAGACCTACCACTAAGCTCGTCTAAAATATTCAAGATCTTTTCTTGGTTCCCAAGCACGTTTTCTTGATTATCAAGAACTGTTCACAGGTTCCGGCGAACTTCAGTGAGACCCTGCTGCAGGGACTCAACTTCAGCCCACAGGACAGCAAGGTGCACCTGTGTGACTGGTGTATCATGTCTGGATTGTGGCACACTGCATTTTTTGAAAATAAAATGCAGCACCTTTAAAAGTTTGTAAGCAGTCTTTTCTACCTTGGGTGGTGAATGCAGGATTTTGCTTTTTACATTGTTGTTTCTATATCCTAGCACCCCAACCCTGTCCAACCTCTTTTACTTTCCTGCATGCTAAAATGTAATTGTAGTTTAATACTTCCCCGATTGTACAGTTCAGGCAAAAGTTACAGACTTAGCTGCTCAGTCACCCACTGAAATATCAGGTTAGTCCTCTTCTTTAGATATCGCCTCCTGCAACAGTAATCTGTCCTTCCAATCTTTTCACCTGCAACAGAAACATATTTAAGTTATGAGCCCAATTAACTACTATTAGCCCAGATACATTTTGTTGTATAAGCTGCCACCATCATTTGCACCAGCTTTCCTTCACTTTACCCTGCATCTCCAAGACAAACAACAGTTAGCTGTAAAGAAAAAAAAATTAGAAGATGGTAGTGATCACAGCTCTGTGCTATAGTTTCTAGTCTCCTCTGTGCCCCCGACCCTCCTGGGTGAGAAGCCACACCTCTGTTGTTTCGACAGCTTTCAACTGTCTTATATCTCTCCAAGTGCATTCAAATCAGGCACCATCTGAATTCCACTCAGTGATTGGGTACAGTGCTTCCACATCACCGAGTGTCTCTGTTCAATAGGATTCCTTAGTTGGCATCTGCAGCTGAAAATAAACAGTCACTTGCTGAAATATCAGGTCAGTCCCAATCTGCTGATATCTTTCCCTGCAGCAGTAATCTGTCCTTCCAATCTCTCCACCTGCAACAGAAACCTATTTATGTTAGGGGCCCAATTAATTACTGTAGTATTTGCAAAGAGAACCTTTGCTGTATGAGCTGCCGCTGATCATTTGCTCTGACTGTTCTTCACTTTCCCCTGCAGCTCCAAGACAAACAACAAGAGTTAGCACTGTCAGGAAAAAAAGTAAATTAGTAGATGGCAGTGATCACAGCTCTCTGCTGTAGGTTTTAGACAACTAGAAAAGCATATAGTGTCAAGACACCATAACCCTGAGTTACTGCCTTCACTCAGATTGTTTAAAATGAGTCCCCTTCATGTGGTGAAGGAGACTGAGAGGCTCAGCATTTGTTCAATGTTTGAGGAATAGCAATGAGTAGAGCTGGGGTATATAGTGCTTATGTTACTTGTAGTACATTTTTGTGGCTTTACTCTAGTCCCACCCTTGAGTAGTAGGTATGTAGGTAGTATTTGGTAGGGAATAGAAGGCCCATGAGCAAGGATGAGAAGAACTCCGGAGAAGGAGGTGGAGGGGATGGTGGTGGATGAAAAAACACTCCCTAAGCAAGGGAAGTGTATTAGAGGAGGGCTTATGTAGAGGTTGTGGGAGGAGCTATTCCCCACATTGAACCTTCGGGCAAGCCCTCCCATTCAATGTTTGTGGAATAGCAATAAGTGGAAATGGAGTACACATTGCTTGTGTAACTTGTAGTACTTTTTGTGGCTTTACTTTATTCCCACCCTTTAGTAGTAGGTATGTAGGTAGTAATTTGTAGGGAATAGAATGCTGAAAAAGATACCTCCTCCAATTCATGAAGAGTATCACCCCCTGGCACTCAGGACAGGAAAACCACCCAGGTGGAGGAAGCCTCTGAGGACCCATGGCCTGAGGTCTGCCCATCCTTCTGGGCATACTAAATGGAGAAGGTTCTAGGTTCTAGTAACCATAGCTAACTTGAGGTTGGTGAATTTCTTGGAGAGAAGATAATCCATCTTTGATCCATTGATGATGCTGATCACATGATGATCCTGAGGCTGAAAAGGAGATCTGTTCTGAATGAGCGATAGAATCCAAAGTATGAAGTAAATCTGAGTGAAGGAGGAAGAAGGAAGTCCAAGTTTCCAAGATGATGAATGATGCTTGTCCAACGGAATTGTAATAGGCAGAGGGACCATGACCAGTTCAATAAGGTACTAAACTGGGAATGGTGGAAATGCAATGGTAGAAGAAGTCATTGGTGAATGATACAGCTTGTGAGAGGCTTGAATGTAAGGGTATGGTCTGCAGGCTAGGAACTCTGTATTGAACAAGGAGTCACTATGGAAACATCCATAGAGAAGTATTTGTAGAAGAGTCTTTGAGTGCCCTGGAAACAATGGCTCATTCTCGATCAAAGGATGATACAGCCTGAATGATGATCCTGAAGATGAAGGGTACATTTTTTCCATAGGGATGATAAAATCCTATGTGTAAAGCAGATCCAGTTAAAGAAGGGCTAATGTAGACCATGTTTCCAAAGTGACGAAGGATGCATGCCCAATGGATTGTATGGGCATTATGAATTGGGTGAGCAAGATTTGATTGATATAAGACCAGACAGTAAAATGTGGTAGTTGTGATGATTAGTAAAGTTATGAGTGACTGCTCCAATTCATATAAGGTTTGATATTCAAGATAGTCTGAAGGTAAAGAATCGAATAGTGAGCAAAAGTCACAAGGTAAGCATTCCAGAGCAAAATAAGTAGAGGATAGTTTGAGTGCCTGATGAGAGTAATGCCATGAGTGATTAGTAAAACACTAGATGATGATTTGCAGAGCAGTCCAGATGGTAGCCTAATGTATATGAGGAATGACTGGAAATTCGGTATAAGGAATAGATGGCTTCTTTGGTCATGATGTGCATAACTTAATGCTTAATTCTCTGCTGGTATGCTGCCTGAAGTATGTGTGGATATTCCTGTGGTGTGAGCAGTTAGGAGATGCACTGTGGTGGCATAGGTGGTTATGTTTATGGGTAATCCTGATGCTGAAATACATGAGAAAAGCTTGGGGCAGATGACAGGAAGAGTCTGTAGGCTGGATTGGTAGTGAGATTGATAAATTCAGGATGCCATAGGATTTGATGCTACAGCCAATTAATACCTATTTGGATACAAGGCTGAGTTGATGAATTTCTCTTGGCTGTTACGGATTGCCAGTTAGAATTCAGGAGAGCCAGTTCTCAGTGATAGTCTTTACTGTAGAGATTAACAAAGGTACTCCAAGAAGAAGAGGTTTAAGGGTCTGCTGGAAGAACAGTTGACCCGACTGAAGGTATTAGGTGAAAAGGTATGGATAATAGCATAAGGAATAAGGATGCCTGGGAGTGAAATCAAAGGTGTGGATGGCATGGAATCAGGAATCAGCTAGGAGGTGGAGATCCCACAATGAATATTCTGGACAATATCTGTGCAATTCCTAAAACTAGCAATGACTGTTGGGAAGTAGGAGTTGAGTAACTTGGTCATCAGAGTCATTGATGAAATAAGAGGCAGAAGAAGGTAAAATGGATGATGTCCATAGCTGAATGGGTTATCTTGCAATTCCTGGTAGCTGTAGAAGTGATGCTAATTATGAAGTCTGAGATAACAGAAGGATTTAAGTCATTTCCATGTATAAGGATAGCCAATGAGGCATACAGGGAAGTCATGGTGAGCGGATAGACAGGGATCAAAGTGTATATCCAATATAGACAAAGGAGACTTTTTATTGTACAGGCGAATGAAATTCCATGAATGATTGCTAAGAACTTAATGGGCAGTGTGAGACTTCTATGATAAAGTAATAGTCTATGGGGCATGTGAGCCAAGGAATTTTTTATGGTTTAGTATTACTCCAGAGTAATGAATAAATGATCAAATGAGTAGTGGAAGGGTACTGTTAGAAGGTCTGGAGTAGAAGTAGTGGATGGATTGTTTGGAAAAGCAGATGACTGGTTAGGAGTACTGGTCAGAAATAGGATACGAGGCCCAAAAGAGCCACAACAAACAGTAAAATGCCCTGAACCAGCAAGGCGAAGATGAGAAGGCAGCCATTCAAAAGAGAAGGAAGTCCAGAGTGGATCCTGAGGAACAGAGGGAATAAGCAGAGGAAGCACTGAGCTAGGCGAAACCAGATGACATCCAGAGCAGGAAGTAACAGGACGAGGTCTGGTCCATGGTGAACAGCAGCAAATTGCAGGAAAACTGAAGCACAGCATTGGATGATGCTCCATGGAAGGCCAAAGAGCCAAGCCAAACACCATGAACAACAGGGGTCACACATCTGATGAAGGCTGGAAGTGACTGGAGAAAATGATGTAAGGTGCTTGAGCGATGAAGGATAAGGTTCCAAATCTGCAAAGAAAACAAATGTTGTACAATGACTGAACTGGTAACCTGCAGCAAAGAAGTCCATGAAGCAGTTGACCTGGACTGAGAGAGGGAGTGAACCAGCCTGTAGGATCTGATGATGAAGGAAAGGAGGTCAAAGGGGCCAGAAAATGAAGGTCAATGGAAGAGTGGGATGACGAGGGAAGTCAGTCAATGCAGAAGGGTCCCGTGATTGAAGGAGGCAAACTGGTAGGATGGAGGTAACAAGTCAAAGAAGTTCAGGTTCCACAGTCTAAGTAGCAGCAGAAGGGAGAGGTCCAGGTCCAGAAGGGTCGAGGCATCAGGTAGCAGGTGGAGAAACCCATGTAAAGCAGCATAATGGAAGGAGATGCATCCTGAAGGGACGTCCGAGGCAAGATGATCCAGACTAGATTCTACTAGTCAACATAGAACAATGCGAAAACTTGAGTGAAGAAGGTCTATTCCAAAATAGAAATGTCAATCCGGATACGTGTAGATGCAAATAGTGGAGACAGTCCATGTAAAGTCAGGCTCCAGGCCATGGAAGTCTCTGATAAGCAAATGATCTGGACTGCAGGCAAGATATGATGGAGAAGCAAGTTGGGCAAAGTCCTGGTCCTGAAGGGAGCAGCAGACTGATAGGCTGAGGACATAGACGATGAAGAAGTAGATTGAATTTTCTGGCAACCATCAGGGACGGCAGAGATGGATGGTGGTGATCTGAAGCAGCAGAGGTAGAATGATGAGGGCACGCAGAGTGCGGGTGTTCCATTTCTAAAGAGAAGTGGCAACTGATATGAGGTAGAGAAGGCAAGGTATAAGTCTGTAGATTAAGGACAGAGCTCACATCCTTGGTAGTTGTGGTGAGCTAACCTACACTTGATGCTGCAAAGCAGAGTTAGGAACAGAGGATGTCAAGTTGGTAAGTAGGAGATAGCTCCATTCCTGAAGGGAAGCGGCAACTGGTATGAGGTAAAGAAGGTATGGTATAACTCATTAGAATGTAGACATGGCTCCCATCCCTGGTAGTCATGGCGATCTAACCTTCACTCGATGCTATCCAGCAGAGTTAGGGACAGAGAATGTCGGCAGGTAAGTAGCAGAAGGTAGTGACTGAAACGGAATCCCATACCAGGTAGACCGGGGAAGCCTACCTTTGCTCAGCACCTCAGAAGGCACCAGTTAGGGATAGAGTCCGGAGTACTGCTGGTATGGGTTGTCAAAGTGAAAAACACTGCTGAAGAGAAAGTAGGTGTAGGAGGTGAACAGAGATAGAATGAGGACTCAGTACTGGCTAGGCAGGAGATAGGATAATGATAAGGATAGAAAAGGCGGTGACAACAGAAAGGTAAGGGAGAGGTGAGGAGCATGGCAGTAATGAGGGAAAACAAGGGGAAACAGAATGAAGCAACTGCGATCATAAGAAACAGAGAAGGAGTCAGAGGGGAAGTAGAGTCAGTGGAGCGGGATTCATGTCAAAGGTTGTACGAGTTCGAGGGACAAGCCCATAATTGAACTCGCCATCATTAAATTAATGATGGTAATGAAATTTCTTATCACCCATAAACAAATCAAGTTCATTTTTGAAAAGGTCCATGTTTTGATTCAATACCACATATGCTAGAAGAGAATTCCACATATGTGGCACTCTTTGAGTTACAAATTGTCTCCTTCATTGAGTTTTACAGGTTTCAACATATAATCTTAGGTTATATGACCTAGTACTTTTAATTGGTGATTGTTTCATTAAACAATTTGTTTCTAAAAACAGTTCATCACCACAAGCCTTATAGGCCCAACACATATCACCCCTAGTAAACCTATATTTCTTTGAGAAGAGTCCTAAGTTCCTAAGCCTATACTCATATCCTAGGTGTGCTACCTTAGATACAGATTTAGTCATCCTACGCTGTACAGATTCATAAGTTTTCAAATCATTAATGGCAGTGGGGAGCAAAAAGGGGCGCAGTATTCCAGATGTGTTCTAACCAAAGTAGTATACAGGGCTACCAGAACCTCAGCTTCTCGACTTTTTATATGCTTTAGAATACATCTGAGTATGCCATGACATTTTTTTGCAGTAATGTTGATATGGTGATTAAATTTCAGGTCACTAGTGACGGTCACACCTAGGTCTTTTTCTGAAGTGGTTACTTCAAGTTTGGTATTATCTATATAGTAATTTGCCAGTCGATTATTGGTCCCAAGATGCATCACTTTGCACTTCGCAATATTATAAATTAATTTATGTTCAGTGGCCCAAGAATAAAGATTATTTAAATTATCCTCAAGTGATCAATGGAAGTAAGGTTGTTAACAATGCCTCCAAGCTTACTATCGTCAGCATATTTTTGTAACCGAACACCATTTGTTGCTTGCATGCTTGAGATCATAATGTTAAATAATATCGGTCCAAGCACCAACCCTTGTGGGACTCCACTGCTAACAATACCCCAATCAGATTTGCATCCTCTTAAAACAACTCTCTGTCTCCTATTGTCCAGCCAGGAATGTATCTATTGTATAATCAAAGGATGTATTAATAGTTTTTGAAGCTGTTCTAGGAGTAACTTATGGGATAAGGTATTGAAGGCTTTTTCTTAATCTAAATAAATAACATCAACTGGGAGACCCTCATCTAATGCCATGCTAACTGGTTCAAAAAAGCTGACTAAGTTGCTCATACATGATCTTCCCTGCATAAAACCGTGTTGAGTTATATCAAGGTTTCCTGTTTTTTGAAGATGTTCAATGATTTTATGCTGTAACAATCTTTCCATAAGTTTACCAATACCAAGAAGTCAGGCTAATGGGCCTATAATTGCTAAGATTATTTTAAGGATCTTTTTTATAGATAGGGGTAAAATTTTCCATTTTCCAATCATCCAAAACAGTACCTTCTTTTAAAGATGTACTGAAAAGAAGAGTTAGTATGCTAACTAGTTCTGTACTGAGATTCTTTATAAAGATGGATGGAATACCATCATAACCAGCAGAGGAGGTAGGTTTAGTGTTATTTATAACTCTATGAGTATCACTTTCAGTAAAGTAGATCATAGGGCAAGCAGTAGGTAGATTATTCATACTGAAGTTCTCTTTATTTTTGAAAATACTAACAAAGTATTTATTAAATTCATCTGCCATTTGTTTACCATCCATAATTAATTTGTCTTGGATTAGGAGTGGTCCTGCTCCAATCTTACTTCCTCTCAGAGAAACAATATAACTATAAAACTGTTTTTTATTGCTTCTACAATCTCCTGCTAGTTTAAGTTCTAAGTCTCTTTTTGCCTGCCTTATCAATGTTTTGGTAGTCTTTGAAATATGTTTAAACTTCAACCATGCTTCATGTATGGATTGTTTTTTATAATGATTAAAAGTGTTTTTCTTTTTCTTAATACTTTTTTTAATATTACTGTTCCACCAAACAGGTACTCTCTGTTTTTGATCATTATATTTAGCCCTTTTGGGAACCCAAGTCTTTATGCAATGGTCAAATTTCTGTTTAATAATATTCCACATCTCACAGTAATCTAAGCCTTTAAGATATTTTTGCCAATTCCATTGCCTTAGGTATTGCTTAATAAGCTTATAATTGGCTTTATAGAAATTAGCTACTTTGGTATTACCAGCTGTGTATGTCTTAGTTGTAAAGAATCCCCAACTAAGAACAAAATGATCACTATCACCCAGAGGTTCTTGTATTGTTGGTGTGGAATCAAAATGTTTAATATTGGTGATTATAAGATTAAGTATATTATCCTTCCTAGTCGGTTCGTCTATTATGTGTTCAAGATCATTTTGCATAATAAATTGAATTCACCTATTCTCGTTTCTATTATGGGCACTAAGAGTTGGCCAGTTTATACTTAGAAGATTAAAATCTCCAAACAGAATAAAATCTGTATTAATGACAATTTCATCCAATGCTGAAAAGAAGGCATAATTTTCTTCTACATCTAAGCCTGGCACACAATATCCTACCCCTATTGTTAGTGGATTAGGCAGAGAACTGATCTGTACCACAATTAGTTCACTGTTTGCACGATTATTATTTATTTACAATATTGGAGAATATTTTTAATGTAAAGGGCCACACCTCCCACCTCTTTTGGAGTGGTGATTTTTAAGCACTACAGAGTAGCCAGGTATACCAGTAGCCCAGTCTCCATCAGCAAACCAGGTCTCAGTCACAGCGCAGATATCAATCTCATTTTTAATAAGTCAATAAGTTAATTCCCCTAACTTATTATTCAGACTCCTAGCATTTACTAATAAGGTATTTATTTTTATTGGACAAGGAGTTTTAGTTATTATCTCTTCAGAACCTATCATATTTAATGGGGACTGAAAAGAGAGGATAGTATCACTATTGTTACAATTGGTCACAATATCCTTACATGGTGTAGATAAGTGAGGCGAAGATACTCCCCCCCGGGCCTAGTTTAAATTTGAGGAAATTAAGTCATTTAATTTATTAGCTATTATAGCTGTTACTTTTCTACTAGGGTGTAAACCATCCCAACAAATCAGTTTTCTATTTTCAATAAATTCTTCCCAATAGGTAATGCATCCAAAGTTTTACTTGAGGCTCCATTTCCTTAAACAATTATTTATGTTTCTAATCTTGTTATTTAAGTAATTATTGGGTACAAAGACTGGGATTATTTCTGAAATAGCAAAGTCACAATCCCTATCCATTATGGTGTTTACCAGCCCCACAAACTCTTCTTTAATAATCTGCTCACTTTGTCTATGGATATTATTTATACCAGCATAGATAATGACATGTGGTCTGTGACCTGCAGTTTTTAAAATATCCTTGGACATTCTATTAATGTCCTTCATGTTAGCACTATGAAAGCTAGACAGGATTCTGTTGGCTTATCTTGATCACATATTTTCCGATCAAGATGTTTAATCGTCGAGTCACCAAGAAGAAAGACTTGTTTAGGTTCAGGCTCTGATGTTATATCAGTTTTGATATCCATAAGATTGGTGATAGTTTGATCTGTAGTTTCATGAGGGGAGTTAGATAGTACTAGGGGCACTGGATTAGAGAGAGTGGAAGGGGGTAAAGTATGTTCTGTTTGGTCACTTAATAAACCAAAATGGTTACTTACCCTAACCTCATAATCATTTGCTCTCCTACCATTCTTAGCCATTTTAGAACTTCTTACCTCATACCATTCATTATCAGCATGATCAACATCAACCGTTTCCCTGGTGTGCTTTCTATCAATAGTAACATTGGCATGTATAGCAGAACCAACATGGGGGGGGGATTCATCTGCTCCAGGAATACTTTTTATGTCTGATATTGTTATTAAGGGACTATGAGTGCTATGTATAGATGCTAATACAGGACCATTAAAAGAGCTACTATCATATTTACTAAGATTTATTACATTATTCTGGTAGGCAGTATTAATTCTAGCAGCCATTTGCTGCTGACTATCCTCTAAATGAATAAGTCTTGCATTAAATTAATCTCCTGTTTCATATCTTTATTTTCAGTACATTTGGTACAGATAAAAGTAGTGTCTTGCAACACTTTAGAGTCAAAGCAATACATGTGACATGAACTACACTTAATGCCCACTTCTCCATCTGTTTTTATTTATGTATGATTCATCATGTGATTGAGTGCTTGTGACATTACCACACTAGATAAAATTGATAGTTCACGCTGTTAACTAGGGTATTAGTGTACACAGAAGTTATATGAGAAACCCAGTATCCACATACACCTATGAACTTTCTATAGATCACAGTACCCTCAATCAATGTTATGTGAGGCCTACCTTATGATCTGCTACACATGGATACCTTTAAACCTGATAAAGCACTCAAAACACATGCTAAACATGCATGTCTTCACATGCGGCTTTGGGCCATGAACAGTGAGGAACAAAACATCATGAACAGGAACATTGCGGCAAGAACATCACCGACAGCAACAGCGCAGGTACTACAGAAAGCAGTCGGGAATATCACAGCGATGCAGACCATATGGGCAAACAGCGACTGCTGAAACAAGGGCGTAAAACACAGCACACGCACAAATGCCGCTGGTACAACCAACGGGGCCTGGAACACTGCAGAGGATGCAGACCGCAGGAGCAATCGACGAATGCCCAAACAATGGTGGACAAATCAACATATGCGTGACATGTTGCTGCACAACATGAGGCAGGGAACAACAGTGTCAGGCAGAACACTTCGGGGGCAGCAATGACCTCAGTACACACAAGGTCACCCACACAGTAGGGGGCACCAGCGCCCACGTACAGCACAGGGTGGCTGAACTAGGTACGGCAACAGGGGTCGGGCACCCCAGTGGGAGTCCAGCATGCCCCCCCTGAATGCCACCATGCATGGATGCACATGGGGAGAAGGTCCCAGATAGCAACCCCCACAATGTCCATGGAGCACTGAGGACAGGTGTGCTAACTGGTGGACCTCTAGTTGCCACAGGACCTCCATGCAATGGCGTGGTGGCCAGATGCAGCTGCAACCCAGTACAATGTGCACACCCCACAGAACATATAACAATGTGTCAGGAGGGGGATACAGCCATAACACTGTGGTGAGCATGCGCCCTCAGGTGATCACGTCCAGCCATGATGCACATGGGCATACCCATGGGGGACAGCATGGCTCAGATGAGCCACAGGCGGACAAGAGGCATCGGGCAGTGAAGGTGGACACTGCCACCCACGCAGGCATATACATATAGGATTCCCACAGACACACATGGCCATGGGATGTGTAGGGGCCACATACAGTGCCGGCATGCCCGTATGAATATGGGCTGCAGGGGCCCGAACAAATGCCAGCCTGCTGGAGCCCAGGGACAACATGTGGCCAGTGTATACCCCAGTGGCTGAGCCACAACTGATGTACCACCAGCTGTGGGGACCACGTTGCACACAGTGCCCGATGACAGTGCCAGGGGTCCATGCCAACACAAGACACACAGTGTCCCCACCAGCAGACACCAGGCATGACCAACACAACATCCTTGGCTATGGTACACATATGCCACCAATCCACAGCCAAGCAGTGCACAGGACAGTGACCTGTGTAACATGCAGCCCCTGCATGACACAGTCATAGACATACACTGCATGGAGCACACACCCCTGGGTTGGTACACCGGTCCTGCACATGGCATTGTCATGGCACCACTTCAGACACCACATGCACCCACAGTGGCAGTGAACACCTCACACTGCACCATGGCCTGCATGCAGACATCCACACCACCTGGTGCATACCCCCCCAGTGGTGCACAACCCCCATGGTAACAGATACACTGCCCCCAGCACAGACAGCAGAGGAGCCCAACACCTGCACAGCCATCCCCCCGTGACTGAGTGACACCCCACAGCAGCACAGTCCCCCTCCATGACAGAGCATCAACCCTAGTACAGGACAGTACCCCCACCCTGACAGTGCATCAACTCATATCAGCACAGTACCCCCTCATCTGCAAGGCAATACCCTGATAACAGCACAGTAGCCCCACCCTGACAGTGCATCAACCCATATCAGCACAGTACTCCCCATCTGCAGGGCAATACCCTGATAACAGCACAGTACCCCCACCCTGACAGTGCATCAACCCATATCGGCACAGTACCTCCCCATCTGCAGGGCAATACCCTGATAACAGCACAGTACCCCCACCCTGACAGTGTATCAACCCATATCGGCACAATACCCCCCCATCTGCAGGGCAATTCCCTGATAACAGCACAGTACCCCCACCCTGACAGTGCATCAACCCATATCAGCACAGTATCCCCCACAGGTGTGTGCGATAGCACACTGTACAGGTGGTCAGCAGTCACTGACACCCTCATATGGCACGGTGGTGGTCAGTCTATGCCTAGCAGCCGCTGCCACTGGCATGGTCCTGGTCAGACCTGCAGCTGGAAGTTATGAGCAGTGCCGTGCAGATAGTCATACATGGGCCTGGTACCGTACTCCCCAACAGTGTGCTGTATGCGGTCCATCGAGTCCCTGAACCACTTCCTGGATGGTGGTGCACAGCGCCCAATGATGCATTGCTCGATCTTCGGCCCATTGA
This sequence comes from Neoceratodus forsteri, assembly GCA_016271365.2. NCBI lineage: Eukaryota > Metazoa > Chordata > Ceratodontiformes > Ceratodontidae > Neoceratodus > Neoceratodus forsteri. The sequence goes on along the minus strand of CM057458.1, from coordinate 781,293,812 downwards.
GTCATTGCTCCGACTTTAGGGCATCAATGAACTTCCACAGACTGGGGTGGCATGCACCTATTAGTGTGCTGAAGACACGGTGCCACCTTTCTACAGAGTTGTTGGCATGGGTACTGCCAGTCCTGGCTGCATCATAACAGCTCCACAGGTTGACGGGGAACAGGGTGCACCTGTGGACACCACCACGGATGGGCTGCCCCACCCATGTATCCTCGAAGTAGTCTACTATTGGTGCCAGCAGCTCATCATGTGTGATGTAGAATTTGAATGACCTGAGAACCTCAAAGACGGTGGACGCCTCCCCTAGGAGGATGAAGGCAAGGGCAGGCAGCAGGCAGACATGAAGTGCAAAGTCCTCGTTCTCTGTGTAGTGGTGCACAGCCTCTGGAACCTCCTGGACCTTCCTCCACAGTGTCTGACGCAGGTGGAAGAAGCAGCCATGCTGACTGGCATCTGGGAATACAGTGGCAAAGGACTTTATTGCAGCCTGCTCCAATTCTGTGATTATCACAGATGGCTTGAGGTCCTCTCGGAGCTCCCTCACTGCGGTGAACACACTAGTGTACATCACCCCTGTCTTCTTTAGCAGCAGGAGGTACACAGTGGGTATTACGGTGCAGTATTGCTCTCCATGTATGGTGTATAGATGTGCAAAGTGTGGTGGTGCTGTCTTGAATGTGCCATCTGCATACCATGTATGGCACTGTGACAGCAGCTGTAGGTTCCTGTCCGTGGTGTATATCAGTATTCAGGATGAACCACCACTGTCATGGAGCAGGAACTGGGCTCCATCATGTGTCACTGTGAACACGTCTGGGATGGCGAGGCCCTCTAGTGAGGTTGGCAGGGGTGGTGGCTGGCTAGCAGCTATACGTGCATGGTGGACACTCCTTTTCAGGAGGTGTATGCTGGGAAGTCTACTGGATACAGTGGTGGTTATGTTGCTACTGCATGCTGCCACCACCTGGTGGGGTGTCTCCATCATTTGTAGGGCCCTCTGCTTTATGTCTGCAATGGCCTCCCAGACACCTATGGCCCCACGTCGGGGACATGATTGCAGCTTTTCACCACCCTGATGACCTCCTCATGGTGTGGACGTGCCCAGGGCATTTCATCCTGTAATGCTCCGAGCATTTCCAATATGTTTTATCCACCAGGTTCTGCTCCTTGTAGTACAGGTAGCCCTCATGTTGAAGTAGGGTCTTCCCCCTTTTGGCTGGTCACAAAGTGCAGTGGCATGGTTTTGTGGACCGCTCACATGCCTCCCACACAGTGTTTGTCCTCTGCATAATACTCCTATGCACCTTAGCATGGTCTGTGTGCTGTGCTGCCTTATGGGAGTGCCACTAGGTGTGGGAGTGACAGCACCTGCCCTGGTGGCACACACCCAGCTCACAGGTGTGTCCTGTTAGCCCTATATCCATGCTGCGGTGCCATGCCCCACCCCCTGTGTATCCTGCTGTCTGTCAGCATTGTGTGTTTCACTCACCTGGGTTGGTGCGGGAGCATTTCACATGCCGTGGTGTTCCCCCTGTGTGGGCCTCAACCCTTTCTGTTATGTGTGGTGCATTGCTGAGTGCAGGTGTCCTGTCCTGGGAGTCACTTCCTGTCCTGGGAGTCACCTCCTGCCCCTTTGCCCCTCTCTCCACATGCTGCATGCCCCTTATGTGACTGTATCTGCCTTGTAGCCCTGGGGTGGCATTTGGATTATCGTACTCCATGTATGGTCTGGCTCCTTACCGGTCAGCACTGTGGCTTGCTTGCCCCCCCTCTCAGGGTCCATTCACCATGCTGTGCTCCTTCTGCCTCCCTCTGTGCTCCGGGTGCATTTAATCCATGGCGCCTGTGTTGTTGTCCATCTTGCCAGCCCCATTGTGCTGCCCTGCTGTGTGCCTCATGGTTTTGCCGGTGCTGGGTGTCCCTCTTTGTGTGGTTCCTTGTGCACACCTCCATTGCTGCTGCTGTATTGAGCCGCTTTGCTTGTAGGTCAGCGGCATTTGTGCTCAGCATTGTTGGGTCCACCATGATGTTCTTGTTCGCGGCATTACTTCCATGTTGTTCTGCCCGTGTTGTTTCCTCTGCGATGTTTGTGGCGTGAAACTCACGTGCGACATTGCGCGCTCACTCTGCTCATGCTCGCTTTGCTCACAGAGGGCAGCAAGATATAGTGTTCTCATGACCCAGAAGTACCTCCCAAGGGTCATGAGGTAAAGTGCTCAAAGTGAAGCCCAAATAGGTGTATACTGTAGCCCTGCACTCCTAATAAGCACCAGGGAAGCACAATCAGATGTTCCATAAGTATGTTCTCTCCCGCTTACCCTCATTCACTCTTGAAGCGCACGACATGCACTATAGGTTAGGTTGGGTATGCCCTGTTCTTGCATTCTGAATCGGGCAGTGAAGTTGAACAGCAGGGACAAAGGTGAGGAGCATCCAGGAGTATGAAATGGGTAAGAAAAGACAATTTGCACAGAGAGAAAAAGGTGGAGCCAAAGGACACAGGCATTTCACGCTATGTTCTTATGCCAAGGCTTATAGAAAGACTTACCTAGCTGAACAGATGACCCCACCACCATAAAAATGCATGTGGTGGTGTCAGAGCAGAGTTCTAGCTGCTGCTGCAGTGCATAAACTGTAAGGTTACGTAGATGACTAATCCTGTAAGACACACTTACTAGTGAGCAACAGCAGTGAGAAATAAATTCATAAGACATGGGAGGCTACTATAAGCTACGAATGGGAATTCATCATAGTGATGCATCAAATTGTAGTTGTTACAATAAGGTACTGGGATCCAGTCCTGCAGTAGAAACACTGAGATATGGCATAAGTCTTATGACTTGGAAGTGGCAAGGTTGTAGTCAGGCATGGTATATTTGGTAGGCCAATTTTTTATAGTATCCTTGAATGTGAAGCACCTTGGTAAGTCCGCCCCCTCAGCTCCCCACTTAAGCTACATATAACAATCCAATTCTATTCAGCAGGATTTGCTGCGTATGAGAAACTTACTGTAAGTAGTGTGGAGCAAAACCTCTGGCTTCCACATGCATCACTTCCCCCACAGTTGCCGCACAGAGTAGAGGATGAGGGGTTTGCAGTAGTAAGAGAGAAACAGCATACTGCTGTGGAGATGGTGAACAATAGTGAGCAGTTGCTGATAGATCGATGTTGTGTAGTGGGGCAATGCCACCGAGATGGGAGGTTGTAGATATGAAGGGTGAGTGTGGAGAGCTGAAGAGGTGGGGGGTGTAGGGAGAACTGGAGGGTGAATGGACAGGCGTGGCTACTGATGGGACCCAGGGAGGATGGGGACTGCAGGGAAGGAATACGGGTGCCTGGAAGCTGGGCAGAATGGCAGGGAGAAGCACAAAAGGAAAATGGGAGCAGGGGGAAAGCCCCAGCACAGCCAGGGAAAAAGGGGAGCAGAGAACAGGAGCTGGCAAGGCCGCAGAGCTGGAGACAAAGACAGGAACAGGGAGGGAGGGACAAACGCCAAGGAAAACAAAAACAAGCAGGGGTGGAACAGAGAAAGGGGAAGGAAGGAACAGAAAACACAACCAGAGAAGCAGCAAAGCACAAGGAGGCACAGCCACAAAAGCCCCGCAGGGAGCCTGGGAAAAAAAACATTCCCTAAGTAAGGGAGTTGTGTTAGAGGAGGGCTTATGTGGAGCTTGTGGGAGGAGCTATTTCCCACATTGAACCTTGGCAAGCCCTCTCATTTTAGTATGGCCTGCACACTTCTGCACAGATACTTTGTTAGGTCCACCACACCTTTAACCAAACCTGCTCACAGAATCAAAGTGGAAAATGCCCCTAAGAATTTACTGAACTACTGCATTATAGAAGATGTGATTACAGGCCAGGCTGGCAATAAAATGCACAAACATGAGGTGCCAAAATATAGCCAAAACAGACCAAGGCCTCACAAAGTAATTATTGTAGGTAGTTAGAAATAGGTTGTTGATTGAGCAAAATTTAGATGTGCCATCAGACAGGAGGATACATTCATAGACAGTGACAAGATGAACTCTATATCTGGATATATTGAGTCATATCACAAACATCCAGAGCAAATGAATGTGGATTTTCAGTAATGTCTCTCCATATCATGCCTGAAAATAGGCAATCTTTGCATAGCACACTTACCTGGTTCACAAAAAGTAAATAAATAAATAATTTATCCGGACATATCTGGATATTCTGCATCAAGTTACTGGGTACCTCTGTAGGTCTGCTACCTAAGAGACTTCATTTGTATTCTCTGTGGCTTCAGTTGGAAGTGTTGTTTGGAGCTCACCTCCCCAGAAATTATATCTGTTGGTACTCCATCGTTCATCACCACCAGGCATGCAATCTATAACTTCAAAGGGTACACACATAATTTTGGGAAGCTTCCTTAAGGGATTAAGGATTATCTGGTAACTCAGAGTAAGGGTGACAGAAATAGGCCTTTTTCAAGTTCAGTTTGGCTTTCAGTTGAGCCTCATGAATTATTTCTGTGTCAGGAATTCAACCTTACAAATGCAGACATCAGGTCAATAATTAGAACTGGGCAAAGCATTTTTCAAATGGGGGTAAAAAAAATTAATGTTTATGACTCTGTCTTCCTTGTGGCAGGTGGTGTTGACAAGCCTCTAATGTGGATTGCTGTATTTGTGGTACTGTGAGACAGTCTGCAATCCACTGTGACCACTGTGCCCAGTAATGACCTACAGTAATAATTAATATTTATGGCTTATACTCCCTGTAGTCTCTGTTTTACCTCCATGTCAATTACTATGTTTTCCCCAACCCCATATATTCCAAAACTGTATGATAGTACTACTCTGCAAAAATAATGTGTCAAGAAATTTTAGAAACAAGTGGGAATAAATTACATTTAGGTCAGTGTATTACTCTTCACAATATATACTTATATTTTTTTTTACCATGAATGGATAACAGTTTGTTTTACTTCTTTTTCTATTTTAAACTTATTTTTGTTACATTTAATTGGACACAGCTGCTGACCACTGCCAGTAAATGTTGTAGTCAACTGTTAAAATAAGAAGTATGTGGTTGTGCATGGTCACGTATCCTGTCATGTTCGCAGTAGGGTCTTACTTAACTCATGAAGACTCTAAGTGAGTGACATACAGATACATAATCATATTGAGCTATTTGGTGGTGAACATTTCAAAACTGAAGTCTCAGCCGGAGGGTTTGGGGGGTATTGTGAGTCAGAGTGTTCATTGTGCTGCTGCTGGGAGTGGTGCACCTGACTGTGGTGCCAGTGCCATGAGATTCTGGGGATACATTGTACCAGGAGGAGTAGGAGTGGAATGGTACTAGTAGATGGCACTTGTTAAACACATAAATAATTGAACGGATAGTGAAACTTGATCAATGGTAAGTTGAGTTTGAGACAGGCTAAGACAGTGGTGTCCAACCTCTTTGGGGGCAGGAGCAACATTTTAATTTCTGTGGCAAGGCAAGAGCAACAACCACACGTGGACCATGATGGTCCCCATATGCACCACACACACAATGTCCTATAATTACCATAATTATATACACATATATATGTATGCACATATATTTATATATATATATGTGTGTATAGATATATATATATATATATATATATATATATATATATATATATATATATATATATATATATATTTTTTTTTATAGGTTAATGGAAGCCATGACAGCAATGGGCAATAGGAAAGTCTGCCAAATAAAAAAAAAAATAGATAAGCTTTTTAACATTCAACTTATGCCATAATATTCTGATAAACAGCCTGATTAAATGTGCCCCCCTCTTTCTTTCTTTCTTAGCATTACATTTAATATAAAAAAAAAAAAAATAACTTCAACATTACATGTTATCATCAATGATGAAACTCGGAGCTGCTGCAGGGGTTTCATTCGATCAGTGGATTGAATTACTCGGTGCGGCTGTCCTCCCTCAAGAATACTCACTGGAGAGGGAAACAGACAGTTTTCAGCACCAGAGACTACAACAATCACCAATCAGAGGAGTGTTCCCTCCTGGCATCAAATTCAAACTAGCTGCACCACTCTTGCTCCTGGTACCCTTCCCCTGCGTTGAACTAGGCGTGGCTATCCTCCCCCAAGAAAGCTCACCATAGAGGGAAATGGATGATTTGTAGTCAATTTGTGGTGTAAGGCTGCGGTTTGTGCATAGAGAATCACTCCTGCTAATTACAGCACAGAAGCAGTATTTTTTTCTCGAGCCTTCGTGAGCAACATAAAATGGCTTGGCGAGCCACATATTGCTTGTGAGTTCACATTGGACAGCCCTGGACTAAGAATTAAATATACTCAGGCTCTAGCCTTGAGAGAAGCAATATTCCCTCTGCACAGAAACATCTTTCAGAAATGACTGATGTTGAATGTCAGACAAGAAATGACTGCAAATGATCACTTTAGCCAGTGGAGGCTAAATTTCTTGGCTGTCTTTCCAGAATTGTATTGGAACAGAATTTCTGCTAAACAATGGATCTGTTATAGTAGATAAGCCTGCAACATGAACTCTGGTAACACCTCCCAATCTTCCTCAAAAATGTCTGAGCGACACTGGCATATCCAAAAGCTTCCAAATGACTTTCTTTTTGTCTCAGGATCATAACTATCCAAGATACCAATGTCATTCTCATGCCTGACACTCTGTCCACCAGCAGACAGTGGAAGAGAAGGAACAGTACAACATGAAGGTTGTGTATGCACATTCCTGGTGGTTTCTTCAAGCTATTTCTGCTGCTCCATAATAAATGTGTGCATCAGTTTCTGTTTGATATCATACATGCAGAAATAAACGCATCTTTATATCATGAATACAGTAATGGTGCCACACAAAATTGCACCCCAGATCTAATACTGTCAAGCATGCCTGCATCTTGTGTGAGAAACATCCCTGCCACTTCTTTAAGTGAGTATTATAAAACAAGCATGGAAAATCCTGATTGGCTAGGACAAGTGCATTATAGGAGCATAATGCACTGTAAAAAAACAAATTCTGCCAACCAGGATGCAGAATAAGAAAAGAAAATTGCCAGTTTTCAGAATTTAAAAAAAATAAAACTGCTTCCATTTTTTAACCAAAAAACAAACCCTGAAACAAGTCTAACAGATTTCCTGATAACTCCATCTACCAGTAGTCAAACACTATTCATCACTTTTCCTCAATTACTTGTTTTCTTAGCATTTTCTGTATTTTCAATATTCTCTTTATTAAAAAAACAACACTGTGTTCATATACTAGCCATATACCCTCCCAACTCCCCCATGTCCATTATCACTATGGATAATCCGGTTATAATGTTTGCCCCCTCCCATTTTAGATGCTTCTCTGTTCCACAAAAGGCTGTTATACATTTTCCATTTGGACCCAACTGCACAGTTTTTTGTCTTTTCTGAGCTCACTATTTCTCAAGCTCATTCCACAAATTCCTGCTGCACTCTAGTGCACCTGTTCCCTCATAACATAGGGATCGTGATCACATTCCTGTTTCTAACCACTCCAACACAGAAGAACACTGGGACATTCATGATTCCTGTTTCTGTAGCTGGTACCATGTTGCTTGCTAGCAATCATGGATCTTCAGTATTTTCAATTGTTCTCCCACCCTTTTTAAATTAAACTCCCAACTAGCCCACAAGCCACACTGAACTTGAATTTGTAAACTGTGTGTGTGTTTTGGGAGGGGTAGAGGGCTTGGTTTGAGGGAGAGGAGATAAACTATAAATAAAAATAGTCATCATCAGGCAGTGCCCACTACTGTCACCTGCTGGCATAAGAACTATTTTATCTTTTTGTCAAGTTTTTATTAATTTTATTTTAGTGCTTTGTTAAATTTTCTTAACGTTTAAAACTTTTCAAAGATACCTGTTTTATAAGTGAAATGAGACACTCCAGGGGAGTGCATTGTATGGTGATAACTGCACTTCCCAGGTGCCAGTGGCACTCAGCATGTGGCCCAAAGCCTAAACTTCACCTCTGGGAGTACAGTTATCACAGTGCACTATACTCCCTTTGTGTCCTATTGCTTACCTGCATCCTACTGCTGCTGCTGATGTTAAGATGACAAAGATAAACTAGCAGTGTCACCTCCACACCACCATTATTGCAGTTATCAGTAACACCACAGCTACAGAATCTGCACCACCAGCCTTTCTTCATTGGGTTTCTGTTCAAGACTGCAAACAGTGGCATGAGTGGTATTCAGGTAGACTCACTGTGGGAAGAACTAAATAAAGGGCTGTTGATTGTGCACAGAAATCTTTAGTGCCCTGTTCATGTAGTCATCAAATTAGATCAAGCTTTTGCAAAATACTCCACTGCACCTGTGACAAATATCACCCACACTTCACATCTTCAGATATCACCTTTCAGTAAGCCTCTTCACCATGTAAAAGAATTCCACAATGTCTGAAAACTGTTTAATCAAGCAATGCTGAGGAACAATGTGTTCTACAGGTAATGATGAAGAATCTCAGAATGTTTTAGGGCATGATGAAAATATTTGGCAATTTCTCTATTTGTCGGTTGACAAGATTAACATAGTGTCCATACCAGAGCCAGACTTAGTGATATCTTCTCACACATGCTAGACAACTGAGCATCAGCACTGGGCTGTGTGGTGCTGCTGTCTAGGCATAATTTGGGGGCCTGAGTGCATCAGATAGTGGTTCAAGGTGGAGGAATTTGTGAGTGCCAAGGCACAGTTAGCTGTGGCAGCTGTTGCCATGTTCATTATACAAGATGGACAGGACCAGTGCTTGACTTTATATTTCAAGATGGAATATTTGTATCTTGAGTGGAGGAATCACAGTAGAACTGGATCACTTATGGAGTCTGAGCAAGAAAACAGTGTGCTTCTGGAATGCTCTGGGGGCTTCATTACCAGATGCATTTGATGACTTACTTGAAAAGCTGTTTGTAGTGGAAGTGGAACCATTGTACTTCTGGGAACTAACAAGCCATGGCTTCTTTGGTCATACTATCACCTGCAAAGCTCTAGTCCTTTTAGCCCAATGACTCTGACTGCCAGTTCTACCATGACCATACCCTTCTCCAATACCACAATTTGGAGAACTTGAGAACTTGTACTTAGTGGAAGTGGCATGCTGGAACCTTTATCTGTAGCCCTACCACCCACCCCCAATCACTTTCTCTTCTGGTTGTTTTCCTCACACTTACAATACATAACAGATAATCACACTATAATGATGCAACCACTGCTGGATGCTAACAATGATGACTCACTGTAACTTTTGATGATTTTTAGATGCCCACATATTCACTTGATGAACACATATTGGTGCATGGCTCCTGAGGTGAGAGGGAATGGATTGAGACAAGCAAGAGTGATGCCACCTGACCACACTCCACTATCATACCCTTACACCTTCCAAATGATAGACACTGAAATTCCTAGTGTCTTACTAGAGTCTACCTAGTGTCTTACCTAGTGTCTTTGGAGACAAAGACGAGCCGAGTAACTATTGTCCTGTCAGTCTTACCTCAGTGGTAGACAAGATTGTGGAAGTACTCCTAAATGAAAGGATAGTAAACTACCTTGCAGATAATGGGCTACAGGATGACAGACAGCATGGGTTCATGGAGGGAAGGTATGCCAGAAGAACATCATTGAATTCTTCGATTGGTGATGAGGGTGTGTGATTAGGGAGGGGCGGTGGACGTGGCCTATCTGCACTTGAGCAAGGCCTTTGACATCATCCTTTGCAGGAGATTGGTGAGCAAGATGGGAAGTTTAGGGGAAGGGAAGAAAATAAAGTGAGTGGAGAACTGGCTTGGTGACAGGGGTCAAAGGGTGGTGGATAATGGGGTTCATTGAAGCAGACTCTACAGCAAAACTGGAGCGCTTTATGCATTCTGAAACCGGAAGTGTCCTCTGGTCATGTGACCACCAAGTTAGGCGATGACTGGCCCCAAAGTAAAAATGTGCAGGTAGAAATTTGTTTTCCCCTGCTCCTTAAAAATAACTTTAAATATTCCCTTCTTTCTGGTGCAAACTGAAAGAGAATTTTATGTCCTGCTTGGCAACTGTATCTGTCCTCAGACTGCCCAAGAACTACAACTCCAACCACCACCACAGTGCCATTGCCTAGCAACCAGACACCTCTCCCCTCATCCATAGAGTACTTAAAATGCTATATTGCCTGGTGCACTAGAGGAACACCATTAACATTCAAATGGTGCTCTCTTCATCAGCCAAACAATCAAATTAATTAAAGCTTTACCAGAAAACTTGGTGACAGATCTGGAACTTCACCCTATGTGTTGCAGGGAGACGTATTCCTCACATCATCCAATCTCACCATGTGAAGTAATTTTTTTTTTTAAGAAAAGTGTTTTCATATAAATAAACCACCTCCATCATTGTCTTGTTATGACTCCACCATCTAACACCAGCCCAATTCTCTAAGTTAACCCTTGAACCGATCCTCTTAACACTTATACCTCCCTCCACCCCCCCATTCCTGGCAAAGTTAGTTTTCTTCTTATGATATAATTTATTATCATGTATATTAAATATATATTATCCCTGCCCAGATCTCCACCCTGACTAACAAGTACAAGCATATCCACACTCTTGACCCTCTGACATCCCTCAGCGTCCCTACACTCAGTCAAGCACCCAAGAGGCAAAGGATGCTAATGTTCAATGTTCACACTACATAATCTGTCTCACCAGCACCCCACACTTCAGAAGAGAAAACTTCTGTGATCAGCCACTGTGCCTCAAATGAATGAAAAAGTGATGTGCTCCTATAGTTAACACCGCTGTCGCTGTTACTATTGGACTGAATCACTTTTTCATTAATTATGGGAAGGGTGGCCAGCTGGCAGGAGGGGTCATCTCACCTGGTGTGTGTGGTGCCATTGAGGGGTGATTTTCATTCTTTATAGGTAGCATGGAGTGAACATCAGACATTTGTATTCTTTGCTTTTGGGGTGTTAGGATAAGTGAAGGAAGGAGGAGGGTGCCAGAGGGTTTTGTGATGGAAGTTTACTACTGGGTGAGGGTGATGGCCTAGACACTATAAATTTAATATACATGATAATAAGTTAATTAATATCATAAGACTAATACCAATCTTGCCAAAACTGGAGTTATGGATATGACAAGGAGGGGGGTCAACTTTATTGAACAGGACTGGTGGAAAGTGGGTGGAGTCACAAAAAGACAATGGGAGAGTGTGGTCTGTTTATGTGTAAGACTTTTTTTTTCCAGAAAGCTTTTTGCTCCCCTATTTCCCCAGCACCTTACTTGGCTATGGGGAGCCATGGTATTTCTGCTTTTCTCTCCATTACCTGGGACCCCAGATTGTGGTCGCACATGCGCATGGAGGTGTGCATGCATCATGTGGCTCTGGTAATGGCCCCTTCCTCCCTCCCAGCCTAATGCCAGTTTCCCCATTGGCTTGGCACTTCCACCTAGCCTCCACCAGGTGGCAGTCAAGAACCGGCAAAACCCCTCGTCTCTCCCCAGATAGGAGAGCTGCCTTGTGGCTGCCAGATGCAACTCCTTGCCTTCCCCCTCAGCTGACCCCTGGCAGCCTGAGCTCACTACTGAACCAGGGTCACTAGTGTGGCATGAAGTGTGGTATTCAGCACCTCAACCCTTAGTGCCACTGGGTCTGCTTATGTGTAACACTTTTTATACATTCTACAGAATTACATATAGTGGCATTTTGACAGTGAACCACCTACATTTCCTGACAAAGGACAATGCATAGTGACAATTTGCTCTAGCTGTATTCAAGAAACTTTGGAAAGACTTTCATAAGTGAAGTTTTCTAACTGCTATATCTTTAAACTAAGCCTCTGGTGGTGGTAGTGTTGAGAAGTTTTACCTCACTGAAAAATTGTTGCAAAGTGGCAAACTTTGCACTACACAGTGCTCTGGTACTCATAGCACAAAGATCCATTATTTTCTTTTAGTTTTGTAGACTCCAAAAATGTTCCCTTCTCACACCCTCTGGGAGAACCTCACCCCACACATTGCTCTGGCATTCACAATGCAAAGTTTCATTAATCTTTTTAGTTATATACACCCCAACAATGTTTCCTTCCTCACTCCACCCTCCTCTCCCACCCAGTCCTTCCCATTATGTATATTACTATTACCAATTCTCATAACCACTGTGGCACCCACATCAACACCACCCTCCTCCCCATTCCAGCAAGAAACATCACTTGACTTTTCCCATCCACTTTCAGCACCCATTCCCAATCCCCCCAACAGCAACCACAGAAAAATCATAGACACACACACACACATACACCCACAGCAGCACACATCTAACCTCCACATTCCCATGTCATCACAAGACAAGAAAAATAATATCAGTTGGAAGAAAGGGACAGTGGCAGGCATAGACTATCCTATCACCACCACGGCTGGTTGCTGTCTAAATAAATGGCTGTACATGCTTATAGTAATCACCAAATTTGCATTAATTCAGATGGTGGCCAACTGAGGTGGACAGAGAAATGTCTTTGTCAGTGGCTGTCCATTTCTTTTGACTGATATCCAAAGGCTGTGTGTGGGTGTGTGTGTGTGTGTGTATACCAAAAGTAGTTTCCATTTTTTATTAAAAGCAGTTTAAATCTTAGGCTGATTTCAATTTATTGAATGACACAGTATGCAAAAAATGCACCATGATATGGAATAACTAGAAATATTTATAGTCCCTGACACCTTTAAAAAACTTAAAAAAATGTGAGATTTAGACACGATTCAGTTTATATTTCATACGTTTTCTTTTCCTTTTTTCTTTATTACTGATAGCAGGTGTATGACAGAGGAGTACTGTCCCTTAGACGTTATCAGCTCTTTCTGTTTGCCTACACCCAAGTGACCAAACATCATAATCCCCTATTTATGTCATCATAATTATCTCTACAGTAACAGACTGTAATGTCATAAACAGAATTATGTCGTCAGGTGTAGGCAAGAAGACAGAACAGATAGGGCAGCAATCCTGTTTACATCCAAATGTCTTTAGTAATAAAGAAGTAAGGGTAAGAATTGCAGAAAAATATTAAATATATGCTTAATTGTGTCTAAATATTTTTTTTTCAAAGTTGTCACAGCAGCATCAGGGGCTCTTTAAGGCTGCACAATTTATTAAAGAAATATATTCTTTGATAATACTGTGTGCTGATGTGGATTAACTCATTAGCAGCTTTAGTTGTTAAAGAATTCTTTTGATCAGCAAGTTTAGAATTGTTAATCTATTTCATTCTTATGCAGATTTTCTGCTAGTACTAGATCAGAGGTGAATTAACTTGTATTTAAATAAGCTCTTTCAAATGATAATGATTATGAATGGCCCTTGAAAGGGTAGACTAAAAGTTCAATAGATTTAAAAATCTGATTGTGATAATCCTTTAACATTTATTTCATAAAACAGAATAATTCATATTTCATGAATGTAATCAGTGGGAAGTGATATGTTATACAATTTTAGGGGAACAAAAATGTAACTACCGTGTATGCTCGCCTGTAAGTCAACCTAACATATAAATCAATCCCCCCACCTTGCCAATTTTAGTAAAATTACAGAAATTATTTTGCTACCTAAATTGAATAGTAAAATTCTGACCAACATCAGAAACAGTATCTGTCATTGTGGCCGGATGTGTGCACAAAATCAGGTTACACAAAAATCGTTTACCATTGTAAACCCTGCAGACACAGCAGTAAGTTGAGTCCCCCTTCTTGGCAGCCTAGTTTTAGCATCAAAACCTAGACTTATATGTGGGGATAGATTGTAATTCATTGCATTTTCTGCTTACATTTTTTTTTACACACTAGAAAAGTAATATGTGTGCTTAAAATCCCATCTGGTAATTTGCCATAAATCCTTTCAGTTATTGAAATGTCTCCCTTTATGGATGGCACGGAAGACACAAATTTGAAGAAATGGGCCAGGCAAGCATCAGGTATGCCACAGTACTTTCACTAAGAAAACAAACACCTAGATTGTTTTATGGAAAGCCAGTGATTGGAAGTGCTGTATGAAAAATAAATACTACATTGTAACTTAAGAAATGACAGCAGAAAAAAAGCCCAGAGCCCAAGTAACCTGCCCACCCTGCCTAGCTACTCTAAGTAGGCCTCAGTTGAATATCTCCCCTTAGCTCTGCCCACTTTTTGCTCACTATGGCCTTGTTCCTGCCCCACCCTACCTTGAATCTCTCCACCAATTTGGCCTTCACCACCTCCTCAGGCAGCTTGTTCCATTTGGCCACCTCACTTTTGGTTTTACCCATGCTTTTGGACATCTCTACAAGTCTTCTTTCTGCCAGTTTCAGTGAATATTTCATTGTTTGTGTTTGTCCTCAGAACAAATGTCTTTACAATCCACTCTATTTATCCCATTCAGGTACTTGTATGATTCTATCATGTCTTCCATTTCCATCCTAGTCTTCAGGGTGGCAATGTCAAACTCTTGATGCCTCTCCTCATACTGTACGTCCTTTCCCCCCTGCCCATCACCCTTCACAGCACTGATTCTATCTTCTTGCAGTTGTCACACTGGCATGGAGTCCAGAAGAACCTTATGCTGTTCCCATAGTGAGGTGGCACCAATGATCTGTACAGTGGAAGGATCACTTTCTGGTATTGACTGCTGATTACCATCCCTATGAACACCAGCACCTTATTTGCCTTCCTCATGACATTGTTGTAGTATGCTGCAGATCTCAGGCTTTCAAGTATTATGACCCTAAGACCATGTTTTTTTTCCGCTGTGATTTCCATTAACCCCCCCCCCCATGTGTATTGTGATCTCAGGTTTTTTTTTCCTAATGTGCATTGTACTTATTTAAAGTTCAGCTGTCAGATTTTTAATCATTTTAAACAGTCTACACAGGTCCACCCTTAATGGCCTAATCCCCTTCTCACTGTGTTCCCCTTCATGCACAAACGAACATATGGACATACAAAAAATGCCAGCAGATACAGGTCATATGATCTATTGAGTCTGCTCGAGGGTGTAGCTATCAGCCTAGTACTCTGCAGCTGCCCCCCTTCCCCCTGAATAGAAGTGACCCTCCCCCTTGCCCTATCCCATCCCCTCTTAAAACTGCCCACTGACTTTAAGGATACCACTACCTCTGGTAGTGCATTCCACCCCACCACCACCCTTTCTGTGACATAATGCCTTCTCATTTCACTCCTGAATCAAGAAAGCTATAAACCAAAGAGCTGCTGTCCTGATTTTGGAATAGGATAGTTTGTTTATCTTTGTGATAGTATAACTTTAGCTTTTAAGCACATAACAGTGTAGCTGATGTGAGTGTAACTTTATAACGAATGCAAAACATACACATGACTTGAAATAATATATTGTATTTGTTTTCATTTAATGTATTTGTTTTATACATATTGCAGCTTAAAATTTCTTACTATGGTATCCATTGTAAATGAGACTTGTGCCTCAGTTGGGATATGACCATGATCATGTTCTTTCCTCTGCTGATCAACATGAATAAATATTCTACTATTACTACTACTACTGAACCTCCCCCCCCCCAGTTCCAGACTGTGCACCATAGTGTCTCTCCTTCCCTTTAACCTAAAAATCCCCTCTGTACTAACCTTATTTATGCCCTTCATGCATTTAAAGATCTCGATCATATCCACTCTATCCCTGCTCTCCTCCAGGGAGTACATGTTGAGAACCCTCAGCCTCTCCTTGCAGGGTTTTCCCTCCATTCTGAAGATCATCCTGGTTGCTCTGCACTGAACCCCCTCCAGTACATTGATTTCTTTAGGTAGAGATGCTAGAACGGCATGCAGAATTGTAGGTTTGGTCATACCAGCAACCTTTACAGTGGCGGGATGACCTCCCCCCTACTGGAGGTGATCCCTGTGGCAATACACCTCAACATCTTATTTGCTTTGTCTGGTACCCTTCTGTACTGTGCTGAGTGGTTAATTTTGCCTTTGATTAGCACCCCAAGATCGTTTTCCTCCTCTGTAGTGGATACTTGTACCCCCCCAGCCTTTAACAATAACTTGATTTCCTGGCTCCCAAGTACATGACTTTGCAATTTTTTGTGTTGAATCCTAGCTGCAATGTATCTGACCATCGCTGAAGTTTGTCCAGTCCAACACAGCACTGATCTTTGCATCATCAGCAAAAAGGCTGATCTTATTCCTAATTCCATCCGTGATGTCAGTAATTAAGATGCCAAAAAACGCCAGACCCAGCACTGATCCCTGAGGAATCCAACTGGTTACAGCCCTTGGAGTTGAGAGTTCCCCCCTGACAACTACCCTCTGTTGCCTATCCTGCAGCCAGTACTTGACCCACTCCACCAGCATCTCTCCTGCTCCAAGGTTTCCCAGTTTACTAATCAACCTACCATGTGACATTGAGTTAAAGGCTTTGCTGAAGTCTGGATACAGGACATCCACCACATGGCCCTTATTGAGTGCCCTAGTCACCCAGTCATAAAAGTCAACTAGGCTGGTCTGGCATGATCTACCCATGACAAACCCATGCTTCCTGCTGTCCTGTAGACCATTCTCCTCCAGGAAGGCTACTAGCCTCTCCTTGATGATGGCCTCCATTATCTTCCCTATGATGGAGCTGGGGTCTGAGTGGGCTATAGTTTCCTGGTACATCCTTGGGTCCACTTTTGTGGAGGGGCACCACATGCACCATCGTCCAGTCCTAGGGAATGCAACCAGTCCCCAGAGAGGCATTGAACAAGTCTGCTGGTGGTTGTACCAGGACATCTGCCAACTCCCTCAACACCTTGTGGTGTATGCTATCCGTGCTTTATCCACCCTCAAGACCCTAAGGCCTTTCAGGTCTCTGCTCACTGGGATTATCCCATCCGTTATCTCCACTTCTCCTGTTCCAAACCCTCCCTTCCCCTGTGGCATTGGCCCCATCTTCTCCCTGGTAAATATAAAACAGAAGTACTCATTGAGCACTTCTGCCTGCTCCACTCCCTTCTCCACTGACTCACCCTTCTACCTTGATCATAACAATCTGATCCTTATAGCTTCTTTTTTCTCTTATGTACTTGAAGAAATCCATTTCCCCCCTTTGATCCCCTGTGCCAGCCTAAACTCCCTAGTTGCCTTGGCTGCCCTTACTGATTAGCTCACTTTCCTTGATTTCTTCCTGTACTCCTTATCCTCCTCCCATTTGGATATCATGTATTTTTTGAAGCAAGAACTTTTTTTCCTTTTGCGCCCTTACACTTCCCTACTTATCCAGCTTGGTCTCTTAGAACTGACCTTTTTGCTCTGGAGCTTTGAGCAAGTGTTAGTGACCTCTACTAACCCACTTTTGATAATCCCCTATTTCTGGTTAGCATCCATGTGTGGGTGGATGCTGGCAAGGTGCCCCTCCAGTAGGTCTCTTGTCCTCCCAAAGTCTGCCTACCTGAAGTTCATCACCTTTGTCCCTGTGCTGGCAGTCCCTTTACCCAAACTGAGTAAGAACCTCGCTGTGTGGTGGTCAATCCCTGCAAGGGGGTTCTCCACTCCCAATTCCTGGACATTCTCCCTTTTTGTCAGCACAAGGTCCAATATGTTACCTTCCCAGGTTGGTTCCCTTACCATCTGCACTAGGTAGCTTCCTGGAAAGCATCCAGGAGGACATGTTCCCTGATGCTCGTGGTGGCTGGGGTGCTCCACTCCACCCTGGGCATATTAAAGTCCTCCACTATCATGGTGTTGCCCTTAGCACTGACTGTCCTTATCTGCTTTCCCCAGCTCCCTATCAATTACCTCATTTTGAGATAGTGGCCTATCAACCACCCCCAACCTAACCCTCCTGCCTTTTGAGTCCTGGATTAGTAGTCATAAGGCCTTTGCCCTTCCCCCCTCCCCCTTTTCTCTGCTACATAGAATTCCTTCTTTAATATCAATTGCCACCCCTCCCCCTTCCCTTTCTCCCTGTCCTTCCAATATAGCCTGTACCCTAGGACCACCAGGTTGCAGTCATGGTATCGGGTAGCCAACGTCTCCTTGATGGCAGCTATGTACACCTCCATTTGTGCCATCAATGTCTGCAACTCTGTGGCTTTGTTCCCCAGGCTCCTCATATGCAGGGAAACTACCCTCCAGTATTTGCCTTGCCCTTCCCTGCTCATCTTGGTGTTATACACAAAGAGGCAGATCTTCCCCTGTGTGGTCACAACTAAATTGCATTGGAATATCTTAAAGTGGATGGGGAAGACTGAGCCCAGTGGTACCCCAATCATAACCTCTTTAACATGTGAGAATTCTCCTTTACCACTACCTTCAGGGTCCTCCTCCTCCTCCTCAGCAAGCTCTCCACCCATGTCACTATTTGTATCAAAAAGTATCAAAAGCCACAACACAAAACCCTCTGTGCTTCACATTGAACATGGGACGCTTCGTCTGGAGATGGGTTACAGTGCTGATCAACGTAATTTTGCACAGAAATGCTTCTTAAAGAGACATACTCACATTTGCAACCTATAAACACTCCAACGATAGCAAAGCACAGATAATACTAATTCCAGTTAATAATAATCACAAATAGTGCTCCCCATAAACATATACAAAATGTGCACAACTGGAATTAGACAGAAATGTGTGTTAAAAGCAGCATAAAATAGAAAAAGAAGAAAAAACAGGACCATCTTGAAAAGAAAATCAACCAAATAATGCATAAATGTTATATGGGTTTTACCAATTATGCGGCATGCTAACCTTTTGGGTATGATAAACCAGACACCTAAAAGTACAGCACCTAGATTAAATGATTAGTTAAAGTAAATCAAGAGTATACTGGTAATACATGTAATAAGCCTGAAGTAATGTGCCTGCATGATAGGAAATAAAGCATAAATGAAAAATAGAACATAAATAACTATTCTAAGCAAAATACCTATAATGTCAAAAAAAATTAAAAAGAAAGAATGAAGGAAAGGGGGGAAGCCAAAGGAGAAAAACCAAACCAGAAAAAAATTTAATATTACAGGCTAGAATTTGAAAGCAGATGCAGTAAAGGGGCCATACTCTAAAGAATTAATGAGTCCCAAAATGTTTAAAGATAGGGTGCCCAATTTTAGGAGGGGTTAGAATGACGCAAGGGACTTGCGTCAAAAGAGGTTGATGCAAGTGGTGATTAAAGCATCCTGTGTTTGACCCATGCACGCTGTGCCAAAGCCCCCTTGGGCCAGAGTTGCATCCAACATCCCAGTGCGCCAGGTCACAATGGGGCTTGTGCCATTGCAGGGCTGCCACATCCCCATTTATCAAATTTTCAAAGTCCACCATGGATAATGCAGGGGGCATCACTTAGACCAGCCAGTAGGTAGTCTTAGTGGCTGTGCCAAGGGGACTCTGGACAGCAGTGGTCAGTGGGGTTCAGTAAGGGTGAGGGAGGAGCCATGGTGGGTGTTAAGCAAAGCTGTCCATCACTGCTAGTAATGTGGCACCCCTGAAAAGAAAGGTTTCAAATCCTGCCGGTAGTATAATTCTCTGGTAGTGTAGCCCCCCAATCCTGATGCTTATTTCTAAGCCCTGGTGGTACAGTGACACCTTCCTGTGATCCCCTGTCTCCCCAAGGGATGGAAGTGCCATTGGTTTATCCCACCCCATTCTAGGGATCTCCTGATAAAAAAATAAAACACACTTTCTGGTGGTCTAGTGCCCCCCCCACCCTGACAGGCAGTGGTCAAGCCCCCCCCAGCCTGAGCTGCTTCTGTGACTGACACTTCCCTCCTCACACCATCATGGCCAGCCACAAAATGTGATTGCACAGACCACATAAGTGAACAGTACCCTTATGCAGTCTTTGCAAACACATTCTGTGGCTGGCCATGGTGGCATAAAGAGGGATATTCCAGTCTCAGAAGTGTCTCAGGGATCGAGGGGGGTTTTGACCACTGCCTGTCATGATGGGGAGTGTGGGGGGCAACTAGACCACCAGGTACTGACTTGCTTTGTATTCTTGTGGAAATCAGGTAGGTTGGCATGTGTGTGCAAACACGAATTGGTGGGGGAAGGGAGCGGAATGGAGCCGGACATCAGTGCAAAAAGGAGATGTAGTTTGCCATTGTTTTTCCTTTGTATTAAGTGATGCAGTTTTGTGAATGACATACATTTGCTGCAAACTGCTTTGGCAAGAAATAATTCTTCATATCATCAAATATATTTTAAATGAATATATATTAACTGTGCAAACCTTCCTACAGATTGCTCTTTACAGCAACTTTGTCCCTATACAGTATGCATGTTGGCAAGCTTTCATCATTATCGGGCTCTGTGTGTTGGGGGAAGGGAATTTTTCACCACAGCATTGTGTTTATATCAGGGATAGGTGGGGGTTGACATTCACAGTAATGGCACACGGGTGCCCTGACAGTACTGGGACAGTGCCCTATGGGTGCAGCATGCCCTGTGCCTCAGTCTTGCATTGGCTGCCCCTTCTGTGACTGAGTTCCGGGCTTGCTGCTCCTTTGTGCACCCAGGCTGGCACCTGCACACATGTCCGCAGCTACATCTGCGGACTTGCACCAGGCCCCCTATCTGTGCCCACCTTATGGCTACATGCTGAATTTAACAGCTATTCCAGAGGGTTTGGCACAAGTTGCCAATGTTCTGAAATAGCAAATTTTGTTGTTCCTGCAATTGTCTTAGATGCTGCCCCCTTTCAGCCACAAGTTGTGTCTGATGCAGATGGCTTGTACAATCGGACCCAGGGAGTGATGTGAATAGAATTATAATTTAAACTCATATAAGAATTGGCCCTAAGAGTCAAAATCCATTTAGTTTCACATGCAGTAATCTATTTTTGCATATCACCACCCCTTGAATTGATTGTAGGGGTGTGCACTCAATGAATATTATGCCCCAAATACCACAAATAATGCACTATTTGTTATTTGGATCCCAAATATTGAATAGTAGCACTATTTGTCCCTCTTTGGAAAATACTGTCAAAAAAAAGATAGAAATAGCCCCAACCATCCTCCCTAGCAGGGATTGTTTCAGTATAGGAACCCTCTTTCTCCCCACCCTCAGTTAGCACCCAAATCCCCCCTCCTTCCCCCAGCAGTACCCACCTTCTGTTAAAATGTAAGTCAATGGCTGGTTTTATAATGCAACCAAGTATCTTCATTCACAGGAAGGCAGTCAGCCATGGACTGAGGAGGGCAATTGGTATTGGTCACCTTCTCCCATTCTTCTGTGTTGCTGACTGCAGGTACAGTGGCCGGGTGGCTGCTATGAGGGTTCTGTGCTTGCATTCTTCTACAAATGATGAAGCAGTAATGAAAGTCAACTTCTGGCTGTGGGGGTGGGCTGATTGTGCCGGCCCCCCTTTGACTTACATTTTAACAGAATGTAAGTGCTGCTTGGGAGAAGGAGGGGGATTTGGGTGCTAACAGAGGGTGGGGGGATGGGGTACTTCTATATTAAAGCGATCTGTGCTAGGGAGGGTGCGGGTCTCTTTCTTGACCTTTGTTTTTTAAGCCAAATGCCAAATATCCTGCCATATTTTATTTATTTATTCAATTTTGGTAACTGGGTAGGCACACTGAGCCCCAAAAGTCCCTTTTTCAGGGGTGACCCAGGTTTAGTTACAGAGGTATACAGGTCTGGCATTTGGTTACAGAGGTATACAGGTACAACATTTAGTTACAGAGGAATACAGGTACAATATGGAAACAAGTGCAGAGCAATACAAGGAGTGTAAATGCTTGGATAAACAACGCCCACAGTGTGCCAATATTAGTTTACAGTGGATGACAATTACAGGAATATGCTGTGGTAGGAGTGTAGCAATCAGGAGGGAAGGTAATACATGTCTAGGCTAGTAGGAACTGGCCTAGGGTTGGTTCCCTCATTGACAGGAGCAGATACTAGCTTCTAGTAGGTGAGCACAAAGTCCCTTCCAGAATTTTTCAAGGGAGGGGGCATCCTGAAGGAGGGAAGGAAGCTTATTCCATAGGGCAGAGGCTGTGGTGGCAAAGGATTTACTGCTGGCAGTGGTCCAAACTCTGGGTTTAACTACAAGGTTACACCCAGTGGTTTGTATGGTAAGTGCTGAGCGCTTGGGAACCAGGAGACTGGCCAGGCTGTCAGGGGGAGTGTGGTGTAAGAGCTTGTATGCATTGCAAAGCATAGGGTACTGAAGGCGACCATCTAGGGAGGAGCATTGTAGTGCCTCAAGGGCTTTGCAGTGATGCCGTCTTTTGTGGGACTCTGACGCAAACTGAGCTACTTTGTTGTAGAGAACTTGTAGCCTACTCATATCTTGTTTAGCCAACCCCTGAAGAATTGTGGCAGCAAAGGTCAGTGTTGGAAGGAGTAGGCTGTTAACAATGGTGATTATAGACTCAGGGATGAGCTGGTCATTCAGGTGGTACAGCAGTCTCAGTTTGTGGTGTATAGCTTTGGTTACCTGGTCTAAGTAAGGTTTGAGGGTAAACCCTTGATCCAGGGTTACCCCCAGGTACTTGACGGAACTCACAACCTCAATGTGGCTACCTGAAGATGAAGTCAGAGGGAGCAAGGTACTATGGACTGCGCCTAGGTTTCTCTGACCAAATAGCATTGCCTTGGTTTTTGGGCTGTTTAAAACCAGTTTATTCTCAGTATGCCAGGACTCTAGCTTGGCAAAGTCAGCTTGGAGATGGGGTCCCAGGTCAGATGGGTTGCTGGGGGACTAATGAATACCTGGTGCCTAGATACCGAATATTAGCTGAATATTTGGAGAAAGGTATCCATGCAGCCTGATTGATAGGTATTGTACATGTTCAATGCCCATCAATTGAAAACAATTAGATTTGCTGTTGTGAAACTCTACAAAATGTGCTCCAAGTGGAATATTAGATTTATTCTAACTATAGAGCAAATCTGTTCTTGAATTCTTTCTTTCAAAGCACGAATTGTTCACCCAACATAAATCTTTGGGCATTAACAGACCACGATATAAACTACAAATGATGTCAAACAGTTAAACTGATGAACAGAAACAGATTTTTCAAGAGGGCTAGAATATCATATCGTATGCATGAGAGTGTAAAGGACTCATTAACCAGCAGTTTGTAATCCAAGATAAAGCCCAGTAATCAACCAGGTTGGATGCCACCACACCCTCTTGGCTGCTTTTGTTGTAGATGGTGTAATACAGTATATGTCGATGTTGCATGCAAGGAAATGTTTTTCTGCATCCCAGTCTTGGAAAAATCTGTTTCTGTTCATCAGTTTATTAATTGTACACCATAATTTGTGATTTATGTTTTGACCTATTTATGGCCAAAGATTTATGTTGGATATACAATTTGTGCTTTGAAAGAAAGAACATATTTACTCTATAGTTAGAGCTGAACCTAATTCTCCAGTTGGAGCACATTTTGCAGACTTCTACGAAAGCAACCCTAATTGTTTTCAATTTTATGGGCATTGAACATGTACCTTTCAAGTCACGAAGTGGTGATATTTAAAAAAAAAATATTGTAATGTGAAACCAAATGGATTTTCACTCTTAGGGACAATTCTTATTTGGGTTGAAATAATAATACTGTTAACATAACTCCCTACCTTTAACATTTCTGGGACTCATTAATTCTTTGGATTAAGACCCCCTTTACTGCATTTGCTTTCAAGTTCCAGCCTGTAATACTGTATGTCAGTTTTATTCTGCTTCTGATTTTATCCCTTGTTCTTTTTTTTCTCTTCCACTCCCCTTCCCTTTTTTCTTTTTCAGTTTTTTTTTTTACTTTATAGGTATTTTGCTTACATAGTTATTTTTGTTCTATTTTTCATTTATGCTTTATTTCCTATCATGCAGGCATATTTTTTCAGGACTATTACATGCATTAACAGTATACTCTTGATTTACTTTAACTAATGATTTATTCTAAGTGCTGTACTTTTAACTGTCTGGTTTGTCATACACAGAATGTTTAGTATGCTGCATGATTAGTAAAACCTGCATAACTTATATACATTATAATTTGGTTTTCTTTTCAAGATGGTCCTTTTTTCTATTTTTTTTTCTTTTTTATGCTGCTTTTGCCACATTCTTGTCTTTTATTCCAGTTTTGCACATTTGTATGTATTTATGGGGAGCACTATTTGTGGTTAATATTAACAGGAGTGACTATTATCTGTGTTTTGCTATTGCTGAAGTGTTTCATAGTTTCATATTTTCATAGTTACATATACAAGTTCAAGCAGCCATGAGGCCATAAATGGATTTGTCTCCTTTCAGTGGATGTAGTCCCATTTTTTATTTTGCGTATGCCAATCCAGCTCCTTTTTAAATCCTTCTGTATTGACTGCTCCCACCACCTCAGATGGTAGTGAGTTCCAGCCATTACTATTCTCTGATTGTACCGTCTTCCTCTCTTCAGTGTCCTATATTTCTCCCCAATTAACTGATGCAGGTGTAACCTGATAGCCATATCTGGTACTTTCTTCTTCCTTAATCCAGCACACTCCTCGAGAATTTCACTGTGTTGACATCTATAGGTAAAACATAGCTCACCCCTTAGGGATCTATAGGACATGGAATATAGGCCTAAGTGGAGTAATCTATCACCATACTCCATATTCTTTACTGTACTTATTCTCTTATTGAATCTCCACTCTATTCTTTCCATTTGTTTGCCACTACCTACACTTTGTGGTGCAATGAGAGGCAATCTGTATTTGAGGACAGGCCTCTCCAAGGATTTATATAATGGCAACAACACCTCCTCCTTTCTACTGTTAATATTTCTTAAAATGTTCCCCATTATTCTAGTTGCTCTTTTTACCATTTCTGCATTATGTTTGTTAAAGGTTAGAGTGTCTGATATTATTACCCCCTGTTCTTTTTTAAACTCCATGCTGGCAATTCATGTATTTTTTAATGTATAGTTACATCTCTTGTTGTTATACCTGAAGTACATAACCTTGCACTTGTCAGTATTAAAACTTAATTTATATTTGTCTGCCCAGCATTTCAATTTAGTCAGTTGTTCCTGGAAGCTGTCTATTGCTTCGGGGGTATTAAACACTGCTCCAATCTAGAAACATATAAACATAGAAGTTGATGGCAGATAAGGACCTCAAGGCCCATCCAGTCTGCCCATTTCTTTTTCTACCTTATAAATGTGCCATCGGCCTTTGCTCTGTCAGTGACCTATCTATTCATACTCATCTGTATTGCTCCCTTATGCCTATCCCATGCCTGTTTGAAGCCCTGCACTGTATTCATAGCCACCACTTCCTGAGGTAGGCAATTCCATGCATCCACCACCCTTTCTGTGAAAAAGAATTTCCTCACATTCCCCCTTAATCGGCCTCCCTCTAGTCTCATGCTGTGTCCTCTTCTCCTGCTATTTTTCTTATATTGAAACATGTTAGACTCTTTCACCTTGTTAATGCCCTTAAGGTGCTTGCATGTTTTGATCATATCACCTCTCTCCCTCCTTTGTTTAAGGGTATACATATTGAGCTCCATTAACCTGTCCTCATGTGTCTTCTGATGCAGTCCCTGCACCATTTTGGTTGCCCTTCTCTGGACTGCCTCAATTTGGTCAATGTCCTTGTGAAGGTGTGGCTTCCAAATGGGGCTTAACCAGTGTCTTGTAAAGAGGGATTATTACCTCCCTCTTATGACTTGTGATACCCCTACTAATACAGCCTAACATCCCCCTAGCCTTACCTACTGCTTTAGAGGTGTCATCTGCAAACTTACAAAGCCACGCTCCCTCTGATACTTGCATGGTGGTCAAATATAGTTTGAAAGTAGTGGTCCCAGAACCGAGCCCTGGGGCACACCACTAGTCACTCTATCCCACTCTAATAAAAACTCTTTATTTGAACCCCCGATACCTCTCACTAAGCCATGCATTTATCCATGCCCTTAACTGGCAATGAGTCCTGAGTTCTTCAGGTGTATCCATAAGAAGGCTGTGAGACACTGTGTCAAAGGCCTTGGTGTAGTCTAAATAGACTACATCTACAGGAAGGCCCTGGTCCAGGGCCTGACTGACAGTTTCAAAAAAATGGAATAAGTTGCTAACATAAGATCTACCAGGCTCAAATCCATGCTGTGAAATATCCACAACCTGTAGCTGCTGTAAGTCTCTTTCCAGCAGATCCTTAATACAACCCTCCATCATTTTTTCCAATCACCGATGTCACACTTATTGACCTGTAATTCTTGACCAATGTCTTATCCCCAGATTTAAATATTGGTGTGAGATGAGCCACTCTCCACACCACAGGCACCGTTCCCTCTCCCAAGGACCTATCAAACAGGACAGTCAGTGGTCCAATCAGTTCATCTGCCATGTTTCTCAGTAACAGTGGGTGGTATCATCAGGCCCACAGGATTTAGAAACTCTTAGTTTCCAAAGTTTTGCCTTAATTTGTAGTTCAGTGAGTATAAGTCTGGTCTGACCAGCAAGATGTTCCTTAGGCCCCACAGGTATATCTGTTAGGTCATCGGTTGCCCTAAACCCACTCAGAAAATATTTATTGAAGGCCGTGGTTATTTCATGCTTTCTAACTAATATGTTTTCATCTTCCTTTATATTGGTTATTTGATTGTTACCTTTTTTCAGACTCCCTGCATAACTAAAGAATCTTTTCTAAAAATATATTTATTTATTTATTTAACAGACTTTAGGATTACAACCTTTGAGTGAGGGTCTCATTTACAAAGGCTCCACATCAGAAAAAACAAATACAAACTCTTAATACATATAGACATAGAATGACAGCTAAAGGTTACATTTTTTTCAGTTATACAGAATTGCAGAATCAAGATCAGCTATACATTGCATTGAACGTGTTACCGAGAGCTGTATTTTACAGTTTTCAAGAGAACAAAATGTTTATTGATAGAGGGAGGGAGTAACAGGTTTGATATTTACAGCGAAGTAGAGAATTAGATGGATATCTTGTGAGTGCAGTCAAAGGATGCATTGTTAATAGGTAACGTTTGGTAGCCCTATCGGTAGGAGCTCAGTGGTGGAATGGTCCCATAAGATGATAGATAAATGATCCGGCACTAGCTGGTATATTTGCAATGCCATGAAGTGAGAATATGCTCTTTAAGGGCTGAGTTGAAAAATCCTAATTTGGAGATGGAGGAGATGTTGAAGTGGAGTTTGTTGTACCAGACTGGGGCCCTGTGTGGGAATGGCATTTGGGCTAAGGAGGTTCTAACCCTCGGGATGGTCCACACCTGTTGGTTGACAGTGTGGGTGTTCACCGGTGTGGGAGGATAGGAGAGAGGCAGAAACCCCCAAGGGGGGTAAGCCCCAGGTGTATTTTCTTTGTGAGGAGACATGTTTGATAAAATAGCCTTTCATCCAGGGTGAGAAGATTTGTCAGAGCATATAGGGTACAAGTATGGGTACACTTGTCTGCCCCAGAGATGAGTCTGCACACTTTGTTTGTGGCCAGGTGGATTTTGTTCAGGGCTGTGTGGTCAGCAGCCGAGTAGATAGTGAGCCCATAATCAACTAGGGAGAGGACTGAGGAGGTGACAACCAGATTAAGGGCTTCTGGAGGTAGGCAATCCTTGTGCTGATACAATAGGCCTATATGGACATTTATGGCTGATGTGTTAATGTGTGAATGGAAGGAGAGGCTGGAATCAAATGTAAGGCCCAGGTATGTATATGTATGGACCTGTTCTAGAGGAAGGAGAGAGTGGGAGAGGATTGTTAGCTGTGCATTCTTGGCCTTATTCTGTCCGTGGGCAAAGAGCGTGGTCTTTGTCTTTTTACATTTACCACAAGTCTTTGTTCTATGAACCAGTTTTCAATCTGGTTAAATGCGTTTTGGAGGGAGGACTGCAATACTGTGGGATCTGGATGCGAGGCAAAAAGAACCACGTCGTCTCCATAGAGTAGTAGGTTACCGGAGTAGGAATTGGGCAAAGTGATGCTGTAGATGATGAATAATAGAGGGCTGAGGATGGAGTCCTAGGGAACCCCAGAGCAGACTGGCAGGGTGGTGCTTATTACATTGAGTTAATCTTAATCCAGCTTTGGCTCTAGCCCTTCTTATTATCCTCTTACATTTTCTTGTGACCTGTACAAATTTCGTCTTCCTGATTTCCAAGGGATTTAGTTTATATTTCCTATATACCCTTTCCTTCCCTTTCCTTCTTTTTTACCAGTTTACATATACCTTTGTTGAACCATACACAAACTCAGTCTGTACTATCATATTTGACAATTTCAGGCACAAATTTCTTTATGCACTCCTGTAACTTATTATCTATCCTTCCCCAAATTCCATCTAAATCATGTTCTGTTAACTCTTTTTTCCAATCCCAGGCCTGCGAAAACTCCTTCATTCCTTGGTAATCAGCCTTCTCATAGTTTAATATTTTTGTCTTCCCCACAATTTTCTCAGTTTTCACCTTCAACATAGATCTAACCATATTATGGTCACTGTTTCCCAGGGATTGATCTATTCTCACATTCTCTATTGACTAATCCATATTACTCAGGATCAAATCCAAAATATGATTTCCCCTAGTTGGTAGGTGTACATATTGTTGTAAGCTATTTGTATGGCATATTTCCAAAAATATTTTCTCCATATTGCTTACTCCCAGGTTACTAACTCAGTCTACATTAGGTAGATTGAAGTCCCCCATCAATATATAGTTATTCTTAAGCATCACCTTCTCAGTGTAGTTACAAAATATTTCATTTTCATCCTCTGTCAAGCAGCATGAACAACAACATACACCAAGGGTGTATGTTATGTTCTTAATTTGAAAATGAATCCATAGTTGTACTGAACTTCTTGTATCTAGGCAGATTTTTTTAGGAAAGTGTGCTTTTAGGTGGCTTTCAATATACAAACCCACACCACCACCTAGTGTATTCATTCTTGATTTCTGAAAATAATCAAACCCATTAAGCCCATTCCTCCAATCATCCTCCCTACTCCAAGTTTCTGTTATACCGCATATATCTATGCTGTCTCTCAGGAGAATACATTTTAAGTCATCAAGTTTATTTCTGATACTTCTTGTGTTAACAAGCAGGGGTTTCAATTCACATGCTTTGACTGATTCAGTCCTTCTTTCCCTGGTTCTAAATTTGGCAGGCTCAGTACAAACTATACCTCCTACAAGTTCACCTCTCTCCTCTGTTATTAGTTTAAACTTTTATCAATTGTTCTCCTAAATAATCTTGCCAGTTCTTTACTTCCTTTTATACTCAGGTGTAGACTATCTCTGCTAAATAGCTCCAACTTGCCATCAAATAACTCCCATGATTTTATATACTCTATTCCTTCAATCGTGGTCTACCTTCTCGGCCAGTTGTTTACCCTTTGTGATTTCCTATTAACTACATCCCTTGCTCTTGGTACTGGTAATATTTCTGATGGTATCAAAGTTCCATTTACTTCCTTTACTAGTTTGTTTTAAGTCATATTATCTAAGTGCATTTGATCCTCCTGAGTATACCTCAAATCATTGGTTCCAATGTGAACCATAACCAATAGAGTATTCCCTGAAGGTTTCACCATCTTAGGTACTAATGATACTATATCAGCAAGTGTAGCCCCAGGTAAATATGAACTAGTAACCGTTTCCTTTAAGTTTTTAGTCATGTAAGCATCAATATATTTTATCATAGAATCTCCAACTATATATAACCTACTAATGTCCTTTGCCTCATTTATATTAACTTCCATACTCCTCTGCTGATCCTCCACGTTAGATGTAGTAATTAGACTAGGACTAGTACTTGCTATAAACACTCCATTTTCCAAACTTTGTTCATTTTCAGTACTTTGCCTCTGGCCTACTTCATCTCCCTCCAAATGTAAAAGGGGCAAAAACGAATTGGATAGGGCATGTCAAAGCTCATTGCCCTTCTCCCTTTCTTTTTTATTGTTGTATTTGCCTGCACTTCACAGTCATCATCTTGCTCGATATGATTCCTGTCATTTTTATTAGGTTGGTCAATAACTCCTTCTGGTAAACTGTTGTTTATAATACCAGATATACCAGTTTGTCTAAAGCATTTCCACTCCAGCTCCAGTCCCAGAATTTTACTTTTAGTTCCCTAATTTGAGTACATTGCTGGCAGACATAATCCAATACCCCAGAGCTCTCTTGTAGGCTAAACTTATTACACTCATTGCACTTAATGCCTACCTTACCAGTCCTTAGTGTCACAAACGGGCTATCCCTTACTGCACTCATTCTCATTATATAGGCCGGCCACTTTCAGTTTGCTGTTAATTGCAAGAACGAGTGTCCTAGAGTCGCTGCCTCTGCCTCTCACTTCCCTGCCTAAACATGCTGAAACATGTGCTAAGATGCACGTATCTCAGTGCTCGTCTCCACTTGCTCAAGCTCTCAATACTCTCTTCTGCTTCTCCTGATGTGTGCCGTGAGCCATAAGTACCCTCAGGGTCACAAGCAGACACAGGAGACTATAACCCTTAAATTACTCTTTAAACCAGCATAGTTTCACTGTTATGGGCTTACAACAGCTAAAACAAGCCCAGCTGCATCTATCCTCTAAAACACTTGTTGAGTCCAAGGCATCCCCCCGAACCTGTGTTTCCTTAGTTTCTGTGTGGAAATACAAGTCCCACACTACTTCCTGCCTCTGTCTCTAACACCTTAGCATTTACCTCGAGACAGAGACACAAGCACTAGCACCAGCAATTATCAGTAGCGAACGTATTCAGCACCAAGTCCCCCTGTCCCTCAGCTTTAGACTGACTCACAGGATAGAACCAATGCAAAATCATTTGTGATGCTCGCTTCTGCTGCTCCTTATGTGTGCCATGATCCAGCAGTACCCTCGGGGTCATGAGCAGACACAGGGGACCATAACCTTTAAATAACTCTTAAAACCAGCACAGTTTCACTGTTACGGGCTTATAACAGCTAAAACAAGCCCAGCTGCATCTATCCTGTAAAATACTTGTTGTGTATAAGGCATCCCCTGGACCTGTATTTCCCTAGTTTCTGTATGGAACTACAAGCCTCATACTACTTCCTGTCTCTGTTTCTACCACCTTAACGTTTACCTCGAGACAGGGAAACAAGCTCTAGCACCAGCAATTATTAGCAGCAAACGTATTCAGCACCCAGTCCCCCGTCCATCAGCTTTAGGCTGACACAGGATAGAACTAACGCAAAATCACTCTGATCGATTGCAAATGTGAGTATGTCTCTTTAAGAAGTATTTCTATACAAATTACATTGATCAGCATTTTAACACCTCCTCCTGACAAGGCATCATGTGTACAACATGAAGCATCAAGGCTTTATGCTGTGGCTTTTGGTACTTGGAATAAACACACCAGATGGCATTCTCAATTGCTGAGTGAGTTGCATTTTTTTACAAAATGAGTGTGGCTCTATGTGGTTTTCAGCTTGGTATGCTTTTTGTTTCTGCTTGCAGATGTTCTGGTTTCCCATGAGTGCAGTTGTTGCCTGTGTTTCATATTTTTATAAGATACACAAGCCACTGCCTCAGTAGGGCCTCAAGTAACTTATCCACTATAGACATCAGGCTGGCTAGTCTAACTGCTGGCTCATCCTTCCTTCTGCTTTTATGCAGCGGGACATCATAGTCCTCCAGTCCCTGGGGACTACTTCCATGTCCAGTGAGCACATATAGACACTAACTTTGTTTTTTTTCTGTTTTAGATATTTCCTGATGAAGATCTAAGGTCGAAACTTAGATTTGTAACTCTATTTTCTATTTTCAGTGTGCATTTAATATAACCATTTTGTTTTGCTTTTAGACCACATGCTGATGCAGCACCTTGTTTTTGTTTTTTACATACATATATCTGCTAAGGGAGCTGCTAGGATCAAAGCTGCTTCCTTTAATATCCTAGGATGCAA
This sequence comes from Neoceratodus forsteri, assembly GCA_016271365.2. Taxonomy (NCBI): domain Eukaryota; kingdom Metazoa; phylum Chordata; order Ceratodontiformes; family Ceratodontidae; genus Neoceratodus; species Neoceratodus forsteri. Next base: position 781,261,922 of record CM057458.1, on the reverse strand, counting down.
CCCATCTGTCCCCATTGCTTTATTTTTCACTCAATTCTCTTAGCCCTTCCAATACTCATATTTCCATGATTCAGACTTGACTGATAGAGCTCTCTCTCTCCTATCAAGCCCCACTCCACATTCTGGTAATGGCCCCTCCTCCTCCTCCTCCTCCCTGGTAAACAATGATCAAAATATTGGTTCAGTATCTCTGCCTTGCCTCTGTACCCCTACTTGTCTTTCTTCTTCAGCCTCACAATATCCTCTGAGAATTTGCATTTCTCTTGGATGTCTCAGAAGAATGCATTACAGCCCAGCTTTGCCCCTCCAGTTCTGAGCTCTGTATCACCCTTTTCACTTCTGACCTTCATACAGGCCCCCTGGTTGGCTTTAGGTACTTCTCCCCATCTTCCTCCATCTTGCTACCCTTGTACTTTTTAAATGCACTCCTCTTCACTCTCACTACTTCCTTACCATCCAATGTGATTCACAGTGGGCCTCTTGCACACTTCCTCTTACTAATCTCTCAACACAACTTGATGCAACCTTTAGCACACCCAATATGAATGCCTCCCATTTTTCTTCTGTCCTTTCTATCTCCACTATTCCTCTCACGTTTACTCCCATTAGCGTATGTCTGCTGTCAAAATCAATCTTTTCTGAAGTCCCACACCTGTACTGTGCTATTCCCCTTGTTGGATTCCAGTTGGACCTCAACCACAAAAACTTGTAGTCACTTGACCCTAACAGTTCCTGGACTGCTGCATTTTGGGCCCAGTCAGTGTTTGTGAGCACCAGGTCTTGCAGTGTTCCTTCTATCACAGGTTCCTGAATCAACTGTGCTAGGAACACCTTGCAGCATGTTACTACCAGAGCTGGTTTCTTGAACAACCATAACATTCCAGTGCACATCAGTTATGTTGAAATATGCTACTATTAGCATCTGCCCAAACCTGGCTGCCCTCCTCACAATCTCTCTTAATTCCCTGTCCACCCCCTGGTCCTGGCCTGATGGTCTGTTCACCACCACAGCTCAGATTTGCTTCCCCTTCTCTATGTCTGCTAGTACTCACAGAGACTCTAAACTTTCTAAACTTCCCAGATTATTTGGTTCTGTGGCTATGATAATTTGTCTCACATAGAATGCCCCACTTCACCATATCCTTCCTAATGTATATCCTGCTATGGATATATCTCAGTCATGGTGCTGATTTGCCCATGGCCATGTGTCAGCTGTCAAGCCCAGATTACCCTCCATAGCCAACATCTACAGTTCTGGCATTTTATTACCATGACTGTTTATGTTCTTGCATAGCAGTCTCCAGCAACTGGTTTCACAATTCTCCATTCTTTCCCACCAGTTTTCTTCAAGTTTAAACATTTATTAGGCGTAAGGAGACCAGCAATGCCCCAGAGTTTCTTAATTGTTAATGAACCCAACTGAACTGAACTGCACCCCCCACACACACTTAGTTGTAACTGGTTCTAATGTACTATGAAAGAATTTTTGTACACAAAAGGTTCCCTTGTTCCTTTTATATAGTGTAAGGAAGAGTCTAACCAAACCAGTAAATACTTGAATGAACCATTAAAGAATGTTAGTTTCCACTCATTAAATCAATTTCTTTTCCAAATGACACTCAAATAGCAAAACTTCATGTAAAGAAAACATTCTATAGAACCTTGAATTCTCATAAATAGCCTCTCATAAATAGATATTAGTATGTTAATGTTTTGGAACCAGTGTTCCATCCTCACAGCTAGAGGCATAAAAACAATAAAAAAAGAGAAAAGTATTCAAATGCTTTCATCGGTGTAAAGCATGTATATTTTAATAAATTATCTCTTTACTTGTGTCTGATTACTTAGGTTCAAATATATACTTAACAGTGTTAATGTAATCTCCAGTATAGTTAAATAACTCACCACCTTAATAACTATGGATGGTTTAATAAATCAAACTATAGTTTTAGTAATTGAATAATATTACACAAAGAACTGCCATGTCAGTTAGATATGAGAAGGTCATGTCTTTAACCTTCTCTTACTGACTAGAAATGTGTAATTTATTGAAACACATTAATGAGACTTTTGAGCTTTTTAACTATACCAGAGATTAACATTATGTTATTAAGAGTATATTTGAAATTGAAGCACTGTAATTTACCACACTAAGTCAAACTAAACCATTGGTGTTTTTAGTCTGTGTTATCAGAGACATGTAGTAAAGGAAGGAATTCTAAGGCACAATATTTGTTTTCCCTACTGCAGTTCATAGATCCATACAGGTCTGTTAGATAGGTGGATAAGCTATAATTAAAATAATAAAATACTAACATGTATATGCCTCAGACAGATAAAAAAACATTTTTAGCAACTTTGTCAATTCTTATGTTGATTCACAGGCTGCTAGCTCTGAAGAAGAAACACTGGTTTGGAAATGTTAGCATACTACATACTAATATTTTATTTTAAGAGAGGCTATGTACTGCATGAGAATTCAATGCTCTTCAGAATGCTTAAAGGGCTAGTAGAATCAAAAAACTCTATTCAGAGTTAATACTGCTGTGCAGAGCTTTTATATTCCACTGAGTTTTTCAAAATGTTTCTGACTCCCCTGATAACTACACAAGTGTTGTGGTTTAACATTCTGCTGTCATGGTGAGCACTATGATGTCATAAACATAGGCAATGTGCAGTTAGCAGGGGACAGGGAAATGTTTTTAAAGTTTTTCTCTACATACTTTTTAGATGGACTACAATATGTGCTGTAAAAACTTGGAAATTATAACAGTTGAAATATCTTATTTGCTGGCCCATCAGCACAGTGGTAGCACTGCCACTTGAGGTGCCAGCAACTGGGGTTTGGGAGTGAGCCCAGGTTGCTGGAGAGTTGGCTGGGGGAGGAGGATTGAGATTCTGAAGCACACTTTACTCCTCTGGGTGGGAGGGCTGATGCTCCCACTGAAATACCGCCACCTGGTTACACAGGGGTGGATGTGCAGCTGGGAGCCCATGTTGGAGGGGCGGACATAAGGAGGAGTCCAGAGTGGCATCACATCTCACCATGCACCACCTCCAGGAACCACACTGCATGCTGACAGCATCGGGGAGAGAATGTACTGAAAAGAAAATGGCCCTGCTTCCTTGCCTGGTGTGGTGCTCTGACCAGGCATGACACAACACCAAGGGTTCATTGGCAGGTTAATTTGCAGGGAGTATTGAACCTCCACCTTCCCTGCCCAGGAAGCCATTGCAGTGAAATACTGAACTCAGGCCAACCCCACCTCCACCCTGCAGAGATGGACAGGCATTGGGGTGTGCCTTTGGGTCATCTCCCATAACACTCATACCATTTCACCTCACCCTGTCCTGCAGAAACCTACAAGTGTTGAGGTGTGCCTTGGGGTGTTTGGCTTTGCAGTCACCCCATTCCATTAGGACATATGCTGAAATGGGTGCAGTATAGGAGAATGGAGTGAACTCCGGGGCTGAAGAGTCCAAGGCACATCTCAATGCCTGTCACTGACTGCAGGGTGGGGGTGGGGGTAGAATTGAGTAAGCATTACAGCTGGCAATCCAAAAGCACACCCCTGATGCCTGTCAGTCTGTACAGGGTGGGACGTTATGGTTAGAAACCCTAATGCCCCTGGTGTTTGTTGGTATTTGCACTACAAATTTTCAACATGGTCTTTTTGTGACTCCCACCTCATGAAAGCATTTGGGACCTTTGCTTATGAACAGTGGCACTGTGATTTTGTTAAGCTGTCCTGAACGTTAATTTCCTGCAGCGACCACTCCATTCTGCACCAGATGTGTGAAAACACATTTCAGGCAGGATGGGAAGAATGACAGCTATACTGTTCATAAGGAGGTGTTCAAACATGACAATGTTGAAAATCTTGAGTGCAAATATTGCAAATTCTGGAAGTTATGAATGTGCATGGAAACTGTGCAATACACGCTCATAACATGGTCATTTTGTGGACGTTTGTCACTAGATTTTCAACATAGGCATTTTGGGACTTCCACTCATAAACAGTGTCACTGTGATTTTCCTAATCTGTCCTGATCACTGATTTCCCACAGTGACCACACTATTGTACACCGGATGTGTGAAAACACGTTTCAGCCAGGATGTGAAAAATTACAGCTGTACTGTTCATAAGAGCTGTGAAAAATGCCAATGTTGAAAATCTATAGTGAAAATATTACAAATTCTCAAAGTTACGAGCGTGCATGGAAATACACACTCATAGCAGTCATTTTTTGAAACTTTTTCACTAAATTTGCAACCTAGGCTTTTTGGGAGCCCACCACATGAACTGTGACACTGTTGTTTTGGTAATCAGTCCTGAAAGGTGATTCCATGCAGTAACCACAGAATCAGCTTTCTGGACTGAATTACCAGATGACAGTGACTGAATTCATGAGGTGGGGTGTTGAAAATGTGGTGCCAAAATTCACAAAAATGACTGAGATATCCACTTAAATTGAAAACAAAAAAAACATTTATGCCATTATACAGCTTACTGTCATTTCTTCAGTTATTGGTCAGGTTTGAAGAGTGCAGACATGTTCCCCTCCACCGAAGATCATTGGGCTAGGCACTGGAGGTAAGTATGGGAGAAGGGGGGTGTGGGGAACTGGGGTGCACAGAGGGTGGGTGCGGTTTGGGATGGGGCAATGGACACAATGAGAGACGGTTCTCTGTTTTCACAGGTTTAAAAAATAACCTCACAGGATGGTTTTTCTACTTACAAGGACATTGGGCACACTGAAGTGGGCTCCCAGTGTGCCACCTGGGTGTTTGTTGGGGTGAAGGAACAAAACAATTGATGGAAAAATTATCTAATTTTTATTATCAAGAATTTATTTGTTAATTATTGTTTTGTGTGATTTTAATTGGTATTAATATGGAAAATATTTACTCTATAATTTCTGGTCAATAGTACTGTGGATTAAATCTTAAAAAACATTTCAATAGAGTGATGATGCCATTTAAAATGGAGACAGTTTCAGAGTTCAGAAAAAAATGATCTTAAAGAGACTGTTTTAAATTTCAAGGCTCTGTGCTCTAGCTGTACAACAGAGATAAGATGGGGCCTTACATTTCAGGGAAGGCACATTTATTAAGATTTATGTGGGTATTGTACAGGAAAAGTCTTAGCTAGAGCTAGGTATCCATGACTACAATCAGATAGGAGGTCATGTGACTGATGCAGGATAGCACCAAGGCAAAACTTGCCTTACAAAAGTGAGTTTACAAGTACAATTACTTTGTATAGAAATAAGAAGTTTTATTCATGGTTTAAAGATGCAATGTACTGCTGCTACTAAAATTGGACAGTTCTTGGACATTAGTATGATGAATAAGCTTGCCCAATTTCATGGTTTCAAGACAATGGTTTCAGGAGTTATAATTAAAATACATTTAATATAATTTTCTTATTAGGAAACTAAGTAAACCTAGTATCTTGTGATAGCTCACATCTTAAGAAGTCTAAGAAAGTGACTCTTAGGTCTGTGTTTTGTTGCTATAGAGAGAAATGCCACCTAAAAGTTTATAGTAAATTCACTTTTCTGACAGTGATTTATTACTTTTTCTTGGAAGAATGAAGAACCCATGTGTTTCTACAACAAGGTAATGTTTTAAGGACATTAAGAATGGATTTTTCTTACAAATCCTATATCATTCTGTAGCCCTTTCTATTGACTCAGGCCAATCAAAATTAGGTGGTGTCATCACCAGGGCAGTTTTATATTAGTCAATTTGTCTGGTCACACCTCAGTCTGGACCAAAATATTGATGCAAAGAGACCTACATTAGTTTAACTAAGAATTTTAAAGGCTTTATGATGTAGCTAGGCCAAAGAATGTTGGGCTATGCCTGTTTGGAATGCAGGGACCAGCCTAAGGATAGCCAAACCTTATGCACTGCTGCAAAAAGATCCAGGTGCAAAAACCAGATGCAAGGACATTCTCATTGTGTATGAAGCAAGGTCTGTGTTTTATTTGCTGAGAATCTTGACTGAAGTAATTTTGCCTGCTGTTGACCAGACACAGACTTACCTTTAAAACTCACACAAGCTATACAGTGGGCTGAGTAGAAGGATGTCTTGTGCCCTAAGGTTTTAAAAGCATATGTACAACATGAAGGAGTCATTAAGTTCCAGTTGCAGAAACAACTTTGCTATCCACAAGAAAGTTCTTTGAATCCAATGTTGCTATAGACTGTGCAGATTGAAGCTGTGTTCTCCAAATCCAAGAACTGACTTTTGGTAAAGTGACTTTCAGCAAAGAAAATTTAACTTGCAGTGGTAGCCCATGCCAAGAAGTTCCAGGGTAAAAAGATTAGCTGACAAAGAAACTTTTCATCAAGAGCCAGACTCAACCAAGAGTTCTAAGTTGAGAGAAGAAAAAACATTTCTACAACCAGAAATATAAGTATAATTTTATTACTTTCACTAATTTTAATTAGTAGTCATGATAATTTAAATTGGCTTATCTGGGAAAGTAAGAAGGGACTCCACTTTCAGCTATAGAATCTGGGTATCTAGTTTAAGCTTTAAAATAAGAAATATTTTGCATGATTTGAAAAGTTAAACCTGAGTTTTACGAAAGTGTAGTACAAAACACCGATGTAATGATTTGTTGCCAGTTCTCATAGAAAATACATTTTACATGCTATAAAGTTTTAAAACAAGTTTTATACAGACATTATCTGAGATATTGGTCTTATAAGTATATATGTTCATATGCATGAAGGTTATGTTAAATAGTAAGTATGACAAAAGTTTAGTTTAACTGTTACCATTTATCATAATGAATATTGCTTATTCATTTGCAATGCTTCTTGTTAAAATTAGTTTTACTAGTTTGCTGGATTATCTGAAACAATTTTGTTGATGTTTACAGTATTAGGCTTGATATTTATGCTAATGAGGAATATTTAAAATTATTGTATAGGTGTAAATGAAATATTGATATTTCATAATTAGAAGTGTGGTAAGCATTGTCATTTGCTGTTATATTTGAATCTGGAGAGCATAAGATAATATCATATGTGAATTTTTATTATTTTTGGCAATTTATGAACTTTTTTGGGTAAGGCCTGAGGTGAATCTAAGTGCATTATTGTAAAAAGTGATATTATAAGCCTTTGTTCTGACATCTTTGGGGGCTTGTCCAGGATATAACTGTTAGCAAATAACAACCCACACTTACAGTGTATGAAAAATAAATGTTAGTATTGTTAGTATTTGTAAGATTTCTAAATTTCAGAAATAATACTTTTCTGTTTTGTTTATTGAGTCTGAAACTACCTTAAGCAAAAAAGAAAAAGGGAGCTAAAGTATACAAGCGAACAGAATAGAATCACTGACTAACAACAAAGCAGCAGGAAAAGTAAAAGAACTTTTAAAACTTCAAGAAAAAAAGAAAATATTTTGTTTGTTTAACATGTTCTGTAAGAAGTTATCGCTATTTTAACTATTTTTCAAAAGAATACTTTGTTGTTGGTAAAGTCTGTAAGCACTATTACATAGCCATGTCAACTTTAGCTGTAACTGCAAATATTCTTAGCACTGAGACAGAAATGTATACCTCAGCACAGCTAACTTTTATTAAAAGTAAAAATGAAAAGATACAACAGCTGGAGAAAATGTTGAAAGAATAATGTTTTGAGTGTGGTTGGTTTACAAATCCAGGTAGACATTTTAGAAAAGCTTTTACAGGAGCATAAAACTGACCTTTCTAATAACTACTGTGACTTAGTCAAGCTAAAGGTTGAAAATGCTGTCTTGCAAAGTGGGTTACAACAATGTCAAGAACAGTGTTTAAATTTGAAAAGAGAAAAAGTTGAACTAGCAGATGCTTATACACAAGTTTAAAAAGATTTGGTTGAATTAAGAGAAAAGTATGAACATTAACAGAATAGAAATTAAGTTAAAGAAAGAATGAAAGCATTATACAAAAGGTTAGATGATTGTTTGACTGATTATGATATATCATTAAGTGTGTCTTCTGACTCAGAAAATGAGTTGCCACAGAGCAAAAACAGGATTACCCCAGACTTAAAAGGAATTCTAATTCTGATTCAGAGCATGAAACATTCAAGAAATGCAAGAAAAAGCATAAGATAAGGCAAAAAGGGAGCTCCTCTGTAACTGAAGCTAAGGTGTTAAAGGCTACCACCTCTAATACAGTGGCGGCCGCAGACATTGCCAGCTATTTCCCGAAATTTTTGTGATATTTCTGGATAAATCACCTGATTTCTGCATTTTCACAGTAGGGGCAGCAGAGATAAACTCTTTAGAAATGTCACAAACTATCTGGAAATAGCTGGCAATGTCTGTGGCTAATGCTGTACTCTGGCTAAGGGGGAGAGAATTTACCTCTGTCTAACAAAGGAAAAACAATCCAAGTCCATGCTTGGTCTAACTGGGGCTCAACAACCTTACCAAGACTCAAATGAATACCAGCACTGGAGTCCGTCTCAAAAGGAGAAAGGCCCAAGAGCAAGGTATGGCTGTGAGCATAGTAACAAAACTGACCACAGAGGGTGCCACTATCATAACTATGACCAGCAATGTTACAGTGCAATTCAAAACAGGTCTAGACATAGTTATACAAGGCTAGAGTAAATATTTAAAAATTCACAAGAGGGGACACATGAGATGAAAAAGGAACTAGAGGAAATACAAGCTCTTATTCAAAGCTATGTACAGTACTCTGAGTTTCTCAGTCATCTCCTGACTTTCTCTTTTCTGTGGAAAATGCCTCCTCAACTGTACCTTGTATGGATATGACTAGTAGTGTTATGTGACTTGTAGATCCTGTCCACACTATTGCTGACATGGTTTCAGAAACTGCTATTGTTAAAAAGGATGATGAGATTGGAATAAGATTTAAAAATGAGATGCCAAGTAAAGTTGAAAATACTAGTATCAACAACAGTGTAAAATGTCATTGTAAAACTGTTGTGTTGCCAGGAAACAAAGACAAATTCTACCTGGGCAACTTAATTCCCAAAGGAAAAGCAGAAAGATTTTACTGTGACATAAACATTGAGAACAGTCTAAATCATACGGCTTTGCTGGATTCTGGGGCTGAAGTAAGTTTCATGTCAAAATGTCTTTATGATGATGTGATTAATGCCTTTGGTGACTCCAAGAAGCTGAAAACCCTTCCAGAAGCTTACAAATTGTAGGTTATGGAGAGGAAGCTCAGAAGACCTTGGGTAAAATGTAGTTAAAATTGAAATTTGGTAAAATGGTGATTAAACATCCAGTGTATGTTACAAACAAAACAGGTAATGATTTCTTGATTGGAAATGACCTTCTGAGGGGATTAAACCTATTCTAGACTGTGGTCAGAAAATCTCATGGTCACAGGTGAAGAGGCCCATTCCATTTAGAAAAAGTCAGTAAAGTTTCTAAACAATGAAATTAATGCTACTGTAAAAACAATTATTTAATGATTAAACTGAATTTTGTAGGTTATAATGTAATTGAAATTTACTTTTGGTAATTTTAAAAATTGGTTAAATGGAGAAGTACAACTTATGTGGCTTGTGGATTTCAGATAAAGTAAATAAATTGTCTGTTAGGGCTCATGGAAAGGTGTTATAAACTGTATTGTTTGTGCCTAACCTGCAGTAGTACTATAGGTTTAACGATTCATTATACAATGTGCCTAGGTACAGTATGTGCACTAAAGTAATGCATGTTTTCCCTAGTACATAAATCCAAAAAACAAAGCCTGTCACTTTTAACACTAACTGTGGTTAGCAAAAAGTGAAAGGGGGGACTCCTTTACAGTTCATATATTTGTTGTTCCAGTTATTTGGAAGACTAACAGAAAATATTACCTAAAAAGAGATGGAAAGAAAAGGGTTTCAAGAAGCATATGTAGTTAATGATTTAAAACTAAACTGGATAACAATGAGAAAAACAAAATGCTGAGAAACAACGTAAATTCCGATAGAAATTTTGTTGATTGATGTTAATTTTGATTAAAGAAAAGTACAAAGAACAAGTGAAAAGGTTTGATTTTGATTTAGTAAAAGTATAATGAAGTAACAAAATGGTAAAAAACCTTTGTAATTTCATTCACGTAATCCCAATTTAACTATGATTGCTAAAAAGGTAAACTACAAATAGAGCTTAAACTTTAATCTGTGTAATATCAAAAAGGTAACCTCCAATTAAGGAATGATATCTTGGTAAACAGTGATAAAAGTTACAAGTGCCAGTTTAGTAGTGCTTTCAGTACATGGGGGGACAGAACTTATGAAATGTAACAATAAGTAACTATTAGCCTTGTTTGTACTGTAATACTAAAGATTTTTACGGTACGAGAATTTAAAAAGAATGGAAATGATGAACAAGAGTTAAACTAAAATGATAATTGTAATGCTGATCTTTAAAGTTAATGAACAAAGGGAATTTGTTGTATTTGTAAAATGTTCAAAACTGGGACTTCCAGTGTAATGGCTGCCCTGTGAGGAGCTCTCTTAGATTGCTCTCCTACCCTCCTTCTAAAATCGAGTGTATTTCGGTAAACATTGAACCTGAATTCAGCACTAACGAGTGGGAAAGAGTAGCAGCGTACCTTTAGAAATCGACCCTTTGGGCAGTCATGTGATGCAGTCCTCCAGATAACTGCCTTTCACCGCAGCTCCAGCTCTCCGAGCCATTTAAGTTAATATTTCCACGATTTACCCAACGATTGACGAGCGGATTGAAGCACTATACCTTCAGGAGAGGTTCGAGTTTAAGCTGTGCAGCTCATATCGCTCAGAAGAGATGCAATCCAAGAAAAATGCCTCAAAACATACGCCGTCAGTCTCACCCAAAAAGGCCCCGAAGAAAGCCAGGGCCTCGGGGAGTGAAGATGAGCAGACATTGGCAGCCTCTGATATGGATCAGCAACCCCTCACCCTGCAGTGCTTTCTCCTTGAGTTCTCCCCTTTCAAAGAAAGCATGGCAGAGATAACATCAGAGCTTAAATCACTTACCAACGCCGTGGAGGACCTGCAGCAGAGATCCTCAGATGCGGATGCCAGAATTAAATCGGTGGAAAGGCGAGCCGATAAAATGGAGCCTGAGATGATAATGATCTGTCAGAAACTCACCAGAATGGAGATGAAGATAGAAGACCTTGAGGGCCGCAGCCGCAGAAACAACACGGTCCTCATAGGTATCCCAGAAGGGGCCGAAGGAGTTGACGTGATAACCTTCATCCAAAAGCTGATTGAAAATATAGCCGGGCCTTCCCCCTTTGGCACAACTTATACCATCGAATGTGCACATCGGGCCCTTCGTCCCAAGCCACCACCCGGTTGGCCCCCCCCCCATCTGCTGATCTTCAAATTTTTGAATTTCCTTGAGTGTCAGCACCTGTTTGCCAAAATTAAAGATTTAAAGGAGGTGCATTGGGAAGACACAAGGATCAGACTTGCACAGGATCTACTGGCGTCAGTAAGGCAGAGGAGAAGCCAGTTCCATCTTTTGGTCTCCAAGTTAGTTGCCAGCAGTATTAAGTTTCGCATGACTTACCCTGCCAAGCTAGGGGTTATGATATTGGGAGCCTGGGTTACTTTTGAAGATCCGGATGCTGCTGCAAAGGCTCTTGCCAATGCCTTCCCTGAGTTATTCAGAGGTACCTGAAGCATAGGCAGCTGCAGGTGACCTGCTTTCAAGCCGTCAGAGTCGACTCAACTCTTGGAATGTCATATTTGATCTCCTGCAATGGTCCTCCCTTCCCCTTGTTCCTACCCAGCTGTTTTCCATGTATAGTGTGAGACATTGCAGTGCCTACCTCCCACTTCACCATTCAAAATGCCTTTCTACGGCATAAAAGTGATGTCTCCGGAATCTTCACCCCTGTGAATAGCCCACTACATGGCCCCTCCCCAGTGATCTCTTCTTGAAGGCGTCTGTTTTCTTTGGGCTGTTAGTCACTCTGTTTTGTTGCCTTTGATGGGCTATGTGGTTATCGATTACAGGTATGCTCTCACTTGTGACACCCTACATCAGGAGTGGTGCTGCCCGGTCTCACTCTAAAAGTGTCTCTGGTCAGATATGCAAGAGGATTCAGTGATGTGCTGCTCTCCCCTTTGGTCCCTCTCAAGACTGACTTCAATTGCCGTGACCCTCCGTTAGTACAGGGAGTTCCTAAAGCTCGCCGTCCTAATGCATCACTTATTAAACAAAACAATTTCTCTTCAGTTGCCCCGAGTCTATATCTTACTAGACATACACGGAACCTAGCAGAGTGCATTTTATTCATGTGGGTGACTCGGCTCAGCTTCACTACCGATGTCATTTACCACATCATGCGGATTGACCTCTCTTACTGATTCCCGAGCCCGGTGGATTGATCGCCATTCATTGTATGTTTGTCGGTGATCAGTCCTATTGTCACCGCTGGAAATGCTACTGTTTTTTCCTGTTTTCCCTCTTCATTGGTATTGACACTCTAATTTTCATGTTTTCAATCATTGTTATGAGGACTGGTGACAACCCTGTTTGCTACGTTAGGTAGAAGACAACCATATTGTTCACCAGCTAATTTGGACCAGGCTAACTTTTTCAAATTGGTACAGTTATTCGATTGCTCAAATTGATGTTTTTCTGATGAACTCTGTTTTCATTATAGTTAATAGCGTTAGTTGTTGGGACTTTATTCCGGATACTCTTGGTTATGTGTTTAATGTTTACTGCAACCCCCCCAGTTGGCCACAGTGGTACACAGCCAAATATTTCAGCTGTTGGGGTTGCAGAATGGGTTTGGGGGGCTGGGGGATGGGAAGGGATAGCTAGGGGATTTGTTGTTCACTGTCTGTTGCTATGATGGGGAGGGGGAGGGCTGGGAAGTACTTCTGATGTTATTGTATATAAGCTTAACTCTTTTATTGGGGAACTGTGGAGGGGTGGAGGGGAAGGGAGGGGATCGTCCAGACCAGGCCCTTTTAGACAAACCCAAAAAGGAGATGGCAAGATTCTCCCACTGTTGGGTGGCCCATAATATTCTGTATATACAGCCCTAATTAAGAATGGGTAGCTTGAATTTCTTTTCATGGAATGTTAAGGGTGTTAGGCAGAAAATTAAACAGTATCAGGTATGTAAGCATCTTAGACTCCTGAGATCTGATGTCTCGTTTATACAGGACTCTCATCTTTTGATCACGGAAGAATTAAACATGAAGAAGCAGCAGGTAGGACAGGTATTCTCGACTCAGGGCACAAAACAGAGCTGTGGCGTCATGATACTGATAGGTAGAAATGTCCCCTTTGTCTCAAATAAGGTTATCAAAGATACCCATGGGAGATACATCCTAGTCCAGGGAAGAGTATTCAATATTGAAATTTTGCTGGGAAGTATTTATGGTCCTAACTCTGACTCCCCAGAGTTTTTTGTAGATCTTACAAATAAGTTAACCCCCTTCGTTAACACACCCATGATTTTGGGAGGGGACCTCAACGTGGTCTCTGATCCTAGTATAGACCATACAGGGCACAGGCCCAGAGGCTTAACACCAGCTCAAAGGGCTCTTCGGGACCTCTGGGATAAGGTCGGATTATGTGATGTGTGGTGTATATTGCACCCCTCTGAGAGGGGCTTCACATTCACCTCTCCTGTTCACAAGACATCCTCCAGGATTGACAATATATTGATCTCGCATTGTCTGGTCCCCGGAATCGTTGATTCCACCATACATCCTGGTCCCCTCTGACCATTCTCTGGCCTCATGCCATCTCTTCCTATCAGATATTCCCAAAAGGAACGGTCGTTGGAAGCTTAGCAACCAACTCTTAAAAGACCCAGGAATAGTAAAATATATCAATAATCATATTTCTCAATATACATCAGTTAACTTAAACTCCACGGGCAAGCCTGATATCGAATGGGGGGCCCTTAAGGCTTACCTAAGGGGCCTTTTTATCGGCGTGGCCTCAAGGAGTAAGAAATCGAGGGAGCAAGAATTAGTTCAACTCCTCAGACAGATTAGGGATATTGAAAAAAATCTGTCCCCCCACACATCGGAGCAGACCCTATTAGATTTGACTAAACTTAAAAACACCTACATGGAACATCTCAGTGAGAAAGACGAATATATGATTCTCAAAATGAAAGCCACATACGCTGATCGGGGGAAAAAGCGGGCCATCTCCTTGCTGCCCGTGTCAAGCAGCAGGAGTCCGCCAGATATATCCCCACAATTCAGGCACACGACGGACCTCTGTTGGTTGACCCCAAAGAAATTACCTCAGAATTCCAGAAATTTTTTCAATCCCTATGCTCACCGATGGCAAATCCCCCCCCCAAACACGGAGCTGGATCGTTACTTAAGGGGGTTGCACCTCCCCACACTCAAAGCAGAGCAGTGTGCTGCCCTATGTGCTCCCTTAACTGAAGCAGAGATACTGGGCGTGATAGACAGTCTCCCCAATGATAAATCTCCTGGACCCGATGGGTTCTCCCCAAACTTCTATAAAGTATTTGCAAAGATTCTCGCTCCATTACTTCTTCCAGTTTTTCATCAGATCCTAGATGGAAAGAGTACGGATATACCACTTTTCGAAGCAATAATCATTCTCATTTTAAAACCAGGTAAAGCCCCTGAAAATATTGCAAGTTATAGGCCGATCTCGCTATTCAATCAGGATATCAAGATTCTTAGCAAGCTGATATCGAATCGATTGAGTGTTGTTATCCCGGACCTGATTGGAACTGAGCAGGTTGGCTTCATGGTGAGCAGGCTGGCCAGTGATCACATTAGAACTCTAGATCACGCCTTCTTGGCGTCCAGAGATGCTGGATTCCCTGCGGCTTTGGTCTCTCTGGATGCTGAGAAGGCTTTTGACAGAGTCGATTGGAGTTTCCTCTTCCAGGCATTGAATGCCTTCGGCATTCCCCGAGAATTTCAGAACTGGATTCAAGCCCTTTACACTGACCCAACAGCCAGAGTCTTCTGCAATGGGTGCTACTCTGATAGGTTCCCCGTTCTCCCTGGAACAAGGCAAGGATGTCCCCTATCCCCACTACTTTTTAACATTTATCTCAAACCCCTTATCCGTAGACTTGTGGCTGACCCCAGGATCCAAGGAATATCAGTACAGGACATAGAAATAAAGGTATTGGCCTACACTGACGACCTACTCCTCTGCACCTCATATCCCAGAAAAATTATCCCACACCTACTAGAGGTTATCAGAGAATTTAGCTTATTATCAAATTATAAACTTAATGTAGAGAAAATTTTGTTTTTCCCCTTAACCAGAGTGATGAGGAATGAGGTCGAGGCTTTAGGCCTTTCCTGGGAAAGGAAAACAGTGAAGTACTTAGGCATCACATTTTCAAGAAGTACCTCCCACATGCGCAAACTTAACTTAGATTCCTTATTAAATACCATCATTCAAGATCTGAATAGATGGTCCCTTCTTCCTCTTACGATATGGAGCAGGATCAGCCTCATCAAAATGAATGTCTTCCCATGGCTGCTCTACCCCCTCAGCCTCCTTAACATTTGGTTACCTCACTCATGGTTTAAAAGAGTCCACAATATCTTCACTAACTTTATCTGGGCTAGCAAAGGGCACAGGCTGGCCTTTCATAAGCTTGCTACCCTTAAGCTTAAAGGAGGCTTGTGGGTCCCCCACATCGGCCTCTATTACTGGGCCTGCCATTTAAGCAAGTATCTAAGATGGCTCTCCCCTCCTGAACCTGGCCACCCTGACAAGTATATACCCCTATGGGTCCAAATAGAGTCAGCCCAAATCCGTAGTCATAACCTTTCTCCGACAGGGTTGCTGTTTGTCCTACCTAAGAGTCACCCTAAGTCTTGGCTCAGATCACCCATTGCCACATCGGTGAAGGCACATGCCCAGCTCTGTTCGATTTTCAAATATAATCATTGTGGAGACCTGGAGCAACCTCTTATAGGAAATCCGAATATTAGACTTGAAGGGAAAACTCTCTCCCCCTCCTGGATCCCACAATTTCGGGAGGTCAAGCTCAGTTACTTTTGGGCAGGGACAGAACAGAAATGGGCCTCCTCCACTGATATTTTAGGGAAGTCAGGTTTGCCCACCTCCAACATATTCAAATTATTCCAATTGCGACATATCTTGATAAGAACTTATGGAGCCCATCTCCCGACACCAGATGGCTCCCCCTTTTGGTTAGAACTGGTTCAATTTGTTGGCCTTCCTCATGCGGTCTCCAAAATATTCAAAATCTTATACAACAAATTACACCCTGGTCCCTTCGGACCCAAGACCTATTGGGAAACCCTCTTACCAGAGACACCCATCAACTGGGAGACACTCTGGCAGGGATGTCACCACTTTATCACTCAGGACAGACTCTGACTCATCCAGTACCGTATTTTACACAATCTGTATTACACCCCAGAAGATAGCCAGGTTTGACAGTAGACAACCAGCTACCTGTCAGCCAGTGTGGCCAAGGTGAAGAGCAATTTAGTACATATTTTCTGGTATTGCCCCAAAGTAGCTTCCCCCCTTTGAGGGCAGATCAGGGAGTGGGCAGACCCCCTGTTAGGTCTAGATGAGCTGTTCTCGATCGATACTTGCCTGCTTAGGAACTACTCAGAAATTTCCGTAAAGATACGAAAATATCATGTCGCCCTTATAGCCATGACAGTTAAAAAGTTAGTACTTAGGCATTGGAAGGTTAATGAGACATTATCATACAGTGAATGGTTGACGGAGTTATTACATAGTGTCAGAGTGGAGAAGATGATTTTCAGCTTATGAAACAAATTAAGTAAATTCAATAAAATACGGGCTCCATTCCTTGCGCTTTATTCTTAGCAATTGCCACAACCTTAATAAAATCAGAGCTTTGATAGTCACAAATTGCAATACTGACAGTAGCAGGCCTGGGACGAGCAGGGAATAGGGGTGGGGGTAGGGTTATTGGGGATGGAGGATTTTTTTTGTCTTTTTGTTTTACTTCCCAAATGTACATGTCTCCTCCAAGTACATCTGGTTTATGCTGTATTGTATACTTGAAAGTCTAATAAAGATTTAATGGAAAAAAAAAAGAAAACCGACCCTTTGCTTACCGGAGCGTAGTTTTGAAATGGAAGCCAAGATGAAAGTGTCAGCTCTCCGGCACACTCCCCCACCGACTCCAGCTAAAGACAAGAACCCGAAGGGACCCAAAGTGGGTGGGTCAGAAGCTACTACCTCCCCCAAACAACAGGGCATATTAACAGAAGAGTGGTTTTTAGAGGAAATGGGCCCTATGAAAGAAACATTGCTTGCCTTAGCCTCTGACTTAAGGGGTATGAAGTTATCACTAGAACAGCTAAGCACAAGTACAAAAGACAAAGAGACCAGGATTTCATCGTTGGACGATTGGAGGGCAAGAATAGATCCAGACATAGTCGCCCTAAGACATAGAGTTAAAAAATTGGAGGATCGCTTAGAGGATCTCGAGGGCTGCTCAAGAAGAAATAATTTAGTGATATTGGGCCTCCTGGAGGGCGAAGAGGGGTGTCAGGCAGTTTTATTTGCCCAAAAACTATGCGAACAGTTGGCAGGGCCTTCTCCCACTGGGCCTGCATTTGTAATCGAAAAAGATCCCATAGATCGTTACGGCCAATGCTCCCAGCGGGATCCCCCCCTCGCCCCTTCCTCTTTAGGCTTCTAAATTTTCTGGATAAACAGTTTATTCTGTCAAAATTAAAAGAGGCAGCTGAGCTACAATAGGAAGGAAAACGTATTTGTGTGGTTCAGGATCTTCCCTATTCAGTGTGCCAGAAGAGCTCAGCCTTTCATCCTCTAGTGTCTAAATTAAAATCAGCTGGTATCCATTTCAGGGTGCACTATCCAGCTATTCTGCAGATTAATAGAGAAGGCCAATGGCATTCTTTTGAGTCCTTGGAGCCAGCCTTGGAATCATGCAAGAAATGGTATCCGGATTTAATTAAGTGACTGTGTTTCAATATTGATGGGGGAAGCCTGCTATCTTGTGGTTACTTAGTCGAAGTGCGAGTGTCCTGTCTTTTCCTTTGTGCAAGTTATGTTTAACCAAATTCATCGGTCGAGCTTCTGATTTTGACAAAGGGACGTTGGACTTTATTCTAGTAATTTACCAGCGGACTGAATTTCTGTTCCCTTGTACTAAGGTTATAATAAGTCGGGGATAGATAACAAACTGATATGTTACAAAATAGGCTGGAAATGGATAAGTGTTCAAAAGACTTTAATTAAATGGTTAACTATTTGGGGTTTATATTATAAAGTAATAGGTAGTTACTTCTGTGTCCATGAAGCGAGGATGATCGCTGACTACCACAGAGGACAGTGACTTATGATTTATATTTAGGCTTCAAAGAATTATTTGAACAGCCTGCTGTTTAAGGGGGTGGGGTATGTTAGGAATATAGAGGTAGTTATACCGTTTGACCCACCTTCTGCTTTTCTTCTTGTTTTTATACTAATACTACTTGTAGTCAGGGATTTCTGTTTGTTTTGGAAGGGGAATTTTTTGAATTCTAGTTAATAGAAAAGGTGTGGTAATACATATTTATAGTGCATGGGGATATAAGGATAGACCTGGGAGGAGGGTGGGAGGGACGGGATGGGTAATCCAGGGTAGCATGAGGAGCATTGCACTGAATATTAAGTTGGCAGTGCGGTCTTCGGGACTGGGGGTAGTTGGATTCACATTTACCTATAAGGGCATGTTGTATAAAATAACGATTATGCCCGGGGGGTAGTTCTTGGGATTAAAGGTCAGAATTTGGTATTGTGTTATGTAGTGGGGTTTTTGGGGTTTGTATGGGGGGGGCACATAGCCAGTCTCTGCAGATATTATCTTTACCCATGGCTATTCCTGCAGGCCACGTCTCAGGATTTTTGTCTTGAATGGTCGCCTTTCTATATTGATAAGTTGGCATGAGAACTGCATCATGGAATGTTAAGGGGGCAAGGGCTAGATTAAAACGCCATCAAATTCTTAAACATTTGGCTTTAATGCATTTAGACATGGCTCTCTTACAAGAGACACATTTGTTAGCTGGGGAAAGTAATTTGTTACGTAGAGAACACATTGGACATGTTTTTGTGGTGGGCAACTCCACTTCTCAAAGAGGAGTTACAATTTTGGTTACTAGGAGGATACAGTTTCAACCTTTACAAGAAATTGGGGATCCGCTAGGGCGATTTTTGGTAATCAGCGGGTTGCTGAATCATGGAGAAATTATTCTAGGGACAATTTATGGACCTAATTATTCCTCTCTGGAATTCTTTTCTCAAATAGCCCTTAAACTATCGCCCTTTAAACATCTCCCAATAATACTAGCAGGGGATTGGAACCTTACCTATGATGATAAGCTAGCTAGAACTACTCAGAGGGGTCAGACTCTATCCCCAGCACAGAAATCTTTGCACGAAATGATGGAGGGCTTG
This sequence comes from Neoceratodus forsteri, assembly GCA_016271365.2. Lineage (NCBI taxonomy): Eukaryota > Metazoa > Chordata > Ceratodontiformes > Ceratodontidae > Neoceratodus > Neoceratodus forsteri. Next base: position 781,242,492 of record CM057458.1, on the reverse strand, counting down.
GGCCTTTCAGACCCGTGGTGCCTCCTTTACTCTCATAGGAAGGAGTACACATTTTACTTGGCTAGCCATAAATCCTATTCTCGTCTGGATTTTTTCCTAGTTAATCGAGCCATCCTGATGGGTCCAGTGGCTTCCAGAATTTCTCCTAGGGTGTTGTCAGATCATTCCTTTATTTGGCTTGAAGGGATGTTGCCCCAAGCCATTCCTCAGCATACTCAATGGAAGCTTAATACTCAATTACTAGCACACGAGAATATAGTAGATAAGATACGTACACTAATTAACCAATATTTAGAACATAACAGGGGCTCCATAGTAGCATATGATCAGCTATGGTGTTCCTGGAAATGTTACTTAAGAGGTGAATTTGTCAGATTGGTGACTACCCGTAAAAGGTTAAGGGAGAGAGTTGCTAAATTGTTTCTGGGTTCCATTCAGAACCTGGAAATTAGGATTAACTCTTCTCCCACTGACGAGGATATGCTTCAGCTTACGGTGCTTAAAGATCAATATGCGAACACATTAAGGGAAAAGGCTGAATATGCACTGTTCAAAACACACATTAGATACTTGGATCAGGGAGACAAAGCTGGACACCTCTTGGCTCTTAAACTGAGGCAGCAAGAGGAACCCAGATTGGTCACCTGTTTAACCATGGTGGATGGGGGGAATATAGTAACCACGCCTAAAGCTATAGTGGACGAATTTGAAAACTTCTATAAAAAACTATATGGTCACCCAGATAATAGTCCTACTCATATGGAGATTCAACAATATTTGACTAAACTTCCTCTTTCTACCCTTATCCAGGATCAAAAGGTCCAATTGACTTCCCCTATATCGGCAGCTGAGATAACAAGGGCTATTCAATCCCTGTCACCTAACAAAGCTCCGGGACCAGATGGATACCCACCAAATTTTTATCGAACATTTTAGAAGAAGCTCACTCCTATCCTTCAGGAACCATATGGATACATTTGTGCCCATGGCATTGTTGACTCTACGCTATTAGAAGCTACTATTATTGTTTTACCGAAGCCAGGGAAACCTAAAGATAAAGTATCTAACTATAGTCCGATTTCCCTGATGAATTATGATGTTAAGATCTTAGCTAAGATCTTGGCATCTAGAATCACTAATGTTTGGGATAGCTTAATTAGTCCTGAACAGATAGGATTTATCGGCGGTAGAAATCCCTTTGACAATTTTCATAAATTGGCCCACATTTTCTCCGTATCCATTGAGGCACAATACCCGATGGCTCTTGTCTCCCTGGATGCGGAGAAAGCTTTTGATAGGGTGAGTTGGAATTTTTTATTTAGTAACATGGACCAATTTGGTTTTCCTCTGGAATTTATTGGGTGGATTAAACATTTATATTCTAATCCTAAAGCCATAATCTATTGCAATGGGATTTTCTCCAACAGTTTTCAATTACTTTTGGGAACGCGACAAGGAAGCCCACTCTCGCCTTTGTTGTTTAACCTGTATCTACAGCCCCTGATTCGTAGTTTGAAATTGTCTCCAGCTATAATTGGAATTCCAGTTGGTCCATTTGAGTTGAAATTATCGGCCTATGCGGACGATCTCCTACTCCATGTATCAGATCCAATCAAGGTCATCCCTAAAATGTTAGATATAGTAGAGGAATTTAGTAGGTTCTCAAATTATAAGTTGAATATTAGTAAGACTAAAATTATGCCACTCAATGTATATGTTCAAAAAGGTGATATAGGTGGTTTCCGGATGGCCTGGACAAATAGGCTTAAATATTTGGGTATTACCTTGGCGACTTCAATTTCTCTTCTGAAGTATAATTTGGATAATCTTCTACTAACTATTCAGCAGGACTTAATTAGATGGTCTCCTCTATATATATCCCTTCAAGGGAGAGTTAATGTTATCAAAATGAAATGTTACCCAGAGTTTTTTATCCTCTGAACATGTTGCATATATATCTTCCCTCTTCATGGTTTCGGAAGCTTCAAAGCATGATTACCAAATTTTTATGGCAAAATAAACCCCCACGGAGATCCTATAACTATCTGAGTGCCCTGAAAGAACTGGGTGGCCTGAAGCTCCCAAATTTTTATCACTATTATCTGGCGAGCCATATGGCTAAATATATGAGGTGGACAACTACTCTCTTAAACATTAACCCCGAGTATAATCCCATATGGTTGCAAATAGAGAGAAATCTGATTAAAAACTCCAAAGTGACACCTGAGAGTCTATGGTGTTCACTTCCCAAGGCAGTATCTAAACTGATAGGGTCCACGGTTATTCTCACATTGATCAAGGTTCACAACCAAATGTGCAGCTCCTTGGGGATTAAACATACTAGAGAGGTCTCACAACCATTGTTTGGTAACCCCAATTTTAAGGTTGGTGCGGAGCTCCTTTCACCATATAAGTGGGGATTGCCTCCAAACATGAAGGTTAGTGACCTAATTGAGTCAGGGAAAATAAAGTTACTACAAGAAATACTAGAGTTTCCACCTCTCATCCAAATGGGCTTATTATATTTACCAAATTAGACATCTGCTTATCACTTGGTTTGGATCCAATCGGTGGGATATCAATGATGGGGAGGCTTTTCTGTTATTTCAGTCTCTTGCTTCATGACCACATGTGGTTTCTGGTCTTGTGGCCACTCTGCAGGAGAGATTGCATCAAAACAAAGCTGTAGACTCTCAATATTGGATTGACACATTCCCTAACAATCGTTTTATCTGGGAGCACATATGGAAAGGAATATACTTATATAGCGTTAATGACAAACTTAGGTTGATACAATTTTATATTCTCCATACCATGCACCTGACCCCTGTAAAGTTATGTAAAATGGGGAAATTGCTAAAAGATGACTGCTTCAGATGTGGGCAGGCGCAAGGCTCCCCGTTCCATTTATTTTGGGAATGCCCTTTGGTTGCTCCCTTATGGTCTGAGATTAAGACTAAAGCTGATCCTTTGTTAGGTTTACAAGATCTATTTACTCCGCAGATTTGTTTACTGGGAGATTACACAGTAGTCGCAGTGAAAGAAAGGAGATACTATATTAACTTAATATCACTCACGGTTAAAGCCTTAGTACTAAAGCACTGGAAAGATCAGACTTCTATCACTTATCAGGAATGGCTTGTTAAGCTATTGTATAACCTAAGGATAGAGAAAACTATTGCTAGTTATAGAAATGTTTTGTCTAAATTTAATGCTAAAGGGGAGAAGTTTCATGACTTATGGACAGTTGCCTTGTCACACTAACAGGAGAGGCAGGCCAATACACACCCCTCTTCCTTAAGTAGGGCAAGGGAGTTGTTTATCATAGATGGAGTTTAAACAATATCCCCCTGGCAATTTTTTCTCCTTTTTCCTCTTTACTTCTTTTTTCATTTGGGTAGGTAATAATACTCCCCCTCTAGTTGTTTCCCCTTATGGGGTTAGTGATTTGGCCTGCAGGACTATAATCAGTGGACTGGCTTTGGGAAGGGTGGATTGGGAGGGAAGGGGAACCAGGGGTGGGACAGGGAGGGAAGGGTAGTAGGGGAGGGAATGGGGAGAATCACAGGTTAGTTAACTAATGCAGTGTACATGTACTTGAACCAGTGTTACAACTGTTGTATTGTTTTATGTTTTGTTGGTATTTTGAAAACTGAATAAAGCATATTAAATTTAAAAAAAAATGTTCAAAACCATGTAAATGATTGTTATTTTGAAAGTGTACATAGTTGTAATCATGTTTAATCATGTTAGTTCATGTAGTACTGTACACACATCTATGCAAAAACTATGTCTCCAGTGAAGTCATCAAGTGATATCACATCTATGATGTCACATCCTATGATGTCATATGTGATGATGTAATGTGCTGATGATGTCATACATTACCACATGATAACGCAACTTTGTGTTTTATGTTTCGGTTTCCCTGCAATGTTTAAAACTATATACCCATATATAGTAAGAGTATAGTTTTGAATTACAAATGCATTTTTGGGGTGCATTTTAATTCAAAGGGGAAGATGTAGTAACAAAACCAGATGGAAAAATGATTTTATTTTTATTATCAAGAATTGATTTTTGTAATTATTATTATTTTTGATGTGATTTTATATGGTATTAATATGGAAAATGTTTACTCTAATTTCTGGTCAAGATTACTGTGGATTCAATCTTAAAAACATTAAAATAGAGGGATGATGCCATTTAAAATGGAGACAGTTTCAGAGTTAAGAAACAAATGGTCTTAAAGAGACTGTTTTAAATTTCAAGGCTCTGTGCTGTAGCTGTAGAACAGAGATAAGATGGGGCCTTACTTACATGTCCCACATTCCAGGGAAAACACTTTTATTAAGATTTAAATGGGCGTTTATACAGGGAAAGTCTTAGCTAGAGCTAGGTATCCATGACTACAATCAGATAGGAGGTCGTGTGACTGATGCAGGCTAGCACCAAGGAAACACTTGCGTTACTAAAGTGAGTTTAAAAGCTCAATTACTTTGTATAGAAATAAGAAGTTTTATTCATGGTTTAAAGTGTACTGCCACTATGAAAATTAGACAGTTATTGGACATTAGTATAATGAATAAGCTTACCCAATTTCATTATTACAGGACAAAGGTTTAAGGAATTATAACTGAAACTTATTTAATAACATTTTCTTATTAGGAAACTAAACAAACCTAGTATCTCATGATAGCTCATGTATTAAAACATCTAAGAAAGTGACTCTTAGGTCTGTGTTTTATTGCTATAGAGAGAAATGTCATCTAAAGGTTTATAGTAAATTAACTTTTCTGACAGTGATTTATTACTTTTCCTTGGAAGAACAAATAACCCATGTGTTCTACAAGAAAGTAATGTTTTAAGGACTTTAAGAATGGATTTTTCTTACAAATCTTATATCATTCTGTAGCTTAGAACACTTAGAGCAAGACTATCACTTTATTTTAAGAAATGTTATTGAAATGATGAAGTCATAACCTTAATAGTGTAACTTAAAAAGTATCCATCCTACAAATATCAGACTTCTACCAGAATAATTTGCTTAATGTAATATGCCTGACTATGTAAGTTTAATGTTTAAATTAGGTTAAATGAAAATTTTATTAAGAAAAATAATTTTGGGCCGGCACAGTGGCACTGAGGGTTGAGGCACTGGACACCACACCTCACTCCACACTGGTGACCCAGGTTCGGGAATAGTCCCAGGTCATTGAGGGTCAGCAGGGGAGAACTAGGATTGAGCATCCAACAACAGCTCTCCTAATTCTGGGGAAAGGGTGGGAATCACATCACACTCTGGCAGTCCCTGGGGACACCTAGAGGCACTGCAGATACACAGTGCTTAGCAATGAGGGAAGCACGGTGGACATCTGCATGCTTGTGCATAAAATGTCACTGCACATCTGCACTCCCATTGGGGTGCAAAAGAAAAAAAGGGCCGGGTGCAACCATGCAGCTCAATGGCCATGACCTGCCTCATCAGGAGGACTGTTGTGGAATTGCACTGGGGGGTTCAGTGCCAGTTCAGCTGGCAGGGATGGGGGAGCCCTCCAGCAGTTTGGCTACAGTCATGCTGGGCCCCCTCATCATGTGAGTGATCCTGCTGTTCTCCCTGTGGGCAGGGCTGGTGGCTGGATGCCCCCACCAGTAGGTGCTGCAGCAAGTGCAAGAAATAAAAAAAAGATGAGATTAAAAAAAAGAAAAATAATTTTGAACTAAAAACAAGTCTGAGGAGAAAGGGGTTGTCTTAAGAGGCATGTCTATATGTCATCATTTACCTTCTGAAATGTCCTACCTTTCTAGTGACTCAGGCCAATCAAAATCTGGTGATGTCATCACCAGGGCAGTTTTTTATTAGTCAATTTGTCTGGTCACACTTCATTCTGGACCAAAATATTGATTCCAAAAGACCTACATTAGTTCAACTAAGAATTTGAATAGCTTTATGCTGTAGCTAGGCCAAAGAATTTTGGGCCATGCCTGTTTGAAATGAAAGGGACTAGCTTAAGGATAGCCAAAAGATTATGCAGTATTGCCAAAAGATCCAGGTGCAAAAACCAGATGCAAGGACATTCTCATTTTGTATGAAGCAAGGTCTGTGTTTTATTTGCTGAGAATCTTGACTGAAGTAATGTTGACCAGGCACAGACTTTTCTTTAAAATTCACACAAGCTATACAGTGTGCTGGGTAGAGGGAGGTCTAGTGCCCTAAGGTTTTAAAAGCAGATGTACAACATGAAGGAGTCATTAAGTTCCAGTTGCAGAAACAACTTTGCTATCCACAAAAAAGTTCTTTGAATCCAATGTTGCTATGGACTGTGCAGATTGAAGCTGTGTTCTACAAATTCAAGAACTGACTTTAGGTAGAGTGACTTTCAACAAAGAAAATTTAACTTGCAATGGTAGTCCATGCCAAGAAGTTCCAGGGCCAAAAAGATTAGCTGACAAAGAAACGTTTCATCATGAGCCAGACTCAACCAAGAGTTCTAAGTTGAGAGAATAAAAAAAACACTTCTACAACCAGAAATATAAGTATAATTTTTTTACTTTCACTAATTTTAATTAATAGGCTTGGTAGTTTAAATTGGCTTATCTAGGAAAGTAAGAAGAGAATCTATTTTTAACTACAGAATCTGGGTATCTAGTTTAAGCTTTAAAATAAGAAATATTTTGCATGATTTAAAAAGTTAAACCTGAGTTTTACGAAAGTGTAGTACAAAACACTGATGTAATGAGTTGTTGCCAGTTCTCATAGAAAATACATTTTACATGCTATAAAGTTTTAAAACAAGTTTTATAAAGAAATAATCTGAGATATTGATCTTATAAGTATATATGTTCTTATGCATGAAGGTTATGTTAAAGACTAAGTATGACAAAAGTTGAGTTTAACTATTACCATTTATCATAATGAATATTGCTTATTCATTTGCAATTCCTAAATGTTGAAATGTGTTTTACTAGTTTGCTGGATTATCTGAAACAATTTTGTTGATGTTTACAGTATTAGGCTTGATAGTTATGCTAATGAGGAATATTTAAAATTATTGTAAAGGTGTAAATAAAATATTGATTTTTCATAATTAGAAGTGTGGTAAGCAGTGTCATTTGTCATTATATTTGAGTCTGGAGAGCATAGGATAATATCATATGTGAATTTTTATTATTTTTGGTAATTTATGAAATAATTTTTGGGTAAGGCCTGAGGTGAATCTAAGTGCATTATATGTAAAAAGTGATATTATAAGTCTTTGTACTGAGAGGGGTCTGGAGCTGATGAGGATTGGGTGCCCTGTCAGCACATACAATGTGTTTGGGTTGGGGCACATGATCCAAGGGGGATTGGGCACCCCCCTCTGCACACAAACAAATGGGGGAACATTATGCAGATAGGGATTGGGCTCCCCATCATCAAATGAACTAGGGAGGAGGTATGCCAACAGGTGGATTGAGCACCCCCATCAGCTTTCATGGGGACTGTGATAGGCAGATGGTGACAGCCACCACCATGTTTATTGAAATGTGACACCAGACAAGGTAAGCTGCTCTTTGCTACTACAATCAGGTACTGCCCCAGCATCAGTCTGTTCAGGAAAAACAGCTGATTCTCCAATGACTGGGTGCTCCATTATTGTAGCAGTGAATTTATTTCAGGTTGGTGGAACACTTCAAAACTGCTGTCATCGACAGCTTGCTCCTCCATTGGTGCCACAGAGACCAGGCCTAAAAAGCACTGCTGGCATTGCCCACATTACTGCCACACCTCCACAACCCACTACTCCAGCAAGCTGCCACCAATTGTTTCTTGTGCATGCGTGCAAGCAATCGTAAAAATATAGTTGTGCTTTATCTGGAAAGATGCATTTTGGAGTAGGATAGCTAGCACAGTTTTAAGAAAAGGAGGTTATATCAGACAAATAATTTGACCTTTATGAAAAGGGCAACTGCAGAGGTAGAAAGGGGGTATCCTGGGAAATTGTCTATCTTGATTTCTGTAAGGCCTTTGATAAACTGTCACATGCAAAGTTGATTGCTTACTTGAGAGGTCTGGGTTTAAATGTAAGAATGGTAAACTGGCTATAATGTTAGATGATGAGGAGCTAATGCAGAACATGTGTTAACAAAGAGGTGTCATACAGGTTGGAGGAGACAAATGGAGTGTTGCAGGGCTTAGTACTGTATCCTATTCTATTTAGAATTTAAGAGATCTAGATGAAGTGGTATGATCATGGGTTTCAAAGTCTGGAGATGACATCGCTAGCAAGGTAGCATCAAGGCAGAACAGACTTAAACATACTACAAGATTTGGCAGCAAAATGGGGGAAGAAATGCAAAATCATGCACTTGGGCTATTGAAACAAAAATAAAATATGCACTTTGGAGGAAGTGAGGGAATCAGAGGTGATAACATCATATTGGAAGTGTGCATGGCAATGTGCAAGGGTGGCAGCAACAGCTAGAACAGTATTAGGCAATACTAAGAGATCATTTTTAATGGATTACATAAGGGAATGACTCCCTGTTCCTGAACTATGTAAAGCCATATACTGTATGAAATATTGTATCAAAGTGTTCTCACCTTACAGTAGTAGCAATAGACATGTTCAGATATCATTCAGCAGTGTTTCACAGATGCAGATGCACTGTAGTGCTAGTCACATACAGTAGCCATTCAGAACACAAGGTTTAGCATTCAGTCTTATTTTGACTGTACTGTGTAGTTGTTGCAGAATAATGTGATAGTACATCTGTGTTCTAACAGGTTAAAGGAGATTATTTTCAGTTTTAAATATTGTTTTATAATAGATGATCAAGTTTTGCTAAAAAATGGTCATCTGGTAGGGTTAAGTCATTGTTTTTTGCAACTGGCAATTAACATAGATCTAGAGAAAACACTGTATAGTCTCTGTTGTGCCACATAAGAGGTGAAACTAAAGCAACTGGTTGAAATTGAAAACAAAGGTGTTCATTCACAATCCTTTAAAAAACAATCATTAATTCCATAATTTCATTTTAACTGTGGACCATGGACTGCTGTGTGCAATGCTCACCTGCTGGAGTCAATGGACTGGTTTTCATGCCCTTCTTTATCATTTGAGCCTCCTATCCACTGGCATCACTTTGGCTTCTTCGATTGTGCTAAGAGAGCAAACGGAACCCACTTATATGTCCAAAACGCACTTGATGGATTTACTTCTATATTTAAAATTTGAGAATGCATAACTATTCTATATGCAAAATAACTTAATGATTCCACATAAGAAATTACTGTGATTCCAATCAAAAATGGTTATGCTACCTATGGAAGAAATGTAAGCCTTATTTCTTTCACTGACTACAATCAAGTTTCAAGAACTCCTCCTGTATATCCATTTAACTGTTTTCATGGCATTAAAAAAGAAGTGCGGGATGTCAATAAGTACAACCAGCTAACAGTGTTGGAATTTAAAAGCTCAGTGGCTCCTGTAGATTGCTACTTCATAACAACTAACTGCAATTCTGGTTGTATCTCTTTCCAGAAAAAAGGACCGTAGAAATTAACTAGGTTCCATCTAAAGAAAAATATGATTTTGCTTGGATACAGTTTACAAAGGAGCACACACTTAAAATTGTTTAAGCACATATTATATAAAAGACAGACTTTGATACCTCGATTTTCATCATTAAAACTCTTTACATTATGACATGCACACCCCCACACACAATAGTTGGCTAGACACTATTCAATGGCTCCCATTCCAGTTGAATCATCAATTAGCAGTCCTGTCAATATCCAGCACATCTCTGCTGATGCCAGCTATCCGTCACTGAGCTCACCGGAGTCCAGCTCCATTGTTTGCTCTCACACCCCCACCTGCATTTACTTTACTCTGTACAACTTTTGGGGCACAGGTTTCTATGGCTTTTCCATGAGGGTATCTTGAGGGAGTGCAGTGGTGGATGTCAGCAAAGAGCATAGGGATGCACATAGCCAAAGCTGGCCAGGCACAGCTAAATTAATGTTTTTGTACTTTGCAAAACATATTCAATATTTTAAATGTTCAGGCAGCAATATGAGTTGGCAGTCAGCACATTGAGGAAGGGTGCAGTTGCATATGATAGGCAATTTTAACCATCCAGTCAATGTCTGGATGGGTGAAATTGTCATTCAGACATGACCGCCCCCTTGTTCCCAGTATATAGACCACCAGCTTCACCTGCTTCCCAAACAGGTAAAATATTTAACATGTTCTGAGCACTTTAAAAAATTGCAGAATGAGCAAGTGTGGCAAGTGAGAAATGGAACAGCACTGCATGAACAGGAATCTGCAGGCACAGAATTTCTCAGACCGGAGAAGACGACAATGGGGGGGGGGTGCTGCCCCTCTTGCCTGGGCCTTCCTACAGTTCCAGCATTGTCCATGTCCAGCACATTTGATACCAGCTCTTCATCCCTCAGTTGCCCAAATCCAACTCCATCGGGTTTGCTCTGATGCACCTATGAGGGGAGTTTGAGGGAGTATGGTGGTGGGCATCAGTAGAGAGTACCAGAGATGCACCTAGCCATAGCTGGACAGGGCAGCTGAAAATACATTTTTTTTAACATTGCAGAGCATCTTAACTATTTTAAATGCTAAAGCAGTAGTTGGAGCTGGCAGTCAACACATTGGAGAAGAGGGAGAGGATGCCTCTGATTGGCAATTTCACACATCCAGTCAACGTGCAGGCTGGATTGCTGACTTTCAGTCTAGAGAAACAGTGTTAACGTACTGCCCTTCCCTGACTTTTGATTGTAATTAATTCACTCTGATTTTAGATCATCTGATATACATACAAATACACTGACTCTGATAGCTGCTTCTACGACAGTAATGCAATCCTTTCTCTTATGCATGTTCAGCATTAAGTTTGTAAAAAAAAGACGAACTTTAACATGCTATGCTATTACAAAGTGATGCAATTACATGAACTAAGTACCTAGAAATGCATCATAATTTCTTACTGAACATTAACTGATTTTCTTTATTCTCCCCCTACCCGCAGCGCTCCCACTCTTTGGGAGATACCTATGGCCTTCTAGTCTCTGCCCTCTTACCTGGAGCCCTGGTACAGTCCATCCCCCATGTAGCCATGGCTATATCCCCCAGGTGGGCATGGGATTGGGCCACCCTCTAAATCCTTCTTGTTGTTGTCGGGATGCTGGTACCCGCTCAAGTAGGGGCATTGGTGATCGGGACCTGGTGCTCCTTCTACTGGGAGTGCTGTAGGGTATTTTTCCATTTTTATGTGGGTGTGATGTGTGCTCCAACATCAAGGCATCGCCACTGACGTCACCTACTCCCGATCCGCTCTATACGCTTGTGCTTTTTCTATGCCTCCGGCTTCCACCAGAGGCCAGACAGGCACCAAGTGTGTGTCCCCCTCCCTGCCGGTAAAGGAGAGTTGTCCCTCAGATACTCAATCCTTTCCCTCCCCTGCTGACCCCAGACAGCCTGGGTTAGTTCCTGAACCTGGGTCTCTGGTGTGGAGCGAGCTGTGCCGTCCAGCGCCTCAACCCTCAGCGCCACCGGGCCAGACCCACATTAACTGATTTGATAAACTGCTGCTGTTTGTTGAATAAACACAAGCTGACATTTTTATGCAGATCAGATAACAGCATGGTTATAACAGACTATCGCAAATCAGTTCCATCAGTAAAATTGCCTATGAATTTCACACCCTCAAAAAAATCAAATCAATGATTCATAACACCATCAGTCACACAATGTTGATTACTTAGATTTATCTGAAACTGGAATGACTGCACTCTCACTGTGTGCCCTTAAAAAATACAAGTGAAAACAAATACAGAAGAATTACCAAAAAAAGGGAAAACATTCAAATAAAATGCACTCCAATGCGGGAACTGTTAATTCTGTGATGGTCTGGGTTGTTATGGGATCTCAACTTTGACAACTTGGACCACTCTAAAATAGAACTTAAGGGTGTGGCACAGGCTGCACTGCACTAAAGGGATGATGAGCATTAATATGCCAGTTCTATGTCTAATGTAACACCCTGCAGTAGGAATCAGCAGCAGCTTGAGATAGGCAAAATTATTGAGGGGAAAATAAAGCTGTTTTTTGGCCCACTATCACTGAAAAACTTTGTCTACAGGGGCTTTCGAACCATGCTGTGCTAGTAATTTTTGCCTGTTGCCTCCACCTGCCCTCTGTCAATCCTGCACTACTGCCTCACTTATAAAAGCTCCCATCAGTAGCTTCTTTGCTCCCTGTGACCCCACAGTCTTTCCTGGGGTCAGGGAGAAGGTAATCTCTGCAGCAATCATCTGCTCCTTTCCTACCCATGACCCAACTGCCTGCCCTGGGGTTGTGGAGCAAGTAATCCATGCTGCCTTTAGCAGCTCCATTCCTCCTTCCAACCTGGCTGCCTGCCCTGGGGTTGGGGACAAGTAATCCCTGCTGCCATCAGAGGCTCCTTTCCTCCACCCAACCTTGCTGCCTGCCCTGGGGTCAAGGAGAAAGTAATCCATGCCACCTCTGGCAACTCCTTTCCTCCCCACCGACCACTGTCTGCCCTTGGTTCAGGGAGCAAGTAAATGCTGCTGTGATTGGTGGCTCCTTTCCACCTCTGGCCCCTCTGCCTGCTGTTGGGTCAGGGAGCAAGTAATCCCTGCCCACAATCAGCAATTTCACCTATCCAGTCAATGTCTGGCTGTATGACATTGCAAATTGGACACAGCGCCCCCCCTTCCCTAACATATAGACCTCCAGCCCCAACTGCAGCCCTAACATGTACAATAGTTAACAGGTTTTGAACAGCAAAATAATATAATACCTCTTTAGCCCTCTCCAGCTGGCAGTAGCTATCACATGACCACCACCACTACTCCCCTTATTCATATCCCACAGGAGGTGTTGAAAGTGGAAATCCATCAACACACTGAAGTCCAGTTAAATATCCATTCTAGCAAGTAAAAGTCTGAGTAAGTTTACGTGGGGTAATGTGTCATGAAACCCAAATCCATATTCATGCCATCTGCTACCATATTAAGAAGTAAAATAAGCTTAATCACAAAAGTCTTCCTCCTCTGGTGTGTATTTAAAAAAAAAAACATGTAAGGACCATTACTGACATATCTGAGATTGAGTGATCATTCTGAGAGAAGTGTCACCAGACTGATTTGTCAGTCATCTTCATGTTAATTGCATATCTGTGTGCATTCATTCTAGTGTGGAGAGCTTGGCTTGTCTCTCCAACATACCCTGTTTGTGGACATCTCCTGCATTGAATGGAATAAACAACATTATGTGATGTATAGGAATAATTCCCCTGTATCCTGAATAGTCTGTTTTGTGATGTAACCACACAATCCAAAGTGGAAATGAGTTCACAAGTCTTACATCTGAGTTGATTACAGGGTTGTGTATCATTTAGCGTCATGGTACATTGTTCTGGTGCAAGTTTACTCCTTACAATTATTCTGGCTAAATTAGGTGGTTGTTTAAAAGATAGTAGTTGTAGTTCTTGAAAAATACAATTTAGGGTATCATCCTCAAGGACCAATACAGTAACTAATCTATTTTTGTATGTCAAAGCTGAGGAAGGAAATTAGCAACACACTCAAGTACATGAAGCTGGTCACCATTTCAAGAAGTAAGCCATCCTTATTGGCAATTCAATGTTATGGAGTTAAAAAATAATATAACACCTCTTTAGCCCTCTCCAGCTGGCAGTAGCTGTCACATGACCACCACCACCACTCCCCTTTTTCATATCCCACTTCCACCATCTCCCTGGTCATGTGGCCAAATAGAATAAAAAACTGTCTAGTATCCTCCCAGTCTTTTTCCCCACCCAACACTATCTTTAACAGTCTGCCCTCCTCACTAACTCAATACCACTGAACATATTCCTTAGTGCCAAGTGTGCCCCATGATCCCTGATCAATGACAGGGGAGTTATATAAGTAAATCCTAGCTGTGCAATAGACTTCTTATCCTCCCTCTTCCTGACAGTATCTTTATCAACATAAGCTGGCACTTACAGGCATAAAAGTTAGTGCACTTTGTGTGCCCTGACCCTTACTCTGAGATGTGTTGGACAGAAAAATCCTTAGCATGGCTTCTTAGCTGGATTCTCCTTCCTGACACCAAACCATCTGTACACAATCAGCTGATCCATTATGAATGCAAGAGTGGGAGAAGCAGCACAGTCTGCAAGTGTCACTGAGTAATACTATGCAATTAGTCATAGAGTATTGCAAAGGCGCTCACTGATGCACATCTATTTGCTCCATTGAGATCCTCTATGACAGTCTAACTAGAATAACTGAATGTTGCTGAATGAGCTCCTTTGCAGTCACCAATAACCATCTGACACTAAATGACACTAGGCAGACCACTACAAAGCACATGCCTAAGAGATAAACTGACAGCGTACAACTGGTGCAGTTCTGGGACCCATACAAGTGGACAAGTAAGGGTTTACCTTTTACTCCAACCCCCACAAACATCATGAAAAAGGGGGTTGAGGGAGAGGGTAGGGTGCACTTGAACACAAACTTTTTTTTTGCCTGGCACAGAGTTGGGTTACATATAATGGGGTAAGCACTGGAGAACGTTGCCTCCTTCAAGTGTCTTAGTGTCTGGTTGAACTATCTCCTTGATACCTCCTGCCATGTACAGTATATACAATCCACAATAAACTCCACTGTAAACTTTGTGCACTTCACATAAACATAGCCTTAAGCTGCTGTTTGCTTGTTGTGAGATTGTTATTAAGATGATCCTCCCAATCTTTAGTGGTTCACCCATATCGATGTGACAACAATTTTATCGACACCTATATAGGTGAAGTCTTTCAGCCACCTGGCATTTCAGTGCCAGGAATTGTGGTTTACAGGACTATAGTGCCAGAGCATTGTCCTGGGAAACAGTATTTTTTTCTGAGGGCTTTTCCCTGAACGCTCAATTCAGAGGGCTCTGTCCACGCACACCCCGCAACTAAATATACCTCCTCTGGGATGGGCATGCCCCTGAATGGGTGAGAAATGGTGCCACAAAGGGCAACATGAGTGAGGGGAGATCTAAAATCACGATTGCCCCAGTCAGTCTCACCCTTGTTGTGGTGCCATAGGTGCAGCAACAAAATTAAGTAACTGCGGTAACAGTATACTGCCTTTGACTATTGGGATGTTGTGTGGAGTGCCATCCCAAAATCCACCTTTGGTAAACTGGACCCCTTTTTCATAGATTCTGTCAGTTCACTGTATACTGCTCACCCCAACACACTCACCACTGTTCCATCTATGCTTTGCTCTCACTTCCTTCTCTAGAGGCAAACATCTCCCACACTGTGCCTTGTTCATCACTAAATTCTGCTTTAGGAACTTAACACCTCATGTTTCAGCTAACTACTCTTCTATCCCTGTATCCCCTCTTACCTCTCCACAACTGTAATCCTCAGTCTCTACCTGCCCCACATTAAATTGTCTATGGGTCAATCAGCTTTCACCTTCAGTTTCTCCTGCTTGTGGTTTCAATGTCCCACTATTATTTTCTCTGCTCCTTCCTCTTCTTCTCTGGAAGCTCCCCATTATGACAACATAATTTATGATTGCAACGGTCCCTGACCCTTTTACTGAAATTGGCATGCCTTGGTTTCTCAACTATGTTTATTACATTGTGTATTTACTGTTCACTGAACCATCAGGCAACATATGTAGGAATGCTTAGCAATGTAATAGGAATGACTGGTAGGATAAACATCTGATGAGGTACTGAGTAGGACTGTAATGAAGTAGTTACAGTCTGAATACATGCTTGAATGCTTGTGCAATGTATATTTTGGCATATACTCTCTCTCTCGCTCTCTCTCTCTGTCTGCTACATGGACTACCACCAGTTCCAAGATGTCATAGTGACATAGAAACTCTCTTGAGAAGGGTTCAAGCACCTAGATGTTCTGCAGGGATGAGGTTCCCTAAGACTAAAGGTAACTTACAAAAAAGTGGCTCAAAGTCACAGAAAGAGAGGGAGAAAGAGCCCACATTATGTATGTCTCAATGGGCAAGAGGGAAGGGACTCAGGAAGAAAGACATGGTATCAAACAATGAGTGAGAGACTGAGCCTACCTGCCAACCTACTGATAGATCCTCAGGCTAGCAGCACACCACTGAGAGATATAGTGAGACATAACATGTTTAGCAGTGATTGGATATACCATAGAATGTTTTCTGTGCAGTGCTTTCCCCTCCATTACTATAACATTAAGTAAGACATTTTCTCTGGTGTTTTGTCTCTGAGAAGCTCTCTGCTTTAATAAAACTCTTGCAGGGACTTGTGGTGCATAGACTCAGTAATCCTAGCAGGATGTATATCTGTTGGCTCAGGCTGCTGCCATGGTGGCTAGATTACTTGAATGAACAGTCTTAACTACTTCCCATACCTAAAGCTGACTGTCCCTGCTGCTGGCCCATCAGACAAGAATGTGGACTGGATTGGGCATGTCTATTTGGAGGAAACCATGTCACATTTTAAATGATCATCCAGAACCCTTGTTCCCAAAGTCTGAGTCAATCAACAGACAGATCTTTCTATCACACTGATTGTAATATGTTTTCAGTTGATCTGTGGTGTCATCTGTAAAATACTCCTACTCTCAAGAGGATCTCTTTTTTGTTTGTTTTGTTTTAGTGACAGTGGCCTCTGGGGTCATTTGAGTACTTCATGTGGAAATGGGTGAAAATTGTAAGATTTTTGGGGGGCACTGTGGCATGATGTCGCATGGTTTGAAATGGTTCACCAGGGCAGCAGCAGGTAGTACAGTACCAATGGCCTAATGCTTTGCCAGACTTAGTGCCACCTTCCTCGTTCATAATAGATGACTAAGCAGAAGCACTGGGTTGTGTGGAACTGCTGCTGATGTAAGATTTTGGTGGCAAGAATGGGAAAAAAACAGTGGTTCTAAGTGGATTGACAAGTGTCAGGACACACATACAGGTAACTGTGGCAGCTGTTTTTGTGTTCTTCATATGAAACAGACAGGAGGAGTTCTTGCCATTCCATTCATGGATTGATCATTTCTATCTCTGGTAGAGGAACTGGATCTGACAGTGGCACAACTTGTAGGAGTATAATGCTTCTGGATAACTTTGGATAGTTTCAAATCCAGATGCACTGAATGACCTGCTGGGAAGGCTGCTTGGAGAAGGAGTGGAATCAGTTGACTTTTTGAGAGCAAGGAAATATGGTTACTGTGTTCATACTATTATCACACATACAGTCCTAGGTCTTACTTAGGTCATGACTTCAACTCCCAGTCGAACAATAACCTTATCCTTCTCCATTATCAGTTGCAGAACTCATACTTGGTGGAACTGGCATGGTGGAACCATTGTCTGCACCCTTTACATCCCTTTCTCCTCCCAATCTTCTCCTCATATTTTCCACAGGATGATGCACAACAGATTTATTGATCAGTTGATTGATCGTTTTATGTTTTCTTGATCGGGTCAATGCACAAGGCTATAACAGCATATTTTCAGGTACATTACAGTGTGCCATAACAGTGTGGTACATAGACTGGTAATGCAGTAATGAAGTTATACAGCTGTACAGCACAAAATACAATAGCAGTGAGGCAATTAGACAATTTTGCAGCAATTCAGTATAATTATTCATCAACGCAGCATATGTTAGTAGAGCTAAGGCTGCAGTACAGCCTAGAGATTAAGGCAGCATGCCTGAGCATGGTACAATATATCCAGCGATTCTGGGTCTGAGTCCCACAACCTCCACTTGCATATTGTGTAACCATGAGCAAGTCATTTAACCTCCTTGTGCTCCCAGATCACCCCTGTAAATGGGTCTTTTGCCTAGTGGGCCTTACCACTATGCAAAATAATAAATAAAACAAAAATAAAATAAAGATGATAAAAGTATGATGATGAAGATGTGTTAGATGCTAATAATGGTAATTCCCTATTGGCTGATGATTTTTAGATGCCCAGGTGATGCGCATTGCGCACACACACTGCCACATGACTCTAAATATCAGAGGAAATTGAAGGAGATGAGTGACAGCAGCAACTTCCAGTTACAATAAACTGACACATGCCACCCCACTGAGAGTTCTACCATCTCATATAGCAACCTACGTCACTTTTCACTCATAGATCAGCTGGCTCACTCGTAAACAGACAAAAAACATAAAGATGCATTTTTGTGCCTTGACTCACCAGCAGTCAGTAAATTAAAAATGGTCAAATAAACCCTTTAAAAAATCTTACCTGTCCCTTTACTTGACTGCCAAATTCAATCTCTGCCCTGCTGCAGTGCTGCAGCTATATCAAACACACACTGCACTATCTTTACAGCAGCACGTAATTTCACTTTTCTCCTGCTTGCATGAAGTTATGGGTAACTGCTAACTAGTTAACTAGTTAGTTAAATGCTATAATAATAATATTCTTAACGCCATTATAAGTAAGACACACAGATAGTAACATTTTAAGCAAGACATAAAAAAAGAAAACATACATTACTTGTGAATATAATGTTACAACATCAGTGATAAACTGAATCAAGACATATAATTTGAATTAAGGAGGAAATTGTTAGACATTTACTAATGTCTCAGTTTACCAGACATGTAAATGGAATGCTTTCAAAACTGTTCATGTCTGGTTACCTACAGTACATCTACATTTAGTGTGCTTTAATCTATACTCCCTATGCCAATTGGCCAAAAGCCAGTAAGACAGAAAATGAATCATAGTCTGCCCAAGATTTTTTAAATGAATTATACGATTAATATAAATAATATTGCATATTATCTTAAGCCCATTCACTAATGCTTCACTTTTTTAAAAACAATGGCAGGGTCTTCAAAATACAATGTGAACTGGAACTAAACTGTTTTTTTTTAATCTCATCAGGGGACACAAATGAGATTTCAAAAAAAGAACTGAGATATTCCTTTCTTATAACTTTGAGGAAGGGCTGACATTACATCACATGCCTTAAATTATTAACTTGTTTGAGCCTACAATTGCATAAAAAAGGCACTATGTAATTCTATTTTGTTTGAGAAATAGATTTTTTGCTTTCATAAAGCTACAATCCAAAATGGGGGAATGATATCTCTATTTTCCATAGCCTTTAATAGATCCAGATATTTTTTCTTTTGTAGACTGTTTCCCCCTGAATACCAAAAATGAAATCTAAAATTTAGGCTAATAAATGCTGATGAATAGAAATATCTCTAAATCTTTGTTCAAGAATGACTTTCATTTCCTCAGTTGTTTTCAACAGTATGTCTGCTAAAATATGTATTTTGTAGAGATGTGTGAAGTTGGAAAACTTCATTTTGTGAAATAATTTGCAATGTTCTCCAAATTTGTGAAGTGCCAACTTCAAAGTTTCTGGCAGGTGAAGTTACATTTTTTCAGGAGAAGTCATGGAAATTCACTGGCAATATTGTAGCTTCACCTGACTTCACCGGAAAAAGTGCCATTGTTTAAGGAAAACTCAATTAAAAAGTGGCAAAGTGATGAAACGGTCCATTTGCAAAGTCACTTACAAAGGCAAATTTTGTAACTCTGCTGGAAGTTTACCAGCAAAGAAAAACTTCAAAACATCTCTAGTCACATGTAGGGCAAAGCATATGTATTGGTCTTCTGTTCTTACCCTTTGCAGATTGTGTGAGAGGCCCTTTGACACCATGCATTTCTACTTAATGCAGATCCACACTAAATGATCATGGTGATTTCCATATATATATCCCATGATGCTGTGCATTATGGAGGTATGTGTGGTTTTCTTGTTCTTTAAAACCTGGCTTTGTTGCCAATGCCCTTTTCCGCTTACCCTTGCCTCAGTGCTTTTGTGCTGAGGTTCTTTGTCTTTTTAGCTTGCTTCCTTACTTGGAGCCAGCCATGACCCATATCTATAATTCCACATTAGTAACAGTTTATTTTCCCCCAGATGAAATACAGACAAGACCCACCGAGACATTTGGAAAGATGTTCAATGTTGTCAATCTTTGCTTCATGAAATATTTCATGAAGTGTGCCAAATTGGCGAACTGCAAAGTGCTGACCTTGTGAAGTTCCTTGCTGACCACGTTGCACTTTTACAGGAAAAGATATGTAAATTTGCTGGCAAGGTTGCAATTTCACCCTAAATTTGCATGATTTCACCTGAAAAAGTGCAATTTCTTCAGGAAAACTCAATGTGAAGTGGGGAAATGATGAAGTGAGCAAATCAGGAAGTTATTTTTGAAGGTGAATTTTGCAACTTCGCTGGAACTTCAAAAGGGAAGTAAAACTTTGCAACATCTTTAGTCCTAAGCCTTCTGGAAAATGTACTTGCTTAATAAATTTAATAGAGGTAAGATGAAACCTATGGAATTATATTTTTTCTGTTTTTCTTCACAGTACATATGCATTAACATCTATTTTGCTTCTCCTTAATATGGACATCCAAAGGAAACTGACCGAGCTGTGCCCAGGGTAGCGAAACAGCAGTCTGTAAACTACTTGTTTCAAAGGAACAATATGTCCATATTTTGGACCCATAGAACAAAGTTGAATTTATTTAGAATATATCACCTTAAAAAAATTCTTGAAATTGATTTATTATCATATATTTAACGTGAAACATCTTAAAAGCAAAAACATGGCTTTCATGGCAACATAAGCAATGTGATTTGATGATGACTGGTTCTGGGAAAATCTAATACCAAGATACCCCTAAGTTTTAATTAATTCCACCCTTGAATTGTGTGTTATGTGATTTGTGGGAGAGTTTGGGCCCCTATATTCAAAACATTGCCCTGGGGCTAAATTAGCACTGCCTAGCGTGCTAAATTAGCCTGGACCCAATAGCCCATTATATTCAAAAGGGATCACTCCAGTGCTAAACCTTCTGAATATAGCATGCTAAGGAAGCTGGGCAATCTGGGCTGGGAGTGCAGTGTCCGGGAATAAGACAGCTCTGAATATAGCAACCAGGAAGTGCATACCACAACAACAGCCAAGTTCACAGTGATGTGAAGGAAGGTAGAGGTGAACTATGTGGCCAGTGTGTGTGCAAGCAAATGTGTGGACTCAGTGCAGCTGCAAGCAGCAGTGCATGTGAAAGTACATTGTGCAAAAATGTACAATAGTTCAGAAATGTTTGCTCAACGATAACAAATTTGCGGGTTTAGCACGGAGCTAAGCCATTTGCCCAGGGCAATCACATTTGCCTGGTGCTAAAATTTGCTATATTCAATTGTGACATGCAAATGAGCCTACCTAGGTAGCCTCTGGTTAAACATCCAGATTAGCATCTCATTATAACCTGATTTGCATGCAGTTTGCCCAGCATTACTACAGGGTCCCACAGCTCCACCTGTAGATCAGTCTGGAAGTATTGGAGCTGGCTGGGTCTGCCCACAGCTCCACCTCTAGGTCATTTTGGGACTTCATGGTGACTGCATGGTGGTAGCTGCAGGCTACATTTATACAGTACAGCATAGCATATTGTGCCCAGGGGGCCAACACAGCACAAGCACGAATGGTGGTGCTGCATGCAACTGTCAAACTGTAGGTCATGATACAGTGCACAGCAGACACTACAGTAGCAAGGGGTTGAGTAGTGTGAGGGACACAGCAATGCCTATGATGTGCAGGGCAGTGATGGCCACTGCACTGTACACAATGCCAGGCCCAACTTGCAGGTGTTTACTGACAGTGGACATTACTGTTATGCTGTTATGTGACCCACAGATACAACACCACTGGCATGGGAAGCTTACAGTGACATATACATGGTGTCTGTGTGTGCTGTGGTGCCTGTACAGATGTGCAGTATGTGGCTGGGAGGGCACATACAATCAGACAGACACACTGGTGTTGGGGTATTCCCAACACTGGCCCATGCACACTGCATGATGTGTCCCCGACTTGTGGCTGCACCCAGTCTGTGGTGTAGCCTGGCCACTTGTACACCCTTCCCTCAACACCCTCCATGCCCACAGTGCTGCATGTGTGTGCTGACATCTGTTGGTGTCCACAGAAGGATGGTCTGCAGGTGTGTGCTGTATCTTTGCACTGCCATGGAATCCATTGGGAGCTGGGTCACCACGTACTACCGGCATGGCTGGGACTGGTGGGAGATGATAGCATCATAGTGATGCCATCAGTGAGCAGCATGCACCTCCATGTCTGGCTTATTTCTATGTGTCATACTTATTGGTAAGGATCACGCAAAGCCACGCAAAAGTTGCACAAAACCCTCGCAAAGCCACAAAGACATGTAAAGCTGGTTTGCCCAGAGTTAAGACTACCTTTTTCTGGGCTGTAATCTGCACTGTGCAATGTGTTGCTCTAATGTTGTGCAAAACCACTTTGTGTGGTACTATGCACTGAATATAGCATTGCTCTGACACGCCACCTCTCTTAGCCCCTTGCATACATTATGAGTTTGCCCGGTGCTTATGCAGTTTGTACATGTAAACCACCCCCACTGGCCCTCCCTTGTTTAACTAGCAGGGCTGCTCCTCTCACTACATGGCTCCAAAGAGATGGATGGGTGTGTCACTAGAAACAGTTTACTAGTACATGTTCTTCTGAGCCTGCCATACACAGACAGGCAAACCAAGTGTGGCAACTACCTGGCTCACACCCAGTGGGACCATTTATCATGGCCATCAACCTAGGTCCCTGGGAGAAAACATTTGCTCATAATTATGCTAGGTTTGTACTTCTGGTCAGGGGCACCCAAGTAAATCCAGACACAGTGGAAGCAATAACAGTACTGTTCAAACCAGGTTGGGATTCTAGAGTGTGGCTTTGATTCACATACACAGAGAATAATCACAAAGTGAAGATGGACCCCCACAGGGCTACTCCTACTGGTAATGCAGATTACTGAGGTACAGAGAACATGCACAGTGAACCCTCAGGTTCTGACTTGAACAGCGAACACTCTGGTTCTGAATTACACAGCGAACTTTCTGGTTCTGAAATAGACAGTGAACTCTCTGGTTCTGAATTACACAGTGAACTCTCTTGTTCTGAATTAGGAGGTTGGCACACATGGTCAGTACTAGGAGACTTTCTCATATTCATGAGGAGTTGCTGGTGGCACCCTCGACCACCACAGAGCACATACAGGCTCACAAAGAATCCAACCTATGTCTGGGTAAACTATTTTCTTCAGGCACTGGCTAAATGCACTGAATTAAACACAGGTGCCCAAACTGAACCCAGAGAGGTAAACTTGTTGCTCGAGATGGGGAGTATCCCACCTTTTGCTTCCAAATGTATACTCGGCCATTCATCTGGTTAATAACACCCTAACAGAAAACTTGTAGATGCTATCTTGAAATATCTTTCACACTTATCATAATACATTACACACCTCTGAGGCATCAGGAAGTTAAAAGTTCTGTAATTGGCGCTGTCTCTTGACTAGACCTCAACTTTAGCAGACACTTTTAAACAGAAAACAGTCTAGGTGACAGGATCCTTTTGACAGAGACAATTCACCACAAGGAATGCAGGTGCCCCAGTGCTTTTCCAAACAAAGGTCACAGGTAGTCACAGAGCAGTTGAATCTCAGTCAGCTTCAACACAGTCCAGACTGGACCAGGGGATTGCCCTGAATCCTAGAATCCACACCATCCCTCCTGGGATGGGGCACTGTGAAAACCACTTGGCTTGGTTTCCACCACTTCACCACTATGCCGTACTGGCTCACACTATGGTGAGAAACAAACACAAACACTACTGGTAGCTCTCTGAAATAGCTGAAGAGAGGAGTTGCACCACCTGCAATGTCCTCCACTGACTCCAACTGCAGGCTCCCTACACTCTCACTGAACATTCCAATTCTAACTCCCCTGAAGCTAGCTCAAGTGTGGCTTATGCTGTTGCAACAGTTCCAAAGTGACATCATCACTCCAGCTCACGTGAGGCTGAAAACAGATTATGACACTGAAATCCATTTAACTGGCATTTCACTACCTGCCTCTCCCTGCCTGCCACTGATTCTAATGGGATTCTAGTACCCCTTAGGAACAAGGGGGTTACACTCACCCTCAGCCAGGAAAATGATTGTCCCCAGTCACTGCCTACCCAGCACCAGACCATCCTACCCTATGTACTACCTACAGAGAGGGGTGATCAGGCCCCTCTCCTACCATGTGTCAGGTATGGGCAGGCAACACTAAGGGCCCAGAGGCCATTGGCTGATACATCAGCCTCTACACTACAATCTTACTATGGAAACCAGTTAACCTGGAAAAACTGTCCAGAACATAGCCCTAGGAGACCAAATGGTGGACCCTCCAGCTGGTCAGGACCACAGCCTATCTATCCCCCTAGCCCTCTAGGAAAAACCTATCTAATCAAAACAAACCTATCCAAAACAAGAGAACTTCCCCCCATCCCTGGACACCTGCAAACCAAACACAGAGCTAACTCTATACACAGGTATTACTCTCCCATTAACTCATAAATACACTTGTGGAAGAAAAAAAGGTTAACTCATGTTAACAACTACACAGTACTTTAAAAAAACACTTTAAAGTACAGAGGAACTCCAATGAGTCCCTCCATTCTTCTTCTTGTCTTCTCTTCTTTCTTCACCAGGATCCACGTGAATGAGAAAAAGAGACAAAACACACCCCAAATTTGCAAACACACAGTACAACAACAGTAACCCATACCATCAAAACACTGGAGAATCCCAAGCAAATATTTTTTTAGAAAAATTAGAAAAGTACAAAACAGTAGAAAATATCAACATTATGCACAATACACCTTTTGGGGATGGAAGGCCCTAAATGTCCACTCTAGTGACAACAATGGTGCACAAAGGCAAGGGTCCATGAAAGTGTCTCTCCTTGACCAGAGCCCAGTGAAGCACAGTTCTTGAAGTACTGTAATCCCAAAGAGGAGCGTCTTTGTGGATAGTTCAACAGTCTGTAGTCTGCCTGGTGTAGGATGTGTATTGCAATGTCAATAAAGTAAGAAAAGTTTGGACTTATCAGTCCCTAGAAGAATGAAAAAATGGAACAGCACCTGGATCTCCAGCTGAAGACTCTCCCTGGCAGCACTTTTTGGATAGAGCTGGGCAGAAATCTTCTGGAAACAACAGGATAGATGTCTGGAAACTGCTGGGATGATGAAATCTCAAGCTGATGTCATCTAGGAGATGAAACCTTTGAACAGGAAAGGAACAGCTAGAATAATGTCATCTGATATCCCAGGCGATGAATCGGGAAAACAGCTGGGATGATGTTATCTGGAAGGCCAGGTGATGGAACTGGAAAGGCACACTGCAAGGCTGATAAATCTGGATGCATCTTTGGATCCTGGAAGACCAGACTGGTGGAACAACATGGGTATGGCAATGGCTGGATGGCAGACATTGGCTACCACTGCTCTGCTTCCCACTTGGTAGGCATGGGCACATTCACAGGACAATGGTAATATTGAGGGTAGTACCACAATGGGTCAGGTGCAAGAATTGTGACCCCCATCTGGGCGCTCATAATTCACATTATGGAAAGTCTTGTTTCCTTTATCATCCACAGAATGTACAGTATCAATAAACAGTGTCCTGCCCGACTTTCAAAACCTGAGTTTGTCTCATATCGCTTTGTCTCTGACATATCGAGTTGCACCTGGATGCAGGTCTTTGGTTGCATCTTCCACTAGCCAGGCTCTCCTGTTTTTTTTCAATCTCTTCCCAGACTCTCCAAGGAAAGGTAGGAAAGGACATTCCATAGAACTTGTTCACCTTCCTATGAACCAGTCTTTACTCCCTACTGCTCTTCATCAGTCTGTGATCCCCGGCCTGGCTTGGGGCTGTCAGTTCTGGTTCTGCCAGTGTCACATACTCAAAGTTATGTGGAACTTGTCCCTAACCCCTTCTGAGGGAAGGGCTATGGAGTCACCAACTTCTTCTCATGGTTCCTCTGAGGCAAGAGCTTGAGGCTGTGGACTAGGACCTTCAACGTAAAGTTACATATCTTCCTCCTCCTCTTCCTCACTTAGGCTCTGGGCACAGAAGTGAGCAGTCATCCTCAGTCCTGAGACAGTCCACTCTTCACTGGGCACATAGGTAGATGCCTCCCAATATAAGGTTTCTCAAACCTCATCCTCTCCCACGAGGCCTGGACTAGGACCCTCTCTCCATGGATCCACTGATTCTCCCTCCACACTGTCCATCTGTGACACAGGTGTGGAGACTTCACAAGGAATCTGCTCTGGCAGTATATCTACACCCTCTTCCTTTGTGCCACACTCTGCTGGGCCTCCCCCAACAGGTTCAACCTGGTGCTGTGTGCTGCTACTTGCAGGATCTTGTAGCTTTGTCCACGTGGGAGCCAAATGAATTTTAGGTGTTTTGGACAGACCTTGCTTCTCTAAACACCCTGAACAGTGAAGAATTATGAACACATCCCTTCCAGACTTGAGGCACATTATGCATACTCTCACAGGGTATCCAGGAATCACAACATGAGGAGGCAAACTTCCACTGTAGAAACATTTCTCTATTTCTTTCAGCTTGGTAACCACTTCAACTATCATAGCCCAGGCATGATCAGGGTACCGGATGGTCCTGAAGCCATGACTGTAGATAAACACACAAAAGTTCACTGTTATTACTGAGTTCACTTTACTTGGAACAGTCTCACAAAATGACTTCCTGCTGCTGTGTTTACTTTACTGCCCCACCCTGTAATGGTGGCGGCAGCACTCCTGGTGCATCAACAATCTGCATCTGATTCAAGCCACTGCACATCCGATTTTCTGCATACTGATAAATTTTACTCAAACTGCACTGACTTCACTGCTTTTCTTCCTCAGCACAGCTATATCATTTTCTAGGACTTTACTATTAGCTTTCAATCAGTTTTACTTGCTTAAAGTCACTAAAGCCACAGTATTTCTTGAACAGGATTGCTACTTGTTGCAGCCTCTCATACAACTTACAGTCTCTCTTTTGCTCAGAAAATGATACTGTTGCTGAATCCCTAATACATGCTCACAGTCTAATGCTCAGAACTCTTGCTTGGGTTTGATTACTTTACACAGTCCTTCTTTGCAAAACAATCACACAGATTACACACAGATCCAGCTGACTTTTGAAAAATCACACACAGTTTGAACTCACTTTTGCTGAATGGTACTCACTGAATCAGTAGCTGACTTGCTCCAATGGAAAATCTCAGCCTAAAGCCGATCCTGGATGGCTTCTCGGTTGAAACGGGCTGGCGATCCCATCGATTGTCCCTATGAACACCACGCTTTTTCCCCAGTCGATTGGAATATGGGTTGAGTCCAATTTAGCACAGAAATGTCTGTTGTTTTAACTTTTAGAATGTTCACAGTCACCGTGAAGATCCTCCTGGCTAGCCAGCTCACCCACCACTCACTTTCTCCCTCTCGAACACTGAGTAGCACTCTGTAGCTGGCTAGGGGGTGGGACTGATTGCAGTCTCACTAGTCACTCAACACCAAGCAAATGAGCCTCTCTCTTTTCTTGTGCTCTTTTCCTTCATGGTGATTGTTGAGCAGGTAAAATTTTAACTGCAAAATAACTTTTTTTCTTTTAACTGCAACATCATGGTGAAAGCACCATTTTGAACCACTTTTCTAGGCTATTTCGCTAGCGACTCCCCCAGTTCATACAGCAAGCATTTGAAACATTCAGGGCACAATTGTCTCTTTGTTTTCCACAGTTCACAATACTTTTTCCTGTCACAGTTTGAAAATGAAAGCTGGTAAATGTTCTTTTTGATGCAGGACAAGGGCCACACACAATCTGGCTTTACAGCTCCTTGGTAAATGTTGGCACAATCACAGCAGCACATGAACAGCAGGCACACAAGAGCACATATGGATGACACTACTCTGGGAAAACTCTTTATGTTTAAAGCTTCCAATTTTGGGCTACCAACTGCCAGACAGATAAAACACTAGCCACAGCCTGAGCAAACATCTCTTGTTTTCCCCCCCTTCAAACACATTCACACTGGTACCTCCATTTTGTAACCCACCCCACTGGCTCCCCTTGTTTAACAAGCAGGGCTGCTCCTCTCACCACATGGCACCAAAGAGAGGGATGGGTGTTGTGACTACAAACAGTTTACTAGTACATCTTCTTCTGAGCCTGCAATACACAGGCAGGCAAACCAAGTGTGGCAACTACCTGGCTCACACCCGGTGGGACCATTTACCATGGCCATCAACCTAGGTCCCTGGGAGAAAACATTTGCTCACAATTATGCTAGGTTTATACTTCTGGTCAGGGGCACCCAAGTAAATCCAGACACAGTGGAAGCAATAACAGTACTGTCCAAAACAGGTTGGGATTCTAGAGTGTGGCTTTTATTCACATACACAGAAAATAATCACAAAGTGAAGATGGATCCCCAAAGGGCTACTCCTACTGGTAATGCAGATTACTGAGGCACAGAGAACACACACAGTGAACCCTCAGGTTCTGACTTGAACAGCGAACACTCTGGTTCTGAATTAGACAATGAACTCTCTGATTCTGAATTATGCAGTGAACTCTCTTGTTCTGGATTAGGAGATTGGCACACATGGTCAGTACTAGGAGACTTTCTCATATTTCATGAGGAATTGCTGGTGGCACCCTCAACCACCACAGAGCACATACAGGCTCACAGATAATCCAACCTATGTCTGAGTAAACTATTTTTTTCAGGCACTGGCCAAATGCACTGAATGAAAACACAGGTGCCCAAACTGAACCCGGAGAGGTAAACTTGTTGCCTGAGATGGGGAGTCTCCCACCTTTTGCTTCCAAATTTATACTCAGCCATTAATCTGGTTAATAATACCTTAACAGAAAACTTGTAGATGCTATCTTGAAATGTCTTTCACACTTAACATACTACATGACACACCTCTGAGGTGTCAGACAGTTAAACGTTCTGTAACTGGCACTGTCTCTTCACTAGACCCCAACTTTAGCAGACACTTTTAAACAGAAAACAGTCTAGGTGACAGGATCCTTTTGACAGAGACAATTCACCACAAGGAATACAGGTGCCCCAGGGCTTTTTCAGACAAAATTCACAGGTACTCATAGAGCACTTGGATCTCAGGCAGTTTCAACACAGTCCAGACTGAACCACAGGATTCCCCCTGAATCCTGGAATCCACACCATCCCTCCTGGGATGGGACACTGTGAAAACCACTTGGCTTTGTTTCCCCCACTTCACCACTATGCTGTACTGGCTTGCACTATGGTGAGAAACAAACAAAAACCCTACTCGTAGCTCTCTGAGAGAGCTGAAGAGAGGAGCTGCACTACCTGCAACCTCCTCCACTGACTCCAACTGCAGACTCCCTACACTCTCATTGAACATTCTAATTCTAACTCACTGCAGCTAGCTTGAGTGTGGCTTATGCTGCTGCAACGATTCCAAAGTGACATCACTCCAGCTCAGCTGAGACTGAAAACAGAGCATGACACTGTGAAATCCATTTAACTGTCATTTCACTAGCTACCTATCTCGCCTGCAACTGATTCTAATGGGATTCTAGTAACCCCTGGTAACAAGGGGGTTACACACATGTTATCTGACCTTTTGAATATATGGACCCATGCTAACCAGGCACTAAACCTGCACAAATGGTTTGTACCCAGCGTAAAGTTTTGAATATCTGGCCCTTTGTCTTGTAACCAAAAACTATCAAATTGGTTGTCTTCTTATTTATGACTAAATTATAGAATATTTGTTCCAAAGATTGACAAAATGATTAAGTTTTCCTTGCAGGTATCATATCAAGTCCGAGCTGTCCAAAGAAGTCTGGTCAATCGCACGTGGTCAAAATGTCAACATACTAAAGAGCACAGTATACAAAATAGTGCTTGTGTGACACAGTGTAGTGAGGTGGTGCCTTAACCATGTACTATCAATCCTGAGTCCACTGATATGCCTTTTACCTTAAATTTCACTGGATTGGTGATCCAAGGTGGTGTGGTGTGGTAATATTAAATCTACACATAAAGCAAAGATTTCACTGGGGTGGTGATCCAAGATGGCATGGTGTGGTAATAATAAAGCTACTTTTAAGTTAAAAATATCACTGGGGTTGTGATTCATGGTGGTGTAATGTGGAAATAGTAAATCTACTCTTAAGGGAAATGTTTGTTTAATTCAAGGAGTAGTACATGCTGTTGTATGAGTAGCTAGTAAGCAACTGTTTTTTACCATGCTACATTATTTTTAGTGGAGTTGATGTGGAACCTTCTTTGCAGACCAAGTTGTGGTATCATAATCAAAACAAGCTCATCAGTGTAAACATGATGACTAATGGAGTCATCAAAAACATCAAGAGACTTCATTTTTATTTAGTTATTTTTTGTTGACTAGGTAAGTAGGACAAGGCAGTTCTGCCTATTTCCAGCCTTGTCGGGGGAGGGAGTATAGATGCAAATTGCATTTTGAATCAGGTTAAGCTGGTGGAAGTATTTTCAGTGAATGGGGAAATTTAGCCAGAACATCAGGGAAATGTCCCTACTCTTTTTGAAAAGTACAACAGGATTTTTAATGTTCACCTGAACAACCACCAGAACAGGGTGATGGGAACTCATTTTAACATTTCATCCAAAAGACATTACCCACAGGAGTTCAGCACCCCCCTTCCCCCACATACTGTGCTACAGTGTTAGTATTGGGGCTACCAAAGGTTCCTACTGGGGGGCTAGAATGCCACACCAATAAATGATAATCAGAAATTTAGAGTTTAGTAGTCATGGCATTTATTAACAAAAAAAAAATGAAAAGCAAATGAATCAAAATGCATCCATGTTTGTCACCAATGTTAGGTTTTGTTGTATCTATTATTGTCCCTGAACATCTAAACATTAATAATAAATGAATAGCAAGGTATTGTTATGTAATCAAAAAATAACCATGCCCTAGTGTTACTCTTGTTGTTGTTAATTAAGGAATAACCATTGAGCATCAGCTCATTCACAATGGTGACCTTTTAGCAGTACAAAATTACAAAATATAAATTACAATACAATAAAAAATCATAACAATTTTCATCACGCTTTAACAATACATCAATAACATTCACAAACATGCTCACACAAAGATAGATGCTGTTTTAACATAGATACAGAAGGTGATGGCATATATAACCTACGGAATTCATGTGAAAGTCTATTCCAAAACAAAGGAACACATTGGATAAAATATTGAAGGGAACACTTAGTTTTAGTAAAGGAAACAGAAAGTTCCCACACAAAAGCATTTCTCAATGATGGATCAGCAGATCTAAAAGATAATTTGTTATACAAATAATCAGGAACAAGACGAAGACACATTTATATGCAAATATGAATCTGTGATTGTCTCTTCTTTGTTTTACTGATACCCAGCCCAAGGATTTATACAAAATACAATGATGGACCTCCATTGGACATTTCAAAATCAAATGAGCCAAATGATTGTAAAGTATATCCAATTTATGTAGATGCTCAAAAGTTGCACCAGCATACAAAATATCTGCATAATCAAATAAAGGAAATATTTGTATTATAATTATAATTTTCATTGTGGTCGAATCCAAACAATTTTTATTTAAAAAAAACAACTATCCTCTTGCCAATTTGCACAACCAAATTTTCCACATGAGTATTCCCTGAGGCATACTGGTCAAGTCAAAAACCTAAATTTTTATATGATTCAACATTTTCTATTGCAACTCCAGAACTATCTGATATTACCATCCTATGACCCAACTTTATTTTGGAGGGGGGTCTAAACAACATGGACTTTGTCTTGGTTATATTTAAGTTCAATTTAGAATCTAAAAAAAATGTTTGCAAAGAATCATAGAAACATAGAAACATAGAAACATAGAAGTTGATGGCAGATAAGGACCGCAAGGCCCATCCAGTCTGCCCATTTCTTTTTCTACCTTATAAATGTGCCATCGGCCTTTGCTCTGTCAGTGACCTATCTATTCATAGTCATTTGTATTGCTCCCTTATGCCTATCCCATGCCTGTTTGAAGCCCTGCACTGTATTCATATGCCACCACTTCTTGTGGTAAGCCATTCCATGCATCTACCACCCTTTCTGTGAAAAAGAATTTCCTCACATTCCCCCTTAATCGGCCTCCCTCTAATCTCATGCTGTGTCCTCTTGTCCTGCTATTTTTCTTATATTTAAACATGTTAGACTCTTTCACCTTGTTTATGCCCTTAAGGTGTTTAAATGTCTCGATCATATCACCTCTCTCCCTCCTTTGCTCAAGGGTATACATATTGACCTCCGTTAATCTGTCCTCATATGTCTTATGATGCAGTCCCTGCACCATTTTGGTTGCCCTTCTCTGGACTGCCTCAATTTGGTTAATGTCCTTGTGAAGGTGTGGCCTCCAATACTGCACGCAGTACTCCAGATGGGGCCTAACCAATGTCTTGTACAGAGGGATTATTACCTCCCTCTTACGACTTGTGATACCCCTACTAATACACCCTAACACCCCCCTAGCCTTACCTACTGCTTTAGAGGTCTGCTTGGATGATTTTAGGTCGTCAGTGATGATGATGCCCAAGTCTCTTTCTTCCTTGTGACTGCTAGCAACTCCTCCCAGCCTATAAGTGGCTTCAGGGTTCTCTTCCCTATGTGCATGATTTTGCACTTCTTGCATTAAATCCCAGTTGCCACTCTTCTGACCATTCTGCTAGTTTATCCAGATCTCTTCTCATTCTGCCCACCCCATCTGGATCATCTACTCTGTTGCAGATCTTGGTGTCATCTGCAAACAGACAAGCCTTACCCTCTAGTCCATCTGGAGGTCACTAATGAAGATGTTGAATAGGACTGGCCCCAGGACTGATCCTGAGAGTACCCCACTTGTGACTTGCATCTCTTCTGACTGTATACCATTTACCACCCTCTCTGTTTTCTGCCAGTCAACCAGTTTGCCACCCAGTTGACCAACTTCTGACCCACCCCGAGCCTACCTAGCTTATTTATCAATCTTCTATGTGGAACAGTGTCAAAAGCTTTGCTGAAGTCAAGGTAGGCGCACATCAACTGCTCCCCTTGGTCCACCACTCTGGTTACCCAGTCAAAGAAATCTATGAGATTAGTTTGACAGGACCTTCCTTTGTAAACCCATGCTGTCTTGGATCCTGTGCCCCTATGGATTCCAGGTGTTGCACTATCCTTTCCTTAAGAGTGCCTCCATAATCTTGCCCACTACTGAAATTAAGACCCCGGCGGTCTGTAGTTCCCTGCCTCCACCCTGCTACCACTCCTGTGGAGTGGGATCACATGAGCCCTTCTCCAGTCTTCTGGGACCTCTCCTGTGCTCAGAGACTCACTAAACAATTCTGCTAATGGCTCTGCTAGTTCCTCCTTTAGCTCCTTAAGTACCCTGGGATGTATGCCATCAGGTCCCATTGCCTTATCCACCCTGAGCTTAGCAAGCTCTTGTAGGACCCTTGTAGGACTTTGTAAAACAGTTTGGATTTGCAAAACCGAATCATGAGAAAAACAAACAATAATTTCGTCTGCATATAAATGATAATTAGCTTCACCTAAAACTTTACCAAAATCTTTTAAATATAACAAAAAAGAAGAGGTCCCAAGACAGAGCTCTGTGGGACACCCCTTACTATCTCTAATGAAGAAGAGTCTTGATGACCAATGGATGTAAATTGTTTTCTGTTACTTAAATAAGAGTAAAACCAGGTCATTGCCTCATTACCTAAACCCAACTCAGCCAAATGCAATAATAATATTTGGCGGTCAACCATGTCGAAGGCCTTGGACAAGTCAATCAGTATTGCTCTAGTAAATTTGTGTAAATCATTAGCCCTACCAATGTCGTCCAAGACCCTAGACACGGAGATGACCGTCCAATGAAATTTACATAAACCTGCTTGAAATTGGTCAAATGAATTGTTTCCCTGCACATAATCAACCAATTGTCTAGCCAATAGCCTTTCAAAAAGTTTATTAACAAGAGGAAGAAGGGAAATAGGTCTATAATTGAAAAGGTGAACTAAGCTGCCTCCTTTAAACAAGGGGACAATTCTGGCCAACTTCCATTCCTGAGGGAAATAACAACAAAGTAAAGATTGATTAAACAAATAAGTCAAATGTTCAGAAATATGGAATGCCAAATACTTTAACATACTTGAGGTCAGACCATCTGGGCCACAACTTCCACTAGATTTTAGTTTTAACAACAATTCAAGTGTCTCTTAACTAGCGATTTCCTCAAAACTAAATTTAGAAGAATCATCATTCACAACATCCACTAAATGCAAATTATGATGAGTATTGTCACCAAAAACATTTTCTGAATTAATAACGTATTTATTAAACCTATCAGGTAAACATCCATCAGCATCAAACTTTCATCAGAAGACAATTGAATTGTGTCTTTACATTTTGACTGACCAGTCAAATTATTAATAAGTGACCACAATTTCCTTGGGTTGTTTACTGATTAAACCTATCAGGCAAACATCCATCAGCATCAAACTTTCATCAGGAGACAATTGAATTGTGTCTTTACATTTTGACTGACCAGTCAAATTATTAATAAGTGACCAAAATTTCCTTGGGTTGTTTACTGATTCAGATGTACCAGAATTAAAATATTTTCACTTAGCCTTCCTAAATCACAGCAACATATTTATTTCTACATCTCCTGTAATTTTGCCAATCAATTAAAATACCAGAGGCTCTGGCAGTTTCCCAGGCAATATTTTTATGCCCTTTTAACTTCACAAGTTTGGAAAAGAACCAAACAGCTGACATAAATTTAGTTTTTTTAACTTTAAAAGGCATATGTTTATTACAAACAGTTAAAAGTTCTTTCAAAAAATATCCCCAAGCTAACTCAAGATCTGGTATTAACTTCACACGTTCCTAATTAATATTACTAAGGTCATCCAAAAAACTGAAATAAAGTTTCTAAAAGATCAAAACCTGATGTATCTGGCAGACCTTTTACTCTATTAATTCCTTTTAGACAATAAATGACATTGTGATCACTAAAAAGATCAGGACATACCCCATACTCACTATAATCATGTAGACTATTGGTGACAATGAAGTCCAATAAAGAGGACCCAGAGGGGGTAACTAAATTAAATCGCATAGTATCATCAATCAATTGAGTTAAACCCAATTCCAATGCAACACATTTTAAACTTTTTGATCTATTAGGACACAACCATTAGCATTAAAATCCCCCATTATTAATATTTCATGAGATATTACATAAGGGGAAAGAGCACCACAGATGGAAGATACAGTATTTAAAGGAAAATTAGGTGGTCTATATCCTCCCAAAAGTAATAAAGGCCTGCCTGATTAAAGATTGCACTCTTCCATGTACTGCCATTGCCTTAACTAGACTAATACATACAGTTACTGCAATCTATTTTCCAGCTATACTGCTGTCACTCTATTATATGTGTTTATTGCTGTGTTCACCTTCATGGTTCAATCACTGTCATTGCACTTTTATCCTGTTATTTGTACACCATTATGCACTTCATTTTGTACCTAATATATTGATGTTGTTCTGTTGTAATGAAATCCTCTTCTACCCCCCCCCGGGTCTCACCTGTAAGTGAGCCTTCGTTCAGTGTGTCTTTCCTGAATACCAATTCTGAAATAAAAATAAATGAATAAATCAAGAAGATTTGCATCCATACCCAAGTCCACTAAATAGTTGCATAGAAGCTTCTCACAGGGGACTAGTCCAGTGGCACAGAGGTAGTGCTACTTCCCACCACTCCAGCAGCTTGGGATCAGGAATGATCTTGGGTTGCTGTGGTCCAGCTGCAAGGAGAGGATAAAGCATTGGCAGGACTGCTCTCATCTCCCTGGGAGAGAGGGTTGCCAGTGTTGCTGTGTGACTGTCACCAGATGGAGGCCTGGTGGTAGAATGAGTCTAGTAACAGCAAAGAAGGGGGCACTGTGGGACATGTGTGGAGCATGCATGCCTCCACATGCATATAATGATATGTGGACCACAGCTAGGGGGGAGGGAGGGACAAGAAAACAAGGAAAAAATGGAGGACTAGCCAAATGAAACCCTATCTGTTGTACTGTGACCTGCTCAGCCATTCCAGTCTGGGGATAATCTGTATGTGCTGTAGGGCGGAAGGGTGACCCCCGTCTGGCCCCACCATGGAGGGAAATCCATGGGGGATGACATCCCCCTACCAGAAGAGATGAGAGATGGTCATGGACCACAGTGACAGGGCTGAAGAGCTGCCCATTCTGCCTCAGTGGATAAAAACCTTTATGGCAAAAAGAAGCTTCCTACTAACACTGTCAAAGGCTGTCTTGAAATTTACAAACAGGCAATATTATTTTCCCCTTTTTTATAGATACTTATTTACAGATAAGATGCAGTAGAACAAAAATTGCTCTGGGGTTGATCTACATGTTCTAAAGCTCTTTTTCAGAATCCTCATGAATATTATTCTCTGTTAACCAACTGTTTAATTTCTGCAACTAAATTCTACAAAAATTCTACTGGGAAGTGTCGATAAGACTATTGTTCCAAACATAGATGGATCAGTTAGAGGACACTTCTTATGAAAAGAGTACATTATATTTCTGGACTAAGATGGAGAAAGATGTGTATTATAGAATTTGAATTTGATGGCAGATAACTGCTTGGTCCACCCATTCTGTCTATTTTTCCTTATGTACAGTGTCACAATAGGCATTTCTTGCTATCCAGCCCTTTCTCCCCCTTCTTTTCCACTAGGTTTAATAAATTAAAACATCAAAATTGGGAGCAATCAATCTTATTTTTGAAGAGGTCAGGAGGAATTTTATCTGTCCAAGGGCTTTGTTTTGTTGTATTCCCCCATAATAGTATTATGGATATTTCCTTATAGGAAAAGAAATGTAATAAGCTTGAATCTAGATAATACTATTTCTACTACTACAGCATTAACAATTTTCAGGAAATTCTTTTCATCTTTCTATTTGAAGAAATCCTGAAACCAGTTTTCTCAGACACTGAGGTGCATTAAAGTTTAATTTGAAGATGAATATTGCTTGTACACCCTTGGTACAAAAGACCAGATGGAGCTGTAATCTTTGTCAACAAATGAAATCATAAGTTTCCTCAATGAGCCTTGTTTGAATTTTGATATCTGTTTCTGAGGAATCTTTTTATATTCCTTCCAGAAAATGTTTAGAAACAGATAATTTGAGCTCCTTTTCTCCTGAAAAATACTTCCCTCCAGTACCTCATTTACCCCTGTGAGGTACTGAATGATCTCTATCATATCCTCCCCTCCTTCCTCTGTTTCAAGGTGTACATATTGAGGTCACCTAGTCTCTCCTCATAGGGCTTTTGATGCAGACCCTGCACCTCTTTAGTTGCCCTCCTCTGGACTACCTCCACTCTGTCTATTTACTTCTGTAGATGTTGGAACATCTGTTGAGAATGAGTTTGGGGCCTGACAGCCCATCTGGGCTAGCGGCCCTGTTAGGGTTGTCCATGGGGGCTGCAGAGCGATGCTGACTGGAGGGTGGACATTGTCCTGAATACCTTAGGGTTACCCAGGGATGTCCATTGGAGATTGGACATTAGTTTGTGGTTCTAGTTTGGGGGGCACTCGGGCTGGGATGTCTGCTCTCAGGGCGGGTGCAGCCAGGAGCCTGCTGCAGGAGTGGACAGTTGAATGATGTTATAAAGGGATTTGAACAATGTTATAAAATGATTTTATCTGTTGGATCTCTTCCCTGAAAACATTTGGTGGAAACATATTAGTTCAGGCTGGTTTTGGACTTTGGAGTTAATATACAATTGAATTGGAGGCAGTGGGAGGGCCTCATTGTGTTCTCATTTTTATCTGTCACCTTATAACAACAAGACTGTGGCAGTGGGAGTGCTGCAGTTTTTCAGACATTGTTTTCAGGTGAAGGCAGTGGTGAGAGCTCCACCTTCTTTTAAATGCATTATAAAGCCTTGGTGTGCTTTTTGTGAATAATGGTGGATCAGTGATTCAATCCATTGGTCACTTCTAACTCACACTGGGACAGTGAACACCGGTCAGAAAGTGACTTGCTGTTATCCCGTTTAAAGATTACTACTGTTGTTTTGTCTTTGTACTATTGGTTAGGGGTTATTTTGTGTTCTATTTTGGGGGGAGAGGGTTATTTGTTTAAGTGTTGCTCGGAGTGTTTGTGTGTGATAGTGTGTGTGTGTGTGTGTGTGTGTGTGTGTGTGTGTTTTTGTTGGTAATTTTAATACTAGCTGCTGCTAGTTAAGGGCATGTAGTTATGTGCTGGCAGAGATCTTCAGTGGTCAGGTACTACTCTCCCACCAGGCTTAGGAACTTCCACCCTTTCAACTGCCCCCTACTGCCCGTTGAGGTGTATAGGTGTTATCATGCCTTGGGGATAGTTGGGGCAGGCGGAGGGGTGGGGGCTGGGCCTGCTGGGAATGTGGAGTGGGGTGGGTGGATTGGGGTTGTGGGGTCAAGGAGAAGCCCTGTGGAGAAATGGGCCCACGAGAGGATTTTTCCCTGCCTGGTCCCCATATCCAGGGGCCCCACTTTTTGTGGGCAAATAGCATGGTCTACCTCAGTTGCCCATCCTACTCGGGCAGTGTTATATAATTCCAGGTCAATTAAAAACAAGACAGCAGTGATTGCTGACCTTGTCGGAACATCAGATCTGGCATGCATCACTGAGACCTGGCAGGATGTAAACTCTGGTCCAGTATTGGAGTCAGCAGTTCCAGCAGGGTACTCAGTGATACACCGCCCGAGGCTGGATCATAGTGGTGAGGGTGTAGCCATTTGTTTTAAGTCAGAACTGGACCTTGTAGATGTGCCAGTCAGGGTCACTAGATCCTTCTGGTGTATCATGGGTGCAGGTGTAGGTTGCAGTATACTTCTCGTCTACATCCACCCGGGTGCGGGAAGGATTTCCTGCAGAAAGTCGTGGACTTCATCATTGACATGGTGTTGGAATCCCCAAGATGGTTGGTTCTGGGGGATATTAATACCTGGGTCGATGATGAACTCTCGCATTTTGATCAAGACTTCCTCCAACGGATGATTTCATTGGGCTTTATACAGGTAGTTACCTCTGTGACCCATAGTCAAGGTCATTCATTGGACCTGGTGTTCCTGCTGGGGATGGAGATCTCTGACTTGGTGGTGGAACCGGTCAGGTGGCCTGACCATCACACTATAAGGTTCAGTTTCGAGGCTCCTCCCAATAGACCAGCCCCTACGGAGATGGTCCAGTACTGTCCTTTAAGTGATTTGACCCCTGATGGTCTTACGGCAGTGCTGAACCTCTCGGGTAGACCGAGTGTAAGCTTGGACCCAGGAGATCTGGTTATGGCCTATAACAAGGTAGTGACAGTGGTCCTGGATTCCATAACTCCTGTCCATGTTCATTTCCTCACCCTTGGTCCCTTTGGTTTGACGGGACCTTGAGGGAGCTGAGGTGAGTGGGGCGAAGGTTGATGCGGCACTGACAGAAATCCAGCCTGGTTGATGACACTCTTAGAATGATGAGACATTATAAACACTATCAATTGGCCATCTGTCATAAGAAGGCAGAGTTCCTGTCCAGTGGGATTGCCAGTGCATGAAACTGACTGGCTCAGCTGTTCTGTACTGTCGACAGATTGTGCAATCCAGCCTGTCTTCAGAATCAGGGAGTGTTTTCACAGAATAAATGTGATGAGTTCGCTCAATTTTTCACTGCTAAGGTTGTCACCATAAGGCTGGAGATCTGTGCAGCATGCTGTAATGGATGTTGCAGTGGTTGGTGGGAGATTGCAGTCACCCAGTTTGTCTGGTCTGACTTTGACCAGCTGGCGATCACTGACGTTGTGAAGATTATCAGGGTATGTGACTGACCTACTGTAGTTTGGACCTGGGACCAATATGCCTCCTTATGGGGTGTGTGGATGTAATTGGACTGGTCCTAGCTGAGACAGTCTGGTGCTCATTGGAGACAGGGGTGTTCCCGGATACACTAAAGGAGGCAGTGGTGTCTCCTCTTTTGAAGAAATCTTCCCTCGACCCTGACTGTCTTGCTAACTAAAGACCTGTCTCTAACCTGCCTTTTGTAGGCAAGATTATTGAGAAGGTGGTCATGTTGCAACTGGAGGATCATCTTACCACACACGATGTCTATGATCTTCTCCAGTCAGGTTTCAGGAAGAGGCATAGTACAGAGACAGCGCTGGTTCAGGTACTTAATGATCTCCTGATAGCAAGAGATCAGAAGAGCCGTTCAATTTTAGTTCTCCTTGATCCATCTGCACCATTTGACACCATGGACCATGGAGTGTTATTGGAGTGCCTGCAGTTGAACTGTAGTATGTTGGGCACAGTCATCAGGTGGTTTCGATCTTTCCTCATAGGCAGGACTCAGAGAGTGGTGTTGTGGATCTTTTCCTCTACCCCTTTCCCCCTGTCATGTGGGTTGCTGCAAGGCTCCTTTTTATCACCCATGTTGTTTGTGGTGTATATGCTGCTGTTGGGGGACATTATTAGGTGGTATGCATTAAGTTTTCACTGCTATGCAGATGATACTCAGCTATACATGTTCTTTGTACCTAAACAGGGTGATGCTGCATCAGTCTTTAATAACTGCCTATCTGAGATCCAAGACTGGATGAGTACCAACCAGCTGAGGTTGAACCCTGATAAGACTGAGGTGTTGGTTGTGGACCCAGGTCATCAGGTAGAGGGGTCATTCACTGGTCTGCCATCTGGGCTTTGGCTAAAGGCATCCAGCTGATGATCTCTGACCTGGTGCGGAATCTGGGCATTATGCTTGATGGTGGGCTGAAGCTTAAATCTCAGGTGTCGGCCGTCATCAAGACCCCATTTTACCATCTGAGGAATATTGCCTGGATAAAACACCTTGTCCCGCCTGATGATCTTCCAATGTTGGTCCATGCTTTTGTGATCTCCCACCTTGACTACTGCAACGCCCTGTACCTAGGGCTGCCGGGGGTGGACATCCACCACCTGCAGCTGGTGCAGAATGTGGCAGCCAGGTTGTTGACTGGTTTACCTAGAACTTGCCATGTCACACCTGTGTGCGCTGGCTGCCAGTTCAGTGGAGGATCACCTTCAAGGTTGGATTACTGATCTATAAAGTCCTACATGGACAGGGACCGTGGTATTTTCAAGATCTCCTCTGCCACTACTAACCGCTCTGCTCCTCTGACAAAGGATTGCTAGAGGTTCCCAGGGTCCATTTGAAGACCTCGGGGCCAGATCATTTGCTTTTGTGGCCCCAACCCTGTGGAACTCTCTACCTCGTTGGGTTAGAGAGTGCCTGACTGCTGAGACCTTTAAATCTGCACTTAAGACATATTTCTTTAACTTGGCATTTCCCAAAATTTGAAT
The DNA here is from genome assembly GCA_016271365.2 of Neoceratodus forsteri. Classification (NCBI taxonomy): domain Eukaryota; kingdom Metazoa; phylum Chordata; order Ceratodontiformes; family Ceratodontidae; genus Neoceratodus; species Neoceratodus forsteri. The sequence continues at coordinate 781,201,065 of CM057458.1, read as the reverse complement.
AATTTTGTTACTCTTTTAATTATTTAATTTTATTTTGCTGCTAATTTTCATTCCTTTTACTATGATTGTACAAGCGCTTTGATAATTTTGAATTGCACTTTTTAGAAATAAAATTTTGATTGATTAATTTATTGATTAATGTGGTCTCCAGGACTGGACACAATACTCTATGGATTTCGAAGCAATTTGTACTTGGGCAGATTATTGAGCAATACCCTGGATACAGTTTCGTAGAAATATTCCATGCATTAGTAGAGAGCATTGCATTTCCACCATAGAATTTGATGTTGCTCTATCTGGTGAAAGCAGATAGAAATACTACCTCTCGCAAACTAATTGGTACAAGCTCGGAATTCTTTGCTGGTTTATAACAGCCTGGACTTTGGGACTATTTGCACTACAACTACAGCCAGTTGTTTTTAAGGGGTTCTCCTGTGTATTCACGGATAATCTATGGATAATTTGGTTTTAGGGTGGTGTGGGTGGGTTTATTGGGTTTTAGATAGCATGAATGTTGGAGTGGGGGTATTAGTTGTTTTAGATTGGGCTAATTTAAAAAAAAATATATATATAGATAGCAGGAGAAGCCTGCTTCCTGCCATGACCGGGCACCCTGCTACCTGCTGTGAGTGGCGTGGATACTTCTTCACTGCAACTGACACTCCTTCTCTGGCCATCTGAAATGCCTCTCCACCAGAAGGAGAAGCCTGCTTTCTGCCCTGGCCAGTTGCCCTGCTCCCTGCTGTGGGTGGCATGCACAGCTCTCCACTGCGGCTGCCGCTCCTTCTGTGGCTGTCTGCAACACCTCTCCACCAGAAGGGGAAGCCTGCTTCCTGTCCTGACTGGGTGCCCTGCTCCCTGCTGTGGGTGACACAGACAGCTCTCCATTGCTGTCACCACTCCTTGTCTGGCCAGCTGCAATGCCTGTCCAACAGAAGGAGAAGCCTGTTTTCTGCCCTGACCAGCGCCCTGCTCCCTGTTGTGGGTGGCGCAGACAGCTCTCCGCTGTGGCCGCCACTCCTTCTCTGGCTGTCTGCAATGCCTCTCCACCAGAAGGAGAATCTTGCTTCCTGCACTGACTAGGTGCCCTGCTCCCTCCTGTGGGTGGCATGCACAGCTCTTCGCTGTGGCCGACGCACCTTCTCTGGCCATCTTCTACACCTCTCCACCAGAAGGTAACTGAACTCCCTGTGGTGCTTGCAGCTGACTTTCAAGTCTTTCTTGCTTAAGCAGAAGCACATTTGTACTTCTGTACTCAATTGGCCGGCTCCTCAGAGCACTGGATATCTGGGCCAATCAGCTGTCTCCTGGCTTCAGTTTGAAAATAGGAACACTTCTTTTATTTTAAAACTGAATGTTCGAGCTGTGGCTCTTACACTTTTACTGTCTGACTGCAAATATTCTAATTTCTTAGCCAGGGTCAGCCTAGTTTAACATGTTTGTGACTTCATAAAACCAAAAATAGCTGCTCAAACCTTTAAATTACTACACACTGGAATTCACATTTCTTATAAGGGGTGCTGCTAGGTTGTGGCAAATAACAAAAAATGCAAAGATACTAGTGCACCCCCCCCCCGTACACATAGCAGAACATAACATTTAAGCTTTCAACTGCCAAAAATGGCTATATTTACTTTCAAGTTCCATGTGAGGAGAGGGTCCTCTTAGTTTCAGACTGGAATTCCAATTTGAGTAAGCTAAATCACCAACGTCAAGGTGGGACCCTTCGATTTAGTCCCTAACTTTCCAGTGCCTCAATGGCTACTAGCTAATGCTTTTATACTGTGCTCCCAGCAAGGATTTTGCACAGGTGATTAACTTTCAAGTGCCTAAATGGCTACTAATTGACTCAGTTTATACTGTGCTCCCAGTAGGGATATACTGTAACACAGGTATTTTAAAGGGAGCATGCTAAAGAGGAGAACCACAAACTCCCCAAACTCAAGTAAAACCATAAATCCAAAAATAGCTGCTCAAACCTTTAAGTTACTACACACTGGAATTTACATTTCTTATAAGGGGTGCTGCTAGGTTGTGGCAAATAACAAACAATGCAAAGATACTAGCGCATCGCCCCCCCCCCCACATAGCAGAACATAACATTTAAGTTTTCAAGTGTCTACTGGGAGCACAGTATAAATTGAGTCAATTAGTAGGCATTTAGGAACTTGAAAGTTAATCACCTGTGCAAAATCCTTGCTGGGAGCACAGCATAAAAGGAGTTAGCTAGTAGTCATTGAGGCATTGGAAAGTTAGGGGCTAAATCGAAGAGTCCCACCTTGACGTTGGTGATTTAGCTTACTCAAATTGGAATTCCAGTCTGAAACTAAGAGGACCCTCTCCTCACATGGAACTTGAAAGTAAATATAGCCATTTTTGGCACTTGAAAGCTTAAATTTTATGTTCTGCTATGTGTGTGTGGGGGGGTGCACTAGTATCTTTGAAATGTTTGTGACTTCACCTTGTTAATTTAACTGCTTGATTAATAATTAATTCTAGTAACTGCTACTTGCTAAATTAACACCTAGGAGCTGCCTAATTTCTGTATAGTTATGATTTGAAACTGCTCCATGCCATACTAATTATAACTGTTCACAGCTGCTAGCTCTTTTATGCAATTTGGTAATAAGTAATAGCCCTTTTTATGCAATTCAACTTAATTTGTGCAATCGTTGGTATGTGCTAAAACTTATTTCTCTCACTGTTTGACCTGCCCCTGTTTTCCCTCCTTTCTCACGTTAATTGCCCACCCTGCTCTATTCTTCTCACTCTAATCCCTCCATGCTCACTGATTTCAGTCCACTTTCACTTCTGTCCCCTGTCTCCTGCCCACTGCTGACTCCAGTCTCTCCCCTCTACATCCCCCACCCCCAGCCTTTGTCCTTGGTGGTACTAATTGTAGCCAACCATTTCTGTTTCCCCCAGGAGAAGCCTGCTTCCCACCATGACCAGTACCCTGCTCTGAGCAGTGCAGACAGTTCTCCACTGTAGCTGCTGTTCCTTCTAAGGCTGTATGCAATGCCTCTCCACCAGAAGGAGAAGCCTGCTTCCTGTCCTGACTGGGCACCCTGCTTCCTGCTGTGGGCAATGCTGACAGCTCTGCACTGTGGTCTCCTCTCCTTCTCTGGCCATCTGCAATGCCTTTCCACCAGAAGGAGAAGCCTGCTTCCTGTCCTGATGGGGCATCCTACTCCCTACTGTGGGTGGCATGGACGGCTCTCCACTGTGACCACCGCCCCTTCTCTGGCCATCTGCAATGCCTGTCTACCAGAAGGTGAAGCCTGCTTCCCACCCTGACCAGTGCCCTGCTCCCTGCTGTGGGCAACATGGACGGCTTTCCACTGCAGCAGCTGCTCCTTCTCTGGCCATAGGCAATGTCTCTCCACCAGAAGGAGAAGCCTGCTTCTCACCCTGACTGGGCGCCCTGATCCCTGCTGTGGGTGACATGGACTGTTCTCCTTTGTGGCTGCTGCTCCTTCTCTGGCTAGCTGCAATGCCTCTCCAGCAGAAGGAGAAACCTGCTTCCTGCACTGACCCTGTGCCCTGCTCCTTGCTATGGGCGGTGTGGACAGCTCTCCACTGTGGCCACCGCTCCTTCTCTGGCCATCTGCAATGCCTCTCCACCAGAAGGTAACCAGACTCTCTGCGCCACTTACAGATGATTTTCATTCTTTCTTGCATAAGCTTAAGCGCATCTGTGCTTCTCTACCCTATTGGCCGGCTCCTGGAGCACTTGATACCTGGGACAGTCAGATCTCTCCTGGCTCCAGTTTGAAAATAGGAGCGCTTCATGTATTTTGAAACTGAATTTTTGAGCTGCAGCTCTTGCACTTTTACTGTCTGACTGCAAATTTTCTAATTTCTTAGCCAGGGTCAGCCTAGTTTAACATGTTAGTGACTGCACCTTGTTAATTTAAATGCTTGATTAATTAATTAATTTTAGCAACTGCTCTTTGCTAGAGCAACTCCTGGGAGCTGCCTAATTTATGTTCAGTTATGCTTTGAAACTGCTCCTTACCATACAAATTGTAATTGTTTCACAGGTGCTAGCCCTTTTATGCAATTTGGTAATAAGTGATACCCCTCATTATGCAATTCAACTTCATTTGTGCAATCATTGGTACGTGCTAAAATTTATTTCTCTCACTGTCTGACCTGTCACTGCTTTCTTTCCTTTCTCATGCTAATTGTCCTCCCTGTTCTATTCTTCTTGCTGTAATCCTGTCATGCCCATAGATTTCTACCCGCTTTGACTTCTGTTCTCTGTCTCCTACCCCCTGCTGACTCGAGTCTCTCCCCTCTACATATCCCGCCCCACGCCTTTGTCCTTGTTCGTACTAATAGTAGCCTACACTTTCTGTTTCCACCAGGGGAAGACTGCTTCCTGCCCTGATTGGGTGCCCTGCTCCCTGCTGTGGTCAGTACGGACAGCTCTCCTCTGTGGCTACTGCTTCTTCTCTGGCCATCTGAAACTACTCTCCATCAGAAGGTAACCAGACTCCCTGTGACACTCATAGCTGACTTTCAGCCTTTCTTGCTTGAGCTGAAGGGCATTTGCACTTCTTGACCCAAATGGCTGGCTCCTCAAAGCACTGGATACCTGGACCAATCAGCTCTCTGCTGGCTCCGGTTTGAAAATAGGAACGTTTATTTTATTTTAAAACTGAATTTTCAAGCTGCGACTCTTGAACTCTTACTTTCTGACTATAAATTTTATAATTTCTTTGCCAGGGTCAGCCTAGTTTAACATGTTAGTGACTGCACCTTTTTAATTTAACTGCTTGATTAATTAATTCTAGTGACTGCTCCTTGCTAAATTAACTCCTGCTAGTTGCCTAATTTCTGTACAGTTATGCTTTGAAAGTGCTCCTTTCCATACTAATTGAAATTGTTCACAGGTGCTAGCCCTTTTATGCAATTTAATAATAAGTAATAGGGAAAGGAAACATTGTTTAACCAGGAGTAGCACACTAAGCTGAAGTTTGTTTCCAGATGTGACCTAGAAGCACAAGGAAGTTAAGTGACTTGCTCAGGATCACACAATATGCACCTAGGCAGCTCTTTTAATGCAATTCAACTTCATTTGTGCAATTGTCGGTAGGTGCTGAAATTTGTTTCTCCCACTGTCTGAACTGCCCCTGTATTCTCTCCTTTCTCATGCTAATTGTCCTACCTGCTCTATTCTTCTCACTCTAATCTTTCCATAACCACCAATTTCTGCCTTTGTCTCCTTCCACCTGCTGACTCCTGTGTCTCCCCTCTACATTCCCCGCCCCCCTGCGTTTGTTCTTGGTGGTACTAATTGTAGCCTACCCTTTCTGTTTCCACCAGGAGAAGCCTGCTTCCCACCCTGAACGGGTGCCCTGCTCCCTGCTGTGGGTGGTATGGACAGCTCTCCACTGTGGCTGCCACTCCTTCTCTGGCCATCAGCAATGTCTCTCCACCAGTAGATAACCAGACTCCTTGCAGTGCTTACAGCTGACTTTCAATCTTTCCTGCTTGAGCTGATGAGCATCTGCACTTCTCTACCTGATTGGTTGTCTCCTCAGAGCACTGGATACCTGGGCCAATCAGTTCTTCCCTGGCTCAAGTTTGAAAATAGTAGCACTTATTTTATTTTACAACTGAATTTTCAAGCTGTGGCTCTTGTGCTCCTACTGTCTGACTGCAAATGTTCTCCCACCCCGGCACTCTTTAAATGCTTTTTCCAAAGTGAATCCCTGCCCCCTCCTGTACTCCACTTAACTTGCCTCCTCTTAAAGTGGCATACCTACTTCTACTTGAATTTATCTTTGGCATTGTGCCATTCACTTTGATTTTAACCACTATAGAACCAAGCCATTCTTATCTTTTTCATGCATAAAGCGGACAAAGAAGAATCACGTTTCAAATCATCCTCATTTTTGTGTTGCAATTACAGTAACCAGATATTATAGTTGGCCTTTTCGATCCAAAATGTATATAATTAATTTTATAAATTTCCATCCTAAACCTAGTAAAAGGTATATTTTTTTCTAGTCAAATACAAGTCTAAGGTAGGATTCCATTCTTTGCTCTGTTTTAAATATTTTAGACCTCCTAAAGAAATTCAGTGCATCAAGCCTAGCTAAAACACTACACATAGCTATATCTCTAAGTCTACTTTTAACTTGATACACAATTTTCTCTCTAGGTTGTAGATGTATTTTATACAAACAACCCAATCCAACCAGAAATAGTATATCTCCTATTAATTGTATGAATGAAAAAGCAGAACCCCTCATATTATACTCTGTCTCGTCTTCAAGGCACAATCTAGGGAGTCTATTTTCTTGAAGATGGAATAAATCTAGACAGAATATTATCTGTCTTTCCTTAATCAATGTTTGTATAGAATACAGTCCTAATTCCAATCTTAATAATGCAGTTGGTAGAGAATGAGGTACCATCAGGAGATATCTAAATATTTTGTTCATCAGTGTCTCCAAAGAGGTACTATCTCCAAAGCCCCAAATTTCTGTGGCAGATACAATGCTTAATTTAACTTTTGCATTCACTACAGTACATTTATGGCTCCTAGTAAACTACCCCTACCATATTTCTTATGAAACATTTTGAATGCATTGGTTGCTAATGTAAGTTTTGTATAGATATAATTAATAAGGGCTGGCAGTATAGCATAGAGGTTAGAGTAATGAGCTGTGAACAAGCTTGGTACATCCAGCAGACCAGATCTTGGTTTGATTCTCACAGCCTCCACTTGCATACTGTGTGACTCTAAACATGTCACTTAACTGCCCAGTGATCCCAGGTCGCCCCTGAAAATAGGCACTTGTGCCTAGTGGGACTTACCCAGTTACCAAAGACTAAAAAATAAAAAAAATAAAAATATTATAGAAGACCATAATCAAGTCTCAGAATACCTTACTCCCAAATAATCATAACATTTCACAGTATCTAATTTATCTTGCCCCAAAAATAAAGAAGGATATTTTTTTTTATTTTGAGGACCAAAAATAAGCATTTTTGTTTTGCCCTTATTAATACTGAGTTGATTCGTCTTACATACTGACTCAAAATAATTATTTTTCCTTTGAAGACCCAAAAGAGAAGTTGAGAATAATATATCACTGGTGTAAGTCAAACATTATATCTTTTTATCTTTAGTTACTCGAGAATGAAAGTCAGGAATCTCAAGATCTTGTAATATTCCATTTATATAAATGTTAAATAGTGTGGGCACCAAAAGTCATCCCTGTCATACCCCATGGTTACTACATAAAGGTGAGGTGGTATACCTTGCACAATCATATTGTATCATACTCCAAGTATGTGTGTGTAAATGTATAAAAACATTCAGCAGATTAGAATTCAATACCAAAAATTCCAATTTCTTCCACAGTAATATAGAAACATAGAAACATAGAAGTTGACGGCAGATAGGCCCATCCAGTCTGCCCATTATTTTTACCTTATGAATGTGCCATAGGCCTGTACTCTGTCAATGGCCTATCTATTCATACTCATCTGTATTGCTCCCTTATGCCTATCCCATGCCTGTTTGAAGCCCTGCACTGTAGTCATATACACCACTTCCTGAGGTAGGCTGTTCCATGCATCCACCACCCTTTCTGTGTAAAAGAACTTCCTCACATTACCCCTTAATTGGCATCCCTCTAATCTCATGCTGTGTACTCTTGTCCTGCTGTTTTACTTATATTGAAATATGTTAGACTCCTTCACCTTGTTAATGCCTTTAAGATGTTTGAATGTTTCAACTCTATCACCTCTCTGTCTCCTTTGCTCTACAATATACCTGTTGAGCTCCGTTAATCTGTCTTCATAAGTTTTCTGATGCAGTCCCTGCACCATTTTGGTTACCCTTCTTTGGACTGTCTCCATTTTGTTAATGTCCTTGTGCAGGTGCCGCCTCCAGTACTGCACACAGTACTCCAGATGGTGCCTAACCAGTGTCTTGTAAAGAGGAATATTACCTCCCTTTTATGACTTGTGATACCCCTACTTATACACCCCAACATCCCTCTAGCCTTACCTACTGCTTTAGTGGTCTGCTTGGATGATTTCAGGTCATCTGTGATGATGATGCCCAAATCTCTTTCTTCCCTTGTGATTGGCAGCAACTCCTCTCCCAACCTATAGGTGACATCAGGGGTTCTCTTCCGTATGTGCATGGTCTTGCACTTCTTTGCACTAAACCCCATTTGCCACTCTTACAACCATTTTGCCAGTTTATCTAGATCTCTTCACATTCTGACCACCTCAACTGGATCATCTACTCTGTTGCAGATCTTGGTGTAATCTGCAAACAGGCAAACCTTACCCTCCAGTCCATCTGCAATGTCACTGATGAAGATATTAATGAGGACTGGCCCCAGGACTGATCCCTGATGTATCCCACTTGTGACTTGCATCTCTTCTGACTTTATACTATTTACCACCACTCTCTGTTTTCTTTCTACCAACCAGTTTTCCACCCAGTTGACCAACTTCTGATCCATCCTGAGCCTACTCAGCTTATTAATCAATCTTCTATGTCTAACAGTATCGAAAGCTTTGCTGAAGTCAGGGTAGGCAACATCAACTGCTCCCTCTTGGGCCACCACTCTGGTTACCCAGTCAAAGAAATCAATGAGATTAGTTTGACAGGACCTTCCTGATGTAAACTCATGCTGTCTTGGATCCTGTGATCCTGTGGATTCCAGGTGTTGCACTATCCTTTCATTAAGGAATGCCTCCATAATCTTGCCCACTACTGATGTAAGACTGACTTGTCTGTAGTTTTCTACCTCCTCCCTCCTACCACTATTGTGGAGTGGGATCACATGAGCCCTTCTCTAGTCTTCTGGGACTTCTCCTGTGCTCACAGACTCACTAAACAGTTCTGATAATGGCTTGGCTAGTTCCACCCTTAGCTCCTTTATTACCCTGGGATATATGCCATCAGGTCCCATTGCCTTGTTCACCCTGAGCTTTGTGAGCTTTTGTAGGACACGTTCTTTTGTGAAGGGACTAGTGCACACCACCCTCTCTCCCCCCTGTGTCCATGGTGCTGAGCTGTGGTCCCTGCCCTACCATCTCCTCAGTAAATATGGAGCAGAAGTATCTATTTCGGATATATGCTTTTCCTTGGTCCTCCTCCACACACTGCCCTTTATTCCCTTTGATCATGGCAATCCCCCCTCTGGACTTTCTTCTTTCACTGATCTATCTATAAAATGTCTTGTCCCTTTCTTTTATTGTTTGTGCTAATGTTTCCTTGGTTTGGGACTTTGCCTGCCTTACTGCCTTCCCTGCTTCCCTTAGAGAAGTTTGGTATGCCTCTCTGTCTTCATCCCACTGTGCTACCTTATATTTCCTGAAGGCCAGCCTTTTGGCTCTGACCTGTTCTGCTACTGTTTTTGAGAATCAAAGTGGTTTCCTCCTTTTTCTCTTGCTTTTTTCTCTAACACAATTGGATGCTGCTTCAAGTATTGCATCCTTAATGCTTGCCCACTTTGCCTGTACCCCCTCACCTGTATTTCTTCTTGCCAGGGCTAGCTTAACTCTGTTGGCCATCTTATCAAAGTCAGCTCCTCTGAAGTCTCATAGTTTTGCCTTGGAATGTGATGATTTAGTTCTAGTGGCCAAAATGAACCATACCATATGATGGTGACTGCCCCCAGGTGACATTCTACCTGGAGATCTGTGATCCTTTCCCCATTAGGCAGTACTAGATCTGGGATAGCCCTGTCTCTTGTGGGTTGTTCTACCAGTTGTTTCATGCCCTCCACCTGCAGAGAATCCACTATGTGTCTAGTTATGGTAGTTGTTCCTTCTGGTATTGACCAATTTGTATCTGGCATGTTGAAGTCTCCCATTATCAGAACCTCCCCTTTAGCTATCATGTTTTGTATATCTTCTAACAATAATGTGTCTATGTCCTCCCCCTGGTCTGGAGGACTGTAGACAATACTAATTTGTATGGCTGTTCTATTTCCTGCTTCTAGGGTGACCCACAGTTCTTCTGGCTCCTTATGTGTATTCTGAATTTCTGTAGCCTTGATATTTTCATTGACATAAAGGGACACTCCCCCCCATTATCACCTTGTTCTCTTCTGAACAGTACATAGCCGGGTACTGAAGTCTCCCATGTGTAGTTACTGGTGAACCATGTCTCACTAATGGCTACTATGTCCAGTTTAGCCTCTGTCATTGATGCCTGCAGGTCTGGCATCTTGTTTCCCAAAATATGGGTATTTGTGTACATGATTTTCCATTGGTCAGATATTGATGTGTTAGTTGTTGGATGAGATCCAGCATTTCTCTGTGTGTCATATGGGGAGCTGGACCTTTTTCCTTGCCTGGTGATGCAAATGAACTACAAACATGCTCAACTCCTGCTTGATCACTAGCTGAGGGGGGAGAGGTGTACTTCCCATTCAATGTATTGGGTGCTGCATCCCTCTCCCCATTTGCTAGTTTGAATATTCTGCAAAGATGTCAAACTTCTGCCCCAATGCACTGACTCCTTCCTTAGTCAGATGCAGTCCATCAAATTTAAAGAACTTTCACTCCCAAACTGTTGCCAGTTACCTATAAATTTGTGTCCTTTTTCCTGGCACCAGGCCTTGAGCTACATGTTTAGCTCCCTTATCTCCCCTTCTCTGAACTTATGTCCATCTGCCCCTCTTTCCCAGACTGGCAGGAGCTCAGAGAAGGAGATGCCAGATGAAATGGATGACAGTTTATCTCCCAGCCTGGTCAGGTGTTCCCTGGTCTCCACAACTGAGCGGCTGGTGAGATCATTAGTCCCTATGTGTACCAGGACATCAATGTTTTTGCCTACTTCCTGCATGATTTTAGCAATGCGGTCAGTGTCTCTCCCTGCTGATATACCTGGAAGACATCTGACCATTACCCCAAGCTGGAGGTAGGTATCAACTCCCCGAATCATAGAGTCTCCTATGATCAGAAGGGTTTTGGATATCCTTTTTCTTTTTCTTTGTTTTGGTCCCTGTTTTGGGTGAGTTTTATTGTGCTAGCTCCTGTGCTACAGTGTCCTGTGCTGCAGTGTCCTCTGCCCCTTTGTTTGATTTCAGAGATAGAGGAAGATATCTGATTGTAGTTTTTATATGGTTTGTGGAGGTAACTAATACGACTGCATGACTAATACTATCAATCACTAGAAAAGGCTTGCATTGCCATAGACAAACCAGGTATGCTGTGATATTACCAACATAAACCAGCTACTGCAGCCGGAAGAAAGAGTTTGTGTAGTGTGAGACTGTAATTGTGACAAAGCTCCATCCTGCAGCAGCCCTGCTAGTTATTTCAGCAAGATCCTGGCTACTGGAAACATGGAGATTGCCATCAGCTGTTTGAAGTGGGACTTGTAAATTACATCAGCACAGGAGGATGGGCAGTAACACTAGAAAAGGCTTGCATTACCACTGCATGAGCGCCCCTCAGAAGAGAAATACGGATAGCATTAACTTGGAAAACCCCTAGAGTTGATAACCTGTGACTTTATAACAGTGGTAATTATATTGAAATGATTATGTTTAGAGCACTTAAGCAGATTAATAAATAACAGAGGGTATTAGAGTGAATTTTAAGTAACATTGAATGAAAATTTATCTGTTTACTATAACCTGCTGTTTTTCACCAGTTGCTGTGCCTTCAACAGTAAGTATAGTGATGGAGGCATTGCTCCTGAAAGTGAATTATTAGTTACGTTTACTCTAAATGTGAAATATCATGTAAACAGAGGGAATATATGTTTTAAAATGTAGATTGCCTAAAAAATTTCAAAGCTTCAGGTAACTAAATAGGTGGCTTATCACAGAAATAAGATCCTAGTGTTTTGACTAGGGTTGGATACTGGTGACATTTTTGTAGAGTACTGTCACCTTAAATATTTTCAATGCTCTATATGGGTTTTCTCTACTAGATTTTTTTCTTTTTTGATTTAGAGTTTTTTATTTTATATTTTTATAACAGGTTTATGTGCTCACTTGGATATAGCAGTGAAAATTTATTTATTTTATTTATTTCGTTTTTGTTGACCGGGTAAGTGCACTAGACAAATCCTGCCTATTTTCAGACATTACCTGGGGGAAGGAGATACAGATGAATGCCAACTAACCTTGAACCAGATTAAGCTGTTGGTGGTATTTTTAGTGAATGAAGGAAATTTGGCCAAGACACCGGGGAAATTCCCCTACTCTTTTTGATAAGTGCCATGGGATCTTTAACATCCACCTGAACTACCACCAATCCAGGCAGATGGGACCTCAGTTTAACATCTCATCTGAAAGACGGCACCTCAGAAGTGCAGCATGCCTCTCATGCTGCACTACAGTGTCAGTACTGGGATATTAACCCAAGTGCCAGATGTGGGAACTGAACCCACAGACCTCTGATCTCTTGGCCTCAGAGGCGAGTGTGCTACCTACTGAGCCACTGACACTGTCATACAATGATAAGGGAACTATCATTAAAGATGATGGGGTTGGTAGTGGGCGTGGTCTGCATGGTTCAGCTATTTGCCATCATAGAGACTGATACCGTAACAGAAAAATCATGTTTCTATGTAAATTGTTTTTTTTACAATTCAAAGTCACAACAAGTATCTAAGCTGACCATGCAGCAAAATCCTTTCAACTTTATCAAAGAATAACTTCATGCTAAATATTTGGTAATACAAATTGGGTGTATTTATTCATGTGATCTGACATTATTGCTGTCTCTCACTCTTTGTGTGGATGTTGAAATGAACCCAGGTCCAAGGGGAGGATCCATTAAATTGGTCTTAGATAATGCATGAAGTATGATCAAAAAAATAGATTATTTCAGAACCTGGGTAGAACATAAAGAGCCGGACATAGTAATGTTGATGGAAACATGGTTAAAAAAGGGAATCGAATATAATGAGATAAAATTAAAAGATTTCTATCATTTTAGGCAGGATCGGGGAACATGGAGGGGTTCTAATGTACATTAGTCACTCAATTGGTTATTCTAAAATTCTATTTTCAGGGTCAATTGAGGGTATTGAATGTTTATTAATTGAGATACAGGCATTAAAATTGGCTATAGGAGTGGTTTATTCTCGACCTAAAATAAATACTATTCACTTTGACAAATTCTCACATGTTTTAATGGGACATTTAGGTCAACTACAAGTAATTCTGGTTGGTTACTTTAATGCAGCATGGGGTTGCCCTAGGGGCCAGAAGTTGGAAAATTCAACGAGTTGTTTAAATTTAATACAAATTATAGATATTCCCATGAGGAGAGGCTCCCTAACTAGTAAAGGCAACATTTTAGATCTGATGTTTGTCTCACCAGAATTGACTATCTTGGAGAAAAGTGTACGTGCTCCTAGTTTAGAAGATCATAGTGTAGTTAAGTGTGTTTTCTCTATGACCAAAAATATTACTCCCATAAAGTTGGTACCACAAATATCCAGGAGATGTTATTCAAAATTTAATAGTTTGTCATTTAGAAAGTACCTTCAGGGACTTCCATGGTATAGGATTTTTCTTATACCAGATTTAAACTTGGCTGTACAAGAATTCACAACAATGTTTGGGAATGCCTGTGATAAATTCACCCCATATAAAAAAGTAAATCAAAGATTCAAATATTTGCCATGGTTAACTATAAAAATAAAAAAAACATGATCAGAACAAGAAACCAACTTTGGAAAAAGGCAAATAAAACACTAAAAAGTGAAGTTTGGTAACAATATAAAAGGATAAGGAACAAAGTAATATAGGAAATTAGGAAATCAAAAGCTTTTTATTATAAACAGCAGATTAAAGAATCAACCAACCTGGGTGCCTATTGGTCTGTAATAAAAAATCTCATGAATCCAATTTGTAACCAGAGTGAGATAAAATTGAGTCAAGATGGGAAAGTGCTTGAAACAAATAAAGCTGCTGATTTTTCTGAACAATTATTTTATAAACCTCCCCGAACTGAAATTAAAACCTACATCTAAAATTAATTTAGTGAATGAAGTAAAGGATGGGAATTTCCTAGATGAAAAAACACCTAAATTTAGATTGAGGAGAGTGACAAATAAAGAAGTCCTAAAAAGTATAAATAGATTAAAAACAAAGTGCAAAAAGCAAGTGGTCTGGATAAAATAGATAATAAATTATTGAAGGAAACTGCCTTGGAATTATTACCAATACTACAGGATATCTTCAATTGGAGTTTAAGGGATGGACAGTTTCCTTCCAGTTGGAAACTAGCCAAAGTGATACCAATAGATAAAGAAGGAGATCCTATGGACACCTAAAACTATCGTCCAATAGCCCTGTTGTCTACAGTATCTAAGTTATTCAAAAAAATTGTTCACGATCAGTTGGAGTATTTGTAGAAGTATAATAAACTAACACAACAACAATATGGCTTTAGGCAGGGTAGGTCTATGGTTACCATACTCACAGATTTTTTAGATCTCACAGCTACTCCACTTGGGGATGCGAAGTCCATGGGTGTGGTATACATGGACCTATCCAAAGCATTTGATTTAGTAAATCACAGCATCCTGATAAATTCATTGAAGAAAATAGGAGTGGAGGAAGAAACTTGTAGTTTGTTTGTATCATATCTTGACAGTAGGTCACAGTTTGTTGTTTTAAATAGTCAACAGTCAAGACAGGACTATGTGACAAGAGGGGTTCCCCAAGGATCCATCCTGGGCCCCATCCTGTTCATAGTCTACTTAAATGACTTGCCCAAAAATATTAGACATTCACAAATTTGTCTTTATGCAGACAATACGGTATTAGTAGTGGTAGGAATAACTCCAAGAGAAGTAGAACAAAAGTTACAAAGTGACTTCTGCACTATGCAAGATTATTTTTCGTCTTTGGGTCTATTAGTAAATAATAAAAAGACATGGACTATGTCTTTTGCATCAGATAAGAAGGTTGTCTCAAAATTAAAAATAATGACCCAAGAAGGTAAGTTCTTAGAACATACCGAAACATGTAAGTATTTAGGTATACAAATATATCAGTATCTGACATTCCAACTGCATATAACAAACTTAATAAAGAAAACAAATGCTAAAATTGAGCTGTAAGATGAATATCAAACTGTACAACAAGAGAAACAAGAATGACCATCATAAATCAACTAGTACTACCAGTTATCGACTACAGAAGCCATATTTACAGGCATACAACAATAAAACATTTAAACAGCTTAGATACACTCTACAACAAGCTTGCAAGATTTATGTTAAGGTGTGATCCCAAAACTCACCATTGTATAATGTATACAGAATTAGATTGAACCCCATTAAATTTACTGACAAAGGGAATCTGGTTGAACCAGGTTCGGAGTATACTCAAAAATAAATCCTTAAATAATTAAAAAAATAAATTACAAAAACCCAAACATGGATTGAATCTAAGAAAAACAGGTGCCAGGGATTTAATTATACCTAACTCAACTAACCAGTTCAGTGAAATGACCTTTCAGTAATAGGCAGCTTCTAGTTGGAATTGTCTCCCCACCTTTTTACGAGAATTGACTATTACTGATAATGCTTTTAAAATTGGTATGAACCATGAACTCAGTTTCCGCTGTTGTTGTAATAGGTGAAAATAAGGTAGAGGTTAAATGACTATTAGCCTGTCTTGGTGTTTTTGTAAAACATTGTAATGTATTTGTATTTTCTGTATGTTTTGTATTTTTGTACCATGTCAAAAATGTGTAATATTGTAACTACTTTGTTTTATACAAACAGGCAAGTCTTGTGAATAGGGTTTTTTGGAACCCTAATGGCTATATCACTGTATAAATAACATATTACCATACTATACCAAATACTATCAAAAGCGGAAAAAAAATCAACAAAGCAGCAACAGTTTTGCTTTTTGATTCTTACATATTTCCAAATTAAATGTGTCATTACAAAACAATGTTGTACAGTTGATCAACCTGTTCTGAAACCATTTTGATACTCAGTCAAAATCTGATTATCTTCCAGCCATGCTAAGAGCCTTTATAGTATAATATAAGACAATTTCTTTTTGTGAAGCAGCAATCAAACTAATAGGTCTATATATAGCTGGATCATGGGAATCCCCCCTTTTATATAATGGGAAAACTATACTTCCCAACCAGCTAGATTGTAAAACATCCCTCTGTAGAATATAATTAAACAATACTTGTAAGACTGGAATCCACCAATCCATAAACAAGCATTTGTCAATGCCAAATGTTGATTGCGTTGGTCCATTGAGCTCGTTCACTGCCCCTGTGTCACTCGCTCATTCTGTTTCTCCCAGTGCTGCAGACTGCTCTTTTGTACTGGGCTCCTGCCTGCAATGGCACATTTTTCTGCCCACAAAGAAATCTGCAGCTGTCCCGACAAAACTCTGTTGAGGTGGGTCATTCCCCCCTCTCACTCGCTCATTCTGTTTCTGCTGGTGCTGCAGGCTGCCCTTTTGTACTGGGCTCCCGCCTCTGTTGGTGGCTTTTTCTGCCCACAAAGAAATCTGCAGCAGTCCTGACACAGGTCTGTTGAGCTAGCTAACTCCCCTTCTCTCACTCGCTTATTGTGTTTCTCCTGGCTCTGCAGGCTGCCCTTTTGTACTGGGCTTCTGCCTCTGTTGGCATATTTTTCTGCCCACAAAGAAATCTGCAGCAGTCCCGACAGAGCTCCGTTGGCCTCACTCACTCCCCCTGTCTCACTCGCTCATTCTGTTTCAGCCAGCTCTGCAGGCTTGCCTTTTGTACTGGGTTCCTGCCTGCGTTGGTGGCTTTTTCTGCCCACAAAGACATCTGCATCAGTTCTGACACACCTCCATTGAGCTCACTCACTCCCCCTTTCACTCACTTGTTCCGTTTCTGCCCAGTGCTGCAGGCTGGCCTTTTGTACTGGGCATCTGCCTGCATTGCTGCCTTTTCCTGCCACAAAGAAATCCACATCAGTCTCGACAGAGCTCAGCTGAGCTTGGTCACTCCCTCTTCCTCAGTCGCGTGATCCTAATCTGTCCCAAACACTGATTTCTGACAACTACTGTGGTATTCAGCTCCGGAAGCCGGGAAACACATTTCGGCCAGGTTGTGAAAAATGACAGCTGTACTGGTCATAAGGAGGTGTGAACAAATGCCGGTGTTGAAAATCTGTCGTGAAAATATTACTAATTTGCAAATTTACAAGGGTGCATGGAAACTGCACAACACACACACGTAACATAGTCATTTTATGGTGTTTCATCACAAAATTTTCAACATAGGCATTTTAGGTCCTCTGCTCATGAACAGTGTCAGTGTGATTTTCTTAATATGTCCCAAACACTGATTTCCCACAGCGACCACGCTATTGTGCTCCAGAAGAACGAAAACACATTTCAACCATGATGTGAAAAATGACAGCTGCACTGTTAATAAGGAGGTGTAGCAAAATGGCAATGCTGACAATCTGGAGTGAAAACATTGCAAAGTTGCGAAGGTACGAGCATGAGTGGAAACTGCACAATGCACATTTGTAACACACTCATTTTATGGACTTTTGTCACCATATTTTCAACATAGGCATTTTAGGACCTCTGCTAATGAACAGTGTCACTGTCATTTTCATAATGTGTCCCGAACATGGATTTCCCACAGCGACCATGCTATTCTGAGCCGGAACTGCGAAAACGCATTTTGGCCAGGATGTGAAAAATGACAGCTGTACGTTGATAAGGAGGTGCAGAAGAATGGCAATGTTGAAAATCTGGAGTGAAAATATTAATTTGTTAAGTTACGAGAGTGTGTGCAAACTGCGCAACGCATGCTCATAACACAGTCATTTTATGGAGTATCATCACCAGATTTTCAACATAGCCATTTTAGGACCTCTTCTCATGAACAGTGCCACTGCCATTTTCTTAGTCTGTCCTGAACACTGATTTCCCACAGCGACCATGCTATTCTGTGCCAGAAGTGCGAAAACACATTTTGGCCAGGATGTGGAAAATGACAGCCATACAGTTCACAAGGAAGTCTGAAAAAATGCCAGTGTTGAAAATCTAAAGAAGTGCAAATCCAGCCCAGCCACCTCAGGAAAAAACAAAACACTTGTTTTGAGGAGGAGCCAATACCAATCAACACTAGTAATCAGAAAGTTACAGATTGGTAAAAAAAGGCCCACTCACCCAATATGTTTAAAATGTCTGTAATTTATTCAAGTTTTATTTTATATCTCAAGATATAGTACCAAGCATTATTGCATAGTACCGTGTAAACGTTTCAGAATAATCCTTCATCAGTACATTACCATATCTGTAAATTACAGCATAAAGACTCTTATGAAATTTATTTGTAATAAATCTACTACTTTATAATAATAATTCCATACTAAGAATAATTGCTCACCATAAGGGCACTTTGAAAACATATAACATTTATAATTATGGATTTGTCATTCCATTTGTAATATGTGCCTAAAAAAATATAAAGAAAAACTTATATAATTAAAATAATAATGTTCAGATATTCAGAATCTAGTTACCATAATTCTTGATTATGCATTTATAATTTTTAGTTTATAAATATCACAGATATTAGAGCTTACTCTAAAACTATTTCTCTTTGTTTAGGATGCAGACATATATCATTTCTTATTACTGAATCTGAAAGTATATAAGGGCACATGTCATTATATTGATCCCATAGACATAATACCAAAATAGTTATATTAGCCCATAAGTAGTAGATTTATTACAAATAAATTTCATAAGAGTCTTTATGCCGTAATTTACAGATATGGTACTGTACTGATGAAGGATTATTCCGAAATGTTTACACAGTACTATGCAATAGTACTTGGTACTATATCTTGAGATATAAAATAAAACTTGAATAAATTACAGACATTTTAAATATATTGGGTGAGTGGGCCTTTTTTTACCAATCTGTAACTTTCTGATTACTAGTGTTGAAAATCTGGCATGAAAATATTGCAGATTCACAAAGTTACGAGTGTGCTTAGCAACTGCGCAACACACGCTCATAAAACAGTATTTTTTTTTTATTTTTCCCACCAAATTTGCAGTATAGGATTTTTTAGAGCCCACCTCATGAACACTGGCACTGCTGTTTAGTTAATCAGTCTCGAAAGGTGATTCCACGCAGTCACCACAAAATCACCTTTTGGGGCCGATTAACGCCATGACAGTGTCTGAATTTATGAGGAGGGGTCCCAAAAACCCAATGTTGAAAATTTGGTGCCAAAATCCCCAAAAATGCCAGAGGTATGCATCAAAGTTGAAAACCCCTATTTATACCATTATACAGCTTACCAGCATTTCCTCAGTTCACGGTTGGCTTTGAAGAGTGCAGGCGTGTTCCTGGTCCACTGAAGATCATCACGCTGGGCTCTGGAGGTGCATGGGGTGAGGGGTGTGGGAGGTAGGGTGCAGAGGGTGGGTGCAGGTTGGGAGGGCCACCGGACTTGATGAGGGACCATTTTTGCTTTACAGGTACAAAAAAGAAAGACATTGTGGGACAGTTTTTTTCAGGAATTTCTGGACATTTGGCACACTGGGGTGGGCTCCCAGCATACCAACTGACTATTGGGGGCCAGCTGTAGCTCACATGGATTGGACACCCCCCATTGGCACCAAGGTGGGGAGCACAAGAGCCAAGAGTTGGCACCCCGGCACAACTCTCCAGCTACTGTTTTGGGGAACGTATGCCAACAGGAGTGGGCTCCCCTGTCAACACATCAAACTGGGGGAGACATAATGCCGATGGGGAGTGGGGTCTCCAATCAGTAAGTCATAACACTGGGGATGAAGCCAATGGGGACTGGGGCCCCTGTTGGCAAAAACATGCTGCTGTGGTGAGGGACACAAGCTGCTGAGGGGTATTGGGCAACCCCTCTGCACTGGGGGCAAATTAATATTGTTTGTGAACATGGTGGCAAGGCACCATCATGTTCACAAACAATATTACAGTAGCAATGTTCCTCCCAGCAATAATGGGTCACTCCCTCATTGCAGCAAATGGCTGATGCTGCAATGACGAGGTGGCCCCTGATTGCAGCTGCTAAAATTTTACAAGTTAGTGCATACTGGCTGAACTAGTGTCAGCAGCAGTGTGCCACTGCATTGGGGAAGCAGACCAAGCCTTTAAAGGCTGTGGGGGCATTGGCCAGAACAGCGCCAATCTTCCACAACCTGCTTCTGGAGAAAGCTGCCGCAATATGTTCCTTGCGCATGCACACAATCAACATAAAAATTTGTACATAAGCATGACTATCTGGTTTGGAACAGGGGCCTTATTCAAATGAGCTTTAACATTTGCTTCACAAATTTCCATTTCTGT
Organism: Neoceratodus forsteri; assembly: GCA_016271365.2. NCBI lineage: Eukaryota > Metazoa > Chordata > Ceratodontiformes > Ceratodontidae > Neoceratodus > Neoceratodus forsteri. Next base: position 781,180,743 of record CM057458.1, on the reverse strand, counting down.
AATGTAAATGTTGTAGGGAGATAGCTGAAAACAACTGGACTCATGGTACTGAATGCATTCATGAAATTCCAAACTCTCCTCTTGTAAAAGATATAACTTTTGTAAATGCTGTTCCCAAATGTTTGGTGTTATATAAGACCAAAATAACCATCATATATGCACCATAATCCTGATAGACCAAAGTCCAAAATTTCAAAATGTCTTTCTTTTATTAACAACCTCTTTGAGTAATTCTCAATTTTTTTGTGAAATTTGGCTTTGTCAGCTTCTAGAACTTTCTTAAATGCTTTCAGTGCTTTAGTTAATTTTTTCAAATTTTCTCTGGTCCTTGACTTTTTAGTTTGCGTTACTAATTTATGTAACTATTTTTTGGTCATCAAACAAGTCCTGTTAAACCATGTGTTCTGCTTTTTCTTATTTAAAGTATTAGTTTGCAGGAGAGGCCTAAGATAGGCATTTAATAATTCCCAGTTACTCAGTACCTCAATATTCCTACAGCTTAGAATTTTTGTAGCTAAGTCAGTGAAAGTGAAACTCTGAAGATGTTCTGACAAAGAAAATAATGTGTCCGTATTCCAACTAATTCTTTTACTATTAATAATCTCAAGATTATCGGTGTCAATACCACCCTCAGTATTTTTCTCTAAAAATTATATCATATCACGGGACAGAAACATGGGGGCATTTTTAGACTCTAAATGTTCTAAAATCTGAAGATTACTAATCAAACCTGCAATATTTAGATTAGCCCATATAAGATCTATTATAGAAACCTCCAATGGGCCCAGAAAAGTAAATTCTCCTATCATATCCCCCAAGGGTTGGCCATTTAAAAGGCAAAACCCCAAATCTGATAGAAACTTAAAATGTCTTTCCCTCTCTTATTACATTATTTCTTATCTTTGGAGCCCCTGCCACAAATTATATTGGGGTTAGAGATTTAAAATCCATTCATCATTATTCTTGCACTAAAGTCACCTAATAAAAGAATCAAATTCCTTTCAAAATCTACCATAATCTTTTTTAGAAAACTAGTAAAACTATTCCAAACAGGTTGAAAAATATTAACTTCAACTGGAAAGAATATATTCACTACTAGTATGCCCAGTTCTCCAGTTGTTAGTCTAATAGCCTGGAAATACTCAGAGTTGGTCTGAAGTAATATAGAATCTACCGTAAGTTTAAAGAAGTTATTATGTATAGGGTGGGTCCAACTTTCTGTCTTCCATATTTTTTATCTTTAACTGCTGAAACATAAAATCTTGTATATCCTGATATTAATACAGTTACTCTGCTCCATGTCTCCTGAAAACATAGTGGTCCAGATATTCAAAAGGGTTGCACATGGCGCAAAAGGGAAAAGTGCACCGGAGGAGCGCAGGAGCGCATCAGTAATGTATGCAGGCACAGGTAGGGGGGCGTGCCCATGCATAACCTGCACAGCCCGATATTCATCCCAGGATGTGCAGAGTCATGCATGCGCAACCCCTACCTGTGCCTACCCTAAGATTACACCTAAAAAAGGAACAAGTGATGGCCACCCACAAGTGAGCTGTCGCATTGCAGGACGCAACACAGCAGCTGCCATCTGTGGGTGGCCATCACTTGTTCCTGCCACACGTGGCAGCACCCCCCAAATGCCCCCATTTCAGGCATCAGTAGTCTCCTTCCCCAAGTCCAACATCCCTGGTGGTCCAGGTCCCCACTCCCCCCCATCAGCATGCAGTCCAGATATGTGAAGGAATTCATTCACATATCTGGAATGTGTAGTACGGTATGGGCTGCATGCCCATTGGCTCATGCTCTGAACCAATGGGCGTGCAGCCTACAAAGCTATCAGTCAGCGTGCGGTGGGGCGGCAGGCAGGTGGGGTGCTGCCACCTGCCGGCTGATGGGGAGCGGGTGGTGGTGCTCAGTGGGCAGGTGGGGTGAGGTACACTAGATCACCAGGGATATCAGACTTGGGGGTGATGAATGATGCCCATGATTGGGCTCTGTCAGTTCACTGGGCCACTAGGGATATTGAACTTGGGGGGTGAATGATGCCCATGATTGGGCTCCATGTGGTCTACTGGACCACCAGGGATATTGGACTTGGGGGGATGAATGATGGCTGCGACTGGGCTCCGTGTGGTCCACTGGACCACCTGGGATATTGGACTTGGGGGGGAATACAGTGATGCCCGTGATCGGGGCACGTAGCGGTCCACTGGACCACCAGGGATATTGGCCATTTCTTTCACTTATGGGATGTCCCGCTATTATGCTGCAGGGGGCATCGGTCCCCAACAGCTGCTGCCTGGCAGGGCCCCAGGCGCAAGTCATCAGGGATCAGCACACCCGCATGCTAATGGCATGCAAATGGAGCTGTAATGAGATGCAAATGGCCCCCTGTGCACCTTGCATAAATTATGGCCCCATTTGCATGTCCCTGTTTGAATATCACAGGTGCTTTGCATGGCGCAATGGCACTTGCACCACTGCATCTCCATGCTCCACTCTGACCACTTGCGCTGGTGCAGTGTCACTGCACCATGCACAGTGGGGGTAGACAGGGTGCGATATTCAAAGCAGTTGCACCATAGCATAACTCCATTGAATATCGCCCTGGCCACACCCGTGTGCAACAAAGTTGAGCTGAGCCCAGGCTTGTGCCACAGCCCGGCCCAGTTTGAATATCCAGGACAGTATATCAAAAAGATTCTCTGCCATGTAATTTAAGTGGCAGACATTCTATGTTCCATGATAATACTTTTAACATCTCTTATTTAAATCTAAATTAACAATTTCAATAATTTAATTCCTTTGTCATAGCATAACATCTGGGTCCAAAACAGAGAATCGAGTTCCCTGATACCTGTTACTTTCATCTGAGTTTGTATCATGGTGTTCATACAGAACACCATATTAGATGTAGATAATATATCCGATTCCACAATGTAAATGCCCAAACTATCTAAAAGATGTGCTCCGTGTAACACTAAATCCGTTAATTTAACACTTTTAGATGTAATGTCTGTTTGAGATGAATCAGCCAAATTATCATATATTTTTATCCATGTTATAGCATTGTGTGAAATACTAATACTTAAAAAGCAAGTAAAAAACTCACACGATCATTTTTAAGTTTCCCAATGGACTCATTGCTATCTCTGTTCCATCCAAAAACTGAAAGTTTTGCTCTTCCATTCAGAGTCATCCAATTTCAAATTTGTATATAACTTTGTTAACCCTAGGTTTATCTTCTTCTGCATATTCATCAAATTTACAATTTTCCTCAACCACTGAAGGAACATTGTTTACTTTAGAGGTTCTAACTGGGAGAAAACTCTGATTCTCAATTGATTAAGAAATTTTGCTTTTTACCATATATCAGTTATCACTTTTTCCTGATCATGATATGCCAATATACAATCAGGATAATCCTAATTGAGTGCTCTCATAACAAACAGGTCTTGCTCCTCCAGTGGTATTTGAAACAAGTGCTTAACCAATTGTAAAATACCCTTTGATGTCTCTGTTTCAGATTGGCCCTAGCCCATGCATTCCTAACAAGAATTCATATTCCTGAATAGAATTACCTACACTTGGCATATATTTACTTAAAGGTGTTAAGTTAGGAGTTTCGGAGTCCATGGATACCCCTACTTCTATTCTCCCTCTGTCCCTGATTCTCATTTTCTTTTATAACATAATTCTGGTCTTGAGTTCTGGTCTTGTTTGCCTTTGCTGCTGCTTTCTTGCACTGCGTGGAGTGCTTCAGGTCACTAGTGATCATCACTCCCAGGTCCTTCTCCTCCTCCAGTTAATTCTGGTTTGATTTATTGATGGAGTAGCCACAAACTCCTCAAATAAGGTTTTGACCTCTGTTCTGAATAAACCCTCCTCTACTCAACCATGTGATGCTAACCTATCCTATTTAGAACTTGAGCATTTTCTTCTTGAACTCTATGAGAATCACCTTCTAGATGGTCATTGTCATAATCAGACCGATTATCACCATCTGATATAATTATCTCAGAAGCATTCCTTGTTTCCTTGCTTTCTTCTGCTAAGTGTTTTTTTCTTTATCAGAATAGATTGTTTCTTTCATTTCTTCTGTTTTATTTTAATTTCCCCCTCAATTTGTATTACTGTCCCAAAATATTACTTGATTTGAAGGCTGATTTTTATCAAAAAGTGTGGGCAATGACACATGTACAGCCTTATTTGTACATTTCTTTACCATAGATCCTTCTTCTGCAGTCTGACTCTGTGCCCCACAAAAGGTTGATCAGGAAGTTGGTGGATCTTGGAGTTGGGGAAAAGATGGTCAGATGTGTGGAAAACTGGCTGAGGGACAGAACCCAGAGGGTGGTGGTGAGGGAAGAGTTATCTGGCACCAGAGAAGTAACCAGTGGGGTCCCACAGGGCTCTGTGCTGGGGCCGGTGTTGTTCAATGTCTTCATCAATGACATTGGGAATGGCATTAAAGGCAAAATGTGCCTATTCACAGATGACACCAAGCTCTGTGGGAGAATGAACACAGCTGCAGGGATAAGGGACCTACAGGAAGATCTGGAAAAGCTGGGGAGGTGGTCCAGGATCTGGCAACTTGGTTTCAATGTCAGGAATTGCAAAGTTATGCATATTGGAGCCAAGAATCCCAGGACAGAGTATTAGCTGGGTGGAGTCCCAGTATCTGCATCAGAGGAGGAGGAGGAGAAGGACCTGGGAGTGATGATCACTAGTGACCTGAAGCACTCCACACAGTGCAAGAAAGCAGCAGCAAAGGCAAACAAGATGCTGGGATGCATAGCTAGGGGGATCAGTAGTAGGAGAGAGGAGGTTATACTGCCCTTGTAGCGGTCACTGGTAAGGCCGCATCTAGAGTATGGAGTGCAGTACTGGTGCCCACATCTCAAAAAGGACATTAACCTGCAGGAGAAGGTACAGAGGAGGGCTACAAAGATGATAGCAGATCAGCAGGGCAAGGCATACGAGAAGAAGCTGAGGGCACTGAACATGCGCTCCCTGGAAGACAGGAGAGAGAGAGAGAGGACATGATTGGGACATTCAAGTACTTGAAAGGGATAAATAAAGTTGATAAGGAAAGTCCCTTTAAGTTGAGTGGCAACCATATCACAACGGGGCAAAGTCTTAAGCTGGAGGGTGGAGGGTTTAGGAGGGAGGTCAGGAAGCACTACTTCACAGAGAGGGTGGTGGACACTTGGAATGCGCTGCCAGATGAGGACATCTCATTGAATACGGTGGGCAGCTTAAAGAGAGGCTGGGATAGGCATAGGGGGTAGGTAAGAATCATGGCTAGGGAGGATGGGAGGAGTGTGAAGGGAGGGAAAGGACATTAGCTCAAGCTGTGGACCCTGCAATACGAGCAGACTTGACAGACCAAATGGCCTTCTTCTGCTGGATTCTTTGTATGTTCGCATGTAATGTCAGTGAAATCTGCCTTTTTTCACGTTTTCTGTCCTGATTGTTTCAGAACAGCTTGATTGTAAAAGATGCCCACTCTTGAATATGTAAATTCTTCCTTACAGCTCCAATATTTTCTAAAAGTACCACATTTGAATAATAAGGGTTCCTTATAATTTCCAGTATCTGTCTGGATATAGTGGATGAAGATATAAAATGTCATTCATTGATAAAATAATCCCTTTTATATTCTATATTAGTAAGGTCTGGAACTAATAAATCTTCAGGAGAAATCAATTGACCTTGCTTGTCAGAGACCTTCATTAGATCTCTGGAATTAGTATGTGGGCCAGGAACTAATTTCTTAATTCCATCCAATGGATACCTCAGATCAATGATGACTGAAGTAAGAGTTGATTTATACTTTTAGCCTGACAACAATCAGCTTTTTTAGTATTTGAGTAGCCAGGTGGCTCCCCATGTGTTACTGCCATAGCAATCCCTGTGGCAGATGATTCCTCTAGGGAGATATCTAGAAGAGTCAACTAAAACAGATTCTAAATTACTCATATCCAAATTAGATACCAACATATCATACTGACTTTGTGAATCCCAATCACAGCAATATAATGAGATTCCCTCCTCAGTAAAACATGGAAATATTCCTGCAGATGTACCATGACCTTCTTCTATTTCATGATTCACTATACTCAGATCCCTACTCACATTGCTATTTTTATCCCATTGAGAACATTTCCTTCACTCATCTTGGGAGTCTAATACTGGAGTAGAAGGCAAGTTAGAATACTGTAAACCAGCCTTATTTAAAGATGTATTAGCAAAAAACTTTGTTGTTTTAGTTTGTGCCAAAGACATCACTGTTTGATCTCTCTGTAGAACTGTAGCCTCAATATTAACTAATTTCCCCTTTTAGATCTCATGTTCTTTTCCCTGCCCTTTGCAAAAGCATCTCATTCTTCTAACATACAGCTGTTTTTTTTCCACTTTATGTACAGACCATTTTGAGCTGTTATATGTTACAGAAACCCCTCAAAACTACCGAGTGTTTGGTATAAAATATATGATATGAGTTACAAATAGATGAAAAACATATACCTCAGTTCCCTGCAATACAAAAGAGAGAATGAAGCAGCCTTTTAACTCATTGTATCTGTCAATGATATTTCACAAACTGTACTAACTGTTGTAAATGTACTAATTTGGGGAGAATGAACTATGGCTTGGCCTCTTGTTTGAAGGCCCCTTCCCTTCTTTCTTTATGTTTCTCTTCATGTATTAAATGTATTTCTTGGAGGGAGGCTGTGAGAGAATCTCTCAAAACTGACTTTCAATGTTTCTGGATTTTGTTTTGACTGCTAAAACTGCCTCGGACATACTTTTTGTTATTGACTGACAGTGAGAGACCCAGTCTACTCCTACAATTTAGATGCTTGGTTTATTTTGAATTTATTTGTAATTTGGGAGTAAGAGACCCAGTCTGTTTTTACATTTTCAATTTTTGTTTTATTTTGTATGTATTTGTAATTTTATTAGTCTTTAAGGGGTGGGCTTTATCTTTGGGGATTCTGAGAGTGTGGGGCTATTTAGGGTATATTCATTTATTGGATGTTTCTGTTATTTTTTGAGCTGGCTGGTTGGGCTTAATTAGTGTCACATTGATTATCAGGGCGTGTTTGATGGAAGCTCTCCCTGTCAGGCACTAATCCCCCTCTGAGTTTCAGGATCTCCATCCCTTTACCTGCCCCCCATCTGCGACAGTTTATGGCTGCTGTATGGCTGTTGGAATAGTGGGGAGGAGGAGGAGAAGGGGCTCTGGGGAGGTGGGGTGAACTTGAGTGGCTTGATTGGTATAGTGGGAACCAGAAGACACCCTGGGATGAAATGGAGCACTGAATGAGGGCCGCCTTGTTTAGTGCCCATACCCAAGAGCTCCACGATTAGTGGGTTGATATCTTGAACTGCTCCGGTTTCTCACCCAACCTGCACAGTGTTGTGCAATGCCACAGCTATTAAAAACAAGTCAGCTATTATAGGTGATCTTGTTGGGTCATACGATCTGGCTTGCATCACCGAGACCTGGCTGGATGAAAATGCTGTTCCCATTTTGGAGTTAGCGATTCCAGCTGGTTTCTTGGTGATACACTGTGGAGATCAGATTGCAGAAGCAGGGGTGTAACAATTTGTTTTAAATCAGAATTGGGTCTTGTTGATGTGCCAGTTGAGAACACCAGGTCCTTTGCATGTACTGTAGCTGCAGGTGTGGGGTGCAAAATCATTCTCATCTTCCGCCCACCAGGAGACAAGAGTCAGTTTTTGCAGGAAGTCACGGACTTCATTGTCAATATGGTGTTGGAATCCCCCAGGTTAATGGTGCTGGGGATTCCAATGCCTGGTTCAATGATGAACTATTGCAGTTTGAACAAGACTTCCTCTGACTTATGAGTTCTTTGGGCTTCACACAGGTAGTTTCCTCTGCGACAAATAATCATGGCCGCTCTTTGGATCTGGTCTTTCTCCTAGGGTTGGAGGCCACCAACTTGGGGGTGGAACCAGTCAGATGAACATAAGAACATAAGAAAACAGACAGCAGAAGGAGACCTATCAGTCTATCATGTCTGCTTGGGAAAATAAATATTGTCTGTGCCTTGTGATTTCAACTGTGCCCCTGTTTCCCCTCACATCCCCTGGATTTCTTTGTCGTATTCCTGACTATGCCTCCTGGCATTCCAATATGTTTTTCCAATGCTCTTTTGAAGGTTTCTACAGACTTTGTTCCTATCACCTCCTCTGGCAGCTCATTCCATGCTGTCACCACCCTCTCTGTAAAGAAATGCTTCCTTACGTCCCTCTTGAACCTTCCCCCATCAATTTTAGGCTGTGCCATCTGGTAGTGGCATTGGTCCTTTTGTTGAATAAGCCCTCACAATCCACACTGTTAATTCCCTTCAAGTACTTGAAAGTCTCAGTCATATCCCCCGTCTGCCTCCTCTACTCCAGGGTGTACATCCCCAGGTCACCCAGCCACTCCTCATATGATTTATCCTGCTGCCCTTCTATCACTTTAGTTGACCTCCTCTGTACCCTCTCTAGCATGTTTATGTCCTTCTTCAGGTGTGGATGCCAATATCTCACACCGTATTCCAAGTATGGTCTTACCAATGACCTGTAGAGTGGCAGAATAGCCTCTCTCTTCCTGCTGCTAAATCCCCTAGCAATGCAGCTCAGCATTCTGTTTGCCTTTGCTACTGCATGCTTGCACTGAGTCGATTGTTTCAGATTACTAGTAATTAACGCCCAGGTCCTTCTCTTCCTCTCACGGTGTAACCTGGACCTTCCCAATGTAGTACTCTGCTCTCGGGTTCCTCGTCCCTATGTGCATCACTTTACACTTTTTGGCATTGCACCCAAGCTGCCATATCCCTGACCATCTCTCCAGTCTAGCTAAGTCCTCCCTCAGCTCTGTTATCCCCACCTGGGTGTCCACCTTCCCACAGAGCTTGGTGTCGTCAGCAAACATGCACATTTTTCCCTGAATGCCTTTCCCTATGTCACTGATAAAGATGTTAAACAACACCGGTCCCAGTACAGACTCTTGTAGAACCCTGCTAGTAACCTTCCTAGTACATAAGAATTCACCCCCACTACCACCCTCTGAGTCCTGTCACTAGCCAGTTCTCAACCCATCTAACCAACCTATCCCCCACTCCCAAGTCCTTCAGCTTCCCTATCAGCCTTTTGTGTGCCACAGAGTCAAATTCCTTGCTGAAGTCTAGGTATATGATATCCACTGCCTAGCCTTTGTCCACAGTCCTGGTGACCCAGTAAAAGAACTTGATCAAGTTTGTTTGACATGACCTGCCTGCCATGAACCCATGCTGTTTATTGTCCTGCAGTCCATTTTCCTCTAAGAACTTGATCAGACCCTCCTTTAATATTGAGGCAATATAGTGCAGTGGTCTAAGGCTCTGAGCTGCAAATTTGGTGTCATCCAGCAGACCAGACCTGGGTTTGAATCCCACAGCTTCCACCTGCATACTGTGTGACCCTGAGCAAGTCACTTAACCTCCTTGTGCTCCCAGGTCGCTCCTGTAAAAAAGCTTTCAGCTTAGTGTGCTATACCTGGTTAAACAACTAAAATAATAAAAAATAAATAATACTGTCTCCATTATGACCATCACATCATCAGGTTCAATTTTCTGGCTTCCCCTTATAGGCCTGCCCCAGTGGAGATGGTCCAATACAGCCCATTATGGGGCTTGACCCCGATGGCCTTCTGGCAGTGTTGGATCAATCGGGAATGCCAGAGGCAAGCTAGGGTCTGGAGAACCTAGTTCAGGCTTTTAACTGAGTGGTGGTCAGAGCACTGGATTCCCTTGCTCCTTTCCATGTTCACCCGGTTACTTTCTGCCCTCTGTCCACATGGTTTGATGGGATCCTGGGGGAGATGAAGCAGGCGGGTTGAAGATTACAGCATGCTTGGTGCAGATCCGGCTTAGATGCCAACAGGTTTAGACTGATGGAACATTATAGAGACTATCAGTAATCAATCTCTCGTAAGAAGGCAGAGTTCCTTTCCAGGGACATTGCTTCAGCACAGAACTGACCGGCTCAGCTGTTCCAAATGGTAGACAGACTCTACAATCCAGCTTGTCTATGAGTTCGGAAAGCCTTGTCACAAGTAGAGTGCGACGAGTTTGCTCACTTCTTTGCTGATAAGGTTGCCGGCATCAGGTTAGAGATTCACTTATCACACCCTATGGGGGTTACTAGTGGTCAGAACAAGGTCACAACTCCTCTGTTTTGTTGGGCTGAGCTTGACTAACAGGCAATCAAAGATATCATGTGGCTTCTCTGGGGCATGAGGCTGACTAGCTGTAGTTTAGACCTGGGCCCTACCTACCTTTTAATAGGGTGTGTGGATGTGATTTGGCCTGGTTCTAGCTGAGTTAATCTGGCATTCACTGGAGTCAGGGGAGTTCTCCAGCTCCCTGAAGGAGGCTGTGGTTACCCCCCTTCTCAAGAAGCCATCTCTTGACTCAGATTCTCCTGCAACCTACAGACCAATTTCTAACCTCCTCTTTATAGGGAAGGTTATTGAGAAAGTTGTTGCACAACAGTTGGAGAACCATGTTACCATCCATGCTGTCTATGATCCTCTCCAGTCTCGTTTCCACAAGAGACACAGTACTGAGACTGCTCTGGTTCGGGTACTCAATGATCTCCTGATGGCTAGAGACCAGAAGTGCTATTCCATCTTGGTCCTCCTGAATCTCTCATCAGCTTTTGACACCGTGGACCATGGGGTGCTTCTTGATTGCCTTCAGATCAACTGTGGCCTGTCTGGTACAGTCCTCAGATGGTATTATTCTTTACTCACTGGCAGGTTGCAGAGGGTTGTATCAGGGATTTTTTCCTCTGACTCTTTTTCCCTGCCACGTGGGGTCCCACAGGGTTCAGTGTTGTCCCCCATGTTGTTCACGGTGTACATGCTCCCATTAGGAGACACTGTTAGACAGTACAGACTGAGTTTTCACTGTTATGCAGATGATACTTAGCTGTACCTGTCTTTTGTGCCCGACCAGGATAGTGCGCTCTCAGTCTTTTCTGTCTTGCCAAAATCCAAGACTGGATAAATTCCAGTTGGTTAAGGTTAAACTCTGACAAGATGGAGGTATTAGCTGTGGAACTGAGTCACCGAATAGAAGGGTCAGCTGCTGGGCGGCTTTCTGGGCTTAGGCTTGGGGGATCTCAGCTCTTGACCTCTAAACGGGTGAACAGTCTGGGGGTGATATTTGATGACAGGCTGACACTTCATTTACAGGTGTCAGCTGTGGTCAAGAACTCATTTTACCATCTGAGGAACATTGCCTGGATTAAGCACCTTCTTCTGTCTGGTAATCTTCCAACCCTGGTCCATGCTTTTGTGACCTCACGCCTTGACTACTGTAACTCCCTGTACCTAGGGCTTGCAGGGGTTGAAATCCACTGTTTGCAGCTAGTAAAGAATGTTGTGGCCAGGTTATTGTCTGAGTCAACTTGATTTAGCCATATTTCACCTGTGATGTGTGCTCTGCACTGGCTGCCAGTTCAGTGGCGGATCACCTTTAAAGTTGGCTTACTGACATTTAGAGCCCTACACAGTCTAGGTTTGAGTTACCTAAAAGAGCCTCTGAGTCCCTACTGCCCCCTCAGATCACTCTGCTCAACTGACGAGGGATTGCTAGAGATTCCCAGGGTGCGTTTGAAGATCTCAGGAGCCCAGGGTTTTGTTTTTGCTGCTCCCTTCCTGTGGAATTCTCTACCTCATCAAATACGAACATGCCAGACAGTGGAGAGTTTTAAAACTGCTCTAAAAACCTGTTTACATTCATGTGCCATTCCTGATTTTTAATTGTGGATTATCAACTTGATATATTTTATGAATATTTTATTAGTTTTTAATTTTATTTGTAACTTTATTTTAGAGACTGTGTTCAATGTACAGTGCTTTGATACCTGTTGAATTGAGCTCTAGAAATAACATTTATTATTATTATTATTATTATTACTAAATTGCACAAAACCCAATAAATTAATCAAACTATCTTGGCTTTATCAAGGTCAAGGTCAGGGCATCAGCTGGATATAATATACACCAGTCATTAGTTTGTGTCTGCTAAAAATAAAAGTAATTGCAGCAAGTAATTCTACAGGTAATTAATTAATTAATTCAAGGAGACAGCAACAATCTAGCATGCCATGACTCAACATATATAAGCACAAAGTTCAATTAGTCCCTCAGAGATAGTGTCTTCTTGGAAATTATTTCAACATTTGAATCTATAGAAGAACATGCAGTGGGCAAACTTTCGAGTGCCTTTTTTCTTAAGTAGTATTTCTCTGTTACTACTTTGCTCTTCCCTTATATGGTGACTGAAACTTGCAATGGACAATCTGTCTCTCAGAGGCACCCTTTGGAAGTCTCAGTTTTTTAATCCCAAGTATCACTCTGAAGTCTTGTTTCTTTCCACAAGCGTTCTATTTGATAAACGAAAGCCCATTTAAACCTTTCAGTTGTCTCCTTACAAAAAGGGAAAAGGAGGAAGAAGTTATTATAAACAACTCTTACCAGGCAAAATATCTGCTAAAATAATACAAATTCCAATCAAAAATGAAAACTAAATGCTTATAAGCCTGTCTAATAAAATAAAAGAGCAACTGTTTTCCAATATTACTCCTTATTTAGATTCAGATTCTAAACAGATTCCATACAGATTTTAAATATTTTTAAATAACTTCTGAATAACTTTGATAGTGATATTGGTTATATAAGTAAAGATATAGCAAAATTAAATACACCCAGAATTTTAAAAATGCCCTAACAGTGTCCTAACTCTGCTTACGTAATTATATAGTAACACAAAGAGAGTATTCACATTGCTGCTTTAAAATAAAGTAACTCAGCTCAGACTGCCTTTCTTGCTTCTAGGCCCCACCGGCAATCAAATAGAAGCAGTCATCTGGAAAACAGGAGCAAGAGCTACCACCACCCTTTTTTAAAAATAAAACAATACTTGGTTTTAACTATTAAGTGCCTTTTGGAAGGTTTTTAGATAATTTATAGAATTTTAGTGAACAAGGTGCTGCTCTGGTTTGATGTTCTCTACTAACTGCTTCTTCTCTCTACAGCTCTCTTCCAGAATGCCAACACATGTGCAATATAAAGAGAACTTCAACACCTGGCCTCGACTGGCGCTAAGTTCAAAAAACTTTGCTATCTCCAAGAATTAGAAATTCATATATAATGAATTTACAGGAGCCTCTGTGTGAACACTAAGTCATAATTTTAAATGACAATTAAGGCAGCAGCACTAAAAAATAACATCAGAATAAAACAAATATGTTTAAAATTTTAAAAGTATTTAAAAATAACTCTCCTTAAACCTCTACAGTATTGTAGTTCTTAAGGGCCACAAAGAATTATGCACAGTACACTGCACAGGCCACACTGTCCAAGATAGGGTTAGAGAAATTCACTGGAAATTCTGGCAAAATTCCTCTTTTCATTCCAAACTCTTCACTCCTCACTCTTAAATCTTTCATTTCTCCTTTCCAGATGCCTCGTTCAGGTATATGGACCCCTGTGGGACCATCGAATTTCCTTCTACAAAAGATATGGGTCTCCTCCACTCTTCTTTCTGTGCTGAGCACAATGAGGTTGCCACCAACTGGGATCCATGTTCACCACACCTAAGAGTAAACCAAACACAGAACACAGCAGTCATTCCAATACAAATGACACAAGATAGTCTGGAAATTGTATGGAATATAGACTGTAATTCAGGCAATGGTGGTATACCTGTTATACTTGAAAAAAACACCTTTCCATACACCTGCTATGGAAGCTACTCCTCAGCCACCCAACATGCAGTTCTTAAGAACTCTCAGAATTCCTCAGCCTGATTGACAGCTACTCGGATACTTGTGCAATACATGGAAGCTTTACAAGAAAAATGTTTGGATTTAGAGGCATACTCTCAGAAAATTAATCTAAGGCTTACGAGCCTCCTGGAGGAAGTGCAGTTAGGCAATGTGTGTACCTTTCCAGAAGATCTGCTCCAAAATGTGCTTACCCTTCCACCCACAATGCTGCTCCATATTGAAAGAGCTCAGTGATCATTAATATCCTACCCTCCTGACCTAAAAGCAAGACCATGACCTGTCCTAATGAAATTTGTAAGCTTCAGGATAAAGGAAGAGGTTTTAAAACTGGCATGACAGCAGAAAGAAATTCAATACAACAGAGTGAGGTTCTACCTTGATCGTAACTATCCCCCAGAGATCTTGCACCAGCAACTACAATATTCGGACATTATCCACACTCTCAATCAGAACCAATGAAGTTTCAGACCCCTTAACCAGCCCACATAAGAATATTTTTATGGAACCAGTTTGTACCATAGCCCCACAGATGCAGCAATGGTACTGCAAGAAAAAAGGCCTACATTTGGATTCTAGATCATTTCTGCATGATACAGGGCCCAAACCTTAGTGGAGAAAATGGAACTTGGTTCACTGGTCTCAAATATAAGACAAAGGAATGCAGACAGTGGCTTGTACAATGACAGAAATTCAGGACCTACTGAACAGAAACAAAATAATCTATACCCCAACAAACAGCAAATGATCATTAATGTTCCATGGCAGAGTAAACATACATTAGCTCCCAGGAACATTCCTCTATACAGAGGCCATTAATGGCAAGCTCAGCACTGACTCCCTCTACACAGACAGAGCCATTACAACCTAACACTCTCCTGTGAAATAATTATACACCAAGACTGCAAATGTTGACACCCGCAACACATGAACTTCATCAAGTAGCACTCACCAAAGAAATCCTCGGTATCTTCCTCCTGCCCTTGGATGGGCCGAACTTTGTAGACTAGAACTGGATCTGCAACTGAGGTCTTCAACCATTCCTCCACCAGAAGCAATAAAAAGCATCACCAACAAATTTACCATGAACATTGTCTGCGTGGAATGCCATGTTATATGAGCACAAAAGGGGTAAGTATAAATATGAGTGAACCTTGAGTAAACAGAAAGCAATGAGACTAAGGAGGGATAAGAAAATAAATCAAGTGGAATAAGATATCCTGGGAATTGTGGGAGGGGAGAGGAAAGATAGAAATGGGGGATCCAGATGATACACCAGTTACCTGACAGAGAGGAGAAGAGGGTTTATGGAGAGAACTTGCTCACTTCAACTGAAACACTTAAGATGGCAGACTCCTTCACTTATTAATACCTTTAGCCTTGACCTGGAAACCGTTTTGTAGCACCATTGTGGTGTTCTCTTGAACTGAAGTAGAGCTTGCCCCCTCTCTTATCAGACCCACACCAGTAGCTTGCTCTCCCCCTTATATGCTTGCCAAGATGGAGGGAAAGCAGTGGAAATGAACCCTCCTTATGGTGGAATCCATACTAGATTGACTTTGAGGTGACTGGTGGCCTTGTTGGTGCCAGCAAGGAGAGTTCTCAAGCTGCATATGCTCCACTATGGGGAATCCTAAACTGAGCAGCCAGTAGTATGATTATAGCCCAGATCTGTGCAACTCAGTTTCGCTACACAGACAGATGCCAGGCAGAGCCTGGCTAACAACACAAATGGCTCTTGTGTATACTCTAAGCTTGTCTGTCCCACATCCTGCTTCTTTTGTGCTGCTGGACTAGATAAAGCAGGATGAAACTTCCCATGTGCAGTGATCCCAATGGGGGGGATGAGGTGTGATATGGAAGTCTGGGGTGGAGGGATCTCTAATGGACTTAGAGGAAATGTGGAAGGAGACTGGTGTCACAAACTCACATAGATAGATGATGTGAGTGCCCATAGAACATGGCACATGTACCCAGATTATGGTCCTGTCCCATGGGTTATGACCTGGTCACTTTTTAGCATGCTATTTGCATTCCAGCATATGATAGTCACTGAATTGCTCTATTGGCAGAATTACACCACCGCATGTGAGGTACATCAATAAAGCCCAAGAATTTGTAATTTATAATATCCTATGATGCTGTTTCCCACCATTACCTCAGCCTAACAGATGGAAAAATGAAGGAGGATATCAACATAGCAAATCTTGTACAGTATATGGCAGGGTAAAGCTGTTGATGGTGTTATTATTATTTTATTATTACGTTTTTGTTGACCGAGTAAGTGCACTAGACAAATCCTGCCTATTTTTAGGCACAATCTGGGGGAGGGGGATACAGATGAATGCCAACTGACCTTGAACCAGATTAAGCTGTTGGTGGTATTTTTAGTGAATGAGGGAAATTTGGCCAGGACACTGGGGAAATTCCTCTACTCTTCTTCCTGTGAGCAGGGGTGACCCATTTTCCTGTGGGACCAAGATGGCGGCTCCCTTGGATCCTGGTGTGGAAGTGCTGCAGTCAGGAGAGCAGGCCTCATCTTCTGATTTGTGTTTGGTAGAGGTACAGGAGTCTGAAATCTTCCAGACAGTTCATGGTATGGAACTTGATCATTTGGTGGAGAACCTTATAAATTCGGATGAAGAAGGTAATACCCCAATTGAATTTTTTCCATGGAGGATCTTACTGCAAATTTGAAAACTGAGGAAAATGTTATAAATACTAAGGATTTAGCAGAAGATGCTGAGCAAGCATTACATTTAATTTTGCAAAGAGAAGAACGAAGGTATGCCCGAGAAAAAAGCAAATTACAAGCTAAACTTGAGGAGTTGCAATGCCTAGCATTAAGTGTCAATTCTGCGGAGAAGCCTGTCAGAGAAAACTATGACACAGCAAGATCAAAGGCCCAGCTGGGGCACCGTGAGTCAGTTAATGTTTACAATGTTTCTTCTGCTTCTGTGAAAGTGAAAGGGGAGAGTCAGCCGGCTGGCAGTTCAAACGCTGAGAATTTAAGTGTGTACCTACAGCCGAGTCCCCCAGCGAAAAGAGATGAAATGTCTGGGATCAATGTTCAAAGAACGAATATCTCAATGTCTACTAAATTAAATACTGACACTCACCTAAACCCAAAGCATATAACATTGTCTAAAACTTTGGGCTTTGTTGCTTTTCCTGATGTCCAGGCGTCTGCCAATTTTCAAACAAATAACTTAGACTCTCAAGCCGCAGCGACTCAGTTTTCCTTTACAAATTTGTCTAAACAGGGTCAGAAGGATTTACAAAAAGAAAAAAGGCCTGCACAAACCTTAGCCAAAAGACACTTAAACATGGATTCCTTAAAAAGAGATTCAGTACCATCTCACAAAACAGCTGAGTTGCTTCACTCAACATGGACTCCGGGGGAAGCATTGTCCCTGTCAGGTTGGAATCAAAACCTGGGGGGGATTTGGGTCCCAGACCCAGGGTGGGATGACAATCTGCCATTCACCCCCTCTTCCTCTACTTGGGTTCCAGGGCAGGTTTTGGATCCAATAACAACTATTTCTCAAGTCTAAGAAGCTCCTGGTATAACATCTGCAGACGCACCACTCCCTCAAAATAAACAAAACTGAAACACCTCAAGTAGAGGGAGTTGAACCCATAGAACTGGTTGGTGAAACAGAAAAAGACTGCAATGGTGACAAAAATTCAGAAAATGGCCTAAATCATGATACACCCACAAATAAACAACCCCTATTGTCTAAACTATTTGCAAATATAAAGAAAGAAGCTGCTTCCAGGAGGAATGCGGCTCGTATCCATTATAAAGGTGATATGGAGGACAGGCCTGGCAGACATTTTGTTGAAAAAATCTTATTGAAGAACTCCTTGAGGTTTTCTCCCCGAGAGGTGTTTGCTTTCATAAACATTTCGGGAGAAGACAATTTTGACATAAGTTTTCGTTCTGCCCATTTTTTGGATCTTTTTTGGGAGCGTTATACCAGGTGAAATATTCTCCATTTGGTCTCCCTTTGTTGTCATTCCTTTTTCTAAACCTCTGGTAAATTTATTACGGTGATGTTCTGAAATAAGGGCATGAATGTAGCTGATATTACATACTGGTTGTCACAAAGATGTGAACTTTTGGGAGACCCTGAGGCTATTCTGGATACGGAGCTCTTTTGGACTGAGGGGTGGAGGTAAAACTACAAAGTACAGATTCAGGCATTGTACATATTCCTAACTCTTTTATGTTAGGCAGAGACGGGAGGGGTGTTTTTACTCTGGACAATTCTGAGCCTGTTATAAATGTGGTTTATGTATCCACATTTTTAGTACATGTGACAAATCCAGATGTGGGAATTGTGGGAAGGTAGGACATATTTCTTTCCAATGCGCATCTCACACAAAGTGTGATCTTTGTGAAGATGTGGGGGTATGCCTTTAAGGACTTCCCATGTGCAGCTAAAAATGCAGCTAGTAATGTTAGCCCAGATCTTCTCATTCAACAGGCACAAGACATAGTAGAACTCCCTGAAAAACCCCACCAGGATGAATCAGACAAAAATTATTTTCCCTGTACTAAAAATGTAAATCTACGCAATCATAAGGAAGGTACAGAAAGGAAAATTGTGCAGGTTAAAGTTAAGGATCCATTCCCCTTTCCCCCCCTTCTCCCCCCTCCCCCCATCAAATGTTGGATCCGAACACTTCACAGCAGGAGATTCTTACCCCAGTTTGCTATAGTGACCCTGTAAAAGATAGCGTTCCTTTTACTTTATCTCCACCTCAGTGGCATAGATCCTCTAGGTATTTAAGGTTAACCAGTATTCCCCCTCCCCCTACTTCTCTTTCTGACAATATAAATTAAAATAACCCCTTTGCTGTTTTGACACCAGAATGGGGGGATTCAGACATGGACCAGGAGGAAGGAGATAGTAATCCCAGAGATCAGGACATGGAAACACAAAAAAACGGGTTTTGCAGGGTACAAAGGGAAAAAGAAAAAAAGAAGGAAAAAAAGTTGATCACTGAGCAGGCTTAAAAGTTTCAATGCACGGCAAATCCAAAATCGGTTCAATAAATGTACATAGTCTCTTAAATTCAGGTAAAAGAATGATGGTTTTTGAGTATTTACATAGGTTCCAGTTAGAAATCTGTTTTTTACAGGAATCTTGAGCATTTTCTATGCATAATATCAGAAGCTTTCATGGAGAATGGATTTGGGGACCTTCATATTGGTCCTTTGGACAAGATACTGCAGATGGGGTGGGGGTTTTATTTAATTCATTTTCTTTCCATTTAATAAAATTGGTAGATATTTTTCCCGGAAGAGCCTTATTATTAGATGGGATGTGGAAGAATAAAACATATAGGCTGATTAATATTTATGGCCCACAGCTGAAAGCAGGGAGAGTGGCACTGTTTAATGCAGTAAAACCTTACTTAATGACCACTCAAATATATAATTTTTTGTGGTGATTTCAACTGTGAGATACCCTCATATATACTAAAATTAAGAAACCTAAATCTAAAATTTATTGTGACTCCAGTGCCCTTATTGATTTGATATTATCAGCCAATATGATAGATTGTAATGATTTTAGGAAACAAGGACCTAATTTCACTTTTAGGAAGGGTAATATGAAGTCTACCATTGATTATGTTTTTGTTTCCAAAAATCTACCTATAGAGGGAATGGAAACTCGTCCTGTGGAGTTTACTGATCATGTTTTATTAATTGTAAATTTTTATGATATTCCTGTAATTCAAGCTTTTACTACCAGATGGAAACTGAATGTGAAAGCTCTGAATGAACTTAGGGTCCAAAAAAGTATAAGAGCCCTTATTAGCGTAAGATGTTCTGTCTGTTTTTTATATGCAGATATTGGACAATGGTGGCTGGATTCCAAACAAGATTTTCAAAATTGGTTAAAAAAATATAGGAAACATAAAGAAAATAGTAAATTTTTAAAATATCTCTCTTTGCACCAACAGTTATACAAGCTGTATACCTGGTCTAACACCTCTAGATTTAATTACTCAGACCAAATAAAAAAGATAAAACTGGAAATGTTATCCTATCAATATGATAGAGCTAATACTTTAAAAGTGTTGTTCTAAAACAGGATAAAAAAATCCCCAGCGGAGGATCCTTTTCAAGCCTGCAAACCATGAGGGATAATACCAAAATGGCAGCTCATTATGACTCTCAGTGGGTGTTGCAGAGTTCTGAAAAGATTTATTTTTTATTATTAAAGAGCATTGGGCAACACTGTTACCTGATAGATGTCCTACAGTACAGGAAATCAAGGCTTATTTAAGGCACATTCAAGTTCCTCCTATACCTTCTGAATTACTACAAAACTAAATTAATATTATCCCTCAAGAAATTAAACTGGCCATTCAAAAAATGATTCCAGGAAAATCTCCAGGGTTGGATGGGTTGCCCATTGAATTTTATAAAGAGTTTAAGAATGAATTATCCAAATGTTTAGCAGTTGTTTTTGGTTATTTTTCAAGAATGAACAACATTTCCCCTGTTTTTTTAGATGGGTTATCAATGAATCTATATAAATCAGGAGATAGAATATTTCAAATTGGAGACCTATCACTATACTGAATTCAGATTACAAAAATTTAACACATATTTTAAACAATAGGTTAAAACTTTTTGCAGAATATGTAATTTCCTCAGTTCAATACTGTAGTTTACCTTCTCGTAAAATACAATCAGCTCTAATGGTTGTGAGGAATATAATTGAACATCTTTCTCTTTCTGGTAAATACGGTACACTAATCACAATAGATTAAGAAAAAGCATTTGATAGGGTTTCACATGTGTATTTGTTTTTGGTTTTACAATATTATGGGATTCTGGATTATTTAATTAGGTTAATCAAATTAATTTATAAATCAGCAGCTCTTTATCCAATTATTCAAAGACAAGTGAATTTCAACCTTTGGACCTTGAGTCCACTTCTGTATGTGTTTTCCTTGGATCCTTTCCTAAGATTTATAACTGATAGACCTAAACAGAGGGGTATTCAAGGAATGGGCATACATTCTGCCATTAATGCTCAAGCATTTGGAGATGATTTATGTCTTTTTTTTCAGAAATCTCACAGTTTCAGCAGTTTGTAAAAATTATGTCTGATTTTACTTTAGTATCTAATTCAAAAATAAATATTGCTAAAAGTCTAGGTCTGTATATAGGAGTAGGATACCTGGAGGCCCTGAGTTTAGAGGGTCTTAGTGTATCCCCGAACCATTGAAAATCTTGGGTATAACTTTTGGGCCCCAAAATATGGTTTTGTACAATTGGGAACAATCTTTAAAAAAAGTGGAATTTAAAGTATGTCAATGGAAGTCATGGAGTATGTCAAAATTAAAACGTATTCAGCTGATAAAAAAATTCCTGGTTCCAATTTTACTTTATGTAGCAATATTGTATCCCCCACCAAAAACGTTAGAGACTAGGCTAAAGAGTGTTTTTTTTTTTCAGATGCTATGGGGAAACCAATTAAATCCAATCCGAAGGTGTTTTACATGTCTCCCAATTAAAAAAGGGGGCTTAGGAATGCTAGACCCTATAGTTTTTTTTCATACTCTGTTCATATCACAGACAGTTAAATGTGGACTAGGGTCATCACCATCGACACAAAGGTCATGGTGCAGGTTAATTTTGGAAAAGTATTTTAGGGCATGGGTGGCCCCAAGATTAGGGACTATTTTGCACGTTCCAGATTTTTTAAAATCAGCAGCTTCAAAATTATACATATGGAATCTCATTAAAATGGATATTCTGTCCCATTCTGGTCAAAAGTTGTATCAAATAGTATTTGATAAAAATCTATCCAAAGGAACCTAGTTTTAAATGTTGTGCTCTGGAGTGCAGCAATTATCTTTTAGCTCAATTAGTGAATCCCAGAATCCCACTTCAGATGTGGGAACATTTATGGCTTTCTGTTTATGGTAGAGCACAGGTGAGGGGGAATGCTAAGCATAAAGCTTTAGAGGAAAGGAATTGTCCTTATCTGGACTGCATTAATGTAGAGGAAACCATGGAGCATTACTGATTTTTCTGTTCCTATTCTAAACCTTTATGGGGTTACTTAGCTAATGTGTGGAATATGCCCTGGCTCAACACTATGTCTTATGAAGTATGTGAATGAGGCCATTATGCCCTTTTGGGCTCTTGGTTTCATTCAGATACTCTTGCCATCTTTTTGTGTTGTTTAAAATTTTATTTATGGCAGACAAGATGCAGTTGGGTATTACGGCAGAGTAAAATGCCTTTCGAGATGGTTAGGACCTTAATAAGTGAAGCTATGTGGCACATATATGGAAAAGATGCAACATATTCAACAGGGAGACAAGTTCAAAGATGGTGGAAAGATATTTTTTTTCATTAAATATAAATAAGGAGTTTAAAACATTTATATTTACAATTTTTGTTTTTATCATCTATCTGTTTTGTTTAATGAGGAATAGGTTATGGAGTTATATGAAAGGAGGGTGGAGGGGAAAAGGAATTTTTGTGTTCTGAAGGTTTAAATATTAATTTTTATGGTATTTTTCTCTTTTCTCTCTTCATGGAATGTAGTTTATGAATTGTCTTGTTTTCTTTGTATTTCAAGTTGTCAAATGGATGTATTTTGTAATGATCTTTTCAAATAAAACTACCACTACTGTTTTCTAGAAGTGCCATGGGATCTTTAACATCCACCTGAACTACCACCAATCCAGGCAGATGGGACCTCGGTTTAATGTCTCATCTGAAAGATGGCACCTCAGAAGTGCAGTATCTCTCTTATGCTGCACTAGTGTCAGTACTGGGATATTAACCCAAGTGCCAGATGTGGGAACTGAACCCACAGCCCTCTGATCTCCTGGCCTCAGAGTTGAGTGTGCTACCTACTGAGCCACTGACACTAGGGCACTGTGGATTTATTTTTAGTACAGGTGAACAAATATGTATTGCGGTAATGTGAAAGTGTTAATTACAGTTCAGGATTTTTACACTGGAAGCAATGCTGGTATCAATGTAAGTGTTAACCAAGGGTTTTGGGATCCCCAGGCCAAGAAAAAGAACAAATATCTGGGGTGGGGGGAGATGAGGGAAAATTTTATAGAGATATGTAGCAACTTTTGTTATTTATTTTAGAGATGACTGTAGCAACATTAGTCAGGAGAAGGGGCTCTTCCTCTATAGAGGTAGCCCACGTAGTGGCCCTCACTAATTGAGGGGGGCACTGTTACTATTCTTGAGAAGGTGCTACTTAACTTTAGATAGGATCACTCTTGAGAAAAGTGGGTGCAATGTTGTACTCCCCAACCTTGGAAGGACTGAAATACATAAGTTATGTTGTTTTGTATTCCTGTTGGCTTTAAAGTTAAAGGGGGTTGATAACAGAAGCAAACAAATGAGACAACACTGTGGTCCCTGGCACTGGGGAGGGAGAACCAGATGGCAACCTACAGGTATTAAGGTCAGACAGAATGAGAATATATTACTACCGATGTGGCTAACCTATTGATGAACATACTCACTTTTAACGTTAATGACCTGAGCAATCCTTTAGAGAGAAAGAACATTTGTGATGTATATCTGTCAATCAAAAGCAGATTTGGTTTTCCTCAAGTAAATGCATCTTGATCGGGAACGCCACAACTTGCCCAGGTTTAATATTGTGAAGTCCATACTTCATAATATAAGACTGGGAAGAGGGATGCGACAGTCTTGATTCCTAAAAGGGTTCCATTTGAAACAAAGAAAATATTTAAGGATGGGAAGTGAAGATATGTCCTGCTTAAGAGAATATGAACAACCCATGACCTTAGAATCGGTTCACAGTGGCAGCCATAGACATGGTCAGATATTTCCTGAAATGTCTGTGATGCACCTGGAAATTTCTTGCCTGCCTTTATTACCACTAAGGGCCACCAGAGAGAATCTCTTTAGATATTTCACAAAATTTCTGGAAATATCTGACCATATCATGGCTACTACTGTGTAAACCACTAGGCTCAGATTACGTATTGTTTAGGAAGTTATTCATGTTAATATGGCAGAAAATGGATGGATGCCTAATATGCCGAGGGGATTTCAGTTTGATCATCTCCCCCAAAAGAAGATCATATTTCCTAAATTCCCAGATGGGAACATCTAGTAGGCAAAAAAGGTTAAGGCTTTATTGACAAGACTGGGATTGCAAGACATTTGGAGATTTTTACAAGTTCCTACCAAAGGGTATACTTATTTCTCACAAGACCATCAAATTTACTCACAATTAGGTCTCTTCCTACTCTCATGAGAGTCCATAATGTGCCATGAGAGATGTACAGTGGGAACCATGGCCCTCTCTGATCATGCTCCTCTCATTATTGAGATGGATCTCTAGATGCTTAAGCACACCTCTTTTTGGAGACATAATCTCTCACATTTGCAAAACAGGGAGGTCCAGGATTAAATCCACATATCATCTTCCAGGCAATTGCAAGAAAACAAATCCCCTGAAATTGTCCCAGGGACCTTATGACTAGGGCTGTGCATGGTCCGAATAGTATTTCCTGAATACCTCAAATAGTAGGCTTGCTGAATATTTGGATGGACATTCAGAATAATTCACTATTCGGCTACTTTTCAGGATGTACTATTTGGTGGGTGAGATTTCAAAATCTCACAGAGCTTCTCTGGCCAATCAGAGGCTGTTTTTGGAGCTCAGAGCCAGGAAGACCATGTGATCTCCTCACTCTGAGTGTGTAGATGAGTGGAGACAGTTGTTTCTCAGAGAGTTAGCTCTGTTTAGTTTACCACTTGTAACTTTTATAACTGTTTAAAAAATATTTTGTGTGTGATCCAGTTTTTACATCTGATGACCTTGTGACTGCTTCTGACGGCAGTTTTGTTTTTCATCCTTGAAACTGGGCTCAGTTTCAAGGTAAAGGAGAGTCTGTGTGTGAGTGAATCTGTGTGTGTTCTGCTGCATGCTGACTCCCCTTCCCCACTGCTTACAGTTTCATAGCTCAGCTGAAGCAGTGTGGTTTGATTTTTTGCTTAAGAACCAATTAGTTCTTATCAGTATTTTTTTTGTCAACAAAGTCCAGTTTGGCTTTTGCATGTAGTGGGTAACTGTTACTGGGCTCAGTAACAGTGAGTGGTTCAAGCTTTTGCTGACTGCCCCATCCCCACTGCTGTGCTTGTTTAGCTTTTTGTTCCAAATCCACACACAGCCCCTGTGGTATTTTTTATTTCTTTTGTGAAGCAAATTAGTATTTTGCTGTCATCAGGTTCTGGGCTTGGTTCCCTGCATAAGTGAAGTGTGATTGTCATCTGACTCCCTCTTATCTGCGTTGCAGTTTACCGCTGCACATACATCATCCGTGTGTGTGTTGTATTGTTGTTCTTGTAATCTGTGTCCTGCAGGTGCATGCACAGTTGTCAGCATGCTTTTTTTTGTGATATATAAAGCAGCCTATTTTTTTCTCACTGAGTCAGGCTTGACCCATTGGATTGTTGCTGACTGTAGTCTGGTTCTTGGCTCAGTTCCCTGTACAACTGAGTAAGGAGGATGTCGCAGGTGACTCCTTCCTCCACAGCTCACTGCACCTGAGTGGCCTCCTGTGCATGTGAGTTTTTTCTTTTTTGTGTGTCTTCGCCCCCTGTGTGTGCACTACTGTGAGTGTGTACACGTAAATTTTCTGTAAACTGCTTTAGTATTTCTGTGTGTGTCAGGCATGACTCACTGGGTTATGTGTGTTGTAAGTTGTTTGGTTCACCTTTAAAGCTTGAATTGCTGTACTGTATGACTGCACAACTGACACCATACAAGTAAGAAGTTGTTTGCTGACTCCATCTCTTTCTAGTATCAGCTTGACTTTATTAGCTGCTACATAAGCGGTGTTGCTATTGTTGTTTTCTGCAAGAAGCACCAACATAAACAGAGACACTAATCACAAATAATATAAACAGTAATTTATGGACCATGTCTCATCAATCCCGTAAACGTGCATGGTCCAGCCCAAGTAAGTCATGTTCACCACCAGTCGTAAGTGGTGAGGAACAGCGTGAGAGAAGGTCTATTCATATTCACCACTTTAAAATAGTTTTCTCCCCTGATAAGTCTTCAGGTTCCGGTGTCAGTAAGATTGGGGGTAGTACTAGTGCTACTATAACGTCAACTGCTGCCACTACTACTACTAGTACTGCATTTGCAGCATCATCATTTTATAAAAGTAGGAGAGCTTTACAGCTGACATCTTCAGTTATACAAGAACAAGAACCCACCCCCACTACCAGTGGTAGTACTATTCACACAACTGCCCCCATAGAGGCAACATTGCCTATCAGTGTGCTCCTCCCCACCACCACCAGTGTCGTGATTTCAGCAACTGGAGCAAATCCTTTTTGTACTGTTGACACCACCACTGCCATAACAGTGTGCACTGTTATTTGTGCTCCTTGCACAGCCACTGTCACCACAACCTTTGCTTCCATTAGTAGTCCTGAGTGTTCTGCTGTCACCATGATTACTGCTGCCAGTATTACAACTAGCTGTAATATGATGCCAACTTCTCCGACTGTTACTCCTGATTGCAATTCTGGCACCAGGACTACTGTCAACAGTGCTTCTACCTTGCTAACTGTGCCCATGACCATAGATACTGTGGCTAGTACTGACCATGAGACTGTTACAACGACTGCACAAATTGTGTTGCCAAAACATACTGTTGCTCAGCCTCTCAAGTTTCCTCTCACTACATTTCCTTTTGCTGATGTGGAGGATTCTGAAGAAGAGCATTCATCTGGCTCTGAATATTTACCAGACCCTCAAGACTTGCTAAGTACATCATCTGACAGTGATAACCACCTAAGTGAATTTGGCGATGAGGCCGAATATGCAGCATATCTGTGTGAGAAGCATGAATGTGCAGCTGCCAAAAAATGCAGTACTTCTTGTAGTGGCAAGCAGGCTGGTCAGGGTCACCCTCCTCCTCCTCCTAAAAAAAAAACAGTCCACCCTGTCCTTTCAAAGTGTTGTGTCAAGTTCAACTCCATCTGATACACAAAGTAGTTTTACAACTAAATCTGTTGAGGGGAAAGAAAGGGGTAGAACAACTGCATTCACTGCACCCAGGTCTGATAAGGGGAAAGTGGCAAAACATGCCCATGGTCACCCTATTGGGGTCTGTACTTCCCCTGTCAGTACAAGGAAAAGTGTGGTGTGGCTGTATTTTAGTGTTGTAAAAGACGATCCTTTAAAGGCAGTATGCTGTGTGTGTGTGACTGTACTATAAGTCATGGTAAAAACCTTTCAAATCTCACAACAACATCAATGATGAACCATCTCCGAATAAAACATCCCAGCGCACTTCAACGATCCACAGCTGTTCCTCCCCCTCCACAACACGTGCCTGTCAGCCCCTTTTCTGGTACTGGTCCATTAGATGCACAAAGTATTGTTAGTGATTCTATTACTGAGACAGACAGTGTGCCCTCAACTCCCCCTACACCACTTATAGAGCATCCCCATACAGGAGAATCATCCATTCTGCCTTCTTCTGCTCAATCGTCTATTACTGTAACACCCTCCACCATGGGTTCAAAGTCAAAATCAATGCGATGTGGTACCACTTTTACTACACCCATCATGCAAGTCTTCCATGCCCGCACCAAATACCAGGCGTCACACCCTACTGCACAGCAGATCACCAGTTTAGTTGGTGAGATGATGGCCTTGGATCTGCAGCCATCTTCCATTGTGGAAAACATAGGTTTCCGTAGGTTGCTGCAGCATTTCCACCCTAGGTATAATATACCATCACGGACCACATTTTCACGTACTGTAGTACCCAACATTTACCATAATTTGAGAAAAGAAGTTGTAAGACTACTAGCACAGGCTGTTGGTGGAGTTTTCCACTGCACAGCTGACATATGGACCAGCATGAATTCAGATCATTCATATATGCCACTGACAGCACACTGGTGTGTTGCAGATGTGGTAGTCACTGGTGGTGATGGTGGTACTGGTGCTGGTTCTGTCTCTTCCCCCTTTCCCTGCAGGTCTGCTTTGCTAAATGTCAGTGTTATGGAAAAGGATCAGTGGTCTATAAACATACTGTCATTCCTGCAAGAGATGTTGAGCCCATGGATTGATGGCAAAAATTTGCAGGTAGGGTTTGTGGCCACCGACAATGCCACAAATATGATAAAGCACTTGGAGATGGCAATTGTGATGGGATACGCTGCTTTGCTCATACACTAAATTTGGTGGTAACAAAGGCTTTGGAAACACAGCGGAGGCAGATCACAGAGTCAAAGTAGCCAGAAGCATATGCAGCCACGTCCATCACTCTGTGAAAGCCACAAACCACCTGCATCAGCTACAAGAGCATATTCGAATGCCACAGCATCATCTCTTCTCATCCAGGATGTACAGACCTGGTGGAATTCCACCTACTACATGCTGCAAAGGCTTCTGGAGCAAAAGCAGGCCCTTCATGAGATGAGCATGGAAACTGATATGGGGGAGTCCTCAGACATCATGACTGGGCTGTGATTGAGAGGCTTGGTAAAGGTGTTAGCCCCATTTGAAAGGTGCACTCGTGACCTTAGCTCTGATTCTGCACTGCTAAGTCAGGTAATTCCTGCTGTACAGATCCTGCAAAAAGTCATGAGGAGATTCAGTGAAAATGCTGAGAAAGATCCAAACCAGACACCAGGAACAGTGATATCCCTTGTGGAAAACCTCACCACAGAACTAGAAGTTAGATTTTCTGATCTCTGTTCCAATAAAAAGCACACATTTGCCACTATGTTGGATCCACATTTCAAGTGTGAGGTATTACACCTTATAATTCCCACTGACAGGGTTACAAACATTCAGAAGCAGATGTGCTCAGAACTTAGTTTCTGCATCCTTGGGTCAATGAAACGAGCAGGTAACCCTATTGATGAGACAGTCTCAGAATCACAAACTGAAAGCAGTATGGAAAATATTGAGAAGGAGGGTGACTGTTGGGCTGAACTCAGCTCATCACTACAGACTGAGCAGTGGAAGAGAACAAAACAGCAGCCACAGTCGGCACCCAGTTACTGAACAGTTATTTCAATGAGTCTCTGGAGTCATTCTCCATAAATCCAATGGAGTACTGGATCAAAAGGATGACAGCATCTCCGCACTTGGCACAGTTGGTCCTTCAATATATCTGTTGCCCCTCTACCAGCGTACCATCTGAATGAATGTTCAGCACTGCTGGGGATGTGGTGGAACCTCACTGATCCTCACTTGACCCAGCACATGTGGAACAACTTGTGTTTATAAAAATAAATCTACCTCACCTTGGGTACATATATGGCCACTAACAATTGCATTAAGTTATTGTCTTTTTACTGGATACAACATTTGTGTATTGTAGCATTGACCCATACACAATCCATTCTGTGATAACCATCATTGTTCTGTTAGCAAATAAGCACAAGTTAACATTCATATTCAAAGTCATACTAACACAAATCTGTGACCAGCACCCTTTTCCTTTATTACTTCCACTGTCATGGTGCATTTCCCAGTGCCTAAAACTGCCACACACCTATTGACTGCTGTTCCCAATACAAAATCATCAACTGGTGTTGCTACATCTCTCATCCCTTATGTTGTTCTTGCCCATATTCCATTGATCCCTTTAATAGCTTTCCAGGTGCCAGTAACCAGTGTGTCATCTCCAGTCTCAGTGTTTCCCATGCCTGAAATATGGCAGTTACAAGTGTGGCATCACCAGTCTCAGTGTTTCCCATGCCTGAAATATGGCAGTTACAAGTGTGGCATAACCAGTCTCAGTGTTTTCCATGCCTGAAATATGGCAGTTACAAGTGTGGCATCACCAGTCTCAGTGTTTCCCATGCATGAAATACGGCAGTTACAAGTGTGGCATCACCAGTTTCAAGTATTTCGAGTGCATAAAATATGGCAGTTAGTGTGGCATCTCCAGTCTCAGTATTTCCCAAGCCTGAAATATGGCAGTTAACAGTGTGGCATCTCCAGTCTCAAGTATTTCACATGACTGAAATATTCCAGTTACCAGTATAGCATCACATGTCTCAAGTATTTCACATGATTGAAATGTTCTGGTTACCTGTGTGGCATCACCATTCTCAAGTATTTCAGATGCCTGAAATATTCCAGTTACCAGTATGGCATCTCCAGTCTCCAGTATTTCACATGCCTGAAATATTCCAGTTACCAGTATGGCATCACCCATCTCAAGTATTTCCCATGCCTGAAATATTGTGGTTACGAGTGTGGCATCACCAGTCCCAAGTATTTCACATGCCTGAAATGTTCTGGTTATCAGTGTGGCATCACCAGTCTCAATTATTTTCTATGCCTGCAAAATTATTGCACAGTGCTACAGTATGCTACAAGGAGTAGTGTAATTCAATAGCAGTTAATCTCTAGTCATCATATATTTGTGAGAGCACTTACTGCAAAGTATTGAATTGTGTCTTGTCTTGCTTCACTGTATACTATTGATACATAATACAATTCCAGAGAAGATGGTGAGATAGACTACATGGACGATGACAAACAGGTGTCTCCTTATTAGATGGTCTCAAATATTTTTCTCCCCAAGCAAGCCTTTTAGTTCTTGTAACATTGGGAATAGTATTACTACTACTAATACCACAGGCAGAACTATTACTACTATTGGTGTCACCACCTGTTCCATCTATACAGTCACTGCCACACCCTTTTGTGCAGTAGTAGGAGGGCATTAGTGCACACATGCTTTGAGCAGGAAGCAGCAGACACCACCATCAGTGTTCCCACTGCTATCACTATGGCTGCTACATCTACAGTCAGTGTGGTTCCCACCACCACCGGTGCCATTCATGCAGCAGCCACCCTTTCAGCTGTCACCACTATGGCAGCCACTGTTACCACTACTCTTATGCCCATGACCAAAGCACTGTCTACCCCGTGTCTGTGGATTTATGTGATAACCACAAAAGTGCAATTGCGAATGGTGGCAGGGCAAGTATATATCACCAAAAATCTATTTCAGTGATGTACACCCCCAAAACACAGGAAAACAGTGCCAGGGACTTCAATTTTGATTGCTCATGCAGGGGGCTGTGCCGCTTGCATTGCCCCACAGACCCCTACTAAAGAATTCTTTACTCCAGAGGGGTGCATGTTGGGGGGGTGCAAAATCTGGAGAAAAAAAAATTGGGGTCCGGGCACACAAAAATGTAGGCGTGCCCGGACCTGAACCTAGAACGCTTGCACCTTTAGGCTGACAACCACCAACTACGCTATGGGGCCAGCTTGGCAGCCACACACAAACCACACCAGGCCGATCCTCCCTCCCTTCTGTCATG
Source organism: Neoceratodus forsteri (assembly GCA_016271365.2). Lineage (NCBI taxonomy): Eukaryota > Metazoa > Chordata > Ceratodontiformes > Ceratodontidae > Neoceratodus > Neoceratodus forsteri. The sequence continues at coordinate 781,149,527 of CM057458.1, read as the reverse complement.
CTGGACTTCACCCCCCCCACATGTACACATATAGTGATGTCCTGTCGCTATATGCACCCACCTCCCCCATCTGGTCACCCTTCCTCAGCAGTAGCCCCTTCGACATGCATCAGGATTGAGTTGCCGTTATTGCAAGCACTCAATTGCCAATGCCCATGTCATGGGCTACCGTGTCTGTGACCATGAACACTCTCCAGTGCTAACCCAATGCAATGCTTGATGTCATTTTTGGAGTGCTATATGTGTGGTGTGGTGGCTCAAGTGTGCGACATGTAGCTTGTGTTGCATTAATGAGAGCTCTGCATTGGTGGTTGAAGTCTCATTGAGGTGTATATGCTACACCAGGTTTGAGGGGTGATTAATGGTGTTGTTAAAGTGCTTTTTTAAAGTTTCCTTAAAAAAAAAATCTTTTCTGGCCGAATACCAAATACTGAATACCGAATACCCGGGACCTGAATACCGAATATTCGGCTGAATATTCGGGAAAAGGTATTCACAAAGCCGTACTTATGAGACACTGTTAAATCTATTCTGAGGAAGCCAGCCCAGTGGTGCTGAGGGCTGAGGTGCTGGACATCTTACCTCATGCTATTCTGGTGACCAGTGTTTGGGAATGAGCGGGATTGAGCATTCAATGGAATGCTTTCCTTCTCCACGGAGTTGGGTCACCAGCAGTTGGTATCTGATTGGCACCTCATGGTGGATTGGGAGCAGTGCGCTGAAGCAGCAGATAAGGGAAGGAGATGAGGCAGATGCTTGGAGGAGCATGTGTGGATATGTGAGCGCTCTCCCCGTGAGCATCATTGCATGTCCCACTGCTGGAAGGGAGAAAATCAGAAAAAGTCCTTACCATGCGGTATGAAGCTGTCTCCCATGGCACCACCCCCGAGAGGGCACCACTCTGGCTGTATCCATTTCAGGTGGATCGAGATGCTCTCCACCACCCTGCCATGAAGTGTAAGTCATGGGAGCTCAAGGGAGGGGTATGATCCTTGGGGGCATGGCACCGGCGTAGACAGCTGAAAGGGTAGTAGAAGTGCTGGCAGAACAAGGAAGAAATACCATGTAAAAAAAATCTATTCTGAGGGGCAAATTGGTAGCCATAGCAGATGTGAGGAAAAGGCAATGTATAGAGTGTCAAATCTATTTGGAAACCTAGATCAAACAACTAGAAACCCTGCAGTAGACTTGGCTAGACAAAGGGGCAAAGACTTACAAAAACTAAAGAAAGAATTGAATGCATTAATGGATTTAAAGGTAGAACACATTCTCAAATATTTACAACCGTGCTACCATAAAGGAGGCCCAAGGGTGCTGAAACTGTAAGCATTTAGACTAATGGCAAGAAGAACCTACATTATAAAAATAATACATCCTTAGATAGGACAGAGTCTCATGGTTAAAGAACGTCACAGAAGCCTTTAAACATTATTACAAGTACTTAAATAGCACTAAGAAGGGTAAGTCAGACAATCAGATTAAAAAATACCTCAAGCACCTCAATCTGCCCTAAGTCACACAGGAGCAAAATGAGAAACTATGTGCCCCAATCAGGGTGGAAGAAAGAATGGGCAATTAAAAACAGTGAAATGGGTATTTGACCAGGTATGGATGAGTTCCCTGCAGAATTTTATAAACAATACAGGGGTGCAATAACACTGTTACTTAAACCGGCATATAAGAATGCATTGTCAGAAGGCGGTGTGCACCCTTACATGGAGTCAAGCTATAATAGCTGTGCTCCCCAACCCTGGCAAGGACCCTAGCTTATGCCCTTCATATAGACCTATTTCCATATTAAATGTAAACTATAAACTCTCTAAAAGATTCAAAAGTATACTCCCTCAGCTAATTCAGTTAGATCAAAAGAGATTTGTAATGAACAGGCAAGTGGCTAATAATGTGAGAAGTACCCTACATATAATAGACTACTTAAACCATACCACTGCTCTGGCAATAGTGATGAGCATGAATGCAGAAAAAGCATTTGATCAAGTAAATTGTTCATATATGTACAGGGTCCTTGCCAGGTTTGGGTTCTCCCCAACAGTATTACAATGCATTCAACATTTGTACAAAGCTCCACAGGCATTTGTCTGTGCCAATAGATATATCTTTCAGGTTTTGCCTTGGGACGGGAATGCCGACTATCCCCTCGTCTATTTGCATTATACTTAGAAACTTTCACCCAGAAGATCAGATTAGACAGGCATTACGAGGAATTACCATAGGGCAGATGGAACATAAGGTAGCATTATACATGGATGACATATTTCTGTACCTCATGACCTCAGAATCCTCGCTCCCTAAAGTTAGAACTCATAGAAGAATAGAGAATTATGGCAGGCTACACCCTTAACACCAGCAAAACAGAAATCCTCACATTGAATTATATCCCTTCTAGGTTGCTACAGGGTAGATTCCCAATTAAATGGGCCATGAACAAAATAAAATTCATGGGCATCATTTTAAGACTGGAAGCAACCACTATTTACCAAGACAATTATGCTCCACTACTTAAGCAGATGAAAGAAGATATTAAAAGGTGGTTATTTCCCTCCTACCACTTTAAGGAGGCAGTATAGTGCAGTGGTCTAAGGTCTGAGCTGCAAATCTGGTGACATCCAGCAGACCAGACCTGGGTTTGAATCCCACAGCTTCCACTTGCATAGTGTGTGACCCTGATCAAGTCACTTAACTTCCTTGTGCTCCCAGATCGCACTTGGAAACAAGCTCCAGCTTAATGTGCCTTTTCTGGTTAAACAATTTCCCCTTTCCCTTGGCACACATACAAGCAATAATGATGAATATACTACCTAAATATCTGTACTTCATCCAATGCACTGCAATCCTTCTCTCTAAATGAGGGTTAGAGGAAATGCAAAAGCAACTTCAGAAATGTATATGAGCCAGTACCAACCAAAGGGTCTGAAGTGCAGTACTACTGGCTAGAAAATCTTGGGAAGGTTGGGCAGTCCCTGCCCTAGTAGACTGCTGGGTGGCTGCTCAAACATTGATTGCTTATTTGGCACAATCCACAAGTCAGAGCTCACTAGAAGGAGATGGAAAATGAATAATCAGAAAATAGGCCTCTCATGTCATACTTAAGTAAACAGCAACCACAGACCAGGGGCCAGATATTCAAAACTTTGCCCTGGGGCTAAATTAGCACTGCCCAGCATGCTAAATTAGCCCAGAACCAACAGCACACTATATTCAAAAGGGATAGCTCAGGTACTAAACCTGCTGAATATAGCATGCTAAGGAAGTCGTTAAACTGCACTGCGAATGCAGTGCAAAAGTAGCCTGGGAAATTAGACAGCTCTGAATATAGCAACCAGGAAGTGCAAACCACAACAGCAACCCAGTGCACAGTGACATGAAGGAAGGTAGAGGTGAACCATGTGTGTGTTAGCAAAGGAGTGGATTCAGTAAAGCTGCAAGCACCTGCACATGTGAAATTCTGCAGAAATGTAACATGTTTACAAAATGTTGGTGTGGCACAAACGTTTGCCCGGGGCAAACATTTGCTATATACAAAAGTGACATGCAAATGAGCTTATTTAGGCAGTCTTTGGGAACACATCCAGATTAGCATCTCATTATGTCCTGGTTTGCATGCAGTTTGCCAAACGCTATTGCAGGGTCCCACAGCTCCACCTGTAGATCAGTCTGCAAGTATAGGGGCTAGCTAGGTCTGCCCGCAGTTCCACCTGTAGGGCAGTCTGGATGTGCATGGTGGTAACTGCAGGCTACATTTGTACAGAACCGCATAGAATAATATGCCCCAGGGGACTACACAACACAGGCACTGGTGGTGGTGCTGCATGCAATTGTCAAACTGTAGTTCCTGCTACAGTGCACAGCAGACACTACAGTAACAAGTGGGCCAGTAGTGTGATGGACACAGTAATGCCTATGGTGTGTAAGGCATCAATGACTGGTGCACTTTACACAGTGAAAGGCCCATCTTGCAGGTGTGTACTGACAGTGGACATTACTGCTATGCTGTTGTGCAACCAAAAGATGCTGCACCTCTGGCATGGGATACTCACAGTGACATATACATGGCTGGCTGTGTGTGTGCTGTGGTGTCTGTACAGATGTGCGGTATGTGGCCGGGGGGGCACATACCATCAGACAGGCACACTGGTGTTGAGGTATTCCCTACAGTGGACCATTTGCACTGCGTGGATTGTCCCAACCTTGGGGCAGCACCCAGTATGTGGTGCAGACTGGCCACCTGTACACCCTTCCCTCAACACCCTCCATGCCCCCAGTGTTGCATGTGTGTGCTGGATTCTGTTGGTGTCCACCAAAGGGTGGTCTGAAGGTGTGTGCTGTATGGACACACTGCCACAGTGTCCACTGGGCACTGGGTCATCCCTTAATGCCTGGCATTGCTAGGACCACTGGCAGATAATGGCAACATACAGTAGGAGGTGCCATCCGTGTGCAGCATGTTTCCTCCATGTCTGGTTTCTTTCTATGTTTAATATTTATTGGTTAGGGTAAATAAACCACAGCTGGTAGACCCTCGCAAACTCCATTATTCACACTTGTGAACTAATGAGTTCCATGAGCTATGGTTCTGTGTTGTGCAAAGTCGTGCAAAACCGGTCAAAACTGTGCAAAGCTGCAAAGTCACACATAGCTGATTTGCCCAGATATAAGACTACTTTTTCCTGGGTGGTAGTTTGCACCACACAATGTGTCATGCTAAGTTGCGCAAAAACACTTTGCATGGCACTAATGTACTGAATATAGCATTGCGCTTGCATTCATGTACACGCTCCCTTTTTTTGCCACTTGCATACATTATACTTTTGCCCAGCACTAATGCAGTTTGCCTGCAACATTTGACCTTTTGAATATAGCGGACCCACGCAAACCCTGCGAAACCGGTTTGTGCCCAGTGCAAAGTTTTGAATATCTGGCCCTAAATGTGAGAATTTTCTCTATAGAGGGCTGGAGATTACACTTCGGGCTTGGGATCGCTTCTTACAATACCCTCAAGTTGAAGCCCACATTTGGAGATTTCCATGGTTACAGGTGATGAGGAGTTCATACCTGCTAAAATAGACCTCTGGTACCACAGACAGGCTAAAAGAGGACTCCAATACTCAGACCAGATGACAGCAGGCAGAACTGTTAAACATTTGAGGAATATAAGCAGGAGTTTGGTGGTCTAATGTAAACCAACTTTCTTATATTCAACTATGATGCTAAATAGATTTATTGCAGTACTGGTAAGTTTCATAGTACAGGGACTGGTTTGGCCAATGTTCACAAACCACATCAGTGAGGCAATGGATAATGGAGAACTCACTGTTGTTGTTTTCATGGACCTGTCCAAGGCATTCAACCTGGTAAATCACCGTCTGATGTTCAGGAGCCTTGCAGAGAGGGGTTTATCCAGTCTCCCTCTGGACTGGGTCAAAAGTTATTTATCTGACTGAGATCTGCAGGTATCCTATGGCATTACTCTGTCTGTTACCAGGATGTCAACACATAGAGTCCCACAGGGGTTGATATTAGGGTCCCTTCTTTTTCAATTTATATTGATAACATCCCCAAAATGTTGAAAAAAATTCATAAATTACTTTATGCAGATTATACTGTTGATGGGAGACCTGAATATGCCAGATGTTAACTGGAGCACATTTTCTGCAGCCACATCCAAGAGCAGGGCCATTCTTGATGCCCTACAGGTGGCAGGCATTAGACAGCTAGTTTCGGAACCCACTCGTGAGGGAGCAATCTTGGACCTCATACTCTCAAATGGGGGCAGTGAGAGGATCTCAGATCTAGAAGTGGGTTGCCATCTGGGACAAGTGACCATCAAACAGTGTGGTTCATGTTAAACTCAGCTACAGAGTCAAGCCATACAAAAGTGAGGTACTGGACTTTAGGAGGGCTGACTTTGGCAAGATGGGAGAGTGCCTCAGAAAAGCACTAGCAAACAGGCTAGAAGGAGGTGTGGAGCAACAATGGGGAATTATCAAAACTGCCATCACAGAGGCAACAAGCCTTTGTGTGAAGCAAATAAAGAAATCAAAATGAAAGAAAAAGCCACTATGGTTCTCAAGAGAGGTGGCTGTGAAAGTCAGGAAGAAAAAGATAGCATTCCGGAAGTATAAGGAAACACAGAAGGAGCAGGACAGAGAGCTGTACCAGTTAAGGCAGAAAGAAGCAGGGAGGGAAGTCAGAATAGCAAAGGCCCAAACTGAGGAAAAGATAGCCAACTCGGTTAAGAAGGGGATAAAACCTTTTATAGGTACATCAGCGAGCGAGAAAGACAAAGGAGGATAGTGAGGCTGAATAGAATGAGACGGTGGGTGGGCAGAGGGGACAGTGAAAAGCAGGAATACTGAACGAATATTTCTGCTCAGTATTCACAAAGAGGAGGAGAAGTGCCTAATCCAATTAACAGAAGCACTCTTGATAGGGGGTCTATCCCAGTCCTTTCACAGATGAAAGGGTTCTGCAAGAACTCCTAAAACTGAAGGTGGACAAAGCAATGGGTCCTGATGGAATTCACCCAGAATTAAAAAGAATTAAGGAAGGAACTAGTGAAACCACTGGCTACTCTTTTAACAAATCATGGAGGATGGTGTGGTACCCGAGGACTGGAGGAAGGCAGATGTGATTCCCCTTCACAAAATGGGACCAAGACAGAGGCAGGAAACTACAGACCTGTCAGTCTGACTTCTGTGGTAGGGAGCAGTGATGGAATCACTTCTGAAGGAAAGAATAGTTGAGTACCTAGAGGTCAGTGGAGCACAGGACCCAAGGCAGCATGGGTTCACAGCGGAAGGTCATGTCAGACAAATCTAATAGATTTCTTTGACTGGGTGACCAAAGTAGTACAACCAGGAAGGGGCTGTGACATGGCCTACCCAGACTTTTAGCAAGGCATTTGACACAGTCCCACACAAAAGATTAATAGTCAAATTAACCAGCCTGGGAGTGGGTCCCAGGATGGTAGCCTGGGTAAAACATTGGCTGGACAACAGGACACAGAAGGTAATTGTAAATGGAGTCCACTCTGAAGAAAGGGGGGTTACTAGTGGGGTACCGCAGGGTTCAGTATTGGGTCCAGTCCTTTTTAATGTCTTCATCAGTGACATTGCAGAGGGACTGGAAGGAAAAGTATGCCTTTTGCAGATGACATAAAGATCTGCAACAGGGTTGATACACAAGGAGGCGTGGAAAGGATGAAAAGGACTTGGCAAGGTTGGAGGAATGGTCAGAAGTGTGCAGCTAGATTCAATGCAAAAGTGCAAATAATGCACCTGGGAAACAAGAACCCAGGAGGAATACACAATGGGTGGGGAGGTAGTAACAACAACAAAACAGGAAAGGGACCTGGGGGTAATCATATCAGATGACCTTAAGGTTAGCAAGCAATGTGAGAAGGCAGTAGGGAGGGCAGGGTATACTGGGACTGATAAGGAGAGGCATCAGCAGCAGAAAACTGGAAGTTGTTATCCCTCTGTACAGACAGTTGGTGAGACCCCATCTGGAATACTGTGTCCAGTTCTGGAGACCCCATCTCCTCAAGGACATAGACAGGATAGAGGCAGTCCAGAGGAGGGCAACTAAAATGGTGCAGGGTCTGCAAGAGAAGCCGTATGAGGAGAGACTAAAGGAGCTTAATATGTATCCCTTGAGGAAAGAAGAGGAGGGGACATGATAGAAACTTTCAAGTACCTTCAAGGGAATCAACAAAGTCCAAGAGGTAGCATCTTTCAGAAAAGAGACTTGCAAGAACAAGGGGACACAATTTAAAGATAGAAGGAGGGTGGTTCAGGGGCAATGTGAGGAAGCATTATGTCACAGAGAGGTAGTGGATGCATGGAACAGCCTTCCTGAGGAAGTTGTGGGGTCTAAAACTGTGGGAGAATTCAAGAATGCATGGGACAGACATAAGGCAATTCTTGTGGGGGGGCAGGAAGATATAGGCTGTTGGTTAACTAGGATCTGCGGCCTATCCTGTAGGTAGGGAACTGGGCAGACTAGATGGGCCTAGCGGTCTTTATCTGCCGTCAAAGTCTATGTTTCTATATATAAGTTCTAGTTTAGTTGATACAATTGCCCAAAAATTAAATAGTGATTTCCTTAAATTAGAAGATTGGTTAATTAAGTCTAAGTTATCAATAAATAGCACAAAAACAAAAAGCATGTTAATTGGTTCGAAACAAAGATTAGAAAAGTATGGAAAACTTATAGTGAGCAATAGTAAGGGCACAAACTCAGAAAAAATGGAACAAATCAAATACTTGGGAGTATATCTGGACACTCAATTGACATTTTCATATCATATAGGAACATTAACTAGGAAAATAAATAAAAAATTGGGGGTGTTATTCAAACTACAGCATTCCTTAACTTTAGAAGCCAGAAAAGCAATCATGCAAAGTATACTGCTGTCTCAATTAAACTAAAATTCCTTCCTGTTTACAGCAATATCAAAACAAGCAATATCTAACTTAACAATAACTTTTTCATAGTATCTGCAGATTTACTTATAAATTATCCTACAGTACTCACCATTGTAAACTTTATCAAATAACCCAATGGCTCCCACCAAACTTGAGTAGTATTTACTTTTTATGTACTTTAACCGCCAATATCTTACAGCAACATGAAAAATCACAATTCTTCCCTCTGCTAAAAATAAGATCAATAAACCGAGACTTAAGATTGATTGATGGTTTAATAATAAAGAAAACAAAGACTAAAATGGGTGACCGAGCATTTTTCATCCAAGTTCCCAAACATTGTAATGCCCTTCCTCTTGACTTAAAGACAGGTATTAGTCATGACCTGTTTAAAACTAACTTGAAAAGCCATCATTTTAATCAATTGCAATGTTCTTGTGATTTTAACTGATATGTGTTAATATGATGTTTATGTTTTATTTGTATTGTATCATGTTTATTTATTTTAAAATGTTTCTTATTCTTTGTAATATGTTTAAATGTAATTGTGCATACTTACCATCTTGACTGTAAAAGAAACTGTCTCAGGTTGCATATGAAAAGGGCCTTTGGCCCATATGTTTACTCAATAAACATAAGTTAAAATAAAAAAAAATATATATATATATATATATATATGATTTTAAATACTGTGTAATTTACAAGTATTTGCAAATTGTTTGCAGCCTGGGTCTTCTGTGGTTGCATTTGTGAAATATATTGATGATGTAATGACATCATTACATTCTGCCCTTTGTCTGCTAAAGTGCCTGCAGTGCTATAGCACCAGACAAACTGCCCAGGGCTCCCTGACCAGCTCCCTTTCCTTTGCCTGCCTCCCTTTCTCACCTACTGCCCCCGCCATTGTATTGCACCCTTTTGCTGCCCCTCACTTATCCCTGGCTCCTGAGTCTTAAATTCTTAAATTACCAATTCCCTGCTTCTCTCCCTCTCTTGCAGCTTAGCCTCTCCTGGGCTCCTTCTTGGCAGTGGCCCAGCTCCTCTCTCGGCCATCCGCACATCACTCTTCTGACCACCTGCCCAGCCCAGCAGCTTCAGGTATGGCATTCTGGCTTGGAAACCACTAACTTCATTGGCCCTACTGAGTAAGCAGCTGATCTACTACTGGTAGTGGCACCCTCCTCTGTCTCTCTTTACCAAGCTGCACTTCCTCAATTTTGAATTTCAGTGCTCTTTTTAATTTTAATTAGAGTCTAATTTAAATGTGCCTGGTTCAGTGTATTATTGTTCTGGGGACAAATTTTAAATTTGCCTGTATTAGTTCAATGTGCTCTAGGGGGACTAATTAAGTTGTACCTGATTACTAAGTGATCTTTGGCTAGAATTGCATTTTTTGACTAGCTCTTAACCTAAACATGGCTGGGGATTAAATTGTACTTGCACCTGGCTTTAAATTGAACTGAGGACATAGTTTTAAAGTGCCAGCCTTAAGCTAAACTATTTTACCGTTAATTTAAATGTGGCAGCCCTTGTTTAAACATGTTTACCTTCTATTTGCACAGGCTGTGCCATAAATTGAAATGGTGACAGAATTTCAGTGTGCCAGCCTTATGTTAAACTGCTTTGCCTGTTAATATAAATTTATCAGCCCAGTTTAAACATTTTACATAGAAAAATAGAAACATAGACTTTGACGGCAGATAAGGACCACTTGGCCCACCCAGTCTGCCCATTTCCCTACCTATTGGATAAGCTGCAGATTCTAGTTAACCAACAGCCTACTTCCTGCAACCCCCCACTATAATTGCCTTATGTCTGTCCCATGCATGTTTGAATTCCCCCACTGTTTTAGACTCCACAACCTCTCCAGGAAGGCAGTTCCATGCGTCCACTACTCTCTCTGTGAAAAAGAATTTCCTCACATTACCCCTGAGCCGTCCCCCCTCTAACTTTAAATTGTGCCCCCTTGTTCTTACACATCTCTTTTTCTGAAAGATGCTACCCTCCTGGACTTTGTTGATTCCCTTGAGGTACTAAAAGTTTCTATCATGTCCCCCGTCCCTCCTTTCATCAAGGGTATACATATTAAGCTCTCAGTCTCTCTTCATATGGTTTCTGATGTAGACCCTGCACCATTTTAGTTGCCCTCCTCTGGACTGCTTCCATCCTGTCTATGTCCTTGCGTAGATGAGGTCTCCAAAACTGCACGCAGTACTCCAGATGGGGTCTCACCAACTGTCTGTATAGAGGGATAACCACTTCCCTTTTTCTACTTGTGATGCCCCTCCCTATGCATCCCAGTATCCCCCTGGCTCTCCTTACTGACTTCTCACATTGCTTACCCACCTTTAGGTCATCTGATATGACTACACCCAGATCCCTTTCCATTATTTTTGTCGTTAGTACCTCCCCTGCTATTGTGTACTCATCTCCTGGATTTTTATTTCTCAGGTGCATTGCTTTGCACTTCTTTGCATTGAATCTAAGTTGCCATATGTCTGACCATTCCTCCAACCTTGCCAAGTCCCTTCTCATCCTTTCTACCCCCCTTGTGTATCAACTCTGTTACAGATCTTTGTGTCATCTGCAAAGAGGCATACCTTTCCTTCCAGACCCTATGCAATGTCACCTATAAAGACGTTAAAGAGGACTGGACCCAGTACTGAGCCCTGAGGTACTCCACTAGTAACCCCCCTTTCTTCAGAATGTGTTCCATTCACTATTACGCTCTGTGTCCTGTTGTGCAGCCAGTTTGCTACCCAGGCTACCACCCTGGGACCCACTCCCAAGCTGGCTAACTTGATTATTAATCTTTTGTGCGGGACTGTGTCAAATGCCTTGCTAAAGTCTAGGTAGGCCATATCCACAGCCCCTCCCTGGTCAATTACTTTGGTCACCCAGTCAAAGAAATCTATTAGATTCGTCTGACATGACCTTCCTGCTGTGAATCCATGCTGCTTTGGGTCCTGTGCCCCACTGGCCTCTAGGTACTCAACAATTCTTTCTTTCAGAAGTGATTCCATCATTTTCCTCACCACTGAGGTCAAGCTACCAGGTCTGTAGTTTCCTGCTTCTGCCTTGCTCCCACTTTTGTGAAGAGGAATCACATCTGCCCTCCTCCAGTCCACAGGTACCACCCCATCTTCCCATGATTTGTTAAAAAGTGTGGTTAGTGGTGTCACTAGGTCCTCCCTTAGCTCTCTTAGGATTCTAGAGTGAATCCCGTCAGGCCCCATTGCTTTGTCCACCTTGAGTTTTAAGAGTTCTTTCAGTACTCTTTCTTCTGTAAATGGACTGGTGTCAACCCCACTATCCAGAGTGCTTCTACTGTTTGGTTTAGGTAACTCCTCCTCTTCTTTTGTGAATGCTGAGCAAAAGTATTCATTCAGTATCTCTGCCTTTTCACTGTCTCCCTCTGCCCACCTCCCCTTTCCTTTATTAATCTTCACTATCCCTCTCTTAATCTTTCTATGCTCCCTAATGTACCTATAAAAGGTTTTATCCCCCTTCTTAACTGAGTTGACTATCTTTTCCTCAGTTTGGGCCTTTGCTTTTCTGACTGCCTTCCCTACTTCTTTCTGCTTTAATTGATACAGTTCCCTGTCGTGCTCCGTCTGTGATTCCTTATACTTTTTGAATGCAGCCTTTTTCTCCTTAACCTTCCCTGACACCCATCTGCTTTGCACAGTCTGGGCTATTGCACAGCCTGCTATTTAGAGCTGATCTTGTTAAGTTACTGCTTTTAATTTGGGTTAGTTCTCACTAAGGACTACTGTCTCTAACCTGCCTAACCTGTCTTTCTACTGCTATCCACTTATCCTCCTTCCAGTCAATCTCTGCCCTTCAGCTCATTCCTGCCAGCATTACGTGCCAGGTCCCCAACCACCTGCCCTATCTGAACATGCAACTTTATAAATGTATATTAACTGAGTTCCTCATTTGCAAGTTATACAACCTGGTCACTAGACAGCTTACTATTATTACTATAGCCCTTCTGCTCATTCACTAGGCTTCTTGCAGTGCTGTAGCTACAATAATTTATTATCTCTACTGCCAAGTCTCCTCACCTGCCATTTGTTCTCTTTTCATCTAAATACCCCCATCCTATTATTTGCTCTCACCAGACAATTACTTCTTACATATTTCCCAAAATGGAAAATCCCTTTTCCTTTATTCCGCCCCTTCTAATTTTTATTTTCACTTATTTTCTCCTGCATTTCAAACTACCCAGCCTAAGAACCTGGCTATGCTCTTCCCCCCATCGCTCTCATCCCATACCCCTATCCTTGCTATAACCCCTGCCCCCCGAACTCTGGACTAATTTCCCACATCTACCTCTGGCTCCTACCTACTCAGTACATAGCTACTTTGCTTTCTTTCACCTTCTAATCACCTAAACACCTAGTCCCCACTCCCCCTAACATCTCCTAAATCCTCTACCTATCACAAATGCCCTAAGCTCCACTTCCTCATTATTGCCCTCCTCCTTCTCTCATCTGGTAACATTCATCCTAACTCTGGCCCAAACGCCCCTAATTCCTCCTATGCAACCACCACTTCTCACTTGTCAAACTCTCAAGACCCTCCTGCTCTCCCTAATGGACTGAAAATCATACACCTGAACATCTGCAGCCTAATATCAAAGATTGACCTTCTGCAAACAATGGCTGTCTCACTTACACCAAATATTATAATTATAACAGAAACCTGGCTCATCGAAAAGATACCTGACCACTTTATCTCCATCCCCAGCTACTCCATCTCCAAGCATGACAGGGCCAGCAGAAGTGGAGGTGTAGCTATGTATATCTTGTCCTCACTAAAATATTCCATCATTTTCTCAGCTTCCCTCCCTGCTACCTATGAAGTCCTTGCCATCAGAATTGCCCTACCCTTCTCCATGCCAATCTTCATAGTAGGCATCTACTGTCACCCGGGTATCCAGCTCACTGTCACATCTGAACTAGTTACAACCATAACTTCGCTCTCTCACACAGATTAGTTATATTTACTGGGTGACTTTAATTTAAACTGGTTGTCTCCCTCTACATCTAAGACTCGTAATTACATATCAGCCCAAAATCTTGTTCAACTCATCCAAAAGCCCACTCACATAAATCATAAAACACAAAACCATTCCCTGATAGACTGGGCACTCACCTCCCACCCCCTCAGAGTTATTAAATCTGGCATCTTACCAGATGCCCTCAGTAACCATTACTCTATTTACTTTGTAAGAAAGGTACACAGGCCCAAATCCCCACATAAAATCTTGCAACTTTGTTCCTACAACTCCTAAGACATTGACTCCCTCCTACAAGATTTTTCCTTCTCCGAATGGGTCCCTCTTACCTCTGCCCTCTCTGTGGACCATGCTCCTGTCTACTTTAAAGAAAAATTTCTTACAACCTGGAATACATTTGCCGCTTTCAAACAAGCTAGAGTTTGTGGCAGCCATCTTTCCTGGATCACCCTTAAACTGCTGGCCTGCCTCAGGGCAGGCAACAAAGCCTGAAAGAAGCATAATGCATCCCAGCTCCCCACTGAATATGCAAACTACCATATGCTAAAAAATTCTTGCACTAAAGCAACCAGACTAGCCAAGTCTGAGTATTTCAGATCAGCTTTAATCACTAATATCAGCATCCCCTCCAAATTCTGAAAGTGGTCCAAGCACTCCCCCGTCTCATCCCTCCCCCCATGCTAAAAATAAACAACTCCCTTGTATCTGACCCCTGCCTAGTGGCTAAGGAATTTAATTCCTATTTTACCTCATGCACCTCAGCTCTCCTGAAGTCCCTCCACTCTTGCATCCCCATCCTTAGGTACTCATCCGCCTCCTACCATCCACTCCTTCTCCTTCTCAGCAGTCTCCCCTGATGAAACATTAAATGCCCTTCTCTCACTTAACCCTTCTAAAGGCTCCTCACCCCATGCCATTGACACAAAGCTCCTCTAACTCTCAGCCCCAGCTACATCCTTTTCTCTCTCCTTAATCCTCCACTGCTCTTTCTCATCCTCAACCATCCCCTCATCATGAAAACATGATGTGATCATCCCCCTTCCCAAGAGTGGTGACTCTACTTCTTCTGGTAACTTTCACCCCATCTCTCTCCTCCCCACCCTTGCTAAGCTCCAAGAACACTTGGTCCACTCCCAACTAATCTCCTTTCTAACTAACCCCTCCTTCTTCACCCCATTCCAATCTGGTTTTCAGAAAAATCATTCCACCACCATCTCCCTTCTCAGGCTTACTGACTCCATCCTCACCCGGATGGACAATGGCCTCATCACCTCACTCATCTTTGTCAGCCTTACCAAGGCATTCAACACTGTGTCCCATGCACTCCTTCTTGACTCCGTCATGACAACTGGCCTGTCTACACCCACCTCAACCTGGTTTAGGGCTACCTCACAGGCAGAACCCAATCTGTCAAGGTCCAAGTTTCCATCTCCCCTCCAATACCTATCATCACAGGAGTCCCACATGGCTCTGTGCTTGGTCCCATTCTTTTTTCCATTTTTTTTTTATTTTAAACATTTGTTTACTGGGTAAGTACAATGAGCCAAAGGCTCGTTTTCATGTATGACCCAGGGACTGAATACATATACAGTCAAGATGTTTACGATGAACAAACTCACATTGCAATACAATACAACATTTAACATACATTACCTAACATAAATAATAAATGTGAAATGATCATTAAAAGCAACAACAATGCAATTTATCAAGAAAATAATTTCTTAATCTAATTTTAAAAATTTGATGACAAACATTTTCATATAAAGCAATAGGAAGCTCATTCTAATTTTTAGTAGCAGAGTAAGTAAACGAACCATCCCCCATTTTAGTCTTAGTCTTAGGGACATTTAACTTAATTTGTTGACCAGAACGAAGTTCCCGAGAATTTATTTTAATATGAAGAAGTGAATATAATGGAGAATCAGTCCCTTGGTGAAGAATTTTATCTATTAATAAACATAAACTGTATAGACAACCCATCCTGGGAGGAAGCCAGTCAGATAGTCTATACAGCTCACAATGATGAGTAGAGTAAGGCAAATTAAAAGTAAATCTACAAATACCATAAAACACATTAGTAAGAAGAGATAAATCACTATTAAACAAATTAGTAAAGAGAAATGCATTGTAATTTAATTGTGGTAATAAGACACCCTCAGCTATTGCACGTCTTGCTGATAAAGTCAACAGGGCTTTGAACTTAAATAATACACCAAGTCTCTGATTTATCTGATGAGAAATATATTTTACATAATCAGAGAATTTAAATGTTGGTCTAAAAGGATGCCAAGATATGTAAACTGTTTAACCTGCTCCATTCCATTAACCAATAAATCAAAAATGGATAAATTCTGAGATCTATTTAATCTAATTTTAGATCCAAAAAGCATACACTTTGGTTTCGTATTATTTAATGCTAAACAATTCCCTTTTAACCATCCACATAAAATGGCAAAGTCTTTAAAGACTTATTAATAAGTTCAACAGAAGTTGAATTTTTAAACAGAATAATATCATCTGCATAAATCAAACAACGTGTATCATTCATTAAAGATGGCACAACATCTACAAATACCGTAAACAACAAGGGTCCCAAAACGGACCCCTGTGGCACCCCCTGTAACAAGATTTTACTAGTTGAGAAAGCTCCATTTAATCCTACCTTAAGTGGACGACCAGACAAATAACTATGAAACCAATCAACAGAAATCGCTGTCATACCATAACTTCAAAGTGTCCCAATCAGCAAAGAATGATTCACTAAATCAAAGGCCTTGGACAGGTCCATGAACACAGCGCCAGTGAGCAAACCCTCATCCATAGCTACACTGGTGTGGTTCGTGAACCAGGCCAAGGCCGTCCTCGTCCCATGATACTCACGAAACCCGTGCTGATCATGCATCCTAAGACCATTATCTTGTAAATAGGCAGTAAACTGCTCATTCACAGGTCTCTCAAAAATCTTACCTAAGGGTGGCAAAAGAGAAATAGGACGATAATTGTCCATGTCCATTCTATCACCTGATTTATAAATAGGTTTGATTACTGTTTGTTTCCATACATTGTCCATAGTCCTAAATGACCTGCCATCAGTCTACTCCCCTTCTCCCCCAAACACATGTACACCGTTGAAACTGTCTTGTATACCTCTGGCAAAAACTCAGCTGATGTTGCAACCACTCAGCAGCATGATTTCCACCAGGTTCAGCTCTGGTTTGCCTCCTATCAGCTCTTTCTAAATGCCAAGAAAACAGTCTCCATGACCTTTGTCACCAGGCAGAGACTCACAAGGCTCCCAGGCCTCCGCTCTTTCCACACTCTGGACTGGACAGTCTTAGAGGACACCACCTCATTCAGATACCTTGGGGTTTGGTTGGATCAACACCTCAACTTCTCTGGACATATTTACGTCATCCTGAAAAAACTATGCCCCAAGCTTGGTGCCTTAAGTAGGAACTGTAGTTGCATCCCTCCTACAGCCAGGTGTGAACTTGTTCAGAAGATGATACTACCCAGTTTTGACTACTGCAATATAGTCTAAGGTGCCTCTCCCAAGTCCTCCCTGGCCAGATTGGACACTCTCTTTAACTCCTTCTGTTGCTTCACTCTTGTTGCCCCCTCTGGACTTATCATTGTGATTTCTATGATGCCCTGTCCTTTCCCCCACTCACTAACAGGCACCTCTCCCACTGCACCAAACTCACCTCCAAATACTGGCTGTCTGAACTCCCTCCTTACCTCATCTCATCTCTCTCAACCCCACCCCTACACCTTCACTCACTCAGATCTACTGACATATACATTTTGGCGGTCCCCCACCACTCCACACTCATTGGACAGTCTGGTTTTTCACAAAGGTTCCCTAAAGTCTGGAACTCCCTTCTCCCTCAAATACATCACTCCTCCTTCTCCTCCTACTCTCTTGGATCTGCCCTTCACAAATGTCTCTCCTCCAGCTGTTCCTGCTTTAATCCACCTTAACTCCCTCCTTCAATTTCTGCTCTAGTATATCTACCTCAAATCTCCCATTTCACAAATGTTATTCCCATTGCCTCTATCCCCATTCCCCGCTACCTACCCTTTCTTACTTCCTACCTCCAGTCCTCCCTACCTATTATATTCTATCCCTCCTCTACCTTTGCCTTGTTCCTCCCCCTGGCAGGGTTCTCAGTATCTTGAAGGGGCCATATATTGGTATGACTCTCATCTCCTATTTCTCCTCTTCTTCACCTCTATCTTGCCTTGCTCCATCCCCTGGCAGGGTTCTCAGCATCCTGTAGGAGTCAGATCTTGGAATTCCTCTCATATCCCTTCCTCTCCCCTTCTTCCATTCTCTTTCACTCCCCCCTCCTACTCCTCCCCACTACTCTGTACTAAACTGATAGCTCCTTAAACTCCATTGCACTTGTAGTTTACTTGCACTTATGTTGTACCAAAGCTTATTGTGCTGTCTGTGCTTCATACCAGCCCGCCTTAGCCCCAAACTGTTTGTATCCTATTTATTGCACTGTCTTCTAGCTACTTCCTTTGCTTATCTTCCCCTTGATAGTCATTGTCTACTCATACAGTCTAAGTGTTTCTTAGTTCTATGCAATCAAATGTGAATTTTGTTAAATTGTATCAATCTCTGTAGTCTATCCTCATGTTAACTCACCCCCCAGGTCACACCATGAGATGAGCAACTTGTTGCTCAGTGTGCCCTCCTGGCAAAACATTTCCATAAATAAATAAATAAACATGAGCCGACCTCAGAGATGAATAGGCTTATACAGTATATTTGTGGAATAAAGCAATAGGGAGCCAGATATCAGTCAGTCAGTTTGCAAGCACCCAATTTCATTTATAAAGTGAGTAAAAGGATGTGCACTACAGCTGGACCTAGCAGTGGAGTCACTCCAACAACAAATGATCTTTACATCACAAGTGTACTCATTTGGAAGCCTGATCCTGGAGGGAAAATGTTTGTATCTACAGGCTACCATCTCTCAGTGGGGACTAAAACAGGTAAAATGTAAGACTTTTTGGAGGACTTAGAGGTATGCTGGTACTTCAGACAGACAAGGATCTTTACACTGAGTGCATTGTTCTCTACTGCTAAAGCCTACAGATCATAATTCAAGGCCCCACTCTGTTATTTTAAAATTCTCTACATTTTTTGTGAAGGAAGAAATCCCCCATATTTCCTGGAGCAAAAAGGATATGATTTACAATGCAGCCATATTATGTTTTTACTACAATGTCCCCCTTCCCACAATACAGCAACATAGACAGGCATATGTAGATGTTCTTCATTCAATAAAAGAAAAAAATGCATGGCTCCATACTGTGTCTTTGAGAGGAAGGGGTCCCTCTGTACAACATCCCAGAGAAGATCATCAGACTGTTGAAGGAAAAGGGTTTGTAGCTTCTAACACAGTGCTCTGGAGGCCAGGGAGGTATGTGCACACAAAACTAAGACTGAACAGTGGTTCCACTGCAAGGGATCAGAACAAGTGGAAGGCAGCAGGCTCCAATAACTATGGAAGTTATTAGAATGCTGCTACAGAATCTTCAGTATGCCAGACATTTGAATGGGCCATCTTGCAGTGGAATTTCTTGCTGCAGGTACTGCTATTATTTGCACCCTTGAACTGGTGACAGGCTGTGAGGAGTATTGACAACAGTTGGCTTTTCTCATTGACTGTACTGTATAAACAGCATTCTACTTCCTTTGTTAGTCCTGTTTTACTTGTCCTAATTGCTCTGTTTATGTGATAAATCCATTCTTACCTCATTTTTTCAAATCTTATTAAAAAAGTATGAGGCACCTCTGAGTATTTCTACAGCCATGCATACCACATTGTCTCAGCATTTTGAAATGGAAATAAAACATTAGAAAACAACTATGCAAGGGTGGAAAAGAAACCCACAGAAACATTAGAATTAGAAAGCTAACCAAAATGTAGATCTTTACCAGCTTAACATTCTTACTGGTTACGCCATATGGCATCAGAACCATCTAGTGCTTAATCCAACCCAAAATGGCAGCACAAGACAGAATGAGTTTTAAATAAGCTAAGTCAGAATATGAGCACAATTTCATGTTGATGGGGGGGAGAAGGTAAATGCTTTGAGTATATATATGGAAAATAATGAGAAGAGAGCAGCTTTGCTTTCCCTAACTGTGTAACTTGTAGTTGTCTTGTGGTTGATGGCGACCCTCACCATAAGGGAGTGCATAGTTCTGAAAAAGAAGACAAAACATATAATTGCACTACTCTTTCTCAAGAAAAACATTCCTTCATTATCATAAAAGCTGGTTAAGACTATCGGAAACACCAGTAGCATTCTTAAAATGATTGTTCAATACACTAGCTCCTTAATACAGGAATGTAAAACTGAAAATAGGGGACTAAGTAGATTAAACCTGATGACAGGCAGTCCTCACTGAATAAAAGGAACTAAAAGTGGTTAATATCTAAGTTGTTTTCCCATAGGTGATGGTGAATCCCACTTTGAGTAAAAAAAAACAAACAAGATTAACACAAGCTCGATCAATTATAGATGCTCCAGTTAAAGTAAAATGCACACTGTATAGTTACCCAATTAATTACTAAAGGATCTAGCATTATTTAATATGCCATGACCAGACTGCATTATAGGATATTAATGCATACTCCAGGGATGTAGTAAGGCATGAGACCGAAGGATGGGTGTCCTTATGCCCCTGGAAGACCATTAAAATCATATGATACAGAGTGTGAAGGGGCTTATTACACTTATAAATGGTCTTAAGCAGGATTTTTGGGAGAAAAATGAGATTCAGCACCTGACCTTGCATTTATAGAGATTTAATGCACATTTGGTGACATCTCTTGGCCAATGAAATTTCTAGATTTTTTCTTGCCATCTTATAACAAACAATATTCATAAGCTAGCATTAGTTGGGACAAGTACTTCCAAGTAGCTAACTAGAAAGCTAATATACAGTACAATTCACTTACATTTCCTAATTGTTTTCTGCTGTACAAGGACTTTACAAGAAAAAATTAAATAGTTATCTGAGTTCATGAATAGCGATGTTATGAAATCCAGTTCGCAGGCAAAGTCATATCTTCATGAAGTTTGGTGCTTCGCTAATTGGCTACTTCATGCAAGTGTAATTTCATTAAAAAATATGGATTAAATTCCCTTCCTCCACCATCAGAGCACCCTATCCCACCATCATCCCTCCCCAAACCCAAGACATTACTGTAAATCCCCTTTCCCAGTCCACTTAGTACTCCACCCCATCTCAGTCACAATAGAAAATAAAAACAGTCAGACAACTAATAGCACTCAAAAGCATAAGGGTACACTGCACACTTCTTGGAACTGAGTTAAAAGCTATTTTTTTATTCCATTGAAAGTTCACAGGTGCCGGCCCACTGGTACAGTTTTGGATTTCCACTTGCAAGAACGATGACCCAGGTTTGGGAACGGACACAGGAGTTGGAGGGCTAGCCAGAGGAGAATAAGCGAGCATCCTGGGGACTGCCCTCCTTCTCAGGGGGGAGGTCGGGGATGAGTGTACGGAGCTTTACAGTCCTCTGGCAGAGACTAGGGGTGTCATCATGACCGGTGTCATCACATTAGGAGGGCGGGGCAGATGCTGGTCAGCATTGCATGTCCCTGCCCCCTGGGAGCCAGCATGGAAAAAACCCAATACCTTGGCATGATGATCCGCTCTACCCCACCATCCACTGCCTCTGACATCTGCCAGGGTGGTCCTGCTCCCATGGCCCTGACCTGGGGGTAAGCTGTGGCTTGGCAACTGTGTCAGTTGAGAGGAGGAACCTCCCATGGCCCACCGGGGGCAAGCCTGGGCATTGGGTCGGAAGGTGGAGTGGGTCAGAAGATAAGAGGAACTGGAAAAAAAAGTACACAGGTGTAATTTACTTGACGTATTTCAGGTTCCCAAACCCTATCAGATTCACTGATGCTATGTCTAATGTTTCTCATCATCACGTGACCCATCTTCAGAGTCTGAAGAAGTGTGCTAAGCATACTTCTGCTGGTGAGTGTTGCCAACTGTACCACTGTTCATATAATCAAGTTTTGTATTATGCACCACCTGCCTGAGAAACCAGTCTTTTTCTACACAGAAAGTAAAAAATATTCTGTATATAGAGATTAATGAATTTGTAGGTATGTGTTATTAGGATGTTTCACACACCTGAGCTGTCTGATAATCCATAAACACCAAGGGTGAAACACAAGAGGCATATGAGATTATCACACAGTGAAGGTGTGTAAAAACTCCTCAAAACACAAATCTGACACTGGCTTCATATATTAATATGTCCCCCAGAGCCACTCATTGTGGAATAAGAGTAGTTTCATGTGCCTTCTGCTCTGGAGAGAACACTGTCTTACCTGCTTCCTAAAATTGCCACCAAATGGTTTATGTGATGACATAATTGGAGCCAAAGACAGAGAGATATATGGCTCTCTATAGTACTAACTAGTTCTTGTTTCCCTTTGCATTGAATTGTTTCACCCAAATAGTCAATACCGTGTGCATTATTTTGCATAATGCACATGTTAGGCTATGGTTCTCTTCATTTTGTTTACTTTAACATGCTGAAAATGTGTTTTAATCCAATTGACTTTCTCTGTGGCAAACCACAGTGCAGTACAAATCTTGAATAACCTGGTGGTCTAGTGGTTATGGTGGATCCAAGATGCTACAATGGGGGTGCTGGAGTGGTGTGCATGCTTAATATGCACTTTTTAACATTTTTATTAAACCTTTATGTTTTCTGCTATTATTGTTTTCTAGTACATTTTTGACAGAACCTATAAATGTAATATATAGTTTGAATGTAAACATTTGTACAATCAATAAATCAGACTTCTTCAACAAAGTGAAATGTAACAGCAGCAGCAAACAAGTATGTTACTATATGGGGGGTGTTGCAGCCACACCCTTCACCACCCCCTAGAACCACCACGTTTTGTAGTAACGTTCTTGTGCAGTCCAATGTTAGAGTTCATACTTCCTCAAAACTCAAATATATGCTTGTCTTGTCTTCTTTTTCCATGGGAAATAATAATAATAATAATAATGAGAATCAACATTTATATAGTGGTTTTCATACACATGTATTCCAAAGTGCTTTACAAGCAATACTAGACTGGTAGTTAAGATGGTTGAACATGTAGTGGCAGCCATTTAATACATTAATATCCACACACAGCCTTGGACAATTGCATGAACTGCTTTTATGGGAAGGGGAACGTTGACCAGGACAATGGGGTCAGGTAATGGTCAAGGTGCTGGCTGACCCACATCTTATTTCTTACAGTAATCTGTTCATATTTCTCTCCTTCTGTATTCCCCCTTCCCTGAATATAGCAGTACCTTGCAAGAGTGGTCTTCTCAGTCCCCCTCTGGTATTCATTCTTCACCATTCCTCCTCACACCAAAAACTGATGAGCTCATCACCCTTCTGCATCACGAATGCAAGTTGCACAGTCCCCTTTTAATTTTGACATATCAAATATAAACATATTCCAGTAAGTAAGGCTCATAGCAGCAGAGAACAAGGGGAATGATGGGCTTTCCTATCCTTAAAAGATTTAGGCTACCTTTGATTAGGCACTATTAAATGATAGGTGTGCACATCATTATGCATGTCATTTAATAGTGCCTAATCATAGGTGGTTTAGATCTTTTATGGGCAGGAAAGCCTATTTTTCCACTTGTGCCATGCTGCTATCAGCCTGGCTTACCAGAAGATCATGTTTATTATTAATATGTAAATATAACACAGGAGACTGTACTAACCACATTCATGATGCAGAAGGGTAGTGAACTCATCAGTTTTTGGTGAGGGGAGCAGGTGAGAAGAATGAATGCCAGAGAGAGACTGAAGAGGCCATTCCAGCAGGGTACAGCTATATTCAGGTTAGTTGACGACATGAAGGAGGACTTTGAGCAGATCACTGTGAGATCTGAGATGTGGAGCTGACAGCATAGTGATCACTACCTGACTGTGGATGAGAGTAGCCAGCAATGACAAATACTCAGAGTGGCAGGGCTGCACCTAAACTGTTACTTGAATTCAGTGTAGGGAGATTGCCCTGGGGGGGGGGTGTTGACATTTCTTAGGACAGTATTGAGGGAGTTGTATATAGCTCATTCAAGATTTGGAAGGGTGGTAGCCAGCCAACTCACATTGTGGAGTAGAGCCAGAAAAATACTGGAGAAGAATTGCTGGGAAATGTCCTCCGGGGTTTTGCTGAGCACAGGTAAAGGAGTAGACTGACACTGGAAGTCAGGTGGATTCACTCAAGGTATTAGTATGCCTCTCCTGCTAATAATATTGTTATCCATTGTAAGTGTAGCCCTTATGAGGGCATGAACAACAGTTTTTCTGGTGGGTTATGATGCTTATTGCTTGGCCTTCCAAGAAGACACAGTTGTTGGTTAATGAGGTGGGAAAAAATACAACAGGGAACTGTACATACTACCTTCACTGTGCAGAAGGATGGTGATCCACTCAGTGTTTACTGGGGGAGCAGAAAGTCAAACATTGACAATGTGGACTGAGAGAGTGATTTGGGAGGCATTTTTTAACAGTGCCAGCTGATGATGCATATCAGTATAGGTGTGCACAACTCTCTGAGATACAAGATTACAATCTGAGGTGTAATAATTCTCTTCATGGGACCGCAAGCTCATATGCGGCCCCAGGCAGTACTAAGGACAGGGTATGGATGGTGGGATGTTCAACAGAAGGCAGGCTAGGTGCAGGGTGTTCACATGGAAAAAGAAAGCCTTATTTGTGGATTAACAAGAAAGCATGAGCTTTGGAACTGAACAAGACCGGTATTTTGCTGTGTGACCCTGAGCAAGTCAATAAACTTCTTTGTGCTCCCAGGTCACACCTGTAAACAAGCTTTCAGGTTAGTGTGTCTCTCCTGGTCAACAAAAAACAAAATTCAGTGCATCATATAACCACTAGATCATCCGGTATTTGAAGTGTTGTACTGTAATGCAGTTTGCCAAAGAAAAAGTCAGCTGGTTTACAAAACATTTTCTGCAAGTTAAAGTAAACAAAATGAAGAAAATCATAGCCTTACATGTGTACTGATCAAAACAATCCACAAAGTAATACACAGTGTTGATCATTCTGGTACAACAGTTCAAAATAAAGAGGAAAGAAGAACTAGTTAGCACTATAGAAAAATATGTGGATCTCTGTCCCTGGCTCCAATGATGTCATCATGACTCATCATTTAATACACTTGGCAGACATCTTAGGGAGAAACCAAGGCTGTTTTTTGAAAGTGAAAGGCTGATGTTTACATTTTTCCAAAGCTATGAAACTGCATTTATGTTATTTACATAAATGCAGTTTTAGCATAAATGTAAACAGCAGCCTTTACTTTACCTTGCTATGAAGCCAGATTTTGAAGTTTGTAATTTAAAAAAAAAACTGCTTGTTTAGGTACCCTTTAAGTATGGAATAAGGCATGATGGGGAAATTATGCTATACTAATGGTCTGAGAGGTGGGTTAGAGTCCCCTGGACTCAAAGAGTGAGAGATTTCAACCACCATGAAGTATATTGACATTAATACTCCAATGGAATTGCCTAATTTGACTTACAAAATGTTTAGTAATGTTGGAGTTCTAGAACTTAAGCAGCATCCGAGTGGTTGTCTTTATGAGGAGCTCCCTGAGCTAAGTGCTATTTACAGTATTTTCATATTTAAAATATTTTTCTTTAATGTTAATTGTGGTTTTCATGAAAGAGGACATTGTTGTCTCCAGAAAGTTATAAAATTCATGTGATAGATATTCATTGGGAGTCAGGAATATCATCACATTTCTACTGAGTTTGGTTAAATCTGATGTAGTTTATTTTATTACTATATGTTTGACAATTTCTGTGTGTGCCTTTGCTCGTGTCTGATCTTGAGGACCCAGGTGTCATTTCTGGATATGTTGACTGCTATGGTAGTGGTGGTGGTGGTGGTGTGTGTGTGTGTGTGTGTGTGTGTGTGTGTTTTAAACATTAAGTTATTCTAATGAATTATGTCTAATACACAATAGTATAGCTTTCTGTGATTTTTTTATCTGTCATATATTTTGGATTAGCTGATCTGTTGTTGCAGCTTGTGAATGTTGTGTTGCTGTGATCTTATCTGTTGTTTGAGCAGTTTTCTGGGCTGCAAATTTGAACTGCTTTTTTAAATTTCTAATTGATTTTTCTTAATGTGTGTTTTTTTTAAGGCAACATCATAAGTGTATTTTTTTGTCTGTTGCTAAGAGAAACTGTTCTGGCATTGTGTTCTGATTCTGTTATGGAATCAGAAGTAGCAGCACACTGAGCTGTTTGATTTTAATAATTCCATGAGTTGTAGAGTAGCAGGAATACAATTCAAAACTACAAAGCATTTGTAAGTTTTAAAACAGAAAATTGTGTTTGTTGATGATTTTAGCATTTAAATTAACCAATGTTAAGACAAGAGAGTAAGTAAGGGAGGTATAAGAAGTATATGTATGAGTAGGAGGAGTAAGTGTGCTATAGATAGGTCTTACAGCTACATCCATCTGGATGACTACAAGTTAATTTAGCAGTTGTGTACAGTTAAGTCTTAAAGTTACAACATGTCCAGGTATAGCTGTATGAGTTAATTCAGTATTTGTGTTGTAGTTGGGTCTTATAGCTGCACCCCATCTGGGCAAGCTTTACAGATTAATGTAGTACTTGTGTTATAGTTAACTCTTACTATTGCTCCCTATCTGGATGTAGCTTTATGAGATAATTTAGTATTTGTGTTATAGTTGAGTTATACAATTATACCCTGGCGATTGAGGAGAGAGTCGGACCACCAGATGTTGCATTGCGCAAAAGCTACACGAATCGCACACCTCTGTAAATGTAAGCGTAATGTAACGCTACTTGGGCAAGTGAAGTAACGGTGACGAGACACATGTGGCAACTGACCCAGCTATTGGGGGATCTGTGTCCCCTCCCCACAACCCCCCCTACTCCATCATATCACACAACTACCATCAATAGGGCAATAAAAAAAACTAATATGAAAAAGAAAACAAACTAGTAGACATAATCAATTTATTTTACCTTTAATCGGGGGGCTGTGCCCCTGCATCCCCCCAATTATCCATTGATTAATGATTGTGCATTGTCAGTTAAGCATTAAGCGCAGCACCATGACTCATCTGACATACTCCACAATCGCCTATACCCTATCGGGGTAAGCACTATGAGGTAGTTTTTACCCATGTTTCCTGTGCTATAGCTGAGCCTAACAGCTACACACTTAGTATTTTGTTAACTATAAACCTGTTGCTGGAAATTCAGATCAGCTAGGTTCTGCCTCATTCAATGGCCTGTATAGGGATGGGAATTGAATTCAGAGTGGAGGCAGTCATTTGTGGCAGCTGTGGGGCACTCTTTTCTAGGGATATGCCCTAAAGGAGAGGACACTGCCTCATCTGCAGGACAATGGCAAAGCTCCCTGCTCAGCTAGTGGCAGTATGGGTAAAAATATCTCAGCTGAATCTATAGCTCAACTAGAGCCAACCCCCCCACATTCCCATTCCTCCAGAGACTCACTGGTCCAAGGGGTGGAGAGTGATGGGGAGTGGGAGAGGGCAGGGGTAGCCAAAAGGAGGCTGGCCAGCCCAACACCATCCAAATGAAAAAGCACTTCACACTCTTGCTGGAGGCTCATGCACCTGACTCTGCTGAGGGGACTACAAGTCAGTCAATGGGAAATGGCAGGACAATGTGATGGCACCCAAGCAGAGCAAGTCTACAGGTGAATCTTGTGGTCAGAGACTTGATTATTAGGGAGTAAGAGAAGGTAGTGGAAGGATGAATTGGATGGAACGGGGATGGTGCACTGCCTTCCTGGTGCATCAGCAGAGATTTAAATAGGATACAGAGGACGGCAAAGAAGGAACTGGTACAGCTGGGGATGCTGGCACACCTGAGTGCCAAAGATCTGGTGAACAAGTTGATAGAGTTGATGAAGCATAATTTACAGACTAGTGGCCTTTTCTGAAGTCCTCCCTGTATGGGGCAGGGAGGGGAAGCAGGATAGGATAAAGAGTGATGTAACTGAATAATTCAATGGGTCGCTTGAGGGAAGGTGTCAGGAGATAGGATACCACATTGTGGTGGATTGTGGGGACTTCTGGGAGAAAAGACTCTTAAGGGGTGATGGACTACACCCGACAAGAGAAGGGGTCTGTGCACTGGACAGAACTTTGACATCTATATAGGACATTTAAGCTGATGGTAGGTGACACTGGAACTAAAGGAACCATGGTGGCAGATGAAAGGAAGGGGATCCTAGCTAGTAACCCCCTCTTCCACATCTAGGGGCTTGTAGCAACACAGTGGGCACAAAGGGAGTTATGGTTCTAACTGGACTAGGTGAGGAGACATTCGAGAGGGGTAATGAAAAGTGTGCAAATAATAATATAAAAAAAGAGATGAGAAGAGAAAGAAAGCACATGGGTAGTAGCAATGGAGGATCAGGGATCAGATGGAAGGGGTACGCCTTAATGTCAAGAGCCTGGGTTAAAAAAATCAGCGAGCTGCAGGAGACAATGTTGGACGTACTGAAGTGGACCTAGTGACATCACAGAAATGTGTGCTTTAGGAAAAAAATCAATGGGAACTGATGGTACCTGAGAAGTCATTGTTTAGGAGTTATACAGGAACAATGAGAGGAGAAATAGCCCTTTTTGTCAAGGAGGGCATAGAGGTGGCAGAAGATGGATGCATCAGGGGTAGTAATGGACAGACTGAGTCACTGTGTGTGCAACTCATGGCAGTTTCAAGCAACAAACTGTACTTTGGGGTGATCTATAGACCTCTGAGGCAAGGGGAAGAGGTGATTGCAAAGGTGATTGCACTAACAAGATCAGAAACAAGGAGCTTGAGGAATTTAATACATGGCTGAAAGCATGGTATCTTTAAAAAGGCTATAACTTCATACTGTAGGTGTCTGGGGGACTTCTGCAAAATAATTTTTGTTTTGAGTTTGATGTACTTCACCTGACAAATGAGGGAGTGAGTGCAATGTGACAGAAATTTGATGTCCATGCCGGACGTTTAAACTAGATGAGTGGCAGTCTTTCACTAAGGAACTTAATGAATACAGCACAATTGATGGGAGAACTCCCTCACAAGCTAGGAACTCTCCCCCACAAGTTGGGAGCAATCAAGGGGAACAAAAGGGATCTGGAAGGGGCCATAAAGGGGACCATGCAATCATAAACCAGCAGGTGAAATCAAAAGTAGGGATGAAGAGTACTGCTGCCTGTTCATGGAAGGGGGTATGCTTCAATACAAGGAGCCTGGGAAATTGATTAAGTGACCTACAGGCAATAATAGCAGACTCCAAGGTGGACCTGGTCACCATCACAGAAACATGAGCAACTGAGAATGACTGGGACCACTCGATCCCAGGCTACTCACTCTTTAGATAGGATAGGAAAGGAGCCAGAGGGGTAGCA
Organism: Neoceratodus forsteri; assembly: GCA_016271365.2. Lineage (NCBI taxonomy): Eukaryota > Metazoa > Chordata > Ceratodontiformes > Ceratodontidae > Neoceratodus > Neoceratodus forsteri. Next base: position 781,120,532 of record CM057458.1, on the reverse strand, counting down.
CTATATGTACTGGATGGAATTAAAGCCACTACACTCAACATTGGCAAAAAGGAAGCTGTAAAATCCTTGTGGGTACAGCTCAGCTTGGCATCAGGAAGGAAGGTTTGCATTGGAGTGATATACAGGCTGCCTGGTCAAACAAAGGACAAGAATGAATAACTTTTGCAGGAAGTCAGAGGTGTGTCTCAGAATGGCAATACAGTGGTGGTTGGGGCTCTGAAAAAGCCCATTGTTGACTGGAGTACCCAATGGCTAGATCCTCAAAACATCAAACTGTGGTAGAAACCTTACAAGACTGCCTACTCACCCCACTGGTTAGCACTCCAACTAGGTTGGATACCATTCTGGATGTGGTTCTTACCCACTCAAAGTTAGCTGGTGCAGTTAGGGTTGGGGAACCATGGGCAAACAGCAACCACAACTCTTTCTAGTTTGAGTTATCCCATGGGGATATAAAATCTTAATCACAGAAGGAGATCTTAAATTTTAGGGGTGATAATAAAAAAATAAGAAAAGTAGTAAAGAACAAATTGACTAGTATCCAGGAGGAGTTGGAGAGAGAAGAAATTTGGGTAATAGAGGTCATACTGGCCACCCTAGAGGCTACAACAATATGCATCAGGACAGTGTTGAAAAGGAATAAACATAAAATACCCATATGGTTCACTGACCAGGTCAAAAAAAGCAATTAAAAACAAAGATGGTTTCTGCAAATATAAAAGAAACTAGGGAGAGAACAAATGAGACAATTTCACTTAGAAAAGCGAGGAAGCTAAGAAGGTAGTGACACTCACTAAAGTGGCAACTGAATGTCGGATTGGGTGGGAACCAAAACAGGGAATATGCAATTTTTTCGCTACATTCAAGAAAAGAGAAATAAATGGGGTGGTATAGTTAGACTAAGTGATGGTGACAGGATTATTGAGGATGATGGACAGATGGCTGCAGCACTGAACAACTTCTTCTCTTTCATATTCATGAAGAAACACAGTGTACTGATGCCTGATAGTGACATTAAAGCAATTGATAAGGCAATACTACAAATGGAAATGCCATCAATTACCACCAGCAGGATCAGAGAGGATCTAGGGCATCTAAAGATGGACAAAGAAGCAGGGCCTGATTGACTGCATTCAAGGGTGTCGAAGGAGTTTGTGGAGGAATTAGCTGGACCTTGGCATACCTGTTTAGCCAATCACAGCAAAAGGGAGTTTTGCCAAGTGACTGGAGAAGAGCAGATGTGGTATCTCTCCACAAAGGGAGGAAGCCAAAAACTACAGATTGATTAGCCTCACATCTGTAGTGGGGAAACTAATGGAAACCTTAATTGAGCAAGACCTAGTAGAGTACCTGGATAAAAAACAGTCTTCAGGATATCAGACAGTATGGGTTTGTAGCAGGCATGTCATGCCAAATGAATCTGATTATGCTTTTTGACTGTGTGAATAACGAATTGGATAGGGGCCACCCAATGGATCTCCTCCACTTCAATTTCAGCAAAGCCTTTCACTCAATGCCCTATAACCATCTGTTGAGAAAGTTGGAGGACCTAGGCATAGCAAAGAGCATAGTCAGGAGGGCAGGAAATCAGCTCAGTGACAGACGGCAAAGTGTGGTAGTATATGGGGTGAGTTCAACTAAGGGGGAGGTCATTAGTGTAGTGCCCAGAGCTCAGTTCTGGGCCTGGTCCTGTTTAATATGTTCATCAGTGACAAAGGTGTTGGCATTCAGGGCAAGCTTGCCCTCTCCCTGGATGATACTAAGTTAGGTGGCATGGTTGACAGCATGAAGGCAGTAGGGGAACTACAAAAGGACCTGCAGAGGCTGTAAAGAGGATCCAAAGTCTGGCAAATGAAGTTCAATGCAAAGAAGTGTAAGGTGATGCATCTAGGCAAGGAAAACCTAAGGACCAAATATTGGCTCAATGGGATCAAACTCAATACCTCACAGGAAGAAAGGGACGTAGGGGTCATCATTGGTGACACCCTTAAGTAATCCAGCCAATGCAACAGTGCTTACAGCAAGGACTGCAAACTTTTTTATTTATTTATTTTAATTATTGAAATGTTTCACCTGGAGGGCACACTGAACAACAAGTTGCTTGTCTCACAGTGTGGCGGGCTACATGAGGATGGGATAGATACAGTTTACATATACATTTAATTGATGGAAGAACAGTTCCAAATTATGTAGGAGGAAAGACAAAATAATGTGACCTAAAGGTGGGTAAGCAATGTGAAAAGTCGGTAAGGAGAGCCAGGGGGATACTGGGATGCATAGGAAGGGGTATCACAAGTAGAAAAAGGGAAGTGGTTATCCCTCTATACAGACAGTTGGTGAGACCCCATCTGGAGTACTGTGTGCAGTTTTGGAGACCTCATCTACGCAAGGACATAGACAGGATGAAAGCAGTCCAGAGCAGGGCAACTAAAATGGTGCAGGGTCTGCACCGGAAACCATATGAAGAGAGACTGAGAGAGCTTAATATGTATACTCTTGATGAAAGGAGGGACGGGGGGACATGACAGAAACTTTCAAGTACCTCAAGGGAATCAACAAAGTCCAGGAGGGTAGAATCTTTCAGAAAAAGAGATGTGCAAGAACAAGGGGGCACAATTTAAAGATAGAGGGGGGATGGCTCAGGGGTAATGTCAGGAATTTTTTTTCAAAGAGAGAGTGGTGGATACATTACATGGAACAGCCTTCCTGAGGAGGTTGTTGGGTCTAAAACAGTGGGGGAATTCAAACATGCATGGGAAAGACATTAGGCAATTATAGTGGGGGGTTGCAGGAAGTAGGCTGTTTGGTTAACTAGAATCTGCAGCTTATCCAGTAGGTAGGGAAATGAGCAGACTGGGTGGGCCAAGTGGTCCTTATCTGTTGTCAAAGTCTATGTTTCTATGTTTCTATGTGGCAGTAGGACACAGTGCAGGCAGTACAGTTTGTAATAATACAACAAAGGTATCCCATACAATAGGATGCAATATAGCAGGCTATACTATATAAACTAGTAGGACAGTAATAGTGCTATGATATACCAAGAGCGGGCTCAAGGTAAGACATCATCACCAAATTGCATAGGAGGGGAGACAAAATAATACAGCAGTAGAACACACTGCAGGCAATACAGTTTGTAATAATACAGAAAACATATTCCACAGAATAGGATGCAAAATAGCAGGTGATACAATATATACTAGCAGAACAATCATAGTGCTATGACATACCAAGAGCAGGCTCTTAGGTAGGACACAAGTGCTGTTATAGGAGTAAAAGGATAGGTGATAGTGGAAGGGGAGGAAGGTAGGTAGGGTGGAGGCAGCCAACTTCAGTTGCCCCTTCAGGATGCTAAGAACCCTGCCAGGGGGTAGGGAGTTGGCAGGCAGGAAGCTATGAGTGCAGGAATTAAGGAGGGTTAAAGCAGGAATAGCTGGGAGACAGGAAATTGTGGAGGGCAGTACCAAGAGAATAGGTAGAAGATGAATGCTGTATTTGAGGGGGAAGGGAGTTCCAGGTTTTATGGAAGTGATGGGAAAAACCGGGGTGGCCAATAAGGGAGGAATGGCGTGGGACCACCAAAGTGCGTGTGTCACTACATCTGAGGGAATGGGAGGAGGGAGAAGGAATGAAGAGAGAGGATGAGAGGTGGGAAGGGAGTTCACCAAGCCAGAATCTGAAGGTTAGTTTGACACAGTGGGAGAGGCACCTGTTTATTAGTGATGGGAAGGCTAGGGAACAATAGAGTTCACAGTGATGGGTATGAGAGAGAGAGTCAAGGGCATAGTGGCAGAAGGAGTTAAAGAGAGAGTCCAATTTGGTCAAAGAAGATTTGGGAGCAGCACCGTAGACTACATCACAGTAGTCAAAGATGGTAAGTATCATCTTCTGGACAACTTCATGCCTCGCAGTCAGCAGGATGCAACTGCAATTCCTGTAAAGGGCACCAAGCTTGGGGTGCAGTTTCTTCAGGATGGCATTGATATGCACAGAGAAGTTGAGGTTTTGGTCCAACCGTACACCAAGATATCTAAATGAGGATGTGTCCTCGATGGTCGTCCATCAAGGGTGTTGAAGGAGAGCAGGGTGGTGAGCCTAGAGAGTCTCTGCCTGGTGCCAAAGGTCATAGAGACTGTCTTCTTAGCATTAAGGAAGAGCTGGTGGGTGGCAAACCAAAGCTGAACTTGATTGAAGTCATGCTGAAAGCTGGATTTCACTGCAGCAGGATTTTTGCCGGAGCTGTACAAGACAGTATCATTTGTGTACATGTGGATGAAGGAACTCAAACAGGCTGAGGGAAGGTCATTTAGGAAGATGGAGAAATGTAGGGGACCAACTACTGAGCCTGTATTACTCCGGTGTTGATAGGGAGAGGAGGAGGTGAAGATGGAAATTTTCACTGGTTGGATCCTGCCAATGACATAGGATTTAAACCAGTTTTAGCAAACAAGGCAAGGCCTGCTGCAGAGAGGGAGTCAAGGAGCAGGGTATGGGAGACAGTGTTGAAAGCTTTGGCTAGGTCAATAAAGATGGCTGAGATAATCAGGCCATTGAAACCCCAGTAAGGATGGAATTGGTGAGCCTGAGGAGGGAGGTGATTGTCTAGTAGTTTTTCCAAAAATCAGATTGGAACAGGATGAAGAAGAAGTAATTAGTGAAGGAGGAGAGTTAGGAGAGAACCAGGTGTTCCTGGAGTTTAGCAATGGTAGAAAGGAGACAGATAGGGCGATAATTACCAGGAGCGGACAGGTTGCCTCCCTTAGGGAGAGGAAGGACAATGACATGTTTCCAGGGGGAAGGAACTTGAGAAAATTTAAAGGAGATGTTTAAGATTAAAGAGATAGGATATGTTATAGCAGGAACAGAGAGGTAGAGAAGATTAGGATCAAGATTGTCTGGAAAGGACCCTTTCGAGGGGTTAAGGGAAAGGAAGGCACTTAAAGCTTTATCAGGGAGATGGTAGAGAAGGAAAAAGGGGGATGTGGACAAGGGAAGTGATGGGTGGCACGAATGAGGAGCTGATTGTGAAGAGAGGGAGCAAGGGATAGATGAGGCGCAAGATGTGTAGTAGGCGTTGAATTCATTAGCCACGAAGAAATGGTCAGATACCAAGGAATTATTTATTTTAAGAACTTGGGGGAAGGGTGGGAGGGAGGAGAGAAAAGGGTGTGGACCCCCCAACAGAATTTGGATGGGGAGTTTATTTTTATTTGGAATGAGGATTTGAAATATTCAGGCTTGGCCAGTCTAGTAGCTTTAGTGCAAGAGTTACATAACATTTTGTACAAGGCATTGTTGCTGGGGTTCATTGTAGATTTGTTTCTTTTCCAAGCCTGGTCAAGCTCCGTGAAGCAGGCCAGTAATTCTGGTGTGATCCAGGGGAGGTGAATCCCATGGACTCTGGTCCTCTTGAAGGGAGCAAACACATTCTAAGTGGAGATGAATTTATCTTTGAAGTATTTAAAGGCTTTGTTGATGAAAGTGGTGGAGGATAGAGGAGCCCAGTCTGTGGAGGCAAGTTCGACTTTGAGAGGGGCAAGATCTAGAGATTTAAAGGAGCGAAGCATGGTGATTTTAGGATGGGGTTTAGGGCGATGGACCCTGTGAACCATGAAAATTGGGTTGTGGTCACTACAGGTTTCGAGGAGGTTCCCTGACTTGATTACATGATGCAGATGTGAAGTGAGTGCCCAGTCAAGCAGGATATGATTTAACGTTTTATGATTTGGACTTGAGGGCTCGAGCATAAGTTGGGTGAGGTTTAGTGCAACTACATCATTCTGTAGCTTAGTCGACTTGGGAGACAGCCAATTTAGATTCAGATCACCCAGTAAAAACAGTTCACCAGATTGGGAGATAGAGGTGATGGAAGATAAGAGTTCCATCACAACTGAGAGATGGAGACTATGGCAACAGTAGATGCCAGCTGCAAAAAAAAAGGGGACTGTGTAAGGAGCAGAAATTTAGATGACAAGGGCCTCATAAGTAGCTGGGAAGGAAGAAGATAGGATCATTGTAGATTGCAATAAGGACAGGATATACATGGTTATTCCTCCTCCCCGAACAGTCCAATCTTATCTGAAGAGAGAATACCCAGGGAAGGCAATAGCTTTGTCTGAGATGCTTTTTTTGAGCCAGGTCTCAGATATTATTAAAATGTCTGGTGTTTGTGTTACAATGAGAGGTTGGATGAGGTCAATTTCAGGTAAAAGTCTGTAGATGTTTAGGTGCAGAAGCTTCAACCCATTGGGGATAATTGTAAGGTCTGTGGAGTTAGATGTAGAGGATATAGGGGGAGTAGCCGAGGGGGATGAAAGGAGAGGGCCAGGGTTGGGATGGATGTTCCAAGAAGAGAGAAGGAGGAGGGCAAGGATAAAGTAATGTAATTTAGGACTTTTGTACTTTAAGTGGGAAATTTGGGACAATGAGGATGGGGGTAGGAGAGAAGGAGATAAGATGGCAAAGATAGGTAAGGTGGTTTGGGAGAGAAAAAAGAGGCAGAAAGGAAGAGAGAAGAATAGGACCATATTTCTAAGGGGGTGGAAGGGGTGATTGAGAGGATGAAGGAAATGTTAGGGTGTATAGGGAGGGATTTTGATAGCAGAAACAGGGAAGTGATCCTCCCACTCTGTTGATCCCTGGTGAGGCCTCATTTTAGAGTACTGTGTTTAGTTTTGGGTCCTCACTTTAGGAAGGACAGGGATAGGCTGGAGGTTGTGCAGAGAAGGGCAACCAAGATGACAAAGGGGCTCCAAGGGCTCCCACATGAGGAGCACCTAAACATAGAAACATAGAAACATAGAAGTTGACGGCAGATAAGGACCGCAAGGCCCATCCAGTCTAAAGAACTGAACATGCACTCACTAGAGATTAGGAGGGAGAGAGGAGATATGATTGAGATGTTCAAGTTCCTGAGAGGCATAAATAAGCTACCCTACTCAGAATTGTTCAACAAGGTCCCCACCTCAACTACTAGAGGTCACAAATTGAAGCTGTGGGGAGGAAGCTTCAAAAGGGAACTAAGGAAGCACTACTTTATGGAAAGGGTTGTGGATCCTTGGAATAGGCTACCTACTGATGTGGTGGGAGTAAGGACTGTAACAGCATTCATGCTGGGGTGGGACAGAGTCAGAAGGAGCACCAGGTCTTGGGACCCTTAAAAGGTCTCGAAAACTCATGGGCAGACTTGATTGACCCTTGGTCTCCCGCTATTATTTTCTATGTTTCTATGTTTCTAATAGAGAAAGAGAGAGAGACAAAGAGTTCAGGGAATTACCTGAAAGATGGTGGCAAAGGGGGTTGTAGTGGTCGTGCGTGATGCAAACCTGCCAGACATTGATTGGGATATTCCAGGGACCAGAAGCACCAGAGGTCAGGCCTTGCTTAATGCCTTCCATGACTGTCTGCTGGTACAGCTAGTATAGGAACCCACCAGGCAGACTGCAATTCTTGATGTGGTGCTCACCAGCTGGGAGGTGACTGGGCCGTGAGAATAGGGGAGCCACTGGGGAACAATGACTATTACTCCATTTGATTTTAACTTGCCCTTTGGCCTGGAAAATCCCAGTTGAGAGCTGAAGTCCTGGATTTCAGAAGGGTGGATTTCAACAGGCTGAGGGAATTGGTCAGGGAAAAGTTAGTTGTGGTGGACAACATAGGTTAAGAAAAAAGATGGGGGCAGTTAAGGGAGCCATTCTTGATGCACCTAAGTTGTGCACGAGAACCATAACCAAAACATACAGGTTCACGAGATCATTATGATTCTCAGAAAGAGTCCATGAAGCAGTGAGGGCAAACAAAAGGCATTCTACAAGTATATAGAAAAGCAGGAGGTGGAAGAATGGAGAGAATGCATAATGAAACTTAACAAGGTGAAGCGGGCAGTTAGGGAGGCAAAGTGGACACATAGCAACATATTGCGAAGTGGTGAAGAGCACAGAAAAGCAGTTCTTCCTAATATTAGGTAAAAAAGGAACAAAGGCAGGAGAATCATTAGGATAGAAGAGGGGTCTAGGGTGATACAGGAGGATGTTCAACAGGCCACCATCCTTAAAGATTACCTTAGCTCAGATTTCATTTAAGAGAATGGTGGACACTCACCACAGAGTGGCATTAATGTGGCTTCTAAGGATGTTCATGGAGGCAGCCAATATTTATAAGTGAAAGGATCCAGAAAGGACTGGCAGCAATAAAAACAGATAAGGCCTGGGACCAGATGAGTTGCATCTGAGTTCCTCATGGAGCTGGCAGCAGAACCACCTTAACCCTTGTTACAGCTATTCAACAGCTGTCTAAGGACGCAGGTAGTTCTGTATGACTGGAGGGTGGCAGATGTTTTTCCAGTCTATGGCTGGGACAAGGAACATGTGAGGAACTACAGACCTGTCACTCTTTCCTCTGTTGTAGGGAAGCTAATGGAGTCACTGGTCAATGATGACCTCATGGACTACTTAGAGAGAAATAGACTACAGGTTAGTAAGCAGCATGGATTCATGGCAGGGAGATCTTATCAGACTAAAGTTGAAATTTATCTCCAAAAATTGCAAGATAATGTACCTAGGGAACAAGAACCCCAGGACAGAGTACTGCATGGGTGGGGTAAGATTTAGTACCATGTCAGAGGAACAGGACCTCAGAGTTATCATCAGTGGCTCCCTTAAACAATCAATTTAGTGAAACAGGGCATATGGCAAAGTGAGTAGGATTCTGGGATGTACTGAGATGGGGTATTGATAGCAGAAGGGAAGAGGTAATACTTCCCCTATATAGATCCTTAATGAAGCAACACCTGGAGTACTGCACCCAGTTCTGGAGTCCTCACCTCAGGAACGATAAAAATAAGCTGGAAATTGTGCTGTATAGTGTAACAAAATTGCAAGTCGTATGTGGAGAGCTTCAAGGCACTGAACATTTACTTGCTGGAGACCAGATGGGAGAGGGGAGATATGAGAGAGACACATTAGAATTCCTAAAAGGTATTAATAAGGTGAACTGCATGGAAATTATTATCTTGAATACTAGTTCAGGGTTGCATTGGCATGAGTGGCAACTGGCAGGAGGGAGACTTAGAAGGGACATGAGGAAGTATTATATTACAGAAAAGGTGGTGGAGTCATGGAATAGTCTGGCAGCCAAAGTGGTGGGCGGTAAAACTGTTGGTGGGTTCAAGCATGGTTGGGATAAAATGATGTGTATAGCGGTTGCTCAGGACAGCAGAAACAAGGAGGGAAACAGGGGGAATGGATGGGAAGGGCTAAGACATAAGAAGAACAGTAGGTCCCAGGGCAAATATAGGGAACTCAGGGAGACTGAATGGACCATTACTCTTTATCCAACATCATTGTCTATGTTTCTACGTTGGCTCTTTAAGCAATCTAGTAGTGCTGTCATTTGGTGCTGTATCATTAAAGGATTTACTTTAGAGAATCAGAATAATTAGATATGTGGCAGGGTTAGGCTGCAGCTGGTAAACTGCTCTAGTCAGGTATGGTTAAACTGCTAGAAGTGAGTTATAATCTTGCTTTAGATTTAGATATGCATTCCTGACTTTTAACTTCTGGTATTTCCAATGTGATTTGTGAGGCTAAGCTGGAATCATGGGCTTGGCTTCCTGTTCTTTCCATCTTTTTGACTGAATATACGGCAGTCAATGGAGTTTACATTTTTTGCTTTTTTTTTGTTTGTTTTTGTAGTTTTTTAACATTTCCATCACTAACCACCTAATCACCTGTTGCATAAATCAAATATGATATGGGCTGACTTAAGATATCCTTTTATATTCATTTGAGGGTGTTCATCTATTACTAGATCTGTCGTGGCTTCACCACTCATGAGTAGTGGTGGGCAAAGACGGCTCAATCTGCACCATGAAATGATTCGTGAAGTAAAGGCTGATTCGTGGAGTATTCCCCAACGCGAAAGTGGATTACTTTGTGTTATAATGTGTAACGCGAAGTCCATTGAAAGTGATGACTTTGCGTTACTCTGCCTTCCCAGACCACTACTCCACCAATCTTAGAAGTGAGGTGCATTGAAAACAATGTACTTCGCCTCACTTTGCCTTGGCTTTAAGCTCCAAAGGCAAATTTTGCAGTGATTCATGGGATTTCAGGTCACATGGGTTCTGTATTGATCTGCACAGCCTCAGTTCTGGGTAGTGTTTGTAGGAGCTGTAGGAAACAGAGTGCTCTGAGAGCTGTCTGTGTTTCAAACCTTCTAAAAGCTGTTAAAAAAGTGTTTTTGAGTTTTTATTTGGGCTCAAACTTTAGTTCATCAATTGCAGGAAACCATCCTGTGCTCATATCATCGAGCTTTTGTGTTTGTGTATGGATTTTGAAAGTTAATGTACAACATTGAGTGTGTGCAGTAAAAGGCAGTGAAAGTGTGCTTTGGGGGAGGGGTGTATCTGTAGTGTAGGTAGATTTGAGTTGGAGAAATAGGGATTTCTTGTTTTTTTGGTTATATTTTTGATGTATAACTGACTGTGTTACTGTACAGACAATAATATTGTCAGCAATTGTTGAAATTTTGTTGCTGATTGTGTGTTGTGTGGATCTGGTCCAGCAGTTCATAATTCCAGGTTGTTTACAATACGTGGCATATTACTGAACTTTTCAATTTGCTACACATTACTCTTGACCATTGTAGACAAACTGTTCTGAGTGTGTGTGTGTGTGAGTGTGTGTGCGGTGTTGCGTGACATCAAATATTACACTTTTTATTGTGCCACAGTGCAATTGCAGGCGCAGCAGCGTGAACCTGCTATCCACTGCAGGTGCCTGATTTTGTACTATCATCATGGTATCTGTTCTTTGTTTGGCTGCTTGTACTGCCGCAAAAGTCTGCAGTCAGTGTCCCCCCCTCCACTGGCAAAAGGAATTTTTTTCCAGATTGTATTGTTTGTGACCTCAGCACCACTAGTTACTGAAGGTGTTTTCACTTGTGAATTTGCGTGACCATCTCTATCTGTTGATGAAGCCACAGTTGTTTTTTTGGCTTCATATCCAGCTTCCCCCCAATCAGAGAGTGAATGTACCAAAATCTAAATTTGTTTAGAATATTGTTGTTGATCCCCCATAATGCCTGCAGAGATGTGCAAGCAAAGCTGGTTCTCGCCATGGCACTGCTAGCAGTAAGATAGTCTGTGGGCGTGGTAGTTCACAGATGCAGAAATGCATTGCTGATGTGAGGAAAGGTACTTCTCCTGCAATGTTTTTTACAGCCTAATCAGTAGCTTCACTCATAGTTGGAGGAGATGATGTTTTTCCAACCGGTGGTGTTAGTGCAGTTGCTGGTGGTGGTAGTATGAGTATTGTTGCCTCAAATTCCACTTCTGACCAGTGTACCATATCCAAAAATATAGTGGAGTGTGAAGCAGTGCAAGTGAGTGGCAGTGTAGATGATGTCATACTTCCCAGTAACATCCCAGTAACTGAACCTGAGGATTCTGATAATCATGTCAACAATAGCATGCAATGTGATATTTCGTCCACCACAGTTCATGTCATGCATTTTCCATGCAGTGATTCACAGTGTGATAAAAAAATATCAGGTGATGGTGGTGTTGATGATGATGATGAATGTGATGATGACAATGATGTTGCTGTGGTTGCAACATGCAGTCCACATGCCAGCATCCAAGCAGAAGATGTGAATATGTTATATGTTGATAAATATGATGATGATGTAGTTGACCCCAGTTAGGAACTGGTGATTTACCAATTTCAGTTTGATGATGACAATGATGATGATGACCCAGTAATAAGGATAGGTAGTCATGGTGGTCAGTTGCAGGTCAGGTGTGCAGTGCCCAAAACATCACATAGCACCCCCCCCACTTCAGTGCTTAAAAGAACGGAGTTCAATAAGCAGCATCATGGACATGTTAAAAGTAGAGCATCACAATCCCTTGTATGGGATTTTTTTGCTCAAGATGCAAATGATGAGTCAGTTGCAATCTGCCAAGTTTGCCATGTGCATGTGAGTCGAGGTAAAAAGGGAGCCATCTGGGCACAGGAGGACAGCATACACATCTTAAGAATAGGCACATGTCAATGTGGACCCAGCACAAGATGGCAGCTAATACCACAGTGGGGCGTTCACCCTCGTCGGCAACCATAACAAGCATGTTATCCCATTCCATGAGTGTTAAGTTCAGTGGGAAATTAAACATGTACAGCAGTGAGGAAATATGAGCAGAGGATTACTACAGGCACGATGAGGTGGAGGAGCATAATGATTTTGAAATGTTGTCCAGTGCTGGTGAGAGTAGCAGTTTTGGTGGTGGTGGTGGTGGTGAATGCAGTATGTCTAGTGCAAGTGGTACCTCAACCCTGGTTGGCAAATCTGTCAAAATAACTGCATTTCTGAGTTTGTCATCATCACCTGTGCAACTGTCTTCATCAAACATCCACACTCCACCCCCTGCCAATGCCTTTCATCATAGAGCAGAACCATTTGTCATCACACCCCTGTAAAACATTTAAGTCAGCCCACATTACAAAGTGTTTTTGTGCATAAGCTTAAGTACCCCCACAATCATACAGTGTCACATGAACTTAATGCTGCTGTAGCTGAAATGCTGGTAATTGATCTTTCACCCTTCTCCTTTGTGGAGTATTCTGGGTTCCAGCAGTTTGCTGCATGTGCCTGTCCAAAATGGAAATTCCCATCCAGGACATACTTTTCAACCCGTGCTGTCCCCAAGTTGTTCCTTACTGTGTCCGACTCAGTAAGATATGCCCTTCAACATTCCTCCCCTCTCTTCATCCATTTAAGAATGGATATGTGGACAAGTGGCAAAACAGTGGGGAGTTCATATTTGTGTATAACTGCACAGTGGGCGCAGGTGCCAGGGGTTGTTTGTGATGTTGGTAGTGTGAATAATCAGTGCAGTAAGGTGGATTGTCGTGGTAGCAAACTTCCAGGAATTTGACAGCATGCAATGATTGCTATGTACAATGTGACGTGTTCACACACTGACAAAAACATGTTGGACGTGGTACTGACTGAAATTGACAAGTGGCTGAAACCCCTGTCCCTGAGAGCTGGGTTCACAGCAAGTGACAATGGGTCAAATGTGGTGAAATGCATCATGAATGGTGTTTTTTTGTGTTCCATGCATTGCCCATTGTTTAAATCTCGTGGTGCAGGAGTTTCTGCAGCACCCTGATGTAAAAGAAATGCTGACTGTTGCATGCCATATCTGCTCTCACTTTTCACAATTTGCAAAGGCCCGTGACCAACTGCGGCAGTTGCAGATGCAAAACAGCCTCCCTCAGCACCACTTGAAGCTGGAAGTTGTCACCCTATGGAACTCCACTTTATACATGGCAGAGAGGTTGTATGAACAATAAAAAGCCATCTCAGAATATTTTGTGATGCACACTAGCCATGACAGTTCCAGGGCCTCCATGTCTATGACAACTGAACAGTGGCACCTTATGGATTCTGTATTAACAATTTTCCAGCCTTTTGAACATGCCACACAGGCAGTGAGTGGTGAGTCTGCCTCCATTAGCCAATCAATTCCACTGCTGTGGGTGCTGAGACAGACATTGGTGAATGTACAGCATGGCCTTGATGTTTCCGGAGACAGTGCTAGCAGTATGTTGCTGAAACACATGCTGACAGTATTCAACCAGAATCGTCACATTTTGAGCATACAGCGTAGTGACAACTTTGCCATAGCAACAATGCTGGACCCACGATACAAATGTGGAATTGTATCATTATTGGAGAGAGGGCCTAAACAGGTAAAAAATATCAGTGGGCAACAGGTGTTCTTGATTCATGGGTCACAGAAGTCCCGTGCCAAGGTCAGCAAACCTCAGCAGCATAATCCGGCTGAAGGTGTACCTGGAGGACCATCAAGCATATCCTGCAAGGGGAAGGGGACTGCAGTTCCAGGTGCTCTGTCATACAAAGTTGCTGGTGCCAACCTGCTTTGGGAGGCTTTGTCCAAAGTGGGGATTTGAAATAAATGATTCCGAAGAACAGGATTATGCATCAACCACTGCACTTAGTGTAGCACAGAGAATGGTTGAGTCATATTTGTCTGAAAACAGGCATCTGACAATAACTGATAATCCTCTTCTGTACTGGAGTGGAAAGGTCAGTGACTGGCCAGAGCTGACTGCAGTGGCACTGAAGTACCTCACATGCCCACCCTCCAGTGTAAGTGTCGAGAGGGTATTCAGCTCAGCAGGTGCAATAGTCAGGGATTGTCAAACACCTCTCCTGCAAATGTTAGTTTGCTAACATTCATAAGAATGAATGAGAGGTACATACCAGCACAGACTGCAACCTCGGTATTCCTACCCCGGCCTAGTCATGGTGGTTTTGGTGATGTGGAGATGGATCATCCTGGTGGCACTGGCAGTGGCAGTATGAAACGGCCCACCACTGACATATATGATGACACAATAGAGAAAGAATTTCCCAGTGGTCAGACTTCAGACATAGATGACTGTGAGGGCAGCTTTCTTTATGAGGATGATGATGTGGTTAATGTTGGCAGGCTTTAACTGAAGTTGTTAAACGGTGGTGTGCCCCCCTAGAGTCAGACCACCACCACCAGGACTGATGTTAGCCACTGTCACCACTGAGCATGAGTTTGTCCACCCCCTGGACTACCACCAGGACTGATGTTAGCCACTGCCACCACTGAGCACGGGTTTGTCTGCCCCCCTGGACCACCACCACCACCAGGACTGATGTTAGTCACTGCCACCACTGAGCATGAGTTTGACCATCCCCCGGACCACCATCACCAGGATTGATGTTAGCCACTGCCACCTCTGAGCATGAGTTTGTCCAGCCCTGGACCACCACCACTGGGACTGATGTTAGCCACTGCCACCACTGGGCATGAGTTTGTCCACCCCCTAGACCACCACCACCGGACCGATATTAGCCACTATCATCACCACCAGATGCAGGAAAATATAACAGTGAATGTCATCATGTGCCACAACTATCACCACCAGCACCCACCACCAGTGTCATTCAGACAATATTTCCCCATTACATTTACCATGCCTAGGCAGAGGGAGTCGAACAGGAGACCACATCCATCAGCCACAGGCACAAAGCTTCTTAATATTTAAACTATAAAGTGAGTATGTGTACTAATGTTTTTATGCTATTTAACTTCCTTTAGCTGTATGTTTTGTTTTCTGTAGCTTTTCTGAGCCACAATGGTCAAACACATATGGTAAACTTATTTTGTTTTTTTACAGGTTAACAAAATAACTCTCCTTTACTGAAAGTTGGTATGAATGGTACTGCAGCTGTACCATACACAGGAACCTAAGGAATATCCATTTCAAATCCATACTGGTAAGTACCAAGATTTAATTTCATCAGTTCAATTTTTTTTAAAGACTGCTGCAAATGCAACTGAGTACGATTCATAAACTAGGTGGCATGTACATCACCAAAACTATTTCTGTAAGATATCATGCACTGTACTCTGAACTTGCAGCTGTGCAGCAATGACCATGACAGTGTTGAAAAAGTTGCACACAGGTTGTGTTACTTGACAAGCTGTGGTTCTGAAATGTAACTTGACTTGAGATTGAGAACCAGGGACAATCAAGTTGTAAGAAGTCATTCATTTCTTTTTTTTAGGAAACTTCCAGAACTTTGTTGTGTCAAAGTGGCCTTATCAAAAGATGTTCTTCAACATCAGGCCCCCACCTCCCGGGCTGGGGCAGAAATGCAACATGCAGAAGTTGTTTCAGTCTATGACCATGACCATCATTAACAACCAGACTCGAGAAGGATGCAGATGAAATCTGTGAAGAAGTAACCAAATAAGAAACTATTAGAGACAAACCTGCAAACATGCTTCCCCCCACCCCCCCAAAAAAATAAGTACCTTCATTTGCTTGAGAGTTATCCATTTCAAATTTCTACGTAAAAAGTTCTCATCAAGCACTGGAATGTGCACACCAATAGTATCTGTGACCTGTGATACAAAACAATACAATGGGTACATGTCTATGTCAATCCCCCACCTACAAAATACACAAATATATATCTATATATATCAACTCACCAAGACTACTATTAGTGTACAGACAAAGGGCATCCTTCCATCTGGTTGAGATGATCACATTGCATTTGCTGGAATGGCAGCTCACATTGGACTAGCAACAGTTCTCTCGCAGTCATCATTTTATTCTGGGGGACTTTGAATGTGGTGTAACACTCACATTTGATTTTGTCACCACTTGTCAATTTTTTGGATACAAGACAGTTGCATTTTGGGCATGCAGAAAAAATCTGGGGACTCAGTGTGAGTACTGAGTGCATGACTGAGTGCTCCATTAATTCTGGGGAACTTTGCATGTGGTGTAACGCTCACATTTGACTTTGTCACCACTTTTCAATTTTCTAGACACAAGACAGTTGCATGTTGGGCAAGCAGAAAAAAATCTGGGGACTCTGTGTGAGTACTGCATGCATGACTGAGTGAGCCATTAATTCTGGGGGACTTTGCATGTGGTGTAACGCTCACATTTGACTTCATCACCACTTGTCAATTTTGTGCACACAAGACAGATGCATTTTGTGTGAAGTGATTGTGAGCTTATGATATCATACTGAAATTGTTAATTAAAGCAGCATTGCAAGAATGTGGTGACAATTTTGAACTGTACTTTTGTATGCTATTTTACATTGCCAGACACTAGTTACCTTCGAGTCATGACTTGAATGATACACTTCTTTTCACAATTTCTGTCTGCTTTACTGCTTTTTGTCATGTATGAAAAAAAGGATCACGCCTTTCAATATTGTTCTGACCAGGTTTGTAGCACTATTTGCAGCTGCTTTTCAATTGTTCTGTGAAGTCATAAATCATTGCCTGCTGCATAACTGTTAATTTACAACAGAAGTGATATATAACAACTGATGTGATGGAGAAAAGCAGTGGAAAATACTGACAAAGCCCTGGTCAGCACCATATTAAAAGGAGTGCTCCTTTTATTATTTCAGACATGGAAAAAAGTAGTAAAGCAGACTCAAATATAGAAATGATAGTATTATACAAGTCAGGATGTAAGTAAAGTAAGTGGCAATGTAACATAGCATTAAAAATATAGGTCAGAGTTCTCAGGAGACTGTTGCACTGCTGCTTTATAGAGATTCACCATATTACATAGTTATTATGGTGTTGCACCTAATATATGGGTGCCTTACTTCCAGGGGAATCTTTCTTGCTCCACATGTCCTTACATAGTGCAATACATTTGTGTCAGAACCGCATGTAATTTCAATAAAGTTTGCCATGTCATGGAGTAATTCCTGTTCTGAAAAGCCACCCAAATTCTTCCCCCCTTTCTCAGCAATGTTAGGACATGGTGCTAGGGAGAGTGCAGGTGCATGCTCCATTACAGTGAATGTCCGGCAACTTTCTGAATGTTTCATTATGTTATGATGGTCAGTTTGTGGTGAAACGTGTGGGCACTTTTCCACTAAGAAGGCTCTTGTTACTGGAAATGTGCCCACACATTTCACCACAAACTGGCCATTATTATATAAAGAAACATTCGGAAAGCTGCCGGACATTCACTATAATGGAACACGCACCCATGCACTCCCTGGCATCAAGTCCTAAAAGGGGGGCAGAATTTGTGTGGCTTTTCAGAACTGGAATTCCTCTGTGACGTGACACACTTTAATGATATTATGGGTAGTTTTGACAGAAATGTATTGCACTATGTAAGGACATGTGGAGCAAGAGAGATTCCCCTGGAAGTAAGGCACCCATATATCGGGTGCAATGCTGTAAGTTGGGAAATCTCTTTCATGTGTATTTCACAAACAAAATAGTTATAGAGCCTCAGTAATGTTTGTTTTGTGTCGGGACTCATGAATCGGGTTTGAAGTGTTTCACAAACAGCATGAAGACAGAGCAATGCAAGTATCTTGTGCTAAACTGCATGTGTGCCGTCAGTGTTCTTTCCTGTGTGTGCATTCATTGTCCAGGTTCATGCAAACATATATATGGTAAGACTTGTTGCAGTAACAAGAATAAAGATAATAAAGAATACCTGATGTATATTTTATTGGTACCATCAGCTTCAGTGGACTAAGTGATATGATATTTTTTCAGAGGTATCGGGTCACAGTGCACATCAGTCACTCACAGTGCACACATAACTTTGCAGAGATCATGGCACAAAAACACATGCTCTCCTAAAAGTTATGTGTGCAGTATGTGACTAAGGTGCACTCTGGCCAGACACCTCTGAAAAAGTATCGTATCACTTAGTCCACTGATGATGATGGTGGTGACAATAAAATATACATTATTCTGCTCGCTATTCTTTATACCATAAACACTGCAACAAGTCAGCAACAGCAATATATGTTTGCAACATGGTTCACAATGTCTGATGTCACACACACACACACACACATACACACAGGAAACAACACTGACTGCACACATGCAATTTAGCACATCATACTTGCACTGCTCACATCAGCTTGTCCACAAGCACTCCACAACAGAAAGTCAACATTACTGAGGCACTGCAACAACAGAAGGGCAATAGTCTATTATTAAACAAAAAAACACACAAAAACAGCACAGCACAGTAGTGGAGGGGGGGCAGAAAAAATCCTTTAATGGGGGATTCCATGGTGTTCCAGCAGTAGGTGGAGCATCGTGAGTATCTACAGCTGCTGTTGCTAGATTTGATCCACCTGCTGCTGCACAGCACCCACCCTCTCATTGCTTTTCTCAAGGGCTACCCACACCAGTGCAATGTCTGCCTGGATTGTAGGCACTGTGGCAGGGTCCCCTGTAGCAGGAAAGCCAGGTAGTGGTGGTGGTGGTGGTGGTGATGGTGGAGCAGCTGCTGCAGTTGCCCTTCTCCTGCTGCAGCAGCAAGGCACAACAACCCGAGCACCCTCTGCCATAGCCACAGAATGGCCAGCAGGTGGAAGCCTGTCCCCTTCGGTGGCAGCCTGCCACTCCACCTTGTGGTGGTTTACCATGTGTGTGCACTGGCCATCGGTACCTAAATGTGTGCCATGGGGGCCACGGCACACCAGCACACCACACAGATGGCAATCCACAATGGTGTTGTCTCCTCCCACACAGTTAAAGAACTGCCACACTGTGGAGCTACAGGGGGGACCAGATATACTGCTGAAAGCACCTTCATTTATCTGGGGCTCCACCTGTGGCTGTGGAAGTGATGGAGGGGGTGCTGCTGGAGCCCCTGCAGCTGCTACTGGTGGTGGTGGTGGTAGTGGCGGACTAGGTGGATGTGCCACCACTGGTGGCACTGGTGCAGCTGCTGCTGCTGCTTCCACTTGGGGAGACATGACACCCAAGAGTCGGGAGCAGTCCAATAGCACCCAACTGCCCCCACGTATGTGCACTCCTCTCCTCTGCCAATGCCCATGGGCCACAGACCTTCCTCATCCCGGGTCCATCGTGCACAAATCCCCAACTCTGACCGATGTCTCAATACTTCGACCTTCACCTGCACTCACAGTCTCACACTCACACATGCACACACACAAAATAAAACTTATGAAAAAAATTCAGTAGCAAAAAAATGAAAAACACAGTACAACAGAAATCAAGATGTAGCATTTAAAAAAGCAGTTTTTTGTGTTCGAAATCACAAGATGAAACTAGAACACAAACTCTCCTCTCTCTACACCAAAAAGGCTTCCTTCTTCTACAACTGCAAAGGAGAAAATGAAAGTAACTGCTTTTCTGACTCACTTCCTTCCTGCCTGGCTAAAGCACGTGACTTACAGTACTGTAAGCCATGTGATGTGTGGGGGGCTGCCTGCATTGTTGTCACTTCTCCTTACTTCACATTAAGGCAGAATGACAATGCAAAGTCATAATGAGAAGGCGAGGTGAGCACTTTACAGTGGCCACTTAGCGTAGCATTCCACCAACACAAAGTGGCCACTTCACGCCCACTTCACCGGCAGATTTTAAATTTGCTACATCTCTACTCATGAGATATCAAATGACCAATACCCTCTTATGAAAATAAAAATCATATCTTAAATTAGTGTGTGTCATACCATACAAAGAACTGTGTTAATGCACTAGTTAGTGTTCAATTTAAAACAACTAAAGTAAGGAAATGTGACATTAGGGTTTCTAACCCTGTGGCTCTGCACTTCCATGCCAAGTGAGAAGTCCATCTAGCTGCAGAAGTACAGGGCTCTCAATGACCTGCACTTCCATGTAGCTACAGATGCAGACACACAGGGCCTAGGCCCTGTGCCAAGCGAGGAGTTCATTTGACTACAGAAGAGGTGCTGCACTTCTGTGCAGCTGCAGGTGCAAATGTGGAGTTTATCAGGCTGTGGATGCACAAACAATATATCAACATTCACTCATAACGTTGTCATTTTACAATATTTTACAACAGATTTTCAACATAGCCTTCTAATGACCCCACCTTATGTACCCAGTAGGTGAAAATTTTCAAATCCCCATCAAAACATCATTTCACGCCACATGTGCGAAATCACATTTTGGCCAGGATTTGAAATATGACATCTGTCATCAAAAATGGAGAAGAACTTCACACACCACTTGTTCCAGCAAAAGAGTCATTCAAGCAAGGATTTTTCTTTTAATCCATTTATTTTCATTTCCCACAAATGAGAAGAACAAAACGGCACTAAAAAGCAGGAGATCCAGCAGCAATGAACGCAAAGTGTTCCTTGATCTTATGTTTTGCACCACCCATCTTGGGGCATCATCAGAGGTTACCTGCAACAGTCACAGTCTGACTTTTAAATAGCCAGTATGATGGAAGGTCTGATACCTTTTATTGGACCAACAAGTGTCTTGTACAAAGATGGAATTATATACAAACTGTCGGGGCCTCACAGGTCCCTTCTTCAGGTGAATAGCACAGCTTAGCAACATAAGCAGTATATATATCTACTGTGGATCAATTTAAAAAAAATAGCAGGAAGTGAAGTAGGAAAGTGATAAAAGGGGACTAGAGATAAAAAGTCTATATAAGATGCAAAGTAGAAAAATGTTGAGTGAGAAGAAATGGGGGGAACTGGTCAGTAGGAGATGAAAGGAAGCTTGAAAGGGAAAACTGACTAGACAAGAACACAGATGAGAAAGATCTGAGATCAGAGGTTGGCTGTAAGGGTAGAATAGACAGGAGATGCCTAAGAAATACACAGAAGTCAAGACGTTAGAAGAAACAAAAGAACAAAATGCCCAGATAAACAGAGTGTGAGGGAGTATAAACAGTAGTTGTGAAAACAATCAAGGAGTGGACAGGACTGAGCTGAAGAGTTTTTAGGAGAGGCAGGAAGGAAGAAAAGTACAGGTAAAAAAAAGCTAATTAGGCAGGAACTCAGAAAAAAAAACAATAAGAGAAATACAGAACCAAAGTATGATAAATAATGTCATGATTTAGCCCACAATAAAAAAAATTGCAGTTTACCATAGTGTGTCATGAATCCAGTGTCCTGATTCAGTCTAGAAATGTTTGATTTAAATTGTTTAATATATTTCAATTCTCATGTCCTTCTGTCCTGTGTGTTTTTGAAGTTGCCTTTTAGTATCAAGACAGATAAATCCAGGAGAGAGTGATCTGTTTGTGAAAAATGGTTTCCTACTGGAGTGCTGATAACCTGGTTTACTATTGTGTGATGGTGGTGATTCATCCTGGTTTCCAGTGGTTTGCTATTTTCCCCAAAATAGCATCCATTTGTACACTTCTTGCACTGAATTAGGCAAACAAAATTGTTGGACTGACATGTGTAGGATCCATTAAAGTGTATTATGTTTTGCTGGCTTGTCTTGATGGTGGCCTGTGTGCATATATGGGTGCAGGTCTTACATCTTGCCATGTTGCATGGTGTTGTCCCTCTTGTTTCTTGGTTATTATGGTCTGCTGAGAGTTTATGAATTATTATGTTTGAGAGGCTAGGGAGTTGCTTATAGGCAATGACAGGTGATTCAGGGAAGATGTCCTTCAGTGTTTCATCTTCTCTCAGCATGGATTGCAGTTTTTTAATAATTTGCTGAAGGGGTTTTAGTATGGGGCTAAAAGTGACCACTAGGAGTGTGCAGTCAGTTTCAGGTTTTTGCCTGTATTATAACAGATTGTCTCATGGTATCATTATAGCATGTTCAAATCCTCTGTCAATTTGTATTGGAGAGTGGCCCCAATGAATTAGGGAATTGTGAAGTGTGGAGAGCTGTCTGTCTCTTGTTCTCTCATCAGAGCAGATTCGGGGGTATCGAATTGCCTAACTCTAGATTACAGATATTTTTGTATGTTTTGGGTGGAAGCTGGAATTATGCAGGTAGCAGTGTCTGCCAATGGGGTTTCTGTAAACAGCAGTTTGTATATGTCCATTTTTAGTGATACTGAATGTGATGTCAAGAAAAGGTATGCTGGTGGTGGAGTAAACAATAGTGAAATTTACAGTGATAAACGTTGTTAAAATCGTAATTTAATTTTTTTTGAGAGAGTCTTCACCTTCTGTCCAAATCATGAATATGTCATCACTATATCAGAGGTAGACAGATGATTTAGAAGGGTGGTGTTTAAAAAAAATCCTCCTCTAAACAGGCAATAAAGAAATTGGCATATTGTGGTGCCATTTTAGTGCCCACAGCCTTCCCCATGTTCTGTAAAATGTACTTGCCATTAAAGGTGAAGCTGTGTGTCAAAATTATTTTTTTAGGGTGCTGATGGGGGTTTCTGGAATGTCTGCTGTGGATATGTTTTCCTTAAAAAAATTTCTGACATGCTGCTATGCCTTCTTCGTGTGGGATATTAGTGTAAAGGGCAGTGACATCCATTGTGACTAGGACAGTGTTCAGAGGCAGTGGTCCAATTTTTTCACTTTCCTGAGGAAATCTGTGATGTCCTGAATAAAACTGCTAATAGCTCTTACTAGTGGTTTTAAAAGGGATTCAATGAGTCCTGAAATGTTTTCAGTGACTGTGCAAATGCCAGAAATGATGGATCATCCTGGATTCCTTGGTTTGTGTATATTGGGTAGTGTATAGAATGTCTCTAGAGTAGGTTTGTTTGGAATTAATATTTTTAACTGTTCTTGGATGGTGTTTGGTAGTGACATGATGATTTTTTTGAGTTCTTCTATGTATTGTATAGTAGGATCTTCAGTGAGTTCTCTATAATAAGCTGTATCTGACAGTTATCTGTGTGCTTTTTTAATGTAATCTGTGTTCATCACAACCACAGCTCCACCCTTGTCAGCTTATTTTACTACAATGTTACAGCTGTTTTTCAGAGTGTGTATTGCCTTCTTTTCTAGTGGTATGCTATTATACAGGAGTTTCTGCTGCTTGCTAAAGATTTTGCAGTTTAGTCTTCCACGGAAGCTGTCAATTTAGCATCCAACTTGGGGTTGTGTCCACTCCGATTGGTCCAGTCTGTTGTTTTCTTTGTGCTGTCGTAATGTGTTGTTTGTGTGTTGTTTTTATCAAAGAAATATTCTTTTAGACAAAGCAGTCTAAGCAATTCTTCTATCTTGCCACAGAATCTAATGTTATCAAATTCTTATGTGGGGCAGAAAGTTAAGCCACTGGATAATACATATGTTTCAGCCTGTGTAAGTTCTTTATTAGATAGGTTGATTACTGGTAGCTGTTGCAGTGTATTATCTTGTTCCATAAGGTTAGTGCTGTGGTTTACTTCCCCTGGATGAGTCAAGATGTTGTTGTGGCTGCTACCTGGTATTTCTCTGAGTTTCCTCCTCTTCTATGATAGGGCTGCCTGGAGAGCTTTTTGGAAATTGTTTGGAGATCACAGCTAAATCCTGGTACTACGTTGTTGTTGTTTCCTTGAAGGGTGTGTGAAAGTACAGAAAATGTATTTTTAAGTTAAGCTTTTCTAGTGTATAGCTAATGAATAAGGTGATTCCTGATTTTCTCAGATGTCCTATGACATAGTTGTTCTGCATACCATGAATTGTATGTAGTTTGCAGTGGGTTGTAGATCTGAAGTCCTGTAGGTATAATGTTCTGTTTTTTTATGCAGTTAGGAAGTAGATGTCACTGTCAAATTTGGCTTCCTTTTTCTTCATGTTGCAGAGTTGCCATTTCAGATGGCTAATTGCGGTATCTTCCATAATTTTGTAAAAAGAGATTCCAGCTGTATTGGTCCTTGGAAAACAGGAAATGATGGAAGGTTTGATACCCTTAATTGGACCAACAATTGTCTTGTACAAAGATGGAATTATACACAAGTTTTCAGGGCCTCACAGGTCCCTTCTTCAGATGAATAACACAACTGAGCAACATTAGCAATATATATATATATATATATATATATATATATATATATATATATTGGAGCAATTTAAAAAATAGCAGGAAGTGAAGTAGGAAAGTGATAAAAAGGGACTAGAGATAAGTCTATATAAGATGCAAAGTAGAAAAATGATGAATGAGAAAAAATGGGGGGACTGGTCAGAAGGAGATGAAAGGAAGCTTGAAAGAGAAAACAAAGGATCAGACAGGAACACAGATAAGAACGATGTGAAATCAGAGGTTGGCTGTAAGGATGAAATAGATAGAAGATGCCTAAGAAATGTGTAAAAGTCAAGACAATAGAAGAAACAAAGGAACAAAGGCCCAGATAAACAGAGTGTGAGGGAGTAGGTGTGAAAACAATCAGGGAGTGGGCAGGGCTGATCTGAAGAGTCTGTAGAAGAGGCAGGGAGGAAATAAAGTACAGGTTGAAAAAAAGCAGGTTAGTGAGGAACTCAAAAAAAAACAATAACAAGAAATACAGAACCAAAGTATGATAAATAATGTCATGATTTAGTCCACAATAAAAAGAAAATTACAGTTTACCATAGTGTGTCATGAAGTCAATGTCCCAATTCAGTCTAGAAATGTTAGATTTAAATAGTTTAATATATTTCAATTCCCATGTCCTTCAGTCCTATGTGTTTTTGAAGTTGCCTCTTATTATCAAGACAGATAAATCCAGGAGAGAGAGAGAGTGATCTGTTTGTGAAAAATGGCTTCCTACTGGAGTGCTGATAACCTGGTTTACTGTTGTGTGATGGTGGTGATTCATCCTGGTTTTCAGTGGTTTACTAGCTTCCCAAATATAACAAGAGGCAACTTCAAAAACACACAGGACAGAGGGAGGTCATGTGATGGCTGCCTGAATGGTTGCAGATTTCTCTTCTCCCTCTCCACGAGTTAATTTAAGAAGTTTGTAAGTCAAAATTGAGTGAGATTTAAAAAAAAAGCTGGCTTATTCGATATTTAAGAAGCCACAAGGAGTGTCGCGGCAACAAGCTATCTCCAAAATGGATCAGGAAATGCAAGATACTCCCCCTCGCCATACACCACCTACCACACTGATGCGGGACAAAGCGGCTAAGTTCTCTAAGGCAGCCCTAGCAGGGGCAGTGGAGGAAACTAATTCCCAGGCCGCGCTTACTGAGGGGAAGTTTTGGGAAGGCATTGCTCCCCTGAAAGAGTCACTGGAATCTTTAGCAGTGTCAATACAGAGCATTACTTCTTCTCCGGCTGTGTTAACCCAACGCACAATGGATAACGAAGTGAGAATTTCTTCTCTCGATGACTGGAGAGAGAGAATCGAACTTGAAATGTCACAAATGCGTCATCAAATTAAAACAATTGAAAACAAGGTGGAAGATTTAGAAGGGAGATCGAGAAGAAATAATCTGATAGTATTGGGGTGCTACCCAAAGGGGAAGAGGGTATGTCACCAGTGTTGTTTGTTTAGAAGCTGGGTAACAAGCTGACAGGCCCATCTCCTAATGTAGGGTGAAACAGAAAAGGTACTTAGAGTTATTCATTACTATTTAATGCGCAGACATTTAGGAAGAAACCCCAACTATGGCATGCAAAACTAGTTGAGGTTTTCTTCCTACTGCTGGGCGGCCGTGTGATTTACATGCACTTATTAAATTTAATGAAAAAGTATACATTGATTTTTTGCAAGGTGGCACGCGTGTGTGGAGCTGAGGATTTTGAATCTTGCCATCTCTTAATTTCCCAGAGTATGTGATCGAGCGGGCCTACCAATCGCTAAGACCGACTCCCTCAGTAGGAGCTCCTCCACGCCCTCTAATCTTCAGGCTTCTCAACTTCAGAGATAAGCAGCATATTTTAAGCAAAACTCGGGACATTAGAGAATTGCTCTGGGAGGATAAGAGAATAAGGATCACACAAGATCTCCCAAAATCAGTGAGGCAAAAGCAGAAAGAGTTCCACTCTGTTGTGGTTAAACTTATTGCTGCTGCAATTCATTTTAAAATGTGATACCCAGCCACATTGCAAGTTTACCATAATGAAGAATGGCATAGTTTCGAGTCGTACCTTCAGGCGGAAGAAAAGTTGAAGAAACTGTATCCAGATTTATTTAAATGATGCAGCTTATTAATGTATAGCTGGATATTGTAAACATTTCAGAATGACATAGGGTGAAAGTAGTTAGTATGGGGGAGAGTATTGCAGTGTATCTCTGAGTGCACACTCTCCTGCAGTGCTTTACAGGTACCAAATTGGAGTGGGCTAGGTCAATTCATTAATTTTTGGTATGCATTGTAGCTGTTGCATAATTATAGGGGGCTAATAATCTCATACTATCAAAATGTCCAGTAACTTATTGTAACCCAATAATGTTCTTTCTTCCTTCTATAGCCCCAAGTTAACTAAGATTCTGGAAGCACTACTGGGGCAAGGTAGACTTAGACTCTGTGTTTTATTGGTTAGTCGCATTGCTCTTATATAAGGTGTCTAAGGTAATGGATAGTTCCAATCAGCATTTCCCTTTCATTTGATCAGGGCTATTTGCGGTATTTCCAGAGGGAGACTGAACAAATTACTGGCTGAATGCAACTAAATACTGAGTGTTTTGATGCGTTAAATAATTTAATGTTTGAGCAATCTAATCTAGGTAGGGGAAGGACCATAATTTCTACTTAGGCTTAAGTTAAGTATGGGGTAAATGAGAGATGTCTGAAACTTTCGTAGTCAGTTAGATAATGTGGGGTGGGGGAAGGGGGTTTCTGGGTATGTTTAAGGGAAGGATACATCACAACCCGAAACTGAATATTGTTCTGGTGACAAAACCGGAACATAAAAGAAGGAAAGTTTTATTTTTTTTTTGTGTATGTTGTTAATCTTGGGGGTTAAAGGGTTAAATATGATAGTTTTGGGTTTTGTTATTTTGTACGGGGGTGTTTTGGGAGGATAAGATACCTAATCAAGGGGCCAAAACGCTAATGTTATCTAGAACAATTTGGAGTATGTGATCTAGATATGTATGAGGGTATGAAGTGTATTACATGGAACATCAAGGGACTGTGTTCCCCAACTATGAGACACCAGATCTTAACTCATTTACAGGCATTGCAATGTCAGATTGCTTTTCTCCAGGAGACCCATCTTTTAGCATCAGAGAGCCTTCTGCTTAGACGTCTATGGGTTGGATACAGCTACGCAGGGGGGAACTCCACTAGTCAAAGAGGAGTGGCTATTCTCCTTCAAAGGGGCCTTAATTTTCAGTTAAATAAAGTAATTGCAGACCCAGAGGGTTGATACCTTTTTTTGCATGGAGTCTTGGACCAAATAGAAATGACCCTAGGGTATATATATGGGCAGAATACTCCATCTCCCAATTTTTTTGTGGGGCTAGTGAATGTGATATCCGAATTTGCACAGTTTCCCATGATTTTTGCAGGAGATTGGAATGTTGCCATAACTTCTAACTTGGATAAATTGAATGGTAGGATTGGGAGCTTATCCGCAGTTCAATTAGCTCTTCATGAGTTTATATCCTTGGGAGGTTTATGTGACCCCAGGAGAACTTTCCACCCGAATACTCAGAAGTACATGTTTTATTCCCCAGTACATAAATCCCTGTCTAGGATAGACTATTTTTTAGTTGGCACTGAAATACTGAGTAATATTACAAGCACTGGCATAGCCTCTAGGGTACTATCAGATCATTCACCAGTATGGATAACATATATTCCCAAGCCAAATTCTAAGCATGATACAATTTGGAAGTTAAATACACAACTTCTTAAAGATCCATGGGTCTTAGAGAAACTGCAAACCCTAATTAAAAATATTTGGAAGTCAAATCTTGGGTCCATCTCTAATGTGGACAAAGTATGGAGGGCCCTAAAATGTGCTCTCCATGGGGATTGCATTTGGATTGCCTCGACCCGTAAGAAAAAACAGGAAGCTTTGCTGATGTCCCTTTTAGGGCAGATAGAGAAGCTGGAGGACACTTTAGTTTGGGAACCCTCTGATCCAGGGCAAATTGAGCTTACCAAAATGAAGCATCAGTATGCTGATTTACTGAGGGAGAAATCCGGGTATGCTCTACTTAAGACCAGGGCAAGGTATATAGATCAAGGGAACAAGGCTGGTCATTTGCTGGCTATGCGGCTCAAAGAACAAGAAGCCTCCCTATGGGTCAAAGCTATTAGTTCACAATTGGACAGCCCTTTGAAATACTCTCCAGAAGAGGTGGTTCAAGAGTTTGACAGATTTTATTCTCAACTATATTCCCCTCCCTTGAACCCCCCATCAAATAGATAAACTAAAGATTATCTGGATAGAGTACCACTCCCACACGTATCCCAGGTTCATCAAACCTTTCTGACATGGCCCATCTCGCAATCTGAAATTTTATTGGCTATTCAAGCACTAAAGTCGGACAAGTCACTGGGGCCTGATGGCTTTCCAGCTAATTTATATAAGGCTTTAGTGAATGACTTAGCCCCCATTCTTGCTCAGGTCTTCTCTTATCTTTGTGATAAGGGCATATCGGACTTCTCATTATTACAGACCCTCATTGTGGTATTACCTAAGCCCAACAGACCCCCTGATAAAGTGACTAATTACCGGCCTATATCACTAATGAATTGTGATATTAAAATTCTAGGAAAAGTACTGGCGACCAAAGTAATGCAGGTATGGGAGAACTTATAGGGCCTGAACAGGTAGGATTCATGAGGGGGAGATCCTCTCTGGATCATTTAAGAAAACTAGAGCATATTTTCTCTGTATCCAGGGAATCTCGAGATCCAATGATCCTGGTATCCCTGGATGCGGAGAAAGCCTTTGATAGGGTATATTGGGAATTTCTTTTTATAACCATGGAGAAATTTGTCTTTCCCAATAAATTTATTAACTTGGTTAAAATTTTATACACTAGTCCAAGCGCAAAGGTTTACTGTAATGGGGTATTGTCACAAGGTTTCTATTTACATTCCGGGACTCATCAAGGCTGCCCGTTATTCCCACACTTGTTTAATATTTACCTTAAGCCCCTAATCAGATCTCTGAATTCAGCACTACAAGTGCATGGAATAGTGCTAGGCCCTCTGGAGGTTAAAGTTTCAGCATATGCTGATGACCTTTTACTCCATATCTCTCACCCAGCTATTTCATTATCAGCTGCCTTACAAATCATCTCCCAATTTGGAAGGATCTCAAATTACAAATTAAACTTGGATAAAACCACTTTAATGCCCTTAAATAATGGTTTAGTTCCAACAGACTATGCACATTTAGGACTAAAGAAGTCAAATAAACTAGTATATTTAGGTATAATCCTTTCACCAAGTGTACTATTGAGGAAGAAGTGGAATTTGGAGAACTTAGTGTCAATTATTGAAAGGGAATTTAATAGATGGAGACTGCTCCTGATGTCAATGCAGGCCAGAATCAGTGTGGTTACAATGAATATTCTTCCCCGCATTTTTTATCCCATACATATGCTCAATCTGTTTATTTCCCTGGCATGGTTTAAAAAACTTCATGGATTAATATCGCATTTCATATGGCAAGGGAAAAGGTCCCATTGTTCCTATGTAAAAATTGGGGCTCCAAAATACTTGGGTGGTCTTAAATTACCAAATTTTTATTTATACTATTTAGCCAGTCATATATCCAAGTATGCTCGATGGACCATAGACCCAGGGGAAGTAAACTCTTCACAGTATACCCCTATTTGGCTGCAGGTAGAAAGATATCTGATTAGAAAAGTGGGACTTTCATTAGAATCTATGTTCTTTATCTCTGTAACTAGATTACCATACCAACTAAAGTCTTCAGTTATAGGAGTCTCGATCAGGATACATGGGCAACTATGTAAGTCCATGAGATATGAGAATACAAAAGATATTTCTCAACCGCTAAATGGGAACTCTAACGTTAAACTTCAAGGTGTACCTATTTGGGATCAAGGAATGTCAGGAAGATATGTTGCAGACAGTTTGCAAGAAGGACGGATAGTCGAAAGTCCTCAACTGTTATCGGTTATGGGACTTCGGAATACCAAAATTTTTAAGATATATCAGATTTGCCATAAGTTATTGGAATGGTTTGGTAACCAAATTTGGGATGTTAATCAAAAGGAATTTCTCTCTCACATGCAAGGTTTTGCCAGATTATCCCACTCGGTGTCAAAATTGGTAAATTTTATATTCCCTTATATATACCCTGCAACCTCTTGAATATCCCAGTATTGGGAGACTATGCTCCCTGGGCTCTCTAGAAAATGGGATGGTATATGGGCAGATTTGCACCGATACTCTGCAAATGATAAATTGCATCTTACTCAGTTTTATATCCTCCACAATATATTTCTAACCCCGAAGCATCTGTTTTAAATAGGCAGACTTTCCTCATCACAGTGTTTGAGATGCTCCTCTGCTGAAGGCTCTCTATTCCATATCCTATGGGAATGCAGTAAAATAATTCCATTATGGGGAATGATCAAAACAAAAATTAATCCCCTATTAGGTTTAGCGGAACTCTTTTCTCCTGAAATATGTATAGTAGGGGATTACTCTTCGATTGCTACCAGGGAGAGAAGGTTCCATATTTCATTAATATCCCTTGTGGTTAAAAAGCTGGTGTTACGTCACTGGCTGGATCAGGAGGAAATCCTGTACTCAGAATGGCTACAAGAAATGTTATATAATTTAAGGATTGAAAAAATAATTGCTACTCTCAGTGATCGACCTAATAGATATGCTGAAAGGTGAGCTAAACTGGAGACATTGCTAACAGTGTAATTGCTTGTCTTGCTAACATCACTAAAGGACTGTATAACTTCTTAATATTAAGGTAGTATGAAGGTTATGTGATTACACTTAGTAGTTAAATGTATACATATAAGACAAGGCCTTCTCATACTGTCCTGGTACTGAATTTGTTTTTACTTGGGATTAGGTATCTTAGGGGAGGGAGAATTATTAAGAAGGGGGGAATGTGGTGAAAGTTATATATATATATATATATATATATATATATGTTTGTTTATATGTTTGCTTGTGCAGATACAAGATGTCTAATTGCACATGTCATGTACAATTTAATCTCTGTGCAAGTGAATATAATAAAACTTACTACATTTAAAAAAAACACACAGGACAGAAGGGCATGGGGATTAAAATATATTAAACAATTTAGATCTAACTTTTCTGGACTGAATCGAAACATTGGATTCATGACACACTATGGTAAACTGTAATACTATTTTTATTGTGAACTAAGTCATGATATTATTTATCATACTTTGGTTCTGTATTTCTCTTGTTATTGTTTTTTTTCTGAGTTCCTGCCTAATTGGCTTTTTTTACCTGTACTTTACTTCCTCCCTGCCTTTTCTACAAACTCTTCAGCTCAGTCCTGTCCACTCCCTGATTGTCTTCACACCTACTATTAATACTATTTCACACTCTGCTTATGTGGGCCTTTGTTCTTTTGTTTCATCTAATGTATTGACTTCCATACATTTCTTAAGCATCTTCTGTCTATTCTACCCTTACAGCCAACCTCTGATCTCAGAATGTTCTTAACTATGTTCCTGGCTGGTCATTTGTTTCCCCTTTCAAGCTTCCTTTCATCTCCTACTGACAAGTCCCACCCCCATTTCTTCTCACTCATCATTTTTCTACTTTGCATTCTATATACACTTGTTATCTCTAGTCCCCTTTTATCACTTTCCTACTTCACTTCCTGTTTTTTTGTTTTAATTGCTCCACAGTAGATATATATACACTGCTTATGTTGCTCAGTTGTGCTATTCACCTGAAGAAGGGACCTTTAAGGCCCAGACAGCTTGTGTATAATTCCATCTTTGTACAAGATACTTGTTGGTCCAATAAAACGTATCAAACCTTCCATCATTTCCTGTTTTTCAAGGACTAATACAGCTGGAATTTCATTTTACAAAATAGCCAGTATGTAATTATTTATGAGCCCTAACTGTTGATTGGTCAAAATTATGTCGTCAGAACTGGTGCATCATATTTACAATCTCAATACATAATTCATTCAGAAATCTACATTTACCAATTTATGCTTATCATATATTTTAAAATAAAAAGTAAGTCAAAGAGAAGACCATTTTTAGTTATACTTTTCAACTTGTCTTCCCATTGCATTACTTGGTTTCATTTGCGCAAGAGCAGAATCATTCTTCAGCCTTTACCTATAGAAAACAAAAACAGCAGCACAGACCACTTGAAAGTGCCACATATAGTCAAAAAACTGAGTAAACAGCAATAGTTATCATATAGTATCTGTTATATTCATGGTACATTAATGGTCGAGTGATCTGGTGGAAGAGGCGGGCAAGTTGGTTTGCACACTTAAAGCAGAAGGTGTGGGGGCAATGAAAAGAAAAGAAAAAGAGAGAGCAATGAACATAATAACTAATGAAAGAGAGGGTAGGGTAGGGAAAAGGCAACATAAATTCATTTCTTCAGAAATGGACAAAATTCAAACTTGCCATTAAGTCCCTGTTTATTCAAATCCCCCATTTTATAAATCTATTCTTGTTCTATTTTGTTAAAGATGTTCTCAATCATTGCTTCTCACATCCTTATTTACTCATTTAATGCCTATGGCCTTAATAATGTGTTCTAATTTATTTTGTATCAACTAGATGTGAGCTGCCATTGCATATTCATCTTTTTAAGTTTGGATAGCTAGCATATGCTAATTAAGTCTAGTTTTAAGCTGTCTTTTGGTTCTGCCAATATAATAACAACCACACAAACATAAGAGGTATATTACCACCTCATTGTCACATGTGATTTGGCCTCTTACTTTCTCCATTGTTCCAGTTTTGGGGTTAACAAAATGAGCACCGTTAGTGACCAAATTGACATTTTACATTTTACCTGCTGACATGACAGCTGTCAGGTTCATGAGGTGGTGTGAAAAAATGGATATGTTGAAAATTTAGGGTCACAATATTGAAAATTACTGAATTTATATGTGAGTGTAGAAACATTTCAGCATATGCCCATGACATTATTGTTTTTTCAATATTGTGACCCCAAATTTTTAACATAGCAATGTTTTGACACCACCTCATGAAGCTGGTAGGTGAAAATTCTCAAATGCTAACCATTAACGTCAATTCATACCACAAGTGTAAAAACTCATTTCAGCCAGGATTTAAAAAATGGTAGCTGCCACATTCATGATGCGGTGTGAAAAAATTGTTATGTTGAAATTTTTGGGTCAAAATATTGAAAAGTATTGGAGTTATGAGCGTGTGTTGAAATACTTCAATGTACACTCATAACATTTTTTTATACCTTTTCATCTCCTGAACAAGGGCAGAGAAAATGACCACAAAATCATCTTTCATGGCAGAGTATAATAATTTCATTGCCCTTATTCATGAGACAGGGACCCAAAAAGGCCATATTGAAAATTTGGTATAAAAAGGTTCAAAAATGACAAAGTTATGAATAAAAGATCAAACCCAAATTGAAAAACATTAAACCATCCTTAACCTTATTTTCTCATATTATAGTCACTGGTTCCAGCAGCAAGACATGTCTTCAATTGGAGAGTGGATCTATAAAGTGGGAAATGTTCAGGTGAGTGAGGGTGTATGGTGGGGTTTGGGGTTGGGTGTGCTGAGTGGGGGGCCTGGGTTGGGTATTTGGGGGAGCTGGTGGGGATCAGATTGCTGATGGACTATTTTCTTTTTTTTTCAGCTTACAAAAAAAAATCATGGGACATTTTTCTTTACTGTAGGGGAACAGAAGCTGACACCAGGGACTTGGTACTGGGCACCACAGTGTTGGGATGATCTTCAGCAGCACTGGGGGTGGTACCCTGATGCCACCATCTATATTAAATGAAGGGGGGCAGGCAACATATATGTGCTGATGTGAGGTTAGTCATCTTCTATGGGGCTGCACTTAGAGCATCATTTATGGGTAGCCAGGGGTTGCAGTTGAGATCTCTATCATTTCTTTGCAACCCCTATTATGTCCCTTGTAACTACTAGAAACCCCTAAAACATGGTATCCCTAGGAAAGAAGGAAACTGTATTTATATAGTGCTCCTTCCCGGTGGCTCAGAGCACTTTACAAACCAATAAAATTGCAAGTATAAAACAGCAACGGAGTAAATTAAAACAATATAAGAATTGGTACAATAGATACATTTGAAGTAGAAGTTAGCACAGCACATCAAGTTAATAAGTGGCAGGGAACACATAATAATGAAAAAATTCAGACTAAATTAATTAAAAGCTTGCTGAAAGAGGATCATTTCAAGGTCCATTTTGAAGGCCTCCACCCAGGGATCCTTCTGAAGATGGCGAGGAAGAGAATTCCACAAAGCTGGTGCAGTAACCAAGAATGCCCTGTCCCTGGATTGCCACAGCCTAGCTCTGGGAATCACAAGGAGGCCACCCTCAGAGGAGTGCAGACACCAAGATAGGTGATGGGGGATCAGCAGGTCTTGCAAGTAGGCTGGACCCT
This sequence comes from Neoceratodus forsteri, assembly GCA_016271365.2. NCBI lineage: Eukaryota > Metazoa > Chordata > Ceratodontiformes > Ceratodontidae > Neoceratodus > Neoceratodus forsteri. The sequence continues at coordinate 781,085,732 of CM057458.1, read as the reverse complement.
CCCCATGCAGGGCTTTATAGGTAAGAAGCCCAACCTTGAAGGTAATCCTCCATTTCATTGGCAGCCAGTGCAGCTCATAGAGGACAGATGTAATATGATCAAATTTAGAGGGCCAGTCAGCAAACTTGCCACTGCATTCTGCACTAGCTGCACCTGATGGAGGTTACCTCCAGATAGCCCCAGGTAAAGGGCATTACAGTAATCCAACCTGGACGTGGCAAAGGCATGTATCAGTGTGGGCAGGTCACCAGGTGGTGACAGGATTCAAATTGGAGCAATGTTCCTCAGATGGAAAAAGTCAGTTTTGATGATGGCTGACACCTGCACTTCAAAAGTCAAACCATCATCTAGGATGACAGCCAGATCCTTCACCTAATTGGAGGGAGTGAGAGGAACACCACTAAGTATTAATCAAGGGGTAATCGCATCACCACCTCTATTACCAAAGTGGCCTTGTTCCATAACTAGTACCTCCGTCTTATTCAGGTTGAGACAAAGACAATTTTGTGTCATCCAAGCCTGTCCCTCCTCAGCCTGGCAGCTGTTTACCACTGAGTCTGCCATCTGGTTACCAGGGGCACAGTACAGATATAGCTGGGTATTATCAGCATAACAATGAAAACCCAGTCCATATTTCCTAATAATGTCTCCCAATGGAAGCATGTACACAGGGAACAACAGAGGTGCCAATACTGACTCCTGCGGAATGCCACAGGAAAGATGCATTAGGTCAGAGGAGGTGAAGCCCATTATTGCCCTCCATATCCTGTCCATGAGGAAAGACCAAAACCAGCTGATGACTGTACTGGTTAGTCCAACCCTGTCCCACAGATGGTCCAAAAGCACCCCATGGTCAATGGTGTCAAATGCATGCTGCTGAGAGATTGAGGAGGACCAGCATCCTCCTGAGGATGCCCGAAAGCATGAATCACCCATTAGAAATTGTTATCTAATTTCAAAATAAGAAAGACCTAACATTCTTTTACTACCATTTATAAAATGGGTTCCAAAATGCGGTGTCAGTTTCCCTAGCATTTATTAATATAAAATATGGTGGGTGGAGGAGCTTTTCAACCTCTATGATTCTGGTGAAATTACACTACTGCTTGTCTTCATTTTATTACAGTGAACTTTTGTTTTTGACTGTATAGCTTTTTAGCAATGCCATCAAGACTATTGGTACAATCAGTCTGTCCAGTTATTTAATAAAGTGATAAGCATGTGCCATTTCTACTGTAAGGTGTTAGAATCATAGAATTATAGAAATGTGATGACAGAAAAGGACCCTTTAGGCCCATTGAGTCTTCCCCTTACCCCCGTCCCTGCTTGTCCCTCTCATTCAGAGAGCCCCACTTCATCATCTGTTCAATTCTTTGTGTCTGTTCCATGATCTCTTGATCTCCTCCACAGTTTTGACCTCCACCACCTCCTCTGACAGACTGTTCCAGGGCTCCATGACTCTCTCAGTGAAGTAACACCCCCTCACATTGCCCCTAAACCTTCCTGCTTCTAACCTTAGACCTCAGACAAAGAGTGTTACTTCATTAACTTTCTTAATTGGCTACTAGTATTAGTTTTATAGAGAAAACATTTGAAATAAGAATCCTTTTGACACTACATCCTGGGTGGTTGGGACTTCTGTTAACCATTGGTAATACTCTCTGAATAACATGGTTAAAGAAAGATCGCAACCAATCAGAACACAGCATTTTGGAACCCATTTTATAAATGGTAGTAAATGAGTTTTAGGTCTTTCTTATTTTGAAATTAGACAACAATTTCTAACAGGTGATTCACACCTTTGGGCACTCGCAGGGGGATGCTTGTTTCTGAAATTGATTGATAAACATTAATTCAATGATTATAGATCTTTCAAAGTTATTCAGATTAATGTGAAATCATATTGTGTTAATCCAAAACCCAGACCAAAAGCTTATTTTTATTATTTTACTTTTTTACTGTATTTATCACTCCTTGGACCTGGCAGGCAGCTCTGGTCCCCTCTCAGAGGGCTCGTCATCAGAGCCTGGTTGCCGCCTATTCAGCTCTTCTCCAGTAATTCCCCCACATATTCCTCTTGTAGTGGGGCTCGAGGAAGGAGTGCCAGTTCTACCACCTCATGAGCACAATTCAGAAGCTGGGTAAAGCCAGAACAGGGGACACTGGCAGGCCACCCTGGAGCCTGCCAGGTCCATTTTCTGGTTTTCTCCCCACCACCTCCCTCTCGCGACTTGAACATGTGCATGTGGAGGCATGCACATGCCATTTACCCGCAATCCTGTGTCTCTCTGACCCCAGCGCTACACTCTGGCCTCCACTAGGGGGCAGCCAAGGAGCATTGACAATCTTCCCCTCCCCAGGAGGAGAGAGGAAAGCAGTCTATCAGATGCTCAATCCTCTCCCTCCCCTGCTGACCCCCAGCAACCTGAGGTCACCCCGACCTCAAGCTGATGGAGTGGCATGAGGTGTAGTGTCCAGCAACTCAACCCTCAGCACCACGGGGCTGGCAAAATGCTTATTTTTATAAGTAGGAGACTGATCCCCCTTTAATGTTGTTCCTAAAAAAAGAATATGATAATAAAGACAATAGCGTTTCTCAAATAGCCTTGCTTACAACTCTCACCCATGGCCCCACACATAATAAATAAATGTATACAAAAATGTCATTTATTAAATCATCATCATGATATTTACCAATAGTATCTAGTATCTGTTTTCCTTTTCATTTTGCTATTGAGGATGAAACTTTAAAAAATATCTTTAATGCAATATTTTCCAAAACATTCAGCTAGATAGCCTTTGGCTTTGTTTGCCTATTTGTAGAGATAACTGTTTGTAAGTCATGGTACTATGCTTATGAATATAACTTGCCCTGTTCTCAAAGGTTAAAATTTAATAAGTACTGAAAAAACAGAATGCTCAGGGTAAGTGAATCTGATCGAAGGTGTATGTGTTTATCCTATTATAATGTGGAGGCAGTGTGATCTAATGGTTTGAACAGAAATGTGAGAATCACTTAATCCTAGATTTAAACACTGCTTCAGCTAAATATCCACTTAATGCCCTTGGGCACATCACTTCATCTTTCAGTGTTCCAATCTACCCACTGCAGAAATTAATAGATAGAGGACACATGGAAAATGAGATGTTGCATCCCAGCTGGACTATCGCATGTATAAAGGTTGTAAAACATTAAATTGTTAGGTTATTCAGGCTATGTTTCTCATGTGTTGACATACTATATACTCACAATTAATTTTAGAATATTATTCATTGTTGTACAGATTGCCAATTCAGATTTCACGGTGCTGCAGGGAAGGTTCTACAATGCAATATTTTTGGACTTAACCTGCTCACAGGTTAACACTTTCTTTGGAGATGTACCATTGTGAAATTCGGGGCTCTTGAATTATCATAACAAATTTACTGGCTGCATGATGGCTTCATGGTGTAATGCAGTTGGCGTGTTCAACTGCCTAACTTTAAAGGATGCCTTAATGGGAAAGAGTTGATGCAATGGCACCAACATGCAACAAGAGCATGTTATGTAATGATGTAATCACTCTGCACATCAAGTATTCCATATTCAATATTCAATATTCCAGACGTGGACTGGAGCATCCCAGCAGCAGCATCAACTAGGAGCAGATTTATCCTGGACTCCCTTCAGGGTGCCTTCCTCAAGCAACTGGTCATGGAACCAACTCGGCAGAAGGCAATACTGGACCATGTGCTCACAAACAGGGACAGTGTGATGGGGATAAGAGTGGGGGAGCACCTGGGGAACAGTGACCACCAGTCACTGTGGTTTGAAATCACAGAAAGAGCAGAACCAAACCACACAAAAACATCGATCCTGGATTTTAGGGGGCAAACTTTGAGAAAATGGGAGATACTTGAAAGAGGCATTAAGGGAATGGGGCAGGAATCAGGGGTTGAGGAACAGTGGGAAGTATTTAAAATGGGGATTACAAGAGCAACAGAATTATGTATTAAGCAGGTTAGCAAGAGGAAAAGGAAGAGGAGACCATTATGGTTTTCCAAAGAGGTAGCAAAGAAAGTGAAAGCCAAAAGATTGCATTCAGGCAATACAAAAGACACAGGCAGAAGGGATAGGAGAAGTACCAGGAGAACCAAAGGAGGCAGGGAGGTCAGTAAGGGAAGCCAAAGCTCAGACAGAAGAACACATTGCAAAATCAGTTGGTAGAGGGACAAAACCTTTTACAGGTACATAAGTGAAAAAGAAAGGCAAAGGGAGGGAAGTGAGACTGAAGGGGAGGATGGGGGGCTGTGTGGAGGATGACAACAGTAAAGCTGACATATTGAACAGGTATTTCTGCTCAGTCTTTACTGAGGAAGAGGAGGGTAATGGGTCTGAATGGAGTACAAGGGGTGAGAATGGTGCAGAAATGGACACAAGTCCCTTTACACGAAAGGGTCCTGAAGGAACTGGAAGTAATAAGAGTTGATAAGGCTAACAATGGGTCCAGATGGGGTGCACCCAGGGTCCTTAAAGAACTAAGAGAGGTGGTGGCTGAACCTCTTGCTATCCTGTTTAGCCGATCACTAGAAACAGGAGGTACCCAAAGACTGGAGGATAGCAGATGTAGTCCCTTATACAAAAAGTGGGAACAAAGAGGAAGCGGGGAATTACAGACCAGTCAGCCTCACCTCGGTAGTGGGGAAGATCATGGAAGCACTACTGAAGGAGAGATTGGTGGAACATCTGGTTGTCAATGGACTACAGGACCCAAGGCAGCATGGTTTCACCAGGGAAGGCTCATGTCAGACCAACCTCATTGAATTTTTTGACTGGGTGACTAGGGAGGTGGATCAGGGAGGGCAGTGGACATGGCCTATCTGGACTTCACAAGGCCTTTGACACTGTGCCACATAGAAGACTATTGCACAAACTGGGGAATATGGGTGTGGGCAGGACTGTAGTGCGGTGGGTAGGTAACTGGCTGGGCAGCAGGACACAGAGGTGGTGGTAAATGGCTGTCACTCCACAGAGGGAAGAGTGACCAGTGGGGTACCACAGGGATCAGTGCTGGGACCGGTACTATTCAATATCTTCATCAGTGACATTGCGCAGGACCTAGAAGGCAGAATTTCACTGTCCGCTGATGACACAAAGCTCTGTAACAGAGTAGACACACCAGAGGGTGTAGACAGAATGAGAAGGGACCTGCAGAAACTTGAAGAATGGTCAGGGGTTTGGCAGTTGAAATTCAATGCAAGGAAGTGCAAGATAATGCATATGGGGTACAAAAACCCTGGCACAATATATCAGTTGGGGGGTGAGGATATAGCATGCACCAAGCAGGAAAGGGATCTTGGAGTTATCATCTCTGATGACCTCAAGGCAGGGAAACAGTGTGACAAGGCAGCAGGTAAAGCAAATAGGATGCTGGGATGCATAGGCAGGGGCATCACCAGCAGGAAAAGGGAGGTCATAATTCCACTATACAAGACACTAGTGAGGCCGCACCTGGAGTACACTGTGCAGTTCTGGAGACCTTACCTACGTAAGGACATAGACAGGGTAGAGAAGGTTCAGAGGAGGGCAACAAAGATGGTGCATGGATTGCATCACAAGTCCTATGAGGACAGGTTGAAGGCACTGAACATGTACTCCCTGGAGGAGAGGAGGGAGAGAGGGGATATGATAGAGACATACAAGTATCTTACTGGGAGGAACAGGGTGCAGGAATGCACTATTTTTAAGCGAAAAAGATGTTCCAGGACTAGAGGGCATGGGATGAAGTTGGAGGGAGGACGATTCAGAGGAAACATGAGGAAGAATTTCTTCACAGAACGGGTGGTGGACAAGTGGAACACCCTGCCAGAGGAAGTGGTGGGGGCTGAAACAATCACGGGATTTAAGAATGCATGCGATAGACATAAAGGAATTCTGGAGGTCAGGGGTAAGGGGCAACAGACTTCCTGGAAAACATAAACTGAACTTACAAACTTAAATGGGCAGACTGGGTGGGCCATAGGCCCTTATCTGCCGACACTGTCTATGTATGTATCTATGTAAGTATGACATGGCAGATCCCTGTGACCCAACAGCATTGATCAGCTGCTAGGCATCCACACTCTCAGCCCTCCAGATTCCTGCACTCTGTGGAGTCCATACTGTTAGCGGGAAGAGCAGAGATTTTCTTCCAAAGCTTTCAGACTCCAAGGGAGGACCCTACCATAAGTGAGTCCATTGGTTTAAGTTTGCTATAGCCAGGGGATCAATAAATTTGGTGGGGGGGTTGTCAGTATCTGTATATTTTCATAAGCTAAAATGTAAGTCCTCAGAAAGAGCTTTCCCTTGGCAACATGTAAAAGAATAGATGAGATTAAACTAATATGTGACTTAAAGGACTACAACTCCACCTTTAAAACATATATTTTATACCAGTGATTAGGATAAGTACTGACATGATGAATTCCAGTGCTCTCTCTTATTCTTATAGAGCAACAACATATGATTTGGCAATCTATATAAATACAAACAACCTAATAGGACTTATGAGTATTCTAATTCTATTAAAGCTTTACAATAATATCTCCTTGCTATGAGAAACGCCATAAATATTACTATTAATGTGACAAAGAAATTTGGTGATTACCAGGAAACAAAACATAAGAAACATAGGCTAAGGGACCAATCCATGAATGCCCAGCACCCACTACTGAACCCACAGATGGGTAGATATGATAGGCTGTGATGCACAGAGGTGCTGCTTTGCAAATTCAGGGACCTCTGTGCATCCACAACCCTAGCAGCTGACACCCTCTGCATCCATTGCTGCGCTGCACACATGGGTACGAGAGCAGGAAGGATTGGCCAGGCACATAGCTAGAGCAAGCATGTACCCCAGTCTTGTAACAGTTCCTATGGTGCAGATGGCTGGCAGAGGAGGCTAAGGCCATGATTCTTTCTTGGACAGAAACAATGAATATGCACCTCCCTCTGCTCAGCCACAGTAGTGTCCTCGGGGACTGATTGGTCCCCTTTCACTAGCTCCCAGTGCCTCAGAGTCTCCACAGTGAGCTGATGGACAATTTGTGCAGTTCCAGTGGGGATAAAGTCTTCCTTGGAGAACTGTGTATCCTGCCAGCTCCTGCTTCATGCAGAGTCCAAGATCTATTGAAGGGATGTCTCTGACATCTAATTGAATGCCTGGGGTCCAGCACTGCTTTACCTCCCCATCATCTCCTTCTCCTGAGTGAGAATCAGCACTACCAGTGTGAAGTAAGCAGGGGCTATGTGTGCCATCCAGTGCAGGTGAGCATTATCACTCAGAGTGCCACAACCAGGTTACATTCAGTGTGAGCATATCCTGGTCAGTTTTGTGGATTAGGCCCTAACTTTAAATTAGCATGGACCAAGCCACATTAGATCAGAATGGTTTACCCTAAGCACTCTCTCTGTTTTTAGACTTTCATGAATTTTGATCTTCTGAAACAGGGCGATTATGTACTTTGTCCCAGTTTTGAAAGTGTCACAATTTACGACAACAACAATTGGATCTTCTGGAACAGGGCCAATATGTACATTGTACCAGGTTTAAAAGTATCATAATTTACAATGACAACAACAAAAAATTGTTACCTCTTCTATGTGCACACAAAAGCTTCAGACTTCAAAGTAAAATGCTTAGAAAAATAAATTATTACTATATTGAACACACTTACCAAAGTTTAAGTCTGGGGAAAATATTTTTAATTTTTAGTAACATTATAAAAATAAAGGAGGATACTGGATGAGTCTAGTAAATAATAGTGTGGCAGATGTTAATCATAATGTATAAAAAGTGTATTTTTCTGTTCCATTTTCTTTGCTGATAGAATACATAGAAACATATTGTAGATAATATCAACTGAAAAAGACCATCAGTTCATCTAGTCTGCCATTTTATACCCTATGTTGCCATGGTACCATACTATCTAGATGGGGTGTATGCTCTCATTCCCCCCTTACCCTCTGCCTTACTTTTACCCCTCTGAGTAACTATTAATCCCTAAACTTTGTCCCAGCAATACAGTACTTGAAACCACTGATGTTTTTTGTACCCACCACATCAGCCGGTAGGCTGTTCCATGGCTAAATCATCTATAAAGTGAACTTTCTCATCTCCCTCTTGAATCTCCACTTTTCAGCTTCCAGTCATTTCCTTGTGTTTTTGGCTTGCCACTCTTGCAGAATACCTCCTCACAGTTTACATTATTCATTCCTTTCAGGAACTTGATGATCTCTATCATGTTTCCTCTCTCTCTCTCTCTCTTTTCTGAAGAAACCCTGTTATTTGGGAAACATTTTGAATTAATGAAAGCTTGTAGACTACTGTTCTACCAGATCAATGGCCTCCTTTCCATAAGCTCCTTAATCCTTAGGTGTTGCCAAGCTTAGATTGGGAACGTTATTAGAAAGGCAGTCTATGAGGCTGGCCCACTGGAGTTGAGGGTTAAGGAGCTGGACACCTTATCTTCCACCATGGTGGCAATACAGGTTCGGGAACAGAATCAGGGTAATGGGATAGAGGTGTGCAAAGCTGGCCAACTTCATTTTGTGGATAAATTTGTGAATTCTCCCAAATTTGTAAATTTAATCTGCTGACTTCACAAATGGTGGATTCGGCCACTTCGCTGGCAATGTGGGGCCTACAGGGAAAGTTTGTAATGTACCATCAGTTGAAGGTCACAATGTACTGAAATGGGCTCCATGTCATGCAGAGGCTATGTTCACTGCAGTCTTATGAAGACAGAGCTTGAAAGAAGTATGTTCCTGATCATCTGATCAAAACAAAACCTATAACCATACTTTGACTACAGAGTATCTAGAACCAAATCACTTAGAACAAATATCTAAGAGTGCCTTGTTCAGCTCAGTTTCCATTGTTTGTAACTTTGCAGATTTATTTAATTGAAAGTAATGGTTTTGTTTTCTGTAGTGAAGCAATGCTGCATGGTGGGGGAGGAGACCTGTTTTAGCTAGCTAGCAAGGCAGCCCTGTGAGCACTAGTCTTATTTATTTTCCTCAGTCTTTCTTCTTAATGATCTTTGTCTGTGGTCTGTTATTATTTTATTTCTGTAATACAGTTTTGTGTGTTTAAGTGAATTATTTTTGTCAGTCTATTACTATACTATACTGATTGTAGTTATTTAGTTATTGAAATAACTGTGTAATTTTAATACTTACAGTAACTTGTTCAGAATTAGCTGTCTTGGGCCTACCAGCACAGCAGTAGAGCTACCACTCACAATGCTGATGACAGGGTTTCAGATGCAAGCCTGGGCTGTTGGACGGCCAGCTGTGGGGGGAGATAAAGCATCCAACAGACTGCTTTCCTCCTCTTGAGGGGGGTGCAGAAGCACTAAGCACCAGACTGTCCCCAGATGGAAGTCCGGGGCATAGCAGCCTGAGTGAGCTTGATTGGGGAGGTGTGCAGACATTGAAATTTCATTGCATGCAATGTCTTCTGGGGGTCAATAAAGGGAAATAACCAGACTGCCACAGGATGTCACCCACCATGCTCCACAGGCTCCACACCATTGACCATTTTACTTCTCTGGACCACAGAACTTGAGGTCCAACAGGGGGAAAAGGTGGGTGCCCTCGAAAGGCCCTGCTGTGGGGAGTAAGCCATGGAGGAACATTCAGGGAGAGGTAAGCCCCCAGGAAGACAGGTGACAGGGCTGGTGGTATGGTCGGCTGATGGGTCCAGTCTGGGGGAGACAGAAAAAAAAATACCCATCACATTGTATGTCTTGTTAATCCCCATTTTGTTAAACAAAATGAAAAAAAATACTTCTTTTTGTGGTGTTTTTACTGTAGCTACTGTTAGATCAGTAAATGTTTCTGTTGTGATTAAGATCACACTGCTCAGGTGAGGTGTTGTATTGTCTCTACTGCTGATATTTAGTTTTACTGCAATGTTTAACAATCAAATGACTGGCAATAGATGCTTGACTCATAAAATGAGTGTTGCCTGCAATGTGACCAAGAAAAGAACAGCTTCTGTGGGTCAAATGGAAGTTGCATATAAGAAAACTACCTTTGTAGCAACTTCATCCTGGACCAGTAGTAATAGTTCCAACGGAGTAGTTGACAGAAGTGGTGGTGGCATTAGTGTGGCCAAATGTTGCTCTGCCACATCTGTGGCATCAATGCTGGTGGGTGCTGGGGGAAGGGGAGGAGGAGGAGGCAATGACAAGAGAACCATTTCAAGAAGCTGAAAAATGTCTGGCTGGGAAATAGTGGTTGAGGAAGTTATTGCTGTTGTCCCCATGACTGGCGGTGGTGGTGATGCTGAGCCTGATTTGGATGATAGGCTCCCATTTCTTAATGACAGTGTTGAGACTGACAATGACTCAGAGTTTGAGGTGCAAGATCTGACCGTTGCATGCAAGGATGATCAGAAGGAGAGAGTTGAGAAAGTGAAGAGGAAGAGGAGGACAGATCTTAGTAGGAGAAGATTATCAGCCTGGGTGGGGACGGGGATGATGATTCGGACCTCCATGGGAATCTGAAAAGAAAAGAAAAGTACTGCGCACACCACAATTAGTTCATGGAATTACCAAAACCCCCATATCCTCCAACTATTGTTCCTGTTAAGACTGTTGATCCAATCCGACTGTGTGAGTGATCCTCTGTTGCAGTGCCAAAATCATCCCTAAAAACATCCACTGCCATCCCTTCACAGTCCCAGTACCACTATCATGTAAAATCAAGGGCTACGAAAAACATAGTTTGGGATTTTTAGATATGAAACAGTGGCTATCTACCACCTGTCAAGTGTGAGTTAGCCATGGAAAAAAGGGAAAGACACCTAGGCACTGGTGGCCAACACACACACACACACACACACACACACACACACACACACATGCACACGCACATACACACACACACACACACACACACACACATATACACACACACACCCCTCAAGTACAAGGGAACACATTAGTTCCTCCTGGTCATTTTGCTCCATGGTAACTCTCCCCCAAACTATTAGTTATGGGGTCAGTCGGCTCCCATGTCAATTCATCCCTGGATGATTCTCTCCCACTACACATCATACAACAATTACAGTACAACTTCCACTTCTACAATGCTCCAACACATTTTCTCATTTAGTGGGTGAATTGAGCCCATCTGGAGCTTAGTTTATAATATTTACACTGGAGGTGAGGGGTCTGGGGACAAATTAACATGGGAGCCAAATGACACTGGAGCTAATAGTTGGTGCAAGTTGTCGAAAGTGAAATAACCAGGACGAATTGTGACATAGCCTAAGTCCAGGCACCTAGTACACTGGATTTGGCATGAAAGGGAAGCCAGTGCAGGGGAGCCATCTCCCTTATCATTTTCAGTGTGGAAGGCATCCTAAAGTGGTAGGGAAACAGTCCTGGTGGATGCAGGCTGCAGACTACTACAGAGATGAGAAGGAGTCTGTGGGATTGTCAGCAGTGGCCACAGTAGTAGTGGTAGGTTGAGTACTAGCAGCCAGAAGCACCAATGTACATCAACCCCAGCCCAGAAAACACCCCAAATCACTGCTTTTATTTGAGCAACATCCGTGGGTCCCCCTAAGTCAAATGCTTCTCCAGCAGCCATGCTGCCATGCATAGTCCAGCACTTTGATAGCCCAGTTCCCTGAAAGGTGCAGCCTACACTGCATAGTATGTTTGAACATCACACAAAATACCCAACCAATTATTCTATTGCATGGTAACTGATTGCAGCAGCTGCTGAAATATTGGTAATTGACCTGCTACCAATCTATTTTGTGGAGAATGTCAGATTCAGAAGATTTCTGGCTTTTGCCTGTTTGAATTGACAGATTCCATTGCAAACCTACTTCTCCACCTGCAGCATTCATGAACTTTATGGGACTGATCATGCACAGTAATGCATGTCCTGCTGTATTCAGCATTCCCATACATACGTCTTAGTATGGATTTGTGAACCAGTGGCCAAACAACTAGTAGCTCCTACCTGTCCATTACAGCCCTTTGGACACTAGTGTCTGGGGTAGTTTAGTACAATCCTGATTATCTGAATACCACTTATCCAGAAATCCCTATCAAACAAACCAGATTCTATGTAATGAAAGGGGATAGGATAATTGGTGTTGTACTCTATTACCCTGTATTTCCCATTATCTGCCACCAGGGGATGGTCCACTCTAACCTAACAGCTGCAGGAAAGAGAACCAGGGTAGAGAAACACACAGTCAGACAAAAATCTGAGATTGGACCGAGCTGCAGGTGCCTTTACTACCTCTTGAGATTGAACAAAATGGGGTGATCACGAGACCAATACCAGAGTTCTGCTTCTCTCTCTTGTTAAGGATTCTACATGGTGCCCCTTGGACCGTCTCTTAACACTGCAATATATGAAATAATTTGAATAATGATATCTGGTCCAATGCTAAGAATGCTTTTTGTAATTTACTTTGTAAACTGATGTAGTGTGACTTTATTATTATAAAATGAGCAACTTGTGCTATGGTATGATGTCACTAGGCACTGTGGCTATTTATATGGTGATGCTGCTTTTCCTGTCTCACCCCTGACAAAGGCTGGTTGTAGCTGGTGCACTGAAGCATAGGCAGCAGCCTGATCTGCTAGTTATTTGTAATTGCATTTTCAATTTTGGACTGTGGATATTCACTTAAATAAAGCAATATGGTTATGATCTGACTGAAGTTGTTCTGTTCCTTCAAGTGCTACTATTGCTGAAACTGTTCTCTATTTTGGGGCTGGCCTCTCTCCTCAATAGCACAAATCCTGCAACACTATTGTGGCACCTATCTCTGGAGTGTGGTCAGCTGCCTTCACTACCTGACTTCTATGCCCTATCTCTCTTGCATTCTTGCTTTGGATTCTGCAAGAAAAACACTAAGGGATCCTAGTACGTGTTTCTGGAACTCCTCTCAATGCTCCATCTCCATGTCAGTGTGGTTAATGGGTTAAATCACTCACTCACTTAGTAGCTTTACTCATAGTTTAGGCAGACTCAGAATAACCCTCTCATTCAGTAAAGCTGCTCCTAAGTTTTCAGCAAATTACCTAAGAACTAAACTAAATGGAGAGGGTTGCCAGCTGCACTCACTCACTCACTCACTCACAGAGCAGCTTTACTCATGTTTTGGGGTTCTGGCCAACTCATGATAACCCTGACTCAGCAAAGCAGACTCAGTATGGCACAGTTTAATGTTACTTTACTGAAAAGGAACCCTGATCATCCAAACTCATAATTATCCAGACTGATCTGTTGTCTCCTCGGCAGTGAGCATTGTACTGTATTTGACTGTGGAAGTGGGAAAAATTGTACTAAGCCCAGTTGTGGTAGTAGCATGCCACACTGACAGTGAGGAGTATAAGTGGCTCGCACGTGTCAGAAATTATTAGAACTGCTCCTGACTGAGACTGATAAACGGTTGCATCAACATTCTCTGAAAGCAGGTTTCACTGCATGTGATAACAGCTCAAATGTTGTGAAATGAATCATTGATGGAGGCTATGTCAGGATGCCATGCATGGCACACTGTCTCAATCTAGTAGTGCAGGAGCTTCTATCATATCTTGAGATCAAGTCCCTGTTGACTGCCATCCAACACATCTGTGCCCACTTTGTCTGTTCAAGAAAGGCCTGTGACCATCTCAGGCAGCTGCAGATCCAGAGGAAACTCCTCAGGACCAGATGAAGCTTGAAGTCTTGGCAAAGTGGAACTGAACACCATACATGATTGAGCACTTGTATAAGCAGTACAAAGTCATTTTGGAATATATGCTGCTGTATACAAGCTTTGACAGTGCTAGAGTCTCCATATCTCTGACAACAGATCAGTGGTGGCTAACGGATGACCTGATAATGATCCTAACACCATTTGAATATGCTACCCAGGCAGTGAGTGGGACACTGCTTGTATTAGTTAGGCCATCCCACTTCCATGGGTACTGAGGCAGATGTTGTTGAATGTACAGCAAGTGCTGGAGGCAGGTGGTGATAAGGGAAGCTGTACCTTAATGGAACACATGCTCAAAGTATATGATTGCTCTACCCATATTTCTAGCATTCTGCAGATTGTGGTATTGCTGCCATGCTGGACCCATGCTTTAAATGGGGACTGTTATCAATTCTTGTGGATGGGCATAATCAAGTCCAAAATTTAACAGATCAGCTAATGAGACATGCCCTTGGGGCACAGATGCTGAAGCCACAGTTATGTAAGTAACAACCTGAAAACAATCACAGACTGTGTGTTGCTATCACCTCACATTGCAAGAGTTCTGACAAAACCTGCAAATCAGCTGATAAAAAAACATAAATCCTCTTTTGGATTTTTATCACAAGTGGAAATTGAAGATGTGACTGAAAAGAAGGCGGAGGTGACTGATGAGGCAGCAGGATTATAACAATGACAATATTAGCATACTGTAGTTGAAAGTGAGTTGCTTAGCCTATTTATGGAGTTAAAAAAACAAATAAGGTCTAAGGACCAGATGAGATCCACCTCAGACTTGTAATATAACAGGCTAAGGAGCTATTAGAGTCTTTTAAATGTCTTTTTGAAAGATCTTTAAATGCTGGGGAGGTGATAAAATGCTGGAGGCAGGCTCTAAAGGCACCCATCTATAAACAAATTCTGGCAGAGCCACTACAGCTGCAAGTGCATTAACTTGATAAGGGTGTTCCATGGGCTTAAACATAAACATGAATTGCATTTAGTAAGGCCTATGATACCATTCCACAGATGCCTTGTGAACAAGCTGGGCAGCCTGAGAGTTGGTGACAAGGTGGTAAACTAGGTTAGGAATTGGTTGAATGATAGAAGATAAAAAGTCATGGTATATGGTGCTCAATCTAAGGAAAAGAGTATGACCAGCAGGGTGCCACAGGGATCAGTCCTGGGCCTAGTCCAATTTTATGGGCCCAGTCCTATTTTATGTCTTCACAAACAAAATTGTGGAGGGACTAGAGGGAAGTGTGCCTGTTTGTGAATGACACTAAGATCTGCAACAGGGTGGACACTCCAGGAAGGGTGGAAACAATGAGGAGGGACCTAGAAAAGCTGGAGGAATGGTCTGATGTGTCACAACTGAGATCTGATTCAAAAAAGTGCAAAATCATGCATTTGGGTTGCAGGAACCCAGGGGAGGATTTCAGTGGGGGGGGGGAATGATGGTCACCAGACAGGAAAGGGATTTTGGGGTAATCATATTGGATGACCTAAAGGTGGCTAAACAATGTACCAAGGCTGTGGGAAGAGTCAGTGGGTTCCTGGAGTGCACTGGGGGAGGTATCACCAGAGAAGGTAGGACGGGGTGATGCCACTGTACAGATCACTGGTGATGCCTCATTTGGAATATGGTGTCCAGTTCTGAAGGCCACAATTCCATAATGGAACTTTAAATCACAAATGGGTTAAATGGTTCTATTTTAGATTTGCATCCCTCTCCCCTTCTGCTCCCACTGGTTAGGCTTACTGAACGTAACCTGGAAATATCTTGGCTAGTATGATGATTCACCCGCACAAGCTGCTTCACAGTCCACATCACTGTCTTTTTAAAATGTTAACTTCTTGTTGAAAATAGCCGTTTGCCACAGTAATACATAAGCTAAAGTGATGTCACCTACCAGGAGCTGTAAGACATCCTGTAGCTAACTTGACTTGAGGAAGGGTGAACATGGTCAGGCCCCAATAGCAATTGAGATGCATGTGCAGAAAATAAGTCCAGATGCACTAACTTACCCCCAATCTTGCTTGTCATCATTTTTTCTTATATTCTTTTAATGTAAACTATTGCAAATTATAATATATTGCCCTTTATAATCTGCCAATGAGCAGTACTTGTTTATGGCATTGTGTTACTGGTACCATAGGTTATATATTTAACATCTTAAAATTGATGTCAACATGAATGTAAAATGCTCATGTACCAGCTATTTACTAACATAGAAACATAGAATCTGATGGCAGAAAAGGACCTCCTGGATTACCTAGTCTGCCTGAAGGTCCCTACCTACTGTGGCACCATGGACCATAACTGATCTCCAGCTTTAACACCCCCCCCCATGCTCTAGCCCTGTTACCAAGGTCCCCTTATGTGTATCCCATGCATGTTTGAAACCTGTTGCCATTTTGGTACCCATTACCTCTGCTGGCAGGCTTTTCCAGGTGTCCACCACCCTAGCTGTAAAATGGTATTTCCTCATAGCCCCTCTAAGTCTTCCCCCTTTCTAGCTACATATCATGCCCCCTTGTCCTTGAACATCTCTTTCTCAGCAGAATTGAACCTTCCTATATCTTATTGCTATCTTTCAGGTATTTGCATGCTTCTAGCATATCTCCCCTTTCCCTCCTTTCCTCTAGAGAGTACATATTTAACTCCTTGAGTCTTTCCCCATAGGCAACAGTTCCATCATCTCTTGTCTTGAGTACAAGTTTAAAATTCCTGGCTACACCCCTGCTTACATGCATGATGTATCTTACAGTTGATTTCTTAAGAGCTGGTGCCAAGTGAATTACTCCATACAGGTAAAGGGATACAGCTTCATCCCCAAGAGTTGCAAACTGAGCATGTCACTTTATCAAACATTTAAAATAACATAACTTTAGTTTCATGTTCTTACTATGAGGGAAGCAAGTAAGATCAACCAGCATGGTTAGCAAACAAATGAATAATAATAATAATCTTTACTTATAGTGCGCCTTTCAAAAATCAAGGCGCAGTACATATTTAAAATAAAATCATAATGAAACATCATAAAAAAATCACTAAAATCAATAGCATCAGTCCATGTCGGCACCATCCCCATATGCCTTATTCCATGGGAATGACTTCAGTGCTAGTTTAAAACCACCCACAGTCATGCACTCTCTAATCCAATGGGGTAGAGAATTCCAGAGGGTCAGTGCCACGAACATAAAACTTGGGTGCCAGAAGATTTTAAAGCTACCCTCGGAATCTCCAGCAACCCCTCATTGGCCAGGCGGAGTGGTCACTCCAGAGGTAAGGAACCAGAATCTCTTTCAGGTAGTCAGGACCCAAACTGTGTAGGGCTTTGTAAGTCAGTAAACTGACTTTAAAAGGTGATCCGCCACTGAACCGGCAGCCAGTGCAGTTCCCGCAGCGCTGGTGTAATGTGGGAAGAACGAGGAATCCCCATTAACAGCTGGGCTGCTGAGTTCTGCACCAGTTGCAAGCGGCGGATATCAACACCTGGAAGCCCAAAGTAAAGGGAGTTGCAATAATCCAAACGTGAGGTCACAAAGGCGTGGATCAGTGTAGGCAAGTCCCCAGATGGAACAAGGTGCTTGATCCTGGTGATGTTCCTCAGATGGTAAAAGGATAACTTAACAACAGCCGACACTTGAGCACATAATATCAGCCGATCATCAAGAATCACCCCTAGGTCACGCACCTGTTCAGAGATAGGGAGCTCAACATCCCCCAGGAATAAACCTGTGGGATGATTTGCTCCCCACCCCCCCTATCCGGTGACCAGGATCCACGAACATCACCTCCATCTTCCCAGAATTCAACTTCAGCCAGCTGGACCTCATCCAATCTTGGATCTCACCAAGGCAGTTATTAAACACCGAGAGTGCTCCATTCTGGTCTGGTGCAAAAGACAGGTAGAGCTGGGTATCATTGGCATAACAATGAAACTCCAGCCTATATCGTCTTACAATGTCTCAGAGGGGAAGCATGTACACCACAAACAACATGGGGGACAGCACTGAGCCCTGAGGCACCCCACAAGACAGAGAGGCAGGATTGGAGGAAAACACCCCCAACACCACCCTCTGAGTTCTACCAGTGAGGAAAGAAGTAAACCATCTGTGAACCAAACCAGAAAGCCCACAGATGCATCTCAGGCACTCAATCAGCACCTCATGGTCTATGGTGTCAAATGCTGCTGACAGATCCAACAGGACCAAAATGGACCATTTTTTCTGGTCTCTCACCATCAGGAGATCATTGAGCACCTGAACCAGCGCAGTCTCGGTGCTGTGCCTCTTTTGAAAACCCAATTGAAGAGGGTCATAGGTGCTATGGATGGTCAAATGGTTGTCCAAATGGGCAGCCACTACTTTCTCAATTACCTTCCCCATGAAGGGAATGTTCAAGATAGGCCTATAGTTAGTGAAGGAGTCTGTGTCCAAAGAAGCCTTCTACAACACTGGTATCACCACTGCCTCCTTCAGGAAGCAGGTGTATTCACCAGAGTCTAAGGAGCACCAGACTATCCTCGCCAGAACCGGGATGATAACCTCCCCACAGCCCATAATCAGGGCTGTAGGACCCGGGTCTAAACTACAGCATGTAGTGCGCATACCCTGGACAATCCTCATAACATCCTCAATTTCTGGCCTTTCAAAGGAATTCCAGGAAAACAGAGGGATTGTGACCAGGGGCTGGTCAACGGCAATTCCCATAGAGAGTGCTGCGTGGGTCTCCGCCCTAATGTCGTCCACCTTATCTGCAAAGAACCAAGCAAGCTCTTCACACTGCAATTGTGAAAAGGCTCTACGAACCTGTAGACAGGCTGGGTTGCACAGCCTGTCTACGGTTCGAAAGAGCTGGGCCAGTCGGTTCTGAGCAGCAGCAATTTCCCCGGACAGGAACACTGCCTTCTTACGAGCAATTGCTGACTGATAGAGTTGATAATGCTCTAGGAGTCTAAGATGGTCGGCCTCTAAGCCAGATTTCTGCCAGCACCTCTCTAACCTGTGTCCTAGTCGCCACATCTCCCTCAAGTCCCTGTCAAACCATGGTGACCGAGGGCAAAGGGAGAGAGGACGCACACAGATTGGAGCAATGGAATCCAGAGCAGAGGTAATGGCCTTATTATAAGCCAGAACCAAAACCTCTGGATCCAATCTCATCACAGGAAATTCTGATCGATCAAGCACTGCAGTTAGGCCATCGGGAGTCGCATCCCATAAAGGGTGGTACTTGACCATCTCCACAGGGGTTTACCTATGCAGAGGGGTGCAGAAATTGAATCTCACAGTGTAATGGTCGGACCATCTGACAGGTTCCACCCCCACGTAGGAGGCTTCCATCCCCAGGAGGAAGACCAGGTCAAGGGAATGGCCATGTTTATGAGTGGCAGAGGTAACCACCTGTGAGTGGCCCAATGAGTTCATCAATTGGAGGAAGTGCTGTCCAAATTGCGAGAGTTCTTTATCAATCCAGGCATTAAAGTCACCCAGCACCATCAACCTGGGAGACTCGAACACCAGGTTGACCACGAAGTCACCACTTCCTTAAGGAATAGCTTCTCATCTCCGAGTGGACGATAGATGAGAGCTAGCCTATAGCATCTACCTGCTACTACGACACATTCGAATGATCTGGTCTCCTCGACTGGGACACTAGTGAGATCCAATTTGGTCTGAAAACAGATCGCAACCCCCACCCCTGCGATCCAATCTCGGACGGTGTATCACCAAATTCCCAGCCGGAACTGCTGCCTCGAGTACGGGGCCAGCATTTCCATCCAGACAGGTTTCAGTGATGCAAGCCAGGTCCGCTGTACCCACCAAGTCTGCAACAATAGCAGTCTTGTTCACAACAGACCTGGCATTGCATAACACCGCCCAAGTTGGACAGAACTCCTGAGATGCCCCAGCCACCTGCCCACCATTAATAGTGGTGGTGCCCTTGGGTATGGAGACCAGACAAGGAGGCCAATGTTCTGCACTCCATTTCACCCCAGGACATCTTCTAGGCTTAACCACCCTGATGCGAGTGCTCCCCTCATCCATTCTCCGCTGTTCATACCCCCCGCACCTCCCCATCCTCCTGCAGGCAATTCCCAAAGCCCGACAGCATTGATAGATGGAGAAAAGCAATGGTGGGGGAAAAAAGGGGTGGAGGGCATGAAGAGTGGAGGATGAATAGCGCATGACCTGGGGGGTGGGATAGTGATATATATCCCAATCCTCCAACATGGAGCAAAAACAATAAACTTCTACTCTCACAGTAGTAATTAATAAAAAGTCAAATCCCAATCCAAATAATTAAAATAACTCAAACAAAAAACTAAACAAAAAACAAACCAAAAATCAATAAACTCAAATCCAATTAACTCAAATTAATCGCCATTCATCATTTGAACCTGCTTTCAGGAAGACAAAAGAAACGAAACTATAACCACATAATACAGAATAGAAATAGGGATATCTCCTCACACAAGGTATTCCTATTTCTAAAACCAAAATAAATAAAAATCACAATTTAAAATAAAGAATATCAAAACAAATAAATAAAAATACACAAAAACATCCCCCAAGAAATAGTCAAAGCAATATAAATTGGTTAGGCAAAGAAGTACTCCCACTACTTGCATGCTCAGCCCCCTGAGCACTCTCACTGCACGGAATAAAAGAAATAAAATAAACTTTCCCATATAAACTAAATAAGTAATACAAATTTATGAGCAGTTGGGGACTCTCACTCTCCGAATGCTCTCAGAAACCGAGCACTCTTACTGCACAGAAAAGAGAACATTTTTGTCCCAGAAAGTAGGTTCCAGTTAGAAAGAACGACCCCAAATTCTTCACCCCCTCACAACTGTCATTTAAAATTCGAGCACTGTTCTCTCAACAGCAGCATATAAAACTACCAGTCAAGTATTCAAATCAGGGGCCCTTTCACAACCTCCCTGAAGGGCCACTTGAAGTTAAGTCTAGAAAATCACCAGTACTTATCCTCTTTTTCCTGGTCCAGATGATTAGAAAAATCCAAAGTTCAGGATAGCATGCCGCACCATCCAGGCAAATACTACCATCAGCTGTGCCATAAAATGGGACTGGGCCTAACGACAATCTGAATCCCCCAAAGAGCCTTCAGGCTGTAATCCAGTTCCCTCTCAAAACCCGCAACTTGCTTCTCAACCCATTTTACTAAGGATCCAGGAAGGAGTAGAATTTCCCTAAAACTGTGACAACCAAGGCCAAAATGAACCCCCGAGGTCTGCACCGGTTTGGAAACACCCCAACACTACCATTCCCCAGGGTCAGGGCCCCCAAATCAGGAGTTGCCTAATAACAACCCAGAATTGCAAGCCCCCAGGACAGACAGAGACTTTACCCTCTGGTAAGCCTCCGACCAACCCCCTCACCCACTGGGAGTGAAGATAGGGTGCACCCCCCTGCAGCAGCCTCGGGTCCTGTCCCAGCTCCGTTCTTCACTTCTTAACAGTTTCCCAACTCTTTCTCCGTAGTCTGCAACTAAAAGAAACAGACGCCAGTCTTGGGCCCCATAACCACCTCTATCCAGGTCGGGCACCACCAAAGGGGAAACACGTCCAAACACTGGATTCAAAGTACCCAATCAATCCTGGGGAATCCTCCTCCAACACAAACCCAGGAAAAAATCCTAGTGTGATCTCCAAGTGGCCCACTAAGACCGAAAAGTTTTCGGCAGGTCCACAATCGTACAAAGTTTAAAAAGTACAGCATTGTACTTCGTACCGTCACATAACCAATTCCAGGAAAAAGACAAGCTTACGCAAATGGCCCACAATCAGCAGTGAGGGAAGTATATCCAAATCCAGGTCCCAAAACAAAAAAAAAAACTATAAAGTGATAAAAACAAAAAAAATGGATTTAAACAGCAAACTTAAAATGAATTTAAAATGAGATAACACAAGAGCAAAACAACTACTGCAAGAATGAACTCAAGGCAGACCTACACCGGTCGCCATCTTAGATCTTAGATCTTAAATGAACTGACACCTCTGGATGAGTGGGGGAGGGGATACCAGCAAAACAAGTTTCTCAGTTTGCAAATGGTTGTAAATTTAAAACAGAAAGAAAAGGCCCATAAAACACTATAGAGGAGGTTTCAGCTTGCAAAAAAAAGAGGCAGTACTGGGGATAGCTTAATTAAAGGAAAACTACATGTTAAAATCAGGAGAAGATATGTATTATTAACTTTTTGTGTGCTCTAACTTCATCTCAGTGTATTGTTTTGTTTCAGTTCTGGTTGTGAGAGGAGTTTTTTCTAACTTTCCCTGTCTGTTTTAGGGCCCCTGGGGTTGCCATTCAGTGTGTGTGTGTGTGTGTGTGTGATAATGTCACTATTTAAAGTAGTTTTGTCTGCACTCATGTTGCTATCCCTCAGTCCCTTTCAGTTTTTGTACCACTACCAAATAGCAGAAATGGAACAGCATTTTCTAGTTAGAGTAGACCATGAATGAAATAATATATGCAGAATTGTAATGGTTTATATAAACTAGTCTGGAAACATAATGGAGCACAACTGTTTATAAAAGAAATCTGTGCTTGCTCCTCAACAATGCTACTTTACACTTTCCCCCTCCCCATGCGTAGCAAGGGGCACATCACTTTATCTCAGTAGCAGTTATTGCTGCCTGCAATCTGTATATAAACTGTGTCATTTTGCCTGAAATCCTGCTCCCCCCATTTTGATCAACATGTTATGGACTTCTGATTCAGTTGCTTGTGTCTTGTGTAGAAGACAGCGCTTGTAGACAAATCTAATCATTTGCAGCTGCAGTTATCCATTGGCTAAGTAGGCTTTGTGATTGTTTATGTTTATGTGATCCAATCCTTAGTATTTTGTTACTTTATTGATGTCTCCTACAGAGGGAATCAAAATGTGTAGGATAGTTTGTTGGGAAATTCAGAGAAATCACAGAGGCACCAGACTTGGACTTTGGGTGGTGTTTTCCTCTAACTTCTCTCAAGCCAGACTAAAGCACTGTAAAACACTATGGAGGAAGTTTCAAATTGCAAAAAAAGGCATTACTGAGGAGGGCTCAACTTAAGCACTGAAACTTAACAAACAAAGAAAGGACCCATAAAACACTATGGAGGAGGTTTCAACTTGCAGAAAAAAGCAGTACTGGGGAGGGTTCACTTAACTTATCAAGTCAGAGGAAAAATAGTGCTCTCCAGCTGCCATACACACACAGGCAGCACAGTAATGAGGCTTCAGTGGAGGACACTATTTTTAACACTCTATCATGTTGTTTTGGAATATAATTATGCAGGTAGTCCTTTTCTCAAAGCAAAACGTCTGCAGGGCTACACTCACTGCAGCCGTAAAAAGGGATCAAGAGTGAATTACCATAATTATTGACCAGTTAGCCTCACCTCAGTTCTGTCAAATATCTTGGAAGATTTTGTTAAGGAGGAATCAGAAAACCACATAGGCAACAACAAACTTTTAGACAACACATAACATGGGTTTCCAGGAGAAAGATCATGCTAAAGAAACCTCATCAGTTTTTTTCAAGTCAATTAATAAAGCTTACCTGTTGATATAATATTTTTACATTAGGAGTGTGCAAAAGTAAACATCCACTGGCAGAATTTTGACAAAAGTCAGTATTTTGCTTTCACAAAATTTTGGAATGCACTTTGGCAACTGTCACAGAAATTCCAACTTGGAACGGTGGAATGAATGTATGAATTGTGTATTAATTTATTAAACTGCAGAAACAAAATTCCGCAGAACTGATCACTGTCAGTAGTCAGTTCTACAGAACTTCTTTCTGCAGTTTAATACATTAATCAACAATTCATGCATTTATTCCGCAGTTCAGTGAGTCACTTAAGTATGGAAAAAATGTATGAATTATAGATTAATGTAGGAAACTACAGAAAGGAATTCTGTTGCACTGATCACTGAATTACAGAATAATTACATGGATTGGGGATTAATGTATTAATCTGTGGAATGGAATTACACACAACTGGCATTCTTCAGTTCATGTGTATTATTCCACAATTAAGCCAGAAACTTCTGCAGAACAGGGTGAATATTTGCCAAACACATCCAGAAGATTCTGATTTTGTTAAAGGTGGAAAGTCTGAAAATTCTACAAAATTTATGAAATTCTGTGAAAAACGTTCACAAAATCCTAATTCACAAACTTTGCCAGGCTCTAGTTTAGATTATGGCAAGGCCATTGATATTATGCTACAACAGGAGCTTATATCAGAATTGAGTAGAATTAACTTTAACTAAAGGCTAACTAGGTGGATCCAATCTTGGCTAACATCAGGGCTCAGTGTTGGAACCTAGTCTCTTTAATACATATGCTGCCAGTATGCAACTGCAATAAGGGATATGGATGTGCATGTTCATGGATATATCCATTGAGAAATGGCAAACATACAATGGACTATGTGTTTACTTTACTTGCAAATGTTCCTATGATATGACTCCTATGATTGCACTCAATGCAATGCATGGTGGATGGCTACTTGTCAGATACCAGGCAACTTAATGTCAGAAAAGAGACCTTGGTGTACTGGAGCACCAAGGTCACTCATTGGTCAGCATGGACCTCTGTTACAGTGAAATATTTTAGCTGTCAACCCTCTAGTATAAGTGCTGAGAGGGTACTCAGTTCAGCAGGGGCCATACTGCATGACAGACAGATGAATCTGTTCCATAAACATTCTGTAATGCTGACATTTATTAAAATTAATGTGCATCATATTTCATGGAAAACAATAATGCTGTCATTCATACTGCAGAAAGGTGGTGGTTGTGGTGTTGAACATGATTAGCATTCAGAAGTTATAAGGAGACACAAAGGGAGGAGACTAGAAGGTGTATCAGGAGAAGCAGAGGGAGGCAGTGAAATCAGTCAGGAGCACAAAGGCACAAACAGAGCAGAAAATAGCTCAAGCAGTAAAGAAAGGGAAGGGATAGTAAGGCTTAGGAAGGAAGTGGGAGAGTGTGTGGAGGAGGACCAGGAAAAAGTGGAAATCTTGAACAAATACTTTTGTTCAGTGCTTACCAAGAAAGGGGAAGGCAAGGGATCACAGATAAGTTCCAGGAACATTAAAGGAAGGGTGGTAGACACTAGTACATTTACAGATGAGAGATTCCTGAAGGAGCTCACAAATTTGAATGTGGACAAGGCAATAGGGACAAATGGGGTGCATCCAAAGATATTGAGGGAGCTTATAGAAGTATTAGCTGTACCTCTGACAACCCCATTAAACCACTTTCTGGAAACAGGAGTGATTCTGAAGGAATGGCGGAGGAGGGCAGATGTAGTCCCACTTCACAAAAGTGGTAGCAGGGAGGAGGCTGGCAATTACAAGCAAGTCTGCCTGACTTTGGCTGTGAGAAAATTAATGGAATCACTACTCAAAGGAAAAGATTGTGGAATATCTTGAATTCAGTGGTATACAAGATCCAAGGCAGCATGGATTCATGGGAGGAAAGTCATGTTAAACAAATCTGATAGACTTCTTTGACTGGGTGACCAGAAAATTAGATCAGGATGGAGCATTGGATGTGGCATACCTAGATTTAAATAAGGTCTTTGAAACTATTCCACATAGGAGACTCATAAACAAGCTGGACAGCCTATGAGTGGGTCTAAAGGTTGTAAATTGGGCAAGGAATTGATTAGGGGAGAGCAGACAGAGAGTGGTGGTAAACACAGTTCACTTTGATGAAGGGAGGGTGCCCCACAGGGTGCCACAGTGACCAGGAATGGGAAAAGTCATCTTTAATGTCTTTATTAGAAACATTGCAGAGAGGCTAGAAGGAAAGGTATGCCTTTTTGCAGATGACACTAAAATCTGCAATAGGGTAGACACTCCAGGGCGGGTGAGAAAAATGAATAGATATCTAAGAAAGATAGAAGAGAAGTCAAAGGGGTGGCAGCTATGTTTCAATGTGAACAAATGTCAGATCATACACTTGGGGGACAGAAATCTAGTGGCAGAGTACAAAATGGGGGGTGTAGTATTAACGTCTACCAGACAGGAAAGAAACCTTGGGATAATCACATCTAATAACCTAAAGGTGGCCAGACAGTACAACAAGGCAGTGGAGAGAGCTAGTGGGATGCTAGGATGCATAGGGAGGGGTATCACCAGCAGAAAGAGAGAAGTGGTGATACCACTGTATAGATCACTGGTGAGACCTCACCTAAAGTACTGTGTCCAGTTCTGGAAACCAAAGGCCTGATTAATGAAGGATGATGCAGGGCTTGTGCCAAGCCCTACATCATCTGCAATTTTTAGCACAGCTGCACCAAAGCACTTTGGTGCAACACAGCAAAATTCAAGACTGGCTGCCACATTTGAGACCTTTTCCACATGTTATGCAGCTTGCACCAAATGTTTGGCACAAGCCCAATAAAATGGATCCCCCTTGGACACAAAGTTAGACCATGGGGAAGCTGATCTAACTTGCTGCGTCTCAGGCATCCAATCATGAACTGCAATCAGTGCCAAATTTCTGATGGAAGCCCCCTGTTCTGTCTGTTTGGAGCACCAGGGACTTGCAGCAGACACAAATCTTCCTGAGTTGGGACCCACATCTCTGGAAGAACATAGAAAGAGTAGAGGCAGTCATGAGGAGGGCAACTAAAATGGTGCAGGGCCTGCATCAAAAGCCCTGTGAGGAGAGACTAAAGAACCTCAATATGTATACCCAGAAGGAAAGGAGGGAGAAGGGGTATATGATAGAGACTTTGAATTATCTCATGGGTATAAATAAGGTTCAAGAGGGAAGCATTTTTCAGAAAAAAGATGCTCAAGAACAAGGAGACATGCTATGAAGCTGGAGGGGGTAGACTCAGGGTAGATGTGAGGAAGTATTTCTTCACAGAAAGAGTGATGTATGCCTGGATTTATTATTTTCAAAAAACTTAGTTAATGCATCAGCTAGTGTAACCTGATACCACAAAAGTAGGGAAATGTGGTGTTAGGAATTCCAACTCTAACTCCCACCCCCCAGCAGCAAAAGGGAAAAAAAATATGCTTTTGGATCTCCAGAGTCTTGATGAATCTGTGGTGGGGCCTTCCTTCCTCTAAAGCTTGGCCCAACACATTCTGTCCTTCTTGCATGGGACTGGCCTTGCCCCCTCCTACCTGGACTTGCACTTTTCATTGCTTGGCACTTTCCAATTTCATCCTCATTGGGTACCCGCATAGGCCATCTGGCACACCACCCACCCTCCCCTCATTGTTTCCCCTTCCATCATAATGTCTCCCTACAGTACGTCTCTGTTACCCCTGACAAAGCTCGCTCCTGGCTGCATTCCCTTGCTCTTTGTGGCCCCCTGCTGTTCCAGTTATTCCTGGGTTTAAAAGGTTCACATCTTCTGTGTTACTGTGATTTTTCTCTTTTTTCCCCACTATTAGGTGCATCTCATATCCATAACCTGCTGTATGTGCTGTTTGATTTATCTTTTACACAGCATTCTGAGTTATAGTTCACCCTGCTACAGATTCTGCCATTATGGGATTACATCATTGCTCCTATTTAGCCCTAGTTTTATGTTTGAGTACTGTACATTCTCACTGCTATGTATAATGTTCTCCCTGTGTCAGACATGCATTCACATTTTACCTTTAGGTTGTATTGTTGTACTGTTATTTTGATGATATGAGTGCATTGTATTCTGAAATGGAACCTTTGGAAAAGCATATTAGCTCAAAGGCCTTTCTGAATTTCTAAATAAATAAATAAATAAACCCAGAGTCTCCCCCTCCAGCAGCAAAAAGAAAAAAAAAACATTAGGGTTTTCGGTCTCCAGATCCCTGGCGAATCAGTGGTAGGGTCTTCTTTGGGGTTATCACCCATAATGCCCATCCCATTCCATAAGCAAACAATGTCACACATGATCTGTTTTTACACAGGGCCTAAAGAAAGTTACAACAAATTGTGTTGGCAACCTGTGTAGAGACATACTTCTCTACCTTTGAAGAGTGCAGCATTATGAGGCAGTCACTTGGAGCTGCACCTTGTGTATCAGATTTGGGGCTATGGGATGGAGGGTACGGGTGAGCATTGGAGATGTCAACCAAAAGGAAGACACCACCACAGATTCACCAAGACTCTGGAGACCCAAAACCCTATTTTTTTTTTCCCTTTGCTGCTGGGGGTTGGGAGGTGGGAAGTTACGGTTAGAAACCCTAATGCCACATTTTCTTATTTTGTGGCTTTAAGGTACCTTAATTGGTGCATTCATTAAGTTTTTTTGTAAAGAATTTCTCTTCTTTTTGAGATAGTGGAATCATATCCTCATTCATGAATCCCTACAGGACCTGTGTGAGCAGGGCCTGTGGAAGTGCAGGGCCCTGCTGACCCTGCCTTTCTGTGCAACGTCTGATGTCAAAAGATACCAAATATGTAAAAGTGCACAGAAAACAGTCAATATACCTTCATAACTGTGTTGTTTTTTTAATATTTTGACCCCCAAATTTCAACATAGCCTTGTTACAAACCCACCTTTTGAAACCAGCATGTAAAAATGTTTAAATCTTGGCTGACACGTCATTCCACAGTTCAGGTGCAAAAACATATTTTGGCCAGGTTTTGAAAAATTATAATTTTTACGTTCATGAGGTGATGTGAAAAAATTGCAGTGTTGAAAATTTAGGGTGACAATATTTAAATTGACCAAAGTTATGCGCGTGCATTGTAAAATTTCAATGTACGCTCATACTTTTTTGTTTTGTAATATTTGTACCACAGATTTTTTTAACATAGCCTTCTTATGCCCCCCCCCATTAACAAGGGTGGATAACATTTTCAAAACCTGTCCAAAAGGTGATTCTGTGCATTGAAAATGTCATTCTGAGGGCACTTATCACTACCTTTCAACCAATTATGCTTTTACCCCCCCCATTTTCCCCATCTATAATCTTTCATTCCTTCCCTCCTTCCAGTAACCTCCACCTCTTCTCCCTCCCTCTCTTCCACCACTTCTCTCTCAGTCAACATTGATTCTCCTTGCACCTCAAAACCCTTGTTCATTCTTATAAAATCTTATATTACCTTGTCCAATACTGTTATGTCTCTTCTCTTTATGATCCTAGGCCAGTTGTTTCCTATCATACCTGACTTGTACCTTTTTTCTCCAATGTTTTCTTTTTCATTTATTTCTCTTTTTTCTTCTACTCTTGCATCCCTTGTATTTACTTATCTACTTGTTTTCTAGTACACTGTTGTACTCTTCCTTGTACTCTAAATCAGGCATGTTTGTACATATTCTCCAGCCAGTTATTGTTTTGCATATTGTGTTTTGCCTGCTATATCATCTGTTGTACCTCAACTGTTGTATATTATACTACCCATTGTATGTGCTATTGCACCCAGATTGTGACTAAAAAAAGGCACATGTTCCAGTGCACTCACCCAGTCAACAAAGTTTAAATAAATACATTTAAAATCTGTGCCACAGGAGGGAAAACATGTTTTTGCCTGGATTTGAAAAATGGCAGTTGTCACATTCATGAGGTGATATGAAAATATGACTGTTAAATATTTGGGGTCAGAATATATGAAATTACCAAAGTTATCAGTGTGTGTGCAAAATTTCAATGTACACTCATAACTTTGCCATTTTTTAAATATTTTGATTCAAATTTTCAACCCAGCCTTCTTATGACTCCACCTCATGAACAAAAGCAGTGAATATTTTCAAATGTTATCCAACAGGTGATTTCATCAAGTAACAGCAAAATCGCCTTTCAGGCCTAGTTTGCATAATTCCACTGCTTTTGGTCATGAGGTGGGGTCACAAAATGGTCATGATGAAAATTTGGAGTCAAAATGCACAAAACTGATAAAGTTATGCATCAAAGTTGAAAATCCCATTGAAATACATTGAACTGCACTTACTTTAGTTTCTCATATGACAGTCACCGTTTCCAGCAGCAAGATGTATTTTTTGATGGGAGAGTAGATCTTTGCCCTGGAACCTGTTCAGGTGAGTGTGTGTGTGTGTGTGTGTGGGGTAGTGGGAGTGTTGGGTGGTGAGTGCTTAGTGTGAGGTTGGAGTTGTTCGGCCAGATCAGTGAAGGACCGTTTTTATTTTTACAAGTTAAAAAACAAAACATCAAGGTACAGTTTTCTTTCTTACAGCTAACAATGTGGGGACAGTGACTAGAGGGTGGGGGTGTCACTAGACAGCAGAGAAACATACAAAGCATGAGAAGATGGTGATTGGAGGTTGGGAGTGCCACTAGACATCAGGAAAATGTACAAAGCATTAAGTGACAGTGATTGGAGTGTGGGTCACCACTAGACACATGGAAAATGAATAAAACATGAGGGGACAGTGATTGATTGATGGGGTGCCACTAAATACCAAGGAAACCTACAATACATGTCAGCACAGTGATTGGAGGGTGGAAGGTACCACTAGACACTAGGGAAACATATAATACCAGAGGGGACAGCAATTAGAGGGTGGGGCACCACTAGACACCAGGGAAATATATGAAACATGAGAGGACAGCAAAGTGCAGAATTCACCTAACTGGGTCCCAATTGCCAAGATATATGCATTGGTGTGTGGGTTTTGAATTTTTTTTTAAATGGAAACAAGATGGCCCTAAGAAAAAATATTTTTTTCCTCACAAAAAAGGATTAACCGCATACAAAAAAGGATCCTTTTTCATATGGACCAAATTATTTTTTCATTCCAAGCAGCTATCCAAAAGATTGTACTGAGCATGCTCAGACCACACATTTTAAAATTTAATAACTATGAATTGGATTAATATTTTTTTTTACCAAACCAGTGGAAGGCACAGTTGTGGGCCACGCCCTTTCTACTCTGAAAAGTTCAGACCAAAATTTCAAACTGTCTGGATGAGAGGCAATGACAAAAAACAGAAAAACAAAAGATTTTTTTTAGCTTTTTTTACTATCTGTATCTCAGAATCCCCACATCTGACCAGAACAAAACTTCTCAAGTCAAGAGATCTACCCCCAAGACCACACATGCAAATCTTTGTGCAAATCCATTGATTCGTTGCAAAGATATTAAAGTGTAAAGTTTGAGGTTTAACAGAGAAACCCCTGCTCAACCCTAAGTATTTTGTTGCTACCATGCCACTGTAATAAGTGTCTCAATAGGTTAAAAAACATAAAAGTCAACTGTGTCACCGTCCACCACATCTACTTCTTCCAAACTGAAGTGACAGAGTCTGCTCATCCACCCTTGATCTTCATCAATCACATTATAATACATTTAATACATTGACTCTTCTTATATGAAGATAATAAATATACATATGAAAATAATAATTTCAACAATTTCAATACATTCAAAAAGCAACTATCTTGACTTCTGACACATATGCTTTGTCAAAAATAAGGTGACAGTCTCCTCATTCACCCTCCATCATCTTCAAGTACAGTAAAATAAATTGCCTCTTCATCATGTAAATAAATACACACTTACAAATAATAATTAATAATAATTTCATTAAAATGATTTTCTCCTGATTCTGAAAGCAACCTATTTACCTAATCCAAAATTAGGTGACAGTCTGTGATTCCACCCTCCATCTTCCTTAGCCATAGTAAAATAAGTGTCATTGTCATGTTAACCAATCAAAAATTATAATTAATAATAACATTTACTGTACATACAAAACATACAAGTTAACTGCATCAACAACCAACCCATCCAAATGAGATGAGAGGTAATCCTCCTCCTCCATCCATTAGCACATTAATCACATTTTCCAAATCATGGGTCACTGTGGCATGGTCAGTAGTACATAAGCTTAAGCTGTGGACCTGTAATATGAGCAGACTAGAAAGCCCAAATACCCTTATTCTGCTGATTTTTTTATATGTTTGTATGTTGGAGATGCTAGCTTAGTCTGACATGTGACCGACACCAGCATTTCAGAAAAATTCAAGAGCTCCCATTTAATGTGCATTTACTATTTCCTCTAAAGTGCAGTACAAGAACTATGATGTGGTGACTAACACATAGTGTGGCACCATGTAGCAGCATGCAGCAGCCTTATACAGTGTATTTTTGGGGGACTTCAGGAAAATTTGTGTGCTCCAATGTAATTTCTCTTTAGTGTTCTGCACCATTTCCCCTAAAGTGCAGTACAAGAATTGTGTCATGGGAGTAACACACAGTATGTCACCAAGTAGCTGCATGCAATGGCATTATATCTTTTTTGGGACCTAAGAAAAATTCAGGAGTTCTGATTTTGTCCATGTAGCATTTCACACATGTTCCTTAAAGTTCAGTACAAGAACTGTGTCATGGGCACTAACACAAAGGGTGGTACCATATAACAGAATGCAGCAGTCTTATTTATTTTCTTTAGCAACTTCAGAAAAATTCAGGCTCTCTGATGTTATGTCTGTTTAGGGATTCACATAATTTCCTCTGCAGTACAGCACAAGAACTGTGTCATGCAAACTAACACAGTTTGGAACCATGTAGCAGAATGCAGCAGCCAAATGCACTTTTTTAGCAATTTCAGAAAAATTCAGGAGGTCCGATGTTATATCTGTTTAGGGATTGACCCCATTTTCCCTACAGTGCAGTACAAGAACTGTGTCATGCAGATAAACACAGTTTGGCACCATGTAGCAGAATACAGCAGCCCTATGCATTTTTTTCTGGGACCTCAAAATAATTCAGGAGTTATTATTGTATGTCCCTTTAGAGTTTTGCACAATTTCCCCTAATGTGCAGTACAACAAAATGTGTGAGGGTATTAACTCAGAGTATGGCACTATGTAGGATTATGTAGCAGCCTTATATATTTTTTTCAGAAACCTAAGAAAAAAATCATGAGTACCTGTTTCATCTCTGTTTAGCTGGTTGCACCATTTCCCCCAAAGTGCAATGCAAGAACTGTGTTGTGGGGACTAATACAGAGTGTAGAAGTAAGTAGCAGCATGTAGTAGCCATATATTGTATATATATTTTTAAGGACCTCAAAAAAATTCAGCTGCTCCATTTTTATGTAAATTGAACTTTTTGCAACATAGTCACAAAAGTGTATTACAAGAACTGTTTCATGGGGACTAACACTTGTAGCAACATGCCGCAGTCTGTCATATTTATTCTGGTACTTCAAAAACTGCTGGGATCACAAAATTTGTCATCAGTGTTGTTAGCTCATTCTTGGATGTCCTCCTACTCATCCAGCTTTTCCACTACTGTGTGTAGTCTTACATGAAGAAGATATGGCCTCTGTATCCAGCATGATTAATAATCATCCACATGATGATGGTGCCTAACTTTTTTGTTACATCACTGAAAGTTATGTGATAAGAGATAAATAGGAGCAGAAAACAATCTGACATCCCAAAAACTTTTCAAAATTGAAAAAAAAAATCAAACAAAAAATACTTACCCCACTGCTAAGTTAAATGATCAGATTCAAGCCAGACCCATGCTGCAACAGGATTTCATCACTCTATTGATACATACCTGAAAAGAAAGAAACAGGAACAAAAGATGGTTAGAGAACCCTCTCCCACCCCAATTAGGCTATAAAGTAAAAAATTAAAAAATAAATACTAACCTTTGCTGGTAGGACACAAAGCAATACACAATGATCCTCATCCTGATCAGTGCCACAAAAGACATAAACATTTCATGTAACAATACACAGGCTTTCTGATCACTAATTTCCATGACTGGTGGTGTGGGGACAGAGATATAGCGCAGCATGTTGCAGCAAAATCCAGCAGTCTGCAGTACTTATTCTGGTAGTTGAGAAACATTCTGGGAGCACAGAATTTATGTATTTTGTGCTTTTCTCACAATTTCCCCTGAAGTGTGTTAGAAGAACTGTGACATGAGGACTGGACACAGCACAGTACCTCGTTGTAGTAACATCCAGAAGCCTGAAGTATTTATTCTCATAGCTGAGAAAAATTCTGGAGGCACATAATTTATGTATGTTACACTTTTCTCACAATTTCTCACAGTTTCCTCTAAAGTATCCCCTTTTTCCCTTTCCTCTGTAAATAACCATTCTTCACATACTATAGACTGTCTAGAAATTTACTGCTTCCATCTTATGTTGACCTTTTGTAAATTTGAATATATGTTTAACCTGTAATGGTTATACTGTATCATTTGTACCTGCTTTGTACTTTTATTTCAACTTCGTGCTGTATGAACTGTATGATATTTACCTGTGTTTTTTTCTGTCAAGCTCTGTAGATATTGTTATGTATTTATTATTGATTGTACGCTTTGTGTAATCTGGACGTTTAGGAAAATGGGCATTTAAGCTCACCTACTCTTAACCGTGGCATGGGGACTGAGCCACAGCACATTACCTTGTTGTAGCAGCTTCCAGCAGCCTGAAGCACAGAATTTATGTATGTCAGATGTATGTTGTGCTTTTCTCACAATTTCCCCTAAAGTGCGTTATAAGAACTGTGTAAAGGGGACTAACACACAGTACAGTACCATGTTTGTACTAATAGCGTCAGTACTACATTACCACCATTTCATAATTTTTTGTTTGGGAAGAACATAGAAACATAGACGTTGACGGTGGATAAGGACCGCAAGGCCCATCCAGTTTGCCCATTTCTTTTTCTACCATATAAATGTGCCATCGGCCTTTGCTCTGTTAGTGGTCTATCTATTCATAGTCATTTGTATTGCTCCCTTATGCCTATCCCATGCCTGCTTGAAGCCCTGCACTGTATTCATAGCCACCACTTGTGGTAAGCCATCCATGCATCCACCAATTCTTTCTGTGAAAAGAAATTCCTCACATTCCCCTTAATCGCCCCCCTAATCTCATGCTGTGTCCTCTTGTCCTGCTATTTTCTTATATTTAAACATGTTAGACTCTTTCACCTTGTTAATGCCCTTAAGGTGTTTGAATGCCTCGATCATATCACTCTCTTCCTCCTTTGCTCAAGGGTATACATATTGAGCTCTGTTAATCTGTCCTCATATGTCTTCTGATGCAGTCCTTGCACCATTTTGGTTGCCCTTCTCTGGACTGCCTCAATTTGGTTAATGTCCTTGTGAAGGTGTGGCCTCCAGTACTGCACGCAGTGCTCCAGATGGGGCCTAACCAGTGTCTTGTAAAGTGGGATTATTGCCTCCATCTTATGACTTGTGATACCCCTACTAATACACCCTAACACCCCCCCCCCAGCATTGCCTACTGTTTTAGAGGTCTGCTTGGATGATTTCAGGTCATCAGTGATGATGATGCCCAAGTCTCTTTCTTCCTTTGTGACTGCTAGCAACTCCCCTCCCAGCCTATAGGTGGCTTCAGGGATTCTCTTCCCTATGTGAATGATTTTGCACTTCTTTGAATTAAATTCCAGTTGCCACTCTTCTGACCATTTTGCTAGTTTATCCAGATCTCTTCTCATTCTGCCCACCCCATCTGGATCATCTACTCTGTTGCAGATCTTGGTGTCATCTGCAAACAGACAAGCCTTTACCCTCTAGTCCATCTGCAAGGTCACTAATGAAGATGTTGAAGAGGACTGGCCCCAGAACTGATCCCTGAGGTACCCAACTTGTGACTTGCATCTCTTCTGACTGTATACCATTTACCACCACTCTCTGTTTTCTGCCCGTCAACCAGTTTGCCACCCAGTTGACCAATGTCTGACCCACCCTGAGCCTACCCAGCTTATTTATCAATCTTCTATGTGGAACAGTGTCAAAAGCTTTGCTGAAGTCAAGGTAGGCGAAATCAACTGCTCCCCCTTGGTTCACCTCTCTGGTTAACCAGTCAAAGAAATCTATGAGATTAGTTTGACAGGACCTTCCTTTTGTAAACCCATGCTGTCTTGGATCCTGTGCCCCTATGGATTCCAGGTGTTGCACTATCCTTTACTTAAGGAGTGCCTCCATAATCTTGCCCACTACTAAGGTAAGACTGACTAGTCTGTAGTTCCCCGCCTCCTCCCTGCTACCACTCTTGTGGAGCGGGATCACATGAGCCCTTCTCAAGTCTTCTGGGACCTCTTCTGAGCTCAGAGACTCACTAAACAGCTCTGCTAATGGCGCTGCTAGTTCCACCTTTATCTCCTTAAGTACCCTGGGATGTATGCCATCAGGTCCCATTGCCTTATCCACCCTGAGCTTAGCAAGCTCTTGTAGGACCCTTTCTTTTGTGAAGGGAGTAGTGCTCACCTCCCTCCCTCCTGTGTCTGTGATGCTGAGCTGTGGGCCCTGCCCTACCTTCTCTTCAGTAAATGCTGAGCAAAAGTATCTATTTAGGATAGATGCCTTTAAAGGGTCCTCCTCCTCACATGCTCCCTTTTCTCCACTAAGCTTAGCAATACCCCCTTTGGACTTTCTCCTTTCACTAATGTATCTATAGAAAGTCTTGTCACCCTCTTTTACTGTTCGTGCTAGTGTTCCTCAGTTTGGGACTTTGCCTGCCTTACTGCCTTCCCTGCTTCCCTTAGGGCAGTTTGGTATGCCTCCCTATCTTCATCCCCCTGTGTTCCCTTATATTTACTGAAGGCCAGCCTTTTGGCTCTGACCTTTTCTGCTACTGTATTTGAGAACCAAAGTGGTTTCCTTCTTCTTTTGTACTTCCTTTTTTGTCTAACACAATGGAATGTTGCTTCAAGTATTGCATCCTTAATGCTTTCCCACTTTCCCTGTACCCCCTCACCTGTGTTTCTTTTTGCCAGGGTTAGCTTAACTCTGTTGGCCATCTTATCAAAGTCAGCTCCTCTGAAGTCTCATATTTTTGCCTTGGAATGGGATGATTTAGATGTAGTAGCCAAATTGAACCATACCATGTGATGGTCACTGGCCCCCAGGTGACCTTCTACCTGGAGATCTGTGATCCCTTCCTTGTTAGTCAGTACTAGATCTAGGATAGCCCTGTCTCTTGTGGGTTGCTGTACCAGTTGTTTGAGGCCCTCCCCCTGCAGGGAATCCACTATGTGCCTAGTTCTGGCAGATGTTCCTGCTGGTATTGACCAATCTGTATCCAGCACGTTGAAGTCTCCCATTATCAGAACCTCCCCTTTAGCTGTCATGTTTTGTATATCTTCTAACAGTAATGTGTCTATGTCCTCCCCCTGGTCTGGGGGCCTGTAGACAACCCCAGTTCTTATGGCTGTCCCATTTCCTGTTTCCAGGGTTACCCACAGTTCTTCTGGCTCCTTATGTGTATTCTGAATTTCTGTAGCTTTGATATTTTCATTGGCATACAGGGCCACTCCTCCCCCTTTTGCACCTCGGTCTCTTCTGAACAATACATAGCCAGGTACTGAAGTCTCCCAAGTGTGGTTACTGGTAAACCACGTCTCACTATTTGCTATTATGTCCAGTTTAGCCTCTGACATTATTGCCTGCAGGTCTGGGATCTTATTTCCCAGGCTGTGAGCATTTGTGTACATGATTTTCCATTGGCCAGATTTTGGTGTGTTAGTTGTTGGGTGAGGTTTGGCATTACCCTCAAAGGCGGATGGGGAGACAAACCTTTTTTCTTACCTGGTGATGCAAATGAACTGCAAATATGTTGAATCCCTGTTTGACCACTAGCTGAGGGGAGGGGTGTTCTTCCATTCGACGTATGGGGTGCTGCACCCTCTCCCATTTGCTAGTTTAAATATTCTGCAAAGACGTCAAACTTCTGCCACAATGCACTGACTTCCTCCTTAGTCAGATGCAGTCCATCAAATTTAAAGAACTTTCACTCCCAGAACTGTTGCCAGTTCCCCACAAATCTGTGTCCTTTTTCCTGGCACCAGCCCTTGAGCCACATGTTTAGCTCCCCTATCTCCCCTTCTCTGACCTTCCATCCATCTGCTCCCCTCTCCCAGACTGGCAGGATCTCAGAGAAGGAGATGCCGGATGCAATAGATGATAGTTTGTCACCCAGCCTGGTCAGGTGTTCATTATTCTCCACAACTGACCAGCTGGCGAGATCATTAGTCCCTATGTGTACTAGGACATCAATGTTTTCTTCTGCTTTGTGAACAATTTTAGCAATGCGGTCAGTGTCTCTCCATGCTGATGTACCTGGGAGACATCTGACCATTACCCCTGGCTGGGATGGGTATCAACTCCCCGAATCATGGAGTCTCCTATGATCAGAAGTTTTTTGGATTTCCTTTTTGCTTTTTTTGTTTTGATCCCTGATTTGGGTGAGTTTTGTTGTGCTAGGTCCTGTGCTGCAGTGTCCTGCTCTGCAGTGTCTTCTGCCTCTTTGTTTGATTTCAGAGATAGAGGCAGATACCTGTTTGTAGTGTTTATATGGTTTTTGGAGGTAATATGTTGGAGAGCAGAGAGTGATGGGGCACCTGATTTGCCCCTCCTAACCACCTGTCAACCTCCTGAACCAACTACCCTCTGCGGTCGAGGTTTTTCTGTTGGATGCTGGGGAAATGGTGGCTGGTTCTTATAATGTATTTCCTCTTGAATATGAAATTTGAGGAGTACAATCTCTGCCCATGCTGCCCGGAGCTGAGCCCTAAGATCTCCAAAGGCCCAGCATGTAGGACAGTGTCCTAAATCCTGTAAGACTGTCCTTCTGAAAATTGTTCCACTGTACCTGCAGTTAATGATATCCATTCCAGATAAGTTGCTGGGTTTATAACCTAGTCAGAGTAATTAGAAGGAAAAAAAGGAAAAAAAAAATGCAATTAATGGTTTGATTGTGTTTTGTTTAACTTGTTATAACAAGTTAAATTACTAGTGCCCCTGTAAATGAGCTCACCTTGTGGAGGCCCCACTGATCCACCCCTTCCTGCTCTGCCACAGGAAATGTCACCGCTGTGGTACCCTATAAAAGGAGTGTAGTGTGGGGTGGTTGGGGATGGGGGTGGGTGGCTGGGCCCTTCCCCTGCCGAAAAAGAAGAACCACGGATGAAAGAACAAGGAGGTAAGAGCAAAAACAATCAGTCAACAACAAATGCAGTAACCCTGAAAGCTTATCCTAATGTTAGATAAAACTGTAAAACCTGTAAAGCACCACCTGTAATAATTTCAGAGAAGATAATACGCTGTAAGAAACACTTTGCTACAGAGAAAAATAAAACAATGAAATGTTAGCAACAAACAGTAGCAATCCCTGTGAGTAAAAAATAAAAACAACACCACACAGTAAATCTGCTTAGCCTAAATAAGTCTTAATCCTTTTCCCTTGCTCTGGTAAGTTTCTGTACTCTGCCTTTCAAGCAGTCTTAGAAGGAAAGAGCTCAGGTGAAGCTAGGTGCCTTGGCAGCAAACCAAGTCTTCTACCTCCAAGATATCAACTAACCTGACTTTTTAACCCTTCTTTCTGTTGGAAATTACTGACAGTTTGCCAGCTCCACCCCACATACACACCTAATCCTTTGGAAGAGCTGTGGGAGGAAAGCAATTAGCTCCTTCAATGTGAGAAGGAGACTGAAACACCTCTGAGACAACAAACCTTTTCAACAAATAAAAAAAAGAATAAAATAAAACACAGTGTCAAACAGTAATTTTGCTTAGCCCAATGATAAAAAAGTCACAAAAATGTAAGCTCCACCTGTAATACAGAAATTTCAGAGAAGATATACCCTGTAAGAAACACTTTGCTACAGAGAAAAATAAAGCAATAACAGAAGGTGTACCTTGCAAAAGACAATTTGAATCAGAAGATTACAGCAGTAATCTGTTAGCACACACCTGTAGGCACACCTTGTAATAATGCAGAAGAAGGTATACCAGCAACAACAATCTGAATCAAAGAAAAATAAAGCAATGAAATGTTAGCAACAAACAGTAGCAATCCCTATGAGTAAAAAATAAAAACAACACCACACAGTAAATCTCAAGAAAATTTCAAGAAGTGAGAACTGTATATATTGTGCTTGAGCCTTATGTCAACTCGCAGCGATTGACAAATACTGCCCGAGAGGGGGACTTGAACAGCACAGCAATAGCTAACACCATGTAATAATTTCTTGCTTTGGAGAAAATTGCTTCTTAACAAAAAATAGTGAGAGGGAAGAAAATTGTATGCCACATAAACAGTGTCATTAAAGACAATATACTGTAGATAGAAAGTACATTTCTGTTTTTGTTTTATTTTTTTAAGAAAGAGAGAGAGAGTGGGAGACCAGACAGAAATGAAGACAATAAAGAATGGCATGAAACAGTAAAAGCAAAAGACGGGAAAAGAGTTTCCTTTTTTTGGTATTTTAAAATGTATTTTTTCAGGGGGTAGGGAGTAAACAAGAGTGGGGAAGAAAGACTAAGAGGAGCCAAAGAGGAGAATATGATGTTTGGAGAAAAGAACAGAGTTAAAAGAGGGGGGAATGAGGAAGCAATGAAAAAGGAAAGATGGAGTAAAACTTTCATATCATGGCTCTCATTTTGTCCCACCAGACAGAGCAGTACACATGCCACCATGACAGAGCTCCCACATTTTCTGGAGGTTCAGCTATTTTGTTAATTTGAACAAACACGCCAGCAGATGTCCCCAATCTCCACCCACAATTGGTGTATTTCTTCTGCAGCATTGGCTGTGGTGCAGGTACTGGTGTTGGTGCTGGTGCAGGAGGCAGAACTCACCTGCAGTCCCATAACCCTCCCCACTCCAAGGATGATAGAGATGGACTGTGCTCTCCCCTGTGTGTGTATGATCCCTTCTGGGTGAAAGAGATGGTCCACAACCACCACTGGCCACCTCTCACTGTCTGGAATTTCACTCCACTGGCTGTCAGATCTTCAAATGTGTCTGATGGGCACCACTGCCTGGGGGATCCCTCTTTTCCCTGACTGACAGATGTGTCATAGATACTACAATGGGCAACACTGTTGTCTGGGTGGTCCAACATAAAAATCTCCTGTACTAGGGAAGACCGTGACTGCTTGGCTCTGTATGTCTGTGGCACTGAGGATCCCAATCATGATGATAATGAGTGTGGCTGGTCAGGGGAAATAGATAGATGCAGGTGGTGGTGGTACCATGGGGGGTGCAGTGGGGATCAGGCTGCTGCAGAGCTGGTTCAATGAGACAGTGTTGCAGACCTAGTGGCAATGACGTGGGCTTCTGCTGTGAGTTGGGGAAGAAAGAGGCTGCTGCAAAAATGGGGCTTGTGATTCTGGCTGCTGCTGCAAAGTTGGGAGAACTGTTGGCTGCTGTGGAATTAGGACGGGAAGTTGGACTGGTTGCTGATGCTGAAATTGGATTGACTGCTGCAGTGCTGGGGGGGTGCTGCTGGATAAACAGTATACCCTGGATGTGCAGGCATATGGCACCGCCACCACAAGTCACACACGACCCCTAGACTCCATCTTTAACAAGAGAAAGAAACAGAAAGAGCAAAAGTAAGATACAAAAAAATGTAAAAAAAAGGCAAAATAGAACTCTCTAAGTAAAGGTTATAACAAAAAAATAGGCAAAATATTAAAGAAACATAAACTAAATTACTACTTAGGAGACAAAGAATTCAATACGAATGAAAAAAAGAATAAAAAAACTGTAAAATATTGAAAATGAGTGCTAAAAAAAAAATTCTCGTCACACAAAGCTGGTCAGGTTCCTGTTCCCTTCACTGGCTAACACGTACTGCAAACCCCAAAATGAAGCAGTGTTACTGCAAAGGGATATATCATGTAGCCTGTAAAAGCTCTTCCATGTGACCTTCTGACACTTGTTTATCAGTACCCCCATTCTAACCAAACTTCACCTTGGTCACAGATGAAATTGCCAGGTTACGCTTCAAAAAGTGAATTTGATATTAAACAGCACAAATCCATGGATTTATCTGCAAAGGCAAATTTGGCAAATTCACCTTGACTTAGCTGGCGGATTTAAACTTCACAACATCTTTAACTGAGTTTGGCTGGGTGAGGGAGGATTGAGCCTCCTACAGAATGCTCTCCTCCCATGCAGGAACTTATGTTCTGCTGTATAACGCCAACTGCTGGAGGTCAGGGGCCAGTGATGTTAGGAGTAGTCTGCAGGGATGTTGACAGATGTGCTGCATCATTGCATGCTGACATCCCAGGGAGAAGATATGAAAGAAAAAGTCTCCAACTATTAGGCTTCTCTTGCAGACCCTGCACAACCACAAGTGCAGGCCTCAGGTGTGGATAGCTATTAAAGCCACGAGACAGGATGGTGACAAGGCTGGGTTTGAACCAAAATAATAGGGGATGAAGGTAAAAGAAAGTATTGGTGAACTAAAAAAAATGGTGATCTACGAAAACACTAGCCAATAATGGCCTTCCAGTGGTGAGCTAGTAAGCAATCCCAGAACAGGTCAAGATTGCTTGGCTTTTAAGGCAACTGATCTAATGGTAGATAAACAAACATGTACCCATGGATATTACATATAACATACACACTACATGTGGGGCATGTTTCCTCTGGTATACCACACACGGTCAGCTCCTGAATTCTGGAAGTCAAGAAGGAGACAATTGCATTCTCAGTAGCATGGTAATAATCTATATACAGAAATTCTGGAAGAGGGAGAAAATCAATCTGAAAGTCAGAGAGAGAGAGAGAGAGAGAGAGATCATATTCAGAAGAGAGTGTCAGAAACCAGAACATGATGCAAATACATGGAAAAAGGGGACCAAGTTGGGAGAGAAGAATGATTTGTGCATAGACAAAGTTCTATTGAGATCTCAGGAAATCAACACACAATACACACATCCTGATTAACTTTAAAATAGCATGAACCATGTTATCTGATATCAGAACCATTTACCCCAACCACTCTCTTTTTAAACACATTTTGAAATTGATCTTCTGGAACAAGGAATGTTTAGAGCA
The DNA here is from genome assembly GCA_016271365.2 of Neoceratodus forsteri. NCBI lineage: Eukaryota > Metazoa > Chordata > Ceratodontiformes > Ceratodontidae > Neoceratodus > Neoceratodus forsteri. The sequence goes on along the minus strand of CM057458.1, from coordinate 781,043,214 downwards.
GTGCAGAATGGGAACATTCCAAATCCATGGCATTTCAATGAAATTTCACAAAATTCAGCAAAATTTCACAGAATTTCACAGACTTTTAAAATATAGTAATTTGGTCATAACTCAGCTGTCATACAAGCTAGAGCTCTGAAATATTGCACATACACTCTTTGGGTAGATGGCCACTAGTGTGCCAAATAACATAAAATTTGGATGAACAGTCTCAAAATTATAGACACTCAAATGTTGTCATTTTATTGTTTGTGCGAAATTTCATGAACATTTTAATCTGCATATACCTTAACCATTTATTGGGTCAGGGATCTTAAATTTGGCATAATTTCTTGATGAAGGTGTTTTAACAATGTTCAGATTTCATGACAATATGCTGCATCATCTCAAAATTATATGTACTCAAAATCTGTCATTTTATTTTCTCAGGAAATTTCATGAGAAAATTTCATCTGCATATAACTGAGGCACCTTTGGAGCTAGACATGTGTAAATTAGTATGGATAACCTTTTTGTAATGCTTATAGATTTTTTTAAATATGGCGAGAATTAGATTTTTTATGTCACAGTGGTTCAAAACTTCGCTATGTAAATATCTGCAAAACTTTATGAAAACTATCGAAATGTGGATGTTTTTGCATTCATAGAGTTAACATTTGACATGCATATCCATAGTCAGTGTATCCTGGTGTCTAACACAACTGGATAAATTGGTTAAGCAGTTTTAATTTTGCAGAAGAAAAAAACAATTAGTAGCATGTTCTCACATATTTATAATAGCATATACTGTAAATGAAGCATCCACAATTTTTTGTGGTATTTAACATTAACAATGCATATATCACTACTTTGTTTGATAAGCTGGGCTGAGCTTTTTTGAAGTCCTGCTGTTCCTCTCTGGGTGACTATCCTCCCCCCCTTCTCTTTTGGCACAGCAAGATTGACTCAGTATAACTTCTGATCCCACTGATATCCTCTTTGTCTTTTACAGTGACAAACTCCCTTAAAACATGAGTCACCTGCTCTTTTTCCTATCAACCTACCCTGTTGGTATAGCCAGAATTCTTTCTTTCTGCTGCCCAAGACATTGTCTTCCACCACTACATCTTTTTGAGAACCTCTAAGTCCTAGACTTACATGTACACCAGTCTCCCTGGATCATAAATTTACTGGATGTGATCCTTAAATATTATGCTTTATGGTTGGAATTGTTGACACTCTGTGCTTTTCTGCTCCAACGTAGGGATCTACCACTGTTGTGTTACCCAGCTCAGCTGTCCATTTCTTGGTGAAACTGTGCATCTAACTCCAGAACCTGGTGACCCTCTGCACTAACTGCCTCTTAAACCCCCTATCCTTTAATTAGAATTCCCCAGATAAGGCTAAGTGATATTAGAAAATTCCAGTTTTAAGGATTTTTTCATGAAATTCTACAATTTTCACAAAGACTAATGGGATTTCACATTAAGTACAGATGCTATTTTTCAGTTTCTTGCAGGAAGCAATTAATAAAATTGGCACACACAGTCTCCTTGTAACATCTAAGAACCTGTCACATGTAATGGTATTACATTCTCTAGTTTTAAAGTTTCAAGGGCTTATAAATTTGTAGTTTACATTCTTGCAAAATTAAATTTTTAGATGTTGTGAAAGTTTGACTACTTTTAATTCTATCCCATTTAAAACTGCAAATACAATTTTTTTCAGACATGACCATGTGGTATAGCAGTTTAAATGTTTCTACTGTGATTAAATTTGGATATATAGTTCTAAAATTAGAAGGACTAACCAAAATGTAAATTTTGGCAATGTGTTTGGCAGGCTATAACACAGTCCCATTTAAAACTAGAAATCTGAAACTATGTGCATATACAAATGTAGTTGCAACCTGTATACCTTTCAATTTTTGTAACATTTCAATGAACACTATCAAAATTATACAAAGATTACAGAAATTAATATTTTGGCAAAATATTTGGCTACATATAACTCAGCTCCCATTGAAGCTTGATACTTAAAACATGAAGCATATATGCATTCTAGGTGCTTCTCTAAATCCTGATATTGTGGAGAAATATGGATGAGAAATTTTAAAATGTATCACAAAATAACTGAAAATTACATTTTGATTAAATGTTTGGCCACCTACAACTCCACACAATTTCAATCTACAACTTTGAAATTTGGTCCACTCTTGAAAGCCATAGTGTACTGTATACTTTCTAAAGTTGTTCTTATTTGGATGCGTACTTTTAAACTTTTAGTAAAATAACTGAAATTAAAAATTTTGCAGGATTCTGCAGAATTTTTGTGAAAATTCTGCAGAATTCCATCGAATCGGAATGGTCATTCTGTGGGTCTTCTGCTGGCAGAATTTTATATTCTGCACATCTCTAGGCATGTTACATACATGAACCAGTTCTGTTAGTATCAAGATTTACTAAAAGCTGTAGTCTCTACAAATGGGCACACACAGCCTAAGGCTTCCAAGAAGAAAATTTTGAAAATAATATATTAGTATATTGAAGAGGTTTACTAACTTCTAAGACTGGTGAGTATATGTTTAATCATTAGAAACAATAGTGAAATAAGGAAGTATTCTGGATATTTCTGGTAAATAATTTTGTGGTAGTTGTGACACAAAATGTAAAAATAATTGTCTTTTTTTGACCGCTAAAATACCTGTCTGTTTGTGGAAAATGCAGGTTTACTGAATGCTTGCAAGCCATTGTTCTGGCCTTCTTTTCATAAGCTAATCAATCCTGAGACATTGTCCAACTACTGTAGGACTGGGTCCCTTGTTAGAGAAGGGCGTGTTAAAATACTAGCTAGTGTGCAATCCCTGAACTTGTAAAAACTTGCAGGGGGTCAAAAACGAACTGATCTTGTGGCAGATAAACATATGATTGCCCACAGAGATGGCATATACAGTAGCACACATGCTGGATATGATCATGAGGTATTCAACTGAGTTGACTCATGAATTCTGGAAGTTAAAGGAAAGAGACAAATGCATTCCAGACAGCAGAGTAATTCTCTACATCTTGAAATGCTTGAAGGTAGAACAAATCAGACAAAGTCAGAATCAGAGTCCAGACTCGGAAGAGAAAGTGTCTGAATCCAGAACATGATGCCAACATGCCTGTTCCACTTATGCTTGTGTCTCAGTGTGTGAGTGGAACAGTGCACAAGTGGGACATCTGCCTTTGGCAGGCATCTGCAGATTTTGTAGTCCACAAATAGTCATCAGTCCACAGGAGACTCTACAGAAGAAACACCAGGCCAAGGTAAGACATGCCACACTATTGGATGCTGTTATTCTGAATCAGCCAGCTTCAGCATAAGTAAATACTTGTAGTATGTTAACATCCAATGGATAAGAAGTAGTTGCTTTCAGGATAAAGTAGTTATTGGTAGGATGGATGAAAAGGAAAATTTGAAGACACCCTATCTATAGTATGGTAATGGATAAGGCTTTGGCAAGGGGTTACAAAGTAGGAGACAACAAGAGCAAGTTAGGCACGGGTAGGTGGTTAAAAAAAGGAAAACAAGGGACACCTTATCTAGGTTAGGGTACCAAATAAATGTCAAACAAACAAAGGTAGACTTAGCAGTTCAATGGACATAGAAAGGAGGCAGTAAAATACAAGGAAGATGTATCAGGCATTACAATAAAAGAAGGAAAGAGCATTGGAGTGCTTCAGTGCACTGGGTGTGGAGATACAGTATAGTCTTTTGGGACACTTTTTGAAGATGGAGGTGCTGCCCCTTTAGTACTCACCTCCGGGTTGAGGGAAGAGGTTGCTGGACTACAGGCCTAGGTGGCAAGGATGCAGGGAACATTCTGCTATACCTAAGGGCCAGCCATTCTTCAAGGGGATGCCTAGGCAGAGACAGAGCGGTTGGGCCATGGTGGATTCCAGGAGGGTGGGGTCATGGGAGGGTACACACCCCTTAGCCTCTATCACTGAAGAATTCCCTCACTCTACTGGCAGGATGGGACAGCTAGGAGGAGGCTCCAGTAGATGTGGGAAGGCAGGAAGTGGAGTCCTCAGAGAAAGGGAGACTGCAAGAAGGAGGAAGGAGCCCCATCCAAGGATGAAGCAGCTGCTGGTGGAGTACTCTATAGCTAGGGGGATAGACTTGGGAGCTGGGGGTGAAAAGTGATGGCTCTGAGAGTTGCTTTGGCATGGAGGGATGGATAGTGGATCCAGAAGATCTATAGGGCATCAGGAGATGGAAGGAAGCTAGATGTCATTGTCTGCCTGGAGACAAATGACCAGGCAAGGGACAGGGTAGGGGTAGTGCAGAAAATTTTGAAAGAGCTGGGGAGAAGCCTTAATCATGTGGAACACACTGTGACTTTTGCCGAAGTGTTACCTGTATATGGCTAGGGAGAGTAAAGTACACTTCGCAGATGAGCTTTCAACAATTGGTTGAAGGTATGGTACATGGAAGAGGGCTTCAGCTTTATTGAGAACTGTGGGCCAAAGTGGGAAGATATTGGCATCATTGAGGGACAAGACCTGCATCCTTCCAGGAAGGGGACCACAGTCCTTAGTGGAGGTTTAAATGCTACTTGGATGACTATTTAAACTAGCCAGGGGAAAGGCTGAAGAAGAACAATTGCCACACTAGATGACGAAACAGCAGAAACAGCTAGAGGGGAGTAAACTCCCCCAGAACAGAGACAGAAGAAGATAGAGGTGAGGACAAAGCAGAAGACAAGGGGTTATAAATCAGGGAAGCAAGAAGGAAGGAGTAAAGGAGACAGTTAATGGAGATGATAACAAGGGAAGAGGTGAGTCAGGGAGAGTCAGAAAAAAGCACAGTCAGGTGATGCAAAGCAGGGAAGCAGGCAGGGAGGGACTAAGGTACAGAGAGCCATCAGTGCCAATGCAAGGTGTCTGGGAAATAAAATTCCAGACCTGGAGGCCATCATGTAGGAGACTAGACTCAATTTGGTGATCATAAAGTTGTGGTGCACTAGGAAGGAAATGACCATACCAATCTTCTCTGTGTTCAGGAGAGACAGGAGCAGGAGGAGGGGCTGTACTATATGAAAGGGAAGAAATCAAAACCATGGATGTACAGGGGCAAATGGAGTAAAAAAAGTACTGGAGGTACCATCGATCACCCTGGAGACAGGTGCTAGGGCTGCTATCCTTAAAGGGGTGGCATACAGACCTCCAGTACAAGGACAGGAGTTGGATAAGGAACTTGAGAAGCCAGCATCACAATGGAAAGTAAGGAAGAGGTGCTGCTAGTTGGTGACTCAGTCTGGAAGATGTGGATTGGAGCCTTTCAACTAGTGTCAGCAAGGTGCAGGGCCATCCTTGACTCCCTGCAAGGGGCTTTTCTCATGCAGCTAATCAGTGAACTCACTAGGAATGGGGCAGTGCTGGCCCTGGTGCTTACAAACAGGGAAGGCATTGCAGATATCACAGTGGGCAGTCCACCAGGTACTAGTGATCACCATACAGTGTGGATTAACATTAAAATGGGAATAGAGATAAACTACATGAGGATCAGTGTCCTGGACCTTAGGAGGGTGGATTTTAAAGAAGCGTGAGACTGCCTCAGAACCTGCCCCATAGAGGTGAATTACCAGTGAGGGGTAGAGATAATGTGGAGAAAAATAAGGAAGGGCATAATTAAGGCAACCAGCCTCTGCTTTTAGAAAGTGAGTAAAGGCAGAAGGAAAAAGAACCATTATGGTTCTCTTGGGAAGTGACCAAGGTGGTGAAGGAAAACAGAGTGGCATTCAGAAGGTACAAGGAAATGCAGAAGGAAGAAGACAAGGAGGTGTACAAAGAAAAACATAGAGAGGCAGGAAAGGCAGTGAGGGGAGCAAAGGCATGGACAGAAGGAAGTATAGCTGAGAAGCGGCTAAAGGAGATAAAACTTTTCTCAGGTTCATATATGTGAAGAGGAAGGCAAGGAAAGCAACAGTGAGGATAAATAGAGTAGCATGGGGGTGCTGACTAAGCAGAAGAGAACAAAGAAAAAAATCAGATATCCTGATCAGGCACTTCTTTTCAGTCTTCGGAGTGGAGGGAGTGGGAAAGACTACTTGGGAGCATCAATAACAAAGGTGGAATGGGCACAAGGCCATTTTTTTTTATTTACATGTTTCTGTTTCTCCTTGGAGTGGACAGGCAGCTCCAGCCTCTCCCTCAGATGGAACTCATCTCTCCATCCAGGCATTCCCACACCCATCCCACCCAGCCATCCCCCACAGGTTACCCTCCATGACAGGGCTGGTGGCAATAGGTGGCAGCATACCCCCACCCTGGGAAGCCAACATCCAGATTGCAGGGGGTCAGCACAGATGCAGAAAGCCATCATGAAGCCAGCCAGCTATATTTTTTCTGCCAGTTTACAGCCCAGTGCCCACACATGTGCAAAAGGCAGGGTGACTGCCTCTGCCTCTGTGGAGGCAGTCTAATGCCCTAGACATGGGCCCTCCTTGTTCTGGGCAGTGCACCTGTGCCAACACTCAGCCTCCTATGGACATCAGTCTACAGCACGCTGCACTGTTCCCCCTTCCCGAAGGATGGAGAGCTTTTGGTGGATGCTCGATCCATCCTCACCCTGGTCAACCCCTGAAGCAACCCGAGTACATTTCCAAACCCGGGTCACTGGCATGGCATGAGGTGGGGTATCCAGTGCCTCAACTCTCAGTGCCAGCAAGGCACACAGCCATTTGTAGAGGAAAGAATTCTGAAGGGATTTGCAGCTCTGAAAGTGGGCAAATCCATGGGACTGGATGGGATACACCCAAGGGTACTAAAGGAAAAAAGTGAGATGCTATCTGCCCCACTGATGGCCTTATTTAACAGCTCTCATGAACCAGTCATGGTTCCAGAGCATTGGAGGAGAGCAGACATCGTCCCTCTAAATAAGAACAGCACCAAGGAGGAGGAGGCTAGCAATTTTAGGCCAGTCAGTCTTACCTCAGTGGTCAGAAAATTGATGAAAACCCTGTTAAGGAAAAAATTGGCAAAGTATCTTGAATCCAATGGGCTGCAGGAAAACAGGGATCATAGATTTGCAGGGTGGGGATGTCAAGCCAATTGAATCTAATTGTTTGTTTCACTGGGCGATCAGGGACATAGATCAAGGGAGGGTAGTGGAGGTTGCCTATCAGGACTTTAGCAAGGCCTTTGACACTGTCACACAGGAGACTTCTAAAGAAATTGAAGGTGGGTTGAAAGTGGCATAGTGTATTGGGTTAGAAACTAGTTGACCAATAGGAGACAGATGGTGCTGGTTAACAGCACTCACTCTCATGATGGAAGCGAGACCAGCACTTTGTTGCATGGCTTAATAATGGGACTGGTCCTTTAAATGTCTTCATAAGTGACACTGCAGAAGAACTAGAAGAGAAGGTGTATCTTTTTGCAGATAACATCAAAATCTGTAGTGGGTGGCACTCAGGAGGGGTGGAGAAAATGTATAGTGGTCTTGGAAAACTCATGGAGTGGTCAAAAGCATGGCAGTTAAGGCATAGGAATTCAGGAACTGAGTACAGGAAAGAATGAAGGTATTGACAGCCACTGAGCAGAAAAGGCACCTTGGGGTTATCATCTGATAACCTCAAAGTGGCAGGACAGTGTGACAGTGTGACAAAACAGTGGTTAGGGCCAGTGGGATACTGAGATGCATATGAAGCGGTATCTCCAGCTAGAGGAGGGAAGTAGTGTTAGCATTGTATTTCACTCTGGTGAGATCCCACCTTGAGAATTGTGTCCAATACTGGAGGCCACACCTCAGAAAGGACATAGACATGGTGTAGGCAATCCAGGGGAGGGCAACTAAAACAGTACAGGTATTGCACTAAAGCACCTAAAAGGAGAGACTGTTGGACCTCAGCAAATATACCATGGAAGAAAGGAGTGTGAGAGAGGACATGATAGAGACCTACAAGCAACTCACTGGATTAAACATGTTCCAGAAGGGGAGCCTCTTTCAAATGAGAAAAATCAAGAGGATCAGAGGGCATGTAATGAACCTGGGGGGAGGGACTTAAGAGAGATGTGATCAAGTGTTATTTCACTGCAAGAGTTGCTGATGCCTGAAACAGACTGCCAGTGGATGTGGTGGAGGTCAAAACCATAAGGAGCTTCAAGCATGTGTGGGATAGACATAGGAGAACATTAGTAAATAAGTAGGGAGGAGGGATGGTCACCAGTTGGGGTCTGCAGAGACAGACTAGGCAGCAACCAACTGGACAGATTGTATAGACCAAGCTGCCCATTTCTGCTGACTAATTCTATATTTCTGTTTCATATGGAACAAGTTGCTTGACTCAGGTGAGAGGAGCACTTAGTATAGACAAACATTCATCTGAAGTCTTTGGATAAGAACTTAGTATTTATGGAGGTTTGGAGGTTTTTTGTTAGTACTTTTGTATTTAAAGCCTGTTTATTTCCTTATTGCTAGTGTGTTTGTACTCCCTGATAAATTTGCTTTATATCTTGTAGTTTGTGTGTAAATATAAATATTTTATATTTAAAGAGGGAGTCCAGTCAAAAGCATTACATTGCAGAACTAGACCATGCATATCCCCAGAAAGTCTCATATCAACAATCACATCTCTTAAGTTACTTTGCTTAAAAGTTACAAACCATTTTGTTACCTAAATTGCACTCCCTGTTCAAAAAGTCAGTTTCAGTGAGGAGCTACAGATGATGTCATAACTAGAACTCACAGTCTAGTTGTACTGGTCAGAAACTTTACAGTACTTACTTTTAAAAGTTTAAGAAGCTGCAGTCAAAGTAATAATTTAGAAATAAATATAACACTGAACAGTGTTCAGTAAGTGCATGGATTTCTAGAATGTTTAGGGGCAAGTTATTGCATTTTAGAATGTGGCAAAAGGTGACTTTGAAATGTAGCCATGTACATAGCTACGGAATATTAAAGTAGTGCACAATTTCACATTGTGTGGGGGACATGCGATCTTGCAATGCGGCAGAGATGTGCGATCTAAAAATGTAGTGGGGACACACAATCTCAGAATGTTACAGGAACACACATCTAGAAATGTGGTAGGGATTGACAATTTCAGAATATGGTGAGAGTATAGCGAGAATGTACACTGCCAGAATGTGACAGAACACACCATTGTATTATGAAATTGCTTTCACTGCCACATTAATGAACTGTTCTCACCAACCATATTTCAAAATTGCATATCCCCCCACATTCCAACACTGCGTGTCACTGCCACATTCTGATATCATGCTCTCCTGCCACGTTCAAAACGTGCATGCATCTACTGTACCATATTCCAAAACTGCATGCTCCTGCCAAATTCTGAAGTTATATATTAATAACACATTTTGAAATTGTGTCACCACCGCATTATGAAATTGTGCATTCCCACCATATTTCAAAATTGGATGCCCTAGTCACATTCCAAAATTGTGCATCCCTAATGCATTCTGAAATGATGTCACTGCTACATTCCAAAGTTATGCATTCCTGTCACCATCACATACTGAAAATGCTCATGCTCACCACATTACAAATTTATGCATTTCTGCCACATTCTGAAATTATTTCCCAGCCACATTCCAAAACTGGGTGTTCCCATATTTAAAAAATTGGGTCCCAGCCACATTCAGCAATTGTACCTCTTTGCCACATTCTGAAATTGTGTGTCACTGCCAAATTCCAAAACTGTGTTTCTCACATTCTTAAAATGTGCATCCCCACAACATTCCAAAATTGCACAACCCAACTGCATTCTTAAAATGAGTGTCCCTGTCTCATTCTGAAACTGCATGTCCAAGCCACATTCTAAAATTTTGCATCCCTGCCATATTCAAAAATTTTACCTCCACATCACATTCTGAAAATACATTTCTTCAAAATTTTGAATCCCACCACAGTCCAAAAATGCACATCCCTACCACATTCTGAACATGTACAGTGTGTTACCACTGCATTCTGAAACTTTGCAAGCCCACTGCATTCTAAGATTTTGTGTCCATTCCACATTGTGAAATTGTTTGTGATAAACATAATCTGAAATTAAGCATCACTACCCCATTCTGACATTGTGCATTACCACCACATGCCAAAAACATGCATCCATGCCACATGATGAAATTGCATATCCTTGCCACATTCTGCAAATATGTCCCTGCATTTTGAAACTGTGTTTCACTACCACATTCTATAAATTTATGACACTGCCACATTCTGGATTTCAGTATCCCTCCTACATTCTTAAATTGTGTTACTTTACATGATTGCATCATTGTTGCATTGCAAAATTGCAACCTGGTAGAATTCTGAAATCATTCCCTACCATATTCTAAAGATTGCACACAACTCTGGCATTCTAAAGCCATGTTTGCTACTGCATTTCAAGCCCCCTATCACATTATAAAGTGCCTAGTATCTGCACATTGTGGAAATGCATGCTGTATGCCCACGCAATAGCAGTTTTCCATTTTTAAATGTTTACTGCAAATACAGTTTTATGTAACATAGGAGAAATAAGCCCAACAAAGAAAGCTTGCAGGTGGGACTTGGCTGTCAGTTCTGGCTTGGCATTGTCCCGGATTCCCCCCTTTTCCCTCACAAAAGACAGACCATTGTTTGTTGTTGTGCTCAGATTGGCAATTTATTTATATTCATAAAATCCATATTCCATTTCTCATTTCTTTATTATCATATTTCCATAATTTTCATTTATTTCCATCCATATATCACTCTCTCTGATTATCCATCCCCCAGGCGAAAACCTGGCGCCTTCTCTTCTCCTTTTCTGTTAGGTAACAGTGAAAACTGAGACCGCTTTCTCTTCATCTTCTTCCTCCTCTTGTGTTATTCCTTTTTCTTTCCCTCCCGTCCTCCCCTTTTCCCCCTGCCATCCACCTTGGCAGTCCATAACCATATTATCATCTGCCCTCCACTTTTTTGGCAGTCCATAAGCATTTATCACCTGCCATCCACCTTTGGTAGTCCATAACCATATTATCACCTGCCATCCACCTTTGGCAGTCCATAACCATATTATCACCTGCCATTCACCTTTGGCAGTCCACTGTCCTACCGGACGCATCTGTCATCCACCTTGACAGACCCACCATACAGTCCCAAATTGACTGTCTTCCCCTCTTACTCTGTCTAGTAGGGTGGGTGGGAGGAATCAAAATTCCAGCAAAAAGTGGCTGAGGCCCCCTTGTGCTGTCCCTTATGTACCTCCCTTCTCCCCTCCCCTTCCTGCTACCTGCTCATTGTTCTGGCCCTTGGCCCCTCCCCTTCCTTCTCTCCTCCCCTCCCCTTCCGAGCATAACCATTGCCTAAAGGAGGGAAGGGGTGCACAAGCACAACATGGTCTGTCCCTTAAAGGGCAAACCCCATTGTCCCTGATTCCCCCCTTTTCCCTTACAAAAGACAGAGACCATTGCTTGTTGTTGTGCTCAGATTGGCAATTAATTTATTTATATTCATAAAATGCATATTCCATTTCTCATTTCTTTATTATCATATTTCCATAATTTTCATTTATTTCCATCCATATATCACTCTCTCTGATTACCCATCCCCCAGGCGAAAACCTAGGTGCCTTCTTCTTCTCCTTTTCTGTTAGGTAACGGTGAAAACCGAGACCACTTTCCTTCATCTTCTTCCTCCTCTGTGTTATTCCTTTTTCCTCCGTCCCCCTTTTTCCCTACTAGCCAGTCTCCAGCTTCATGTTGGATGACTGGCATCCCCCCAACTTAGGGTATCACTCTCCCTTACCTCAGGGATGATACTTCCTTCCTTTTTTTTTTATATACCAGTTTTTGCCTGTTTTCTCCATTCCTCTATGAAACCCATTGTTTTCACATTGAACATGTCTATTGCTATATCTGACAAGTGTACCCCATCTGACCTGTAGAAGTTCTCCACCCATTCTTCTACTCCCCGCAGTATCATCTGTCTCCCCATCTGCCTTATCAATGTCCCCACCCTTCTAGTCATCTTTCTCCTGGCCCTCTCCACTGCTCTGTGGCTGTGTTCCTGTCACCATACCCTTCGTGGTATCATATCTGACCAAGCAAGGCATACTTGAGGCCACCACTGTCTTATTGCCACTAGGTCCCTCTTTATCTGTAAGTATGTGTGTACCCATGGTCTGCCTGCCAGGTCGTTGCCCCCTAGGTGTATAATGATTAGGTCTGGACTGGGCCGATGTCCCTTGAGTTCTTTCAAAGCGGGCAGGAGCTGTGCCCATCTCATCCCCCGTAGGCCATGCCATACCAACCTACACTGTCTTACATCCTGGTACAATTACTTTCCCCAGCTTTTTTCTCTGCTCTCTTACCAGCCCAGTAAATATAGGAATGGCCGCAGATCCAGACTTCTGTGCTCCTTCCTCTACCTATGGGGTGCAAAGAAAATCCATTAATTTACACATATTCTCAGTGCCCTCATTGTATTATCCCCCCTGCCTTCTTTTCCCTGTTTCCTGTGCTCCCCCGTAGGAGCACCATAATTCCATCTTCTTTTTCCCTTTCTTCTTTTTTTTTTTTTGGAAAACCACACTGCTCCTTTGCTCCTTTCCCCTCTCCTTTTTTTTTTTTTTTACTTCAGTGCTCTGATGTATCTTTTATAACTGGCTGACCACCATCGCCCTTTTGCCAAACTGTCCTTCACGGGTTCACCCATTGCTGCCCACTGTGAGGCAGCCCCAATCCGTAGGAAATGGGATGAGTAATTAGCTGGGTCCTCCCCCAGAAAACGCATGCCCTTTTTCAGCACTGCTGTAATTTGATAGCCGGTGACCCTTTTCCCATCACCATGAACAAATAGCTTCCCCTTCCTAGTCACCTGCTCTGTGGAGAAAACCCACAGGGCCTGCACTGGGCATATCGCAATCTCTGACCGCCCTTTCAGTGTTACCATGCAACCTTGCCCTTTTTGGTCTGCCTTTGACCTCCTTAGCTTGATCCATATCTCTCGTATCCCCCAACTCACATCCTCCCATTCCACACCTCCTTCCTTGTCATCTTTTCCATGGCCTACCACTTCACTCACTCTCATAGCCCCTGCAAACATTATCACATAAATTGTGTGAAATAGCTTGGCCTCCCCCTTTGATCTGCATATTGCCGGGAGCACCTCTTTTAGCTATATTAGTCACTGCTCACCTATTGGCCTCCTATTATCCCTTGGCCCTCATTTCAACCTGCCCCATCCCTGCATCATTCTCCTGATGAGCATTGATTTTGTTGGGTCATTCCATCCTTTTAGGCTGCAGATCACACTGATCCCTGCCAGATAAACCCCCATTGTGGCGTGAGCAGTCCCTTTCTGCCATTGTTCCACGGTGAACATTCCCAACTGTTCCTCAGAGAGCGGCTCACTTAGATCCATCTGGTGTTCTGCCCTGAATGTTTGAAAAACTCTCCAGGCCCCATCGTAGGCCCTCAGAGTCTGAGGTGCCCATGAGCTGCGAAACAGCAGTTCTGTTCCTTCTTGTCAACGTTCCAGATGTTCATTGGTATGGGCGTTTTTGTTCTTCCACTGCTGGTGCCAGCCTCCAGAAACGGTCCAGCTGCAGACGGGAAAGGCTGTCAGCCAGGGTATTGTGTACCCCTTCTATGTGTTTTGCTCTGAAAGACATGTTCAGCTGCAAAGCCCTTAACACTAACTGTCATACTACCTGCATGACTGTATCCGACCTGGCTCCCTTGTTGTTTAGTACATCAACCACCGCTCTATTGTCACACCAAAATGTCACCTTCTGATCCTGTAATACTTCCCCCCAAACCAAAGTGCATGCCCATATGGGCATGATCTCCAGTAGTGTTATATCTCTCACTTCCCCGTGCCTCACCCAACTGGCCGACCATGGTTCTGAAAACCACCTGCCCCTCAGGCAACCCCCCATGCCCAGCCCTCCAGCAGCATCTGTGTAGAGGTCAAGGTCTGTGTTGTGCAGCCACTCCTCCTGCCAGAACAAACACCCATTGTAATCCTTCAAGAATTCTTCCCATATACTAAAATCCTTCCTGACACCTTGAGTCAGATCAACCCAGTGATGTGGTCTGGTGACCCCTGCTGTAGCTCTGGCTAATCTCCTTGTGAATGCCCTTCCTGGTCCTATGGCCCTGCAGGCAAAGTTCAGGTGCCCCAGTACCTGCTGGACCAATTTTAGTTGTACCCATCTCCTGCTGGCATGTACCCAGATTAGTTCCTTCAACCTCTTTACTTTTTTGTCTGGTAGCCTAAACGCCTTGCTCCTGGCATCTATCTCTATCCCAAGGAATTCCATAATCTTGTTGGGCCCCTCTGTTTTTTCTGGTGCCAATGGGACTCACAGCTCCCAGCACAATTCCTGAAACTTACCCAGCATCCTCTGTGTCTCCCTTTCGCCCTTCCCAATGAGGAGAAAATCATCCAAGTAATGGATGACTGACCTATAACCCGTTTTTTCTTGGAATATCCACTGCAAACATGTGCTGAATGCCTCAAACATAGCACATGCTATGGAACACCCCACTGGCATTGCTTTGTCGAAATAATACTGTTCCTCACTTTTAAAAAACCAAGAGATCCCAGTCATGGTGTGTGACATCACCCGCGAGGTCCCCGGTCGCGCTGTCTCTCCTTCCGCTCAAGGCCTCCACACAGGACCCCTGCTCTCCCCCCCCAGTATGCCTCCAGGGTCTCCAAAAAACCATGAAATTAAACAAAACAGCCCGAGTACCCAGGCGCAGCTTTTCCCCGACACCTCCGCAGCGTGTGACGTCATGCCATATGGCCCTACACCGCAAGCGCTCTCCCCTGTTTCAGAGACCTTCCCCAGGCCTAATATTCATGTTAAAATGTGTCCTGCCCCAGGACCCTAACCTGGGTCCACTGGTTTCATAGGTGGCGACTCTGGCCACTACACCAAACAGCCAGCTCTACGTCCAAGGGGAAAAGAGTAAAACTTCATACCAAACCAAACCCCCCAAAAACCATCCATCCACATCAAACTTGGACATTTTGCTTCTAGCACTGCTGTCATAACCTATTATGCCCTAGTTCTAGCTAGCACCCCACTAGGCAAGTACCTAAACCCGCCCATGGCGTGTGACCTTACACCACATGGTCCAGGCAATGGGGCCTCCTCCAGGGCTTACCCTTCATCCCCAGGAATCAAAAATGGCCATTCACAACCACCAGAGCCCAAAACAGGAAAACAAAGGGGGTTTACAATCCGCTAAGCAGAGTGTGACGTCACGCCATGTGGTCCCGGGTCACGCTCGTTCTTCCCAGCACCACAGACTCTTCCGGGCCTCCCAATCTTAGGATTACCATCAAAACAGTCACTCCTAGCCACCATAGTCCACTACCCAACAGCAGGTGCTCTCCAGCAACCCCCACATGGCGTGTGACATCACGCCACACTAACCCGTGCCTAAGGCCTACTATTCATCTTCCAGGCATCCAACGCACCACTATCACCACCTCAAAAGAACCAAACAAGGACAGGGGGGGTTTGTTCCCCTCTACGTGGCGTGTGACTTCACCACTTGTTCTGGCTCGCACTCACTCCCCCCCCACAACTTCCCGGCCTCTTCCCAGCCTATTGATGCCCACTGGCATCCCCAAGGGTGACAAACTCCCACAAAAGCCAGAAAAACAAGGAAAAACCTTGTTAAACCATGCCACAAATGGCGTGTGATGTCACGCCATGTGGCCCCAGCTCGCACTCTCTCTCCCCTGTCTCAAGGGGTTCCTCCAGGCCTACAGCTTTTTCAGTCAGCAAAAACAGGTCATTAGACAAAAACGCAAAGCATCAAAACCATCAAAAAGCTTTTCACAAAACCCCCCACGCGGCGTGCGTCGCACCACGTGGCCCTGGGTCTCTCTCACCATCACAATCTGACTCCCATTGCCATTCAGGGCCCCCATATTTGCTCAGTCATAAATTGCACCCTGTTTCCTCTTAAACCTGTCTATCTATATATATAGATATATATCCCCCCTCTTTTTTTATCTCGTTCTGCAAATCAATAAATCAATTGCTAGTTTCCTTACCTCTCTCTCCTGATAAAACAAACCTCAAAGAAATTGCCAATCCAACGTGCTGCAGTTTGATGTAAATCAAAATTCCAGCAAAAAGTGGCTGATGCCCCGTTGTGCTGTCCCTTATGTACCTCCCTTCTCCCCTTCCCTTCCTGCTACCTGCCCATTGTTCTGGCCCTTGGCCCCTTCCCTTCCTTCTCCCCTCACCTTCTGAGCACAACCATTCCCTAAAGGAGAGAAGGGGTGCACCAGGACAACATGGTCTGCCCCTTAAAGGGCAAACTCCATTATCAGCAGCACTGCACAGAATCTGGCTTTTTTGAACAGACAGTAAATTATGGTTACATAATGACTTGCAACATTTAAAGACATTAACGTAGAGATCTCATTCCTGGAATTACACTGATAGAGGATATGCTGACCCAAATCCTAAATTTATTGATACTAGAAATGTTGCTGGACTCCCCTTCAATATATTTCTGTGACTGTTGTATTTTAATAAGTATAGGTGATCAATTGTATGAACTATTTCATTGAGCCACACACTTTCAACTTAAAAGTAATCCTAATTCTGATACAGAGTAGGGGTAAAGTGTACATGAATTTGCTAAGGTGGTTCCTACAGTAAGTGCAAATGATCTTGTACTGTCTGAGCCACAGCACATGGTGAGATAAGAAAGGAACACCACTGAGAGGATTGTGACCAGGTTTCTGGCAGCATCAATAACGTAAGTAAGCCAGTCCCGTTAAATCATCCACAGCATCTTAGTTCATTTTGTAATACATTTTTTTCTCTTTACAGTATGGTGCCATGGGGAAGTGTTCTAAGCAATGTGTGCTTCAGAGATGCTTCTATGTTTATTCTTATTATATTCTTTTTGTAAGAACTATGCTTATGGGGGCTCAGTCTCCAAGTTATGCATGCAAGCTTGTGGTCTACTTTTGGATTAACACCATATGATTTAAAATGAAACTGAATAAATTTGAAAGATGTATAATGACTGAATAAACATTTATGTATGTTGTTCAAGATCACAGTTCCACTAACTAATATCCCAAAACAGTAAAATATTGGGTATGAAGTGGCCATTTAAAGAAACAGAAATAGAAATAACACTTTTTTGCCATCGTAACTTGTTGAATGTGGCTAGTGGCCAAATTTTAGTGACCAGTGGCCGTGGCTTTAGTAACCAGTGACCAAACTTTCATCAACAATATGTAGTTGGCTAATCAAAAGGTTGAGGAAATAGAAAGGTGTAAAATGGCTAGTGTAAATTGCTAAAGGGCTAGTAAAAAGTGAAGATGGCTAGTAGATGACTAAATGATGCCAACATGTGAATTGATATATCTAGTAGCAAAAGGCTGCAAGTGGTTAAATACCACCATGTCACTTAATATGTGTGTGTGTGTAAGACTTTAAAAGGGTTAATTGTTAAGATGCTATAAAATGAAGAAAAATAGCTAAAGCATAAGGTGAGGTTGTGGCCGAGATATGCGCACAGCTGTTAATAACTGTTTAGCCTTGACTGTTAAAAGTTTCTCATCATATAATTCTCTTGTGTTTAAAAAATATGTTTAACAGAAAACTGATAAGAAATAATGAGATACCTCATTTGGTTGCTGGTACAAGGTTACTTTGACATTTGTAGCAAGCTAGTCATGTCTCTCATATGCTTTCTGGCTCCTAAGACAAAAGTTATTTGTAATAAATACACAATTCCCTCACCATTTGTTTTCCCCTGCAAGGATGAAAATAATAACTCCCCTGTCTTGGCAAAATGTCAGGTACATCTTGTAACTAAGAACTTTGATTACGGGATGTCTCAGAAATTGTAGTTACAGGATGTATCAAAAACCTTGATTATGGGAATGTATTATTGAACAGGTGTCCAGGCTAAATCTGCTGTTGTAATTTTTGGGAAATTCCAGCCTTGCATTTTTTTCTAAGCTTGCTACACATAAATATGGGACCTATGGTTATGTCCAGCATCCTTTCGAGAAGACGCAGTCTCGGACAAGATGCAGTCTGAGACTATCCATAGATTGCTCGGGGGATCCAGAGATATGTGGGTTCATATGTCTCTGAAATGCTGTAGTCCTGGTGGTAAAAAGCCATCAGCTGTTTAGATCTGATCATGTTAGAGGTAAAATTGTTAGGTCTTATTTGGTATTAATAAATTGCAACTGATTTAAAACAACATTTGGTGTCAGTTGGCTTTATTGGATTACCAGAGACCACTAGCCAAGAACCTTGTGTTTTACAAACTGATGAGCTGATTGCACACCTCTGCATGTTAAGATTTTTATGCTCATAGCACATGGATAAGCTAGCATATAGGACATCTGTCAACATCTTTAAGGTACAATGCTAGTAAGCACCAGTAGTTCTCAATACATCAAGGTGGTGCAAGGGAGGAAAAAAAAATCTCTTATGGCAGTGTGTAGTGGATCACTTCAGTATAGAGAAGCAGAGTTTAAGGATGATAGCAGGTATGTAAAATTCTAGAAGTCCAAAATAATGTACTCAAAGGTGATCCTCAAGCTTTCTAGCAGACATTACCCTGTTGTTGGTCCAATTGACAAAATGTATATCAACCATGACTGCTAATAACTACGGAACAGCTATACCCATCAAGGAAATACTGTTCATATCCAACAAAATGCTGTACTAGAAAAGCAGAGAAGAAGCACAGTGCAACATTAGTTGAAAAGGTAGATTAAGAGGGACAGAAAAGTGGAAGCATAACCAAAATAATCCTTTCTTTCCCGTAAGGAAATGGCAGACCAAGAAAGATGCAGCATGCTGCACTGGTGAGAAAATTTCTTGACTACTAGAGGAGAAGACTTGAGCATTGTGAGGTAATTCTTTGTCTAGTGTCCTGTAGGCTATAAAAAGATAACAAATGGACATCAGAAGTCAATGTATTTGGAATGTCTATCCATAGACTTGTGCAAATGACCCATTCAAAAGTCATAGTCTCTACTATGAAGCTGAACCACAGTGTACCAAAGATCCCCAGATCCTTTAACTGTCCCAATAATCCTCACTTGGACATAAAAGCTCCTGATCCCAGAGTGAGCCATCACCTGTTCTAGAAACATAGAAAAAAACAATGTTTGGCACAACCAGTCTCCCCAGAAAACAGCAGAGGAGGTCAAGCACACAACAGACAGTTAATGTGGATATGCAGTTTACTGTTTTGTTTTTGTTGTTGTTGTTGTTGTTCTTTTTACTACAGTGGCACCACAGATAAGTAAATCTAGATATAATACTTTGAAATTCCCTTGAAATGAATGAATCAAGATGTACATGAATGGGAAAGGAATGGGAATTTGCTGGGATATGTGAGACATTTCACACCACAGAATGGATACTACTGGACTGTACTCCCCTGACCAGGGGTATAATGAGTCTCAATGACATAGGTAGAGGGACTTATGGCCCCATGAAGGGTGAGTATAGCCCTTACCCCCCTAACCATATTGCCTCTGGTGGGGGTATAGCCCATATACCCCAACCTGGAGTGCATTACTGTGCTTAGAAAATGAATTATAGGGATAGGTGTTTAATATAAGTAGTACAAGCTTAATAAAAATGAAAGAAACTATGCAAATAAATCACCCTTCTACTGTTTTTTTTGCCAGTAGAGGGCACTGTTGCTTTTATTAGTAAGTAGTACTGTTTCTATGGTACTATGACCATCATCTTTTATATTGTTTTTCTTTGTATGATTTTTGGATTTGTAAGACATATTTTTTATGAAATTAATGTGAGGGATGGAAGTAGGTATTACTTGTGAGTGGTATATTTAGCAGTGCAATCTTCAGAGAGTGGTCAGAAATCTAGTACGACCATCACCAGGTCTGTAAATGTTCATCACTGTTTTGGAAATTGCAATGCTACTGGTAGCACTTTGGTGCTGTTTTAACTTGAAAAAATTAAAAAAAAATGGTGCATGAGAAAAGTAATTAATGTGGGTGAAGAACAATATGTGGGGGAACTTGCTCACTCGCTTAGTGAGTAAAAAAAATGGCTGCAAATCAGGTTCTGAAATTCAGTATGTGGCACTTTGATTTGTAAAAAGTCAAGCTGGCACTGGAGCTTTTACAGTACCCTCAGGTAAAGGATTCCACCAGTCAGTGACCAGGATATTTCCATCCCATTTTCCTAATCTAGATTTTGTATACCACTACTTATCTTTAACTGACAATGTACTTTATGAAAAATTGAAAACCGAGGTGAGTAGTGCAATGCACTTTGTAAGGTCAAATCTAATGTCATCAGCGTTATGGCTTTTAATCAGAGCAAGTCATTTATGGTAAATAATTTAATTCTGTTTTCAAGATTTAACGGTATGGGATTGCACCAGTGATTAGTAGTCTAATCTTTGGATTTTACTGAGATTCTGTAGTCTAGCATTTATTATGTGTATAAATAATTTGAATGGAAAAGCTTAATATACAACAAATAGAATAAAGCCAAATGTAAATTGTACAAGAAATACTTTTTAACAGAATACATGTTGTGCAGAATCACTTTGTTGGTATAAAATGACAAATTCTTACAAATCAGTGGCCCTAGTCATAATTTGTGCAGGTTTGGCCAGTGCAAGAGCATTTGAGATAAACCTGCTGTCTTGGATCCACATCACTAACAAGCAGATGAGCCCATTAGCCCCAGACAACACAAAGCAAAAGGTGTCCAGTAGAACCAGTTCAGTATTTTGAACAGTTATTTCAGGTGGGGATTCCTAGGGTCTCTGAAGAAGTGCTATCGTATTCTATCAATTTCTGTTCTGCAAAAATGCATTCCAGATCCTTTTCCAAAACCGCCTGTTATCTTGCAATGTCTAAGGATGCCACAGCTTAAAAGGGGGGATAAGATTCAGATACTAAACTATGAAAGTTCCTAAATGTTCCATTCAGCCTCTAGGCCTAACAGATAGGGGCAGTGGTGTTACTCTAAATAGCCCGTAGTGAAGAGTGTAGTTGCTGATTAAACCTGAAATCAACAAATACGAGCTAGAAATTGTTTTTCTAATTGAGCAAAACTCTTAAAATGCATGCCTATGAAATGTCTCTACATTCTCAGTATTCACTCCTATGAGGTCTTACTATAATTATTTTATATTTGAAGCTGAAACACATTTGTATGCTTGTATTGCATGCCTTGCATTAATGGAAATCAAAATAGTGAACTTCATTCTTACTTCTAAATAAAGTGAACTTTTTACAAATCAATCCTCATGATTTAAGCAGCACCCTTTCATGCGGAGTTGGCCAAGCTGATTCCCTTGCCAATTGCACAAGACAAATGAGTTTTGAAATGAACCAAAGGGGCAATCAACCTGTTCCCTTGGTTTCAAAGAGAAGCACAAAGAGAAAGACTCAGACTTTGAACTGGGAATGTCCTTAGACTGTGAGTCACACCTGGTTACATTTTGATGTTGATTTGCTTGGACATGCTTTATAATTTAATTCCACTATAGAATTAGCCCTTAATGAAAAATGCTATAAACAGATGGATAAAGTATACAGAGTCCCATACATTTTCCAGCAGGGGCTAGGAACCTAAGATTGAGTTGCAGCAATGTGAAACTGCTGAAATGCAAAATCAGTAATGTTATTCTTTATTTCTGGGTTAAAGAGAAATGCAATTAAATTTAATTTCTGTGCAAAACATAGTCATGCTCTTATTCTTTGTTTTATTATGTTTAGTGGCAAAAGGCTCTTGTTTATAGTCATTTAACCTATTATTCCTTCATTTGTCATTTACTACATAGGATATATGCTTTTGAACTAAACATATTAATTGATACTGCATAATCTAGTTGTAAAACAAGAACAGTGCAAAATAAACAGCATTAGGATATTTCATTCAGATGTTTTCATCCAAATATTATAGAAACATAGAACATAGACTTTGACTGCAGATAAGGACTGCTTGGATCATCTATTCTGCCTATTTTCCTACCTATTGGATAAACTGCAGATCCTAGTTAACCAGCAGCCTACTTCCTCCTACCACCTACTGTAATTGCCTTATGTCAGTCCCATGCATTCTTGAATTCTCCCACTGTTTTTGACCCCACAACCTGCTTGGGAAAGCTGTTCCATACATACACCACCCTTTCCATGAAAAAATACTCCCTTATGTTTCCCCTGAGCCGTCCACCATCTATCTTCAAATTGTGCCCCCTAGTTCTTATTTATCTCTTTTTCCGAAATGTGCTACACTTGGACTTTGTTGATCCCCTTGAGGTGCTTGAAAGTTTCTATCATGTCCCCCCAACCCTTTCCTCAAGGCCATACATATTAATCTCTTTTAGACTCTCTTCAAATGGCTTCTAGTGTAGACCCTGCACCATTTTGGTTGCCCTCCTCTAGACTGCTCAATTAAGTTTATGTCCTTGTGGAGATGGGGTCTCCAGAACTGCATGCGGTACTCCAGATGGGATCTCACTAGCTGTCTGTACAGAGGGATAACAACTTTTTGCTTTCTACTGGTGATGTCTCTCCCTATGCATCTCAGAATCCCCCCAGCCCTTGTCACTGCCCTCTCACATTGCTTGCCTACCTTACGGTCAGCTGATATTAGTAACCCCAGGTCCCTTTCCATTTTTGTTGTTGTTAGTACCTCCCCACCCCATTGTGTACTCTTCTCCTGGGTTTTTGTTTCCCAGGTGCATTACTTTGCACATCTTTGCATTGAAACAAAGCTGCCATACTCTTGACCATTGCTCCAAACTTGCCAAGTCCCTTCTCATCCTATTCACCCCTCCCTGTGTATCAACCCTGTTGCAGATCTTTGTGTCATCTGCAAAGAGGCATACTTTTCCTTCCAGCCTCTCTGCAATGTCACCTATGAAGACATGAAAGAATACCGGTCCCAGTGCTGAACACTGCAGTAACCCACTAGTAACTCCCTTTCTCCAGAGTGTGCTCTGTTTATTATTATCCTCTGTGTTCTGTTGCCCAGCAAGTTTGTTACCCAGGCTACCACCCTGGGACCCACTCCAAAAATGACTACCTTGTAAATTAATCTTTTGTGTGGTACTGTGTCAAATGCCTTGCCAAAGTCTAAATAGGCTATATCCACAGCTCCTCCTTGGTCTACTACTTTGGTCACCCAGTCAAAGAAATCTATTAGATTCATCTGACATGATGTTCACACTGTGAATCCATGCTGCCTTGGGTCCTGTGTCATGCTGGCCTATAAGTATTCAAAAAATTATTTCTTTCAGAAGTGATTCCATCATTTTCCCTACCATAGAGGCCAAAATAACAGTTCTGTAGCTTCCTGCCTCTACCTTGCTCCCACTTTTGTGAAGGGGGATCACATTCACCTTCCTCCACTCCTCAGGTACCACACCATCTGCCCATGATTTGTTAAAAAGGGTAGTCAGTGGTGTCACTAAGTCTCCCCTTAGTTATTTTAGAATTCTAAGGTGAATCTTGTCACACCCCATTGTTTTGTCTACCTTGAGTTTTAAGAGTTCTTTTAGGACTCTTTCCTCTTTGAATGGACTGGTATTGACCCCAATGCCTAGAGTGCTTCTGTCATTTGGTTTAGATACCTTCCTCTCTTCTTCTTTTGTGAATACTGAGCAAAAGTATTCATTTAGTATCTCTGCCTTTTCACTGTCACTCTCTGCTCACCTCCCCTTCCCTTTATTAAGCCTCGCTATCCCTTCCTTCAACTTTCTTCGCTTCCTAATGTATCTATAAAAGGTTTATCCCCCCTTCTTAACTGAACTGGCTATCTTTTCTTCAGTGTGGGCCTTTGTGGCCTGACTGCCTTCCCCACTTCCTTCTGCTTTAACTGATACAGTTGTCTGTCCTGCTCCTTCTGTGATTCCTTATACTTCCTGAATACTATATTTTTCTCCCCAACCTTCCTTACCAATCTTTTGAGAACCATAGTGTTTTACTTTGTTTCTTTTTTTTTATTTGCTTCACACAAAGGTTTGTTGACTCTATGATGGCAGTTCTGATGTTTACTCATTGTTCTTCCAACCCTCCTTCCTGCCCATTTGCTAGTGCATTCCTTAGGCACATCCCCGTTTTGCCAGTTTCAGCCCTTCTAAAGTCCAGTGACCTCACTTTTGAATGGCTTGACTCCACAGTTGTGTTTATTGTGAACCACACTGTATGGTGGTCAATTGTTCCCAGCTGGCTACCCACTTCTAAATCTGTGATCCTCTCTCCATCCCCATATGAAAGTACCATGTCTAAGAATGCTCCCTCCTGAGTGGGTGCCAAAACTAGCTGTCTGAGGCATGCCCCCTGTAGGGCAATTAGAATGATCCTACTCTTAGATGTGGCTGCAGTAAATGTGCTCCAGTTAACATCTGGCATATCAAGGTCACCTATCAACAATATTGTCCCTTTTTCTTTAATTCTGAGGATGCCTTCTATCATTGTATTGTCCATTTCCTCCCCCCTGAGATGGTGGTCTGTATACAACCCCTGTGTGGATTGTAGTGTCACTACCTGTCTCCAAGTTGACCCACAGTGCCTCCTCTCCTCCCCATTTAACCTTTAGTTCTGTTTCTTTGATCCCTTCCCTTAAATAGAGAGCAACACCTCCTTCTCTTTTACCCTCACTGTCCCTCCTGTAGATTGTGTACCCTGGTATGTTAATATCCCAGTCATGGTTCTCCATGTACCATGTTTCTGTGACTTCCACAATATCCAGGTGCCCCTCTTCTATCAAAGCCACTAACTCAGGAACCTTGTTACCCAGACTATGGGTATTGGTACTCATTGCCCTCCATTTTATGATGTCCTTACCTGTTTTTGCCTCATCCTTGCCCTTGCTGCCTTTGCCTTTTTCTCCATTTACCCCTGTCCTGCTCCCTATCTAGAGTAGGGTAACAAAAAGGTTATTTAAATTCTTGTTGGGATAGGTTTATAGTAGATTCTACATCATTATCTTGTGCAAGGTCAAAGTAAGAAAATAGCAAGAAACTAAAATAGTGGATCACATCTGAAAAAGCTGCACCATGCCTATTGCTAACTCTTAAGGAACAGTCTCATTTTCATTTCTTGGCTATGTCAGTTTGATGTTGCATTTTTTTTTAGTTTTCTAGTATAGTGTAGTATTCACTAATATGACAGGTGTTTTTTGCTTTTCAGTTTTATAATTTTTGTGTGAACTTTTGGGAGAAAAACTAAATATTGTTCATGCGGGCCCCGTATTCAAAGTAACACTATTAAGCAAATGATAGTGCAGAACACTAATTAGCATGCTTCAATTTGGTATTTGTCTTGTATGTGCTTTGTGCCCCTGCACAACACACACTTTATGTACAGATATAGGGCTGTGGTACCACTATGCAAAGTGTAGAGGCACAGCACACCACATCCTCCTGCTGGCAACAAACACCCAGGAGCAAAGGGACTGTAACTTCCCAGTTGGGTGTGTGCCTTTGCTTAAGGCTGCCATATTCAAATGCTAACATGCTTATGATGGGAGGGCTTAGCCCGAGGTTCAATGTGGAGAATAGCTCCTCCCACAGTCTCTATGTAAACCCTCCACTGACACACTTCCCTTGCTTAGGGAGTGTTTTTGATCCTGAGCTCCATGCATGGCTTGTGTGGCTGTGCCTTCTCTCCTTGCCTTCCTGCTGCTGTTGTCTCATCCCTTCCTCCCCTCTCATGTGCATCTCCCCTTCCTCTTTGTTCCACTCCCTTGTCTTCTCTTGTTCTTTGTTACTCCCCCCTTTGCTTCTTTCTGCTTTATTTGCCTTCCTCTCCTGTTTGATTTTATGTGTCTGAGTTTTTACTTCCATTTCCCTTCCTGCTGCCTTCCTCCTATTTCCTCTTTCTGCTTTCCACATGGTCATTCCTGTTTCATACCAGCCCTTCTTGTCATTTCTGGGAACTGTGCTTACCTGACATGTAGTCGCTGGGCTGGCAACCTCCTCTTATTGTTTGGTCGTCTGTTCTCCTGCCGCCCCATTCAGCCTCCCCTCTCCCTTCCCCCACCTCCATCTCTCACTTGTGGCAGAGTGCTTCACCATTCATTGCCTGCTTTTGGGCTCCTTTGCCACCCTCAGCAGCTTCCTCTCATGTACCGTTGCCATTGCAGCACCTTCCCGTACAGCTCCCTGGACTCACCCCAGTGTCCCTCTGTAAGCACACTTGTTTCCCATCTGTTCCCTAAGGATTGACTCTCTCTCCTCCTCCACCCCATGTTCCCCTCCGATGCTGGAACAGTGCTGTTTGCTCCTCAGCTTTCAGTGCCTTCATTCTCCCAGTGCTTCTCTCTGACTCAACGAAAGGTAAGATTCAGTTGAACGCCTACGTAGTATGTACCTTCATGTATAGTGGGTGAGCATTTTCTACTGTAGCTCTCTTCAGTAATGCATTTACTGGGAAGCCATTGAAATACAGTAGCATGAAGTAACTGCTACTTTTCCAGTTAATTCAACAAATACTTGTGTATGCCATGGGGCTCCTATTACAGGTTAGGCATTCAAACTGTACCTGTTACTTATCTACCACACACAACTGCAGCATATGCAGAATCAGTGAAGATGACAACCCCAGCCCAGAATTCCTTCATTACTTTAGATCATTTCCCCCTTGCCTTCTCAATCAAACACCTCCATGTTCTCTGTAGTCTCCACTGTCTTTCCAGTGACAAAAACAGGGGAGCCAACTGAAGCAAGTTTTCACTGTTGAAACACATCTGCTGTCGCATGATACTTCAACTCTTAAATTTCAAGCATGCCAGTTCTATAAATGGATCCAATATTTGGGATAATACCAAGGTGGGGGGCTCACATTCTGCCATCTCTGGGGTTGCTCCTACTATATCACCCTTGCTACCTACTACCTCTGTCACCTACACTCCCAGCTGTACTCCTCCTTGGTACATACATAAGTCTATAGTGGGATCCTCCTCTGCACCTCATTGTTATTGTTTCCAAAAGCCATACCTCATTTCTACAACTCACTCCTGTTCTGTGCCCTCCATTCTATCTCTCCTACATCTGTCCTACCATATCAATGTAACACTCACTCATGCCTTCCTGCAATGTAGCTTCCTTATCTGCTCTGTCTCTCTACAGCAGCTTTCTGCACTTTCTGCCAGCCCATACCAGCAGCTCTCCAGACTCCATCCCTAACTAGTGCTTTTTGAGGTTCTGAGTGAAGGTAGGCTTCCCCTGTCTACCAGGGATGGGATTCTGTTACACCACTACCTCCTGCTGCTTCCTGACTTGACATCCTCCATCCCTATCTCTGCTTGTCAGCTTCGAGTACAGGTTAGCTCACCCTGACTACCAGGGATGGGAGCCATGTCTCCAATTTACTGTGTTTTACCTTGACTTCCCTACCTCATACCAGTTGCTGCTTCCTTTGGGAATGGAACTTCACCCCATGTGCCCTCATCATCCTACCTATGCCTAGCTGCCTCAAGTCAAGATCATCCTGCCTCACCAGTTGGTGATCAGTGCTTGTGTCTCTGTTCCACTGCTTCAACCTTCAGCGATCTCCGCCTGATACCCAGATGCCACTTCCCTTCTGGACCTGGACCTAGTTCTGCTTGTCTTCTCTATCCTACTTGGTTTGCAGTCTAGATTCTTGAACCATTCTCACTGCCTCCATGGCTGGGAGCCTGAGTCTGCATTTGTCTGTTTCCCACTCCTGCATCCCATACTTACTGTGGGTTGCTGCTTCTCTTTGTGAATGGGGCCTCTTTGCCTCATTTGCCTTCCACCTCACAACTCCACCTATCAATGTACTATGAAGGTTATCTTGCACTGCCTATCTGGTTTGGGTGCCTGTTTATGTGACTCCACTGGGTCAATACTGTCTCTGTTTCATACCCATTCACCGCTTCTGTCTGGTGCACAGCCTCATAGAGAAGAAAGGGAGGGAAGGGGAAGGGGAAGGAAGAGGGAACTGGGGGAAGGGGAGCCCTTACAAGGAGGGAAGTCAGACTTTTGTTTGGCAGTGGGGCCATGAGACAACAAAGCCACATCCATATGCAACAAGTGCAGCACATCATGTTAAGAAACCCTCCAGGCAATAATTTTAAAAACCTAATGACAATTGACTGAATGATAAATAATAGTATTAAGCTAGGAAAAGGTCAAGAGACTGACTGCCCACCCAACCATATGTGGAAAAAGCTAATCTAATAAGTTGAACATTGTATCAGTGATCACTGCTCTTTAAACTTCACAGTTGTAAAATATGTATGATTTGGGATTGACCCAGTAGTGCTAAGATAACAGTGGCTAACACTGCACCAAGAACATTTAATTTATTTTGAGTGTGTTTAGGAACTCATGGTGCAACCATGTGAACCTGTAGCTCAGTGGTCAGATCACTGAGTTTGTATTACACAAGGCTGTGTTCCATTCCCACTAGATCACATTATTTCTTTCTCAGTAGATAAACCTTGGAGTTTATCCCATCTGTTCCTTTTCAGTTACCTGATCTAATCTTTAACATGTAATCATTTGAGACATGCATGGCTTAATCATCTCTAAATAATCATATGATTTCATATTCCTAGAAAATATAATGCCATTCCTTCTATTCATAACAAAAATACCTAATGATTTATAAAGTATACCACATAATATGTTTCATTAAATTCAAGAGCACATGTAGTTACATACGAAGATGCCAGCAAATAAAGGCCTTATGGTCTATGTTTTCTGATAGATTGTGCATATGGTTGTTTAAGTAAAGAAGCCTGATTCAAAGAGAACAAGAATTTGTCAGTGCTGAATGTTTACTGCTTGCATTGCTGTTGTACCGGGTCATGTGTCTATAAATTTTTACTACATATTTAGGCAGCATATACCAGATAATACTCGGTTACCAAAGACTAAAATAAAAACGTATACATATATGCAATATCTCATTGTTGGTGATGTCCTGCTTTTACACATTTTTAGACTGTATTTACCCAGGATAGGACAGCTGAGAGGCAATATGCAATTTTCAGTGGGCTCCTACATTTAAGCTCAAATTTCCAACAATCTTTTCATGACCTATCATTATGATCAAGACAGGTGGAATTTTTTAAATGTCGTCCAAAAGATGATTTTGCAGTGCAACTGTGAAAGCGTGTTTTGAAGGGTATTTGAAAAAATGATACCTGTCATGTTCAGGAGGTGGGGTAACACAAGGAATATTTTTTATTTTTATTTAAACATTTGGTAACCAGGAAAGGCACACTGAGCCAAGGCTCAATTCCCGGTATGACCTGAGGGAAAGGGAAAGGAAGAACAAACATAAATGCACAAAATTAGTACAATTCGGTGTGGTTCAGTAAACATTAAATGCACCAAGTAAGTTACAATACGGTAAACATAAATCCACCAAGTACTGGAGGTTATAATACAGAGTGAGCCAGTAAACAATGGAAGTCAATAGCCATTTCACTTCATGGGATGTGTGTATACAGCAGAAACATGAGTAAGTGCTCCTCATGATAATTTTGGTTAATAAGTGCTTGGGAGGACAAGAGTTTAGGATAGTCAGAAGAGGTAGCAGGAGGGGCTCAAGTTTGACAGAGGCAAGGGGGAGATGAGTCATAGTTGTTGCTTGCAGGCAAAGTGAGAGGAGGAGTTTGTGATGTAGGGGAACAGGTTGTTCCATAAGTGAGGGAACCAGGAGGAGAAAGCAGCCTTGCCCGCTGAGGATGAAGGACGAGGCTTGGTGAAAGACCTTGCATTTCTGTGTCTCAACTCAAAGGGGGAATGAAACACCTAGGATAGACAATCCATAAAATAGGAAGGAAGCTGATTGAACCAGAATTTAGATATGAAGGTGAGGGAGTGAATGTAATGTCTCTGAGAGAGGGTGTTTAGTCCAAGAAGGGATTAGAGATCACAGTGGTGGGTATGGAAGGGGAAGTTATTTTCGAATCAGCAGAAAGAGTGAGGATGGTATCCAGCTTAGATAGGGAGGTTACAGGAGCAGAGCTGTATACCACATTGGCTTAATCAAAAATGGGTAGGAACATTTTAGATAAGATTTCATGTCTGGCAGGTTAAGGTAGAGAATCTCTGTTTCAGTGAAGCATACCTAGTTTGGGGTGCAGTTTAGAGGTGGTGGCATAAAAATGAGCTTAGAAAGATAACTGGGGGTCCAAACACATGCTCAGGTATTTGTACGTCATGATCTGGTCAAGTGGGGAACTGTCCAAGGAAGTGATGGGGGAGGGGGATGGGTTCTGCTGAGTTTCTGGGTAGTGCCAATGACCATAGAAACAGTCTTGGAGGTGTTTTGTTTTAGTTGGTTTTGCCTGAACCAGTGCTGAATGTTGTTGAAGTCATTTTGGAGGGTGGCTTGGACTTTGTGCAGTGCTGGGCCTGAGGTAAAGAGGATGGTGTCATCAGCATACATGTGTATGCTAAATTTAGTGTGGGCAGAGGGAAGGTCATTTATGAAGAGGGAGAAGAGTATGGCATCAAGGACAGATCCTTGAGGTATGCCTGTAAGGACAGGGAGAGGGGGGATGTGGTGTCAGCAATTCAGACTGATTGAGTTCTCTTGGATAGATAGGAATGGAACCACTGCATGGTGACTGGGGTGAGACCAGTGGCCTTGAGCTTTGACAGGAGGAAAGAGTGGGAAACAGAGTCAAAGGCCTTGGCAAGATCGACAAATGCTGTAGCAGTTAAAAGACCTTGGTTGGAGGCTGTGTGGATGTGATTTGTGATGTACAGGAGAGAGGAAATTGTAGAATAGTATTTTCTGAAACATGACTAGTGGGGGGAGAGGAAGTTGTGTGCTGTGAGGTAGTTCAACAGTCTGGAGTGGGCCAGGGATTCTTGAAGTTTTGCTAGAGCATGAAGGAGTGAGATGGGTCTATAATTTCCTGGCAAGGAGGGGTCTCCTCCTTTGTGGATGGGAATTACGCAGGTTGATTTCCAGGCCTGGGGGACCATGCCTGAGGAAAATGAAAGATTGAGAAGATGAGTGATGGGCTTGACAATTATGGGTACCAAGATCAGTAGGAGCTTTTGGTGGATCCCATCTGGGACAGATTTGGTGATGTTCAAAGTGCAGAGGATGGCAAGAACCTCATGTTCAGAAATGGGAGAGAATTTGAAGTTGTTATCACTGTGGGGTGAAGGGGGAACAGAGGGAGGTGGACCCTGTGGTACAGTGCAGGATGTGAAAAATTTGTTGAGTATGTCTGTGGTGTCAGTAACAGGCTGGCCATGAAGCTTAAAGGCAGGGGTACAGTGCTGGGCTGGGGGGTCTAGAAGTGAGTGCACTGTTTTCCAGAAGTTGGAGGGTTGAGCACCAGAGAGTTGTGATCTGAAGTAGTCTGCCTTAGCTTGTCTTATGGCCTTGGTTCTAGCATTTTGGAGGGCATTGTTAGCTTGCCTGTTTTGAGGGGTTGAGTGGGATTTGAACGCTGACCATACTTTGTCCCTGACCTTGCATTTGGCGAGAATGGGTGCCAAGATCCATATGTGGTGGCACTTCTTGACCCTGGACTTTTTCAGGGAAGCATGGGAGTCCCAGATTTTAATGAATGTGTGGAGGATATGCTGAATTATAGGTGCTGAAATCTGCAAAAATGAAGTTATGAGTGAACATTGCAGCAATTCAATGTTTCTTCATGACGTAATTGTTTTTTCACATTTTGAGCCCAAACTTTCAACAGACTCTTTTTAAGACCACTCCTTTTGAAGATAACTGGTATTATTTATTAAACAATGTCTAAAATGTCAATTTGCATTAAAAGTGTAAAAACACCTTTTGGCAAGGATCTGAAAAATGGCAGCTGGCTCATTCATAAGGTGGTGTGAAAAACATGGCTATGTTGAAAACTTTGTGCCAAAATATTGAAACTTAACAAAATTAAGAACTGTTTGAACCATTACAAGTGTGCATTTAAAAATTTCAACATACACTCATAACTTTGTTGTTTTTTTAATATTTTTATGCAACATTTTCAACATAACCTTTTTATAACCCCACCTGATGAACAAGGGTAGAGAAAATGTTCAAATCCTGGATGAACAGTGATTTCACCTAAAGATTGCAAAATCACCTTGTTGGCTTAATTTGCATAATTTCACCACATTCTTTCATGAGGTGTGGTCCCAAAAAAGGCCAAATAGAAAAGTTGGGGACAATATTAAAAAATTACCAAGTTATGAGAACACGTTCAACACCATATGAAATACATTGAACTCGATATCTGATTTCCTCAGTTCTCTGTCCAACCCTGAAGAGTGAAGATGTGCCTCCAGCCCAGATGGGATTACGGCATTGGACCCCCCCCACTGTAGGTAAGTAAAGGGTAGAGGGATGTGGCATGGTGGTAATGCTGAGTGGGAAGGTCAGATTGGTGGAGGGAAATGGCAGCAGTGAGCCAGTTGTGGCTACAGACATCAATGGACTGTTTTCCCTTTTACAGGATATATGTTTGGCTGCACCAGGGGTGGGCACCCCAGTGTTGCAAAGTGAAAAAAAGGTGGGATGGCAGTTACAAGCCAGCACTGGGGATTAGGCAATCCAGTGTTGGAAAATTAAAAGTAAGTGGTGGAGGGGGTGTTGCAGTGGTTGGCGCTGAGTGGAAGGGTTGGGTAAGGGACTGGACACGCCAGCATTGATGCTACGTTTGTTAGGGTAGCATGTCATAACAGTGAGTACTAAATAGCGATACAATATGGGCAACTCAACAATTGCAAATGCCATTATAGTGAGTTGTGTGAAACAGCAAGTGGCACAATATAGCAACAACATAGATTAGTGACAGCACATTTGAGCGATTGGAGTTGGCTGATACCCCCACTATCAATGAGCGGCATGGAGTAAGAATCCTTGAGATAGGGGGGTTGAGGGGCACAGCACCCCACATTAAATACAATTCAAAACAGCTGGCTAGACCAGTATAAATGTTGCTCTGTGTTTTGGCTTCCCTTCCTTGTCTGAAGATGGCGATAGAGTTCATGCTGAGTCAGACAGGTATGCCACTCGTGATATATGGTGGCTACATATTTAGATGGGATAAGGAGGTTCGAGAGAAGGTGTATTGGTGATGTGCTGATTAGCTGCTGTAGTTATTATGTGCTGCACTATTAAGTGCATGCACTGTTGTCATCACTATTTCCAATTCGCTGTTCTGACGCTCACTCATTTTGATGTGCTATTTTTACATAGAACATTTGGTTGCATTGGGGTGAGCTCCTTGGTGTTGTTCAGTGAAAACAGATGAGGTTGGGGGTTACTAGCTGGCACCAGTGATTGGGCACCCCAGTGTCAGAAAATTAAGAAGGGGGAAGGAATGGGAGGTGGGAGTGATACTTGGAAGAGGTGGGAGGGATTGTTTTTACATGGGGGTAGAAGAACAGCAGAATTATCAGGACACCAATCAGCTCTGCTTGCTGGGTGGCTTATGCAGATCAAATGAAAGAGTCACCCTATGATCTGGCTGTCTCTTTTCTTTGACCTACATGAAGTTTCCACCAAGCAAAACCTGAAGCGTGTCATCATCAGCCTGGTTAATGATTAGTCTGCCAGTGTCAAACCCCTAGCTGACTGCCCTGCATTTGACCAACAGTGATACACCTCTCAAAAGCCACTATCATACCACTTTATGCAAGCACAAGGGTGAACATAAAAAGCCCATGATAGAAAATAAAAAAAATTATCATATACTGTTGTAGTATTGGTAGAACAAAATCATTATAGAAAATGAATCTTCTTATTTTCTTGTACTGTTTAATACTCTCAAGTAAAAGTTGATTCAAATCCCTTAGGGGTTCAGTATGGAGTACCTTTGAAAATGGATCTGAGTCTGAAGAATAAGGTTTCAGTATGCAGCCAATAATGAAGACTGGTAAAGTTAAAAAAAAAGATTAGTTACTTTTCATACAGATCAAAGAAAACATAAACCTTATCTTTCCAGCTGCTCTTCCCCATACGGTGATATGGGCCTGATAAGTTAGTCAAATCTTGTCTAAAATCCAAAAACTGCTGCCTTTGATCATGGGTGACTGAGCAGACATGAAACATTGGAACCTTTTCTGATTTGTATCATGGAAAGCAGGGAGAAGCAATGCACAGCTTCTCACAGGAGGAGGCACACACCAACCACAGCTGGTACCAGAACCAGAGAAAAGTCAAGGCATGCTGTAGCAAAAAATCACCAGCTTAATTGCAGAGCATCAAACACAGACAGACAAGTATTTGTCACTGAGGAAGAGGACACCAGACACCTGGATGCTGTGTAGTTCCCAAAATATTCTTCAGGGGGATGGAACTGGACATGTATCAGGTGTTAATGAGGGGATCATAGAAACACAGAGTCTGTCAGCAAAAAAATAAAAAGGCCCATTGGCCCACTGTGTTCCAAACTAGCTGATGTTGAATGAGAGAGCCTTAAGGGCTCTTCACTCTCTCCCTTTTGAGTGATTTCTTTACAAAGCCCTTGTATCTGTCCTTCTCGTGCTTGAATCCCTCTTCTGATTTCACAAAGACCACCTTTCTGTGGAGGTTTATTCTACTCCTCCACCACCCTCTCCATGAAAACATACTTCTTGGTTTCGTTCTTGAATTTGCATGAGTTGTTTTCAATTAGGTGTACTTGGAGTCTTTTTTTAAAGGAGACCAGTGTGCTGGCATTATGCAGCTGGTTTGGGAGGCTTTTCAATAGGGTGGGGCAGTGGGGAGAAGGACTTGTTTCTAGCTGTAGTCCTTACCCTGGGAACCTCTAGGACCTTTCAGGAAGAGATTCAGAGCAGCCTGCCTGGGCACTTGGTGGCTACCAGCCCAGCTAATCCTGCAGTGCTGGGGCCATTTATTAGTTTGTAGGTAGTGCACAGGAGGGGGTATTGGAGCCTTTGGGACAGAGATGGCCAGTTTAGAGAGTCAAGCACCTCGCAGTGGTGATGCCTCGGGTGGGATCTGGCTGAAAATTGAGCTACTTTGTTTTAAAGTATTTGCACCTTTCCCAGTTCCCTGCCAGAGAGGGACTGTATCACTGGGGCAGCATAGGTCAGTTTGGGGAGGATGCAATTTGAGATGGCTTCCCTGGTTTTGGGGAGGAGATGGGAATTAATTCTGCACAGAATACCTAGCTTTTGATGTATCCCTCTGGTGACATAGTCCATGTGGCACTTGAGAATGAGCCCTTGCTCCAGAATAAGGCCCAAGTATTTGAAAGAGTTCACGACTTCTATGGGCATGCCTGCTGTGGATACTAGTGGAAGCATGTGGGACCTGTCCAAGCCCAAGGTTCTGGGACTAAACAACATAGCTTTAGTTTTCTTATCATTTAGCAGTAACCTGTAATCCAGTAGCCACTTTTTTAGAGTTATGAAGTCCTTTTGTAGCAGAGGCCCAAGGGTCGGTGCACTATCTGAGGATCTGTACAACACAGCATCATCAGCATACTGAATTACTGAACTCCCACCATAGTTATTGCTGAGATCATTGATGAACAGGGTGAACAGGAGGGGCCCTAGGATGGAACCCTGGGGTACTCCCTCCATGATGCTAAGTCAATCTGAGAAGGTTCCCTGCCACTTAACCTGCTGGGTTCTGTGGGACAGGTAGCTTTTGAAGCAGATCAGAGAATGGTGGTCAAGACTGGTACTTCTTAGCTTGTACATTAGGAGGTTGTGGTCAACCAGATCAAAGGCCTTGGTCAGGTATATAAATATGGCACCGGTGGTGACACCATTGTCAAGGGCCTTGAGGGTGTCAGTAGAGAATTTGATAAGTGCCATGTCGGTTCCGTGATTCCGTAGGAATTCATGTTGATTTAGAGTTAGCAGTTGGTGTGTCTCCAGGTAGTCACGAAGTTGGTTGTATACCAGGTGCTCCTGTATCTTGGACAGAATACATAGGTGTGAAATTGGTCTATAGTTTTTGATTGGTTCCTTAGGACCTCCTTTATGTAAAGGAACTACACTGGCCTCCATCCATTTGGATGGAACAACTTCTTCTTTAAAGGATCTATCGATTAGTCAAGTGAGTGGGGTGGCAATGGCAGAGAAAGCAGTGATGGGAAGGTAGTTTAGATTGCAGTGGGCTCATGACTTAGGAAAGCCATGATTGTGTAAAATTTCAAAATACTGCAGAGAAAAGATTTTACAATGTGGCAGGGAGACACTTTCAGAATGCAGCAGGGACATAATTTCAGAATATAGTTGGGCATACAATTTTAGAATGTGGCAGAGGTGCTAATATTCAGAATGTGTAAGGGTAGCAACATTTGGGAACATGGCAGGGATGCAAAATTTTAGGATCCAGCTTTGTGTACATAACTACTAGGCTAACAGCCCTTACCCATTCCCAGCCCTTAAAACTGCCACACATGGCACTACGTTATAATGTCGAGAGGCAAAAAAGCGCTCTGAAAAACTGTGCCTGGAAAGTAGTGAAGCCAAAGGTATCATTCTGGAAAAACAGAGTGCGCTACCGTGGCTAAACAAAACTGGCACAGGGGGCTGGCAGTATAGCCTAGAGGTAATGAGCTGTGAATGAGCTTGGTACATCCAGCAGACCTGGGTTTGATTCCCACTACCTCCACTTGCATACACTGTGACTCTGAGCAAGTCACTTAACCTCCCCAGTGCTCCCAGATCACCCCTGCAGACAGGCATTTGTGCCTAGTGGACTTTAGCCAGTTACCAAAGACAAAAAAAAAAGCAAGTTGCTATGACTGTTTGCTGGGGGTAACAACCCACTCACCAACTTTTATGGGGGGCTTTGCGCTTGGGCCCTCCCAACTAAATATAATCAGCTCTGGGAAGGATGGCAACTTGAGGACAGAAGAAAGCTTGGAGGGGAAATTGTTGGGGGGGCACATCAGAGGGGAAGGGGGAACCAAGCAGGACAACTGGGAGTGTGGGTCAAAAAGTGCAGGGTGCATGGTGGACAAATTACAAGGAAGAGTCAGGAAGGGGCATAAAAAGAAAAGGCAAAAGTAGTAAGACTGGGAGTCAAACTCCAGTCCACTGACATTCCATTGCCCTTTGCTGCCTGTGGACCTACCCTCTGCACCAGTGCAGCTGCTCTGCAGCACCCCATTCAGCAGAGCCTTTGTCCTCTTCTTGCCAATAGACAACAGCTACAGGGATAACGCTACCATACCTGCACTATGCTACTCCTGCAGCTGTATTGCCAGTCACTGTTTTTGTCACACAGTTTATACAGTGCTATAATCTGTTTGACATACTGACTGGGTACCGCCACAAACAAACAGTCAGCCACACACTGTAACCCCTATTTTACCTCCTCCTCTTATCTTGCCAAATCTTGTCTTTGGGGTTACAATAATACAATTTTGGCCCCAAAACATTCATCCAATGAGAGTGGCCTGGTCTCTGTTTCACATCATTGGTGCCAGAGAGGTGGTGGTGCCATTTTTTTTTTTATTTAAAGTTTACTGATACATTTTCCACAATAAAATGCAGTTTAAGTAACATTGACAAAGACTTACTAATACAATGTGAAAGAATAACTGCCTAACCCACCCTACCCTCCCTTACTGCAGTAACCTGGCCTGTGTACCCATCAATGCCAAGCTTCCTACTTAAAGTCTTACAAGAACATGAAGCCTAAAATAGATTTAATCTTGAACCAGAGAGATTAATGAGTGAAGGGGATCCCAGATTTTAGTATATGCTGCCAATCTATTATGAAGACTAGCGATCACTTTTTCTGTGCGCAGGTTGGACAAAACTTCTTTAACCCATTCCTGGACAGAGGGGGAGGACCTGTCTTTCCAGTGACAAAGAATGAGCTTCTTAGCCGATAAGGCAATCATAGAGATGTGGAACTTTCGTACCTTAACTCTGATAAAAGACAGGTCCCCCAACAGGCAAATCACGTGAGTAAAGTATTCATAAAGGCCCAACAGGGGGTCTAAGAAAGTTTTGATTGAATCCCAAAAGGGGGAAATTTTTGGGCAGGACCAAAACATGTAGAAAAGTGTACCCTCTTCCTGGAAACATTTATTGCACATGTTAGAGTTCAGGTAGCCCCACCTATGTAATTTGTCCGGGGTATAATACAAATTATGCAAGATATGGTATTGCATGAGGCACAATCTGTCTTGAGAAATGAATTTATGACATGAACTCCAGAGAGAGTGCCAATCTAAATAAAGTTGAGGGAAAAAATTATTCCAGAATCTTGATGGCCCAAATGGACCCCCATACTTTTTATGAAACAAAACCTGATATAGTTTAGAGATTACACCAGAAGAACCAGAAAGTGGAAACCTCGGGTATCAGAGAAGAGACAGTATGGGAAGGAGGAGTATTACCCAAGGTAATTACAAGTAAATGCTTTAATTGTAAAGCTTTAAAATGGAAAGAAACTGGGATGAGAAATTTCTTAATCATATCTTCCACTGATAACCAATGCCCCTTTCCATCCGTGAAAGAAAGAAGCTTCCCCTCTCCCAATTGAGGCAACCAGTGGCGGGAAATTTGATTCTTATTAATAGTAAATGATGGAAAGTTCCAAATAGACTGGGCCAGGTCCAGATGAAGGGAATATTGTAAAAAGGAACACATTTGAAAATAAACCTTTAAAGAGGTCATTATTATGGGGCACTCTTCAGTCATGCGTACTTGGGAAAACTTAAAAAAAATAATGCAAGAGGATCAACATTTTGGACCTTAATTGCATCCAGTTCTATTTTAAGCCAAACCGGTTGCTCTTCTTCTGGGCCGGGAGATACCCATCTCAAACATTTCGCAAGATGACTAGCTCAATGATATATGGCCAGATGGGGAATTCACAAACCCCCCTCCAGTTTCGGGGCTGCCAATTTATGATAAGCCAAACGAGGATATCTGTCGGCCCAGATAAATCTAGTGAATACACCATGTGTCTTTTTAAACCAGAGTAAAGGAATAAAGGTGTTAAGGAGAGATAATGGGTAGAAGATCCTAGGAAATATGTTCATCTTAATTATGTTAATCCGACCCCATGATGAAATAGGAAGTTTAGACCACCTCTCAAGGTCATGAGTAATCACTTGCAATAGGGAATCCAGATTCTCTTTAAACCATGTTAAAGGGTTATGAGAAAGTTTAATACCCAAGCATTTAAATGATGTAGAGGTCCAGCATAAACTAAAAGGGCTAATGTCACTTTTGAAAACTTTGTGGTTTAATTGAAAAAATAGGGATTTACTAACATTCAGTTTGTAATTAAACAAGTCACTAAATCTTGCTATTTTCTTTAGCAAAGCCAGAACTGAGGACACAGGCTGAGACAAGTGTACTAACAAGTCATCCGCATATGCAGTGACTTTAATTTCGTGTCGCCTGATTCTCACACCTTGTATAGAAACATTGTTGAGAATATTTTGAATAAGAGGTTCCAGATATAAATTAAATAATAGAGGAGGTAGGGGGCACCCTTGCCTAGTACCTGAATGAAGTGAAAAGGGCTTAGAGAATGCTCCATTCACAGAGATTCTTGAAGTGGGATTTCTATAAAGTGTTGCAATCCAGGAAATAAACAGTGAGGGAAAATGAAAAGCATCCAGAGCTCAGAACAAAAAGTTTCAGTTCACTTGATCAAATGCCTTCTTGGCATCCAGGGAGACCAAGCCTGCTGAGAACTCAGCATCCCTGGTAGCAGAGAAGACATGTGACAAGGTGCGTAAGTGATCAGAGGATGAACGCCCTTTCATAAATCCTACCTGGTTAATACCTATTAGCTCAGGAAGAACTACCATTAGCCTATTAGCTAATATTTTGGAGAGAATTTTAATATCGTGATTTAAAAGTGAGATGGGTCTGTAACTTTGAACCAGCTCAAGGTCTTTATCGGGTTTGGGGAGCAGAACGATCAAAGCCTCATAGAGGTGTGGATCTGTTTCCACCCCATCTAAAATATGCTGAAATAAACGACCAAGTATTGGTAATAGAAGGTCCCGGAAGACCTTATAGAATAGGGAGGAGAATCCATCAGGGCCTGGGACCTTATCTGCTGGTAGTTCACTAATAACATTGGCAATTTCTTCCTGAGAGATAGGAACAACCAGAAAATCTCTGTACCGATCAGAGAGAGAGGGCAAATGAGAGTCTTTTAAGTAACTCTCTGTATCCTCAGGGCAAGGGGGGTGCTCCATGTCACTGTACAAGTTTGTATAGTAACTGGAAAATTCTTGAATGATTTCAGTGGGAGATACTTTTAAAGATTCATCAGCCATTGCCCTGATAGGAGGGATACATCTCATTGATTCCTGTTGCTCAATACACAGTGCCAGTAGGCGTCCCACCTTTTCCCCCGATCGGTGTAACTAGCCCTTGTACGAATAATAGCTAATTCTGCTTTGTCTAGAAGTAACTCCAAGTATTTATCTTTCAGCACTAAAAGTTTTCTCGTATCCTCATCTAGGGGATTAATCAAGAAATTAACTTCGAGAGATCTAATCTGGGATAATAAGGATTTTAATTCCTTCTCCTGTGCCCTTTTCCTACCAACCACCATACTGATAAGGATCCCTCTCATGAAGGCTTTAAAGGCCCCCCACAAAATATCTGGCTTTGCACTATCTAACGGGTTAGATGAAAAAAAGGATTCTATTTGCTCCCTTGTAAGTTTACGGTATTTAACATCCTTAAGAGGTTGGTCATTAAGTTTCCATCTGGTTTCCCTGTTAGGTAAATTAAGCAGTACCAAATTGCATACTACTAATGAATGATCAGAGATTGGGCCAGGTTGAATCGAGGAGGTCTTAACCCCAGGTAATATGCACTGAGAAATGAGTATGTAATCAATGCGGGACTGCGAGCCGTGTGTCATAGACCTGAAGGTAAACTCCCTAGAGTCAGGATGTAAAACACGCCAGATATTGCAGAGCCCGCATTGGTCCAATAAATCATTAAACACCTTCTTCCCGGGAAAGACCCCTCCGAGACCTCTACCTAATCTATCTAAGTTAGGCTCGAGCACTTGGTTGAAGTCTCCCCCTAAAATAATCCTAATTGGAAGAATGATAGATATAAGTCTCATAAAGAATCCTGGGTCGTCCAAATCGGGGCCATAAATATTGCCCAATAATATTGGAACAGACCAGAGAGTACCTTTAACAAGGGTAAACCTTCCCTCAGGATCTTTAATAACCTGTGTAGAAACTAAAGGAATACCCCTGTTAATCATGAGCATGACCCCACAACTATTTGTAGATCCCTGAGCGCTATAAATCGATCTCACCTGCTGCCTCCTTAACTGTAAAGCTTCCACTTCTAATAAATGGGTTTCTTGTAAGAAGGTTATCTGAGAGCTGAGTAAGCTTAAATGTCTGAGAGCCTGATATTGTTTATGCTTCTTTCTGATCCCCTTAACATTCCAAGTTGCAAAGGTTATCTCATTAGCCATCCAGCAATAGTAGTTCAACTTGAAAACTTCAGCTCAGCATATGGGGTATATATTCCCTGTAACCATACC
The DNA here is from genome assembly GCA_016271365.2 of Neoceratodus forsteri. Classification (NCBI taxonomy): domain Eukaryota; kingdom Metazoa; phylum Chordata; order Ceratodontiformes; family Ceratodontidae; genus Neoceratodus; species Neoceratodus forsteri. The sequence continues at coordinate 781,001,775 of CM057458.1, read as the reverse complement.
CCCAGGGTTACTGCAGTAAAACCCACCCTCCTCCATAACCCCCCCAAGTTTAAATCCTCTCGTCCCCCACCCCCCACCCTGCAACAATATCCCATAACCCACCCTCCCTCCACCCTCTAAACTGTCACAAGCAATGTTCAGCACAGTACTAGTGCTTTTCCTTCTACTCCCACCCCCGATAGTGTCCCCTATTACTAGAGACTATTACATTCAAATATCTTTCTTATTGAGAACAAAACAGTGCTGATTATTCTCAAAAAAGAGAGAATGATCCTGGGCTTTCACCACAATCCCACCGAGGTATAAGCTTGTAGGGAGCCTATTTGAAAGGGGCCTCAATAAAATCCATGCACAACTCAGGTGATCATGGAAACTCAAGCGGAACTGAAAGAGAAAGCAGGAGCAGCACTTGCCTCATGAGGTGATCCTAGAGAAACCAAAACCAGACCAGGAACCCAGTGAGGGGGAGTTACCTGCAGCACAGATTGAGAACGGGAATCGAGAAAAAGGAAAATTGTAATCACACCACCGGAGGGGAAGGCGTGATAAGCACCTCTACCCAGGAATAACCCACCTCCAAATGCACAGGCTCTCCCTATAAAAATTGACAATTCTGCACTCAGATTGAGTGATAAGATTCAGTTAAATCCCCCTTGAATTGAGGACTGCATCCTCGCGAATCACCTATGATTGGAATGCCCTCTAGTGACTGGTTCCAGGTCATAACCGGGTGAGAATTAAAGACAGAGAAAGCCCAAGACCGTCTTAATACCAATCCAAATGAAAAAAATGCAAATCTGAATCACAACAAAGCTAACTCCCCTCTCTGCTATATTTATCACACAAAAACTACTAAAACTTGGTATATAGATCCCCCCCATGATCAGGCCCGAGACCCCAAGTGTCCCTTGCTCCAAACCAGTATGGGACCTCTGCAAATGGAGCCAAGAAAACTGGAAGCCAGCATGGCCTGCGATGATCCCCCCAGTCCAAACCAACAGGAAATTTCCCCACGTCTTCACACTAGATGGTTTCCCACAAGAGGAAAAAACAAGAGTTCCAGCTCTCGGCTTCATGTATCTCTCCATACTATGAGCACAACATCTCAGGGATCCTTGAAAAGATCTGGCAACGTAGACATAAGGCTCATCAGGGCCGCTACAGGATCGTCGTAGTTTATCCAGGATCCATTTATTAGAATCTGTAGCATGGCTGGGTAGCCCATCCTGAACTTCAAGCCTGCTGCAATTATCTTGGAAACAATAGGGTGGAATGCTTTGCATTTCATGGGAACTGAGCCAGGCAAACCTTGTGAAATTCTCAGCTTCATGTTTTCCCAGCGAACCTCTTGCAAAGTTCACACTTTCTGCAGAAAGTGCTGCCTCTCCAAATAGTTCAAAAACCAGCAGATGATGGGGCGGGAGGGGATCCCCCGGGGAAGGTTTAGGCCGTAGGGACCTGTGAGCTCGTTCTATGATATAGCCGGGGCCAAAAGGAGATGGGCCAGCTACCCGCTCTACCAGCTTCTGGACAAATGCCACAACATGTTGGCCTTCTTCTCCCTCCGGTAGCCCGAGAATCACAACGTTGTTTCTACAGCTCCAGCCCTCTAGATCTTCAAGCTTGGCTTCCAAACAAGATAATTTCTGATGCATATTAACCAGATCAGGATCGAGACTTCCTAGCTTTTTCTCTATAGAAACTATTCGAGCTGTATTATCGGAAACATATAGCAAGACTTCATCCAACTTTCTGGAAAGAGATTTCAGATCCGTTGCCATTTCTTTCATTTCCTCCCGAAAGAGCTTAAATTCTTCTGGGAACCTGGAAAGCGTTAGAGCTTCCTGCTCACCAAATTGACTCGGAGGATCAGGCCCAGGCCCACCGAAGCCCTGGATTTTTTAGAGACCTTTTCGGGAGTAGCTGGGGGGGGTATGCTTCTGCAGGGCTTTTTTCATGTAAGCCTCCATCCGCCAAAATTATACTCAAACCAGACTTCCACAGCGTTTAGACAGCACTGAATCATGAAAACAGGAGAAATTAAGAAGTTTGGACATCCAAAAAAGATGATTTAGTGATCGGGAGGCAGGAGCTTCTTGAAGGAGCTTCTACTCAGCACTCTGCATCACGTGATCTCCCTGTGTTGCCATTTTTTACCAGTCATTAGTGAAACCACGCTTGCAGTACTGGACTAAACTATAGCAAGGACATAGGCAGGATTCAAGTTGTCCAAAGAAGGCCAAGAAAATTGGTGCTGGGGCTGCACCAAATGTCTTATGATGGGGGAACTGAGGGACCTGAACATGTACACCCTGGAGAAAAGGAGGGATGGGGTGGCATGCTAGAGATCCTAAAGTACCTAACAGGGGAGACTAGGGTACAGGAAGGGAGCCTTTTCCAGAAAAGAACTAGGGGGGCACAATATGAAGCTGAAGGTGGGAAGTTTAGGATGGATGTTAGGAATTATTTCTCTAGTGAGAGGTTGGTACAAGCATGGAACAATCTTCCACTGGATGTGGTGGGCCAATGACTCTAACGGGATTCAAGCATGCATGGGGTAGGTACAAAGGAAAAGTGGTATCAAAGCAAGGGGGGGTGTCTGTAGACTAGGTAGAGTCTGTGGTGCCAGAATAGGCAGGGGAAAGAGGGGTAGGCTAGGTGGGCCAAGTGGTCCTTATCTGCGAGCAAATGCTATGTTTCTATGTTTCAGGTGGCTATTTATGCCAGCATTTATAAAACATATATAGGACTGGTCTTCAGGGGGAACAGCTAGATGCAATCCCTCATGTTCTGTTTATAATTGCCCCATTGATTATTGGCATCTCAACCATCTCAGGCTCATCAACCAATCCTTTACAGCCCCACAAATCACCACATTTCATAAATTTAATATTTTTACACAAGTCCACTGTAGTGCAAAGATCTTAATCCTCTTCTTCTTACTGCTTAGCGTAAATACTGTTGCAATGCACTACTGGGTTGAAAAGTGGGGCTGAGATGGGTGAGGGAGTATTTGGAAGATTGAAGGAACACTAAAAGCAGAAACACTTTCCATGAAGGGAACTTTGTTGTGTGGACTCCAAAGCTACCTCATGGAAAATCTCCCCTTGCTCCACATGGCAACACCAGCAAATGATGCTGTCCCAGGTACCAAAGCCAGATATAGCTAGAAAGTACTAGTCAAAACGGGATAGTTATTTTACATAAAATGAATTAAAACAGCTCTTTTGGTAACACACAGGAAGGAGAATAGGAATCATTGGTTCCGTGTGATAATGGCAATCATGGAATAGCGAACTCCATTTGGGGGAGTGTACATCGTCGAAAATAAATTATGGTGATGTACACTCATGGTGAACTACAAAAAGTCGCCCAGTCTCTATGTTATGTGGGGGGCTGTGCCCCCACATCCCCCTACTAAAGGATTCTCAACTCCAGGAGGGGTATAAAACTTAAAAAAAAAATGAAAACCCAAGCCAACGAAAATCCAATCACCCCAGAACCGAGCCTGGCACCCTCCCAACCCCAGCCTGCCACCTACCCACCATGCCACATGGCCAGCTCAGCAGCCCACTGCTGCACTACACCCCACAAACCCTCCCTTTCCTTCTGCCTGTTGCATGGCATAGTCCCTCCCTCCCACATGTGTATACATAGTGACATCCCATTGTTATATTTACCTGCCCCTCCCCAGTATCCAGTCACTACCCTACCAGGTAGCTCTGTACACAGGCACCATGGATGACCTGCCCTTTTTGAAAGTGCTCAGTCGTTGTCTCCTTGTACACGTGGTGCTGGAGTGATGCTACTATGTGGGTGTTGAGGTGTTTTGTTCACTGTTCTCTTGGGAAAAAGGGGGAGGGGACAGGCCATTACATGGATTGGAGAAGGGGTGTTTATGTTTACTATTACCTAAGGGGAGGGAGAGCCATAATGCTAATTGGGTTGGGGGAAGGGGCATGTTTATTATTTCCTGGAGGAAAACAGTGGGAGATGGGATGCTCCGTGGGTTAGAGAAATGGGGTGTGGGAGCAATTTATTGGAATCCTTTTACTGCGACAAAGAAACTCAAAGCAAACTGGAACTTGCCAAATGTTCCCAGTGAAGTAACACTTCCAATTATCTCTTCAGCTGTGCTAATTTAATCAGAAAAGTACTGAATTAGGCAGACTGTATCTGTATGAACAGTACAAACAGAGAGAAATAGCTAATCAAGGTACATACCAGAAGAAATATTAGAATCCATGCACCCACGAGAGATTTACATTTTGCACTTACAAATAAAAAAGACCACAAAGTAACAAAAAAAATCAAATACACAGCACTGTTCAGTGAGATCAGAAAAGGTGGATACATTAGACAAAGCAATGAAAAGTGAAGGGAAAAGAAAAGAGAATTACTGGTAGGTAATGTGCCTCAGTGATAAAACAGGTGCAGAATCATTCTGAAGGACAAGCACGGACATACAGTAGCCTCATAAAAGTGGTCTCAAAGAACTAAATATATTAGTTCAAGTATTGATAACCTTAAAAGCATGATTTCATCCGGATGTGAAATTCCCATAAAAATGTTTCAATACCAAGAGATCTGGATAGCCTGAGTTCTCAAAATGACACCATAAATATGAAGTGTTTGTACAAATGGTCAGGTGACCTGAAACATCACAACAGAGATGTGCGAAACTGGAAAATTTCGCCTAGCAAAATATTTCGCATAATTTTTGCATTACACAAAATGTTTTGCTTAGGTGAAATGTAATTTCGCCTGGGATGGCAATTTCACGTAATGTGACACTTCACCAAATTTTGCAAATTTCACCAATGTTCTTCAATTTGACCTGCAGATTTGCAATTCATCATGGGTAAATAGCTGAAATATCACATGCAGGCTGTTTCCTGCACAGTATATTGTCTGTTGAGTTAGACATCAGTTCAGTGTGGTACATCACAGCCAATGAACCCTTCAAATACCTCTTTATTTGTTATTTTTGAGAGCTAATTGCTCCCAAAATCTAAATTTTGTTCCTAGTGCTACTAGTGAACATTTTTTTGTGTTTTGATATCTTTGGATAATTAGTTAAACTTCAGTAGTGTTTTCAGTTTTCTCTGTGTCTATGTCTGTGAGGGAGTTCAGTGGGGGAGGGTCAACAGTGTGGTGTGTGAGTGTGTAGGTGTGTGTGTGTATGTGAAAGCAGAGCAATCTAGTTCCTAATATTTGACAGACTTCTCACAAGTTGTGTGTGACTTTCTGTTATTTCTTTTAAGACTTAATATTCCTTTTGGTGTGCTACTTATTTGCAATATTTTTCTTCCATGTTGACCCTTTTTTGGGTAACTTTATCTGAACAGTTACTCATTCTGAGTAGTTCTGATCCTGTTTCCCTTTGTTTAATCACTTTTCTGCTTTATTTTTGTATTGGAAGTATTTGTGGACTCAGAACACTTGTGCATATCCAGGTACACTGCATGGTTGAATTGCTCACAGAATTTAATATTGTAATCTAGCTTCTGCATTGCAGCATTCCTGTTTTTCTGTTTAATTTGCTTACCATATTAACTCTTTCCTCCCTGTTACACCACTGGTGTTTACTACCTGACCCATACTATATAAAAAAACAACATAGTTTTCAAGAGAGTGGTGGTCCCTGCAAGATTGTTGGAGGTGACTTTGTTTGTTCATTTCAAATCCTGTTTTCCCTTCCACTTGAAATTGTTTTAAGACAAAATTGTATTTAGTAAGTACTAACTCATTGTAGTACTTGCCTTCTCCGGACACCACTTAGCTGGACTGTAGATTGTATTGTGACTGTGAGGTGTTCTGCGTGGTTAACTTACAAATCAGTTTGCTTGAAGCTACCTGTACCTACCTGGTTATTATCAAGTTTTGTAATAACCATTCCATTTAAAAACTGACTTTTTATTAAGAAATACTTAAGTATTTGTTCAGTTACTGCACATCCTTGTTGTGGTGGTGGGGAAATGAGCAGACAAGGTAGGCCAAGCGGTCCTTATCTGCCATCAAATTCTACATTTTCTGTGTTTCTATGGTGTTCTCTGTCGGTTTGCTATTTAAAGTCTCTTACTTCTGTCCTCCTGTTACCACATGTTATTTAATTTGTGTTTTTGTAATTGAAAAAAAAATAGTGCTTTAACACTCAAATAGGCCACAGTAGCAGTTGTAGGTAGTTGAATAGACTACAGTGCTGCCACCAGTTCTGATTTCTGTTTGCCCTCTGCAGATAGTACTGCAGGTGTTAAATCACACTTATTCAATAGAAAAATATAATCATATACTTCCGTAGGAAGGCAAATGGAACAAGCATATAAATATGCCTTCCAATAGAGGTTCCAGTTCAGGAAAAGGTGACCAGGTGGGAGGTGGCTCAAAGAAGTCTGTTGAAAAAAAGTAGAAATACAGTTCCACTTCCAGTGAACAAACCTATTTCTGAATCAGTGCATATGAGGACTCCGGTGCTACTGTGGCAGCTAGTGCCAGCAAAATCGAAGTTAGAAGTGGCTTCAAGTCTGTGACTCATTTTTACTGCCCAATCTGTAGCTAGCATTCTTGTTGGGGATGATACTGGGAATAATGGAGACACTCACTCCAGTGGAGGCACAGAGGTCTATGAGGAGGTGGAAAAAATTGTTGGTGTGACTGTTGTTCCTGCTCATGGTGGAGCTGATGGTGGTGAGGGTGATACTGTCCAGCTTCAGTCTTTTTCTCCTGGAGAAGGAGATAAGGAAAGTCAGCCCCTCCCCTCACAGTGAGGAAATGCCAGAGTAAGGAAAAGTTTCTCTGTAAGTAGAGAGTGATAGGGAGGAGGAGGAGGATATAATATGTTTCAGTACAGATATTGATGAGGTGTCGGATCCCCTGTGGAATCCAGAAGTAAAAAAGCTGAAGGGTGATGATGTAGCCCATTTAGATGCCAAGCCTGAGGGTGAGACTATCAGCACGCCTACAACAAGCAGTCCATTGACCCCCCCCTCCCAAACATAGCATGGTGAAAGTCATGCAAGTGGCCCAAAAAGCAAAATCTTCCACACCTTTGGCTCTGCTGTCCAAGTCCCAGTGCCATGTCAAATCTCGATGGGCAAAGTCCCTAGTTTGAGATTTTTTCATGCTTGATGCAGCTAAAGACACCATAGGAGATATGTCAGCTGTGCCAAACACGTGTCAGTCATGGAAAAAAGGGCAGTCACATAGGCACCAGTGGCCAGCATGCCCACTTGAAAAACAAGCACCCATTGCAATGGCACCAACACCAGATAGATACCAGAGCTATTGGTGGGACTTCCCTTGTCACGCTTAATGTTAGAGATAGCAGTGCAATAGAGCAGGAGGAGGGAGAGCTTAGTGGGTTGGTGGAGGATGAGTGTGAGGAATCCTTTTCTCTCTCGAGCAGTGGGCATAGTAGCAGTGGAGCTGCCACTCCCTGGAGTTGAGGTCCATGAGGTGGGGCACACCATGTAACAACATGCATGACACCATATTTCTGTTTTCATTTACTTGAACATTTTTTGGGTAACATTTCTGGACTTCTGAAGCATGTTTGGCAATAGCAGCACCAAGATTAGGCCAGAAAACTGTTGTAAGCAGTGCAGAAAACAGGCGATTTTGGTCCTGGTGGTGGATGTGAACCATATAACAGCATGACTGACACCAGATTTTGGTCTCAATTTACTTGAACATTTTTTGGAAAACATTTCTGGTCTTCTGGAGTATGTTCAGCAGTGGCAGCACCAAGACTAGGCCTGTAATCCTTAGTAAACAGTGGCAGAAGCTTCATTTTGAGGTCCGTGAGGTGTGCCCTGACTCCAAGTCTAGATGCTACCTGCTTCCTCTAGAGATATGTAGCACAGGAAATGAACCACTCACTTTCTGCCTGTTTAGACTCAGCCATGTGACCACCAGCAGAGAGAAAAGCCCAATTTCGCCTAATTTCGCCTTATAGAAGTTCAAGGCAAAATTTAAAGTGAAATTGTGTGGTGAAATTTGCCAAAATGCCATAATTTTGAAATGTTTCACCAGGTGAAATTGGTGATTTTGCTGAAATTTCACCGGCAAATAAAATTTCGCTGCATCTCTAAACACAAATATACAAATAAACTGAAGTATAAGTACATAGTGGTGTAGAATAAAATCATTGTTATAACATATAAATCACAAGACCCATTAATATGAAAGCACTGTAGCAACCCTCACTCACAAGGTGCATTACCATCTGCAGCATTGGTATCAAATGGCACAGTCTTTAGACCTTTGTGTATGTAGCACCTAGGTTTATGGTACTACAGAGACTATTAAAATGCAGTTCAGCCTGTTCCCACTGGTGCACTATTGGTCTTGAAGTCCTTCTTAGGAGCTTCCATAGTAGTTACTCGGTGTTTCTAGGCTGTTTAGATTACAGAATACAGACTTGATTGGTGAATAAGTAGTATTGTACTGTTGGATGTGTCTTAGGAGCATGAATAAGGTAAACAGCGGATATATATTTGTAAGAAATAAGAATGCAGTCACTAGGGGTCATGACTGGAGGCTGGCTGGTAGAAAATGTAAGAACAATTTGAGGAAATACCACTTTACAGAGATAGTGGTGGATCGTTGGAACCAGTTTATTTCTGTCTTCTTCAACCTGGTAGTATTTTCATCTAAATGATAGTAAATCCATTTGCAGATCAGTCTCAGATCCTGCCTTTAAACCAAGTCTCCAATCCACTGGGTGCCTGCGGCCACTGGCTGTTTTTGCCTGGAACTGCAATGGAGTATGAGATACCTTCCTGATAGTGCATATTGGTATGACCTTAGTTTGTATGGTTGCAACAATCATTTTGGCCTGCCAAATAGCAATTTCTGACACAGTCTCCTGTGCTGTACTGCACAGTATTGGACTGTACTGTACTGTACAGTCACAGTTGATACTTATGTTCTTTTCTATCCCTCACACTGCTCCATGAGCATGATGCCAGGCTAACATAGCTGACCATTTTTTTGGCATGAGCAGCAAACATATTTTAAATGTAGAGTGTGGGAAATAATTTTTAAAATCAGAATGTGGTAGTAAATCATGGCAAAATGAGTGTAAATACTTCTTTACTCACTTCATATGTTTCATTGTTTGGAATAGTCTACCAGCAGAAGTGATGGAGGCAGCAACCATTAACAGTTTTAAGAATTGTTGGGACAGGGCAAAAGGGCAAATATGCTGAAAGATGTGTAACAGCAGATTGTGTGATGGCATTGCGGAAGGGAAGGAAACCCCCCACAAGGACAATAGGTCAAATTCTTTCATACAAAAATGTCCTGCAAACTTTTCTTTCTTGTGTTCCTCTTTCTGGTCTTAATGGATTCTGAAAAATCCCCATCAGTATCTGATAAGCCCCCTTTGGGAAGATGTCACTGAGGACGCTTCTGAGTCACCTTCCTCTTCCTCTGTCTCCCTATGCAGCACTGCAAAACTATTCTGAGTCATCATTTTGTCTTTTTTTCATCATTTTAGACTTTAGTTGGAGCTATTTATTCCTTCTTTTCCATCCAACCACCAGGAACTCATCCTGTAGAACTACTAGTGCAGACATTGCTGCTTGATTGTCGTTTTCCATAGTACTTGATGTTTTGCATTCAATCCTCCCTGTTTGCCTTGTTGCTGTTTGTTCTGTGGGAAAACAGTATCCTCTGGGAGTTCCTCAGCACCTTGTGTGTCCTCTGTGGCTGACTGAATTGCTACAGTACTATTCTCAGTTCTGGTCTCCACAGGTCCAGTTACGATATCAGTATCAGTAGATTAATTGTCTGCCAGGGTAATTCTGGGGTCTGGATTCCTTGCCACACTCTAAAAGGTTGATCCCAATGTTCATTTATTTAGTACCTCATGCTCCATGTCTTCTTGATCATAAAATGACCCCTTATTATAAGCCACCCATGGACATTTCTTGTATGAGTGGCCAGGTCCTTCACACAAGTTACATTGCACTGGATTTGGACAAAAATGATTTGAATGGCAAGACCCTAAACATAATTCACAAACCATGGCTTCACAGGCATTACTTAAATGAGTTAAAGACCCACATCTGTGACAGGTTTTGGGCTGTCCTGCATAAAAACAGAAACTCCAGTCTAGTCCAACTTAGAAACTGCTTGGAAGGTGCAGTGTTCCTTGATCAGCAGTTTTTAGTCTCTCTCTAACTTTTGTTACACGAGGTCCCTGCATTCGTAGTGGTACCCCGAGAGGTACACCATAGACAGCTAGTACTTATGTATATGTTATATTAACATGTAGGGCTAAGGGCATCTACCATATAAGAGTAGATGTCAGGATATGTATGCATATTATTGTTATACACTTTGCTTTCTAATACACATATATATTTTATATGTATTTCTTGCTTATAAAATGTTGGGACACCTGTGTCCTTGTAATGATTATGATATATAAGTTGGCATTGCCACCTTTTGGTTATTTATACTACTACACTGATTTATGTAAGAACTGTACTCTTTTGTTTTACAAAGTGATGACTACTACACAATTATATAATGTTATCTTGGACCATGGAGCCAACTCTAATTTAACTAATAGGGCTCATCTCTGTAACTAGAAATGTTTCTATCTTATAGTAACTACAGTAATTATCATAGGTATGTAATGTGAGGCATTACGTCTCCTACCTCGGAGACCCCAGGAGACACGAACAGTCCTCGAGGTATAGGGAACAGCTTAGCATTGGCTCCCTGTTCGTATTGGTAAGAACTGCTTAGGACAGCTGTAATTATCTTTTTGGCAGTAATAAACAAGTTTATTTCTCTTATGCAACATGTCTGTGATTCCTTGCATTCACAATATTGCCAAGAACCTAAGAATGAGGTTTAGACCTCCTGACAATTGGTGACTGCAGGCAGGCAATGTTTGGTGTTTGCAAAGTTTTGCATGTTGCTTTACAACTTTTTCCTTCCCAACGGGGACTGCAGGTTATGCATTCCTGCACCACCTCTCCTGTTTTAAGACCACTTTGTAATCCCTTGCAAATTCTGGCTGCTTTCTGGTTGTGGTCCATGCTGAGTCGACCCACTCCCGCAGCAGTTTGGATTGCAGCTGACAAGTGCACAGTAGACGCGCCGTGTAGAAGACTGCTCCTGCTGTGGATCGATGCACAGCACGGTGCTTTTTTCCAGTCTGATTTTTCATTCCCTCCCAAACAATGGCCACCGTATCAAATATCTGTGCAGAACTGAGACTCGATGTCTCAAACTTCCTTACCTCCCATGGAGGCTGGGCTGACTTCGCACAGGATGCAAGTCAATCCGAAAACCCTATATTGGGGATCTCAATCCAGTACACTCAGATGAGACAGACAGCCAATAAGTGCCAAGCTAAGGAGCTGTTGGTCATGACTCTTTATGCTGCTTTGGAAACCTCTGAAGCGAGGTTTCGAGCCCTTGAACTGCAAATCTCATTTCTTAAGCAAGAGATGGGTTTGCAGGAAATGGAATGTGACAGACTGCAGCAGTATTTGGAGTCTGAACTTCAAACTCTGTGAAATGAAAAGGATTCACTTTTGCATCTTTCTGTACAGGCAGGAGAGCAGAAAATTTGTATGTTGAAGCAGGAGTGTAAAAGTTTGAGACAGGATAAGGGATAGGCTCTGAATATGAATGATTTGTTGAGTAGAACAAATGAACTGTTGAGTGGGGAGTTGGGAGAGTAACAGGAAGAGATAAACCAGGTATGTAATGACTTAGAAGTGGCTACTAGGGACAATCATGAATTGAGCACTGCCTACGGAGTGTTGCAGAAACAAATGTAAGAGGAGGTTGATGTGAATGTTGCAAATGTGAGTCATGCAGAATGTAAATTAAAGATGGAGAAACTGTGCCATCAGGGAAAGGTTCTGGCTGGGCATGTTAAGGCAATGGGAGGCGTAGCCCCTGCCTTAACTACATCATCTGAAGGGGAGGTCTCAGATGATGAAATCTCTCAATACAATGCCTAGTCACACCCCTACTATGGCCCAGAGTCCCTGCCCCACCATCCACAACATGGTGGATTACCGCTACACCCACATCATGTCATACGTCGTAGACATCATGATGAACATCATGGGTGACACCAACATGGCGACACCCATGATGGGGGGAAGCAGGCCCAGACCTAGTCCCAATGGCACCACCGGTAGCCACTATTAATGTGGAAGACAGGCAGGAGATAGAGAGAATGATTGATAATGCGGTAAATAATGCGCCCATTCCGGAGAGGAATAAGGGAGTTTTAAAAGGCCATATTAGACAGCTTATTAATGAAACTGGCACTCAGGAGGGCATAGTCCATTCTGTAGTGGAGGCCGCAGCTCACGCAGCCTTGGATGGCACCCAAGGTAATGTACCTCTACCTAATCATCCCACTAATCCCCTACAAATGGCCTACTCTGTTCAGCAAATAGCTGACAGTATCGATCGGATGAGCCCGTCCGACAACCTCAGCTGTCACTTGGAAACGGTGCATGCCAAATGTGAAATTCTTAGTCTCGCTGTAGACTACCAGGTCCAGATCCTACACCAGACCATCGATCCTGAACTATGGGCTAAACTCCCCGATGCCATCTGCCAGGCCGGCAACGCCACCTTTGACAAAGTTGCAGCTGAACTGATTTCTGCACACAGCCCAGGAGTAGTAGGAGTGATGCTTGCATACCCTGTAAAAAAGAATGCAAAGGAAAGTTCAGTGACTTACCACCAGAGACTCTGGATGGCCTACCGAGCAGGAAAACAACTTGCACAAGAAGCTGCGGATGTAGATCTTATAAAGTATAAGACCTTGTTCCTTAGGAACATGATCCCTGCAGTGAGAGAGAAGGTAGAGCCAACCACTTATCCCACCACGGAACGGTTTGCCAACATCTTCTGGAAACTGGAAGAGTTTATCAACTCTACATCCATGATCTGGGCTCTGGTTCCAAGAAAGTAACTGCCGTGGAGACTATCCCAGAGGGCCACGATGCACTACACAGTGGAAGGGCAGGCCCAAGATAAACAGCCTCTCCCTGCGGACAACCAACACCCCCAGCAGGCCCAACAACAACCACAACAGTAGCAGCAACAACAACAACAGTGGGGTGGGAACCAGAATTATCAAAAGAATAAGAAGCACCATAAAAATCTTAAGGGTAAACAACAACAAAGACCAGGCCCTTCGTATAGGGAGATAGCAGAAGAGAATCAGAAGTTCCGAGAGCTCCTGGGACAAGTGCATTCTGTAGCAGATGCTGTTCCCACTCAGGCCCTTGCAGCCATACAACCAGGAACCCAGGCCCCAAAGGGCCATGGTGATAAGGGAAGTACAGGCCCCTCAGACCCAAACAGGCCTGAACCCAGAAGCACCTCCCAATATAGCATCAGTGCAGCATGGCGAAGTGGTTCACAGCAGCCAGACCCAACCTCTCCATGCTTCCTCTAGCACAGATTGACAATGACAGGCCACAGTCTGGATTGTAAACAAGATGGTCTTGGATACAAATGGAAGGCCCTGCACTGAGGCCGAGGTCAGGGACGCCTACTTACAGTGTTACTGGATACAGATGCAGCAGTGTCTTTATTACATGATGATCACCCAGATACATCTCCTTGGTCCAACAGATGGAGGATCAACATGTCAGGAGTAGATGGTACTAGGTTGCATGCATACCGTTCTGCACCTTTGCCTGTAGAGTTAGGACACCTGAAGGCCTCACACACCTTCCAACCTTCCAACTGATGGTATTGCATGACCATCCTAGTATCATTGGAATTGACTTCCTAGCACCACACGGCTGTGTGGTGGATCTAGCTGACATACTACTGATCCAGATTCAAGCCAGTATCATACTATTTTGATCCCTGATTCACATGTGGTGGCAACAATATCTGCCAACAATAAAGAGTATGAAGTCATAGATTTGTTTAAGAACCATGAGCTTTTCCCCAAGCTCCTCCCCATTCTACAAAGACATTTTGAAGCATTTGCTACCAACAAGCATGACTGTGGCAGAATGCACAATGTCACCAAAGTGCCAGGCCCAGCACATGAGAGGCAAAGGCAATATCCTTTCCCACCTGAGGCCTTGCCTTCTCTTAGGGAAATAATAAATTCTCTCCTCAACCAAGGTGTAATCAGAACATGTATTTCTACTGCCAACTCCCCAGTGTGGCCTGTGAAAAAATCCATGGGTGCCTGGAGACTTACTATTGACTACAGGAGACTGAACCAGGTCACCCCCAGTTGTGCTTCAACTGTGGCCTCAGCACCCAATGTGCTGCGACTTCTGACCCCTGACCAAAAATGTTTCAGTGCCCTGGACTTCTCCAATGTTTTCTGGTCACTGCTATTGGCCCTGAAGAGTCAATTTAAGTCTGCCTTCACTTTTGAAGGTAGACAGTAAATGTGGACCTGCTTACCACAGAGATTCCTTAACAGTCCTTCCCTGTTCCATCTGCACATGATGGATACCCTTGAGGGTTTCTCTACCTTCCAGTGTCTCTTGCAGTATGTGGACAACCTGCTGTTGGCAACTGCCACATGGGACAACACTTGGATCTCTTGGATGAACTACTGACTCTCATCCAGAGAGCAGGCCTCAAATGTAACCCTGCAAATGCACAACTATGTCAGAAAGAGGTACTCTTTCTGGGCCTCAGAATAACTGATCAAGGCTTAAGCCCTACCTGGAAGAAAATACCAGGATTGCAAGACTTGCCATTGCCCAACAGTGTGGCCACTTTTAGGAGGTTTCTAGGTATGGTAAAGTATTCCAGAGATTTTATTTGTGATTTTGCTCAGAAGGCTGTTCCTCTGTATCAGTTACTGAAAAAGGACATTCCCTGGACTTGTGGTCCCATAAACACCCAGGCTGTGATGTCACTGAAACAGGCCCTGGCTTCAGCTCCAGCTCTGGTCAAACCCAACCCAGCATTGCCATTCCATCTGGAGTTTGCCACCACTGACATAGCTATGTCAGCAGTGTAGACCCAGATGGTTCATGGCACTCTGAGACCCATTGCATATGCATCACAGCTCTTGACCCTGTGGAACAGAAGTACAGCCTTTGTGAAAGGAACCTTCTGGCCACCTACCGGGCTGTCAAGCACTTCCTGTATATCACTGGGTACTCTCAACTGATTATTAACACCAACCACACACCAACTACCTTTCTGCTATCAGACAGAGTGAAGGATGAATCAGTCTCTAACACTAGACTGACACACTGGTCACTCCTTCTCCAGGACAGAGACATACAGGTACACTCAATCAAAATTCCATCCATGCTGGCACATGGACTCCTTTTCCAAGGAGAACCCCATGACTATACACTGCAACCACCTGATCTTCCAGATCCAGGTCCTTTCCTCCCTGCCATGCCACAAATATCTGAGAACACCTCATTGTGTCATATTTTCACAAATGGTTCAGCTTCCTATTATCAGGGAGAACAAATTGTAGGGATGGGTATCTTGGTGATTTACCCTTATGGTAACACTGTTAAAATCTCTAAGCATTACAGTGTGGTATCATCACAGTATGCTGAGATGGCAGTGGTGGCCTAGGCCCTCGAGTTCATCCAGCATGGGACCAAGGTTACCATCATTTTTACTGGGTTTGTTGTTCTCTTACAGAGTTTCTCCCTTTCTGGCAGAAGAACTCCTTCCTCTCATCTGATGGCAGCACAGTGAAACACAAATCTACATACATTCACTGACCCAAAGGTTTGCACACAAACTCTATGTACCCACAAAGTTAAAGTTAACTCCATACATGACCACTATCATGCCTTCAATGGCACAGCAAACACCCTTGTCAAGGAAGGGGTTCGGGGAGGAACACCTGGTGATGGACCATCTAGAAGCCAGAGCAGCTGTACACATAGCAGCAATTAGAAAGAAACCTGAACCCTTTACCCCCTTGGACCTCTCAGCAGCTCAGCATGCTGATTCTAAAATCAAGGAAGTGTTTAGATTCCTTGACAAGAGCACCAAAGAAAACCTACCCATAACCCCTATCAGAGGCATGAAGGTAAGTTGCGCTTGTCTCCAGACGACAAGCTCATCTGGTACCAACCAGATGACACCACCACCAAGTTGTGGGTGGTCCCTAGACACCTCCGGTCTAAATTCTTGCATCAAGTCAATTCTTGTGACAAGTGCATGACACCCCTATTGGTAGACACCAGAGAGTAGACAGCACCCTCCAGAGGTTTAAGACCACTGCCTGGTGGCCTGGTGTCACCAAAGATGTTAAACAGTATATAGACAACTGCCTTGTTCATGCGTAAAACAATCCCATTCCCACCAAACAAAATGCCAAACTACTACCACAAAGTCATTCGGGCCCCTGGCACGCCATTCAGATTGATTTTATTGGTCCATTGACTAATATCAGCAGAAACAACAAGTATGCTCTTGTAGTAACTGACCTTTTCTCAAAGTGGGTTGAAGCTTTCCCCACTAAAACATGCACTGCTAAATCCACTGCCAAAATCCTGGTAGAACAGATTTTCTCCAGGTGGGGCCTACCTCTTAAGGTAGACTCTGACAAAGGAACCAGTTTTACAGGTGAGTTGATGAAAGAATCACTTGAACTTCTAGGAGTTCAACAGAAGTTCCATGTACCTTACCACCCACAATCTTCAGGTCAAGTAGAAAGAGCCAACAGACTGATTAAGCAAATGCTTTCCAAATTTATTGAGGACAATCCCAAGACCTGGGATTCCCTGTTGCCATTACTCCTTATGGCAATTAGGGGTATGCCCTCAGCCACTACCCAGTTGACTCCCTTCGAGGTTATGACTGGAAGACAGATGAGATTACCTGAACACCTGTTTTTTGACCTGCACACTCCCACAGCAGACCGTGTGTCTGTAGACCAATATGTGGAAAAACTCAGACAAGACTTCATACACACACACTTGTATGCTGCCAATTGCATGGGCAAGGCCCAGCAACAGTCCAAATTACAGTTTGACAAACATGCACTAGAAGTGGATTGGTAGGTTGGAGATCAGGTAATGGTCCTCAGATTTACACATCCCACCCACTCCTTCTCCAGTAAGTGGGAAGGCCCCTGCCCCATTGTCAACAAGCTCAGTCCGGCAGTCTACCAGGTTAGACTCTTGTACAATAAACTGACTGACAAATGGTTACATGCAAACCAGTTAAAACTGTATAAAGGAGTATAATTGCTTTTCCTCAACCCATTGGGTGGAATAGTACTAACCAACTAATGCTTGATCTTCCTTTACAGATACACTGACAAGATGGCTATCTTCTTCCACTTTCTCCTCATCTCAGGAGTTATACCCTGCATCCAAGGCACAGTAAAGCACCTCCTTCCTCACCTTGATCCTCCAACATCTGCCCCAGAGGGAGTTTCCATCAATATACCTGACAATTTGATTACTGCCCAGGAAGGTTCTGATGCCTACTTCACTGCCTCGGTAGTTGCTCCTGACAAATCTACCCCACAAATTGAGTGGCAAACCACATCACAAGGACAAATTCTCCCTGTGACCAAGCTCTCCAAGGGAACTTTCCATGGATGGCCCAATGCTAAATTATCCCCTGATGGAGGTGCGTGGTCTGGCCACTGAGGAAATGTCTGCCTAACTTCTCTGCTCCTCTGACTCTGGCAAAGTTTAGTGTCTATTTGGCCTGACCCTTGGGGATCCCCCACCCCAAACGTAGTTCCTCAATTCTGGTGGATGTCCGTCGTCACCTGATACGGCTAATCTGTGGACATACGGGGGTCTTCTATTGCTTTTAGCGTCACTCACTCCAGTGCTTGCAAGTAAACCGGGATCCTAGGATGTGGGTCAGGCGGCCCTCTTCACAACTCGCCAGTACTGCTTCGGCCCTCATACTTTCTCCTCCGACATACAGTAAAGGGAATAAATTGAAGTTTCTCACCTCAGGGAAGGATGGACAGCAGCAATCCGCCTCCATCGGCCAACGGTCAGCCGGTGACGGGCATATCCTCTGACTCAGTGGGGGAATCGCTGAGCTACATAACCCTCATGCTGGAAACAGTAATTCTTAGGGTGGATGACATTAGCTCTCCCCTAACTGGCATCATGGTGGATGTCAGATCCCTCCAAGACTGGCTCAATGTGGTGGAACAAAAAGCAGAAGCATTAGAATCTTAGCAGGCAAAGCTCCAGTATACAGTCCAATGCCAGGCAGAAAAACTGGAGATTATAACCACAAGGGTGGAATACCAGGAGAACAGAGGGCACCGCAACAATTTAAGAATCATCGGTGTCCCAGAAGAGGCCGAGGGGGCTTCCATGGAGTGATTTCTGAATGAGGAGCTCCCTGTGATGTTTGGGTCCAAATGGAGGGGCCTGGTGAAGGTTGAGAGAGCCCACCGGATCAGGGGGAGAAAAGACATATCTAATGCTCCCCCCAGACCTATAGTAGCATATCTCCTTTGGTATTCCACCAAGGAACATATACAAAGGGTGGTTCATGACAAAGGGGAGATTAAGTGGCAAGGAGCATCTATCTCGATCTATAGGGTCTTTGCACAGGAGACTGCCAGCAGGCACAGGGCCTTTTGTCTCATAAAAAATTCCTGTAATCATACAATTTTCAATACCGTTTCAAAGGACTCACCAAACTGCTGGTCCACAAGGATGGAAGGGAGCTGCTAGTGGAGGGGCCCGACAAGGTGGAGCGTTGGACCACAAGGTTTTGGCCCAATTTGCCTCCCATGACTACAAATCCCAGAAGGCTTTGGGAGCCTGGGGATGCTTCAACACCTAGGGACCTTGCTATCATTAAGTCACTATCCAGGGAACGCTTTGCCACTGCACCAGGTCCATCCAATAGATCTCTCCCCATGCTCAAGAACTCAGATTGCATGGATCCAACAGCCATGGCTGGTGCAGCTTCTATACCAGAGCAATCAGTCCTCCCTCCTAGAACAGCGGGGGCCTATGTACGATCCAGGCAATGGTTCAGAAACGACCAGCAAACTCTGTCTGACCAAACAGAAACTGCCCCCCAGCTAAAATACCAATGGATACATCTTCCCACCGATCTCAGCATGAGCATATCTCCAGCACAGCCCATGGCAGGAAGCCCCCATGGACTGGGGAGATATCCCGGTCATCGCTCTGGTGGAAGCGGTGGACTCATCCAGCAAAACTCATCCTGGGGATAAAACCTATGTCACAGCAATATCAACAGCTCTGGTCCCTACTTCACCCATCTGATGCCTCAGCTGGAGGAAGCTGACCCTGGGGAGAGTAGTAAGAAGTTGCCTGGCTGAACTTTATACTGTACTACTGGACTTGCAACAGTCTATCTAGGCAATAAGTTGTATGTTGTTACAATGCGGTTCAAACCTTCCCCTAGCAAATTACTCAGCTAAAGAATGCCCAGGTCAAGGGAGGGTGGGTCGAGCCTGCAGACTCCCCCACAATAAATGTATTAGATGCTGATTTTAACAACTCCTCCCTCCCTCCCTCTCCCCACCTCCTTCCTAGTACAAGCTTAGCTGGTAATTCCTAATGGGGGGTATAAAATTGCCTTTTGGGCTATGGGGGGCAGATACCCCCCCAAAGGGGCTGGTCCTACCCCCTTACACAGGTTGGGCCGCAGCTACTTGGCTATTGTAATACACGGTGGAGGCATACTATTCAACCTCCCCCTTCATGCTAATTCCACCTTCCTTGCTATCCCCTTTAAGTCCATCCCCCTGGGTCCACCTGTTTTTTTGGACTGAATGCCACACGAGGAGATGCACTTTTTGCCAGTTGCCTCCTTTCCTTGTTCTTCCATGAGGGTGGACACTCGTGTAGCTGAGGATACCAAGACCTGTGTCATCCTCTTTCGCAATAGTGTTCACTGCTCCTAGCGTAAATCACATACTGTTTGTAATTGTAGTTTTTTTAGACATATAAATGCTTTTCTTTTATCTTTGCAGACGTACTGCTTTAGTCTTTTACTTGCCATTGTTTAAATACACCACTGGCTGTTAATTGCAGTTCTGTCTAGCCATTATTGTTGGACACGCTCCTATTTAAAGCACCAGGGCTTTTTTCCTTGTGCCCAATTGTTCACACTCCTATAACTTGCTAACACCCTGTTCTGTAGGTCATCACTTGATTTCCGCCTTACAGCCCATAAGCTATAGTCTTTCCTCACTCCTTCTTCCCTGTCCCTGATACCCCCACAAGTCAGCCTATATGGATGGCACTAAGGTTGCAAACCTTCAACTGGTGTCATGGAATATTAAGGGACTTAACCACCCTGTTAAATGCACCAAAGTAATACAATACCTTTGCTTCTTACATACCGATGTAGCTCTCCTACAAGAGACGCACCTGCTCAGTAAATCCACACAGTGGCTTAAAAAGTCATGGGTTGGTGCAGTGTATGGTAGCTCAGCCAAGTCTAAAACAAAAGGGGTGGCCATCCTTTTCAGATGCTCCAGCAGCTGGACAGTAGAGGAAACCAGAACCGACAAGCAGGGTCAATGGATCCTGGCCAGATAGGCATCCCCCAGGGGTAAATTGATTCTGGGCAACGTATATGAACCAAATGCTGACCAGGCTGATTTCTTCCCTAAAGTGAGCCTAGCTATCTCCCTGTTAGAACAAGCCAATGGCTCCACCCCATTATTATTGGGGGGAGACTTTAATTTAGTGTCTGACATCTTCCTAGACAAATCCTCACCCACCCCTCAGACGCACCCCAAATCTCACACTGCTCTTCAAGCATTGTAGGAGGAATGGGGTCTGGCAGATATCTGGAGGCTTTCCCATCCCACTGGTCGGGACTATTCATACTTTTCAGCCTCGCATGAGGTCCACAGCTGAACTGATTACTGTCTAGCTAATAAAGCCACCTCTGGAGACATGTCAGACAATATTATTGGTAGCATCATCATCTCAGATCATGCCCCGGTGATGACCACATACTCCCCCTCAGGGCCCCACATTAAGAGCACAAGATGGAGATGCAGCCCCCTATTGCTCAGAGACCAAGATTTCCAAAATGCAATGCGCAAAGCAGCCCAGGAATATTTTGAAATGAATATGGACTGTGGAGTGCCAGTTGCGACAGTGGGGGATGACTTCAAAGCCAGTGTCAGGGGGCACATCTTTGCCTTTGCCACCAATAAAAATAAAGCCAGAAACCGATCAGTGGTCAGACTAAAAATGGAATTAGAAAGTCTTAAAACCTGCTTTAAGGCCTCCCATACAACCAGCCAGTACACTTCGCTCATACGCCAGATTAATGGGCTCAAGTATAAAATCAATTCCCTCCTCTCCAATCAGGTGGAATGGCTACTTCTGAGATCCAAGCACTCTTACTGGGAAGCGGGGATAAGAGCGGGGAGCTGCTGGCATACCAACTGCGTAAGCAGCAAACTGCCACTAAAATTCACACCCTGCACTCAGCCTCCAGCATTATGGTCACAGACTCCACTGGCATTAATGCAACTATGCGGGCCTTCTATCAGTCATTGTATGAGTCACAGTCCTTCCAATTGGCAGTGCAGTTGCCACACAATCTGCCAAAATCCTTCCACAGCTTTACCACCCCCACCCTCTCAGTTGAACAATCCAGCTTGCTGCATTTAGCCATCACAGGCCCGGAATTGTGACAGGCTATATCCAGCCTACCCAAAGGTAAGGCTCTAGGCCCCAACGGGCTAACGGTGGAATTATATCAAGCCCTGGAACAAGATATTTCCTCTCCTCTCCTATCTTACAGGTGTTGCAGGCAGCTCATTCCTCTGGCACTTTACAACCCTCAATGGATGAGGCCCTGATCACCCTTCTACCTAAGAAGTCTAGCGACCCTTTTGATTGCACCAACTTCCGTCCTATTTCTTTGATTCCCAGCGACATTAAAATCCTGGCAAAAATATTAGCCACCAGGCTACAAGCCATTCTTCCCTCAGTGATACACCTCTCTCAGGTAGGCTTCATGCCTGGTAAGATGGGCTCTGACAATACTAGATTGCTTCTCAATTTAAAATGGATAGCAGCCAGGGCTAAGATCCTGATGGCAGCACTGGCTGTGGAAGTTGCCAAAGTGTTCGATTCCTTGGAATGGAACTATTTGCATGAACTCCTCTGCCTATATGGATTTTGGTCTCAATTCCGACAATGGGTATTAACCCTGTACAACTCCCCGAAAGCACGCATATTAACCAACTCAGATATATCCTCCCTCTTCCCATTACAGAAAGGCACGCGACAAGGTTGCCCCTTATCTCCTCTCCTCTTCCTGCTTGCCTTAGATCCACTGGTCACGGCCCTGTATAAAACAAATGAACTTTACGGCATCTCAGTACATGGCAAGGATTATATCATGGCAGCATACGCTGATGACTTGTTACTTACCCTGTCCCACCCTCATCGGTCCTTACCAAAGGCGCTAGGTATTTTACAAGAGTTTGCCTCACTCTCTGGGTTGTGGGTGAAACAAAGAAAAACCAATCTGGCCCCTCTAAATTCATTATGCACACAGGACTACATCTCTGGCACAGACCTGCGTTGGGCTGTGTGGGGCTTTACCTACCTTGATATTTTTATGCCTACTAAGTGGACAGATCTTGAGTCCTCTAATTTTGGCCCACTACAAAAACAGCTGAAAGCTGACATTGAATGATGGCATAGACTGCATCCATCGATGTCAGGAAGAGTGGCGGCTATTTGCATGCTCCTCCTCCCAAGGTCACATACCTCTTTAACAACCTCCCGATATCCCTCTCTCACAAACTTCTTTCTTCACTCGAGAAGACTGTGTCATCCTTTATATGGGAAGGCAAAGCACACAGATGGGGGAAGCACAAACTACGAGCTCACTGGTCAAAAGGTGGGCCCGGGGTACCTAGATTTAAAGGGTACCAATTAGCAACCATAATGGCACAAATCCTTAAATGGTTCATTCCTCCCACTTCATCTTCCCCTCAATGGGTTGATCTTGAATTCAGTATTGCCTCGCCCATCTCACTACATGCCCTATTGGAGCAAGATTCCGTAGGTGTCTCTAATCCTACCCCTATAAGGCACAAATCCCATAATGCATGGCGTCGATGTATGCTCCTTTCACATACTCCTAAGTCCTCATGGAGTCCGCCTCTGAGATATGAGACACTATGGCATAATACTTTGCTCACCATAGGAGGCCAACCTATTTGCTGGCCCTCATGGGAATCCAAAGTAATACGTAGTGTGCAGGACCTCCTGATCCCAGACTCTGATATCATGCTATCCTTCCCACAGATTCAACAGAAATATCAGCTTCCTTGCATGGACTTCTGGCGGTTTCTTCAAATTTGTAGCACCGTTACATCCATCCTCTCAAAAAATAAACCAGACAAGAATTGGCTTTGGCTGTCCACCTTGCACAAATCCACTTCAGCAAAAGGTTACATTAGTAAGATGTATGCTATCATCCGCAATGCCCAGGAGGACCACACAGAATCCTGCAGGGTTAAATGGGAGATAGAACTTGGGATGAACATTGCTCCAACAGCATGGTCTAGCTATCTTAGGGATGCCCTCAAGGTGTGTAAAGACTCTAAGAGTAGTCTCTTGCAACTTAAAATATTGCTCAGATGGTACAGGACACTGGCTTTCCTCCATGCAGCGGGAATCCTCTCCCATTCCAATTGCTGGAGGTGCAACCAACCAGATGCAAACATCCTACATATACTGTGGAACTGCCCTCAGATTGCAGCCTTTTGGGCAGCAATTACACATGACTGCTTTAAAGATATTGGGGATTAGCCATTTTCCCCCGGATCCTAAATGGTTTCCTGGGAGACTCAACTAGTCTGGTTCGCCTGCCTCAAATGCACAAAGACTGGGTCATGCTGACATTTCTTGAAGCAAAAAGGCTTATACTGATGCACTGGAGGCAGGACAAAATTCCCAGCCTGGATCAGTGGTATGCTGCGGTGGTGAGACTGGCTCTAATGGAACAACTGACCTACACTAGTCGGGGCCAGCTGGAATTTTTTGATAAGAAATGGAGTGCCTATCTTCAATCTCATATATGTAAAACCCTCTCCCCCAAATAACCTCCCCCCCCAGACAGTGGGCATGAGTTATATGAATAGTAACTTGTCTATTTTACAGTGGCTGTATGTTAACTGGGAGTGCTGGATTGTTACTCTGTTACTGTTAGACTGTACTCTCACACAATCTGTTACAGTTAACATGTACTTATTGTGTTTTACTCTGCTGTACTGACTTAAATGTGTATATTAAAACTTGTACCACCTCAACAAAAAACTTTAATTAAACCTTCTATGATAAACAAAAAATGATCCCCTAATGGTTCTCTGTCCTTGCTTCAAACTGCTCTTAGACATTCTGGTTCATACAATATTACTGCCTTAATTGATCCCTCATATTGTAATTCTTTATCTAAGGACTCCGCAAGGAAATTTTGTGCTGTACACAACATGGTCTCTGCTGCCATGTATCTTACTGTGTTACCCCTTACTGCAAAACAGCTTTTGGAATGTCCAAAGCACATCCTTGGTCCTCATAGTGGTCTCACCTCCACTGCGCTACCTGGTACATTTATTAACAACTTATAATTTATGCATATACCTGTCTTGTTTAATTTGACTTACTGGAATATGAAAGAATTTGGTATATGTCATACTACTAACACTTCAGCATTTTACAGTACTTTACTACTTGATAGTTTAGCAGCTTTTCAGATTTTCATACTCAAGACCCTATTGCCGGGTTACATACCACTAAGCATAGAGGCAACTTCAGGAGAAAACACAATCCTGATGATCAAAGTCATAAACGTAATACACATGAAGTTGACAGTTCTGATGACACAGGAACTGTCACATGTCTTTTTGGTACAGTTATGTTTATCTGTAATAAGGCAGATATTGCTGCTATCAAATCCCAGTCAGCTAAATTCCAAACTGGTTTGGTAAATTATATTTTACCCCCATTATTGCATGGTGTGGATGGCCTTAGTCAGGAAGAAAGATACACTGGCCCTGATATTCAGACTGCGCCAGGCTGTGGCACAAGCCTGGGCGCAGCACAACTTGACTGCGCATGGGCATTGACTGGGCCATATTCAACGGAGCTGCACCATGGCACTGCATTATTGAATATCACACCCTAGCCACCCGCAGTGTGCATGATGCAGTGGCACCAGCGTAAGTGGCCAGAGTGGAGCAGGGGGATGTGCTAGTGCTAGTTCCACTGCGCTATGCGCAACAACTCGCGATATTCAAAGTGCACATGCGTATGGAGCCATAATGTATGCAAGGCGCAAATGGGGCCATTTGCTTATCATTATGACCCCATTTGCATGCAGGTGCGCCAATCCCCGGCGACTTGCGCCTGGTGCCCTGCCAGGCAGCAGCCGTCGGAGACCGATGCCCCCTGCACAGCGTGGCAATGTGCCCCTCTGCCCGATCGCAGGCATATGTAGATTTCAAAATCATCCTATATCTCTGGTGGTCCAGTGGACTGCTCACAGCCCGATCACAGGCTGAAGTTGCAAAATAAATGAAGTCCAATATGCCTGGTGGTCCAGTGGTCTACTCTCAGCCCGATCATGGGCTGAAGTTGCAAAATAAATGAAGTCCAATATCCCTGGTGGTCCAGTGGACCGCTTGCAGCCTGATCGTGGGCTGAAGTATGTAAAAATATTGTACAATATCCCTGGTGCTCCAGTGGTATCCCCCCACCCACCCACTGAGCCCCACCACCCCGATGCCCCCTGGTCAGTGGTCGGTGGCAGTACCCACCACCTGCCACCTGCTGCCCGCTGACTGACACCATAGGTGCTACGCGCCCATTGGTCCACAGTGTGAGCCAATGGGTGTGCAGCAAATACATATATTACACAGTCCAGATATGTGAACATATCTGGACTGTGTAGATCGGGTGGCTGCGCACCCATTGACTCACGCCAGAACCAATGGGCGACAAACCCTACCTACAGTGTCAGTCAGCGGGCAGCAGGTGGCAGACGGTGGGTACTGCTGCCGACCACTGACCAGGGGCATGGGGGTGGGGCCTAGTGGGTGGGTTGGGGGATACCACTGGACCACCAGGGATATTGGACAATATTTTTACATACTTCAGCCTACGATCAGGTTGTGAGCATTCCACTTGACCACCAGGGATATTGGACCTCATTTATTTTAACTTCAGCCCACGATTGGGCTGCAAGTGGTCCACTGGACATACAGGGATATAGGAATACTTTTAATTTTACTTATGCCTTCGATTGGGCTGCAGGCAGTTCACTGGACCACCAGGGATATTAGATCTTACTTTTTTTCTTATGCCCACGATCGGGCATGGGGGAGTGCTGCCATGAAGGTGCTGCTTGAGCTTGGGTGGCCACCCACAGGTGGCAGCTGCTGTTTTGTGCCCTGCAATATGGCAGCTCACCTGTGAGTGACCAGCCTTTGTTCCTTTTTTTCTTGACTCACCTATTGTTGCAGCACTTAGTGGCGGTTGCGCATGGGCTCAGCACATCTTGGGGCTAAATAGGGATGTGCAGAGTATGCATGGAGTACGCCCCTTACCTGCACTGCATACATTACTGATGCACTCTGGCACATCGGGATTTGTACTTGAGGCACAATCCCAGTTTGAATATTGCGCCGGGGCACATCAGTGGGTTGCTCATGGCGCAACTGTGTTGCGCCATGCACAACTCTTCTGAATATCCGGGCCACTGTTTATAATATGCACAACATTGCTAAAGCATTTATAGACTCTAAAGATAAGATTAACATACTCATTGCACAGAACAACAAATAAGCAGATAAACAATACATTGCTAGAGAAATCCTATGTTCAGTCTATGGCTCATATATTATCATTACCATCAACAATCTGTTCTGTGATCTAGAATCTGGAAGGATTCCTGATATAATACATGACAGGCATATTTCTAAATGGTATTGTTCATGATATAAGACCACTGGCTGTACTACTATGTGCAAGCAACAAACTTTAACTATTCCTCTTCCTACAGCTAGGAATTTGGGTTCCGTGACCAGACACCCTAATACTGGTCCATGTTTCACTTCAAAGAAATGTTCTATTAAAGATACAATGTTTGTTTCTTTTACTGTCTCTTTACCACGTTTTGATCCCACTACATCTTTGTTCGACAAGCTAGCTTCTGTACACTCAATCGGACACCTTGATGATGACATCTACAGAGAATGCCTGGACTTGCCTCCTCTACTGGTCTTCCATTCTTTCCTGGATGCCTTGGTTGCCCTGCACATGGACTGCTGCGCTAAGAAGGGGTACATTTACCTGTGTCGCTGTGAGCTATTTGATGTTATTAAACCTGTATGTGGTTATTCTCCCGACAGTATTGATTTGTCCTTTTCCATGGACGATGACATCAGCATGAATGGCACAGACTCTTTGGACTTAGCATTGGCTCTAGACAAACTTTTCCAGTCGTATCGAGAGGAGGTTCACCACCTGTCAACATGGATTTCCAAGACCAGCTACACCTTCCTAGTACAGTTGCAAAAGTGGAGATTGCCTGCTGTTAAAATGCAATATAATTCTGATGGACATTTTGTATAGTGACAAATTATAAAAGTTATACTTACGGAACCCAAACATGTGTTATAGATTCCCTGAATTTCTGTTTCACCCCTATCAAAAGTCTGTCATTGAACATACCGTTATTACCCCTATTCCCCTTATGGACACTGACATCATTGATAGTAACCTTGATGGTAACCATGATTATCTGCTCACCCTTTCTGAGTATTTACCATATTTTAATGTACACATTGATCCACTTACACATACATTAAAATCACTTTTAGAGAGAAAAGACACATATCTTATCCACATCAGCAATAATATTACTAAAGGTAATGAAGCTATTCTTGCACTTATTAATGATGGTGATATGAACGATGCATTGACTAACACTTGGTTAGAGATTACTTTTAAAGGTTTTGTTATTATACAAGCATTTTTTATATTTTTTTATTATTATGCTTTGCTGCCTGTGACGCACACTGCGTCAACACCGTGATCAGCTGGAGTTCCTTTACAAGGCTCGTGCATTGGGTCTGTAAACGACCCCTGCTCTCTATCCACTTGCCTATTTTTGTTGTGTTGTCCTGAGAGGCAACAAGGGGGGGATGTTACACGAGGTCCCTGCACCCTTATTGGTACCCCCAGAGGTACACCGTAGACAGCTAGCACTTAGATATATGTTATACTAACATATAGGGCTAAGGACATCTACCATATAAGAGTAGATGTCAGAATATGTATGCATATTATTGTTATATACTTTGCTTTCTACACATATATATTTTATATGTATTTCTTGCTTATAAGATGTTGGGACACCTGTGTCCTTGTAATGACTATAATATATAAGTCGGCATTGCCACCTTTTGGTGATTTGTACTACTACACTGATTTATGTAAGAACTGTACTCTTATATTTCACAAAGTGATGACTACTACAAAGTTGCATAATGTTATCTTGGACCATGGAGCCACCTCTAATTTAGCCAATAGTGCTCATCTCTGTAACTAGAAATTTTTCTATCTTACAGTAACCATAGTAATTATCATAGGTATATAATGTGAGACATTACGTCTTCTACCTCGAAGAACCCAAGAGACACGGAAAAACCTCGAGGTATAGGGAATGCTTAGCACTGGGTCCCTGTTTGTATTGGTAAGAACTGTTTAGAGCAACTGTAATTATCCTTTTTGGCAGTAATAAACAAGTTTATTACTCTTATGCAATGTGTCTGTGATTCCTTACATTCCCAATATTACCAAGAACCTGAGAATGAGGTTTAGACCTCCTGACACTTTTCAACCTCCCATCCAAATGTTCTCTGAGTCTAAAATGAGTATAAGCATAGGACGGTCAGTCACATCTGCTCTTTGCTTGATCCAGTAGAGAATGTCAGTGATTTGAACTCACTCATTTTTTTAAAAATATGGTTATATTTTTCCCTCAATGGTTTGCTAAGGGGATCACAATGAAGGGAGACCAGAGGGACATGTTTTAAGTACAGTATGTGATATTTTTTTCAAAAGCATTTCAAAAGTAACTGGGTTTAAAGCTAATATTAAATTTAGTGACCTCAAAAGTGTGAATGAGGGCATATATGTCAGTAGCCAGAAACTGCAAGGATTCCGTCAGCAGTCTACGTACAACATAAATTCTAGCCAGTGCATCTTCCAGCCCTCCTCTGTATTTTAGGCAGACAGTATTTCATCATTTAGCAGGTTCCCCCAAATTTGAAAAAAGATATGAGATTCTTTTTGTCCCCCTATTTGTATTGCCATCATTATTTTGATTAGAAGTATCTGCCATTTGTGTTATTAGTAGAGCCATTATCCATATTGTCTGTGTTGGGGGGGGCAGGTAACTTCTGTTGTATTGAATCAACACTGGGGTTAACATCCTTGTCATTATTTGAAATGGTCCTCTCTTCTGCAGCATCCACAAAGTCTAGCCAACTGTTACTTCCTCAGGTTGATCCCTATTAGCAGCTTTGTTTGTAGTGCCTACACCATTTGTGTCTACAGGTTCTTCCCCGAGTGCTAAATTTTGTCAGTATGTTGTTCTTGACGCACCCTTCCTACTTAGTATCATTATTTTTTCTTGCAATCAAATCATCTTTATTGTGTATGTACAGACGTTTCATCCCCAGACATAATGTTGTGGTTAATTAGTTGTGGACATTATGTTGCGGGGACAAAATACGGTTACTGTAATGGTCATTCCTCATTCTTGTCGCTGGACCAAATATTTCAAATCAACAAACGGATTGGTCAAATGATGTCCACTATCTCACTAGCCTTTACCCCCACCCCCTCGATGACAGCAACACTAACTTACTTGCTAGCCCCCACCCCCTCAGCGACATAGAAGCTGGAAGTCCCATTAAACAGCATCAGCAGGCCGATTGTCAGAAACAATACTTGCCTTCTCCATTTACTCCCACCCCCAGTAAACAGCATTGGTAGGCTGATAGGCAGAATCAACACTATCTCGCTGGCCTTCTCCATTTACCCCCACCCCTAGTAAACAACATCGGCTGTAATGTAAACAAAGGTGGCAGGAACTACAGCTGATGTGCGGTAAATAAACTGAGGGGAAATCAGTACACAGTATTGTTATTTATTTTAATGGATTAAAATCATTTAAAAAAATTAAAAATCTGTAAAATCACACTAAAAACACACAAGAAAGTTGCAATAAACAACTAGTAATAAATTACTAAAAAATAAAGTAATGTGCTTGTGTTTGTGCTACATAAAGTGCATAGAGTTCAAAAGTGACATGTAAATATGCTGGTGTTTGTGCAATGTGATTTAAATGAAAACAACACTGTGAAAATGTGCATAAAAGGTAATTTTAAAATCAAAGGCATAAAATGTATTCATGCAACATTCAGGCAACATTTATTTCTATGACAGCAGCTATGTCACTGATGCAGAAAAAAACAGTAAGCGAGGTAGAGAGATGAATGGTACAATTGAAGAGGCTGTAAAAGTAAGTTTTATTATATTTGAAAATGTTTGTACTAGGTGGTGTCCAGGGCAAATATATTTTGCTTTTGACTGTCTATCAGTAATGGCAGTAGCAGTGCAAACTGTCACCATCTTGCCATTGCTACTAAATAGTTGCTATGACTCCTGTTTTAACCACAACCACTCTGCAGATGACGGCAAGTCGTCTCGACTAAGTGACCGCAACATTTTGTCTGTGTCAAATTTTAATGTGACTATAAGTCCGTATGCCTTATTGTGCCTTGTTTGCATGTGTAAAATACCCCCAGGATTTGTATTTTCCCTAATACAGACATTGCCTGGATTCTCTTCAAAAACAGGACTGTTCTTCTTTTGAACCCACTGAAACTCTGTAGGGACACTATAGGATGGAAATCTAGCAGTATTTTACTTTGCTTCTGTACTGTCTTTCCTGCTACTGGCATTACATTTTTGAATTTCAAAGGCCTTTGACTCAGCTGCTTTTCTGCCAGCTGTCATTGTTACTATGGTAGCAGCTCTTGGTGATGTGTCTGGCCCACTTGCCAACCCAGCATTTGTTTGATTTTCTGATTTATCTACCTTTTTAGACAATTTACCTTTTGCCATCCGGATGATGTTTTCCACTGTCTGTGCTGTGCCAGCCTTAATTGTAGTTCTGTACAAAGATAATTTTTAGCCTGATGCTAACTGAGCTCTTTCTGTGAAGCAGTGTGCTCCCTTCTTTAAACCGGGACAGCATGCCAGCTCTTCCATACCTTGACAAATGTTCACTTGTCCCATTGCCATATCTTGGAGAATTGGGATTAGCCTGGGACACACTGTGAGGATTGCAAACCTCAGTTTGCACCATGTTAGTCATTTGTTTCAGCTTAGCTCCAGTTGCAGCCATGAGTGCAGCATATTTGTCTGCTAATAGCTGAAGAAGAAGAAGAAATCTCCTTTCCTGTATTCCTGCCAGCACTGTTTCTTACTCAGACATATTTTGGTTATTGTTCAGGGCCATAGCTTCAATTGCAAAATGTGAGTTGTCTAAAATATCAATTTCCATGATGTCTTGGTCTATTATTAGTCCTTGCTAAGCCTTTTGCTGATTATCAGCCACCTCCATATTAACTCCATCAGATGAAACCCCCAACCTGTCAGGGATTTTCACAGAGTTTACAATTATCAGTTTTTCAGCCATTTCTTCAGAACTGTGTAGTCCTCCTCCTGTATCAGCCATCTTCTCATTTGCCCAATGACCAGATATTCCCCCTGTTGGAAGAGTAAGAGTAGGGGAATTTTATTTGCATAATATAGCAATTAAAAGATCAGAAACAACACACTCTCAATATCAAAGGAAAC
Organism: Neoceratodus forsteri; assembly: GCA_016271365.2. Classification (NCBI taxonomy): domain Eukaryota; kingdom Metazoa; phylum Chordata; order Ceratodontiformes; family Ceratodontidae; genus Neoceratodus; species Neoceratodus forsteri. The sequence continues at coordinate 780,969,880 of CM057458.1, read as the reverse complement.
AAAACAGAAGCATACATACCTACCTCCCAGTTAGGAAGTCTTGGAAACAAAAACTCTCCCTGTCATAGTTTATGCATAAACAAAATCCCAGTCTGAAATCTACTTTGTATGATATCTTAATATACAGATTAACATACCTCTAAAGGTGTTTGATCAATGAAATCCTTTCCACATCTCTTGCACCTTTTGTATAGTGTGATATTGTATATCTTTATCACAAACTTCTCTAAAGACTGCTCCACAGAGGTTCCATACTGATATATAAGGCATACTTTATTGCTGTAACACTAATTCACATCTTGCCTGCCACAAACAAAATTTTAAGCAGGCTAAAAACACTATCAATATACTTTCATGATATTTCCCAAAAGTATCTGAAAAATCCCCTAACAACAATTACTTATAGTTTAGATATGTTAACCATGACAAGTTCCATCTGGCAGCAAGAAAGTGCCACAGATGTATAGCATTCAGACATCCTAACATAACATGACTCATAGATTCTTCCTGAGCCAGATATTCATAGTAAGGGTAACAGCTTTCTTCCACCATGTATGCTTCACACATTCTCAAGGGTACTCTGGGATCCATTAGGTCTTTTTTCTGGGACACAACATTGAAACTCCTGTGGGCCTACTGTATGTAACACAATATTGTATAACTGTTTTCTTGAACTAGCCAACAGTTGTGATTTCTTCACTTTACAAGCAAATCATTTTTTCACAGTTTGTCAGATATAATCTAGAAGATTCAGTTTTGGTGATATTTTCACCAGTTCCTCTTGCCAACACCTCAGAAAATCTCTCAGAATACCCTGTACCCATTCCTGTTCTAAGAACCATTCTTGCTGTAAAGCCAAGAACAATATACCCATTCAAACATTGTATGGAAAAACACAACTGGATTAATTATTCCCACTCCACCTTTATTCTTTGGTAAATAGGTATATTCCCTTTTAATGGTGTTTGAACAGCTGCCACAAAACATTTGGAAGAAAATTATCAGTATCCTAGTTTCCAACCCAAAGGGTGGTGGGTATACCCAACCTATGTACAAGAGTTATGGAAGAACAAACCATTTTAAAATAAAAATGCATTTCTGTTTAGATAATTTTCACCCTATCCACTGTGTTACTTTGATATCACGTTATTTTAATGTCATCATCACCCAATTATGGGAAGCCATATTCCCTACCCCAAAATGAGAATTTTAAATGGTTCACCCAGAATTCTTATCCCAGCCATAATGTGTGGGCTCAATGGTTGTACTCCCAATTCTAATCCTACACTTTTCTCCATATTCATCTGTGCTCCCAAGACCCCAGAATATCTATCTATGACTTCAAGCACTGACCTGACACTGGTTTCATTTTTAACAAACACAGATCATAAGCATAAGCCAAATCTTTTAACATCCCAGAGGTCAGTGGAAATGGTATACCACGTATCAGATCTCCATTGATAATATGTCTCAGAACTGGATTTAGAGATAAAACATACAACAGCGGGCTCTACAAACTTCCCTGTCATACTCCCACCATTACAGGAATAGGTCTACTGTACCTTCTTTCCCCAATAACAAGACGCCACTGTTGCTGAGTCATATAAAACATGAACCCATTGAACAAACCTATTCGGTATACCATAATGGTGCAAAACCTGGAATAGATAACAATAACTCACTTTGTCAAACATTTTCTCTGGTCAAAAGAGATTAAAAACCTTTTTATATGGTGTAGTTTGTAAAATTCTTAACAATCCTCACATGATATATAAGCTATCTTGAATTTTTTTCCTGGAACCACGCAGGATTGTGCAGGATGTAATGTAGTGGGTAGTATCACCCATAATCTGTTATTTAGTAATTTTGTTTATATTTTCCATTCAGTATTCAGAAGACAATCAGCCTCCAATTAGTAAGTAGAGTTCTGTCCCCTGATTTAATGGTTTGTCTCTCCAACATATTTGTAAATACATCCACCAATATGCCAATTAAGTCAGTTCTGAATAGCTGATAAAATTCAGTAGGTATCCCATCCCACCCCGGGGATGTTCCCTTTTTAAGGATCTTATTACATTATCCAGTTCAGCTACTATTATAGACTTTATTAATCCCACGTTGCCCTCTTGTCTGATAACAACATTAATGGGGCCTAAAAATGAGGAAATATCAGTCTCACTAGCCTGACAATGTATGTTCGAAGAAGACATATAATCTTACACAATCATATGTATATTTTCCAGAAATGTAATCAAGGTACTCATAGAGACCTGCAAACAAGTAATCATTAATGTAGCCAAATGAGTTTTACAAGCTGCACATGGGTCCCAAAAGAGGTTTTGAACAGTAGTACCATAAATTAATTCTGCTGCCAAAGTTGTAACCCTGTCATATTGAAATTGTTTCATCTGTGTTTTAAAATGAGTAATTTTGTTCTGTGTAGTCTGCAGATGTGGTATTCACTAATAGACATAGAAACATAGACTTTGATGTCAGATAAGGACCACTTGGCCTACCCAGTCTGCTCATTTCCCTACCTATTGAATAAGCTGCAGATCTTAGTTAACCAACAACCTACTTCCTCCTACCCCCCACTATAAATGCCTTATATCTGTCCCACGCATTCTTGAATTCCCCAACTGTTTTTGCCCCATGACCTCCTCAGGGAGGCCGTTCCAAGTGTTGACCACCCTCTCTGTGAAAAAATACTTCCTCACATTTCCCCTGAGTCATCACCCCTCTATCTTCAAATTGTGCCCCCTTGTTCTTGAACATCTCTTTTTCTGAAAGATGCTACAATCTTGGACATTGTTGATTCCATGAGATACTTGGAAGTTTCTATCATATCCCCCATTCCCTCCTTTCCTCGAGGGTATACATATTAAGCTTCTTTAGTGTCTCTTCATATGGTTTCAAGTGCAAACCCTGCACCATTTTAATTGCCCTCCTCTGGACTGCCTCCATCCTGTCTATGTCCTTGCGGAGATGGGGTCTCCAGAACTGCACGCAGTACTCCAGCTGGGGTCTCACCAACTGTCTGTACAGATGGATGACAACTTCCTGATTTCTACTGGCGATGCCTCTCCCTATGCATTCCAGTATCCCCCAGCCCTCCTTACTGCCTTCTCACATTGCCTGCCTACCTTTAGGTCATCTGATATGACTACTTCAGGTCCCTTTCCATTTTTGTTGTTGTTATTACCCCCCATTGCGTATTCTTCCCCTGAGTTTTTGTTTCCCAGGTGCATTACTTTGCACTTCTTTGCATTGAATCTAAGCTGCCATACTTTTGACCATTCCTCCATCCTTGCCATGTCCCGTCTCATCCTTTCCATCCCCTCAAAGTATCAACCCTGTTGTAGATCTTTGTGTCATCTGCAAGAGGCATACATTTCCTTCCAGTCCCTCTGCAATGTCACTTATAAAGACATTAAAGAGGACTGGCCCCAGTATTGAACCCTGTGGTACCCTGATAGTAACTCCCCTTTCGTGAGAGTTGACTCCGTTTACTATTACCCTCTGTGTCCAGTTGTTCAGCTAATTGCTTACCCAGGCAACCACTCTGGGACCCACTCCCAGGCTGGTTAACTTGTTTATTAATATTTTGTGTGGGACTGTGTCAAATGTCTTGCTGAAGTCTAGGTAGGCCATGTCCACAGCCTCTCCCTGGTCTACTACTTTGGTCTCCCAATCAAAGAAAACTATCAGATTCGTCTGACATGACCTTCCTGCTGTGAATCCATGCTGCCTTGGGTCCCGTGCCCTGCTGACCTCTAGATACTCAACTATTCTTTATTTTAGAAGTGATTCCATTATTTTCCCCTACCACTGAGGTCAAACTAACAAGTTTGTAGTTTCCTGTCTCTGTCTTGCTCCCACTTTCGTGGAGGGGAATCACATCCGCCTTCCTCCAGCCTCAGGTACCATACCATCCACCCCTGATTTGTTAAAAAGGATACTCAGTGGTGTCACTAGTTCTCCCCTTAGTTCTTTTAGAATTCTGGGGTGATTCCCATCAGACCGCATTGCCTTGTCCACCTTGAGTTTTGGGAGTTCTTTCAGGACTTTCTTCTGTGAATGGACTGGTATCAACCTCCCTATCTGGAGTGCTTTTACTGTTTGGTTTAGGTACATCCACCTCCTCTTCTTTTGTGAATTCTGAACAAAAGTATTCATTCAGTATCTCTGCTTTTTCACTGTCACCCTCTACCCACCTCCCTCCCATTTGTTAAGCCTCACTATCCTTCCCTTGGTCTTTCTTCACTCACTAATGTATCTATGAAAGGTTTTATTCCCCTTCTTAAATGAGTTAACTACCTTTTCCACAGTTTGAGACTTTGCTATTCTGACTGCCTACCCCACTTCCTTCTGCTTTAACTGGTACAGTTCTCTGTCATGCTCCTTCTGTGATTCCTTATACTTTCTGAGTGCTATCTTTTTCTCCCTAACCTTCCCCACCACCTCTTTTGAGAACCATGGAGTTTTTTTCCTTTGTTTTGTTTATTTGCTTTATGCAAAGGATTGTTGCCTCTGTGATGGCAGTTTTGATTTTTCCCCACTGTTCCTCCAGCCCTGCTTCCTACCCTTTTGCTGGTGCAGTCCTTAAGCATGCTCACATTCTGCCAAAGTCAGCCCTCCTAAAGTCCAATACCCTTGCTTTTGTATGGCTTGACTCTATGGCTGTGTTCATTGTGAACCATGTTGTCTGGTGGTTGCTTGTTCCCAGATGGCTACCCACTTCTAAATCCAAGATCCTCTCACCATATGTGTTTGAGAGTACCACGTCTAAGACTGATCCCTCCTGAGTGGGTTCCAAAATCTAGCTGTTTGAGGCATTGTCCCTGTAAGGCACTGAGAATAACTCTGCTCTTGGGTGTGGCTGCAGCAAATGTGCTCCAATTAACATCTTGCATATTCAGGTCCCCCATCAACAATATCTCCCCTTTTTCTGCCATTCTAAGGATGTCTCCTATCATTTCCTTCTCCATTTCCTCCCCCTGAGATGAGGGTCTGTATCCAAGCCCTGTGTGGATTGTGGTGCCATTTTCTGTCTCCAAGGTGACCCACAGTGCCTCTTCTCCTCCCTATTTATCCTTTAGTTCTATTGCTTTAATCCCTTCCCTTCCTTTATGTAGAGAGCTAGTCCTCCTCCTCTTTCCCCCTCCTGGTCCTTCTTGTAGATTGTGTACCTAAGAATGTTGACATTCTAGTCATGGTTCTCTGTGAACCAGATTTCTGTGACTGACACAATATCCAGGCATCCCTCTTGCATTAAGTCTACTAGTTCAGGAAGCTTGTTACCCAGACTATGGGCATTGGTACTCATTGCCCTCCGTCTTTTGATGGCCTTACCCCTTTTAGTCCTATCGCTGTGCTTACTGCCTTTGCCTTTTTCTCCATTTATTTATTTATTGTACAATTGGATTTACAACATTTGAGCCAGGGGCTCGTTTACAAGGGTACCTCATCACAGAGAGGACATACAGTGTCACATATTTACAGAATACAATCACACAGAATAACATAGTTTTACATAGTTGCCAGAACACAATGAATAATTAGAAACATTTCAGAGTGACAGAGTTAGTACCAGCAGGTACCAGAATAGAGATGGGAGGCCACGATGGAGTGAAGGGGTGAGGTGGGGAGTTCAGCCCAGAGGGCTGTGTCAAGAGTGTTTTGAGAGTAGCAGAGCATCTGTTAGAGACAGTTGCAGCAGCGGGTGTTAAACAGTAGGTTCTGAAGTGTGGTTTTGAAGGGGGCAATTTTTGGAGTGCTGGAGATGGCTGCGGGGAGTGAGTTGAACCAGGACGGGGCTCTGTAGCTTAATGAACTCTGTGCCCAGGGGGTCCTAGTTCTGGGTACTAGTAGGGTGACCTTGTCTGTGGTTCAGGTAGAGACTGTGGAGGGTGTAAGCTGGATGGAGGCAGAAACTCCAGAAGGGGAGAGCCCGAGCAGAATTTTCTCAGCTAGAAGGCAAGTTTGGTAGTGGAGATGTTCATTGAGGTTAAGGAGCTTGGCCATGTCATAAAGCTGACATGTGTGGGTGAGCCTGGGGGCATTGGTCACTAGTCTGCAAGCCTTGTTTAGGGTGAGTCAAATTTTGTTGAGGGCCATGGAGTCAGCAGCACCATAGACTGGAAGGCCATAATCCACAAGGGACATTACTGAGGATGTAATGGCAAGCCTGAGAGCATCAGGTGGAAGGCAGTCCTTGTGATGGTAGAGGATGCCAAGTTGGCAGTTAGCAGTGGATGCGAAGACTGTGATGAGGGCATGAAAGGTGAGGGTCAAGTCGAATGTGATCCCAAGGTATTTGTAAGAGTAAACTTGTTAAAGCAGTTGTAGAGTGCTGGGGAGGATTTAGAGGGGGTTGTTGCTAGCTTTGTTCTGGTGGTGGGCAAAGAGCATTGACTTGTTTTTTTTTTAAAGTTAATGACTAGTCTGATCTCCTTAAACCAGTTCTCTGCATCATTTAAGGAGTGTTGGAGCAAGTCTTGGAGGGAGGTGGGATTCCTGTGAGTGGCATACATAACGGCATCATTGGCGTACAGGAGAATATTGCCAGAACAGGCACTGGACAGGGTGTTTAGGTAGAGACTAAAGAGTAATGGGCCCAAGATAGAGCCCTGGGGAACCCCTGAGCAGATGGGATGGGTTTCTGAAAGTGTCCCATTGTTTTTAACACTCTGGGAGTGGGCTGATAGGTAACTCTAGCACCAGGCGAGGGGGCCAGCAGAGAAAGATGTATGGTAGAGGGCATTTAGTAGGAGGGGGTAGGAGACAGTGTTGCAAGCCTTAGAGAGGTCAATGAACACTGCTCCAGCTAGGGAGCTGGAGTCCAGTGAGGAGTGCAGGAAGTTGGAGAACTCCATTAATGCTGTACTTGTGCTGTGACCAATGCAGAGGCCATGCTGTTCTGGGCATAGAATGTCATATTTTGCCAGATATTCAGTGAGTTGAGTGGTCGCTACTTTTTCTAAGGCTTTGGAGAGGGGTGGAAGGATGGAGATTGGATGATAGTTGCTGGAGGTGGACCTGTCACCCCCTTTGTGAATAGGTGTGACTATAGCTGTTTTCCATGCTGTGGAGAATTGTCCCAGACAGAGGGACCAGTTTAGTAGGCCTGTGAGTGGGGCCAGAACATCATCCAGGACAAGCCGAAGTATTTTGGGATCCAAGGAGTCGTTGCTAGGACTGTTGCTATTTAGCGCTTTAAGAAGGAGAGGTCTGGCTTCCTGGACTGATACTTTGTGTAGATAGAACCAGCACTGAAGAACTGGGCAGTGGGTCAGGGGTAGGGTCAAAAAAATTACTAGGGAGGACAGGGCTAAGATCCATAAAGGAGGAGTTAAAGCAGTTGGCAATGCCAGTTGGGTCAGTAAAGGTGGCACTGTCAATGGTAAACTGGGATGGGACGCGTGATTTCCCCATTTATCTCTTTTATATTGTCCCAGAAGGTCCAGGCACACCCCAACGAGGAGGTGAGGGTGGCCTGGTAGTGGTTTGCCTTGGCTTTACAGATGGCCCATGTGCACCTGTTATGTGCGGCATTGTGGATCTGTCTGTCAGCCGTCCGGCCGGTCTCGGTGGCTAGGTGCCAGTAGTTATCCATATCCCTGAGCAGTTGGAATAGGGCAGGGGTGACCCCAGGCGTGTTATGCTTTTTGGAGCAGATTTTCATGAAGGGTGCCAAAAGATCATAGGTTTTGTTAAAGGCTTGTGAGAAGAGGTCGAGGGCAGCATCAGTGTTGGATGCATGGTGGATGGGGGACCAATCAATCTGAGTGAGGAGCTGCTTGAGTTCTTTCAGCCTGCCTGGGCAGAGTTGCCTGAGGAGTGTGGTTTGTGCTACAGGTTTGGGGGTGGGAGCAGACCAGAGGAATAGGAGAGGGGAGTGGTCACATAAGGAGTCCGGGAGGAATTGAATGTCCTGAATCATTTGGGAGAGGTTGATGACAATGACATCTAGGAGGGTGCAGGTTCCTGAAGTTTGGTTACATCTAGCGGGTTGGGAGATGAGTTGGGTCAGGTCTAAGGCAGCGAAGGTGTCTCTTGTTGGCGAGGCAGAGGGACTGAGCCAGTTCACGTTGAGGTCCCTGACTAGGACTTGTTCTGCTTTATGGGGGAAGGAGGAGAGATATTCAGTGAGAGATGATATCGCTGGTTTCTGATTCCTTTGGGGTACATACGAGACCGTGAGATAGAGTGAGCTCTTAGAGGGATCTGGGGTAAGTTTAAAGGTAAGGGCCTGGGCACCATTAACAAGCTTGGGGGCAGGGAGTGAATGGCCAATGATGGTGTCACAAGTATAAATCACACAACCACCTCTGCATTTACCTGCTCTATCCTCACGATATAGGGTGTAGCCCGGAAGAGAGATCCCTGCCCTGCCCTCTATTGACCTTTCAACATTGGTGTTAACCTCGCTAACTACCTTGTTTTGTGGGGAGAGGCTGGGAATTCCCTGATCCTTTTCAGTGCCTCCCCCTTGGCTAGTTTAAAAGCTTACCAATGAAGCATTTAAACCTATCACCTAGGATTCTGGTTCCCCTCCAGGACAGATGGAGACCATCATGCCAGTATAGGCCAGTATCCCTCCAGGTGGACCCCCAGTCCCCAATGAAGCCAGAACCCTGTGCTTGCCACCAGTTTTTCAACCATTCATTGAATCTCAGGGTGCAGTGTGCCCTATCCTCACCCATGCCATAGACAGGCAGCACCTCCAAAAAGGTAACCGTGTGTGCTACTTGTCTAAGCCCCTCCTCAACTCCACAAACTCCTTCTCCTCCTCATGAATAAATGCATTGCAACTGATCTCTAACCTAGAGATACTTTAAAAATGTCCCATTTTGTTGTCACTGCCCATGTGTTTGGAGCCACTTCTTGATCTCCTGCTTAGTAACCTACCACCTTTCCACCGATGTTTTACAAGCATGCGTTGCGCTATTCCTACGCAGGCTGGTAAGTTCATGTATTTTCACTATTTTCATTCCAGCTTTTCAACATTGCCATTTTACCACACCTCCTTATGAGCAGTACAGCTGTCATTTTTCACATCTCGCCCAAAATGTGTTTCCGCGCATGTAGCGCACAATGGCGCAGTTAGTGTGTGAAATCAATGTCCAGGACAAATTAAGAAAATCACAGTGACACTGTTCATGAGCAGAGGTAATACAATGGGTATGTTAAAAATTTGGTGAAAAAAGTCCATAAAATGATTGTGTTACGAGCGACCATTGCGCAGTTTCCACTCACACTCGTAACTTCATGGATTTCTAATATTTTCAGTCCAGGTTTTCACCACTGGCTTTTTTCCCCCACTTCCTTATGAACAGTTCATCTGTCACTTTTTACACCATGGGTGAAATGTGTTTTTGCACTTTCAGTGCAGAAATGTGTGATCGCTGTGGGAAATCACTGTACGGGACAGATTAAGAAAATCACCGTGACACTGTTCATGAGCGGAGGTTCCAAAATGCCTGTGTTTGTTGACAATCTGCTGTAAAAAATTCCCAAACTAATTGCATTATGGGTGTACGTTGCACAGTTTCTACACACACTGGTGACTTCACCAGTTTTTTTTAATATTTCCACTGCAGATTTTCAACATTGCCATTTTTTCCACCTCCCCATGAACAGTACAGCTGTCATTTTTCACATCCTCTTCCAAATGTGTTTTTGCACCTGTGGTGCCAAATGGTATAGTCGCTGTGCAAAATCAGCTTTCAGCTAACAAACTGATATTGCCACTGTTCATAAGGTGGGGGTCACAAAAAACCCACATTGAAAATTTAGAGTGAAAATGCCAACAAATGCCTGAGGCGTTAGGGTTTCTGACCATAACACCCCACCCTGTAGAGATTGACAGGCATCAGGGGTGTGACTTGGACTCATTGGCACCAGAGTTCACCCCATTCTCATATACAGCACCCATCTCACATTATTTCCTGATGGAATGGGTGAGCATAAGGACCAAAGACCCCAAGGCACACTGTGACACTTGTCGGTGTCTGCAGAGTTGGGTGTGGTGACATGGAGTGGCTGTTATGCCTGGTGACCCAAAGACACATGCCAATGCCTGTCAGTATCTGCAGGGTGGTGGCGGGTTGGGCTTCAGTTCAATACTTCACTGCCATTCCTATTATGCAGCTCTCTAACTCCTACACTACCAATGCCAATGCCAGCAAGCAAACATTCGGCATTGACAAATGCTTGTTAGATATGCCATAGTTATGGGAATTACCTATTCTGAAAGCTTACATTTTCAGCACAGTATGATATTAAAGGGTCCATTGTTACATTTGAAGTTAATTATTTAAAAAGTACACATGTCTATTTCATAGAATCTTATTATGGTCTTGTTCAAGCTACAGGTACGTCACCAATCAAAATGTATCTTTTTTTAAATAAAAGTTCCTCATATCATTAATTTAGATTTTTTTTAATTGGAAATCTAAAATCAGAATTTCCTTACTATCTCAAGTTAGAATGTACTTTATTTATCTGAATTTGTTTCATCAGGTAAATACAGAGAGATAAAATGATAACCATATTTACAGATATGAGGGTGATTAATGTTGAATATCCTTTCAACAAAGTAATGAACATTAATGCAATAAATATTTGTGGATTATTTGGAAATATGTTCTGCATTTTGTTTGTAAATGTGCCATTGCAATTACTCTAATATAGTAATACAAAAATTAGCATTCGCTGTACCTGTAGTTATAAATCAAGTAGAACTCAAAACTGTAACTTTACAGCTTAGTTATTATTATTAATTATACAATGGCAAGAGAAAATCCTGGTCCTCGATTGGTCAGACTGGGACTGGACCCGGGATGTTATCCCAGCATAACATCCCGGCTCTAGTCCCAGTACAGTCATGACCGCATGGAAAGTTTAAAAAAAATCCATCCACAGCTGTCCGTTGCTTCCTGCTCGCACTGAAAGTGAAAGCTGCATTTCCAATCGGCTTCGCAGCAGGCACAGCTCTCACACGTTCCCCAAACAAGCTTTGTTTATTTCTAAAAAGGGAAAAAAACTGAGATCAAAGCCGTCTTCAGGATTAGCGTCACAGCAGTCTCCCGCTCTTTCTCCGGTGCCCCCCGCACCAACACCATCATCTGCTCGCACTGAAAGTGAAAGCCGCATTTCCGATTGGCTTCACAGTAGGCACAGCTCTCATACGTTCCCCAAACAAGCTTTGTTTATTTCTAAAAAAAGAAAGAAAAACTTGAAATCAAAGCCGTCTTCAGTATTAGCGTCACAGCAGTCTCCCGCCTCATTCACCCGTTGTACTAACGCTCGCTCGTCGTTCAACTCATCTTTCTTCTATGTCTTTTTTTTCTTTAAAGACATGAAGCAATAGCAGGAGAAAAACAGTAAAGAAAGTTGGTTAGGGGGGGGGACACACCTATTAGAGACCTGCAACAGACACACAGAAAAACAGCTCCACCTGCTGTACAAACAGTATAAGGCACTATTTTTTAAATCTGCATCCTTCCACAATAAAAGAACCTAAAAAAATACAATTAAAACAGTATTTTTTTAACCATTTTTCTAATGTAAATGTAAACGAGCCATTGTATAATAGGAATAATGCCCTCCAGGGTGGGAGTTATGCTAGGATAACATCCCACCTCGGGTGTTGGATGCCCTCGGCGGTGGCCTCGGGCCCAACCACCCGAGGTGGGATGTTATCCCAGCATAACACCCACCCTGTCAGGCATTATTCCTTTAGTAAAGCAAATGCTTTGAATGTATGAAACAATTACAGATTCTTTGTACTAGATATACAATAGTTTGTAGCAGCCTTTCTGCTTAGCATCACAGGTCCAGGTTTTTCTTAAGTTTCACACCAATTTTTCACACTAATGAATTCAATTACTCAATCCCCTGCCCACCTTTCCCATCTTTATGATTATTTTCTTTAATGTACGAGGAGTGAGGTGCCCACCCCAACTACTGCTGCCCTTCCCATCTTTATAAATATATACTGTATTTTCTTTAATGTAAGAGGTCTGGGGTGCTCAACCCTGATACTGCTTCTGTTGACCCCCCTCCCCTTCAGTCACCCACCCCATTCCTCAACAAAAGTTTAAAGGTGATTATCTATGTGGTATTTGAACAAATGTGCACTATCATTTACATATAGAATAATATATGGGAGGAGTGCATAACAAGAATTTAATGCAATTTGAGGGGTGGAATGCTACATAAACCACAAGGCCAAAGCCCAATGGGTTTATTTAAGCATCACAACCCAAGAGTGTGCATTAAATTTGAGTTTTGCACTCCCCCATGTATTGTTTTATGTAATTGCTGGCTAGCATTTTCTTGCCTCTAAAACTACACAGCTATTATAGAAATCACTATGGGCAGTGGATGGCACTGCTGATTAGCATCGGTAACAGTAGTTTTTAAAGCCCCCCCCCCCCCAAAATTAAAATCCCTTCTGTTTTAAGAGTGCTGAAGGTCCCTCTCACTTCTCTTGTACCTTGGTAGCCATTGTATTTGTTGAGGCGGTGGAAGGGTGGTGGCTTTTTACCCCCCAAGCCTGAAGCTTGAGAAGCATATGGAAGCAGTAGTTCTTACATCTTACATCAGACACCACCAGCAAGCAGTAGCAGGAATCCCCTCCAAGAGCTCCCTCCTGGAGCGTGGACCATGCGGGCGCTAGGAGCCTGCTGAACAGACTCCCTACCCCAGACACCACCAGCAAGCAGTAACAGGAGTCCCCTCCAAGAGCTCCCTCCCAGAGCGCGGACCACGTGGGCGCTAGGAGGTAATAAACTACCTCCAAATAGCAGCACCATTGTGAAGGGGGATAGCCCATCGACGCACTACATGTGTCGACTGCCCCACCCACCCTGGCTCAGCATTTCTTTTATAGGCTCCCACTAATGACATCACATCCTGTCACTCATTTAACTTCACATCCTGTCACTCATCTTCACATCCTTTCACATTTAACTAAGTCCCCATTTCTCCATTTGCAGGTTATACCTGCTAGCCACTAGAGGGACCCTCTGTCCTTCCCTCCTCTACCACCTCTACCTGTATTACCCTCTCCCATCTGATTACCTCTCTACCTGCTCAGTCCACGTCTCTCCCTTCTCTAAACCCCTGCCTCTGCCCACACCCCTCCTTTTGCCCAGCCATCTGGCTAACCCTATGCACCACCCTTGCTCTATTGCCTGCCCCACACCCAGCCTGTCACTACCCCAGTGACCACTAGGAGTCAATATTTCAACCCCATTTTCTGGCCCAATCACAGCCCATGGCAAGACACCTAGTACCAGGTTCCCTGCACTCAGCTAGGTCTAAGCCCTACTGCCCTACCAGGGTCTTGAACCCTGCACCCTGTCCACCAAAGGCCGTGACAGTACCACTAGTCCAAAGTGGTATCTACGCTATCTGAAGGGCAATTCAGACACTTGTAATCCCCCTACCTGGCTTTAACAGGGTACTATGATTGGTCACCTCTTCCTCAAATCTGTCATAATGACTTCTTCTGTGACCCTGATACTACTGTTCTCCTCCATTTTACTATCCCTCCCAAAATCTACTTCTCCTCTATGTCCCTACCCTTCATCACCCCCCCACCATCATTTCTGTCACTCCCTTCCTTTGCCCCCTATAAGTCCACCGCTTCCCTCCCAGCTATCTCCTGGTCCTATTACCCCACTCCCCCCTCCTCCCTGGCCTATTCCTTTGGTTGCCTCCTTGCTTCCCTCTCCCACTCCTGCACCTACTCCCTTCATCCAGCCCCTCTACTACTGCCCCTGCCCACTGAAAGGTTAAATCCCAGCCCCTCCATGTGCTACACTGCCACCTTACCATTGCACTACTCCTTTTGGCGGCAGGGGATATACACCCTAACCCCAGCCCAACCCTTACCCCAGGCCCTGCCCACCCCATCTCAAACCCCTCAGCCAGAGCAAACTCCACCTCCCACCCTAGCTTCCTCCCCCGGGGCCTGCGTCTTCTCCACCTAAATATTCATAGCCTAGCCCCTAAGCTCGATCAGCTCCAGGTCCTAGCCGTACACTACACCCGATATTATCATCCTATCTGAGACCTGGCTAAAACCTAGCCAACCTGATAATTATTTCGCTATTCCAAGGTTCAACATCCTACAGCAAGAACGGCCTTCCAGAGGCAGTGGGGTGGCTATCTACATCAGTTCCGCCCACCACTTCAATGTCTCCATTATAAAAACAGTACCCAAAGCTTACGAGCTTCTGCCCCCCCCCACTACCTATCTTTGTGGCTGGCATTTACTGCTGCCCAGGCACACCAACCACAATAGTCACTGACCTTCTGGGCCAGCTCTCTTCCTTTGCCCAATTGGGTGAACTATATGCTATGGGTGATTTTAACCACAATTGGCTAGCACCCACCTGTACCAAAACCCAAACTGAGTTAACTGCTCTTAACCTCTGTCAAACCATTACTGAACCCACTCGCTCTAACCTTAAGTCCGGTAATCACTCACTCCTCGACTGGGTGCTTACCTCCCACTCACACCGCGTCGTCAGCTCAGGTCTTCTCCCTGATTCCATTAGCGACCACCACCTAATCTACTTAGTCTGCAAAATCCACAGAGTTAAATCCCCTCCCAAATTTATATTCCAGCATTCTTACAAATCCCTCAACCTCTCCCCCCCTTTGGATGATCTTCACCACTCTAATTGGGTTCCAAGCACAAACCGCTCTAATATGGATTCGGCCCTTATGCACTTCCAGAACACCTTCCTCTCCGCCTGGGACAAACACGCCCCCCTACGCCGGGCTAGAGTCCATGGTTCCCACCTACCCTGGATCACTCCCTAGCTGATTGCTTGCCAACAAGCCCGTGATAAGGCCTGGCGAACCTACAAATCCTCACTCCTCCCCGGTGACTACACCTCCTATCGCATGCTCCGCAATAGGTGTACTAAGGCCATCCGCCTAGCTAAGTCTGAATATTTTAATAACACACTTAATGTAGACCTTGAAGACCTTCCAAATTCTGGAAAGTCATTAACTCCTTTTCTCCCCAAACAGTTAACCCTCCACCTCTTCTCCTTGCCCAAGGTACTCTCCTTTCTGATCCCTGGGAAGTCGCCTCCGAGTTTAATTCCTATTTCACTACCTGTGCTCAGGCCCTCCTTGAAGCCCTTCCACCTGCAAACACTCCATCTCCTCAGTCTCCTATCTCCCAACTATCTGGCATGTACCCCTTCTCCTTTAGACACATTTCCCCCACTGAAACCTCAGATGCCCTTTGCGTCCTAAACCCCTCCAAAGGCAAATCCCCTGACGGTCTTGACAACAAACTCCTCTTCTTATCTGCTCCAACCATCACTACCTCCCTCGCAGCCCTACTAAATCTTTCCTTCAGTACCGAATCACTCCCCTTCGTATGGAAGCATGCCACTGTTCTACCCCTCCCTAAAGGTGGTGACTCTACCTCTACATCCAACTACCACCCCATCTCCCTCCTCCCCACCTCTCCAAAACTCCAGGAACACCTTGTGCTATCCCAACTCTCTTACTTCCTCGCAGAAACTAACTGCTTCACCCCTTTCCAGTCAGGGTTCAGAAAACACCACTCCACTACCTCCTCCCTGCTCAGACTCACAGACCACATCCTCACTGGGATGGACAAAGGGCTAATCACTGCTGCTATTTTCATCGACCTAAACAAAAGCCTTCGACACCGTATCCCATTCTCTCCTACTATCCTGCCTTTCCAGAGCTGGGTTAGCTGCATCCGCCATAAACTGGTTCAGTGCCTACCTTCTAAATAGAACCCAATCCACTAAAATAGCTGACCACATCTCCCCCCATCACCTCTGGCGTACTGCAAGGCTCAGTCTCGGCCCCATCCTCTTCTCCATCCTCCTAAACGACCTGCCAAACTCCTGCTCCTCTTCCGCCATCCACATGTATGCAGACAACACAGTCCTCTTCACCTCCGGCCGGACCCACGCAGAAGTTGCCTCCAAACTTCAATCTGACTTCAATAAAATCCAACTCTGGTTCAATAGCAACCAACTCTCCCTAAATGCTAAGAAAACCAACTCTATGACTTTCTGCACCAGACAGCGCCTATCCAAACTCACCTCCCCTCTGAGATTCCACTCCCTAAATAACACCATCCTCGAAGAAGTACCCTCCTTCAGGTATCTCGGGGTTTGGCTTGACTGCCACCTCTCCTTTTCCACTCACATCGATGCCATCATTTCCAAACTGCGCCCAAAACTTGGTACCCTCTATAGAAACCACACTAGTCTCCCTCTTCCTGTCAGACGAGAAATTGTTCAGAAAATGATTCTACCCTCCTTCGACTACTATGATGTAGTTTACAGTTCCACTGCACAGACCACCCTAGCCAGACTACACCCCCTCTTCAATGCATTTTGCTGCTTTTTCCTCAATGTCCCACCTCGATCACGTCACTGCACGCTTTATCGTCCCCTGTCCCTACCTTCTCTAAGTAACCGGCGCCTAATTCATAACGCTAAATTCACTTCTAACTTCTGGCTCGGCTCCCTCCCTCCCTATCTCGCCTCTGCCCTATCCTCCCCACCTACCCCCTCTCAAGCCCTCAGATCCGCTGACCCTAGACTACTATTCATCCCTCACCGTAGGACCACCACTGGCCAATCTGCATTCTCTTACCTCTTCCCTAAACTCTGGAATGGCCTGCCCACCCAGATTCATCATTCTTCATCCAAACTCTCCCTTTCCTATGCCCTCTCTAACTTCCTTGCACCTAATTGCTACTGCCCCTGACCACCCTCCCATTAGCTCCCCCCCACTCCCCCCTGCACCTGACCAGAGGCCCAGCTATTGCCTAATTGTCTGGCTTATATACTACCCTGCCGACTTATACCCTCTCATTACCCACCCGCACTCATGGAATTTCTCCCTTCCCCTTCCTAATCAACCTAAGCTCCCAGCCCCACTCCCTCCCTCCTCACCTAACCTCTCCCCTATACACCTACATTTCATCACCCTCCATCCCTACCCCCCATCTTGCTCTCCAAATCCTTCCTTTCTACTTGATGCATCTCCCTGAAGCTCAACCTCCACTACTGGCACTCAAGTTCTGCTATTACTACCTCTGATCTGTTACTGGCACTTATGTATTTCATGTTTTGCCTCGATGTGTACCCTTGTATTGTATACCATGCCCTTACGTTCATGTTCTGTACTGTTCTTACCTAGTTGGTTAACCACAATTTGTATAACCTGTACTTGCTGAGCCTGTGCTGTGCTGAACTGCACTGCCTACATAACAAGTTCAATGTATCCTTCCCAACTATGTACATTTTCCATATTGTGCTACTGTAAGTCCAACTTTTGTATGTATACCTACCTCCTCTGTACCCCCCCCGCAGGTCACACCGTGAGACCAGCATCTTTTTGCTCAGTGTGCCTTTCCTGGTAAAACATTTTCAATAAATAAATAAATAAATAAATTTTAAAATTACACAAAGTAAAAATCCTGTAAAGTGTAAAGGGCTGCTTTCTCCCCTGAAATAAGTCCTGGATGCACTGAAGAGATCGGGGGAGAGACAGTGTGGGTGCACTTGATAAGCAGCAAGTGCAAGCAAAGATCCAGGGAAACCTGGAGCATGTTTGCCGTTATAACCCATGGGTTATAATGGTGAATTATAACTGGGTTTCCCTATGGTAGAAAACACTCACCAGTTATTATAGTATTGTTAAACTAACTCCCCAAAATAGATGCCAGGGGTTTATATAGCCAATGTAAAAGTTCTGGTTGTAAAGGACCATCTTTATCACACTCATCTGATGAAATCACCAAGAAAATGCTATCAACTTTTCTGTTTTGTTTTTAGTTAATCAGCTTATTGGCTTGACAGTAGGGAACTGAACAGAACAGAATAGAAAGACCACAAGATTCCAAAAATGGCAAGCATATTTTATTTAGTTTGTCAACTATAATTCTGTAATTTGAAGTCGCTTTCAATTTCAGTTCATATTGTATACCAGAATTTTTTTTTTGGGGGGGGGTTGTTCAAAATTAACCACTTGGTTTATCTGGAAAAAAATTATAAATGCACTTATGAAATGTATTCTCTATCTGAGTTGCTCAGCTGAGTATGTTCACATGGTCTATTCATATATGTATCTGTCTTCTTATAGTTACATTAAGACACAAACATACACACAGATTCCTGAATTCATACTTATATATGGCTTTCAATATGACTTATTGATTCAGAGTGTTTTAATATACTATTAAACCTGTTATTGATCTTTAATGTCAATGATAAGGTGCAGAATTATATTATTTAAAACATTAATTAAATAAGCACGTAAAAAGCGTACGGTTGAATTTTAAGTGACGCAAGCACGAGAAATCTGTTTGAAGATTTTTATTCAAAACTTTTGTCTCAACAAGAGAATAGGTGATTCATAAGTGATTTAAATGTTTTTAGAGGGGATTTGTTTTATTGTTCCTCTAGCATATATGCATGCTCATTATTACATGTTCACGGACACGATTCAGAAGTGTTTCATTGGAATTGTGGTGATTTATGTAACATTAAGGAGTGTAACAAATGCATCTTCTGCAGTGTACAGTAGGTTTAGCTATTAATAAGTCACAGAGTTTATCCTATTGGGTGTGAAATCCATTATGGTCTCCACTGAAAATTGCAGTAAACTATTTAGAAAACCAGATACAAATAAATTATTCTAATAACACAGGGAGCTACTTGGGGGAAGGGGTTACCAGTAATGTTAACATTTTGTGACAAATGAAGCCTAATATCTCTTAAATATTTCACATGAAATAATACAGTATAAGGTCCTGTGTGTATACTGATCTGGGGGATACTATGAGAAACAAGTCGGCAGCCAGTAAGAAAGCAGTGACATTTCAAAAATGTATTTTTTCCTTCTGTATAAGCATACAGTGCTTTCTAGAGCTACTAAAATGAGTAGCAGAGTTAAAACTCATGAACTAAATTTTGTATGCTGCCATTGAAAGGAAAGGTATAGCAGAAATAGTTGCAAACTATATAGCATTCCACCACCACCACCACCACCTCTGAAATGCAACTTAGTGTAATGATCAGTGAGATGAGCACAGTCAGAAACATCACCATGCAAAATTCTTAGTGAAATAACCAGACTTTGCTTAACAGAAAGAGGGACTTTGTGTGTAATTCTTTGCCTGGTGGAGTGGGCACTTCTCCATACAGTGGTACTTTCCTATTAATGTGCCACAATGCTTATTTTTCTTTTAACTGTCAGGCTCCTGAGTTGAAAGCCAATCAGCTGCTTGCTGACCAGCTTCATGTAAATGAAAGGACCAAAGTCCCCTCTGATTGAAGTGACTCTGGTCCTTTCATGCACATGAAGTTTCTGCTGGCTACCAGTGAGTGATGTCATGACCACAGTGTGTGGTCATTGGTCTGGACAGTTGAGTTCCTTTCAGTTAGAACTGCAATGGGCTTGGCAGTGACTCCTGTCCTGAAATCTCATTTAGTGTAAAAAAAATGTTTCTTGCACATGCACAAGCAAACATAAAAATGTCTGTATATAGTGTGCTCACACTTTGGAATACATTACAAAGTTCATTAAAGTTGGGAGATTATTTAAGCTATGTTTCATTCAAAGGCCTGACTGAGATTCATTTATGGAGGACAGTAACTGTTGCTGTAAACAATATATCATGGGGTTCATTTTCCAGCATCTTCACTGTATTTCAATACAAAATGATAGCTGTGACATTATTTGCATTGTAGATATGTTACATGCATTATCATGTCTGCTGAATCATTTTGCCATGATTTCTGCAACTGTTTCTTGTACACAGGGCAGGGCAAACTTGAAGAGTGGTCATGGGAATGTCAGTTGACGTTCAATGCTAAAAAGTGCAAAATCATGCACCTAGGGCACAGGAATCCAGGAACTGAGTATGGGATGGTAGGGAAGTTATTGACAGTCACTAAGCAGGAAAGGGATCTTGTGGTTATAATAACTGATGACCTCAAAGTGTCAGGGTAGTGTGCCAAAGCTATAGGAAAGGCAAGGAGGATGCTGGGGTGCATAGTGAGTGGTATCTCCAGCAGGAGGTGGGAGATTGTGCTTTCAATGTATCACTCACAGTTGAGACTTCACCTGGAGTGCTGTATTCAGGTTGGGAGGCTGCCCTCAGAAAGGACATAGAAAGCGTGGAAGCAGTCCAGAGGAGGCAACTAAAATGCTGTGGGGGTTGCAGGACAAGCTTTATGAGGAAAGACTGGGGGATCTCAACATGTGCACCCTGGAAGAGAAAGCAAGAGGGAATATGATAGAGACCTACAAGTACCTCAAAGTGGCAAACAGGGTGCAAGAGGGGAGTCCCTTTTAAACAACAAAGAACACCAGGATCAGTCAGCATGTGATGAAGTTAGGGGATAGGGAGTTCAGGAGGGATGTGAGGAAAAACTACTTCATTGAACGGGTCATAAACGCTTGGAACAGACTGCCAGGAGAAGTGGTGAAGATGAAAACAGGAAGGGTCTTTAAGCCTGTGAGGGATGGACATAGGGGTATATTAGTAAATAGACAGGGTGGAGGGAGGGTCTCCAGAGACCAGTTAAGGTCTGCAGAGATAGATTAGGTAGAAAACATCTTGGCAGACTAGATGGGCCAAGCAGCCCTTCTGTCAACAAATTCTGTTTCTATGTTTCTATCCTTGACACCGAGCCATTCTCCTAGAATAGGTGAGTGTGAGAGAAGAGGGAAAGGAGACATGATAGAGACCTTCAAGTAGTTCACAGGGGCAAACAAGGTAAAGGAGGGAGTTTTTCAAATTGGAAAGAACACCAGAACCAGGGACCACGTAATAAAACTGGAGGGAAGAATTTTAAGAGGGATGTGAGGGAATACTATTGCACTGAATGGGTGGTAAATGATTTAAAGAGACTGTCAGTGGAAGTGGTGGTGGTAGAGTTCGGAAAAAGATGTGAATTTTGCTTCAGCAGAACTTTTGCAAAAACTCACCAACTTTCTCAGAGTATTCCAATCTTACGCAACAAAATTGGAAATCTTCTAAATGTGTTTAGCGAATGTTTGCCCTGCTCCATGGAATTTTCTTGCTGAATTGTAGAATAATACTGTACTTATAAACTCTGGAACAAATAACCCACAATTCATGTAATTATTCTGCAGTTCACTTATGTGTTATCTTGGTACAGAAAAACAAACTTTACCTGATGTCCAGTTGCACCCCCTTACCCTCCAATCATCAACCCCCTAAAAATGTAATTTTCTGTGGTGTCTAGTGGCACCTCCCACCCTCCAGTCAGTAGATCCTAATAATTTATCATTTCCCTGGTGTCTGGTAGCACCCCCCACTATGATTGCCAGCCCTGTAAAATTTAATATTTCCCTGGTGTCTAGTGGCAACCCCCCACCCCCACCGACTTACTGGCCCCATAAGAATTTAATGATTTCCTGGTGTCTTATTGCACCCCCCAACCCCTGATTGCTGGTTGTGTAAAATGTAATATTTCCCTGGTGTCTAGTGGTAGCCCCCACCCTCTGATCACTGGAATCCTAATAATTTAACATTTCCCTGGTGTCCAGTGGTACCCCCCACCCTCCAATCACCAGCCCCTAATAATTCAATATTTCCCTGTTGTCTAGACTAGTGGCACCCCCCACTCTCCAATCACTGGCTCCATACTTGCTGCTGTGTGCCTCCATCCTCACTATCTATCAATCAATCAATCAATCAATCAATTCTTTATTTATAAAACGCTATTCCAGAAAATCGTAGTGTTGTACAGTAATAAACGAGCAACATTCAAAAAAAAGTTTCATAAAAAGCATATAAAAACACAATACTAAAAGCAGAACTTTAAATATCAAACTTTTTGAGTATCAGAAAACACTGACTCAAACAAATAGGTTTTTAAAGCTAATTTCAAGCCCTTGATGGATGGGCACTCTCTAACCTGAAGAGGTAGAGAATTCCACAGGGTCGGAGCTGCAAAAGCAAATGATCTAGCTCCCTCAGTTGTCAAACGTACCCCGGGAATCTCTAGCAATCCCTAATTGGTGGAGCATAAAGGACAAAGAGGGCAGTAGGGAAAGAAGAGATCTTGCAGATACCATGGACCCAGTCCATGTAGGGCCTTATAGGTCAGTAATCCGACCTTGAAGGTGATCGTCCACTGCACTGGCAGCTAGTGCAGGACATGAGCACAGGTGTGACATGGCATGATCATGATAAGCAAGTCAACAACCTGGCAGCCGCATTCTGCACCAGCTGTAGGTGGAGAAGGTCCACCCCTGGTAGTCCTAGGTGTAGGGCATTGCAGTAATTAAGGTGCAAAGTCAAAAAGGCATGTGACTCAAATGGATGTCACAAGTTTGCAGCTGCACACTCACTCCTTCTTAGTCTTTACATCGTACAGTAGTCATGGAGATAGTTTGTTTCCATGACTTCCACACGATGTAAAGACTAAGAAGGAGTCAGCAAGCAGTTGCAAACTTGTGACCAGCACTTGAATTAGGAGTGAGTATGGAGGCACATCAGAAAATATGGGGCCTGTGATCTGAGGATGGGAGGTTCTACTAGGTACCAGGGAAATGTCCAATCATTAGGGTGTTAGTAACCGTAGCGTGGGAATGCCACTAGACACCAGGGAAACATTAATACTTATGAGTCCAGTGATTGGAGGGTGGGGGTGCCACTAGACAGGGTTCCAGTGTTTGGAGGATGGGCGGTGCCACTAGACACTAGGAAACATTTCATTTTTCAGGGCCAGTTACTGGAGAGTAGGGGGTTTCAATAGACACCAGGAAAACATTAAATTTTATGGGGCCAGCAACCAGATTGTGGGGGTGCCACTAGGCACCAGGGAAATATTAAATTCTTACGGGGCTGGCAGTCGGAGGCTGGGGATATCACTAGACACCAGGGGCTGGAAACAGACATAAATGGGGGGGTGTCAATACATAACACATATTTCATTCATTCGTTCTGCAGTTCAGTGACTCACTGAACTGTGGAATGAATGTATGAATTTTTAATTAAAGTATTAAATTGCTGAAAGAACGTTTGCAGAACTGACCTCAGACAGTGATCAGTTCTGCGGAATTTTGTTCTGCAGTTTAATACATTAATCCACAGTCACACATTTATTCTGCTGTTGTAAGTCAGAATTTCTATGAAAGTTGCCAAAATGATTTCCCAGCTTTCACAGAAGTTAAAGTTTGACTTAATTTATTTTATTTATTTGTTACACACAAGATCCTTTAGGAAGAGCCTATTTTAAAAGTCTAGAGTTACATATAGCAGGAAATCATAGGTGTAGTTACATTACATAATGACAACAATGGTGAGGAACATAATTACAGTGATAAGTGACACTACATAATTATATCAATGGAATGGATTATGGAAAATATTTACACTGATAAATGACATGGCTATTGTGCAAATTCCAACAGTGGAAGATTTTTTGCACAACTCTAGGTGGAGGTGAAAACAATGGGGGCTTCAAGCATGCATAGGATGGTCATAAGGGTATATGTAAGGATTAAGCCACGAGAAAGCATGGGTCTACTGTGGAATTGATCCATGGTTGGGGGGTTGGACCACGAGGCCGAAGGCTGAGTGGGTCCAACCAACCAACCATGGATTAATTCCACTGTAGACCCATCCTTTTGAGTGGCTTAATCCACTTGTAACATGACAATGAGTGTATGACTAATAGTCTTTGAATAAATGAGTACAATCACACTGATTTACTTTCAGAATACTGTCTGTTGACCTGTTAAACATAATGAACATATACTTGAAAACCATTGGAACACACCTATTGGAAATATAATTGCTGCTACTTCACTTTTGTTAAAATAACTTACATTACAAGCTTGAAGCTTTCTAACATCAAAACATATTTTACAACTTTTCTAAAACTTGCAATTCACTTTCTACTCTAGGTGCTTTGATTTCCCTCTCTGTGTATTAGAAGATATGGGCTGCACTGCATGATGGGAGTGTGCTGTGGTACATTTTAGTTTTCTTCCGCAGTTCCTTTGCAGACCAATAGGTGGCTGTCAAACAATCCTAGCAGCACAAGCACTGTTTCTCCAAATGTACTGAATTAGGCCAATCTGAAAAACACTTTATTGAACAACTACTATTTTGCGGAATATTATTTTCACTTTTTTTCCCTCTAAACTATCTAACTCAGCAGAACATAGAACAACATAACGTTTACTGCTTTCACCTTTCAAATACTTGTTTTGACTACTATTATTAGTCTCTTTGATTTCTTTTTGTTTCTCTCAATTTATTTTTCTTTTCACCCATAGAAGTATCCTGTCTCTTTAATTTTGCTTTGTTTATCTCAATGTCTGTTATTTTTGCTTTCGGTTATAGAAGCTGCATGCTCATCTTTATCACTGTGTAGTCACCAAGAAAAGACTAGGATAGATAATATTATTCAGTCATCTACAATGCATTGCACCCACAGTTGCTTAGAAAGCAGTAGATCAGAAGGGATGGTAACAGTATGTAACTGTTCACTTCTAAAGAAATATTGTTGCAGCATAATTAACAGTATATGTGGAGTTTAAATGTGCAATCTTTAGTAACTCATGAACTTCCGTCACAGTTACAACATAGAACAATCTTGAAAATGTCAAAAACCCTGTGCCAGGAAAAACCTTAGCAAATACAAGCTGGGACAACTACACACTGCAAACTATTTGCATAGTGCTTTCACTTGTATACTGCTTCATGCCTGTAGTGGATTGCCAAGGTATTATGTCACAAACTATGATCTACTATGGAATTAGACCATGGTTTCTACTGTACCACATGGTGTGTTTGCACCTATCTGAGTGCTTCATTTCATTTTTCCTTTTTTATGCCATGTTACAAGAATAAATAGACAGGGAGGAGGGAGGAGGAGGAGGGAAGGTTGTTGGAGACTAGTTGGAGTTTGAGGAGACAGAATGGGCATGGATCATTTGGGCAGAGATGGTGGGCCAAGCTGTCATTTTCTGCTGTCAGATTCTATATTTCTGTCCTTGACAGTGAGCAGTGCTCAGTGGCCTTTTTACTATTTTTACTGTTATATTGATTTAAGTCTTGGTACCAGGTATTACTGGTGATTAGCCAGTAAGGTATTACATAGAGAATAATGGCTGGGTAGAGGGTTATACTGAGAATTTTGCACACTCTTACTGTGGGATGCCACATAAACCCCAAGAGTGAAGCTCAAGGGGTTCATTAACATATCCCACACTGAGGGTGTGTGTTAAATTTGAGTTTTACACACCTACCCAGCATTTATTTTATACAATTGCTGGCCAGTGTTTTTTTTGACATAGCAGTTGTATAAAATAGACAGAGAGAGCTGCAGACTGTGGCCAGATTTCAGTGTAGACCGCAGTTTGAAGGAAGTACAGAAAATAACGTTTCCATTTTTGTTTTTTTTCCTTTTCTTTTAAAGCATCAGTGGAGAAATAGACCTTTCTTTTACATAAAAAAATGAAATTACTGCCGATAGCGAGGGGCAGTGAAGTCTGCCATGAATGGGAACAGCCCGAGGGAATGTTGTAGAGTAGAGGAAGACCAGTGACTGGCGCATGCGTGGTCTGAGGAAAACCTGACACGTGTTTGCTGTTATAACCAGCTGGTTATAATGGCAAATTATAACTGGGTTTCCCTATGGGAAAAAATGCTGTCTAGTGATTACTACTAGATTATACATCACTCACCATTAATTCATATCAAAGAATTGTAAAAGAGAGGATGTGCTCTCATTTTTATGGATATAAGGACCCTCTGTTCCTTCGGGGATGCCATGAATTTGTATATTGTTTCACCACCCCAGATTTTCTTGGTCCTCTGTGTATTCCTAGAGGCATCTGATCTGCCACTTTTGATCATTCAGTTTGAGCACTTAGTTCATGAACAACTATGTGAAGTAGCTACTATAACACTGTTTTCCTAAAAACTAAGTAACTAATTAAATAAAATGAAGCCACCCTGCTTTCTGGATCATTTTTTCTACCCCCTTTCACCCCCACTCCACTACATGTTTTAGAATAGTATCCAACCACCTGTCCCCATGCTAGGGTCCTGCCTCCACCCTCAAACCAGTGTATACTGCACAGTTTTTATTAATTAATTAGTTTTGGTCTAATCCTCCCCCCACCCACAAAAGCAAGTTCCCACTTTCCTCCACCCTACACATTTCTCTTTCCAGTGACAAGAATCCTCTACCCTTTAACACACTCTTGCCAGTAAACCACTCTTCCCCCAAAGCCCCCAAACTCCATTTTGCAGTAAAAAAAACCCTTTAAAAAAGAAAGCAATCCAATAAAAATTACAGCACATCCTCTCTTTTACAATTCTTTGATATGAATTAATGATGAGTGATGTATAATGCAGTAGTAATTACTAGCCAGCATTTTTTCACAAAATCACAGCTCACGTCGGTCCTGAGTTTGTGTGAAATGCGTTTACACTCTCAAGTGTGTCCTATGGATTCCGTGTCCATGGTACTCCTCATCTATGCTTTCTCCATCCTAAGACTATAACTCTAGAAAATGATCATTTCACTAGCCTATTGTAAGGTGCAAGCATGCAAACACTTACCTCATCCCTCGACTGACTCATTGCGGGAGGGTGGAACTTGAGGAAGATGCAACCAAAGTGCCCTGTTTCAGCATTCTAATGGGTCACAAACCCTCAGGACGTTCACTCACCCATCTCATTATACTAACCACTGTGCAATCTGGGTACAAGTGTGTGACCTTCAACTCTGTCTCCAAAGCCTCCAAATCATCCAGACTGCAAACATACATCTATCAGAACCTGACCATCCAATTTGGAGGACAACCCATCATGTGGAAAAGCTGGAAAGATAATTTATTTTTATTTATTTATTTGGAAAATATTTCACCAGGAAAGGCAACATCAATCAATCAATCAATCAATCAATCAATCAATCCTTATTTTTATAGTGCCTTTCAAAGCCAAGGCACTGCACAAAATATAAATACAGTAAAACAATAATAAAATAATTTAAAATTAACTAATTCAAGTCATTTGGTTAATCCGGGAAGGCCAAGGAGAAAATATGTTTTCACCATAGATTTAAAAGTATTAATGGTCAGGCAGTCTCTTAACTGATGAGGTAGAGAATTACACAGGGTCGATGCTGCAAAGGAAAAAGCACGGGCTCCAGATGTTCTTAGACAGACCCTGGGACTCTCCAGCAATCCCTCCTCGGTGGATCGGAGAGAGCGAATGGGGGAGTAGGGGAGTCAGAAGATCTTTGAGGTAGTCAGGTCCCTGTTCATGTAAGGCTTTAAAGGTAAGCAAGTCTACCTTATAGGTGATCCGCCACTTTACTGGCAGCCAGTGCAGTTCGCACAGGACAGGTGTAATATGACTGGACCTAGAAGTACCAGTCAATAACCTGGCTAAAGCATTCTGCACTAGCTACAAGCAATGGATATCAACCCCAGATTGCCCTAGGTAGAGGGCATTGCAGTAGTCAAGATGGGTAGTAATGAAGGTGTGGACCAGTGTTGGCAGGTCACCCGTGGGAATCAGGTGTTTCACCCAGGGCTATGTTTCTCAGATAATAAAATGAGGACTTGACAACAGCTGACACCTGATACTTCAAGGTCAAGCCATTGTCAAGTACAATGCCCAGGTTACGCACCCTATCAGAGGTGGTGAGCTGGACACTATCAAGCCAAAGACCCAACCCATGTCCAGCACCAACACCCATCACCAGGTGGTCTGGTTCCACCACCAGCATCTCAGTCTTATCTGGATTTAATATCAGCCAACTCAAACTCATCCATTCTTTAATCTCAGAAAGACAGTTATTTAGTAACATAGAAACATAGAATCTGACGGCAGATAAGGACCATTTGGCCCACCTAGTCTGCCCATTTTCCTACCTAACAGATAAGCTGCAGATCCTAGTTAACTAAGCTTACTTTCTCTTACCCGCCACTAGGACTGCCTTATGCCTCTACCATGCATTCTTGAAGTCCCCCACTGTTCTTGACTCCACAACCTCCTCAGGGAGGCTGTTCCATGCATCCACAACCCTCTCAGTGAAAAAATACTTCCTCACATTACCCCTGAGCCGTCCCCCCTCTATCTTCAAATTGTGCCCCCTTGTTCTTGCACATCTCTTTTTCTGGAAGATGCTACCCTCTTGGACTTTGTTAATTCCCTTGAGGTACTTGAAAGTTTCTATCATGTCCCCTCTCTCCCTTCTTTCCTCAAGAGTATACATGTTAAGCTCCTTTAGTCTTTCTTCGTATGTCTTCTGGTGCAGACCCTGCACCATTTTGGTTGCCCTCCTCTGGACAGCCTCCACTCTGTCTATGTCTTTGCGGAGATGGGGTCTCCAGAACTGCACACAGTACTCCAGATGGGGTCTCACCAACTGTCTGTACAGAGGGATAACAACTTCCTGTTTTCTACTATTGATGCCTCTTCCTATGCATCCCAGTATTCCCCAGCCTTCCTTACTGCCTTCTCACATTGCTTGCCCACCTTTAGGTCATCTGATATAATTACCCCCAGGTCCCTTTCTATTTTTACTGTTGTCAGTATCTCACCCTCCATTGTGTACGCTTCCCCTGGGTTTTTGTTTCCCATGTGCATTACCTTTGCATTGAATCTGAGCTGCTATACATTTGACCATTCCTCCAACCTTGCCAAGTCCCTTCTCATCCTTTCCACTCCATCTTGTGTATCAACCCTGTTGCAGATCTTTGTGTCATCTGCAAAGAGACATACTTTTCCTTCCAGTTCCTCTGCAATGTCACTTATAAAGACATTAAAAAGGACCGGTCCCAGTACTGAACCCTGCGGTACCCCGCTAGTAACCCTCCTTTCTTCACTGTGTACTCCATTTACTACTACCCTTTGTGTCCTGTTATCTAGCCAATTTTTTATCCAGGCTACCACCTTGGGACCCACTCCAAGGCTGGCTATCTTGTGTATTAATCTTTTGTGTGGGACTGTATTAAATGCCTTGCTAAAATCTAGGTTGGCCATGTCCACAGCCCCTCCCTGGTCTACTACTTTGGTCATCCAGTCAAAGAAATCTATTAGATTCATCTGACACGACCTTCCCATAGTGAATCCATGCTGCCTTGGGTCCTGTGCCCCACTGGCCTCTAGGTACTCAACAATTCTTTCCTTCAGAAGTGATTCCATCATTTTCCCTATCACTGAGGTCAAACTAACTGGTCTGTAGTTTCCTGCCTCTGTCCTGCTCCCACTTTTGTGAAGAGGAATCACATCTGCCCTCCTCCAGTCCTCGGGTACCACCCCATCCTCCCATGATTTGTTAAAGAGAGTAGTCAGCGGTGTCACTAGTTCTACCCTTAGTTCTTTTAGAATTCTTGGGTGAATCCCATCAGGCCCCATTGCTTTGTCCACCTTCAATTTTATTAGTTCTTTCAGAACCCTTTCTTCTGTAAATGGACTGGTATTGACCCTCATCTTCAGAGTGTTTCTCTTGTTTGGTTTAGGTAACTCCTCCTCCTCTTCCTTTGTGAATACTGAGCAGAAATATTCGTTCAGTATCCCTGCTTTTTCACTGTCACCCTCTACCCACATTCTCTCCCCTTTATTAAGCTTCAGTATCCCTCCTTTGGTCTTTCTTCGCTCCCTTATCTACCTATAAAAGGTCTTATCCCCTTTCTTAACAGAATTGGCTATCCTTTCCTCGGTTTGGGCCTTTGCTATTCTGACTGCCTTCCCAGCCTCTTTCTGCTTTAACTGATAAAGTTCTCTGTTCTGCTCCTTCTGTGTTTCCTTATATTTCCTGAATGCTGTCCTTTTCTCTTTAACCTTCCCTGCCACCTCTTTTGTGAACCATGGTTTTTCCTTCGTTGTGTTTTACTGATTTGCTTTACAAAAGGCTTGTTGCCTCTGTGATGGCTGTTTTGATCACTCCCATTGTTCCTCCACCCTCCTTCTTGCCTGTTTGCTAGTGCTTTTCTGAGGCACTCTCTCATTTTCCCAAAGTCAGCCCTCTAAAGTCTAGTACTCTTGCTTTTGTATGGCTTGATTGTATGGCTGTGTTTATCGTGAACCACACTGTTTGGTGGTTGCTTGTTCCCAGATGGCTACCACTTCTAAATCTGATTCTTTTCTCCATCCCATTTGAAAGTACCAGGTCTAAGATTGCTCCCTCCTGAGTGGGGTTCGATACTAACTGTCTGAGCATGCCCCGTAGGGCATCAAGAATGACCCTGCTCTTGGATGTGCCTGCAGCAAAGGTGCTCCAGTTAACATCTGGCATATTCAGGTCCCCCATCAACAATATCTCCCCTTTTTCTGCCATTCTAAGAAATCCTGCTATCATTTCCTTGTCCATTCCCTACCCCTGAGATGGGGGTCTGTATACTACCCCCATGTGGATTGTGGTGCCATTTCCTGTCTCCAGGGTGACCCAAAGTGCCTCATCTGCTCCCTGTTTGCTCTTTAGTTCTGTTGCTTTGATCCCTTCCTTTAGTTCTGAGTACGGAGACAGAATCAACCTGTCCGGGCACAAAGGACATATACAGCTGATTATCATCTGCATAGCAGTGAAAACTCAAGCCGTATCACCTGATGATGTCTTCTAAGGGCAGCATATATACTGTGAACAAGATGGGCACCAATAAGGAACCCTGTGGTACCCCAACAGGACAGGGGGAAGGCAACAGAGCAATAAATTCCAGTGACCACCCTCTGAGACCTGCCCATCAGGAAAGATTGAAACCATTTGAAGACTGTACCAAACAGTCCACAAAGGAACCACTGGGTTTCTAAAAGCACTCAATGGTCCACAGTATCGAATCCTGCTGTGAGATCGAGAAGGACCAATATGGTACGAGCCTTTTGATCTCTCGCCACCAGGAGGTCATTTAATACCCAGATAAGAGCTGTCTCCATGCTATGCTTCTTCCTAAAACCAGACTGGAGAGCTTCATAGACATTGTGAGTTACCAAATGATTGTCAAGTTGCAACGCAACCACCTTCTCAATAACCTTCCCCACAAAGAGAAGATTAGAGATAGGTCGGTAGTTAAATGAATCGATGGGACCCAAGGAGGGTTTTTTAAGGAGTGGCTGAATGACTGCCTCCTTCAAGGGATACAGAAAGGTTCCCCTCTCCAAGGATCTCCATACAATTTCAGCTAGGATCAGGCAGATAACATCAACACATCCCACTAAAAGGGAGATAGGGCCCAAATCCATACAACATCAGGTTGGGCACACAGTCTGGACAATCTTCACAATGTCCATGAATTCCAGTTAGCTGAAGTCCATCCAGACAGACCTGGCACTCTTCACTTCCCATCGACTGCCACAACCCCTCTTGGAGAGAGCCGGGCCAATTCCGGATCTGATACTGGCAACATTATCTGTGAAGAATTGAGCTAGCTCATCACACTTATCTTGTGAAAAAGCTCTTCCAGATTGTAGACAGATTGGATTGCACAATCTGTCCACAGTACAAAAGAGTTGAGCAGGCAGTTATGTGCAGCAGAAAGCTCCCTGGACAGGAACTCTGCCTTCTCTCATGTGATTTCTGATTGATAGCTATTATAATGTTCCATCAATCTAAGCCTGTCAGCATCCAGAACAGATTTCCAACATGCTGTCTCCAACCTTCGACCACCCCGCCTCAACTCCATCAAGGACACATCATACCAAGGGGACTTTGGGCGAAGAGTAAGTGGTCGAACACAAACAGGAGCAATCAGGTTCAGGGCATCCCTTACTGCCTTATTATAGGCTAGAACGTGATCCCCAGGACTTGTGCTTTCACCCAGCAATCCCAATAGGTCCAGTACCACCGCTAGACCATCAGCTCATTTTCAGAAGCATCCTGGGTAAGGGTAAGGTCATCAGGCTCCTAGTGAACATCTTCATTCCAGGCAATGACATAGTTCTCTCCTTGCAAAAAATTCAGGCTAAATCCAGGATCACACACTCCAACTTCTGGAGGGTACCTGCAAATAAGGGCAGCTAGGCAGGACCTTGGCAATACTCTAAGTACCCACTTAACTTGGTTATGGATTCAGAGGCCAGATAGCTCCACTACCTCCAAAGGTCAGACAGTGAGAACCTATGCCATGGTCAGGTATGTGCATAAACCCATCCTTGATACAAGCAGGTGGAAATGGGAACAAAAGCTGGGACACTGCTTCTCAATGGCCCAATGGGATTCTTGCTTCACCTTGGCACATCAGTCCTACAGGTGCACTAAAAACAGGCTGATTCAGGTGAAAATCTTACACAGTTGGTATAGAACCCAGAAATACCTGAAGTCCTTGGGTCTCCTACCTCAATCTCTGTGCTGGTGATGCTCAGAACCAGATGCAGACCTTTTACATATTCTATGAGAATGCCCAGGAATCCTTGATTAATGCTCCAAGATCCTACCCCATCCTTTTACTCTTTCATCTTCTCTGACATTCCTTGGGATCATGTCTCAGGTAGCAGTCTTATCCAGACCCACTACTGCTGGCTCCTTGTGGCCTATATAGAAACCAAACACTTTATCTTCACAAACTGGAGGCAGCCAAGTATCCTCTTCCTGCTCACTTGACACTCCGCACTTTCAAAGGTGGCAAGCTTCAGAGGCTTTCTTTTAAGGTAATGGGTAAGCTGGGCCTGTATCATAAAATTGGTACCCTTTTCTATAATCACTCCTCTGCGCTGCCCCCTATCTCAGCCCTGTAACCCTCATATAATAAGCCAAGAAGAGGAATAGAGCCTACTCATCCTCAACATCCTCCCCTTTAGTCTCCTCATCTGGGCCTCAGTTCCAGGTAGTTAAGCTTAGGGCAGATGAGATTAACTTGATTCCATCTACCTGAAAAATTTATGCTGGTACTGATACCTGTTTCCCTCATCTAGTCTACTGTTTATGTGCCACCTGTCTCTAGTTGTTGTTTGTAACCTTGTAAGAGTGTTTGTTCTGTACTACATAGTTATAATGATTTAGATAATATTTCACAATAAATCATCTTGTTGTCATCCAGTACCCATACATTTTTACTGTTCATCATGTGTTGCTTTATTTTTTATTTTTTTTTTTAATACAGAGTTTCATGTTCAAAAAGACATAGGTGAATAGCATACTGGTAAACACCATTTGAACTTTTTATCTCAATTTGAGACCCAGTTTCCATGCAACAGGCAACAGTGGGAGGCATGCATCTGGAACAAATAGATTTTTTTTATATGAACTGCACCTGGAACTTGATCTAATTAAATAATTTGATCTAACTAGCAAGAAAAGGGTTTTATACTGACATCTGAGAAATTTGTTCAACAGTGCCTGTACTTTGACAGTCTGCAACATCAGCTTGTAATAAAGCCAAACAGCTCCTGAATTCTGGACTTGAACTTACTGCTACAAAAAGTTGATAACCCTGTTTTTTTTAATTAATTTATTTATTTTAACATCAGTTTAACAACCTTTGAGCCGGTGGCTCATTTACAAAGGTACCTCTTCACATAGAGGACAAAGACATACGTACAGGAGACAACCGCAGATCAGCAATACAGTTCAACAGTAGGGGTCAGTCAAGGTTACAAGTATTGAGGGACATAACACTGTTAACAGCTAAATTAAGGTAAGCAATTAAGTGGCTGGATAGTAGAGGGTGAAAAGGAGGCCCAGAAGGAGGAGAGTGGGCTGAGTAAGGAAGAGTGCAGCTCAGTGAGCATTGTCAGGGGAAGGGGAGGGAGAGATTAGGGGCAGCGACAGTTGTGTGAGGTGAGCAAGTGATTTCTGAGGCTGTATTTAAAACATGCTAGCGAAGGAGCATCAGTGATTCCAGCAGGGAGGGAGTTGTACCAAGACGGGGCTCTATAGGGGAAAGCCCTTTGGCCTTGTGAGGTCCTGGCCCTTGGAATGACCAGTGCAGTTTTGTAGGAACTGTGAGTGCACACTGTGGGATTAGTTCAGTGGATAGAGTTAGCTAGGCCAGGAGGGGATTGACCATGGAGTGTTTTATAGGTAATTTGGCAGGTTTGGAACATGAGGCGCTCATCAAGGTTGAGTAGGGTGGCCATGGAATAAAGAAGACAGGTGTGGGTGAGTCTATGAGCACTGGTAATAAGTCAACAGGCTTTGTTGAGTGTTAGGCGTACCTTGCGGAGGGCCGTCTGGTCTGCCGCGCCATAGACAGGAAGGCCGTAGTCGATTAGGGATAAAACCGAGGAGGTGACTGCCAGGCGGAGGGTGTCTGTGGGGAGGCATTTTTTGTGATGGTAAAGGATACCCAACCATGCGTTGGAGGCAGAGGTCAGGGCAGAGATATGGTCATGAAAAGAGAGGGCAGAGTCAAAGATTATACCAAGGTATTTATAGGAGTGTACAAGTTCTATAGGGAGATCACAGGTGGAGTGGACAGAGAGAGGAAAGTTGCTGGACTTATTTTGGGGGTGTGCAAAGAGCATGGTTTTAGTTTTCTTAAGGTTGATGATGAGTCAGTGCTCAGTGAACCAGGTTTCAGCAGAGTTGTAGGCAAGCTGAAGGGAGTTCTGGAGTGAGACAGGGTTACTGTCGGAGGCAAAGAGTACTGCATCATTGGCGTAGAGTAGGACATTTCCTGCACACACATTGGGCAGGGAGTTGAGAAAGAGGGATAAGAGTAAGGGTCCGAGAATAGAGCCCTGGAGGACTCCCGAGCGGATTGGGCAGGTGCTGGAAAGAGTGCCACCTACTTTCACACATTGAGAGTGGTCAGTCAAGTAGCTGGCACACCAGGAGACTGGACCAGTGGCAAAGCCCAGACGGGCAAGGGTAGCTAACAGAAGAGGATACAAGACAGTATCAAAGGCTTTTGGTAGGTCGATAAATACAGCACCAGCAAGGGAGCCAGAGTCAAGTGAGGTGTGAAGAAAGTTAGCAAACTCCAGGAGTGCAGTATTGGTGCTATAACCGGCTCTGAACCCATGCTGTTCTAGGCAAAGGACATCATATTTAGTGAGGCAGTCTGAAATTTGGGTAGCCACAATTTTCTCTAAGGCCTTAGAGAGGGGAGAGAGGATAGAAATAGGCCGGTAGTTACCTGAGAGCGTCCTGTCACCACCCTTGTGAATAGGGGTAACAGTAGCGACCCTCTAGACAGAGGAGAATTGCACTAGGCAGAGGGACTTATTAAAAAGGCAAGTGATAGGTGAGATTACCTGATCCAGGACCTGACGTAGGAGACAGGGATCAAGGGAGTCATTACCAATAGTATTGCACTTTAGGACTTTAAGCAAGAATGGCCTGACTTCTTGAGTGGTGACCCAGCGAAGGTGGAACAGGGGGCGAGAGATGGGAGGGGCAGTCATGGGGGGAGGAGGATTGAAGAAATTGCCTGGGAGCACTGACCTAAGGTCAGTAAAGGAATTATTGAGGTGAGTAGCAATGAGGGCAGGGTCAGAGGAGATAGTCCCATTGATGTCAAGAAGCGATGGTGGAGGGGAGCATGCACCACCATTTAGCTGCTTGACATTGTCCCAGAAGGACCTGGGGTTCCCCCATGAGGAGGTAAGTGAGGCTTGGTTAATAATCAGCCTTTGCTTTGCGGATGGCCCAAGTACACTTATTCCGGGCAGCAGCGTAGGCCTGTCTGTCTGCAGGGGCCAGTTTCAACAGCGATGTGCCATAAGTTATCCGCTGCTTAAGATATCGTGCAAAGGCAGGGTGACCCAGGGTGTCTTACTTTGGATCTATGAGAGTTAAGGGTGCAAAGATGTTGCAGACAGAGTTAAGGTGCGGGACAAGAGCGAGTGCCTTGTCAATGTCAGGGGGTGCTTAATAACGGGGACCAATCAGTATGGCCTAGGTAAAGTTTTAAGTCTTTCAGCCCACCAGGTCTAAGCCACTGCCGACGAGTGGTGTGTACAGAGGGCTTGAGCAGGGAGGTTGCCCAGTTGAAGAGAACCGGGGAGTGGTCACTAAGACAGTCCGGGAGGATTTGAATATTGTGGACGCGGCAAGACCTGTTAGTGAGGACCACATCCAGAAGAGTGCTAGTTCCCCTACTAGGATTTATTCTAGTAGGCTGGGATACTAGTTGGGTTAGATCAATAGCAGCAAAAGCCTCACGGGAGAAGGAGGATGTGGGACTAAGCCAATTGACATTCAAATCACCCACCAGGATTTGGTCAGAGGAGTTGGGTAAGGAGGTAAGATAGTCAATTAATGGGCCCAGTGCCTGAGCTTGGTTTTTTGGAGGTATGTTTGCTGTAGTCAGTAAGATAGGACCCCTGGAGGG
Source organism: Neoceratodus forsteri (assembly GCA_016271365.2). Taxonomy (NCBI): domain Eukaryota; kingdom Metazoa; phylum Chordata; order Ceratodontiformes; family Ceratodontidae; genus Neoceratodus; species Neoceratodus forsteri. The sequence goes on along the minus strand of CM057458.1, from coordinate 780,933,577 downwards.
GTCGGGTGATAATTTTAGTGTTAGGGCCTGGGCCTTATGGTCAAGGACAGGGGGAGGAAGGGCTAATCCAATGAGAGGGTCTTTAACATAGATGACACATCCACCACCTCTCCTACCGATCCAGTACAGCCGGTGGAGGGAGTAGCCTGGGAGGGAGCCCTGGGAGTTAGAGGTGGAGTCAGACAGCCAGGTTTCAAACAAGGCTATCACATCCGGTTTATGAACAGCCACCCAGCATTGTAGTGAGTCCAGTTTTTTGAGGAGGCTACATATGTTCATAGATGCGATACGAAGTCCAGTGGATTTCAATGGGGAACCATTGATGACAGGCCCATGATTGGGATGGATGTTGCCAGACAGGAGCAGGAGGAGGAGGAGAGCTGCCCTTGGAAGCAGGTGGCTGAGAAGGAAAGTTCGCCGATTGGGGACAAAAGTGCGGGGAGTAGGTGGTACAAGGGTAGGTAAGTGCTGACAGACTGGGAATGCTAACATGATAAGATACAAAAAGGGCAGGGGGTGGGAGAGGGGTGCCCAAGGGAGCAGTGGTAACGAGGAGAGGAAGTAGGGTGTGTGAAGGAGGGGGGGCCAGAGCCAAAGAGGGGGGGAGGGCAGGAGGGCAACTGGAGGCATAAGTGTAGTTGGTAAGCAGGCATATAGTAACCCTAGGTAACCCTGTTAAATTATATTGGGTGTTACTGGTTTAGGGAGTTGTTAAAATCTTTTGGTATTTGCAGATAACTTGGCAAAAATGATGTCATAGCACATGTTTGATAGAAAAAGGTACTCAAGGTTTCTTGATTTCAGCCTATAACCATGCCCCCAGGAGGCCCAAATCGAGCAAAGTGCCAGGGTCATATCATTGTGAATCAAAGCCATCTTTTTTTGTGGTAAAGAGGTAAAACTTTTGCTCACTTGGCTCTTGCCACTTTAAGCAGTTTAAAGCTTATAAGGGGATCATTTCAGCAGTTTGCTAAGTAAAAGCTGTGCATTATTGTATGTTTTTATTCACTAGTGTCCATGAATCTGTTAGCTAGATAAGCATGTGGGTAAGCTCCCACATTAATCAGCATAGCTGAGCAAATTTGGGACATAGTCCCAGAGTTACAGAGAATGCTGTGAACAGTAGTGCCTAGCTGGCATTGTATTACAGGCAAAATAGTGTTCATAAATATCTGCTTGAAAAAGCACAAGAGTGAGCCTTCCATTTACCAGCATAGCTGGGTAATTGGGTATATCTGGGACAAAGTCCCTAAGTTACAGCAGGTGCTGTGAACAAATGATTGCCTAGCCAGCATTCACTATCAGATACTGAGCCAGACACTGGAAAATGAGAAAAGAATTGCTATGGTTACAGTGCACAAAATGTAGTAGTTAATCAAATTGCTTTACAGTTCTATATAACTGTTGTACTGCTGAAAAAAAACCAACTTATTTATTAGTCTATTTATACCCTAACAAGTTTGTAACACACAACAAATTTAGTTTTTTCATATTTGCACATATTATTTCCGATGTGTTTTTTGAATTAAGTGATAAATTACAGTTTGTATTTTGCCTCTGTATGAGTGCATTCACTTACTGCTTGTTTTGTCATGAGACATTAGCTGATCCAAAACTGGCTGAAACTCTAGCAAAAGAATCAGGATGCCTTAAAAACAAGCCACCGCTGCAGGTAGGGAATAGACCCCCAAGAAAGCATCACTCTGATGGAGATCACTCTGTCATGGACAAGAGCCCCAAATTCTTCACATTCATTTGTGCAAATGGCTCTTTTAGACTGCAGACAGAAAGGATATAAAAGTTTGCCCACAGAGTGAAAAAGCTGAGTAGATCTCTTCCTCCTGACCACAAACAGCCATAACAGGAACTCCGTCCTTTTCTGGATGATTGCCCTCTGCTATACCTCATAATGGATCCTCAGTGCCAGATTGTCCTCCATCAAGCATGATCTCAATCAGGTATGCTACAGTGTACACCCCAGTGTCTTCAACCATGTCAGCTCATCTTTATACCATGGGGAATTTCAGCAGAAGATCAATGGCTGGACACAGGGAGGCTAGAGGGTATCACCAGTAGCCAGGAGAGGTTTGCTGTAACATGTTTCAAATGATTTGTAGTGGATATTGCTGTCTCATCAATTCTTTCAATCAAGCTCCATATCTGTAATGCTTACTAATGTGTATTGAAAAAAGCCTCCATTTGACATTTTTGGGGTTAATAAAGGGTGTGTGGTTGTCAAAATTAACTCCACTGTCTACAGGTGGTTAATATTTTCTAGATTTAATTTCCTTCACAATCTGCCTGTCTCTATGTGCAAGCTAATAAATAAAAACATGGGGTTATAATGACTGAGAAGAACAAAGATTAAAAGGTTCAATACTCTGAGTACATTTTTTTTTGTTTGACATATTAACATAATAAAGTAATTTGGTTCATGAACAGGAATGGATGGCTCATATGTCACACAACACTCACAGCATATCAACAAAATCATCCACAAAGAAGTAGGTATTCCATTGGCATTGTGCCAAGTGTTAAATTTACTCTGCCCAGGAAGCATTAAACAAACATGCATTATGTTAATGAGATAGTCTATTAAATGAATTGGTCTAGATTTATGATCATAGAAAGATCTTCTTATATTGAAACAGAAGCATGATTTCAGATTTACAGTTTAACAGTGATAACAAAAAATTATGTTTCTGTCATGCATTTCAACTAACAATTACTCAGTATATTTTTAAGTTTAGATAATTTCATCTGAGAAATATCTGCATGAAGCAGAGTCATGACACTAATAAAGGCATATAGGTTTTTTTACATGAGATATGACAGATTTGTTTTGATAATGTCCACCTACAGTTGTACTTTGATGTACAGAGGATAGAAGGAGATAACTGTGAGGGCAGTATTTCACATTTGCAATTTAAATATTATTAAAAAGCAAGGAGGTCTTGAGGGGAACGTATCAGGTGAGTGAGAAACCAGACTATTAAATTATCAAAGTGTTGCAGTAAGAAGAAATGACTTAGTGAGGAACACATAGCAAGCCTTTGATGCATCACATTCCCTTAATTAGGGTTTGATAATTCTATTATATTAAACAGACTTTTTTAACCTGATAATAGAAACTCAGTAATATTTTAGAATAGGGGCTTGAATGATCAGAGTTTGGCTCTCAGTCATATAATGTTATGATTTGATAAATTTTACAAATATTTATCATATAATAATGCAGCTATATTTCATCTTTCACAAAAAATAATTGGCTAAAAGTTTCTAAAGAACCACAATTAGTTAACATTTAAACACTTGAAATATTATTATTATTTGGTCTAGCTTGGATAATTTTGTTTTAACCTTTTAAAAATGTTGTCAATTTTTATTGTTTCTTACTGAAACTTTCACAAGTAACATCTACAAAAGCAAGAATGTTTTGTGATCACTAACTAGAAATGAAGACTTTTGAGATTTTGTGATGTAATGATAGTTCTTTGAAAATGGGTTACAATTGTGAAAAGTAATACAAATGTATTTATTTGGTCTGAACATGAATGAAACATCTCAAAACTTAAAGAAGTTTCTTTTTTTCCCAAGCAAAAAATCAGACAAAATATACAATATATTGGTATGTTTATTATATATTGATATATTTTAGATGATACCGATGTACTTTTGAATAGTTTCAATTTTCATTGTAATAGCTAGCACAGTAAGACTGTATCATTGTAATTAAAGGTAAGAAGGGACTCTAGGTCCATTATGACTGTCCCACATACTTCACAAGCAGGGATTAAATTAAGGTTCCACATCAAGTCCGGACAGTCTGCAACAGCTAAAATGGAACTTTGGAGGGCTATTCTACCCATATTTCAATAAAATGTTATAAAGTTCAATGTAGAATTTGTTTCAGGAGGACTTTACCTAAGAAATTCTGGTGAAAACATTAGAAAATTCATCCCCATTGAGTTGTTTCATTACTTGATGTGCAGTAACTCAGAGGACTCAAAGTACACTTTCATGCCATAACCTCGGACTCTACCTAAATTAACAATTACAACTCCATAGGGACACATTTTTAAGGCTTTCAACAAAATTTGTTAGGGAAAATCCTCCCAAAAAGAATTATGCATTGAACTTTATAACTTTTTTTGAGAAATCCAGGTAGAATTGCAATCCAAAGTTTAATTTTAGCTGTTGCTGACTGTGCAGATTTGACATGATATCTTAATCAAGTATGCTCTGCAAACACATTCAAATTTATATGAATTCCCTACATACTCTACTATCTCAGGTTCCTGGTGATTCCCATAGTAAGAAAACATTTGACAAGGCTTACCTGAAAGATGAAGTCTAGCCAAAAGTTTTAAACTGCAAAATTAGAACCACCAAATCCTCAATAAGCCCAAAGCCAAAAAAAACAGATCATTAAGTTACTTCATTTAGAAGTTGGAAGCTGTCGTTTAACTCTCTGTTCAAGAAAGCTGGTTTCAGTGATGAGCTACTGATGATATCATAGCCAGAATTCACAGGCCAGCAACTCTCTGCCAGCAACTATACAGAGTTTATTGCTCCAAAGTTCAAGTAACCATAGTTCTAGTAATCATTTGAAAAAAGAATGACACTGGGTTGGGTGCAGTGCATACATTTCCAAAATATACAGATGCAGGGTGCTATACTTTAAGATGTGTCAAGGAGTTGTTTTGGAACACAGCAGTGTACATAGCTTTGGTATGACATGGTTGTACCCAATTTCTGAATACTGCAGTGATGAGGTTTTAGCATGTGGAAATTCTGCAGTGCAACAGGAACTCAGTTTCAGAATGTATCAGGGACATACAATTTTGGAATGAGTCATGAACAATTTCAGAATATGGGAGGACACTATTTTGGAAAAGAGAGACATGCAATTATGAAATGAGGTACACAGGAGAACTTTGTAGATAGGTTCTATTTTGGACCTAAAGTTTTATCCTGTTTAAAAATAAAATTTTAACTAACTGGCAAGGATATGCAATCCCAGAATATGAATGGAATGTGCAATCTTAGAATGTGCTAGGGAAATGCTATTTCAGAATGTGCCGGGGACTTGCAATTTCAGAATGGGGGGGTACATTATTTAAGAATAAGGGACAATCAATATCAGAATTGTCCAGAATTTGAAATTGCAGAATGAATTTTGGAAGTGACATTCAGTATTAAAGTGTGTTAGGGATGTGGAATTTCAGAAAACAGCGGGAATGCACCATTTTAGAATATGGTGGGGGACATGCAATCTCAGAATGTGGCAGGGATGCACAGTCTCAGAATGTGACATGGACACACATCTAGGAATGTGGTGGTGTGGACAGTCTCACAATATAGTAGGGATGCACACAGTCAAAATATAACTGAACAGACAATTTTGTTCTGAAATTTATGGTACTTGCCACAGTTCAAAATTGTGCACAACCACCACATATCAAAATTGTGTATCACTGCCAGATTTCATCATTGCAAGCCCCTGCTATGTTCTGACATTGCACATCCCTGCTATGTTCTGCTATGATGCATTCCCATCATATTCTGAAACTGAGTTTCCTAGCCAGATCCCAACAGTGTTCATCCCCACTACATTTCAAAATTGTGTATCCTGCATTCTGAAATTGTGTGCCCCCTCAACATTCTGAAAGTGTGTGTCCCAGTCACATTCTAGCACAGTTCATCCCTGCCACATTTTGAAATTTTGGTTTGCTGCACTATTCCAGAATTGCATGTCCCTGCAACATTCTGAAATTGAATCAAATCATAAATTGCACTTACCCTTAGCCTGGTACATCAAAAGGAAGCCAGTATCCATAGAAACATTTCAACATGAAACAGTTTGGTGTACCCAAAGAGAACTTTAACATAAAAATAAAGCACTCACAACATAAAGAATGTGTCCCTACTGCTTATTTTTTTCTGTAAGTGGTTTCCATTGCAGTGCTGACAGCAAAAAGACTTCAAAATCAACACCCCAGTACTTTGACCATAACCAATGTCTTCATTAAGGGGTGGTGTTAGTTATTAACTGCTTAATCTGGTTCAAAGTCAGTTGGCATTCATCTGTATCCCCCTTCCCCAGGTCGTGCCTGAAAATAGGCAGGAATTGTCTAGTGCACTTACCCGGTCAACAAAAATGAAATAAAAATAAATAAATAAATAAAATAAAAAATAAAATAAATAAAGAATCACATTATTATACAATTTTCCCACCAGTGCTAGTAATCAATTTAACATTAAGTCAACTAATATTTTTAGCAAAAGACATTAATTACTAGAATAAAATTAACTCAGTACAGATTGTAAAAGCTTAAATTATCAATTTGTAAATGCACATTTTCTGCAATGTATTTCATCAGAAATGTTTCCACACTTTGATATCTCTTCCTCCAAATATTTATTTAAGACTATTTTATTATGGGAATTGGATGGGTTAGTGGGCTGGTAGTGAGGACGAGTAGTTCATCTCTAGGTTACTTGGTCAAATCCAGCACAGGTTATAGTGGATGATAAACTTTAATAAAAGTTGAATTTCATTAGTTTTTGTGAAATCATGACAACATTTGAAAAAGTGATTATACAGTATCACAAATTGAAAACTCTTTGAAAATGTAACATCTGTCCATTATTACAGCTTGTCTCTCACTGAAAATAAAGCTCTGCAGGAATTAAAACAAAATCAAAAAATTGTCATAAGAACTACGGGCAAGGTAGGCAATATAGCGATAATGGAAAAAACAAAATATAGAGAAAATTTACTACAAATGGCACAGCATTAAATGAACTAGTTGGTGTTTCACTTGAGTCAAATATCCACATTTAAGTTAGAGTTGTTTGATCTAGTAGATGTTGCAATACAAGGAGGAGACATTTATGAAGGGACAGCAGTGTTTCTTAATGTTGACTATCTACAATTCATAAAAAGATAGATAATCAACCGGAAGACTGATTACCTCAGGAATAGGTTCTATTGTAAATGTTTCAGAATATGCAGACTAATATCTACAACCATTAGAAAAGAGCTAGACACATACCTTAGCGAGGCAACAGATACAGTAGGAAAACTAAAAAACCTAAGATGGAAATACAGTAGACAACAAATGGGTAACCATATACATAATGCCCTTGCATACCTGCAGAGATCATCAACAAGGACTTGAAGCAGTGTCAATACTTTCAGAAGAAAAATGGAATGATAGATTTATGCCTGTCAGGTTTGTTATGGAACTTAAGTGTTTGAGTTCATTCTATACCTATTTTCTACATTTTCAGAATGTAGTATGACAGAAACGCAATTAAAGAATTTTAGGAAATTCCGTAATATTTTGTAAAATGTCATAGAATTTCACAGAATTTCATGAACATTCTGCAAAACTGGAATTTTCTAATTTTGCCAAACTCTACTTGTAACTTTTAAATAAAGTAATTGAGCAATCTATTTTTGCCATGAGCCTTATTAAGAAAATGCTGATACTAAATTATAGATGTTATGTAGTTAAAAACTATTTTCATAATAAATATATAATGCACAAAGCAAGATGAACAGCAACCAGAAATACAACAATACTGGAAAATAAATGGAATTGTACAGTATAGCATTGAGTATGAAAAAATAAGAAATAGTTGTCTGATAAGAGGGACTAATAAAACTGTAATATAATCAAAGAAGAACATGAGTTGATGGGCCCTGCTGATCAACCTGGATCACATGTATATCACTAATATTACTATTAAAAACACACTAACAGGAGAAAAAGAAACAAGAGAGAAGATACACAATAACCCCTAGTAAAACATTCTGAAATACTAAACTAGAGGGTAAAAGGCACCTTTAAACATACATGGAAAGGGAAGGATAATTACACGCTGTGAATGCTGTATAATTGTTGATGAACAGAATGCAACAGGCAGAAAGCACAGCAGCTGAGACTTTTAGCTAAAAGCTAGAACCTGGAGCACATAGGATATGGTGTAATGACAAGGAAGCAAAAAAACAAAACAAAAAACAACTAAGTAGTTAAATGCCCTGGCCAGTTATGCGTACAAGGTAAGGACCCCATATATGGTCAAAAGTGACAGGATTTTCCAGCACAACATGAATAAGCTGTTTGTTATGAGCAAATATAGTGAAAGATAGTCTCCAGGCATCAACAGATGGGACAGTTGTGGAGCACCACCACTGAAGAAGCAATCACTTAGCCTCAGTTGCCACCAAGGCAAGCCATATCTGCTCAGTTATGGTAAGGTGTGAAGCAGCAGAGGGCAATACTAAGATGTACATGCATGGAGAGAAAGGCACATAGGATTTAAGAATAGCTTGGCAAAAGTCATATAACCCTTGCCATAAGGGGAGGATTCTGTGGCTTGACTATAAAATGTGGAGTAAGGAGCCATCTGCTGTATCATACCTTCAGCACTTCTTGGGTTGAGTGAGTCCCAGCTCATGAAGCATAACTGTTGTACTGTACCAATACTGAAGCACTTTATTCTGGAGGAGATGACTCCATGCATCTCTGTGTGCTAAATGCACTATTGACCAAGCCTAGGACCAGTCCTCAGAGAAGATACAGTAGATATAGTCAAGTCATGCTCCCAATGTCATCTGGTGTGCTGGGTTTCATTAGGCATGGTATCTCTGAGTACCGGGCAGATAAGCCTAGTTGTGAATCTTCAGGAATGATGCCAGGAGAAAATAGGGGACTCCTCTTCAGGGTGGGCAGTTCTGGGGGAGGATCAGAGCAACTGTTGCAGCAGGCTTTGCAGCTGGAGGTACCTCCAAACATCCTGCTTGGGAATATCCACCCACTGGGGAGGGAAATCAAAAGCCTAAAGTGGTGTGAAATAGGGGAGCAGGAGATTCTTCACCTGCAATTTTCCCCATGCCTTAGACAAGATTCCCATTGAAAGAAGTGGCAACCAATCAGGAGAAGGGGATTATGCTTGGGGCATCAGGTCCATGGGGCAGAGATCCACTTGAAGGTGCTTGCATAGAGCCTTCCCGGCTGAGCAGGATGCTACAATATTAGGATTTTGAGTGAATCTCTTAGATAACTTGGAATATGAGAGGGACCCAATAGATATACCAGGGAAAAGGAGGGACTCCATGTGGAGACACACTGGGGAATGCTCGGCATCATCTACAAACCAATGCAAGTTTTTCACCCCCAGAAAAACTAAGCAGTAGCCCTTAATTCAAGGGAGGCCCCACCCACCAGACCAATGGAACCATAATTTGGAGTGACTATATCTAGACAATCAACCCTCCCAGAGAAAAGACACAATCAGCATATCGATTTTGGAAATCATAAATCAGGTATAGCAATAGGGAGATGACCTAGGACATACAGCAGCTTAGCAGCCGTTACCATCCAAATGACCTCTATCTTACCCACTAGGGAGAGGTTCAAGGCCCTTCAGATATCACAATCTACCCACAAGGATTGAAGCAAAGGGCCTAAGCTGGCCTTAGGAGTTGAAGAGATATCCGGCGTTATATGACTATCCAGATATTTGACCCCTGTAGGAGACCAGCAATGGCCGGCTGCTGTAAAGGGAAGTGGAGGGCAGGTAGGGGTGAAGGGGAGAATTTACATTTTGCAAGTGTTAATATGAGGACCAGACAGCCAAAAAAGGATTGCAACATGTGCATGAGGACTGAAACTGAAACACCAGGAGAGGAAAGAAGCAGCAAAACATTATCTGCATAAAGTAATGTAGAGAACTCTTGGGTATTTATCCTGATGCCAGCAATGTCAGAATGGAATCTAAACGATACAGCCAGAGGCTTGATAGCCAACAAGAACAGCATTGGTGAGATGAGGCATCCTTGGCATGTGCCCCTTTGCAGGGGGAAGGGGTGGACTCTAGTGACTAGATTGGCATATAGTACATGTATCCACATCTGAAAGTTCAACCCACACCCAAAATAAGAAAGTACCTGGAGGAGATAGAGCCAAAGAACAGAGTCAAAGGCCTTATCAAAATTAATAGCTACTGCTACTACTGGGATATGAGTTGTCTGGGCAAAGGACATGGCAGTGAGAAGGGAATGTACATAGTCCAAACCTGATCCCCCCGTCATAAAGCTGACCTGAGCTGGATGAATGAGCTGAGAGATTACCAGTTCCAGGGAGGATACCAGCATCTTCACCAGAACCTTGCAGTGTGCAATAATTAGGGAAATGGGTTGGTAGTTAGTGCACACCTGCAAATTTTTAACTTCTTGGGTATGACAGTAATGATGGCTCCTTGCAATGAGGGAGGAGTATGCCTGTATTATGTGCATGAAAGAACATATCCATCATCGTGGGGGCAACCAGGTCAGGGATGAGCTGATACAGATCAACAGGGATGTCATCATCACCAGGTGCTTAATGGCCTTGACCACTTCAGCAACCATGACTGGCTGGTACAAGGAACACTGGTCTGTATCTTGAAGATGGGGGGAGGTGGATGGCTAAAAGGAAGGAGGCTATGTGTTGCTCACCAGGTTACCCAGTAGCACTATACAGGTCCTGGTAAAACTGCAGCTTTACATTGTTTTTGGCTTTGTGAGTACAGTGAAATAAGTCTTTATTATACTTTGTTATCCTTAAGAAACATAATGTATCTGCTAGCCTGGTGGACTAGAAGATGGTAGAAGAGCAGTTTTCCTGCTTGTTCGCTACCCTCCCAGAACCGATGTTTAAGGCAAAAGCCAGTTAATTCTGTCAGGACAGCAGGGTGTTTAACGAGTACTTGAGGCGGGTTATGTAAACTAAATTCTTAGATGAGGTATTGGAGCCATTCTTGAAGGCAGATTCGTTACGGTGTAACTCCTGCTGTAACTCCTTGTCCTCCTTCTGCCTCATTTCCTCAGATGAGCAGCTTAGCTGATAATGGCCCCTTGAAAGTATGCTTTATAAGCTTCCCAGAGTGATGCTGGGGAGACATCAGGAGACCCATTAGCTGCAAAGAAAGCTGTTGTTTCTTTAGCCACATGCTGCTTGAGGAGATGATCAATGAGGTGCAGGAGGTCAGTACACCAAATGGAAGATAAATGACATCAGGCTCTAGTTGCTGTGATAGGGACACCATGGCATGGTCAGAAAGGGCTATATTGCTAATGGAAGCTGCAGTCAGAGCCAGAATGATGTGCTGCAATACCAGTTAGTAGTCAATGTGGCTATATATCTTGCATATACAAGGCAAGAAGGAGTAATCTCTGGCTGTTGGGTTTACAGGCACCAGCCATCAGCATGGGAGTGCTCTTGCATTAAGAGCTTGAGTGCTTTAAAGGAGGGACTGGGAAACTCTATAACTGAGGATCTTCTGTGCAAAACCACATCCAAAGGAAGATAAAAGTCCCCCCCAGCAGAACAGGAAACTTCTGTGGATTAAAATCCAAGTGTTGAACCTGCTAGTGAAAGAAGCCAGGGTCAGAATTATTAGGGCCATAAATTGCCCCCAGGAGAAACAGCATGGTCAGTGTTTTTACATGCACCAATATCCATCTGCCCTGGAGATATGACTTATGGTAAAGAATGCTCAATGGGAGACATTTGTGCAATAGAACTGAAACCCCTTTGTTCCTTCTGGAATAGGAGGAACACAGCTCAGATCTCCCCAATTCCAGTTTTAACTTCATGGCCTCGTCCCGAGTAAGGTGGATTTCCAGAAGGATGGCAACTGCTACTTTCTGCTTTCTAAGCTGGTTAAGTACTGCTTTTCTCTTAGCAGAGTGATGGAGTCCCTTAACATTTCATGAGATACATTTAAACTCTAAAGAGGCCATTATTACTTGGTAATAGTAACATAGTAATGAGTTGCAGAAAGGGGAAAAAATGTGTTATGTCTGCACAGCCCCCGAGGTGCTGACTTCTGTCCAACGTGGTATCATAGAAAATTACAGCAAAACTAGCAATTGCACTTTTATCGCATGCAAGAAAGTATAACAATCCTAAAATATCTAACGAACTTAGATAAACAAAAAACTTGAAACATCCTCTGAAGCTACATTTAGCCAATGGTTAAAAACTGACTCCAACAGCCCCCCCCCAAGACAACATTGCAGCTAACCACCCCATGCCACAAAGCAAGGCACAAAGGCACTCCAAGTGGCTACAGGATGAAAGCCTGGGGCGAGCAAGAAAAAACATTGGAACATCTTCCCTCCTACCTCCCACTAAAAGTCCATGCATTCCTCTGAGGCAAAATCCACTAAATCCCAGAGTCATACAACTGCTCACCCAATAGCCCCATACCATAACCAACACCAAGCCAGTGTACTCACAAATTCCAATATTAGTGTCACCTCTCCCCCATCAGCAGAACCAAGCAACAAGAAACAAGGGTAGAACTCATTGACATTCACCCCAGTTGAATGGGGCCATCCTCCAGTGTCCCAGTGATAAAAATAGCAGGACTCGAAGAGTGGAACTGAGGACATCCAATGATAGCCCAATAATGGAGAAAGACAACATGGATGAAGGAAGTGTGGCTCCTTGGTGCAGGGCGAGATAGGAAGAAAGAGGTTAATAACATTTTCTACTTCCACCTAACCCCCCTTCCCCCAATATCTGTACAAAGCATGCAGGCTTCAAAACAGGGGTAAAGATCAATGGATGGGAATCTATGAGGGACCAGACCAGGGGACTAGGATGCCATTCATGAGGGGAGGGGCAGACCATACGTAAACAAGCACGTGCTGAGGTCTGCCTATTTTGCACGTTTAGTCCCTGTCAAGGAGAAAAAACAAAACAGTGGCCACAGGGCACATCGTACCTCCACAACAGATAGTGTAGGGACTACTGAGATGCCCCACAAAGTCCCATAGCCCAAATGTCCTGTCTACGTACCATAGATCCCAGCAGACAAGGGGGGGAGGAGGGAATAGGATACACAAGCACATACAATATAACCATCATGCAATCAGACCCTGCAAAGGAGGTACATTAGACCCCACAGGAAACCCAAGGAGCCAGCCATGTGTGCCTGGCCCTAAGGCCATGTGATGGCTGTGACAGTCAGCCACATCCCAGCGATGAACCAGGGGAACTTAGGGGCCAGGTGAATATGTTGCTTGCAGCAGTTGTTGTTTAGGCTCCGTTGTTATCACAACGAAGGAAGGAAAGAAGTACAGGGTTTTCAAAGGATACCATGGACTGATTTTCAAGCTACAATACCTATCTGGCAGTTCACAACAGGTGAAGACTAGTAATGTCCTCTCCGATAAGCAAGCTGTTCGCTCAGGTGTTCCCCAAGGATCCATTCTGGGTCCTCTCCTGTTCAGCATTTTCCTAGACAAACTTTCTAGTTCCTGCCAAGATCAAATCCTTCTCTATGCAGATGATACTGTTATCTACACCAATAAGCCAGCTCCTATACTACTTTAGAACCAGTTACAGTGTAGCTTCTCAAATACAGAGGCCTGGTTTAGTAGACACAAGCTTATCCTTAACTATAAAAAAGACCAAAGTAATGCTTTTTCATGGTACTCATAGTAAGCATAAAGCTTATCAACTACTGTAACAGTCAGGATCAACTTGAATGCTGCCTTGGAACAGGTTCAGCAGTTCAAGTACCTTTGAGTGTCCCTAGATAGCACACTATCCTATACACACCATATTGACAATATTGCTAAAACAGTCAACGTTTATATCAGTCTGCTCTATAGGCATAAGAAAAGTCTGACTCATGAAGCCCTCAATCTGGCAATCCAAAGCTCTGTTGTCTCTGCCATGACTACGGACTTATAATTTATGGGTCTACCACCAACAAAGCCCTCTGCTGTATCTCTATGGCAACAAACAAGGCTTGTAGACTACTCACTGTTAAAGCACGCCTTTCGCATACCTGCGACATTTATGCACAAGCAAACTGGCTTCAATTAAAAGGTAGGTTCACTTACCAAACCTGCCTTTATGCAAAGGAAGTAAACCTTGGCCTTATGCCCCCAAGGGTTCAAAGGATCCTCACTCCTTATTGCAATACCCATTGGACAAGAGGCTCTGAAAACCAAACCTTCCTGGTCCCCCATTGCCACATGTCACAAGGGCAGCAATCATTTGCCACCAGTGCCTCTCTATAGTTTAACACACTTCATAGAGATATCTCTACCACTGTCATGCTTGGCGCTTTTAAACAAAAACTTCGTCAACATCTTGTATCAACTGCCACCTGTGACTGCTTCTGCTAAAGCAGTTGTCTAGCCCCTCTGTCCCCCTCATCACTAGCCTCTGCACTTATAACCTACCATGTGCCCTAGCCCTTACCTTCCTTTTCTATTGTCACAACTTGCTTACATCCATTCCCCCTCCTATTCCCTACCTCATAGTCCCCCTTCCCTCCTCCTATGCTTTCTCTCTCACATACTCCTACTCTAGTTCACCACACCTAATTCCTACCCACATCTCACTTTCACCTTCCCTCTCAGTGTTCCCCCCACCAGCCACTGCACTTATTAATCTATCCTGTGCTATAGCCCTTACCTACCTTTTCAATTATCACAACTTGCTTACATCCATCCCTCCATTCTATCCCCACCTCATATCCCCCTCCCCTCCTCCTGTGTTCCCTCTTTTGCACTCCTACACTTGTTTCACCCCCACAATTTGCCCCACAATCCCATTCATCCTCCCTCTCGGGCATCCCTATTTCACTCTACTGTGTCTGCTCAAACCTAATCTCCATTTCTCTATTTGACTTTGACAAGGCCCGTTGGGTTGATTATTTCTCCTTTTACTGTTATTCGAATTGAATGTTTAACTGATGCATGTTTATATGTATATTTGACCTTTTGCCTTTTATACTTTGTACAATGCCTTCCAGATTGCTATTTTTATTCTTGTTTGCTCCACCAGTTTTACTTTGTCATTTTGTCCACTTTTGTATCATGTCTGTACTGTTATTCTAACTTGGAACCTATGTAAAGAGCTCTCAGCTCAAAGGTGTTTAATTCGAGATCCAAATAAATAAATAAATTTTAAAGGAAAAAAAAACTCCACACACATGAAACCCCATATAGCTGCCTCAGTCAACCATCCAAATGTGGTGGGGTGGGTGATGACAACCAACACTGTCCAACAAGACATGGCAGTAGAGGGGAAACAGGAGCATAGCCAGCTAACCAGTGAGCAAAAACAGAAAGGGAGGAGCCGTTATCTGCCCAAGCACCCCGCCCAGTACAGCAGCCCATCAGTTAACCCCTGGTCTGTGCCAGATGACAAAGCAATGAGTAGTGCTGGTGGGGGGGGGGGAGCACAGCTGCAGAGCACAGCATTCTGACTGCACATTTGCAAGAGATGCACAAACGTGCAAGAGGTAAGGAAACGTGCGTGCAGTTTGTACAGCAGCTGAGGCAGGAGAGGGGAACAAGGGAGGAGGTCTACCTTGATCTACCATAAAATGGTGGGGTACTAAATAAAATGGCTGACCTCTGTGCTCCGAGTGATGGCCCAATTAACAACATAGGAGACCCCCTCCTCCCACAATAATAGCACACAAAAGGTGGAAAAAGTGGGAAACATGCCTAAGGGAGGTTAGACATGGCTGACAACAGTAGCTGTAACTGACAGCTACCATGGGAGCTGCACTTGCACTGCAGAAAAGCGCTAACAGATCAAATCATGACCCAGAACCCATAGGGATTGAGCAGGAAGTTATGGCACTCAGCAAATCCCCCCCTCCAAGCCTAAAACCCCTCCAATATACCACAACCATATCACAACCCACTCCAATAACTCCTCAAACAAACCCATATTCAGCATGCACATGCAGACAAAAGGTTGAAAAGAAAAAGGACCTGCAGAGCATAAACAGTCGCAATATGACCAGTTGATGCACATGAGAACTTCAGTTTGATGGAGTTAAGCAAGACATCGAGAGTTCCCCTGCACAAAGAAAGGCTCAGCCCTCACGGTCCTGATGTTGGGTGGCTGTAGGTGTCTTCCTTGCCTCCGGTGCCAGCTAGTTGTCTGAGCCTCATGAGGACCAGGGAGCTGCTGATAATACTGTTGCCAATGACACTGCTGGCAGTTCCTGAGGAGGAGAAAAGGCCATGGCTGGTGAAAGAAGAGGGAAGTGCACCAGTCTGCTTCGTGATGCATGACAGAAAACTGTCAACCTCTCAGTGGTAGAAAGTAGAGGGGAGTCCTCCAAGGAGTGGAACAATCCACTGGTGTGGCTTCAGCTCCGGGGATGACCGGCACTAGGCTTGCTCTGATTCTTCTTCTTCTTGTGACTCCGACCTCTGATAATGGTCCGCCAACCCTCATCTGCCTGTAGGATGCAATCCAGGAAGCTGCAGGATACTGTTCCAATGCTGCTGGTGGCAGGGCACATTCCATGGTAGTGGAATGGTCAAGAGGCATAGATGAGCTATGCAGGGCCGGTGACTGCTGGCTGCAGGTGGACCGACACTGGTGGACATACTGCTCTACCACTTCAGGTGATTAAAAGTCCCAATGGACACCGTTTTCAGAGATCCTGAGTATGGCGGGGTACTATATATAGCACCTTAGGCATACAGAATCCATCAGAAATCAGTGTAGGCCCTCCACCACCTGGGAAGCTCCAGAGAGAAGTATTGAAAAATTTGAATACCGTACCCCTGTCAAGTTAATGGACCCTGCTCCCTAGGCAGAGTCATAATCTGCTCCTTGTCAGTATAGCACATTAAGTGGGCCAGTATGGATCATGGCCATTCACCCTCCCAGGATTGAGGAGCCAAGGATCTGTGTGCTCTGTCCAGCTTGTAGACTGCAGGCCTCTATGAGTGTATTAGAACCCACTGTAAAAAGTAATGCAGTCTTTCCTCTTGATCCCCTCTGGGAAGCCATTATACCACAAGTTGCTGCAGCAGCTGCAATTCTCCCAGTCCCCTACATGCCCCCAGAGGGTCCAAATGAGTCGATCTTGTTCCTGAAGTTGGGCCCACAGTTCAACCATTCTGGACTCTTGCTGCTGTGTTCTGCCTTGAACTGAAGACATCCTCATGGACAGGATAGAGTCTTCAGAGGCGGTATGTGCACATGTTGAGCAGATTTCGGCCATTTATGTAAGTATTTTAGAAAGCATAATCTCAATTCTGGTGATACCATCACTGATAGGTGAGGTAGGAGCAGGAGTTGTCATCATGCTACTGATGAGGGACAGCCAAGACAGCAGGCCAGATGAAAAAACAGAGAACAGGTAGGAGCACAATGTAACGGTGATTTAGAGAACAAATGGCCAGATCAGGTAATACAGTGAGGCAAACAGTATGTTGGCTTGGTACAGCAGTTCAGCAGCGTTATCTACAGAGATGAAAGATATAACTTGAGGTAGGGGTGAGCTAACAGTCTAAGGACTGTCTTAGCTAGCATCCAGACCACGCTCCCTTAATTTATAGATGTTAGACATTTTGCCTGGACTACCTCATTAAAGCCTGTATGGTCTTCATGTCCATTGTTGTCTGTATTAGGCTGGGGACAAAAGGAACACCTAACGTTACTATTCCTGAATTTACCACCCCTAAGCATTAGAGCATGACCCTGTGTCCTGCTGTGGAACACCAGTCCAAGCAGCTCTGAATGTGAATCATGTGGATACTCTTTAATATGAAAATAACTGATAGCATATCCCCTCTTAGCCTCATTTATTCCAGGGTGAACATGTTAAATACTTCAAACCCTTCTCATTTTTTATCCCCATAAAGCTAATCTTACACTGTATTCTACCCTCTTGACTGCCTCAGTGTTTTTTGTATTAAGGAGACAAAAACTGCGCACAGTACACCAGATGGGTCCTGACTATGGTCTTGCAAAGTGGCATGATTAATTACCCTGCTCAGCTGACCAGCCTCCTTTTGAGGCATTCCAGCACTCTGTTGGACCTCTGGACAGCAGTCATTCATAAGGACATATGAAAGACCAAAAGAAGGAGGTCCAAAGGTCTATCGAGTCTGCTCAATGTGGAACTCGTGTGTATGTTACATGTTGCTCTGCCCTCCCGCCCTAGCCTTCCACTTGAATATATCCCTCCTGCTTATAACCCCCCCCCAACTGTATTGTGATTTACTGCCCCTTCTGGCAGTGCAATGCATCCTGTCACAAACTTTCCAATGAAGAGATGCCTTTCAGCCTCCTTCTTGTATCCACCCTCATACAAATTTATAGTTGTGCCCTCTAGTGTTTCTAGTCTTACTTTTCGCAAAAAAAGGTTCCCTATTTTGATCTAGCTAAAACCTTTAAGGTACAGTATTTGAAGTGTTCAGTCATGTCCCCTCTCTCTTACTGTCTTCTCTCCTTCAGTGAATACAGTACATGTTGAGGTTCACCAACCTCTTTTCATGCAGTAAATCCTTTGCCCCTGAGTCATCTTGGTAGTCCTCTTCTGTACTGCCTCCATCTAGTATACATCTTTATTAAGGTAGGGGCTCCAGTGCTGCACACACTGGTCAAGATGTGGATGCACCATGGACCTGTACAGGACCAGAATGACCTCTGTCCTCCTGCTGGAGCACTACTTGATATGCAACTCAATATCCTGTTCACCTTTCCCACTGTCTTTTCAAATGGCATTGACAGTTTCAGAGTGATTGTAATTACAATCCCCGGGTCTTTTCCCCTCCTCTGAGATTTTGATCCTCACCCCCCCCCCCCAGACTGCACTCAGCCCTGGAGGTCTTTCTCCCGATGTGTATTACCATGCATTTTTGTAGCACTGAGTCACAATTGCCAGTTTCCAGACCACATTTCCCACCTGGCTAGGTCCTCCCTTAAATCCCTTACACTCTCCTCAGTGTCCACCCTCAAACAGAGCATGGTATCAGCCATGAAAATATAAAATCTTGCCTTTGATGCTGTTCCCAATGTCACTGATGAACACAATAAACAGTCTTCTCTCATTCCAAAGTGTTCCTCACCACCAGCTTCTGTAATCTATCCCTAGCCAATTTGTCACCCACCTGGTTAGTTTCTACCCGCTCCCCCATATTTGTAAAATTTTTGATCAACCTCTGATGGGAGACTGAGTCAAAAGCTTTACTGAAGTCCAGGGATAGTATGTTTACTGCTTGACCCTTGCCCACTGCACTAGTGACCCAATTGAAGAAGCTGATCAGATTTATTTGGCATAGCCTACCTGTAATGAATTCATGCTGCCTGTTATGCTGGAGCCCGTCTGTCTCAAGGAACTCAACCAACCATTCCTTTAGTGTGATTTCCATCAGCTTGCCAACAATTGATGTCAAGTAAATGGTCTATAGTTCCCTGGTTCAATCCTAGGTCCACTCTTCTGCAGGGGTATCACATCAGCAGTCCTCCACTCAAATGAAAGCACTCCTTTGTCCAACAAGCAGTTGAACAGACCAGCCAGGAGCACTGCAAGGACTACTGTAGGCTCTCTCAGCGCCCTCAGGTGTATGCCATCCAGCCCTGGGGACTTGTCCACCTTGATGGCCTTCAGTCCTTTGAGGACTTTGTCCTCTGTTATTGTGTCCTCCCTCATCCCCACTTCCCCGTCCCTATTTTCCTCTGTAGTAGTGGTCTATCCTTCTCATTAGTGAAGACTGAGCAGAAGTTTTCAATCAGTACCCCCACCTACTGCCTTTTTTTCTCCACCCACTCCACCCCCATTCTCAGTTTCACTATATCTTCTTGTTCTTCTTTTCCAGATGTATCAGAAGAAAATCTTCCCATCCTCTTTGACCCCCTCAGCTATTCTTATTTCTGTCTCTGCATTGGCTTGCCTTACATTATACCACCCTGCAGGTTGATTTCAGTTGCCCTTTCTGTTCTGCCCTGTCCTCTTTCTTTGGGGTTTTCTTGTATTTCCTGTAAGAAGCAATTTTCTCACTCACTGCTCTGCCCTCCTCCTCCTCTGTAAATGGCAGTGGCTTCCTCCTCTTGCTCCTTTTATCCTTTTTCATTTTGCATGTTGCTTTGACAGCCTGGCTCCCCTCCCAAATTACAGTCCATCTGTTATATCCACACCCATGCATTCCCTGAGTTCCCTCAGTATTTTACTTAGCGTATTTCCCATGCATAGACTCCACCCTTTTGAAGCCAAGAACACAATTTTTTTGTGTTGAGCACTTCACGTTCCATGTCCACTTGAAATCACACAGACTGGTTGTTACTCCCTCCCGCTTAGTGACCCTGATGCTTTTTATGTGACTGCTATTCATCAGAACTAGGTCCAGAATGGCCAAATCCCTTGTTGGCGCCATCATCCTCTGTGTCAGAAAACCATTCTGGAATGCTTCTATGATCACAAGGCTCCTATTACTGTTGTCCCATGAGATACTCCAGTCCACATCGGTCATGTTAAAATTTCCCACTCTTACCACTTCCCCCGTCTATGTAGCCTTTATTATCTCATCCTCAAGCTCTCTGTCCATGATTTAATCCTGACTTGGTGGCCAGTACACTACCCCTGATATTATTTTCATCCGTACCCCTGACTGTAGCAGTACTGGTAGCATCTCTGTACCCTCCCTCATCTTACCTTGTGACCTTTATCCCATTACTAACATATATGTCCACACCCCCATCCCTACATTTTGTTCTGTCCTTCCTACAGAGGGTATCCAAGAAAAGACAGATCCCAGTTATGGTATGGGGCTAGTCAGATCTCAGTGACTGCCACCAGATCTGCTCAGTCCTCTGCCATCATATCTTGGAGGCCATTAATTTTATTCCCCACAATCCTGGCATTTGTGGGTATCACACTTCACATCCCCTGTTTCCCACCCCTCTCCCTTCCTGGTCCCATCACCTTCCTCTGACTCCTCTACTAGCTTCCCCCCCTTGTCTTTTTCCACCCTTCTCTCTTATTCCTCCCCCATTAGGTTCACTTTTCCCCTCAAGCCCTCCTCCTTTGCCCTCTTATTCCTCCCCACTGTGTTCACTTTTCCCCTCATGCCCGCCACCTTTCTTTTTTCTTACTGTCCTTCTATTTGGGGAGGCTTTCCTACCTCCTCTTGTTGTGAATCCTAGGTTTTGTGCTCCAAAGTAGTCCTCTTCAACTCAGTTTAAATTCAGACTATCCCTGATGTACTCTCTTAACTTGTCACATATTACCCTGGCTGTCTCCCAGCTGAGGTGTAGCCTATCTGATGATAACAGGGATCTCTCATCCTTGACACTTACCCAATCCCCCACACAACCAAAGTCTAACCCTTGAACCAGTCCCTTAGGCACCAAATGAACTCAATCTGGAATTTCCTAGCCAAGCTGTCCTTGGATATCGGTTTCACCTCCAAAAATGTCATTGACTTTGACCCTAATTTTTCTCCCAAGCTCCCTAAACCTATTCTATACCTCCCCTAATTCACTTCCTCACACCCTGCCAGATCATTTGTGCCAAGGTGGAGGCTTATATCAGGTTCTACGGGCAGACTAGGTGGGCCTAGTGGGCCTTATCTGCCGTCAACTACTATGTTACTATGTTATTAAGTTCTCCCCTTCCTGCACAAGTGTGCACACCATAGACATGATCCTCTTGGCTGTCATACCTAGAAGGCAAACAACACTTCTTCTATGTGCTCCCTCTCTACCCTGTGGCCATCTAACTCCCTTCACAACTTTTCATTTCATTTTTATTTTTCATACTTGTTAGCTAGATGAGCAGTACTGCCCATTTTTACTAGCAACAAGTTTAACAAAGTAAAAAATTGACATACAAAGAAAAAAATAATACATACACATTCTAAAAAACATAATAAAAAGCATGCTTAGTATATATCCTAAGTTGATTTACAAATACATTTGTTTGTGGTATCAAGCCATAATTTCAATCTTGTTGTGAGTCCCCTACCACCACAACTCTAAGGTTCATACTAAGGTATTTAGGAGCTAAGGAGGTGATAAGCCCTTTAGGTGCTCCTATCCATTCACCCATAATACTGAAAAATATTGTCATCCAAAATATGTCTATTTAACTGGAGTTTGAAACTTTTGTTTACTATTACTTATTATGACTTCTAAGGGCAACCCATTCCAGGGGGGCACCACCCTTTGTGTGAAAAAGACCTTCCTTTTATTTGTGTTAAAGTTTTTAGGTTGCAGCTGTAACGGGTGCCCCCTGGTATATTCTGAGCAATTTTTAAATTTAGGGTTTAATTCATTTAATAAATAGTTGTCCTGTGTGATGTGATAACACATCAAAAGGTCTCCCCTAATTCTCCTTGTCTCCAGGTACATAAGGTTCAGTTCCAGGAGTTTTTCCTCATATGAATTATACTTTTAAATCATAAATCATCTTTGTGGCCTGCCTCTGTACCCTTTCCAACATGTCCACACCACCCCTTGATATTGGCCCCCACACTGGGCGCCATAGTCCAGCTGTGGCCTCACATAAGCCTGCTAGTAACTCATAATTCTACATAACTCTGCTAGTTTCCCTTCATTTTTGTGCACCCCCTCTGGATACCCTTGTCTCTGTATCCTTCACCTTACCTACTCCAATTCATTCCTCCTGATCCACCATTCCCCATCATCACCTCCCTTACTTAGTCCCTGTTCCTGCTATTCCCCACATCTTATACTAATGCTCTTGCACTTAATTCCCCTTTCTGCCCTTGACCATCCTCCCTTAACTAGTTTGGGGTTTCTTCCTGCTGGCTTCTCCCTTTATGCAAGCCTTGAGCCTCCTCCTGATATCCCCCTGATCTTCTCCCCGCACCCATTTCCTGGTTCACTTTAGGTCTAACCTCATGGTCTTCCTGATGCCCCGCACTGCCTTTTCTCCTTGTGTCCCCATCCATGTCAACCTGGATACCTTCCTCCTGGGAGTCAAGTAACAGGTATCTATTTTCTACAGTAACTCCACCAGGGTGTTTATTTCCTGAAACTATGTCAAAACAGCTAAACATAAATAGAGTGGTCAAAAGGACCACAGGCAAAACTGCAAAAGGAACCATAGTGTTGACAAACAAGAGTGACAGCACTTACAGTGCTAGTAAAGCCATGAAGAAGCAGCATTGCAAACCATAGTCAGGGACACTGAATGTTAGTTCCCATTCTTACTAAAGGGGAATAAGTGGGAGGTGACAGGACACACTTGTAGGTTGTGGGAGGCACATTTACTCAGTGGGCATGGACAGAGTCTGGCTATGCAGACATATGTACACTAGAGATGTTGCAAAGTGAAGTTCTGTCAAAGTTACGAAATTTGATTTCACTAAATACTTTGCGAACTTCCCACTTCCCAACTTTGCCTTACTTCACCTGTCATTATTTTTCTATGTGGTGGCCTATGCTCCCCTCAATTCCCATAACTAAATATAATCAACTTCTGGGGTGTGTATGAAAATTGGGGGGGGATTTACTGGGACAGTGGCAAAAAGAAGAATGACTGAGATTCGAACCCCAGTCAGCTAGATGCACAAGCTTCACAGTGTGTGCCTCTCTGCTGTATGCCAGATTGTCAGCCAGCAAAGTAGCACACATTTGTGCACTTGTAGTAGTCAGCATCAGTGAAAACAGCTACTGGCATACTGCACTGTCATGACTGTGCTATTATTCACCTGTAGCTGTTTTTACTTACTCCGTTTTCTTTGCACGTTTTTTACTGTGCTCTTATTCACATGAGCTCTTGACCGGCTTCCCTGTTTCCTTCGCTGGCCAGCTTCTACCCACCTCCCATATCAACTGTTCTCCAGCCTGCCCCCTTTGCCCAGAGCACCATTAATGCATATTTGACAGCCCTGACCGGTATCTGACTATTACCTCCACACCACTCTTTGGTTCCTCTGTTCCATTTACAGCCCACCTATCCCTCCTCTCTGTTCCTCTTGTAGCTGGTTTAGCCCCCGTACACTCTGTCACTAGTGCTCCCCTACAAAGAATTTGCACTGCTTTCCTGTTTCACCCCTTGTCTGCTATGACCCTTAGGTTTTTCTTCTTCCTTGATAGCAGCAGGAGGAGCTTCACACATAGGTTGTAACTCTGTTTTTTCCTCCAAGCATAGCACTTTGAATTTAGCTACATTAATTCTGAAGCTCCAGGAGAGAGACCAATCAACCAGCTTGTTTTGGTCTTCCTGAAGTTTGCCCCATCCGAACAGGAGTACACTTCCTGGGCTGGCTTTGTGCAATCTGTGAACTCAGGCAACCTGCTAGAGACCCCAGATTCCAGCCTGTTAGTGAAGATATTGAAGAGTAGTAGCACCAGTACAGATCCCTGAGGGATGTTGCTGAGTATTCCTCTCCACACAAAGTAGTTTCCATCCACTAACACACATTACTTTTTACACCAAGCCAGTTAGCAATCCACCTTTTGTATGTCATATACATGCCACTATCATGTTCTACTCCCAGAAGCTTGTCAGGCAGCACAGAATTGAAGGCAATGCCAAAGTCCAGATAAACTATGCCAACAGTCATGCCTATGTCAACCTTCATGGTCACACCATCAAAAAAGATAATCATGTTGGCTCAGCATGACCTGCCTCTCTTACAACCATGATGAGAGGGGCAAGAACATTTACCTCTTGCAAGTGTTCCAGTATTCTGTCCTTGACAATGGCCACAAGCACTAATTTCATGCTGCCTGGTCTCTAGTTGCTCAGGTATGACCATTACAAAGACTTTTCAAGTGCAGAAAGTAAGTGTGCTTCATACACTGTGGATTAAATCTGGTTTAAATACTTTAGATATGGCTGTTTGTGCCTCTGTCTAATTATTTGATGCTCTTGAGTGCAAATTTTAGTATGCTGCTTCACTACAGGGTTGGCAGCTCCCTTCTGTGCCATCCATATCACTGAGTCAAAGTATTTTTTTCTTACAATTTACTTCAACATAGCCAACGTTGCTTCTGTACCTCACTTCACTGCTACAGCTCACCATGCCAACAGCAGCCAAGCTGGGCTCTGGACTCCCGCTCCAGTTGCCATCTTGAAGCCACTGGGGTCTGAAAGCCTGTTGTGTAATGGCACCGCCAGCCAGTTGGCCACCTCTGGACTGCAAGAACATTGGAGCAGTTGCTTCAATCAGTGCTATGTGCAGTAACTCAGGGCAGGACTTGACTCTATGAACAAAAAAGAAACTTGATTCAAAGCACGCAACACTGGTCCTATACCTCACTTCACCGCCACTACTCATCATGCCAGCAGTAGCCCAGTAGGAATCCAGACTCAAGCTCCAGTCTTGCAGTAATGGGGGTTGAAAGCCTGTTATGTAAGGGCTCCCCCAGCCATCTCATCAGCCTTGGACTACAAGAACTTTGAAGCAGTTGTTCCAGTCATCTCTGTATGAACTAAGTCAGAGTGGGACTTAACCGTAACAACAGAAGAAGAAAAAAGAAATTTGATTCAAAGCAGGTAATGCTGCTCCTATACTTCACTTCAAAGCTGCTGCTCAACACACCAATGGTAGTCTAGTGTGGCTGTGGACTCCAGGACCATTCCCCATCTTGCAGCCAAGAGGATTGTGAGCTTGTTGTGTAAGGGCTCCCTCAGACAGCTTGCCAGCCCATTACTAGAAGAATTTTGGAGCAGTTGCTCCAGTCAGCACAATGTGCACTAACTCAAGGTTGGACTTGACTCTACAAACAAAAGAAGAAATGCAAGCAGCTATGCTGCTGCAAGTCTAGTGTGGGTGCAGTCAACAGTAAACGTGTCAAAACCAAAAAAGCCAAGAGGCTACAGCACTCAGCCTCTGTGATTGTGGACAACAATGAAGATTAAGATTCCTCCAACATGCTGAAAAAATGCTTTATTTACATGGAGTACAAAAGCTTTTAAAATGTTAACAGCATGGAAAATCAGAGCCAGAAGCAACTGGTGCCAACCCCAACATTTCATGCCTACTCTTGGAGCTTCTCCAGGGGAATACAAAAAAAAAAAGAAACTTGCTTCAAACAGGTGATGCTGCTCCTGTACCTCATTTCACCACTGCTACTCATCATGCAAACAGTAGCCCAGTGGGGCTCTGGATGCCAGCTCAACTTGTCATATTGCAGTAATGGGGGTTGTAAGCTTGTTGTGTGCGGGCTCCTACTGTCAGCTTGCCAGCCCAGCAATACATGAACTTTGGAGTGATTATTTCAATCAGCTTTCTATATGCTAACTCAGGATGGGACTTGACTCTACCTAGCAGTCTTGCATGAGTGGCTGAAGTGTGAGTGGTGTAGCAGAAGTGGGAGTCCCTGAGGGGAATCACCAGAGGGAAGACACCATGACACCAAGGGATTCTGCCGAACTTCCACTCCACAAACTGTAAGTGTTCTGTGGACTATTGTTGCCTAGTACTTAAAATGTACAGCTGTTAGTTATTAGCATTTGGCTCCAGTTATGTACGTCTCTTCTGTTGTGTTCTATTGCCACCAGGGTTTAATCAGGAGGTCTCCAACAGGAGGGTAATCTGCCTCCTGCCAATGCTGTCCTAACAAAAAAGCTGAGGCCTATTGCACTGTGTGCTGCGACCTTCACCCACTCACTTAGATATCTGCATGCAGCCTGCATCTCCTTTAAGTTTTATTTAGGCTTTTTCCCTATCTGGAGAAGCCTGCATCCCCACAATTTGTCTTACTGCAGGCTTTCTCACTATGGATGAAACCTGCATCCTCCCATTGTTTTAATTTCAGTTTCCTCCTTCTGACTGAAGCTTTCACCCCCCCCCAAACTGTTTAATCTAGGGTTAACCCCATCTAATAAATACTCCACATCACCCATATTATTTCATTTAGGCTTCCTCCCCACATGAGTGAAGCTGTCTCCTCTCCAGTTATTTTGACTTACTCCCTATTGGTGTGAAGCATACTCTTCCACCCTTAATCGGTAAAGATCAGGGTTACAACTTCTTTTTGTTCCTTCATTGTGCTACTGCTAACTCTATCACCCCTCCCCCTCATATTTTCCTCACTTCTCTCCTCCCACTGCCTATCCTTGTCTTCCCCCTCCATCTCTCTTCCCCTTTTCCCATCATTCACCCTCCCTACTTTCTGCCTCCCTGACTGATACCACTCCCCATTGTATTGTCAGGAGGTCTAAACCTCACTTTCAGGTTCTTTGCAATAATGGGCATGCAAGGAATCACAGACACATTGCATAAGAGTAATGCAGCTTGTTTATTACTACCAAAGGAAAATCATAGTTGCCCTAAGCAGTTCTTACCATTAGGAACTGGGAGCCAATGCTAAGCGTTCCCTACACCTCGAGGAATCTCCGTGTTTCCTGGGGTCTCCGAAGTAGAAGACATAATGTCTTACATTATATACCTAAGATAATTACCATGGTTACTGTAAAACAGAAACATTTCTAGTTACAGAGAGGAACCCTATTGGCTAAATTAGAGGTTGCTCCTCAGTCCAAGATAACATTATGCAATTTTGTTATGGTTATCACTTTGTGGAAACAAAGAGGTACAGTTTGTACATAGCTATGTAGTAATACAAATCATCAGAAGATGGCAATGTCAACTCATATATCATAATCATTACAAGTACACAAGTGTCCTAACATCTGGTAAGCAAGAAATGCATGTGTATATTGGAAAGTAAAGTGAATAGCAATTATATGCATACATATCCTGACTTCTACTCTTATACGGTAGATGCCCTTTGCCTTATATGTTAGTATAACATATACCTAAATGCTAGCTGTCTGCGGTGTACCTCTGGGCATACCAATTAGGGTGCAGGAGCCTTGTGTAACATTTCCCCCTTGTTGCCTCACAAGGGGCCACACAAGTAAGAGTAAGGGAGTGGAGCGAGAGAGCAGGGGTCATTTACAGACCCAACACATGAGCCTTGTAAAGGAACTCCAGTTGCTCAAGGTGTTGGTGTAGTGTGCACCATTGGCAGCAGAGCATAATAATAAGAAGAAAAAATACAAAAAATGCTTGTATAATAACAAAACCTTTAAAGATAATTTCTAACCAAGTGTTAGTAAGTGCACTATTTAAATCACCATCATTAATAAGGGCATATACCGCTTCATCAGCTTTGGAGATATTATTGCTGATGTGTATGAGATGGGTGTCCTTCCTGTCTAAAAGTGATTTTAATGTCAAAGTTAAAGGGTCAATGTGTACATTAAAATAGGATAAGTACTCTGAAAGAGTAAGCAGATAATCTGGGTTAGCATTAATGATATCAGGGTCCATAATGGGGACAGGGGTAATAACTGTGTGCCCAATAATAGTAGTCTGGTGGGGGTGTAAAGCAGAAATTAGAATCATTAATAAAACATGTCTTTTTCCCATATGTGAATTGTTTAAAACTTGTTACCACACAAAATTCACCATCCGAATTATATTGCATTTTAACAGTAGGCAGTCTCCATTTTTGTGGTTGTACTGGGCAAGTATAAGTCTGTTTCGAAATCCATGTTGACAGGCGGTGAACCTCCTTCTGATAAGACTGGTACAAAGCGTCTGGAGCAGATGTTGAGTCCTGGTATTCTGTACCATTGGTGGTGATGTCATTGTCCATGGAAAAGGATCAATTGATACTGTCTGGGGAGTATCCACATACAGGTTTAATAACATCAAATATGTCACATCTACACAAATAAATATACTCTGTCTTCGCACAACAGTCCACGTGCGGAGTGACCCATGCATCCAGAAAAGGATGGAAAACCAATAGCAGAGGCAAGTTAAGGCATTTTCTGTAGATGTCATCATCAAGGTGCCCAATGGAGTGTACGGATGCTAGTTTATCAAATGTAGCTGTAGTAGGATCAAAATGTGGTAAAGAAACAGTAAAATACACAAACATAGTATCTTTAATTGAACATTTCTTGTAAGTAAAACAGGGACCAGTATTAGGGTGCCTGGTCATGAATCCTAAATTTCTAGCAGTAGAAACAGGAATAGTCAAAAACTATAACATACACATGGCAACACAGTTAGGGATTTGCGCTGAGGACAATACCATTTAGAAATGCGTCTATCATGTATGATATCAAGGATTCTTCCGGATTCTAGATCATGGTAGAGGTTGTTGATGGTTGTGATAATATATGATCTATAGGTGGAGCATAATATTTCACCGGCAATGTATTGCTTATCTGCTTCTTTATTGTTTTGTGCAATGAGGGCATTAATCTTATCTTTAGAATCTGTAAATGCCTTAGCAATGTAGTGCATATTGTATACAGTATTCATTCTTCCTGACTAAGACCATCCACACCATGCAATAATGGTATTGGCTACGAATCTGAAAAGCTGCTAAGCTATCAAGTAATAAAGTACTATAAAATAGTGATGTATTAGTATAGTAGTATGACACATACTAAATTCTTTCATATTCCAGTAAGTGAAGTTAAATAAAATAGGTATATGCATATATTGAAAGTTGCTAATCAGTGAACCAGGTAAAGCAGTGGCTGTGAGACCACTACGAGGACCAGGGGTTTGTTTTGGACATTCCAAAAGCTGTTTCTCAGTAGGGGGTAACACAGAAAAATACGTGGCAGCTGAGGCCATGTTGTGTACAGCACAAAATTTCCTGGCAGACTCTTTAGACAATGAATCTCAATATGATGGGTTAATTAAGGCAGTGATATTGTATAAACCAGCCTATCTAAGAGAGGTCTGGTGCAAGGACAAAGTACCATTTGGGGATACTTTTGCATTGGGACATCCATGGAAAGTTCCCTTGAAGAATTTGGCCATAGGAAGTATTTGTCCTTGAGACTTGATTTGCCACTCAATTTGTAGGGTAGATTTATCAGGAGCAACAACCAAGGCAGTGAAGTAGGCATCTAAACCTTCCTGGACAGTAATCAAAATGTCGGGAATATTGATGGAGACTCCCTCTGGGGTAGTTGCAGGTGGATCAAGGTGAGGAAGCAGGTGCTTTACAGTGCATTGGATGCAGGGGATAATTCCTGAGATGAGGAGAAAATGGAACAAGATAGCCATCTTGTAAGTGTATCTGAAAAGGAAAATCAAACATTAGCAAATTAGTACTATTCCACCCAATGGGGTGAGGAAAAAGAAACTATACTCCTTTATACAGTTTCAACTGGTTTGCATGTAACCATTTGATTTTGTCAGTCAGTTTGTTGTTTTGTATGAGTCTAACCTGATAGACTGCTGGACTGAGCTTGTTGACAATTAGGTAGGGTCCTTCCCACTTACTGGAGAAGGAATGTGTTGGAAGCATAAATCTGAACACCATTACCTGATCTTCAACTTGCCAATCCACTTCTTGTGCATGTTTGTCAAACTGAATTTTGGACTGTTGCTGGGCCTTGCCCATGCAGTTGGCAGCAGACAAATGAGTGTGTATGAGGTCTTTTCTGAGTTTTTCCACATTTAGGTCTACAGAGACATGGTCTTCAGTAGGGGTGTGCAGATCAAACAACAGGTGTTCAGGTAATCTCATATTTCTACCAGTCATCACCTCATAGGGTGTCAACTGGGTGGTGGATGAGGGTGTGCCTCTGATTGTCCTAAGGAGTAATGGCAGTAGGGAATCCCAATCTTTGGGATTGTCCTCAATGAATTTGGAAAGCATTTGCTTAATCCATCTGTTAGCCCTCTCTACTTGACCTGATGATTGTGGGTGATATGGTATGTGGAACTTCTGATGAACTCCAAGGAGTTCAAGGGCTTCTCTCATCAACTCACCTGTAAAACTGTTTCCTTTGTCTGAGTCTACCTTGAGAGGTAGGCCCCACCTGGAGAAAATTTGTTCCACCAGGATTTTGGCAGTGGTTTTCCCGGTGCATGTCTTACTGGGGAAAGCTTCAACCCAGTTTGAAAAGAGATCAGTTACCACAAGGGCATATTTGTTGTTTCTTCTGGTATTGGTTAGGGGACCAATAAAATCAATCTGTATGGCATGCCAATGGCCAGAATTCCATTGCGGTAATAGTTTGGCATTTCTTTTGGTAGGGATGGAGTTGTTTTGCACACAAACAAGGCAGTTGTCTATGTACTGTTTAACATCTTTGGTGACTCCAGGCCACCAGGCAGTGATCTTAAGCCTTTGGAGTGTGTTTTCCATGCCCTGGTGTCCACCAGTGGGGGTATCATGTACTTGGTGCAAAAATTTGGATCTGAGATGATGGGGAGCCACCCACAATTTGGTGGGGGTGTCATCTGTTTGGTACCAAATGAGCTTGTCATCTGGGGAGACGTGTAACTTACCTTCATGCCTTCAGTAGGGGTTATGGGTAGGTAAGATCTTCTCAGTACCTTTGTCCAGGAATCTGAACAGATCTTTGTGTTCAGAGCCAGCATGCTGAGTGTCTGACAAATCCAAGATGGAGAAGGGTTCAGATTTCTTCCTGGCAGCTGCTATGTGTATGGACGCTCTGGCCTCTGGATGGTTCATCATCCAGGTGTCCTCCCCTCGGGCCCTTTCCTTTGTGAGGGTGTCAGCAGTGTCATTGAAGGCATGATAGGATCATGTACAGAGTGGACCTTAACCTTATGTACATAGAGTTTGTGTGTAAATTTCTGTGACAGTGAATGGATGTATATTACCATTTCCTTGTGTTTCACCAGGGTGCCATCAGGAGAGATAAAGGAGTTCTTCTGCCAGAAAGGAAGGAATTCTGTAAGAGAGCAACAAACCCAGTTAGAGTCTCTGACAATGATGGCATCCTCGGTTCTATGCTGGATGAACTTGAGGGCACAGGTCACCGCTGCCACCTCCGCATACTGTGATGATGCCACACTGCAACATTTGGAAATCTTAACAGTGTTAACAAAAGGGCTAATTACTAATATGCCCATTCCTGATATTTGTTCTCCCTGATAATAGGAAGCTGATCCATCTGTGAAGACATGGCACAATGAGATGTTCTCAAGTAGTTATGGTGTAGCAGAAAGGAAAGGACCTGGATCTGGTAGATCCAGTGGCTGCAGTGTACAGTCATGGGGTTCTCCTTAAAAAAGGAGACCATGCTCCAGCATGGATGACATTTTGGTTGGGTGGACCTTGATGTCTCTGTCCTGGAGAAGGAGAGGCCAATGTGTCAGTCTGTTATTAGAGACTGACTCATCCTTCACTCTGTTTGATAGCAAAAAGGTTGTTGTGGTGAGGTTTGTATTACCCAATGATATATAGAAAGTGTTTGACAGCCCATTAGGTGGCCTGAAGGTTCCTTTCACAAAGGCTGTACTTCTGTTCCACCGGGGTCAAAAGCTGTGATGCATATGCAGTGGGCCTCAGGGTGCCATGCACTTTCTGGTCCAGCACTGCAGACATAGCAATGTCAGAGGTGGCGGATTCCAGATGGAATGGCAAGGATGGATTGGGGTTCACCAAAGCTGGAGCTGAGGCCAAGGCCTGCTTCAGCGACATCACAGCTTGGATGTGAATGAGGCCCCAATCCAGGGGATCTCCTTTTTCAGTAGTTCATACAGAGGGGTAGTCTTCTGAGCAAAATCACAAATAAAATTTCTAGAATAATTTACCATACCTAGAAACCTTCTTAAGGTGGCCACGCTGGTGGGCAGTGTCAGATCTTGCAATCCCTGTATTTTATTCCAGGTAGGGTTTCAGCCTTGATCTGTTATTCTCAGGCCCAGAAAGAGTACCTCTTTCTGACAGAGCTGTGTTTTTGCTGAGTTACATTTGAGGCCTGCCCTCTGGATGAGGGTCCACAGTTCATCTAAGAGATCCAGATGTTGTTCCTGTGTGGTGGTGGCCAACAACAGGTTGTCCACATACTGCAAGAGTCACTGGGGAGTAGAGAAACCATCTAGGGTGTCCATGATGTGCAGATGGAACAGGGAGGGGCTGTTATGGAACCCCTGTGGTAAGCAGGACCACATGTACTGCCTGCCCTTGAAGGTGAAGGCAAACTTATATTGACTTTTGGGGGCCAATGTCAGTAACCAGAACCATTGAAGATGTCCAGGGCACTAAACCATTGTTGGTCAGGGGTCAGTAGTCGCAGCACATCTAGTACTGATGCTATGGTTGGAGCGCAACTGGGGGTGACCTGGTTTAGTCTCCAGTAGTCAATAGTAAGTCTTCAGGTACCTGTGGGTTTTCACAGGCCACAATGAGGAAATTGCAGTGAAAACACATGTCCTGATTACACCTTGCTTGAGGAGTAATTTAATTGTTTGCCTATGAGATGGCAAGGCCTCAGGTGAGAAGAGGTATTGCTGTTGCCTCTCATGCGCTGGGCCTGTCACTTCAATGACAGTGTGCATCCTGCCACAATCATGCTTGTTAGTGGTAAATGCCTCCAGATGTCTTTGTAGGACGGGATGAAGCTTTGGAAAAAGCTCATGGTTCTTAAACAAATCTATGATGTCATACTCTTTGTTGTTTGCAGAAATTGTTGCAATCACATGTGCGTCAAAGGATCATGATGGTGTGATATTGTCCCTGAATTTGTATCAGTAGCATATTGGCTAGGTCCACCACACATCCATGTGGTGCCAAAAAGTAAATTCCGATTATACTAGAGTGATCATGAAATACCATCAGCTGAAAGGTATGATATGCCTTCAGGTGTCCCAGTGTCACAGGTAGTGGTAGGGAACGGTATGCAGGTAACCTTGTTCCGCCTACCCCAGACATATTGGTCCTCCATCTGGTAGACCAAGGTGATGTGTCTGGGATGTCATCTTGAAATACAGACACAGCTGTACCTGTATCCAGTAGTACTGTCAGTAGGCATCCCCCAACCTTGGCTTCTGTGCAGGTCTTTTTGTTTGTATCCAAGACCAGCTTGTTTACAATATGGACTGGGGACTGTAATTGTCAATCTGCACCAGTGGAAGCATGGGGAAGTTCATGAAAGAGGGCCTGGGCCTGGTTCCTGTTAACCATCTCACCATGCTGTACTGATGCTATATATGAGGCCACTTCCAGGTTCAGGCCTGTAAGGGCCTGAGAGCCTGGACTTCCCATAACTCCAAAGCCTGTGGAGGCCTGCTCTCCTGGTTGTATTGCAGTAAGGGTCCGTACTGGAACAGCGTCCACTATGGAGTACACTTTCCCAAGGAGGTCTCGGAGACTCTGGTTCTCAATGGCTATTTCCCTATATTACTAGGATTACTAGGAGATAAAGGACAAAAGGGAGCAGTCAATGCCCATAAGTATTGTCCCCCACATCATGCTGGCAATTTAAACCATAATACCATCATTATTATATAATCTATCTAGACACTGTTAGAATTGACCAAAATCTTCAATCTCTACTACTGTTCATGTGAGTCTATTCCAAGTCCTAGCACTCCTAACTGTGTAAAATTGATCTCTTTTTTTAGTGTTTACCCTAGGTATGGTTAGTTTTTTACCATGTGATCAAATATTTTCTTGAGATTTACTTAATTCAAAACCACAAAGGTCAAATAAATCAGGTGAATACATTATTTTATGGAGCAAAAGCAAGTCCCCTCTCTTCCTTCTAAGTTTCAGGGAATATAATCCAGTTTATTTTAACCTAGAGTCATAAGGTAGTCCCTTTAAATGATAAAGCAGTTTAGTCATTGTGCATTGTAACCCTTCTGTCATTGTGATATCCTTATAATAGTATGGTGACCAGAAAGGTGACCCAAAATCAAGCATGGGCCTGATATAGCTCTTATACAATGGTATAATACACTGTTCAGATCTACTAACAAAGGAACGTTTGGTCCTTTTAATGAGATCCCTTGCTTTAAAAGAAACCTGTATACAATGTTCAGTAGAAGTAAAAGAGGTAGATATTGTAACCACTTGGTCATGTTCTGATGATACTGCCCTTAAGATCTGGTCTCCCAATCTGTATTTATATTTTGGATTTTTATGTCCAAAATGCAGGACTACACATTTTTTAGTATTAAACTGCATTCCATTTCTGTTGGCCCATTCCATGATTTTGTTTAAATCATTGACTATAGATATATGTTTTTGAAAGGTGTCTACCTCCCCAGCTAGTTTTAAATTATCCACAAATTTAACAATTTTATTATTAATATTATGTTGGATGTCACAAATATAGATACCGAAGAGGTTCCTGGCCCAAAACTAACCCCTGTGGAACCCCACTAGTAACCTCTCTCATATCAGATAATGAACCGTTTAGTCTAATCATTTGCACATGATCTATTATACAATTTCTGATTCATCTGATCAGAATACTACTTAACTCAACATTATCAATTTATTTAACAAGCTTATATGTGGTACTACAGACCAGTCAGTCTTACCTCAGTACCTCAGGGCAAGATTATGGAGGCACTCCTTAAGGAAAGGATAGTGCAACACCTGGAATCCATAGGGGCACAGGATCCAAGACAGCATGGGTTTACAAAAGGAAGGTCCTGTCAAACTAATCTCATAGATTTCTTAGACTGGGTAACCAGAGTGGTGGACCAAGGGGGAGCAGTTGATGTCGCCTACCTTGACTTCAGCAAAGCTTTTGACACTGTTCCACATAGAAGATTGATAAATAAGCTGGGTAGGCTGGGGTGGGTCAGAAGTTGGTCAACTGGGTGGCAAACTGGTTGTGGGCAGAAAACAGAAGTGGTGGTAAATGGTATACAGTCAGAAGAGCACAAGTCACAAGTGGGGTACCTCAGGGATCAGTCCTGGGGCCAGTCCTCTTCCACATCTTCATTAGTGACCTTGCAGATGGACTAGAGGGTAAGGCTTGTCTGTTTGCAGATGACACCAAGATCTGCAACAGAGTAGATGATCCAGATGGGGTGTGCAGAAAGAAGAGATCTGGATAAACTAGCAAAATGGTCAGAAGAGTGGCAACTGGGATTTAATGCAAAGTTCAAGATCATGCACATAGGAGAAACCCTGAAGCCACCTATAGGCTGGGAGGGAGTTGCTAGCAGTCACAAAGGAAGAAAGAGACTTGGGCATCATCATCACTGATGACCTGAAATCATCAAGCAGACCTCTAAAGCAGTAGGTAAGGCTAGTAGGGGTGTTAGGGTGTATTAGTAGGGTATCACAAGTCGTAAGAGGAGGTAATAATCCTCTTTACAAGACACTGGTTAGACCCCATCTGGAGTACAGCGTGCAGTATTGAGGCCACACCTTCACAAGGACATTAACCAAATTGAGGCAGTCCAGAGAAGGGCAACCAAAATGGTGCAAGGACTGCATCAGAAGACATATGAGGACAGATTAACAGAGCTCAATATGTATACCCTTGAGCAAAGGAGGGAGAGATATGATTGAGGCATTCAAACACCTTAAGGGCATTAACAAGGTGAAAGAGTCTAACATATTTAAATATACGAAAAATAGCAAGACAAGAGGACACAGCATGAGATTACAGGGGGACCGATTAAGGGGGAATGTGAGGAAATTCTTTTTCACAGAAAGGGTGGTGGATGCATGGAATGGCCTACCTCAAGAAGTGGTGGCTATGAATACAGTGCAGGGCTTCAAACAGGCATGGGATAGGCATAAGGGAGCAATGCAAATGAGTATGAATAGATAGGCCACTGACAGAGCAAAGGCCGATGGCACATTTATAAGGTAGAAAAAGAAATGGGCAGACTGGATGGGCCTTGCGGTCCTTATCTGCCATCAACTTCTATGTTTCTATGTTTCTATGTTACTTTATTGAAGGCTTTGGAGAAGTCCATCAGAATCATGTCTGATGCACACTTTCCATCTAGACTAGCACTTATGTTCTCATAGAATGAGATCAAATTTGTTGTGCAAGACTTCCCCTTTTGGAATCCATGCTGCTTATTATCCTTTATATTTAGTGTGACAATCTCTTGTTCTATTCAATTTTTAATCAATCTCTCCATGATTTTACAGGGGATAGAGGTTAGATTGATAGGTCTATAATTATTTACAAGATTCCTATCTCCCTTCTTAAATATAGGGATCAAAACAGAAAGTCTCCAATCCAATGGCACTATCCCACTTTGTAATGATCTATTAATAATTTTTGTCAGTAGGGTAGCTAGTACATGAACATAAGTTTTGAGTATTTTAGGGTGTAAATCATCAGCACCAGGTGTAGTTGTTATTTTGACATTCTGAAGTTCTAGTCTCACCTCTTCCTCTGAAAAAACAAATACTCATGTTCTGTTACATTTATCAGTAAGAGGGGTTCTTCTACTCTGGGACTAAATATAGATGCAAAATAACTGTTAAAACAGTCCATAATGTCACTAGAATCATTGAATGAGTTTCCATCTGATTTAATTTTATCAATGACCTTGAATGAAGATTTATATTAGTGTTAAGATATGAATTTAATAACTTGATATCTTTGCTGTGATATTTTAATTCCATTTTACGTCTTGCTCTCCTAATCATTTTTTTTTATTTCTTTTTGTTTGTTAATAAATTTGACCTTATTTGTATTGGTTGGGTATTTTTTAAATTTCTTATATGCTTCAAGTTTATGTTTAAGTGTTTTCTTTATTTCTCGTCATCCAATTCGGAATCTTACCATCCTTATTACATTTCTTTCTTAAAGATACAAATTTATCAACAGCCATTTGTATAGTATTTTTGAAAAACCTCCAAGATTCTTCCATCCCCATATTGGATAATTCACTGTTTCAATTAACTTTACTAAGATAGTTGTTCACAAATGATATGTTGGTCGCATTACATTTTCGAATTCTAGTATTTGTGTTCAGTATTTTAGATGTACCATAACTCAGTGAACATGTTATCATATTGCGGTCACAACTTCCTGGATGTACTCTATCACCATGCTGTTCACTTCATTACTAATTCTGCGTACAGGACCCACCACTGTGATCTTTAGGCAGCAGTTGGATGGACCTCTCTTGCCACCAGATGCCTCCTGCATGCTGGCATTTGGACCCTCAAATTACTACTCCACAAACTGCCTGTCTATTTAATATCTCTCATACACATCTCGCATAGTGCCTACTCCCTAAGGAAATCTGACCTTATCCTACTAGATGTTCCCAGGATACCTACCACAGCTGGCCAAAGAGCTGTCTCATACAAGCTCCCAAACATTTGGAACCAACTAAAAGCCATGCTGAAGCTAACCAGCATCGTATCAATTAACTCCTACAAAACACTAGCTATCTCTAAATTAAAAGACATATGTAGGTGTTACTAGGCCCCCAATGCCAAGTCAACTTCCTAGGTTCCAACTGGCCCTCTACTTATTAAGATGAAATGTGTTGCATAATTTAGGGCAAGGTTAAAGCTGGAATGTACTGCATATGTAGCATAAGGACTTCTATTGTGTATACCTCTGGTATAATATATATTTTTTTCTTTGTTGTTCTACATTTTATATCTCCTGTCTATGTAATTGCGAACTCTATGTGTATGTGCCTCAGGACCTCCTTGTGAATGAGCTTGCTCAACGGAGTCGTTCCTGCAATAAACTTGAACTTGAAACTTGAACTTGAACTTCTTATAGGTGGCAAAATAGTTAAATTGTTTATAAGGTGATCAATATTTGTTAGAATTAGGTCCAGAATATTAGATCCCCTGGTGGGCTCTAGGACTATCTGCTCACAATTGCAATTGATAGTGTTATCCAAAAGCAGAGTCTCAATATCAGACCTAGCCCTTAGATTAGTCCAGTCGATACCTGGGAAATTAAAGTCTCCCAATATGATAACATTTCCTAGTTCAGATGCCTCTAAGATTTCAGAACAAAGACTGACTGTATCATTGTAACTGCATGCAGGAGGCCTATAACAGTTGCCCAAAATTACAGGTGGATGACCCTGTGATTCTAATTTTATCCAAATTGATTAATTATTACTATCCATTAATACAGAATGCTGAATCAAGTGTGATGGAATTTTATTTGACACATAAATACACACCCCTCCCCCTACTCTATCTCTACTATAGAGTTTAAATCCTGGAATGTCCTTGATCCACTCCACCGAATCATCCCACCAGGTCTCAATGATAGTCACCTAAAGTAGGTCAGGAAGTTTTATTAGGAATTCAAGTTCACTTTTCTTATCAAGATTTAAATTCCTAGCATTTAATAATGAGAGGTTATAATTTACTAATTTTTGTTTTAATGTTACCTCTCCTAATTTGGTGTACAGATTGCATAGGGCCTGGTCTTTTTTGTTTACCCTTATTGTTCTTGTGGTGTTTCTTATTCTTATGTTAGTTCCGGTTCCCACCTCAGGATTGTTGTTGTTGTTGTTGGGCCTGCCCCTCCACTGTGTAGTGCGTCATGGCCTCCGGAATGGCTTCCACAGCAGCTACCTTCTTGGATCCAGCGCCTGAGTCATGGATGTAAAGTTTATCGGCTCTCTGTTTTCCGAAGAATATCAGCAAACCTTTCTGTGTTGGGATAGGCGGTTGGCTCTACCTTCTCTCTTACTGCAAGAATCATGTTCCTAAGGAACAAGGTCTTGTATTCAATGAGGTCCGAATCCACGGCTTCTTCTGCATGGTGCTTTCCTGCTCGGTAAGCCATCCAGAGCCTCCAGTGGAAGGTCTCTGGACTTTCATTCACGTTATGTTTCACAGGGTATGTGAGCATCACTCCTACCACACCTGGGTTGTGTGCAGTGATGAGTTCAGATGCTACTTCTTCAAAGGTGGTGTGGACAACCTGATGGACAGCATTGGGGAGTATCACCCACAGGCCAGGATTGGTGGTCTGGCGTAGGATCTGGACTTGGTAGTCTGCAATGAAACTAAGCATTTCTCATTTTGCATGCACTTTTTCCAAGTGGCAACTGAGGTTGTCAGACAGGCTCATCCGACCAATGCTGTCAGCTATTTGTTGAACCGAGTGGGCCATTTGTAGGGGATTATTTGGACAATCAAGTGGAGATAGATTACCTCAGGCTCCCTGCGGGGCTGTCTGAGCTGTGGTTTCAGCCACAGTATGGACCATTCCCTCCTTAGCACCGGCCTCTTGTAGGAGCTGCTGAATTTGTGTCTGGAGGACCCGTTTGTTTTTCTCGGGGATGGTCACATTGCCTAAGGCATTCTCAATCATTTTCTCTATTGGTGGTGCCGTTGGGACTAGGCCTGGACCTGTTCTCCCCATCTATCATGGGGGTTGTCATGTTGGCATCACCCATGATGAGCATCATGCCATTGATGACTTAGGGATGTGGTGTCATATGATGGGAGTCCCCCATGTTGTGGATGGTGGGGAGGGGTTTCTGGGCCATAGTAGATGTGTGACTGAGCATTGTACTGGAAGATGTCATCATCTGACTCCTCCTCCTCAGATGACATCGACATGGCAGGGGCTACGCCTCCCATTGCCTTGACATGACCAGCCAACACCTCTCGCTGATGGCACAGTTTTGCCATTTTATATTCACAATCCTTATGACTCACTTTTGCAACATTCTGATCCATGTCGTCCTGCATCTGCTTCTGTAACACTCTATACACGGTGCTCAATTTGCAGTTCTCCATAGTAGCTGCTCCTAAGTCATTAGGTACCTGGTTTATCTAATCCTGTAACTCTCCCAACTCCTCACGCATCTGATCATTCGTTCTACTTAACAAGTCATTCATTTGCAAAGCCTGCTACTTATCCTGTCTCAAACTTTCACACTCCTGCTTCAACATACAACGTTCCTGCTCACTTGCCTGAACAGAATGATGCAAAAGTGAATCCTTTTCATTCCACAGAGTTTGGAGCTCAGACTCTAAATCCTGCTCATGTTTTTCACATTCAGTTTCCTGCAATCCCATCTCCTGCTTAAGAGATGAAACTTGCAGTTCAAGGAACCGAAACCTCACTTCGGAGGCTTCCAAAGCAGCATAGAGAGCCATGACCAACAGCCCTTTAGCTTCTCACTTTCTAGCCGTTTGTCTCATCTCTGAGTACTGGGTTGAAATCCCCAGTATGGGGTTTTCAGATTGACTTACATCCCACGTAAAGTCAGCCCATCCTCCATGGGAGGCAAGGAAGTTTGAGATATCGAGTCTCAGGTCTGTGCAGATATTTAGTATGGTAGCCATTGTGTTGGAGGGAGCGAAAAATCAAACTGAAAAGGCTCCATGCTGTGTATCGATCCACAACAGGTGCACTAGTTCACAGGTGGGCTACTGTGCACTTGTAAGCTTGCAATTCAAAACTTCTGTGGGATGAAGTGAGTCGGCATCGACCACACCCAGTAAGCAGCCAGACTTTGCAAGTGTTTACAAAGTGGGTGAAAAATGGGAGAGGTGATGCGGATATGCACACCTACTATTCCTGTGGGGAAGGGAAAGTTGTAGCAACATTTGTAAACTCCAAATATTGCCTGCACGCAGTCATCAA
The DNA here is from genome assembly GCA_016271365.2 of Neoceratodus forsteri. Classification (NCBI taxonomy): domain Eukaryota; kingdom Metazoa; phylum Chordata; order Ceratodontiformes; family Ceratodontidae; genus Neoceratodus; species Neoceratodus forsteri. Next base: position 780,892,453 of record CM057458.1, on the reverse strand, counting down.
TTGTTACAAGGTCTAAACTTCACTCTCAGATTCTTGGCAATAATGGGCATGCAAGGAATCATAGACACATTGCATAAGAGTAATAAAGCTTGTTTATTATTACCAAAGGAAAATCACAGTTGCACTAAGCAGTTCTTAGCATTAGGAACTGGAAGCCAATGCTAAGCATTCCCTATTCGTCAAGGAATCTCTGTGTCTCCTGGGGTCTCTGAGGTAGAAGACGTGAAGTCTTACATTATATACCTGAGATAATTACCATGGTTACTATAAGACAAAAACATTTCTAGTTACAGAGATGAGCCCTATTGGCTAAATTAGAGGTGGCTTCTCAGTCTAAGATAACATTATACAAGTTTGTTAAAGTCATCACTTTGTGGAAACAAAGAGGTACAGTTTGTACATAGCTGTATAATAACACACATCATCAGAAGATGGCAATGCTGACTCATATATCATAATCATTACAAGGACACAGGTGTCCTAGCATCTTGTTAGCAAGGGGAAGTAAAGTGTATAGCAATTATGTGCTTACATATCCTGACATCTACTCTCATACAGTAGATGCCCTTAGCCCTATATGTTAGTATAACATATATCTGAATGCTAACTGACTGCGATGTACCTCTGGTGGTACCAATTAGGGTGCAGGGACCTCATGTAACAGTATCCTGGCTTCAAAGTCCTCCCTTCTCCCTGGCTTTATCTTGACAATCTCGGGTCCTTTCTTCCCTCTTAACCCTCTCATCCTTCTCACATGCACCCTAATTTCCCCACAAGTAGCTCATAGTTTCCCTCAAGCTTCTTGTCTCCTTGTTGCTTATAGTGACAGGTGATATTGAGCTCATTCTTGAAACTGCCCAACTATCCCCATCTCCTCTCCCAAAACGACTCAGAGTGACTCAACTCAGCATTCAAAGCCTGCTCCTCAAGATTGACCAATTGTAGCTGCTCATGGTTAATCTTAAGCCTGATACGGTGGTGATCTCAGAGTCTTGGCTCTTTCCCAAGATTCCTGATACAGCTGTTGCCATCCCTGGGTACTCTATCATCCAGCAGCATTGTGCTAAGAAGGGCTGTGAAGTTGCAAGGTATCTCTTCCCTAGCATCCAGTTTGAGGCTGTGCTCTCCATCACCTTCACCTTCACCTCTGCCAATGAGTAGTTCCTACTCAAGCTCTCCCTCCCCTTGTCTGTCCTATTATTAGTTGCAGGTATCTACTGCTGTCCTGTCATGTTCCCCACTTCTGCCATCAACCACCTCACCACTATATTCAACCATGCCTCCTCTAGTGAGCTTCTCATTCTCAAAGTTTTCAACTTTAATTGGTTCTCCCCCTCTAAACTAATAAATAATTAATTCCAAAACCTTAAGTTCCTCCATCTTTCCCAACAGATCATTGATCCCACCTGAAACAATCATAGGTCCCTCAATCACTTCCTGCTGGACTGGGCTCTCTCCTCCGACCCCGACCCCCATCGTGGATGCTGGTACCCTCAAGGCAACAGCTGTGGCTCCTTTCAAAAAACTTGTGCCTGAAACTAACTTGAATTAAATAGGAACAGTGTGGACTGGCACTGAGTGTCATGTTAAAAACCTTTTGCTTTATTAAATACAAAAAATTAAAAGTAGCACTTATATATACATTTTTTTAACCAGAAGAGACACTCTAAGCTGAAAGTTTGTTTACAGGTGCAAACCAGGAGCACAAGGGAGTTAAGTGACTTGCACGAGGTCACACAGTATGCAAGTAGGGGCTGTGGGATTCAAACCCAGGTCTCCAGGTTTGCAGTTCAGAGCCTTACACCACTGTGCTATACTGCCTCCTTCATTTAGCACTGATTTTCAAACACAGAGAGTACAGCCGGAGCCACCAGTGACCCAACTGGTGTCAGCCAAATCAGTGGCTCTTTAATAGGTGAACCTTGAGGGATTTGGGAAGCAATTACACATAACGAGGTCACTTCGTATGATGCTCCTTTCATGGGCAATAAGAAACATAATTGCAAAGAACTGGAATATCATACGAAGTGACCCTGTCATGCATAATTGCTGTCCAAATCCCCCAAGGTTCAACTATGTAAGAGGCCCGAATTTGACTGACACACTCACACACAGTCTTCATTCTCTAGAGGCTAACACAAGGGAAACATGGCTCCCTAAGCTGCCTCAGGGTAGTTATACATGTAGTAGGTGTAAGTACTGTGTGGTAATAGACAAAGTCAGCAATTTCACTAGCGTGAATGTAACCAAAAACTTTGAAATCTGTAAGTTTGTGGATTGTGATTCATCCTACATAGTTTATTTGGTCACCAGTACATGTAGGACCTTGTCTGTAGGAAAAAAAAAACACCAGAAATTTCAAACTGAGGGTGGAAGAACACCAAAGGGTGATACTACAGCACGATCCCACAAATGTACTATATGTACATGTGCATACCCAGCAAGACCCTACAGCACACAAATTTAAATATTGTGGCATAGAAAAGGTTATACTAGGAAAGAGGGGAAGGGACCTAGAAAATTTGATGTTACAAAGCGAACTTGTGGATAGTCCAGTTCAGTGACCACTATCCACCAAGACTGAATGACTGCATGGAAACTGCAGCCTTAGTGAAGAGGAAATGAGACAGCAATAAGTTGTCTTCTGTTTTTCTAGATACCTGTCAGTGTCGGTTACCAAGAGTCTTGGAGTAAATGAAGGGTAAGATAGACCATCACTGGGGTGAGGTACTATACCTCCTGACTCTAATGGTGCTAACATTACAGGATTGGGCACTCCAAGATGTGTAAGAATGATAATGATGAACCAATAGGAAACAAATAGAAGGCACAGTAGAACTATAGTTACATAGGAATGATTGTTCTACAAAACAAAAATGGTTCTGTCTAGTCTGTCTATAAAAGTATTAACAATGCAAGAATACAGGACTTGGTATTTTTAGGTTAAAACGTTTTGATAAAATAAAGTTTCCAAACTCTAAACTCTTCGAAAAATTGGTTAATGTCCAAATAAGAGACTATCTTGTTAAATCCAATTTAATAATCCCATCCCAATCCAGCTTTAGATCATCCCATAGCACCACCACCACCCAGCCTCCATCATAAATGACTGGCTCCTAGCCATGGACAAGAGACAAGTTACAGGGGTTGCATTCCTGGACCTAAGCACAGCATTCAACACAGTTAACCACACTTTGCTCAACACGCTTCCCTGGCACAGCATTTCCAACTCCACACCATCCTGGTTCAATAGCTATCTAACAAATAGACTTCAACAGGTGAAACCTGAGGGCTCCATCTCTCCACTCCTTCTACTCATGAAAGGAGAACCACAAGGTTTGATCCTTGGGCCCCTCCTATTCATGATAGGAAAGGCAATTTTATTCATAAGGCACCAAATCCCAGAGGCTTTGGGCACTGAACATAAATAAGTACATACAGTGGTAAATGAAAACATAATAAAACCTCATTTAAAACTACAACAAAATTTAAATTCAATAAAATAGAGGTTTCCAGAAGTCAATTTTCAGGGTACAGGCCAAAACTAAAGAAGGTGTCAACAGTCAAAGACCAGGCTGAAGAGGTGGGCCTTTAGCCTCCCCTTAAATACCTCAATCAAGGACCTCCTGGACTGCAGGTGGAAGTGAGTTCCACAAGGTCAGCCCAGAGACACTAAAAGCCCGATCTCCTGAGATCTTGAACTGAACCCTGGGAATGTTCAAGAGGCCCCTTGAGGAGAAGCGGAGGAAGTGAGCAGAGGACACTAGTGTCAGGAGCTCAGAGAGGTAACCAGCACCAAGCCCATATAGGGCCTTAAAGGCGAAGACCCACCTTGAAAAGGACCCTTCACCGGACTAGCAGGCAGTGCAGAGCATGCAGGACTGGAGTCACATGACTGGACCTCAAAAGGCCCATCAACAACCTGGCCGCTACATTCTGCACTAGCTGCAGCTGGTGGAGGGTCCCTCCCATGACCCTGAAGTACAGAGCATTGCAGTAGTTAAGCGTAGATTTCACAAAGGCATGTACTAGTGTTGGCAGTTCCTCTGGTGGAATGAGGGGCTTAATCTGGGTAATGTTCTGCAAGTGGTAGAAACCACTGCTGACTACAGCTGACACCTGATCTTCAAAGGTCAATCTGCAGTCAAGGATCATGCCCAGATTTTGCACCCTTGGAGAAACCACCAATGAAGCAGACCCAAGAACAAGTCCAGAGTCAACCGCCGATGGCAACCCATCATTCTGGTGACCAGAATTGATCACCAGCACCTAAGTCTTAGCCAGGTTGTACCTCAGCCAGCTGGAAACCATCCAGTCATTGATTTTAGATGGGTAGCTGTTAAGCACGTTGACTGCTCCTGATGTTTCGGGTGCAAAAAACAAATATAGTTGGATATCATCTGCATAGCAGTGAAACTCCACACAGAATCATTGAATGATCTTGTCCAGGGGCAGCATGTACACTGCAAACATTGCCAACAAGATCGAGCCCTGAGGTACTCTGTAAGACAGAGGCATTGGGGAGGAGGATAAATTCCCCATCACTTCCCGCTGCACTCTGTCTGAGAGATAGGACTCAAACCATTTGATGATGGTGCCAGCAAGTCCACAAAACTCACAGAGCAGATCAAGAAGCATGACATGATCCACAGGGTCAAAAGCTGAAGAGAGATCAAAGAGCACAAGAACTGACCTGTCTCCTCTATCTCTAGCCCTAAGCAGATCATTATGCACTCTCACTAGAGCAATTACAGTGCTATGTCTGGCCCAAAAACTGACTGGAAAGGCTCATATATATCCAAGGACAACAGGTGACCCTCAAGCTGATGTTCCACCAGTTTCTTGACAACCTTGCTCAAAAATGGCAGGTTGGAGATTGGACAGTAATTCGCCAGGACGTCTGGGTCGATGGAAGATTTCTTTAGGATGGGCTTCATAGAAACATAGAAACATAGAACTTGACAGCAGATAAGGACCGCTTGGCCCACCTAATCTGCCCATTTTTCTACCTAACAGGTAAGCTGCAGATCCTAGTTAACCAACAGCTTACTTCCTCCTATCCCACACTAGGACTGCCTTATGTCTGTCCATTGCATTCTTGAATTCTCCCACTGTTCTTGACTCCATGACCTCCTCAGGGAGGCTGTTCCATGCATCCACAACCTTCTCCATGAAAAAATACTTCCTCACATTACCTCTAAGCCATCACCCCTCTATCTTCAAATTGTGCCCCCTTGTTCTTGCACATCTCTTTTCTGAAGATGCTACCTTCTGGACTTTGTTGATTCCCTTGAGGTACTTGAAAGTTTCTATCCTGTCCCTCTCTCCCTTCTTTTCCTCAAAGGGTATACATATTAAGCTCCTTTAGTCTTTCTCCATATGTCTTCTGGTGCAGACCCTGCACCATTTTGGTTACCCTCCTCTGGACAGCCTCCACTCTGTCTATGTCTTTGCGGAGATGGGGTCTCCAGAAATGCTCACAGTACTCCAAGTGGGGTCTCACCAACTGTTTGTACAGAGGGATAACAACTTCCTGTTTTCTACTATTGATGCCTCTCCCTATGCATCCCAGTATTCCCCCAGCCTTCCTTACTGCCTTCTCACATTGCTTGCACAACTTTAGGTCATCTATTATAATTACACCCAGGTCCCTTTCCATTTTTACTGTTGTCAGTATCTCACCCCCCATTGTGTACTCTTCCTCTGGGTTTTTGTTTCCCAGGTGCATTACCTTGCACTTCATTGCATTGAATCTGAGCTGCCATACATTTGACCATTCCTCCAACCTTGCCAAGTCCCTTCTCATCCTTTCCACTCCATCTTGTGTATCAACCCTGTTGCAGATCTTTGTGTCGTCTGCAAAGAGACATACTTTTCCTTCCAGTTCCTCTGCAATGTCACTTATGAAGACATTAAAAAGGACCGGTCCCAGTACTGAACCCTGTGGTACCCCACTAGTAACCCTCCTTTCTTCACTGAGGACCCCATTTACTACTACCCTTTGCGTACTGTTGTCTAGCCAATTTTTTATCCAGGATACCATCTTGGGACCCACTCCAAGGCTGGCTAACTTGTGTATTCATCTTTTGTGTGGGACTGTATCAAATTCCTTGCTAAAATCTAGGTAGGCCATGTCCACAGCCCCTCCCTGGTCAACTACTTTGGTCACCCAGTCAAGGAAATCTATTCAATTCATCTGACATGACCTTCCCATCATGAATCCATGCTGCCTTGGGTCCTGTGCCCCACTGACCTCTAGGTACTCAACAGTTCTTTCCTTCAGAAGTGATTCCATCATTTTCCCTATGACTGAGGTCAAACTGACTGGTCTGTAGTTTCCTGCCCCTGTCCTGCTTCCACTTTTGTGAAGAGGAATCACATCCACTCTCTTCCAGTCCTCAGGTACCACCCCATCCTCCCATGATTTGTTAAAGAGAGTAGTCAGCGGTGTCACTAGTTCTACCCTTAGTTCTTTTAGAATTATTGGGTGAATCCCATCAGACCCCATTGCTTTGTCTACCTTCAATTTTATTAGTTCTTTCAGAACCCTTTCTTCTGTAAATAGACTGGTATCGACCCCATCTTCAGAGTGTTTCTCTTGTTTGGTTTAGGTACCTCCCCCTCCTCTTCCTTTGTGAATACTGAGCAGAAATATTTGTTTAGTATCCCTGCTTTTTCACTGTCACCCTCTACCCACATTCCTTCCCCTTGATTAAGCCTCAGTATCCCTCCTTTGGTCTTTTTTCACTCCCCAATGTACCTATAAAAGGTCTTATGCCCCTTCTTAACAGAATTGACTATCCTTTCCTCGGTTTGGGACCTTGCTATTCTGACTGCCTTCTCTGCCTCTTTCTGCTTTAACTGATAAAGTTCTCTGTCCTGCTCCTTCTGTGTTTTCTTATATTTCCTGAATGCTATCCTTTTCTCCTTAACCTTCCCTGCCACCTCTTTAGAGAACCATAGCAGTTTTTTCTTCATTGTGTTTTGTTGATTTGTTTACACAAAGGCTTGTTACCTCTGTGATGGCTGTTTTGATTACTCCCCATTGTTCCTCCACCCCTCCTTCTTGCCTGTTTGCTAGTGCTTTTCTGAGGCACTCTCTCATTTTCCCAAAGTCAGCCCTCCTAAAGTCCAGTACTCTTGTTTTGTATGGCTTGATTGTTTGGCTGCGTTTATCATGAACCATGCTGTTTAGTGGTCGCTTGTTCCCAGATGGCTACTTCTAAATCTGAGATTCTTTCTCCATCCCCATTTGAGAGTACCAGGTCTAAGACTGCTCCCTCCTGAGTGGGTTCCAATGCTAGCTGTCTGAGGCATACCCCTTGTAGGGCATCAAGAATGACCCTGCTCTTGGATGTACCTGCAGCAAAGGTGCTCCAGTTAACATCTGGCATATTCAGGTCTCCCCATCAACAATATCTCCCCTTTTTCTGCCATCCTAAGGATGCCTTCTATCATTTCCTTGTCCATTCCCTCCCCCTGAGATGGGGGTCTGCATACAACCCCCATGCAGATTGTGGTGCCATTTCCTGTCTCCAGAGTGACCCAAAGTGCCTCATCTGCTCCCTGTTTACTCTTTAGATCTGTTGCTTTGATCCCTTCCTTTATATAGAGAGCTACTCCTCCTCCTCTTTTGCCCCTTGCTGCCCCTCCTGTAGAATGTGTAGCCTGGTATGTTGACATCCCAGTCATGGTTCTCTGTGTACCATGTTTCTGTGACTGTCACAATATCCAGGCAACCCTCTTCCATCAAGGCCACTAGTTCAGGGAACTTGTTACACAGACTATGGGGTTTGGTACTCATCACCCTCCACTTTTTGATGGCCTTACCCCTTTTAGCCCCATTCCTGTCCTTACTGCCTTTGCCTTTTTTTATGTTTACCTCTGTCCTGCTCCCTAATCCAGGGCCACTGGAAAATTGCCAGAGCAATTTTTCCACAATTTCTGCAATGTTCACCCTTCTCCGCAAAAAATCCACAATTTCTTGCAATTACTTACATTTATGGAATTTTTGACTGAAATTGTATAAAAATATTTAAATTCTCAAAGAAATCTACTCAGATATAGTACATAGACTTGGATTTGACCAAAACAGTACAGTGTGAGGTGAGAAGGGGTCAAATGTGACTTTGCTTTCATATGATTCACTTCCCTGCTTTGGTTTCAGAATCCTCTGGTCATGCATATTTAGACTTGAACACTTAAAATCTGTGTGAAAGCAGACTATCAGAGAACTTTTTGCTGACACAGAGACTGAAACAATAGTTGTGAGAAGAGGTGCAAAGTGCTCCATTCACCTAAATGAAGCCTTGACCACAACGCTTGTTTTTGAATGGTAGGGTAGATGTTCCTTGTACAAATACTTTCAATCTGAAAGGATTTTGATTCAAATGTGTCAAGAGTTTGGATGGCCTTGCTGATTATAAACTTGAATGTACTTCTGAGGGGGTTGGTGACAGTGATTCCTTACATGTTAGTCTGCCACAACTGTATACTCACATACAAAGCCTACAAAAAGCAAACTTTTCTGAAAACATGCTGAACAGATTAAGTATAGTTAAACAGTTACCTTCAAATAGACAAAATAATTGCAACCCAAGTAAAATCACTGCAAACCAAGTAGAACAAAAGTACAATGCTTTAAAAACTATTGTAAGATGTAATGAAAAGCTGTTGGTATGATTTGATACTTTTATCATGTGATTTTAAAATGTACTTACAGTGCTGATTAAGAACAGTAATCATTTTAACAAAATAAATATTTTTCTTACTACACCTTTATTAGGCACCCTGGTTATCTGTTTATTTTTTTTCTTGCACCAAAGCAAGTAGTTTAAACAGGCTTCATTATTTAACATCTAGAAACTGGCAAAATATGTTGTTTCAGGATGTATTCAGTACAGACTAACTGTAAATTACTGAATAAAATCTAGTTAGCGCTGCATGACTTAGATGTCTTGATTTTTAGAAGATATGCTACATAATGATTACTTTACAGTGCATTTCAAAAACACACATCGTTGTTCATATTAAAATCATTTACAAGTGGCAATACATTTATCTAACAATTTATGTGATCAATACATGCTGCAGCAAACAATAAAATATTTATTAGGGGGCAATGGGGATGTATAGTGAACCCCCACATTTTTCCCGCAATTTTTATAAGAAAATCCCCGCATTTTGGGGTAAAATTTTCTACAATTTTCCAGTGGCCCTGCTAATGACTTCTCTACCTTGGTGTTTACCTCACTAATTATCATGTTTTGTGGGTGGAGGCTGGGATTTCCCTGCTTCTTTTCAGTGCCTCCCCTTGGCTAATTTAAATGCTTGCCAATGAAGCATTTAAACCTTTCACCTAGGATCCTGGCTCCCCCACCGGACAGATACAGACCGCCACGCCAGCATGGGTCTGCATCCCTCCAGGTGGCTCCCCAGTCCCCAATGAAGCCAAAACCCTGAGCTCCACACCAGTTTTTCAACCATTCATTCAATTCCCCGATGAGGAGTACCCTAGCATCACCCTTGTCATAGACAGGCAGCACCTCTGAGAAGATTACTATATGCACTACTTGTCTAAGGCCCCTCCCCAACTCTACAAACTCCTCTTGCACTGCTCTTATCCCATTCCTAGCCAGGTCATTTGTCCCTAGGTGGACAATGACATCCAGCTCCCTCCCTCATGCAGCTGCTCCCATGATCCTGAGGATTTGCTTCCTGTCCCTCCAAGCCATGGTGCCAGGCAGGCACCTCACCTCCCTCTCCCCTTCCTCCCACATTTCTACCCCCCTAATGATTGAGTCCCCCACCAGGAGTTGTTTCTGTTCCTTGTGGGGTCCTGTGCCACCCTCCTAGGGGTTTCCTTTGTGAAGGTTCCTAGCATCCTCCTTGGTCTCCACTGCAGGTGCCTCCATAGAGGAACCACTATCCACCAGAAGAGCATATGAATTGTGGAGAGGTACAGCTGGAGGGATGCAACTCTGTTCCACCACCCTCTCCCTCCCTGAGTCCACCCTGGTCCAGCCTCTCTTCTTTCTTGGCAACCTCTGAGGTAGTGGCATTGGCCCTGGTGGTTCCTGGGTGGGGAGGAGGTTTCACGAATCCTAGCCAGGTCAGCCTGGAGATGGGCAACCTCCTCCCTCAGACCAGAGAGGTGCCTGCAAATAGGGCAGCATCACAGCCTCTAGAATGTCTCCCGGAACACTTCCAGCCCACACCCATTGCACTGCACCACTCCTATCATGTCTTATTTTGCATCCCCTCTCCTGTTTCTCTGTATGCTTACTCTCTCCCCTCCTTACAACTCTCACCCTTCCTGTTCTGGGACAACAACTTCCTATATTCTTCAGTAGCCTCCTTCTTCCTTGCTCAGTGTCAGACCACCAGCAGCTGGGGGGGAGAGTGAGCTACTTTTTTCCTTTAGGGTAGGCAAAACCAATGTTTCTCTATGATCCTTCCCTTCCTACTGCCAAACAGGAAGTTCCTGTTCTCATTCAAATCCAGTGGCTATAAAAGTAGAACTGGCTTAGGGTGGGTGGATGGAGGGGCGGGAAGGAAGGCAATTAGTAAGAAAAAAGGCTAGCAACAGGAAGTTGTAATTTGAGTCCCTGCTTTTATATCATCTAAGCCACACCCCCAATTAAGCTCTCTCTCCTCCTACTGATTTAGCCAAGTAAGTTGATAAAGTACCCTTCCCAGCACAGAACACACACTGACTTTCTTTTCTTTTTTAACTCTAAATAAGACCCCTTCTACTTCTAATAAAGTAGCTGTCTGCTTAATCTCAACAGACACTGACTCCTGTTGAGATAGAAGTGTTAAATTAATAAGAAAATGGTAGCGTCTTTTAGTTAGCTGCTTTCTGCTCTTCAAGCAAGGCTAGCAACAGGAAGTTGTAATTTGAGTCACCTGATTTTATATTGTCTAAGCCACACCCCCAATTAAGCTCTCTCTCTTCCTACTGATTTAACCAAGTAAGTTGATACAGTACCCTTCCCAGCAAAGACCACACACTGACTTTCTTTTCTTTTTTTAACTCTAAATAAGACCCCTTCTACTTCTAATAAGGTATCTGTCTGCTTTAATCTCAACAGACACTGACTACTGTTGAGATAGAAGTAGGGTCACCACCTTTGGATGAGGTAAAAACCGGATGCTATACCACACCCCAAACTCCGCCTCTGGCTCCACCCCCTTTTTTATGACTGGTGAGTATATCGCTCCTCCTCCAAAGACATTTGTAATGTTGGAATGGACATTAGTAGTGATATAAAATCATTTTTATACTGTTATTTATTTGATTTATTTATTCAGTTATTTATTTTTATTCTTAGGCAACCAGGTTAACTCCCATAGGCCACATAGCCCATTTTACAGGTGTGACCCAGGAGCACAGGAAGGTTAAGTGACTTGCTGAGGGTCACACAGTATGTAAGTGGAGACTGTGGGAATCAAACTCAGGTCTGCTGAATGTGCCAATCTCATCCACAGCTTATTACTCAGCCCTCTGTTAAACACTCTCCCATTTTCCTTTCCATGACAGTCATGTATTCTGATGCTTTGACAAATTTTTGATATCTTAATTGGTGCTTATGGTACCCTTAATACTGCACTGTGTTCCCCTTTACCTCCACAGCTACTGCTGTTTCTTTCCATATTTCTAAGACATCCCACAATTTCAGACACACCATTCCATGCTGTTTTTCTGAATGACCTGTAAAAGTGTAGCTAATATCATGTAATGTTCAGGTAATACAAAAAATAAGAGCAAATGTAGTGATAAAAGCATTAAAAATTAGAATATTACTTTAACAAAAATTGGTCTAAAACATACCAGAATATAGGACAAACAAAAAGAAACACATGAGAGCACATAAAGGTGTAAAAGCTGTTTCCTGACATAGCAGTAAAAGACCATACTTAAAATTCAGAATGGAAAAGATTAGGTTAATTTACTGCTAATTATCTTAATGGCCATACTTTACACCTCCCAGACAGACTGGTCTTACAAACAAAGGCAGGTCTGAATGACTGTGCTGTCAGAACTTCTTTGTAACCTGGACATGCAATGCAGTCAAAACAGTAAAAGATTTGATACATCAGTTTTAAAAGTATATGAGCACTCAAAATGGCCCAAAAACTGGACTGCATTTAATCAAAACCAGATGACCGGTTAAGGATGCTAAAAAACGGATTATCCAGTCAAAAACCAGATAGGTGGCAACCCTAGATAGAAGTGTTAAATTAATAAGAAAATGGTAGCTTCTTTTAGTTAGCTGCTTTCTGCTCTACAAGCAAGGCTAGCAACAGGAAGTTGTAATTTGAGTCACCTGCTTTTATATTGTCTAAGCCACACTCCCGATTAAGTTCCCTCTCCTCCTACTGATTTAGCAAAGTAAGTTGATACAGGACCCTTCCCAGCACAGAACACACACTTTCTTTCTTTCTTTTCTTTTTTAACTCTAAATAAGACCCCTTCTACTTCTAATAAAGTAGCGATCTGCTTAATCTCAACAGACACTGACTCTTGTTGAGACAGAAGTGTTAAATTAATAAGAAAATGGTAGCTTCTTTTAGTTCACTGCTTTCTGCTCTACAAGCAAGGCTAGCAACAGGAAGTTGTAACTTGAGTCACCTGCTTTTATGTTGTCTAAGCCACACCCCCAATTAAGCTCTCTCTCCTTCTACTGATTTAGCCAAGTAAGTTGATACAGTACCCTTCCCAGCACAGAACACACACATTCTTTCTTTTCTTTTTTCAACTCTAAATAAGACCCCTTCTACTTCTAATAAAGTATCTGTCTGCTTAATCTCAATAGACACTGACTCCTGTTGAGATAGAAGTGTTAAATTAATAAGAAAATGGTAGCTTCTTTTAGTTCACTGCTTTCTGCTCTACAAGCAAGGCTAGCAACAGGAAGTTGTAACTTGAGTCACCTGCTTTTATGTTGTCTAAGCCACACCCCCAATTAAGCTCTCTCTCCTTCTACTGATTTAGCCAAGTAAGTTGATACAGTACCCTTCCCAGCACAGAACACACACATTCTTTCTTTTCTTTTTTCAACTCTAAATAAGACCCCTTCTACTTCTAATAAAGTATCTGTCTGCTTAATCTCAATAGACACTGACTCCTGTTGAGATAGAAGTGTTAAATTAATAAGAAAATGGTAGCTTCTTCACTTCTTTCAAAGCAACTGGGAAGACCCTGTCGGCCATTGAGCACCTTGCAATCTTGGTGAACACCAGGCCAACAGCATCGACACATCCCATTAAGAAATTTGTCGATGCCGGGTCCAGTTCACAAAAGGTGAGCTTCCGCTCCAAGATCACCTCAGTCACTTCAGACACCTCCACTGGTCTAAACTCCTCCCAGACCGACAGAGTGCCTCTGAAACTCCCAACTTGATCACTGAGAGGCAAAAGCCTCCCTGGTGGAATCTCCAACCAGATGGCTGACACTCTGTCGTAGAGAAACAGAGCAAACTCTTCACATAAAGTGGTTGAAAAAGCTTTTTTTGGTTGGAGACAGGCAGGATGTAAAAGCCTGTCTACGGTCTGAAACAGCTGAGATGGTTTTTTCTCCCCACAGCAGTTTCCTTGGACAGAAATTATGCCTTCTTATTGGAAATTGCCCCCGATACCCAGCATAGTGAAAACTTAGGACCAGTCTGTCGGCCTCCAGCCAGGTCTTCTGCGGGCAATGCTCCAGCTTCTGACCCCTGATCTTCATCACATTGAGATCTCCATCAAACAAAAGGGATCTCAATTGAGAGGATCTGGGTCATGTACAGACTGGTGCAATGGCATCTAGAGCTTCAGTAACCACCCTATTATAGGTGGTCACAACCTCTCCAGTGACAATCACACATGCTGCATCAACCCAAGATAGGTAAGCTAATGCCAATAGTCCATCTGGGTTGACACCCCTTGAGGGGCAATAGCTAACCACCTCCACAGGGGAGGGACTTTCCGGGGGGGTCCCAAAGCTAAAATCCATGGTGCAATGGTCAGACCAAATGACCTGACCAATCTTGATGTTGTCAATCTCAAGACTCAGCTGGAACACCAGACTGAGAGTGTGTCCATGTTGATGGGTAGCAGCCAACTGGAGGAGGTCATAACCAAAATGTGAGGATTCGTCATCGACCCAGGCATTGAAGTCCCCCAGGATTAAACACCTGGGGGACTCCAACACCTGGTCGATGATGAAGTCCACTACCTCCTGCAGGAATTTCCCTCCTGCTCAAAGGGGACAGTAAATGAGGAGAATCCTGCAACCTGCATCTGCACCCCCACATACGGCGATGCACTCAAAGGATCGGGTGCTACCAACTAGGTGCACCAAAAAGCCTAGACTGGATCAAAAAATGATAGCCACTCCCCCACCCCTGCAATCCTTCCTCTGACAGTGCAGCACAGTATACCCAGCGGGAATGGTGGCCTCAAAACCAGGGCCTGCATCATCACCTAGCCAGGTCGATGTGATGCAAGCCAGGTTGACAGAAGAAATCAAGTCTGCAAAAATGGCGGTCTTGTTCCTCATTGACCTGGCATTGCAAAGCATTGCCAGAAGAGGATTAGAGAACACAGCCGGTCCTCTAGCTACCTGCCCACTCAGTCCAGTGGGAACCCTGGGTACAGAGGCCAAACATGTTGGGCCTCGCCCTAGGCTCCGTTTATACACAGGGCATCTCCTGCACCGGACAACCTCAAAGCTGCTCACCATCCACTCCTCAGCTGCCCTCGGCACTCAAAGAACCAAATGCCTCCTAGTAATACCGACCTCCCTACAGTGCCTCGCTGCAATACCAGAAACCAGGAGGTCGATAAAGGGGTGAAGGTCATGTAGCCAAGAGGCATCATAGGTGATACGGGGAAGGCCATGGCACCAGCACATCTCCTACCTGGTAAGACCAGTCCCAAGACAGCACTAGATGGTAGTACAGGAGTGCAATGACAAAAGAAAACAATCAAATTAACATTCACACTCACCACACACACCACTACATACCCACCAACCACTCAAATAAACACAAAAAGTTAAAATTCCAACCCAATCACATACCCTAGTTACTCCATCCCACCCTCCCACAAAAACTTATTCACACCTCCCTACAAATAATACTACCCACCCAAAACAATCCACAAATCAAGAAATATTTCCCCCCCCCAAAAGACTTAATATTTAGTGCACAGGGTAACAGAAAAACAGGAGTGCCAATAAGATTAGTATGCTACCCAGAGGGCAGCAGTCAACAGTTTTTAAAGCAATATAAGCAGAATACAAATGATATACATAAACTCCATTGGAAACAACATCAGCTCAGCAAAAATACATCTGTTCATGGATGATGCTGTATTATGCCTTTCCAGACTAACAATAGATGAAGCCTGTGTTGACCTCCAATCTGAAATTGACCTGCTTCAACATAGCCTTGTCCAATCAAAACTGTTATTAAATGCCAAAAAACCCAAAGTTCTGTACTTCCATTTGAACCATATGACTTCCATCACAAACACGCTCAAACCCCTGCCTCCCATTAAGACTCTCCTTGATGATGATCTCGGGGTAGTCAGCAAATTCAACTATCTAGGATGCGAGTTAGACCAACACCTAACATTCTCTGATCATATCACATCTTTCTCAAAGAAACTAAGACAGAGAATTCTTTTACAGGAACAAATCTCTATTTACCACTGAAGCTAGGTTATGCTTGATCCAGACATCTTTCATGCCACTCATAGACTATGTGAACATACTATATGGCCACTGCACAGACTCCCTGCTACAACAGTTAGATGTCCTATACCACAGGGTGATATACTTTATAACCAATGCCCATCATCACACTCACCATTGCAATCTATATGAAACACTAGGCTGGACCTCCCTATCAACTAGACATCACTTGGCTTTACAAAGCCCTCCTTTCAAACCCCCCCATACATAACAAATCTATTCCAGCATACGACCTACCAACATCCACTATGCATTAATTCTTACATCATACTAACTGTAACCAGCTCCCGAATCCTGCTTCGGCAAAATGACCATAAGCCGTACTCTCCTGAGCGCCTGGACAAAGCCCAAACCTGTCTCAAGCTACAAACCATAATCCCCCTTAAAAGCTTAAAAAAAACTGGCAACCTGCAGACTTAATAGTTCTTGTACACACCCTTAAGTGACTTCTACCACTGACACCTTGTTAAGCATCTCCACCCCATTCTACTCCACAGTCAGTCCTATTCACTCACCTTGCACTCCCTCCCCATTTCTCCTACCTGCTTCACCTTGCAATCTATTCCACTCCATCCTACCTACTTCACTTTGCACTCCCATCATTCCATCCTACATACCTCACCTTGCACTCCCTTTCCACTCTATCCTACCTATCCCTTCCCACACAATCATTTGTCCCATCCCACCCCACCTAACTACACAACCAACCGCAAGCACTTAACTCCCTCTCTCTGTTCCTACTCTGCCCACATCAGCCTTTAATCACTCTCCAAGCTGACCCCCGCTCTCCTACATCTAACCTCCCATAATCACCTGCCCCACTATTTACCTCTCCGCTCCACCAATTATCACTACCCTACCACCTAATGCATCTTTCCTCTGACTACAATCTAGCAACATGCTATAAGCACTTCTGTTCCCATCTACCCCTTTTCTTCTTGTTTCTCTTTTTCTTACAGAACCTCATTGCATTATTGTATTACTGTCATTATGGTAAATGTCATCCTCGTTTAGTGTTGCATCCCTACCCTTAAGGTATACTGAAGCTTGTTGTAACTATTGTCCTATGATTTGTTACAACTTTTAATCTTATGTATTATAAGTGTCTTGTGTTTTTTGTTCATGTGTGCATAATGTATGTATGTTCAGGACCACCTTGTAAATGGGCATGCTCAATTGAGTATTTTCCTGTCAATAAATGTGTCAACTTGTCAAAGTAACTGAGAAATGGTGAAATAAAACTATAGTTATATATTATGCCAAAACTGTAAAATCAAGTTAAAAAGACACATAACCCAAGGCACTATAAATTTAATAAAATCCAGCAAGTGGTTAACTATCCCTTAACCTTTAGGGGATAAGTGTGACAGGGCTCATATTAGGCCCTGCCCCATGTGTGTTATGGAGAAGGAAACCAGAAGCAAGGATCCTATTACTATCTCTATCTATCTTGTCTAAATTTCTATTAGACTGTGCAGTCATTACCTCTACTGTACTAACCCCTGATCTTCTAGTTTCTCACTTGCTGGGTTCCCTGCTAAATAACATAGAAATGATGGCTGAGACAGGCAGCTATGACAGAGTGTGACATCAGCAGACTGATGTAATCGATCACAGTGGTTGGCCTAGCAACAAGACGGATCACATGCCTGGCAACCAGCAGCTGTGGCTGTAATAATGCTGGTTGTGAAGTCATACTAATTGAGACATGCTGCTGTCTGTATAATCTGATATCCTGAACTGAACTGGGCAGTTTAACACAGTCTGTGCCTGAGTCTGTCACAGTGTGTGCCTGAGTTGGTGTCTGTGTGGAGACTCACCTGCAGCCACTGAGGAGAAGGAGAAGGAGAAGGAGAGAGATTTTCAGCAGAGGACAGGCTGCATATTTCCTGCTAGAGAGATTCATCTGGAGACACTAGATGAGAGATACTGATATTTCCCAATTAGTTTATTTGTTTTTGTTTTGTGTTCAATAAATCGCCACTTGTGGTTTTTCTACAACTTCTCCTCATGCTCATGCTTCCTGACCTACTATAAGCCTCCAAAATATTTTGTGTTAGAGGTAACTGGTTTAGTCACAACTGGTGTTATTCTGAGTCAGAAGCCACACACCACATCCAGAAATCTCACCACAATAAGATTTACTAAAAGGTCTGTATCTTTTGTCTGCTAGTCTGTGCCTGCATCTTTAGTCTGCCTCAGCACTTCCAGCTCCTGACCCACCAAGTTAAGTCTTTGCCCAAGCACTTGCCTCCCACCCCCTTTTGCCCCAGCACTTGCCTCCCAAACCTACCCCTTGGCTCTTTTCTTTCCCTCTGCCATTGCTATCCCAGCTCCCACTGCTCCTCCCTACCTTACCCTAACAGTCTGCCGCTGTCTCTCTCTCTCTCTCTCTTCCACAGAACGCTGGCATACAATGTATTACGCCTTAACACAATTTGTGTAACTGTTTGTCATTGCAACCCATGTACTGTTGACATTTTTTTTGTACTCTGTATGTATAATTTACTGTAACCATTCTGTGTCTTCTTGTGTTAATGTATCTGACATGGAACCTCTCAGTGAGCACCCACTAACAGGTGTCATCCAAGATTTCAATAAACAAAAAAAAAAAAAATGTGTTTTTTAAATGAATTATGTACTGTCACTTCAAGAATTGACTAGTATAAAAGGGATCCACACTTCTGGGTGTCAGTGACTCTTGATAAAGCATCAAGTGAATCCAGTCGGGTAACTGGGGGCTCCGGCTGCACTCCCTGTATTTGAAAATCAATGCTAAATGTACATGTAAGTGCTACTTTCAATTTTTCAAATTTAATAGAGCAAAAGATTTTTATCCTGACACTCAGTGCAGGTTCACTGTGTTCTTATATGCTGGTACCCTTTCCTACCCCTTTAGTGACCACCATATGGTCTACTAAGGCACAAGGTTCATCATCCCAAATTCCCTTAAATTCATTGCTCTGGAAGACTTCTCAGTTCTTCACTCTGAGACCTGGATGTAACTGTCTTACTACCAGCACCAGTGTCACTCCCCAGCAGGTGTTGTGACACGGTTACACTATAGGTTCCTAGGTGGATAGAGGCACCAAATGAAGAGAGGCAGGAGTCGTACACAGAGGTTCGATGAAACAAAGATGTTTATTTGACAGGAAGGTAAGAAGGACACAGTCATAGAGGAAAACACCAACAGTGATAATAACAGGGAGTAAGTACAGCATTGTTATCTAGACAGTAAAAACATATAAATATCTAATGTGAACTCTAAAATGTACTGTAAGCTCTAAAAGGTGCACCTTGGCCTAAGGCCACTATACCTTCTATACTAAGCTTAGCACTGTAACATATCACAGTGAGAGAAATGCCAGCCCAGAGGGCTCTTGCAGTATTGAGCACACAGTAGGGTTACAAAAATTTCAGTCAATTAAGAGCACATCAGAGTTCACTTCTGATGATGGTCTTCATGCGCACAAGCTGTGGGTGAGATGAAGAAAAAGAAAAGGTAATGAAGATGAGAGATCCTGGAAAGCACAAAACTGGCACTACAGTGCAGGACTGGGGGGGGGGGGGCAACTGGATTAAGAGAGATTTGTTAAACAGACCATGAGTTCATCAGCATAAAACCCAGTCTCTTAGGCTGCCAGAACAGAAAAATGAACTAAGCAAAATGCTGGCACAAACCCACTGGTGGACTGCCAGGAAACAAAAGGGCCAAATGAAATAAGATTCTGGCACAAACCTGATGGTGGGCTGCCAGAAACAGAAGAGCCAAATGAAACAAGATTCTGACACAGACCCCCTGGCGGGCTGCCTGAAACCAGAAACACTGTAGACAGTACCTCGGCACAAACCCTAGCAGATGGCTGCCAGGAAAAGCTGAGCTGAAGGGAATGTCTGGTAGCACCCTCTCCAATGAGCTGCCAGGGATAAGATGAGCTGCTGAAGATTCTTCAGCACAAATCCACTAGTGGGCTGCCAGGACCAGATGAGCAGCAGAGGATGTCTCATGCAAACAGGAATGAGGTTGTAACCAGGATGTAGTGGAGGACACCTAAAAGAGAAGAAAAATAACAAACGGGGCATAGAAAGCTGGATGAAGACAGTAGATCTCATACTGTCCAGAACAAGAATCAGTAAAAACAACAAATCTGTGGCCGCCGATCACACTGGGCTTAGACGAACTGGGGACCAGTGGCAAACAACAAACAGTATGTCAATGTGATTCTACCAAGACAAGCATACTCTGGGTGAAGAAGATTCTGACCAGTACCAGAGGTACAGAAGTTGGAAGGTGGTGGTGAAGAATGAAACTGTAGGATCTTTTCTCTGCTGGATGGAGACTGATTCCAATGAGGTACAATTGCAGTCACAGGTGTACAATCTTAGGCAGTTCGGAATCGGCCTTTGATACATTCAGTTTGGTATAGTGGCAGAAGATTGAGACCAGATGCACAATTCTAAAGCAATCAGAGGTGGATGGTACACTCAGGACTCAGTCAGGGACAATTAACCAGTTCCCAGGGCAATTGTTCAGTGCCAGGGGAAATTTGCCAGAAGCAGGGGCAAATAACCAGTTTTGGGGCAATTGACCATTTCAAAGGGGCAACTGCCAATTCCAAGGGCAAATAACCAGCTGTGGGGCAACTGACCAATACCAAGGGGCAATTGCCAATTCCAGGGGCAAATAACCAGTTTCAGGGCAATTAACCAGTCCCAAGGGCAGTGGCAAGCAATAAACACAGCTCTGGCAGTGTTTGGGCAATAAACTCAGTTCAGGCAGTTTCCAGGTACATAAACAGAGTTCAGGTAGTTTTCAGGCAATAAACACAGTTCAGGTACAGTCTTGGATGCATTACCACTCTAAAATGCCCCAAATGCACTCTTGCCCCAATGCTAGCCCAATTAGGGTGCTGTTAGCCAGCTCCTTCATCAACTGCCTCTATGGATGGTCCAAAGGTGGGAAATATTTAAAACCCCCTTCCCCACCAATGTGACCTCAGTCGTTGTCACCAAAGCTCAAAAATTCACCAGGGGTCCCCTGAATCAACTTCCCACTTCCTGGAATGCTGACCCCTTTAGTGGTGGTTCAGGAATTATGGTGTTCTGTGGATGGTGCAGGGTACCTGGCCTTGCTAGCCCTCCTTTTAATTTGCCTTAGATGAGCCCCCTCTAAACTATAGTGCTTGCCCTGCCTTTTTAAACTTCCCCAATGGAGTTGCTCTTTTAAGTAATTGTTTAAGCTCAGTTAGGGATTTTCTGAGAGAAGATGCTGTGGGAGGTGGGTGTATTGCTGGCAGAGGGAGCGACCAAAGAAAAGTGTTGGACAGTGCGGTGGATGGCAATGGGGCCTTGGGAACTTTTCCTGAAGATGCAGCTCATTCAAACACAATTGCTGAGGGACTAGAATACTTTACCTTATTTTAAAATAAAAAATGGGGCAAAACAGAGCCCTCACTGAGATCGGTCAATCACTTCTTTTTTCTTTTATGGCGACCGCCGCACAAATAAGCCACCGTACTGGAGGATAGCTGAATGCTACTTCACTAAACTGGGGACAGGAGGCAAGTGCAGTCCCATAGAGGAGCTGACAGGAAAACTTACAGCACCAGTAAGATTTATTTTCCTGTCCCTGTCTCTTACCATATCCTCACCCCTCTCTGTCTCAGTCTTAACTGCCCACCCAAAACAAATCTTCCATTCAAAGTTACACTGGGGGTTCTAGTTCTGGAACCCTGAGTACAGGCCACTGCCACTGACTTAATTTTAAACAAAAACACCATGTGCTGGGCAGTGACAGGAGTCCCAGCAAGTGAGCAGCCACAGCTCATCCTGTCTGCTGGGGGATTCAGTAGATATGTATAAGGCAGCAACAGAGGAAATCTTTATTTTCCTTTTGTTTCCTTATCTAACAGCTCTGCTGCCCTTACAGCGCTCTGAGCGCCAGCATTATGGCGCTGGGCAATCAGGGCACCAAATGCAGGATTCATCACCCACTCCCCAAGGTCCACCCCCCCCAGAGTAGGAATCTATAAGTGGGGGTGGGGGGCACATCCAAAAATGTGATTGGTGACATTGCTGATTGGCACCCTAACTGCCTGGCACCGGAATGCTGGCACATTCCAAGAGTGGAACTGCTCTGCTGCCTTGTCTGCCCTACAAGCGGTGGGGACACTGAGAGGGGCCACTACCCCACTACTCAGACCACCCCTGATGCCCACCTGTCCAGGGGCTAAGGGGGCACCTCACTTTATTAAATTTTTCTGTGGTGCCCCCATACTTTGGGGCTCTACACTACTTTAAATTTTTTGTATTTAATAAAGCAAAATATTTTTTACCTAACACTCAGTGCAGGTCCACTCTGTTCCTATATGCTGTCACCCTCCCTTACCCCCTCAGTGACCACCATATAGTCTATGGGGTGCAAGATTCATCATCCCACGTTCCCTAAAATTCATCTAGATCCAAGTCCTTCAGGTCACTGGACTTGCCCCCCCTCCATGATGACCGGATCGCTACCGACTGGTCACCTATTGCTACTGCCAGCAACATAAATTCTGCCCTACAGTATTTCTACTCCAGATTTTTTTCTGCCTGAGATACCCAGGCCCTCATTAGAAAAAACAGAGTCTCAAGTTTCCACATCCCATTGATCTCTGCTGAATTGCTGGCCTGTCTCCATGTGTACGACCTTGTCTGGTGTGTCCACAAATCCTCTTTCTCCCGTGCTGATCTTATCAAGTATAGTATTGTGTGAAATAGAAGAATTTTGCCCTGTAAAAGGTTTTCTGAAATTTGCATATTTTGCAAAATATTTTGCAGGGGAAATGTGAAATTTTGCCCAGGGCGAGCCAAACTTCACCTGCGCACCTGTGAAATTCACCACTCTTGGCCAAAATGTCACCACCCGCGGGTGAAATTTCAAATTTTCACCACTTACTAAGACTCCCTGGTGTCTAGTGTACCCCCCTTCTGGCAACTCAACAGCCCAAATGTAGAAAAAAATTATTTTTCCCTGGTGTCTAGTGGTCCCCCCACCAGGCTGATCACCGGCCAAAACTGAATAAAGCCCCACAACCCCCTATTACCCTCATCCTCCTTGTAAAAATATCAAATCCCCACTCCTTGGTGTCTAGTGGACCCCCAACCCCCCCACCTTCTCATCAGTCACACAGCGCCCACCCCAAAGCATGTGCTCATTCATTGAAACACTCTGTCGGGCTGCTGGCCATGGAGGTGA
Organism: Neoceratodus forsteri; assembly: GCA_016271365.2. NCBI lineage: Eukaryota > Metazoa > Chordata > Ceratodontiformes > Ceratodontidae > Neoceratodus > Neoceratodus forsteri. The sequence goes on along the minus strand of CM057458.1, from coordinate 780,869,477 downwards.
GGGAAGGGATGTGCCAGTGGCCTGATCTGGCACTGGGTGGGAGTAAGGTGAGCACTGTGTGACTGATGGGGGGTCCACTGGACACCAGGAAGTGGGGATTTGATTTTTTTTTACAAGGAGACATGAGAACCAATCGAGGGGCTTATTCAACTTCAGCTGGTGATTGGTGAAGGGGCAGGGGGACCACTAGACACCAGGGAGAAACAACTTTTTTCTACATTTTGCTGGTGAGTGGTGGGGGGACCAATAGACATCAGGGAGATTTCATTTTAATGATGTGGATGCCCATTTGCTGGGGGTGAAATTGTGGTCAAAGTTTTGCCATTTCACTGCAATTTCGTCAAAAATTCTGTGTGGCAAAATTGCTGATTTCGCTGCAATTTCGCCAGTGAAATTTTATTTTGTAACATCTCTAATCAAGTACTAGTCCTTTCAGAATGTCTGCATCAGAACTACCAGGCATACTAAATCTGAATACTTTGCATTCACACTCCAGAACAACCATAACATCCCCTACAATTTCTGGAAGGTTATCCAGTCTCTTCTCTTTTCCAGTCTAATCCACTCCCCTCGGTACCCAAGGGTGGGGTGGCATTCCTATCTTTGACCATCTTTTGTCACTTCACATTTCAACTCCTTCTTCTCCTCTTGTGCCTGATGTCTGCTCTCTTCCTCTCCTCCAGCACCACTCCACCTCATCCCTTCTAATTCTCTCATATCAAATTCACTGCATCTCTTAAGGGTCTCTTGGTTCTGAACTCCTACAAGGATGTGAGCCCAGATGGTCTTGAGCACAAACTCCTGCATCTCTTGGCCCATGCCATTGTTCTACCTATTACCTACCTTCTCAGCATTTCCTTCTCCTTATCCTTTGTCCTTGATATCTGGAAGCAAACTACAGTCATCCTCCTCCACAAAGGTGATGGTCCCACCTCTCCTGGCAACTTCTGCCTTATTTCCTTTCTCTTCACCATGGCTAAACTCCAGGAATACCTGGTGCTATCCCACCTTTCCCCTTCCTAGATTAAACCTTCTTCTTCACTTACTTCCTGTCTGGTTTTTGTAAGTCCTACTCCACCTCCCTGTCCTCCTCCCGATAGCTGACTCCATTCTGCCTGGCATGGATCAGGGCCTGGTCATCTCTGCCATCTTTGTTGACTGCCAAAGCCTTCAGCACAGTTACCCACCCCATTCTCCTACACAAACACAAGGCAGCAGGGCTCTATGACTCCTCAGTTGGGTGGTTATGTGCCTACCTAGAGGGCAGATCTGAAGCAGTCCATACTGGAGATTCCACATCCTGTCTCCCCCATCGGCTCAGGCATACCCCAAGTGTCCATCCTTGGCCCAGTACTCCTCTCCATCTTTCTGAATGACCTCACCACTGCCTGCTACTTTTGCCAGTCCATACAGTATATATGCAAATGGCACAGAACTCTTTGTCTCATGCTCCTCTACTCCTGATCTCATGTCCAGGTTCCAAGTGAACTTTACTAACATCCAGAACTGGTTCCTCACAAATGAGGTGTCCCTCAGTGCCAAGAAAATGGTCTCCATGACCATTGGCACCAGGCAGGGGCTTGCTAGGTTAACCCCTTTCCCCTTCTTCCATACCCTTGATGGTGCAGTAATTGAGATTGTCCCATCATTAAAGTACCTTGGTACTGGCCGGATTGGCACCTCAATTTGTCAGCACATGTAGATGCCATCCACCAGTAACTTCACCCCAAACTTGGTGGTCATTACAGGAATAAAAGGAGTATCACATTTCCTACCTATAGACTGATTGTCTCAAAGATGATATCCCCATCTTCAGCTATGGTGACATAGCATACAGTGCAGATACCAAGTCCACCCCATTCAGAGTGGATCCAGTCTTTCACTCCTTTTGCCACTTTACCCTGGACTGCCCCCATGCACCCACCACTGCTCCCTGTACTCCTCCCTTTTCTCCCCCCCTTGAGATCAGACACCTCACCCACTGTGTTTCTTTTATCTGTAAATATTGGCATAGCTGCCTCCCTTCTTACTTTACTGCCCTCCTCACTTTCACCTACCTCCTCCTATCCCCTTTGCACCTCTGGCTCTCACTCCCTTGGTCTCCCCTAAAAATAATTCACTGCAGGTCAAGCTGCTTTCCCCTTCCAGTTCCCAAAACATTCAACAATCACTCCTGCTGTTGTCCCTATTAGTGGTGAACAATACAGTGATCCAGTGTCACATATATATGGGGAGCCGATCTTAAACAATGAAAGACTCCAACTCATCAAAACAGAAAAGTTGATCAAAAAATGGACACCAATCCAGAAGTAGCAAGTGAGGAGTTTACTGTGACATGCAGAAAAATGTAAGACATGAACAGATACCCCCGTCCACAAATTGTCACCAAATTCTCCTTAAGGGGGACCTTCTGATGAAGAACTCAGTAAGAGTTCAAAGCGTCAGGGTAGTTGTTGATGGAGTCCATTTTTCTGTGTGTCACAACAAACTCCTCACTAGCTACTTCTGGATTGGAGTCAATTGTTTGAAAGCCTCTTCTGTTTTAGTGAGTTGGTCTCTGTTACTGGACATTGGACTGCTGCCCATCACCCTCATCCCCCTGCTCCCTCTTTACCCTGCACCTACACTAGTGCAGCCCCTCCTTCATCCCTCCCCAGTCAACAACCACTGCTCACACCCTGATCTCAGTTGTGCCTTCTGTGCATTGCACATTGCAACTGCTGTCATCCTCCAATATTTGATTGTATTTTGTCCACACTGCAAATGCTGTTGTCCTCCAGTACTTTATTGTTTTAATGTATTTTTACTGCACATAATCCTTCTCCTTGCACAATTAGTACTTAAGCTGCTTATTTACCAGTTATTTGTATTGTATTATTGTTCTTAGTGTGTCACATTGTTCCTCCCTTCCCCATTCCCCTGGACATATCTTAAAATGAACTGTTACCACTTCAGTATGTCATTCCTAGTAAAACTTCTGAAATAAAATTAAATAAATAAGACAGAAAAAATGTTATAGGTGTGGGCACTTTTCACTCATAAACATACTCCTGTTTCCACATCTTTACTGATTTAGCAGAATATCCCCTTTCCTGTCTGCTTTAAATATATACATAAAAGCATGATGTCAGTTCATAAATATGTTTCAATATATTTTGCAGCCTGCAAAGGACACACTCTCTTTGCTGCCATCTTTAGTACTGCATATCTTTCAGTGATGGACCCTTATGTCCTTTCCACAAAGTCAATGAATGACCTGCCATCATGTGTACTGTTTAGGTCCATTTTATGTGTGATTTCAACTTACTTGGCCTACATACAAACCCTACACCACCATGTTCCTCCACAAGTACAGGCTTTCATGTTGCATTAATGGCCCTTTGCTGCTCATTGTATGAATACAGAAAGAATGCCTAGTGAGGACGGTGGTGATGAGCAGTGGAGTCAGTCGACATTAGGTTTTACTGGATCCCTACTCTAGATAAGTAGGGGATTGTGGGATATAGCAGTCAGTTGTCTGGGCTACTATATCCCAATTTTTTTTAATGAAAAGAACAATTTAATTGGCACCTGCTGCCCCACTTCAGCCCTTCATGTCATAGTAGAGGGTTTGGCATTTGTGATATAGGAGAGATCTACTCCCTCCTTAATTTTCTTCCATGATACAGCAAGATGTATACATTTTGAGCAAGGCATCACAGTCATAACATAGGAAATGAAACCAGTGCTTACAATTAGTCATAGGAAGGCAGTATAGCACAGTGGTTTAAGGCTCTGAGCTGCAAATCTGGTGACACCCAGCAGACCAGACCTGGGTTTGAATCCCACAGTTTCCACTTACATACTGTGTGACCCTGAGCAAGTCATTTAACTTCCCTGTGCTCCCAGGTCATGCCTGTAAAAAGCTTTCAGCTTAGTGTTCTAATCCTGGTTAAACAACTAAAAAAAAATACCTGACACTGGGTATGCTGCAGAAGTGGGTCCTCACTTACATGCTCCTTATTCAGTTGCCCATGTAGCTCCATGGGTAGAATGGGATTATTTCAGCAGAAGGGCAAATACTGTAAGAGATATCCATTTTATTGGAGGATTTTGCACCCATGCATCATCTGCCTCCAGTCCTACATGGCAAGGGATTTAATTTTGAGAAAGCTCCTTATATTAACAGGACTGCTGCAATGAAAAGAGCTTATAAGGTTCGCAGTGACCCATCCAATTAGCCTTTGCACTGATTGTTGCAATATTCTATATAGGCTTTTACATCCAGATTTAAGTGAATGTATGTTACTTTTCATATCCTTATTATTTGATTGGAATAGAGCTTCATGAAAGCGGAACCTACATTTCATCTTTATCACACTCATTTATAGTGTTCACATATCACCCTTATTTCAAACACAGAAGGTTGAAATGCATGCTTAGATTGATGATGTCATTAGTATTCTGAAGACATTGGACCAAGGTCATATAAGGACAGAGGGTAGGCCAGAGTCAGCTATTTAAATTGCCTTAGTGTAATAAACTATAAAGAAATAATACATTCAATTACTGTGTTGATATGCTATATAAAACTAAATACTGATGTTTGTATTCCTTGAGCTCTAGCTGTACCTACTGAAAAGCAATCTAATATACAAATATTACAAAACCTTTGAAATGTCATACAGTTTATTATAAACAAATTGTATGCAACAAGCTTCCTCATCAGCTGATTAACATTCTATTGTGGGACATTATTCTCTGCAAATATAACTGGTGAAACGACAAAGTGCAGCAGGAGGTAGCATTACAATAACACATAGGGTAAGAAGTCCATTAACCAGTTAACACCCATTATTTACAAAAATATTAATAAATAAACAAACTGATAATGACTTAGTTTTTTAGTGGCAAGATGGTACATTCAGGGGCCTAGGTACATAAGATAAACAAATCCTTAATCATTTAGAGGCAGCTCTATGTGTCCTGAATTGCCCCAGGGTATAACTTGCTTGTGATAACCACACCCCATTTTACCTTATTGCTGCTTTATTATGGAAATCTATGAAAGGTGTATTACGTGTCTCTGTTTAATATGATAGAAACACATAATGTATTAAGATGCAGAAAGAGTGTTGTAAATGTCTAAGTGGCCATTTTCAGAAATCATACGGTAACTCTTCTGGTGCTGAATATACAGTACTGCACTTTTAGGGCACATGTTTCAGTATATGTCCACAAGTTTTAGTTATGTTACAAAGTGTGATTTGTGGCATAATGTTTAAAGCAAGCAGCAACAATTGACTTGGGAGTACCTTTGAAACAGGTTCACTAAAACCCTTTGATATATAAGTTGCATTTTTTTGCCTTTCAAGCCCTCAGATGGTGGGGAAAAAGAGATACAATATGGGACACATTACCATATCATTGAGTAAGAAGTATGAACCCTGTAAATGTTAATGCATTATCATTATAATATTTACTGGTCTGACAGCAACAAGTTCAATGTGAACGTTGGCTTTAAAATCACAGTGTATAATTCCCTTAGGAATTGCCCTGCATAGCTCTTATTCTCCTGATAATCTGCTGTTTTTTCTACGCAACTCTACTAGCATACATTAATATACAATAATGTAAATACTCCCTGTACAATACATGTATTTGTCATTTGTGCAATCAGCTTTTATGTACACTGTAGTACCATGTAAGTTGTATTTTCTTTTTGTTTATCCTCTGTTGTTTTGTACCCCTGTCCCCAGGTTACACCTGGAAACAAGCTTCTTCTCATGGTGTCTTTCCATGTAAGTTGTATTTTCTTTTTGTTTATCCTCTGTTGTTTTGTACCCCTATCCCCGGGTTGCACCTGGAAACAAACTTCTGCTCATGGTGTCTTTCCCAGTTATCAAATTTTAAATAAAGTAAATAAATAAATATATTGACAGAGACATAGAAAGGACATAGAAAGGGTGGAGGGAGTCCACCAAAATGGTGCAGGGGATGCATGGAAAGCCCTATGAGGAGAGACTGAGGAATCTGAAGTTGTATACCCTGGAAGAGAGGAGAGCAAGAGGTGACATGATCGAGATCTACAAGTATCTCATTGGGGTGAACACGGTGCAGGTGGTTAGCCCTTTCCAAATGAGGACACATTCCAGGACTAGGTGGCATGCAATGAAGCTGAAAGGGAGCATGTTCAAGAGGGATGTGTGGACACATTTCTTCAATGAAAGGGTGATAGACACACGGAACTCACTGTCAGCCAAAGTTGTGGAGGCTTGAATGGTGAAGGGCTTCATGTACACATGGGATGAAGAGAGGGGTATAGTAAAACAGAGACAGGGAGGGGAGGGGAGGATCACTGGATGCCAGTTAGGGTGTGTGGAGGCAGAGTAGGCAGGAACAGTTAGCAGAAAGGGTGGGCTAAGTGGTCCATTTCTGCAAACAGATTCTATGTGGATCATTATATTTTCCATGTGATATAAATGATTCTAAGAGGCAAAATACAGGATGTCTATCATAATTTATTTATTTAAAATTGTTGAAGAGGAGAATATATAGAGCTGCAGAAAACCTGTTTCCAGTTGAGGTCTGGGGGTAAGGTTCAAAGAAGAAAGATGGTGCACAAAATGAACTGGTAATACATTACAGACAAAAAAGTTCCACAAAGTCACTGGCAACACAGTGCAGTATGTAGGCAAAAAACAGAAGTGCAATTTTTCAAGGAGTGTGATAAGCAGCAAAGTACACTGTTGACAAAATTTTCAAAACAAACCTAGCCTGGAACACAGCTAGAATTGGTCCACATCAGCTCTGATACCTTTCTCTTGAGGGTAAAGAGTGAGAAAGAGGACTGTAACTGATTAAGAAGGGAGTTTCAGATGGACTGAGGGAAGTTTCCAAAGGAATGCAGCTTGCCCATTTGAGTCATAAGTGACAGCATGTTGGAAATAGCAACCAGTGATAATTAGATATATGATGAGGATAGATGGATAGGTGTGAGCTACGAGGATATATAGTTGGGGAAAGTGTTCCAGAATTTGAAAGTCAGTAAGGTTCTATGAGTGAGTTTTGCCTTTCCAGAAAGCCAGCCAGACTGGAGTATATACAATCATGGCATGTGTGTGTGTGTGTGGGGGAGGGGTAAGTCTGAAGAGGCAGAAAGCATTAAAAAAGGAGTCCTGTCTGGCTAAGGAATATTTTAGCCTTGCAACATAGACAATTTCACATTTGTTAAAAGCTGTGAAAATTATTTTGGGAATGATCTCCAATCTGACAGCAAGGGTGAAGCAGAACTTGCTTTCCTGGAGGACTTTGAGCTTGGGAGAAGTTTAGAAATGATGGAGTACATTAAAGCATGGGATGTGTAAAAGGTGAGTTTCTCTGAGGCGAACAAAATCATGTGCCCAGTAAAATGGATTTGTTTTGCCTCATACCAGATGTGAGAGGTATTTGAGTGGGAAGAGATGGTGTTCTGCAGATGAACTAATGAGCAGAAATATTTCTAATGGAGCTTCTGAACAGGTGAAGTGTCTGCAGTAAGCATCTAGGCAAGTGAATAAGTGCCACTTCTGAAGACCTACAGTATAAAAGAAGCAATTAGAGGAAAAGGATCTGCTCTAACCATAAGTGTCCTTGCTGATTTCATAGACATATTATGCATTTATAAAAGATACAAGGACTAGCTACTTTATGAGTACAAGAGGGAAAGTAGTTCGTGATGAGGAGGTGACAATGTGCAGGGAAAAGGCATGAGCAGATACTAGTGTGGGTACCTTAACTTCATCTTTAGCAGCTTTATTTAGTTATTTTTTTTACGTATATGTCTGTATCCTCCTTGGCAGCTCACCCCATCTATGCCCCCCTTCCCTCAATGTTCCAGCCCTGTCAAGACCTACATTCAGGAAACTATCACAATGTGAGACAGTTTCTCTCACCATATCAAGTACATTTTTTACATTTTTTTAAGGAGCCCTGATAGACCATCAGTAATAAATGTTTTGTGACCACACATCCCCTCTTCTGGATTTTGGCTTCCATGTCGGTAAATATTTATGAATTCACTTTTTCAGTAATTTCTAAATCATTATGAGTTTGTTTTACTTACAAGAGGATCAGTCTTAAAAGAATTAATGACAGTGGGCCCGATTCCAGAACGGTAATGCATGTCGCAAAGTAACTTGAGCAAAAAAAAAATGGTGCAAGCAGCACTTTGCGCCCGGTGTAATGACATTCAGTATTCCAAAAAGCAGACTGAGACATGTCACAGGCTGCCTGCTCTGAAGTGGTCCTATGCCACTAGTTATGCCATAAATCCCCTGCGACATGGGTCAAGGCAGTTTATGCCAGCAGTTGCGCCCCATTCTGGAAGGGTGGCTGCCAGAACAGCACATTTGCAATTCCAAGACAACCCCTGAAAGACACAGGTCTAAGAACAGTTACACCAGCTATTAGCTGGATTAGGTGTACTTTACATCCACTGGGGGTGCACCACTGTGCCATGTGCACCCAACAGCAACCCCTCCATGTTTCCAAATAGGCCCCCCACCCATCCTCTATTGGCACCTGCCCTGTAAAGCCCTCCAAGGGCTGCTGACACTTCCACACCCTGATCCCAGAGAATTTCCCCACAGGGCAGATCATAACTCCCCCCCCATACCGGAGTAGTGCCCGGCAGGGAAGATCATGTTGTGCCCAAGCCCCAATCCTCGATCACCAGCTCACTGCTAATATTAAAATTGCCATGCCACTAATTTCCTGGTAGTCTAGTGGCCCCCCTCCTAGCAGTGCCAGTCCATCCCCATCCCCCCACACCCATTCCCAGTCAGTGACTTGCACAGCCCACCTCTCACCTCTGTGGCCAGCCACTGACTGAGTTCCCTCTGAGTGCATATTGCTGTATACAGTACATGCACAATGAATGATTGAGCACATACTGTATAGTAATACATGCTCAGAGGGAGCTTGGTCAGTGTCTGGCTGTGGAGGTGAGAGGTGGGTTGTGCCAGTTGCTGACTGGGGCCTGGTGTAGGGGGGTAGGGGTGGACTGGCACTGTCAGGTGTCAGGGGTGGGGGGGCCACTGAACTACCAGGGATCACAGGGACATGTGCCAGGTGGCTGTCATCAGGGCTGTGTGTGGGGAGGGTGTTTGCCTAGCCTGCGAGGCAGTGCAATTGTTTTTGGAGCAGGCATTGGGGGGGCTGTGCATTCGGGGCTAAGGGGAAGGGACCTGCACCATGTCAGAGAGCATTGCTGCAACTTGCAGTACTCTGTTGAGGTAACTCCCCCTTTGGTGTGCTGCCTGGGGTGCTGCAAGTTGCAGGACGTAGCAGCCAGGGACCCTGCCTGTTCTGGAATTGGGTGCAGGGTCCCCGGTGTATTGGCATGTGGTGCAACTTGCAAGTGCCAGTGAATTGCACCATATGCCTTTGAATTGGGCCCCATGAGTTTTTTCTCCAATATAATCGAACATAGTCATTAAATTATAGTACATATTATCGGTCTGTAAACCTAGCGAAATATGTTTCAGCTCTGTGGTGCAAATTCTCTACATACCTATACTATAACATACATTATTCATAATATAGTGTATAGTAGAGCATTGTTCTATATAGAAATTCATCCATTTTAGAAGCCAGCCCGGTGGCGCTGAGGGTTGAGGCACTGGACACCACACCTTACATCACACTGGTGACCCAAGTTTGGGAATAGATTCATGATGCTTGGAGGTCAGCAGAGGTCAGAAAGGATTGAGTGTCCATAGACAGCTCTCCTTCCTCAGGGAGGGGGGACAGCATGACGGGCTGTTGCCTGACATTCAGCAGTGTCTGGTTGTCAGCACAGGCACGCCACCAGCATGGGGAAGGACCCACATCCAGGACATATGGCTGCCTCTGTAGAGGCAGAGACCAGCTGCTCCACCCATTGCATGTTCATGGGCCTGTGGAGAAAACAGGCAGTAAAACTGGGAGCAGACAGGGTCCATGAAGACCCAATGTACTCCCCTGCAACATGCCACCTCCGACTTCTGGATTGTGCTCTGGAGGGAGGGGAAGTAAACTGGCACTCCTCACCCTGGCCCCGCCCCAGGGAGTAATCTGCAGGGGAACTATAGGGGGATGGTTGAGTGGGGGACGGTTTGGGTGTGAGGATGAGACCCTCCGATGGAGGGCCAAAGCCAGCTGTCGGCTCCACAGAGGTGGAGAAAAGTGTAAATAAGAAATTCACCCCTTTCAAAATGCAGTTGTACCACAGTTCAAAGGCCATGGAAAGTGACTGTACCCTTCTGCGGTAGAACAGCATTCTAGAACCTCTAGAAAATGTTTAAGACAGCTTCATTGTGAAGAAGACAAAAACAAAATGCACACATTTCACATAATACAATACACTATATAAAAAAAACACAGGATGAGCAACTGTATGCATAATCAGTGTGTTCTGCCACCTTGTGGTTCTGATTCCCATGGACCTCTCAAGCTTCGCTGTCGAGGTCAGAGGGAATCATAACCCCTCTGAGCAGAACACACTAGTTGTGCATAATTGCCCATGCAGTATTCTCTATATAACAACTTTGATTTCCCTGTTCTTTTAGTATTACATGCTTTCATTGTGCTTTTCATTAATTTCAGCATAGATCAGTAAAACAAGCAGCCTAAGCTACTATAACATAAACAGTGTTCACGTATTTCTACAATTGTTTATTCTTGCTCATATGTATTTCAAAAGGGGCTAAGCCAAATAAAATATTATTTCCTCTCATTCCTACTTTTAAGAGGGTTATTTGATTATTATGGGAAACTCAGTCTTCCTGTACAAAATGACATATGAAAAATCAAGCTTTTCATTGCTATTTAAGTGCATGATATGTATCAGCCTTTGTATTATGGTATCATATTCTTAATTTGTTCCTACTATATGTGGTAAACATACAGTACCACTTAAATCACTTTTAACATGGATTCTGGTCTAGTGAATTCAGGTGACTGTTTTTTTATTTCCCTGTAGAAAAATGGAATATTGAAGCAGATTTCTTCTCGACTGCTGAGAGAGTATTCTAAGGGTTGTGCTATACAAAGAGTATTTGGTGGAAGCTTGCCATTGTAAACTTGAGCTCATTTAAACATTTTGTAGGGTTCATGAATAAACATTCCTTACTGCTGCCTGCTACCCATAGTTCTGTTTGAAAAACAGTGATACAGTAAGCCAGTAACAGTTTGTTTTCATTCTACTTCAGTTCTGGAGCAGAAAACTCTTTCAGTATCGGTTATTTTAGTGTGATGGTGCAGTATCAGTCATTACAGTGTAATGGCATGGATGACGTCAGATGGGGTGAAGCAATTCATATCAAAAGTCTGCTTGGCTTGGGGAAGGAAACATTTCCTTTAATAAGGGACACTTAGGTAAAGGCAGGTAACCACACAGTTGAATCTGCAGATAATGGCAGCCTGGCTTCTGAAAAATTGACTTTTTAACTAGGTGAGTTTAATAACTGATACCAAAGGGATATTTCCCTTCAGAAGTTAAGTAGAATGAAAATGGACTGTTACTAGTAAAAGAATAAAACTGATATGGTGAGTGAGGCTGTCTCACACTATGGTACTTTTCTGAGAAACTTCTGGATAAGAGACTGTCTCCTCATGTATTATGAGTGTGATTTATATATATATATATATATATATATATAATATATACACACACATATATTGTATTATATTATATTATATTATAAGATCAATGAGTTTCTAAGGATATTTATGGGTTTTTGATGACCTACATTCATCCAGGGACATGAAGATCTGGTGGCACCATGGGGACTATTGTGGGAATGTTATTTTGGTGGCTCCATTTTCCTTTCAGCTTTTTCTCCCCATTCACCCTCCCACAATGTCAGGCAGTGCCCTAATAGGACAATAGACAAATCTGTGCATGCTCACACACACACACACACACACACACACACACACACACACACAATGTCCCCACAGAATAGAAAGCTTCCAAGCCCACCACAGAGGTCAATGGTGCAGTCCAACTCTGGCTGAGAGCACTGCAAGCAAAAACACCACCCAGCCCTTCTAGCTGCCAGAGCCATATCCCGAGTCAACCCCAAACCCAGGTTGTTGACTTGAGAGAAGGATGTCCTACGCTATAGGCCACTGGGTGGCTGAAATGGGTTTAGTTTTGGTGTTCTGTCCTTGATTACAGTAAACATTGCATAAGTTTGGAAAGTATTATCATGAAGAGTTAATTGCTGCTTGACAATACTATAAGTGTTTTTTCAATTAAAAATGGGCAGCCATTCACAAAGCAAAACTCATTATTAGTCCATCATGGAGTACTGTATTATAGATCAAGGTGAACATGAAATAAACTCAAAACTAGAACTTGTATAATTTATTTATTTGTTTCTGATAACCGCGTAAGTGCACTAGACATTAAAAGTGCTTATTTTCAGGCACGACCTGGGACAGTACAAGCAAAATACAAGCTTAAACACATTGGGCTTGATATTCAAACTGCGCCATTCATAGACGCAAGCCCTTGCGCTGCACAAAATAGTTGCGCAGGGGTGTGTCTGGGGTGATATTCAAAGGAGTTGTGCTATTGAGCAACTCTTTTGAATATCACCCCCCAGCTACAGCCACTGTGCATGGCGCAGTGGAACTTGTGCTACCGCAGGTTGACAGAGTGAAGCATTCAACTTGCGGTGGCGCAAGTACCATTGCGCCATGCACAAAATCCCAATATTCAAAAGGTGACATGCAAATGGGGCTATAATTCATGCAAGGCACAGGGGGGGCCATTTGCATCTGATTATGGCCCCATTTGCATGCCATTAGCATGCAGGTGCTCCGATCCCCAAGGACTTGCGCCTGGCACCCTGCCAGGCAGCAGCCACCGGGACTGCGCCCTCTGCAGCCCGATCAAGGGCAAAACAGTGTAGAATCCCCACCCCCTCACTGGCCAGATCGCGGGCATGGTTTAATTTCCCCCAACAGCCCGATCGCGGGCAGCAATGTCAGCTCCCCACTCGAGCGTATCCCTGGTGGTCCAGTGGATCGAAAAGCCCAATCGCGGGCAGTAGTTGTATAAACCCCCTCCCGAATTCAGCCCTGGTGGTCTAGTGGCACATCCGATTGTGGGATGTAAATGCTACAAAATCCCCAACATTGCCCTGGTGGCTAGTGTCCCCCTCCCCACCCACCACGAAGCCCCACCACCCCGCTCCCCACAGCGGTAGCGGCAGCATCCCTCCCACCTACCACCCACCAACTGACAGCCAGTAGGGCTACCGCCGATAATTGCAGAGAAAGAGCCAATGGGCATGCAGCCTTCCGTACATACAATCCAGTTTTGTGAATGAAATCATTCACAAATCTGACTGTCATGTACGGTATGGGCTGCATGCCCATTGGCTATTTCTCTGCATTACCGGATATGCAGCCCCTACCGGCTGTCCTCGGCGGGCGGCAGGGCTGCAGGCGGAAGAGATGCTGCCGCCCACCGCTGTGGGGGTGGGTGGTGGGGCTTGTGGGTGGGTGGGAGGGGGACACTAGCCACCAGGGCAATGTTGGGGGATTTGTGCAGCATTTACATCCCGCGATCGGATGTGCCACTAGACCACCAGGGCTGAATTAGGAGGGGGATTCTACACTACTGCCCGCGATCGGACTTTTCGGTCCACTGGACCACCAGGGATGATTCGGGGTTTACAACTACTGCCGGGATCTGGCTTTTGGTCCAGTGGACCACCAGAGGTACATTCTGGGGAGCCTCATTGCTGCCCGTGATCTGGCTGGTGGGGATTAAACTATGCCCACGATTGGGCCAGTTGGGGTGGTGGGGATTTACAGTTGGCTGTCCACGATCGGGCTGCGGGGGCACAGGGACTGGTTGGGGGCCAGCCACAGGTGGCAGCTGCTGTGTTGCGCCCTGCAATGCAGCAGCTCACCTAATAATTAGCCCTCAACCTAAACCTTTTTGGCTCAAAGTTTGTGCAGGCGCAGGTTGGGGTTGCGCCTGCACCCAGCTCTGCACAGCCCTGCTGAATATCGGGCTGTGCAGTTTATGCATGGTTCCTCCCCCTCCAGTTCAGCATGCATTCATTTGCATTGCGCTGTTGCTCAGCATGTTTTCTGTGGTGCAACTGCCTCCTGCTGAATATGGCAGAATGCAGCAAGTTCGGACTTGCGCAGGCGCAACCCTATTGCGCATGGCGCAACCCTTTTGAATATCCGGCCTATTATCTAGAGAAAGTATACACTTACAAAAAAAAAACATGGCTGAGTAGAAAACAACGTGGATTGAGATAACTATATCACAGCAGTAAAGTACAAGTAAACAGTATGCATAAGTTCACAGTATCAATAGGTAAGTAAATAACAGAACTACAAAACAACATTCAAAAGTTAGCAATGATAGTAGCAAGAAACTCCTGCCATGGCAGAGGTAATTTAAAATGGGTTGGCATGTGGCAAACAGCTGTTGAGTGTCATTGCAAGTGCGAGTGAGCCAAGTGGACTGAGGTACTCAAGTGAAGCATGAAGCAGGACCAGAGGAGAATCAGGGTGGGTCTTGCTGTAATTAGATTAACATGGCCAATAATTCCATAATACATTTTCAGAATATTCATACTTAAATATTCAGAAGGTTAGCATGGAAATGGGTGGGCCAAGTGATCCTTTTCTGGCAAAAAAATGTCAGTGATTCTATGTTTCTATTTTTTTAATTATTCTAAGACTTTTGTCTGTGGTTTGCAGGGGCAGAGGGTGACACACCGCACCCCCCCATGTGGTTAAAATCACGCATGTCCAAGCCTCTTTTGGATTCTTTGAATTTTTTGTCTGTGCTGCTGGGCAGTGACAGCCAGCCCCTTCCACTACCTGGGCCACTGCACAGCTCCCTTCGGATGTTGTACCCTCATTTGCAGCCTCCTGCTCCTTCTGTTCATCTGCACTTGGTGTTGTTTCCACACATCTGGAGCCACCAGGGTGCCACTGGACATGTCCTCCAGCTCAGTGTGTCCTTTCTCTTGGGACTTGATGCAACTGACTTGATAGTGTAGTGGTGTAGCAAGTTGAGAGCTACACTCTGGTAGCTCATTTTAGTCAGCTGCCCCTAGGTCTTAGAGCTCTCACTCCAAGTAGCTTCTCAGCTTGTGTCTATCACTGAGTCCTAGTGCCAGGAACCCCAAGATTCTTCTACCATCTCAGTCTAGACTCCTCTGAGACACCAGGCAATGACAACATGTCTTTCTTGTTCTACATTTCAGCTATGGCCACATCCTGCCTTTGCAATTATGTTACCAGTCACTATGTTATGTGTCCTTCCGCTATGTGATTAGTTGGCATGCATCCACCATCATTATTCCATTCAGTCAGTTTCCACACTCTAGCAGCCTCAGTCATAATCAGTTTCATACGAACTCTGTCAGCTATGATGCCCTTACATCTTTCATTCAGTCATGCCTTGTTTCAGCTCTACGTTAGTAGTACACCTACAGTTGCAAGCTTCTCCATTAGCCCCAACTACATTCCTGCACTGGACAAACACCAGTTATGACCATATCTGGGCCTGCAGAGCTCCCTGTCCTGGAAGTCAACAGTCTCTCTCTGCTCCCTTGACGTACGCATCTTCAGGGCAGTCCATCACCTCGGCTGGTTCCTACCTTTCTGCCATTTAGGCAAACATGTTCTATGCTCTGGGGGAAACTGTAGCCATGCAGATTGATTCTGTGGTGTTTGTTGATGTAGCATTTAAGATTTCAGCTATTGGAGAGTGGGACCTCTAAGCTATTGAAGGTTCTTTAATTGTGCAGATCATGTTGGTAGCACCTTCAAAAGCAATTCCTTCCTATGACCACCTAATGTTCACCTGGTCTCATCCTTCTACTTCCCATCTTCTGCCCTTTAAGGGTTAAAAACATACAACTACTCAAATTCTTTGCTTCTCAAGTGCTCAACTTCTATGTCTTGCCCCTCAAGGGTTCAGCTTCTTCCATTGGCCTTCCTCTGTTGGAAACCAGGTGAGTACCTTTCAGAGAAAAATGCTCTCCTCCCTCCTGCCTTGGTGGGTGAGCCTCCTTTGAGGAGAACATCCTCTAGTTGCAGAAATCGCCTTGTGGCACCCTCATGGCATTCCCATCAGATGAATGGAGTGAGATCCCTTGCTTAGCAAAATCATCCCATGAAATGGGTTTTTAAATTGCAGTAGCTTAGTCATCACTAATTCTATGCCTAGCCTGGAGGGAAGGTGACCAAAGCTGTGGCTCCCCAGAGGTTTCTACTTTATGGAGAGGTTTTCCTCTCAGCCATGTCAAGGTCATAAAAAGTTAAGTAGTTTCCATAGGAGTTGGAGTTGGTTGGTTGGTTGCTCTCCAAGTCGAGGTCTGTCTGGCTACATCCCTCTTCTCCTTGGGGAGACTGTGCTTGTGTGTCTTCCATTATCCTTTTTGAGCCTTTTTCCCTAAGGTGCCTTTGGCCCTCAGACCCATCCCCATGACACCCTGAAGGGTAGAAACCCTTCATCAGGGTCCCAGTCCTTGTAACACACTGACAGGCTGGTAACCCACATAGCAGGGACAGAGACAGCATAACACAAAGTTCACAGTTACACAGACACCACATACTACTCAGTTTCAATCTGACCTGCTCAAGAGTCTGATGATCCTATGAACATAAATAATTCTGTACTAACAAAACATAGTGACTCCAAACAGGGCAGGGGACATATTCAACGGGACTCATTGTGCAGTGCTCAGTTGATAGCACAGTAATGATAAAAACATCACTGTGCCCATTCCAAGTCAAGTAGGTTCTATTGTTCGACTTATTAAGCCATTACAATAATCATAAAACTCATGCAAATATACACATACACATCATAAAACAGAATTAAAATTAAACTCTCTGGCCTGGATATTCAAACTGCACCAGGCTGTGGCGCAAGCCTGGGCGCAGCTCAACTTGGTTGCTCAGGGGTGTGGCCTGGGCGATATTCAATGGAGCTGCACTATGACGCAGCAGCTTTGAATATCGCACCCTGGCCACCCCCACTGTGCATGGCACAGTGGCACTGTGCCAGCGCAAGTGGCCAGAGTGGAGCATGGAGATGCGCTAGTGCAAGTGCCATTGCGCCATTCACAGCACCTGTGATATTCAAAAGGGGACATGCAAATGGGGCCATAATTTATGCAAAGGCCACATGGGTCCATTTGCATGTCATTATAACTCATTTGCATGCCATTAGCATGCAGGTGCCCGATCCCGGCGATTTGCACCTGGCCTCCTGCCAGGCAGCAGCCATCGAGGACCGGCGCCTGCAGCTCCGATCATGGGCATTTGTCTCAATGAAAAATCTGATCTACTATCCCTGGTGGTCCAGTAGACCACTATGTATACAATCACGGGTATCTGTTTAAATCACACCTTACCAATATCCCTGGTGGTCAGTGGACACACTGTGCCATCATGGGCATCCGTAAAAACATGACAAATGTCCTATTACCCTGGTGGTCTGGTGCTGCCCCTTCCCCACCTGCCCAGGCTGCTGCCCGCTCCCCGGTCAGCTGGTGGGCGGCAGCACCACCAGCCTGCTGCCCGCTGACTGACAGCTCAGTAGGGCTGCATGCCCGATGGTTCACAGTGTGAGCCAATGGGCGTGCAATATACTATTCCACATTCAGATATGTGAATGATTTATTCACATATCTGGACTGTAGTAGAGTGTAGGCTGCATGCCCATTGGCTCATGCTGTAAACCAATGGGCGTGCAGCCCTACCAAGCTGTCAGTTGGCTGACGGTGGGGTGGCAGACGCGTGGGGTGCTGCCGCCTGCTGGCTGACCAGGGAGGGAGTGGGGCGGTGGGGCTCAGTGGACAGGTGGGGAGGGGGGTACACTAGACCACCAGGGTAATAGGACATTTGTTATGTTTTACAGATGCCAAAGATCAGGCAGAGTGTGGTCCACTGGACCACCAGGGATATTGGCGGGGGTGTGTGTGTGATTTAAACAGATGCCCATGATCAGGCAGCGATTGGTCCACTGGACCACCAGGGATATTGGATGGGGGGGTTTATTATACCGATGCCTGCGATTGGGCACATAGCAGTCCACTGGACCACCAGGGATATTAGAAGAGGATTTTTGATTGAGACAAATGCCTGTGATCAGGAACATAGCAGTCCACTGGACCACCAGGGATATAGGATGAGGGGGTTTATTTAACCAGATGCCTGTAATGGGGCATGGGGGGGTGCTGCCAGGTGCGGCAAGAACTCGGGTGGCCACCCACAGGTGGCAGCTACTGTGTTGCACCCTGCAATGTGGCAGCTCACCTGTGAGTGGCCATCATTTGTTCCTTTTTTTTTTGGTTTAACTTTGTGCAGGTGCAATTAGGGGTTGCACATGCATGGCTCTGCACATCCTGGGCTGAATATAGGGCTGTTCAGGTTATGCATGGGCACGCCCCCCCCCACCTGTGCCTGCATACATTACTGATGTGCTCTGGTGCATCGGGATTTGTGCGGCGCACTTTTCCCCTTTTGAACATCGCGCCAGGGCGCATCAGTGGGTTGTGCATGGTGCAACACTGTTGCGCCATGTGCAACCCTTTTGAATATCTGGGCCTCTATATTTAAAAATATGTTCATTTTCAGGCTAACTCAGAGTGAGAATAATTGCAACCTATTATAATAAACTCATGTTATACACTTCAATATATAATCACCTAAAAAAATGCATCTTCCCCTTCAAAATAGTATACAGTCTGAAGGACCTATCTGATGAATCTAAACAAAAACTAAAAAGGTCATATTTTACCAAAAACTCACTGTTTTGTTCTTAATAACCGTTTCAGGCTACACAAGTTAAAAAAAAAAAAATCAACCATATCCCAGACCTTATACTGACAGATTGCCCACATCACATAAGAAGACTTGGAGAATGTACATTCATTACTACACCACACCATAGAGCTATTACTTTTCTGCTTCTTTTCTTTGTCCAAGAACACTTAGTGTAGTGTCCTGGCTCCCTTAATTGGGAACTCAGAGTAAGCAAAAAGATTATCACTCAGGTGCATTAGGATCCCCAGTTAGGGTAGACCAAATTAAACCTCCTTAAATAGTCCCTCCTGGGCAGGCTTCCCGGAGAGGTCTCAAATGGGTCCACTGGTCTTTAACCGACAACTTATGGGGAATCCCACACCAAATAACCCCAGCAACATGGGAATATGGCAACCAAATGTCCCATTCCTGCCTGCACAATTTATTCTTGTAACAATATTTGGACCCAGAATTTCCAGTTCCACGAATTAAGGTCAGCAAATTTTGTCATACATCCAAATTTATTCCACTCAATCCAGACTAAACTGCAAGATGGCCTAAGTATATTCTAGTTTAATCCCTTGAGAGCAGCCTTAATAATGATAATCAATCAACACTTATCAAAACAATCCAAAGTAATTAAACATTTTTATAAAAATTATGCACAACCTTATTTAATAACATCTATAAACACCTATAGGGGTATATATATTTAACACCACATACAAAGTTATTTGCTCTTTCCATTCTTAATGAACTAACAGGGTCCTACTCTCAGTTTTAAGGCCTCTAACATGGTGTCATGATGTCATGGCTATAAAATATCTCATAACAAATATAAACGTAGAAGTCCTCAGAGGGTTCAGGAAATTAACTTCAACAATACACAAACAAATCACCTATTGGTTCATAGGTTCATAGGATTAATACAAGTTCAGTAGGTATTGCTACCTTTTATGAACTCAGCACCAAATCATGGGTGGAAACTATATTTTAAATGGCCCATATAATTATCTAAATTAGATTTAAACGATATCAAGGAAGTACTAAATACCATGTTTTCTGGAAGTTTATTCCATATATTTATTACCCTTTGTGTGTAACATTATTTCTTTTTGCAGTGTTATTATTTGTACCTTTGAGTTTGAGTGTATGCAATCTAGTATTTACAGTAGTCATGTTTTTTTGTAGTCCTATTATTTCTAACATTATATCACTCTGACTAGCTTTATATGTCAAGCATAGATCTCCACAAAGCCTTCTGTAGTCCATAGAATATAGGCCTACTTTTATCAATCTAGTTTCATAATCTAAATCTTGAATGGATATTATTTTCTTTGTTGTTCTTCGTTGAATATTTTCGATTCATTTCTTATTTTTAATCAAATAAGGAGCAGTTACTGAAGAGCAATATTCCAAATGAGGTCTAACCAGCCCAGTGTATAATTTTAGCAGAACTTTGATATCTCTACTTTTGATATTCCTTAAAATGCAGTTTAATATTTTGTTGCCTTTTTTAACAGCATTAATTGTATGCGTATTAAATGTAAAATCATTAGAAAGTGTTACCCCTAAATTCTTTTTCTGTTCTGTTGTTCCAAACTTATGTTATTCATAGTATATGTAAAGCAGGGGTTGTGTTTACCTAAATGCATGACCTTACATTTAAATTCATTAAACAGAAGTCCCTTTTTTTAGACCAGTCAACTAGGTAAGTTAGATTATTTTGCATCTCCTTAGCAGAATCTGCATTATTGATGATGCTTCCTATTTTACAATCATCTGCAAATTTAACAAGCCAGCAAGTGCTGTTTAAAGGACTCATAGATGAAATCAATATATTAAAAAGAGTTGGGCCCAACACAGAGCCCTGAGGTATGTCACTGGTAACTGGACCCCATGCTGACAAATGGCCTTTTACTGAAACCTGTTGTGACCTATTGGATAACCAAGCATGTATCCATCTAACAATTACAGGGTGCATGTTTAATTTCTCAAGATCAGAAATAAGTATTTGATGAGATACAGAATCAAATGCCTTATATCCACTGATAGGCCATTATCCAGGGCTTCACTAACTGGCTCCAGAAAATGGAAGAGATTCATCTGACCTGATCTATTCTTAACAAATCCATGTTGGTAGACATCAATAAAGTGCATATCAACTAAATAATTGGATATTCTATTTTTAATACCCTTTCAAGCAGTTTAAAAATTATATCAGTTAAACTTATAGGCCTATAATTTTGTTCAAGGCTTTTACTGCCAACTTTATGTAGAGGAATAATGATAGCTCTATTCCATAATGGAACAATCTTCCCTGTATTCATTGATAAATTGAATAATAATGTCAAGGGACCTACCAATAATTCCTTTAAATTAATTATGAATAATGGAGGAATGCCATCAGAGCCAGAAGAGACACTGTTTTCCAATATATTTATTGCTTCTAGCACTTCATATTCAGATATGGGGTTGAAAAAAGTTTTCACTGGTTTGTAACGTACAGACTCCAAGCAATTTGGTTTAAAGACATTTATAAAATAATTATTCAAAGTATTTGCTATTTCTGTTTCATCAGTTATAATACCATCAGAAGATTGTAATGGTCCTACAGAAGGACTGTTTTGTTTTAATGAACCATTATAATTATAAAATTATTTTTTTATTATCCTTAACAGTATTTACAAGCTTTTCTTCAAGATACCTTTTTTGTTTTATCATATTCTTACTTTTATTTGCAATTTGTTTATACCTGTCCCAATTAGAGCATTTTTTTTATTTCTTATATAACCGTTTCTTTTTTGCCAAAATCTTCTTAATATTGTTATTCCACCATAAAGGAGATCTTCATTTATCACTGTATTTCCTTCTAATAGGAACCCATAAATTAATACTTGTTTGTATTTTTGATACTAATTTGTTATAGACTATATTTAGATCATTTCCAATAAGATCAGAAGCCCAATTCCAGTTCCCTAAATATTGTTTTATTTTTGTATAGTTAGCATTTTTAAAGTCTCTTGTTATAGTACAGCCAGAAGTTTCAGAAAAGTATATTAGATTAATTGTTGTAAGAATCATATTATGATCACTGTTAGCAAGTAGAAGTTTAATAGTGACTTTTGAATCTGTGTTTTCTATATTAGAAAAGATCAAATCGACTATGTTGTTAACTCTTGTAAGGGGATTTAACTAATTGGTCCAAATTGTTTATAGTTACAAGATCTAAAAAAGCACAGTCAAATGTTGAGCTACCTTTTAAGTTATTCCAATCAATGTTTGGGAAGTTAAAGTCCCCCATAAGTAAACAGTCTTTGTAAGCCAAATTATCCTCTATATTAGTTAGGAATAGTTCTCTTTCCTCTTTACTTAAGTTTGGTGCTCTATATTCTAGTCCAACAGTGATAGTATGATCAAATTTTAATCCAAATTAGTTCACTTATACAATCCTTATGTGAGTTATTTATTAGATAACTTTTCAGTTTGTTGTTTATATATAATGCTATTCCTCCTCCTCTTGAGTTCAAGCGATTTTTTTCAAATTTAGTATAACCTACTATTTCAGTTGCCCAGTCTTCATTTTTAAACCAGGTTTCAGTCACTCCACATATATCGATATTGTTATTTTGTAAAAAATAAGATAATTCATCTAATTTATTCAAAAGACTTCTTGCATTTAAGAGTAAGATGTTCATTTTATTAGATACTGACTTATTTCCATTTAAATTATTTGTTGATACAAAGTCAGTGCCTTTTGAAGTAGATACAATGCCCAATGTTTTATCACCAAAAATCTGTGTAGTATTGAGGGAATCCAAAACAATGGGATTCCCCCCCCCCGAGCTTAGTTTAAAGAGTTTTGAATGTGTGACAGTATGTGTTTCCCTAACAAGGCATTGCCTCTCCTACTTGGATGTAATCCATCCTTTGAAAAAAGTTCTTCCCTAAAAATGAAGTCTTCCCAATGCATTATGCAGCCTATCTCTTGTTTTAAACACCATCTTCTCAGACAGCTAATTAATGCTTTGATCTTATTTAGGTTAAATTCAGAAGCTTTAGGTATCGGTAATACTTCAGAAAAGGTAATATTACAGTTTAATTCAACCAATTTATTTGTCATTGCAACAAAGTCTTGTTTAATTTTATTTAAAGGTTCTCTTAATACATTATTTGCCCCAGCATGTATTATTACCATGGGATCTTGTGTATTTGCTAGTATATTATCTAACATTAATGTGATATCACCTATTTTTGCACCTCTAAAAGAAGATACTGTTCTAAATTCTTTATCAGGATTGCAAATTTGTCTGTCAAGGAACTTTACCATAGAGTCGCCCAAAACAAACAAAGGTTTAACATTCAGTTCCTGTTCTGGGATTATCAGATTAGATTCACTATTAGATGAAGAAATATTAATCGGAGGGGTTACTAAATTGGTTGCACTATGTAGATCAGGGGATCCATGAAGTGTTTTATCAACACTCAAGGGGTTCATATTAATCTCATTTTCCTCAGGGTTGCCCAATAAGGAGTACTGGTTTGATAGGGGCAGATCCTAAGCTTTGGCTCTTCCCCCTTTTTTTGCTGCCCTGTAATTATTAACAGTCACCCAGTCACTTTCTGAATTATTAGGTTCAATTTCTCTAGGCCTTTTCTTATTAATATGTAGGAGCTCTGTCTGTAAATTTATATCCAACATCTGTACTAAGGGTTCAGTTACAGGCAGAGAATCATTGATTTGAAAATTTATCAAATCTTTGTTTGCTGAATTTCCCATATTACAAGTTATGTCAGTCAAAGGTTGCATTTGTTCCTGACAATTTGATTGAAATCTGTTTGCCATATTTTTTTGGCTAGCTTCTAAACAATGCAATCTATTTCCAAATGTATCAATTTCAAGTTGTAATTATTCATTAATGATACATTTAATGCATTTATAACTAGGTTGTTTGTTTAATATATCAGCAGAAAATGAATACATATTACAAACAGGGCATTTAATGCCAATTTCACCAGTTGTTGTTGTAATAAATTCGGCCATAATGAATACTCTAAGCATATTTGATACAGGACAAGTTAATACCTTAAATCAATAGTCAACTTTGAGTTACCAAATCCTTTAGTATCACTGTTTCCTACTCCAATCAGATAGTCTACTAGTGCCACGCTTCCATGCCAAACATGCCTAACATGTGCTGAACGCGCGTGTCTTTGTGCGCGTGTTCGCGTGCGTTAAGCGCGCTACCCTGCTCTTACTCGCCCTGCTCATAGTGGGGCTTGTTTTAATCTGTCAGATGACCCAGAAGATCCAAAAGGAGTCATGGAGTCACTGAGTTACTCAGTTGTTAAATAAAACAAAACTTATAGCCCCAAATAATGAAATAGCTACAAGGTAGCTCACAGTGTACTGCATGTCCCAGCTGAGTTTGTAGTTCTTTGTGAAATGAGAAGAACTACAGGCTCACTCTTCCTGCTTCCTGAAGCAGGGCTCCAATAAGACTGCACAGTATATTGCAATGCAAATTCGGACAAAGCGTTTTAAAACATGCAGCTTGTTTCATTTAAAGTTCAGTAGTGCAGGAGATGCTCAGTTTAAACTGACAGTGCTGTATTACCACACCCGCTCGTAGTGGGTCTTTTTTTAATTGGTCAGATGACCCGGAAGATCCAAAAGGGGTCACAGAGTCACTGAGTCACTCAGCTGTTAAATAAAACAAAACTTATAGCCCCAAATAATGAAATAGCTACAAGGTAGCTCACAGTGTACTGCAAAGTATAAAAGAACCGTTCAATAATAAAAGAAATAAGTCCCAGCTGAGTTTGTAGTTCTTCGTGAAATGAGAAGAACTATAGGCTCACTCTTCCTGCTTCCTGAAGCAGGGCTCCAATAAGATTGCACAGTATATTTCAATGCAAATTCAGACAAAGCGTTTTAAAACATGCAGTATGTTTCATTTAAAGTTCAATAGTGCAGGAGATGCTCAGTTTAAACCGACATAGATATTTAAATATTTCCATACTGGAGGCTTGAAACAGACAAACACACAAATAAACAGGGTTTCACCCCGCAGCTGTCTTCTGCCAGTCACTGAAGCAACACCATGCTTTTCATGCAAAAACTGCTCTGGTCGTAGTTCACAGTTCATATCTGGCAGTTTATATCGGGGGGCATTTTATCATCAATAAAGGCTCCATCCCTTTTCCAAAAGAAAATATTGCACTTTCACATCATAGGGTTCATGGTACGCTTCAATGCTCCTTTGGTAGTCCTGATACCGATCGTAGGTCATAGGCAGGGGCTTTAAACTACCTTCTTAAGAGGTTTTCCTCACAAGCAATTTATTTATCACCAAAAAAGCATTTTTTCAAACTGCTAATAGCAAGAATGAATGTACTTAGCTCCTGCCTCCTCACTCCTGTAGCCTTCTCCACACATCTCCAACAATCAGTAAGCACTGGGTATTTTTCCTGCGTTCCAATCTCTGCACTGGAGGTAAAGCAGCACAGAAACACAGACACTGGAGGTTTTTCTGGGAAACAAGCACTCAACTTGCTACACAGTTAGCATGGAATAAAAACATGAAATACTATGTACGCAGCAAGCCACAACAGGTAAGGCAGTTTTAACTTGCATGATGCTATCCCAGGGTAGAGATTTCCACAGGTTAAGTAGTTAGGCTGGGTCCCAAAGCATATACCTTATGCAGCCCCAATGTGCTGAGCCTGGGAAGACCTGCAACCCTGTCCTCTAAATTATCCATGGCCTGCTTTTAAAATTTCCCTAAGGACTAGGAATTCCAACATCACAGGGGTGATGGCTATGACCTCCAAGATTATCTCACAGAGAAGGGACTTCCACAGGCTTAGTTGTTACCCAGGGTACCAAAGCATATCTCTTGCCCAGGGAAGGTGCTCTCTGGCTGGGGAGGCCTTGTACCCCCAACCCCTAAAACTTCCAGGGCCTGCTGTTAACACTTCCCTTTGGTCTAGCACTCCCAGACACCCAGGGGTAATGGCCTTCACCTCCTTGATGGCCTGCCAAGGCAGGGACTTCCACAGGCTTGGTTATTACACAGGGTCCCAAACATATCTCTTACTCAGGGAAAGTGCTCTCTGGCTGGGCAGGTATGGTACCCCAACCCCTAAAACTTCCAGATGCTGCTCCTTACACTTTCACTGGGACTAGCACTCCCAGACACCCAGGGGTAATGGCCCTCATCTCCCTGATGCCCTGCCAAGGCAGGGACTTCCACAGGTGTGGTTATTACACAGAGTCCCAAAGCATCTTTCTTACCCAGGAAAAGTGCTCTTTAGCTGGGCAGTCATGCTACCCTACCCCCTAAAATTTCCAGATCCTGCTGCTTATGCTTCCCTTGGGTCTAGCACTCCCAGACACCCAGGGGTAAAGGCCCTCACCTCCCTGATGGCCTGCCAGGGCAGGGACTTCCATAGGCTTGGTTGATACTCAGTGTCCCAAAGCATATCTTTTACCCAGGGAAAGTGCTCTCTGGCTGGGCAGGCATGGTACCCCACCCCCTAAAACTTCCAGGGCCTGCTGTTAATACTTCCCTTGGGTCTAGCACTCTGAGACATCCACGGGTAATAGCCCTCACCTCCCTGATGCCCTGCCAGAGAAGGGACTTCCACAGGCTTGGTTGTTACCCAGGGTCCCAAAGCATCTCTCTTACCCAGGGAAAGTGCTCTCTGGCTGAGCATTCATGGTACCCCCCCAAAACTTCCATGGCTGGCTGTTAACACTTCCCTTGGGTCTAGCACTCCCAGACATCCAGGGGTAATGGTCCTCACCTCCGTAATGCCCTGCCAGGGAAGGGACTTCCACAGGCTTGGTTGTTACCCAGGGTCCCAAAGCATCTCTCTTACCCAGGGAAGGTGCTATCTGGCTGGGGAGAACTGCTGGCATGTACCCTGGTGACTTCCAGAATCAGCCTGCCAGGCTCGGCATCAAGCCATACCCAGCAACCTGCATCACAGCCTGGCTAGGCCTTCCAGGAACTCCCCTACAGTGACTATTAAGCCCAACCACAGCTATTTAGAGAAATCCCAGCCAACAGCAATCAGGACCATCTGGGCTAACCAGCCCCCAGGGCCATCTAGTCCCATCAGAACTCAGGAATATCTGGTCCCACCAGGGCTCAGGAACATCTGGTCCCACCAGGACTCAGGGATATCTGGTCACACTTTCTCCCAGGGACTTCAGCTCCCACTAGGATTCCACCAGGACTCAGTGCTCTCAGCCAGGGGACAGCTGCTGGCATGCCCCTAAAACTTCCAGTGCCTGCTGTTAACACCTCCCTTGGGTCTAGCACTCCCAGACACCATGGGGTAATGGCCCTCACCTCCCTAATGCCCTGCCAGGGCAGGGACTTCCACAGACTTAGTTGTTACACAGGGTCCCAAAGCATGTCTCTTATGCAGGGAAATGTACTCTCTGGCTGGGCAGGCATGGTACCCCACCCCCTAAAACTTCCAGATCCTGGTCCTTACATTTCATTTGGCTTAGCAGACATTCTCCAGCATTTCTGTTAGCTCCAAACAGTCTCAGGCCACTACACAGTAGCTCCTCCATCTGCACTCCATCAGGCTATCTGCACTCCATCATCTCCATCTTCTCCATAGAGCTATTAGCACCTGTGTTAACCTGAAAAATAAAAGAAAGAGAATGCTCCCCTGAGCGTAATAACTTTGGTACTGTAAGTCTGCAACAGTCGAGCCTCGGACTGTAGGCAATGTCAGCATACATTTTAGTGGTGCAAACAAGCATGTCAGCACAATGCTTGCTATCAGGGTTCCCAAGGTTTTAGGTACTTAGCTCCTCTTCTATCCAAATCCTCAGGGAAGAGCATGGATGGCCCAAGAACACCTCCCAAAAAGGGCTCAGCAATCCGTCAATGCAACTACTACCACTTGGGCACACATAGTAACAAGATTCTTTGGTCAATCAACAAAATAAAACTCAGGACCAAACGAGAAACAAAACTGAGTGGTCTCTAGGTCAACCATTACTTCTTATTCAACACTTTTTGGACACTGGGTTAAAATACCACAATAACAAATGCATACCAAGTGATAAAACAACTGAAGTTTCATTCAGCCAAACTAGATAAGGAGAGCGTTTTTTTAACAAAATGAACTTACAAACTAAAAACACTGAGCTGCAGGGAGTGGAACAGCACGTAGCCATCTTGCCGTCCTGCTGCTCCCTACATGGCAGTCCTGTGCACGTGCTAATACAATTATCCTCATGTATACTGGATGCAACGGTATATTTAGAGGAGTTTGGAAGTGGTAAAAGGCTGCAAAGACAGTGGCATTCACTGTTTCCAAAATCCAGACTCTTACCAAGATGTACAGTGGTGCATGACCCCTCACCTCTCCCAGCAGCACAGGTGTGAGCAACACCTTCCCTCTCCTGACCTGATCCCCCATGACAGTGTAAACATCCCTACTGTCTAGTGACACCCCGTGCTGCTCCAATACCTGGTAAATTAGTTATATTTCCTGGTAGTTAAGTGCTATCCCCTCCTGCCCTGATCCCAATTATACTAAGACAACCCCCGTTCCTAATCCACCCACTGAGCACCAATCAAAACCCTTATCCAGCACAGATGCACCCTACCAATGTTCATCCAGGACTGGCAACAGAGCTGAAAATAGAGTGGTACAGACCCTTTTCTCACCACTTCGGCTGGCTGCTGTCTGAAAAACAAAGACTGAGTATGCATACAGTATAAAATGAGACTGTCAGGGATTGCTAAATTGTTGTATGGGTTTGGGTGAGGCAGGGGGCTAGTGATCAAAACTCTACACAATACCTCTGTACCTTAGTGCATGAAGCCATTGCTCAGAGCTGCTAATTGTCACATACTGGCATGCAAATGGTCCCTTAGCACCTTGCATGCCATACAGTATGTGGTCCTTACTAGCATGCTGGCAGATAAATTGGGCACCCAGGAGGTACCATTCTGTTTGAGACATGTTATCCCCTATTTATTTCTGGGTGTCTTGTGCCAGGAAAGGGCTCTGATAGCACTGTGTATATACACTTTTCACAGCACTTCCTCACCCACAGTATGATAGTCATACAAAGATCATGCACCTAACAGTACTGTATGAATATGTCATTCTGATGGATGAATGTTATTTGCATATGACACTATGTTTTGCATAGCACAAAGGGACACTTAAATATCAGGGCCATTGACTTTAAGACAATTGTTGACAATCTTGCAATTGGATTTTGTGATACAGCAAAGCCAAAATATAACAATCACTCATATATTTATTTATTTTATTTAGTTTTTTATTGACCAGGAAGGAGGACTAGACAATTTGTGCCTATTTTCAGCCTTGCCCAGGGCAGGAGGGGGATACAGATGGATACCAACTGAAAATGAACTAGGTTTTAAGCTGTTCATGGTATTTTTAGTGAATATACTACCATATATACGTAGCCATGGCAGGGCATTGTCATACCATCACACAGCTATAAAGTCATAATTTGGACTATCTCTGCAGGGTGAAATAAAAATTTTATATTAACAAGCATTTGTCAATGCTGAATGTTGTCGCGCTGGTATTAGCAGTGGAAGTGGCATAGCTAGAGATGTATAGTTCTGTGATTTTGTGAATGTGTCTCAAAAGGTGATTTTGCACAGTGAGCACGCCATTGTGCGCCACAGCTGTGGAAACACATTTTGGGCAGGCTGTGAAAAATGGCAACTGGAGTGTTGATAAGGAGATGTACACAAATGCCAGTGGTGAAAATGTGGCATGAAAATATTGCAGATTGACGAAGTTACAAGGGTGCATGGAAACTGTGCAATGCATGCTTGCAACACAGTCATTGTATGGAGTTTCGGCACCAAATGTTCAATATAGGCATTTTAGGACCTCTGCTCGTGAATAGTGTCACTGTCATTTCCTCAAACTATCCCAAAAACTGATTTTGCACAGCGGCCTTGCAATTCTGTGCCGGACTTGTGAAAACACATTTCAGGCAGCTGGAGTGTTCATAAGGAGGTATAGAAAAATGACAATGATGAACAGCTGGAGTGAAAGTATTACAGATTCAGAAAGTCATGAGCATGCATGCAAACTGTGCAATGCAACACTCATTTTATTGACTTTCGTTCCCAAATTTTCAACATTGGCATTTTAGGGCATCTGCAAATGAACAGTGTCACTGTCATTTTCATCATGTGTCTCGAACATGGACTTTCCACAGTGACCATGCTATTCTGTGTCGGAACTGCAAAAACAGATTTTGGTCAGGATGTGAAAAATGACAGCTGTACTGTTCATTAGGAGGTACAGAACAATGGCACTGTAGAAAATCTGGAGTGAGAATATTAGAAGTTTGCGAACGTATGAGAGTGGGTGCAAACTGCATAATGCACACTCGTAACACAGTCATTTTATGGAGCATTGTCACCAAATTTTCAACACAGGCATTTTAGGACCTCTGCTCGTGAACAGTGTCACTGTCATTTTCATAATGTGTCCCGAACACTGATTTTGCACAGCCAACATGCTATTCTGCGCCGGAAGTGCAAAAGCACATTTTGGCAAGGATGTGAAAAATGACAGCTGTACGGTTAACAAGAAGGTGTGGTAAAATGCCAATGTTGAGAATGTGGTGTGAAAATATTGCAAATGCACTAACTTATGAGAGTGCATTGCGCAGTTGCTACACACGCTCATAAAACAGTCATTTTATGGAGTATTGTCACCAAATTTTCAACATAGACATTTTAGGACCTCTGCTCATGAATAGTGTCACTGTCATTTTCATAATGTGTCCAGAACACTGATTTTGCACAGTGACCGTGCTATTCCACGCTGGAAGTGCGAAAACACATTTCGGGCAGGATGTGAAAAATGACAGCTATACGGTTCACAAGAAGGTGTGATAAAATGCCTATGTTGAGAATCTTGCATGAAAATAGTGTGAATAAGCTAACTTACGAGCATGCGTTGCGCAGTTGCTACACACGCTCGTAAAACAGTCATTTTTTGGAGTTTTCCCACCAAACTTGCAACATAGGCTTTTTGAAAGCCCCTCTCATGAACAGTGGCACTGTCATTTCATTACTCGGTCCTGAAAGGTGAGTCCACGCAGTGACTGCGAAATCACCTTTCAGGACCGAATAACACCATGACAGTGCAAGAATTCATAAGAAGGGTGCCAAAAACACCATGTTGAAAATTTGGGACCAAAATTTCAAAAAATGCCCAAGATATGCATTAAAGTTGAAAAAATCCTATTCATTCCATTATACAGCTTACCAGCATTTCCTCAGTTCGTGGTTGGCTTTGAAGAGTGCAGACGTGTTCCTGGTCCACAGAAGATCATCACACTGGACTCCGGAGGTAAGTATGGGGTGGGGGGGGTGAGGAGGCAGGGTGCGCAGTGGGTGGGTGCGGGTGGGGGGGCATCGAAACTACAAGGGCCCTTTTTTGGTTTACAGGTTAAAATAATACAAAAAAACATTGCGGGACAGTTTTCATTTTGCAGGGCATTTTGCATGCTGGGGTCAGCTCCCAGCATGCCACCTAACTGTTTTGGGGGGTGTCAGTAGCTGACGGGAGACTGGTCACCCTTGTCGGCACACAACACGGGGAGTAGGAGGAAGTAATGCTGATGGGGATTGGGCACCCCCGTCGGCACAGAAGGAAAGCGGGGGGCGCGAGCCAAGGGTGATTGGGCACCCCCCTTGGCATTCAACAATTGGGGGGGTTTATGCCGATGGGGAGTGGGCTCCCCTGTTGGTACACAAAGACAGTTGGGGGCGTGAGCCAAAGGGGATTGGGCACCCCCCTCGGCATTCAACAATTGGGGGGTTATGCCGACGGGCAGTGGGCTCCCCTGTCGGCACACAAAGACAGCGGGGGGTGTTAACCGACATGGGGATTGGGCACCCCTGAAGTTGGCAGACGTTAGGTGGCCACCCACTCGCCAACCATGCACATAATGGTGGCAAGCATGGCAAGAAAAGGACCGCTGCATCTGACGAGCTTTGCTCAGATTGCAGCGGACCTTTTCTTAGATGTGCTCGCCCCATTATGTATGCATGGTGTGGCGCTGGCATGCAGGCTAATTGGGGAATGCGGGACGCACCTACTGGTGTGTGCCCTGCATTCGCCGAAGAGCGACCGTGCCTCTAAAACTTCACTGTCCCACTATGTTGGACGCGCAAGCGCGCCAACATAAAAATGTGAATGAGGATATGCAAAAATAATGTGTCTAACAAAACTCCTTTAAGGTCCATTATTCCTTACAGAATTTTCCACCACAGCAACATTGATGTTAGTGGCAAAAAGACCAATGGAGCCTGTATCTGTCCATCAAGAGTCCTATCTATCCCACTGACTGATGACTGGAAAGAGTTTTCTTCCATAAGCACTCTCTTTCTCTGACTAGCATCTCACCCCCACATCCCTAGCTCCCTTCCTCTTCTTGGAGTTATTAGCCCTTTAAACCTATCCCAGCCATGTCTGAATCCATTTACCCTCCTGGCTCCCATCACGTTTGCTGGTAATCATTTCCATGGTTCTCCAACCCTCCCAGTGAACTGAAACTTCCACACATCTCTACTGAAGTTTCCACCAAATAGCCTTCTCTCATGACATCACTACTGTTGCTCTTGAACAGGTTTTCAGAGTTCACTCTATTAATTCCACTAAAGAAATTGGGCAGCTCTGTTTTGTCACCCCTTTCTCTTCTGACTTTCAGCAAGATCATGTTAATGGCCTCATGCTGCTCCACATAGGATCTGCCTGTTGGCCATGGATTATCTTGGTGACCCTATGAAGCCCAAACTCTAGCTTATCTCTGTCCTTTCTCAGATGGGCACAGTACTCTAGGTGAGGCTTCACCAATGAAATGTACAGGGCCAACATCACCTCTTTCCTCCTTCTGTCATATATCCTCCCAATGCACCCCTGCATCCTTGTTGCATTTCTGTATACTGTATTCCAGACTGGATTGAGCATGTCATTAATGATGGCTTCATAGAAACATAGACTTTAATGGCAGATAAGGACCGCTTGGCCCACCTAGTCTGCCTATTTCCCTACCTACAGGATAAGCCGCAGATCCTAGTTAACCAACAGCCTATTTCTTCCTACCCCCCACATAAATTGCCTTATGTCTGTCCCATGTATTCTTGAATTCTCCCACAGTTTTAGACCCCACAACCTCCTCGGAAAGGCTGTTCCATGCATCCACTACCCTCTCTGTGAAAAAATACTTCCTCACATTGCTCCTGCACAACCCCCCATCTTTTAATTATGTCTCCTTGTTCTTGCATGTCTCTTTTTCTGAAAGATGCTACCTTCTTGGACTTTGCTGATTCCACTGAGGTACTTAAACATTTCTATCATGTCCCCACTCTCCCTTCTTTCCTCAAGGGCGTATATATTAAGCTGTTTTATTCTCTTCTAGTATGGCTTATCTTGCAGGCCCTGCACCATTCTAGTTGCACTCCTCTGGACTGCGTTTATCCTGTCTATGTCCTTGCGGGGATGGAGTCTCCAGAACAGGACGCAGTACTCCAGATGGGGTCTCACCAACTATCTGTACAGAAGGATAACAACTTCCGGTTTTCTGCTGGTGATGCCTTTCCCTATGCATCCCTGTATACCCCCAGCTTTCACTACTGCCTTCTCACATTGCTTTGCTAACCTTAAGGTCATCTGATATGATTACCCCCAGGTCCCTTTCCCTTTTTGTTTTTGTTACTCCCCCCCCCCATTGTGTAATCTTCCCCTGGGTTTTTGTTTCCCAGGTGCATTATTTTGTACTTCTTTGCACTGAATCCTAGGTACCATACTTCCGACCATTCCTCCAATCTTGCCAAGTCCCTTCTCATCCTTTTCACACCTCCTTGTGTATCAACCATGTTGCAGATCTTTGTGTCATCTGCAAAGAGGCGTACTTTTCCTTCCAGTCCCTCTGCAATGTCACTTATAAAGACATTAAAAAGGACTGGACTCAGTACTGAACCCTGCGGTACCCCACTAGTAACCCCTCTTTCTTCAGAGTGGACTCCATTTACAATTACCTTCTGTGTCCTGTTGTCCAGCCAATGTTTTACCCAGGCTACCATCCTGGGACCCACTCCCAGGCTGGTTAATTTGACTATTAATCTTTCGTGTGGGACTGTGTCAAATGCCTTGCTAAAGTCTAGGTAGGTCATGTCCACAGCCCCTCCCTGATCTACTACTTTGGTCACCCAGTCAAAGAAATCAATTAGATTTGTCTGACATGACCTTCCCACTGTGAACCCATGCTGCCTTGGGTCCTGTGCCCCACTGACCTCTAGGTACTCAACAATTCTTTCCTTCAGAAGTGATTCCATCACTTTCCCTACCACAGAGGTCAAACTGACAGGTCTGTAGTTTTCTGCCTCGGTCTTGGTCTCACTTTTGTGAAGGGGAATCACATCTGCCTTCTTTCAGTCCTCAGGTACCACACCATCCTCCCATGATTTGTTAAAAAGAGTAGTCAGTGGTTTCACTAGTTCTCCCCTTAATTCTTTAAGAATGCTGGGGTAAATTCCATCAGGCCCCATTGCTTTGTCCACCTTCAGTTTTAGGAGTTCTTTCAGAACCCTTTCTT
Organism: Neoceratodus forsteri; assembly: GCA_016271365.2. Classification (NCBI taxonomy): domain Eukaryota; kingdom Metazoa; phylum Chordata; order Ceratodontiformes; family Ceratodontidae; genus Neoceratodus; species Neoceratodus forsteri. The sequence continues at coordinate 780,835,033 of CM057458.1, read as the reverse complement.
CTGTGAAAAGACTGGGATCGACCCCCCTATCCAGAGTGCTTCTGTTAGTTGGATTAGGCACCTCCCCCCCTCCTCTTTTGTGAATACTGAGCAGAAATATTCATTCCATATCCCTGCTTTTTTACTATCCCCCTCTGCCCACTCACCATTCATTCAGCCTCACTATCCCTTCCTTTGTCTTTCTACACTCCCTGATGTACCTATAAAAGGTTTTATCCCCTTCTTAGCTGAGTTGGCTATCCTTTCCTCAGTTTGGGCCTTTGCTATTCTGACTTCCCTCCCTGCTTCCTTCTGCCTTAACTGGTAAAGTTCTCTGTTCTGCTCCTTCTGTGTTTCCTTATACTTACAGAATGCTATCGTTTTCTCCCTGACTTTCCCCGCCACTTCTTTTGAGAACCATAGTGGCTTTTTCTTTCATTTTGATTTGTTTATTTGCTTCACACAAAGGCTTGTTGCCTCTGTGATGGCAGTTTTGATGATTCCCCATTGTTGCTCCACCCCTCCTTCTAGCCTGTTTGCTAGTGCTTTTCTGAGGCACTCTCCCATCTTGCCAAAGTCAGCCCTCCTGAAGTCCAGTACCCTCAGTTTTGTATGACTTGAGTCTGTAGCTGAGTTTAACGTGAACCACACTGTTTGATGGTCACTTGTTCCCAGATGGCAACCCACTTCTAGATCTGAGATCCTCTCATTGTCCCCATTTGAGAGTATGAGGTCTGATTGCTCCCTCATGAGTGGGTTCCGAAACTAGCTGTCTGAGGCATGCCACCTGTAGGGCATCGAGAATGACCGTGCTCTTGGAAGTGGCTGCAGCAAGTTAGCTCCAGTTAACATCTGGCATATTCATGTCTCCCATAAAGAGTATCTCCCCTTTCTCTGCCATCCTAAGAATGTATTCTATCATATCCTTGTCCATTCCCTGCCCCTGACCTGGGGGTCTATATACAACCCCTGTGCGGATTGTGGTGCCACTTCCAGTCTCCAAGGTGACCCACAGTGTATCCTCTCCTCCCTGTTTACTCTTTTGTTCAGTTGCTTTTATCCCTTCCTTTACATAGAGAGCTACTCCTCCCCCTCTTCTCCCCTTCCTGTTTCTCCTGTAGGATATGTACCCTGGTATGTTAATATCCCTGTCATGGTTCTCTGTGTACCATGTTTCTGTGACTGCTAAGATATTCAGGCATCCCTCTTCCATCAAGGACATGTCAGTGGGTGCCTCTTTCCTATGTGTATCCTTTTGCATTATTTGGCACTGAATTTCAACTACAATATTTTGGACCACCTCTCCAGATTCTCCAGAGCCCTCTTTAACCCCCTCACCCCATCCTCACTGTCTACCCTGCTGGGTAGTTGTGTATCTTCTACAAGCAAACACATCCTGTTCTGGATGCCCTCTCCTGTGTTACTTGTGAACATATTGAGTTGGACTGGTTCCTGCACTGATCCCTGTGGCATCCCACTATTGATCCCCATGTACAGTATTCTGACTTGACCCCTTTCACTACCATGCTTTGTTTCTCTCCAACTAATTCTCTACCAATTTGACCAATTCAGTCCCCACTCTCTTGTCTTCCAACTTCCTCAGCAGCCTCCTGTGTGGCATCGGTCAAAAGCTTTGCTGACATCAAAGTGAAGTAAATCCAGTGCCTGCCATCTGTCAACTGCTCTTGTGATGCAATCAAAAAATATCACTAGGTTGGTCTACTTAATCTTAACACCAATAATTGGTGCTGCTTGCTGTTCTGTAACCCATTCCCTCTACTGTATGTAAGCCTCAAGGCTTTTTTTGACCAGAGTCTCAATCAGCATACTTTTATGGGCAGTAAACCTGACAAGTCTATAGCTTCAGTAGTTTTCATCTCCTTCCCCAGTGATGGAGCAGAGCTACATCCATATACTTCCAATTCCACAGCATCACACCAGATTCCAACAGAAATTGGAACAGAATGTTCAGGTCAACCACAATCACTAGTTCCCCTTTTACTGCCTGTCTTCTAATTTCTTCACCTATTTCTCTATTCCCCTACTCCTACTGCTTGGTGGTCTGTTGATCATTCTTATCCTTATCTTTTTGTCCTGCTGCTGTTCTCAGCTGCACCCAGATCGACTCCACTTTCCTATTCCTTTTTGATAGTACCATCATCACTTGCTTCTATGCTTTCTTGAATGTAAAGGACTACACCTCCCCCTTGCCCTTGCAGACTATAGCTAAAGATCAGAAGATCCCAATTGTTATTTCTAATCACCAGTGTCTCTGTTATGGCCACCAAGTCTAACTTGGCATCTGCCACCATCACCTGGAACTCCCCAGTTTTGTTACCAAAGCTCCTTGTTTTCAATGGAATGCCTTCCATCCTCTCGTCTTTGTCCCACTTACATTACATGAACCCTGTCTTTTGTCTTTGCTTCCCCCTTCTTGTCCTCCTGCCCAACTCCTGTTGACTTCAAGTGACCCCCTAACCCTCACCCCATCTTGCTTCAATCTGCTTCCTGTCTATGCCATCTTTAGCACTCCTGTCCCTCCTCCCCATTTCTGAGGGATTCTTAACTAGGCTTCCTTTCTCCTCCACCCTTTCAAAGGCTTACTGAGCTCCAGTAATTTCCTCACTAAGTTTAAACTGCTAGCTAAGTATACATTCAGCTTCTGCCTAAGTACACAGGTTCCCACCTTCGTAAGATTAAGCCACCTCTATTAAAGAACTTTCAATCCCAAAAGTCACCTCAGTCACCCACAAACCAAAACACTTCTTCCTGATATGACCATTTCAACTGATTAGTGAAAATCTCTGCTCTCTCCTGCCTTATCCTTCATTACCCTCTTTGCATACTGGTGGGACCTCCAGGAAAGCCACTAAATCTGCCTTCCCCCTCATCCCATCCCACAGCTTCTGGAAGTTTAACTTGATTACCTCCAGTTGCTGACCAGCCAGGTCATTAGTTCCTAAGTGTACTAACAGTTCAGCCACCCCATCTGACTTATTATCCACTCAGTACTGGCTCCATCTCTCCCAGCCGAGGCCCCCACTAGGCATCTGACAACTGTCCTCCATTCTCTCCCACACACTACCCTTGCAGTGCTCCTACTCATCAAATTGATATGTCTTTTCCACATGAAGGAGACCAAAAGGAATCATCTCTGTGAGTGAAAGAACTCTCTGGGCTTACATTATCAGCCTGCTGTTTATTTGAATCACCACAACAAATCATCTCTGTGAGTAAGAGAACTCTTTGGGTTTACATTATTAGCATGTTGTTTATTTGACTCTGACTCAGAAAAGGAATTGCAGTTAAACAAAGGCAGCCAAGGACTTCAATGTGCTCCTGTTTCTTTGTTGTTTTGTGCATAGTGTGTTCCCTCTCTCCCTCCCTATCAATCCTCCCTACCTTGCCTAATTCAACTTTTTTTTTCTATTTTCAATTTATTGAATTTTTGCAAGGTAGAGCTTACAAAATAAATCGACAGGTGGATCCAGAACACGTTTAACAAGCAATACAAAATACATACAAAGGATATCAGCAAGAACACCACCCCATTTGGTACAGCATAGGTGGAAGCAACACTAATAGTGCAAAACATGAACTAAAACATTACAAATGCATACAGCCCAGGAAATTCATGGGGATTAGGCATGTATAAAAAGGAAACCAAGAAATACCCATCTTACCATAGTGATCAGCTTGCCTAATAAATCCCAATGGTAAAACAAATAAAGTATCTCACAGTAACTTTCCCAAAACTCCCTAAGACAGATAAACATACAAGCACATATGTAAGGGCTCATATCTTACAAAACAGGCATAATATTGAGTATGAAGCAAGAACTCCCAATCTAAGTTACATGGTGCAGAAATTAGAGCTGAGAGAACCTCAAAAGGTTCTGAGGATCTAAAAGAAAGGCAAAAAAGGGCTTTGATGCTTATCCCAACCTTTTTTAACCTTTATGGTTTATGGTAACTGTATGTGAAGAAATCATTTTAAATAGCTTTTAATTAACATATCTATAGAAAAAAGCAATTAAACCACTGTTTAGTAGTATTAAACAGCGTGAGTGTTGAAATGAGATGATGAGTGAATAATGTGACTGTGGATGTGACTACTGGAGGATGGTGATGATTTGGCCAAAAAGCGCGCAAGTCCCAGATCTAAATTTTTTTTAACCAGTATCCTGAGTCGGACTTTTTGTAGACGGGGATATGTTTGGCATCACTTTTGATTAGCAATGACTCTCTGTTTGGAACATGACATGATGCAACATGGCAAAAAAATAAATAAATAAATAAAGAGCATCAGGCAGTTCAAAAGTCATCACTTCACTATTGCTATTACCACTACTATCAGGGTGAAAAACAGAGCTAAGCAACATTTTTAAATTTTAATCAATCTGGTTAAGGTGCATTTAGCTAAATGATCTCCTCAGAATAAGAATGTGACTGTGTGTGAGATCTGGTACTTGTCTACCACAGTTGCTACCAGTACAATCATGTCATGTACTGGCTGCATCTCCCACCCACCCCCAGGATGATGATGATATGTTCCAAAGGCAGGAAAGTCCCATATATCTATTTTTTTTAACCAGTCTCCTGAGTCTGACTTTTTGTAGAAGGGGACAATGTGTTTGTAATATATGCCACCAATTATGTTCAGTAATAACTCTCAGTATGGAACACAACAGGTAGGTCATTGTGCAGAACATGAACACTAACAGAAGCATCATACTGGACCAAGGCTCATGAGTGACATAACATGATATCTGGGTGTCCTGATTTGTGATGAAACTGAAGATAAAAACAAAAACCAAAAAGAAGATTGCACCAAACAAAGTTGAAGTGGTGTGATTTGTGATGGCTGAACATGATTCATCGTGATGTGATAATGTTTACTCTTAGATTATAACTATGGGATTAATTGCAGTCAGTTTGTGATGACAAAGATTTGACTCCATCTACTAGTAGGACATCCTACAGAATGAGAACACTAACAGAAGCATTGTACTGGACTAAGGCTTGTGAGTGATGTGACATGATAACTGGGTGTCCTGATTCATGATTAAACTGAAGATTAAAAAGACAAAAACAGGGTAGCACCAAAAAAGGTTGAAGCAGTGTGATTTATGATGACCATGAAGAATGGGATTCATTGTGACATGACGTGAGTCATGAACTTAGCACTGGCAGCACTTGTCAGAGCACCAGAAACTGGATGGAACTGAGCTTCCACAAACAATTGCCATTGAAAATTTGAAATACCAATGGCTGTACTTCCCTGGTGACAGATGACTGACTTCTTGCATGGGGGGGGCACACAGACAGTAGGCAAGAAGTGGTACTGATGTATTGATGACTAGCTGGCAGATTTTATTTCACACACACACAAACATAACTTATATTTCACACACCAACTATGCTAAGGGTGATGCAGCAGGAACTGCTGCTACCTACACTGATTTGGGGACCCTACCTGGCCTAACCCTCGCTAACACAGTACTTTTTCCCTTCAAGGATTTTTTTAAAATTTATTCCATGTGATGAGATGGGATGCCCTGCCCACTGAGCCAATGCTTATACCCTACTGAGTGAGCACAGAGAGGAAGATGACAGATGACTGATTTCTTGGGGGTCACAAAGTATACAAAAAGTGGCACTGGTGCACTTGCAACTATCTGGCGGATTTTATTTCACACACACACAGAATTATTTCACACACCACCTATGCTAAGGGGGAATGCTACAGACACTGCTGCTACCCACACAGATTCAGGAACCCTGCCTAGTCTAACCCTCTCTGATACAGTACTTGTTCCCTTCAAGGACATTTTTTTATTTATTTATTCCCCATGATATGATGGAATGCCCTGCCCACTGATTCAAAGCTTATACCGAATTGAGCAAGCACAGCGAGGAAGATGACAGATGACTGACTTCTTGGGGGGGGGAGGGTCACACACTATGCAACAAGTGGCACTAGAGCATTGACGACTATCTGACAGATTTTATTTCACATATACACACACACACACACACACACACACACTCACAGAATTATTTCACACACCACCTACACTAAGGGTGATGCTGCAGGCACTGCTGCTACCACACAGATTCAAGGACCCTGTTTGGCCTAACCCTCTCTGACACAGTACTTTTTTCATTCAAGGATTTTTTTTTATTTATTCCACGTGATGTGACATGATGCCCTGCCCACTGAGCCAAAGCTTATACCCACTGAGTGAGCACAGGGATGAAGATAACAGATAATTGACTTCTTGGGGGGCAAACAGTATGCAAGAAGTGGCACTGGTGCACTGATGATTATCTGGCAGAATTTCTTACACACACACACACACGCACACATACACATACAATTATTTCATACACCACCTATGCAGGCACTGCTGCTAATATACCCACAGAGATTCTGGGGGATCCTGCCTGGCATAACCCTCTTTGTCACAGTACATTTCCTCTTCAAGGATTTTGTTTTCTCATTTATTCCATGTGATGTGACAGAATGCCCTTCCCACTGAGCCAAAGCTTATACCCCACTGAGCGAGCACAGGAAGGAAGATGACAGATGATTGACTTCTTTGGGGGGGGTCCACACAGTATACAAGACATGGCACTGGTGCACTGATGACTGGCAGGCAGATTTTATTTGACACACAGAATTTATTTCACACACCACCTACGTTAAGTGCAATGTTGCAGGCTCTGATGCTAGTATACCCACAGAGATTTGGGGGGACCCTGCCTGGTTTAACCCCCTCTGACACAGAACTTTTCCTCTTCAAGATTTTATTTTATTTTATTCCATGTGATGTGATGGAATGCACTTCCCACTGAGCCAAAGATTATACCCCACTAAGTGAGTACAGGGAGGAAGATGACAGCTGACTGACTTTTTGGGGGGAGCACACAGACAGTATGCAAGAAGTGGCACTGGTGCACTGATGACTGGCTGGCAGATTTTATTTCACACACAAAATTTATTTCACACACACCTACGCTAAGAGCAATACTGCAGGAACTGCTGCTAGTATACCCACAGAGATTCTGGGGGACCCTGCCTAGCCTTACCCTCTCTGACACAAGGGGAGTGGTCACACAGACAGAATGCAAGAAGTGGCACTAGTGCACTGATGACTGGCTGGTAGATTGTAGTCACACACACAGCACTCTGTTTCTCCTCAGTCTCCAAGTTCCACCCTGGCTCATGCCATCATTCATGCTCTCCTGTCTAAGTCTCCTCTCCCATAACATAGTACTCCCCAGTCCCCACCCCAATCCCCAACTCCCGAGTTCCACACCCAGTCCATGCTAGCTTAATTCCTTTCTTCGAGTTCCTGACTCCCAATCCCTGACTCCTGCCCCAACTTCCCAGGTTTTCTAATTCACATATATATATATATATATATATATATATATATATATATATATATAATTAAATTCTTCTTCTTTTTTTTTAGAGTTGATGTCTTCTTTTGCCCAAGGGGCAAAAAATGCAAGCAGCACAAGCACAGAAATAGAATACATGGAGCAGCCTACAGGAGTTGCTGCTCCTTCTCCATCCTGATTCCTCTGCATAGCTCTAAGGTGGATCACCTAGGTTGTTAGAGCAGCAACCCAGTCAGGTGCCACCTTAGAGAGATGGACAACTCTGCCATCCAATGAGGGATCAGAGTCTTCTCTCTGGTCCCTCCTGTGGGTTCCTCCTACTCTGTCACTTCTTGTGCTGCAGTTCCCATGACAGGAGCCTTCCAAATTGATCTGAACAGCTGAAAGTGTTTGGAAACTGTTTTTTTATGAACACTTCAGCATGTTTGGGTCAATTCATATTTTTGAAGAACTGGTTTGCCCATCCCTAGCAGAAATGAGTAAATAACTGCAGTAAACCTGAAGGAACACAGTGTGTAACCAACGAGACTGAATCAAAGTAAAGTCTAAGGCAGTAAGCCAGCAAGGCCATTGGCACAGTCCAAACTAGTTCATAGGATGGCATTAGGCCAATATAGCAGCATCCTAAGGCAGTAGCACTACAGTCAAATGAGGAGGCATCAAGATATGGAACAGTGGAAAAACTTTGCCGTTCATTAGAAAGACTAAATGTGGGTCAAGCTCCTTCCAAGCATCCTCCTCCTCATTACCCTAATGCAAATCCTGTTCCATAATGCTAAGCATTTTTTCAGTATCTTTAGGCTCATTGAACACGTACATCTTTCCATTTCATGAGAGCTGAAGTCTGGCCAATAAAAGTAACTGGTGTTGAATCTTAAGCTGATGCAAATGGTGCCTTACTCCATCAAACATTTTGTGACACTGACAAGTCCTGTAAGACAGATCAGGGAACAAGCACATTTCCAAATCCCCGTACTTTAGTTGATGACGATGCTTTGCAGCTGTAAGAATCCGATCCTTATTATCCAGTCCTGTGCAAACAAGAAGAAATGTTCTATGGATGGACAGCAGTACCTCCACCTGGTGCTGGGTAATCCTGTAGGCCTTTTCCAAAGAGAGCGGTGGATCATCCTTGGTAAAGCCGAGTAGCCTGGCTAGTGCAATACGGGCAAAATCCAGACCATTTTGCCTCCACCGATTCTGGCAGGCAGATCACCCTGACGTTTCTCTCCTGGGTCTGGTTCTCCACAGCCTCTAGACGTTAGTGCAGAATGATATCTTCCTTGATGAGCTTAGTGGTGGCATCTGTTGTCTTAATGGTATTACTTTCTGCTCTGGAAAGTTCTTGGTCCAGAAAATCCACTTTCATCTCCAATGCCAACACTCATGGGGTTAAAGCATCAAAATGATGGTCAAGATCTTGTACCATCCAGACCAGTTGCCTCAAAATAGTATTAACTGTGGCCAAAGTCACCTCCTCCACTGCTGGTACATCTGAGGCCTCCACCTCAATGTTCCATTCAGACCTGTCATCAGTCCACTACCTCTTTGGCTTGAAGACATTGGCTGGGTCTGCTGCAACTCCTTTTGATTTTCCCATCCTGCATACAGAGCTGATCAGCAGAGTTAGGGGAAAATTTAAATTTAACAAGAAGTGTCCAAACAACAACTTTTAATATAACTTAAGCAAAAATTCCTCTGGAGCTCAAAGAAAATGCTGCTTTCTGCTTGGCTACTCAGCAGCACTCCTGGTCCAACTCAGCTTTTATAGCTGAGATTAATTGGTGACAGGTGGAGCCTGGGGGAGGCATGGAAGCAGGCTGGGCATGGCAGCAAATTAGCCAAGTGATTAATTAGGGTATCCAAACAGGGGTACGGTAACAGCTGATTTAGTACATAAACCAGGTATTTTAATTGCACTATTTTGCAGTACTAACCAATTTTGTGAGATTGAGTATATTGTTACTGGGTCAGAGGCTCAACTAATTTACTTACAGAGTTTGCCAGTGCAAGCAAATTTTTTGAACTGAAAATACCTGTGCTATCTGCATTACCCAACTGTGGGACATATGAGCAGGATGTAGTAAACAAGGATAACAGGTAGGATCTAGGGACCTAGGAACTGGGGGAAGCAACAGTCATGGGGAGAGGCAAGGAAGTGGTGGATGTTTGGTAGCAGCAGCACAAGAGGGGATGCAGGGAGGGTGATAAGCTGCAATGGATGTGGGCAGCCATCTTCTTGGGGATTGTGTGGAGAACAGGGGATGTATGGTATGCATATAGCTTGGGCAACTTAGGGAGGAGGTTGTGTGGCTGACAAAGGAGCTGAGTAGAGGAGGTGGTCATGGTTGGTGGAGCATCTGGGACCAAGGAGCCAGGGGAGGGCTCCACTGGATGTCACAGCTGGTGAACAGAGGGTGAAACAAGGAGGGAGGCTAAAGGGGGCTGAGTCAGCATCTACTCTGAAGCCAATGGGATCAGAATCAGATAAGTGGAGGGTGGTTAAGAACAGTGGGAGAATGGGATCAGCAACAGAGCATGGAATGAAGTCACAGGGTGAGGCATCAGGGGAGGTTTGGAACAAGGGGAGGCAGTCTAGCAATAGCTTCTCAGTGCTGTCTAGCCAGGAGGATCGGGGGAGTAGTAGAGAAGGTAAAGGAAAGGGGTATTAGTAGCAGGAGAAGGACTAGTAGGGTGGCAGGAAGCAAGGTCATTGTTCTGGAGGGTAGCATGGGCAGTTTATTTATTTAAAAGTTTCTCCAGGAAAGCATACTGAGCAGACAACTGCTTGTTTCTAGGTGAGTCCTGGGGGTGGGAACAGAAGGAAGTAGCATAAGTTTACAACACGTTTAGTACATACAATAGTAAATAAAATAGTAGAATATTTACAGCAGTATAGACAAGCACAAGTGTACTACAGGTACCAAATAGGAGATGACAAGGCCCGGCAAACCGCCTAACAGATAAGCAAGTGCTAGAATGTACAGGGTTGGCCAGAACCACACAGCTGTCTGCTGAGTTAGGACATGTCAAGGGAGGTCTGTGGGGGGGTGTAATGAGGGGGTTAGGGTAGTGGGATAACAGGAGATTAGAAGTTAGAATCAGGAGCCGGTGTTGTGGAAGTGTGCTATGAGGAGGGTGTTGAAATTGCATGAGGAGGGGGTGTGTTGAACGGCAGAAGGACAGGAATTCCACAGTTTAGGCAAATGATAAGGGAAAGCTGCCTGGCCTGCAGAGGTGGACATGTGAGGGACAGACAGTGTGTGGGAGTCATAGTGTGTGAGGGAGTGCAAGGGAGGCAGAAGGGGAGAGAAAAAAGCAGAGGTATGGGGGCAGGGACTGGAACCAGAATTTAGCCACAAGACTAGAGCAGTGTGCCCACCACCTGTCCTGTAGGGAGGGAAGTGACAGGGTTTGGTAGATGACACAGTAGTGGGTACTAGGTGGACAGTCAAGGGTGAAATGACAGAAGGAATGGAAGAGGGTGTCCAGTCTGGTTAGGGAAGTTTTGGGAGCAGCACTGTATACTACATCCCAGTAGCCAAAAATAGGGAGAATAAGTTTCTGCACAATTGCACTGCGAGCCAGCAGGGGAATGCACCCATGGTAGCCTACAGGGCACCCAGTTTGGGTGAAGTTTCTTGTGGATAGCCTCAATATGCATAGAAAAGTCAAGGTGCTGGTCAAGCCAGACACCGAGGTATCGAAAGGAGGAGCAGACCTCTAGCATTGTCCCGTCCAGGGTGTGGAAAGTGAGAAGGCAATGGAGTTGAGAGAGTCTCTGCCTTGTGCCAAAGGTCAGGGAGACTGTTTTATTTGCATTTAGGAAAAGCAGATTTGAGCAAATCTACAGCTGAACTTCTTCAAAGTCTTGCTGTAGTCTGGACACCTCATAAGAGGTAGAGGGTCCAATGTATACAGGACGGTGTCATCCACATACATGTGGATGGAGGTGTGTGGGCAGGCAGAGGGCAGGTCATTGATGAAGATGGAGAATAGCAGGGGGCCAAGGACAGAGCCTTGTGGTACACCAGTGGTGATGGGGAGGGAGGGAGATATGGAGTTTCCAATCCTGACTAATTGTGTCCTACCCACAAAATAGGAGTGGAACCAGCTGATGTCCATGTTGGAGAGCCCTGCTAAATATAGCTTGGATAGGAGGAGGGGGAATGAGACAGTGTTGAAAGCCTTAGCAAGGTTGACAAAAATGGCAGAGGTAATGAGGCCCTTCTCCATACCAGTATGGATGGATTCAGTGAGCCTCAGCAGCGAGGTGGTGGTTGAGTGGGATTTCATAAACCCAGACTGGTAAGGTGTGGAGAAGGAGGAGGACTCAAGGAAAGAGGAGAGCTGGCAGAGTACAAGATGTTCTTGCAGTTTTGCCAGAGTGGGGAGGAGAGAGAGATAGAACAATAGTTTCCAGTGGAGGAGTGGTCACCACCTTTTGGGGGGGGTGACAGTGGTGTGTTTCCATTCTAATGGAATAGAAGCAAGGGAGAAGGAAATGTTGAAGAGAGAGGTAAGAGGGGAGGCGATGGCTGGGGCAGCCAGGAAAAGCATTTTGGAGTCCAACCAGGAGGGGCATTTGCCATTGGAGGGGTTTAGTACTCGAAGGGCACTGCATTCTTTTGCTGGGGTAATGTGGCAGATGGAGAAGGAAATTTGGGGGGGCTTGGTCAGCTTGGGGAGTGTTTGGGGAGCTTAGCCATGTGGGGATGGGGGGAGAAAAGACAAGAATGCATAAGTACAAGAAGTAAGAAAGGAGCTGAACTCAGTTGCCACTCGAGTGGGTCAGTTAAGGTGTTGTTTCCAGCTTTAATAACAGGGGTAGGACACTGTGTTGGGGAGGGGGGGAAGAGGAATTGTACCACCTTCCAGAATTTGGAAGGGTGATTACTGTTAGTAAGGAAGGTGGATTTAAAATAATCTGTCTTAACCAGATGGATTGCTGTAGTACAGGCTTTTCAGAGAGTGCAGAAGTTTTGGTAATCAGTAGTGGAGCCGGAGGCTTTGTGAGTCTTCCATGCTTGGTCCTTGGCCTGAAGGCAGGCCATGAGTTCTGCAGCGATCCAAGGCAGATGAGAACCCTGCACCTGGATCCATCTGAGTGGTGCATAAGTATCCCAAACCAAGAGGAATTTAGACTTGAAATAGTCTAATGCAGAGTCCAGATGGGAGGGTTCATTAATTAGCTGGGACAGGTTGAGTGTGACTATGTCATTCTGAATTTTAGAGTGGGAGATGGAGAGCCAGTCCACATTGAAGTCACCAAGAACATGGAGTTTACCACCAGATGCATGCAACTGTAGGGTTGTTAAGAGGTCAGTGATAGAAGGCATGGGGGAGCTGTGGCAGCAATGTGAGCCAGCTATAAAGATGGGAACGGAGTGGTGGAGGGGGATTTTCATCATCAAGAATTCAATAGACTGCGGGAGTTGTAATGTAGGCATAGTAGAGAATTTGAGGGAGGAGGAGATGTACATGGCAATACCTCCACCTCTTTTCTTTCCATGGCTGTCTTGGCAGATGACTGAGTAGCCTGGGATGGAGATACAGGCATCCTGGATGTGTGGTTTTAGCCAAGTCTCAATTATGATCAGGACATCCGGTTTGAGGGATAAAGCAATAGGTTGAAGCAATGAGATTTTGGGGAACAGGATTCTGATGTTTAGGTGAGCTATCTTTAGGTCCCATGGGAGCTGAGAAGGAGAGAGGGGAGCAGGACTGGGGTTGGATTCAATGTCCCCTGCCACCAGCAGCAAGAGTGTAAGCAAGAGCCAGGATAGGGCTACCCTAGGTTTACAGTGGGAGGAAGAATGGGAATGGTGAACAGCAGGAGATGACCCAGTGGAGAACTGTAGGGCGATCAGGCCAGCATGGAAATGGGGGAGGAATAGAAGGACAAGTTGACCAAGTGCTGAGGAGCCAAGCTGGGTTCTGTGAGAGGGAGGAGGAAGTGAAAGGAAGTATGGTGGAGGACAGAGAAGAGTGGTTGGATTGGCTGCCCAGTGTCTCGGGGTAGGAGGAGGGTGGAAAGGACACCAAGTTTACTAGGAGGGTGAGGAGAGTGATGGTGATAAGGAACATGTTGTGACTGGTGCTGTGGCCATGTCTAGAGCAGAAGACTGAGTTGAGTGGTCTAGTTAAGGATAGCCTCCACTAGTAGGATCACAGTTGGTGTAGTGACTGAGGGAAAGAGCAACATCTAGTAGTAAGCAGCGATAAGCTGCGGTGGGAAAAATAGACTGATCGAATCTATAGTCACATTATGTGAGCCTTGCCCCGGTATAAAAGGAAGGAACTACCAATGGTGGTGGTGGGGATGATGGGGTAGCCTCTGCAAAGCGACAGTGGGGCACACATGGATGTCCTGCATACTTGAAATGCTGTGGAGAAATAGCAGCACGAGCTTGGGAAGGGCAGGATTTCCAATGGAGCCCTCATCACCTTATGCAGCTGTGGAGAGATGGGAGAGGGTCACAGAAATGCAGAATTAAGTAGGTAAGAGAGTAAGGCTATGAGAGGAGAGACAAACAGGGGAAGGATAAAGAACAGGTATAAACAGAATCAGCAAGGAGCCAAAGAAATTAAAGCCGAGCGAGCATTTAAATGTTTCTTCCTACCTACAGAATTAGTTAAATGACCACTCTAAATTAATTTGAACAAGTCTGAAACTGAATCAGCATGGAGACAAAGAAATTAAAGCACAGCCTACAATTAAAATGTTACTTTCTACCTACTGAATTACTTTTATAACCACTCAAAATTAATTCGAATGTAGCATGACTCCGGAATGGAATCACATTTGCCCCCACTTAAAGTGAAAGTAGCACTACCCAGTAAAAGTAACATTAGCACTACTATGTACAGCCATTTGCCTCATAGAAATAGCACTCAAATTGTATTAAGCAGTTAGCCCCAGTATCAGTAGCTCCAATCCCGAGTTAAAGTATAGCCAGCAATTTCATAAAATGGCTTAAAATAAAGGGTAGACACTAGCCCAGAAAACTATCTACATTGGTGTGCCGATAAAAATCAGCTAGAGGAAGTCCAGACCGGTACAGAGGTTTTCCAGTGATTTAAAGTTTAAAAGTTGTCCACGCCTGCTTTGATGCCAAAATCCAAAATGGCCCACATACCTGAAATGCGGTGGGGAATTAGTAGCTCGAGCTCGGGGAGGGCAGTACTTCCAGGGGAGCCCTCATGACCTGATGTGGCTGAAATGCAGTGGGGAATCAGCAGCTCAAACTCAGGGAGGGCAGGATTTCCAACAGATCCCTCATGATCTGATGTGGCTGAAATGTGGTGAGGAATCAGCAGCTTAAGCTCGTGGAGGGCAGGATTTCCAAAGGAGTCATCACAACCTGATGCGGCTGAAATGTGGTGGAGAATCACAATGGGGGTATTAAGGCAGGGGAAGGGGTTGCAGATTCAAATGAGCTTAGGAGGAGCAGGTGGGGAATGGCATTGGAGGAAGGATTTATTTCAGGGAGGAGTAGTGGGAAGGTGGAGGAGGGGATGAAGGAAAGGGTAAAGTAGGGATCAAGTGAGACAATTTGGGGGGGTACAGGCAAGGAAAGAGGTTAGGAGAATCGGTACTATAAGCAGAAGAATAGGAAAGACCAAGGAGGAGAGGAGGAAAAAGGGGAGAAGGTTGTCATTATGGGGACTCGATACTGAAGGATATAAGATGGGGTGGCAAGGGCACCAGGAAAAGCTACATATGGGTGAAATGTATGTCAGACTAGATGGCAGGAAGAATGGGGCAACTTATTGTTAGGTGTGTGAGGAGGAATGTGGAGAAACTCCACATTGTAGTGCACCTGAGTACAAATGACTTAGAGGGGAGTAGGGTAAAAGAGGTGCAAAGAGGTTCAGAGAAGTGGGAAGGATATGCAATATGGAAGGACATTCAGTTGCTTTCTCTGAGATTCTCCTGGTACTTAGAGCAAATAAAGCAGGAAAACAAAGAATTATGGAGTTCAACAAATGACTGGGGGAATGGTGTGAAACCATGGGGTATTGACCGGTGGGGAGGGGAGATGTGAGAGAACAAGGATCTGTATGCACCAGATAGGCTGCATTTTAGTAAAGAATGCTCAGGGGTCCTGAAGCAAAAGTTGGGGGAGTACATATTATCCAGAATTAATTTAAATCAAGTAAGGGGAGGGGCTAAGGATTGGATGACAAACTGTGCCCTCAGGCGAGGGGGGTACATTAGGCCTCACACCCCAACTAGTCTGGAGGGGAAGAAAGGGAATTCAAAAAGGGGAGATGATACAGGAGAGGGGACGGGTCAAGGACGGACATGGGTCATGGTGGAGGATGGTTTCCTTGAATGCAAGGAGCCTAGGAAACAAGACAGTAGAGTTATTGGCACTGATGGTGGAAGGAAAGGTGGACATAGCAGCCATGACTGAGACATGAGCCACTCAGAACCAGGACTGGGACCTGGTGATCCCTTGGTACAGACTCTACCATAGGGACAAAGAAAAAGGGAAGGGTGAGGGATGGCTATTTATGCAAAGGAAGGGATATTGTGCAAAAGGAAGGAAGGGGAGCAGGGCAAGACTGAAGCTTTATGGGCAGAGCTCCAGAACTCAAAAGGCAGGAAGGTTAGATTGGGGGTACTGTACATGCCACCTTCTCAAAATGAGGAAACCGACAGGGAGTTGGGGGAGCCAAAAAGGATGTTTAGTAGCAAGGACAATACTGTGATAGTAGGGGATTTCATTCTGCCAGGAGTAGACTGCAGCACCTCAGCTACTTTGAGTGCCAGAGAACAGGTTCTCCTGGAGGCCTTCCATGACTGCTTCCTGACATACTGTAGATAGTAATGGAGCCAATCAGGGAGGAAAACATACTGGACCTCGTGTTGATGGATGGGGAGCACATCTAGGGCATGGGGTGGAAGACCTCCTGGCAGAAAGTGACCACTGCACAGTGTGGTTCATCCTCAATCTATTAAGGAGGCAGCCAGAACCAAGACAAAGGTAGTGGACTTCAAAAGAGCAGACTTTGGCAGGATAGGAGACACACTGGAAGGGCACTTCACCAACATCCGCCTAGACATGGATGCTGACCAGAAATGGACCATCATCAAGCTGGGTCTGGCAGAGGCCACTATCTCATGTACAAAGATCCAAGGTAAGAAGGACAGGTCCAAAAAAAATGAGCTGGTTGAGCAGGGAGGTAGTTGAGAGAGTGAGGGAGAAAAGAGTTGCCTTCTAATGCTATAAGAGATCCAAAAGGTAGGAGGACAGGGAGGAGTATGTGAGGAAATCCAGACAGGTGAGTAGGGTAGTCAGGGCAGCAAAGTCTTCAAGGGAGCTAAGATTGGCACAGGGGATCAGAGAAAGGGAAAAGATTTCTTCATGCACATAAGGGAGAAGAGAAGCTGTAAAAATCAGATTGTCAGGATCAAGAAAGATGGAGGGTGGGCAGAAAAGAGGGCAAAGCAGGCAGAAGCACTCAGTTATTACTTCTGTTCAGTGTTTTCAAGGGAGTGGGATGGGCCTATGCCCCGGGGGAAAGGCAGAATGGGCACAGGGGGAGAGGGGGTAATGGATGTGGAGATCCCAGTTAGCAGGGTGTTGGGTGGCCTTAGGTCTCTGTGGGGGGATATGGCATCAGGGCCAGACAGCGTGCATCCGAGAGTCCTGAAGGAGTTGGCAGAGGTCCTGGCAGACTTGTTCAACACCTCCCTGGGAACTGGGTGCATGCCCCAGGACTTGAGGATGGCACATGTGGTACCTCTCCATAAAAATAGGCCCAAGGATGAACCTGGTAACTACAGACAGGTCAGCCTTACCTTCATCGTGGAGAAGCTAATGGAAACTATCTTTAAAGATAAGTTGGTAATCTTTCTGGAATAGAATGGTCTCCAGGAAGGTAGGCAACATGGGTTTGTCTCAGGCAGTTCCTGCCAGACAAACCCGGTAGACGTTTTTTTTGGACTGGGTGACGGAGCACTCGGAAGGGGCCATATTTTACTTCTCGATCCTAAGAGCTAAATAATGGTCCACTTTGAAAATTTTTTCTATATAATTGAATAATCCAACTTTAATAAATACCATCAGGCCACCCGCCCATCTACCAAATGACATCTCCCTTTTGCCTGCCCTATGATAGAGCTGATAGCCATTTAAATCATAAGAAAGCTGAAGATTGTGCCATGTCTCTTGCAAACATATTATGGGAAATTTTGTGATTAAAGTGACTCATTTTTGTATCCATGATCTTAGAATGCATATCAGTAATATACCATGAGATAATAATAGGTCTCCCATTCCAGAGAGTGTCTAGGCCAGAGGAAATGCATGAGCAAACACAGTCTGTTAGATCATTAAGACCCAGTCAGTTGTTATACCTCTAAGTATTTCAAATATTTTATTAATAGGTATTTGATATGCCAGGTTATTAGTTTTCACTCTTTCACTGTCAGCTATTACTCTACCCCATCTAGAGATGCAGCGAAGTAAAATTCTACCCACGAAGTGGTCGCAAAGTGGCTACTTCACATTAGTATTCCGCTACACGGAGTGCTCATTTTAAACCCTCACTTCACCACTTCGCATTGTAATTATGACTTTGTGTTGTGCACTCCATCTTATTCTGCTTTAAGGAGGAGTGAGAATTCACAGGCAACCCACACATATCACATGGCTTACACAGTGTAGGTCACATGCTTCAGGCAGGTAGGCAGGAGGTTACGGGCAAAAACACTCTCCAACGTGGGCTGACTTACATGTTTTGCATGGGGTGTGACAAATGGCTCGGCTCTGTGAATGGCCAGGGTTGGGGTGTGGACATGTGGTTAAGAGGGGTGCACAGGTGACAAATCCACAAATGAAGTTATTTTCCCCATTTTATATACAGGGGTTGATGTACCACTTGCACTAGACATACTGCATTGACCACCACCACCTCCACTGCTACTCTGTCCACCACTTGACAAGATTTCTAAATCATAATCCTCCCCCTCATCATGCCTGTAGTAATCCTCTGGTGTTATTTCATTGCTACTGCAGACTTGGTCTTACACTCATGGAAGGGGATCACATGCTCAGTAAGGCTGATGATCAGGGTGAATGCCCCACAATGGCATTAGCTGCCATCTGGTGCCAGGTCCACAGTGCCATGTGCCTGTTCTTAAGATGTGTATGCTGGCCCTCATGCCCAGATGACTCCCTTTTTACCATGACTCACACACACGGCAAAGCTGGCAGATTGCAACTGACTCATCATTTGCATCCTGGACAAAAAAATCCCAAGCAAGGGACTGTGATCCCTTATGTTTA
Source organism: Neoceratodus forsteri (assembly GCA_016271365.2). Classification (NCBI taxonomy): domain Eukaryota; kingdom Metazoa; phylum Chordata; order Ceratodontiformes; family Ceratodontidae; genus Neoceratodus; species Neoceratodus forsteri. Next base: position 780,816,344 of record CM057458.1, on the reverse strand, counting down.
ACATGTCCCTGATGCTGCTTATTGGACTCAGGTTTTTTAACCCCTGAAATGGGTGGTGTGCTACATGATTTTTCAGGCTGGACACACCTGGACTCCAACTGACCACCACGACTACCTACGATTATTACTGGGTCATCATCATTATCATCAATAGGAACTGCTAAATCACAACTTTTGGGGGGAATTTAATGCCAACAGACCTAGACACGGCACCTTGACTTTCTTTTCTTTGGTTCCCAAGATGGGTCACTGACATCATTATCATATTCATCAACATCATCCGCATCCACATTTTCAGCTTGGATGCTGCCATGTGCAAGTGTCACAGCTTATTGTAGTTCAAGGTTAAAATTATCAAAAAAAATCCAACACTCATTGAGAAAGGAACCTCTATAGTTCCGAAATGCATCTGGGATGCCTTTTTTATGCATTATGCACTTTGAATAAAAATTTTTGCACAGTAGTCAATGGAGTGCACAACTTTTATTTTTGCTTCGGTTTGGGTGAGTGCTGGATTTTTTTCAATAACTTTAGCTTTTTTTCCATGCACCCTGGTTCCCAGTGCAGACCTCTCTAACAGTTTTTCCTGGTTCAAGGTTAGTTGGCATTCATCTGTATCTCCCCTCCCCCTTGGTCGTGCCTGAAAATAGGCTTGAATTTGTCTAGTGCACTTACCTGGTCGACAAAAAATAAATAAATAAATAATGTGGAGAACATGTTTCAACCGCAGCATCATCAACATCATCATCATCATCATCATCACCTGATATTTTTGTGCCACACTTTGAATCATTGGATGGCAAATGCATGACCTCAACAGCGCTGGAAGAAATGTGACATTGTGAGTTATCGTTGCCAGGATCAGAATCATGTTCAACTATCATTGGGATGTAAAAGGGAAGAATTACATCATCCATACCATCAGTCACAGCTTTTGACTCAACTATATTTTTTGAAATGGTTAACTGGTTAGAAGTGGAACTTGAGGCAGCAAACTCATGCCAGAAGAAACTGCACTAACACCACTGGCTGGGACAACATCATTTCCTCCAACTATTAGAGAAGCTATAGATTGCGCTGTAAAAAACATTGATGGAGAAATCCCTTTACTGACATAAGCTATGCACTTCTGCGCACTACCATGCCCATGGACAATCTTGCCACTGGCAGCACTGCCATGGCCAGAAACAGCTTTGCTTGCACGTCTCTTTGCAGGCATTTTGGGGGATCACCAAGAAAATTATAAACAAATTTAGATTTCTGAACTTTCAGTCTGGGCCGGTGGATGTGAAGCCAAAAAAAACAACAAATGTGGCTTGCAGATGGAGACTGGGCACTAAACAGATACAAAAGCACAGGCAAATTAACATTGCACAGCGCAATCATGAAGAGATGCAGGCGCAAAGTCACAACAACACCTTAACCAGTGCTCACAAGCTACAATACAGTCTGGAAAACAATACCTTTTTCTGGTTGGAGGTGGGTGCAGTGCAGTGCACTGCAGTAACAGTCCAAAACCAAGATACCACAAAGCAGTACAAAATCATGCAGGTGCAGTGGCTAGCAGGTTCACACTACTGCAATTACTTTGTGGTACAATAAAATTTGTCTAATTTGATGGCACGCATCACACACATGCACTCACACAGATACACACACTACAAGTAATGCATAGTAAATTGAAAACTTCAGTAATATAACCAAATCTTTTAAACAAACTGAAATTATGCACTGCTGGACCACATCAATCAGCAAAAAAAATGCCAAGAATTGCTGAAAATATTAGTGTGTACATTAATACAGTTGTACAGGAAAAATATAACCAAAATAGAAAGACTGCCTTTTTCTCCCAGTTTTAACCTACCTCCACCATAGATAAGCCCCTCCCCCAAAGCACACTTCAAGTGCCTGTCAGTACACAGACAGAATGTTCTAAATTAACATTCAAAATCCACACACAAATAATGAACACTTGATGATATGAGCACGGGAGGGTTTCCTACAATCAGTGTACACAATTTTGAGTAAATCAAATGACTCAAAAAAGCTTTTTTAACAGATTTTAGAGGATTTGAATCGCACGGCTCTGATAGTAAACTGGCTCCATCTACCACTACACATACACTACACAGAACTGAGGCTGTGCAGAACAACCTAGAGCCCATGTGACCTGCAATCCCATGAATCACTGCAAAATTCACCTTGTAGCTCAATAACAAGGCAAAGTGATGCAAAGTACATTGATTTCTATGTACTTTACATTAAAATTGATGCAAAAGTGGTTGAGGCAGATGGAGCAATGCAAAGTCATTGTTATCAATGGACATTGTGCACCTCATTATGATGCAAAGTACTCCACTTCATGTTGTGGATTACTTCGTGGATTCGGCATTACTCTGTGAATTGCTTTACGGAGCGAATTTTGGCCACTTCACCCACCTCTAACCCCATCGTACTCCATCTGTGGGTTTTCTTTCATGGGCCAAGGGGTTGTTGTACACTATATACAGGCCCATGTTGTCTACAGTTGCCATTTTTTTTCCAATACTCTATTTGCAATCCCCTGATTGTTAAAGACTATATAAAGTTAACCATCACCGAACAATTCGTCCCTCCTACAGAAATTTAGGGCCTCATTTTGTCCCAAACAAATCTGAAGGAAATTGCTTAGAAAATTATGTATTACCCATGTATGTTTAAAACCATTCTCTTTATATACTGTAATTGAGAAAAAATAAAGATCAGAATAACATGAGCTGGTTCAACCTGGTGTGAAGGAAGAAAAAAAAAAGACTAATACACTATGTTAGAGCTACTAAAAAGTTAAACAATAAGAAAAACTGTCAAGCACTTAAATTTGAAAGAAAACAATATAAGAATTATCTGGAAAATAAAAAAGAGAACATTATAGGGCCCAATAGTCTTACATGTTATTAGCCATTTCTGAAAAGGATCTGCAGTCCTTCTGGGCATTAGTGGGCAAGGAGTACAATGAATATAAGGCTGAAATTAATGTTTATATCTCTAAAAAACTTGGATGCACCATTTTTTAGAGATGTTTTATAATTCTACAGCTAATACAGTAATGGTTTTAGTTCTAAGTATTCAAGATTTTCAGTCTCAGCACTTAAGCTAATAAACAGAAAGGAAGTGTTTGTAGCAATGCAGGTGTTAAAATTGAACAAGGCTCCTGGTCTAGAAAAAATCCCTGCTGAAGTGTTTCTTTGTATGTAAGTCTTTGGTCAAATAATTCGACAATCTTCCTGAGTAAATGTATTCAGGAGAATTTCATCCCTAGGTCATGGAGAGGATTGGTGATAATTCCAATTTAAAAAAAAAACCATGAGGATTTGATCTAAATAAGTACAAACTGATTACTCTGATAGATATATTTGCAAACATATTTTCCATGGTCCTTTTAGAAGACTAAAATTGCCTGGATATTTTTCTTTCCAAGCTGGCTTCAGAGAAGGTCATTCTACTTTAGACAATTGTTTCATCCTTCATTATCTCTTAGAAAAATATGTAAGTTGATACTACCTTCATCAACTTTAGTACAGTTTTTGACTCGATTAATAGAAATATACTATGGGACATCATAAGAGTGAGAATAACCCTTCTTGGATTAATATGATTAGAAACTTGTATACTGACACTTGGGCTCAAGTAAGAGTGGGGGCATGGGGCGAATGTTCTGTCACATTCCACACTAATAGAGGTGTCAGAAGGGTTATATTCTAGCCCCTACACTCTTTTCAATTTATATTAATAAGCTCTTACTAGCTAGCTTTTGAGGCTCCTGATTCTGACTCTCCTAAAATTGGTTCTATATCATGCCCAGCATGGGCTAATGCAGATGATCTAGTACTTTTTTCACTATCATGCCATGGACTACAAAAAAACCCTCAACATCTACCAGCCCATCGGCACAGCAGTTGGATTTCTGCTTGCAACAATGGCAACCTGGGTTTGGAAGCAGACTCAGGTCACTGGAGGGCTGGCCAACTGGCCAGGGAGAAGGCTTGAGCATCCCACGACTGCTCGCCTTCTCCAGGGGAAAAGGGGGGAGGCCAAGGCCTGCAGTTTGCCTGACCCCAAGCAGAGGCTTGGGGTAAGAAAAGTCCTGTCACCAGGGGGGCTGGCCGAGACACGTAGTGGAAGTCGACACATAGCGCCTTGACATCAAGGACGCACACCACAGAAGGGAGAAAAAACTAGGAAACACCAGTTTCAGTCTCCTGGATGATGAAGACCCAGCAGAGAATTAGATTGCCCACACCTCCATGACATCCCTGGTGGATCTGACACTTACAAGATTCTCAAGGCACCACCACCCCACCCCATACCCACCTGGGAGGTACAGCTATGGCTCGATGGGGAAATGCCAGGGCAGAATTGGGGAGGTTGCAGAGTGGGGAGAGACTAACATCTGTGTCTCCCGAAGGAGTGGGGACTGGCACTTGTGGAAGGAGTTATAAACAGAAATAATAAAAAAATCCTCAACATATTAAATGAACACTCCAAAAGACTAGATTTAATTGTAAATATATCAAAGAGTAAGATAGTGACATTTGGGGCTTATAGAAGCAAATATCATTGGAAGCTTGATACTACACCAATTAAGGTAGTTAAAATATGCTGTTACTTAGGTTTGACATTTTTTGTTGAAAGTCTATGGAAAGTCCACTATGAGATTTCCTTGCCTAAGGCAAAATCCTCTATACCTGTAGTCAATTTAAAAAGATTTAGGGCAGGATTCACAAAGAAAGTCAAAAGTCCTGCAGCTGCGGGAAAAAGGCATGCAGCACTGTGGAAATGCAGTTGCGTGATATTCATAAAGAAATTTTGAGCAGGTGCGGAATTCCGTAAAATCCCCTGCAGCTGCAGAAATTCAGCACCTGTGGAAATTGAGCAAGTGCTGAAAATCCGCAACTGCGGATCTGCAGCTACAGAAATAGCTTAGGAGGCACAGCAATAGTGAACCTAATTAGCTGGAACAGCAGACTTTAACATTGCTGCCATAGCATGAAGCTGAAAGCACCCAAAGAGAGACCAGCAACCAGTTACTCACCTGGGACCACTGCAGCACCACAGGTACCAGCAATACCAAGACACCACAGTGGCTTACTGCCACTGCTGGTCTTCCCTCCCTGGGATGTTCCTGTTGCCTGCAGTGGTAACATTCACTGCAGGCTGGTCAGGCTCTACTGACTGTGGGGCTCCGTCATGGGTTGCACTGGGTCTCGTGGTTGTTCCTTATTGACATATCATGGCAATGTGTGCTGTTGTTGCTGTAACATCAGACACTGCTGTATTATTTGGGATGCTATTACCTGTGCCTGACCTCCACCTTAATTGATTCCAATTGTTGGGGCACTACTGCAGTTTGGTGAGGGAGAGTTACACCTCATTCCACTGTGTGTAATGTTTTTTCCGCAACTGCCGAAAAAAATTGGTTGTGAATAGCCTTTCAGGGGATATGCCTTACTTATCTCACACCTTTGTTTCCTCAAATACTTCTGCAGCTGCACTTTTTTCCACATCTGTAGTGTTTTTTTCCACAGCTATGGAGGGTTTTGTGAATAGCACTCACTCCAAATTCCCCTTTGTTTGCATAGCTACGGCAGTTTTGGAGACTTAGGGAAGGTTTTGCACCTTCAGAAAGCTTTGTGAATCCAGCCCTTAATTCTTTATGCAGGGGTCATACAATCAAGTCGCTGGTTAGGGCAATACAAGCAAAATACAATGCATGAATTTTCTATGGTACTGAGGTTTGGGCTTTGTTTCCTGTAGGTACTGTAACTTGGAAAAACAGTTATGTAAGTCTTTTGTGCACATCTGGTTTTAATAAATCTACAATATGCTGCTTTGTGAGGGCTGAACTGAGATTAAACCACCTACAAGCCATAGTCGACAGTAAAATAATTAACTATTGGATTAGATTATATAGACTTTGAAAAGAAAGATTAGCTAAAAAATGTTTACAATAGAAAGCAATCTGGAATGCTCTTGGATGCAAGCTCTCACTTTGGCAGGTGCACGTAATTAAACTTCTGTCTACTTATGGTTTGGAGATTCTTCCAAGGCATGCTAGTAAAAACATTACTTTAAGTTATAAATATAAAGTCTATATTAGAAAGTATTTGATGCCCACAAGATCAGAGACTTGTTTGCCAGGTGGTAGAGACAATGATTGTATACATACATATAGATAATATCTTGATATCTTGGAAGATCCTCTCAGCAGAAAGACATTTGCAAAATATAAATTAGGGATGTCTGAGTCTAATGTTTTGGCTGCCAGACTTGGGAAGTCTTCCAATCCTTCTGACAAGTTATGCAACTGTACTAATTCTGCTAAGGAAGATTTGAGTCATGTAATGCCTTATTGCCCATGGTATAATAAAGCAGGGAAATGTTGGCTCACCCCAAATCTAGAATCTCTGCAAAATAATAATGATAATAGGTTTTTAAGTATCCTATTCACTGTTGAAGATGAAATTGTAATTATAGGAGTTGCTTAATATTACTGTAGGTAATAATACAAAAAGTTAGGAAATGGATGATCTTGAAACAGGGTTTCTTCTTGAAATAAGTTCTTGTTTGTATTATATGTGCTATGTATTCTCCACTATTGTCTGTTTGTTCATGATACAATTGTGTCTTTTAATTTAAATTTTAACATTACATTGTACACTTGTAATGATCACCTTTTTAAGATCAAACAGTTAGGGGTGTGCAAAAGTTACCATTTCTGTCATCGTGTAACTTTTGCAAAAATGTGGCAACTTTTGCCAAAGTTTCCGATCTTCCGCCTGTGGCAGATTGGAAAATGTCTGAATGTTTGGGGTGACATTTTTCCCCATTCTGTCCCCCCCAATCATGTTAAATAACCTCCCATGTCTAGTGGGCCCTTTTCCCACCTGATGCTACTACCTCACCCCCATGGCTAGCGGTCTCTCCCACAGCTCGATCATCTGCCTGTCCGATATGTACTTTAAAAAACACCACAACCTGGTGGCTAGAGTCCCTCCCTCCACTCGACCACAAGCCTGCCCAACGTATATTTTCAAAAAACAAGCCCTGGTGGCCAGCAGTCCCTCCCCCCACTGATCACCCGCCCCTGTCCCGGTACTATTAGACAGTCAGTTAACCCCATCCCCACTTCCATCCCTATCCACCATATAAGGAAAATATATTTTTTCCCTGGTGGTCTAGTGCTAGTGAACCCGCTTCCCTATCCTCAAATCCCAATCTCCAATATTGTGATTTATTTAAATGCATTCCCTCACACACTCTAAAAACATATATACCTGCCTATTTATTGAGTCACCAACTAACAGTACCCTGCTGGCTTCCTTTTTCCAATCTCCTCTTCTTGGAGGTACTCTTCTAGCTTGTTCCTTCCTCCTGATCAGCTCACAGACTCCCCAGGGAGAGCCTGGTACCTACACCTCTTCCAGGATGCAAAACTGTTTGCAGTCCTGATTAAAGGACTCTTTTTGGCCCATGCATATATTGTTTTACCCCCCTTCCTCTCCCCACCACCCTCCATTTCCCCAGGCCAGTTTGCTTCTGGTGAAGGGGAGAGATGGGATGTAGCTACATACTACAGTCTTGCTGGCTGCACAGCCAGCATAATTCATTCTATGCATCTACCAGCTTTGATGAGTTCTGCAAATCTCTTGCAGATGAGCAGTGATCTTTTCTACAGAAGGAAGCTTATGGAATGGTTGCTCCACAGTCTCTACAGCTAACTAGCCCCCTGTCATAACACTGCATACTGCTCCATATCCCTTAGTTGCTACTTATTTATTTACAGTCCTTTCCTACACTCATCCTTCCAAATCCCCTTCTCTTCTTGAATAATGCACTTAATCATTACTTACAACAGGAATACATGCATTTCATGCTTTTTGTTAGATACAGCTCAGTAGTAATTATAAATCCTTAGAAGATGGGCTTTTTATTTCCTGGCATCTGATTGGCTAGTAGCCTTGCCAGGGGGGTACATTAACTTGCAATAGATGCCCAGGAAATAAAAAGTACCAGCCCCACTACCCCTTCACCCTCTATAAAATCCTTGTGCCCACTCTGCCCCCTCATTGGCCAAAAGCACCCCAGTAAATTTGAAATCCATGCCATTTTTTTTCCCTCGCTTAGCGAGAGATAGACCTCACACACACACACACACACACATTTATACACACACAGCCTAAGCTCAGCCTTTCTTCTAACCTGGCAGTTTCTCAAAGATGAAAAAAATACAGTTTCTTAAAAAAAACAACTCAATTGTGGTTCAGTACAATACACTGATAACCGGCGTTGCTTCTGATGCCACTCGCTGTAATGTACAGCTCCCAAAACAGTCCTCTAACAGCTGAACCCCCCCTAAATGTGAAGCGCTATATTTTTTTTAAATAACCATTATGACCAGTACCAATGTTTTATTCTGTGGTCGAGGAGTCAGAAAAATTGGCATCCCCTGTGCTCATCTCCAGTGGCAGTGCTCTCCTGCTCTCGCTCCACCTTCTCCACAGTGCGGGACACTCTGTTCATTAGCGAGCAGCCCCCGTTCTCAGTATTTACCTTCATCATTCATTCATGCGCTCCCTCCTTTCCCTCAGTTACCTTTTCAGCCAACACAGAATCATCCCCACAACTGAAATCCCATAAATCGGACACATTTCCCTGGAAAATGTTACATGCACAACAAATGCAAAGCAGTCAGACTGATTAGCTTTCTTTTCTTCTCAGCTTTTCTTACAGCTCACATTCCCTGATGCCGATCGGCAGCACAGCACACTCCAGGAGCTTAGCAACTTACTGGCAAAGAGACTGTCTCTTTTCACATACTTACCCTAGAAATAAGAAAATAACAAAAGGGATATCTTAAAGTTTAAAAAAAAATTAAGACTGCTGCTGTCTGTGTCACCTTATAATTCTCTACTTCCTGCTTTTGCCCTGTACTGTTATGTGCCTTACTTGCTGCCGCATCTTCTGACCATGAAACAAAAATGATGGGGGGGGGGGCATTTATTGAAATGCTATGGGTTTCTGTAGAGGTTTTGGGAAGTGGGTAATTACAACAGAATAGCTCTGTGGAGGGAGGGGGCAGGACACAGAACAGCACAAAATACAGGGACGGACTACTTTACAACACATAGTTAAACTGCATTCTTAATCTTTTTTTTAAAGGTTTTTACTCAATATTTTTAATATCCTTATAAAAATGCCACACAGCCCATTTTCTAAGTGCAAAAGTACCATCTAGGGTGGGCAGTATGGGCAATACTGGACCTTCCAGGGCCTATAAGGCCCTCCACCTGTGGTGTCGGGCTTCGTTATGCAGCTGGGAGGTCCGGTATTACCCAATACTGCCCAACCTGTTGGGTATTATTGCTTACATATAAAATATAACTAAAGTTATCGGGGAAGGATACCATGTGAAAACACAAATAGCATATGTTAACACACCAAAAAAAAAAAATATTAAAGGGAGCCCCCCATGTTCAGTTTTATCATTAGTGATTTTTGTCACTCAGATTTACACACAATGGGCCGTATTCATCAAAGAGCAAAACACACATGCTTAAGGTGTGTACCCAACCTGCAAAACTCTGCACCCGTGGACAGGTGCGCACCAGCCAGTATGCACTAATGCAAACACCTGTACATGGCTCCACAGTGTGCAGGTGTGTGGAGGGTAAACTGGGGTGAAGCTGTAAATCCAGGCAGGCAACCAATCCGAAGCCTGTTTTGGGTCCCTGAGTGGATCCACTGCACTGTGGCATGGGTTGGGGGTGGTGAATTACACACGCAGCCATCAGAAGTGTGTTCCAGACCACATTAGGTGCCAACGTGTTGCCCTAAGCCAAGCACCCATATATCCCTGGTGGCAAGTGGTGCCTCCCCTCATCTGCCCCAATGCCTGGTGCACAGCTCCTCCCCCACAGCAGTGCCTCTTCCCCATCCCATGCAGCAGAGACACCGCCTACAAAGTCCTGGCCCAGTCCTGTACTGCAGAGACACCCCCCACATCTGGAGCTCCAGCCTGGCAGTGCACATCCCGTAAGGTTCTGCCATGAGGTAACACAGCATCATGCATAGGTTGCCAGATATGGCCCACTTGGCAAAGGTGTCCATTGTGGGGAGCGACCTGGTAGTACTGGGGTATTGCAGTGCTATGTCAGGGACACACAGAAGACTGTTGCTGGTATCCCCCGTTCCCCATACCATACCTTGAAGCCCCCTGCCCAATTGGTGGTGGTTAGTGGACCCCACCCTCCCACTTTCCCCTGCTGGACCACCATCCAACACCTCCATCCCCTGTACCTGTACATTGATATCTCTGTGGCTAGACAGTGAGCAGCACTTTCCATAACACTGTCCACCTCAGCCATGGCATTTGGGGGGTGTCTCTGCAGTAAAGGACCAGGCCAGGGCTGTGGTGGGGGATATACAGTCATCTGATTGGCAGCAACCACCAGTCCCCATCAGCCCAGTCAGCTGGCAGCACAGAGCAGCAACTGTTATTCCACCACCGCTGGCAGCAATCATACATGGTGGCACGCACGGGTTACAGCAAGGTCTCACAAGCCATAGCCTGTGACCCTCTGCACTCCCCTGTGCACTGCACTACATGCCCTTGTGAATGGCGTGTAGTGCAGACATGCCCACCGACATGCCCCCAGACCACCAATGTTGCAGTTCCTTCCACACAGCCGGGTGATCCTGTGCATAACTGACCAGTGCATGGTTGGTGAATGCTGCCAGGGATCCATGATACCCCCACTGTGTGTCATTTGCACGTATGGTTGCCTACACACCCGAGATACATGGTGCATTGCCATGATGCATAGGGCCCAATAACATGAATTTAAGTCCAGTCACAGTTAATTGCTAAAGTTTACTCTATAGCAGTGTCAGTGGCTATGTAGGTAACAAACCCACCTCTAGGGCCAGACAGTCTAAAGGTCATGATGAGTTTTATTCCCACACCAAGAAGTCTGGTTAATACTAAATACTGACATTGTTATGCAGCACTGTGTAATGTAATGCAATGTATTATTTTGTAGTGCCTATTCCCAGAGGCTCAGAGCTCTCTCCCCAAACATGGACAGCAATGACAGATAGATAAAAAAACATTGCACATAAATGGAATCAAGCAACAACAGTACCATAAAACAACATGCAAATCACTTGTTGAAAGCCAAAGTAAGCAAATATGTTCTTAAAGATTTGAGGTGGGATTCACATAGCTTTCTGAAGGTGCAAAATCTTCCCCAAGTCCCCAAAACCTCGGTAGCTATGGAAACAAAAGGGTGAATTGCTCTGAGTGCTATTCACAGAACGTCCACAGCTGCTGAAAAAATACACTAAGGACAGTGGAAAAAAAGTGCTGCTGTGGAAGTTCCTGAGGAATAAAGGTAATTGATAAGTATGACACATCCCCTCAAATGCTATTCTCAGTCAGGTTTTTCCCACAGTTGTGGGAAAAATGTTACACACATTGGAGTGAGGCGTAACAATCTCTCAGCGAACTGCAGTAGTTCCCCAACAATTAGAATGCAATTATAGTGGAGGGCAGGAATAAGTAATGGGATCCCAGTGGGTATATCAGTGGCTGTAGTTACAGCAACAGTAGCACACATTGTCATGGAATGGCAACAAACAACAACCACCAGACTCAGTGCAGCCCATGAAGGAGCCCCACAGGCAGTAGAGCCTGAATAGCATACAGTGATTGCTACTCCTGCAAGCAACAGGAACACTCCAGGAAGGTATGACCAGCAGTGACAAATAACCACTGTGATGCCATGGTATTGCTGGTCCCTCTGGTGCTGCAATGGTCCCAGCTGAGGCACTGGTTGCTGGTCTCTCTGTGGGTGCTTACAACCAACATACTATGGCAGAACTGTGTAAGTCTGCTGCTCCAGCTAATTAGGGTCACTGTTGCTGTGCCTCCTAAGCCATTCCAGCAGCTGCAGATCCGCAATTGCAGATTTTCAGCACTTGCACAATTTCCACAGCTGCTGAATTTCTGCACCTGTGAGCTTTATGTGGAATTCTGCACCAGCATCAGCTTTCTTTAAGAATATCATGCAGCTGTATTTCTGCAGTGCTGCAGGCCTTTTTCCCGCAGCTGCAGAAATTTTGCCATTCTTTGTAAATCCTGCCCCTAGTGTAGAGCCTTAAACTAATATTAGTTTTTAAATGCAGTCAAGCTTTACTTTTTATATCTGAAATACTTTTTATTTTCCCTTTGAATAATTAGAAGATTGTTTGACTGAAGTTAATAAGTGTGATTTGTGGAACAGCACTGTAACTGGTTGCTGACATATCTATCGCTATCCCCCCTACTACATCATCAGCATTCTGACCTCACTGACTGTGACATCACTGCTGTTTTGGAACAGCTACACAGTGGCTGCCAGGTTAGTCACCTGTGATGTCACTGAGAACAAAATGTTGATGATGTAGTGGGGGGATAAAGACAGATATGTCAGATGCCAGTGTAAGAGTTGTTCCACACATCCAGCACAATAGTATTACATTATTACATAGAACATTTTCTAATGAGAAAATGGAAAATGGAAACTAATGCAGAAATAAAAGTTACAACTGATTACTTCATAACATTTGTATTTTCTTTCTGTCTCCCTGTTTTGGTACCTCTTGCTCTTTAAGGCGTTTTAAAACCCACTATTTATAGCAGCAGTGCAACAGAAATGTTTTTCCACAAAACTAGTTTTAAGTGCAAATAATAAAACTATTAGCATATCTGTCAAATTTACTTTTCTAGGTGCCTCCTTTGTAGTGCACCATGAGTTTCTGTTCATTTTCTCAATATTAACCCTTGCCAGGTATACAATGATATTTCAAAGCCAAATGTGGCAGCTATCTTTTCTTCTTGAGAAAAAACAAACAAATTAAATCATTTATAAAATAGTTATATTCTGGTGGAACTAGAAAAATCTACCTCCAAATACATTTGGAAGATGCCTGGAATCTTTTAAAGTGAAAAAAGAGTAGGGCCAAGTTTTATCCAATTTATCTGCACTGCCTCTTTAAAGAGCTCCTGACACGGTTGCGATAATTTTGAAAAACTGCAATATTCAGGCATAGATGTAGCTTATATTTAGTATTTTATTCTGTAATCCTCACCCTTATTTCCTTATTACTAAGGGTATCTGCATTAATAAAGTGTCTCTGACCTTTTAGCTTTGGCTGCCTGCCTACACCTGACATCATAATTCTGTTTATGAGACCAAAATATGTTGTTGTAGAGACAAGTATGATGTCATAAACAGGGAATTGTGATGACATGTGTAAAGAAGCAGCCAGAGTAGATATAATCTTGGGCAACGGGATCTTGCTTTCATGCAACTGTTTTCGGTAACAAAGAAAATGAAAAATTAATTACTGAAAATACATGAAGTAATGTAAACAAGCATTTGTCAATGCCAAATGTTGTCGCGCTAGCATTGGCTTTGGTAGTGCAGTGCAGAAAAACATTTTAGGCAGGATGTGAAAAATTACAGCTGTATAGTTCATAAGGAGGTATAAAAAATGCCAGAGTTGAAAATGTGGCCTGTAAATATTGCAAATTTGCGAAGTTACAAGGGTTTGTGGGAAATGTGCAACGCACGTTTTTAACACAGTCATTTTATGGACGTTTGGCACCAGATTTTCAACATAGGCATTTTAGCACCTCTGCGCATGTACAGTGTCACTGTTATTTCCTCAAACTCTCTGAAAAAGTGATTTCACACAGAGACTGCGCTATTCTGCGCCGGACATGCAAAAACACATTTTGGGCAGGATATGTGAAATGACTGTTGTACTGTTCATCAAGAGGTGTGGAAAAATGCCAATGGTGAAAATTCAGAGTGAAAATATTACAAATGCGCGATGTTACAAGAGTGCGTGCAATCTGCCAATGCAAGCTTGTAACACTGTCATTTTAGAGAGTATCATAACCAAATTTTCAACATTGGCATTTTAGGAACTCTGCTCATGAACAGTGTCACTGTCATTTTCATAATCTGGCCCCGAACACTGATTTCCGACAACGACATTGCTCATGTGTGTCTGCGAAATCACCTTTTGGGATCGATTAACAATATGACAGTGCCAGAATTCATGAGGAGGGGTCCCAAAAACCCCATGTTGAAAATTTGGTGTAAAAATTCCCAAAAATACCCAAGATATGCATTAAAGTTGAAACCCTCCTATTTATTCCATTATACAGCTTACCGGCATTTCCTTAGTTCACTGTTGGCTTTGAAGTGTGCAGACGTGTTTTCCAGTCCACTGAAGATCATCTAGCCAGACTCCAGAGGTAAGTATGGGGTGGGGGTGTGTAGGGAGGCAGGGTGCACAGTGGGTGGGTGCAGGTTACTGTAAGGGGGTTGAAAGAGTATGAGGGACCATTTTTGCTCTACAGGTAAAAAAAAAGACATGGGGGAACCATTTTCATTTTAATAATTGCTTTGGCACACTGGGGTGAGCTCCCAGCATGCCACCTGAGTCTGTGTGTGTGTGTGTGTGTGTGTGTGTGTGTGGGTGCTTTAGCAGATGGAGGATTGGGCACCCCTGTCGGCAAACAAAGAAAGGAGGGGCGCAGGAGCCGAGGGGGATTGGGCACCCTCTCAGCAAGCAAACAAAGGGAGGGGTTACATGATGCCGATGGGGATTGGGCACCCCCATCAACACACAATAAATGTGGGTGCTGACAGGCAACAGTGGCAGTCACTGCCACGATGTTGCCTGCATGTAGGGGGAGGCGTGTTGTGGTCATGCTGCATGAGAGCTTTGCTCTCATTGCAGCGGACCTTTTCTCTGATCTCTTCACCTCATTAGCTAGCCAGGGTGTTGGCCCCTGCTGCTGGCTGATTGGGGAATGTGGGATGCACCTACTGGTGTGTGCCCTGCATTCGCCCAACAGTGACCATGCCTCCAAATCTGCACTACCGCAAGATATTGGCTGTGCAAGCACGCCAACATAAAAATGGGATGGCATTGAATATAAATCTTACTTTTTTCAAAGTTTTCCTAATACTGTCAGGGGCTTTTTAAGCTACTGTGGATAAACTGTATATAGTGGCAGGGAGTTCTACAGTTGAGGTGCCACCACTGTGAAAGCATTATTTCCTCATGGTTTTAGGGAAGCATATGGAACTTCCAGCAAGTTATCCATGGTGAAGTGGAGGAGTGGGGTGTAGTATATGGGCAAAGGAAAACTTTAATGTAGCCAAGACCCAGATCATTCAGGGCACTGAAGACCATCAAGGAAATCTTGACGGTGATAACCCATCCAACCTCAAGCCAGTGCAAATCCCACAGTACAGGTATGATATGATGGAAAGTGCGTGCATGTAACATTAGCCTAGCAATGGTAGTTTGCATCAGATGGAGATGGCACATCAACCCTCCAGAAAGCCCTAGATACAGAGTATTATAGTAGTCAAGATGGGAAGACACAAAGGCAGGCACCACAGTCCCAAGGCCCTCATATTGGAGATAGAGCTTTAGCTGGTCAATATAGTTTAAATGTAAACATCCACAGTGGACAAAAGCAGCCACCTGTGATTCAAAGAACAGTCTGTTGTCAACTATGAATCTTGATACCTGGATATTTAGACCTAGTTACTGCTTTAAGGATGTTACTTCCTAAGTAGGGAAAATGATACTGTTCTACTTCACTGCTGATGTCTGGGATCATGATTCTAAAAGCAGCAGTTCTGTTTCACCAGGATTTAGGCTCAGCTACCTGGTGGTCATTCAGAGACTTAATTCAGATATGCATTGATCAAGCACAGCTTCCTAGGCAACCTGGTTTAGTGACAATAAGTGCAACTGTATGTCATCTATATAGAAGAAAAAAACTAATTATACTGTCTTATGTCATCTTTCGAGGAAAAAGTACACATCAAAAACATAGGGGACAAATTCAACCTTATGAAACACTGGAGGGAATAGGATTCCAGTCAGCCCACTTGGAGTGTAATGAAATTTTGTGGTCCTATCCTTTGGTTAAGATGTTAAAACACATTCCCTTCTGCTCATCTCGAGTGGTTCTCTGCCTGGAAAAAATACTATTGGTCCCAGTGCACTCATTGTCAGATTAGGGATATTGGTTTTATTTACAGTCAAAGAAATACACTTGAGAACATTTTACATGCAAAGATCACATACAAAATTTCACATGCATGTCTGCTACGTGGTCAAAAATGCAAATCAATGATAAGAAACTACAGAGAGGAGATAGAAAGAAAAAAATAAAAAAAAGAACCAATTATTTCTTGGTACAGTCAAATTTCTCCCAAGTCCCAAGAAAGCCCTGTAGTTCATATTACAAAATGTTGTTCTTGGAGATAAACTATACACATTTTATTCAAAACATGCAGTACAGGAACACTGCCTCCGGGGGGGGGGGGTGATTTGATCTGTTTGATGGATGGTTGGCCTAAACAATATTTGAAGATGGCAAAATAATACCAAAAGCATATTGGGATGAAAATCATTAACAAAGTGCTGACCATGAAAAACAAACATTATACTAGCAAATGCTGGCTAGTGTTACTGATGAAAGCCAAAAAATTAAAGTACAGTAGCTTGGTCTCAAAAAAGAAACCATAAAAGAATACTGACTATATGCTCCTGAGTCTCATGTTGCAAAACACAGAGACCTCTTAAGCGAAACCATCTCAGCAAACACTTGTGTTTCAAAATCACCTTAATCTGTAGCCTAACATGCAAACTCAACCAGGGCACATCCCACTCGGAAACTAAGAATCTCTCATTAGTTCAAAAGTTGAAAGCTACTTTGATTTGCTGCAGGGATAATCCCACCCAGGATATTGAAGTTGAAAGCACTGCTCAGACATAACAGTATGTTTTTATAGCTATTTCCTAGACCCATGTTTAAGATGGGCTGACAACAGCAGCAGCAACATAAATAAACAGCAAGTGCTTGATTAACATACAACAAAATACTGTAGATCCACCCATTTCTATTATTATTTTTCCCAAATGACTTTGGTCCAAAACTGGGCAAGACAACCAAGCTAGGGCCACATACATGCCTTCCAAGGTTATGTAACTTTGTAAAAATACTTTGCAAAGTTATCAAGAGCAAGACACTATTACAAAACACTAGTTTACCCTCCCAAGACTGCCAACATTTGTATCCATATCCATCTAAATTATATTCCTGTTTAGAGGGTTCAACCTGCTGCCAGAGCATCTGAAAAATGATGCTGTACAGTTTCATTCTGCAAACAGCTACTGATGGAAATGCATAACGAACTTACAAAAATATCAAAAATGTTTTAGCAATCTGAAACCTCATTAAAGTGATAGGAAATGATTTTACATAGTTAACTGCCCTCCCATTTTCCTTTCCATTCCAGTTAAGCATTTTGATATGCTGTGACCTATGTTCCCTCTAAGGTGTGCGCACGTGCGCCCGCACAGCAGTCAGAAATAACCCGCACACGGCTTCAGTAGTAGCGCACAAAGCAGCTGACAAGGGATCCTCATGTTCATGAAGTAGTGACTACAGTCATCACTCAGATTTAAGACTCAGACAGCAGGACATGAAAGTGAATGGGAAAAAAACATTGTATGCCTACCCCTGAGGCCACAACCCATTAACTTTAACAAGCCAGAAGTTAACAAGCTAGACATCTCGCTTTTTGCTCCACTTATTGAACAATGGAGCTGATCGGCAAAATTCCAGCCAATCGGCATTGCAGTTACAGCAATGTTTTCGGCTTGAAACCTCTTTTCAGTAAGACAATACTAGATAATGAACAGTATTCCCCTGCTATTCACAGAAATGGCATGTTTTATTTGTTTGGTAGATTCCCCCCAACAAAGCAATGCGAGAGATTCTCTGACATAGGGTGTATATTATATTATTTCTATTTTAAAGTTGCACAATTTCATTGTAATCTGCCTCTTCCCCAAGCAGCGTCTCACATACAAAATGTGTTTATAATGGATTTAAAGCCTCACCATTGAAAGCTCGTTCATTTTTTTTTTTCAGTACAAGAAAATGGGAAAACTACAGTTTGTGTTTACAAAAAAAGCATCAAAGCAACCTACTGTATGTTTGTGTCATTTTTTATGCATTTGTTTGGGGCTGGGATGGGAATAACCTTCTCAATTAGCAGGCTGAGACACTGACTGTACGTATGTCTAGAGAGATGAGATTGTGCTTCTTTTTAAAACAGGGTCTCACATTATATATACATTTGAGATTCAATGAAGCACTGCTTGTAAAAGGTTACCCATGTTGGCTACATGGGGATAGTAATTGTAAAATGGACCAGAAGAAATAGCGCAAAAAATGTCCTTTTGATTTAATTTCATAAATTCAGACTGCGCTTAGTATGGATCCAGAATGGAAGAGAAATACAGTCTCCTAAATGCATCTCCTCTCTCATATCACACTGATTCACTCACTACATTGCAAAAATATATTTTAAAACCCCCACTGAGCTTGACAATACCAAACATAGTCATTGTAAACCATACCTAGGGTAAATGACATCACATACAATTATGCATGCATCCTTCAAAGATCCCATTGCAAAGTACTGCTTTAAGAAGCTGTCCAACCCTGAATACCACATTGCCATAACAGTATTAAATGATGTACTTTGAAGCTGGCAGAGTTGTCTAAGATGCTTCAGTAAGTGGTCTAACAGTTGAAAAGACAAAGAACCTCTGTGCACAAACACTGAGGCAAGGGTTACTCCAAAGGGCATTTGGCTGGGAAGCCAAGTTTCAAGAAAATACAAAATCACATGCCCCCACAATGCAAAGCATCATGGGCTGCATATACAAATCACCACAGAATGTTATGCTGGTCCAACTTTAAGCAGAATTGCATGGTGCTGAAAGGCCTCTCACACAGTTTGCAAAGGGTGCTAACAGAAGACATAGACACGTGTTTCGTCCTACCAGGACTCATCAGTATGCCTTGTCTGACACCCCAGTGGAATGGACCAGCTACCCTTAAGGCAGTGTGCCTTGGATATATTGTGGTGAACCCATTAAAATAAAAAACTATTTAAAAGACAAAGAACCTCTGTGCACAAACAGTTGAAGCTGTACAGATTGCTAGGGCAAAAATAAAAAAAGATCAGAAGCCAGTACCTGGTTGAAACTGTCTACTGGAGACAACCAGCAAAACTGCTTTTGGCTAATTGCGCAGCTGAAGTAAGCACAACACCAATTTTGCAATTCATTGGCCTGTTATGTGACCATCTGGACAGCTGATTTCCTGCAGGTGAACTTTCTGACTGATCTGCCTTTGATTTTGCAGCAATTCCAAATTGCAGCTTTGAGTTTGGCTTATCAAATATTGAAAGACTGTACAGCAAATATCAGGGCTATTTATTTTCATCAGTGGACCAGGCAGAAATTGTTAGCCAGTACAATGACTTCAGATTTATAGATGCTGAAAAAATAAAGGGAGGATCATTAAAAATTCTTTACTGACATGATCCACTTTGCTATGACCAACATGCAGTGCAGCATGGTGACTAAACTTATTAATGTATATGCTACATTCCAAGCTAAACATGAAGCTATCATGTGTAGAGGTTCCTACACAGTCTTACCCTTCCCCAGAAGAGATTCTCCATAGGGAGGTGCAGAGTGAGAAGGCTACAATAGCACAGAGAAGAATCTTGGGAGTGATAGAGGATCATGTACTGAAGCAGAGAGAAGTATGGCTGAGTAGGACCATAGTTATCATTGGGTGGAAGGCTTCACTCAAGGATTTTCATAGGAAAGTTAGAGAAGATTTGTTGCTGCTCTTGGAAACAGCATTAGGATTTTATCTCTCCAGAAACATGGTGGAGTCCATGAAGTTATATGGAGATCCTGCGCCCACAACACAGATTGATATCACATTTAAAAATCATCATACAGCCTACAGCTTGCTTTCTCCGGCCAGCAAGCAGGATTGTTTGGGAATACATTAGTTAGCATGTTAGACTTGGGTGAAGTCTTTTCATGGTTTAAACAGACTAAGGATAGTCCAGAAGAAAAAATTACTCACCTTAGTAATGTTGTTTCTTCTAATGGAGTCATGCTATATTATAGACATTAGCAGTTTGATCCAGCTCTAGAACTGCCCCAGTGAAATGGTTAAAACCATTCCAAAATAGAATTTTGGCATGAGCAGCTCTATCTGTGTCATTTCAAACTTGAACTGTCAGATCTTTGAGCCAAACTCACTAAGGTCTGTGTGGAAGCTGTAACCTACACTAGCCAAATGGCTACCTAAATAATAACAACCATTGATGGTCCCAACACCCAAGACTCAAGTCAGGGGACAGAAATACTAACACCATTCTAATAATATGAAAATGGAACATAAGTATAATAAAACACACACGCGTACACATACACACCCCCAAAGTCCCAAAGGGACAAAATGCTAACAGGACATAAGCAGTGCCCACACTAAGTTGCCCGCACCCCACCAAGTAGAGGTTCTGAGAGGGGCAGGTTGGGGGGGAGGTCTATAATATAGCAAGACTCCATTAGGAGAAACAACATTACTAAGGTGAGTAATTTTTTCTTCAAACAACATGAAGTCTTGCTATATTATAGACATTAGCAGAATACACAGCAGTACCTCCATGGAGGAGGGGCAGAACCTACTTAGGGAATAGGCTCTGAAGAGCAGCTGTGCCAAACCGAGCATCTCTCCTGGCCTGGACATCCAGGGAGTAATGCTTGGTAAAAGTGTACCATTTTCCAAGTAGCAGCCTGGCAAATCTCTAATAAGGGATATCTCTGGCAGCAGCTAGAGACGCAGCTGTACCCCTGAGAATGGAGAGCCCTCAAACTGTGGGGCCTCACCCACTTTCTCTGATAACAAAATTGGATACAAGAGACAATCCACCTGGCTATTGATCTCTTAGTGGGTTTGCTTTTCCCAACTTCACCATAGGTAAGGAAAAGTTGGAGGATTCGAACCTGTGACCTTTGGTACGCTCTATAAACTAAGAGCTCTCTTAACATCCAGGCTGTGCAACCTCCTCTCACCCGAAGAGGAGTGATCAGTGAAAAATACTGGAAGGGAGATAGATTGATTAAGATGGAAATCTGAAACCACCTTAGGCAAAAACTTCTTATTAGTACTAAGGACTACCTTATCCCTGTGGAAAGAAATAAAGTCAGTCTCCACTGACAAGGCTTGCAATTCACTTATGCGTCTGGCAGAAGTGATAGCCACTAGAAAAACAGTTTTCCAAGTTAGGTACTTAAGCTCTGCAGAAGACAGAGGTTCAAAAGGGGGTTGCATTAACTGGGCAATGCAAACATTAAGGTCTCAAGCAGGGGCCGGTTCCCGAAAGGGAGGATTAGTATGGAGTAATACCTTAAACTTGGAAAACACAGGATGAGAGGAAAGAGGGATGACTTTCCTGCTGACACAAAAGCAGACACAGCTGCCAAATGAACTCTCAGGGTAGCTGGTCTGAGACCCAAGGAATTAAGATGTACCATGTAATCTAACAAAATGGGCAATTCAGCAGATTCTGGGGAAATATTTTTCCCAGCACACCAAATGGAAAACCTTTTCCATTTAGAACTATAAGTAGCCCTAGTGGAAGGCTTTCTGGAAGCCCTTAGGATCTCAAGAACACCCTGAGAGAGGTGTAAATCAGCAAACTCTAACTCCTCAAGAGCCAGGCCTTGAGGTTGAGAGTGAGGTCGGATACCAAACCCTTCCCTGGGCACAAGTCAACAGATTGTGATTCCTGGGAGGCACAGGGGAAGATGGACTGTCAGAGACAGAAGGAGTGGGTACCAGGGCTGCCTGGCCCAATCCAGGGCAATCAGAATCACCCTGCAAGGCTGAGATCTGATTTTGACTAGTACTTTGAATAGGAGAGGAAAGGGGAAGCATGAGGAACTTCCCTCCCAATCCAGAAGAAGGGCATCCAGGGAACTGAGCCCAGCACTGGAGGCCTGCAACAGAACAGAGGAAGTTTGTGATTGTCTGGGGCTGCAAAAGATCTATCTGAGGATGCCCCACCTGGCAAAAACTATCCCCAGCACTTGAGGATCCAGGGACCATTCGTGATGGCCCTGGGAAATCCTGCTGAGGGCATCCGCTAGGACATTGTCCTTCCCTGGAAGATGAACTGCTATGAGGGAAGTGTTCAGGGAATAGGCCAGAGACCACAACTTCATTGCCTCAGTGCATAAGGCCGAAGACCGAGTGCCCCCCTGTTTGTTGATGTACCACATTGTTGTGGTGTTGTCTGTTCTGACTTGTATCACCTTGTCGTGGACAGATGCAGAAAAAGCTTGAAGAGCTAAAAAGACAACTCTGAGTTCCAGCAAATTGATGTGGAGCAGAGATTCCTGGGGGGACCAGACTCCCTGAGTGGAAAGGTCGCCCATGTGGGCTCCACCAACCCAGAAGGAAGCATCTGTAGTGAGAGTCAAGTCGTGAGAAGGGAAATGAAGGGACCCCGCTCTTAAGTAGCTCTGATCCTGCCACCACTGGAGAGCTAGGATCAAGGTTGAGTCACTGGGACCAACTTGGAAAGGGTCTCTTCTCTGAGACCAAAAGGTTCTCAAGTGAAACTGAATGTCTCTCATCTGAAATCTGGCTCCCTGCACAACAGCTGTGGATGCAGCCATGTGCCCCAGGAGCTGCAGAAAGTGTCTTGCTGGTCGAGAGACCTGCAGAGTGAAGGAAGAGGCCAGAGCCACTAAATTCCTTACCCTTCTGGGGAAGAAAGGCTCTGGCTAGCTTTGTGTCCAATTCTGCCCCATAAAGGTGAGTACCTGGACTGGTTCCAGAACCGACTTTGGTAGGTTTAGCAGAAAACCTCGAGGTGAGAAGCTGCTGGGTGACCTGCAGGTGAGATTTTACCTGTTCTGGGGACTGGCCTACAATGAGCCAGTCGTCTAGATAGGGAAAACAGCAATCCTCTGCCTCCTTAAGTGGGCCACTGCCACTGCTAGACACTCTGTGAATACCCTTGGAGCAGAGGTAGGCCGAAGGCATTGCTCTGAACTGGTAATGACCTGAGGGCAGTTCGAATCTGAGGTACTTTCGATGGGATCTTCTGATTAGGACATGGAAATAGGCATCCTTGAGGTCCAGGGAGGCTAGCCAGTCCCCTGGCCTTAGGGAAGGTAAAATCATTGCCAGAGTTACCATTTTGAACTTTGGTTTCAGAAGATGCTTGTTCAGATATCTGAGATCTAAAATGGGCCGCCATTCTCCTGTCTTTTTTGGGGTAAGAAGTATCTGGAATACAGACCCCTGCCCTGATGCAGAGGAAGAACCCTTTCTACTGCTCTGAGAGCTAACAGGGATGAGACCTCTGTTTCCAGAGCGAGGGTCTCTGAAGCACTTGCAGGTAGAAAAAGTCTGCTTCTCAACTTGGGAAACTTTTTGAAGCTGAGAACCAGACCCTGGCTTACTACTTCCAGAACCCACTTGTCTGAGGTTAAAGAAGCCCAATTCTGACTGAAGTAAGCCAGCCTGCCCCCCACTGGTACAGGAGAATCGGCCATGGGCACCCCATCAGGGTGCCTGTTTCGCAGGAGCTTTAGGCTGGGGGGTGGGAGCAGGTCTGCCCACCCCTCGTCTGCCCCTGCCTCTGAAGAAGCCCCTCTGAGCATAGGCAGAGGAGGCCTGAGTCTGGTAGAAAGGCCTGTGAAAAGGCCTACCCCTACCCCTGTGGGCATGCCTTTGAGGAGTGGCTTGCCGCTCCTTAGCCTGGGCACTCTTGTAAGTAGTCCTATATTCATCCATCTTCTTCATGTAATTCTCTGTCTGCTCTCCAAACAGAGAATTTCCCACCACAGGAAAATCCATAGCCTTAGTCTGGGTATCCTGTGACAAACTAGTACACCTGAGCCAGGCCAACCTACGAAAAGCTACAGATGTGGCCATGACCCTAGAGGAAACATCATTAACATCCACAGCAGCATGAAACTGAACCTTAGAGGCTTCAATGCCATCAGCAGCCACCTGTTCTAGTTCACTAGCCAGCTGGCCATGGGCCTGCTTGGCCAATTGCATAACAGTATCCCATCTAGATTTCTGATACCTAGCTACATAAGCCATATAATTTGCTTGCCTGAGTCCCAGAGAGGCTGCCATATACTGTTTTTGCCATGGCATCAATCTTCCTGGAATCCTTGTCAGGAGGATGTGAAGCCAAGGGATTATTAGCTTTATCACAGGCAGCAGCCTGAACTACCCCTACATGACTGCATTGCTGAGAAGGAATTCTGTATCAGGGCCTGACAATGTATACCTTCTGTCCATATTTTTATCTACAGGAGGCACAGAATTAGGAGCTTTTAAAATTGTAATTGTTTGTTTCCTAAAAGACTTATGTAAAGGAATAGACAATCTCCTAGACTCTGGAATATCCATCATTTCTACAAAATCAGGCTCATCTTGCTCATCCACAGCCTCTTCTAAAGGAAGCGGGAGGGTTTCAGCAACTTTTTTATAAAACAGAAAATGAGATGGGGACTCAGACAGCATAGGGGGAGATTCTAAAGGTCTGTCTGGGGAGATGTCCAGTTCAATGGGCACACAGACCTTCCCAGCCACATTCATACTGTTCATAATCCTCCTCCCCTCCTCTGGTTCATAAAATTCCTCAATATCATAATCCTGAACCACTGGGACCGGACGAACCGACCTTTACCAGATAGTGGTGGTTGGACGGACCCTGAGACAGTGACTGGACAATTTGTATGGCTTTGCTATCTCTGCAGCAGTTGGAGAAGAATTTTGGACTCCAGACCTGCTGATTTTCTTGTTTTCTTTACTGGAATTGGTTCCTCAGAACCAGCTTTTCTTTTGGCCGAGGAAGTCTGGCCCTGGTCAGAGGGCACTCCCTCTGGTTCGGCTGGCACCGAACCGGGCTGGCCATCCGGGTCAGCGGACTTTTTGGCCTCTCGTTCCCTGAGCCTGCCCAATCTTTTTTCCAGGGTGGCTGCAGGGAAATTCTTACATACCTGGCAGTCTGACTGGAGGTGGTCAAACCCCAGACAATAAACACATGTGGTGTGTGGGTCAGCCTTGGCAAAGACTTCCCCACAAACATCACAGTGTTGAAACCCAGTGGGCCCGGTTTTTCTTTTGGGTTTCTCAGACATAATGCCAGCCTAACCAAAACTTGCCCTTTAACGGCAGTGCCAGGCAAGACACCCTTTATCGGTTCCTAACCGTATCACGGGTATTGGAAAACCATAATAAATCCGTTTTTTAGAACCAATAAGAACTGGAACCGTGACTTAAAAATAGTAACTTTTAGTTTTAAATGAGTTTTAAACCCTGATTGGTTCAAAACCGAACTGATAACACAAGTTCCACACAGACAAAACCTTCATTTACTACGGTTACCACAGATAGAGCTTGAACGAGCGGTTTGCGGTCAAAATAAACTATTCTCGGTTAAATCCAACTGAGAAAACACTTTTTAAACCAAGAAATGAACCGAGCAGAAGGAGAAATCTCCGGAGCGACTGTTCACTGAGGCGGAGTAAAGAATCTGACAGTTCAAGTTTGAAATGACACAGATAGAGCTGCTCTCGTGCCAAAATTCTATTTTGGAATGGTTTTAACCATTTCACTCCGGGGCAGTTCTAGAGCTGGATCAAACTGCTAATATGTCTATAATATAGCAAGACTTCATGTTGTTTGAATCAATCTTAGAGGCCGATAACCACGTGATTGACTTTGGAAACCTAATTGACCCTAATACCTACTCGCCGCTGACAGTTATTGATTAAGCCTGTAGATAATATCAAACAAATGAACTCTGAATGCCAGCAGGATTTGGATAAGGGAGCTGGGGATCAAGATGTGGATGTCCTTTCTATACTTTTCATGGAATATTGTGGGCATCCATCTTAAAATAATTGACCATGAGTAATGAGATTTCAGGATAATTTTGATATTATTGGACTGCAAGAAACATGGTATACAGAAAATGTAACTCCCAAATTGGCTGGATAGTCTGTCTTTACTCTGCCAGCACCTAAAGATAAAAAGTTTGGAAAGTTTAAAGGGATTTCCTTTTTATGAAAACTTTCTAAATTTTCAGATCACTAACATTTCTACTAAGTCAGAGGGTATTTTGGCTCTAATGATTAGCAAGGGACAAGAGAAGATCATTCTCTGCAATATATACTTTCCCCTAGCATAACGCTACTGATCCTGCTGACCTTTTCATACAGGATCTAAAACAACACTTGACGAATTGTCAGATAAGAGTATACCTTGTCCTATAATTATTTTGGGAGACTTTAATGCCATAATTCCTTCTTATTTCTTGGAGGATGTACAGTATATTGAGATATGATCCATACAATATCTGTAATTAATCCAAATATCCCATATACTAGGACTGCTCATGATCTAAAATCTAACCTCAGAGGTAGGGAATTGCTAGCAGGCTTGGCCAGTAGAAATGTCTGTATTTTAAATGGGAGAACTCAGGGAGATCTAGTTGGATCCTTAACGTATAGAGAACCTACTGGCTCTTCAACCCCTGATCAGGTTTGGACCAATTTGGAAGCAGTAAAGCTGATCTAAAAGTTAGAGGTCATGGCTAGATTGGAATCAGCACACTCTGCTACTGTAATTATCTAATGCTCTTTTGGAACTTTAGGGAGTGAGGCACAACAGGAAGAGAGTCTGGAAGTCATAAACAAGAGAAGGATTGGATGGGATCCAATTCAGCAAGCTAATTTCAAAGAAATACTTAGTACAGGAGTCTTAGGTGATATTCACAAGTTGTTCCTGGACAAAAGTAAGGCCTTTAATCTTTTGAAAAATTGGGAAACCATTCATTCTTTACTTGGACCTAGATGTAAAACAATGTACCATCCTAGGTCCCTTTATAAAAAGTCTTAGTTTAATTTGGTATGCCTACAGGCAAAGAAAGAGTTTGGAGGAAAACTAAGACAGCATAAGAAGAAAAGAAATTAGTTTGCAGCAGATTTTAAATTGCTAAAGACTGAAATGGAACAAGATAAGAAAATTCTAGAATGGGGCAGACAAACACTCAGGGATTTTGGGAAAAACTGAGGCAGGCTGTTTTGGATAGGGATGGAAGGCGATTTTGGAATATTGTTGCCCAGGGATATAATAGATATGCCAATAGGATTGAAGCCTATATTACACCTGAAGTTTGGGCATCTCATTTCTCCAAGCTCTATTATTCTCATGAAGAACAGGAGACACCTGATGCTTTCAAAATACAGGAGGATGACATTTTTCCAAGACCTATCTTGATCACAGAGGGCGAAATCCGGATGGCACTAATTGGCCTTAAGGCAAATAAAGCACCAGGGCCTGATGAGATCCTAGGTGATCTCTATAAGGTTTTTACCAACTGATGGATTCCTTTTCTTCTTTTGCCATTTAATGGCCTGGTTCAGGGGTATTCTTACCCTGCCAGTTGGGCAGGTACTGTTATCTTCCCAATTTTTAAAAAAAGAGGATCCGAATGACCCAAGGATGTATAGGCCTATTAGTTCGATAGATGTTTCATAGAAGATTTTCTCCAGGATAATTTTGGGCAGATTGCTGTCGTGGGTCAAGAAGAACTCAGTATTGAATGAGGCACAGAACAGTTTCTGGAAGGACTATTTTACAGTACAACACTATCATGTGCTTCAGCACCTGATCTGGAAGTATACTAAAGTGAGAAAAAACAGATTATATTGCTGTTTTGTAGACTTCTTCTCGGCCTTATGACAGCATTAGCAGAAAAATCCTTTGAGCTACATTAAGCGATCTGAAGTTGGAGACCTCACTTCTTGATGTTATTAATAGACTATGAAAATATGTGGGCAAGGGTCCAATATAATCAATACGGTAATCTAACTGATAGATTTGAGACAAATGTGGGGGGCAGGTGGGTGTATTTTGGCCCCACTCTATCTAACATCTACTTTAATACAGTCTTGGATCAGCTAGGTAACCCAGATAACCCAGATTTTCATACCTTAAAAATTAATGATCAAAGGATTGAATGTTTAGCATATGCATACAATTTAGTCTTGCTCTCTACTTCAGTCCTAGGTCTTAAAAGAAAATTGGCTCACTTTGAATCTCTCTGTTCTCAAAGGAAACTAAAAGTTAATCTTAGCAAGACCAACATTGTAGTTTTTGGCTCTCAAACCAAGAATACGGTAAGCTTTAGGCTAAACTGTAATCATATAGACACTGTTAAGTGTTATGACTATTTAGGTGCCTGTTTTGCCTATAGCCTATCTTGGACCAAACATTTGGAGGCTATTCAATTTAAAATAGGATCTTCTGTAAATGCCCTAAAAATATTTAACAGCAAGATGGGGAAGTCATTGGTGAGCAGGGTATTGAGTTGTTAATGTCAAAATAAGAACAAGCATGTTATATGCCTCTGAAATCTGGGGTTATACTAAGGTTAGTGAATTAGAAATAATTCTGAATAAACTCTATAGATACATCTTAATATTTTTAAATGGAACTCCAAGCTGTATTCTTGCCTTGGAGGTAGGACAACGTTCCTTGACTTCTCATCTGTGAACAACAGATTCTCTCTCTGTTGAAACTACTTCTTTTTCTCCAACAAAGATATCCCAGAATGTGTGTAGTGGAAGCCATCAAATTGGCCAGCATGGGATATGTACATCCCTTTATTCAACTCATTAAGGAAACAATAATGCCGACCAGATTGGGCCACCTCTTATATAAAATTTACACAAGACCATTAGGCAGGATGACAAATTGAGGCCTATTGACTTGAGACATAAATTATTTCTATGTTCAACTCTCCAAGCTTAAGCTATATGGAATTTATAAAAAAAAAAAAAAGTAAAGATTTCATGGGAATATGAGCTCTCTCTCTCTTTTTTAACCTGTCCTAAACAAAGAAAAATCTATACAAGATTCAAAACTGAAAACTGTAATGCTCTATGCATTTATTTCAGACAAAAAAAGGGGTTACTTTCTCCATATTGTAAATGTGGAGTGGGGACTACAGATGATCACAAACATGTGGTACTCTTGTGTCCAAGGTACGAATCAACTAGGAAAAAACTGCTGGGTGGATTGTTAGGGGATCTCAGCCTCCCCCTGGGGGATCTTTTGGAATATTTGTTGACTATGAAAGAGAAGAACATGGAAGAGATCTTTGCAAGCTTTTAATTTCAACTCATTTGTAAAGTTTATTAGAGAACTTGAAGTCCTGTGGAGGTTTTTATGTGAAAAGGTACTCTGTTAAAATGAATTGCACTGTAAAGATACTTAAGTTCCTTGTTTTATTTATTGTCTGTCTATATTTACTATGTATTCTGTCCTGATTTTAGTATATTGTAACTGCTGTATGCTGAACAATAAATTGTACTACTACTACTACTACTACTACTACTACAACATTCCAAGCTTCTAGTGCTAACTGTGGAAAAGACTTCAGCCTCATGAACTGCATTAAGAGCAAACAAAGAAACCGCTTGGAAGAAAGCCATTTAGATATGCTGATGTGAACAAAATTGTTTTTAACATTTGGTGGAAAAATGGATCTTAATAAAATGTAAGTCCACTGGAAGAATGTGAAAGACAGGAGAGAAAAACAGTAAATGTTGATTTCTTAGCAATGCATCATCAGCAGCACCCCTTTTAGATGCATGCAAGACTCTTTAAAATGTACATAGTTTACACATGTTTCCAGTTCATACTGTTATGGCGCACAATGCACAACCAAGCTTCGGACTGTGTCAGAATGTATATTTATACTTTGCATTGAGTATTTGAGTGTTTGGTTATGTTTTCTACTGTTTATTGACAATAAAATATATCACTTGTTTGGGCCACCCAATTTGTGCACATGAATCGATTTTTTTGCACAAAGTGCCGCACACACATATCAGTCGGCCACCCACAGAGACTAAAAATTAGAGGGAACATTGGCTGTGACCATAGAAACATAGACTTTGAAGGAAGATACGGACCACTTGCCCAACCCAGTCTGCCCATTTCTCTAACTATTGGATAAGCTGCAGATCCTAGTTAACTAACAGCCTACTTCTTCATAACCCCCACCAGAATTGCCTTATGTCTGTCCCATGCTTTCTTGAATTTCCCCATTGTTTTTTGACCCCACAACCTCCTCAGGAAAGCTATTTCATGTGTCCACCACGCTCTCCATGCAAAATACTTCCTCACGTTGCCCCTGAGCCATCTCCATTCTATCTTCAAATTGTGCTCCCTTGTTTTTGCACATCTTTTTTTCTGAAAGATGCTACCCTCTCAGACTTTGTTGATTCCCTTGACAAACAAAATGTTTAATGCCTTATTGGTCCTAGTAAGAACAAATCCAGAAAAAAATGGTTTGATACATTTTATTGGAAGAACAAGGGTATTACAAAAAAAAACAAAGAGCTTTAGCTTTCGGACCAACACTTCCATCTTTAGGCTTCTGAAGAAGGACTTGGTCTGAAAGCTAAAGCTCTTTGTTCATTTTTGTAACGTCCTTTTTGATTCCCTTGAGGTACCTGAAAGTTTCTATCATGTCCCCCCTCTCTATCCTTTCCTCCAGGGTATACATATTAAGCTCCTTTAGTCACTCTTTGTATGGCGTCTGGTGCAGACCCTGCACCATTTTAGTTGCCCTCCTCTGGTTTGTCACCATCCTGTCTATGTCCTTGCATAGATAGTGTCTCCAGAACAACTTGCAGTACTCCACATGGGGTCTCACCAACTGTCTGTACAGAGGGATAACACCTTCCTGTTTTCTGCTAGTAATGCCTCTCCCTATACTTCCCAGTATCTCCCCATCCCTCCTTAATGCCTTCTCATATTGCTTGCTTATTTTTAGGTCATCTGATATGACTTCTGACAGGTCTCTTTCCATTTTTGTTGTTGTTAGTACCTCCCCCCCCCCAACTGTGTAATCTTCAACTGGGTTTTTGTTTCCAAGGTGCATTACTTATTTGCATTGAATTTAAGCTGCCATACTTCTGATCTTTCCTCCAACCTTGCCAAGTCCCATTTTATCCTTTCCACCCCTCCTTGTGTATCAGCCCTGTTGCAGATCTTTGTGTCATCTGCAAAGAGGCATACTTTTCCTTCCAGATCCTCTGCAATGTCACTTATAAAGACATTAAAAAGGACCGGTCTCAGTACTAAACCCAGTGGTACCCCATTAGCAGCCCCCTTTCTTCAGAGTGGACTCTGTTTACTATTACCCTCTGTGTCCTGTTGTCTAGCCAATTTTTTTAACCGGGCTATGACCCTGGGACCCACTCCCAGGCTGGCTAACTTGTTCATTAATCTTATGTGTGGGACTATGTCAAATGCCTTGCTAAAGTCTAGATAGTCCACGTCCACAGACCCACCATGGTCTGCTACTTTGGTCACCCAGTCAAAGAAATCAATTAGATTTGTCTGGCATGATCTTCCCACTGTGTATCAATGCTGCCTTGGGTCCTGTGCCCCACTGACCTCTAGGTATTCAACAATTCTTTCTTTCGAAAGTGATTCCATCATTTTCCCTACCATTGAAGTCAAACTAACAGGTCTATAGTTTCCTGCCTCTGCTTTGCTCACACTTTTGTGAAGGGGAATCACATCCACCTTCTTCCAGTCCTCAGGTACCACACCATCCTCTCATGGTTTGTTAAAAAGGATAGTTACTGGTAGAGATGCAGCAAAATTTAATTTTGCCAGAGAAATTATGGCAAAATCACCAATTTCATGAAATTATGGCCTTTCAGCAAAATTTTGCTGGCAAAATTTCACCTCCAATTTTGCCTGCATGTCTTAGGCGAAATTAGGCAAAATTGGGCATTTCGCTCTGCTGGTGGTCACATGGCTGAGTCTAAACAGGCAGTAAGTGAGTGGTTCATTTCCTGTACTATGTATCTTCAGGAAACAGGCAGCATTTATACTCCCTATGTCTGCAGAGTGCACTCTTAGACCTAAATTGCTTAATCTGTGCTATTGGTTTGTAACTTTTTCTTGTTCATGTTTGTCATAGTTCAGATTTCAGTACCTGGTGATTGTGTGTGTGTGTGTGTGTGTGTGTGTGTGATTTTGTGTGTGTGTGATCCCCCCCAGCTCTCTCTGGGTCTCTATCTCTGTTTCCTTTTTTGTTTCTTTATTTGAATTAGTGGTGTTTGTGAATTATGTACATGATTGAGAAGGGTGAAGACAGTGGGGCACCTGTAAGCACAATTCAGCTAACCATCACAAATGAAATGCCACAGCAGGAGGCTTTCTATTCCAGCATCTGCATCCAGCAGCAAACTATTCCCTCTCACCAGCAGCAGTTGGAGACAGTGCCCCCTCCCCAGCACCAGGAGGATACTGTTCCTCTACCCAGGCAACAAGAGACCATGCCCCTTCCCAAGCAGCAGGAGGAGTCAGTGCCTGGAACATTATCTGCAGCACCCCTCCCCATGGCTCTGTCATTCCCAAAGTTCTCTTGTCTGGGATTTTTTCTACTTAATGTCGGTTGGTGACCCAGTGATCACCTGCAATCTATTTAGGCAGGAGGTTCATTGAGGAAAGTATGGATGCTAGTTTGGGACAAAAGGCCAGCATAGCCACATGATCAACCACCACCTGCTGCAATGATACCTCAAATTGTGGGAGGTGGCAGCACCATCAAGTGCAGCTGTGGGGAGCAGTGCGGTGTAAGCACTTAAGGGGGTAAACAGGAGGGTGACATGGCTGGACCAATTAAATGTCCTCACCCTGCTCATCATACCAGGAAACAGCAGCAGTCAGAAACATCAAGACCCCTCCAAAGCCCTCCCTGTCCAAAGCCAGCAGCACAGGAAGGCCCCACCTTGTCAGCTGTACTAGTGACACATGTGGACTTATCTGCTATCCTGTCTGAATTCCAGCATGTTCAGCACGAGTTAAACAATTTCAGACAGGAATTTAGTGATGCCCAGGGGGGAAATTTCTAAACTACAGTGTGATTCTGACAAAATCATGTGCATCCTGTCAGAACTCCATGGTGGCCCCACTGGCACTTAATGTG
Source organism: Neoceratodus forsteri (assembly GCA_016271365.2). NCBI lineage: Eukaryota > Metazoa > Chordata > Ceratodontiformes > Ceratodontidae > Neoceratodus > Neoceratodus forsteri. The sequence continues at coordinate 780,783,288 of CM057458.1, read as the reverse complement.
GCAGCACAAATTAATTTTTCTGTTTTGTTTTCATTGTTCTATCTTCCATTCTGTTATTTGTATGTCCCCCCATAAAAATAACTCCTCAAAAAACTATTCTATCCTCTTTAATCTACACCCATTCCTTAAGTTCTCTCATTTCTTTATTTTGTATGTAAATATTGTGATTATTAAAAAACTGTTTCACAATGCTGTGTGATGTTGCATAACATATTGTTGTGTGCAACATTAAGAAGATGTAACACACCTGATGCCAGCACTGACAACATGCCCAAGAAGACCAGAATTCCTGAAAGATTTCCCAGAAAATGTTACAGTACATTCAAGTGTCAGACATGCAGTTACATGGTTCACATCCACCATCAGGACTCAAATCTGATGTTTTCTGCACTATTTCAAATGGTTTTCAGGCCTAACCATGGTGGTGCACCTGCCTAACATGCCCCCATATACGATAGGGTCAGGTAATAAACACCAGTGGTGTAACAGGGAGGAAAGGGTTAATATGGTAAGCAAATTAAATAGAAAAACAGGAACACTGCAATGCAGAGGCTAGATCACAATTTTAATTTCTGTGAGCAATTCAACAATGTAGTGCACCTGGATATGGACAAGTCAAGTGGTCAGTGTACACGGATACTTCCAATAAAAACATAATATCGCAAAAGTGATTAAGGAAAGGGAAACATGAACAGCACTACTCAGAATGAGTAACTGTTCAGATAATGTTACCCCAAAAAGGGTCAATATAAAAAAAAAATTAATAAATAAGTAACACAGCAACAAAAATATTAAGACTGAAAAGAAATTACAGAAACTCACTTACAACTTGTGAGAAATAGATCAAATATTAGCAACTAGCCGGCTCTGCTTTCACATACACACACACACACACCACACGGTAGACCCTCCCCCACTCAACTCCCTCACACACACAGACACAGAGAAAACTGAAAACACTACCTAAGTTTAACTAAGTATTATCCAAAGATGCCAAAACAAAAAAAGGTTCACTAGCAGCACTAGGAACTAAATTGAGATTTTGGGAGCAATTAACTCTCAAAAATCACAAAAAAAAGAGGCTAAAAAGAGGTTTTTGGAAGGTTTATTTTCTGTGATGCACCACACTGAACTGCTGTCTGAGTCAACAGACAATATACTGTGCAGGAAACAGACTGCATGTTATATTTCAGCTATCTACCCTCAATGCATTGCAATTTCACTGACAAAATTGAAAACATTGGCGAAATAAAGGATAGTAGCAAAATTTTCCCTTATGCGAAAGTGAAATTGGGTGAAAGTGAGCAAAATTTTGCATTACAAGAAAGCAAAATCAGAAGTGAAATTACATTTTGCCTAGGTGAAAAATTTTATGTAATAAGGGAATTAAGCGAAATATTTCACTAGGCAAAATTTGTCAGTTTCACACATCTCTCGTCACTGGTGTCACTAGTTCCCCCCTTAGTTCTTTTAGAATTCTGGGGTGAATCCCATCAGGTCCCATTACTTTGTCCACTTTCAGTTTCAGAACCCTTTTTTCTGTGAATGGATTGGTACCATCCTCCTTATCCAGAGTGCTTGTATTGATTGGATTAGGTACATCCCCCTCCTCTTCTTTTGTGAATACTGGGCAGAAGTATTCATTCAGTAACCCTGCTTTTTCACTGTCACCCTCTGCCACCACCCTCCCTTTATTAAGCCTCACTATCCCTCCCTTGATCTTTCTTCGCTCCCTAATGTACCTATAAAAGGTTTTATCCTCCTTCTTGACCGAGTTGGCTATCTTTTCCACGGTTTGGGCCTTTGCTATTCTGACTGCCTTCTCCACTTCCTTCTGCTTTAACTGGTACAGTTCTCTGTCCTGCTCCTTCTGTATTTCCTTATACTTCCTGAATGCTATCTTTTTTCCCTAACCTTACCCACCACTTCTTTTGAGAATCATGGTGTGTTTTTATTTCTTTTGTTTTAATTTGTTTATTTGTTTAACACAAAGGCTTGTTGCCTCTGTGATGGCAGTTTTGATGTTTCCCCATTGTTCCTCCACCCCTCCTACTTGCCTGTTTGCTAGTGCTTTTCTGAGGCACTCTCCCATTTTGTCAAAGTCAGCCCTCCTAAAGTCCAATACCCTTACATTTGTATGGCTTGACTCTATGGCTATGTTTATTGTGAACCACACTGTTTTGTGGTCATTTGTTCCCAGATGGATACTCACTTCTAAATCTGAGATCTTCTCTCCATCCCCATTTGAGAGCACCAGGTCTAAGATTGCTCCCTCCCAAGTGGGTTCCAATATTAGCTGTCTAAGGCATGTCCCCTGTACAGCATCAAAAAAGACCCTACTCTTGGATGTGGCTGCAGCAAAGGTGCTCCATTTAACATCTGGCATATTCAGGTCTCCCATCAACAATATCTCCTCTTTTTCTGCCATCCTAAGGATGCCTCCTATAATTTTCTTGTCCATTTCCTCCCCTGAAATGGGGATCTGTATAGAACCCCTGTGTGGATTGTGATGCCATTTCCTTCCTCCAGGGTGACCCACAGTGCCTCCTCTCCTCCCCTCCCTGTTTACCCTTTAGTTCCATTACTTTGATTCCTTCCCTTATGTAGGAGCTACTTCTCCTCCTCGTCTACCCTCCCTGACCCTCCTGTGGATTGTGTACCCTGGTATGTTGACATCCCAGTCATGGTTCTCTGAGTACCATGTTTCTGTGACTGCCACAATATCCAGGCTTCCCTCTTTCATCAAGGCCTCTAGTTCAGGGAGCTTGTTACCCAAACTATGGGTGTTGGTACTCATTGCCCTACATCTTTTGATGGCCTTACTCCATTTAGCCCCACCTCTGTCCTTACTGCCTTTGCCTTTTTCTCCTTCTACCCCTGCTCTTCTCCCTGTTGACTTCTCTATTTTGGTATTTATCTCACTAACTACCTTTTTTTGCGGTGGTGGACTGGGATTTTCCTGCTCCTTTTAAGTGCTTCCCCCCCTTGGCTAGTTTAAATGCTTGCTAATGAAGCATTTAAACCTATCACCTAGGATAATGGTTCCCCTCCTGGACAGATGTAGACCATCGTGCCAGTATAGACCTGTATCCCTCCAGGTGGACCGCAAGTCCTCAATGAAGCCAAATCCCTGAGATCTGCACCAGTTTTTCAACCATTGATTGAATCCCATGGTGAAGAGCACCCTAGCCTCACCCATGTCTTAGACAGGCAGCACCTCCAAGAAGTTTAGAATGTATGCTACTTGTCCAATTTTGATAAATAAATAATCTAGCTTTGGGGTGGCACTGATCTACAAAAAGTGTCACTCTCCTCAACAGATACTGCTCTTTCTTCTTATATTACTAAGGCATTCCATTACATCAGTAACAACAATCCATGCCAGTCATCTGGCAGGTCGGAAATGGTGTTATCGATGTCATAGAATGTGCAGGCAACATGAAAAAAGACAGCAGCAACTACTGAGGAAAGGGGGGTTCAGGGGGCATCATGTCAAATGAGTGAATTAATTTGAACAACATAATTTGAGTGATGGAAGAATAGTGCATGTCAATTTAGTGAGTTGTGCTTAATAGCAAACGTAATGTTACAAGGGTAACTTGTCGTGGGACAGTATTTTCCCTGCAGGAATAATTAGTGCTGTCTCAGAAATGGTTATTAATATTAAGGCAGGTTCGAGGGTGAAATTCCCTGGTGGGAGAGTGGTGGGCATAGCCCCCACCTGCAGAAAATATAGTGTAATGTTATGTAGGTTTGTTAGATATGGTTATCTTTTTTTTATACTGATGTCACTGTTTTGCCATTCTCTGTTTTTGATATTTACTGTATTTGCTTGCGCTCATTTGTGTTCACTCATATGATTGGCACTGGGTTTTTTTTGCTCTTTTGACAAGAAATCAGTTCAGGGTACTTACAAAAGCAAAACAAATTACTGTAGATTATTAATTGAACAAGAAAGTCAAAAGTTATCAGAATACTGGATAAACTCTGAAAGGGAACCAAAAGGGTATCTAGAGGTGTAAAAACAATTTCTTTCCTCTTTAAATGTGATAACCTCCATTTTGTCTGGACCTCTGACTTTCTGAAGCCAACCACCAACTTGCCTGACATACTAGAAATGATGCATGTTGTCTGTAACGGGCTACTGTCCGACCCTTTCACACTACATGCTGGAACCAGACAAGACTGCCCATTATCCCCCTTGCTGTTTAACATCTACTTAGAACCCCTTATCCATAGGATTACAGCAAAGTCCGGATGTCCAAGGTATAAACATTCACCATCAGATTGTCGAAGTCTCGGCTTATGCGGATGACTTGCTCCTCCAGTTGTCCCACCCTAATACTTCAGTACCTGCCCTGATCACAATTCTGGAAGAATTTAGTTCCATGTCCAATTACAAATTAAATAGAGATAAGACTGTGGTTTCCCCCTAAATTACAAAGCGATGAAGATAGATGCTTTAACAGTAGGTTTTTCCTGCCAGACCAAATTCTTGAGATACCTGGGAATTAATTTGTCAAGGGACCCCAGTAGATTTACAAAATTGAACTTGGATCCATTAATTTCTGTTATTAGACAAGATCTTAAAAGATGGGAGTTACTTCCCCTTTCTCTCTGGGGAAAAATTAATATAGTCACGATGAATATTTTCCCCCGGGTTATTTTATCCAATTAATCTTTCAAACATCTGGCTGTTTCTGACATGCTTTAAAAGGATACACAAGATAATCACAGACTTTATTTGGGCAGCTAAGAAACTCCAGATAAGTTACAACAAGCTTTCAGCATTGAAAGTGAATGAAGGACTCCGTCTTCTGCATATCAGGTTATATTATTGGGCCAGTCATGCAAGTAAGTACATCAGGTGGATCACACCAGAATGCTCTCCAACATCACAGTCCTTTACTCCCATATGGCTCAAAATAGAACGTACCCTAATAAAAAGAAACGGGCTATCCCCCGTTGCACTTTTACACATAAATTTAAAATCTTTGCCCCCATTGCTCAAAGGTAGCCCTATTGCAGTATCCATCAGAGTTTACTCTCAACTGTGTTCTTTTCTGAAATACAAGCACATTACAGATCTTTCTCAACCGTGGTGAGGGAATCCGAATCTCACTATTGAAGGTAAACCTCTTCAGTTGAAATGGATCTCCCAATTGGGGGATCATCCCCTTAACTTATTTATTTGGGAAGACGCCTCTTGGTTAACCTCCCCTGAAATTTCACATAAAGCCCATATTCCGAACTTGTCATCTTTAGAATATTCCAATTGCACCACCTGATTGTGAAATCTTTTGGTTCTGTTCTACCTGTACCTTCAATCCTGTCCAGTATGATAGAATTGATTCCCCTTGCAGGCCTTCCCCATGCTATCTCCAAAATGTATGGGATAATACATAACTGGAAATGGCCTGAATGTTTTGGCCTGACTCAATTTTGGTCTTCTCTCTTTCTCCATCAGGAAATTAATTGGCCCTCTTTGTGGCTGAGTTGTCATAAATACATCAGACAAGACAAGCTCTGGTTAATACAGGTTAACATTTTGCATAACCTCTATTATTCACCTCAGAAATTGGCTAGGTTGGGACTCCTATCATCTTCCACGTGCACTCGTTCCCAGCAGGATGAGGGTAACCTACTGCATATTTTCTGGAGATGTGCCAAGATATTCCCCCTTTGGAATGTGATTCGACAGAGTGCTGACCCTCTATTAGCTTTATCCGACCTCTTCTCTCCCGAAATATGTATATTGGGAGATCTTTCCTCTGTCACAGTCACTAACAGAAAATTTCACATAAACCTTATAGCTATGTCAGTCAAGAATCTGGTCTTGCATCATTGGAAAGATATGACTGACATTGCTTATAGTGAGTGGTTACAGGAGTTACTGGCAAATCTGAGAATGGAAAAGAAAATTGTTAGCCTACATGATCAACCTCAGAAATTTCACAAGGTTTGGGCCCCGCTCGTGACATTGTATTCACTCCAATCACCATAAAGGTTTCCTCTTTCCAGTTGGTAGGTTACCCTGTGTGAAGGAATGGAAAAGGGGGAGGGAGGGAGAGTTGATCTATTTACTGATACATATTACTGTCTCATTTGTATGTATGTATTTTTGGATCTTCTCTCTGTAACTGTTTAAAAATGAATAAAAGTTTGAATTGCAAAAAACAAACTAGAAATTAACCAATATACGTCTAGATTCACAAATAATCGCAAAGTGCAGCGCAAAAGTTTGCATTCCTCTTTGCAATTGCCCAGGTGATAAAAAATGCTATTCACAGATGGATAGTGTTGAGTGCTATTCGACTGTGAATAGGGGTAAGTTGAGGCAGCAGTAACCCCATTACCACTACCTCTAACCACACTAGTACTGTCCCGGCCTGCATTTGTTTAAATTGCCCCACAATAAAGAGTGCAGGTGTGCTATTTGTCATTCACAAAATCAGCAATGTAAATAAGCCCATTGGGCCTTCAATGTGTTAGCTGGCCATTTGCATGCCCATTATGGGCTCATTTACATGGAATGTGGCTGTCGTAGCATACCTCCCAAGCCCCTTCCCAGCACAACCCTAGTCATTCATGGTCTAGTGGTCCTTCCCCCGTCTCATATGCTGATCCCTGTAACATTAATTCCTATTATATATCCCTTGCAGTCTAATGGTCCCTCCCCCCTCCCGGATTGCCATCCCCATTGTAAAAAATAATATCCCCATTAGTCTAGTGGTCTCACCCCTTCCCGTTTTCTGATTATTTTATTTATTTATTTATTGAAATGTTTTACCAGGAGGGCACACTGAACAACAAGTTGCTCATCTCACAGTGCTACCTGGGGGGAGGGTTTACAAAGAGTTGTGAAGGATGATCAGTTACAATAGTACATGGGTAGCACAAACAATACAACATTGTAAGATTGTGCAACAGTTGGAACACAAGGTATTGTACAATAAACAGTAGTGGAACACTGGGTAAATTACATGTCCAAAATCTTACAAAAGAACACATGAATGTACAAAATAGTAATAATGTGATAGAACCATTTATAGTGCATGAGTGTACCAGGAGCAGACTTGAGCTAGTATGCAAGTGCTGTTGGAGTAAAAAGGATGGGTTTAGGCTGTGCACACTGGTGACCCAGAAGAGCAGGAGGAGAAGAGAGGGGGGAGAGGCAAGAACTGAATATGAGGAGAAGGATAGCCATTTCTTGATTTCCCCCTTCAGGATATTGATAACACTGTAGGGGGCAGTCATGGTAGGAAAGCAGAAACTGGGGATAGGTATTAAGGTGGGTTAAAGCAGGAACGGCTGAGGGAAAGGTAATTGTGTAGGGCAGAGGTAAGGGAGTAGTTGGAGGAGGAGTGACGTATTTCGGGGGGAAGGAATTCCAGATTTTAGGGAAATGATGGGCAAAACCAGTCTGACTGATGAGGGTAGATTGGCGAGGGACCGTCAAGGTGTGGTCGTCATTTGATCTGAGAGAGTGGGTGGGGGGAGGTGAAGTGTAGAGAGAGGATGAGAGATCGGAGGGGAGACCCCCCGAACCAGAATTTGGAGGTTAGTTTGGCACAGTGAGAGATACGTCTGTCAGATGGTGGAAGGAAGGTTAGAGAGCAATAGAGTTCACAGTGGTGGGAGCGGGAAGGGGACTCAATAGCAAAGCAGCAGAAGGAGTTAAAGAGAGTGTCCAACTTGGTCAGGAAAGATTTGGGAGCAGCACCATAGACTACTTCACAGTAGTCAAAGATGGGGAGTATCATCTTCTGGACAATTTTGCACCTCGCAGTCAGGGGGATGCAGCTACAATTCCTGTACAGAGCACCAAACTTGGGGAGCAGTTTCTTCAGGATAGCATTGATATGCACAGAGAAGTTGAGGTGCTGGTCCAGCCAAACTCCAAGATATCGAAATGAGGAGGTGTCCTCCAAGGTGGTCCCATCAAGGGTAGGGTCGGGAGCCTAGAGAGTCTCTGCCTGGTGCTAAAGCTCATTGAGACTGTCTTCCTGGTGTTTAGAAAAAGCTGGTGAGAAGTAAGCCAGAGCTGAACTTGGTTGAAGTCATGCTGTAAGCTGGTTTGCACAGCAACAGGGTTTTTGCCTGAACTGCACAAAACAGTATCATCAGCATACATGTGGATAAAAGAGGATGAGCAGTCTGTGGGAAGATCATTAAGGAAAATGGAGAAGAGTAGGGGACCAAGCACTGAGCCCAGAGGGACACCAGTGTTGATGGGGAGTGGAGGGGAGAAGGAATCAAGGATTCTCACTGACTTGTTCCTACCAATGAGGTAGGATTTAAACCATTTGGTGGCTAATGGAGCAAGGCCAGCTGAGGAGACTGAATCAAGAAGCAGGGGATGTGAAACTGTGTCGAAAGCTTTGGCTAGGGCAACAAAGATTGCCGAGGTGATCAGGCTATCATCCATCCCTGAAAGGATGGAGTCAGTAAGCCTGAGAAGGGAGGTGGTTGTTGAGTGGTTCTTCCAAAAACCAGATTGGAAGGGGATGAAGAAGGAGGAATCAAAGAGGAAGGGTGATAGTTAAGAGAGAACTAAATGTTCTTGAAGTTTGGCAAGGGTAGGATGGAGGGAAGTGGGGCAATAGTTGCCAGGAGTGGATGTGTCACCACCCTTGGGGAGAGGAAGGACTACAGCATGTTTCCAGGATAAGGGTACTTGGGAAGAAATAAAGGACAGGTTAAGGATTAGAGAGACAGGATAAGCAATTGCTAGAGCAGAAAGGTAGAGAAGTTTAGGATCAAGCTCATCTGGTGAGGAGCCTTTAGAGGGGTCAAGGGACAGGCGAGCATTAAGAGCTTCATCAGGGGAGATAGTAGAAAAGGATAATGGGGGAAGGGTAGGCACTGGCTGAGGTGAAGGGCTGAAGTTAGTAGGTGGCAATGGGGAGAGGGAATTTAGAAGAGATGTGGTGTACGATGTGCAGTAGGCATTAAATTCACTGGCCACGGAGCCAGGGTCAGAAAATAGGGAGTTATTTTTTTTGACAACTGGAGGGGGAGGGTGAGAGGGGGGAAAGAATAGGGCATGAACTACCCTCCAGAATTTAGATGGAGAGTTGGTGTTAGTCAGGAATGAGGAGTTGAAATAATCAGACTTAACCATGTGTTCCAGGACAGTAGCTGCTGCTGTTGTTTTCACAGGGTTCTTGTGGATTTTACTTGGTAGGTTAGTTCTTTTCTTTCTTACTTCTAAGGGGCTAGCAGGGTATTGTTTTTGGTGCTGCTGGATGTTTGTAAACTGATTTGGTGGCTGTAAGTGGGGCTCATTTTGTGGGTGTTTCACTGTGTAACAGACTGTGCTGGTAAGAGGCCTATTTCTTCTGATTTAAAACCTATTTGGTGGGTTGCTTGGGCCTGGTTCTTTGGCTGCTAGGCTTGGAGGAGACACAGGGCTGATACACTCTCTCGAGTCAGGTATCTGCCCAAACCCACCATCCCCACCTCCCTCCCAGAAGTCTGCAAATTTATAGGGAACACCTGCCTTGCAATTGGAGGAAAAGGCTGCAGGTGCAGCTCATGTAGTTCTAGCCACTCGGGGTAGGATTTAAAGGCTGGGAGAGAGGAGCTTTGGGAGTTGTTCATTTCCCTTATAAGTTTAATGTGTTGTACTGCACCTAGTAACAGGGTTAATGGTGTACAGTGGGACTGTCTGTAATATTAGTGGGTGACCTGATGAGGCAGTAGGGGTATCTTGTACTAGGGGGGAACCTGGTGGCTCACCCAAGGAAACCTATTTGGAAGGGGATGGAACCACACATCATTAGGGCCGGCATCTTTGGGAGGGTGGTGGGGTGCACAGGGTGTGGAGCAGCCATGATACTGGACTGGGCTTGGAAGTTCGGTGGTTGCCCAGTGTGCTACCAGCTAGCACAGCTTAGGGAGGAGGTTGGGGATCAGGAGAAAGCTGGGGAAGGGGTGGTATGGTTGGGGAAGGGCTGGGAATCTCCACAGGTTGCACCAAGCACTGGGGTGGGGCATAGGGAAAGGAGTGCAGGAGAATACTTAGGGGTCACATAGGGAACCTGGCAGGAGGGTCCAAAAGGACACTACCAAGGAAGCAGGCAGGAAACTGGGGCCCTCACAAAGGGGACGGAGGGACAACATTCTCAGGGAAGTAGGCAGATGGCCAAGGCTGGACAGAAAGAAGAAAGGCAGGGAGGTGGATCAGACCTTACACTCAGTAACCGCTTCAATTCTCTTCTTCTGCTCAAGGATGAGGGGGGTGATGTAGCCATGACAGGGGTAGTTAGAGATGGAAAGGGAGTGGGAGGCAGGAGGCAGGGGCCAGATAGCAGGAAGAACAGGGGGGGACCTGGAATGCAGAAGAATGGGGGGAGCAGTGAATCAGAGTAGGAGGGGCAGGGGAAGAGGAGGAAGTTCAAGGAGAAGGACCAGTTGGGAGGAAAGGTAAAGGAGAAGGACCAGAAGTACAAGGAGGATTCAGTAAAGGATGCTGAGGGTTTAGGCCAGGAGCACGACTACCAAGGAGGAACTAAATGGAGACAGGAAGGAAGGAGGATGGGCCAGGCTAGTTTAGCAGATGGGGAGAAGGACCAGTTCCGAGCAGTGAGGGGAATTAGCAAGGTACAGAAGGATACTCAGGAGGAGGACATAGGATTGGAGGGAGGGTGGCCATGGTAAATAAGGAGGGTGGCATGTGGCACCCAGAAGGGGAGGAACACAGGACCAGCTGGGTGGAGGGCCTGTAGAAAGGATGAGGGACATGGAAGGGGGGGGAATGGAGGAAAAGGAGTGGTCATAGTGCTCCTGCTGGGGGATTCTATGATCAGGGGTATCAAATGGGATAGGGAGGGAGAAGCCTGGCCAGTTAGAACAAGATGCTTCCCTGGAATAATGGTGCACAGGGCTAAGCACGAGGTATATCAGCTGGCAAAGGATTGTGGGGGTTCCCCAGACATACTGGTCCACCTGGGTACAAATGACATTGAGGGAAATAGCGAGCTAGAGATACAGGCAAGATTCAGGGAGCTCGCCAGGGTCTGTCATGACATAGGATGCACAGTTTCTTCTCAGAAATCCTGCCAGTGCCAAGGGCCAGTGGGGAACACAAAAGAAAAATTAAGGAGATAAACCAGTGGCTCAGGGAGTGGTGTGAGGCCAGAGGGTATGGGTTGATGGGGATTGGGGGAGACCTGGGAGGATAAGAGCTGTATGCTGAGATAGACTACATCTCAATTTGGAGGAGGGAATCCTTAAGTTGAAAATAGAGGGTTCATTGGTGAAAAGTGGGGTTTAAACTTGTGAAGGGGGTGGGATGGGAGAAAAGGCTGTCAGGGGTGCTGATAAAGGAGGACTCTGTCTCCACCCCCTGGGGACAGGAGGATTGCAAGAAAGGCCAGCTGGCAAAGTGCAGACAGAGAGAAACAGAATCCCCATGGGAACATGAGCAGGAAATGGAACTATGGGAAGGGTGGAAGGTAGTCCTGCTAAATGCCAGGAGCTTGGGAAATAAAATGCCTGAGCTCCAGGCGATGCTAACTGAGGGAGCAGTGGATGTGGCAGTGGTCACTGAGACTTGAGCCACTGCAAGACATGACTGGGACCTGAACCTGGAGGGATACACTATGTTCAGGAAGGACAGGGGAGAGGAAGGGGAGGAGGGTAGCAATGATAGTCAAAAACTGCATTGGCATGGGGGAGTAGAGGAGCGGAGGGAACCGTGGAGCGATTTGGGTCACTTTGATAACAAGGGGGCAGAGATTAAAATAGGAGTGGTGTATAGACCCCTGCCCTGGCGGAGGAGCTGGAGGACAGTCTGGTGGCAGATGTTAGGAGAAACTGCAGACTGGGCAGAGGAGCGGTGGTGGTGTTGGGAATTAAACATGCCAGGAACAGACTGGGAGACTATGACATCCTCTGTGACCAGGGAACAGAGGTTGTTGGATGTCTTTCAAGACGCATTCCTAACTCAGCAGGTGAGGCAACGACTAGGGAGGCACGGGTACTGGATGTGGTCCTGGCAGACAGTGACCAGATTGGGGAGCCTGGAGGTAAGGGACCCATTAGGCGGAGTGACCATGCCACGGTCTGATTCTGCCTGGACCTAGGAGGGTAGAAGGCTGCACAAAGACGGAAGTAACCGACTTCAGGGCGGCGGATTTTAAGGAAATGGGAAGGATCCTTAAGGAGCATTTGGATGGGATTGGGTCAGACATGGACGCTAATAGTAGGTTGGAAATCATCAGGAGAGGGGTGCAGTATGCTACCAGCACCTGTGCAAGAGTAAGACGAAAATGTGGTAGGGCCCAAAAACCCTGTTGGTGGACCAGGGAGGTCCAGGAGGTGGTGCGGGGAAAGAAAGCAGCCTATAAGCAATTCAAGTGCTCAAGGAGTGAAAGGGATCAAGGGGAGTATGAGCTGATGGCTAGAAGGGCCACTAGAGTGGTGAGGGCGGCTAAGGCAAGGAGGAGCAGAACCTGGCCAGGGAAATTAGGAGAGGAACAAGGGTTCTTTAGATACATTGGGGAAAAACGAAGGTGAAGGGGCAGATTAGCAGGATTAAATCAGGGGAGAGATGGGCACAAGACCCCGGGAGCAGGCTGAGGTACTAAATGAGTACTTCACCTCAGTTTTACCAGGAAAATGGGGTGCTGCATCATACATGGGAGGAGACAGAGATACTGAGGAGGGGGACCCTTACGATCGGCAGGTCTGGGGAGGGGCATCACTGGCAGGTGGGGAGGGCTAAGCAGGAGAAGGGTACGGAAGTGGAAATCACAGCAGAGAGGTGAGGAAGCCCTCAGCTCCCTTAAGAAGGAGAAAGCACCGGGGATGGATAAATTACATCCCAGAGTGTTGAAGGAACTTGCAGATGTCCTGGCAAAACCCCTGGCAGAGCTTTTCACCATCTCTCTGAGGACAGGGTGGATGCCCCAAGACTGGAAGGTGGCACATATAGTGCCTATCCACAAGGGGGGATCAAGGGAGGTGGCAGGGAACTACAGGTCTGTCAGCCTGACCTCTGTGGTGGGCAAGGTGATGGAGGGCATTGTCAAGGAGAGGCTAGGGGGGGACCTGGATAAGTCAGGGTGCCTGGACAATAGACAGCATGGATTCATCCCAGGAAATCGTGTCAGACAAACCTGGTGGAGTTCTATGACTGGGTGACAAGTGCCTTGGACCTGGGTAGACCAGTGGATGTCCTCTTTCTAGACTTCAGCAAGGCATTTGACTCTGTTCCTCACGTGGGCCTGTTGGATAAGCTGGGAGAAATGGGGTGGGAACCAGATGATCAGATGGATAGGCAATTGGCTCCAGGACCGGACCCAGAGGTCATAGTTGGTGGGATAGTCTCATCCCCAAGGAGGGTCATTAGTGGGGTCCCACAGGGATCAGTCCTTGGGCCCTTCTGTTCAACGCCTACATATCTGACATAAGGACAGGAATCAGGGTGAGATGAGTCTCTCTATGGATGACTCAAACTGAGGCGGTGGTGGATGGGGAGGAGGGAGGGTGGCCTACAGGGGACCTGGAGTCTCTGGAAAGATGGTCTAGAAAGTGGAAGCTGAGGTTCAATGCAGGAAATGCAAGGTACTCCACCTGGGGCAGAAACCCAGGTCAAGTGTACACCGGGAAATGCTACAAGTCTCGATGGTTGAAAGGGACCTGGGGTGGTGGTGGATGTCAAGATGAACAACTCTGAGACTTGTAGGAGGGCAGCAGCCAAGGCCAACAGGATGCTGGGATACATCGCTAGGGATCACCTCCAGAAGGAGAAGTGATACTCCTCTGTATAACTGCTTGGTGAGGCTGCACCTGGAGTACTGCGTGCAGTTTGGAGGCCACACTTAAAGCAGGACATTAACCTCCTGGAGAGGGTCCAGAGGAGGGCAACCAAAATGATTTGGGGCTTGGGGACAGGACCTATGAGGAGAGGCTCAAGAGCTAAATATGTACATTGGAGAGAGAAGGGACCGGGGGACATGATAGAGGTCTTTAGGTACATGAAGAGGGTAAATAAGGGAGGAACAGTCGGGGTGCTTGAAGGAAGGAGGAAGGGCCACTAGAGGGCATGGCTGGAAGCTGGAGGGAAGATTCAGGGGAGAAAGGAGGAGGTGCTACTTCACTGAGAGGGTGGTGGAGCCATGGAATGCACTGCCTAGGGGGCTGGTGGAGGCAGAGACAGTGGAGGGGTTCAAGAGGGGGTGGGACAGGTACAGGGGAAGGGTTCTGGAAGCAAAATCCAATGCAGCAAGAATATCCGGAACTGGGAAGGGAGAAGCCAGAGAAGGCGAGGGGGACAGCAAGGTCAGCACCCAGGTTGGGGACTGACCAAACGAGCAGACACGAAAGACCATTAGGCCTATTCTGCTGGCATTTTAGTATGTTAGTAACCAGTCCAGTAGCTTTAGTACATGAATTGTGTAGCATTCTGTACTTGGCGTAGTCATTTGGATGTTCAGTAGATTTGTGTTTTCTGCAGGCCTGATCACACTCCCTGAAGCAGGCCAGGAGTTCGGGGGTGATCCAGGGGAGGTGAAGCCCATGGACTCTGGTCCATCTGAAAGGAGCAAAGGCATTCCAGGCAGCAATGAATTTGTCCTTAAAATAGTCATGTGCTTGGTCAACAGAAATGGCAGTGGAGAGGGGGGCCCAGTCAGTGGAAGTGAGTGCAGAGCTGATTGCGGTAAGATCTAAGGATTTAAAGGACTGGAGCTGTGTGATTTTAGGGGGAGGTTTGGGGTGATGAACCTTATGAACAATGAAAATGGGGTTATGGGTAACTAAGGGCATCGGGGAGGAGACCAGATTTAATGATGCGGTGTGGGTGGGTTGTGAGTGCCCAGTCAAGCAGGGTGTGGCTTTGTGTTTTGGGTTTAGGGTGTGTGGGCTCAAGTATAAGTTGAGTGATATTTAGAGCAGTGACATCATTGCATAGCTTGTTTAACTTGGGAGACAACCAATTTAGATTCACGTCACCCATTATGAAAAGTTCACCAGATTGTGAGAGGGAGGTGATATTGGCAAAGAGTTCAGTCATGACCGAGGGTTGAATTCTTGGGTGGCAATAGATGCCAGACACAAAGATTGGGATTAAGAAAGGAAGGGTAATGCAAGTGACAAGGGCTTCATAGGTAGCTGGGATGAATGTAGATAGGGTGGTAGTAAACTGCAGAGATGACAGGATATACATGACCATTCCCCCTCCACGACCCGATCAATCTTGTCTGGAGATGGATACCCAGGGATAGCAATGGCACTTTTAAGGGTGCTTTTTTGAGCCATGTCTGGGTAATAATTAGGATATTGGGGTGTGTGAATTCATAAGAGTTTGTAGGAGGTCGATTTTCAGTAGTAGGCTGCAGATGTTAAGGTGGAGGAGCTTCAACCCATTAGGGAGGGTTGTAGTGGGAGTGGGGTTTGGAGACATGTTATTAGGGTAAGGAGCCTGCATAGGAGAAGAAATAGGGCCAGAGTTGGGGTGGATGTTCCCTTATGAAAGAAGGTGGAGGGCAAGGATGAAATACTGAAGTTTAGGACTTTTGTAATTGGAGGGAGGGGAAGAGGAAGGGAGGGGTGGAGAGAAGGAGATAAGGAAATGAAGAAAGGCAAAGTGACTAGGAAGGAAAACAGAGATGCTGGAGGGCAGTAGGGAAAGTGGGGTCTGCTTACAAGGGGGGGCTGAAGGGGTGACTGACGGAATGAAGGAGGTATCTGGTAGTGTTGTCAAAAATAGTTCGAGAAAGATTCAAACCCTCTCAAACCCTGGTGTTCGAGTTCTAATTTAGAACTCGAACACTAGATGGTTCACAAGAGGGTTTGAATCACTGGTAATGAAGCAGGCGGCAGCTGACTTTTTCTTTTACTTCTCCTTCCCAGCACCAGCTTGGTGGGGGGGGTTCCGACTCCCGACTCCCCAAGCTCCTCCTGACTCTGCCCAGTGGCCCTTACAGCTATGGGAGGGGGCCAGCCGTTTTCAGTGATGACTCCATCTCCGAGGTTGCGCTTGCGCATTTTTATTTTTTTTATTTATTTATTTAGTTTTTGTTGACCGGGTAAGTGCACTAGACAAATCCTGCCTATTTTCAGGCACGACCCGGGGGAGGGGGATACAGATGAATGGCAACTGATCTTGAACCAGATTAAGCTGTTGGTGGTATTTTTAGTGAATGAGAGAAATTTGGCCAGGACACTGGGGAAATTCCCCTACTAGGTAGGGGGAGGCTTTGCTGAAGGCAAGATGGCCGCTGTGTGTGAGAGTCCAGAGGAGGTGGTTGTGGAACAGGCAACCCAAAGTCTGGAATCTCGGTTTGACATGGGTTCACGGAGTTTAACCTACACGGAGGTGGAAAACGAGGAAATTTTTCATGAAGCTCAGTCTTCTGCAGAGGGGTTTGAGACTCCGGAATCAATTGCAGTTGTTAAGGATTTTACCTGCTTTACGTCTTCCACTGAGCCTAACATAGTACTGGAGTCTGAAACTATCGTAACTTCAACTGGATTGGCAATAGGAATGTCGAGATTCGATCCGAAGGTTGGTCAGAAGGAGGAAGTCAGTCGGAACGAGGAGTTGGTGGAACCGCAACAGGTGCAACGGAAGGAAGCGGAGGAATTAGTTCCGAGTACGGCTAAGGGAATGGAGAGTCAAGCCTATGGTGCATCGCAAGTAGCAGAGGAGGTGGCAGCATCGCTTGCTGCTGTTTTGGACATGACTGGTCAAGGGATGGTGAGTGATTCTACGGGCGCAGCTGTTGAAAGTACTTCTCAGTTGAGTAAGGACTCGGGGTTTGTCTTTAAACCCCTGGAAAAGGACCTGGGGTTCAACAATTTTTCCAGATCAGTCCGTTATCAAACAGACATCAGTAACCAAGAGGGGGTAACAGTTTTTAGGTTTCCATCGCAGGCCGGTCAGCAGGAGAATTTAAACTCTGAAATGCGGGAATTTCATCGGCAAGATGCACAGAGAGAGTCAAAGTTAAAAGCTGCCCAGACTAAACTGCAGCATTTTGAAGTCCCTTTGGCCCACGACGATTCCTGGTCTCCCCACAGGGCGTTACAGGCTTCGGGATGGGGACAGTCTGACAAAGGAGTATGGACACCCACCCAAGCATTGGATACGGTTTTTGACTTATCTAAATGTTCCCCAGAATGGCAACCTCAGGGTTTAGGGGATGGGGTTCTTAAGAAGCAGGAAATGGATTCAAAACAAACTAAGGGTAGAGAAATGAATAATGTTTTAGAGGTGTCAGAAATAGCTGCTGTTAAACCTGTTTCGTCAGCTTCTGCTGAAATTCTGAATACTGAAAAACCGTTGATGTCCTCTTTTTTTTCTAATGCCAAGAGAGAGGCTGCATCAAGGCATAATGCAGTGCGCCTTAGGTATAAAGGGGGTTTACCTACTAGGCCAGACAGATATCACGTAGGTAAATTGCTGATCAAAGATTCTCTGGGTTTTTCTGCAAGGGATGTCTTCGCCTTCATTAACATTTCTGGCGAAGACAATTTTGATATCAGTTTTCGTTCTGCTCATTTATTGGAACTATTCTGGGAAAGATATATTCAGGTAAAGTTCTCCCCCTTGTGGACTCCCTTTTTGGTTATTCCCCTTTCCACACCTTTGATTAAACTTATCACAGTTATGTTCCGCAATGAAGGGGTCCATGTTGAAGACATCACTCATTGGTTATCCCTTAAATGTGAATTACTAGGTGCACCTGAACCAATATTAGATTCCGAACAATTTTGGATGGGGGTTGGAAATATAAAGTTAAATTGAGGCAGTTTGAAACTGGAATTGAGCATATTCCAAACTCCTTTATGTTGGGTAGGGACAGGGGAGTTTGTTTTTATAGTGGTCAACCAAGGGCATGCTATAAATGTGGTTCTAGGACCCATTTATCCAGTTCATGTGATCACCCTAGATGTGATAATTGTGGGGACTTGGGTCATGGAATAATGCAATGTAATAATTCCACAAAATGTGATCTTTGTGAAGAATTTGGACATGCCTTCAGGATTGTACATGGGCTGTTAGGAACAAGCCTCCTGCAGCAGTGTAGATTTGTTGGTACAACAGGCCCAAAGGCCGTTCTTAACTCAGGGTCCGTGGGCAGCAATTGGTAACTATCCTCTAAACCAATACAGGTTGTTACAGATTTATCAACAAACCCCTGTACCGGTTATATCGGTCGCTTCCCCCCCATTACTCTCCCTCCTCTCACTTCTGAGCGGACGTTGGTGGGTGGCATACTAGATAAACAAAATCAGGACATAGGTTTATTACAACCAGTTTGTTATACAGACTCTGAGAAAAAAAAGGTAGACGGGACTTCTCTGACCTTACCGCCTAGATGTTCTAATAGGAACCTTAAATTGACTACTGCCCCTGTTAAAGTAGAAATCGATACACATAATAAATATGCGGCACTCTTCCCAGGTTGGGGGGATTCAGAAATGGATCCGGGGGATTCCAACTCTCAAAAATCAGTTCATGGGAATTTGGATGAGCCCTGCAGTGAATATAAAGAGAAAAAAAAGAAACGTCGAAAAAAATGATAATGTGTGGTTGCTTGACTGAGGGTATTAGCTAATGGGATTTATTTGGGCATCATTAAATACACATAGTTTACTGAATTCAGTTAAACGCAAAGCTCTTTTTCATTTATTACATGACAAAATAATTTCTCTATGTTTTCTTCAGGAAACCTGGATGTTTTCCAAAGCTCAGATTCTCTTCTATCAAAATGACTGGCCATGGGGGCCGTCATTTTGGTCATTTGGTAGAACTACGGCTGATGGCATTGGGATTCTTTTTAATGGTTCTCACTTCTCCTTATATAAATTGATAGATCTGATCCCAGGAAGAGTTTTGATCTTGGACGGATCCTGGATGGGGATTAGGTTTCATTTGATAAATCCTATAATCCCCAAACAAAGCTGCCAGGATAGCATGTCTTAAAGAAATACAACCTTATTTAGTCACAACTTTACCGATTCTATGGGGGGTGGATTTCAATTGTACCTTGTTTACTAAAGAGATAACCCAAAATAAAATCTACTAGCTCTAATTTTTGAAAACTTTACTGTTAAAGCTGACTTGATTAATTGCAATCAAACTCTAAAGGCAAAGCTGGTTATACATTTTATAAGGGCCAATTGGCTCCGCTATAGATTATTTATTTGTTTCTAAATTCCTTTTGGTACATCATTTTTCTATAATACCTATAAATTTTCAGATCATCAACTAGTGCAGATTGAAGTGGGTGAGTTACCTGTCATGGCCGAGGACTAGTCATTTGAAATTAAATTCTCAATGCCTTCAGGACCAAAGGGTCAAGAATTCAATTACATTAATTTTGGAAGCTAGGCTTTCTGTGAGGTTTCTATATACTGATCTTAGCAGTTGGTGGGAGGAGACTAAAACTGACTGTGCACAATGGCTTAAATCTTATGGAGTTTATAAAAGTAAATCACAGTTTGGTGCTTATTTAAAACTGAGAGCTCATTTGCAAGATTTATATTCAATAGCGAATGTTACCAATCAGGACTTATCCGCTCAAATTACACTTATTCAGAAAGATATGAGGAGGCTACAATATGATAGGGCTAAATCTTTGCAAGGGCTTTTCAATAACCATTTACAGAAATCAGTTATTGGGGACCCCTATTCTTTGTGTAAAACTCTGAAAGACACTACTGCTTTGGAGTTTCTGAATACATCATCTGGTACGGTGACCAATATACAGGGTATTAGTATAGCTATTAATAATTATTTTCAAAAATTGAGGCCTACTGTATCACCGTCTGCTCAGGATATGAAGGATTATTTCAGCTTTATTCCTCCTCCCCAGTTAGATCAGAGCATGATGGCTGACATAATAAAACCCTTTTCGGTGCAGGAAATCGATGATGTCATAGGTCATTTGAAAGACAACACCACTCCAGGGATTGATGGGTTGTCAAATTTATTTTATAAAGAGTTTCGTACTATACTGAGTGTGGGATTGCAATGGCTCTTTAATTCTTTCTTATTGGGAAGTTCAATTCCGAGCTCTTTCACACAAGGGGTTCAAATTTATCTTTTCAAATCTGGGGATAAGGGGTTGTTCGTAAATTGGAGACCAATTACTCTATTAAACTCTGACTATAAGATTTTGGCAACCCTAATTAATATCAGATTACAATGCTGGGCATCGACGGTTATTTCCCCGGTACAGTACTGCGGAATCCCCAATAGGAGAATTCAGTCAATGTTGTCTACAATCAGGGATGTGATTGAGCACATGTCTGACTTGGGTACTGGTGGGTGTTTGATTTCCCTAGACTTTGAAAAAGCATTTGATAGGGTAAATCATACTTTCCTTTTTTATACCCTAAATTTTTTCGGGATACCATCTCCAATTTTGGGTATCATTGAAGGATTGTATGCAAAAACTAAAGTATTCCCTATTGTTCAGGGTAGTTTGGGCCACCCCATAGAGATTACGACAGGGGTGAGACAAGGCTGCCCATTAAGTCCTTTGTTATACATTTTTTCATTGGAGCCGTTGATAAGAGCTGTCTGCTTAAAACCCTTATGGGAAGGTATATTAATCCCAGGTACGTCAAAACAGTTGTTGATACAAGCATTTGCTGATGATGTTTGTCTTTTTTTTCAGAATTCGAAGCAATTGGATTCATTTTTTCCAGAGTTTCAAAATTTTGCTACACTTTCTAATACCAAATTGAATTTTTTAAAATCTAAGGGTCTATGGATGGGGTGTAGCTTTCGGCAGCCAATCTGTAGACACTCTATTTCCATATCGACTGGTCCAATCATGGTTTTGGGAGTTTTGTTTGGTTCCCAAAACTTACCCTTGGAAAATTGGACATCAGTCTTGGATAGAGTGGAGGAAAATAACCTGTTGGAAAGATTTCGTTTTAGTAAACTCAAGAGAGTGCACATCTTACGACAATTTATTTTACCTTGTATACAATATCTACGGTCATTTTCTGCTGCCATTGCAGTTTGAGACTAAACTTTATAGTCTTTTTTAGTTTTTTGGGGAAATAAGCTCAACCAATTAAAGATGTTATACCTATTTAGAAAAGAAAAATGGAGGTGTGGGTATGATTAACCCTGTGGTGTTTTGTTTCTCATTGTTTTTTGAAAACTCTTTAAAAACTTCACTTAATTCTTCTACTGGGAGTGAAGGGCAATGGTTTGGGGCAGTTATTGGCAGATATTTGAAATCTTGGACACAGTATGCTCCAAAATGGAACCATCATCATTCTCTTCCGATTTATTTTAAACCAGCAGTGCAAAAATTATACAAATGGAAATTGACAAAAACCCAAATTTGTAGCAGTTCGACGAGAACATTATGTAAAACCATTCTGAATTTAAACTATCCTGTAAGTCCAGTTTTCAAAAACTGCCCCTCTTCTTTAAATCCAACAGTGCTGGACCAACTAAATAACCCTAGACTGCCGACCTATATGTGGGAATTGCAATGGTTGATTATGTATGGTAGGATAAATGTCAGAGGGTCAGCTAAATATAAAGCGAAGGAGGAACGGAATTGTCCTTATTTGAAATGTATAAATGTTGAAGAAACTATGGAACATTTCTTTTTAGAATGTTCAAACACTGTTCCTTTATGGGCTTATTTAGCAAAACATTGGTCATTGCCATGGTTGTTGAATCCCTCTTATAACTTCTTTATTATAGGAGATCTCCCGGTTCATTTACAAAAATATGAAAAACAAATGGTGTGGATCTTTTTGGAGTGTTTAGGTTTTGCCTATGGCAAACCAGATGCCAATGGGTAATGTATCAAAAACTTACTTCAGAAAAAGCATTTTTTCTTTATGTCACGACTGAATTACAGAAAGTTTATTTAAATGAGTTGCAAATATATACTGCAGATTCGGTTAGGTTGTGGTGGAAAGGGTTCTCACATATTATTAAATATAAATAGTGCTGTTTTGTTAACATTGTATAAATCTTGACAGTTGTTGTTCGGGACTGTCTTTTCTGCTTGTTAACTGAATGGTATATACCTTCACTTATTATTTTTCTGTTTTTGTGTACTGCCCTTATGATTGTTGTCACTGATTGATTCTATTTGATTGTTTTGTTATTCTTATAATAAAAAATTACCCCTACTCTTTTCGATAAGTGCCATGAGATCTTTAACATCCACCTGAATTACCACCAATCCAGGTAGATGGGACCTCGGTTTAACGTCTCATCAGAAAGACGGCACCTCAGAAGTGCAGCACCCCTCTCATGCTGTACTACAGCGTCAGTACTGGGATATTAACCCAAGTGCACTACAAGCACCGTCACCACTTTTGACCAGTTGATATGCAGTCAGGTGGTGGTTGAACTTTGAGTCGTGAAAGACTTGTGGGAGCCTGGGAGGTGGAGCAAACTGTGTGGCTAGGAGGAGAAGGAGCTGCAGTCTGCTAGTGTGCAGAGCACTCAGTCTCTTGTCTCTTCTCTTCATTTGTGTGCAAGCTGAGACTGCGATCTTTGACAACAAAAAAATACAAATTGAATGAAGGGTGGGTGGGGGGAAAATAAGGAACAGGCGGAGCGGAGGGGCCATAGAAAGAAAGGAGGAACAGAGATAATTGGTAGTACTAGTCTGCAGCAGTACTGTCTGTATAGGCTCCACTGTAGGGGCCGGAGACGTGGGAGGGGAAAAAAGACAGAAAGGAACAGATTTAAGTTCCTAAACTTGATGAGACTGCTTACTTAGTCTGCACTGCAGCTCTTTCTAAATCCTGAATTTAGGTCAGAGTAATTCATCTCTAGTCTGGTGGGGCCAGGGAAGGAGAGAGCACGCTGGCTGGGGGAGGGGCTGAATGCAGCAACTGAAGTTAATTTGATGTTTCAAAGCCAACCAACAATGGGGAAAAAATTCCTAAGTGACAAAACAAATATAGAATTTGTCAGGAGTCTGCTTTGCTCATGGGGATCCTCTCCTCTTAGACCTCTTTCACCATAAAAAAAAACTCCTGTCCTCTAATACAAGAGCAGCACAAGGCAATTTTTTATGCTTTACTCCTGTGGCTTGGCCAGCCAATAGCCCTGCTGCTGTGTGCCCCTTGACTGCACTGTACCTTACCCAGTGTGTGTTACCGTGTGAAGCCCAGTGGCCAGTTGTGTGGTGGCATTATCCTTAAATACATTACAGAAGCCTAAAAATATATTTCCCTGTTGGCAGGAGAGACAGAAAAATCTCTTTGGGTTGTGTGTGGAACTCCGTCTCTTGTGGTCAGCCCATCACCCTGCTGCTGTGCACCCCTTGACTGCACTGTACCTTACCCAGTGTGTGTTGCTGTGTGAAGCCCAGTGGCCAGTTTTGTGGTGGTTCAGCTGGATTCAGAATTGCAATTATTGACCTTAAACCTTGCTCAACCTGCTATGCATATGCCTATGTCCAACGGTTCAATCATTCTGTAAGCCTTGAACCTGGGATCGTTTCATTGCAAACTGTCATATTCGTCAATTACTTTCAGTCCACTGTATCACAGTGTCATACAGCCAAAACCACATTTTTGAGTTGTATCCAGCGATCACAGATCACATTGCTTTCTTACACAGGAATTGTGTGGGTGTGGATGTGTGCAGTACTGGTACTGTTATGGCTGATATCAACATAGATGAAGCACCTGGTGCTGGTGGTGGAGCAGGTGTTGGTGGTAGTGGTAATCCTGGTGCTAGCAAAAATAACCAAAATGTTTCACATGATAAAAATTCAACAAACAGCAAAGGATCAACAACAAAATGTAGTAAAGGGGGACCTTTTAAGAAAACTTCTGCAGCTGCTGAGGTCACACAGAGAGGCACCATAATGTATGCTGTTCATGCTGTTAAAATCCCTGTGACAAGCAGTAATAATGCAAGTGACAATGAGTCCCTCTCTAACTCAGACAGTTGCTCTTTGTCTCAGTCTGGCACTGTTGTGTCTGGTGTCATATCACTACTTCCTCAATGAAGTTAAATGAGTAAGTCTGTTGACAATTAATCAGGTAGTGAAGTTGCATATTGAACCAGCACTGTTGGCAATGAAGAGAACATATCCATTGAACCCACCACTTCTATATCGGCCAACAATGAAAACCCATCAAAGTCCCCTGCCCACTCTTCTAGCACCAAGGAGCATGTTCCAGGTTTTATTAGGACAGGTGAAAGACACAAACAGTCTTTAGCTATCTTCCTAGCACTCAAACAAAATCTGTCACATCTGAAGTGTGAAATTATTTCTCTTTTAGTAAAACTGATCCATGCAGAGCAATTTGTTCCCTGTGTAAACAGAGTGTAAGCCGTGGTAAAGTTGCATCATGCCTTGGCACTACAGCCCTTAAACACCATTTGAAAAAGCATACATTTTTGCTTGATCGTCCAAAACCCATGTTCTCCATCTTCCAGAGCACACGTGAGAAGGGTCAGGAATCTGAAATGGATGCTGAATTGTCTGAACTTGATGCGGACAGAACCATTGCTAGCCCTAGGATCACCATTACCACCAGCACCAGCATCATTAGTACCAGTTGCACATCCAGTGATGGTACTGAATGTATAAGTCCAAGTCCACCATCCCAGTGTCCATCTGCCCATCAAAGCTTGGTGTATAATAAACCAGCAGGGACATGTAAACAGCTAACACTATTTCAGGCATTTGAAAGGAAGAATACTTTTACTAAAAATCATCCAATGACCCTTCATCCTAATCACAGAATTGGTGAACTGTTAGATGGAGCCCTTCTCTCATACTCTTTGGTAGATCATGAGGATTTTAGGGAGCTAATGAAACTTGCAGAGCCTCATTACAATGTTCCTCACCAAAGGTACTTTTCCTATGTTGAAATACCAAACATGTATCAGGCTTTAAAAGTGACAGTGATACTTGCACTTAAAACTGCAGAGGGTGGGGTTATTCATGTCACAACAGATATGTGGACCAGCGGTCAAAACATAGATTACATGTCCCTTACCGCTCATTGGGTCACATTTTCTTGTGCTTCTTCAAAAACAAAGACACCCCAAAAGATGGGCTGCTGCATATAAAGAAGCTTGGGCAAAGCCATACAGCTGCAAACATCTTGCAATTACTAAATGACCTACTTGATGAATGGGTTTATTCTCGTGGTCTAAAATGTGGCTTCATAGTAAGTGACAATGGAGTCAGCTTCTTGAAAGCAGTACAGAATGGAAGATTTCTGCATGCTTCTTGCTTTGTGCATTGCTTACATTTAATTGTCACAGGGTTTCTCAGCAATGAAACACAAGTGAATGGTATGATTGCTGTTTGCAAAAAAATTGTAACTCACTTTTCACATTAAACCAAGGCTATATGGACATTGTCCGAACTGCAAAAAAAAAACACAAGCTACCCCAGCAAGAGCTAATTCAAAATGTTTCCACTCGGAACTCAACGCTTTATATGCTGCAGCACATCTTGGAGCAAAAGCAAGCTGTACCTGAATACTGCTTCAGTACATTATTGGAGATGGCATTATGCTGTCTGTGCTGCAGTGGAAATTAATGGAGACAGTGTACTTCATCCTAGCTCCTTTGAGACAGGTACAAGGGACATGTATTCTGAAGGCGCATCTGTGAGTCAGGTTATCCCACTCATAATGCTGATTTCACATCATCTTAGTGTTCTAAATCTACGGATAGAAAAAGACAGATCTGAAGTTCAGAAAACATGTCACTCTATCATGGGAATCTCGTAAAGAGAATGAGCAAGCGCTTCAAAACCAATGACAAATTAGTTACAATGACGAAATCAAAACACTGCATCCTTGCAACTTTCTTAGGTCCCAGGTTCAAGGCTATACATCTTCCAAAAACAGATGATATGGAGCAGTACAAATGTCTGTTGCTAGATGAGCTGCAGCACTCACAGGAGTCAAGCACAGACACGCACAGTACCCTCAGGTTGTCATCACCACAACATACAGGTTAATCTTCACAAAGGGATACAGAACTGGAAAAGTCACCAAACATTAACAGTAGTTGTTCCACAACTGCCACTTCTTCAACCCTTAGTAGCAAGCTAACTCTGTGGCAAAACCTTTCCCAAATTGCTGCCATACCAGCTTATGCTGATTCTTCTTCTGAGCGTTCTCTGTACATCATGGTAGACAGTTACCTGCAAGAACTGCCTATTCCTATTGATGCTTGCCCTTTTGATTACTGGAGATCAAAAAAGTCAATTTGGACAGAGCTGTTTGATGAAGCCTGTAAATATTTTAGTTATCCTGCAACAAGAGTCTCTTCAGAATGCATGTTTAGTACAGCTGGCAATATTGTGACAGACACCAGAAATAGGTTGCTACCAGAAAATGTACACACGTTAACTTTTATTAAAGTTAATAAGTCAGGATTTTTGTATCCCTACAAGAGTATACAGACTGATCCTGAAGTGACTGATGTTGTGGATGTTGATGGTGATGACAACTCAGATGGTGGTGGCTGGTAAATACTGTGTGGGACAGAGTCTCTCTCTGGACAACAAAGGAAACTTTTACAGACCATGATGACTTGGGTTGTCTCTCTCCTTTCTCGATCTACTGTCCCCCCAACCTTCACCATTTCATGGCAAACTGCTTTGTAGATAGGGTCTAAAGTCAGCAAATTTTATATACAGGGCAATTTTTACATCAGTGAGTACAGGCCCAAATTTGGCATAAAAGGGACACTGTCATGTCATTCATTTCTGTATCATATTATTTATAGTTAAAATGCAAACATATAATTTTGGATTTACCTTCTGTTACTTTGTGGTGCATCAAGTATGGGCTGGGACCAGGGGTGGTCTATTTTTCAATTTTAAAGAGGTAGTATAGCACAGTGGTTTAAGGCTTTGAGTTGCAAATCTGGAGATGGGTTTGAATCCCCCAGCCCCCACTTGCATACTGTGTGACCCTGAGCAAGTCACTTAACTTCCCGGTGCTCCCAGGTTGCACCTGCAAACAAGCCTTCAGCTACGTGTGTCTCACCTGGTTAAACAACTGGGAAAAAAACAAAACTAAAAAACAACAACAATGAGTTCTAACTGGTATCTGTTTATTATTTTTTTCAATTACAGATAAGTAAGCCATAAACCAAAATGATCCATATGTAACTTACTTTACTGAATGAAAAGTGATGGGAAAAAACTGTATTTTGTATTGTTATGTTTCTGTGGGCAGCATCCTGTTACAAGTCTCTTCCGGGAAACAGTCATCTGGAGTTTTACCTATGACATGGTTGAGCACATATCATTCTGTAAGCATAGGTCTCATACCACAATAGCTCATGTTTAACATTCTGTTGTACACAAACCATGGCATAATAGCAACAACTCTCAAATTACTGGTTCCATGAAGAGAACTGTACAGAATGTTGTCCATAAGAGGAAAGCAACTGAAAAGACAGTTTTTCAAATAAGTGTTGTTTATTAAGGAACAGTTAAGTATGGCTCATTTGGAGGCAAGACTTCATTTTTCTTGAGTAAGCATGGGATAGTTTTAGCATTTGAGGGGGAGGAGGGTAAAATGGGTGCTGGAGGGTGGGTAAAGTTTGGAGGTTGGTTTGGAGGCAAGAGGGCAAAAGATGGCATGGATGCTAAGGCATGGATGTTGGGGGCTGGTTTTAACATGGGTGCAGGAGGTAGAAACATGGCATAGTTGTTATTGCATGGGTGATGGTTGGGGCATGGGCTTTAACATGGGTGCAGGAGGGAGAAGGGTGATATGAATGGTAGTTCATGAGTAAGCGTGGGGGTAGTTTAAACATTTAGGTGAGGGAGGAGGACGGAATATGTGCTTGAGAGTGGGTGAGGGTTGGAGGTTGATTTTAACATGGGTGTAAGAGGGTGGCATGGGTGCTACTGCATGGATGAGGGTGGTGGAAGAAAAGTGGAATGGGTGCTGGGGGTGAAAGGGGGGAGTTGTTTTAGTCCTTTTATTTACAGATTCACGATCAGCAGGGGATGGTGAGGAAAAAGATGAAGGCAGACTGATGGTATGGGAGGGTTGAATCGATTGCCCACTGTGGAACCTACTATAGATATATATATATATATATATATATATATATTTTTTTTTTTTCTTATTAAGTACATTGCGAACTGCTGCCACCTAGCACAAGTGTCCTGTCACCTTTAAAAAAGAAGAAGGAATCAGAAATATAAGAAAATCTGCATCAACAGTTTTTACAGAATGTGACCAATCATAAAGTGTTTTTGCTTTACAAGTAGTGATAATTTGATGCATAATGGGATTGACAGACACTGTCCTTTAAACATCACATGCCAACTGCTGCAGCTGCATTAAATGTTCCTTAAGTTAGTATGTGGTGAGGAAAACACTTTTTTATTTATGTGACTGAAATACTGATTTTATTGACGTATCAGCTGGAAAGATGCATTATCTTAGAAAGTTGTATGTATTACTTCAATTTGCCAATAAGAATGTTGGTATATGTACCCATTATCTTAGAAAATCGCATGCATTTTTTGCCACCAACAATGACTTGCATATTTTTTTATTCAAATGTCTTGACTGACTGCATTATAACATAATATGTTTTGCAACAGTTCTACATGCTGTGGCTGCAGTACCTTGACTTGACTTTGTTATAAAAGCTTTCTTTTAAACATAGCAACTTTTGATTTATTGATTTAAAACAGAAAGCAGCAAATAGCTGAAATTAGGTAATATCAGTTATATTTGTCTTATAATTCATGACGATGAGTATATATAACTGAGTGCATAAATGGCTAATGTGCCACTTTTTTTCACTAAGGAACTATTGATGCAGCTGCAGCAGGAAAACATTTAACATATGGTGGGTGGGTGGGCCTGTTGGGTAAGTTGCTGGCTTTAGCAAACCGAAGAAACCATAGATAAACCTAGTTGTATTCCTATCAATGCCAGACTCGATAATTTCTCTCTGCCCTTGTATTGAACAGTTTTTCCTTCACATGTATTTTATTACTATCTTCATTACTGGCAGCACAATTAAAAAACAGGGTGCGAGTTCTAAAAAGTTCTAAAAAAGATTTGAACCATAGAACTTTTTCAAAAGTTCTAGACTAGAACTAGAACACAGAACTTCAGAAGGTTCTGACAACCCTAGTATGTGGAAGGGAAGGGGACGTGAGAAGTGGAAATAGGTGTAGAAGGGGAGATTTGGATAAGTTTAAGAACCAGGAAGGGTGTGAACAGGAGGGAGATGAAAACCATTGTGGGTAGGGTAGCAGAGGCTTTGTACAGGCTTACAGATTCAGATCACACCACTGAACGTTAGGATGTTGATTATTTACTTTATGTATGAATGACCCAGGGCTAGAAGTGTTAGGGGAGACTAGTAGGTAGAGGATTGCAACCTACATGTGTTGGTGCCCTCTAGTGGCTTTACAGTATAATTTGCAAACTGAAAAAAAATCAACAAATCACTGACAGGCCAGTGCAGGTTACGCAAATGCTGCTCTGCACTGAACTGCTCACAAAAGAGTGCAACTGAGTGAATTGGCAAGCAGAAAGATCAGGACTTCTCTACACAGCTGCGAAAAGGCACAAATATTATCATCCCATTTTGTAGAAAATAATTTTTCCCTGGTAGTCTAGTGCTCCCTGACCCCCTCCCGATTTTCCAATCTCTGTCGCAATAATAAAATCAATTATTCCATGGTACTGTAGTGCCTCCCCCTCCACATTCACTGATTGCTGGCCCATAGTAATAATCAAATTATTTCTGGCATTCTAGTGGTCTCTCCCCCCTCCACAGATCCCAAAATTCTGTGCCCATAGAAAATAAAACAAGGTCCTTGGTTGTACAGTGGTCTCTCCCCCAACCCCTGTTCACCAATCACCATCCCAGTGTCAAGAAACAGAATCTCTATAGTGGTTTAGTGGTCCAACCTCCCATCCTTGATCTACCCATATAGTGCTCTGTACAGTTTTTCATGGTGTCTAGTGGACCCCTCCACCCACCTAATCTGTGAGGGATTGTCCTACCACCCTGCCCCCCCAACCCGATCCACAGCTAGTGACCAGCACAGATCTTGTCTCACCTCCATGGCTGGCTACCAACTGAGCTCTCCATGAGCGTAAACTGTATACAGCACATGCTCATTGACTGACAGCAGCGAGAGCTGTCAGTCAATGAACACATACTCTATACAGTAAATGATCATTGAGAGATCAGTTGTTCAGCAGCCATTAAAGGTAAGAGGAGGTCTGTGCAGGTCACTGGCCATGGGCCGGGTTGAGGGGGAGCAGGGTGATGGTACAATCCCTCACAGGGTGGATGGGTTGGTGTCCACTAGACACCAGGGAAAACTGTACGGTGCCCTACACAGGAAGATTGGTGGTGCTTGGGGAGACCGCTAGATCACCAGATGGATTTTGTTTCTTCACATCGGGATGGTGATTAGTGAATGGGGGTGAAGGAGGTACCACTGGACTACCAGGGATCTTTTTTTCCATTTTCTATGGGCACGGCACTCAGGGATTGGGGGAAGGGGACAACTAGACTGCCAGGGGTAATTGGATTATTACTACAGGCCAGTGATCGGAGAACAGAGAAGAGGGGGCAGGACCACTAGACTACCAGGAAAAATAATTTTCTATATAATGAGATGCCAGCCAGAGAATGGGGGAGGGGTGAGACCACTAGACTACCAGGGATATTTTTTTTACAACGGAATGGCATTCAGGGATCGGGGGAGGGATCATAGAAACATAGAATTTGACAGCAGATAAGGACCGCTTGGCCCACCCAGTCTGCCCATTTCCCTACCTAATGGATAAGCTGCAGATCCTAGTTAACCAGCAGCCTACTTCTTTCTACCCCCACCCCCTAGAATTGCCTTATGGCACTCGATTACCAGGGAAAAAGACTTTCCATATAAATGGATGGTGTTCTGGGAATGGGGAGGATGTGGGAACCACTACCACCAGGGACCTTTGTACTTTTTTTTTAATCATAGGGAGGACAATTGCCGAGGGGAAGGGGCTGCAGTATCTCCCCCAGACACAAGGGCTTTGTGGACTTACCACCATGAACAGCTCCATGGTATTTTTTCCATACAAGGGACCTTCACAACAGGCCATTGTGTGGAGAAAATGCTTTGTGAATGGGACTGTGAGGATATGCAGATCCCCTTCAACTTACTTGCATTATGGCTCCCTCAAAACTTTCTCCATAGCAAACGCAGTTTGCGGGTGCAAACTGGGCATTTGTGAATACCACATTGAGCAAAACCCAGTTTGCACAGTGCAAATTGGGCTTGTGACAGAGCAAAGTTTTATGGATCTATTTCCCTGTGTCTTAATCTCCAAATTTGACCCCAAGAATAGTTATTGGTTCAAAAGTAACTCAAAGATTGCTGGACAGAAAAATGTTATGGGGGATTCCCCAACCAAATACTGTACCCTTGTAAAGTCATCCTGGCTGCTGATGTTTCTGAACAGTATCTGAATGTTCAGATATTGCTGGGTCTGATTTAATATAAACACTGTGGTCATCAGCACAAGCCATGACTTTAAAACTTCGGGAAGATGTATACAATGCTATAGGAATATATTCATTATAGCACAATATCATGCAGATCATGCAACAATGGGTCACTTTTAAAAACCTACAAAAGCTTTAGTCATAGAGTTAATCATTGAAAGACACTAGAGAGGTGACTGGACACCTTCTTATTCAGAATGATTCCATGAACTTTTCAATGCTTACAATGCAGAGTGAGCAGTTGCCCTCTTCAACTATGGATGGAAAAAGTTCCATTCCTGTTTGACCCCTCTATATTCCTTTTTGAGGAAAGCACATATCATTGCTACTCCCCCTAAGCACAGATGTAGAATCATAGGTTTTACCCTAACAGTTTTTGTCTTGCAGTTTCTTCTTTTTCTGTTGGCTCTGGGTTTGGTTGGAAAGTTCTCATCTGTAAATATCTGGGCCATAGTTTTTTTCTACACCTATTAATTCTTATTATACAAGGACTGATTTGTCTGATATATGCAATGAAAATGACTATGACAATGTATGTGGATGATACAGTGCTATATTGCAAAGGGAAAACAGGAGTGGACCTAGAAGAAAAAAAACAAGCAATATACAGGGCCATATAAGATTGGTTTGCAAAAAATAAGATTATGCTACTGTAAATTAATAGAAAACTAAGATCATGGTCTTTGGAAAAAGACAAAGACTAAAAGAAAACACAATAAAAATAGTTGAAAAAATTATGTAAGTTTGGAAGGGGTGCTAACCCTTAATTATTTGAGGCGCTATGATGCCGGTTCAACAACACTTTTGTCAACTGGCATCTCAGTGACAGGAATTATGTCAACCACAGGTTACAGTCAACATAATTCCTGTTTTTCTCCTGGTCCACTGTTTTCATTGAGAGGCTTTGCCCCACGACCCCGCCCCCCGTCTTTAGGATTATCAACTACAGTCAGAGTTGATTCAGGGAGGGGGTGCAAGACTACGATATATTGTGCCCTGTATCAGGCACATCAACACAGTGACCTGTCGCAAACTGTTGATTTTGTCAATGGATTGGCAGGTTGCTGTGTTGGTGTCACTGTCAGGGGGGCATACCATTATTTAGGAGTGCTACTAGATGGCACATTAGCATTAAACGGACACATTAGTAAAGTGACTAAAAAGAAAACAGTGAAACTGGTCACTTGCACAGAAATACAAAAGTGCTTATCTGTACAAGCTAAAAAACAATAGTACATCAAGTGTTACTGCCAGCATTAGAATATAACTTAATATTATTATTAAATACACCAGAAGTACTGTTACAAAGATAGATAGTCATGTTTAATAATAGTATAAGATTTGCAACCAGCTGTGGAAACCAGGAGCATCATTGTAAATTGTATCAACATTTTGATATTATGCCACCTAGCCAAAGAATAGAATATGTAACACTGATGTTTCTGCATAAAACTTTGAGATTTGAAACACCAGTTGTCCTGTATGACAAATTCAAATGAAACAATAAAATAAGGTTATGAGGAGCAACATCAACAAAACATTTCCAAGAAAACAAGACCAATACAAAAATTGCAGAATGCTCAATGACCAGTTATGATCCTAAATTACTAGATGATTTAATAAAAATGGGAATACAGGTGGAGACAAAGAAAATACATTTAAAACCAGTGTAAGAAATTATCTGGAGGATTAGTCTGTTTTTTGCTGTTATGGTATTACTTAAGGATAATAGATTCACATTGTAGATCCAATGAGGCAAAATGTTTCTGGCACACACAACCTCAAAAGAGGGACGCACAGATACTTCTCAGATGAATACTTCATTATATAGATTATTATACCCACAACAACTTTGTCTGGCCTGACATGTTTCAGATTACCATAAATCCTTTTTCAAAGGCTGTAGATCTTTATGTAAATCAAATTTGTGTATGGCAAATGTACATTAGTTTTGGGACTATTTCAATATTGTGTGTCTTATCATATTTTAATCAAATGTATGGATGAGAAAGTTTATATCTTTTTGTGTTTCCTCTTCCCCAGGTGTGGTTTAAAGTGGGTTCTTGACCCAGTCCACTTGCCTGGTATATCAAATAAATAAAAATAAAATAAACACCAAACATAAAAGTCCAACACTTTATTATGACATAATAAAAATCAGGTAATTTACAACAGACAACCAGGCTCCTAGATTGCTAATCTGGAGGGTGACCATAGGTCTGATCCTCTGCAGCCCCCGACACTTTTCTTCTTCTGGAATAGCTAGCTAGCTCAGCTCACTGATCAGGGTTCTACTGGATATTTTATACAGTCTTGTACACAATTACATAATTGCTGAGGTTGTATTTTCCATTATCTCACCATAACTGAGTGGCATGATTCAGCAAGTTAAAAGGCATTATGTGTTATTGTTACTTCTTATTTTTTTATTGTTAAAGTGAAGCTGTGCTCTTCCATAGTGAAGGGTCTGTGGCTTGTGATACCAGAAAAAGGAGAACTGCAGTCCTGTTGCTCTGGCGTACTACCCATGAGTCCAAATTAAAAGAATCAGTTTGTGGGGCCTGGTAAAAAACAATTATAGCACATCTATTCCCATCCCAATCAGTCAAACTTCAAACAGAGGAGTCTGCAATTCCCCCACCCCCACCCATGGGGGTCAGGGCCAATGTGTATCAATTGAGTCAATTCTGATTCAAATTCAGGTGTGCAGTAGGGGGCACTCCTACATAACAAGAGAATGAAAACATGGAGGATAAGAAAGAAGCACACAATGAGAAGAAACACCCAAATCCATCTCCATATACAGTACTTACCAGATGAGGCAAAAGATTGTTAAACCAGGACTGTACTTTAGAAATATCATCCCATAACTTTTCAGGTTTGAACAGCAGAGTGTGATTCTTTTGTTGCTCTGCCAAAGATTGGTTATCATCACTGTGCTGCATATCAGATGTAACAGATGTCAGGGTAACAGTTTCTTTCAAGGCAACAAAATCCATCAATCCATAAGACATAGAAATAAAGTGAATAAATTCAATGGCAGGGTGCACAGTGTAGGCACTAGGGACAATGGGTTAAAAGTCATAGTCACATTCATGTGTATGTGTATGTCGATAGGGAGAAGGGCAGGGGTAAATGGAGAAAGTGACAAAGGCAAGAAGGACAGGGATGGGGCAAAAGGGGGTAAGGTCATCAGGAAATGGAGGGTAATGAGTACCAATGCCCGTAGTCTGGGCAACAAGCTCCCTGAGCTGGTGGCCTTAATGGAAGAGGATGCCTGGATATCATAGCAGTCACAGAAACATGGTGCACAGGAGAACCATGACTGGGATGTTAACATACCAGGGTACATAACCTACAGGAGAGACAGGCAGGGGAGAAGAGGGGGAGGAGTAGCTCTCTATGTAAAGGAAGGGATAAAAGCAACTGAACAAAAGAGTAAACAGGGAGGAGAGGAGGCACTGTGGGTCACCTTGGAGACTGGAAAGGGCACCACAATCCGCACAGGGGTTGTGTACAGACCCCCATGTCAGGGAGAAAGAATGGACAAGGATATGATGGAAGGCATTCTTAGAATGGCAGAGAAAGGGGAGATACTGTTGATGGGAGACCTGAATATGCCAGATGTTAACTGGAGCACATTTGCTGCAGCAACATCCAAACAGGGCCATTCTTGATGCCCTACAGGTGGCAGGCATTAGACAGCTAGTTTGGAACCCATTCTTGAGGGAGCAATCTTAGACCTCATGTCTCTCAAGCGGGGCAGTGAGAGGATCTCAGATCTAGAAGTGGGTTGCCATCTGGGGACAAGTGACCATCAAACAGTGTGGTTCACGTTAAACTCAGCTACAGAGTCAAGCCATACAAAAGTGAGGGTACTGGACTTAGAAGGGCTGACTTTGGCAAGATGAGAGAGTGCCTCAGAAAAAGCACTAGCAAACAGGCTAGAAGGAGTGTGGGAAACAATGGGAATTATCAAAACTGCCATCACAGAGGCAACAAGCCTTTGTGTGAAGCAAATAAACAAATCAAAACGAAAGAAAAAAGCCACTATGGTTCTCAAGAGAGGTGGCTGTGAAAGTCAGGAAGAAAAAGATAGCATTCCAGAAGTATAAAGAAACACAGAAGGAGCAGGACAGAGAGCTGTACCAGTTAAGGCAGAAAGAAGCAGGGAGGGAAGTCAGAACAGCAAAGGCCCCAACTTGAGGAAAAAATAGCCAACTCAGTTAAGAAGGGGGATAAAACCTTTTATAGGTACATCAGCGAACATAGAAAGACAAAGGGAGGGATAGTGAGGCTGAATAGAATAAACGGTGGGTGGGCAGGGGACAGTGAAAAAGCAGGAATACTGAATGAATATTTCTGCTCAGTATTCACAAAAGGAGGGGAAGTGCCTAATCCAATTAACAGAAGCACTCTTGATAGGGGGTCGATCCCAGTCCTTTCACAGAAGAAAGGGTTCTGCAAGAACTCCTAAAACTGAAGGTGGACAAAGCAATGGGTCCTGATGGAATTCACCCCAGAATTCTAAAAGAATTAAGGAAGGAACTAGTGAAACCACTGGCTACTCTTTTAATAAATCATGGGAGGATGGTGTGGTACCCGAGACTGGAGGAAGGCGGATGTGATTCCCTTCACAAAGTGGGACCAAGACAGAGGCAGAAACTACAGACCTGTCAGTCTGACCTCTGTGGTAGGGAAAGTGATGGAGCCACTTCTGAAGGAAAGAATAGTTGAGTACCTAGAGGTCAGTGGAGCACAGGATCCAAGGCAGCATGGGTTCACAGCGGAAGGTCATGTCAGGCGAATCTAATAGATTTCTTTGACTGGGTCACCAAAGTAGTAGACCAGGAAGGGCTGTGGACATGGCCTACCTGAACTTTAGCAAGGCATTTGACACAGTCCCACACAAAAGATTATTAGTCAAATTAACCAGCCTGGGAGTGGGTCCCAGGGTGGTAGCCTGAGTAAAACATTGGCTGGACAACAGGACACAGAAAGTAATTGTAAATGGAGTCCACTCTGAAGAAAGGGTGGTTACAAGTGGGGTACCACAGGGTTCAGTATTGGGTCCAGTCCTTTTTAATGTCTTCATCAGTGGCATTGCAGAGGGACTGGAAGGAAAAGTATGCCTTTTTGCAGATGACACAAAGATCTGCAACAGGGTTGATAAACGAGGCGTGAAAAGGATGAAAAGGGACTTGGCAAGGTTGGAGGAATGGTCTGACATATGGCAGCTAGGATTCAATGCAAAAAAGTGCAAAATAATGCACCTGGGAAACAAGAACCCGGGTAAGAATACACAATGGGTGGGAGGTAGTAACAACAACAAAACAGGAAAGGGACCTGGGGTAATCATATCAGATGACCTTAAGGTTGCAAGCAATGTGAGAAGGCAGTAGGGAGGGCGGGGGTATACTGGGATGTATAGGGAGGCATCAGCAGCAGAAAACAGGAAGTTGTTATCCCTCTGTACAGACAGTTGGTGAGACCCCATCTGGGATACTGTGTCCAGTTCTGGAGACCCCATCTCCGCAAGGACATAGACAGGATAGAGGCAGTCCAGAGGAGGGCAACTAAAATGGTGCAGGCTCTTCAAGAGAAGCCGTATGAGGAAAGACTAAAGGAGCTTAATATGTATACCCTTGAGGAAAGAAGGGAGAGGGGGGACATGATAGAAACTTTCAAGTACCTCAAGGGAATCAACAAAGTCCAAGAGGGTAGCATCTTTCAGAAAAGAGACTTGCAAGAACAAGGGGACACAATTTAAAGATAGAAGGAGGCAGTTCAGGGGCAATGTGAGGAAGTATTATTTTACAGAGAGGTGAGTGGATGCATGGAACAGCCTTCCTGAGGAAGTTGTGGAGTCTAAAACCGTGGGAGAATTCAAGAATGCATGGGACAGACATAAGGCAATTCTTGTGGGGGGCAGGAAGATATAGGCTGTTGGTTAAATAGGATCTGCGGCCTATCCTGCAGGTCGGGAAATGGGCAGACTAGATGGGCCTAGCGGTCCTTATCTGCCGTCAAAGTCTATGTTTCTATGTTTCTATTATGTGTTGAAAATGTGACCAGTGTGGGCCATGTTGAGCAAATTGGTTACAATGCAATCAGGATTCAAAATCACATAAGTATCATTGACCAGTCTATGTACTGTATTATTTGGAAGGCCAGAGACCTTATTATCATTCAGTGGACATGCCTTAGACATTTCTCAAGAAGTGTAGGCCTTCCATTCACGAGTGTGCAGCAGCCTTTCCTGTCATGGCTCACAAGATTCATGTGTGTATCCTAATGTGATATTCTTAAAACTCCTTTCTGATTTGTTAAGTGGTTCATGAATTCTGCTAATGGCTTTGATTAAGTGGTCAATAGTTGCCCACTATTGGGCAAGTTGCTAAATGCAGGAGAATGCCAGTAAGGTCCAGAAACTGCTTAACTTTGCATGAAAATGTATAACAGCCCCTATCCACTTTTTCATAAAAATATGTTTGACTGTCTTGACTTTGTAATTCAGCCACTTTGCAACTAGTCATCGCAATATTCCTAAGGCTCTCATCCTACTATATATTCATACATTCTTTTGCCAGGAAAACTGTAGAGGAAATATTTAGGGTCACATAAAACAGTGAATGCCTCTCCCTACAAGCAGAAGCAATAAAGGGAGCTTCATTCTCATAACCCTCGATTGTTATATCCCCATAGCTGTTACAGTCCAAAACTGTGCTGTACAACTCCTGTGGGGACTGATGGAAGTAACTAGCTACAATTTCATCTTGCCCACCACTGTTTGCCATCTTTTACTCATAATATACAAGCACCTCATGTGAAACTATCTGACCTGCAACCCTCTGTATCTGCTCTTCCTGATTATAGTAAGTTATTCTGCTTCAAGGCAGATGAAAGGTATTAAATGATAACCTATCCAATTTTATAATCTCACGAGCCATGCCATTTTCAAATGTTCAATATAAAGTTTTTGTGGGACCATGGAAACCATACAACTCATCAGGGTAATTCAAAATAGCTTTTGTTGAAAAATTGCAGTCAGATTTACAATCATGGTGGATTCTAGGGGTTACACAGGATGCAAACCTTCATCTCACCATATATCCCCAGTCTATCTTTACTATTTTCCCTGAGGGTGAGCACTGCACATAGCCTTAAGGTTTCAAAGAACTTCTGTAGTTTTTTTTCCCTTTTCTAAAAATCTGTTTACCCAAAGGAGAAGTCAAAATTAGGAATGTTTGTTCTATAAATGGTATCAAGACTCTTTAGGTCTTTACTGACTGAGTCCAATAAGGACCATCCCCCTTTGTTTGACTTTGTCATTCTAGTTATATAGCTTATGCCCTCAACCGTCTGCTTATAAAGCCCCATTGGGATCAGAGGAATCTTTACTGGTATGATAAGGGTTTGATTACTGAGAAATATCAGGCACATCATTTGATCATACTCAGTACCTTTGCCCACCAGTATGGGTGTTTCCCATTCAGTATAAGATACCTCTAAATGTTTATGTTGCATTATCAAACCCAAATTCAGGGTAATGGTGGTGGCATTGTAGGAATCATGGAAATCACTTATATTGTAGGTAACATTGGTGGTGTGACCCCTGGGGTAACATCCAATCTTTCAGAGTAAAATGAATATAGCCATACCTTCAGTCCACAGGCTGCAATTGCTGCTGCCCATAGAACAATTGCAAAAATAGACATACTAACATTTCTTCATGTTCAATGCAATAAAGAGTTCAAAACAAAAAAAATAGAGTTCAAAGCAAACAGTCCAAATCAAACAAGCTTTTCAGTCTTTTAAAAGTCCCTTGCAACAGTATTCTCAGCTTGTAGTCTCTGAGATAGATAAATGAACATAAAGTCTAATATCCATCACTTCCAGCAGTTAAAACAAAATCTGCATGTTCCTGAAGATTCTTTGGGATCATAAAGGTGCCCTGTTCCTTTACTGATCTGGTTACTCTCTCTGCAGTTCATTAGCTGGTTAAGTTCTCTTTTCAGTCCTTGAAAAAGAGGGAAGATACTGATAGAAAACATATATGTTAGTACATGTTGTAATCATCCGTTCCCTTTAAATGGTTTTGCCAGATTTACATGGAGCCACTTTTCCACTGCATTCTTTTTTGTCTGTAATGCAAATCTTTATGATAGATGGGGCCAATTCATCTGTCACTGCAAATGGCCCACTCCAGAATTTATTTAGGGCATGGTCAGGGGTTCGATAGCTATCTACCATCTGATACTCCAAAGGATTGACTTTGGTATCAAAATGCAGTATTTGTATCATCTGTGCCCATCCCATATTTGAGGACAGAAAAATGTTAATGGTCTTCAGGTTCTCTTTCAAAACAAACATCTATTTGTCGAGCTCCAATCTCTCACAGGTAGTTGTTCCCAACCCCTCATACCAAAGATAATTGGGTGCCCTCATCTGTCTCCCCATCATTACCTCAAATGGGGTGAGTCCAGCTGAGGTGTTTGGAGATGTGCTTATTACCATAATCAATAGGGGCAGCTTGAGATTCCAATCTTTCCCATTAATTGCTATTTACTTTCTTATCATTGTTTTTATATTATAGATTGAGGGAGCGCTCCCTTCCCCTGCATGTGAGACACTCATTCTTAGAAGAGTGTTTCACACACAGATACCCTGGAAATGGGAACATTCTGGGACATTGTTTTTTTTTTTCTAAAATAACACCAGGCACTCCATCTGTCTATAATATATTAATATGTCCCCCATCACCACTCATTGTGGGATGAGTGGTTTTAACTTGCGTTCTGTTCCAGCCAGAACATCTTAGCTTCATTTTCACTGTTCTTGCAGGAGCAGAATGCATGTGAAACCACTCTTATCCCACAACAAGTGGCTCTGGGGGATGTGGTAATATATAGTTCTGTTTGCCCTCTCCACCTGGCCAGATGATAGAGTATGGTATGGGATATGATATTTCTGTTTAATCCCCCAAAGTGCTAAACAATTCTGCATGAACAGACCTGTAAAATGAGTCCCTTGATCTGACTCAGTGGTGCCTAGGAGCCCTCAGACACAGAATACTTTCTATATCAACTGTTTCACTCAGAATCAGTGTCAGTTTTACTTGGAATGGCTTTAACCCACTATGGGTACAAATCTGTAATGATCAGGATATATTTGTTACCTCTCGCTGTGGATGGCAGTGGTCCTATAAAACCAATTTGCTTAATCTGT
This sequence comes from Neoceratodus forsteri, assembly GCA_016271365.2. Lineage (NCBI taxonomy): Eukaryota > Metazoa > Chordata > Ceratodontiformes > Ceratodontidae > Neoceratodus > Neoceratodus forsteri. The sequence continues at coordinate 780,742,574 of CM057458.1, read as the reverse complement.
AGCCTCAGCAAAGCCTTTTGTGTATGCTGAGCAGGATTGGTCTGTGCACATACTACACAATTGTAACAATGGTTTCTTATGTTGGCTAGCATTTTTGGCCACCAGGCTAGTTTCCTGACTAATTGCAGGGTTTTGGATATCCCTTGGTGCCCTCCTTGATTGTGGTACAGTTTTAGCTACTGATGTGATGTATTCTTGGGCCACAAACACAATGTCATCTGTCATAGGGATTTTACACATCAACAGCCCTGAGGTTTTGTCCACATACTGTACATGTTTCAATGATCCTGTTCATTGTTTCCAATCTGAGTTTTAAGCTGCTTCAGCTGAGGATCCCTATCATGCATCTGTTTTAAATCTAAGATTTCTAAATCATGCTTGATAGTGCTCAACATGGCAGCCACCTTAGCAGATAGGAGTTTCCAAAGATCCCCTCTACTCCTCCCCGCATCCTGTCCAGCAAGAGAGACAAATTTTAAATTCTCCCCTGCAAATGGGGCATGCATAGAATGTGCTTTGACTTTGAGAACATAAATAGGTGAAACCTCATGGAGCAGCAGTGTAGAGAGAAAGGACCAGTGGGATAAATATTTTATAGATTTGCAGACAGATGACTGGAAGTTATTTTGCTGCTAGATGGGTAGAAACTCTGTCAATTCCAGCCAGAGCCAGGAGAAATCAGAGCCAATAATCATGGGGGGCAGGAGGGAAAGGGTGGGTAGTAAATGCAGGGCATAACAGATGGCCGTGAGCTCTGCTGCCTGCACTGAATATGGGGTACAGTGTCTGGTAATGGAGAGGTCAAGGGTCAGAATATACACCCAAAAGCCCAATCCCCCCAAGAAGGCCCGCAAGCATAAAATGGTGAGGAAGCTCTGGACCGGGTGTGAGTAACACCTTTACTTTGTTGTTGTGCACTACTGTTATATTGAGTTAAAAGACATTTAAGACAACTGCATTTTGTTGGTGGTTGGTGCCAGTCTTTTCTGCTGTACCAAAGCCAGTGTGGGGTGCACCATCCACATGAAAGGAAGGGCCATCTGTAAAAATGCAAGAAGAACTGTTAGAGAACTCTCACGAAGGACATTTTTTGAAACTAGAAAACACCAACTGGGTTACAATGGATGGGAATGGAGAGACAGCACAATTGTATGACTCTCCAAAAAGGAGAGGGCATTAACCTGGGAGGCTGCAGTGGCTGAGAATTCAGTGTCCCAGTCCTGCAATAACAGTGCCCGCTGAATAAGTCTGGAACTGAAGACAGTACCCTCCTTCAACCTGGGTGAGAGAAGAAATTAGTTGAATTTTGTTGGTGGGGTGCAAAATAATTGTGCTTAATCCCCATAATGTATTACTTAACAGCCCAAATTGTGCCTTACAAATACGTTTCATAGAGGCTGTACTTTTGCTCCACTGGGGTTAGGAGTTGGGAGGCATAAGCCACTGGTCAGAGTTGGGAATGAACTGGCTGAGTTAGGAATGCTGCTAGGGATGTAGGAGAAACAGCCACTTCCAAATGGAAGGGTTTAGCTGAGTTCAGGTTAGCTAAGCAGGGTGCTGTAGCCAGAGCCTGTTTGAGTACCTCCTCTGCTTGAGTCTGGGCAGAGGTCCAAACCAAAGGCATTTTTTTTTAGGAGTTCATATAATGGTTTTGCCTCAGCAGCAAAATCAGGCTTAAAGGCTTACGAAAAATTACACATTCCTAAGAAGGACTGGATGGAAGTGTAGGTCAGGTTGTAATGGCATGTCCAGGACTGTTTGGACATTCTTCCTGTCAGGGCTTTTCTCATCTGGGGAAATTGTGTGCCCCAAAAAGTTAGCCTTCTTAGTACAGAACCGTGCCTTCTTTGGGTTAATTTTCAGCCCTGCCAGAACAAGTGTGGATAATAGATCTTGCAAGAGCTGTAAGTAGGTAGCCTGATCTTCAGTGCTGAGGAGTATATTGTCCACATACTGCAAAAGGCAATCAGGGTGAGATAACCCCCTGAGAGTGGTGGCTAGCATATTGTGGAACAGTGTGGGAGAATTATGGAACACTTGTGGGAGTACTGTCCAAGTGTATTGGGTGTTTATCATGGTGAAAGCAAATTTATACTGACAAGATTCTGTACGGGGAATGGACAATGACCTATTAGCTATGTCTATTGCTGAGAACCCCTGGACCAAGGTGGCAATTGGGACAAAATATATGGCATAGAAGCCACTGTGGGGGTCATGGAAGGGGTGACAGCATTGAGGTTGCAGTAATCTACTGTTAACAGCCAGAAGCCATCAGGATTATGAACTGGACAGATGGGACAATTATTTATGGAGCAGCACAGACATAAAATGCCTTTCTCTAACAGGAAGTCAGCTATTCTTTTCACCTCCCATCAGGCTTCCACAGCAAATGGATACTATTTTTTACGAGAAACATCCGACCCATCCAGTTGGACATAATGGGTGATTCAGCCACAGTCATTTTTATGTTTTGCAAATACTGAGAGGTGGTCCTCTAGAATGGGCAACAGCACATCAGACAATGGATGGTTGTCAAAAAATCCCAGTACAGTCCAAGTGGTAGTGGCAGCAACTGGTGGTCGCCCAACTGGTATCAGTGTTAGATTGTGGTCATACTTTGCAACCCACCAGGACAAATTTGAAAGATCCACTATAGCCTTTGAACATTTAAGGACATCCATAATCAGCAGACCTGGGGTGGTGGGAAGGCCAATCAAATGTTTACATAATGCTGTAAGGTCACCAATGGTAACTTGAATTTCTGATATGGTTTTGCGTACTTGCAGAAGGATGCTATCAAACGTTTGCACTGAACCTGCTGGTATGCTGTTGCTAACTTGAAAATTCTCATGTAGCAATGACACAGCTGAGTCAGTGTCTGCTAAAGAAGTGCAAGGGTGTCCTTCAACTGGTGCTTCCATATAGGGTTGGCTATGATCATCCAGCTGAAGGGAGCAGAGATGGTGACACCATGAGGCCCATTTCTGTCAATAGTTCTCCCTGCCTTCTTGGGGTGGGAGCCCCAAAGGGGTTGGTGAACACAGCGCAAGCATGTCTTGCAGCTTATTTTGTACATCTTGGGTTGCATGAGCTAAACCATTTGGATCATTCATCTGTTGTGGTGGTGAGGCAGGTGTCTGGTTTTGCCAGACTATTTGACCCTGCCAGTCTTGGCCACAGCCAGCTCATGAAGTGCCTCCTTAGCCTCTGGGGTTCCCTCCCCTTCCACTACCCCATTGGGGTGGTGGTAGAGGACCATCAACTTGCCTTGGGGGTGAGGCTGGCATATATCATGGCCTCTGCTCCTCTGTTGGTGGGAGCTGTGGTGCCAAATGTTTTGCCAGAGCTGCTGGGATGGCTGCTGTCACCTTTGGCTTGTCCTTGCCTGTGTTCTCCTTGGTCTTAGAAAATGGGTTAGAAAAGCCCTGCTCTCTGATTGACTGAGATCAGCTTTACCTGGTTGGGTATCAGGCAACATAGATCACAGAATAACTAGTCCCTGTGCCAGTCTGCCCTTTTACAGAAATCCCTGTGCCTCTATAATGTTATGAAACTTACCAGCAGCCATTTTTTTTCTGCTCACATAGCAAATGAACAAGAACAAGCCCCCAAACAAAACCTCAACCCAAAGCCCTGACTCCCCCTTCTCCCAAAAAGAAGTTACACATTAAAGCCATGGAATATAATGTCTTCATTGTATAAATCAAGGGCAAAAAATGAAAGTCTTTCAATCCATTGCTAACTAAATTTTCACTGCACACAGATGCCTTCCCATTCCTTTATAAAGAACTGCACACTGTACCTTCTGATGCAACCTGTCAACATGCAACACTCAGCAAAAAATGTCACAGTATAAACACTGAATGAATGAATAAATAAATAAATAAATGAAAGCAGCAGGAAGACAAACCATTTTGAAAATTTAAAGCTGTGTGTATGTGAGTGTGTGGTGGGTGGAGATAACCATGACAACCATCTTTAAGCCCATAACTACACATGGTCCAATGTTTGTCCTTAACTTAAGAAAAACACAGCAGTGTAATAAAAGTGGAGGAACAACTTTATTACAAAATAAATAGAACACCCAAATGTTTTAACTTTTCAGCATAAAAATTATTTTTTTCGAAGCTGTATAATACAGTTGCCCATTTTTGAAGCGCAATAATAACCTCCAAGTTGGGTGGTATTGGGCTATGATGAACCTTCCAGGGGCTATAAGACCCTCTGCCTGCAGTGTCAGGCCTCATTACACCTCTGGGCAGTCTGGTATACCTCAATACCGCACACCCTGTCAGGTATTATTGCTTACTTATTTTCTCCCTTTTCCTACTCTGAGTTTTTCTTCCTGCTTGCTTTTATATTTTGGTAAGCTCCAGTAGCCTGTTTTAAAATTTTACTCATAAGTTTGGTGAAGTCTACAAGCATATCTATTTGCTTGTAATTCCTGAATGAATATTAGCTAAAAGTAATCCCTTAAAGTCTGGTTCCTCAGAATCAAAAGTAGCCTTTCCCATAGAGAAGGCTGCTATCCTCTCATAAAAACAGAGAGGATGTTCATCCTTCTCCTGTACAGTGTTTACTGCCAGTTGCATGCCATTTGCAGGTGGGCAACAGGGGTCTGATAAATGTTTCAGTAGACCTTAGAAACATAGAAACATAGAAGTTGACGGCAGATAAGGACCGCAAGGCCCATCCAGTCTGCCCATTTCTTTTTCTACCTTATAAATGTGCCATCGGCCTTTGCTCTGTCAGTGACCTATCTATTCGTAGTCATTTGTATTGCTCCCTTATGCCTATCCCATGCCTGTTTGAAGCCCTGCACTGTATTCATAGCCACCACTTCTTGTGGTAAGCCATTCCATGCATCTACCACCCTTTCTGTGAAAAGAATTTCACATTCCCCTTAATGGCCTCCTCTAATCTCATGCTGTGTCCTCTTGTCCTGCTATTTTTCTTATATTTAAACATGTTAGACTCTTTCACCTTGTTTATGCCTTAAGGTGTTTAAATGTCTCGATCATATCACCTCTCTCCCTCCTTTGCTCAAGGGTATACATATTGAGCTCCGTTAATCTGTCCTCATATGTCTTCTGATGCAGTCCCTGCACCATTTTGGTTGCCCTTCTCTGGACTGCCTCAATTTGGTTAATGTCCTTGTGAAGGTGTGGCCTCCAATACTGCACGCAGTACTCCAGATGGGACCTAACCAATGTCTTGTACAGAGGGATTATTACCTCCCTCTTACGACTTGTGATACCCCTACTAATACACCCTAACACCCCCTAGCCTTACCTACTGCTTTAGAGGTCTGCTTGGATGATTTTAGGTCATCAGTGATGATGATGCCCAAGTCTCTTTCTTCCTTTGTGACTAGCAACTCCCTCCCAGCCTATAAGTGGCTGAGGTTTCTCTTCCCTAGTGCATGATTTTGCACTTCTTTGCATTAAATCCCAGTTGCCACTCTTCGACCATTCTGCTAGTTTATCCAGATCTCTTCTCATTCTGCCCACCCCATCTGGATCATCTACTCTGTTGCAGATCTTGGTGTCATCTGCAAACAGACAAGCCTTACCCTCTAGTCCATCTGCGAGGTCACTAATGAAGATGTTAATAGGACTGGCCCCAGGACTGATCCCTGAGGTACCACTCTGTGACTTGCATCTCTTCTGACTGATACCATTTACCACCACCTCTGTTTTCTGCCAGTCAACCAGTTTGCCACCCAGTTGACCAACTTCTGACCCACCCGAGCCTACCTAGCTTATTTATCAATCTTCTATGTGGAACAGTGTCAAAAGCTTTGCTGAAGTCAAGGTAGGCAACATCAACTGCTCCCCTTGGTCCACCACTCTGGTTACCCAGTCAAAGAAATCTATGAGATTAGTTTGACAGGACCTTCCTTTGTAAACCCATGCTGTCTTGGATCCTGTGCCCCTATGGATCCAGGTGTTGCACTATCCTTTCCTTAAGGAGTGCCTCCATAATCTTGCCCACTACTGAGGTAAAGACTGACTGGTCTGTGAGTTCCCGCCTCCTCCCTGCTACCACTCTTGTGGGTGGGATCACATGAGCCCTTCTCCAGTCTTCTGGGACCTCTCCTGTGCTCAGAGACTCACTAAACAATTCTGCTAATGGCTCTGCTAGTTCCTCCTTTAGCTCCTTAAGTACCCTGGGATGTATGCCATCAGGTCCTTGCCTTATCCACCTGAGCTTAGCTCTTGTAGGACCCTTTCTTTTGTGAAGGGGTAGTGCTCACCTCCCTCCCCTGTGTCCATGATGCTGAGCTGTGGGCCTTGCCTACCTTCTCTTCAGTAAATACTGAGCAAAAGTATCTATTAGGATAGATGCCTTTACAGGGTCCTCCTCCTCCATGCTCCCTTTCTCCATTAAGCTTAGCAATACCCCTCTGAACTTTCTCCTTTCACTAATGTATCTATAGAAAGTCTTGTCACCTTCTTTTACTGTTACGTACTAGTGTTTCCTCAGTTTGGGACTTTGCCTGCCTTACTGCCTTACCTGCTTCCCTTAGGGCAGTTTGGTATGCCTCCCTATCTTCATCCGCTGTGTTCCTTATATTTTTTCTGAAGGCCAGCCTTTTGGCTCTGACCTTTTCTGCTACTGTATTTGAGAACCAAAGTGGTTTCCTTCTTCTTTACACTTCCTTTTCTGTCTAACACAATGGGATGTTGCTTCAAGTATTGTATCCTTAATGCTTGCCCACTTTGCCTGTACCTCCTCACCTGTGTTTTTTTTGCCAGGGCTAGCTTAACTCTGTTGGCCATCTTATCAAAGTCAGCTCCTCTGAAGTCCCATATTTTTTGCCTTGGAATGGGATGATTTAGATGTAGTAGCCAAATTGAACCATACCATGTGATGGTCACTGGCCCCCAGGTGACCTTCTACCTGGAGATCTGTGATCCTTCTTTGTTAGTCAGTACTAGATCTAGGATAGCCCTGTCTCTTGTGGGTTGCTGTACCAGTTGTTTGAGGCCCTCCCGCAGAATCCACTATGTGTCTTAGTTCTGCCGATGTTCCTGCTGGTATTGACCAATCTGTATCTGGCATGTTGAAGTCTCCCATTATCAGAACCTCCCCTTTAGCTGTCATGTTTTGTATATCTTCTAACAGTAATGTGTCTATGTCCTCCCTCTGGTCTGGGGGCCTGTAGACAACCCCAGTTCTTATGGCTGTCCCATTTCCTGTTTCCAGGGTGACCCACAGTTCTTCTGGCTCCTTATGTGTATTCTGAATTTCTGTAGCTTTGATATTTTCATTAACATACAGGGCCACTCCTCCCCCCCTTTTTGCACCTCGGTCTCTTCTGAACAATACATAGCCAGGTACTGAAGTCTCCCAAGTGTGGTTACTGGTAAACCACGTCTCACTAATTGCTACTATGTCCAGTTTAGCCTCTGACATTATTGCCTGCAGGTCTGGGATCTTATTTCCCAGGCTGTGAGCATTTGTGTACATGATTTTCCATTGCTTCAAAAGATGTAGTCCCAATGCGGACTGCCAGAGGCAGTATCCCCCATTTTTGGCTGGTGTTGTCATCTGAAGGCAACACATCTGGTCTTGGGGTGGTCAGTGTACCCATGCAGGTTAAAATGACACTTTATTTTAATTTCTCATAACAGATTGGTGTTTTCTACCTCAAAATTCCCCTTTACGTGTGCCACATGTATGAGTTGTTTTAACAGAACCAGTGGTCAAGGTGCAGTAGGGTCAGGTATGACACCCAGCTTCTGTGGTGTATGGTTAGGGGGTAAAGATGATAAATGGGGTATAGGGAGCAGTGCCAATTGGTGGGGTGGAATGAGATGGCATAGAGGTTGCCCTGGTAGTTTTGTTGGGTGATCCCCACCTCTGTTTTATGGCTCATACTGATCCATATTTCCTGCATCCCTACTGTTATTGGAAGCATACTCCCCATTGACACCAATGTCCATGAGATACAGCTCCTCTGCTTCTACAGTAGCTGCTTTTTCAAGTCATCTGTAGCCTTATTCAACTGAGCCATCTCAGTATGTTGCTGGACCAGCTTCATAGTCAGGTCTTGGTTTTCTTTCTGGGCTTTATTAGCAAAGTCTGTGGCCTCTAACATGAGGTCTCGTGCTTGACTATACTGGCCCTGGACTGACTGAAGTTGTTCTATTAGTGTGTCTACCTCTTTCTTTAAATCAAGATTGTCTCATTTCAACAACTTAAACTGGATCATATGCTACACAGGCAGTATATAGTCCTGTCACAACTGTCCTTTTTTCAAAATTTGTTTTTATTGCATTTTATAGCAAATACATACCATATATGCATACATGAAAAGACACTTCACATTTTATAATATACAGTAATTCTCCTATCTCTAATAAAGGTTAGAGCAGGGTACATTTCTATTGAAACAACATGAGGGGAAAATCTCAGTGATCACCACAAATAATTCACCGTGCTATGACCTTACTTGTAATGAACTCATGATCTCTCTTCTTAGTGACCCACTCATTGCATCTATTTTCTGGGCCCCATAATCCACCTATTCCATATGTTCCTACTTCAGCCCATGTTAACCTTTGCACATATTGTGCTTGCCTTTTCACATAATCAATAATAAAATCACCTAATCGGTCCATCCTTATTATTAGCAGTGGTCACCATAGCATCTCTCTTCCCTTTGGCAGCCGGCTTTTTACCCAGTTATCTGGAGATGTAACAAAAATATTTTTCCTAAGTGATCACTTTAAATTGTAATACAACAATATATAAGTTCTTATGTATGCCTCCATCTGGAGTTCTTTGCTCAAATCTGGAATCCCTACAAAAAAGGTGATAGATTAAAGCTAGATAGGGTTCAGCGCAGGTTGACTAAAATGATACCTGATCAAAAAAATAATAGCTATGATGACAGACTTAAATCCTTAAACCGCATGTCACTGGAGACACATTGTGCTTGTGGAGACTTGTTGTTTATGTATGACATCATACAAGATCCAGCCCTAAAGTGCAATTTAGATATCAAATTTAAGGAAATCTTTGTTGAGATCAGAGGCCACCCACTCAAGATTAGGGGAAAGAAATTTAGAACAAATATGAGGAAAAACTTTTTTACTAATCGGATTGTGAAGTTATGGAATGATCTGCCACTGGAAATTATTATTTCAGAAAGTAAGAACATCTTCAAGCAAAGACTCGATAGATACATATTAAGAGATGGCAATCTGAAGTATTTTTTGTAGGTTAGGAGCACTCATGGGCTACGGCCTGCTTGATTCATGCTTACCTTAGTATGAACCTTGGTATAAGTTGGTTATTTCTTGACCCATCAACAACTGTATCCATATTTGGGGTGTCAATTTGTAAGGAATAATTTGGGTTACACGAGTTGTGACTGACCAACACCAAGCATAAAAGTCCAAAGTTTTATTATTGTATGACTTAATAAATCTCAGGTCACTTACAACAGACAACCAGGCTCCTAGATTGCTAATCTCGAGGGATACCATAGGTCTGATTTTCTGCAGCCCATGGCACTGTTCTTCTGGAGTGACTAGCTAGCTTAGCTTTAGATCAGGGTTCGATTTTGATGCAGCTCTGCTAACAAATATTGGCTAAAAAGATTTATTTCTGCCAGAAAAAACATATAAAATAATATCCTACCTTACAAGGAAGTGAGCGATCTTCAGAAGCAATGGATAAAGAGACAGGGTATCCTCAGAGTGATATGAGTCACAGTGCATCTGATGAAGAAAATGAAGATGTTGCGGTGGGGCTTGAGGCCAAAAGGCCCCGCAGAAGCACATCTCTGGACCCAGACATGACACAGCATATTTCCAAGCAACTCAAGATCAGCTACAGGAAGACCATAAGACGGCTCTTTTCTCTCTAATATTGGAATTTAGAGAATGGAAATCCACACTAACTGAACTGGGCTCTCGAATAAGGGATGCAGAGGCTATAATTTATTCGGTGGAAGACTGTCTGGTCAAATTAGAATCAGACGATATAGAATTGAAGAGGATGATTAAAAAACTAGACACTAAGGTAGATGACCTAGAGGGAAGATCCAGATACAACAACTTAGTCCTGCTGGGTCTCCCGGAAGGTGATGAGGGCAGCAATGCCATTGTCTTCATACAAAAGCTATGTATGCATATTGCTGGCCCCTCACTCAACGGGCCTACGTATGTTATCAAGCGAGCACATAGATCGATTAGGCCTAAGCCTGCACGAGATAGCTCATCTCGGCCCATTATATTCAAAGTACTGAACTATTTGGACATAGATTACATTTTAAAGGCTGTAAGAAACACTGAGAAGATAGAGTGGGAAGGGAAACACTTGAGGATAGTCCCGGACCTCACTTTCAAAGTCAGACAAGATAGAGCTGCCTACCATTCTCTACAGTTCAAGTTTTGGGTTGTTAAAATTTGCCAGAGGATGCTGTACCCCTCGAGGTTAGAAGTCACCCTTTGGTCGGGCACTCAGCGCTACAATTCGGGGGAGCAAGCTCAGTCAGATCTAGCTATTCATCTCCCTGAGTTGTTTGGGAAGGGAGACTGAGCAGGCTGCGAGATGAAGGTCTCAGGTTTCAACACAAGTAACCAGTGTAGGCAGCGATTTTGTTCGCTGGAGACAAGTTGGGACACTTCAATTTTATTTTAATAACAAGCTCTATTTTATGCCTCTGATTCAGAGGGGGAAGAATCAGGGGCATTTGGACTGATATTTAGGAAAGCCCAATCTGAATACTCTTTTGATCATTTTGTCACAGCTTGCATTTTGGTTCGTTCCACTTCCTCACTATGGGAATGGACACTTCGGGACTCAAAAGCAAAACGAAGGAAAAGACTGCCCTCCAGTGTTTTCATATCACTACTGCAATCTCCATTCTATCTTTAAGGTTTTAGACTCCTCTGGGCTCTAGTTGCTTCTTCTTTTTTTCATTTTTTCTATTTAAGTAATGGTTACCCTGGAGTCAACAAATAACAGTCATGGAGTTAACTCTATTATCTGTAGTTCTTAAGATACATAGTAGTAGCTCATAGTAATATTATAAAAAAGCTTTGGCATTGCATGTTCATTAGAGTTAATTGCTGCAATTACTCTATTTAAAGAAAGAAAATAGTTATTAAGGCATTTATTTGGGTTAGCAGAAAATAGGTAGTTTTTGGACTATTAAGAGATATATTTCTTTTGGGGCAGAATTTTATGTCCACCCTTTGTGGTGTGGCAGAGATTATAGCAGGGGCTGCTTCCCCTAGAGTATAATGGACAGAGTATTGGGGAGTGGGCACTTGGCCCAGGTAGTTGGTTCATTAGGAGGGGAGAGGAGGGGTTGGGAGGACAGGATGAGAACCATAAGGGGATGGAGAGTTGGATACCAGTGGGAGGCTCGAGGGGGGCTCATAAAGACCTTAGTACACTGCAGAACTCATGGGCAGAATACACTTTCATTTATATCATACATATCTTATAAATATAGCGAGTTGTAGAGTGATTTCTTGGAATATTAAAGGTGGGAAAGACAATTCAAAAAAATACGCCATTTTGCGTCATCTTAACAGGCTTCGGACCCATATAGTCATGCTATAGGAGACACATGTCACCTTAGGAAACTTGACTCAGTCTTGTAAATTATGGGTGGGCAAGGTATACGGGGCAGGAAACAGCCCCAGAAGGGTAGGAGTTGCTATCTTAATTCACAAAAACATCCCATTTAAAGAAATCAAGCTATGGCAGGATCCTGAGGGGTGATTTTTTTTAGTGCATAGGCACTTGGCTGGGGCAGAAGTTCTGTTAGGCTCTATTTACGGTCCGAATGTGGACACACCTGCTTTTTTTTCACCATTGGCTACTCTTGCAGCCTCAGTTTCTCAAGCCATTTGCCTTTTGGGAGGGGATTGGAAATTAGTTTATTCAAACAACCTGGATAGATCTTATCACAGATGAGCAGGCCTCTTCCTGGCACAGCAAGCTCTTCATGTGCTGATGACTGATTACGGTCTCTCAGAATCCTGGAGACTTAGAAATCCTCAAGTGCAAGAATTTACCTTTTATTCTGCAGCACACAGAGTGTTTTCAATAATAGATTTCTTCCTTGTCAGCTCTACAGTTTTACAGTGGGTAGAGGATGCCAGGACCTATCCAAGGGTCCTTTCGGATCATTCTCCAATCTAATTGAGGGTGAGAATTTCCCCCTATCAAAAGACCTCTAGCTCGTGGTCACTAAATATCCAATTATTATCTGAGATGAACCATGTAGAATATATGAGAGGTATAATAAAATTCTCATGGGATATGAACTATCCATCTACCCAAGCAATAAATGTGGTATGGGGAACCCTTAAAGCAATTTGAAAGGGGGGAGTTTATAAGGCTGGTCACAAATAGGAAATGTCAAAGGGCAAAAGAAGTGGAGGAGTGACTAGACCGAAATTTTTTTTTAGAAAACCATGTATGCTCTTCCTCAGATGATCAAACATGAGGAGACCTTCAAGCTTTCAGAGCTAAGTATGCTGTACACATGCTGAATCTCTCCATGTGGGCTAATACTAAGTGGAAAGCTACTTTTATTGGCCAGGGAGAAAAAGCAGGGAAGCTATTGGGAAACAGGCTCAAACAACAAAGGGAGGCAAGGTGGGTGTCTACATTAAGAGATAAGACTACGGGATGGATGACCTCTGATCCAGCATTAATTACCAAGATTTTTAGGGATTATTACCAGGATTTGTACATAGCCCTGGATTTACCATTGGAATATAAAATTAAATTGGAGGAGTTTTTACAGGACATGGCTTTACCAAAACTAAACATAGAACAACAAAAACATTTAATAGGTAGTATTAGACTACAGGACATATTGGATGCAATTGACAGATTACCCATAGATATGGCCCTGGGCCCTAACGGATTCTCTCCCGCTTTCTATAAAACTTTTAGAAATGGCTTGGCCCCTTATTTACTGGAACTATTTAATTATCTGTATTTGGCCAATATACAGGAGTCTATTTTATTTGAAGTTAGAATTGTAGTTTTACCTAAACCAGGGAGAGACCCCACCAGCCTGAAGAATTATAGACCTATTTCATTACGTAATATAGAGGTCAAGCTGTTAGCTAGCATTTTGTCATTCTGCTTAAAACAGGTGTGGAACACCCTGATTGGACCCGAACAGGTAGGATTTGTCTCGGGTAGACAGTCCAGTGACCATTTCTGAAAAATCTGTTACTTGATGACCGTATCCGGGTAGCCCAGTGCTGATAAGGTGCTGGTCTTCCTGGACAAGGAAAAAGCATTCAACAGAGTCAGTTGGAACTTCTTATTTGATCTCCTACCTTGTTATGAAACACCTCTGGAGTTTATACAGTGGGTTGCGATTTTATATCGTTCTCCATCTGCGAGGGTGCTTTTTAATGGAGTTATTTCTGGCAGCTTTGGGTTGACCAGAGATACTAGACAGGGGTGCCCCCTGTCACCCATGCTCTTCAATTTATATATTGAGCCATTAGCTCAGAAAAATAAGGCAGCGAGGGCTGTCAGGTGAATAAGGATAGGTGAGGAAGACTATAAAATCTCAATGTTCACAGACAATGTTCTATTACATCTATCCTCCTGGCATTCATCTCTGCAGGCAGCCATGGACATTATTCAGGACTTCTGTTTTCTGTCTGGATATAAGCTAAATTCAAACAAAACCTCTGTATTAGCCTTAACTCCTTCATGTGCTAAGATCGTGGTAGAGGAGCTAGGATTGTGTTGGGCCCCCAGGTCTATTGCTTTTTCAGGTATAGAACTTACTAAGGATCTGGGTAATTTGCTATCCTTAAAGCTAGATCGGGTAGTTACTCAAATGCAACAGGATTTGAAAAGATGGCAAAGTCTACCTTTGACTCTTTGGGGGAGACTCAATAATCTTAATATGGTAATCTTCCCTCGGTTGATGTATCCTTCATCTATGTTGAATTTGGCCCTCCCCCTTGGATGGTTCAAAACAGTAGATTCAATATGGTTAGCTTTTTTATGGCAGGAGAAGAGACCTAGAAGATCCCTTTGTAAATTAGTAAGACCGAAGAAATGAGGGGAACTTAATATCCCTAATCTGTTCCTTTATTATCTGGCCTTTCAAGGGAGCAACTACTTTCACTGGTTAGATCCGCAGGAAAATATCCCAACTAGCCCATCTTGGCATAAGATAGAAAGACAGATAACCTCCTCTCATAGTATATCCTTAGCCTCTTTATTATTTACACATTGTAGAAAGATACCTCAGATCTGGCAGCACACCTCTCTGGCATGGTCGATGAATGCTCATGCCCAGTTATGTAACTTTTATACTTCCCCTTGATTTTTTCCCCAATTAAGCTTTCACTCTGTACACTGCCTTGAACTGAGTTTGTAAAAAAGTTTTACTGGCTTTGTTTATATATATTTTTTAATCCTATTTAAGACTGTACTGGGTTTACATGCTTGCTGCTATGGACTTAGTTAGAAAATTCAGTGAACTGTAAAATCTGTGTAGTCTCTGTCTTGATCCTAAGGCTTCTGCCCTTGACTTTCATTCTTAATCATCTTCCTTTGTCCCCCTGTCCTCCTCTGTCTCTGTTCTGTCCCTCCTGCCCTCCCCCATCAGTCTGTTCTTTTGTGCTTGTTTTGGATTCCTGAGTTAGTCGGCACCTTACCTCTGTCTGAGACTGCCCCCTGACTTGTCTTTCAAGTTGATGCTCAACCCTCTTTGTGTGTCTCTGTTTAGACACCCCCCATCTGCTCCTACTTAATCTGCTGTCTCCTTCCTTACAGGTGCCACTTGCCCCCTCGGGCAGTGGTCACAATCCAGCCATAGCACCTCTACAGTGCAAGGGGCCTAATCCACCTACCCCCCAAAGAGATAGATAAGGTACGATGCTTGAAAAATTGCCACGATTTCTCTGGGCCGTGTGAACGCTGAACCGGATCACCACTTGCAATTTGCTGTTTTCAATTTCAGCACCTTCTCAGGGTAGCGCTATTGGCTCCATGCCTGTTTAGAGCTCCCTGATTGGCTGGTCTCACTCACCTGAGACAGGAACACCCAAGACGTGTGGCTTAATGTAAGCCTGCATCCCTGTACTCAGCTTCTAATTTATATATTTTAATTTAGCCTGTTCTTTTCTGCCTGTGTAAAGTAACTTACCATCCCCCCCGCTGCAGTTTCTCTCCAACTGTATGTGTACTGATTCAGTGCTAGCTCTGAAAACTTCCCCTTGATTTTTTGCCTGACCCCCCTTCCCCCCAGGCCTCCTTTAAATGCACACAGTCTCCGCCCACTCCTATCTGATGTTTCAATTTATTGGTTACTTACTGTCAACAACTGCAATTCCTCCCATCCACTTTTTGCAACTAAGCCTTCTAGCAGCTTTATCTCATTCTGTCTTGCTGAGGCATACCATTTTGGTACTTTAGGTTTGCTTATTGCTGACTAGTATATCCTATCTTGCTGTCTAGCATATCCTGTCTTGCTAAGGCACTGTTTTACTTGAAAATTGTACTACAAATTACTGAACTGTGACTGATTTGCCAAGAAACTGTGTGTATTGTCTAAAAATGTTCCCAGCAACCAAGTGTTACAGCCCCTTCATGACTATGTAGTTCTCTCCATACTGCAAGGAGCCAAGGAAATTGCAGGCTTTTCAGTTGCTTATTGAGCTGTTTTCGCTCAGACTGCTAGCCTTTGAATTGCCCCACTATTAATTTGAGCTACTCTCTCCTTTCTCTAGCCGAGGGTGGTATACATTTATCTTGCATTACTCCATTTTTAAACTTCCCCAAACAGTCGCATACGGAACAACGACCCCTGGGACCTATATAACTTAGATAGCAGAAGCTACTGCAGTATGCTCCTTACTTACATAAAGGGCAACCATAACAGTCCTTATTTGGCTATGCTTATTCACCAGCCTTTGTATAATACCCTATGTGGTTAGGTAAACTGACAGAATTCATTCCAAAAAAGGTGCATGCTCTATCATGCTAGTCTCCCCATATACCAACACTATGAACAAATTATGCTGCCACTGTACACCTTTGATCCCCTCACAGTTTGTGGAATCTCCTAGAAGTGGAACTGCTAACCAATATCCTCTACGTGGTCCTATACCCTATCCATTCAAACTAGGTATGGCTTGGTGCTATTCTGCATGGATCCTAGGATATGTTTCCATAGGGCAGCACAATAAGATGATTCAGTCTTTGGACCCATGTACTCAAACCTATACCAGACGTAGAAAGACTTGTGCCTTTAAACTTTTTACTGCCCTGAGGAAAATTGTGCTCCTTCTACTCCTATGCTCAGGTGACGTTGAACTTTACCCTGGCCCTATGAAAATGCTATCTTCTCCTTCTGAACTCACAACTTTGAAAGGAATTAGCTTCTTGCATACTAACGTGTGTAGTCTTTTAAAGAAGCTCGATTCAGTCCAGGTTTGGATTATTCATACTGCACCAGACGTACTAGTGCTTTCGGAAACATGGCTCTGGATGTCCACCCCAGACAGAGAGGTAAACATCCCTAACTACCTACTCTTCAGAACCGACAGGCAGATCGGGGGTGGAGGAGTAGCCATTTATGTTAATAACAAATTCTCAGTATCTATATTAAATGCTACCTCCTTTGCCTGTGGATTTGAATGCCTGTCTCTTAAAGTTGAGCTTTTCCCATCAGTGCCGTTCTGCATCATAGGCAGCTATAGACCTCCAGCAGCAGGACTGCAACTTCTGACACACCTGTCATCCCACCTGGATATTACCCCAATGAAAACAATCATACTAGGTGACCTTAACTATGATTGGCTGACTAAGGCCTCGTTACCCCTGAAACAATTCTGCGACTCTCATGGGCTCACCCAACTTATTACTGAGCCTACTCACATCAACAAAAAAAAATCCAATGAGAAGCACCCTTTTGGATGTTCTCCTTGTTAACAGACCTCATTCCTTTTCCCATGCTGGTATCCTCTTAGTGGACGTTAGTGACCACTGCTTTATTGGTGGCATGAGAACTGCTACCAAACCTCTGTCTACATCAAAGTTTTCCACTAAAAGATCCAGATGGAACTTGGATCCTATTGCATACTTCAATGATCTAAAAAACTCTTTGCTATGGCAGAGTTTCTACCTGGCTAAGTCAGTGAGCAACGCCTATGATGTTCTTCATGAAATCATATCCAGCGCCCTAAACAGCCATGCTCCCTTGGTTAAAGTACGAATAAAAGCCAGAACCTGTCATTGGTTCTCACTGGATCCAAAGGCTGCCTTACCCAAAACAGATTACCTCTGGAAAAAGGCTCATCAATCTCGTGCCGACGGAGACTGGTGTCTCTTCAGGGCATCTAGAAATGTCTGTACTAAGTTGGTCAGAGAGGCCAAAGCCAACTTTTATCAAACCAAGCTACTCTCTTTGTCAAACTGCCCTACCAAGTTCTGGTCCACCATAAAAGAGCTATCTGGCCACTCTCCAGGAAGTGCCCTTCCTTCCAAAATTACCACTGATAATATTATCATTAACGATAAATTAGAGATACTGCAGGCTTCAACAATCACTTTGCCACTGCTGGCCTGGGGTTTGATAATCTACCTGTAAGTAGCCTTCTTCCTCAGACCAACACCCAGCCTTCAGAACCAAGTAGCAATAACATGGACTTCTCCTTTTCACCTACCACCATAAAAGAAGTTGAAGATCTTCTTCTATGATTGGATACTAAAAAAAGTGCTGGGGCTGACTCCTTCGACCCATATTTCTTGAAAATAGCATACCATATACTTGCTACATCTACAGTAAAACACACCTATTCAATCTGTCCCTAGCACAAGGCTCCATCCCCAAGGCATGGAAAACTGCTCACGCCATTCCCCTGTTTAAAGCAGGGGAACCCTGTGACCTAAATAACTACAGACCAATCTCCCTTCTTCCCATACTTTCAAAACTTCTGGAAAAAATTGTGGATATGCAGCTGAGATCTTTCTTAGACAATGCTAGACTACTCAACCCAATGCAGTCTAGCTTTAGAGCTAAGCATAGTACAATTACAGCACTGGCAAAAGTTACTAATGATTGGCAATGGGACCTAGACAACAAAAAATGTGTTTGTGCTGTGTTTCTGGACCTCAGTAAGGCTTTCAACACTGTCGACCACTGTCTGCTCCTCTCCACCTTAAAAACTGTAGGCATTGGCTCAACCGCACTGGGGTGGTTTGAAGACTACTTTTCTGATAGACAGCAACAAATTAAGGATGATGGAGAGATTTCTCCACTTCAACTGATAAAAAGAGGTGTCCCTAGGGCTCCATACTGGGCTCATTACTGTTTGCCATTTATATCAACAGCTTGGACGTAGGCATCAAAGATGCCAGTATTCACTTGTTTGCTGACGACACGGCGCTCTACTTAAGCCGGGAATCTCCTGAAGCTGCCTGCGCTGAGTTACAAGCTGACCTTAGTACTCTGCAGTACCAGCTCCTTAGCAAAAAGTTACTACTAAATGCAAAAAACCCAAGGCCGTTCTTTTCTCACCATCAGGACCAGTGGCTTACTCTGCTGTCATTAGTCCATTACCATCAATCTCTACCTTTTTAGGAGAAAATCTTGAATTTGCAACTAAATTCAAATACCTTGGTATTTGGCTAGACAACAAACTCTCATGGGACACACAGAAGAACTGCTGAAAAAACTGAGGCAGAGGCTTGGTCTTTTTTTCAGAATTAAATGCCTCTTGACCACAGTCGCAAAAAGACAGCTTGTCCAATCTACAGTCCTTTCATTAATTGACTATGCCGACTTCATTTATGGCCATTGCCCTGCCTCATATCTTGCAAAACTGGATGTATTATATCATAGAGCACTGAGATTTATAACTGGCTTCCTGTACTCCACACATCACTGCTCTTTATACACAGTCGTAGGGTGGCCCTCCCTTCAATACAGGCGTTATAGAAATGCAGCCCCATGGACGCTCAGAGCCCTTACCAACAAACTCCCACAATACATTGTTGACTGTCTCCCCATTAGTCCTATTAGGAACTGTGCCTTAAGAAGTCAATCGCAGATTTCTTTGAATGTCCCAAGGGCCAACACTCACTTTGGAAGGGCCGCCATAAGCTGTTCCCTGCCTACTGTCTGGAATAGGATACAAAAATCATTGAGACTTAGCTCACCTGTCAGTCCTGACTTCTTTAAGACCCTCTATGACAAAACATTTACTGAAATCTGTAATTGCTTCTATTGCTCCTAGCAGCTCGACTATTGTTCCTCTCTTTTTCAACACTAGTCCCAACTGCTTATCCAAATCAGCCCTTGCCACTACTACTCCCCCATCCTCTGCCACACTTGCCCTTAGCACCCTCTGCATCCCTTTTATTCACCACCCCCTTCTGCCACATTTACCTAAGGCTTACACACTGTTATGCACACCTCTATAGCTTAGGAAACATAGAAACATAGAATTTGATGGCAGATAAGGACCGCTTGGCCCACCCAGTCTGCCCATTTCCCTACCTACTGGATAAGCTGCAGATCCTAGTTAACCAGCATCCTACTTCTTCTTAACCCCACACCCTAGAATTGCCTTATGACTGTCCCATGCATGCTTGAATTCCACCACTGATTTTGACTCCACAACCTTCCTCCGAAGGCCATTCCATGCATCCACAACCCTCTCTGTGAAAAATACTTCCTTAATTACCTCTGAGCCGCCTCTATCTTCAAATTGTGCCTCTTGTTCTTGCACCCTCTTTTTTGAAAGATGCTACCCTCTTGGACTTTGTTGATTCCTTGAGGTACTTGAAAGTTTCTATCATGTCCCCCTCTCCTCCTTTCCTCGAGGCTATACATATTAAGCTCCTTAAGTTTCTCTTCATATGTCTTCTGGTGCAGACCCTGTACCATTTTAGTTGCCCTCCTCTGGACAGCTTCCATCCTGTCTATGTCTTTGCGGAGATTGGGTCTCCAGAACTGCACACAGTACTCCAGATGGGGTCTCACCAGCTGTCTGTACAGAGGGATAATAACTTCCTGTTTTCTACTGGTGATGCCTCTTCCTATGCATCCCAGTAACCCCCACCCTCCTTGCTGCCCTCTCACATTGCTTGCCCACCTTAGGTCATCTGATATGACTACCCCAGGTCCTTTTCATTTTTGTTGTTGTTAGTATCTCACCCCCATTGTGTACTCTTCCCTGGGGTTTTGTTTCCCAGGTGCATTACCTTGCACTTCTTAGCATTGAATCTAAGCTGCCATACATTTGACCATTCCTCTAACCTTGCCAAGTCCCTTCTCATCCTTTCCACCCCACCCTGTGCATCAACTCTGTTGCAGATATTAGTGTCATCTGCAAAGAGACATACTTTCCTTCCAGTCCTTCTGCAATGTAAGCTATAAAGACATTGAAGAGGACAGGTCCTAATACTGAACCTCGCGTACCCCTAGTAACCCTCCTTTCTTCTGAGTGGACTCCATTTACTATTACCTCTGTGTCCTATTCTCCAGCCAATTCTTTACCCAGGCTGTCATCTTGGGACCCACTCCCAGGCTGGCTAACTTGTATATTAATCTTTGTGTGGGACTGTGTCAAATGCCTTGCTAAAGTCTAGGTAGGCCATGTCCACAGCCCTCCCTGATCTACTACTTTGGTCACCCAGTCAAAGAAATCTATCAGATTTGTCTGGCATGACCTTCCTGCTGTGAATCCATGCTGCCTAGGGTCCTGTGCCCTCTGGCCTCTAGATACTCAACAATTCTTTCCTTCAGAGTGATTCCATCATTTTCCCTATCACTGAGGTTAAACTAACAGGTCTGTAGTTTCCTGCTTCTGCCTTGCTCCCACTTTCGTGAAGGGGAATCACATCTTCCCTCCTCCAGTCCTCGGGTACCACCCCATCCTCCCATGATTTGTTAAAAGGGTAGTCAGTGGTGTCACTAGTTCTACCCTTAGTTCTTGTAGAATTCTGGGATGAATCCCATCAGGCCCCATTGCTTTGTCCACCTTCAGTTTTAAGAGTTCTTTCAGAACCCTTTCTTCTGTAAATGAACTGGTATCAACGTCTGTATCCAGAGTGTTACTACTGTTTGTTTATGTACCTCCCCTCTTCATTTGTAAATACTGAGCAAAAATATTTGTTTAGTATCTCTGCCTTTTCAGTCTCCTCTGCCCACCCTCCCTCCCTTTATTAAGCCTCACTATCCCTCCCTTGGTCTTCCGTTGCTCCCTGATGTACCAATAAAGGTTTTATCCCCTTCTTAACTGAGTTGGCTATCTTTTCCTCGGTTTGGGCCTTTGCTGTTCTGACTGCCTTCCAGCCTCCTTTGCTTTAACTGATACAGTTCTCTGTCCTGCTCCTTCTGCAATTCCTTGTACTTCCTGAATGCTTTCTTTTCTTGAACCTTCACTGCCACTTCCTTTGAGAACCATAGTGGTTTCTTACATCGTCTTGTTTTGTTTATTTACTTCACACAAAGGCTCGTTCCCTCTGTGATGGCAGTTTTTATTATTCCCCATTGTTCTTCCACCCCTCCTTCCTGCCCATTTGCTAGTGCATTCCTAGGCACTCACCCATTTTAGCAAAGTCAGCCTCCTAACCAGTACTTTGTCTTTGTATGGCTTGACTCTCTATTGTTGTGTTTATTAGAACCATACTGTTCGATGGTCGACAGTTCCAGATGGCTACCCACTTCTACATCTGTAATCCTCTCTCCATCTCCATTTGAGAGAATCAAGTCTAATATTGCTCCCTCTCGAGTGGGCTCCAGTACTAGTTGTCTAAGGCATGCCCCATAGGGCATCTAGAATAACTACACTCTTCGAAGTGGCAGCTGCAACTGCACTCCAGTTAACATCTGGCATATTCAGATCACCCATCAGCAATATCTCCCCTTTTTCTGACATTCTAAGTATACTTTCTATCATTTCCCTGTCCATTTCCTCCCCCTGAGAAGGGGGTCTGTATACAACCCCTGTGCGTATTGTGGTGCCATTGCCTGTCTCCAAATTTACCCACAGTGCTTCTTCTCCTCCCTGTTTACCCTTTTGTTCTGTTGCTTTTATTCCGTCTCTTATATAAAGAACTACTCCTCCTCCTCTTTTACCCTCCCTGTCCCTCCTGTAGACAGTGTATCCTGGTATGTTTATGTCCCAGTCATGGTTTTGTGTGTACCATGTTTCTGTGACTGCCACGATATCCAGATGTTCCTTCTCCATCAAGGCCACTAATTCAGGAAGCTTGTTACCCAGACTACGGGCATTAGTACTCATTGCTCTCCATTTTTTGATGGCTTTATCTTCTGTTGCAGCATCCCCACTGACCGTTCTACCTCAGTCTTTTCTCATTTAGTACCCTGTTTTGTAGGAGAGGCTGGGATTTTCCTGCTGCTTGTCAGTGCCTCCCCTTTGACTAGTTTAAAAGCTTGCCAATGAAGCATTTAAACTGACTGCTCAAAGACTTGTTCCCTTCCTGGACAGATGCAGACTATCCTGCAGTATAGGCTGGTGTCCTCAGGTGGAACCCCAGTCCCCAATGAAGCCAAACCCTGTGCTCACACCATTTTTCAACCATTCATTAAACTGCATGGTGTCAATTACCCTCGCCTCCCCCATGCTTTTGACAGGCAGCACCTCTGAGAAGGATACTGTGTGTGCTACTCATCTTAGGTCCCTCCCCAACTCTGCAATGTCCTCCTGCACTGCTCTAATCTCATGATGAGCCAAGTCATTTGTCCCTAGGTGGACAATTACATCCAGATCAGAATCCCTTGCAGCTGTTCTCGTGATCCTGAGGATGCGCTTCCTGTCCCTCCAAGCCATGGCACCAGGCAGGCACCTTACTTCATTTTTACCAGCTCCCCCCAGTTCTATACCCCTAATAATTGAGTCCCCTACCAGGAGCTGCTTCCTTTCCATTTGGTGTCCTCTGCCTCCTTTCTGTGGGCCTCTCTTGTGACAGTTATCATCAGCCTTCTCTGCGGGTACATCCATAGGGGAGCTATGCTCCCCCAGAATGATGTATGAATTGTGGAGTGGAACAATTGACTGGGTGTGCCTCTGTTCCACCCTCCTCACCCTCCCTGAGCCCACTGTGCTCCAACTGCTGTGCTTTCTTCGGCAACCTTTGAGGTAGTGGTGGTGGCGCTAGTGCTCCCTGGATGGGGGAGGTTCCCTTTCTACTGTCCAGTGTGGCCTGGGGGAAGGTTTCCTTACTACTGTCCAGTGCAGCCTGAAGATGAACAACTTCCTCCCTCAGGGCAGATAGTTGTCTGCAAATAGGGCAGCATCTCAGCCTCCAGAAAGACTCCTGGAAGACTGCTGCCCCACAGACATTACATTGCACTACTCCCCACATGTTTATCTAGTTTTTTTTTGTTTTTTTATTGTATTTGTGTGTGTGTGTGTGTGTGCGTGCGTGTGTGATTTTTTATATAGAAATATATATATATATATGTATATATATTATACAACGTGTATGCTTATATTATCAGTGCAGTGTGCTAGAGAGATATGACAGTGAAATGCACCTTGCACTAGAAATGATGTCAGAACCTCAGGTATAAAGGAACTATTTCCAGGGTGGGTGGGGTGAGGGGTGGGAAGGGGTTGGGCCTAAACTGTGTCCTCACAAAACAATTGACTAAAAGCTCTCACCCACCGCTGCGATGAGTGCCTTCCTGTCAGCAAGATACCCTACACAACAATTTGACAGAGAAAGTACCCTGCCAATCAAACAGAGAAAAATCCAGACATCCAAGTCAGACACAGGTAAACCTCTCCAGCCCCAAAACAGCCTGGTGGTTTGTTAGCCACAAAGGAAAATCAAATATGCAGTTATTTCAGCCCTTCAGAGGATGCTGACAAGATAAGCAGTTTAAAAAAACCCTTTCTGAATTAAAAACTAAAAAATATACCAAGCAATGCCACTTTAAAAGTGAGGAAAACTTCTCTCAGATTATTTAATCTGGAGGCATTTAAATATGGCATTTCCATCCAGGCCTGTAACGTGTTTCTTCTGGACAGGAATATAAATAATCTTTCTTTTTTTTTCAATGTTTTGTATATGTCATCCATACACATCCTGCTCCTGTGGAAACTGTATATATATATATATATATATATATATATATATATATATACACATTCTATGTTTGGGTTGTGGTATGTATATCTTTCTTCTACATGTGACTTGGAATGTAAATACTCTGCTCCTATCAGTATTGTAAACATATTGTTCCTTTTGTATTATGTATGTTTATATGTAACTGTACAATTGTCCCTGCCAACAGCAGGTCCACCTTGTAAATATGAACATTCGAACATACGAAATCTGCCAGCAGATAAAGGCCTAGAGGTCTATCAAGTCTGCTGAAACGTGCAGCTAGCACTCCTTATTCTGCAGCTGCCCCTTCCTTCCACCCTTTATATTTATATTTATAAATGAGCTTGCTCAATGGTGATTACCTGGATAAATAAAGGTTTAATTAATTGATTGATTGATTGATTGACTGATTATAAATTGGACCATACCCATGACCTAGGACAACCATTATTCAACAACCTAAATCTATTATTAGGAATTAAGGTCATTACTCAGGCATTCTGGAAAGACTGCCATGTGGTGAATTTATTGGAATTAGTTATAGAGAATAAATTTATCTCGCTCTCGGATTTCAGGCGAACTTTCCATCTCCCAGTTCTATCCATATTTAAATGCCTCCAGATTAAACAATGTGTCTGCAAGGTCTTAAATAAGGCCCCATGGTCCTTGAAGGCAGCTCTCCTCTTTACAGATCTGTCAAAGCACGCTATTTGACCCCGACCATTATCCCATTTATATAAGTAGTTAATTGCCACTGTCGAAACAGATCTCTTGATGCATGCCACTTATTGGCAACTGGCCACCAAACTTTCTTATGATTCGACTAGGTGGGAGTCAGTCTGGACCAACAATTATAAATTCCTCAATCAAGATGGGCTACGTCTAGTTCAATTTAATCTCCTTCATAATTTATACCTCAACCCTGTAAAGCTGAAACTCATGGGCAAACAGCAGTCATCAACATGCCAGAGATGCCACCAGGATTTGCGCTCCCTTATTCATATGATCTGGGCCTGCCCCAAAATTCAAAGTTTTTGGCATCAGTTAAAAGAGTTTTGTAGCCCACTTTCTGGAGAGAACAATTTCTTTACTATTGAGATATGTGTTCTCAGACACCTCTCAGCTGCTATCCCAAACCTATTTAAATATTATCTGACATTAATTTTGGTGGTGGCACTGCTCCTCATTATGATATATTGGATTAAAGATACTTCACCACCAATTCAGGAGTGGATACAGGAACTGTATGTTGCCATAAATTCAGAAAGAGAAATTGCTATCCAATATCATACCCTTGGTATTTTTATTAAGAGATGGGAGCAGTTCGCTTCCTTTATAGCTGAGAGGTGGGAGAGTATGCAGAAAGATTAGTGCTTCAACTCTCCTAGACCTATTAGATCGGTATTAAAAAGGTATGTCATAGCATAAGGTAGGTATTCTGCTGAAAGAAGGTTATTCCATTGAGTATTTTGTCCTGAACTGTCTTTGAATAGCCAAAGGAGGAGGAAGTTCGGGGGGGACCACCTTGCTTATTTATTTAGCTATAAAGATCAGGTAAAGGAGGGGAAAGGGAGTTGGGAGGATAGGAAGTGGGGGAGGGGGAGAGGGAAGGAGGGGAAGAAATGTTTGTGACATCTTGACATGTTTGATGCAACTGCATGTGGTATTGTATGTACCTTAAAAATGTTCTTTCTATTAAAGTTTATTAAATTGAAAAAAAAAAATAACATTTATCTACAGTTAAACAAATAATGTCCAGAATCATTGGCATTTATTATGTTTCCTTACCACCCTAGTATGTAGGTAACACAACATTTCAAATCCCAAGAGTGTCTCACTTCTAGTGAGTATGAAACCTATAGGTGCTATTAAACTACGAGATTTATTTATTTGGTAGTTCAGAAATTACAATCCTTTGAGTCAGAGACTACTTCACAAAGGCTCCATGTCAAGTACAGAGACAAATTACAGTATATATAGCATATAACTGAGATACAGGTGTTTATGACAGGTAAAGTTCAAATACATAGTGAGTATACTACGTTACAATATATACAACATCATGGTAAAGAATCATAGCATTAGAGGCACTGCTAGGTACTATCTTAGGTTCAGAAAAAGGGGGAGAGACAAACAGGCATGGGGCTGGACATGGGTAGGGATTGTTTGGGCTGGGTAGGGGAAAAAGATAGGGTGGCACAGAGGTTGGGGGGATGTCGGGGCTAGACAGGGTCCATTGTCAGAGGTCGAGGTAGGAAGAGAGGACGGGGAAGGAGGAGGGCTAGGTGTCCATGTTATGGGCAGAGGGAATAAGGCCAGGGGATTGGACAAAAGGTATTGTCATGGGTAGAGGGAGTTAGGGACAGGTACAAGGGTGCGAGGCTTGAAGGTGGGATCGCAGTAAGATTTTAAAGTGGCCAAGCTTGGGTTCCTCAACAATGTGTGGTAGGAGTGAGTTAGGCCAAGCTGGGGCATGATAGGGAAAGGAGCATTGTCCCAGGGTTTTTTTTTTTTGCCTTGGCACCAGATACGATGATTTGAGGGAGCTTCTGGGGTGCCTTGCATGTACTATCAGTTGCAGGTGTGAGGAGAGGCAAGAGGCCATGAGTCCTGTGGAGATTTGTTTGGCTAGAGGCAGGTGTGGTATTGTAGTCTGTCATGCAAGTTCAGCTAGTTTGTTTGGCTATAGAGGGAGCAGGTGTAGGTGGTACTGAGGTAGCCCAGTGAGAGATGGCAGGCTTTGTTGAGCAACACTTTGACCCTTTTTAGGGCAGTGTAATCAGCCGCCCCATAGATGACAATGCCATAGATGACCACCGAAAGTACCAAAGAGGAGATGGCAAGTTGGAGAGCACTGGGGGGAAGGCATTGCCAGTGATGGTAGAGGAGCCCAATACAGGAGTTTAGGATGGAGCAGAGCTGATGTATGTGGCCATGAAAGTAAGAGCAGGGTCGAGAGTTATGCTGAGGTATTTGAACAAGTGGACCTGTTCGAGGGGTAGAGCGATGGACGAGCTGATTTTTAGTGGGGTGTGCTTAAGTTTGTTCTGGTGGTGGGCAAAGAGCATAGTGTTTGATTTTTTTTTTGTTAAGCATGAGCTTGTGTTCAGTGAACCAGGACAGCCTCCGTGAAGGAGGTTTGGAGGCAGAGTTCAAGTTGGGAAGGGTTTGGTTGAGATGCATACAGGATGTCGTCATCAGTGTAGAGTATGATCTTACCAATGCAGGCTTTGGGGAGGGAGTTTAGGAAGAGGCTCAAAAGAAGTGGGCCTAATATGGAGCCTTGTGGTACTCCAGAGCAGACAGGGGAGTGGGCTTGAGGTGGTGGAGTTGATTTTCACCTTTTGGGACCAGTTGGACAAATAGTCAGTGAATCAATTTAGGGGGCCCTGGGCGAGACCGAGTTGAGACAGAGTGGAGAGGAGAAGAGGGTGATTAATGGTGTCAAAGGCTTAAGATAGGTCCAGGAAAATGGCACCAGCCAGCATGCCCTTATCCAGAGCAGAGTGTATGAAATTAGTGAAGTCGAGGTGGGCTGTACTGGTACTATGCCCTTCTCCGAAACCATGTTGTTCAGGAGTCAGGAGACTGTATTTTGAAAGGTACTCTGTGAGTTGGTCCACCACTATGCGCTCAAGGGCCTTGGAGAGTGGGGGGAAGGATAGATATAGGGCAGTAGTTACTAGGGGAGGTATGTCCTGCTCTAATATTTATGCTAATTTCAAAACTGTGAGTGAAATAATTTAACCTGTTAAGTATTTTCCAAAGCCAAAATATACCTGTGTTCACATGCCATACCCTCAGTACCGCTAAATATACAAACAGTGGGAAAGTTAACATGTCAAAGTTATACATATTAAAGCTATACTGTACCTTACAAATGTTCAATAAATAAATTAGCACACCAAATCATCTGCTCAGTGAAAAATTCTCAGGTCAGAATTATTCAAGTGGACCATCCATATTGCCCTTCCTCATATCACAAACCTAAGTAGTGTTTGTGCTAGTATTACAGTTAGTACATGTCATATGCAATATACAACAAAGGATGCTTTGCTGCAGGGGAAAAAATAAACATTCAGATATATCTAGTGCTCAGCTTATGCCTAATTCATTTCTGCAGGTTCAAAAAAAGGTAAGATTTACTTAGTTATATAGAGTTGGCCTGCTGATTTTAGTCAAATTCTAATTTGGCTGAACTGCAAGAGATAACTCACATTTTAATTTCTGCAGACTACTCCATAGCTTTTACACTAGTGCACTGATCACTTCATAGGCTACCCTTTTATATTGAAGGCTGTGAAAGGCTAGCAGTGTGAGACATTGGGGGTGGGGGAATCGCGATGACATGACAGCAATGAGTGTCTCTGCCCAGCCCTCACACCATTAACAGGCAATGAATTTGTGAACAAGAATACAAAGGAGTAACTCAGCCATATGGGCCAAAGATTTACTCAGAGAGGATACAGCAGTAAAACTATCAAAAGAGCTATAAATAGAACTGTGTTTGAAACAGATATGAACTTCTCAAAAGCAAAAAATCCAGAGGAAAAAAACAACAGGGAACCATATGGTTCTGGCCCAAGGATATTCAAAAAAGGAAAGGAAATCATATATTGTGGACAAAGCCTTGTCTATTTTAGGAGGAATGGGCATTCCAGCACTTGTAGGGAAACCTGTCCTACTGCTGCAGGAAAGACAAACTATAAAGGATAGATTGCTTCACACTGACCACTGCCAGCAGCTGATAGCTGGACACCAGCTTCTGCTAGTGCCCCAAAAACCTGGCATGACCCCATGGACAAGATGATGCCACTCTAGCAACACGGGGAAGAGGGGCACTTTCAAGCACCTAAGAACCAATCCGAGATATCCAATCAAGGAACACATCATTTGTGAGCCAGAACACGAGTTACATGTTGATGTGCCAATGCAGCAAAATATACAGCATATAAGTAAAACCTCAAGATCCCTTAAGAAAAGGAGAAGAGAATACAAAAGCAATCCAAGAAACATGTATGACAATTCCTCAGTAGCAACACATTTTAATGGGGCAGGATACAATGCGGCCTCTCTTTGTGGTTCTGGGAGATAGAACTGGTAAGGAAACCAAAAAGATGTGTAGACTAGGAAAAGGATTTAGAAAGAAGGCGAATGTGCTGGATCCATAGTTTGAAGTGTTAAACCCAGATATAGGTGGGAATGAGGAAGAGGACTGTCAGGTATACTGATAATATGTCATGCCCTCAAACTCTCTGCATTTTTTTACAAAAATACATGAATGGAATGACACTGATGTGCAAATAGTACACCAGAGAATTTTTTTCTAGCGCATTCCTCCAAAAATGTATCATTTTTTTATTCCCCCTCCCCACTATATGTTCCTCTCCTCCCCTTCATAACCAACCCCTCTCTGACCTATGACTGACAGTTACCCAAAACCATAAATATCATAACCATCACAGCAGAAAAGATACACTTGTTCAGTTTAAATTTGAAAGCCTATTTTCTTCACATATTTATACATCAGTGCTTCCTTTAGCTGTTTTGAACAAAAATAAAGATTAATGTGTTTTGTTTGAGTTTGAAACCCTATAAGACTGGATTCTCAAAGAGCGGAGTAAATTATGCACATATAGAAAAAAAGGCCAGCAGACTGTGGAGATGCATGGGTGGGACATTTCCAGTTGAAAATTCTTCACATGTGGAATATTGCAAATAAGGGTGAGTTATGCAGATTTTGCACAAGTGTGGATCCACAGCTGCAGAAATAATATAAAGGTTCAGTAGCTAGGGCAACAGATGAGCCAAACAAACTGGAGGAGGAGCCACTGTGTGTTTTGAAAAACATGCAAAAGAAGCAGAACACTCAGAGAGGCCAGCAGCCAGTCTTACCACTGGGACCACAGCAGCAGCACCTGTATGAGCAGGAGCTTGTACCACACCAGCAGCATGCCCTGCCTGACCTTGCACAATGGCAGCAGATGCAACAATATGCTATGGTGGGCAACTACAACCAGGCAAGACCAGCACATGTGTGGTAGCAACAGTACAGGCAGGTACAGCCACACCATCCATCAGTGTACCCCCATCACACTTGCACTCCACATACAGTAGGCCCATGCACAAAGTGGCATTTTGTATGTTGTGTCTCTGATGTTTTACATTTGCCTGCTTCTGTTGCCCCCACTTCTGTTACTGCCTCTGCCTCTACTGCCTCTGGAGCTCCTATATGGGCTGCAGTGGGTCATGGATTATAGGTATAGTCTGTTGCATTTCAATAGTATTGTGTGCCTTTAGTGGTCTGACATCTGACATTACTATAAGGCCCCTGGTTGGTGTTGCATGATGCATCAACTCCCACTGGTTCTCAGTTGATAGCACACTGCCTTCTGCTCAGGATGTCAGTTACACCTCACTCTCTTTAGTGCAGCATGTGCACAACATTATTTCTGCAGTTAAGGTGCAGCAGTGGCTGAGAATAGCTATTAAGGGAGGATACATACTTTTCAATGGCTTTTTTTCACTGGAAGTAAATCCAGTGCAGTGTTTTTTCTGCAATTTGCAGAATATTTTTCCTGCAGCTGCAGATGTTTTAGAATATCCCGTAGTGCAACTGGTCATTTGTCCTACACGTGCACCATTTTTTTGAAAACTTGTGCATTTCTTTCATGTTCATAGTCTTTTGAGAATCCAGGCCATGGTCTTTATTTTTTTTTGCGCATTAGTGTTTGTGTTAGTCATTTTGAAAAGAAACACTGGTAGTTTACTCACCTGCTAAAGATGATTATGTGAGAGCATATTTATGGCACTCCAGTCCTTACGTTTTGGTTGTTATGCTCACCTGATAGAATGCTAGATGCCCATGTGATCACCAGATCACATATCCAAGACTCTCTACCTAATCCCATTAACCCTAACTAGCCAGTTCGATATATTCCACAGCTGTATGTGAAAAAACTTTTATGAGTGGAGAAAAGGAAGTGAACAAGAGACATGGTTAGTTGTAACTTATCTTCTTTATGTAAAAGTAATTCACCATATGTTGTAATATGTTATAAGAAATGAATGCTAGCAATAATCCAAACATCATAATCTATTACTCATACCTCAGTGTTTGCAATCAGCAGTGTTGGGTAGTAACTAGTTCCTTGTAACCAGTTACTGTAATCTGATTACTTTTCTAGGTAACTTGTAATAGTAATTGATTACTTTTAAAATAAAATAACAAGTAACTGTAATGACATTACTTTTCCCTAAAAGTAACCAGTTACTGTAATATGAATAGTAATATAAATAGAAAAACAAATGCACATCCATCTGTTATGGTTGCTTTAGTCGATCAAGGGGTTATTGTTACTTCATAAACCTCAAGAGTAAAGCTCAAGAGGTTTATGACATCACAGAAATCCAGAGATTGTGCTGGAGTCTTTTGATATTCGGGTTCCGATGTCACCAAAGGCTGCTCAACTGACTACATGCTCAATTTATTACATCAGGCTAAAAAAAACTGTCTTCTGACCAGCACTGTGTGAGTAACCAGCATTTTCACCTTGCACATTAAATGCAAGCTGGCTACCATTTTTTGCCTTTTTTCATGATAAAAAGTTTAGGCAACATTTCATGGCTGTGAGGTGGCATTTTTTGTATCCTTGCTGATATTCAGGTTTGAATAGTCACAATGTCTAGGTAGTATGAGCTGTCAAAGGTATGGAGTGGTGTAAATCTGCTGCTGCACAGCAAGTGGAGCAAAGACATGCAGCCTTGTAACATTAAGTCTAGGAATTCTGACCTAATACTGGTTTGCCCTACGAGATCTTTGCTCCAACAAGGTGGCTATGACTACAAGGTTGCATCATTTATTGCACCACTGCTTTCTACATGGTTACAGTCTCACTTCTGGTGGGTGTCAGGGTTGTTTTTGTCAGTTGTCTCATTACAGAAAATATTGTTATGCTGAATGACTCTGGTGAGGTGTCATTGCACTGAGTGTCCTTGTACCAACTGTCACATATCGGTGTAAATAACTGGCTTCTCCAGTTTGAGTATTTCTTTCATCTGTAGAAAATGAAAATGAGTGTGCACATGTAGCTTTCACCTTTCAGCTTTTTTAGTAGGTCCTGTTAATTAATTCCCCACTTAAGGACTCCTCAGCCCATTCACTTCTACTCTGCCTTTTCATACCTATCATCACCTTTTCATTTTCCAGATTCTATTCTTACCTTACCTACAGTATTATCACTTGATAATAACTGGCTAGCATTTTTTTCCTAAGGAAAATGGGTTATAATTTCCTGTTATAACCTGTGAGTAATAATGGTGAACCCATGCCGGCTTTTTCTTGATCAATGCACATGCCTACCACAGTTCTTTTCTCCCTTTCTACCTTTCTATAGCACCGCATGCCTGCATACTTCACTGTGACTGGCACTTGGCGGTAAGTTAATTGAAAAAAAAGGAAATGACTGGCCTATGTCTACTTTTATGTTTAAGTTGTAAAAACAATGAAAATATGGGGAAAGAAAATGTTTCAGCAGCAAAGCTAAGATAGTGGACCGTGCTGAAACCCTGGGACAGTGGCTGCAAGGGTGATGTGTTTTTTTATAAACGCTATGGTGAAAAATTGTTTTCCAGCAATTATATAAAATTGAACATGGGGTGGTGTATTTAACTCAAGATTTTACACACACCCTTGATGCTGGATGCTTAAATGAACAAAAATCAAAATGAAGGCGGCTACTTAGAACGCTCACCTGGAGCCACCACGACATATTCAGGAACAAAGTGTAGAGCTGGGCTACAGTGAGTTCAATTGTGTACGCCTTTAGAAAGCATCAGAGTTATGTAAAAAAAGTTTTGCATTTGGTAATGGGGTGCTGCTGCTGCTAACATGTTTGTTTTTTATGGTTGTAATAAACTGTATTTTTTAACTTGAACCAAGCTTAAAGGTTCATTCTTATACTCATTGTAGCCCCACTCTACACTTTGATGTAAATAAATCCCTAAGCTGCAGGATTTATGTAGCATCAACATCTTGGTGCATATAAAACTTTGTTAAACACAGCACCCAATTATTATTCTATATTTCTCCTACAGTCTCCCCCTATTTTCTTTTTTTTTACAAATATGTCACTTATTTCCCTTACTGCTTTTTTCTCTTTTAGATAATTCCTGAAGAAGACCTATGGTCGAAACATCGATTCTAACTCTATTTTCTGTTTTCAGTATGCATTTAATACTACCATTTTGTTCTATATCTGTAACATTTGCTGTGGAAATACAAGTCAGAAAACGTCATTTTATTTGTCAGTTTATTATTAAAATATGTCATTTTGCAACATTTGATATGCAAATTATACTACTGTGCTCCACTACATGGTACAGCTAAGAATTGCTATAGGAAATGGTGAAATTTGTCTGAGGGGGGCAACAGATTTACCAATTGATGTGCAATTTATAGATAGCTTGCTACACCCCTACATGTCATCAGTCATGGCCTTCTATGTTTGCCATTGTGAACCCTGAGGGAATCAGGGCCAGCATAGCTGTTGTAGGGAAAAAGGCAAGTAGTCCATCTGGAGGCAGGGCTCAGGGCCAATTTCCATCAACACCACATGTGCCAAGCTGCCACAGCAAGTTGCTTGATTGTCCATCCACCCACCTGTGAGATCTATCTCCATCAACAGTCCCATCTCAAAGAAAATCCCCATCAAAGGGTTATGTACTGGAGTGCATCAAGGGTTGTGTGATAATTTGATGTTTTGTTGTTGTTGTTGTTGTTTTTTGGTTTTTAGTTTATCTATTTCTCTGTCAGGTCCAGGTCAGCATCCATCCTTCAGCCACCTGTCCAGCCCTGCACTCCGACATCAGGCAGCTTCCACTCTCTTCCCTCATGGTTTACCTTCCATGGTAGGGTGGTGAGGAATCCCCCAGCTCAACTCACCTCGACCAGGATCCAGATTCAGGGAGCACCATTTGGAGTCAGGGCCTGCAGCAGGTGGCTGCTTCATCCTGCATGACAAGGGATAATATTTTCTGTTTTCTTCTCTTGTGTGGGTGGGACATGCAATGACATCAGCAAAGGGAGTGCGAATGAATCCGCACATGTTCCTCCATGCATCTGCCCCATCTCTGCCCCTCTTCTACAGTGGCAGCACACTGCCCACCAGCATCCACTAGGGGCCAGTCAAGCACCAGTCACTGGTGTCCCCCCCCTTCCTGGAGAAGGAGAGCAGTCCCTCGGATGCTCAATCCTTCTCCTCTCCTGCCAAACCTCAGCAGCCCATGCTCATTCCTGAACATGGGTCACCAGCATTGCATGAGGTAAAGCATCCAGTGCCTTAGCCATCAGCGCCACCAGGCCTGATAATTTGATTGTTGTACATGGCACTGTCTGACTTCAGTTGTGGCATACGGGCAGTGGCATAATAGTCATGGCAGACTTAGTTATAATTAAAATGGTGTCTCAGTGGCAGTGGCAAGTCAAGGTTCAACTGTGGGAAAGAGTTTAAATTTTGTTGGGGTAAGCAGGTGTGTGCTGGTGGAATTTATTGTATGTGATGTGGGATGGATCTGTGGCTGGCAATGACAATGTTAGGATTCTGGCTGCTGTGGGGAAATAGGAAAAGATCACCAAGGCAAGGAAAGGCAGTAGATCTGCAGGGTGCATGTATGTGAGTGTAGGGGGAGCTGTGTGAGAGTGGGATTTTATTATAGAAATTTAAAGGGATAGTTGTGGTTCTTACATAGTTGGGAGGAGAATACAGGCTAGATGTGGGAAAGATAGTCAATTGCAGAGGATGCAGCAGGGTGTGTGTGGCAGTGGGATAAGGGTGGGAAGTAAAGGGGTAGTTGCGGCTGACGTTGTCAGGCTATACAGCTGTATGGGAAAGATCACCAAGGGCACTGGCATTAGATGTATGGAGTGTGTGTATTGGAGGGTGAGTGTGGGTGTTATGGAGATGAAAAAGGTCAGAGACAGCAGTGGCTGGCAAAGTCAAGATTCAGCTGTTGGGGAAAATATTGCGGAGGGCAGCAGTAGATGCAGGGTGTGTGTTTGAGTGTTTTTTTTTACTAGAAATCTTATTTATGGAAATGTAAAGGGATTGTTGTGGCTGGCAATGTCAGATGTGTACTGTGTTATAAATTAACATATTC
The DNA here is from genome assembly GCA_016271365.2 of Neoceratodus forsteri. Taxonomy (NCBI): domain Eukaryota; kingdom Metazoa; phylum Chordata; order Ceratodontiformes; family Ceratodontidae; genus Neoceratodus; species Neoceratodus forsteri. The sequence continues at coordinate 780,707,315 of CM057458.1, read as the reverse complement.
ATTGTCTTTAGAATGAGTTTTATTTATTTTATACAGTTCTTGGGGTTTCATGAGCACATAGCTATGCTCATTAAGTAACTACAACCATGTTAACAAAAGTAATATAAAGTAATATGAAAAGTAATATGCATTACTGTTACAGTTACTTATTACTTTTTATATATTACATTTATTTGTAAGTAACTAGTAACTGTAATTGATTATTTTTTAAAAGTAACTTACCCAGCACTGGCCATCAGAGTATCTGGGATTCCAATCAAGTCACTTTCTTGTAAGGTGGGTCATGGAGTACCGTGGATATACTCTCACATAATCACCTTTACCAGGTGTGTAAACTACCATTATGAGATGAGTATATCCATGGCACTCCAGCCCTTTATTGGGTTGCCTAATCAGCAGTACCTGTCAAAAAAACTGTAGGGTGGGAAGAGTGACTGTGCCCAGGCTCCTATATCTTTGCTGCCAATAAAACATTTTTTTTTTATCATAGAAGGTTTTTATTAAGGTTTTCCAGTTTTTAAGGTGGTACACCTCAGTCAACATATACATTATATTGCCATACAAGGCAAAATGCTTACACAGAGTACATAGGATGTACATTTCGCATAACAGTATTATGCAAGCCATGGTAAGAGAAACAGTACAATCAAAGAAGATAAAAGACAGAACATTGCTAGAAAATATAGCAGTGCCAGTTATAACTACCCATAATGCAGCAAACAGAGATAAAGTCATTGTACACCTATGACTGTCTTAGTCAAGGGAGGATTTCCCGGGGGGGGAAGGGATTTTTCAAAGTGGGGAGTGTAGGTAGGCTTCCCATTTCTTGAAAAAACAGTCTAGCTAACCTTGATGAGAGCAGGAGAGCCACTCCAAAAGAACAAAATCGGCCAGAGCTGCAGACCACATATTCATAGTCAGATTATTGAGCTGTATCCAATGCATTGATAGCAGCCTTTTGGCTTCTAGCAGTGCTAACATGGTCCATTCCCTATGCGCCTTAGGTAAGGGAGTTAGCCCGGAGAAGTCACCCAACAGCAGTTTGGGGTCTAAAGGTAGGTCCTTAATGCCAAGGACCCTGGAACACTCATGGGCAATGGTAGACCAAAAGGTTGCTACTAAAGAGCAAGTCCACAGTATATGAAGTAAATGAGCATCTGGTTGCTGACATCTCCAACACTTGGAGTGGGGCAGGACTCCAGCTGCATGCAGGACAGCAGAGGTTCTGTTCCACTGCAAAATAATCTTAAGTTGTAAAAAACAGATTTTGGAGTCTCTGTACACCTTATAAGAGTCCTTATAGCAATGGGACCAAGACGTTTCAGAGATAGCTATACCCATGTCTGCTTCCTATTTGGCCCTACAATGTTCAGTGGGGTCAGCTTGAGAGTCTTACCAAATGGCATAGAAATTGCCTATGTGGCCCCTAGAGGAGGGGGACTTACACAGAGAGGCAAGCCATGCCCATTTGTTGTGCGATTTATACTGAGAGGCGAGGTCATTGATAATACTACGTATTTGGAGGAACTGCCAAAAGTCAGTATTAGGGAGGTGAAATTTCTGTTTTAGCTGATTAAAGGATAGCATGGTATCTGAGTCAGGTAACATTAAGTCTTATACATAGCAGATTCCTTTAGCTTCCAAGAACGGCCATTTAATGGGCTCCCCCCCAGAGTGATATAGTTGTTCTGCCAGAGCTCAGCATATAACAGCAGAGGGTACCAAGCTTCTTTGGGGGTATGAGATAAAGTCATGATATGCCACCAAGCATAGCGAGACTCATACATGGCAGGGAATAGTCCCTTGTTAGACAGCCCGCCTGGTCCTAACATGGACCTAAGTGGGGTAGGGGACATCAGGTTGGATTTGAGATTTGCCCACAGAGGAGGAGATGTGCTTAGGGGTGTAAAGCATTTTGTGACTTGGGTGGCTACACTTGCGATATGATAGCCCTGGAAGCAGGGGATGCCTAGGCCCCCCCTGGACCAGTGTGCTTGAAGCTTATGATTCCCTCATCTGTGCGCTTTTCTTTCCCAGAGAAAGGAAGCTACCAACTTCTCGATAAATAAAGATAAATTGGAAGGTTATTGAATATATATGTGACACTGGGGAGGAGAAGCATGCGTACGGCAGCCACTTTACCAGGTAGTGATAGGTGTAATTTACGCCATCTCTCCACCTCTGTGTTTAATTGCTTTAAGGGGGGGGGGGAATTGAAGGATTCAAAGTCCTCCTACATAGTAGGAATATAAATTGCAAGGTAGGTAAATCCATGAGGTGCCCAACTCAGTTCTGTGCCCCTTAAACATTCCTGTGTACAAAGTATATTAAGGGGAGACAGCGTGGTTTTCCGCTTTTTAACCTGTAACCAGGAAAGTAATGCAAAGTCCCAAAGGACTGACAGAGCTACTGGGAGAGATTGCTGAGGGTGAGATAGGGTGAGTAGAATGTCATCAGCATATGCTGCCACTGCATGTGAGTTGCTATGCAGTGGGATGCCCGAGGGCACTAATTAACGGATCCAGGGTGACAAAAAAAGAAGGTGGGTACAGAAGGCACCCTTGATGAGTACCCCTACAGAGTGGGAAGGGAAGGGAAGGGAGATATCCAAGTTTGTTAAGACTCTAGCTAGGGGGGAGTCGTAAAATGTTGAGACCCAAAGGTGAAATTGGGGTCTGAAGCCATATAAAAGGAGGACTTCATGTAAATAGTTCCATTCAATAGAATCAAATGCTTTGGCAAAGTCAATGGATAAAGCAGCCATAGGGATCTTGGCCCTAGCCACTAACCATTTCCAAATAAGTAGTAGCCTGGTATTGTCAGAGCCCACCTTGCCTGGCATAAATCCCACCTGAGTTAGGTATGTTAAGGAGGTAAGGAAATTGTGCATTTTGGTGGCTAAGATCTTGGCCAGAATCTTAGTGTCAACAGACAATAAAGATATGGGATGAAAATTAGTGAAATTAGGGGGGTCAGTTAATTTCTTGGGTAGGGACATAATGAGGTCATCTCTCATCATGGTAGGAAGGGAGCCTGAGGAATGGGCATCCTGCAGTGCTAACAACAGTGGCTGGGCAATCTCTGGTGCCAATGCCTGGTATAATTCAACAGTCATCCCATCAGGTCAGAGGGCTTTCCCCTGTGCCATCTGAGAGAGGACCTGTTGTATCTCAGGGACAGTGATTGGGGCATCTAAAAGAGTAGCTTGCTCAAGTGACAGAGCAAGTATAGTGAACTGTTGGCAAAACTTATTCAGGTCTTGTGACAACTGAGTGGGTGACTGGGATGCTTGGGATTTATATAGTGATTGGTAGAAAAGTTTCATAGTCTCATTGTTACCAGCAGGATCAGTGGTAATCGAGCCTGAGGTAGGGTGGAGGGCATGAGTTTTGGCAGAGGCCTGTTGTTTACGCAACTGGAAAGTAAGAAGCTTATCACCTTTATCCCCAGTAGGAGTGCTTTGATTGTAACAAGAGCCATTCTGCTTTATTGTGTAACAAAGCATTAATTTGGTATTTGAGCCCTACTATTCTACACTTTAGAGATACATCTCCGGCAGCAGCAGGTGAGGCTTTACTGAGCGTTTCTAGACCCGTAAGTTCTGATTGTAACATATCCAGAAATTTTTTTCCTGGCTTTGTTCCGGTGGGCTGCAAATGCTATACCATGACCCCTGAGGTTAGCTTTGAAGGCCTCCCATACTGTGCTTGGAGATACATCACAAGCTGACTTAAGAGCAAAGTAATATTGAGTAGCTTTTAGCATAGCTTTGCTTAAATTCCAGGTCCTTGACTAATATGGGGTTACATCTCCATCTAGTACTGGTAGGTCGGTGCCCTAGGGGAGTATAGGAGGTGAGAACAGGTGTGTGGTCTAAAAATCTCACCCAGAAGGGTTGTCATGCCTCCAGACATCTATTAGACCCCACTCTGCTTGCAACTCTTGTAGGGCAGCGTGGGCTCTAGGGTGTGTCTGGGGGGTGGGTTTAGACTTATCTAAAATAATATTGGATACTAGATTAAAGTCTCCTCCCACTAATAAGGGAGTAATGGTGTTGGGCTGCTCTAAAATGGAAATGGCTTGACTCAGTCTAGAAAAAAAGTCTGCCTGATCAGTGTTGGGGGGCATACACGTTGCCCAAAATCAGTTTACCAGTGGGGGAGGCCAATTTAACCAAAACCCATTGGCCTTGAGAGTCAGATCAAGACTCTTTGACTACCCACATGGTGGACTGGCGGATGAGGATAGCAACCCCTTTGGATCTGGAGGTGGTGGAGCTAGCATAAATAGCACCAACCCAGGATTTTTAAGCCAGGGAACAGATCTACTAAGAAGGTGTGTTTCCTGTAAAAGGGCTATGTCTGTGTGAAGGGAATGGAGATACTGAATGACCTTAGTACTTTTTATGGGATGATTGAGACCGTTAACATTCCAGGAGACCAGAAGTAGACCTTGAACCTTGGATGCAGCAATAGTTAGAGACAGGTATGAAATATCAGGGTACTTACCCACCTATAGGTAAGATGAGTAGGGGGACCCAGGAAGTATAACACAGGAGGTTGCAAACCTGATTCTTGACACTAGTAGGTTGCTATTGGATATCAGGGAGATACAACTGCACTGCTATACAAGGAATATACAGAAGGTGTACCAGACAGAGAACAGTTTAAACACCTAAAGAAACTGTAACAGGAATTACACAAAATATGTAAAAAGACAAAAAAAAAAAATAGGATCAATAATACTAACAGTATTAAACAGAACACAGTTATTGTAGTCCTACCTAGCTCAGAGTACCTGACTGGTAGGAACAATGCAACAATTCTAACAGCATTTGTACACTAAGAGCGAAGGAGGCTTTAGAGTAAGAAGGTACAAGGACAGGATTACCCTCAGCTATGCAAGCTTCAATGCTCAAGGCCAGGAGAGGAGTAAGACAACCAAGAGAAACTCGCTTTCCTCATCCGGTAACACTCCCCAGGTGCCTAACACAACCCCGGTGGGGGGAAGGGAGGATGGGGGAGGGGGTAGGAGGGAGGGAGAGAAAGAGGAAGAAAGGGGAAGGGGGATTGGGTAACCACCACAGTCAAACACTATAAAGGCAGGTCTGCTGGTATAATCACATTATTTAATGCATTAAACTGTGGCTGCAATATGTTAGTTAGGGCCTGCCAATATGATAGTGCCAGAGCTACAAAATATATATATTGGTTAGTCCCAGGGAGCAAGGAAGGTGGCATGAGCATAATTACATGCCAAATATTAACATTGGCAGTATAACATGCATGCATATTCCTACAAGATGAGGAATCAAGTGGGAAATCAGCCTGACACGCATAACCCCTGAGAGGATAAGCAGGTTCAGAGTATAGACTAACCTTCTAAAGAAGTGTTAAAAGAGAGACTAGAACAAATCCACATTTCAATGTTCAGCCAGTAGGATTCACATTGCATCTTGGGAGCATCTGGGGAGTATTCTGAGAGTCCAAGGGAGCCATTGCAGGACCTGAAGATGTTGTAAGGACAGCAGCAGTATAAGTTTTTTCCCCAGGCTTAAGCTTTCCAGTAAGATCCACTGCTTTGACTAGAGAGGAGTCTGGTATGTCAGCCCAGTCCATAGAGAGTTCAGTGTCTATAGATGAAAGATCAGGATGTAGAGAGTGGCGGTCCACTGAGATCATGGGGGAATCATCCCGAGATATCTTTGCAGGAGGTGCTGCCTCTTGTTGTTTGAATGAAAGCTGTCGGCCACTTCTCGAACATTGTCACTGGCCGGAAGTAGTCCCTGTGAATCTAGGAGGAAGGAATATTTGCTCAGAAGAAACCATAGGACTAAATGTGGCCAAGGGCATTGTACGTGGCAGATTCCTCATCCTGGGGGAATCATTAAAGGAAGGACCTGGTCCAGTTGCATAACGGTTCCCCTGAGGCAGTCTGCCCAATACAGAGTTCCTAGTGGCTACAGGTGAGACAGATGGGTCCAATAGCCTTCTGGGAGATGTAGGCTGGAGGGGTAGATTAGGTCACAGCTTGGAAATCCAATGCTTCACTTCATCCAGACTGTCTGCAAGCATCTCCCTCCCCTCCTTGGACACCAAGAGCTTGGTGAGTTATCTGAATCTATAGTGGAAGTTGTGAGCAGCCAGAAATTCTTTCAAGGGACCATAGGCATGCCATTTACTGGCTGTTTCATATGTAAAATCTCTCTAAAAAGAAATAGTTGCGCCTTGCCACCTTATTTCCCCCAGGTCATGGGCTGCAAGTAGAATACGCTTTTTAGTTGAGTATCTAAGTAGGTATGCCACTATGGGCCTCGGTGATTGTGCCAGTCTATCTTTCCTCCTGGTGATACAATGGGCACTCTCAACCTCCACTGGGCCTCTCCAGTGCTCCACTAATATCATGAGCGGCACTTCATTAAAGAACCTCTGCACAGATGTCCCCTCAGAGCCCTCGGGAATGCCTATAATTTGGAGATTGTTGCGTCACCCTCTATTTTCTTGGTCCTCCACTCTAGCTAGTAGAACCCCAAGTTTCTCATCTTGTATCTGCATTTTTTGTTTTAAATTAGCTTGTTGTTGCTCTAGGGTTTCCACACCCTGCTCTGCCACATTTAGTCGATCTTGCAACTGGCCAGATCACGCCCCCAATAAAACATTTTTGTCAAGAGTTCATATCTGAGCCACATGTGTCCATTCTGTAGTGTCTCATGAATGTGTATGGAGAGGACCATGTAGCTGCTGTGCATATCTCTGCCAGTGATGCTTGGTTTGTTTATACCCATGATGTCATAATTGATTTGGTAGAGTGGGCTGTTATAGTTTGTGGAGGAGTGGCTCCTCCCAATTTATAAGCCTCTGCAATTGTTCTTTTTATCCAGGAGGCTATTGTCAATTAGGATGCTGCAATCCCCTTCTTGGGGCCTTGTGTGATTACAAACAATCTTTCTGTCTTGGGGAACTGATTCATTCTTTGAAAGTATACTTGTATTTTGTGTTTTACATCCAGTGTGTGTAGAGATTTATCTCCTCTTTCAAGCTGATGCGACCTGAAATAGGGGAGCACTAATATTTGGCTCTAGAACTGTGATGCTACAATCAGTAGACATGCAGGGACAGTCCTTATACTGCAGTAACCCCATCCTTGTGGAATTGCAGGAAAGGTTCTCTGCAAGACAGTGCACCCAGTTATCCTATTCTGTGTGCTGAGCAGACTGTGACCAAGAACATCAGTCCCATCAAGTAAGGTTTGCTTCTGTGATCAGTTCAAATGGACTGCTCATGAATGCATTGAGCCCAACCAGTCTGCCCATTTCCCTACCTGATGGATAAGCTGCAGATTCTAGTTAATCAACAGCTTACTTCCTCCTGCCCCCCACTAGAATTGCCTTATGCCTGTCCCATGCATTCTTGAATTTTCCCACTGTTCCTGACTCCACAACCTCCTCAGGAAGGCTGTTCCATGCATCCTCAACTCTCTCTGTGAAAAAATACTTTCCAATATTACCTCTGAGCCGTCCCCCCTCTATCTTATATATGTACGTATATATTTGTATATATGTACCCTTTGTTTCCTTAGGTGTGCCGCAACCTCAATTGTCTCCATCATGAACACTCTTGGTGCTGATGCCAAACCAAATGAAAGGGATTGATAGTGAAATTGCTGGCCTAGTATGTGAAATCTGAGGTATTTGTAGTGCATTGGTCTTATAGAAATATGTAGATAAGTGTCTCTTTGATTTATGTAAGTGAGGAAGTCCCCCTGCCTGATGGATCTGAGGGTGGACCGTATGGTTTCTATTTTGAGTTTCTGTGCTCTTACTGACTGATTCAGGAATTTGAGATCTAGTACCAGTCTCAGGTCATCTGTTTTCTTTGGAACCATGAGAAAAATAGAATAGATACCCTTGCAAAGTTCTGACTGAGGTATGGGTTGTTTAGCTTGATTGTCCATTAAACTGTTTAGGGCTGGTAAAGCTCTTTTCCTTGATATTGACAATATGATTAATCTGTTCCTCTTCTTTTTTTCTGAAAATTCTATGACGTAGCCTTCTGAGACTACTTCCCAGACCCACTTCACTGTGGTTGTTCATAAACATGCCTCCTTGAATTGTTGGAGTCTGCTCACTACGGGGATGGGCTTTGCGTTGATGTTGGGGTTTGCACTAAGTCGTGTCAGGGGGATGATTAGTGACTTGTTTTGTGGGTCTTTATTTTTTGAGGGGTTGTAGTCATTGGCAGGTGTATCTATTGCTCCTTCCCTTGGTAGTGAGTCTTCCTCTGCCTTGGGTCCCTCTTCTGCTGAATACTGTGTGTGAGAATGGGGAGTAAAACTGGGGTTTGAAGTGGTTGTAGCCGCATCTGTCTCAAAAAGAAATAGTTGCTTTTCTGTATATTTAAGTCTTGTTTTGTCTGTACCTGTGTGAGGATGGTAGGTATGTGGTCTACAGTTTGTCCTTGCCCGGATCCTTCCCTTCTTCTCTCTGTTTTAGAAATTCCTGAACACCTTTGCTGAATAGAAGGCCCACTTCAAATGGCATTTTCTGTAGCCCAGCTTTAGAATCGGTGTTCGGTTCCCATAGCTTCAACCATAGATGATGCATGGCTCTGTTGACCACTGTTGCAGATCTCGTATTTATCATGACATCATTCACCGCCGTAACCCCACATACTTCTCCAATTGCAGTGAGTTGCCCACAAAGTCCTCTTCCACTGATTTTGAGCTTAACTTTTTGAGTATGTACTTCTCCCTGCCACTTGATCAGTGCTCTCAATGCATATATAGCAGTCGTTGTGGCCCATGTGGCCAGGCAGATCATTTTAAAGGCTCAAAGGCCTTTCTTCTACTTTCTTTTTGGATGGATCCTTAAGACTTGTTGTGACTTCTGAAGGAACCACCATTTTCCTACTTAAGGAAGCAATGTGTGGTTCAATTAAGAGTGTGGAACACCAGCTTTTTAAGATGTCTGGTTGAATTCATACTGGAGTTCATACTAGAAGAATAAGAAAGTCAAAAGGCGTAGCCCATATAGTCTTTCTCCACAGTTCAGTGGTAGTGACAATCACCACCAACTTCATCAAGGAACTTATCCAATCTTTTTTTAAAAAGACTTAAACTGTCCACTTCTACCACCTCTTGAGGTAGTCCATGCCACATCCTTATTGCTCTACACTTAAAGCCCTTTCTTCTTTGTTCAGTCCTATTCAATTCCTCTCTTAGTTGCCTATCATGCCTTCTCAATTGATATGTTTTTTTCTTAAACACCAATCCCAACTCAGATCAAAGATCCTCATCTTTCAGGGACTTATATAATACCGATAAGTCCCCCCTTGCCCTTCTACTCTCCAATGACCACAATCCCAACCTTTGCAATCTGTCCTCATTCAGTCAAGAATGCTGCTCTGGTTTTCTGGCCAGGTCTTTGGCCTCCCAATTCTTTGGCTACCATGCCAAAGATCGCCCAGTATATGGGAAAGAAATCTTTCTTTTGTTTTTCCTGAATCATGGGATTCTGTTTAGATTCTGGCTGTGGTGGTTTTTGTTTGAACTCCATAGCTGCTTTTATGGTGTTCACCAATTCATGCACTATGTCGAAGGAACAGAGTTTAGACTTTAGAAATGTTTCCACTGTTGATGCTGCATCCTAATCCTGGTCTGAGCCATGATCTGATTCATTTTGAGGGTCATTCCTGGTGTCGTCACAATCTGAGTTGCCTTCCCCATGTAGTGAGGTGCCCTCCTGTTCCTCCATGTTTCTTGTGCCCATGGCTTCATTGACATTGGACATTCTTGACATAGGTTTCAGAGGCTTGAGTGTTGACATTGCCTCCAGGTGTTCCATGATCTTCTTCATGAACTCCCACAGCTGCTTAATCAGGGGCACCGTAGCTTGCCGGTTTTGTTTTATTACTGCTGCTGGATCATATTGCCACTACATAGGATTCAGATTGTTGTGGTCCATGGGGGAGTCTTATAGTGATGTGGACTGGTCTACTTCCAAGTCCAGTTCCTCTACATCACATCCTGGGCATATGGGGCCTTTTTTGCTGGTCACTAGGGGCACCTTGCATGTAGGACACTTTCTCATCTTTATTATCTATAATACAGTAATCAAGGTGTTTTGAGCATTCATTCACCTGGCACAATGGACAGCTATTCTCATATTGCATGGAGCCATACATAGTAGTGGGCTGCCACTGATCCGCCTTTATTTTCATATGAGCCCTCCTGCTGTATTTTCCTAATTAGAGTGTCTCTCCAATGGACTGTGATCCAGAATAAAGCATTTCTAATAATTATTTGTTGAGTTTGAGTACCTCTGACAAATTCATATTTATTTATATTTATTGCATATGTAAATATCCAGCAATAATTTCATATGCTTCTTCTATTCCCCTCATTCACTTGGCTCCACTGGCCTGTATTCATAGGGATCACCACATGCAACATAGCCACCTTGTGTGGATTACCTTTTGAGGCTTTTCACCACATACAAAATGGCCGTATGCATAATGGCTGGTTTATTGCCACATCCAGCATGGTCGCTATTTGTTGTTGCTGTTGCACAAGATGGAGGCTACACTATCACACATGCATAACCTCTTTCCCTGTCCTTGGTGAGGGCCATCATGCATAAGATGGCAGCAGCACTATTAGGGTGCTTGGGAGAATGAGAGTATCAAAAGGGTGAGAGTATCAGGACGGGACAAAGGGGAGCTCATTGGAGCTTCAGGAGAGCTGCCACTCTCAAGGGACAAGTAAAAATATAATTGGAGCAAAATCGTGGCTTGTTGAGCTCAGTCGGAGCTGATTTCTTTTTGCAAAACTTCTGTGCAGCTCATCAGAGCCGATCATCCTGGCAGATTTTTTAATTTCTATTTGACTGTACATAATGAAGTCAGAGCATTTGTACACTTCAGCAGAGAGGTTTTCTTCTGGCCAAATATCAGATCCAATCCTTAACAAAGTTTCTGTGCAGCTCATTTCTGTGCAACTCATCGGAGTAGGAGCTGATTTCTTACAGCCGGCTTTTCTGCATTTAGAGTGAGCCAAATCAATCTTGAAGCACCTGACCATTGAAACTGAAGAAGCTAATCCAGAGCAGCAACAAAGCCGAACATTTTCAAAAATCAGTGGCAGCTTTTACATAAGAAGGGGACACCTCCTGCTTAGTAGCACTGAACGGGACAAAGGAGACCTCATTGGAGATCCAGGAGAGCTGCCGCTCTCAAGGGTCAAGTAAAAAAATAATCAGAGCAAAACTGGAGATAGTTCAGCTCAGTCGGAGCTGATTTCTTTTTGCCAAAGATTCTGTGCAGCTTATTGGAAATGATTATCCTGTTCGATTTTCTAATTTCTATTTGACTGCACCTAATGAAGTCAAAAAGTCTGTGCACTTCACTGGAGCTGTTTTCTTGTGGCTGAATATCAGATCCAATCCTCAACAAAGTTTCTATGCAGCTTATTTCTGTGTAGCTCATCAGAGTAGGAGCTGATTTCTTATGGCTTTTTTTTTCCCACTTGCCCTCCCCCAGCTCCATGACGTATTAAATAGACAATTGAAGTACTGCCCAGGAAAGCCCTGGTAGGTTGTATGTCAAGAAGGAAGAGGGGAATAAATATTACTATACAGTAGTTTGAGCACTGCTATATCCAAACTGTCTTTTCTGATAACCTTTTTAGTTATTGACAGGATGCATATCTACTTATTCAGTACATGATAAATCTACCTGATTGAATTGTGTTGTAGGTAGTGCTGAATGTATTCATTCAGGGACAAATGACTGCCTGGCTTCACAAGATAATTCTGTTGTATTAAATTACAGATAAATCTATTTTTTAAGGTATCCCTTGTAGTTTCTGGAAATAGTGCACTATTTAAGCTCATAGCTAGATGATTCAACTGTCTTATTAGGTACTTATACAACAAATAAGTTGTTATACAGTCACCCCAGTGGTTGCAACACTAACTGATCTCTGTAGTGCTAATTGCAATCTCAAGCTACCCATAACTCCTTTAAACAATTGAGGATCTGATAGGTCTTTTCTTAAAGCTGTATCTCTCTTACACCTAGATAGCTGACACCTGCCTGGTCTTATTGAGCATTCAATAGCTAATAACTGCTTGGTACTGTTGTGGAATAATGAAATCTTATAGTATTATTATTATTATGGCACTTGTATATATCATCACTCTACTCTTTGTGGATCATGTACTGCTACTAGCAGAGGTGCCCTGCCCAAGCTAAGGATCCTTTCATCTCCCTTACTATGGGCATCCACCTCAGGGCAATATCTTCAATGACCTCTTCCTCATAGTTACCTATGGTTCAAGGCGTAGGGCCAAAAGGAGGATGGGCCTCTTAATCTTCCCAATTAAACTCACAAGGTACCTGGAAAAGCTGAAACTAGCCTTATGCAGTGATACTGAACTAAATCCAGGCCCCATCCCCCTAAATTACAGTATTAGCTCTCCAACTGACTCAGGCTGGGCTAACACAAAGGTCCTTAAATTGGTCCACATGAATCTTAATAGCTTGAGGCATAAAATGCAAGACATCGATGCCTGGGCTGCCTCCTACAAGCCAGGTGTGATTACTGTATCTGAAACTTGACTAAAGAATCAGGTGCTTCCTCATGAGGTAGCTCTCCTGGGATTTAACACCTTTCGAATGAATAGGATTGGGAAAAAAAGAGGTGGCGTCCTCATATATGTCAGTTCTAGGATTTATGCAGTCTCCATAGAGATCCCCCTGCTGAACAACTCTTTGAGCAAAAACTTATTTGTAAAGCTGTTACTTGGTAATACTAAGCCACTCTATGTGGGGTGCATTTACATGCCCTCTCAAGCAGCAGTATCCTCCATAGAGTCCCTAATCCAAGTGTTGGAAGAACACTCACCTGGTAAACTGGTAATGCTTGGGGATTTCAACCTGAACTGGGCATCCAAATCTGACAATGAGCTGCATGAACTTACTTTAGATGCACAACTTAACCAAGTGATCACTGTATCTACCAGAACTAATACCAAAACAGGGAACCATACTCTGCTAGACTGGGCTTTAATTACAGACCCCTCTAGGATTACTTCAGTAGGAATATTCTTGGATTCCCTCAGTGATCAAGCACCCATATTCTGTGTATGGAGGAATAAGCTACCTGGCCTACCCCCTTGAATATTTACAAGGAGGGATTAATCCAACTTTGTATCAAACTCATTTGCATCTGCTCTCTCAATGATCAATTGCACCATCTAATAGAGTTCCCCAGTCTAGATGAGGACCTTAAATACCTCTCAAAAGTATTCATGTCCATGGCTAACCAATATGACCCACATAGGAAACTTAGGGTGAAAGGTAAGTGTCACAAATGGCTCACTGCTGAGCTCAAGAAACAAATGATTCTTGAGACAAGGCATGGGGGCTCTACAAGACACTGAACCTTAGAACTGACTGGGAAAGGTACGGAACTATTAGAAACAAATGTAAGAAAGGGACCAAGGCAGCAAAAAGTCATTACTTGCATGGTCTCCAGGATAGCCACCTTTGCAATCCAAAAAGATTCTGGAGTCACATAAACTCCCTGCTATGAGGCAGTGTCAGCACACAGGGGGAACAATCATAGTCAACAATCAAGCCTCAGATGACACCAACGTAATGACTGCAGCCTTCAACACCTTCTTTATGAACCTTGACAAATATTAAACCAAGTCATCTTGCTCCCCTACCCCAAAGTGACATTTTGATGAAAAAGAAACCCCCACTCTCAATTTTACCTTAGGTTGTCAGGGAAACTGAGGTGCTACCCCCTCCTGAAATGTCTAAATCCAGACTCATCCCCTGGATTTGACCATCTAGAGCCCAGGCTACTGAAAATGGCTGTCACAGCAATTGACCTCCCTGTCACCATGTTGATCAACAGGTCCATTAGGGAAGGGTCTGTCCCTGGTAAATGGAAAGTGGCTACGGTAGTCCCTATTCACAAGGGAGAAACACCTAACAATGTAGAAAACTATAGACCCATATCAATCATATGCACATTAGCTAAGGTACAAGAGAGGCTGGTCTTCAATCAGCACCAGGACTACCTACAGCAACATACCCTTCTTACAGATAACCAGCATGGCTTTAGGAAATGCCATGGCATGAATGCCACACTTGTCAAACTTACTTGTGATGTCCTTAATGCAATGGATTAGGGGTCAATGATGGGGGCCATATTCATTGACCACACCAAGGCATTTGACATGGTAAATCACTGGCTGCTCCTTAGTAAACTCGAGCAACTAGGTCTTGACAAACTATCTCTGTCTCCATCTATCTAGCTGACAGATCTCAAAAGGTGAAATGGAAAGGGGTCTATTCCAGTTGCCTAGTAGTCACTGATGGAGTCCCAAAGGGAGCTGTATTAGGCCCTCTGTTATTCTCGCTATGTATTAATGACATTGGCCATAACTATGACAAGAGGAACCTATTGTTATATGCAGATAACACAGTGGTTTACTGGAGAGATCCTAATCCCAGCACAATTGCTGCTGGCCTTTCCAACTGTTTAAAAACTCTAGAAATATAGTTTGCCTCCAACTTGCTGGTAATGAATGACAAGAAAACAAAGGCAATACTATTTGGATCCAAACAACTAGATGCAAATGGGCAACACCTGATCAAAACTGTCTATAGCAGCTGGTCTCCAGATAGGTGTGGTGGACAAAGTGCAGTACCTTAGAGTTTACCAAGATCAAGACCTGACCTTCAAGCCACATGTTGATCTCATAGCCAAAACAATTCACCAGAATCTTTGCCTCCTATATAGATTGTGTAACTCTTTGACACCAGACTCAAGGATTTATATAGCAAGGAGTATTCTACTTCCCACATTGAACTATGATGCTCTGGTATTACACTTCCTAAGGGAAGGTGAAACTCACAAACTAATTGTGTTGTACAACAAAATTAGTTGCTTTGCCATTAACACGCCTCCAAGGAGGCACCACTGTGAGATTCTTTCGGAGTTAAACTGGCCTACGTTGGAGCTCAAACTTGCTTACCCTCTTCTTTGCCTCAGCTTTAAGATTACCCAAGTCCATACCCCTCTAACCTAACTGGGATATTTACCCTGAAGCCTCTGAGGAGGACCCTTCATTCAATAAGCATCAAATTACTTGAGATCCCCGAATATGAACCAACCTTGAAAAAAGAGCCTTCACATACTCTGCCCCTTATTACTGGTGGTCTCTCCTGGAAAACTAGTCAATACCAACACGTTAGAAGGTTTCAAGGTTGGTATAAAAGTCTTTATGCCAATGCAGCTGTAACTGCTGATTCATGCTTGTGATACTCAATCCCGCGTACTTCCTAATGGTCACTAACCTGCACTAAATCTATGAATCTATGCATTTTTTAATATCCAACATTACGTATTGTACGTGGAATCTATTGTACAACTAATGGTTAGTGACTAAGTACTACTACCCACATATAGAAGTTTAACTATCTGTGGTACCTAGGTTTTTGTCTAATTTGCAGATTTCAATTCTTTGAAATATTACTCACATGTAACTGGTTACTGTGTAACCTGCTGATGGCAACTAATTGCTCCTATGTACCTATTTGTACTTCATGTAATTGACTATGTACTGTCTTGTTATGATGAAGCTGTACGTATTGTATGTAACTAATTCTGGGTCACCCCTGAAAAAGGGACATTTGGTCTTAGCAGGTTTATCCGGTAACCAAAATGCCATAAATAAAAGATAAAAATGGAAGCCGCAATGCTTGGAAACTGTGTGGAAGAAGAGAGTTCTTTGTTAAGTATGGCAGCTATTTCCCCCTCTCCCCCCTCACCATTGTGGTTTAACAACCCAAACACAAAGGGACTAAGATGCCAGCTGAAGGATATGGCACCTTGTCAGTACTCTATAGCTTTTTTGCCCCAGGTATGATTACTGAAATCTCTGTACCCAAATATATATATATGTGTATATCACGATCTCCTTGTTATATGAGCAACAGGTTCTTTTGTGGACTGCCAAGTGGGAAACTCAGTGAGGGAACCTAGGTGCACCAATCTGTGGAGGGTTTTGTTGTAGCTGAGCCTCCTTTAATTTTTTTTAAAACAAGGCAATAGTTTTGTGGAATAATGCCCAAGGGAATTATGGTGCTGGGCTCTATAAGGATAATCATGTAGGGTTGCTCAGTGAGGGACCCTTGCAAACAAATTCATACATGACCTTTAAAGTGACTTGTCAATATAAAGTGCCCAGGATATTTGTTTGGTTTGGGATGTGCATTGCGTTCTACTGCAGCCACTTTAGCATGGGCTTCAGATACACTGTAATGAGATATCTCTTCCCCTCTGGGTGGGGAAGGGCTATCCTGATGACCCTGATGAGTAAGTTTCTGGCACCAGACCGGAAATAATCCCTACCAAGCAAAAGCATGGAACTATGCTGGATAAAATATCAATTTTTTTCCATTCGTTGAGTAATCTTTTTGCATTCTCTTTAACTCTATATTTTTTACTATACTTATTTCAATATAGTTTTATGCATTTTAATCATTCAGAAAATTATATCTTGTCCACATTAGCTACTAACCCAGAAACACAGGTACTACAGGGGCTAGACTAAAATTAGAGTAATTTTTATGGGTCTTACCTTGAAATTAGGCACTTGGCAGGACAGTGAACCTGGTGAGTGCTGCAACCTACAAATGGACATAAGAACAGGCTAGTTGTGGCTAACAGGGGCTAGGTAGAGGGTCTTGGAAATTTGATCCGGTGATCACATGTGCATCTAGCTGCCTATCAGGTGAGCATAACAAGCAAAGGTAAGAACTGGAGTGCCATGGATATACTCAATGCATAATGATTCTTACTACCAGCACACCTTGAGCACAGTGAATAACATCTGTGGACCCTTCAGTCCCCTTTGTGGCTCCAACTCTCCCACCTCCTGTGTACCTTGCCCTTGGGGTCACATTTCCAGTAAATTTGGAGTATGATTCGCTTTTGTAATGTGGTACAATAAGAGAGCTGTAAAGAGTATGAGTAGCATGCCTGTTTTCAGTAGTGAGGCTGCAATTGTCCCTGACAGCTGAAGTACTAAGCATCGCAAAACTGTTGCTGGGCAATAGTATGAATGCGAGCCAGGGGCACCCATGGGTGTCATGACATCATCATGACACCCTGCCTCCAACATCTCACACAGCCTCCCATCCAAATCCACCAAATTAACAGATTATGCTGTAAAGCACTCAATGTGTTAGTGGAAACATCACTGAGAAGTCTGCAGAAAGAAAACCATGAGTAATCTCTTGAATAGGGGTGTGCGAGTAATGAACAGCATTTCTGAAATGCCAAAAATAATAAGCTATTCATTACTCTGGAAGAAAAATGAATAATCACCACCACTCATGGCTATTCAGCATTTTGCTATTCTTTAGGCATTCAAGAACTCCTAAAACTTTCTGTCCAATCAGAGGCCACTTTGGACTCTCACTGAAGGCAGGTTATGTGATCCAGTACTCACAGAAGCTTCATGCTGGACAGACGACTTGAGCTGCTGCAGAGATAGAATGTACATCCATCCACATATTAAAACTAGACAAAAATCAGAAATCTTGGTGCTTTTTGCTTTCTCTCTAAATTCCAAGATAGAAATGGTCTAATTTTACAGTGTAGGGTGAAAATTAGATGTTTAGGAAAGGGAAACTACTATGGCTATGTAGTGTTTGCTGAGAGAGAGTGAGAGAGAGAGAGAGAGAGAGAGAGATAGGCAGGTAGAATGGCCACAACAGCACACACACACACACACACACGTGTGTGTGCTAAACAAAAAAGATTTAAACCTGCCGTATAGTGAAGAAGGCTGTCAGCTTACGTAAGGAAAGTTTTGTAGGGGTTTATTTTGATTAGAAATTTAAGGTTTTTATAACTTACTGTAGTTGTTGTCTGAAACAAAGACTAAGGCAGGTACTTTAACTGAAATGCAATTAGTTTAGAGGCATTTTTTCTGTTGTCAGTTGCTAGACTTTATCCCAAGAAAAGATATATTTTTTTCTTAGAAAAATCCGCTTGACTACTATTAGTTGACAGTGACACTTGTCAGCTCAGCATTGCTGCAGTGACTTAATTCCATAATAAATATAATTTAAATTTAAAAGCAGAAATCTTTATCTGAGTAACTAAACTGGTTGTCCCCCAAAAACCTGTGCTTATACACTCTGGGCTGTTTCACTGACTCCATGACTCGATCCCCTCACCCTGACATCATTGGGGCTATGCTCAATCCGGTGGCACACTCCCGACTACTGAGATCCTCTAATTCCTCTTCACTTTCCATCCCTCACTGTTCTGCAAAAATTGGGGAACAAGCCTTCTCTCACTTCGCTCCCAAAATTATGGAACTCTCTACCTCCTAATCTTAAATGGTCTCCATCCCACTTCTTCTTCAAGACCGCACTTTTCTCCTACTTACATACACTTGATCCATGTGTCTGTACTTAATCCCCCTTCTCTTACTTTCTTTTAGCTAGCTTACCATTGTCTCTGCATTTTATTAACTGCTTTGCCTTGTTTCCCTTGACTGCTTCCTTCCATCCCTGCTTGGATGGCCACTGCCACATGTATGTTTTGTTTCCACAACTATCCCTGCGAGGATATCTACTGGTTCTGATTTATTCACTGCTTATTTTTTGTATAACTGTGGGCCTGCTTCCTTCCTTCCCTGCATGGATGGCCACTGTCACAGGTATGTATTGTTTCCACAACTATCCCTGCGAGGATATCCACTGGTTCTGTATTATTTGCTACTTGTTTTTTGTAAAACTATATGTTGTACTCTCCCGGGTCATGCTTGAAAATAGGTAGAGTTTTGCCTAATGCACCTACCTGGTCAACAAAAGCTAATAAATAAATTCAGGCTTGGGTCCCTCCATGGCCTCTTAATCAACTGTGAGTGCACCATAGCTTATATGGTGTGAAGAGTCAGCTGACACATATTTATTTATTTTATTTATTTATTAAATTCTTGGATTACAAATACCTTTGAGCAGAAACTGCTCATTTACAAAGGTTCCACATCAGAGGATGAGGGGCAACTGACATACAGAGGTAGTAAAAGAATGCACAATAAACAAAAAAAAATATACAGTAACAACACACTTTGAGATAATATGCATACAACGAGCAGCTTCAGTAGGCAGCCGGCTGAGGTAGCAATAAGTGTTGTAGGTGTGCGACCGGGTGGGGGAGTGGGAGTGGAGTAGGCTAATGGGCCACTGTCAGTACGTGGGGGAAAATGTCTTGTACCAGTGGAGAAGGGAAGCAGGAAGGGAGTCACAAAGAAGGCCCGGTGCCAGAGAGAATGTAAGTAAGGAAAGGGCAGACTGTGGGATACGAGTGAGCTGGGAGGTGTTTAGAGAGAACTCTATTCAGTGAAACAGTCACATTGAGTGGAAGAGGTGAGGTAATGTCTGAGATTCCTTTTAAAGAGTCAAAATGTAGCAGAGGAAAGTGCTTCTTTATTGATGGAATTGAACCATAGAGGAGCTCTATAGATGAAGGACTGCTGGCTCATGGAGGTATGACATCTGGGAACCTGAAAGGTTAGAGATTGGGCACCATGCATTTGCTGAGTTCCAATGAAGGTAGTAAGGAGTGTGCTAACACCAGGTGGCATGAGACCGAGGAGAAACTTTTTGGTAAGTAAGCAGGTCTGGTATTGTATTCTGCTGAGTAGGGGTAGCCAGCTAGTCTGTGCATAGAGGTCACAGGTGTGAGTTTTGTCAGGCAGCACCCGTTAATAGTCTACATGCTTTGTTGATAGAAACTGAGATCCTGCGTAGGGCACTTGTTGAGGCAGAGCCGTTGATGGCAAGGCTGTAGTCAATGATAGATGTGACAGAGCTGTAGATGGCTAGTTTAAGGGCATCCGCAGGCATACAGTGCTTATGTTTGTGTAGCAGTCCAATCCGTATATTGGCGGTCTTGGCAACAGTGTCAATATGCCAAGTGTAGGAGAGCGTACTATCCAGCGTAATACCAAGGTACTTGAACGCCTTGACATGTTCGAGTGGGTTCCCAGTGTGGTTCTTGATGGTGAGGGACAGAGAGTTGTGCCTGCTCCATCAGTTACAGAAGGACATGGCTTTGGTCTTGCTGTGGTTCAGGACAAGTTTATGAGAGTTGAACCAGTCTTCGATGCGCTTGAAGTCGAACTGCAGCTGTGATTCAAGGACTGTAATGTCAAGGTGGCTGGAAAACAGGACTGCATCATCCACGTATAGTAATATTTTTTGGTGGCAACAATCTAGGGAGATTGTTGATGAAGAGAGAGAAGAGTAAAAGGCCCAGAATAGACCCCTGGGGACTCCGGAGAGGACTGTTTTTTCATCCGATGAGATCCTTGCAATCCTTACGCATTGGATCCGATTATCAAGGTAGCTGGTGAACCATGGAAGGGCATCGCTGGAGATCCCAATGGAGGACATATCACTTTAGTTAGCTGCTATTTTGTTCTGTGTGTATCCATGGCTGTGCACTGAAGACATTTTTTTATACCTGAGGCTGTGCACCCAAGAAGAGATTTAAAAAAAATATTTTTTCAGAGAAAAATCAGGCTTGACTATTACTAGCTGTCAGTGAAACTTGTTAGCTCAGTATTGCTTCAGTGAGTTGATTTCATAATAAATAAAATTATTTAATATCAGAAATCTTCATATGAGGAACCCAGGCTTAGGTCCCTCCACTTCCACGTAAGCAAGTATGATTACACTGTAGCTGGTAGAGTAGAACTAGTAGGCTGACTTCCCCAGCTTTAGTTATCTGCTTTTCTGTTCTGTGTATGTTCATGGCTATGAAGTGAATACATTTTTCTAAGTCTGTGGTTGTGTGCCCAAAAAGAGATTAAAAACATTTTTTGGGGGAGGTCAGGCTTGACTATTATTAGCTGACAGTAAAACTTGTCAGCTCAGCATTGCTGCATTGATGTCAGTGACTATATTTCATAATAATATGCATTAAAAGTAATACGTCTCCTTTGAGTAGTACAACTATGGCAGACAGAAGATGAAGTATCAGAAAATGTAGTTGGTCCAGCAGACCTAGAAAAGCTGCAGCAGGTATAGAGAAGCAAGTGGCAGGATATGGTGAGCAGCAGCATACTGCAAAGAAATGCTTAGGGTGCATTCACTATACAAAATTATGTTTTACCCTATCAAAGCCTGCAGTCTCCACCAGCACCAGAATGGCATCAGCTGACACCAGGGAAAACAAAATCTAGCCAGAACTGATTGGGCTGCAGTTGAGGAATTTGGGGTAAAAATAGTGAAAACTACAAAAAGTTACAAGATTGTGTTAGCAAAATGTAACATTGGCTCATAAATTTGTTGTTTTGTAATATTTGTACTCCAAATTTTCAACATAGCTTTGTTACAACCATGCCTCATGAAGAATAACAAAACACATGTTCAACTGCTGCCTGAAAGGTGATTTTGCACAGGGACTGTGAAATCAGCTGTTGGGATGCAAAAAGACATTATGGGCAGGAGTTGAAAAATGACAGCTGTCACATTCATGAGGTGCTATAAAGATGTGGCTATGTTGAAAATTTAGGGAAAAATGTTTGAATATTGCTCAAGTTATGATCCTGTGTTCACAAAATTCAATGTAGGCTCATAACTTTGTGTATATAGATATAGATATATATATATATACACACATATATATATATATATATATATATATATATATATATATATATATATATATATATATATATATATATATATACACACAATTTAGAACATAGCCTTCTTATGACCCCACCTCATGAACAATGGCAGAGAAAATTTCCAACTCATGCTCAAAAGGTAATTTCATGCAGAGACTGCAAAATCACCTTTTGGGATGTAAAAAAAAACAAAAAACATTTTGGCCAGGATTTGAAAAATTACAGCTGTCACATTCATGAAGTGCTATAAAGATATGGCTATATTGCAAATTTAAGGAAAATATTGAATATTACTAAAGTTATGAGCCTGTGTTCACAAAATTCAATGTAGGCTCATAAGTTTGTTGGTTTTTTTTTTTAATTTTTTATTAAATTTTTAACATAGACATCTTATGAGTCCACATCATTACCAATGGTGGAAAGAATGTTCAGCTCCTGCCCCAAAGTTTCTTTTGTGCAGTGACAGTGAAATCACCTTTTGGGACAAATTTACTTAAAGTCACTTGCATTTTTCATGAGGTGGTGTCCCCCAAAAGCGTGTTGAAAATTTGGTATACCATATTGAAAAATGGGCAAATGATGCTACTAAGTTCAAAACCCCACTGAAATACATTAAACTGCATACCTAATTTCCTCAGTTTTTGGTCCAGCATTGAAGAGTGAAGGTGTGTCTGTGGTCTAGAAAGAATTATAGTGTTGGACCCCTGATGGGTAAGTAAGGGCTTGGGGTGATGCAGTGTGGGGGATGCTGAGTGGTAGGATCTGGTGAGGGTCAGGAACAGCAGCAAAAGGCATTGATGGACATTTTTCCTTTTACAGGGTTTAAAAAGGAAACTGAAGCTCCACATTGTGACACTGGGGGATTGGGCACCCCCCACGGTTGCTTTTTTGTTTCTGAGGTGTGTGGGGTGGTGGGTGCTGACAGGAAGGGGCATGTCAGGGAATATTAAAACAAAAAATAAATTATACTCCAGATCATGACACTGGGGGATTGAGCACCCCACAGTGTCACTCTTATGTTTATGAGGGGTGAGTCAGTGGGTGCTGAGAGGGAGGGTCAGGTGGGAGACTACTAAAACAAACAGAAAAAACACAGCTGCGTCCTGATTGTGAACCTTGAGGATTGGGCACCCCAGTGTCACTCTTATGTTTCTGAAGGGATGGAGGGTACTAAGAGGGAGGGTTGGGGTGGATATCTATAATTTAAAAGAAAACATGAATTACTGGTCATGGCACACTCCATCATTTCCATGATAGCCAACCCAGCCAACTGTGCATGCGCTAATAGTCGCACATGTACTATAGACTGTGGTGGCCATCTTGGAAATGGTGGAGCATGCCATGACTGCCAATTTTTGTTTCTTTTTTAATTATAGACATCCCCTCTACCCAACCCTCCCTCTCATCAGCCACCAGTTCACACACCCCCAGAAATGCAAAAGTGACATTGGCGGTTCCCAATTCCCCAGTGTCATGATCATTACACTGCCTTGTTTTTCAAAAATAGTGTAGTTCCCCTGGAGATAAGTAGCAGAGTGTTCCAGGCTTGCCATGGATGTGGAGGTGACTCTGCTCCATGTCCAACATGTTGTTCAGTTGGAAGGAATATGCT
This sequence comes from Neoceratodus forsteri, assembly GCA_016271365.2. Lineage (NCBI taxonomy): Eukaryota > Metazoa > Chordata > Ceratodontiformes > Ceratodontidae > Neoceratodus > Neoceratodus forsteri. The sequence continues at coordinate 780,683,973 of CM057458.1, read as the reverse complement.
GAGTCCCTTTTCTGTAGCAAGAGGTCTGCAGGGCTATGCCCTCTGCAGCCCTAAAAAAAGTAAAAGTAGCATTCAAAATACTAGTAATGCTGCTAAGAGGACATTGCTGTTAACTGCCACTGGTCCTACCAATGTGAATGTGTTCTCTTCATCCGTTAACACTGTGACCAGTACTACCACAATGAAGACATCCTCCTTAACCACCACTGCTCTGAACCACCACTGAACTATTAAGAATACTAGTATCTCACCTTCGACTTTAACAGTGGCCTTGCTAGCCACTGCAGCAACTGCAATTGAGACCACTGCTTCCACTCTTACTGAGACCACCCCTACCACTGTGAACAAGACCACTTCTGCCACTGTAGGTATGTATGTGTTTTTTTATTTATTTGTTACATCATTTAAAAATAGATCATTACAATGTTACAAAACATAATCATATAGATTAGGCATTGAATGCACATAGAATATGTATCAATAAAACAGACGGTATATACACGTTAAGTGCTCCTTATATGTTTAAAATAATACCAGTTTTTTCCCTCCTAATTTTTTGTTTATTGCACAGGAAAAATGCTATTCTTTTTATAATATAATCATCTTCTGCAGTAAACAGAAATTTAAAATCACTTCCTCAGAACAAGAACCCACTGAAGCAAAGACAGGGCCCAGCCATTTGTTTCTTGCTGCATTGTACCATCTGCATCTTAGTATTATATGGGATAAATCCTCATTTTCATTTCCATTACAGTAACATCAAGAATGCATTGGGTCACTTTCTGTATTGAGAAATTGCCACTGTGAGCAAGACCACTCCTGCCACTGTGATCCAGACCATACATGCCACTGTAACCGTGGTGACCACAAGTAAAGCTTCAGTGACACTGGCCATTACTACCACTGTGGCCCCAGCCAGATGCAACACTATTTCCAGTATTATGTTCACCCACTGTGACACATCTTGTTTCTTGTTCTGTCTTTTCTACTGTTAGACTTGTCATTGCAAATGAGGAGGCACACTCATCTGGATCTGAGTGCTTTCTAGCAGGATGATGAGGCAGAGTGTGGGGAGTACTTGACAGCCATACAGTATAGCAAGAATGTCAGCTGGCCAAAAGAACTCAACCTCTTAAGATTGCAGTGGCAGAAGAAAGAAGGATATGGCTCCCCTCTAAAAAAAATACTTGGCAAGCTACCCTTAAGCATATTGTTGAGCAGGCTCCACCCCAGCATAAACAGCCAAGAAGAGCAGATGCAGGGGAACCAGTGGTGCCAGGGGACTGAGAATGGGTTTTGATTGGTTGATTCAATGGAGACCTGAAAGATGGAGAAGGAGCTAAGATGTTGCATGCTACTCCATTTTGGAGAACTGGAGGAAGCAAGAGCCAAACAAAGCACTTTTGATATTTAAGAAAAATTTGAAAACCTACCTATGGTGGAGCGCCTTCTTGGACGATTAATTGATATTTGAGTATTAATATTATTTTTTGGATAGTATGGATGATTTTATTGTTGGTTTTTAACATGTGATGTCACTATGTATTTATTGTATTTATATGTTTTATGTGATATTTTATATTGTGCATTTCGACATGTAAAGGGCTTTGATATTTTGAAAAATGCTTTAAAAATAAAGTTATTATTATTATTATTATTATTATTATTATTATTATTTATTATGTCACTGTTTTTCTAACCATACCTGCTGTATTGTTTGGTTCTTTCTGGGCTGCCTTGTATGGCTAGTCATTTGTGTTCCACCTAGTCTGCCACTGTTCTTTCCTCTCACAGGAGTCAGGAGTGTAAGCGGTGATGTGGCAGAAGCTCTGCTGAGAGTAGTTAGTGGAGAGGATGGAACAGTTTTATGAAGCCCTGTATAGTAGCTACCCCTCTAAACCTTCCACTGTAGAGTTAGAAAAAGTTTGAAAATTCAGGCAAATACTAGATGGAACACTTAGTACCCAACTTATCTAGAACTGGGGATAAAAAGTCAACCAAAAGCCAACCAAAGGGAAGTTATGTTTTGACTACCCTACTGTATGTGGCTTTACATGGCGCTATGTGATTAAATATTTCTAGTAAGCTTTTTTTTCCCATAAAGATCTTGCAGCTTGCTTGTATTACTCTGCATCATTGTCGTGGACTTTTTTTTGTGGTTTTCTACCTTTCTTCTTTTATCCCTGATTTTTGGTGTTTCTGAGCAAACTTGATAGACCAAATGGCCTTCTTCTGCTAGCTTCTTTTTATGATTGCACATTCATATGTATGGACCTTTTAAGGTTCTGGAGCAAAGAATGAATATTTATATCATTTATTAAAAACAACATAGATTACAGTTTATTTAAAATATTAGATTAATTAATTGACCAACGCAATCAAAGCAATTGAGCAGCTACACATAGCCTGGCATATTTTAATTATATTTTAAATAATTATTTTATATTTTTACTTTTTCCTTTAATATAGTTTTGTGTATTTTTAAATTTTGAACACTTGGTTACATGACGTAGACTATATAGCACATGCATCAGCATTCTTACAGTCAGATCACCATGTTTGGAAACATGAGCAGCTCACACATGCACTGAACATAGAACACTGACTTCAGCTGATGCTATACAGTAGCTAACTCATGTAAAAGCAAGTAGTGAACTACTGATTTTTGAGTGTTTGTGACATCCAGCTCTTTTATTCTATCTTTTGGAGCATTTATTGTGCATGGTGCTTGAGTATTGATTTGACTCTGTGACTAAATGAAAAAAGTAGAAGCATTCAGTGTAGTCTGGGTGTCTCTTGTGCCTGGCAGTTATTAAATACTGTTCTGTGTGTTTAAAATGAGCACAATGGAGTAAGTGTGGTTTCTATTTCTTTGGTTTACTTTGGGCTATTTGGTTTATTTGATTTGTTTTGGTTCTACCTAAAAGCAATCCTAATAATTTTAGTAAAACTTGGATAGAACTTGGATAGGACTTATTGCTATTTATAAACGAGATTGCCAATGTCTTGCAGATTGAATGCTGGTTGAAAGTGCAATTTCTGGCATATGATAATGCTTTTTAGTGTGATTTCATAGAAAATTAAAACCGCATTACATGTATAATTATTACATATTGAATATTTTAACATTTGAATAATAAAAAGTAATATAGGTTGTTTTATAAGTGTTAAAAACATGAACACACTTTAAAAGTAGCCTACAGGTATCTTATGTTGTCATTCTTCTCTGTTTTTTAAAGAGCTATAGACAATACATCAACACACTCTGGCCCAGATATTCAAAAGGGTTGCACATGGTGCAACAGTGTTCCCTCGCACTCATAACCCACTGATCGCATGGGCGATATTCAAAAGGGAAAATGTGCAGCACAAATCCCGATGCACCGGGCGCATCAGTAATGTATGTAGGCGCAGGTAGGGGCGTGCCCATGTATACCCTGCACAGCCTGATATTCAGCCTGGGATGTGCAGAGCCATGCATGCACAACCCCTACCTGCGCCAGCACAAAGTTGATCAAAAAAAGGAACAACGTGTGGCCACCCACAGGTGAGCTGCCGCGTTGCAGGGCGCAACACGGCAGCTGTCACCTGTGGTGTCCACCAACTCCTGCTGCACCTGGTGGTGCCCCCCCATGCCCGATCACAGGCATTTGTAATTAAAAATAGAAATATGGCCAATATCCCAGGTGGTCCAGTGGACCGTTGTGTGCCCGATCGTGGGCATTTGTAAATAATAAAGACATATATCCCCCAACTCCCTGGTGGTCCAGTGGATCACTGTGTGCCCGATCATGGGCATTTGTAAAAAATAAAGACATATATCCCCCAACTCCCTGGTGGTCCAGTGTGCCTGATCGCGGGCATCTGTATAAATAAAGACATATATCCCCCAACTCCCTGGTGGTCCAGTGGACTGCTGTGTGCCCGATTGCGGGAATTTGTAAAAAATTAAGACATATATCCCCCAACTCCCTCGTGGTCCAGTGGACCACTGTGTGCCCGATCACAGGCATTTGTAAATAATAAAGGCATATATCCCCCAACTCCCTGGTGGTCCAGTGGACCACTGTGTGCCTGATCGAGGGCATTTGTAAAAACTAAAGACATATATCCCCCAACTTCCTGGTGGTCCAGTGGACCGCTGTGTGCCCGATCACGGGCATTTGTAAAAAATTAAGACATATATCCCCCAACTCCCTGGTGGGCCAGTGGATCGCTGTGTGCCTGATTGCAGGCATTTGTAAATAATAAAGACATACATCCCCCAACTCCCTGGTGGTCCAGTGGACCGCTGTGTGCCCAATTGTGAGCATTTGTAATAAAATATAAAAATACACCCAATATCCCTGGTGGTCTAGTGGTACCCCCTCCCCACCCATCCACTGAGCCCCACTGCCCCGCTCCCCCCCAGTCAGTCGGTGGGTGGCAGCACCCCAGCCACCTGCCGCCCTGCCACCCACCGACTGACACCATCGGTGGGGCAGTATGCCCATTGGTCCACAGTGTGGCCAGTGGGCGATGCTTCCATACCTCCCTATACATTCAGATATGTGAATGGATCCTGGATATCTGAAATGTGAGTACAGTAGTGGGCTGCATGCCCATTAGCTCACGCTAAGAACAATGGGCTGAGCGCGCTGCGCGGTTCGGCGCAGGCGGCGGGGTGGCAGGTGGCTGGGGTGCTGCCACCTGCTGGCTGACCTGGGGAGCGGGAGGGAGGTACCACTAAACCACCAGGGATATTGAGCGTATAATATTTTGATACAAATGCCATGATCAGGCACACGGCGGTCCACTGGTCTGAGACTGAGGGATATATCTTTATTATGTTACAAATGCCTGTGATCAGGAACACAGCAGTCCACTGGACCACCAGGAGTTGGGGATATATGTCTTATTATTACAAATGCCTAATCGAGGCACACAGATCCACTGGACCACCGAGGACAGGGCTCTATAATCTTATTCCTAAATATATCGATTGGGCACACAGTGATTCACTGGACCACCAAGGAGATGAATATGTCTTTGTGTGGTCCCATGATCGAGCACACAGCAGTCCTGCGGACCACCAGGAAGTTGGGGATATATCTTTGGTTTTACAAATGCCCGCAATCAGCACAATGGTCCACTGGACCACCAGAGTTGGGGATATATGCTTTATTATTTACAAATGCCCATGATCGGGCACATAACAGTCCACTGGACCACCAGGGAGTTGGGGGATATATGTCTTTATTTATACAGATGCCCATGATTGGGCACACAGCAGTCCACAGGACCACCAGGAGGTTGGGGGATATATGTCTTTAGTTTTTACAAATGCCCGCAATCGGGTACACAATGGTCCACTGGACCACCAGAGAGTTGGGAGATATATGCTTTTATTATTTACAAATGCCCATGATCGGGCACATAACAGTCCACTGGACCACCAGGGAGTTGGAGGATATATATCTTTATTATTTACAGATGCCCATGATCGAGCACACAGCGGTCCACTGGACCACCAAGGAGTTGGGGATATGTGTCTTTATTTATACAGATGCCCATGATCGGGCACACTGGACCACCAGGGAGTTGGGGGATATATGTCTTTATTTTTTACAAATGCCCATGATCAGGCACACAGTGGTCCACAGACCCTCAGGATATCAGGTGTACTCTGTTTTACTTCAGCCAGCGATTGGGCTATGGAGCACATTGCCGGCTGCAGGGGGTGTTGGTCCCCAAAGGCTGCTGCCTGGCAGGGCAACAGGCGCAAGTCGTTGGAGATCGGTGCACCTGCATGCAAATGGCGCCATAATATCATGCAAATTGCCCCATTTGCACCTTGCATACATTATGGCCCCATTTGCATGTTAAGTTTTGAATATCACGGTTGCTGTGCACAGCGCAATAGAACTTGCGCTAGCGCATCCCCATGCTCCACTCTGGCCACTTGCGCTGGTGCAGTGCCACTGCACCATGCACACTGCGGGTGGTCAGGGTGCGATATTCAACGATGCTGTGCCATGGCGCAGCTCTGTTGAATATTGCCCAGTCCACACCCCTGTGCAGCCAAGCTGAGCTGCGCCCAAGCTTGCACCACAGCATGGCGAAGTTTGAATATCTGAGCCTCTGTATATAATTTAGTGGATTTGAGCCAAAGTGAATTAAAATAGGAAAGAACTGTGTACAATAATACTGAGCCATGAGACCCAGGGAGCCTGCGGTGTGAGACTTCTAACTTAGCCAGAGACAGCGATTGATTCTTGATTTAAGGAAAAGACTACTCAGTATAGAGCTGCAAGATGCTTGGACTGGAAGGAGAACACTACTAGAATTCTAAGTTAAGTAGGTAATTGAAAACTTAAACATAACAATTTCTAATTATTTGCACAGACTTAGTGAGGTAGTGCTGTGCAAATTTTTTTAATTCCAGCGGAACGTAATTCCGTGGAATTTCTTGAATATCCACCTAATTCAGGTGGAATTTAGCAAGAAGCTTAATCACAAAATTCCATGTATTTCTACTGTGGAATGTTTGCAAAACCATTTTCACAGAGTAATAGTCTGCAGATGCTGATATTTTCTGCAGAAAACTTCCACCATGAATTCACACTTTCTGCAGTTAATACTGTTATCTAATATTAAAAGAAACACATTAATTTAGATCTGTTATACCTGAGGATGAGCAACATGACCATCAGATTTCACCACTGTGTGATAAAGTATTTTTTTATGCTTTTTCTCAATTTGCTATTGAAGCACATGGCATTCCATGGAATATAATCCTGCAGTACATACTTCTGTGGAGTAGTATTCCACATGTAGACTTACTGGCTCCAGTTTGGCTCCTCTGAGTCATGTGACAGTAGTGAATGTGGTAATCTGACACCCTATGCTCCAGGCAGATTAGAAGAGGTGTCCGAGAGAGAAGAATCTACTCTGCTGAGTTATCTGTTGCCAAACAGAAAAATGCTTCCAAAAAACACTAAAAATTATTTGTGGCAGATTAGTTTTACTACAAATTTTTTCATGTTTCAAGTTTCAAGTTTATTGCAGGAAAACTCCATTGAGCAAGCTCATTCACAAGGAGGTCCTGTGACATATAGACTTACACAACATACATACATAAATAGTTACATAGAAACATAGAAGTTGATGGCAGATAAGGACCGCAAGGCCCATCCAGTCTGCCCATTTCTTTTTCTACCATAAATGTGCCATCAGCCTTTGCTCTGTCAGTGGCCTATCTATTCATAGTCATTTGTATTGCTCCCTTATGCCTATCCCATGCCTGTTTGAAGCCCTGCACTGTATTCATAGCCACCACTTCTTGTGGTAAGCCATTCCATGCATCCACCACCCTTTCTGTGAAAAAAGAATTTCCTCACGTTCCCCTTAATCGGCCTCCTCTAATCTCATGCTGTGTCCTCTTGTCCTGCTATTTTTCTTATATTTAAACATGTTAGACTCTTTCACCTTGTTTTATGCCCTTAAGGTGTTTGAATGCCTCGATCATATCACCTCTCTCCCTCCTTTGCTCAAGGGTATACATATTGAGCTCCGTTAATCTGTCCTCATATGTCTTCTGATGCAGTCCCTGCACCATTTTGGTTGCCCTTCTCTGGACTGCCTCAATTTGGTTAATGTCCTTGTGAAGGTGTGGCCTCCAATGCTCGCAGTACTCTAGATGGGGCCTAACCAGTGTCTTGTACAGAGGGATTATTACCTCCCTCTTACGACTTGTGATACCCCTACTAATACACCCTAACACCCCCCTAGCCTTACCTACTGCTTTAGAGGTCTGCTTGGATGATTTAGGTCATCAGTGATGATGATGCCCAAGTCTCTTTCTTCCTTTGTGACTGCTAGCAACTCCCCACCCAGCCTATAGGTGGCTTCAGGGTTTCTCTTCCCTATGTGCATGATTTTGCACTTCTTTGCATTAAATCCAGTTGCCACTCTTCTAGCCATTCTGCTAGTTTATCAGATCTCTTCTCATTCTGCCCACCCATCTGGATCATCTACTCTGTTGCAGATTTTGGTGTCATCTGCAAACAGACAAGCCTTACCCTCTAGTCCATCTGCAAGGTCACTAATGAAGATGTTGAAGAGGACTGCCCCAGGACTGATCCCTGAGGTACCCACCTTGGACTTGCATCTCTTCTGACTGTATACCATTTACCACCACTCTCTGTTTTCTGCCCTTCAACAAGTTTGCCACCCAGTTGACCAACTTGACCCACCCGAGCCTACCCAGCTTATTTATCAATCTTCTATGTGGAACAGTGTCAAAGCTTTGCTGAAGTCCAGGTAGGCTACATCAACTGCTCCCCTTGGTCCACCACTCTGGTTACCCAGTCAAAGAAATCTATGAGATTAGTTTGACAGGACCTTCCTTTGTAAACCCATGCTGTCTTGGATCCTGTGCCCCTATGGTTCCAGGTGTTTGCACTATCCTTTCCTTAAGGAGTGCCTCCATAATCTTGCCCACTACTGAGGTAAGACTGACGGTCTGTAGTTCCCTCGTCCCTGCTACCACTCTTGTGGAGCGGGATCACATGAGCCCTTCTCCAGTCTTCTGGGACCTCTCCTGTGCTCAGAGACTCACTAAACAATTCCTCTAATGGCTCTGCTAGTTCCTCCTTTAGCTCCTTAAGTACCCTGGGATGTATGCCATCAGGTCCCGTTGCCTTATCCACCCTGAGCTTAGCAAGCTCTTGTAGGACCCTTTCTTTTGTGAAGGGAGTAGTGCTCACCTCCCTCCCCCTCGTCCATGATGCTGAGCTGTGGGCCCTGCCCTACCTTCTCTTCAGTAAATACTGAGCAAAAGTATCTATTTAGGATAGGTGCCTTTACAGGGTCCTCCTCCTCCACATGCTCCCTTTTCTTCATTAAACAGCATACCCCCTCTGGACTTTCTCCTTTCACTAATGTATCTATAGAAAGTCTTGTCACCTTCTTTACTGTTCGTGCTAGTGTTTCCTCAGTTTGGGACTTTGCCTGCCTTACTGCCTTACCTGCTTCCCTTAGGGCAGTTTGGTATGCCTCCCTATCTTCATCCCGCTGTGTTCCCTTATATTTCCTGAAGGCCAGCCTTTTGGCTCTGACCTTTTCTGCTACTGTATTTGAGAACCAAAGTGGTTTCCTTCTTCTTTTGCACTTCCTTTTCTGTCTAACACAATGGGATGTTGCTTCAAGTATTGCATGCTTTCCCACTTTGCCTGTACCCCTTCACCTGTGTTTCTTTTTGCCAGGGCTAGCTTAACTCTGTTGGCCATCTTATCAAAGTCAGCTCCTCTGAAGTCCCATATTTTTGCCTTGGAATGGGATGATTTAGATGTAGTAGCCAAATTTAACCATACCATGTGATGGTCACTGGCCCCCAGGTGATCTTCTACCTGGAGATCTGTGATCCCTTCTTTGTTAGTCAGTACTAGTACTAGTTAATAAACAATATATACATAAATGCAAGCGTCACATAATACAAGCAAGATATACATACAAGGACACCACATGGGATGAACTCAGGTGGTAATCAACTAATGTAACACAGGGTAGTGATTTATAGATAGCATACTGATAATTGAAACATGGTAACTGGTGTTTGCAATACATACATTTTTGGCAGATGGGACAAACAACAGAACAAAATGGATAAGGGAGGTAGGAATGGTTTGCTAGTGTGATCAGAGAAGTGTATACGTAGACAGAGCCAGGAGTAGGAAGGGAAGGGATAGCAGGAGTTGGATTGCTGCAGCAAGGTAGCAGATATAAGTCAGGAGCTAGATAGTGGAATAATGTCTTAATATAAATGAAAGTGCAAATAATAAGTAGTTAATATGCACAAAGCAATTATGGTCTTACCAAAGGATGCACATGGCACACATGGGGATAAGTATGTTTTGCCTATATTTTCTTGATTTGTCTTAGTTTTAGGTTGTGGTAGTGTGTTGAAGAACAGGAGTCTGTTTTTTTCATTTAGCAAGTGGGGAAGGGCAGTTGCACAGAGAGAGAGAGAGAGAGAGTGAGTGAGTGAGTGAGTGAGTGAGTTGGAGTGAGAGAGATAAAGTCAGGCAGAAGAGAAAGATTTTATATTTTATTTTTGTCAGAGAGAATAATATGACAGAAAGTCTGTTTTTTTGTATACTAGCATCCAGTATTATATTAAGCTCACTCAATCCAAAATTAAGAATGAGAAAGGGGAGAAACAGAGATAAAGTACATAGATACATAAATACATAGACAGTGTCGGCAGATAAGGGCCTATGGCCCACCCAGTCTGCCCAATTGAGCTTGTAAGTTCAGTTTATGTTTTCCTAGAAGTCTGTTGCCCCTTATCCCTGACCTCCAGAATTCCTTTATGTCTATCCCATGCATTCTTAAATCCCGTGATTGTTTCAGCCCCCACCACTTCCTCTGGCAGGGTGTTCCACTTGTCCACCACCCGTTCTGTGAAGAAATTGTTCCTCATGTTTCCTCTGAATCGTCCTCCCTCCAACTTCATCCCATGCCCTCTAGTCCTGAAACATCTTTTTCACTTAAAAATAGTGTATTCCTGCACCCTGTTCCTCCCTGTAAGATACTTGTATGTCTCTATCATATCCCCTCTCTTCCTCTGCTCCTCCAGGGAATACATATTCAGTTCCTTCAAACTGTCCTCATAGGACTTGTGATGCAATCCATGTACCATCTTAGTTGCCCTGCTCTGAACCTTCTCTACCCTGTCTACATCCTTATGTAGGTAAGGTCTCCAGAACTGTGCACTGTACTCCAGGTGGGGCCTCACTAGTGTCTTGTATAGTGGAATTATGACCTCCCTTTTCCTGCTGGTGATGCCCCTGCCTATGCATCCCAGCATCCTATCTGCTTTACCTGCTGCCTTGTCACACTGTTTCCCTACCTTGAGGTCATCAGAGATGATAACCCCAAGATCCCTTTCCTGCTTGGTGCATGCTATATCCTCACCCCCCAACTGATATATTGTGCCAGGGTTTTGTGCCCATATGCATTATCTTGCACTTCTTTGCATTGAATTTCAACTGCCAAACCCTGACCATTTTCAAGTTTCTGCAGGCCCTTCTCATTCTGTCTACACCCTCTGGTGTGTCTACTCTGTTACAGAGCTTTGTGTCATCAGGGAACAGTGAAATTCTGCCTTCTAGGTCCTCGCAATGTCACTGATGAAGATGTTGAATAGGACCGGTCCCAGCACTGATCCCTGTGGTACCCACTGGTTACTCTTCCCTCTGTGGAGTGACAGCCATTTACCACCACCCTCTGTGTCCTGCCGCCCAGCCAGTTACCTACCCACCACACTACTGTCCTGCCTACACCCATATTCCCCAGTTTGTGTAATAGTCTTCTATGTGGCACAGTGTCAAAGGCCTTGCTGAAGTTCAGATAGGCCATGTCCACTGCCCTCTCCTGATCCATCTCCCTAGTTACCCAGTCAAAAAATTCAACTAGGTTGGTCTGACATGACCTCCCCCTGGTGAAACTGTGCTGCCTTGGGTCCATTGACAACCAGATGTTCCACCAATCTCTCCTTCAGTAGTGCTTCCATGATCTTCCCCACTACTGAAGTGAGCCTGACTGGTCTGTAGTTCCCCGCTGCCTCTTTGTTCCCACTTTTGTATAAGGGGACTACATCTGCTGTCCTCCAGTCTTTGGGTACCTCCCCTGTTTCCAGTGATCAGCTAAACAGGATAGCCAGAGGTTCAGCCACCACCTCTCTTAGTTCTTTAAGGACCCTGGGGTGTACCCCATCTGGCCACATTGCTTTATCAACTCTTATTACTTCCAGTTCCTTCAGGATCCTTTCTCGTGTAAAGGGACTTGTGTCCATTTCTGCACCATTCTCACCCCTTGTACTCCCTTCAGACCCATTACCCTCCTCTTCTTCAATAAAGACTGAGCAGAAATACTGGTTCAATATGTCAGCTTTACTGTTGTCATCCTCCACGTGGCCCCCATCCTCCCTTTCAGTCTCACTATCCCTCCCTTTGCCTTTCTTTTTTCACTTATGTACCTGTAAAAGGCTTTGTCCCCTCTACCTACTGATTTTGCAATGTGTTCTTTTGTCTGAGCTTCGGCTTCCCTTACTGACCTTCCTGCCTCCCTTTGCTTCTCCTTGTACTTCTCCCTATCCCTTTCTGCCTTGTCTTTTTGTATTGCCTGAATGCAATCTTTTTGGCTTTCACTTTCTTTGCTACCTCTTTGGAAAACCATAATGGTCTCCTCTTCCTTTTCCTCTTGCTAACCTGCTTAATGCATAATTCTGTTGCTCTTGTAATTCCCATTTTAAATACTGCCCACTGTTCCTCAACCCCTGATTCCTGCCCCATTCCCCTTAATGCCTCTTTCAAGTATCTCCCCATTTTCCCAAAGTCTGCCCCCATAAAATCCAGGATACGTGTCTTTGTGTGGTTTGGTTCTGCTCTTTCTGTGATTTCAAACCACAATGACTGGTGGTCACTGTTCCCCAGGTGCTTCCGCACTGTTACCCCCATCACACTGTCCCTGTTTGTGAGCACAAGGTCCAGTATTGCCTTCTGCTGAGTTGGTTCCATGACCAATTGCTTGAGTCAGGCAGAAGAGAAAGATTTGATATTTTATTTTTGTCAGAGAATAGTTTGACAGAAGTTCTGCTTGTTGTATACTATCCAGTAGTATATTAATCTCACTCAGTCCCAAACTAAAAGTGAGTGAGAGAGAGAAAGAGAGAGAGAGAGAGAGAGAGAAGTCAGGCAGAAGAGAAAGATTTGATATTTTATTTTTGTCAGAGAATAGTCTGACATAAGTTCTATTTGTTGTATACTATCCAGTAGCATATTAATCTCACTCAATCCTGAACTAAGAGTCAGAGAGGGAGAGATAGAGATGAAGTCAGGCAGAAGAGAAAGATTAGATATTTCATTTTTGTCAGAGAATGATCTGACAGAAGTTCTGTTTTTTGTATACTATCCAGTAATATATGAATCTCACTCAGTCCCAAACTAAGAGTGAGAGAGAGAGAGAGAGAGAGAGAGAGAGATAAACTCAGGCAGAAGAGAAAGATTTTATATTTATTTTTGTTAGAGAATGATCAGAGAGAAGTTTTGTTTTTTGTATACTATCCAGAACAATATAATAATATTAATCACAACCAAGTATTTCCAGGTCAGCCACCACTCGAAAAAACATAAATACGTATCATAAATTCCCTTGAATATGGAGAGAGACTTAAACCAGTATTTAATTGGCTGTCACTACTAAAGAAAGTTACTGGAGTATCAGCCCACTCACCCTTATAGTAATAGACAAAAAGTCTTTTAATAGATAAATGTGGGACTTCCAGTGATAACACCAACAACATGGAGACTTAACTAAAGAGCTCTCCCTCTCACCATCCACAAAATTGATTCCATTCAGCCAGGACAATGGTAATACACTCGAATATGCATAAATCACATTGTGGAACTATACCTACGAGAAGATCCCATTCCAAAAACTCAAAGTTGAAGTCGAGATCAACCAGGATTGAGCCCTGCAAGTTCTGCCGCGAGTGGGAGAGAGTCCCCTGTGAGTACAGTGGGAGGAGACACCGAATCTGAAATGGATACTCTTTCTAGGTCAAGATTTGAGATGCTCCTAGCCGAAATAAAGCAATTCAGGATGGAGACAAAGCTTGAGTTCAATAAACTACACTCAGACTTAAAAAAGTTGGAAACCAGAGTCTCCGCTATGGAAGAACGGGTTTCGACAGCCGAAGATGACCTAATACAGCTCTCCAAAGTAATGGGGTACTTAGTACGACAAAATGAAAACATGATGGCCAAATGCCTCATCCTAGAAGCACGATCGTGAAGAGACAATCTCAGGATCCATGGCCTACCTGAATCTGCTGAGGTTGGAGAAATGAGTGAATTTATAGAGGATCTACTTCGCCATGTGTTGGATCTGCCGCAGGCCTTCTCATTTAGGATCGAGAGAGCACACCGGGCACTGGTGCCCAAACCTGTCTCTGCTACAGCCAGGCCTCAATCGATAGTAGCCAAATTTTCCAGTTTTCGAGATAAGGAAAATATCCTAAGAGCAGCGTGGAAACAGGGCCAGGTAAAATACAATGGCGCCCATCTGCTGTTCGATCAAGACTACCCTCCAGTGATACAGCAGCAATGACAGGCCTATGCGCCTCTGCTGATGAAATTAAAAGACCTAAATGTTAAATTTCAGACACCATACCCGTCACGACTGCGAGTACACTGGGAATCCGGAACTGAGTTATATCATACAGCCGAAGAGGCCCTCCAGGCCTTTAGGAAGAAAGGGCACATAATCTCGGAGGCTCCCAGATGCAGATAGACACCCCCAACTCTACAGAATCCTTGGCGTCCGAATGGCTCTCAAAACGCTAATCGAGCAGGGAAAAAAAGCAGCAAGCACTACAGTTCAGGACATTAAAAGAATGCTATATAAGCTTACTCACCCTCAAGACTCCGGGGAAACGCTGCTGGGAAAACAACCTGACACCTGAAGAAGAGAGTCATCTGGTGGGGTTTGTGATCATTATAATGGACTCCCCTCCTGACACTCCTTCCCCGCAGGGACATATTGGATTTACGGTGTTCGACTGGATTAATGGTTCTTTTTGTTTGTTCAAATATCTCATAAGATCCTGACTTCCTAAACATAGAGAACATTATCTTGGGGTATGTCGATGTGGGGGGGAGGAGGAAGGGTTGGGGGGTTCTTGATGGGTTGCCCACTGCAAGGCGATGGATTGCTGTATATATGGTAGCCGTCCAGAGCCCCTACTCTTACAGGAGATGCTAAAAGAGGTAGGTTTAAATGTTAAAAGCCTACTCAGAGGTCAAGTTCAATGGGGAGTTTTGTAACGGGGCGGGTACCTAGCACGTTGGGCTGGCTCTACCCCGGGATAGTGGCCCAAGCTGAAGTGCAGTACTATACAGGAGTCACTAGGGGGCCTGGTTAGACAATATAACGCTTGAATTGCTGACCTCTGCGACTATCTACATGACGGACAGATCTTGTCCGCGAGGTCAATAGCAGCTCCATAGAGAGCTAGTTCAATTCACATAGGCCTACAAATCCCCAGAGAAGAGAAGTCACGTAGCAGGTAAGAGGCACCATTAATGCACTTATTTTTCTTGGGTCAAAACTTGTAAATGGGAATGGGAGTTGAGGCCCCGACTTGATACAAGCATTGATCAGACCCCCAGATAATAGCGAGGGTTTCATCTCGGTGAGGTACATCCTTCAGATAAAGGGTCTCTCACAGTCTGGATCTGCCCCAATACGAGAAGGAATGAAGGTGCACCGAGGAGGCCACTGGAGGCCTGAGTAGCTCAGGGTGGTCTGTCGGGAGGGAGGTCCCCTATGATTGCTGGTGATTGCCATCTGGGGATGGTTCCGATTACATTGGGGGACAGGCCAGATGCATGGTGTCATTTAGTAACCTAACTTATGAGTGATATCCCCTATGCAATGCTGAGTAGGATGTATTTTTGGGTATTCATTTTGTAATAGCAGTGTAAACTTAAGGGAGGTGATTGGGGGATCCTCGGTTGAACAAGGAGCTTCGCTGACTAATACAGTGACAATGTGGGCATAAGCAGGGGCTGTTTTATCTGCGGGAGCACTCTTGGGGACTACGTCACCAATTAGGGTGGAGTGGAAAAGGGGAGGCATTGTTAGGGTCCCACACAAATGTATGATGTTGTGGGGATTGAGGCAACAAGATAGACTACTATGTGGAGGGTCAAAAGTGTCCACTAAGGGAGATACCCATTGCTGCAACTGTGGGTCACTTAGGTATTAATACCCCTGGGTAATGCAAGATAAAGCATAGACCCACGACAGGAAGTAAAATGGTAGTCCCCCTAAAGTAGTAGTAACACCCTTTGACCGGTGATAGATCGCCATATACACGGAGGACGGTATGGCTTTATGGAGGTGGCCCAGCCTTAGCACAAGGAGCAGAAGGGGGATACATGCCACTGAGGCCCCATATTAACACAAGCCTGCACAGGAGGGAATGAGGGTATGATGGGCAGCCCACCTGGAGGGACAATGCTTTCACTAGAGGTGCGTAGTGTTAAGTTATAATAAGTTATAAGAAAATGTGGATCCCCATTGTGCTCCTTGCTTTAGCCCTCTCACGTTAATGTTGGCTACCGGGATGAGATGAAGTGCGAGTGCTTCAAAACAGATGCAGCTGGGTGTCTCTCACGGATTGAAGTTCTTAGACTGAACACATCCGTTTTTTTTATTCTCTTCCTTTTACCAGGATTATAAATTATAGGATGGTTCAGGCAACTTCGCCTGCAAAACCCAGATAATTGTCTAGAGAAATTTAAGCCTGTCATCAGATACCCCCTAGTGGGGAGATGGAGAACTCTTATTATGACATTATTTAAAAAAAAAAAAAAAGGCAAGCCATTGGCTATGAGATTCATAACATGTTGACAGGGACTCTTGATAACCGGGGTCTCAAAGTAAAAATAATTTCTGGTTTGGATGGGGGGGTGGAAGGGTGGATGGGAACATCGGAGGCTTTGCAAATGCTGCTTGGCCGGGTGATGTCCTGCACATCATACATCTTGTCAGGAGTGATGTTGGTGATAATGACCCATGTCGTCTAGCAAGGACCCAATAGTTATAAGGCCCAGGAGGAACGAGCATTTGTTATGACTCCTTCTCCTCCCACTCGAGTATTGACTACTCAAACTTTTAGGGAACAGAACATTCTGCTCCCCTACCTTGGGAGTCACGTTGTAAATAAAGTTTACTATGGGGTAAGAGTTGCTCAGTTAGCAGCACCTCATAGGTTATGTGACTTTATATGTTGTGTTTGTGTTGACATTTGGTTACTTGATAGAGTTATAAATAAACAGCTGTATAGGCAAATTACATTTAAATACCAAGTGAGAAGACAAGGCTTACTACAACTAATAGGGAGACCAAGGAATAGCACAAGGGAAAGCTAGGGTGGTGTATCGTGGAAAATTTCAGGAAAGTCACTGGAGATTAGAGAGTCTGACCCGTCATGTTTATAGATTTATAGGTCTCTCCACATAAATGGTATTAAAATCATTTCCCACAATGTTAACGGGTTAAATAA
Source organism: Neoceratodus forsteri (assembly GCA_016271365.2). Lineage (NCBI taxonomy): Eukaryota > Metazoa > Chordata > Ceratodontiformes > Ceratodontidae > Neoceratodus > Neoceratodus forsteri. The sequence continues at coordinate 780,666,860 of CM057458.1, read as the reverse complement.
CCTGGTAAAACAATACAAAGCTATGTCTATCATTAAAAGAGAGAGCCCCTCTTTTGTTCTACTACAAGAAACTTATCTTAATAGATCTGAACACCAGAAGCTGAGGAAGTTTGGTTATGACCAGGTGATAGCAGCTTCTTTTGGGAGGGGAAAAAGAAAGGGTTCTGCCATACTGGTCTGCAGAGGAACCCAATTTCAAAAGACAGCCAGTTATACAGACCCTGAGGGCCGATTGGCTATAATTTCAGGTAACCTGGAGGGTGCTCCTATCACATTGGCCTCCTTGTATGCACCACCGGGCTCTACAAAGGAGGTCATCTGATCCTTACTTCACAAGATTTCTGAACATCACACTGGATTATTATTGGTAGGTGGGGATTTGAATCAGATATGGGACCAAAAAGACACATCTAAAGTGAAGTCCTTCAGACAGAACCCGGCTAGTAGGTTAATTAGGAGACATTTAAAGGGGGCTTTCTGGGTAGATGCCTGGAGAAGTCAGAACATAAACAAAAAAGAATATACCCACTACTCATACCCTCATGGCTCATTTGCCAGGATTGACTATATGCTGATCTTGGAAGAACACCAAGATCAGGTACTGGAATGTAGACATGTCCCGTCGGTCCTTCCTGATCATGCTCAATTGCTATTGAGACTGAATTGGAAGGTCAAAAAGGGTCAGTCCTTCTGGAAATTCAACAATTATTTCCTAAACTTAAAAGAATTTATGGACATGGCTACTGCTAGACGAACTCAAATCCAGCAGGATAACGAGTCCCCTGAGATATCCGACACTGTGTTATGGGATACTATCAAGACAGTATTCAGGGGAGACTGTATTAAATTTTCTGCCCATTTCAAACGACAACAAAACCAACAACTAGAACAGCTTCAAAGGCATTTGCAGGTCCTACAGGAACAAGACGCGAAGGAGATTATCTTGGTACAGCCGGATATTCAAAAAGTTAAACAACAGATCCAGAGATTAATTGATATAAAGATGGAGCAGGCACTACAGCACTTAAGACAGAGGTACTACGAGACCGGACCTCGGGCTTCTCGCCTCTTAGCACATCGACTTAGATGACAGACTGTGGAAAACACGGTTACACAGATTAGAGATCCCAGAACGGGACATCTAGTAAAATCCCCAGAAAAAATCCTATCCGGCTTTAGGGAATTTTATACAAATCTATATAAGTAAGAACACTGTCCAGATAGAGAACAAATGGAAACTTATTTAACTAAGTTAAAGCTACTGAAATTGACTCAGGAAATTAGAGAATCCTTAGATACCCCTATAACCACTATAGAATTGGCAGCCGCAGTTAAGAGATTGAAAACAAAAAAATCACCTGGATGGATATACCCCAGAATTCTTTAAATTCTTTGTAAAGGAGATAAATAACACACTGTTAAGAGCCTGTAGAAAGGCACAATTAGGGGAAGCCTTGCCAGACACTTGGAACTATTCAGTTATTTCGAGTATCCCCAAACCAGGAAAAGATACTACACAATGTAGTTCTTATCACCCCATATCCATCTTGAACATTGATTATAAACTATATGCCTCGATTTTGGCAAAACGCCTGGAGGTGATTATGCCTAAGCTAATTAACTATGACCAAACAGGCTTTATCCTGGGTAGACAGACTCAAGACAATATTAAAAGATCTCTTCATGTCATGTTCCATGCTGCTCAATCGAGGGCACCTTGCATGATTCTGAGTCTGGATGCTGAGAAGGCCTTCGACCGGGTGGCATGGAAATTCTTGGACTTAGCCCTTAGTGAGTTTGGATTCTCAGAAGCCTTCATTAAGATCATAAATAATATTTATACCAACCCAAGAGCCTATGTAAAGATCAACGGCAGAGTCTCCCACCCAATTTCTCTACAACGTGGTACCAGGCAGGGCTGCCCTCTCTCCCCCCTTCTTTTCACCTTGTACCTTGAACCATTAGCCCAAGCACTAAGACAGGATGAGAGGATACAGGGATGGGACCTGGGGGGGAACACACAAACTTGCCCTTTATGCAGATGATCTGTTAGTTTACCTTCAAGATCCAGAAAAGTCACTAGAGTGCTTATGGGCACGCCTCACAGAATTTAGTCTCCTGGCCGGGTATAGGGTGAATACATCTAAGACTGAGGTCTTAAAAATACATTATGAACCATCAGAACAGATTAGACATAGGTACCCCTTCAGATGGGACCTAACCTATATCAAATACCTAGGAATTCAAATAGGATTTCAGGTGGACAGATTGTTTACACTTAATTTTTCTCCAATTTTAAAAAACATCAAACTGGAATTAGAGCAGTGGGCACCTATCCCCATCCCCCTGATTCAGAGGGTGATGGGGATAGGTGGAGATTCAGAGGGTGGAGGCGATAAAAATGGTAATCCTCCCTAAACTTTTATACCTGGTCCAAACAATCCCCATTAGTGGACTCCTACTTTAACTCGCTTAATAAGACAGTCTCCCGTTTTCTATGGGGTTCACACAAACCTAGGGTCCGGCTCTCAGTTCTTCAAATCCTGAAAAAAGAAGGCGGTCTGTCATTACCTAACTTTAAATTATACTACCAGGCTGCACAGCTATGGACAATTATGTATTGGTTAGACCAATTACGTTTGTCTAAATGGTAAAACCTCAAACTCAGAGAAGGGGCCCTATCGAATTTAAACATCTCACTTCTTAGGCAGGGGGAGAGACTAAATACAGGTCAGGAAGATAATCCTTTTACAGCTCTTACTTTAGGCATATGGGGTGGAATTCTGAGAGACAGAAAGGCTAGTAGTTGGAGGTGTCTTCTACTATCTGTTCCATACCGGGATACCTTTTTTCCTGGCTTATGGGATGCGGGGTTCAAGAGACAGGAAGCAAAGGGCCTACACCTAATATGGCACTTTCTGGAGGAGGGAGAGATTGTTCCCTTTGAAACACTAGTCAACAGACATGGGATCCCTTGGCAAGACAGATTCAGATATTTTCAAATTAGAAATTGTATCAGAAGCCTCATTGCAAGATCAGGCACTGGGATTTCAACGCCTCCCCAGATTGCACTTATTCTTAAAAAAGCAATAGAAGGTGTACCTGTCAGAGCACATATTATTTCTAATCTGTATCAAGCCATGTTAGCATGGAAAGGTGACACCACTATTTCTATAAAAAATGTGTGGGAACTTGATATGGGGAGTCAGATCCCAGAAGAAGTGTGGACATGGACCCAAACAAAAATCCACTGGGGCCTATCAGCAGTTAGCTGGCAGGAATTTTCTTGGAAAATTTTTGTCAGGTATTTTCGGACCCCAGCGATCCTGGGGAAGTTCCTAGGCAATAACTCCTCAAATTGTTGGAGAAACTGTGGCCATTTCCAGGCAGCATATGTACACATGATGTGGAGTTGCCCTGTGCTATCCACCTTCTTTCAGGATTTACAACAGGCCCTAAGGACAATAATTGACCCAGGTTTCACTCTGACTCCCTCCTGTTATTTCTTCTTAGAAGTTCCAAAGGAATTCAGAGACCCCACTACAATTAAGTTCTTGAAAATAACATTCTTAGCAGCCCAGAAGTCCATAACTAAAAATTGGCTGACCCCAAATCCTATTACTTTAAATAAGTGGCAGCAGATCATGATTAATATCTATAGGATGGAGTCGTTGACAGCCTCCCTGAACATAAAGCTACCCCAGTTTGAGATTCTGTGGAGGCGTTACATCCTATACATGGTGGGGACGAGACCTGATTTTATCCCATAATAAAGAGGGCTCTCAAGAGACTAGGCTAGGTTCCACATAGAAGACTCAGAAATTTGTGAAGTATGGTGGACCCCAGTATTTACAGGTATAGTTTATTCCTAATTATATAAGTTAGTTGGCAAATGAAATTAACTAGAAACAAAGCTGGTCCCCTCCCCTCTGTCTTTGTATGATAGAAGGTGAGGTGGTCTATATATGTTATAAGTTTGATGAAATCCTTGTGCATATAACACAATTACTAAATGAATATCAGTAATATAACAGGGAAGGGGAAAAAAAGTAAAATAATCTATCTTCACTAAGTTTCAAGAATTGATTGCTATGTCCTAGCGAATATTATATATTAGATACTTGGGTCAGAAATTGAGTAAATGGAATTGCCTATGAAAACTTTGTAATTTATTGATGTGTTACCTGTTTGTATGTAAATTGTATGTGTCTTCTTCTTTGGAACTAAAACTACAACTAAAGAAAGTTTTAAAAAAAATACATAAATGTGTATGTTTCCTACAAGGTTTCTTTGCTTTAATCTTTTTTACAACTCGATGGTCTGGCATTGTTGCACACATTTGCACAGTAATATGAAGGTGATGTTGCTGATCTAGAAAAACTTTAAGGCTGTATATTTGAAGGTGGGAGACATACAAGTTAAAATATAAAAAGTGAAGCAGATATAAAATATTAAATACAAGATAAACCAGTCTTCCCTGAAGAAGGAATGTTCTGAAATGTCAGATTATTAAGACTGGATGTGATTTAATAAATATGCATTTATCTATTAGAAGACTTTTTGTCTACTACTATAAGGGCGAGTGGGCTGCTACTCCAGTAACTTTCTTTAATATTAATCACACTCAGTCCCAAAGAAAGAGGTATTTTTGTGCACCCCAAACAATCTTTAAGTTAAAACATAACCTGTGGTTATTTAAAAAAATATATTTGTTTTTTGTGGCCAAGTCATGATGAAGAAGAGTAGCAGTTCAGGGCGTGTTGGTGGGAGCAGTGGGAAGGCAAACTCTTCTGATGTTAAAGGCAAGGGAAGAGCTGTAGATCAGGGGGAAAGTAAAATAGCAGTAGAAGCATCTGTCAAGCATGCTTCAAAGCCCTCTGTTGGGACCATGCTGGCCACTTCTGCAAGAAAGCAGATTTCTGATGTTGTGCCATCTGCCAAAAATGACCATAGTGGTGGTGTACATGTGACCGAGCAGCCAAAACACAGCAGCAAACAGTCAGCTACTGAGGTAGCATCAATGATGATCATGTCCCAACCAGATGTTAATGGAGTCTTAGAGTCACACAACCTTGGATTTAGACAGTTTTTTAGAACAAATGTTAGATATTGAAAATGCGCAATGAGAGATTTCTGAAGAAAATGCAGATGAATCACTGGAGGCAGTTGCGGTTGTAGCTGATCAAGTGAGTGACCCCAAAGAACATGATATGCAGGATACAGAATTAAAACTAGAACCTCATGATGTTGATCTTGCCAGCAGTGCTTTTTGTTCTGATCTGGATGATCCTGTCCTTGCAGACTGGACGCCAGCAATAGATGCCCCCAAAATAGGTAGTAAGAAACAAAAGAGGAAGCAACTGGAGGAGAGAAGGAGGAGGAGGAGCATTCTGAGGAGGAGAATGAAAAGTTTTTGAAGTCAGGCAGATCAAAGCTCCAAAATCATCATCAGTTAGTGTTGTATCTAATAAGCCACAGGGGGACAGTGCTGGATTAGGCAGCAGTGCAAGAGTTGTTGTGGGTGGTGATGATAAGTTAATAGGTGGTGTGCCAGTCAGTACACCTCACACTGCTGAATGTCCACACACTACACAACAGAAGTCACAGGCACATACCCAAAGCAGAAGCAGCACCATTTTAATGTGTTTTTTGTGACAGATCCAAAAGACTCTAGCATTGCAATTTGCCAAATTTACAATGCTAGAGTCAGTCATGGCAAACCTGGTGAAAGGCTTGGGGCAACAGGCCAGTGTAGTCACATGAGAAGTAAACATTTAATTATGTTGCAAAAGCATGAGTGGGAAGCAAATTGGGGTTCAGGAGACCTATTTCCATGTCTGGGGGAAGAAATGAGGATGAAAATGAGTAAGATGACTCCATGCTTTTGAGGTAGAAAGACATCATCATAAGTACAACTACTAGTAGAAATACAACTAGCAGCAGCAGCACCACACTTAAACCACTAACCACCAGCACCCCTGTCGGTAAATCCAGCAAGTTGGCTACTAGTATTTCTGGTTACTTTACAAAGGAGAAAGGCATGACAACATGCACAGGTTGTAGTAGTACTACATCACCTCGTTCAACTGTAACACAAAGCACACCACTTGCATTGACCCCGCTTGTGCAACTGAAGATTTCAGATGCACTTTTTAAGAAAACTAAATTCCACTGTAACCACCCATTCCCCATGAACTGAATGCCTGTTTAGCGCAAATGCTGGCAGTTGATCTCCCATTCCTTCCCATACATATTTTTCTACGAAGGTTGTCCCAGAACTGTTGAATGATTTTAAGAGTGTAGTGTCCCATGCCATCAGTCATTCTGCAACAGACTGTGTGCATATAACTACGGATATATGGAGCAACAGCCCAGGTGCTCCCTCCTCATATTTGTGTATAACATGCCACTGGACTCATTTCCATAACACTCCCACAAATTCTTGTAGTTCTCCTGCCTGCCCAAACTATTCTTCACTTGGTGGTTCATACTAAGGTAGGAAGAAGGAGCGAGTAGGCCAAAGCCCATAATGATCCTATACTATGCCATGGAATAGTAGGATAAGTCATACCCCGACATGATTAAATTATCAAGACGATGTTTGAAAGTTTCTTTATTATTACTAGTGACTACATCGGATGGGAGCCGATTCCAAGGCCCAATGATCCTAACAGTGAAAAAATACTTTCTGCTGATGTGCTTAAAAGATTTACCAGTTAACTGAAGAATATGACCTCTTGTGTTATGAACAGATATTTTAAATGTAAAACCTAATTCAGACATAATATATGGATCCTTAATGATGTTGTATAAAAGAAGGAGATCCCCACGAATACGCCTAATAGTTAGTGGCATTAATTTTAATATATCCAACCGAGATTCATATGATAATTGTTCTAATCCCAAAATTTTTTTAGTGTATTTACGTTGGACCCTTTCAAGGGAATAATTTTCTGATTTTTTGAAAGGACACCATAATTGTGAGGCATATGCAAGATGTGGTCGAACATAAGATCTAAATAATGGTAACAACACTTCCTTATCTCAGGATCTAATATTGCACAAAATAGACCACATAATTTTATTACATGTATTAGTAACAGAATGCATATGCTTAGAATAAGTTAAATCTTCAGAAATTGTTATACCCAAGTCTTTTTCATCAACAGTGGAACCCAATGGGAGATCATCCAAAATATACTGGAATTTTAGATTATTGGTTCCCAGTTGCATAACCTTGCATTTAGTGGTGTTTAACTTCATTTCCCATTGTGTTACCCAAGTGCTAATTACATCAAGATCATGCTGTATACAAGATATTTGCTCAAGGTTGGAGCTGGGACCTCCGATCTTAACATCATCTGCATACTTAATAGTGTTAGAGAGGCAAGAATTGATTAAATCAGAAATAAAAGCCTGAAAAAGACAAGGACCGAGAACAGATCCCTGAGGTACACCACTAAGCACATTACCAATATCAGGAAATGAACCATTTATCATCACTCTCTGAGTCCTATTTGAAAGCCAGTTTTGAATCCATTTGATTACATAGCTATTAATACCAAGAATAGAAAGTTTTTGAATAAGAGCCCAATGTGGTATGGAATCGAAAGCTTTACTAAAATCAATGAAGATAATATCACATGCTACCCTATTATCCAAAAAGGAGCTAAAGTACTCATAGAAGCAGAGCAAGTTAGTTAGGCAGCCTCTGCCCTTCTTAAAGCCATGTTGTTCCTGGTCAGATTCGTCAATTCTAGGAGACACCATATCCTTGAGTAAGCTTTCTAGAAGTTTACAAATGGCTGACGTCAAACTACTGGGTCGATAATTATCCCATGAATGTTTAGGACCCTTCTTATAAATGGGAACTACAAATGCCTCTTTCCATTCACAAGGAATAAAATTATGTAGTAAAAAGAGATCGAACAGTATTTTTAATGGAAAGCAATATATGCGGACATTAAGTAAAGTAAGTGTCCTGCAATTAAATCTGGACCAGGACAGAATTTACCTTTTAATAATAATAATTTATTAAGAATAGACTCCTCTGAGAAAAGAATAGGAGAATCTGTAGGTATTATACTGTGAATAATTGATTGCTCCTTAGATATAGAAAAAACTTTGCAAAATTCTTTATTAAAGACATCTGCCATTGCTTTTGGTTCATGAATAAGTATATTATCAAATGTTAAGGGCCCAACCATACTTGGATTTTTTATAAGGGAGTTAATATAAGAATAAAATTGTTTTGAGTTAGATTTATCTGCAGATGATGCCAAATAACGTTCCCACTTAGCCTTAGCCTTTCTGATATTAGACTTACATTGCCTACTAGTTTTCAGGTAGGAATCCCAATTTGAAACTGTCCTATTTTTTTAAGTAGTTGCTGTGTTTTTTATTTTTTAAATTGATCAAACATTTAATGTTTTTATTTAGCCATCTAGGAGACTGTTTCCCATTGGAGTTTTTATATTTCGATGGAATGTAGGTCTCCCTTATGGTCAAAATGATGGTTTTAAAAAGAATCCAGCTCTGTGATGGAGTTTGATCCTTGAACAAGGCTAACCAATTTATCTTATTTGAGTAATGATTGATACTATGTGTATCAGCTTTATCATACAGATAGATAATTGAATAATTATTATTAAAGACAGCATGTCTGTGTAAATCAAATAAAATAGAGTTGTGATCACTGTTACCAATAGGAGTAGAGACGCACACATCCCTAATATCTAAGGTAGAGCTGCTAAGAATGAGGTTGAGTATATTATTGCCCCTTGTAGCAGTATTTACCCATTGATGTAAATCCAGAGCCAAACGAGTAGATATACATTTTTACTAACACTAGTTGCAGTTAGTGACTGCCAATTAATTTCTGGGAGATTAAAATCACCAGTAATAATAACATCTCCCAATTGAATAGCTAGTTCAAATTCTGAAAGAATAGCATCCATAACTAAGCAAGATGAGGTGGGGGGAAATAACATGTCCCGAGAATAATAAAGTCTGAATCTGACAGAAAAATTTTAAGCCAAAGAGTCTCAGTTGAAAAGTTATGAGTTTTAATAAGGCAAGATATATTAATGGAATTAAATTTATTAATAATGAAAGTGGCAATGCCACCTCCCTTTTGTTCACTACAATTTAAATAGAAGGATTTGTATCCTGGAATTTGCATGATCCAAGGTGAATCCAGATCTCCCCATGTTTCAACCACTGTAACTATACCTAAATCTTTATCGGAAATAACTGTTAATAACTCATCAAATTTATGTGTCAGGATCCTTGCATTAAAACTTAGAAACTGCAATAAATTACTAGACACTTTAGGAGAAAAGGATGATGGAGTTTGTAATTTAAATACTCCCCTCCACCCATAAGTCAGTTTAAATTTAGATTAGAGTTAATAGAATGTAGAAATTGCTGACTCAACAGAGCATTCCCTAACTTACTTAGATGCAGGCCATCAGGACAATAAAGCTCATTTCTGTCAATGAATTCCTCCCAGTATGTTAAACACTGTATTTTGTGTTGAAGACACCATAGCCTGAGCCAGTTATTAATGATTTTAATTTTATGGTTAAGAAAACTGGAAAATTGTGCGATTGGTAATATCTCAGAAAAAATAATATCACACCCTAGATCAACTAGTTTATTAGTCAAGGATACAAAGGCCTGTTTAATATTTTGAACAGAATCCCTGTAAATATTATTTGCTCCAACATGAATAAAACACAGTGGGTTTAATTCATTAAGTCCAATAATATTATCAACCATTAATGTAATGTCAGTGATCCTGGCTCCGCTGAAGCTGGAGCAAGTTCTGTTGTGTTTGTCGGGCTTACAAGGGGCTTGATCTAGATGCCTTACTAAAGAGTCACCCAAAACAAATAACTGCCTCGTATTAGGAACATCACTATCTGAACCATTCATGGGGAGTACTTCTATGACAGTATGATTGGTAACAAAATCTATCAAAGATGAATTAGATGAAGAGTTGAACAATGAATTGGAGATATGTGGCAAATTATCCCTAACTACAGATATATCAGTACAACTAGTACCTACATTTGTAGAGTCAGTAAGGATGTCATTTTAATCCGCAGAGATGACAGACAATGGATCAAAACTATTATGAGTAGGAATAACAAATTGGTCAGCCTTGAGCCTTCTTTTATTTGTACATTTTGACCCCTGTACATTATACCAGTTTGTGTCTTCTGAACTATAAATAGAACCAGACTCTTCTTCTCTTACTCTCATTTTATTTGAAACTTCTGTACAGTTAGTATAGTTGTACACATCCGTTTTATTAACTTCAAAAAAAGTGTGAAAGGTGTTAGATATACTCTGATCTGAAGGAATCTTACTAATGTGTGCAGCGGATTGAGCATTATTGAGCTCAGGACCTCTATTTGATTCAAGTACCAGAATCTGCTTATAATATAGAGAATTTTCAGATTGCAAAATTATATAATCTGTACATTTAGAACATTGAAAGGGTAAATTATCAATAGCACTAGCTGTCAAACTAAACATGTGGCAGGATGTACATTGAATTCCTGTTTCCCCAGTAGTGGTAGTGACAAACACATTAATGCATCTAGATGTGCTAGTTATAGATGCCATTTTAAAATGTGAAGTAACACCCAAAGTCACACACTGTACATTTACTCACAATTAGAAGTATGTAGTAAGGCAGAATATGCCAAAACCTTCTAACACCACCTAACACGCTTAACACGCGTGAAATGCGCATGTCTTAGCGCACGTGGTGTACATCAACAGGCCACACTTAGCATGTCTTTTATGGCTACCATGCAACACACTTTCATGAATATACTGAGTGAGTCCAGGCTCAAATTGATTATTGGTTGATGGCACTGGGCATGAAGGTCAAGTTTATTGCCAGTGACAATGGCCAAAATGTTGTTAAGGCAATTGAGGACGGGTCATATAATCATGTTCCTTGTTTTCATACTGCCTTAATTTAGTTGTGCAAGATTACATTAAGAGTAATAAGGATATTGATGAGATGGTCAAAGCTGCATGTCACCTGTGTGGCTATTTTAGCTGTTCAACCAAAGCCAGGAATGAACTGAAACAGCATCAGGTCAAAAATGGAATTCCACAGCATTACCTAAAATAGGAAGTGGCCACACGGTGGATTTCCATTTTGTACATGCTTGAACTCATGTTTGAGCAATACAACGGACTTCACCATGCTGCACAGATATCATGAGATATCCTCCTTCTCCATCACAATGACTCAGTGGCACCTTATGGACAGTATGATTCAAATCCTGCAGCCATTTGAGCATGCTACCCAAGTGGTAAGTGCTGGAAATGCCTGTATCAGCCAGACACTTATCCATGTTCTACTACAGTCCCTTAGAAACAACAGGGAGCAGTTTGAATGTAATGGTGATAGCACTGGCAATGAATTAGAAGAGAGGATGATACAACGTGTGTCCACAGACCATCGTTTGTGCTGCATGTAGGAGTCCAATGTTTATAGAGCTGCCACATTATTGGATACCCACTACAAGCATGGCATTATGGCTCTACTTGACTCTGGAGATGTTGAAAATATTGTTGCTGTATTGATAGGCCTTGTTAAAACAGAGATGACAGCAAGCAGCAGCAAAAACCATATACTGTAGGCATCCTGTGTTCATAGCATCATCCCCTTTTGCCACAAACAGTAGTGCAACAACATGTTTGTCTGTCAAAAGCTTCACCTCTAGTGTCAAGCCAGCAAAAGAAAGTGGTAGAAATTCCTAATGGTCAGTTCTAAGTCAGGTGGGTGTGTCAAGCAGAAAGGTAGTACCACCTGACCGAAAGAGTCAGTTATCAGCTGCCTCACTTGTGCAGGCATACATAGAGGACACCAAAGAGTTGGATCCATATGACGAACCACTGTTGTACTGGCATGGTAAACTCACAGTGTGGCCTGCACTTGCCAAAGTGGCTATTAATTACCTTTCTTACCCATTAGCCAGTGTCAGTTCAAAAAGAGTTGTTAGTACCGCAGGTTCTAACGTAACAGACAGAAATACATGTCTGTCAAGTAAGAATGTTGAAATGCTTACTTTCATTAAAATGAATAGCGAGCACATCCCACCTGATTACAAACTAAGTTGCTCATCAAACTACCATCATGTGAGAGGAGGAGAATCCAGAAGGTTGGTGGTGGAGGAGGGTGATGAAAGTGTTGTGGCGGATGACCCCTCAAATGAGGACAATGCTGAGGGACTTTTCAAACACAGTTAAAGACTGCCCTAAAAAATAAATTACTTATAATTTACATTTAGTTTACCCTACTTTTTTACAAATTGTATTTTTTTTAGTTACTCCACATAGGATTGGAGAGGCTGTTGTTTATATGTATACTGAAACTGCATTTATTACAGTAGGAGAAATGCAGTTGAAACACAGCATCTCCTGATTCTAATATCCTTAGCTGAGTATCATGAAATGGCTGTTGTAATGATGTCAATGAGGTGATAGATGCTAGCTGTGCAGATATATTCTAGCACCACTAACTGTATTCAAATATGAATAACTTTTAAATGAAAAATGATATCATGGAACTTTGAGCAAGCACTAAAGTTTTTCAGCAGGACCAAAACATCTACAAAACAAGCATTTGTCAATGCCGAATGTTTGCTTGCTGGCATTGGCATTGGTAGTGTAGAAGTTACAGAGCTGTATAATAGGAATGGCAGCAAAGTATTGAACTGAAGCCAACCCACCACCACCCTGCAGAGAGTGACAGGCATTGTGGTGTGCCTTTGGGTCGTCAGGCATAACGACCACGCCATTTCACCACACCCTACCCTGCAGACACTGACAAGTGTCACGGTGTGCCTAGGGGTCTTTGGCCCTTGTCGCACCCATTCCTTTAGGAAATACAGTGAGATGGGTGTGGTATAGCAGAATGGGGTGAAGTTTGGGCCTGAAGAGTCCGAGGCACACCTTCATGCCTCTCACTGGCTGCAGGGTGTGGGTGGGGGGTGGAATGGTATGAGCATGACAGGCAAGAATCCTAAGTCACACCCCTGATGCCTGTCATTCTCTACAGGGTGGGGCGTTATGGTCAGAAACCCTAACGCCTCAGGCATTCATTGGTATTTTCACTACAAATTTTCAACATGTTTTTTTTGTGACCCCCACCTCATGAACAGTGGCAATGTCAGTTTGTTAGCTGAAAACTGCTTTTGCACAGCGACTATGGCATTTGGCACCACAGGTGCAAAAACACATTCCGAACAGGATGTGAAAAGTGACAGCGGTACTGTTCATGGGAGGTGTAAAAAAAGGCAATGTTGAAAATCTGCTGTGAAAATCTTTAAAAAACTGGTGAAGTCATGAGCATGCATAGAAACTGTGCAACACACACCTGTAATGTAACTAGTTTGGGGATTTTTTTACAGCAGATTGTTAACACAGGCATTTTGGGACCTCCGATCATGAACAGTGCCAGTGTGATTTTCTTTATCTGTCCTGAACAATGATTTCCCACAGCAACCACGCATTTCTGTGCTGAAAGTGTGAAAACACATTTTGGCCATGTTGTGGAAAATGACAGCTGTAGTGTTCATAAGGAGGTGTGGAAAAATGCCACTGGTGAAAATCTGGACTGAAAATATTACAAATTCATGAACTTACGAGAGTGCATGGAAACTGTGCAATGCTCACTCGTAACACAGTCATTTTATGGAGTTTTGTCACCAAATTTTCAACATTGCCATTTTAAGACCTCTGCTCATGACCAGTGTCACTATGATTTTCTTAATCTGTCCCAAACATTGTTTTTCGCATAATTGTACCATTATTAAGCTACATGTCGGCAATACATTTTAGGTGAGATGTGAAAAATGGTAGCTGTACTGCTCGTAAGGAAGTGGTAAAATGGCACTGTTGAAAATCTGGTGTACAAATATTACAAATTCGCAAATTTGCCATGCGTAGGAACTGCATAGCGTCGCGCTCCTAAAACAGTCATTTTGAGAATTTTCTCCTGGAAATTTTCAACATAGCCATTTGCACCTCTGCTCTTGACCAGTGTCACTGTGATTTTCTTAACGTGTCCCATACATTGATTTTGCACACCGACTGCTTGGTTGTGCACTACGTAGGTGAAAACACATTTTGGGTGAATATGAAAATGACAGCTGTACTGCTCATAAGGAGGTGTGGTAAAATGGCAATGTTGAAAATCTGGAGTGAAAATATTGAAATTTCGCAAACTTACGAGTGTGCGTAGGAACTGCGCAATGCACGCTCATAAAACAGTCATTTTTAGGAATTTTTCCACCAAATTTCCAAAATAGGCTTTTTGAGAGTCCACCTTATGAACACTGGCAGTGTCATTACATTAATCATTCCGGAAAGGTGATTTCGCACAGTGGTTGTGAAATCACCCTTTGGACCCGAGTAACGCCATGACAGTGACAGCATTCATGAGAAAGGGTCCCAAAAACCCCATGTTGAAAATGTGGTGCAAAAATTCCAAAAAATGCCTGAGATATGCAATAAAGTTGAAAAAACCCTATCTATCCCATTATACAGCTTTCCGGCATTTCCTCAGTTAGCGGTCGGCTTTGAAGAGTACAGGCGTGTTCACGGTCCACCAGCGTGCTGGGCTCCAGTAAGTATGGGGTGGGGGGGGTGTGGGGAGGCAGGATGCGCAGTGGATGGGTGCGGGTTGTGGGGGGCAGGAGAAGCGCCTAGGGACAGTTTTTTATTTCCAGGTTTTTTTGTTTTAAAAGACGACGTAGGATGTTTGCCACACTGGGGTGGGCTCCCAGCATGGCAGAAGGACAGCTGGGGGGGTGGAGCTGATGGGGGATTGGGCATCCCTGTCAGCCATGACATCTGTTGCCACGCTGGGGTAGGCTCCCAGCATGGCACCCTGTACTGGGGGGGAGACAGTGGAGCCGCGGCGAGTTGGGCATCCCGTCGGCTATACCACCTAGCCATGCTGGGGTGGGCACCCAGCATGGCATATGTGTGGTTCGGGAGGGGTGCAACACAGCCGGCCGGGGATTAGGCACCCCATTGGCTATACGTATGTGTGTGTGTTGGGGGCAGCCGCAGCATGTGTGAGTGTGTGTGTGTGTGTGTGTGTGGGGAGCATGCATGAGCAGGCAATATCAGATCGCTGCTCACTGAAGCGTAGCTCCCCCTTTCAACTGTACACCACTGCATTTTGGAGCTGTCATAGACAGCTCCAGCAGGCATTGGAGAACTGCGGCCACGCCTGCAAACACACTGACTGAATTGGAAGAGGGCTGACACACCTCCGAAAACTCCGATGATGGCACTATGTTTCTTGTACATGCGTGCAAGCAAACATAATGAGTGGTGTGGTGTTTCATTCTTATATATCTTTTAATTTTTTTATAATTTAATTATCACAGAACAGCAGAAAATTCAATGTTCTTTTTACCTTTTTGCAACAAACAATGCAAATACTCCAAATATCTTTAAAACAAAATTTGACCACTATGCTTTATCTGCTGATTACAAAACAATAAAAGGAATCTATAAATGAAACACCACTAATTTTGTAGATATGTCTGTGCTGAACAAGTTTCATGCTCAAAGTACCATGTGTTAAATTTTCATTGTAAAGTTATTCTCATTTGTATATGGTTATTGCAGCTAGAAATAAGATCTGCATAGCTCACATCTCTCATTACATTGACGTTATCATGGCATCCATTTCAGGATTCTCTGAATAGGATTTTTGGATCAGGATGGGCTGTGTTTAAAATTATCAAATGCTATCAAACTACAATTAATTATGCTACTTTAATAAATGCAGTTTGCATGCAAATGTAGTAAAAGCTTCTTCTTTACCAGCCCATGGAGTAATTTTTTTTTAGTAAACAAAATGTGTAAAAAAGTGTTAATACTTAATTGTCTTTTAAATGCCTACACCATTCATAGAAATGTATGTTAGGAAAACATTTCAAAAGTGTCAATTCAAGGGAAACAGTTGAAATACCTACACCGAAGTGTAGGGCAGTAAATAAATATTCAACCATCTAAAATTGGTCTAAATTGAATTCTACAAAATCATCCACTACCCTAGTAAATAACTGCCTTTGAATTTCAGATAGCTGTGGCTACCCTAGTAAATAACTGCCTTTGAATTTCAAATAGCTGTGGCATGCTAAATCCCTATCATTTATTGTGATTTTTTTTAAATATATGTAACAATTAATGTAAATGTTAGAAAGAAATATTTGAATTTCACAAATATTTATTTGGTTTTGTGATGTTTTAGAAGTTATACCCCATGTTGTATGCATTATTGCTTATTACTATACACTTGTGTGAATGTCTTATGAAGGCTTCCATTAATTTGACACTGGCACATTTTTCTCTTAGAATAAATTCCTACGGCTCATGTCTTTCTTATCTACACCTAGGACTACCTGTAGCCTTTTGACATCAAAGGGTCATGCCATGACTTGACATGGCTGTAGATGTGTGTGGTGTTGTGATTGTCTAAAAAAACTATTTTGTGAAATGATGGAGTTGGAAAGGCTGCTGCATAGGTCCCTGGTGAGACCCTACCTGTAGTAGGTACTGAAGTTAAGAAGTTTGTCTCTCCAAAATGACACAGCAAACTGCAAAAGATGCAGAGAAATGATTAAAAGATGATACAGTGACTGCACCACACAGGCCACATGAGTACAGGCTGGGATATCTCACCCAGTACAGTCTCTCTCTCTCTGCTGCGATAAACTACCAAATCCAAGTGAACTGATATTTGCCACACTGCTGTTGCTATTGTCAGTGGACTGTCTCTTCTTATGTACCTCCTGCTCCCAGCCATCTATGTGGGATCCTGCTGTAACAATGGAAAAAAGTGTGGTGAAGTAATAGCTGCTTTGCTGGTGCTGCTCAATCATGCCTGTTGCCTGTCTTCCTGATCCTGATCCTCCGCCATGGCCTTGTGTGATGGAGCTGTGATAAAGGAACTCAGCTAAGTGAACCGTTAGCTGGCATGCTGGTGCTACTGATTCCTATTGTATCCTGATTTTCCACTATGACCATGTTTGATTCTGCTACTATACAGAACTATGCCATTATGCCTTTCCTCCCAAGTCCACTTCTCCACTAGCACCATATTTGTTTTGTGGAAGCTATGAAGAAACAAAGCTAAGTGAGCAGATATATGCCCCCATGGTGCTCATGTGTGTTGCTGAATGTGGGCTGCTGTCTTGTGCCTATTCCTCAACATAACCATGATGGTTTCTGATGTTTGGACATGCAAGAATGTAAGTAACGCAATGTTATTTGAATTTTCATTTGTATTATCTGTTGCTGAAAGCCACATAATTGTGTAGCATGTCCATGCTGCCTGATCTAAAAGTTAATGTTTTCTCATTCTTTTCTTTACAGGTCTATGTCTTTCTGTCATTTACCTTAACCATAATGCATTAATTATCCCATTATGGTGCAGCTGGGCCTGCACTGTATAGTGCATGAAGATAAGTATTTTTTTTATTTCATTGTAGTAGTTTTTTTACGTTGATAACACTGTAATTCCCTTTTTCCCACTGGTTTAAGTACTGAATTTTCAAGCTGGTTTAATTAGGGAATCTTTTCAAAGTAAACTTTTTGAATCTTTTCCACATTTACAGCATGATTTTAAATAAAATAATACATCCAGCAGTAGTTTAAGACTGCTGTTACACATTCAGACTGCATCATTACAGTAACTGACTTGACTGTGTTACAGGATGGAATTGCACAGGAATAATCCATGTGACAAGGTGATCAATCTGTACATGCTCATGTAACATAGATTAATGTAAAGTGACATTTGAATCATAACAAGCAATCAAATTACAGCATTGCCGAAAAACTTAGTATGCATCCCTCAAGCCAAACATGGCTGCAGCCTTTACTCATATATAAGAAAACATAAACTACTGTATGCCCTAAAAATAAAAGTCTATTAAATTAAAGTAAGTAAATAATATAATGTTATTTACACTCATGAGCCACTGTTACACACATACACACATTTTAAAAAATCAAGTACCATTCAGAGTTTCCAATGCTGGTGTTTTTTGGATGACTATGAAACATCCCCCTCCTATCCCAATCAATTTGCCAGAGAGCCCCCTGCTCCTTACTTGGCAACAGATAAAACTGAGGTTCAGGCTCCACTTGAGGCCTGTGTGTGTGTCTTTGTGTGTATGCCAGTGGAACTCTGAAGAATTTTGAAATTGTCTATTCCATGTTACCATTCTGCATGTGTGTGTGGGGGGAGGGGAGGGTGGTGCTATACCACTGGAATAATGCAGAACTTCTATTCCTAATGAAATAGTGCTAGACTAAGTCCTAAGATTTCTTGAAATGCCACAAGGACAAATGATGTCAGTAAGGGAAACAATTAACAGAACTGTAACAGTTAAGGTAATGATTTTTTTTTTAATGTACACCACAATTCATGGTTTTCATTTGTGCCCTTACATTAAGGTTAATGTCTTCTGATGGCTTCCTTTAAGTCGATCCTTTTCTTGCTTTCAAGGAACCATTAACAGATTAAGCACTTTGATCATTAAATCTTCCAAACCCCAAACCACCACAAAACAACTGATTTTGTTTTTGCAGCTGCTCATTACAAAACCTTGTGCCCACAGCGTGTGAAACTTAGATACACAGACACATACAAGGTGTTTGCAGCTATGGATAGTGTGGGTGACCCTTGACCCATTTTTATACACCTAATGCATTTTATCTAGAACATCAAATAGGTTTCATCTGGGGGCAACAAACTGCGTTACAACAAAGCGCAGAATCTATCAGTGGGGGACACAGAGTGAGAGAGAGAGAAAGACAGAGAGCGAGAAGGAGAGAGAGAGACAGCCAGACAAAGAGAGAGGGGAGACAGACAGCATAGGACAAACTTCATGGTTCAGAAATGTAATCTATCAATCTCATAATCAATCACCTAATAACAACCAAAGATAACACTTTATTTTAAGTGTCCTTAAGTACATTGTAATTCTGTACAACTACAATGTAACTGCTATGTAAGTACTGTGTAATTACAGGTAACTACAATGTGGTTGGGAATTCGTCTCACAGTTGCATATTATGTAGTTAGACACACATTTGTAGGAACTAACTACACTGTTTATGCACTGTAAATGCTATGTAGTTGTTAATTAGTTTCATATTTGACTGGTGGGTATTTATACAATTTGCATGAAGTGGTAGTTACATGTGCAACCACAACTGTTTCTCTTTTGGCACAAATTGATTTATGCTGGAAGTGTAACTACACGTGAAACAGCTGTTGCAAAGTGCAACAGAAAAATTGACTTAAGCTGGAAGTGTAACTACACATGAAACAGCTGTTGCAAAGGGCAGCAGAAAAATTGATTTATGCTGGAAGTGTAACTACACTTGTAACAGCTGTTGCAAAGTGCAACATGCATAGTTATATTTGTCAGAAAGAACTGATTTGAGGCAGAAGGGAGACAAATGTAATTGCAGTAACTACCACTTCATGCAAATTGTGTAACTACAGCACAGTAGTAATGATTTTCCCTGTGTCAGTCTTCACCATTCATCACTGTCTTGTTGACAGCCAGAGGTGCAGCACCATGCAGGAGCCATTTTTTTTGTAGGGGTAGGAGCCAGAAGCAGGTCTGCCCTCGAGACAAATGTATTACGTGGCACTCAAAGGTCAGCCAGCAATGGTCGTTGACTCCTCCTCTGCCCCAGTTCTGCTTCTCCCACCACCAAGTGTGCAGCACCTCAAACCTGCTGAAGAAATTTCATATGTGACATAGTGGCCTAGTCAGTTGTTTCGATGCTGTTGTCAAAGCAGTTTTTGCTCTGATCCAGTTCTGCCATCTGCTAGTAACTTGATACCATTTTCTGTAGGAATCTAGTAAGATTTTTGCTGGCCAACCAATGAGCGCTACGTATTGTGTCAGCTTTCAAGGGGGCACTGATTCAGTGGATCATTTTCAAGCATGACCCAGGCCATAAAGATGGTACATAGGTAATACAGACAATACGCTTACATTAACAGAGAAAGGTACAGGAAATAGAATACATTGAATATATTGGCCCAGTTATTCAAACTGCGCCAGGCTGTGGCGCAAGCCTGGGCGCAGCACAACTTGTCTGCGCAGGGGCATTGACCGGGTGATATTCAACAGAGCTGCGCCATGGCTCAGCATCATTGAATATCACACCCTGGCCACCCACAGTGCGCATGGCACAGTGGCACTGCGCCAGCGCCAGTAGCCAGAGTAGAGCATGTGGATGCGCTAGCGCAAGTTCCATTGCGCAAGGTGCAGCACCCATGATATTCAAAAGTTGACATGCAAATGGGGCTATAATGTATGTAAGGTGCACATGGGGCCATTTGCATGTCATTATGGCCCCATTTGCATGCAGGTGTGCCGATCCCCGAAGACTTGCACCTGGCGCCCTGCCAGGCAGCAGCCATTGAGGACCGATGCCCCCTGCAGTGTGACAGTGTGCCCCACAGCCCTGTCATGGGCATTTGTGAAATTAAAAAGATCCCAATATCCCTGGTGATCCAGTGGACCACTGTCTACCCGATCGCATGCTGTAGTAAAAGTAAATGATCCGAATCCTATATCCCTGGTTGTCCAGTGGACCGTGGCCCAGTGGACCCCTCCTCACCACCCACAGTCCCGCCTTGCTCCCCGGTCACGGCGGGTGGCAGCACCATCGCCAGCTCCGCCGACTGACACCATCGGGTAGGGGTTGTACGCCCATTGGTCCACAGCGTGAGCAATGGGCATGCAACCCATATTGTACTACACATTCCAGATATGTGAATGGCTCCATGGTGTCAGTCGGTGGGCAGCGGGGTGGCAGGTGGTAGGGTGCTGCCACTGACCGGAGGAGTAGGGCAGTGGGGATCAGTGGGTGGGTGGGGAGGGTCCACTGGACCACCAGGATATGGGTTTCTTCTTTACTTAAGCCCATGATCGGGCTGTCAGCGGTCCAATGGACCACCAGGGATATAGGATTCGGATCATTTACTTTTACTACAGCCCACGATCGGGCAGACAGCGGTCCAATGGACCACCAGGGATGTGTGAGGTTTTATTACTTTTACTAATGCCCGTGATTGGGCATGGGGGTACCACCATGGAGGTGTAGCTAGAGCTCGGGTGGCAACCCACAGGTAGCAGCTTCCGTGTTGCACCCTGCAATGTGGCAGCTCACCTGTGGGTGGCCATCCATTGTTCCTATTTTTTTTTTGGATCAACTTTGTGCTGGCACAGGTAGGGGTTGTGCATGCATGGCTCTGCACATCCCGGGCTGAATATCGGGCTGTGCAGAGTATGCATGGGCATGCCCCCCCCACCTGCACCTGCATTCATTGCTGATGCACTCTGGCACATCGGGATTTGTGCCAGGTGCAATTCCCATTTGAATATCACCCTGGGGCACATCAGTGAGTTGTGCATGGTGCAACACTGTTGCACCATGTGCAACCCTCTTGAATATCTGGGCCATTGAGTACAGCTAGATGCAATTAAGTGCAAGAATACAGTTGAAACACAATAGCATAGCAACAAAAGTATGGGTGCAATATACATGGTGTACAATCAGTCAGTCCTATGACTGTTCAGCATTGTACAATGGGACAGTTTAGTCTTAGGTACAGAAGAATTAGGACTCTTAACGAAGGGTAGCCATGCCCCAACCACAGTCACCCACCTGGGCAGCAGCAGAACGGGGGCATGAATGCAGTAAAGGTGTGAGTCAATCTCACAGAAGCAGCACATTTAGTTATGCAAGTACACAAGATGCATTGTGAAACTAGTTAAAAACTACATAGTACTGGAGTTACAGTGTAGTTACGCAGTAGTTACAGTGTAGTTAGTGACACTTAAAATTATCCTTCAGAAATCATTCCCTTGAAATCATGACGTTACTGCAGTATATCTTAGTGGTTTAAAGTACTGGCCTGCAAATCTGGAGAACTGGGTTTGAATTCCAGAGCCACCACTTGTATATTGTGCGACCCAAAAAAAAAAAAGAACTAAAGATAAAAATACAGTCTAACATTGTATATTGTTATACAATAAAACATCATTAATGTACATAATTACTTATTGACTTTTAACAATGCTGTAGATACTAAGGAATGTGCTGCTTCTGTGGCATTGTTTCCACATTTAATGCCTATCTAACATGTGCTTACAAAGTAAGTATGCCAAAACTGACACTTAAAGTAAAAAGTAAGAAGAAGGGTGCAACAGTGCTGTAGTTACTATGGAAAGTGCTGCCTGTGTGACATTGTTTCCACAGTTAATGACTAACTAACATGTATTTACAAAGTAAGTACACAGAAACTGAATCTTAAAATGTAAGACTGAATGGTGTAGCAGTGCTGTATTTACTAAGGAAGGTGCTGCTTCTGTGGCATTGTTTCCACAGTTAATTCCTAACTAACATGTATTTTCAAAATATGTACACAGCAACTGACATGCAAAGCATATGCAGAAGGGTGTAACTACTTTACACTTACATTGAATGTCAATGCTGTAGTTCTGAAGTATGCTTTCCTTCACAAACTTTAGCTCATGCACTTACTGCTTAATAAACATGCAATCCAATATTCTTGATTGCTATATAACTACATTGTTTACTTATACAATAAACATAATTTGAATAATTACTTATTGGCTTGTAACAGTGCTGTAGTTACTAAGAAATGTGCTGCATCAGTTGCAATGATCCACACCTCTTCTGTACCCACACTGCTGGCCTTCTAGAGCCCAGGTGGGTGGCTGGGGGTGGGGCATGGCTACATACCATGCTTTGCCACTGATCTGCTGTATGGAGTGGTGGTGGGTGATGAAGGATACACAGGTAGGGACCCTTCCTAGTGTATAGTTATACAAATTGCATGAAGTTGTATTTACACATGCAACCACAACCGTTTCTCTTTTGGCACAACTTAATTTATGCTGGAAGTGTAACTACACATGTAACAGCTGTTGTAAAGTGCAACATACATAGTTACGTTTACCAGACAGAATTGATTTGAGGCAGAAGGGAGGCAACAGTAATTGCAGTAACTATCAGTTCATGCAAATTGTGTAACTACACCAAACAGTAAATGTGAAACTAGTTAACTACTACATAGTAATTACATATAACTAACTAAGTTACATAGTTACATAGTAGTTATGCAGTTATACGGTAGTTTCAGTGTAGTTAAGGACACTTAAAATAAAGTGTTACCCAACCAAAAAAAAGTAGTACTACACCAGGAGCCGACATAAACGTTGGTCTAAATGTTTTTTATGACATTAACTTGGCAAGTAACTTCTGTGTTGCATTGCAAATTACATTGCTGCAGCTGTCTGTCTAGAAGTTTACAGTAAGAAAAATAAAGTCACAGCTACATTAAACTGTAACAGAAGTGACCTTACCCTCCCACTGTTACCCACAACTATATAATTAGTGTTACCTGTCGCAGAGTAAATTCAGGGACATTGATATGAAGGGAAGTTCTGTGATCTTTATTCCATTGGCATGGTCTTATCTTGTTTGTTGCTGGCTAAGCATTTGTCAAATTGTTTGGTACCCAGTGATTGCCTGTGACAGTTACACAAAGAGTAACACATCCATTTTTGAAATCAACTTTGTTTCTCTGATTAGTGCTTACTGCTAGTGCTTAGTAGTTAGATGTTGAAAGTCTCAGCTGCTGCTTAGTGCCTAGCTTCCCTGTTTCTCAACTGACCCCAGGCAGTAACCATGCATGTGGAATGTCTTTGTGTGTCTGTGGAGTGATCTCTGTGAATGGGATTTCCATACAGAAATGTCTTTCTCTCACTGGAAGCATTTCTTGCAAAGTAAATGCTCATTACATAGGGATTATTTGCAGCCATCAATGATCACTGGATTCTCTTTTGCCAATTGGATTGGCTATGTTTTCCATCCCAAGCTGTAAATTTAATTTCAATGTGCTTTACAATTACTTTTTTCTCATTCCTTTCTTCACAGGTAAGTGTCGCAATGGTATTTTATTTATCTCAACAAGCTTGGTGCCTCGCATTCTGGAGCTGGCCTTGGCCTTCCCATTCTAGTGCATAAAGGTAAGTATTAAGTAATATTGTTCTTTCTTTAAATACCTACATGTATCATATAAATGTTTGCTCAGAAAAACTTTCAAATCATCAATTTAAGGGAAGCCGTCAGAAGACATTCACCTGATTGTAGGGTAGTAAATAGTTAATCAACAAATGTGGTATAAATTCGCATAAATCATGAACCATGTTAAAATATATTGTAATTCAAATAGCGCTTTCATGATCAAACTATATCTTACCTCAACTATTATTATATAAACCAACTACATATACACACACAGTTTGGTTAATGTCTTCTGATTGTTTCCCTTATATTGACACTTCCATTGTTTTCAAGGAATAAGATGATTAAGTAGCTGGAATCTATGGTTGTGGCAATCAATGTGTGTTACCTCAAATAAACATGCCATCAATCATGGGAAAGGGATACCAACCAATACTGTCATCAACATATCAATGAGAGATGAAATAAACTAAGTCACATTTAGAGAATACAACAATTTTATTTATCAAACATAAACAACAACAACATGCAACAGTAACTGAATGTATCAAAAATATTTAACAGTAACAACAACCATATAAAAATAAAAACAGTAAACAAACTTCAATAAACTATTTACAAATTTACAATTCTGTTGCCATTGGTGGCAGTGTAGGGGTCAGGTGCAGTACCTGCCAGCATAGCCTCCTTGTTCTGCAGGGTAACCAGTTTGTGATTAATGGATTGCAGTGTTTTTTAATGTCTGTTTGACATTTTTTTTTATTTCTTGCACCTCCTTCTCCATCTGCTGCAGTCTTCTATCAATGGATATTCTTTTTCAATGTTCTTCTTTTTTTGATGTTCTTCAAAACATCCTGCCCTCTTCCTGGTGGTGCTGTGGAGGTCCCAACACCACCTGCTTGATCTGTTTGCTGCTGCTGTTCCACGACCTCAGCATGTGTTTTCAAGGCAGCCTCAATTTTCTTGAGCCGCTTGCTGCCCTCTTGCTGAGGCCTTTTTGTGTAGGTGCTGTAAGTTAATTAATACAATTAAATACCATTATACTGTCCACCATTGAGTGGAAGTGTTATTATTATTAGAACACCACTGTACACCACTAATGTTAATATCTCTTGTTTTCAGTACGCCATCAAGTAACTGTGACTGTAATGTATACTAGTACTTATGCTATAACACTCATCAGGCCATGGGTATACTAGGTATTATAGCACGCACAAGTTGCATTATGAGTCACCGAGGTAAAACCTGAGTGGCATCACACCATCAAGGAGGTGTATTACTTAAGCAATAAGGCATGACAAGGGGTTAGATTAACAGTATGTATATCACCACCTCGAGGTGTAATATTGCATGAGGCATGGCCTAGTGACATATTGCCCATTGAGTGTGATTTACTTACTGTTAATCTAACTCATGTGAATGCCTTATTTCCTAACTGAATGTATCAAATGGCAGGGGAAAATCCAGTAATCTGATTGACTCTTGGCCATGTATAAAATATGTTTTATACATGGTAAAAAAATATTTTTTTTCCAACAATGAAGTGTCCAGAGCCATGATCAATGGGCATTTGGGACACTGGCATTTCAGTTATCCCACTACATCCAGAAATGATCTTCCATCACAAACATGGCTGCTACCTTTGCACTGCAAAAAAAACCTTCAACTGGTTCCTAAAAATAAAATTACCATAAATAAAAAATAAAACAAACTAATAAATGTTGTTTCCGTGATCATCACACTTTCCTTACACACATAAACAAATTAGAAAGATTAAGTATTGTTTATAGTTTTCAGTACAACTATTTCTTGGCTGGCAATGAAAAATTCCCCTTCTATCTTTACCCACTCATCAGGGAAATCTCTTCTGCTTGCCCTGGCAGTGAGATATTTGAATCTCTGGCTGTAACAGTGGGCTTTGTTGTGTGTGTACAGTATGTTAAGAGAGAAACATTCTGCCAATGCAAATGAGAAAACTTTTGAATCCATGTATTCCATAGGAAACATTCCATGATAAACATTCCATATCTTGAATCTTAATGCCAGCAAAGGACAAACTTTGTCCAACAGTAATACAATGACATCATCTATGACATAATTTGCAGTGGGCAAAAGGACTATTTCATCATAAATGCACACAAGTAAATCCATTGTTTCTACATATAAACATACTTTTCCCAAGTGTAAAAAGTTAAAAAGAAAAGGAGCCCAGGGCAATAGGGCACTACAGGGTGTGCATGAAACATGTTTTGCTGCACTTTCAGGGGCTGAAAGGCACTCAAGCTGTGACCTCATGCCTCACCACACCCCTGGGCATGCTGCAAAATATGTTTCATACACACCCCATTGTGTCTTACTGCTTACGGAACAGAGTCTTACTGTGGCCAGAATGTTCTTACCCTCATTCATGGTTTAAAAGTGGAGCTTACTAGTTACAAGATGGGAAAAACTCCTGTGTGTGTTAATGCATGTCACTTGTTAAGTGTGCTCAAAGTGCATTGAAACCCCCACAAAAATATGCACTAGTTTAGTTACAGATACAGAGAGCATTTTGCATGTGGATTGAAAATATCTTAGTGAAATCTGTTACCTCACTGGCAGGGTTGGTCCTTTGGTTCCCCTGTCCACCCATCCCATGGTGCCTTGTTGGGTCACATCACAAAAAGGAAATTACACCACACCTCTCCCTAGCTAAGCATCCAGTTCCTGTGGTCGCTCCCAATACCAGGTCGCTGGAGCTGCCAGTGGTACTGCCACCGTTTCTCTGGCAGGCAGGCTTATGAAGATACAATCTTAATGCTTCTACAGCCAGAAATGACAACTAGGCATGTAGCAGTATATCGGATAAACATAATTTCATACCAGGTTGTCCCACCTGAGCAGATGAGGACTGCTGCTTCACATCACCTTCAGATACATCCTCCTTGTCCCAGCCTGTCACAGTCTTTTCAATAGGTACTACACCTCTCTTCTTGATGCTCTGCTGTTTACAAAAAAACAGAAAGTGTTGATCAGTCAAAGGACTTAGTGATTCAATATATTATGCAATAAGTAATAACAGTGATTGTTCAGAAACATCACAGACAATACAAGGAGATGGACGTGCATGTGCATGACTTGTTTGATACAGTGAGAAAATTTAACCTCACAGCCAGGGAAATGGTACATAACTTAAAAAAGCAATCACTTCAAAGTGCTAAATATAAATAGTGATTATTAATGTATCCATCCATGTTACAATGGCTAATTCTGAAGTGTGATATGTAACAGTATTAGATCTTGCTTTGTGGAACAGCAGTGTGCTTGCCGGCTGTCCAGCGCACATTTCTAGTTTTATCATCCTCATTACACCACGAGTACTGTCAGCTCACTGACTGTGACATACTGTAACATGACATTGACCTGCCAGCTAGTGGAGGTCACTATGTTTTGGTTGTTATGCCACACTCCATGAGGTCACACTGCTGATGACGTAGAGGTGGTGGATTAAAGTATGCTGACGGAAGGGCAAAACCCCATTGGCGAAATCCCCCACAGCGACATTTTTGACAAGATTTGAAAATGTCGCTGTGAGGGACCCGCCTGCGAAATTTTGCCCTTACGCTGACTTTCATCCCCCCTTTGGGTTAACTCTGACTTGGAGTTAACAATCAATAGAAGAGGGGGCGTGTGGGTCACAGCCCCTCAATAGAAAAACGGACCGATGTCTGACAGGTGAAATTTCACCTGTCGACATTGGGGATGCCACTATGCCAAATGTCGACAACATTGTTGTTGCATTGGTATAGGTAAACCATGGATTAATACCACAATTCAGCTTCCAAGCACATCTCTGTTTCACAGGTCAGTCTTAGTAACCTGTGGTATATATCTAAAATGGACAAAGGAATAAGTAATACACATGCGATATACAAAGTAATATAGTTATGCATTTACAAACAAATATTATAAAGAGGAGCTCTGAAATGCTGCAATCTGATTGGCTGTTAGAATTCCAGCAGCATTACATTCATTCCTGTCACACTGTCTATTTACACCGTGATCAGAATTAAGCAATGAGGTACTCCCAGTGGTTAGATTAACAGTTTGTCAATAACCCCCTTAGCTGTGTAATGTGGCACGATGCGCAGCTGAGTGCCATATTGCCCCTATTTGGGCAATTAACTCACTGTTAATCTAACTCCTGTAAGTGCCTTAGTGCTACTATAAAAAATATTCCAAAAGAAAAGTGTTAAAAGTTAGTTTTTTGAGTGTTTTTCATATTTAGAGGGAGATTTTTAATAAAATAATTCTACCACCAACAGTTTAAGAATGTTGTTTTAAACTCAGAGTGTTTTATTCCAGTCATTCAACAGTGTTAGAGGATGGAATGCTGACAGGCAGAATCCATGTGCCATAGTGATCAGGATGTACATGGCAGTATAACAGGGATTAACGTAAGACTGTTAGAATCCTAACAGCAAATCAGATTGCAGCATTCATGAGACTATTTTTATAATGGCACTTGAATTCTTTCTGGCAGCATTCCATGCTTTTCCATGGCTGAATAAGAGGAATAATGCATTCTGATTTTTACAGGAAAGCATTATTAAACTGTTGGTGGAAGAACTATGTTATTATAAATCTCCCTCTAAATGTATGCTTTCCACACTTTTCTTTTGGAAAACTTCTTTAAAGTATCAATAAAGCAGTCGCAGGAGTTACATTACAAATCCATTATTCGCCACATTCGGGCAATGTGGCGGTCAGCTGTGCCTTTTACAACACTGCACCACCTAGTGGTGGTGATGATTACCAGACAACAGTTAACAGAAGTCCTGTGCATGCCTCATTGTTTAATTCTTGACAGGCACCACACACCAGTACTGTGAGAAAAGAAATATAAACCAGTATGAAGTAAAGTAATCAATTAGGTAAAACTCATTGCTCTCACTGCTTAAGTGCTGCCTTTTTTTCCTCTGACCCTCTTTTATGGTGATCACCCCACCAGCGTTTTCAAGGATGTGATGTTCTCTGTGCTGCAGGTCATACCAGCAGTGTTTCAATTGTTTGATGGTTCTCACCAGGTGTTTGCCATCTCCACTGACTTTGGTGCTAATGTCAGCCCAAATAGCCTCCCATTTGAGGTACTTAAGTTTTTTATCACCATATAGGTTGTTGGCACTTTTGGTGACCTCCACCACCAAAACTGAGGTCTCCTCTGCAGAGAAGGGAGAGGATAGTGATCTGCTACTGCTTCCACCTTGTTCTGATGTGGTAGTGCTTGTTGAAGTCTTATCTGCAATGGCTGGGTCACTACTGGCCAACATGAAAAACTTCCTGTGCAAGAGGAACACCCCGGTTTAGCAAACTCCAACACTCATGCTGCTTGCTGTAAAAACAGGACCTGATTTCCGGTACTGGATCTGCAGAATACCATTACACGGAAACACTTAACATTGCACTGAGGAGTAATGTGAGCATTTAATACCCACAGAAATATATTCCCAGCCACTAGCTTAAATGTCATCAACAATGCGTGGTGGAATAGCATTCTGTGTAAGTGAAAATTGGTGGAACAGTAATCCACAGCAAAATTCTATTCCACAGAAATAGTGTAACGTGAAATAATATTCAGAGGGATGCTATGTGGTAACATAGCACATGTAACAGTAACAAATATACATACATAAAAAATTGGGAGCAGCCGAAGGGTACACAGCTAGATGTGTCATGGGTGTAAGGAATGAATCTACTGCAATTTTTTTGTAGTTCAGCATTCTCATTCCGAAATAATTGATGTTAATGCTTGTGGAATTATTATCAGCAGAATAATGGTGTACCGTGGAATCCAGTTCCATGGATCAGAAATCTGCCTATTAGAAAACATAACTGACATTTTATTGTCCTTATTTATTTCATTATCTTTGTGCAGCAATGCTACAATTCACCAAGATTTGTTTGAAGGTTCAAGGGTTGTGTTATACAAATACCTGCACAGAATCACCACTCTCCCCAATCGGAGTAAACATGGTGGCACCTCAGTACATGCAATCAGTAACCAGTCTTGCACCAACAGCCACCCTGTACCAGTACTGTTCCATCCTCAACAAGAAAATAAAAACTGGATCAATACAACCTGAGGCACAATGACAATGGAACCGCAAGCAGAATCAGTGTCACTCCTGAAGGTTACATGTACTTTAACTGATTGTCACAGGTCCTGCTTGTGAAGTTGCAGTTCCATTTTCATTGTGGTGTGGTTTGTATTTATCAGGCTTTCTTTTTTTTTTCTTGGTGATGCTAGCACTGGAACAATACTGGTATCAGGTGGCTCTTGGTGCAAGACTGGTTACTCATTTCAGTTATGGTAGTGCCACCATGTGGATCCTGAATGGTGACATTTTTGCTGTCCGCTTCTCCATTGTTCTATTTCAGTGTTTAGTGAAGGAACTGCTGGCATTGGAGCTAGCATGCATGTATTCTTGGTTATTAAATACATGGTAACCTTATACATTTTTAAGTATCTCAGTATCACTTGTTCATACAAAGCCATTTCACGAGACGGTGTGGGTGAAGGCAGAATTTACCCATGCCTGGTGTGGTGGTTTGCTCACAAGGCTGCTGGCCGGGTGAGGAAACCACACCAGGTGTGGGTAAATCCAGCCATCACCCACGCCATCTTGTGGTATATTATCATTTACAATGTAATAAAGTAGGAGAGATAAGTTTTTATTTTTTATTTTGAGTTCTACTTGTTCCGATTAACTGAGAAAACAATATGGCAGCCGGTGGCTATGAAGTTTGTTACCGATGATTGGCTGGCATTTCTTCCCATGGGTGATGGCACGAGTTACACAATGTAAATCATGTGTGCCAGTCAGCCAATCAGGATACACTATTTTTAGTCATTGTATAATTAGTGTATTACCATGTTTCTCTTCACAGGTCTTAGTCTCCCTTGGATTTCCTCACACACGGCTGGGTGCATGACTATCTAGTGCTGATGTATCTTCATACAGTCTTCTGTAATAAGGTAAGTATTTTTTTAACTACAGTTTGTTTTCTGTAAAGTTAAATAACTAAAGTCCCTTTTGAAACTTGTTCAATTACTGAAACACATAGAATTTTTTGCTATGGCGATGTGCTTTACAATTTATATTTCCTCATGCTTTTCTTCACAGGTCTGTGTTTCATTAGTACTTCTTCAACCATGATAGGTTCATCCAAATGTGATGATGACGCTGCATATTATCAGCCCTCAAGTGTCTTATCCTCCATTTACTCCAAATATGCCTGTAAAAATGAAGAACCATATTATCCCTATGGTACTGCTGTCCTCCTGTGCCTCCTCCCCTCCTACTATCTCATGTGTCTGGTGCTGCCATGCTAAAGAACCTCAGCTGAGTGAACTGATAGGGTCCTTGTTGTGCCTGCTGATGCTTTAGGCCTGTCATCCTGAGCATCCCCGACTCCTGCCATCACATGTGTCTGGTGATGCCGTTCTAAAGAACCTCAGCTGTGTGAACTGATATGGGCCCTGTTATCCCTGTTGCTGCTTTAAGCCTGTCCTCTTGTGCACCCTCGACTCCTGCCATCTCATTTGTATGGAGATGTGATGCTAAATAACTGAAGTTGAGTGAACTGATAGGAGCACTGATGTGGTGTTTGAGTTGTTTGAAGGAATGCTTTGAATGCTTGTTATCATTGCTAACTTTATTGCCTCTCTAGCACAAAATCTTCTCCCATGTGGGATACTATACCCCCTTACAAATAACAATATTTCCACATTTTTGGTTAAAGATCATGTGCAACGGTTTTTACATATTTTTTATAGAAGCTTAAAAAGCTGAAATTCAAGTCCTTGTGTCATGATTAGTGTTTCCTGAAAATTTCACGCTGTTTGGTTTTGTGGTTTTCTTTAAATCAGCATTTGTTAACTTGCTCTACAGTGGCTGAAAACAGTGGAGTTATTTCTGTCCTCTCAGTCAAGCTTAAAGTGCAATGACATCGTTTTGGAGTAGCTTGCTGTTTCAGATTCCCAATCAGAGCAGCACTCTGTAGAGTTTATGGTTTGCTGAGCTATCCAGGTTTCTTACTAACCCAGTCTCTGGTTTGTGTTTAGATCTGCTTAAAATATATCATTGTCTTCCTTTAAAAAGCTGATCATTTTATTATCAAAGCTGAATTTAAGTAGTGGAACTCTTTTTCTGTGAGAAATCAGCTTGTCTGTATCACAGCTCTTGCTATTTGTAATCAAACCTCAGTTTTTTTTCTAACTATATAATGCAGAGCTGTTTAATAAATATAAAATAAATATAAATGTTGTTCATTCACAGAAACAGTTGTACTTTGATGTCGGCTTCATAAATACAATCATGTAAGAACATTTTTTTCATGTCAGATTGACAAACAGGTGCTTGTCACACTCTGCTACAGTATTTCAAGCACATGTACTGTCAGAACTCACAAACGTCAGTTCTTTTGTGGTTTCTGTGTGAAAATACATCATGTATGTGTATCATTAGAACACTAGACTTTCCAAATAAGCAATAAATAAATACAAAAATAATAAATAAATAAATAAATAAATAAATAAATCCTGATGCAACATGTCTCTGCCCCACACTTGAGGAAGTTGCAGTCTACTGCCACCAGTCCCCTGCCCTACAAGCCCCCTGCCTTCTGCTCCACATACAAGGTTGCTGCACACTGCTGCCCATTGTGTCCCCTCACACAGTCAGGGATTGTGCACCCTGCTGCCTCTATCTCTGCCTAAAGAATCAGGACTACTGCACCCTGCTTCTCCCTGCCCAAACAATTGGGGTTGCTGCATCCTGCTACCCTCTTTCCCCACCCTCACAGTTAGTAAAGCTGCACCTGTTGCCCCATGTTCCTGTCTCTGCAGTCAGGGTTGCTGTGCTGTGCTAATCCCTAGAGTGCCAGGTTCACTGCCTCCACAGCTGGGGCTACTGCACCATGCTGCTCTTGCCATCAGAGGTGGGGTGTTTGCTGCATTTGCTACCCACTTCCATTGCACCAAATGGTCAGGGCTGCTGCACCACATGTACCCCATTGCACAGTCAAAGCTGATATACCCTGATGCCCCATGTGTCCTGCTCCACAGTTGAGGCTTCTGCACCATGCTGTCTTCTATCCCCTGTCACCACAGACAAGGCTGCTGCACCCTCCTCCTTTCTACATATTTGGGGTTGCTGTGGTCTGCTATGCCCTAGAGAATATGCCTCTGCAGTTAGGGCAGCTGCACCTTGCTGCCACTTGCCACAAGATTCAGGACATTTGCTGCACCCTGTTACATGCCTCCACAGTTGAAGCAGTTGCATCCTGCTGCCCCCTTGCCACCAGAGTCATATCCTTTTCTACACCCTGCTGAGACAGGAACAGGGGGCAATATGTGCAGTGTCCCTGACTGTAAGTTTGAGAGACAGAGTAGCAGGGTGCAGCAACCCCAACTGTTCAGGAAAGGTGCAGCACAAGAGTAAGGGCATTTGCTGCACTCTGTCCCCTGCCTGAGGAGGTAAGGGGCTCTGTGGTGCAGCAGGGCACAATCATGGCAGGGGACCAAGGACACCATGGTGCAGAAGCCTTGACTGTGGGGCTGAACACAGGTGGGCATCAGGGTACAGCAGCCCTGACAATAGCACAGGGTGCATATTGTGCAGCAACCTAGCTCATTTGGGGCAATGGAAGTGCATAGCAGGGTTCAGCAGCCCCACTGTGGATACTCATGGCATGAGACTCTAGGGTGTGGCACAGCACAGCAGCCCTGACTGTGGAGATAGGAACAGGGGGCAACAGGGTGCTGTGTCCTTTGCTGTAGGGGTGGGGACAGAGGGCAGTAGGGTGCAGCAGCCCTGAATGTTCGGATAGGAGATAGGGGTGGTATCAGGATACAGTAGCCCAAACTGTGGGACAGGTGCAGCAGCATGCCTGTTTGGGACAAGGGATGTGGGCAGCAAGGTGTAGCAAAGGATCTGACTCTGGTGGCAGGGGGACAGCAGGGTGCAACTGCATCAACTGTGGAAGCATGCAACAGGGTGCAGCAAATGCCTTGAATCTTGTGGCCAGTGGCAGCATGGTGTAGCAGCCCAAACTGCAGTGGCAAGGGGCTCTAGAGCAAAGCAGGCCAGAGCAACCCCAACTCTGTAGAATGGAGCAGGGTGTAGCAGCCCTATCTCTGGTGACAGGGAATAGAGGACATCATGATGCAAAAGTCTTGACTGTGTTGCAGAACACTGGGCATCAGGGTACAGCAGCACTGACTGTGAGATGCAGTACAGTTGGTGCAGCAGCCCTGCCTATTTGGGGCAATGAAAGTGGGTAGCAGGATGTAGTAAAAGCCCCACCTCTGGTGGCTAGTGCAGCATGGTACAGCAGCCCCAGCTGTGGAGACAGGGAACCTGGCATTCTAGGGCTTAGCACAGCACAGCAGCCCTGTCTGTGGAGACAGGAACAGGGGGCAACAGGTGCAGCTTCCCTACCTATGAGGGTGGTGGAGAGAGGGTAGTAGAGTGCAGCAACCCCAACTGTTTGGGCAGGGGGTGGCAGGGTGCAGTAGCCCTGATTTGTTAGGCAGGGGATGGAGGCAGCAGGGTGCACAATCCCTGACTGTGTAGGAAAAGACAGTGGGCAGCAAGGTGCAGCAGTCTTGAATGTGGAGCAGAAGGCAGGGGGCTTGTGGGGCAGGGACAGGTGGCAGTAGACTGCAGTTGCCTCAACAGTGGGGCAGAGACACGGTGCATCGGGATGCCACATAGGGTTTCTAGTTATACACATACATGATGTATTTTCACACAGAAACCACCAAAGAACTGAAATTTGTGAGTTCAGGCAGGTGCCTGTCACACTCTACTACAGTGTTTCAAGCACATGTACTGTTTGTCAATCTGACATGAAAAAAAATGTTCTGACATTAATGTATTTATGAAGGCTACATCAAAGACAGACTCTGTGAATAAACAAAATTAAGATTTATTTTATAGTCATTTAATAGTCCAGTGTTATATAGTTAGAAAAAAAAAATCAGAGTTTTGATTAGAAAAAACTAAGAGCTGTGACAGACAAGCTGATTTCTCACAGAGACAGATTTCCACTTCTTCAATTCAGCATTAAAACTGAAATGATCAGCTTTTTATGAGAAGATAATGATATATTTTAAGCTGATCTATCTAAACACAAATCAGACAGTGGGTTTGTAAGAAATGTGGAGAGCTCATCAAACCATTAACTCACAAACTATTGCTCTGATTGGGAATCTGAAACAGCAAGCTACTCCAAAATGATGTCATCGCACTCTAAGTTTGACTGAGAGGACAGACATAACTCCACTGTTTTCAGAAAACCACAAAACCAAACAGCATGAAATTTTCAGGAAACACTAATCATGACACAGGGACTTGAATTTCAGCTTTTCAAGCTTTTATAAAAAATATTTAAAAACCATTGCACGTGATCCTTAACGCTGAAATGAGGATACTTGTTTACTCGGGTGCAGATAGGGCAGCAATTGACTTCGACCTAGTGGTGGCACTAAAGGTGGTGGCAGCACTGGTGGGACTGGTGGCACTTTTCTCAGCCTCATTTGCCATTGTGAATAATGTTGTTATTGTTAACTCTATCACAATCTCTATCACACAAATACAGCTGTATCTCCCTCTGTGCTCTCTATATCTGTCTCTGACTCAAAGTCACTCTGAATTTCAGATTTTAGCAGATTTAGCCTGATCTGCGGGATATAATCCTAGAACAGCTGCAGTTCTGTACCTCCTCCCCTCCATATCTGTCCCTTAAGTTTGCATATGTCCTGTCCAATGATATGAAAATGTTTTAATATGCTGGCTGTTTCAGAATGTTTTAATTCCCCTTCTCATACCATTCTCCCTAACCTTGTTAACCTATACCTGAAATACTTGTTATTGCTCTGTGGATTTTTTTTTCTATTTCTATATAATTATGTCTATTTATTATCTGTACATAAAAGTGTTATTCTTGACCTTGTGTAATGCAGTTCCACCTTGTAAATGAGCCTGCTCAGTGGTGTTCACCTGGATAAATAAAGGATTGATTGATTGATAATCAAATGGATACAGGCAGTATTCACCTGTGTTAAGCAAAATTCTAGGATTCATGGAATAGTATTCCACTGCAGTCTCAATTTCATGAAAAAAATACAACACAGAATACTTTTTTGCTTCTATTATTAACCGAGGGAAAATATTCTGCGGTTTCCACAATTCTAATAAAGGCAGAATTCAGCTGAAACACCATTTTTTTTCAATGGAAATTTCACTGGTGGAATGGCCATTCCATCAAAATTCTGCCAGTGGAATTTTGCATTCTGCACAGCACTCATATGGGGGTTTTAAAGCCTCTTAAATCTTTGAGCTGTTAACCTACCAATCTCCATTTGTGGTATGAGTGCTTGAAGGGAGTGAGACAGATAAACATTTTAAAACTGAGTTTCATTCAGCACTCCTTTAATTTCCTGTTCATACCTCAGACCTAAGCTTCAGCAGAAAATTGCTTCCAGTGAGAGTGCTTGGAATAATTAGAAAACTGCACTTGGACTAGAACTGTGATTTCAATTAGAAATCATAATTGCATGCATTTTCTTTTCAGGTCATGTGTATTGTCAAAATCATTATTGTATTGTGGTATATTAGAGCACTATATATAACCTCATGTTTATATTATTTTGCTAGAAGGAGTAGTGATATTGTATACTGTGTACCATGCAGTGAGTTATTAACACACACATAAAATGGTGGCTACAAGAAGCCAACAGAATTAGGTAAGCAATAAAGACATAAAGGAAGATCAGGACAGCTTAGAAGTAGTTGACTTAGAAAATCATGTGTCCATACTGGATACTAGGACAACAGAGAAAAAAGGAAAGGTTATGAAAAGAGACAAGAGATAATGTGAAAAAAAAAAGGATTGAAAACATAAACAAAGAAGGAAAATGTAAAGAGTGCAAAGAAGGCTAAAAATAAAGTAAATAGGAATGGAACAGATAAGGCCTACAGTGAAATTAACATCAATATTAGTACTAGGAAAACAGAACCTAGAAAATTAGAAACAAATTCTATTGAATTATTGGCAGCCAACAATAATAGAAATGTTTGCTAATTCTAACAGTATAAACACAATTGAAACTGGTATGGCTAGGAATTGTGAGTCAGATACTCTACAATGTTGTGTTCCAACTTCTACTCCTAAACTATCAAACACACAATCTTCTAATTTTAAGAATCCTGGGATCACTAACCAAGATGTAAACTATGAAAATGACAAGACATCTGAATATAATTCCCTTCAAAAATCAGGTATCTGTTGTTAGTAACTATTCATAAACAAAGTAGTTTCCAGTACAGACAATACCTCAGAACAAATAAAACTAACATTTTTTAGTAAACTGTTCCTCGGGGAGAGGCTCAAGCCCAGTATTTGCTTACGCTATTATGAAAAAACAAGTAATACTGGCATGCTAGCCAACTCACCCAAAGAATTAGTTGAAAAATGGGATGGGGCTATGAATAGATGCTCCAAAGATTTCATGTTAATTTTGGTCGAGGCACTAATCAAAGAACTTGATAAAATTGATAAGGACATTATAGTTTTAGAGGAGGAAGTTAAAAAACAGTTTGCACTTGATGAACTTAACTTTTTAGATAGGGTTAATAAACAGATTGATGATTACGAAAATGAAATTAGATCAATTAAAAAAACAAAACTCAAGAGAGAACTTAATGATTACTGGGATGGTAGAGTATACTCCTGGGCCCAGATATTCAAAAGAGTTGAGCCATGCGCAATAGGGTTGCACCTGCGCAAGTCTGAAATTGCGCCATTCTGCGATATTCAGCAGGAGGCAGTTGCCCCCCCTAAATCATGCTGAGCAACAGCGCAATGATAATGAAGGCATGCGCAACTGAAGGGGGAGGAACCATGCATAAATGGCGCAGTGTGATATTCAAAGACTTGTGCTATGCGCAATAGTGGAGCAAGCGGAAGTTGCGCCATAGCGGAAATGAGCCAAAATAAAAAGGAGCAAGGAAGAGGGGCAAGAACGCTACAGGGAAGCCACATGAGGCAGAGGCAGAGGCAGACAGACAGGGCAGGAGGCACAAACAGGGCAGGCCAGGGAAAGGTCACAGTGAACAGCCAGGCACAGGAAAGGTGTGGGGAGCCACACAGCACAGAGGCAAGTACAGGCAGGTGTACCCGGTGCAGGGGAGGTAGCAGCCAGGATAGCGGGGGGAATACAGTAACAGCTGCCAGGGGGGGTGAATGCAAGCAGGAACATGGCCAGTGCCACCTTCCACATGGAGGCCGGAAATGAGGGGGTGAGAAGGCAGGCGGGCGGGCGTGGCGTGGAAGGGCCGCTGGTATGCCCCAACAGGCAGTACCGAGCCCGCACCAGCTTTGAGCTGTACACAGATACTGAGATTGTGGGTCAGTACCGCCTGAACAGGGCAATTCTGAGGTGGCTCTGTGAGCTGTGCAGTCATGTGATGCAGGCACCCACACGACGGAGCCATGCCCTGTCAGTGGAGACCAAGGTAACAGTCTGCATGTGCTTGCTCACCACGGGTACCTTCCAGAGACCAACTGGGGACAACACAGGCATAACCCAGTCAGCCACGTCTCGCCACCTCACCCAATTCCTCAGCGCACTGCTGCCACATGCTGAGGAGTACATCCATTTCCCCAGCACAGTGGCGGAGCGCACAGTAAACATACAGGAGTTCCACAGGGTAGCATGTATGCATGGCGAGCTAGGGGCAATAGACTGCACCCATGTGGCCATCCACACACCACCTGGCCCTGAGGGGGCTGCATACATAAATTGCAAGGGCTATGCCAGCATCAACTGCCAGGTGGTGTGTGATGCCAGGGGCCGCATAATCAATGCCTGTGCCATGCACCCTGGGGGAACACACGATTCTTTCATCTGGCACCAGTCGGCACTGTGCCACAGATTCAAGAGTGGGGACATCCCCACTGGCCACCTAGTGGGTGAGTATGCAAACCACATGGACAATCATAGGGCCTGGGGGGGCATGGCCAGAGGTGGCATGAGTAGTTGCCTACATGGCTTGAGGCAGGGCGATGCTGATCACCAAACTAACCTCCACCCTCTACACACAGGTGACAGTGGATACCCACTCCATTCCTGGCTACTCCCATCCTACTGGTGGCCCACGACCCCATTGCAGCAGCGCTACAATGAGGCATACGCCACCACAAGTAATGTCATCGAGCGGGTGTTCGGGATGCTGAAGGCATGTTTCCATTGCCTGGACACCTCTGGTGGTGCCCTACAGTACAGCCCCTAAAGGCCAGTGGGATATTCCTGGCCTGTTGCATCCTGCACAACATGGCCAACGAATGTGGGATAGCCATACAGGTCGAAGGGGACAGCGATGGGGACGATGGGGCGCCCGGTTTGATGGTGATGGGCAGCCCCCCCTTGGCCGACGGGACCCCCGACTGCTCCTGCTGGCACAGCTGCACTGGGACACCATCACACAGGAGCACTTCAGCCAACCCAGGTAAGTCATGGGGCCATGCACAACCACCAATGGCCAAGGCACAACCCACAAACACGCAGGGACCCACACTAGGGGTGCATGCCGTCAAAGGAAGTGGCAGGGCACAGAGGCACACACACAGCCAGGGATGGGTGAGGATTAACATGCCATGCTGAAGGACACACACACACGCACACACACAATACAACAAACGTGCAGAGAGGGCAGAAGGCACACCGACCCAGAACACACACCCTAGCAACACACATGTCCACAAGCCACCATGCCCACTGCCTGTCCATGTGCGTGTGTCACATGCTGAGCACCATTGCACATTGGTGTACAGCGCAATGCAGGCACCATCATGCACATGAAACTGCAGACAGCAGCCGGGAGGGTGTGCAGGTGGACTGTGTGTCCATGTGCAGGGTCGGGTACCCACCCGTGCACTGCCCACCGACACACACAATGCACACAGGGCAGCACCAGACAGTAGCCACACTGGGAGACAGGTCAGTCCCGTGACACAGTGCCACGGCCACCATGGATGCATGGGTGGCCCCGCCAAGACCCGCCAGCATTGGCAGGCTGATCACTGGCCTCATGGGGTGTCACCGACGGTCCCCCAAGGGTTCCACTGCATGAACATGACCGTGCCCGTGCAGGGGTCTGCAGCACACCGAACATGCCTGCACCAGGAGTGCTCGGGATGCCCACAGCTGAACCCGGCATCGACAGGGTGGGAGTCATATGACGCCGGGAACGGGGGGTGGATAGTCCACTACATGGTGTCTGCAATGCATGGGCACCCGACTGTGTGCCCATTGTGTCCATGACAGCAATGAATGCCTGTGCATGCCTGTCAATGGCAGCAGTCACATCCTCCTGCAAATGGTCCATCCATGCCAGGATCTGTTTGGTGTCCCTGCTGCGACGCTCCTCTGCCCACTCCAGAGCCACATGCAGTGCATCCATGGACGTCGCAAGCCGCATCTGCTGCTGGACCGATGCTCGTAGTAGGCAGGTGTGCTCGTCCAAGAGGTCATCAGCCTCCTCGGCATCCTGTTCTCAGGGTGTGCAAGGCCCTGATCTTAAGCACCCCTTGAGGGTGGGTGCTGCTCACCAGGACCAGGTCTGGGCATGTCCACAGGCGGTGCACAGACGCCGCCACTGAACCTGTACCCCCAAGCTCAGTGGGTGACTGTTGATGCTGCCACTCCGGCTGCCGCTCCCCAGGGCTCAGTGGTGCCACCGAAGTGGCTGCAACAGTCCCACTGTCTTGAACAGACACCAGTGCTTCCCC
This sequence comes from Neoceratodus forsteri, assembly GCA_016271365.2. Lineage (NCBI taxonomy): Eukaryota > Metazoa > Chordata > Ceratodontiformes > Ceratodontidae > Neoceratodus > Neoceratodus forsteri. The sequence continues at coordinate 780,625,886 of CM057458.1, read as the reverse complement.
ACTGGTGCTGACAGGCACAGCCTGGGACTGTGCTGACACGCAGGCCTCCATGGTGGCACCACCCACAGCCATGGGCATGAATTGCCCTGCTGTGTGTCCATCCTGTGGCACACATGTGTCACTGCCCATGACGGTCGTGTCATCATCACTGGTGCCGGACTCTGCCCCGGCCACAGCCACAGCGTGCTGGCATCCATGGATGCCAGCATGCTGGGACACAGGCAGGACTTCCTCCACACCTGTCACGCCGACATCAGTGTGGACAGCCAGGCGGCCCCACTGTCGCAATGATCCACATATACCTATGGAGGTGGATGGTCCCACCTCTGACTCCATCTGACTGTCCGCAGTGGACAGGCCCACCACCGCTGACCCATGCAGATGCTCAGGATCTGTAAGAGAAAGCAAAGTCACGTTACTGCATGTGACCTACCCTGCCCCCCCATAGACAGACCATGACTTACCATGCAGTGATGGGCCACCACCCATCTGGAAGCCATCACCCGGAACACCCTCAATGGCACTTCGCTGCATGATTCCAGCAAGCCTCTCCTCTGCTGGGGTGAGCCGTATTACCTCTGGCTGTCCTTCACCTGTTGCAGCACGTGCTGTCCTGATGGCAGCCACCTTCTCCTTTACCCTCCTCCTGTCCGTGACCATCTTCTTCTTACACTCCTGCACGGAGAGCTGGTGGCTGCCATGCAGGTTCATGGCATGTGCCATATCCTCCCATGCAGCAGCACGGGCCTGAGGGGTGCCCTGCCGTCCACTGAGCAGTGGCTCCTGATCCAGGTAGGCCTCGAACAGGGCTTCGGTTTCGGCCTTTGTAAAATTCGGCCTCCTCCTCCTCCCACCATTGTGTTCCTCCTCTCCAACAACGTGCTCGGTCATCGTGTAGCCTGTAAGAATGGCAGTTATTACCTGTGACTGTGCAGTCCCATGCATGTCCCTGAATCCACACTCCACACTCCCAAACAGCATGCAACTCACCAATAAACTGCAGATTGTCACACCTTTATAGCGCAATCCATGCAAATGAGGTGAGGAGCAACTTTAATTAGATGCAAATTGCAGTGCTGCACCATTGAATGGCTGATTAGATGATTTGCATATGACGGCTGAATATCGCGCTGTTGCACTTTGTGCAATTGTGTTAAACGTGCTGAGCCAATGGCGCAGTTCTGTGGCATGCGTAGTACACCTCACTGCGCATGCCCGGGTTGCTGACGCAGGCGTCTGCCATGCTGATGACGTGCTGTGCATGATAGGCAATGCAGGGAAAGGCCACCATTGTGCCAGTGGTGCTATAGCAATGGTCACTACATGGCGCTGTGGCACTGGGTCTTCATAGGCGCAATGGCCCAACTGCCCGGTAGTCCGCTATGGTGCTGGCACACAGGCAGCCAATCGCACTACATGCATTGTCATCCAATGGCGCTGTGCGAGGCCTTGCGCCAGAGACCCTTGACCCTGTGCCTGACCTTTGCCCCCTTGGCGCCATGCGTCAGGCATTGGTGCACCTCTATCATGCTGTTCGGTAACAGCATGATAGGGAATGGCAGCGCTGTACTGCACAGCATCTGCACATGGGGAGCCATGCTGCAGAGCACCATATTGCCTACTATAGCTGCTGGAATGGCGCGTAGATGAGCTGCTCAATGGATGGCTATTGAGCTGGCCAATCTGGTGGCCATAGATGAGCCACACCATGGGCCTCTCTTTGGGGAGGCCTCCCTGGACAGGGCCAGGACCCAGGTGTGGCAGGAGGTGGCCACTGCCCTGGAAGAGGCCACAGGATGGGGGCATTCAGCTGAGCAGTGCAGGCACCGCTATGGTGACCTGCGCAGGAGGGAGCCGGAGCTACTGGCCTGACTGCGGGCACATGCCAGGACAGGCATGGTGCCACATCTGGGTAGGGGTTCTGTCAACACACTTTTATTGTCCATATGAGTCACAGTGTTGTATGTGTCCAGCACATAGGGGAGGGACCGTATGGGGTTGGCCGTGGCAGTGTTCACAGGGTGTGGGGTGGGTGGGTCTGGCTGGGTGGGAGGGCACACACCATGGGACAGGGGGACTGTTGCTTTGGGAATGTACTGATGTTCTTCTCTCCTTGTTTCCCCACAGGCCCGGATGAAATCTGCAGGGTGCGGGCAGAGCGGCGGAGGGGTGAGGACAACGTGGCCAGGAGGGGCGAGGACCATCAACACCACCTGACTGGCCCAATGAGGGTGAGTGCCATACCTCCATGATTAGTATTGCATGCTGTGTGACAGGGTGGGCAGCGGGGCATGGCCACCATCCATCGACATCACTGCCATGCACGCCACTTGTTACAGTCAACACTGTCCAGTGGCAATGCATGTCTGGGTGTGTGTGACTGGTGGTCCATGCGTGCACCAGGTGCATGGCTGTGCCACTGACTTTGTACCACATAGCCATGTCACTAAACGGCCACGGTGGTGCTGTGCGTGACTTGGCCGGTGGGTGTATGCAGCGTTCCACATGGCTGTATGCACCTGGGTGGGCAGGTCCTGTGGATGTGATCACTGCGGGTGGTCACACACCATCACAGTGGTATGTCCCATGGCCATATGCCATGCACAGTGGGCAGGCTGTATGGGGTTGTGCATTCACACCTATTGACTGTGCTTCCTTGTCCTAGGTACACGACATCTCCGGGAAATAAGGGACACCTTGAGGGAACTCCTTCATCTGGCCCGCGAGTCCGTGGAGATCCTGAGGAGGCTCGACGCGACGGGGGTGCTGCAGCACCACGGAGGCAGGAGGTCCCAGAGCCAGGAACGGTGGACGTGAAGATGGTCTTTTGGTCCCTGACTATCCCTACACCCCTGGACCCACCTTCACACCCCTCCTATTGCATCCCATTTGTCCATCCTTCCCCTGCCCACCTCTCATTTTGTTTGTGTCCCCACCCCAAGCTTGTATATAGTTTTTATTATTGTATATAGTTCAGTTTTATATTTACAATACATTTGAATTTTATATGAATACCGTGGTGGTCTCTGATTTGCAGTGGGCTATTGGTGCTCAGCTGCAGTGCTGTGCATGGCATCAGGGGGTGGTGCAGTCATGGGTATGTGTGTGTGTCCATGTGGAGGTGACTATGGTGTGGGGGTAGATATCAGTCAGTGTCTGTGTTGTGTGTGTTGTTCCCTGTGCACTGCATGACTGTGTGCAGTGGTCCATGGTGTGTGCTCTGTGTCCATGGTGCACCCATCGGCCCATTCATGGCCTGTGCAGCCGACACACATGCCTGTCTGTGACCTGCATGGCCCACTGGCATGTCAGTGGTGGCATTCCCTGCAGGGCAGACACTGTACCCATCACTTTGCTGGGTTGCCCATGTCACTGGTGTGGTGCATGCCTGGCTCAGGTGGCACTGTGGGTGACACGGTCATTGTCCCACCTCCATGCCATGGCTTGTGTGTGCTGCAGGGGATGTGCCCCACTGTTTGTGGCTTGTGCTCTGGGTGACTACTGGTGGTGTATGGGTCCATGGTGCCTGCGCAGGGTGGCTGGCACTCCAGTGCCATGGTGGACTGCGGGTTGTGTGAACCCAGCTCACATGGGCCCACAGTGGGGGCTTGGTTGCCCCACCACTGCGTCCCTGTGTTGTTGTGCCCTTGGGTATGGGTCGGTGTCTGTCCATCCGCTGTGTGGCATCTGGTGTGGTGCATGCTTCCACGCACCACTGTGGGTGTCTGTGCTGGCTGTTGTGGCCAATGGTGGGCCGGGTTGTGTCACTGGAATACTGTGCAGGGTGCTATACCACTGGTGGTGATGTCAAGGACACGACCGTCCCATATGGGGTACCTCTTGTGCCAACGCATGGTCGGTCTCTCAGAAGTACCTCGGGGGACTGTGCGTGGTGGCACTGTGTCTGCCGTAGTTGCATTGCTGTGTACTGAAACCTGCTGATGGGTGCTCGTGGTGGGGCTGGCTTGCATGGTTCTGTGGTGCATAGGGTTACATTGACACAGTGGGGGTGGTGGCATGCATGGGGTTTCCTGAAGTGGTGGTCACTGCTGATGGGGGGGTGTCTGGGGGTCATGGTGCAGGGTGTGCTGTGCACTGGGGGGGATGGTGTGGCACAGGGTGGTCTGCCCTCCTTGTGTGCCAGTCACAGCTTGCTGGTACGTGTGATGGGGCACCATGGCCAGGCTGTGGGTTGGTTGCTTGTCTCCATGGACCAGTGGTTATTCCAGCCCTCCCCCAGTTGTGCTGTGCTTGGGGTGTGGGGGGACGATGTCTGTTCTGCTATGTGTTCCTGTGCCCATCTGTGCATGGGTTTTGGGCCCCTACCTCCCTGATTGTGCAGTTACATTGCTCTGCAGCTGGGGGGCTCCCTGGTTGCGCTATGGCACCTCTGGACTGCTCAGCTGAACATCCCTTGTTGCGCTATGGTGCATCAGATCTGCTCAGCTTCCTCTCCCTAGTTGCGCTATGGCGTAGGTGGTGCGATATTCAGTCATTGGCTGTAGGCGCAATTTGGCCTGCTCTTTTTTTGAATATTGCATCTCTTGCACTTGTGTGCAAAAGACTTGCACTTGCTCCTGCTATTGTGCACATTTTGGGCGCAGTTTGAATATCTGGGCCCTGGTTTAAAAATAAAAATACTAATAATAGAAGACAAAATGTCTATAATCCTGACTCTGATGCAAGTCTTCATACATCTAGCAGTGATACTGATTTAGAACCTGGCAAGGCAATTATAGGAGAATGTTTTTGGGGAAAAGCAGGTTTCAGGGGGAAGGGCAGAGGTCAATGGAGGAGACAGGGAAGGGGCTATCAGTTCACAGCAAGAGATCAAGTTCAAGCAACAGATCCCAGGGAAGGAGGAGGATCAGGGTTAGAAAAAAACAGATGTCACTATAGAAACAGATGGAAAGAAGAAAGAAAAAACAAAAGAAGGACAACTACAAGTAGTGACCAGGTCACAGGCAAAATAGTAGTGTTTAATCTATCAAATAGAGTCCTCACTGAAGATGAAATTGGGCTCTTAACTAAAGGTTTAACATTCTGTCCTCACGAGAAAATTAGTGACTTTGAAACTAAATTGGATCTAAACAGATTCTTTAGAAAATTAAGATTAGGATACTTTTTTGAGAATGAACCTAAGGAACAAATTGTTATAGATAACCAAGCTAAGAGAATGGAATTGAGTCATAGATTACATTTAAAATCTTAATTTCTTCATCCGGGTCCTGTCCCTCATATTGTTGATACTTACATTAGTTTAGTCACCAAAGATGTTGAACAATTACTGAAATTGGAAATGAATAAGGATAGATGTATCAGTTTTAACTTAACTTCGAGAAAGTTTGGTGCTTTACGCAATTTGGAGAATGAACTGAGTATTGTAATAAAGAAAGCATACAAAGGTGGAGTGATAGTTGTGGAAGATTATGCGAAATACAGAGATAAATGTTTGGAAATGTTGCAGGTTAAGGAGAATTATTTACCTTTAACAATGGATCCCACAGATAACATTGCTTCCCTAATTAAAGAAACGTTACAGAGAGCATATGATAGGGGTTTGATTACTGAATGGAAATGAACAGTGTTATATAAAACATTTCCTTTGGTTCTGTTTTTTTACATCCTTCCAAAGATACACAAGGATCCCCAGTGCCCTCCGGGAAGGTCTATAGTGGCAGGAATAGGTTCCATTTTGGAACCTTTGTCTGTTTTCATTGATTTTCACATCAAAGACTTATTGGAATTAACAAAATCCTTTGTAAAAGATAATACACATGTTTTAAATTTATTGAATGAATGTAATCAAAATCAGTCACTGAAAGACAGATCTATCTTTTTGGTCACCTTGGATATAAAAGATCTATACACTTTGATTTCACATCGAGCAGGCATAGATGTATTGGAAATGATGTTAACAAAATATAGGACTGAAACAGCACCCCCTAATGAATTTTTATTACAATTAGCACATCTAGTACTTACTAAAAATTATTTTAAGTTTGAGAAAACATTTTATGCTCAAATTAAGGGTACTGCTATGGGGCCGAGCATGGCCCCTTCTTATGCAAACCTTTTCATTAATTGGTTTGAAGAAAGTTTCATTTATTCCAATAACCAGGTTGAGAAGAACATTTTATTATGGAATCATTTTATTGATGATATATTCTGTATTTGTGAAGGAACTGAACAAGAATTGAGGAATTCTCACTCCTTTCTTAATTGTAGAATGCCATATTTGAAATTCACATTAAAATATGATGTAGAGAAAATTCCTTTATTGGTCCTATTAATTTTCAAAGGGGAGCGAGGTCTCAGCACCAAAATGTTTTGAAAAATGACTGACAGGAATAGAATTTTGAGAGTGGATAGTTTTCACCCGAAAAAAAAAACTAGTAGAATCCATTCCCTATAGCAAGTTTTTAAGGGTTAAAAGAAATTGTTCTGAATTAACACATGTCACAGAGGCTGTGTAAGAAATGGAAATCAGATTTAGGAATAGGGGCTACACAAACCAGTTGCTGTCTAAAACGAAAGAGAATGTGTTGTCAAAAACTAGGGAAGAGCTACTGGCTCCTGACAATGCTGATAAAAAGAAGCTTATTAGCGATAAGATTTTGTTGACTTTAAAATACTCTGATGTTTTTTATAACATAAAGAGCATAGTAAATAAACATTGGCATGTTTTGAAGGTAACAAAGAGTGGATAAAAGGTTTTTTCAAATGGTGTACAAGTAGTATCTATAAAGGTTAGATCTCTGTCTGACCGTCTGCCCCATTCTCAACATAGAATCCCAGAAGTAAAAACTACTGGATTGTTCACCAAAGAGGAACTTAGAGGTAATTATAATTGTGGCAGGTGTACTCACTGCCATAATACTTACAAGATTAAAAGTATTAGAAATGTGAGTGAAGGAATTGACTTTGTCATTAATGATTTTATTAATTGTCAAACAGAAGGGGTGAAATGGGTAGGTAATCAGGGCAGCCCAGGAGTTTTGTCCAACCTGGGCGATGTTGTGCAATGCCAGATCTGTCCAGAACAAGACTGCTGTTGAACTCTGGAAAGATGGAGGTGTTGGTATTGGATCCGGATCGCCGGATAGGCGGACCTGGGGCAGGCACCCCATCTGGATTGTTTTTTGGGGATGTCAATCTACAGGTCTCTGAATGGGTGTGAGAAATGTGGGTGATATTAGATGCAGGGCTGACTCTTAGGTCCCAGGTGTCAGCGGTGGCTAAGTCATCCTTCTACCATCTAAGAAACATCGCTAGAATCAAGCACCTTGTTCGGACCAGTGATCTGCCAACTCTGATCCATGCCTTTGTGACCTCCCACCTAGACTACTGCAACTCTCTTTACTTTGGGCTTCCAGGGGTTGATATCCATCACTTGCATCTGGTGAAGAATTCCGCAGCTCGGGTGTTGATGGGTACCCCTAGATCTTCTCATATTGCACCGGTGCTGTGGGAATTGCACTGTCTACCAGTTCGGTGGCGGATCACCTTCAAAGTAGGATTACTGACTTTTAAAGCCCTGATTACCTGAAAGAACTTCTGATTCCTTATTGACCTGTGAGATAGCTCCACTCAGCTGATGAGGGGATGCTAGAGATTCCAAGGGTGATGTTAAAATCTGCTGAGGCACATGCTTTTATGTTTGCGGCCACTTCCCTTTGAAATTCTCTACCCCGTCAGACCAGGGAGTGCATGACGGTGGGGAGTTTTAAACAGGCTTTGAAATCCTTCCTGTGGGAAAAGGCTTATGGTTTTACAGTTCATTGATTTGTTTTTGTCTGTTTTTATAATATCGATTTCTGTATTTCTGTATTTTTATCTTATTTATCTTATTGGAATGCGCCTTGATATTTGAAAGGTGCAAAATAAATAAAAATATTATTATTATTATTATATATGGGGTTAAATGCCCATGTAATTTATTATATATTGACAGGACCAAATGACCATTGAAACAAAGAATTGGAGAACATAAAGGGTATATTAGAAATAAAGATCTGACATCTCCGATTGCAAGCCACTTCTTAGAATGAGGGCATCAAATACTCTCATTAAGATTTTTTGGAATAGAAAAGGTTATTAAAAACAATAGAGGAGGCAATTACAATAGTAAGCGATTGTTAAGAGAAGCTATGTTTATTAATTTTTTTGACACTATAAATCTGAAATTTGGTTTGAACGAATCTATAGAATGGCAACCTTTATTATGAATTGATGTTGATATACTTATTTATATGATGAATTTAGGTACTGGTAGAATTTATTAGGAGATTATCTCTCTGATGTGTTTCATTCCCTATGAGGGTGATGGCCCCATATTCACTTATGATTTCTTCAGAGCTTATTTTGAACATTTAAAGTATTTTTGACTTGGTTCTTTTGAAACATTTTATATGGTAAGATTGTTTAGAGGTCCTCCAACACCAAGATTTACAGTTCTTGGTGCCACTAATTAGTGGGTCTGGCACTTAAGCAGGCATAATTAGCCTTCGATGACATTTTGCCAAGATGCCAGATTTAGGGGTGGAGTGTTTAGTATATAAGAATGGAGATTTTGGCCCACACATGTTACTCCCACCTAGGTTACCTGAGGAGACAGGTAAGAACCTAACTCTCACTAGCAAATACATTTTACTGGTATAAGATACATCGCTGCTGTTTAAGAGTAAAATGAAATTGACGTTAATTTTCAGGGACTTAATAGCATAATTCGTTTTGTCATTGAGGACACCTAATAGATATTAGTTTAGAGAATGTAGATTTTGTCCCATTTGAGTAACGGAAAGTTTTTACATTGCAGAATAAAATGAGAGTTGGATTTGTAGAGACGTAAGGCGAGTTTGTACTTAGTAGAACAGGTTAGTGTGACCTGATTTCAGCATTAAAAACAATTTGTGATTGTCAAAATAATGAAGGAGCACATACTAGTGGTGCTTCTCATATAAACATGCCAACAATTGTAGGTTAGTTTGGCTAATTTTTGTTATTTAATAAGATTTTTATGTTACCATTACAGACAAAAGAACAAGTGATGAACTGAAACTAGTGGAATTATTATTTGTATATTGGGGTATGTTTTAGCCTACTGCAGTTATTTTGTTTACTGAATACTATGAAAATTACCTATTGAACAAGTTTTTTAGGCTACCCTGTGTTGTTTTTGTTCTCTTTAGGATGTGGTGGGAGTCAAACTGTTTACATTTATATAGGAAGAACTTGGATAGTTCATCTTTGAATTAATTACATGTAAGGGTTTTTGTGAGTCTTTATTTTAATAAGCAAATGTTTAATTAATGTTTTGTGTACAATAAATCTTTCTAAATTGGTTTATATTTTTAACCTAAGATAACCAGTTTTCCTGATGAAAGGATTTTTCCCGAAACATAGAAATTAAATTCTATAGCTGGATGTTACTTGGGAAATAATAAAGTCCTTTGTGATAATTAAAACTTGTGAAGAAATATAATTTTTTTGGTGAGTGGGCTAGCATACAAGTATTACATTTTTTTTAGTAACTATTCATTTAACTTGGATTGTTATTGGATGGGATTAAGGGATTCTCAACATACCACTGTTGGCAGCAGTTTGGGATCTATAGTACAAAATAATAGCTATATTAAGCTACTGGAAAAACAGGAGCTAATATAATCCCAGACTTCTTAGACCATGATAAGACATCAGGTAATAATGCATTAAAAGAAGTAATCAATAAACTAGAAAACACCATATAGGACCTTAAGAATCTGGATAACTTACAGAAAACACACCTTTAAACAATATGAGGCACTTAACCAAAGAAAAGAATTATGAGGAGAGGAGGAATTACTATTTAAATGAAGAAAGTAGGAGCCCTCTGTCTCTGGAAAGGACTCATGAAATGAGTCATCCCTCAGTATTAAGTAGCAGTAAGGACAGTAGATCACTGACCTATATACCATCATTTCTTATTGAAGACATGATTAAGGTCATGAAAAATCAATATGCAGTGAACCTTATGCTACTAGAGCATTTGATAATTAATAGAAATGACATAGAAACATTAAAAGAATGTATTGCAATTAATGGTGCAAGGATGGATGTCATTAGAATTTTAAATGACATTTATCTACCTAAGGAATCCTCTTCAATTTCTTTGGAGGAAAATGAGCTCTACCTCTAACCAACAGAAGCCAATAGACCTGATTTTTTAACAGTTGTATTCACCCACTCTCCCTTGCTGGGTCAAGATGAAAACAGTCAAAGGAAGGAAAATAGTGGAAAGAAAAGAAAAATCAGTCCAAAAACAAAACAGAAAATAAAAAGAGTGAAAGATTTGGCTAACTCTGATCTCACTTGTCAAAAAAAAAAAAAAAACAAGGAAAACAAAACATGCTTGTACTAAGGACAGACATAGTCCAAATGTTACAGTGAATGTACTGAACAAAAATGCACAAATAAAGGGTAGCAACCAAAATGTACAGGGAAAAATTACTCATATGGAAGCAAAAAAAGAGGTAGAAATAGGTACTAGACAATCTCCACAGGAAAATCCAGTACTGACAAACCAACCATTCATTAGGTTATATGGTTTCAAAAAATAGAAGGAGAAACAACTCAGGGGTTAATAAAATACATTTTTCACTTCCTAAAGGGAAAATTGGGTCTTGAAATTGAATCAGATGATTTACTTAAAGTGAATAGCACCATTGATACAGAAAAGGGTATTTATGGAAAAAGAGTAGACATTTATTGCTCTACTGACAAGGTAGTGAACTATGTATGGAGAAAGTTCCAGAAAATATCAATGTTCAGCCTTTCAGCTACAATGTTTGATGAAAATTCAGAGTACTAGATTCTCTCGACAATTATGTACAAACAGGGGTGAGAAGCGAAGTACGGATGGAACCACCTGTAAGAAGAAATGACTAGTAACCTGTTTCTCTTAGTTTATTTGGATGCAACAAACTCCCTAATGAAACAAACTTCAAACTTAGAAAAGTCCTGTGCAATTTATGTGTAAACGTTTTACATACCAGATTTGGAAGAATTGGAGTATCAGGGGTGCAGAGACATATTGGCCTTAAAGGAGATGGGCAAATTGATATCCTCTAAAAATTCTGAAGTGGCCAGCGGAATATGGCAAAAAACTAAGCTACTTGATGCCATGGGTCTTTTTCTGATTGATCTTAATAGCCCAGAGTGCAGTACCTCATACTTTGTAAATCAAACAAATTGTATATATGGGCTATTCTCTGTCCAGACAGCTAATGTCAATGGCTCTTTTCAAATTTTAACTAAAAATAGATTTAAGCACTGACAGCATATGATGATTGATTCAATTTACCAACTAACGAATCAAGGTCAAATTCTACTTTAAGCCTCTTAGATAAAGGTGAAAGTAAACTCAAATTTCTCATCGCCTGGAATATAGCAGGTTTTAAATCCAAATCATGTGACCACGATTAGCTTAATTTTATTACTCAGTATTCTCTAATTTGTTTTCAAAAAAACCTGGTATGATGCAAAATATGAAATAGGTTTAAATGGTTTTACCCACATGCAAAAACCAGGTATAAGAACAACTAAAGTTGTCTGACAGTCAAAAGGTTTAGCTATTTATATAAAGACAGGAGTATTTTCAAATATGAAAATAAGTCAGGATAGCAATTTTATTGGGGTTATCTTGGCTGTTTCTGGCACTATGTTTCTTTTGTTTAACTGCTATATTCCACCTCAGAAACATAAGACAGCATCTAGTAATCTATGGGAGAAGATGATGGTTTCTATAAGAGATGCTCAAAAACATTATGTGTGCATAACTACTGTACTTTTGGGGGACTGTAATGCTAGGAATGGAACATATGACAGGCTTAGAGATAATACTATTCTTGGATTCATGTACATAACATAACATAACTAGAAATAAAAGAGTGTCCAGTGACCCTAGATACAGTATAACTATAATGGATAGAGACTGATTAAATTAATGGATGACAATTTAGTTTATTCACTTAATGGTAGATCAGAAGAAGACTGGGAAGGTTATCCAACTTTTTTTTACAAGCAAAGGGGCATATGTATTGGATCTTCTATTGTGGCAAGGTGGGTCAGACTTTTGGATGGACTTAGCCATCCATCCTAGGACAGAAAGTGACCATTTTCCTGTTACCTTATATATAGTGGTGACTGTCATTGATGTGAAACATACTAAGAATACAACAACTATAATTGAACTGGGGGTAAAATATTTGAAGAAATTAGAATGGTCAATAACCTTAGAAAGTGTGATAAAGAATCAGGTGACCATTTTATTAAACAATTGGAAAAATCGACTGTTTCCTTATAAATGCCTAGAGTTTACATATCAAAAATTACAGGAATTAGAGATTAATCTCTGTATAGAAACAGCTATATCTCTCAACAACTAGTTTGAAGCAAAATGTAAGCTTCAGAAAAAAATATTTAAGATATGCTACATGGGAAGCCAAAAGGAATGCTGATAAAGAAAGTGCTGTTAAACTAAAATAAACTAGAAAAGATTATCAGGCATTTCTAAAACAAACAAACAAAAAAGCCTATCATGAAATACAGTGGGTAAAAAAATATTTTAACCACTCATAATAATACCCAATCATTTTGGATAATGGTCACCAAAGGTTGTAAGGGGTGGTGAACAGATTTGGTTCATCAGATTGATATGGATATTTGGACCAAATATTATAGTGAGATACTCTATGATCCCAAGTTAATCTGCTTCTGGATACAAATAGATATACAAGAAATAAAGTCTAACTATAAATACATTACAAGATCGGAAGAATTAGCAGCACTTTATAGTCTAAAAAGGAACAAAGCACCAGGACCAGATAAGATACCAGGGGAGGTGTATACAAGTATGGCTGAGGATTGGGTTGATTTCTTATTAGCATTTTATAGTGAATGTATGACTCAAAATTACATCCCCCGTTCTTGGTCCTGTTCAATAATAGCGCCCATCTACAAGAAAGGATGCAAAGATGACCCATCCATGTATGGACCTATCAATCTCTTGGACATTTTTGGCAAAGTGTATGCAAGAATTCTCTTGGGTAGGTTGAAGAGGAAGTTAATGGCATGGGTGGACATGCACCAGCTCAAGCAAGTTTCTGTGAAAATCATTCTACCACAGATAATTGCTCTCTTTCATGTGACTGAAAAATATGTCAAAATTAGGAAATAGAAGCTTTACCTGGCATTTATAGATTACAGTTCTGTGTTTGATACTGTAAATAGAAATACACTCTGGGATGTGATGTTAAAATGGAAATTTCACCAGTCTTGGTTAATGGAATTAGAAACTTATACTCAGACACCTGGGCAAAGATAAGAGCAGGAAACCTAATATCAAATTCTCTCAAAACTAATGAGGGGGTGAAACAAGGATGCATTTTGGCATCCATGTTAGTCTCTATTTGAATGGAATACTTATAGATTTAGAAGCACCAAAACTGACACCCCGAAAATCAATACCACACCCTGCACTTCATTGGCATATGCTGATGACTTGTTTTTATGTTCATTGTCGGTATCCAGGTTACAAAATAAGATCAATCTCCTTGCAAAACTTATAGAATCCCTTTTTTTAAAAATAAATCTGGAAAAATCAAAAGTCATGATAATAGGAGCTAGAAAACCCAAATACTCATGGAAAATCAACTCATCTAAAATGGAAATAGTTATTAGATAGCCTTACTTGGGGGTAATTTTCTCAAATAATGTCTCTTAGAGTCCCTATTTTGAGTATACAATATCTAAAACCAAAGTTACTGTGCATGCATTGGCCAGATTTAACCATATGTATGGGGGTCTACTATCAGACCTCTAGTGTATGCCATGCAAGCAAAATTTAACACCCAATCACTATATAGTGCAGAGATGTGGGGCCTAATATTCAAAACATAGCCCTGGGGCAAAATGAGTACTGCTCAGTGTACAAAAATAGCCCATAACTATTCGCACACTATATTCAAAGGAATAGCCCAGGGGCTAAATCAATTGAATATTGCATGCAAATGATGACGTACAAATAGGGCTGAGCATATAGTGCAAAAATAGCCTGGCAAATAAGACAGCACTGAATATATCAAATGGGAAGTGCAAACAGCAACATTAGCTCAGTGCAAACAGAGGTGGAGAAAGGCAGAGTTGCAGTAGGTGGCCAATGAGGATGACAGTAATAAAGCGGTGCACAGCTGTAAACAACATTGCAAGCCAAACACTACAGAACTGTGCTATGTGTTTGACAGGTTAGCACAGGGTAAACTTATTTGCATGGTGCTAACACATTAGCCCAGGGCAAACATGTTAGCCTGGGACTAAATTTTGTAATATTCAAAGCTCCTATGCAAATGAGCCTACTTAGGCAATCCAAGGGCAAACAGCCACATTAGCATCTCATTACAGCCTGCTTTGCATACAGTACCATATAGATTGCCCAGTGCTATCTCAAGGTACACACAGCTCCACCTGTAGGTTGGGCTGGAACTGCAGATCGATAGCCACAGGCTGTGTGTGCTCACAGCTCCACCTGCATGTCAGACCTGGGCTACAGTGCTGTAGCTGTAGGCTACCTTTGCACACAGCAGCAGAGCCTGTGGATCCCCATGAAAATAATACATAGATACCAATGGTAGTATTTGCTATTCTTTGCTGGAGGGTGAACTCCTCAGTCTTTATTGAGCAGGCTGTTGTTATCAAGGAGACTCCTTTTGGACTTGCTGACAGCAGAGACCCAGTGGATCATTTGATCCTGTCCCTTAAATCCCTGTTACTAAACAGTATTGGCAGTTCATACTGCATTATGTCCGTGTTTCTAAAATGGTATACATTGCTCCCTCAGTTCTCCTCTGCTGCACGAGTTCACTGTTAGCTGTTGTAACAGAACCAGTATTCAGTTCAATAAAGTTATTATTTTACATTAGCGCTCTGCATGGTACAGGCTCTTTTTGTGAGGGGTGGGCTTGTTTTTGATTCATAGCAGGATTATTGAACCCTTTTAGTAACATAGCCATGTGCTCATGAGCTGTTATTCCATGGCATTTCATTGTTCAGTCTGTATGTATAGTATGACTATTATGATTCTCCCCCACCTGTTTGAATTGTTGTGAGACACACTGAGCATGTGTAGTGTGCCATATTTGCAATAATTATACTCTGTTTCCTATCCGGGAATGATGTCATGTTATAGTATGCAAACTGAATAAAATATAATATAATAAAAATAGTACTGCATCTTCCCTCATAGTATAGTGCCCCCCTAGCCCCACTCCCTGAGAAATGCAGACATATTTTAATAGACAAACATCCCTGGTGGTCAAGTGGCCCTTCCTCCCCAATTCCTGATGTCACTGTTTCGCACAAAGTAAAAATATCCCCCCAGTCATTGATGGTACAGTGGCACTCCCTACCCATTCCCCGATGACCCCATTGTACACATTGTAAATCAATCCCCCACATTCATTGGTGGTACAGTGTTCCCCCCTCCCTGAACCCTGATGTCCCTGTTTTATACACTGTAAAGCAAACCCCTCATTCTTTGGTGATACAGTGTTCCCCCTTCCCTGAACCCCACTGTCCCTGTTTTACACACTGTAAAGCAAACCCCCCATTCATTGGTGGTATAGTGCCCCCCCAAATCCTGATGTCACCATATTGAGACACAAAATCCATGCCTCATTCACTGGTGGTCAAGTAGCCCCCACCCCCACCCCAGCTGGTAGTGGCCACCACTACACTAACCCCCATGCTATGACAGAGTTGGCACTGACACAGCCCTCCTTGCTCCTCCATAGACAGCACTGACTGAACCGCCCCAGATGCAGTAATGAACAGTGTACACATGAGTGTCTGTGAAATGGGGACATCGGGGTTTGCAGTTTGGGGGAGACACTGTACCACAAATGACTAGGGGAGCTTCATTTGATATATTATCATGGGGATTATGGGGTTCGGGGAGGAAGGTCACTGGAATATCAATGAAGGGGGCTTATGTGTGTGTGGGGAGAATGGGACATGGGGGGTTAGGGAGGAAGGGCCCCTGGAATACGGGGCTTATGTGTGTGTGCGGGGGGGGGGATACAGGGACATCAGGGATTGGGGAGGAAGGGCCACTGGACCAACAGAGAAAGTTAGAACTGCACTCCAGAGAATAAACTGCAAACAGTGAATGATGCTTCAAATCATTTATTACTGAGCCAGCTTACTCAAATAATTCACAAGATGGTGGTCAATTACACAATCACAACACCCCAGTGCTTCGCCTTCTCATTAAGGCTTCATCAAGGCTTCTCATGAAGCCTTAACGAGAAGGTGAAGTGCTGGGATGTTGTGCTTGTGTAATTGACCAGCATCTTGTGAATTATTTGAGCAAGTTGGCTCAGTAATAAATGATTTGAAGCATCATTCACTATTTGCAGTTTGTACTTTAGAGTGCAGTTCTAACTTTCTATGATTTTCTGGGATTTGCCTCCCTGTACTGCACTCATGAACTAACAGCAGAGCGCTGGGACTACTTTTTGGAAACACTGAACCAGCAGGTTGCTTCCATCGGGTGCTCCGTGCAGCATGCTGCTGTGTCCATGCCTCCTCCATCCTTCCTTTGCCTGGAGTTACCACAAGCTTTTCATCGGCAGTATTTATCACCACGCTACAGGTCACGCTAATTACCATAGCACAGCGCTATTGTTTTGAATATCCTGGTACACCTGTATTCATGTCCCCGCCCTTCACTTGGTCCCCAGCATACATTATTTTTTGTGCTGGCACTATTTGCACTTTTGAATACTGCAGCTGGTGCAATTGCTGCACAATTTTGGCTCAAATGGTTTGTGCCTGGCACAAGACTTTGAATATCTGGCCCCTGGGGTATTAACTGCATCGACTAGTTGGAAAAAACAGGAATACAACTACTAAGAGCAGCTCTGGGATGTCATAAATCCATTCCTGCCTCCTTTATATGTGCTGAACTTGACTTGATTAGATTGCAGGCATTGGTAGACATCAGAATAATTAATTATTGGGTCAGAATTTTAAAACTCCCCAATGATAGATGGGTAAAGCAGTGCCTACTTGAAAAAATAAATTGGGAAAAGAGAGGCTCAAAGGAACCACTGTGGTACCAATATCTTTAGAGGGTACTCAAGAAATATGTGCTAAACTTCCTTTTAATGTATGAT
Organism: Neoceratodus forsteri; assembly: GCA_016271365.2. NCBI lineage: Eukaryota > Metazoa > Chordata > Ceratodontiformes > Ceratodontidae > Neoceratodus > Neoceratodus forsteri. Next base: position 780,608,676 of record CM057458.1, on the reverse strand, counting down.
TGTAGGTGGATTAGGATTAGTGATCACTATAGGCCATACCTTAAAAAGAAAATTACAAAATATTACAAGGACCTTGACTTGGCATGTGTGGAGGCATCAAACTATGCAGAATGATACTCCCAAAATGACAATAAACATGGTTTTATATTTGATTTGGATGTTCTGGAGTATCCAAATATTCATAAAATCTTTCCTCGTTTCAGATTAGAACTGTTCAAATCTAATCCTAAAATAGCATTTTATAAGAAATCTGATGACTCAAGAGATGGGTTGTGTTGCTATAACAAAGCTAATAAAGAGGATCTGGTGCATGTTTTGTTAAAGTGCCCTTGGTATAATAAAATTAGGTCCAAGTGACTTTAACCAGTTCTTAGATTTGTGACACCAACTGACGAAAATACCCTGGTCAGTATACTTCTGACTACAGAAGACACTTTTATTACAGATGGAGTTAGGAAATTTTTAATACTCATTGTAAAATAAGGAGGAAAAAGATAAAGACATAATAATTGTAGCATGTATTATGTATTTTAGTATTTTAATTGTATTTATACAGTTGCAACTTCTGTTTATGTGATGTGTAATAATGTTTTGTATTATAGAATTTTGTAATAATCATTTTTTAAAAGGTTGAACAATAAACTTTGAACACAGAATACAATGGTGCCAAGGGAAAACCTACAGACACAGCTCCAAACAAGAAAGGCTGATGAGGACCAAAAGAATGGTGGTGATACTGGTGACACTAATCACACGAGTGGTATTGGGAGCAGTAAGAGCATGATATGGTTGCACCTCATATTACTAAAAGAAGATAACTGGAAAGGCAATATGCACACTGCAATATGACTATCAGCAGGGGGAATCTCTGGAAAATGTAAGAACCACCTTCTTAATGAACCACCTAAGGTAAAACATCAACAGGTTTTTAAAGCATTAGGATCTGTGCCTATGGTTCCATCAGACCCATCTCGTGGTTATAATGAAGGCAGACATGCTGGTGGCATTGGCAATGCAACATAACATTCTACCTCTGAAAAAATGCTGCTGCCCCTGCTGCTGCAACCACTCCATCTCTCTCAGCTCCAAAGAGTCCTCCATGCATCCCAAGCACTCCCACCAGGCACCAGTCTCCTGTTATTTCCACCACCATCTGGCAAGCAGTGAACATGCCCCCATCCACAGTCAGTACCAATAGTGGAAGTGTTCCAGGCCTGAAATAAGTACCAGTCATCCCATCAAACAGATCAGTGCATCACACAGCTCACAGGTGAAATGAAGGCATTGGATCTGCAACCCTTTGCAGCCCTTTTCAACTGTGGAAGACAATGGCTTGTGTGTACTTCTGCAGCACTTGCAGCCATGGTACAAGCTACCATCATGTTCCACATTTTCACTCACAATGGTACCAAAGATATATGAGGGTGTGAGAATGGCAATTTGACACACTACTATCTGAAGCTGTGAGTGTTTTCCACTATACTTCAGACATCTGGAGTAGTACAGACTCATGCATGCATATCTCTCCTTGATCTCACACTGATGTGTGGAAAACCCTATTTCTGTTATAGCAAATTCCTCCTTCCCTCCCTGTGTCACTGGTTCTCTGTTTATCTCTCCACCACCTGGCAGTCACTCGAGGCCCACCTTTCTAAATATTGGGCTAACGGAGAAAGACCACATGTCATTAAACATCCTGGAATTCATCATAACAATGATGCAATAATGGACAGTTGGTACCAATCTGCATGTTGCATTTTTGTCACAGATAACTGAGCAAATATGGTGAAAGCAGCTGCTGATGGAAGTTTTGTCAGCATTCACTGCTTTGCTCATACCTTGAATCTAGTGGTCACATCTGTGCTATATCACAGTACTGAGGCTAGCAAGACTGTCTCCACAGCATGCTCCATCTGTGCTCATTTTCATTGCTCTGTGAAGGTGACTAACCAACTAAGAGAATTGCAACAATGCCTTGGTCTGTCTCAACATTGCTCTTGATACAGGATGTCAGCACCACATGGAATTCATCATACCTTATGTTGTCTAGAATGCTAGAAGAGAAGGATACACTTCATGACATTGAATGGAGTACAACATTGAGGGAGTCCTTATCCACCATGAGTAGTCACTGGTTGATACCATGGTGAAAGTACTTAGGCCATTTGAGAGGAGCACTCATGGTCTACAGGTAAATGTGTCCACTGCCACTCTGAGTCAGGTGATCCCAACAGTGCATATACTGAAAGCATCAATGGAGAGATATCCACAGGAAAACAGGGAGATTCCAAATGGGGCAGTTGTGCTCATTAAGCAGCAGCAAGCTGAAGTAGATGCAAGGTTTCTGAAAGTGCTGGATAGTCACAGCCATATGTTTGCAGCCATGCTGGATCCCCATTTCAAATGTAAGATTCTCCACATGGCTATGGATAGACACAGTGCGATTAAGTTTCAACAAGAGCTGTGTGATGAGCTGACTGGTTGCATGCAGGGACTGGTTTGGTTCCATGTCATAAAGGCGACTAAGGAAAGGCGATCACCGTTAGGGCGAGTGTACATCACCGAAAATCCGTTTTGGCGATATACACCCCCCAGTGCACAGCAAAAGGGCACCAGGGACTTAGGATTTTATTTTTTATGTCGGGGGCTGTGCCCCCTGCACACACACCCATGGAGGGCTTTGCCCCCCCCCGCACCCCTCACTAAAGAATTCTCAACTCCAGTGGGTGCATGTTAGGGGGGGTGCAAAACCATAAAAAAAAATGTGGCCAGGTGCAACAAAATGTATGTGTGCCCAGACCTGAACCCAACCCCCCAGAATCCCTAGCCTGACACCCACCCACCATGCCACAGGGCCAGCTCAGTAGTCAACTCTAGCACCACACCTCATAAACCCTCAATCCCCTTCCACTCCTCACTCAGCATGCTTGATCCCCCCTATGTGCATGTATATGTAGCAACATCCTGTCGCTATATGCACGAACCCCCATCTGGTCGCCTCCCTGGTCGGTAGCTCTGTCGACATGCGCCGCAATTGAGTCACCCTTTTTGAAAGTGCCCAATCATGGTCACCTATGTCACAGGCTGCCACTGGTGATACCCGCAGCTAATGCAGAAGATCATGAGACACAGAGAATTCCATCTGGCAGGTCTGGTTACCTTGGTGGAGATGGGGAAGCAATACCTGATACTGAAAGTAGCACTGATGGGAGTGAGTGGGCACTGCTCAGAATGTCCTTACATCTAGAGTGACATATGACAACAAAGTCATAGCCTTGTTCTGCAGAAAATATCTTAAATGGCTATATTGTGGAGTCTCTTGAGCCACTTCAGGTTCATCCATTAGGCTACTGAGAATAGAAGATGCATTTGTACCCTTACTTGGTGCTACTGGCTATGAGATACATAAGTTGCCCGCATCAGTGTGTCATTCGAGAAGATGCTTAGCACACTTGGTGATGTTGTTGAGCCTCATCATTCAACACTGGACCCTGAGCATGCCCAACAGCTTTTTTTTATCAAGATTAACTTGCCATTACTTGAGTACCAATATGAGATATTCCTATAAAAATAAAAATATGTGGCTGGATTTTCAAAGGGCAGCTTGCATCAAAGAACAATGATACAAGGGAGGGTTACATCAAATACTGTGCCAAACAAGATTTTCCATTGCATGCTGCATAAAATAGCTACTGCCCTACATCAAAGGAGCCTGTGCCAATGCTGCATCCGAAAAGCAGTCTGCAAAAATCAAGAATATGCTGCCATAACCCCATAAGTGAGATTATCAAAGCTGATTGGCAGATCTAAGGAAATCAAAGTGCCAGCAGCAGTTAGAGCAGCCAGAGCTGGTCTAAGGAATCTTAGACCATATAAATAGGCTCTCAGCACACAAGCAGCTGACAGTCAGAACACTAACAGAGGCACAGTGTGAGACCACAGAGAAAGAGCTGTGAACAGAAACACAATGCTAGGAGCAGCAACCCTACTCATGATCCTGTCAGTAAGGGCATTGAGGAGGTGGAGGCATGCCAGGCGACAGCTGGCGAATACAGGCAAGGCAAAACAAATGGCAATACCCGAGGTATAGTGGATACCTCACAGGCCATAAACACCAAGGATGTATTGCAGATGTACATCATACAGAGATCTAAATGATAAACTGTGTCTGGCCAGATACCTTCTGACCAAGGACGCAATCACAGAGCTTGGAAATGAGCTCAGAGCAGATGTCACCAACAGGGCATGCAGAAGAAATCCCATACCAGTCATGGTCAAGATCAGTGCAGCACTCTGTTTCCTTGCCACAGAAGACTTCCAAACACCCACTGGTGACACACTGGGGATATCGCAGTCCTCTGTATCAAAGAGCATAAAACAAGTTGTGGAGGCACTGATCCGCTGAACACAGAGGTACATTGCTCATTATATGTTTTTTTTCAAGATGGCGACTGGTGTGGGTCCGCTCTGAGTTCGTTCTCGCAGTATTAGTTTTATTTTGTTTTTAAGCTCGTTTTAAGTCTATTAAAGTTTTGTTTTAAGTTTGTTTAAAGTTTGTTGTTTAAAACTTGTTTTTTATTTGTCGTTATTTATCATTATTTCATTATAGTTTTGCTTCGGGACATGGACCTTTGGGACTAGATTTGGGAGATACCCCCTTGCTGGTGTTGTGGGCTGTTTTGTTCAGTCCTGCTCTTTCCCTGGAGCTGGTTATGTGATGGTATGAAGTACAATGCAGTACTTCCTATTTTCCAGCTTTTGTGCGATTGCTGACTTGCCGAAAATCTTGCAGTTTTGGTGAAACTCGGAGATTGCTCCGAGATCCTTTTCAGGGTTTCAGTTGGAGGAGGATTCACCAGGATTGACTGGGTGCCAGGAATCCGGCGTTTGGATGAGTTTCCCTTTGGTGGAGCCCGCCTGGATAGAGGAGATTGGACTTGAGACTGGCGTTTGTTTCCAAGCTGCTGATTTTGGAGAAAATCCCTGGTGATTGTTGGGTTCTGAAGTACTGAGCCGAGTCAAGACCTGAGGCTGCTGCTGGGAGGGAACGCCCCCGGTCTTCGCTCCCAGTGGGTGAGGGAGTTGGTCAGAGGCTTGCCGGAGGGTTGGGTCTCTGTCTGCCCTGGGGGCCTGCAGTGTTGGGGTGGTCATTGGGCCGCTCTTGTTCTGGGGCCCTGACCCTGGGGAGTGGTGGTTGTGGGGTGCCTCCAAGTCGGTGTGGTCCTCTGGGTTTATTTTGACCTCAGCTACTGCAGTTTGGGGAAACTTTAAATTCATCGGTCTGTGAGTAAAACGGGTTGAGAAGCAAGTTGCCAGTTGTGAGTGAGGATTGGCGTGTACCCTGAACGCTCGTTGAAGGATTCGGCCTGTCGTTAAGTCTAGTCCCATTTGTTTGGCTTGGTTGATGGTAATATTCGCCTGGATTGTGCAACATGTTATTTTGAACTCTGGATTTTTTGAATCATCTGGACCAGCAAAGAAGATAAGTACTGGTGGCTTATTAGAGCTAACTTCGAGTAACTCTTCAGGGAGGTTGTGAAAGGGCCCCTGTTTTGAGCATTTTATTGATAGTCTTACCTGTTACTGTGAGAGAACAGTGTCTGGATTTTAAATAATAGTGGTGGGAGGGTGAAGAATGTGTGGTCGTTTTTCTGACTGGGACCTACTTTCTGGAGATAAAAATCTTTTATTCTGTCCGTGCAGTGTGAGCTTTCTAGAGTGAGAGTCCCTGACCACTCACAAATCTATATTATTTATTTTATTTATGTGGAAAAGTTTATGTTGTTTCCTTTTCTCCGAGCAGTGAGAGTGTCTGGGGGCCGAGCAAGCTAGCAGTGTGAGTACTTGTTTGCTTAGCCAATTTATATTGTTTTGATTGTTTTATGGGGGTGGTTTTGTGTATTTTATTTATTTCAATTGATATTCTTCTTCTAAGTTGTGTTTTTTATTTTTTATTCTTATTTTTATTTTATTTTGACCTTAGAGACAGGAATTCCTTGTGTGAGGAGGGATACCCACTTCTATCTTTATTTTTAATTTTATTTTTATTTTTTCTTATGTGGTTATAGTTTTGTTTCTTTTATCTTCCTGAAAGCAGGTTCTAATTGAGAAATGCGTATTAATTTGAGTTAAGTGGATTTGAGTTTATTGATCCTTGGTTTGTGTCTTTTTATTTTTTGTTTGGTTTATTTTTAATTTATTTTAATTTATTTGGATTTGATTTTTATTAGTTTTACGTTGAGAGTAGAAGCTTATTGTGTTGCTCCATGTTGGAGGACTGGGATATATATCACTATCCCACCCCCCGGTCATGCGCTATTCATCCTCCAGTCTTCATGCCCTCCTCCCCTTTTTTCCTCCACCTTTACTTTTCTCCATCTATCAACATTGTTGGGCCTTGGGAATTGCCCGCAGGAGGATGGGGAGGGGTAGGGGGTCTGAACAGTGGAGGATGGACGAGGGGAGCACTCATATCATGATTGTTAAGCCCAGAAGACACCCTGGGGTGAAATGAAGTTCAGAACATGGGCCTCCTTTGTCTGACCTCCATACCCAAGGGCACCACCACTAGTAATGGTGGACTGGTGGCTGGGGCATCCCAGGAGTTCTGTCCAACTCGGGCGGTGTTGTGCAATGCCAGATCCGTTGTGAACAAGACTGCTATTGTGGCAGACTTGGTGGGTACAACGGATCTGGCTTACATCACAGAAACCTGGCTGGATGGTAATGCTGGCCCCATACTTGAGGCTGCAGTTCCGGCCAGGTGTTCGGTGATACACCATCCGAGATTGGATCGCAGGGGTGGGGGGGGTTGCGGTCTGTTTTAAGACCGAATTGGATCTCACTAGCATTCCAGTAGAGGAGACCAGATCATTTGAATGTGTCGTAGTGGCAGGTGGGGGCTATAGACTGGCTCTCGTCTACTGTCCACCCGGAGACGAGAAGCTATTCCTTAAGGAAGTGGCGGACTTCGTCATCGACCTGGTGTTGCAGACCCCCAGGTTGATGGTGCTGGGTGACTTTAATGCTTGGATCGATAACGAACTCTCGCAATTTGGACAGCACTTCCTCCAATTGATGAATTCATTGGGCCTTTCACAGGTGGTTACCTCTGCCACTCATAAACATGGCCATTCCCTTGACCTGGTCTTCCTCCTGGGGATGGAAGCCTCCAACGGGGGGGGGGTGGAACCTGTCAGATGGTCCAACCATCACACTGTGAGATTCAATTTTTGCACCCCCCTGCGTTGGAATACCCCTGTGGAGGTGGTCAAGTACCGCCCTTTACGGGATGTGACTCCCAATGGTCTAACCGTGGTACTTGACCTATCAGAATTTCCTGTGACGAGCTTGGATCCAGAGGTTTTGGTTCTGGCCTATAACAAGGCCATTACCTCTGCTCTGGATTCCTTTGCTCCAATCGTGTGCATTCTGTCTCCCTTTACCCTCGGTCCCATGGCTTGATGGAGACTTGATGGAGATGCGGTGATTAGAACGCAGGTTAAAGAGGTGCTGGTGGAAATCCATTTTACATGCCAACCATCTTAGACTGCTAGAGCACTATCAACTCTATCAGTCAGCAATTGCTCGTAAGAAGGCAGTATTCCTGTCCGGGGAAATTGCTGCTGCTCAGAACCGACCGGCCCATCTCTTTCGAACCATGGACAGACTGTGCAACCCAGCCTGTCTACAGGTTCGTAGAGCTTCTTCACAATTACAGTGTGAGGAGCTTGCTCGGTTCTTTGCAGATAAGGTGGACGACATCAGGGCAGAGACCCGAGCAGCACTTTCTATGGGAATTGCGTTAGACCAGCACCCAGTCACACTCCCTCTTTTTTCCTGGAGTTACTTTGAAAGGCCAGAAATCTAGGATGTTATGAAAATTGTCCAGGGTACGTGCACTACATGCTGTAGTTTAGACCCGGGTCCTACAGCCCTGATTATGGGCTGCGGGGAGATTATCATCCTGGTTCTGGCGAGGATAGTCTGGTGCTCTTTAGACTCTGGTGAGTATCCCTGCTCCCTGAAGGAGGCAGTGGTGACACCAGTGTTGAAGAAGGCTTCTTTGGACCCCGACTCCCTTGCAAACTATAGGCCTATCTCAAACCTTCCCTTCATGGGGAAGGTAATTGAGAAAGTAGTGGCTGCTCAGTTGGACAACCATTTGACCATCCATAGCATCTACGACCCTCTTCAATCGGGTTTTCAAAAGAGACACAGCACTAAGACTGCACTGGTTTGGGTGCTCAATGATCTCCTGATGGTGAGAGACCAGAAAAAATGGTCCATTTTGGTCCTGTTGGATCTGTCATCAGCATTTGACACCGTAGACCATGAGGTGCTGCTTGAGCACCTGAGAGTCATCTCTGGGCTTTCAGGTTTGGTTCACAGATGGTTCACTTCTTTCCTCACCGGTAGAACTCAGAGGGTGGTGTTGGGGATGTTTTCCTCTGATCCTACCTCTCTGTCATGTGGGGTGCCCCAGGGCTTAGTGCTGTCTCCCATCTTGTTTGAGGTGTACATGTTTCCCCTTGGAGACATTGTAAAACAGTATGGGCTGGAGTTTCAGTGTTATGCCGATGATACCCAGCTCTACCTGTCTTTCGCACCAGACCAGAATGGAGCACTCTCAGTGTTTAATAACTGCCTTGGCAAAATCCAGGGTTGGATGAGGTCCAGCTGGCTGAAGTTGAATTCTGGGAAGATGGAGGTGATGATTGTGGAACCTGGTCACCGGATAGGGGGGTTGGGGGCAAACCATCCCACAGGTTTATTCCTTGGGGATGTTGAGCTCCCTATCTCTGAACAGGTGCACGACCTAGGGGTGATTCTTGATGATCAGCTGACACTACTTGCTCAGGTGTTGGCTGTCGTTAAGTTATCCTTTTACCATCTGAGGAACATCACTAGGATCAAGCACCTTGTTCCGTCTGGGGACTTGCCTACATTGATCCATGCCTTTGTGACCTTGCGTTTGGACTATTGCAATTCCTTTTACTTTGGGCTTCCAGCAGTTGACATCCGCCGCTTGCAGCTGGTGCAGAACTCTGCAGCCCAGTTGTTAAAGGGGACACCTCATTCTTTCCACATTACCCCAGTGCTGCGGGAACTGCACTGGCTGCCGGTTCAGTGGCAGATCACCTTTAAAGTCAGTTTACTGACTTTCAAAGCCTTACACGGTTTGGGCCCTGACTACCTGAAAGAGCTTCTGGTTCCTTACCTCCCGGAGCGACCGCTCCGCTTGGCCAATGAGGGGTTGCTGGAGATTCTGAGGGTAGTTTTAAAATCTTCCGGCACTCGGGCTTTTATGTTCGTGGCGCCAACCCTCTGGAATTCTCTACCCCGTTAGATTAGAGAGTGCATGACTGTGAGAGGTTTTAAACAAGCACTGAAATCCTTTTTGTGGATTAAGGCATTTGGGGATGGTGCCGACATGGTTTGATGTTATTTATGTTATGGATTTTATTATGATGTTTTACTCTGATTTAATTTTAACTATGTTTTGAGCCTTGATTTTTGAAAGGCGCACTATAAATAAAGATTATTATTATTATTATTATTATTATTACATATCCTTTCCACAGGGTGCCCATCAGTGGCAGGCTGTGCAGTAGGAATTTTCAGTAAACTATTGCCATGTAACAATGCACACATGATTGCACTTACAGCACTTATTAGAGCCATAAAATTGGATGCAGGGGGCAGGCGCCAGCTACCTGTAAGGGCACACAGCATGTTGGGGTGTGCACAGATGTTTTCCAGGCATGTCAAGTTGTCAGAGAGGTGAGTTGAGAGGTGTGATGAGGGATGTGAATAGTCCCCCACCTCCAAATACAGAGTATGATGACAGCTACACACACATGTGCATATGTAACTATATGTGCCATGTGAGGAACACAGCACAAAACTCCAGCCAGAACAACTGTATGGGGAATACATAGCAATGGTCTGTTGTGCCCTGATCATGTGTTACACCATGTGACACAGGTTGGGTATGTGGTGAGGCACGTCAATAGGCTGCACACCCATGCCATCCACACCTGCACTAGTAAGGCTGGTGACACTGTAAGCACCACCACACCAATGTCTGCTGACATAGGACAAGTATGTGTCAGCTGATATGCTCATTTTGAACAGGAATGGCACAGTAGCAGTGCCATTCCAGCAACATGGGTGAACACAAAGACAGCACCAAGCAGGCAGATGTCAGTGTGTTGTACAAACCTGTGCAATCAGCCCCCCCCCAACACACATCCAATGAAGGGAATATGCCTGGCATGTATGTATAATGTACAAAGTGGAGTGTAGCACAGGAAACAAACAACAACCATATCATGTTTATGATACCAGCCCTGGTAATGTGTGATGGTGGGTGTTATGGGAACATGGACAGCCCAGCAGTGCAGAATGCTTACATGAAGCATATCACATGATAGACACAGTAGATCAGATTGCACAGGACACACAACTGCTGACCAATGCCTACTGTACCTGTCCACAGGGGATAGTGGATACCCACTACAGCCCAGGCTGATAACACCAATACAAACACCACAGACAGAGGGGCAAAGGTGGTACAGTGAAGCCCAAGCATCAACACGGTCAGTAATAGAGAGGACATTTGGTGTACTGAAAATGAGGTTTAGGTGTCTAGACCATTCAGAAGGTGCACTATAGTACACACCACCCATGGTATGCAAGATCTTCCTGGCATGCTGTATGCTGCCTAACATCACCATTGCACACAAGATACACATGCCAGATGTGGATACTGAAGAGGAGGCCAATGATGATGCAGAAGGTGCAGATCTGATACTGATGCCAACAGTCCTGCTGGTCCTGCACATTCACAGAGAGGAACAGGTACCACTGCAGCTGGACAATGTACAAGGGCACTGCTAATCAAAAACCACTTTGAGTGACACAGTATGGCATGGAGTGCTACCTCATGCAGCGGACAACAACAGACACCAGCGACAGCCACCCATGAAGACCAACTGAACAACGTGACCAATAGAGACATACATTGTTGAGAATGCAAACACAAACCCACCAGCATACACCCAGGACAACTACCCCATAGTATATGTATGGCACAACCATCAGTGAAGACAATCACGCTGTCACCTGGAATGCCTGTCACATAGTGTTCATCAGTGTATAGGTTCCATGTGATAACAGTGATGTACACTATCGGTGCACAGCAAAAGGGTGCTGGAGACTTACTTTTTTATTTATGCAGGGGGCTTCACCCCACCCCCTACATAAAATTCTCAACTCAAGGGGTGCAGGTCAGAGGGTGCAAAACAAAACAAAAATCCCAGATGGCACACAAAAGTGACTATGCCTATGACCAAACCCGTTACCCTCCCAACCCTAGCCTGCCACCCACCCACCATGCCACACGGCCAGCTCGGCAGCCAACCGCTGCACTACACCCCACAAACCCTCTCCCCCTTCTGCCCATCGCATGGCGTACTCGCTCCCCCTCCACACTCTTGTACATATAGCGACATCCTTTTGCTATATTTTCAGCCCCCCCCATCTGGTTGCCCTCCCTGCCTAGTAGCCCTTTGGACAGGTGCCATGACTGAGTCAGCTTTTCTGAAAGTGCTCAATCACGGTCGCCCTTGTCAAAGGCTACCAATGTATATACATCCATGTGTGTTGCATGACAGATGTAGCCAGGCAGCAACAAAACACATCATGCACCACATGTCCCATGATGGGTCAATGGAATGCACCCATGACAACTGACAGTGCATGAAGGCAGATGCCAATGCAGACTGTATGTCAGAACAAGTAACAACACTGATGCAGAAACATGTTTACCACCACAACATGGATAAACACAAAAGGAGGTATGCACAGCATGCATAGTTGGGAGTACATAGTTGGGAGCATAAACAAGGCCTGCAGGCTAATGCTGGGAGCCCCTCGGCGCACCCATACATGCCTGCTGTACTCCACCACCAACTTGCTTAACCTTGAAGAAAGATTCTGCTTCCAAACCGGCCTTCCTGTAAAAAAGACCCTGCTAGGGCACCCCCCCGGGGTTGCCACCTCCCTGCAGCATGCCTTCCCTTCAGTCTCTACCCGCAGCACTGTCAGAAACTCCCATATTGTCCCCAGGGTAAGGACCTCTATGGCCCAGAGATCCTTTTGCTGTCAGGATCCCTCCTGGTTCAATTCCCTCCCAGCCAACATAGCTGACTCCATTAAGCTTGGTCCTTTCAAGGTCTCCCTCAGAAACCATCTGACAAGCACTCACTGCTGCAACTGCTCATAATCCCCCACCTGCCCCTTACCCTCACCCCTAGGCTGGGTCTGCCCTGTCTACTTTTGCTGTATATACCTGGGGTCTCAGGCAACATCTGCTGACTAATGTAATAAAATATCTCTGGTTGCTACCTGACGTGGTACTCGTGTACCTATATTATGACTACTGTGATCTACCTATTACCTAGCGTGTACCACTAGTGAATGCCTGTAACACTGGTTGCTTTTTTAATTTAAGCATTATGTACTGTACTGTTTTGTTTGCTGTGATGTATTGCTCTCTTGATGAGGTGCCTTTGTAAATGAGTCTTTGACTCAAAGGTCTGTAAACCGATGATCTAATAAATAAATAAAATAAAATAAATAAATACACAATCATGGACATTCAGTACCCAGCGTCGTGAGGCTCCAAACAGTGGACTGCCACTGTAATGTCAGACATACATGTTCACAGCACACCCGATAGATTGGTACACATGTCTGTGGCATCAAACACATGTAACCCCCCCTCCACTGTAACATTCACATGTTAAATTGCAGTTCAGCAATATGGAGCATCACGTGACACACACACCATAACATAGTAATAAACATAGATGCCGAAGGTGGAGTAGGACCACATGGCCCACCCAGTCTGCCCTACTACACATGCCCATATGGTTGGTAATGTCCCATTCGGCCTGTGATCATCTCCACTCCCGTCATTCTGCAACAATTGGCTGTCCAGAGGAGGGCAATGAAAATGGTGCAGTGTCTGCACCAGAAGACATATGAAGAAAGACTAAATGAGCTTAAAGAAAATACAAAATCACACATGCCCCCACAATGCAAAGCATCATGGGATGCATATGCAAATCACCACAGAATGTTATGCTGGTCCAACTTTAAGCAGAATTGCATGGTGCCGAAAGGCCTCTCACACAGTTTGCAAAGGGTGCTAACAGAAGACATAGACACATGTTTCGTCCTACCAGGACTCATCAGTATGCCTCGTCTGTTTGACACCCCAGTGGAATGGACCAGCTACCCCTAAGGCAGTGTGCCTGGGATATATTGTGGTGAACCCATTAAAATAAAAAACTATTTAAAAGACAGAGGTTCTTTGTCTTTTAAATGAGCTTAAGATGTATAGCCTAGAGGAAAGGAGGGAGAGGGGAGACATGATAGAAACTTTCAAATACCTCAAGGGAGTCAACAAAGTCCAAGAGGGTAGCATCTTTCAGAAAAAGAGATGTGCAAGAACAAGGGGGCACAATTTTAAGATAGAGGGGGGACGGCTCAGAGGTAATGCGAGGAAGTATTTCTTCACAGAGAGGGTTGTGGATGCATGGAAGGGAATTTCCTGAGGAGGTCGTAGAGTCAAAAACAGTGGAGGAATTCAAGAATGCATGGGACAGACATAAGGCAATTCTAGTGGGGTATAGGAGGAAGTAGACTGTTGGTTAACTAGGATCTGCAGCTTATCCGTTAGGTAGGGAAATGGCTAGACTAGGTGGGCCAAGCGGTCCTTATCTTCTATCAAATTCTGTTTCTATAAGCCAGTCCCATGTATTCTGAATCCCTCACTTTTCATTGGCCCACCCACCTCCTTCTGGAGGCAGTTCCAAGCACCCACCACCCTTTCAGAGATGAAGAACATCCCCACATTTTCCCTATGCATGACTAACCATTGACCATAACAGTAGGGATCACAGACATCCTGGGTTCACTAACACAATAGGACACTGTGACATATGCAACAATCACTGAATGGACAGTTCAACCACCTGGGCATGCATCAAAACTACTCCCATGTACACTATGACATACAGCCAATTTAAATGACATAGTCACAACATGTGTGATAATGTGCACCTCCAAAACCCAGCCAGATAGACCACCCTCACAATGTCATTACATGTCCACAGTAGCCCCCCCTCCCCAATTCCCCATGTAATGCTACAAATGTACACTGTGTGATGCCAAACCATATGTGGGCATGGCCATACCCTGTAGATGTATGCTGTCATTCCCATGGCTGGAGTAACAACTGAAGGGCCATGGCCAATATGCCAATGGGTATTCCCATGTGAGGTCGGCAATAGGACAATGGTAACATGTCTGTCTAGGCCATGATAGCGGAATGGTCTACCGCATCTGTATGACAGACTGTGTTGTGAGAAGTATGAATCTCTTGCACTAGTCACCCCCCAACCCCTGTATGTCTGCCAATAAAAGTATTAGTATGCATCCCTTGTGGTATTGTTCCCCCATGTGTACCAGCACCAGTTACAATGGCAAAGACATCCTTGTGGTACTGTGTCCTAGCCCTTCTGTCATCAACACTGATAAGTGAATTGCTATCATTTCCATTGGTCCACCTGTGGCCTGCAGCACCAGCCCAGCACTGTCCAGAGGCCCCCCCCACCTGCAATTGGCGGAAGGATGGGGGGCTGGGCCTGGTGGGAATGTGGAGTGGAGTGGGAAGATAGGGGTTGTGAGGTCAAAGAGACACCCTAGGGCAAAATAGGCCCAGGATGGGGTCCTCCCTATGTGGTTCCCATACCCAAGGGCTCCACTTTTTGTGGGCAAATAGCACAGTCTACCTTGGTTGCCCATCCTACTCAGGTGGTGTTATGCAATACTAGGTTGATTAAAAACAAAACAGCAGTGATTGTTGATCTTGTTGGAACATCTGACCTGGCATGCATCAATAAGACATGGCTGGATGAAAATGCTGGTCCTGAATTGGAGTCGGCAGTTCCGGCCAGGTACTCAGTGATAATACTGACCAAGTTTGGATCGTAGGGTCTGGGGTGTAGCCATCTGTTTTAAGTCAGAACTTGGCCTTGTAGATGTGCCAGTTGGGGTCAATAGATCTTTTGACTGTATTGTGAGTGCAGGTGTGGGCTGCAGGATACTTGTCATCTACCGTCCACCCGGGGTTGGGTAGGATTTCCTGCAGGAAGTCACGGACTTCGTCATCAACATGGTGTTGGAATCCCCCAGATGGTTGGTTCTGGGGGATTTCAATGCCTGGGTCAACAACAAACTCTTGCATTTGGCCAAGACTTCCTCCAATTAATGATTTTGTTGGTCTTTACACAGATAGTTACCTCTCTGACCCACAGTTAAGGTCACTCGTTGGACTTAGTGTTCCTGCTGGGGTTGGAGATTTCTGATGTGGTGGTGGAGCCTGTGGAGTGGTCTGAAAGTCACACTATAAGGTTCAGTTTCAAGGCTTCCCCCAATAGACCTGCCCCTATGGTGATGGTCCAGTACAGCCCTTTAAGGGGTTTGACCCCTGATGGTCTAATGGCGATGCTGGACCTAACGAGTAGACCAAGTGTAAACTTGTTTCCAGGGGATCTGTTACTAGCCTATAATAAGGCAATGATGGTGGCCCTGGATTCCATAGCTCCTGTCCACGTTCACCCCCTCACCCTTCATCCTTGGTACTCTTGGTTTGATGGGACATTGAGGAAGTTGTGGCAAGTGGGACAAAGGATGGAGTGATAATGGTGGAAATCTGGCATGGCTCATGATAGACTTAGATTGATGGCCCATTACAAGGATTATCAATCAGCCATCTTCCGTAAGAAGGCAGAGTTCCTGACCAGGGAGATTGCCACTGCATGAAACTGACCAGCTCAGCTCTTCCTCACTGTCGACAAGCAGTGCAATCCAGCTTGTATTCAGAATCGGGGAGTGTTTTCACAAAATAAGTGTGACGAGTTCAGTCAATTTTTCGCAGATAAGATTGTCACCATCAAGTCAGAGATCTGTGCAGCAATCTCCAATGGGTGTTACGGTGGTCAGTGGGAGATTGCAGGCACCTAGTTGTCTGGTCCGCCTTTGATCAGCTGGTGATCACTGACATTGTGAAGATTATCCAGGGTATGCAACCGACTTACTGTAGTTTGAACCCTGCTCCAACATGCCTCCTTGTGGGGGGTGTGGAGCTAATCAGACCAGTCCTTGCTGAGATAGCCTGGTGCTCATTGGAGATAGGGGTGTTCCCAGACACCCTGAAGGAGGTAGTGGTGACTCCTTTTTTGGAAAAATCTTCTCTCAACCCTGTCTCGCTAACTACAGACCTGTCTCTAACCTGGCCTTCATGGGCAAGGTTATTGAGAAGGAAGTTGCATTGCAACTGGAGGATCATGTTACCACCCATGATGTCTGTGATCCTCTCCAGTCAGGTTTCAGGAAGAGGCATAGTACTGAGATAGCGCTGGTTCAGGTACTTAACGATCTCCTAATAGTGAGAGATCAGAAGAGCCATACGATCTTGGTTCCCCTTGATCTGTCTGCGGCATTTGACACCATGGACCATGGTGTGTTATTGGAGTGGCTGCGGCTGATCTGTGGACTGTCAGGTACAGTCCTCAGGTAGTTTCAATCTTTCCTCACAGGCAGGAATCAGAAAGTGGTGTCGGGAACTTTTCCTCAACCCCTCTCCCCCTGTTTTGTGGGTTGTTGCAGGGCTCTGTTCTTTCACCCATGTTGTTTTCGATGTATAAGCTGCCATTGGGGGGACATTGTAAGATGGTATAGGCTGAGTTTCCACTCCTATGCAGATGATACTCACCTATACATGTCCTTTGTTCCCAAACAGGGTGATGCTGCCTCGGCTTTTAATAACTGCTTCTCTGAGATCCAGGACTGGAAGAGTGCCAGCTGGCTGAGGTTGAACCCTGACAAGACTGAGGTGCTGGTTGTGGATCCAGGTCATCGGGTAGAGGGGCCATCCACTGGGCATTCATTCAGACTTTGGCTGGGGGATGCAAGCTGATGACCTCTGACCAGGTGCCACATCTGGGCGTTATGTTTAAAGATGGGCTGATGCTTAAGTCTCTGGTGTCGGCCATCATCAAGACCTCATTTTACCATCTGAGGAATATTGCCTGGATAAAACACCTGGTTCTGCCTGATGATCTTCCAGCATTGGTCCATGCCTCTGTGACCTCCCACCTTGACTACTGCAATGCCCTGTACCTAGGGCTGCTGGCAGTGGACATCTGCCACCTGCAGCTGGTGCAGATTGCGGCAGTCAGGTTGTTAACTGGCTTACCTAGATCTTGCCATGTCACACCTGTGCTCTGTGGCGTGCACTGGCTGCCAGATCAGTGGAGTATCACCTTCAAGGTTGGATTACTGACCTAAAAGGCCCTACATGGATAGAGACTGCAGTGTTTGCAAGATCTCCTCTGCCCCTACTGCCCCCTTGGAATGCTCTGCTCCTCTGATGAGGGACTACTAGAGGTTCCCAGGGTCCGTTTGAATACCTCAGGGGCCAGATCATTCACTTTTGTGGCCCCGACCCTGTGGAACTCTCTACCTCTTTGGGTCAGAGAGTGCCTGACTGCTGAAGCCTTTAAATCTGCCCTTAAGACACATTTGTTTAAATTGGCATTTCCTGAAATTTGATATTTTGTTGCTTTTTTAACAATATTCTAACTCATTTGTTGGTTCGTTTTATTTTTATCTTGTTTGTACAAATGCTTTGATATTCTTGAATTGCACTTTTTAGAAACACATTTTTGATTGATTAATTTGCCTGGGAGGGTGACCAGGGCAGTCTTCTCCTCCTTACCACCATGGCCAGCTACCATCTGAACTGTCACTATCTCTGTGACGTACTATCAGCTAGTACAGTCCCCGCACAGTGACAGCTCACACAGTGTCTAGCAGTGGTGTAGAGGGGAATGCAGTGCTGGTAATCATCTCAAGTGATTGTGGTGAGGGTCCTATGGCCAGTAGAGGGGTGTGGCTATGAGGCAGTATGAGCACACAGCCTGTGTGTGTGGCCAGGGATGGGCCACTGGAACCATCAACATGTCTGTATTCTTAGGATTCCAGAAGCATTCAACTTTTATTCTCAGTTCTTGAACTCTGTGAGGTCTCAGGGAGATTCTCTTGAATAGCCAAGAGACACCATCTTATCTCCATTTACTTATATTGTAAAGCAAATAAAAAATATGTTATTTACATAACACAAATCACTTCCTTTGGGGCCCGCCAGTACCTTTGGTGCTTTATATTCATTTAGTCAAGATTAACATTATCTTTTGTGTGACTCGGCTGTGCAACAGGTGTGTGGTTGGTGTCATTGCACAATCATTGGACGGTATTGTTGGTTGTAAATTTTTTTATACAGTTGTACAGCAGGGCACTACCATACATGTACAGCACACATGTGGGAGACCCAGACAGGACTGTTTTCATCTCTCTCTCTTAACTGCTTACCATACTGCTCACACTTTATTTCTTCATCACTGAAGCTGCCAGAGTAACTTTCTGGGGGAGCTGTTTTACCAACCAGGTAAATATACTGATAGCTGAGTACAGGCCATAGATTCTTGGTTGGTGTTTGTGTGTGTGGGGGGGGGAAGGGGGCAATTCATGTTACTGTCAGTAAGGGGAGTCATCACATCTGGTTTCAACATTGATAAAGGCTCTCTGTGGCCGTAAGCCATTGCTGCCAGTGGCAATAACAAGAAAGCCTGCTAGAAGCAGGAGACACCATTGAATATTGTAACATATTAAAAGCAGCTCAGGGGAAAACACTGTTCCTGCAGGCTATAATTTGCAGTGCATGTGTGTGTAAGTGTGTGTGTACATGTGCAAGTGTGTGTGCGTAAGTGTGTGTGTTTCTATGCAATAATTTGTGAAAGGGAGTATGTTTGTGCATATATTGTCAAACAAACTTTGCCACTGGCAGTGCAACTGGTATGTTCATTTTATATGTAAGCAACTTAGGATTGGCAGCAAGAAGTGCCTAAGCAAACAACAGAGCAGTTTGGGTGGGCCAGAACTTTGAAAAAAAAACAAGAATTCATAAAAATGTACATAACAAATTGAAAAACATGGAAGAGAATCAAGGATAAGTGTTGTTGGCCATGTAGGTACAGGAGGTGACATATTCAAAGAGCTGCATCTGTTTTTCAGAAATATTTGCTGAACTCCATCCCATGAGTTAGGCCACAAAAGATTGATCTAACTGCCAGGATGGAACTCCAGAACAGCATCTGAAAAATGGAAGCAATTCCTACAGTTCAAGCAAAAATTGCCAGAAACTGTGGGAACTGTTGCAAATGCATCCAAGTATCTGAGAATAAGGCACAGACATTTGCACATTTGTGTGGCTGCAGCATGTGTCCAAAATATGGATTCTAGTGTTGTGTCCACTGATTTAAAAACTCCCCCAGTATGTTTTAAGTGCTGCATTTTTCATGTGAATGTTATTGTTCAGAAAAAAAAAGTCAACTATTTTTTTAAATTCTAAAACTTGGTACAATAAATGTTTTAATGTAATGCATCCTGTTTTTTTGTGCTTTTTTTAACCATTGGTTATGGCATTTCACCACACAGTTGGCAGTCAATCAGAATGCAGTATTTTCTCTAACCTTAATCCAGGAGAGGTTTGAGTCAACTAGAAAAATTGTGCTGTGCATTTCTAACCTTTTGTAATTCATGCAACTATCATAATGCGAGCCAAATTACTTTTCCCATTTAAACCATAATTTCTCAGCTTTTGCACTTTGAGAAATTTCACGTAGACTGCATTATCATGTTTTGTAATTAGCTGAGTAAGAATTTTAAAGCTGGCTCTGATATAACAATTTGTTTTTGGAGCTCAATGAATCTTTGTATAATTTATTTAATTAATTCTGGGTCTTTATTATTACAGACCCTTTTCTCATCTCTTTTTAATACTTCGGCAATTATCTGTTCCATCCTACTGTACGTTACAGAAATGACCCTATGGCTGTGCAGAGACTCCCCATGTTGCCAGTGATTCAGTGCTACATTTATAATGAAAAATGGAAGTTATGCTCAGAACAGCCTCATATTTCCCATTAGTGCTGCTGGCCTCAGAAGAGTAAATAGAACTACAATGCTAATAGGTAGTTCTTTAAAAGAATTGTGGACCAGCACTCATCATGCCATTAATGGTGTTGTTGAATGTGTCTTTTTACTAACTACTATATCTTCATCAGATCTTGGTTGGCAAGCTACTGATGCACAGTGCATTCATTCCTTGTGGTTCCATGACTTGCATATAAAGTCAGAATGTCTGAACATTCCCTACTGAACAATGAAATTCTACTTCATTTGAATGGGCAGAGAGGACTGAGGCTGCCCACCTAAAATACCTATCATGTCATTTGCTGTAAAATGTATTCTTATATAGTAAAAGCCTTTTTGTGAACACCTGATTCCAAAGAATCTTTAGTTAAAGAGAATATTCGTTACTGATTCTCTCTCCATACATGAAAGATCTTCCACTTAGTGGAAAAAAAAACTGATGAAAAGAAATGTTCTGGAGGCCACCTGCATGTTCTAATTAAGATCCTTGTACAGTGAAAGCAGTTAAATGCATAGCCTTTGTGAATGGCTAATGTATTCCTTTAACAGGGCTTTCTCTTTTACCATTTCTTCTTTAAAGGAACTAAACTACTAAAATAATTAGAAAATTGGTGCACAATAAATGTATTCATTTGACAGGCATATTCTTTTATTAGATCTGAAAATCATTTAATTCTACTCTTCCATTTAATATAATGTGTTTTTATTGATTTAACATATATGTTCAATTTTCAGGAATTCATTTCAGAAGGTCTAATTCAGTTTTATGATACAGATACATTGTATGAAACTGTTCAAGAGGTTTGCATTTTCATGAGGCACTCGTTCACATGAACATTAAGGTCAGTATTCCTCTTAAAGCAGTACAGCCTGCAACTGAAGGGGGTTATACACATCCCTTATTTTTCACAAAAATCCTTTCATTTTTGTAAGCTGCATTTTGAATGTGGTACTCCTTTAAATAATAAAAGTGCATTTTAATATATCCCTATAAATGATCAGCATATTACTATAGCCAAAACAATTTAGAAGAAAAATAAATAATTTTGACTGAAAGTAGATTCACAGCCATTTTGTGACGTGCTGTACAGTAAATCAGCTTTTGATAACTGTAATACCATTTGGTAGGCACTATACTGTATGAATCTCACTGTTTATGTGAAAAAATATAAACACTTAATGAAGCAATGAATCTCATTTTTCTTCATCAAAGCCATATGCTGTCAAAAATGTGTAAATGTTTACTAATTATGAGGGCAGTGGTACAAGTAAAGGTAGTCATGGCTGGAAGTACCCAATAGTGACTTGAAAAATATGTCAAACACATCAGAATACAGTAATACTTATAGAATTAGAAGGTCACTTACCTATTGTAATTGAAACTGGAAGATGTTTGAAATCTTGTATAGTACAAGAACTATCAGATTTATTTCCTGCTCTTAGTTGGGTTTCTACTTTACATTAATTCAGTACATACAGTGGAGTCAGCCAGGATGTTACTATCGTATTACAGTTTCTGCCAGTGGCACACTGCAGAATTCTACAGGAGACCAATGTAATCCAGTGGTAATTACAACAATCTGACTTGTGAATTTGTGACATGCTTATAATCACAGCACTACATCCTAGCTAAATCTGCATATTTTGCAATAGTTACTTGATATTACATGGTATACTTCATCAGTATTTTATTACTGATATGTCTGTACCAATGTACTGTATTCTATACTATTTCACAAGAAGATGCTTACACTACATGTTTGTTCAAGTACACAATGATCCAAAGGTTATCATATTGTAACTGCTGGCAAACCCCATGCTTTACTGTTCAATCTTAGTAAACATAATGTTTTTTCTTTATTGTTTTCAAACAAACTTTCTTGATTATAATTACTAATATCACAAAACATACTGACTAAATTATTAGTGGAGGTAAGACTGAAGAGGCAAGTCAGGCAGAGAACAGAATTGGGAAAAACCAAAATGTGATGGGGATGTAGAGGAGATTGCTACTTAGACATTGCCTCATTAAGAGGTGCTAAATAAATTGCACTGGTAAATGTATCTCATTGCTTGACCTTGTTCCTAGATTGGCCACTGAAGAGGAAAGCACAAATGTGTGCCACAGTCCTGAAACCAACCTCAAGGAAAGGAAGCTATATAGTCAAAGAGAGACAGCTGGGGCTGCAGAGAGTACTCAGGCAGTTCAGATTTGTCAGATAATTGTAGTGGCACTAGAGTATGACAAGTGCTACAATAACTAGAGTGAACTGAAAGGCTTTTCTAGTGCTGCTTGACACTGAAGAAACCTGGACGAGTTTGTTCTTAGTGGTACTGTGCTTCTAGCCCCACAAAAATACTGAGACCATCAATTCAAGCAAGAAGTAGCATAGTTGCATGCAGACTAGGACAAACTAGCAGCAATATGTGTACTGTACCAGAGCCTACGAGACTCTGGGCAAGTGTCAAAGCCTGTGAAATGATATGCAGGTTGCTTGGTCTTCAGGGTGATTGACGTTAAGCCAATTGGGTAACAGAAAATAAATAGTTACTGATAATGATAAGGGCTGAGGTGACACCTGCACCTGTATGGCAAAAAGTAGATGAGATCAAACAGAGAATGACAAGCAATTTATTACCAGTCCAGAACAGTGAGATATGCAGCCTTAGTCAGATTTTCTCTCTGCCTCCCTATCACTCCTCTTTGGGCCTGCTGTCTCCTAATTCTGCAAAACTGATCATTTGGTCTGTTGCTACTTCTACTGAGCATGGGCTCTGCTTCCAGTTTTGCAGCCTTAGCCACCCAACAGACACTCCTTACATGGTCATCTGTCCTCTACCTTCTACAGGCCCTCTGCCTCCTGCAGGCCACATTTTATTTGCGGTTTTGAACCATAACTCCTGGACCCATTACTTTTGTTGTTGCCTTTTGGCTCTGTTTCCATGCCCATCATGTTTCCTTCATTCTTCCGGTGGCCACCAGTGATCAATACAAATTAGGGTGTTCACTCTGGATCAAAGGCACTGCAGTCCATAAACCACTGAAAATGACACCACAGAAAGTACAGATTTGCTCAGAACTGTGGTGTAGGTATTCACCTGTGTGGTTAACTCCAATCTAACAAACCAGCTGCACTTGAATGACAGCACACTAATACAGCATATTGACAAGTATTTGAAGTTTGCATGTGTTGTACCACCAACAAGTTATTAACCAAAAGCAGCCACCATAAAAATCACATGATAAATTACAACACCGGAGACAAATACGTAATAAGGACTCCCACTATTACCCAAGTGGGAGGTCTCATTGGGTGTGTAAGTCTGATTGGCATGCCCCCTGCATGGCGACACTATAATAGCAAACACGTTGATGCCGACAACATTAACATTTTCACTGTAATTGTCCACATGAGACCCCAGCAATCTGTCTCTGAGTCCAGCACCCCCTCCCCAATCCAACTCCAACTTGGAGTTAGAATCCTATAGATTGGGTGGTGTGGGGGCAGAGTACCACCACATTGGGGGTTTGGGGGGGCAAAGCCCCCCTATGAAAAAACAGCTGAGGTTTCCAGTCAGATTTGTGTTGACTGCAAGTTGCGGTTGACATAAATCTGTCACTGTGATGGTGGTTGACAACTTAGTTGTCAAACCAGCATCGCAGCGCCATCTAATTTTGTAAGTTGTCCTGTGACTTTTATGGTAGCTCCTTTGGTGTAATACATTTTTGATGATACACTACTACATGCAAGCTTCAAATAATTGTTAATATTCATTGTTAGTGTGCCTCATTCCTTTATAACTCATAAGCCACTAAATAGACCTCAAAAAGGAACAGTGCACCTACAACAACGGCTGATAGTGCCTAAAAATAATTTATGAAATAACAAAGTGCATCAGGACAGTGTAAAAAGCCCCATAAAATGAACCATCAAAAAAGACTTTCTGAACAATGCCTGAACCATTATCTCTTCTTCAGGAGGTGGTAAGTGTTCCTTATGTAGCAGCCTAATTAAGGCTATAGTGATACAATTAAAT
Organism: Neoceratodus forsteri; assembly: GCA_016271365.2. NCBI lineage: Eukaryota > Metazoa > Chordata > Ceratodontiformes > Ceratodontidae > Neoceratodus > Neoceratodus forsteri. Next base: position 780,584,508 of record CM057458.1, on the reverse strand, counting down.
TATAGAGATACATGTTTAGAAGGGAAATTGGATTTAAATAGAATTCCAGACATAATTCAGAAACTCAGTATCTCACATTATACCTTTGAGAATGCTACCATTCAAATAAAGGGCTGAACAGAGCCATGCAACAACTGTTCTATAAAATAAAAACAGTTACAGAAAACTTTTCTTAAAAGTTAGTCAGGTAGAAGGAGCACCATAATAATACTATTAAACTATCTACATAGAAAGGAAAAACATATATATATATTTCCATATCTCATTATCAATAATATTAAAAGACTTACACAATATATTTACAAAATCATCAGATCTTTATAATAAGGATTAAACAGCAGTCCATGTTATGTGATGGGGAACATTTTGATCAAAACATTTTTATTCCATTTCAGATTGCCCTTTACCTCCTAGCTTGTCTGTTACCCTTCCTGCCTAATTTGAGTCTGCTTTTTCATTTTTTTTAAACATTTGAAATAATAAAATACATTCTTTTAATAGGGTTCAGACAAGGTTTCCATCAGTATCCTCAGCTGTTTTGGTACACCTATAGTCCCATAAGGTCAGGGTGTACTGTTGCCTGCCAGTTAGTTCACTTTAGGCACAGGAAAAGTGATACTAAACAATGGAGGGCAGCATTTTCTAAGCCCTGAGTCCTGCCTGAGCTACTTTGGATTTTCAACAGTATCTACATGTGGGTGCTGTTGGTATTTGCAGCCAAACTGTGCCATCAGAACAGGCAGCACACATGTTCATAATACCCTCACACCATTGTGCATGGATATCATATAAAAGTATGCAGATGACCTGTGCCACAGAATAGTGGATCCAGGAACTCCTGACCTTCTGTGCTGGTGTTACCCTATTATGATCTCATTCCTCCACCCACATGAGGTAGCTGTCATGGCTGCCTCTATATTTTTGTAATTGGCTATGCATTACCACAACAGGTTGAAAGCTGCAACTTGGGACAGACCTCATCGGTGACCTCTGTGATGTCTTTATGTCCATCCTATATCACTGTGGCCTGGTGCACATACACTGATGGACACATATACCTGGTGCAGTTATAGTGGTGCCTTTCTGTAAGACACATAGACCTGCGGTAAGCTTCTACTGGATGAACTATGTTCTGGCACTTAGGAATATCTAATGGCATGAGCAGGAGAGAGAGTGATGTGGGGTGGGAGGAATGTGAAGGCACTGAAGCAGTGACATATACAGTAACTAGCACACACTGACAAAGTGCTGCTTAGTGTGCATGGATGCTTGCAGGTGCTGCTGGACCTACATTCATACCCTGCACAATTATGGCATACATGTAATGTACCAGATATATTGTACAGCCATAAACAACTACTGTAGAGTGCTTCAGTTGAGCAGAGCCTATATACTGACTATTGTGAAATGCAGAGTTGTCATTTGTCCTGTTTACACACTGTTTTAGTATGCTACTGATAGTTCTATACTAGGAGTAATGTGAATGCCTTGACCAGCACTCTAAGGGGTGATAGTACCAAGTAGTCTGAATGGGTCACATTTACTGTCATGTATTGGTGTAGTAGACTGCAGATGCAATACTGAATAGAACTGGGGACAGCACCATCAAGTTATGCATATTGTGTGAGGAGTGTGGCAGGACTAAGGGGTGGCAGGACTAAGTGCTTGACCCTCTATTTGGTGGTCTAGAACTTGTGTCCACAATTTTTTTGCCATGACTTTCAGTCACATGCAGAATGTGTTGTAAAGCATACTGCATGGTTATAAATAGACCATCTATATGGAAACTGAGCACAGATCTATTGGGTGTATCCAGGTTTCCACAGCTATATGCAGTACACAAATCTATGTCGGTGGCATGCCATATGAAAATCCCAGCCAGGATGTTCATAAACAGAAAATACTGATGAAAACTGGGCAAAGACATATTAAAGGGAGCATTCCTTTAATATTTCAAATGTTAAAAAACAAAACAAAACAAAAAAAAACAATGCTAAATCAGCCTCAAAACAAGCAAATAGCCCTATACAAGACAGGAGATAAGGGGCAAATCTAAAATAGAATTTAAAAAAGCATAGGTTAACACATTTACCCACAACATGTACTACTCATTTAAATGACCAGTGATGTATATGTCAACACTGTAATGTCATAGAAACGTAGAAAACAGACAGAAAAAAGATCAGAACAGTCCATAAAGTCTGTTGAAAGATCTACTTGGAGACAATCTAAACTCTTTTCTTCATGGTGGCTGTTAGTGTTCTACCTTTTCACAGCTATCCCAGGTTTTCTTTAAACATTTGCTCTGTCCATCATGGTGGTCTGTAGTATTCTTCCTGTTACCACTTTTTCCCTCTGGCAACTTTTTTGCAATGTATCCCTATGCTCCTTCCACCATATTGTTTGAGCACCACTTTCAGTGCTTTTTGGAGGGCCAAAAAAATGGGAAAAATTTGGCCAATTATTGCTGGACAAAGCATCCTCCAGCAGGCAAGTATAATTCTTGGTGGCCTGCAGGGGTCAGCAGGTGTCCTGAAGAGAGGAATGAGGGCTCTCCCAAGTGTTTGGATGGTGTTCCAGACAATTTTTGTGGCTCTTGCTCTCAGGGTGTCCAATTTGTGTTCAACATGCTGCGAGTTGGACCTAGGGTCTCTGCAGCTGTTGGTGGACTACCCTGAGGCACTGTGTTTGGCGTATATGGAAATTGTCCAGTGTTCCCTGTTAGGGAGAATGATCTATAGAAATTCTGCTCAGTTTTTCTTCAGTGTTTGACACCATAACTCATGGAATGTTGTTAAAATGCCTTGAGGAATATGGGGACTCACTGGGACAACCTTGAAGTTGTTTGAGTGTTTCCTAACTGGCAGATCATAGAAGATTATGATAAGAACTTTTTCTTTATAGCCAATGGTGGTCAGCTGTGGGGCTCCAAAAGGACCAGTCATCTCACCCATGTCAATTACAGTGTATATGCTATCATTGGACTGATCAATAGATGGTGCAGCATTAGTTTTCACTACTGTGCAGATGACACTCAGCTCTTATTTTCTTTTACACCAGAAGGATAGGCAGTGGTCTCAGTACTGAAGCAATCCCTTCAAGAGATTGTGGACAGGATAACCTCTAGCTGGATGACCTTCATCAAGAGGGAAAACAAAGGTGCTGCTAGTAGAACCTGGTCCTTGTGGGTCAGAGGCCAGATGAGTTGTCATCATATGGCCATATCTTAATAGCAGAACTCTAGCAGTCATGGATAGGGTAAATGATTCTGGAAGTCATTATGGACTCCAGCCTGACACTTGAATGTCATATGTTGGCCACAGTCCGCAGTGGAATTTTCTAACTCAGAAATATATCCCATATAAAACACTAAAGCAAGAGGACCTGGTGACCATTGTACATGCATTCATGACCTCAAGTGTAGACTATGATAATGCTCTTTACTTACAGCTAGCAGGGAGGTTGGTACAGCAGCTGATGCAGAATGCTACAGCCAGGCTGATCTACAGATCAGCGCACAGCGAATATATTATGGCTGTACTGTGGCAGCCACATTGGCTTCCAGGTAGATGGTGCACTGCCTTTAGGATTCCATTTTTAACCTAAAAATCCCTACACTGGTTTGAAGTCTGACTACCTTAAATACCTCTTAGCCTAGTATGCTCCTGAGCAACTGCTCTACTCCACTAAGGGTTTCCTTCTGGCAATCCTGAGGTGGCATCTCAATTGTTTTGTTGAAAAGGCATCCTCATCAGCATCCCCACTTTTTTGGAACTCCCTGCCTAAACATCTTAGATGTTCTTCCTTGGTAGAGGTATTTTAAAAGTGACTGAAAAGTTATTAATATATTTTAACTTATCACTTAGATATTTAACATAGGACACAGTCTCAGTGTGCTAAACATTTATTTATTGTACTTGTTATTTTATATATTCTGTTATGTGTGTATATGGGTAATTATTTTTTTAATGTTTGAATTGTAAAGGACCCTGAACCCTGTGTATTGGTCACTATATAAGAATTGCTGCCTTGCCTTGAAACTAACACTGTGAGCTAATTTTGAATATGGATTGTGGTACAGTTTGCAAAAAAAAAAAAAAAAAAAAAAAAAAAAATTGTTGGATGTCTAGTGTGCTACCAAATACCCCCAAAACAGCCATTCAAAGCATTTGAAACTGTCACTTCTGTCATGCATATATTCAGGATGCAATAAGAAATTCCATACAAATAATCCTTAATGTAATGTCTACACATTTACTGTATATTAATTTTATGTTCTGGCATTGCTGTCTAATCTTCTAACAAGTAAGATTTTACCCTAAAAATGTTGTAAGAGGTATATTATGGCTCTTGCTGAATCTTGTACTTATTTATTTATAGCACTTAAGAATCAATACTTATTTCCACTAAAACCAATCATCTTAGATGTCTCATTATTGACTAACTAAACCCATAATCTTCCTAATCAATACTCCATTTGTTATGATAATGACTTAATTGGCTATTAGTTTAGTTTCCAGATGTACATTGCAATGCTGTATGTGGGAGCTGTTTAGCAAATTAAATGTTACCGTTGTATTTTGACATGGGTTAAGAATCATCTTCATGAAATCTATGCAGAAGTGAATCTTATAAAACAGAGTATTCATATTACATCATATGACTCTACTGCAAACAGTAACATTAAATCACTTCCTATCAAATATGTGACTATTATACTATTAATTTGAGGTGACATACTTTGTTAAGATATATTCCAAAATATAAAAAAAAATGTGAAAATGAAATGTATGACTATCTAGGTATCCTATTGAATAATGACATGAAACATATCAGGATAAAGAAATTGAAACAATCCATTTAAAAACTGAAGGTCAATCCGAGAGGACCCAATCATACTTGGATTGTGTTGCAGATTGCCAGACTGCCCAGACCAGCCGCACATGAAATTATATAGGGAATTTACTAGGTCACAGATAAATAAAAAGTCTTAATCATGGATGACCCTCATCTAAACATACATTTGAAGAGTTGGATAGATAAATCAGGAACTGCAAATCGAATGCAAGACATCATAAAACAAGGGAGCGTAATCCAAATTGTTAAGACCTCAGCTAGAGGACAGAATACACCGACTATTGTACTAGGGCCTTCTGAATTTAACATTACTGACAGCAGAGTTAAAGAACCGTTAATAAAAAGTGATTGTTGCATATTTAAACTTACACTATAGAGAGGTAAAACAACAAAGAATGGATATATGTGAATATTCATGTATAAAAAGCCAGATCTTAAAAGTTCAAATTGGAATTAAACAGTGGGGATTGAGTAAAGTACCTACAGGCAGTGTTCGAATTACAAGGGGGCTTGCCATGGCTCTGCACCCAGCTCTAAAATGAGCCCCGGTGGCTCATGCATCACTGACATTGACTTATAATAGGAAAGGGAGCTTAATTTAATGATTAGGACCCTCACAGGCTCCACTTGCTCTCAAAGCTCATAATAGGCTCTGCTAGCTCCCAAAGTTCATAAAGTATCACTCCAACACTACATACAGAAAGAGTCAGCTGAAGCCGCATAGTTGTTATTTAAAAAAATAATATGAACGTGTCAGCAGATAAAGGCCTATCTACTCTGCTAAATTGTGCAGTTTCCATTGCTTTTAAAAAGGAAACCATCTCCTCCGTTTCTTCCATGATCCTTTTTGAATACCCACTCCTCTAACTGCAATCATCCTATTAAATCTGTCCTATCCCCTCTTGAAGACCACCATTTTCAAGGAGATCACCTCCTCAAGCAACTCATTCCACTTAGTCGCCATCCTTTCTGTCAAAAAGTGCATCCTTATCTTTTTCCTAAACCTTCCTCCACCAGCTTTAGGCTGTGCCCCTGAGTGAACTTGGTCTTACTAAGGCTGAATAGGCCCTCAGTGCTCACCCTGCTTGTATCTTTAAAGTACTTGAAGGTCTCAGCCAGGTCCCCCCTTCCTTCTGTTCTCAAAAGACTACATGTTGTGGTTCCTGATCCTCTCCTCAGAGGTATTGCCTTGATGGCCCTGGATCATCTTGGTTGCCCTTTTCTGGGCTGTTTCCTGCATGTTGATATCCTTCTTAAGATAAGGCAGTGCTGGAATTGCACTTTATGAGCTTTGGGAGATGGGGGGGCTCATAAGGACCATATTTTTAAATTGAGCCTCTCCTCCCATTATAAGTCAAAGACAGTAACGTGTGAGCTTCTGGGGCTCACATCAGAGCTGGAGAGCTGAGCCCTGGCAAGCCCCCCTCTAATTTCAGCACTGGATAAGGGCATCAATACTGCACACTGCAATCTAGGTGTGGTTTCATTGGTGATCGGTAAAGCAGCAGTATGACATCTACCTTTCCACTGGAAATTTCCCTGGCTATGTAGTCCAGCACCCTATTAGCTTTTGCTGCTGCTTTCCTGCAGTATGCCACGTGCTGCAGGTTACTCATGATGATTACTCCTAGGTCCTTTTCTTCCTCTGATCTGCTTACCTGCAAACAACCCAAACAGTATTTGGTCCCTGGGTTGTTCATCCCTAAGTGCACAACCTTACACTTCTTAGCATTGCCAAATGCCAGACCACTTCTAAAATCTATCCAGGTTTTCTTTAGGTTCCTGCCTCTCTTCCTCCATGTCCACCTTCCAACAGAGCTTGGTGTGGTCCATGAACAGGCAGATGTTACCTTTGATCCCATATACTATGTCACTAATAAAGATGGATTTAGGGAGGCAGTATAGTGCAGTGGTTTAAGGATTTGAGCTGCAAATCTGGAGACATGGGTTTGAATCTCACAGCCCCCACTTGCATACTGTGTGACCCTGAGCAAGTCACTTAACTTCCCTGTGCTCCCAGGTTGCACCTGTAAACAAGCTTTCATCTTAGTGTGCCACTCCTGGTTAAACAATTGGAGATGTTAAACAACACCAGATCAAGCACCAAGCCCTGTGGGACCCCTACCGGTCACAGGCCTAGCTGCTAAGAATCCACCCCTGATTACCACATTTTGACTTCTGTCCTGCAGACAGCTTTTGACCAATCCAGCAAGATTAACTCCCACCCACAGGTCTTCCTGCTATCTGATCAGTCTCCCATGAGGCACAGAGTTGAAGACATTGCTGATGTCCAGAAACTTAAGTTTCAAGTTGAACATGCACCAAAAAGATATATATAATAGGAGGGTAAGAAAGCCTTTGTTGGTGATAAACAAACTATGCAAACTAATCACAACAAAAAGAAAAGCACAAGACATAAGCTTCTGTGCACCCATAAATGCCCACCATATAGAACTAAATTAAGAAGTTGTCAAAAAGCAATTAAACAAGAAAAATAAATCATATAACTAGAATTATCAAACAAGGAAAATAATGGTGGGGTGTAGGAATTTTACAGGTACAGTACATAAATAACCTTGATTAAGTAAATTAACAGCCAGGTGGGTCCACTGCAGATGGGAGGCATTATGTTCAACAAGAAAATGTGTAAAAACAGAAATGTAATAATGATGGCTGCTCAGTAGGTAGTAGAGTGAATGTAAACTAATGGTAGACTGTCTAACAAGTCATGATGCAATAAGCAAGAATGATACAGTACAACACATGTGCTCATTATAAAAGAACAAACACTGGATACAATTAAAACTTGTATTAGCCATAAATCCCCAGATGACTTAAATCTGGAATGAATGGAAAGCATTAGCATGGAAATTACAGACACTCTACTCATTATTTACCAAATCAATCAATGGACAAACAGTAGCAAGTGATAGCAAGTAAAGTAAATGTCACAGCAATTTTGATACCAAAGATGGAATTATCTAACTATTGGTAAATTACTGTAGCTTTTACAGTAACATCAGAAATAGGAAAAATCCTGGAAGACTCCTCATAAATCAATTAGTGGTTCAATGGCTGATGACATTTACCAATACAGGTTCACAAAAGACAGATACTATGTTATCAAACTCTAGTGTTTTGTGAGAAAGAAGAGAACTGGATGGCATTGCCCCAGTGGATGGGATCTTTCTTGACTTTAGTAAAGTCTTTGATCTAGTGTCATATATGGTAATTATCACTAAACTAAAAAAAATCTGTGGATTAGTGAAAAAACTATCATTTGAATTAAGTATTGGTTGGCCAGTAGGACTCAGATGATATCAATTAATGGTGTGCTGTCACATGGAGATAGGGTGGCTAATGGAGCCCTGCTGAGCTTGGTACTGAGCCCCATACTCTTTCAGATATACATCAGTGACATAAATAATGATAAATAAAACAGGACAGAGAAATTTGCTGATGATTCCAAACAAAGGGTTTAAGTAAACATAATTCCAAACAAAGGGATTATGTAAAATCACAAATGAACAGGTAGCAGCAATACAAAGAGGTCTAAACATAAGTGGACTATGCGCTAATACTTGGGGCACATTTAATATTAACAAATGTTTTGTCATGTACATGGAAGACAGGAGTACAAAGGACGATTATTATCTGCGGGGGAAGAAACTTAAAGAAACTGAAACTGGAAAAGATCTATGTATCATGGTGAGTAAAAACATGAAATATACCATTATGTATCAAAAGTAAACAGACCTCTGGCACATATCAGGAGGTGAATTAATAGCTGAAGTTAAAAAAATATTGCCTCACTATATAGACTGTATGTTAGATCTAATTTGAATTATGGGTTACAATTGTGCGCTAAACACATCGGAAAGAATGCTGCTGATCTGGAAAGAGTGCAAAGTAAAGCTAAAAAAAATTATATGGGAAATGAGAGTTATAACATACAATGAATGATTAATTAGACTAGATCGTATGACCCTGGAAAAAAGAAGAATGGGGGGGTCTATTACTCATGTTTGATGTTATAAATGACAGGAAGTTGATGGACAACCTGAATTTGGAATTTACACAAGCCAACACAGGTGTAAAAGGTCATAACAAACAAATAGAAAGGAATAATTGAAGAATGGTGAAAAAATATTTTTTATGCAGATAGTGGGTCTTTAAAACAAGGTACCTGCTTTTGTTGTTAACAATGACAGAAAATAAAAGTTTCAAAAACTACATAAATAATGTACTTTTAACCCTCAGAGTCATGTCACATCATTACTGAACAGTGGGGAAGCAGTTCAAGTAGAAAAAAAGTGCCTGTTTCTGCTCTTAGATGTCTTAATATTAACCATAGCATTACTAAGTATAGGACAATATTTGGTGTCACCTTTGTTAAAATATGAGGGATGCAATATCCAGGGCAAGCACTGGTTGTTTCTTTCAGAGTGATGCTCACTTAAAAAGTTAAGAGCCCAGTGAAGTGAAGAATTTTGGTACTCTCTTCCACACAAAACCTTCGCTTATGTTTATTGTTGTCTGAAGACATCTTTGAAGGCACTGATTTCTGATTCAGTGGCACTGTTCTGAAACGTCAATGTATTTACCTTTCATACTAGTTACTTACAATCTGAGCTATTTCCCAAGCTGTGTCTGATGGCTATTCATGGTTGGCATCAGTTTATCTAGGGAGGAATAACTGTCTGATAAGTAATTGTATTTTAATTGTACTATTAGTTCTGCCCAGCCTGCTTCTGGATGTAGGAGGAGATTTATTTCTCCTCATTTTGTTGCTTTGCAGAATATAATCGTCTTTACCCAGATGTTCTCCCTCCCACCCAATTGATCCATTTAATAAGTTTAAAGCTATCGTTTATTATTCCCAGTTGGTTGCTCATTGTTAGAGAATCTTTTTTTTTTATTTTCCCCTAGGATTTCTCTTGATAAGAAAGCTTTGAGTCATGGTGCCCTTGTTGTAAATGCTTTTGAGGTTAATGTAGTATGCTGTTACACTAGGATGCAATACTTTTAAATACAAATCCTTAATGCTCCTATGATCTCAGTGAAAGCAATAAAGAATTAAAAAAAATGCTGCCAGTTAAAGCAGCAGTGCACGATAGCAGTGAAAATTTCGATCTGCCGAATACTTTTTATGTTATTTTAGATTGCCTCTTGTCTCCTGACTAGTATGGTACCCTTCCTCCCCCATTCTGAGTCTGCTTTAGTACTTTTTCAAATTTGAAATAATAAAAGGAGCACTCCTTTTACTATGACTCAGACTTGGTTTTCATCAGTATTCTCAGTGTTTTTGTACACCTGCTGTCTTAGAAGGGCAGGGTTGCATGCTAGTTCATTATAGTCACAAAAAGATATCTTAGGCTATGCATTGGCAAAAACAACAGAGCATAGTGATGAAAACTTTGCACAAGCAATATTAAAAGGAACACTCCTTGTGCTATTTCAACTGTAAAAAAACAATAAAACAGACTTCAAACAGGGTCAAACAAGTTTTTATAGAAGTAAGTAGAAAGTGACAATCTAAAATAGAAAAACAGTATAGGTCAAAAGTATTACATGCATTGCTACTTTAAGATAACTATTAACATACTGCATGACACCCAGAAGAATATTACACATAGACCCTAGAAACAAACTGTGTAGAATATATATGTGCAAGCTTGTTCAGTACCCTAGCATTTAGAGTAAAATCAAGTACTGTCGTTTGCTATAAATCATCATTGCACATTATATTTTAAACAACATGCTGCAATAACTTTAAATGGCATGTTGTTATTGTTTTCAGTGCAAATTATATTTTCTTCTTCATAACCTACAGTAAACAGTATACACTGTACAAATTCAAGGCTACATAGTAATAACAACACAACAACCAGGCTTAAAAGTAAGATATTTTCACCCACAAAGTGCAGTGTGAATATTTATGGAACATATACAAACAGAGGACAGCAAGAAGTAAGATAATCAACACACATTTAAACTACTTTAGGTTTGAAATTACAGCAGATGAATTTGGGGTCAAAATCATACATTGTTAAACAAATATAGCATCAGATAAAAATATTCTCTTCTGATATCTTCCTCTGAGCTACATTGCAGAAGGACAAACAAAATGGACCTAGTACACCTTCCAATCTGAAATCATAACAAGAATGAACATTTATTAGCACAATAAATGTTCCTCTTTTATAACATGCAGATCTGTGGAAGAGGTCATCAAAAGGTCATCAGAATGTCATAGATACATAGATACATAGACAGTGTCGGCAGATAAGGGCCTATGGCCCACCTAGTCTGCCCATTTGAGTTTATAACTTCAGTTTATGTTTTCCTAGAACTCTGTTGCCCCTTATCCCTGACCTTCAGAATTCCTTTATGTCTATTCCATGCATTCTTAAATCCCGTGATTGTTTCAGCCCCCACCACTTCCTCAGGCAGGGTGTTCCACTTGTCCACCACCCATTCTGTGAAGAAATTCTTCCTCACATTTCCTCTGAATCGTCCTCCCTCCAACTTCATCCCATGCCCTCTAGTCCTGGAACATCTTTTTCACTTAAAAATAGTGTATTCTTGCACCCTGTTCCTCCCTGTAAGATACTGGTATGTCTCTATCATATCCCCTTTCTCCCTCCTCTCCTCCAGGGAGTACATATTCAGTTCCTTCAACCTGTCCTCATAGGACTTGTGATGCAATCCATGTACCATCTTTCTTGCCCTCCTCTGAACCTTCTCTACCCTATGTCCTTACATAGGTAAGGTCTCCAGAACTGTACATTATCTTGCATGTCTTTGCATTGAATTTCAACTGTCAAATCCCTGACCATTCTTCAAGTTTCTGCAGGTCCCTTCTCATTCTGTCTACACCCTCTGGTGTGTCTACTCTGCTACAGAGCTTTGTGTCATCAGTGAACAGTGACATTCTGCCTTCTAGGTCCTGCGCAATGTCACTGATGAAGATGTTGAATAGGACCGGTCCCAGCACTGATCCCTGTGGTACCCCACTGGTCACTCTTCCCTCTGTGGAGTGACAGCCATTTACCACCACCCTCTGTGTCCTGCCGCCCAGCCAGTTACCTACCCACCACACTACTGTTCTGCCCACACCCATATTCCCTAGTTTGTGTAATAGTCTTCTATGTGGCACAGTGTCACAGGCGTTGCTGAAGTCCAGATAGGCCATGCCCACTGCCCTCCCCTGATCCACCTCCCTAGTCACCCAGTCAAAAAATTCAACGAGGTTGGTCTGACATGACCTCCCCCTGGTATAACCATGCTGCCTTGGATCCTGCAGTCCATTGACAACCAGATGTTCCACCAATCTCTCCTTCAGTAGTGCTTCCATGATCTTCCCCACTACCGAGGTGAGGCTGACTGGTCTGTAGTTCCCCACTTCCTCTTTGTTTCCACTTTGGTATAAGGGGACTACATCTGCTGTCCTCCAGTCTTTGGGTACCTCCACTGTTTCCAGTGATCGGCTAAACAGGATAGCCAGAGGTTCAGCCACCATCTCTCTGAGTTCTTCAAGGACCCTGGGGTACACCCCCATCTGGCCCCATTGCTTTATCAACTTTTATTACTTCCAGTTCCTTCAGGACCCTTTCTCATGTAAAGAGACTTGTGTCCATTTCTGCACCATTCTCACCCCTTGTCCTCTCGTCAGACCCATTAACCTCCTCTTCCTCAGTAAAGACTGAGCAGAAATACCTGTTCAGTATGTCAGCTTTACTGTTGTGATCCTCCGTGCAACCCCCATCCTCCCCCTTCAGTCTCACAATCCCTCCCTTTGCCTTTCTTCTTTCACTTACGTACCTGTAAAAGGTTTTGTCCCCTCTACCCACTGAATTTGCAATGTGCTGTTCTGTTTGAGCTTTGGCTTCCCTTACTGACCTCCCTGCCTCCCTTTGCTTCTCCTGGTACTTCTCCCTATCCCCTTCTACCTGTGTCTTTTTGTATTGCCTGAATGCAATCTTTTGGCTTTCACTGTCTTTGCTACCTCTTTGGAAAACCATAATGGCCTCTTCTTCCTTTTCCTCTTGTTAACCTGCTTAATGTATAATTATGTTGCTCTTGTAATCCCCATTTTAAATACTGCCCACTGTTCCTCAACCCCTGATTCCTGCCCCATTCCTCTTAATGCCTCTTTCAAGTATCTCCCCATTTTCCCAAAGTCTGCCCCCCTAAAATCCAGGATATGTTTTTTTGTGTGGTTTGTTTCTGCTCCTTCTGTGATTTCAAACCACAATGACTGGTGGTCACTGTTCCCCAGGTGCTCCCCCACTGTTACCCCCATCACACTGTCCCTGTTTGTGAGCACAAGGTCCAGTATTGCCTTCTGCCGAGTTGGTTCCATGACCAGTTGCTTGAGGAAGGAACCCTGAAGGAGTCCAGGATAAATCTGCTCCTAGTTGATTCTGCTGCTGGGATGCTCCAGTCCACGTCTGGAATATTGAAGTATCAACCAGTACTACCTCACCTTGTCTGCCATCCTTGATGGCTAGCATCAGCTCCCTATCTGTTTCTTCCTCCTGGGCTGGTGGTCTATAGGCCACACCTGTGCGGATGGCTGGCCACATTTTCCTTTCCAGCTTAACCCACAGTATCTCTCCCCCATTTTGTTCCTCCTGGATCTCTGTGGCCCTTATGTCATTTTTCACATACAGTGCCACTCCTTCTACCTTCCTACCTGCCCGGTCTCTTCTGAATATGTTGTAGCCAGGAATGGCCATCTCCCAGTCATGGTTATCATTACACCAGGTTTCTGTGATGGCCACAATGTCCAGGTTTGACTGCACCATGACAGCCTCCAGGTCTTCCATCTTGTTGCTAAGGCTCCTGGCATTGGCACACATGGCTTTCCATGATTTGACCTCCCTAGACTGTTTAACTGTTCTACTCCAGCCCCTTCCCTGGTTGTTCTTTATCCCTGGTTCTCCTTGCTGTCTGCCCTTCTGCTAATTTTTGGCCCTTTTCTGCCTATCCACCTCTTGGAAACTAATCTCCATCTTTTGCACACTGCTTTGTTGAGATATCCACTCCTCCAGTTCACTGGTTCCACTGCTAGCTGTGGGGGGTGAGCAAGTAGGTACCCTCTTTGCTGGCCTGCCACCCCTTCCCTTGGCTGGTTTAAATGCTTTTCAATGTAGCATTTAAACTTATCATTGAGTGCTTGGATTCCCATCCAGGATGGATGCACGTCATCAGGCTTGAACAAACCTCCATCCCTCCAGGTGGGTCCCCAGTCACCAATGAATCCAAACTCTTCCTCACAGCACCAGTTCTTAAACCATGAGTTAAAGTTTCTGGTGCATGCACCCCTATGCTCTCCCATACCTCTTGCAGGTAGTACTTCTGAGAAGGTAACAGAAGTAGCTACTTGCTTGAGACCCCTCCCCAATTTCCTAAACTCTTCCTGGACTTCCTTTGGCTCCCTATTTGCCAGGTCATTAGTACCTAGGTGGATAATGACATCCAGTTCACCCTCCCATCTTGCCTTCCCAGCAATCCCCAGGATCTTCCTTCCATCCCTCCATGCTGTGGCACCTGGTAGGCACCTCACCTCCCTGTCCTCCCCTCCCTTCCTGTGTTCCTAGCTGGATCCCTCTTATGATGGAGTCCCCCACGAGGATTCGCTTTCTCCTCCTCTGAGGTCCACTGCTCTCACCGCTGAGGTCTCCTCCTTGACTAACTTCCACATCCTTTTCTTCCACTTCTCTGGGTACCTCTATTTGGTTGCCCCTCTTTGCCAGTGTGGCATCTGAGTTCTTGAGCGGAATAGGATCTGGGATGTGCCTCTGCCTGACTGTCTTAACCCACCCTGAGCCCACTGTCATCCAAGTGGTCCTCATTCTCTGCATCCTTTGAGGCAGCAGCATTGGACTGGGTGGTCTTTGGATAGGGTGATGGTACTCCTGACCTAGTTTACTTCTGCTCTGAGTCTGGCTACCTCATCCCGCAGCCCAGAAAGATGCATGCAGATAGGGCAGCACCTCAGTGTCCAGAAGGTCTGCCTGAATATGGCTGCCCCGCAGCTACTGCATTGCACCACCCCCTACATTATACTGCAATTATACTGCTATTCCACTACTTGTCTGTTACTGAAGCTCTCCTAGATCCGTTGTTATTAATTTTCTGTCCTAAAAATCCTGCCACTGATCCTCAGATACTTTTCTTTAAAATAAATAAATGAATGAGTCAAAACACTTGTCATGCTGAGGGTGGGCTTCTTCCCCTTATGCCCCTCCTACTCCACACACCCTACTATCCCTTATGTTTAGCTCCTATCAATCAGATTTAACAGGGCATATAATTAAGAGTTGGGGGAAGGGGGGGTGAAAAATTTTCAGCAATTAAAAACAGCAAGGAAATACACCACCACTACATTTTAAATTTTCAACAGCCCAAAAACAATTCTAAGTAAAGACAGCAAAGAAATTACATTGTCACTAAAAGCCCACAATCTAAGTTTAATAACAACAATAGCAATTACCAGTTACTGTAAAACAGTGAAATGAATATGTTTCCTTCCCCTTCTGGCTTCTTCTGAGAAAACAAAAATCACTTGCTACCTCAACTCTGACTAAGCCCCACCTCCAGTTATCACGTAGCTGAGGTCAGAGGCCAGACAATTAGTACCCCTCACCCAGACTACAGGGCAAGTCAGACAAGCCAAGACTAAATTTGCAGCAATTAAAAACAGCAAAAAAATACACCACCACTAAGTTTTAAATTTTCAACAGCTCAAAAACAATTCTAAGTAAAGACTGCAAAGAAATTACAGTGTCACTAAAAGCCCACAATCTAAGTTTAATAACAAAAATAGCAATTACCAGTTACTGAAAAGCACTGAAATGAATATGTTTCCTTCCCCTTCTGGCTTCTTCTATGTGGACTCCCGGGAGAGGGCAAGGGTGCAACTTATTGGGCATGGGGAGGGAGTAACAGGATAACAAATTCTGTTTGAAATTACCTCCAGAATTTGCCAGAATGCACCAAATTATAAAACCTTTCTGAGGACCTAGGCAGCCACCAGACCCCCAGTCATCTGTGTACAATGTGTGGCATGCTCTGTGTATTTGTGATACTTGGCTGTTTTCTAGGAACTGGTAACTTGTTAAAGGTTTACATTAATTAAATATTGCAAGGGCGGACTGAGACCCATTTGGGCCCAGGCAACAATGCTGTTTTGGGCCCATCATGAAATAGATGGGGGTGCTGATGCTAGTGTAAATATTGTAAACTATAGGCTGGGGGTCTGGTGGCTGCCTAGGTCCTCAGAAAGGTTTTATAATTTGGTGCATTCTGGCAAATTCTGGAGGTAATTTCAAACATAATTTGCTATCCTGTTACTCCCTCCACATGCCCAATAAGTTGCACCCTGCCCCCTCCCCAGAGTCCACACAGTCTAGTATGTTGCCCAAACCACCCTTCGCCATCGTTGTTTATGATTATAACAAATTGTTTTGTTTCTTTTATCTAACAAACACAAACACCTTTCCTTCCTAGCTGTGGAGCACAATAGATCCAAGGGTATGTAACAGTTGAGGAGGGTTTGATTAATAGCTTAGACCTAACTACCTGGGGGGTTTGATGGGCAGAAATCTTCTTGCAGAGTGCAACTTCCTGTTCTCTGATGGGGAGGGGGGAGTCCTAGGCTGTGTAAGAGGGTGTTATTGTTAACCCTGGCTTCTCTTTACCATACTGTACATTAAGTTGCTGCAAACCACAACGTTTTTTGTAATATGAAATTGCATTGGATCAGAAGCTTTAACAAACGTTGGCACAATCCATAGTAATTAGAATGGCCTTTATTTTAATCAAAATAACAGTAGCAAGTAAACAAATAATGTTTTACCCAGCAGCTGAGTTTTAAAATGCAAGTCACTAAAGGATCCAAGATGGAGATCGTTAAAAATATTCTTAATGTCAGCAAAAGTGCAAATGTGAAACCAACATACTAAGATGCCAGCAGAGTATGCCCAAAGGTCTATCCTGAAAAAAACATCTTTGGACCCTGATGTCATGGTAAATTACCATCCCATCTCCAATCTTCCATTGTTGAGTAAAACTGTGGAAAAAGTGATGGAGCTTCAGCTTGAGGAGCACCACATGGTCCATGATCTATATGAGCATCTCCAATCTGGGTTTCATGTGAGGCATATCATAGAAACTGTGTTAGTTCAGGTGCACAATGACCTCCTTAGGGTGAGAGATTGAGAGGAGGGGGCAATTCTTGTTCTCCTTGATCTATCATCAGCATTTAACATGGTGGAACATTATGTTAATTGACCACCTGAGGGAATTCTCTGAACTTGCCAGCACTGCCATGTGTTGGTTCAAGTCTTTTCTCACCAACAGGATGCAAAGGATAGTGATGTGGGATTTCTCCTCCTCCCTAGCCTCCTGTCATGTGGAGTACCTTAGGGTTTCGTCTTGTCACAGAGGTTGTTTGCCATGTGCATGCTGCCCCTGGGAGGGCTCATTAGGAAATACGGCTGGGTTTTCATTGCTATGCGGATGATATCCAGCTGTATCTTTCCTTTGCCCTGAAACATCCAACACAGTGGATGTGCTAAATACCTGCCTTGCCAAGATCAATGACTGGACGGCTTCTAGCTGGTTGTGACTGAATCCCAATCAGACAGATGTACTGATGGTGGAGTCAAATAGAGGGTGTGATAGGCTGGCCTCTGGTGCAGAAACAGGGCTTTTTCTTAGGTTTGTATCATTGAAGACCTCCTCCAGGGTGTGTGATCTTGGCGTTATTCTCGACCGTGGACTGACGCTTAAGTCCCAGGTGTCATCTGTTGTACATAACAGTTTTTACCATCTGAGGAATATCACCAGGATAAAGCCCCTAGTTCTGCCCCTAGACCTTCCCACCTTGGGGCACTCCTTCATAATGCCTAGACTTGACTACTGCAATGCACTCTGTCTTGGGGTCTCCGGAGGTACCCTCCGCTGGCTGCAGCTGGTGCAGAATGCAGCTGCTTGGTTGCTGACGGGGCAGTCAAAATATTGTCACATCAACCCGGTACTGAGTGATGTGCACTGGCTGTCAGTTAGGTGGAGGGTCCTCTTTAAGGTGGGCTTGCTCACCTTTAAGGCCCTACACAGTCTGGGCCCTGTTTTCCTGAAGGACCTTCTTATGCCTGCTGTCTGGGCCCGCTCCTTCCGTTCCTCCTCCAGAAGCCTCCTTGTGATTCCTAGGAAGCGGTTAAAAAGTGCAGGTGACTGAGAGTTTAGTGTCATCGGCCCCGTCGTCTGTAATTTGCCACCTTCAGTGGTAAGAGAGGCCCCTTCAGTTGAGGTTTTTAAAGCCCGCCTCAAGGTCTTCCTGTATAATTAGGCCTTCCTGGACTTTGTTTTATAATTCTAGCCTGTTTCTGAACTCTGTGTTTGAATTCTGTCCCTGGTTATATAATTAGCTTCAGTATTTATTTTTGAGTCTAATTATTTATAAAATATGTTATAGTTTAGTATATTTATTATTAGGTATTTATAGTATTGCTTTTATTTTGTATGTGATTTCAATTTGTTCAACGCCCAAAGCCTCTGGGATGGGCATCTTTTTTAAATGTAATTTGCCTTGCCTTGCCTATCAAGTCTGCCCGAGAATCAGCACCCGTTCAGGACACCATTGCTGCCCCCCTCCATAAATCCCCCCAATCCCGTCCCCCGTCAGAGGTTCACATACAGTTCTGACATTCCTCACCTTCCCCATATACCTGTACCAGCACTTCTTGAATCTCCCCACGGTACCAACAGCCACCAGTTCCACAGGCAGTGCATTCCATGGATCCACCACCCTTTTGGTAATGTAGAATCTCCTAGTCTCCCCCTGAGCCTCCCACCAACCAGATTCATGGAATGCTCCCTGGTGGCCCCTTCCTCCCTCATCTAGAATCCCCTATTTAGGCTGACCCTGTTTACTCCCTTCAGATATTTAAAGACCTCAGTCATGTTCCCCCATTCCCCCCCTCTCCACCAGGGAGTACATGTTCAGCCTATCGAGTTTCTCCTCATAGGATCTTTCCCACAGCCCCATATCATCCTGGTCACCCTCCTCTGGACCCTTTCCAGAAGCATAATGTCCTTCTTCAAGTACGGGCCCCAAAACTGCATGCAGTACTCGAGGTGTGGTCTAACCAGGACCAGGTGGGTTTATGTGATAACGGTGAATGCCTAAAGGCGATTACAGTTATCACTCAATCAGAGTGCCGAAAACATTTTTCTTCAGAACAATGGCGCAGGACAGTATTTTACTGCTTTCTGTGGGTGGGGGCTGTGCCACCCACAACCTCCCCTTGCAGGGCGCTTCACTCCCCCAACCCCCTACTTAAGGATTCTCAACTCCAGCGGGGTGCATGTCGGGGTTGGGGTGAAAGCAGGAAAAAAAAAAAGGTTTGGGCTGGGTGCAATAAAATCACACCAGCGCCTGGACCCGAACCTGGTACCTCTCCCACCGCATCCACTTGCCAACCCCTGACACCATGACGCAGCTCAGCCAGCCACTGCAGCGCCACCCCCTACAGCCTCTCTACCCCCTCCCAGCCCACGCTTGCCATGCTCACTCCCACCCCCCCACATGCATAGGCATAGCGACATCCTGTCGCCCAGTTCACTCACAGCCTCATCCAGTCACCCTACCCTTCCCATCGCCATGAGGGATTATGCCGGGAAGGAGTCACCATTATGGAAGGCGTCCTTCCTCATGCACCCACCTCGAGGGTTACTGGACCAGGTTGTACAGAGGGAAAAGTACTTCACATCTCCTCAAGGTTAACCCCCTGACAGTGCACCCAAGTATTCTATTTGCTTTATCTGCAGCCCTCCTACACTGCTCAGAGTTATTCATTTTGGCATCCATGACCACCTCAAGATCCTCCCCCCCAAAACCAGCAGTTTCTCAACACCCAAAAAGTACTCCTGATCAGGGTACCTGAGTTCCAAATGAGGAACACTGTAGTTCATGGCATTAAACCTCAGTTTCCAAGGTTGTGACCACCTCTCCCGAGTTTCTAGGTCCCCTGTAGGACTCTTCTGCCCTCCTCCCTATCCACCACTGCCCCCAGCTTCAAGTCATCAGTAACAAGGCTCATCTCAGTCCTGATACTATCCCTGATGTCCAAGATGTAAGCATTAAACAGGAGTGGGCCCAACAACAACCCCTGTGGGACCCCGCTAATGACCCTCCTAGGAGATGATACCTCCCTCCTGACCACCACTCTCTGAAACCACCCAGCTAGTCAACTCCCTATCCACCTCTCCATCCTTTCCCCCCCATTCCCCCCAACTTGTCCAACAACTCTGAGTGTGGCACTGAGTCAAGCGCCTTGCTGAAGTCCAGGAAGAGGACATCCACTGACTTACCCTGGTCCAGTGCCTTTGTCACCCAATCATAGAACTCCACAAGGTTTATCTGACATGATCTGCCCTGAATGAAACTATGTTGGCGATCATCCAGATGGCCCTGTGATCCCAGAAATTCCTCCAGTATCTCCTTCAAGATGGCCTCCATCATCTTGCCCACCACCGACGTCAGGCTGACAGGTCTGTAGTTCCCCAGCTCATTCTGTGAGCCACCTTTATGGATAGGCATGACATGAGCCATCCTCCAATCCTGAGGCACCCAGCCCATCTGGAGGGAGGCATTAAAAAGGTCCACCAAAGGTGCAGCAATGATATCTGCCATCTCCTTTAGCTCCCTGGGATGAATGCCATCCAGACCCTGCACCTTTTCTGTTCTCAGGGATTTAAGAGCTTCCCTCACTCTACCAACTGGGATTTCAATGTCAGAGAGCTCTCCCCATAACTCATTCCCAGTCTGCTCCCCCCATGTAGTGTTGACCCTCCATCATTCCTCATGAAGACTGAGGCAAAGTATTCATTAAGTACCTCCACCTGCTCTCTGGCCTCCTCAGTCCATCCACTCCCTATCCTCCGTCTGCTAATCTTCCCCTTAACTTTCTTTCTTTCTTTTCCTGATACACCTAAAGAAGCCTTTTTCTCCATTTCTGATCCCCTGTGCCAACCTCTGCTCTGTCATCACCTTGGCTGATCTCACCACCCTGGTCACCTTTTTGTATATCATATCGTATTCTCCCCTGTCCACACCCCATCGTGAGTGCTTATATTTCTCTCTCACCATGTTCTGAACCTTCCTAGTCCACTAGCTTGGCTTCCTGGCCCTACCAAACATATGCCTGACCTTCATGTAGGCCTTGGTGGCTTCCAGGAGTCCTCTTTTAATAATTTCCCACCTTGTCTCTGTGTTCATGTCCTGTCTGTTCTCCTCCAAGTGCATCTTTAAAATCCTCATCATACCTTTAAAGTCCGCTCCCCTGAAGTCACCCACTACTGTTTTTGTGCAATTTTCCCCTTCCTGAGGTCTAAGGAAAACCAAACCATGGTGTGATCACTCCCCGCCATTGGGTCCCCTACAACTAGATTCCTAACCTGATCGCAATCAGCCAGGAACACATCCAGGATGCGACCATCGCTTATTGGATCAGCCACCAGCTGAGAGAGGAATGCATCCTGGAAGATATCCAGGAAGCACTGCTCCCTAGATGATGTGGATGCCATAGTGCCCTAATCAACCCCTGACATATTTAGGTCACCCAAGACCAGAGTTTTTGCCCCATCCTGACCATAGTGCTCCCTTAGATTAGCCACCAGGCCTTCCTCGAGTTCCTAAGCCTGGGTGAACGGCCTATAAACTACTCACAGGTTGACCCTCTTCCCCCCAGAAGCCTGCAAGGTAACCTATAGCACCTCTACACGTCCCTCTGCACCCTCCACCCTGCATATATCAATGCTGTTTTTAATGATGAGTGCCACCCCACCTCCCTTACCCACAGCCCTGTCCTTCCTGAACACAATGTAGCCAATCAGGTTCCGGTCCCAATCATGACAATGAGTGGCCCAGGTTTCAATGACTGCCACCACATCCACATCCCCTTTGGTTAGCATCGCATGAAGCACAGGCATCTTATTTCCCATGCTCCTGGCATTAATCAGGACCACCCTCCACCCCTGTCCCTTACCCATCCCCCAACCCAAAATCCACCAGTTAAGAGCAAACTTCAGCTCCCTCTCACACAACCATGTGCCCCTGTGGGCACCTAATTAGATGGAATCGATAAATCCCAGGGCATTTTTGTTCTTCATAATGTAAGCCCTGTAAAGAAACACCTTTTACCTTCAAAGCAGTTACTGCATTCTATTCCTTTTCCCACAATCAACTGCTTGTTTATTAAAACAAATGCCCTGAGCTCAACCAATGACTTATATACTGCATGCTGGTGCCATCCCAAAAGTCACATTGATAAAAATAAAATGAGAAAAGTGGGGCAAAAGACATATTTGAAAGTTGCGTACTTAAATCATGATGAATTTTGTATTTGTATTTTCTTGATCAAGCACCATATACCGAGAGCTGCATTACTGGTTATAAGGATCATTATCGGACCACTATCTACTGATGCATATAGGCATTGCAATGCTTTGGGGAGAGCCAGAAGGAGGATGAAGTCTGGGGGGAACTGGGTCTGATGGGAGCACGGAGGGGGGTGGGAGGATTGGGGTTGTGGGGACAAGGAGATACCCTGGGTGAAAGGGGTCCAGGATAGGGGTCCTCTCTGCCCGGTTTTGCTTTAGGTGGGCAAGTGGTGTGGTCTATGTCATCTACCCATCCTACTCAAGCAGTGTTGTGCAATGCCAGGTCTATAAAAAAACAGACCAGTGTGTCTGCTGATCTTGTGGGTACAACTGACCTAGACTGTATCACAGAGACCTGGCTAGATGAAAATGCTGGCCCAGTATTAGCATCAGCAGTTCTCGTGAGGGTGTAGCCATTTGTTTTAAATCAGAACTGGGCCTTGTGGAAATGCCGGTGGGGGCAACCAGATCCTTTGAGTGTATAGTGGATGCAGGTGTATGCTGCAGGATACTGCTCATCTACCATCCATCCGGAGGTGAGAAGGAATTCCTGCAGGAGGTCACAGACTTCATCATCGATATTTATTTATTAAATTTTGGTGACCGGGTAGGCCCACTGAGCCCCGAAGGTCCCTTTTTCAGGGGTGACTTGGGATAACAATACAAGTTATAAGAATGAACAAGGACATAAGGAACATTTGAGGCATTGTGAGTTACATCATGAGGTGGTTACAATAAAGAAAAATAGTGGATACAGGCATGGTTATAGGCATGGTAAAAGAAAAGCAGTGGATACAGGCATGGCTTACAGGCACGGTAAAAGAAAAGCAGTCGATGCAGGCATGGGTACAGGCATGGAGATATGGTGCTGAAGTCCCCAGATGGTTGATTCTGGGGGACATCAATGCCTGGATCGATGATGAACCCTTGTGATTTGGTCAGGACTTCCTCTAACTTATGATTTCATTGGGCCTTACACAGGTAATTACCTCTGCTAACCTTAATCATGTTCACTGGTTGAATCTAGTATTCCTACTGGGGATGGAGATTTCTGATCTGGTGGTGGAACTAGTCGAATGGTCAGACCATGATACAATAAGGTTCAGTTTTGCAGCCCTTTCTAATAGACCTGCCCATAAGGAGATGGTCCAATACCTCCCTTTAAGGAGTGTGACCCCAGATGGTCTGATGGCTGTCCTGGACCTATTGGGTGTGCCAAGTGTATGTAAGTTTGGTGCCAGGGGATCTTTTACTTGCCTATATTAAGGCAGTAGCTGTGGCCCCAGATTCCTTTGCTCCTGTCAGTTTTCACCCCCTCACTCTTCGCCCAAAGTCCCCTTGGTTGATGGGACTTTGAAGGAGTTGAGATGAGAGGGTCAAAGGTTAGAGAGGCGCTGTCAGAAATTGGGCTTGGTTAATGACAGACTTAGACTGATGGATCATTATAAGACTATCAATTGGCAGTTTCCCATAAGAAGTCAGAGTTCCTGTCCAGGGAGGTTGCCGCTGAGCAGTATCGACTGGCTCAGCTCTTCCAGACTGTCGACAGGTTGTGCAATCCAACTTGTCTTCAGACCCGGGAAGCATTTTTACAGAGTAAGTGTGATGAGTTTGTTTGCTTCTTCACAGATAAGGGTGCCACCATCAGGTCCGGGATCCATCCAGTGCTCTATAATGTGTGTTGTGGAGGTCAGCAGGAGGTTGCTAGTGCCCAGTTTGCCTGGTCTGACCTTGGCTGGCTGGCGATCACTGACATCGTGAGGATTATCCAGAGTATGCGACTAGCCTGCTATAGTCTGGACCCAGGCCCAACAAGTCTCCTTGTGGGATGTGTTGAGGTGACTGGCTGTGTCTTGGCTGAGACAGACTGGAATTCATTGGAGACAGGGGTGTTTCCTGACCCCCTGAAGGAGGCAATAGTGATACCCATCCTAAAGAAATCTTCCCTTGACCCTGACTGCTTAGCCAACTACAGACCCATCTCTAACCTGCCTTTGTGGGTAAGTTTTTTGAGAAGGTGGCTGCACTGCAGCTGGAGGATCATCTTGCTATCCATGATGTGTATGATCCTCTCCAGTCCAGATTTCGGAAGAGGCATAGAACTGAGACAGCACTTGTTCAGGTACTTAATGATCTCCTAATAGTGAGGGGTCAGAGGACCTGTTCAGTCTTGGTTCTCCTGGATCTCTTTGCAGCATTTGACACTGCGGACAATGGAGTGCTACTGGAACACCTGTGGGTGATCTGTGGACTGTTGGGTATAGTCCTCAGGTGGTTCTGATCTTTCCTAATGGGTAGGTCTCAGAGAATGGTATCAGGGATTTATTCATCGGCCCCTCTCCCCCTGTCCTTTGGAGTGCCACACAGCTCCATCTTGTCACCCATTTTGTTTGCGGTGTATGTTCTGCTGTTGGGAGACATTATAAGGTGGCATGGGCTGAGTTTTCACTGCTATGCAGATGACACTCAACTATACATGTCCTTTGTGCCTGAACAGTGTGGGGCTGTCTCGGTCTTTAATAACTGCCTCTTTGAGATCCAGGACTGGATGAGTGACAACTGAAAGGGGATAAAACGGAGCCTGAATAAAACTGAGGTGTTGGTGGTGGACCCAGGACATCAGGGTGTGGAGCTGCCACCGGGGCAGCCTTCCAGGCTTTGGCTCAGTGGCAGCCAGCTGTTGACCTCAGACCGGGTGCGGAATCTGGGCATTGTTTTTGATGATGGTTTAATACTTAAGCCTGAGATGTTGCCCATTGTCAAGACCTCTGTTTATCATCTGAGGAACATCTCCCTGAATAAACATCTGGTCCTGGCTGACCACCGACTTCCCACCCTGTTTACTTCAATGCCCTGTACCTAGGGCTACCAGGGGTTGATATCCGCTGCTTGCAGCTGGCGCAGAATGCTGCAGCCAGGATGTTGACTGTTTAACCAAGATCTTGCCATATCATGCCTGTGCTCCATGGCCTGCACTGGCTGTCAGTACAATGGCAGATCATCTTCAAGGTCAATTTACTGACCTATAATGCCCTACATGGACAGGGACTTGCAAAATCTCCTTTGTTCCTACCACCCCGATCCGCCCACTCCACTCCTCCAATGAGGGATTTCTATAGGTTCCCACTTAAGACCTTGGGACCTGCTCTTTTGTGTTTATGGCCCTTACCCAGTGGAATTCTGTACCTCGTCAGGTAAGACAGTGCCCTACCATTGAGAGCCTTAAGACTTATTTTTTGTGATGACTTTCCAGACCCTATTTAAATTTGTCTACTGGGTTTTAACAATTGCTAAACTTTAACTGCATTTGTTATATTTATATTACTGTTTCTATGTATTGATTTTTTGTACAAGCACTTTGATCGATGGAATTTCACTTTTTAAAAATAAATAATGATTGCTTGATCATGCTGTCTCTGTGCCACAGCACCAAGTTTCCCAGCTATCTAATGCTGTTTGCAAGTGGAGCTGTGCACTGGGTTAGAGTGCATGAAGGGGTGCTGGCAGTGCAATACTGACTGGTGGAGAAGGGGGTTGCCCTGCTGGGCCTACAGGCTGCCACCCTACCCTCACTCTGCAGTTGCTGCACTAGGTGGTTTGTGGGCAGGGACCCACAGTGGCTGGACCCAAGTAGCACATCATCAGCTGCACACTGTGTCAGTTAGCTGCAGGTTCAGGGTCATAACAGAATACCTGAGTCCCACTCAGTCTGATGCAAAGCCATGCATCTCGGGGGGGGGACTCCCCTTCAAGATCCATGTTACCCGGAAAGCCTGCAGTCAGGCAATTGGGGTCAGAAGTGCAATAAACCCAAAAACTGGCACCTGGTGCCCTGGTTGCTTTGCTGCTTTGGACTGATTAAAGTGACCAGGAGGTGGCTGGAAGTGGGGGGGAGTGTTTCAACTGGAGGGCCAGGGGGTCCCCCGGTATGGTGGGTTCTGCATTGTGCCCCAGAGTGGGATCCTTTTTGCAAAAGTCAGCCATTTTGGTGAGGCAAGAAACACAGTCCTGAGGGTGTGGGCAGGACTGGCTGCCAATGCCCCAGGCACGGGCGAGGAGCAGCTGTTCTCAATCAAGTCCATGAAGAGTGGTCAAGTAGCTGCAGGTTGGGTCGTGCAAGGGGCAGAGAGAGTGGTGGCATAGATGTAAGTGTGTCTTGTCTGCAAAATTGTTTCAGTCACATCCGAGTCCTGCAGACTGAATGGCACGTTTTGTAAACAGCCTCATGCCTCACAAAGCACCCAGTCGTGCATTAAATCACCATAACCCCATACCTTCTTGTGGGTTATTGCACTTATAACACGGTTTCTGGTCTGGAAAAATACCAAAAATTGCCTCACAAATACATTATCCCTGTCTTTAAAGATAGGAAAAAAAGATTGCATCCTACTGCCTGGTAAATAGTACGTGAGAAGAAAACATTAATGCT
The DNA here is from genome assembly GCA_016271365.2 of Neoceratodus forsteri. Taxonomy (NCBI): domain Eukaryota; kingdom Metazoa; phylum Chordata; order Ceratodontiformes; family Ceratodontidae; genus Neoceratodus; species Neoceratodus forsteri. The sequence continues at coordinate 780,557,768 of CM057458.1, read as the reverse complement.
GCTTGCCTCTTCTGTACATAGAAATGTCACACATACACTGCTGTTTTGATCTGTGACATTTCAGGGGCTGAGCCAAGCAAGACGGGAAGCAGCAGTGAGAGAGGCAGGTGGCGCGGCTTCCAGTGACACCCCGGTCGTGCTGTGACCACCGAGCGAGTTAGTGAGCAGCAGCAGCAGGCCCAGGGAGCCGCCCGGAGTCTGGAGCTCATAAGAGGCACATCTGGAAGCCCCAATACCCGACTACTCCTCTATACAGCATTGTTACTGCAGAATAACTCCATACTGGCCCAGCAGGGAAGAGATTCCAGAAAAGCTGACCGGATCCGTGAGGGTCCAGACTGGAAGGTCGGGGCTGCCGCCACCCGCCTCCCCACCCCCAGACCGAGACCCCAAGCAAGAAAAGCCGACTAGATCCCGTGAGGGTCCAGACTGGAAGGTCATGAGGCTGCTGCTACCCGCCCTCCCCCACCCCCAGACTGAGACCCCAAGCAAGGTAATTTGTACTGATGCTGAAAGAACCTGCGCCTGCCTCCGGTGATCTGTGGGCATTCAAATGACAATTTGCTAACTGGAGTTGAAAAGAAACGGTATAGTGCTTTACCATGCAACAAGCGGTCACCTGGTCGAGACTCTCCTGGCGTCTCTAATTCTACAGGTGTGCTCTCTGCCATGCTGGGAGCTCCACTGATATTGTGCTGCTGCTGAGCGGAGGATTGGCGTTTTGAACTTGGTGCCATTTTACCTTTACTAAACAATGGTGTAGGTGTGCTGATAGGTTTTACATCTCCAAATATTCAATGCCTCACCTGCATTTGTACTGTATTTGCTGGGTTACCTAAAGAGCCAGGCACCTATGGTATCTACTGATTACCTCAGAACCCAGGGTTACTTTAATAGTATTTATATGCATTTTGCTAGCATCTCACCAGCAGTAGCACAGTATCCTCTGGGTTATTTTAGCGACAGGAATTTTAAAGTTCTGAGCTGCCTGCATTACATACCAGTGAACACGGAGCTCTTGATAAGATAACATCTTAAAAGTTTGCATCTTACATGTAGTGTTAATTTTGTCTAGTGCCTGAGCCTGATCGTTTCTCTGTCTTAGATTAATTAGTGATATGGATATTTTGATTAGACTCTGCATTTTGCTTGACTCAGTAAACTGTTCGTTTCTCTACCTTACTCTACAGTATTAAGGATTTTGCTTACCTTACAGTAATAAGGATATTGTGGCATTTCGCTTAGGCTCAGCTGACTTTACAGTTAAAGGAGACCTGACCTTGCCCAGCCCTTCCCTGCCCCATCTCTGTTCACTTAGGCCTCCCCCACCACTCTCACTCCTGTTGCTTCCCTCTCTCCTCCCCCTTGCCTTAGGATAAAAGTCTCACCGCTGCTCTTTTCTTTCTACAGAAAAGCCAACTGGATCCTGTAAGGGTCCAGACTGGAAGGTCGTGAGGGCTGCTGCTGCTCGCCCTCCTCCACCCCCCAGACTGAGACCCCAAGCAAGGTAATTTGTACTGATGCTGAAAGAACCTGTGCCTGCCTCCGGTGATCTGTAGGCATCCAAATGACAATTTGCTAACCGGATTTGAAAAGAAACGGTATAGTACTTTACCGTGCAACAAGCGGTTACCTGGTCATGACTCTTCCGGTGTCTCCATATCTACAGGCATGCTCTCTGCCAAGCGGGGCGCTCCGCTGCTATTGTGCTGCTGCTGTTTGGAGGATTGGCCATGCCAGCTGCGCCGGCTGCCCCACCACCCCCACCACCACCCGTGGTCATCACTAAGCTATATAGCTCCCCCCACGTAGGCTGAAAATAACCAATCAGCCCACTTTGCCATTTGCAGGCTATATTTTGTCACCACTAGAGGCCTCCTCAGATTCTCCTGCTTATTGAACTTGCCTGACAGCCTACAGCTTTTTTATGAGCCATCCTTGGGTCCCTCCCCAAGCCACAACTCTACCAAGTGCATCCACCCCCCCAGCTCTACCAAGCACCACCAAAATCTAGCTCTGTCCCCTGGTCACTGCTTCTACTGACTTATACTCTGGACAACTAGTCACTGCAGCAACCGACCTATACTCTCCAGGGAGCTATCTGGAAGGTTCTGATCCCTCCACCCTTGATCTGATGATTAGGGTGGCTTCCCCCACTGCTACTGATAGAGCATAGCATTCATCCTACTACTACACTGCGCATGTTCAACCATACCCACACCACGTTTACACCTGCCAACCTAGGACGTGACACACCGTCAGACGGGATCCATCCTTCACCGGGTACCTTACGCACCCCCGCTGTCTCTTGGGCTATGGCTCCTTTTACGCAGGCTGGAAACTTAACCTGTCATCAAGGTCCCCCGGCTACCCACTACCCCTTCAAGCCCCCTCGACCTGGCTAGCCACAAAAGGCCTAAAAATAGTGCACCTAACTATCCGCAGCATCCTCCAAAACCTAGCGGAACTTATGGCCTGGGCAGCCATCTATAAGCCGGACATTATGGCCATCACAGAAACTTGGCTGAAGCCTCACATTCCTGACCCCGCATGTGCCATATGGGCTACAGCCTCATCAGGCGGGACAGGGCAGGTAGTAAATGTGGGGGGTGTGCTGCTATACTACAGGGGGCACCTTGACATGTCTACAGTTTCTCAGTCACCCCCGATACCACAGCCTGTGAGTTCATTCACTTCCTCCTCCTCCTGCTTGGGAACACTAAAAAGGTGCATCTGGTCTGTGCCTACAGCCCTCCGAAGGGAGGTGTTCTAGGACTTTCCTCTCTACTCGACCACCTTAAAGAGAAGTTAGGCTCGAATGAGCTGCTAATCCTAGAGGATTTCAACCTCAACTGGCCGGTGCCAAATTCCAAGCAATACGAGCCTCTTCTCTCAGGCCTTGCCCTCAGCCAGACCATCTTGAGTCCAACCAGGATCTCCTCTAGGGGGAAAAAAGGCTCACTAATCGACTGGATTCTGAGCAACAGACTGGACAAAATTGTCCACTCAGGTATACTCTCGGATGCCATCTCAGATCACTCTCCTACCTACTGCATTTGGGGGTCTACATCACCCAAAATCCCAAGCAGAGGGATCCAGATGAGGGACTTATCCAAACTCATCCCCATAGACTTCCTGGAGGATCTACGATGTGCCGACTGGTCTAGGGTCCATAGCAGTAAAGACCCTGCTGCCGCCCTGGACCACTTCCTTGTCGTGTTCATCCCACTGCAAAACAGGCATGCACCCCTTACAAAAAGGAGGGTGAGGGGCACTGTCACGAAGTGGCTCCATGGAGGCCTATTCTCCCTAATGAAGCAAAGAGACAAGTGCTGGATGAATCACAAAATCTCCGGCAGCAATAACGAACTCCTAGAATATCGGCAGCTCACAAACTCCTGCAAGAGAGCCATACGCGCCGCCAAGAGTGAGTACTGCAAATCTGCCCTGCTTACCTCAGCCTACAACCCATGGCACTTTTGGCAAAACATTAAAAACCTGGTCGGAGGTTCTGCCAAGGAAACGCTCACTGACATGAATGTCGGGGGGGGCGAACTGCAGTAACCCCCATACTATTGCCACTGCATTTAACAGCATGTTTTCTGACCTGCCTGCTCCACCCTCTTCCCAACTCTCTGCCCCAAAACCCCTGGGTGAGCACCCCCCCACCCGCCTTTCTACTTTAAATGAATCACAGTGAGAGAGACTCAAGCACTCCTTGCTGGTCTCTCCCACCATACGGGGATGGGTCATGACAACCTCGAGCCAAAGCTGCTTAGCTTGGGGGTGCCCCTCCTTGTCTGGCCTGTCACTCATATATTCAACTCTTCCCTTATCTTGGGAATCATACCTGATATATGGAAAGTGGCCAAGGTTGTCCCGGTTTACAAACATGGCGACCCCAAAGAGATGAAAAACTATCGCCCCATAGCCATACTCTCTGCTACCTGTAAGCTCCTTGGAAAGGCAGTGGCTGCACAAATCTCCCATTACCTTCAGGAGCACATAGTTCTCTCCCCTGCACAGCATGGTTTCAGGAAGGGGCGCAGTACGGTGACTGCAATTGCTGTGGTCACCTCTGAGGTCAGATCCACGACGGACCAAGGTAAACTGACTGGAGCCATTTTCATTGACCTCTCAAAGGCCTTCGATCAGGTTGACCATAATCTCCTCCACTCCACTCTACACAAGCTTGGTTTCTCCCCCCAAGCCCTTGCATGGTTCTCCAACTACCTTGGGGGAAGACAGCAATACACCAGCTTCAACCGTGCCCTCTCGGCCCTTTCCCCAGTTAGCTGCGGGGTTCCCCAGGGGTTCGTCCTTGGCCCCTAACTGTTTTCCCGCTTCATAAATGAACTGACCTCCGTTGCATCCTATGGGCACACTACACTATATGCAGATGACCTTGTAGTACTGTCTAGTTACCAGGACATTACTATCATCAACTCCCGACTTAATTCAGACTTCGCTCGTATCCAGAACTGGCTTGTGGGACACAAGCTGACCATAAACTTGGACAAGACCCAAGCCATGATCTTCGGATCAGTGGCCAAAACTGCTTCCTGCCCTACCCCTCTAGCTATCCTTGGAGCTAACGGCTCCCTCCTGCCGGTCATTGACTCCGTCAAGTACCTAGGTGTCACCCTTGATCCTCAACTGGATCTTACCAAGCATCTTCGGAACATTTGTAAAGCCACGAACAGCAAGCTTAGACTTGCCTACAGAGCTAAGGATTGCCTCACTCCACCTGCTTGGCTCACCATAGCCAGGGGGATTCTCCTTCTCATGCTCTGCTATGGGCTTGTAGCCTTTGCACCAGTCCCAAACTCCAGTCTAGCAAAATGGGATACTGCTTATAACAACATATGTCGCTTCGCAGTCTCTGCACCTCACCTTACGCATTGCTGTGAGCTCTACTCTAGACTGGAGTGGCTCCCTCCGAGAAACACCAAGCCTTTGTCCTCAGCATCTTCATAGATAATATAGTTAGAACAGCTAATATTCTTCAGGTGAAGCTACCTCTGGCTGGAAGCTGCAATACTGAACATAGGATTTGCAAGAAAGTGAGTTGTGCTCACAACAGATGGAGGTGAACCTTACAATTGTCTTTGGTTTGTAGAAGATATTCTGCAGGTGGAGGCTACTTCTAACTGAAAGGTGAAATAAGGAACTTAGAATTATCAGGAAAGACAGTCTTTCAAGCAACAGAGGGAGGTGGATCTAGCTTTACTTTTGTTCCAATTCTTAAGATTTTCAGTGCAGGAAGAGTTTAAAGCACAGCTGACTTATTTTGGGGCTGACTGCTTTCAGAGCACAAACCACCAGGCTGTTTTGGGGCTGGGGAGGTTTACCTGTGTCTGACTTGGATGTCTGGATTTTTCTCTGTTTGATTAGCAGGGTATTTTCTTTGTCAAATTGTTGTGTAGGGCATCTTGCTGACAGGAAGATACTCATCGCAGTGGTCAGTGAGTTAGCTGATTGTTTTGTGAGGGCACAGTTTAGGCCCAACCCTGACCACCCTCACCCCACCCACCCCTGGAAATAGTTCCTTATACCTGGGGTTCTGACATAATTCTCAAGACTGCAAGGTGCATATCACTGTCATATCCTCTCTAGCACACTGCACTGACAATATAAGCATACACATTGTATAATATATATATTTCTATATAACAAACCAATCACACACACACACAAAAAAACAAAAATAGATAAACATGTGGGGAGTAGTGCAATGTAATGGCTGTGGGCAGCAGTATTCGGGAGTCTTTCTGGAGGCTGAGATGCTGCCCTATTTGCAGACAACTCTCTGCCCTGAGGGAGGAAGTTGCCCATCTTCAGGCCACACTGGACAGTAGTAAGGGAACCTTCCCCCAGGCCACACTGGACAGTAGGAAGGGAACCTCCCCCATCCAGGGAGCACCAGAGCCACCACCACTACCTCAGAGGTTGTGAAGAAAGCACAGCAGTTGGACCACAGTGGGCTCAGGGAGGGTAAGGATGGTGGAACAGAGGCACACCCAGTCAGTTGTTCCACTCCACAATCCATACACCATTCTTGGGGAGCATAGCTCCCCTATGGATGCACCTGCAGAGGAGACTAAGGAGGCTGAAGACAACTGTCACAAGGGAGGCCCACAGGAAGAAGGCAGAAGACACCACAAGGAAAGGAAGCAGCTCCTGGTGGGGGACTCAATTATTAGGGGGATAGAAGTGGGGGGAGCAGGGAAAACTGAAGTAAGGTGCCTGCCTGGTGCCATGGCTTGGAGGGACAGGAAGCGCATCCTCAGGATCACAAGAACAGCTGCACGGGAGTCTGAGCTGGACATCATTGTCCACCTAGGGACAAATGACTTGGCTCATCATGAGATTAGAGCAGTGCCAGAGGACTCTGTAGAGTTGGGGAGGGGCCTAAGACAAGTAGCACACACAGTATCCTTCTCAGAGGTGCTACCTGTCAATGGCATGGGTGAGGTGAGGGTACTTTGCACCATGCAGTTTAATGAATGGTTGAAAAAATAGTGTGGAGCACAGGGGTTTGGCTTCATTGGGGACTAGGGTTCCACCTGGAGGACATCAGCCTATACTGGCAGGATGGTCTGTATCTGTCCAGGAAGGAACAAGTCTTTGAGCAATCGGTTTAAATGCTACATTGGCAAGCTTTTAAACTAGTCAGGGGAGGCACTGATAAGCAGCAGAAAATCCCAGCTCTCCTACAAAACAGGGTACTAAATGAGAAAAGACTGAGGTAGAAAGGTCAGTGGGGATGATGCAACAGAAGGTAAAGCCATCAAAAATGGAGAGCAATGAGCACCAATGCCCGTAGTCTGAGTAACAAGCTTCCTGAATTAGTGGCCTTGATGGAGGGAACATTTGGATATCGGGCAATCACAGAAACATGGTACACACAAAACCATGACTGGGACGTAAAACATACCAGGATACACTATCTATAGGAGGGACAGGGAGGGTAAAGAGGAGGAGGAGTAGCTCTTTACATAAGGGAAGGAATCAAAGCAACAGAACAAAAGGGTAAACAGGGAGGAGAAGAAGCACTGTGGGTAAATTTGGAGACAGCCAATGGCACCACAATCCGCACGGGGGTTGTAAACCGACCCCCTTCTCAGGGGGAGGAAATGGACAAGGAAATGATAGAAAGTATACTTAGAATGGCAGAAAAAGGGGAGATATTGCTGATGGGTGAGCTGAATGTGCCAGATGTTAACTGGAGTGCAGTTGCAGCAGCCACCTCGAAGAGTGGGGTTATTCTAGCTGCTCTACAGGGGGCATGCCTTAGACAACTAGTATTGGAGCCCACTCGAGAGGGAGAAATCTTAGACCTGGTTCTCTCAAATGGAGATAGAGAGAGGATCACAGATGTAGAAGTGGGTAGCCATCTGGGAACTAGTGACCATCGAACAGTATGGTTCACAATAAACACAGCAATAGAATCAAGCCATACAAAGGCAAAAGTACTGGACTTTAGGAGGGCTGACTTTGCCAAAATGGGTGAGTGCCTAAGGAATGCACTAGCAAATGGGCAGGAAGAAGGGGTGGATGAACAATGGGGAATAATAAAAACTGCCATCACAGAGGTAACAAGCCTTTGTGTGAAACAAATAAACAAAACAAAACGATGTAAGAAACCACTATGGTTCTCAAAGGAAGTGGCAGTGAAGGTTCAAGAGAAAAAGAAAGCATTCAGGAGGTACAAGGAATCACAGAAGGAGCAGGACAGAGAACTGTATCAGTTCAAGCAAAAGGAAGCTGGGAAGGCAGTCAGAACAGCAAAGGCCCAAACCGAGGAAAAGATAGCCAACTCAGTTAAGAAGGGGGATAAAACCTTTTATGGGTACATCAGGGAGCGAAGGAAGACCAAGGGAAGGATAGTGAGGCTTAATAAAGGGGAGGGAGGGTGGGCAGAGGGTGACTGTGAAAAGGCAGAGATACTAAACAAATATTGTTGCTCAGTATTTACAAATGAAGGGGGGGGTACCTAAAACAAACAGTAGAAACACTCTGGATACAGAAGTTGATACCAGCCCATTTACAGAAGAAAGGGTTCTGAAAGAACTCTTAAAACTGAAGGTGGACAAAGCAATGGGGCCTGACGGGATTCATCCCAGAATTCTAAAAGAACTAAGGGTAGAACTGCTGACACCACTGACTACCCTCTTTAACAAATCATGGGAGGATGGGGTGGTATCCAAGGACTGGAGAAGGGCAGATGTGATTCCCCTTCACAAAAGTGGGAGCAAGGCAGAAGCAGGAAACTATAGACCTGTTAGTTTAACCTCAGTGATAGGGAAAATGATGGAATTACTTCTGAAGGAAAGAATTGTCGAGTATCTAGAGGCCAGAGGGGCACAGGACCCAAGGCAGTATGGATTCACAGTGGGAAGGTCATGCCAGATGAATCTGATAGATTTCTTTGACTGGGTGACCAAAGTAGTAGACCAGGGAGGGGCTGTGGACATGGCCTACCTAGACTTTAGCAAGGCATTTGACACAGTCCCACACAAAAGATTAATATACAAGTTAGCCAGCCTGGGAGTGGGTCCCAAGATGAAAGCCTGGGTAAAGAATTGGCTGGAGAATAGGACACAGAGAGTAATAGTAAATGGAGTCCACTCTGAAGAAAGGGGGGTTACTAGTGGGGTACCGCAGGGTTCAGTATTATGATCTGTCCTCTCAATGTCTTTATGTTACATTGCAGAGGGACTGAAGGAAAGTATGTTTCTTTGCAGATGACACAAAGATCTGCAACAGAGTTGATACACAAGGTGGGATGGAAAGGATGAGAAGGGACTTGGCAAGGTTAGAGGAATGGTCAAATGTATGGCAGCTTAGATTCAGTGCTAAGAAGTGCAAGGTAATGCACCTGGGAAACAAAACCCAGGGAAGAGTACACAATGGGGGGTGAGATACTAACAACAACAAAAATGGAAAGGGACCTGGGGGTAGTCATATCAGATGACCTAAAGGTGGGCAAGCAATGTGAGAGGGCAGCAAGGAGGGCTGGGGGGATACTAGGATGCATAGGGAGAGGCATCACCAGTAGAAAACAGGAAGTTATTATCCCTCTGTACAGACAGCTGGTGAGATCCCATCTGGAGTACTGCGTGCAGTTCTGGAGACCCAATCTCCACAAAGACATAGACAGGATGGAAGCTGTCCAGAGGAGGGCCACTAAAATGGTGTAGGGTGTTCACCGGAAGACATATGAAGAGAGACTTAAGGGCTTAATATGTATATCCTCGAGGAAAGGAGGGAGAGGGGGGACATGATAGAAACTTTCAAGTACCTCAAGGGAATCAACAAAGTCCAAGAGGGTAGCATCTTTCAAAAAAAGAGGTGTGCAAGAACAAGGGGGCACAATTTGAAGATAGAGGGGGGGCAGCTCAGAGGTAATTTAAGTGGTTACTGCTCATGGACTACACTGCTGTCATTCACAGTACTACACTGGAGAGCTGTGCTGAATATGGGAAGTGGCTGAGCATTGCGCTGCCAATATAGGGAGACAGAGTGCTTTCTTATTAAGGTACACTGACCCTCTTGCCGCTCCCTCTGTCACTAAACATTTTCCTGCTTGCAACGGATGGCCAGCACAAACAGAAAGAGAGGTGTGTCATTGGGAGGGCAGGGCACAGACTCTGACAGCTGGAACTGGTGTATGACAGGGAGTGGGCTGACTGCCGACACCACCACACTGCACTGATTGTTCTTTATCGGTCCCAATCTCTCTGTCTCAGTCCCTTTTCTCTGTGACACAAGCTGTGTGACTACAGAGACTGAAGGTATGTGCTGCCACCTGCCGCCTTCTTACAGACATGCACATACCATGGGTTAGGAAAATTGGCAAGTACACAAAAATTCCATTGCTGCAAGACTATCGGGTGGCCAGGGATCAACTGTCATAAATCACTGCCCACAGACCATTATCCCTGTTGACCACAGTGCAGCACTCTGTTTCTTGTGGGTGGGGGTGGGGGAGGCATTCTGCTTACTGGCTGCCAGGTTCAGGGCTCCTCCAGGGGTCTCTTTATCTCTCTCATTATCCCGCTCCCTGCTTGCTGTCTGTTATTCCCCCATGCTGGTACCCTAAAGGAGGGGACACTCTGTGTATCTTTGTGGGGGGGGTGAGGCTTTGGCAAACTCATCTCAGCCTGGGTTCAGAATTGGCACTCTTGCAGCACTAGCAAATACCGGCATGTGGCAAGACAGGCACGCAAAGGTGGGTTCAGAATGGGACAGCATGGACCCCAGCAGATGATTGTGTAGGGGTGCACTGTTCAGGCAGCCACTAAACACCACCTTCCAATGCATGGTGTTAAATTAAAGTTTTTTGGGTTATGAAGAAGAAACTCTTTGTGCTGGGCAGGCCCCTTTGCCTCCTAGGCCCTTGGTCTGTGCCTGGTAGCTGACTGGTCAGTCCACCCCTGCAATATAAGATAGCAATGAGGACCAGTGGAGTAAATGAGTGGGATATACAAGTGCTGTTTGACCTCAAGTATCCTTACGAGTGCTGTAAGCCATGAGTTAGGTGCACGAGGTCAAACAGTAAAAGTATAGATAAATCATTTATTTCATTAGGTCTCCTTTGCATATTTCATTTAAGCAATAGCATAGGACCATATTTGTTGTATTTTTTATTTGTTTTTATTAATTTGCAGAGTTTGTGTATTTATTTTGTGAAAAAGTACCACTGTGCTTTGTGTACTACCTTTGGCTGTGGTCATTGCTAAGGATGTGGCATGTTAATGCACCAGTGTGTCAATGTGCTGACATTGCCATTGATTGGGGAATGAGTTGCAACTTTAGCCAGTGAGAGAGGAGCACTGGTGTCAGCTCTGTGTGTTTGTGAGCTGGCCTCAGACAGTTGTGATTTATAATTTTTTGCATTCCTTGTGCATTTTTTTTAAATAACGCAGCATCTGCTTGGCCACGAATCCTTATGGGAGTGAAAGGCAAGCAGGAATAGTTGGAGTAAGCTGTGCCATGAGAGAAAAATAGTGATCAGAGTGTGCAGTTTGCAGGAAACAATTTAAAAGAAGGGTAGCTTTTATTTTGATTTTGCTGATAATTGTTTTTAGGCATCAGTGGCGAGGCTGCACATCTAATGGCAGGATGTGTAAATGATTAGTATCTTTTGAGAATTGCTACTTAACCCTATGAAGACGTGCCAGCATGGTGGGGTCATGGTGACCATGACATATTTATTATTGAAATAAATGGAAGATACATCTGCTACTGAAATACTGTAAATGAATAACCTCACATTTATTTAATAGTAGCTTAAAATAAATGATTTTTCAATTTTTTTTAGTACACACCGGTTGCATAAGGGGAGTTTTACACAAGAACAGATTTTGCTTTACTCACTTTGTCGAGCCACGTCTGGAAGAATAACTAGGAATATATAGGAGTTAGACATTAAAAGATTTACTGAGGAACCTACAAGTTCATGTGTTTTGTTACTATGATTCCTGGGAATTGGTGAGATTGTGGATGCTGCCATGCAGTCTAGTGTCTTGACACTTTAATTTCCACTACCGGGTATTGTGAATCAGGTGCCTCACATTTAAAGGCAACTATTATCACCACACAAAAAATAGTGGTATGTGTAAAAATAGTGCACCGCTGTCACAGTGCCATAGTCATACAGGCAGCGTGCCCTGTCCAGCATGCACTGCTTATATGAATATGAGGCTGTCTTAGTGCTGTGTAAAGAGAATATACTTGGTGGTCATATAACCCCCTACTGGCAAGAGACTCCCAGGAGTAAAGGGAGAAAGCAGGTCCCAAGCGAGATTGTGCTTTCCTTTCTGGGAGCCATATTCAGTCCACAGTATGATAATGGTCACATATAGCATGTAAGGTACTAAGTGACCATTTTATTGTCATTATGTGGCCATTATCAGTTCTGCACAATGTCTCCACACAAAAATGTGTGTAGGAATTGTGCAGAGCTTCAGTAATCCTCCCACATAAGAGAAACATTCAAATTCACTGGTAATCTAGTTGTTACCTCACCCCCAGCTAACTCCTGACATTGTTAATATTTATGCACAGTATATGAAGATGTTATTGACAGTAAAACCCAGTAGTCTGGTGCCCCCATGATCCCTGAAACTCTGTCAAATCCCTGGTAGTCCAGTATCCTCCCTCATACATGAGAACGTGTCAAATGCCTGGTAGTCCAGTGGTATATACCACCCACCCATTTTCCATTATATACCCACACCCCTCCCTGGCCTACCCATGTAGGACCCACCACCCTCTCCCTGTTTGCCCTGACTCACCTATAAGATGACATCCCCTGTGTAAATTATGGGTGAGTTGGGATGGTTGTGGTGGGTGCTGAGTTGGTGAGCTGGTGAGGGGAGTACAGTCATATACTGTAATTGGGATCAGGTGGGTAGGAGGTACCACTGGACTACTAGAGATCTGGCAGGTTCTTGGGGATTGGAAGGGACCACTAGACAACCAGAGTTTCTTTTTGTTATTGAAGTTTCAATGTTACTGTCTTTGTATACATTAACACCATAACAATACTAATACTTTTACAGTTACACAAGTATTGCTGGGACCACTAGATTATGAGGGGTTTCAATATTTACTCAGAGATTGAGGGTCCTCTAGAGTAATAGGAATTCAAACAGTTTCCTAGGGATTCAGCAGGTGTTGAGGTTATCTGTGCATGTTAAGGGCAGGGTTTTAGAAGTGTAAACAGTGGTGCCATAGATGTCTTTTACCATTGCCAAAATTTTCTGAATACACCACTGCACCCTGTAGGATAGAGAGTGCTCTTAACTGCATGGGCTCAGTGAGGCATTAAGTGTGATCATGCTATCCACAGAACACTGCCAACCAGGACCCTTTTAGTATGGTCTCCACTCTGATTGAATATGTTATGCACAGTTTATGTGGCACTATTCATGTTAGTGCCATGCTAACCTTTTGAAAGTTTGGGCCCAGGTCTTTTTCTATGTTACTGTTTTTGTCTGAAGAGCTAAGATTTTGTCATTGTAGTGACTCTGAGTACATTACTTTTATTTATTTAGATTTTGGTAACTGGGTAAGCCTACTGAAACCAGAGATCCCTTTTTCAGGGGCGACCCGGAATTAGTTACAGTAGATTACATACATTGGTATCAATATACAGTATTTACAGCTGATACATACAAGGAATTGGTATCATACACTTAACACAGAGACAGCAGGCTTCACAAGGCTCACAAAGTGTTAGACAGGTGCACAGAACATTTAACAATTTTGCATAAGAGTTTCATGGGAGAAATAGAAATGGCAAAATTAGTGACAACATGAATGACAACAGGCCCGGGTAGGGGGCTAGTGATTACAACCACAGAGACTAAGTTCCAGAAGGCACACTTTGAGGCCTGACTTAAACCCTTGGAGAGTAGGCTTGTCCACCAGACTTGTTGGGAGGGCATTCCGTAAGTACGGAGTGGCATACTGAAAGGAGAGCTTACCTTGGTTGGTGCGAACACGAGGGATGTTGAGGGGACGACTTGCCGAGGATCGCAAGGTATGGCACTGTACTTTTGGAGTGAGCAGCCCACTCAGATGGGGAGAAGAGCCGAAGGAGGTGAATTTAAAGGCCAAACAAACAGAGGAATAGGACAACTTGTGCCGTAAGGTGGGCCAGTTTAGGTCCTCAAGGACCTCGCAGTGATGCCTCCTGGAGGAGGAGTTTTTTGCAAAGCATGCCACCCTGTGGTAGAGCAAGGAAAGTTTGCTGAGCTCCTTCTCCCAGAGGAACTGTAGCAGGGGGGCCCCATATTGGATGGAAGGGAGAAGGTTGCAGTTGGCTATGGCGTGTTATGCCTCACCAGAAAGAGAGTTACCCAGCTGGTAGAGGAGTCCAAGCCTCTGATGGATGGATCTAGTTAAGGAGTCGATGTGGGGTTTGTAGGACAGCTCCTGGTCAAGGAGGATCCCAAGGTACTTGATCTTGTCTATGACTTCAACTCTCTTCCCTTGGGCTGTGTTGAGCTGGAGTAGTTCGCATCTGTCAGTGCCCAGACGTCTGGTCCCAAACAGAACAGCCTTGGTTTTTTCTTCATTCAGCACAAGAGAACCGGAGGTGAACCAGGCCTCAAGAACAGAGAGACTGGCCTGCAGTTTGGCAGAGATGACACTGGCTAGCGGGTCACTGCAGTAGACAACAGTGTTATCCGCATATAGGATGAGGTTGCTCAGCCAGCAGACCCCCTCAATGTCATTGAGAAAAAGGGAGAATAGCAGGGGACCCAGGATCGAGCCCTGGGGTGCCCCGGAGACCACAGGTCTGGTGCTAGATTGTGTTCCTCTCCAACAGACGTTTTGGGTTCTATTGATCAGGTAGCTCTCGAACCAGGAGACTGAGTGAGCATCCCATCCTAGTTGGTGGAGTTTGGAAAGGAGAGGTTTGTGGCTGACCAAGTCAAAGGCCTTGGACAGATCAATGAATAGAGCCCCTGTTCGGGAGCCCTGGTCCATGGCCTTGAGGATGGCGGATGTGAGCCGGATAAGGGAAGTGTCGGTGCCATGACCTTTCCTGAAACCATGTTGTATGTCAGCTAGGAGTAGGTTCTGCTCGAGATAATCCTGCAGTTGATTGTATACCAGTCTCTCCTGCACTTTTCCAAGAGGGCAGAGTAGAGAGATAGGCCTATAGTTCCCCACTTTGTCTCAGGGTCCTTTTTTAAGGACAGGGACAATAGTCAATACCTTCCATTTACTTGGGACTGTTCCTTCGAGGAGGGACCTGTTAATGAGCAATGTGACAGGGTAGGTGATTGCAGGGGCAGCGGCCCTCAGCAGCCGAGGTTCAAGCAGGTCATGTCCTGGAGAGGAGTTAGGGTTTATTTTGAGTAAAAGTGGAAGTACAGCTGTCAGTTTGACCAGTTTCAGGTGGAACTGAGGCCAAGGAAGTGCCCAGTCCACAATGCTTTTGTAGGGAATCCCAGAGAGGACAGGGGGAGAGAGTCCACTTGGATTGGAGAAGGAAGCACAGAAGGCTTCTGCTACTGCAGCGGGGTCATTGGTCAAGGTATTCCCAACCAGGAGTGCACCTTCTTGTGCATTAGTGGCACCCTTAAGAAGAGTGTTAGTGTGACCCCAGAATTTCTTAGGGTCTTATAGGTGACTAGTTTGGAGATCTCACAGGTACTTGGACTTAGCATGTTTGGAATATTTTTTGCATTGGTTCCTCAACTCCCTGTACTTCTCCCAGTCAGATCTACTGCCTGAGGATTTGTAGAGTCCCCAGGCCCTGTCACGGAGTAGCATACTTCTGTTCACTCCATTAACAGTATTTATAAAACATTACAATGTCCCCTCCCCAAAATCCAACATACTTGATAAAGTGTGTTTCCATATCTATGCTTCGATGACTGTAACTGTCCCACTGCATTAATCACTGAACTCCAAGCTCACATGGTTGGACATAGGATTCCTGAACACACTTCCTTTTTCTGGTGCTGAATATCCTGTAACTAGAAATAATCAAAGTGACAAAGTGGATTGCCAGCTAAAAGGGCAAGACTTATTGTCAGTGGTCTCCTGATCAACATAGCAGGGGTGTTCAGGATTAGGTAACATAGGGGACGGGGAAGGGGAGAAGGGTTGGGGGGCAAGGGCAGTGATTGGTGGAGAGAAGCAAGGTGAAGGACTACAGGAAAATGGTACTCAAAGAAGAACTGCACTGAACTTGTAAGTCATTTTCCCAATAGAAGCTGTTTTTAAATACTTACTAAAATTCTGTTATTGTTTCATCTATACAGACCTCTGAGTAACCACAGTGGGTGTTTCTGCTTTACAGTCCCTCTCAGCCTTAGAGTTCTACAGTAGAACATGACTGTATTGTGCCAACAACAGAAGAGTAGAACATGGATATAAACTACATCATACATTTCTAAAATGGGTCTTATGAGAAGCATATAAATCAGAAACACCCAAAAGGAAAAATAAAAAGCCTGGATACCTAGAGTAAAAAACAGAATTTGAGCCAGTATTTAAACACAGCATCTACTGAGAAAAATAACTTATAGATTCAGTGCAGTTGTCCTTTAAGGGAAGGCAGAGCTAGGAGCACCCTTCTTCTTTGCTAGAGAGCAGTTTTTAAACACAGCATCTACTGGGAAAAATGACTTATAGATTCAGTGCAGTTGTCCTTTAAGGGAAGGCAGAGCTAGGAGCACCCTTCTTCTTTGCTAGAGAGCAGTTTGTTTAAAGACAGACATCTAGCACTTCAGTTGGCAGTATTTGTTATTTGGATGAGGATTCCTTGGGCATTTTGGGAAAAACAGGTAAGGGAAGGGTTTTAATTTGGAGGCTGGGCAAGCCATGGGAATAAAAAAAAAATCAAACTAGGAGGCAATGTGGTGTAATGGCTATAGCTCAGGGCTATGATCCTGGAGACCTGGGTTGAAGCCCACAACCCCCAATGAATATGGACAAAAGTTTTAGGAAAGAGAAAAAGGAATGAAAGGTACCAGGGGAGGTTGGCCTACAATTGCTTGGATAAAGGAAACTGGGGCTGGAAGGGAGCATTGGCACTTCTGGGAAAACAAAAGGGGCATGATGTGAAATGGTTTATATGCAGGGAGAAAAAGGGAATGTTATACAGGTGGCTGGGGGATGGAGTAAAAAAAAAGCAGTAAGCAGGCATGTAAGTGTAATAGGAGAGAGTTGGCAGAAAGATGGCTGGTTTGTGTGGAAAGCACATAGCAATGGTGTAGGTCATGAAAGTTAATAGAGTTATTAAAAAAATAAAAAAGAAGTAGAGATCTGGAACTGCTTGGTAAGTTCATAGTAGACATTTGCTTTAGAGGCTGCAGGTTATGACAAGGGCAGTGTGAATACACTTCTTCCCCTCCAGCTACAATAGGGCAGTGAGTGTTGTGCACCAGCAGGCCGGGAGAGGGAGCTGAGGGGGGCCCAAGATGGTGGACATCCATGAGGAGGTTTTATCTTTGACCTGTGATGCTAGGGGTGCTTTTGAAAGTCTGTGGGCAAAGAGAGGGATGAGGACCATGCTGAGCATGGGCAGCACAGGCAGCCACCCTGTTGAACATGGTGGCAAGCCACCGAACGTAGGAGGAGAGAGTGGCACACCACTTAGGGCATGGAGTTAAGGTGGCTCACTGGAGCTGAAGAGGGTTTTCCAGGGGCCAGAGTTATTTTGAAGGCAAGGGCACAAAAGGAAGGGGGTGATCTTGGGCAGTGGTGTGCAGTGAGACAAGGGAAGGAAAGGAGGAGGCAATTTTGTTGACAGTGACAGCCAGAAGAAATGTGCCCAAGACAGTGGATGGCCATGGGAAGGCTTTCTATTTGCCCTGTGATGCTAGGGTTGCTGGAAAAGTCTGTTGGCAGGGTAGGGGTAAGAGGACCACACTGCACTTGCACACTATCTGTGGCTGCCATGTTGAGTAAGGCGGTGAACCAGTGCGCATGTGTGGAGAGATGGGTGCCACCATCTTGAGCATGGAGTTAAGGTGACACATGGTACACGTGCGCAACAGGCAGCTGCCATCCCGAGCATGGCAGTGGACCAGTGCGCATTTGCAAGAGGGCCAGGGCTGCCACTTTAAAAGACAGAGAGGCACAGTCCAACATTTTAGGGTTTGGGAAGTGGGGGATATATAATAAAGAGAAAAAATGGGAAGAAAAAGGGAACAAAATTTAATACAGGGGAAAGGAAGGGGGCACACATGAAAATGGAGAAAGGCAGTATTGCATATTAAGATATACTAAGCATCTTTTTGGTGTTTATAAAAGTTCTTCTGAACATTAGAACATTGAGGACAACATTTTAGAATATTCATGGAAACAATCCACAGCATTTTTTTTTGTTTTGAGTAAGCATTCTCAATAGATGTAGAAAAGCGATAAATAATAATAATAATAATAATTTTTATATATAAGGCGCCGTTCAATTGTCAAGGCACCGTACATAATAACAATTAAAACAGTTAACATCATTAAAAAAATCCACCCAGACCAAAACAATTAAAACAATCAGTTTTCAGGAAAAGCAGTTTCTCACAGAAAGGTCTTCAGACCCCTCTTAAAACCCTCCACAGAGGTGCACTCCCACAACCGACGGGGTAGAGAACTCCAAATGGTGAGGGCAACATACGAGAAAGCCCGAGCACCCGAGGATTTCAAATTCACTCTTGGCACCTCTAGCAACCCCTTGTCGGCCAAGCGGAGAGATCGATCGGGGTGATAGAGAACCAGAAGTTCTTTCAGATAGGCTGGACCCAGATCGTGTAAGGCTTTGAAAGTCAGTAAGCCAACTTTAAAGGTGTTCCACACCAAATTGGAAGTTAGTGCAGTTCGCGCAGCACCGGAGTAATATAACAAGATCTACTAGAACCCATAAAAAGCTGGGCTGCAGCATTTTGTACTAGCTGCAGGCGACAGATTTCAACCCCAGATAGCCCTAGATAGAGAGAGGTGCAATAATCCAGGCATGAGGACACGAAGGCATGGACTAAAGTAGGCAGGTTGGCAGACAGAACGAGATGCCGAACCCTGGTGATGTTCCTAAGATGATAAAAGGAAGTCTTGATGACTGCAGGCACTTGCGAATGCAGTGTCAGCCTATCGTCAAAAACAACCCCCAGGTTCTGCACCAGTTCAGAGGTCGGAGATCGTCACCAAGAAAATTCCGAAGATGCCGCCACCCGACCCCCCTATCTGTCGACCCGGGTCCACAACCAATACCTCAGTCTTAGCAGAGTTCAACCTCAGACAGCTGGAATTCATCCACTCCTGGATTTCTCTTAGACAGCTATTAAAGGCCGAGAGAGCTCCCTCCTGGTTGAGAGCAAAAGGAAGATAGAGCTGGGTATCAGCTGCATAGCAGTGAAACCTCAGCCCATACTTCCTTACAATGTCTCCAATGGGTAGCATGTACACCACAAATAACATAGGTGATAATACTGAACCCTGAGGCACCCCACAAAACAAAGCTGTTGAAATAAAGGGTGTACTGATTAGCAATTACACACGGGAAAAGAGTTGCAGAAGTCAGGCAACAAAAAGGCACTGGATGGATAGTTTAAAGAATGCAATTAGACATCAGACATACAGAGGGCCAGCACTAAGGGCTCATGGTATAGTGTGTTTAAATTTTTTTTGGGGGGGGTAGCATTAAGAGTACAGGAGGCAAGGACAGACTGACCAGTTGGGCTACTGGGCACAAACTGAGGGCCCGGGAGGTGAAGGGGCCCATCTGGCACAAAGATTTTCCTCTCCTTATCAGATGTCAGCAGCCATATGCAAGTACATTTAATTTTTGCCCATTACCTGAATCGGAGACGTGACTGCACACAGTAAGCTGACTACTGAACTGTCATCTTGGTTGGCATGGTGACAAGCATCATGCGTCTCTTGTCACCCCCTCCACTGTAGGCAACAAACAACATTTTGTGATACTGCCCCACTGGGCTGTTGTGTCAGATGAAGTCTCACAAGAATGCAAAGCCGAGTAGGAAAGATGGAGCCCAGTGGCGGAGGTAGGCTGCTGGGGAACAATAAGCAGTAAGCTGGGCTGCTACTGAAAGGGAGGAGTGCAACAAACTGCAATAAGTGCAAGGACTATCAGGTATGGGGCACCAGGGGATCAGCTTTGGTCATCTGATAGGTATCGGGAACTAGCAGCTGGGGTCTTAAAGTTAGTGCAGACTTCTCAAAATGTTTTTGCAAAGTTCTTAGAGAGTTCTTGCTCCATTCTTCAGGATGCCTCTTGACATAATGATGTACATGTCATGAAGTAGGAGGCAGACTCCTGGGTTTTATACACCACATCAGAGTCCCTCACTCCCTCTCCACAGAAAGAAGACAGGCAGCAATCAATCAGAATCCCTCCCTAATCAGGTGAGGAATATGGAAAGCAAGTACTAAGAAGGAAGATGATTAAGGGTGCAGCGTGGTTCCCACTGCACCCTCCTTGCATAGCAGGCTGGGAGAGACAAGTGTTAAATGAGAAGGGGGAGACATGAAAGCCCAGTGCAGAATGGTGGGGAGCTGCAAGGGGAGTTAGAGCCAGTTTTCAGAATTTACACCTGACCATGGCTTTCATAATAAACTCGACTTGTTCAGGGACTGAGAGAAGGCGAGTCTTGGCTCTCACTGTTCAGGCACAGAAACACAAATTTTAGGAGGAATACTGGAAATTTATGAAGCAGAATCAGGGGCACTTGAGAGGTCGCTGGGGAATGGATCAGGAAAGGAGGATGAGGCTGAGCATTACTTTAGTAAGCTGACTGCACTTTAATCTGCACTGCATTGCACACTCAAAAATTGTTACCATGCTGTGTGTTCTCTTTTGCACATCTATGTTGTGTACTCTGAGATTAGTTTGCTGGTACAAGGCTTTACTAAATCTGTTCATTTGAGTTACAGATGACTGACTGCAGTGTCAGTGCATTTAGAAGATTAGCTATAAGTCATTTATGCATGCTGTTAAATCCGCTGTGCTCAGTGCAAATTTTGTTTCACCTCTGAGTGCACCAAAATACTTGGAGACAGAAGACTATGAAGGGCAGCCTGAGACACCTAGCCAGGACACAGACTTGGGGGGAAGTGGCAGCAGCAGAAACAGAATAATCATCTAGTTCATCCCTAGTACCGGGGTACCACTACATGAACATGTGAAGGGTGGGGGAAATGACAGCAGATTTCCTGACCCAACCCCTCCCAGTGGAACAATGCCTACAGGGCCAATGTAGACAAGGTGCATACATCAAACAAGAAACAAGCAGTCATAAACTTGTTCTGTATCAGTTCTGTTTGTCATATACAGTTGCTGTTCTATTGGTAGCATTTGGTGATTGTCTAGACCAGCACACACTTTGGAAAAGGGCCCAGTAATGTGGAGCAGACAACATTTAACTGCAACATATATAACGTAAGCTTTTAATGCACTGTGCTGAATGTATACTCAGCTGAATTATAAAAGTATGATTGTCACCAGTAAAGCTCAGTTAACAAAAAAACAAACAAAAAAAAAACAGGATCTGGGGCCCAGGAAAGTTCTGGAATGGGAATGGGCATCAATATAAACTGATAAAAACTGGAATCACCTCCTCTGCCCCGATGCGGTAGTATGACTCCCCAACCTACTTTTATAATTAGGTTAATAACTGGGTTGGCAACATTTTCAAATGCCGTAATAACCAGCTTTCACCATAATAATTGGCTGGTTAATCAGTAATCCATGACAGGGTGTGGGTTGCTGTTGGATCCACCCACACCTGGTATGGTTTGTTATGAGGCTGCAGGCCCAGTGACTTTAACCACACCACCCTCAAGGGTGCAACTTATTGGGCAAGGGGAAGGAGTAACACATTAGCAAATCCTGTTTGAAATTACCTCAAAAATGTGCCAGAATGCAATCAATTTTAAACATTTTCTGGGGGACTAGGCAGCCCCCCAGACATCGGGCCTATAGTTTACAAGATTTGCACCAGCATCAGCACCCCATCTATTTATGGGGGGCCCAAATCAGCATTGTTGCAGAGGGCCCAAATGGGTCTCAGTCCACCCCTTACTGGAGGGTATACATGAGAGAGGCAAATGAGATTAAGGCTGGTTGACAGTAACAGTAACAGTAACAGTAAAGATGGTGTACTGACATATGGTGTTTTCAGAGTTTTTTGACAGGCATGTCTTCCAGAAGGGTGAAAAACAACGATAGGGCAGTGGCTAGCCCAAGTGAAGACCCAGTTCAGAAAGCAATGGCAATAATGGTACAGGTTCAGTCCATGCTGCAAGTGGCTTGGAATGACAAAGGATTGAAGTAGAGACAAGAGAGGAAGAGAAAACCACAGGAAGGGGCCTCCCGGACAGATGGAGGATGGTCTAGAAAGTGGGTCTAGGAAGCAAAAGGCAAGAAGTGTAATAATGATGACATTGATCTCACCTGAGAGGGGAATCTGAGGGAATTTATGTAGGGGATCATTGAGGGGTTGGGTGAGAAGGGGCTCAAGAAACTGGAGAAGGTGTTGCAGGAAATCAAGAAACTGAGTGGAGGAAGGGTCTGGGTGGGGGGCAGGAGGGAACAAAGGTAACAAGACAGGGGATGAGGGGGCACCAGGTTTACCATTGGGGCTCACATTCCACAGGCATTGAAGGAGAAAATATGGAAAAGGGAGTATACTGACATCTTTGTGCTGGTGGACTAGGAAGCAGCAAAGAAATATAAGGAGAAGGAGAGGAAAGGGAAGACAGATATGGCAGCAGCTCTAGTGTTATTGTGAAAGGCACAGGAGGAGAAGTCATTTAAGGATAAGACCATGGAATCATGGCTTACAGGGTTTACATATTTCAGTATTATCACACTGCAAAAACAGCCAGGGATGGCCATCTCATTATTAGCATATTCTCAGATTATACGTAATGCATATAAGATGTGAGGAGGTTATGTGGGCTGTTATACAATGAGAAATTTCATCGGAGGATGGCTTACCATGGGGTTGTTCAGTGGGATACAAGGCACCCAGACAACTGATTTGAAATGATGATGGTGCAAATGGGGGGTTGGGGTAGGGTGGAGGGAGAAAAAGCAGAAACAGGCAGCCAGTAAAAACTATATTGGGGATATAATAGGATGCAGTGTGCATGGGCAAGCTGCAAGGTCAAACATACCTGTTAAAAGTGTGGTGGGCCACACCCATTATCATGCTGCAGGAGTAGGGGGGAGAAATTTGGGGGACAGATGCATGGAGTGCAGTCTATTCATGGGTGCTTTGTTGGCTGGTGAGAAGGGGCAGGGCAAAGGGGGAGGGTTAGAGGTTTCCTTGGTGCAGTGGATCTGGCCCAGACAATGGAGGGAGATGAAAAGGTAAGGGCAGAGACAAGGTTGAAAGGGAGAGTTAAATGGAAAATATGAGGGGCAGTGGGGAGAAATGAGGGCTGTTAACCTAGTTTCAGTAAGGAGAAAGTAGGAGCAGGAAGGGCAGAGTACTACAGGGTGGAGACTGAACCTGTTATTTAAGGCGAGACACATAAAGGAGGTACAGAACATGGTGGCTGATGGCCTTTCCTGTCTTCAGTTGGACAGTTTCAGGTGCCTTGCATAAGGAGCAGCAGCCAAGAGAACAGACGTCTCACCCCACTTGTGGACGATTGGCTGAGAAGATCCCAGTTGCTGTACAGAAACTCTTGGTCTGCAGGGATGTTGAAGGCATATGAGGGATCTTAGAAAGTATTCCAAGAATTCTGAGAGAGGGCTGGAAAGGAGGTAACTAGGCCGATGACTAAGGGGCAGGTGATGTAGTTTCTCGTCCAGAAGTGGGATGAAGGATTATCACATTTGACTATGTGGATTCACTTGGCAGGGATAGGTTAATGTGCAGCATGAAAGGATGGGGGAACATTGCAGGGCTTTGATAGTTCATCAAGTCATACAGGACTGGCAGAGGATATAAGGGAGGACCCCAAATAAAAGACAGCCTATATCATTAGGATTGTTATGTAGGTTGGTGGGGGCATTGGGTAGCATTTGCTATTTGGATTATGAAGCAAGAATGTTCACAGCAATTTTCTCAGTCATGTTTCGAGGGGCATTCTGGGTAAGAGAAGTGCTGGCACACAGAAAGAAATGTAGAGAAGGGGGCTCCACTGGGAAATGGTGCAGTGGGGGAGGATAGGATAGAGATGTGGTTAAGCAGGTCCAAAATGGATCATACGGGGCTAGGAACAAGGGTAGTGACAGAAAGGAACAAGGCAGGAGGGCTATGTGCAGTGCAAGCCATGACTGAGTACACGGCAGTTAGGGGTCAGCAGGGAGAAATTTGTTTACACGTGGGAATGGGCACCTGGTCACCACCTTCCAGGTAGGGGCAGTAATGAAGAAGGGATTCAAATATTTTGGGGGGGGATACAGCGAGTTTCTTGTCCTATTCATTCAAGATTGGGGCAGCCTCAGAGAAGGCAGCAAGAAGGCGATCAGCAGTGGAAATAAAGAAAGCGTGCAAGTGGAAATCTGCTTTCTATAAATCATATGTGAGAGAGCTAAATAAGTAACATATTGTTGGCCCTTCCTTTAGATCCGGTCTACAGGAGGAGCATATGGATTTTGGGCCACTCATTTATATATTGGGCAGAGAGAAGAGCAGCCGCGAGGCATGGAAGGAAACAGCTGCAGATAGAGGTGGGAGCAGCAAAAGTACAATGGAAAGGGATACGGGGGATACAATGGACCCAGATGTTGCCAGTTCTGGAAGAGTTAAAAATGAAAATGCCAAGGCTGAACCTGCTGATTTTGCATTTTGGGGGTATAATGATTTGGGGTCAAAACTTTGGCTGGGCATTTTGAGGGAAATGAAGGTGGATATGGGGGATCATTAAAGGGTGGTGGACAGGTGTAGTGATCGCCTGGTCCAAAATCATCCCGAGGCAGGTGTGGCGATATGTGAGGGATGTAAAAGCAATGGAAGGGGCCAGGAAGAGGCTAAACAAAAAAAGTGGTGGCCACAGAGAAGGGGATGGGGAGTTTGTACATAATACACAAGGACATCTCATATGAATGTACCTGGTTGTATAGGCAGGACGGGGTATATTTAATAGATGTGGGCTTTGACATGTTAAACCTGTAGCTGGAAGGGGTGGTAGAGGAATGGTGTAGGAATGTGGGCCCAAGGAGGGAAGCCCATCATCTGGTGCAATAGCTGGAGATGGGCTTGTGGATGGAAGAGAAGAAAGTGGTGGAGGAGGTGAGAGGGGAATGAGGGACACAGGAGAAGGATATACAGGGCCCAAGGGGTACTGGGCCAGGAAACCGGGACATTGTTTGGGTGTGCATCCAGCCATGTTTGGCCCTTGTGGGGTTTGTATTCCAGAGGGCAAAAGGTGGGCATCAGGTATGCACCCGAGCCCAGAAGGAGAGGAAATGGGCATCGGGTATGCACCCGAGCCGAGAAGGATAGGAAATGGTAGAAGAACAATGAATGTATATAGTGGATGTATTGTACATAATGGATGATGTACATAATAAAAGGTGATTTTTGATGATTATGTGATGTAAATACATTAAGGAAGTATTTATGAGTTATTAAACAAATATGGCCAACTAAGCACTCAACAAGGATTTGTGTGTAATATGGTTATTTTTGGAAGGGGATCCATAAAAAAGTGGAAAAGTGGATTGCAGCTAAAAGAGCAAGACTTATAGTGAGTGGTCTCCTGACCAAAATAGAAGGGGTGTTCAGGATTAGGTAATATAGGGGAGGAGGAGG
The DNA here is from genome assembly GCA_016271365.2 of Neoceratodus forsteri. Classification (NCBI taxonomy): domain Eukaryota; kingdom Metazoa; phylum Chordata; order Ceratodontiformes; family Ceratodontidae; genus Neoceratodus; species Neoceratodus forsteri. The sequence continues at coordinate 780,532,512 of CM057458.1, read as the reverse complement.
AGGAAGAAGGGAGTGCGCTATTAACAGGCATCTCCTGACCAAAATTGCAGAGGTGTTCAGGATTAGGTAACATGGACGGGGATGGGGAAGGGGGGGCTAGGGCAGGGACAGGTGGAGAAAAGCAAGGGAAGGACTACAGAAAAGGGTACTTAAGGAAAAGTAGAGCTAGGAGCACCCTTCTTCATTGCTAGAGACCTATTTGCCCACCACCCACCACCCTGTAATTCAGGGGTAGAAGAAGGGTACAGCAAGGGATTGGCAGGATCAGCTGCTGAAGGTGGACAGTAGGTGGCCAGGATTGGATGGAAACATGGGGCCACAGGAACTGCTATAGGAGGACAGCAGTCAGTTGGCTGGGACTGCTGAAGGTGGACAGCAGTGGGGATCAAGATATGATGGGGCAACAGGGAGTATTACAAAGCCCAGAAGCATGGGAAATGGTTGAAGAACAATGGATGTATATAATGGAATGTGTTCATTTATTTATTTATTTTTATTTTAGTTTTTGTTTTCTGGGTAAGGTGTCGTAGCCACAAAATATGACTATTTTCAGACATGACCCGGGATGTTACAATACAAAATTGGCAGACAAAACAAATAACAGGTATAGCTCAGCAGTAATCAACCATAAGAAAAATCTACACTACGTTCTGTGACGTAAACAGTATTACTAATATGACAATGGCAGGAAAATACACAATAGTACAAAACATAATAAGCATACAATCATAGTGCAGTAGAGTTTTAACACATAATCCATGCTAAATGCTACATATGACAGTAACGGGGTCAGAGCAAAACTGAACATTTTGAGAGCTGAGGATGGGGATGTCAAGCACCCTATGGGGGGTTAAAACAGGAGCATAGGGCATGTTTGACAAGGAGATTGTGATGCATCTTTTTAAAAGCAGTATGACTAGGTACAGAGTGAACAACAAGAGGTAGGGAATTCCAATATTTTGTGGCCAGGCAGGAGAAAGCTGAGGTTCCTTTTAGGGTTCTGCACCTAGGGGTGTTTAGTAGAGAGAGTCCAGTAGAACGGAGGCCATAGCTGGGGAACAGAGGCACCAGCATGCCCACAAGAGAGTTAGGAAGATTAGTTCTGATGATGTTGTCCAGCAGAGTACCAAGGGCAAGGAATCAATTGGCAGATGGAGAAGGCCATCTAAGGTCTACATATAGCAAGCAATGGTGCTTCAAACGTGGGGAAGTTGATGCGTAACGACAGATACTATTGTACGTTGTATCCTACTTACTTAGGGTGGTTTTCAGAGCATTTAGGTAGGTGACAGCACCATATGCAAGGGATGGAAGTAGGATACCCCTAGAAATAGCCAGTCTAGCTGAGGGGGTAAGCATCTGACTATAAGCTATTGTGAGTTTGGAGTTTACTGACTTGCAGGTGTCAATGTGTTGCTCAAAGCTGAGAGTTTCATCAAGCAGGAAACCTAAATACTTGAATGAGGTTATTTTCGTAAGGGGGGGAGCCATTTGCACAGGAGGCATTGAAAAGGTTGTGGTTTGTTCTAAGTTTTGTTGCAGATCTGAAGTGCATGCCCTGAGTTTTACTTATGTTTAGGATGAGCCTTTTGTTGTAGATCCATTCTTGCATTATGAGAAATGCAGAGGTTAGTCGACTATTTATTTCTTCTGTGTTTGCAGAGGAGGTGTAGAGCACCAGATCATATGAAACGGATTTTGATGATTATATGTTGTAAATAAAATAAGGAAGGATTTATGAGTTATTAATAAAATATGGCAAACTGAGCACCCAACAAGGATTTGTATGTGATGTGGTTATTTTGGGAAGGGGATCCCCAGACAATTAGTTGTTTTTAGTTCAGAATTACCCATTGCTTAGCAATGTAAATCACAAATTGTAGTAAGAAAGAAATACATTTACAATTTGGTGATTTAAATTGCTAGAAGTGGCTAACAAGGCAGATGCCCAATGGATGCTCAGCGGATGCCCAGCAAGACATATTGAAGAGAAAGAGGGTCAGTTATAATTTAGTAGAATACAGAAAGGTGGTATGAACAGACTGTATAGTGGAAGTAGCATGTTTCTGGATTATCAGTACAATTTCAGAGATGCTTTCTCTCTTAAGAACTGCAATGCTGAATAGAATGACAATGTATTAGTCCTACATAGTGATCTTCATTCGCTGGGATGATATGTATATAATTTAAAACTGTTAAAAATGGAAAAAACAATAAAAATCTTTTATAGTATATGGTTACGCTTTATGTATAAAAATCAGCCTGCTCAAAATCCTTGTTAAGCACATTCTAAACCATTATGCGCATTCTAAAGGGTTGTTATGTGCATTCCGAACAGTTGTTATGCATGGTTCAAAGGTCATACATTTTTTAATTTCTTATTTATTCTGCACCTAGCTACTTACTAACTACCGGGTGCCCAGAGTCATACCTTTTACATTTTACCTTTTAAAGGTCTGGACATTTGATTTTGATATGTGAGTAGAACAAAGATACGGCAGGTTTTTTTGTTTTCGCTTCAGTGGGGGTCTCTCTAGTGTAAAAAACATATACTAAAAAAATAAAATATGGCTTCGCTCTCGAGGTTCATATGCTGTCATCTCAACCCCTCAATGGAAACACAGCCTTGTTGTGTATGGTTGCCCATACATTATTCTCTATATGATAGAAGTGGATAACACTGTACCACAAAACATTTGCCAGTTTAATTATTTATAGTTGCACTATATTTAATATCAGGGAAAGTAAGTGTGTCTCGGAACCCCAGGTCCAACCACGTGAGCCTGCCACTCAGTGGTTAGTAAAACAGGACAGTATTCGGTGGTGAAGGGGGGGGGGCTGGGTTCAATTCCCTGGAGGTCACACTATTTCTTTCTCACTACAGAGCTAAAAGGTTTAAACAAATCTCATGCTTATAGTATAGTTTTAACATGATAAAAAGAGAATTTAATTTGGTAAACAAGAACTGGCAATACAAATATAGACAGGGTTTTGTGCATTAGGTATTAACTGCTGATAGTAGAGAAGATGAACTCAGTGGTTAGAGCATCAGGATAGTAATCTGGAGGCCTGGTTTCAGTTCCCAGGAGGTTACATTATTTATTTGTTCTTTCTCACTACGATTTGTGATTGATGCTCTCAAACAGTGGCTAATATTGCATCTAAAAACATCTAATTGTCACTATAGGTTTAATGAGCTTTATTTTCAAAGAGTCCATAGATTGCCACAATTTGCGATGATCTAGGGCTGCAGCAATCTTGGGGTGCATCAGGGACTCAGTGCATATTTAAAAAAAAATTAGAGTCCCTGCGCCCAAGACCTGAGATTTGCTGCATTTGCAGAGTTGCACCAGACAGGTGGTGCACCTGCAGAGTGTGATGGAAAACTTGTTCGACACCCCTGCCCAGCGGAACACTCAAGGGGCTGCAAAGGTGGTGGGTGGGTGTAAATATGGCTGCAAGATGGGGTCCGAGGCTTAAGGTGCATGGGGGTGGCATAAGGAGTGACAGGGGCACAGCAGCAGTGGAAGGGTGCTGAGGTGGCACCCTGCAGGGGTGCCCTGCATACATGTAGGCAGCCAATTGGCCCAGGTACATGGCATTGTCAAGACAGGACCAGGACCCGGTAATAGGTGTATGCAGCTCTGGCACCTGCCCCAGATGTGCCACTTACCACAACACCATAGGCAGGCAGCAGTCTGCCTCCATGCAGGGGGTACTGAGTACCAGGGCACAGTAGTGGTGCCTGGGGACCGTTCCTATCCAGCACCAGAACCCTGCACCCTGCAGGCGCTGCTGCCTGCTTATTGTGTTGAGGTAACTGGCTCATCTGGGGCAAGTGTTCCAGGGCTGTGTGCACCTGTTGCCAGGTCCCAGTCCCATCTTACCAACCCCATGTACCCGGGCCGATCAGCTGCCTAAACATCTGCAGTGCACACCCTCAGGGTGCCACCTCAGTACCACCCTATTGCCACCACACCACCATTGCTCCTTATGCCACCGCATGCTCATTATGCCCCTGGTCCCTAACTTACACCATCCCCCTATTGCCACCCTGGACCACGTCCTGTCTGGTCTAAACAGCCATGGCACAACCACCCTTACATCCTGGTGTGTGTGGGTGAGTTTGCTGCAAGGGTGGCAGTGTGGCTTTGCAGCATGGCATCCCAATTTCGCCACAGCCATTGTCTGAAAACTGGGCTTGCTACAAACTATGACATAAGGTGCCACTTGCATCATACACATGTGGCGCAGGCACCTTGCGTCGAAGTTCTCCGTTTGAAAATCGAGTCCAGTGTGTGAAAACTGGATTGAGGCACAGCTGGAATGAGTGTAAAGGCACTGTAGGCTGAACTTGCCAGGTAGGCTCTTCAGAAATGCAATGGTAAACAGGGAAGCTGAGGAATGTGGAGGCAGTAGGGGGAAAAACATGGACAGTGTGACTTTTTAAAACAAGTAAATTACAATCCTCACTGCACATTATTTCATTATCCTTTATCAGGTCATTGCATTGGCACCTGTCTTGGTTCAGAGTCTGACCAGAATTTTCTTAGCTTGCAGTTATTTGTCAAACACTGGGTAGTCTCTGCACCTCTCTGCTGTTTAAAGAGAAACATGAGACGAATGTGGACCTTTTCCTACAAGAATAAGCTGAATTTTTTTTTGAGGCACAAAGTATTTATAGTTCACCTTAGTCTGAGATCAACGTATGGCAAGGCAAATTTATTTGTTAGGCACCTATCCAAGGCTCTACATGTCATATAGCTAGCAAACATAAAACTGTGGTACAACAGGTATAAAAACAACATACGCATTTCAAAATAAAAGGGCTTACACATCTGTGGTACAGTTGTAGTGAAATTTATCAGTTATCTGAGTTACAGCATCTCATATTTTTGAACCTTTCTGATGTCAAGCCTGGACTATCATTCTCAGGCAGAGGGTTTGTAATTTTAAACTCTCTGTCCCCTCATAATAATATTATTCACCATTTGCCAATAATGTAAACCACAAATTTATGAAGTCACAGTTGCAATATTTTATTCAATGAAGGAAGTAATACAGACGAGTGACAAGACTTTTATGAGCATGTTGTTTTCTTCCATTTGGAAACACTGTCTGTAATACTGGGAAACATCCATTCCTAGGATGCAGCTCCCATGTCAAAGATCTTGCAGTGATGTGCAAAAAATGAATGCAAAGTTTATTGTTTAATCAGTAACTTAGACAGATAATCAGGAGCTCTAACTTAGACAGATAAGCAGGAACTCTGCTTAGAAGAATCTGAGATTTTATTCTGTCATCCCAGAAAATATCTACAGGTAATATTCTTGTAATAGTATGTAATGATTTGTCATGCATTCTTTCTATCATTAAATGTATTTATAACTGTTTTGTGATGTTTAGAAACATAGAAAGATAGAATATGTCAACAGAAATGGACCGCATGGCCAACCCAGTCTGCCCAGAAGTTCCTTGTCTGTTCAGCCTCTGCAGACACTATCTGGTTTGCAGTGGCCCTCCCTGCAACATAGAAACGTAGAAGATGATGGCAGAAGGGGATCTGTGGTCCATTGAGTCTGCCCAAGTGAGGTATCCTGGGACCTAATGTTCACTGGTGTTCTGTTCTCCTAGACACCCAGCCTAGCCCTTGCCAGTGCCATGTGTGTGTTCCCAATACTTGTCCCACTCATGCTTAAAGCTTGATACTGACTTTGCAGTCACCACCTTGGGAGGTAATCTATTGCAAGGTTCCACCACACTTTCTGAGAAGTAATACTTTCTGATTTCCCTCTTGAGCACTCCACCCTTCAATTTCTACTCGTGCCCTCTTCTGGTAGAATTGACATTCCTGGAACAAAGCTATGCTCCTAGCACTTTGTTGAGTCCTTTAAGGAACTTGAAGGTCTCAGTCATATCCCCCCTCCTTCTTAGTCTCTATTGAGTACAATTTCAGAGTCCCAAGCCTCTCTTCATGGGTGATTTCCTGAAGGCCATGTATCATTTTTGTTGCCTTTGTCTGGGCCACTTCCAATCTATCAACGTCCTTTGTTAGGTGAGGCCTTCAGAATTGTACATAGTACTCCAGATGAGGCCTAAACCTTTCTAATATACCCTTATATGTATCCCATACATGCTTGGAGCCTCCATCCATTCTTATCTCCACCACTTCTGCTGGCAGTCTGTCCCAGGTATTTACCATCCTACCAGTGAAGAAGTACCTCTGTACATCTCTCTTGAACTTACCCCTGCAGCTTCATAGCATGCCACCTGTTCCTTGTGGTCATTCTCATTTGAAAGAGACTGCCCTTCTTTCCCCTGTTCAGCCCTGTGAGGTACTTGGTTTTCTCTCTCTCTCTCTCTCTCTCTCTCTCTCCTCTGTTCTAGGTACCTTCACCTTATTCACTCCTTGTAAGTTTCATCTTGTCCAGTTTCTCTCTTGTCTCTTCTAGGTTATACATGTTAAGATTTCTTAGTCTCTCCTCATGGGGCTTCTTGACCAAACCCTGAACCATTTTTGTTACTGTCCTCTTCAGACCTCTTCCACCCTTTCTGAGGTGTGGTCTCCAGAACTGGACACAGAACTCCAGGTGAGTTTGTACCAGCAAGCGATATAGTGATATAGTGATACAAACACCTCCCATACAGCATCAACACCACCTCCTTATTTTGTGCAAACTTTAACAAACATTTCCCTGTTTCAACAATTAATGAATGGATGGATGGATGGATGGATGGATGGATGGATGGATGGACAATTTCTTCCACAGTTATGAACTCTGGGACATATCAGGACCACCTACTGTGTATTCCAAGGTCAGCCTATTATGGTTGTCCTTCCTCTTCAGTGATATTCACAGGTTACATTATTTGCACTTGATACCTCATGTCTCCTATTAACAGTTGCCTGCTGCATACACTAAACTCTTTGATCTTTTTTCATAACTTTATATTGTCCAGTGTAGTTGGAATTTGCATATATTTCTTATCCAGTCTTGGTGTGCTGGGTATGAATTCACTCTTACAATTTTTGCCCAACAGTATATTACTGCTATGAATCTTTCCTCTGTACACTAATTATGGCATTTGAAACATTTTCTGTCTGAATGCAAGTCATACTTTGTATTATTAAAAAATGTACCTGGTAACTTTAAGACAAGTTGAATAAAGGCAGTGTACAACAGGAGCAATAGCCCCAGTTAATACATTTAGGCCTAGATATTCAGAAATGCACCAAAGACCAGCACAAGTCTGGTGCAGTACAAATCTGATGCACCGTAGTGCAACACTAGCCATATTCAGAGGTTGCGCTGGCCAAACTGCACCAAAGGAACCCGGCTGAATATTGCACAGTTGTACCATGGCGCAACCACAGTTAGGCCATGGTGCACCCAGAGTTGCACAGTTGTGCCATAGCGCAGAAAGAGATGCTCCAGCACAACTGTGGGAGCAGAGCAGCAGAGCAACGGGGGGGGGGATGGCACAGACAAGAGACCCAGGGACAGAGCCAGAGAAGCACAGTGACAGGCCACAGGAGGCCTCCACCAGCAGGGCACAGCAGAGCACACACACACACCCAGACACCCTGCCCTAGATCACAACAGTGGCACAGATAGCAGGCAACAGGAGGTGCCAGTGGCCAACAGAGGGCCACCAAGGGAGCCCCCCAGCAGGCTGCAGGCCATGCTGCCCCACCAACCACACCAGAGCAGGCCACACCCAGGACCATAGAGCCAAGCACACACACACACCACACAGGTACACAGGTGGCCCACACAGTAGGCCCTGAACACGCCAGGAGGCACGTAGTGTGGCAGACCACATGGGACAGGCCACACAACACCAAGCAGGGTCCCCAACACAGTGTGCAGCCAGTACCCGACCAAAGACCATGACCGTGTGCCACCACCATGTACACACCTGCCAAACACCCTGACATCTGCCCCATGGGCACCCCAAGGCACAGTCACCAACTGAGGGGAGGGACACCAGCACAGTGGGACACACCACAGCACATAGCAGTGAACCACAGAAGCACAACATGCACCCTGACACATGCACACCACATGGACAGACACTGGGCCACTGCAGCATGGCTCCTCATGCCACCTGGAAAAGCAGACCCTGACACAGGCAGGTAAGTCAATATATATATAATTCCAAACCAAACTATGTGTAACCACAAGGGGGTGGGTTAGGGTAGGAAAGCGATGGAAGGGGACAGGGAATGGGGACTGTACAGTGGGATCAGGGACTTTAGGGGGAGGTACAGCAGGGGAAACAGGGGAATGCTGGGGCCAAACGACCGGCAGCCAAGACCTGCCACTCCTTGGTGTCCATGCCACCTCTGGTCCTCCAGCAGCAGGCAGCAAACCTGCAGGACAGCCTCCATGGTGGTAGACGTTATAAGAATTAGCTGCTGGAGCAACCTACAGTATACAGGCCTCTGATGCCTCCAATGGACACCTATGACAAGGGGCAGGACAGGTGATCAGTTGAATGTCCCAAGGAACCATGCCCACCCACAGCGCGCAATGGGCAGTGGGAACACACCCTCCTGGAGGTCCTGTACCGGTCACCCACAAAGGGGTGTGCCAACGCCTGCCAGCAACTCGGCACACCACGACAGTGCATAGAGGGTGGTCCTCACTGCACAATGGCTACCCATCTGCGCAATGACAGTCACATGGCACAGTGCACTGTCAGCACCACAGCAACATCAGTGGCAACCAGGCGCACACCCACCCCACCAACAGCTGGCACACATATCTAATGGATGCACCACAGTGGCATGTACCACGCACAGTGCGACACACACAGCTGCCACAGCACATGGCACAGGTGACCATGCCCACACCCACACCCCTCGCCACCCCCATGTAAAGTGCAAAGGACCATGACAGTGCCTGCTGGCTATGGCCTGCTGTTCTGCTTCTGAGAAGGTGGCGGCCATCCGTGCCTTCCAGAATGCCACCAAAGGGGGGCTTAAGTATGCGCCACTTCTCACGGCGCAGGAGGAGTTGGTGGCAGCCACCATGCACTGCAGCATGGTGGAGGGTGTGCCTGTAGCAGTTTCCAGATGGGTGGCAGTCGATCACTGCATGGTAAGTATGTCAACCACGCACAGCTGGTGGCACAGAGGGTGAGTACATGTGCATGCTGATATGCATGCAGCCAGCATGCATGTCATGTGCATGTGTGCACACCCACGCGCGTGCTGTGCTGCAGGACACATGCAGTAGCAGTGGGGCGAGCACATGTGGGCATTGCATCACTGACACACCTCTCTTTCTCTTACAGCACCAGTGTGCCTCTTTGTGGATGATGGGGAGGTGGCAGAGGCCGTGGAAGCTGGAACTGCCCCGGAGGACCAGCCATTCACCTCCACTGGCATCCAGGGGCCCAACAGGCTGCAGCTCACCACCACTGTGCAGGTGGGTGTCCTGGACCTGGGGTCAGATGAGGCCCTGGATGTGTTCCTGCAGGATTTCAGCCTTGGTGTCCTCTGCACAGAGACACAGATCGGGGTGGGGTCCAACACCAATGACGACGTCATGATTATCCTGGACATCATGGCCAACGTTGTGGGGAGACGCTCCTGCTGGCCACCAACACAGGCAGCATGCCCAGCGCTCTGCCAGTGACAGAACAGCTGCCCACCACCACTGCAGATGCAGTGGTGTGCACTGCCCTGTCTGTGCCCTGCAGTGGTGATGGTGCGGCCACACAGGGGCTGTGTGGCATGCAGTGGCTGGATGGGTGACAGCAGTAGGCTGTGGGTGCCACTAAGCAGCAGGACACAGGGTCCACTGCTGGGGCACCTGATATGCACATTCCCCCCGCAGACCCAATGTGCAGCATCTACCAGATGGGGGGGGTTGTGCAGCGTGGCCGGTCACCACATGAGGATCGGTGTCTGGCCCGGGGGCCCCAGGATGCCGATCCACTGGCTGAGCACAACCGTTTGCTGTGGGTGACTGTTCAGCAACAGGTGCTGCTTGCCACTTGGGTGCATGCACTGCGTGTGGAGGTGCTCCAGTTAGCCAAGCAGCAAGAGAGGGGCACTGCGCAGATCCTGGCAGGGATGCAGCACATGCAGAAGGCCATGACTGCATCCCTGGATTGCATTGCCACTGCAATCTTAGATGTCTTTGCGCTGCTGGCTGCCACGGGGCATGTCTGGGGACAGATGACCCCCGCAGTGTGCTGTCCACTCTGTGAACCCAGCATCGGGTGACCCCAGCGCAGTCAATGCCGGGCTCTGATGTTGGCATCCCAAGCACACCCAGGGCTGGCCTGTTTGGGTGCCTTGACACCCCCACATGGATACAGTTGTGGTCCCACAGTTCAAACCCTGGAGAACTGTTGCACATACCCCCCATGGCTGCTGCACAGCCTGTGGCTGCCCGAACAGCCCAGGAATGGCCACCCCTACGTCCGTGGTGGCCATGGGTCCGAGCAGCAGACCTGATGTGTGGGACACCCCACCTGCAGTCTGAAGCTGCTGCCCACTGTGCACATGGGCAGTGTGTGTGCCTACCACGGGTGTGTCACCTGTGTGTCATGCCACCGCTGCCTGTGTACATGCTTGCCCGGCTGCTGGGCCATGTGTCATGGGCATGATGATGGCAGTCTTGCACCAGTTGTACCTGTGCACCCGGTGCAATGCATCTGATCCACACCACATACCAACACCTGTGTGTGTGGGTGCGTGTGTGTGTGGGGGGGGGGCTGTGTGTGGTGCTATGTGTGGTTGTGTGTGGTTATGTGCTCCTGTCTCCTCTACCCCTGCTTTACGCCTCTGTATGTGCATGCCCATTGCCATGCATGCCCCTGCATGTGTGCCATACCTGTCTGTGTGGCCCATGCATGTGTATTGCAACACCTACCTGTGTGCACCATAGTGCTCCCATGCGATGGTGTCCTGGTGTCATCACACCTGCTGTTGCAGCTGGGATCTCTCCACCTGGGGGGTGACTGTCCACCTCCCACCGGGCCCATTGCCTCCATCGTCCCCACTACTGTCATCCTCATCAGCCTCGACAGCTAGCCCATGGTCAATGGCCATGTTGTGTAGTATGCAACAGGCCAGGAATAGGCCACAGGCTTTTGAGGGGCTGTGCTGTAGGGCACCGCCTGACCTATCTAGGCAACAGAAACATGCTTTAAGCATGCCAAAGACACGCTTGATGATGTTGTGTGTGCTGGCGTGTGCCTCATCGTAGCGTTCCTCTGCTGGGGATGACAGGCGCCAGTAGGGGGTGAGCAGCCAGGACTGCAGTGGATAGGTGCTATCCCCTGTGTGGATAATGACATGGTTAGCCCTCTGCTGTGCTATGTTGTACCCCTTGCCTGTCCCTGGTGCCCACGCCTACATGCACACCCTGCCCCTACTCCATCCCACGGTCTGCTCTGCCCATCGCCCCCTGCCTGTGCCATACTTACCCACTAGGTGGCCCATGGGGATGTCCCCACGTTAAAACCTGTGGCACAGTGCAGAGCTGTGCCAGATGAACCCATCATGTGCACTCCCAGGGTGTGTGGCCCAGACATTGATAATGTGCCCCGTGGCATTGCACACCACCTGACAGTTGACACTCGTCTCCCCTTCCTGTTTATGTAGGCCACACCCTTGGGGCCAGGTGGCATGCGGAGGCCCATGTGGGTGGAGTCAACAGCCCCAATCATGCCAGGCATACGTGCTACCCTGTGGAACTCCTGCATGGTTGCTGTATGCTCCACCTGTGTGCTGGGGAAATGGATGTATTCCGACATATGTGCAGCAGAGCATTGAGGAACTGTGTGAGGAGGTGGGATGTGGCCAACTGGGTTATGCCTGTGGTGTCCCCTGTTGGACTCTGGAAGGTGCCCGTGGCAAGCAGGCACATGACAGATGTCACCTTCATCTCCATGGACATGGCGTGGCTCTGTCTGGTGGATGCCTGCATCTCCTCACTGCACAGCTCACAGAGCTGCCTCAGAATGGCCCTGTTCAGGCTGTACTGGTCCACAATCTCCATGTCACTGTACTGCTCGAAGGTGATACGGGCGTGGTACCACCTGTGTTGAGCATACCGCCGAAGGGCCCTTCCTCAGCCACATTACTGTTCCACCTGCACCCTCACACCCCTCATTACGGCCTCCATCATGAAGGGCACACTATCCATACCCTTGCTGTCCAGTGTCCCCCTTGGCGGTTGACTGCTGCTGTGTGCCACCCTGGTGCACTGCCTGGCAGTGTGTCTGTCTGTCTCTCTCACTCTCTCTGCCCCTCTCTCCCTCTTCAATGCCACCTATGTCCCTCTTTCTTTCTTTCTTTCTTTCTCTCTCTCTCACTTGGCACAAATGCTGTCCGTGTGTTTGTGCCCTGTATTTATAGGAACAAGTCTGCTTGGCGCATCTTCGATTTGCTCCGCACTAGTGCCATGGTTTCATAGTTGAATATACCACTGCACTGGATATTCATGGGCACGCCCCCTGCATTTGCACCTGCATTCATTATAATTGTGCATTGTCACAATGAGATTTGCACTGTGCAATGGCTCCTGCTGAATATGGCTCTTTGGCGCAAGTCCTCACTTGTGCCGGCACAACTGCTTTGAATATCCGGGCCTTAGAATTTAAATGAACATACTGTACTTTTGTATTTAAATATGATCTGGGTGTCTTCATATTGTTTCCTATGATTCTGTCTCTATCATAAAATGTTGGACTTGTAGATATAATGACAATGATCCTTATAAAAGCTCTGATACAAGGACTTATTAGATCTGCTGACAACCTTAAGCGTAAAGATACAGTACATCAACATGAACTACAGGAATTGTGCTTTCTATTAATTCTGAAGTTTGTAAAACAGTAAAAAATAAAATATCAAAACAGTGAGATAAGAAAGCCAGCATATACATACACTTATTACTGTGATTACTGTTTCACTGCTTTCCAACTATGATGCTCTAAATCCTTTCTCTCCTCTCCTTCCTGGTTACCCTCTCAGCCCTTTCCCTACTAGTTATCCCATCCTTCACCCTTCCATCTCCCCCTTAGCTCCTCTCGAAGTGAATAAAATCCACAATTTGCATAATGTGGAGCATATTGTCATGACTGGTGTAGTGAAATCTGTACAATTGCACAGAGTTACCCATGCAAATTGCTGCACTAAGTAGTTGTGAAGATTTTTACTATGCAAATTGATACTATTCATGGCAATCATTTACCACAAAGTGGGAATTATGTCAATTAACATAGTGAAAATTAGAACAGTTGTGAATTATGTTGTGCACACTACACAAATACTATTTGTGACACCTAGTAGCCAGTTTGCCCCAATTTGTGGTTGATTTTAAATTTGCAACACATCAACTCTCCCTCTCTCCCTCATGCTCCCTCCCCTCCTTCAGCATTTGCATCCAATCCCACTTTCTCTGGCATCCTGGGTGCAGTCTCATCCCATCTTCTTGGCTTCACCTCAAGCTCTCAGATCCCTCCATCCCTCCTACCTCCCTTATCTCCTCCATCACTCCTTTTCTCATAATCATTTCATAAGCTCTCTCAAGCTCCTCATCTCCTTGATGCTTATAGTGGCAGGTTACTGTGCTCAGTCCTGGCCCTGCTTTGGCATCATCAGGATCGAGTGAAGAGGGGGGGTGGAGTTGCTATCTACAGCTCCTTAAACAGTCAGTTTGAAGATGTGCCTTCTCAAACTCTCCCTCTTCTTCTCTGTCCTCATATTCATTGCCAGAGTTTACTCCTGTCCTGATACCTTCCCATCATCAGTCACTGAGCTACTCACTACTATCTCTTCCCAAGCCTCCCCTGGTTAGTTACTGATTCGAGGCAATTTCAACTTCAGCTGCCCCCCCCATTAACTAAGCCAATATGTTAAGTCCTTACAACTCACCAAGCTAATCCCTGATGCCACTCCACACAGTCACAGATCCCTCAGTTACTGTCTCCTGGACAGGGTTCTCTCTTCCTATTTCCATCACATTATGGATGCTTATACCCTCTCTAATGCCTTCAGTGACCACCGTATGGTCTACTGTGTACTTATGATTCATGCCACTTGAATTCATCCTGATCTGGCCATTCTAGTCCCTGAACTTGTCCTCCCTCCATGCTGACCTGACAGCTAATGACTGGTCCCTGATCTCTACAGCTGACAATGTCAAACATTGCCCTGCAAATATTCACCTCCAAATCTATATCTGTCTGCGAGCACCAGGCCCCACTTAGAAGAACCAGTGTCCAAGATTCTCAGCTCCCATGGAGCTTGCTGGCTTGTCACAGCATATGTGACCATAGCTGGTGGACCTACAAGTTCACTGTCTCTCCTTCTGACCTTAATAAGTAACAGACCCTTTTTAATGCCTGTACCAGAAGGTATATCAACACTCCCTCGACAACTTTACTTTGACCAACACTACAGTGACAACAATGCCAGCTCTCTGTAGTGTCAGTTCAGGACCCTGGCACCGCTTTATGGGGTATTGCATCCCCTCCCTGAAACAACTCTGACTCTGAGTTAATTAGTTAAGCAGCAGGGGCTGTGGGGGCAGAGCCTCCTGCATAGGGGGTTCAGGGTGCAAAGCCCCCCCCAAAGAAAAAAAGTTTGATGTGACTCCCTTTATGCCAACCGCAAATGTGGTCGAAATAATGGAGTTGCTGTATCGTCGGTCGACAACAAAATTGTGAACTGACTGTCATAGATCCGTACCAGAGCTACTAGGATTTTGAAATTTGAATACATTACATCCCCACTCCAGAACAACCTTAACCACCACTCTGAGTGATGAAAGGTAGTCCATGCACTATTTTTTTCTCTGAGCCCGTCCACTCCTGATGTCATCACCATTGCCTGGTTTGGGGCATTTCAAAGGATGGTGGGTGTCCTCATGGCAGCTCAAAAGCCCTTTACCTTTACCAGAGCCACTTATGCCAAGAAGTTGAATAGGTTCACAATCTGGCTGCTAAGTGTCACCTAGCCCCTTTTACCTGTCTGGTCAGCCAGGTTCTGGACTACCTGATTTCACTGTCAGACTAGGGTCTCCAGCATTCCTCCCTCAAGGTCCACCTTTTGGCTATTTGTACCTTTCACAAGCCCATGGGTGATCATAACATGGCTCAGCCAGATGTTTCCTATACATTTCTCAGGGGCATCCTGCATCTGAAACCTCCAGTCCATTCCCCTGCCCCAGATTGGGATTTAAATTTTGTTTTGGAGAAGTTGACCCTATCCCCATTTGAACCAGCTGCGACTTACAAGCTATGCTTTCTTTCATGGAAAGCATTATTTTTGGATGCTATTACTTCTGCTCAAAGGATTTCTGAGCTTCGGGCTCTCAGGTGTGAGGAGGCTTATTTGATTTTTGACAAAGACAGGGTGTCTTTGTGCATGAATCCTAAGTTTCTCCCCAAGGTGGTGTCTGAGTTTACCTTGAAGCAATCCATCCACCTTCCCATTTATTTCCCTGAGCATGCCAATCCAGGGAAAGCACTGCTCCATACTTTAGATGTCCACAGAATTCTGAAATATTATCTGTTCTGAACTAAGGATAGCAGAAAGTCAAAGCAGCTTTTTATTTCTTTCGCCCCAGGAAGAGAGGATTTTCAGGTTTCTAAACAATGTTTGTCCAAATGGTTGCCACATTGTATTGTGTTCTGCTGCAACAAGCATGGCAAAGAGTTGCTAGGGGCTGTCAAAGCTCATTCCACAAGGGGTATGGCTATCTCTGTGGCTTACTTCAAAGAGGTATCAGCCACTGACATTTGTGCTGCTGCCACCTGGAGTACCATCCATACCTTTACCAAGCACTACAGTCTGGAGATTGCTTCTCAAGCCAGAGCAGGCTTTGGCTGTGCTGTCCTTCAGGGCCTTCTGTCTTACGCTTTGGCTTGCCTCTCACCCAGACTGTTCTACAGTTACTTGTCACTGCTTGGGACTCATTCCTACGATGTGACCTGATGACTGATACACCCAAAGAAGACAGAACAGTTTCATAAGAACTTAGTTGATCTTCAAGGGGATCTCAGTCATTAGGCCTGTCTTCCCTTCCACCATCCCCCTGTTGGGGGTTCTTGTCTCAGACTGACTATCTGATATTTCCAGGTTTTTATTCTTGCCAGGACACATCTCTCTCCTCAGTCCCCCATGGCATGGGTATCCTCCCTTAGTCTCCAGGGGAAAGAACTGATGAGGGAGCGGGGCTGCTCATGCCTTTATAGGGTTGGAGACATCGGCAGGTGATGTTGGCTTGGGCGGCTCCAGTGATACTGCTGGAAAATCTTCCATGTGGATCCTGCTTCACTGACTGTGAAGTTCCTATGATGTGACTTGATGACTGAGATTCCCTCGAAGATATACTGTTATGGTAAGTTCTTACGTAACTGTTCTTTGCTAATGCACATTATACGCTGCATTCTTTATTACACACAAAACTGGGACTATGTGATCACTAATTAAATTGGTAGCTTGTTCAAAAGGTTGTATGATGAGAATCTGGAAATCCAAGAGATCCTGCAACTCTGTTGTTGGGCTAACAGATGTTTTTGAGGCATCACAGGCAGTGTATATTAACAAATAACCAGGCAGAGCCTTGCTCTGTTGAAACATATGCTGACTCAAATAGAGGTTGCATTCCCATGCATGGCCACATCTTACTTCATGTGATGCTGGGATAGTTTATTTTTGATTTGTAGCTCCTGCAGCTGCTGCCTTGTCTTAGGTTAGTGAACAAAACTGCTGCAAACGGGATGGCACATAAAGTACACAACATCTCTTTGATGGCTGCTTGACTGAAAAAGTCCTATACTACCAGATTAATACAATGTTCTGTTCATGAAACTGTGTATACACCACCATTCTTTACTGCCTTAACCATGTTTTGTCAAGTATCATTACCTATGAATAGGACCATGTAAAGTTTAAACTTTGCTGGCTTAGTTAGTGCCAAGTGACCCACTAAACACTTTGCACAGTGCTTGCTAATTGACTACTTCACGAAATGCCGCAGTTTCTGAAATACATCACCACTGCATGGAAAAAAACTGAATAGTAATGAATTTCCATACTTTCTGTAGTTTTTCTGCAGATGCAAATTAAGAAGTTTGTGATGTATGGTTCTGCAAAGTGCTGAATTTATAAAGCATATTGCTACATGAATTATTGCACATCACAAGGAAATTTGTGAATTGTGATTTTTTTTTAACTTCCCCCATATCTGCCCATTAAGCTACCTTTTAGAGCTAATGTGTGCAGCCATGGGCAAGTTTCGTCCAGCAGCTTGATGAAGATATCAGCCACTGTGTGCACTTGTGACATGAAGGTAATTGATAAAATTGCTTGCTGGTAAACTTTAGGGGTGTGGGGCAGATGCAATTCCAAGACATGGCACACAAACTAGCATGTAGATGAAAAAGACATATCAGAAGAGAAACCACTGATCCATATTTCAATGGTCAAGTGTATTGTTTCAACTCATTAGTGTGACAAAGCATATGCCAGGTAGCACGCAACTGAATCCCTGAGCTCAGACAAAGTCAAGTTCATTTTCTTTTTATTTCATGTCATTTCATTTTGATCTGCTATACATGTAGGTTAATGAGCATTATTGCCCATCTTCATTAGTGACAAGTTATGTGCACAAAGGGACTTTCTATTTGGAGCAACCCATTGCTATTAGTTTTCTGAAGCCTGAATTTCCCCTGACATAATATGGTAAGAGATTTTACATAAGCATTTCTGCAGTAGTAACACTGAGTTCCCTGGCCACTGTGTGATTATGGGAAAACTTTGTAAAACATGTCAATGACTGTACTATTGTTGGTAGAAAAAATAACATTGTCTGATCAGAACTGTTTTTTTATCAGTTTTTCACTTGCGGTACATGACTGAGGATGGCCACTACCACCCAGTGGTGGCCCCTTTTGTGATGACAAAAGGAGGCAACATTTTCCTTTGGTTTCTCTAAACTATCATTAACACTTGTTGCACATCCTTCAATCATTTATTTCTCTTATTGTCTCCCTTTCTATGTGTGATAAATGAAAGGCACTCCAATAACCTCAATAGCCCTTCTCTGGTGTTTTATCCAGAGAGACAGATGACTGTGATTAAGGTGGGTGGGCTGCCTACCATTTCCTAGATGTGGTATGCTGGCTGACTTGTGTCTTGCATAGCTAGCACATTGTCTTACTGTCATCCAATGGCTCAATATTAAAATAGCCACTCACAAAGGATTTGTATGGGTAGTCTTAGCTCACTGTGGTGGAAGTATGGTTTGTGGCTAAGATACCTTTTCTTGTTGAGTTGCTTATGAATTATTTCTTTGGACAATTTTGCAGGGGGGGTTGCCTACTGCATTGGTTTCAGTGTTATCTTCCATGTTTTGGGGACTTTAAGACCAGTGCTAACAAGTGGGATTAGATACTTGGCATTGGCAGGGCAATTGTTAACCTTTGTTTTGTTTTGAGATTACCATGATGCATTAATTACAGAATTATCTTCAGCCTCAGTCTGCACTATTTCTTCAGTGGTATTCTCAGACCTGACTTCACCCTGTTTTTAATAACCTTTTTCTTAACTTCTTCACCTTTCTTACAGTAGGTGTTAGATCAGCTGTGTGTGTAGGAAAGGTCTCAGTGTTCCTCCATTTTGTGTCTACAATCCTAGCAGCTAAAACACATGCTATCACCCTTCCTCTGCCATAATGGTGGTGATGACCTCTGTATTTTCTTCTCCTCATTCTGCTATGAACACCCCCAACTTTGACCTTTCCTGCCTCTATCCTTTATTATATGAGCAATGAGTGATAAAATGACTGTTGTTAACAGCCCTACATAACTGACTGTTGGCTTTTTTGCCTTTGATTGGTGTCTCCAGTGCCACCAAGGTGGTACCTACAGAACTGCAGGGGGAAGGTGGGACCAACTCCTTTGAAGGCAGGAGTACTGCATGCCCCTATTATTTTGGGTGGGGCAATTGTCTTGTTGTGGTTATGTCCCTTGTTCATATGTTTCGCTGTTTAGGTTTTCTTAATTTTGTTATGGTTGTTCTATTGTCTATTGTTACACCTTTCACATGTTTATATATAATTAAACTTTTATTACCTTTCTGGTGTGTTTTTTTGTTTATCTTTGTTGTCCATCTGTGCTGCTGCGTGCTGTTTTATACATTGGAGTGGGCATTGTTGTGCCCTATTCAATGCTATTATCACTGTACACTTGTCCACCCTAGTGCTGTGGCATATTCAGTGCCTGCAGCACTTCACTCTGCACCACACTTGTGATGTGCCATCTCCATTGTTCTGTAGTGCTATGGCCCAATGTTCAGAGAGTTTTGCACTCACACAGTGCATGGAGCACTGTTTGAACATCTGGGTTACTATTATTTTGTGTTATTTTTTTGCATAGCGCTATAGTACAAGTCACAATAAACTGTTCCTCAAATGAGTTGCTTTAACATTTCTGACTGAGTTGCATAAATGTTGCTTGATCCAACACAAAGCCCTTCACAAACTGTTTCTTAAGAGTTAAAACTCAGTTTTGGATTGCATTGTGACTGGACTACAGATGCATTCCAACTGAGCTGCAAAAACATTTTACGAACATTGCTGTTGAGTTGGTTAAGCATTGAAAAATAGTGCAATGTGAGTTGCCAATGCATTTCCAACTGTAAAAAACAATGCTAAACCAACTCATTGGTGAAACTGTTTAATGCGACTTGTACTGTATATTTGCATGGCATATTACAGCATGGCTGAACATGGGGCCCTATGTACATTATTAATTTGGATTAGTATTTATTAGGGATAAAAGTGCATATTTGTGCAGATGACTAGAGATGCTGTGAATGTAAACATCACCAGCAAAGTGGCTGCAAAGTAGAGATGAAACTCACTTTTCAAAGCTTTGCCAAGTTTCTGTGGACATTTGGAACTTCAACCTCACTGTGAATGTGAAGTGTTTACCACAACATGGGCATTTTATTGACAATGTGGCCACTTTGCAAGTGAATTTTGGTCAGTTCACGAAAAAAAAAGTCAAATTCACCAGTGAAAACATTGCGAACATGAGGAATTTGCACTTAGAAAATGGGCTGTAGACTATGAGCTCTCTAATTGGCTGAGAGCCATAACAGGGTGGTACATTAACTACCAGTAGAGCCCGGCAAATAACAAGTCCCAGCCCAATGCACAAGGCATAACAGAAATCAGTGTGCCAACTTTAAAATAAGAAAACCATCACCAGCATACATTTTCATTGCTTAGTGATTAACACCCCCCACACACACACACACACACTGCAATCACTACCAATGGAGTGCCACTGTCTGTCAAATGCCTGATAAAAACTGGGAATCTCAGCAGTAATTTCTTAGATTAGTATTTTTCTTCCCTAAAACAGAAAACAAAACAAAACACGGTTTTCCAGTTGAAAATAGTAGCGCTACCATGTCACAAGCTAATCTCTACTGTGAGACTGCCCAGCTCACCATACATCCAGCCCCACTTGAAGAAATAAATAAAAAAAAAAAAATATAGTACTTTTATGTTTTATTAAAACAAGTAAAATAAGTATTTTTTTCTTTAAAAAAAAGCACCAGTTTCTAGTTGAAAGCAGTAGCACTAGCATGTCATGTGCTATGCAGTACTGTGAGACTGCCAGGCTTGCCATATATCCATCCCTGCTTGAGTAAAACAAAATAAGAAACCTGGAACATACATTACTTTAATATTTTATTAAAACAGGTAAAATTACCTTTCTGTACAAAGATAGCACTCCAAACAACCTGATCACACTCAAACTCTGAGCCACCATCCTCACTACTGTCCACCCCAAGTATAACTGCTGAACTGAAAAAAAAAAGAAATAAAAAAAAATGTTGCATTGCCAAACTTGAAAGGAGCCAGAGTCACCTTTCTTCAACTGGAGAAGGTGAGTTGAAAAAAGAGAGCAATAAAGAAACTTCACAGACAACACGCAGCAAAATAACTGTGAAGCAACACAGTGCCCTCTACTGGCAAGTATAAAAGTACATGGACTACTTTACTAGCAAAATGAGTCTGAATTTAAATGTTAGTAATGTTTTTTATACAGATTTGTCATTCTATAAATAGTACATACAAATCAGACTAAGTAGCCCATTTTCTAAGTACAATAATTCTCTCCAGGGTGGGCAGAATGGGTATTACCAGACATTCCAGGGGCTTTAAGGCCCTCCACCTGCAGCATCGGGCCTCATTACACCCATGGGTGGTTGGTATTGCCCAATACAGCCCACACTGTTGGGTTTTATTGCTCGCTTTATGAATTAGGCAGAATTCACAAATTAATTTTTGATGTGAATGTTTGTCCACTTTGCCCATCCCTACAGATGATACAGATTTATATTGAATGGGACAATAAGTGACTGAGATTTATACATAATTACAGATTAGAGTTAATGCAATTCAAGAGTTTTGTATTAGCAGCAAGCTGGGTTTTAATGCCCAAAAGACTCAAATAGCGTAATTTAGCTTTTTTTTTTCAGTTAATTATTTTGTATTGTTTTTAAACACAAAAATTGAGAAACACAACAACATTTTGATTTATGACAGCATACAGTACAGATGCATACATGTGGCTTAGTGGTCTAAAACAGATACTTGTTAAGTAATTATACATAACGAAAGTCATAAGTACATCTCTTGGGCCATATAAGGTGACGGTATCTGAAGTACAAAAGCTAGTAATTTTGCCTTATAGTGGAGACACCTACCTTGGTTTTTGCCAAGAATCCAAAACCATAAGGAGGTACTCCTGCTGATTAGACAAGGCTTCATGTGCTTCGGTAGATGTACCTTCCGATGGCTGATTCAGAGGGAACACCTGGAAGAGAGGTAGATAGGGTGCCACAGAGTAACTAAGGGTAATTAGTAGTATTTCTAGGTATGAGGAGTGCTGGTCTACATCTCTGTACTGTACCTTCTGTAAACTGAACAGAGTAAAAGTAATGTAACAAAAATAACAATAACAATATGTTTTATTAGTAACTATTTACAGTAATCTCATCCTATAATGGGGTAGAAATAAAGCAGCAGATTCTTATTAGAGTTCTAAATTAGTAGTCTAGTTATGCAGTGCATTCATAGGAGGGAAGTCCAATAGTGCATTTTGGAGTAATTCAACCGACACCTGCTCTGGAGGCCAGATATGCCATATAGGGGGCCCAACAGAGGTAGAAAATTGGTAGTTGCCCTTTTATTAAGTGACAACATCTATCTAATTCAGATATATTAGTAAGTTCTGACAGTATCTGTGTTACATTGGGTATAGTGGGATTTCTACAGTTTTTAAGGATAGAGCATTTCACTTGCATGCTAAGCAACATTAACCATCTGAATTCATGGGGACTTACATTTTGGGGCTTTGGATTTGAGGGCAAGAAGCATAAGGGGAGCACTGGGAGGGACAGTGCATTGCAAGATTGTGCTTGCAGCTTGGAGGACAGACTCCCAGATGTCTGTGATCAGAGGGCAAAGCCACAGGACATGATAGAGGTCTCCTCCTGGTCGGTGACATCTCCAGCAATTATGATGTGGGGGCACCTGCATTTTGTTAAGCACTGTGGGAGTTCTGTGCCATGAATGCATTATTTTATTTTGGATAAGTCTGCTCCAGCATCTTTGTAAACAGTGTGTCCCACCTGCCAGCATTGTTTCCACTGATAGTCAGTGAATGATATTTGTAGAACCTTTTACCATTTGGCCTTTGAGGATTGGTTAGGAGTGGGCAGGGTATCTCTGATTAGGGCATACATAGACCCAGCAGTCCCTTTTTGCATGGTAAGCCATGTGTGTATTGGGGGTATGAGGACAGTTGATATATTCCCCTTGGGAAGCAAGTGTTTTAGGGCATCTCTGATTTGAAGTAATTTCCAGTTTTGCTATTCACCTGAAGAAGGGACCTGTGTGGCCCCGAAAGCTAGTGTATAATTCCATCTTTGTACAAGACACATGTTGGTCCAATAAAAGGTATCAAACCTTCTATCCTCTCCTGTTTTACAAGGACCAATACGGCTGGAATTTCTTTTTACAAAAGAAATTTCCAGAAATTGGAAATATATAGATTCCACTTGTGCTGTAATTGTTGGAATGTATCCACCAGTAGAAAGCCTTTGACCAGAAGGTCTTTTATGAATAAAATACCTTTTTTTGCCACGTGGGCCATGACACTGGCAGACCACCTATAGTGATATTGGGGTTATTCCACACCGGGGTGTATAAGAGGGAGAAAATGGAAATGTTTAGCTTTTTATGTAGGATTCACCAATACTTTATTGAGGGCCCTATAGTAGGATGTGATAGGAGATCCTGAGGTGCCCCAGGCCATAGCACAGTAGCTGTAATAGGAGAGCCACTTAGGGTTTGCTCTATTATTGACCATTGAGGGGAGTCCATAGAATGTGGTTGAAACCACTTCATAGTCTGTGAGCACTGGTATGCTATCTTGTAGCCCTCCATCCAAGGGAGACCCCATCCTCCATCCTCCAGTGTGCTCGGAGTGTGTTTTTACCAAATCGGGGTTTAATTGTACCCCATATAAAAGAGCCAATAGTTTTATCGATTTTGCGGAGCCATGTTGTAGGAAGGAACAGGGGAATGTGGGATAGTAGATAGAAGAATCTAGGTGCGGTAGACATTTTGTAGGCTGCAATTTTGCCAGCTAGTGTGAGGTTGAGGTGAGACCATCGGTCCAGTTTGGCTTTACAGGTAGTTATTAGGGGGCCTAGGTTGTTGTCCCATTTCCCAACACTGGCTCCCACTTTAATTCCCAGATATGCAATAGTATGCTGGGACAACTTGAGACCGTGGTGGGAAATGGTGTGAGGGAGACACTTAGAGTTGAGTGGGAGGATGTCTGTTTTGGCTTGATTGATTTTGAGTCCAGAAATATGGTAAAAATGGTCTAACAGAGTAAGAAGGGGTGGGATAGATTTCGGGGCATCTCCTAGGATAACCAATAGGTCATCTGCATACATTAGGGCTGAGGGCTTAACTGTCCTGTACCTACCTGTTATGAGGGGGTGTTGTCAGATTACGGCAGCCATAGGTTCCACTGTTAGGAGAAACAGAAGTGGGGATAGAGGGCATCCCTGTCTGGTACCTCAGTAGAGTTGGAATGGCTCTAACATTATAGAATTGGTGAGTACCTTAGCAAAGGGGGATGTGTAGAGAGTTGTTATAGCTGATCTGAAGTGAGGTCCAAATCCAAAGTGTTGGAGGACAGTGTGAAGGTAGTCCCATTTGACAGAGTCAAACGCCTTCTTGAAATCAGTCGCCAGTGTGGACACAGGCGTTGGAGCAGATTTTGCTAGGTGAATGAGATTGAGAAGGGTTCGAAGATGGTCTGAGCTATACCTTCCTTTCACAAATCCCACCTGGGAAGGGTGTATCAGGTGTGGGTAGTATAGGGTTTAGCCTATTAGGCAATACCCTAGCATACACTTTGCTGTCAGCATTAATCAGGGTTATGGGGCAATAGCTGGCCAGCTTTTCGGGGACTTTTCCTCTTTTTGGGAGAACAGTGATAGTGGCCTCTCATAGAGTTTGGGGTTAAGTGCCCTTAGCCTCAGCCTCTGTAAAGACTTGGCATACTGGGGGTGATCATGGGGGACATTGCCTGGAGATATTCCACAGGGTATCGGTCTCCTCCGGGTGCCTTCCCTGTTTTGAAATCCATCAGGGCTGTGGAGACTTCCTGTGGTGTAAGGAGGGCTTCTAGAGTAATAATGTGGGAAAGGGAGAGTTTGGGTAGGTTGATAGAGTGAAGAAAGGCCTGTGTTTTGGAGATAGTTTCAGATCTGGAAGAGGTGTATAGGTGGGAGTAAAATGCTACCATAATGTCATTCACACTTTGTGGGTTAGTTTGAACAATTCCAGTGTTTGGATTTTTTCAGCCCAGCTATACTGTATATCTATGTGATTGCTCTTTACGGAGTTGGTATGCTAGAACCTTCCCATTTTTATCCCCCTTCCCAGTACATATGACGGATTTTGAGGAGAGCTAGGTCTGCTTTTCTAGATAATAGTTTGTTAATTTTGATACGTATTTGTAGGACTTTTCTCCCACACTCGGAGTGGGGGGAGGGGTGGGGCAGAGCCTTAAGCTCTTGCTCTGCATTAAGAAGCTCACTTTCAAGCAGGGTAAGTTTTTTTTCTCTGCATTTCCTTCTATGAGCAGCATATCCAATGATTTTGCCTCACATAGTGGTTTTGTATGTCTCCCAAGTGTTTTGGGCTGAAGTTTAGATATGGGATTTTCTTGTAGGAAAAGCTGGGTTTGAGATTTAGACCAGGCAATGAAATTTGGGTCATGCATAAGGAGGGGATCTAGTCTCCAGGATGTGGGCCGTGGGGTAGGTGGCCCCTAGAGCAGTGTCAGCTGCACTGGAGCATGGTCTAATATGACCGTGAGAAGAATATTAGTTCCTAGGACATGTTGTGTAATAGACTGGGATATTAACCAAAATTCAAGTCTGCTAAAGGAGCCATGTACCCCCGATTGAAAGGTGTAGTCTGGGTCTGGGTCTGAGGTGCCAGATAGCAACCAGCTGATATTCGGAGCTGAGATTTAGTGTGGCATGTACTCCTTAAGTGTGGTATTCTTTTCCTTGGTGACTTCTGTCCAGGGTAGGGACAAGGGATAGATTAACCCCCCCCCCCACCAACATAGGTATACCGGGTTTTGTCATTGTCCCCAGTTTAGCATTAAGATCCAGAAAGAAGGAGGGATTATCCTCATTGGGAGCATATATGCTGGCTGCTAGGATTTGGCCATATGTTGTGTCCAGTAGGGCAATCACCCACCTGTCCTGGGGGTCAGCTTTGTTATGCAGAATTGACCAGGGAAGAGATTTATGAATTAAAATAACTACGCCTCTCTTTTTTGTGGGAGCACTAGCATGGATTTCTAACCCCACCCAGTCCTTCACCAGGTATTTGTGATCCTGCTTGGTCAGTTTGGTTTCTTGTAGGAAGGCAATCTGGGTTTTTAACCTCTTTAGGTGAGTTAGCACTTATTTCCTTTTTGGAGGAGAATTGAGACCCCTGATGTTCCAAATTATAAAGGAGGTTTCATCCATGTTCAGGGTAGTAATGGAACATGGTAGCTGAAATGGCAAGGCAGGGAAAAACATTGTCAGGAGAATGGTACTGCAACAGGTCATGCATTATTTTAGATCACCGGTTCACAGAGGTGTCGGTTGATAAAGCAAACACATAGGTAGACATACTTCCAGACATGCATTTTGTAATAATTAGCAAGGTAAGCAAGAATGACAGTGATACCATGAAAAAGTACATCTTGCCTTTACATATAATATGCAATGTGTGCGGTGACACATGTGGTTAATTTAGGCCAAGATCTTGGCATCCTCTGTGGCCTACCCACTTAGCCAGTCAGGGAGGGGTGGAAACCTTTAGTCCCAAACGTTTGGGTGAACCCAGGGTGAATAACGCTGTCCCCCAAGAAAAGAATGGGGCAGAAATGCCTGCCTGTAACTTGTATTGTATTCCGGTGTAGCCTAAGGGAGGTGGGGGCAGCCAACATGATTATAATATGCATCACATAGAGAACAGGGGTAAGAGTAAGAAGGCATTAGCTGAGTGATCCAGCATGCAGTACCGAGTGGCTTATTCAGCTGTCTCTCTAATCCCCCCCACTCCATTTCAGGTAAAACTGAAAAAGAGAAAGAAGTAAGCTTCTTAAAGCATTTGTAAGTAAGCTGCTCCATCTAAGTTGGCAGTAGACATAATAAAACCTTGTGTTAAAAGCTAATACTGGGTATAACATTATTAGGTAGTAGTGCCCTGAGTTCTTTCCATGACATGTGCAGCTCTGGTACATAGACCATTGTGGGTAATGCCTCAGGTTCCTTCAGGGAGAGAAAAAAGCTGGCTAAGCTACTTAGCCTTGTCCAGTAAATTGTCGCTAACTGGGAGCCACCTCCCCAGGGTCAGTACTGAGCCCTGCATGTTATAAGAGAAAAAACAGAAAGGAAATATGGACACTTATATATGTCTGGTTCTGTTGATCCATCGCATGGAGTAGTTTCACATCTGATGGTGCTTGCTGTGACCATTCATTGGCAGAGTTCTTGGTTGTCTGGGCTGTAAGGGACAATGTCCAGCCAGTTGGAGGGGAGGCCGTGCTGGAGATGTGGATAGGATTGAGTCCTGAATATAGGCCTCAGTCCTGTCAGCCTCCTGCACCAACTCCTCCTCTGAATAGGGAGGAAAAACAGTGGTGTCATCCAAGTCTACAGGTATTAACAGGGCAAAGTGGTTCAGCATAGAAAATTGTGTAACGATGTCATCAGGAGATCTGATGATGGCAAGGATGCGTCTTTGGTCCGGTCTTGGGGGTGGTCCCACTTCGGGTGTATTCCAGATTGCCGCCGCTTATGTGCTCTGACCTGGAAGGCTGGTCATCAACCTTGAAATTGGAAGCTAGGTGGTGGAGGTGCTGCAGTGTACCTTGCATGGCCGATAGAAGCTGATTCGTTGTTCATTTTCTGTTCTGTTGCTGTCAGCCAGCTGCTTTTCGGCTCCAGTTTGGAATGAGGTGGCCAGTTGGTGTGTAGGTGTTGCATAAGGCTATCTGGTGTGGAAAAATACATATTTGTGCCATTTACTTCCAAACACATGATTGCTGGATAATGCAGGGAAAATTTAAAATTGAGAGAATGCATCATTCTTTGGACTTCTGTGTACTCCTTCCATTTGGCAGCTAACTTGAGTTAGTAGTCCTGGAAGATTAACATTTTGTGGCCCTGCCAAGAGAGAGCTCTGAGTTCTTGGGCTCTTGCAGAGATCCATTCTTTATTCACAAAGTTCAGTATGCAAGCCATGATGGGTCTGGGTCTTTCCCTGGCCTTCGGCATTGGGTTGAGTGTTCTGTGTGCCCTTTCAATTGTAAGCCCTGGCAGAACTTTATGCTGTAACAGCTCGGGTAGAATATCATAAAGAAAGCCTAAAATGTTACCATGTTCCACACCCTCAGGGAAGCCTAGGAGCCAGAGATTATTCTGATGGCTCCTATTTTCCATGTCGTCCATTTTACTTTGCAAGGATTGAATCACCCTGTCCTGCTCCCTTATTATAGCTGTCAGCTTTTCTATTGCAGCTGTATTATTGTCCATCGTTGCTTCTGTTTGACTGATCCTGGAATCTAACAGCTGAATGGCAGTTGTGGTTTTATTAGAGGCTAAGGTAACTTCTGCCATTTGTTTGAGTAGGGCCATGAACATTTCATTTGTTTGCTGCATGGTTGGCTCTGTGGAAGCCTCAGGCCATCTGTGCTGTGCCATTCTGCTGTTTCTGGTTTTGCAGCTTAGTCTGTACCACAAGGGTGAATCGGAGTAGGAGATAATATTCCTGGTAAGTCCTGTTGTGTGTCCTCTGCTACACCATTATGTTGAGCTGAGTTAGGCAGTGTAAATCATGGAGAAGGACCCGGGGTATCAGAGAGTGTTTGCTCTAGGCAAGCCATTGTGTTTGGAGCCAAGCCACGCCCCCGTAATTTGACTTTTAACATAAATTAAGATGGAATAATGAGAAATTGAAAATATGCACCAAAGATTATGTTACATTACAAAAAGTCAGGATTTATGAGTATCTTGAGATATGGTTTCAACTCTCGGATGAAAAGGATTGTCATGTCCATGGGAGGCAGAATAAGTTGGATGCCTGATTAGATTATTTGTACAGAAACCATAAATCTATGTCCCAGATAGGAAATTATGGAATCTATAGTATATTTCTTTTAATTCTTGACTATGGGAATGTACAGTAGCTTATGGTAGTGCCAGGAACTCCCTTGTAAATAATGTAGTGATCATATGCAGTACAATGCTAGATTCATTTTGGACATACCCCACATTACTCATTGTTGTACTATGTACATCTTGGTAAATCGGTCTCCTGTTCATGTTAGGATACAATCTTATTTTGTAACCTTAAAATTGATTGTACCAAAGCAAAAGTACCCAGTTATAGTTTGAAGTTTATTACACCTCATAATATGTTACCGAGTTTAAGAACAGCAAAAGGATTAGAATATGCGGTATGCAAGGTTTAAAGTCAAATAGGAAAATAAGCGTTCCCTTACCTTAATACTTTATCATGGACCAAGCAAACTTTGGAAGCTTTTTCTAAATATGATATCCTACAGAAAGGAAAATATTACCAATGGCTCATGGAACAAAATGAATTATCACATACCTATTTGTTAGATCAGACAGGATTAAAGGCTGTTCTTGAAATGATAATATACATCTGTCTTTTATTTCAGTGTACAGCATATATGATGTGTTTTATTTCTTTGATAATACAGTATACATTGTAAATCTGTGTTTGTGTTATGTATTTTGAAAATGTTAAGCAGGAAACATTGTAAACAATCCTTTGCTCAGTTGGTAAGAAATCATCCTGGTTTATTTATGTTGAAAATTAAATGAAATTCAATTCACATAAAATAGATAATGGTCGAAAAGTACTGTATATGGTTGTGGGTGGTGGGATGGCTGAGCTACAAATATCTCATAAACATGGCCTTTGGGTATGGCATCACAACATGAGATTAGTGCTTTTATTTTTTTCATTAAAAGTTTTATAAAATAGGTACTAAGAATCCTGCATTCTGGTTGACTGAAACATTTTCCTAAGCATTGGACTGAGGCAGCACACGCCATGGGTATGAAATAGTCCTGGCACCAATGTTGCACAATTTGTAACAATATCTGTGTGTAGCTGCAGGATGCTGCAATCCCTTATCCTGGTTTAACTTTCATTCACACTGCTACCTTGCTAGGTATACTCCATCACTGTACCTAATACCTAAAGAATATTTCTAATTGAAGTCTATAAAGTAAAACAATATGTTTTTTTTTATTTAAAGAAGAAAATGGACAAAATGGGGGGGGGGCTTCAAGAGACTGTTCACACAAAAAGCACACACACACCATAGTGGTTCACACAGTGCAACTTAGGCTAGCACCCTATAGTGACAGCCCATCTGTGGAGGGACTGTTTTACACAAAACTACTGATTTTTAAACATTTTTAAGTTTTTATTTTATTTTGTCACCCAACACAAAACCCATTTTATAAACTGATTAAGACACTTGCATGTTTTGATTGTGCAGAAACAACTATAGTTCCAGAGTCTAAAGATACTAGGCCTGTGGCCTTGTGTCTTATTACACCTCTGGGCATGTTGTTGTGGCAGCACAACCAACACCCATTTGTGTCTTATTACTTACTAACCCAATTTTTTACTCAACCAGACTTGTGCTATCTTCTGTGTCCCATGTTGAAAGACATTCTCAGGAACAATTGCTGATTCTCTTTGAAGATCAGATAGAAATATTTAAGTGCTTTTTTAAAGTTATTATTATTGAAACAGTGGGACTCACTCTTGAAAATCAAATCTCCTGTAAAAAATTAAGACCATATCAGATTCCTATAAGGAAGGAAACCTCACTTAACACTGAAGAAAATGATGCAGTGGAAATTTCCTGATTCAGCATCTTAAACATCAATAAACATCTTGGTGGCTTTCAAAACTGATCAAAACATTATCTTACATGTTGCCAGGAAAAAGGTGCTCTTTTCTTTCTTGAAAACAAATTTCATATCTTTCCAGATTTGCTGGCTGTCACACAAGCATGAAGGAAAAAGTTCCATTCATATATGGAGGAATTAAATGAAATTGGGGCAACTTTCACATTACGTTCCCTGCCATATGTCTTGTAGTGACCTCAACTAGCTAAATTAATTTCTCTTGTTGCAAAAAATAAAAAAAGCTTTAGCTGCCCAACAAGAGCAGCAAATGGTAGATGAAGCTACTGAAGTTATGCTAGCTCTTAACTATGTTTAAATTTAATATATTCTGATTGACATGATATATTGGATTCTAAGCTTAATTAAACTAAATTCTTTAGGTTACTTTGATAAAGTATTATAATGAAAGCATCAGGCAACATACAGTCCTTTAAATACAGTAGTTCTGTATAAATTTATATTAGTTTATTGAGTAGCTTGGCAGAAGACACCAGGAGAAAGGACTGCTGTGTGACTGGACTTCTCTACTGGGACTAAAGAAGTAGAACTCTTGTACTTGGACCTTTAATTTAGGGTAAAAAAAAAACTAACAAACAAAACAAAAAAAAAGTGTGTGTTTGTCTGAGTTAACTGAACTGAATGGTTATCTGAACAGTTATCTAGGTGTAAATCTCAGGTGACTAAAAGGACTTGATAGCTGTGAGATTTAAATTACTTGTAGAAAGATCTAGTAAGTAGGAGTAGTGGCTTAGCTAGAAGGAAGCTACATTTAAAGACTGCCTTAGAAAGATTCTCCTAGTAGCTTGGCAGAAGACACCAGGAGAAAGGACTGCTATGTGACTGGACTTCTCTACTGGGACTATATTGCCCTCCTTCCCTCCCACCCAAAGCTAGTTCTACTTTTATAGGCACAGGATTTGACTGACAACAGGAACTTCCTGTTTGGGAGCAGGAAGTGAGTGATCACAGAGCCATCAAGGACCCACCATCCTAGAAGGGCAAGAGTAGCTCTCTGGCCCCCTCTAGCTGCTGGAGGTCTGCCTCTGAAAAAGTAAGGGGTCTACTGAGAAATATAGGATATTCTTGTCTCAGAACAGGACAATCAGGAGCTTAAAGGGCACACAGGCAGAAAGTAAGGAGAGAGAGAAAAAAAACAGAGGAAAGGGGAGTAAGGATTGCAAACAGTTAAGGGGCCAGAAATAAGATATGATGGGAGTGGTGCAGTGCAGCAGCTGTGGAGCAGCAGTCTTCCGGGAGACATTCTGGAGGATGCGGTGTTGTCCCATCTGCAGACATCTCTCTGGGCTGAGGGCAGAGGTTGCTCATCTCCAGGCTGAGTTGGCCAGGATTTGTGGGACCTCCTCTTCCATCCAGGGACCACCAGTGCCATTGCCGTTGCCTCAGAGGTTGCAAGAAAGAGGGGCGGTTGGACCACAGTGGGCTCAGGGAGGGTGAGGGCGGTGGAACAGAGGCACATCCCTCCAGTTGTACCTCTCCACAATTCCTATGCCATTCTGGCAAAGTGTGGTTCCTCTATGGAGGCACCCACAGTGGAGACCAAGGAGGATGCTGGGAACCTCCACAAAGGAGACCCACAGGAGGGTGGCAGGGAACCCTGCAGGGGAAGGAAACAACTCCTGGTGGGGGACTCCATTGTTAGAAAGGTAGAACTGAGGGAGGAAGGGGAGAGGGAGGTAAGGTGCCTGCCTGGAGCCATGGCTTGGAGGGACAGGGAGCAAATCCTCATGTTTGCCAGAGCAGCTACACAGGGGAGGGAGCTGGATGTCATTGTCCACATAGGGACAAATGACCTGGCTAAGAAAGGGATTAGAGAAGTGCAGGAAGAGTTTGTGGAATTGAGGAGGGGCCTTAGACAAGTAGCACGCACAGTAACCTTCTCGGAGGTGCTGCCCATCTATGGTGTAGGAGAGGCTAGGGTGTTCCACACCATGGGATTCAATCAGTGGTTGAAAAACTGGTGTGGAGCACAGGGATTTGCTTCATTGGGGACTGGGGGTTCACTTGGAGTGATGCAAGCCTATACTGGCATGATGGGCTGCATCTGTACAGGAGGGGAACCAGGATCGTAGGTGATAGGTTTAAATGCTTCATTGGCAAGCATTTAAACTAGCCAAGTGGGGAGGCACTGGAAAGGAGCAGGGAAATCCTAGCCACCCCAAAATAACGGTAGTAAGTGCAGTAAACACCAACAT
The DNA here is from genome assembly GCA_016271365.2 of Neoceratodus forsteri. NCBI lineage: Eukaryota > Metazoa > Chordata > Ceratodontiformes > Ceratodontidae > Neoceratodus > Neoceratodus forsteri. The sequence continues at coordinate 780,499,698 of CM057458.1, read as the reverse complement.
AGAGGTGTCAATAGGGAGAAGGGCAGGGGTAAATGGAGAAAGGGACAAAGGCAAGAAGGACAGGGATGGGGCAAAAAGGAGTAAGGCCATCAGGAAATGGAGGGTAATGAGTACCAATGCCCATAGTCTGGGCAACAAGCTCCCTGAGTTGGTGGCCTTGATGGAAGAGGGATGCTTGGATATCATAGCAGTCACAGAAACATGGTACACAGAGAACCATGACTGGGATGTTAACATACCAGGGTACACAACACACAGGAGAAACAGGCAGGGGAGAAGAGGGGGAGAAGTAGCTCTCTATGTAAAGGAAGGGATAAAAGCAACTGAACAAAAGAGTAAACAGGGAGGAGAAGAGGCACTGTGGGTCACCTTGGAGACTGGAAAGGGCACCATAATCTGCACAGGGGTTGTGTACAGACCCCCATGTCAGGGGGAGGGAATGGACAAGGATATGATAGAAGAGCATTCTTAGAATGGCAGAGAAAGGGGAGATACTGTTGGTGGGAGACCTGAATATGCCAGATGTTAACTGGAGCACATTTGCTGCAGCCACATCCAAGAGCAGGGCCATTCTTGAGGCCCTACAGGTGGCAGGCCTCAGACAGCTAGTTTCATAACCCACTCATGAGGGAGCAATCTTAGACCTTGTACTCTCAAACAGGGGCAGTGAAAGGATCTCAGATCTAGAAGTGGGTTGCCATCTGGGAACAAGTGACCATCAAACAGTGTGGTTCACGTTAAACTCAGCTACAGAGTCAAGCCATACAAAAGTGAGGGTACTGGACTTCAGGAGGGCTGACTTTGGCAAGATGGAAGAGTGCCTCAGAAAAGCCCTAGCAAGCAGGCTAGAAGGAGGTGTGGAGCAACAATGGGGAATCATCAAAACTGCCATCACAGAGGCAACAAGCCTTTGTGTGAAGCAAATAAACAAATCAAATGAAAAAAAAGCCACCATGGTTCTCAAAAGAGGTGGCTGTGAAAGTCAGGAAGAAAAGATTGCATTCGGAGTATAAGGAAACACAGAAGGAGCAGGACAGAGAGCTGTACCAGTTAAGGCAGAAGGAAGCACGGAGGGAAGTCAGAATAGCAAAGGCCCAAACTGAGGAAAAGATAGCCAACTCGGTTAAGAAGGGGGATAAAACCTTTTATAGGTACATCAGCGAGAGTGGAAAGACAAAGGGAGGGATAGTGAGGCTGACTAGAATGAACGGTGGGTGGGCAGAGAGGGGCAGTGAAAAAACAGGGATACTGAGCGAATATTTCTGCTCAGTATTCACAAAAGAGGAGGGGGAAGTGCCTAATCCAATTAACAGAAGCACTCTTGATAGGGGAGTCGATCCCAGTCCTTTCACAGAAGAAAGGGTTCTGCAAGAACTCCTAAAACTGAAGGTGGACAAAGCAATGGGGCCTGATGGAATTCACCCAGAATTCTAAAAGAATTAAGGGAACTAGTGAAACCACTGGCTACTCTTTTAATAAATCATGGGAGGATGGAGTGGTACCCGAGGACTGGAGGAAGGCAGATGTGATTCCCCTTCACAAAAGTGGGACCAAGACAGAGGCAGGAAACTACAGACCTGTCAGTTTGACCTCTGTGGTAGGGAAAGTGATGGAGTCACTTCTGAAGGAAAGAATAGTTGAGTATCTAGAGGTGAGTGGGGCACAGGACCCAAGGCAACATGGGTTCACAGCGGGAAGGTCATGTCAGATGAATTTAATAGATTTCTTTGACTGGGTGACCAAAGTAGTAGACTAGAGAGGGGCAGTGGACATGGCCTACCTAGACTTTAGCAAGGCATTTGACACAGTCCCACACAAAAGATTAATAGTCAAATTAACCAGCCTGGGAGTGGGTCCCAGGGTGATAGCCTGGGTAAAACATTGGCTGGACAACAGGACACAGAAGGTAGTTGTAAATGGAGTCCACTCTGAAGAAAGAGGGGTTACTAGTGGGGTACCGCAGGGTTCAGTATTGGGTCCAGTCCTTTTTAATGTCTTCATAAGTGACATTGCAGAGGACTGGAAGGAATAGTATGCCTCTTTGCAGATGACACAAAGATCTGCAACAGGGTTGATACACAAGGAGGTGTGGAAAGGATGAGAAGGGACTTGGCAAGGTTGGAGGAATGGTCAGAAGTATGGCAGCTAGGATTCAATGCAAATAAGTGCAAAATAATGCACCTGGGAAACAAGAACCCAGGGGAAGAATACACAATGGGGGGGTAGTAACAACAACAAAAAAGGAAAGGCAACTGGGGGTAATCATATCAGATGACCTTAAGGTTAGCAAGCAATGTGAGAAGGCAGTAGGGAGGGCTGGGGGTATACTGGGATGCATAGAGAGAGGCATCAGCAGCAGAAAACAGGAAGTTGTTATCCCTCTGTACAGACAGTTGGTGAGACCCCATCTGGAATACTGCATCCAGTTCTGGAGACTCCATCTCCAAGGACATAGACAGGATAGAGGCAGTCCAGAGGAGGGCAACTAAAATGGTGCAGGGTCTGCAAGAGAAGCCGTATGAGGAGAGACTAAAGGAGCTTAATATGTACCCTTGAGGAAAGAAGGAGGCGGGGACATGATAGAAACTTTTAAGTACCTCAGTGGAATCAACAAAGTCCAAGAGGGTAGCATCTTTCAGAAAAGGGCGTGCAAGAAAAAGGGACACAATTTAAAAGGTAGAAGGAGGGCGGTTCAGAGCAATGTCAGGAAGTATTATTTCACAGAGAGGGTAGTGGGTGCATGGAACAACCTTCCTGAGGAGGTTGTGGGGTCTAAAACTGTGGGAGAATTCAAGAATGCATGGGACAGACATAAGGCAATTCTTGTGAGGGGTAGGAAGAAATAGGCTGTTGTTTAACTAGGATCCGCGACCTATCCTGTAGGTAGGGAAATGGGCAGTCTAGATGGGCCAAGTGGTCCTTATCTGCCATCAAAGTCTATGTTTCTATGTTTCTATGTAAGCTTTTGGAATGCTTAAGATTCATAGTTGTCCTCCATTTGGAATAGTTCTCACTCTTCAATTTATAATTGACTTATGACCTTTATTATTCTTTGAACTTGGTGCATTTAGATAATATTATAATTGGGATTCTCCCCTAAATTGAGGACAAGACTTTATCATTCAACACATAACATTTGCTGGTGAAAATTAAACTAAGTAAATAAAGAGGGTATGGGAATTTAGTTTTATTTATTGAAAATTATCTTTCTTTTTTAATGTATTATTTCATATCATTTTCTTCAGATATACTATTACTCTGATTTGAAATTGTATCGTTATTATGTATATACAGTAACATGAAAAATAACTAAATAAAAAAAAAGAGAAATTAGTACAATGCCATGCCCAGAAGTTTGTGGTGGCTACTCTGAATGTTTGCAGTTAGAAACTCTGTTTGCAACCACAAGCAACAGGCAGATATCAATTGCATTGGAACTCAGCTGCCAGTAGATACTCCTTCCCCAGTGATTAATTCTAGCCGCCGTGTATGGTAGTTTTCAAGGTTACCAGAATGAGAAATCTGAGTAAAGACAGAGTGGTTATTTAGTTTTATATATTTAAATGTATCTTCCTTTTTTAATCCATTATATCATGTACCTTTCTCCAGATATACTATAGCTATGATTTAAAATTGAACCATTTTTATGAATATACAGTAAAACACAAAATAACTAAAAACAGACAATTACTAAAAAAAAGGAAGACAGGTTGTCACAATGCCATGCTCATAAGTCAGAGATGGCTGCAATTAGTAAGCTTGCAGTGAGAAACCCTGTTGGCAACCACAAAAACTGGCAGACATCAATTGCAATGGAACTCATCTGCAAGAAGAGACAACTCCCCCAGTGGCTAATGCTGCCCATTGTGTATGTTAGAAAATAAAGATAAAGTGTGTCCCAGGAAATGGGCTATCTGTATAACAACAGGTAGCTAGCTAAACAGAATAGCAAAACAAAAAAAGGATTGCACTCCAGTGAATCAAACGAGCCAAGTTATGCAATAGATAGCAGCTTTATTGCAGAATCAACATCAAAATGGCAACTAGTAGACCCAGCACTTCGACCATTAGATCTTCTCCAGAAGGGTGTGTCAGAACCATAGTATAAACCCACTTTTAAATCGTCTGGTAAAGGTGCACCTTACATAATTCCTAATAACATACATAATGAACATATTGTCAAGATATATAATTAAAAAGACAATAATGTACTAATGTTTATGTAAGAGGGAAGCACATATATTTTTCTAACTAATTAAATTCATAAGAGAGTATTTTACTAATTTATACAGACATATGTCAATGAGTCAAACTGAAAGAACTAAATACAATAAGGATAATGGGCCCTATGCATGAATGGGTGGGTTATATGCGCCGGAGGCATGTAACCTGCTCGCAGACCTCAGTAACTGTGGACAGGGGTGCACCAGCTGGAATTCACTACTGGCTGCCACCTGTCCTCTGCCCTGTTCCCCCCGGTGCATAGGTCTGTGCAGGGCAGCTGGGAGAGGTGTAGTGGACCCAACTGGGCATCCAATCAGATGCCTCCCTGGGTCTGCAGTGGATCACTAGTACAGCTTGGCATGGGTCTGGGTACATGAATTCCACCTGCTGACACCTGGATCTGTGCACAGTGCCCCATAAGGTTCCACTTCACTGGCATCACTCCAGTGCACGGGGGCCAACCGCACCACCCTCCCCAGTCCAAGTCACCCCAGCACTCATGCAGTAAGGCACCCCCCAATGCACACACTGCACACTGGTGCACCTGTTGCCCCAAGCAGGTGCCCCCAGAAGCCTGTACCCCGGACCCAACACATGTGTTCTGTGGTGCCCCCCAAACAACACCATACCTGTACCTGCAGGTGTGGTACGCGGTGCCCAATGGCCAGCAGCACAGCCCTCCACACACATCCCTGGCTGCCAGCCATCTGACCTATGTAAGCATGCATCAGCTGTGTGCTCCTGTGTAGGTCAGATGGCCGATGGTTGTGGGTGTATGTGTAGAGGGTTGTACTGCTGGCCGTTGGGCACCTGGTACCACACCTGCAGGTATGGGTAGGGTGTTGTCAGTGCCGGGGGAATTTCTGTACCCCACTGTTGGCCATGCCAGCACTACTGGGCACTGAGCTGCATGGGCATGGGAGTGCAGCCATGGGGGGGCGATGCAGCGGGAGTGAGGCTCACCCCATAGAGTGTGGTGGTGTCTGCCAAGGATGTTTGAGGTTGGGCCAGCCACAGCTGTGTGAGGGAGGCTCTTCATTCCTGCTCATGGGCCCCTTCTCCAGTCAAGTGTGTGCAGGGGCTGGGTGCATAGGGGTGCTTATGTCAGGGCTGTCCCTGGTACTTCCTTGCCCCTACATGCCCCGGTGTGCGGCACTGCTCACTATGGTACATGGCACATACAGCTGGAAAGCCTCTGGCATGCACCTCAGCCTGAATCAGGCGCATTGCTGTTCACATGTCTGAGGTATCAGGTGCATGCCATCTGCATGCATCAGTCGTGAATGCCATGTGACCACCGCTCTATGGCATTCCAACTTAGCTATGCCAATATGCCTGGTTTATGTGACACATTGGCATAGTGCATATGGCCCATTGTGTGCAATGCTTGAAAGATACTGTAAATATAAGCACTTTACCTGTAGATCAAAAGGAAAACTTTTTTTTTTTATCGCATCTGTATTTCTCCTGTATCATATGGCTCCCATCTGACCAACTCCCCCTGCTCTGTCACCCGGAATTACTGGGGCTTACCTTATACCTGGTCCAGGATCAGTGCCTGCAGAGAGTCAGTCACCATCCTGACACCGGTGTCTTTTTTTTTCCGCTTTTCACCCCTCATTTTCTGGAGGACCCCAGGAGAAGTATGCATGCATGTAGAGGCACACATGCACCTTACAGCCCCAGAAATGGCCCTCCTCCACCCACCCATTGGCCTATCACCAGCACCCTTGCTTGCACAGCACTTTGGCCTCCACCAGGGGGTAGCCGTGAGCGAGGGATGCCACCCTACCTCCCTGGAGAGCTGCCTAGAAGGCTGCTACATCCAGCTCCACCCGCCCCCATTGTACTGACCTTTGAAAATGCCAGGCTCACTCCCAAACCCGGATCGCAGGCGTGGCTCAAGGTGAGATGTCCAGCGCCTCAGCCCTCTGCGCCACCGGGCTGGTGGAAAAATTATTTTTAACTTTCAGAAGAAACACTGTCTTCACATATAATAATTCAGCTTGCAGCAGGCTCAGAAGGGGAAGGGAGTGAAATGGATGCAGTCATGGGGGGAGGGAGCTAGGAATAGAAGGGAATTAAGGAGGTCCAGGAGAGTGCTATAAAAAATAGATGTTAGGACTTAAGATAAACATATTAAATATTAGATGACTCTAATGTCATTCTGAAATATGGAAAACACCAACCACCATAGATCCAAATCAGGTCAAATAGTTGCAAATTACTGTTCCCCAGTCAATTCCATCAAGGGAGTAAATTTGTCATTAAAATTGATTTAGACTACCTATACATATCAGCTTTAAAGTTTTTAATGTTTTTTAAGGAACAAATTTCAGTTTGTGATCTGAAGCTGTCAGTGGTACAAGCTTGTTGGAAACTGCAAAAGAAATAGAGAAAGTGACAGATTAGGACATTTCAGTTTACCACCAGACATATGGTAAGAGTAACATGTAAGGAGAGAAGCAAGGTGGCTCAGGACAAATAGAACGGAGCCAGACAAAGTCAGCCAAATCACCAAAAAGTAAAATTCCAGCTCAGCACATTCAGGACCAAAAATAATCCACTATTAAGATACTCTAAAGCAAGCATTTAATGTTTAAAAACACAAGTACAAAGACAAAATATCTGGTGTACAAATAAGTGGTAGCACCCCCCCCCCCCAAATTGGTAGGGAAAAATGTCAGCGTTTCATGTTGCTCTGACACTTTGTCAGGACTTCATCACATTATCACTACCCTGTATATACACACCTAAAACAGTCACGTGACTAGTACACCTGCGTTAAAAAAAAGTTTAAATAATTAAAACTAAAATAAGTGGAAGCCCATTATCAAATTAATAGTAGGTATGTACATTCAAACAACACAGAAAACTCTTATTGAAGTACCCTGAAACCTAACAGACTATATAGTATAAATAAAGCACTACCTTATAATTCATGCACTTCTGAAAGCAACTGCAGTACTTATGAAGTATAAGTATATTATCAATACATATACATCAGCCTTAGTATAAATATTCTACAGATATCGCACATTTAGCATTTAATTTTATTTTTTACACTTTCTTAGGAAAGGGGCCAATTGAAATTGGTCATTAAGTCCTGGGGGTGAACTGGTTCCAAGTCTGTATTGCAAGAACGCTTCTCTACAACAGAGTTTGTTGTCCAAGTCCCCCGCCCCCCCGGGTCCCAAACTAACATGTTCCAGGCCTTTAAATGTAAAGGAGGGAGCAGAACCCATCTTTTTAAGATGTAGACCTAAAACATTTTCAATTTGTAGATTTCTAATGCACCGCAAGCATTCCAAAATCCTTAATTTAAATTTTCTGGTTGTCTCTCCAACATAATAGCTGCCACAGGAGCATAGTTAAGCATTAAGACATGACAGGGTGTGTATTATTTTATGTGACACATCACTCCTGTAGTGGAAATTGTTGCACGAGGGTGAAGCCGGTGCTTCCCTCCCACCACAGGAGTGATTTTATTATACAATAACACACATCCCTGGAGTGCCTTATTGCTGTCATACAATGGCTTGTCTGGTAACAAAAAAAGAAAAAAAGGAAAAAGTATGTTTTTTATGCATTTTTATTTGATTTTTCTGTGGGTAGGTATACATTTCAAAAACGAAATCCCTATTTCTTGCACCACTAGGTGGCACTGTTACTTGACTGATGCTTCTTGCACAGTCCTGAAGCGTTTCTCATCGAGGTGATGTTATGTGATGTGAGAGAGGCTGAAAAGCCGTTTGGCATTATGGCTTTTTTTTTCGTTACTTTTTTTTGTTTTATTTTACCATGGATCACATTGGGGCTCTTTTGAACGTGGTCACTGTTTGTGAAGAAAGGAAAACTGGCTGATATGCAAGTGGAACATGGCAAGAAAAGTCACAGTCGCCAATCTGTAAATGGAGGATTGTGGTTTAAATACCATGCACTCACAGTGGTTCTCACCATTTCTGTTCTTTTGCAGTCCGGAAGAAGACCAAAGGCACAGTGGGAGTGTGTGAAGCTGTGACAGCTTCACTCGTGAAACAATGTTGTGGCAGCTAGAGAACTGAGAGGCTGATTAGGGGTTAGAACACAGACAAAAGGTATTTTTTGCCAGCATTTTCTTCCTAAAATGAGCAGCTTCAGTGACACATGTGATTGCAGGTTATGGTCAGCGCGGTTCACTCAAACCACTCGGTTCAGGGACAAAATGCTGGCAAGAAATCTATTCATTTTATGAAGTGAATTCTGGGGGTAATCTATGGTTCTCTGTGTGAGTGTCAGACACAGAAAGGAAATTGGGGTGGGGGGCAGTCCCTAAAACTGTCACGGCTTTACTGAGGGTCCAGAGCACTGGTAACTTTAGGAGTGGTAGCATGATTCCTGTTATATTGTCATATGTGTGTGCCTGGACTTAATACAGTGATGTTATAGCTTAATAACATCACTGTCCCAGGTACACACAGACCAATCAGATAACAGAAATGTTTCTTGCCATTGTATAATGCAGAGTACACAACTGCCTCTGTGTTGCATGATATGAAAAATCTTATCTGTAAATGTTCTCCTGTGTTTGGAAAAGTAAAGTTTGATCCCACCTGAATATTACTATATGCTATGCAGTTCTCACATTGGACATTTCCTGGAGGTAGAATAGGATCATTGTTTACTTCTATGCTTTTGTGTTGTTGATGCACAGAGCTTCATGAGTGGATGCATTGCATAGCCTCTGTTATCTAGTCTATCTGTAAGCTCCTATGCTTCGCTCTCAAATGTCTCAACCTCTGTGCAGTTTTTTCTAATTATTATGTATTGGGCATAAGGAATGGAGTTAATCAGTTTTCATGGGTGAGCACTTTTACAATTCAAGATGATATTAGCAGCTGTTTGTTTTCTATAGCTTTTGGTTGAGCTTCTCATATCTGGGGTGGACTGTAATGTTATATCTAGGAAGTTGATTTTATTCTCCTTAGCTTCATAGGTGAATTTTAAATTAAAATTGTTATTAATGTCAACAATGAATTCATCAACTTCCTGCAGGGTGCCACTCCAGATACACAAACCATCATCAATAAAGTGAAACCATCACACTATTTTGTCCTGAAACTGATTGTATTATAAATAAATTGGTCTTCTTAATACCCCATGTAAATATTCATGTATGCAGGGGCAAATGATGGCCCCATGCAGTTCCACACTTTTGTAAGTAAAATTTGTTGTCAAATGTAAAAAAGTTTCTACTGAGAGTGATTTCCAAACCTTCTGAAATAATGGTTCTCTTGACATAATAGAAAGTGTTCCACTGCTGAAATACCTTTATCGTGGGGGATGCTAGTATATAAACTAGACACATCTCTCTCTAGTTATCCATGTGTATTTAACATCCCACATGAAAACCTCTAACATATTTAACAATCGGGGTGGGCTCATAGATGCAAAATCTGTCAGCTTATTTAGACCACTTTGTAAGTACAGCGTATAGTGTACTCACTTAAATCCCACATGGAAGACCAAAGTTTGCTGACAGATTGGAGTGAAAGCATCTGTCTTTACCTGACATTTTTGTCTTCTAGGTTTGCTTGAAAGGCCAAAACAAAGGACAGGACAGACCTTGAAAATTGAGTTTTAAACTGTAGCATGTGGTGTAGGGAAACTAGTTCAGGAACTTAATCTTGGGGTGAGTAGATTCAGGGAGCCCTGTGAATCAGGTGTGTAATTGGGAGGTGGACCTGGCAGAGGCTTAGTGCCTTCTATAAAAAAGGAAGATTTAAAAGGTCAAGTTAAATGGTGTCCTTGGGTGGAAGACCAGAGTTTGCTGAGAGAGTGGAGTGAAAGCATTCAGCTTTACCTGAGCTTTTTATGTTCCAGGTTTGCTTGAAAGGGCAAAGCAAAGGGCAGAGAACAGCTTGTTTTCTGGCCTTTCCTCCCATCCCCACCCACCCAATAACTATATAGTCTACAAATCCACCAAATGATTGATATCACAGGTGTTGGGTAAGAGTTAGCTCTAAGGGGGGTGTGTGTAAATAGTGCACCTGGGAGTTGTTAGCCAGTGGTTGAAGGATTTAAAAATTGCACCAGGCATTTGATAACTGAGTTGGGAGGTAAAACTTAAACGTATCCTCATGTAGTGAGGAGAGGGGGAAAAGGGTAGATAGCTCTAAGGGGGATGTGGGTAAATGATGCTTCTGGGGGTTGTTAGTCCGTAGGTGTGGGGTTAATTATTGCATAAATGGATTGGAAACTGAGTTGAAAAAGTAAATATTGCATCTGGGTAATATTCTCAGAAAGTGAGAAGGGGAGAGAGACATAAAAAATGATCTAGTAAAAGAAGTAGCTATGATGGGAGTGGTGAGTGCAGCGACTGTGGGCTAGCAGTCTTCAGAAAAATGTTTGGAAACTGTGGTGCTGCCTCATCTGCAGGTACCTCTCTGGGCTGAGGAAGGAAATTTTCAGACTCAAGGCCATGATGGCTTGAGATAGGAGGACCTACTCCCCCACACAGGGACCACCAAGTCCACCTCCATTGCCTCAAAGGGTGCTGGATAGGAAGAGCATCTGGACAATGGTGGGCTCAGGGAGGGTTAGGGTGGTGGAACGTAGGTACATCCCAAATCCCATACCACTATAGAACACCTACAGAATGCCACACTGGAAGGGTGGGACTGTCCACAGAGGCACCTGAAGTAGTGGCTGTGACAGATGTGGAGGTCATCCATGGTGGAGACCCCAAAGGGGGTAGCAGAGGACACCAGAGGAGGAGGAGGAAGCAAATCATGGTGGTGGAATCCATAGTTAGGGTGATACAGATGGGGACAGGTAAAGATGACGAGAGGTGGGTAAGGTGTCTTCCTGGTGCCATGGCTCTTACAGATAGAAGGAGGATGCTAAAGATCACTTCAGAGGCAGGGAGGGAGTAAAAGCTGGATGCCATTGTCCACATGGGCACAAATGACCTGGCTGGGGAGAGGCCAGAAACAGTTCAGGAGAAGTCAGGAAACTGAGGAGGGGTCTTAGGCAAGTGGCAGAGTCTGTTACTTTCTTGGAGGTGCTACCTGTTCATAACAAGGTGGATGACAGGAGGCTCTACGCCAGGGAGTTCAACTTATGGTGGGGGAAATGTTGTGGAGAAGAGGGATTCAGATTCATTGGGGACCGGGGCCCCACCTGGAGGGATTGAGACCTGTACAGGGGTGACGGCCTGCATTCCTCCAAGAGGGGAGCTGAGATAGTCAGTGAACAGTTTAAATGCTACAATAGTAAGCATTTAAACAAACTAAGGGGGGTGGTGTAATAAGGCAGGAAGACATAGTCTGTTCCACCCTCACATGCTTGCAGCAGTAGTTGGGATCCTGAGGGTGAAGAATCTAAAAAGGAACAAACGGAAATAGGCAAATAAGAAGATGAGGGAGGGGTGCAAGGGGAAATATAATAGTGGAGTAAATGGGAGAGGGCAAAAGGGCAAGATGAGTGGATGTGACAGTACAAAATGGAGATCCATGAGTGAAAATGCTTGAAGTCTGGACAACAACAAGGCAGACCTGAAGGCCACCATGACAGCCAGATGCCTGGACATAGTAGCAATTACAGAGACCTGGTGCAATGAAAACCAGGACTGTGATGTAGTCATACTAGGGTATGCTGTATTCAGGATGGAGAGGGTAGGAAAAATGGGTGGAGAGGAGACTCTTTATGTGATGAAGAACATAAAGGCCACAGAAATACAGGGGAATCAGGGAGAAGTGGAGGTACTGTGGGTCACCCTGGAGACAGGGAGGGGTGCTGCTGTTCAAACAGGGGTGATCTACAGACATCCAGCACTGAGGAAGGAGGGAGATAAGGATATAACAGAAGAAATCCAGGGGATGGCTAGCAAGGGTGAGGTAATGATGATGGGGGACTTCAATCTACCAGATGTGGATTGGAGACTCCCTGCTGCAGCAACAGTTAGAAGTTGGGAAATCCTAGACTCCCTGTAGGGGACATTTCTCAGGCAACTATCTAAGGAACACATTAGTGAGGGAACCATACTGGAACTGGTACTGCTAAACAGGGATGGTGTCGCTGATGTCACAGTAGGAAGCCACCTGGGGACCAGTGATCATGTACGGTGTGGTTCAACATAAAGATTTGGCCATAATCTAACCACACTAAAATGAGGGTCCTGGACTTCAGGAAGGCTGATTTCAAGAAAATGGAAGAGTGCCTCAAGGAAGCCATAGAAGGTATAGGGAAAATGGGTTGGGTAGAGGAAAAATGGACAAAAAAAAAGGCCATTGAAAAGGCAACTAACCTCTGTGTCAGGCAGGTTAAAAAGAGCAAGAGAAAAAAGAGACCACTGTGGTTCTCCAAGGAAGTAGCAGAGATAATAAAGCAAAAGAAGAAGGCAGTTGAAAGGCAAAAGTCAACATAGAAGGAAGAAGACAGGGAGAGTTATCAGGAAAAACAAAAGGAGGCAGGGAAGGCATTTAGGAGAGCAAAAACATGAATGGAAGAAACCATTGCTGAGTCAGTTAAAAAGGGGGCTAAAACATTCTTTAGGTACATAAGCGGAAAGAAGAAAAACAAGGCAGTCTAAAGTCTAAAAAGGGAAGATGAGGATGTGTGGAAGAGGACCAGAAGAAAGCAAACATTTTGAACAAGTACTTTTGTTTAGTATTCACAAAGAAAGGGGTAGGTGATGGGCCACAGTTAGGGAAAAAGGGTATCAGGGGAAGGGAGGTAGACACTAGCCATTTTACGGAGGAGAGTGTCCTCAGGGAACAAGTTAAACTAAGAGTAGACAAGGCAATGGGTCCAGATGGGATTTACCCCAGGACACTAAAGGAACTAAAAGAGGAACTGTCTGCACCTCTGATGGCACTGTTCAATCTATCACTGGATATGGAGTAAGTTCCAGGGGACTGGAGGAGGGCAGATGTGGTCCCACTATGCAAAAGTGGGAATAGGGAGGAGGCAGGAAACTATGGACCTGTAAGCCTAACTTTGGTGGTGGGCAAGGTTATGGAAACACTACTTTAAGAAAGGGTTGGGGAATACCTTAAAACCAGTGGACTGCAGGATCTGAGGCAGCATAGGTTTGCAGAGTGGAGATCTTGATAAACAAATCTGATAGGATTCTTTGACTGGGTTACTAGGGAGGTGGATCAAGGAGAAGCAGTGGATGTGGCCTATCTGGATTTCAGTATGGCCTTTGACACTGTTCCATACAGAAGACTGGCAAACAAGCTGGGCAACCTGAGAGTGGGTCCAAAGATAGCAAAATGGGTATGAAGTTGGCTAAGTAACAGAACTCAGAGGGTGATGGTGAATGGAGTTCACTCGAAGAAGGTAATGTAACTAGTGGGTGCCTCAGGGGGTCAGTACTGGGACTGCTCCACTTCAATGTCTTTATTAGCAACATTGCAGAGGATCTGGAAGGAAAGGTATACCTGTTTGCGCTTAACACAAAAATCTGCAACAGAGTGGACACACGGTGGGGGGGGGCATGAGGGAAGATCTGAAAAAGCTGGAAGACTGGCCAAGGGTTTGGCAACTGGGCTTCAATGCCAAAAAGTGCAAAATTATGCACATGGGGCAGGGAAACCTAAGGGCAACGTATCATTTGAGGAGGAGGTGTTAACAACAAAACAGGAAAGGGATCTGGGGGACATTGTATCTGACAACTAGTGCTGTGTGGAATGCGGAATTCCACCAGTGGAATTAGTGTGGAATGACCATTCCACCAGAGAAATTTCCAATGGAATTTCACTTGTTCGCCTGCAGAATTCTGCCCACTGTGATCCTCGGAACAGTAATTTTTTCCACGTAAAATTATTCTGCAACAGTTTCGACAGAAAATATTGAGATCCATGGAATAATATTCTGCAGAACAGTGATTTCTTTGTAGTAAATCATTCCACAACCATTTTATGCTGCAGAATTCTGCCATTCCATTTCTGGTGGAATGCAATGGAATTTCGGTGGAATTTTTAAATATTCCATGGAACTGCATTCTCCAGGAATTAGAAAATTCCACACAGCACTGCTGATGACCTGAAGGTAGAAAAACAGTGTAAGGCAGTGGGAAAGGCTAGTAGAATGCTGGGGTGCATAGGGAGGGGTATCACAGCAGGAAGAGGGAGGTAATGTTACCCTTGTATAGATCAGTCATGAGGCCCCACATAGAGAGCTGTGTCCAGTTCTGGAGGGCCCATCTCAAGAAAGACATAGATTGAGTGGAGGCAGTACAGAGAAAGGCAACTAAAATGGTGCATAATATGCATCAGAAGCCCCATGAGAAAAAACTCAGGGTGTTAAATATGTACCCTCTACAGGAAAAGAGGGAAGGTAAGATGTGATAGAAACATTCAAATACCTCAAAGGTATCAATAAGGTAAAGGAGGGTTGCATTTTGCACAGAAAAAGATTCTCAAGGACAAGGGGGCATGTTATGAAGCTGAAAAGGGGAGACATAGAGGTGATGTGATGAATTACTTCTTTACGGAAAGGGTGGTGGATGTCTAGAACAAACTACCAGCAGAGGTAGTGGGTACCAAAACAGTAACAGGTTTCAAACATGCATGGTATAGACACAGGGGGACCTTAGTAAAATGGCTGTGGGGAAGGCCGCAAATCAATTAGGGTCTATGTTAGCAAAATAGGTAGGGAAGATAGGGCAGGCTAGGTGGGCCAGAAGGTCCTTTGCTGCTGAAAGTGCCTATGTTTCTATGCACACGAGATATGGTTGACTTGTTAAATAAGTTAGTGGGCTTCATGTGGGATGCTAAATACAAATGGGTAACTATAGGTGTGTCTAGTTTATATAACTAGGATCCCCCAAGATAAGGGTATTACAGCAGTGGAACACTTTTTATTATGTCAAGGGAACCATGACAGACTACCAATATCCTTTATTTTGGAAGGTTTGGAATTCGCTCTCAGTTGAGACTTCTTTACATTTGACAAAAAAATGTTATTTACAAAAGCATGGAACTGCGATGGGAGCTGGTATTTGCCCCTCATATGCTGTAAAAACCCTGTTGCTGTATAATGACTCACTCTATTCCATGCGTGGTTTTTCCACGCTATAATGACCCAGTACCATTCAAAACCCATGCCCATTCAATCCTTGGCCTCTCATGTGAGACTGCCTACAAGGGTGCAGAGTTTCTGCTTTTAATGCATACATGTTAAAGCATAGTATAGAAGATTGTGGTGCTGAGAGTTAAAGATGAATGGCTATAAATTTATTTAAAGCATGTACAGTATCTAGCACTTGCACGTAACAGATTTTAAAAGGATGCTGCTTTTCTCATTAATTGAAACAAAATCATGGCTGGAGCGGGAATTCTGTGAAAAAGGCAGCTAATGGCCCTTAAGGCCCTGAGTAAAAGAAACTGCACACCAGATGGTTGTGTAAACTCTTCCCATTTGACCTCTCTCATGACCTGAATGTCCAGTGGTACCTCTTATTATTTAGGACCATCCCAATGGTTTTTAACAAGCTCCTTTTAGTTCAACAATTTTTATTTCCACAAGCTTTTTTTTTCAAACCTTATTCATGAACTTTCTCTAGCCATCCTGGTATCCTTGTCAGCTTTCTTTTGCAGGAGTATGGAACACACAACTTTAATTCAAGCACCCCTAATAGTTAATGTCTCCCTATCCATTTCCATGAACCAGCAAGTTAGTTAAGACACTAGTTCAGGAGATACTGAATAACCAGAAACATGGAAGGGCAGTTGAGCCATGGAAGCATTTCCAAGGGCTATATCCTCAATGGGCACCACACAGTCATATGTTTTAAATAGCTGGCAAGGCAGGCTCTATCAACTGGTGATTTTCACCATAAAAGGACAATGTATACACAAACAGCTCGATTTAAGTGCTTTATTAAATGCAAAACCCTGTGATGTTAAAAACTGCACATCTATGCAGTAACAGCTGAAAAAAATTGAATTGTGCTAACAATTTAACAGCATAGACAGCTTAATGATCTGAGCAAGGTAAAACAGAGAAAGCTGTGCTTAATACATATTACACTTAGGTGACAGTGTTACATACAGAAAATAAGCATATAGCCTGCACTGATATCTAACCAGCTTAACAAGGAACCAAACCCACCAAGAATCCTGCACCAACTTCCCTCCATAACTAGGTGCTTTACCTCTTTGCCAGGGGGTGAAATCTGGTGTTAGCCCAACAACTTTTCAGTTCCATAGATTGGATTATTCACAAAATATGCCCCAGACTAATGAATTCATTGCTAATTATTCCAATCCTACAAGGCTTTTAAATTTGATCTTTAGTTTAGCCTGAGTCAATTATATCAAGAATTAATTAGAAGGCTCAGTGTACTATATATAAATTAATTTGTCCCTGTGTAACCATGTGGGACAAGGTGCACCCATATGTAATCACCCACAATCAATTAAAAACTAACATCACAGGCACAAAAACGAGTAAGGAATTTGGCATTGTTTCTTTAGTACATTCTGAGTTTTCAAAAACAGTGGACGAATACTAATACCTACATTTGTAACCTTGTTACAAGCTTTTTTCAAGACAGCATATTATCATACAAAACAATAATCATGTGTCATTCACAAAACTTCTTTATAAAGACATCTTTATACACATAATTTTCCATACTGTTAATTCAAAATCACCTTAATTTCTGGATGTCTTCATCTGTTATGCATGTGTCTCGAGTGACTTACAAAACCCTGCATTCCTTCTTCTTTCCAGTATGTTGAGTACCATAAAGGAAGAAGGAAGCAAACACATACAATGTTATATCCACAACTGTTAAAACAATGCAAGTGGAACCCTGGTTACATTAATTCACTGGAATCCATAGTTGATGGGTGACTGCTTTAAACAGCTAGCTACATTTGCAGACACCATTGTATGTTTAATCCAAAGTGAAAACTGTTAAGGAAAAACAGATATGAATATTTAGATAAACATAATTGACAATAAGATTGAAAATGGGGGGGGGGTGGGGGGAGAAATGTTTGCAGAGAAAGTAAGTAGAGGTCTGAGGGCTTACTGTTACTTGACCAATAGTATAGCATCAAAAATGCACAGAATACATTACAATACAATAAGTTGATGGGGTTATTACCACCATAAACATTCTGTTTTTTATTTCATCATATAGGGACTGAAATTGATTTTGTATTGGGATCCTCTGGTTCTAAAGTTTTCAGGTGAAAAATCCACCATGTCTCCCTTAGTAAGAGACAAGATAGCACTGGACCTCCTCTCTCTCTTCTCATGTAACAGCCTATAAACTGACGAAATGTAAATGCTTTGGATTATTGTTGTTGGCTTCTTTAAAGTGTAAGGGTGGAACTAGCAGAGCCATTATCAGAACTGTTTAGTGAGACTCTGAGCACTGGAGAGGTCCCAGAAGACTGGAGAAGTGCTCATGTGATCCCGCTCCACAGGAGTGGTAGCAGGGAACTACAGACCAGTCAGTCTTACCTCAGCAGTGGGCAAGATTATGGAAACACTCCTTAAGGAAAGGATAGTGCAACACCTGGAATCCATAGGAGCACAGGATTCAAGACAGCATGGGTTTACAAAAGGAAGGTCCTGTCAAACTAATCGCATAGATTTCTTTGACTGGGTAACCAGAGTGGTGGACCAAGGGTGAGTAGTTGATGCCACCTACCTTGACTTCAGCAAAGCTTTCGATACTGTTCCACATAGAAGATTGATTAATAAGCTGGGTTGGCTTGGGGTGGGTCAGAAGTTGGTCAACAGGGTGGCAAACTGGTTGACGGGCAGAAAACAGAGAGTGGTGGTAAATGGTATACAGTCAGAAGAGATGCAAGTCACAATTGGGGTACAGCAGGGATCAGTCCTGGGGCCAGTCCTCTTCAATATCTTTGTCAGTGACATTGTAGATGGACTGGAGGGTAAAGTTTGTCTGTCTGCAGATAACATCATGATCTGCAACAGAGTAAATGATCCAAACGGGGTGGGAAGAATGAGAAGAGATATGGATAAACTAGCAAAATGTTAGGAAGAGTGGCAACTGGGCTTTAAAGCAAAGAAGTGCAAGATCATGCACATAGGGAAGAGAAACCCTAAAGCCACCTATAGGCTGGGAGGGGAGTTGCTGGCAGTCACAATGGAAGAAAGAGACATGGGCATCATCATCACCAGTGACCTGAAATCATCCAAGCAGACCACTAAACCAGTAAGTAAGGCTAGGGGGGTGTTGAGGTGTATTAGTAGGGGTATCACAAGTCGGAATAGGAAGGTAATAATCCCTCTTTACAAGACACTGGTTAGGCCCCATCTGGAGTACTGCATGCAGTACTGGAGGCCTCACCTTCACAAGGACATTAACCAAATTGAGGCAGTCCAGAGAAGGGCAACCAAAATTGTGCAGGGACTTCATCAGAAAACTTATGACGACAGGTTAGTGGAGCTCAATATGTATACCCTAGAGCAAAGGAGGGAGAGAGGTGATATGATCGAAACATTCAAACACCTTAAGGAAATTAACACGGTGAAAGTGTCTAACACATTTCAATACAAGAAAAATAACAGGACAAGAGGACACAGCATGTGATTAGATGGAGGCCGATTTAGGAGTAATGTGAGGAAGTTCTTCACAGAAAGGGTGGTGGATGCATGAAACGGCCTACCTCAGGAAGTATTGGATATGAATACTGTGCAGAGCTTCAAACAGGCATGGGATAGGCATAAGGGAGCAAACCAGATGAGTATGAATAGATAGGCCATTGACAGAGCAAAGGCCGATGGCACATTCATAAGGTAGAAAAAGAAATGGGCAAACTGGAAGGGACTTGCAGTCCTTATCTGCTGTCAGCATTTATGTTTCTACAGTATGTTTCTATGTTTTTCCCAGAGCATTTGACATAATTCTGTTCCTAAAGCTTTTCCATGCTCTTGTATTTTGACTCGTAGTTGCCTGGTGGTCCTGCCACATAAACTTTCATGCAGGAGCACCAGGCCCCATAAATTACATTTTTTCTATGACATGTCAAATACTTGTGTATCTCCACATGGTTTTCCAACAGACTTGGAATTCCAGGACTTTTCCCTACTTTGGCATACTGATGCACATAAGAACTGTAACATTTATGAAATCCTTGTGGATTCCTTTGTAATTGATTTTAATTGTCATCCTTTTGATAAAGACTATGAACAACATGGTCTGCTTTATTCCAACCTACATTAAGCATCATCTGGGGTAACTGAGTGAATAATCTTCCTATTTTTTCATTTCCCTGTACTATGTTCCAATTTAACATTATGTTTTTTTTATTTTAATGGCTTTTTGATTATATTATATAACTACTGTCAACAATTTTTATTTTCATTTTTTCTGTTAGGTTTCAACAGCTCCGCCCATTTCATTTTGCAGACTTGAACTATTGCTTGATTTACAAGCCACTTAGAATTATCTCTAGCATAAAATATTTCTGCCATTTCGGGTACTAGTGTATTGCAACTTTCCAAAGTGCAACAATTTTTCTTAAGGCAAAATAATTGCTTAGTGGTATGCTATTGATTGGCTTTTAGGTGCCCACTTTCTGCCCTTAGCAAAGTGTTTCCGTATTTTTGTTTTATGTATATCTCTGACTGTAGGACACCATCTTGACCTTACTGATAATATCAGATTCAAAAAAATCTGTCTTTGATGATGATAATTTATACATAAATTGCAAGTTACATTCATTTTTGTTTAGCGATTTGATAAAATTATGATTCTGCTCCTCTGTTTCTCTCAAAATAAAAAAAATGTCATAAATAAAGTGGTAACAGTGGGAAAAACCCTCCAGGCATGGGTTAGCAGTAGTAAATACCACTGCTTCCTTCCAATAGGTCAAGAAGAATTCACATACAATGGAACCTCACTCTTGCTTAGTGTTGTGCTAAACTGGAAAATTTCGACCAGTGAAATATTTTGTGGAATTTGTGCTTTTCGCAAAATATTTCACCAGGTGAAATGTGAACTTTTGCCCAGGGGTGGGCAAAATTTCACCCTCAAACCGGCAAAATTTGCTGTTCACAGGTGAAATTTCACCACCCACAGGTGAAATTTCTCAATTTCACCAATGGCCACCAATCTTTAAAAAAAAAAACAATCCCCTCTCCATCCCTGGTGTCTAGTGGTCCCCCCGGCTGATCACCGGCTGAATTCAACAACCCCCCCAGTCACCCCCAGGCTCTGTCCCCCAATTTTTGGAAAAATAAACAATCCCCTCCGCTGTCCCTGGTGTCTGGTGGACATCCCCAGTCCGATCACTGGCTGAACTAGAAAAGAATCCTCCACTCCCAATCAATCCCAGTTATTTTCCCCTGTTCTTGAGCCTTGGCCAGCCCAATCTTCAAAATAAAAAAAGCCATTCCCCTTCCCTGTTCATGGTGTCCAGAACCCTCCACTTCACTCTGTCTTAAGTCAGATCCCCTCATTTCTCCCCAGTACCACCCAGGCCACTGGCAGTTTTTCCACTCACCTCCATGGCTCAAGTAGCCAATCTGAGCACTCTCAGTGAATGAGCACTTGCTTTTGTACAAGCATGCACTCATTCATTGAGCACTCAGACAGGCTGCCAGCCATGGAGGTGAGTGGAGGGCTCTGCCACTGGCCTGATCGGGGTACTGGGGAGAACAGGGTAGGCTTTGACATAAGACAGGGTGGGGGGTCCACCACACACCATGAGGGACAGGGGAAGGGATTGTTTTTTTATTTTGAAAATTGAGGCCTGGGTCATGGCTGGGGAGGAGGGGAAAATAACTGGGATTGACTGGGGGAGTGGGAGGTTCTTTACTTTGGCCTGTGATCATCCGGGGGGGGACACTAGACACCAGGGACAGGGGAGAGGATTACTTTTTTTTCCAAAGACTTGGGGCCAGTGGCCTGGGGTGACTGGGGGTTCTTGAATTTTGCCAGTGATCAGCTTGTGAGGAGGACCACTAGACACCAGGGATGGGGAGGGGAATTTTTTTTTTTAAAGATTGGGGGACAGGGGCCCGGGCATAACTCGGAGTGACTGGGGAGGGAGGGTGCATGAATTTGGCCGGTGATCAGCTTGGGGGAGACCACTAGGCACCAGGAGGTGAGAAAATAAAATTTAAATGATGGGGCATTTGCCGGCAAAATTGCAGGTGAAATTTTGCAATTTTGTCACAATTTTGTGAAATATTTCTTTGGGCAAAATTGATGATTTCACGGCAATTTCGCAGGAGAAATAAAATTTTGCAACATCTCTATTCCTACTACTGTCTTCATCAGAGCACAATGGGAATCAGCTGCAGCAAATGCAAGGTTGCACAGACCCTTCCCTTCTTCATCGGAGCGCACTAGGAATTGGCTGCAGCAAACACAAGGTATAGCACAAGACTGAAGCCTTGAAAACTCCCTTTTAGGACTGTTATGTGGGGGTGTTATAGAGTAAAAGATTTTTATCTGTACTAGTGAATTCTGCCTGTACTACACTGTGTTTGAATGCTGTTAACTTAGTTACTTTAAGTTGGTAGAGTCAACTGATAGAAATTATCTATGTCAGTTTCACTGGCTCAGCAGGTAGCACAGTCGCCTCTGAGGCCGGGAGATCAGTAGGCTGCGGGTTCTATTCCCACACCAGGCACTTGGGTTAAATCCTAATACTGACACTTTAATGCAGCATGAGGCAGGTGTTGCACTCCTGAGGTGCTGTCTTTCAGATGAGACGTTAAACCGAAGTCCCATCTGCCTGTTCTGGTGGTAGTTCAGGTGGATGTTAAAGATCCCATGGCACTTCTCGAACAGAGTAGGGAAACATTTATTAAATACAGAAACTAAATACAACATCAATACATATATAGCCCCAGGAAAAAAACATATGACATAAGTAACAGATATAGCACTATTGAAATAAAAAAAAGAATAAAGAATAAAATACAAACACATCAATTCAAAGTAAGTAAACTAAACAACTAAACATTATATCAACTCAACTACGAAATCATATAGCTCCAACATATAAACTCAAATAACTATTGCATACACATTTCTTAAAGCAAAACCCCCAGAGAATTGTATGTACAAAATATCATAACTTACAGTACTATACTTACTCCCAGAGGCCTATATCTATCCTTCATGTAATGGGGGGCATCTGAATCTGTAATCCAAGGTAAGTCATGCCATTTCCTTAGCCATAATCCTTCCTGTAATTACTTTCTTTCCTTTGTGCAAATTATCATTTGGTCTTTAGTTATTTTCCCCACTAATTCAGAATAAGTGCACTTTCTGTTTCACGGAAAACAGGCAGTGGGCATTCCAGATTTTCCATTTACATATGATAAAAATCAATGTGATCGTTTCACCCTCCCACACCCACCATGTCTCTGAAACATTTCCATACATAAGATTTTCCATAGACATTAGAGCAAAAACCGGTGCCCCCCCCCCATGTCCTGGCTAAAAAGTCCAAAAATCTTTAATAAATGTACAGAAAAAAATTAGATGTTCAACCATTTCAATTTGTGGAATACATTCCGGTCTTCTACATATCCTATTCTCTATCTGTTTGTGCTTGTGGATGCTTTTAATGTTAATTTTGCCATAGCAACTAAGCCAATAATGGTCCAACATAAAAGGAGGAATCCTAGGGTTTCTGAACAGTTGAAGGATAGCCATTCTACTGCCATCTGGACAATGTTCAAAGATCTGCAGGACAGGACACACCATGCTCACTAATACATTATATAATCCTCTCCTTTGCATTGTAATTATCCCACGAGTGGTAACCTTCCACTGTCTCAATGTAGTAAAAGTATCCCTCCAGTAGGCTGGGGCATATTGTTGCTGTTTCACCACCCTTAAGCCACCACCATTCCATAATTGAAACCAAAACCTAATAGTATCAAAAACCCATGGTTCCCAGCCTTTGCCCATATGAATTAAGAGAGGGCGTAGATTGGTCATAACAAACTTACTATTAAAAAACAATAAGGGATGTATCATGTTCAAACCACCTTGGCTCAGAGGCAGATATAATTTATTCTGTTTTATGGGATTGAGTTGGCTCCCCAGATTGCCTGAAAAAAAATGCTCAACAAGTAAGTTTCTAAAGTTTTTGGTGGTGGAAAAAATGTAACTAAGAAACAAAAAGACTGGTATCAGATATGTCTTAATCAAAAAAAAACTATTTTTTCTTCCCCGTTTTCCATTTATTCCAATTGGAAACCTTACCCTGGGCAACAGTCAGTGTGTCTTCCCAATTTAAAACATCTGGACATTCTGTTACCAACTGAATTCCTAAGACCTAGTAGGTCCAGTCTGAAGCATTATCCCACCCCACCTCAGTCAAGGCCCCAGTGTTAATCCTTAAGACCTTCCCCACACATTTCTGTAGATTAAGCATGACTTCTGCCATGTTCCCATAAGTTAAGCACAGATGTAGTGCTTCCACTATGGAGGCTTCTTCCTGTAAAAGGAGGCACATATCAGCTGCATAGGTGATGACTGAAGGAGATCACAATGCCGGAGTGGCAACAAGTGGAGACAAGAGCTGGGAGTCATTTATCATCCTTAATAAAGGGTCCAAAAAAAGACATATAGGATGGGGCTAGGGGGACAACCTTGTTGAACTCCTCATCTAATGCCAACTAAGGGATCCTGCCACCCATTCACCACAGGAAAAACTGTCACAGTTTTATATAACAACTTAAGCCATTTAATAAAGACCAGTGGGATCTGAATTTTTTCTAGAACTAACCATAAAAACTCATAATTAACTGCATCAGATGCTTGTTTTTGGTCCAATGATATGACATACCCATCCAGAAATTTCAAATTCCCTTTGTCAAATATATCCCTTAATAGAATCAAATTATCCTGAATGCAACAGTTAGGAATAGATGAAGTCTGAGAAGCTGAAATAACCCCTTTTGCTGCCAACATTAGTCGTTTAGCTAATATTTTTGATAATATTTTAAAATCAGTATTTAACAGACTCATTGACCTCCAATTAGTCAATGCCTGTTTGTCTCCTTTTTTGTATAAATAAATCAAGGATCCCATATTGAGCTGCAGTGGGATGTCTGAACTCTGCAATAAGCAGTTGAAGACTTCCATCAATTCTTCCCTTAACTCTTCGGCCAGAGATTCATATAATTCCAAGGGTAAACCATCTGGACCTGGGGCAGTATTATTGTTCAGGGCATGTATTGCCTCCATAACCTCTGAGGTGTGTATGACTTGTACCATCAACCTTCCCTCTGCATGTGGAATCCCTGGAAAATCAATATGACAGAACAAAAGGTCTGCTTGAGCTGTATCAAAAGCCATCAGGCCATACTTTTTACCAGAATATACAGTAATACCCTCCATGATTTCAGCATTTGTACAAACTGTCTGATTGTTTTGATTATACCAAGCTCTAATTTCTTTCTTCCCCACCCAAGCATGACAGGCTTCATATGGACAAACAGAGTCTGTATTCCCAGATGTACCAAATTGTTGCTGCTGTTTTAGAGAGTGGGCCTTCTCCAAATGAAACATTCGTAACCGTTTTTCAAAACTTGGATTTGGGAAGTGTAATCATGCCTGGTGGTTGTAGATAATGACATCAACCTCTGTTAATGGGTTCTAGTAGCCAAATATTCTTTATATTTGGTCTGGCATACATTTTTACTATATTGGTTTAAACAATAACCCAGATCTCATTTGGTGTCCATTCACCATTGGATGGCATCGTTGTACAAAGTAAAAGCTGATTTTCTAGCTGCTAGAAAGTCAGTCAGGGAGACTGTAAAGACTTCATCCATAAGCATGGAGGTTGTCATTTTCCAGGTCCCAGGACCTTTCTGAATGGAAGACACCTCTCCTACCGTGACTGATAGCATATTGTGGTCAGAAAATTCAGCCACTCTTACCTTGGTCTCCCTAATGGGCAATGATGGGATACAAATAGAAAATCAATCTTCATGGCCAAATTATCCTTGTCAAACATTGGTGTGCGTAGGTCAGTGTGGAATCTATATGAGTCCACCAGGCGGGCAGTTTTTAGCATTGAGAATAAAAAAAGGAAATCTGAAAAAACTTTTGAGGTTCTGGATGTTGCAGTTTTATCTTCTAAGGAGAGGCCACAATTCAAATCCCCTACAAAAATGACAAACTGTGAAGTGTGCAGGAAAGGTTGTATCAGTTTCAGAAGGTCTGCTCTCAATGCCTTGCATAAATATTTATTTATAAATATTAATTAATCTATACTAAATATTACTAATCTTTACAACCAGGATCAAATCCCTCCCCAGAACCAAATCATACAATTTTACCAGCTCTATAGCTGGACATTTGAACAGAATACCCACCCCCGAGCATGTTTCCTGACCTATAGACCAAAAAGAAGGTCCGGGGTACCAGGCCCTAGTATCTTGTGTTAGTTCATGCATTGTATGATATCTTACATCATGAATAAAAACAATCCCCAAAGCACACATAATGAGATATGAGAAATACAAGTCCCTCTTATCCGGATTCTTAATGCTATTCACTTTCACTGTATGGCATGTAAAGTGTTTAGCAATCATTAGAGTAAAAAAGATAAGAAAGAAAAAAATCTTCATTCATTTCAGGCGCTCTCTTTGGACAACCGATTCTTTATTTAGTTTTAGCTTTATGCTTTTGAGAACCTGACCATTCCATAGGTACCTCTGTATCCATCATTTGATCAAGGATTGAAGAACTGGTTCCTGGAGTTGCATCACTAGGTGCCCCATTCTCATCCATTCTGGGCTCCTCTGGGATGAAAATTGTTTTTTTCTGTGACAACATGATATAGAGGTGTTGTTCTACCCCATCTGCCAAATCAGGCTGATTATGTGCAGTCCACTGGCAGGATTGAAAATTATGTCCCAGTATGTCACATAGATTACACCTTTCCTGCTCCACACAATGTAGCCCAGAATGCCCAATAGTCCCACATATTGTGCATTTAATCTGGCCACAGGCACTACTCAGGTGTGCCACTGAGCCACACCTGTAGCATGCCTTGGGTTGTCCTGAGTAGAAAAGGACACATCAAACCCTTCCCAAGAAGAAACTATTTGGAAGGTGCCTCAGCCCCATGTATGTCATTTTTATTTTATTTATTTATTTATTCAAATTTTGGTAACCCGGTAAGTCCACTGAGACTATGCAGTCCCTTTTTCAGTGACGACCCTAGTGACAATGATGAACACAGTACAATAGATAAATGCAACAATAATTTACAGGATACAGAGAGATGTAATAATGCTGCAACAATTATTACAGTGGAAAGCCAGGTAAGTAACTTAAAACAGATCAGGCATTAAGCATATATAAATAAACAGAATCACTAATATTATACAATATATACATAGCAGGAACACGAGAGCAGGTGGATTACAAGATACATCTATCAGAGTAACATAAACTAGGCATTAACAACGTTATAAGATTTATTTAAAGCAATTGCAGAGGAGGGGGGTTAGTAGGAAAGAGGTAAGCTCTTTTCTGAAAGAGCATAGGGTGGGGCAGGAGAGTAAGTTAGAGGGGAGGGAATTCCAAGCAGAGGGAACTGAGAAGGTGAATAAGTGCTTATCTGATAGGCGTTGCATCATCTGGATTGCTAATAAGGGTAAGGAAGTAGATCTAAGCGTGTGTGTGGGTGCTTTTTTGTAAACGATTCCCCTTAGGCAAGGGGGATTAAAGAGCTTGCTAAGTTTGAATACAAGGCATAAGGTGTGAAACTGTAACCTTGAGTCATAGGTAGGCCATTGAAGAGAATACAGAGCCTCACAGTGGTGTTTCTGAAGTCCACTCCAAGGGCAAAATGTCCAATCCTATGATAGAGTTGATGCACCTGTGCAAGGGAAGAGGACTGGGTGGAGAGTAGTAGAGGGGCACCATAGAACAAAATAGGGAGAATGGATGTTGATGCAATCTTTTTACAGGCGGCGTTGGATAAAAGAGGGCGGAGGTGGTAGACAACTCAGTTTCTGGTTTACTGTTTTGGTTAGCTGAGTAGCATGATGCTTCACTGAGAAAGAGGCATCTAAGTGAACCCCAAGGTATTTAAAAGTACTAACCACATCTATGGGGTCTCCTGACTGTGTACTGATCTGGAGCTGTTTGGTAGGTTTGGGCATGGGTTATGGAAAAGCATAGCTTTTGTTTTTTTCGTATTTAGAATTAGATGATTGTCAGAGAACCAGGTCTCAAGCACAATGAAATCAGAGTTAAGGCTTTGGTTAAGCAAGTCTATATTGTTAGATGAGCGGTATAAGATTGCATCATCAGCATATAATTGCACGGATGCACCGCCATAGAAGTTGGGGAGCTCATTGATAAAAAGCTAGGATAGTATTGGGCCAAGAATAGAACCTTGGGGTACTCTGTGTGAGATAGGCCTTGAAGAGGAGAGGAGAGTGCACAAGACCATTTTACCCTTTGCAATCTTCCAGTGAGGTAGGCATGGAACCATGTGAGTGTTAAGCAGTCTAGACCTAATTGATGCAATTTACCAAGGAGAATGTGGTGGCTGACTAGATCGAAGGCCTTAGTCAAGTTGACGAATATTCCACTGGTTAGAAGACCAGCATCACTTGCATTAAGAATGTTAGTCGAGACTTTGACAAGGGCTGTGGTAGTACTATGGCCCTTCCTGAAGCCATGCTGGCAGTCTGTGAGAAGATGATATAAGTCTAGGTAGGACTGTAGCTGAATGTGCAGGATCCACTCCAGGATCTTAGCCAGTGGGCAGAGAATTGAAATAAGCCTGTAATTTTCCACAGCGTGGGTCTCCTCCTTATGGAGGGGGTCCACCACAGCCACTTTCCAAATACTTGGCATTTCACCTGAGAGGATGGATCTATTTAACATCACTGTCACCCTCCATCCCCCCGTCCATGAAAGTTCGGAATCAAAGACTGTCTCAGGGTCTGAGAGGACTGTACAATGAGCTTTGAGCCAATGAGTTAGATCACTCATGTTGACTCTTTCACTCTGAAACAGCACTGTAATATTTTTTTTGAGTAGGCCATGACAGGGGCAGTACTGAGAAGGGAGTCCTTAGCGGTGTGTTCTTCAACCTTTGATATTTGATCCAAAAGTGCTCCAAGACTTGTATTTTAAAACTAATGTCAAAGGTTGTTTCTCCCGAAACATGAATCAAGGCATGGATTTCGTTGGAGAAGAATTTCAGTGAGTCCTTAATGAGAACTTTTGCCACATATAATCTATCAGGGGCCTCCACCATGCCCCCCCAAATATCTCAAGCGTATGGCATTATGACATTTTGCAGGGTGCACAGGGGCCAGATGGAAAGACACTTTAAGTCTTACAATATTTCTTGAGGCTGTTCCTGAGTATGAAAGTCTGGGAGCCTGGGTTAAGGTTGGGGCTACACATGGAGACTGTGGCCCTGGGGTAAACTGAGGCGGATCTGTCTCAATACTTGGCAGTTGTAAAATCAGATTTTGGGTCAGCCCCAGTTCCTCTGGAAGTTTCATATTCTGGGAAACAGTACTTTGAGGCAATTTATCTATAACATCCACTTGTACATCATGCAAGGCTCCTCCTGGAATATGGATGGGGGATGCCCCCAAGACCCACTGACCATTTGCATAATTTTTTCCCACCCTGCTGCTTTTAAAGCTTTCTCTGCAGACCAAAGTTCATCACTGACTTCAATGTTAGTTGTTTCCATATAGCAACAGTTCTCAGACTTTGTCACAGTGAGCCTCCCCAAATCCATGGAAAAGATTTTTAGCCTCCCCCAAAAACTGAAATAATCTCGGGCCTCCCCAAAGAAAACTAACATACTGTACTTTGCGCAGTACCCATGAATGAATTGAAACCCCTTTGAGTACTTGGCTCACTTTCAGTTCTTTGTCTTGTACTGACTTGGAACCTTTGAAAAAGAGTTCTTGTGCTTAAAGGAGTTATCTGAATAACAAATAAACAAATATTATTATTCAGCTTATTGTAACCCACCCCCACAGGCCAGCCTACTTGCTCTGCTGATTTCATTCTTGAACCATTGTTACCCCTTGTTGCAGTACCTTCATGGGTCAGACTACTTTCTCTATTTCCTCTTTATATGAAATAACCTTGCTACATACTTTGCCTCTCCTCCTCCTTCCCTGCTCCTAAGCAACTTCTCTGGGATTACTTTGCTCCTTCCTGCTGTTGCTCTTAGCACTTCTATGCTCAACCCTTGTATTTGGGCTGTTCTGCCATCAGTCCACAAATTGATCAATTACCACCACTCATAATTAGTTTATTGTTCATATTTGTTTGTGCTGTTGTTTATTGTGTATTTCTTGATTGTTTTGCTGTTACCTTTTGAAATGTATTCACTCCCTACCCTTCCCCGGGTAGACCTGAAATGAGCCTTGGCTCATTCACCTTCCCTTGTCACTTATTAGTAAAATAATACATAAAATTCACCTACTATTCTTTCAGTTTGCATCATCTCTT
Source organism: Neoceratodus forsteri (assembly GCA_016271365.2). NCBI lineage: Eukaryota > Metazoa > Chordata > Ceratodontiformes > Ceratodontidae > Neoceratodus > Neoceratodus forsteri. The sequence continues at coordinate 780,470,018 of CM057458.1, read as the reverse complement.
CACACAACATATAGAAAACTCAAAATTTAAATACTGTACTTTTTCAGACATGCTTGAGCCTCCCCTGGAACAGGTTGGGACCTCCCCAGGGAGGCTGGCCTCACCATTTGAGAACCCCTGCCATAGAGAATCTTAGGTTCGACTGAACGTCGTGCTGTACCATTCCTGATGCTTCTACTGTAATACTGTTTTCATCCCAACAGGGTTAACTTCAATCATGGAGGCCGTGGGGCACTGTAGACCAGGCTGTGCACCCGTATTTGCCATTCCAGATGCATTTCCCACCTCTATACAGACATTCATAACACACAGTAAGGTTGAAATTTCACTAACCGTTTGCTCCCTTGCAGGAGTCACCGTGTTTGCAGTGTTCCACTATCATCACATCCTTTCCAGAGCTAGTGTCAGTATCCATGGCAACATCTCACCTCTGTGCATCAGCTGTCTCCTGTGCTGGAGTTTCTAGCACTTCCAACTGCGCAAGTAGTTTCTATCTAGAGGCAACATGCTTCACCTCTTCTGCCATCAGTAAATCCTGCACCATAGACCCTGAAATCTCTCTTTCTGTGTACATTTCACTCCCTTTTGTTCCAGCTTATGTTTCCTGGATATTTCTGCCCATTAATCCATCCTTTGAAACAGAGACCTCTCCCTGTACCTTCTTCACTTATATCTGTCCTGCAGGGATCTCTAGCATATCTGAGACAGGGGAGGAGACCATCTCCCCTTTCTTCACATCTTCCAGCCTCTCTGCTTCCACACCGGATGCCATCTTGTCAAGCAACCAGGATGTTAGGTTCCCCTAACTGTGACTAGGGGAATTTCCCCAATGCCCTGGACAAATTTCCCCCCGTCCACTAAAAATATTACCAACAGTTTAGTCTGGTTCAAGGTCAGTTGGCATTCATCTGTATCCCCCTTTCCCAGGTCATGCCTGAAAATAGGTAGAATTTGTCTAGTGCACTCACCCAGTCAACACAAACTAAATAAATAAATAAATCCTGTCTGAATTTGTGCCCTTCCTGCAAGGTTTTGAGAGACGCTTTAAGAGTTAGAGGGCTATAGCTACTTTACAGCAATTACTAGTAATTTTAATTGGAATTAAGAGTTGTACCTGTTGTAAGCTTTTGTCTGCCCTTTCTCTCCCAGGCAAGCTTGTGCACATGCAGTGGAGTCTGGAGTTCATCTCCTTTGTTCTAAGCTTCTCATCCTGAAATATTTACTTTGTATTTCACCAGGCTGTACGGAACCCCCCCCCCCCCACCTCACTGCTGCTCTTCTCTTCATCAGAGCACACCAGGAACTGGGACTTAGCTGCAGCAAACACAAGTTGTAGCACAAGATTGGAACTCTAAAAACTCCCTTCTAGGACCGTTGTGTTGGGGTGACAGGACACCAACACTGCGCATCAACTGCTCCACCCACCCCTCAACCCTGGCTCATCTCTACATTTATTGAGCACCTGTGGTCACGTGACATATGTGATATTTAAGGATTCCTAGGATTCCTACTAAGTGCCCATTTTCCCATTTGCAACCTATATTCCTGGGCCACTAGGAGTTGCTAGTGAGCACCAAATCTTTCCTTTACTTCCTAGCTACTCTCTCCCTCCAACTACCTAACTTTTCTCCTCCAACCCCCTAGTGGTACCCTCCAAGATCTGCCATTCCTACCTCATTTTTGCACCTGACTTTTGCCAGATTAGAACCCTCAACCTTCAACTCTATAGGTGGCCACCCTATCAATGTGCTATTCCCGCAGCCCAACTCCCTACTAAACTCCTGCATATTCCATAATCGCTGCCCCAGAAACAGGACTCATACTTGCAGTCTGACTCTGATCCCTCAACCTGGAGACTCTCACTGCAACTCTCTTGTCCCTAGCTCCCCTGTGGTAAGTGTGGTCTCTACAAGTGGGTATTTTCTTATCAGCCATCAGCATGAAAACCTTACCTGTAGAGATCATGCTGCTCTTAATACTCTCTGTGCCACTTGCTTGTCTACTGGGAGTGAAATCACCCTTGACCAACTCTGTTAACACTAGATCCCAGTTCCTGTAGGATACACTTTGTCTCCCAAATCCTGCCACAAATGTCCCACTGGACAGGACTTGTCCTCTAAGAGTTCCTCTAACTTTTGCATGTACCCACTAGCCCACCCCCCCCAAAGTACAACTGATTCTGCTCATCCTAAACTGTCAGACCCGAGAAAACTAAATTACACAGCTGCTCACTTGCACAAGCTTGAAAACTCTTGAAATGGCAAGTAATAAGACTTGCTTGTTTACTCTTGCTACTATCTGGGAGTGTCCACCAAAACCCAGGACCCCAGCCCTCACCACCAAAAAATGAGAGAGTATTAACTATTGCATCTGCAACCTCCTGCCAAGTATGACTCCCTCTAGGTCTGGATTACCCAGCATAAACCAGACATCTTATCAATAATGGAAATCTGGCTAACACCAAGTGTCCCAGACCTGGCCATCCAAATAGATGCTTAAATCTCCTTTAGACAAGATAGGTTGGGGAAATGCTGTGGTGGCTGTATTGTCTATGTCAGAGACACCCTCTGAGGTCGGGCACTGCCCTGTCCCACCACCTGTGGTAGCTCCCAAATTCTACCAATCCAGGTCCAATTTGGCACCCAGAGAAAATGCCTCATGCTGGTTACTGTTTATATCCCCCTGAAAGAACAACTGATCTGTCTCAAAACCACCTTTGACTACCTTAACAGGCTATGCAAGAACTCAGAGATCCTAGTCCTTGGTGACTTCAATTTAAATTGGTTATCACCTAAGGCGACCCCATATAAGAATACCATCTCCTTCCTTGGCATGTCCCAGCTAGTGGAATCTGCAACCCGCCCAAACTTCCATTCCGGCATGAGTGCCCTACTTGACTGGCTGATAACCAACCACCCTGAGAAAATAAGCAGCACTGTTTTCCCCCCAGACAGTATAAGTGACCATTCCCCTATGCTATGCAAATGGATGAACAAGTCACCCCAACCCCCCCAGAACTATATACTCTAGAGTACTAAAGGCAGAGCAACTCAATCCACTCAAATTCCACTTCACACACCAAGACTGGTCTGCTATCTACCAAACTAACAAAGCTGATCAGGCGGATCAGGCGCTTGAGCACCTTGTCAACATTTTCAATGCATCGTGCAACATCTATGCACCCTTTAAAAAATGGAAAATGAAGAGTACTAGTAAGTCCTGGGTCACTCCTTTCCTCCTCCTCCGCCTCATGAAAGAAAGTGATAACCTCTGTTTTAAAGTCTAAAGCACCGGCCCTCACTCTGACATGCAAAACTACAAAACTGCTTGCAACAAGTGCATCTGGGCCATTCGTATTGCAAAAAGCCAGCACTTTAAGCAGCAGCTAAATAACTCCAGGGGAATAGTCAAAACTTCTAGGAGAATATAAACATGTTAACTCATTGCTTCCACAGGAGCTTTCTGAAGTTGCAGCACTTGTCTCCTGTATACTGTTAACAGTTAATGCTGGGCCCTACTAAGTAAAATCAAGCCATAATTGGCATGCCTCACACAAATGCTACTAGCACAAAAACCGTAAGTGCTAGACACAAAGTATGAGTGGCAAAATTATTCAGCATAAAATTACATTTCCAACAGTGGTATGTAAGGAATAGCAGGTAATTCAGTTTTTTTTCTGTGCTGGTTGAAACAGCAAAACAAAATATTTTTCCTCTAAAAAATGCACCATAAACCTTTTTTTGTTGGGAAATATGTAACATATCAACACCAAATTAAGCATCCAGACATTAGATGTAATTTTAATAATTTGTTTGTAAAACAAGCAGCTATTTCTGTAGTATTAAACATCATTTTTCCCCATCTGAGTCAAGGTGTATTGGTGAGGTTTGAGGGACAAATCTGAACCATACACACCATACCATAAACAAATGCATATAACTCCTAAAATATACATGATACACACAACATATCAGTGGAAAAGTTGTTCCACACAAAATTGCCTTTCCAACAGTTCTATGCAATCAACTGTACTCAATTTGTTTTTTGTTTTATACTGGCTAAGATACCCAGAATGTATGTTTTCTTCTAAGTGCTTAGGTGGTTCTAGATTGACAAAATGTCATAAACAAATATGAATAACTCCTAAAGTGAACATGATACACAGAAAGTGTCAGTGGCAAGGTTGTTCAGCACAACATTACCTTTCTAATGGTACTATGCAGTAAATTCTCCAGATGTTTCTTGGGCACACAGGAAGTCTGTAGGTGACTTCTGTAGGTGTTCTGGGACACACTGTAGTTAGATTTGCTGACGCCTACAGATGTTTCTAGGAAGCAATGAGTTAACAGGAAAAACCAGAAAAACACCCCCTCCCTGCTCAATATAAATTGTAATCTGACCCAAGATCCCAAAGAAATCTCCAACTCCTTTAACAAGGCTTTCACTGACCTTAGCGGCATGCTTCCACACAACTTCCTCACTCCCCATTGTGAATATAACCCCAAAGTCGAAGGCCATTACTGTGAATCCCCACCCTTCTTCTACCTCTAAATAGTCTCTATCTCAGAGGCAAAAAAATACATCTCTAAGGCTATAGGGAAAAATAGATCCAGTGATGACTCTCTGGACCTCAAATTAGTAGCTCTCAGAGGAAGGAATGGCACAGGCTAATAAGAAAAGGGACAAGATCTTCTTCCATTATATTGGTGAGAGGAAGATGACCAGAAATGGTATTGCTAGGCTACAGAATGGAGAGGGAGGGTGGGTGGAGAGTGACCTTGAAAAAGCTGAAATACTGAACAAATATTTTTGCTCAGTATTTACAAAGGAAGAGGCAAGGGAGGGACCAAGACTCATGAGGAAAGATGTTCAGTGGGGAGACATGGACACCAGCCCATTTAGGGTGGATAGAGTCTTGGAGGAACTAGGAAAAGTAAAGACAGACAAGGCAATGGGGTCAGACGGGATTCACCCTAGAGTGTTGAAGGAACTCAGGGAAGTCCTAGCAGGTCCACTGGCAACCCTCTTTAAACAATCACTAGAGATGGGGGAGGAACCTGGGAACTGGAGGAGGGCAGAGGTGGTCCCCTGCACAAGACTGGAAGTAGTGAGGAGGCAGGCAATTACAGACCAATAAGCCTGATCTCAGTGGCGGGGAAGCTGATGGAGTCCCTCCTTAAGGAAAGGATAGTGAGGTTCCTGGAGTCAAGTGGTGCAAAAGACCCAAGGCAACATGTATTCCCTGAGGGTAGGTCCTGTCAGACTAATCTTATCAATTTCTTTGACTGGGTGACCAGAGTAGTGGATCATGGAGGGGTGGTGGATATGGCCTACTTGTATTTCAGTAAGGCCTTTGACACTGTTCCTCATAGAAGGTTACTTAACAAATTGGGGAATCTGGAAGGGGAATAACCAGTAGGAGGAATGAAGTGGTGATTCCACTGTATAGATCACTGGTGAGGCTCCATCTGGAATACTGTGTCCAGTTCTGGAGACCGCATCTCAGGAAGGACATAGACATAATAGAAGCAGTCCAGAGAAAAGCAGCAAAAATTATACGTGGACTACACCACAAGCCTTATGAGAAAAGACTCAAGCAACTAAGAATATATTCACTGGAAGAGAGAAGGGAGCGAGGGGATATGATAGAAACTTTCAAATACCTTAGAGGAATAAACAGGGTACAAGAGGGGAGCATATTTCAGAGAAGAAAGTACACAAGAACAAGGGGACATGACATGAGACTGGAGGAAGGAAGGCTTAGGGGGAATGCTAGGAAGTATTTTTTTCACAAAGAGGTGGTGGATCCATGGAACAGCTAACCAGTGGAGGTGGTGGAAGTGAAAACAGTACAGGGATTCAAAAGCACATTGGATAAGCATAAAGGCACACTGCTGTACAGCAGAGCAGGGGAAAGACAGTTGAGATAAGAGTAGGGATTGCAAAACCAAGTAGGGAAATAGGCAGACTAGATTGGCTGTATGGTCCTTATCTGCTGACAGATTCTATGGTTCTATGTTTCTAGATATATGTATTTGGTATAGCCCATTGGTCTAGTGATTTAAATTGGCTAGTTCCTACTTTTGTGCTGAACAGCAGCTTTATGAATTAGCCAATGCACTTTATTAGTTCTGACAGTGATATCAGTCCTTTAATTAACAATTTTAATCTATACTCACGGTGTTTTGGATCTTCTCTCTGGTTTTTTTTTAATATGCACTTTCTTGCACCTTTATGAGTATTCATGAGATGAGGCATTTATTGTGAGTTTTAATCTCCTATAGCCATGCCAACTGATGAAGACTTGCTTAAGTTGAAGAAGAGCCAGTGTGAGTGGCAGGTATCTCTAGCTGCACTTATCCATTTGTGAGCCTGAGCATTTTCTGCAAGTTGTGATTATTACACAAATAAATTTATTTTTTATGAAATCACTGGGTTTTGTATTTTCTGTATGGTTCCATAAGTGCTATGGTCTTTTGGTTTTCAGTTCTGCTTGTAGGAGTAAGCGATGAGCCTCGTACTGTGGAATGTGGTCTCACAGCTACAACAGCACCTTGTAGAGTCTGTAGAGGAGTCTCTCCCCTCTTGTTCCCTGTAATGCCAGCTAGAAATATGTTATGAAATAAGGAGGAGGGTGTGCACTTGCTTCCAGTCCACCAATGACCAAACATGAGCCCTGAGGTGCAGGTATCTGAAAAAGTCAGGCTGCTGCAATCTAAACTTCCTTTGCAGTTCAAAAAATTACTTAGGCATATCTCTCTTAAGGAGCTGGTAAGGGTAGCCAGACCATGTACCACCATAGAAAATGATGGTTTAACCTTCCTAGGAAGAAGTAGTGGTCCTTGGCATACCAACAAAAAATTCTGGCATAGGCTAAGAAACCAAATCTGGTCCCCAGCCACTAACAGAGATTCACTTGATCCCTTGTTCAGGATTGCTATATAGCATGAGGGCACAGAGGAGGCTTATCATTGTATTGTATACTTGGGGCTGTGAAATCATTCTCAAACCCTGTCTCCACTGATTTCCATCCCACCTCATATTCTGGAGTACACCGATAAAGCATGGCACATATCTGGGCTGCCAAATAGTATCTTTCTGAAGAAGGTAAGCTGAGTCCCCCTTCCTCTTTGGGGAGACTCAGAATTTTATATCATTTCCTAGGGTTTGTGTTATTCCATATGAATTTAGATACCAGCACATTCCATTCTTGAAATTCTCCTTGGGGAATCACCACTGGAAGAGTCTGGTACAAATACAGGAGCTTCGGGTGAAGATACATATGGACTGCCTGCACCATATAGATCAGCTCCATCAATAATGCAGACCATTTTTATAAGTCTTGTTTTGATTTGAGACTTATGGGGGGGTAGTTGACTTCATATATTCCCTAAACCTGCTTGGGAATGTGCAGCACAAAATTTTTTAGGGAATGTTGGTCCCCTTTTATGGGGACCCTTCATCTGAGGTTGACTTCAACAGTAAAGTTTAGGGCCATTATTTCCATTTTCTGTTTGTTAAATTTATATCCTGAGACATGTCCAAACACATTTAGAAGGTCCAGGGAATCTGCCACTGATTGCTCAGGGTTGGTCAATATGAGCAGGACATCATCAGCATAGAGATGGATTTTATGCTCCTGCCCATCAACCTTAAGGCCCTCTTTCTTCTTATTTTCCTTATTGCCTGAGCCAAAAGTTCAAAGTAGAGAGCAAAAGGTGGGACAGGGGGAAACCCTGTCTGTTTCCCCTTCCAAGGGCAAATTTATCTTTCACATAACCATTTACTCTGACTCAGGCAATGGGAGAACTGTAGATCCCCTAGATAACTTGTAACAGGTCATTTGGGAGTCCCATATTGTGCAAGACTCTGAATTAATAGGGCCACTCAACCCAACTAAATGCTTTTCCCACATCCACCCCAACTATTAACACAGCGATTTTCTGGTCTTGTGTATGGTTAAGGAGATGCAAAGTCCACCGAATGTTGTCCTGTGTCTGTCTACCAGACACAAAGCCAGTCTGATCCAGGGATATAAAGGAGGCGAGAAACTGCTCAAACATGCTCGCAGTCAGACAAGTATAGATTTTATAATCTAGGTTTAAGGCAGCAATTGGCTGACATGACTCACAAAGTCTTCTGTCTTTCCTTCCTTGGGGATAACTGACATTGCTGTGTCTTTTCAGCTAGGAGGCAAGCAGCCTGAAGCATAAACCTCATTTAGTGTTATGAGTGGGAGATGCTGAAGGATCTCCCTAAAGATCTCCCCAAGATGCCATCACACTTGGGCCCTTTATTTGTTTCCAGGTCTGTAATGATCCTGTGGAGTACCTCACCTGAAAAAGGTTGTATTAACTGTTGCCAACAGCTTCCATAACAGCAGGCAACTTCAACCATCCCAGAAAGTGCTCTAGTACCTGTGAATTGTCCTCCATGGAGGCCATATACAGTACAGAGACTGATAATAAGCAGTGAAAGCTCCCGCTATTGCTCTGGTGTGTGAGTAAAAAGCCCCAGTAACCAGGTGATGCACTTGGAGGATCTGCACTCCCAAGGGCTGCTGCCAAAGCTGATCAGCTAACAGCTTAGCCACCTTCTTCTTCCCTCATAATATTTTTGTTTCAGACACCAAAGAGCTACTGTAAGTCAGTCTGAGTGATGGCAATATCATCCAACTGCCTAATAAGAAGCTTGATATTATCCCAAGCTGATTTATCCCCCTGGGTATGTAGGTTCTGGGCCTCTGCTAATTGATGCTATAATTAGAGATGGGAGAAGGGGTCCCAATTTGCTCCACAAAGTGATTCACGGAGTGAAGGCGAATTCGCGGAGTGCTCCGCAATGTGAAGTGGAGTAATTTGCGTTATAATGGGTAACACAAAGTACATTGAAAACAATGTACTTTTCCCTCACTTCACCTTGTGTTTAAGCTCCAAAGGCAAATTATGCAGTGATTCATGGGATTTCAGGTCACATGGGCTTTAGATTGTTCTGCAATGCCTCAGTTTGGGGTAGTGTGTATAGGAAGCTGTAGGAGACAATCTCCTCTGAGAGCTCTCTGTGATTCAGACCTTCTAAAAGCTGTTAAAAAAGCCATTTTGAGTCATTTTTATTGCTGACACTTTAGTTCATCGATTATAGGAAACCCTCCTGTGCTCATATCATCGAGCATTTATTGTTTGTGTGTGGATTTTGAATGTTAATGTACAACATTCAGTCTGTCTACTGAGAGACAGTGGAAGTGTGCTTTGGGGGAGGGGCATATCTGTGGAGTAGGTAGATTAACTTAAAGAAAAAGACAGTGCTTTCTGTTTTGGAGATATTTTTCTTGTATTACTGTGTTAATGTACACACAGTAATATTTTCAATAATTCTTGCCATTTTTTGTTGATTGTTGTGGTACAGCAGTGCATAATTTTAGTTTGTTTAAAATATGTGGTTATATTACTGAAGTTTTCCATTTGCTACGCAATACTTAGTGTGTGTGTGAGTATGTGTGCGATGCATGTCATCAAATCAGACACTTTTATTGTGCCACATAATAATTTCAGCAATGTGAACCTGCTATCCACTGCAGCTGTGTGATTGTTGTACTTCTTTGTGATATCTTTACTGGTACTAGTACTAGTGACTCTTACTGCAGCAGTGCAGTACACTGCCCCCCGCTGCCTGCCTCAACCTGCAAAGGTATTTTTTTTTTCAGATTTGAATTTCTGATGGTGAGCACTGGTTAGGTGCTATGCCTTTGTATCTGCATCTCTTCAGTGTGCAGTGCAATTTTAATCTGTCTGTGCATTTGAATCTTCCTAGGACCAGACAGACTGTCTCCCTAGGGTGAGTCAGACTGACTTTGATTTGTCTGTTGGAAGCTGAGAACCTTGCTACACTGCAAAGAACAATCTATAACTCCATTTAGGACCTGGAAACCTGGTAAGGCATAATAACTTGTGGGACTTGTTAAGAAGAGGAGCTACGCTTTCTACAAAAAGTTTCATTTTTTCCCTTATTGGCATTAAGCAGAGAATTGCAGGATTCCATTAAAAGTGTAGTAATTTTATAACCAGAGGGAGTGAGATACAACTGAATTTGCTTGATTGTTGGGGTTGAGACCTGGATTTGGAAGGATATTTTTGCAACATTTTAAAAGTGTCCTGCTGGCTGAGAAGTTAAGTTTTTATCCATGGTTTCACTGAAAGATTTTGTGTATTGGAATCTGACATAGCAGAGTGCCTACATTGTAAGGCCTGCTTACATCACAGGTGTCACTAGTCAATCAATTGGCTCTGGGTGGGGTTTCATCACTGTGCTGTCTTAGGCATCCTTCACAGTTAGAAGCCAGTCAGACTGACTTTGATTTGTCTGTTGGAAGCTGAGAACATTGCTACACTACAAAGACCAAACTATAAGGGAAAGGGGAAATTGTTTAACCAGGAAAGGCACACTAAGCTGAAGCTTGTTTCCAGGTGTGACCTGGGAGCACAAGGAAGTTAAGTGACTTGCTCAGGATCACACAGTATACAAGTGGGGACTGTGGGATTCAAACCCTGGTCTCCAGGTTTGCAGCTCAGAGCCTTAAACCACTGTGCTATACTGCCTCACAAAATCTGAAATAACTCCATTTAGGACCTGAAAACCTGGTAAGGCATAATAACTGGTGGGACTTGTTAAGGAGGGGAGCTACGCTTTCTACAAAAAGTTTCTTTTTTTTTTCCCCTTATTGGCATTAAGCAAAGAATTGCAGGATTCCATTAAAAGTGTAGTAATTTTATAACCAGAGGGAGTGAGATACAACTGAATTTGCTTGATTGTTGGGGTTGAGACCTAGGATTTGGAAGGATATTTTTACAACATTTTAAAAGTGTCCTGCTGGCTGAGAAGTTAAGTTTTTATCCCTGGTTTCACTGAAAGATTTTGTGTATTGGAATCAGACGTAGCAGAGTGCCTACATTGAAAGGCCTGCTTACATCACAGGTGTCACTATTCAATCAATTGGCTCTGGCTGGGGTTTCATCACTGTGCTGTCTTAGGCATCCTTCACAGTTAGAAGCTAGTCAGACTGACTTTGATTTGTCTGTTGGAAGCTGAGAACCTTGCTACACTGCAAAGAACAAACTATAACTCCATTTAGGACCTGGGAACCTGGTAAGGCATAATAACTGGTGGGACTTGTTAAGAAGGGGAGCTACGCTTTCTAAAAAAAGTTTCATTTTTTTTTCCTTATTGGCATTAAGCAGAGAGTTGCAGGATTCCATTTAAAGTGTATTAATTTTATAACCAGAGGGAGTGAGATACAACTGAATTTGCTTGATTGTTGGGGTTGAGACCTAGGATTTGGAAGGATATTTTTGCAACATTTTAAAAGTGTCCTGCTGGCTGAGGAGAGAGTTCATTTTTATCCCTGGACTCAGTAGAGTGGTTTGTGCAGGAGCCGTAGTCTAGTAAATTGTGGTGTTAGTTGAATTACTATAAAGGGAAATACTCACCAGGGTCGTGGAGCAGTGTGTATTTGATTGTTTCTAACAGTCACCAGTGGCTGTGGACTACCCACCCACCCTTCCCCACCCCCACCCCCAGGCATGGCATTTCCTTTATAGCCACAGTTCTGACATCACTTCCTCAACAGGTCTTGGGGCAGAACCGTCATATCCTTAATAACCCAGCACAGTGCAAAAAGTGTAGGTACACACCACAAATAATAATAAAATATATATATATATTACATATTGTATATTATAAGGGAGAGGGACATGTGGGGAGTGGTGCAATGCACTGGTGTGGCAGCAGTTTTCCAGGAGACATTCTGGAAACTGCATTGCTGTCCCTATTTGCAGGCAACTGTCAGCTCAGAGGGAGGAGGTTGCCCACCTCTAGGCTGAACTAGCAAGGACTAAGGAGGCCTCCTTCCAAAGAGCACCACTGCCACAACCACTGCCTCAGAGGCTGCCAAGTATGAAGAGCAGTTGGACCACAGTGGGTTTGGGATGGTGCGGTGGTGGACCAGAGGTGACACCCCCTAGTTGTACCTCTACACAAATCATATGCCATTCTGGCAGAGCAAGGTTCCTCTATGATGGCACCCTCAGTGGAGACCCAGAAGAATGCTGAGGACATCCACAAGGGACACCCACAAAAGTGTGGCAAGGGACACCACAGGGGAAGGAAACAGCTTCTGATAGAGGACTCAACTGTTAGGGGGTGAAACTGGGAAAGGGAGAGGAGAAGGAAGTAAGGTGCCTGCCTGGTGCCATGGCTTGGAGGGACAGGAAGCAAATCCTCAGGATTGCAGAAGCAGCATCACAGGAGAGGGAACTAGATATCATAGTCCACCTTGGGACAAATGACCCAGCTAGCCATGGTTTCAGTGCAGTGCAGAATGAATTTGTGGAGTTGGGGAGGGGTCTCAGACAGGTAGCATGCACGGTAACCTTCTCAGAGGTGCTACCAGTCCATGGCAGGAGTGAGGCTAGGGTACTGCACACCAAGCAGTTTAATGAAAGGTTGCAAAACTGGCACAGAGCACAGGGCTTTGGCTTCATTGGTGACTGGGGGGCCACCTTGAGAGATAAAGATCTATACTGGCATGATGGTCTGCATCTGTCCATGAAGGGAACCAAGCTCCTAGGTGATAGGTTTAAATGCTTCCTTGGCAAGCTTTTAAACTAGCCAAGGGGGGAGGCACTGATAAAAGGCAGGAAATTTCAAGCCTCCCCCCACAAAACATGGCAGGTATAAGGTAAACACTGAGGTACAGAGCTCAACACAGGGCAGAACAGGGGTAAATGGAAAAATTGACAAGGACAATAAGAGCAAGGATAGGGGAAAAAAGGATAAAGCCAACATTAAATGGAGGGCAATGAGTGCCAATGCCCGTAGTCTGGGAAACAAGCTTCCTGAGCTAGTAGCCCTGATGGAAGATGAACAATTGGACATTGTGGCAGTCATGGAAACATGGTACACTGAGAACCATGACTGGGATGTCAACATGCCAGGGTACACAATCTACAGAAGGGACAGGGAAAGTAAAAGAGGAGGTGGAGTAGCTCTATACATAAGGGAAGGGATCACAGCTACAGAACTAAAAAGTAAAGAGGGAGGACAGGAGGCACTCTGGGTCACCTTGGAGACAGGGAATGGCATCACAATCCACACAGGGGTTGTATACGGACCCTCGTCTCAAGGGGAGGAAATGGACAACAAAATGATAGTGGACATTCTCAAAATGGCTGAAAAAGGGGAGATACTGTTGATGGGGGACCTGAATATGCCAGATGTTAACTGGATAACATGTACTGCAGCCACATCCAAGAGCAGGGTCATTCGCGATGCCCTGCAGGGGGCAGGCCTTAGACAGCTAGTGTTGGAACCCACTCGGGAGGGAGCAATACTAGACCTGGTACTCTCAAATTTAGAAGTCAGTAGACATCTGGGAACAAGCAACCACTGCACAGTGTGCTTCTCAATGAGCACAACCATGGAGATAACGCATACAAAAACAAGGATACTGGACTTTAGAAGGGCTGACTTTGGCAAAATGGGTGAATACCTGAAAAATGCTCTAGCAAATGACCAAAAAGGAGGGGTGGAAGAACAATGGAGAAAAATCAAAACTGCCATCATAGAGGCAACAAGTCTTTGTGTGAAACAAATAAAGAAAACAAAGAGGAGTAAAAATCCACTATGGTTCTCAAAAGAGATGGCAGGGAAGGTTAAGGAGAAAAAGGCTGCATTCAAAAAGTATTAGGAATCACAGAAGGAGCATGACAGGGAACTGTATCAATTAAAGCAGAAAGAAGTGGGGAAGGCAGTCAGACTAGCAAAGGCCCAAACTGAGGAAAAAATAGCCAACTCAGTTAAGAAGGGGGATAAAACCTTTTATAGGTACATTAGGGAGCATAGAAAGGTTAAGGGAGGGATAGTGAAGATTAATAAAGGAGAGAGGAGGTGGACAGAGGGAGACAGTGAAAAGGCAGAGATGCTGAATGAATACTTTTGCTCAGTATTCACAAAAGAAGATGAGGAGGAGTTACCTAAACCAGACAATAGAAGCACTCTGGTAGGAGGGTTGACACCAGTCCATTCACAGAAGAAAGAGTCCTGAAAGAACTCCTAAAACTCAAGGTGGACAAAGCAATGGGGCCTGACGGGATTCACCCCAGAACTTAAAAGAACTAAGGAGGACCTAGTGACACCACTGACCACACTTTTAACAAATCATGGCAGGATGGGGCAGTACCTGAGGACTGGAGGAGGGCAGATGTGATTCCCTTCACAAAAGTGGGAGCAAGGCAGAAGCAGGAAACTACAGACCTGTAAGTTTGACCTCAGTGGTAGGGAAAATGCTGGAATCACTTCTGAAAGAAAGAACTGTTGAGTACCTAGAGGCCAGCAGGGCACAGGACCCAAAGCAGAATGGATTTACAGCAGGAAGGTCATGTCAGACAAATCTAATTGATTTCTTTGACTGGGTGACCAAAGTAATAGACCAGGGAGGGGCTGTGGATATAGCCTACCTAGACTTTAGCAAGGCATTTGACACAGTCCCGCACAAAAGATTAATAATCAAGTTAGCCAGCCTGGGAGTGGCTCCCAGGATGGTAGCCTGGGTAGCAAACTGGCTGCACAACAGGACACAGAAGGTAATAGTGAATGGAACACATTCCGAAGAATGGGGGGTTACTAGTGGAGTACCACAGGGCTCAGTACTGGGTCCAGTCCTCTTTAACATTTTTATAGGTGACATTGCAGAGGGTCTGGAGGGAAAGGTATGCCTCTTTGCAGATGACACAAAGATCTGTAACAGAGTTGATACACAAGAGGGGGTAGAAAAGTTGAGAAGGGACTTGGCAAGGTTGGAGGAATGGTCAGACATATCACAACTTAGATTCAATGCAAAGAAGTGCAAAGTAATGCACCTGGGAAACAAAAACCCAGGAGAAGAGTACACAATAGCAGGGGAGGTACTAACGACAACAAAAATGGAAAGGGACCTGGGGGTAGTCATATCAGATGACCTAAAGGTGGGTAAGCAATGTGAAAAGTCAGTAAGGAGAGCCAGGGAGATACTGGGATGCATAGTAAGGGACATCACAAGTAGAAAAAGGTAAGTGGTTATCCCTCTATACAGACAGTTAGTGAGACCCCATCTGGAGTTCTGTGTGCAGTTTTGGAGACCTCATCTACGCAAGGACATAGACAGGATGGAAGCAGTCCAGAGGAGGGCAACTAAAATGGTGCAGGGTCTGCAGCAGAAACCATATGAAGAGAGACTGAGAGAGCTTAATACGTATACTCTTGATGAAAGGAGGGACGGGGACATGATAGAAACGTTCAAGTACCTCAAGGGAATCAACAAAGTCCAGGAGGGTAGCATCTTTCAGAAAAAGAGACGTGTAAGAACAAGGGGTCACAATTTAAAGATAGAGGGGGGACAGCTCAGGGGTAATGCGAGGAAATTTTTTTCACGGAGAGAGTGGTGGATACATGGAACAGCCTTCCTGAGGAGGTCGTTGGGTCTAAAACAGTGGAGGAATTCAAACATGCATGGGACAGACACAAGGCAATTATAGTGGGGGGTTGCAGGAAGTAGGCTGTTGGTTAATTAGAATCTGCAGCTTATCCAGTAGGTAGGGAAATGGGAAGACTGGGTGGGCCAAGTGGTCCTTATCTGTCGTCAAAGTCTATGTTTCTATATGTTTCCAGGGTCCAATCTCCATCTGTAACTTAAGTCACAGTTGTTTCTTTGGCTTCCCTTCAGAGTACTGGACAGGTGTGGTGCTTAATTCTGCATGAACTTTGTACTTGTTAATATGCGTTTTTAAGTCAGGACCATCATCACGAGTCACTCATGATACAAATCATGTTCTTCATCATCACGGTCACAAATGCAGTCACAAATCATGATTCACGATCACAACATGAATCACAATACTAATTTTTTGACTAGTTACTTGGATGTATTGTAAACATGTTTTGTAGTATCTCTCCAGGCTTCACCACCCCACCATTGTACTCATTAATGGGCATTTTTAAGTTGGGGAGTTTGTGCTACAGCTCATCAGGGAAGTACAGCAATAGGCATTCACGTTCCCAATACAGTTACATATTGGTTATCTCACACCGTCAACACCAAATCATGTTCTTCATCATCACGGTCACAAATGCAGTCACAAATCACAATTCACGATCACATCACAAATAGCAACATTCATTTTTATGTTGCTTGCATGCATGTGCAAGAAACATAGTGCCATCATCCGAGTTTTCGGAGGTGTGGCACCCCCTCTTCCAATCCAGTCAGTGAGTTTGCAAGTGCGGCCGCAGTTCTCCAATGACTGCTGCAGCTGTCTATGACAGCAGTCAAAATGCAGTGGCATACAGTTGAAAGGAGAGCTCTGCTTCAGTGAGCAGAACTCCCCGCACACATTGCATGCAAGCACGATATTGGCGCATGATGCGCCCACACACACACCAGCGGCCGACGGGTGCCCATCCCCCGCCGGCCCACGCCCCAACAAAAGCTGTCCAGGTGCCACGCTGGGAGCCCACCCAGCGTGACAAAAATGTTACAGCCAGCGGGGGTGCCCAATCCCCATTGGCTCCACGGCTGCATGCCCCCCAAAACCTTTTTTCTGAGGTGCCACGCTGGGAGCCCACCCCAGCATGGCAAATCTTGTTGAGAAGGACAGGGGTGCCCAATCCCCGTCAGCTCCAGCCTCAAAACAGTCTTTCTAGCTGCCACGCTTGGGAGCCCACCCAGCATGGCAAACATTCCACATCATCTTAATTAAAAAAAAACTGTAAATAAAAATGGTCCCTCGCAGTCTCACTGCCCCCACCGCACCCACCCACTGTGCACCCTGCCTCCCACACCAATCGTCACTCCCACACTTACCTCGAGAGCCCGGCAGACGACTCCTGTGGACCAGGAACATGTCTGCACTCTTCAAAGCCGATCGCAACAGAGGAAATGCGGTAAGCTGTATAATTGAATAAATAGGGTGTTTTCAACTTTGTTGCATATCTCAGGCATTTTGGGGAATTTTGGGCCCAAATTTCCAACATGGGGTTTTTGGGACCCCTCCTCATAAATTCTTGCACTGTCATGGCATTAATCGGGCACGAAAAGGGTGATTTCGCCATCACTGTGTGAAATCACCTTTCTGGGCTGATTAATGAAATGACACTGCCAGTGTTCATAAGGTGGGCTCTCAAAAAACCTATGTTGAAAATTTGGTGAAAAAATTCCTAAAAATTACTGTTTTACAAGCATGCATTGCGCAGTTTCTACGCACGCTCGTAAATTCACAAATTTTCAATATTTTCACTCCAGATTTTCAATGTTGCCATTTTACCACACCTCCTTATGAGCAGTACAGCTGTCATTTTTCACATGTTGCTCAAAACGTGTTTCCGCCCATGTAACGCACAATGGTGCAGTCGGTGTGCGAAATCCATGTATGGGACAAATTAAGAAAATCACAGTGATACTGTTCATGAGCAGAGATCTTAAAACGGCTATGTTGAAAATTTGGTTAAAAAATTCCTTAAAATGACTGTTTTACGAGCATGCGTTGCGTACTTCCTATGCAAGCTCGCAAGTTTGCGAATTTTCAATATTTGCACTCCAATGACTTCCAAATACCTAAACAGCACATACAAGCAAGCAACATTCAGCATTGACAAATGCTTGTTTTACTAGATACTTGGATGTATTGTAAAGATGTTTTGTAGTATCTCCCCAGGCTTCACCACCATGACATTGTACTCATTAATGAGTGTTGTTAAATTTGGGAGTTTGTGCTATAGCTCATCAGGGAAGTACAGCCGTAGGCATTCACATTCCCAATACAGTTCTATATTGGTTATTTCATACCGTCGACACTGAATCACGTTCTTCATCATCACAGTCACAAATGCAGTCACAAACCACAACTGATGATCATGTCATGAACCACAACATTAATTTTTTTACTAGTTACTTGGATGTTTGTAAGCATGTTTTGTAGTATCTCTCCAGGCTTCACCACTCCACCATTCTACTCATTAATAAGCTTTTTTAAGTTGGGGAGTTTTGTGCTACAGCTCATTGGGGAAGTACAGCCATAGGCATTCACGTTCCTTCCTGTACAGCATGTGAGTTACAGTACTGTAAGTAGTGTTGGGTGAAGTGGCCTCAATTTGCTCCATGAAGTGATTCACTGAGTAATGTAGAATCCACGGAGAACTTCACAGTGTGAAGCGCGGAGTACTTCGCTTCATAATGAGGGAAGCGAAGTCCATTGAAACCAATGACTCTGCATTATTCCACCTTCCCGAAACCACTTTTCCACCAATTTTAAGGCAAAGTACCTTGAAATCAATGTAATTCACCTCACTTCGCCCTGTAATTGAGCTACAAATGAAATTCTGCCATTATTCTTGTGATTGTTTGTCACATGGGCTCTAGATTGTTTGGCACAGCCTCAGTTCTGGCCTGGATAGTGTGTGTGCATGCAGTGGTAGCCGGAGACAGTTTGCTCTCAGAGCAGTGCAATTCAAAACCTCTAAAAGCTGTTTAAAATGCCTTTTTGAGTAATATTTTTTTGCTCACAATTTAGTACATCGATTGCAGGAAACCCTTCTGTGCTCATATCATCATGTGTTTATTGCTGTGTGTGGATTTTGAATGTTAATTTAGAACAGTCAGTATGTGTACTGTGAAGTGTACTTTGGGGCAGGGCGTATTTGTGGTGTAGGTAGATTAACTGGAAGAAAAAGGCAGTCTTTCTGTTTTGGTTATATTTTTCTTGTATAACTGTGTTAATGTACACACAGTAATATTTTCAGTAATTCTTGAAATTTTTTTGCTGATTGTTGTGGTGCATCAGTGTACAATTTGTCTGTTTAAAACATTTGGTTATATTGCTAAAGGTTTTCAGTTTGCTCCGCATTACTTGAGTGTGTGTGTGAGTGTGTGTGAGATGTGTTCCACTAAATCAGACACCTTTTAATGTGTTACAGAGTAATTACAGCAGTGTGAACCTGCTATCCACTGCACCTGCATTAATTTTTATACTGCTTTGTGGTATCTTTACTGGTAGTGGATTGTTACTGCCATGCACTAATCCCCCAACTGGCAAAATGTATTCTTTTCCAGATTTGGATTTGTGACTTGTGAGCACTGATTAGGTGCTATTGTGCCTTTTTGTATGCATCTCTTAAGTGTGCAATGCAATCTTAATCTGTCAGTTTGCATGGCACCATTAATTCTGGGAAACTGCATTTCTTGCTATGCTGTCATTTCACTTTATCAGCACTGGGGAATTTTCTGGACACAAGACAGTAGCATTTTGGGGATGCACATTCATTCTGGTGACTGTGTGTGTGGGATGCTACCAATACTGTTGTCACTCCAACTTACTTCACGTTTAAGGTGGAATGACAATGTGAAGTACTAATAAGAAGGCAAAGTGAGCCTTTCCTATGGGGTACTCCATGAAGCAAAGTGCCAATGCAAAGTGGCCACTTTGCGTTCCCTTCGCCAGCGGATTTTAAATTTGCTGCATCTCTAGCAGTAATCTCAGCCTTTTCTCCTGCCATTTAATGTGGGATACCAGTCCATCAGTTTAGCCAGGTAGCAATCTTAATGGTTTTCCAGACAGTAGCTGATGAGACACCTGACATGTTATTAATTCTGATCATCTCTGTCATATATGTCCCAATATCAGTACAGTACCATTCTTTATACTGCAAATGGGGACAAAGCCTCCACAGAGTGTCTTGAGTATCTGCCCCTAAATCTATGTCTATTTTAAGACGGACATGATCAGAAACCGCCCTAAGGAGTAAATGAATATAATTAATTCTAGGTAACAAGGCAGTGGTGATAAATAAACAGTTGATTCTTGAATAGCTATGATGGGGATGGGAAAATCTTGCCTAGTCTAGGAGTAAAGGCCTCGCCAGAGGTCTTGGTACCACAGATTTCCTAACTGCCTCTTCACATATTTTTGTTTCTTTGTGATCCTAGACCTTTGGAGGTGTATTGTGTTCAAAGCAGGATCAAGTACCATATTTAGATCACTTTCTCATAAAACCAGCCCCTCTGCCTCAGAGGACGATAGGTTGAAGATCATCTGGAAAAAGGATTTAGAGGACTTCGGTTGGGGCATACACATTTAGTAGTGTGATGTATTCACCTAGGACCTTACCACTGACTAGGATATAACACCCCCTTTTGCAATACATGTTTCTTCTTCTTCCTCAAAGTTTAAAGCTAGTCTCATCAAAATACAAACCCCTTCCTATGGCCTGAGGTGTGGGTTACATAGTACCCATGAATAAATCCAGATTTTTCATCTTTTAGACTTTCTTCCAGAGAAAGGTGAATCCTGAGGAGGAAGACCATATCTCCATTCTTCTTCTTCAGCAAGGACGTAACTTTGCATTGCTTGATCAGATTGTGTAATCAGTTTACAATGAATGAAAGCAGTACATGTGGTTCAGAAGCCATGGTACCCTGATACAGGAAAGCAAATATCTGTTTAACAGTGTTTATAGATAGTGGGTCCCTCTCCTCATGCACTTCCCAAAATGCATCTGTGCCATATCCTGAGCAAAAACAGTAAGGATAAACATGCAGCAATAATAAAGCTAACACAAAAAGCAGAACAAACAACATAGTAGAACTGTGACCTCCAGGGTAGGAGGGCACCATTGTGGGGCATCACTCTGATATGTACCAAGACCCACCATGTAGGAATTATCTGTGTAGGAAGGAGAATTGTGAATTATGTACTCTGGAGCTCCTTCAGCAACCAAAATTGTGTGAGAATTCTCCTCTGATGATGTCTGTCAGATGGGTGGATGCCATTGGTAGGAAAGGATGTCTAGCATAGAGATTCCCCACAAACCTGCTGCTGAGTTGTGCCCACCCCCAGAAACAGTACAGACTGGAATCAAGTCTGAGGCTAGGGAGTATAATCCTCCTAGTAGTTTCCATTTAGAAGGTCAAACAGTCAAATTGATAAATTTGAGCATCAACCCTGGTGGCATCAGCTAATGACAGGAGAAATTCTGCCTTGATAGATGCCCTCCATATGTGTGGTATGGGAACCACACTGTGGATGACAAACAGAGTGAAAGAAAATACCTATGATGAGGCTGTGGAAAAATCAGGGAGCCAAAGACCCTCTACTGATCTATACTCTAGAGTGTAACCACCAGGGAATACAAGAGCCCTCCTAATCTTACTTGTCACTAAGTAATCAGAGTATAAAGAACACTGTAATGAAGAACCCCATTAATGTGTCCAGCTGTAGAATACATAAGCAATAATAGCCGACAGGGTGGGTGGTATTGGGGAATACCAGACTGCCCAGGGGAGTAATGAGGCCCAATGCCGCAGGCGGAGGGCCTTATAGCCCCTGAATGGTCTAGTATTCCAAAATACCGCCCACCATGGAGGGTATTATTGTGCTTAGAAAATGGATCACTGTCATATATGTGTTTGAAAAAAAGTAGTTTGTAATTTCATTCTGTGATATGATTTTGTAATAAAATAGTTCCCAAGCCAATACTGGAAACGTTTTATTTTTTTTGACCTGAGGACTTTTGTCCTACTAGAACCATAGTCATCCCTTCCCCCACTCACCAGACACACACACACACACAGACACACACATACACGCGGCTTAAAATAGTTTAAAGGGTTTTTCAGAGTGACCCCTTCCTTCAGTGCTTCTGCCATACACAGATACATTTTTACTTTCATGTATTCAGTATCAGGAGACTGGCTGAGTGGCATGGTTAACAGCATTTGAAGTGAGCATGGTCTGCTTGAGGAGAAGCAGATTCGAAAGTTTACTTTTTTTCCTGCCGTGTAATTATTCAGAGTTTGGTAGCCAAGGTGTAACAGAGAAGCTGACAGCGATAAATGCCATGATTGTGAGGTGACCGCTGCCTTTTCACTATGATTGGATCTTCACCCAGATCTTCATCACCTCCCTCCCCCCGTCACCACCATACACACACATATTCAGGAGATTGAGAGTTACGACAGAGGTAAAGAACCTACCAGTGCAGACTGTACTTTTTTAAAGAAGTAACTGTATTTGTTATAGTTGTAAGAATGTGAGCTGGGAGAAAGCAGGTGAGCACCACAGCAAAAATCACGTGGTGTTCCTTTGATGGGATAACAAGATTGTTTGAGATATGAATTTCCTAAAGAAAGAGAAAAAATAGGTACTTGCATTAGGAATGGCAGTGGAATTGTGGCCAGGGTTATATCTGTATGTATCCAAAATGTTTGCTGGAGGGAGATCTCAATTAAGTCTGCTGCTGGAGAAAAAATTACACATACCAGAAAAAAATACTCCACATTCCAGGCATAGTGAAAATTAAAACCACCAAATTTTACTGATTCAGAAGTATTTTAAACACCACAACTTGTGCAATATTACAAATTGAAATCCACATAACTAAAATAAATGACTAGCCAGCGCTTCGAGACCTCCAAGGACATCTTTGTTAGGGCTGTGGCTATTAGTGTTTAACAACCTTATATAGCAACCATTTCATGTACAAATCATTAAACAGTGATAATTCATATATTAAAGTGCTGATGCAGTTTCACACACACATATAGAAAATTGACAGGGTGGGGGAAGGGGAGCTCCTGTACAATTGGCTCAAAACACCACTAATGCACACTACCTAATTTAAAGGATGTATTTCCCAATTAGATGCCTTAATGGTTGCTTAATGGGCTCGAATCATTCCCACTAAGCCAAATACATACATTTTTCAAGTAGTGCTCATTAAAACAATATGGACTAATGGCTGAACTGAAAACATATCAATAACTTTGAATTTATTTTGAACTTTAGCACGTGATATAATTTCACTACAAAATCTGCTCAGACATATATTCTAAATGTCTAATGATTTATAAGCACTTAAAATTATTTGATCTAACCATCATACAACCAAATACCTCTGCTTAGGGGAAAGGAGGACATCCCTATAATAAATTGCAATCTATAACAGACACATACAATCCTCTTTTCTTTGCTTTTTATGTTTGCTTGCATGCATGTGCAAGAAACATGTGGCAGGTTAGAGAGGAGCGGGTTGTGGAGGCATGGCACTATGGCAGCTATCAGAGGCACTATGTTTGGGGACTTGGCACTGGTGGATGAATGGAGGCACAGTGTGATGATGACACTGGTCTCCAAAAGTGCCACCAAGTTGAAATGTTTTCACCACAGCACTCAGGGGCTGCCTTGTCATTGCAGCGTCGGCCATTCCACTGCAGTGGGAGAGCAACCAGTCATTGCTGGGCTGAATGTTGCCTTGTGTAATATTGTTTGTGAAGATGGCGGCAAGCTGCCGCCATCTTCACAAACAATATTACACCTCCTATGCCGAGGGGGTGCCCAATGTCCCTCGGCATCATGTACCACCAGGAACATTGTTTTGCCATCGGGGGGCCCAGTCCCCATCAGCTTCATTCCCCCAGTGTCATTTGCCAATAGGGGAGCCCGCTACCTTTTGGCATGATATCCCAACAAAAAACATTCAGTTTGTGCCGAGGGGGTGCTCAGTGCCCCTTGGCTCTTGCACCCCCATGTGCTGATGAGGGTGACCAATCCCCCATTGGCTACAGCCCCCCCCAAAAAAATCAGTGGGGTGGCATGCTGGAAGCCCACCCCAGTGTGCCAAATGACCCTGTAAAAGGAATATCATCCCGCAATGTTTTATTTTGTTGTTGTTGTAACCTGCAAAGCAGAAAATGATCCCTCATCGAGTCTGGTGGTCTCCCCCAACCTGTATCCACCCACGGCACACCACACCCCCCACACCCCATACTTACCTCTGGAGCCCGGCGCAACAATCTTCAGTGGACAGTGAACACGTCTGCACTCATCAAAGGCGACCACAAACTGAATAAATGCCGGTAAGCTGTATAATGGCATAAATAGGTTTTCTTCAACTTTGGTACATATCTCAGGCATTTTTGAGAATTTTGGCACCAAATTTTCAAATCAGTCCTGAAAGGTGATTTCACGGTCACTGTGCAGAATCACCTTTTGGGCCTGATTAATAAAACGACAGTGCCAGTCATCATGAGGTGGGCTCTCAAAACGTCTAAGTTGCAAATTTGGTGGGAAAAGTACCAAAAATGACTGTTTTATGAGCGTGCATTGTGCAGTTGCTATACACGCTTGTAACTTCACCAATTTGCAATATTTTCACTCTAAATTTTCAACATTGCCATTTTTCCACAGCTCCTTACGAACAGTACAGCTGTCATTCTTCACATCCTGGCTGAAATGTGTTTTCACAGTTCTGGCCCAGAATAGCATGGTCGCTGTGGGAAACCAGTGTTCAGGACTCATTAAGAAAATTATAGTGACACTGTTCATGAGCAGAGGTCCTAAAATGCCTATGCTGAAAATGTTGTGACGAAAGTCCATAAAATGAATGTGTTACAAGTGTGCATTGTGCAGTTCCCACACACACTCATAACTTCACAAATGTGTTATATTTTCACTCCAGATTTTCAACATTGGCATTTTTCCACACCTCCTTATGAACAATATAGCTGTCATTTTTCACATCCTGGCCAAAATTTGTTTTTGTACTTCTGGTGCACAATAATGTGCTCGCTGTGGGAAATCAGTGTTTGGGATACATTAAGAAAATCACAGTGACACTGTTCATGAGCAGTGGTCCTAAAATGCCTATGTTGAAAATTTGGTGATGAAAGTGCATAAAATGACTGTGTTATGTGTATGTGTTGCTCAGTTTCCACGAATGCTCAGAAGTGTGAGCATTTTTTCTATTCCCACTACAAATTTTCAACATTGCCATCTCTTCACACCTCCCTATAGATGGTACAGCTGTCATTCTTCATATCCTTCCTGATCTGCATTTTTGTACATGTGGCACAGAATGGTGTGGTCACTGTTGGAAGTCAAAGTTCGGGACACATTCACAAAATCATGCTACCACTCTTCATGAGAAGAGGTCCCAAATGCTTTCATGAGGTGGGGTCACAAAAAGGCCATGTTGAAAATTTGTGGTGCAAATACTAACAAATGCCTGGGGCATTAGGGTTTCAAACCATAACTTCCCACCCTCTACAGATTGACAGTCAGTGGGGTGTGCCTTTGGATTGCCAACTGTACTGCTTATGCAATCCCACCCCACCCAGTAACAGGCATTGAGGTGTACCTTGAACTCTTTGGCCACACATTTCACCCTATTCTCCAATGCTGCACCCATTTCAGTGTATGTCCTTATGGAATGGGGTGACTATAAAGCCAAACTTCCCAAGACACACCTCAACACATGTCGGTGTCTGCAGAATAGATTGAGGTGACATAGCATGAACGTCATGGGCGATGACCCAAACACTTACCCCAATCCCTGTCCATCTCTACAGGATGGAGGTGGGGTTGGCATGAAGTTCAATACTTCACTGCCATTCCTATTCTGCAGCTGTCTACCTCCTGCATTTCCAATGCTAATACCAGCAAGCAAACATTCAGTATTGACAAATGCTTGTTATGTATATAATACTATTTTCCTGAATTATAGATTTTAAACCAAAAAAGAGGACTACTGAAAGGTTGTACATATTATATTATTCTCTTTTTAACACTTAAATCACAGTATTTTATTTTGAGCAAATGTTATTTGGTTATCCTTAATTATTTATTCTTGTTTTTATTATGCAAAATAAAACTACTTGCACTCTTACAACCAAAAACCACTATACTGTTTAGTGATAAAATAATACAACCTATATAAAGTTGCCCTTATCCATTTCTTTCTCTCATAGGAAGGCTTTCCACTCTATCATATCGTTAAAGCCTAATGGCTTTAGTGTTCTAAACAAAAAAATGTATATAGCCTTCTTTTGGTCCAAAATTGTATTTTGATCCCCTTCTCTAAGATTAACTGGAACATGATCTATTGCCATATATTTTACTTGATGCTCACCCTCTACCGATGAACTCAGATGGTGTGTAATGGGAAGTAGCAAATATTTATTTTTAATTGCTCTGAAGTGCTCCTGCACTCTTTCTTTTAATGTTCTAGTGGTCTGCCTGATATATACCATCCCACAGCAACACCATACTGCATAAATCACATGAGTAGTCGAGGAGGAAATAAAATGATCTATATGTATAGACTTTAAACCTTTCTGACTGGGATTTACAAATACTGCACCCTGTTATGCATGCTGACATGTCACACAGTTTTTGCAGGGAAAAACACCTTTTAGTTTCACAGGAAGCCATGTATTGCTTTGAATTTCTTTTTTAAACTACAGTAGCTATGGACTTTGGTCTTTGATGCCTTTATCCTTTTTAAAATATATTAATGGACCAATTGCCACAATTTATTTTAGGTCCTGATCTATACCTAATAGATTCCAGTTCTTTAAAACAATGCTCCATAAATCCATAGATAATGGGCCGTAAGTGGACACAAAACAAATCTGTCCTTTAGAGATGTTTTTTCTCTATATTTCAGAAAGATTCTCCCTTCTACCGCTAAAACTCGATTTAAAGCTACACTCAACACTGACTGAGAATAACCCCTACTTTTTAATCTAGTAAACAGTTCATCTTTTGCTATAAAAAAAAATCTGATTGTGTAGTGCAAATTCTTTTTAACCTGACAAGCTGGCTGTAAGGTAAGCTTGTGATTAAATGTTTTGGATGTGAACTTCGCGCATGTAAAAAAAGTGTCGCCAGCTGTCAGTTTGCAGTAACTTTTCATCTGCACCTCCTCATTGTGCTGACCCTTTAAAATAATATCCAAAAACTCAATGCTATCAGAATTAGCTTTAAACGTAAACTGGAGACCAGTTGCATTATTATTAATATACGTCATAAATTGTTGCAGCTCTATTTCTGTGCCTTCCCATACTACAAGTATATCATCTATAAAACAAAAATATTTAATAACATTGCAAATGAAAGGATTGGATGCTGGATCTAATATTGCACCCCTCTCCCACCACCTCATAAATAGGTTCGCGAAGGAAGGTACTACTGGAGATCCCATTGTAGTACCATGTTTTTAAAGAAAAAATTGTCACTCAAACAAAAAATAATTGTTTTTTAGAATCAGATCCAAAGCAAGTAATATAAAGGTTACTGGATACTCAGCAGATGAAATCTCCAAAATGTATTTAACAGCATCTATACCTTTTTGATGTTCAAGTTGAGGAATACAAAGATCCCACATCTACCACTACCCACTTATAAGTATGTTTTCATACAAAATCCTTTAGTGAATTAAGTATAGCCATTGTATCCCTCACATAAGACTTCAATTTAACCACTTCTTGTTGTAGATATCCATCCAGAAATTCAGACAATGCTCAAATTGTGAGCTGCTGCCTGAAATAATCAGATGGCCTGCAGGTGTTCTGAATCTTTATGTAATTCAGAGATGTGGTAAAATATTGGTATAGTTGGTTTTTCCACTAACAAGGATGTACTTTCACTATACCAAATCCAATTTTCTTCTACAGCTGTATCCTGGAATTCTTTTAACTTCCCTATTACAAAGTGGTGGGATTCGAAGTTAACCTCTAATATGTGTCAGGATTTAATAATTGCCTGTATACCTCATTTCTATAGTCATCACAATGTAATACTACAACATTGCCTCCCTTATCTGATGGCTTAATTACTAAATGTGTCATTTGCTGAAGTTCACCCAAGGCATTTCTATCTGCTACTGTCAAATTATCCCAGTGCTTTTTATTCCACTAATTGTTAACCATATGTTCAACATCTCTAAGCATAACTTCTAGAAATACCTTTATGCTTTCACTACACACCTTTGGTGAAAATTTAGAGTGAATTTTTACCAATGGTTTTGTTGCACTGATTTTAAGAATATTTTTGGAGAGACTTGCACCTGCTGTACCATACCCCCACCTCCAGATACCAGTGGGTGATCCGATGGAGGGAACAGCAGCTCTTGTAATCCTGAAGATGTTAGAGAATCCAATACACCTGCATTTCATTGTTCCAAGTACACTTCACTATCCTCATTCTCATCAAGAAACTCATTGATGCTATTAGATGCAACATGTTTTTTAAGATTCACTTTTCTAAATAGCTTATACAGATCACAATATAGCTGAAACTCATTTTGTCTGTGTACTGGAACAAAAGATAAACCAAGGCTTAATACAGACACTTGAGCATTTGTAAGCACTACTTTAGAAAGGTTAACTACATTCAGTCCCAAACTGGAATCAGTCAAGAGTTCCGAGTGATTTGATCTATTTGATGAACATTTTCTTCCTCGTCTTATAATTTTTTTCCTTTTTTATGTCTGGGGAGGGTACCTGATTCACTGTTTCATCTTGGCTGTGAGATGCATTTCTCTTGGGCTGCTGCTTCATGTAGCTGTTGCCAGTTATGTTTGTGTGGTACCATGATACCGTTAGGTGATGGGGCACCCTTTCCTGGCAACAGCTGGATCTAAGTATTTAGAGGGCTCTATTGAAAAATACCTGCCCTCTAATGTTGGTGTCCTAGCCAATCAGAATTCTAGGATTCTTTTACCCATTTTTTAATACCAAATAAAGTTATCAAACACATAAGAAAAAAATTCCAAACTTTTTAGGCCCTTCTGAGTTATGGAAGATCACATGTACTGACCCAGAGAGGGCCAGAAAAGTCCTCTGAAAATAAAACCCATGATACATGTAGTCCAGCCAGTATAGGTGAAAGTCCATTCCTCTTGGGGTGGCTAAGGAAAAGAGGAGGCCCACACTGTTCAAAGCAATACAGTCTTAATTATGAATGACTCCAGACTATGTCCCCTGGAGGGAGATCTCACTCCAGTAAAGAGGAGAGACTAGCCACAGAACCTGCATGTTAATCATGCAATCCCTTGAGGTATCCTTTGGAAGCCTTGAGACCCCACTCCCCATGCAGTACAAGGGGATAAGTCCCCTGCAGGTAACCAAATATGCTCAGCAGCTACAGGAGCCCCAGTACTGCTTTGTGTGCATGAATGGCTGAAAGGACAGAGCTAATCCCAACAGATTACTGGAGTAGGACTCAAGGAGAAATCCCCTTTGACCTCCCTGTTTAATCAGAAAGGTGCCCTTCCCCACTTCCAGTTTCAAAACAGTCAGTCACTCTGTGATACCAGCAGCTCATTTACAGAAAAAAAAGCCAGGCAGGGAGCTGCCAGTGAAACATGTTGTGCTATGTCAGGTCACCTGAGATGATTAACTTAGAAATGGAAAAGCCCTCTTATTGTGTTATTCCATGCTGGACCCGCTCAACATGCCAGACTACTCAAGATACTCCAAGAATATGTTGGGGCTTGACATATTGGGCATCTTAAACCATGCAGCCACCCTGAGAAGGAAACAAAGTTGGTACCTGTGGAATTACGCCATCAGATTACCAACATAAACTGTGCAATAAAGTGGTCTAGCTGTTTTCTGGTTGAGGGTATAGTTGGGAAACACGTTCAGTAGGTTCTACATGTCCTGCTTAACAGAGTCTGCTTGGTACTCTCTCTCTTCCAAATTATTCTGGATCTTTTTGCCTGCCACTATTCTTTTTCAGAGCTGCCAATGTAGTGGGCATTCTGGAGGCTTCAGTTGGTGCAATAGCAATGCCCAGTTTGTGGAGATCTGGTGTCACCTCTGGGAGAGAGTCATTAGTCCAAGTTCCAGTAAGGAGCAAGACACTCTGCCATGCCAGATACAGCATCTGAAACATAATGTTCAGTTCTTTCAAAGCACACTTAATGACACTGTATGAATATTACTGCTGAAGGACCTCCTGGGGATACCAGTAATCGTGAACAACCATTAGCCAGCATCCATGGTAAAGGAGTTCTTTTTGTTTCTATCCCAGTTAATTGCTTCTTTCTTGATCATAAAACTGTGAAAATGGATCACTGTTAAGCAGGGAGTTACTTTAGAGTTCACAGATAAGGGATTAAAACTCAGTAAGCCTGCACAACTTTTAGCAGAAATCAGGCTGGAGGGGAAGAGTCTATTGGAGTGCCAATTGAATCAATTCCATCATATTTTGAGATTTAAGCTCTTCTTCAAGGCTATAAACAGAAATATTCTTCCTTTGTGACTGGTCTTCTAAGCCAGTATATTTCACTTTCAGTCTAGTCTGGGTATTAAGAAGGGCATTAACAGACATTGTGTTCTGGCATCGGTATGATCCACATCATAAACTCTTTGTTTAAAAGTGTCCACTTGAACATCAGTTTTTTTTTTTAATGTCTCCTTCAAGTTCACCCATGGAATTTCTATTTTCTTCATGAAATGCTCAAAGCTCCATGATCACCAAATGTATGTCCTCCATCTATGAACCTGAGTCCCCAGTGGCCTGCTTTTTCACCATGGTGCCATCCCCACTGTCTAAGCTGGACTTGTCTACAAAGCTGCCACCATTCTGAAGCAGCTTGAGGGTATGTACCATTCTGTGGTGCAGATCTCAATCCCAGTTGCATTTACCCACTACAGTAGGCACTTTCAGTTGAATCAGGGCTGTTTGGAAGATTTTGTAGCACTGGTTAGTGGGAAGACAAGCTGTTTAGTGCCTAGCATTTATGCTGACATCACCAGAAGTCCAGATGTAGAGCTTTCATTTAAGGGGAAGCCAGTGCCCATCTGTAAGCCAAGAAACGAGGGTGCTGCAGAATACTGTGACCATCTCATTCTCATTATAGTATAATCAAATCGCCTCCAAGATATATACAGTCTCCATTGGCCCTAAAGCAAGAGGCCTGGGTGTGCTGTCAAACTCAAATTTCAGATGTTACAACATAAATGCTGCTGCTAAGCCACTGGGTACTCATAAGGACTCAGTCTCAGCAGTTAATAAGCAATCAGGTCTGATAACTGTGGTACTGTAGCAGTTCAGCTGGCTTAATTCAGAGTTATATGCAGATCTGCAGGCTTTTCTGCTGATGTACCTGCAGTTGCTGTCCTCATACTCCATGGTCCACACACTCCAGAGGTCAACACACTCTAGTTTTATTTGACCATGCTTACATTTATAGCACACCAGACCCTCCACTGCCTTATTGACCAGCTCTTACTGGGACTATGTGGTCATGTGCCCTGCTCGTCATATGATACCACACACTGAAGACATTTGTACCCCACAAATAGCGGACAATCAGAGAATTACCAAAGTATATTTCTGTTTTGGATCACTCACTTGCACTTTTTTATAACTATATGTGTGTATATCTTTAATTTTTTGAATATTTAAAGCCAGGTATGTGGTTTGGTCCCTTATCCATTGAGGATGCACTGCTATCAACAATGCATCTGGAGTCCATTCAACTTCTTTCTTGCTTGTACTTGAGCATGTTGTGGGCACAGAATAAAGCAGAAAAACAATTTCTAGACAACAAGGTCTCTTTGCGTGTTTTAAAGTGAATGCCAGTGGTGAGTGCCATTTTTTTCATGTTTCGAATATATTTGTAACTGGGGATTGTCTGACTTGTGAGGCCTGACCCTTTCTTCAAATGGTTAGAAAAATGAAAGAACTGTCTGTTAGGGAGGGGCTAGTCAAATGGACGAGAAATTGACTATGAAGGAGGACTCTTAGTCTGGTGATGAATGGGAAATTCTTAAAGAACAGTGAGGTCACTAGTGGGGTGCCACATGGGACCAGTGTTGTTCAACATATTCATTTGTGCCATTCATGAATGTATTCAAGGCAAAGTATGCCTTTTTGCAGATGACACAAGGATCTGCAAGAGGGTGAACAATGAGGAGGTAATACAAATACTGGCAGAGTATTAGGGAAGGTTGGAGAGGTGGTCCAAACCTCGGTTGCTGAATTCCAATATAAAGAAGTCCACAGTCATTCACACTGGAGCAAAGAATCTGAATACAGAATACAGAATATACAATGGGGCACCGGGGGGTCAGGATGAAAGAGAGAAGGGAGAAGGGAGAAGGGAGAAGAGGATCTTTGGGTTGTTATTATATCTGATAACCTGAAACATTCTGCTAAAATGCAATTAGACAGTGGGCAAGTCAAACAAGATTCCTGGCTGCCTTGGCAGGGGAATAAACAGAAGGCATAAGAAGGTGGTAATACCACTGTACATATCACTGGTAAGGCTACACATAGAGTACTGCATTCTGTTCTGGAATCCACACCTTTGAAAAGATATTGACAGAGTGGAGGCAATGCAGAGAAAGGCCACTAAAATGACCCAATGGCAGCTGGCAATATCTTATGAAGAAAGGCTATAGAACCTGAACATGTAGTCTCTGGAAGCCAGATGGAAGTAGGGGGATATGACAGAGACATTTAAGTCTCTGCAGGGGATAAACAATGTTGACAGCAATGTGCTGTTCACCTCCAGTGCCAATAAAAAACAGTAGGGGTAATTCAAAGAAACTGGTGAGGAAGAGGTTTAAGAAGGATGCAAGGAAGTAGAAGTAGTAGTAGTATTAATAATAATAGTATTAGTAGTAGCAGTAAAGATAGTAACATTTTTATGCATACAAAAAATATGAACAGGAAAACTCAATTGAGCTGAAGCTCATTTTCAACCAGTTCCATGTAATTTCAGTGAAGTAAGACGAGCGACTGCAATTACAGCAATGACTTTGCAGTGACTGCAATTACAGCGGCCATTCATATGGGCAAGCATCATAATGGCGACTATATGGACAATGCTTATTTTGTGGGGGGGAAAATCCCCAGCACCCCCTTTTTAAAATAACCTACTCAGAGGTTGTAGCACCTCGGGGGGGGATTACAATTGTTGCCATTATGGTGCTCACTCATATATTTGGGTGCTGTTATTATAGTCACTGTAATTGCAGTCGCTGTAACTGCAGTCGCTATTTTTCCTTCGCTGACTTGTCATGCTACCTTTCCAATCAGATCCTTCATTTCCTTATTTCATTCCATAAATATGTATAAAATCACACAAGAGAAGTACTTTTCAAAAAACAATGGTTAAAATGGAACCAACTGCTAAATGAGATAGCCTTTGCAAAAACAGTGGTTACATTAAGGAAAGGTGGGATAGGCACATGAGGTTAGTAGGAGGTACCAGGGAAACGAAAATTAAACAGGGGGAGATGAGTGACCATTAAAGGGCTTGGTGTCATTAGGTTGGTAGGGCAAAGGGCAGACTGGATAGGCCAGTTGATCTTCTGCCTACAGTTTTCTATGCTGCTGTCATAGAAAAGAATATGTGTTCTTCAACAGTGATAGCCATTTGTGTATAGCATTTTTGATTCAGAGTACGAAAGGGAGCTCAGTGTTCTTTTGAATGGCACCACCAACCACTACCACTGTGCATAGGTTTCCTGTTTCTCAGGTAGTGCAGGGAACCTGCTTCCAGTCTCATTTGGGTTATGGTGTGCCCAAAATAAAATAATTGAAAAATAAAAAAAATTCAGTGCAAATGCATTGAAGCGTGATGTATGGATGAAAGGCATTAGCAACAAACCCAGATTTCAAAGAAATTCTAAATTTGACATGCCTCACTAACACGAACCTACAAACATATGAAATGCCAGCAGATACATGTCGTATGGTCTATCTAGTCTGCTCAAGTGTGCAGCACTTCAGCCCATTAGACTGCAGATGTCCCCCGTCCCATTGACTCTTCCCTTCCCCAACTTCTCCCCCTGTATGTACTTTCCTCTTGAATTTGTCCCACCCCCTCTTGAAGCACCCCACAGTAAGCACTGATAAGTGATACAAGTTGCTCAGGCAGTGCATTCCACCCTGTTACCACTCTTTCAGTGAAATAGTGCCTCCTCCTTTCCCTCCTGAATATGCCCCCCTTTAACTTCAGGGAGTGCCTCTGGTATCTTTTCTGTTCTGGAGAGTGAACCCACCCTGGAAGCCTACTTTGTTTATCCCCTTCAGGTACTTGAAGGTCTTGATCCTGTCCCTTCTCTCTTCTATCCTCCAGGGAATACATTTTGAGCTCTTTTAGTCTTTTCTCGTAAGTTCTATCCCCCAACCCCTTGCTCAACTTAGTTGCTCTTCTCTGCACTGCCTCCAGTAGTTTTATATCCCTTTTCAAGTACGGGTGCCAGAACTGCATGAAGTACTCCAAGTGCAGCCTTACCAGGGACCTGTACAGGGGCAATATGACTTCACTACATATGGATGTAATCCCCCTTACTATGCACCCTAGCATCCTGTTAGCCTTAGCTGCTGTCTTCCTACACTGGGCCGAGTGGTTTAATTCCCTGGTCACCAGCACCCCCAGATCCTTCTCCTCATTGGATGTGGACAATTTTATACCATCCATTCAGTAGTTGTATCCTGGGTTTTTGGCTTCAAAATGCATATCCATGCACTTTTTGGCATTGAGCCCAAGCTGCCAGGTGTGTGACCACTCCTTGATTCTTGCCAAGTCCTCCTGCAATAATTTGCCACCCTCCTCCCCATCCACCTCAGCACAGATCGTGGTGTCATTGGTGAAGAGGCTGATCTTATTCTTGATCCCAACCACTATGCCTGCAATGAAAATGTTAAACAGGACTGGTCCCAGTACTGATCTCTGTGGGACACCACTTGTCATTGCCCTGGGCTCCGATGCTTCTTCCCCCACAACTACCATCTGCTGCCTGTCACTCAGCCAGTTTTCTACTCATCGGGCTAGCTTCCACCTTATACCAAGACTCCTCAACTTGCAGGACAACCTTGCATGTGGCACTGAATCGAAGGCCTTGCTGAAATCCAGGTAGACTACATCTACCACATGGCCCTCGTCCAGCGCCCTTGTGACCCAGTAAAAAAAATCAATCAAGTTTGTCTGACAGGATCTGACAGCGATGAACCTGTACTGTCTGTCATCTTGCAGATCATTATCCACAAGAAACTGCACCAGCCTTTCTTTGAGGATAGATTCCATCAGTTTTCCCACAATTGCAGTGAGGCCCTGGTTCATCATTGGGCTCACGTTTGTGGAGAGGTACCACATGTGCCTCCCTCCAATCTCTGGCCACGTATCCTGTATTTAGTGAGCTGTTGAACAGATCCACCAGTAATAGAAAACATCATGGGAACTCTATGCACGTGGGTTTGCATATGCTACGCAGGATGCTTTACATCTGTAGGTTTATGTGATTGGTATAATATATAAATCTTTTTATGAAATCTATGGGAATGTCTTTCTGGTCTGCCATGTAAACCAACTATTAAGCCCTTGGACCTGTGGGACTTGTGCTTCTGCAGTGGCATGTAAACAGGTACACTGTAAGACATGCACACTGACTTCTGGCTGCAGAAAAACAGGCCCATGTGGGACCTGCATGTTTCCAGCTGCAGAAAAAAAAATGATAAACAATTACATGTTTTCTGTCTTCTGCAGCCATAGATACACAACCACAGTGTAATACATACACACTGATTTCTAGCTGAAGAAGTGCAGGTCCCTATAGACTCTGCAATTCTGTAGACACAGATACATCTACACTTGCATAGTGTAAGATGTACACACCCACTTGTGGCTGCAGAAGTGCAGGCTCAGAGCCAAATCAGTGATGCCCAAGTTACAACAGCCACAGGTACACATGCACAGTGTAACACATTCACAGCCATATCTGGCTATAGAAATGTAGGCCCCTATGGGTCCTGCACTTCCTCAGCCACATATACAAATCTACAAAGGTAGCACATCATTGCTACTGCATTTGTGTCATTTGTAATCAATTATATATTGTTTGTCTTACCTGATGATAGCTGTCTGAGGTTGCTTGTGTGGTCTTGTTCATTTGCTGCTTTAGAAGGCAGGTAGTTAGGGTTTGAATCCTAACACAACATTTCCATACATTGGTGAGGTTAAGTTGACTCTTAACTGGTGCATTAATGCAGTTTTATGCAATGAATTTCCTTTCTTTGTATGATAGTAGAATGGTATACTCGCTCACACAGATCCCTGTGGGATCTGTGTGAACAGATGCAGTCATGCATGAGACTGCCTGCATGCAGACATTCAGGGCCCTCCAAACCATGCACTTCTATGTGGCTACAGATGCAAAGACTTTGTGGGGCTGTCTGGGGGGCTATAAAAGCTCAGGGCCCTCTGAGCCCTGTGCTCCCATGTGGCTACAAATGCAGAAATGCAGGTCCAAGAGTTCATCAGGACATGGAAGTGCAAGGCCCGATTGGTCCTGCACTTCTATGCATCTATGAGTGCAGAGGTGTAGGGCCCTTTGAGCCTTATGTTAAGAGAGGACTTTTCTTCACTACATGGTTACTTGTTACCCATGTGACCAACACTGCACCATCCCTCCCAAGGTTGAGGGTGGTGCCACATGGCAGTGCCATTCCCAAGCATTGGTCCATCCAGCTGGCTTACTGATTTTATCCCAGACTAAGTTCACAGGAATGGGATCACAATGCACTACTCGCTGTGCCAAAGACTGGCCTTACACACAATGTTTCTTCATATGTTTTTTGACATTTCACATATTTTTGACATTTCACAGGAAGGAACACCTGAAAACAACAGTCCCAAAGTAACCTTTTTCAGTACCTATAACACCGATGCTATGAACATGAGAAATATTGTTAGAAACAGGTGGTCGATACTCACACAAAATGAATAAATTGATATACTTATGGGAGAAATACCAAGAATTTCCTTTAAAAAGGGTATGAGCTTCAAATACCACCTGACAAATAGCCACTATGATGACACTGCTATAAATGACAATACTCATTTCTGTGGCGAGAATGTATTTTACACTTGCAGATGCTGCAACCTGTGCTGTTTTACTACCACAGGACCCCCATTCACTCACCCACAAAATGGCACCACACATACAGTATGCATACATGGTATATAGATTGTCAAACTGAATTTACTGTGTAAGTCACATGGTGTATGTGTGGGTTAATTTATGGTGGCAGGCTTGTTAGAGCACTAAAGTTCTGCATCCAGGAGCATGTACATGCTACAATTAGTAAAAATATGAGCAATGCTCTGGGTGTGCACTTTAGTGAAAAACGCAACTCTATTACAAATGGCTTCACTTTAGGTTACATTAATGCATCAAACCCTCTGCACATGGGGGAGACAGGTTGAAACTCTTGTTGCAAAGAGAAATAAAGTTGATAGTGAAGTTAGGAGCCCTGGTACCTGGTGGTCTTAATGACCGGGTAGACTATAAACCTTTCCTCTGAATACCTTATACCTTGCATAGCAGTCACTGTGGGAGAACTATGTGCATCCTGTTACTGAACATCTGCCTACATAGGTAGCTGTTACAAATTATATAGTTATATTATTCTTGATGGACAAATAGTATATGCAACAGCTTTCATGTCTTTTCTGTCTCCAACCTAAACCATCTGCTCTCCCCACCCAGTATTGTTAGCTCTCTGACTTTCCTGCTTCTTGTGTGATTTTATTGTGCAGACAACATTCCTAAAACAATATGATGTATTTTGGTTCCAGTACTGGGTTTTTTTTCACAATATTATTTTTCTGTCTTTTTTTACCCTTTCGTATTATGATCCACTCAGAAATGTGATTTAATATGTTTATAATTTGCTATTGTGGATGTTTTCGGTCTAGAATAATATATCCTATATTATACAATGGCAAGGAAATTTCCTGTATTCTGATTGGTCAGTGGGTGCCTGAGACAGTGATGTTATTACACAATAACATCACTGTATTGCTTTTGGATGCTATGGATCAGGCACTTTCAGCTATGGATCGGGCACTTTCACCTATGGCTCATGACCATTTGGATTCCTTAAAATAATTTTTTTCTTTTTCTTTTTTTTTATTTTGTATAACAACGGTTGAGCATTAGTAATCAGCACTCAGAGGGATGTAGTTATCGTATTACACTCCTGGGGTGGTGGAAGCACTCGGCTTTGCCTCATGCTTCAACCCACCCCAGGAGTGACGTTATTACACGATAACACACACCCTGTCATGCCTTATTGCTTAAGTAGTTAACACTGAAAATAGAATTTAATACTCACTTTTCAGGACATACCTCTTTGTACATACTGTAAACTGTTTGGTATTGAATGTTTGTAAAGTTAATTTTCCTATTTTTACTCTTGAGTTTACATAAACTACTGTGCTCACTGTCTATTCATTTTTAAATTTGAAATTGACCAATGGGCACTTAAATGCACTGTCACTTGGAGTATAAATGATCTGTCAGTCATGGCAAGCTCTGCCCCCTGATGAAGACTCCAGTGTGAGTTGATATGTAGGGGTGTTTTCATATTTATATGGGTGAATATAGCATCCTTGGACCTCAGTTGGTGTGTGCACAGCTTTTTTTATCCTGTTCCTCTACTGAGGCACCTTTGTGTCCAGTGGTGTGCACCTCACCACCACCTTGTCTAACATAATGAGGCCCAATGCCACAGGCAGAGGGCCCTATAGCCCTAGGATAATTGTGTATAGCACAATACTGCCCACCTTGGAGGGTATTTTTTGTGCTTATAAAATGAGTTATCTTTATAACATATTTATAAAATAAAAATAAAAAAAATTAAACAAATGAGTAAGAATCAATGAAGTCAGTTTTCTTGTAAAGTAGTCCCTCCATAGGTACAGTATGCTTGCCAGTACAGTGCACTGCTGTGTTTGAGAGCTTTTCAAACTGACATATTTTTTTTTACAGGTGTCTTCACTCCCCTGTCCACCAGTTACAACTTAAAGTACTGACCAGTAGTGCTGATCAATAGCAGGACAGGACTCTCCGTGGCAATTTTGCTCACAATTTTTTTTTTTATTTGTTAGTAGCCAGCATGGTTGCCTGATGTGAGCTGGGAGTAAATGCGTATTCAGACCAGAATGCAGTGTGTGCGGCTGTAACTTTCAGTTTCCCCTTTAATTTAAAAAAAAAAAGTATTTCTCACATTTAGAGACTTGGTTTCATGGAAATGAGCTTGGTTGGCAGTTGGAGTTACTGTATGGCAGACATTGGGCAAATTTTGGCATGGCACTGAATATGGCAGGACTTCAATGCAGTGGGTGGTCTGAAATGCTATTTTAAATCTGGCACATCCGTGAGGACTTAAGTGAGTACAGTCATGAGCAGGACAGCTAACGTGATATCGGGTGGATTTGTTATAAAAAAATTTTGTCAATCACAACAGTGTGGTGTGCACATTTATGGAACACATACAAACATAAGAGAGAAATAAATAAGTGCCTCTGCTGGGACTTGAACTCCAGGCTGAACAGAATACCATTGCAGTTGCACTACCAGCTGTGCCAGCAAGGAAACTGGAATCTGAGTGGTCCAGGAGCACTTTACTCTTTCTCCAATGCAGAACCTGGTGCTGCACAGATGATTACATTTTCAGTCATAAGAGTGCAGTGTGCACATTTATGGAACACATACATACAGGAGAAAGAAAGAAAGAAATAAGGGTTATATGTCAAAACGTCGACCTCCAAAAGGTGATTGCTGTTGCGGCAAAGTCACAGTGCCCAAAATCAATTTCGGCACTGTGACTCCCTGTCGTACAGCAAAATGGCACTGGGGACTTACATTTTAATGTTTTATGCAGGGGGCTACCTAAGGATTCTCAACTCCATGGGGTGCATATCGGGGGGGGGGGTGCCAAATATTAAAAATAAAATTCAGGCCAGGAGCAACAAAAACGTACCTGTGCCTGCACCCGAGCCCAGCACACTGTCCACCCACACCAAGAACAGACTCAACATGCCACGGCAGCCCACCATGGTACCACACATCAAAACCCCTCTCGCTCCTCACTGAGCGTGCTCACTCCCACCCCCATGCGCATATGTGCAGCAACATCCTGTCGCTACATGCTCCAACTCACCCCATCCGGTCACCCTACCTCATCAGTAGCCCCCATGACATGCTCCGCTATTGATTCACCATTTTGCAGTGTGCTCAATCGCAGTCATGCATGTCACAGGCTACTGAAATAAGTGCCTCAGCTGGGACTTATTTCTTTCTCTCTCTTCTGTTTGCATATGTCCCATAAATGTGCACACTGCACCCTTGTGATTGAAAATGAAATTATCAGGGTAGCATCATGTTGTGCATTGGAGAAAGAGTAAGGTGCTTCTGGATAGCTCACATTCCAGTTGCCTTGGTGGTGCTCATAGCACAACCAGAATGATATTCTGGGTGGCCTGGGTACAAGTCCCTAATGAAGTGCTTATTTCTTCTCTCTTCTGTTTGTATATGTACTATAAATGAGCACATCGCACTCTTGTAATTGAAAATGTAGTTATCCGTGCAGCACCAGGTTGTGCACTGGAGAAAGAGGAAGGTGCTCCTGGGTGGCCAAGGCTCCACTGGCCTTGGTGATGGAGCTGGTAGTGCAACAGGAAGGATATTTCAGATAGCCTGTGTTCAAGTCCCAGCTGAGGCACTTATTTCTATCTCTCTTCTGTTCGTATGTCTTCCATAAATGCGCACACTGCACTCTTGTGATTGAAAATGTAATTATCTGTGCAGCACCAGTTTGTGCATTGGAGAAAGAGTAAGGTGCCATCCAGATCGAGGTTTCAGTTGCCTTGGTGGCAGAGCTGGTGTCACAACCAAAATGGTATTTGAGGCAGTCTTGGTTTAAGTCCCAGCTGAGGCACTTATTTCTTTCTTCTGTTTGTATGTGTTCCATAAATGTTCACATTGCACTCTTTTTAATGAAAATGTAATTATCTTTGCAGCACCAGCTTGTGCATTGGATAAAAAAATATATTATCAGCACCTTTAACAGTAGATAAATATTTTGTTGGACTTGCAGTGAAAAGTGACAGGTGGAAAATGTTGGGGAATTTTTCTACAGTGGGGGAAGCAATGGGTGAGTGGTGCCAGATGGCTAAGTGAGAAAAACATGACTGCCACATTGTAGCTCTCCATTCTATGTGAGCACCATGATCTGAATTAGAAGGCAGGCACAGGGATTAATGATTTACTGGTCTGTGTTGCCTAATACATTCCTGAGTGGTGGGTGCTCACAGCCGATCAAAAAGTAGGATTTATCCATTCCATTTTCTAAAATTAGGATATTTGTACCATCTGCTTGGTTAGAAACACACAGCACACCAAATGAATACATTAAAAAATGTTTTGTTTCTGTCCAAACCTTTTCATACTACATTTACTTGTCCCCAGATCCCCCAAATAATACAGACAACACTTTCTGGGTACTCAGTTGGCAATTATGTTACTCCTTTTTCTTTCCAAACAATCCACAAATTCATATCCACAATTATTCAAAATGTATTTACATTTTTCCATCATTCTCCTTATTCTGTACAATTCTATAACTTACATGTTAATTATTCTCTCCCTGACATCCCCATATGTAAATCCGGGGGCTGCTCTCCTCTTATTTCTCTGGCTGGGTATGAATGTACACCCATACCCCTTTTCTGTCCTGTATTGTCCTGCAGCCATCTGTGTCCTTCTCCCTCAGCTTCCCCCACCTCTATTTTCCACGTTTTCTTTTTATTCCTGCTGTACACCTACAGCAGTCCATTCCTGTGTCACTGCTTTCCACCGCCAACAGTTAAACCCTTCCTAACACTTCCCACACCCAGGACCTTCTTCCTAGGGTTAAGCGAGTAGGAAAAATTTCTCTGCAGCAAAATTATGAGCTCTCCAGCTTTCTGCCCTCCATTATAAACCCCTTATGCTTGTCCCTCTCTCTCTTCCTTTCTCCAATTACAATCCTCCATCTCATTGTGACCTCACGATGCTCCACCCCCCCATGATGTCACAGATTGCATCTCTCTCCCCATATATGGTTTCTCTTTCCCCCTTGTTTCTATTCCTTGGCCTTATCCCTCTCCCCTCATCATTGTGCTTTCCTGCTCCTTCCCTCTCCCTATTCCATCTGGCCTTGAAGTCACCCTATTGGTCGGGGGCCTGTTGACAGTAGGGTCTGCCCCTTATTTGTGCAAACCTGCTTGTCCCCAGATCCCCTCTCCCCTATAATACACAGACAACCATTGGCCAGATGTTTAATTGGCAATTATTTTACTCCTTTTTCTGTCCAAACAATCCACAAATTCATATCCACAATTATTCAAAACATATTTACATTTTTCCATCGTTCTCCTTATTCTGTACAATTCTATAAAAATATGTTTATTCTTCTCTTCTCCTCCCAGATGTACATCCGGGGGCTGCTCTGCTCATATTTGTTTTGCTGGGTAAAAGTGTATACTCTTACCCTTCTTCTGTCCTGCATTGTCCTGCAGCCATCTGTGTCCTGTTCCCCCCTAGCATCACCCACCCGGTTTCCACTAGCCCACCTCCAGCTTACGCCGGATGGTGGGATTCCCCCTTTTATGCCCCATCTTTTTTTTTACTCTAGTCTTTCCTTTAGCCATGATTCCACAACTATTGCCCTATTTCTGACTTAAAAAGAGCCAAACCCAAACCTAAGAGGTGTACCCCATATCTCCCATGAAAACTCATCTTGCTGTTCCTCAGTGCCCCTTTTTATGGTCCTACCCCAAAGACCTGCGAACAGCTCACTAATACTGACAGTCATGCACTTCCTTGCCTTCTCTATGGCCTTGTGTCTGCATGTGTGTCACCATACCCTTCTCAAGACCATGTCAGACCACACCAGCATGACCGTGGGCCACTATTTTTATGTTTGCTTGCACGCATGCGCAAGGAACGTTTTGGGAGAGTAGCACACTTGGAGGTGTCCCTCTCCCACCGAATGCACTGCTCCCTTGAACAGGCATGGCGGTCCTGCACCAATGGGTGCAGGAGCTCAGTATGACAGCAGTGTTCCTCTGCTTCAAAGGAAAGCACCGCTGCCATGCAGGCTGCCCCCCCTCGCGTCACGCCTCCCGATACGTCATGCCGCCCCCAAAGCTTTGGTGCCATGCTGGGAGCCCACCCCAGCGTGGCAATGTTGTTTGCCGAGGGGTGCCCAATCCCACGTCGGCTCCATGGCCCCCTCAAAGCCGTCCTGCTACCACGCTGGGAGCCCACCCCAGCATGGCAAGCGGTCCGTTACTTTGCCGATGGGGTGCCTAACTTCGTCACCTCGCCTGCCGGGCGTAGGTTTGCTGATGGGGGTGCCCAGTCCCCCGTCAGCTCCTCGCCTCCCCCAGCCATCTTCTGCCATGCTGGGAGACACTCCAGCGTGGCAAACGTCCCACGTCATTTTTTTTTAAAACCTGTAAAACAAAAATGGTCCCGCGGCGCATCTCCCAGCCCCCCCCACAACCCGCACCCAGCCTCCCCACACCCCTCTCATCCCATACTTACCTCCAGACTCTGGCGTGATGATCTTCGGTGGACCGGGAACACGTCTGCACTCTTCAAAGCCGACCGCGAACTGAGGAAATGCCGGTAAGCTGTATAATGGGCTACATAGGGGGTTTCAACTTTATTGCATATCTCAGTCATTTTTTGGAATTTTTGCACCAAATTTTCAACATGGGGTTTTTGGGACCCATTCTCATGAATGATGTCACTGTCATGGCGTTATTCGGGCCCGAACGGTGATTTCACATGCACTGCACAGTCACTGTGCGAAATCACCCTTTGGCCTTGAATAATGCCATGACAGTGACATCATTCATGAGAAGGGGTTCCAAAAACCCCATGTTGAAAATTTGGTGCAAAAATTCAAAAAAATGACTGTTTTACGAGCGTGCGTTGCACAGTTCCTACGCAGGATCGTAAGTTCGCGAATTTTCAATATTTTCACTCCAGATTTTCAACATTGCCATTTTAACACACCTTCTTATGAGCTGTACAGCTGTCATTTTTCACATCTCACCCAAAACGTGTTGCCGCCCATGTAGCGCACAATGGCAAAGTTGGTATGCGAAATCAATGTATGGAACACATTAAGAAAATCACAGTGACACTGTTCATGAGCAGACATCTTAAAATGGCTATGTTGAAAATTTGGTGAAAAATTCCTAAAATGACTGTTTTACGAGCATGTATGCTATGCAGTTCTCGCGCATGCTCACATGCTTGCTAATTTTCAATATTTGCACTCCAGATTTTCAACATTGCCATTTTACCACACCTCCTCATGAGCAGTACAGCTGTCATTTTTCATCCTGCCAAAACGCCTTTCCGCCCAATATGTAGTATAATGAGATTTGCAAAAGTAAATCAATGTATGGACACAGTAAGAAAATCACAGTGACACTGTTCATTAGCAGAGGTTTTAAAATGGCAATGTTGAAAATTTGGTGAAAAAAATCCTACAAATGACTGTTTTATGAGCGCGCATTGCACAGTTCCCATGCACGCTCATAGGTTTGCGAATTTTCA
Organism: Neoceratodus forsteri; assembly: GCA_016271365.2. Taxonomy (NCBI): domain Eukaryota; kingdom Metazoa; phylum Chordata; order Ceratodontiformes; family Ceratodontidae; genus Neoceratodus; species Neoceratodus forsteri. The sequence goes on along the minus strand of CM057458.1, from coordinate 780,425,737 downwards.
ATATTTCCACTCCAGATTTTCAACATTGCCATTTTACCACACTTCCTTATGAGCAGTACAGCTGTCATTTTTCACATCCTGCCCAAAACGTGTTTCCGCCTATGTAGCGCACAATGGGAGTAGCAACAAGGTCATGCTGACAATTTATTGTGCAAATACCAGCAATCGCACAGGGCATTAGGGTTAAGCACCATACATGCCAAACACCACTGCAAATACCTGCAAGCGAATGTTCGGCATTGACAAATGCTTGTTTTATTACTGTAATGTCCTCTTTAATTTGATAAAAAAAATGTCCAACCATGGCCTTGTTCCAAGATCATTCCCTCCTAAATGTATTATGATCACATCTGGTCTCCTGTTATCCCCTATCATTTCCCATCGGAGTGGTAACAGTTGCACCCATCTCATTCCCCAAACTCCTCTCCAGGTCAGTTTAATCAGGTTCAGATTGATGTACAGTTGACACCCCATAGGCCATCTGGATACCCATTCTTCCATCCAATAAATAATGAAGTGGCTGCATATCCACACCTCTAGTCTCTCCCTCCAACATGTTTGGTAAAATAAATAATAGGCATGATTGTTATGACATTATTTTCCCCTTTCCTCCCATCCCCCTTCTTTTACTTTTATATCTGCTCCTTTGACCTGCTCAAAGAAGGAAAAAGAACAGAGTTTGTATCATCATTTACATTCCGAATGTATCTTTTGAAACAAACTGAGGTTTAGTGCCCTTTTCTTTATCTCTCTCACTTGCCCCCACCCCACCCCCAAGCTGCAATCTCAGATGCAACTCCAATTCTGAAAGAATGTGATGAGTATCCTTTGGATCCTCACCTAAAACCTGCATTCCTTTATTCAGCATGGCGATGGCTTGCATGCTGGTCACCTTCAACCTATCTCCATGTATAAACAGAGGGATTTTACCCTTTCATCGCACTGCAGCATATGCTAGCTGTGCTTTCATGGGGAAAACTGTGCTGTCCCTTTGTCTTGATAAAACTATACACCCTTTTCCCACTTGGTCAGTGTTTGAGTGTCTTATGGTCACAACTATTTTCCCAGGAATCCAATTAACATCTTCCCACCTTAGCCCCCCTAACTCATTTCTTTTCTCATGTTCTAGTCCTTCACTAATCCTAAATACCCTATGGTACATTGTGGTATAAACAGCCCTGAAAACTGCCATGTCATTGCTAGGCTTGCAGATCATGTTTAAAGCACCTATTAACCTCTGTAACAGCTCCTCCTTGATTGACTTCCTACCATTTATTGACTTCTCAGACATCCACAGCCACCCCTGCATCATGCATCTTATTAAATTACCCATGGCCAGATCCCCCCACCCTTTTTAGCTACACAGTAAACTTATGGCTGCTAAATGCACTCCCATGGTCACATGCACTTTCTTTCTTTTCCATTCCCAAACCACAGATTCTGCCACCTGGTCTTCCAGCATTGGCAAACTTACCTTAAAGCCATATAATTCCCTGAATGATTGAAATACCCTCCAAGAGCCTTCATAGGCTTTCAGGATCGGGGGGACCAGGAGTTGCAGAACAATAATTCAGCTCCCTTGATCTACTCCCTTGTATATTTTGGTATTGGCATCTGATTGTGCTCTGTCATTGGCACGATGTTGCGAAACTTGTCCAGCTGTAATCGGGAGAGGCAATCAGCTAGTATGTTGTTCATCCCCTCAATGTGCTTGGCTCTAAATGACATGTTCAGTCTTGAGCTTTGCAAAACTAATTGCCTCAGAACCCTCATTACCATCTCTGACATGACCCCCCTCCTATTCAACACCTCTACCACGGCCCTGTTCTCACACCAAAATGTGACCTTCTGATTTCATAGGTCTTCTCCCCACACTTATGTGGCCACCCAAATGGGGACGATCTCTAAAACTGTGATGTCTCTATTTACACTTAGTTGTACCCACTTATTTGGCCATGCTTCTGAAAACCACCTACCCCTAAAATAGGGTCCCATCCCTAAACCCCCAGCTGCATCCGTGTATAACTGTAAGTCCGTATTAAACACCCAGTCCTGCCAAAATGTTGTCCCATTGTATTCCCTTAAGAATGTCTCCCATATCTCTAAATCCTGCCTAACTTTCCTCAAGATGTCCACCTCAATGATGAGGCCTGGTAGCACCTGGTAGCACCCCCTAGTTGCCCTGGTCAGCCACCATGTAAATGTACAGTCTGGTGCTCTTAGAAACTTCACCACCCTCACCAGTGATTTCAGCTTGCTCACCTTTTTTTGAGGCAACCTGAACAATTCTGCTTTTATCTATCTCTATACCCAAATGGCCTTAAATCGATCCTGTCAACTGTCCTGTTGACCCCCATAGTAATTATTCCCTCACCCCCATCATTGCCCCTTCCTCTGCCCCTCAACATTTTTGCCCCCTGAAACCAGAATGGCCTGCTTAAAAGGGCTGATTAAACTTGACACTGCTGTTACCTCTATCCCAGCCCATCCAACACTTAGACACCGGTTGGGTGCCCTCACACCTAGAACAGGCATGCGAAAATCAGCACTGAGATCATGAGCAACATGCCCTGTTGTATCCCTAACAGCATTTTTACAACACCTTGGACTTTTTCTCATCTTCTTCCTCCATTCCATTCTCTCCTGTGCATATCTCCAAACACAGATCTATCTGTCTAATATCCCATCTAACTTCACCAAAGTGGGCCATCCACTTCCTAATTTTTTTTTGTCACATCAAAGCCAGTTGTGACCCCTTTTTGCTTTGTAGGCATTTTTAATTATTAGCAAATAGGTTAATAAGGGTATGGCCAATTCTGTTTTTTTTCCCACTGCTAAAGCTGTATAATATGTGAACTCTGAGGACCATACATCCCACGTCTTTCCCTTTAAAGACGTATCCTCTTCCCCTTTTCCCAAAAGTACCACTGCTGCTGCCATGTCCTTTTTCTTGAAACTTTCTTTGTCCTCATATTTGCCAATATTGTCTACATTAGCCAAAACAAAAATATCCAAATATTCTACCTTTCCATATTTTCTCCTTTGTGGCTAGCGGCACATGGTCCCCAATCCTAACCTCCCGTGACCCTATTTCTGCCCCTCATGCCTTTTCTTTTCCATCCTCTTTCTTCACCTCCCCTGTTCCTCCTCTTTTCCCCTTTTTTATTTCCCCCAGTACCTTTTCTAGCTGGCCCATCCAATTGTCCCCCATGGATTTCAACATTTGTCCTACACATTCCTTCACACTGCTTTCCAGTGTGAGATCTGAATTACCTGTTGTGGGGGAATCCAGTAGCAGCCCCATTTCCATGAACACTGGGGTAGCTGGTGATGTGTTGTCTGGAGAGCATGGGCCCATCAGTGGGGTTGGTGGAACAGGTACGACATGGAGACCTGAGGAGTTGGAGGCACCAGATGGGGAGGGGGGTGTTGGAGCAGGCTCAGGCCATTGTTCCAGAGTCAGAACAAGTATGGTAACTGGAACAACAGGCACCGGCTCTGGTGGAGTCATTGGACCTGCAGGCTCCAATGCTAGCAGATCCTGTGGGGTTTTCATGTATTCCTTCCTTCCTTCCGTTCTTCTTATCAGCCTTCTGCTTCTCCCCCTTTCTCTGTTGGGAAAAAAAAATATATAGGGGATATGACATGGCCTGAGTGAAGATATCATATTTATCTTCACGAGAGGCCAATGATATCATGATATCTCACGAGTGGCGAAGCCATGAGTGAGATATCTTGATTTCATTGACCTCGAGTGAAGATAAATATGATATCTTCACTCAGGCCATGTCATGTTCTGTTTATATAACATGTGTTTTGGGCTTTTTGTAGCATGATCCCCTAAAGCACCCCCCACCCCCAAATCTTCAGCAACATCACAGATTCCATACTGTATTAAAATAAATTATCTGGCTGATCCTGTTAATTTACATTTTTTTTTTATTTCATTGAGCTTGGTATTATTTGTAATAAAAAATAGTAATATAAAAAGGTACCTGGTTGATTGTCCCCCTGTGCTACCGGCAACATGCTGTAATACTTTCACTTTCCCCCCCGAACTGTAGCGTGACCGAGCGGCATGTAAACGAGCAGATTACTGGTACCACAGCTTCTGCACTGTAAAGAAAATCCTGGCTTTTATCTCCCGATAACATGCTTTACTTAATAGAAGGGACCGTCTCTACCAACGAAAGCACAGCGAGCGAGTAGTCCGCTTTAAAACAGGAGAAGGAAGCGCGAGTGTATGTTGCTACCCCAGTGTGCCCAGATCAATGGTTTTTTTTTTACATATTTCTGACACCAGGATGCCCACTCCTGATGCCGGATGTCTACCCCAACCCACTTCCACTGCTGATGGGGGTGCCCAATCCCCCTGTTGGCATCATGTATGCCCCCCAAACTCATGTTGCACACTGGGAGACCACTTCAGTGTGCCCCAATTTTTTTTTAAGAGTGAAACCTGTAAATGAAGAGAACCATCCCACGAAATCTATTTTTTTAATTAAAACACTGTAACAAAGAAAACAGTCCCTCATTATCTCCCCAGTCCCCCTTCCCCATTCCCACCCTTCCTCTGTGTACCCACCTCCCCAAACACCCCCTCACCCATACTTACTCTCCAGAGGTCAGGATCAGTGATCTTCTCTGGACTGGGACATGTCTGCACTCTTTAAAGTCCAACTGCAAGCTGAAGAAATCTAGGTAAGCCATATAATGGGACTCAATGGGGGAGGGGGGCAACTTAGGTTGATATCTCAGCCAATTTTAGAAATTTTGGCCTCAATTTTCAACATGGGGGTCTTGGGACCCCTCCTGATGAACACTGTCACTATCATTCTGTTTCTCCGTCCCAAAAGGTGATCTCATGGTTGCTGAGCGGAATCACCTGTAGGGACCGATTCACAAAATGATAGTGCCACTGTTCATGATGTGGGGTCCCAAAAAGCCCATGTTGCAGTTTTGGTGAAATAATTCCCAAAAATGACTGCGTTACAAGCATGCATTGACAGTTTCTATGCATGCTTGCAAGTTCCCCAGTTTTTAATTTTTTCACTCCAGATTTTCAACATTGCCATTTTTTTAACACTTCCTTATGAACAGTACAGCTGCAAATTTTCATATCCTGCCCAAAATGTGTTTTCACACCTGTGGCACAGAATGGAGCGGTCACTGTGTGAAATCAACTTTTGGGATGGATTAACAAAATCACAGTTACAGTGTTCATGAGGAGAGGTCCTGTAATGCCGATGCTGAAAATTTGGTGACAAAAATTCAAAAAAATGAGCACGTTATGAGTGTGCATTGCATAGTTTCTACATACGCTCGTAACCTTGCCAGTGTTTCCCATTTTTCACACTGTTGTACTATCTGGATGGAGGGATGGGAGCACAGGGTCCAAAAGATCCTGGCTACCACAGTGATGTATGGACACTGTTGTACTGTCTTGATGAAGGGATGGGAGCACAGGGTCCGAAGGACCCTGTGCTCCTTCGACACTGCACTCCCAACATGACATATGGATACTGTTGTACTGTCTCAATGGAGGGATGGGAACGCAGGGTCTGAAGGACACTGCACTCCCAAAGTAACTTGAGGATACAATTATACTATCTGAAAAAGAAGGGAAATTCTTTGCAAAAAACATCATTAATGCATCAGTTAGGGTGGATACCACAATGACAAAAGCAGGGAAATGAGGCATTCTAACCCTAATATCCCACCACAAAGGTTCCCCCCCTACCACCCCACCACCATCTCCCCACCTTCCACACACCAACAGGTGTCAGGGTGTGCTATGGGGTCATAAGGCCTAATTCTCACCCCATTGTCCAATACTAAATACAGATCTCTAAGGGTTCACCTGGCCCCTTCCCCTCCTTCTCCTCCAGTCTGTCTGCTCCTCATGCTATCCACCTCCCTGACTCCACCATTGGACATTCCCTCAATTCCCCCCACCCACTGCCTCATAGTTGCACTAACCCTCCAGAAGTGAACTCCATGGTTGATGGCTGAATCTGAGTTCCTGCTGGTCCTGCTGTAAAGCTCTTCCAACTTTCCCACTCTGGCCTAACTGACCACCCAGTCTCTATGACAAAGCCGTCCATTTGTCTGCTACCTGTTACACCTATTCTGCCTGTTGTTTAGAACATGTTAATTTACTGACTGTTGGTAATAGACTGCTCCATTGTAACTTACTCACTGTTGGTATAAGGGTAGCATGATTTTTTTGTGCAAAGTGTGTTGTACCTTGCTTGTTTCATTTGTATGTAATGTCTGTAGTGTGTCTTAGACGTGGATGCTTTGTAAAAGAGCTTTTGCTCAAAGGTATTTTCTGAACAATACAATATACTGTAGCATGTAAGCATGTTTATACTTGGAATGGGGTGAGAGTTGGTTCTTATGACTCCCTGGCACACCCCGATGCCTGTTGGTGTGTGGAAGGTGGGGGGATGGGTTGGTAGGGGTGTGAACCCAGGGGTGGGGTGGTAAGGGTGGGAACCCTGGGGGTGGGACATTAGGGTTAGAAACCCAAATGCCTAATTTCCCTGCTTTTGTCACTGTGGTATCCACCCTAACTGATGCATTAACAAAGATTTTGCCAAAGAATATATATATATTGCAAAAAAACTTCATTAATGCATCAGTTAGGGTTGTTACTAAAGCAATAAAAGTAGGGAAATGTGGTGTTAGGGTTTCCAATCCTAACACCCCCCACCCTAGAGGCACTGACAAGCACCAAGGGCGTGCCTTCGGTTCATCAACCCTAATGTTCACCCCATTCCATAAATAAATAAGCTGAGATGGGTACAGTATAGGAGAATGGAGTGAGTGTTAGTGCTGATGACCCCAGGATACACACCCGGTGCCTGTCAGTATCTGCAGGGTTGGGGTGGGGTGTTAAAGTCGGTAACCCTAAAAACACATTTCAATTCTTATATCACTTTAGCAACAACCCTAACTAATGCATTAATGAAGTATTTTGCAATGAATTTCCTTACATTTTCAGGAAGTATAATCATATCCTTATTTATCTGTGGGAGCACAAAGCCCTCTGGGCCCTTGCTCCCATCCCTTCATAGGACAACAGTGATCAGATTGTCAGCACAGACATCTTATTAACCTACCTCATGTACCCAGCACAGAAAATTTCTGAATCCCCACCAAAACATATTTCTGCATGACTGCAACACCATTCCATGTTACAGGTATGAAAACTCATTTGGGCCAAAATTTGAAAAATGACAGATGTGACATACATGAGATGGGGTAACAAGAAGGCTATGTTGAAAAAATTGGGTTAAAATATTTAACATTTCTGAAGTTACTAGCGGGCATATCAAAATTGCAATGAATGCTCATAACTTTTGTATTTTTTCATAATTTGTACCCAAATTTTCAACATAGTCATCTTATGACTCCACCTTATAAACCCAATAGGTGAAAATTTTCAAATCCATGCTCTCTTATCTGGTAGACAGATCCCAATCTGTTAGAATTGATAAATCCTCCTCTGCCTCCCTCCCTGTTACCTCTGGTGTTCCCCAAGGCTCAGTCCTTGGCCTGCTACTATTCTCCATCTTCCTGAATGGCCTGCCCACTGCCTGCCCACACATATCCATCCATATGTATGAAGATGATACAGTACTGTATATCTCCGGCCCCACGTCCACTGATGTTGCAACCAGACTGCAGCAGGACTACAATAATGTCCAGGTCTTATTTCATGCAAATCAGCTCTTTCTCAATGCCAAAAAAACTGTCTTCATGACCTTTTGCACTAGGTAGAGACTTATGGCTCCCTCTCGCCCCCACCTTCCACACCCTGGATGGGACATTTCTGAAGGATTGCTTCTCCTTCAGATAGTTTGGGGTCTGGCTTGACCAGCACCTCAATTTCTCTGTACATATCAAGAAAATGCACAGAAAACTCCACCCCAAGCTGGGTGGCTTTTACCACAACCAGGGAAACATCTGTCTGTCAGCACGCCATGCAATTGCACAGAAAATGATACTCCCTATTTTCAACTACAGGGATGTAGTCTACAGTGCTGCCCCAAAGTCCACACTAGCCAGACTGGGCACCCTTTACCATTCATTTTGTCACTTTGTCCTTGACTGTAAACCTGACACTGATCACTGTGACCTCTACCGGTCCCTGGACTTCCCATCACTTCAAGACTGTCGGCTCTCACACTGTGCTAGCTACACAGCCAAATTCTGGGCTCAGACCCTCCTCCAATATCTCACTTCCATTCTATCAGTCTCTGCCCTCCAAGCTTACCCTCTCAGGAACAAAGACTCTCGTCTACTGTTGGTTCCTCTTATGACCACCACGGCAGGCAGGGTAGCATTCAGACATTGAATACCTAAATTATAGAATTCCCTCCCAGAGTCCATCTGGAATGCCTTCCCATGCTGGCACCTCAACTCCCTTCTTAAAGCACACTTCTCCTCTGCCTGCTCTTGTACCATGGTCTAGCAACTCTTACTCCTGAGGATACATCAGCTTGCTTGATATTTTTGCCTGTAGTTATGTCAGGCAACATACTTATTGCCTGTTTTTTATTCTTTCAAATGTACAGCCCTCTGTTATGGGCCCCGTGATATGGCCTCTGTATATACTCTATTTTCTTTAATTTGCTTGTCTCTAGGTACTCTGTAAACTGTATATTTACCCTGGTCTCTGTTCATGGTGTTTGTGTTATTATGTTGTTATCCCTTATCCTTATTCCTGCCTCCACATCTAGAATTGAGCAGTAGACTGCTCATTATGCCTTCCTGGTGAAACTTTTAAATAAATAAATAAAACACCATTATGCACCACAGGTGTGAAAACACATTTCAGAGAGGATGTGAAAAATGACAGCTATACTGTTCATGAGGTGGTGTGAAAAATGTCTATATTGAAAATATGGAGTCAAAATATTGGAAATTAGCAATGTTATGTGTGTCCGAAGAAAAATATCAATGAACGCATGTAACTCAGACATTTTTAGGGATTTTTTCACCAAATTGTCAACATGGCCTTTTTGGGACCCCACCACATCAACACTTGTGGTGAAATTTCCATATCCTGTCCTGAAATGTGATTTAATGTAGTGACCGCAAAATCATCTTCCAGGCTTAAATAACAAAACAACAGCTGCAGTCTTCATAAGGTAGGTCCTAAAAAGGCCATGTTGAAAATTTGGTGAAAAAATCCAAAAAATGGCAAACTTATGAACATTAGTTCAAAATGCCATTTAAATACATTAAACAACACTTACATTGATTCATCAGTTCATGGTTCAGCTTTGAAGAGTGCAGATGTGTCTCGGCCCAAAGAAGATGACTGCCATGACCTCTGGAGGCAGGTATAGGGTAAGGGGGGGTGAGGGGTGGTGGGTACTAAGTGTGAGGTTTGGGATGGGGAGGGGGATGGCAGGGACGATGAGGGACCATTTTCTTTTTTCAGGTTAAAAAAATAAGTCAGGTACCATTTTTATTTTTGCAGGTATAAATAAATCAGTATTTGTGGACACTGGGAGTGGGATCTCAATGTTCCACACTGCTGGGGAGAGGAGGAGGAATGGAATGCCAACATGGGGATTTGGATCCCAATGTAGGCAAATATTGATAGAACATGCTTTGGGGGGGCATCTGACATTGGGGTCGGCATCCCAGTGTTAGATTATATAAATCAATAAATAAAAGAATAAATTATGGGAATGGAAGGGTGGAGGATGCCACTAGACATCAGGGAAAGACACGGTGGGGTGCAGACAGTGATAAGCGGGAGGGGGTGCCACTAGATACCAGGGAAAATGTTGTCTCATAACTGAAACTACAGCCAGCAGCACAAGTTCCAGCTGTGGCTGCAGAAGTCAAGAAAATCCTACTGCTGTAATACACAGAACCTGGCTGAAGCGATCCTCTCACTAAGCTCAGCATCCATATTTCAGGTGCTCAGAAAAGATGTTTATTGGCAAAATTAAAGAAAAGAAACCTCAGAATGTAGTTAAATGGGTTCTGATTAGCTAGGTTCTGATGTTTACTTCTTAAAATTCAGTAATTTTTATGGGTTTTCTTTATTTCTTTCTCTCACTAACTGAAAAACAACATGGTGGACACAGGAGCAGTCTACGAAAATATAAGACCCGGTCTGCGAAAACACAGTAGCACCTGTGAAAACAAAAGTATTTTTTGTGGAACATCTAACTTTTCCAATTGGAAATAATGTGAAAATTCTAAATTTAATAACTTTTGAATGGATTAATATTTTTTCACTAAACCTTCAAAAGGCAGATCTGGGAGGCAAAGGTTTTCTACCCAGAACATTTCGGACCACAACCTCAAAACTTTTCTGAGATACAGGTGGACAAAGAAACAGCAAAACACATATAAATTTAGGGATTTTTGACACTCTGTTTCCCAGAAACAACCCAATGGAGTCACACGACATATGTCACATCACGAGACCTACCCCAATATTATGCAAGCAAAATTCTATGCACATCCATTGAACCATTGCAAAGTTATTAAAGTTCAAACATTTTGCTTTAACATTCACGTGTGCACTCAACCCTAACTATAGTGGTGTTACCAGTGTCACAGGTTTACTGCATGACAAAAGGGATTAACTACCATTGAAATTGCATTGTTTGCTGCAGTAACTCTACTGCAGAATTCTGCATCTCTACGCTCCATCTTGGTGGGCTTCACTGTATAGACAGATAGATAGATAGATAGATAGATAGATAGATAGATAGATAGATAGATAGATAGATAGATGAATAGTAAAAAAAAACCCTTTGTTAATGCATCAGTTAGGGTTGTTACTAAAGGGACAAAAGTAGGGAAATGTGGCATTAGCGTTTCCAACCCTAACATCCTACTCCAACCCTGCAGACCCTGACAGGCATCTGGGGTGAACCTTAGGGTCATCAACCCTAACACTCATCAATGCTATAACTAAATAAATGGGGGGAGGGCCTCAGCACCCAACTAGGGATCTGAGGTTCGAGCAGACTCAATAGACCGTAAGGCCTAATCTGCTGACAATTAGTATGTTAGTTTTAATATTAAGGCTGATGATCCCATGGCACACCCCCAATGCCTGTCATTGTGATTGGTTGGCATCCCATGGCACTCCAGACATTACCTCATGGGTTACAGCCCACCTGATAGGCTAATGATGCACATGACCCAGATCAGATTTCCAGTATATCCAGGTCCCAGGAACCCCTGCTCTCCAGTTGTAATTTGTGCATCTGAATAGGCAAGAAGCATTCCAGAGAACCCCTGTCTGCTCTTATAAGGTATAAGGTAGGAACCTGTGCTTGATTTAAACAAGTTGTTTATGCATTTTTGTTTAGTTCCTGGGGTCAGGCCATGCTGCCCCAAAATTATATCGAATTTCATATAAAAAAAAAAAAAACTGCTGTATTTTAATGTGCTGGCATTTTACTGTTATCCCTAGTTAAGGGATTCCTCTTTGGTTTGAAATTATGGCACCTCGATTAAGTTTTCTAATGGAACAACCCAGTTCCTAGCAGCCTAGCGCTTCCTCGCGCTCCTCCAGGGTTCCCTCCCCAGGCCCTGCTTTTTCAGGCCCTCCCTGGCAGCGTGCTGCTCCCCCCTTTAGCCACGCGGCCTCATGGGTGTTTCTCCTCCAAGGCCCTCTCTTGCCCTGGCCCTCCGCGAGCCGCCTCTCCTCCCCATGACTCCGCGGCCTCCCTAGCGGCCTAGCCCCTCCCCGAGAGCCTCCTTTTCTCCCCGGCTCTCTCCGGGGCTTCCCTCTGGTCTCCAGCTACTTGTTGGCGTCTTTCTGGGCCGACTGCCCTGATGCATCCTGGCCACTCCTCCCTCACCTCTCTTCCTCACGGAGAGGCCCTAGCATGCCGTCGCATGGCCTGGCATTCGACTCCTGGGCCCTAGTCCAGCCCACTCCTCTTGGCCTCCTCTCAGGGCCTTCCGCCCCCCTCAGTGCTTCTCTCCATAAGGAGAACTCCTACCGTGGTGGACCATCCCCTCTCACCGCTAAGGGGATAAGCCGGCGGAGTGGTCAGCTTGCTCAGTTGAGCAGTCCCATCAGAGGTGATCCACTGCCGCATGGCGCCGATTCCTCGGGCCTCAGGGTGAGGCCTTGTTTTCCTCAGGCCTCCTCGGCCCCCTCTCTCTCCTCCCTGGCCGTTCGAATCCAGGAGGCTCCAGACAGTGTCCCGCAAAGTCCGCGACACAGCAAGGAAGGACAAAAAAAAAAAGAAAGAAAAGGAGAGGAAGGGGTAGCCACGAGGGTCCAGGGCTCAGGCGCACGCCGACCCTCACCCCAAGCTTCTTCTGCTGGCCAATGAGTCAGCTGACCACAAGGGAGATTCCCTTCACTCCCCCTATTGCTATCAATTTTCGGGGGATCAGGGCTTCGGATCCCACAGTTCCTGTTTTTTGGCTCAGTCCTCAAAAAAAAAAAAAAAGAAGAGACCTCTTTCCTCCTACTTGGGTCCCTCACATAGCGACCCCTGTAGGACCCCTCGGAGCTACCTACTCAGGTCCCTCCCATAGCTACCCCTGTAGAGTCCTGCGGAACCTTTCCCATCGAACGGTGGCCCCGGCCCCCTCCCACAGCGGGCCTCGGCCTACTTCAAGAAGGAATAAAAGGGGATAAGGAAGGTAAGGAAAGTAGAGGGAAAATTCTGTTTCTTCCCCGGACTGTCTAAGGGCCCTCCCATAGTGCCCTTACCACAGTCCCTGCCTCCGGCCGCCCCCCCGCCTGCGGGCGTGACATCCTACAGGGGCAAGAGGGGAAAAGTTCCGGAGTTATCGATCTTCGCTCAGACTTCTCTCTCTCTCTCTTTCAGATGGTAAAGGCAAAGAAATGCACCGCGTGCAGCACCACCCTCCTCCCCCAAACCCCGGGTCCTCTCTGCGCAGCCTGCCTGATGGACGACGAACTTTCTTCGATGGAGAGAACCCCTCCTCTGGCACCCTCTCTCCCCGGCCCCAGCACCTTGACGTGGGTGGACCCAGGTTCGCTGTTGATCCAGAATCAACAGGCGGCAGTGGCCATGATGGAGAGTCAGCAGAACTTCATGCTGAAGATCATGGAGAAGCTGGGGGCCCTTACCCAAAACAGAGCGAGACCACCCAGCTCGGAGCCCCTCCATCAGAGAGACCCTCCAGAGGAACCGCCCGTCCCAGAGGACCCCCATCCCAGCGCCCCCCTCGACGGCACTCCAGAGGAAGGGGACAAGGATGACAAATATGATGATGAGGAGGAGGAGGAGCCTGGCTTGGAGTCCGACATGGAGGACATCGACCAGCAAGCAACTCCGTTCCTGACGTCCAAACTGTGTTCGTTCGAGATCATCCACGGACTTATGAAGGTCATCAAGGCCACCATGGGCCTGTCCACAGAGGAACCGGAAGGGGAGAAAACGGAGTCGAAGCTTGATCCAATGATCCAGCTAAGAACCACTACCTCAGAGACCTTCCCAGTTTGCCCGGCCATCGAAGAGTTGGTTCACGCGGAATGGCAATCCACAGACCCGGGCAGAATGCCAAACCGAAGGAATTTGCACAAGATGTACCCGGTACAGGGTGACAAGTTGGATGCTTGGTGCAAGGCACCCTCCATTGATCCTCAAGTGGCGGCCCTGAGCAAGAAGACTGTGCTACCATGTGGTACCATAGCCCTCAAGGACCCAATGGACAAAAGGATCGAGGACATGCTAAAGAGGACTTTTGAGATAGAGGACACCACGGCCAAGGCGATGACAGCTGCTATCTACACCTCCCGGGCCCAAATCCGCTGGCTAGAGGAACTCCAGGAGCAGGCGAGCCCAAAGTCCAGGGAGGCTGAACTCTTAGATTGCACCCTCGACACAGCCAAGTACCTGGCAGACATGGCAGTGGACTCCCTATGCCTCCAGGCCAGGGCTGCCGCCATCATAAATTGGGCCCATAGAGTGCTATGGCTGAAGCTCTGGGACGCCGATTCAGAATCTAAGACTTTACTACAGAATCTACCCCTTAAGGGGAGTCATGTATTTGGGGAAGGGCTTCAAAGCTACCTGAAACAGAGGGAAGAAGGTAGGGACCTCCTAAGGAACCAGTCAAGATCCTCCCATCTGCCCTCCACAAGACGGAGGTTTCATCCTGGCGCCAAGAGCCAAACCCGTAGGGACTCGTTTTCTCAAAACCATTCCTTTCGGGGCAGGGCTTCCCCCTCTAACTCATGCAACCCCGCCTTCCACAGTTACCCATCCTCCTCCTTCAGACCCCGGGGACAAAGGTCCGGCGGTCGAGGCAGGGGGTTCAGGGGGAAACAGTGACTCCGACTCACCGGGCCAGCTCCACCAGGGCTCATATCCCCCTGTCGGACAACGACTGGCCCTGTTCACCCATCGCTGGGCGGCCACCACATCGGACAGGTGGGTCCGGGACATGGTCTCCAAGGGATACGCCATCGAGTTGGCTCATCCCTCAGTCCCACAATATTTCATCTCGTCCCCAATCTCCAGAAAAAGAGCCTCACCTCATCAGGTGCAGGGATCCTAGCAGAGCTGATCCAGAACAGGACCATTCAACCTGTTCCGGTTCAGGAACAGGGAAGGGCATGTACTCCATCTTCTTCCTGGTCCGAAGTCGGGGAGCTAAGGCCCATCCTGACCTAAAACGCCTGAACCAATACGTATCCCGCGTCGGTTCAAATGGAGACCGTCCGTCCACCCTACAGGGCATCAGGGTAGGCGACTTCCCGACGCCCATCGACCTAAAGGATGCCTACCACACATCCCCATCATCAAGTCACACAGGCAGTTCCTCCGCTTCCACATCATGGGTCACCACTTTCAATACCGGGTGCTTCCGTTCGGCCTGTCCTCGGCACCCAGAGTCTTCACCAAGGTCTCCATCACCCTGGTGGCCAGACTCAGGGAACGGGGGCTGGACATTGTCCCATACTTGGACGATTGGCTCATCCATGCCCGCTCTGAGGACTAGGCGCGCGCTCATACGGAACTCGCCGTACGGGCCCTCAAGGACCACGGTTGGGTGGTGAACCGCGAAAAGAGCCATCTCCGTCCCACCCAACGGATAGAACACCTCGGGGCCATCATCAACTCGGCCCAAGGCTGGGTGAGACCGTCACCAGCCCGGATCCACAGCCTTCGGAGTCTAGCCCGACAGTTGAGGTCACACTCTCACACAATGGTGGCGAAGGTAGCGAAACTTCTGGGATGCATGGCCTCCTGCATCGACCTCGTGCCATGGGCCAGGTGGCACATGCTACCACTCCAGAATTATGTCCTAGCACGCAGGGCACCAAATGAGAACAACCTCCAATGCGTGGTTCACCTACCCGCCGAGGTAAGATCCTCCATAGAGTGGTGGGTAACTCTGGGAAATCTGACAAGGGGGGGGTTCCCCTGGAAGCCCCCCACCCGATCCCCATCGAGATGGACGCGAGCCTCTCTGGCTGGGGACCCTGTCTAGGGGACGCATCAGCACAAGGAAAATGGTCCCCTGCGGAGTCTCAACTCTCCATCAACGTCCTGGAGATGAGAGCAGTATTCCACGCACTGAGGGCTTTCCGTCACATCATCCAGGGACAGTCAGTCCTGATCAGGTCCGACAATCGCGTGACGGTGGCCTATATCGCAAAGCAGGGAGGGACCAGAAGCAGGGCCATGTCAAGGGAAACCTCAAGGGCTCAAAAGCACCTATCAGACCTGGGAGCAGTGCACTTGGCAGGGAAACTGAACGTCAGGGCGGATTGGCTCAGCAGGCAACAGATCCACCCGGGAGAATGGCGCCTGCATCCAGATCTCTTTCAGACAATCCAGGCGGCATGGGGCCCAGTGCCCCAAGACCTAATGGCTTCACTGGACAACACCCAGGTGGACCGGTACTTCTCCTGGTTCAGAGACGCTCACTCCCAGGGCATGGACGCCCTATCTCAGGTCTGGTCACGGGAGTATGCGTACGTGTTCCCCCCGCTCCCCCTCATCCCACAAGTATTGTCCAAGATCCGGGAATCTCGGGTCACCATCATCCTGGTGGCTCCTTACTGGCCACGCAGGTCATTGTTCACGGCAATCACGGAGATGTCACTAGCCAGCTTCCGGATCCCGGCCTGACCGGACATGCTGTTGCAAGGACCGGTACTCCACCCATCTCCTTGAACCCTAAAGCTCACAGCCTGGCTCCTGAGAGGGAACGACTAACGGTGACTGGGTACCACGAGTCGGTCATAGGCACGCTTCTCCAATCTCGTCAGGCTTCCACCACGTCTACTTACAAGAGGCAATGGGCTGTCTTCTCTCAGTGGTGCCGTCAGAGAGGTTCGATACCAGAACAGGCCGACCTGCCCACAATCCTCCTGTTCCTACAACAAGGGGTGGACAAGGGGCTGGCACCCTCCTCTCTAAGGTGCAGCTGGTGGCCATCGGGGTGGCCAGAGGTCTCATCGAGGGACACCCGCCGGGGGCCCATCCAGACGCCATCCACTTCTTGAGGGTGGTAGACCTCATGTGCCCCAGAACCAGACCTAGCATCGCACCGTGGGACCTACCTCTGGTGTTGGACTCCCTGAGAGTGCCACCCTACGAGCCGCTCATCGAGACAGACCTATTCTGGGTCGGCTTAAAGGCAGCCTTCCTTATAGCCATCTGTTCGGCCAGAAGAATAGGGGAGCTCGGCGCCCTGTCGTGCGCGACACCATACACCATCTTCACCCCCAAAGGGGTCCGGATCAGAACAGTACCGGCTTTCCAGCCAACGGTTCCGACAAGGTTCCACAGGGAGCAACCTATAGACCTACCTACTTTGCCTTGTGTAGCCCCTCAGGCCGAGAGCGGGGCCTCCGACTCCCTGGATGTGGGGTCGGCCCTCTCGGTCTACCTGAGAAGGACTCACCCCATCCATAAGCTGGAGAGACTATTCATCGTCTTGAAAGGCCAGAGACAGGGGCTCGAGGCATCCAAGACCACCATCGCAGGGTGGATCAGACGGGTCGTCCTCCACACCTACACGGCGAATCGACTGACCCCACCTCAGGGGATCAGGGCTCACTCCACCAGGGCAGTATCCACCTACTGGGTGGAGTGAGCATCGGTGTCTTCTGAAGACATCTGCAGGGCCGCTACCTGGAGCTCCCTGCACACCTTTGCTAGACACTACAGACTGGAACAACTTCAGGACTTCAGGCCAGCCTTCGCCACCCAGGTTCTGGCAGCTGCTCCACACCTGGACTCTCTGATTCACCGGATCCCACCGAGTCCTAACTGCTTCTTATCTCCCATGAGGTAATGTCTGAGTGCCATGGGATGCCAACCAATCCAATGGGTGTTTACTCACCTGGTAAAGGTGATTGTGTTGGTTGGCATCCATGGCACTCCAAGGCCCTCCCTCAGGAGTGATTGGAGCATCCTCTGCCAGGGAAACAGGAGGTCCCTACACCAGTGCCTCAGAACTCAGACTCACTGCTAACACAGTCGAACCCCGGTTCGAATTAGAAGGTACATAATAGGGAATAAACACAGGCCTCCGGCCTTGCTTTTTATCATGTCATAGCAGACCTCATCTTTGCTACACTATATTGTTGTGTATTGTATTCTTGTTCTAACTAACTTCCTTTCAGCTATGGAAAATTCAAACTGGAGAGCAGGGGTTCCTGGGACCTGGATATACTGGAAATCTGATCTGGGTCATGTGCATCATTAGCCTATCAGGTGGGCTGTAACCCATGAGGTAATGTCTGGAGTGCCATGGATGCCAACCAACACAATCACCTTTACCAGGTGAGTAAACACCCATTGTTAGCAGGGTATGGGTGAGGTGATAGGGTTGGAAACCCTAATGCCTCATTTCCCTACTTTTGTCACTTTACTAACAACCCTAACTGATGCATTAAAAAGTTTTTTGCAATGAATTTCATTACTTGTTCAGATAGTATAATCATATCCTTATTTGTGTGTGGGAGCGCTGGCCCTCTGGGCCCATCTCTCCCAGCCCTCCATGGATGTGCATCTGTATATAGGTGTGGAAGCACAGGGCACTCTAGGCCCTGCACTTCTATTTATACGACAACAATGACCAAATTGTCAGCATAGCTATCTTTTTATCCCACCTCATATATCCCAATACAGAAAATTTTCAAATCCATGCTAAAACATAATTCTGCACTACTGCAATGTCATTCTATGCCACATGTGCAAAAACACATTTTGGGTAGGATTTGAAAAGTGACAGTGGTGACATAAGTGAGGTCTGATAATAAGAAGGCTATGTTGAATATCTGAGGTCAAAATATTAAAAATTTCTGAAGTTACAAACAGGAGTACAGAAATTGCAACAAATGGTCATAACTTTGGGATTTTTTCATATTTTGACCCCACATTTTGAACATAGTCTTCTTATGACCTCACATCATCAATCCCGTAAGTTAAAGTTTTCAAATCCATGTCAAAATCCCATTCTGTTCCATAGGTGCGAAAACACACTTTGGGCAGGATGTGAAAAATGACAGCTGCTCTGTTCATGAGGCAGTGTAAAAAAATGGCTATGCTGAAAATTTGGACTCAAAATTTTGAAAATTACCAAAGTTACATGTGTGTGTAGAAAAAGTTCACTGAACGCTCATAACTCAGGCATTTTTATGATTTTTTTCACCAAATTTCCAACATGGACTTTTTGGGACCCCACCTCATGAATCTTGGTTGTGACATTTCATTATCTGGTCCTGAAAGGTGATTTCATGAAGCAACTACAAAATCACCTTTCATGCCTGATTAACGAAATGACAATTGCAGTGTTCATGAGGTGGGTCCCAAAAAGCCCATGCTGAAAATTTGGTGAAAAAGTCCTAAAAATAGCAAAGTTGTGAATATAAGTTCAAAATGCCATTGAAATACATTGTAGAGAACTTAACTTGATTTCTCAGTTCATGGTTCAGCTTTGAAGAGTGAATTTGCATCCTGGTCTACAGAAGATGACAGCCTATGACCTCTGGAGGTAACTATATGGTAAGGGGTGGTGTGGAGGGTTGGTGAGTTCTCAGTGGGAGGGTCACAATGGGAGTGGGGATGAGGAGGGATCATTTTCTTTTTTTCAGGTAAAAAAAGACATTGGGGGACTGTTTGTTTTTTTACAGGTACAAATACATTGATATTTGGGGACACTGAGAGTGGTCTCCCCAGTGTCCCACTTTGCAGGGGGGGTTTGTAATGCTGACATGTGCATAGGGGCCCCCAATGTCAGCAAATAAAAGAATGGGCTGTGGGTGGGGCATCTGATACTGGGGTGTTGCATCCTGGTGTCAAATTATATGAAGAAACAAACTAATTAACTATGGGAAATGGATGGGGGAGTGCCACCAGATACCGGGGAAAGATATGAGACATGGGTGTCACTAGAGGTTGTGATCGGCAGGTGGGGGGTACCACTAGACACCAGACAAAAGGGCTGCTCAGCGCTGAAATGCAGCCAGCAGCACGAGTTCCAGCTTCAGTTGCAGAAGTCAAGAAAATCCTGGTGTTCTCATACAGAGAATGAGGGAGAAACAGACCTCCCGCTAAGCTCAGCACCCAGGATTTTGGGTTCCCAGAAAAGGTGTTTTTGCAAAATTAAAACAAACAAACATCAGAATGTAGCTAAACGGGTCCTTTTTAGCTCTGTTCTGATGTTTGGTTTTAAAAAATCTATTAATTTTTATTTGTTTTATTTATTTATTTCTCTTGCTAACTGAAAAATGAGATGTGGGCACAATATAGCTCTACAAAACTGTTTAACCCTGTCTTTGAAAATACAACAGCTCCTCCAAAAATAAAAGTATTTTCATGCTGAACATCTCACTTTTCCCCTAGGAAATAATGGGAAACTTTAAAATGTAATACATTTAGAATGGATTAATGTGCTTTCACCAAATCTTCAAAAGACACTTCTGTAAAGCAAACACTTCCTATCCTGAAAATTTCAGACCACAGCCTAAACTATTTCTGAGATACAGGTGGACAAAGAAACAGCAAAAACACATAAATTGAGGTATTTGTGATGCTCTGTATCTCAGAAATCACAAAACTAATTCACATGAAATGTGCCATGTCAAGATACCTGCCCAAAGAGATTACACATGCACAATTTTATGCAAATCCATTGAATAAATGCTATACTGGTGCTACCAGTAGTGCCACTATAGTTAGGTTGAGTTGGCACATTAATGTTAAACCTCAAATTTTGCACTTTAATAACTTTGCAACCGTTCAACAAATTAGCATAACATTTTACATGTACAATCTTCTGGTGTAGATCATTTCATGTGCCAAGTTGTGTTAGGCGTCTTAGCAGATTTCATACTGCTCATAGTGAAGATTTGTTAAAATTCACCTTTTTTGAAGTTTTTTTGTCATCTTGATGTGGCCAAATGGTTTGGAATTTTGGCCTGACATTTTCAGGGTAGAAAGTGTTTGCCCCACAAAGCATGTCTGCATTGGTGTGGTGAAAAAATATTAATCTGTTCCAAAGTTAGTAAATTTTACATTTTTTGGTTCTGAGCATGCTCAGTTCACTCTTTTTGATAGAGGAATCAAATGAGAAAGGATCTTGCTCTGATGAACAGGAATCCTTTTTCTTGAGGCATTAATCTTTTTTCACCAGAAAAGAAATCTTTTTTTGTGAGCCTCCATCTTGTTTTTTATTTCCCACCACCACAATAAACTGTCATAACCATGCTAGGGGATGTCTGTTACAGACACTAAAGTATGTTTTTTGCTCATTGGGAGTTGATGAACAGTGTGTTGTGGTTTATGACATTCATATGCCACTTGAAATGTTTTTTTTTTAATCAATTTAAATCCTTTTTCATCACTCACTAAATTCCTTTTTTGCTATCCCTTTTTCATCATGGCAAATAAAGAAATCATCTAGCGAACAAGGATTACACCTTTTCATGACCAGATGTCAAGACCAGGATTCCTTGTTCACCAGCCAATTTCTTTTTCTTCATGATGTAAAAGGATGGAGAAAAATGAATTGTTGTGGTGAAAAAGGTTTCCCGGTCTGGCCATTGGGTCTTGAAAATTGGAAATTCTTTTTTGCCAGCCAATTTCCTTTTTCACAGTGGTGGAAAAGGATGGAAAAATAGGAAATATGATGTCAAAAAAGGGTTTTTGCCCAGGCCATCTGGTCCACAAAAATGTTTTTGGACCATTTGGTTCCAAAAAATAGAGGCATCTTGTAATGTTTGCCCCATAAATATCCCTTCTGTCAAGTGGCACCCTCCACCCTCAATCCCCATATGTTTTGTTCTTTTTATTTATTTAGTTGTTTATTTTTATTATTATATTTTTTAGCAATTGTGACTTTCTGCCACTTGTTCTTTATCCCTGGTGTGTAGTGGTACTCCTCCCCACCCCCAGAATTGTTGCTGTAACATTGTTGGTGGTCAGTGGCATGCCCCAACCTCCCAGGTCTCTTTTGACCTGAAAATTAGAAAACCATCCCTGATTGTCTTTTTTTGAACCTGTAAAAAAAAAAAGTGGTCCATCGCCAATCACTCCCGCACCCCCAACCTGACCACTCTCTGTGCAACCACATCCCCACACACCCAGTGATGTCCCCACAGACCACCTTTCCCTTATGGAGGTTCCAGGTTTGAGATCTGCTCTCCCTATTGAAGACACATCTTGCTGCTGCAACCAGCGACTGCAATATGGGAAACTAATGTAAATGCTCTTCAATGTATTAATTGGGGGTTTTCAACTTTTAACCATAACTTAGCTGTTTTTGGTGATTTTAGCCCCGCATTTTCAACATGGCCTTTTGGGGACCCCACCTCCTGAACAATTAACCATTGTTAGGCATCTCCAGTCAGTAAGCTGAAATTACCTTTCTGGTGTGATTTGTATAATGACAGTCATGTATGTCACAGCTGTCATTTTTTTAAATCCTGTCCAAAATGTGTATTTTGCACCACAGTTGTGGACTGGCATTGCACTTGTGTGGAATTGCATTTTGGTGGGGACTGAAAAATGTTCTGCTCTGGATACATGAGGTGGGGTGGGGTAATAATACGACTATGGTGACAATTCGGTGACTGTTGTCATATAACTAGAAGCACAGGTGTAAGAGGTCCCTGTGCTTTGACAGCTAGATACATATATGCATCTATGGAGGAATGGGAGCACAGGGATCCTGTGCACCCACAGTAAAATAAGGATACTATTATAGTATCTCAAAAAGTATGAAAAAAATGGCAAAAAATGTTGCTATTGCATCTGTTAAGGTTAAGCTGGCAAAAATAAGGAAATGTGGCATTAGGGATTCCAACTGTAACACCCCATTTGCCACCATGCACAGACCCATAGGTGGGAGGGTATGTTTTGGGGCCATCAATGCTATCTCTCACTCCATTTTCCTCTGCTGTACACATGTGATCTTATTTTGTAATGGAATGGGGTAAGCATAAACATTGATGGCCTCAAGACAGATCCTGCCCCCGTGGGTCTGTGCATGGTGGAGAACGGGGTGTTATGGTTGGAAACCCTAATGCCACATTTCCCTTCTTTTGTTGGTTTAACCATAACTGATGCATTAACAACAGTTTTTGAAATATATATGTAACCCTCCCAATACCCAGGGTTACAAGAATCCCAGTTAGATCTAGTGGCAGTATGGGAAGGCAGCATGTGAAATTCCAGTTAAATGGATTTCACACTGTCTCACTCTGTTCTCAGTATCAGCTGAGACTGAGGGATGACATCATATAGAATTCTTGCAGCAGCATAAGCCACACTGGACTGTTACAATTGGGAGTTAGATAGAATGTTGGGAGGTTTTGAAGTTAGTCAGTAGAAGTTGGGAGTAGAGTATTGAAGAGGGAGGAGGTGTGCTGCAGCTGCAGGCCCTCAGAGCCCTCAGCTCAGTCACAGAGCTACAGTTTTGTTTTTGGTGTGTGTTCTCACCTTAAGAGGAACACAAAAGTCCTGAATTGAAGTGGTAGAGACTGCTCCCTAGTTGGTTAGGGACCCCATCCCTGCAGGGATTGGGGGAGCCAACAGCCAGCTTCCAGGGGCAATCCCCTGGCCCAGCTAGAGAGACAAAGAAGCTGCCTTGAAGATTTGTGCTGAGGCACCAAGAATTTGCTTGGTTTTCCTGTGAGAGAAGCCTGTGGGGCACCTGCAACCAGGGGTGAGTCTGCTCTTGTAAAGGGCCTATGTTTCACCAGAGACTTTGTGTTTCAAGTATCTGCTACTGTGGGTCAGGAAAGGACAGCCAAGTACAGTGCTTAAGGAATGTGGTTTTGGACATCTTTAATCAGTGGTGGTGTACAGGGATGGACATAGCCACTTAACAAGTATGCCTCAAGTCAGCACCGAAGTTTCAGAGACTGTAGATTGAATGTGAAATACATTTAAAGTGTTAATCTACAAATCAGAGTTTTCAGAAGAAGAGGTGTTAGAGTCCAAAGAAATGGCCGGGTATGAATTATGGGAGCAAGAGGTGGGAGACCCCCCTCCCATTACTAGTAACCAAATTCACCTGTACAGGTTTGCTTTGGGACACCTGTTGCTTTCTCTCGGGTACTTGGCCAGTGCTCGAAGAAAGTACCCAGACATGGGATTATTGGGAAGATTCCCTTTATGGAGCCTGTATGTGCTCATGGGTGGGTTAGGGAGCCATTGAGAAATGTTCCATGCCATATGGAAAGTGGTCCGAGTGCTGGCCGGATGTGCCATGCAAGGAAGTAGTCCAAGGCTAGTCAGATGTGCCAGGCCAGGGAACTCCAGAGAAAAGTACAAGTTCGGGCTGAGTGCCCAGAGTGTTTCTAAACCTGAAGGTTTTAATGTGTAAAAAGGATATGTTCTGATCTTAATAATTCTACATTACCAGGAGTGTAGCCCAGTGGAGGTCCATCTATGCTTTGTTATTCTGTTGGCTGTGAATAAAAGCCATGCTCTAGAATCCCACTCCTGGTTTAGACATTACAGTTATTGCTTCCTGTGTCCAGAGTTACTTGGGTGTCCCTGACTAGAAGTCAAACCTAGCCAAAATGCTGAGCAACAGTTTTCTCCCCTGACCCAGGTCCCAGGTAGAGGGTTACATACGGAGGCACCACACAAAGCTAATAACACAACAAATACCACCATCCCAACCCCTGGGGTTACAAAAGTGGATGCTACTTCTGGGATTTAGCTTTCAATTTGGGAGAAAATGCAAGAAAGGTTGCTCGGATGTTGGCTAGTGTTTTGGCTGTCTGGCAGTAGGTAGCCCAAAAAGCTGAAGCAATGTTAACTAAATGTGCCACTGTGTGCTGCTGCCTATGTGCTGCTGTAAGTGTGACAACTGTTTACCAAGAAGCAGTAAAGCTCAAGTGTGTATGCCCTTGTCCTGCATCATATTACAGTGTTTACCAGCTTTTAAAAGTATTGTGTGACAGAAAAAAGTATGGAAAACTGTGGGTATCAAAAGAAGATTTGTGCCCTAGACATTGGAAATGCTTTCTGTGTGGACTGAGAGACTTGTTGTGCTTAATGGCCATGAAAAATGGTTAAAATGAGTTCCCACTGAGGAGCTACAGTTGAAAAAAAAAGTGTGGTTTTGCAGTTTAAATTTTGCCTGCTCGATGATGGCTGTGAGGAGAAGAGCATTCAAGAGGAATGATGCTCATTTGCATGACGTCAAGTGATTGGTGAGACTGCAATCAGTCCTGCCCCCAAGCCAGCTCTAGAGCAAATACACAGTATTCGAGAGGGAGTGGGAGTGGAGTGTGCCAACTGGCTTGCCAGGAGAAGCATCGCGGTGATCGAAAACACTGTAAAATAGTTAAAATCTGACTTTTCTGTTCAAATTTGGGCTCAACCCACATCTTGATTGTCTGGATAGTGAGCGTGGTGTTCCGAGAGACAATCAGCAGCCAGCCCACTTCCTTCCAGAGGTCTCCACAATTGGCTGTAGGCAATTTTTTTTCCATCGCAGCAAACAGATACTGATAACAGTGAGTACCATCCAACAGAAATAGCTCAAACTGTGTGATTTCACCAAAAAGCCAGCTGAATCTGTGTGTAGCAGTGTAATCGCTTTGCAAAGAAGGACTGTGTTAAGTTTTACCAGCTAAAGCAAGAATTCTAAGCAACAGACTGTGAGCATAATTATAGGTTCAGTGTCAGTATAATTTTCAAAGCCAAGTGAGAGACTGTTAGTTGTATGAGAGAAGCAGCAAAAAAAAAATACAGGCAATCCTGCGCTTGAAATACTGTGGCTTTAGGGGACTGTAAGCTAGAACAGTGATCAAAAAGCAAGTGAAAAGTCCAAGTAAAATCATATAAATATGCTGACAGAGAGAACAGTGCAAGTTTGTGCAGTTTGAGCAAAGTTATTAGTAGGATGTGTAAATCGGATGCGCAATGGCTTGACCCAAATACAGAATTTTGAGGTGTAGGAGTGCTGCCGCCACCATTACAGGGTGGGGTAGTAATGTAAACACAGCAGCAGAGGAGCCATTTAAAAAAAAGTTTTCAGTGATGTGGGACTTGAAATAACAGTGAGCGTTGTTTGTTTTTCTCTGCAGTCATGGCTTCGAGGCTACTTCAAGCATCTGCCCATGCCCGGCTATGATAGTAGAAGAAGTTAACAACTTGAGAGATATTGAGAGATGTTACTACGGGGGATGACTGCCTCCTCATGTGGTGATTCCTGGATATCCAGTACGAGTATGTGTGATGTGCTTAAATGCTGGAAGGACGTCTTCATGGTACCTCACTATTCAGGGTGCCTAGAGAAATATGGTTTGACCAAAGCACCCAAGATTTTTTTGGCTCCCACATGGACAAAGCTTCAAGAATCTGCAGTTGGCAGCACACAGCACCAGGCAGAACCTGTTGGAGAAGGTCCCTCAGAGTGTGGCACGAAGCAAGAGGGTGCAGATTTATAGACAGAACAATGTACTGATGTTTCCGAGTCTCAGTCACACAGAGACATATCAGGAAGAGCATCAGTAGACCCCTGAAGAGAAGGGCCTATCCCAAGTCTCATAAGTGAAGACGAGACAAGAGAGGCCTTTGAATGGGAGGTTTCAACCTCCTCGCCCAGCGAAAAGTGGACAGTCTCAGGAGTGAGGACAACTGCTCACTCCTGGACACAGATTCTCAGTGAGGAAGAAGAAGAGGGGGAACCTATGTGGCCTTGTGAAGAAGGAACTGTCCACAGCCTCAAACTCTTGCCTCAGAGGAACCGATGGTAGAAGAGAGTGGTGACTCTGGAGCTCTGTCCCCACCAGCAAGATTAAGAGATCCATTCTATGTTGCATTAAGCATCCGTAGCTGGCTGAACCAGGACTGGCCACCCCAAGCCAGGCCAGAGGTCTCAAGTTGACCAAAGCTAGTAAAGAGGAAAGACTGGTTCATAGGAAAGTGAATGAAATCTATGGGATCTCCTTTCCTATTTTTCCTGGGAGAGTCTGAGAGGGGACTGAAAAAAGCAGGAAGTCCAGGATTATGGAAGAGGCAATGAAATATGTGCATCCTGGTGCCAACAAGTATGTTAGAGACAGCGTGTTTCAGGTAAAATACAGCCAGTGGAAAAGGGGCAGGACACTGTTTATTGATACTGTTCTAATTGTGGATAGAGAGGGACATGAAACCTTTCACAGTATAGATTATGAGTGCCCAGATGGGGTAATAATTCCAGCACCTGACCCGTTGTGCTATTGGCCACAATGCAAAGACCTCCCTGTGAATATGCCCATACCTACCAAGTGGAGAGCAGAGCAGAGCAGTGGTAGCCAGTGCTGCCATTCAGCACTTGCTGTACCTATGCTGTCTCGCCAGACTGGCATTTCAGAACTCAGGTTCCCCACATTCATCAGTCTTGCAGTGTACTGGCCTTCCAGAATCTATCAACTGGCCCACCAGATGACTTCAGATCCAGAGAGGACACCAGCCCAGCTGTATACTGACTCATCGCCTGGGTATTGGATGACTTCAGACCAGCTGTTTTCTTTTTCCTGTTCCAAGGTTCCATCTCCTAGATGACATCAACCCAGCAGTTTCCAGATGTGCCCTCCTGTCATTTTCTGGAAGATGTCCACCCAGCTGTATTAGAAGAATCTTGCCAGGGAGAGTCTTTGGCCGAGGACCAGGTGTGGTACCCTTTTCATTCTACAAGGAACTGGTAAGTCCAGACTTTTCTATTCTTATGACATTGCAGTACACACCCTACACTAGCAGACTTCAGATGTTTGAACTGTCCTCAATGACTCTCCCCTTCGGGACTTTGGTCTGCTAGAACTGTTCTTCACCGGGGTCCAGCCCAGGAGAGACTCTTTATTGGACTGGCCTTCAGGCATTGTGAGTCACTAGAAGGGACTTTTAAGGAACTCCATCTCCCAAATATTGTGTATTGTAAATAATGTAATTGTTTTCTACTGTTTTCTACTGTTTCTACTGTTTTTCTACTTTTCTGAAAAATATTTTTTGGGATTCTCCAGTGTTTTGATGGTAGGGGTTTAGATAGACTGTGTATGCAGATTAGGAGTGTGTTTTGTCTTTCTGTTTCTTGCAGGTGTTCCTGAAGTAAGACAAGAAGAGAATACAAGAAGAAGAGGATGGACTCAGTGGAGTTCCTCAGTAGTATTTTAGTATGTAGTGTTTAAAGTACAGAATGTTGTTTCTGTGTGTAACTTTTCCATCCACAGGTATGGTTGTGGGGGAATGTGGGGAGTAGTGCATTGTGTATGGTATTAGCTCCTGGTGTTTGGTTGCGGGTGTCCCAGGTTGGGGTGAGGTTCCCTTATTTGTTTTGTTTTTTGGTATTTGGATTAAAGGCAGATAGGTTTTCCATAGAGGGTGAGGAGGGATAGACAGGCTGTGGTTCTGACCTGCAGTAGGAGGCTGCAGTGCTGATCTATTAGGGCTATGCTGTGGACAATTCTACCAGAGCCACTAGGTGTCCATAGTAAGATCTTATACTAGAGGCTGATGCATCAGCCAATGGCTTCTGAGCCCTTAGTGTTGCCTAGCTATGCCTAGCACATGGTAGGAGAGGGCCTGATTACCCCTCTCCATAGGCAGCACAGAGGGTAGGATGGCCTAGGCCAGGTTAGTAATGACTGTGGACAGACATTTTCCTGGCCGTGGGTGGCTGTACCCCCCTAATACCCAGGGTTACAAGAATCCCAGTTAGATCTAGTGGCAGGCTGGGAAGGCAGCTTGTGAAATTCCAGTTAAATGGATTTCACACTGTCTCACTCTGTTCTCAGTATCAGCTGAGACTGAGGGATGACATCATATAGAATTCTCGCAGCAGCATAAGCCACACTGGAATGTTGCAGTTGGGAGTTAGACAGAACGTTGGGAGGTTTTGAAGTTAGTCAGTAGGAGTTGGGAGTAGGGTGTTAAAGAGGGAGGAGATGTGCTGCAGCTGCAGGCCGTCAGAGCCCTCAGCTCTGTCACAGAGCTACAGTTTTGTTTTTGGTGTGTGTTCTCACCATAAGAGGAAAACAGAAGTCCTGAATTAAAGTGGTAGAGATTGCTCCCTAGTTGGTTAGGGACCCCATCCCTGTGAGGATAGGGGAGCCAACAGCCAGCTTCCAGGGGCAATCCCCTGGCCCGACTAGAGAGACAAAGAAGCTGCCTTGAAGATTTGTGCTGAGGCACCAAGAATTTGTTTGGTTTTCCTGTGAGAGAAGCCTGTGGGGCACCTGCAACCAGGGGTGAGTCTGCTCTGATAAAGGGCCTGTGTTTCACCAGAAACTTTGTGTTTCAAGTATCTGCTACTGTGGGTCAGGAAAGGACAGCCAAGTACAGTGCTTAAGGAGTGTGGGATTTGGACATCTTTAATCAGTGAGGGTCTTCAGGGTTGGACATAGCCACTTAACAAGTATGCCTCAAGTCAGCACCGAAGTTTCAGAGACTGTAGATTGAATATGAAATACATTTAAAGTGTTAACCTACAAATCAGAGTTTTCAGAAGAAGAGGTGTTAGAGTCCAAAGAAATGGCCGGGTATGAATTATGGGAGCAAGAGGTGTGAGACTACCCCCCATCAGTAGTAACCAAATTCACCTGTACGGGTTTGCTTTGGGACACCTGTAGCTTTCTCTTGGGTACTTGGCCAGTGCTTGAAGAAAGTACCCAGATGTGGTATTGTTGAGAAGATTCCCTTTATGGAGCCTGTATGTGTTCATGGGTGGCTTAGGGAGCCACCAAGAAATGGTCCATGCCATATGGAAAGTGGTCTGAGTGCTGGCCAGATGTGGCATGCAGGGAAGTAGTCCAAGGCTGGTCAGATGTGCCAGGCCAGGGAATTCCAGAGAAGAGTCCAAGTCCAGGCTGAGTGCCCAGAGTGTTTCTAAACCTGAGGGTTTCATTGTGTAAAAAGAATATATTCTGATATCCATAATTCTGCATTACCAGGAGTGTAGCCCCGTTGGGGTCCATCTATGCTTTGTTATTCTGTTGGTTGTGAATAAAAGCCGCACTCTAGAATCCCACTCCTGGTTTGAACATTACAGTTATTGCTTCCTGTGTCCGGAGTTACTTGGGTGCCATTGACTAGAAGTGAAACTTTACCAAAATGCTGAGCAACCTTTTTCTACCTGAACCCAGGTCCCAGGTAGGGGGTTACATATGGAGGCATTGCACAGTGCTAATAACACAAAAAATAGCACCAACCTGACCCCTGGGGTTACATATAGCCATCAGAATCTAACGTAACTGGTCCTGTTTACTTAGGTTCAGGAGTTTGATTTTTGAAAATACATGATTTTTATGTGACATTTTTCTCATGACACAATAACACAGTTAGTTATGACTTAAAAATGGCTAATGAATGAAGAATTTATAGGTCCATCAGAGGACTATTTTGAAATCCCTGCTGAGCATGCTCTGAAGCCAAATTTCAAAACCTTATAACTCTAGAATCAATATTCATTTCACCAAGCCTTCAAAAGACATACTCTCAGTAAAAGTCCCTTCAGTTCTGAAAGTTTCAGAACAAAATCCCCTACTATCTTGGCTATAGTTGAGGGAAAAAAAAAAACAGCAACTCAAAGTTTTAGGGATATTTGACATTTCCAAATCTCAGAATACAGATAAGTGCCCATCATGAAACTTATCACATCTCAAGAACTTGCCACTTACACTGTACATGCTAAATGTCATGCAATTTTGTTGAATGCCACCAATGCTATTAGAGTTCAATGTTTGGGGTTTAACACTGAACACTCAACCCTAACCATTCTTTTGGTAACATGCACGTATTTTATATTGGGGCACTACCACTTTCATGTAGTTAGGGTTGAATAACAACTTCTATGTTAAACCCTAACTTTGCACCTTAACAGTTTGGCATCGTTTGATGAAATTAGCTGAAATTTTGTATGTATTGTCTAGGAGGCATGGTCTAAATCTGTGTAATGGACACAGAAGAAGATGGAGGCTTAATTTCAGAGCTCTGCATAATTAAACTGCATCTGGTATCATCCTCTGGCATCTAAGCTCAAAACATATATATCAAACAAGAAAATAAAATAAGGAGTGAATATAGATTTTTTAAGATTTCTTTTTATCAGCAAGATACATCTAAATTTTGGGTAAGCATAGAGATCTCTGCAAATTCTGCAAGGCCCTACAATGGCCTATTCTGGAGAACAAATGAATCCAATGGATAAAATAGAAGAAATGTTCCAAAAACTATCAGCAGACATGAAGGATCTAAAATCTATTACTCAAACCAATACACAAATGATGAAAAATATCGATTCCAGATTGGCTCTTACCGAAAACAAAGTACGGCTTAACGAAGAATCTACACAAAATCTGCAAGCAATAATCAGGTCCCAGGACCGTCAGATTAAAGAGCTACAAATTAAAATTGATGACTTAGAAAATAGATCCAGAAGAAATAACCTCCAGATATTTGGATTTCCAAGGAGTTGAGGCCAATAACTCTTCAGCTTTCTTGCAACAAGAACTGCCGCACATCCTGCATCTCAATTCGTAGTAAAGCTAATTATAGAATGCAGTCATCGAGCACTAGGCCCCAAACCTTCAGCTGAGCAGAGACCAAGACCTTTAATTGTAAAATTTCTTAACTACTCTAACGTAGAACTTATTTTACAAAAAGCTCGGGAATTTAAACAACTTAAATGGCATGACCACAGAATTTACATTTACCGAGACTTTTCTAAAGAATTATCGTTAAAACGCAAGGCTTATACGTCTGCCAGAAAACTAATGCATCAAAGAAATATTCGTTTTACACTAAGATACCCAGCTATTATGAGAGTCTTTATTTTAAACTCGTTTAAAGATTTTTATGATCCTGAATCCCTCATGTTGTTTCTTACTAAAGATTCAGCCCCTGAAGGTAAAGAGTCTGCACATAAACAAACAAAGCACACTTTCAAAAATATAGAAAACATGGTCCCTAATATCACAAATGGTACATCTTCTACAATTAAATACGATAATGCTCCGGATACCTCAACAAAGTTATCAAATGCACAGAGCAATAAGGAGCAAAATGAAACGTCTTTTTCCTCAACCCAAACAACGACGTACAGCAGCAATTTGGATGCACAAAACGGAAAGGCAACTAATTTAGACAACGAACCTCTTACTCTTGTGAATGTTGCCGTGCATAATAAATATGCAATACTTCAGAATTTACCCTCTCCTGGCAAGGGAATGGATACAGAGACGGAAGTCCAGTTGGAGGAAGAAGGAGATCGTAGACGAAGAGAGGCATCTTGGTTGCATAGTAATCAAAGCTCCCCTCTTAAATCCATTGAACCTCCAAAGAAAAAATGTTGTGGCAAGAATAAGCATAAAGGGGACTCTACCCCCTTAAAATCATCTAGATGATTGTGCTACCAAATATATAAATGAAAAAAAAAAATAGTGAGAGGAATAAAAGGGAGAAAAGAAAGAAAATGATAATGGGAGAAAATTAATCCATTAATATTAGACAGCAGATAAATGAATGTCTCCATTCTGTTATATGGCACATGACCTTTATAATGCCTTGCCATAGTAACACATCCAGTATATATATTTTAAAATAAGGCTAATTGCACTGTTGGTAGATGTCGTGCCATGAAATGTGGGAAGAGTCCCTTTGGATCATCCTACCTGATGCTCTGTTTGGTGGCTCTGAAAGGGTGGAAAACGTGATATTAAAAGGTGGATCTGTTGTGAAATGTGGTCGCATCTCAAGTCCACTCAGTGATCTTAAGATAACAGAGTGAAGAGTGGCCCTCAGCCTGTCAACTGAAGCACCTAAATATCGGGATCCGTTTATCCAGGGAACTTGAATCCTCTGTCGTCTTTGTTAACACAAGGGCAAATAGGTACTTCCTGGGAGCTGTTATAAATGTGATCTTTGTTTCTTAAGTTTTAAACATTTTTAAAGATCTTCCTTTATAAAGGCGTTAACTTAATACCTGGATAACATTACAACAGGGTCTGTAGAATATAGAAGTTTATGCCTTTCATTATATACAACAAAGGAGTGACTCATGGAAGGGAGTTGTGGATAGAATTTCTGTCTTGGATCTGCAATGTGGTCTCCTGTTGACTGACTACCATGCTTTCACTGCACATTAAAAATAGATCTACATTAATGAAATAACGGCAGTAATATAAAATGTTACGCTTCATAAAATAAAGAGAGACCCTCACAGTCATTCTGTTTGATGATTCAGTTATTGATTTTGAAAGTACATAAAAAAGAAATGATCGGGAACGGAATCTGTTGCAAGTTAATATCGCATACGTCACCATTTGAAAAATTACAATGACTACAATTTAGTTAATTTTAGTCTATCCAATAGGATGCAAGATCATAAAACGTTATTTTGTTGTGCTCGAAACAAAAGACTTGAATTCTCATTTGAACATATAGCTTGAGATATAAATCTACAGTTTAATCTGAGATGTCAAGAGATGATATAGTAATCAGGGGTTGTGGTGGGACTCGAAATATGGTGGCCAATAAGAGAAAAAGATTGCTACAAAAAAGATGAACATAACTCATAAATATAGAGAAATTGTTTAACTGTGAAATTGTCTGTAATTTCCTGATATTTTTACTAATTTTATGGAGAAGTTAATTTTATCGGAAGATAGTGTACAGCGAGTACTCTTTTAAATATTTGTGATACTTCTAAAGATCTTTTGGAATACAGCGTTAATACTTATCTAAATAATGGGTTTTGCATTAGGCGTAAATCATATGAGAAGGCGATCTACTGGGTTTTAATGGAAAATTTATAACAACTGTAAGGTGGATAAATCTCTGTCTGAGGAATACAATATAAAGGTATTGGGCTCTGTTTCATTATGTCTACTTAGAAATTCTATATTCTCATTTGTTCATACAGTCTAAGGGTATAAAATCATAATCTAAGTTCGGAGGTTAAATGATAATATTGTAACAAGTGGCTGTGGCGGGACTTGAAGGAAAAGAAATAAGATCGTATTTAGCAGTGATTACCAAAAGGGAAATAACTGCTGTGCAAGAAATAATCTTTATTTACAAATATGGAAGACTCATTCAGCAATTGAATTGTATACAATTATTTACTAGTGTCTACTGATTTATAGACAAGTCAACATCACATTGGGAGAATATACAAAACGCGGATATGTTCTAAAATATTTGAGCCTTTCCTACAGTTCTTTTGCAACGAAAGCAATTTTACATCAAACTAGGGATTGGGTTCGGACAACGAAAGCAAGTTATTTTAACAAACGTTCCTTCGGATTTGACTCAAGACTTTTGACATAGTATTTAATTACACCAACCGCAATAAAGAAGGACAAGTTGGCCATTTGTTTAAGAAATAACGAAGTAATCAGAATTTATTATGGATCTAGAAATTAGATCCAAATTATTCAGAATTATAAAAGGAATCAATTATTTTGGAAATGGGAATCATGACATATATATGGTGTATAGCTCTATAGGTTTAATGTTCATTAAACATAGAGATACCACAAAATATGTTAACCTGGTATAAGCATGTTTCAGCAATAATACCATTAATAATCAATGATATGTTCTTATTTTCGTTAGATGTTTACATTTATTGGTAGAATAGATTACACTAACTATTATAATTAAATTTTTTTTTTTTTGGACCATGCAAGGAGAACTATATTTATTCATATGAAATCTATAACGATTCCTTATTTCCTTGCAACAGAAACTGAATGTGCTATGGTTATATATCATTTTTTTTTCTTTCTTCCTCCTCCTTATCAGAGGAGATACTAGATGCGGTAATATCTAGATTAGAACTTACCTCAAAAAGTTAGTAAAACTTAGAATTTAGAACATTCATAACTCCTTTCTGGGGTTATTACAAATTTCACATCTAGTTGATACTTGCTAGACTATAATTTGATTATTTGTTTATCTTTCTTTGTTTTAATAAGGATTATCCTTGTTAATATTTGATAGCTACGTCCTAGAGCACAGAGAGGTGGTCTTGGTCTTAGTGATTTATTTTTCTGTCAGATCTAGACCGACCTTTTCCACTCTGTACATCTTAGATGGCAATTTTACATTATTGTTGTTGTTTGTTAATGTTTATAGTGGTTAGATATATTAGAATTAAAGAGAGCTGCATGGAGTTAAATCAGATAGAGAGGACATATTTTTCCAAGCTAAGTATCTTAATAATAGCTGCCAATATGACAGTAATAGATGAGGCTCAATATAACCTGACCTGTATGACATCACTCAATTTAGTTTTG
Organism: Neoceratodus forsteri; assembly: GCA_016271365.2. NCBI lineage: Eukaryota > Metazoa > Chordata > Ceratodontiformes > Ceratodontidae > Neoceratodus > Neoceratodus forsteri. The sequence goes on along the minus strand of CM057458.1, from coordinate 780,391,005 downwards.
CATTATTGTCCCATGACATTATACCTATCTGACAGTATACCAATAACTTAACATAAGTGCTAATCTAACTTTATGTACCTGGAATGTCAAGGGACTTAATGCGCCAAATAAACGTAAACAGGTTTTAAGTTACCTCAAGAAACAGAAAATACAAATAGCGATGTTACAAGAAACTAAATTACTAGAAATAGATGGTGATAGGTTGAAAAAAGATTGGGTTGGACAGGTGTATACCGCATCTGCTGCTACAAAAAAAAGAGATGTTGCCATTAATACATAAAAACTCAAATGGACGCCATCTAAAATTTTGAAAGACACTGAAGGTAGATGGTTTATTGTAACTTTCAACACATCATCTGGGACAATACGTTAATTAATATCTATGCACCAAATTCAGATGATCCCCAATTTTTCAAAATCTGATTTAAATACTAATTTCTTTAAATTTAAATAATTCCCATTGCTAATTGGAGGGACTTTAATCTTACCTAGATGCTTTTTGGATAGGAACAATAACGCAGCGGAATGTCATCCTAAAGCTCAAATATCATTACCCAGTTAATGACAGACATAGGTCTATCTGACATATGGAGAACTCTTCATCCTAGAAATCGGGAATATACTTTCTATCCTCCACGACATCAAACTTATAGTAGGTTAGACTATTGGTTAACTTCCCCTTTAATAACTGCTAATGTAATTGAAGCAGATATTCTCCCAATAATTATATCAGACCGTGCTCCTGTCAAACTTTTATTTATATGGGGTTCCCCACCCATAAAATCCACTACATGGAGATTAGACCCTTTATTACTTAAAGATCCAGATTTCCTGCCCTGGATAAAACAACAGATTGAAGAATTTATAGAATTCAATGACACCAAGGATATATCTATGGGCACCATGTGGGAAGCACTTAAAGCCACACTCCGGGGCAAAATAATTAGTTATGCAACTTACAGACGGAAACTTAAAGAACAGCAAATTAATAATTTAGAAAAATTATTGAAAGAAAAACAGAAGTTATACTATAATACCTCCCAGCCTAATCCTTCCTCAAGTCTTCATCATGATATATTGCAATTATGTATGCAAATTAACGAACTAATATCTAGAAAAACAGAAATCGCTCTTCTTAGAATTAAGCAAAAATTTTGGGAAGGCGGAGAGAAAGGGAGTAAGATCCTTGCATATAGATTAAGAGTTCAGCAAACGGAAAGGTATATTGCTGCTCTAAAAGACCACTCTGGAATGATTCAAAACAATGAAATAGACATTAATAATATAATGGCATCCTATTATAAAAAACTTTATTCCTCATCACACCCATCTTCACCTTTAGATATATCCTCTTTTCTAGATAAAATAACTCTTCCTCAACTTTCGAAGGAGGCAATAGACCTCTTAGACTCCTCACTTACTATAGAAGAAATAAAGATGGCCATACATTCACTTAAATCAGGGCGTTCCCCAGGAGGAGACAGATTCCCAGCTGAATTTTATAAACACTTAGAGGAACAAATAAGCCCTTTACTATATAGAGTATTTAACGAATCATTTCAAATAGGTTATCTACCACATACTATGACGTAAGCAATAATCACTACTCTTCCAAAAAAGGATAAAGGCAATACTATACCTGCCAATTATCGCCCAATTTCGCTTTTGAATACAGATGGCAAGATTTTTGCTAAGATATTGGCAAGTCGGCTGGAACTATATATTCCTAAATTAATTCATAAATCACAGGAGGGCTTTATTAAAGGGAGGATGGGTTCCGATAATTTGCGTTCCTTAATCAACATTATTTATAAAGCTAAAACCCTTAATTCTCCAGCGGCAGCAATTGCCATAGACTTTGAAAAAGCATTTGATTCTTTAGATTGGAACTTTCTTTTTGTATTATCTCGTTATGGATTTGGCAATCAATTTTGTTCCTGGATTAAGCTTTATACGAGACCTCATGCTAGAGTGTTAACTAACTTTACATTATCACAATCTTTTATTAGAAAGAGGAACTAGATAAGGTTGTCCTCTTTCACCATCCCTCTTTATACTAGCTCTGGAAACTTTTACTGCATTTCTCAGACAAAGCAATGACATAAAAGGCATCTCTATAGGTCATGCACAGTATAGAACATTATCATATGCAGATGATATGTTAATTTTGTTAGAGAATTTAAAAATATCTGGGGAATTACTTAAAAATACCCTTAATACTTTTTCTAAACTTTCTGGACTCACAATCAATCATCAGAAATCTGAGATATTACCTTTAAACAAATATTGTGTATCCACAATGAATATACATTTGGGTTTTCGTTGGTCTCTGCAATTTATTACCTATTTGGGAATCAAAATATTTACGGAATTAGATAAAATATGGGAACATAATCTAGGCCCATTAATGACTAATATTAAAAGAGATCTAGATAAATGGAAAAATCTAAATCTTTCCTTAATGGGTAAGATCTCTGTAATTAAAATGAATGTTACACCAAAAATTTTATACTTGTTTGCCTGTATACCCCTTAAAATCTCTACATCTCTTTTAGAAAATATTGATAAGGCAATAGGAAATTTCTTATGGGAGGGTCATGTGCCTAGGTTTAATCATACTAAGTTAAGACTACATTGGTCTCAAGGTGGTTTCGGTCTACCATGGTATACGGCTTATTTTTGGGCCTTTAGAGCATCACAAACTATCAAGTGGTTTATCAAACCTAACCATAATGTACCATTGTGGTATGATATGGAAGCTTCCTTATCACAAGGATTTATTCCTAATAGTAATATATACTCTGCCTTATCAACCAAACACAAAAAACATCCTATAATTAATGCATCAGTATATTATTGGTTTAAAATGTATAAATGGTTGAAATTTGACCCCTCTCCTTTACCCTTTACACCTATCTGGGGAAATTCAAAATTTTTACTAGATAACAAGCCAATATATGGTAAAACATGGATGTATAAGGATATCTTATTTCTAGGCGATATCCTAGCTGATAATGGCAACACATTAAATTCATTTAGTGATATCCAAATAAAAATGGAATATTCCTAAGAAGGAATTTTGGAAATATTTACAAATTAGTGAGGCTATATCTTCCTATATTCGGGACTTTGATAATTCATCGTATTGTATGCATATATGAAGTCATGGATTAATACTTCTCATGGTTTAGTTAGTAAAATATATAAGTTGATTAGAGATATGTTACCAAATCAATCACTTCTAGTTAGAGATAAATGGAATCAAATTCTAAACACAAATATCACAGACTCTCATTGGCATAATTGTTGGAAGCTTTGTCATAACGCTTTTAAAGATATGTGCAGTAGATTGATACAATTTAAAATATTGCACTTATGGTACAGAACACCATCTCATCTTTACAATATAGGATTAGCACCTAATAACAATTGTTGGCGATGTAACTCGGTAAACGGTAATCTTTTACACATATTATGGTCTTGTCAACCCATATTTAATTTATGGCAAAATATTCAGGATTTAGTTAAACAAATTTTTTGTTATAACATTACCCTTGAGCCTAGACTGTGTCTTTTAGGTATAACAGATGATAATATAAAGCTAACAAAACATCAACACAGATGGTTACAGATCCTATTTATGCAAACTAAAAGACTGATCTTACCCCACTGGAAGACCCAATATATACCTACCCTCGAGGATATCCTGAATGGTTTAACCTGCACTGCCTCTTTGGAAAGAATTTCATTTTTAATAGCAGATCGTATTAATGAGTATCATTTATGTTGGCAGGATTATTTAACCTTTCTTCAGAATCCCAGAAGATAAATACTAGATAATTGGGTGGAGAAGATGTATATATATATATATATATATATATATATATATATATATATATATATATATATATATACATCTTTCTCTGTTTAGGAAGACACACCTATATTCAAAATTAAACTAATATAATGCATTTACATGCAGCTCTCAAACTAACGTAGTATATTATGAGTAATAAATGAAACTTTTTTTTTGCACCCTTTATTTATAATCTTTTTTCTTTTTTTTTTATGTTAAAATGTTGTTACAGTACAACTGAGTAATTTAATATGCTGGAAATTATATAAGATACTTTGTTTAATATTTGATGATTTATATTATCCAGTATACAATGTGTAATATTGTTATCTCAAACAAATTACATTGTACTGTTTGTTAAGATAAAACTTTAATAAATAAATTAACTGCAAAAATAAATCTGTGTAATGTTTTGTGATGATAGCTTGTGCAGTGTCAGAGAACTGCATGTGTAATTTTCCTGTAAATGTTTAATTGTGTCCCTATTCATTACTTAGATTTTGCGTTGTTGTCACTTATAGCCTACACAGAATGGATTTTTTTTTCAGAAACTTTCAGGATAGAAGTATACTGTGCAAAGGAAGTACATTTTGAAGGTTTCATGAAAAAATCTTTAACAGTTCCAGAGTTATAGAGATTTAAAATGTTATTTTTTTCTGTTCTGAGCATGCACAGTAGGGCTTTTGGGATAACTTTCTGACACAACAGCAAACATTGTGTGTTGCAATACCATTTTTGGTTTCTCACCATTTGCTTTGCACAGCGCAACATTTTTTTTTGTGCTGTGAGACCAAAACCATCGTTTTTTTCCCCCCTCAAACTAAACATAGAAAATACATAACAATTATGTTATTTTACAAAACAAATACCTGAACCTCACTAGATGGCCCTGTTAAGCTAGATTCTGATGGGTTTTTTAAACAATGGCCAGAAATACCTGTTCTGGGCATCACAAAATCCAGGGTGCCCAGCTTAGTGAGAGAAGCCATTCATCTGCATTCTCTGTATGAGAAGAACAAGACTTTGTTGAATGCTGAAGCCATAGCTGAAGCACTGAGATTGTGATTCCCTGTTCTGTCTGTCTGTTTGTCTATCTATCTGTCTAATTTACATATTTAAGCAGACAATGGTGCCCACCACTGGCACCGCTTCTTCCCCCCCAACCATTTCCAGTCTGTAGGTTTTTTAAAATAATACAAGCAGACTGGGGTACCCACCTGCAGTATCAGATCTCTTGGACCTCTTCCCTCTGTGTTGCCTGCACCATTTCCCATTCAATAGACCAACACTGGGGTGCCCAAACCCAGTGTCTGAATGTTAATATGTGTCCTGAAATAAAGAAAACCACCCCTTAGAGAATATGTTTAACTTGAAACAAAGAAAACAGTCCTTTGCTGAGCTGCTTGCCCACACACCCCACTCTGACCTCTAACTAAGAACCCCACCCTACACCCTTACACATCCCATACACTCTCACTCACCTGAACATGTGCCACAGCATAGATCCACTGTCCAACTGAAGACACGTCTTGCTGCTGGAATCACCAACTGCAATATGAGAAAATAAGACAAGTATATTTCAATGTGAATTTGAATTTTTATTCATAATGTTGTTTTTCTGGATATTTTAACACCTAAGTTTCAACATGTCCTTTTTGGGGACGATACCTCATTACCAATGGTGTCGGAATTATGCACATCTGGCCCAAAAGGTGATTTTGTGGTCACTTTCTGAAATCACCTTTCAGGAGGGATTTCAACATTTTCACCACATTTGTTCATGAAGTGGGATAAAAAGAAGGCTATGTTGAAAATCTGGGATCAAAATATGTAAAAATGACAAATTTATAAGTGTACATAGAGTTTGTTCTAAATTTTGCTCATAACTTTGGTAACTAAATATTTTGACTCTAAATTTTCAACACAGCCATTTTTTCACATCACCTCATGACTGTGACAGCTATCATTTTTCAAATCCTAGCCAAAATGTGTTTTAGCATCTGTGACACAGAATGGTGTATCGGCAGGGATTTGAAAATTTTCTCCTGCCAGTTTCATGAAGTGGACTCATAGAAATGCTATGCTGAAAATTTGATGTTCACATATACTAAAGTGCCCAGTTTATGAGTGGACATTACAGTATTTGTATGTTCACTCATAATTTCACTAATTTTTTAATTTTAACTCCAAAGTTTCAATAGCCATTTTTCCACTACCACCTCATAAACGTGTCAGATGTCATTTTTTTTTAAATCCTAGATGAGATGTGTTTTCACACTTGTGGGGTGAAATGATGTTTCAGACAATATACTATAAATGCACCATGTCATGTTTATAAGGGATGTCACAAAATGACTACCTTGAAAATGTGGAATCAAAATAAAATTAAGAAAAACATAATTATTAAGTAACCTTCTTTGCAGTGCCAGTCTTCACCCCAGCAGGTATACTTTGTGATCCTGTGCCAGCAGGTTCAGTTCAGTAGTGAGCTCAGTGACCCAGCTACATTGGTTGAGGGTGGGAGAATGGTGCTGATATGCAACACCCCATGAGCAAGGGAATGAAAGCTGCAGGATTGCCCACACATCCCAAGCTACAATATAGTGATGCCAACTCTTCTCATGGCAAAGTGCCCCGCACCTGTGCACCTGTAGATGCCAGAGGGCCCTGTGCATTGGTGGACAGATGGACTGTTTGCCCTGTGTGTCTGTATCTGTGGCCTCACGGAAGCACAGGGACCAGAGGGTCCAAGCTTCCACAGCCTGCCAGACAGCCCTCTGAATTCTTCACTTCTGTAGGTGGACAGGAGTTATCCTTTGGCACAGAGTCCAAAGGGCCCTGCGTGAGTGAGGATACAAATTCACTATCTCACAAAGAAAGGAAATACATTGCAAAAATCTTTGTTAATGCACTAGTTAGGGTTCAAGGTAACACCAAAAAAGTAGGGAAATGTGGTCTTTGGGATTCCAACCCTAACTTCCCACCACCATCCCCCAAACAGTAAAAGGAAAAGACTTTAGGTTTTTTTGGGGGTCTTCCTAGGGGTTCTCAACTCTAATGCCCATCCCATTCCCTGATTAAAAAATTTCAGCTATGATCTCCTTTCTTCATGCAAGACCCCCATGGCCCTTCATGAAGAAAACTACAACAGACTATGTTGGCAACTTATGATGAGACATAATTTTCTACTTTTGAAGAGTGTATCAGTATCATAGGTAACTCCAGATCAAGATAGACACAACTGTCCATGGTGCTCACCTTTAATTTATAAGTACCCTTCTATAATGTTGTTTATACAATAAGAATTTCATTTTTCCTTAAACTCATTCATAGTCCTGCTCCCCACAGTATCCTCAGGCAATGAATTCCAAATAGACACCACTCTCTGACTGAACCAAAATGTATTTTTCCTAGAGTGATACAATTCACCTTTTAGCTATAGTGCATGAGAGTGGGTACTATAACCAGAGGGATTTAGTTCTAATCCTCATTGTTCCCATACATTGGCATCTATTAGAGCACAATAAAGTAGACACATGTACCCTCCGCAGTCTTCTATACTCCAGTGAATACAGTCCCAGTTCCTTTCTTCTTTCTGCATATGTGAGATTATTGACATCCTTGACAACCTTAGTAACCCTCCTCTGCACTCCCTCAATTACCCTTGTTTCTCAAGTATGAATCACTTGCTTGGGGCTGTATCTTGTGCTTCAGACTGGAGGCTATGGGCTAAAGTGGATGGGTGAGAATTAGGATTGACAACTGCAAGAAACACCCCACCACTGATTTGCAAGACTCCAGAGAGCCCAGATCCTAATGTTTTACCTTTTGCTGCTTGAAGGGGTGGGGTTGAGGGGTTAGGGGGTTAGAAACCCTAATGCCACATTTCCCTACTTTTGTGGTATAAACTTGAACACTAACTGGTGCATTAACAACATTTTTTTACATACTGAATAAAGTATGGGGTGGTTTGTATAACAAGAAGTTTATACACCCGAAGTGTTAGCTGCTACACGAAGGCCAAGATCGAAGCTTGAGGGGTTTGTGAAAGCATCTAACACTGAGGGCAAGTGTAAACCTCAAGTTTAAACACCACCCCATATTTTATTTTATATAATTTCTGGGTTTCCATTTCTTGTCACAACAATTATATAAAATAGCAAAGGATCAGAGGTGGCCATGCTCCGGTTTCATTTTTGCCTGGCCCACACATTTCTGTTATCTGAGATTTTGAAATGTTTTAAATTTTTTTTATCCCCGTACATGTGGAAAATGGCTACAATTTTAAAAAAATAACTTACCGCCAAGTTCCACTTGCAGTTGACTTTTGGGCAAGAAGGCAATCGGCGTGGTCAGGAAGGGATGAACTGTGGCAAGTGCCTGTGCAGAATGAGGGAAACTGCATGCATGTTTGCCATTATAAACACTCCTTTATAATGCCAAATTATGCCATTGTTTCCCTATGGGAAAAAGAGAAACCCATTATTTATAAAGACTATACATATAAACATTTATTGTTATGGCCAACAAGCAGGCATCAAGTTATATTGCAGGGGAGTGAGGAAATAACTTTGTTAGTAGCACTGTGGACCTAATGCCATGCAATGACTAACCCCATAGTCTGTCAAAGTCTATCTTGTTAATGATCAAACAGCCTATGTGATGATACCATTGATCTCTGGGCATATAATGTGCATAAGGGAAGCACCATCACTTTGGCAGGGGAGAATGCAAATCCTGCAAAGAGCAACACCCATTTGTGTATTACAGTTTTAGTGAGTGGCAAAAAATAAATCTTTCAGTTCCACAGAGGAGCACCACCAAACAGCACACCTGGGTACGTGTGCCCTGTGATCTCATCCCGGGGACATGAAGTAACCTACCTTGTGATCTTATTTATTTGGGCCATGGTAAGCCTCAAAAAGGAAAATTAATCTTAAAGTATAGAAGCCACATTAACTTAACTATGAAAAGGCATTGGCAATAAAGCCATATTGTAAAGAAATAACAATTACACAGATTGTACATGCCCCCATGATTCTTTGCAATTGTGGAATATGTGTAATTTGGCATATGTTCAGGAGCTACATAACACTCACACTGATGTGCTGCAAAATTGCCACAAGAACTACTTTGTGGCACAGTTTGACCTTTTCAGCCCTTTGTTCCAGACACAAAGGAGACCCTGTGCCAGCAGAGTGCCCATTGCACCAGCAGAGGGATTAATCTCTGGACAAGCAATCTACATAATGGAAGCTTTTGCACTGTGGCTGGGGAGAATACAAGTCCCACAGAGGGCAACACACATTTGTATATTACAGTTTTAGTGAGTGTCAATATATGGACCTTTGAGTTACACAGAACAACCCTATTCATCACTATGCCTGTGTACAGGTCTCATGTGATCTCATCTCAGAGAGAAATAATTTATCTGACTCATGATCTTATGTATGTGGGTCATGGTAAGCCAAAATAAAAAAGCAGTTCAAAAGTAAAGAAGCCAGAGTAACTCTGAAAAGGCATAAGCAATAAGGCCACGCTGCAAAGAAATACCAAATTACACAGATCTACATATGCCCCCATGATGCTTTGCATAAGTGGAGTAAGTGTAATTTGGCACATTATATGTCCAGGGGCCATATACACATTCACACTGATGTGCTGCAAAGTGGCCAGAAGGATTATTATGTTGCACAGTTTATCCATACACCATTTTGTTCCATACCCAACTGGAGCTCTGTGCCAGCAAAATGCTCATTGAGCCAACACAGAAAAAGAAGCTGGGGCCAGTATACACAATATTCTTCCAAGCCCCATGCCCACTGCTGCATGCCACAAAGAATGGATTAACTATGGAACTGCTGAAATAGAGCTGCTGCAAGTGTACGGCATGAATGAGAGACACCAGTGAGGTGGCAACCTTGACATGCTATCAGCAAGGTGCCACATTGCATGTGTACCATGCAGGTGAAAGAGGATATGGAGGGGGTTTACTGGACAATAGGGAAAGGGACTACAACAGACTATTTAGGGGAGAACATGAGCATGATGGAAGATCAAAGTTGGCCATTGTCACTGCAAATGGCAATGACCAACAAGTAATCCCTATGGTACAGGGTTGTGGTGGGACAACATTGATGGTAGCACAAGATGCCATGACCTATGAGCTTAGCATCATGTCATGTGACTCATGCAGTGTCATTGCCAAAGATCTGTGGCTGGCACGTTGTATATATTTGCAGTCAAAAGCATATTTTGCAACCACAAACATGTGGCAGAGACCATTTGCAATATGATTTAGACATTGTGGGGAGGGGAGGACACCTCCCTGGCAATTAAGTCAAATCTTGGTGTATGGCAGATTCTGGCAGTGAAGGTACTGTACAGGGAACCTTTGTACACCCACAAAGACTGACACCCCATGCTCAACTGTGTTTGGGGCCCTGCTATGCAATCTCTATTGGGATATCCTTAGCATGAAATATGAGGCTGAGAAAAATGCAAATATAGTCCAAAGGGGTTACAAGTCTTTCCCTGTGCTAGTGCATAGGTCATTGATACAGCCCAGAGAAAAGATCAGGAGGACTCCAACCTGATGAGGCTACTAGTATGCACACAAGCACTGTGCTATATATAATGGTTTCCATTTATCCTCATAGCAGTTTTTGCAGGGGTTGCAGCCTTGTGAACCAGAACATTTTTTTTCCAGAATGGGAAAGGGTTTAGCAGTGCAGAGCACCACCAAAACAGTAACAGAAGGGAACAAAACTATGGAAGGGAAATCCACTAGATGCCAAGGATGTGGACAACCAATTCACATAATTCCTTGACCACAAGAAATAGACTATCATGGAACAGAATATATGTACATACTGGCAAAGCCATCAAGGTATGCGGTGAGGGTGGATACTTTTCTGGTACTGTAATGTGATATGTCCAGGGTTCAGGCCAAATCATGGCATCTTGCACCACTTCATGAGCCATCAGCAGTAGATATTACCATCTCACACAGCTGGACAAATAATTTACATAAATATATGGTCCACGTCTATTGCAGGAAAGAATATGCTCCTTCCATAAACACCACACAGCACCAGCAAAAATTGCAGTTGTGTCTAAGGCCTTTGTTATCTCATCTCAGTGAAAGGAAAACCTGCAACATGATCTCATTTAATTGGGTCAAGATGATCTCAAAATAGGAAAGCAATTTTAAAGAAAACTTCTGCGCAACAACACTGAAATAAGACTTACTTTTGAAGGGCTGTGGCAACACATCCAGGTGTACAAGAAATACTAAATTCTCACCAATGCAAAGCATCATGGAAAGTATATACATGTTTATTTGCATATGCATCCCATTATGCTTTGCATTACTTAATGAAGTACGTGCATTTGGTATGTAAGTCCTTATATGCAGTCTCAGTGGGGCTGTGCAAGGGTTGGCAAGGATATGCAGAGGCACTCAAATGTTGCTGACAATTTACTTGGTAGTTATCCTGCTTCCTTCATCTAGGTCTACTGTACATTTGTATGCCCAAGAGAAGTCTGCTGGCTACACCAAGCAGTCTTAAAAAGGAAATGTACTAAAAAACACTGATAAAATTTTAAAAGAAATGTATAACAAATATTATGAATAAATATATATAAATATATATATTACAACAGTAATCATTGAAGAAAAAGAAAATGCATCACAAAATATTTTTAAATAGCAATGCACAAAATTGTACAAACATTTTGACCCTACCCTTTTTCACTATACATGATTCCAGGCATCTTCCAGTTTAATTTAGTGGTACAGTTTGGCAGTTGAATCACAATCTGAGTATTTTATAAATGTTTTAATTTTGTATTTTTCTCAAGAAAAAAAAGATGGCCACCACATTTGACTTAAAATACCATTGTAGACTTGGCAACCCTTAAACTGAGAAAAGGAAACAAAAAAGTTCCAGTGCTTAGCATAGGAGGTACCTAGAAAAGGTAGACTGGTCACGTATGCTAATATTTTTATTAATTGTAACTGAAACTACTTGTAGATTTTTGGAAAAAACATTGTTTTCATTGTATTGCTCCTTTAAATGTGTAGACAACTATACATACGGCGTATGTACTGCACATACAGTTGAAGTATACTGTACATGAGTGCTGATTCATCACAGCTGGCACACATTTTTCAGGGCACCTGCCTGTCGGTTCAGTGCTGGCCATAACCGACTCCCATCCTCCCACAGACAGACACAAGCACACCACTGTCACCATCTGCTGTCTTCTATGGAAAACTGGCACAAGAAGCATGGTATTTTTGGCACATCACCCCACTTTGAGGCATACAGGCTTACTGGCAATACCATAACAAGCAATTAAAACCTGTCAGTTATGCAAACTAACACAATGCCTGTATGCTAGCACATAGTTCTAGCCAAATTGACTTTTTGTGTGCCTCATTTAATAACATATATTTTATGTACAGTAGTTATATGTAACAAACTATAGCTTATTCTTTTACTGCAAACTGCACTCAAAAATAAAATGCATTGCTACTGATGAAGACATACATTAAGGAATTAAGGAACTTATACAGTATGTACTATCAAGTTGTACATTTTGTAGTTAAGAGAGAACAATCAAGTACTGATTCTTTTGGCTGCTCTGATGGCCTTGAGAGTAACCAGTCCCCTTGCACTTGGGGTCTCTGGGTGAATGTCCACAATCTGCAATCCCAGTCCAAAGTGGCAGAAGAATAAGAAGCGTGACCAAGTATTTGCTATCTTCTTTTTGGTAGGAGTCTTGCATTCCATGTGCAATGTCTGCCTCTTGGCATTCATGAGGAAGAGGGCCATTTCAGAAAGAACCCCCTTAGTTTCATCAAGCCTCTACCAGTGATGGCAAGTTCAAGAGCAACTGGTGGGAGGACACAGAGATGCCAACACCAGACATGTGGTCCTTGCTTATCCAGAATATAGGGCCCACAGCAGATCTCAGCTGGCATGGAATCAAATCACGTGACATGGAATGTGACTGGGCAGAACATGGGTTGGATCAGGGAGGGACAGAAATAGAAAAAAATAATGACAGTGAAGTCTGACTTCTAGTATAAAATGGGTTTTCTTTTGCTGATGCCCTTTACCATACTGATGTCAATATGCTCCAATGGTTGTTGTTGCCTTTAGCCAATGTTATGATGTTTTACAACTACTCAGAACATTTCATGTACAGTACAGCATATTGTTCTTTGTTTTTAATAAACATCAAACTGACATATTTTGAAATCAAATCACTACAGTGTTTTTTTTTCTATGTTGTATTAGGTACCTTGTTTGGCAAGTAAATATTTTTCAGCAACAACCTAATTTAGCATAATTAAATACTGTATAGTCAAAACTAAATATTTATGAGATAGTTATTATTATAATAGATTATATGATTTATTATAAAATAAAACCTTATTACAGTATCCTGGACCTATTTATTAAAGATGGAGAGGCAAAACAGGCTTATTGTATCACTCTGTGATCTAAGTAATCTTGGTTTAGCCCCTAGTTTAACCAATACAGTAGTTCATTATGTTGCCTCAGTAAGTTACTAAGTGTCTTTGCAATTCATAATCCTTACAGTAGCAGTAAATTGAGTTAAAAACAGGAACTGAGACCCAGAAATGTTGCTTTGTAGGTAAAGCAACATTCCTTGGTCTGCACTAATGTCACTCTTACCCAATCACCCATTCTTGTGCCTTTTACACTGTATCTCATGTGCTTGTGTTTTTTTCAGATTGTTTGTGCCATGTTTATGGTCCAGGTAATGCCTGAAAATGGTTCCTGAGATCAGTGTACCCAACCAGTTAACAAACACATAAATATCAAAATAAAGTAAATAATTACACACATACATACATACATAAATAAAGCAAGCATAACTGCAATTTATTCAACTGTGATGCCACACTGGGAAATGCTCAATTGTGTGACTATTTACTGTGATGGCATCCATTGGACAGCTAAGTTCAAAATGTGTAAGAAACAAAATTCCCTTTCAAATACTGTACTTGAAAATGATATTACACCTTTCAACAACCTAACCATTTTATATCTGTTTCTGTGGAAGACAGTCTGGTATGCAATTTATTTTAGTCCTCATCATTCTTGCTCCAAGCAATGAAAGATAAATTAGAAAAGAGGTGTTGATCCTAATTGAATCTGACACCCAAATCTTCCAATGTAAATGACTTTTCTAATATTAGCATTCCTTAATTGCAATAAATTTCAGTTCTTCTAGTAAGAAATGTAAGACACAACAAATATGTATTTCTATTTTATGTACCACACTTTGCTGTTATTTACTAGAGTTAAAGTTAAAATGATATGATATTGTTATGTAGTTATTTAAATTAACTCAAGGAGCCTGCAAGGCAAACAAGGACAAACACTGGAAATTACACAAAACAATTTAAGAAGAGAAATATTTAAATTTGATGAGAAAATTATTGGTAAAAGGGTTATACTGGAAAATAACATTTAATATTGCAAGGTATTTATGTATTGGTTCTGATGGCCTTTGTTTTGGTGATCTGCACTCTCTCTTTTTTTTCTGACTGTTTCAGGCAGCAGCAGTCCAGCCATAATCTTAATTGCACTAATAAGCTGCATTATATAATTATGACCCATCTACTTTGATTAACAGATTATTAGTTATTATTTGCTGCTACCCATCTGTTGTGATCATACTGTAATTGCCTACAAGAACAAGCTGGGAAAGTCAGCCCTGCCAGTTTCCACCCTACCAATTGAATTTTGTATGGGTTCTTCTGATATTTGATGTTCATGTGAGCTATTAAGCAATGCATGCTGGCAACTGTGCAAGGTCTGAAAAAGCTGAATGCTGAGTAATAAGCTATTTATTTAGCAGTGTTAATAAAAATGCAGAATTCTGGAATATTTTACTGCTATACGTGCCTACAAATTAAAATAAGGTGCAACAGTACACTAATTTAACAGTTATACAAACAAATATGAAGGAAAACAGCAATCCAACCAAACCTTTCCTTTAAACTGAGGGCTAGATTTTCAAAGGGTGATGCAGGGCTTGTGTAGAGCCTTAAGTCAAACCAATTTTTTGGTGTAGCTGCGCCAAACTCCTTTGATGCAGCTGCACCTGATTTTTGTGCACTGGGAGCAATCGCAACAGTTTCCTTATTTTACAGCAGCTTGTGCCCCCCCCCCCCATATTGTGGTCTCTTGTTCTGGAGCACCCTTTCCTCTGAAAAATAACTACCACTTTTACCAAGGCACCTAGCTTCACCTGAGCTCTTTCCTTCTAAGACTGCTTGAAAGGCAGAGTAGAGAAACTTACCAGAGCAAGGGAGAAGGATTAAGACTTAGTTTGGCTAAGCAGATTTACTGTGTGGTGGTGTTTTCATTTTTTACTCACAGGGATTGCTACTGTTTGTTGCTAACATTTCATTGCTTTATTTTTTCTCTGATTCAAATTGTTGTTGCTGGTATACCTTCTTCTGCATTATTACAAGGTGTGCCTACAGGTGTGCTAACAGATTACTGCTGTAATCTTCTGATTCAAATTGTCTTTTGCAAGGTACATCTTCTGTTACTGCTTTATTTTTCTCTGGAGCAAAGTGTTTCTTCACGGGTATATCTTCTCTGAAATTACTGTATTGCAGGTGGAGCTTACATTTTGTGACTTTTTATCATTGGGCTAAGCAAAATTACTGTTTGACACTGTGTTTATTTTATTCTTGTTTGTTGAAAAGGTTTGTTGTCTCAGAGGTGTTTCAGTCTCCTTCTCACATTGAAGGAGCTAATTGCTTCCTCCCACAGCTCTTCCAAAGATTAGGTGTGTATGTTGGGGTGGAGCTGGCAAACTGTCAGTAATTTCCAACAGAAAGAAGGGTTAAAAAGTCAGGTTAGTTGATATCTTGGAGGTAGAAGACTTGGTTTGCTGGCCAAGGCACCTAGCTTCACCTGAGCTCTTTCCTTCTAAGACTGCTTGAAAGGCAGAGTAGAGAAACTTACCAGAGCAAGGGAGAAGGATTAAGACTTAGTTTGGCTAAGCAGATTTACTGTGTGGTGGTGTTCTTATTTTTTACTCACAGGGATTGCTACTGTTTGTTGCTAACATTTCATTGCTTTATTTTTTCTCTGATTCAAATTGTTGTTGCTGGTATACCTTCTTCTGCATTATTACAAGGTGTGCCTGCAGGTGTGTGCTAACAGATTACTGCTGTAATCTTCTGATTCAAATTGTCTTTTGCAAGGTATATCTTCTGTTACTGCTTTATTTTTCTCTGAAGCAAAGTGTTTCTTACAGGGTATATCTTCTCTGAAATTATTACAGGTGGTGCTTTACAGGTTTTACAGTTTTATCTAACATTAGGATAAGCTTTAGGGTTACTGCATTTGTTGTTGACTGATTTTTCTGCTCTTACCTCCTTGTTCTTTCGTCCGTGGTTCTTCTTTTCAGGCAGGGAAGGGCCCAGCCACCCACCATCCCAACCACCCCATGCTACACTCCTTTATAGGGTACCACAGTTGTGACATTTCCTGTGGCAGAGCAGGAAGAGGCGGATCAGTGGGGCCTCCACAAGGTGATCTCATTTACAGGGCACTAGTAATTTAACTTGTTATAACAAGTTAAACAAAGCACAATTAAACCATTACTTGCATTTTTTTTCCTTCTAATTACTCTGAGTAGGTTACAAACCCAGCAACTTATTGGAATGGATTTCATTAACTGCAGGTACTGTGGAACAATTTTCAGAAGGACAGTCTTACAGGATTTGAGGACACTGTCTACATGCTGGCCTTTGGAGATCTTAGGTCTCAGCTCCGGGCAGCATGGGCAGAGATTGCATGCCTCAAATTTCATATTGAAGAGGAAATACATTGTAAGAACCACCGCCATTTCCCCAGCATCCAACAGAAAACCTCGACCGCAGAGGGTAGTTGGTCCAGGAGGTTGGCAGGTGGTTAGAGGAGCAAATCAGGTGCCCCATCACTCTCTGCTCTCCAACACATTACCTCCAAAAACCATATAAACACTACAAACAGGCATCTGCCTCTATCTCTGAAATCAAATAAAGAGGCAGAAGACACTGCAGAGCAGGACACTGCTGCACAGGAGCTAGCACAACAATACTCACCCAAATCAGGAACCAAAACTAAACAAGCACAAAGGAAATCCAAAAAACTTCTGATCATAGGAGACTCCATGATTCGGGGAGTTGATACCCATCTCCAGCCAGGGGTGATGGTCAGATGTCTCCCAGGTACATCAGCATGGAGAGACACTGACCGCATTGCTAAAATTATTCACAAAGCAGGAGAAAACATTGATGTCCTAGTACACATAGGGACTAATGATCTCACCAGCTGGTCAGTTGTGGAGACCAAGGAACACCTGACTAGGCTGGGTGACAAACTATCATCTATTTCGTCTGGCATCTCCTTCTCTGAGATCCTGCCAGTCTGGGAGAAGGGATCAGATGGACAGAAGGTCAGAGAAGGGGAGATAGGGGAGCTAAACACGTGGCTCAAGGACTGGTGCCAGGAAAAAGGACACAGATTTGTAGGGAACTGGCAACAGTTCTGGGAGAAAGTTCTTTAAATTTAATGGACTGCATCTGACTAAAGAGGTCAGTGCATTGGGGCAGAAGTTTGACGTCTTTGCAGAATATTTAAACTAGCAAATGGGGAGAGGGTTGCAGCACCCTTCGTTGAATGGGAGGAAACACCCTCCTCCTCAGCTAGTCGGCAAACAGGAATTCAGCGTGTTTGCCGTTCATTTGCATCACCAGGTAAGAAAAAGGTTTGTCTCCCCATACGATGCACAGGGGTAATGCCAAACTTCACCCAACAACTAACACACCAAAATCTAGCCAATGGAAAATCATGTACACAAATGCTCACAGCCTGGGAATAAGATCCCAGACCTGCAGGCAATAATGTCAGAGGCTAAACTGGACATAGTAGCAATTAGTGAGATGTGGTTTACCAGTAACC
This sequence comes from Neoceratodus forsteri, assembly GCA_016271365.2. Taxonomy (NCBI): domain Eukaryota; kingdom Metazoa; phylum Chordata; order Ceratodontiformes; family Ceratodontidae; genus Neoceratodus; species Neoceratodus forsteri. Next base: position 780,373,140 of record CM057458.1, on the reverse strand, counting down.
ACACTCAGGAGACTTCAGTACCTGGCTATGTATTGTTCAGAAGAGACCGAGGCAAAAGGGGGAGGTGGTCCTGTATGTTAATTGAAAATATCAAAGCTACAGAAATTCAGAATACACATAAGGAGCCAGAAGAACTGTGGGTCACCCTGGAAACAGGAAATGGGACAGCCATAAGAACTGGGGTTGTCTACAGGCCCCAGACCAGAGGGAGGACATAGACACATTACTGTTAGAAGAAATACAAAACATGACAGCTAAAGGGGAGGTTCTGATAATGGGAGACTTCAACATGCCAGATACAGATTGGTCAATACCAGCAGGAACATCTGCCAGAACTAGACTCATAGTGGATTCCCTGCAGGGGGAGGGCCTCATACAACTGGTACAGCAACCCACAAGAGACAGGGCTATCCTAGATCTAGTACTGACTAACAAAGAAGACTAACACAGATCTCCAGGTAGAAGGTCACCTGGGGGCCAGTGACCATCACATGGTATGGTTCAATTTGGCTACTACATCTAAATCATCCCATTCCAAGGCAAAAATATGGGACTTCAGAGGAGCTGACTTTGATAAGATGGCCAACAGAGTTAAGCTAGCCCTGGCAAAAGAAACACAGGTGAGGAGATTACAGGCAAAGTGGGCAAGCATTAAGGATACAATACTTGAGCAACATCCCATTGTGTTAGACAGAAAAGGAAGTGCAAAGAAGAAGGAAACCACTTTGGTTCTCAAATACAGTAGCAGAAAAGGTCAGAGCCAAAGGCTGGCCTTCAGAAAATATAAAGGAACACAGCGGGATGAAGATAGGGAGGCATACCAAACTGCCCTAAGGGAAGCAGGTAAGGCAGTAAGGCAGGCAAAGTCCCAAACTGAGGAAACACTAGCACGAACAGTAAAAGAAGGTGACAAGACTTTCTATAGATACATTAGTGAAAGGAGAAGGTCCAGAGGGGTATTGCTAAGCTTAATGGAGAAAAGGGAGCATGTGAGGGAGGAGGACCCTGTAAAGGCATCTATCCTAAATAGATACTTTTGCTCAGTATTTACTGAAGAGAAGGTAGGGCAGGGCCCACAGCTCAGCATCATGGACACAGGGGAGGGAGGTGAGCACTCACCCTTCACAAAAGAAAGGGTCCTACAAGAGCTTGCTAAGCTCAGGGTGGATAAGGCAATGGGACCTGATGGCATACATCCCAGGGTACTTAAGGAGCTAAAGGAGGAACTAGCAGAGCCATTAGCAGAATTGTTTAGTGAGTCTCTGAGCACAGGAGAGGTCCCAGAAGACTGGAGAAGGGCTCATGTGATCCCACTCCACAAAAGTGGTAGCAGGAGGAGGCGGGGAACTACAGACTGGTCAGTCTTACCTCAGTAGTGGGCAAGATTATGGAGGCACTCCTTAAGGAAAGGATAGTGCAAAACCTGGAATCCATAGGGCACAGGATCCAAGACAGCATGGGTTTACAAAGGAAGGTCCTATCAAACTAATCTCATAGATTTTTTGACTGGGTAACCAGAGTGGTGGACCAAGGGGAGCAGTTGATGTCACCTACCTTGACTTCAGCAAAGCTTTTGACACTGTTCACATAGAAGATTGATAAATAAGCTAGGTAGGCTCGGGTGGGTCGAAGTTGGTCAACTGGGTGGCAAACTGGTTGACTGGCAGAAAACAGAGTGGTGGTAAAATGGTATACGGTCAGAAGAGATGCAAGTCACAAGTGGGGTACCTCAGGGATCAGTCCTGGGCCAGTCCTATTCAACATCTTCATTAGTGACCTCCGAGATGGACTAGAGGGTAAGGCTTGTCTGTTTGCAGATGACACCAAGATCTGCAACAGAGTAGATGATCCAGATGGGGTGGGCAGAATGAGAAGAGATCTGGATAAACTAGCAAAATGGTCAGAAGAGTGGCAACTGGGATTTAATGCAAAGAAGTGCAAAATCATGCACATAGGGAAGAGAAACCCTGAAGCCACTTATAGGCTGGGAGGGGAGTTGCTAGCAGTCACAAAGGAAGAAAGAGACTTGGGCATCATCATCACTGATGACCTAAAATCATTCAAGCAGACCTCTAAAGCAGTAGGTAAGGCTAGGGGGTAGGGTGTATTAGTAGGGGTATCACAAGTCGTAAGAGGAGGTAATAATCCTCTGCACAAGACATTAGTTAAGGCCCATCTGGAGTACTGCGTGCAGTATTGGAGGCCACACCTTCACAAGGACATTAACCAAATTGAGGCAGTCAGAGAAGAGCAACAAAATGGTGCAGGGACTGCATCAGAAGACATATGAGGACAGATTAACGGAGCTCTATATGTATACCCTTGAGCAAAGGAGGAGAGAGGTGATATGATCGAGACATTAAACACCTTAAGGGTATAAACAAGGTGAAAGAGTCTAACATGTTTAAATATAAGAAAAATAGCAGGACAAGAGGACACAGCATGAGATTAGAGGAGGCCGATTAAGGGGGAATGTGAGGAAATTCTTTTCACAGAAAGGGTGGTAGATGCATGGAATGGCTTACCACAAGAAGTGGTGGCTATGAATACAGTGCAGGGCTTCAAACAGGCATGGGATAGGCATAAGGGAGCAATACAAATGACTGAATAGATAGGTCACTGACAGAGCAAAGGCCGATGGCACATTTATAAGGTAGAAAAAGAAATGGGCAGACTGGATGGGCCTTGCGGTCCTTATCTGCCATCAACTTCTATGTTTCTATGTTTCTATGTTCGCCCCTGTGAGGTATTTAAAGGTTTCAATCATATCCCTACTCTCCTCCTGGGTGTACATGTTTCATTCCCTTAGTCTCTCCTCATAAGACATCTGGTGTAGACCCTGTACCATCTTGGTAGCCTTCCATTAGATGGCCTCCATCCTGTTTATGTCCTCTCAGTATTGGACCTATCAAGTTTGCTGGTGCAAGAGGGAGTCCTGAGGACTTTGTCCTGGCCTATAATAAGGCCATGGAGGATGCCCTGGACTCTATTGCTCCTGTCCATGTTCATCCTCTCTCTCTTCACCCTTGGTCCCCTTGGTTTGATGGGACCTTGAGGGAGTTGAGAAGAGCTGGATGAAGGCTATATCATTGCTGGAGTAAATCCTCCCTTTATGCTGACCACCTTAGATTGATGGGACACTATCAGCTCTATCAATCTGCAATGACCCATAAGAAGGCAGAGTTCCTGTCTGGGGAGATTGCTGCAGCTCAGAATCAACCAGTTCAGCTCTTTCAGACCATAGACAGGCTGTGCAACTCAACCTGTCTACAGGTCCGAGGAGCATTTTCACAATCTAAGTGTGATGAGTTTGCTCAATTCTTTGCTGATAAGGTGGTCAACATCAGGGCAGAGATCCAACCATCTCCTCCTATTGGGGTTGACAGTGGTTGGTGCATGTTCACTGCATCCCAGTTTTCTTGGTCTTCTTTTGACTGGCCAGAGACTGCTGATATAGTGAGGATTATCCAGAATATGTGGCTGACATACTGTGGTTTTGACCCAGGTCCAACACACCTCATTCTAGGGTGTGTTGATTCTATTGGCCCTGTCCTGGCCAAGATTGTGTGGTGCTCCTTAGAGATGGGTGAGCTCCCTAGCTTCCTGAAGGAGGCAGTGGCTGCACCACTCCTTAAGAAACCTTCTCTGGACCCGAACTGCTTGTCTAACTACAGACCTATCTCTAACCTTCCCTTTTTAGGGAAAGTGATTGAAAAAGTTGTTGCACTGCAGCTGGAGAACCACATTACCATCCATGATATCAATGATCCTCTCCAGTCCAATTTTCAGAAGAAGCATAGTACCAAGACAGCTCTGGTTCAGGTGCTCAATGATCTCCTGATGACTAGAGATCAGAAGCACCACTTCATCTTGATGTTTCCAGCTTTTGACACCATGGACCAAGAGGTGTTGCTCAAGCACTTGAAGGTCATCTGTGGCCTGGGCTGGTCCAGTCTTCAGGCGGTTCCAATCTTTCCTCTCTGGCAGGTATCAGAGGGTGGTGACTGGTTTGTTTTCCTCAGACTCAGTCTTCATGTCTTGCTGGGTCCCTCAGGGCTCGGTGCTCTCCCCAATGTTATTTGTGGTGCATATGCTGCCTCTAGGAGACATTCTAAGATGGTACAAGCTGAGGTTGCACTGCTATGCAGATGATACCCAGCTCTACCTGTCTTTTGCTCCTGACCAGAATAGTGCTGTCTCGGTCTTTAACAGCTGCCTCTCAGAAATCCAGGACTGGATGAAATCTAACTGGCTGAAATTGAACTCTGATAAGATTGAGGTGTTGGCTGTGGATCCAGATCTCTGGATAGAGGGGTAGGTGCAGACATTCCTTTGGGCTTTGGCTCAGGAAATATCAGCTGCCTTCCTCTGAACAGGTGTGTGACCTATAGGTGCTTCTTTACAAAAGGCTGACACTGCATTCACAGGTGTCCACTGTTGTCAAGTCCTCTTTTTACCATCTCGGGAACATCGCTCGGGTCAAGCACCTTGTTCTGTCTAATGACTTGCCAACATTGATCCATGCCTTATTGTCCATGTGCCTGGACTACTGCAACTGCCTCTACCTAGGGCTTCCAGGGGTTGATATCTGCCACTTGAAGCTGGTGCAGAACAATGCAGCATGGCTATTAACTGGAGCACCCCGTTAGAGCCACATCCCACCTGTGCTGCACGAACTGCACTGGCAGCCTGTTCAGTGGCTGCTCACCATCAATGTCAGTCTTCTGACCTTTAAAGCCCTACATGGACAGGGCTCAGGCTACCTGCAAGAACTCCTGGTTCCTTACTGCCCCATCCGCCCACTCCACTTAGCTGATGAGGGATTATTAGAGGTTCCCAGGGTACAGTTGAAAATCACTGGCTCACAAGCTTTTATGTTTGCAGCTCTAACCCTGTGGAATTCTCTGCCTCATCAGATTTGAGAGTGCCAGACCATGGAGAGCTTTAAAACAGCTTTAAAGACCTTTTTGTTCTGCAGGCATTCGGTGATGAGTCACGTTTTATGCTTCTGCTTGTTTCTGTATTTTTTATTGCTTGATTTTAACTGCATTTGATACTTATGTTTTTTTTTTGATTTTTTAACTGTTTTACAGATTGTACCGTGCTTTGAATTTAGAGATTGCACTTCATTAATAAAATTATTATTATTACAGTATTATTCCTGAGATGTGGCCTCCACAACTGGACACAGTACTCCAGGTGGGCCCTTACTAAAGACCTAAATAGTGGCAAAACCACTGATCTCTTTCTGCTGGTAATACCCTACCTATACATCCCAGCATCCCACTTGTTCTCCTGATTGCTTTGTTGCATTTTCTAGACACCTTTATGTCACCCTGTGTGATTACCCCAGGTCTCTGCCTGCTTGTCACTGCTATTACCTTCCCCCCATTTTGTACTGCAGCCCTGGTTACTGTGTCCCAAGTGCATTATTTTGCAATTTTTGCATTAAAACTTAGCTGCCAAATTTTTGACCACTCTTCTAGTTATTTCAAGCCTCTTTCCATCCTTTCACCCTATCTAGAGTGTCCACCACTGTTGCAGGGTCTACAAAGAGATCTACAAAGGCTAGATAGGTAGTCTAAGATTTAGCAGTTGAAAGTCGATGCCAAAAAATGCAAGATTATGCACCTAAGGAAAAACAGGACAGAATACTTAATGGGAGAGGTTAAATGGATCACTACAGCAGAGGAGATGGACCGGTGAGTCATATTTGTGACTCCCTCAAACAATCACACCAAAGTAGCATGGCCTACCGTAATGTTAGTAGGATGGGGTATGTAATGGATGGAATATTGACAGCAGGAAAAAAGAAGTCGTACTACCTCTATGTAGGTCAATGGTGAGGCTACACTTGTACTACTGTGCTCAGTTCTAAAGTCCTCACCTAAGGAAGGATGGGAACAGACTAGAGATAGTGCAACTCATGGTGACCACCAAGTTGATTCCAGATCACAAGGGAAGTACTCGTGAAGATAATGTCAAGCCACTGAACATGTACTTGTTTGAAACCAGGTGAGAGACAGAATATGACAGAAAATGTTATCTTTCTGAAGGGAAAGAACAAGGTGAACTGCTGGGAGCAGGAGCAGAGAGTCAAGAACCTTATGTCATGAGTGGAAACTGGTGGGGGAGTTAAGAGAGATGTGAGGAATTTATATTTTGCAGAAAGGGTGATGGAGTCATGGATCTGTCTACCAGCAGAGGTGGTGGGTGCCAAGACTGGAAATGGTTTCAAGCATGACTGGGACAGAGAGAAGGGTTTAGTGATTGCTCAGATTGGAAGCAGTAGGGAGGAGAGCAGTGCATGGACCAAGAGGGATAAAACCCTGCACGGACAAAAGGTCCTAGGGCAGATGGGAAACTCCTGGCAGAATAGATGGACATCTCGGGCCCAATATTAAAAAAATTGCACTGCTGCTAATGGGTCTTTGCCTGTACAAACAAGGTTTTCCACTGGAGACCCATATTCAAAGAGGCATTTGCATGTGCAAAGAGGGTTATTGCCCAGTCAAAAAATAATGTGTGCATGTGGGCAAGGGATGGGGCATGGCCATAGATATGTGCACAACCCCATAGTCAGTAGATTTGTGCTGCACAATAGGGCCCTGTCCTATAAATGAGAAGCATGCTTCCTGACTGTACGTAAGGCAGCTGGCCAAGTAGGTGGCAGGAGGGCTGTGCTGGTTGCCATATGCACCCGCAGCATCACCACTGTGGGGGATGCCCTGTGCCATGGGGGTGACCACAGGACACCATGGAGGGGTTGTGTGCTGAATATACATGTTTGTTAAATTTAGGTACAGTGGGAAGAAATTAGTAAAGAACAAAATCTTATTTGCCATTATACTTTAATTTGAAATCATCTGTAATGGTGGCATTCAATAATGAACAGCCTTCTTAGAAATATCTTAGATTGTATTGGGGTCATCCTGCTGCTTTCATTTGATTACAGTTCGTAACTTTCTGCCTGCACAATTTTCTTACAGTCTACCTTCGCAGGATAGCCGAATTAAGATGAGTGATCTAAATTTCATTTGGGGTATTGCTTTTTTCCAGTTTTATGGGTTAAAGAACTGAAGGACCCCATCATCAAACACTGAGGAAGAGGCTATGATGGAATTCAATAGAATTCAACCCTGAGATCTCCTATTGTAGTTAACAGTTCCTTGCTCTAACCGGGGATGGAATAGGAGGGAGGAGTGTTACCACTAGCACCAGTGATAATCTCTGTGATGCCAGGGATGGGATTGGAGGGATGAGGGATTACCAAAAACACCAGGGATAATCTCTGTGATTCTGGGGATGGGATCAGAGGGAGGTAGGGAGGTACCACTAGCACAAGGGATCCATTTATGTTAAAGAATGTTCTGGCGATCGGCGGCGGGGGGTCCACTAGCACAAAGGATCTTTTGTTGACAGAATGGGCCACCAATCAGTGAGGGGAACCACTAGCACCAGGGATACATATACAGTACATTGCTGAGATTGGGCAATTGGGGGGTGGCACAGAGCAAGCCAGTCTCACTCTCCATGCAAATGAGCCCATAATGGTCATGCAAATGGCCCTGGAGCACCTTGCAAGCCCAATGGGCTCATTTGCATGGGTCTGTATTGATATTGGAAATTTAGCACGGGCACTAGCCATTGCAGCACTCTATTTTGGGATCCTTTCCTATAATCAGTCAAATTGTGCTGGTGCACTGTTCCACTGAATATAGCAATTTCGGACACCTTGGCAAGCACAAGGTGCAACACAAAATTTTGTGCTGCGCTTTGTGCCTACTAGACTATCTGGCCATAGGTCTTTTTCTGGAGTCTGTTTTTCTATGTTTCTATTGGGAACAACATTAAAATCAATATGTGTCTTTTTATGGACACTTTCAAGCTTAGTAGTAGTAGTGGTGGTGCTAGAGTTTATTTATATGGGGCACCCTTCCCCGTAGGCTCAGGGTGCCCTTACAGCAAGAGTACAAACATACAAACCAGAACAGTCAACATAAAATACATATCTTTTTTCCATAAAACTCACTAAAAACCTAAAAGCAGATTAATTTCTTAACTGTTCGATGATCCCAGTAACTATATCAGTAAGTATATCAGGTCTTCAAATGTGTTTTAAAGATCTCTACAGAAGGCACCTCCTGAAGGTACCCAGGCAAATAATTCTGGAGGACTGTGGCTTCTTCAAACACCTGTTCCCCAGAAGATTTTAATCTTGCCCGGGGGACTTCAAGAAGGGCCTCTCCAGCTGATCTGAGAGAGTAAGACTGGGTGTAGGGATACAGGAGATCCTTTAGATAGCCCTGACCCAACCTGTGTAGGGCCTTATAGGTCAAAATACCTACTTTAATGGTGATGCACCAGTGCACTGGCAGCCAATGCAGTTTGAGCAACACCAGTATAATATGACTGAATCTTGAATGTCCAGTCAGTAACTGGGCTGCAGCACTCTGCAAAATCTGCAAGCACTGCATCACACCTCCTCTGACCCCAAGGTAGAGTACCTTACAGTAATCAAGCCTTGAGGTGACGAAAGCATGTACCAGCATGGTCAGGTCATTTGGGTGGAGGGATCAAGGACTTAATTCGGGTGATGTTCCAGAGATGATAAAACCCAGTTCAGACAATGGCTGACAGCTGAGCATTAAGTGTAAGCTCATTATCCAGGACAACACCCAAATTCTTCACCTTTACAGAGGATTCCAGTATGGTGGGGCCAATAAAAAGCTCCAACCTATCAACAGGAGTCCCCACTTATCCCCTTGACCCGGCTCAACCACCAGCACCTAGGTCTTACCCTGGTTAAGTCCCATCCAGTTTGATGACATCCAAGCCCGAATCTCAGCCAAGTATTCATTTAGCACATCAATCGCATACAATCTTCTGGGTGCAATGGACAGGTAAAGTTGAGTATCATCAGTATAGCATTGAAAACTCTGCTCATACCACCTTATAACCTCAACCAGTAGTAGCATGTACACTGCGAACAACATGGGGGAGAGGACAGAGACTTGGGGATATCCACAGGGCAGGTCCATTGTGTCTGAGGAATAATTTCCCAGTACCACCTCCTGAGACCTGCCCCAGAGAAAGAACTCAAACCAGCTGATGACTGCCGGTGAGTCCTACATGCTCCCTCAGCCCATCCAACAACACCCCATGTTCCACAGTGTCAAAAGGCGAGGAAAGATCAGGGAGAAAGAGAATTCTTTGCTCTCCTCTATCCCTCACCCTGAACATGTCATTTAGCACCCTAACCAATGTGGTCTCCATGCTATGCAAGGCCCTAAATCCAGACTGGAAAAGGTTTATAAATTTGGAAGTCCATGAGGTGACCTTTGAGCTGTTTCACGACTGCCTTCTCAAGAACCTTCCCCAAACAGGGGAGGTGTGAGATAGGCCAAAAATTCACCAAGACATCAGCATCCAATGATGTTTTTTTCAGTAGAGGCTTTACCAGAGCCTGTTTAAGAGACACCAGAAAAACCTGGGCCAACAAGGAACTCCCAACAATCTCGATAAAAACGACCCAGAACTTCGATGCAGCCAACCAGTGGATGAGTTGGGTCTTGGTCAAGGTTGCAGAATGTTGGTCTAAGTCCAGAGATCACCCCACAGAACTCCACTGTCATCACTGGCCAGTAATCTCTCCAAGGTGACCAAGTGCATCCAACAGCTTAGCAGGAGAATTTGCAAAAAGAGAAGTGCATTAGGGATCTGTGGGAGGACCTAGGAAGGTTGACAAGGTGGTCTGGAGTAACTGAGGATCAATGCAAAAAATTCAAGGTGATGCACACAGAAAGCAAGGACCTCAGGGCCATGTGCAGACTTGGGGGGTGTGGGCCACAGCCTCAGAGGAGCCAAAATAGGAAAATTGTTCATTTTTATCCAGTAATTTATCTGAGGTGCAACATTATATACTGTATGTGTAAAGGTACTGTGGACAGTTCATCTCTCACTAAACATGCTGGTGTAGTGATTGGATCATTCAGTCATCTTTTGTTACTCCATTTAGAACTTCTTCCATGGGGAAACATAGAAACATAGAATTTGACAGCAGATAAGGACTGCTTGGCCCACCTAGTCTGCCCATTTTCTTACCTGATGGATAAGCTACAGATTCTAGTTAATCAACAACTTACTTCCTTCTACCCCCCACTAGAATTGCCTTATGCCTGTCCCATGCATTCTCAAATTCTTCCACTTTGGTCACCAAGTCAAAGAAATCTATTAGGTTCATCTGACATGACTCTCTTGCTGTGAAACCATGCTGCCTTGGGTCCTGTGTCCCACTGGCCTCTAAGTACTCAACAATTCTTTCCTTCAGAAGTGATTCCATCATTTTCCTTACCACTGAGGTCAGACTAACTGGTCTGTAGTTTCCTGCCTCTGCCCTGCTCCCACTTTTGTGAGGTGGAATCACATTTGCCCTCCTCCAGTCCTCAGGTACCACCCCATCCTCCCATAATTTGTTAAAGAGAGTAGTCAGTCATGTTACTAGTTCTACCCTTAGTTCTTTTAGAATTCTTGGATGATCCCATCAGGCCCCATTGCTTTGTACACCCTCAGTTTCAAGAGTTCTTTCAAAATTCTTTCTTCTGTGAATGGACTGGTATCAACCCCCCTATTCAAATTTCTCTCTTGTTCGGTTTGGGTACCTCCCCCTCCTCTTCTGTTGTGAATACTGAGCAGCAATATTTGTTCAGTATCCCTGCTTTTTCACCGTCACCCTCTGCCCACATTCCCTCCCCTTTACTAAGTCTCCGTATCCCTCTCTTGGTCTTTCTTCACTCCCTAATGTACCTATAAAAGGTTTTATCCCCCTTCTTAACCGAGTTGGCTATCTTTTCCTTAGTTTGTGCCTTTGCTAGTCTGACTGCCTTCCCTGCCTCCTTCTGCTTTAACTGATAAAGTTCTCTGTCCTGCTCCTTCAGTGTTTCCTTATATTTCCTGAATGCTATCCTTTTCTCCTTAACCTTCCCTTCTACCTCTTTTGAGAACCATAGTATTTTTTCCTTTGTTTTGTTTTGCTGATTTGCTTCACACAAAGGCTTGTTGCCTCTGTGATGGTTGTTTTGATTATTCCCCATTGTTCTTCCATCCCTCCTTCTTGCCTGTTTGCTAGTGCTTTTCTGAGGCACTCTCTCATTTTCCCAAAGTCAGCCTTCCTAAAGTCCAATACTCTTGTTTTTGTAAGGCTTGACTTTATGGCCATGTTTATTGTGAACCACGCTGTTTGGTGGTCACTTGTTCCCAGATGGCTACCCACTTCTAAATCTGAGATCCTTTCTTCTTCCCCATTTGAAAGTACCAGGTCTAAGACTGCTCCCTCCCAAGTGGGTTCCAACACTATCCGTCTGAGGCATGCCCCCTGTAGGCCATCAAGAATGACCCTGCTCTTGGATGTGCCTGTAGCAATGGTGGCCAGTTAACATCTGGCATATTCAGGTCCCCCATCAACAATATCTCTCTTTTTTCTGCATTTTAAGGATGCTTTCTATCATTTCCTTGTCCATTTCCTTCCCCTGAGATGGGGTCTGTACACAACCCCCATGCAGATTGTGATGCCATTACCTGTCTCCAGGGTGACCCATAGTGACTCATCAACTTCCTGTTTACTCTTTAGTTCTGTTGCTTTAATCCCTTCCCTTATATAAAGAACTCCTCCTCCTCCTCTTTTACCCACCCTGTCCCTCTGTAGACTGTGTATCCTGGTATGTTGGCATCCCAGTCATAGTTTTCTGTGAACCATGTTTCAGTGACTGCTACAATATCCAGGCATCCCTCTTCCATCAAGGCCACTAGTTCAAGGAGCTTGTTACACAGACTGTGGGCATTGGTATTCATCACCTTCCATTCCTTTTTTATGGCTTTACACCTTTTAGCCCCATTCCTGTCCTTACTGCCTTTTTCTGCATTCACCCCTGTCCTACTCCCTACTGACTTCTCTACCGTGGTGTTTACCTCTCTAACTACTGTGTTTTGTGGGGGAAGTCTGGGATTTCTCTGTTCCTTTTCAGTGCCACCCCCCTTGGCTAGTTTAAATGCTTGCCAAAGAAGCATTTAAACCTATCACCTAGGATCCTGGTTCCCCCCCTGGACAGATGCAAACCATCACGCCAGTATAGGCCTGCATCCCTCCAGGTGGCTCCCCTGTCCCCAGTGAAGACTTTTATGTTGTAACCTAAAATTTTGATTCTGTCAGTCCTCAATGTGACGAGGTACCTTTGGAAATGAGTCTCTGGCTCAAAGATTGTAAACCGATGTACAAATAAATAAATAAATAAGCCAAAGCCGTAAGCTCCACAACAGTTTTTCAACCATTCATTGAATACCATGGTGCAGAATACCCAAGCATCATCCTTGCCATAGACAGGCAGCACCTCCGAGAAGGTTACCATACATGCTATTTGTCTATGGCCCCTCCCCAACTCTACAAACTCTTCTTGCACCACTCTGATCCCATTCACAGCCAGGTCATTTGTCCCTAGGTGGACAATGACATCTAGCTCCCTCCCTTGTGCAGCTGCTCCCGTGAGCCTGAGGATTCACTTCCTGTCCCTCTGAGCCTTGGAGCCAGGCAGGCACCTTACCTCTCTATCCCCTTCCTTCCCCACTTCTACTCCCCTAATGATTGAGTCCCCCACCAGGAGTTGTTTCCTTCCCCTGTGGGGTCTCGTGCCTCCCTCCTGTGGGTCTCCTTTGTGGAGATCCCAGCTTCCTCATTGGTCTCCACTGCAGGTGCTCCATGGAGGAACCACTCTTTGCCAGAACAGCATATGAATTGTGGAGAGGTACAACTAGAGGGATGCACCTATGTTCCACCACCCTCTTCCTCCCTGAGCCCACCTTGGTCCAACTGCTCCTCTTTCTTGCAACCTCTGAGGTAGTGGTGGTGGTCCTGGAGGTCCCTGGGTGGGGGAAGAGGTTTCACGAATCCTAGCCAGGTCAGCCTGGAGATGGGCAACCTCCTCCCTCTGACCAGAGAGGTGCCTGCAAACAGGGCAGCATCACAGCCTCCCGAATGTCCCCTGGAACACTGCTGTCCCACAGCCATTGCACTGCACCACTCTCATCTTGACTTATGTTATGTCCCCTCTCCTGTTACATTGTATACTTACTGTCTCCTCCCTCTAGGTATTTTTATACTTACTTTCCTACTGCCTATGTGCCCTTACAACTCTCACCCTTCCTGTTCTGGGACAGGAACTTCCTGTAGTCTTCAGTAGTCTCCTTCTTCCATGTTTGGATTCAGACCTCCAGCAGAAAGGGGGGGGGGAAGAGTTATTTTTTAGGTCCCCTCAAGGTTGATGAAACTAATGTGTCTCAGTGATCATTTTCTTCCTACTGTCAAACAGGAAGTTCCTGTCATCAGTGAAATCCAGTGGCTATAAAAGTAGAACTGGCTTAGGATGCGAAGGAGGCAATTAGTCAAAAAGCTGTAGTTCTAGACTTTTTTTCTTGCTTGAAAGCAAAGTTCTCCTCTGTCAAAAACAATAGGAAGCTATAATTGGAGACACATGCTTTTGTACTCCTAGGCTCCTAAGCCACACCCCTAATTAGATTCACCCTCTGTTCCTGATTCAGTAAATTAAGCTGATACAGCCCCTTCCTCAGAGAAACACACAGTGACTTTCTTTTTTTTAATTAAATAAGACCCCCTTCTTCTAATAAAGTATCTGTTTGCATAATCCAAACAGGCACTGACTCCTTCTGAGATAGAAGTGATTTATCAGTCAAACAGCTGTAATTCTAGACTGCTGTTTCGTGCTCTGAAAGCAAAGTTCTCCTCTTTCAAAAACAGCAGGAAGTTGTAATTGGAGACACCTGCTTTTGTACTCCTAAACTCCTAAGCCACACCCCCAATTAGATTCATCCTCTGCTCCTGACTCAGTAAATTAAGCTGATGCAGCCCTCTTTCTCAGAGAAACACACAGTGACTTTCTTTTTTTTTTTACTTAAATGAGACCATCTTCTTCTTATAAAGTATCTGTTTGCCTAATCTAATCAGGCGCTGACTCCTGCTGACATAGAAGTGATTTATCAGTCAAACAGCTGTAGTTCTAGTCTTTTGTTTCTTGCTCTGAAAGCAAAGTTCTCCTCTTTCAAAAACAGCAGGATGCTGTAACTGGAGACATCTCCTTTTGTACTCCTAAACTCCTATGCCACACCCACAATTAGATTCACACTCTTCTCTTGCCTCAGTAAATTAAGCTGATACAGCCCCCTTCCTCAGAGAAACACACAGTGACTTTCTCTTTTTTTAATTAAATGAAACCCACTTCTTCTAATAAAGTATCTTTGCTTAATCCAAACAGGCAGTGACTCCTTCTGAGATAGAAGTGATTTATCAGTCAAACAGCTGTAGTTCTAGACTTTGTTTCTTGCTCTGAAAGCAATGTTCTCCTCAGTCAAAAACAACAGGAAGCTGTAATTGGAGACATCTGCTTTTGTACTTCTAAACTCCCAAGCCACACCCCAATTAGATTCATCCTCTGCTCCTGACTCAGTAAATTAAGCTGATACAAACCCCTTCCTCAGAGAAGCACACAGTGACTTTCTTTTATTTTACATAAAGAGACCCCCTTCTTGTAATAAATTTTCTGTTTGCTTAATCCAAACAGGCACTGACTCCTGCTGAGATAGAAATGATTTGTCAGTCAAAAAGCTGTAGTTCTAGACTTCTGTTTCTTGATCTGAAAGCAAAGTTCTCCTCTGTCAAAAACAGTAGCATGGACTATATTATTGACCCCATATTTCACTAGCAAACAAAATTTTATCATTTTGTTTACCACTGAGAACTTTCAGCACCGGGATTATGGACATGTCTCCATATTTGATATTAAAACACTGGAGTACATTTACTGTCTGCCTACTCTTTTGTACTATGAGTTTAATAGTCTGTTCCAAGGGTCTGCACAAGGAAATTTAAGACTCAAATAACAATAAGATCACACAGTCTCTATCAGAATACCTTTCATGAACCAACGATTATCCTGAGTCCTAAACCCAAATACCATAACATTTGACTTTGACATATTTATGACAAGACCAATTTCATTGCACATCTCTGAAAATTATCAATTTTTTTGTAGTATGTCAATAGACAGGGAAGGAATCATGAAGTCATCAATGTAAGCAAATGCCACTTTCATATAGTTTAATGTTACTGGAGAATTAAATTTGTTCTCTGTTTTGAGAACTATATCATTCATGTAAATGTTAAATAAAGTAGGAGCCAAGACATATTCCTCTCTGACAGCCATTTTAGATTCAATTTTTTTTGTGTCTCAAATTTCCATTTTTATTTTAATTTACCTTGTCCAAAGCAGCAGTGTATACATTTTTTATTAAAATAATTATATCCTACTCAGTTCCCTCCTCAGTTCTGGCCTGTCCCCTTTTACACCCAATTCACTTCCTTGTAATGTGTCAAATGTAGGGATGGACAAATCAGTTTTGCTACACTTCTGAACCCCCCTCCACCGGACCAGGCCAATTTGGCTCTGACCAGGAAAACCAAGCCTTTTGTGACTTCACCCAAATTGCCAAGTTGGCCTGGTTCAGAATTGTGGTCCAGTCTGGGAATAACACTCTCACTGCCAGTACTACATGGAAGATGGGAGGGCAGCAGGCCCAGCATCAGCACCCGGGCCACCCGGGCAAATGCCTATGGCCCCAACACCAGAGGAGGAGCTGTCCAGTGCCCTGCCACCCACCAGCATGCTGTGCATCTCGTGCGTGGTACAGAATTTTATTTTTAAATTGTTGCCATCCCGAATCTGATCTCTGAGCCTGCTGTGTGATCTGTGATTCTGGCGCTGCTCTGCCATGGAAACAAACTAGTAACATCCTCCCCAACCCGAGCCCTGAATGAATGCTACATACCACATGTCTACAGCCCTGCCTAGCTTGGCTGGCAGGGCCCAAATTCAACAAGGAAGTGTTAAGTATTTTAAATTGGTCCATCGCTGTGGGGTGTGGGTGCAGGAAGTCAATGGCTGGGAAAGTGTGTGGTGGAGGGGATGGCCTGATGTGCAGGCAGCCAATGGCTAGGACAGTGTTGTGGAGTAGTTGGCCTGAGGGGCTGAGTCACCTTGCCGTTAGTTACTGTGAAGGCGGGAGTCAGGCGGTCGCTACATGGTGGAGACCTGGGCACACACTATTCTGGTCTGAGGCCGGCTAGTCAGGTAAGATCCTGACTCATTTTGATAGAAAGAGAGAGACATCACAACCCATTCTGTTGTGTGCTGGGGGGCCACTTGGGCAGAGGACTGAGCTGTGAAATTGGCACAACACCACTGGTTGCTGGGTTGTGGGTGGTCAGGGTTATGGGTCGCCGGGCTTGGCAGCACTGAAAACAACAGACACAGTCAGCAGCAGAGAGCTGGACTGGTAGGACAGTAGTTGGAGCAGTGGAGTCAGACTGGAGCATCTGGAGTGGGAGCAACAGCAGGTCAGACAACTTACTCAGCAACATACTGATACTGATTTTCTGATTTATGTGTTAATTTTTTTTTATTATGTATGGATTGGACAGCAAGGGTTTGTGGTGGTTAAAACCATTCAAATAAAAAAAAATCATATCCATTCCTAATTAATAACATGCATGCGAAGTGTAACAAAATGGCAGCAGGGGTCTGGGTCAGGACCCAGGCGGGAACTATTTGGTTCTGGAACTTCTGGCCAGGAAAGCAGAATCTGGCTGCCTGGGGGGGGGTTGAGAGCAGTAATAATGTCATTGTTGCTTGCTATGATGATGAGCACGAGCAGTTGAGCAGCAGCAGCATCATTCTAAATAAAACTGTCTTTGTGCATGCCATGGCGCCAGTGCCAGTGTACCACTGCTGTCACTGAATTGCTCTGATGGCTGATGGGAACATAAAGTTGTGGGTTGGGGTTCAAGCATGAGACAGTGCCACCACTGCCAATGCCTAGCTCGAAGGTGGGGGGGAGGGCTGCTGGCATTTCTCTGCCAAGTGCTGGGCTGGGCCTGCACCTGGTTTGAATTTTAATTTGCCACCTTTTTTTTTAAATGGATGGACAGCTGGGTCTCACTCTGAGGGGGGGACCCACTGGAGGTGCATGGCCCGGAGCCTATAAAAACCTGGTGCTGGCCCTGCAGGGCAAGGTGCAGAAATAAAAAAAAGTGCTTTTTTCCCCACCAAGCCCTGAAGAGTACTCCCGAGTCACTGGACCATCACATTATCAATGAAATCAAACACTTGTGAGCCTGCGCCACTGAAGGGAGCCAACCAATGAGGATCTCTGTTTTGTGATTGACTGATCTTTTATCCAATCCTGTGTGTCAGCCACCCCAGGACAGCCATAGCAAACAGTGTGTCAAGTGCATTTGGGACTCTGCATTCAAAGGAGACAGTCGTGTGTGTGTGTGTGTGTGTGTGTGTGTGTGTGTGTGTATGTGTGTGCAAAGAGATTATCCCCCAAAAAATAACAATGCCAAAAATGAAACAAAACATTTTTTAATTTTGTTGTTAGAGAGGGAAAGGGAGAGGGACAGAGGCAGAGTACAGAGACCAACAAATTCTGCAGCAGACAACATCAGAGTGCAGAAGTTGCACAGAGAACTCTGAAAACAATTTTTTTTTCTTTCTCGTTAGAAAGACAGATTGAGAAGAGAGGGAGAGACTAATGAATTCAAAAGCAGACTGCAGTGTAGACAACAGAAGAGTGCAGACATTGCAGACTCCAGAGTAAAAAATGAAAAAGATAAACACCCATTTTTCATTAGTCAGAGAGAGAGAGAGAGAGTAGGGAGAAAGAGAGAGAAAGAGAGAGAGAGACCAATGAATTCAACAGCAGACAACAGCAAATGCAGAAAAAAATAAAAATATTATTTAAGGGAGCAGCACAGTCACACAGGACAGGAGGACTCTGTCTGAAGGTCATTGTGTCTCTGTATTTTTGAGGTGGGAGCATAGTGCTGTACAGATTTTGAAGGAAGATGTCACCCACATCTCAGATGCTATGCTGCCCATCTCTTTGCTGCTCTGAAAGGTCATACTGCCATAGAATCTGTGTTGCCCATCTCTGTTCTTGAAATACTACTAGGTCATAGTGCCATACAGATTGTGAAGAGGGTGGTGTCACATTTCAGACTCTGTGTTTCCCATCTCTGTGCCTGAACTACTACTAGGTCATGTAGTGCCTCATGTATTTTGAGAGGGGGTGCTGTCATGTCTCAGAGTCTGTGTTGCCCATCCCTGCATCTGAACTAATACTGCTAAGTAAGCAATTAACTTGGAACTCAAAAAATGGATTCAGACTCAGAGTCTGTTATGGAAAAGGAACATGTGGTGAATGCCAGCAGTACTGCTGAAATTGGTACATGTAACAATAAAAATAATTCCCGAGAACAAATTCAGAAAAAGGGAAATTCGATGCTGAAGATATTAATAAAATTGATGAAAATGAACAATACAACCAGAAAAAGATGAAGCAACACATCTTGCCAACATCATGTACCCAGGCAGATTGGCTGCCTTCACATCTGCAGGGCACCCCTGCTGGATGCCACCTCAGCACCCTCCCATTGTCGTCATGTCCCTACTGCTCCTTATTCCACCTCCTGTGCACCTTAAGCCCTCAGTCCCTGTCTTCTAGCCATATTCACACACCCCACCTCTGTGGCCTCTTGATTGTTCTGCCAGGTGTAGTTGTTTATGGAGACTTCCACCAAACTCCACACATGCACCATATATCCAGCACAACCCTGCAGATGCAGCAAATATTGAGACTTGGGTGCAAGGATCCTAATTTGTTTTTAAATACTGCATTTGGTCCCTGATATACCTCAAAATTGACACAGCCCAAATCACTGCAAATTGTGGCAGTCTAAGAGCTCTCTGAAAATCGAGCCCCCTGCCTTGATACTGTCCTTATAGGCTCACTCATCCCTAGTTGCTTACAGCACTGTCACACTCTTCATACAGGCAATGCTTCTCATCTCACCATTTTGGTGTAATGTTAAACTGTAACCTAAATAACCCATGTAACTGTAGCCTGGAAGCTTTGACACATAACCTTCCACATTCCAAGAAAAAAATTAGGAACTCCCAGTTATTATTATTATTAGGACTACTGTTTCTATGCAATTATTTTCTCTGTAATTGTTGTTCTGTAAATGTAAAGGAACCTTTTACAAATGGGGATATTTAATTTATTGTATCCTCTCCAGTTTATCTGTTAAATTTTGTTTTGTTTTCTCTTTAAAATTATTCTTTTGTGAATTTAGAAAATCAATTTTTATCATTGGTTCCTTATTAGGTATTTTACTACTATTCTCTTAATATAATTGAGTTTGACAAGTCAGTGAAGAATAGACCCAAGGAATCAAGTTCATAACCACATTCTAAGACTTTGTCTAAGAGCGCTCTTATTTTAGGGTAGCATACAATGTTGATCCCCTGCCAGTCATTTGTTATCCTTTTCACATACACTATATTATTTGAAAATATTTCTAGACCTAGGAAATTCTCAAATAGATTACCTCTCAGCATCCTAGAAAAAATAGAATCATAAACAAAGATGAAATGAAAAAAGAAAAAAAAAAGCAATTGTCCAACCAGTCTGCCAGTAGCACCCTATTAAACCTCAGCATATATTGTCCATACAGGGTTCTGGCCCACACTGACTTCCCTGTGCTCCCAAATTACTGCTACTGCTCAGAACAACAACTAAGCCATTTAATCTGTCACAGCCATGCTTGAAACCATTAGTAGTTTGGAGGCATACCACATCAGCTGGTAGACTGTTGAATGGCTCAACTACCCTTACTGTAAAATAAAACTTTCTCACTTCCCTCTTGAACCTCTACCCATGCCCTCATGTCATTGATCCACTACTGATGTTAAATAGTTCATCACCATTTACCTTGTTTTTTTTTTTCTTTCAGGAACTTTAAGGTCTTTATCTTATTACCCATCTGTCATCTGGCCTCCAGTCAGTACGTGTTAAGTGCCTTGAGCTGATTTTCATAGGGTCTGACCTGCTGCCCATAATTATTTGGTCACCCTATTTTGCACCATATCCAGCCTGTCCTTATCTTTCTTCAGGTGAGGACTCTCAGAATGGTGTTCAGTACTCCAGGCGCAGCCTCACCAGTTTTTTTTTTCTTCTGCTGTAAGTATCCTTTTTCTATACACTACACCTGACATCTGATTTGCCTTACCATAGGCCTTTTTACACTGGTTTAAGCTTATACCACAGTTCATAGCCTGATTGATTTATACCAAAAATTTAAACAACATGTTCCATAAGTGACAGTCTATAATACTGTATGTCTCTTCCATCTTCCTGCAGTCTCAAAAGGTCAGGGTGGTTGGTTAATAATTCTACTATTTGTTCCTTCCTAATTAATTTGGATGGATTGCTTCTTTTTTTTTTTTTTGCTTGTCCGGGAACTATGAAGCCCTGCTCCTTCAGGCTCTCACATGCCGGCTCTACTCTACTCTACTCACCAGACCCAACCCCCACTACTGTGCCTGTCTCAGCCTCCCCCAGAGCTCTGCCGACATTCCTCATTGGTGGTCCAGCTTATTCCTGGCCCCCAGGGAGGCAAACAGGAGGAAGAAATGCCTTTTGACACCAAGGAATTCAGTCAAGGGCCAGGCAGAGTGCATTGAGTAGTCAGTCAGCAGAAGAGAAGCCTACTAAAGGCCATCATCCAGCAGTGCAGGGTGGTCATGTTTTCCACTTTTTGAGGCACCCATCCACCTCCTGCAGTGTGTGCAGCCAAGGTGGTGTCCTGGGGGTTGGGGCATTCTGCACAGTGTGGTCACCCATACAGCCATAAACACCTCCATTAACCAGAAACTGCTACAAAAGTGGCTTGCTACAATCTTCCCCAAGGGAAAGAAGCATCCAAAGGTCACTTTCAACTTCCTCCCTGCAGGCCACTGCTCCTGGCGTAAGGGATTTGGGCACAAACCCAGATTGCTAGCATGCCAGAGCAATGACCCATCTCTTGGCACCATGAAGCTGGCTTAGCATTGATTGTTTCTTTTTAATTTAGTTATAGACACTGGATAATTCAACATTAGACCCAGCCAACCCACAGCCTCATAGTTCCTCTCAATGTATTGGGCAATGGTCATATTAAGAGTTACAATTAACACATTATCCTTCATATTCAAGTCATCATATTTAAAACAGTAGGGACAGCTCTTCCCTTTTAAGAAGCATCATACTGTAATTCTTCCTATAAGGTTCTCAGTTGTTGTATATTCTATTTTTTGAGAATCCTCTCACTTTAAAGTCACCATTCCTTATCTTACTAATATGACATAAGTTCTCTTACACCTTCAATTCCTTTTTTGGCAATTACCATTAACACTTTCTTCCTCCAGTAGATTCATTCTTACTACTTTTGAATACAATTTTTGGGGCTCTTGGGGTAATAATAATAATAATAATAATAATAATCTTTATTTTTAATGTGCCTTTCAAAAAATCAAAGTGCAGAACATTTTATCCAAATAGCATATCATAATAAAAAACAATAAAATAAATAATGTTAACATCATAATAAAATACTAAAATCAGACCAGTTCAGTATCATCCCCAAATGCTTTCCTTCACAAAAAGGATTTCAATGCTTGTTTAAAGCCCCCCACCATCGTGCATTCTCTAATTCAATGGGGTAGAGAATTCCAGAGGGTCGGTGCCATGAACATGAAAGCCCAGGCACCGGAAGATTTCAAGACTACCCTCAGAATCTCTAGCAACCCCTCGTTGGCTGAGCGGAGTGGTCGCTCTGGGATGTAAGGGACCAAAAGCTCTTTCAGGTAGTCAGGGCCCAAACCGTGCAGGGCTTTGTAAGTCAGCAAACCAACTTTAAAGGAGATCCGTCACTGAACCGGCAGCCAGTGCTGTCCCTGCAGCACTGGAGTAATATGGGAGGAACGAAGCATCCCGGTTAACAGCCAGGCTGCAGAGTTCTGCACCAGTTGCAAGTGGCAGATATCAACCCCTGGAAGCCTAGAGTAAAGGGAATTGCAGTAGTCCAAGCGTGAGGTCACAAAGGCGTGGATCAGAGTAGGCAGGTCTCCGGATGGAACAAGGTGCTTGATCCTAGCGATATTCCTAAGATGATAAAAGGATAACTTAATGACAGCCGACACTTGCGCACACAGTGTCAGCCAGTCATCAAGAATTACCCCTAGGTTGCACACCTGTTCAGAGATAGGAAGCTCAACATCCCCCAGGAATAAACCTGAGGGATGGTTTGTCCCCCAACCCCCATCCGGCAACCAGGATCCACGACCATCACCTCCGTCTTTCCAGAATTCAGCTTCAGCCAGCTGGACCTCATCCATCCTTGGATTTCATCGAGGCAGTTATTAAACACCGAGAGTGCTCTATTCTGGTCAGGTGCAAAAGACAGGTAGAGCTGGGTATCATCGGCATAACAATGAATCTCCAGCCCATACCATCTTACAATGTCTCCAAGGGGAAGCATGTACACCGCAAACAACATGGGGGACAGCACTGAGCCCTGAGACACCCCACAAGACAGAGAGATAGGGTCGGAGGAAAACACCCCTGACACCACTCTCTGAGTTCTACCAGTGAGGAAAGAAGTAAACCATCTGTGGACCGAACCTGAAAGACCATAGATGATTCTCAAGCACTCAAGCAGTACCCCATGGTCTACAGTGTCAAATGCTGATGATAGATCCAGCAGGGCCAAAATGGACCATTTTTTCTGGTCTCTCGCCATCAAGAGATCATCGAGCACCCGAACCAGCACAGTCTCGGTGCTATGCCGCTTTCTAAAACCGGATTGGAGAGGATCATATATGCTATGGATGGTCAGATGGTTGTCTAACTGAGTAGCCACTACTTTCTCAATTACCTTCCCAACAAAGGGAAGGTTTGAGATAGGTCTGTAGTTTGCGAGGGAGTTGGGGTCCAAAGAAGCCTTCTTCAACACTGGTGTCACCACTGCCTCCTTCAGGGAGCAGGGATATTCGCCAGAGTCTAAGGAGCACCAGACTATCCTCGCCAGAACCGGAACGATAATCTCCCCACAGCCCATAATCAAGGCTGTAGGGCCCGGATCTAAACTACAGCATGTAGTGTGCATACCCTGGAAAATCCTCATAACATCTTCAATTTCCGGCCTTTTGAAGAGATTCCAGGAATGTAGAGGGAAAGCGACCAAGGACTGGTCCACGGCCTTTCCCATAGATAGTGTTGCGCGGGTCTCCACCCTGATGCCATCCACCTTATCTGCAAAGAACCGAACAAGCTCCTCGCACTGGGATTGCGAAAAGGCTCTACGATCCTGTAGACAAGCTGGGTTGCACAGTCTGTCCACGGTTCGAAAGAGCTGGGCCGGTCAGTTCTGTGGCAGCAGCAATTTCCCCGGACAGGAATACTGCCTTCTTATGGGTAATTGCTGACTGATAGAGTTGATAATGCTGTAGCAGTCTAAGATGGTCAGCATTCAAGTGGGATTTCCACCAACATCTCTCTAACCTGTGTCCTAAACTTCGCATCTCCCTCAGATCCCCATCGAACCATGGGGACCGAAGGTGAAGGGAGAGAGGATGCACATGGAATGGTGCAATGGAATCCAGAGCAGAGGTAATGGCCTTATTATAGGCCAGGACCAAAACCTCTGGATCTGAGCACATCACAGGGAGTTCTGATAGGTCAAGTGCTGCAGTTAGACCATTGGGAGTCACATCCCATAAAAGGTGGTACTTGACCATCTCCACAGGGGTAGGTCTACGCAGGGGGATGCCAAAATTGAATCTCACAGTGTGATGGCCAGACCATCCGACGGGTTCCACCCCCACGCCGGAGGCCTCCATCCCCAGGAGGAACACCAGATCAAGGGAATGGCTGCATTTATGAGTGGCAGAGGTAACCACCTGTGAGAGGCTCAATGAATTAATCAATTGGAGGAAGTGCTGTCCAAATTGCGAGAGTTCATCGTCGATCCAAGCACTGAAGTCACCCAGCACCATTAACCTGGGGGACTCAAATACCAGGTCAACGACGAAGTCCGACACTTCCTCAAGGAATGGCTTCTCATCTCCAGGTGGACGGTAGATGAGAGTCAGTCTATAGCCCCCACCTGCCATAATGACACATTCGAATGATCTGGTCTTCTCAACTGGCACACAGGTAAGACCCAATTGGTCTTGAAACAGACCACAACCCCCCCACCCCTGCGGTCCAATCTCGGACGGTGAATCACTTGAATACCTGGCTGGAACTGCTGCCTCAAGAACTGGGCCAGCATTTCCATCCAGCCAGGTTTCAGTGATGCAAGCCTGATCCGCTGTACTCACCAAGTCTGCCATGATAGCAGTCTTGTTCACAATGGATCTGGCATTGCATAACACTGCCCGAGTTGGACAGAGCCCCTGGGATGCCCCTGCCACCTGCCCATCATTACTAATGATGGTACCTTTGGGTATGGGGGTCAGACAAGGAAACCCCCGCTCAGACCTCCATTTCGCCCCAGGGCGTCTTCTGGGCTTAACAATCCCTATGCGAGTGCTCCCCTCATCCATCCTCCACTGTTCATGCCCCCCAACCCTCCCTCTTCTCCTACAGGCAATTCCCAATGCCCGACAGTGCTGGTAAACCAAGAAAACTAAAGGAGGGGGGAAAAAGGGGCTAAGGGCATGAAGAGTGGAGGATGAATAGTGCACGACCGGGGGGGTGGGATAATAATAAATATCCCCGTCCTTCAACATGGAGCAAAGTAATAACCTTCTACTCTCACCAAAACTAAAAATCACAACCCAAAATTAAGATAACAATTAACCCACCAAATTAAATAACCGAGAAACAGAGTCCCAAACCCAAATAACCTAACTTAATCCAGAATTTCTCAAATAGAACCTACTTTCCGGAATAAACAAAACCTAAAACAACACCATAAATAAACAATAAAACTAAAATAAAATAGAATAAAGATAAATGGTAAACTGAAATAGTAAATAGAGACAGGGGTCCCTCCTCAAACAGAGAAATCCCATCACAAAATCAAATGAACATAATATAAAAAAGAAGATAAACAATAGAGAAAAGAAAACCCCACTAAAACAAAATAAATTGGCTAAGAGAACAAGCACTCACACTACAAGACTAATTAGCCCCCAGGCACTCTCACTGCATGGGACTAGAACAACATAAAATAACATAAAATAATTGTGAGAAAACAGGGACTCCCACTCCCCGGAGCCTCACAATAACTGGGCACTCTCACTGCATGGATATAAAATAAAAATGTTTTTTTCTGATCCAGAGAGTAGGTTCCAGTCAGGAAAAAACGTCTCACAATAACATAAAATTATAACTAAAATATTAAAACATGGGACCCATCCATGGCCTCCCCAACACATTAAACAGAGGTTTGCTCTATTGGATCATCAGTACTTGTCCTTTCCTAAGTCCAAATATTCGGCTACCAAGTTCCTGAATATTATACAGTTCAAGCGAAAAACCAGACAGAACTCCACTTGACAGCAAGCTCTTCATGAGCTGTCAAGATACCAGTCACTCCCCACTTTTAACTGAAAATATGCTTCTCAATCCAGCCCCAAGAGAATTAATAAGTCTTCATATCTGCATTTGGCCAAGATCGAAATAAACCACATCGACTGCACAAGCTAGGAGGTGCCCCCCAACCCCCACCCCTACGGGTCAGGGCCCCAGAAAAAGGGCAGTACAATGCCTACCCCAATGCTGCAGGGGCAAACAGAGGCCCAGCCCTCTGGTAGGCTGCTGACTAACCCCCTCACTCTCTGGGAAAGGAGACCGGGGGAAAACCCCACCACGGCAGCCCCAGGTCTTAACCTGGCCCAGGATCTCGGAGCCCAGCAGGTTCAAGCAGAATCTAAAAAAGACACCAGTCACAAACCAGATTGTCTCCAAATTAGACTGAACAGATTCTACTGAAGGGGGGGAGTGCATCCAAACATCAAGTTCAAATATCCAGTCAGTCCCATGTAAGTCCTCCTCGTACAGAACCCCAGGGAAGAATACCTACACAATCTCACAGGATCGGAAAAGGATCGTAAAAGCTCCAGCAGATTCACTGTCCAACAAAGCCGGGGTACACCAAGAGGCACTCCAAACAGTCAGATTACAGCAAACTGTCGCATTCCTGAGGGATAAACAAACCAAAATACAACAACTCACGTCAGTGGTGAAAGTCCCAGATAGCATCAAACCATATAACACTGGTTCTCTTCCAGACTGTTAAATTCAAAAAAACAACTCCATCAAAAAACACCGCAGTGCATGTAATGGCGAAGAGTATCTCTGTGTTAACCAGAAAACCAGAAATATCTTCCGAGTTCAAATCCGGTCACAAAGGTCCAGGTCCCAATATAACAAATAACAGTTTGCAATCGAAGCACACTAAAAACAACACAAAATAAATCAAGAGGCATTTAAAAGAAACTGAAAAACACACTAAAATAGAGTAAACCAAAAAAACAAAATGCAAGTGAGATTCAGAGCGTGGTTCAAAGCGAACCCACACCTGTCGCCATCTTTTTTCGGAACCAATCTCTTTTGTTTATTTTTTCACTGGTTTAACTTCCAATCATGTTTTCATTTCTCATTTTCATTATAAGTGATGTAGTCATATCAGCTTAACATTTTTTTCTTCTTGGGTTTTATCCTTTTTTTCCACTTCCAATTTCTGAAATATTGTTGAGCATAATTTAACCACTCGTTTAGTATGTTCTACCCTTAATACCTTGTCTCCTATTTGACTTTACTCTTGGGGTAATTCCATTTCCAATGTATCCTCTATCTGTATACTTTTACTTTTTGTCCATTCCTGATTTTTAGTACCTATCCTGTCTAATCGTATCACACCAGCTAGCCTTACTCCATTTACCCCATTGTATTCATGTAAGGAGGAACTTTCATGGTGAAGTCATATCAGTTGTTCCATGAGTATGATGTTCTCCACATTTGAATCATTTAAGATGTCTAAGGAGTCTTAATACAGAGAATGTATTTCTTATTTGAGGATTGGGTCTTGTTGTGTACTACTCAGAAGTCATTTAAGTCCAGAGATAGGCCCAAGGCATTTTATAATAACACTAATATTATCTTTGTCTATAACATCCTTTCCAATGCACACAACAGTATGGACAAACTGATTCTGTATGAGCTTAGGTTAGTTCTGGCTCACTTTGACTGTTTGTTATATCTTTCTCTGGGAGCTTGGCACAACTGAGTTCTCCTATAACTGTACGACTTTCATTTTCCATAAACTCTCCCCAATCATTCTAATCAGAGGTTATATAGTAAGGATTTCCTCAGCCCTTCCTCAGTAAATCTGTTCATGTGTTTTTCTGATGAACTTCCCCGCACACTTTCGCGTGAGCACATGCGCGTGTGCCCACACTGACAAAATGCCATAAACTTAATGAGTAGATGTCAGGTAGTGGCATTCAGCTTGCGGATACTTTCTATTTGTTTTTTGTTTTGTTTTTGAATGAGGGGTTGTTTTTGTTTGCTTTGCTGTGTCAACATTTTTTCTTCTTTTTTTTCTTTTCTTTTTTTTACCTTTAGAAATCCCCTCTTTTCAAATTATCTGTTTATTGCAGAAGACACTTTTGTCACCAAGTAACTCAAATTTAGTATGGAAACTTTCTAGTAACCACTATTTTGTGGTAAAGCTTGTTAGTACAGTTCTAAATAACAAACAAATGTATCAGCAAAAATGAAGAGAATTAAGAATAAAGTGCTTATGAACCTGTAGTAAAATAGTAATACAATACTGTCATATCAATCAAGTTCAGACAGGGGATAAAGGAAGACCTTGTGTGTCTTCCCCTTTTCAATTTAAATCCTTTTTGCATATCTCTTTGGCCTTGCTACTTCTTTTCTCCTAGAGTAGCTGTATTTCTGGAGTAGCCCCAGCATGAACCAGCCATGGAAATGAAAACACCACTGGAAGATTCTATTTAGGTAAATGTCACCTGTAAAGTTTTCAAACAGAGGATTCAGTTGTGCCAGCCCATTGGTGAAGCAGTAGTGTTTTTGCTTACAATGCCAATGACCTGCGCTAGATGAGCAAACTTAGGATGTCGGAGGGTCAGCAAGGGGAGGAGGACTGATCATCCAGCAGACTGCTCTCCTCTGGAGAGGGTGGTGCAGAGCCTAGCACTGGTCTGGCCCCTAGTGGCTGCTGGGGGCCAGGACACAGGACCCACAAGGATGGAATTGCAGGAGTTCTGACTTGCTACACAGAGGAGTGTGCATGGTGACATCATTGGCACCATTGCCTGCTGCCCAAGTGGAGAGGGAGATAAAAACTCCATGGAAAAACAACAGTCAGCAGGATGACTCTGACCATCTGCAGGCCCCACACCTGATGACCAGGCACTGATGTGGGGCCAGATCTGTTTTGCGTCAGGCATTGGAGGACATCCCCACCCTCACTGGGAGGGAATCTCTGGAGAAACACACTGGCAAGGTAAGTCCTGGGGATATGGGGATGACAGAGCTTTGGTGGTCAGCATGAGGGGTCACCAGGTGCGCAGGGAGAAAAAGATCACTAACCAGAAAAAAAAAATAATAAGTCTCAGTTTCTCTGCAGATTTTGCAAATGGGAGCCTTTCTTCTTAAAGTTCACAGGGTATACACATAGGAAATAAAAAGTACACTGGGTGTACACAGCAAATACCAGGTGGTTTCTAAAGATAGTTCATGTTTCCCACTCTAAGTCGTCTGTTTTATAAGTTCCTTCTGGAAACAGGCAGTGTCCTTCTGTGTGGATCACATTGGGTTGTTCTCTATGTTCCTGGACATGGATGGCCACAGGATCACAGCTCTCTCAGGGTATCTCTTTAAAAATAAATTCTGCTGTCCTTAAGGAGGTCATTCTGTGGACTGCAGTCACTCCCCAAACATATTGACTCTTTCCAGTCCAACCACATAGTCTGAGAAAGCCCTCTCTTTCCCCTCTTCTTGGTACACTGTAACTGATCAAAGATCATTTTCTTTAAGGAAAAAGTATTACCTTAGAGTGGCTATTTGTCAAAAAATTAAAAGGAGAAAATTAAAAGTAAACAAAGAAATACATATTTTTTTCACTTAAATTCAGAGTGAAACCAGATACAACAAGCTGAATCTGTATGTTACGATAATCTAATTAAGCATTTGATTCACTTGAGGATTTGAGTAGGTAGGGGAATTTCAGTCTTTAATGAATTAAACAATTCTGTTTTAAAGTTATGATTAAAAAGAAGTTTGTTTAAAAGTAAGTGTACAGTTGACAGTTGTGTTATCTTTATAACATACTTCACATTGCCTACTTGAAAGACCATATAGCAATGCCAAGAAATCATTTCAGCCAGACTTTCATGAATGAAAGTAGTGTTACTGTCTCCAAATAACAGTAACACACACCAGCATAAAATGAGTTGTCATCAGCATGGTCCTTTTTTTCTTTTTGATAACTGGCAAAATGAGCTAAAAGAAGAGCTTCTTATCAAGGTTTTGATCAGCTTGCACTCTGCCAAATGGCTCCTATTACCTTTGTTGTGTCTCATTCAGTAACATGTCATGTAGTATGCATACATTAAACAGCCTGCATCATCTGTTTGATATTGAGACCAGATATCGTGACCCCAGGATCTGTGACATGGCCACATATTATTAGCTAGTTTGGAAATTATAAATGTTTTTCTGTGCTGTAATTCATCATTTGATTTCATTACATTTTGATACTGTGTTTTTCAAAACTGTTGTTTTGCAAGTTGCTTTGATCAAAACTGTTTTCAGAAAACATAATAAAGATATATAATAACAACTATAAAGTTTGCCTCAACACAGGATTTTTTTCTGCAATTTCCAACTGACTGTGTAAAATGCATAAAAGTGTCCTGAATTTAATATGTTTCAAACGTTGCTATTGCTTGGAGTAACAAATTCTGGTCAGAGCCAATATGGCTGTGGAGGACTTTTGGCATGCATTTAGCATACGAACATATGAACATATGAAATTTGCCAGCAGATAAAGGCCTAGAGGTCTATCGAGTCTGCTCAAATGTGCAGCTAGCACCCCTTATTCTGCAGCTGCCCCCCCTCCACCCTTCCCCTTCAGTGACCTTCCCCTTGTCCTGTCCCATCCCTCTTTGAAGCAGTCCACTGTTCTACTGGATACCACTTCTGCAGGTAATGCATTCCACCCAGCCACCACCCTCTCTGTAAAAAGTGTCTCCTCATATCCCTCCTGAACCTTCCTCCCTCCCTCCAGTCTCATATCATGGCCCCTGGTGTCCATCCCCTCCCTTACTTTGAACAGCCCCTCTGTACCTGTCTTGTTTATTCCTTTCATGTACTTAAAGGTTTCAATCATGTCCCCACTGTCCCTCCTCTCCTCCAGTGAGTACATGTTCAACTCCCTCAGACTCCTCTCTTATGATAAGTCCCCCAGCCCCTTGATCATCTTTGTCACCCTGCACTGCACCCCCTCCAGTAACTTAATGTCCCTCTTCAGATACGGGTGCCAGTACTGCACGCAATACTCCAGGTGCGGTCTAACTAATGACCTGTACAGTGGCAGAATCACCTCCTCCCTCCTCGAGGATATACCCCTTGCAATACAACCAAGCATTTTGTTGGCCTTTGCAGCTGCCTTCCTACATTGTGCCAAGTTGTTCACTGACCCTGTAATGAGCACCCCCAGATCCTTCTCCTCCTCTGTCTGGGTGAGCTGCACTCCCCCCAGCATCAGTTCTAGTCAGGTAAGGGTATAATTTATAATGAGATTCCAGAATTCAGCACTTGAGAAAGAAAAACATGCCAGCAAACAATATGTTGCTAATGCTGTGATTTATTCTGGCAAGCCAGAGCTACATCAAAGGCCCCAGCATTTCGGTGATCAAGCCTTCCTCAGGGTGTGTGGCCTGGGAATGCACTGCACTTATTTAAATACAAAGTACTTGATGACATTACCACTTTGTGAATTCCATATCAAGTGCAGTGAAACATAGATAAGACATGCAAATATCTATATCAACAGTATCTATCAAAAACCCTGGTCCAATCTGCTCCAGTTATGTGAAACCTTCTGGGGCTCTCATACTCGCAACCCTCAACGTTTGCAGTTTTCTACCTAAGCTTGATGCTCTTCAAACCTTTGCAAGCCAACATAACCCTGTCGTCCTTGCTGTTGTCGAAACCTGGCTGATGCCTAAAGTCCCAGATCTGGCAATTGCCTTACAAGGTTACAACGTATTCAGGCTGGATTGAATCTCTAAAAGAGGCAGGTGTTGTGCCATCTCTATTAAAGACACTCTCATGGGTCAACCCATTGCAACTCTCCCACCTGACTCTATGGCTCAGATTTTACCTATCAAAATTCTCTTAGGGTTCAATAATAAAGCCCTCACAATCATCACAGTTTATATCCCTCAAAAAGACCAAGGAAATGGCCTCAGTGATGTTCTCAACTTTATCAGTACCCAACCTCCTGGCTCAGAACTTAACCTGCTAGGCGATTTTAACATAAACTGGCTTGCCTCAGATACAGGTGTACACAAGGATGCCATCACAGCAGCCAATCTTATGCAGATGGTTGCCTTCCTGACAAGGACAAAGTACAAAACAGGCATTAGTGCTCTCCTGGACTGGGTCCTTGCCAGCCATCCTGCCAGTCTCTCCCGCACCACCGTCCTACTGGATTCACTCAGTGACCACTCCCATCATTTGTAAATAGTCTAACACATTTTTCAAGCCCCCCTAAAACTATCACCAGCAGAGTCCTCCCCTGTGAGCAACTTATCCATCTTAAATACTACCTGAGTCTGCAAGACTGGCTACCCATTTACAAGGTGACGGATGTTAATGTGGCTCTTGACTACTTCATCATCGCTTTCAATGTGGCCTGTGACTACTTTGCTCCATTCAAAAAATGCAAGGCCAAGGCTCTCTTTAACCCATGGCTCACTGTGGAGCTCTTTTCTCAGCTCAAATCAAGGTACCACCTTTGGGCACTGGCAAAAGCTACTGGCAGGCAATCTAACATACACAAATATAAGCATTCCCGAAACAGCTGCACAAAATCTATCCAGCTAATGAAAAGTGCATTTACAGGGATGCTCACACCAATACCTGGGGAAATGGGAGAGCTTTATGGGACAAAATTAAAGAAGTAACAGGGAAGTGACCAAAAACCTCCCCATCTATGCTAAACGTTGATGAGACCACTACTCTAGACCCTATGGTCACTGCCAGTACCTTCAATGCTGCCTTCACCAACCTCAGTTCCATTCTTCCTCCTGACTTTTTTGCAGTAAACGACTCTTCCTCAATCATAAACCCCACCACCCCATCTAAACACCCTCCTTTCTACTTCAAAGAGGTCAAATTGAATGAAGCCTGCAATTACATTACTAAAGCAATCTCAAAGTCCAGAACTGGTGGTGACTCCTTGGACCTTATGCTGCTGTCTCTCACCCTCGAAGAGGTACTACATCTGTTAACCGGTATTCTTATCCTCTCCCTTACCTGCAGTCAGTTCCCTGACAAATGGAAATCTGCCACTGTTATACTCCAATCCATAAAAGTGGTGACAAGACCAATCACACAAACTATAGGCTGATCTCCATATTGTCCCCCACTCTCTAAGTCCCTCAAGCGTATAGTTGTGGACCAGTTCACTGACTACCTGGACAAATATAATATTCTGTGCGCGCAGCAACACAGTTTCAGAAAAGGTCACAGCACCACCTCTGCCCTCTTGGAGTTCACTGGAGCACTGCACAATATTATGGACAGTGGCAACCTTACTGGGCAGTCTTTATTGCTTGACCAAGGTATTTGATACTGTCCACCATCAGCTGCTAATAGACCAGCTGCTGAACGCTGGGCTCTTTCATGACTCTACAGTGTGGTTTAAAAGCTACCTTGAAAATCATTCGCAAAGAGTAAAAATTGCTGACGTACTCTCTGATGTTCGATCAGTTCGCTCTGGTGTCCCCCAGGGATCCATACTGGGTCCACTTCTTTTTAGTCTTTTTCTAAATTCCCTTCCACAATCCTGCTTGGAACAAATCATCCTGTATGCTGATGATGCAGTTGTTCTCTCTTCACACAAAGACCCTACACCACTACAACTCAATCTACAACATGGTTTCACCTCTGTTGAGAATTGGTTTACTAATCATAAACTTGTCCTTTAATCACAAAAAAAAGGTCTATGCTTTTTAGCAGCTCTCACAACCAGCACCGGCTACACCTCCTGACTATCTCCACCAGCCAGGAGAATACCCTTTAACAGGTCCAATCTTTCAAATACCTTGGCATCCTTCTTGACTTCAACCTATCCTACAGGGTCCACATTGACAACACAGCAAAAGCTGCTAATATGTGATTAGGCTTAATGCTCAAGCACAGGCAACATCTCAGACCAGAAGCCTTGAAGATCACTGTCCAGTGTTCTGTGATCTCCATCATTGATTACGGCCTAATCATTTATGGCTCAGCCACGGCAACTACCCTCAGACGCATATCAACCTCCCTCAACTAGGCCTGTCGGTTTATCACTGGAGCCCACTATCTCGCTCATACCTGTGATCTTTATGCTTAATCTGTATGGCTCCAATTCTCCAACTGTATCAAGTATCTGACCTGCACAATGGTAAAAAAAATTATCCTGGGCCTCGCCCCTCCTGGTGTCCAAGCTCTACTACACCCTAGCACTAATCTGAGAAGCTCCAGGAGATCTGATTTGCAGCTCTTGCAAGCTCCTCACTGTCTCACTACCCAGGGTCAATGATCTTTCTACCATAGGGCTCCCTCATGGCTGAATGGACTCAGCACCACCATCTCCACTGCTCCCAAACTTGGCATGTTTAAAACCAGGCTCCGACTCCATCTTACTGCCTCCAGCTCCTGTGATTGCCTCACCTAATCAGAAATACTTGCCACCACCAACAGCCTTGCCTTGCCACCCACTCATAGCACTTATCTCCTATTTTACCTCTGCTCCCAGGACCCCTCCCCCTTCCCACCTCCCTCCCTCCCTCCTCTACCCACCCTCTCTCTCCAGCACTTCTCCCAGTGATGTCTGACAATGCCTCCAGTTGCTACTATTCCCATCTTGCCATCCCGTTCCTCCTCCATTGTTCTTTACCCCTCTCTTAGTTGATGCTGCTCCAGTCTATTCTATGTACTGAGCTCTCTAATGTGTTGCCTTCTCCCTTAATTAATAACTAACTGTATAATGTACTGTTTACCTGCAATGTTGTTATTTCTGTTATATCTCCTGTATTGTACTTCAACTGACTTTTAACCTTTGTAAAAGAGCCTTAGCTCAAAGGTATTTGTAATCCTTGACCCAAATAAATAAACAAACAAATAAATAAATAAATAAAACATATATTTACAGAGTTGATGCACAAGGTGGGGTGGAGAGGATGAGAAGGGACTTGGCAAGGTTAGAGGAATAGTCAAATGTATGGCAGCTTAGATTCAATGCTAAGAAGTGCAAGGTAATGCACCTGGGAAACAAAAACCCAGGGGAAGATTACACAATGGGGGGGAGAGATACTAACAACAACAAAAATGGAAAGGGACCTGGGGTAGTCATATCAGATGACCTAAAGGTGGGCAAGCAATGTGAAAGGGCAGCAAGGAGGGCTGGGGGATACTGGGATGCATAGGGAGGCATCACCAGTAGAAAACAGGAAGTTATTATCCCTCTGTACAGACAGCTGGTGAGACCCTATCTGGAGTACTGCGTGCAGTTCTGGAGACCCAGTCTCCACAAAGACATAGAACAGGATGGAAGCTGTCCAGGAGGGCAACTAAATGGTGCAGGGTCTGCACGGAAGACATATGAAGAGAGACTTAAGGAGCTTAATATGTATAGCCTCGAGGAAAGGAGGAGAGGGGACATGATAGACACTTTCAGGTACCTCAAGAGATCAACAAAGTCCAAGAGGGTAGCATCTTTCAAAAAAGGGTGTGCAAGAACAAAGGGCACAATTTGAAGATAGAGGCGGCTCAGAGGTAATTTAAGGAAGTATTTTTTTCACAGAGAGGTTGTGGATGTATGGAGCAGCCTTCTGGAGGAGGATTGGAGTCAAAAACAGTGGTGGAATTCAAGCATGCATGGGACAGTCATAAGATAATTCTAGGGGGTTGGGGTAGGAAGAAGTAGGCTGCTGGTTAACTAGGATCTGCAGCTTATCCATCAGGTAGGGAAATGCGCAGACTGGGTGGGCCAAGTGGTCCTTATCTGCCATCAAATTCTATGTTTCTATGTTACACATGCTCCAAAGTTCGTAATACATAAACATAAATAGTTTCTATAACTTTTAAGTTCATGCAGTAATAACATTGCGAATGTATTAATCAGCTCTTCATAAAAGTCCAAATAAACTTTTAGAGTCTCTTTCAAACAAATAAGATCTAAAGAGAATGACCAGGAAATTACAGCATGTCATAGACTTACAAAGGATGTTAAAGGAAAAGGGGGGGATGACAAGTAGGATTGAAAGGAACAGTTCTTGTTGTTGAAATGTGATCTCTCTTTAAACACAATTTCTTATAAATTTTGGGGATCCACAAGATTGCACACTCACTGGGACTGGATAGCTCCTGTCAAAAAATAGAACATAAGGAGAAAATTAGTCAAAGAAGGTCAAATTGTGCAATATTTATTTAAATATTCACTGATTTCATTTTTTTTTCTTTAAAAAGGGTTTCATATCCACTTGATCATTCAGACAATCTGGTTTCATGCTCTGTAGCCTGTAAATCTACTAATTCTCTTTCTTCAACAATTCATTAACCCTATCACCTCCATACTGCAATGGTTGTTGCCAATCAATACCCATGAACTTAATTCCTCTCAGGTCAGATCCTTGTCTCAGATGAAAGTGGAGTCCTACAGGTGCATCTTTACTAACATTGAATATATTTCTGATGTGCTCCTGTATTCTTAATTTAAGGACCCTCGTGACTCTCCCTATATAAGGAAAATTCCACTGGCACCACAAAATATACACCACAAAAGTGGTGTCACAGTTAACGAATGCTCTGACATATTTCTTGCCTGTGCCTGGATTGGAAAATTATTTTCCTGTATTGCAATAGCCAGAGGTATTACCACTGTGGCATTTGAATATCCCATTTATAATATAATTCATGGATAATTTACTGACTGTGTTACAGGCAAGCAATAATACCCATCAGGGTGGGTGGTATTGGGCTATACTGGACTGCCCAGGGGCGTAATGAGGCTCGACGACACAGGCGGAGGGCCATATCTTCCTAGAAGGGTCGGTATGTATACTGCCCACTGAGGTATATTGCACTTAGAAAATGGGCCACTATATTATGTACAGTATGCTTGAAAAAATAATTAGGTTTGCATGTAAAAACTCGTATTTTGTAATAAAATAGTTCCTCTGCCTGTACTGTCTAAACTGTCTGCACCACCCCCACACTGAGATGTCCTTATTAATGATTGAGAGGACAAGGCAAACATGACAAACCTGGCAAACTAAGAATTTTTTTACACCCCCAGTCCCCAACCCTACTCTACAGTAGCTGTCCATTGTTGTTTTTTTTTTTGAGTGAGAGAGAGAGAGCGAGAGACAGAGAGAGAGAGAAAGTGATGGCAGAGAGCTGCATCAGCGCTGAAGAGGAGCGCGCTAATGAATTTAGTGGGACAGCTGGGATGCACAAGGAGAGGCAGAGTAGTAGACTCTAGTATTTCTTTTTTAACTTAAATAATGAGCATGATCTCGATTGTTAAACACGCTCGTGCTCTCTCTCTGTCTCTCACTGTGATAGAAAAGAAACATTCAGCAGCATGGCTGAGATGAGAGGAATCGGAGTGGCAGCAGTTTCAGGTTAACGTACTGTGAATGTTTTTTTTTACACTATTGCTGAGGTATTTCTTTATGCAGCAGTGTCCATGGAGAGTGAAAACAGAGACTGGGCAAGGGTATTCTCTAGTGACAGACACTGTAATGATCAATAACAGCAGTTTCCAATTAATGACAGAGGAGTTCAAGTTTTAAACTGAGCGGGTCGGTTGGGCAAAAGTGCAATTACATGCCAGCTGTATGCACAGTCGACTGGGACTCAAGAGTGAAGTTTGAAGGGTTAAATACAGGTCAAGATAGCAGACAGAAGTGTGAGGCACAAAATAAAAAAATAACAAAGGAGCCAAGTTATGCTCACTCACTCATCATTAAGCGAGTTCAGGAATGTAGCGATGAGAACAGCCATGCTCTCTGGTTGTTTTCAGTGAGGTTTTGAAAACTATTTATTTGTTTTCTCTCCCAACCTACTCCAGAGTATGACTGTCTCCTTTCTCATTTGAAAACGTTTTACTTGACGGTGGCAACAGATAGTTGGGGAGGGGAATATCTTGGTGCTTTTAGAAAATGGAATGTGGAAATCATCAACATCATCTCTCTCTCTCTTGCTAAGTGAGAAGAAAAAAACGGTAGGAGAGGAACGGTATTTTCTTGCTTTTGTATACCACAAATGGGCGTCTATCAGCGGTAAACAAAACTAAGAAATCCCTTGTGATCTGTTACTTAGAAGTGGTGTCGGAGATACTGCTCGTAGTTATTTATTACAGTGTGCGTTTTGGGAACCGGAATTTTTTTTATATCTATGGTGCTGTTTTCTTTTGTTTCATTTGTTTTTCTGTGGTTGTGTTGGGTGGAAGGGAGGAGTGGCTGAGCTGCTATTATCGTCGGGCATCTAGCAAGAGCATACAAATGGTGGCTGGTGAGTGTGAACATTTGGGTTGCCCAAGAATTGGCTGAGTATTGGGGCACCCCAAATAGGCTTTCATTTTTTGGGGGCTCTATTGAAAGATACCCACCTGCTTAGGTTGGCTTCTTAGCCAATCAGTGTGCTAGGATGGTAGTGCCCAAAGAAAGTGGCAGGAGAGATCAGTTCTAGCCAGTGTAAGTGTATAATTTATAATGGAACTTATGCGTAATTCAGCAACTACCCTACAGATGGCAGTAGTGAGTGTTAAATTTTGCACTTTAATATCTTTGCAACCATTCAATGTATTTGCACAAAATGTTTCCGTGTGTGGTCTCATTGTATAGCTCTCTTGATGTACTAAGTTTTGTTCTGGTTAGATGTGCAGATTCCGAGATGCAGACAGTGAACAAATTTAACAATTTGCTGTTTGTTTTTTTTTTTTATTTTTTTTTTCTGTCATCATCTTGCACCCAGACAGTTTCAAATTTTGGTCTAAATATTCAGGGTCGAGAGGGACTGGCCCACAGAGGTGCCTTTCACTGGTTTAGTGAAAAAAATGTTAATCCATTCCAAAGTTATTACATTTTAAAATTTTAGGTTCTGAGCATGCTCATTAAGCACTTCAAAATAACTGTATAAAGGGGCATGGCTTATATGCCTAGAGGCTTCTCATAGCTCATGAATAACCATGAGCTTATTTGCATTCCCATTTTAAAAAATGAGGGAATTAGAAAAATTGGGTGAAAATTACCAGCTGTCCAACTTTGGGAAGCTTATTCTATTCAAA
Source organism: Neoceratodus forsteri (assembly GCA_016271365.2). Taxonomy (NCBI): domain Eukaryota; kingdom Metazoa; phylum Chordata; order Ceratodontiformes; family Ceratodontidae; genus Neoceratodus; species Neoceratodus forsteri. Next base: position 780,334,592 of record CM057458.1, on the reverse strand, counting down.
ATCACTGTTTACAACAATTTATGTTTGGTTTCACCTGCTCACACTTTAAGTACAGTTTCTTATATGCCCCACATTTTCAAAAATGTCACTGTAACTGTATCCCATGAATAACTGAGCTGAACTACATACCTGTTTTTTTTAAATTGAGGGAATTAGAAAAAAATCAGGTGAAAACACAAGCTATCCCTGTTTGGGAAGTGTGAGTTGTTTTGAAACATAGGCTACAAATCAGTATGTTGAACAATAGGGCTATAGAAGTAAAGTAGTCATTTCTTAACTTATGTTAAAATAGACCTTATAGTATTGATTGTGTGTTCATGTGAACTGCAAAAGTTTCAGACAGGCCAATGGCTTTGAAATATGCAAAGTTAAAAGAAAAACAGACTTGGCAAAACAGAGAAACAGGAAAGTATGATTGGCTGTTTTAGTTTGGATCTGTCTTGAATTTGGATAAGAGAACATTGACACAGTGGCATCAAAGGAAACAATGTAGTGTAGTGGCTAAGGCTCTGGGCTATGATCCTGTAGACTTGGGTTTGAATATCACAACCCTCAATGAATATGGTCAAAAGTTGTTTTTTTTATAGTAGCTCACACGTTTATAAAAGCTAATTACAGAAAAAGTAGCATCTAAAAAAGTAAGAAAATTCATTGCAAAAATCTTTATTAATGTACAAGTTAGCATTAAAGTGACAAAAGTGGGGTAATATGGAGTAAGGGTTTCCAACCCTAACACACCACTCCCATGCTGCAGGCAGCAACAAGCATGGGGTGTGCCTTGGAGTTCTCAACTCTAACGTTCACCCCATTCTCAAATACAGTACCCATCCCACCTTACTTACTCATGAAATTAGGTGAGCATTAGGGTTGACAACCCCAAGGCACACCCCATACCTGTTGTTGCCTGCATGGTGGGGGTGGGGTGTTAGGGTTGGAAACCCTAATGCCACATTTCCCTACTTTTGTCACTTTAACCATAAGTAGTACATTAATGATGTTTTGTTTTTGCCATAAATAGATCTATCCATCCATCTATCTATCTATCTATCTATCTATCTATCTATCTATCTATCTATCTATTATCTATCTTTTGCAAAAAAAAAAAACTTTGTCAATGCACCAGTTAGGGTGAAAGCAACAAATGTTTGGAAATATGGTGTTAGGGATTACAACTAGTCAGGATATTCATGTCTGTGCTATAGTAGAGACATGGTGACAGCCTGAGGATACATGGGATAAACAAATCCAAGGGTATACACTCTTAATAAAGATTGAACCCTAACTAAGGGGGGTGAGGTGACAGTGTATATTAGGGACACGATTGTTGCAGAGCAACTTGATATAACTAACTGGATGGATTTGGAAGCCCTTTGGGTTAAGATTAGCCCCCCAATTAGCCAAAATAAATTTTGGGGTATTATATAGGCCACCGTCCACCAAGCTAAAAGAAGACGAGGATATCTTAGCTTTCATTAAACAGCTGTGCCTATCAGGGAATGTTATTCTGGTGGGGGATTTTAACCTTCCAGGTATAAATCGGGGCATATAAAAAGCAAATTCGGGTACAGAATTTAGATATCTGGAAACTTTCAGCCTTATTGGTATGGACCAATGTGTTGTTTCTAGCACTAGGGGTCACCATATTCTGGATCAGCTGTTAAGTGATTTGGGTGAGAACATTATTGACTGTAATATAAACCTCCCACTCGGGTCTAGCGACCACTCTATTATTACTTTTCAGTATGTAGAAGCATTTGTGAAATGCACAGGTACAATGGTACTCCAAAGGTACAATACAGCAGATTTTGAATCTATGAGACATGTACTAGAAGTTTGGGATTGGAAAACCGATTTTGGTTCACAACCAGTTGCTGAAATATGGGGCAAATTAACTAATAAACTAAAGGATTTGGTTCAAAGGTATGTGCCCATCACTAACAAATATAGTGGGGCAAAAAAGAATGTCCGTCCACCATGATTGACCCCACTAGTTAAAATACTAATCAAAGAGAAACACAGATCCTACCACCATGCTAAAAAGGTCAATACTGAGGATAGCTGGGCGACATATAAAAAAAGTCAAAAGCTGGTAAAAAGAGGTATCTTTACAGCAAAAAGAAATTATGAATATACTGTAGCTGCTAAAGTACAAGATAACTATAAATCATTTTATACATATATAAATAGTAAAAACAGGAAAAGTACATCTGTGGGACCCCTTAAAACCAGTAGTGGGGAGAATATAACTGATAATGTTACATTAGCTGAGGAATTTAATAACTATTTCTCCACAGTTTTTAATACAAGTCCACATTCTGGCCAGGACATCAATGCCACAATATAGCCAAATTCCAGTTATAAAATAGATAGAGCCAATGTACTCACAAGACTTAAGCAAGTTAAACAAAATAAGGCACAGGGACCAGATGGAATCTATCCAAGGATGATAAAGGAATTGGTGGAGGTCCTGGTAGATCCTGTGACATACTTGTTCCAAAAATATAACGAAACCGGGGAGGTCCCAGATGTTTGGCACCAAGCAGTGGTAATCCCCATACATAAGAAAGGATCACAACAAGTGGTGTCCAACTATAGGCCTATAAGCCTGACCTCTGTGTTGGGAAAAATATTGGAAAGTATAATAAAGGATTTTATCACAGGCTTCTTTGAAAATTTAGATAAGGAAGATAGATCTTAGCATGGGTTTAGAAAAGGGAGATCATGCCAGACAAATCTACTGGAATTCTACAATAAGGTCAGCAAGTCTATTGATAGGGGTATCCCAGTTGATGTCATCTATCTGGACTTTGCAAAGGCCTTTGACAAGGTCCCTCATGAGGAGCTTGTTAACGTTATTTTGCAGCTGGAACTCCAAAATTGGACTGCACTATGGATTAGGGCATGGCTGGCAAATATAAGCCAGAAGGTATGTGTGAGGGGTGAATTCTTTGGCTAATCCTGTATGACTAGCGGTATCCCTCAGGGATCGGTGTTGGGACCCTGCCTTTTTAATCTTTATATATCAACAATGCAGGTTGACCAAGGGGTTTGGTTATCAAAATTTGCTGATGACACCAGGTTAGGGGGTTCAGTAAATAGTATAGTAGAACACAATATTTTGCAATCTGCCCTAAATAAACTGGAAATGTGGGCCTCCCAAAAGCAATCTGTATTTAATATAGATAAATGCTGTGTTATGCATTTTGGAAACACTAATAAACTCTTTAATTACAATTTGGGAGGCATAGTATTAAAGGTCTCACAAGAAGAGAGAGATCTGGGATTAACATCAGCAGCAACCAGGATTTCAGTACACAATGTAATAAGATCATAAAAAAAAACTAGTGGTATTGTACATTGTATCAAAAGACATATCAACTGTAAAGAAAGAGAAGTTGTAATCCCATTGTATACTGCACTTGTGAGGCCCCATATGGAGTATTGCATGCAGTTTTGGGCACCCTATAAAAGACAGGATGTGGAAGCACTGGAGAGAGTCCAGAGGAGGGTCACAAAAATTGTTAGAGGAGTGGAGGGACAGTGCTACGAGCAGAGGTTGAATTTGTTGGGGTTATATTCACTGGAGTATAGAAGGATGAGGGGGGACATATGTCTGATCTTTAAGGCTCATGCTGACTCTTTTCTTTGGGACAGTATGGGATTGGAGCATAGGGATCATAGACATAATACAAGAGCACACAGCCATCAATTGATCAAAGAAAGAACAAATACAAATAAAAGGAGATATTGGATTAATAACAGGGTAACACAAATATGGAATGCATTGCCCTGTGAGGTTGTTGAAAGTAAAACTATATTTGAGTTTAAATTGAAGTTCAATAAATATTGTATCAATAAAGGAATTAAAGGTTACTAGTAGGTTCTAAGTGGTGAGCTCATGGACTTCGGTCTTAAATTGCTCTGCAATGTCAATGAAGTCAATCCTCCCGTCAGGCAGCCCATCAGGTGTGGGGTGTGCCTTGAGGTATTCAAGCCAAACACTCACTCCATTCCATATGTAAATAAGGTCAGATGTGTACAGTGTAGGAGAATGGGGGAGAGCATTAGGTCTGAGTACCCCAAGGCACACCCCACACCTGATATGCTGTCTGGGCGGGGTCTTAGGGTTGTAAACCTTAATGTCACATTTTCAAACTATTGTCACTTTGACCCTAACTGATGCATTAACTAAGTTTTTTGCAATTTATTTCCTTACCTTTTGAGATAGTATAATCATATCCTTATTTTACTGTGTGAAAGCAGGGTCCTTTGGACCCTCCACTCCCATGCATTTTGCTGTAGGAGTGCAGAGTCCTTTGGACCCTGCGCTCCCACACATACATAATTTTGTCATATTTAATATTTCTAATTGAAACTTGTCTGTTCCCTGGTATTCAGTCCACCTCACCACCCTAAATTTGTGTCCAGTCCCCATTAATTTTAAGTGAATAGCCCTGGTGTCTAGTGGCACTGCCCACCCTCCAAGTTTCATATATGTTTTATTATATTTGCATTGGTGTTTAGTTGTACCCCCCAACCTGCAACTGTGTCCAGGTCTCCATTGATTTATAGTTAATAGTCCAGGTGTCTAGTGGCACTACCTATCCTCTGAGTTCTATATATTTTTTACATATAATCATTGGTGTCCAGTGCTACCCCCCAGCCTCAGATTTTCCTCATTCAGTATAATGACCAAACTTATTTCCCTGTTGTCTAGTGACAACCCCGCCCCTCACTCTCCAATCCCTGTTTTACTTTAATTTCATATCCCCATTGGTGGCCCATGGCACCCCCACCCTTCAATGACACTGTGAATCTGAAAATAAGAAACCAGTCCCTTGATGTCTTTATTTTCTTTTTGCAGTCCAACACTGATCTGGCCCCCAACCCCACCTGACATCCCACTGTGCACCCAACACCTTGCACCCCATAGATCCCCTACACACAAGCTGACTCATCTGAAGTGTTCACACAGTGATGATCCACTCTCCGAACAAAGATGCATCTTGCTGCTGGAACTGGTGACTGCTGACAAATAAGATAACTGTGGTCAAAAAATACATTGAACTGCACTTATCTTATTTTTCATACAACAGTCACTGGTTCCAGCAGCAAGATATGTCTTCAGTCAGAAAGTGGATTTTCACTGTGGGGCCAGTTCAGGTTAGTGAGGGTGTGTGGGAGGGTCAAGGGGGTGCAAAGTGGTGGGTGCACAATGGGAGGTCAGGTGGGTGTGTGTGTCAAGTCAATGGTGGACTATTTTATTACAGGTTTAAAAAAATAAAGACATTAGGGCACTTTTTTCTTATTTTCAGGTTAACAGTAATAAGAAAGGGTGTGGAGTGCCACAGGTAAGCAATGGGGATATGAAATTAAAGTAATACAGGGATTGCAGGGTGGGGGTGCCACTAGACGCAAGGGATATTGAGTTTGGCATGACATAGAATGGGGAAAATTGGATGGTGGGGGGGTACCGCTAAACAGCAATTATTTTGCAGAAGATCTGGCACTGCAAAGTGGGTAAAATCATTTTGCATGCAAATGACACCCCCACCATCCCAGTTCTATATATATATTTTTATATATAATCACTGGTGTCCAGTTTCAAACCTGTAAAAAAGTCCAGCATTGATCTGCCACACAACCTCACTCGACCTTCCACTGTTCACCCATCACCCCTCCCCCTAAACTCCCCAAACACACCCTCACTCACATGAACTGTTCACACTGTGAAGATCCATTTTCCAATGGAAGATGCATCTTGCTGCTGGATCAGTGACTACTGTCTGTCAAGTAAGGTAACTGCAGTCAGTTTAAACTGCAGTTATCTTATTTCTAATACAGTAGTCACCAGTTCCGACAGCAAGACATGTCTCTTACTGGAGAATGGATCTTCACTGAGGGGTCAGGTCAGGTATGTGAGGGTGTGTGGGGGTGGGTCAAGCGAGGTTCGGGGTGATGGGAGGTCAGATGGGAGTGCGGATCAGATCAATGGTGGATATTTGTTTTACTGGTTTGAAAAAAAGACATCAGGGGACTGTTTTCTTACTTTGAGATTCACAGTGACAAAGAAGGTTGGGGGTGCCACTGGCCACCAATAGGGATATGTAATTAAAGTAATACAGGGATCAGAGGGTGAGGCGTGACACTAGACACCAGAGATATTGATTTGGGCATGACACAGAATGGGTAAAATTAGAGGGTGGGGTTACCACTTGACACCAATGATTTTACAGAAGATCTGGCAGTGCAAAGTGGGTAAAAATCCTTTTGCATACCAGAAAATCCTTTTTCGCTGTATTTTTTCATCCACGCAAAAAAGGATCTATTGTCACACAAAAGAATTTTTGACTTTGTTATTTTTTAATCCTTTTTCATGAGTTGTGAATCCTTTCTCATTCTCATGAAAAAGGACCCCATCCTGTGAAAAAGGATATTGGCACAGGTGATTTTTGTTATCCTTATAGGATCCTTTTTTTTTAATTCCTTTTCAGTTTTCACAAAAAATGATCCTGTGTCATGAAAAAGGATATTGGACTTAGTTGTGTTTTTAATCCTTTTTCTAGAGTTGGAATCCTTTTTCATTTTCACCAAAAAAGGATCCTGTGCTGTGGAAAAGGATTAAAAAACCAAAGAGTCTGAAATATTTTTTTCATGGGATGCAATCCTTTTTCATGAGAACAAAAAAGGATTCATGAATACAGATCTAAGTGAGTTATTTAAAAAGATTTAACATATGCTAAAAAAATGTTACAGGGACATATTGGGAGGCAAGAATAATGCAGTTCACACAAGGAAGTCCTGATGAGCAAGGTACATGTTTTGGTGCCTCTGCTTGGCACCATTTTGGAGAGCATTGCAGTTTTTAAGTTAAAGAAAATGAACAACAAGATGGCGGCTCATGAAAATGGAATTTTCTCTCATGAGAAGAATTAGGCATTCATGAAAAAGAATCCCTTTTTGTGAGACCAAATTCCTTTTTTGTTCCAGGAAGATATCCAAAAGACTGCACTGAGGATTATCAGAACCCAAAACTTTAAAATTAAATAACACTGGAACAAATTAATCATTTTTCACCAAACTAGTGAAAGGCATGTCTGTGGAGCAAGTCCTTTCTACCTTGAAATTCTCAGACCAAAATTATGAACCATCTGGGCACAGAGCGGTGACAAAACAATTGCCCAAAACAGTGAGTTTTAACATATATGCACTATGCGCTGTGGAGATTCAGGAAATCCAACTGAAATGAAAGTTGGTATGTCTGAAGATCTTCTCCACAAGACTGCACATGCAAAATGTTGTGCAAACCCATGTAACAGTTGCAATGTTATTAATGGGCAAAATTTGAGGTTTAACATAGAAAGCCCAGCTCAATCCTAACAACAGGGGTGCTACTGCACCCCTATAATATAAAGTCATGGCAAAAAGCTTTGTTAATGCTCTAGATAGGGTTAAAGTGAGAAAAGTGGGGGTATGTAGCTTAGGGTTTCCAACCCTAACACCTCCCCAAGCAGCAGAGCAGGTGTGGGTTGTCACTTGGGGTTTTTAAGCCTAACTCTTAGCCCATTCCATCACTTAATAAGCTAAGATGTATTCAATGTATGACAGTGGATTAAGCATTAGGCTCATGAACCCCAAGTGGAAGTGGAAGTGGGAACAAGAGGAAGGAACTGCTGTTAGAACTTTTTCTTCCTGTACCTATGGGATGTTCAAGGACCCATATGCTGTCAGAGGCCAAAGCTCTGCCAGTTGGGGAGTCACCAACAAAGGCTGGATTACTATGCATATATTTAAGTTAAAACAGGTATGCCACCTTTGCCTGAAATGTGGTCTAACCAGAAGACCTTTTACCTCCGTCAGTGAGTTCTCGCTCCTCTCCACTGTTTATTTCTTGTCTCTGCAGGGAGGAAAACTGAAGGGGTGGTGCTTGGACTGGAGCTGGGAGTCAAGAAGCAGCTGTTGAAAGGCCATGAGGAAGTCCTCATTGACTGCCAGAGAGAAGTTTTTGTGAGAAATAAATTGGAGTAGTGGTTGTGATTGATCAGAAGCAGGACTACCTATAGCCGAAGCAGCACTTGAGGGATGTTTTGGGAAGTTCATAGATGAGCTGAACCCAGTGGATTTTATCATAGTCCAGCTTTAGAATTGCTCCATAGGAGAAGGAAGAGAGTGGAGCTTGATGGTTTACAGTGCCTGCAGGCTTGTGGTTTGTCCATGGAGGGAAGCTAGAAGGAAACTATAGGAGACACAGAAGTCACAGGAGTTCAGAGATAAAAAGATTTGTTTCTGAAATCACTTTAGGCTTCAGTGGGGGGGGTTACCCTGTTTTTGTCTTTCTTTGTGTTAGAGTTTAAAAGTTAGTATTTATTTAAACCCTAGCGGCTGATTGTGTCTCTCTGTAGAGTTCCCTGTTGATCTGAAGGGTTTTGGTGTTGTCGGTTTCAATAGCCCTTGTAAGTTTATTATTTGGTAACAACAAAATTAAAAAAGAAAATGTAAAACTAGGAAAAAATAAACTTTTTAGGACTTGCACCCTTTTGGTCACATGACAACAGACTCCAGCACTTAAAAGTGCATGCTTGGTATGCTGGGCTATATGAATGCCATTTTCAGAGTGGAGAGTGCCAGAGCCAGTTGGGGCCAAGCTGCAAAGACACATTATACCATTTGGACCATTTTGTGGAAGATTCAGAGATAGTTGGACTCATTTAGCAATTACTGAAGGACTGGAGCATTTTTTTTTTCAACAAAAGAAAATAGTTTAAGTGTTTTTTTTATTTAGTGGACTTATTATTTTTTCTCCTTATATAGTTACACATATACATCAGGGGATAAGTTTGCATAAGAGACACAAATGGCGATGGGGAAAGCATTGTCAAAGTGCTAGAGGACTAACTGGAAGAGTTATTTAAAGTGGAAGAGTTTTTTAAAACTGAATTAAATAGGTTCAAGTTAATGTTTTGCCTGTATTGCTTTTTTTACATTTATGTAGCCAAATAGCTTAGCAATTTAATAATAAAGTATAGCAGTGGAATTTTTAACAGAGTGCTAGATTTATTTTATTTTATTAGTGGTGAGTGCAATTGCAAAGAAGAAAAGCCCATATTTTTGGAACCACATTGCTGAATGATTTTTATGCCTGAAATTTCACCCTTGTGGAGTCATCTGATGTAGTTGGCTCTCTGACCACTGGGAGTATATAATCTGAAACAGATTTATATAATGAAGTGTATGACTGAGAATGTTTTCTGTCTTTCTGTCCTGTGTTTATAAAAAATGTTGATACAATTTATAAGTTTTTAAATTGTTAGATAGCCTCTTAAGTATTTTGGACAGGTTTAGCTTCTATAATTAAAAGAAAATGGTACAGACAAGATTGACACAAAAGAAATTGGGAGCAAACCCCAAAATGTATGCAAATAAAAGTAAAATTAAAAAAGGCAAGGACAATAAAGTATTTGAGAAATCAAATGCTAATAAGGTGTTAATTGATAAAAAAAAATACTAGCTACAGCTTGGCACCTGGTAGCCAACTTAATTTAGTAGGAAGAAAGTAAATATTGAGAATACAAGGCTACTCTGTTCCTCTTCTTAATTCCTTTCCTATACAGGACAGGAAAGAAGAGTTTACAGAAAGTAGCAGAAGAACATCCACTTATGAAGACTATAAAAGTCCTAGAAGAAGGGATGGGTCCAACTCAAAGTGGGGGAAGGAAAATCATGGTGATAAAATGCCTCAGCAGGAACCTAGAGGGATTAACCCTGAAGATAAAAAATTAAAGGGAGAAATTAGTTATGCAGAGTAGAGGCAGAAGGGTGCTAATGGATAAATCCCATCAATGCCCCAGTGCCTCTTTCTTTGGGGAATTTGAGGCATTTGTAACTTCATATATACTGAGACTAAGGTTGGATCCCCCATCTAGGCAGCCTCCAGATATATTGCATAAAATAAACAATCAAGAAGACTATGGGATAGTAAGTGAAGTACCCGAGCCAGCTCAGAATAATGAGGGGTTAAAAGAATTGTTAGTGGAAATTAGAGATGCTAAACTGCTAAATAATGAGATACTTGTAAATTTTACCTCTCTAATAGGTGCATGCCTAGGGGAGAAAATTAACCTAGAAGCCACAAAAGGAGGAACAGCTGGGAATAGATAAGTAGAGGAAAGGTCTCAAAGAACAATTTATCAAGTAACAAAGGAAATACGGGAGAAGGAAAAAGGGCGACTGAACTGCTGGTGAAAAGATTAAAGAAAAATAAGGTGAAAATAAAGTGGAGTCCAAGAAGAAAGGAGGGAATGAAGTCAGTAGAGATAAAAAGATTTCTGAAAGAAATATAGAAAAACCTAATTTAAAGTAGAATGCTATGGAGGAGGCATTGGAAACAGAAGAAGATAGAAGTCCTAGGAAAACCAGGAATGAAGAAATTAAGGACAGATGTGGTAGTAGAAAGAATAAAGGAGAAAATTAAGGGCCATCTAAGAAGAAAGCTTAAATTGCAGGGAAAAAGGACTATTGCAATACTAAAGAAGATCATATAGAAAGAGACAAAATTCTGCCATGAATTTTTGTAAAAGGAATCCCAAAGAACTGTAATGAAAACACTATGACATTAAAACTTTGTGTATATAACATATGCAAGGGGATTATGGGTAAGAAATTTGCCTGGAATGACATTGGATCACATAGAAACATATACATATAGAAATTGTCAGCAGATAAGGATCACTAGGACCATCCATTCTGCCCATAGGATCTACATATAGATACCAATCTGGAAAGGAAAGAGGATGGATCTGTCTGGTATTAAAGAATAAAAATATGAGACAGACCATCCTAGGATAAAGAGAGCTGTTTAATGAAATTTGGGTGAAAGCAGAGACAACAATATTAGTAGAGAATATGGCTGGTATGGTTTTAGAAAGAGCAGGAGATGAAAAGGGTAGAGTTAGTGGAAAAGTAAGAGATGTACAGAAGAAGAATGGGGAAAGTACAAAAGAAAATCTCCCAGAACATGAAACCTGTAGAACAAGTATATTCTTTACTCCCAGACGATATGGTGGAGATGAAGAAACATATACAGAAATTAGAGGAAGAAAGAAAAGGGGGCAGAGAATAAATAGTAGTTATGTTTTAGAATCTTCGGATATCTCTGGGTCTCATTTAGTTGCACATACAAATGCAAGAAACTCTGTAGATCTTGAGTTAAATCTGGAGGATAGTTCTGTTTTTGTTCTGGATGAAACCTGGGATGAAAATTGACAGCTAACTGATGTAAAGGAGGTAACATTTCAGAACTTTGGGATCCTTTGCTGGAATATAGCAGGCTTAAATGGGAAACTGAAAGATATTGGGGCACTGAAATTTTTAGAGACTTTTTCTATTATATTGGTCCAAGAAACATGGATGGTGGAAATGAATAGTAATTATATAGAGGGTAATCAAGTGTGGTGTATTCCAGCAAAAAAAGAGGGAAAAAGAGTGGGCGAGCCTTAGGAGGGATAGCAACGTTCATGAAATTAGGACCTGATATGTCTGCAAAATGTATTTGGAGTGATGAAAAGTATTATATTTTGGAAATAGAAGTTCCATATAAGTGTAATATAAGATGCATGGTGGTAAATATGTAATTTTTATCAGATACTAAGGAGTCTCCAATAAAGAATGCCCTTGAGTGGTTTGCAGACATAATCCAAAATATTGAACTAGAATATCCAGGGGAAATGATAATTATTGGGGGAGATTTTAATGTTAAAATAGGAGAAAGAGCTGAAGACTGTTCCAGAATTGGAGCCTAGATGATATGCTTGGAATCCCGGTAAGGGTATCAATGGATAAGAAAGTAAATCAACAAGGGGACATTTTGTTAGAGATTATGAATGAATTGAATTTAAGCATTGTTAATGGAAGAAGTTATGGGGATAGAGTTGGAAATCGTACTTATGAATACATAAAGGGAAGTAGTGTATTGGATTCTATTTTGGAAGATACATATTCATTTAAAAATATAGAACATTTTGAGGTCATTAACAACTGGGACAGTGACCATTATCCATTAAAACTTAAGCTTAACCTAGTAATGCAGCTTGTTGATGAAAATGAACAGCAAAGGTTGAATGCAGACAAAGAGATGCAGATTAGAGGATCCAAACAAATAAAATGGTCAAAATTAGACTCAGTTCTAATGAAAAATGTTCTGAGGTTTAAAATCATCACTAAACTTGAAGAGCAAGCAATGGCTAACGTAAATGCTCAATTAACCCAGGAGGGTATGGGGTGTGTCTCAAAAGAAATTTTTAAACAATATCAAAATGTGGAACAAAAAATCATCTGTGAAATTAAAAAAAGAATCTCAAGAGAAAAGCAGCAAAATACTATAGAGGGGGCAAAGTGGTATGATAAAAGAAGAATGATTAGGAAAATAGGAAGGAGAATAAGAAAATATAATAACATAGAAGGCAGGAAAGCAATATGACATCTTGAAGTAGAATATAAGTATTTGCTTATAAAGAAGAAAAAAGATTTTAATAGTTACCAGTGGAGTTGTCTTCAGAGGGTGATTAAACTGAAAGATAATGCTACTTTTTGGCAGCTAGTAGCATTTGGAGTGGATGAAAGAAGGTATAATGTGTGAGGTGCAATCTGGGGGGGGATGGGAAGAATATTTTGAAAGAATCTTCAATAAAGTGTATGGTCAAGAGATGGATGAAGAAATTATTTGAGGTAAAGATCATGGAGAGGGTTTACACATTTCAAAAGAAGAGGTGGTTGGTGCAATCCTTGCTCAGAAAAAAACCAAAAACCAAGGCAGCAGTGATAGACGAGGTGAGAGCAGAAGTCTATCAGGCAGACCCAGAATGGTGGGCTGAGTTATTGTTGGGGTTGTTTCAAAATATTGTTAAATATAAAAAGATCCCAGGGAACTGGAATACATAAGAAGGGCTCAGTGAAATTACCAGAAAATTATAGACCCTTTTCTCTCTTGAACATTAGTCTCAAGATATTCTCCAGGATAATTTTAGATAGAGTATAGAGCTGTGTAGAAGACAAGAAAGTAATATCTAAATTTCAGGTGGGTTTTCAGAAAGGGAAATCTACAAATGATCAAATGTTTATTTTACAATATATCTTAGATAAAGATACTCAAATAAAGACTGGCAAAATATATGCAGCCTTTTTTGACATCAAATCAGCACTTGATTCTGTGCATAGGGAGACCTTATGGCAAATTTTGGAAAATAAAGGAATGGAACTACAACTATTGGAAATTATTAGAGTCTTACATGAAGGTAGTAAAGTAGTCATTAGAAATGGCATAGATGGTATATTTACAAAAAGTATAGAAGTTAAAAATGGGGTTAAACAGGGCTGTTTACTTGCCCCAACATTGTTTAATCTGTATATAGATTCAATAGTGGAGGAGCTAGAGGGTATTGAGAGTTTTCCACCAAGAATAAATGGAATTCCAATAAAAATTCTATTATACGCAGATGACACGGTGTTACTGTCTCAAATCCCTCTAGGATTAAAAAGAGCAATGCAAACAACTTCAAGTATAGTAAACAAATTAGGTATGGAGCTAAATTTGGAGAAAACAAATATAATGGAATTTGATAGAAAAGGGAAAAGAGGATCATCCTGATTAATAGATGGGTCTAGAATAGAGGTAGTGGACAAATTCCAATATTTGGGGGTGATTTTAGTAAAGATAGTAAATGGAATAAGCAGGTTAAAAGGGTGAAAGATAATGCAGCTAACACACTTAATGGCATTACACATTTTGCCCGAGTTATGGCAAAAGATTCTTACTTGGCACAATATTGTTGCCTTATGGCAAAAGTACACTCACAATAATATATGGGGCTAAAATATGGGGCTTGTGTTGTAAATTTAATGATGTTGAAGTGCTACAAAATCAGTACTTGAAAAAAGGTTTTTGGGGTTCCCCGATATACGTCAAGATCTATGGTTAGGGCTGAGACTGGTACGATACCCTTGTATGCAACTATTGTGAAAAAATGTGTTGTATATTGGAAAAATATCAGATTTGTTCCAGAGGACAGCCTATTGCTGGATAGAAATAACTCAAAGGCATGAGCAGTCACTATTAACTTGGGGGGGGGACTCAATAAGGTGCTGAATAAATATGGCTTGAGCATAATGCAGTTTTGAGTTTTAGCAACTAATCCTATTAGATTTGCGCAAGAAACAATTGATAGAGTTTTGGATATTACAAAACAAAAAGATCTAGAAAATATAAGATCAGATTGGAATACTGAAAATCTGAATATCAAAACTTCATTTGAAGTGGAAAGATATTTAATATCATGTGAAAATAGAAAGTACAGGAAAGTTCTGACATTATTAAGAATGGGTTTGTATACCCAATGGGGAAATTTAAAATACAATGGAAGTAGTGCTCAAGCTTGTACTTTGTGAACAAATGCAAACATGAGTTTGTCTCATCTAATTTTAGATTGTCCAACGCTCCAGAAAGAGAGAAGTGATACTTTTGGGAACATGTTTTGAAACCAAGAGGGCTATACAAAAGAAGAGCAGTTGAAATTCATATGTAATACAAAAAATGAAACTAAGATTATTGCACTATCTAGTTTTTCTTATTTAATTGCCAAGTGATGTAAATGGAGGCTATAAATAATGGGTATTTAAAAGTGATGATTATTGGAGTTTGTATAATGGAGAGATAGATGTGAATATGCTATTCATTTATTTGTATGTACTGGTCTCTAAATGTATGTGTTGTAGTGGAAATAAGTGATTTTATCATAGTACATGTAATGAATGTCTAGTTTTATACACATTTGCAAATAAATTTGAACCTTGAACCTTGTTAGAACTTTACTGCTGTAGTGGACTAAAGAACAAGAACTCTACTACTGGGAACTTCATTTTAGGGTAAAAACAAAAATCAAACAAAAAAAGATTGTGTTTGTATGAGTAGGGTGAAGGAATTGTTATCTGTAGTTAGCTAGGTGAAGAAAGGAACTGTGAATTAGGGGGAGTGGCTTGAAGAAAAGGAAGTCAGGTGTTTGCATTTAAAAACTGACATAGCTTGTGGCACAGAACAGCAAGAGGAAGGAGCTGGTTTTAGAACTTTACTGCTCTACTGGACTAAAAAACTAGAACTCTATTACTGAGAACTTCATTTTAGGGTAAAAACAAACAAAAATCAAACAAAAAAAGACTGTGTTTGTCTGAGTTGGGTGAAGGAATTGTCATCTGTGCAGTTAGCTAGGTGAAGAAAGAAACTGTGAATTAGGGGGAGTGGCTTAGAGAGAAGGATGGCAGGTGTTTGCATTTGAAAACTGACCTAGATAGCTTGTGGCACAGAACAGCAAGAGGAAAGAGCTGCTTTTACAACTTTACTGCTCTATTAGACTAAAGAATTAGAACTCTACTACTGGGAACTTCAATTTAGGGTAAAAACAAACAAAAAAAGAGTGTGTTTGTCTGAGTTGGGTGAATGAATTGTTATCTGTGTAGTTAGCTAGGTGAAGAAATTTAAAAAAATCATTAAAACATCTTTTTACAACAGCTTTTATGGGGACATAAGTGACTTTATATGTTTTTATGCTATTTATGAATTGTTTTAAATATGTTATGGTATTTTATTGTACAGACATTTTGAATGCAGGAAAAGTGCCTTTTATAAATAAAATTTGATTGATTGATTGATTGAAACTGTGACTTAGGGGGAGTGGCTTAGAGAGAATGAAGCCAGGTGTTTGCATTTAAAAACTAACCTAGATAGCTTGTGGCAGAGATCAGTAAGAGGAAGGAGCTGCTGTTAGAACTTTATTGGGACTATATTGCCTTTCATCCCTCCCCTCCACCCCCTCCCACTCTTAGCCAGTTCTACTTTTATTGGCAAAATATTTGACTGACAACAGGAACTTCCTGTTTGGGAGCAGGAAGGGAGTTGTCACAGAGGCACAAAAGACTCACCATCCTAGAAGGAAAAGAGTAGCTATCCACTCCCCCCACTGTAGGAGGTCTGATTCTGAGCAAGTAAGAAGGAGACTAATGAGGAATATAGGAGCTTACTGTCCTAGAACAGGAAGATCAGAAGCTTAAAGGGCACAGATGCAGTAGGAAAGTAGGGAGAAAAAAAATAATCATATATATAAAAAAAAATAAACAGACAGAGGGAAGGGGAGGAGGGGTAGCAATGATAGTAAAAAACTGCATTGGCATAGGGGGAGTAGAGGAGGCGGAGGGAACCATGGAGGCGATTTGGGTCACCTTGATAACAAGGGGGGGGCAAGAGAGTAAAAATAGGAGTGGTGTATAGACCCCCTGCCCTGGCGGAGGAGCTGGAGGACAGTCTGGTGGCAGATGTTAGGAGACACTGCAGACTGGGCAGAGGAAAGGTGGTGGTGTTAGGGACTTAAACATGCCAGAAACAGACTGGGAGACTATGACATCCCTCTGTGACCAGGGAACAGAGGTTGTTGGATGTCTTTCAAGACGTTCCTAACTCAGCAGGTGAGGGAACCGACCAGGAGACACGGGTACTGGATGTGGTCTGGAACAGTGACCAGATTGGGGCCTGGAGGTAAGGGACCCATTGCGGGAGTGACCATGCCACGGTCTGGTTCTGCCTGGACCTAGGAGGGTAGAAGGCTGCACAAAGATGGAAGTAACCGACTTCAGGGGTGGATTTTAAGGAAATGGGAAGGATCCTTAAGGAGCATTTGGATGGGATTGGGTCAGACATGGACGCTGATAGTAGGTGGGAAATCATCCAGGAGAGGTGCAGGATGCTACCAGCACCTGTGCAAGAGTAAGACGAAAATGCGGTAGGGCCCAAAAACCCTGTTGGTGGACCAGGGAGGTCCAGGAGGTGGTGCAGGGTAAGAAAGCAGCCTATAAGAAATTCAAGTGCTCAAGGAGTGAAAGGGATCGAGGGGAGTATGAGCTGATGGCTAGAAGGGCCACTAGAGTGGTGAGGGTGGCTAAGGCAAGGAAGGAACAGAACCTGGCCAGGGAAATTAGGAGAGGGAAAAGAGGTTCTTTAGATACATTGGGGAAAGACGAAGGGGGAAGGGGCAGATTAGCAGGATTAAATCAGGGAAGAGATGGGCACAAGACCCAGAGGAGCAGGATGAGGTACTAAATGAGTACTTCACCTCAGTTTTCACCAGGAAAAATGGGGATGCTGCATCATACATGGGAGGAGACAGAGATAATGAGGAGGGGGGCCCCTTACCAATCGGCAGGTCTGGGGAGGGGGGCATCACTGGCAGGTGGGGGGGGCTAACAGGAGAAGAGGTACTGGAAGTGGAAATCACAGAGAGAGTGAGGAAGCCCTGCTCCTTAAGACAGAGAAAGCACCGGGCCGGATAAATTACATCCCAGAGTGCTGAAGGAACTTGCAGATGTCCTGGCGAAACCCCTGGCAGAGCTTTTCACCATCTCTCTGAGGACAGGGTGGGTGCCCCAAGACTGGAAGGTGGCGCATGTAGTGCCTATCCACAAGGGGGGATCAAGGGAGGTGGCAGGGGACTACAGGCCTGTCAGCCTGACATCAGTGGTGGGCAAAGTGATGCAGGGCATTGTCAAGGAGAGGCTAGGGGGGGCCTGGATAAGTCAGGGTGCCTGGACGATAGACAGCATGGATTCATCCCGGGGAAATCGTGTCAGACAAACCTGGTGGAGTTCTATGACTGGGTGACAAGTGCCTTGGACCTGGGTGACCAGTGGATGTCCTCTTTCTAGACTTCAGCAAGGCACTTGACTCTGTTCCTCATGTGGGCCTGTTGGATAAACTAGGAGAAATGGGGGTGGGAAACCAGATGATCCGATGGATAGGCAATTGGCTCCAGGACCAGACCCAGAGGGTCGTAGTTGGTGGGATAGTCTCTTCCCAAGGAGGGTCATTAGTGGGGTCCCAGGGATCAGTCCTTGGGCCCCTTCTGTTCAACGCCCACGATCTGACATGAGGACAGGAATCAGAGTGAAATGAGTCTCTTTGCAGATGACTCAAACTGGGGGCGGTGGTGGATGGGGAGGAGGGAGGTGGCCCTGCAGGGGAACTGAGGCTCTGGAAAGATGGTCTAGAAAGTGGAAGCTGAGGTTTAATGCAGGGAAATGCAAGGTACTCCACCTGGGGCCAGAAACCAGGCCAAGTGCACACCCTGTGGGGAAATACTACAAGTCTCAATGGCTGAGAGGGACCTGGGGGTGGTGGTGGATGTCAAGATGAACAACTCTGAGACTTGTAGGAGGGCAGCAAGGCCAACAGGATGCTGGGATGCATCGCTGAGGGATCACTCCTCAGAAGGAGGAAGTGATACTCCCTCTGTATAACTGCTTGGTGAGGCCGCACCTGAGTACTGTGTGCAGTTTTGAGGCCGACTTAAAGAGGGACATTAACCTCCTGGAGAGGGTCCAGAGGAGGGCAACCAAAATGATTTGGGGCTTGGGGACAGGACCTATGAGGAGAGGCTCGAAGAGCTAATATGTACACTTTGGAAGAGAGAAGGACTGGGGACATGATAGAGGTCTTCAGGTACATGAAGAGGGTAAATAGGGAGGAACAGTGAGGGTGCTTCAGAAGGAAGGAGGAGGGGCCACTAGAGGGCATGGGTGGAAGCTGGAGGGGAAGATTCAGGGAGAAAGGAGGAGGTGCTACTTCACTGAGAGGGTGGTAGAGCCATGGAATGCACTACCTAGGGGCTGGTGGAGGCAGAGACAGTGGAGGGGTTCAAGAGGGGGTGGGACAGGTACAGGGGAAGGGTTCAGGAAGCAAAATCCAATGCAGCAAGAATATCCGGAACTGGGAAGGGAGAAGCCAGAGAAGGAGAGGGGGACAGCAAGGTCAGCACCCAGGGTGGGGGCTGACCAAATGAGCAGACACGAAAGACCATTAGGCCTATTCTGCTGGCATTTTAGTATGTTAGTATGTTAGGAAATAGTAAGTATACAAAACAACAGTTAAGGGGCCACAAATAAGACATGATGGGAGTGGTGCAGTGCAGTGTCTGTGAGCAGCAGTCTTCCAGGAGACATTCTGGAAGATGCAGTGTTGTTCCATCTGCAGGCACCTCTCTGGGCTGAGGAAGGAGCTTGCTCATCTCCGGGAAGAGTTGTCCAGTATTCCGGGGACCTCCTTTCCTACCCAGGGACCACCAGGGCCACTGCCGCTGATTCAGTGGTTGCCAAGAAAGAGGAGTGGTTGAACCACAGTGGGCTCAGGGAGGGTGTGGGTGGTGGAACAGTGGCACATCCCTCCAGTTGTACCTCTCCACAGTTCATATGCTATTCTGTCAGAGTGTGGTTCCTCTACGGAGGCACCCACAGTGGAGACTAAGGAGGATGCTGGGAACCTCCACAAAGGAGACCTACAGGAGGGTTGCATGAGAACCCACAGGGGAAGGAAACAACTCCTGGTGGTGGTCTCCATTGTTAAGAGGGTAGAACTTGGGGGAGGGAGGTGAGGGAGAGGCAAGGTGCCTGCCTGGTGCCATGGCTTGGAGAGACAGGGAGTGAATCCTCAGGAGCATGGGAGCAGCTGCATGGGGGAGGGAGCTGGATTTCATTGTCCACCTATGGACAAATTACCTGACTGAGAAAGGGATCAGAGCAGTGCAGGAGTTTGTGGAGTTGGGGAGTGGCCTTAGACAAGAAGCATGCATACTAACCTTCTCGGAGGTGCTGCCTGTCTATGGTATGGGTGAGGCTAGGGTGTTCAACAACATGGGATTCAATCAGTGGTTGAAAAACTGGTGCAGAGCTCAGGGTTTTGGCTTCATTGTGGACTGGGCATTCACCTGGAGGGATGCAGGCTTATATTGGCACTATGGTCTGCATCTGCCTGGGAGAGGAACCAGGATCCTAGGTGATAGGTTTAAATGCTTCATTGGCAAGTATTTAAACTAGCCAAGGTGGGAGACACTGAAAAGGAGAATGGAAATCCTAGCCCCCCCAAAAAAATCAGGGTAGTTAGTGAGCTAAATACCAAGAGAGAGAAGACAATAGGGAGAAGGGCAGGGGTAAATGGAGAGAAAAGACAAAGGCAGTAAGGACAGGAATGGGACAAAAAGAGAAAACATAGAAACATAGGAACATAGAAACTGATGGTAGATAAGGACCACAAGGCCCATCCAGTCTGCCCATTTCTTTTTCTATCTTATAAATGTGCCATCGGCCTTTGCTCTGTCAATGGC
This sequence comes from Neoceratodus forsteri, assembly GCA_016271365.2. Classification (NCBI taxonomy): domain Eukaryota; kingdom Metazoa; phylum Chordata; order Ceratodontiformes; family Ceratodontidae; genus Neoceratodus; species Neoceratodus forsteri. The sequence goes on along the minus strand of CM057458.1, from coordinate 780,314,403 downwards.
CTATCTAGTCGCACTCATCTGTATTACTCCCATATGCCTATCTCATGCCTGTTTGAAGCCCTGCACTGTATTCATATCCACCACTTCCTGAGGTAGGCCATTCCATGCATCCACCACCCTTTTTGTGAAAAACAACTTTGTCATATTACCCTTTAATAGGCACCCTCTAATCTTATGCTGTGTCCTCTTGTCCTGCTATTTTTATTATATTGAAGCAAGTTACACTCTTTCACCTTGTTAATGCCTTTAAGGTGTTTGAATGTTTCGATCACATCACCTCTCTCCCTCCTTTGCTCTAGGGTATACATGTTGAGTGCCATTAATCTGCCCTCATATGTTTTCTGATGCAGTCCCTGCACCATTTTGGTTGCCCGTCTTTGAACTGCCTCAGTTTGGTTAATGTCTATGTGAAGGTGCGGTCTCCAGTACTGCATGCAGTACTCCAGATGGGGCCTAACCGGTGTCTTGTAAAGAGGGATTATTACCTCCCTCTTATGACTTATGATACCCCTACTAATACACCCCAACATCCCCTAGCCTTATCTACTGCTTTACTTCTTCTGCTTGGATGATTACAGATCATCTGTGATGATAATGCCTAAGTCTCTTTCTTCCCTTGTGAGACTGTCAGCAACTCCCCTCCCAGCCTATAGGTGGTTTCAGGGTTTCTCTTCTCTATGTGCATGATCTTGCACTTCTTTGCATTAAACCCTCAGTTGCCACTCTTCTGACCATTTGGCCAGTTTATCCAGATCTCTTCTCATTCTGCCCACCCCATCTGGATCATCTACTCTGTTACAGATCTTGGTGTCATCTGCAAACAGACAAACCTTACCCTCCAGTCCATCTGCAATGTTACTTATGAAGCTATTGAAGAGGACTGACCCCAGGACTGATCTCTGAGATACCCCATTTGTGACTTGCATCTCTTCTGACTGTATACCGTTTACCACTACTCTTTCTTTTTTGCCCGTCAACCAGTTTGCCACCCAGTTGACCAACTTCTGACCCACCTGAGCCTACCCTGCTTATTAATAAATCTTCTACAGGGAACAGCATCAAAAGCTTTGCTGAAGTCAAAGGTTGCAACATCAACTGCTCCCCCTTGATCCACCACTCTGGTTACCCAGTTTAAGAAATCTATGAGAATAGTTTGACAGGACCCTCCTGTTGTAAAGCCATGCTGTCTTAAATCCTGTGCTCCTATGGATTCCAGGTGTTGCACTATCCATTCCTTAAGAAATGCCTCAGTAAGGCCATCAAAATATGGAGGGTAATGAGTACCAATTCCTGTAATCTAGGTAACAAGCTCCCTGAACTGGTGGCCTTGATGGAAGAGGGATGCCTGGATATTGTAGCAGTAAAAGAAACATGGCACACAGACAATCATGACTGGGATGCCAACATACCAGGGTACACAATCTATAAGAGGGACAGGGAGGGTAGATGAGGAGGAGGAGTAGCTCACTATGTAAGGGAAGGGAACAAAGCAATGGAACAAAAGGGTAAACAGGGAGGAGAGGAGGCACTGTGGGTCACCATGGAGACTAGAAATGGCACCACAATCCGCACAGGGGGTATATACAGGCCCCATCTCAGAGGGATGAAATGGACAAGGAAATGATAGAAGGCATCCTTAGGATGGCAGAGAAAGGGGATATATTGCTGAAGGGGGACCTAAATATGCCAGATGTTAACTGGAGCACCTTAGCTGCAGCCACATCCAAGAGAAGAGCCATTCTTGATGCCCTACAGGGGGCATGCCTCAGACAGCTAGTGTTGGAACCCACTTGGGAGTGAGCAATCTTCGACCTGGTACTCTTAAATGGGGATTGAGAGAGGATCTCAGATCTAAAAGTGTGTAGCTAACTGAGAACAAGTGACCACCAAACAGTGCAGTTCATGATAAACTAAGCTGTAGAGTCAAGCCATACAAAAGTGAAGGTGCTGGACTTTAGCAGGGCTGATTTTGTCAAAATTAAAGAGTGCCTCAGAAATTCACTAGTAAACAGGCAAGAAGGTGGGGTGGAGCAACAATGGGGAAACATCAAAACAGCCATCACAGAGGCAACAAGCCTTTGGGTGAAGCAAATGAATAAATCAAGATGAAAGAAAAAACACTATGGTTCTCAAAAGAGGTGTTGGGGAAGGTTAGGGAGAAAAAGATAGCATTCAGGAAGTATTAGGAAAGGCAGAAGGAGCAGGACAGAGAACTGTACCAGTTAAAGCAGAAGGAAGCTGGGAAGGCAATCAGAATAGCAAAGGCCCAAACCAAGGAAAAGATAGCCAACACAGTTAAGAAGGGGGATAAAACCTTTTATAGGCACATTATGTAGTGAAGAAGGACAAAGGGAGGGATACAGAGGCTGAATAAAGAGGATGGTGGGTGAGCATAGAGGGACAGTGGAAAAGCAGGGACACTGAATGAATACTTCTGCTCAGTATTCACAAAGGAAAAAGAGGGGGGTACCTAAGCCAGTCAATAGAAGCACTCTGAAGGGGGGGGGGTCAGTATCAGTCCATTCACAGAAGAAATGGTTCAGAAAGAACTCCTAAAACTGAAGGTGGACAAAGCAATTGGGCCTGATAGGATTCACCCCAGAATTTTAAAAGAACTAGGGGGAGAACTAGTAGCACCATTGACTACCCTTTTTAACAAATCATGGGAGGATGCTGTGGTACCTGAGGACTGGAGGAGGGTGAATGTGATTCCCCTTCACAAAAGTGGGAGCAAGACAGAGGCAGGAAACTACAGACCTCTCAGTTTGACCTCAGTGGTAGGGAAAATGATGGAATCACTTCTGAAGGAAAGAGTTGTTGAGTACCTAGAGTCCAGTGGGGCACAAGACCAAGGCAGCATGGATTCACAGTGGGAAGGTCATATCAGATGAATGTAATCGATTTCTTTGACTGGGTGACAAAAGTAGTAGACCAGGGAGTGGCTGTGGACATGGCCTACCTAGACTTTACCAAGGCATTTGACACAGTCCTGCACAAAAGATTAATAAACATATTAGCCAGCCTGGGAGTGGTTCCCAGGGTGGTAGCCTGGGTAAAACATTGGCTGGACAACAGGACACAGAGAGTAATAGCAAATGGAGTCCACAGTGAAGAAAGGGGGGTTACTAATGGGGTACCATAGGGTTCAGTACTAGGTCCTGTCCTTTTAATGTCTTTATAAGTGACATTGTAGAGGGACTGGAAGGAAAAGTATACCACTTGGCAGGTGACACAAAGATCTGCAACAGGGTTGATACACAAGGTGGGGTGGATAGGATGAGAAGAGACTTGGCAAGATTGGAGAAATGGTCAAATGTATGGCAGCTTAGATTCAGTGCAAAGAAGTGCAAAGTAATTCACCTGGGAAACAAAAACCCAGGGGAAGAGTACACAATGGGGGGTGAGATACTAACAACAACAAAAATGGAAAGGGACCTGGGGGTAATTATATCAGATGACCTAAAGGTGGGCAAGCAATGTGAGAAGGCAGTAAGGAAGGCTGGGGGGATACTGGGATGCATAGGGAGAGGCATCAATAGTAGAAAACAGGAAGTTGTTATCCCTCTGTACAGACAGTTGTTGAGACCCCCATCTGGAGTACTGTGTGCATTTCTGGAGACCCCATCTCCGCAAAGACATAGACAGAGTGGAGGCTGTCTTGAGGAGGACAACCAAAATGGTGCAGAATATGTACCAGAAGACATACGAAGAAAGACTAATGGAGCTTAATATGTATACCCCTGAGGAAAGAAGGGAAAGAGGGGACATAATAGAAACTTTCAAGTACCTCAAAGGAATCAACAAAGTCCAAGAGGGTAGCATCTTTCAGAAAAAGAGATGTGCAAGAACAAGGGGGCACAATTTGAAGATAGAGGGGAGATGGCTCAGAGGTAATATGAGGAAGTATTTTTTAATAGAGAGAGTTGTGGATGCATGGAACAGTCTCCCTGAGGAGGTCATGGAGTCAAGAACAGTGGGGGTATTCAAGAATGCATGGGACAGACATAAGGCAGTCCTACTGGTGGGGTAGGAGGAAGTAAGCTGTTGGTTAACTAGGATCTGCAGCTTATCTGTAAGGTAGAAAAATGTGCAGACTAGGTGGACCAAGCGGTCCTTATCTGCCGTCAAATTCTATGTTTCTATGCAGAGTGTTTTGATGTGCATGTAAAGTCTCTCCCCTAGTGTGTCCTTCTCTCCGTCTGCTATTAGGAGTTTTTACTAAATTACTAAATTGTGTCTTCATGTTCAGTCGCTTTATTGCCTTTATCACTCCAACAATGCACCCTATGTCATGTGACAGTGATAGTGTAGTCCATTGATTTACCAAATGCACAGTTCACAACAGCAGAGCTGTGTAATTGACTAGCAGTTTTCATGCAGAAACCCCACTCACCTAGCTCTGAGGTGCATACTAAACTGTAACAGTTGCCACTTGGTGTCACTGCATAAGAACAGTTGCACAGATCTGCTGTTGTGCATATGGTAAATCTATGGGCTATGCCACATCACTGTCACATGACACAGAGTGCAGTGTTGAAGCAATGAAGGCAATAAACTGATTTTACATGAAGAAGATCACAGGGCTCATAAAACTACCTGGGGGTAGTTATATCAGATGACCTAAAGGTGGGCAAGCAATGTGAAAAGGCAGTAAGGAGGGCTGGGGGATACTGGGATGCATAGGAAGAGGCATCACAAATAGAAAACAGGAAGTAGTTATCCCTCTGTACAGACAGTTGGTGAGACCATATCTGGAGTACTGCATGCAGTTCTGGAGACCCAGTCTCCGCAAAGACATAGACTGGGTGGATGCTGTCCAGAGGAGGTCAACCAAATTGGTGCAGGGTGTGCACTAGAAGACATATGAAGAGAGATTAAAGGAGCTTAATATGTATACCCTAGAGGAAAGGAGAGATAAGAGGGACATGATCAAAACTTTTAAGTATCTCAAGGTAATCAACAAAGTTGAAGAGGGTAGCATCTTTCATAAAAAGAGATGTGCAAAAACAAGAAGGAACAATTTGAAGCTGGAGGGGGGGCAGCTCTGAAGTAATATGATGAAGTATTTTTCATGGAGAGGGTCATGGATGCATGGAACAGTCTTCCTGAGGAGTCGTGGAGTCAAAAACAGTGGGGGAATTTAAGAATGCATGGGACAGACATAAGGCAATTCTAGTGGTGGGTAGGCGGAAGTAGGCTGTTGGTTAACTAGGATTTGCAGCTTATCCATTAGGTAGGGAAATGGGCAGACTACAGTAGGTGGGCCAAGCAGTCCTTATCTGCCATCAAATTATATGTTTAACTGACACCCCACATCTCCTGTGCTGCCTGCGGGGGGGGGGGTGTTTGGGTTGGAGACCCTAATGCCACATTTCCCTACTTTTTTCACTGTAACCTTAACTAGCGCATTGAGAACATTTATGTGCCATGAATTTCCTTTCTTTCTGAGAAAGTATAATCAGATACTTATTTGGCTGAGGGAGCATTGGGCTCTGTGGTACCATTCATACATAATTTGTCAGAATGTGTAATTGTATCTTTATTTTCCTGTGGGATAACAGTGCCCTCCATGTCCTGCACTCCCATCACTTAATAGATACACATATGTATGTTGCTGAAACCAGCTATATTATGGGCAATCCAGGAGCACAGTGGAGGTTAAGTGACTTCCTCAGGGTCACACATTATGCATGCAGAGGTGGCAGCAATCAAACCCAGGTGAGCTGGATGTAACTAGCACAGCTCCTTAGTGTGCACCTCTCCACTTTAAGGGACAGACTCTCTGCTGCTGTTGCCAGTGGTTGTCAAGGTTTTGCTGTGCACAAGCCCTCCCTTGATTAGTTCTCTACTCACTGATGCAAACTGCAAATCAGAGCTGCAAAGTGATCAAGCTATTTTTAAAATTTTCAGATCAAACTTCTACCATTTTTAAAAATTTACTGATTGAAGTTTATAATAATTTTAACTTTTTTTTAAGTTTATTGGTTAAAGTTCATTGTTATCTCAAAAATGTTATAATTCAAAAACTGTGCAATATTTTTTTCACCAAACCATCCAAAGGCACACACTTGGAATAGACCCGATCATCCCTGAAAATTTTATGTAAAGATTCCAGACTGTCCAGGCTGTAGGTGAGAGCAAAAATCCCAATGTTAAGACTATTTCTCTTTTTTTGACCATTCGTATCTTTAAAATCCTACCAGATGCCATCACGAAACATTCCACTTCTTCAGACTCTGGCAGCCTGATTATACGTGCCAATTTGTGTGCTAATTCGTTAAACAAAGGCAATGTTAATTAGGTGCAAACATTTCAACTATTTTATTGAATTTAACAATGAAAGTTTATCGATCAAAGTTTATCAGTCATAGTTTGTCAATCAAAGTTTATCGACTGAAGTTTATCTGTCAAACTTCAATGTTATTGCCAAAAAATGTATAAGTCATAACCTCTACAATATTTTTTCACCAAACCATCCAAAGGCACACCCTTGGCACAGACCCCATCATCTCTGAACATTTCATGGAAAAATTTCAGACTGTCTAGGCTGTAGGTGACAGCAAAAATCCCAAGGTTAAGTATAGTAAAAAAACAAGGGTTTTCATAACTTTTTTGACCCTCTGCATCTCAAAAACCTTATAAGGTGGCATCATGAAACTTTCTGCACTTTTAGATTCTGGCAGCCTAACCACACTGCCTAATTTTGTGCTAATTTGTTAAACGAAACAAAGATATTTTGGTTCCACCAAAGAAAGCAGCACTGACATGACACCAATATTCTCTTAATTAAGTATTTATGTCAAGCTTTAAAATTGTTTTAATAGCATAATACAGTATCTTTTTAGTTCTTTGATGCATTGTCTGGACATAAGGAATATATGATTGCTGTTCATTTATTTAGAATCAAATTGTTTCTTAACAGCCTAGTACATTTTATTTGGGGTTTCTGTATAGAGTTACTTAAGTTATATGGGGAACACCTGATATTCACAATATAAATGAATATGTTTCACATGAGACTGGCCTCCCTGAGAAAGAGCACATGCACAAAACCAGTTGGGGCATTTGAGTTGGAGTTACACTTCTGTCACAAGCTTAATGTTATCTGGACTTGCATTTGCTTCAAATAAATACTTAATGAAGTGAATATTAGTGTTGGTGCTGCTCTCTTTGCTAGAACAATGATGCATTTGGCTTTGCATGGCAAGTACTGGAGCTGCTTTTTGTGCTGTTATTAAAGATATTTAGGTGCAAAAATTTGGGTTTAACATTAAACTCCCTGCTCAACCCAAACTACAGTGATGCTACTGCTCCACTATAATATTATAGTGGCATGGAAGCACCACTATAGTTTGGGTTGAGTAGAGTTTTCAGTGTTAAACCCCTAATATTGCACATTAATATATTTGGCATCATTTGACAACATAAGCTAACGTGTTGCATGTTTTGTCTAGGAGGCAATGTCTTGATCTATGGAAATGTTTGTGATAGCAGCCTGTGCAGTTTCTGAGATCTGCATGTTTCATTTTTTGTAAATGTCTAACTTTTTCCTGTACTTAACATATTTCTTTTTGTTTGTTTGTTTACGCTCCCTACAGACTACATGGAATGGAATTTTTATCCCAAACTTGTAGGAACATCTGCCATGTCCTAAGGTAGTGCCTTTGACAGGTCTGGTGAAAAAATATTAAAGGCTTCCAGAGTTATAAGGCTTTAAAATTTTGTGATTTCCAACCTGCACATGTGCAATAGGGTTTTAAAGATAACAGTCTGGTACAAATTAAAAATGTAATACCAAAAATGCACGTGTTTGCTTTCACGCCACTTGCATGACATGGCACCAATCATTTTTTGCGCCATGCCAGTTGCCATAATGTTGATTTTTTCCACAAATTAACAAATGTGGACAATACATAAAAATGTTGGGATTTTAAAAAACAAACATCAGAACCTAGCTAAATGAAATATTTTTATCTAGATTCTGATGATTTTTTCCTAACATAATGGCCCCAAATACCTTTTCTAGGCACCCAAAATCTCGGGTGCCCAGCTCAGTGAGCAAAGTCCTTCCCCTGAATACTCAGTATGAGAATTAGGGGGGTTTCTTTATTTCTGCAGTCACAGCTGGTGTCTAGTGGCAACCCACCCATTTGTCCATTTTAGGGTTTCCCCTTCCCTATTCTCTGAACACTGTCCCCATATAAAAAAACGAGATGATCCCTGGTAGTCCAGTGGTCCCTCCCCATTCTCCAATAGCTGACCCAATGTAAAAAAAAAAAAGATGATCCCTGGTAGTCCAATGGTCCCTCCCCTTTCTCTGATCACTGTCCCATGTAAAATAAAAAAGATGATCATTGATAGTCCAGTGGTCCCTCCCTCCACCCCCATTCTTAGATCACAGTCCCCATGTAAAACAAAAAGAATACCTGGTAGTCCAGTGGTCCCTCCCCATTCTCCAATTGACATCCCCATGTAAATAAAAAAAAGATGATTCCTGGTACTCCAGTGGTCCCTCCCCCATTCTCTGATTGCCTTCCCCATGTAAAAAGAAAAGAAGATCCCTAGTAGTCCAATGGTCCCTCCCCCTTCCCTGTTCTCCAGTCACTATCTCTATTCTGCCATTTATGTCCCTGGTATTTAGTGGCACATACACCCCTCCAGAAAGTGTTCATCCCTGTACTGGAAGAAAAAACATCCCTTGATGTTTTTTTTCCCCTGAAACTAAAAAACTCTTCTTGCCAATCAGGCTCCCACCTCCCTTTCAGCACCCACCACTCCACACCACCCAGTACACCCCCATACACCTTCACTCATCTAAACAGGTCCCAGGTTCAAGATCCACTCTCCAGTTGAAGACATGTCTTGCTGCTGGAACTGACAAATGCAAAATGAGAAACTAAGGTAAACACAGTTCAATATATTTCAATGGGGGGTTCAACTTTTATACATAACTTAGCCATTTTTTGACATTTTGACCCCAAATTTTCAACATGACCTTTCAGGGACCCCACCTCATGAACAATATGACTGTCATTATGTCACTCCCATCCAAAAGGTGATTTTGCAGTCACTTGGTGAATTTGTCTTTCAGGCAGGATTTAAAAATTGAGCCTGCCCTTGTTCATGAGGTGGGGTCATAAGAAGGCTATGTTGAAAATTTTGGATCAAAATATGTAACAATTACAAAGTTATGACCATTCATTGCAATTTTGCTACGCAAGCTCACAACTTTGGAAATTTTAAATATTTTTACCCCAGATTTTCAACATAGCCTTCTTATTACACCACCTCATATATGTCACAGCTGTCATTTTTATGTTGGTTGTTCACAGTGCAAGAAACATATTGTTACAGCTTGCTGAGAAGCAGGCTGTGGAGGAATGGCACTGTTGTGGCCAATGCCCCCACAGCCTGCAAAGGCTTGTCCCACTTCCCCCAAAGCCATTGCAGGCTGCTGGTGACACAAGTTTGGAACATTCGCACCAACTTGTGACAAATCAGCCACTGCAATCAGGTGCCACCTCATCATTGCAACGTAAGCCATCCACTGCAGTGAGAATGGCCCGTCATTGCAGGGTGGCTCTAACAAGCCTGATATTGTTTATGAACATGGCGGGGGGTTGCCGCCCTGTTCACAAACAATATAACCCCCCCAATGTTTATCTGCCGATGGGGATCCCACTCCCGTAGGCAAGGCGTGACCCCATTTCATTGTCTGCTGACGGGTTCTTAATCCCAATCGCAAAAGGATTCCCCTTGTTATTTGCCGACAGGTGCCCAATCCCCATCAGCAGAAAGGAATCCTTTTGTTGTTTGCCAATGTAAGTGCCTAATCCACCATCACACAGCAATCTCCCCAAAAAGTGAGACTGCAGCACGCTGGGGAGCCCAACCCAGTGTGCCAAATGCTCTTGGTGAAGTGCTAAACCATCCCGTGTTGAATTTTTTTATTTTTACCTGGAAAGAAGAAACAGTCCCTCAGTCTCCCCAGACCCCCTTTCTGCAACCCGCACCCACCCACTGTGCACCCTGTGTCCCCACTACCCCTTACCCTATACTTACCTCTGTAGTGCAACAGGATGATCTTCGGTTGACCGGGAACACATCTGCACTCTTCAAAGGCGACTGCTAACTGAGGAAATGCCAGTAAGCTGTATAATGGAGTAAATAGAGGTTTTTAACTTTGCTGCATATCTCAGGCATTTTTTGGAATTTTTTCACCAAATTTTCAACATGGGGTTTTTGGGACCCTTCCTCATGAATGCTTCAATGTCATGGTGTTAATCAGCCCCAAAATGTGATTTCGCGGTCACTGTGTGGAATCACCTTTGGGGGATGGTTAATGAAATGACAGTGCCAGTGTTCATGAGGTGGGCTCTCAAAAGCCTATGTTGCAAATTTGGTGGAAAAAATCCAAAAAATGACTGTTTCATGAGCATGCGCTCTGCAGTTGCTACACACGCTTGTAACTTCATGAATCTGCAATATTTTGACACCAGATTTTCAACATTGGCATTTTGTCACACCTCCTTGTGAACAGTACAGCTGTCATTGTTCACATTCTGGCAGAAATGTGTTTTCACACTTCTGACGCAGAATAGCTCGGTCACTGTCAGAAATCAGTGATCAGGACAGATTAAGAAAATGACAGTGACACTGTTCATGAGTAGATATCCTGAAATGGCTATGTTGAAAATTTGGTAATGATACTCCATAAAATGACTGTGTTACAAGCGTGTGTTGCGCAGTTTGCACGCATGCTCGTAACTTCGTGAATGTATAATATTTTCACTCCAGATTTTCAGCATTGCCATTTTCCCACACTTACTTATGAACAGTGCAGCTGAGTTTTCACAGATCCAGTGCAGAATAGAGAGGTCGCTGTGGGAAATCACTGTCCAGGACAGAGTAATAAAATTACAGTGATACTTGTGGAAGTATAGTAGGATACAAGACTCTGACACCAGTGTAGATGGAAATGCACTGCAGCAGTTTTATTTGAAAAATCAAATAAATGAAAGCTAACTGTTCAATTACAAATAAAAAATTAAACAAAATAAGAAGGAATACTTCTCCCACGAAACAAATGTAGAATTTCCAAATAAAAGAGCACGCAAGCAACTTTCCTTAGAACAAACTAAGGTACTAGTGATAGCGCCTTGCTCAACCCCTAGGCTAGACTAACTTTTGGATACCTCTTTACTTACATTTATAGTACTCAGTGAACATGTGATTCTGAAAACCACTCCCCTTCTTATATAACCAAAAAGCTTATAATGCAGATAAATATTATTTTTAGACATTTCCAGAAGTTAAACAATGAGATCTTAGATGTGTAGAAGGGCTGGAGTGTAAAAATAATAAGTTTAAACTCATTTGTACCACATACATGGGCTGTTCCTATGCTCTCTGGACTCCTCCCACTTAGACTCTGCATAAATGTTAGGGAGGTTGGGCAGGCCGGCACTTAAATAAACAGAGACTAAGCTGGAATGGAGACCCTAGCACACAGGATACAGAACTGAGTATGAGGAACATATAAAATATATGTGCTTCAGGTAACAAATTCATTCCCACTTTATTTCATCATACAGTTCAAACCAGGCAATATTATAAGCTCAGCATTAGTTTAAGAGTGACTCTTTTACAGCAACCTTTGTTAAACCAGGATGAGCTGGTCTGCAGGTTAGAGCTGAGTACTTCCTGGGTGTAACCCTGAACAATTGTAGTGTTTAGAAGCCTAGAAGGGTCATAGATTAACTTAATGTGCAGTCTGGGTCTCTAGGCTAGTGTTTTCATTCATTTTATTTCAGTTCTCTAATGCCTGCACTGAAATAGGCTTTCCCTGAAATGCTGAGTGTCTCAGAATGCCTGAAAACTCCTATTTAGAACTGGGACTGCTTGGTTTACTATGTGGGGCTTGCCGAATACTAAAACTCTACAAACGCCATTTGTACTATTGAAAACAGGTTCCCCACACTGTACAGGCTGCAAAAAAAGGGGGAAAATGAACATTCATGACACCGACTCAATACCACGATGTACGCACATTTATGAAGGCGTTGTGCGCACGATCGTGTAGACAAGTGTGCGCACGTTCGCGGAGGAGCGTAAATAGCATCAGAGCTGCCTTTGGAGACTGAAATAGTGAAAATTAAGAAAAGGGACAGTAAGAACATTAGGTAGGTGGCCTTCCTACCTAATGGGGATCCAGAAAAGGACATTACAGAAGTAGAGACACAAGGAAGAAAAGGGTGCTGTTGCAACAGACTGGGAACAAAAGAAGAAGGTCTCCAGAGGTCAGGCATTCAGACCCTATCACAATACTGTTCATTAGCAGAGGTCCTAAAATGACTATGTTGAAAATTTGGTGATGATAGCCCATCAAATGACTGTGTTACAAGGGTGCATTGCACACTTTCCACACACCCTTGTAACTTTGCAGATTCGACATATTGTCATACCACATTTTCAACAATGACAATTTTTCACACCTCCTTATAAGCAGTACAGCTGCCATTTTTCACATCCTGAGTGATATGTGGTTTCACAGTTGTGGCACAGAATAACACGGTCGCTGTGGGAAATCAGTGTTCAGGAGAGATTAAGAAAATGACAGTGGCACTGTTCATGAGCAGAGGTCCTAAAATCCCTATGTTGGAAATCTGGTGTCAAAACTCCATGACATGACTGTGTTACATGCGTGTGTTCAACTGTTTCTGCGCACCCTTGTAACTTCCCAAATGTGTAATATTTTCACGCCACATTTTCAACAGTGGCATTCTTTCACACCTCCTTATGAACAGTACAGCTGTCATTTTTTGCATCCTGGCTAAAATATGTTTTTGCACTCATGACGGAGAATAACATGGTCGCTGTGGGACATCAGTGTTTTGATAGATTAAGATGGAACGAGTGAGATAAGGGAGTAACCGAGCTCAACTGAGCTCTGTCAGGACTGCTCCAGATTTGTTTGTGGGCAGAAAAAGGCCCCAACACAAGAGGCCAGTACAAAAGGGCAGACTGCAGCACTGGGAGAAACAGAAAGAGAGAGTGAGCGAGGGAGAGGGAGTGAGCGAACTCACCGGAGCGCTGTCAGGACTGCTTCAGATTTCTTTGTGGGCAGGAAAAAGCATCAATGCAGGCAGGGTCCCAATAGAAAAGGCCAGCCTGCAGCGGTGGGAGAAACAGTATGAGTGAGTGAGACAGGGGGACTGAGTGAGCTCAACGGAGCTCTATCAGGACTACGGCAGATTTCTTTGTTAGCAGAAAAAGGTGCCAATGCAGACAGGAGCCCCGTACAAAAGGGCCAATTGCAGTGCCAGGACAAACAGAATGAGCACATGACAGAGGGAGAATGAGCAACCTCAATGGAGCTTTGTCGGTACAGCTGTGGATTTATTTGTGGACAGACAAAGGTGCCAATGCAGCCAGCAGCCCCGTACACAAGCGCAGCCTGAAGTGCCAAGAGAAACAGAATGAGTGAGTGACAGAGTGGTAGTGAGTGAGCTTAACAGAGCTCTATTGTGATTGCTGTGGATTTCTTTGAGGGCAGAAAATGCGGCAATGCAGGCAGGAGCCCAGTAAAAATGGCCAGGTCGTAGCGCAGTCAGAAATGGAATGAGTGAGTGAGTCGGGGGAGTGAGCGAGCTCAATGGAGCAATATTGGGACTGCCTCAGATTTCTTTCTGGCCAGTACAAGCCTCCAATGCAGGTAGGAGCCAAATACAAAAGGGCGGCCTGCAGCGGCAGGAGACAGAGAATGAGTGAGTGAGGGAGGGGGAGTGAGTGAGCTTAACGGAGCTCTGTTAGGACTGCTGCAGATTTATTTGTGGGCAAAAATGGCGATGCAGGACCCAGTACAAAATGGCAGCCTGTAGTGGCAGGAAACCAGAATGAGGGAGTGACAGAGGGGGGAGTGAGCGAGCTCAACAGAGCTGTATTGTAACTGCTGCATATGGCGGCAATGCAGGCAGGAGCCCAATAGAAAAGGGCAGCCTGCAATGCCACCAGAAACAGAATGAGCAAGTGAGAGAAGGGGACTGAGCGAGCACAATGGAGCATTGTCTGTACTGCTGCAGATTTCTTTGTGGGCAGAAAAAGGTGCCAACAGAGCCAGGAGCCCAGTACAAAAGCGCAGGCTGCAGCGGCAGGAGAAACAGAATGAGTGAGTGACACAGGGGAAGTGAGCGCCCTCAGTGGAGCTCTGTTGGGACAGCTGTGGATTTCTTTGTGGGCAGAAAAAGGTGGCAACACAGGCAGGAGCCCAGTACAAAAGGGCAGCCTGCAGCACCGGCAGAAACGGAATGAATGACTGAGAGAGGGGGACTCAGCAGACTCAACAAACCTGTGCTGGGACTGCTGCAGATTTCTTTGTGGGCAGAAAAAGACACCAACAGAGGCAAGAGCCCAGTACAAAAGGGCAGCCTGCAGTGCCAGGAGAAACAGAATGAGTGAGTGAGAGAGGGGGAGTGAGCCACCTCAATGCAGCTGTGTTGGGACAGCTGCAGATTTCTTAGTGGGCAGAGCAAGGTGCCAATGCAGGCAGGAGCCCAGTACAAACCAGCAGCCTGCAGCACCGGGAGAAACTGAATGAGTGAGTGACAGAGGGGCAGTAAGCGAGCTCAACACACCAGTGCAATCAACATTCAGCATTGTCAAATGCTTGTTTTTATACTGGCTGACCAGTCCTGAGGAGGTTCTAGTCCCCCTGCTCTACTCACTGCCCCCACCACCCCAGGCTTAACCCCATGGGCAGAGGCACCAGGTGAGCACCCCCTTCCCAGGATCTCCGATCTTTAAGCACTGGCTTACCCCTCAGGGTGGAGTTATGGGAACAGGACCCTCCCCATAGAACTTTATCAGCAGTGGGAGCAGTAGCAGAGGCAGGGCCATCATTAGCGGCTGGCATACATTTTTGCAGGTTTTTCCTGGGGGTTGGGATGTGCAAAGATGCCAGCATCTGCCCTGCCTCCTAACATGTGGCACCAGCAATGGCAGTACCCCAGCCTCTGCCAGAGGTTCACATAGCACTGGAACTGTTTCCCCCTCCCCCCCTCAAAGGGAGAACAGCCCCCTGGATGCTCAATCCTTCTCCCCCAGCAAGCCCTCTAACTCCTGAGTCTGTCCCTGAACCTGGAATGTCAGGACCATTGAAAGATACCTTGCCACTGTGCTGGTGAGCCGGCTACAGCTGTCATTTTTAAAATCATGGCAAAATGTGTATTCACACCTGTGGCATGGGATGACATTGCAGTTGTATAGAATCATGTTTTGGTGGGGATTCAAATATTTTCTGTACCGAGTACATGAGTTGGGGTAATAAGATTGCTATGCTGACAGTGTGGTCACTGTTGTCCTATAATGAGAGACTCTCTATGGAGAAGGAGCAGCTGAACACTGGGATTGTTGTGGAGTCGTAACCATAACAGGCTTCTGAAAGGCTTGTAAATTGCCTATGGCAGGTATGCCACCATTGCCTGCAGTAATATAGAGCTTTTCTTTTGGCTTGTGCAATTCTTTTTCAGAAGCTTTCCAGTCTTTCTTGTGCTGCAGATTATTGGGCCACTTTTTCTGGCTCTGCTTGTATTTTCTCACAGTTGCCTAGAATCTTACAGTGAAGATCCTGTTCCTCTGAGGGAATATCAGCAAGCCCCGTGAGGGGCTGGTCACCAGGCAAAGGAGTGCTGCAACTTTCAACTAAAGCTTATAGAAAAAAGAGCTAAAGGATTTCAAGAATTCTGTGTATTAGCACTCTGCACCAAAGAACTAGGTTTCCAATGATTGTGGTGTGAAGGCTTAGACTGCTAAACGTTAAAACAATCTTATTTTAATTCCTCCTTCACATTTCAAAAATGGAATATATTAGGTTAAGGGGAGTGTTCATTTTATGTTTATTATGTTTTGTGTTGTGTTGTGCTGTTTGTGCAAGGCTTTCTAAACGTATACTTATCTCTTAGTGAACTATTTAAATCCTGAACTCCGTATTTCCAGTAACAAGTTATTTTCTCCTTTATTTTCATTTTTTTACATCCTTCTCTATTATAATTGATAATATCTGAATTAAATTTATGTGCTACTGAGTAACATGACCTCTGGCTACAAGAGTAACTCCCTTGTAACCCAACAAGTCAGGTTAACAGAACCAACAGGTGTCTGAGGCAGCAGGTGCTTGAGACAGATGCTGAAATGATGAGCTGAACATCAAGCACTGAAAACTGCTTTTTGATTGAGGCTTATTAAGTACCTTTCTCCTTCTTGCAGTATAGTAGTACCCTTCTAAGTTAATTTTTTGTCTTTATTCTCTCCCCAACATATGACCAATGTATGCTGTTGCTCACAGCAGCTGTTAAAGCAATTATATTCAACTGTGGAGTTCTGTGAAAGCTTTTCCTAGTTTTTTACTTATGGTTTTCTGGTCTGCTGTTTCTACCTAAATCTTATCTGGAATGAAGCCAGTAAGTTTCATTTTATGCTGAGTTTTTAATCTATTGTATTGCTTATTTAAACTTAAATAAATTCGGATTTGATTTTGAGCAGCTACTCGAGAATTCATTAGATCTTAGAAAGTAGTATTTTAATCTACCTGATTGAATATTTATCAGTTTTTCTTCGAATGCTCTGAAAAGCTCTTAAATAAATAAGAAGCTTTTAAGTCTTTTGGATGAAATGTTAAACCGAGGTCCCATCTGCCTGGATTGTTGGTAGTTCAGTTGGATGTTAAAGATCCCATGGCACTTATCGAAAAGAGTAGGGGAATTTCCCCAGTGTTCTGGCCAAATTTCCCTCATTCACTAAAAACTACCACCAGCAGCTTAATCTGGTTCAAGGTCAGTTAGCATTCATCTGTATCCCCCTCCCCAGGGTCGTGCCTGAAAATAGGCAGGATTTATCTAGTGCACTTACCCGGTCTACAAAAACTAAATAAATAAAATAAAAAGTAAGAACTGGCACCAGCCACTGTCATTTTTGTTCAATGTATACTTTAAATGGTAGATCTTAGGTTTTGGGGGGAAGTGTCTTTTGAGCTTGAGCACTTTAAATTTATCTTATTGACTTAGACTCAGTCTGTCCTTTCTTTCCCTTTATGGTATTGCATTTCACAAATATACTGAGCAAAGAGGTGTTTGGAACTGTTAGGAGAAAAAGTAAGGAGCATCTTATATCTGAGACAAGCTATCAAATCTCTGGAACATTTGATAAAGTTACCGAAAAATTTTGATGCATCCTGACTCCTAATATTGCTTGTAACAATTCCTTATTGGCTAAACTGAAAACAACCTAATAGTTCTTTTTTGGAAACATTGTCAAGTGTATATCCCCATAGACTCTTCCTGCACATTAAAAACTGTTTGAGTTCTGTAAACTGTAGGTGAGTCTGAGAACCTCCTGATTTTGAGTTTTATCTGTTATATTATATTTTATATAGTTAATAACTAAAGCTAATAACAAATATTATCTAATTAGTTGTTTGCACTGGAGGAGGGAGGGTGAATTAATCAGTTTCTTAACATTGCTGTAATTGTAGTACAAGTGCTATTGATCTTGTAGTTAGGCTACTTAAATATTGCCTCGAGTGATATTGGTTTAACTGATAGTTGATAAGTGCTTAGTGTATTTCTTTGTTTGTTTTTTTCACCCTGTTTTTATCAGTTTAGACCTCCATTAACTGGCCAGGTATTTGACCAACTAGCTAGTATAATTGATCTGATTGTGGTATTTAACAGCGTTTTGAAAAGCACAAGGCTCCAGAAGAAATAATGAGGTAATCAGCAAGTAGACAGTTTGGAGCAAGGAATTTTTAACTGGCGGTCTAATTATAAATACTCATAAATTATTTATCTTACATTATACTAAAAGTTAGATATTTTACTAAACATTTGGGGTGAAACCAAAGTGCTGTTTTGTACACTACAGCTAAGTAAATGGTTAATTTATACATAGTCTTAGAGCAATTTAATTGTTCTCTTAATGAGGTGTGGGCATAATGTCAGTGCTTTTAATGAACTTTCCACTGCTATTTAAGATTTTTATAGTATTTGCACATTATTTTGTTCACCTCTGGTTCACTTTTGAGTTGTATATTGCTATTTACTTGTTACTCCTGCAATTTCTTATTTGCACTTGTTATTAAGATTTATAGAAGCAATCCCACCATAGTAGGCAGCAAGATAGTAGATTATCACAGATGGAAATCCTACAGAATATGATAATAACTGATAGGGAGGCCATTAAATGATCTGGGGAGGGTACAGTAGTGGCATAACTCCCAAGACCCTGTAAGGACCCATAAATAAACTATGAGGATATTATTGATCCTCTAATTGAACCCCAGGGAGATATATGTTCACCCTACTCACACTACTATTTAGAAGACTCCACCCATAGTTTAATCTCTCTCCCCCTCCTTTGGGGTCTATGATGAGAGAACTACCCCATCTCCCTCTCAAAAGGAGTTGCTAGCAATACCAGAAAACTACACAGTCTTTCTGAAGTCATGACAGATTTGTACAACACAATTCAAAGCTCAAAGACATTGATAACTATCAAAACAAGGGTAAAAATAATGATCTGACAAAAGATACTCCCCAGATATCTAATTTTAGCAATAGACTTTATCAAAATTCTAATAAGGAAAATGAGCTGATTAGCAACTCAGCTAACCAATGAGATCCAAACATATTTAATTAATCGTTCACTTATTTCCCATCCTGTATAAGCACAGACATCATAAAGGTGATAAAAAATCAATTTTCAGCCTCTTAAATGCTAATGGAGCAGTTGGTCATTATAAGAAATGATATGGAGACACTAGGGGAGGATGTGGCAGTAAACGAAGCTAGACTACAGGACATATTCCCAACCCTAAGGAGACAGTTTCCCCCAGATAGTTCTATGGTAGTTGAACAAGATCCATAGAAAAGGCACTTAAACTGCATCCTAACTTTCTGAGTATTGTAATCCCAGAAGAAATCAAACCTGGAAATAATACAATTTTGTAATAGAAGGGAAGGGGATGGGAGTCACGTGATGCAGAGCACGGTGTAGCCACATTCCCTGTCAGCTCCGATTGCCTCTCGTAATAAATCGCAAATCGTGCCGGTTTTGTGCGGCTCTGAAGGTTTTATCTGTTGCTAACAGGTGGAGGAGACTGCAGTGAGCCGTTCTGTGTCGCATGGATGCCGAAATACGAAAAACTCTCAAGCATACTCCTCCGGTATCCCGGAGAAGGCCCCAAAAAGCAAGGGCCTCGAGTGGACAACAGTCGCAGGGTACGGCGATGGGGGAAACAGAAACTGAAATTCTGACATTGGCAAGATTCCTGGAAGAATTTAGGCCATTTAAGTTAGAGATGAAAGAGTTGGCCACCGAAATTAAATGCATTTCTGGAACACTGGAAGATCTTGCCAGAAGAACAGCGGACAGTGAAGTTAGAATTCTCTGTTTGGAAGGGCATATGGGAAAAGATGGATGAGGGGGCAGTTATGCTGAAGCAAAAGATTGCCAAATTGGAAGCCAAGGTCGAGGACCTAGAAGGGAGGTCTCGCCGTAACAATGCTGTAATTGTGGGGCTACCGGAAAAGGAGGAAGGCCCAGACCTAATTAAATTCGTTCAGAAATCTGTGGAGAAGATAGCGGGCCCTTCTCCTTATGGCCCGAGTTACACAATCGAGAGGGCTCATCGGGCTTTGCGGCCAATGCCTCCACCTAATTCCCCACCTCGCCCCTTGATCTTTCGCTTCTTAAATTATCTGGAACGACAACTGTTCTTAACTAAAGCAAGAGAGAATAAAGATCTTTATTGGGAAGGAGTCAGGATCAGGGTGGTGCAGGATATACCTGTTACTGTAAGGCAGAGGAGAGCAGCCTTCAACCCCCTGATTAACAAGCTGATTGCGGCGGGTTTGTGATTTAAAATGGGTTACCCGGTCAAATTCCAAGTTCTGATAGAAGGGGAGTGGAAGCAATTTGACTAGGTGGAAGTTGCCCAGTCAGCACTACAAGTAGCCCTTCCTAATTTATTTAAAGATCCATGAAGCTTGATGTGAGTGTCCACTGCATTCTGGAGTTGGGCCATGGCCTTTGAAGGAAGATGGGCGCTATGCAGCAAGATGTCGTTTTTTTTTTGAGGGTTTTGACATAGAAAAGGGAGGTATTGAGGGGCCGATATCATTATGAAGATGAAACACATGGACTATGGCTAGCCTTATAGTCTGGACTTGCGCTCATTCAGCCTTGTTTATAGTATTGTTGGGGCCTGAACTTTGGATTATGGACAGAGCTGCGATCGTTAGCTGAAGAGAGGAGACAGGGGTCCCACTCCTTCCCCCCCTTTTTTTTTTGTTTTGTTTGTTTGTGTGATTGTGTTCACTTACAGCACAGAATTGCTAGAATGGGCCATAATATGCCCTTAGGTGTCAAGGCAATATGTTCATCTTTTTTGGGGGTGGGGTTAATGATATGTGGGTAACTGTATTCCACTTCATTTCTTCGTTTTTATTACAGCTCTATTTCAATGCTGGGGATTGTGGTATAAAGTTAATGTGAATTATCAGTTATGATATATATTGGGTTTTGGATGGAATGGCTGTCTTGGGCTTATGGGGATATCTATGAACGGGTTTATGTTACCCTTTGAAACTGGAGGAATTAAGGCAATGGGGACGGAAGGTGGAAAACGGTGAAGCCAGGTTTGAGAGGGAGGCAGCAGGCGGTGGCGAGCTGTGGTGTGCTGATGTCATGGACCAATGGAGTGTGGAAGGGGGGTTGTTGTCGGGTTTGTAGAGGTGAGGGAATCTTTGGCAGGAAAGGGTTGATTGTGGCTGAGCAATGTAGAGGGGGGATGGTATAGGAGTAGACAATAAGACTCAAGTTCTGGCTAGGGGCAGGGGAGGAGGTGGGGCAAGGGTTTTTGTGGGGTAGATATTACGGTGTTTATAGGACTTATTTGGGAAGGATAGGGGGAGCACAAGTCTGTAAGGTTGGGGATAGGATGTGTGATTTGACTGGGTACAGGCCAGGTTGGATACTAGTAATCATGAAGCATGGTAATGATCGGGACTCTTAATGTTACTTTGTGGAACGTAAAAGGTGCACGCCAGAAAGTTAAGCAATATAGCATTTTAAGGCACTTGGAGGTCTTAAAGGCAGATATTGTGTTCTTACAGGAGACACACCTACTCCAGTCGGAGTATAATTCTATGAGACGCAGGCAGATGGGGTCAGTCTTTGCCTCACAAGGTAACACACAGAGTAGGGGCGTAATGATTTTAGTGGGCAGGTCTGTGCCCTTCGTCCCATCACAGGTTGTTCAGGATGATGACGGTAGAATCGTGTAGGTAAGGGGTACGCTCCAGAATGTGTAGGTATTACTTGGGGTGATCTATGGCCCCAACGTAGACTCTCAGGAGTTTTTTGTTAAGCTTTCAGGAATGTTAGCTCCCTTTGTGCAAATTCCCATGATCTTAGGAGGGGACTTAAATCTTGTTCTAGACCCACTTATGGACAGGTCTAGGAGTAAGACGTTGAGATTATCGCCTGCTCGGCGTGCCCTTTGTGAGGTATTGGATCAGTATGGCCTGGTGGATGTGTGGAGAGTGATCCACCCCAAAGATAGGCAGTACACGTTCACCTCTGCAGTGCATGGATCGGAATTCCGAATAGATTACACCTTAATTTCCAGTGACCTCCTTTCGGGGGTACTTGAGTCAGAAATTATGCCGGGACCGCCTTCTGATCATGCAGTGGTGGTTGTATCCATCCTCCTATCAACTTTACCTAAAAGAGGAAACAGGTGGAGGATTAATAATCAGATGCTTCGCAGCCCTCATGTCACAAAGTTTGTGACAGAGCAAATAGAGGAATTTATAGCCAACAATGTCAGGGCCAACACTAGGCCCGGATATGGTCTGGGGGGCATTTAAAGCTTTTATAAGGGGGATTATGATTGCCCAGGCTTCCCATAGGAAAAAGGAACAAGTTTGGGTGTTAGCCGAGCTTCTGGCTCGGATTAGAGATAAAGAAATTTTGGTGGACGGGCAGGTGGATGATGATGATAAGTTGGAGTTGGTGAGGCTGAAGGACCTATATTTGAAGTTGTTGGGGGAACAAGCGGAGCTGGCCTTAATTAAAACTAAGGCAAACTATCAGGACCAAAGGGAGAAAGCGGGGTCACTTTTAGCTAGGAGGGTCAAACAATTGGAATCATCACGACTAATTTCAGGGATCCGGTCGGAGGTGGACAGATTGGTTAAGACTACCCCAGGGGAGATAGCACTTGTGTTTAGAAATTATTTTAAATCTTTGTATGGTAAAATGGAGTCTCCCCCCTCTAGACAGGAGATTCTCTCTTTTTTTGAGGGGGTTGGACATCCCTTCGTTGTTTGAGCTTCAGCAAGGGCAATTAACGGTGGACATTACCCAAAGTGAAATTGAAAGGGCTATAGAGAGTCTCCCTCCAGACAAAACGCCGGGTCCGGATGGACTTCAGCAAACTTTTATAAAAAGTTTGCTAAGCTCCTATCCCCTTTGCTCCTGAATTTATTTCAGCACATCTTATCGCATCAGGCACAAGACCAGTCTCTATTTGAAGCACTGATTGTGTTGATTCCTAAGCAGGATAAACCTCCGGAGCAGCCCTCAAGTTATAGGCCCATATCGCTGCTCAATTATGATATTAGCTAAATTATTGGCTGAGAGGATTAGTCAGGTCCTACCTGATCTTATTGGCCCAGAGCAGGTTGGTTTTATGAAGGGGCGGTCATCTGCGGACCATATACGGACCTTGGCTCAAGCGTTCTCGGTCTCCAAGGACAGCAGTGCTCCTATGGCTCTGCTGTCCTTGGATGCTGAGAAGGCCTTCGATAGGGTTCACTGGGGGTTTTTATAAACTGCAATGGAGAGGTTTGGGTTCCCGGATCTTTTTAAGGGATGGATTAGCTCCCTTTATTCCTGTCCCACTGCGAGGGTTGGTTGCAATGGTGCAATTTTGGACCCATTCTGTTTACATGTGGGCACTAGGCAAGGATGTCCCCTATCCCCTCTCCTTTTTAACTTGTACCTAGAGCCTCTCATCAGAGCAATTGTTGGTAGTCGAGCAATAGAGGGTATTAGTATTAAAGAACATACTATCAAAATTACAGCATATGCGGATGGTTTATTTGACCAACCCAGGAGCCTCCATACAGGCCTTGTTGAAGGTTATTAAGGAGTTTGGGAAATTGGCCAATTACAGATTAAACTTGGACAAGTCGGTGGTGTTTCCCCTTAATAGTTATGTCTTCAAGTATGAAGTGGCGGAGCTGGGTCTGTCCTGGAAATCGAATTTCATAAGGTATCTGGGACTCATCATGGCTAGGGGTAGCTCTAAGGTTTTTCAGCTGAATTTTGATCTTTTGCTTAGGACCATAGCGTTAGACCTGGAGAGATGGGTGAAACTCCCAATCTCCTCATGGGGAAGAATTAGTCTTGTTAAAATGAATATATTTCCTAGGTTGTTCTACCCCTGAACATGTTGAGTATCTGGATACCATCTGCATGGTTTAGGAAGGTGCATAACATGATTGCCAATTTTGTGTGGGGCCATAGGAAGTCACGTATGGCCTATTCAAAGTTGGCGGCGCCTAAGGGGGATGGGTGGACTTAGACTTCTGCATATTGCACTATATTACTGGGCAGCTCATGCCAGTAAATATTTAAGATGGGCGAAAGGAAGAGATGATACAGAACAGTATGCCTATACACCGCTTTGGCTGCAGATAGAACTTACTTTGATCAGGGATGCTGGTCTGAGGCCTGAGGCCCTACTCTATCTTAAGCCAAAATGGTTGCCTCCTTGGTTGCGCAACTCTCCAATTGGGATCACAGTGAGAGCTCATGTTCAACTCTCGAGTTTTCTGCAGTATGACCGTTTTATGGATTGGGCACAGCCAATTTGGGGAAACCCACATTTTGTATTAGATGGTAGGATGTTGGACTACTCTTGGCTACCCTTACCCGAGGAGTGCCATGTGAGGGGACCTTCTCTCGACTGAGGGAATGGTTCTCTCCTCTGATGTTATACTGTGTAGATTTGGGCTACCCACTAAGGCTATTTTTTAAGATTTATCAGGTTAGACACCTTATGATTGCCCAATTGGGTAATGGGGTAGTGCAGAAACCGAGAGTGGAATTTTACAATGGGCTGGTGCCGTTGGTAGGGCTAAGGCATGCGATTTCGAAAATTTACATGGTAGTATTTGATTAGGCATATTCTTCTAATCCCATCCAGGGTCTGTACTGGACTTCTGTTTTCCCAAATTTGGCACTTAATTGGAGGAAGCTATGGGTGAACTGTCATAAATTTTTGCTCCAGGATAGATTGAGGCTTATGCAGTTTAAAATCCTTCATAACATTTTTTATTCCCCACAGAAATTGGGAGGCTGAAGCTGGCAAAGGACTCGAGGTGTTTTAGGTGCCAAGAAGGGAAGGAGACTTGATGCATATTTTTGGCAGTGCTGAAAATAACCCGCTGTGGGGATATTAAAGGAGGTTAATCCATTACTGGGTTTTGGGGATCTTTTACGCCAGAGATATGCTTATTGGGTGATGTCTCGGTATCCTGTTAAGAGTAGGAGGTTTTATATGGTCTTGATTGCGCGCTTAAGAGAGTGGTACTCAGGCATTGGAAGGACTCGGTGGTACTAAGTTATACGGAGTGGCTGGAGGAGTTGTTAGCCTGTTTGAGGATTGAGAGGATGACGGCTATCCTTCAGAATAAGCTCTCCAGGTTCAAAAAAATTTGGGGTCCCTTTTACACTTGCTATTCTATTTAAGGTATGCGGTATTGTTTGGGTTGAAGACATCCTATCTCCGGAGACTTGTGCTGGGAGGGAGGGAAAGTGGGTCGGGCAGGGGATGGGGGTATGTTACAGGGTCACCTGTTATGGAATGTTTATTTACATGTATTAATGCTGGTTGACTTGTCGTATGTGTGAAGGATATCCCTGTAACTAAAATTTAATAAAGAGTTAATGGAAAAAAAAAAAAAAAGAAGGGAAGGGGATGAAAGAGAAAAAAAAAGAAAAAAGAAAAAAAGAATAGCTGGCCCTTAGAAAATTATAAAAATCTCAGAAGTAAAGAAAGCAGAAAATGGGGGCGGGGGGAGAGAAGAGCATGATAAAAAAAAGATAAGCAAAGTGCTCTCCCATTAGTTGAGCCAACCACTCTGAACAAAGAAAAAACAGATCATAGGCAGTGCAATGATCAGGATAAGCAGATGAAGGTGGTAGAAGATAAATATGGGGAAAGTAAAACAGAAATGTTATGATGGATTATGAACCCTTCGAGGAAGTCAGGAGAAAGAAAAAAAGGAATAAAAAGAATGTACCCTCTGTAGGAGGACAAGATGATACCCCTATTGTTAACTCTACTTGATAAAAGACCTAAATGTCATTGTAAAGCAGAATGAGCCAATACAGAGAAATAGCAATACAAAAAGTAATATAGCTGCTCATAATACCCTCCTGTACATTGCTATTGCCACTCTTAACCCTCGAGCCAGCACTCCTCTGTTCCCCAAAGCCATGCTCCTAAAGAGTATCTCCCCTCCTGTACACTGCCACAGCCACTATTAGCCTAGCAGGTACCAGAACCCTAAGCTTGCCAATGTTCTTCTTTCACTCTACAATTTTATGAAACACTCCCTGCTCACTATCTGCCCATGTCTGCCCACCTGCCTGCTCACCTTTCTCCTCTCACACTTTCCCTGACAAACCTTCACCTGTTGACCTCCTTACACCACCCACCTTTGAGCCTACCATCATCCCCCTCCTCTGATTCCTCTTCTACTGCCTAATCCTGATTGGTTCCCTCTATTCTTTCTGACTACTATGCCTAGGCTGACTCCTCTGGCTATAGACTAGTAACCTTTAGGTATCAGTTCTGATGAACAGCTCCATCTCCTGTTTCCTCCCAATACAAGATCCTGCCTAGCTTCCACCTCTGATTTTTTCTCAAACTAGTACCTAACTCTGACTTAGCACTTAATTGTATGGCATGACATATGAACCCAACTCCATTAACTATGTACCCTTGTTTTGGTTATGTTTTGTTATTTGCCCATGTTATCCTACATTGTTATGCTATTGCTAATGTTTACTGGCTTCTCCTGTTCACATTTTTCTTACTATTAGATGTTCTTGACAATGCCTATTAAGCTGCTACTGACTCCGCACTTATGTACCCTCCCTTACCTTTGTGACGATGATCCTTTGTAAATGAGCTTTTAGCTCAAAGGTTGTATTTCTGATTACTAAATAAATAAAATAATACTAAAAAAATCTGATTACAACTCAGGGGCAGGAGACATCTGAAGGATTTTAGGAATTTATGTTAAGCAGAATTAGAAGAATCCCTTTTTGAATTGATTATGTATTTGATCAAAGCTGAACGTGGTCTAAAAGATGAGGGGGATTAATTCTTAGGGCCTTCAGAGATCATAAGGACCCTAGAAAACCCATATATCTACTGTTGAAAGAGGTGAACAGTGCAAGTAATATATGGGCAAAGATATCCATCTTACAGAGTTTAGGCCTCAAAATTCCCACCTTGATCAAATTGAGCACTGCTCTTTTCTTCTCACATGGTGATTATATAATTAAAAATGTGGTTACATGAGAGGAGATAAAGCACATTATTTCAGAGCTGAAATGGGACTTTAACAAACCCGAGGTAAATCTAAGAGAGAAAATAATTTCAGTCTTTTGTATTAACCCCCTTGAGAATAAAAATCATAGAAAATTAAAGGCTGCTATGTGCTTTATAATACACAATACAATGAGAATACCTGTGGAATATGGGACAATAGGTTTAGTCCATACAGTAAACAAGAAGGCATGCCAATCTCAGATCAACATCCATATTAAAGGTGAACAACTGATTGATGCTGTAACTGGAAAAACCTGTTTCCTGGATGGCCTGGGGATTCATTTAGTTGACTGGGATCATATACAAGTGCTTGCAGTTAATACTAGCAACAATGTAATGCAAATGAGGGCACAGTCATAGAATTTGTACCTAACAATCCTCTTGATAAACCTCTCTCTAGCTTGTCTTTGGAATATTTCAGGGATGTCCACTAAAATAGTTGATTTAGAATGGCTTAGTTTCATAAAACAGCATGATTTCCTTTGCTATCGGGAAACTTGGAGAGCTGAAGATTTGAATCTGACTGGTTACTAACTAATCAGTGCCCCTGCATTAAAAGGGAAAAAATACAGAAGAGCAATAGGATGACCTGCAATTTATATCAAAATAACCCTGATATTAAAATAGTTGAGATTCCCTATAACAATGAAACAATGATTTGTGCCTTAATAAAAGTTAAATGCATTTTCTTGCTGATAGTAACTGTGTATATTCCTCCAAGAAGTATGCAATATTATAATGGGTACCAGGTCTATATGTCACTACCTGAACAATGTGGAAGAAACCACGCTGGGGTAATTTCAAGAGCAATGACAGTGATACAGGTATAACAGCGGTAGTGAATTACTGCTACCCATCACCATCTGTAGAGTAAAGGATGGGCTGATGAAGGTAAAGGTGCTGTGCCTGGTCAAGCCACTCTTGTTGGGGGGAGTGGCTAAGGCACAAGCACCTTGAGTGGTAGAGACCTGGGGACCATAGTTTGGTTCCCCATCTCCCGATACTGGTATTTTTTTTTTTGGCTCACAAACAAAGTTTCCCCCCTCCTGAGGTTCACCTTATCCCTGAGGTCTACACACCCATGGAGTTGATTATAATAATTCCAGTGCGTGTGAGGGTGGTGCAGCCCCTAAAAAACAAGGACAATGCATTTTCCTGTTTGTTTCTATGATGTGCATGCATTGTGTAATGGCTGGTGTATTTACCAACCTTATTTTTGGAGTCAGTGTTTTGCCTGCAGCTTTATTTGCTGTGCTATTTTTGTTTGTGGGGTTTTGAGCCTGTGTCAATATATTGAGGTGTTTTAGGATTGTCTATCTGAGGTCACATGGGGCAGCGCTCCTAATGGCAGCTTAATCCATAGCTCTCCCCTCTCAACCAGCTAAAACAAATATATACTGACTTCGGGAATATTATTTTCAACGCTTTTTGCCTATCATAGTTCTCTATAGGCCAGCAACACCTTCTATCGGCATTCGAGTAGTTTTCAAATTAATTACGCCAAGGTGCGGCGAAGATTATGGAGGCCGAGATGAAGACCGTCAGGGCCAGGCACACGCCGCCGAGTATCCAGAGAAAGCGGCCAAAGAGTCAAGAACCCTGCCTATGGGTTCGGGTGCTAAATATGGCTCTACTAGTACCTCTTCCAACCCACTCACAGAGGATTGTTTCCTCCAGGAGCAGATTCCGTTTCGAGAAACTCTGCAAGATATCTCTTCGGAGCTGAAGTCCATGCGCAACAACCTTGCTTCGCTAACTACCCGAGTAGGCGACTCTGAGGTTCGAACCAGCTCCTTGGAGTCATGGAAGGCCAAATGTGAACCCTAGATTGTTATGCTTAAGCAACAAATCGCTAAACTGAAATTAAAGACTGAAGACCTTGAAGGACGTAGCAGGAGGAACAATATACTGATTCTGGGTCTACCAGAGGCGGAGGAAGGGCCAGATATCCAGTCTTTTGTGCTAAAGCTCCTGACCAAGATTGTTGGTCCCTCGCCTATCAATCCCTCCTACCACATTGAGCGAGCTCATAGATCCCTGAAGCCTAAACCTCCGCCCGGTTCCTCTCCCAGACCCATAATAATCAAGCTGCTTAGCTACCTTGAAAGGCAACACATTCTGAGCAAAGTTAAAGCCTACAAGCGGTCCTGTGGAGAATCATACTCTGAGAATCACTCAAGATCTACCATTAGAAACCCGACAGAGGAGACGAGAATTCCACCCGATAGTGACCAAGCTGATAGCTGCTGGGTTTAGATTCCGCATGAACTACCCAGCCAGGCTGCAAGTCCAACTCGATAATGCCTGGCACTCTTTCAAGAATCCGGAACAAGCCAAAAGAGAACTTTCCTAGAGACTTCCTGATTTGTTTAAATCTGGCTGACTGGTGTATGTTAAAACTAGGTTAAAGTCTGCTTACCTCTGTTGAGTGATTTTGTGCTGTTTGCATGCGTGCAATACTGTTTTTTTGCAAGCTGGGATTGGGTTGGTTGGGTGGCGGGGCTGGCTGGCCCTCCGTGGTGGTTGGGGCAGAGATGCTCGTCTGGGCGTGGTTGAGGCCTATGTTTTAGACGTCTGAGGCCTCTGCCTCATGGTCCGAGGAGGTGGGATAGGACCCTTATTTCCGCTTTTGGTTTCTGGCGGATAGCTTGCCGACGGACCAGTTGGGTCCCTACCAGTTTCCCTTCCCCTTCCTCTTCCTGCTAGGTGATGGCCTGCTCGTTTGCATAGAGTTTTGTTTTTTTTGCTCCTGATTCCGATACAAACTGATTGGAGCGACCGCTGCAGTGGTCAGCTGGCATAATCTTTTCCCACCACAGTGATTTGTTCCAAGTTCTGGTAGGACTGTTTAATGTCTTAAGTTGTAAGTTTTGAAGTTTTGAATCTTTGAAAATTGTATACTGAATGTTGGTTAGGGTTTAGTGACTCTGTTTAGTAATTACCTCTTGCTGGAGGGGGAGGACGGGACTGGTGAGCCTCAAGGAAGCTGTCTCGTAGCCTGAACTGGGGGGGACAGCAGTACCCTGGTCCTTGTTTCTTTTCTGCCCTATGATGCCTTTGCCTTGTTTATTGCAGTATGTCAACGGGGGCACCAAGCAGGGTGCTATAGTTAGAAGTGGGTCTGCTAGTCCCGGGGACCGATCCCTATCCAGGACACATAGATGGTACGTCCATGTTTCTCTGATTTTAAAGGGATGGTTTGTAAATAGTTTTTGGGGATCACAGTGTCACTCAAAGCACTAGACATTTGGGTGGGCGGGGAAAGGGGGTACATTTTAATTTTTGATCTAGTCACTACTAGGAATTTTCTCTCTAGATTGAGAACTTACATTGCTCAGTCACATTTAAGTCTGTTGGTGACTTGGTCAGTTACTGAAGGTTATTTTATTAGGGGCTTTGGGGAGGGAGGGAGCCTCGGAGAGTTTCAGTCCCTATGGATTTTATTAACGTTGAGCGAACTTGGTGTAATCCTCATGATACTATCTGCACTGGAGGGACTGAAGTTCCTATGTCCTGCTCAATCTTGTATTACTCAGTATGGTGGCGAGAATGATTAAAATTGCAAGTTGGAATGTTAGAGGTATCAATGATCCTCTTAAAAGACAGCAGGTGTTTCTGAATTGCTCCCTTTTAAATGTGGACATAGTTTTCATGCAGGAAACCCACTTGGCTGCCTCAGAGACTAGGAGACTACACAGGCTAGGGTTCACCCAAATTTTCACTGCTTCTGGTCGCAAGCTAGTAGGGGGGTAGCAATAATAATTAAACATCACTTCAGATTTGTAGCAGATGACAGTATCACCGACCAAGAGGGTAGATATGTATTGGTCAAGAGCCAGCTTGATAATAGTAGCGTGGTACTAGGGGCGATTTACACCCCAGTAGGTGGTGACCCGTCCTTCTTAATGTCCCTAGCAGATAACCTGAGCAGATTTCTGCCTTCCCTCCTCATCTTTGGGGGTGACTGGAATGTGGCTCCCTCCAGTGAGTTAGATAAAACTTATAGACCGATAAAACCAATGTCCCCTGCCCAACATGCCCTTTCTGATTTCACACACTTACTGGGACTGTGTGACCCCTGGCGTCTCCTTAACCCTGACAACCGACTCTATTCCTTTTACTCCCAGGTACACCAAACTTGGTCAAGAATTGACTATATTTTAATTAGCTCTTCTTTAATGAGCTGTACCCACCAAGTAGGTATAGAACCAATAGTTATCTCGGACCACTCCCTGGTGTGGGTCAAGATTTCCCTTGATATTCAGGGACAAAGGGACACGTCTTGGAAACTTAATATGCAAATCCTGAAGGAGGACCATGCAGTTTCCAAAATCAAGGACACGATCCTTTCGTACTTAGACCTGAACCAAGGATCTGTATACCGAGATGATATACTGTGGTGTTCCTTCAAATGTTTCATTAGAGGGGAACTCATCAAGATTGCTGCCACTAGGAAAAAGGTAAGGGAGTCCAAAATTAATTCACTATCTAGTCTGCTGAGGGCAGCCGAAGACAACCTTCTCCTTTCCAACTCCCCAGCAAACCTAACTGCTCTTATTAAACTCAGGAATGAATACAATGACCTGACACAGGAAAAAACTGAATATGCTTTGTTTAAGACTAGGACTAGATATATTGATCAGGGTGAAAGACCGGGTTGAATGCTAGCTCTTAGGCTGAAAGAGATGGAGAGTTCCCGTATAATCCCAGCTCTCAAATCTCAGGACGGCACCACTAAGACGCTACCCAGGGATATTGCCCAAATTTTCGAGTCCTTCTATACTGATATTTATAGTAAGAGCTCTACTCCATCACATTCCTAGCGGATAGAGTACTTCCTAGATGGTATCAAACTCCCTTCCCTCCAGGTACACCACTGTGATATTCTGTCAGCTCCCATCACTCTAGGTGAAGTAGAAGAGGCAATCAACGAATTACCATTAGGAAAAGCCCCCGGGCCTGATGGTTTTCCCTCGAATTTTTATAAGGTTTTTTGTAAAGAGCTATCCCCTCTACTTCTTAAGCTATACGAATATATGTTCTCTGCGGAAGTGATAGACCCCTCTCTCTTAGAAGCTACAATAATTTTAATCCCTAAATCAGATAAACCCTTAATAAATCCAGCCAGTTACCATCCAATATCGCTCTTAAATTATGATATCAAAATCTTATCTAAAATTCTATCGCTCAGAATTAAAAAGATTTGGCAGCACTTGCTGAGCCCAGAACAGGCTGGCTTTGTCCAGGGTAGATCATCCGCCGATCATTTGAGAACCTTAGCTCACGTCTTTCAAGCGGCCCACACTTCACTAGATCCCATGGCCCTAGTTGCTCTTGATGCAGAAAAAGCCTTTGACCGAGTGAATTGGGACTTTTTGTGGGCCACTGTGAAGAGAATGGGCTTCCCTGACTCTTTTATTCATAAGATTATGGCAATCTACAAATCCCCCTCGGCAAAAGTCTACTGTAATGGGGTTTTTTCTTCCAGATTTCCTTTATGTGCTGGCACACATCAAGGTTGTCCCCTTTCCCCCTACCTCTTCAACCTATACCTAGAACCTCTACTTATTAGTATTAAAAGTTCATCACGAGTCACAGGCTGTACCATTGCTCAATTTCCCCTGACTGTATCAGTTTTTTCAGATGACATCCTACTACACCTTACCAACCCTGAATCATCCTTAACACAAGTATTAAATATTATTGACCATTTTTGCCAAGTTTCTAACTATAGGTTGAATGTTTCTAAATCAGTTATTTTTCCGTTAAACTCTTTTACCTTTAAATCAGATTTCACACGGTTCGGTATGAAATGGTCCCCGGTCTCATTTAAATACTTGGGTATACATGTGGCCCGGGAGGTGGAAACAGTCAAGAAACTGAATTTAGATAACACATTAACAAGAATTCAGAGGGACTTGGACCGATGGCAAAAATTGTCACTAACCATATGGGGGTGAATCAGCATCATTAAAATGAGCATCCTACCCAGGTTATTCTACCCCCTGAACCTCCTTAATATATGGCTACCCAAGCAATTCTTCAGTCAAGTAAACTCACTGCTATCCAACTTTATTTGGAATAGGAAACAACCTCGTAGAGCCTTTCTTAAACTCAGTGCACCTAGAGACAAGGGTGGTCATCATCTACCAAATTTCTTGCTATATTACTGGGCTAGCCACCTAAACAGAGTAGGTAAGTGGTCCACCGCACAGTCTAACATGCCTCAACCAATCTGGCTACAGCTTGAACTAAGTCTACTGGACCAGTTAACACTACCCCACGCATTTTTGGCACCTTTCTCCATGCTACCCCAGCCATTCAAGACTCCGCTATCGGTCTCTCTATTAAAATTCTTTCTCAGTGTTGGAATTTTTTTAACATATCCCTGACCAAGGATTCAGCACAACCTCTCACGCTAAATCCCAATATCAAAATTGGAGGTAGGTGGCTAACCTCTGAGTGGCTCCCACAATTACACAATCTACTGGTGGAGTCTCTGTATGAGCAAGGCTCACTCCTTAAGTCAGACAGAATCTTAACATCCCTTAACATCCCCCAGAAGCATATCTTCAAAGTTTATCAATTGAGACACCTCATACACAAAATTCTTGGGCCTGTTCACTTCACTTCCAAAATAAGGCCATTCTTAGAGAAAACACAAGATGCCGCCAGTAAGCCCAGAGGTATATCCAACATATACAATAAATTGTTAGACGACCTTTTCCCTGATTCCCTGGAGGGTTCCAAAATCTGGTTACTCCCCAACTTGAGCTCCCCCCTAGCATGGGAATCAATCTGGAAGGATGTGTACCGTTACTTATCCCAAGCTAATCATAGATTGATCCAATATTATATTTTAAATAATCTCTACTATACTCCAGTTAAGTTGGTCAAATTTGGCAAGCTTAAGTCGAATATATGTTCGAGATGTGGAGCCGCCGAAGGGAACTTGTTGCATATCCTCTGGGACTGCAATAGAGTGGCACCATTAGGGAATATAGTACGAGACAGTTTAGATCCAATTTTGGGGCTCAAAGATCTATTCACCTTAAAAATATGTATCTTGGGTGTTTACTCGAACATTTTGGTGAAGGAATGCAGATGCCACATGGCTCTCATCTCAATAGTTATCAAAAAGCTGGTCCTCAGGCACTGGATGGATCAGGATATCATTACCTATCAGGAATGGCTTAAGGAGATGTCCCACTGTTTCAATACCAAGAAACTTATAGCTAGCTCTAGACATAATCTGGCATCTTTTAATCGGAAATGGGGCAAATTAAATGCGCTCTACCTAAAGTAACCCTGATATATGTAGTCCCTTAGGTAACTGTTGATGCATTGCTATATGCAGTGTAATCAGGTTCCCAATCTTAGTCCTTCTCCTTAGTGACCCGACATCTCCTTTAGCTATGAAACACTCCGGGCGATGGGGGTTGGGATGGGGAGGGTGTTGGTGTTGTTGTGGTTGTTTTATTGTCCCTGTCTATTTCAGTGTGATTGTACACATTTACATGTGCTATATCCTGGACTTGGTTATTGTACGATCAGACAACCTTCACTTTATGTACCTTGTTTTTTCTTTTTACATATAAAACTCAATAAACTTAAATTTCTAAAAAAAAAAAGGATTGTCTATCTAAGAACATAAGGGACAGTATGAATGTGCACTCTAGTGCAAACTTGATATTAATCGATGATTTTAATGAAAGAATAGGTACATATGGCAATATAGAATGATTTCAGTGATATGTCTTCCTTAACTAATGTTTCTCCTAGAAATACTATAGGTTTAAAACTGAATGCACATGGAAAAATGCTCAGCTATGTTATATCAGCTTCTAATTTACTGGTTTTAAATGGTAAGGTGATAAGAGATCCAGAAGGACAACCAACTTACTTCAGCCCACATGGCAGGAGTATAATTGTTTATGTTATAACAACCCCAGAACATTTTGAACTATTTGACAAGCATAGTATAAAGATGACACCAGAAAGTGACCACTTTCCATTATAATAACCCTAAAAAGCTTCTTAAATATCCTTAAAACTAATTTAGATACTCATATGGCTATATTAGAGCTGAATAATAACAAGAAACATATCCAACTGAAGAATATTGACAACAAGGCTAAGGTTATTTTCAGAAAGGATATGCTTAATAGGTTTTCAAACATAATGAAACAGCATTTCCCCCAGGAAGCTTACAAAGAACTGATTAAGATATTTTCTGAAATTAAAATATTTCTATACAAGAATACTAATGCAATGCCCATAAAGGATTGGACATGGCTCTACAAAAACTGCCACCAGGCAAAAAATAATTTAAATAACCTAGTAAGATGGACTAAAAGGAACCCCTCTGGGAAGAATTCTAAGCTATTAAACAAAGTAATAAAATAGTACACTCAATTCCTGCAGGGAGAAAGGAAACTTTTTTTCAGGAAGAATGCTGGGTAAAAAGATAAATATTTTGAAGTCAGGTGATGGAGCTCAATTTTGAAGATTAATATCCCGAGTCACAGTTGCACACACACATGAAATTTTAACACTTATCCAACAAGAAACTATTATGCATTTTCAACAACTTGTTTTAAGGACCAAACCAGGGATATAAACTGCTGGGAAACCTAGAACCTATATTGGTCATCCACACCTCTTAGGATAACACTTGGTGAAGTAGAAGAGGCCATACTAATCTGTCCTATGAGAAAAGCTCCTGACAGGATTTCAAATGAGGTCTATAAGGCCCACTTAAATGTATGGGTACCAGTATTAACTAATTTGTTATATAAATGTTTAAGAAACAGATTTGTTCCAGATTCATGGATTAAGAACGTTATTGTTCCTATTTATAAAAAAAGGTGATCACACAGACCCCCCAAAGTATTGAGCAATCAGACTACTGGATTCCATTTGCAGAGTTTTTACTCACATCATCCTGAACAAACTACTGATATGGATAGAAAATGCCAACATTCTTACACCCTTGCAAGCTGTGTTCAGGAAACATTGTTCTACAATTGATCATGTTTTTGTCTTGCATCATTTATTAGAAAAATATACAAAAATTAGGACAAACAAATTATTTCTCTTGTTTATTGATTTTTCTAATTCATTCAATTCAGTGGATTGATCACTCTTGTGAAAGATTTTAATAAACTATGGTATTAATCACTCCTTGCTTATACCAATAATACAACTTTAAAGCAAGAAAAAAGCTAGCATAAGATATGATAAGGTGGGACATCAGTCACGATATATAAAATCTAATTTTGTGGTAAAAAAACATTGCCTTCTGGCTCCATGTTCATTTAACTTGTATATAAATTAGGCTACTAACCAATGCTTTGACCCAAATTTCCATTCCCCAAAGTCAAAGGGTAAAAGATGCCAACTGCTGGCTTATGCCAATGATTTAGCCTATTATCCCTTTTTAAAATTGGATTACAGAATAAGTTGGACAAGGTGGAAAGTTTATGTGCCCGTCTAAAACTTAAGATAAACTTATCTAAAACAATGCTATTAGTTTTTGGGTTCAGAAAAAAGTAATCTTGTTACTTGAATAAAGAAAAATTGAACACGTTAAACAATACACCTAACTAGGTACCACTTTTCATCATAGAGAGAATTTGGACCATTATATTAATAACCAGATAAAGAACATAAAACGTAATGCCAGAGGTTTACTTAAACTTAATTTTAACTAAGAGGGTCAGTCAGTTGTCTCTGCTCTATGTGCAGCTGAAATTAATCTAAATCCCGTTAGCCTTTATGGCGCAGATGTCTGGGGACACCAAGTGACAGAAGAAACTGACATCCCATGTAACAGTTATTATAAAGCCTATTGGGATTGAGAGGGCATGGCTTGGGAGGTCATATGGGTCATGAGCATATCATTAGTCAGATCTATGAGCACATTTGTTGTGACAGATAATTAGATTCGATGAGCGCAGTACACCTATGATGTACTGTGACTGGTACATTAGTTAGTTAGATTCTATGAGCACAGTGTCTTCACACTGTGACAGTTTTTAGATCTTTTATATCATTAGGTAGACTTTATGAGCTCAGTGTGTGTTTAGCACAAACACATACTGAGACAGCTAGAACTCTTATTAGATTCTATGAGCTTAGTATAAGGACTGTAACAGGAATTTATTATAATTTCTTAAACTTTATATGTTTACATTAATATATATAAGCCTTATAAACCTTAGCAGTAGTTCATTAAACACATATTTTAGTATAGCTTAGGCACATTTATGAGGTTAAATACAGACAGAATGAGAGGAAATCATCTCAAATTATAAACCTTTAAAAATAATGGTGGAAATATAATGCGCTTGTTTATGCCTCAAATGTCCCATAATTCAGATTGTACCACACAGTTCCCGTGAAAAAGTCACCTTGTTTAGGAGAAGTTTGCATATCCTGTCTCCTTTTCTCTGGTAAACATTTTCTTTCTGTACTGGAGAGAAGGACACTGCACCTATGAGGTCATTTTTGACCCTCATGGAAAACATGTATTTTTAAAAAATCATGCAAATCCTGTGGAATTAGTAGAGACAACCTGTCTATGTGCTAAACTGTTATCTAAGTTGTCTGCACAGTATGATAGCCAGCGATGGCATCACTACACCCTTCCCACTGTGCATGACCCTGCTGTCAATGTGAGTAATTTTTGTACTTATTATAGCAGTAGCTAAGGATAGCAGGATACTTAACAATACAATAAGAAATGCATTGGTATTTCTGTGTCTGATGGTTGGGTCAAACTATTTGATGGTCCTATACAGAAAATGTCATATTGGAAACTGTGTCTTTCTAACTGGAAAACCCGTATAATAAATTAGATTTTGGTGTCACACTTTCACAGACTTGTCTAAGACTCTCATTAAACTATATCAGTAGTTGCAAAGTAACAGTATCATAATAAATAATCATTT
This sequence comes from Neoceratodus forsteri, assembly GCA_016271365.2. Classification (NCBI taxonomy): domain Eukaryota; kingdom Metazoa; phylum Chordata; order Ceratodontiformes; family Ceratodontidae; genus Neoceratodus; species Neoceratodus forsteri. The sequence continues at coordinate 780,276,765 of CM057458.1, read as the reverse complement.
ACCTAACAAAGTCTTACTAAAATTCCAAGCTTGACCCCCAATTGTACAGTGCAAGTGGAAATGGGAAGGATCCCTATTAAATCAATGGCCTTATTAAGATTGGTATCTTATTGGTTTACAATAATTAATGACAACGCCACCTTGCCAACCACCTATGCTCTCTCAGAAAAAAAAACAAAAACTATTGGTTCTAGTACTACCTGACCTCCCCATGGATTCAACATCTCATAAATACATTACATATGGTGAAATAAAACAATCTTTTGTTTCTTCATTTAAATAAGATTATAATCTCACAATCTTATCAGAAAAGATTTAAACACAGATTTTTACAAAAATTCATGCAAGATAATATGATCTTAATAAGTAAACTTAATATTGACCAATGGTATGCTGTAAATAAAAAGCAGCATCATTTAGAAACATACCCAACTTTGACATTTTGTCTGAATACAAAAGACCACAGTCAATGGTTAGGCTGGAACTCCTATCCACTAACTGGAGAGTGTCCAGATTTAATAGAAAGTGAGAAATCCCTTCTAAAAATGTCTGTCCATGTAACGAAGAACATGCAGAAGCACTTCAACACATTCTACTGTATTTAGAAAAATGTATTCTTCCATATGCACATAACTTATAATATGGATTATAGATGTTATTGCACCTTTTCAAATAGAACCAAGCCATTGCAGTGGCAAGTTTTTTTAAGGAGATAATTAAATACAGAAAAAACATCAAAGGTTCATGAAATGGCACACTGTATTTCAAGTAATAAACATTTCATCCATCCTTTTTCTGATAAACAAACTAGAAGGCAACCTTTTGGAACTACTAATGATTCCTATTAGATTAGTGACTGAAACACATTATTTCTAACATGAAGATGCCAAGCACCTTCTCATGAGTGCAAGTATTGTAAATTTTTACATCTCTTTCTAGCTAAGTGTATTTATTACATCTAAGTGCAATTCTGACTTACATGGTTAGTCTTCAGATTTGCTGCTGATTTAAGTATTGCAAACACACAACTGGTTCTTATAGACCACTATTGTATAATAATCCTTTTAATGCTGTATAGAAAATTACAGATTTTAACTTTGTAATGGCATTTTTATATTGAACAAATAAACTCTGAAACTGAATTGTCCTATAAATGGAAGTGCAGGGCCTCAACTACATATGTATAAGCATTTATGGAGGGATGGGAGCAGTGGACGTGGAAAGCCTTGTGCTCCCACTGGCAAATAAGGATATGATTATACTGTCTCAAAAAGTAAGGAAATAAATTCAAAAAAAACTTTGTTAATGCTCTAGTTATGGTTAAAGTGACAAAAGTAGGGAAATGTGGCATTAGGGTGTCCATCCCTAACACCCCCCCACCAACTCCAGGCAGCACAGCAGGTGTGGGATGTGCCTTGTGGTTCTCAAGCCTAATGCTCACCACATTTTCATAGAATCTACACATCTGACCTGATTTACAGGTGCAACATGGTGAGAATTTGACTAGAGAACCCCAAGGCACATTCCACACCTGCTATGCTTCCTGGAGTGGGGGTGGGGTGTTAAGGTTGGAAACCCTGAGGCCAGATTTCCCTACTTTCGTTGCTTTAACCCTAACTAGAGTATTAACAACGTTGTTTTTTTTTTTGCAATTTATACATCTATATAAACATACTCATATTTAATCCAGTTAAAACTATTTCTTTTCATAACTATTTCTGACTTAAACATTTGAATCTTGTTTAACTCTGTCCTAGTTCCCTTTAAATATCTCTGCCAGTTTCAATAATTACAAAAAGCATTAGTCATTTGATATCAGATAATGCCCCAAGTGATATGTAAAATATTACATTTCTTACTTAAAACCTTTAGACATGTTAGTTCCTCACTGTCTAAATAAAAATAACTGGAAAGAGGATCATTTCAGTATGCTTTTTAGACTTAAGTGGTACTCACTGATAAGTTGAAATATGACTCTGCTCTACAACTGAGCAGTTTTTGCTGCAGCATATTCTCTTCTAACCTGTAATGACTACAGCTAACATGCTGCAGCAACAGTGAACAATATAGACAGTAAGCATGTCTGAAAATGGGTGCCCCCATGTGCGCACCCGCTCTGATAACACGGATGATGTCAAACGTCAGGAGTGCATGCTCAAGCATGAGCATGCTTGGGAGCTGCCTGTTCCACAAAATGTGGCACCTTGTGTACAAAATGCAAATCACTAGGTGTTCAGAAAAAGGAAGAAACAGATGTTCCAGCATAAAAACACAATTTGTGGGAGACTTTCTGGGCAAGAAGATGGTTCCAAATTAACTTACTAATAGATAGGCAAAACAAAGAACTCTTACTATTAACTAAAAAACTCCTCCAAAAATGTATTAAAGATATTTTAACAGACCAAATAATTTTGTACAAGTTGTGAATTTAATTACATTCACTAAACCAAACCAAATACTCAAAACTACCAGATACAGTTCCAGTTCCACCATCACTTCCAGGCTCATAAATGAAATCTGGAAATATTATTATCGAACATGTAGAGATAATTTCAGTAAATAATGTAATGAAAAGGGGAAGGGGTATAGTTTTCTCAAAATATGTCGATAACAATGTTTTTGTATATTAATCATAAAAGGAAATTTAAGTCCAAATACAGAAACCTCAAGAAACTGAACACAGTGAAGACCAAAGTGTTAACACTAACAGTATAAATAATTGGTGACCAATCTATGGCATCATTTCAACCATGTCTGGTGTCAGTTGTTTTAACCCTTACAAGGCCGCAGACTGATATATCAGTCCAGAACTCCAATTTGTTCTAACTCTGTCAGCAGTCTAAGGGTTAAATCTATCAATGTAGAAAGCTTCTCTTAAAATAATCTTCCTGTTATAATCATCTCCCTTTTTATCCCTTGTAACTTTTTCTATGCCAAAGAAATATAAACTTGGTTGCTGATGGTTTGCTTTAATAGCATGGCTAGCTACTGGTAGTGTAAGATCCTTTATCTAATACAGCTTTTGTGTTTCCTTATCCTAGTCTTGAGCTGCCTATTTGTTTTGTTTATGCATATATTGTCACATGGTCACTTAAGTCCAAATATGACCCCTCCATCTGGCAGTTTAAAAACTCTTTAATGGGAATCCCCTCATCCCTTGATACATTCTTTTTTTTTTCAAACAATATATACTCCAACTGCAGGTACAATGCCCACAAGGATATGTTCCATTGATGTCCAGATAGTGTATGCCGGAATGTTGTTAGAAATGCAGATTCATCCCTCCAACAATGTTGCTGTGCTGCACTAGCTATGTCAGATAGTCTGTTGTGCTGCGGCAGCTACATAGCTAGTGCAGCATAACAACCTGGAACACAGTTGTGCATGTGCATTTTGGAGACCTCTGATACTCGGGGAATGGCCACAGTGGTGAGAGCTTTCCCGGGAAGTGAGTTGTGAAAACAAAAAAATGAAAAAGTAATTACACCTACTGTTTTTTATGAGAGCCCATACACTATAAAAGAAAGTGTATGAGTGATCCTACACAACAAGGATACTTTCTAACTCTTGAGGTTTCCATGTTAACAAGACCTCTTAATTTGCACTCTCAAGGTCTCCGGTTACCACGGAAATCTCTTGAGTGAAAAATATCATTGTTGTTTATCAGCAATCATACACTATCCTGCATATTTGACATAACATGTTTATCATCCTGTGTTGATATTCTATGCTCTGTAAGCATTAGCTTGTCCCCAAAGGACTTCTTTTTTCACTACCACCATAGTAGGATTGTCAAAAATCTTATTCACCAATTATGTTGCTTTCATAACCTCCTTGTGTTTTAACACAATTTTTTATAGTGTAAAATACATCACTATTTATTTATTTTTTATTTATTTATTTAAAAGTTTTACCAGGAAAGGCATACTGAGCAGACTACCGCTCGATTCCAGATGCATTCTGGGGTTTGTTGGGGACGGGATGATACATATCAAATACAGAGATACAAAATACAGAATATCGAAATTTCACAGATTATATACACAATATATATACAGGAATATAAACAGTGTGTACATAGCAAACAACAGAAAAATCTGAGTAGATAAGGCAGCAATTGGTAGAAAGTGCAGTGACAACTAACTGGGTCAGAGTTAAACATTTCTAGTAAACCATAGTTGGAGCAAGCTGGAGAGCTGGCCCATTTCTAGTGTGAGTCTAGGCAGCATGAGCAGTTAGTGGAGACTTGCCCTGTAAGGAGAGAAATTTGTTGCCTAAAGGAGGGGGCATGCTAGATGTCCACAGGCAGGGAGTTCCATAGTTTTGGTATTCGGGCTCTAAAAGCCGACTGGCTGGCAGAGGTTGCCATGTACGGGACTTGAAGGAGCCGGAGGTCAAAATTCCTGAGTGAGTACGTAGGTGGTGTTTGAGCAGTTAGGGTAGAGGCAAGGTAGGAGGGCAATACCTGGGCCCAGAATTTGGCTGTGGGTCTATTACAGTGGGACTGAGCCTGTCAAAAAGCGAGGGGAGGTTAAGGGACCAGTAGAGGTCACAGTGGTGGGTGGAGGGTGGACAGTCCAGGGCAAAATGAGAGAAGGAGTTGAAGAGAGAATTCAAACTAGCAAGGGTGGACTTAGGGGTGCACTGTAGACTACGTCCCCATAGTCAAAAATAGTGAGGATCATTTTCTGCAATATTTCTTTGCAGGCTGACAGAGGAATGCAGTTATGGTTCTGGCATAATGCGCCCAGCCTGGGGTGCAGTTTTTTGTGGGTTGCTTCTATCTGTGTAGAAAAGTTGAGGTGCTGGTCCAGCCAGACCCCTAAATATCTGAAGGAGGTACAAACATCTAAAGGGGTCCCATCAAGGGTTTTGAAAGTAGGGGAGGCAGGAAGTCAGGAGAGTCTCTGTCTCATGCCGAAGGTTAAGGAGACCATTTTCTTGGCATTGGGAATAAGTTAATTAGTGTGAAACCAGAGCTGAACATTGGTGAAATCTTGCTGGAGTCTGGATGTTACTTCCAGGAGGGAAGGGCCTGAGGTATACAGTATTGTATCGTCTGCATACATGTGAATGAATGTGTGCAGGCAGGCTGATGGCAGGTCATTGAGGAAAATAGAGAACAAGATTGGGCCAAGGAAAGAGCCTTGGGGGACACCAATGGTGACAGGGATGGGGTTGGAGGTGGAGGCACCAATTCTGACTGATTGGGACCTGTCTGCCAGGTATGATTTGAACCAGCTGATGGCCACATTGGAGAGTCCTGTGCTGGAGAGTTTTGACAGGAGAAGGGCATGTGAGATGGTGTCAAAAGCCTTAGCTAGGTCAATGAAAATGGCAGATGTGATGTGACTTTTGTCCATGCCTGTCAGGATAGAGTCAGTGAGACTGAGGAGGGAAGTGACAGTGGAGTGGGATTTCCTAAAACCCAACTGGTTAGGAGTAAAGAAGGAAGAGAAGGAGTCAAGGAAGGAGGTAAGTTGCGAGAGGACTAAATGTTCCTGAATTTTGGCTAGAATAGGCAGGAGGGAGATGGGGTGGAAGTTTCTGGGGGAAGATGGGTCGGGTCACCACCTTTAGGGAGAGGGATGTTTGTGGCATGCTTCCAATCTGAAGGTATAGAGGCTGTAGTGAAGGAGAGATTGAAGAGGGATGCTAGTGGCATGGCTATTGCTGGGGCAGAAAGTAGAGCATTTTGGCATCCAAACCTGAGGAGCATTTACCCTTAGAGGGATTGAGGGTAAACAGGGCTTTGAGTATTTCGGCTGGAGTAACCAGGGAGAAGGAGAAAGCTGGGTAGGGGGTTTGAGTGGTTGGGATGTGAATGTAGGGTGGTGTGTAGCAGGCGGTGGGTTACAGCAGTGAGAGGACACACTGCTAGTGAACACCATGTTGAAAACCGTGGCCACTGCATGTGATTCTGATATGGTGGAGCTGCCTACAACTAGGCAAGGGGCTGGGTGGGAGGAGAAAAATTATTTGATCAACCTCCAAAACGTAGCTGAATGATTTAGATTATTTTGGAAGGATGATGTGAAATAGTGGGCTTTAGCCTGACAGATAAGCCTGGTGCAGGCATTTCTAAGCATTCGATAGTGTAGGTGGTCAGCATGCATCCCTGATGCTTTGTAGTCTTTACACACCTGGTCCCTGGCACGGAGGTGATCCATGAGGTCTGCAGTGATCCAGGGCAGATGGATTCCCCTTACTCGAACCTTTTTGAGTGGGTCATAGTGGTCCCAGACAGCAAGAAATTTATACTTGAAGAAGTCTAGGGTGGAGTCAATGGATGTGGCCCTGGGGATGTAAGACCAGTCCAAGTTTGCTAAGTCATTTAGGAGCCCTTCAAGGTTAAGGGATTTATATAACCTGATGAGGAGAGTTCATGGTGGGGGTGACTTGGCTTTAAATATTTTTCTTACTATGTATATCATGTGGTACTTACTACGTACAGTATGCTATATATGGTACTAAACACAATTTAGCAGTTTAGCCTTTCACATTGTTATTTCTGTCTGCTTTCCTGTGAAGTAAGTTGATCTCTAGTTCTCTCATGTGCTCTGTCCATAGAGGTTAGCATCATTTGTTTCTTATACCCCCTTTGTCTAGATTTGTCTTCTGAATCATGTGTGGTAAATGTATAATCTTCCTCTTTATTACAGTTACTTTTGGTCTGGATAAATTGATTATACAGGATGGAAGAAATCAAATTTTTGGGACGAAAACTGGTAACATGTAGAACTGAATTTCTGTCTGTTAGTTTCCTGTGCAATTTGGTTCCAATTTTACCACCCCTCTTATGAACTGCTAATTCCAAAAACAGTACAGTATTTCCTCTTCATTTTGATTTTCACAAAAGTGAGAAGATCATTCCTTGTATTAAGGCAATGTGGAAATTGTTCCCATTCCTCACCTATCCCATCCCATATGACAATAAAGTCACCAATAAAATATTTCCATATTAGCATTATTTTTTCTCTAAAGTGATTATTTGCGTATGTATATACCTCCTTTCAAAACTATTCATATAAATGTTAGTATAAGATGGGGGCATACTAGATTCCATTTCTCTGTCCTAATTTCTTGGTAATGTTGTGTTACAAAATTATAAGGATTCTGTAATAGTACTGTACTTGCTAATTACATTATGAAATGGTTTGGAGCCTTTGTGTCATGACGTTCTCAGTTTAATTTCTCTTCTAATGCCTCACATCCCTTATCATGGGGGATGGATATATATAAATCCCTTAAATCTCAAGTTACTAAAATAAAAGAATGCACATCTCTGTCACTCTTGTTCAAATCAGCTAGGATGTTAATACCATGAGTGCTATCCCAAAATATGATGCAGTGCTTTCCACAGCTGGATTAATATGGTGATTCAAAAACACTGAAAGAGATTGCACAACTGAATTAATACTTAAAACTATGGGTCTACCTGCATGTTTTGTAGGATGTTTATGAATATTCAATAACATGTAAAAAATAGGTATGGCTGGCGTCCTAAAAAGCGCCTCCTTCTCTCATTCAGTTATTCAGTTATTTTTATTTGCCCTTTCTAAGATATCCATTACTTGATCCAGTACTTGTTTTGTAGTGTCATCTGGAATAGGAAAATAGTTTGTAATGCCTGAAAGTAGCACTAAATAATGGCTGTTGTACTGTTAATAATTCTGTATAACAATATGCAGGGTGTTTTCCTTAGGCAACTAGTCAGTGAACCCACTCATAATGGGGTAATACTGGACCTGGTACTCACTAAGAGGGATGGTTTGTGAATGTCAAGGTAAGAGGGCACCTGGGAAATGGTGATTAATGTACAGAATGATTCAGTATAAAGTATAAGGATGACTCCGGAACAGAACCACACAAGGCAAGGGTCCTGGATTTCAGAAGTGCAGATTTAAAAAAAGATGGGTGAATACCTCAGGGCTGATCTGGTGCAGGGATGACATGGAGTGGTGGAGGAACAGTAAGTAAAGCTAAAAAGGGCCATAGGGAAGGCAAAAAAACCTCTGCATCAAGCAAGCATGCAAAAACTAGAGGAAAAAAAAAGAGACCACTCTGGTTCTTCAAAGATGTGGCAGAAAAGATAAAGGCTAAAGGGTAGCATTCAGAACCTATAAGGAAAGGCAGAGGGTGGAAGATAGGGAGGTGTATCAGGGTAAATAGAGGAAAGCAGGGAGAGCAGTCAGGAGGGTGAATGCACAAGCTAACGAAAGAATAGCCCAGATGGTGACAAAGGGAGACAAGACATTTTTGGATGTGTAAGTGAAAATAGGAAAAGCAGAGGTGGGATCATAAGATTAAAATTGGAAGGGCAGATTGTGCACAGGGGGAGCAGGAAAAGGCAGATGTCTTGGACAAATACTTTTGTTCAGTGTTCACAGAGGAAGTAAAAGGGCAGAGGCTGCAAAACATTAACAGGAATATTGGCGGGAGGTAGCTGGACACTAGTCCATTTTCAGAGGAGTTTGTCCTGAAGGTACTTGCTAATCTGACTGTGAACAAAGCAATGGGACCATATAAGGTGCATCCAATGATCTTGGGGCAGCTAAGGGAGGTACTGGCTTCTAAAAGTCCTATTTAACAGATCAGTGGAAACAGGAGTGATTCTTGAAGACTGGTGGGGGGCAGAAGTAGTCCTACTTCACAAAAGTGGTATCAGGGAAGAAGCTGGGAATAATAGGCCAGTCAGCCTGATTTGTTTTGTGGGAAAGTTAATGGAGTCACTTCTGAAGGAATGAATAGTGGAATATCTTGAATCCAATGGGTTATAAGACCTGATACAGCAGGGATTCCTGGAGCAGGCAATATCAAATGAATATGATAGCTTTCTTTACCTGGGTCAACAAAGAGTTAGATCGGGGGGAGCAGTGGACATGGCCTACCTAGATTTCAGTAAGGCTTTTGACACTGTTCCACATAGGAAGCTAGTAATCAAGCTGGGTAGCTTAGGAGTGTGTCCAAGTGTGGTAAACTGAGCAAACAAAATGCTAGGGGCTAGGTTACAGAGAATGGCAGTAAACAGAGTTCACTCAGAGGAAAGAAGTGTGACAAGTGGGGTGCCTCAGTGATTAGTATTGGTAATAGTCTTTTTCAATGTCTTTATAAGTGACATTGCAGAGGTGTTGGAAGTGAAGGTTTTCATGTTTGCAGATGACAACAAAATCTGTAATAGGGTGGACACTGGGGGATAGAAAGGATAAATGGACACCTGAGAAAACTAAAGGAGTGGTCAAGGATATGGCAGCTAGGGTTCAATGTGAAAAATACAATGTAATGCACTTGGGGCACAGAAACCTAGGGGCAGATACAAAATAGCAGGAGTGGTACTGTCAACCACCAAGCAGGAAAGAGACCTGGAAGTGATCATACTGGATGACCTAAAGGTGGCCTGGCAGTGTGACAAGGCACTTGAGAGGGCAAGTGGGATACTGGGATTCATAGGGAGGGGTATCACAAGCAGAAAGATGGAGGTGATATTGTATCTGTATAAATTGCTACTAAGACCCCACCTAGAGTACTGTGTTCAGTTCTGGAGACCACATCTCTGGAAGGACATAGGCAGAGTGGAGGTGGTTCAGTGGAGGGCAACTAAAATAGTGCAGGGTCTGCATGGCAAACCCAATGAGGAGAGACTTGAGATCTAAATATGTACATCTTGGAAGAGAGGATAGAGGGGAACAATGGCAGATACCTTTAAAAACCTCACAGGGGGTAAATAAGATACAAGGGCAAAGTTTTTTAGAGAAAAAATACTCAAGGACAAGGGGGCAAGATAAGAAGCTGGAGGGGTGAAGATTCAGGAGATATGTGAGGAAGCACTTCTTCGCAGAAACATTGGTGGATTCCTGGAACAGTCTTCCAGCAGAGGTGTCAGGGGTGAAAACAGTGGTGGTGGTGTTGAAGAATGCATGGGATAGGCATGAGGGAATCTTAGGAAATGGAAGGGGAGGGAGTGAATGGACCTGAGATCAAGTAGGATCTGCAATTATACAATAGGCAGGGGAAAATGGGCAGACTAGAGGGTCCAAGCAGTCCTTAGAAAATGGGAGAGTAAAACCTAGCATCCTGATTGACTAGGATGCTGAACTAAGTGGGCGGGTATTTCTCAATAGAGCCCGCTAAAAGGTAAGTGCCAATGCGGGGTGCCCCATTACTTAAAATATTATTGGGCACTCTGAACTTTCAAACTCCCTAACTGCCATGTTTCTTATCTCGCTTAGCGAGATTCATGTCAGCAAGTCAGCAGCCCGGCTCTGTATCCCCGCTCTCACACAAATGGAAACAGTTTTCAGCCACAAGAAATGTTTTTTTTAGTTTGTTTTAAAATCAATAGCGCTGGCACATCATGTGCTCCACGTTAGTGGCAACAGCTTCTCCTAGATCACCTTGCCTCTAACTCTGCTCGACCCATCAAAAAAACCAAAACATACAAATATGTGTTGTTTTTTTTTTACTCTGCACAACCCGGTACCTTAATTTGTTATTTTCCCCAGTCATCGCCTTCTGAAATGCTTGGCCGCATACACAAAAGTTCAGAGTTGTGCCATACATTTCCTCATGAACGGGAACGGGGGTGTCAGCTCACTGATGTGAATCCAGTATAAAAAAAAAACCTGGGGAAAAACCACCTTCATCGCAAAATAAATAAAACAAATGGAGTTCTGGGGTTAAGCTATTGTTACCTCTGACCTAAATTCTCCATGGCAACATATAGACATGCAGGGGCTGAAACACAGAGAGTACTGCTTTTAAAACAATAGCTACAGTGCCCTCTAGTGTCAGTACTAGCAGTATACATACATCATTAAAGAAAATTCTAAGGTGGAGGAACTATTTTATAACAAAAGTTACTTTAAAATAATTTTTCCTTAACTTTTTTTTATTAAACTTATGTTTTTTCACAGTGATCATTTTCTAAGTGCAATAATACCCTCCAGGGTGGGCGGTATTGGGGAATACCGGACCTTCCAGGGGTTATAAGGCCCTCTGCCACTTACTTATTTTCCAGCAAATTCTTTTGTTTATATGTAACAGCCCTACCCTTATCGATGTTTTTGATCATGATTTTGTTGCCGTTTTTTAAATTTCTTAGTGCCTCATATTCCCCAGCTGTGAGGTTAAATGTTGTCCTCCTATCAATATGTATTTCCCTAATAAGTAAATCTTCAATATCCTTGTTCACCAATGAGATATACATATCAATTATAGAGGGTACATTACCTGGTGGAGAAAAGGTAGATTTAATTTAAGTTTTTGGCTTATTTTTTTTTTCTTTTCACTATTTTCAGTGTCAGTGCTTTCCTGTTCTGGAAATGAGTCAAAGAAAAATGTCAGCATGTTTTTTTTCTGATAAAATGATTTAAATTCATCTTCAATCCAAATTCTTCTATTTTGTTCATGCAGACAAAATGATAAGTTGATAACCCCTTTGTAGGAACACTTCCTTCTGCACTAATTAGGACTCTGTCTGGTAAGTTAACAAGTAATTGTTTCTCTGGGATGTTGCTTGGATCTGGTTGTTATTTTCTCCTGTCCTGTCTCATTTTGCTTGGTCTCTTTTCTTTTTCCTGTGCTCCCTGTGGATGTTCCTTTCCCTGGGTCTGTGTCTACTGTCTCCTGAAATGGTGTTGTGTACTGATATCCCTGTCCCTTCTGGGTCTGTATGGCTTTCTCCCATGAAAGTATCCCCTGTCTGAAAAAGGATCCCTCTCCCTATCTCCCGTGAGACACCTTGTTCCTTCAGTGCCACTACCAGATGTGTATAGAGTCTGAATCCAGTTTATAAATTCAATTTTTATTATTAAATCATCTTTTCCCTTTTATGCCACTATAAATATTACCATCTTTATAATCATTTGTATCCATTTTAAATTTACTTATTTTCATTTCTTAGTTTTCAACATTAATTGAAACTACAAGTTATATATTTCTTTATATTTTATTTTGTGCTAGTTATTGACTATAGTCAAAAAATTAATCTCATATGTTCATTTTTAATGTTTAATAATACTGTACATAGAAACATTTAAGTAACTGTCTATATCCAGTGGGTGAATTTAATTGAAATCAAAAGGTACCTACATATGTTTAATGCATAAAATAGATGTGTTTTGTGTTTAGTTTGGGTAATAATGATCTCATACACTCATGTATTTTCCTGCAGATTGATAAATGTGAACAAAATCTCTGTTTATGGAAACAGTACTTGTTAAGTTTAAACACATGAGTAAATTATAGTGATTTTTACATCATGAGTATTTTATAAAGACTTACACCTCTGTTTCCAAAACAGTTGATACACTTTATCTAGGTTCTCTACATAATTTTCATAATTAAAAAAAAACATTTTATAGATAATTATCAGTCTTCGCTGAAGAATAAGAATTTTCTGTGAAACATTGGCGTAAGTACAGTTTTTTGTATTGTGATTACAATAAATATCTCACTGTTTTTTATTGTGTGGTTACTGGACCATTCTTCTAGTCTTATGTCTAGCTCCATAAATCCACTATGAACAGTCTGTCTATTGTCAAACAAAGCTGAAAGGTCTAAATCAGTCTATAAAAACACATTTGACTTGGATTTGACTATTTTGAGGTAAATTTGGTAAATTGAAGAAATGTAATACATCAGCAATAACAAACTACAACAAGCCAAGGTGTGAATATAATTAAACATCCACCCCACCCCACCCACTCCAAAATAATGCCCCCCTCATACATCATCCTTGGAACAGGGAGAGAAGGTAACAAAATATATAAAGGACAATCAGTTAAGACTTTAAGGGTAGGATTGGCACCATATAGAGTGGACAGCCAGGCATCCAAGGGTGTCCAGCACTGAAGATATGAGGAAAAGCAAAATCTCATACATGCTAGCATGCATTCTACTCACAGCATATCCAACATTTTCTGATACCATTCAGTAAGAGATGCAGCAATCTGATACATCCAATGGCAGAGAAATTTTTTTTTAACAGCCATAGTAATTAATGCAAAATGATAGTTTTGGGTTCTACTAACGCCTGGAGGCCCACCCATAAAAGACAGCATTGTGGTGTAAAGGCCCCAGAAAACCCCAAAGTATGGTCTAATGCTTCACAAATACATTGCCATAAGGGCTATGCAACCAAGCAGTCACAGAGAATGTGGAATAGGGAACCCTCTTCACTATTACACCAAGCACAGGATGCTGAGGGTCACAGCCCCCATTTATGCAGCTTCACGGAGGTATTATATATAGCATGAGCAATCTTACATTGAATTAACCAGTGACTATTATATTTCAAGTAATGGTGTAAATTCTGCCAGACCTTATACCACTGCTGGCCACCCAGACCACAGGCCAATGCCTCAGGCCCATATGCAAAGGGTGAACTATATCTATTAAGCCAAGCTTATTGAAGGGTTCGGTAAAATGTAGAAATAGTGTGTTGAATGGTGCTAATCTGCTTAAACTCTTTCAGAGTAGGACCAGATAATTCCATAGGAGGCAGTACTCATATTATCCACTGTAACAAATGATGGAGTAGGCAGAAAAACAATTCTTAGGGTCTAGATTGCAACTGTACTGGAGCACATTAAAGGAAGCCCATGCTGATCCTTGGTACAAATGGGAAACACAATGTACTGTATGCCCCGAGTTCACCAGGCTTCCTTGCAAAGAAGTTTACCCCAAATGGTAAAGTTTGGATTCATCCACAGGGGTTGATCTAGAGGACTATATAAGGGGAATTTTAAAATTTTTCTTAACTGGTGATAAATCCAAAATGAAGTACCTATCAGGGTATCTTTAAGGGACTTGGGTAGAGACATGTAAGCAGTATAAATGAATACCTGGAGACTAAGACCCTGTGGATGTCAAAAATCATCCTCTGTAACCCACCACTGTGGCCAATAAGAGGGGGGACATGTGTCCTGTGAATCAACCCATCTAAAAGTATTTTCACCTTGGGCAGCATGATAATAGCCAAATAAATTGGGGTGCTTAAGCCCCCCTCTGATTTAGGAGCAGCAAGTTTAAGGTAGCGAAGCCTGGGTCTAAGACCATTCCATACGAAAGTGGAAATCATTGTATGGAGATTGTATAACCATTTAAAGGCAATCAAACAGATAACATATATCATAGGATAAAGACACCAAGGGAAGATATTAATTTTGAGTAGACTCACTTGACCACACAATGTCAGTGGAAGCCCAGCCCAGTGCTCTACATTGGCCCTGACTCTAGGCAGCAGCTCCAAGAAATCTTTTTTATATCAGCTGAGTTGGAGAGGTAGTAAGTTTAATGCCTAAATTAGTGATTTCCCTGAGTGCTGAACCAAATCCCATAGACACAAAATCAGCCTTCTGAACAAATGCATTAAGAGGAAGTACCAGGGTTTTCTCAAGATTAAGCTTGTAAAGAGAGAAAGTACAAAAAGATTGCAATTCTTGAAACACTGTTTGAAGTGAATTGACAGGATCTGCTAAACGAAGAAGGATGTCATCGACATATACTGAAATCTTGTACTGGATGGAAACACCTACTATAAAAGAATGGGACTGTATGTGCCAGACCAAAGGTTCCATATAAAGGCTGATCTTGGGGTGAAACATATGTGGCCTACAAATCATTCATAAGTACCCCCCCCCAAGTAAAGTGAATGAATGACCTTTGAAAGTTTTATAAAAAAATATCTGTAACATTCATGTTAGGTTCACAACTATTTAAGAGGACCACTATGTGTAGGTTCAGGTATCGTGCAATTATGAAATATTTGGTTATATTTTTATTTTATTCATTTGCACAAAGAACTATTAAACAAGCTCACTCACCAAGGACACATGTTTATCATAATATAGCTTTATCATAAATATCATATGGTGATGCATAGATTTTCCCACATTTAGAGGCTTAGCCCCTTCATCAAAGGAGTAGTCATGCTCTCTTATGCCATCTTTTCACTTACGTGTTTGTTAGTTCTTCTAAAATAAATTTATTGATGGAACTTGCTGATGAGCCTATCTCTTGACCTAGAGAAGTTCTGCTCTGGAACTCTCTTGGGCCAAAGGTGTCATGCAACTGCAAAAGTAATTATGCCTTGTCATTGTACCACTGTAGCTGCTAAACAACACAGTGCAAACCACACACCAGCTCTTTCTCACCCTTCCTTCTCAAGAACCTGTTTTCCCTCCTGCACTAAAAAATGTAATTTTCTACTTTATTAAAAAAAAAATAAGTAAGACCTCTACACTGCTTAGTACTCAACTAGTGCCCATATTAGTAATCCTTAAATTGTGAAATTTTATAAATATATTTTCATCTGTTGAAGAGTTCCACAGTGGGTGATGATACTCTTTCAAATCACTTCAATTTCATAGACATTCATTCAACACTGAAACATTCAGATGGAGAGGATCATCACCTAGCATGCGAATTTTCAAAATGTAAAAATACATTCACATTCTTTTACAAGTTCAGATATACTATTCTTGTTTCTGGGTGAGGATGAGATTATACTAAATTAGAATTTTACTTAATGTACCAAAATCTGGTGTTTTGGACATTGGCAAAACAAGTTTGAAGGAAATTACTTTCCCATTGACATTTCAGTACTTCGACAATCCAGCACCTTTTAAAAGGAGCAAACACTAAGTATACCCAAAAAACAGCAAGTCGCATAACTCACAGCTGCAACATGACCTGCAGCAGCAGGCAATCAGTGATACTGGAGATCAAGAACACATCAGAACACATCTCTGTTGCATTTCTTGTCCTCACCCCTGGGGAAGGATCTGTGGCAGACAAGAGCTCCATTTATTTAATTGTTACTTTTGATCAGAAAACTTTAGAAAGCATCAAAGAATCATGCATTATTATTCTTGTAAGCTAATTCTCATGCTATTTAAGTATAGTTTCAGGCAGACAGGAAGGCTGGTGAACTCATGTTGAAGAGGAGTGGAGAGAGTGCACAGTGTGAATCTGCTGCACTGTCAGGTGCTGTCCCTACTTGCAGTAAGAGTAGGGTAGAACAGAGTACATTTGGCAGGCTAGAAAAGGTACATGGAAGATTTTTGGAAAAGATATTTGGAAAAACATTTTTTTTACTAAGTGCTGGTGGTGTAGAGAGCACAGAAATCCATGCTTACTTTTCTGTTTTACTTTTTTCCTAGCTGCAGGAGCAGATCAGATTGAACCGAGCAGACTAGTACAGGTGCAGGAGGATTCCAAAAGAATTATTTGACAAATTATTTTTATTTTACTGATACCTGGAGATGCAGCAAGATGCAAAAACCATCTTTTTTACTTTTTACATGTGTATGAGAGCCTGCCAACCAGTCAGTAATGGAAAAGTAAATTAAACTACAGTCTAAGAGATACAAGATCACATGGTGCTTCAGTGTAGTGGTATGTGGTCTTTCAGTGAGGGGAGGGGCTGTTGTTGTCACTCTTCCCAATCACCTTGCGGGTCATACCACACTGTGGCTTGTCAATGCACTGGATATGCATGTCACATGGGTATCTAAGAATCATCATTGATTTTTATGAGTCATTGTTAGCATTCAGTGGTGGCTGTGTAGTGTCATTCTCTGTTGTGTGTTTCTTGTTGATGCATGTAGAAAACAGACACATAAGAACAGGAGAAGAAAGTGAAGTAGCAGAAGGAAAGGATTAGTCTAATTATTCCCCATGTCAGTTCCAATAAGTACAAGCTTGACAAGTGGTGGTGGTGTTTGTTGAGATTGGAAGTGATCATGGTGGATAAGGCACTGGGAGTCATAGTCATGAGGTTGTGAGGACAAGAGCTGTTGAGCATGTCATAACACAGCCAAAGAAACCATGGTTAATTAGTCCCCAGAAGTCCACTGATTCCACTCCCACTACAGGGTAAGCAGCCTTCCTTGATGGTCATCCCATGCATCTGTTTATGAAACAATCCTGAGCACTCCAGAAGCCCACCAGTTTCACTTCTCTTCCTTCTTCAAGTGCATCCAATTTCTCTACTTGAGGTAAAAGTGATCCATCCACTAATGTAAATTCCAGTTCCAGAAAAAAAAATCATCCTGCATTCCCTACCTAGTTTTTGAAATCCCAGCTGCCATTGTCACTAGTGGCTTCTGAAAACAATCTGATTTAAGAGAGTCAAGCGGGAAGCCCAAATCACGAGTTCAGCAATGTTTTATGATTCATGGTTTGTTGGCACATGCATAAAAAGAAATAATCATAAGAATCTAAAATTTAATAATAATAAACATGATAATATGTTAAATTATATTAAATAATATAACTTTATATCACATTACATTAGATTGTATCACATTGTATTATCATATAGCATATATTATACAGTATATTAGATGGTTTCATCTTCTGTATCATATTACTTTAGACTATTTTACTGTATAATATATCATGTTATATCAGTTTGCATTGATTTCTCATAAATCATATCAGATTGAATTATTTTAACATACAGAATGTATTATATCATATTATGTGCTCGTATATCATACTAGATTTTATCATCACATGTCATATATCATACCAGTTTATATCACATTAAATTATCTACTCATATACTGTAGCATAGCTGTTGCCCCACTGTGAAAAAGAAATATCACCTTGCAGATATCACCCCTTGTGCCAACTGTTTTTCAGAAGTACTCCCAATCTCCACCACCAGCAATCCGCTGTGCCTAAAAACAAATACAAAAAGTATCATCTGTAGAGTAGGAGTATTTTACAGATGGTACCATATTTTATAGATGGTACCAAGAATCCACTGAAATCTCATTTTCTCAGTTTAGAAATAAAGCCAATTTTAATAATAATACTGATAATAATACATTAATATAAAACCATATAAGGACTCTGGTTTCAGGAAACAACACATACAGTTCATCCTCACCCTCACCATCGTCATCCTCTTTCTATCATAAATCATATGTTACTCATCATGCATCACTGTGGCATGTGAGTGGACTCACCTTTCCTTCCCTGCATACTGCACAGAGATGGAACAGTAGGACTGGTATCCGTCATCTTGACAGATTATGTTAAAATGCTCCATTCTACTTTACATAAAAAAGAATGACACATTGTCAAGTCAAATGCTATGTGTACCTGATCATCTTCACAACTAGTCATATGTTCTTTCATGAACAGCATAACACCAGTTGTCAGTGCCAGTACCACCACAGCCATCAACATGCTGTGGGTATAGACAACTGGCTACCCACTTGGGGTACTATACAGTGCTATTTATTATCATCTTCATGACCCATCATGTGTTTATTTTTAAGTCCTGATTTTCATCTCAAAAGTACATATAAAACATTTTAAAAAACTATATTACTGTCATCTACTCCAATAAATGTATTATCATGTAACTCAGGTGAGTGGGTTAAAGTCTGCTGTGCTCCTCTGACAGTACTAACAGAAGCTGAAGAACCAGAGTCTTGCTATTATTTCACAACTCATTGGTTAGTGTTGATTGCTCTTGATCAGTAGCCATTTTCCTTTGAAAAAGACACTGACTTTTAAAAACTTGTGTATGAAGAACTGAAGCATAAATACAACATTCCATCACATTTCATGTTGTCTAGGCATGCTACCCCAGGCTGTTTATATAGTTATGTATGCTGCAAAAGCTTATTCCACTGTTCTGACCACATGAAGAGCCCTCTTTAGTTCATAATGAGAAAGACTTCACCTGATCCTTCCCAAGATAGCTTCACTTGGATGCCACAAACACTATTGTTTATAATCTTGTACAGCAAAAACATCATGCATATTATTATGCCATCATGCAATTATTTTTCTTGGTTTATAAATTAAAAAAATAACGATAATAATAAAATGTCATTAACATTAACCAAATAAACAATTATCTCTTCTAAACATAAAGCATTCTCTATGAAACATCATGCTGTCTTGTTGAAAAATAAAAAGAAATGCATGCAAATTAATTAGAAACAGATTTTTATATTGTATTGCTATCATCATATTGCTATTTGTTATCTAATATATAAAACACATAGCATACAATAATTGAAGAGAATATAAAATAATCATACAGTAAACACATCATTGAATAATTTATGAAGCTGCAAGAGAGAATACAGTAAATGGCATGTGGTAAAGTGGGATGTCTGGGACTTCAGGGGGTATATGCCTTGAGGTCAGCAACTATTTCTATGGTTCAGAATGAGCAATAGCAGCCTAAGTGGGCTTTTCAGACTGTCACAACACCACAAAAAATAATGCACAGCATATGAATGTCAACAGCAATTATCACATCTAAGATACAGTAATTAATATTCATTGCTGATCTCCATTCTTTTCTCCCCTATTTCTAGTCTGTTTTACTCTGTGACAATCTATGCTTTATTGCCAATCTGGTTCAGGCAAGTAAGTAAAGCTGAAATGAATTTTAATATCCAAAATCAAAGCCAAACCAAAGACAACCCTGATCCACTTATCTCACTCTTAGCACTGGAAGGGTATTATGCAGTTGGAGTAGGGTAGGTGTATTTTATTAAATAAAACCCCAAGCCACATTTGTTAGTTCATAAAATCATAGAATCATAGAAATCTGCCAGCAGAAAAGGATGCCCATGGCCCATCCAGTCTACCCATAGACTCCCCTTTAGGAAGACCCCCTCCCTCCTCCACCAGCCTGCCCTCTGCCTGCTAGGCCAGGCTCTTTGAGTGTTCTACTGCATAAACCCCCACCACCCATTCCAGCAGCCTGTTCCGTGGCTGTATCACCCTCTCAGTAAAGAACTTCCACCTGATGTCCCCTCTGAACGTTCCTCCCAACAATTTGTAGGTATGTCCCCTAGTGGAATTGCTTTTGCTCATCTTGAAGATGCTGTCGACCTTCACCTTATTTATGCCCTTCAAGTATTTGAATGTCTCCAACATATTCCCTCTCTCTCTCTCCTTTCCTCCAGCATGTGCAGGCCCAATTCCCCCAGCCCCTCCTCATATGACCTCCCCTGCAGGCCCCACACCATTTTGGTTGCTCTTCTCTGGACCCTTTCCAGTCTAACCTTGTCTCTCTGCAGGTAATGCCTCCAGAACTGGACCGCATATTCCATGTGCAGACTTAGCATGGTTTTGTAGAGCAGTAGGACCACCTCCCTCCTCCTGCTTGTGAAACCCCTCCCTATGCATGCCAGCATTCTTAGTGCTTTTCCTGCTACTCTGTCACATTGACTCAGGACCTTCTGATTGCATGAAATGGTCATCTCAGGTCCCTTTCCTGTTCTGTCTCCTCCAGCTCTCCCCCCAAGACGGTATTTTGCTTTTGAATTATTGCATCCTATATGCATAATTCTGCACTTGTTCTATGTTGAACCATAGCTGCCACCTTTCTGACTACTCCACCAGCTTGGCCAAATCCACTCTCATATCCTCTGCCTTATCCACCCTGTTACTACATATCTTCATGTTGTCTGCAAACAGACACACTTTCCCCTGTAGACCCTCTGTCATGTCCCCAATGTATATGTTGAAAAGTATGGGTCCTAACACAGACCCCTGGGAACCCCAGTCATTATCTTTTCTTCCTTCAAGTGCACCCATTCATAACAACCCTCTGTGTCCTCCCCTCCAACCAATGTCCTATCCAGTTCTTGAGATTGATCCCTACTCCCAAGCTGTCCACCTTGCCTAACAGTCTCCTGTGGGGGACAGTGTAAAATGCCTTCCTGAAAGCCAAGTAGGCCACATCCACCAGCCCACCCTATAGAGAATAGTGGATGGGCAAGTATGCACAACCAGTGTGTTGTGCCACTGAGAGTTCTGATTCCCTATGACCTTGAGGCGAAGCTCGAAGGGTCCGTAAAATCAGAACCTAATCTGGACACACACTAGTTGGGCATGCTATTGCCCATCAATTATTTTTATAGTGTATGTGCCCCTATGATAATTTAAGTGAGCATTTTAATTTTTTAAGCCCTAAAAGGAATTCATTCTACTGCATTTTAGTCTGGTATTCAAGTCAGGTTGCTGAGATTAGTGCTGTGGTTGTTAGGGACCAAATGTCCCTACGTCTGTAGCGTGGTCTGCCATTGGCTGTCAGTTGCCTTTGGGAGGGGAGTCCAGAAAAAAAAACATGGTGGACGTATCTCTCGCTAAGCGAGAGGACCGTGAGTGAAAGGATTCACCTGTTAATGTGAGTAGTTTTAAATATCTGGTTGAGCCTGCAGTTTTTTAATAGTTTAAAGTATCTGGTCAATCCTGCCTTTTTTCATTGTGCCCTGTTCATCATCAGTTCGGGGGATGATCGTGCCACTGCTCCAAGTTTTTCTGTGTCTGGTCCACTTTTAAAACGAGCTGAGAGAGTGCAGCCTCTAAAGGCTTTCGAAATGTTGTTATAGTACAAGACCTACCACCTGTGAATCCATGTTGATTGTCATTTAGAAGGCCTTCCCCCATCCAGATATTTAACCAGCCTTTCTTTAACCAGTGTCTCCATTAGTTTACTGATCACAGAAGTAAGGCTAACCGGACGGTAATTTCCCAGATCCTCCTTCACCCCCCCCTTTATGTAGTGCTACTACCTCAGCCTTCTTCCAGTCCTCAGGAACCCTTCCCTTATACAGTGACAAGTTAAATAGCCTTGTGAGTGGTGCTGCCAATTCCTGCTTTAATTCCTTGAGTACCCTTGGGTGGATTCCTTCTGGCCCCATCGCTTTATCTGTCTGTAGCTTTCCCAGTTCTTCCAGTACCCATGCCTTCATGAAGGGACTTGAGTCCATCTCCCTTCCCCTCCTCCCCTTTTTATCCAATTTTGGCCCATCCTCTCCACTTTGGAAGACCAAAGCTTAAGTATCTATTTAGAATGCTGGTTTCCTATGTCATCCTCCACCAGTGCCCCTCATTCCCCCTCAAGCCTCATAATCCCACTCTTCCTTTTCTTTCTATTGCTCATGTATCTATAAAACCTTTTGTTGCCCTTTCCCACCTGCCTTGCTATACACTTCTCTGTCTCAGTCTTCACCTGCCAGATCACCTTCTCTGCTGCCTTCTGTTTTTTCATATACATCTCCTTGTCTGCCTCCCTCTGTGATGCCTTATATTTCCTGAATGCCCTCCTCTTCTCCCTAACTACATTCCTCACTTCTGGTGTGAACCAGAGCAGTTTCCTTCCCCTCTTTTTCTTGTTCACCACCCTAATGCATAGCTCTGTCACTCTCAATATCCCTCTTTTAATTTCCCCCATAGTTCCTCCACATCTTCCAGGCCCTCCTTCCCCTCCAGTTCCTCCTTGACCAATGCACTCATCCTACTGAAATCTGCCTTCCTAAAGTCCTGCACCCTAGTGTTGGAGCTGCCTTCTCATGCCTCTTGCTGCTTCTACATTTTACTGTCCTATGGTCACTGTCACCCACGTTTTCCCCAAGTCTCACCCCGTCAACACTGTCCCCATTTGTTATAACTAGCTCAAGTATGGCCTTCCCCCAGTAGGTTCCGTTACCAGCTGGTTGATGAATATCTCCTGCAAGGCTTCCAGTATCTCTCTACTCCTATTTGTGGCTGCTCCCAGGACTTCCCAATCTACGTCTGGCAGATTTAGATCTCCCAACACCATGATTTCCCCTTTGCCAGCCATTTCCTGTATCTCCTTACCCATCTGTCTATCCACTTCCTCCCTCTGATTTGGTGGTCTGTAGACCACCTCTATCTTCCGGCCATTCTGCTTAAAGTCACCCATAGGGTCTCTGCAGGTCCACCCCCACACACCATTGCCCTGATTCCCTCTCTTACATAAAGTACCCCTTCCCGCTTTCCTGTCCTGTCCCTCCTGCACAGAACATACCCAGGGATTTCCACTTCCCAGCTGTGGTTTTCAGTCCACCGGGTCTCCATAACTGCCACTAGGTCCAGGTCATCTTCCACCACTATCTCCTGCAGTTCTCCCATCTTATTATCTAGGCTCCTGGCATTCATCAGCAAACCCCTACACCAGCCCCTCTGCACCCCTTCCCCATTGGCTTCTCTTGCTCCCATCTGTGGGGGAGAGCAAATTAGTCCAGTTCCTTCCATCCCCACTGGGCTACACCTACTGTAGCTCAAGCCCCCCTTCTCTAGTTTCAAACATCCCCTAGTATATTATTTATATATCCCTGCAGCTTCCCCCTCAGAATCCTAGTCCCCTCATAATTTATACAATCTGTCCCTCATGTATAGGCTCTGGTCCACCCATGTGTCTCCCCAGTCACCTATACATCCATAACCCTACCTCCTGCACCATTGCCTTAGCCAGTGGTTGAAGTCCTTAATTCTCAATTGCCTCACTGTACTGGCACAGTGTACTGGCAGGAATTCAGAGAAAGCTATGGTATCCACCATCCCCCTGCACCCTCTAACTAGTTCTATAAATCTCCTCTGCACCTAATCCACCTCCTCCGTGGTGAAGTCATTTGTACCAAGGTGTAAAACCAGGTGATATTCTCCACAATCAGCTTAATGCACTCCTTAATTTTTGGGAGTGCCCTGTTCACCTCCATTCCTCGCTCACAGAAGAACAACCTCCCCTTGAAAGCTACTCTTCTTTTTAACCAGTGGATCCCCTTAATATTAGAGTCCCCATACACTATCACTGATTTTTCATAAGCTGACTGCAAGTGTGCCACTACTGCCCTTACCTTGCTGCTTCTCTCTTTCCTCCTGGCCCCCCTATTGTCCCCTCCCATCTCCACCCCTTCCTTCACTGTCCCATTGTCTCTCTGCCCTGCTGTATGATCCCCAATCTCATGCTCCCTCCTGCACTCACCTATTCCACTCTCCATTCCATCCTCTCCCTGAATGCCTGTCCTTCTATTGTATCTTCTCAGGATGCCCTCTCCTGCTTCCTTCCCTTTCCCTTTTCATCCCTGACTTACAAAGTGTCTCCCCATGGTAACCCTCCTTCTTCTGTTGGTCTTACCCTTCCCCTTCACCTCCAGGATTACCATAGCCTGATCCTCCCCTGCTTCTGACTTTTTCTACCTTTCCTGGCTCATCTCCTTATCCCCCATGGCACCTATCCCATTCTCATCCTCTTGCTCCATTACCTCCGTTAAAGGCCAGTATCTGTTTGAGCCTGCTGTGCACCTGAGTTTGTGAATGACGGCACTCCTGCCTTATGTGTCCCTATCCTCTGGCCTGGTCATCCCTTCCTTGTCCCCCCTGTGTGACCAGGCCCTTCCACCCCCTATACCCCGGTCAGCCTGCCTCCTGCCTCCTACTTGCTTGCCTTCAGTATTTTTACTAGCGGTGTCCCTTGTTGTCCAGGACAATTCTCTTTTCAGCCATGCAAGCTTAGTCTCCAGTCTCTCCACCCTCAAACTGTGCATGTCCCCAGTCTCCACAGAGTGCTTATGAACACCTCTGTGCCTCAGTTATTACATCTCATGACCCTCCCTCCATCATGTCCCCATTTCCTTTCTTTCCCCTGGTCATCCCTTCCCCATGCCACCACTGACTCACTCTCTGCTGCACCCCTCCATACTGCCCTATCCCATGATGCTGCCCTGGACCATTCCTCAGGCTTGACTCCCTTAAGCCCCCCTCCTGCCCGCAAGGCCATACACCCCACTCTCCCATTCACCTCCCTGGTGCCATGCTCCCTGTAAGCAGATCCCCCTACTTTACTAGTTTCCCCTCATTTACCAGATTCTGGCCACTTCCAAATGCAGTTTAGCAATTTGTTCTTAATTCCCTCTACCTTAACATATGATTTGCTAATCAAAACCAATGACAGTGACCTCCAAACGAGCTTAGCAACTATAGTTATAACATACTTTTGTGCTTTAATTACTGTGTTTTGTGACCTAATGAAATAAAGCGGTATTTATTAGGACAGAACCTACTCTCTACTTTCAATATTATGCAGGCCAATATCAATGACAGAAATTAAACTTGATGTTTTCAAGTTTTCTTGCATTTGATTTTGTTTTGAGCACTAGCATTTTCACTAATGTGACTCTTTAATGTGCAAGAATAATACCACAAACAGAATGGTATAATGGCTATCAAGACTGAGTGTTCATGTCACCTCTAATGAAGTGTGTGCACAGAGAAGCAGAGCTTTGTTTATGGCACCAGGCAATGTCTTGAACTAGGCATCAGTGCTTGTTTTGTTTCTGAATTTCCAATTTGCATGAAATTCTGCATGGTATTGAGCACTTTCTGTTTCATGGAACCTTAACTCCAATAAAGAGAATTGCGTGTCTATTTCAGCATGTCCTGTCATTTATGTGCTTGTGGATATTTGATGGTTAGTTTTCTTGTTCCATTTTTGTGACAGATAAAATAAAGCAAGACACCAAGAAAACCCCTAGAGAAGCCCTCAAACTTTGTTTTGTGATTGCATGTTGGATCTACACTTGAGTAGTTATAAAGACCCATAATAAGATTGTTATTGAACTAAAGCAGCATGTCTACAACCCAATCAGAGCATAAACAAGCAACAGAAAGTCACAGGGCACCCAAGAGCTGTTCTCATTTCTTTTCAGGTATACTGGTCATACATACCCTTTAGCTGAGGATAACAATACTTCAAATAATGAAATAACTCCCACTTATCATATTAGAACTGCCTTCTCCCAACTTCAAAAATATACAAAGAAGTATAACTGCATTGGAAAATACAACATTGGAGGCTAATTTAGATGTGGGTAGGGCCCAAGAGGACTTTAACATACTAAACAACCAGCTTCAGGGAAGGAGAAGGCAGGATTTATGCATTAGTGAGAAATAATAGTGTAAATGGCCTCAGCTGAAGTGACTGTGTATACCAATACATGCTAAAGATACATAGATCCAAGCAGATGATGCTCTTAAAAGAAAGTGCAGTGCATTTGATTAAATGAAATACTGACTGTAATCACTTCAACCAACAGTAGAGATCCAATATTGAAAAATCTGACAAGAAAGCAAAACTACCAGAGCATGTTTATACCAAACAAGACTGATTATGGCCTCAATAGAGTATTTGACTAAAGAAAAGTAGCAACAAAAACTGGTGAGGTGATAAGGATCAAGCACAGGCACAATCTTGACTAAGTTTACAGTATTGTGTTGGCAACTCAACATCTTCATCAGTGACATTGCATAGGACCTAGAAAGCAGAATTTTCCTGTTCACTGATGACATGAAGCTCCGTAACAGAGTGGGTATGACAGAGGGTGTAGACAGAATGAGGAGGGACCTGCAGAAGCTTGAAGAATAGTCAAGCATTTGGCAGTTGAAATTCAATACAAAGAAGGGCAAGATAATGCATATGGGGCACAAAAAAACCCTGGAACAACATATCAGTTGGAGGGTGAGGATATAGCATGCACCAAGCAGGAACGGGACTTTGGGATTATCATCTCTGATGACCTCAAGGTAGGAAAAGAGTGCAACAAGGCAACAGGTAAAGCAAATAAGATGCTGGAATGCATAGGCAGGGGCATCGCCAGCAGGAAAAGGGAGATCATAATTCCACCATACAAGACACTAGTGGGGCCCCACCTGGAGTACAGTGTACAGTTCTGGAGACCTTACATACGTAAGGACATAGACAGGGTAGAGAAGGTTCAGAGGAGAGCTACAAAGATGATACTGGGATTGTATCACAAATCCTATGAAGACAGGTTGAAGAACTTGAATATGTATTCCCTGGAGGAGATATGATAGAGACATACAAGTGCCTTACAGGGATGAACAGGGTGCAGGAATACACTATGTTCCAGTGAAAAAGATGTTCCAGGACTAGATGGCATGGGATGAAGTTGGAGAGATTGCGATTCAGAGGAAACATAAGGAAGAATTTCTTCACAGAATGGGTGGTGGACAAGTGGAACACCCTGCCAGAGCAAGTTGTGGGTGTTGAAACAATCACAGGATTTAAGAATGCATGGGATAGACATAAGGGAATTCTAGAGGTCAGGGGTTAAGGGCAACAGACTTCTAGGAAAACAAAGTGAATTTACAAGCTCAAATGGGCAGACTGGGTGAGCCATGCCACCAGTGTCCATGTAGCTATGTATCTATGTATCTCTGTAACTCATTGGAGTATGTACAGAATTAGGAAGAGTGAGTCTGATCAGGATTGGGGTAAGTTAGAGGATTGTTTTCAGATGAATCACCATCTCATGAGATATTACAAGAGAAACAGTCACATTACAAAATAAAATGAACGCAATTGCAATCATAAGGGAGAAAATGATGAGGAGCAGGCACACAAGGAGATGAAGTAGAAACAAGTGTTCTCAAGACAGGAAAAGCAAGAACAACATCTACTGAAGGTTATAAATATAACTTTATATATCTCACTTCTATGGAAATCAGTGTGCTTAGTAAAGTCTCTCCTTTGTTTCATCATCTTCAGCTGATGAGTTTACAGCACACATCACCTTGCGTAAATACCTAGATCTGAAGAATTTTTTTTACAAATATTAATCTTTTCATGTAGTGACAATGACTGAGTTAACTTTAAGCTCTGAAGAAAACAATGAAATAAGCAAGAGTGAGAGACGTAGACAGAAATAAAAAATTTGTCCCCATCTACAGCAACAATTTGTACTTTTGTCTAGGTCTGTGAATTAGATCTGACTGAAGTATTTAAAACTCAGAACAAAAGCAGGTTAAACATTAACAAAAAAGAGCATGAAGCATCAAGTAGTCTCCAAGAAAATACTGATATCATGATTACAATGGCAAAGGGGATAGGGTGGTTAAAGTAGATACCTCAATGTACAAGGTTGATGTGAAAAGACAATAATCATATGCTACCTTTCATAGAAGGCTGCAACAAGATCCTACTGTGGGCATGACAGAAAGCTGATGCTTTATTACAGTGGTCCATGTCAATTCACACCCAACAATTTGCTGCCACTCAACCCACTCCCAACAACCATCTCCATAGTTAGTTCACTCCTGCTAATCTCACTTCTGTCAATTCACACCCACTCCCGCGTCAGTTCAGTTCTGTCTACTGTGGATAACTGATCCCTTTCAATAAAAGCAGTGTTTTATTGAAAACAGTGTGCAATAAAAATATAAATATATAAATTTTAGCACTAATTAGAGGTGCTTTCATGGTTTAATAAATTCATGTACCTTCTTGTCTGACATGTATAATAAATGTAGCTGCTGGGGGGACAATAGATTTCTTTTAAAATACATGTTCTGCCAATGGTATTTCTCTGAATCTCTCACTTTGCATTATCTTGTGATCTGCCATCACTCATTAATCATTGTATCACTGTGTAAGATAGAGCAAGCCGAAGATCCATCTGCCCCCCCCCTTTTTGGGTTTCCTTAATTCAAATGCTGCAGGACATTCAGAGGGACTCCAAGATGTACACTGTGTTCTGTTTTATGTTGTATGTTGTGTTTGTTGGGCTGGCCACCCACAATCTGTATTTATTTTTATGTCTTCTGTTGTGTGTGATCCCCCTTGTGTACATCATGGATCTCCTTCATAACTCTAGCAGCCTTAAGTTATGGAAACTAAGTGTGAAGCAGAAATGTATTTAAAAATAAAGAAAATGCTGGCTTGTAACTTCAAGTCTTCAATTAATTAGTTTAAAGCCTCTTGAAAAGCAGGCATTGCGACAGTGCGGGGCGTTTTTAAGAAGTCTGCTCAAAACGCTCGCACTATCTCAAGGATGGAAAAGGCTCTGGAAGCAGTCTTTAATTTAATAAGGGTGTCCATCTGTATTATAGACAGAACAGATGAAAAGAAACAAAATAGAAGTGAAGTAAAGCCTTCCGTTTTATGGGAGATACACAGAAGTCCAGACTGCTGCTGTTTAAATTCATTCTGAGCTCTGCCTTTGTTGTTTAGTTAGCAGTCTGTAGAAAACTGTTTAAACCACCTGAAAAGTACTGGTTTGGGCACAATATTCCTATCTCTAGTGCTGCCATTTAATTAAAGTAAATTCTGCACAAGGCACAGAAGGAGTTCCCCCTTTAAAAGCACTACTGAAAGAGAGTATTGGTAATGTGAGTAAACTTTGTGTGCCTCTGCTTCTTGCTGAAAACACTCACATTACCAACACCTCTAGGAAGAAATATGTTTGGCTGTACTAAAAGAATTAAGTAACACTTGACTTACCTGTATAAGGCAACTTAAATTATACCACGGTAGTTTCTTTTTAAAGTTTCTGTGTAGCCAAAATGCTGCTGTTTCAGAAGCTCCTGCTTCATTGTTCCCTATTGGACTCAGCAGCCTAGTTTCCTGTTTTTATCCTCATAAAGAGGAACTTCCTTCTGTGAAAGTTAAAATATTGAGACAGCTCATAAAATTTGTTTTGAATGTCAAAATGTTTTTGAATGTTACTTTATGTTTAAATAAAATAAGATATTTTATTTTGAGAAAGAGTGAATGGATAAAATTTTAAACTGGAGTAATCTAGGTCACATGTCTGTAGAAACTGCTATATAAGCAGAACTACCTAGGAAGCTAGCAGTGTAAGGAGGGTGTGAATCTGTTAACACCCAGTCCTGAGATAGTCAGTACTACCTCTGATATGTAAACTATGAACTTTTTGGCTTGGTTTATTATTTTGTCGTTTCCAGTCCGCTCTAGGTAATACATTTTAAGTTTATTCTGCTAATTTTGTCTGAGCACTTGTTTATCCCACACTATTTCACATTTGGTGTCAGAAGTGGGATGCGGGTTCGAGGAGGACCTGTAGGTGATCTGAGGGCAGATTCTGAGTGTATGCAGTCGGACAAGGCAGGAGAGCGGACTATCCCAGCTACAAGGTCATTTATATTAGCCACATGGTTACCTTTATTGTCTGGGCTGGAGCCAACGGTTCAAGAAAAGTGGCTAAGGTGACAATGGAGGGAGATGCTTTGAAATGGAAATGGACAAGGATAAAAAGCTATTGAGAAGGGTGCACAAGCAGCTGAACCAAAGGAAGAAGAGCCACCAGAGGGTCCCCATGAGTTGTTACGATGGTTGTGCTTGAGACAGACAGAACTGGAGTGAGAAAGGAGAGAGACCGAGTTGAAAGAGAGAGATCAGGCAGAGAATGCTGCTAGATGGACTGACACCCCACGGGCTATTCAGGTACTGGTTCCACAAGATCTCCTTCAACACCCTGTGTGGGCCAAAAGACATAAGGTTAGTCAAAATGACTGAGTCAGATGATATAGAAGTCTATCTTTTAACATTTGAGAGAGTGGCGCTGCTTGTGCCTGGCCTAGAGATCAGTGGGTGGTCAGGCTGGCACCATATTTAACTGGGAAGGCGCAATTAGCCTATAATCATACAGACCTTGCACACATAAATGACTATGATTATGTTAAACATGCTATTTTAAAAAGATATGACATAAGTACTGAAACCTATAGACAGCGTTTTAGAGCATATAAATTCCAAACAACAGATACATCTCAAGATTTGTATACACATCTGAAAGATTTATGTCATAAATGGTTGCAACCTAACACAAGAACAGTGGTACAGATTGTAGAGAACATTATTTTGGAACAATTCATCCGGGTTTTACCCCAAGATGTGCAGTTATGGGTTAGGAACATCACCCTGAAACCTCAGAGACCGCCATAAGGTTAGCAGAAGATTACCTGACTGCCAGACCACAACGCCCCTAAAACTTTTATGAACTCTAGAAGCCAGACTGCGACTATAAAACCTAGTAGCAATGTGAGATCATTTAGTCCTCCTATGCTGCACGCTAGTGTAACATTGGAATAAGAACTACAATAGACCAAGTAAAGGTTTCAATCATGAAATAATATGTCATGAATGTAAAACCAAGGGCCATATTGCTCGGTTCTGTCTAAATAAAAAGGTTGAAACAATTTATCTAGCCCTTTCTAATTGGGGCCATTATGTTACCACTGTAAAGATTGGAGGAAGGACAGTTTCTGGCTAGTAGACTCTGGCAGTAAACAGACACTGATTCATGCTTCGTTGGTGGATAAGCCAAAATTAGGGAAGCAACCACGGAGTCAAATGTGTCCATGGAGATGTTCACTGGTACCCTTTGACAGAAATGGACATACAAATAAATGGGACTATCATAAAGTGAAAGTGGGCATAGTACCTTCTTTACCTGTACCAGTTATAATTGGACATGATTACCCTTTCTTTGACTCTTTGTTACTATGAATATTGGGGCAGCTGCTATACAGAAGAAAAAATGCAAGAGATGGAACTGGGACAAATATTTCCTTTTGAGGGGAGGTATTTGGGACCATTGCAAAAGTAGAAAAGCAAATCACAAAAACAGAAGGATAAAAGGCTTGGAACCAAAAGACACTGGACTAGAGACATTAACAGAAAACTTCATGTTACCTAATGAGAGTTTATAAGTGTACAGAAAGCAGATAAAACACTAATCCTTTTTTTTCCACAGGTAGTGTCACAATACCTACTGAGTCTCAGCAACCATATTTTATTATTAAGGATGAATTATTGTACAGGGTAGGTATAAATTCCCATACAGGGAGGTGGTAGAACAACTGATGGTCCCTGTCCTTTCCAGGAAAGATTACTATCCCTTGCTGGTAAACCCTCCTATGGCAGGTCATCTGGGCAAGGACCGAACAATACAACGTTTGCTATACCGGTTTTATTGGCAGGAATACATGAACAGGTGGCTCAATACTGTAGAAGTTGTCCTGAGTGTCAACAGGTTGCAGCAATAGGCCGAAAAGACAAAGTGCCCTGTTACCAATGCCCTTAGTTGTAATGTATTTGAAAGGGTTGCAATGGATATTGTAGGCCCATTGCCGAGAAGTACAAAAGGGAATCGCTTTATATTAGTGGTGGTAGATTATGCTACAAAATATCCTGAAGCGATACTCCTTCGTATTGCCACCGCCACCCAGATAGCAGAGGAATTAGTGAAAATTTTCAATAATGGGGATTCCAAAACCATTCTAACTGATAGAGGCTCTAATTTTTGTTCAGAGTTGTTACAAAATTGTACCAAGCTTAGGTATTAAAGCGGTTTTCACCCCCTCACCATCCACAAACAGATGGTTGTTGAGAGGTTTAACCAAACTCTAAAAGAATGCTCAGGAAATATGTGACAGAGGAAGGTAATAAATGGGACGTTTATCTACCCTATTTTATGTTTGCATATAGGAGGTGCCAAAGCTCTCGACGGGTTCTCCATTCGAGTTACTGTATGGACATAACCCAAGAGGCCCATTGGACATTATTAAAGAAGAATGGGAAGACAAGAAGGGAAACATAAGATAGAACCTTTAGAATATTGACAACAACTGAGATGAAGGTTAACTAACCTATGTAAGAAAGCACATCAAAATAATTTACAACAACAAACTAAACAAAAGAATACTATGACCAAGGAACAAAGCTCAAAGAATTCACTGCAGGTGATAAGGTTCTACTTTATTACCCTCCTCTGAGATAAAGTTACTTATGAAAATGGCAAGGGCCATATCAGATAGTGGAACAATAAGGCCCAGTAACTTTTGGTGGCTTGTCCTGAAAGGAAGAATAAAATAAAGTATATCATGTCAACTTGCTAAAACCCTGGTGGACCGAACTTCTCTCCTGTAACTATGTCAGCCCTGAAACATCTGAATTTGAATCTGAATTAGACATAGCTTATTAAAGGTTAGAGGGTTTGAGTAACCTCTCAGAGGTGCAAATTAACCACATTTAACTACCCAACAAACATATACATTACAAAGTATGTTAGAGCCCTATAGAACACTATTTACAAGTTTACCGGAAAAATTACACATGCAGTACATCATATTGTGGTATCTGAAGACACCCTATTAGGCAAAAGCGTACAGAATCCCTGAGAAACTAAGGGAAGAAGTAGTACAAGAGATCAAAAGATACAGGACCTGGGGATTATAGAACCATCACATAGTGAATGGACTTTTCCTATGGTGATAGTGGAGAAAAAAGAAGGTGGAATTAGGCTTTGTTTAGATTTTCGACATCTAAATGCCATATCCAAATTTGATTGTTACCCAATGCCCTGGATTGATGACATCATAGATCGCCTGGGGGCAGCCTGTTATATCAGCACCTTAGACTTAACAAAGGGATACTGGCAGATTCCTCTGGATCCAAAGGATAAAGAAAAAACAGCCTTCAGTACACCGATTGGCCTATACCACTTCACAGTGATGCCATTTGGCCTGCATGGGGCGCCCGCTACATTCCAACAGGTAATGGATAATATTCTGCAACCTCATACAGAGTATAATGCGGCCTACCTGGATGATGTTGTGGTTTTAGTCCTTCGTGGGAAGAACATCTACAGCATCTCCAGGCTATATTATGTACCCTGTCAGAAGCCGGGTTGACACTAAATCCCCTAAATGTTCATTGGCAATGCAGGAAACCAGGTATTTAGGTTTCCAAATTGGAAATAGGCTGGTAAAAGCCAGAAATCTCAAGATAGAAGCAGTAGCCAATACCCCCAGCCAAGGACAAAAACAGATGTAAGGTCCTTTTTAGGACTAATTGGCTACTACAGACGATTCATTCCTGATTGTTCCACAATAGCAGGACCTCTAATCGACCTCTTAAAGAAAAGCCAGATAAGGTAAACTGGACACCTGAATGTGAAGAAGCATTCAGCAAACTAAAGGCTCGGGTATGTTCTTCACCAGTCCTACACTCTCCTGACTTTAACTGCCATTTATAGTACAGACAAATGTGTCCAATTGTGGTATAGGGGCTGTACTTACTCAATTAATACAGGGAGAAGAGCATCCAGTCATATTTATAAGCCGGAAGTTACATGAGAGAGAAAAACATTATTCAGTTATTGAAAAGAAGTGTCTGGCAATCAAGTGGTCAATAGAAGCTTTACGCTTTTATTTATGGGATAGGGAATTTGAGTTATGGGTAGACCACAACCCTCTATGTTGGCTTCATGTGATGAAAGATAAAAACCTCGTATAATGCGATGGTACTTAGCAATGCAACCCTACAGGTTTCGATAAAATATAGAAAAGGTTCAGAGCATAAGAATGCCGACTTTCTATCTAGATATGGAGTAGAAACTGTACATACCTATCTTCAGGCCTCGGGGTAAAAGAAAGGTAGTGATTATTAAAAGAAATAAGTATTTTGAAAGTATGTATAATAGATATTTTTTTTTTTTTTTTGGGACCCCGAGGTGGAGCCTTGGTGAGGGTGGCTATGGCTCCATCTCTTGAGTATAGATCTGAAGATATGTATAGTATTAGCTCTTGTAAACCAAACATAATTTGTTTGGTTTTGGGTGGGAGGAATGTAAGAGAGAGTAAGTGAAGATCCATCTGCCCCCTTTTGGGTTTCTAATTCAAATGCTGCAGGACATTCAGAGGGACTCAAGATGTACACTGTGTTCTGTTTTATGTTGTATGTTGTGTTTGTTGGTGGCACCCACAATCTGTATTTATTTTATGTCTTCAGTTGTGTGTGATCCCCTTTGTGTACATCATGGATCTCCTTCATAACTCTAGCAGCCTTAAGTTATGGAAACTAAGTGTGAAGCAGAAATGTATTTAAAAATAAAGAAAATGCTGGCTTGTAACTTCAAGTCTTCAATTAATTAGTTTAAAGCCTCTTTGAAAAGCAGGCATTGCGACAGTCTTGAGCGTTTTAAGAAGTCTGCTCAAAAGCCTTCCTTTTCTCATAAGGATGGAAAAACTCTGGAAGCAGTCTTTAATTTAATAAGGTGTCCGTCTGCATTATAGACAGAATGGATGAAAAGAAACAAAATACAAGTGAAGTAAAGCCTTCCTTTTATGGGAGATACACAGAGGTCCAGACTGCTACTGTTTAAATTCATTCTGAGCTCTGCCTTTGTTGTTTAGTTAGCAGTCTGTAGAAAACTGTTTAAACCGCCTGAAAAGTACTGGTTTGGGCACAATATTCCTATCGCTAGTGCTGCCATTTAATTAAAGTAAATTCTGCACAAGGCACAGAAGGAGTTCCCCTTAAAAGCACTACTGAAAGAGAGTATTGGTAATGTGAGTAAACTTTGTTTGTGTGCCTCTGCTTCTTGCTGAAAACACTCACATTACCAACACCTCTAGGAAGAAATATGTTTGGCTGTACTAAAAGAATTAAGTAACACTTGACTTACCTGTATAAGGCAACTTAAATTATACCAAGGTAGTTTTCTTTTTAAAGTTTCTTGTAGCCAAAATGTGCTGTTTCAGAAGCTCCCTGCTTCATTGTTCCCTATGGACTGCTGCGCCAGTTTCCTGTTTTTATCCCTCACAAAGAGGAACTTCCTTCTGTGAAAGTTAAAATATTGAGACAGCTCATAAAATGTGTTTTGATTGTCAAAATGTTTTTGAATGTTACTTTATGTTCAAATAAAATAAGATATTTTATTTTGAGAAAGATTGAATGGATAAAATTTTAAAACTGGAGTAACAAGGTCACATGTCTGTAGAAACTGCTATATAAGCAGAACTACCTAGGAAGCTAGCAGTGTAAGGGAGGTGTGAATCTGTTAACACCCAGTCCTGAGATAGTCAGTAATACCTCTGATATGTAAACTATGGACTTTTGGGTTTGTTTATTATTTTGTCGTTTCCAGTCCGCTCTAGGTAATAAATTTTTAAGTTTATTCTGCTAATTTTTGTCCGAGCACTTTGTTTATCCACACCATTTCACACTGCAAATCACCATGGCAATCTTGTTAGGGTATATGGCTGAGCCTCTGAGTGGTACATGACATATTGCTAAAATGGCAGCACGGTTCATTTTATCGGAGCCTGAGAAAAAAGCTTGTGGATGAGAAGAACTATATTTATGCTCACCACAAGTGGGGTTACAAATGGCAAGGCAATATAGCAGCGGACTTGCTGTCAAAAAGGAAAAGAGCTACATGTGCGAGGTACATAGAAACATAGAAACATAGAATGTGATGGCAGATAAGGACCACTTGGCCCACCTAGTCTGCCCATTTTCCTACATAACAGATAAGCTTCAGATCCTAGTTAACCAACAGCTTACTTCCTCCCACTCCACTAGGACTGCCTTATGTCTGTCCCATGCATTCTTGAATTTCCCCACTGTTCATGACTCCACAACCTCCTCAGGGAGGCTGTTCCATGCACCCACAACCCTCTCTGTGAAAAAATACTTCCTCACATTACCTTTGAGCTGTCCCCCCTCTATCTTCAAATTGTACTCCCTTGTTCTTGCACATCTCTTTTCCTGAAAGATGCTACCCTCTTGGACTTTGTTGATTCCCTTGAGGTACTTGAACGTTTCTATCATGTCCCCTCTCTCCCTTCTTTCCTAAAGGGTATACATATTAAGCTCCTTACATACAGTAAGTTATGATGTGTCCATTATTATTTCCAGATTTAGTCATCACACCCATGCTCCTGACCCCATTGCTGTGGAGTGGGGAGCGGCCATGAACAGAGCAAAGGAGCATGCTTCCAGCACCCAAGACACCACAACCCAGGTGCTCTTGTAGTCAAAGGAAAATATTTCTTTGGCAGCCCAAGGTAACATGGTTGACAAAAACATCAAATGAACAATACAGTGAGTCAGAGTGCATGGAACCCTCCAAATTCAAACTGATGCATGATTAGAATACATTCTGGAGAAGTTCTTTGAACACACTACCAAGGAATTCCTCTGAGGGGTTGCTCACTGCTTTGTGTATTAACTGATTTGACTGCTTAGCCACTGAGCATTCATGATTTTAAGTGTTTTAAATAAAATATTGTTTTTATCGCTCTTTATCTGGTCACTACTGAGATTTGCTGCAAACATGATGGAACTGTACAGGAACTGCTTGGCTGTGTTTCCATGGCAACGCGTCACATGACTTCTGAAAAGCAGGTTAAAAAAACTTAGTTTTTTCTCTTTTAAAATGTATTTAACAGCAAATGTATCCTTTCTTAGCACACCCAGTATACTGCACACTTTGGACCAGCAGGTAAATGAATGCATTTAACCCAAAATGTATCATTAACATTTGCAATAAAATTACTAAACACTGTAAATGTTTAAGACTGTAGTGCTCCACAATGCTGCATGCAATTGAGTGAGGGAGCAAATTGCCGGGAAGCAGGTTGCACTGGGAGTGAGTTGCCTAGGAGCAAGTTGTCAGGAGTGTGTTGAATGGGAGCAAATAGACGAGAATGAATTGACGTGTTCCAGTATTACAGGATGTACTTGCTAACAATGTGATTTCCTTGCAGGAGTTAACATACTGTATGATGAAAAACAGTATTAGACTTATCATTTGTGTTCTTCAAAAGGTCCACAAAGACTCGGAACACCCACCAGGCAGATTCATTATTCAGGTACTGACTCAGTAATGGAGACCATTTCCAAGTTTGTGGACCACTGTCTGGATATTTCTGTCAAAAGTAAAACCACCTACATCATGAGATAAGGCTATTCTCAGCATAATAATAAAACAAAATCCTATTGATCTCTTAGGTCTGGTTTTACAAATCAGTATGCTCTCCTTGTAAAACCCATTTTATCTCCAGGTCAAAGGAGCTGCTATGGTTGGGGGGGGGCATCTTTTACAGAAAATATGTAAATAGGGAAGTGGGTGAAGTAAGTTATACTTTGCTCTAAACATAACACTTACTTTTCAAAATTGGTCCATTGGTAAAGGTTTATAGATAATGTCTTGTTTGTGTGGTTGGAATATGAAATAACTGCAATATTCTGCAAAATTTCTTGAATTGAACAAATCACATTTTATGTTCCAGACAGTTTCCAGTTTAGAAACAAATTCCTGTTTTTGTACTTTGAGATTTCCAAAGAAAAATGGATTGGAATCTCATTACAAATGTATTTACTGTAAGAAGTCAACCAAACACAATACAGTGCTACGATTTAGTACAGTAGTTGCCACCTGTGCAACATTACTTGAAACACCCCTATGGGATGGTATCTAGTGATATGGGCAACTCAAATTGAGCAACTCAATTTGAGTGACTCCAGTTTGAGCACCTGTAACTAAAGCAAGTGGGAATGCCAGCCTTATGGTGACACTCAACACAGCTTAAATACACACGTGTCAGCATATTCAACACTTTGCTGACAGGTCGCCTTGTTGATGTGCCTGAGACAGGGGCATGCTGTCTCCCAGTCCTGCATCCCCACCCCGAATCAACTTTGATTGGAGTTGAGAATCCTAATGATTGGGGGGGCAGGGGGAAAAGCCCCTGACATGGGAGTTTTGGGGGTGAAGCCCCATAAAAAAACAGGACCGGGAGACACATGGGAATCATGTAGACTGCAATTTGCAGTCAACATGATTCCTGTCAGCGAGATGCCAGTTGACTTGAAGGATGTTGAACCAGCATGGGAGAGCTGAGGAAGTGTGGAACAAGAGCAACTGTGGAAATGGCGAGGGTAGAAGGGCTAAAATGATGACCACAGGTTACAGAGCTAGTAGGAGGGACATCCCATGAAGCAGGATATAGGAGGTAGTTCGGGGAGGCAGTGCCAAGCTGACCATGTGGGCTTGTGGAGGCAGTGTATGCCTCTGGTGTGGAAGGACCTGGGTTTGTGAGCTAGTTTTTAGTTGGTGAACAGTTTGGGAGTTGTGTTTTTTTATGTTACATTGCAGTTTTGCAGTGTTGTGTTCCTGCCTCCTCTGTCCTGCTCCCTGCCATCCTGGTGGTCCCCAGTTGTGCACCCTGAATATCCCTCCTGAGTTGCCTCATTAGCCCAGTGTTAGCCCCGCCAGAGCTGATTATATTAGGAAGGTGGATGTGTGGGGCACAGCTACCCACATAGAACGTAAGGAACTGTGTGATGGTATGGGTGCTGATATTGTGTTTTTGTCATAGTGCGTGGTTACCATTTGTGTTTTCAGCATTGTGCACTCACCCATGTGTATGGTGCTGTTATGTCTTCACCGTTATCACACAGAACCCTAACGGACAATAATGAAGTGGCACCTCAGAAAAAAAATAGAAAACAAAAAACAAACAAAAACAAAACAAAAGCAACAACAGAAAAATAAAAACTGGAGGGCTGTAAGGAACAGGCCAAAAAATCTAGCCTCCAGACATGTAGAGGGGGCTTCTGTGGCCAGGTATTAAAGGAAGCTAAATATGTGGCAGATTTAATACATATGGAAGTATTCAATCAATCGATCAATCAAAATCTTTATTTATCCAGGTGAACATCGTTGAGCAAGCTAATTTTCAAGATGGACCTGGTTAAGACCAGGCCAAGTAGTAAAGTACATTAAAAATATTTACAATGAGCACAATAATACAAATGGATAACAATAATACAAGTAAATACACAATATAACATAAATCGTTACAGCTTAATGGAATCATCAGTTGGATAAAGTGGTCAACAGCTCAACAAGGGAGCTGGCACAAGCTCAGAAGTCGGGAAAAGAGTGTAAACTCATGGTATTCCATAAGGATAAGTATTCTATAGTCAGGCAATTAAATTATTACAGTGCCTTCTAAGCGCACTTAGGCAGAAGATCAGATTTAAATTTGGTTTAGAAGGAACATAGAAGTGGACTGGGAGAACCAATTAGAAACCAATGACAAAGAGCGCTCATGTTCCAATTGGCTGAAGGCTATTACCATGTCTAGCTGGTGATGGATCCAGGCTTGTGGCCTACCGAGGCAGCTAAAGCAGCACCGAACAATCAGTGACTAAGTTTCCCTATGCTTGTGGGACAGGGAACCCATAGGGGTCTTGTATATGGAAGGGAGGAGGAGAAGGAGTCCAGGACTGACTGCACCCACAGAGAGGTGGAACAGGAAGGCAAGGAGTGTAATTCCTTTGGCACCTAAAAGTTCGGCTCAAATAAAGGTTTACAGAAGGAAATGTAATCACTCCAAGTCACACTAGCACACTAAGCAATGTCAAATATGGGTCATGCAGTCAGGAAAATAAGTGATTCTATCATGTTAGACCAGGTAAAATGGGAAAATCAGATTTTTTGCAGAGTTTAGTGAGACACAGGGGCAGACTATAGGAGCCAATCGGAAGCCAGAGCCGAAGAGCGCTCACCTTTTGATTGGTTAGCAGCTTAGCCGTGCTTTGCTAGAGGGGAATCTGGGCTCAGGGTCTCAGGCAGTGTCTAAGGGAGTATTGATCACCTGATGACCAACCAATCCCAAGTCTATAAGCAGGGAACACCTGTAATGCTTGACTTCGCAGGGACAAGAGAGGAGAGGAACATTAAGGGTGATGGGTATCTCAGAGACTAGAGAGTCGCCAAGGATTTCCAGGCATACATGGTTAATACTGGGTGCAGGAGGCAGGGAACTAACTACAGGGAGCAGAGAACCTAACTTCAGGCAATGCTTAGGAACTGAGGAAGCAATTGCATGGGTCACATATGTATCTAGTATATAAGGGCTTAAAGGAGTTAATGCTATGAAGGCAGGTCAGTTTCAATAGTTTTTGCAAGTTATTCCACAAGAACAGCAGCATGAAGCTAATGGCCACTCTGCCAAAGGGGAGAATGCCTTGGGGATACAGAATGTGATATAGGATGCACACCTACAGGTATACATTCCTGGCTCACTTAGAGTGAACAGTCTAATATATATTGCAGGAGTCATTTCATGATGACTCTGTAAGTCCAAAGAGCTGCATTTCTATTACACCTGAACAAGAGAGGGCTAGCCTAAGGCTTTATGCAGAGGAGCAATGATGTGTGGAGATGAGGAGGCTGGTATAAATCTGATGGCCCTATGATAAAGCGTGTCTAACTTTACAAATAAGGCTTTAGGAAATGACTATATAAGAAGTCTATGAATCGATCAGTGAGAGAAAAGGAGTTTGACAAGGTAGTTTTGCATCTCGAGTTAGGAACTGGTTTATTCTAAAGAATAGCCCCAGCCTCTGCCTTAGTTTCTTTACCAGGTCTTTTACATGCTTGGAGAATGATAGATTATGGTCTAACCACGCTCCTAAGTATTTAAACTTTGGAACATACTCCAATGTTTCACCAAGTATTGTGGTAATCTGAGGCAATGCTCCAGAGCTGGCCAGGTTTATCACACAGCTAGAGGGAGACAACAACATTGCCTTTGTCTTTTTTGCATTTAAGAGAAGTTTTTTGTGAATAGCTGGTTAGGTTATTCTTAGGGGTGTAGGTGAGGAACGCAAAACAAGTAATCAATAGCATACAGATGCACAACTTTATGCACAATTATTACCTTGAACTCAAATTCTATGCCTGTTTTGCTTCAAAACTGATGATTAGCTCAGAATCCTGGATGATATTTAGCACATTCTCTTTTGTGGTACCATAACTCCAATAAAGAAAATTAGTGTCTATCTTTGCAGGTCCTGTCATTTATGTACTAGTGGATATATAGGTGCTGTCTTTCTTTTTCTGTTTATCTATTCATCTATTATTTCAACACAAAGATACTTACAATAATCAGCATTAAATTTCACCAGCATGGTAGCATACTATATTTAGTTGCTCCTATCAACCATTCTACCTGCACTGGGCAAGCATACTAAGCAACACCTACCAACTAACCATTCCTCCAACATTGCATAAGTATGCTATAAATAATTGACTCTTCCAACAGTTCCCTCTACATAGATCAGTGGTCAGTAAGGTGCCCATTTCAGATAAATGGCCATTTGGGGCAATGGGATGGGCTAGCAAAGGTGAAAGTAAATAAATGATGTAAACTCCTGGCACCATGTCACAGACTTGCACCTTTATTGCACAGAAACACTGTGTGTACCTATCTTTGAGCAGGGATTGGAGTGGTGATAACTGGGGGTGAGGGCATTTATATAGTGAAGGCTATGGCTCCAGAAGATAACAGCTGTCCAGTTAGGAGTACCACACCTTATTCTAGTTTCGCAAATATTTTCCTTGCTCTTCTCAAAGTCTTTTATACCTAAAGTTCTGTATAGTGAATGTTTTATTGAGTATATAGTGGCAGCATCTTGAATTGATTGTAAATGTTTATTGATGCATATCCTCCTCAAAAATGTTTATTAATGCCAGCCCAGTGGTGCAGAAGGCTGAGGCACTGGACACCTTACCTCACACCACGCCATCAACCCAGGTTCTGGAACTAACTTGGGTGATCAGGGAGACAGCATGGGGAGGAGGGAAGAAGTGGGACTGAGAAGCCAAAAGGCAGCTCTCCTCTCCTGGGGTGGTTGTCCCCCTTCCATAGTTCCACTCCCATTGGGTGGAGGTCCAGTGTAAAGCATAGGTGGGAGTGGGTGGCAGCGATTACCAGGAGTGGGGTGGAAGAGGCCGAGTCAGTAGGCAGTGTGTGCATGTGCCTCCACACATGCACACACATGCTTGTCTGCCAGGGTTCCTGGTCTGGGGAGAAAATGGGAGGAAAAATGCAAAAATTACTAAAAAAAAATTTTTTTATTGATGCATGACCTCCTCAAAAATCACAC
Source organism: Neoceratodus forsteri (assembly GCA_016271365.2). Lineage (NCBI taxonomy): Eukaryota > Metazoa > Chordata > Ceratodontiformes > Ceratodontidae > Neoceratodus > Neoceratodus forsteri. The sequence continues at coordinate 780,234,407 of CM057458.1, read as the reverse complement.
TATTTGTATATATATGGAACTTCTCTGTTGAAGCAGTCTGAATGAATGAATGAATAGATGAGTAAATAAGAACCTGTTTACACTAAGCATTACTACTGACACAATGTGTTGAGGATTAGACAGAAAATCCCTCTGGATGGCTCATCTTTCATGTCACCTGGCACTCATAGAGTATCTCTTACCACTTCTTGCTAATCTACAATGGTTAACATTCCTTGGTCATTGAGCAATTGTTTAATTTTGGGGGTTGGGGAAGGGGGGAGGTCCAGCTGGACTTAGACTACAGTCCAGGCACTTCATGTGCTGTGACCCTCAATATGTCTTCTGAGTCTGCTAGTGGAAAAATTGTTGCCTCTTTATTTCCTAAACTATTTACAGTACAGGTGTATGAGCATGATTTATGATCAGTGCCAACTTACAAGTCTCACTATGAGAAAAGTATGCAAATAAAGCACATTTTTTTCTCTCTTGCACAAAGAAACACCAAACCCCTCCCAGCAGACACCTTGCCAGTGAACAGTACATACAACTTTATTGCTGACTAATTACAGTCAGGACTAGCTCAAACTTTCTGAACTCAATTATCTAGCTAAAAACTTCAGAACACAAAACTCTGAAATGGGCCAAAGAAATGGTTATATCCAAAGTAGTGAAGCTGTGCCAAATGTAGGAGGCTACTTCAAAATGAGTGTCTTTACTGACAAAAGTATCTGCAACCATAACAGAAGTAACTTATGTCCAGACCAAACACTAAGATTTGTGAATATGGCTATAAAGATACTGCTGCATACAGATTTATTCACAAACAGAAGTGGCTAGTAGGCTAAGTGTGAAATGGACATAACTGGTCAACCAAAGACAGATGGTCTAAATGAGAAACAAGTACCTTTTCTTACAGAAAGCAATACAGCAAACAGAGCTCAACATGTGCTATGATATATGGCCATTGTTTTACACCAGTAGGATACATGTCTCAGAGGTCCTTTTATCCCACACCCACCATCTTCATTGATTTATGTGGAAGGACTGGGAAACACTATGCTTAATTATGAAATGGATACACAAAATCCAGAAACTTGATTCTGTAAGGAGCACAGACCTAAATACTTAGATCCCAGCACAGTGGCACTGGAAAAAAGATCCATCACCTTTCCTGACCTTATAACCAATAGAATTAGTAACTAACACAACCCCAAATGCCCACCACTGAACATGGCTATGCTGGCATCAATTTATACTAAGCAGCATTATTTTAAATATTTCTCCAACTCAAGCAGTAGAAAAAATCTCCCACCTCACTTTTATCTATTACAATACTTTTCTAACCCCAGTTGTTTTATATGCTGCCTTAATGACCTAAGCCTAAAGCTGTACAAACAGTGTTCATTATTTTACCACTTTAAGGTCTGTTACCACATCAGATATGATATATTGTTCATTAGCTTATATCTGCAGTTGCTGTAAAGTTTTCCAAATGTGATAATAAAAACATATAACACTACTGTTCTCCAATAGAAGAATAGTTTTCTTTTATTAAAACACTAGAAAAGCTTGGCCTGACAGAGCTCACTTTCCACTGATTGCAGCCTTTTCCCTTGTTACCATCCAGTTTATGCACTGAAGTGCAATTGTAGTAGCCATGATGACTATATGGCTAAAGCAGAGGACCTGAGAGATAGGTTTATCCAGAGGGGTTATGATGAGATTACTATAGTGAGTGGTCTGTAAAGAAACCATCTGTTAACTTCTAAGAACAGGTCCCAGAGACAGTGAAGAGAAGTTACAACTGATTTTATTACTGCCTTCTCTCCACAAGCACATCTTTTCAAGCATACAGTATATTAGAATGTAATTGGAATACTTTGTCTACAGAGAACAGACTATCAGGAGTTACACAACACATGTCTAAAATTATTTTTAAGAGGGGGTCTAATCTGAGAGATCAGTTAGTTCACAATATGTATTGAGACAAAGAAGCTGGTATAAAATGGAGTAAACATTTAACAGGGGGTAACCATTAGCGTGGCAATTGCAATTTTTGTAATCATATCACCCCAGATGCAGAGATCAGACACCCAGTTACTTTCAAAGTACTTTGAAGATTTTTGAGTTTGTTACATGCAGTACTACAAAGGTTGTTTACTTCACTAGATGTAATGCATGTTCAGCCTTCTATATTGGAAAAATAAAAGGAAATGTAAAGAAAGAGTTTGTGAACATGTTAGCAGTGTACAGAAGTTAGATGGCATCAGTACTTGGCACAACATGCACATGAAAAAGGTAGGGACCATATTTTCTGTTTTCAGGCCATGGAGAGGGTGTATGAGTTGGTACATGGAAGACATTTAGATAGGAAGTAGCTACAATGGGACTCATGCTTCTCATAAATTAGTACTTGATATTATATTGACAGGACACAGATAGAAATTCTCTCCTCCATGACATGAGTTGCCATCCATCACGTGCAACCAGGAACATCACAAAAGGGCTTTTCATGAGAATAAAGAGGAATTGCCGTCAGCCTGAACAATATCAGAAGCATGTGGAAGATAAGGCAGAAGATTTGAGGATAGATTCTGAGCAAGAGGTTACAATAAGGACGTTTCCACAGCAAGCACTGGATAGTGTGAGGAACATGGAGAGAACAGAGTTCCTTGAATATGGATTAGGGAAGAATAGAAAGCACCAGATAAACACAGTGCCTATGTTTCTTACCACCTTCTCGACACAAGCCTCTGGGATATTACCAGTCCTGGGTACAGATAGAAAATTAGAAGAGTATACAAGCAGAAGCCCCTGATGGTCTATGAAAGGGAAGATAATTTATGTGATGAATTGGTACATAGTTTGTACTGGGAGGATAAACAAAAACATCAGAAAATGGTGGGTTGCAACACTGCATTTACTGTAGGGAACCATGGTTGTGGCCACTACAGTTGGGGTAAGTATTTGAAATTGGGAGATGTTTTTACACAGGCAGTTATGGGACAGGAATACAGTATTAGGGATTTTATTACCTGTAGCACTACATGTGTTATATATTTGGCTACATGTAAAAATGTACAGCATTCTATGTTGGTAAGAACAAATGCAAACTGAAAGAATAGATTGGTGAACACATTAGAGGTATTACTAAATGTGATGGAGTGAGTGCTTTAGCCACCCATACAGAAAATGGGGGAATGATTATGTGTTTCAGTTTAAGGGAATTGAAAAGGTTATGTGTTTCAGTTTAAGGGAATTGAAAAGGTCTGGCAAAGTGTTAGAGGGGGCAATATGGACAAACATCACCTGAAATGAGAGTTCTTCTGGCAAAATAAATTAAAACCTGGTAGTGCTCCTGATTTGAATGAACATTTTCAGCTAGCTTCATTTTTGAAAAACAAAATTTAATTTATCAGATTGGTATGATTCCTAATTGAAGTAACAGTGACTTCACTGAAATATTTACTAGAACCTTTTAAGTACTGTGCCCTTATTTAATTATACAGTGATTTTATCATGCCTCTTACCCTTTTTACCTGTTTTCCTTGCATCTCCTTGCCTTATTCCTTCCTCTCTGCCCTGTCCCATGTTCTAATCCTTGTTCACTCCTTTTAGGCATATTGACCCAGATATTCAAAAGGGTTGCACATGGCGCAACATGCGCAACCCACTTATGCGCCCTGGCATGATATTCAAAAGGAAAAAGTGCACGGCACAAATCCCGATGCACCAGAGCACATCAGTAATGTATGCAGGTGCAGGTAGGGGGGGCATGCCCATGCATACCCTGCACAGCCCGATATTCAGCCGGGGATGTGCAGAGCCATGCATGCGCAACCCCTACCTGCGCCAGCACAAAGTTGATCCAAAAAAAAGAACTGATGGCCACCACAGGTGAGCTGCCACATTGCAGGGTGCTCACGGCAGCTGCCACCAGTGGGTGGCCACTGAGTTCGCTGCACCTGGCGGTGTTCCCCATGCCCGATTGCGGCATTTGTAAAAAATTAAAAAAAAATGTTCTTGTTGTTACATCTATGTTGGTCCATTAAAAGGTATCAAATCATTTGCTTCTGGATCTATTCTTGCAAGGACCAATACGGCAACTACTAAATCTAGATTTAAAAAAAAATAAGGCATCTGTCCAATATCCCTGGTGGTCCAGTGGACCTGCCCACCTGATCGCTAGCTAAGTAATAAAATTATATCCCCAATATCCCTGGTGGTCCAGTGGACCCCCCACCCCACCCACTCACTGAATCCCAATGCCCCGTCCCCCGGTCAGCGGCAGGTGGCAGCACCCTACCCACCTGCCGCCCGCCAACTGACACCGTCGGTAGAGCTGTATGCCCATTGGTCTACAGCGCGAGCCAATGGGCATGCAGCCCATACCATACTACATTCCAGATATGTGAATGGGATCCCATTCACATATCTGGAATGTGTAGTATGGTATGGGCTGCACGACTCATTAGCTCACGCTCAGGACCAATGGGCGACAGCCCTACTGACAGTGTCAGTCGGCGGGTGGTGGGGCAGCAGGCAGGGTGTTGCTGCCCACCGCTGACCTTGGGGAGCGGGTGGTGGGATTCAGGGGCAGGTAGGGGGGATCCACTGGACCACCAGGGATATTGGGGATATAATTTTATTACTTAGCCCACGATCGGATGGGCAGGTCCACTAGACCACCAGGGATTTTGGGGATATAATTATTTTACTGAGGCCACGATCAGGTGGGCAGCGGTCCACTGGACCACCAGGGATATAGGACAGATGTCTTATTTTTTTCACAAATGCCCTTAATCGGGCAGACAGCAGTCCACTGGACCACCAGGGATTTATGCGTTTCCTCTTTTTTACTGCAGCCCAAGATTGGGCTGTGGAGCATATTGCCGGCTTCAGGGGGCGTCGGTCCCCAACGGCTGCTACCTGGCAGGGCGCCAGGCACAAGTCATCAGGGATCGGCACACCTGCATGCAAATGGGGCCATAATGACATGCAAATGGCCCCATTTGTGCCTTGCACACATTATGGCCCCATTTGCATGTCAAGTTTTGAATATCGCGGTTGCTGTGCATAGCACAATGGAACTTGTGCTAGTGCATCCCATGCTCACTCTGGCCACCTGTGCTGGCGCGGGTGCCACTGCACCATGCACACACTGTGGGTGGCCAGGGTGCGATATTCAATGATGCTGTGCCATGGCGCGCTCTGCTGAATATCACCAAGTCCACACTTCATGAGTTGAAGTTCTGGTCAAGCTTGTGCCACAGCCTGGTGCAGTTTGAATATCTGGGCCATTGTATATATGCATGTTTTATCTCAGTTGCTGATTGGTCACTTGTTATGTATTTTTTATAGTCAATGGTTTTAATGTTTAATATACCTTAATGTGTTATTAAGTATTAAGTGCACTTTCTCTTTAAATTAACTGATTGATAAAATATTCTAATGTGAGGTGACCTTGGTCTTGAGAAAGCACCCATTTATGGGGTAAACATGCTTGGCCATTTGTGACAGGGGAGCAGTATAGTTTGCTATTAATTAATAAAGTCATCTCTGGAGATTATTCTACAGCACAGGTGTGCTTTTCTCATATCTGGAGCTGTGAAGCCAAGCTGTTTGTGAGTATTATTGGTTTCTGTTTGCTTGAGCACCAGCACTTTGACTTGAGCCACCTGTGGGTTTGAATTACATCTATTTTGAGAGTCACATGATATATACCATACATCTTAGTGGCATGTTTGTTAAAATGAGAAATACAGTAATGGTAAATATTAAGTTTCATTTTTCAATGGGGACACTTTGTAAAAAAACTCACTAAAGTCTAATTAATAAGAGTACTGAAAGCATGTGATATTGCCTTTAAATAAACTTACTGAAGTATGTGAGAGTGCCTTTATTTCACTTTATTTAACATTACAAATTAAAGTTTAAAACTTATTCATATTCATATTCATATTATATCTTTACAGCTTTACACTGATGAAACACTTACTCATTTATGGCCCAATCCACAAACCAGTCATTATGTACAGGGTGTACATTTCAGGTGCAGAGGCACATTCGCCCATGAGTCATGTAACTTTGACCTGAGCACACACACAATACTGGTATGCAGGGGTGTACATACAAGTGCAGTGGCCAGTTGCAGAGGTTCACACTGCAGATATGTGGTGCTGTCCATGGGGACATGGCCCAAGTAAGATTGTGACAGCATGTGCTGCTGCTAATCCATAGTCTGACATAGTACACAGTACAAATGATCACTGACAGTGGTGGCTACACCTGCCCCAGTGTTGTAGTAGTGCCTGCTGAAACAATAAGCAAACCCTCAGATTTTGGCACACATGGCAGATTAGGGCAGGATACGACATGGTGAAGGCCACTAATGTATATTCACTAAAATGGTTAAAATAATGAAATCCCATTTTCAAGACCTGAAATTCCAGGAATTGCACCAGTGATTGTTAATCTAATATCTCGATTTTACAGGGATTCTACTGTCACTCTTTTAGTATGTGTATAAATAATAAGAATAAAAGAAGGCTAAATATACAGAGCTTGAAATGAAGCAAGTTGAAGATACTACAATAGGCAATTATAAGAAAATACAACTTCTTCAGATTTATGGTTCTGGTCCAGAATGCCAAATTCTGTGAAAATCTTTATTTTTACTGGTGTGCAGGCAGTCCACATTCTGGAATTGTGCTGGGTTTTTCCATAAAAACTGAAAACCAGTGGCCTTAAACATGGATTGTACATACACATACTGAACTGATCAAATTACTAGTCACAAACATGCACACACATGAGGCACCTAAGCAGTTGTATGCACTGGTACAGAAACAAGACAGACATGGACACCAGTGCATGTGGTCACCAAAATGTGTATTCATTAAACAGCACAAGACACAGTGCAATCAAGAGTCATTACAGATGACCATGTTTAGCCTGTCCATCAGGCCATTAAAAGTGGCACCAGGCCCCTGCATGTCCCCTATGGGCAACCCCTCAGTCACCGTTCCATCTGTCCCAAAAGACCTATCTTGAAATGGATGATCTATACTTCCTCTGGGGCTTTAGCAGCAGTGATGCTTAGTTCAGCTTCCACTGTAAGTGTGGCACCAGCTGCCATGGTGGGTGGAGGCCCCTGCCTCATGCACAGGGGTGGCTCTTGCCCCACCCCTCTGGAGGATGAGTGATGATGAGTCTCCACAGTAATCCTGCAACAACAGGGGAAAGGAGCCATGAGTCACACAGTGAGACACAGATGCCCTTGTACTGAGCCCCCCCCACCACCACTACACAATTACTTACCTTGGGTGGCTCCACCATATGCCAATAGGTGCCCCTGCTGTCCCAGTACCCATGTCCTCCTGGGCCATGGTCTTCAGCAGCAGATTTTTCTGGGGGAATGCTCACAGATTTGGGGAGGGTGAGCTTTGTCTGTGCCATGGCACTGCTGGAACATAGCCTTGTGTACCTCCATGCTCCTGCCTTTAGATGTATGTTCCCAGCAGCTCAACACATCCAAGTGGTGTCACACCAACCATTACCCTTAAAGGGGCCTGGCAGCATGGGTGCTCCACAGAATGTGGACTGTGAGCATGATGTGGTACTGACCACTGAATCTTCTTGTAGAGTATCCAGTGATATGGAGACCCTGCAGACAAGATGTGCGCCGGGTACTTGCTGAATTTCCACCTGTGTGGGAAGAAGCTGCAGAGGCACAGGTAGGAGTGCATGTACAGGACCAGGGTCAACCCCACAATGTTGACTGACCCGCAGTGACACACCTCCAGACCCACAGGTTTGACAGGGTTTCTATTGAGAAACTATACCCACTGTTGGACACATGCTTGAGAAAGCCTAAATGAAGAAGCAATGACCTGGATGTGCAGAAACGTGTACTGACTCCACTTGCATACTACATGATAGCATATTTTCAAAGAGTCAGTAGTGATGCCACTGGCATGACCAGTCATCCATGTTCAGATGCATGTCCCAGGTGATGGATGACCTCCTTCCCCACTATATGGAGTACCTGTGTATACCTGGGATGGATACCACACAGATAGCAACCCAGGAGACATTTTACAATGTTGAGGGCTTCCCAAATGTCAATGATGCAAATGACTGTTCAGACATAGCCCTCACTGCACCATTCCACAATGAGGATACATACTGCAACAGGAAGGCATTCCACTGCAAGAATATTCATGTTGTGTATGATGCAGGAGGAAAGCTCATCCGTGTGTGCCACATTACTGTAGTCAACCCATGACTCATACATCATGTAATGGACCCAACTTATCCCACACATGTGTGCCATTATGTGTGCCCATGAGTGACTGACTGATGGATCCACATGGGTGGGTGCCTTTTACAGAATGGTACCATAAATGGCACAAAACATACTGTGTTACTACTCCCCCCCCCCACAGGTGGCAGCAGATATCCTCAGGGGACCTTTCTCAAGACCCTCTTCCTGATTCCAGTTACCTCTGCACAGATGCAGTACAATAAGGCACATAGGCTTACCAGGGATATTACTGAGTGGATAGTTCACATGCTGAAGAAGTGTTTTTATTCCACTAATCACACGGATAGGACACTTCATCTGGCAACCGCAAGGTGTGCAGGATATTCACCATGTAATGCATGTGTCACAGCATTGCACTACAGAAGAGACTACCATTTCCTGAAGATGATGATTGTGGTGGATGGCTGGGTGATGAGAGTGCAGCATGCATTGATGAGGTCACTGACCAAGACCCCCATGTGGCCAGAGGTGCAGCAAAGCATGCCACCAGAAAGAACAGATGTGCCAGGATAGTGGTGCTGTACTTCACTTGATGTGTGTGGCCTCACATGTCCATTCTTTGTTAGCATGGGCAATGCAGTGGTAGCTGGGGAATGATAATAAGGAAGTTCTGTGCATAGTCCCATATGTCCTGTGATCATTATGCCCTGTGAATATGTCCTGTGCATGTGTTTACCCCTTGTGTGCCCATGGATGGTGTGCAGGTGTGTGTCTACATTCTACTCCACTTTTGGTTGGGTGCACCGTCTGTAGCTATGGCATGTATCACCTAGTGTATTCACCAAATGTCATGTAACCATTGCCACACTGTCCAGGGGTCTCTCCTCCTGCAGCTGGGATGCCTCCTGGATTTCCACCTACTGCTAGTTCTATGCAGCACTGCCACTCCTGTGCCAGTGCAGTACGGGTGGTGCTAGGGTCCCTGGCATGCATGAGTTTCCTGCAGGTGGTAGCTGTAGGGTTGCCCATCCACACGAGTGTGGTGAGCAACCCATCCAACATCTCTGTGCGGTGCTCAAATCACCCAGTCCCGTCACTGCTATGGTCAGAAATGTCTGTAGTCCAGTTACAGCAGCATGGAGTAGTAAATGCTCCTGCACAGTGTCACTGGATGCTTAAGCTGCTGTGATCTGGTACCCATAATTCATGGTAATATGCAAGTAGTCTCTGGTGTCCCATGTGTTGGGGGGTGGGCTTTACCCAGAGGGTCTCTCCAGGCAATTGCTGTCACTGTTACTAAAAACTGAAAGACCTCAAGTTCTCACTGGTGCTGGTGAGGTGCACGCTGAGGGCCTCACTAGCCCAAATCAATGAGAAAACAAACCAAAAGTGAAGGTACACTCTAGAGGCAATGTGGCTGACTGAAGTAAGAAACTCCAACACAAAAAATCTATTCAAAACATTATCAAATGTACCATGAAGTCACAGCTACTTTACCACATCGAACTTGACCTAATGAAACTCAAGCGAGGGAAGTACCGAGGCTGCTGGGTAATGGTTTAACCTGGCTGATGGTTCAATGTGGTGAAGTAGCTATGACCTAATGGTACTTTCAATAAATGTTTTGAATTGATTTTTCTTGTTGGAATTTCTTACTGCAATCAGCCACATTGCCTCTGGAGTGCAGCTTCACTTTTGGTTTGTTTAGTTGCTGTCACTGTCGTCTTCCTCACCTGCCCTTTGATGTTTCATAGTTGGCATGGAGGTGGAGTCTTTATCTATAGACCTTTCTTCCCTGTGCATACATGTGTGTCCTGGCTGGGTACCAGCTGGTGGGGGCTAGTTGGGTGGGGGTGCATGGCATTGGTGTTGGTGACTGCCAAGGACGAGGGCATCCCATTCATGTTAATGCTGTGTTCCCCTGTTCTGTCCATTTCCATCAGACCAGACATGTTGCTGCTGTTGTCCTTTACTGCAGAATATGCAACAGTTGGTCATGCTGTATGGGGCATATGGTCCTATGGGGGATAACTTCACCAACGGTGTGCACAGGTACCATTGGGGTATCCTCTACTTGTGGTTTTCTGCCCACCATCCCAACATCCAACCATCCTGGGCCACTGTGTTACAAGCCTTTGCTACCATGGGACCTGTATCTGTGGGGGTTGGCAGGATATTAGCACTGTGTGGCAGTCATTCCTGTACAGATGGCTAAACATACTGTGTTTGTAATCACCCTTGATGGTGTGAACAGCATCTGAATTCTCATCAATGGACTAGTACAAAAAGGTGGTGGATAAAATGTCCTTGACTGGGGTTAGGTAAGATGTTTCATACAGTTTGCACCTATGGGCAGCTGTGACCTCCAGTGGCTGGAAAGCATATCCTTCCTGGCCACAAAAAGGTTATGCCACTTCTGCCAAATGGCAGCCACTGTTCTGGGGTGTTGCTGGTCACTGTTTCAGTCATGTGTATCTCCTCCCAGATCTGCTGTTTCTGTAACAGCTGGCCCTTCAAGGCACCGGCCCTGAACAGAGCACTGTAGTGGTTTTGCATCTCCAAGGCCACTATGACACTCACCTCCACTGTGAGGTGCAGTGTCTGCAGCTTCAAGGGTTCCTTCTTGCTCTGTGTGCACTCTGTCACATGTGGTGAAGTGTCCAGTGCATGAGGGGGTGCTGACCCTGTACCAGACTCTGAGCCTGTTCCACCTCTGCTAGTGACTGTTGTGGCTATGCTGACTGTATCTTACACACTCATATTTGCACGAAGAGCTATTGGGTGTGGCCTGCACATTATATGGTGGGGTCAAAGGGTGACCTGGGGCAGTTACCGATGTTCAATTATACCCACATCTGTCTGTATGGCTCTGCACACCTACTTATACATGGTGCAACACTGCACACATATGCCTGCCTCTGCATGGTGCTTACACTGTGAACAAGTTCCACACTGCACTTAGGCAACTTTTGTGCTTGATATATGTTGCAGTCGGCAGCTAAGTTCTTTGCACTGTAGACTAGGTACTGAAGCTGCTGCAAATTCAATGGATCTGGCTCCTGCAATTGTAGCCAATCTAGTCCAGTTTTCAATCCATTTATTGCCTCACTGTATGTGGGGATGAATATTACTTCATCATCTGACTCCTCCTCACAGGACGCCTTCCACTCTTGCCCCATGTTTTGGACAGTGGTGACAACTACACTGTCAATTGATCACTGGTCTTTACAGTGTCATCACTTGATAGGCATTTGTCAATGATTTTTGAAGAGTTTTCAGTAAAAGAAATCAGGTTAGAGTGAATGGCTAGATGAATGATCTCATCAGTATCATCCTGTTCATCATTATGTTCTTGTGTTAACTGTTCACTGAAAGCAGCACCAGCTGTAGCTGACTAGCAGTGATTTATGGTTGCATCTGTTGCATTTCACCATTCTTCATCAGCCAGAACTGCTGCATCTTTCAGGCTGAAGTTTTGTGTTTTTTTTAATTCACCATCTGCATGATTTCTGTTGCAAAAAGATCATTGAACTGACACAAGAGAGAATGTTTGACTGAATGTTCCATAGCCTTCCATCTATCCAATACTGACAAATTGGTCTGCACTACATAACCAGAGCACTTCATAATTTGGTGCTGATATGGTGCTGCATTAGATCTGCTTATCATTAAGACATGCCATACATAGAGAATACTGTATGGGCAACTATGCAGAACCAGCGTGTTCTGCCACAGAGGGGTTCTGATTCCCTCTGACCTCAAGAGCAAAGCTCGAGAGGTCCATGGGAGTCAGAACCCCAAGGTGGCAAAACACACTGGTTGTACATAGAGTTGCTCATCCTGTACTTTTTATAATGTATAGTACTGTGTAAAATATGTGTTTTGTGAGTTCTTTTGCTTTCAGAATGAAACTGACTGATGAAGTCTTTAGAGGTTCTAGAATGCTGTTCTACCACAGTAGGGTAGAATCACATCCCATGACCTTGGAACTGTGGTAGAACAGCATTTTGAAAGGGATGGAATTCTATACAGAACAACACTCCACTATACACTATAAATGGATTCTAGCACCCCAAGACACTGGTAAAGATAGGACACTTATGTTAAATTAAATTATTCTTTACTCAAAGTTCATAAGCACAATCCAAACCTGCAGGGAGACAGGATTCCCTGATGAAGGTCATATTGTTTGGCTGAAGTGCTGTAGATCTTGTCTGCCTTCAGGTTTGGATTGTGCTTATGACTTTGAATAAAGAATAATTTTGGCTAGCACAAGTGCCTAACTTTACTGGTGTCTTGGCGTGCTGGAATCCATTTGTGTGGCGAGTAATTAAGGGTCAGCAGCCCTTTTCTATAGCATCCTCAGTTTGTCTTTGACATGCTGACCTTTATGTCTTTCTTTTGGTCATTAAGACCTGTCTGTACTTATGCTCACCACTCACCTGAGTTCAAACAAGTAGTAGTAAAATCTTTATTTTTATGTAGGAATTATGTTGGTATATTTCAACACCATTAGGACTGAATTCCTATTTTCAAGGTGGTCCTTTTTTTAAAGCTCACTTTCAAAGCACAAACAAGCAAAACAAGCACCCTGTAACTGACAGTAAATAGATAGTAGCACTTGAGATTGAGAACTACAACTGAAAAATGCATCAGCACATCAGTTGTCCTATCAAATTCAATCATAAATGTCAGGTGCAATAAACCACATTTGTTAAATGTGGGAATTCATATAGCGGGGCTCATTATAATGATAGATCCCTGTACCTGTGAATGTAGCCCGGATACAGCTTAGTAACATGCAGCTGATAGCAGCTCCAAATCCAACCAAGTTCTTCTTGGTCCCAGGACAGGTTTTCCCACGGCCCCAACTGAGATACTAAGTAAATTTGGGCAAATGCAGTCCCATTGTGGCTTAGTAGCTTGCTATCAGTTACAGTTTCAATTCTGCTGACTTCTTCTTACTTAGGCAATTTGTGTCTGAGACCCTGATCAAGCCATTAAATTAAGAATCTCAGCACAACAATCCATGACTATTCCTGAGGCCGACCCAGCCAAGTCATTCCATCCAGCATATGCTATATCATTGCTAACAATTGCCTTTGATGCCACTTACCAGCCTGTTGCTGCACTACAACAGGTTAACTACACCACTTTTTCATTTTTATATTTTTCCACTTTCTAATTTATTTTTAGAAAATAAATTAAATTCAGTAATAGTTTCGAAAATTCTTTTTATAAATCCCAATGGACCCATTTTATAATCACAGTATGGCACTCTAGGATGGGCATACGCTGGGGCTATGGTTCTTCTCATGTGGCAGATGCTCTCAGCCTTCAGCCTTGTGCTTCTACCCACCCAATTCATGCCACGCCCCCAGCAAAATACACCCCACAAGATGCCTAACTGCTTTAAACAGTTGCTGGCTAGCCATATCTTGGTAGGTACACATGGCAAATGAATATCCGTTCTCAGGTATGACCAGAGAGTAGAACTGAACACAATGTACAATCAGCAGGAACAGTTAGACTGTCATTTCAGAAGTCAAGTTCAAAGACAAACAAGAACACTAACAACAGACACACTGCAATTAAAGTAGGAATAGGTATTACAAAGTCAGATTTAGGTAACAATTTGATTACATAAAGGCACAATATAAAAAAATAAGTACAATGCAGAAAGGACAGCAAAATGAAGCAGTGGTCTCAGAATAGTTACTGTAGATCATATAGGGAGAACATTTAGGCCTGTGTCTGGGCTATGTGAAATCGCAGACAAAGTGTAAAAGTAAATGCTTCCATAGAGCCCTTTTGATGGATACTTTCGTGGGCAATTTCATATGATGGTGGAAAGGGAGTTCCAAAGCCTAGGGGCAAAAGATAAGAAAGTATGATTACTAATTTTGGTGGCACATTTAGGAATGGTAAGGGTAGAAAAGTTTGCAGATCTGAAAGAATAGGATTGGCAGGGGATTTATAACAGTGAGATTGGTGTATCAGGAGAGGAGTAAGTTATATAAGGAACACCTTAGTGAGTAGGAACATACATCAGAATGGGACAGTCAACCCAGGTTTGTGTATAATGAGCAAGGCCCCTGGAATTCTACTGTTCTGCAGTTGCAGAATTTGTCGCAGAATTTGCATCATGCCGCAGAATATATACAGTGTTGCAGAATTCATTGTTTTTGGTGAATTTTCATATAAATATACTGTTTTTCCATAGTGTTAGGCTTTCTTTCCCACCTTGTTTATCCTGAAGCCCCTCCTCTATGCTCAGCATATGATGTCATCGATGACATCACATCATATTTAGTCAATGACAGGACTGCATTCTGCCAGAGAAATGAATAAATCATGCTGCAGAAATCAGAAAATGCTGCCACAGAAGTCAAGGAGCCCTGCCGCAGAAATCAGAAAATTCTGCTGCAGAACACCAAGGGCCCTGATAATGAGCTATGACGGGTAAGGGGTGGGGAGGTAAGGCAAACTAACAGATATTGTTTCAGGCCACATTCCCTTTATGAAGTATTGTTTTGAAGCAGTTCAGGAAATAAGAAAGCTATATAGCAGGTGGGGTGGTGGAAGAATACCTTGGGAAATAACTATCCTTGCCTTGGGAGTGGGGAAGTTGCAAATCTGTTAAATAATGCCTAGCCTGAAGCTGATAGCTCCACCCCTCACCACCTCTCACACTCCATGCACCCCTTCTTTCCATCCGCCTCCCCTTAATCCCTTGTCATATATCACATCCCTATACCCCGTTATACAAACCCCCCAGTGCCGCCCTCCTGCCCTCTTCATAAGGCCCACAGTTTATCCATTCTACAGTATAGGCCCCTACCATCTTCCTCCTCCTCCCCCACCAGCCAGGCACACCACTTCCCGCTCCCCTTCCCCTCACCCCTTATTACCACTACACCTGAATTTAATGTATAGTCTGATTAGAATGTATCCTTAGACTGTGTGTATACTGAATATTCTATGTAGTATCCTAGAGTGTGTGTATATTGAATATTTTTATGTATCTATGTAAATTGAACCTTGACCTTACCAGGTCCATCTTGCAAATGAGCTGTGCTCAATGATGTTCACCTGGATAAATAAAGATTTGATTGATTGATAGCTTTGCAAGTGGTGGTGATGTGCATGAGATGTCTGATATTTCATTTCCTCTATGAATGACAGGGGAAAGTCATTGCAGCAGCTGATGTATATGGGTTGGTGCTTGAGAGTCTGGGATCCTTTGGCCCCAAAATCATGGCTTGAGCTTTATTTATTTTATTTTTTTATTTACTGTATAATCGGAATTACAATCCTTTGAGTCATAGACTCTTTTGCAAAGACTCCATGTCATTTACAGGGGGTGGAGGGAGAACCAAAGTACAAGGAAGACAGACGGAATGAGAAATTATATACAGGTTTCAGTACAGACAGTATTTATACAATGGCTCCATGGTGGTTACAGGGGGTGGAGAGACACAAGACAATATAAAGCATTAAAAGAAACACATTTTTTTTTTATACACTTTTATTTTTGCAGGTTACAGAATTGACATGGCAGTTGAGAGGTGTTTTAAAAGCTTTTGGGAGGCATACATGTGGGCCCAAGACAGAGCTAATGCAGAGGGTGGTTCGTAGGGTCTAGGAAGTCCCTGAGTCAGTTATGGGTATGAAGTAGAAGAGAGCAGGCCTTATTGGCATTCACATTTAGAGTTTTCAAAGAGGTGTGTTCGAAGGCCTGTTTTGAAAAGTGTGATGCTGTGGGTCTGGGAGAGAGTAGGGGGGAAGGTGTTGAGCCATTTGGGGGCACGGTAGAGGAAGGATCTCTGCCCTAGAGATGTTCAACATTGAGGGACCATGAAGGGTGAGGTAGCTGACTGTCTGGTAGTCCGCCTGTGAGGGGCCGGACTGACGATGGGGAGTAGACTGGCTGGAGTAAGCTGGAGGTGGATCTTTTCTGGTAAGATGCAGGTTTGATACTTGAGTCTTTGATGGAAATTCAGCCAACCTGTTAGTGTGTACAGATCGCAGGTGTGGGTGAGTCTGTCACAGCCAGTAATGAGGCGGCAGGCTTTATTAAGTGCTGTGATTATGCTACTTAGGGTGGAGTTGTCAGCAGTGCCGGAGATAACAATCCCGTAATCGAGAAGTGAGAGGATGGAGGAGGTGACAGCTATCTGCATGGCATGGACAGGCAGGCTGTTCTTGATCCTGTAGAGGGTACCAATTCTGGAGTTAATTGCTGATGAGATGAGGCGTACATGTCTGTGGTAGGAAAGGGAGGTATCTAAGGTGACACCTAGATATTTAAAATGAGTAATATGTTCCAGATGGGTACCATCCAAGTTTGTGATTTGGAGGTCATCTGGCTGCGTGGGCTTGGCGATGTGCAAAGGTCATGGACTTAGTTTTGGAATAGTTATTAATCAGGCGGTGTACAGTAACCAGTTTTCCAGCTCCCTGAAAACCCTGAAGGGAGAGCTGGAGGTGTTGGCTGTGGGTGTTGCCAGTAAAGAACAGCATCATCAGCATAAAGTAGGAGATGACCACTGCAAGCTTTGGGGAGTGAGTTAAGGAAGAGTGTAAAAAGCAGTGGACCCAGAATGGACCCCTGTGGAACACCCGAGCACACAGGTTTGGTGTTGGAGATGGTGGAGTTGATTCTTACTTGCTGAGTGCGACCCGACAGGTAGTCCTTGAACCAGACCGAGACCTCAGCAGCCACATTTAGTTGTGGCAGGACTTGGATGAGAAGATCGTGATTGACCGTGTCAAATGCCTTTGTTAAGTCTACATAGATGGCCCCGGCAATAGATCCTTGGTCCAGGGCCCCATGGATGAACATGGTTAGTTCAGTGAGGGCCGTGATGGTGCTGAGGCCAGCACGGAACCCATGTTGTTCCTTACTTAGGAGGTTGTGTCTCATAAGGTGCTCTGTAAGCTGGTCTGAGACTATTTTTTCCAGTGCTTTGGAGAGAGGAGGGAGTATTGAGATTGGTCTATAATTACCGGTGCAGGTGGGGTCACCATTCTTTAAGATAGGAGTGATCAAGGCTTTTTTCCAGTTAGAGGAGAATTGGCCAAGGCAGAGTGAGAGGTTAAGAATATTTGTGAGATGGGATAGTGTGACATTGAGGGTAAGCCTAATAAGTTTTAGGTCCAAGGAGTCATTGCTGTAGTGAGTGTTAGCGATAGCTTTAGAATATAGCGTTGGCCAGGTTGTTGGGAATGGTTGGAGCCGTAATGGGGTGGGAGGTCTATATCTGCTGGACAAGGTGTGGGGGGGGTTTGGGGGGTTTGGGAGGGTGGAAGAAATTTGGGGGGAGGATATGTGAGAGGTCAGAGAAGGAGTGGTTGAGGGCTTCAGCGATTTTAGCTGGGTCTTGAGTAATGTCCCCATTCACATTGAGTTGGGTAGGGGTGGGGGAGTGAGCTTTGCCACTGATTTCCTGAATGTTGCTTCAGAATTTTTTCCCCATCTCCCCAGGAGGTGGAGAGGGTATGCTGGTAGTATTCAGCTTTTGCCCTGCGAGTTGCCCAATACTGTTTTAAGGATGAGCTTGTTATTGACCAGGCTGTTATGTACCTGGGAGAAATCTTGACTGATATGGGCATTTAGCTGGGATGGGTGGGTGGATCTACAGTATAGGGCAATAAAGGGCAGTATAGGGCAATATCATCTGCATACATGATTTTTGCACACACTGAAGAGCCAATTGGGAGGGTATTATTAGAAGTGGAGTAAAGAAATGGCCTATGAATGGAGCTCTGTGGAATCCCTTGTTTAATTCTTACAATATTGAAGGGGTCATCACCAAATTTGATTAATTGAAGTTTCCATGTGTTAATATTGCAGAAAGAATTTTGCAGGATGAAATATTGCAGTCAAAACATTGCAGAACAAAATAAAGTGTGGTAAAAACATTGCAGGACCCAACAGTGCAGGGAGCAGGTAGTACAAGCTGCAAGGAAGCAAAAGAGCACAGGACACTGGAGGGTTCATTGGGGGGATTAACTTTGCACAGCTGCCCTTCAGCCACTTCACTGTGCCAAGCATCACAGCCCTGCATTAGGGGGGGCTAACTTCACACTGGCATTGCGAGGTTAGGCCCCCAATGTAGGACTGTAATGCACGGCACCGCAAAGTGGCCGATGGGTGGCTGTGTGAAGTTTAGCCCCCCCCAACCAGTGAACCCTACAGTGTCCTGTGCTCTTTTTCTGCCTCACAGCTTGTGCTCCCTGCTCCCTGCACTGTTCTGTCCTGCAATGATTTTACCATACTCATTTGTTTTCCACAATGTTCTGACCATGATATTTTGTACCACAATATTTTGTACCTTGATATCAACACACAGAACCGAATTGACAACTGTCTAGCAAGTAACTAGAGAACCAGGCACAGGCATAGGTTGAGAGGTCAGTTTTGGTTAGTTTAATTTGGAGAAGATTGTGATACACTAAGTCAAAAGTTTAGGAAAGGTCAACGAAAACTTCACCAGTGAGACCACCTTTGTCCATAGCGACTTGACATCATTAGTGAGTTGAAGTAAGGTGGTCCTGGTGCTGCACTCTTTCAAAAAGCCATGCTGACAGGGGGTGAGAAGGGGACAGACTGAAGAAGGAGATCCTAGCTAGTACTTCCTCATATCTGGGGGCTAGTAGCAGCTCGGCTGGTATAAAGAGGGATGAGGTACAATCTGGGCCATGTAAGGGAACATTAGATAGGGGGACTCTAAATGTGCATAAACCAAAAAAATCAAGAGACTAAGTGAACAAGGGAAATGCAGTGGTCATAGTCAGGGGAACAGCAAAGTGGGTTCTGGGGTCAGATGGAATGGAGCATGTATTAATCCCAGAAGCTTGAGTAATAACATCAGTGAGCTAAGCGGGCTGGTGGCAGATACTGAGGTAGAAATTTTGTCCATCATAAAAACATGAACTACAGAAAATTATGACTGGGACCTGAAGGTTCCTGGGTACTCACTGTACAGAAGGGATAGAGGAATTTATAGAGTGGGTGGAGTAGCACTTTATTTCAGGGATGGCACTAAGGTGGTGGAGGATGGGTGCATCAGGGGTAATAATAGTGAGCCAGAGTCACTGTGGGTGTAACTACACCACAGCCTCAGGCAAGAATCTAAGCATAGGGTTGGTCAATAGCCCTCAGGGGCAAGGGAAAGAGAGGGGTAGAGAACTCATGGAAGGACAAAGATTAATGTGGAACACAGATTGGCATGCTCAACAAAGGGTAACATTAAAAAATGTTATAATTACATTAGCTCATTAAAAGGTAACCAAAAAGTAATTGAGCCTGTACTAGTAGATAATAAGTGTATAGAGGAAGGACCTGATATGGCTAATACATTTAATGCCTACTTTCTGTCTGAATTCCAGAACAAAGAAAATAGTAATCACTGTACGGAATTACTGAAACAAGACATAATCGGTATTCAGATATCTGAAACAGAAGTATTAAATTCCCTAAAAAATATTAAAACAAATAAATCGATGGGTCTAGACCTGATGTCTAGACCTGATACATCCTCAATTGTTAAGGAATTTTGCCAATGAATTGGTAGGCCCTTTGACAGTCCAGTTTAGTAACTCAGCGAGGATTGGACAAGTGTTGTCTGAATTGGAGGAGGCCATAGTGTCACTAATTTATAAAGGAGGCAGCAAAAATGATATATCTAACTATAGACCGATAAGCCTCATGTCAGTGTTAGGTAAGATCCTTGAGAGTTTGATTAAAGATCGGGTAATTTCTCATATGGAGGAGCAAAGGTTCATTGACCCAACCCAGCACAGGTTTAGTAAAGGGAGATCATGCATATTCAACTTACTTGCATTTCTTGAACCAGTAAGTGCCGCATTGGACAGAAATATGGGATTTGACATTATAGATCTGGATTTTTCTAGGGCCTTCAATTCTGTGCCTCACAGAGAATTAGTGGAAAAAATGGTAGCCCTCAATCTGCACCCTAATTTAATCTCTTGGATCAATTTGTGGTTAGACAACAAAAGGCAGAGAGTGAGTGTTAGAGGTCATCTTTCAGAATGGGGTTCCATCACGAGCGGAGTGCCCCAGGGGTCAGTCTTGGGGCCCACAATATTCAATGCATATGTGTGGGATATGCAGGTATCACATAGGGCCTGGATTTGTAAGTACACTGATGACAACAAGCTTGGCTCTATAGTTAACAATGCACAGGACTTTCTTGTATTACAGGAAAATCTAGATGTGCTTTCCTAATGGGCCGATGCCAATAAACTGCACCTCAACATTAGTAAATGTAAGGTAATGCATCTAGGGTATGGTAACCCACAGTTTTAGTATAGACTAAAGGGAAATATAATACAAGAAACTACTCAGGAAAGGGACTTAGAGGTTACTATTAGTAATAACCTGTCATTCTATATGCACTCCATGGGCACTGTTCAAAAGTGCTATAGGATAATGGGATGCATAGGTAGGAATATTAGAAGTCATGACTCATGTGTCCTAATGCCCTGTACACTGACCTTGTGAGACCTCACATAGATTATTGTTCCCGCTTCATCTCCCCACACCTGGTAAGAGATAAGATTATCCTAGAGAAGGTACAGAGAAGATTGATGAGAAGGGTAAATGGTGGGGGGATAAATCATAAAGTGATAGACTGGAGGAGTTTGAGCTGTTCTCAGTTGAATATAGGAGAATTATAGAGGATATGTGCTATGTCTACAACAATTATGATAATGTATGCATAATGGCAGCAGCAGGATTTGAATCCTGTAAAACATCTGTAAATACTAGAACACATGATAGACAGCTCAAAGGGACCAGTTACAAAACTAATAAAAGGGGAGGTTGATTTAGTCAGAGAGTGGTGTCAGTATGTAACAGTTTACTGAGTGAAGTAGTACATAGTGGCTCTTTAGACATTTTCAAGAGGAGGTTGGACAGTTGTATGGGTGAAAGGTGTAGGCATTTCCACTGATATTGTGGTGAGTCTCAATAGGTCTTATGATCTATAGACTTGTATTTAAACTACAAAACTATGAAAGAACTTGAAAAGGGATATCAAAGGAGGAAGCAGTGGTAGTAGGTGATCTGAACCTGCCAGACATCAGTTGGGAGGTTCCAATGGCCAGGAGCACCAGAATTCAGGCCTTGCTGAATGCACTCAAGGACTGTCACCTGGTACAGTTCATTAAGGAACTGACCAGGCAGACTGTCATTCTTGATGTGATGCACAACCAACTCTGAGGTGGTGGGAGCAGTGAGAGAAGGGGAGCCACTTGGGAACAATGACCATGAATTCATTTGGTTTGAACCAGCCCTAGGGGTTGGAAATCCTCAATTAAGACTTGAAGTCCTAAGCTGAGGGAATTTGTGAGGAAAAGATTAGTCAGGGTAGACAATTTGGATGGGGTGGAAGAGAGCCAGCAGATAATAAAGGGGGGCATTCTTGAGATATCTAAATTATGGATGTGAACAGAAATGAAGATGAATAAGTTCAAGATACAACTATGATTCTTGACAAAAGGCAATGAAGCAGTCAGAGCTATGGAAAAGGACTTCTACAAGTACAAAGAGAAGCAGAGGGAGGAAGAACGGGGAGAATAATTACCAAGAAGTAAGGAGGCAAAGAGTGTGATTAGGGAGGCAAACTAAGACACCGTTGTGTGTTGCAGAGGGGGTCAAGGGTAGAGAAAAACATTTCTTCTAATATAGGGCAAAAGCAAGAAGCACGGAGAATAACTAGCTGCTGGAGTAGGGTAGGGTGATAGAAGAGGATGACCAAAAGGTTGCCATTCTTATTGACTACTTTTGTTAAGTTTTTACCATGGAGGAAGACGGGCCAGTGCCTGAAAGTAGCATCAAAGCAGCTGATAAAGGGGTCACAAAGATCATAGTATCATAGTAGTCACAAAGCAAAATTTTGACTTTCATCCTTAAATAGCCTGCAATGAGAAAATTTTTTTTTTTAATAATCAATAACCATAAGTTTGCTATATGTTTCCAATCTATTTTTAAATATATCTAAAGAGGGACTATTTACTATCTCCCAAGGAAAAGAGTTCCAGTAAGGAACCACACATTGACAAACCCCATTTTTTCTCTTTAATACATTCCAACTAAATTGTTTTAGTTGTTTATCATGAGATCACTTATTGTAGATTTTACCACATAGTTCAAGTCCAAATTCTGATCTAAGTTTACCATCTTGGATTGATCTGTATGCTAGAAACAGATCGCCCCTCCATCTTCTATAAGCAAGGAATATAAAATTAGCTCCACCAGTCTGTCCCCAAATGTCTTATCTCTCATTCCTACTATGGATCTTGTCGCCCTTCTCTGGACTCGTTCTAATCTCTCAATCTCCCCCCTTGTATAGGGACTCCAAACCTGGGAGCAATACTACAACTGAGATCTCACCAGTGATCCATACAGGGGGACCAACACCTCCCTACTTCTACTAGATATGTATCTCAGGATACAATTCGAGATCTTATTTGCATTTTTAACAATCTGATCACATTGGGCATTAAAGGTATAATATTTACTTATAATGACACCCAAATCCCTTTCTTTTATAGATGGTTTCAAGTATTTGTTATTTACTGTATAGTATATTTAAATTCTATTTTTTTTCTGCACATATGTAGGACAATACATTTAATTTGAGCTGATGTTCTTCTGTCCATCGCTCAATGTTTGTGTTTCCTGAAGTCTAATTCTATCTAAATCTGAGTTTACAACTGACTCCACCCTACAATCATCTGCAAATTTGGTTATGCAGATGTTTTCCAAATTACACTGAAGGCTTATATATATAAATTAAACAAACAGGGACCCAACACTGACCCCTGTGGAACCCACTAGACACATCAATCCAATCAGACAGTTCACCTTTTATTAGAACTCCCTGTTTTCTTTCTTGTAACCAATCTGCTATCCAGTTAACTAAATATTTATTTATGCCTATAGAAAAGAGATTTAACTAACTTATTGTGTGGCAGCTTGTCAAATGCTTTTGAAAAGTCCAATTGGATTACATCAACTGATTTCCCTGAATCCAAATGTTTGCTTACATTTTCATAAAAGTGTAATAGATTGGTCAGACAAGATCTTTGATTTAGTGAACCCATGCTGACAATGATCTAGCAACTTTTTTCAGTCAAGTAGAGATTGATTTGTTATTTACTAATACTTTCCAGTATCTTTCCCATTGTTGATGTCAAACTCACAGTTCTGTAATTTTCTGGAGTGTCCTTTTTACCTTTTTTAAAAATTGGGACCGCGTGTGCCTCCCACCATTTTTTTATCACTTCCCCCTTATCCAGTGATTTAAAAAAAATAAAAGCTAATAGTTGACCTATTTTGCTTGATATTACTGAAATAAGCCTAGGGTGGATGTTATCTGGTCAAGGTGATTTATTTGTTTTGATCTTCTTTAATCTTTCCAGAATATTATTAACATCAATTTGTAATTTTTATCTCTTCCGCTGTACTATATCTCAAATCCTTCCTAGATGTGTCTTTAGGGTTAAATACGGTGCCAAAAAGTATTTCATACCTCAGCCATTTTCTTGTCCCCCAGAATATGTCCACCTTCGTCTTTAAAAGGGCCTATTACTTTTTCATTTCCCATTTTATTATTAACATACACATAAAATACCTTATAATTGTTTTTGCTTCTTGTTGCCAGACTTTTCTCATAATTTGCTTTTGCATCTTTGACTAATTTTTAACCCTTTTTGTCTGCTCTCTGTATTTGGAAAGATAGTATCTAACTTAGATAATTTATACATTTTATGTTTTTGTTTGATTTGTCTTTTTATTTTTGGCATTAAACCATTTGGGAGTTTTACCCTGCTTAGAATGTTTTATTATATATAGGACATGCTGATCTGATGTCTCTTTTATTGTATCCACTAGAGTGTCCCATATCTCATCCAGTGTCAGTTTAGAAAAGTCAGTAGTCCAATCCCATACGTGTAATGCCTGTCTAATTTTATCAAATGTTGCTTTTTTAAAATTTGGAATTTTAATTTTAATACCATGGTGAATGGATAAATCTTTTATCTGGAAAAAAAAACAGTGTTATGGTCACTACTAGCTATTGGGGGGCCCACTTCGATATCCATTACTTTGAGTCCCATATTGGTTAATACTATATCCAATATATTATTTGCCCAAGTATTTACAGTTACCAACTGGTTCAATCTCAATTGGTTAAACTTCTCTAGTTAATCTCTTTCAATACCTCTTGCTGCTATCTGATTTATTCAGTCAATTCCTTTAAGCTTCAAGTCTCCCAGTATAATGTTATTATCTGTTGGATTTAGGAGATCTAGGTAGTCCAGGATTTCTTGATAATTTTCTCTGTTAATAGAGGGAGGGCGATACAAAGCTCTAAGAATGATTTTTGGGGCATTATGGGGCATAATATTTATAGTTAAATGTTCAATACTTAGACCTCCCTCATATATTTCCATGCTTTGAATAAACTCATGGACATAAATTGCTACACCACCTCCCTTCCTGTAGGTTCTAGATTTTATATATGTTATATATCCAGGTAGATTTTTATCTCATTTACCACTGTTTTCCCACCATGATTAGGCAGCCAATATTTACAAGCAGCAGGGTCCAGAAAGGGCTGGTAGCCCTAAAGATAGATAAATTCCTGGGACCAAATGGGTTGCATTCAAGGATTCTCAGGAAACTGGCAGTGGAACTGCATGAACCTCTAGTAAGAGTACTGAACCGCTCATTACTTATGGGGGGTAGTCCCAAAGGTCTGGATTGTGGCAGACATAATTCTACTGCATAAGACAGGAACAATTAGAAGGTAAGGAACTACATAGCTGTCAGTCTGACCTCCAACAAAGGGAAGCTGATAGAGTCTATGATTAAGGAAGACCTCATGGACTACTTGGAGAGTGTGACAGGGTTGTAAGACCCTGTTCAATTTGTTATGCAGAGAGAGTTAAATCAATAATCTGTGCTGTCCTCTCCTTTTACACCCCATGTCTTTTTCCCATGTGATTGCACAATCAAATTTTTCCTGTGGCATCTCAGGAACTGACCACTCAGAAGGTCCCATCCCTGTTTCTATCTCCATTTCTTAACTTGCTATTTCTATTCATTCTTTGTTCCCTTGCTTCTCTGTGGTTAAAAATTATATATGAATCTTGTGTGAAACAGTTTGTGTGAAACTGGGATCCCTTGGTTTTCAAATGTATTTTTGGGGTAGTGGTAATGCCTCTATATTTATGGTTGAGCAGGGGTTTCTATGTTAAACCTAAAATTTTGCACTTTAATAACTTCACAACCATTGAACAGATTTGCATGAATGTTTGCATGCACAGTCTGATGAGGCAACTCTCTTGATGTGCCAGGTTTTGTTCTGGTCAGATATGTGGATTCTGCAATGTGGATAGCACAAAAACATAAAAAAAAATTGCTTTTTTTTTGCTGTTTTTGTGGCATTGCCTGGAGCCAAGATGTTCTGGAATTTCAGTCTGAAATTTCCAGGTAGAACAGGCTAGGCCCACAGATGTGTATTTGGCTGGTTTGGTGAAAATATATTAATCTATTCCAAAGTTATTTAAATTTGAAATTGTGGTTCTGAGCATGTTCAGTAAGTACTTCAAAATAGCTGTATGAAATGATTGTATGTGGCCAATCCTTTTTCATGAGAGAAGAATCCTTTTTCCAATTCTGCCTTCTTGTTCTGTTTTTTTTTTCATAAAAGGTTTGTTTTTTTTTCAAAACCCACAAAAGTGACATCCTGCAGAGGGACCAAGACATGCATCTTGCTCATTGGGACCCCATTAGGTGGATTCTGCACTTAAATGTTGGAGAAATGACCCAGAATGTGTTTTTATATTCTAAATCCTTTTTCATGACTTGCTCCAGCTTTGGATTTAGTATGAAAATGTGCATATGAATGAAAATAGCATACAAAAATTTTCATATAAATACAAATATTGTAAGAAACTGTTTGTTCAAATGAAAATCTTCATGTGATATTTTCGTTCATATGAACATTTTCATATGCTATTTATGTTCATATGAAAATTTTCATATGGATGAAAATATCATGAACATTTATACATAATATTTTTGTTCAAAGGAAAATGTTTCGATAATAATTACATTTATGCAAAAATGTTCATAGTAAGTCCAAATGACAATATCATATGAAAATTTTGATATGAATCACTGTCCACATAATTTTTAGATATTTTCTTGGTGTCTAGTGGCACCCCCACCCTCTGATCACCATTTCCATAATGGTTACATATTTCCCTAGTGTGTAGTGGCACCCTCCACCCTCTGATTGCTGTCTCCATAATGGTTAGATATTTCCCTGGTGTCTAGTGGCACTCCCACCCTCTGTTCATTGTCTCTGTTGAGATTTTTTCTTTCCCTGGTGACTAATGGCAGCCCCCATCCTCCAATCACTGCCCTATCTGAAATAAAGAAAATGGTACCTCTGCATCTTTAAAAAAAAAAAAAACCTGTGAGAAAGAAAAATTATCCTTTGCCAATCTGACATCTCCACCCTGATCTCCCAATCAGCACCCACCACTCCACATCCCTCAACACCCCCCCCCACTTACCCTCAATCATCTGAACAGGTCCCAGGTTGAAGATCCAATCTTTCCAATCAAAGACATGACTTGCTGCTGGAAATGCCATCTGCTATATTAGAAGGTAAGGCATGTGCAGTTCAATGTATTTCAAAGGGGTTTTCAACTGTGATGCATAACTTTGCCATTTTCACATATTTTTAACCCAGATTTTCAAAGTGACCTTTTTTAGATACCACCTCATGAACTATGGTGGTGGAATTATGCAAATCTGGCCTGAAAGGCAATGTTGCACCTGCTTGTCAAAAAAACACCTTTTGGGCAGAATTTGAAAATTTTCTCCACCCTTGCTCATGAAGTGGGGGTCATAAGAAGGCTGTGTTGAAAATGTGGACTCTAAATATGAAATGTTATGTGTATTCTACTGACATTTTGCTACACTCACTTGTAACTTTGATGAGTTTAAATGTTTTGACCCCAATGTTTCAATGTAGCCATTTTTTACATCATCTCATGAATGTGACAGCTGTCATTTTTTTAATTCTGCCCAAACTGTATTTTCACCCCTGTGGCATATCATGACATTGCTGTGGCATGGAATCATGTTTTGGGGGGGATTTGAACATTTTCAGTAACAGGTACAAGAGGTGGGATAATAAGGCTATACTCACAGTTTGGTTACTGTTGTCCTACACTGCACACATATCTATGTCTATGGAGGGATGGAAGCCCAGGGCCCAGAGGGCCCTGAGCTGCCTTAGGCACATACAATTACACTATCTCAAAAGTATGGATGGATGGAAGCACAGGGCCCAAAAGGCTCTACACTCCCACAGGCAAATTAGTATATGATTACACTATCTGAAAAAGTAAGGACATTGTTTGCAAAAACACTGCATTAATGCAACAGTTAGGGTTTAGGCTAAAGCCAAAAAAGTATGGAAATGTGGTTTTAGGATTTCCAAACCTAAAACCTCAACACCATCCTAAAAACAAATCAGGCACACAGTGTTCCTTAGTTGTTAACCCTAAAGCTCACCCCATTAGGTGTGTATGTTTCTGGAGTACATAAAATATGGTGACCTTTAGGGTAGACAGCCCCAAGGAAACCTGCACCCCTGATTTGTTTTATATGATGAGGGTGGGGTTTTATAGTTAGAAACCCTTAAACCACATTTCTCTACTTTTTGGCTTTAGCTTGAACCCTAAATATTGTATTAAAGTGCCTTTTTTTTTGCAAAGAATATAGTTATATTGTTGAAATGATTGCAAAATGCTATTTGGAACTCAGGAAGTTAACCCTGAGATATAGTTTCACAAACTCATTAGCAGAGTTGTCAACAGGAGATCAATTCTGGGACACAACGTTCTATTTTGTTGCACCTATAGGAACGAAATTGATAATGTTCCGATACATTTTGTGAGGAACATCAGATGTATCTTAACAAGCTCAGGATGCAGACATTAATTGCCGGAAAAGACACTGGGCTTGATTCACAAAACTCAGAGCAAGCCACACCAGTGGCAGCTTGCACCCCTTTGCCAGTGAGCCAGGAATCCTGCACCTGATTCACTATCAGATAGAGTTCCAGTGCCTAAGTCACACAGCTTGCAGCAACAGTGGCCATGCACCATACAGACAATGCATCTGGGAGGTGTGTTGAAAGCTGCAGGGTGGTTGGGCAGCAGCTGTGCCCCTGGACAGTAACTTGTGGCTAGCGGTACCCCCGCAGCCCCAATCCCCTTAGTAATACAACAACTGACATCCCTGGTGTCAAGCAGTCCTGCCCAGCCCCATCCCCATATTATTATAATAATGATGTCCATGGAGGATTAGTGGACCCCACTACCCCACCTCAGCAGGCAGTGCTGCACCTTCCTGCTCCCTCCAGTCCCTGCCCTGAGCTTAAGAGCTTTACACCTGTCAATCAATGAGCACAAACTGTATATAGTACGTGCTCATTGACAGCTTAGTTGGCATCCAGCCATGGTGGTGAGCAG
Organism: Neoceratodus forsteri; assembly: GCA_016271365.2. NCBI lineage: Eukaryota > Metazoa > Chordata > Ceratodontiformes > Ceratodontidae > Neoceratodus > Neoceratodus forsteri. The sequence continues at coordinate 780,205,570 of CM057458.1, read as the reverse complement.
AGGGCTGTACCAGTCATCGACTCGGGGAAGGGATGGTGGGGAGGGGTGGTGTGGCACTGCCTACTGGGGTGGGAGTAGTCAACTGGACCACCAAAGACATGCATTATTATAATAATAAGAGGATCAGGGATGGGGGTACACTAGGCCACCAGGAACATGTGTTGTTATAAAAATAAGGGGATCAGGGCTAGGGTGTTTACTAGACCACCAGGAACATGCATTATTAAAAAAATAATGGGATTGGGGTAGGGGGTGGACTGCTAGCCACCAGAGCAAGGACTTATTACTGTATAGCATGTTGATTTTGTGTCTGATAGAATTTGCAGATTGCAACTTGCTATACATATTCACCACTTGATAGAATTAGCACTCATGGTTTACCAACAAATACAATAAATGCAGCATACACTGATAGATTGCATTGTCTGTATTTGCCAGTTTCCAGTAACGATCAATTAAAACTAATTTCTGACCATTTGAGACTACACACTCTCCTGTGCACTTGTGAGTTGCGTATGCTAATGAAGTGTTCAGTGTCAGTCTGCTTACCTCTCCGTACAGTGCTGCTCATACTCATAGCTAAAGTGACATGGGATTACAAATGAAAAGAAAACTGAAGAAATTATGTCCCTTATAAAATGGATTTGCTTATCCCAAGGCAAATGAAAGTATCCTGCAGAGCCCGGTAATTTATCAATTTTAGATCTCAGTGGGAGCTCAGGGGTAGACATTCATGTCACGGCTTCTGTCTCGAAGGAGCTTTTAGCTTTTACCCCACCTCCATCTAAAAAAGTCATCCAGCCACCTATGTTAATTACACTCAAGAAATCCATTCTAAATGGGGCAAATACACTGTGGAAATCTGAGAGTACTGTCTGTAAATTTAAAGCAGACTTCCTTTCCCAGTCATCTAAAACACCAGACCTCACAATGAAGTCACTCATCCTGCCTAAGAAACCTAGGGGCCAGACAACAGACCTTGAGGAAAACCTGGAAGAACAGCTCCACAAGATTATAAGGTCACTATAGGCAGAGGGTGAGACTGTAAATGCAGGAGTGATACAGGCAGTGGCTGTAGGCATAGTGAAAGAAAATTCATCCCAAGCGCTTACTGAAAATGGAGGATACTGAGTCTAACAAGCAAGTGGGCTTGTACCTTTCTCCATAGAATGGGCTACAGTAAGAGAAATGGGACTAAAGTGGAGCATAATATCCCCAGTGACTTTAGCAACCTAAAAACTTGTTGTTGTCCAGGATGCCAAAGCGAGTGCCAAGGAACTGATCTCAGCTGAACTCATTATTAATATGGATGAGACAGGTGAACATGATCCCTGTCTCAGAATGGACCATGTCAGTGACTGGGTCAAGGCAGGTATCGATCACAGGGCTTGGGAACAAAAGACAAATTTCATTTGTGCTTGCCTGCACCCTTGCTGGGAAGATGCTCCCCTCACAGCTGATATACTAGGACAGAAGCATTGCTTGTCACCCAGTCCACAAGTTTCCATCTCAGTGGCACGTCCCACACACTGACAATCATTGGGTCAATGTAGATAGCATTATAGAATTCATAGTCAATATTGTTGTGCCCTATGTCAGTGCCACCAACAACTAAATGGGCTTCCTGATGAATAAAAAGCCATGCTAATCCTCAATCTATACTGTGCTCATACTACTGAGGCATTCATTAAGCACTTAGAGGGAAACATCATCATCCTGAGTTACGTCCCTGTTTCATGTACAGATGCCCTGTAACCACTTGAGTTGTCTGCGTATAAACTGTCAGACACTACCTAAAAATCAGTTCACAACTTGGTATGCTGTCTTAGTATCAGATTCACTTGTGGCAGGAGGCAATGAAAAACTAAATGTAGCTCCATGGCTCCAGACACCAAAAGAACATCATGCACACTGGTTAGAATCCAGTTTCCAATCACTAACCTCATGCCGTGCTGATGTTCATGTATTTACTGAGGCTGGCATTTACGAGGCACACCAGAACTGCTTAAGTGATGTGACACCCATGATTTAATAGATCATACTACAACTGTTAGGTTCTTTGTTATTTAAACTGTTAATAATGCAGTCCGTTCACATTCATTTCACAGTGTGTTACGGACTGAAGAGGTTCAAATTAACTGCCACAGAAGCACTTACAGTAATACCACTTTCAGGACACGAAGCCTTGATGTCATTAAATGCCAATAAATGTATTCTTTTTTATCTAAACTGTGCTACCTGTCGACCTGCTGCCTGTGCCTTGTGTAGCACAGTTTGTTTCTTATTTTTTCTTAGTTCCTTTCTATTGTTGATTAAATAAAGATGCTACTGCAACACATTATGGTTACTTGGCTATTTTGTCCTATCAGGTTTATTGTATGATTATTTTACATTCCACTTATTTTTGCTAATTATTGGTGATCATGAATACAGTGAAAATGAATGGAACACAAATATAATCTACTATACAATATATTAATAAGGGGAATCAGCACAGGGGGCTGCTAGTCATCAGGGACACATGTTATTTTATTTCACTGGGGACGGGGGACTGGGGCTGGGGAGACCACTAGTCACCAGGGACTTGAGTTATATTAATAAGTGGATCAGGGCTGATGGGGTCTGCTAGCCACCAGAGACATGCATCATTTTATTTAACAGTGGGATCAGGGAGTGGGGGAACCATAGCACATTGGAGCAAGTCTCTAAACCTTCCCAGAGAACATACTTCTAAGTACCCTTTTTTGGTGGGGCATTCCCCTAACCCCTATAGGGGGCTTCTCAGCCCCTTCCCCACCACCTCCCCATGCCCAAGCTTACCCCCTAGGTGGAGCCACTGGGCAGGCACCCCCTCCCAGGTCAAAAGTAGGTTACCTTGGCTTACCCCCCAGGGTGGGGCCTCAGGAGTGGGACCTCACCTGGTGGACGTGGTAGGCAGTGGAGGTGGTGGGGTGGAGTTTCATGTGCAGGGCAAGCATTTTATAGCCTGTATCAGAGGTGGGGATGTGCAGTGATGACCAGTGTCCACCCTGCCCCTCAATGAAATGGTACCAGCACTGCAGCTCCCCGAGCCTCTGCCAGGGGTCTGTAGTATGCTCTACATGCAACCCCTCACTACCATGGAGAATTAGACCAGTCCCTAGGATGCTCAACCTTTCTTCTCTGGCTGGCCCTCTGAAATCCCAAGTCCATTCCAAACCTGGGTCATCAGCATCACAGTTGGACGTGCTGACACTGTACCAGCAGGCTGGCCTAACGGTACTTAGAAATGTTTCATTTTGAAGGGTTTTGAGAATACCAAAATCTGGGGATTTGGCAGCCTATGTCTTCCTCAAGGCCCATAGTGCCATGCTGCAGCCCATTTGTTGCTGCAAGGATGCAGCAAGCCCCTTTTGGTGCATGGAGCCTGTGGTAAATGCAGGCTGTGTTTGTGAATTGCTCCCGGTACATCTTTTGGCGCAATTCCTTGTGGTGCATGCCCTTTGTGCCATTCATGGGGGCCTTGTGAATTGGGCCCCATTGTATATAAAGAGAGCAGTATTTTTGTTAGAGAGGGAGATATTGAAATTCTAAGTTAGAGATAACATCAGATAAAAGACTTCTGTTTGCTTGAACTTTCTATATAAAAATCTATCCTGCACAATTTTATTTTTTATATTATTGTTATTGACAATAATAAAATGCTACTTGTGAATCTTACAACTTCTTCTGGTTTTTCTAAGCTTCCTGACCTATGCCTTGACCACAGAGAGCAACTGTCTCCAGGACAGTAAACAGCATGAATTAGTAGCAAAGAGGTCCTGTAAGATAAACATGATAGCTGTCTTTGATTTGGTCATGAGTTAATTTGATAGGGGCTATGCCATGGATTTGCTCTATTTCAACTTCAACAAAGCCTAGAACTCTTGATACCACAAATGCTTGCTGAAGAAGATGAAGGATCTGGCTGTGGCTAAGGACATAGTGAGCTGGGTAGGAAACTCGGTAAAGTATAGGCAGCACAGGATTGTGGTCAATGGGTCAAATCAGAAGGGAGAGGGCTCATGAATTGGGGTGCCACAGGGGTCTGTCCAGTACCCTTTACTCTTTAATATGTTCATCAGCAACATTGGGAAAGGTATCTGTGACAGATTTTGTCTCTTCATAGATAACACTAAGCTCTGTGGAAAGGTAGCTAGGAGTGAGGAAATCAGGGAAATCTAGAGTGATTTACAAAACCTAGAGGGGTGGGCTGAGATTTGGGAGCTGAAGTTCAATGCCAAAAAGTGATAAGTAATGCACCTAAAGAATAAGAACCCCGGGACAGAGTACTGTATTGGTGGGGTGAGACATAGCACTATGGCTAAGGATGGTGACCAAGGCAGTATCATTAGTGCACCATAAAGCAATCAAGCCTGTGCAACAAGGTCTATTGTAAGGCAAGTAGGATGCTGGGGTGTATAGGGAAGGCTACTGATAGTAGGATAAAAGAGTTACTACTAACCCTTTATAGGTCTTTAGAGAGGTGCTATACCTGGAGTACTGTGCCCAGTTTTGGAGTCCTCACCTCAGGATGGACAGAGACTAGCTGGTGATGGTGCAGTACAGGGTGACAAAAATGATTCAGAGCCAACAGGGCAGGTGTTGTGAGAAACACCTAAAGGAACTGAACATGTACTCACTGGAGACCAGAAGGGAGAGGGGAGATATTTTAGAGACCTTCAAGTTCCTACAAGGAATAAACAAAGTACAAGAGGGTAGTGTCTTTCAGAAGAAGAGATGTGCAAGAACAAGGGGGCACAATTTGAAGTTAGAGGGGGATGGCTCAGAGGTAATGTTACAAAGTATTTTTTTCACAGAGAGGGTTGTGGATGCATGGAACAGCCTTCCTGAGCAGGTTGTGGAGTCAGGAACAGTGGGGAATTCAAGAATGCATGGGACAGGCATAAGGCAATTCTAGTGGGGGGGTAGGAGGAAGTAAGCTGTTGATTAACTAGAATCTGCAGCTTATCCATCAGGTAGGGAAATGGGCAGACTAGGTGTGCCAAGCGGTCCTTATCTGCCATCAAATTCTATGTTTCTATGTTTCTATAAACAAGATGAACTGCAATGAACTTTTTAGCTTGAATGCTAGTCCAAGGTCAAAGAGCCATGCAGAGAAACTGACAGTAGGGAGGGTCAGGAGGGACATGAATAAGTATTATTTTATAGAAAAGGTGATGGCGCCATGGAGCTGTCTATCAGCCAGGTTAGTAGGCATTAAAACAGTTGCTGGTTTCAAGCACAGTTGGTACAGAGTGAAGAATATAGTGGTCACTCAGGGTGATAGAATTGTGAAGGAGGATATTGGAGAGGAGAGGGGTATCCCATTAATACGGTGACTCATTATTGGCATGGTGATGCTTGTGAAGGATTCTTGCTGCAGGCTTGTTGGGCAAACTTTGATTTTTTTGGTGTTCTATGAGTTGAGTGTGAGCGCTTTTGTGTCTAGGGTACTGCTGAGTGGTCTTGTGGAACAGTATGAGATGCAAACTCTGTCAGAATACTTCATTGGGATAGCGGTACATTTTCAGTTGCAGGTGTAAAGCTTGTTGGTATTGTGTGTTCCTGTTTTCTGTAACTGCTATAGGAAGCTTATTATTGATGCAACTGCTGTCTGTACTGTGAGTTAAGTCCATAGTAAACTTTAAACACACAGCATCTCTCCTCATATACTTCTTTCCCTTTTACGATCTGTGCCCTGTGTCTAATGGATGAGATGTTAAACCAAGGTTCCATCTGCCTGGATTGGTGGTAGTTTAGGTGGATGTTAAAGATCCCATGGCACTTATCGAAAAGAGTAGGGGAGTTTTTATTGATAAAGCACATATTGCATACAGTGTCACATGTTATTGCAATCAAAAATCAAACTATAACAAATACCTAATCACACTAAAAAGTAAAACACAAAAGAGATATGTAAACAAAAAAATGTGTATAACTCATATGATCCTGAGTACTGGTTTTTCAGTTTAAAAGATCTATCTAATTCTTTCTATTATTCCACAAGTAGTTCAAAAAATACAAAAAAATTAAGGAAAATTTAAACATTTATATCTTTGAGAAAATATATTCTATATTTTCCTCAAAAAATATCCCGTAAGCATCATCATGAGCTATATTTTACATTATGAAATGCACCTGTTACTTGTATTTAATAAAAAAACTGAAACTCTTTCCACAGTTTTAATATTTTGTTAGCATTATATTTACTTGCGTAATTTAGATACACCTTTTTCATTGCTTGGGAAATTAAGTAACTGAATACTTCATAAGGCATTCATTTTTGATGTATTGCCCATTGACACCTGGCTTGCCATAAATAAAATCTTAAACAACAGAAAAAAGCCATCAGTGTATCATAATTAAACTGAGGTTGCAAAAAGCCACAGTTCCCAATCACCAGCACATCATAAATAACATTTTGTAGCCATCTCAAATTCCATTTTGTCGCTAAAAAGGTCCATAAGGGTTTGGAATATGAACATGATAATAAAAAATGTTCCATAGTTTCTTCGGTATTAATACAGTCCAAATATGGGTAATTTCTTTCTTTAAATACTTTGGGCCAGATATTCAAACTGCACTCAAAATGTGCGCAACAGCAGGAGCAAGCACAAATCAATTGCGCATATGCACAACAGATGCGATATTCAAACATGGAGCAGAACAAATTGCGTAAGCAGCGAACGTCTGAATATCGCACTAACTGCGCCATAGCGCAACCAGAAAGGGGAAGCTGAGCAGTAAGGTTGGCCATAACGCAACAAGGGCAGCCCAGCTGAGCAGTCCAGAGGTGCCATAGCGCAAGCACAGCGCCCCCCCCCAGCAGAGCAATGGAAGTGCACAACCAGGGAGGCAGGCTGGGGCCCACCGCCAGCCATGCCACACATGGGCACAGGAACACACTGCAGAACCAACAAGACACCTGCACACCCCAAGCACAGCATCACTGGGGGTGGGACGGATGATCTACTGGCCCATGGGGACAAGCCAACAAAGCACAGCAGAGCCATGATGCCCCAGCACAACCACTGGCAGGCTGAGAGTGCCACACACAGGGGGTTGACAACCACAGTGCACATCAGCCCCCCGTATGCACAGTAACACCCTGCACTGTGACCCCAAGACACCACCCATGTGCAGTGACTGGCACTGCAGGAAACACCATGCATCCCCAGCACCCATCAGCCCGTGCAGCAGAGAAGCATACAAGCCAGACCCACCCTGTGCACCCAGCAGTGGGTGGTGGCAGCAGAGCAACAAGACCAGCAGAAAGTCACTGCCATGCTGAGAATGCCCCCCCATGCACACACACCGCACAGGCAAGGTGCACACACACACACACACACACACATATACCCAGGATCATACCACTTCAGATGGCATGCACCACTGCAACTGAGCAACCATAGCCTGCTGCAAATCAGAGACAACACAGTATTCATAACAAAATATAAATGTATTATAAAAATGTAAATCACAAAACTATCAACACCATAACTATTTACAAGGGGGGGTAGGAGTACAAGGTAGGGGTGGGCAAGGGGTAGGGATGAACAACTTGGAGAGGGAAGGCAGGGTGTGAGGTGTGGGTGAAGTGGGAAGGGGAATCTGGCCTAAGGCTCAGCAGGCTGGTCCTCCTCCACCCGGTGCCGCTGTGCCTGGCGATGCCTCCTCTGCAGGCCATGTCGATGGATGTCCCTGAGGATGGCCTGGTTGTCCAAGGACACTTGCATCAGCCCATGCAGTTCCCACTGTATCCTCCTGAGAACACTGAGGCCTAGGAAAATGGGAACACAGTCAATGGCTATGACTGACCACAACCCTGAACACCACCCAACCTGCAAGCCATATAGGCCAATGTCCCGCACCTGTGATGGCATGCACCCACCCACAGTGAACATGCACATGGCCATCACAAACAGGCGGCACCAGCTATGTACACCACTGCACACACACACTGCCCATGTCCATCACAGCACAAACAAGGCTGTCAAGTGACGTGGCAATGTGGTGCGATGCCAGTTACACAGCCATGTGCCCAGTGCATGCATGGACCACCAGTGATGCACACACAGCGTGCAGTGACACTGGACAGTGATGAATGTCACCTGTGTCATGCATGGCTGTGTTGTGCATGGCTGGTGGTCACCATCCCCCCTCCAGCATGCAATAGCATCCATGATGTAATGATACTCACATTCCGCAAGAAGGTGTGTCTGCTGCTGCTGCTGCCACTGTTGTTGTGGTCCACCTCCTGCTGCACCACCGACTTTCACGGCCCTCTGCAGCATGTGTCTGCATCCTCACATCCCGGCCTGTGGGAGACATATGTTGAGAAAAACATCAGTGTGACTCCAAAGCTGACTGCCCCCTGCCCCAGTGAGAGTGCCTGCCCACACAGCCAGCCCCATGCATCTCACACCTGCACACACTGACACAGCCAACCATGTCAGAGCCATCACCTATGCACATCCACCAAAACACACTCACACCCCTACAGAGAATACAGGTGCATAGATGGTACACCCACCTGGCCTAGGCACCATGCCCATCCTGGCACATGAACGCAGCCACTCATGCAGCTCAGGCTCCCTCCTGCGGAGGTCACTGTATCTGTGTCGGCACTGCTCAGCAGACCGGTGCTGCCCAGTGACCCCCACCAGGTCACTGGCCACTTGCTGCCAGACCTGGGTCCTAGCCATGGTGAGGGGCACCTCACCATACAGTACCCATGGTGGGGCTCCACCAGGGCCACCAAGTTGGCCACCTCCATGGGGCTCCATTGCACTGCCCTCCTGCGTGCCATGCTACCAAGTTTACAGCAGGCAATATGGCGCCCCGCTGCGTGGCAACCCCACGTGGAGATGTTGTGCAATAGACCACCATAGGTTCCAATCGCGCTGTTTGAACAGCACCGTCAGTCCACATAGCACTGTCACCAGACAGAGCAATAGGGCCGTACACATGGCAGCCGAACAGCGGCAGGGGGCAAAGGTTGGACACCAGGTCAGGGGTCTACGACGCAAGGCCACGCACAGCACCATCTGACGTATATGCATCCTGCACGACCGACCACCTGCATACCAGTGCCACAGTGGACTATTGCGCAGTAGTGCCACAGCGCCATATAGTGCCCAGTGCTGTAGCGCCATTGGCACAATGGTGGCCATGGCCTGAATTGCCGATCGCGCACAGCACGTCATCAGCACGGCAGACGCCTGCGTAAGCTACCTGGGCATGCGCAATGCAGTGTACTGCACAGTCACAGATCTGCGCTATTGGCTCAGCCGGATCAACCGTCTTGTGAAAAGTGCAATGGCACGATATTCAGCCGACACATGCAAATCATCTGATCAGCCAGTCAAGGGCGCAGTGGCACGATTTGATCTCATAACAGTTGCTCCTCTCCTAATTTGCATGCATTGCGCTATAAAAGTGTGACAGTGGGCTGTGCTGGACAGAGTCGGTTACTACAGGTGAGAGGTGAGTTGCATGCTGTGGGATGTTCTGGACAATGGGCATGGGATAATGCTGTAGACTGCACAATGACAGGTGTCCACTTACACCCATACAGATCACCATGACCGAGCAGAGACAAGGTGAGGGTGAGGATGGTGGGCGAAGGAGGAGGCCCAACTTCACCACGGCAGAGACTGAGGCCCTCTTCCAGGCCTACCTGGAGGATGAGGCACTACTGCGTGGAAGCCGGGGCACCCCTCAGGCCCGTGTGGCTGCATGGGAGGGGGTAGCCCGGGCAGTGAACCTGCAGGAGCCACCAGTGCTCTGTGCAGGAATGCAAGAAAAAGATTGGGACAGACTGCAGGAGGGTGAAGGAGAAGGTGGCGGCCCTCAGGGTGGCACGCGTTGGCACTGGCGGGGGCCAGCCAGTGGTGGTGGAGCTGACCCTGGCTGAGGACTGACTGGCTGCAACTCTGCAGCACAGTGCGATTGAGGGCGTACCAGGAGGTGGATTCCAGACAGGTGGAAGCCCATCACTGCACGGTATGACATGGTGGTGGTGTTGGGGGGGAGGAAGGTTGGTCACATGCACTCACATGTCCTCTCTTTCTGTTGCAGATCCTGTTCATCTCCAGGAGATGGTGGTGGTGGGACCAGGCAGTGAGGATGACCTGCTGGACATGGAGGAGGGTCCATCCACCTCTGTCGCCAGCCAGCATGCACTACACCAGCATGCACACAGGGCTGTCAACCCTGGTGTCGGTGATTCGGGTGTGGGGGGTGCACAGCCTGTGTCTCAGCAGTCTGGCATGCAAGCATGCCATCACGCTGTGACTGTGGCTGTAGCACGTCCCTGCACCATTGATGATGCAAGGACTGCAATGGGCAGTGACATGTGTGTGTCCCATGATGGACACACAGCAGGCCATCACGTGCTCCTGGGCCTTGCTGGTTCCAACTTGTGCGCCAGCATGTCAGCACAGTCCCAGGCTGTGCCTGTCAGCACTAGTGGGGCAGCACCGGTGGCTGTGCAGGTGTCTGGCACTGTTGCGGCCACAGCGATGGAACAAGTGGACTCTGTGGCACAGCGGTTGGAGGGGCAGCAGCAGCAGCAGTCACCCACCAGGTCTGGGGGTACAGTGTCCAGTGGTGGCACATGCCCGCCACCCTGTGATATGCCCATTCCTGGTCCTGGTGAACAGTGCCCACCCTCAAGGGGTGTTGTGCATCAGGACCTTCAACACCCTGGGAGACAGGCTGCCGTTGTGGCAGAGTACCCATTGGACGAGCACACCCACCTGCTGTGGGAATCAGTACAGCAGCAGAGGCAGGTTGCAATGTCCATGGAGGCACTGTGTGTGGCTGTGGAGCGGCACAGCAGGGAGTGTGCTCTGGACCGTGTAGAGATGGTCCACATGCAGATGGATGTGACTGCTGCCATTGACAGGCTGACCCAGGCAGTGGTCTCTGTCGTGGACGCATTGGGCACACAGTCAGGTGACCCTGTACCACACACCCCACACAGTTCACGCTCCACTCCCCATTCCCGGCATTGTGCGACACCAGGCCTGTCGATGCCGGGTTCTGCTGTGGGCATCCCGAGCACCCCTGGTGCAGGTGTGTTCGGCATGCTGCGAACCCCTGTCTTGAGCAAGGTGGCGTTGGGTGCAGTGGGACCCCTGGTGGTCAACAGTGCCACCCATGTGGCCCCTGCTCAGCCTGCCAGTGCTGTTGGGTCACGGCGGGGCCGCCCACACATCCGCAGTGGCCATGGGACAGTGCTACATGACTGACCTGTCTCCCAGTGTGGGGCCTGTCTGGTGCTGCCCTGTGTGCAATGTGTGTCATGGTGGGCAGTGCACTGCTGGGTGCTCTGCTCAACACGCCGACACACGGACCACCTGCACACCCTCCCAACTGTTGCCCACAGGTGCGTGTGCATGATGATGCCTGCATTGTACTGTACACCAAGGTGCAAGGGTGCCCAGCATCTGACACACGTACTTGGACAGTACAGGTGGTGGGGGTGGTCAGTGGTGCTGTGTGTTAGCACTGTCAGTTATGCTGTGCTGTGCATCTGCCCAAGTACGCTCTGTGCCTGGTGTGTGTGTGTCCATATGAGTGCTCACCTCTCCCTGATGGTGTGCTTGTATGCCTGGGCCCTTCCACTCCCCTGGCCCTCATGCACCCCTGGTGTGTTACCCTGTGTGCCTGTGGTTTGTGCATGGACAGTGTTGGTTGCACATGTCCCCTTGACTTACCTGTGTTGTGCATAGTGCTCCTCTGTGATGGTGTCCCGGTGCAGCTGAGCCTGCGGATCAGTCAGGGGTCCCACCGTCCCTGGGGGGCTACTCATCGACATCAACACGGCGCGCCACTGGCGTCCCCATCGCTGTCCCCTCTTCAACCTGTATGGTTATCCCACAGTCTTGGCCATGTTGTGCAGGATGCAACAGGCCAGGAATATCCCATAGGCCTTTGGGGGGCTGTACTGTAGGGCACCGCCGGAGGTGTCTAGACATCAGAAGCGTGCCTTGAGCATCCCAAACACCTGCTCTATGATGTTGCGTGTGGCAGCATGTGCCTCATTATAGCGTTGCTGCGATGGGGTCATGGGGTGCCAGTACGGTGTGAGCAGCCAGGGACGGAGTGGGTACCCGCTGTCACCTGTGTGGAGATAGTGGAGATCAGTGTCATGTTCAGGTCCATTTTGCCCATATCCCTGTGTGCCACTACCATGGCACCTGTAGCATTCCCACCCTTGCCCCAAGTTTGCATTCCATACATGCGTACTCACCCACTAGATGTCCTGTGGGGATGTCCCCACTCTCAAATCAATGGCACAGTGTGGACTGATGCCATATGAAGGCATCATGTGCTCCACCAGGGTGTGTGGCACAGACACTGATTATCCGCCCAGTGGCATCACACACCACCTGGCAGTTGACACTGGAGCAGCCCTTTGGTTCCTATCGCTGCCCCATCAGGGCCAGGTGGTGTGCGAATGGCCACATGGGTGCAGTCTATGACCCCTAGCACGCCAGGCATACGTGCTACCCTGTGGAACTCCCGCATGTTTGCTGTACGCTCTGCTGCGGTGCTGGGGAAATGGATGTGCTCCGCAGCATGTGGCAGCAGTGCGCTGAGGAATTGGGTGAGGATGCGTGACATGGCCGACTGTGTGATGCCTGTGGTGTCCCCTGTCGGCCTCTGGAAGGTGCCCGTGGCGAGCAGGCACATGCAGGCTGTCACCTTGGTCTCCACTGACAGAGCGTGACTCCGTCGTGAGGGTGCCTGCATCACATCACTGCACAGCTCACAAAGCCACCTCAGTATTGCCCTGTTCAGGCGGTACCGGCCCACGATCTCTACATCTGTATACAGCTCATACCTGATGCTGAGCGCAGTACTGCCTGTTGAGGACACCGACAGGCCGCTTCCACGCCTCGTCCCCTGCAGCCATTCTCACCCCCTTCATTACAGCTTCCATGTGGAAGCTGGCACTGTCCATCTCCCTGGCTTCTGCCCCCCCGGCTGGTGTTGCTGTGTTACCCCCGCTGTTCTGACTGCTACTTCCACTGCACCAGACACCCCCCACTGGCCTCTGCAGCCTATGGCCCACAATGCTTGCCTTGCCTGCCCTAGCCTGTCACTGTCTGTCTGTCTATCTGTCTCTCTCTCTCTCTCTACCCCACTTGTCATCCTTGATAACGTTCTTGCGCTTCCTTGAGCCTTTTTTATTTTGGCTCATTTCGCTCAATGCGCAATTTCCGACGAAGTTCGATCTTGCGCATAATGCCAAGTCTTTCAATTTCGCATTGCGCTCTTTATGCATGGCTCCACCCACGTCGGTTGCTCATGCCTTCCTTTGCATTGCGCTGTTGCTCAGCATGTTTTCGGGGGTGCATCTGCCTCCTGATGAATATCGCAGAATGGCGCACTTTTGGTCTTGCGCAGGCACAACCCTATTGCGCATGGCGCAACCCTTTTGAATATCCCACCCTTTGTGTTTTGCATTACCTCTAATATTTAATTTTCAATAAACTGTGAGCCACAATATTTTCCACATATGTTTTGGTACTCTTTCATTTGTAAGTTGTTTTAAAACCAAGGGAGTAAAACTAGAGGGATAGTTCTTAAAACAAAGTTCAGTAGGGTAATTCTGAGTCATAATTTCTTGATAGAAGCCAGTCCTTGTGCTTTGCATAATTACTGATTTAGCAATATTCCATTTAAAACATTTTTGAGCTGCAGGTCTGAAATATTCTGGAATATGTAGATGTGAATGCAATTTAGGGGTTATATTTTTCCATGCAAAAAAATATTGTTCCAAAGTATATTTAACCCAATGGTGAGCAATAGAGGATATTATAGACAGACAGTATTAACAGTATGAAAAATAAATAATGAGTGTAAAAATACTATAGGCTCTATCATACCTAATCCACCTTGTTTTTTATTTAATTAGGTATAACTCCTTTTAATGGGATTCCATTTGGTGCCACATAACATTTGAAAAGAAAAATACTGTATATTTTTGTTTCAAATTGGATTGGAGGAGGAAAGATATATGCCACATATTGTAATTGTGGAATAATTAATTTCTTCAGGATTTGCATCCTTTTCAATTTAGATAACTTCCAATGCCTCCATCTCTGTATTTTATTGTCTACTTTTTGCAAACAGTATCCCAATTAATCTGAGGATAATCTTGTTGTCCAAAATAAATACTCAAATTTTTTATAGGGGTCGTGGTTAATGTTATTCCTTGTATTTGACAGGAAGATAAAGCCCCTGAACCTATTAGAAGTCCTTTACTTTTTGAATAATTAAGTTTAGAATTTGAAACATGAGCATAGAAATCTAGTTCCTGCAAAACATATATCAAATGATGATAATTTGAAAAGAAACTACAAATATCATCCTCATATGCCTGAACCAATAATTGTGGTATGTCAGTTCAGTACAATCCGTCCCATTTAGGTTCCTCAGTCAAATGTCTTAAAGGGGCCTAATGTGAAAATGTATGAAAGTGGGCTAAGGAGGCACCCTTGCCTAACCCCAGTAAATATCTGAAAACCCTCTGTTATCTGTCCTTTAATAAGTATTTTTACATAAACTTTAGAGTAAAGTAATTTTATGTGTCTGATTACATCTAAATGTACTCCATATTTTTCAAGAGTGGCAAATAAAAAGGAATGTGATACCCAGTCAAATGCTTTATCTTCATCTCCTGAAAGAATACAACCAACTTTTCCTAAAAGCGTTAAATGTTCTATAACATCCCTAATTATTATAGGTGCATCCTGAATTTTTCTATTTGGAAGTCCGCAATATTGATGGGGAGAAATAACTAAATTTACAAAATGTTTCGATCTAGTATTCATTATGTGTGTCAGGATTTTATAATCTGCATTCAGTAAAGTAATTGGTCTCCAATTTTTAATTTTTGATCTATCCCCTGATTTGTGTAAATCCACTATTAAACCTTCGATAAAAGAAGAATTTATTGTATTATTTTGAAAATAAAAGTTATAGACTTTCACTAAACAGAGGACTAATAGTGATTCAAAGGCTTTATAAAAATCATTAGGGAGTACATCAAGACCTGGCAATGTATTGCGTTTTAAAGATTTTATTGCTGTTTCTATTTCTATGGTCGTTATCTCTTTTCGTAGTTGCTTAGCTTCTACCGTATAGGTGGAGATCTGTATATTATGTAAATATTTAGAAATATTTTGTTTCATTGGAGGTTCAGATGGAATAAAAGATGTATAGTGTTGTTGAATAATAGTCTCTATATATTTAACAATGTCCTTCTTTATTCCTTCTGGAGTGGTTAAAAATTCTAAATTCATTGACTCCTGTAGTTTTTTTTTGCATGCTTCAAATGGATCCCCTACTGGTGTTTTTTGGGTACCCCCATAGAGCATTGCTTGAACAGTTTTTGCCCTATCATATTGAAAAAGCTGCATTTTTGTTTTATTTGAGAAATTTGAGCTGAGTAATCTAGTTTTGATAAATATGTCAAAGTGTACAATTGTTGCAATTGTGTACATAAAGATAAATATTTTAGAAAGTTATAATTTCCTTTTTTCCATATTTAATAAACCAATGTTTTAAATCTGCTTTTGTGTCTAACCACCATTCTCCTATATCTGTATATAAAAATTGTACCTATAATCTAGCAGTAAAGAGCAATGAAATTTTATTTAGTACATATTGTTCTGTTAATATTGAAGTATTTAGCTTCCATCTGTTCCTTATCTTTGATTTCTTACTTTTGACAGCTAACCGTATTTTTAACTCCAAGTGATCTAAAAATTCTATGGGACTTATAGTCAAATCTCCAGGTGACAAGTTTGATGAATTAAAAATATGGTCTGTTTTAGTTTTATAATTATTTCTAATATAAGTAAAATTTAAACCTGAATTATATATGCTACAATCAATTAATCCTGCTGTAGCTATCATTTTCATCAACATATTAGTATCACAATATTTTTTTTCCCTTGAGGCTTTTGTGTCTTCTGAATATCACAATTAAAATCTCCACAAGAAACACTTTACAGGAAGTTACTAAATATGGTTGAATAAGTTGAAATAAAGAAACCCTTTCTGCTTTCATCTGAGGACCATATATGTTAATAAGGCGGCAATCCATGGAGTTCCAACAACCATCAAGAATAAGAGTTCTACCAGGAATGAGATCTATCAATTTGTATAAATTAAAGTTATAAGACCTGAACAACATTCCTAAACCATCTGCACAGTCTGGTCCAAAGGACCAATATGAAGACCCCCATAACCACTCTTTCTTAAATTCAATCACCTGTTGTCTGGAATACATCAAGTTTTCTCGCAAGAAAAAAATACCCATATTTTCCCCATATATATGGGGAAAAACAGCTTGGCATTGTATATTGTTTAATGAACTCTGAATATTTAAGGAACCAATTGTTAATGCAGCCAACATTATGAAAGAGAAAAAACAGAAGATAACACTCTTAGGCATTCTTTTTTCATCTTTTCTTTTGCTTATTTTTATAGTCCCCTTGCTCTGCACTTGTAGCTGACTGTCCAGAACCTATTGTTTGAAAGTCAGAGTCACCCTGATTCATATCAGACACACCTTCATTTGTAAATAAAGTGGCATATGTATTATTTGATTCAAAGGACACAGGAGGAGCAAGTACTTTGGGCTTCACATTCCTAGTTGATCTCCTCCTAGGTAATGCAGAAACCATGGGAGTGGACAAAAATCCCTCTTTAGTGTCATCATGATCTGTGTAACAAACTGGGGATCAAGTTACTGGGCTTTCAATTTCAAAAGAGTTAGGTTCCATTTTTAGGGAGGTCTGAGGGAGTGTTTCAGAAATAGCTATTATTTCATTTACTTCTGGGACTTGGGGGAGCAGGTGAAGGAAGAGATACTACAGGAGAAGGAGTTTCAGATTGAGGAGATGGATTTATAACAAGGTCCTGTGCTTTCTGGATTAATAGCTCTGGACTAATACAAGCAGCTTTATTTTTTGCTTCCCAAGTACAATCTCCAAAAACATGTCCATATTCTTCACACAAATCACATTTAGTGTGGTTAGCACATTGCATTGTGTTGTGACCAATCTCTCCACAATTATCACAACAAGCATTATCACATGTACTTGAAAGACGAGTCCTGGAACCAGTCTTGTAACAGGATCTGGGCTGACCAGCATAAAAACAAACTCCACGATCTCTTCCCAGCATAAATGAATTAGGAATATGCTCAATATCAATGTTATTTTGGTGTAACTTCACTTTGTATTTCCATCCCCAAGTCCAAAACATTTCAGTGTCCAATATAGCTTCCGGTGCACTCAGGACATCACATTTTTGTGACAGCCAGTATGTAATATGTTCCAAATGGACCCTCTCATTTCTAAACATAACCATAACATATTTAATAAGAGGTTTGGTTAAAGGGATTACCAAAAAGGGGGTCCATGTGAGAGAAAATTTAACATGAGAATATTGTTCCCAAAATAATTCTAGAGTGTAAGTTGTTGTAAAACTAACATCATAATTATCTTCTCCAGATATATTAATAAAGACATGCACCTCTTTTGGTGAAAAATGTAATGAATCCTTCAAAAGTGTTTTTCCCACGTATTGTCTATCTGCTCTGTCTGCTAATCCCCCTTTATACCGAATGCGTACAGCATTTCACCTAAGGGGCTGCCACCTTCTTTGATTTGGTAAAAAGTTCAGATTGAAGAGGTTTTTGTGGAAGAATCTCTTCTGAAGAATTTTTAGTTAAAGGCATGGTAATTGATATTTAAATTTCAGAATTCAATTTATTGACTTTATTCATATGACTGTCAAGCTCTGGAAAATGTTCAACAGGATCCTTAGAAATGTTAGTTGCAATCACCAATAAGTTTTGAGGTTTGCCTCCCAATTTTTTTTCTGTTTTTCTTTCAGCAGAAGGTGGTTTCCACTCTGGGGAAGCCTGTGAAAAGTTCAAAGTTGGATCCCAATCTGCATCTGGTAGCCAGGTCCCAGTTGAATTTTGTTTCCAACCAGCATGTGAAGTCCATTGGTCTTTATTTAAAATAGGGAGAGGGCAATTAACTATTGCTGGAGTTATAATTTCTTCTCCTTTATTTTTTTCTGTACAAGAAATTTGTACATTCCCAGCCTCAATATTCCTTTTAGCTAAGGTAAGAGCTGCCCATTTATCTTTTAAATCTTCTGTTTTTCCTGTTATTAATGGTGTTTCTTTAGCAGAAAAGGAAAAAAGTGTTGCCCCTTCCTGGGAGTCTGTGTGGTTTTGATACTGTATGTTGTGCTCCATAGGAAAAGATTTCACTGTTTCTTTTAAATCTGATGTTTTTTTAAAGACAAACCCAGCTTATCTTGTCATTTTGTCTTTATCCTGAATTTTCATATTATGTTGATATTATGTTGATTCCCCATGTCTTTTCTTTTATCCTGTTTTAGAATGTCATAATCATTAATAAAAGGTTCAGTGTTTTTAGTAATGGTTGTCTCCAACTCCTTCAATATTTTATTAGGCTCTTGGCACACACCCGTTACAGTGTTCAAACTGCCAGCCTGATTACTGTTATTCATGTTCTGATCAGTCATACAATTTTCAGGTATTTCAATTTTTAGTAAATCGATACATGTTTTGTCAGCTCGCAGTGAAACATTACCTTCTGATTCCTGCACTGCTGAAACAGTGATCACATCCTTTGGCTTGGGGCTCCTACTAGGAGTAGTGTTAAAGCCGCACGCCTGAAAAGTTATTTCTGTATTTTTCTCTGTGTCAACAGCAACTACAGTGTTTTTCTTCGGCTTTTGGCACACACTTGAAGTAGCATTTGAACTGCCAGCTGAAACATCCATTTCATACTCATTGTCAAACGTAAAAAAATTAGGAAAAACAGCTGACTCACCCAGCCCTGTCTGGGCCTTTGAAGTGACTGCATCATCAGAAATACTGACAGCCAGATCCGAAGCATCAGCTGAAGCTGTAGACTGATTCACTGAAGCGAGTTTTGCTTTTAGCTCTCTCTGAATCTTCCAATATCTTTCTTTTTCTTGCTTTAACTGTTTTTTTTTCTTCAGCATCCTCCATGATCTGAGACCAATCCATATTATCTTCAAAGAATCATACTAGTACATCATTCTTCTCCATTGGTGCACTTAAGTCTTTGTCACTTACTGAAACTGTAGCCTCCAAAACGATAACTTTCAGACCTTCCTCTCCTGTTTGCAAGTTTGTAGGCCTTGAAACCAGGCCTTCTCCTTTCAGCATATCCTGCTTCTCTGCCACATCAGTACTTCCTCCTCCTCCTCCTGTGTCCGGCTGCAAACTGTGCCCCTTCATCCTGTCCACAGGAAGTGACAGTACTCCTGCAGTCAGAGTAGGGGTATTTCCCCGGTGTCCTGGCCAAATTTCCCTCATTCACTAAAAATGCCACCAACAGCTTAATCAGGTTCAAGGTCAGTTGGCCTTCTGTATCCCCCCCCCAGGTTGTGCCTGAAAGTAGGCAGGATTTGTCTAGTGTACTTACTAAGGCAACAAAAACTAAAAAAAAAAAAATGCCACGACCTGGAGTTTGTTATATTAATCTTTTTTGTGAGGCTGGGGTGGAGCCCCCCACAATATTACATTTTTATGTGTTTATGTCTTTCTGTGGATGTTTAGTTGCTCTGCAATA
The DNA here is from genome assembly GCA_016271365.2 of Neoceratodus forsteri. Taxonomy (NCBI): domain Eukaryota; kingdom Metazoa; phylum Chordata; order Ceratodontiformes; family Ceratodontidae; genus Neoceratodus; species Neoceratodus forsteri. The sequence continues at coordinate 780,185,879 of CM057458.1, read as the reverse complement.
AATTTTGTTAAGTTTTCCTTGTTTTCTCAAATAATTGCTCCTAATGTGGGTCACTGCTAGTGCTGCATAGCAGAATGTCAGGGCGCAATAGGTGCTGTCAGCAGATTGCTTGCACCATGTTTTATATCGCCACATTGATTGTCACTACAGCATGGATGAACTGAGGAAGGGCTGAAGCCCTGGCTGGAAAGTAGGTCCCAGGGTTAGATAGGGAAATCAGGCAGACTGGATGAACCATTGGTCTTTTTCTGCTGTCATTGTCTATGTTTCTGTGTTTTTAAGGTAATCAATAAATTGGATGGCTACCAATTTTTCAAGTACTGTGGCTTACTCAGGACAGGCAGGAGAGCAATATTCAGTTTTGGGAGATGACCTTAGGATCACCATTTTCAGGGACTGGGATGATTTTTGATATTTTTCCAAGAGGTGGGAACAATGGCAGTTGTAAAGGAATGGTTAAAAAAATGAGTTAGCGGACTGGCTAAGACAGAAGCACCTAACCACAACATTTTAGATTCAATTTAATCGGACTCAGGACTGGCACTAAGGGGAAGGGAGTTGAGGAAGGAAAAAAACTTTTATACTGGCATGGAAGCATTTTTTAAAGAATGAATAGTGGCACACTTGGAATCCAACGGTGCCCAGGATCCACAGCAACATGGATTCACAGCAGGAAGGTCATGTCAGATGAATCTGATAGATTTTTTTGACTGGGTGACAAAGGAAGTAAATTGGGGGGTGGTGGACATCACCTTCCTCGATTTCAGAAAGGCCTTTGATATTATCCCACATAAAAGGCTGTTTAACAAGATGGGTAGACTTGGCATGAGGCACAAGGTGGTAAACTGGGTTAGGAACTGACAAACAGACAAGAGGCAGAGGATGGTAGTAAATGGGATCCAATCTGGGGAGAAGGGGGTGACCAGTGGCATACCTCAATGATCAGTCCTTGGGCTAGTCCTGTTTAATGTCTTCATTAGTGACATTGTGGAAAGGCTTGAAGGAAAGGTCTGCCTGTCTGCAGATGACACCAGCATCTGCAACTGGGTGGATACTCCAGACAGGGTGGAGAAAATGAAGAGGGACCTAGGGAAGCTTGAAAAATGGTCTGAGGTGTGGCAACTAAGGTTCAATTTAAAGAAGTGCAAAATAATGCACCTATGATGAGGGGACCCTAGGGAGAGCTATAGGATAGGGGGAGAGTTGCTGATGATCACCAAGGAAGAAAGGGACCTGGGGTTGTCATGTCAGATGACCTAACGGTGTCTGAGCAGAGTATAAAGACTGCAGGGAGGTCCAGTGGCATGCTGAGGTGCATAGGCAGAGGTATCACTAGCAGACATGATGATGCCATTGTATAAAACACTGATGAGGCCTCACCTAGAGTACTGTGTGCAATTCTGGAGGCTGCATCTTCATAAGGACATTGACAGAATGGAGATGATCCAGAGAAGGGAAACAAAGGTGATACATAACTTGCACCAGAAAACATGAGGAGAGATTAAAGGACCTCAATATGTACTAGCTGGAGGAGAGGAGGGATCGGGGTGACCTCATAGAAACAGGTACCTTAAGGGCATAAACAAAGTGAGGGAGGAGACATCTTCCGGTATAGGAGGAGTACAAGAATGAGGGGGCATGATATGAAACTGGAAGGTGGCAGGTTAAGGGGTATTGTGAGCAAGTTTTTTTTCATGGAGAGGGTGGTGGACATATGGAATAGCACACCACAGGAGGTTGTGGGAGTGAGCACAATGGAGGAATTAAAACATGCCTGGGACAGGCATAATAGAACCTTAGAGGTGTGAAGGTGTGGTGAAAAGTCATTGAATAGGTAGTGTCAGAGGCTGCAAACAAGTGTCGGCTTACGGACAGATTGGATGGGCCTAGCGATCCTTATCTGCTGAAAGTTTCTATGTTTCTATGGTCAGCAAACCTTAGGGATGGGACTTAGGTGCCAGAATGGCAGCTGTAGTGGAAGGGGCAGAGGGACGGTAGGGGGAGTAGGCAGAGATGTCAGTAAAGTGGATATAGAAGGCATCAGTGATAGTGACATGGTTATCGCAGTGGATCCCATTAAAAATCATGCCCTCCATGGCTGATTTGGTGGAGCCTTAAACTAGACCTTTGGTTTATTGCCAAAAGCTCTGAGAGTTGCTGCTGAGGCCAGGAACTTCTCTTTGCAAAATGTGCACTTGGTGGAGTGTTTTGCCGTTTTGCATATCTTACAAATATTTCTACAGGACAGCCAGTCGTGGAAGTTGAAGGAGGCTTTACATTCTGCCCAGCATCTCTATTTTTGAAGAGGGATAGCAGGTCACTATGCAACCAATGTGTGGCTATGTTTCCAACTCTCCTCTTGGTGTGGGGTATGAGTTGGTTCTGCAAACTGGTGATGCAGGACTGAAAGAGGTCAAGAGCCATGTCAAGATTGGTGGAGGAGAGGATGGGAGATGAATCAATTAGGGATAATTCATTAATGGGGGAGGTGAGCTCAAGTCAAGAAAGATCCCTGGGGGTGATAACTTTGTGAGAGACTTTTGTGACCAAAATTTTCCATAGTTAGAAAGTGGGAGAGTGATTTCTAACGGAGCCAGGAAAAATGCCAAAACTTTGTTTGTACTCTGTTAGGGCAGTTCAGAAGCATCCAGTCAAGTAAAGAGTGGTGCATGCTATTTTCAGATAGACGTGAAGGGTCAGAGACAATTTGGGTAAGATTGGTCTTGCTGATAATAGATTAGTATTTTTTTGAGTTAGGGACTAGACAGTCTTAATTAAGATCACCCATCAAATGGACCAGCTCGGTGGCATGGAGGGCTAAGGCATCGCACCTTACCTCCTGCCACACCAGAAACCTGTATTCAGAGATGACTACCGGCCACTGGGAGTCAGCCTGGGGGGAGGCCTGGGTGATGATCTAACATCTGCCAGGCAGCTCTTCTCTCCCAGATTGGGGAAGTTAGCTCTTCCAGCCTTTGACCACCAATATGTGGAGGCATGGTGGTGATGTGTGTATCAGAGGGGTGCTAGGTGCTAGGCTAGTTGTGGGTGGAGCAGAGTCTTCTCAGGCCAAGGCAAGTGTGTGCACCTCCATGCAAATACCCAACCTTATCTGAGGCTCCAGGGGTAACAGGGAGAAAATCCAAGGAGGAAAAACTGGGGGTTGTGGCTGAATGCCTCCCCCCAGCTGCTGCTCGAGGCTTGCCCAGGAGCTCAGTGGACCGAGGTGTTGGAAGTCCCATGTAGGCCATGGTTTCAAAGGAATGGACAGATGTAAGCTGTCCTGCCTGCCAGACAGACAGATAAGGGAAACTATGGGAAAAAAAAGATCACCCATAAAGGGGTTCCCTTTGCACTTACCTACCTTTGGTATCCAGAGATTGTTTTGTTAAGCAGAAATGTACCCAGGTTTACAATGAAGGCATATGCTGTGATTATCATGCATTTTCTCCACTGCAGGCTGTTCCATAGGTGCACCATCCTCTGGAGAAGAAGTGTTTCCTAACATTACAGTAGTGCGGTGGGTAGGTAACTGGCTGGGCAGCAGGACACAGAGGGTGGTGGTAAATGGCTGTCACTCCACAGAGGGAAGAGTGACCAGTGGGGTACCACAGGGATCAGTGCTGGGACCGGTACTATTCAATATCTTCATCAGTGACATTGGCCTGGACCTAGAAGGCAGAATTTCACTGTTCGCTGATGACACAAAGCTCTGTAACAGAGTAGACACACCAGAGGGTGTAGACAGAAGGAGAAGGGACCTGCAGAAACTTGAAGAATGGTCAGGGGTTTGGCAGTTGAAATTCAATGCAAAGAAGTGCAAGATAATGCATATGGGGCACAAAAACCCTGGCACAATATATCAGTTGGGGGGTGAGGATATAGCATGCACCAAGCAGGAAAGGGATCTTGGAGTTATCATCTCTGATGACCTCAAGGCAGGGAAACAGTGTGACAAGGCAGCAGTTAAAGCAAATAGTATGTTTGGATGCATAGGCAGAGGCATCACCAGCAGGAAAAGGGAGGTCATAATTCCACTATACAAGACACTAGTGAGGCCGCACCTGGAGTACACTGTGCAGTTCTGGAGACCTTACCTACGTAAGGACATAGACAGGGTAGAGAAGGTTCAGAGGAGGGCAACAAAGATGGTGCATGGATTGCATCACAAGTCCTATGAGGACAGGTTGAAGGCACTGAACATGTACTCCCTGGAGGAGAGGAGGGAGAGAGGGGATATGATAGAGACATACAAGTATCTTACAGGAGGAACAGGGTGCAGGAATGCACTATTTTAAGTGAAAAAGATGTTCCAGGACTAGAGGGCATAGGATGAAGTTGGAGGGAGGGACGATTCTAGGAAATGGAGGAAGAATTTCTTCACAGAACGGTGGTGGACAAGTGGAACACCCTGCCAGAGGAAGTGGTGGGGGCTGAAACAATCACGGATTTAAGAATGCATGGGATAGACATAAAGGAATTCTGGAGGTCAGGGATAAGGGGCAACAGACTTCCTGGAAAACATAAACTGAACTTACAAACTTAAATGGGCAGACTGGGTGGGCCATAGGCCCTTATCTGCCGACACTGTCTATGTATCTATGTATTAATGCTGAACATACCAGCTCTAACTTTCAGGGTATCTCCTCATGTCCTGTTGGAATATATTAAATGAAATATGTCTTTTTAATCTTGTTGATACTCTTGTATATGCAATACACTGATATAATTTATCTTCTAAGTCTCCTTTTCTCCAAAATGAACATGTTAAGGGCCACTAGCCTCTTCTCCTCATGGCATTTGTTTTCCATAACCTTGATCCATTTCAGGGTGGAGGATAGGATTCTCCACATCAGAAATGTCAACACTTAGATGGAGGGCTGGTGCATGGAAAAGGGTTTTGGCTTCACTGGGGACTCACCAGGACTGATGTGGGCCTTGTTTAAATCTCAGTTCTCTCTGTGAGTGAGAGAGAGAGAGGAGGAGCAATTATTAGATATTAGGAGGGGTGGGTTTTATGTTGTGTTATTTTTATTTATTTTATTTGGATCCTCCACCCAGTGAAAGAGAGTGAAGTATTGTATTTCTGTATCTTGTTTTTGGTTGTTTAGGCAGGGAGGTGTTTATATATTTTTTGGGGGGGAAACAACTTTAGTTTATATCTGAGATTTTTGTTGGGGGTGTATTTTGGATGGGATGTTTGTTTTTATTGTGGTGAGGTGGGACAATTTTATTATTATTCTTTTGAGCATTTTATATTTTAAGATATGTGCCTGGGAAAGAACTTGGGAAGGTGCAGCTACTCGGTCACCCTCCTTCAGAATCTCCACCCATTTGAGCTCCCATCACTCTCTTTAGAGATCTATGGGAGATGTTGGGCTCTAGGAATTGCTTGGATGGGGGGTTCTGGAGGGTAACCGGTCCAGGTTGCTGCCAGAGAGTTGCGGATATGGGTGATGAAGTCAAGGAGATGCCCTGGGGCAAAATGGCCACTGGAGAGGGGTCCTCCCTGTTTAGTGCCCATACCCAAGGGCTCCACAGATGTTAGTGGGCAGGTAGCTGCTCCAGCAACCCCCTCCATCCTACTCGGGCTGTGTTATGCAATGCCAGGTTGATGAGGAACAAGACTGCCATAATAGCAAACTTGATTGCCTCAGTATACCTGGCTTGCATCACAGAGACCTGACTGGATAAAAATGTCACGCCCATTTTTGAGGCAGCAGTGCCAGCTAGGTAATCAGTGATACACAGCCCAAGGAAGAATCACAGGGGGGTGGCCATTTGTTTTAAATCTGACCTGGGTCTCACGGTGCTACGTATGGGTCTCACCAAGTCCTTTGAACGTGTTGCCATGTGGGGTGGTCCTGGCATGGGTTACAGGCTCCTCCTTCTCTATCGCCCCCCTGGTAGGGAGGGTGAATTTTTGAGGGAGATAGGGGAGCTTGTCACTGGTCTTATGCTGGAGTCCCCGAGATGGTTAATTCTCTGGGACTTCAATGCCTGGGTAGAGGACGGGCACTCCAGATTTGGTGAAGATCTCCTAAGGAGCATGGAGGGGCTGGGCCTGGATCAAAATGTTACTTCAGTGACTCACTCATGCAGCCACGCACTAGACTTGGTGTTTTGATTAGATCTTGAGACCACTGGCTTTTAGAGTTGATCCGGTAGTTTGGTCATATCACAGCACCATGATGTTCATTTTTGGGGCCCCACTGAAGCCCTTGCCTCTGTGGAAGTGGTCCGGTACCGCCCTTTATAGGGTTTGTTCCCATCAGGGTTATTGGCGGTGCTGGACCTATCAAATGTGGGGATTGCTTGTGCGATTGAAATGGAGGAGGCGGTGGTGACATATAATGGTGCCATCACGGCTGCCTTTAATTCAGTCGCACCCGTTCATGTCTGACCCTTATCTACTTGTAATAGACTTCCTTGTTTGATGGGGAACTCAGGGAGTTAAAGACTAAGGGTCGGGGGTTAGAGAGTCGGTGGAAGAGATCTGGCCTGATGCAGGACAAATTGGCCCTGATGTCCCATTATAAAGATTATCAGGGGGCAAGCTCCTGCAAGAAGGCAGATTTTTTGTCAAGGGAGAGTGCTACAGCAAGGAACAGACTGGCTCAGTTCTTCTGCATGGTGGATAGGTGGATAGGTTATTACAGCCTGCCTTCTTCCATGTGGGGGGAGCAGGTTCAAGCATTGGGTGCGAGGATTATGTTCTATTTTTTGCCAACAAAGTGTCTGCTATCAGAGCTGAGATCTCCTCCACTGTCACTCAAAGGGATTGTGGAGTCCACTCTGAGGTGTTGCAGAACACTCCTCCTGTCTGGGCTAAGTTTGATCCAGTTGGGGTGGAGGAGGTGGTGAGAGTTGTCTTGAGACTGAAGCCAACACATTGTGATCTAGACCCAGGTCCAACACAACTTTTGGTTGGATGTATGGACCTGATTGCACCTGTTGTTGCCTAGATTGTCCAAAGTTTCTTGAAGAACGGGGTCTTCCCATTGGCCCTGAAAGAGGCCTTAGTTAGACCCCTATTAAAGAAATCCTCATTGGACCTGGACTGTCTCACCAATTACAAGCCAGTCTCTAACCTCCAATTTTTAGGGAAGGTTATAGAAAAAGTGGTGGCAAGTCAGCTTAGGGAACGTCTTAATTCCTCCTCTACCTATGAGATTGTCCAGTCCGGATTTAGGGCTGGGCATATTACAGAGATTGCCTTGGTGAAGGTGATTAATGATCTCCTAATGGTGAGAGACAGGAGAGATCATTCCATCTTGGTCCTCCTGGATCTCTCAGTGGCGTTTGACACTGTGGACCATGAGGTGCTACTTGACCAACTGCGGTTCTGGTGTGGCCTGTCTGGTAAGGTCATCAAATGGTTCAGGTCATACCTATAAGATAGAGTGCAGGGGGTAGTGATGGGGTTGGCCTCATCTAGCCCGAAGCCCCTTACCTGTGGTGTTCCACAGGGGTTGGTCTTGTCACCATTACTGTTCACAGTATACATGCTGCCATTGGGAGACATTATCAGGTGTTATGGGCTGGGTTTTCACTGCTATGCAGATGATACCCAGCTATATCTGTCCTGTGCACCAAGTAACCAGATGGTGGACTCTGTATTTAACAGCTGACTGTTGAGATCCAGATTTGGATGTCCCATAACTGGCTGAGACTCAACCCAGACAAGACAGAGGTGCTGGTGGTGGACCTGGGTCATTGTGAGAGGGATGGGGGTTTGTGGAAACCACCTAGTCTTGTACTGGGGGGGTGCCGCTGACCCCATCAAAATGATTGAAGAATCTGGGTGTGAACTTTGACAGCAGTTTGACACTTGATGCTCAGGTGTCACCCATTGTTAAGAGTTGCTTTTATCATCTGAGGAACATTGCCCAGATTCGGAACTTGTTACCCCCCCCAGACCTAGTACATGTTTTTGTAACATCCAGACTGGATTACTGCAATGCCCTGTACCTAGGGCTATCTGGAGGTAACCTCCGCTGACTATAGCTGGTGCAGAATGTGGCAGCAAGATTATTGATGGGTGTGTGTAAGTATGGTCATATCACACCCAGTCCTCTGTGAACTGCACTGGCTGCCAGTTAGGTGGAGGATTGCCTTCAAGGTCAGGTTACTGACTTATAAAGCTCTACATGAAGGGGGACCAGTCTACCTGCAAGAGCTGCTTGTGCCTCACCACCAATCCCGAGCTTTCCATTCCACCGAGGGTTGCCTCCTGGATATTATTAAGGTGAGGTTGTGCCACTTGGGTGATCAAGCATTTTCAGTGGCTCACCTACCCTATGGAATCTACTACTTAAATAGTTATGGGAGGCACCCTCAGTGGATACCTTCCAAAAAGGTTTAAAAACATATTTATTTAACCAGGCTTTTAATTTTAGATAATTGAGTTTACTGGGATTCATTAGATAGATAGTTCTATTTTATTTATTATGTCTGAATGGATATTAGTGTTGATTTTAATTGTATTTTTGTATACTTATAAAATGCTGTATTGTATTGATTGTGAAGTGCTCCGAGTCCTTGGAAAGGAGCGCTATACAAATAAATCTATCTATCTATCTATCTATCTATCTATCTATCTATCTATCTTTCTATCTACAAAGGTGATGGCCTTCATCCATCCAGGAAGGAAATGGCGGTCCTCAATGAACAGTTTAAATGTTTCTTTGGCAGGCATTTAAACTAGCCAAGATGGGGAAGGGGAGCAGATGAGAGCAGGAAGTCTTAAGCAGCCCATCCTCACAGGTTAGAGCAGCCAGCAAGGAAGATCTGGAAGTTAAGTTGTTGACAGTTATACCAGAACTCAATATAATGGGTAAAGCAGAGGAAGGGAGGCAACAAAAAAAGGAAGCCGGAGATGGAAGGAGGAACCACGAGGGTAAAAGCAGGAATTGAAGGTGGACAGGCAGTGAAACATGGAAGGCCATGTATACAAATGCCTGCAGCCTGGTAAATAAAATCCCAGACCTGGAGGCCTTTATGTCAGAGGCTGACCTGAACGTACTGGAGATAACCAAGATGTGGTACACTGTATACCACGACTGGGAGGTAAGGGTACCAGGTTATGCTCTGTACCTGAAGGATATTGAGGGTAAAAAAGGGGGGCCCTGTATGACAGGGAGGGAATAAAGACAACTGCCTTACAGGGTAGGTAGAGGAAGGCTTAGGCACTGTGGGTCACCCTTGAATCAAGCAATGGTACAGTAATTCAAACAGGGGAGATATACAGGCCTACAGTACAGGGGAAGGAGGTAGATAGGGTGCTAGTGGAAGAAATACATGAGATGACAGTAAAAGGGGAGGTGCCACTGCTGGGCGATTTTAATTTGCCAGATGTGGATTGGACCATTCCGGCAGTTGCCTCAGCCATGAGCTGAGAAATCCAGGAATCCCTGCAGGGGGCAGGCCTCAGACAGCTAGTGCTAGAACCCACCAGGGAGAGGATAATTCTTGACCTAGTATTGACCAATGGAGACAGAATCACAGAAGTCCAGCTGGAAGGTCACTTGGGGTCCAGTGACCACAACACAATGTGGTTTAATATGGGTACAGGGTAGCAGTCAAGTCACACAAATGTGAGGCTCTTGGATTTCAGGAGGGTGGACTTTGCTAGGATGGGAATACGTATTAAATAAGCCCTGGCTAGGGAGGATGCAATGGGGAGTTGAGGAGTAGTGGGCACACCTAAAAGGAGCCATAGTGGAGGTGACTAACCAGTGTATTAGGCTAAGAAACAAGGGCAATAAAGGAATAAACTACTATGGTTCTCAAAGGATGTGGCAGAGAAAGTAAGTGCCCCAAAATTGGCTTTCAGAAAATATAAGGAGATACAGAGGGAAGAGGATATGGTGGTGTACCTAAATAGACAGAGGGAAGCAAGGAAAGCTGTTAGGAGTGCAAAGGAACAAACAGAGGAAAGATGTGCACAGATGATGAAGAAAGGGGACAAGACATTCTATACATACATCAGTGAAAGAAGGAAGATCATGGGTTGGATTGTAAGGCTCAAAGGGGATGATGGGGAGTGTATGAAAGGAGACCTAGAAAAGGCATTATTATTGAATAATTATTTCTGCTCAATATTCACTGAAGAATTGGAGGGACAAGGATCACAACTAGGCATCAGATACAAAGGGGAAGGGTGAGGGAGGTGAACACCAATCCATTTAAAGAAAATTGAGTCCTAGAGGAATTCACAAAACTGAAGCTGGACAAAACAATGGGACTAGATGGCATACATCCTGGGATATTAAAGGAACTAAGGATGGAGCTAGAAGCACCACTGGCAGTCCTGTTTAGTGAGTTGCTCAATACAGGAGTGGTTCCAGAGGCCTGCAGGATGGCACAGGTAGTTCCTCTTCACATGACTGGAAGCAGGGAGGAGGCAGGACACTATAGGCCGGTCAGCCTCACTTTAGTAGTTGGTAAGATAATGGAGGTACTGCTTAAGGAAAGGATGGTGGAACACTTGGAATCAAGTGGAGCACAGGATCTGAGGCAACATGGATTCACAGCAGGAAGGTAATGTCAAACAAATCTGATAGACTTTTTTGACTGGGTGACAAGGGAGGTGGATCAGGGGGGGAGCAGTATATGTCACCTACCTCGATTTTAGCAAGGCATTCGAAACTGTTCCACATAAAAAAATGGTCAACAAGTTAGGTAGCCTGGAAGTGGGCCACAAGGTGGTGAACTGGGTTAGAAACTGGTTGTTGACAAGAATGCAGAGGGTGGTGGTAAATGGGATCTAAACTGAGGAAAGGGGATTGACCAGTGGGGTACCTCAAGGATCAGTCCTGGTGCCAGTCCTTTTTATTGTCTTCATCAGTGACATTCTGGAAGAACTGAAAGGGAAGGTTTGCCTATTTGCAGATGGCACCAAGAACTGCAATATGGTAGACACTCCAGAAGGGGTAGAGAAAATGAGGAGTGACCTAGAGAGGCTGGAAAGCTGGTCTAAAGTGTGGAAGCTGAGCCTCAATGCAAAGAAGTGCAAACTCATGCATCTGCGGCACAGAAACCCTGTGGAGAGTTACAAGATGGAGGGAGTTGCTGACAGTCAACAGGGAAAAAAGGGATTTGGGGATAATCATCTCAGATGACCTAAAGGTGGCCAAACAGTGTACCAAGGCTGTGGAAAGGGCCAGTGGCATGCTGGGTGAATAGGTAGGAGTATCATTAGCAGAAGAAGTGAGGTGGTGATATCACTGTACAAAACACTGGTGAGGCCTCATCTGGAGTACTTTTCTGGAGGATGCATCTTTGAAAGGACACAGAAAGGGTGGAGGTGGTTCAGAGAAGGGTGACTAAGATGGTGTAAGGCCATCTTTCAGTACAAGAGAGGTACAGTACAAGAATGAGGGGGCATGATATGAGATTGGAAGGTGGCAGGATGAGGTGGAATGTGTGGACCTTTTTTTTCACAGAAGGGTTGGTGGATGCATGGAATAGTCTTCCCCAGGTGGTGGTGGGATTGAGCACAGTGGGGGTGGATTCAAACATGCATGGTATAGGCATAAAGGAACCTTAGAGGTGGGAAGAAGAGGCTAAAGCCAATGATAAATTGGGTCAGCAGCTGCTGATACAGGTAGGGTAAAAGGGCAAACTGGATAGGCCTAGTGGTCCTTGTATAAAATCAGTTTCTATGGTTCCATGTTTCTATGATCACTTTGATGTCCCTGTGTCGAACCCTCTTGACTACCTTAATGTCCTTTCTGTGTTGGGGAGCCCGGGACTGTACACAGTTGCCCAGGTTTGCCTGACTAGAGCCTTATAAAGATGCAGGATACCTTCAGCAGCTTGCTGGTCACCCCCTTTTGATACACTACAGAATTCTGCCAGCCCTCTTGACAGTGATACCACACTGCTTGTCATGCTTCCTCCTCTTGAGTATTACAATATGTCTCTCAGGTAATGGTTCTGCTTTACTACAGCAAGAGGTGAGGCACACAATATATAGGTCATACTTCTGTTTTTCTTGCCAAAGTGAAGCAACATGCATTTAGCTGTACTGAATCTGAGACTCCAGGAGTCCAACCAATAACTCACTTTGATATGTCTCTCTGGAAGTCAGTCCCCATACCCTACGGGAGTCCACCATCCTGGCCAGCTTATAGTTATGGGCAAATTGAAACAGATTGCTAGAGACCATAGTTTCCAGATCATTGATCAAAAAAGTTAAACTGCAGTAGCCCCAGCACTGATCCACGATGTACAGTATGCTGCTGAATATCCATCTCCCCTTAGAGTAGTGCCCATACAGCACAGCTCGCTGCTTCCTGCCCCTAAACCAAAGCACTTAACAATTTGCCTGATGCGTTTTTAATAGACTAAATGTATGGCCCTGCCCCTATCCACGTAACTGGTCATTCCCTCAAAGAAAGGGATCACATCAGTTTGGAATGATTAAACAATTGACTAATACATTTCCTCTGTGTGAATATTAAACATAGGGATATAATTCTAAACCAGCCATTTCAGGTATGTACCATTTAAAGTCCCTAAATATTGAATTGAAAAGCAAACAACAACAGAAACAAATAAATTGATTATGAAATACAGGAATGTCTATTCTAATACTATATCAGCTTGCCATACTATAGCACCACATTTGAGCATGGCAAGTATGCATTATAGATAAGTAAATTATGGGCTATTACCCAACCAAAGAACTGCCTAGAAGAATGGTAATTACATTGACATTTAGATTGCCCAAAACGTATTTTTGACAAAATAATTTCCAGCCATAAAAATATGACAAAAAACAACAGTATCTTCAGATACCAAGCAACTACACTAAAACATGAAATCAAATAAGTTATTACAGGATTGGAACTCATGTCAAGTCATAGAACAGTAAATAACTTCCTAAATTGCAAGAAATCTACTTATGTTTCTGCACTTTGCTTTCTTATTTGCTGTAATCATCTTGACTGCAAATAATTTAGTTTTAATGGACACTGTCAACTCCCTTAGACAGCAGAATGCACTTTGTTTAAAAACACGTTATGATCACTCACATTCTATAGAATTTGCTGATGTAACTGGTAGTTTGTTTACTGCCTGTGATTAACTCCCACTGCATCGTTCCTGGACTTTGTAACACTCCCTACACAATCTAGACATTCAAGATGCAGTTGGAGGAGAGAAGGGTATTGTATCATGAGGCACAGCACTGTCTGCGGTTTTTCCTAATGTTTAGGAAGTATGCAATAAAAGTAGATAAAGGATTTGAAACAAAACAAGGTGGGATATAACGGCACGAATAGCATGCATTTCAGGTTTACTAAGAAAGGAAACAGATAAAAAACACCAACATTCAATGAATTTTAAAGAAAGTAAGTGATTACAAAATGTGGGTTTTCACCTGGGAATAATATGATGCAAAAAATGTTGACAGCGGTCCATTTAAATAAATGTGGAGGCTTTCATTTAATTAGAGGTACAGAGTGTAGAGACAAAGCTTTGTAGCTAACAATTTACTGAGACTAAGCCCATGAAACACTACTCCCAGTCTTCAATGGGAGCAAAGGCTAAATAAAATTACCACCTGTAAACAACTAACAGGTGACCTGTATATCATGCAAGACTGTAGCTAGGTACAGTCAAACCAAAATTATCCAGACCAGCCAGGGATGTGGAATTTATCTGGATAATCGATTGTCCAGATAATTAAGGTCAGACTGTATGAGGTAACATTGTTTGGGACCAGGTTGCTAGTCCGTAGGAGTGAACAATCCAGGTAAATCATGTCCAGATAATTGAGGTTTGACTGTACCCAGCAAGCATCCACATAGCATAAAGTGATGTGCCTTCATATCTGATAGCTACCAGTGCCAGTACCCTTCCTTTGTTCTCCCAATTGGTACACCCACCCTCCTGTACAGTAGCTTTACCTTTACTTGCACCAGAATACAGGGCACATGTTCTTGTGTGAGTGTGGGGGAGAGACATGGAAGAACTACACATGTACATCTGGGGGCAGCACTAGTCACCACTGTGCCGATGGGCACAACACACCATACAGCCAGATATGACAGGAGCTGACAGTGTCCCTGTAATTCCATGGGGTCCACACCTTCCCAGGCTCCACTGCAAACCTGTGTGAGGAATCCACCCTGGTACCTAGAGCAGGCATCCAATTGGCTGCCCGCCTGTGTTCTACACTCCACCCCACACAGACCCAAGCCAGCAACACATAGCTATGTGCCAAGGGGGTGGAGCTGCAAACAGGTGACTGGTGATAGTGAATACCATCTGGTGTGCACCTGTCCACTGGAGTGGAGCTGCATGGGGGAAGTACATGCCTATCATGCGTACTTTGCACCTGTTCATACATACAGCCCATAGTTTGTATTGATTTGAAGAGGCAGGGATTCAAATATTTTTCCCTTTGGAGTATCCCTGGTATGAGTGATTTTAGAATGGAAGTCTGTGAAATATGTTCAGTAGCTATTACAAGTAGAAAACATCAACATTTAATAAGCTGTCTAGTCAGAATAATTAATTATGCAATGATGGGTGTACCCAGTGCTACACATTGATATGAATTGCTGCTTGCAGTTTAGGAGAGCCACAGGCACACTTGTGTTGTCCGTTGTGTGCAGCCAGCAGCTGCTGACTGGTTCAAAGTTTCTTACCTACCAAACACATAGTTATTTGTTGACTGTACACCACTCCCTGTGGCTCAGCTGTTTTTCTCACAGCCATTCTAAAGGTGAACTACAGGTGTGATACCAAGCCACTGTGAAGTTACCGTCGGTGTAATGTATGATGTGTCACGCCCGTAGAGACATGGTACCAGGAATGATGTAGGTGCAGCATGATCTCTCACAACAGCTGGTCACTTGCAATACTATGTCACATGCTCACATTCTCATCTTCAAAATATGTCTTGCATGCAACCCCTCTGTGATGCATGGCAGCCTTGCTATGCAAAAAATGTCCTGTGTAATTGTCAGCCCCACTCCTCCTTGAACAGCACGCTGCACAACTGTCCACCCTCCCCATTCCTCACTTCCCGCCACATCCTGACACCTGTCACCATACAGAGCATGTCAGCACACCAACATGTGCCACTCTTGAAGCAGCAGCAACAATGTTATGCATCAGCATCCCAGAACCAAATCCATATTTGCTGTACGGAATATACAAGGGGATGAGGCAGCAGCTACTCTACTGCAGGGGCTGGACTGCCCAATATACAGTTCTATGCCATCTCCTTCCACACCTGTGGCACTGGGTCTCCATTTTCCTGACACCCTTCACCATGCGTTAGTGAGCCACTGATTGAGCAGCCATGCCCACTTGTGGTTGAGTGTAGGGCATGTTGTGCAGATGGTGACTACCACTGCATCCTCTACTATACTGGCCATTCACATAGCATGATTCTGCATTCCTGTCTGTATGTGGTGCTGAACATACACCATCTGTTATGGGCATGCAGGGGGACGGGGGTTGTTGCTGTGCCTTTGCACACATACCAGTCCACAACATTGTCCAAGACAACACAGAGCTGTATCCAATGGTACTGCCATCTACGATGGTCTGTGTGAGCATCAGAGGGATGCAGAAGCCTTATGGCAGGGTCCCCCCTGTTTAAACTCCTGCACCCCAGTGTACTACACTCTGCATCTGTGTGAATGGTGCAGAGTACGGGCATACCCATGACACACCCCTGGCCTGTTCCTGGTGCAGAATGGTATGGTCAGCCAGGAGATCTTGTATGCAACTGGCTGTCATGCATTTTGTGAATGCCACTGAGGGTCCACAGGTCCCCCACTGTGAAGCTTTCCCATGTAGGGTTGCCTGAATGCCTCACATACATGGTATGTAGGCTTCAGGCATAGGGCCCTATATGTTTTGTTACTATTCTTTGTACTTGCCAGCAAGGGTTCAAAGGATACCACTATTTCAGTCTATGTTGGAAATTTAAAGACAAATATAGCAGTATGGAAATATATAACTCTCTCCCACCCCACATCTGCAGATGTAACAAATTACAGTAGATTTCCTTTTTATTGTTGTTGCAAAGTAGTGGATGGTGACTTAAAACTGGTGTCAACCCAGGTGATGCAAACCAGAGAATGTCAGAAATCAGTTCAATTCGCCTTAGGCCACAGGGGTCTGAAATTAGATCACCCATCCCTATCTTCAAGTGTTCATGTAATTGATTTTCTAAATACACAAAATGACGTAGGAACTGTGTTTTAACTCCAGTTGACCTGAATATGGCAGTATATAGATTCATGTCTTGTAGGTTGTGTACACCAAATGCACAGACTTAGGCCATCAGGCAAGCAGTCTGAATAATGGTTAGAGCACAAAGCTGTAAACAAACCCAGGTTTACCTCTCACAGCTGCCATTTCTTAGGTGCCCATCCTCAGCCACAATTGTATAGGGTGCAAAATTGGGCACAAAGTTTGCCTCATTGTAAGGGTGATTGGATGCCAAGTTTTAATTTGGTGAATGTGCTGAAATATGAGACTTTGGATACCAGTGAAGCAGGTCCAAAGGAACACATTTTCCCTTTGGCTGATAGGTACATCAATGTCATGACACAGAACCTTTTATGGGAGCAAACAATGAGCATGTCCAAGTTCCTAGCAAGCTATATGTTCTACAGCAGCCATTTAGCAATGCTGGATATTGATAACTCCTTATGCTGTACACATCTGACTGTCATTTCCCTCTCTTTTGAAGGGGAAGTACATGGCTAATGAAAGGAACTCTTTTTATGTAATGAGTGATGTTTGATCAAAAAACAGAAATCATCAAAGAATCATGCATTGTCATTCCAGATAGCCAATTCACAACATTAAACTGTCATTTTAGGTAGAAAGGCTATTAAGGACAGAGAGGAGAGGAGAGGAGAAGAAAGGTGAGGAGAGGAGAGTTTAGTTGAGTTCACAGTGTGAACCTGTACTGCCAGTTGTGTTCCCTGCAGCTGGAGTAAGCTGGGTGATTTTAGCCAACAGAAAGCTTCAGGGGAAAT
The DNA here is from genome assembly GCA_016271365.2 of Neoceratodus forsteri. Taxonomy (NCBI): domain Eukaryota; kingdom Metazoa; phylum Chordata; order Ceratodontiformes; family Ceratodontidae; genus Neoceratodus; species Neoceratodus forsteri. The sequence goes on along the minus strand of CM057458.1, from coordinate 780,168,864 downwards.
TTATGAAACATTCTTGGACTTTTTTTACTGATTGCTGGTGTTATACATGGCACAAAACTTCATAATTGTTTTTTATTGTTTTATTTTTACCCCTGCAGCAGGTGCATGGCAGAGTGAATTTAGTAGACTGGAAAAGGCGCATGGGGAGCTTGAAGTATTTGTTTGACAATTGTTTGACTACTGGTGGTGTGGGGCACCAACATTAATGTATGTTTGCCTATGAATGAAGACAAAGTAAAGTAGGCTGCTGTAGGTCTGTCAGTAAGGGTTAAGAGGAGGGTATCAGTGGGCAATGCAGTGGCATGAATGTGTCTGGGTATCTGCTGTCATGTGGTGTTGAAACCATTAGGAAAAAGACTTGAAGAGACAGCAGTGCATGAGTGGAGAAAAGGAGCAGGAAAAGGTCCCACCAATCAATATCAACCAAGTACCAGTTCTGCAAGAGATGATGGTGGAAAAGAAATCAGGACAGAGACTGAGAGTCATAGCGGTAAGGGAGGGGCTATGCCTTAAAGAAAGCATTTTTCATTAGTCCCAGGAAGTCAACTGGTTCTATACCAAATGCAGGTAGCAGCTTTCCCAGCTAGTTCCAGTCATCCAGTGCATCCTGAAAACACCCTCAGCAAACTAGTACTGTAGCACACAGATGTCCCACTCTTTCTCCTGCAGTACCCTGAGGACCCCTACCATATTGGGATATGAGGCTGCCATGCCACTCTGTAGATGTAAGTTCTCCCCTCTGTTCATCTTGTATGAACAACATGACACCAACTACCACTAACACAAGTGCCACCACAACCACTTCTATGTCATGGGCATGGAAAATTGCATGTCCGCTTCAGGGAACTATATGCTGCCCTCTCTGCTCCCAGTCATGAAATCAGGCATCAGGAACACTAGCATCATCAAGCCCAGTTTTCCTGCTCAGTCATTGGGTGGGTATGGTGAAACTGAGTCTGGGTCAAGCACAGATAATACTGTTATCTTATTACCTGAGGAAAAAGTGGAATTCTGGAAAAGAGTGAGGCATACCCCCAACCCCACAATTTATAAAAGCAAACAAGTAGTGCCTCCACCAAAGTAGCTTATCATGGAGGACAGTGCCAGTAAAGATAATATAGACATATGGACATGGAGCTGTTAGAGGGGAGGAAGATGAGAGTGAGGTGTTAGAGGAGTAGTAAACAGAAGCACATGAGGAGAGATGGCAAAGGGCAAGGTAAAGCTGAGAATCATGTAAGCCCAGAATGGTGGGGTATGGAGAAGAAGATGTTGAAGATGAAGAAAAGTAGGAGGAAGAAGCAGCGAAGGAGAAGAAGAATAATAATCAGCATTTATATAGAGCTTTTTCATACATCCCAAAGCGCTTTACAAGCAATGCTAGACTGGTAGTGAAGTGACTGAATGTGTGGTGGCAGCCATATCGCACATCATCACCCACACACAGCCTGGATAATTGCATGAACCGGTTTATGGGAAGGGGAATGTTGGCCAGGACACCGGGAATGTTCCCTACTCTTTGCGAAGAGTGCCCTGGGTTCTTTTACTTCCACCTGGACACCCACCAGGACAACACCAGGATGGGCAGAAGGGACCTTGGTTTAACATCTCATCCGAAGGATGGCACACCCCAACAGTACAGCACCCCCCAATACTGCACTCGGATGGCAGCAATTTTAGGTGCAAGTCCAATCCCGGTGTGGGACGAGAACCCTCGACCTTCTGGTCCAGAGAAGGATGTGCTACCAACTGAGCCATGCTGACATCTAAAGAAAGTAGGAGAGGAGGAAGCACATGCAAGTGAGGAAGAGAATGATGCAGAGGAGGTTAAAAATGTGCTATCCTTTACGTCAACAAGTTCTGATGATAACAGCAATGCAGATACATGGAGACCATCATGGGAGGAGATAAATTAAAAAAAAAAACATGCAAAAGTAAAAAGCAAAAATGGAAGTTGGTCAGGCAGGGAAGTGTAAAGACCAGGAATACCCACAGCCTTCTGGATGATCAACCTCATTGTAAAACTATTGCTGCTTCCACTAGTGGTGCCCTCCTAGGGTGTCCAGCCCAGCCATATTATTCTACCATTGCAGAACAAATGACATGATTTTGCAGTTGCCACCCTATTGCTCTCAAAGAACCCTAGAATTCCAGTCATGTAGCTAAACAAACAAATCTTCTGTAGTATGAAAGTAGTCAAGTGATATTACCACAAATCCAAAAAGAGAGAAGTTTACATTCAATATAACAAAAAGATCAGGTGGGGTCAGTTTATGCAAGACTTTGGAAAACAGTGTTCTAGATGATCATTTAACTCATAAACATGGCGTCTTCCTAATAGACTTATCTGTTTTCAAACCCTACTCAGGTCACATGGGCCAGCAGCAACAGGGACAGTGGTGATAAGATGGTTTGTTCAAATCATGCAGCCACCGTGCCAGCAGCACAGCAACCAACTTATGTGGGTACTGGTGTTCCTTCAAAAGCACCACTCCATGAACAACTAGTCAGGCTCAATAGTGCATGAACCATCACTACAACTAGCTCAAAATGTGTAACAACAAAACCAGCTACACTGCCTGAGTAATTACATGCCCACACAAAACTGCCACCAACTCACCCATGCGCTACCAAAATCATACAACTGATTTGAGCGATGATGGCCCATAATTTTCAGCCAGTCTCCATTGTAGAAGACATCAGCTTACAAAGACAGTTACTGTACATGAAAACCCAAATACAACATTGGATCATCCTTCATGTTTTTCAAGCGTGATCTCCCTAGTTTTTATGAGTCAATATTCATGAATATGGTGACATATCTGAAGGAGGCAGTGGGGGTTATGTGCATTTCAATTGTGATATCTGGAGCAGTAGAGCAAACCAAATATTCCTTAGTATTACTGCCAATTGAGCTGTGTACATATCAAGCAGCAGGACCACTATCCCCACCCCACCTCACCTCCACCACCAATACCAGCCTCTCCAGTCATTATATTGAAAAAGATAACCTCACAGAAGCACACCTATAGAAGAACTGTCTTACCCAATGTGTCAGTCATTGAGCAAACACAGTGGAGAAAATATGATTTAGTTCATCCAATCACTAATACACATCTGGATATAGAGTACATTCACAATCTGACGGTGGGAATATTCATAGCAGATAGTGGGAGTAACATGCTGAATGCCATGAATGTGGGGGATATCTGCGATGCACCTTGTTTTGCACATACACTGAATCTGGTGGTGAGTCATACACTTGACAAGCATGCATAGCTAAAAGAAATACTTGAAAAGGCATGGGACATTACTACATATTTCCACCATTCCCTGAAATGTGATGAGCTTCTCTCCCACTACCAGCAGATGCACAATGTTCTGTAACACTGTTTAAAGATATGGCGACAGAGTGGACGCCATCTTTTATACGGTACAGAGACCGGTGGAAAAAAAGCTGTGTTCCTGGCTACATAATCTGATGACATGGCCTGTAGGGATTATCTGTCCTGGATGAAGTGGTTTGTGTGCTACAAAAGCTTTTTCTGCTTCCAATACCTTATGAACAGGCCACCAATTATGTCAGTGCTGAATCAGCAACCCTTAGCATAGTCCTTCCCTTGGTGAGGCTACTTGAAGGACACACATGCTGTTATTTGAGATCTTCAACAGCAACCTAACCAATCAAGGCTAGTGGCAGTGGTTACTAAGGTAGCAGCATGGTTGAAAGTGATGAGAATGACAGCAATGATACCTTGACTGAGGGAATCTCAGGCTTTATAGAAACCATTTTAAAATCCACTTGTCATGGAAAGGGACAGTTTTTTTTCAGGACACTATACACAGCCTGCATAAACTTTTTGTTTTTAGGGATCTACCACCAAGTACTATATTAACCACGATGGATGTAACCTCCCTTAATACCAATATTCCACATACTGAAGGCATTTCAGCCTGTCTTAAATACCTGAAGGAGTGAGGACAGTACAATAACATCCACTCAAAATTCATTGTGAGACTTATTAAATTTATTCTGACCCACAAAAACTTTAGTTTTAATGGCAAACATTATGTTCAAACTATGGGAACAGCAATGGGCACCAGAATGGCTCCAGAATACCCCAACCTTTTCATGGCAAATTTGGAGGAGGATTTCCTAAAGCAATGACCACACAAACCACTTGCGTATTTCCATTATATTGATGTGTTATTTATAATTTGGACAGAGGATATCAGCAAACTCAAAGAATTCTATCAGAAACTTAACAACCTCCATCCATCCATTAAACTTTCCCAGGAGTACTCTGACACCAATGTTAATTTTCTGGACACCACAGTTACCATCAAAAATGGAACTTTACAGACCTGTATTTACAGGAAACTGACAGACAAATGTACATATAAAGAAACAGCAATCACTGTAAGCATACAAAAAAATCTGTAATGTACTGGCAAGCACTTCGATATCGCCATATCTGTTGAAGTGAGGATGAAAGGGATGAACACCTGGCCACTCTGAAAAAAAAAATTAATGGGCAAGGGCAATCCTCTAGAGAAACTGAGAGTGCAGTGGAATGTGCTACACAGATGCCAAGAGAACAATTACTTCGATACAAAGAAAAGACTTCAACCACCAGAATACCATTGGTTGTCACATACAACCCAGATCTGCAACCACTACATATAATTATTAAGGACCACCAACCAATATTTAGTGAGGATGACACCTTCAAATGTATCTTCCAGGAACCACCTCTACTGTCTTTCAAACAACCACCTAATCTATCTAACCTGATTGTCAGGAGCAAACTTCTACCTGACATGAACAACAGAACAGTAGGTGACATGAGACCCTGCAATCATTCTGGATATAAGACATGAGGGCACATTTCCAAATCACATTTTTGTCAACACCCCCTAAAACAGAAAATTCAACATTCAGGGAAATTATACATGTACATCTCTGAATGTCGTTTATTACATTCAATGCAAGAAATGTCCACACACATGTTATGTGGGGGAGACTGGACAACCTGTTTTAACCCATATGATCTCACACAGACTGAATATTAAAATGAAGAAGATTGAAAAGCTTGTTGGACAAAATTTCTCACAGTCCAATCATGCCATCTCTGACTTATCGGTCCTGACTCTGAAATGCCATTTTGAAAATACACAATAGAGAAGAGCATGGGAGGAAACAAATTTTTCTTTTGAATATGGGGCAGGATGTCATGCATGTAGACAACAGTTTCATGTCCTACTACAGTAGTTAAAGTGCTCCTGCTTTTTTTCCCCTGGTTTCAAGTACAACACATGGACAGTTATTTGTGTTATATGGCTCTAATATGCTTAAATATAAAATGTTCAATTTATTCTATCTACTTTAAATGTGTATTCTTAGGTTTGTTTCCAACTGGTAGAAGGTGATTCCCTGTGCTTTTGTTTCACATATGCAGAACTATTTAGTAGCAAAAAAAAAAATAGTTTCATACAGGCATAGGAGGGCATTGACATCATTAGGGTAAGACAGCCTTATTTACAAGGTGGTCCTGTTTCAGGTTACAGTTTCAACATTCATAAGCAATACTGCCTAATGAACACTAGTTGCAGACTGAACATGTTTAAACAGCATGAGTTTAAATATTCATAAATAATGGGTGGGCCCACCAGTGCAGCAGTTCGATATTCTCTTACAACGTTGGTGACCTGGGTTTGAGAATGGCCCCAGGTCACAGGAGGACCAGCCAGGGGGAATAGGATTGAGTGTCCCATGGACTGCTCTCCCACTCTGGGGGGAAGGTGCAGGTTGCACTTGGAGCAAGACGGACCCCTAGCAGAAGCTAGGGGCTTTTGCAGTGACCTGTGCCAGCATCTGAGAGGTGGGGCAGATGCTGAACATCATTGCACATCCCCGCCCGTGCCAAAGCAAGGCAAAAACTCCTCACAGCCAGCTGCGTTAGTGAAGCCTGTCCCTGGTTTTGATTAGCCTCCAGGTCTCACTCTCCCCAGGCAGTCACTAGTCATGCAGCACCAGAGTGCCACATCCCTGCATTCTGGGGGGCAAGAAAGGGGCACTGGAGCTAGAGCACAAGTGGCCAGGAGGTGGAAGCACGGGGGTGCCATGACCAGGTTGATGTACAGCAGTTGGCTGTCGGGGTAAAAAGAGAAAAATTTAAAAAAAATATTCATAAACAATATTAATAATCAACACATAGTTACAGACAGAAAAATGTTTACCTAGTGCTTTGAAAATATGATAAAAAATAATGTGCAGGCTCATTTTCTGGTAGTGCAGCATGTCTACCTTTTCACTGAGTGCTCAGCACATAGATACAGACAGTTTCTCATTATGTTTCCTGGGTTTAAAATGTTGATTTTAAGTAAAGAAAGGGGGGGGGAATTACTTAGGCTTAAGTTTTACACATACAAAACTGCTGTTCTAAATTATTAGAATATATATATACACACACACACACACACAAACACACACACACACACTCTTCAAAAATCCACAGGTATGTGTTTTACATATTTCTAATTACTATGCTTTGGTACACACACACACACACACACACACATTTTCTTTAACTTATCTCCAGTGAAACTTGTAAAATTAGATGATTTATAAAATAAACATTACATTCTGTGACATTTGACTTTTTTAGTAGTAGTAGTACAAATTTATTGTTGACAAACACAATTGTCATCACAATTAAAAAAAACAGCCAAAAAAAACACACAACCATTTATATATTATCAATAAATACAATTAAATATCATACATGAACATACTTCATCCTAAATTACACTCAGGTCTGGTTTTTCATTCTTGTAAATATGTCTTTTTCTGTTTTCCAACAGTTTAGCAAACCTTACCACTTTTTCCACAATAACCCTTTCTTCCAAGTTTAATAAATAATTAATTTTATAAAATGAATCCATTTCCAGGGTGGCAAGAACATCCCCCAACATTTTTGACCTTTCCATATTATATAATGGACGAATAAAAGTAAATGAGCGATATCATCTTTACTTTTATGACAAGCACACATATCCGAGTCTGATTTTCCATATAATCTTCTTAGGGTCTGGCTATCTATATATCCAAATCTAAGTCTAGTAAATGTCTTTCTTAAAACAGGATTTTATATTTTATATATATATATATATATAGATATATCTTTATCCCATATACTCTCGTGTTATTAATTGAGAGCCAAGCACTTACTTTATAATTCTTACTTAAAGCCATTTCTCTCTGAGCATAAATATCCATAATTTTGGTTTTAACTATATGCTTAATTTCTATATCTGGTTTTACCAAACTATCAGCTATGCTCTGAAGGAGTCCACATGGTTTAAGTAATTCCTGCAGTGCATACAACCCAGGACAGTTATATCCTAATTGATTATAATATAATAGCTCCTCCATACATGCCCTAGGTAATCTCTGACTTGGCATTTATGTATTTTTAGCCAATATATACATGATCTTTGTTCTGTTTCTTTTCTTATTGGGAACTGCACAATTTCAAGTCTAACTAGTACAGATGCTGCACTATTTGGCAACCCTAATAGATTTTTATAAAATTTGTTCAGACATGATTCAAGTCTATCACTATCAAATTGTCCCCATATTTCAGACCCATAAAGAATTTGTGTCTTTATTTTTGCATTAAAGGCCCCTAATGACCCCTTAATAGACTGACCTCCATATTTGTATGAAAAAGACTCTATTGTCGGGGTTAAATGTTTAATTTTCTGAGTTAAAGTAGATATAGGTTCTTGCCACCCAAGATTATATTTAAATATTAAATCCAGTTAACAAAATTGTTCTACATATTCAATCTTATTCTTTATATAGTACAAATCTGGTATATTGTTTGGTTTCAAATGGTTTCTATTAAATATCATAAATTTTGTTTTATCATAATTAATTGTTAAGTCAGCTTCAGCAGATTTTTCATAAAATTTCTTTGAACGTCTTTTAATACCCAAAAAGCTAGTTGCCATTAAAACAACATCATCAGCAAATGCCAGGTAGGGACACTGCCTGGAGCCCAACCTAGGCATGTACAGCCCTGGGTCATCCAACACCTCCAATACATCATTTAAGAATATATTAAAAAGCACAGGTGACAAAACACATCCTTGTCTCAGGCCAGTATTAGATGGAAATTTGGAAGTAGTATCACCCATCTTATGATATATGACCCTAGTATAATTATTGCTATAAAGCAATTTAAGCAAACAGATAATTGACTTATCTAACTCATATTTCCTCAGTGTTTCCCATAATTTTTCTCTATTGACTCTATCAAATGATGATTTAAGGTCAATGAATACACAAAAAAATTTTTGTTTCTTAATATAAATATATTTATGAATCAAATGTGATAATACAAAACATTGATCTAATGTAGAGTGATCTGGTTGAAAACCTGCTTGTCCTTCATTCAAGATTTCTTTCTTAATCAGCCATGTCATTATTCTGGTATTAATTATCTTAGTAAATAACTTTTGTGTTGTATCTAAAAGACTTATGGGTCTATAATTATTTGGATTAGATTTATCACCCTTTTTATAAATTAGTATAATAATATTTTCTCTCCATGTTAATGGGACTCTGCCTATTTCAATTATAAGGTTGAACAATCTTTTAAGAATTGGAATCCAAAGTTCTGGATCATCTTTTATAATATCAATGGGAATTCCATCCGGTCCTGGAGCTTTATGTCTTTTGGCTTTATCAATAGCAGAAAGAATTTCTTCTTCCGATATACTAACTTCCAGTGGTCTCCAGTTTCCCTTATATGTTAAATCATTCCGGAGATTCATATTATAAAACAGGTTTTTATAATGATTATATCACAAAGAGGGCTCTAAATGATTCTCTATTGTGTAAGGTATATTGTCCCAGCCATAAGTTACCATTTGCCAATATTTTCTATTTTCTTTTGCCCATGCAGCCTTCTCAAATTGTTCCCATAATCTTTTTCTAAAAGACTGTTTCTTTTCTTCTATAAGTTTTTTATATTCTCTTCTTAATCTATTCAGGGTAAATTTATTAATTTTGGTTGGGTTTTTAGCAGTATATCTTACACATTGATTTACCTTCCTTTTTGGGCCTTACACTCCCCATCATACCATTTACTACCAGTTTTTTCTTTAAATGTCATGGCTTTAGTTATGATCTTAGAAATCTTTGTCATAGTCATTACATATAAACCTAAAAATTGATCACCAGGTGCATACTGTAAATTTGCTATAATATCGTCCCTTATCCCATTATTTTTTAATAGTACTATTGATTTATAATTTTCTATCAAATCCCATCTTACCCCTTTTTGAACTCTATGAATATTTTGTTTATGAATATTTCTTTCTAATTCCCCTTGATTCATTTTGATTTTAATCCCTAATGGGCAATGCTCGCTCTCTGAGCATTTACCTAAGTAAAGATCCACAAAATATCCCACTAAGGATAAAGTTATCCAATGAAGATCAATTATAGAAACACCTCTCACCCCCAAATAAGTAAATTCCCCAAAAGGGTCTCCATTAGACCATCCATTGATCAAAAGCATATTCTTATCTTCCAGGCCTTGTGCTACTTGTTTTCCCTCTTTTACAACTCTTCTTGTCCTTTGTCACCCTGCTTATTTTTAGTTTCTGTGAACCCAGGGCTGCACAAGCCTCTTGAATTTCACTAGTAGGCTCCAGGCTGTGTCCCACCCTGGCATTTAAATCCCCCAGAATAACTATTGTTGCATTGATCTCACTTAATTTCCATTTTTTTATTACAAAACCCAGTTTTTCAACAACATTATTATCTTCATATTTAGATCCCACTGGATTGAAATACACATTGAGGAGAAGGGTTCTTTTATTTCTTACAATCAAAATAATTGATAATATATGATTTTGAATCTAGTACATATTCTTCATACTTTATTTGCTTTGCAATCTTTCCCCAAGTTAAAAGACCACCCGATAATCTACCATATTTGCTTATTTTAGTTGCCCCTTTGTTGAACATCTTATATCCATCAATACGTATTTCCTTATTCGTCCAGGTTTCTTGCAAACAGATAATATCAAACTGCTTTAACAAATTTATATATGATTGATCTGCAAGTCTTTCCCCTAATCCAGGGACATTCCAAGATAAAATATTAGAATATGTGTTTCTATTGTTTTCTAAATCATCCCGTTTCATCTGTCAATCCTCATCTATTTCCTGTAGAATCTGGAACCTATTGGTCATTTTGATTAGATTTACCCATTGTAAATTATCCCTTCTCTCTTTATTATCCCACATATTCTCATTTTGCCTTTCATATTTATATCTATCTTGTCCAACCTTCCTGAGTTAGAGAGGTAAGATTGATAGTCTTGTTCGGTCTTAAACCAAATGGTTATTTGCCCTTGGTTCTCCCATCATTTAACTTTATCAATTTTTCCATACAATTTGCTATCTTTAAACAGATTTTGTAAATAGTCTATAACCTTAAATTGTAAATTATGAGGAGATTCATTTAAGAAGTTATCTATCATATATATTGAGATAGGAAATTCCTTTTTCAACAATTCTTTATTCTCTAAGAAGTACTCCGGAAACATAGACCTCATAGTCACCACTCTATCTAACTCGAATCCTAGATCTTTCATTCTATTCTTCTGATTTTCTATAACTTTAAGTATAAAATATTGATCTGAAACAAGAAAAAACATTTCTGTATCAGATAGAGGCCTGATAACACTAACCTTATTTGTTACACCCTCATATTTTCCATTCCCCTGTAGAATTACCTCTATAAGTTTTTTCAAGTGGGTGTCTAATTCACATTCCATTTCATCTGGCATTATTGAAACTTTATAGATAGGTAACATGTAGTCTGTTTCCAGTGTCCTTTTCAAAAATGATTTTAAATGTTGTTCTACTTCAATGTTTTCCTTTCTATCATTTACAACCTCTTCTGTCAAACTCCTAATTTCTAAATTATCTGTCAAATCCATTGTGATATTCCCATTTAGCTCCTTGTTAGTACTTAGAGCCTTATCCACCTTTTCTTTTTTATTTTTGTTTGTCTTTTTTCTTTGTTTTTTTTATTTTTACATTTCGTATCTTACCCTTGTTTTTAACCCCAAGATTCTGTATAAACTTTTTATTGTTTTGTCTATTAACATTTTTCCCCACCTTAATTTGTTTCCCCTTAGCCTCCTTCTTCTTTATATTTTCATCCACTATCTCTACCTTTCTAATACTTTGTTCTAAAATCAGCCTTCTTCTGGAATTCAAATCCTGATCTCCCTTTTTTGATTTTTCAGTCTCCTCCTTTTCTTGAGATATCCCTTTTTCCCCATAATTCCAGATTTCCTGCCATTATTTCTTCCATTATGCTGTTCAGGTTTTCATATCCCTCTGGTAGCATAATTAATTCCAAGTCCTGTTCTAAAGAATCTTCATTTATTCTAAGATCTAAATGTGGCTTATCACTCACATTTGTTCTAGAAATCTCAGAAAGAAGGGATAAATCACTAACCAATTGACTTATTTCAACATTACTATCCTGTTTTTCAGAGTCTACTGTATAGAATTTAACATCCCGTTTAACACTTTCATAAATACAATCTATCTTTTTCTTATTTTCCATACAGATTCCCTTAATAAATGAGAGTTCTTGTTTTGACATAATCAATTGTTCATAAATCATTGCATTTGCTAACAAAGGATTTTGTAATGCAATAATACAATCCCTAGTCAATATCTCCATTTCAGGAATTTTCTCTTCTTCTGGACTCATACACAAGGTGTCATTCATTTCCCCATACTCTATGCTCTGCTGTAAACAACTATCACTATTAATATCCTTTAGAATATACATAGACTTCTCCTTCCTATTATGATCCAAAAGAGACCTCCATCACTTTTTATAGCCAAATTATACGACCCATCCAAATCCAGCCTGAAGTTCTTTTTTATGTCACTGATTTTCCTTTCAATCCTTCGATTAGTTCTTATAGTTTCCCTAATGTCTTTCACTGTTTTAGTTACTTCTCTGTTTACCAGCTCAATTAAATCTGAATTAAGGTTGAGACAGCTGTTTTTTTGTCCCCCTTCCTGTCCCTCACTCTGTTTTTGCTTAAATTTCCATGAATCAGTAATTAAAGGTTGAGATTAGTTCTTCCTGTTTCAGTGATTAATTTTACATCATTATCCCTATCTTCTGTCTTATCTTTCTCTTTCATCTCCTCTGTATTTACCTTCCCCTGCTCATACCCCTCAGAGATGATTTTTTTCTTGTTTTTACAAAATCTCTCCTTATGAACTTTAAAGTTCTCATTACCCTTAAATGGTCTTTCTTTGCATGTTAATTTACTCCTTTTAATTTTCATATTGGCTTCAGAGGTAGGTGATTTCTTACTTCTAGTTTCCACAGGCATTTTAAATACACACCTGAGTTTCCTCAAGTAAGAAATATCAAAAAAAAACAACACAATACTTATTAAACTTGATTAATTCAAATTCACATTACACAGCAAATCCCATGTGATCTTAACATTGGGCAAGCTCCAGGTCTTAATACAATTATAAAACTAAACAAAAACTGATGATATTTAAATGACTCAGTTCATACAAATTTCTCAAAAGTCTTCAATAATTATTTCTTGCCTCTTTCTCTCAGTTAAATTAATCAATTCCGAAAAAGTAGAAAAACTCCAGAATATCGCTCCTTAGAAGCAGTAACCATCAAAACAAATACAGCAAGCAGCTTTAAGCACAAACATTTTCAAGATTTTAGTTCGCTTCTAACAGTTCCCTGCACTTAGGGCTTCTTGCTCCTTCAAGTATGGTGATGTTCAAATCAAGCAGCTATTCACTATCAAAAGTTAGCTAAAAGTAAGCTTAGACCAATTGTTTCTGGAGTGGTTCAGTAAAAGTCCTCTCATGAAAAATTTCCCCTTGAAGCTCTAGAGATTAAACAAACACTGCACAAATCCAGTCTGTGTAGCTGCAATGGTTATATCGATGGTTATAACTTTCCTTTCTTTGGATTTTTAAAACCTCCAAATCCAAAAAGCAATAGGAAGGTTGGATAATTACTACAAAAAAAAAAGAAAAAAACTGTTTAAAATATAATACAAAAAAGTATCAACAATCAAAATACCTAGTCCAGAACTTAAATGAATTGATTTTGTCATCTATATTAAACACACCCACTGTAAGCTAAAAAAAATCAGAAGCACCAACAAAATACCCATATAGCTTACTTCTTGTAGTACTAAGTTAAAAAAAACAGCTCTACTTACTCCTCATGTTGTATGCAAAGGCGAAAACGAAAAACAAAAATGGAAAGACGTGTAATACTGTGTGGTACCGTGACTGATGGGTAGTAGATTATAGGCCCCGAAACTTAAAACTTTTTACTCACTTTACTCAAGGAAGCAAAACAAGAAAATAATTGATAAAATGAGATGACTTGTCACCACAGATGCCAATATATGAGAAAATGCCACAATTCTGAGCTGACAATGCTCTCAACGTCTGCTCAAGATGCCACTACCAGTTGGAGATCTAAAAGAAAAGCTAGCGCATGCACCTTTTTACCAGATCTTAGTCATGTGACCAAAAAACATTTGACTTACTCACTGCTATAGTCCCAGGGATCTCTGGTTGTATTTTTTAACTAATTGCTAATCAGACGAACTCCTGTGTAAAATGTTTTTTTTTTCTCTAGGTTTTTAAAAGGGAGTTTTCTAAAGCATCTGCTATTTCATCTGAAGAAGAATTCTGTTTGAGTTTGAAAGCTCAAGGTATAAGTTTTTCTGTTATCTCTGTTGGTATCAAATCACTTAATTTGTGCAGCGATGATGAGGGTGATGGAGGATGTGGTTGTGACACCAATAGTTCATCTGAGTTGTCTCGAGTGTAGCACAACCCAGATGCAATAGTCATTAAGGAAATGCAAGAGATGTCTCTGGCACAAATTTTAGACCATTTTGGACATTAGATTAAGCATATAATTTGGCATGGCAACAGTACTGGATCTCTAATATAAAGACATGTGCATTCCCCCTTGAAAGATAAGAATATCAGATTGAAAGCTGGGGGATTGAATGTTTGGGACACAGACTAAGGCACATTCAGCTTCCCCATCCTTTTCCGAGGTCCTCCCAGTGTAGGGTAGGCCAAATGGGAATGACAGAGTTAGGGAGGAGGAGACTAGAAAGCTTAACAGTGTATGAATAGGTGGTGTCAAGAGGAGGGGTACAGTTTTGTAGGGGACTGGGTGGTGCTTTTAGGAGAGGAGGCTCTATAAAGGTGACAGCCTTCACCTGACAAGAGAGTTTACCATCATGCCAGGGTAGACGTTTGATGTCTACCTTGATGAACAGTTAAACTGACTGTGGGGGGAGTCTAAGGCTGAGGAAGCAATTGTGAAAGGAGAGTAAGTAGGAATCCCAGCTAGGACTCCCCAAAAATGGGGTTTGGAACACTCAGTATGAGATACAGTAAAGCATAAGTTCCTAATAGACTAACAAAGGAAACCAGGGAGTGAGGACTTGCAAGAGAACAACAAGAGGAAGGAGGTGCTGTTAGAACTAAACTGCTCTACTCGGACTAAAGCACTAGAAGTCTACTACTGGGAACTTCAATTTAAGGTAAAAACAAACAAAAAAAGAGTGTGTTTTTCTCAGCTGGGTGAAGTGAATTGTTATCTGTGCAGTTAGCCAGGTGTAGAAGGAAATTGTGAATTATCTGTGCAGTTACCTAGGTGTAGAAGGAAACTGTCAATTATCTGTGCAGTTTGCTAGGTATAGAAGGAAACTGTGAATTAGGGGGAATGGCTTAGGCAGAAGGAAGCCAGTTTGTTGGGGTTTAAAAACTGCCCTAGATAGCTTGTGGCAGAGAACAGCAAGAGGAAGGAAGTGATGTTACAACTGTACTACTCTCCTGGGACTAAATAACTAGAACTCTTCTGCTGGGACCTTCAATTTAGGGTAAAAAAAAACAAAGAAGAGTTAGTGTGTTTGTCTGAGTTGAGTGAAGTGAATTGTTATCTGTGCAGTTAGCTAGGTGTAAAAGGAAACTGTGAATTGTTATCTGTACAGTTAGCTAGATGCAGAGGAAACTGTGAATTGGGGGAGTGGCTTAGACAGAAGGTGTTTTGGATTAAATACTGCCCTAGATAGCTTGTGGCAGAGGACAGCAAGAGGAAGGAGGCATTGTTAGAACTACACTACTCTACTGGGACTAAAGACCTAGAACTGTACTACTGGGACCTTCAATTTAGGGTAAAACAAAAAAAAGAGTTGGTGTGTTTGTCTAAGTTGAGTGAAGTGAATTGTTATTTGTGCAGTTAGCTAGGTGTATAAGGATACCTTGAATTGTTATCTGTGCAGTTAGCTTGGTGTAGAAGGAAACTATGAATTGGGGGGAGAGGCTTAGGCAGAAGGAAGCCAGGTGTTTCAGATTTAAAAACTGCCTTAGATAGCTTGTGGCAGAGAACAACAAGAGGAAGGAGTTGCTGTTAGAACTATACTACTCTAGTCTACTAGGACTAAAGAACTGGAACTCTTCTACTGGGACCTTCAATTTAGGGTAAAAACAAACAAAAAAAGAGTTAGTGTGTTTGTCTGAGTTGGGTGAAGTGAATTGTTATCTGTGCAGTTTGCTAGGTGTAGAAGGAAATGGTGAATTATCTGTACAGGTAGCTAGGAGTAGAAGGTATCTGTGAATTAGGGGGAGTGGCTTAGGCAGAAGGAAGCCAGGTGTTATGGATTTAAAAACTGCCCTAGATAGCTTGTGGCAGAGTACAGCAAGAGGAAGGAGGTGCTGTTAGAACTATATTATTTTTACTTGTTTTCTATCTCTAATAGTTTCTCCCCCGCCCACTTCGTGAGAGGTAATGGTGATGACCCATTCATGACTTTAAAAAAAAACTGGAGTGTTGAGAGGACTCCAGTCTCATCATATCTGATTTCTCCCACTGGGTGAGAGGTAGTGGGGGTGATTTATCCTGGACAATTAAACTGGAGCAGTGTGAGGGCTCCAGTGCACTATATCTTGCACTATATTTTGCACTTTCTTTTTATTGTCTGTTTTGCTTTGGAGTAGTGTTTAATATTGATTTAGATAGTAATTTTGGGATGGGTGGGTATTTTTATAGGATTATTTGTGGTTGTTTCTTAGATTTCTTTTAAGCAGTGGGGAAGTACAGATTTATTGCAGGCAGAAGATGTGTTGGTCTGTTGCTCTCCTGGTCAGGCACTATTCCCCCTTCAAACTCTGGGACCCTTTATTCTCCTCCTCTGTCCACAGTGGTTTATAACCACTGTAGGACTTTGGGTATTGCTAGTAGGAAGCAGTGGTGGGTCGAGGGTCCTGCACCTCAGAGGGGGGAGCAGGGTGGCTGTATCAGGGTTGTATGGTCCAGGAGATTCCCTGGGGTGAAATGACCACAAGAACATGGTCATACATGTCTGGTTACCATACCCAAGTGTTCCAGTGTTTCTGGGCAGAGAACTCGGTCAGCCCCAGAACCCTGTCTGACTCGAGTGGTGTTATGCAAATCCAGGCCTATTAGGAACAAGACAACAATTATTGCTGACCTTATTGGGACAGCTGACCTGGCTTGCATCAACAAGACCTGGCATGATGGCAACATGGGCCCCATCCTGGAGGTGGTGGTCCCAGCCGGGTTCTCAGTGATACATCACTCAAGATCAGACCACTGGGGCGGGGGGGTGGATATCTGTTTTAGATCAGAACTGGGCTTTACTGATGTACCAGTTGAGGGGTCCAGATCATTTGAGTTCACCGTAGTAGCAGGTGTGGGCTGCAGGATCATTCTCATCTACTGTCCACCCAGGAGTGAGAAATTGTTCCTGCAGGAAGTAGCAGACTTCATCTTCAGTGTGGCACTGGAGTTGCCCAGGCTGATGGTCCTGGGCAACTTCAATGCCTGACTAGATGATGAACTCTCACAGTTTGGTCAAGACTTTTTCCAACTTATGTGTTTGTTGGGGTTCACACAGGTAGTTGCCTCTGCTACTCATAATCAAGGTCACTCACTTGATCTGGCCTTCCTCCTGGGGATCGAGTCCTTCGACTTGGTGGTGGAACCAGTCATATGGTTGATCATTACACAGTAAGATTCAATCTCCAGCCCCCTCCTTATAGGCCTGCCCCTGTGGAGATAGTCAGATACCGCCCATTGAGAGATGCAACTCCAGAAGGTCTTCTGGAGGTGTTAGACTGATCAGGAGTCTCGAGGACAGGCTAGGATCCAGACAGTATAGTTCTGGCCTATAATAAGGCTATTACTGAGGCTCTGGATTCAATCCCCCTAGTCCATGTTCATCCTCTCTGTCTCCACTCTTGGTCCCCTTGGTTTGATGGGACCTTGAGGGAGTTGAGAAATGCAGGATGAAGGATAGAGCTTCTCTGGCAGAAACTGAACCCTGAAGCCAACCACCTTAGATTGATAGATCATTACCAAAGATACTAATCAGCAATTACACATAACAAGGCAGAGTTCCTGTCCGGTGAGATTACTGCTGCTCAAAATTGACCAGCCCAGCACTTTTGAACTGTAGACAGGTTGTGCAGCCCAATCTGTCTACAGGCTTGAGGAGCATTTTCACAAGTTAAGTGTGAGGAGTTTGCTTGATTTTTTGCAGATAAGGTGGCTGACATCATGGCTGAAATCTGTTTGGCACCCTCTATGGAGGTTGGTGGTGATTGATGTATGGCCACTTCCCCTCAGTCTTCTTGGATATCTTTCACCCAGACGGAGATAGAGAACATTATTTGGATTGTCCATAATTTGAGGCCAACATGCTGTAGTTTGAATCTGGGTCTTACATGCCTATTATTGGGGTGTATGGAGTCCATCTGCCCAGTCCTTGCAAAGACTGTTTGGTGCTCCTTAGAGTCAGGAGAGTTCCCTAGCTACCTGAAGGAGGTGGTGGTGATACTGCTTCTTAAGAAAGCATCTTTGGAGCCAAACAGCTGTGCAAACTACAGACCCATCTCTAACCTTCTCTTTGTTGGGAAGGTGATTGAGAAAGTGGTTGTGCTGCAATTGGAGAACCATCTTTCCAACCATGATATCTTTGATCCTCACCAGTCAGGCTTTGGGAAGAGACATAGTACTGAGACCATTGTGTTTTGGGTGCTCAATGATCTCCTGATGGCAAGGGACCAGAAGTGTTGTTCCATCTTGGTGCTTCTGGATCTCTCCTCAGCATCTGACACTGTGTACCATGGGGTTTTGCTTCAGTGTCTGAGGGTTATCTGTGGCCTGGCTGGTCCAGTTCTCAGATGGTTTCATTCTTTCCTAGCCAGCAGGTCTGAGAGAGTGGTATCTGGGATTTTTTCTTATGAGCCATTTTCTCTGCCATGTGGGGTCACTCAGGGCTCAGTGCTGTCTCCCATGTTGTTCACAGCGTATTTACTTCCCCTCAGAGACATTGCAAGACAATATTGGCTGAGGTTTCACTGCTATGCTGATGATACACAGCTCTATCTGTCATTTTCACTCCACCAGGATAGTGCGGTCTAGATGTTTAACAGGTGTCTGGTGGAGATCCATGCCTGGATGAAGTCTAGCTGGTTGAAACTGAATTCTGGGAAGACTGAGGTGTTGGTAGTGGATCCAGGGCACCGGATAGAGAGGCCAGTGGTGGATTTACCCTCTGGACTTTGGCTTGATACCTCTGAATGGGTGCGTAATCTGGGAGTGGTTCTTAACGATAGGCTGACACTGCTTGCACAGGTGTCAGTGGTCATCAAGCCTTCCTTTTACCATTTTAGGAACATTGCCAGAATTAAGCTTCTTGTTCCTTCTGATGATCTGCCCACATTGATACATGCCTTTTTGACCTCTCACTTTGACTACTGTAACTCCCTTTACCTGGGACTTCCAGGGTTGATATCTGCCACTTGCAGCTGGTGCCAAACACTGTGGCACAACTGTTGACTGAGACTTCGCATTCCAGTCATATTACCCCCGTGCTGTGCGATCTGCACTGGCTGCTTATACAGTGGAGGATCACCTTCAAGGTCAGTCAACTGACCTAGAAATCCCTGCATGGACAGGGACTGAGTTACCTGCAAGAGCTCCTGGTTGCCTACAGCCTAGACCATCCTCTCCACTTAACTGATGAGGGGTTGTTAGCGGTTCCCAGGGTGTGGCTGAAAGCACCTGGGGCCCGGGCTTTTATGTTTATGGCACCGTCCCTGTGGAACTCTCAACCTCATCAGATTAGAGAGTGCAGGACCATGGAGAGTTTCAAAACCAGCTTAAAAACACATCTATTTAAGCAGGCTTTCAGCATCTGATGTTTTATACTTTGTGGGAAATTTTAATTGAAGCTGAATTATTTGTAAGATTTTATTGAATTATTCTGTGATATGTATCTATGTACAGTACTTTGACACTGAAAATGTGGCATATAAATAAAAATATCATTATTATTATACTCTACTGCCACTATTTTGACCTCCTTCCTTACCTTCCACCTCCCCCCCCACACCGTTAACCAGTTCTACTTTAATAGGCACAGGATTTGACTGACAACAGTAGCTTCCTGTTTGGGAGCAGGAAAGGAGTGATACCAGAGTGGCAAAAGACTCACCATCCTAGAAGGAAAAGGTAGCTCTCCATCCCCCCTAGCTGCTGGAGGTCTGACTCTGAGCAAGTAAGAAGGAGACTACTGAGGAATATAGGAACTTCCTGTCCTAAATCTGGAGGTTCAATTTGGCCACTAGAACTAAATCATCCCATTACAAGGCAAAAATATGGGACCTTAGAGGAGCTGACTTTGATAAGATGGCTAACAGAGTTAAGCTGGCCCTGGCAAGAAGAAATACAGATGATAGGGTACAGGCAAACTGGGCGAGCATTAAGGATGCAATACTTGAAGCAGCATCCCATTGTGTTAGAGAGAAGAGGAAGTGCAAAAGAAGAAGAAAACTACTTGGATTCTCAAAAACAGTAGCACAAAAGGTCAGAGCCAAAAGGCTGACCTTCAGGAAATATAAGGTAACACAGCAGGATGAAGATAGGGAGGCATACCAAACTTCCCTAAAGGAATCAGGGAAGGCAGTAAGGAAGGCTAAGGCCCAAACCAAGGAAACACTAGCACAAACAGTAAAAGAAGGTGACAAGACTTTCAATAGATACATTAGTGAAAGGAGAAAGTCCAGAGGGGGTACTGCTAAGATCAAAGGAGATAGGAAACATGTGAGAAGGAGGACCATGTAAAGGCTTCTATCCTAAATAGATATTTCTGCTCAGTATTTACTGAAGAGAAAGTAAGGCAGGGCCCACAGCTCAGCATCATGGACACGGGGGGGCAGAGGTGTGCACTAGTCTCTTCACAAAAGAAAGGGTCCTACAAGAGCTTGATAAGCTCAGGGTGGACAAGGCAATGGGACCTGATGGCATACATCCCAGTGTACTAATGGAGCTAAGGGTAGAACTAGGAGAGCCATTATCAGAACTGCTTAGTGAGTCTCTGAGCACAGAAGAGGTCCCAGAAGACTGGAGAAGAGCTCATGTGATCCTGCTCCACAAGAGTGGTAGCAGGGAGGAGGCAGGGAACTACAGACCAGTCAGTCTTACCTCAGTAGTGGGCAAGATTATGGCGGCACTCCTTAAGGAAAGGATAGTGCAACACATGGAATCTATAGGAGCACAGGATCCAAGACAGCATGGGTTTACAACAGGAAGGTCCTGTCAAACTAATCTTATAGATTTCTTTGACTGGGTAACCAGAGTGGTGGACCAAGCAGGTGCAGTTGATGTTGCCGACCTTGACTTCAGCAAAGCTTTCGATACTGTTCCACATAAAAGATTGATCAATAAGCCAGGTAGGCTCAGGGTGGGTCAGAAGTTGGTCAACTGGGTGGCAAACTGGTTGATGGGCAGAAAACAGAGAGTGGTGGTAAATGGTATACAGTCAGAAGAGATGCAAGTCACAAGTAGGGTACCTCAGGGATCAGTCCTGGGGCCAGTCCTCTTCAATATCTTCATCAGTGACATTACAGATGGACTGGAGGGTAAGGTTTGACTGTTTACAGATGATACTAAGATCTGCAACAGAATAGATGATCCAGATGGGGTGGTCAGAATGAGAAGAGATCTGGATAAACTGGCAAAATGGTCAGAAGAGTGGCAACTGAGGTTTAATGCAAAGAAATGCAAGATCATGCACATAGGGAAGAGAAACCCTGAAACCACCTGTAGGCTGGGAAGGGAGTTACTGGCAGTCACAAGGGAAGAAAGAGACTTGGGCATCATCATCATAGATGACCTGAAATCATCCAATCAGTAGGTAAAGCTAAGGGGATGTTGGGGTGTATTAGTAGGGGTATCACAAGTCGTATACCTAGAGGCCAGTGAGGCACAAGACCCAAGGCAGCATGGATTCACAGCACAAAAGTCATGTCAGATGAATCTAATCAATTTCTTTGAGTCGGTGACCAAAGCAGTAGACCAGGGAGGGGCTGTGGACATGGCCTACCTAGACATTAGCAAGGCATTTGACACAGTCCCACACAAAAGATTAATAAACAAATTAGCCAGCCTGGTAGTGAGTTCCCAGGGTGGTAGCCTAGGTAAAACACTGGCTGGACAATAGGACACAGAAAGTAATAGCAAACGGAGTCCACACCAAAGAAAGAGGAGTTACTAGTGGGTTACTGCTGGGTTTGTTACTAGATCCGGCCATTTTTAATGTCTTTGTAGATAACATTGCAGAGGGACTGGAAGGAAAAGTATGCCTCTTTACAGATGACACAAAGATCTGCAATAGGATTGATACAAAAGGGTGGGTGGAAAGGATGAAAAGAGACCTGGCAAGGTTGGAGGAATGTTCAGAAGTATGGAAGCTTGAATTCAGTGCAAAGAAGTGCAAAGTAATGCACCTGAGAAACAAAAAACCTGGGAAAGAGTACACAACGGGGGGTCTCAACAACAACAAAATGGAAAAGGACCTGGGGGGGGGGTAATCATATCAGATGACCTAAAGGTTAGCAAGCAATGTGAGAAGGCAGTATGGATGGCTGGGGGGATACTGGGATGTATAGGGAGAAGCATCACCAGTAGAAAACAGGAAGATGTTGTCCATCTGTACAGACAGTTGGTGAGACCCCATCTGGAGTTCTGTGTCCAGTTCTGAAGACCCCATCTCTGCAAGGACATAGACAGGATGGAGACAGTCCAGAGGAGGACAACTAAAATGGTGCAGGGTCTGCAACAGAAGCTATATGAGGAGAGACTAAAGGAGCTTAATATGTATATCCTTGAGGAAAGGAGGGAGAGGGGGACATGATAGAAACTTTTAAGTACCTCAAGGGAATCAACAAAGTCCAAGAGGGTAGCATCTTTCTGAAAAAGAGATGTGCAGGAACAAGGGGACACAATTTGAAGATAGAGGGAGGTGGCTCAGGGGTAATATGAGGAAGTATTTTTTTCACAGAGAGGGTGGTGGACACATGGAATAGCCTTCCTGTGGAGGTTGTGGAGTCAAAAACAGTAGGGGAATTCAAGAATGCACAGAACAGATATAACAGATATAAGCAATTCTTGTGGGGGGGGTAGGAAGAAATTGTCTGTTGGTTAACTAGGATCTGCAGCTTATCCAGTAGATAGAGAAATGGGCAGACTAGTTGGGCCAAGAAGTTCTTATCTGACATCAAAGTCTGTGTTTCTATGTTTCTTGCTAAGGCATGGAAAGGGGAGGTTGAAGTGAAAGGATCAATAACAAATGGTAAGGAGTTGGACTCAAAATAGAAAGGTGTCTGCCTTAATGCCAGGAGCCTTGGAAGCACAATTAGAGTGAGCTCTAGGTGATGGTGGCAGATGCATGGTTAGACTCTGTAGCCATTACAGAAAATTGGACCACCTGGTGGTCCCATACTATGCCATGACTAGGCAAAATAGGGAGAAAGGTAATGGAAAAGGTTTAGCCCTCTATTTCAGGAAAGGTAGTGAAGTGGTAGAGGACTCGTCCATTTGAGGAGGGAATGGGGAAACAGAATTGCTGTGTCTTTAGCTCATGACATCATCAGGCTAGAAACTGCACATATAGGTAGTCTTTAGATCACCACGACAGGATGACAAGGGCAGTAGGGAATTAAGGGTAGAAATAAGTAAGGAGGCCTCAAATGGGAGGTGGTGGTAGTGGGTGATCTCAGCCTGCCTGGCATTGATTGGTACATTTCAGTAGCTAGGAGTGCCAGAAGTCAGACAGTGCTAGATACATTGTAGTTCTGCCTGCTGGTGCAGCTGGTCAAAGGAACCCACAAGGCAGGTTGCCATTCTTGAAGTGGCGCTCATCAACTCAGACATGGCAGGCAGAGTGCAGGTGGGGAACCCCTAGGGACTAGTGACAGTAACATAATAAGGTTTGAACTGACACTCAGTACCAGTACACCCTCGTGAAAGGCTGATGGCCTGGATTTCAGAAGACAAGACTTTAACCAAATGATGGATTCAGTTATTTAGTTCATTTTTATTGACCATGTAAGTGTGCTAGACAATAAAATGCCTATTTTCAGGCAAGACCTGGGAGATTACAAAGTGAATGAGAAAAAGATAAAACAACAGGGTTACAAAAATTAAGTGAACAACGTGAACAATAGACTTAGGTCAGGCGGGTATAAACAAATCAACAAACCACAAAAATTGAAGGATAGTACATCAAGTGTGACTACAGACAAAGAACAACAATAACATGAACAGCAAAGCAGCTGGGGGAAATGATGATGATTGTGGGTCACAGGGTGGGGGGGCAGCAGCAGTAGTCTAAGCTGTGAGCTGCACAATCGAGCAGATGTGATAGACCACTTGCCCAGTGTCTTCTGTATTTTTGTCCATTTGTATGTCACATTGGGTTATGTCATAAGAGCAGTGAACAATTGGACTTAATAAAAGTAAAATATAATTAGTCTGGGGTAGGTTCATTGTGGTGGACAGAATCAGGGGCAGGGAGGAAAGAAGAGTAGTAATTAAAAGGGCCATTACAGAGGCAATGCAGTCACACTTGAGGATGGTCTCAAAGAAGTACAGGTACAAGAAATTAATCTGGTTCTCTACGAATGACCATGATGCAGTGAGGGCCAAAAAAAATCATTCATCAGCTACAAGAAGCTGGCAGATGACAAATGGAGTGAGTACCAAATAAAATCAAAGAAAGCCATGAGGGTGATTCAAAGGCAGACACAGCCATGCTTATTGCAGAGGGTGTAAATGAGAAGAAAATGTTTTTCAGATGTATTAGGGAGAAAAGAAATATGGAAGAGTAATTGTTAGACTGGTGGAAGAGTAATAGAGGAGGACATGTAGAGGGCAATCATTCTTAAAAACTATTTCTGCTCAATTTTCACAGTGGAGGATAGTGGGGCTTTGCCAGAAAGCAGCATAAAGGCTACTGAAAGAGGGATTCCATAAATGAGATAGAATTAATTTACAAGTGAAAGCATCAAAAAAGGGCTTGCAGCCCCGAAGATAGATGATGCCCCACGGCTGGAAAGGATGCAACCAAGGGTCTGTTTGCATTATTTATTTGTTTGCATTGATTATACCAGTCAGCACTGTGAGCTAAAAATCCATTTTCAGAAGCAATCAGAGGATTCCTCAAAGAACTGGCACTGGAACTGTCTGAACCCCTGGCAGGACTATTCAAAAACTCTAATCAGTCTGGGGTAGTTCTTAGAGACCTGATGGAAGCAGCTGTGGTTCTGCTCCATACAGGAGGGGATAAGGAGCAACTGGGTAACTACAGGCTTGTCAGCCTCACCTTTATTCTAGGTAAAGTGATGGAAACACTAGTCAAAGAGGACCTAGTGGACTATCTGGAGAGAAATTTGCTCCAGGACATTAAACAGCACAGATTTGAAGCAGGAGGTCTTGTCAGACCAACCTGAGAGTATTCTATGACAGAGTAACTAGGGAAGTAGATAAGGGACAGGCAGTAGATTTCATCTACTTTAACTTTTGCAAGACATTTTAATCAATGCCTTACATGTTACTGAAGAACCTACACTATCTAGATGTGGTGAATGACATAATTAGATGGATAAGTACTGGTAAAAGAAATAGACAGCAGAGGGCAGTGGTAAATGGAGTCAAATTGGCGGAGAGAGAGGTGACTAGTGTGGTGTCATAGGGCTCCATCCAAGGACCTGACCTTTTGAATATGTTCATCAGTAACACTGGAGAAGGAATTCAAGGCAAGATGTGTATCTTACCAGATGACTCTAAGTCCTGTGGTAGTGTAAACAGTGAGTAGAGGGTAAGGGAGTTGCAGAGGGACTTGCAAAGTTTGGAGAGATGGTCCAAGTTTTAGCAGTTCAAATTCAATGCCAAAAATAGTACAGTGATGCATGCAGGGAACAAGAACCCCATGACAGAATACTGGATGGAAGGGAATATGCTGGGCACTATTGCTGATTAAAGGGACCTGATAGTCATCCTAAATGGCTCCCTTAACAGTCTAACCAATGTAACAAGGCCTACAGTAAGGAAACAAGGATATTGGGATGTATTTGGAGGGTTTTTGATTACAGGAGAAAAGAGGCATTACTACTTTTCTATAGGTCTGTCAGGAGGCCACACCAGGAGTACTGTGTCCGGTTCTGACATCACACTTAAAAAAAGACAAGGACAGGCTGGAAATGGTGCGGCATATAGTAACTGAAGTTATTTGTGGCCTGCAGGAAAGATCCTATAAGGATCAGTTTAGAGCACTGAGCATCTACTTGCTGAAGGCAAGTAGGCAAAGGAGTGATAATAATACAGAGACTTGAAAGGAATGAACAAGGTAACCTGTTATGAACTATTCAACAGGAATAGTGAATTTAGAACATAAGGGCATAAATGGAAGCTGGTGGGAGGGACAGTCAGGAAGGACATGAGCAGGTTCTGTTTTATAGAGAGAGTGGTTGAGCAATGGGACAGACTGCCTGCTGAGGTGGTGGGTGCCAAAACCATCAGTGGCTTCAAACAGAGTTAGAGCAGAGTTTAGGGCTTAATAGTGATCCAAAGATATAACAGTAAGGCAGGAAGCATGAGAGGGAGGAAGCATGAACAAAATTCCTATATGACACTTAGTGTTGGGGTAGGTTATGGTTTACAGACAGACCGGATGGACCTAGGGTCTTTTTTTGCCATCATCATGTATGTTTCTATGTAAGCAGTAGCTATTACATACACTTCAAATGGAGCATTACAGGCGATGTGAAGAAAGAACAACAAATCAGCCCCCTCCTGGTCATACTGCTCCTACTCCTTGGTTGAGTTTACATGATTCTAAAGTCAGGTGACAGCATGATGACATGGAATTTGATTTGGATAATGATGTTCTGGAGACAACAAAGGACATGTTGGAGTGTTTTGAAAGTGTTCATGCTGCTCAAATGCTTTTGAAGAAGGCACAGGCATCTCATCAGAATACATTATGGCAGCTTATCTAACAGCCACTGTTCAGATGATGAAGAGATCCCATCAAATTCAGGCAAGAGAGGAAAGTCATTTGGCCTGCACTGGTAAATTGACTTTACATTTTCTTGAATGCCCTTCAACACTGGCTGCTTCGAAAAGATCTTTTGCACAACTTCTGATACAGCCAAATCACACTGCTCCAGGTTTGATTCTGGAAATACTGAAATGTAACCTTTCTCAAATATGAATAAATAAAGATGCTGATGGCAGAAAAAGTCCACTGGTCAGTCCATTCAGCCATATTTTGTTTTCTTACTTTACCCCATCACCTACTGACCAGGAGGTGTTTTCACCCCTCCCCCCAGCGTGTACCCTACTAGTTCACTGAGATATAACTATCACACCTCTTATGATGTCACAGCCATGCCTGAACCAATTATTGGTCCTTGCTTCAGCCACACCAGCCAATAGTCTGTCCCATGGCACAACAACAATCCTCTCCCTATGAAGTAAATTTTCCTTACATCCCCCCGGGCCAGTTTCCATACATGTCCCCATATCACTTACTCCTGATTACTATTGACTAGTTCCTCACTGTTCACCTTGTTTATTCCTCTCAAGAACTTGAAGGTCAGCTAGTCCAGTGGCACTGAGGGCCAAGGCACTGGATGCCACACCTCACACCACTTTGGTGACTGGTATTCGGGAATGAGCATGGATCACTGGGGACTGGCAGGGGAGGAGGATTGAGCATCAGACGGACTGCTCTCCTTCATCGGGGAGGGGAGGTCTATGACACTCAGTGCAGGATTGCCTCCTGGCTGAGGCTGGGGGACAACACACTCTGTTGTACATAGGAGAGGAGCTGGGGGCAGACGGTGACATCAGTGCATGTCCTTGGCTCTGGGGGAAAGTAATCAAACAAGAACAAGGGATGGTGCCTGCATTGAGTGGCTTGATGGCCATCCGCAAGTTTTACAGAGGATGCGTGGCACCTTCTGGATCCATGTTCTGTGGAGAGTCGGGGCTCCGTGCAGCCCACTGTTGGGGATAAAACCACAGGAGTAAGGTGCCTGGCTGATTGTGGCAGAGGAGGATGGTGGCTGGAATCCCCAAGAGTGGATGCGAGTGAGACGACAGGGGGAGCAGTCCAGGTGGCCAAGCAGGTTAAAAGAAATAACAAAAAAAAAAAAACTTGAAGATTTCTATCGTGTCACCCTTCTTCCTTCTGGCTTGAGTGAGTATATGTTCAGTGACTCTAGCAGTTCCTCATAAGACCTACCCTGTTTTTACTGAATCATTTTGGTGACCATTTGCTGAAACATCCCATTATTCTTATGACCACAAACATCACATCAAGAGATGCAGCAAAGTTTTAATTCACTAGGGAATTTGGTGCAGTTGGGGAACTTCACACTTCATGAAGTACTGAGAGGTTCACCAGCATTTTTTTTTAAGGTTTTGCTGAATAAACAATGAAAACCTCCCCACCATCTGAGTCACCCTCCCCCATCCACCATGCCACATTGGGTTAAAATAATATGCACTAACCAATCCCCCACAAGGCCCCTACCTCTTTCCTCTCCTCTTGTACACAGCAAAGTTGTGAAAATCATTGTAAAATGACTCCCTTCCCTGCCCACAAAACCACTTTATTCCTACCACTTTCACCCCATTCCTAAAATCATGACTGAAACTCCCTCACCTTTCACCACCTTCTTATAAATAGACCTCTTCCTCCCGTAAGTTATTACTGCTAGCATAAATGTCACTCAACATTTGTTTCACTTGCAGACTCAAAAGAGTGAGAAAACTCATTCCAGAAAGGGGCATTTTTCCTGCTTACTTGAATTTGTTTCAGCGATAACTGAAACTGGGTTTCTGGAGATTTGGGGAGGAAGTAGAGCGTGTATAGTGGGACAGGGTGGGTGAGTATGATCTAGAAGGTGAGGGTGCAAGTGTGCATGGGTGGTTTTCTTTGTGTTTTCAGCCAAAAGAAACAAATTCCACTTAATGTAGTTAATTGCGAGTGAAGTGATACCTTTCTCAGTGACAAATATACATAGTGGCACAACATCACCAACATTGAGGTATGGTGCCACTATGTGTAATTTTCACTGGGCAAAGTAGCACTTTGCTGTGAGAAAAGCTATGCACACTTGCACTTTGCAAAATCAGGAAACTATGTAAGGTATTCTGCAAAGAAAAGTTTCCTGACTATGAATATCTCTTCTCAGAAGTGATGTTCCCACTCCTATACAGTACTTCCAGTTGGATATCTTCCTAGACTCCCACTGGCATTGCAGCACCACAGTCTGGCTTGTCATGCCTAGCAATGCCAGTGGTGCCAGGACTATTACACACATATGCACCTTTAATCCTGCTGAAGACAGTACAACTCTTACAGTGATTGCCAGAATGCTCAATATGATCAGGTGTGATGTGCAGCTCACACTTAATTATTATCACTTCACTATGACCTATAATGTTTCCAAACCTACCATCAGGAAACAGTGACCTAACACCAAAGAAGCCATCAGTGATGGATCTGCAGAGCTGTACAACTTCCTCAGTCTTGTGGCCCCATTTAGTTTATTGGAAGCCAGTGGGCAGAAGCTGTCTCAATTATTATTTCAGTTTAATCAATAGAAAATTAGAAAATACAAATTAAAAAAAAAATCTTCAACCATGCATGTTAAAACATTGGGAAAGTAAATGTAATGGTCTACATTTATTGCATTATATTAATTTGTATTTATGTTCGTAGATACATATCTTTTTTGGGGGAAATTTTATTATAAATTTTAAAACTGTATGAGGCCAGTGAGAAGGCAATAATTCTCATGGGGGTCAAACAGACACTACAGGAAAATAAGTCATGCGCTCACCAATCAAACTTAACAATTACTATAGCTCTGAGTCTTAAATGAGATGCAGGAGTCTTACTCATTGAGGACTGTATTGCACCACAACAAACAGGAATCCACAGTAGATTCATGCCAACAGTATAGTGGTTACTCAGGGTGGTAGTAGTAGGGAGGAGAATAAGGGGATTAATAGTGAGGGCAAGTATCCTATATGGACACTAGGTCCCAGAATGTAATATTGAACTATGGGCAGACTGGATGGACCATTGGTCTTTTTCTGCCATCATTGTCTATGTCTTTAGGTTACAATAGCATCTACCATCCTTAGCTGCAGTAATGCATATTGATTGCTGTCTTCAAGGATTTATTTCCCATATTTCTAGTCTATTTTACCCTGTGTCAGTTACGGCCTGGGAGTCACACTGGTTTGGTCAAAATGATGAAGCCAAATTGAAGTTTTAGACCTCAACTTAAAGCAGAACAGAAAATGTCTTAGCCCACTTCTTTCACTTTTACCCCAGTGCTCTGACCCATAAATGAGTTATACTAAACACATTAGATTTGTGCCAGGGGGGCCTCATAGAGACCAACCTTCCTCCACTTTGCCCCAGTGCAGCAGAGCTCTACCATTCATGAAGTGCTTTATCTCTGGTGCTTTCACCACTAAAAGGGCATTTCATCAATCACCACTTTTGGCATTCAGCTCACCAATCACCCTTACACCATATCCATTTATTGGATTTGCCTCTAAGGTATTTTGTCAGACTGGATTGTTAGGTTGAATACAATTGCTCCACAATGGCCATGCTCCCCAATCTCTTCAAATGGCAAGGCCAAACTCTTCTGGCTCAGGCATCACCACCTACTGTAGCATTAACGATGGCTAACACTTGTTCACTGCAGTGACTACTGACAAGTTAAACCTTCAGACTTTGTTGACCTCTGCACAAGTTAGGGTTTTGACTGGAACCCTTCTTTATTTAGGCTGTGGCTCCATGAGCTCTGGATTATTAAAGTTGGTTTTATCCTGGTGGCAAAAATTGCTTGAGAATAACACTTCTCCTTCTTCCAAGAAATATTTATCTGTCCTTCAGCAGAAGTTCAAATTTTCCTTCTCTCAATTATTCAGATGAGCAGGTAATTTCAGGTCTACCAGTCTCCACAAGACCCTAGGAAGCAGAGTCTCTCCCTCTTTGTCTCTCTCTCTCTCTGCCTCTCTCTGTCCCTCTCTCTCTGTCTCTCCTGTGATTAGCAGTGACAGTAGTAGTTGTAGTTTTATTTATGTATGGCACCATTTCCTGGATGCCCAGGGCTCCAATTCAAAGAGGAAATAGCAAAATAACACCCCAATATTTAATAAATAACAATGAAATATAGTAATATAAATTAAAACCCTACACACAAATATAAAAACAGAAACTGGATTAAATACTAGATAAACAAGCCACTCATAAATAAACAAGTCAAACACCAAACGCCTGAGCAAACCAAAAAGTTTTAAGTCCTTTTTTAAAGATTTCCACTGAGGGAGTCTCCCTCAGGGCTTTCGATAACAAATTAAAAAGTAACAGACCAGCCACTTTGAAGATTCTGTCCCTGGATGTTTTAATTCTGGTCCTTGCAACACCCAGGAGGCCCTCCTTGGCAGAATGGAGGTGACGTGCGGGAAGATAAGGATGAAGAAGTTCACACAGGTAGCCCAGACCCAGACTGTGTAGGGCCTCATAGGTTAGTGAATGAGGAAAGGATCACAAATCTCCAGATAGAAGGTCACCTGGGGGCCAGTGGCCATCAAATGGTATGGTTCAATTTGGCCACTAGAACTAAATCATCCAATTCCAAGGCAAAAATGTGGGACTTCAGAGGAGCTGACTTTAATAAGATAGCCAAGAGAGTTAAGCTAGTCCTGGCAAGAAGAAATACAGGTGAGGAGGTACAGGCAAAGTGTGCGAGCATTAAGGATACAATACTTGAAACAACATCCCATTGTGTTGGGGAGAAAAGCAAGAGCAACAGAAGTAGGAAATCACTTTGGTTCTCAAAAACATTAGCAGAAAATGTCAGAGCCAAAAGGTTGGCCTTCAGAAAATATAAGAGAATGAAGTAGGATGAAAATAGGGAGGCATACCAGACTTCCCTATGGGAAGCAGGGAAGGCAGTAAGGCAGGCAAAGGCCCAAACCAAGGAAACATTAGCACAAACAGTTAAAGAAGGTGATACAACTTTCTATAGATACATCAGTGAAAGAAGAAAGTCCAAAGGGAGTATTGCTAAGATCAAAGGGGATAAGGGGAAGTGTGTGGAGGAGGACCAAGGAAAAGCATCAATCCTAAATAGATACCTCGGCTCAGTATTTACTGAGGAAAAGGTAGGGCAGGATCCACAACTCAGCACGGCGGACATAGGGGGTGTGTGCACAAGTCCCTTCACAAAAGAAAGGGTCCTACAAGAGCTCGCTAAGCTCAGGGTGGACAAGGCAATGGGACTGGATGGCATACATCTCAGGGTACTCAAGGAGCTAAGGGTGGAATTCGCAGAGCCATTATCAGAACTATTTAGTGAGTCTCTGAGCACAGGAGAGGTCGCAGAAGAAAGGAGAAGGGGTCATGTGATCACGCTCCACAGGAGTGGTAGCAAGGAGCAGGCAGGGAAGTACAGACCAGTCAGTCTCACCTCTGTAGTGGGCAAGATTATGGAGGCACTCCTTAAGGAAAGGACAGTGCAACACCTGGAATCCATAGGAGCATAGGATCCAAGACAGCATGGATTTACAACAGGAAGGTCCTGTAAAACTAATCTTATAGATTTCTTTTCTTTGACTGGGGAACCAGAGTGGTGGACCAAGCAGGTGCAGTTGATGTCGCCTACCTTGACTTCAGTGAAGCTTTTGATACTGTGCCACATAGAAGATTGATTAATAAGCTGGGTAGGCTTGGGTTGGATCAGAAGTTTGTCAACTGGGTGGAGGGCAGAACACAGAGAGTGGTGGTAAATGGTATACCGTCAGAAGAGATGCAAGTCATAAGTGGGGTACCTCAGGGATCAGTCCTGGGGCCATTCCTCTTCAGTATCTTCATCAGAGACATTGCAGATGGACTGGAGGTTACGGTTTGTCTGTTTGCAGATGACACCAACATCTGCAACAGAGCAGATGATGCAGATGGGGTGGGCAGAATGAGAAGTGATTGGATAAACAGGCACAATGGTCAGAAGATTGGCAACTGGGATTCAATGCAAAGAAGTGCAAGATCATGCACATAGGGAAGAGAAACTATGAAGCCACCTATAGGTTGGGAGGGGAGTTGCTGGCAATCACAAGGGAAGTAAGAGACTTGGGCATCACCATCTCAGATGACCTGAAATCATCTGAGCAGACCACTAAAGCAGTAGGTAAGGCTAGGAGGATGTTGGGGTGTATTAGTAGGGGTATCACAAGTCGTAAGAGGGAGGTAATAATCATTCTTTACAAGACACTGGTTAGGCCCCATCTGGAGTACTGTGTGCAGTACTGGAGGCTGCACCGGCAGAAGGATATTAAAAAATGGAGGCAGTCCAGAGAAGGGCAACAAAAATGGTGCAGGGACTGCATCAGAAAACATATGAGGACAGATTAATGGAGCTCAACTTGTATACCCAAGAGCAAAGGAGGGAGAGAGGTGATATGATCGAAACATTCAAACATCTTAAGGGCATTGACAAGGTGCATGAGTTTAACATGTTTTAATATAAGAAAAATAGCAGGACAAGAGGACACAGCATGAGATTAGAGGGAGGCCAATTAAGGGGTAATGTGGGGAAGTTCTTTTTCACATAAAGTGTGGTGGATGCATGGATCAGCCTACCTCAGGAAGTGGTGGATATGAATACAGTGCAGGGCTTCAAACAGGCATGGGACAGGCATAAGAGAGCAATACAGATGAGTATGAATAGATAGGCCATTGGCAGAATAAAGGCCTATGGTATATTTATAAGGTACTGTAGGAAAAATGGGCAGACTGGATGGGCTTTGCGGTCCTTATCTGCCGTCAACTTCTATGTTTCTATTTCTTTGTTTCTAAGAACCAACCTTATTGGAGCTCCAACACTTACCCAACAGCCACTGCAGTTCCTGCAGTGCCAGGGCATATACTAACATGCAAACTTGCCAGTAGATAAAGACCTGTTGGTCTATCGAGTCTGCTCAATTGTGCAGCTAGCAGCCCTTATACTGCAGTTGCCCCTCCCCCTTCTAATAAACCTCCTCCTTACCCTATCCCATAACCTTTTGAAGCAGCCCACGGTATTGCAGGCTACCACTTCCTCTGGTAATGAGTTTCACCCTGACACCACCCTCTCCATATAAAAGTGTCTCCTCATTTCACTCCTGAACTTCCCCCCTTTCAATCTCTGCTTGTGCCCTTGGGTGTCCCTCTGTCTTCTTAACTAAAAAAGGCCCTCTGTGTCCATTTTGTTTATTCCCTTCATGTTCTTGAAGGTTTCAATCATGTTCCCTTTTCCTTTCTCTCCTCCAGGGAGCACATGTTCATCTACCTCAGCCTATTCTCATAGAGCAACTCCCCTAGCTCCTGGATCAGTTTTGTTACCCTGCACTGCACCACCTGCAGCAACCTAATGTCTTTCTTCAGGTACGGCTGCCAGAACTGCCTGCAGTACTCCAGGTGAGGTCTAACCAATGACCTATACAGTGGCAGGATCACCTCCCCCCTGCTGGAGAATATGTCTCTGCCAACACAACCCTGTGCGGAGTTTTTCATTGCTCCCAATCACCCCCATATCCTTCTCTTCCTTCATCTTGGCTAGCTGAACCCCTCCCTAGCTGGTATGTCCTCCTTGAGCTTCTTGCTCCAAAATGTAACACCTAGCATTTCTTGGCATTGAACCCCAGCTGCCAAGTGTCTGAACAGGCCTCTGATTTTGCCAGATCATCCTGTAACCCCTGCCACTCCTCTAAGTCATCCACTACCACTCCCATCGTGTCATCTGCAAACAGACTGATCTTGCTCTTGATGCCTATTGAGATGTCTACTATGAAGATCCCAAACAACACCTGCCCGAGTACAGAGCCCTGTGGCATCCCACTTGTTACTGCCCTGGGCGATAAGAGCTCCCCTCCAACCACCACCCTCTGATGTCTCCCTTGAAGCCAGATCAGTACCAATCCTACCATCTTTGCCCTGGCTCCTGTGCTTTCCAACTTACTACCTAGCCTGCTACATGGTACTGAATTGAATGCCTTACTGAAGTCCAGGTACAGGACATCCACTGCATGGCTCCTGTTGAATTGCCTGGTTACCCAATCATTGTACTCCATCAGGTTGGACTGACAGGATCTGCCTGAGACAAACCCATGTTGTCTGTTGTCCTGCAGCCCATTAACCTCTTGGAGGGAAACCAACCTCTCCTTCAGGATTGTCTCCATCAGCTTTCCCATAATGGATGTGAGGCTTTCTGGTCTCTAGTTCCCTGATTCATCCTTGGGGTCGCTCTTGTGGAGGTGCATCACGTGCACCATCCTCCAGTCCTGCAGTACACTCCCCGAGTCCAGGTAGTCATTGAACAGGTCTGCCAGGGGTTCTTCCAGGACTTCTGCTAGCTCCCTTAGCACACTGGGTTGTATACCATCTGACCCTGGTGTCTTGTCCACCCTCAGTGCACTCAGTCCCTCCTTTACCCTGCCCACTGGGATTTCCCTGTCTGTCACCTCTTCACTGCCCGTGCCCACACCCCCAGCCCCTCGGGTACAGCTTCCCCTTTCTTTTCAGTAAATACTGAGCAGAGGTACTCATTTAATGTTTCTGCCTGTTCTGCCTTAGTATCCACCTCCCTTAATCCTGACTATATAGTCCTTGCAGCTCCTTTACTCACTGATGTGCCTGAAGTAGTCCTTCTCCCCTACTTTAATGCTCTGTGCCACCCTCACTTCCCAGGATGCCTTGGCTGCCCTGACTGTCCTTGTCACCTTCCTTGACTCCTTCAGGTATTCCTCTCTGTCCATCCCCCTCCCTGTTCTTTTGTACCTTCTAAAGGTGGCTCTTTTCTTTCTTACTTTCTCCATGACCTCTCTACCCACCCAGCTAGGATTCTTGGCCCTAGCCCTCTTACTCTGGACCCTTGCACATGTTGCAGTTGCTTCCTCTATACCCCATTTAATGACCTCCCACCTCTGATTAGTGTCCATATCTGAATTGATCTTAACCAGATACCCCTGTACTATTTCCCTCATCCTCCTGAAGTTGGTCCTTCTGAAGTCTACCACCCTTGTGCCTGATCCTACTCCCTCTTTCCACATATATATCTTGAACCACACTGAGTGGTGGTCACTCCCTGCAAGTAGTTCCTCCACCCTCAGCTCCCTCACAAACTCACCATTCACCAACATGACATCAATGGTGTTCCCTAACCTGGTAGGCTCATTGACCATCTTCAATACAAAGCTGTCCTGGAAGGCATCCAGAAGTACATGTTCCCCCCTATTAGTCTGACAGGGTGGCATGTAAACCACTCCCATCCTGAGGGTCCTATTTTTGGAGTCCTGGAGTTGCATCCATAGTGACTCTGTGTTGCCTTCCTCCTCTTTCTCCCTCACACACTTCAGATCTTCCCTCACATACAGTGCCAGCCCCGCTCATTTCCCTTTTACCCTATCCCTCCAAAATATCCTATATCCTGGTACTACCAGGTGCAAGTCATGGTAATGGGTGGCCCACGTTTCGGTTATGGCCAACCTATCCACCTCCCCAACCACCATGAGAGCCTGTAACTCTGCTGTTTTATTCCCTAGACTCTTTGTGTTCAGGGTTACCACCCTTCACCCCACTTTCTTCCCCCCTCTCACTACCTGCTCTCCTTTTGTTTCTTTTGTATATTCTATTTATTCACACTACCTTCTGGGCATCTCTCAGGTTCCCATGCAAAGCCCTCAACTCAACCACCTGCCTGGACGGCTGCTCCACAGTCTACATCAGGTATGAGGGGAGTTCCAGGCTCTCCCTGCCCCATGGAGAAGCCCCAGAGTCCCCATGGAGAAGTGGAGAAATGGCAGACTTTGGATGTGTGGCCAGGGCTATCAATGGTTGCCGTCATCTCACCCAATGATAGTTTTTTTTTTTTTGCCTTAGTTGTCACCCTGGACTTGGACGTGCAATGATGTCTGGCTCAGCATGAGTATGTTCCCCTGCTCACCTGAAGGATGTCCACCACAGCTCCAACCCCCTGCTTTCTGCTGCTGAACACTGCAGTTCCCCAGCCTCCACCAGGGGCTGATAGTGTAATGATAGTGTAGTCCCTGGTGTGCTCTATCCTTTCCCATCTCCGCTGACCCCTGACGACCAGTGATCACTCCCGAACCCAGGTTGCAGGTGTGGCGAGAGGTGTGGCATCCAGCACCTCAACTCTCAGTGACACTGGGCCAACCATGCTATCCCTTTTTAGCACCTTCTCCTGACCTCTCCCTAGGTCCCCTGCTACTACATGGGAGTCAAGTTCAATCAGCTTCCCTATCTGAGGATCCTGCCAGACTCCTGCCCACTTGCCACCTCCCACTTCTAGTTTAAATTATCATTGTTTGCTAAGTATTCCTCCAGTTTCTCTTTCAAGACCCTCCTTCCATCCCCACTTAAGTGAAGCCTGTCCCTGGTGTAGAGATCATTGCCCTCCCAAGTTCTTTCCTACCCCCCCACCAGCCCATACCCTTTGGATTGACATCATTCCCTAAGCCACGTGTTAAAGTCCTCTATACTCAGCTTTCTTGAGGTGCTTGCCCTGGGTAAAAGAAGCACCTTCAAGGAGGTTACTGATCTTCCTGCCTCCTCACAAATCAGCCCCAGATCTTCAAACCACCCCAGACTACATCTACTGTATTACCCACTAGGTCATTAGTTCTCAAATGCAGAACTATGTGAGGCTTCTCCCTACCTCTCCTAGCATACTTCAGAATGGATTGTCCCATCCTTTCAGCAGGCATGCCTGGCATGGCCTTCATCCATATTCGACTATGCCTCTCCCCCTTGCTCCCCCATCTGATCCCCTTCAGAACTGAATCCCCCAGCACTAGGATCCCACCCTCGTTTCCTTGTTCTGCTTGCCTTCTTCATCCCATATCCACTCCTGCCAGGTCTTTTGTTCCCAAATGCATTGCCGCTGTTCCCTCTTCCATCTCTATCTCTGCCCACCCCCCCAATTTCACCACCCCTTTCCACTGGGCTTCTCCTGCCACCTCCCCCTGATGCATCCCTCCCCTTATCTCCTCATACCTCCCCTTCTCCCCCTCCTTAGCTAATGTCCCCCTGTCCAGTATCCTCACTCCTGCCACCTTATCCTTACCCACTGAAGCCCTGCCCCCTTTAGTCACCCTACCATTGCCCTCTGAGTTGTGGGTGATCTCTTCCTCATCAGCCTTGTCTATGAGGTCCTCCCGCTTCATCTCCTCCAGTGTAGCCAGTACTGAGAACCTGTTGCATGGCACCTCCCCACTGCTCTGAGTCCTCCCTAGCACACTATTGAGAGGCCCGCATTTGCTGCCTACTCTGGGGCCTTTTCTGCCCCTGTTGCCTATCATCCTCCTCCACCCCTTCATCTGTCCCCAGTGGTTCCTGAGGTGGCAATATTGATCCATTTACCCATTCCCCCTCACCCTCCTTGGCCTGGGTTGCCTGCAATCTTCTGGGGCACTTCCATGTGCCCTCTATCCTGGATCGATCCACCATTCTGTACCTTTCCCTTGTTTTGTCCCTACCCTTAACTGCCTAATCTCTTCCTTGAGCTGCTTAAGTTGCCTGGCATCTCCCTGCTCTCCATGCAACCCCTAAAAGGATAGCTGCCCCACAGTTGTTGCAGCCTACTACCCTTCTCATGCTCCTACCTGACCCCTACCACCCTTCCAGCCTGCCCCTGCTTCATATTGCCTGCCCCATCCACTGATGCAGCACCTCCCCTATAAAGGCTGATAAGTGTGGGGGAGAGGTAGGGATGAGGGAGAGTGGGTTAGGCCTACCAGACGAGAGAGAGAGAGAGAGAGAGAGAGAGAGTGAATCAGTCCCGTTTGTCTCTCGCTGCACTTCCCAGTTCCCTCAGCATTTGCATTTTATTTTTCTGCTCCCCACTTCAGGAAGAACAGCAGTGTTTTGTTTTTTATTTCACTGCTCACCACTCCAGCAAGAACAACAGTGTTATGTTTTTTTATTTCATATTTTCATATTTTTCACTCCCTCCTGACCACTAGAGACAATCAGCTACACCAGCAAAACCCCGAGAAACACTCAGCTGCACCAGCAAAATCCCCCAAACAGGTAACTTTCTAAATGAAGTTAGAAAGCAACCTGGTATCAATTGAAAGCAACAATAAGCTGCAAAAGAAACAATAACAACTGCAATAAAATCAGCAAAAAATAACAGTCACTTCCCTAAAATGAACTTCTTCCTCCTTCTTCCAGCACACTAACCATTCTGCTTTTGCAAATGTCTCTTTCTGCATTGAGACTGGGACTGCAATCCATTTCATTGACACACTAACCATTCTCCAGTTGGGGTAATGTAATTTGTCCTCAGAAGACCAGTCAATAACATCTCAGCCACGTTCTGCACTAGTTGCAGGCTTTGCAGCATACTTCCACTGACCCCAAGGCAGAGGGCATTGCAGGTATCGAAGCTAGATGTGACAAAGGCAGGTATTAGAGAGGGTAAGTCCTCAGGGGGATAAGGGAATTAATCCAGCTAATATTTCTGAGCTGGTAGAAGTCATTCTGGACAACTGCCGATGCCTGAGCCTCAAATATCAGCCCTTCATCCAGCATGACTCTCAGATTCTTCACATTGGCAGTATCAAGCCTTGAGGTACCAAGGCAAAACCCTGTTTCCATCCCTGACACTGCCAACAGTCTCCTGACTTTGCAGTACATGCTGGCTGAATGAGTCTGATTCCAAATTCTCAGCTTGGATGTCCTTTTGTAAAATTGCAGGGTTCAGTTGTGACTAGTGGATGGTTCCCAGGCACACCATTCTTCTGGTGCCTAAGTCAGATATGCATGCATATTGTCTTGAGAGCTTGACCTCAGTATTGGAGCACTCCATCACTTGGCAAGAGTCTAGTGACCCAGTCCCTGTAGTCATGTGGCTCAGAAAGCTCAGTGTAAGTGGGCATGTCCATGTTTTTTTACATGTAGTCTTTCACTGATGTGCAGCTCTAGCTGCTTTGTAAATGAACTCTAAGGCTCCATTTCTGCTTTTGTCAATGTCTCTTTCTGCACTGAGACTGGAACTGCAATCCATTTCATTGACATACTAACCATTCTCCATTTGGGGAA
This sequence comes from Neoceratodus forsteri, assembly GCA_016271365.2. Lineage (NCBI taxonomy): Eukaryota > Metazoa > Chordata > Ceratodontiformes > Ceratodontidae > Neoceratodus > Neoceratodus forsteri. Next base: position 780,129,234 of record CM057458.1, on the reverse strand, counting down.
TAAAACGCAGAGTCAGTAGCAGAGCTACTCTCTTTTAATCATTCCAAGCTTTTAAACAAGTAGATTATTTTCTCTCTGGTACGCTGACAGCAATTGCTTCACTCCTGGACCCACTACCAGTTACTTGGGTCTGTGTAGCTGCTGGGCCATGCACAAATAGCACTCCCACACCCAGTCCTGACCCCAAAAGTTCCCATCTGAGGCCAGGATCACATGGTACTGTGCTGTGACAGCAGCCACAAAAATCATACTGTAGAATCAATGAGTGTGACTTTTGTAATGGACTTCTGTCACTTGCTACCGCTTCCCTGTCAGTCCCCCAACACAGTTCCATGGAACACAGAGGAGTGGATAGGGGAAGGATCATTCTGACTGGAAAGGAATAGTTGCTGAGAGCCCATAAGCCCAAAAACCTATCCTCATTTTTTTTTGGGGGCAGGTGGCTACACAGTTAATCAGTCCTGACCAGTGACACTGATCCCTTTAGAAATTATTTTCTATGACTGTTTTTCATAGGATATGCACCAGCTGGCCAATTTTAATCACTGATCATGCCCTGTTTTGTCAGATCAGGCATCAGGACAAATGGTTGTGAATTCAAAAGAGGAACATCTGGGTAAAGACTGGGGATGCCTCTACAAGGAAGTTGGGGGTTTCTGCCAGCAGCAATAGACCAGCCTAAGAGAGAAAGAGAAGGCAGAAACAGAGGGAGAAAGAGGAGAGAGAGAGAGAGAGAGAGAGAGAGAGGTAGGTTATGCTATAACAGCAGGAGCACTTGGCAATTAGGAAAAATAGATGCCTTTTTAAGACCTTAGTCCATAACAGAAGAGGAGCTGATAGTACATTCATTTTATTTTATTGATATTAAACTTTTACCAGGCAGAGTCTACTAGGATGATAACATTTCATTTCCCAATGAATCTTGTGAAAAAGGGTGCAGGGAAGAATATAAGCAATACAATAGTACTTCCCAATGAATCTTGCAAAAAAGGGTGCATGGACGAATATAAGCAATACAATAGTACAAAAATTGTTCATTAAGTTAAACCAGCACAATTACATACATCCTGTATGTACACAGTCTTACGATACAGGAAATATATGTACTGTACATTGGATCAGTGAAAATAAGGTAAACAAAAGAAGATCTGGATCAGATCAAAATAAGCTCAAGATAAAAATGATGAAGTGCAGCTACAGCAAGGAATAACCAAGGTAAAAACAACCAGATAAGAAAGAAAGTGAGCAGAGAGTTAAGAATAAAGACTGGGCAGGGGAGTGAGAAAGGGAGAGAATAGGTGGTGAGCAGTCAAGGTCACGGTAACAGATGTTGCAGAAAAGGGGCTCCAGTTTGGCTAGGAGAACAAGGAAGTCAGAGCAGGTTGCAAGCTTGGAAGAAAAAAATCTCCTTTGAATCCACTCATTTTAGGAAGGCCCATCTATTAAGTGGTAACAGATGAGTTGCAAAAACAGACTTTCTAATCACTAAAGAGAAATTGACTCCCATAACCCATAAATAGTGGTGTGCATGTGAGTGTGTATATATATATACTGTATATATTATATATATATATATATATATATATATATATATATATATATCAATATCTGTTCATCTCTTTGGAACAAGATCTGAGTTTTGTCACTCAGGTTGATGTTCTTGAAAATAACATTTTAGTGCCTGCCAGTACTAATTTATGAAGACTACCGGCTAATTAATTAGTCTCCACATACAGCAGCTGAAAAATGTTTTGCTTACAGATTCATCATATTAAGCTTTTTAGCCTGCATTGCTGAGTTCTTTTATTTCAAAGTATCTCCTGCATACTGCAAGATGTAATTTACTGTATTGCACATATTTGTAATTGTAAATTGTGTTACCAACTGTGATTACTTTGTCCTGTTTTGTCCTGCAGCTCTGTGCCACACCTGGAAAAGGGCATTTGGCTCAGTGCAGCATCCCAGTAAACAAATAAAATGAAATGGAGTGCATGGTTTAGTAAAGATCTTTAAATGCCACCCTCTCCAGTAGGTTTAATGTTGGAATTCCATTTGGAAACTTTTATGGGAATCTTTAGGCTCCCCACTAGTTTTGGAAATTGAACAAATAGGTAGCCTACATGGGCAGATTAGCTAGATCACACAGTCCCGTTCTGCTGGCACTTGCTTATGTTCTTATGTCCTAAATAAAATTTATGGACTATTCCTGGTATGCACAAGCAGTTTGTTGGGGGGGGGGGGTCATTTGCTGTCAATGAAAAATTAATTATTTTGAGCTTTCCTTATTTAAATGTGTTCTTACTCAAACTGTATGTCTTCACTGATAAAAGGTGAGTAATAATAATAAAAATATTCCCCTGTTGTCTATAAATTAAGGTTTGTGTTGTAGTATATGAATCAAAGATTACTGTCAATAGTAATTCACTCTTCCCAGTTATTCAGAAAATGTGTACTTTATTCTCAGTGTATGGGCATTTTGCCAATTTATAAGATCTGGCATAATGGGAAGTGTAAATACTCTGTTTCCTTTGCAACCAGTGCTCTCATTTGAAATCCTGAAGCCTTTCTCCCTGGGTGGTTTACCCATGTGTGTGTCCATAGGACATGGTAAACAGTTGGAGGCTGTTCAATAGGTTACTTGCCTGATATCGCTCAAGTATTACACATCAGGTGCAGAGCTACATGCCTTACATCTAAATTTGTTCCCACTTCACAAAGGCATGCTAACATTTCATGTAATGCTGGAATTACTCCTAGATTTAAAAACTATTCAAATATTAAATTACCTTGATAGAAACAACCTTTATCACAAAACCCACAGAACCCACAATTATTACTTTTTTATGAGTTGCAGATTGTAACCATTTGATCTATATGGTAAAGATTACTTCTTCAGAGCTTTTTATTGTAGTTAGGCAGAGATGTATGATTTCCTCAAATAGGATGACAATTAAATGTTTTGGTACAGTTTTAGCCACTGCTAAGCAATTTAAATCACAAATTGTGTTGAAAGAGAAATAATGTGACCTAGGTCGCATTCTTTCTTTCTCACTACAATGTGTCTCTTAAATGAATAATATTGTAAAGTCATGCAGTACAGGAGCAATGTAAGTGTACTAGTGCTCATATCTCAGAAGGCTGCACACTTGCCTTTGGGGCAGGAAGATATGAAATTCATATGTTGTGCCTTACACTGGAAACTTGGACAAATGCACAGTACTGACACTGTAGTGCAACAGTAAAGGGTACTGCACTGTAAGGTATCATCTTTCAGATGAGATGTTAAACTAAGACCTCATCCACCCATCTCTTTTGGTGGCTGTCTAGGTGCAAGTTGATGATTCTATGGCACCTACAGTACTGTAAGAGCAGGGAATATTTCCTATTCTCCTGCACAACATTCCTCCTGTGATTAAAACAAGCCTTTGTGACCTACACACCAAGATACACCTGGAAATGAGCCACCACAGGTAAGTTGCCTACTTTTACAAACATTGCCTCCTTCAGTAACTCAACTTAGCCTTACTTAACCAACCCAATGCAACAATTCTTAATATGGTTCAAAGGCACATTGCTAAACCAGGATACTAGTTAAGGTAAAGTGGTGTTAATACTGGAGCATGAATACTAAGTAATGTACCTTTCCCAGTCAAATATTACAAATCAATAAAAATAAATAGGATTTAGGACACAATGCTAGCCTACTTTCCCATGATGAAAGTCTGAGGCTGAAAGTAAATCAACCCTACTTTAAAGAATAGGAAGAAATCTAGAGTTTATATGACTCACAAGGTGCAAAATAGAACACCTTTCCCTTATTTTGCCCAGAATCACCTGCCTGCTCAGGAATTTGCTCCCTTTGGTTTTGTCTTCAACCCCTCCTCCCTCCCTCTCCCAGAGTCTGCTTCTTCGGGGCCACATTTTTAAAGGAAGTGTGACATTTTGAATATAATGGGAGAAACACCACTTCCCTTTTTTTTGTTAAAAAAGGAACATGTAGTCTCAGTCAGTGATACACAAAGGCATCTGTGAAGTACCACCCACAAATACACTAACCAAAATATTGCTGCCATTTACAGCTATCATCAGGTACAGGAAACCATTTAACAATGCACCTTTATTATCTCAAATTAGTAGACAATAATAATCTGAACAGAAATGAAAAGAGCGCTAGCATTCATGTCCTTATATAAGTAATCAAGACCTACTGTATCTGGGCTACCTGAACCTTTAAATGAGTAAGATATGCAGAGGCTTTAATAACTATGAACCTGATTCTTAAAGACACCCCAGATATGTGCATCTTTGAGAGTATCTGGGGTCTGTTGCCCTGCTGTTGTGAGAGCCATTGCACCTGCAGGCATCCACATGTCCTGCACCACTGTGTGTTTAACTGGTTAGCACCATGCCTCTGGGTAGGCTATGGCTTGGGTGGGTGCAGTTAGTATGGACTATGGTCATCCAACTGGAAGCCCCTGCCAATCTGCCAATGGTGCCGGGACCAACAGGATGCAGCACTCCTCCAGAATGAATGCATCCCCACTGGCAAGATAAACTTCAATGTAGCATACTGGACAGTGTCAGTACAGCCCTCTATCCTCCCTAGCAGCACAGAGGGCTGGATGTGGGCAGTCTGCTCATTAATCAGGCTCCATAACTCCAGTCACCAGGCAGAGGGGGGTTTCATAAGTGCAATTCCTGCTCCAAGGGGATGTAGCATACACCCCTTATGCCAGCCATCCACACTTAGGAAATTCCTTTGACGATTGGGCCCATGCCTGACACCACCCCCTTGCCACCCCATTCCATCCACTTGGTTAGCCAGGAAAGCAGCCCTGGATGCAGTGTGGAGGGAGCACACATCTTTATTTGTGGATGCTGCCGAGTCCCCGATGATGTGCATCCAGTGTGCAGTAGGCACTTTGTGGCTTTTCATGTCAGGCAGGAGGGAATACTGTGGCATCCCCGATGGTGTGCATCCTGTGTGAAGTGGGCACTCTGTGGCTCTTCATGTCAGGCAGGAGGGAGCTAATGCACTGTGGGCCACCCTGGAGACAGGAAATGGCACTGTCATTCACACTGGTGTGATCTACAGACAAGGAAAGGAGATGGATAGGGTACTAGTGGAAGATATTCACAAAATGACAGCAAAAGGTGAAGTGTTGCTGGTGGGAGACTTCAGTTTGCCTGAAGGTGATTGGAGCACCCAGACTGTAGCCATAGCCAGAAACAGAGACAACCTGGATGCCCTGCAGGGAATGTGCCTCAAGCAACCTGTGGTGGAACCCACCAGCGAAGGAACAATATTGGACCTGGTACTCACCAATGGGGATAGAGTCACCAATGTGATGGTGGGTAGTCACCTGGGGTGTAGTGGTGTGGTTCAATGTGGGAACAGTGGAGGAGCCAAACCACAGACTTTGCAAAAATGGGGGAATGTCTAAAGGAAGCCCTGGCAGGGGAAGAAGAAGTGGAAATGTAGAATGACAATGGGCTAACCTTAATGGAGCCATAGCAGACGCCGCAAGCCTTTTGTTAGGCAACTAAGCAAAACAAAGAGAAAGAAAGAAACACTACTGTTCTCGAAGAATGTGGCGGGGAAGGTAAGATAGAAAATGTTAGCATTCAGGATGTACTAGGAAACACAAAGAGAGAAGACAGGGAACTGTATATAGGAAAGCAGAGGGAGGTGGGGAAATCAGTCAGGAGCACAAAGGCACACACTGAGGAAAAAATATCCCAGACAATTAAGAAAGGAGACAAGACCTTTTTCAAGTACAGTATATTAGTGAAAGAAAGAAGCAGTGGGATTGTGAAGTTAAAAAAGGAGGGGGAGATGCAGAGGGGAATCTAGAAAAAGAAACAATCCTGAACAAATATTTTTGTCCAGTATTTACAGAAGAAGGGGAAGAAGAATGGAAACTATTGGGTGGTTGAAGCACCAATTCGAGAGAGGTGGACACCAGCCCATTTACGGAGGAAAGAGTCCTAAAGGAACTCAAAAATCTGAAAGGGGATGAGGCTATGGGGATACATCCTAGAATATTAAAGGAAGTTAGAGAGGTGATAGTCGCACCACTAACAACCCTACTCAACAAATCAATAAAGACAAGGGTGGTTCCAGGGGATGGGAGAAGGGCAAATGTTGTCCCTCTCAACAAAAGAGGGAACAAGGGTGAGGCTGGCAACTACTAGGCAGTCGATCTGACCTAAGTGTTGGGGAAATTAATGAAGTCACTGCTAAAGGAAAGGATTATGATATTTCTTGAATTCTGCAGAGCACAGGATCTCAGGCAGCATGCATTCACAGTGGGAAGATCTTGTCAAACAAATCTGATAGATTTCTTTGACTGGGTAACCAGGGAGGGGTGTTGGATGTGGCCTACCCAGATTTCAGCAAGGCCTTTGACACTGTCACGGCTGGTAAATATGTTGGGCAGCCTGGGAGTGGGCCCCAAGGTGGTAAACCAGGGTGAGAAACCGGTTAAGTGACAGGACACAAAAGGTGGTGGTAAATGGTTTTCAATCTGGGGGGGGTGACCAGAGGGGTGCCACAGAGATCTGTGCTGGGGCCAGTCCTCTTTCTGCCTTCATAAGTGACATTGCAGAGGGGCTAGAAGTGAAGGTATGCATATTGGCAGATGACACTAATATCTGCAACAGGGTCAACGCTCTGGAGGGCATGGTGGAAAAAAGGAGAAAGAACCTAAACATGCTTGAGGAATGGCTGAGAGTATGGCAGCTAAGATTTAATGCAAAGAAGTGCAAAATCATGCATTTGGGGCACAGAAATCCAAGGGACGAGTACAAGATTGGGGGGAGAGGTACTGAAAGCTAACCATCAAGAAAGGGACTTGAGGGCAATCATGTCTGATGATCTAAAAGTAACTAAACAATGTGAGAAGGCTGTGGGGAGAGCCAGTGGGATGCTAGGGTGCATAGGGAGAGGTATCACCAACAGAAAAAAGGAGGCGGTTATGCCACTTTACAGATCACTTGTGAGACCTCATCTGGAGCACTGTGTCCAGTTCTGGAGGCCACATCTCTGGAAGAACATAGACAAAATAGAGGCAGTCCAGAGAAAGGCAACACAAATGGTGCAAGGAATGCATCAAGTTATATGAGGAAAGACTAGAGGACCTCAATATGTATTCTCTGGAGGAGAGGAAAGAGAGGGGGATATAATAGAGACATTCAAGTACCTCAGGGGTATAAACAAGGTACATGAGGGTAGCATCTTTCAGAAAAGAAGGTGTACAAGAACAAGGGGGCATGATATGAGGCTAGAGAGGGGTAGGCTTAGGAAATGTGAGGAAGTATTTTTTCTCAGAAAGAGTAGTGGATGCTTGGAACAGCCTCCCCTGTGGATGTGGTGGGGACAAAAATGGTAGGGGATTTCAAGAATGCATGGGATAGACATAAGGTACTCTCACAATAGGGAAGAGAAGGTAAGCCACAGATCATCTAGGGTTTGCAGTGATGCATTAGGTAGGAAAAAGTGGCACACTAGGTGGGCCACACAGTCCTTATCTGACATCACCTTCTATGTATCTATGTATCTACTGTATGCCCATCTGCATTTGCAGATGAGCTTGAAACCTTCTGAGGATCAGGTCCTAAATGACAAAAGACCTGCAAGTCTGTCATGCAAATTTGTGAAATTACATTTTATGAGCCTTAGTAGAAAATATAAGGGCCTTGTTTTTTTTTGTTTTTGTTTTTTAACAGAGACCCCCGTCACCTGTTAGCCTAACAAAAAGAAGATTGCAGGTCACGAGGGTAATGGGTCTGTTGCTCTCCCCCAAAGCCTCATCGTGGTCATGAGAGTCTGCTGCGCTCTCCCAGGACTGGACTGCTGGAACCCCCACCCCACCCCCCGAAGTCAGAAGCGGGTCGCGAGGGTAATGGGTCTGTTGCTCTCCCCCAAAGCCTCCTCGTGGTCATGAGAGCCTACTGCGCTCTCCCAGGACTGGACTGCGGAACCCCACCCCAAAGTCAGAAGGTACGACACTCGCAGGGAGCCTGGACTCAGCTCCTTTGTTCAGATTTTGAATTTGGCGCCTTCTACAGCTTTGCCCCTGCAGCTCGCACTGTACTGCTCTGCCGTGGTTCTGGCCCGGCCGGCGCTGCGCGCCAGCTCCCCACCACCCCCACCACCACCCTTGGTTGGCTTTCACATTTATAGGCAGCTGGAAGGTCAGGTGACGCTGCCAAAACCTATCAGCTTAGTTTCAGGTTTGCAGGTTATCATCTCTCACCACTAGTGGCCACTACTGCAACCTACAGCTCTGATCTAGTATTCCTCCACTTTACAGACATGTTCCTTTATCTACTAGCAGTGCTTACCACGTTTATGCCCCTCACCTCACTACCCCCGCAAACTTGCCTTTAAACAACCCTGATCCTCTCATTTTTCTCTCACCTTCACCCTCTCCCCCACCCCTGCCTAACCCCAAGGGCTGGCAATTCCACACAACCACCCTCTCATGGTTCAGAAGCCCTTCAGTCATTCCCCTGTCCTTCTCCATGAGCCTACCAGTCCTAAGTAACCTAAGTGCTTGTATCCCTCCCTAACCCACACACCTGTCTCGTGCCAGTCCCAAACCAAGATTTACATGGTGTAATGTTACTAGATATCTCACACTGCTGCTTCTCATGGTGGGTGATATTGAAACTAAACCTGGCCCGACATCCAATCTCAACCACACAACTCTTCCAAAGGGACTTAGCCTACTCCATCTGAACATCCGCAGCCTACTGAAAAAAATACCTGAGCTGCAAGTCACCGTCCAAACCCTCAAGCTGGACATCTGCATCATATCCGAGACTTGGCTGAAACCTCACCATGCGGATGCCTCAATAGCCATCCCGGTAGGTATCCCTCCCCAACCCACACACCTGTCTCGTTCCAGTCCCAAACCAAGATTTACATGGTGTAATGTTACTAGATATCTCACACTGCTGCTTCTCATGGCGGGTGATATTGAAACTAACCCTGGCCCGACATCCAATCTCAACCACACAATTCTACCAAAGGGACTTAGCCTACTCCATCTGAACATCCGCAGCCTACTGAAAAAAATACCTGAGCTACAAGTCACCATCCAAACCCTCAAGCCGGACATCTGCATCATATCCGAGACTTGGCTGAAACCTCACCATGCGGATGCCTCAATAGCCATCCCGGGGTATACTGCAATCAGGCAGGACCGCCTAGGACCTAAGAAAGGCGGTGGCATAGCCATGTATATGTCAACTAGACTTAATTACACCCCTGTCCAAATCCCAAGCCTGTCTCCCCAGATTGAAACTAAGCTGATTAAACTCCTGCTGCCACACAACTCCCCGGTATATGTTGCAGGTATTTATTCCGCCCCGACTACTCCTGGTGATACCATCATCAATCATCTAGCCACCCTAAAAGCTACGGCTGCCACAGGTGAACTCTACATCCTAGGCGACCTAAATCATAACTGGCTAGCACCCGCCTGTGCAAAAATATGTTGCAGTGTCAAAGCCCTCAACCTCTCCCAACTAATAGAACAACCCACGCACCTAAATCCTACAACAAGCAACCACTCCTTCCTGGATTGGGCTCTCACCTCACACCCACACAGAATAATCAAGGCTGGCATCCTTCCTGACTCCTTGAGTGATCACCACATGGTCTACATGACTAGAAAAGTGCACAGACCTACAAACCACCTCCCTCCAAGGATAATCCTTACAACAGCTCACAAATCCCTCTGTTTCCAATCACTCTTAAATGACATCGCACTTGCTGACTGGTCTTTTATCAAGCTAGCGTCCTCAATCGACCATGCTTTTGATAGGTTCAGAAAGCAGCTCCTTACCATATGGGACTATCACGCCCCCCTAAGAAAGAAAAAAGTTAGGGATTACCACCTCCCCTGGGTATCTGCTGACATAATTGGTAAATGTATTACAAGGGACCAGGCCTGGAAAAATCAAAGGTGACTAAACTCCCCTACATCTCTACAATATTACCACACCCTCCGAAACAATTGCACTAAAGCCATAAGACAGGCTAAAAACAACTATTTCCGTGACACTCTCACCATGAATCTGAGTCATCCCTCCAAATTCTGGAAAACCGTTAAAACCCTGTTCTCTCCCCCGGCCCAGCCACCCTCCCCTACCCTAAACCTTCAGGGCAACATCATATCAGCCCCCAGCGAAGTTGCATCTGCCTTCAACTCCTTCTTTTCTACTAGTGCCAAAACTCTCCTAGACTGCCAACAGCCTCACACTACCACCTACAACCATCCTGATATACCCCCACTGGCCTCAAGTGTGCCCTCCTTCTCCTTTCGACCGGTCTCCCCAGCGGAAGGTTTTGTCACTCTATGCTCCCTTGATCTAAACAAAGGCAAGTGCCCTCAAGGTCTGGACGCCAAACTCCTCTTCCTATCAGCCTCTGCAATAGCCACCCCCCTAGCTGACCTCCTAAATCTCTCTTTCTCCACAGCAAAAATTCCAGCTGCCTGGAAGGAAGCTGTAATCATCCCACTACCAAAAGGGGGTGATCCATCTGAGCCGGGCAATTACCGCCCAATCTCTTTCCTACCTGCTCTGGCCTAGCTTCAAGAGCAGCTCGTACTCACCCAACTAACACAGTTCCTCAACTCCACCTCTTTCTTCACTCCATTTCAGTTGGGCTTTCACAAAAATTACTCCACCATCACAGCTTTGCTAAGGCTCACTAACGATATTTCCTTGGGTATGGACAAGGGCCTCATCACCTCTTCTATTTTTATTGACTTGGCCAAAGCCTTTGATACTGTGTCCCACTCTAAACTTCTCTCAAAATTGCAACACGCAGGCCTTTCCCAGCCCGCCTCTAACTGGTTCCAAGCCTATCTGTCAGGCAGGGTGCAGGCTGTAAAAATTGGCCCTCACATCTCCTCCTCACTTCCTGTGAACATGGGGGTTCCCCAGGGTTCGGTCCTGGGTCCCCTACTTTTCTCCATTTTCTTAAACGATCTGCCTCAAGTCTGCTCTAACTCAGCATTACAAATGTACATGGACGACACAGTACTGTACACCTCTGGCCCCTCTACCGGTGACACAATCACATCTCTTCAACGGGATTTTGATGCCGTGCAAACTTGGCTTAGGTCCAACCAGCTTATCCTAAATGCTAAGAAAACCATCTCCATAACTTCCGGCACCCATCCTAAGCTATCCCGGCTAGCAGTCCCCCCTGTCTTCCACACTCTGGATGGATCCAAACTAGATTTCTGCAACTCCTTCAGGTACCTAGGGGCCTGGCTCGATCAACACCTTGATTTCCATGCCACATCGAATCACTACAGAAAAAACTCCACCCTAAACTAGGCGCACTGTAGCGGTACAAAGGCACCCTTCCTACCTCTGTCAGGAGGGAGCTAGTCCTCAAAATGATCCTCCCCATTTTTGACTACGGTGATGTGGTCTACAGTGCTGCCCCTCCATCTACCTTGGCCAGCCTGGACCCCCTCTTTCACTCGTTCTGCAGTTACGTTCTCGACTGCCCTCCCTCCACCCATCACTGCGACCTGTATAGCGCCCTCTCCTTCCCATCACTAGAGTCTCGGCGTAAACTACATTGTACAAATCTCGTTTTCAAATACTGGTCAAATGCCCTCCCCCTCTACCTCAGCTGTGCTCTAGCAACCCAACCACCCCCAGCTTACCCCCTCAGAGGTTCAGATTCAAAACAGCTTCAAGTACCTTTTATGCGCACCTCTAAGGGCCAAATGGCGCCCAAACTATGGAATGAGTTACCAGCAGACATCAGGCTCTCAGCCTCCCACTGGCTTCTCAAACCGCACCTGATTACCCACTTCTCAGATGTATGTAACTGCCACCCACAGATTTAGCTGTCACATATACCTTTCAAGTATAATGCCTATTGAACCTGTTGTCTATTCATACTGATGTACTGTGATTACTGTAGCTATTTTTGACCTATGTAACACTGATGTACTGGGTTTTAAACTGTATCTATTTTTGACCTACGTAACCCCAGGTCGCATCTGGAAATGAGCGGTCCCTGCTCAAAATGCTTATCTGGTAAATCTCTTAAATAAATAAATAAATAAATCCGCAGGTAACAATATTTCAGGTGTGAGCCCATGTTCCTAGGTATCAGGTAGCCTGGGAATATACGTGTTGGTGATGCAAGCTTTTTCTGCTTTTGGGGAGATGAGCATTGCAGAGCTGCTCAAGTGCAGTCACCTGTGGTAGTCCTAAGAGGTTGAACACATGCATCAGGACCTTCTTTACAAAATATGTAGTAAATACAGAGTGATGAGATGTTCACTGATGGGTGGATAGGAAGATGACAGCATGCTATATTAAACATGTTATTGACTCTGCAGCTCAACTGGCTCCAGAGATTTAAAACAGGGAGCACCGGAGGACATAAGGATGAGTGTCTCTTATTTTCTGGAACTTCCCACACATGCTGGATTTATGCCTCCAAGGCTGTCAGCCCTCGAGAGCCACATCATTGTAACTATTCAGAAGGGCCAGTGTAGGTTGAGAGTTGTTTGTGGGAGATTGCTTAATATGGCCTGATTGTGGTTAACCCTCTCAGACATATATGCATAAATCTAAATATGTACCATAGACAGTGCAGACTGTTTGCTAGAATACAGGCATGGTAACCAGGAGACATGGGTTCACATACTCACTGCTTGACCCTGAGCATGTCACTTAACATCTCAGTGCTTCAGTATGCTCAGCTGTAAAATGTAGGGAATAGCAGAATCCCACTGAAAGCGAAGTATTGTATCTCAGCTCTGTTTTCCTGGAGAAGTTGTAAAACATAAATAAAAAAATTATAAATAAGCCCCCCCCCCCAAAAAAAAAAATTACATGACAGGGGAAATGTTGCTTACACTACTGTGGCTCGTTTTAGAACTGCCTGGAACAACCCGACCAACACTTTCCCTATCACTGGCTATTTAGGTATTGTCAGATTACTCACGTGCAATAGCTAGCAGTGTGCAAATGGCAATGGGCTAGCTTTAGGACCCAGAAGAATGCCCTTGTTCGCAAGAGAAGCGCATACATGGATCTATTTGTATGCAATGCTGCTTGCTCTGCGCATTAATAGTAATACAGATAACGGGTCTGAATTATCTTCTCAAGAAGGATTTGATTTCCAGGATCCTGAAATTGGAACAAAACCTTCTGCCTTGTTGTATCAACTGCTATCCCAAAGTCAAACGTTACTTGCAATCTTACTAAAAGGTTTGTACGATAGAAGAAAGTTGCGAGATCCCAAACCATGGAACTGATAATGGCTTCATGAAAACAATCTGATCCGTGGGTAAGTTTCTCAAAAAAGCAGACACATAAGGGAGAGAGTGAAAAAAATACAGTAAAAATCACAAAGATTGTACTTGTGTGTTTACAGCTCTCTAGAAAACGGGGAGCTATTGGTTATAGTAATTGGCAGTTGTTTACTGCTGAAAGGGAACTTGCATGAAAGAAGACGAACCCACGCTGTCTAATAGCTCTAATACTGTTCAGCCGGCAAGCTTCAATGCTGATCAAGGCAAGAGCGTTTGAATTTCAGCAGCTCAAGACAGAGGGAAAAAAAAAAAAAAAAATTAAACTGCTTGAGGATGGGATTTTGTATGGGCTCTGTTTTGTGTGTGCGTTGGATGTGTGTCCCACCGGGTACTGTGATTTTGTGCAGTGCTGTACTGTGTCTCGTTTCTTAAATGTGGCCCAGGGTGGTACCGCACCTTTCATAGGTTTAAGGCAACAGCCTGCTTGGGCATTGGGCAGTACATCTTCCTCAGGGATTCTGGTTTATTTACTGTATCAGCATGGTTTGCAGCATCTGCACGCATGATGTTCCTAGTATATCTTTCTTTTTTTTTTAACAATAGACTTCGTTTTCCCTTCAGAAGAGAAAAACACAAAAATGATGTTAGCCTAGTGCAAGTGTGGCAGCCAGTGAAAGATATGGAGGGACTGTATGAATGAATGCATATTAGGCTTAAGTGCTGGTACTGAAAGGAAGTCCAGTTCCATTCTAGTATACCACACACTATATGAGTAATATCTGAGCAAGTGGGGGCTCTCCTTGTTGGTAAGTAATCTGCTGGTGATAACAGCCGTGGAATATACATTTCATGTTACCAGGAATTTTTGCATTATTTATGAAGGATAACTCATTTGGGAGCATCCCAGAGCTCCTATTAGGGGCTGTGCTGAGTCTTACTTTGGAGTAGTTACACATTGGAAACCTTATCCACCTACTGTCAGGGGAGGGGGAGGGTTACTGCTGGTCTGTTGCAGCTGTGCAGAGCTCCAGAAGAATGAGCTGTTTAATTTAAAATTACAGTGATTTAATTAAGCAAATGGGGGCACTTGCTTTACCTTCCAGAGGTTTTGGCATCCTGAACTGTAATGTACAAAACTAAAAGTGCTTATATGAGGAATCCACGAAAATACTTCAAATTAGATTTCTGAATACTGCAATGTAATTGTCATTAAGGAGCTGCATCTTTTTTCAAGTGTCCTGTGTGGGACTATGATATTAATACATAGCTCTAGTGTGTTAAAGAGTGTAGTTGGGTGTATTGCATTGTGTGCACTGTACTGAGCTGTGAAAATGATGCCGAAGCAGGAGAATTTTGTATTCTTACACCATCTGGCAATTTAATATCTTGACATAAAACTACTTTTAAGAATAGCAATTTTGCTGTAAAAGAATGGAATAAGAATGACAACTGACTATAGAATGATCATGATAACTTGACAGGCGTGTGGTAGAGGGAACGCGTAGAGTTCCTGGCGCTTGCAGCAGCATATTTTTATTTGTCTGTTTTGGCCCGAAGCTATCCGGTTTTAGTAGTGTGCGGGGATGTATCATCATCCCGTCAGCATTGTGCAAATCACTCAGAACAGCAGCAGTCAGCGTCCTTTAATGAAAAGATTGTGATACAGTACAAGGCATATATATATATGTATATAATCGCCACATCTAGAGCGGCTGGACGGGAGTTGAGTTCCGTTTGTGCTGACCTTGCTACTGACTGAGGTTCACGTTCTCAGATGGGAGATACTTTAAGGAACCAGCAAGCGGTTGGTTGGCTGTTTTTTTTGGTAGGCAGCCAAGATGCAGTGCACCACTTGTTTCAGCCCCATCATACAGTACTACTTGCACTTGCTGTAATAGCTGGAGGGAGTCTGACTAGGGACTCCTGCAGTTGCTCTACTGTGTGCAGAAAGTTCCTGTCTGCGGCCCAAAACTGAAGTGTTGTTGGTGTTGATGGTATTTTTCATGGATGTGTTCTTATTCTCTGCAATGGCATACTGGCGTAAAATTCAAACAGTGACCTCGACTTAACAGCTAGTATGCCACTTTCTCGAAGATTCTTCCAAATAACCCCTTCTGTACCCTTCACAACTACCCTTCACAACTTTGATAGAAGTGACTCTATTAAACCATACATCTCTACAGTTTGTGACTGAAATAGGGGACACTGAAAATGTGGAGTGCATCACACATTTAGATAGGAGCACAGAAAACTATGAAAACTAGTTGTTTGAATGTGTGTAAAAAAATTTCTGATTGAGTATAATAGATTGTTATGAAATTCTGTACTGAAGTCTTCCATTTGTAGTGCTAAATATCTGTTTTTGTGTGGTACAGTAGCACCTTTTTGCAGGTGGAATGGGAAAATTCTGACCAGTACTGTATCAGGAATGTACCTTATAATGTGAGGCAGTGAGGCTGTTTTTATGATAAGATCAGTTTCATTTCTTGGAATTACTTGACTTTTTCTAAATGTTCTTTCTTGTTGTTATTTCACTTTCCAGTTTACTGTTTATCCATATAAATAAATTCAGTAAACTGGTGTTTGTTCAGTGTTTTGCTTTCTGTACCCATTTGAAGTTTTGCCAGTCCAAGTTGTGCTTTGAATAAAATGAAACTGTGGTGTGGTGATGCTCAGTGTGGCTCCCATAATACACATAACAGCCTTGGAACCTCTTACAGTATTTATTATGAAACTCCTTGGCAAGGCAGTACTGAACATGGAGTGGTTCTGAATCCCCACAGCTAATGAGTGAGAGATGAGCAGGCTCCACAAGAGGAAGGAAAGGATAGGAGGAAGATGATGTGGAGTACTGTAAAACACTGCAGTCAAGCTGAAAATGCAGAGGTGATGCCCCAGTTCATCAGAATACAATATGAGGTGGCAGCACAAACTCTGGATCATAAAAGGTCATCCCATGTTAATTAATTTAGATCCTTGCATTATTATTCACCTTCAGGCTTTAATGGTACATTACATAGGTTGTTTATTGAAACAAATGATGACATTGTTATGTTTATTTCCTTGCCTGCAGTATCAGATTGCATAAATACATGTTCTGTTTTTAATTCTGGCTGTTGAACCAAACCAAATATGATTAGAAACACTAGACATTATTCCTTTCCTTTTTATAATAAGTCAGCTATTCATTCTTTCTCCCTCTCTCTCTCTCTCTCTCTCTCTCTCTCTCTCCCCCTCCCTCTCTCTTTCATTTTCTCTCTTAATAAATAGGGTATCTTGAGCTGGATTTCAAAAGGATGAATTATGCCATTTAAGATGTTAAAATTGCAACTAAGTTTTATAATTTTATTTACTACAAATAACTGTATTCAGATATTCTAAAATGATACTATCCTACCACACGAGCATTTATACTGTGCATCTGGATGATTTATTTTCAGGAATGAGACATTCTTCTTGCAAAGAAAACATTTTAAAATGTAGGCATAGTTTTGAAAATGCACAGAAATCTTTTAAAAAATAATCTGCCCTTTGGATTTTAGAATGGCTTACAGAGCAAAATCCTTATGGCTGTTTTAGATTTTAAATCAATTCAATGTGATGCAAGTGTTGTTCTTTTGTGCCAGTAAGCTTGTGTGTGGCAAATCTACCATTTATGTCTATTTTTGCTGATTGGGTGAAAATGTTTCTGGTTTAAAGTTGTAAATGAGAAAAAGTGCTGCTTACTGTGATTCTCTTGTTAAATCATTTCTGAAGGAAGAGAAGGGGAAATTGATTAACTAGGAGAGGCTCACCAAGCTGGAACTTATTTCCAAGTGTGATCTGGGAGCATGAGGAAGTTAAGTGACTTGCTCAGGGTCACAGAGTATGCAAGTGGAGGCTGACTGGATTCAAACCCAGGTCTCCCGGTTTGCAGCTCAGTGCCCTTAACCACTATGCTATACTGCTGAACTAGTGGTCATCAGAATGTATTGCATTGCATTAACATACCGTAACCTGTTATGAAACTCTGAGCCATTGTATCCTTCAGATACAGTGGTCGGATGGCAAAATGTTAAGATTTCTATTACATTAAGCACATATATTATTAGGGTTATGTGTGGATAGTATTCACCCTTGCTGTGCCACGGACTAATATATCAGTCCAGAACTCCTATGCATTCTAATTCTGTCAGCAGTCTAAGGTTTAATATCATGTTTGTGGTTCTTCTACAGTCCAGCTGGCTGACATTTCAAAAGGACTTTGTACATGTCATTTTCCAACAATGCACTAAGCTTATGGGTGATTAGTGCATATTTCTGAAGAGTAGAATTCAACCATGCACAATACATTGTTGTTATAAATGTGACTTCACAGTTTCATTTCTGATTTTGGTTTGTACCAAGTATAGAGTGAATGAATGGCAGGTACTCTATAGTGAGGATGGCAGGCCTGTCCAATACAAAAATATTGTTTGTTTTAAAAAAAAAATTGCATATCAAAAAGGTAACATATTTGATAGTTATTATAGGTGGCCATTTTGCCCTGCCTCATAATAGTACTTGGAAAAAAAAATCAGCATGGATGGAAAGGAATACAAGACTATTTTTCCAGAAAGTATGGTTTATGTATAAATAGGTATGTTATAAAGGGAGACTTTTCCAACAAAGGGTAGCTCTTCTGTAACAAACCTTGCTAGTATTTATTACAAAAACATTACTATGACAAACTTTGTTATTTTAAAGAAGCTGGTTGCTCACTATGATTCTGTTGGGAGTTGCTGATCAGATGAGCAGACAGTTATTGTGGTCTTATACTCAGGGCTCCTAGTTCTTTGTGATACTTCACACCTGATTTCTACAGCAGAACTCACAGACTTCTGCGGTAGCATTTGTTCATTCCTACACCATACAGTAAATGTTCTCATTTCTGAGGCAGAATGCAGTCTTGCCATTTGCTGAAATATTATGAGATGTTATCAATGACATGGTGGCATAGAGGTGGAGTTTCAGGATAAACAAGGAGAGGACAGGACTCAGGCTGTACGGTAAATCAGTGTATAATTTTTGAATGAAAAATCACCAAGAACACAGAATTCTATGGCACTACATATATTCTGCAGCATGATACAAGTTTTGTGGAAAATTCCACAGCTGTAGAATAACAGAATTCCAGGGGCCTTGGATTTGCCCTAACTGAGTTGCCACAACTCATTTTCAGTGAGGTATACTTCTATGTAAGGATAGCATGATGCCTCACACTACCATTGCTACTTTGCTTACCATAGATTATTCCTGAAGAGCCCAAGGGCTGAAACATTAATTCTAGCTTAATTCTTTAATTTGGGTATATGACCTTTTGAACTAGTTTTGAACTCTGTCTAGTCATTTAGATTGCATAAAAGAACAGATCCTGTTCTTTTGCCACTTACATTTCTGTTTAATTCAACAGAGTGTAAATCACACCACATCACAGGTTACAAAAAAAAAAATTACAACATTTAAAAGTTGATGCATAGCCAAACATTTGTAAGTTATGCTCATTTGATTTACATAATAGGGTTCAGTGAAAGGATTTTTTCAGTCATATGGTTGTAGTCCACCACCAGAAAGCAAGAAATACATAGCATGTTAGTAGAACTGCTGGGATTTGAACATGTAATGTATTTCTTTACAAGCCTGAGTTCCTGCCACTGGAATATACTGCCACATGTAAACAGAAATGCTGTGGCCAAGTTAAAATTTGAATCCACTAACCCCCATGCCATTCAGGTTCTATACCTAGACCAGTTTTAAACTTGCATTTGCTGAATATTAAAATAATAAACATTTCAATCATGATAGCGCATGATACAAATAAGGTCAGTTTCACAGGCTACTGAATTTCCTTTACCCTCATTTTTCCATTATAGTCCACTGTCCCCATCCCTGACATTTGCAGCTGTTGCAGCACCACAACATGTCCAATTGGGAGGTCTAGTGATTGGTTATCTATACAAGTGCTGCCTATGCCACTACATGATAAGCCAGTCATTGGTACATTAAAGCCAGACAGCCTGCCCCACCCTCGACAGTCAAGGTTGCCAGATCCACTCTGTGTCTCCCTTAATTAATGGAAGATTTAGAGGCTCTGAAACAAATCCCTGTATCACCATGACTCACTCAAGCAATTAAGTAAATGCAATCATACAGTAAAGCATTGAGTATGTTGAGTTGTGCAGGGATGGGTTTTGACAGTAGGAGGAGTGAGGTGATTCTTCCACTGTATAGATTTCTGGTGAGGCCTCATCCAGAGTACTGCCTGAGTCTAGTTCTGGAGTCCTCACTGGAGAAAGGACATCAACAAATTAGACTTTATACAGTGAAGGGTCACCAAGGTGATCCAGTGTCAGCAGAGCAGATCTTATGAGAAATGAATGGAGCCCCTAAATGAGTTTGCTGAAGGTCAGGCAAGAGCAGGGATACTGTATATGACTGAAACATATACGTTTCTCATTGGATGTCAACAAGGTAAACAGTCAAGACCAATTCATATGAAATAGGGTTGCAGTAAATTAAGGGGATAACTGGATATTGGTGGGGAGTGAATTCAGGAGAAATTTTAGGAAGTTCTACTTTACTGAGAGGATGGTGGAATCATTAAACAGACTACTGTCAGAAGTGGTGGGGTCAGCTTTGCTTAATGGGTTTGAACACAGTTGGGGTGGGGTGATGGGACTCATAGTGCTCAAGGAAATCAGCAAGGGTTTGATAGGAGGGGTAACGGGGTTGGAATATAGCCTACTAGGGCACTAGGTTGGTTGGGTGAGGTAGTGTGGTAAGGGCAGACTCGATGGAATTTTGGTCTCCTTCTGCTGTCAAACACTGTGTTTCCATGTTTCCCCTATGTGACAGTGCAACTTGCTGCCCCTGTGCCACAGTGTTGGCTCCATAACAGTATTCTCAATAATACAATAGCGTTAAGGGCAGATATAGACATGTCATGGTGGGTATAGGCATTTGAAGGGAAACCCCTTCTAATTTGGTGTAACCTGACAGTATTTAGCACAGATAGTATTGATTAAAAAGAGAGGATATAGCCAACTGACCCTGCAGACTTTGAATCCACAACTCAGTGCAAAACTAAGTGCAGTCTAAATAAAATAAACATACAATCTACATCTCAGCCATTAGATCTTCTCAATGAATAATCCAGAAGAGAAAAAGTAAAAAAAAAAGTTATTTTTAATTTTTTCAAAGATCATTCCTGAGGAAGATCTAATGCTCAGCAAACACCACTTTTAACCTTATTTTTTGTATATTCAGCATGTACTACATTTAATTCCTTTGTTCTACTTATAGCCCACATGCTGACACGTACCCTTTTTTGTTTCTTTTTCTTATTTTACCAATAGCAGAAAACTGGATTGAAAACTGTGTTATTTTCAGAGTTTTGCTCTGGATTTCAACAACATTTCAGATAGAATTTCTCACAGATATATGCCAACAGAATTCACTGAAACACAGATTGCACATGCTCTTGCGTACAAGTGGAACAGCTTTGTAATATATGGATCTTTTAAATAACAGCATAACAAAACATACAAACAATTCCCAGTAATGCTCTGGAGCCAAAGTGATAATAGTATAGTTGATGAGTGATAATACCATTGTTCAGAGCTTGTAATACCCTAGTTCAAGTTCTGAATAATAGTATTATCACCAAACCTGAAAAGCACAACCTCAAGACCCTCCGACACCATAGGATTGTTCCTGACATCTCCAAGACAACCTCCTAGCCATGTGTGGTGACATTCCTAAAATCACACCTCCTGATTGGATGCCATTTCTCTGCGAATGCACAGATCAGTTCATAAAACATGGAGGCTATCTCTCGCTTGGCGAGATAAAATTGTCCCTTCGCTGTACTGCTGATGCTTTTTTTTATTTACACTTATTCTGCAGAATTATCTGGTTGATCCTGTGTACACTGAGGCAAAAAAACAACTAAAGGTAGGATGCCTACCAAACAAAATTCGCTTAAGGTAAGAGAGACACAGGAGCAACTGAGTGAGCGGGTGAGTGGGGGCAGGTTGGGGGGAGGACATGGAGAAAGTGAGTCAGCGAGTCCTCACTGCAGTGGGAGCCTGGCCTCACAGCACCACATAAGCAAACAGCTACAAACAAAACTTGGATCCATATATTACAAAAAATAAAAAAATTGGTAAGAGTCTATCACTTGGGAGTAATGCCATCTCGAGTTTCTGGGGACAAGGGAACTTCTTGAGCGATAGACCCTCACCTATCTATTATTCTATTTCTAATGTACTACTAAGCTGCATATTGAAAATTATGTAACACAATAAACCCCATGAACTCAACCCAATGAAAGTCATAAATCAGATTAATTCATACATTTTGAAAATATGTTGTAAGGGGATTTGGGCATACTCTTTAGGGTGTGTAGCTTAGTGTTGTGCCAACTGTATGTGGTAGAAACATTGAAATTTGTTATATTTTGTTGCCACATATTGGGTAAAGAACTGCACTTAAATGTAATCACAGGTACCTCTACAGTGCTAACAGACCCTCGCAGTCTGTTACCTGATCTTACATACTTAAAAAAAATAATATATATATTTTTCTGGGATAGCCAAACAGAGATGAAAACATACTGTTGGGTTTCCTTATTTTCAAGGTCATATGTTTTAGTTAACTTTTTAGTACTTTCTTGAATGCAGCATTTTATACTGACAAGTTTCAAATGTAGATTTTAGTCTGAGTATTGTAGTTCTTTTCACAATTTAATAATCTTGCACTTCAGATGTGTAAAGCAGTGTCTGTTTTGTACATAAATGACAATGTATTGTTCAAGCAGACAGAAATATAGACTAGAGTAAGTTATTTGTCTTTTTGACAAGCGTGACATGATAATGCTTTGCCTCGTGATTCACAGAGAAAGCAACAACATTTGAAAAAAGGAAAGTTCTGGTAATTGGTCTGAACAAATTGAAGGCATATTTGGGCATGGCTGCTGTTCATTCTGTGTACACAAAGATAAAATAAGTTTTCTGAGCTAGATTATAAATTGTTTGATGAACTTTCATTCTTTGTTTCCACTTTAGGCAGGCTGATATAGTGCTGCCTAGTTCTACACACATTAATGTCTCACTTTCTTCCAGCCATGCCATTTATATATTAATAGGGTATGTGCAAAGTTTCACACAAAGGGTATTTTGCTAGTATAGAAAGGCTTACTGCAACCCCAGATGATTTTTGTATCCCTTGTATGATTTGGATAAATACAAAAATGTTTGGTAAAAGAATGCTGAAACTCTCAACCCCACAAACCCAACCCAGGCAGTTGATTTCCTCTTGTTTTATTAAGTTCTATCTGAGGTTCAGGGACCTGTCTGTCCACTTTTTGTTATAAAGCATTGAGTATTAAACTGAGAAATAAGAATCATGGCTTAATCCAAATAATCATGTAATTATCTCTAGTATAGTAGAAATTTCTTGGTGAATAATAACCATCTAGATGAGATACACGTGTACAGTAAAGTCAAAGCCCTTTAACCCGCTGCTCTCCTAATTTCATTAAAATAGGCTGTTATTTCACCAACTGTGCAAATAATGAATATTAATTTAGGAATACTTGAATACAGAAACATTTTATTCATTGTTGGATATGTATAGCAAATGTCAGGTTTATTCAAAGTATTCTGTGTTCTGAATCATAAAATAAAGCGTGAGAAGATATCTATAAAAAAGAGCATTCACTCCTCCAGGTAGCCATATCTAGTGTTGTACCCATCCTACACTCTTTGGTTATCTCCCCTTATCTACCTTGGTCTTCTTCATACCATTTTAAAAACTGGTGTACTTTCAGAGTCTTCTCCCCACCCCCACCACTAAACACAATCTTTGATAAAGTATCTCCCTCCCTTATCCAACACTCCAGTCTTCTAACTGACTGGTCTAATTGAGCCCAAATTTGTAATCCCCCAATCCTTTATAAAGGAAACTAATGGTGGAGTTACTACAAATACTTACTCAAATGCCCAATGGACATGATGGGCTTGATTCTCAAAGAGCACTAAGACTGATGCAAGCTGCCACCAAAGGCAGCCTGCATCAAAGTCCAGTGCACCCGGGACCCTGTACCCAATTCTCTTTTGGGCAGGGTCCTGACAGCAAAGTCCAGTGGATTGCAACAACTATGGCTGGGCACCAAACAGATGGCACACTGGGAGGCTTTGCTGAAAGCCACAGGGCAGCCATGCATGGATCTAGACCTTGGTGGTTTAGTGGCCCCCCTCCCTGATATTGCCCATATTAATGATATGTCCCCCTACCCTGGTGGACTAGTCATCCCCACTTCCTGATTCCCAGTGTTGCCAGTAATATTAACTTTCAATTTTCTTCCTTCCCTGATGGACTATTGGTCCCCCACTCCCCAATCCCTGATGTTGCCAGTACTAATAATAATAATTAATATTTCCCTCTGTCCTGGTGGTATAGCGGCCTCCCACCCCCCCAGTAGGTATGAGTCATGATCCCAATCCCCCCATCCCAAATCAGAGCCAATGACCAGTACAGCACACCTCACACCTCTGTGGCCAGCTGCCAGCTGAACTGTCAATGAGCGCATATTGTAAAGTGTAGGTACTGATTGCTTATCACTGAGCATGTACACTTTACAGTTTGTGCTCATTGACAGTTCAGTTTGCAGCCAGCTGTGGAGCTATGAGGTGGGCTGTGCTGGTCACTGGCTCTGATGTGGGATGGGGTGAGCAGTGTGGTGAGCACTACCTGTTGGGTTGGAGGGTGGGAGACCACTATACCACCAGGGCAGGGGAAATATTAATTATTATTAGTATAGGCAATATCGGCGATCGGTGAGGGGGACCACTAGTCCACCAGGGCAAGGACAAAAATATAAATTATTAATATGGGCAACACTGAGGATCAGGGAGGGGGGATGGCTGATCCACCAGGGTAGAGGGAATATTATATATAATTATTACAGGCAACATTGATTATCAGGGATGGGGGACTGCTAGTCCATCAGGGCAGGGGGAAAAATATAAATTATTATTATGAGTGACATTGGATATCAGGGTTGGGGGACCGCTAGCCCAACAGGGCAGGTGAGAATATTATATATTATTATGGCACATCAGGAATCGAGGATTGGGGCCACTAGTCCACCAGGGCAGAGGGAAAAATGTAAATAATTATTACCGTCAACATCAGGGATAGGGGAGGGAGGACCGTTAGTCCACCAGGGCAGGGGGAGAATTATAAATTATTATTACAGGTGACATTGGGAATCAGGAGGGGGATCACTAGTCCACCAGGAAGGGGGGAGAATTATAAATTATTATTTTAGGTAACATCAGGGATCAGGGAGGGGGGACTGTGGCACATTGATGCAAAGAAGCAACTCTCCCAAGGAGACACTTCTAAGTACCCTTGGACCAGCCCTGGCTGGTCTAAGAGTACTCAGAATTTCTCCCTCTGGAAGAGTTCTGAGAATCCCACACTTGGGGATGTGGCAACCTGCATCTGCCACATGCCCCCTAGTGCCATGTCATAGCCCATGTCTGTGTGCATGGGTGGTACAAGCCCCATTTGGTGCAGGCAGCCTGTAGTTGATGATACCAGGTCAGTATGTAATTTTAAAGATGGTGTAGTCAAAACTGTGCAGGAGACATAGAGCAGGAGAATACAGTGACAGAGTACAAATTACCTCAAGTAAAAAAGTGCTATTTCGTACTTTGTCGCTATTGGCTGGAATGGAATGGAAGAAGTGATGTAGAGGATATGACCTCTGCCAAGGGGGTTGTTTACTGAGCAGCTGCTGTGGCTCAGAGAGATGAGTCGGCAGCAGTGAAGAGAGGCGCTGTGGCTGTGGATCAGGTTTTGAATCTTGGTCCCAAAACGTTGGTGGGTTTTATATTTTTTTACACTGTTGGATTTGTATCCCCCCTTCATCCATGCTTGTCCCCATCCCAGTGTTTAAGCCCCCCTGGAGATGGTTATTTAAATGAGGGGGTGCCATTGTTGCTGATATTGTTTTTCAGCATAGTGTATGAGCACTAGCAATATACTCACTGTATTGACAGTGTAGTATATTGCTACGCTGATTTTGTGCACAACATAATGACCCCATGCCATGGTTGATGCAGGCTGCCATTGAGAATTGCTCCCAGTGCATCCTTTGGCACAAAGAGCACTTTGTGCCATTCATTGTGGTACAAGCCCCTTGCACTGTGCAAGGAGCTTTGAGAATCGAGCCCGATATCTATACTAGTGGCCCTTTAGCTGTCCCCCACCTGATACTCTCAATGCAATCACCCTCCCTTTCCTGACTTCCTGGGGCTGCACTATGTGGCCTAAAGGCCCATGTTCTGTAGTCATACCCTCTACAGTAATCTGTGTTGGCAGGGGATATTTCTTAGTGTCAGGAAGTCTACCATCAGTCATCATCTCACTGCAGCACCTATCACTATGTTGTGGGTAGGGGAAAGAAGTCTGCTGAACATCATCAGATGATCATGGGCAGAAGGTATGACTGATGCTGAACTGTCTGTTGCTGAGCTAGTGTTCCTCATCATGAATCAGTGGTCCACTGGTGAAGACTACTGGATATGTGCTTTTGTGTCAAAGTGGAACTTACTCTTCCTAGGCAATTGCCGTTTACTATTTCTTACTTTACTCTGTTGACATTTCAGCTGTCTGGGCATAATTTCAGCCAGCTAATTACTTAAAGCTGCTGATGTTGGTATGTGATATGTATACTGCTACATCTGTCCTGCTACCTTGATCTGGTTGCTTTTAGGGTGCCTGAAGGCCCTAGTTTCAGCATTTGTTGATGTTTTTTTTTTCTCAGAAGGTAGTGTTCCACCCCTGGCTTTCCTTTAAAAGATATCAGTCCTAACCAGTAGTACTCTTAAATTACCTGCTGGCATCAAGACTTTCAATTATTGTAATGATGCTTGAAAAATGGTGGCAGTGGAGATTTAGGATGGCTTTCACAGAAATAATCTATTAAGTTCAAGTCTAATTTAAGGTGGGATCATGAAGGGATGGGATAGCCCTATGTATTTTATATAAATTTGCAAAGCTTACTTTTTATGGCTGTGGGTGGAGCCTACAGCCATCTTGCTATCTGTAGCTGAAAAATGGAACATCGTGAAACACGTGTTTTGAACTTGTCAATGTACCCTTCCATGCCAACTGAAATAAAATGCTCCCTTCTTTCTGTTAAGAATGTTGGAGACATAAGTTCAAACTGCTTATCAGATGCCATTACAAAACTGAAACAGCTTGTTAAATATTGGTTGCCCATTAAACTGGAGACTTGTTTACCCCTCTCAGAATGCAACAACTTGTACATTTAAATACTTAGCATTTAAACAGCTTCTTACTTCTAGTTTCACTTGGGAAAGTGTTGTCTTTCAAAAAAGATTAATACCTCATAAATGTCATCCCTTTCCAAGCAGATCTATAATTTACACTGTTTTTTAATGTCTAAAGACACTGTCTGATAAATACTGTCTCAGACATATGCCAGGTCTTCAGTGAACTACCCAGACTGAATATGTAGCAATCAGCAGACATTTTCTACTATACTTTTTTGGAAAAAATTATATTGAGCTACAGCAAACACACACACACACACACACACACACACACACACACACACACACACACACACACTGTACACACCATCCTCATGGCCACAACATTAAAAATAAATACTGCATTCTAATATGTTATAAAACAAGAAACTATTTGTTTATGTCAGTGAACACAGTGATGTTCAGTTTGGAGTAGATTTCCTTTAAATATTTCTTATCCTATATTTTGTATCCTGGATAGTGCAAGGGAGATGCTACATCTCATTGTCATAGGGATCAACATTTTTGCATTTTTGCACTGTATTTACTCAGCCCATCCCAGATTAGATGCAATATCTTGTTTTCAGTGGGGTCATGATTCTATCATTTTGATAATGTATTTCTTCAGGGTAATACAAAATCACACATGCCCCCACAATGCAAAGCATCATGGGCTGCATATTTAAATCACCACAGAATATTATGCTGGTTCAACTTTAAGCAGAAATGCATGGTGCCAAAAGTCCTCTCATACACTTTGCAAAGGATGCCAACAGAAGACAGAGACATGTGTTTCATCCTATCGGGACTCATCAGTATGCCTCGTCTGTTTGACACCCCAGTGGAATGAACCAGCTACCCTAAGATGGTGGATCTGGGTTATGTTGTGGTGAACCCAATTAAAACAAAAAACAGTTTAAAAGACAAAGAACCTCTTTGTGCAAGCACTGAGGCAATGGTTACCCCAAAGGGGCAGTCTTCAGGGTAGTCTAGTCCAGGGTCCCCATATTAAAAGGAGATGTGTGGCACATCCTGGCAGAAAAGGGAGATGTGCAGCGCAACTCCAACAATGCACCTCAGCATGATATTCAAATGTGTAGGATGTGCTGGCCACAAGTGAAAGTCAAATAGTATAGTATGCAAGTCAAGGGTGCATTCCCATGCACATGTTGTGCTGCAGCATACTGAATGGGAACGTACCCCTCACAGTCCAGAGTGGTGCAGCCCACAGTTTGGCTATGAATAGCTGGCCTAATCTGGCTAGCCACCCACAGATCGGCTGTGGAAGTGCACCCAGGTGCACAGCAGCCTGGCAGCCCTGGTGGACTAGAGGTACCCCATCCCATCCTTGATTGATCCAACTCCATCCACAAAGAGCTCCATAGTGCAGGACCCCCCCCAGACCCAATTGCACCAGAGAAAACCATGGTCCATATCCATGGCATAGAGAACCCTTACCCACCGCCTCGGTACATAGACACCCTCGCTCCCCAAAACCTAACCTGTTGCAGAGACTGGCACTACCCTCCACACCCTGCCATGGCCAGCCACTGGCTGCACTGGACCCAGGCTGGGGACCTGCATTCTGGAATCACCCAAGTGGCTGTACCATGCATTGGGGCACTAAGCAAGCTGCGGACCCACAAGTGTATGCAGCCATGTGTATGTTCCTGGCAAACCACAAGAGGGAATTGACATACCTCCAATGCATGCCTTGTCAATGCTGTATCTTCCTACTGTCCGACACCACTGTAGGCCCACATTATCCCCATTCACCTGTGCAACATGCCACCCTTCAGACTGCTGAGGTAACCTGGGTGCCATGGGGTGTGGTATCCTGGAATGGCATTTGCAGTCTATGCTCTAGGCTATGGATAGCACATCCACAGTTCCCTGATTGTACAAATGAATGGTAGTTCAGCTGTAACATGCCTGTTCTGGTACCTGTGTGAGTGGGTACAGCATCAGCTGTCACCTGTACTGAGCAGTGCAATGGCACTTGGACGATGGATCCACATGCGAGTGTCTGAGGTGTAGGGCCCCTGGGCATTATGCCTATGTAGAACACATTCCAGCATCCTACTGCCAGTGCTCTACCACCCAAAAATAAGATGCCATTTCTTTTGTGAACTATCAAGGCTAAATATATAGCAATCAGCAGGCATATTCTAGGAACATACATTGTAAAAATGTGTAAAAGGAAGATCACATTGAAACTGTGACTCAGCAGATCTGCATTGCTCAAATTCATTAGAAATAATGGGTGAAAGCATCCCAAAAACTCTCCACAGCCATAGTGGCTCTGACCAGAGCTAATTGTTATAGCTGTGAGGATCTCCACAATGTTCAACCAAGAAAACTTTGAACTTTGAGCAAAAAAAAGTTTGCAATTGTGAAAAAGGTTCAAAGTCTGCTTCATCATGTTGCCAATTCACCTTCTACTGAACCAATCACTCTCCCAAGCCCTTCTCCCCACAGCCCTCAAACACCATATTTAAAAAGAAACTGAACCCGACGGTGTAGTGATCGGACCACTGGACCGGAGGCTTCGATCCCCAGGAGGAAAACCAAGTCAAGGGAGTGACTGTGTTTGTGAGTAGCAGAGGTAACAATCTGTGTGAGACCCAGTAATGTCATCAACTTGAGGAAGTGTTGTCCAAATTGCCAGAATTCATCATTGACACAGGCATTGAAGTCACCCAGGACTATCAGCTACTACTTCCTGGAGAAATTGCTTCTCATCTCCAGGTGGACGGTAGATGAGGGATATCCTACAGCCTGCACCTGCTACTATGGTACACTCAAATGACCCAGTCTCCTCAACTGGTACACTCATGAGGCCCAATTCAATCTTAAAACACACTGCAATCCCCCCGCATGGTCCAATCTCAAGTGGTGTATAATCGAGTACCTGGCCAGAATAGCAGCCTCAGATGTGGGGCCAGCATTTTCATCCAGCCAGGTCTTGGTGATGCAAGCCAGATCAGCTGTCCCAACAATATCTACAATAACTGCAGTCTGTTCTTGATACATCTGGCATTGCATAACACTGCTCGAGTTGGATGGGTCTCCTGGGCCACCCCAACTATCTGCCCACCAGTAATGGTGGTGCCCTTGGATATGGGGACCAGACATGGAGGACCACGTTCCAGATTCCATTTCACCCCAGGGCATCTTCTGGACCTAGCTACCCTGATATGAGGGCCCCACTCATTCAGTCTCTTTTGTTAGGACCCCCTACAGGCAATACCCAGTGCTGGTATGTTGAAAACACAAGAGGGGGGAAGGGCAGGGAGCATGAATGGAGAAGGACAAATAGCGCATGACCCAGCTGATAGGCCTATAACACATATTACAGGCTCAAAAAAAAAAAAAATGCACCAAGCCAAAATAAAGGAAAAAGAAACCCCCTAAAACAACCCAAAATGCAAATATAATACAATACCCTGCCCCACAGCTTTCACTTGCGGGAACAATTAACGCAAACAACACAAAAACAAACAGAAAAATCTTAAACAAATGAAACCCCCTTATTTGCCACTCCCCCACTCTCTCTTTCACAGCAGGGAGAGATTTAAATAATACAAATAAATCAAACTAAAGGCCCACCCCACAAGTTCAATAAATTATAATGCAGTCAAACAGTAAACTTTAAACATTATAAAACAATATAAAAACTCCTTCCCAAAGCATTCTAAAATTTCAGACAAGGCACAAAGTCTCGAATGAAAGAGATTGGTCTGATTGCCAGTCTAAGGAAAGAAGATGATATACCACCAATTGGCTGAAAAATCCCAATTTTACATTGCAAGTAACAGAAGGATGAAATTGAAGTTATGTGGACTGAACTCTAACCATTAAATATTAAAATAAAACTTAGTACTTAAGTGCACCCCTTCTCACAGGTGTACCAAAATGATCAAATAATATCAGATGAGATATAGGTCCCCATGTCCTCTTACTACCTGGGGACATCAGAATAAAACAGAGGTGCTCTCATTGACCAAAAAATAATCCAAAAGCATAAAGGTTTGAAGTCTGACAGTGGGTTTTTCTATCAACAGGATTCCTCAGGATAGGGACTTCCCAGTAGTGGTCCAGATCTTGCTAGGTGATGTTGAAGCCAAAGGCCCTACCTGTGAGGGCCACTGCTGGACATATCTGCCCTGCAACCTCGGTCCCTCATCTATGCCAGCCCACTGGCTGGCCCAGTGAGGGGTCTTGGAGAATCATAAACCCACCAGCCGGCTCCCCAACCATTCCAGTCTTAGTTCTCCTGAACTAAGGCAGATTCCAGCTAAACAGACCACCCACAAATGTAGGGTCCCAATGTCCCAAGCAGATAAAAATCCAGTCCACTCCAATCCAGGGTTAACTCAGTACTCCTTCCAAGCAGGAACCAGCTCCAGAACCAATGGACCCAAGTTACTCAGGCAGTCACACAGGTCACACCAATTAAAACCCAAAGTTGGAGCCCATGGTGTAATCCTCTGGTGCTCAGCACCACATCCAAAGTCTCTCTATTCAGGGGCTCATTCCACACTCTTACCCTGGTGCTTACTCCACTTTTTCCACTTTCCTCCACACCATAATCACCTTTCTCTACCACTGTCTCCCAGCTTCAAAGTACTTGCAAATAAAAAATGGGGAGGCAGATTTAAAAATTGGCCTAAAAGCATTCCTTTGTGATTGGAGCAGAAGCAGAGCCCAGTTGAACAGTCCCAAT
Source organism: Neoceratodus forsteri (assembly GCA_016271365.2). Lineage (NCBI taxonomy): Eukaryota > Metazoa > Chordata > Ceratodontiformes > Ceratodontidae > Neoceratodus > Neoceratodus forsteri. Next base: position 780,097,840 of record CM057458.1, on the reverse strand, counting down.
GCACACTACATGGTTGATCGACACGACCCCACTAATGCTCCACGACAAAACTAAATAAATCACTATAAAGTCCTGTGTAGCTAAAGTAGAATGAGTTAAAGAAAGAAAAATTAACAAAACTACACAGTGGCAAAAACAATCAAAAGTAGGCAAAAAAGAGACAAAAACAGAGCTTTTAGCAAACAGTACAGTGGAGCAGTTACAGTGTGCCCAGTTCAGTGGCCATCTTCAAAGGGACACAGAAACCCAGGGGCAACATTCCAGTTGAGTGGGGAGGTATTACCAACCACAGAACAGGAAAGAGACCTAGGAGTAATCATTGCTGATGACCTGGAGGTAGCCAAGCAATGTGATAAGGCAGTGGGGAAGGCTAGCAGGACACTCATGAGCATAGGAAGGGGCATCACCATTAGAAAGAGGGAGGTAGTATTAACCCCGTATTGATCACTGGTAAGACTGCACCTCGAGTACTGTGTCCAGTTCTGGTGGCCCCAACTTTGGAAGGACATAGATAGTGTAGAGGCAGTACACCGGAGGGCTACCAATATGGTGCAATGCCTGCATCAAAAGCCCTATGAGGAAAGAGTCAAGGAACTAAATATGTACTTTTTAGAGGAAAGGAGGGATATGACAGAAACATTCAAATACCTTACAGGCATTAATAAGGTACAGAAAGGTAATGTCTTCCATAGAAAAAAATGCTCCAGGACAAGGGGTCATGATATGAAGCTGGATAGGGGCCAGCACAGAGGAGATGTGAGGAAATACTTCTTCACAGAGAATGTGGTGGATGCTTGGAAAAGCCTGCCAGCAGAGGTGGTTGGGGCTAAAATGGTAACAGGATTCAGGTATGCATGGGATAGACACAAGGGAACCTTAGACATAAGGCAAGAGAGGGATAAGACTGGAGATCGAGTAGGGTCTCCAGTGGCACAGTAGGTAGGGAATATTGGGCAGACTAAGTGGGCCAAAAGGTCCTTAACTGCTGACAATTTTTATGTTTCTATGCTCTATCTTAGGCTAAGATTAACAACAATGTTGTCAGCAGATAGGACTTGGGTCATCTCAATGATGTGTGTTGTTATCATCTCTGTTAGCAGATTCTGAGACAGTGGCTTATCCAGCACTGGTCAACTGACCATGAATGTTTAATGAAAGGATGACATTTTTGAAAAAGTTTGAGTTGTAATTCATTTAAAATCTACCAGTATTAAAGGAAATTTCTCTGTGTCCATAGCTGTAGTTCACTGGCTACAGTCAGCTTGGGCATTTAATGGGGGGGAAGGGCTCCTGCCCTAATGATGTGTTATATTCGTATGCTGGGGCATTTAATGAGGGGGAAGGACTCCTGCCCTAATGATGTGTTATATTTGTATGCTACAGTTTTGGGAGATCTTAAAAAAAGGTATAGTTAAGTAGCTTTCCACTGATGTACACATGATAGCCAACTCTATATGTTTTCCCCATCAGACCTGTCATTTCCTGCTTGAGTCTATGCCAGCAGGAAATCAGGAGATGAATGTAAGTCAACTGGCTTACGATTAGTTTAGTGAACATTTTAGTAGTGCAAGTAGTTGCTAGGTTGAAATAAGCAGATTCAAGCCACTTGTTGAAATGACATAACTTGATGAAGTGAAATGAGGGGGTTGACACTGAGAGTTCTGACTGACAAGGTGAATTAGGTATATGATTGGAGATATCATTCATGGTTAAGTCACGTTTTTACAGTTTTCAAAATGCAGACAGGTTGTGGCTTTACCTTTCATCTACTGATCTTTGTGGCTTTACCATTCGTCTACTAATATTGTAATCCTACTACTGCAGGTACATTCATCTCATCAAGAATAGATTATTAGAACATTTTTTATTTATTTATTGAAATTTCAGATAACACCTTTGAGAACAAGCTCATTTCATAAGTTCCACATCAGACAAAAAATACATATTGGAAAAGTATGAGACAGAGAACAAACAAAACAAGGAATTATACAAGACATTACAACAGAGAAGTTTCAATACATGTGGCATTGTACAATGTATATCAAGGTGCATATTTGATTAAAACCTGGAATTCAAAGGGTGATATTGGGGGGAGGGTCTTATGAAATGACCCTTTACAGGAAAATGAGAACTGACTCAGTCTAATATCTAATAATCAACAAAGTAAGGGGTGGCAGCAGCCCAGGGGCCTTGTCAGAGGTGAGAAGGTATGGGACAATGCATTTTAAAGTGAGCAAGAGAGCTCAGGAGATATAACGGGGGGAAGGGGATGGGGGAAAGCCATAGAGGGATAAGGGGAAAAAGTGGAAGGGATCAAGAGGAAATGTAAAAGGAGAATGAGTAACAACTTAGAACAGTTATTTAGATGCTGAGAACAGTTATGCATAAGGTCAGGATATCATAAGGTTAGAATAAGTGCTGACATGCTATATTCAAGCCTGTCAGAGATGCTGCTCCATCACATGCAGCTAGGGCATAATCAAGCAGCTCAAATTTTGACCAGTTGTGTACATTTGGCATACATTTCCTGGTACTTGATGATCTACAGTGACCTTTAATAAGGTAGTCAAGAGTTACCATGCATTCTTTGATGTTGAAAGCTCTTAGTGGATCAAGTCCCTCTTACACCTCTAACACTCCTGATACAGTATTCCCTGTGACCTCTTTTACTATATGCAGTCTGAAAGTGTTTACTATCAATGCCAGGAAACAAATTGGATTAAGCTCATCACATGCTCAAACTATTTCAGCCTTTGACCTACAGTTTTCAAATGGCCTCTCCATTCATATTAGCACCCCCACAAACACACAGAATTTTAGCTTTTTAAAGAGTGGGTAAGTAAATTTTTCTTAAGGTTTTTTCCCTGTATATTATTGTTTATGTTTGTGTACTATCCTATGAGTATTTATGATTTTATTAGATGCCTAGGGGAAGGAAGTTCCCAGAAGAATGCTATTAAAAAGCTAATTGAATTATTCATTCACCCCACAGATGAGTGATACTGTACCTCATGATTAATACTAAAGAGTACTGGCAGTGAAATGTACAGATGAAGCCTGCATTGCACCTGCCTGCACAATACCTGGCCTATAGAAGAAGGCAGGACTGCAACTTCTAGATTAGTCTCGTACCTTCCATGAACAGTACTGTACATTTGTCTTGCAAATCTGAAATAAAAAAAACTGGCAACAAATGTTATTAAAGCATTAATGTATGACCAGGGGTTGGGTTATCATCTGTTAACGTAGCCATAGGGTCATGACGCATGAGGTGCAGCTGTGGGTCTGATGCCCTCATGTTTTGATTAATGAAGATAACCAAACATGTGGAGTAACTTAATGTTATCATTAAACTAACATATTTTAAAATAAATAGTGTCAAAGTTAAACTTCCATTTGTTCGATTGGACATGCGAGATTCCATCCATTACCCTAATTATTTTGTGAATTCTGTCAGACAATCATACTGCTTAATTTCCAAACATTGTTTTATATCATCCAATAATATAAAAAGAAATTAGCCATTCTCTCCATTTAATCATGGCATATTACATTGAGTATTGCAAAACTGACATACTATAGCTGACATGCCCTTAGTCAAATATTGATCCTTATCTATACTGTATGTCTAGACTGCTGTCTAGTAGATCTAATCACAACTCTTATGTACCCTTTATGCATCCATTTACTTAACATTGCATTTTATGGAGGCAATGGTTACATAAGGGGCGTGTACGTCATTGCTTAATAAACATTGAGGAATATTTCAGCTTATACTCAAATCAATGGGATCAATAGTATTTTTCTTTCAGTCCTCTGTTCCCATTTCATCTGCGATCAGCCATATGCATTGATTTCCTTCTGTAAATCCATTAGATGTAACATTCTTCTGTTAAGTCACATGGCCTGTGCAAGATGGTACCTGCTTTTTTCACCAGTTTTTGTTCACTTTGGTCGCTACTTACTCATTGTGCTTAACAGATAAACATTACCTGGCAGGTAGTTGCTGGATATAGATTGAATACTAACGGTGCTAGTGCTTTTCTTTGTTGTGCACCCAGGATGTCAAATACAAGCACCATACTTTGAGATCAAGGGACAGATTTTCCAAAGTATGGATGTAGGTAATACAGCTGGATCTCACAGCACCCACTGCACTAAGTAAAGGTGGAGGCTTTTTTGAAACCACATATTTGTGATAATTAGATATGTCTTCCAGCAGCACATGTCTAATCATAGATGCAGCTTCCAATGATAGTCTCCTATGTCCCTTAGACCAAAAACACATGATGTAGTTGGACTTATTCCCTGAGCTGTTGGCATCCATTCATGGATTCAAAACTGTTTGCTGCATTTCCAAGCACCAACATGAGTCCACTAACAAGGGACCCATGCAGCCCCTTTGAATATCTGCTATAGGTATAGCATGAGGTTTTAGCTTTAAGTGCCCATCCTTAGATGTACCCAATAAAAATAGTAACAAAACTGACATGGTGGCCATACTTGAAAGTGGCCTTTTATTTACTGTATTAGGAACAGACAAGTGACACCATAAATAGTACACATTATCTGATCACTTTGACTATTATTTTAGTGACAAGTTGTAATTTTTAAATGCAAATTGACTACTATGCCCCCTGCATCCTACACGTCTCTAACAAATGATATCCAGAAAGCTGCCTACCACTGTCTCTGGTAAACTAAGTTAAATCCTGGACTGCACTGCCAGTACTGTTTGTGAATACTGCTTGTTTATGTATGTTTCCTTGTATTTTGTTCCCCCTCCACCCCCTGTAACCGACGTGGAGCCTTTGCAAAAGAGTCTGTGACTCAAAGGATTGTAATTCCGATTATATGCAATAAATAAATAAAATAAATAAATAAATATTATGTTTATCAGTGGAACAAAAAGAAAAGCACATTCACTCACCAGCCTAATGTTAGAATATAAGCAGTTAGCTTTTAATCCATCAATGTGAAATAAACAAGGTGGCAGTCAAATAGATGCAAACACTAGCACTTTGAGACTACATACCTGTTCCTCTTGTGGTGACATATCCATGAAGAGGTGTATAGCCTCAAAGCACTGGGGTTTTAGTGCTGAGTGAAATTAGCAAATTCCATTTTGTGACATTTTGTGAAGTTTTCTGAAATTCTTTAATCATTCATAACACAAAGTGTATTATGCCTAGAGATCTACAATTTGGTAGATCTACTGCATGGAAGTGGCACTAAATGAATACCCACATCCATGACATTTGTATGAGGGATGGGGAAGTTACAGAGGATCAAAATCTGGCAATTTATAAGTAAAGTAAACATTTCTGAAAATAGTGCTATGCTTACAACTTAGCCACCTTTGGAGCTAGATAATTGTATACTTTCTTGAAAGAGTAATAGAAATATAATTACCTATTCATGGCTTTGTGAGTTTGTGACCTGTCTTGGTTCATATCCTAGAACGCCTGGCTTTTCTTGGACCTGTATTGTTTTCTTTGGGCTAGGAACCCCACTTCAAGCACCAGGCACCCACTACTGCTAAGCACACTTACCTCTGGATTGCTGGTTGGATAGCATCTCTAACTGGGGCACTGAAACGGAACCCCATATTTCTGAAGCATTTAGTATAGATGACTTTATACTGACATTTTTGACCAAAAGACTGCCTTCTATTGATTGCCTGCCATAACTGTACATGAACCTATGAACCCCACAAACTACTTTTTGTAATGTGTTTTTAATATTATCTATGTGTATTATCCAGTATAAATTATGTGTTTACGGTAAACCTAAATATTCATAAGAGTTAACTATTTCTAATGTTTCGCACTCATGTAAAAGTGTATATTTAGCTCTATTTGTCATACCGAAGACTAATAATTGTGTTTTCATCTGATTTATACTTAAAAATGTTCTCCAACTACATTTGAAAATGTATCCATTTCACCTTTTATCCCTAATAAAGAAACAGGAATAAAAACAATATCATCCACATATGCTAACTGTGGGATTTTATGATAATTCACTTTAGGAGAATGAAAGTCTTTATCATATAATTATTTTTTGATCTCATTTATATATAAATTGAAAAGCAGTGGGACCAGAGTGCATCCCTGCCTAACACCCAAAATTTGTTTTTATAGTGTTTGTCAAATTCCCATTCAGGTTGTATTGAACCAGGTTACCTCATGTAATCTAATTAGCACATCTAATAAAAATCTATCTATGACTAATTTACGAAGTGTTGACCACAATGTTTTCTGACTTATGCTATTAAACTCCATCTGCAAATCTGTAAAATAGCAAAATAATCTTCCTTTTTTTAAAAAATTACATATTTATAAATGAAATATGATGATACCACCCAATTTTGTATTGCCAATCAGTTTTTCCTAAAGCCATTTTGTGTTTCATCTAGGAAATTATCTTCCATACAACCTTTAAGTTTTGATAAAATAATATGTGCAAAAATGTTTTGTGATCTGCCAATAAGACTAATGGGTCTATACATGATGTGATCAGTTTGGGAGCCTTTTTATAGACAGGAAAAATAATATTATCTGACATGAGGAGGGTTATTTTTGTGACTGAATCACATAGTTGCACAAATAATACAAGAATGGAATCTACCAATCTAAGAAATGTTTATAGATGTCCTGTACAATTCTATTCAGATCCGCTATTTTATTTAACTTTGTTTTTTATGATTGCAGTATAGATATCTCTTTCGTGAATATAAACTGGATTTGGTTTTTGCCTATTTATTGCCTTAACATTGATGTGATATCCATCCTTTGTTTTCCCTCATTATCATAATACATTTTAGAATAATGGTCTACCCATTTATGCGGTTGTAATAAACATCAAGCAAAGTGGAAGCTGAATTAGAGCCATTGGTAACTATTATCCCAAATTATGTTATGTTATGTTATTTTTTCTCTGGGAGGCAGTATAGCACAGTGGTTTAAGGATCGGAGTTGCAAACCTGGAGACCTGGGTTTTAATCCCACAGCCCCCACCTGCATACTGTGTGACCCTGAGCAAGTCACTTAACTTCCCTGTGCTCCCATGTCGCACCTGTAAAAAAGCTTTCAGGTTAGTGTGCCACTCCTGGTTAAACAATAAAAACAAAACAAAACAAAAAAAACATTGTCTCTAATATTCAACTCCCATTTAGAAATTACCCCATCTACTTTCTGACTTATCAATGATGATCACCATTATTATTCTTGTGTTGCAAATCAGATTTTAATTGGTTCAGGTAAGCTTTATGTTGCCATATGAGATCTGCTGGTTCCCTGTTTTGAAAACTTAACAATTTAGTCTCCCTACTATCATTATCCTCTATCTCTTCTCTCTGTACTGAAACTAATGTAAGCGGCTCTCTAATTCTCAATAAATACCATACTTTTTTCTTTTAATGATTCTCCGGTTTCATTTGGGTATTTTTTTAATCCCTGCGATCCATGGCACTAGGTTAGAACAGCGATGTCTACAACAACACTTTCAAGAACAGCGCTGTCAATAACAGCAGCACTACAGAATACTGCAGGCAAAACAGCGCCAGTGGTAGTGGTCAGAACCCACACCGATGACTGCTACCATTAAAAATCAAGACATGTTACATTTTATTTTAGCAGGGGGCTTCAGCCCCCTGATCCCCTGTTACTTTTATAACATACTCCAAGGGGGTGCAGATTGTGGGAAAAAGTAATAACTTGAGGGGGGTCATTTGTTTTCTGGACAAAAAAAAATAACAGACTTCAGGTGGTGGGAAGGCAAAAATGGCATGACCAGGCAGACCGGGAAAAGAACCTGGACTCCCACTTCCTGGTGATCTAGCTGCTTCTTCCTTAGACCTCTCTACTGCAGGAGAAGCTTAGCCATCTTTTGCATTTTCATTCCCTTATCCCCTTCCACAGTTACATATTGCATGGATAGTGACTGGGGTAGTGGTTTTAACACTCGCTATTCCACCCCTGTTGCTGTTCATACATACACAATTCCTGCAACTCAGTTTAGATGGCACTGCTCAGGAAGCACTATTATTACTGGTTACCCTACCCATATTATACTTTTATATTTGAAATAAACAGTATTTAAAGTATTTGGTTTGGTTTTACTTCCTTGGAGACTTTCAGTATGGACTGGTGGCTCCATTATTATATCTAAGTCTCCCCAAATTCTGTTTTTCTTCCAACTGGCTTGTGTCTTTTGAGGATTTTTAACAAATATTAGTATTTTATTCAGATCTTCTTTTGATCTAAACTCCCCTAAAGCACTATTTACCTAATTTTCTGTATATAACAAATATGTTATTTTGTAAAACAGATCTGCATGTGTTTCCTCTTGGTCTTGAGGTATACCTTAGATTACCAGTAGAACTGGTCTGTTAGTATGTTTTTCAAGACGTTCCTTTACCCTTAGTGAATAGTCATTGAGTTGTCTGCATTTACTTGTTTGAGATGAAGGGCTCAATTTTAGAAGGTGGACACAGGGCTTGCATCCAGCCCTGCATCTGATGCAAAGGGGGTTGCAGATGCATCAAAGCTCCTTGGATGCAGAGCAGTCCAATTTTTAAAGAGGTGGTACATTTGCAACATTTTTCCCAACTTACAGCCCCTTATAGCAAAGGGTTGGCACAAGTGCCGCACAGTGGATGCAAAGTTAGACCAGACAGTACAGTAGCTTGTCTAACTCCCTGCATCACACCTTCTGGACCTGCAGTGAGCATTTGTGGCACACTTCTTCTAAAATTGCACTTGTTGCAAGGTGTGACGCAAGTCACCACTTGCATCACACAGCCTGCCGCAAGTCCAGTGTGCTGCCGGATGTCCGTAGCAAATTGAGCACAAAGTCTCTAAGTTCTTCCTTATCATTTGGGGAGTTGTTGATATTACTGTCACCTTCTGTGCTTTATGTTCTTTTTAGTTATCAATTTCCCTTTAGTTTTCATCTGTTATCTCATTAGACCCTGCTTTTAGTAAACTTTGAGTTTGTTAGTTCTTCATTTTTGCTTACTGCCTTTTAATCTATTCTTGTATATTTTTGTTTGTTTGTTTGTTTGTTTGTTTTTACTTGGTATTTTTTTGATTGGTAGCTCTGGGATATGTATTATTGTATTTTTGTCAAATGGTGGAGGAAGATTAACCTGAGTACATTTATTTGTTTTCTGTGGTTGAATTTGCTCCTCTTTCCTATGACTGTTTTGTCTCCTACTAACAAATGAACCATTCTCATCAACTGAATAGTTTTGTTAAATATATTCCTACAGCAGTCTTTTAACCAATGTATGATTCTTCATTAGATTTCCTCTTAAACTGTAGATTTTCTCTTTAGGGACTAAGTGATACTAGTATCATAAGGTTTACATTATATGGATTCATTACATAATCTAACAACTCCTTTGACAACACAGTTAAGATTGGGGTGGGTCCAGAATCATTTGTATTTCAATTAGTCTGATTATTTAATGAGTCTCTGTTTTCCTTTCTTTCCATTTTTTTATCTGGAAAATGTTCCCAACTAAATCCAGGACCTGGGACAATAAAATGCCTGAGCTCCAGGCGATGCTAACTGAGGGAGAGGTGGATGTGGCAGCAGTCACTGAGACCTGGGCCACAGCAGGGCATGACTGGGACCTGAACCTGGAGGGTTACACCATATTCAGGAAGGACAGGGGGGAGGGAAGGGGAGGAGGGGTAGCAATAATAGTCAAAAACTGCATTGGCATAGGAGGAGTGGAGGAGGCAGAGGGAACTGTGTAGGCAATTTGGGTCACCTTGATAACAAGAGGGGGCAAGAGAGTAAAAATAGGAGCGGTGTATAGACCACTCATGCTGGTGGAGGAGCTGGAGGAGAGTCTGGTGGCAGATGTGGGGAGACACTGCAGTTTGGGCAGGGGAAGGGTGGTGGTGTTGGGGGACTTACACATCCAAGGAATGGACTGGGAGACTATGACATCCTCGGTGGCCAGGAAACAGTAATTGTTGGATGTCTTTCAGGATGCATTCCTAACTCAGCAGGTGGGGGAACCAACCAGGGAGGCACTGGATGTAGTCCTGACAGACAGTGACCAGATTGGGGGCCCAGAGGTAAAGGACCCATTGATGGGGAGTGACCGTGCCATGGTCTGGTTCTGCCTGGACCTAGGAGGGTTAGAAGGCTGCACAAAGACAGAAGTAACTGACTTCAGGGGGGTGGATTTCAAGGAAATAAGAAGGATCCTTAAGAAGCATTTGGATGGGATTGGGCCAGACATGGACCCTGACAGTAGGTGGGAAATCATCAGGAGAGAGGTGCCGGATGCTAACAGCACCTGTACAAGAGTAAGATGAAAATGCTAAAGGGCCCGTAAACCCTGCTGGTGGACCAGGGAGGTTCAAAAGGCGATGAGGGGAAAGAAGGCAGCTTATAGCCATTTCAAGTGCTCAAGGAGTAAAAGGGACCAAGGGGAGTATGAGCTGATGGCCAGAAGTGCCACTAGGGGGTGAGGGCAGCTAAGGCAAGGAAGGAGCAGAACATGGCAAGGAAAATTAGGAGAGGGAACAAGGGGTTCTTCAGATACACTGGGAAAAATGAAGGGTGAAGGGGCAGATTAGCAGGATTAAAACAGGGGAGGGATGGGCACAAGACCCGGCGGAGGAGGCTGAGGTACTAAATGAGTACTTCACCTCAATTTTCACCAAGAAAAATGGGGGGCTGCATCATACATGGGAGGAGACGGTGAAACTGAGGAGGGGGATCCTTACTGATTGGTGGATCTAGGAAGAGTGGGCCATCACTGGCAGGAGGGCGGAAGGCAAAGCAGGGGGATGAGGTAGCAGAGGTGGAAATCACAGCAGAGAGAGTGAGGCAAGCCCTCAGGTCCCTTAAGAAAGAGAAAGCACCAAGGCCAAATAAATTACATCTCAGAGTGCTGAAGGAACTGGCAGATGTCCTGGTAAAACACCTGGTGGAGCTTTTCAGCATCTCTCTGAGGACAGAGTGGATAGTGCCTATCCACAAGGGGGGATCAAGGGAGGTGGCAGGGAACTGCAGGTCCATCAGCCTGACATTGGTGGTGGGCAAGGTGATGGAGGGCATTGTCAAGGAGAGGCTGGGGGGGACCTGTAAAAGTTGGGGTGCCTGGAAGATAGACAGCATTGATTTGTCCTGGGAAAATTGTGTCAGACAAACCTTGTGGAGTTCTATGACTGGGTGACAAGTGCCTTGGACTTGGGTAGACCGGTGGACATCCTCTTTCTTGACTTAAGGAAGGTGTTTCACTCTGTTCCTCACAGGGGCCTGTTGGATAAGCTGGGAGAAATGGTGGTGGGGAACCAGATTATCAGATGGATAGGAAACTGGCTCCAGGACTGGACCCAGAGGGTTGTGGTTGATTGGATAGTCTCTTCCCCAAGGAGGGTAATAAGTTGGGTCCCTCAGGGATTGGTTCTTGGACCCCTCTTGTTTAACACCTATGTCTCTAACATAAGAAAGGGTATCAGGAGTGAGATGAGTCTCTTTGCGGATGACTCAAAACTGGGGGGTGGTTGTGGATGGGGAGGAGGGGAAGGGAGGGTGACCCTATAGTGGGACCTGAAAGCTCTAGAAAGGTGGTCTAGAAAGTGGAAGCTGAGATTCAATGCAGGGAAATGCAAGGTACTGCACCTGGAAGCCAGAAACCTAGGCCAAGTTTACACCCAGGGGGCGGAATGCTGCAAGTCTCAATGGCTGACAGGCACCTGAGGGTGGTGTTGGATGTCAAGATGAACAACTCAGAGACTTGTAGGAGGGCAGCAGCCAAAGCCAACAGGATGCTGGGATGCATCGCTAGGGGGATCACCTCCAGAAGGAGGGAAGTGATACTCCCTCTGTATAACTGCTTGGTGAGGCCGCACCTCGAGTACTGTGTGCAGTTTTGGAGGCCACACTTACAGAGATACATCAAACTCCTGGAGATTGTCCAGAGGAGGGCAACCACAATGATCTGGGGTTTGGGGGACAGGACCTATGGAGACAGGCTCTATGAGCTAAAGATGTACACATTGGAAGAGAGTAGGGACTGGGGGGGACATGATAAAGGTCTTCACAAACATGAAGGGGTAAATAGGGGAAAGGAGGAGGTGCTACTTCATGGAGAGGTTGGTGGTGCCATGGAATGCACTGCCCAGGGGGCTGGTGGAGGCAGAGATGGTGGAGGGGTTCAAGAGGGGTGGGACAGGTACAGGGGAAGGGTTCTGGAAGCAGAGTCCTTTGCAGTGAGAATATCCAGGACTGGGAAGGGAGAAGCCAGAGAGGGTGAGGGGGGCAGCAAATCAGCTCCCAGGGTGGGGGCTGACCAAATAAGCAGACACAAAAGACCATTAGGCCTATTCTGCTGGCATTTTAGTATGTTAGTATATAAATCTAGGGGATGAATTTTTTTGTCAGGTGAGGCTGTTAGACAAATATCCATTTTATTTGCTGGGTCTTAATTTCTAGTTCTCCATTCTGCCCCCTATTCTAATTAGTTTTTTAAATCCATTAATTGTAGTGCCCAGTTCAGTCACAACGTCTGCTAATACTGGGAATCAATTATTGTTTTATTAAAGCAGCACTACAACAAAAAAAGTTATTAAAAAAAGCCAATTTTCTGCTATGGTTAAAAAAAATATTGGCAGAACTGTTGATTTGGATTTTCTGGATGCTTCCTATGCTATTTACTGTGCATTTGCATTTTTGTTTGGACTCTTATCCTCCTCAGATCCTCAGTATTATTTCTATGGGAAAATGAGATGGCCATCTTTTTTTCTTGAGAAATAATTACTTTAAAAACGTTCATAACATTCTTAAATGATAATAAAAACTGAACATGTCATCACCACAATAAACTGGAAGACATTGGGCATCAATTAGGAAGAAAAAGAGGTGGGGTCAAGTTTTAATCGATTTTCATTGCACTGCTGCTTTAAGTTGTTGATTTTTTTAATGAATTAGTAATCTCCAAGGTTTTGTGAGTTAGTTAACATATCAGATATGTCAATGGTGTCTGTGCATTCACATGGCTGCACACTTAAAGCTAAATTAACTTCCATTGTCATGTTATTAGGCTTCTTAGTTGTACTTCTTCTATCTTTGTTTATTAACTCCAAATTAGGCATAAACTGGGGAATTTCCCCAAATTAATATTAGAGAAGAAGTATTGTTCCCCATAAAATTTACAATGTTTTGTTGGGTTGAACTACCTGTAGTGTTTTATGTCTGTATGTTGGCCTTTCCCATTTTAAGTTTTAATTTTACCCCCTTTTCCTGTATGTGACTGTAACCTCCTTCTGTTGTGACAGTGGATTTTTCTAAGATTGAAGCAGTGAGTAGTATTTCTTGGGATTTGATATTCCTAGTCCTTATTTCTAATATGTACCCCCAAATGTATACAGTAAATACAATTCCATATAGTTAATTAAAAACACTAACAGAATAAATAAATAGACTTTTTGTCATAATGATAGAATAAATAGGCTTAAATCAATCTACATTACCTGGCAGTAGTGCCTGTTAACAATGATTTATATAATAAGTATGTTAGCTTTTATAATAAATGTTTAAGGAAAATGATCTAATATAGGTTTTTTAAAAGGCTCATTCTCACTCTTTCCTGGGTCTATTTAACACTTTGTGTAGATCATCTTCCATCTTCTGTATACCCTTTGGCTGTTCCTTATGAAATCTCTATAAATTAATCACTCCTTCTTCTCCTCTGGGTTTGGCCCATGATCTTTTCTCCCTTTGCTGTTAATCTGATTTGTGAACTTTGTTGGAGTCTTGTCTGTGTCAAAAGGCCAATCCTTCTACAAGTTTCCACCTGCTTTAATTTTTGACAGGGATGTCACTATTTCAAGGCAAAAGAAAAAAAAATCATGCCCGACTTCTATTATTTCTAGTAGTTCACTTTAATTTCTTGTCCCCTTTGATCCAGTCCATCTCATATCTCTTAGTTTTAATAAGCTTTAAAACTTTAATTACTTTTATTTGATTTGTTAACTCTTTAAAAAAAACACTGAGCGGGTTTAAAAGGTTAGATTCCAAAGTTATCAGTGTTCAAAAGTTCTCCAAAATGATAGTCCAATCACAATTATATAGAAACAGTCAGTAATTCTTATGCTTTCAATATTTTAATATTTTACTTACTGGTGCCACAAACATTCAATGTCCATACAGTTTAAGTTTTCAGAGCATTTCAGACATTCAGGTGCTAGCCTGTGATTGCTACACCTAAAAAGGCCAGTTCAGTGAATGTTGGATAGTCAGCTAAAATCTCATAAGTCCCTCTTACTTCTTTTGTAGTTCATTGTTTAAGTTTGCTTCAAGGTCCATTTATTTTAAATATTTCTATTAAATGAAAAAAAATGTTGTTTGTTTGTTGTTTGTTTTTATTTTTAACCAGGAAAAATGACTGGGCACAGCCCTTTTTCAGTCATGCCTGACAAGAAACATTTAACAGTATAAAATCTTATACAAAATTTAAAATAAAACAGCACAAGTACAAATAATTAACAGATACATTTCAGTTCAAGTTACAACAACAGTGATTCAAAGAATCATAAAAAAGTGCAATCATATTTTTAAAGTGATTTATACTTTTTGCTGATTTGATTTTACTTGAGAACTTGTTTAGCAACATAGGTGCATATCAAGTAAAATAACCTTTGGCCATAGACAGTTTTGGTACGCTAGAGTAGAATAAGACTGATTCACTATATCTTGTATAATATGACCCAATCAATGGAGTAAAACTCTCAGATAAACTTCTAGGTAATTGATTTTTCCAGATGGTATATGCCATAACTGCCACATCATATTCTATTTTTAAGGCAGGAAAAAGAATTTTCATGGAATTATGTAAGCAGCAGTGATGAGTTCTTAACAGAGCTCTTAGGCCAAACCTACAAATATTATTCAGTATAACACTATACCTTGACCTAGAATTACTGCCCTGATTTATGAACAAAAGGGACCCATAATCCAGCATTGGGAACAGAACCTGTTTTGCTATTAACATTCTTGCTTCATCCATCAATGAGTTATTGCTCCTGTAAAGAAAATCCAATTTTTGATGAAACTTTTTTCCTATTATTTTCAAATGATCCCCAAAACATAATGTGGGATCCAACTGCATACTTAAATACATAAGACTGTCCACCTTTGTAAGGATTTCACGATTTTTACTTTTGATACTAAGGTCTGCCTCACCTCATGTCAACTTCTACATGGTACCAAACATCATAACCTTTGTTTTTTTTCTCATTCAATAATAATTTATTAATGTATAACCAATCAGTAAGTTGATAATAATCGTCCTGTAACACTACTTGAATACCATCTGCAGAGTGGCCCGAGGTGAGGAAGACCGCATCATCTGCATATAGTATGCAGTTGGATTCAGAAAATGTTTGGGCAAATCATTTATAAACAAAGAAAATAGTAAAGGACCCAGTACTGAATACTGAGGAACCTCCATAGTTACCACTCCATAATCTGAAAGAACAGAGCCAATAATCACTTTGTGATTCCTATAGCTCAAATAACTTTTAAACCATCTTAAACTTTGTTCCATGACTCCATAGAGTTCCAGTTTTCCAAGAAGTAAATCATGGTCTGCCATATCAAATGCTCTGATTAGGTCAACAAACACTGCACCTGTCAAATAAGCCTTTATCAGAGGCATCAAGTACAGCATCAACCCAACCAGAGCAGTCATTGCACTGAAACCCTTTCTAAAACCACGTTGCTGCACTGCCAAAATTCCAGAGTTATTCAAATCTGTAATCAACTGACCATGAACACATCTCTCCAAAAGTTTCCTCAGAACAGAAAGCAGAGAAATGGGTCTATAGATCAACAAATTAGTCTTATCCCCTGACTTACAAATAGGAACAATAACTGATTCCTTTCATATAAGTGGTAGATCACCCTTATCTAGAGATAGGTTAAATAAATAGGTAAGGGGGTTTGATATTTGTTCTTTCACCATACACAGGATCTGTGGATGCAATGAATCTGGACCTTTACTAGTTTTACTTTCTAGAGGCTCAAGCATTAAGACAATGTCTCGTTCAGTGATCAAACTAAACAAAAAACCCCTCTCACCATTATTCATGCTTGTAAAATACTGGGAACCCATACCTTGCACACCTTTATCCCCTTTCTCAACTGTTCTTGCCTGACTTAAGAAGAAATCATTTAGACAATTAGCAATTTCCTTTTCCCCAGTAATCAATGTACTGTCTACAACTAGATTATTGATTTCATGCCCATCTTTAGGGTTGAAAAACACTTGAAAAGAAGACCAAAACTTTCTAGGATTTTTTAAACTACCCAATTGTTGATGTTTATGAAAAATTGACTTTGATTCCTTAATTCCCTTCTTCATTGTATTTCTCAGTTGCTTAAAATAGTAAAACTCAGGCTAGAGTTTCATTTCAGCTTTGCAAGACTGCAGAGTTACCATTCAAGCTAGGGGCACTTGGAATGCCAATGTGTTGTCCTCCTGTACATATGCTTGAATGGCTGCATTCATTCTAGCTAGGCACTGAAGAGTTGCTTAAATAGTCACTCTTGGCTGACATCAGCAGTTGCTATCCCCACCTGTAATCTACTGTGGAGAATCTCCTTATATAGAAGATGCCAGTTTCAGGATTGCATGTGGAAGCCTGTCTGTTAAATCTATTTTTTAATAAAAATTCTCATTTAATAATCAAGTTAAATCAGAGCCTTCATTACCATTAGCTGACTCTGTATAACAATCATAACAGGCACAAGCAATCCCACAATTACCTGCAATTACAAAAGGGAAGAAAAGGAGAAATCCTGTAAAATAATATAAAAATTAAAGCTTTTAGTCACAAGATAGGTGCCCCAGTCTCAACTGAGTGTCAGGAGAAAAAACTCCACCAACAACCGTGTTTTACCTCAGTCATCGATCAGAGAAAAATGGGGATGGGGAAGAATTCAGAAAACCAAATAGATTAAAAGAAAAATGAAATCAAAATCACACAAGAATCCCCTTCACTACAAATCCAGAACTCAGGTAGTCTGTATACTATAGCCCCCTTCAACAGAGCAACCAGTGGGCCAAGCTGAATAAAACATGTGGCTATGATCCCAAGGTTGAAGCCATGACTTCAGGTGCTTGCAGAAGTGCAAACGTGGTACATGGTGCAATCCCCGTTGTTTAACACTCTGAAAGCAAAAAATATATATACTATATCAAAATAGAAAGATCTAACAAATAAATATTAACACCAAATACAAAGCAGCAAAAATTCCTCCTATGATAGCCACTAGCAGTACTCAAATATTAACACATACGGGAGAAAAGAAAAATTTATACAAAGCCTTTGGTGCTCCCCAGAGCCTTGGTCTAGTACCTCTCATCACCCCTTACCTGTGCTAGCATAATGGCTCTGCAGTATCCCTCCAACACTCCTGCAACATTGATTCCCAACATCATGATCCATCATGACTAAAGATACCTAGACACTTCTGTAATAATTACCTAAGTCACAGCTAGTTGTAAGTCTTGAGGTTTGGTGTCACTTGGTACCACTATTTTCAAATAGTAAAAATATGCATTATTATCAACAAGGTTGTTACAGAGTCAGTAGGTGGCATTGTATAGAAACAATGCTGCATGTGGATGTGCTTCCAAAAGTCATTAAGTCAGTGAGCGCTAGTGGTTATCTGGCATATTGCATGAATTCAGGTTAATGCACAATGATGTCCACGACTATTCTTCATGGTTCATCACTCAAGACAGTGACCTGGCATATCTGCACCACTATACTTTTACTATGGAGCCTCCTATGAATACTACCCTATTGCAAGTTTATCCAGCCTTTACTCTCCTCTACTGTGGCAACGCAAGTATATGACTGGACACAATGTATGACATGGTTTCAACAAAAGTATCGCAACATTCCACAATTTCACAAAAGCTCATTCAATTCAACTTTAAATTGCTAGTGTGATACCTAAAACCAATATTAGTTTTTTTTTTTAAAGCAGTCAGCCAGGTAGCTATACATTTCTTTCATGGAATGTTAAAGGTGGGCAGGAGAAAAGAAAGAGAGATATGATACTCTGACATTTAAAGAAGCTTAATACAAGAATTGTTTTCCTGCAGGAAACACATGTCAAATGAGAAGCGGGGCATTTTTTGGGGGGCAGGTCTATGGTGCTGGGAGTAATACTGAAAGGGGTGGGGCGGCTATTCTTCTTGCCAGTAACATCCCTTTTTCCTTAGAAAATGAATTCTGGGACCCAGAGGGACAGTTTATTTTTATATAGAGGAATCATGGTCCTACAGATGTAGTGATCTGTATATGGTCCCAATGTGCACTCACCTGGCTTTTTCACTAATCTAATTTTGTTTCTCACCCCTTTGGCTCATTTGTCTTTAATTATTGTAGGGGACTGGAATATCACCTATCAACATGATTTGGACAGATCGGATACACATGGAAGGGGTCTATCCCTGGAGCAGAGTGGCCTTAGGGATCTTATGGATACCTTTGGCCTTCTGGATCCTTCGTGCACTCTATCCCACTGACAGACAATATACTTTTTATTCAATCCCACATGGATCCTTTTCCAGAACTGATTACTTTTTTATTAACTAGGAGCGTCTCTTAGGTTTAATCTCATCAAAAATATTGTCTACAGTTTTATCCTATCATGCTGTGGTGCATTTGATCATTGTTGTTGGTGGGATGGAGAAAGGCAATGCCACATGGCGCCTTAACTCTCAGCTACTCCAGGATCCTGATACTTTTCAACACATACGTAGTTATCTAAAAAATGTTCTGGAGCTGAATGAGGGATCAGTGTCTGCGGTGGATGTACTGTGGGGAGCCTTGAAGTGTTCTTTATGGGGAAAGTGCATCCACCTTGCCTCCAGGTGCTTTAGGGCTCACCAGGCATGCAAGGATCAGCTCTTGCTTGAGATTTAACAGATTGAGCCAAACCTTTCATTCTCAGACTTTGGAGGCTGTTTGAGCCCATTTACATGCTTTGCATGCTCAGAACATGGATGTAATCACACAAAATGCTGAACTAGCCCTGCTATGAATGAAAGTGAGGTATCTTGAAGCTGGTGAAAGAGCTAGCAGATTGTTAGCTCTCAGGTTTCACTCCATTACATCTGCCAGCTTTATTCTCAGTATATAGACTCACCCTACTGATGTCCCAATTACGTTTCACCATAAAACTTCTGATATGTTTAGTCCATATTACTCGTCCTTAGATGCCAGCAACACTCCTACCTCTCAAATCAGGACTCATATCTCTGAATAATTGGATCCTGCCTCCCTCCCGGTTCTTACCCCATTACACTGAGAGCTTTTTAGGTGGTATATATCTAAGAGTGAGGTTTTATCTGCTATACATCAACTGCACCCTGATAAGGCTCCCAGGATAGATGATTTTATTAACAAATTTTATGCAACCTGCTCAGAAGGCCTGACTCCTCTTCTGACCTGGCTGTATAACTTTTGGTATGCCTCTGGTTTCTCAGATACATCATTCACAGAAGCTTGGATCACTCTAATTAGAAAGCCAGGCAGAGAGGAGATGTCCCCAGAGGGCTATCACACAATCTCATTGTTAAAAACAAATATAAAGATGCTATCCAAAGATTTAGCTAACCGAATAACCCAGGTGATGGATTACTTGATTGGTCACTCGCAAGTTGGCTTTGTGAAAAGCCATTTGTCAAGTGACCACTTAAGAAAACTGCATTACCTCCTTTCGGTGTACAGGGAGAGCCCATTGCCAGCAGCTTTGGTCTCTTTGGAAGCCAAAAAGGCATTTTATAGGATGGCATGACCATATCTCTTTGCAGTATTAGACAAATTTGGCTTTCCATGGGAGTTCTTGACATAGATTCATCTCTTACATTATATACTAACCCGGTAGCTCGCATTCACTGCAATGAGGTTTTATCGGCTCCCTTCCTCCTGCAGTGAGGAATGTGGCAAGGTTATGCCCTCTCCCATTTTCTTTTTAATTAATATTTAGAACCCCTTATCTATCACCTTCAGAAGAATCCAGATATTAGAGGTATTAGAGTAGGGGACACTAGGAATACCATGTTGGCTTATGCTGATAATTTGTTATTACATGTAGAAGACCCTGTTCTTTCTCTGCGGGCCTCCTTGAGAGAGATCCAACATGTTTCTATGTTTTCCAGTTACAAACTGAACCTGGGCAAAACCAAGGTTTTGCCTCTCAGTACTCTAATCCCCATATCAAAAGGTCTCAAATTGGGTTTGTCCTGGGAAGTGAGGTCCCTTACTTATTTGGGAATTTATATTTCCCGATTGCTGTCACAGTTAAAGATAACTTGTCCTCCTTACTACACATAATATAACAAGACTTGTAGAGATGGTTATCCCTCCCACATTCTCTTTGGGGATGTAGCAGTGTAACTAAAATGAATGTGTTGCCACACATTATATACCCCTTGGATACGTTGAACACATGTCTGCCGAAAACATGGTTTATCAGGCTACAGTCCATCATTAATACATTTCTGTTGCATAAGGGATTCGTCCTCTGGGCCTACTTTAAATTATCAGCTTCCAAGCAAAATGGAGGGCTGCTGCTCCCACATTTCTTTTTGAATTATGCTGCTGTCCACAATCTTGCTATGGCACCTCCAAGGGGAAGCCCAGCAGATCGGTAGATATATGCCTCTTTGTTTGGCTCTTGAATGCTCTTTGTGCAAGTCAGTTGGGATCCAGCTTAGCAGCTTCGTCTATATAAAACCAGCTCATTTGCCTCTGCCCCTGTGATTGGCACCTTTGCACTGGTTCTTGAAGGCTCACTTGCTGGTGAGTATGTACCTGGGTTTATCATGGACCAGGGCTCTTGTACAACCTATAATTGGTAATCTGAATTTTTGGGTAGCGGGTCAACCAATCCAGTCTATTTGCCCTCCATTTAACAATCTAACCCTCTAAGCCATTCTAGAAAGAGATACATTTCTCCCCTTTACCTCCATCAGTGAATATTTGCAGTTACCTACCTTATCTAGTTTTTAATACATTCAACTCACCCATGCTATATCTACTTTCTTGGGTCCCATGCCCTGGGACTGGAAGGACATGGCCACTCTAAAGTCACTGCTGACCATGGCCACAGGTGCTAATTCTGTTTCCAAGCTACATAATTTTTTTTTAATCACTGAATTTATTTATTTTTTTTTTTTTAGTTGTTTAACCAGGAGTAGCACACTAAGCTGAAAGCTTTTTTACAGGAGTGACCTGGGAGCACAGGGAAGTTAAGTGACTTGCTCAGCGTCACACAGTATGCAGGTAAAAGCTGTGGGATTCAAACTCAGGTCCGGTCTTCTGGATGTCACCAGATTTGCAGCTCGCAGCCTTAAACCACTGCGCTCTACTGCCTCCCAGTTCTTATAAGCCCCTTGGGGATTTGCTATCATTGGACACATTCTCTGGGTCTCCTGGCTGACATCTGGGTCTGGAAAGCTGTATGGCATACTCTTTATAAGATGGGTTGCCATAAGAGGCAACCCCCATTGTTCTAGGCCATTTTTGACCCTGAAAGAGACCTGATTAGCAGCAGGGGGAGGAGTGGGTCTTGAGATGGAAAGGAGGAGGGCAAGGGAGGGAGGTTAGTGAGGTCAGAGGAGGGGGACAGACCCAAAGAGGTCATTAAAGTGACATCAGGTGTAGGAGGTGGGAATGGATGAATAGGAGGCAAAGGGACAAGGGGAAGGGTGGGGCAAAAAAAGGTTTAGGAAGGCCAGCAGAGAGGGGATCTGGTGAGTAATCTGAAAGGCAAGCCTAGCACATCAGTCAGGAGTTCCTGGAAAAGAAGATAAAAAAGAAAAATGTATTACTTTTTGAAAGAGTGTTAAGAAGTCTGATTACAGGATAAAGAAAAAATAAATAAATTTGGCTTTAATAACAATGCTGAATTTAATTAATGAGGTAGACTGGAAAGGCAGAAGTTAGCCCATAAGAACAAGTAATAAGGGAGATGTGTGAACGTTGCTAAAATGCAGGGCTATGCAAGCTACTACAGAGTGGTTAGAGCACAGTTTGTTCTGCTAATTAGGGAGAAATGCAGCAAGTTGAAAAAGTGAGTGGTGAGAGAGAAGTATGCAAGCAAGGAGAGCGAGGAGTGTGTGTTACGAGACTACATGGCAGTTCAAGGGGTTTGCTTGGTTAAAAAACAAGCTGGGAGGTAGAGAAGTGGTTGTGATCAAAAGATCAGCTGCTGGCGAGGCAAGAAGTGTTGCGAGAGCCCAAGGGCAGTGTTGAGGTAGCGATTGAAGTGGGCATGCTAAGGAGAGCAGGGGTAGAAGCTGTAGCCAGCCGGTGGGTGAGGGAGAAAAAGATGGAGTAGTTGCCATTGTTGGAGCTATGTGGGCAGGTGAAAGCAGGGTGAAGTGTAGGGGGGGCTATGCTTGTGGGTGAAGCAGTTCTCGGCACCAAAAGGATAGAATAATGAGTGGTAGGGGCTATGAAAAAAAAGAACGAATGTGCTTAAAAGGGAGCACGGCGAGGAGATCCCATCCAGCAGTTGCCTGACCATGTGGGAGCGCTAGAACATGAGGAGAACAAAGGGAGAAATGCAGGCCTGAAGTGCATGGCCTCCTGAAATGGGGAAGAAGACAGTTTTTGAGCATGGAGAGACTGGCGGGTGAGCAAATGGAGTGGACAATTTTATAGAGAAATGCAGATAATTTAAGGGTTTTTTGGACATGAAAAGGGGAAAGGAAACGCATGATGGCGCGGGGGGGCAGGAGGTTTTCTGTAGCGGATGGCAGGGGAGATCAACTGAGGGGGACACCAGATAATCCATACAGCTTACACAGGCAATCTTGTCTGTTAAATTCCCCCTAATACACAGAATGGAAAGGGGGCAATAGGAGTCTTCAATGCTTAGGCTAACAAAACAATTTTTTCTAAAATCTAGTACACTTGGCATATGAAGTTTGTGAAGCAGTTTCTGGCAAGGGATCGGATCATCTTGTGCAGTAGCCTCCAAAACAAGTAGCTTGCATCCAGGTTGGGGCCTGCCCTTCCCCCCCTTGCAGGACAACTTGGAGCGACAGCCATCTTGTTAATGCAAGCAAGTGACTGAACCATCGCATGGGTTGCAATGATTGGCAGGAGGGGTAATCTTTAAGTGGTGTTTTAGATGCCAAAAACAAAAAATACAATAAAGGGGAAGATTCAACACCTGTTCCTTCATGGGATAGGGGCATAGGGATAGACAAGTCAAATTAATACACGTGTGACAACAGGCTAAGCAACTAACAATGTGATGTTTTGTTGTGGGCAGGTAGAAAAGAAACTGAATGGACACACATGGATCCAGGTCAATGAAAGCTGACGCCATGAAAATGATTATGGACCTGGTGGACAGGGCCCACAAGGTCCTGGATATGGTGGAGGACACAGAGAGTGGGGAGGTGCCAGCAAGAAAGGAGAGAGTCAGAAGGAAGGGGCAGAGTGGGGCAGGAGAGAAAGGGAAGGGAACTTGGGCTCTGGTGCCAAAATGCCCTAGAACAAGTTCTCCAGGGCGGCAGCTGACAACCCATTTGATCCCTGACCCAGTACCTGCTCCCAGTCTAGGGGTGCAGAATCCTGAACCTGAGCCCAATCTAAGGCAGGAGATTAGGCCATACCCGGGACTGGTGCCCAGAATTCCTGTACCTGATAGAGTCCAGCCTTTGAAAACACAACCGGAGGGGGAACGGCCGAACCAAGGACTGGGAATAACCTGCAGGCCCCAACTCTTGGACCACAAGATGTAGTGGAGCCGGGAGACAAGACAGCAAGTGGATCAGCAAAGGAACCACATGGAGAACCTGGTTCAGTGTTGACATTAGAGAGTAGTATGAAGGAAAATGTGGAGCAATTGTTGTTGGGTATGGGGGACGATGGTGTCAAGAAGTTACAAAATGTGCTGGGTAATTTGGAAAAAAGTAAGAAGGATGGGAAACAGATGGATGGGGTGAGAAGGAAAAGGCAGAGCAGAGAAAAGGGGAGGGTGTGTGTATATTGGGGATCATGTTCCAATGGCAATGAAAGAAAAGATCTGGAAGGGGGAGTTTGTTGATATTTTTGCCTTGGTGGACAAGAAAACAGTGGAGCTGTATGAAGGAAAAGAGAGTTTTAACAAAAGAGAATTAGCAGCAGTGGTGGTACTGGTTAAAAAAGGGGAACAGCAAAAAGGGCCCACATACAAAGGAAAAACATGGGAGGCATGGACCCTGAGTTTCACATATTATAGCATGATAGTGCAAGAGAACAAGCCAGAATTGGGGATATCTTTGTTAGCTTACTCGTTGATTATAAGAAATGCTTATAAGATGATGGGTGGCACAAATTGGTTACAGTGTGATGAGAAGTTCAGTACCCAGATGCCTAGTTATGGGGAGGACTATCAATGGGATTCCAGACACAATGACCTATGGTGGCAAACCATGGCAGTGGCAGGTGAAGCTGAAGGCAAGTGGCAGAAGGGAGGGGAGCGATATCAGAAATATTGTTGGGGGTACAACAGGGCACACTGCTCCTTTTCACACTGCAGGTTCAGACATGCCTGTTCAAAATGTGGGGGGGGGGGCGCACCCAGTCTCTCAATGTAGATCATATGGAGAAGCCATCTCGGGAGGAGGACAGGGAAGCTATTCCTGTCAGGGAGGCCAGAGAGGGATGCATGGAGATAACATGGGAAGAGGAAGGGGATACGTGGGTGGGAGAGGTTACCACCAAGGAGAAAAGTAGGGGGAGCCATTTTCTGCTGGCCAAAACCCCAATCAGAGGCAAAATAGTAGAACAGTGGATGAAGGGGTACCCGGATGAAAAGGCCGGTGTGGAATTAATAGAGGGTTTTCGGAAAGGTTTTAGTTTACATTATCAGGGAGGGAGATTTGGGACATGGGCAAACAATTTTAATTCAATAAAGGGGAAGGAGGAAATGCTAAAAAGGAAGATTGGTAAAGAAAAAGAGGAAGGTAGGATAGAAAGCCCTTTCCAGGAGCCTCTCTTCCTGCACCTACAGGTATCTCCACTGGGCCTAGTGCCCAAGAAACAAGTAGGGGAATAAAGGGTGATACACCACCTATCCTATCTGGAAAAAGAGTCGGTCAATGATTTAATATCAGAGGAGGATAACAGGGTGTCCTATGGGACCCTAGAGGATGTGGTGGACATCATCAGGGCAAGGCGTATGGCATGGCTGGTAAAGACTGACATCAAGTCTGCTTTCCGGCTACTACCAGTATGCAGGGAGGATTGGGAGTTGCTGGGTTTCCAGATCAATGGAGAGTATTATTTTGACAAAGTCATGTCGATGGGGTGTTTGGTAGCATGCTCCACTTTTGAAAAGTTCAGCACATGGCTGCAGTGGGTATTCAGGGTCAGGTATGGGAACGATACCATAGTCCATTACCTGGACAGTTTTCTGTTTATATGTGAGGGAGAAAAGGGGGTACAGGTGATGCTGGATGATTTTCAAGAGCTGTGTAGGGAGCTTGGAGTGCCCTTAGCAGCACAAAAGACAGAAGGGCCCAGTAGGTGCTTGGAATTCCTGGGTATAGAAGTAGATGCAGAGAGGGGGTTGTTCCGCCTGCCGAGCCAGAAGGTAATCAAGCTGAGGAGAATGTTGTTAGAGGTAGGAAAAAGAAAGAGAGTGCAGTTAATCATTAGCCAGCAATTAATGGGTCATTTGAATTTCGCTTGTAGGGCAATTGGGCCAGGACTTGCATTTACATGACATCTGGTAAGGGCTATGGTGGGGGGGATCAAAACCGTATCATTGGGTCAGCCTGGGGAGAGGGATCAAGGATGATCTAAAATTCTGGGAGGAATTCATAAATACATACAATGGGATAGCCATTTGGCAGGAGGAATGTCTATACAGTATGGATCTGGAACTTTACACAGATACCTCAGGAGGGTAAGGGTGGGTGCTTATTTCTGGGGAAAATGGGTAGCGGAACCCTGGTCACAGGAGTGGATTGAGAGAGGTTTGATGAAAGATATTACATTTTTGGAGATATTCCTGATCTGGGCGGTAAAGAAGCTGTGGGGAAAATGGTTACAGAACCAGCGGGTCACATTTTGGTGTGGCAACAGGGCAATAATTGACATGCTAAACAACAGAGGGTCAGAACCAGGGTTGGTGCTCCACATTTTATGTCAGCTAGTGTAACAGGGGCTGACACTCAACATGAGTTTTAGGGCTAGACACATTGCATGGGAGAAGAATTCCATAGCTGACAGCCTCTCCTGATTGCAGATGGAGAGGTTTTGGGCGCTAGCTCCCAGCGCAGATCCGAAGGGAGAGAAGATCACAGAGAAACTATGGGAGATTGGTTGGATGGAGCGGCATACCTCTTTTGAAGCTCATGGGCAGACAATACTCTAAAAGCTCATGAAAGCTCATGGAGAGTTTTCCAAGTTTTCAGAGCACACCATGCCATGGAGGTAAGTGGGGCAGTCACAGAGGAACAGGTAAGGAGGTTTGTGGTGGTGAGCTGGCAGGAAGGGTTGGTCTTTGCCACCATGGGGATGCATCTTGCGGCAATTGGATGGGTGTGCCAGATGAAGGGTTGGGGAGAACCCTGTAAAAGTACTCTGGTGAGAAGAATGATTATGGGGTGGCAGAGGGTAAAAGGGAGGGGAAGGATATAAGAAAGCCAATCTCAGAGCACTTACTAGAAAGGATAATGACAACGTTGTCAGAAATTTGCTACACCCTGTATGAAGGGGTGCTATTCAAAGTGTTCTTTGTGGTGCTACATAAGAGAGCATTCCGAATGTCAGAAATAGTGGGCCAGCAACACCCTCTACAGGAAAGGATTTACAAATGGAGGATATAAAGTGGGAAAGGGAGGGTCTTACCCTCAAGATATCAAGCTCAAAGATAGTGCAGATGGGAAGGGGCTGCAGAGTAAGAATTGAGCCCAATGAAAACACGGACCTGTGCCCCTGTCAGCTGATTTGAGAATACCAAGGAATTAGACCAAAAAAAGGGGGTCTTTTTTATACACAAGAGTGGGAAGGAGGTAAAAGGAAGTCAAGTCTCAGGGGTTTTGAAGCAGAGCGTTAAAGAACTGGGAGAGAACCTGGAAAGGTTCTCATCTCACTCCTTTCAGATCGGGGCTGCGTCAGAGGCAGCGACACGGGGTATGGTCGGGAATGACATAAAAGCCATAGGGCAGTGATCATCAGATTGCTATAAAAAACACATCAGAAATGCAGTACATTAACCTTGTTGAATTTTCTTTCTCACCTACAGGAAAGATTGAATGAGAAAGGTTTGGTGGGGTGGAGTACAAAAAAAAAAAAGATATACATTTTCTTCCCTCATTTTCCCATTGCGTGTTGTAGATACGGGGCAAAAGAAGGACATTTGGATGGTTGTACACTCATACATTTATTGGGCAGAAAGGGAGGCAGCACAGAAGTCAGGTGGAAAGCAGCTGGGGTTTGACCACAATGCAATAAGGATCACTTGGAAAGG
The DNA here is from genome assembly GCA_016271365.2 of Neoceratodus forsteri. NCBI lineage: Eukaryota > Metazoa > Chordata > Ceratodontiformes > Ceratodontidae > Neoceratodus > Neoceratodus forsteri. The sequence goes on along the minus strand of CM057458.1, from coordinate 780,070,312 downwards.
AATACGAGGAATGTGATGGGGGCAGCACCTTCCCTTACTGCTAGAGATGAGGAGGAACAACAAAGACCCAGACCTCCTCATAATACATCTGGCTGGTAATGACTTAGGGCATGGCCCATGGTTAGATATTTTTAACAGCATACGGAGGGAATTCAAGGTCATGAAGACATGGTGGCCGGGTGCAACAGTTATGTGATCCGAGATGATACCACGTAGGGTGTGGAGACAAGCTAGACAAAATAAGGCCATAGAAAAGGTGAGGAGGTGGGTAAACAGTTGAGTGGGAAGGTTCATGCTAGAGAAAGGAGGAGCTGCCATAAGACATGATGAGGTGGAGGAGAGGATACCTGGGCTATATTGGGCGGATGAGGTGCACTTACCCCCGATGGGGAATCACATATTTATCACTGAACTGGGCAGGGGTATAGACCAGTGGTTAAAAAAGAGGAATTAATAGGCCAAAGAAAGAAATTGGGAAGCTTGCCATCCAACACAAGCTGGAGACAAGCTAGTGGAAGGTAGAAAGAAAATATTTGATAAAGAAAAGGGAGGAAAAAGGGGGAGGGGGAGTAGGGGAGAAATATAAAGTGGGAACAAAAATCAGAAAGAGGTGAAGGGGTATGGACACCCTGGTAAGTGGACAAGAAAGCGGGAGCAGGAATAGGACCTGCCCAGAAAAGAAGGAAATTATAAGACCAGTTCGGCTTTACACCCGGGAAAAGGAGTGGAACAGGACCCCCTTGGGTTTTGATGCTCGGGGGGAGAAAACAAGTGAAAGAATTCAAAGCACAACTAGAAGAAAGGGAAGACAATGATCGTTAAAATGGAGTAGGATTTGAGTGGAAAATGTGGACATGAAAGAAAATTTTAAAAGGAACTCAATATTGTATATGTTGTATATAGTTATACTTCATGTGTGGAGTAATAAAAGATTTTGCCAACTGAGCAGCCAAATCTACAATATTGAGTGTGTGTTTCTTTTTTGGGGGAATGGGATCTGGAACAAGATGGGTTGCCAAAAGAGGCAACCCCATTGTTCCAGGCCATTTTGATCCTGAAAGAGACCTGAGTAGCAGCCGGGGAGGGGATCTTGAGATGGAAAGGGGGAGGGCAAGGGAGGGTGGTTAGTGAGGTCAGAGGAGGGGGACGGACCCCAAGAGGTCACTATAATGACATCAGGTGTGCGAAGTAGGAATGGGTGAAGAGGAGGGCCAAGGGATAAGGGGAAGGGCGGAGCAAAAGAGGGTTTAAGAAGGCCAGCACAGAGGGGCTCTGCCACTTTCTGCTAGGATTTGGTGAGTAATTTTAAAGCCCACCCACCACCCTGGGGAATGGGAAGAAGGAAGGAAGGTAGGAAGAAAATATTTGTTAAGGAAAAGGGAGGAAAAACAAGAAAAGGGGTTAGGGGAGAAACATAAAGTGGGAACAAAAATCGGAAAAAGGTGAAGGTGTATGGACATCCTGGTAAGCTGACAAGAAAGGGGGAGCAGGAATTGGACCTGCCCAGAAACGAAGGAAATTATAAAACCAGCTCGGGTTTACACCCGGGAAAAGGAGTGGAACAAGACCCCCTCAGGTTTTGATGCCTGGGGGAGAAAACAAGTAAAAGAACTCAAAACAACAACTAAAAGAAAGGGAAGACAATGATCGTTAAAATGGAGTAGGATTTGAATGGAAAATGTGGACATGAAAGAAAATTTTAAAAGGAACTCAGTATTGTATATGTTATATATAGCTGTACTTTGTGTGTGGAGTAATGTGTGCCGACTGAGCAGCCAAATCTACAGTATTGAGTGTGTATCTCTTTTCTGGGGGAATGGGATCTGGAACAAGTACATCAAACAAGACAGGTTTCATCTTATCCAATTTAGATTTTTATATAATATGTATTACACTCCAGCGATATTATTTAAAATGTATAAATTACCTTCCCTGCTGTTTACCTGCTGTGGCCTAGTGGAGGACAACTTAAATCATATGTTATGGGATTGTGGGAAGGTATCTTCCCTTTGGAATGATATGAAGAACTCCTTTATCCATTATTAGGTTACTGTAAGAAGATATTTTTACCTATTATTTTGTAGAACTGGAAGGACAATGCTATTCCATCATATAGAGATTGGCACTGGGAGATTTTATCAGCTCTATTGGTGGAAAAGCATATTGCTTCCATTCATAAGTGTCCTGATCAGTTTTGTGCCAGATTGGCGACACTATATATTTTTTTTGTCCTTGCAGTCCACAGTGCTATGGCTAGTGACTTCAAAATCACAGTAGCTGGCTACTACTTTGTTTGTCTTTTTGCCATTTAATTCTAATTGCTTTCCACCATACTCTTAGTTCATCTCTTAACTATTATTGTGATTGGTTGGCATCCCATGGCACTCCAGACATTACCTCATGGGTTACAGCCCACCTGATAGGCTAATGATGCACATGACCCAGATCAGATTTCAAGTATATCCAGGTCCCAGGAACCCCTGCTCTCCAGTTGTAATTTGTGCATCTGAATAGGCAAGAAGCATCCAGAGAACCCCTGTCTGCTCTTTAAACTTCTAAGGTAGGAAATGTGTTTTTTCCAAATAGCCTCATGTGTGGTTGCAATGTAATAGTAATTTAATTGTATTTTATTTGGATGTTGAATGAGTATATTGTAAGAAAAGGAGCATCTTGGGCTCCAAAAGAAAGGAAATACCAGCTCCAATAAGCGTTTTGTTGTTAAATTGTACTGCAGGAGTTTTTTCCTCCTTTATAATTTGGATGTTGAATGAGTATATTGTATGAAAGGAGCATCTTGGGCTCCAAAAGAAAGAAATACCAGCTCCAATAAGCGTTTTGTAGTTAAATTGTACTGCAGGAGTTTTTTCCTCCTTTATAATCAACAATAAGCTTTTTGTTGTTAAAATTGTACTGCAGGAGCTTTCCTCCTTTGTAACCAATTTGGTCTGGCTTTGTGGCGCCTCCACAGGAGCCTTTGTTTTCAATTCGAGCAAGATCTCGTGCTTGGGCCACCGCCCCCACCCCAGGCCTTCCAGGCAGCGTGCTCCCTGTCTTGTAAGCCCACGCGGCTCTGGCTTTTCCTACCAGGCTCGCCTGTAAAATCCCTCCGCGAGTTGCCTACACCCCCACTGACTCCTGGTCCCTCTGAGGCCCTCGAGAGAGAGAGAGGAGAGCCTCCCTACCTCCCAGACCTCCAATGCCCTGCCCAAGGCCTCTGCGCTCTCAGACACCGCCACAGGCCGCCTTTCTCCACCAGGCCCTGTCTGGCCCTCTCCCCACGAGTCGCCCTCTCCCTCCCGCGCTGCCTCTGGGCGGCTGCCTCCTGAGGCCCTCACCTCCCCTCGGCTTCCCTGGCCTCCTGCGCCCTCGCGACTGTCTTCTCTCTCGCCTGGGCTGTCTGCCCAGATGCATCCTGGCCGACTGACGCCCGCCCACGGGAGGAGCGCCTCCTCCTCAGCCCTGCAGGCCTCTCCTTTACTGGCGCTGCCAACGCTAGCTCCCGGCATGCTGCCTCCTCCTCTCCATTTCCCTTCAGCAGTCAGAGAGGAGGTTAACTAGCTCAGGCTCAAAACAAAAGAGCCACCGGTAGGCCAGACCTGGACTGTATCCACAGTTTTCCCTAAGCGGCCGGCGGCCTCAGGGGCATCCAGGCGTTTCCGGTGACATTCTCCAGCTCTCTCCTCATTCATTCTCCTGGGGGGGGTTGCTCCTGCGGCGTGTTGACTAAGCGGACAACAAATCTTTTCCTCATCGGCCACACCATGCGACGCCATCTTCGGCCTCGCGGCGACGCCCTTCTTCCTCGGGGGAGATCCCCCACGCCTCAGGCCACGTTTTCCTCAAGAGACTCAAATTGGCTCTCCCGAGCAACCAGCCGACTGGGGATTAAAAAAAAAAAGGGGCGGAATCATTCCATTCCAACTCGGGTCCCTCACACAGCGACCCCAGTAGGACACCGCCGAGCTCTTGCCCGGGTACCTCCCATAGCGACCCTGGCAGGCTCCGGCGGACTCTACCTCCCCCACTCAATGGCCGCGGCCCCCTCCCACAGCGGGCCCCGGCTCTCCCTGAGCAGGAATCATCGGAGAGGGGGTAGGTAGGTAAGGATTCTTGAGAGAGGAGTCTCCGCCCATTCCTGGTCTGTCTAAGGGCCCTCACACAGCGCCCTTATCACAGCACCCTCCGGCTCCTTCCCTCCTCCGGCCCCTTCTCCCCCGCACCCGCCCGCACTGGGAGCTCACCTTCTGGGGCATAAGGGGGAAAAGAGTTCCGGTGTCACCACTCTTCGCTCAGACCTCTCTCTTTATTTTTTCAGATGGTTAAGGCAAAGAAATGCACCGCGTGCAGCGCCACCCTCCTCCCTCAAACCCCAGGCCCGCTCTGCGCAGCCTGCCTCATGGACGACGAGCTGTCTTCAATGGAAAGAACCCCTCCCCTAGCTCCTTCCCTTCCCGGCCCTAGCACCTCGACGTGGGTGGACCCGGGCTCTCTGCTGCTACAGAACCAACAAGCAGCGGTGGCCATGATGGAGAGTCAGCAGAACTTCATGCTGAAGATAATGGAAAAACTGGAGGCCCTCACCCAAACAGATCGAGACCTCCCAACACAGAGCCCCTCGCGAGAGAGAGACCTCCAGAGGAACCACAAGCCCCAGAGGACCTCTCCCAGCATTCCCCAGATGGCAACCCGGAAGAAGGAGACAAAGAGGACAATTTGACGAGGAGGAGGAGGAGCACGGCTTGAGTCAGACACGGAGGACATCGATCAGCAGACAACTCCGTCCTTGACGTCAAAACTGTGTGCGTTCGAGACCATCCCCGGCCTTATGAAAGTCATCAAGGCCACCATGGGCCTGTCCATGGAGGAGCAGGAAGGGGAGAAGACAGAATCGAAGCTAGATCCAATGATCCAGCTAAGGACCACCACCTCAGAGACCTTCCCGGTATGCCCGGCCATTGAGGAACTGATCCACACAGAATGGCAATCCACAGACCCGGGCAGAATGCCAAACCGAAGGAACTTACACAAGATGTACCCGGTTCAGGGCGACAAGTCAGACGCCTGGTGCAAGGCGCCCTCCATCGATCCCCAAGTGGCGGCCTTGAGTAAGAAAACTGTGCTACCATGCGGTACCATAGCCCTCAAGGACCCTACCGATAAAAGAATCGAAGATATGTTAAAGAGGACATTTGAAATTGAGGGCACCATGGCCAAGGTGATGATGGCGGTGATCTATACCTCTCGGGCCCAGATCTGCTGGCTGGAGGAACTCCAGGAACAAGCGAGTCCAAAGTCCAGGGAGGCCGAACTTTTAGACTGCACCCTCGACGCAGCCAAATACCTGGCAGACATGGCAGTGGACTCCTTACGCCTCCAGGCCAGGGCAGCCGCAATCATAAATCGGGCCCGCAGAGCACTATGGCTCAAGCTCTGGGATGCCGATTCAGAATCTAAGACTCTACTTCAGAACTTACCCCTTAAAGGGGGTCATGTGTTTGGGGAAGGCCTCCAAAACTACTTAAAACAGAGGGAAGAGGGTAGGGACCTCCTAAGAAATCGCTCCAGACCCTCACATCTGCCTGCCGCTAGACGCAGGTTTCGTCCTGGGGCCAAGAACCAGACCCACAGGGACTCCTACCCGCAGAACCATTCCTTTCGGAGTAGGGTCTCCACCTCCTACCCCCGCACTCCCGCCTTCAACAACTACAAGTCGCCCTCCTTTAGAACCCAGGGACAAAGGCCCGGAGGCCGTGGAAGAGGTTTCAGGGGAAAACAGTGACTCGGTCTCCCCGAGCCGCCCTCACCAGAACTCGTACCCCCCTGTCGGCCAGCGGCTAGCCCTGTTTGCCCATCTCTGGGTGTCCACCATGTCGGACAGGTGGGTCCGAGACGTGGTCTCCAGGGGATACGCCATAGAGTTGACCAGTCCTTCAGTCCCTCATCACTTCGTCTCATCCCCGATCTCCAGAAGAAGAGCCTCTCCCCACCAGGTACAGGGGATCCTGGAAGAGCTGATCCAGAACAGGGCCATACAACCCGTCCCAGTTCAGGAACAAGGGGAAGGCATGTACTCCATCTTCTTCCAGGTGCCCAAGAAATCGGGAGAGCTGAGGCCCATCCCGGACCTCAAACGCCTGAACCGATATGTGACCCCACGTCGGTTCAAGATGGAGATCATCCGGTCCACCCTCCAAGGGATCAGGGTAGGCGACTTCCTAACATCCATCGATCTAAAGGATGCCTACCTCCACGTACCCATCGTCAAGAGCCACAGAAGGTTCCTACGCTTCCACATCTTGGGACACCACTTTCAATACCAGGCGCTCCCATTCGGGCTGTCCTCGGCCCCCAGAGTCTTCACCAAGGTTTCCATCACCTTGGTGGCCCGACTCAGAGAACAAGGACTGGACATAGTACCATATCTGGATGACTGGCTCATACGCGCCCGATCCGAGGATCAGGCACACGCTTATACGGAACTCGCCGTACGGGCGCCGGCGATCACGTTGGGTCATGAATGAGAGAAGAGCCAGTCTGCCGCACCCAAGAGATCGAGCATCGGGGCCATCATCAACTCAGCGGAGGGTTGGGCAAGACCGGCACCAGCACGGATCTGCTGCCTCCAGAAGCTGGCCGGGAAATTAAGGACACGCTCCAGCACTATGGTAGCGAAGGTGGCGAAACTCCTGGGATGCATGGCCTCCTGCATCGACCTCGTCCCTTGGGCCAGGTGGCACATGCGTCCACTCCAAAATTACATCCTGGCACGTGGAGCACCCAACGAGACCAACCTGCATTGCGTGGTTCAGTTACCCGCCGAAGTGAGATCCTCCCTGGAGTGGTGGGTCACTCTGGGAAACCTGACGAGGGGAATTCCCCTGGAAGCCCCTTCCCCGATCCCCATCGAGACGGACGCGAGCCTCTCCGGCTGGGGAGCCTGTCTGGGGGACGAGTCAGCGCAGGGTACTTGGTCCCCAGTGGAGTCCCTACTCTCTATCAATGTTCTGGAAATGAGAGCAGTGTTCCATGCACTAAGGGCCTTCCGCCACGTCATACAGGGACAGTCGGTTCTGATCAAATCCGACAATCGAGTGACGGTGGCATACATCGCAAAACAAGGAGGTACCAGAAGCAGGGCCATGTCACGCGGGAAACCTCAAGGGTGATGATCTGGGCACAAACGCACCTTTCACACCTGGGAGCAGTACATTTAGCGGGAAAACTGAACGTAAGGGCGGATTGGCTCAGCCGGCAACAGATCCACCCCGGAGAATGGCGCCTGCACCCGGACCTGTTTCAGATAATCCAGGAGGCATGGGGACTGGTGCCTATGGACCTAATGGCATCCAGGGAAAACACCCAGGTGGACCAGTATTTCTCCCGGTTCAGGGACACGCACTCCCAAGGCACGGACGCCCTGTCTCAGGTATGGTCACGGGACTACGCGTACATGTTCCCCCCACTCTCTCTCATCCCACAAGTCTTGGGGAAAATCCGGAAATCTCGAACCACCATCATCCTGGTGGCCCCCTACTGGCCTCGCAGATCTTGGTTCGCGGCAATCACAGAGATGTCGCTAGCCTGCCTTCAGTTACCAACCCGCCCAGACATGCTGACGCAGGGACCAGTACTACACCAGTCCCCTCGAACACTAAAGCTCACGGCCTGGCTCCTGAGAGGGAATGACTAACGGCCACCGGGTACCACGAGTCAGTCATAAGCACACTCCTCCGATTGCGTCGAGCCTCCACTACCTCCACCTATGAGAGGCAATGGGCCGTCTTCTCACAGTGGTGCCACCTTCGAGGATCAGTACCGGAACAAGCCAACCTCCCCACTATCCTCCTGTTCCTGCAACAAGGGTTGGACAAGGGGCTGGCACCCTCCTCGCTAAGGGTGCAACTGGCGGCCATCGGGGCGGCCAGAGGCCTCGTCGAGGGGCACCCACCGGGGGCACACCCGGATGCCATCCGCTTCTTGAGGGCCATGGACCTCATGCGACCCAGGTCTAGACCTAGCGTCCCGCCATGGGACCTACCCATGGTATTGGACTCCCTAAGAGTGCAACCTTATGAACCTCTCACTGAAGCAGACCTCCTCTGGGTAGGCCTGAAGGCTGCCTTTCTTGTGGCCATCTGCTCGGCCAGAAGAATAGGGGAACTCGGTGCCCTATCTTGCGCACCGCCCTACACCATCTTCACCCCCAAAGGGGTACGGCTCCGGACAGTACCGGCCTTCCAACTGAAGGTTCCGACGAGGTTCCATAGAGAACAGCCTATAGACCTACCCACCCTGTCTCGCACAGGCCCTCAAACTGAGAGTGGTACTCCTGACTCCCTGGATGTGGGATCGGTCCTATCGATCTACATGACCAGGACTCAATCTATCCGTAAGACGGAGAGACTCTTCATTGTCTCGAAGGGTCAATGGCAGGGGCTCGCGACCTCCAAGACCACCATCGCAGGGTGGATCAGACGAGTCGTCCTCCACGCCTACACGGCAAAACGGCGGACCCCACCACAGGGGATCAGAGCTCACTCCACCAGGGCAGTATCCACCTCCTGGGCGGAACAAGCGTCGGTGTCATCCGAGGACATCTGTAGGGTGGCTACCTGGAGCTCTCTACACACCTTCGCTAGGGACTACAGGCAACTCCAGGACTTCAGGCCAGCCTTCGCCTCCCATGTCCTAGCAGTGACTCCATCTCCCGGACCCTCCTATTCATCCAAATCCCACCCGGAGGTTTAACTGCTTCTTATCTCCCATGAGGTAATGTCTGGAGTGCTATGGGATGCCAACCAATCACAATGGGTGTTTACTCACCTGGTAAAGGTGATTGTGTTGGTTGGCATCCATGGCACTCCAAGGCCCTTCCTCGGGGATGATCGGAGCGTCCCGCCAAAAAAAAAACAAAAAAAAACCAGGAGGTCCCTACATCAGTCCTTCAGACCTCAATCCGCCAGAATTCAGTCGAACCACGGTTCAAGTAGTGTACATAATAGGAATAAACTCTGGCCTCTGGCCTTGTTGTTTTTTATCATGTCGTTACAGACCTCATTCATTGCTAGTCTCTATTGTGTGTACTGTTCTTGTACTAACATCCTTCCTTTCAGCTATGGAAAATTCAAACTGGAGAGCAGGGGTTCCTGGGACCTGGATATACTTGAAATCTGATCTGGGTGATGTGCATCATTAGCCTATCAGGTGGGCTGTAACCCATGAGGTAATGTCTGGAGTGCCATGGATGCCAACCAACACAATCACCTTTACCAGGTGAGTAAACACCCATTATCGACTGAGCTCCAGCTTGGGTGGGGGGTATGGGGCGAGGTGGCTTGATGGATGCTGGAGTTTGTTGTATTAGAATTTGTTGAAGTTATTGTTGAGATTGTTATGATGTGCGTTTTAAGTTTTTTTTTGTTGGAAAAAATCAATAAAGCACATTTAATGATAAAAACAGCAGTCAACCATTACCTTTTATATCTGAGGAACTTTTTTTTCCCTTTGGATAATTAGAAGATTGTTTACCTGATGCTAGTAGGTGTGATGAGTGAGAGAGTACTCTGCTTGGCAGCTGACATATCTAGCTCTATTACCTCCACTACATCATCAGCAGTGTGACCTCAGTGTGCCCTCAATGAGTATAACATCACTGCTGCTTAGAAACAGTCACTCAGTGGTTGCCAGCTCAGTCACCTGTGATGTCACTGTCAGTGATATCACAATGCTGATGATGTATTGGGGGGTTAGAAATAGATATGTCAACTACCAAGGCGAGAGCTGTTCCACACATCCAGCTATTATCACATAGAAAACTTTCTAATGAGCAAAAAGGAAAAGAAAAGTATTTCAGAAGTAAAAAGTTACAACTTATTAATTCGTAAAATTTGAATTATTTTCCTGTCTGCCTGTTTTGGGTCCACTAGCTTCATAATTACTGATATTTTGGAATCTTTGGCTGCTTATAACTTTGCCAGCCTTTCAGCAAGAGATTAGAAAGTTTACACACACATCCTTTTTTTCATGTTTGCTTGCGTGCATGTGCAAGAAACATTATGTTGCAGCTTAGGAGAGAAGCGGGTTGTGGAGGTGCAGCACTGTGGCAGCTAATGCCAGCACTGCATTTGTGGGCTTGGCAGTGTTCACCCAGTGCAGTCCCAGTGTCCTGATGACACTGGTTCTGCAGAAGTGCCACAAAACAATTTCAATGCCACCATTACGGGCCACCTCATCATTGCAGCATGAGGGAGCGACCCATCATTGCAGGGCAGTACCTTGCCTGGTGTAACATTCCCGTCAACATGGCAGTGGCATTGCTGCCACCTCAAAGCGCCATGAAAGCTGAAGGGGTGCCCAATCCCACTGTTGGCATGCCCCCGACCCAGTTCATTTGCCGATGGGGGATCCCACTCCCCATCGGCATAATGTCCCCCCATTTGTTGTGTGCCAACGGGTTGCTCAATCCCCCTCAGCATCATGCCCCCCAAACAGTATTTCTTTGCAAACAGGGGGCCTGATACCTGTCAGCATCAGGCCCCCCTTCCCCAAAATGCAGGTGGCACAATGGGAGCCCACCCCAGTGTGCAAAAAACGAGCCTGAAATAAAAACCTTCCAGCAATGTCCTTAGTTTAGTTTGTGTCCCTGAAACAAAGACAATGGTCCCCGCAGTTTCTCGTGTCCCCTCCCCCAACCTGCACCCACCCTCTGAGCACCCCACCTCCTCATACTCCCATCACCCCATACTTACCTCCAGAGCCCAGTGTGATGATCTTCGGTGCACCAGGAACACATCTGCACCCTTCAAAGCTGACCGTGATCTGAAGAAATGCCAGTAAGCTGTATAATGGCATAAATAGTTTTTTTTTTTGTTTAGTTGTTTAACCAGGTATAGCACACTAAGCTGAAAGCTTTTTTACAGGAGCGACCTGGGAGCACAAGGAGGTTAAGTGACTTGCTCAGGGTCACACAGTATGCAAGTGGAAGCTGTGGGATTCAAACCCAAGTCGGGTCTGCTGGATGTCACCAAATTTGCAGCTCAGAGCCTTAGACCACTGCGCTATACTGCCTCCCTTTTTTTCAACTTATGTGGATATCTCAGCCATTTCTGTGACTTTTGGCACTAAATTTTCAATATGGGGTTATCAGGACCCCTTCTCATGAATTCAGTTACTGTCATGATGTTATTCAGTCCTGAAATGTAATTTCACAGTCACTGCGCGGAATCACCTTTTGGGACCGAGTAACAAAATGACAGTGCCAATGTTCATGAGGTGGGCTCTCAAAAAGCCTATGTTGCAAATTTGGTGAAAAAAATCCAAAAAATGACTGCTTTACAAGCATGCATTGTGCAGTTTCCACACACACTTGTAACTTTGTGAATTTGTAATATTTTCACTCCAGATTTTCAACATTGGCATTTTTACACACCTTATTATGAACAGTACAGCTGTCATTTTTCACATACTGAACAAAATGTGTTTTCACATTTCTGGCGAAGAATAGCACGGTCACTATGGGAAATCAGTGTTTGGAACAGATTAAGAAAATTGCAGTGAGTCTGTTCATAAACAGAGGTACTAAAATGCCTATGTTGAAAAGCTGGTGACAGACATCCATAAAATGACTGTGTTACAGGTGTGCATTGTGCAGTTTCCATGCACCCTCGTAACTTCACAAATTTGTAGTATTTTCACTCCAGATTTTCAACATCGGCATTTTTTCAGACCTCCTTATGAACAGTACAGTTGTCATTTTTCACATCTTGGCCGAAATGTGTTTTTGCACTTCTGGCACACAATAGCATAGTTGCAGTGGGAAGTCAATGTTCAGGACAGATAAGGAAAATCACAGTGACACTGTTCATGAGCAGAGGTGCTAAAATGCCTGTGTTGAAAATTAAGTGACAAAAGTCCATGAAATGACTGTGTAATGAGTGTACATTGCACAGTTTCCACACACCCTCATAATTCCGTGCATTTGTAATAGTTTCATTCCAGATTTTGAACATTGCCACTTTTCCCACCTCCTTATGAACAGTAAAGCTGTCATTTTTCATATCCTGCTTGAAATATGCATTTACACTGCTGGCACAGAATAGCGCGGTTGCTTTGGGAAATCAATGTTCAGGACACATTAAGAAAATCCTTGTGACAGTGTCCATGAGCTGAAGTCACAAAATACTTATGTTGAAAATTTGATGAAATAATTCCACTAAATGACTGTGTTATGTGTATGCGTTTTGCAGTTTCCACATTTGCTCAGAAGTTTGAGCATTTTTAATATTTTCACTACAGATTTTCAACATAGCCATCTCTTCACACCTTCCTATGAATGGTACAGCTGTCATTCTTCACATTCTGCCTGATCTCTGTTTTCATACATCAGGCGCAGAATGGCACGGTCGTTGTTTGAACTCAAAGTTCGGGACACATTATCAAAATCATAGAGTCGCTGTTCATGAGAAGAGGTCCCAAATGCTGTCATGAGGAGTGGGTCACAAAAAGGTCATGTTGAAAATTTGTAGTGCAAATACCAACAAACACCCGGGGCGTTAGGGTTTCTAACCATAACGTCCCACCCTGTACAGACTGACAGGCATCAGGGGTGTGCCTTTCGATTGCTGACCGTAATGCTCATGCCATTCCACCCCCACCCTGCAGCAAGTGGCAGTCATCGAGTTGTGCCTTGGACTCTTCAGCCCCAGAGTTCACCCCATTCTCCTGTACTGCACCCATTTCAGCTTATGTCCTTATGGAATGGGGTGACTGTAAAGCCAAATACCCAAAGGCACACCTCAACACTTGTCGGTGTCTGCAGGATAGGCAGAAGTGAAATGGCATGAACGTTATGGGCTACGACCTAAACACATACCCCAATGCCTTTCTGTCTCTGCAGGGTTGAGATGGGGTTTGCGTGAAGTTCAATACTTCACTGCCATTCCTATTCTACATCTGTCTAACTCATGCATTTCTAATGCTAATACCAGAAAGCAAACATTCAGCATTGACAAATGCTTGTTTCCATATTGTTTTTCTCTTGGACAGCAACTTGTCTCTCAGGGGTATATCCTGTTCAGAGAGATATACTCTGATAAAGCTGAACCCAGCCATCATTCAGTTCGCTACTGGGTGTGTCCCCTCCTATCTCCTCTGGTGGGGGAGGAGCCACTGTCAGCCAACCACAGCTGCAGCTTCCTCTAAAGCAGGAGCAAGCTCCCCAGCCCAGCCATAGGAGTCACTGTGTTGGTGGAACCTTCCACCAACCCTCTTCAGCTGAAATGAACTGGCAAGAAGAAGTTGTCTCGGCTATGGCCTGCCTCCTGACATAACTTCCTGGACTTGCTTTCAAACTCTGGTCTTCGGCATGGCACAGTGATTCTCTACTGCTGGGTCATGAGCATGGCCTCAAAGTTATTATTTAGGGCCCATAAAGTTAACACAATTGGTGATATTCTGTTCTCTATTTTTAAAGTTACAGTGTCTTAAAATTCTTCAGTTTACATAATTGTGAAATGCAATTTTAAAAATGTCCAAAAGTTTGGATGCTTACAATCCAGTAACCTTTTAAGATAGAGTTCAGAAATATGGTACATTTCTGAAAGGACTTTGGTAAAGTCATCTTATAAAATCTGGCATAATTTGGAAAAAATACTTTTAGTAAAATATAATTACAAAATCATGTTTTTTTAATTTTCAAATGTTCAAAAGCTTATAACTCAGTGACCATTCAAGATATAGATCTTAAACTTGGTACACATATGTATAGTATGTTGCAAAGTCACCAAGTCAGATTGGATGCAATGTAGGTAACTTATTTTTCAAATTAGACAGAATTAATTCAAATCACAGTGTTGCCAGACATTTGTAACATTTTCATTAAAATTTTAAAAAAGGTTCATGGAAGCAAAATTGTAATATCACCAGAATTTCACTGTCAGAAGACACATTTCACTCAGCCCCAATGGGGTTTGATTTTTTTCAATTGCCATCTTGTTTGTTTTACATTGATGCATTAAATGTTAACAGGATAGATTACAACATTGGTCTGGTGAGTGAGTGCTATTTCCATTTGTTCCGTTATTAAACACGTTTTAAGTGGCACTGAATTTACTATTTGCACATTCAGCCTATTGGTGCTTTTGTCTCTATGATGTTTACATCTTGAAATAGATTTCTAAAAAGGACTTGCATTTTACCTGTTATTTTCTGTTTTACCAAAATTTGAAAATACAGTCTATAACTCTGAAATAATGTGTATCAACTATAAGAAGTACTTGATTGATGTTCATATGAACTTGAGGGGGAAGCAATCCACTCTTTTGGCCCGGACATCAGTGTCCAGCCCCACTCTGCTCCCTGGAACACACCAGCTCTTCCACAGACCTCTGTATGTATTTATCACAGGGGTGCTGAGCTCTGTGTTCTGGTACATCTGAATTTTATGTATCCTAGGCTATTTTTTAGATCAGATTGTTTATTAGTCTCTGCTCATTTTCTTATTGGCAAGCAAAAGCAGAACACCATTCAAAATAAAATGGAACTAACCATCTGTTGGCAAGAACCTATAATCTACTAAATTGAAATTGTCATTGACTTATTTCTTCACCTCAGGAATAGGATAACTCATCCAGGTTGATACTGATGTGCACTCAAGAGCAACATAGGAACAGGCCCCATGCTAAACCATGCTATAGTTGACATGCCGACAAAAGGAGTCAGTTATTGCATCATCATCCTCTCCTATTACTGGCACTCAATTCATCATTGTAATCTAAAATGCCAGTTACTGAAAGTCTTCAACAACTATCTTCTGCACCTGCAGAATAATAACTATCACATCTAGATCTTTATGTTGAAATTACGTTTTTTTTTTGTTTGATTGTTTTGTTTTTCAGTTAGAATGCTAATGGCAAAGGTATTCTTTATAGTTGCAACCACACTCTATAAACAGGTGTATACTCCAAGGTGATGTCAACATTGCCCCCCTCTATAAGATGTGAGCTAAGCTTTCATGTTCAGTCAGGTCTCTTTCATGGCAGCGGTTTAGTCAACAATAAAAAAATAGCATCATTAAACATTTATGCAATAAAGAAGCTTTTGAAAGTGTCACTTCCAGTGAGCAGAAAATTGATTTGAAACTATGTAGAAAAGTATTTCCAGTCATTTTTAAAAGCCACAAAATGCTTTTGATGATCCCAATTGATAAAACGTTTTAAAAAAATGGAAGATTATGTTTTATGTATTTTAACGTCAATCTAAAATAATTTTGTTTGCCTGAACAAGGCAGCAAAATAAATGCTTCAAACACATTATAAAATGCTGTGTGTTTTTTTTTTTTTTTTTTTTTACGTTTTGAGGGGACTTATTATATTTTGCCCCAAACTGTTCATTTTTTTCTAAAATCCATAGCAGTAAGTAATGCACTTCCTGCTGGTGCATGCTAACTTGGAAAGAACAGAAAGTGAAACTAGAATATATAATATTATTAGTGCTTAGAACTGGAAATATAGGGTAACTAAGAACAGGTGCTCATCAGTAGATAAAGAAGAATCAACATTTGTATAATGATTTTCATAAACATTGTATCCCAAAGCACTTTACAAGCAATGCTACACTGGTAGTAAAGTGATTGAATGTGTAGTGGCAACCATTTTGCACATCTAAACCCACGCACAACCATGGACAATTGCATGAATCAATTTTATGGGAAAGGGAATGTTGGCCAGGACACTGGGGATAGGTCCCTACTTGTGGAAAAAAGTGCCATGCATTCTTTCGCTTCCACCTAGACAGCACCAGTGGATGTCTGTCTGGGGGCACTAACCTGAACATTGTGTGCTTCAGGTGGGGAAGCCTACTGGCTACACAGCCAATGTCAAATACAGGACACTACAGTAATAGGGGAACTATTTTTAGTATTTTAGCAATTAAAAATCTTTTTTGTTTCCATTTTTCATAGTTTTTTAATTTTTTTTTAAGTATTTATTTAGGTGACCCATGTTATAAGTGGAATAAGACACTCCGAGGTGTGGTCTATAGGCTGATAACAGCACATCCCAGGTGCTAAAGGCACTCGGTGCAAGCACCTCATGCCTTATTACGTTCTTGGGATGTGCTCTTATTGGCCCATAAACCACACCTAATCATGTCCTATTCCTTATATACATAAAGTTCAAATTCAAGTGGCCTCTTGTCCTCTTGTTCACTTACTGTACATCATGAAAGCTGCATTTGCCCTGATGGTGTTATCCTTTTCAATTAATAAGACCATGGATTATGAGAAAACAGAAGTTATGAGTTGAGCAACCATTGAAATATTGTCAGTTAAGTTTCAAGGGCATATATTCCAAATCATTTCTTGAACTAAGCCTGCTATGGATCTCTGTATAGGTTGGAGTTAGTGCAAGTTATGCTTGGATTCCTATGACCTTGGAAATGTACTTAAAATGATCAGGTATGATGAATGGACTGGCACATGGAGTTGTCATATTTTGGTTATTCTGTTGTTAAAAACACTTGGATGTGATTCTTTTTAATCCTTTGCAAGTACTAAGGGACTACTCAAACAGTTACTCAAGTACAACTATAATGGCAAGGTTAGCTCACCATGCTTAAATATTGCAGCAACAAAGTTACAACTCATGTGGCAGGACAGACTTTGAACAATGACAAATATTTTGCTTCATTCTTTAGTTAACCTTATAGTTCCTTCATAGCCCTGCACAGATGAATAGAATAGAGTAGAATAGAATAGGAAAAGAACAGAAAAGAAAAGAAAACAAAATCAAGACATTTGGCTTTATACAGTACTGTATAGCACTTCATGCATTATAACCCAAAGACCTTTACAAAGCATGGAGTGTGTTCCTAGTAATGCAGAAATGTAAGTACATTTTTAATTTTGTCTTTGCAACATTATCCATATCTGCCACTTTCTCAGCAGCTTCTCTGAGGAAATCCTTATTCATCTACTCCTGTCTCAGATATTGTTACTCTCTTTTCTGAGGCACTGGTCGTCATCATCACCATCATCATTTTTTTGTATTACAATATAGAATTCATATTTTAAGCAAATATATTATATATATATATATATATATATATATATATATATATATATATATAAACATAGACTTTGACAGCAGATAAGGACCACTTGGTCCACCCAGTCTGCCCATTTCCTACATATTGGATAAGCTGCAGATTCTAGTTAACCAACAGCCTACTTCCTGCAACCCCCCACTATAATTGCCTTATGTTTGTCCCATGCATGTTTGAATTCCCCCACAGTTTTAGACCACACAACCTCTCCAGGAAGGCAGTTCCATGCATCCACTCGCTCCATGAAAAAGAATTTCCTCACATTACCCCTGAGCTGTCCCTCCTCTAACTTTAAATTGTGCCCCCTTGTTCTTACACATCTCTTTTTCTGAAAGATGCTACCCTCCTGGACTTTGTTGATTCCCTTGAGGTACTTAAAAGTTTCTATCATGTCCCCCCTGTCCCTCCTTTAATCAAGGGTATACATATTAAGCTCTCTCAATCTGTCTTCATATGGTTTCTGATGTAGTCCCTGCACCATTTTAGTTGCCCTCCTCTGGACTGCTTCCATCCTATGTCCTTGATTAGATGAGGTCTCCAAAACTGCATGCAGTACTCCAGATGGGGTCTCACCAACTGTCTGTACAGAGGGATAACCACTTCCCTTTTTCTACTTGTGATGCCCCTCCCTATGCATCCCAGTATACCACTGGCTCTCCTTACTGACTTCTCACATTGCTTACCCACCTTTAGGTCATCTGATATGACTACACCCAGATCCCTTTCCATTATTGTTGCCGTTAGTACCTTCCCTGCTATTGTGTACTCCTTCTCCTGGATTTTAATTTCCCAGGTGCATTACTTTGCACTTCTTTGCATTGAATCTAAGTTGCCACATGTCTGACCATTCCTCCAACCTTGCCAAGTCCCTTATCCTTTCTACCCCCCTTGTGTATCAACCCTGTTACAGATCTTTGTGTCATCTGCAAAGAGGCATACCTTTCCTTCCAGACCCTCTACAATGTCACCTATAAAGATGTTAAAGAGGACTGGACCCAGTACTGAGCCCTGAGGTACTCCACTAGAAACCCCCCTTTCTTCAGAATGTGTTCCATTCACTATTACCTTCTGTGTCCTGTTGTGCAGCCAGTTTACTAACCAGGCTACCACCCTGGGACCCACTCCCAGGCTGGCTAACTTGATTATGAATCTTTTGTGTGGGACTGTGTCAAATGCCTTGCTAAAGTCTAGGTAGGCCATATCCACAGCCCCTCCCATGTCTATTACTTTCATCACCCAGTCAAAGAAATCAATTAGATTAGTCTGACATGACCTTCCTGCTGTGAATCCATGCTGCTGGAAGGTGATGTCAGATGAATCTATATATATATATATATATATATATATGATATACTATATATATATATATATATATATATATATATATATATATCTATATTGAAGCAAACTCTAGAGAAACATTGCAGATACACCTCCTAATAAACAAGTCTAACCAATTCAACACAATCCTCCTACAGCAGGCATATCATATAACCTCTATAGTTAGGATTTCCTATTGCATTGTTTGTGCTAATCAATAATGCAATCTACTTCACCATTTCCTTGCTTTTCTGGACTATGTATATAAGGGCCCGGATATTCAAAGCAGATGCGCAGGGCACAATGGGCTTGCACATGCGCAACTGCAGAGATGCACCAAAGAGTGATATTCAGTGCGAGCAACTGCGCATTGCAAGGTGCAGTGCGCCAATGTGCAATAGTAATGAATGCATGCGCAAGGGCAGGGGGGCGGACCCATGAATATGCAGCACAGCCCGATATCCAACTGTCGAGCTATGGTGCAAGTGAGGAGCAACTGCCAATTGGGCGGAGCAGTCTTGAGCCCATAAAAACAGGGAGTAAGTAGGAGGAGAGCACTTGTACCAGAGGGGAGCAAGACAGAGGGTGAAAGACAGGCCATCTGAGACAGGAAGAGGGAAACAGGGAGAGGAGGGAAAGGACATGAAGAGAGAGAGTGAGTGTGTGTGAGAATGCCTCCCATGGAGGCACACTGAGTGATGGGGAGAGAGTGGGTGTCGAAGGGACCCACCGGACCCAAGGGGTGCAACAC
The DNA here is from genome assembly GCA_016271365.2 of Neoceratodus forsteri. NCBI lineage: Eukaryota > Metazoa > Chordata > Ceratodontiformes > Ceratodontidae > Neoceratodus > Neoceratodus forsteri. The sequence continues at coordinate 780,051,141 of CM057458.1, read as the reverse complement.
AGGCACCCAAAGGGGTGGCGACAGAGCCTGAAGGCAATAGCCAGCCAGGGGCAGGGTACGCAGGAAGGGGCCTGCCAAGTGACAGGCACTGCCCACAGAGCCAGGAAGGCCAGCTGAGCCAGACACCCAGGGGATGACAGGACAACAGGGTCCATGGCCAGTGCAACATTCCAGATGGAGGCCATAATGAGGGATGTGAGGAGGCAGAGCAATGTGGCTGTGGAACAGCCTGGTGGTGGTATGCCCAGAACAAGTGGTAATGGCCCCGCATCAGCTTCGAGACCCATGCTGACACAGAGATCATAGGCCATTATTGCCTAAACTGGGCAAATATGAGGCAACTCTGTGAGCCGTGCAGTGACAAGATGCAGGCACCCACTAGACGGTGCCATGCCCTGACAGTGGAGACAAAGGTATCAACTGTCATTGGCCTGCTTGCCACAGACATCTTCCAGAGACCAACAGAGGACATCACAGGCATAACCCAGTCAGCCACATAATGGATCCTCACACAAGTCCCCAGTGCCCTGCTATCACAAGCTGCAGAACACATCCAATTCCCCAGCACACAGGCAGAGTGCACAGCAACCATGCAGGAGATCCACAGGGTAGCACGTATGCCTGGCATGCTAGGGGCCATTGACTGCACCCATGTGGGCATCCACATGCCACCTGGTGTGGAAGGGGTAGCCTACATCAATAGAAAGAGTTACCCCAGCATCGACTGCCAGATGGTGTACAATGCCTGGGGGTGCATAACTAATGTCTGTGCCACACATTCTGGGGGAGCACATGATGCCTTCATCTGGCACAGCTCAGCACTGTGCCACAGGGTCAAGAGTGGGGACATCCCCACAGGACATCTAGTGGGTTGGTATGGAAAGCCCACGGGCAGCAGGGTGTGGAAGGGGGGTGGCAGGGCAGGGGAACTGCCGTGTGTGACTAGGAGGGGCATGGGGCACAGTGACAGGGGTCACTGGGCTAACCATCACTCTCTCTCCCTCCCCACACACAGGTGACAGTGGCTACCCGCTCAGGCCCTGGCTGCTCACCCCCTTTTAGTGCCTGTCATCCCTAGCAGAGGAGCAGTACAATGGGGCACATGCCAACATGCAGAACATCATTGAGTGGGTGTTCAGGTTGCTGAAGGCATGGTTCTGTTGCATGGACAGGACTGGTGGTGCCCCACAATATAGCCACTCGAAGCCCTGCGGCCTATTCATGGCTTGCTGCAGGTTGCACAACATGGCCATTGACCATGGAACAGCTGTTGAGGGTGATGAGGGGTACAGCATTGGGGAACACGTGTATGTTGGGCCAGGAGGTGGTGGGAAGCCTCCTCCGGGTGGAGGGATCCCCAGCTCATGCAACTGGCATGTCACTGGTGAGACATGATAGCACAGAAGCACTACAGTGCACTCAAGTAGGTGGACACACACATGTGCACAGAACTGACACAGTGGCAGGGCACACAGCCATGTGTGGGCATGGCCAGGGCCATGCACACACAGGCATGGCACAATGGCAGGGCAGTACCACACAGCCACACCCAACACCACACCACACAGCACTGCACAATGGCACACACACACACATACACACAATGGCACCCGCATGCATGTGACTGTGTGCCACCATGTGGTGTGGATCAGATGCAGGGTATTGGAGCACATGCGCGAGTGGTGAGATGGCATCATCACACACACACCACACAGGCCAATGGCTGGGCAGGTGCACACACAGGCAGTATGCAGCTCACCACATGGCTGCCATGACCATGCCATGCACACACACATGACACTCATGTGCACACAGGGTGGTGGCTGCAGACAGCTGATGGGGGGCATGCACATCAGGTCTCCCACAGTCATACAGCTGCCGTGGACATGGGGATGGCCATGCCATGGCCACCCAGCTGGTGCCGGCTGTGCAACAGCCAAGTGGGGGGTCTGCTGGACTGTGAGTAGGTCCTTGCAGGGGTCTGCAGGCTCCAAAACAGGCCCACACCAGGCATGCCTGGGATACCTACAGCAGAGCCCAGAGTTGACATGGATGGGGTCACCCGATGCCAGGGCTGTGGGGTGGACATTGCACTCTGCAGTATTTAGTGCAGTCAGCCATGCCCTGCGGCAGCCAGTGGGGCAAGGCTGACTGAGATCGCATAGGCAATGTGGTGCAGGGCTGCGGTCATGTCCTCCCGCAGGTGTTGAATGGCCTTCAGGACCTGCATGGTGCCCCCTCACACTGCTCAGCTGCCTGGCACACCTCTGCATGGAGTGCACGCTCCCCAGCCATGAGCAGTACCTGTTGCTGATGGAGGCCTGCAGCAAGCGGTCATGTTCAGGCAAGGGATCGGCACCCTGGGGTGCATGGGCAGTGTGCCAACCCACCGGTGTCATATGACCATGCTACATGGCCCCTCACTCAGGTGGGGGCTGCACAGCATGGCCCTCATGGGGATGGGCAGTGTCAGGCACCCCAGCGGTGGATGCAGTGCTGGCCCCCCAACAACTCCAGCCATCCACTGCTGCTGTCCCTCCAGCCTCTGTGCACTGACCAGAGCCTGTGAGGCTGCCCCACCACTCTGTACCACTGTGCCTGTGCACACAGCAGTACCAGGGTCAGTGGCAGGCAGCTGTTCAGCCGCTGACAGGTCACCAGCCATGCAGCCAGTGCTGGTGATTGGTATGGGTGACTCCTCTGTCTCTGACAAGTCCCCCCATCAACCAGGACAATGGTCTGATCATCATCAGTATTGGACCCCACCCAGATCTGTGTCACCACACAGAGCACGCTGTGGCTGGTGTCTTGCTGGAACACAGCCAGGGCCTCATCGCCATCATGCCTGGGACATCTGGCTGGACAGCGGTAATGGTCTCCAGCCTGTCGGGCCCCCAGATGCCCGCTGAAGTGGATGGCCAGTCCTCCTGGGCTGGGCGGGCTACCACGACAGCTGCAGGTACCCCAGACACCGCATGCTCATGAACCAGTGCTGTAAGGGAACAGAGATGCGTTAGAGCTACTGACCTGACAGGTCCCACCTGTGCCCCACCCCCCATCCCCCACCTGCCAGACCTACCATGCAGTGATGGGCTCCCTCCAGTCAGGAAGCCACCGCCTGGCATACCCTCTGCTGCACTACACCACATGGTGGCCACCACCATCTCCTCCTGCAGCATGAGCTGTGACACGGTGGCCAGGCTACCACCAATGGCCAACCTGGTGGCCTGGATGGCTACCACTTTCTCCTTTATTTGGCGCGTGTCAGTGCCCACCATATTCTATCATTCCTATGCTGAACGCTGGTGGCTGCCCTGCTGGTTCACCGCCTCTGCCACCTCCTCCCAGGCCGTGACCCTGGCCTGGGGTGTGCCAGTGGTACCATTCAGCAATGGCTCCCTGTGGAGGTATGCCTCAAACAGGGCATCCGCCTCCACTCTCGTGAACTTGGGCCTGTGCTTCCAGGCAGGTCCATGCTCCTCACCCTCCTCGTGCTCAGATATGTTGCTACCTTTTGACATGGACATGTGGTTAGTGACTGCAGTGGCCCACCCTGACCATTGTGCAACTTGTGCTAGCCCTCCCCTGGCAGGTGCATCCTACCTCTGATGGTTGCATTACCGGTCCATGGCCTGTGATGTTGTACGGTGCTTTAATAGTGCATCACATGCAAATGAGCCGATGCACAACTATAATGACATGCAAATATCCTCATTGTGCCATGGATAGGCTGATGACCTAATCTGCATATGTTGGCTGAATATCGTACCTTTGTGCATTGAGCAATGGACTTGCTCTGGCGCATGTCGTTGAGCAATGCCATGTCATGTGCAGTGCGGACTCACCAATGCACATGTGCGACTGCAGAAGCTGCCACCTATTGTGCAGCGTGTGCTGTAGGGTCCATTGTGGCCATGCGCCATGGGCCCTATGGTGCTCGAGGGCCATACAGCCTATAGCGCTCATGTGGTATTGGGTCTATGGTGCTCAGGAGCCATTGACTCTATGGCGCATAAGTGCTATTGGGACTATGGCACATGGGCGCTATAGGGACTATGACACTTGGGTGTTATTGGACCCATGGGATGTGCTGTCCATATGGACCCATTATGCACTATACGACATGGGCCCAATAGCGCACCTGTGCACATTTTGCGTGTTGACCCCTGACCTCCACCATGCCCTATACCACCAGTGACCCCTGCCCCACATGCCGTTGTAGCCACGCCCATGCTGCACATCCACGGGGATGAGCAATTGCCATGGACCATGCATCTCCATGTGAGGTGTGCATCCCTTGCACATTGTGCAAGTGCACCACTGGGTGCCATATTGACATTACACACTGCTGAATGACAATGCCACATCACGCTGTGCCCTGTGACCACAACTGGAGCCAGGTAGAACTCATCAACCTGGTGGCCCAGGTAGAGCCCCATGCTGCCGGCCTGTTTCACCAGCAGCCCCTCACAGGGCCCAGGACAATGGTGTAGCAGGCCATCATGGATGGGGTGGGCCAGGCCACTGGGGTGCTGCACACCAGAGAACAGTGCCAGCACTGGTAATGTGACCTGCTCAGGAGGGGCCCTGAGTGGCTGAGGGCACTGCAGGCATGCATCCACAGGGGGGCTGTGCCACAACCATGTAAGTGGGCTCGTACTGCATCTGTGCATGATCACTGTTCCATGGGGTTGGCAGGGCTGCATGCCATGCTGGGGTGGGGGAGGTCTGTTGTTGTGTGCCCTGTGGCAAGGCATCACCAGTCACTGGGTGGGCTGCACTACAGCCCTGTGGTCTAGCCTGGCCTGGGTGCACACTGTGCCTGGGTGTGGGGGCAGTGGGCTCATGCTGTGGCTGTGTTCTGATGTGTGCCTGTCTGTGTTCCTGTCCTAGGGCCTGAGGACTGGAGACGTGCCAGAGTGGCAGGAGCACCTTGTGGGTCAAAGTGGGCCACTGTGGGCCCTACGGTTGGGGTTGTGGGACCGAGCGGTGGAGCAGCAGCGGGTCCGGCGCAGGCAGCATCATGATGGGCAGGTAGGCACTGCGCATTCCAACATTGTTGTGCTGGGTGGTTTGTGGGTGTGGGGGTATGGTTTGGCCTCCTGTGCCATGTGCTGTGGTAGCTGTGTGCAGCACACAGTGCAGTGTGCGTTGCACTGTGGGCTGGCTGTTGCATATGTGTGTCAGCTGTTGGTGGGCTGGGTGTGCATTCGGCTGCCATCAGTGCTGCTGGGATTCCGCTGCAGCACCATGCCACCTGCCTGCCACTGTGCTGTCTGGTGGCCCTTGGGTGGTAGCCCCTAGCGCTGTGCACTTCTGTGGCCTGCCAGGTTGGTGGCAGGTGTAGGCCCACCCACTGCTGATGGTAGTGGTGCCACTCCAGGGCAGGGGCTTGATTTCCCACTGTCCACTGTGCACGGGGGTGGCTAAGGGGCTATGGATGCGCACTGATCACCTGTTCCTTCCTCTGCCATAGGTGTCCAGAGGGGATCCCGTCTGCCAGTCTATATGCATCTACTGTGTGAGATCCTCCTCATCATGGCCCACACCTTGGAGACTGTGGGACAGATCAGGAGGTTTGTGCTCCAGAACCAGCACAGTGGGAGGTGCCAGGTACCAGCAGGCCATGGCCGGCCTTGAGGATCATCAGCCACAATCCTGCTTCAGTCCTCCCTTCCCCCTCCTTCCCCCTTCCACCTATACAGACCCTGTCCCCTGCCCCTTCTCACCTCCGCCTCCCCTCCCCTTTGTTACCTGTGTTTTGTTTAGCTGTGTTGCTTTCTTCCATTATATTTTATACCTGTTTACCCTTCTGTGTCTGTGTTTGCTTTGCAGCTGGTGAGTGGGTCCATGCTGCAGTCGTGTGGTGGGTGGTTGTGTGGTGCACTTGTGTCATTGGGAGGTGTGTGCATGGTGTTGGCATGCCCCTCTGTCAGTGGCTGTGCCATGGAGCAGCCCTGGGATGGCAGTTTTGGAAGTGTGGTGTGTGTGTGTGGTGGGTGCCATGCGTTGGGGTGTTTTTTGTCATTGACCAGGTGGCCACGTACCCCCTGGTGTGTGGTGGTCTAGGGTTCCCCCCTCTGCACGTTAGTTCTGCCTGTGCCCTGTGTCCTCCAGGGGGGCACCACTACATGCTTGCACTCCACGTGCAGTGGTGTTCTTTGTGCTGGCTGTGTCCCTGCCAGTGTTCCTGGCCTGGTGCACCAGCCATCCTGCACTGTTCCCCCCTTCCCCCTTGAACTGTCTCCCTGCTGTGCCTGTGGCTGTTCCTGCTGTGCCTTGGTACATCTTCCTCTGCCCCTTTCACATCCCTGGTCACGCTATGGTGCATTTCTGGTTGCTTCCTGGTGCACATGGCGCAGTGTCTGCGATGTTCAGCAGTGTTGCACTGGTGCATGTTGCGGTGCGCAACTGTTGAATATCTCAGTCACTGCACCATTGAGCAGTTGACTTGCACTGCGCCAGGGTTACCCATGCCTTTGGCACATTTCTGACTATCCCACCCATGTTGTACAACCAACTGTCTCAGTTAACAATTTCTACATGCAACACAATATTTACATACAGTACATATGTACTAGTTTGTACTAAAGGTAGCTAGTATTTATTGGTTGTTGACAACCAGAAGAAAATAACATTTAACAGACCCAACTGAAGTGTACAGGTGCAGACACGTTAACTTGCATAAAGTAAAAGATTGTTAAATTACTGCACCATTTCCCAAAATGTATGCTGGTTTATACGGGGAGTAGTCAATTTTCCCAAACTAGCATGAGCTTAAATAACAAAAAAACAAATAAATAAATTGACAAGCAGAATAGAGGAGTGCTAGTACAGTAAAGGGATATAACATAAATGACATTGAATTCTTAATTAAAGGAAATCTAAATCTGATAGAGTCAAGAGATTGAAAACTGTTTAATGAGGCCTTCATAGACTTACATAGTTCTGTAAACATTAAAAGAAAAACACATGTTGACTCAGAGCCAACTAACACTGCCAGACCAAAATTTCATTTAAGCAAATTAGGAGGGAAGTTATTTTTAATCAATTGGTTAGGTTAGGTGTTAACAAGCAACCAGGACCAGATGTGGTTGATGCAAAAATACTTCAGCTTCTGAATTATCAAGGCCCCTATAAATAATTTTTAATATGTCACTGTGTAACCAAATAGTACTAGAATGGACTTGGGAACAGTGCTGTATACAATGTCACCGTAGTCCTAAATTGATAGAATCATTTTTATAAGGATTTTTCTTCATTCAGGGATCAGAATGTATGCTTTATTCCTATGGAGAGCCCTCAGCATGGGATTAAGCTTCTAGAGGATGGCATGCACATGCACACAGAAATCAAGGCAATAGTTCAACCATATCCAGGGGGTATGGCCAAGCTGAGAAGAAAAATGGACACTTAGATCAGAGCTTCGGGCCCATCCACCAATTATCTGTGCCATCCTATACCTGAAACCAGCATAAAAGACTGGAAACTTTACCAGAACTGACGCTCTATATAGCTGCTTTTAAAAAACCTAAAAAGAAGCAAGTGAATCTGACTTTTCAGCCTGCAGATTCCAGCAAAGATCCAGGCCTAGACTCTCTGGTAGAAGCAGGCAACCTCCCCTGAAATGCAAGGCGAGATGCAGCACAACATTACACCCGATGAGGCCGCACAATCGCAGTCACCTTCAGGAACAATAGAGAGTTTAATCCAAGCCTTAATGTTTGACCTGACATATCAAATGAGAGTTAGATTTGAGAATATCAGAGCCCAGCTTACTCACTTGGACAGTCAGTACACTGGGGGACATGATAGATGGCCACTCAGGCAGACTAGATGAATTGGAACACCTGGTCAGTTCTCAGTAGGACTCCCACACCAGGCTCGAATCTACATTACATGCAGCCGTGAGAGAAATAAATACCCTCAAAGCAACATTAGATGATCCTGAAAAATACGAAAAGCTGCGCATTGTACTCATGGTGGGCCTGCCCGAGGGCACAGTGGGGTCTAACTGTGGGGTCTTAATGGGCACATGGCTTATTAAAACATTGAAGATGCCAGCAGAAACCACACTGGAAATACAAAGAGCCCACCAATCTCCAGGTCACCGTCCGGGTCCAGCGGAGTGCTCTTGACAATTATAAAATGTCTGCGCTACCAGGATCAGTAGACGGTGTTGGATGCAGCATGCAAGTTGGGCATGATTATGATCGAGGGGAACAAAGTCAGTATATTCTCAGATTACTCAAGGAAGTTACAGGTGGAGCGGCAGACATTCATGGCAGTTAAAAAGAAACTGCGCAAGCTACAGTGCCCATTTGCTATGGTTTACCTGGCTAGACTGCTCATCAGACTAAAGAACCTAGAGCCTTTACAGACCCCGAAGCAGTGATGAACTACATCACCCAGGAGGTGGAAAATAATTAGCAAGACTGGGAACCCCATTCTAGCAACACCTGAATTGCCACCTAAGGTACTGTAACAATATTTTTGAAACTGTGGGGCAGCCGAGATTTACCTCCAGCCTATCATGGCTGGGCTGGGAAGGCCCCATCCCCAATATGGGCCCTGATCTGCTACCTGCATTCTCCCTTTGGAGACAACATGGAGAGGCAACTACATCAGACAATAACTTTGGATATATTTAAAATGATCCGCTTATTTGGATGCTGGAGAGCCCTGAGACTTTGTAAAACACAAACTGAGTCTGAGTCTTCTAAGTAACATTGTAGGGTCACTGCATTTCAATTGGGTGACCTAGCCAATGAGATATCCCTGAATGATATTTTGGCTTAGTTAACAGTCCCAAGGAGAATTTACTTTAACACACCTGGAAGCTGGACTATGCATTTACCACATGGGGACTTAAGAACAGTTTGTTATAAGTAGCTCTTCATGACTGAAGTCCACAAACACTTCCCCTTTCTGGTTCCATAACTCATGGGCAACTGCAGCAATTTGAGAGAAACACACTTGAGGGGAGCAGTACTGTGACTTTCTCTGGCATCTGACTCTACATTTTGGTAACCCTTCAAGAGGCCTCCTTAATGTCACTATTTAAAGATTGTCTCAGGGCCTGCATGGCCTCAAAAGTTATCTGAACAATCATGTTTCTCATTATATGTTTAGTGTGGTTTAAATCATTAACAATTATGTTTGCAATATCACAGCGGGGGCTATACTTGTTCAGGGATATAGCTCCTAAACAGATTGCTGTTGGGGTGTTGATTAATGCAGTATTACTGTACAGGATGTGTCGCAGAGCTGCACTAAGGCACGAGTTAGCACAGAGAGGCAAAGCAGTCTGATGGCCATTATATTGTTTAATTATGTTCACTTAAGCTATGGGTTTAAAAAAATGTTTTAAAAATGTAAAAATATGCTGGGAATATAAGAAGGGACTTGCAATTCCTGGGTCGGCCTCCAGGATACAGTCTTATTTGAACCGGATGAGCACCCTGTACATTATTTAAGATGAATGAGCTATCAAAAGTTAATCTGTACCTAGTATAATGAGTGGGGCATTGGCAGCTGGGGGACCTCACTCTGGAGGAACCCGGGGGCTGTTCTATGCCGAACTAATGGATTTGCAAAATGGGATAATACCTGATGGGATGTTTAAACAATAAGCCCAGGGAGGTCCGAAGGGCACAGAGAAAGGCACTTTGAAGTTGCAGGTCCTTGGGGAGTCTCCCCCCCCCATATGATCCCAAACAGTAGGCACTGTTGGACTACTACTAACATCAATGGTATAGAACATTTCTAGAGTGGATGGTGCCCAACAGCACATCCACGAGGAGTAGCAAGATATAGGAGAAATTTGGGGGAATAATTTGAATAAAGGGGGTGGGAGGGGAAAATGTTCAGTCTGGGTTAAGTTACTTACAATGTTAATGTGCATTGGGGGGATTGCTATAAGGGAAAAGAACAAGCTTGGGCAGTTGGGGAGAGTTAATTCAACATTGGTTGGAAATCTGTTTATACCAGCTGCAAGGTTTCGTTATAGAGTTGTTAAGAGTTAAAGTTTTAGAGTTTGGTAAGTTGGTTAAAAAACAAAAATCAGCAGATGGAATAGGGCAATATAAGATGGGGAATTGAGCAGATCATGGTCCAACTGGTATCATGCATTCTAATGATCAATAATGGGATCTTTGAAATGTATAACCTGAAATGTCAGGGGTCTGAAGACTGTAGTTAAAAAGAGAAGAGTGTGGTCCTTTTTGAGAAAACAAAGGGGGGATGTTAACTTCCTGCAAGAAATACACTTGACTGGGGAGAAGGCAGCTAGACTGGCTGGCCCGTGGGGGTGGGTACTCTCTTGGTGTCCCCATTCACCTCCAGAGCTGGGGAGGAATTTGGCTAATGCCCCAACTGCGGGCCGAGATCCATAAAACCATTTCAGACCCACAAGGCCATAACCTATTGGCCGATGCTACCATAGAGGGAAACAGGTACACACTGGTTTCCACATATGGACAAAATACTGATGACCCAGGATTCTTTCATCACTTGGCGGTGGTGCTGGTGCCCTTCCCTGGTAATATTACTATGAGGGGGATTTTAATACATACTGGGATCTGGATATCAATCACTCAGGTGTCAGGAGGGGCCCCCTTCCAAGGAGCTTGACGGCACTTCAGGGAATTGCACAGGAGAGGGCATTAAGGGAGATATGAAGGTACACCCATCCACACCAAATGGAATATTCATATTATTCCCATATGCACAGAGTATGCACTAGAATTGACTACTTTCTAGTCACTCCTAACATGCTCAGCAGATCTGTACAAGCCATGTAGGGGCCTATCTGCATCTCAGACCATGCATCCTTAGTATTTACTTTGCCTATGGGGCAGGCACCTACTCCAGGCAAGCAGTGAAGGATGGATCCAACCCTGCTGACCTCTCAGGAATATAAAACATACATTTCAAACTGTATTCAGGAATTCCTTGGACAAAGTGGGATGGGGGACACATAAGCTTCAACCACATGGAAGGCTTTAAAGGCATTTCTCTGGGGTATCACAATAGCATTCACCTCATATCAACAGAGGGAGGCCCTGGAGGAGGAGGAGCATTTGGTCAGTCAGATTCTGACCTTGGAGAGGGGATTGATGGATGGTAGGGAGAAACACAAAGAGGAGCTTTTAAAGCAGCTAAAGGAGAGACTGAATCAGCTATCGGCCCATCACATTGAGCGGGATATTTGAAAAGCAGGAGTAGGGTAATACTTTGAACGAGATACGGCGGGCAAGTGACTGGCATGGAAGGTCAAAAAGCAGATGGTAGATAGAGGGATTCTGACTATGGGAGATAAAGATAGGGAGATGACCTCAGACCTGCAAAAAATAAACAACACCTTCAGACTATTCTACGAGTCCCTTTACAGTACAGAAGCCCCAGCTGGGATAAACCCGGATACATTCTTAGAGAGTTTCCCCTTCCAGCACTAGGCCTAGACCAAAAAGAAGAACCTGACAGACCTATCACTGTTCCAGAATTAAAGAAAGTTGTATGGGCATCACATTTGGGAAGGGCTAAGGGGCCGGATGGTATATCATTGAAATTCTATAAGATATTCTGGAATGGCATTAAAAACATTTGAATGATCATGGTGCAGTAGGCCCTGGATAGTGGTACCCTCCCCAACTCCCTGCAGCTAGCCACTTTTATAGTGTTCCCGAAACCAGGCAAGGACCCTACCAAATGTGGATAATACCGACCAATCTTTTTATTAAATGCAGACTATAAAATCATAGCTAAGGTGATAGCCACCAGATCGGAGGGTATCCTACTGACACTAATACACCAACACCAAGGGCAGGCAGGCAAAGCATATTATACGTAGAACCTTAAACATCATTCATGAATGGACAGATAGGGGGGACCATAGCAGGGGGTCTTCTCACACTTAACATTGAGAATGCCTTCAACAGAATGGAGTGGGTGTTCAAGTTTGCCACCCTGAAGCATTTTAACCTGGGACCCGGACTGAGATCCTGGATCTAGATACTCTATACTTCCCCAGGGCACAGATTCTCATGAATGACAACTTATCATCTCCCTTTGCCCTTACCAGGGGAACCATGCAGTGGTGCCCCTTGTTGCCCCTTCTGTATGTTCTGACTATGGAGGTACTGGTCTTGGCCATACGTCACCACCTGAAAATTCAGTGGTACACCAAGAGAGGATAGCACCAATTTATCTTGCTTGTTGCAGATGATGTGCTGTTGTTCCTGAGGGACCCAAAATTGGCTTTCCAAGCCTTAGCTGCCCTATTTGAAGAATATGGCCCTCTATCAGGCCATAAAATTAATTTGTCTAAATGTGAAAGGCTGCATCTAGGAGAAGCCGGGACCACATTGACCATACAGAATTTCTTACTGTCTCTGGTGCTATGCCTGAAGTACCTGGGAAAAAAATCTCCCTAGAAAGCTTTCCAGCCTGTGAGAAATAAGCCACAAACCACTGGTAAAGCAAATACAAGCTGAATGTGACAGTGGAAAAATCTACCCCTTACATTGATAAGTAGAGTGAACATGGTTAAAATGTATGTGCTCCCTCAGTGCCTTTGTCTTTTCCAAACCCTACTGGTGTGGGTTCCCAAATATTACTGCAGGTCACTCAGGGAATCTATAATGATCCTACTGTGGGGGGAAGGGTAAGGACTGCAAATTCATCAAGAAACACTATGGAAGTCTGTATGAGAGGGTGATCTGGGTCTACCAGACCTATGCCTTTATTATTTGTCAGCTCAGGTTTTCCCCCTGGTTGACCTCATGGAGGGTGACTTGGGGAGAAAGACCTGAACGAAACTGTAGGACTCGATCAGTAATGCCCCTTTGGATATCTCACATTTTGCATCAGCTCTCAAGAAAAAAATTGTAAAGCACATAGCAAACCCATTCACCTGAACCACGACATGGGCCTAGCTAGCCACACACAAGTTGTTGGGACACCCAGCCACCTTATCACCTGATGCCTCTATAGAACAAGCATTGGGGGAGGAAGGAGGGGTGCCAGATCCAGTTGCTTGGGTGCTTAGGGACTGGGAAGGGGTGGAGCTGAGATTGATCTCCCTCTTTTCTAAAATGGGGACATGAGACCTTATCAATCCTTGTCCAGAGGTTTTGGCCTCAACCCCTCTCAATTCTTTGCTTTCCTGCAGGTCAGGCCCCACATACAAACACTCCAAGGAAGCCAGAACAACCCTAATTTCATGAGGAGATCCCCATGGAGGAGGCAATGAGAGGGGCCCCAGCACTTGGGAAGACTAGACCACTGATGTATTGCTATAAAATAATGTTGGGGAGCTTTCCCATAGCACTGGAGAACCTTAAAGCTAGATGGAACAAAGTTATGGGAGGGGGGGCCTGATGGAGGGGGACTGGAGTATGATCCTCCATAGGGGAATGACCTGCTCAGTGAATAATAGACTAAGAGCAATCCACTTCAGTATCCTTCACAGAACCTATTACACCCCGGGCCTGGTGAACAGAATTGACCTCAGTGTATCAGACCTTTGCCCACAGTGCAAAGCACACTCAGGCACTTTCATACACTTGATATGGGATTGCCCCATAACCATGAACCACTGGAAAGGCATAGCAAGTATAGTGCAAGAATGTTACACGATGACCCAGAGTTGAGCATTGGTGAAGTCCTAGAACTACTGAGAAGATCAAAACAGGGCTTGGACATGGACCACTAATTATGGTCTCTGGCCATGGCGGCAGGGAAGCAAGCTCTGGCAAGCCACTGGGGGCAGATTCGACACAGTAAATTGACTGTGCAATGTATGAAATTAGAGCACACCCAGTACAAAGTCAGTTGCAGCAAATGCATATTTCAAAAGATTTATGGGCCGTTAGAGAAAGCGCTAGCTGAGGCATGATTCCCCAACATATGAAACATATCAAATGTACATCCAGGCCATTATAAAACAAACCTAGGACACCATAGGAATATAATAAGATATGTTAAGGGGCTTTCAGAACCAATTTGAAGTCTACAGAAACTACTATATATGTAATGATGGGTTGGGGTCTGGCCATCTTGCATGGAAGAACGGGGAGTATTGGAAGAAGAACTTACCAGTCTCCAGATGAAATGGCATCTTAGGAACTGCTATCTTAGACATGTGTTGTATCATTCCTAAAATCAGTTCATCTATCAGTTTATGAACTGTATAATTATCAACTATGATCTGAAATGTAATATACTCTTACATAGGTGAAGGTTGCTATGAAATATGTATGTGCTGTCTCTGCTCAACTTTAAAATAAAGACTGAAAAAAAAACATATCAAGGTACCTGAAGGAGAAATGTCTTCAATGAACCCACCATCAAGGGCACAGTAGGAGGGGAAAGAGTCTGACAAACCTCTGTCTGGTGCCAAAGATCATAGAGACTGTCACCTTGGCATTGAGAGACAATTGATTATACCAGAACCATTTATGAATTCTGAGGAAATCTTGTTAGAGCTGAACAACCAGGTCAGGAGTAGAGGCAACAGAGGCATAGATCACTACATCATCCATGTTCACCATCCATGTTTGCTTGGATAGTTGCAGAGGGACAAGTATTTAGGAGGTCATTTAAGACTAGAATAGCCTTCTAAGATGGTGACTGCGATGGGTCAACCATCACTATAGCTCACGGAGGAGTTTTTGTTTGAGGTTTTTATTTGTTTATTTTTGTGTTTGTTTCTTTTTGGCATCTGTTCCACTGTGTTTATTAATGTTTATCAATGTTTTTATTTGGATCTGTGTAGCTACAGCATTTGTTGAAGTCAACCAGTCTTTTGATTTTGCCAACTGCTGAGTTGGATACTTCTTAGACTGTGTGGAATTTGCTGTTTGCCACAAACTGGATAGATCTGATTGCTTTTATCAAAGTCTGTGACTTAATCCTAATAACTTGTGTCCTGCTGGGGAGTTTGAACAGAGGAGTACAGCCTGAGTGCTAATGTGACCAGTGAACTTTGGGAGTATCCGTCTTACAGGGATTAATTGGAAGATTCATCTCACAGAGGTGGTTATCCTACTAGAGTGGTGGGATTATTGCTTGGGGTGTTGGCTTTCTGGATTTAATTATCTATTCCTTTGGACTGTTTTTTCCCCCGCAGAAATTGGGAGTTTGCTGATGTCCTTGTCATGATGAAGTGCAGTATCTGTAGGCTGGGCCAACTTGGCTTCAGGGTAGGTATCCGGCTCAGGGGCTGCCCATGGGAGTTGAGGACACTGACTGGAAGGGGGGTGTAAACTTTTCTTCCTGTGTTCACTGTGGCCTCCTTGCTTGTCTGTGTTGCACTGGTGGGTTACGTGGGGAGCTCTCCTGGCTTGAGTGCCTGTCCTGAGGCTGTGGTCAGGCATGGCTATATTTACATTGATAACAGCTCTTCCATCTACCTAAGTGATGAGGACTTTTAAGCTGAGAGCTCCTGATTTAAGTTTTCTGCTTCTCCTATCTTAACTCCAGCAAGGTACTGTAAACTTATTTTATATAGAAAGATGGTGACAGTGCCCCATCTTTTCAAAAAATTCCCTAAGAAAGACTGTAACGCTGGCAGTGAGAGGGCCACTTTTTGGACTAATTGAAGAGGTGTTATGGTGAGAGCTACCCCTCCTCATTCCAAAACTCTCTGGATGGATTTGCACAATTAATATTATTTAAAGAATACATTGACTGTTCAACGTCATATACTGTACTGGATTATAATTTAAAGACTCACTATGATGTAGCCATAGATTGTTTTGTTTTGGGCCTTTTGTTTGGGGTTATATTTCAGAATTTTGTAGTTTTCGTTTGGGGTGGGTCAAGGGAGGGCTATTCATTTTATGGTAGGATTTAGGAGTTTTTAGGTTATTTATTTGTTTAAATAAGTATAGTGGGTTGTTATTTTGTTGGGTTTTATGTTATTTTGTTTGTGTTTTATTTGTGTGTGGGTTAAGTTAAGTGAGAGTTGCCTGATAATTTGATTGTTGGAATGTGTCAGAGGCCTGCCCCCACAGTTATGCACTATTCACCCTCTGCTCTCTGCACTCTCCATCCCTTTATTCCTCCCCCATTGCTGTTTACAACCTACCAGCATTGCAGGACACTGGGTATTGCCTGTAAGGGGAGGAGGGGGGTCAGGGGTAGTGAACAGTGGAGGGTGAATGAGCAGGGCCACCACATTGGGGTTGTGAGATTCAGGAGATTCCCTGGGGTGAAATGGAATCTAGAACATGGTGCACCATACCTGATTTCCATACCAAAGGGCACCACCAATAGTGGTGGGCAGGTGGCCTGGGTGGCCCTGGAGGTTCATCCAACATGGGCTGTGTTATGCAACACCAGATCCATTAAAAACAATACTGTAATTATTGCAGATCTTGTAGAAATGGTGGATCTGGCTTGTATCGCCGAGACCTGGCTGGACGAGAATTCTGGACCCATATTGGAGGGTCTAACTCCAGCCGGGTACTCAGTGATTCACCACCCGAGACTGGATCTCAGGGGGGATTGTGGTCTGTTTTAAGACCAAACTTAACCTCACGCATGTACCTGTTGAGGAGACTGAGTCATTCAAGTGTACTGTGGTAGCAGGTGTAGGCTGCAGGATCTCCCTCATCTACCGTCCACCAGGAGATGAGAAGTGGTTCCTTCAGGAAGTGGCGTACTTTGTTGTCGACAAGGCATTTAGTCACCCGGACTGATGGTTCTGGGTGACTTCAATGCCTGGGTCAAAGACAAATTCTCGCAGTTTGGACAACACTTCCTCCAGTTGATGTTGAGGCAGAGGCTTGGTCGCTTCTTTAGAATGAACCGCCTCCAGACCAAAGATGCTAAGATGCAGGTAGTTCAATCCATGTTTCTATCCCTAATTGATTATGCTGATTTTATTTATAGTCAGTCTAATGCCTCCCATCTTACTAAACTGGACGCCTTATACCACAGAGCCTTGAGATTCATAACTGGCCTACCTGTCACCACCCACCACTGCTCCTTATATGCAGCTGTGGGGTGGACCTCCCTTCAGTACAGAAGGAATAGAAATCTGGCTCTCTGGACTTACAGAGCTATTACCAACCAATTACCCCAATACATTTCCAACTGTTTGCCATTATACGTGGTAGGCAACTACACACTGAGAAGCTATTCTCTGCTTCTACTGAAGGTACCTAGGGCCAATACACGCTTTGGGAGAGTGGCCATATGCTTTGTGTTGCCCTCACTCTGGAACAAACTACAGAAATCTATGAAACTGAGTCTCCCTGTTAGTCTTACCACCTTCAAGACCTTGTATGCTAAGTCTTTTAAGGAGCTATGCGGCTGTTTCCAGCATGCTTAGCATGCTAGCGTGCCTACTGTTTACCTGCCCACTACATCTCCATCTAACTCGGCCCCTTGATTGTCTCCACACATACCCCCCTTTTTTCTGCTAATCCACTACCTTTCTTACCCTCAGACTCCTAATATATATGTTCCCAGACCATCTACCATAGCACCCCTCCTAGAACAGCTGCAGTCCTATACCCCTCCCCTCCATATTGCCCTCTTGAGTTTGTATATATCCTGACCAATGATATGCCATGCTGTTTGAAAATGTTTTAATATGCTGGCTGTTTCAGAATGTTTTAATTCCCCTTCTCACACCATTCTCCCCAACCTTGTTAACCCTATACCTGAAATACTTGTTATTGCTCTGTGTATTTTTTTTTCTATTTCTGTATAATTATGTCTATTTATTATCTGTACATAAAAGTGTTATTCTTGACCTTGTGTAATGCAGGTCCACCTTGTAAATGATCCTGCTCAATGGTGTTCACCTGGATTAATAAAGATTGACTGTTTGATTGATTGATTGATTGATGTCATCTCTGGGCCTCACACAGATAGTTACCACTGCTACCCATAAATAGGGTCACTCCCTTGACTTAGTCTTTCTCCTGGGGATCGAAGCCTCTGATTTGAAGGTGGAACCAGTTGGATGGTCTGATCATTACACAGTGGGGTTTAGTTTTAGTGCCCCCATTCGTAGGCCTACCCCATGTGGAGATGGTTAGGTATCGCCCTTTACGGGAGGTTAGCTCTGAAGGTCTGACAGTGGTACTTGACCTATCATCCCTTCCAGTGGCAAACAATGACCCAGAAGCCCTTGTGGTAGCCTGTAATATGGCTATCTCAGTGGCCCTGGATGTAGTTGCTCCTGTCCGTGTTCACCCTCTCTCCCTTCACCCTTGGTCCCCATGGTTTGATGGGACCATGAGGGAGATGCGGTGACTAGGACAAAGGTTAGACCAGTCCTGGTGGAGTTCCTCCCTTGATGCCTACCAGCTTAGATTGATGGAGCATTATCAACCTATCAACCTGCAATCACCTGTAAGAAGGCAGAGTTCCTGTTCCTGGAGATTGCAGCTGTGCAGAAATGAACAGGTCAGCTCTTTCACACTGTAAACAGACTGTGCAACCCAGCGTTCCTACAGGTTTGAAAAGGCTTTTTCACAAATAGAGTGTGATGAACTTGTTTGATTCTTTGCAACTAAGGTGGCCGACATTAGGGTGGCACTCCAACCAGCACACTCTAAGGGTGTTGCTATGGGTCAGCACATGGCCACTGCGCTTCAGCTTTCCTGAAGTACCTTTGACCAACCTGAGTTCATGGATATCATGCAGATTGTCTGGGGTTGCATGCCCTACATGCTGTAGTTTCCTCACTGACAGCTCAGTTGGTTGCCAGCCATGGTGGAGAGAGGAGGGCTGTGCAGGTTGCCTGCTTGGGGATGGAATGGGGGAATGGTGGAAAGGGGTGGTGGGGCACTGCCTGCTGGAGTGGGTGGTTGGGGGGTCCAATAGACTGCCAGAGGTGGTTATATAGATATACTGTATATAAGGGTGCTCGAGTGATAGGTCAGAGGGCCCACTACACCACCAGGGATGGGTGGTATAATACATAATTGGGGAGATCAGGCAAGGGGGTCTACTTGACCACCAGGGAAGATATATTAATATTTCTGGGGGACATGAGGGACTGGGCATGTGGGGGTCTGCTAGACCACCAGGGGTTATATGTATACTGTACAAGGACTAATGCAACACCCTGCAAATGCACACTGCTGGGTGCCACATCAGTCTGCTGATGCCCAGTTCTCCTCTGACACCACCACTGCCATCTCCATGCCCTTTATGACTCTAGTAGCAGAGTGTCAGACCCCCTCCCACTGATGCAAGCCACTTAAACCACCTCCTGGCTTGTCTAAATGGTGCCCTTTGCTGCATTCATAGCCAGGCTTGCAAACTTCCACATAAGGGGATATTACAGTCCTGCCATGGCAAAAGACCGTAGTGACCAGACACATCATCATGTTGGGTTCAAGGGTGGTGCAGGGACTCTTCCATTCAAGGAGTCCCAGGTGGGTCACCGCCACCAATAGTAAATCAGAAATGGCATAATCTGTGGCACAAGGAACCACTTATGTAAATTCTGATTGGTGCAAGATCCTTGCATCATTCTGGGGGCTTTGAAAATCAAGTACATTAACTCTTGTTTTTTTAATCCTGACCCCAAATTTTCAAGATAGTCATTTTATGACTGCTCTTATAAACATAACATGTAGCATTTATAATATATTGGACAAAATGTCATTTTGTACCAGTTTTGCAAAAATACTTCTTGTCCAGGGTTTAAAATAGTGACTCCTGTCACATTTATGAGGTGGTGTGGAAAGATGGGTATGTTGAATCTATGGAGTCAGCATATTGAAAATTAGCATAGTTATAAATGAACATTGAAATACTGCAACATTCAGTCATAACCTGGACATTTTACAGTATTTGTACACCAGATTTTCAGCATATCCTTTTTATTACCCCATCTAATCAACCCTTTAAGTGAACATTTTCAAATCCCTGCCAAAATGTGATTCTGTGCCACCAAAATGTAATTCCGCACCATAGGTGCAAAAACACATTTTGGCCAGGATTTGAAAAATTACAGCTGCCACGATCATGAGGTGTTGTGAAAAAAGAACTATGTTGAACATTTGGAGTCAAAATATTTAAATTTACTGAAGTTATGAATGAGCATAGAATAATTTCAAGTACACTCATAACTTTGTTATTTTGATATATATTGACCCCAGATGTTTAATATAGCCATATGTCATTAACAATGGTAATCATGAAATTTCCTTTTGGACCTGTTTTGCATAATTCCACTGCCATTGGTCAGAAGGCTGGGTCCCAAAAAGGCCATGTTGAAAATTGGGAGTTAAAATATGCAAGAATGATGTTTTTATGCATTGAAGTTCAAAACCCATTGAAATACATTGGACCTCACTTACATTAGTTTCTCATATTTATTTATTTATTTATTTATTTATTTATTTATTTATTTTTGTTGACCAGGCTAGGTGCACTAGCCACAGGGGTGACTATTTTTCAGACATGACCCTGGAGGTTACAAAGCAGTGGCACAGAATACAAGACAGTAATCCTAACAATACAGAATTATAGACAATGCTCAGTAACATAAAGTATGCACATAATACAGGTAGTAAAGTCCAGAAAATAGGGTAAAGTATAATACAAAAGGGTAAGTCTTGGCAGCACATACAGGGTACAAGTCATACAAATATAAGTGCTATCATTCCATTATTGAGTCTTATCAGGGGACAAGGGTACAATACAAATAGAGCAGAAATTATGATAATTGACCTTGGAGAAAAATAGAGGGTAGGCAGGGAAGAGGAGAGAAATGGGGTGGTAGTTGCCAGGGGAAGAGAGGTTACCATCCTATAAAAATGCTAATTTTTTATTTAAAAAAACAACAGGTATTTTCTGTTGCTAAAAGTGACCAGTAAAAAGTCATCCCTCTGCCACTTGTCTATCATCTGTCTTTCCACACATTTAATAAATATTTAGTAGACAGAATGTTATTTTATCATGGAATACAGGAATTCAAACTTGTGATGAATTCTGCAAACTGAATGTTTACCACTGCACACAGAAACACACACAACAGAAGGTCTCAGTAAAGCCAGAGATTCAATTTTATCTGTGCAGGGAAGGCAGCAAAGAATACCCTGGTAGGCAGATAAGGATAGGAAGAGTTTTTATGTTCAGCAAAGATACTCAAAAAATGTACAGGGAAATGGCCAGACTAGGTGGGCCAAGCAATCCTCATCTAATGTCAAAGTCTATGTTTCTATGTTTCTATAGTGGAACTTAATTTTTAATTGTCATACAGAACATGTGTAAAAAGGGCTCATTATCGGAAACAAAATTAAATTTTCTTTTCTATTTTGAGGGTGTTTCATTTTTAGGATCTAGCTGACTTGATTAGTGAGAGTAAAGATGGCGGCCTTGTTTCTGATTTTTATGTGATCCTGTAGCTCAATAGTTAGAGCACTGGGACAGTATTCTAGGGACTGGGTTCAATTCTCAGTAGGTCACAATATTTCTGCATATAGTGCTATACCCAAGAGGTTCTAACCATTAGAGTGATGAGCTGTGAATGAGCTTGGTAGATCCAGCAGGCTTGGCAAGTTATGTGAGCAGACCGGATGGGCAAAGCAATCCTTGACTGCCATAAAATTGTATTTTTCTGTGTAATGGCATTCATGATTTTTTTTGTAAAAGGCATTGATACATAAGTCTACTGTGTCCTGATAGCCAGTACTTTTTTAACAAGTAGTAGTAGTAGTCTGAAATTGAACAGGTGCTGGCCAGTCATGACACTCTAATTCCTTTACCCATTTTATAAAGTTCAAATAATTGAATGGGATAAGTTGAATACATATAGCCTTCTATGTTTCAACTTTCATGACTTTAGAATGTCTACAATATTATTGCAAATCTTCTTACTTGAATCAAGAAGCATGACCTACACTGACTTCCTGTTACCTTTTGGATTTAACTTATGATTCTCTTCCTTCCCTTTTATGATTTGCAAAAAGATTGTTACTACCTACACCAAAACTAGAAATAGGAGTGGTACACAAGATGCAGGAGAGATGTAATTAAATTTGAAGTCACATGCATTGATGTAACTCAAACATCTCTCAAAAATACATAAAATACACAAGTACAGATGAGGCACAGGTTAAAGTGCAAGAAAAACATATACATACATGGCACCTGGAGGAGACCAAGTACTGAGACAAACATCACCCCTAAGTTTCACCTTGGTTGATGCTTTAACTGGGGATTGAAAATGATTCAGCTTACTGGTCAAAATTACCCCATCTAATTCAGACTCAGTTAGTAAAAGGGCTAGATATTGCATAGTAAAAACATGACGATGTGCAGAAGGAAACACTTAACCAATACAATAATCAATTGGTGTAATAAAACCTCAAAGTGCAAGATGACAAGAAACAACAAGGTGAATTAAAAACTGAAGCAAAAATGCAATCTGCTCAATGAAACAAATGGACAGACTAATAAGCAGATATCAAAATGTTTTGCATTAAATAGATAAATGTTTCACGTGTATCACATATCTATCTAGACATAGAAATCTCTAGCAAATCACTTAATACATATAACAACAAAAAAATCCAAAAAACCATACATATAACAATGAATTACTGCAGTCATACTAAGTTGATAACCCATATAACCAATAGAATTGGACACCACGTTTGCTGCTGTTACTGTATTCCAAAAGTTTAGCCTCAAACTGCTACCACTACACACTTGACATGCCCCCTGACAAAGAAGAAATCTGTCCTTGAAGCACCAGGGCTTGAGCTTTCCTGTTGTTGTCTCTCATTACTGGATTTTTGTACCGTCTAAGCTTGTCATAATACTACATTAAAAGTCTTTCATTTGAAAATCTTTGAGAGTGATTGGCTTGTTTGCCTTAAACATAGTGGACACCAAACAGTACAAGTAGTGAAGAAAATAAACAAAAATGTGAGAATCCAATTATAAACATTTCAAAATGACAGGATTTGTATGGCATGGAAGTTAGACTACCACGATGTCAACCTGGAGGCTCAGTTGATGTGAGTTTGAATCCCATTCCCATAACCACAACTTGCTTGCTATGTGACACTGTGCAAGTCACATAACGACCCTGTACGTCTGGGATGCACCTAGAGATGAGCTTTGGCTCAGTATGTATTTCCTGTCCAAAAATTCTGAAGTAAAAAAGAAGAAAGAACTAACATGTCCATGGCCCCTAGAATGAGTAGCATTTCCAGGGTTGTGGAGGTCAGGAGGTTTTTAAGATTGACAGGATCCATATTGTTCAGAGCTTTATATAGCTTGATGGTTCTACTGATGAACTGATAAAATGCTGGGATTGTTGAGATTCAGACTTCTTTGTGTTTGGCTTCACATCATTGCTTGTGGTAGTACAGTATGATAAAACTGCCTGAGAAAGTGCTTTGATGTAAGATTACTACACAAAGAGCAGCAGTTAGGTATGTTTTTTCCTTTACCAAATGGCTTCAACTGCCTATGAAAAACCACATGTTCTTTACAACATACATAGATACATAGATACATAGACAGTGTCGGCAGATAAGGGCCTATGGCCCACCCAGTCTGCCCATTTAAGTTTGTAAGTTCAGTTTATGTTTTCCAGGAAGTCTGTTGCCCCTTGCCCCTGACCTCCAGAATTCCTTTATGTCTATCCCATGCATTCTTAAATCCCGTGATTGTTTCAGCCCCCACCACTTCCTCTGGCAGGGTGTTCCACTTGTCCACCACCCGTTCTGTGAAGAAATTCTTCCTCACGTTCCTCTGAATTGTCCTCCCTCCAACTTCATCCCATGACCTCTAGTCCTGGAACATCTTTTTCGCTTAAAAATAGTGCATTCCTGCACCCTGTTCCTCCCTGTAAGATACTTGTATGTCTCTATCATATCCCCTCTCCCTCCTTCCTCCAGGGAGTACATGTTCAGTGCCTTCAACCTGTCCTCATAGGACTTGTGATGCAATCCATGCACCATCTTTGTTGCCCTCCTCTGAACCTTCTCTACCCTGTCTATGTCCTTACATAGGTAAGGCTCCAGAACTGCACAGTGTACTCCAGGTGCGGCCTCACTAGTGTCTTGTATAGTGGAATTATGACCTCCTTTTCCTGCTGGTGATGCCCTGCCTATGCATCCCAGCATCCTATTTGCTTTACCTGCTGCCTTGTCACACTGTTTCCCTGCCTTGAGGTCATCAGAGATGATAACTCCAAGATCCCTTTCCTGCTTGGTGATGCTATATCCTCACCCCCAACTGATATATTGTGCCAGGGTTTTGTGCCCCATATGCATTATCTTGCACTTCCTTGCATTGAATTTCAACTGCCAAACCCCTGACCATTCTTCAAGTTTCTGCAGGTCCCTTCTCATTCTGTCTACACCCTCTGGTGTGTCTACTCTGTTACAGAGCTTTGTGTCATCAGCGAACAGTGAAATTCTGCCTTCTAGGTCCTGCGCAATGTCACTGCTGAAGATATTGAATGGTACCGGTATAAACACTTGGTCATATCTCTTCTAGCAGGACTGAGTATTATGTCAAGAAATTGAATAATACTGTTCCTATTGCAATCTGCGGCTTATCACAAAAAATCTAAATTAGCTAAGTATAAGCTAACAAAAATTTGTAGCAGATTTCTTCAAACTCAAGTGATGATATTGTAGGCTACAGAATTCCACTAAAAAAATGAAATTAAATGTTTGATGGCAAGTCATTTCTAAGGAGTTGTTAGACCCAGTGAATTTAGGATTAAGCAGAAATAATTCTTGGTCTTGCCAGGTATGTAAATGATGCTTTGTAAAGTCAACAAAAAGGTGATGAGTAAGAGTTGCTGAGATGCCCTTGCTCAGCAGGCTGAAGGCAGTCATTAGATGCAACAGGAGATTTGTTAGTGCAAATCAAGAAACATTTTATTATTTTATTTTATTTTTTATTTTATTGAAATCTAGGATTACAAATACCTTTGAGCAGGAACTGCTCATTTACAAAGGTTCCATGTCGAAGGAATGGGGGTATACATACATACAAAGGTCAACATAATAATACATAGTTACACAATAAAACGAAGTAAGAGACTGAGGCTTAGGAAATTCCAGTAATTCAAAATGTGCCAAATGATAGGTAGCATGACATACCAGCCAAGGGCAATCTTAGAAATAAGCACTGCAGGTGAGAGGGAAGGGGGTATGCAGGCAGGAAGGCCATTGTCGGAGGGCAGAGGGTGAGGGTAAGAGCTCTAAAGGGGAGGGAGAGGGCAGGGATAAAAGTCATGAAATGCCTGGGGGAGGAAAGGGAGAGGGGGCAAGGGGGTAGGCAGGAAGAAGGGGACAAGGCGGGGAGAGGTAGCTGTCAAGACTGAAGTGGAGGGCAGTGAGTGGTGGGCCCCTGATTAGGCGAGGCAGTCACAATGACTAGTTGAAATGAGATGAAGTCGGAGTTGTCTCTTAAAAGGGCCAAGTGCAGCAGCAGTAAGAGTTTCTTTGTTGAGAGTATTGTACCACTGTGGTGCTCTGTGCGCAAAGGCCCTCTGGCCCATGGTAGTCCAGCATCTGGGGACAAGGAAGGTTAGTTGTTGTGAACTTCTAGTTTACTGGGTGCTGTGGTGATCAATGAGGAGCTTTTCAGTGCCCGGGGGCATGACCCCGAGGAGGACTTTTTTGGCTAAGAGACAGGTTTGATACTGTATCCGGCTGATGAGAGGAAGCCATCCTGCCCGAGTGTACAGGTCACAAGTGTGTGTAAGTCGGTCAGCCCCAGTTAGCAGCCTGCATGCTTTGTTGAGTGCAACTGTAATTCTGTGGAGGGCAGAGATGGAGACAGAGCCATAAATTGCTAGCCCGTAATCGATGATGGAGGTGATGGAGCTGTTGATAGCCAACCGGAGAGCGTCAGGAGTCATGCAGTGTTTGTGCCTGTAGAGCAGGCCTATACGGATGTTGGTGGCTTTGGCGACAGAATCTATGTGCCGATGGTAGGAGAGTGAGCTGTCCAATGTGACACCTAGGTATTTAAAATCAGGAGCGTTCAAGTAAGGTCCCTGTTTGGTTTAGGATGGTGAGGTCATGGGATTTGTACTTGCTCCTGGCATTGTAGAAGGTCATAACCTTTGTTTTGCTGTAGTTCAGACCAGTTTGTGTGACTTGAACCATTCTTCGATGCGCATGAATTCAAGCTGTAATTGTTTCTCAAGGAGTTCTGTGTTTTGGTGGTTGGTGAAAATGACTGCATCGTCGGCGTAGAGCAGTAATTTCTGGTGGCAGACACTGGGAAGGTCATTGAGGAAGAGGTTGAAGAGTAGTGACCCCAGGATGGACCCCTGTGGGACCTTTGAAAGGACTGGCTTTTCTTCCAAGGTGACACCGGCAATCCTAACCTGCTGGACCCTCTCCCCAAGGTAGCCTGAAAACCAGAGTAGCGCTTCATTGGAAAGCCCAATATTTGATAATTGCTTAAGTAGGAGTGAGTAGTTCACAGTATCAAAGGCCTTTGTAAGGTCGGTGAATACTGCCCCTACACAGTTTCCTTGGTCAAGCATGGTATGGATGAAGCCCGTGAATTCTAATAGTGCAGTGGTGGTACTGTGCCCTTTTCGGAAACCATGTTGCTCAGGACACTGGATGTCATATTTTTCCAGGTACTTGACTAGTTGGTCTGAGGCGATGTGCTCCAGGGACTTAGACAATGGAGGAAGGATGGAGATAGGTCTGTAGTTGGAGTGCAGTGATTTGTCTCCACTTTTGTTTACCGGTGTGATGGTCGCCTGTTTCCAGCGAGATGGGAACTGGCACATCCTCAGTGATAGATTGAGGACCTTTGTCAGGGGTTCAAGGACTTCTTCAAGGACAAGTGCTAACAACTTCAGGACCAGGAAGTCACCGCTGTAGCCTGTGTTGTGAATGGCCTTCCGAATATAGGTTCTGGCTTCATGCACTGGGATATCCTTGAAGTAGAATTGTGGGGCAGGGTGTAGGAAAGGAGTAGTTGCAGGAGGGTTACTACCAGAGGGGGCATCAAAGAAATTAGAAGTGAGGACACTATCCAGGTTGGAGAACGCATTGTTAAAGGTGTTGGTGATTGTGTACAGGTCAGATGTTGGTGTTTCATTTATGTTGAGCATGGTGGATGGTGACTTATGGTCCTTGCCTGTAAGGTCTTTCAAGTTACTCCAAAATTTTTTTCCATCACCCCAGGAGTTGGAGAAAGCTTCCTTGAAGTATTTGCTTTTGGCGCTCCTAACTGCCCGCGTGCACTAATTTCTGGCAGCTTTATACTTATGAATATCCCCAGGTTTGGATGTTGCATGGGCACAGTGCCAGAGATGATCCCTATGTTTGAGTAAAGTGATTAGATTGGGGGTTATCCAAGGATTAGCTCTGCCCCTGACCTTCAGCTTTTTGAGAGGTGCAAAGGTATTGCAGGCCACAGTGAAGTGGCTGATGAAAAGGTCTAAGGCTTGGTTTACATCAATGGCAGAGTCAATTGGTGTCCAGTCCAGGTGGCTTAGGTGTGCTTTAGTAGCTCAAGGTACCCCTGCTTTAACACTCTGGTGTGGATTATTTTAGGAGGGGGCTTAATGAATTTGTTTGTCCAGGTACATGTGACCGGTGAGTGGTCACTGATCCCATAAGGGAGCACTGAGACTTTTGAAATTCATTCAGGGTGATTAGTAAGGATCCAGTCCAGAAGTGTGTGTGACCCTGTCCTATAGTTGCATCTGGTTGGGGTGGTAAAAAGCTGGGTGAGGTTCTGTGATGTGACAGCGTCCTTGTAGTTTCTGGCCTCCAGTGATAGCCAATTTATGTTGAAGTTGCCTAGTACTATGAGTTCAGAGTTATGGTGTAATCCCCGTAGGCTTTCCAATATGCTTATAAATCCATTGGGCTGATCTTTAGGGGGTAGGTACACAGAGGCAATGGTGAGCTCCTTGTTGTGTGCCCCAAGTATAACTTTAATAGCGAGAACCTGCGAGGGTGGTTTAGGGTTTGAGAACGGGAAGACTTGACCCAGATAGGAATTGCTCAGGTAGATGGCACAGCCTCCACCTCATTTGGAAACCCTGTCCTGCCTGAATATAGAGTATCCAGGGATAGTGACTGCAGTGTCTGTTATCTTGGGGTTAAGCCATGTTTCGACAACAGAGAGTACATCAGGGCTATGTTGCTAGACCCAGGTTTGCAAGATGTCAAGTTTGTTAAGAAGGCTGCAGACATTGATTGAGGCTAATGTGAGGGACCCCTCCCACCTTTTTGTGGCATGGGGTGCTCGGCCAGAAGGACCCGGGTTATTATGAACATTTCCAGATATCAGAAGTAGCATAAGTAGTACCCTAAGAAGGTACGCTTTAATCATTTTGCAGACTAGTTTTGTTGTAGGGCATCTAGTCCTCTTGGCCTTGCTTGTCTGCATTTGCCCCGTGATATTGCAGTGCACAGTATATAAAGCCATATTCTCAGAGGTGCCACGTGATTGATGAAAAGCAATCAAAATCCACAGGAAATGGTGAACTACCGGGGACCAGAAAACTGTTACTGTAGCTCAAAGACCCAGAATGTGAGAAATTCCTGAAGGGGTTAAATTCCTGAAGATGATGAACATTGGCCTGGGGCATATGCAGAATGTAAAAATCCTTTGTTAGTATCTAGCCTTTGTTCTTCAAAATGGTTTTGAATAGACCACAAAGACAAGTACACATCCTTTAAGAACAAGTCAGACGGAAATGTGGATTCAATGCAGCACTCCACAACTCAGTGCTTGTATAACAGATTTACTGACTTTACTTTTGGCTTTGATGGCGTCCAAAAAAGTTGATTTATGATGAGAATGCCAATACCTGGTGGTGATGTTTTGCAGTTTCTTAGTCCAGGAAATGTTCATAGGTGTTATGTCCAAGAATGGTCCAGTTCCTCCAAGCAGAAACACATGAAAATCCACAAAAACTAAACTACTGACAGAGACAAACACACACAGCCAGCCACATCAAAATTATATACATATTAAAATTAGTTATTGCATTTGTAGTATAACAAATCAAAATAATAGTTCCAGTTAGTACATAAATGAAAGAAAAGTTAAACATACATACATACATATATATATATATATATATATATATATATATATATATATATATATATATATATATATATATATATATATATATATATATATATATATATATATCTATATATATATAGATATATATATATTCTAATAAAAAACTTTGTTAATGCATCATTTAGGGTTAAAACACAAAAAGTAAGGAAATGAAACTTTTACAGTTGACCCCTCCCCCACTAGGTCCTGCCCATCATCCCGAAATTGTCAGCTGACGGGGTGTGTTCTTGGGGTTGTGAGGCCTAAATCTCATCCCATTCCATGTGTAATCATATTCACAAGCCACAGAAAAGAAGAATGGGTGAGATTTAGGTCCAGGAGAATTCAACCTAAATTTAATTTCACTACTTTTATTTACTAACTTGCATTAACAAGTTTTTCCATAGCATTTCACTTTTGAGAAAAGAATATAAAAGTAAAAGTTATGAAGTTGGGGAGCACGGGCCTTTCTGGCCCTGTGCTCCCACCAAATTCCAAATTCATTGAAAGTGAAAAGTCACGCAAGTTGGTGGGAGTGCTGGCTCTTTGGACCCCATTCTCCCACCAACTTATAAATTTCTATGTAAGATAAGATTACAAGTATTGAATATCATATGGTATTGAATATCATATGTATTGCTGGGAGCACATATAGGTGGGAGCATGAGTCCCAAAAGCTCCCACCACATTGAAAGAAAGCAATGTGTTGGTCATCACAGTGGCATAATTCAACACCTGTTTACATGTCAGACATGTTACCACTGGAAATTATCTCCATGGCAGTAATGCTAGGCACCCCTATAAATGTGAACCCAGTACCACAATGCAAAACGCCATATGCAAAACATACAGTGTGTCACGCAATATGTCCACAGCAAATTAATTTTCCAACACCTAAACACCATAATTCACATGAACAGGACATCTCCTGAAGATCCTCCAAATTTCAATATAAAAGACAAAACCGTTTCCGAGATACAACATGTGAAAGTTTGAGATTTTCATTCAGTGGAGTGGCAGACTTCCACACCTGTTAAGATTTTAGACACCTAATGACTGAAAAGTTGATCCATGGCAGTAAGGCTAGCTACCGTATAAATTTCTGTTGCATTAAAATCTGGCCATCTAGTCCCTCCCTTGTGATCAAAGATCACGATCAAAGAATTTGCAGGGTCACGATCAAAGAATTTGCAGGCTCATGATTAAAGAATCAAAAATGGAGAAATTCAAATTTAAGACATAAATGCATGAAACCACCGGCATGGTTCGATAAAATGAAGTCCCCAGAGAAAAAAACCACCCTTGTTTGTGTTAATAACCCACCCCTGAGCTGAGAAATCTGCTTTTTTCAACTGGCCATCTTGTTCCTTCCTCACAATCAAAGATCGCAGTCGAAGAATCTCGCAATCAAAGAATTTGCAGGCTCACATTCAAAGAATTTGCAGGCTCATGATCAAAGAATAAAAAATGCTGAAATTCAAATTTTAGACATGAATGCATGAAACTACCAGCATTGTTCGATAAAACGAAGTCCCCTGAGCACATCCCACCCTCATTTGTGTTCATAACCCACCCCTCAGCTGAGAAAGTTGCTTTTTTCAAATTGCCATCTTGTCCCTCCCTCACGATCAAATAT
Organism: Neoceratodus forsteri; assembly: GCA_016271365.2. NCBI lineage: Eukaryota > Metazoa > Chordata > Ceratodontiformes > Ceratodontidae > Neoceratodus > Neoceratodus forsteri. The sequence continues at coordinate 780,020,444 of CM057458.1, read as the reverse complement.
CACGGTCAAAGAATCTCACGATCAAAGAGTTTGCAGGCTCGCAATCAAAGAATTTGCAGGCTCATGATCAAAGAATAAAAAATGCTGAAATTAAAATTTTAGACATAAATACAGGAAACCACTGACATGGTTAGATAAAACAAAGCCCCATGAGCAAAACCCACCCTCATTTGTGTTCATAACCCACCCCTGACCTGAGAAATTTGCTTTTTTCAACTGCCCAACTTGTCCCTCGCTCACGACCAAAGATCGCGGGCAAAGAATCTTGCGATCAAAGAATTTGCAGGCTCGTAATCAAAATTCATTAGCAAGTCACGATCAAAGAACACAAATGTGTGAAACTCTATCTTTTGACCATTTTGAACAAAACCAAAGGCATGGCTTGATAGAACGAAGCCCCCTGAACAAAATCCAGCCACGTTTTACTTCAGGAGTCACTCCTGAGCTGAGATATTTGAGTTTTTCTGACCAGAACCTTAAAACAAGATGGCAGCTGTCGCAATCAAAGAATTCTCGGGGTCAAAGATTCTTTGACCGTGAGCCTGCAGATTTTTTGATCGTGAGGAGGGACCAGATGTCCAAAACCCCAATCTTTGTTCGAAAAACAACCATATAAATTTTCCCTTTGACTTATAATGGGAACTTAAAACTGCAATAACTTCTGAATGGCTTAATATTTTTTCACGAAATGAAAAGCGGCATGTTCATTGATCAAAGCTCTTTCAGATGAGCCAACTTGCAGAGCAGCACACCACATGACAGCAGCACAGCACCACAGACAAAATCCCCAAAACTGCCCACATAACTGGTGAAAAGTGTATTTTTCAGCATTTTGTTGTGCAAAGACTGTAAGTCTGACTGAAATGAAATTTGGCAAATAAAGAGATCTACCATGCCCCACTATGCATACCAAATTTCATGCAAAACTGTTGAATGAGTCTAAAGTTATTAACGTGCACAATTTTGAGTTTAACATAGAACTGACTTCATAATGCTAAATATAGGGGCGTGACTGCACCCATAAAATTTATATATATATATATATATATACACATAGATATATATATACACACATAGATATATATATATATATATATATGTATATTCATTGCAAAAAAAAACTTTGTTAATGCATCAGTTAAGGTTAAAGCAACAAAAGTGAGGAAATGAGATGTTAGGTTGAGCCTCTTACCCCCACCCACCCCACCATCCTCCACAGACTGGCAGATGCAGGGTGTGCCATGGGGCCATCAGGCCCAACTCTTAACCCATTCTATGTGTAAACAGGTTGACATGCTACAGAACGAGAATGGGGTGAGAGTTAGGCCTCACAACCCCATGGCACTCCTTGGCGTCAGTCAGTCTGTGAAGGATGGTATGGTGGGGTGGTGGGGGTGGTTAGGGGATCAACCCTAATGTCTCCTTTCCTCACTTTTGTTGCTTTAATCCCAACTGATGCATTAACAAAGCTTTTTGCAATGAATTTCCTTACTTTTTGATGCAGTGTTTTATAAGTAGTAAAGCTTCCAATTTCTGCATGACAATATGCATCTGTGGGAATACGGGTCCTCTGGGCCCTGCACTCCAACTTACTCATAGCTATAGAGCAATACAGCAGCCCTATAGGTCAAGGAACCCTTGTAACACTAATTTGCCAATATCTTGGGAACCATAGCAGCTAGAAACAAATTCAAGTGTCATTGTAATCATGACAATGAGCACTGCTTACAACATACATTGACCAAATCCATATTTTGCATCATTTACAAGATATGGGCATGAAAAAGCTTAATGTGCACCACAGTGTTATCCTACAGGGAAAATCTCCACATTGTGATGGAATATCTATGGAACCACATAATTCCCCAACACCTAAGCAGCACAGTTCACACCTGTAGGACATCCTTTCAATACCCTGAAAATTTCAAGTAAAAAGACCAAACTGTTCATTAGCAATGCAAAGTTAATGTTTTTAAAATCCTAGTCCATGAGGTAGCAAAATCCTTGACTGCAAGGTCACGGACTAGGATTTTGACAGCTCATGGACTAGGATCATTAGCGAGTCATGGTCAAAGAATTTTTAAACTTTAAAAAACTATTTTTTGATGTAAAGGAGCCAAACCAAATGCATGGCTTTGTAGAGGGCATCACCCTTAACAAATCCGTGCCTCATTTGGCACAAAAGTCACCCACAGAGAAAGCTACAACATTTTGTTTGGGAGAAAAACTGAAAAACAAGATGGCAGCACATGGACAAGGAATTTTCTGGTGGACCAGGATCCTAGTCCATGAGCTACAAAATCCTTGACCGTAAGCCCAATCTTTGACTGAAAAATAACCATGTAAATCTTGGTGTGAACTGAGCATGCTCAGAACCTGACAATTAAACATTAAATAACTTTGGAACAGATTACAATTTTTTTTTACCAAACCAATGCTGAATTGTTCCTTGTCCCAACCTCTTTCTACATTCCAAATTTCAGATCAAAACACCACACTGTATAGTTGCTGCACCATGGGCAACAAATGTGTCAAACATGGTAAAAATACATTTTTTTAGTGTTTTGCTGTGCAGAAACCGTAAGCCTGAACAAAATGCAACTTGGTAAATCAAGAGAGCTACCATACCAGACTGTGCATTCCAAATTATCTGCAAATCTGTTGAATGATTGCAAAGTTATTACACACAAAAATTGAGGTTTAACATTAAAGTGCCTACTCAACCCTAACTATAGGGACGTGACCGCCCCATAATATATATATATATATATATATATATATATATATACACACTGTGGCAATTGTACATACGTTTATCAATACTGAGGTATACCTCAAGGTATCATTGAGGTATTCAAGTTCAATTTGCATTGACTGTAATGTGATCCTGCCTCAGTACCATCAAAGTATAGCTCAATACCGATAAACGTTTGTACGATCATCACTATGTATATATATATATATATATGTGTGTGTATATATATATATATATATATATATATATATAAAATAGTTAAAGTAAACCAATACTCTCATTCTCAAAGTCATAAAATAATGAAAAAAACACAAGGAAGAAAATGAATCTTTACTATAAACTCATACTGATAATTTATTCATTAAAACTAGTAAATTCAATATATCGTGAGACGTCACAGTGTAATGCATAATCTCCACTGCTAGGATGTTCCATAGGTTCTGTGATCATATGGAGTAATGACCCCCTCACTAGTGGAATATTTCAAAATGATTGCCTTTAATTCAGATTACATTCATCAGGCAGGTATACATCATTCTGCAACCTGTCACACCACCATTGCATGGTTTAACTATTATCATTTCAGCCAGGCTCTTATTCTTGTATGGAAATATGTAATTAAAATTCAAAAAGACAGCTTTCTACAAGGCTTTCAGATAGAGTGCTGGCCTTTGACTTTGCATGGCATAGATAGGTTCAGTATCAGTTAGATCATGATACCGATTTTGTTCCTTAATGAAATGAAGGGGTCTGGGGCTTGGTATAGAGGTGGTTGGGTATTTTTACCTGCAGTTTGGGATGGAGTAGTATTAATGTATCAACTTGCTCCCTCATCTCCAGATTCCTTATGAGGTTTTCACCTGTGGAGACTTTATTGGACAAGAACCAGTTACCCCTCTCTAGATGTTTTATACTGAGTCCTTCATAAGGGTTTATTTATGCCTGTATAATGTTCATATTGGCCTTAGAGTTTCCTATATGATGTTGAAATTACTAGTCATAATTATGGGCAGGATAACTAACTGTACAATGTCCACATGCAAGTCAAAGTGAAATCCCTACAGTTGATTGGATTTCTACATTTATACATTGTCATCAAATCAACTCTGTTGGGTAACATGGACATTCATACTCGATCTCAATTAGTGTCAATGTTTGAATTGGATTAACCTGGTCTTAATGGCTGCCGCAGAACTTAGAGTTTTTACTTATTTAATAAACCAGGTTTTATTTTTCTGGGATAATGCTATAGCCTTATTATACAGCTGCTGTTTCATTTTTGTTCGTGCAGTTCATTTATTATTGTAACATTTTAGCATTGTACATTTTATATTGTTTACCTTTCCTGTATGTCTTCAATAAAAAAGGTAAAATTAAAATAAATAAATAAATAAAATAAAAACCTTTATCAGGACACTTTTTAAAAGTTTAATTGTATTTTATTATATAGGCTTCCTAATGCTATGTCGACATTTACAGCATTTGTCCTTTCAGGTTATATTCCACATTTGGCTGAAGCACACCATATCAATTATCTCTGTCTGTTTAACACTACGCATACCCTTGGATATGCTTAAGACAGAGATCATGTCCCCTTTAGACTCCTTTTCCTCCAGTTTAGTATGTTAAGGGCCTTCAGTTTTCCACTCCTCTCTTCTTCCTACAGCTTTTCTTGCTTAAATCAGCAATTTTGGTCAGCAACAAAGAATTTAACTAATTTGGTTGAAGTGAAAAGTCAGGACTATTTTGTTTCAGATAGGTACTGCCTCTCTATTGAGTAAATTGAAATAGCATTGAGAGAAATTAGTCTAAGTACTTCTGGATGTTCCGATGCTATTCCAAATTGGGTCTTAGAAGAAGGGGCACAAATTCTGGCTCCTGTTTTATATTCTGCTTTAAATACATCCATGATTGAAGGTATGCATCCCCATAATGAACCAAGTATCTTAGACCTATATTTCTTATTTTAACCATTGCAAAGGTGTATGACTGTTTCATGAATAATTGGTTGTGAATCCCTTTTAAGGTTTTTGTTCAACCTGATCAGTTTGGGTCAAGGGGACAGTTCCACAACTCATGACCTGCATCTGGCACATTATACTGTAGAGAATGGTTTATACAGTTGCAGTCATTGCCAGTGTCAGATGTTTTTTGAACTTTCTGTGATATGTGTAGAGAATGTGCTACCTGTCTGTAGTACTGCTTTAGAGCCACCAGAGAGAATCTCTTCAGAAATATTTGGAAATATCAGACCACGTCAGTGGCCACAACTGTAAGCTAGTTCCAATAGACTTCTCAAGGGTGTTTAGCCATATAAATCACAAGATCCTGATTTGAATACTTGGGAATTATCATCCTGATCCAGCATTAGTAAGGTAGGCTAGTGAATTCTTAAGAGAACAAATGCAGCATGTAAAAATTGATGATTTTTTTTTGAGTGGGGAGAAGTTAGGGGAGGTGTTCATCTGGCAGGAAGAGTGGGGTTCTTTTTTAATTTTAATAAATGATCTGTCAGGTAATAGTAAACTTTTTGAAATGTGCTGATGATACAGCTGTAATGGAATATTTCAAAATAAAAGTTCTAGTATTATGTAACAACTACTGGATGATATACTTACAGAGACTCAGAGTAATGGGATTATTATTATTAATCCTAAAAACACAAATGAGATTGGTTTTACTGTAAGAAGGAGGGATTATGCTAGTTTCCCCATTTATTTGAACAGGTTTTTTTATAAATGGAATTGGAAGTTAACCTTTTGGGGTTCATAGATTTCATTTCATTTCAGGAGACGCCCTGGGGTGAAATGGAGTCAGGATAAGGGTCCTCCCTGTCTTGTCCCCATACCCAAGGGCTCTGATATAAATGGGCAGGTGCCGAGGTCTTCCTCAACAGCTCATCCTGCCTTGGCGGTGTTATGCAATGCCAGATCGATTAAAAACAAGACAGCTGTTATAACTGATCTTGTTGCAACAACTGATCTGGCTTGCATCACAGAGACCTGGTTGGATGAAAATGCAGGCCCTGTATTGGTCTTGGCAACTCCAGCTGGTTTCTCAGTGATACATTGTCCAAGGCTGGATCGCAGGGGAAGGGGTGTGGCCATTATGTTTAAGACTGAGCTGGGCCTTGTGGGTGTGCCATTGGGAAGTACCAGATCCTTAAAATATATCCTGGGTGAGGGTGTAGGTTGCAGGATTCTCCTCATCTACCATCCACCAGGAGATGGTGGAGAATTCCTGCAGGAGATAGCAGATTTCATTGTCAAGGTGGTATTGAGGTCCCCCAGATGGATAATTCTGGGAGACTTCAATGCCTGGGCCGACGATGAACTCTTGTATTTTGGTCAAAATCTCCTCCAGCTGATGGTGACGCTGGTCCTATCACAGGTAGTTACCTTCTCAACCCATGTGGGTGGTCATTCATTGGATCTGATCTTCCTTCTGGATATGGAGATTGCTGATTTGGGGGTGGAACTGGTCAGTTGGTCTGACCATCACACCATAAGGTTCAGTTTCATGGTCCCCCCTAATGGGTCTGCCCCTACGGAGTTGGTTCGGTACCACCCTTTAAGGGGGATTAACCTCAGCGACCTATCAGCAGTACTGGACCTCTCAGGCTTGTTGAGTGAATGCATGACACCAGATGATCTTGTTCTAGCCTATAATAAGGCTGTTGGAGATGCTTTGGACAAGATTGCTCCTGTTTGTGTTCGGCCTTTCACCCTTTGCCCAAGGAGCCCATGGTTTGACGGCTTCTTGAAGGAAATGAGGCGAGTTGGTTGAAGGATGGAGAGAGTTTGGTGGAGGTCCAGCCATGATGATGACAGGCTTAGACTGATGGCACATTACGATAGCTATCAATCAGAAATCACCTGTAAGAAGGCAGAATTCCTGTCCAGGGAGATTTCTGCTGCACAGAATCGACCGGCTCAGCTTTTCCGGACTGTTGACAGATTGTGTAATCCAATCTGTCTCCAGCCCAGAGAAGATTTTTCTCAGCTAAGATGCGAGGAGTTTGCTCTATTCTTTGCAGATAAGGTTGCCAGAATCAGATCTGGCATTGGTTCATCCTCTCCTATGAGTGATTGCAGTGATCAATGGGAAGTGACTGGCACTCTGTCTGGTCAGATTTTCACCAACTGGAGTTCAATGACATTGTGAAGATCATCCAAACATTGTGTCCAACCAGTTGTACTTTGGATCTGGACCCCACACCCCTTTTGGTGGGTTGTGTAGACGTTATCGGCCCAATCCTTACTGACATTGTCTGGAAGTCCTTGGAGAGGGGAGTCTTTCCTGACTCCCTCAAGGAGATAGTTTTTTCAACCACTCCTTAAGAAATCCTCCTTGGATCCAGACTGTCTAGCTAACTACCGACCTATCTCTAACTTGCCATTTGTTGGTAAAGTTATTGAAAAGGTGATTGCATTGCAGTTGGATGATCATCTTACAACTCACAATGTCTATGATACTCTCCAATCCAGTTTTAGGAAGAAGCACAGCACGGAGACGGCTCTTGTCTGGGTATTGAATTACCTCCTAATGGCTAGAGATCGAAAGGCATGCACCATTCTGGTCTTTCTCAATCTTTCTGCTGCATTTGACACTGTAGACCATAGTGTGCTACTGGAGTGCCTGCAGTTTTTATGTGGACTGTCTGGTACAGTCCTAAATTGGTTCCATTCATACCTCACAGGCAGGTCTCAGAGAGTTGCCACTGGAATTTATTCCTCTGGCACTCACCCACTGCCTTGTGAGGTTCTGCAGAGCTCTATATTGGCCCCCATGTTGTTTGCAGTGTATATGCTGTCATTAGGAGATATCATCAGGCAATACAGTCTGAGTTTTTACTGCTATGCAGATGATACTCAGCTGTATATGTCCTTTCTGCCCGGTCAGAATGATGCAGTCTCCATGCTGAATAGTTGCCTTGCCGAGGTCAGATCTTGGATGAGTTCCAGCTGGTTGAGACTGAATCCAGACAAGACTGAAGTGTTGGTTGTGGACCCAGGTCATCCGAGGGTGGGTTTGGGGGTTGGACAACCATCAGACTTATTACTTGGTGGTGTACCACTCACTACCTCAGACCAGGTGCGTAACCTGGGCATTATTTTTGATGACAGCCTGACCCTAAAATCTGAGGTGTCAGCTGTAGTCAAATCCTCTTTTTATCATCTGAGGAATATTGCCCAGGTGAAACATCTGGTTCCCTCAGATGATCTTCCAACATTGGTTCATGCCTTTGTTATGACCCATCTTGACTACTGCAATTCCCTCTACCTAGGGCTTCCAGGGGTTGATATCTGTCACTCACAGCTGGTGCAGAACACGTCAGCCAGGCTTTTGACTGGGACATCTAGGACCAGTCATATTATGCCTGTGCTCCGTGAGCTGCACTGGCTGCCTGTTCAGAGGCAGATCATCTTTAAGGTTGGCTTGCTAACCTTCAAAGCCCTACATAATCAGGGACCCAGCTACCTGCAAGATCTCCTTGTATCTTACAGCCCCTTCCATCCTCTCCATTCCACTGATGAGGGATTGCTAGAGATTCCCAAGGTACGATTAAAGATGTCTGGTTCTCGAGCTTTTGCTTTTTCAGCTCCAACCATGTGGAGATCTCTACCTCATTGGTTGAGAGAATGCCCAACCGTCAGTAGATTTAAAATCGAGCTTACAGCTTATTTATTTGATCTGGCCTTCCCTTGTGATGGATAATGTAAATTTTATGTTTTAAATGTTATTTATATCTGCAGTTCTTGTTTTTATGTTAAGTGCCTTGGTTTTTGAAAGGCACTATAAAAATAAAGTTGAATTGAATTGAATTGAATAAATCAATCAAGTTTAATAGACTTTCGCCCTTTGTGTTTGCCAAACTGTACTTATTATAACCCATATTTAGTTTCAACACTCATCTCATTATACAATCTGGTTTTAAAGATGTTTACATTTTTGCTGTTTATTACTTCTAATGGAAGGTTATTCCATGGGATAATTACGCTATGGCTATACCAATATTTCCTAGACAGCGTATTCCGTTTGGCAAAACAGAGTTGTTTTGGATGTCTCCTGTTGTTAAGTCTGTCATGGTTAAACCTCAAATCAATTTCAGTCATTAAGGTCTTGTCATTAATTGCCTAGGTGCAGCATGCACAGGTCCCCACTTTTTCTCCTGTATTGCAGTGTATACACATTAAGAATTTTCAGTCTATGTTCATATGGTATCAGTTTAAAACCTGTAATAAGTGTTGTAAATCTATATTGAACTACTTCAACCTTTTTAATGTCCTCCTTTCTGTAGGGTGATGATATTTGAACACAATACTCTAAGCGATGCCTAACCAGTGCTGTACATAGGGGGAGTAGTACCTCCTTGGTTCTGCTAGATGTGTGTCTGATGATACAATTCAGCATCTGGTTGGCGTTTTTCACCTGGTTTCTACAATGGGTATTACATTTAAGATCTTGACTAATAGTCACGCCTAAATCCATTTCACTTATGGCTACAGTTATTATTGTGGGTGTAATTATACTGTCTATTCTTAGAACCCAAATGCATTACCTTACATTTATTAATATTAAGCTGAAGTTTGTTATGTGTTGTCCAGGAGAAAATATGATTCAGTACATCCTGCAGCATAATATTATTTATTAAAGTGTTCACCACTGCTCCCAATCTGTAGTCATCTGCAAATTTAGACATCCAAACATTTGGTACATCTGTTTTAGTGAAAATATGTAAATGTTAAACAGAATTGGACCCAAGACAGACCCCTGGGGCACACCATTCACAAATCCAACCCAATCAGAGAAAACTCCATTCACCGCCACCCTCTGCTGTCTCCCCTCCAACCAGTTTGTAATCCAATGCATAATATTTGTACTCAGATTTAAAGCTTTTAATGATTTCACCAATTCCAAATGTTGTAATTTGTCAAAGGCTTTTGCAAAGTCCAAAAATATAATATCAACTGAGTTTTTTACATCATTTTCTCTGTTTACTTTTTCATAATAGCTTAATAGATTTGTTAAACATGATCTATTTTTAATGAACTCATGTTGATATGGGTCTATATCTCCTAAAGTTGATAAATATTGTTGGATATTATCCTTAATTATCACTTCAAGTATTTTGCCCAATAGGGAAGTCAAACTAATTGGTCTACAATTTTCTGGTTTGGAACTTGGACCCTGTTTATGGAGTGGCACAACAGTAGCCATTCTCCAACTTAGGGGAATTACACCAGAGTCTAAGGAATGCTGCAACACATTAGTCAGCGGTTTATAAATGTAGTCCTTGAGTTCTTTCAGTACCCTGGGGTGGAGATCATCCAGACCTGGGGATTTATTGGTATCCATTTTTTTAACCTCTCAAGAATGTCAGTTGAATTAATCAATACTTGTCCAGCTACAGATTCTGACTTATCCTTCATAGTAGTAAGAGAAGATTCATTAAACACAGATGAGAAATATCTATTCTGAATGTCAGCCATTTCTTTATTATTAGTGGAACATCCTGAATCTTTAATAAATGGGCCCACTGAATTTCATGATCCCTTGGTTTATTAATATGAGAAAAAAACTGTTTTTTATTATGAGTAACATTTGTTGCCAGGAATATTTCATGTTCAGCTTTAGATTGTTTAATTTTTAGTTTAATATTTTTAGTTAATGTTCAATAAGCTGGTATTAGATGCTGATTACCTTTTTTAATATTTTTAAATATTCTATTCTTTTTATTAATGATTTTTTTTATATAAGACTTCATCCAACTAGGGGTATTCTTTCAATGGGATATTTCTTCGATGTTGGTATATATTTTTTAACCTCACTCTTGATCTTTGATGTTAGCTGGTCCCATTTCCACTCGACTGAATGATCACTGAAATCTTTTTCCCAGTCCCATTTTGCCATTTTTTCTTTTAAAACAGTAAAATTGGCCTTCCTGAAATTGAGTTTTTCAGTAACCCCCACTCCAGGTTGTCTGGTTTGACCTAGAACTTTGAACTTTACACACAAGTGATCACTATTACCTAATGGCATCATAGTAGTTAACAATATCTTATTATTTCAAATGATCCAAACAGGTTTCTGAATTGGTTAATAACGTGGATAAAAGATTTTACTGTTTGGTGGTCCTTAAACATGCTGGAGTTCCTTATGAGAACTTATTAATTTTTATAAATCTGTCTCTCAGTGTTAGAGAATGGTTGCCAATTATGGCACTCTTCTGAAACTATGCAGATATAAATGCTTTACAAAAGAAAATTCAGAAATGGGCAATGACAATAATTTGGGGGTATAATGTGGAGATCCAAAATGTTCAAATTTCTGTTGGTATTGCTCCTCTTGTTAATAGAAGATGGGTTGCCTGCAAAAAAAGAAAAACACAATATAAAATGAAGAGTAAAGAGCATAAACTAAAACATCTACTTGTTATAAGAAGGGAGTATGTGTACCAATTTAGGAAAAATATTGAGCTGCGAGGTGTGCCTATACATAATAATGGATTTGGTCCCAGTTTTATTCCTTTTGTAATGTAGAACTTTGATGGTTAAAAGGTACAGTATATGGCATATGAATGCATATGTTAATTTATATTGTATAAAGACTGATTGATTTTATTCTCCATAACCCTAATCATTTTGGTAGCCCTGCACTTCACCCTCTCAACTGCCTCAGTTTCCTTCTGTATTGGGGAGCCAAGAACTGCATGCAGTACTCCAGGTGGGGCCTGAAGTGTGCCATATAAAGTGGCAGGAATACTTCCCTTGCTTTGTGGTCATGAATTTTGATGTACCCTAGGATGTTTCCAGCCTTCTTGATGGCAGTATAACAGTTACACTACTAAAATGTTTCTCAGCAAATCCATTACATCTGTTCACCCCTCCATTTGTGAACAAATGCCCAAATGATACAAGTTATGGTATCAAAAGTGAGTTTTCATCATTTCTAACCTGTCAAGAGAAATAAGGCTGCCTCTATGAAGGATATTTGTAATAGAATGCATAAGTTCAATATTGCTTTCTAGAGTCAGCCTACTGGCTTTAATCTCAGTTTGGCTCTTTTCAAGTGGTTCAGTCCTCTTGTCAGTTCATGTAGCTTTTTATATCTGTGACACGATCCTACCAGTGATATGCACCATATCTATTAGTAATCAATATAAATCATACACTTTCTTTATCAAGGACTTCTGTTGCTGTGAGTTATGCATGGTATAGAGCAATGAAATATATTCAAGATTCCTGAAAGACAATAACCTGTATTTCTTGACCTTTCATAATATTTGTGGAAAAGTAAATACATAGCTTTATTTATTTATTTATTTATTTATTTCAATCTAGGATTACAATATCTTTGAACCGAGGCTCTTTTACAAAGGTTCCACATCAGCATGTGCAACAGTCATCATTTTTAGTTACAAACATATAATCATTGACTTACAGACATGTAATAACCAGTACAAAGACTTGAGCTATGAGGAAGACAAGGAAAGGAGGGGTGGTGGGTGGGAGGGAAGTGAGGGTAGGAGATTGAGGGGGGAAGGAGGTGCAGGGGGTAAGGGGGAGTACGAGAGGTGATTGGGGTGGGGCAGGAGTGGAGATAATTGGGAAGGTGGGCAAGGGTGGGAGACAGTGCAGCCAGGGGGCCTTGCCGAGGGAATATAACAGGTAAGGTGCTAGGAGTGCAAAGACTGATTGTAAGTGCTGGGTGCTTGCTCATGTGCAACTGGAACAGTGGAAATGTTAAGATGGACAATCGCAGGATACAAGCAGTGAGAGGCGCAGCTTGAACTTGAAGAGGCTGAGTGTTGGAGCGGTTGCTATGTCACTGCCAAGAGAGTTGAGCCAGTTGGATGCCAGATAGGCAAATGATCTTTGTCCTTGTGTTGTGCAACATCGTGGGATATGTAGTAGATGGGAATTGGATCTCCTTGTAGTGACGTTCTTATATCTAGGCTTAAGGAGGGCATAGACACCAGGTGGGGCAAGCACCATTATAATTTTCTTGGTCGTGATGCAGGTTTGGTATTTTATGCATTTGTCCAGTTGAAGCCATCCAGATTGGGAATGAAGGTCACATGTGTGGGTACGGCGATGTGAGCCAGTGATGAGACGACAGGCCTTATTCAGGGAGGTCACACTAAGTTTGAGAGCAGTGGTAGTTGCAGACCCATATATGGTAAGACCATAGTCTATGATGCTAATGATGGAGCTTTGGATGGCCATTGATAGTGCTTCTGGGGTTAGTTCTTTCCTGTGCTGGAATAATATGCCTAACCTCGCATTGGCAGACTTTGCAACATTGCTGATATGGACAGCGTATGAGAGGTGGGGATCAAGGGTGATGCCGAGGTACTTGAATGATTGTGTTTGCTCTAGGATGGCTCCTTGTTCAGTTGCAATGGAGAGGTGGACTTGTTTGTTTTTGTTGTGGGGGCTGCAAAACACCATAGAGTTATGTTTTGTCTGATTGAGAAGCAGTTTATGATTTAGAAACCAGGATTCAATGGAGGAGAAGGCCCGCTGAAGTTTATTTTGTAATTGATTTGGATCAGGGTCCGAGGTGAGGATCACAGCATCGTTGGTGTAGAGAATTATTTGTTCTGGGCAGCTGTCCGGTAGTGAGTTTAAGAATAGGCTGAAGAGGAGGGGTCCCAGAATGGAGCCCTGGGGAACTCCTGAGTGGACCTGTCTAGGGTCCGAGAGTGTATCAGCGATTCTTACTGTTTGGGTAGGTAGCTCTTAAACCAGCCAATGGAGTCAGTTGACAGCCCAGTGTTCTGAAGCTGGACAAGCAGGAGGTGGTGATTGATGGTGTCGAAGGCTTCAGTTAAGTCAATGTAGATTGAGCCTAGTAGTTCGCCGGAGTCAAGTGCATTGTGGATTGCCCCAGTGAATTCAAGTAGGGCTATGGAGGTGCTGCAACCTTTGCAGAACCCGTGTTGTTGCTTGCACAGGATGTTGTACGTATCCTGGTATTCTGTGAGCTGGTCTGAGATGATGCATTCTAGTACCTTGGAGATTGGGGGTAGTAGGGCGATAGGTCTGTAGTTTTCGTGGGCAGTTTTGTCACTACTTTTATGGATTGGGGTGACAGTGGCAGATTTCCATCTGTCTGGGAACTGGCTAAGCCTGAGGGAGAGGTTGAAAATTCTGGTCAGAGGACTAAGCACTTCATCAAGTGAGAGAGACAGGATTTTGAGATCAAGGGAGTCATTACTGAATCTTGATTTACCAAGGGTTTTGGTAACATATTTGTGTACTTGGTGAGCCTTGACTGCTTTGAAGTAGAAGTGGGGGGAGCTGATGGGGGTAGTGTTCATTGCAGACAGAAGGGCTTCACCATCTTTGAAGTAGTCCTGGGGTAGGACAGCGCTGATGTCGGTAAAGGCTTTGTTAAAGGTATCCACAATGGTTTTTGGGTTGAGGGTTGTAGTTCTGTTGATGTTAAGTATTGAAGAGGGGGTTTTGTGTGGATTCCCAGTGAGTTCCTTTATGTTCTTCCAGAATTCCCAACCATTGGCCCAGGAGTTTGTGAGGGCATGCTTATAGTAGGTGGACTTCATTTGCCGGATGGTTTTGGTGCAGTCATTGTGGGCACGTTTGTAGTTTTGGATGTCATTTTGCCTTCCAGAGTTTCTGGCCAGCTCCCATAGGTGGTCTCTTGTTTTTAGCATCCTGAAGAGGTCACCTGTGAGCCAAGAGGTACCTAGTGATTTGACTATGCGTTTCTTAATAGGAGCATACGTGTCACAGGCCACAGTGAAGATGTTTATGAAGTGGTCAAGGGCAGTGTTTACATTGGTTGCATTGAAGATAGGGGACCAGTCTTGATGAAGGAGGTGGGATTTGAGTTGAGGAAGGTGACCATGGGGTAGAACCCTGCTGGTGATAGTTTTTGATAGTGGTTTGATGAATTTATTTGACCAGGTGCAGCTAACAGGGGAGTGGCTGCTGAGAGAGTCAGGAAGGACATTAGTGTTAGATATCCATGATGGGTGACTGGTAAGGATCTCGTCCAAAAGTGTGCTGGTGCCGGTCCTGTAATTTTTCCTGGTTGGTGAGTCAACCATTTGTGTGAGGTTCGCCACAGCAACAGTATCCCTGTGTGCACCAGCATCCGCCCCAGGCCAGTTGATGTTGAAGTTGCCTAGGAGGATGGATTCAGTGTCCAGTGGGAGTGACTTTACAAAGTCAAGAACAGCTGTTAGACCAGTTCCCTGTTCTTTGGGAGGGATGTAGATGGTGGCAACAGTCAGGGTTTTGTTTTGGGCTCCGTGGAGGATTTTCACTGGTAGTATCTGAGCAGTTGTGGGTTGGAGTGAGGTAATGATGTGGTGCCCCTATATGGAGTCTTTTAGGTAGAGAGTGCAGCCCCCATCTCTTTTAGAGAGGTGATCCAGCTTAAAGACTTTGTAGCCAGGAAGGCTGATTGCATGGTCCGGTACTGATGGCTTGAGCCAGGTTTTGACAACTGCCAGGATGTCAGGGTAGTGTTGGCTGGTGAAGGCCTGTAGGGCATCCATTTTAAGAAGGAGGCTGCAGATGTTGATTGATATGAATGAGAGGGACCCAAAGGCTTGCTCAGATTAGTGGTTTTAGAGCAGAATGGGCCAGGGTTTGGGTGCACATTGCCTGACAGCATTAGGAGGAGGAGGAGGACTAGCCTCAAGGAGCTGCGGCATATTTCTTTAAGGGAATGCTTTCTCCTGCTAGCATCTCGGGAAATTACTGAGCATCGACGATAGTGGGTGAGGGTAAGCATAGACAGGGGGACCAGTGTGGGTGTAGGACAGTTTCATGGTGGTAGGATGGACCCTGGGCAAGAGGCAGTGACCAGTGTGCAGCGTGCCTATGTGGAGGAAGGATGTAGGAATGTGGAAGCTGTGGGGGAGGGAGGGAAAGTAGGCTTTTGGGGTGTGCAGTAGGGGAGGAAGACAGGCAAGGAGAAAAAGAATAGGGGGTAGAGAGCGGTGGAGGTGCATGATTAAGGCAGGATTTGGGGTAGGTGGAGAGAGGGGGTTATGACAGGCTGGTGGGGCTAGGAGAAGGGAGTGGAAGAGCAGTATCTGGATCAGTGGGAAGTGAGGACACAGCCAGGAAGGCCAGACAGCCAGGGAGTGGGAGGTGGTGACAGAAAAGATGGGGGGAGTCCCAAAACAGGTACCCAATGGAGCACGAGTGGGGTGGCGGAGCTACCAGGGGATGTGGAGGGACATCTATAAAGTTAAGGTTGAAGGGGGGGGGCAGGCATAAAATTTTGGCTGTTTGCCGTAGAAATAATTGGGAGCAGCAGCCCTGAGCTGAGCAAAGTTTTAGATGGCTTAAGAGCCAATCCCCGAGCAGCAGGCAAAAGAGCATCCAATCAGGGTGCAGTACAGATACCATGGGGCCAATGGCGCAGTCTCAGCAGTCCCGTGGTTCAGGGAAGTCTTACCCGGTTTGAGAGGATCTCGAGGGCAGAAGGAAGGTATATAGCAAGTAAAGCAACTGTGACTTTAAGAGGGTAGACTTTTCTTTTAAATGAAAGAACAAGAATCCTTCTAGTGGCAGGTCTGCATAACCTGCTAATGGAAAACTAGCCAAAAAAACTTATATTAGACACTTGAATTTTGCTTAGTTGCAGCTAAATCTAATTGTAAAAAGTACCAGGTGGCAAAAGCAGGGGAAAGGTCCTGGCCAATCAGAGAGGTTTGCTGGACACGCCCATGTTCTGATTGGCTGTGCTGTTGATGTACTTTCCAAGGAGCTGCAGGCAGGCATCCTGGTCTCAGTCATTGGCTGGCTGGGTGCCAACCAACTGCGGGGGAGCTGAAGCAGCCCCATTCAAGGGCAGGCAGCTGGAGAGAAGGAAAAAATAGCACGGTTTAAATAGCATAGAGGAAAGATAGGTTTAGATTGAGCAGTTTAGTAAGACAAAGGAGAGTTAGACTTTTGTGCACCAAGGCAAAGTGCTTGGATGGGGGGGGGTGCAAGAGCAAGGAAACAGAAGAGCTGTAAGCACTTTAAAACAGTAGTAGAAATTACATTCCAGCTAAAACAGTTGAAAAGCTTCTATTAGACACTTGAATTTTGCTTAGTTGCAGCTAAATCTATTTGTAAAAAGCACCAGTTGGCAAAAGCAGGGGAAAAGTCCTGGCCAATCAGAGTGGGTTTGCTGGAAGCACCCGTGTTTCCATTGGCTGCGTTGTCACCGTACCTTCCAAAGAGCTGCAGGCGGGCGTCCTGGTCTCGGTCGGTGGCTGGCTGAATGGCTAGCTAAATGCATAATTCACTGCATATAAAACTTGGCATAGACTCCCATAAAGCCAAACATTCTACAAAGTTAACAATTAAAACCACTAAGAAACAATTCACCTTTTGTGAGGAAAATGTTATACATTTTACAACATTGTAATGATTTCTTCTTTTCCTGATGCACTGTTCAAGCTTCCATTGTTTTAAAAACGATTCTTCTGCCAAGGAAGTAGCCATGTTGGGTGAGGACTGTAAAAGAAACCAAGAGTTCCCTGTAACTAATTGGTCTACAATAAGATGTTAGATGAAATTACAGGTCCTCTGCTTGCCAGGCTGCTTCTGGCTTTACGCAGTCATTTGAAACACTAACCTCACTGGTTACCTATTAACTTCTGACTTCTGAAATCCTAGACACAGCACAAAAACTGGATCTATTCAACCGTTTTAATATTGTAAAGTGCTGAAAACAGTAATAATGTAATGCAACAAACATATCCTAAATAGCATTTATTTTATATGACACCCAATTCATATTTATAACATTATACTACTCATTTAATGTTCCTTAATTTTACACCATGTAGCATTTATGCATATGAATTTAACCAGATTCTTATTTGTTCAGAGCTTCTGTAATACCCTGCAGTAGATTATATGTACAACATACAGTACAGTATTGTAGTAAAACAATTGGATGCTGCATATCTCTTGCCTCTGTACTCTGTAGTTTAAATCCCAGTTCAAATGAAAACATTGTGCTGCATAACATGCTTCTTGCTATAAGAAGTCACAAATATTCAGCTGCTGAGTTTTACTTTTATAGTTTGTGAGCAAAGGATGCCTTCTTTATGACTAAATTACAACTCAATTATTTTTTATGAAATATAGAAACATGGTAATATAGAATGTAAGGACAGAAGAAGACCTGAAGTCAACCAAGACTGCCCTGGGGCCCTACACTCATCTCCTCAGATGTCTTCCCTCAAGTATTTGATTTTCCATTGCTGATAATCTCCTTAATGTTGCCAAACTGTGCTGGCCCAGTGGCATAGAGGGCAGAAGCACTGAGGACTGCTTCGCCTCTCCCACGCTACCAACCCAAGTTCAGGAATTCACTTGGGATGCCATGGGTCAGCTGGGGTGGAGGGCTAAGAGAGGCCTGAGTGGCCATCAGGCCACTCTCCTCCCCTGGAATGGGGAGCTTAGCATTCACTTGACTGCCACTGGCTGGAGACTTGATGGTAGTGTCAGGCAAATGAATGGCTGGTGCTAGGCGAAGTGGATAGAACAGGGTGTTTACCAGTTGTGACATGCATGTGTACCTCCACATGCAGGTGCAACAATGTATGCTGGAACCCTGGGGACATAAGGGCAGAAATCCAGGAAAAACCCTATGTCCCCCAGTTGCCATATTTTTTAATTTTATTTATTTAGTTGTTTAACCAGGTATAGCACACTAAGCTGAAAGCTTTTTTACAGGAGCGACCTGGGAGCACAAGGAGGTTAAGT
This sequence comes from Neoceratodus forsteri, assembly GCA_016271365.2. Taxonomy (NCBI): domain Eukaryota; kingdom Metazoa; phylum Chordata; order Ceratodontiformes; family Ceratodontidae; genus Neoceratodus; species Neoceratodus forsteri. The sequence goes on along the minus strand of CM057458.1, from coordinate 780,001,940 downwards.
GACTTGCTCAGGGTCACACAGTATGCAAGTGGAAGCTGTGGGATTCAAACCCTAGGTCTGGTCTGCTGGATGTCACCAGATTTGCAGCTCAGAGCCTTAGACCACTGCGCTATACTGCCTCCTGATAGATAGATATTTGATGCCCCCTAGGGCAGCCCAGTGGGAGCTTGATGGCAAGTGAAGGTGGTGACTGGCAGGCAAACAGCTGTATGGGAAAAAAATTATGGTTTCCGTATTAACCACATTGCTAGGCAGGCTGTTCCACCCTCCATGAGAAACAATGTTTCCCACTGTCCTTTCTGAACTTCTCTCTCTGCGAGTCAACAACTGTGACTACAAAAAGTTGAACTGTTCTTCATTTATTCCATGTAAGTGTAGTCCATTCTATTGTAACCCAAAAGGTATTTTCATGTCTCTATCATATGCCCCTCTACATCCTGGCTTGCAGTGAGTATGGGTTGAGTTCTCATAGCCTCTTCTTGTAGATTCTACTCTGTTGGCCCAGGGTCATATTTGTTGCTGTTCTCTGGATAGACTTTAGCTTGTTCTGGTCCTTAATCACATGTGGGTTGCAGATCTGCACACAAAACAGTGATTACAGTCTAACCAGTGATTTGCACAATTGCAGAATCACCTCCCTCCTATAGTTGTGGAAAACCTGACTGATGCAGTCCAGCATCCTATTTGCCTTCCCATATACCTTACGACAATGAGGGGAGGATCTTAGAATGTTGCTTATTATTACCCCAGGTCCATTTCTCTCTATAGTTTTCCATCTCTACCTCAATGATCCAGTACTTCAGCCTTGGATTTGTGTATACAATATGAATATTGCTCTGCCATTGAACTTTATTTGCCAAATGAAAGGCTTTGCCACTTTCTCTATATCCTGCTTCATATTGTTAATTGCTTCCATACTGTCTAGCCCTCAGACTTTGGAGTCATCAGCAAGTAAGCTTGCTTTCATCTGAAGCCATATCCCTGTGTCAAAATTCTACATATTAAAAAAACCCTTGCCATCAGTAAGACCCCTTGGGTACCCTTCTGGTCACTTCTTTTACTCCTGAGAATTTGCCATTGAGGACAGCCTCTAAGTTCTTCCTGACAATCTCTTCCCAGTCTGCCTACTGAAGTGCCTCCTGACCCCAGTTCACCAGTTTCTTATCCAGTCTCCCATATGGCACCAAGCCAAAAGTTTTATTGAAATCCAAATGTTCTATATCTGTATTTCAGTAAAATCAAATATATTCTGCATCTGGTTTTGTTGAAATCCAGATGCAGAATATCAGCTGCCTCACCCTATTGACAGATTGTGTCATCTATTAAAGAAGTCAATTAAATTAATTTGTCATGATTTGCTCTATGTGAGCCAATGGTGTTTTTTGTCAATCAAATCCTTGTCTCCTAGGAGTTTGATAATCTACTGTACTTCTGTATTATTGTTTCTAGGCTCACACCCACACTGCGTATAAGACTTACTGTCATAATTTCCATGATCCCATTTGTCCCCACTTTTGTGCAGGAACACTACTACATTTGCCACCCTCCAGGTTTTTGGCACCTCACCCATGCCCAGGGATTCAATGAAGAGGGCTGTCAGGGGAGCTACAAGTGCATGACCTGTCTCCCTGAGCACCCTGAAGTGCATCCCATCTGTCCCTTGGGATCAGTTAGCTTTTACAGTTTGCAGCTCTTTGAGTACCTTGTCCTTGCAAACAGTAGCTGGCTTGTCATTGATTTCTGTCTCTCAGCTTTCTCAAACTTAATCCCACTGTTGGGTAGTGAGCATGATGCTTCCACCATGAACGCTGAACTAAACTACTCATTTAGAACATTTCATTCCCCATGGGTTCCTCCACCCTCTCCCCATTCTTCATCATCCTGTCTACATTGTCCATTGTCTCTTTTCCCTGGCATACCTGAAGAAGATATCAAATCTTATAAAGCTATGGTCCCTCTGATCTATAAGATCTTTCTCCTTGAAATTTATGATAATGGAGTTTGCCTGTTAAATGCAGACCAGGTTGTCCAATGGCTCCTTACAGGGAAAACAGCAAAAGAATGAAAGGGATTGGAGAGGGGATGACAGAAATGACAAACTAGGGGTAGGGCCAGCAAGGATGGTGAGTCATAAAGTGACATCTCAAGAGGGGGAGGGACAGAACATGGGAGGCACAGAGAGGGATAGGCCAGGGACAAGAGTGGAGGGATCAGATGGAGGCTTCTTTTGAGGAAACTGCACCGGGTTGGCATCTTTGCTACTCATAGATTTACCTCCCACCGTGCAAAGGGTAAGGTTTATTTAAAAAAAGAGGTTAACAGGGCATGTTTGCTTGAGGATCAGAGACTGCCGAAGGTGGATGGCAGCCAGGGAAAAAAATCAAAAACAGAGGTGGTGAAGTGCACCACAATTTGCTGGACAGCTGGGGTGGTTGCCTGAAATGAAAAGAAGGCAGAAAAGGGAGAAGTTTTGGAAAGAATCATTCATAAAGAAGGAATATGGGAGAAAATATATCTAAAAAGGGGCTAAGGGTGGGAGATGGGGTGGAGGAGTGGGTTGAATAAACTAGACAAGTAGGACAGCAAAATCAAATTGAGAAAAGCAGTAATGATCTACACCATTACCTCCGAGAAGAAGAGAAGAATAGTCACCAAGTTTTACACCTGGGAAGTGATAAGTTTGAAGGAGGAGAAGAAAAGGATAATGTATAATTAATAAGGAAGTTATAAAGTAAAGAAATGGAATGTGGAAGGTTAAAATGTGAACAAGGACAATGTTGAATGGTTGATTTAATGAAACGATGAATTTTAAAATGCACATCAATTGTTTGTAAATAAATTGCCGATCTGAGCATCACCAAGAACTGGATGTCTGTCATTATTGGGATGGGGAAAATCCAGGACAATGTCCTAGATGGACATAATAAATTTCAAGATGTAATCTACCCTGGGCTAATTTTTCACCAATTGGTTGAAAAGCAGCCCTGTGTAAACTACAGATATGACTGACTCCTTTGACTCTTGGCATCTTAAACTTTGTAGACTTCAAGTACAGTATGTTTGGGAAATTAAAATCCCCATGAGTATAAATCAAGGCCTGTTGCCTTCTTTATTTCCCTCTACAGTACTGTATATATCTCTGCTGATTGTCTAGGTGGCCTGTAGATCACTCCACATCATATAGAGTTTTTCTGCTTCCCCACATCAGTCACCAGAATCCACAGCAAACCTACTCCTTCCTCCTCCTCAGATGTGAAGTATTACTCTATCATCACTCTATACTCCTTTGCATACACTGTCACCCCCACTCCCCCTCCTCCAAGTATCCTCTCTGTCTCTCCAAAGTAAAGCAGTATCTGGGTCCTGAAGATCCCAGCAGATATTTTGGTTTGCCCATATTTCAGTAAGTTCAATACTACATTTGCCATAGTTGTCTACAGTACATCTATTTTGTTTCCAGGCCCTAGCATTCATGCACATTACATTCCACCTAGCCTTCCTAATCCCTGTGGACCCCTTTTAGTTGTTTAATGAAGGTGCCTTCCTACCTTCAGCTGCTCTCCTAACTGTTTCAAAACCCCCTGCATACCCTATGTGTGTTTGGAGAGCCCTTTGGAGTGTGTGTGTGTGTGTGTGTGTGTGTGTGTGTACAGTATGTGTGTGTTTCTGTCAGCTATCACTGCTCTCTTCTTAGTTTAAATACCTGATAATTGCCACATGTAATTGCTGCTCTAGCCACCAGTACCCTCTCTGCTCAGATGCAGGACATCCCCTGTTACTAGTCTGCTCACGGACATAGTGTGAAACTGGTAGAAGGTTTTGATCCTGTAATGCTAGGTGGCTTGCTCATCACAAGCTTGTGGTGAAATAAACTTTTTCACTTTGTTACCAGTGGTGCCTGGTTTTTTGTTTACTAAATGCTGTGATTTTCTAATGGCATGCATGATTTGAGATGGGTTTTTTACTTTTAATTCTTATCCCAGAAGCAGCCCCAGACCCTAAAAAGTTAAAGCCTGCCACCCTGCACCAGCCCATCAGCTACATATTGAATTCTTTAATCTTCTCCTGTCTGAGGTGTCTCATGTGGCACCATCAGAACCTTAGACAATGTTATCATCTGTACTATTCACCTCAGCTGACTACCTAGTTCCTGGAAGCTGTCTTTGAACCAGTCTATGCTACTTTTTTGCTAGATTCTGGGTACATAAATATATCACAATGTCTGTCTTGCATTTCTCTACCCTAATGATCTCTTCCAACCAAGGAAGTACCTTGTTCACTGTCACCTCTGGGGGACTTTGACCATTATTATAACAGACTTAGTATACTTATTATAAAGGTGGGGGGGCTGAGAGGGTTGGCAGCCAAAAGGGGCCTGATGACAGGAGCAGGTGGCCACAGAGGAGCACAACATTAAATAAAAAAAAGAGAAGTTAGATGCTTTTAGGAATAGCAGGAAAAGCACCCAGCTAAATTCCACTGAGCTTGGAGGTGATGAAGAGACTGGATGAAATGGTAAAAGTTCTAGCTCACACCCTGCAGGACACAAATGAACTCTCATGGCTTGATATGTCTGAGCTGAAGCCCAGAATATGAGACAGTCTCTGACCCAATCCATTTACCTTTAAACTAGTTATTGAAAAGAGGAATGTTAATAATAGAGATATTGCAAAGTAAAACTTTGCCAGCAAAGTTGTGGTCAAGTAGTACACTTCACCCCTCATGTAGGTCAGCAAAGAGGTGTCACATTTGATAATTTACCAAACTTCACTCAAACCCTTCATGAAGCATGGAGGAAGTAACATCACAAGTGAAGTTTTACTCTATTTCACCCACAGCATCCACTGTCAAACTTGCAGTGGATACTCTGGGAAAACATCTGAGTGAAAAAAGTAAAAAAGATATGTTGAAACTTCCCCCTAAGCTCTTAACATCCTACCTCATCCATGATCCCATTAATAAATTTAAATGACCTCCTTTCCCAAGCAACACAGCTCCAACCTAACCTACTCCCACCTGCCTCCCACCCATACCAGTATTTCATTAATGAATGATCCCTTCTTCCAACCCACATAGCACCACAACTTTCATCTTCTTTATCCATTTGGTGTGTTGTCTTTCCCTATATGTGCTAAGATTTTGAGGAGATGATGACCGACATGGCCCTTTTCACAGAACCTCAGCTGGCAACCACCTAACACAAAGTGCCACAGCAATATACTAAAAGGTATATCACTTCTTTGGCAGAGGAGAAAAGATTTGCTGCCTTGTAGCAGCTCTCATAGTTTGCTCTTGCCTCAATAGGTTTACAGATCTTGTTTTATTTTGCCTTACAACTCTGAAGCTATCTAACAAAAAGCAAAAATACTGGAAAATGTAAAGACAGAAATGTACTATTGTCAGAAGAGGTCATATCACGTATCTTGGGGCATTTGAACAAATAGCAGAACTGACTTGCACAGTTAGTGGGTCTGAGGAGTAAGACATACATCCCCATGTTAAATCTACTACATTTCTGACTTAACCGCCCACTGATTTTTATCAAATATTTTTGTGAAGGAGATTAAAGAGGATGATGCTACTGTCAGTACAGATTCCCAGTTGTCTACTGACAATTTGATTAGTACAGACCTGGGAACTCTCAATATTGAGATAATTGAAAAATCCAAAAACTTTAATGGTCCAGACACATCTGAAATTCTACCTACTGCTATGGATTCACATTCTGGTATATCCAGCAAGAAACATACAATCAGTTCTTTGTGGCACTCTTTATAAACAATTTTATTTCCCCGAACAGGTGGACATTAAAGCCATTTCAGAGACAACAGAGTTTGCCTAGAAAGAAAGAAATTACTAAGCAATGTTTGAAACTTGTTTGTCTGTCTGTTTATTTAGAATCTGGAAAGGTCCATGGGCCAAATACCTTTTTACATGGTTTACCAACTTACAACAATAACATAACAGTGCTACCAGAAAAAAAAGGATGATTGAAAATTAACTTTTATGTTTGGAAGCACTTTGTAACAATGCTCAGATTCAACAAAATTACAATATGGAGAGAAAAGTTGAGAGCTATAATATCAAATTTGCTACTGCAACATGCTTATTGTTGACCTACTTGATATGCTAAATAGTTTTTCTTTTGGCAGAGAAGTACTGATCGATGTGTTAATTGCAGCTTTCAATTTACCAACCAAACAATCCAAGAAGAAATCAACATCAACTAAAAATACATTATAGTAGCTTAAAACAATATTAAAGTAGGGTAAGGCAACAATTGTAGTTACTCTAGCTTTCAGTGCAGACAAGGAGCTTGTTTTCAGACTGGCAATGCTTAAGCATGTCTAACATTCTACCAAGATTAGCAATAAGATAAATATAAAATGCTAATAAAACAAATGCAAAGTATTAGTCATCATAGTATACAGTGCATGCATAGATTCAGCTGCAATTGGTACAACATACAGTACAAGGCAGACTTCAGTTTCATAATAGACCTATATAGCAGTCAGGGCATATACTATTGATACATAGCTTATTTATAGATTATTGGTTGAAAAAATTAAAATGATAGTGGATTTTAAAATTAATGTGTTTGCCTGCTTTATTTTTGCTTCTATCCATATATGGATAAAATTATGCATAAATACTGCTATATTTTCAGTTATGCATCGGGGACCTAGAGTATGGCATGATTGTGCCACATCCCTGATATTTTTGGTATTAAGTTAAAGCACCTACAAGGTGATCTAACTTATGTGTACATCAGCCACAGATTGCAGCACTTTAGAAACCTGAAAATGGCACATGCATTATTATATGCCACACACATAATTAAGTTGTCATACAGCAGTAGAAACTGCTATAAAGGTGGCAAAATGTTTGAAAAATGCATTCCAACATTTTGCTACATTTACCTTTCCAAAGGCACACACCAAAATTAGACATGTGCCTGTGTCAGGACCTTTAACAAACTTGACCATTAACTATAAATCAGTTGATGTACTTTATTTATCCTTCCTCCTCATGAGATATGCTTCTTTTCCTCAGACGAAATGGACCTGGGCATCAATAAATTTTCTTTGGTTGTTTAGGGTGATTTTTTTTCCTGTACCTTAGGCTTACTGTTGTGTATTTATTTATATAGTCAGACAAGAAAACATGGAAATGTAATAAAAGTAAAGCATGACAAGAGGGTATAGCACTATAGTTGTTCTCAGATGTCTCACTAAAAATCACACAAACCTTTATTGTGATATAGTTGTTTCCATGGTTTGCAGTGAGACATCTCTCAACTATTTTGGTGCTAATCCCTTTGGAATATTCTTTTGCAGTTTAAATTAGACAGCAGCCAGACAAGGTGATGTGAGGAGGGCTGTGCTGGTCTCCTGTCACCCTCACCAAATATGTATAAGGTAAGTCAGCACACTAAAGTGGGAAGGATATCTGGATTTGGTGTGCTTTATGGTTGAATGAAGTAATAATTAATTAACTGATTAATGGACATGGTACAGGAGTGGGATTGGGCGCTAAGTGGGTTGGGGAAAAGGGGCATTTCAGTTAACCACTGGGAACATAGGGTAGGGAGAGATGGCAAGCAAAGAGGATGGGGTAAAGGTTAAGTGCTTTTATATTTTATGGAGACCACTACACTTTGCCAACCAAACTTAGAGAGACTGAGAGAGCTTAATATGTATACTCTTGATGAAAGGAGGGACAGGGTGGACATGATAGAAATGTTCAAGTACCTCAAAGGAATCAACAAAGTCCAGGAGGGTAGCATCTTTCAGAAAAAGAGATGTGTAAGAACAAAGGGGCACAATTTAAAGATAGAGGGGGGATGGCTCAGGGGTAATGTGAGGAATTTTTTTTCACTGAGAGATTGGTGGATACAAGGAACAGCCTTCCTGAGGAGGTCGTTGGGTCTAAAACAGTGGGGGAATTCAAACATGCATTGGACAGACACAAGGCAATTATAGTTGGGGGTTGCAGGAAGTAGGCTGTTGGTTAACTAGAATCTGCAGCTTATCCAGTAGGTAGGGAAATGGGCAGACTGGGTGGGCCAAGTGGTCCTTATCTGCCATCAAAGTCTATGTTTCTATGTTTCTATGTTTCAGTGAATAGAGATATGTGAAGTTGGCAAACATTACTTCAGACATGAATTTGAGAAGTTTACCAAATTTGCAAAGTTCTAACTTTGCTAAGTTTTTGGCAGGTAAAGTTTCACTTTTTCAAGCAAAGTTATGCAGATTTGCTGGCAAAGTTACAGTTTTGCCATAACTTTGCCTTACTTCACCTGAAAAGTGACAGTTCCCCAGAAAAACCCACAGAGAAGTGGGCAGTTTGCATTTTTTTTTGTGAAGGGAAATTTTGCAACTTTGCTGGAAAAGTTCAAGTGAAGTGAAATGTCATAACATCCGTACTGGTGAAATATGAGCTTCTAACATTATTCCTTTGTTAAAGGTGAACTTGGCAGAGTTTTATTTTACATACTTCACTGTTTTAGAATGGCAAATCAGCATTTTTTTTATAACTTTGCTTCAAAGAATTTGGGGAGAATAATTTGTGGACATTACCACTCCCAAGTTATATTATGCTCCATAGATGTAGTTGTACAGAAAGAGGGTGCAGAAGATTACAGTTTTGTTAGATAAGAGTTTTACTGGACATACTTATGTAGAGGATAATCACTAGAAGCCTGCAACAAGATTACTAAAAGAGTATAAGAGCTGGAAAAAAAAGCTGGAATTCAGACTAGCCTTTAGGAAGGACAGTGGTAAGAGTTTCTATTCATACATAAACAACAAAACGCATGCTACAAAAAAAAAATGGCCCCCTGGTAGTTGAATCAAAAGAATTGGCAACTCCATATGAAATGTCAGAGGAATTTAACAAATATTTCTGTTCAGTATTTAACCCAATAACCATTAGCAAAAAATGTACTGACAATTCTTCAAACAACCAACATGAGAACCTTACTGACATTACAAAACAGGACATAATGAACAAACTACAGAAAATAAACACAAACAAATCCCTTGGTCCTGACAAACTATACCCAGGACTCCTAAAATAAATTATAGGATGGCTAGTTAAACCCCTGCATACCATTTTCAATCTGTCCCTATTCTCAGGGAGTATACCAATAGACTGGAAAACCACAGTTGTCACCCCAATCTTCAAAAAAGGTAATCCAGGAGAAATATCAAATTATAGACCAGTCAGTCTTACAAGTATACTGGGTAAGATCTTTGAATCCCTACTTAAACAAAACTTGAGGAAGACATGGAGATAAAAAATACAAACAACCCTTCACAACACGGTTTTAAAAACCAGGGGTCTTGTTTAACAAGTAATCTTGTAGTCTATGAAAAGGTCAGTAAACTATTGGATGACAAAAACCCTGTAGACATTGTATATTTGGATTTCTGCAAAGCATTTGGCAAAGTCACCCATACAACCTTAATTGCAAAAATGCGCAAACTTGGAATAAACTGCACAATTGTAAACTGAGTGGAAGAATGGCTGAGAAACCGCACGTAAAGAGTATATCGTTAGGGGACACATGTCAAGTACAGGTCTAGTCACCCGTGGTGTGCCACAGGGATCTGTTTTAGGCCCCAACTGTGTTTTCTGTTTTTATATCTGACCTGAGTGCAAACATTAAGAACTTTGCCATAAAGTTTGCAGAGGATGCCAGAATCGTGGCCCAAGTAAAAACCTATGATGGCATATTAATAATTCAGAAGGATATCAAAACACTCAAAAATTGGGCAAAAGAAAACAACATGACATACAACACCAATAAATGTGTTGTCATGCATTTGGGAAACACACATGAAAAACAACAATACTCACTGAATGGTTGTCATCTGAATACAGTGGTGGAGGAAAAATACCTTGGTATTATCATTAGATCAGATTTATCATTTGGAAACCACTGTGAACAAGTAATCAGTAGAATCAACAGAATAACAGACTGTGAAAAAGGATCATTCATTTCTAGAAACAGAGGATGCATCCTTCTCATCTACAGAGCCTATATAAGACCACATATGGACTACTGTTCACCCTTGTGGAACCCTTACTTGAGAAGTGATGTAAATAGGTTGGAGGGGTGCAGTGGAGAATAACAAAGAAGATTGATAATATATATAATAAGAACTATGATATGAGACTCAAAGAATTAAAAGTATTTCCACTAGAGCTGTGGAGAACCAGAGGTGACCTATTGTTAATGTTCAAAATATCAAAAGATCCTGAACTAATGACTGTTCTAGGCACGACATATAACATTCAGGAGTGTAACCTAAGAAGTCATACACACCAATTAACACATACCTGTCCCAAAAAGGATAACAGATGCTTTTTCTTTCCCAAAGAATAATTCCACTATGGAACTCACTCTCAACGTCCATAGTGGACACAAACAGCCCTGAGACATTCAAAAACAACATTGACAACTTTCTACTAAACCGCAGGTGATTCACCAGCTTGCTGGAGATGTACTTATATGGGCCACAGCCTTCTGTACATCTATCATTTCCTAGTATAAGATCCTAATATACTATACTTGTACAGATAATTTAATTATAGTCTTAGAATAGCATATGCCTCTAAATTATCATTTCTGGAAACAAATTTGCTTTTTATAATAAAATCCATTCTGGATATGAAAATATTTTATGTGCTGTACTGTATTAGTGGAGCATTTCTTATTCACCAAAACAGTACAATTCCATGGTTATGTGAACATGAATGTTCAAGAGTTTATGAATGAAAGAGAAAAACATGTATTATCTAAACCATTACTTTAGGTACACAAAACATTGTTAGGTCCAATGGTGCAGAGAGTAGGAGTCTCATCAACTTAGCTGGACTGCCACAGCTAACCTGAAACATGTGGATCTCATGGACTACAGTTGATGCTCCACAGTGAGGAACAGTGAGGAAGAAGTGATATTTAGAGTACAGCACTTAAAAATCTGGGACTTGATCCTCAAAGACCAATGTAATCTGAACCAATGAGGCTTGCACTGAGCACTGTTGCACCAAGGACCCTGCACCTGATTCAAGAATGGGTGGGGTCCTGGTGCCAAAGTCCGACAGCTTGCAGCAAATGTTGCTATATGACAATGGCAAGATGAATGGGAGAAGTTAGCTGTAAGCTGCAGGGTGGTAGGGTGGAATAAGGGCCTAATAATGGGTACCAGCCAGGACAGGGGTCAGGGAGCGCAGTTAGGGTAAAGATGGGTGACAGCGGGTGACAACAGGTCTGAGATGGGAATATTGCAGGGTACTGTCATGCCTGTTCTGTCCCTGGGGGTGGTGGCCGCTGCATGCCTGGTACCATGAGGGGAACCAGTGGGCACTGCACAATTGAGTGTGAGTGCTCCAGGTGCTATTGGGGCATGGGATACTGCAGGCAGGCAGTGGCACAGGTTTCCTCCCACTCCCAAAGGCTCCAGAGGTTTCACACAGGCCATTAGACAACCTGTTGGGTGATCTGAATCTTGGTGGGGCACTGTCTGAATCCCATTTAAGGGGATGTTGCAGCCAGAATCCATCACACGCCCCCTAGTGTCCTGGTGCACCACTGACCTTGGAACAGGCCTGTTGCATGAACAGTCTGGTTCAGGGGAGGTCCCCATTGTGCTGCAGCTAGCCTTCCAGGATCACAAACTCTGCATGTTATGAGGCACGGTGCCCCTTGTGCCACTTCTGTTTGATAGAGGCAACTTATGTCAAGATCAGAGTTTTGAGGATTGAGCCCCTGGTTTCCAGTCAGAAACCATGACATTCCATAATATCCCAAACATGTCAGTGGGGTCCATGGTTCTACTTCAATAACAAAATTCTGATATTCCACAAAATATAACCCAGGACACAGACAGAGTAAAGGCAGTACAGAGATGGACAATAAAAATGGTACAGGGTCTGTACCAATATAAGGAGAGACTAGAGACACCTCAATATGTATACCCTGGAAGAGAGGGGAGAGAGAGGGGATATGAAAGAGACCTTCAAATACCTCAAGGGCATACATAAGGTAAAAGAGGGTAGCCTCTTTCAGAAAAAAATATGTTCAAGAACAATGATCATGATATGAGTCTAGGAGGTAGACTTGGGTAAAGTGAATAAGTATTTTTTCACAGAAACAACGGTGAATACATGGAACAGCCTCTCAGTTAAGGTGGTGGGAGAAAAAACCGTAGGGAAATTGAAGAATGCATGAGATAGGCGCAAGGGGACCCCACCAATAGTAAAGAGAAGGTAAAAGCCAGAGATTAAGTAGGATCTGTGGTACCGCAGTAGGCAGGGGAAAATGGGCAGACTAGGTGGGCCAAGCCATCCTTATCTGTATTCAGTTTCTATGTTTCTATGTTATGCTTCACTGTAACAGGGGTGAAGCAATATCTACTTCACTGTGGGCATGAATTCTATTTAAATACAGGCTCTGACAGAAACACAACCAGATGTAAGGTGAGGGTAAACCTAGAAATGTCCTGATGGCTCATTTGACCTACTTAGTTTTACTTGCTCTCTCCACAGGGGATATAAACAATTGGGCTAATAACAGCTAATAGGATTTATAATACAGCATGCATTTATTCTGCATTTCCTAATGCCTTATTGTGGGTTATTACTTAAAAAATATTCCTGGTGGACTTGTTTATTAAATAAGCAGTTAGTAAATGTACCATGTAGACTCAGGGGCATTCTAAAGAGCAGTTACTTGACCACTCCTGGGTTCATGTGTAGTGTTGTGGTTTAGGGCACTAAGTTGGAAATCTGGAGGCCTGGGTTTGAATCCCACAGCCCCACTTAGATACTGTGTTACCCTGAGCAAGTCACTTAACTTCCTTGTGCTCCCAGGTCACACCTGAGAACAAGCTTCAGCTTAGTGTGCCTTTCTTGGTTAAACAATTCCCCCTTTCCCTTTCCCTTTCTATTCATGCCCTATTTGAGTTTGTACTTAATGACTGCAGAAGAGGCACAGAAGGCTATGCTGTTGTACAGATTGTCATTTGTTGGATGCTGTCTAAGAATATTTACATAACCTCCACCAGTATGTCTTTTGAAAACTTTTTATAAGCACTGCTTAAGAATGCATACCACATTATTAGATGTAACTATTACTGTGAGCTGTTCTTTAAAATCCCCCTTTAGCATGTATTGAGCTTATTAATAGAACAAAACTACTAAGAAAGATGCAGTCTGCATTTTTATCCATATTTCAGGATATTTAAAACTGGTGGTTGACAAATATTGCACAGTCAAATGTAACTCTGCCATGATAGACATCTTGCTAAAGAGCAGCTATGCATGTGAGAATGCTCTTCCAGAAAGGAAACATTTCTGGTCCTGCAGTTTAATAGAAAATATATTTTTTGCTTTTACTTTTTGTTTTCTTTCCCATGGTTAATTATACTTAATGGCATTCTATCTAGAAAGATTATACCAAAAGTATTTGACTGTCCACCACTGACCTCACAGTGTTTACCATGACAACAGGAAATGAGATCACAAACACTACAATGGACAGTTTGGTAACAGTCACATGCTTGCAACACACAGTGAATAAGTGCAGCATTATGTGAACTATTTCCTAGAGCAATAGTAAGAAAAAGTAAAACAAGCCAGAAAAGCATTATTGTTACTCATTGTACAAACTGTAGAGCAGGTGCGAGCATTTTAGTAATGTTGGCATTTAAGTGGCCCACCCCATCTGTTACATATGGACCCAGGACTAGCTTAGATTTTATCAGTTCATGGTTGGTGTCTAAACGTGTAGTTACAGTGGGCAATAGAACATCTCATTTGGCTCCCAAATATCTATAAATTCCCCAAACGTGCTCTTGTGTTAAAACTACATGTTATTTTTTTTGAAATGCAGCACAGTTACAAGATGTTGGTGCAGTTATTATGCAAACTCTTACTCATGCACTGGTCTTGATCAGGAAAGGATTATTACCACACCTTATCTGCAGGCCTCCTTGGTGTAGCTGTAACAAGATTAAAGCATGTCCAGAATACTGCAACTCAAATACTAGCTCAAAATAGTTAATATATATATGAATGTACCTCATGGCCGTCCCTCACCTCATGAGTTAAATCTTGTACCCAGTAATGTTTTTATTAGTGCAAATCTCATGAAATCTTGACAAACCCATGACAAACACCCTACACAGTCAGCCTAAAAAGCTCCATGGAAAGGCTATGATCATGCAGAGCCATTCAAGGCTGGTTAGGTGGGTTGTTAGTGAATTCCACCAATCATTGGCTCCATGTAAAGCAGTGAATAGGTATATTGTATATTCTTGATAAATGGGGCCCTTGGCATTTACTGGAGGTAAAGATTGTCAGGCAAAATCACTCCCTCAAAACAAATCAAACCACTTTAGGCACATGCATAACGTATGTTGCTTGAATATTTTTTTTCCCTTCAGGTGTAATTTAATACATAACTGTACATTCCTCTAGAGTTATTGTACTATGACACTCACATACAGTACACAAAAGTATAGTATAGTTATCTTTCAAATGGTTACAGTTGCATGCATAATGTGACTTTCAAAAAAATATGAAGACTATTTACAAGTAATTACCCCCACTGCATTATACCACAACGATCTACCACCACTCCAGCAGTAATAGTTCAAAAGATGGAATTATTGAAATACATTAATGAATGCATCCTTTCAAAAACTTCAGTTTTATGTCAACTTTCCATAGTTCTGTGTGACATACAGATATTGATTTAGCATGCAATAGTGATTTTTGTATTCTGCTGTTAATGTTTTACACTTTTACTAGGGATTATCACACATGTGGTGACCAATCAGATAGTGAGGTGCAGGCCCATTGACACATAACATAGGTTGGTGCAGGTATTTTCAAATCCAAATTCCTTAATCAGATACATTCTTACTGTGCTGGCCTACTCCAAGCAGTGAAGGTGAAAACTAGTCCTTGCAGTGATACAGAAATGAGATTTAGATTGTAATATCAATCACAGGTGAAGGGTGTTAGCTAATGGGTTCTTAACCAGTGCCAGGTAAAGGGCACCCTTAGTTTGATAAATTATGTAGAACAGGATATAGAATATCCGTACCTAGAAAGTCCATCTATCCTGTACACCCCCCACACACACACACACACTGATAACCTCATTCACACCTCCCCTTAGCTATCATCATCTGCTGATTGTTGCAGCTTTTCATGAGGCTCTGGAAATCTGAACTGGAAAGTCTGAATGCAAATGTGACATTGCTAATTATTAAGGCAAAGCTATTGCATCTTGAAACACTATACATCCCCCAAGTAAATACTATAATAAGAAAGAGAAAAAGCCAATATAGTTAACTGACAAACAAAAAGGTAAATTTATAAATGCCAAGAAGAGAGTTTATAAAAAACAGAAAAAGCGAAAAGGGACCAGGCAGAGAATGCTGTAGCAGTCTTTAAGGGAACATCAAGTAAGTGTAAGATAGAAATTAGGAAGGAAAAGAGAAGGCAGTAATGTAAGTTAGATGGAGAAAAAGCTAACACAGAAGAACATTATAGATACACTATGAAATCTCAGTCTGAAAAACAGTCTTAATGATGGGGCATTTTGAGGTGTATGGCAGGAGAAGATGCCAAAAGAACACAAACTAGAAGACATGTTTAATGATTTCTTCTGCTCTGTCTTTAACAAGGAAGGACTTGGACAGAAAATTGGGAAATTTCAACTCCTTCCCAAATGGAGAGACAGACAAGAAGATAACAGTCAATAGATGATATTAGATGTAGACTAAGTTAGAGAACAGTAAGTCCTCAGGTCTAGGTGGAATAGGAAATAGGCTAGTTAAAGAAAAGTGGACAGCCTAGCCGGACCAATTAAGTTCATTTTTAAGAAGTTAATAAATTCTGGTGTGCAGCCCAGGTACTGGAGAGTGGTGATTGTTGTCAAAGTCCACAAGAATGGAAGCAGATTGGCAGCATCAAACTATAGACTGGTCAGTCTGACATTGGTGCTGAGAAAGGTTACATAGCCCCTCATCAGAGATACAAGAGTGGGGCAAGTACAAGGCTCGACTGTGGTATGTCAGACACTGCACAGGTAGGTAAAGAATCTGCTGACAAATTATGAGCAAGAAAGTAGCTTGTTGGAAGTCAATATCTCAGTGAATGTGTTCTTTTTCTGGATTTCATCAAGACTTTCAAAAAAATCCAACATATTATGGTTCAAACATTGGTAGGTCTGGGTTTCATATTAGACTGAGTAAAGGGGTGTCTAATTGGCTCTCAAAAAGAACACAATGTTTAATTAAATTAATTCACTTCAAAGGAAGGGAAGGTGATAAGTGAAGTCCTAAAGTTGACAGTGCTAAGACTGATCCTGTTCCCACTCTACATATTGGATACTCATGGGTCAGTTGTAAACTGGGTAGCAAAATATGCAGATGGTACAAACTAGACAGTTCAGTGAAGTGACTAACAAAATGTGAAAGCATTCAGATTGATCTGGTCATGGTTGCAGCATGGACAGTGAGGTTGGGATAATATTTGATCCTGAAAAGTGCTCAGTTATACATTAAGGAACAAATAAGAAAGGTCATGGCTGCAGTATATTCAAAATGGGAAGTTTCTTGCAAAAATGACAAAGGAGATGGACCCAGGGATTATATGTCCAGTAATTTAAAGCACAGAGAGCAGTGTGATCATTCAGAAATTAGGGCAAATGGGGTTCTAAGCAGTATAAAGTGAGATTTTGTGGGAAGATCTGAAATTGTCATGATACCACTATACAGAAACTATGAGTGCCCATATGTGGACTACTGTTTGCAGTTCTGGTTGTAGTCATCTGTAAAAGATAGGGCTAAACTTGAAAGGGTGCAGACAAGGATTACAAAGATAGCAAGGAAATTACAGGAGGTACTGTACCTTAGGAGGGCAGACAACAAAGGCTGGGACTTTCTACCCTGGAGCACAGGAAAATAATGGGAGAGCTCCTGCTGATGCATGGTAAATGCAAGGAAAGGTCTGCTTATAAAATTACTGAAGAAAGATTTAAAAAGGAACCTCCAGAGAACAAGAAGTCATGCCCTGTCAATTAGTGGGAAACAATTTAGGACTAATAAAAGTACTTCTACACACAGAGTATGGTGGTGGTGGGTCTGGGGGGGGGGAGTCTGTGTAATGCACAACCTTGCAATATTGTTTGGAGTAGTTCACAGACAGCCTATACAATACACTGGATAAACAAATCTCAGAAGGTAATGGGTAACTGCCACTAAGAAGTAGGTAGCAGTTGTGATGGGAATAATTGCCTACTACTGTTCTAATATGCTTAGAATAAACCTTACTATTAAGTTGTGCTACAAAGCAGTAATCACAGGATACTTTGATGTAATTTGTTTCAAGTAGTGTGTGTAATTTTTGTTTGGGTTTTGAATTCCAGAAAATATTAGATCCTCTTGTTTTATTGCCAGAATTGACTGATGTCATGTTCCGGAATGACACTCTAACTTCTAGTAACAGAAGTAAGACAGCATACAGTACATTGATATCAAAGCTTTCAGTGTCTATTCCATGCTTGGCATTAAAATGTTGTGGCTTCAAAAGATGACATTATCAATCCTCTTTTTATCTCATTAGAATGCAGTCTGGATATCTTATTTATACTTTAAATCAAACCTTTGTCGACAAGATAGCTGTCTCTGTGAGTATATTTGTTGATGCAGTAATCCCATAAATACTAAACTTTAACCTCAAGAGTAAAGCTTTCAAAAAGAATGAATTACTTCTGTCAGTCATTGTTTTCTTGCATGGATGATGGCTTCACAACATACAACAAAAATTCAGCATTTTCTTCTAATCTAGTGATGTATCCTTTTGCAAAAACAAGAAATTGACTTGTAGGAAAACTAAGGCTTCTCCCTAGCTTTTCTTGCTTATCTTTCTTGTTTAGTTAAGGTTTAAGATGTGCAAGCTCACCAGCCTGAAAATTGGGTGGGATCAAGCAACCAAGTTATTTGTCAAAGTCAGAGAAACTTCAATTATACAACAGAGAATAATAAAAATATATGCAAACAAATACTATTTTCCAATGATGCCAAGAATATAACCTACATTAAGATGTTGGTATAAAACTCAGTGTACAGGTAGCACTCGGAAAAAGTCAAATGCCTGTTGAAGATCTTACACTGCAATAGCTAGTAGGAGAAGCAATACAATCGAGTGCTTTTGCACCCACTAGGCAGTACTTATTTATGCGGGGCAGTTGTTTATGCTATATGCTTTAACATGGCATGGTGGTGTTGTCTTCACAATCCTTTGGAAACTGACACAATATTACACAGTCCATTGAGGGGAAGACTCCTGAAAGCAAGCATTCATTTTAAACATAAAGTTGCAGCATTGTAGATGAGGTTGTTTTTCAAGCTGCAGCACATCTTCACATGGAGGAAGAAAAATAAGATACATTTCTTGGTTGTCTGTATGCCTCACTGCCCCCTTAATTGGTCCCACATGAGTTCTCATACATAATCCTTCAGGTGCCTACACAAGGCTTGTCTTATTCAGATGTCCCAGCAACAGTCCACTGACATTCTTAGCTTAGGCATAAGGCAGCTGTTATGGCAGACATTGTAAAGCAGTAGCATGAAGAAAATAAAGTATATTGCACAGCTTAGGAATAACTTTCTCAGATTTGTTAACATTTTACTGCATATAACTGGCAGCTGACTGGGTCAAAAATCTGATGATGTACTGCTTCATTTATAAGACATTACTGATCTCAGCACTAAAATGTCCTATGTAAATTATATGTCTCAAAGTCATAAAGAGATTTTAAGTGAAAGTTTACAATGAGGTGGAGTTGGAAGATGACAAATTAAACAATCTCATTTAGGAAAGGCATTCCAGTCGTATTGTAATGGGAGCTGGATAATTAGATTGTCTGCGTTGACATACTTTAGAGCTGTATATTTGGTTTCCCTATATTTGAAACTTATAGAAATTGAAAGTATGTAGTAAACTAGCAGCAATGTTGCATTCACCTTGCTGATTTGCAGACTTATAAACAGATTTGAATAAATTTATGCAAGTAAGTGAATGGAGTACCTGAAACAAAAATCCCTAGTGGTCTTTACATGCAGATTTTCCACCATTCTTGGTGTTTTAACACTCTTTAAGCATAGTGCTGGGAGGTGCAATATTTTTCATTCTTGACATGGACATTACATGCCTCTCTAATGACAGGTCATTTACTGTATATCCATGCCTCATCAGAGGGAGTTCAGTCAAGTGACATCTTATCACTGGAAATTCAATTAGTCAACCTAATGCTTTGAGAGGTATCTTACATTATGTCATGCAACACTGATGTGGTTGCTCTTGAAATTGTATTATGCATTCTGATTTGACTTGCCTATTATTTTAGTTTTGTTAGGCAAATTACATTGCTTGATAATGCTTTTCAGATATTTTTGCATTAGCTGCACTTAATGCATTCTGTGCATTACCTGTTTAAACAATTTATTTCAACAAAAATTACACCTTTGAGTTTTATATTAGAGTACAAAATGTATATCTTAAATGCATGCTGAAAATTAAAAAAAATGATAAAATGGACACTACTACCAGGATTTTAAAAATCATAAACTTGGTAATATGACCATAAGTTTCTGTCCCTGATATCTCCTCTGATCAAATGCATCATTTCTTATTAATGTCTATGTCTGCGGATTATCATATATTTTCAGGTGGACACTATTTTACAGATATCTTCCCTTTTAGGCATACTAATTACTTTATTAGGTATATTCCTAATGATACCAATCAAAGGCTGCAGGCAAGCATTTGAAGCCATTACACTGTATCTCTTATTTTGTAGTAACCATGGTGAGCTCATAGTGGACCACAAAATCATCTATTGTTGCTGTCACATAAATTTGTTTTACTCCAGTATATTGTAATTCATACATAGGCTCATTTAGGTGCATCACCTCATTTTTAAGAGGATCATTGTATGGCGTTTAGAAAAGCAGCAGTAGCAAATTTTACTTTGATTAATTATGTTGCATACAGTACTGTATGTCCATTGGTTACATAGGTAAATGGTTTGGGTTCACAAGTATAAACATATTAATCATGCAGAACTGGCATAGCTCTACAATAACATCAAAATCAATAAAATCAGAAACAGAATTTTATTGCAGATAGGGACCATTTGGCCTACCCAGCCTGCCCACTTTTCCCTACCTACATAATTACTGCGGACTGTACATGCTCTACATCTCTTTCTCCCTCCTCCCTTCCCTTTCATTTTGATTCCCTTTTGCCTATCCCATGAATTCTTGAACCCCACCACTGTTTCCACCCACACCACCTCTACTGGAAGGCTGTTGCTGGAATCCACCACTCTTTCTGTAAAGAAGTATTTCCTCAAATCTCTCTTGAATCTACACCCCACCAGCTGAATAGCATGTCCCCTTGTTCTCGAGCACCTTTACTTCTGAAATATACTTCTCTTCAGTGCCTTATTTACCCTGTGAGTTATTAAAAGGTCTCTATCATATCCCCTTTCTCCCTCCTTTCTACCGGGGTATATAGTGAGGAACCTGAGACTCTCCTTGTAGGACTTTTGATGCAGACCCTGCACCATTTTAATTGTACTCTGATGGACTGCCTCCACTCTGTCTATATCCTTTTAGAGATGTGGTGTCTGGAACTGGACACAACACTATAGGTGGGGTCTTACCAGAGATCTATACAGATGCAACACAGTCTCCCTCTTTCTGCTGGTGATACCTCTCCCAGTGCACCCCATAATCTCACTAGCCTTTCCAACTCCCTTATCACATTGCCAGGCCACCTTTTGGTTATCCAATATGATCACCCTTAGGCTACTTTCCTGCTTGGTAGTTGTCAATACTACACCACCCATTTTGTACCCTGCCACTGGGTTTCTGTGCTGAGTGAATTATTTTGCACTTTTTTGCATTGAATCCCAGCTGCCATATTCTTGACCTCTCCTTTAGTTTTTTCAGGTATCTGCTC
Organism: Neoceratodus forsteri; assembly: GCA_016271365.2. Taxonomy (NCBI): domain Eukaryota; kingdom Metazoa; phylum Chordata; order Ceratodontiformes; family Ceratodontidae; genus Neoceratodus; species Neoceratodus forsteri. The sequence goes on along the minus strand of CM057458.1, from coordinate 779,980,889 downwards.
ATCCTTTCCACCCTCCCTAGAGTGTCCACAATTTTGCTCATTTTAGTGTCATCCACAAAGAGGCAGGCCTTCTCTGCTGCTTCTCTGCAATGTCAGTTCTAAAGACATAAACGAGGACTGTTCCCAGCAATTATACATGAGACACCCCACTGGTCACCCTCCCTTCCTCAGAATGAAGTCTATTTAGCACCACCCTCTGTCACCCATTCCCTAACCGGCTTCCTATCTAGTTTACTATCATTTGAACCCAGTCCTAAGCTAGCCAGTTTGATTACTAGTCTCCTGTGTGGAACAGTGCTGAAAGCCTTAATAAATTCTAGATAGGCCATACCCACCACTACACCCTGAGCTAAATCCTTTGTCACCCAGTCAATGAAATCTATCAAATTTGTTTGGCATGACTACCACTCAGTGAACCTGTGTTACCTCTGTTATTATAACCCACTGGATTCAAGATATTCCACAATCCTTTCCTTCAGCAGTGATTCCATTAACTTTCTCAGCACGGATGTCAGATTTACTGCCTATAATTGCTAGACTCCTCTGTGCTACACTTTTGTGTAGTGGGACTATATCCACCCTCCTCCAGTCCTCCCAAAACACTCCTGATTGCAGAAAGCTGTTAAACAGGACTGTCAGAGGTGCATCCAGCACTACCCTGAGCTCCCACAATTTCCTTGGATGTACCCCATCTTCCCTCATTGCTTTGTCAACCTTCAGCTTAGGAAGTCCCTTCAAGACTCTCCTCCAAAAATGGTGTAGTGTCCACATCCAAAGCACCTGTTACTTTTTTATGGCCCCCTTCCCTTCACCTTCCTCTGGGAACACTGAGCAAAAGTATTTCTTCTAGGTATAGAAACATAAACATAGAAATATAAAATCTGTCAGCAGCAAGGAACAGCCAGGCAACTACCACCCTGTTAGTCAAATGTCAGTCGTGGGAAAACTGATGTAGTCCCTGCTGAAGGAAAGAATCATAACTTTTTTGAAGCAAACTGGTCAGCTTGACAAAAATCAACATGGTTTCATGGCAGGGAGGTCCTGCAAGAAAAACCTGGTTGATTTTTCAATTGGGTTACCAAAACAGTGGATCAGGGTGGGGAAGTGGATGTAGTTTACCTGGACTTCAGCAAAGCTTTTGACTCCGTTCCACACAAGAGACTAGTCAAAAGACTGGAGAACATGGGAATTGGGTCTGAGGTTACAAACTGGGTCAGAAACTGCTTACATGGGAGAACTCAGAAAGTATTAGTAAATGGCACTCTGTCTATGGAGGGGAGGGTGACTAGTGGGGTGCCACATGGCTCAGTTCTGGGTCTGATCCTCTTTAACATATTCATCAGCGACATTGCAGATGAAGTAGAGGGGAAGTTGTGCCTGTTTGCAGATGACACCAAAATCAGCAACAGGGTAGACACAACAGAGGGTCAGCAAAGCATGGAAGCTGATCTCCAAAAACTGGAGGAGTGGTCCAAGACCTGGCAATTGAAATTCAATGCCAAAAAATGCAAGGTCATGCACCTGGGAAAGAGTAACCCAGGGAAACTGTACTCAATGGGAGGGGAGCAGCTGGTGGCTACCAGGCAGGAGCGAGACCTAGGGGTGATCATATCAGATGACCTCAAGATCAGTAGACAATGTGAAAAGGCAGCACTAAAGGCTAGTGGTATCCTGGGATGCATAAGGAGGGGCATCACGAGCAAAAGGCATGAAGTAGTGCTGTGCAGAATGTGGAATTCCGCTGGTGTAATTAGTGCAGAATGACCATTCCACCAGTAGAATTTCAGCCAGAAATTTGCTTGTTCACCTGTGGAATTCAGCCTACTGTAATCCATAGAATAATATTCCACTGAACTGTATGTTTTCCTTGGAAAATTATTCCACAACAATTTCCGCGTTAAATATCGAGATCCATGTATGATTTTTCCTTGGAAAATCATTCAGCAGCTATTTTATGCTGCAGAATTCTGCCATTCCATTTCTGGCAGAATTTGGAAGAAATTTCAGCGGAACTTTGAATATTCCGTGGAATTTAGTTCCGACACAATTTGAAAATTACACACAGCACTAACATGAAGTAATCATGCCCCTGTATCGGTCCCTGGTCAGCCCTCACCTGGAGTACTGTGTCCAATTCTGGAGAACACACCTTAGGAAGGACATAGATAGGCTGGAGATGGTACAGAGAAGAGCAACAAAGATGGTGATGGGCTTGCGTCAGAAACCATACGAGGCAAGACTGGATGACCTCAAATTATACTCCCTAGAACAATGCAGTAATTGTGGGCACATGATAAAAATATTCAAATACATTAAAGGTAACAACAGGGTACATGTGCAGAACCTCTTTCAGGTAAAGCACTGCAGCAGGACTAGAGGTCACAACCTTCAACTTAAGGGAGGAAAGTTCAGAAGCAATACAAGGAAATTCTACTTGACAGAGCATGTTGCGGAACCATGGAATAGCCTGCTGGAGGGGGTAGTAGGAGCCAAGACAGTGCAGGAATTCAAGCAGGCATGGGACATACACTGTGGGATAAACAAGCAGGCAGCTAAGTAGGGGAGTCGGAAGCCAAGGGCATACTTGATGGATCTTATGGTGCCCACCTGCTGACAACATCTATGTTTCTATGTTTCTGTGTTTCAGATAAGGACCTGATGACCTACCTAGTCTGCCCTAGTTTCTCTACCTATAGTATCACCACAGACTTTACTCGGTCTCCAGTCCCCCCCAATGCTAAGCTCCCTCTATGTCTACCCCATGCATTCTTGAACCCTGTCATCATTTCTACCCCCACCACCTCCACTGGTAAGCTGTTCCATGTGTCCATCACCCTCTCTATGAAGAAGAAGTCTCTAATATTTTCTCTAAACCTCCCCCTTTTAACTACATAGCATGACCTCTCGTCTTTGAACATCTTTTTTTGTGGAAAATACTTCCCTCCTTTACGTTGTTTTTGCCTGTGAGGTATTTGAGTGTCTCTGTCATATCTTCCCTTTCCGTTCTTTCCTCCAGGGAGTACATATTAATTTCCTTGAGCCTTTTGCCATAGTGCTTTTGATGCAGGCCATGAACCATTTTAGTTGCCTTCCTTTGTACTACCTCTACCCTCGCTATGTCTCTATGGAGGTGGGGCCTCCAGAACTGTACACAGTATTTGAGGTGTGGCCTAACCAGTGATCTGTATAAGGGTAGAAATACATCCCTTCATCTGCTGCTGCTGCCCCTTCCTATATGACCCAACATCCTTCTAACCTTCCCCACTGCTTTGATACAGTGCTTCGCTACCTTCAGGTCATCAGAAATTATCACCACCAGGTCCCTTTCCTGCTTTGTAACTGTCAATATGTCTCCTCCCAGTTAGTATGTTGCCCCGGTTCTTATGCCCCAAGTACATTATTTTGCACTTCTTTTTGTTAAAACCCAGCTGCCAAGCCCTTGATCATTATTCCAACTTTTTCTAGATAATTTCTCATTTTTTCCACTCCTCTCGGTGTGTCTACTCTGTTGAAGAGTTTTGTGTCATCTGTGAACAGACATACTTTCCCTTTCAGCCCTTTTCCAATGTTACTCATGAAGACATTGAAGAGGAACAGCCCTAGTACTGATCCCTGTGGTACTCCTCTGGTCACTTTGCCTACCCCAGAGTGACTGTTGTTAACCACAACCCTTTGACCCCTTTTGCCCAGCTAATTCTCCACTCATATTACTACTTTAGGACCTACTCCTAGACTTCTCAGTTTGTTTAACAGCCTTCTATGTGGAATGAAGTCAAAGGCCTTGCTGAAATCCAGGTAGACCACATCCACTGCTCCACCTTGATCCATTTCTCTAGTCACCCAATCAAAGAACTTGATCAGGTTTGTCTGTCAAGACCTCCTCCATGTGAACCCATGCTGCCTCTGATCCTGCAGATTATTGGTAACTAGGTATTCCCCAATTCTTTCCTTTAATAGTGTTTCCATTTCCTTGCCTACCACTGACGTCAGGCTGATTGGCCTGTAATTCCCTGCATCCTCCCTATTTCAACTTTTGTGGAGTGGGACTACATCTGACATCCTCCAGTCCCCCACTACCTGCCTTGTTTTTAATGACATGTTGAAAAGGGCTGTCAGAGGTGCAACTAGCTCCTTTTTCAGTTTTCTCAGTATCCTGGGGTGCACCCTGTCTGGACCCCTTGTTTTGTCTACATTTATCTTTGATAGTTCCCTAAGCACTCTTTCTTCTGTAAATGGTTTTGTGTCCACTTCCCATCCCTTTATACCCTTGCCCTTTACCCTTAGCCCATCTCCTTCCCCCACCTCCATAAATACCGAACAGAAATAGTTGTTTAATAAATCTGCTATTTGGTGGTACTCTTCCACAATGCACCCTCCTTCCCCTTTCAGTCTTACTATCTCCCCTTTGTCCTACTTTTTTTTCACTTACAGTTTGCATCTAAAAAATGTTTTTTCTCTCTTTGTCACTGACTTGGAAATCCCTTCCTCTGTCTGTGCCTTTGTGCTTCTGACTGCCTTCCCTGACTCCATTTGTTTCTCTTGGTAAGCCTTCCTATCCCCCTCCTTCTGTGTGCTTTTGTATGTTCTAAATGCCCTTTTATTTGCTCTTACCTTTTCTGCTACTTCCTTAGAGAACCATAATGGTTTCCTTTTTCTCTTGCCCTTGCTCAACTGCCTTGCACAGAGGTTTGTAACTTGCCTAATTCCCTCTCTTATTTTAGACAATTTTTCCTTGACTCTCCCCAGTTTTGCTACCCCCACCAGGGCTTCCCTCATGCATTCCACTATTTTCTTAAAATCTGCTCTCCTGAAGTCCAGGACCCTCACCCTTGTGTGATTCAGTTCTGATCCAGTCCTTAGCTCAAAAACACTGTACAGTGGTCACTGTTTCCCAGGTGTTCCCCATTCTGACGTCAGTCACAATGTCCCTATTTGACAGTACTAAGTCCAGAAGTGCCCCCTCACAACTGGGATCCAACACCAAATGCCTGAGGAACTCCCCTTGCATAGAGTCCAGGAAGTATGTACTTCTGGTTGTAGCTGCAGTGGGGTGATTCCAATCCATGTCCAGTAGATTAAAGACTCCCAGTATCTGTGCCTCCCCCTTGCGAGCCATCTTCCAGATTGCTTATATAATTTCCTTATCTATTTCTTCCCCTTGTGTTAGAGGTCTATAGATCACTCCATTTCTAATAGCAGACCCTTTCTTTCTTTCCAGAGTGACCCACAGAATCTCCTCACCTACCTGCATCCACTGTAGTTCCATGACTTTTATATTATCTCTTACATATAGAGCCACCCCTCTCCTCTTTCTACATACTCTTTCCCTTCTGAACAGTCTATATCATGGAATTATTACTTTCCATAGAAACATAAAATTTGACAGCAGATAAGGACTGCTTGGCCCACCTAGTCTTCCCATTTCCGTACCTGATGGATAAGCTGCAGATTCTAGTTAATCAACAGCTTACTTCCTCCTACCCCCACTAGAATTGCCTTATGCCTGTCCTATGCATTCTTGAATTCTCCCACTGTTCCTGACTCCCCAACCTCCTCAGGAAGGCTGTTCCATGCATCCACAACCCTCTCTGTGAAAAAATACTTTCTAACATTACCTCTGAGCCATCCCCCCATCTTCAACTTGTGCCCCCTTGTTCTTGCACATCTCTTTTTCTGAAAGATACTACCCTCTTGTACTTTGTTAATTCCTTGAGATACTAGAAAGTTTCTATCATGTTCCCCCTCTCCCTTCTTTCCTCAAGGGTATACATATTAAGCTGCCTCTGTCTCTCCTCGTATGTCTTCTGGTGCAGACCCTGCAGCATTTTGGTTGCCCTCCTCTGAACAGCCTCTACTCTGTCTATATCTTTGTGGAGATGGGGTCTCCAGAATTGCATGCAGTACTCCAGTCTGGGTTTCCAATGCACCAGGTCTCCATGATGGTGATGAGGTCCAGGTCCACTTCAGCCATGGTGGCCTCCAGGTCTGCAACCTTGCTGTTCAGACTTCTTGCATTTTCACACATGGCTTTCCAGGCTATGCTATCAATCTCTATCCCTTTCCCTTTTGCCCTCCCTTTTCCTATCCACTATGTCTTTTTAGTTTTATTCTTGCCTTGTATCCCTGACCTTCATTGTTATTTGACCCATGTTGGGTATTATCTCCCTTCTTTTTTTCACTTACACTTTGCATCTAAAAAATGTTTTTTTCTCCCTTTGTCACTGACTTGGAAACCCCTTCCTCTGTCTGTGCCTTTGTGCTTCTGACTGCCTTCCCTGACTCCATTTGTTTGTCTTGGTAAGCCTCCCTATCCCACTTGCTTTTGTTGTTTGTCTTTTGAGCTTGTGGAGGATGTCTGCATTTGTTCTTCTGCCTCCTTCCACCTTCCGCCTTGGCTAGTATAAATGGTTGCCAATGAAGCATTTAAGCCACTCACTGAGGACCATGGTTTCCCCTTCTGGCTGGATGCAGGCCATCACTTTTGCACAGACCCTCATCCCTCTAGGTGGGGCCCCAGTCCACAATGAAGCCAAACCCCTGCTCACTGCTGGATTCCTTCAACCATGTGTTGAAGCCCCTGATGTGGTGCTCCCTAGCCTCACCCCCCCGCTGAAGACAGACAGCATCTCCAAGAAGGCCGCAGAGTATGATAATTGCCCAAGCCCCTCCCCAACTCCCTAAACTGTGGCTGCACAACTCTAACCCTGCCTCACCCCTTGACAGGTAATTTGTCCCCAGATGGACAATGTAGAGCAGAAAGAGCATCAGGGGCTACCTTTAAATTTGTTTAATATCTCCTTGATAATATAGGGCTGGTTAATACGGAAAGTTCAATGTTTTAATCATGCACAAATGCCAACCACACCTTCCTTGTATTCAAAAAGTGATTTATTCTTTTGTTATGGTAACTCAAAGATCCCCTGATGTTGCCCAACATTTCACCCAGATGGGCTTCCACAGGGGCTTTAGAATCTTTGATAAATACATACATACATAATTAATGGGTTTTGCTTTCACCCATAGGGAAACCTGTGGTGTAATTTGCCATTATAAATGAGTGTTTAGAATGGTAAAAACATGCCGGGTTTCCCTCCTTCTGAGCATACACACCCACAACTCTTAGAGGTTTCTCGACGCTCACTCACTACCCTGCCTCCTTGCTGATACCACACCACTACAAACGTGGTACACAGAAGTAAGTTACTTTTTAAAAGATAAAACTACCTTTAACTAAACCTGAGACAAGAAGGGGGAAAAAAACAGAAAAAAAATAAATTCTACAAAGGGACCGTGGACCATGCTCAAAGCAAACTAGACCACACTTACACCAGAAGGTTACTTATTTATATCATTGCTGTGGTGAGAAAGTGAAACCCAGCAATTATAGAAAATAAAATATGAGGTGGTATGTAAAACTCAAATTTTACACACACTCTCAGTGTTGGATGCCAAAATAAATCCCTAGAGCTTTGCTCTCGGGGTTTATGTGGCATCCAGCACCTCGGGTGTGTGTAAAATTCTCATTACACACATCACCCCATACTTTATTCTATTTATAATAAATATTAACATATTGAGTTGTGATAGTCAACTAACATTACTGCATATGTTATAAGTCACATCCTATCCCTGTCTGGTACACTCCACAATGTACTGTTTTAATCAGTATTTACTTTATGTCAATTTTATTTTAGTACTTAACATTACTGACCTAATTTCAGTGGCAGTTTCTTTCTTCACAGGTAAGTATTTACAAAAATCACTGTGGTTACGTCCATTACTAAATTATTACAGCCGTGCACAATATGGATTAGGATCATAGGCAAATTAAATTACTCACTTTAGCTCTTGCACTTATGACTGATTAATCTTTAGTTACCTGGGGTTCTTCAGAAGAATTATCTTAATGACTGTTTTTATCCAGGTCAGGTTCATTTTGTTCATCCTGCATTGGTATACATAACATTTGTTTACCTAACCTCACTTTGTTTAGATTCTTGTTTTTTTTTTCCTTTTAAGCAAATTTTACACACACTAATGGCTAATGTAGCACTCTAGTTCTGTCCACATGTTTTACCTCTGCTTAGTCTTACAAGGATTACATCATTCTTATAATTTGCTATTTCATTAATATCAACATGTTCCTGTTCCTTTAAAAGAATCACATGCTTATTACTGTAATGCTATGCACATTGCCAATTCTACTATCTCACAGTTTACTAGTTTTCAGTCATGTCACCTTCGTTTTAGTTAATTCATTTCATGCGCTGTTACACCATGGGGGAAGTTGCCACATTTGTTCTTTAATTGCTCTATTTCACATTACATGGTCTTGCACCATGGGCAAAATCACCACGTTGATTATTTATTTGCTCTCCTTAACATGTTGTACAGCAACTGAAATGTTTCTCTAGTTTCCTAGACATTGTACTTTACTATCTACAGTTCACTGCTACAGAGAAATGTTGCTACTGTGTTATTAAGACCAACAGGTAGTCTGGTGAATTTTGCCTTGATCATGTGGTTATCACATACCTAACAATTTTGCAGGCTTCAGAGCGGTCATATTACGCAAGATGTAAGTGTCATTCCTGCTTTTTTTTAGGATCTAATAGCATAAGACATTTGCAATTACTCTCTGTAGTATTCTAAATGAATACCTTACTAAAGGTTTACTTTTCTGCACACCAGTACGTTTAATTATATTTTTGCCACCATTTTCTCTGTACATACCCTGCATTTTGCTTAGCCACAGTTAATTTCTCATGTTCCCGGTCTTTAAGTTTCATTTGTTCTGGTATGAATCTTTTTGATGGAAACTGTAGGTTAGGACAAAAATAATTTGTTTAATACACTGTGCTCTTACTCAAAATTAGCCAAACCAAGGTCAATAAAAGATTTCTGCTTACTTTCTAGCTTCCTCTTACAGTTTAATGGCACATAGTGATGACAGTGCTTGTCATGTAGTTAGTGCAGTTTTTAAGCTCTGAACCAGAGGGCACACCCAGACGTCAGCCAATAGCTTTCTGCCACATCATAGAAGTGTCATTGCTGAAAGCTGCCTCATTAGACTACAAGTTGGTGGTTGCTTAGCAACCTAGGCTGCACACAGAAAAGACTCATGTGGAAGCAGATTTATGAGCTTTTGTCTGGATGTGCTTTGCACCCCCTGGTTCAGAGAAGTGTAATTAGTGATTTTCATTTACACAGCATATTACCCTGCCATGGTATAATTTGCTCTAGATTGTTGTCTCTTTTCAAACAAAATTACTCAGCTATGTCTATAGGGTTTCAATGTCCAATACTTAACTGAATAGGTGTAGGTAATGACCCAGTGGACAAGCAGCTAGGGTCAGGGGTTTGACACACCAATTGGGGGGAATGGGGGGTTGCTTTTGTTTATAGGACACTTATACCTAGCAGATTGCTACTGCTTCTATGAGATAATCATTATCCATCATAAGACTGCTGTTATATTATTTTTCATTACCGACAAGCTGACCAATTCTCTTCTTCATTTATTCCAAACCTGCAATCAGTGGCATCCAGTGTGTGTATATCCAGTACATTTCTTTTCTCTACAGGGCTTTGTTCCACTCCCTGCCTCTGATGGGCATGGCCACCCTTTCTATCCCACAACATTTTACGGATGCTGCTGTGTGATTTACTGTGTTAAAAGGCACTGCAACTGAACTTCTTTCAGACCTACTGTAGTTCTTATCCTACTTTTATGTTTGCTGATCCTAAGTTTGAGTGACCTTGTTGTTTTACCATCATAAAACTTGGATCTTTGCCTTGTCAGTATGTATACCACACGGTCTGTGTCGCAGGTGATTTGAGAATGAATTTGGTATTTGATATTACCATTTGGATGTGTTATTTCAAATTTCTCAGACATGTTACTGTAGTATGCGCACAATCCACATGGATGCATACGCTTCTCCAGAAGTCCCAGAAGTAGCTGTTGTCCCCTAAAGGTTATAGGTGCTTGTAGTTCTTAATGTATCAGTCTGTCTTTCAGTGTTTACACCTTCTTAGATGCTATCATAGGCCTATTTTTAAATTATAGTATCCCCACTGATTGTAATGTTTCCCAGTGTTAGTACACTATGTCAGCAAACTGTTTTGTCAGAGAAGAATATTCCAGTTACATAACCATCCTATTTGCTACTGAGGCAATTGTTGTCTTGTTGTCCTTCCATGTCAGTTTTAGCCCTATTTTTGGCAGCTGGTACTGTACTTTTTTTATAGCCTCTGGATCTAAATCTAGCGTCAATGTTGCAATGCTTTTTTTCTCTGATGTCCATTTTTCTGCAATTTTTTTAACCCATAGCACCCAAGAGTATGTGTTACCCTCAATGAGAAGTTCAACGTGGAAACTGTCAGCATTTAATAATGTATTATGATCAGTTTCTTTTTTGTAAAGTCTGGTCCCTAGTTTACCATTGGATTTTCAAATTAAAAGGTCCAAGAAAGCAACTTCCTGTCTGCCAACTACCATTTTAAACTTTAAGTTGTCAGTTAGTGAATGCAGGTGTGTATGGAAAATATTCAGCTGTTCCATAGTTCCTGTCCAGAAATTCAGGACATCATCTATAAAGCACTTATATTCTCTAAGACATTGGTAGAATGGGTTATACATGGGGTACAGTACATATTTCTGTTCAAAGTGATCCCTGGCGATCCTCAGGATTCACTCTCCATCCCTCCGAGTAGTGCCTCAGGGTAGGCATTTTACCTCCCTCTCTCCCTCACTTCTCCACCCCAGAACTATCCCCTTGATTATGGAGTCCCCCACCAGGAGTCATTACTGTTCAGTATAGCCTGGTATGGCCATACACCGGTCATGGTTTTCAATGCACCATGACTCAGTAATTGCCATGTCAGCCTTTTCCTGGTTACCATCTGCACATTCCTCCCTTCCCTTTTTAATCTTATAATCCCAACCTTGGTCTCCTTCTTTTCATTGCATATGTAAAAAATACCTTGCCTCCTTTTATTACCACCGGGGCTATTCTCTATTCAATTTGTGTCTTTGCACTCCCTTACTGTTCTCCTTGCTTCCTCTGTTTCTTCTGATACACTGCCCTGTTCTTCTCCCTCTGCTTATCATTATACCTTCTGAATGCTACCCTTTTATCCTTTACATTTTCAATGACCTCTTTAGAGAACCATAGCAGTTTCTTTTTCCTCTTGATTTTGCTCACTTGTTTGATGCAGAGGTCTGTTATCATTACTATATTCCTTTTATAGATTCACCCACTGTTCTTCCACCTCATCTAGGTCATCTTCCCTGCAAAGTCATCCCTGAAGCATTCACCCATCCTTATAAAACCTGCCATTCTGAAGTCCAGGACATTTGCATTTGTGTGGGTCAATTCTGAAGCTGTTCGTATATTGAACCACACCATATGGTGATCACTGGTCCCCAGATGGCCTCCCACTTTGACTTCTGAAATACATCCAGTATTGCCCCATCATGAGTGAGTTCACTGACTAGTTACCTGAGGAACTGTCCCCTGCAGAGATTCCAGGATGTCCCTGCTTCTAGCTGAAGCTGCTGCTGTGAGGCTCCAATTTAAATCTGGCAGGCTGAAGTCCCCCACCAACAGCACCTCTTCCTCTTCTGCCATCTTGCCAAAGGCTTCCACCAATACCTTATCTAACTACTCCACCTGTGCTGGATGTCTGTAGATCACTCCAGTGCAAATAGTGGTTCCATTCCTCATCTCTAGGGTGATCCACAGGGCTCTACAATTCTGGTTCGACAACACTTTTGTCAACCGGCATCTCATCGGCAGGAATTATGTCATCCACAAGTTGGAGTTGATATAATTCCTGTTTGTCTCCCAGTCCACTGTTTCCATTGGGGGAGCTTCACCCTCAAACCACCCATGTGGGGGGCTCTGCCCCCTGCCCCCCATCATTAGGATTATCAACTCCACTAAGAGTTGATTCGGGGCAGGGATGCAGAACAGGGAGAAAGTGTGCCCCTGTGTCAGGTGCACCAACACAGTGACCTGTTGGCAACCTGCCGATTTTGTCTACAGGTTGGTAGGTCGGTGTGTTGGTGTCACTGTCAGGTGGGCATACCGATCAACAGGTCCTGTGCCTCCCGCTGTTTTCCCTATGTCTCCATCACTGTTATACTTTCCCTTACATAAAGCAAAACAACCCTGCCTTTCCTTCCCACCCGTTCCTTTCTGAACTCAGTATAGCCTGGTATGGCCATGTACCAGTCATGATTTTCCATGCAACATGACTCAGTAATGGCCACAGTATCTTGATTGGCTTCTGCCATGATGGTCTTGAGGTATGGAATCTTATTTCCTAGACTTTTAGCATCCACACATATGGGCTTCCAAGTTTTGTTTCCATTTGCTTTGTTGTCCCTTTTTTTTCCTTTTTCCCCTACCTCATTTCCTGCTCTTTTTTAATGTTCCTGTTCCCTTGCCCATTTTCTCTAACACCCTGCTTCCTTTATTAATTTGCACCATGGGGAATTTTTCTCCTCTCAGGTTTATCTTACTCTGTACTTCAGCCTGTGGAAGGGCAGTTTCTACCACCACAATTCCTTCCGCCACCTTCCTAAGCTAGTTTAAATGTTCATTGAAGTAACACTTAAATGATCCACTGAGGAATGCAGTTTTCCTCATGAATGGATGCAAGCTATTACCCCTGTGTAGTCCCTTACCCTCCCATGTGGGACCCAGTCAACAATGTAACCAAATTCCTCCTCTCTGCACCATTTCTTCAGCCATGAGATGAAGCTCCTGGTGCTGAGATCCCTCTCTTCCCCCTGTGAAAGACAGACAGCACCTCAGTGAAAGCCACTGAGCACGCTACCTGTCTAAGACCCCTCACCAGCTCTCTAAACCCCCTCTGCACTATTCCTGCCCCATCCCTAGCCAGATCATTGGTCCCTAGGTGGACAATGGCAACATGCTCTCCTTGCTGTGCTGCTACTCTAGTAATCCTCAGGATCCATGTCCCATTCCTCCAGAACATGGTGCCACATGGGCACCTAATCTGCTCCTTCCTCTCCTTTCCAATTCCCAAAGCTATACCCCTCACAACTGAGTCCCCCACCAGACATTGATTCCTCCTCCTCTGGGGTCCTACATCTTCCACCTTGGGGTCCCCATGAATATACTACAAAAACCCAAAATGCAAAATCCCAACACCCATCAGCCCGAGATCAACATTCTGATGCAGCACTTACCTGACACATTAACATCCCAATGAAGGAAAGCTTGACAGTTGACTTATGCCTGGTTTTTGGTCTGGTGAGGGGCTTTGCCCCCTGCATCCTCCCAAATTATTGGAACCAACTCTGAGTCATGGCAAACTCCACTGTCAGGATTTTGGTCATTGGGATGTTAATGAAGCAGGTAAGTGCCATGTCAGGATACAGCTTTTGGCCTGGTGGGTGTTGGGATTTTGCATTTTGGGTTTTCATAGTGATGCCATCCCCATCATGGAGGGCCCACACATCCTCCCTGGTCACTACTGCAGGTGCCTACTTCAGAAAGTCTCACCCCTCCAGAGTGGCATATGAATTAGGTAGTGTACTTGCTGATGAATGTGCCTCTGTCTCACAACCCACACCCTTCCAGAGCCAACCATAGTCCAGCTGTTCTTCCTCCTTGGCATCCACTGAGGTAACAGTGGCAGACTTGCTGGCTCCTGGGTGGGGAAAGGTCCCCCAACTCCCAACAAACCTGGCATGAACTCCAGCAATCACCTCCCTCAACCCAGAGAGGTGTTTGTAGATAGGGTAGCCCCCACATTCTCCAGAAGGTCTCTCTGAAAACTGCCACCCACAGCCACTGCACTGTACCACTCCCAGCGTTATCAACTTCTAGTCTCCCTGTGTTATGTGTACCTTCTTTTCTACCCTTGTTACTGATAGGGTGATTTTAGATTTCCCTTTTTTTTGTTTGTAGATATTTGTGTTCCCTGTGCCTTGTTTATATCTCTTTATACTCTTAACCTAGATAGGGTTTTGCTCCTATTGGCAGTTTTGGCCTACCTTTTACCTTCTGTTCTTCCCTGCAGTGACTGGTGCACATTAGTGAACAGGTGCCTTGCCTTTGTCAACCAGCAGAGACCCCTGCTCTTTTGCTACCTCCTGTGGACACCTGCCAATGCCAAAATTTTCATTTAGAGCCACAAAAAAGAAATTTTTCCTGACCCAAAAAATTAGATTAATGTGTGGAATGCACAACTGTTCAACATAATTGCTAGTAAATCTAAAGATGAATTTAAAAGTAAACAGGATAGGTTCATTCGGAATGGTGGTACACTGCAGTATTGTTAATCAATGGATCAATATGGGCACAAAAGCCTTCTCTCACCATTTTGCTTTAGAATGAGCCTTAGTATGACATTAGTATACAGTTATACAGCATTTGGAGAACAATGTTATCGTCAAGAGACAGTGGGTTGTGTACATGTTAGGAGTTGTGTACTGCTAAGCAGTAGGGCACAACAGATTGTGTGGCAGCTATTCCCTGAAGCTGCAATGGATGACCTTTAGAGTCATGTGGTTTGTCTACATGTTCATACATATCTAGCTTTACTTAACTTGAATTGGAAACACTGTACATGCACTTCACGTGGCCTGCCCATGCATTCTGGATTTGGGGTGCAACTAAGTTAATGCTTTAGTTATCTCTTACTGTACCATTAAATTTGTATTTGGGTCATGAATGACTCCTTTTGTCTATGACTTTAGCTTATACATAGAGATGATTTTGGTGCAGACCATGAGGCAGCTTGGGGGGGGGGGTGTTGCTCTGAGTAAATGTATATGTAGACATCTTCAGTGCAACTTGTTCTTGCTGTCTACAGCTGTGATGACAAATGACTGCTATAGATCATACTGGTACATTATACAACATGCATCCTATAAAGCCTAGTGGTAAGAGCACAGAGCTCTGAGTCTGTAAATCCAGATGACCTATGTGTGAATTCAATAACTGCCACATGAATTGTATGTAACCCTAAGCAAGTCACTTAAATTACCTATAATTGTTTCTTTCCTGGGTCAAACCTGGAAAAGAGCTTGAGCTCAGTATGTCTCCTGGCTATAGATTTTTTTTTTTGCCTTATAATTTTTTATTCTCTTCAGGCCAGACAGGCACCTGTTCAGTCCTGTCTCCAACTGCAGTGACCAACAATCACCTCTCCTGGTCCTGGGGGCTTAAATCCCCTAAGAATTCCCTCCTAGGCAAGACCAGAGGAGGGAGATCCATCCTCCCCACTCTGGAGTGTGATCCAGAAGTGCTCGGGGACCAAGCGGAGGGAGAGGATCTGGAGCTGCATAAAGCCCACCTGGCTTCCATTTTCTGTTTTATCCACAGGTTTCCTCTGTGGTTGTGGTGGCAAAAAGATGCATGTACATGGAGGCATGTACACATTGCAGAACTACAACTACCCCCTTCAGAGCCTCTTGGAGAGTTCACTACCCCATGCCTCCACCTGATAGCAATGAAAGACTGAGAAGGCATCACAACCCCACCCCCAGAGAGGAGCTAAATCCCTGGGATGCTCATTTCTCTCCTCCTTGGCCGACCCCCAGCAACCTTAGGTTGTTTCTGAACTCTAGTCAGTTGTGTGGGGGAAGGAGAGATGCAACTGCATCAGTCCTGTGCCACTGGGCTGGCTCTGGCAAGAAATTAAAATAAAAAAATTAAAAGAACTACATGTATAGTTGAAGGTGATAGCCTGTGCCATGTTGCTTAATCAAGAACTGGGAGAAGACATTTTATTAGGATTAGATTTCTGGTTTTCATTTTAAGAAAGTGCTTGTGTCTATAGAGCATGCACATTTTCTGTTGCATGTTTTTTGCTACATGTTCTATTTGCTCAAAAACCACAAATGTGTACACAGGGTTGGTGGTGCTCATGAAACATCAATGAACATGAAACAGAAATTTGAGCACTGACCACCAAATTAGTGGACACCACTCGTCAGAAATGGCTAAGTTGTTATTTATTTATACAATCTAAGAAACCCTGCAGGCCAACATGGGTGTTTTTTAGATTGTTTAAATAAATGACAGCTTAGCCATTTCTGCCGAGTAGTGCCCGTTCATTTGATGGTGAGTACCTGGGATTCTGTTTTATGTTCTATTTGCTGTTTAAAGGCTAGACATGGGTTTACCCCAAAACCAAGATACTTAAACATAGAAACATAAATATCTATGACAAAAAAAAAGCTCATTGACTCTGTCCAGTAACTGCCGGCATTCACTCCCAGCCTAATGCTGGACATGAACTTCTCTACCAAAAGCCCTTACTGTATTTCAGCACCCCTCCTTCCTAGTCCATTTATCCCCTTCTCTTGACTGCCATCCTTCTTTCCCACTCTGGTTTGGATTTTTTCCCAGTGCTTATCCCACTTGTGTTTGAAGCTGGTGAAAGACTCTACATTGACCATATCTTCTGACAATGCATTCCACTGTTCCCAACCGTTTTGGTAAAGAAGAACTCCCTTACATCCCTTCTTAAGTTTTCCATACTAGCTTTCATCTATGGTCTCTTGCTACCTTGCCATGCCTTCTTCTAAACAGGGCACTGCTATTCAATTTATGAATATCCTAAAGGCATTTTATGATCTCTGTCCTCCTCCCCACAGCCTCCTGGACTCTAATGTGCACATACTGAGACTCTCCAGCCTATTCTCATATGTCTTATCCTGATGCCCCTGAATCATCTTTGTAGTCCTCCTCTAAACAGTTTCCAAGAGGTCCCTGTACTACTTGAAGTGCAGTCTCCAGAACTGTACTTAGTACTCCAGGTGTGGTCTCACCAAGGAACTGTACAAGAGTAGAATCACATCCTCCTTTTTTTTAGCAACCCCCCCTCCCTATGCACCCAATATCCAGTTTGATTTCCCTGCAATCTTCTGGCATTGTGCATTGGACTTCTGACTGTCACTAATAAAGATCTCTAGAACCCTTTTGTTGTGTGCTCCAACCTCAATCCTTACAACCTGTACTCACTTTTATTTGGATTTA
Source organism: Neoceratodus forsteri (assembly GCA_016271365.2). Classification (NCBI taxonomy): domain Eukaryota; kingdom Metazoa; phylum Chordata; order Ceratodontiformes; family Ceratodontidae; genus Neoceratodus; species Neoceratodus forsteri. The sequence goes on along the minus strand of CM057458.1, from coordinate 779,963,865 downwards.
TTGTTCCAGTATGCATAATTTTATACTTTTTGGCATTAAATTTGAATTTCTATATCTTGATCCCCTTTCCAGTCTGTCCAGATCCATTCATTGTCATTCCACATATTCCATCAGATGCATATACCCTGCCTCTTATTTTGATATGATCTGTAAAGACACTGATTCTATCCTGAATTCCCTCCCGTATTACACAGTACCCCACTACTGACCTTTCTATCCCTTGAGTATTCTCCATTGGCAATTTGCCTCTGAGCTCTAACCCCAGCAAGTTGCCAATCTTTCTAGCTAATTTGCAATTCCCATATCTCTCAGTAGTTCCACAAGCTCCAAGGAGACAAAGTTTTGAAGACTCCGGATATAGTAAGTCTATTGCTTGGCCTTTATTGCCTGTCTTTGTCACCTAATCAAAGATGTCTATCAATTTCCCTAGTATTAATATTGTACTTGATACTTCAGAATTTCTACATGCACACCCTTTCAGTTGTATAGACATTAAAATCAGCATGGTTTCCAAGTTTGTTTGCGAAGATTGGTAATTTGGCTTCTTTGAATTTAGCAGCAACCTGTTGAAAACATCCATAACTGCACTTCATCAAATACTACATACCTCAAATTTCTTATTTAAGTCTCTTTCAGATCTAGAGCTAGAGTGGTGCACACTTTCCATCCACTTATATATGTGAGATTTCTGCCAGAGCATACCACAAGGAGGTGATTCATAAACAGTGTGATCAAACATGGCCCGACACCAAGAGTTAGCCCTCAGAAGCCTGCAGTATTTACATTTGATTTTTACTAACTGTGTACACACAGCAGGTAGCTTTCTTTAGGGCTATTGTGACTTCTAACATTCCTATTTTCTATAGTATTATGCATTGTGCAGTAATCACGAAAGAATGGAACATTTAAATGTCGAAATATGGCCTAGTGATCACAAGAGCAGTGCAGACCCAAACTGGGTGCTGCCTCCAGCATGAATATGGTCTCTCCTGCTTCCCGAAGCCTTGCCCAGTTGGCCACCTCTAACTAAGCCTCCACCTGTGCTGCTCAGCTGGTCTGCCTGGAAGAAAGCTTCTGTACCCTGCAAAGTGCAGGCCCAAATTGGGTGCTGCCTCCAGCACGAATACTGTCTCTGCTGCCTCCCGAAGCCTTGCCTAGTTGGTCAGCTCTAACTAAGCCTCCACCTGTGCTGCTCAGCTAGTCTGCCTGGAAGAAAGCTCCTCTACCCTGCAAAGGTATGACAGGACTCAGCCATCAGGTTCAATTTTTGGCGCATTCCATAGCCACATCCTGATTGGACACTGTTGCATCTCGAGTAGCTTTTACCCTGGCAAATTCTTCCTGATGACACAATTGCTCCTTATACTTAAAATTACTGTTTTCATTTTTTTTCCTTTTTTTGAAAAGTCTGTTAAGTTCTTGATCTTAGTGATGTTACTACATTCAGGCCAATGCTGCTAAATTACTAGTTTTCCATTAGCAGGTTATACAGATCTGCCACTAGAGGGATCTTGTTCTTTCATTTAAAAAAGTCTATCCTCTTAAAGTCACAGTTGCTTTACTTGCTATATACCTTCATTGTACTGCCTCCCTACTAAATCTTATTTTGCTGGAATTTTCTGTTTTAACTACCGCTCCCTGCCTGTTTCTTTTTTTCTTTTCTTTCACCCTACGCCAGCTATGAGTTCCCTCCCCCACCTGCTCCTTCCCCGTCTCTCCCTACTTGTCCTTCCTCCCTTGTTCTCTCTCACAGGCCCCTGCCAACCCCACCCAGTACCCACTATCTGCATAATCAATACCAGTAGCACCTTGGGAACAATCCTCTTCTCGACCAGTCCTCCCCATGGGCCTCCACTTGGAAATATCTGGCTGCTTCGTAACACCACTAAGATTGGTCTTAATGCCAGCTTATCCCTACTGTACCATATTGCATATCATTGGGGCTGTCATATGGATTCTACCTACTGCCCATACGCTTAAAGAAAACACAAATTATCACTACTGGACCTGTGCCTCTGTTCAATGAAGCTCCTCCTACTTCTCCTACTGATCTCAGGCAACATCCATCCAAACCCTGGCCCCGGCTGTTGAAGCTTTCTGAAAAAGGCAGGAGCCTTCACCATCACAACCATCAACATCTGCAGCCTGTTACCAAAGCTTGATGCACTCCTAGCCTTTATCAGCCAACATAATCCGGATATCCTTGCTGTAGTTGAAACATGGATGATGCCTAAAGTTCCTGATCTGGCAATTACCTTACAGGGCTACAATGTTTTCAGACTGGACAGTGTGTCTAAAAGGGGAGGGGCTGTGCCATCTACATTAAGGATAATCTCCTGGGGCACCTTGTTCCAACCCCCATCCCTGCCTCCTCGGCCCAGTTTCTACTCATTAAAATTCTTCTAGGTCCCAATCAAAAAGCTCTCACCATTGTCTCTGTATATATTCCACCTTGAGATCAAGATCTTGGCATCAAAGAATTTCTTAACTTCATCAACTCCCAACCTCCTGGCTCTGAACACATTCTGCTTGGTGATTTCAACATAAACTGGCTTGCATCTGATTTCTACACTCATAAGGATGCCTTTGCAGCTGCTAACCTCTCATAATTAGTCACCACACCAACTCAGATAAATTACAAAACTGGCACCAGTACCCTGCTGGACTGGGTTCTCACCAATAACCCTACCAGGATCTCTCATACCTCTGTTCTCCCAGACTCTCTCAGTGACCACTCCCCGGTTATATGTGAATGGTCTAATAAATTTCTAAAGCCACCCCCTATAATCATTACCGGCAGAGTCCTCCCCCATGGTCAACTTACCCATCTCAAACAGTACCTATCCTTGCAAGACTGGCTACCCATCTACAAAGCGATGGATGTTAACCTAGTCCTCGCTACTTCATCACTGCCTTCAATTAGGCCTGTGACCTCTTCTCTTCTTCAAAAAAATAGAAAACAAAAGCCCTCTGTAACCCTTGGATAACTATGGAGCTCCTTTCCCAGCTGAAATCTAGGGACCACCTGTGGGCAGTGGCTAAAGCCACAGGCAAACACTCTGACATCCAAAAATACAAACATGCCTGTAATGACTGCACACAATCCATTCATCTCATGAAAAGCTCATATTATAAGGACGTCCTCACCAACACCTGGGGAAATGGTCATGATTTCTGGGACAATATCAAGGACATTACTGGGAAACAAAGTCCCCTCTGGCCATGTTAATTGTTGAAGGATCCACTACCCTTGATCCCATGGTCATTGCAAATACCTTTAACAAGGCTTTTACTGACCTCAGTACTATTCTACCACCTGATTTCTTCACAGTCAGTCACACACCCTCTAACACACACTGCACTCTGTCAAACCACCCTCATTTTTACTTCAGGGAGATTAAGATGAATGAAGCTTGCCGACACAACTCCTTAGTCATCTCCACTTCCAGAATCAGCAGTGACACCCTGGTCGTTAAGCTGCTATCACTTACACTTGACGAGGTCCTCAGTCCCCTAACTAAAATTCTTAACCTCTCTCTCCACACCAGTACATTCCCTGAAATATGGAAAACTGCCACTGTGACCCCGGTCCACAAAAGTGGGGACAAGACCTGCCACTCTAACTACCCCGATCTCCATATTTCCACCACTATCCAAGGCCCTAGAGCTGTATTGTTGTGGACCAGCTCACTGATTATTTGGACAAATATAATATTCTGTGTACACAACAGCACGGTTTTAGAAAAGGGCATAGTACCACCACTGACCTGTTTGAATTTACCGGTGCAGTACATAGTTCCCTTGATAAAGGTCTTCTTACTGGGGTGTCTTCATTGACCTCTCAAAGGCATTTGACACAGTCCATCATCGGCTGCTGTATGACCAACTACTCCTTGATGGACTTGCATCAGACTCAGCCTGCTGGTTCAGAAGCTACCTTGGCAACCACTCTCAAAGAGTAAAAATTGCCAATGCTATCTCAGACACCTTGCCTGTCCGCTCCAGAGTCCCTCAGGGATCCATACTGGGCCCTCTCCTTTTCAGCCTCTTTTTAAACTCCCTACCACAATCCTGCTCAGAACAAATTATCCTATATGCAGATGATGCTGTTGTCTTTTCTAAACTCAGGGATCTTTCACCACTACAACACAGCCTCCAACTCAGATTCAGTGCCTTCGAAACATGGTTCTCCAATCATAAACTAGTCCTCAATCACAAGAAAACCAAGTCATTGCTATTCTGCAGTTCACATAACCGTTATAAGCAACACCCCCTTGCCATCTCCACCAAGCAGGGGACTGTCCTTAAATAAGTTTACTCATTCAAATCACCTAGGGATTCTGCTTGACACCAGTCTCTCCCATATGGCTCCACATTGACTGTGTGTGGCTAAAGCCACAACACACCTTGGATTACTCTATGCACAGGCAGCACCTCACCCAGAGGCCCTGAAGATTGCCATCCAGAGCTCTGTGGTTTCAATTATGGATTATGGCCTCATTATCTATGGCTCCGCCACGACGTCCGCCCTCTCACGTATGACAACTGCACTTAATAAAGCATGTTGACTCACCACTGGTGCCCATCGCCTCACCCACACCTGTGCCTTTTATGAACAATCCAGATGGCTCCAACTCTCCAACCATATAAAGTATCTCACATGTGCTATGTCAGGAAAAATCAACCTTGGCCTCACACCCCCTTGTGTTACTGCCTTGTTATATCAAAAGACCAACTGACAGAACACCAGGAGCTCGACAACCCAGATTCTACAAGTTCCTCGCTGTCGAACTATGCAGGGCCAACACTTCTTCACCTATAGGGCTCCTCTATGGATGAATTGTCTCAGCCACACCATCTCCTCTGCCTCAACATTAGGTTTGTTCAAAACCAGGCTCTGGGCCCATCTCATTGCCTCTAGCTCCTGTGACTGCCTCTCCTAGATGATGACCTATACAGCTTTAATCCTAGCTTATATACTGCTTAACCCCAGGCCCCCACAGTCCCCATCCCCCCAGCTTCTGAGATGCCACTTCAGATCTCAGGTCTTCATACCACCTCATTAGTCCCTTCTTGCCCCATTATGGCACTTATCTCCTCCCTCACCAAACCGCCTTTTTCTCTTCTATCACTCCTTCGCATTTATTTTTTGACAAATGCCTCTGGCTGCATCTTCATCCTCCCCCTCTCCACTCATCCCTGTTTCTTTGCCACTGCCAGGAGCCTGACCCTACCCATTCCTTGTAGGCACATGCGTCCTATCTGTGTTCTCCATTTTACTATAGCTTCCACTGTTAACTACCTACACTTTTCCTCCTCCTCTACACTTTACTCTTCCTATAATTGACCCCCTCTCAATAGCACTGTTGCACATGAATTGTTTACTGTTATTTCACTGTTGCTTCCTTGTTGTTTGTTATTTCTGACATGGAACCTTTGTCAAAGAGCCTTGGCTCAAAGGTACTTGTAATCCTAGAAAAAAATAAATAAAAAAATACAGCCTCAGGACTGCTAGACACACAATCTACATTTTCCCAATTGCACCAAAACTCTGAAACCTTTTTTGAAGCAAAATTACATAGATACATAGAAAATGTCAGCAGATAAGGGCCTACGGCCCACCTAGCTGCCCATTTGAACTTGTAAGTTTACTTTATGCTTTCCTAGAAGTCTGTTTAACATAGTTTCCATGATTTGTGGCAGCGTGCATTAGAAATAGTGCATACCTCAATAAAATGGTGCATGCATCAAAAAGATGGCACACATAGGAAATAAATGACAATCCTATGACTAATCTCTTATAACTTGCAAGGTATCCTGTGGAGCATGCTCTGACAGATACAACAAAAATGTCACTATCCAGGGGTGAGCCAATGTGAGCCTGATCATAGGCCACAACACAAAATTGAACCAATACAGATTTTTATTTTACTTCATTACCCCAACTTTTCATCTAAAATGGTGCCTCAAGAGACACTATTTATTTAATTTTTTTTATTCAAATTCTATCAATTTTACCACCATTCTTATGGCTGTCTCTCTTCCTAACATTAAAATCACCCTACTGGTACTTTCAGCACTAGTAGCATACTAGTAGAAACTGTCTATACTACAGTACAACACAAAAGAGCTGTGGCTCCAAGGTGTACTCCAAAAGAGTTCAGCTTTCATGTGGCCCTAACACAGAATATTTCTGTATAAATATAAAATGCTGTTAGCACTGATAATACCAGTGGCATTTTTCTCATGCCAGGCATAGAAATAGCCATAAGAATTGTGGTAAAATTAATAAAAACAGAATAAAGAAAAATAAATGAATAGTGTCCCCTGAGGAAGCCTTTTAGGTGAAACATTGGGGTAATGAAGTAAAACAAATATCTACATTGGAAGGATTTAGTGCTGTGGCCTATGACTGAGCTCAAAGTAGTTAACTCTTGGACTGTGAAAAAGATGGCACATGTATCAAAAAATTGTGTATGCATTAAACAAATAATGCAATTGTCAAAAAAATGCTTGATGTGTCATATTTTCTACTGCAAGCTCCAGAATTTGTATCCAAACAGCTAGACTATCTACTAGAGGATCTAACAGTTTAGTACAAAGTCTGCTTTGAAAATATGAACATACAGATCCAGTTTGCAAATCCAGTTCTGAGTCCATTGAGTTTACCATCATGCCCTATTTGTTGTACTCTGATCCTTTAGAATATCCATGCCCCCTGCCACTCTGTTGTTCCTAATAACCCCTTCGAAACTGCCTCACTGTGTTTTGAACCCTGACGTAATTTAATTTTTGATCCCATTACTGCTTAGACTGTTCCACCTGTCCACCACCCACTCTGAAAAAAAAAAAACTTTCTCCTATACATTATTCAACTTGAATGTTCCTGTGGAGTTCACCCTATTATATACCTGTTTGTGGTTTTATGGTTCTATAATGCCTCTCTTCCTTTTTGCCATCCACAGAGTACATAGTGAGGCTGTTGAGGCTATCTTTGTTGTATCTACTGTGCTGTCTGGATCATTCAGTATTCTTAGCCTTCTGCTGGATAGTCTCTAATTTCTTAGTGACTTTTTTCAGATGGAGGCCCCACAATTGTATGCAGTATATAATTCAGTCAATGTTCCAAGTGTGGTTTAATGAATGATCTCTGCAGCAGCAGCATTCCCTCTCTCCTGCAACTCATGAAACCTAAATGATACAGTATATCCCATCATCTTGTTTGTCTTCCCACATGTCGTACTGCATACAGATGAGGTTTTCAAACCATTAGTAATTATTACTCTTAATGTCCCTTTTCATACCTTTAGTGCTATACCATGATCCAGTTCATGTACTATTCTAAATGTTGATTTTTATTAGCAATGTGCATCATGTTACATTTTTGGCATTTAACTTCAGTTTTCTTTTCAAACTGCTGATTCCCACCTTGCTTTATGCAGTCTCATACAGTTTTGATTTAAAACAGTAATACTTTCCCACATAACAACTCCCTGATATCATTAATATACATGTTAAAAATATAGGCCATAGGACACCACTTGTGACCTTCCTGACATCAGAGAACTATCTGTTCAGAGCTGCTCTTTGCATCCTATCTGCCAACCAGTTCCCAATCCACCTAGTTTGCCTAGCCCCAGCCCAAAATCTCTTACCTGTTTACTAACCTTCTATCTGGTACCAAACCAAATGACTTTCTCAAGTCCAGATACAAGATGTCAGCTGCCTGTCCCCTATCCACCATTTGTATCACTGAATTAAAAACAACAACAACAAAACAATCAAGTTTGTTTGACACAACCTGCCTCTTGTAAACCCATGTCAGTTCCTTTCCATATGCTTGTTTTCCTCTAGCAGCTGAACTACAGTATATGCTCATTATTTATTGTCCCTAGTTTTTTATTGTCCTCTAGCAGCTTTCCAGTGTTGATGTAAGTCTTACCAGTCTGTTATTTCCTGGGTTCTCCCTATCCCACCCCAGTGTATGGGGATCATGTTTGCCACTATCCAGTCCACAGCGACTTCTCCAGTTGCTTGCCAGCAGTTTAGTAATAGGTATGCCAAGGGTGCTATGAAGGCCTGTGTCATTTCTGTCAGCACCTTTAGGTGCAGCCCATTTAGCCCTGGCAACTTGTTTATGTTCAGGACCTGAAAACCATTTAGCACTTCCCCTTAGGTATGTAACCTTTCTTTAACTTATGGCTATCTATAATCTTGAAACTTTTCCTGCTATCCAGAATTTATCCTGTAGCTTCACTATGAGCACAGAACCGAAGTACTGATCTAGTATTATTTATTTATTTGATTTTGATCACTGGGTGGATACATTGGGTCACTTGACCCTTTTACAGGCATGACCCGGCTACAAGGGACATATGTAGAATATTTTGAACCACATCAGCGCAATCTGTAGGTTAATACAGAAGTCAAAAATATTTACAGTATGCCCAGCAATACTGTGCAAGTACAGTTTGAAACTCTCTGAACACGCTTAATGTGTGCATCTGTTTGACTGTAGTGGGACTGGTGTTCTAAACTTCTATTATCATGTACTAGAATTAATTTTGACCAACTGTTTACCTTAAAAGTGGTATTCCCAGATTAAATGTATTTTTGATCACAGGTGGTTTCTGCTATGTTCACCTTAATTAGGTCAGTGAGTATTCTGACGGCTCCTTTGCTGATCACTTGAAGATTATTGCACCTATATTTAACTGGTACCAAATATCTAGTGGTAGTCAGTCAAGGTCTGAGTACAGTTCATGATGATGTTTCCTCTTTTTTATATGTAATGCAAATCTGCAGATAACATTATACAGAATCATGTGTTTCAGTTGTTCTTTAGATGACGCTGCTCCCCATGCCTGACTACTATAGTCACGTATGGGGAGGAAGCTGTTCTGGGTTACTGCTTTACATGTCTCATCAGTTAAAAGATCCCTGATTGCACTGCGCTCCCCAAGCCTTTTGAGTATCTGCATGGTAACATGCATGCTATGCTGCTTGAAGGATAGTGTAGAATCAAGGGAGCCATCAAGTATTCAAAGTTTCCCACCATTTCCAGACATTCATTTTAGTTAACAGTGATCTTAAAATCTTTACCATAGTGTTTGTGTTTCTGGGCCATGCAGAACAATGCTGCTTTTGTTTTCTTCTTATTTAGCAATAGTCTACCATGTCTGAAACAATGTGCTAGTCTTCCAAATTTTTATTTTAGTGTTGCATTCAGTTTGTACATCCTCATGTGCGATACAGATCACTGCATCATCGGCATGAAGGAGTTTTGTATCTATGCAAATGCTTGGTAGATCTTATACAATAATTGCAAAAGAGCAAATCTAGGGATCTGTGTGGTGCTTGGTATCAATAACATATTAAAAAGTAAAAACAATGCATTTTGTACATTTACCTTTTCTTTGCCTTCCTCCAAAAGAAAAAAAAGAAAAAAAAATCATTAGTATGGTTTCCTTTTCTTTGTCTTCCTTCATGATTTTTTCATCCTTCCTTATTATTTCTGTGCTCCCCGTTGTTTGACACTTTTACCTTAGGTTCCTGAAGAATTTCTTTCTTTTTTCATTTTACTGACTACATCTGCGATCCTTAGTTCTGTATTTGATTTCACCATTCTAATGATTTCCTTGCTTTTCTTAGTTTTTTCTTATGCTCCAGCCTGTTGGCCTCATTCTACTCCCTTTTATTTACCCTGAAAGTTCTCATTTTGTCTTTGATTGAATTCCTCATTTGCCTCTCTTGCCAGAGAAATTTTCTTTTTTGTTTCTTAGTTTTGCAAATACATTGTATGCACTCATGGTTGGCTTCTATGACCACCGTTTTTATTGCTACAGATTTTATCCCCCCAACCCCATTTCTAATAAACTCTTCCATTGGCCTTCAGTTAATGCTAACATTTTGCTAAAGTCAGCTTTCTTAAGGTCAGAGACATGGGCGCATCCACTGGGGGGATCAAGGGGACATGTCCCTCTCAATTTTCTGAGCCAGCCATTATGTCCACCACAACATTTTGGGCTTACATTAAACAGCATCACTCGCAGGCTACAGCACACTTGGCAACACAAGAGTTACTCAAACTGGTAGATTCAAGCCGACAATCAGAGGTGGATCTAGCAGGGGGCCAAGAGTGTGACTGCACATAATTCAAACAAATGTGCAGAGTGCTAGAGAGGCTTACAGATATGGTTCAGGTCCATTGATCAAAGGTCAGCAGTAGAGCAGAGCAGAATGTGTCCAGTCCAGAACAGTAAACCAGCCGGAATGTAATGTAAATAGACAATTGAGCAGATTAACATCCTTCTTGCCCAGTGAGGTCAGAGTATGTTGCAAAATCATCCTTTTGTGCTGGCTAGTGGGGTTTTGAAGTGTGATAGGTGGCACAGTCTTATCAACAGACTCAAAGCAGTAAAAGCACAAGACCCACACCTTGCCACTATCCAGTCTGCAACAAAGGGGAGATCACCTGGGTGAGGGGGTATAAAGTATGTGTATGTCAGCATTGCAGCTCCATTTCTTCCTGCATGCAGCACGAGTAGCACTCTGACACCAATGACCTGACTGACTCGCTCCCAGTGCTGCCTTAACCATCTCTCCACGTTCACACCATCCCTAAGGTAATTACATTTTCTTAAAATTATGTTTAAAAAACAAAGTGTTGTGTTGTGCTCCCTCTAATCTGTGATACAGTCAGCAGGCAGGTGTAGGAAGTTGAATTCATAGCCTGAAGAGCTGCATAGTACTGACTAAAGCTCTTCAGCACTTTTAGTAAAATTTGTACTGAGACACTTAATACAAAAAAAAAGTGTTTCAATTCTTTATTACTTTTAGCAGCCCAGCATCAATCCCTATACAAGATGTCATTAATAGTAAAGTGACTGATGGTTTTGTAGAAAACACACTCTCACTGTTTATTAAGAAGCTTGATATAAGGGATTCATGCCTTGCCCATATAAACTGCAAATCATTGACTGATGGAGTACTGGATTCTATTTGATGAATGTTGGGCTGCTAAATTGATAAAGAATAAACACAATTTTTCAGGGGGGTATTGGCTTGTCATCAAGGCATAGGTCAGGAAGCATAGGAAGCATAGGAAAACAAGAAGCAGTTGTAAAATTCACAGCTAGAGTTTTATAACTAATAACAGTAAAACAAAAAAAGAATGTTCATGATAACTATTTACAATGGCAGTAAAAACATAGAAAAAGAGTCCTTATGAGTTGTTCTTCTCAATTTCCGATCTCTGTCTCTCAGTCTCTATCTCTCTCTCTCCTTTTCAAAACATTGTAGCTCTTTTTTTAAGTCTGTGCAGGAGCTCATTAAGAAAATGTCATGCTTCTCACATAGGCTCTTGTACATTTCCAATGTTTTTGTCAGTTTCAGCAGGTGCAGCAAAAAGAAAATTGTGTCTCTTGTTTGCATCTTCTGCAAAAGGCTTAAAATGCATCTCAGGTTAACCTCTTGAGTTCTAAATAGTGATGCAATCATTTCAACAGTATAACTATATACAGTTTTAGTTTTGTAATCATTTCAACAGTATAACTATATACAGATTTAAACAAAGGGATACCAGTATCAATTACATTTCCACAAACAAATTCACAAATATTTTTAAACCTGCAGATATGCATGTGGGAAGAAATGACATAGCAGCAAGTGAGGGTAGAGAGATAGCGAGAGGCAGAAAATTGAAAGACCATTGGGATGATCAAGTCCTAGGTCTCACGAGAAAATCTGGTTGAGCAACCAAACAGACGAGACAGAAAAGGAGTGGAAAGAGCAGACCCTTGCATTTAAACTCTTTCTCCATAACAACTGGGACAGGGCCATATTCAACCCTGTCACATTCCCCCCCCACCTTAAGAGGGAACCCATTTTACAAAAACAGGTTTCCAAAACATTCTAGTAATTCTTGTCAAACATAAGTATATAACCTTTACAGTTCTGTGCATATGCAGTATCCTTTTTTCCATAACAACAGTACAGCAAATAGTGAAGTTTAAACTCACACATTTGTTTTTACAGCCTTCAGAATTCGCACTTCAAGATCCATAACTAGATAGAAAATCAGCACTGATATTCTCTCCCAGATTTGTGCATCACTTTAAATTTAATTGGCTGTAGTGCCAGGTACCATCGTGTGATTCTAGAATTTTTATCCTTCATTTGGTTAAGCCAACAGAGAGGATTGTGGCCTGTTACAAGTACAAAGTCAGCTCCTAGTAAATAAAACTTAAGAGATTCCATGGCCTTCTTTGTGGCAAGGCATTCCTTTTCAATGGTGGAGTACCTTTTCTCTCTGTCCTGCAACGTCCTATTTATGTACAAAATAGGATGCTCTTTCCCATTTATATGTTGACTCAAGACTGCACCAAGTCCTACCTTTGATGCATCTGTCTGTAACAAAAACTGTTTCTCAAAGTCTGGGCTTCTTAAAACATGTGCTGAACATAATGCAGCCTTAATGGCCTGAAAAGCCTTGTCACACTCTGGGGTCCATATCACATTATTCAGGAAATGTTTCTTTGTGAGTTCAGTGAGGGGAGTAGCTAGCTCAGCAAAACTGGGAACAAATGTCCGATAATAACCAGATAGCCCTAAAATGATCTGACATGCTTCTTTGTTTTAGGGACAGGTCTGTTAGTTACAACTTCTATCTTAGAAACCTCTGGTTTGACTTCTCCATTTCTCAAAACATAGCTCAAATATCTGGTTTTCTGCATGCCCAATGCACACTTGGTAGGATTAATTGTCAGACCTGCCTTTTTGATCAATTGGATAACAACCCGTAGGTGTTCCAGGTGGCTTTTCCAGTCTGGACTGTACACCAAAACATCATCCAGGTATTCCACACAATAACCAGTGTGAGGGGATAAAATTATATCCATGTAATGCTGGAATGTAATGAGAGCATCATGTAAACCAAATGGCATGGTGGAGAACTGACAGAATCCTATAGCAGTGGCAAATGCAGTTTTGTCTCTGGATTCTTTAGCTAGGGAGATGTGCCAGTAACCTTTGGTGAGATTGAGGATACTGATATATTTTGCACTCCCCAGTCTCTCCACCAAATCATCTATTCTGGGCATAGGATAACTGTCAAATTCTGACACTTGACTAAGTTTCCTAAAATTAAGGCATATTCTTACACCCCCTACTTTTTTGCTTACAGTCACCATTGGTGATGACCAAGGAACTTCTCAACTCTTCTATGGTACCAAATTCTTTCACTTTCAATATTTCCTTAACCACATCTGCTCTTAACCGCTCTGGTAATCTATATGTCTGTTGTCTAATAGGGCGAGCATTCCTTGTCACTATGTCATGCTCGACCACTTTAGCTCAGTCTGGTGCTGTAGTAAAAGTACTTTTAAATGTCTTTAGCAAGTTACAAATGTCTGCAGTTTGTTTGGAGGTTAAGGAAACATTCAACTTTACAACATCAGGAGTCAACCGTTTGTTCCAGTCTGTCATAAGCTACAGTGCATCAATATCTTCTTTATCAGTTTCTGGTAAAACTAGCAAAGCAGCCTTTGATGTTTTTTCAGCCCATTTCTTAAGGAGGTCAGTATGGGATAACTTAGTAAGATTTTTCCTATTAGTGGTCTCAGTCTCATAGTTAACTGTGCAAGTACGTATACGCACTTTATAAGGACCTTGCCACTTCATTAACAGTTTATTTTCTGTAGTGGGTAACAGTAGAAAGACCTTTTCACCTTGCTCAAAAACTTTTTCTTTTACTCCAAGGTCATAATACACCTTACACAGAAACATAGACTTTGACAGCAGAAAAGGACCGCTTGGTCCACCTAGTCTGCCCTTTTCCCTACCTACAGGATAGGCCACAGATCCTAGTTAACCAACAGCCTATTTCTTTCTACCCCCACCAAGAATTGCCTTATGTCTGTCCCATGCATTCTTGAATTCTCCCACAGTTTTTGACCACACAACCTCCTCAGGAAGGCTGTTCCATGCATCCACTACCCTCTCTGTGAAAAAATACTTCCTTATATTGCCATTGAACTGCCCCCCCATCTTTAAATTGTGTCCCCTCATTCTTGCATGTCTCTTTTTCTGAAAGATGCTACCCTCTTGGACTTTGCTGATTCCACTGAGGTACTTAAAAGTTTCTATCATGTTCCCCCTCTCCCTTCTTTCCTCAAGGGTATACATATTAAGCTCCTTTAGTCTCTCCTCGTATGGCTTCTCTTGCAAACCCTGCACCATTTCAGTTGCCCTCCTCTGGACTACCTCTATCCTGTCTATGTCCTTGCGGAGATGGGGTCTCCAGAACTGGACACAGTACTCCAGATGGGGTCTCACCAACTGTCTGTACAGAGGGATAAAAACTTCCTGTTTTCTGCTGGTGATGCCTCTGCCTATGCATCCCAGTATACCCCTAGCCCTCCCTACTACCTTCCCAAATTGCTTGCTATCCTTAAGGTCATCTAATATGATTACCCCCAGGTCCTTTTCCTTTTTTGTTGTTGTTACTACCCCCCCCATTGTGTAATCTTTCCCTGGGTTCTTGTTTCCCAGGTGCATTATTTTGCACGTCTTTGCATTGAATCCTAGCTGCCATACTTCTGACCATTCCTCCAACCTTGCCAAGTCCCTTCTCATCCATTCCATGGCTCCTTGTGTATCAACCTTGCTGCAGATCTTTGTGTCATCTGCAAAGAAGCATACTTTTCCTTCTAGTCCCTCTGCAATGTCACTTATAAATACATTAAAAAGGACTGGACCCAGTACTGAACCCTGCGGTACCCCACTAGTAACCCCTCTTTCTTCAGAGTGGACTCCATTTACAATTACCTTCTGTGTCCAATTGTCCAGCCAATGTTTTACCCAGGCTACCACCCTGGGACCCACTCCCAGGCTGGTTAATTTGACTATTAATCTTTTGTGTGGGACTGTGTCAAATGCCTTGCTAAAGTCTAGGTAGGCAATATCCACAGCCCCTCCCTGTTCTACTACTTTGATCACCCCATCAAAGAAATCTATTTGATTCATCTGACATGACCTTCCCACTGTGAACCCATGCTGCCTTGGGTCCTGTGCCCCACTGGCCTCCAGGTACTCAACAATTCTTTCCTTCAGAAGTGACTCCATCACTTTCCCTACCACAGAGGTCAAACTGACAGGTCTGTAGTTTCCTGCCTCTGTCTTGATCCCACTACTGTGAAGGAGAATCCATCCACCTTCCTCAGTCCTTGGGTACCACAGCATCCTCCCATGATTTGTTAAAAGAGTAGTCAGTGGTTTCCTACTTCCCCATAATTCTTTTAGAATTCTGGGTTGAATTCCATCAGGCCTGTGCTTTGTCCACCTTCAGTTTTAGTAGTTCTTGCAGAACCCTTTCTTCTGTGAAAGGACTGGGATCGACCACCCTATCAAGAGTGCTTCTGTTAATTGGATTTGGCACTTCCCCCTCCTCTTTTCTGAATACTGAGCAGAAATATTTGTTCAGTATCCCTGCTTTTTCACTGTCTCCCTCTGCCCACCCACCTTTCATTCTATTCAGCCTCACTATCCCTCACTTTGTCTATGCTCACTGATGTACCTGTAAAAGGTTTTATCCCCCTTCTTAACCAAGTTGGCTATCTTTTCCTCAGTTTGGGCCTTTGCAATTCTGACTTCCCTCCCTGCTTCCTTCTGCCTTAACTGGTAAAGTTCTCTGTCCTGCTCCTTCTGTGTTTCCTTATACTTCCTGAATGCTATCTTTTTCTCCTTGACTTTCCCAGCTACTTCTTTTGAGAACCATACTGGCTTTTTCTTTCATTTTGATTTGTTTATTTGCTTCACACAAAGGCTTGTTGCCTCTGTGATTGCAGTTTTGATGATTCCTCATTGTTGCTCCACCTCTCCTTCTAGCCTGTTTGCTAGCGTTTTTCTGAGGCACTCTCCCATCTTGCCAAAGTCAGCCCTCCTGAAATCCAGTACCCTCACTTTTGTATGGCTTGGCTCTGTAGCTGAGTTTAAAGTGAACCAAACAGTTTGATGGTAACTTGTTCCCAGATGGCAACCCACTTCTAGATCTGAGATCCTCTGCTGCCTCCATTTTAGAGTACAAGGTCTAAAATTGCTCCCCCATGAGTGGGTTAGGAAACTAGCTGTCTGAGGCCTGCCACCTGTAGGGCATCGAGAAAGGCCCTGCTCTTGGATGTGGCTGCAGCAAATGTGCTCCAGTTAACATCTGGCATATTCTGGTCTCCCATCAACAGTATCTCCCCTTTCTCTGCCATCCTAAGAATGCCTTCTATCACATCCTTGTCCATTCCCTTCCCCTGACCCTGGGGGTCTGTACACAACCACTGTATGGGTTGTGGTGCCCTTTCTAGTCTCCAAGGTGACCCACAGTGCCTCCTTTCCTCCCTATTTACTCTTTTGTTCAGTTGCTTTTATCCCTTCCTTTACAAAGAGAGCTACTCCTCCCCCTCTTCTCCCTGCCTG
Source organism: Neoceratodus forsteri (assembly GCA_016271365.2). Taxonomy (NCBI): domain Eukaryota; kingdom Metazoa; phylum Chordata; order Ceratodontiformes; family Ceratodontidae; genus Neoceratodus; species Neoceratodus forsteri. The sequence goes on along the minus strand of CM057458.1, from coordinate 779,947,401 downwards.
TTTCTCCTGTAGGTTATATGCCCTAGCATGTTAACATCAGTCATGGTTCTCTGTGTACCATGTTTCTGTGACTGCTACAATATCCAGGCATCCTTCTTCCATCAAGGCCACAAGCTCAGGGAGCTTGTTGCCCAGACTATGGGAATTTGTACTCATTACCCTCCATTTCCTGATGGCCTTACTCCTTTTTGCCCCATCCCTGTCCTACTTGTCTTTGTCACTTCCCCATTTACCCCTGCCCTTCTCCCTACTGCCACCTCTATGTTGGTGTTTACCGCACTTACTGCCATGATTTTTTTTGGGAGGGCTAGGATTACCCTGCTCCTTTCCAGTGCCTCCCCCTTTAGCTAGTTTAAATGTTTGCCAATGAAGCATTTAAACCTATCACCTAGGATCCTGATTCCCCTCCTGGACAGATGCAGCCCATCATGCCAGTATAGGCTTGCATCTCTCAGGTGGACCCCCAGTCCCCAATGAAGCCAAATCCTTGAGCTCTGCACCAGTTTTTAAATCACTGATTGAATCTCATGGTGCAGAACACCCTAGACTCTCCTAAGCAATGGATGGGCAGCACCTCCGAGAAGGTTACTCTGCGTGCTACTTGTCTAAGGCCCCTCCCCAATTCCAGAAACTCTTCCTGCACTGCTCTAATCCCTTTCTTAGTCATTTGTCCCTAGGTGGACAATGACATCCAGCTTCCTCCCCTGTGCAGCTGCTCTGGTAATCCTGAGGATTTGCTCCCCCTTCCTCCAAGCCATGGCACCAGGCAGGCACCTTACCTCCCTCTCCCCTTCCATCCCCAGTTCTACCTTCCTAACAATGGAGTCACCCACCAGGAGTTGTTTCCTTTCCCTGTGGGGTTCCATGCCACCCTCCTGTGGGTCTCCTTTGTGGAGGTTCCCAGCATCCTCTTTGGTCTCCACTGCAGGTGCCTCTATAGAGGAACCACATTTTGCCAGAATGGCATAGGAGTTGTGGAGATGTACAACTGGAGGGATGTGCCTCAGTTCCAACCACCCTCACCCTCCTTCAGCTCACTATGGTCCAAATGCTCCTCTTTCTTGACAACCTCTGAGGCAACGGCAATGGCACTGGTGGTCTCTGGATGGAAGAGGAGGTCCCACAAATCCTGGCCAACTCAACCTGGAGATGAGCAACCTCCTCCTCCTCCTTCAGCCCAGAGAGGTGCCTGCAGATGGGACAACACTGCATCCTCCAGAACGTCTCCTGGAAGACTGCTGCTCCACAGCCACTGCACTGCACCACTCCCATCATGTCTTATTTCTGGCCCCTTAACTGTTGTTTGGAATCCTTACTCTTTCCTCTGTTTTTTTCCCTTCTCTCTCTACTTACTTTCTGCCTCTATGCCCTTTAAGATCCTAATTGTCCTGTTCTGAGACAAGAAGATCCTATATTTCTCAGTAGACCCCTTTCTTGCTCAGAGGCAGGCCTCCACTAGAGGGGGCTGGAGAGAGCTACTCTTGCCCTTCTAGGATGGTGGGTCTTTGGTGGCTCTGTGATCACTCATTTCCTGCTCCCAAACCGGAAGTTCCTGTTGTGAGTCAAATCCTGTGCCTATAAAAGTAGAACTAGCTTTGGGTGGAAGGAGGACAATATAGTCCCAGTAGAGAAGTCCAGTCACATAGCACTCCTTCCTCCTGGTGTCTTCTGCCAAGCTTCTAGCAGAATATTTCTAAGACAGTCTTTAAATTTATCTTCCTTCTAGCTAAGCCACTCCCCCTGCTTACTAGATCATTCTACAAGTAATTTAAACTGCACAGTTATCAAGCCCTTTCAGTCACCTGAGATTTACACCTAGATAACTGTTCAGATAACCATTCAGTTCAGTTAACTCAGACAAACACACTCTTTTTTTTTTTATTTTTTGTTTTAGTTTTTTTCACCCTAAATTAAAGGTCCAAGTACAAGAGTTCTACTTCTTTAGTCCCAGTAGAGAAATCCAGTCACACAGCACTCCTTCCTCCTGGTGTCCTCTGCCAAGCTTCTAGCAGAATCTTTCTAAGGCAGTCTTTAAATATAGCTTCCTTCTAGCTAAGCCACTCCCCCTACTTACTAGATCATTCTACAAGTAATTTAAAGTGCACAGCTATCAAACCCTTTCAGCCACGTGAGATTTACACACAGAAAACTGTTCAGATAACCATTCAGTTCATTGAATTCAGACAAATACACTATTTTTTTTGTTAGTTTGTTTTTTACGCTAAATTAAAGGTCCAAGTACAAGAGTTCTACTTCTTTACTCCCAGTAGAGAAGTCCAGTCACACAGCACTCCTTCCTTCTGGTGTCTTCTGCCAAGCTTCTAGCAGAATCTTTCTAAGGCAGTCTTTAAATGTAGCTTCCTTCTAGGTAAGCCACTCCCCCTACTTACTAGATCATTCTACAAGTAATTTAAACTGCACAGCTATCAAACCCTTTCAGTCACCTGAGATTTACACCTAGATAACTGTTCAGATAATCAGTCCCTTCATTTCAGTTAACTCAAACACACAAATTTATTTATTTTTGTTTTGTTTGTTAGTTTTTTTTTACCATAAATTAAAGGTCCAAGTACAAGAGTTATACTTCTTTAGTCCCAGAAGAGAAGTCCAGTCATACAGCACTCCTTCTTTCTGATGTCTTCTGCCAAGCTTCTAGCAGAATCTTTCTAAGGCAGTCTTTAAATTTAGCTTCCTTCTAGCTAAGCCACTCCCCCTACTTACTAGATCGTTCTACAAGTAATTTAAACTGCACAGCTATCAAGTCCTTTTAGTCACCTGAGATTTACACCTAGATAACTGTTCAGATAACCATTCATTTCAGTTAACTCATTTATTATTTTTTTTTATTCTAGCTTTGTGCCTCTTCCTGATTATTATGAGTGATTTCAACATGTTTTGCCAGCTTCTTTCTCAGGACACACATATGAGATGCAATATATTGTTTCTGATGGGGTTATCTTCCCATGTTTCTTTTATTATATCCAGTGGCCCTCTAGGCTGTCTACCATACAGCATTTCAAATGGCGAAAAACTTGTTGATGCCTGTAGCACTTCTCTGTAAGCAAAAGGCAGGTAAGGTATGTACTGGTCCCAGTCATTCCCTTCCCCTTTTACAAACCTTTTTAACATTCATCTTAGAGTTTGATAAAAACACTCAACAAGACTGTCTGTCTGAGGGTGATAAGGGAAGGTTCTTATGGCAGTGAGGCCTAGTAGTCGGTACAGCACCTTCAGTAATGCAGCACCAAAATTACTACCCTGTCAGTAATAATCTCATTTGGTATGCCCACCCTGCTGAAAATTTTGGCAAGCCCTGTTGCCACTTTTGGGACTGTGACAGTATGCATTGGAACTGCCTCTGGGTATTGAGTAACATAGTCACATACTACCAAAATTGATTGATTACCCTTTTTACTTTTGACAAAGGGGCCAACCACATCCATTTTAATTCTCTCAAAAGGCACATCTATCAAGGGTAGGGACACAAGGGGCACCTTGTCTTTTTTAGTCACTGGGGCTACTTTCTGACACTCAGCACAGGAAGTGCAATAGGTGGCAACATCGTCATGAATTCCAGGCCAGTAAAATCTGTACAGCAAACTGGCAAGGGTGTGATCCCTCCCTGAATGACCAGTCATAGGACTATCATGTGCTATCTGTAACAACTCAAATCTACTGTATGCTTTTGTGGTATTACCAATTGTTCTATCTGGTACAGTGTCTGAGGTTTAACCCAAACTCTGTAAAGTAGCCCATTACATGTTTTAAACATAGGTTCACCCTGTTTTGTTTTTACCTCCAGCTGCTTAAAATAACCCTGGAGAGAAACATTGTTAACTTGTTCTGAAAGAAAATGGCAATTGGTGATCAGTTTAGTTTCAGCATTTTCATATGTTAATCCCTTGTGTCCATCAGTCTTTTGTTGCCACTGTTTGTTCAGGTGCTGTCTTTCTTTCCTAAACTTCTGGATCTTGGAGCTGTGCTTAAACAAGTCCGAATCAAAGTCAGTGAAAGGAAGAGTCCCCACCAGCTTGAGCTCTTCTCACCACAGCTTCTGAAACATCAGGATTTACTCCCTCTTTGATTAACTTAGTAAATCCTGGAAAGTCATTTCCAATAATCACAGATACAGGTAACTTAGGTACTACCCCCACTTTCATTTGGTTGACACCCCATTAATAGTCAGAGTCACTTGGCTGGTGGGATAGTAGCAAGTGTCCCTGTGGATACAGATGACATCAGTACCTGATCCTTTTAGACACTGTTTTCCTAGCACATCAATATGTACTAGGGTCTGTCTGCTTCCCAATCTATAAGTCCCTTCACAGTCTTGTCTCCCACCTTCCTATCTGTTAAGAACTTGCCCCATTTGCTAAGGACAAATCTGCTCCATCGTCACTCTTCTTACTATGGTGATTTCTTGCAATATGACCTGGCTTCTTACAGTTATAGCAAATAAAGTCATTGGGCACAGATTTGTTATCCCCACCAGAGTTCTTATCAGACTTGGAGTTAAAATGGGAAAAACAATGTCTTACCACTGCTTGGCTGTCACCTCACTGCTGTGACATCTGTCTGGCCATTTGGTGGTCTTCAGCCAAAGTAACAGCCTTTTCCATGGGGCATTGACACAGGCTAAGTATAATCAGCCCAAACCTGTCCCCCATGAGGTGCCACAATGACATCAGGCATTCATTTGATACAGGTTGTAGCTCACCTCCTACATCCATGCCTGATTATTTTTTTCTTATTTTACTTTTATTTTAGAATTCTGGGCAAATAAAGGCACAGTGAGAGATAACATGTTTCTAGCTGTGACCCAGCAGCACAAGGAGGTTAAGTGACTTGCTCAGTGTCACATTGTATGCAATGCAAGTGGTAGTTGTGGAATTTAGACAGACTGAGGTCTGCTATCCTCAACAGGACATTAGGGTGAGGGGTGAGTAGAGGTGGGCAAAGAATTCTGCTTTTGCAGAACTTATGCAAAAATTCAGAAATTTCATAGAATTTTTCAAACATTCACCATTGGAGAGACTGGAATCTTCCTCATGTATTTGGCCGATTTTCACCCTATTCTGAGGAATTATTTGGCTGAACTGAAGAATATTACACATGGACTGTGGAATAATAGTTCTGAGGATTTTTTTTCCACAGTTTAATGAATTATTCTGCAATGCATACAATTATTCCGCAGTTCAGTAATCAGTTCTGCTGGCTTTTTTCTTCGCAGTTTAATAGAATAACCCTCAATGTATATGTTTATTCTGCTGTTTTAAGTCAGAATTTATATGAAAGTTGCTAATTTAATATTCACACTTTCGCGGAAGTGAAATTCTGACTTTCATGGAAATTCCACCAGTGAAAGGTTTTTTCATACTCCTCTTGGAGTGAATTAGAGTGACCTATTCAGGCAAACTGGATTGACCTCTGGTCTTTTTCTGCTGGGAATGTCTATGTTTCTGTTCTGGTTATCTAGGTTCACAACTTGGCACTTGAGTCTCTAAGCTATACCTCTCAGAGTAAGCAGTCCAGGTCCAAAAACCCAAGCTGGCTCAGCAAGGAAGTGGAGTGGAAGGTGAGGGAAAAAAGACTGGCCTTTATTAAGTTCAAAAAATCGGGGTGTAAGGGGGATACAGAGGTATTCACAAAGTCATCTAGGGAGGTGACCAGGTCATTCAGGGCAGCCAAGGCAGCAAAGGAGATGAAGCTGGCTCAGGGGATCAGAGATGGGGGGGATGGATTCCTTAACTACATAAGGGAGAAGAGGAGTTGTAGAGGGATGGGGGATGGGCAGAACAAGGGGAAAACAGGCAGAGGCACTCAATCAGTACTTCTGCTTGGTGTTCACAAAAGAAAGGGATGACCCAACACCCAAGGGGAAAGGGGGCAAGGGTGAAGGAGCAGAGATAACAGATGGGGTCCTCCAATAGGAGAGAGTTCAGAAGGGCCTTAAAGCCTTGTGGGTGGGCAAAGCACTGAGATCAGATGGTGTACACCCAAGGGTCCTGAAGGAACTGGCAGAGGTGTTGGCAGGCCCTCTGACTGACCTCTTCAACACCTCTTTGGAGACAGGAAAGGTACCCAGGGACTGGAGGATGGCTCACATGGTGCCCCTTCACAAGAGTAGACCCAAAGACCAACTGGGCAACTACAGAGCAGTAAGCTTGACTTCCATAGTGGGGAAGTTGATGGAGACCATTCTAAAGGAGAGGCTGATAACCTTTCTCAATAGTAATGGTCTACAGAATGAGAGACAGCATGGGTTTGTCTCAGGAAGATTGTGCCAAAATAACCTGATCGACTTCTTTGACTGGGTCACTAGAATGGTTGATGAAGGCCACACTGTGGATGTCCTGTAGCTGTACTGCAGCAAGGTTTTTGACTCGGTGCCCCATGGGAGGATAATAAGCAAGCTAAGGGACATGGGGTGGGGAAGAAACTGGTGTGGTGAGTCGAGAGCTAGTTGCAGAGCAGACAACAAAGGGTAGTTGTAAGGGGCCTGTAGACTGTGACTTTCTTAGATAGCTGCAGTCTGTTCTGTGTCAAGGTATCATGTGTTATGTCTGCCTTTGTGTGAGATAATGCTTTCAGGTTTGGGTACTTTTTAAATTTATTTCAAGTGAATTAGGTTATATGGAAGATGCAGACAGATGCTGAAAGATTCAGACCAATTGCACATAATATATCTTGGGAGATGTTAAGTCTGTATAGTTTTCATAGTTAGGCTTCTATGTTCAGTGTACTTGATTCTCAACAAGTGGGCATTTTATTAGTCCAGATGCTTTATCTGACTTTTTTTGCATAGGAGGCTTCAGTTTAGATACAGACATCTATAGGAGAGAAAGCAGCAGCAAACAGTTATTCAGGCTGCAGCTCTATTTGTCATGTCCAAAATATAAAAAGTACCCTCGCTGACATATTGCAAAACTGCGTTATTCCCTGTGAGGAGGACAGCACATCCAAGCTAAAGCTGTTATGTATTTGTAGCTACATAAGTGAGAGTGACTGCTATTGTATATAGTTTAGAAGCATAGATCTAACATCACATGCATTCCCATTTGTTAATCAGAATTATATGGTTTCAATACGTAAAAGAAAGCAGTTGAACATGTTAATAAGCTTCTGTTGCATGTATGAGAGGTGACAACTGTTGACCTGTTTCAGTTTCTCCATTCCCATCTTCTGTTTATTTACAGAGGAAAGCTCTCCCAACTAAAATAGCATCTCTAGTTGCTCAAAACAATAATGTATGTTTATATTTATGTACAGTTATGCTGATACTGGCAAAAGTGGTGTTTTTATTCTAGTTTACTTCAGCACCATCAGGTACCACTAAGAAGCTAGACACCTGAATTGATTCACAGCAATCTTCCTTTGGCAGTGGTGTCTCTCCTTCCATACTAACCATGCAGTGTCAGTGATGGCTAGGCTACAAAGGACTTAAATCAAGCCTTTGATGCCCACCTGCTTGCTTGCTATACAGTGAGGATGGACTTGGAACACATTTGTGAGTGCCCCAGTGTTTTTTTTTGCATGTGTGTGTAGCATTAGTGGTGGGTAATCAGTGGCACTGGTGTTGGCACAAAGGACCAGTACAGCCATGCCCCCCAATCCTTTAACCGTGGTTGCACCCATGGTCAGAGACCACAGTGCTGGATTTCAGCAGCTAATAATCTAGCACAGTCTTGAATGTAATAGTGTTGTGATGCTTCTGTAGAGTTGGGCATTCAATCAAGATATCCCTGATAATGTCCTCATTGGATATTACTAAGTTAAAAATTGCACCCTCACACCACCACCACCAGTTCCCTCCTATATTCCTTCAGTTCCCCTTCAATGTTCTGGAAGGTGGTCCATGCCCTATTTAACCCCTCATCTCACCACCGCCCAGTACTTAAAGTAAATAGCTCACTAGTGTCTGACCCACCAGCCATAGCTATGGAATTTAACTCCTACAATACCTCCTGCTCCACTGAGCTACTGAAATCCCTCCCCTCCTAACCATTCCCCTCCCCACCCTCTACTGGTGTGCCCCCTTCATCACCCTCCCACCTTTCCTTCACTACTGTAGCCCTTCTCATCATTAACCCCTCTAAAGGTGCCTCCCCTGACAGCCCTGACCCAAAACTCCTCTCCTTCTCTGCTTCGGCCATTGCCTACTCCCCTCAGTAATCCTAAATCTCTCATTCTCTACTGCCTTTGTCCACTTTTCATGGAAACCTACAGCGGTTCTCCCTCTACCTAAAGGGGGTGACCCATCATCCCCTGGGAGCTATTGCCCCATTTTTCTCCTCCCTACCCATGTCAAACTTCAAGAACACATTGTCCTCTCCCAGCTCAGCTCTTTTCTATCTGACACCTCCTTCTTCACCCCTTCCAGCCTGGTTTCAAGAAAAAACACTCAATCACCACCTCTCTCCTACAGCTCACAGACTCCATCCTAACCGGGATGGACAATGGCTAAATTACCTCTGCCATTTTTGTCACCCTAGCCAAGGCCTTTAACACCATCTCTCACTACATTCTCCTTGACTCACTGCTGGCAGCTGACCTATCTCCCACTGCCACAAACTGGTTCAAGGCCTATCTTACTGGCAGAATCCAATCAGTTAAGATCTTGGATGCCACTTCCCTCCCTCCAGATTAGTACTGGAGACCCCCAGGGCTCTATATTAAGGCCTCTTCTATTCTCCATCTTCTTAAATGACCTTCCATCTGTTTGCTCCTCATTCTCCACTATGCATATGTATGCCAATGATACAGGCTTGTATGCACCTGGTTCTTTTCTGGATGAGGTTACAACCAGCTTACAGCAAGACTTCAACATTGTTCAGCTCTGGTTTGCTAACCATCAATTTTTCCTCAATGCCAGGAAGACTGTCTCCATGACCTTTGGCACAAGGCAGAGACTCACTAGGCTTCCCTCCCTACCCATTTTCCACACCCTTGATGGGACTTTAGTTGAGGACACATCTTCCTTCAGGTATTTAGGTGTTTGGTTGGACCCACACCTAAATTTCTCTGGATGTATTGACTCAATCCAGAAAAAAATATACCCAAAGCTTGGTGCCCAGTTCAGGAAATGTAGTTGCATCCCTCCTATGGCTAGGCATAAACTTGTTCAGAAGATGATACTGCCCATTTTTGACTACTGTGATGTAGTCTATGGTGCTGTCCCAAGTCCTCCCTGGCCAAACTGGATACCCTCTTCAATTCCTTCTGTCACTTTGCCCTGGATACCCCCCTTTCACCCTCCACTGTGATCTTTATTGTGCCCTATCCTTCCCCTCTCTTACAAATAGGCAACTCTCCCACTGTGTTAAATTCACCTCCAAGCACCGGTTGGGTGAGCTCCTGTCCTACCTCACCTGCTCCTTTATAACATTCCCCACCCTCCCATTCCCTTAGAACAACCGACTCTCGCACACTGGTATTCCCCTGTAGATCCACCCAACTCAGCCAATCCAGTTACTCTCACAGCCTCTCAAAAATTTGGAATTCCCTCCCCCCTCAAGTCTGACACTCATCCTCTGCCTACGCCATCAGCTCTGCCCTCAATAATTACCTTGCTCCTAGCTGCTCCTGCCATGTCCCTCCCAAACTCCCTCCTCTAAGCCCTTCACAAATCCTACCCCTCTACTGTCACCTTCATTTCACCCTGTGCACACCTACCTAAATTTCTAGCTCTCTTCCCCTTCCCCCAAATTGCTCCCCCTTACTGGCCTCCCTTGATCTATCACAGAATGAAAAGGACCCTGAATACTCTCCATGGGACCCTCTCCTTCCCCCTTAAGGAGCTTGTATCTGTCATATATTCCCTTCCCCCACCATCATGAAGGAGTATCTCCTTAACACTTCCTTATCCCCTTCTCTCTGGTCCCACCAGTCCCCTTGCAGGTTTCCTCACATCCTGAAGGGGCCTCCAGGGACACAACTCTTCCTCCTCTGTCCCACCTCGTGACTGCCTCTCTTTTCCCCCTTTTCTTTCACATAAGCACTTGTTTACTTATTAATCCAACACTTATTATTGTCCACTCTTTGTACCTATCATGCACAACACTGTTGTAACACTGTTTGCAACACCTGCCTTACAACTGCATGTTAATGTTGAACTTATAACTTGAATGTTTAATATCTCATTTCTATTGTACCCCGTTCCCTCAGGTCACACTGGGAGATGAGCGACTTGTCACTAAGTGTGCCTTCCTGGTGAAAGATTTCAATAAATAATTAAATAAAACATCTACTGAGTGAGAAAGTAGTCTATTTTTCTACTATACACATCTGACTTTTTTGGCTCATAGCTGCCTGAATGCCACAGTCTACGTCTGGGAGTTTGAAGACTCCTATTATTATAGTTTCACCATAACATGTTGCCTTCCTAATTACCCTTTCCAGCTCCTCATCTCTACCCATGGTTTGCAGCCTATTGATTGCTTTTATTCTATATATTTTCCTCCTGTTAGCTGTCATATCTAGGCATAGTGATTGCACTCCCTATTCCAGATATTTCCTTTGGGACATTCATTGTCTCATTAACATAAAAAAAAAATTCAAATAATGAGTGCTCACAATGGTAGGAGGCACAGGTTTCTGTATGAGGCAAATAGATAATTTTACTGTGACAATAAAAGAACAAACATAGATACCCCAGTACTTCAAATTTCCATGAATATTCCTCAGTGGGCCTCAGAGATGGGGTGGAGGGTGGGAGTAATGTAACTAATACCTACTAACAGCAAAATGTGGATGCTGGGGTCTGAAGGATGGTGAGCATTGATTCAATTGAGTGGGGGAAGCAACACTTGGTTTTTATGTCGGCTTGCTGCGCTTGCACATAAGCCAACATCTTGTGGTAGTGCAGCTTTGGAGGCGTGGCCACTGTTGGGTGAATGCAGGGCACGCATCAGTAGGTGTGTCCCTCATTCCCCAATCAGCCTGCATGCTGGCAGCCACACCATGCATGCTAATGTGGTGAGCACATCTTGGGAAAGGTCCGCTGCAATCTGAGCAAAGCTCGCCAGACACAGCGGACCCTTCCTGCGTGCTTGGCACATTAGCAGCATAGCAGACGGCCACCCAATGGTCAACTTTGGGGGTGCCTAATCCCCCAGCCGGCTTACTGTGGCCGCACACATTTGCCGATGAGGGAACCCACTCCCCGTCGGCATACAGCAGCTCCCCCATTTCCTATATGCTGAGGGGGGTGCCCAATCCCCTCAGTTCTGCCTCCCACACACTTTCTTTCAGGTGGTCAAGGGGAGCCCACCCCGCTGGTACAAATCAGCCCCCACATTTCTTATATGCCAAGGGGGGTGCCCAATCCCCCTCGGCTCTTGCCTCCCCCAGCTGTCATTGTGTACCGACAGGGTGCCCAATACCCATTGGCATAAATTAACCCCCCATTGTCTGCCAACGAGGGTGCCCAATCCGCCATTGGCTGCAGCAACCCCCCTCCACCAAAACAGGTGGCATGCTGGGAGCCCACCCCAGTGTGCCAAGTCCCCTGAAAAAAAAACTGTCCCGAGATGTTAGTTTTTTTTTCCTCCCTGTAACATTAAAATGGTCCCTCATAGTCTCCTGCCCCCACCCGCACCCACCCACTGTGCACCCAGCCTCCACACACTCCCTTACCCCTCACCCCATAATTACCTCCAGAGTCTGTCGCGATGATCTTCGGTGGACTGGGAACACGTCTGCACTCTTCAAAGCAGACCGCAAACTAAGGAAATGCCGGTAAGCTGTATAATGGAATGAAGGGATTTTTTCAACTTTGCTGCATATCTCAGGCATTTGTTGGAATTTTGGCACCAAATTTTCAACATGGGGTTTTTGGGACCCTCCTCACGAATTCTATCACTGTCATAGCATTAATCAGCCTTGAAAGGTGATTTTGCAGTCACTGCATGAAATCACCTTTCAGGAGGACCCATTAACACAATGACAGTGCCAGTGTTCATGAGGTGGCCTCTCAAAAAGCCTATGTTCCAAATTTGGTGGAAAAAATCCAACAAATGCCTGTTTTACGAGCGTGCATTGCGCAGTTGCTACACAGTCTCGTAACTTCGTGAATTCACAATATTTTAATGCCAGATTTTCAGCATTTCCATTTTTGTACACCTCCTTGTGAACAGTAGAGCTGTCATTTTCCACATCCTGCCCAAAATGTGTATCCGCACTTCCAGCGCATAATAGCACAGTTGCTGTGGGAAATCAGTGTTTGGGCCAGATTATGAAAATGACAGTGACACAGTTCATGAGCAGAGGTCCTAAAATGCCTATGTTGAAAATCTGGTGATGATACTCCATAAAATGACTGTGTTATGGGCGTGCATTGGCAGATTGCACGCACGCTCGTACCGTCATGCATTTGTGATATTTTTACTCTGGATTTTCACCATTGCCATTTTTCCACACCTCTTAATGAACAATACAGCTGACATTTCCATATCCTGCCCAAAATGTGTTTTCACACTTCCGGCGCAGAATAGCGTGGTCACTGTGCGAAATCACTTCTTGGGACACTTTGAGGAAATAACAGTGACACTGTACATGAGCAGAGGTGCTAAAATGCTTATGTTGAAAATTTGGTGCCAAACACCCACAAAATTGCAGTGTTGCAAGCGTGTGTTGCATATTTCCCACGCATCCTTGTAACTTTGCAAATTTGCTATATTTACATGCCACATTTTCAACACTGGCATTTTTTTACATTTCTTTATGAACTGTACAGCTGTCATTTTTCATATCCTGCCCAAAATGTTTTCCCGCACTGCACTACCAAACACCCTAAGGGACACTCCAATGCCTGTCAGTCTCTGCAGGTTGGGGATGGGTTGGCATCAGTTCAATACTTCACTGCCATGCCTATTATGCATCTCTCTAACTCCTGCACTACCAGTGCCAATGCCAGCAAGACAACATTTGGCATTGACAAATGCTTGTTAATATTGGAAGACCTTGGAGACAAATGTGAGGAGTTTAGAGAACACAACAGATGCAGAATCAGATTCTGATTCTAATTCTGACCTCTGTTTGCAAATTTGGGTTTTTGCCCTGCAAGGTCAGACCCTGAGGATTCAGATTCTGATTCCACAATTCAAAATACTAGATAAAGTAATAATAGTAATAATATCTACTTCAGTATCTCCCACAGGATGCATTTTTGTACCTTTTGGCCTATAGTCCTAAATGCAGGGAGCTAATGTACACTTTCAAATTAGAAATAAAAAAAAACAATTGCAAATGCTACACATTAGTTCAAAACCAAACCAAAATACACTATTTTGGAGTATATCTGATTTTATAAATTTCCACAGGAATGTACACCCAAACCTACTAGAAATGAAAAACTCAAAATAAATTCAGTTACATTTTTCTTCTGGAAGAACCACTATCACATTAAATAGCAAGTGACCCTTCCAAGAAATCTTTTCCAATGTATATGACATTAGAAATGCAAGGTGTATGAGTAATGAATTCATTGTGTTCAACTCATGCCTTCCAGACAGCTGCAGCATTCACCAGATCATGTGAAATACCTGTGCTCATTGATTATTACAAAATGCTACCAGATAGTCTATGGGCTGTGGTATCAAGGAGTGAGAAAAAACAGCTGTTTTAGGAATACCTAGTAATCCAATGCTAAGTGGTCCATTTCTTCTCTCAAAGCATGCAAAGTATGTTGTGGTACATACTTGTGGCTTTACCTTCCAAATTAATTAAATACTGTATCCAGTAATGTCATTTCCAACATGAAACCAATGCAACATGAGTTTAAAAGGTAAACACACTGAACTTACATCATTTCCCTTGAGAGCACATTCCATAAGTTTATCACTGCCTTGGTGAAATAATGTTTTCTAACATTACCTCTAATTCTACCTCCCTTTAAGCATATGGCAATGTAACTGTCCTAGGGTTCTTATTCCCAGAAAAGGCTTAAAATGGGTCTCTTGATTCACCTCTTTAAATCTCATTAAAATATAAAAATTTCAGATCACTTCAACTCTTAGCCATCTTTTCTTCCAGAGAAAAGAATATTAGCAGAAATCCTGAGCGAGGTTTGCACATGGGAAGATGTACAGGGATAAAGTCATGCAATCCAACAAACACAGAAATCCTGCACTCTCAAAAACAAATAAAGGACTGCTCACCCAACTAATTTCAAAAGTGCTTCATTTTATTCAGGTGCCTTGTGCACGGCCCTGATGGCATTTTGGAAATAAAATTCCTTTTTCAAAGGGTCTACAAACAACTGAAACCAATGCCTCTTGGTAATGAAAACTTAAAACATCTAGGGTCCGATTTCAGCTGCTGTTGGGTGATTTGTACCTGCTCCATTGCACTGTCACCAAAAAATACTATGCAGACATGTGGATGCATATCTCAGAGAGGGGTATGCACATATTGGCAGTGCAATCAAATCATGTTGGTTGGCACAAGCATGTTTGCACTATCCAACACCCTGGTGTGCACCAGTGACTACAGTATAGCAGAACAGTGCAAAATACTGTATGCCTGGCACAGATCAATATGCTAAAGGGTATATTGGGCAACTAGATATCAAGACTGTATTTGCTTTCTCCCTAACCCACCCAGTTTAAAGAGCCCTGGTGCCCTAATGATTTCCACACCTTTTCATGGCCCTGTTGAAAGGCTCCATCGTGGTATACTGGATCCCCACTTGCTACTCAAAAGTAGTATGTCCCTTTGATCCAATGTTTCTACACTCCTTAATCCCAAGTGTCCTCTCTTACCTGGTGGTTCAATTATCTCTCTCTAGGATGCTAACTTATTCTACCTTTTGGGAAGTTAGACCCCTGTCTTAATAGGTCAATGACTCCACCCCTGTTGCTGCCTGCCTTTAGCAGTCTATAAAATGATGGTGCATCACTGTATGAACCCACGTTTGTGAGGATTGCCATCTGGGTGAGAATGGCCTTGTAGGTCATTGGCTTGGTAGCCCTTACATTCTTTTCTGACCACTCACACTGACTTTTGTGGGCACTAAGGAAGTAGTTGTTGTGCTTTCCTATGGACCATGTCTCTGTAGAGCCACATTATCTTGTTCATTACAAAGTGGTCTTTGCAAACATGTGCAACTAAGAATAAAGTGCTAATTTCAAGTTGAGCTAAGAAAATATATCCACATATTGAAAAGGAAGGATGCCCTTCTCCAAAGTGGCATCTCTAAAATGCACTTAAAGACTATAATTCACTAAAAACTTAGCCAATTACTGTATTTCTTTAAATTCTAATATTTCAGGTTTCTTTATACATGTTTTTTTTACATGAAAGAAATGTACTGTACAGGATTATGAGGTCCTAAGGGACAGTGAGGTATCATAGTATGGTGCTATCATTTGTGTACCTATTTGGATTGTTCAAACTGATATGTAAAATGGGCAAGGAATTCCCTGTTTATTTTGACTGAGACGTGATTCTAGTCATGTGTTTGTGACTGCACAACCAATGGTTAAAGCAATCCCCTAGCCATCCTGGATGTAACATGTTCCTTATTAATACAAATCACATTTGCAACATTTCAGTTTTTGCAAGATAGCCATTTTTATGCTCCAAGATGTATTTTCCAAGCTATCAGCTGACATGCCATGCCATACACAACAACAGTCAATTTTCAGGTTGAACTGACTACTTTTATGGAGAACATATTCAGCCCAGAGGATGAGCTTAAGATACAACATGCAGTACCTAAAAACAAATTAGAAAGGCAGAAACTGTAAGTGCAAGGAATTTAAATTTAACTAGTGAAGTAAATGTCTTGAAATACAGCAAATTGGAGTAGAATACTAAACAAACAAACAAACAAAAATACATAGTGGACCATGGTTGCCTTTTAGGACTGGTCACAATGTAAAAATAAATAAGTTTCCATAAATAATGTTGATATTTGATGTGCTGAGCAGCTGCCTGAGAGACTTATTTTGCTCAGGCCAGGAATGGTAGGTGGGAGGAGTCCTCTGACAGCAGTTTTGTCAGCTTGAGGTAGGGAATCAACCATCACCTATGAATTTATAAATCACACAGTCAACATACTGATAAGAAAGCCCTTTCATTCTGTGAACAGTCTTTTCCCAGCCAAAATTGAAAATTACAGGAAGAAAAGAAAAAGAAAAGAAAAGAAAAGAAAAGAAAAGAAAAGAAATGAAAAGACTCTTTTAAGCATTACCCCACATCTCTTTAAGCCTGACAAATGAAAGCAATCTCTGGTCATTTAACTTCTTGCAGCAGCTGATATGGCTCACAATGTGTGGCTAGATATCTCACTCATTTTGTCCAGGTGTTGAAGAGCAGGGCTATGTTACCTCAAGCCAGACAGCATTAAATATTTTCAATGCCCATATGAAAAACCATAATGTCCACTCAGAGCATAATCAATAATAATACATCAGCTACATTTATTCCATTCCAGACAGCCCTTAGTGGCCAGTCAGCTCGATTTAAAAATACTTTAGCAATCTGCCACTGAATGCCCTGGACCCTTAATGTCACCACTGACAATTTCCCCAAGATTTTTTTTAAATAGCCAGGAGTGTTTGTATATGACAGAGCCCACGGGAATACACTAAGGCCAGATATTCAGACTGTCTGGCTTAATGGTGCAAGTGTGGGCGCAGCACAATTGGGATACGCTGGGGCGAGGACCAGGTGATATTCAACAGTAATGTGCCAAGGTGCAGCATCATTGAATATGGCACAGAATTTTCATGGTGCAGTGATAATGCACTGGAGTAAGCCACAGTTAAGGAGCACCAGAAATGCACCAGTGAAAATGCAGTTGCGCTGGGTACAACACCCCCGATATTCAGAAGAGGGTATGCAAATGGGGCCATAATATATGCATGGCACAAGTGGAGCCATTTGCATGCATTCTGCAGGGCAGCCCGGTGGAATGTGCCTGGCATCCTGCATAGCTGCATGCCGCAGGTGATGTGTCCCCAGTGGGCTAGTGTATCACCTTCCATCCATCATGCCTGATCATGGGAGAGCATACCCAGTACCATAGCGGTGGTCCAGTGGTCCCCCCTTCCTCCCATACTGCCCAATCAGTGGCTGCAGCATGGAATGCATACCCTAGTGGTCCAGTGGATTCACCCCTCCTCCCTCCCTCCCTCCCTCCATAATGCCCGATTGCAGCATGTGCCATACAGATGCTACCTGGTGGCCCTGTGGACTCCCCATCCCAACTCACCCACTGAGAACCCAGCCACCAAGCACCCCCTGTCATCGGTGGGTGGCTGCACTATGCCCGCATACCACCCAGCCACCTGCCAAATTACAGCACACAGTATGTGCTGTGCGCTAATGGTCACATTGTGGGCCAATGGGCATACAGACCATACTGTACTACACAGGCACGATTATGTAATGACTGCATTCATTCACATAATCCTGCCTGTGTAGTACAGTATGGTCTGCATGCCGGTTGGCCCACAATGTGGACCAATAGGCATACAGCACATACTGTATGCTGTTATTCAGTGGGCAGCCAGGTGGTATGTGAGTGGAGTGCAGCCACCCACCAATGATAGGGAGGTGCTGGGTGGCTGGTCCTCTGCGGGTAGGTTGGGAGGAGCCACCAGGTAGCATCTGTATGGCACATACCCATGATTAGGCACTACAGGAGGGAGGGGTGAATCCACTGGACCACCAGGGAATACATCCCATGCTGCAGCCCCCGATCAGATGCTATGGGAGGGAGGGGAAACCAATGGATCACCAGGTATGGTACTGTGTATGACAGCCCACGATTGGCCATGATGGAGGGAGTGGATGCAGTGGACCATCAGGGTGGGTGTGGAGGCTTGTGGTCTGGGTTCCTGCAGGGTGGGTGGCTGTCCATGGCTGGCAGGTGCTGTGTTGCGCCCTGCCATGCAGTGGCTCACTTGTGGGTGTCCTGGGTTTGTTCCCTCCTTTCACAGGCTCAGACTTGTGCCCCAGTATGCGGTGCACATCAAGGTTGTGCCAGCATATGCACCACACATCCCAAGCTGAATATGGGGACGTGCTGCATATGCATGGGCATGCCCCCTGCATTTGTGCCGCATCCATTACCATTGTGCCTTGGCGCAGTGGGTTTTGCGCAGTGCCTGGAAGCCTTTTGAATATCCCACCAGGGTGCATTGCAGGGTTGTGCTGGTGCAATTCTGTTACGCCAGGTGCAACACCTTTGAATATCCTGGCCTATTTGTCCACAATAACAGCATGACTGAGTAAAGAAACAGATTTGTCAAAAAATATAAACAAACAATACAGTCCACTCCACAGCAGTCCAGCTCCTCTCTAACACTGGGCTTGGCTTGAAGCAGATCATATCCATTATGGGGTATTGATGTGAAATCTACCTCCATTATAACTGGGCTGCCTCACCATCTGACCAGAAAAAACTGGAATGAGTTCCTATCATGACTTGAAAAATTCCCACTAAGCCTGATCAAAATGATCTGCAAATAAAAGAAGGAAATGTGAACATACTACAACTTATTGGAAAGGAAGAAGAAAAATCAGAAGTAAAATTTAAATAATTTGCAAACCCCTTTAACTTGGCAAACAGCACCTTCTATGGCTCACTGTATTTCATTAACAGTGGCAGATAGTTTTATTGTTTTAGCCACCCGTCCCTGAGTGCTGCATGGGATATACAGTATAGCTCCCCATGTTTATTGTGACTATTTTTCCTAAACATCCATTTTCAAATAAATTTATGAAGGTACAGTATTTAAAAACCAAATGACAAATCTCACTGTCTCCTGTTTTATACCACTAAATTACCATTTTATATAAGCAACAAGACACTCTGTGGCTTGAGTTATGCAGACTTTACTTTACACCCCAGCTTTGAAGGTACTCTGACTGCTTCCCCATGCCTCACGATGTCCCTGAACATGTCATAAACCTAGAAAAACCCATGCACCATCATGACTTACTCCTTGCAAACAAGTACACATTTAAAACCTGTAAAACTGATTTCACAAGGCCTACATATGTTGGCATCATGGAAGCTGCCTGTAGAAAAGTACTCAGTATGGATTCCTGTGATTAGAATGCTTAAGTATAAAACAAACAGTTAATTAAATCTAAAATAATGCTTATAACATTTGTAGTATGATAAAACTTGCAACGGGTATAGGAAACACTGATATGTTGGAATTACACTTGTGTACACTATTAAATAAAATAAGTTATTTTCCTGTACAGTAGCAGTATTCTTGAAGTTTTGTAAGAGGCTCATGGTTGTAAACTCATTCAAAACTGGTTGACATTCTAAGACCAAGTAGTACAGCTGTGCCTCATCAATATGCACTGAAAATAATAGACTATGTATGGTGAGTGACTCCGTGAGTGACACCACATTACTTCAGACAGGAAATGTTATTACTAGCAATTGCTGTAGATGAATGCAGCATTTCCATCTGTTGGAAAGCAAGCTTGGTGCTTTAGTAACTCATTTTTTTTTTATTTGTAGGTTTATGAATATAAAACTTGTAAAGGACTAGCTTCATAACAAGCACTGAGTAACATCAGAAAAGAACCATGGCTTTGCTAAGAAGTCTCATTTGTCCCAACTGTTTAGTGTTTCAAGTGATAAGAGAAGAAGGGAAATCTAAGCCCCCCACAAAAATTAGGGTAGTTAGTGAGGTAAACACCAAAATAGATCAGTCGTTAGGGAGAAGGGCAAGGGTAAATGGAGAAAATGACAAAGGCAGTAGGAACAGGGATGGGGCAAAAATAAATAAAGCCATAAAAAATGCAGGGTAATGACTACCAATGCCCATAGTCTAGGTAAAAAGCTCCCTGAAATGGTGACCTTGATGGACGAGTGATGCCTAGATATTGTGGCAGTCACAGAAATATGGTACACAGAGAACCATGACTGGGATGTCAACATACCAGGACACACAATCTACAGGAGGGACAGGGAGGGAAGACAAGGAGGAGAAGTAACTCTCTATGTAAGGGAGGGGATAAAAGCAACAGAACTAAAGGGTAAACAGGGAGGAGAGGAGGCACTGTGGGTCACCCTGGAGACTGGAAATGGCTCCTAATCTGCACATGGGTTGTATACAGAGCCCCATCTCAGGGAGAGGAAATGGACAAGGAAATGATAGAAGGCATCCTTGGGATGGCAGAGAAAGGGGAGATATTGCTGATGGAGGACCTGAATATGCCAGATGTTGTCTGGAGCACCTTTGCTGCAGTCACATCCAAGAGCACAGCCATTCTCAATGCCCTCAGGGGGCATGCCTCAGACAGCTAGTTTTGGAACCCACTCGGGAGAGAGCAATCTTAGGCCTCATACTCTCAAATGGGGATGGAGGGAGGATCTCTGATATTGAAGTGGGTAGCCATCTGGGAACAAGTGACCACCAAACAGTGTGGTTCATGATAAACTTAGCTGTAGAGTCAAGCCACACAAAAGTGAAGGTACCGGACTTCAGGAGGGCTAATTTTGTCAAAATGGGAGAGTGCCTCAGAAAAGCACTAACAAACAGGCAAGAAGGTGCGGTGGAGCAACAATGGGGAAACATCAAAACCACCATCACAGAGGCAACAAGTCTTTGTGTGAAGCAAATAAATCAAAATGAAAGAAAAAAAACACTATGGTTCTCAAAAGAAGTGGCGGGGAAGGTAAGGGAAATAAAGATAGCATTCAGGAAGTATAAGGAAACACAGAATGAGCAGGACAGAGATCTGTACCAGTTAAAGCAGAAGGAAGTGGGGAAGACAGTCAGAATAGCAAAGGCACAAACCGAGGAAAAGATAGCCAACTCAGTTAAGAAGGGGGATAAAACCTTTTATAGTTACATTAGGGAGCAAAGAAAGACTAAGGCAGGGATACTGAGGCTGAACAAAGAGGAAGGTGGTTGGGCAGAGAGCGACAGTGAAAAAGCAGGGATACTGAATGAATACTTCCGCTCAGTATTCACATTGGAAAATCAGGGGGAAATACCTAATCTGGTCAATAGAAGCATTATGGATTGGGGGGGTTGATATTAGTCCTTTCACAGAAGAAAGGGTTCTGAAAGAACTCTTAAAACTGAAGGTGGATAAAGCAATGAGGTCTGATGGGATTCACCCCAGAATTTTAAAAGAACTAAGTGAAGAACAAGTAACACCACTGACTACCATTTTTAATAAATCATGGGAAGGTGGGGTGGTACCTGAGGACTGGAGGAGGATGGATGTGATTCCCCTTCACAAAAGTGGGAGCAAGACAGAGGCAGGAAACTACAGACCTGTCTGTTTGATGTCAGTGGTAGGGAAAATGATGGAATCACTTCTGAAAGAAAGAATTGTTGAGTACCTAGAGGCCAGTGGGGCACAGGACCCAAGGCAGCATGGATTCACAGTGGGAAGGTCATGTCAGACAAATCTAATTGATTTCTTTGACTGGGTGACCAAAGCAGTAGGCCAGGGAGGGGCTGTGGACATGGCCTACCTAGACTTTAGCAAGGCATTTGACACAGTCCCACACAAAAGATTAATAAACAAATTAGCCAGCCTGGGAGTGGGTCCTAGGGTGGTAGCCAGGGTAAAACACTGGTTGGACAACAGGACACAGCGGGTAACTGTAAATGGAGTCCACAGTGAAGAAAGGAGGGTTACTAGTGGGGTACCGCAGGGTTCAGTACTGGGTCTGGTTCTTTTTAATATCTTTATAAGTGACATTGCAGAGGGACTTGAAGGGAAAGTATGTCTCTTTGCAGATGACACAAAGATCTGCAACAGGGCTGATACATAAGGTGGGGTGGAAAGGATGAAAATGGACTTGGCAAGGTTGGAGGAATGGTCAAATGTATGGCAACTTTGATTCAATGCAAAGAAGTGCAGTGTAATGCACCTGGGAAACAAAAACCCAGGGAAAGAGTACACAATGGGGGGTGAGATACTGACAACAACAAAAATGGAAAGGGACCTGGGGGTAGTCATATCAGATGACCTAAATGTGGGCCAGCAATGTGAGAAGGCAGTAAGGAGGGCTGGGGGGATACTGGGATGCATAGGGAGAGGCATCACCAGTAGAAAACAGGAAGCTGTTGGCCCTCTGTACAGACAGTTGGTAAGACCACATCTTGAGTTCTGTCTACAGTTCTGGAGACCCCATCTCCACAAAGACATAGACAGGATGGAGGCTGTCCAGATGAGGGCAACCAAAATGATGCATGGTCTGCATCAGAAGAGATATGAAGAAAGACTAAAGGAACTAAAGATGTATAGCCTCGAGAAAAGGATGGAGCGGGGGGATATGATAGAAACTTTCAAATATCTCATGGTAATCAAGTTCAAGAGGGTAGCATTTTTCAGAAAAAGAGATGTGCAAAACCAAGAGGGCACAATTTGAAGATAGAGGGAGACGGCTCAGAGGTAATGTGAGGAACTATTTCTTCACGGAGAGGGTTGTGGATATATGGAACAGCCTTCCTGAGGAGGTCATATAGTCAAAAACAGTGTGGGAATTCAAGAATGCATGGGACAGACATAAGGCAATTCTAGTGGGGGGTAGGAGGAAGTAGGCTGTTGGTTAACTAGAATTTGCAGCTTATCCATTAGATAGGGAAATGGACAGACTAGGTGGGTCAATCGGTCCTTATCTACCATCAAATTCTATGTTTCTATGTTTCTATATTCCTGTTTTTACACTGTATTTTGAGGGAGCCATTGTATGCACAAAGTTAGTTGAAAATTATTTCTTCAATATGTGTTAATGTAGGCACTAAAATTAGCATACTGTATATACATTTGATAAGTACCTAATGAAACAGCAATGTTTTTAAAGGTTTTAGAAACGCCCAACAATTGCTGTGTGACATTGAGATTTGAAAAGGCTTAAAAGCTTTCCATAGAAGTTCAGAATAATATAAACTCCTACTGGAGCTCAAGGTTAACATGCAGAGACTATAGAGATGTGTACCTAATTTGAGGCCAATATATAGGAAATTCTTTCATTAAGACACTGTGATAAAAAATAGAACTACCTGGTAAGTGTCATATTTTGAGAAAGTGATTGTATCCAGCCATAACAGAACTGATCATTTATGAAAAAGCTATCTTCAAGTTCTAATGGGATGTACAAAGTTAAAGTTCCTCAGGTGGTGCTGGTAATTTGCACACACTGAAATAAATGTGATGGGATTTTAGAACAATTTACTTAGCAACTCCAGGACATATCAAATACAAGCGAAAATCTAATTTCTTACAAACTTAGTCAAAATCATGCAACTGGTGCATACTTATTGTTTGAGAAAAAGCAGCTGTACTGAGCTTTCAGTATTGACTTCAAGTATTAGCTTTTCATGAAGATGGTTCATTGGAGGTTGCCACTGAAGTAGTTTTCTGCCATTCAATTTACTGTAGAGACATTCACATTGATCAAGGCAGCACAAGCCAATGATGATTTTCCCTAAAAGTGAAGGCAGAGATCATTGTATTAATCCATATTTACAAGTAGTAGATTTATCAAAATTACTGGCTTGTGAAATGTTTTTCATTGTTCTCATCAAACTTATTTTTTGCATGAAAGTTAAACTAGCTTTAAAAACGATTTACTGCTCTGTTAAAAGAATTTGCTAACCATATTACTTACCTCTTTATTTTCAAGTGTGATTGCTGTAACACTATTCTTTTTTAATCTGAGTAGTAGATATGCGGTGTTACTTTTAAAACATTGACCCAGCATTACTGTAGCAATGCATGCTGGAACGTTTGTTTCAAAGACATTAAAGGCTGCTATACAATTAAGTATATTATTTCATAGACATATAGTATAATGATTTACCAGAAAATCTTTTCTACATTTCAGTTATTTTCTGAGGACTTGCAATGTGTTTTTGCTAACACATCTATGAATTCTGCATAAAAACCTTTTATCTTGATATTGTGACCCCATAGTGAACTTGTTGGGTTGTCATGGCCATAATATACACATCCCTAAAATGGACCTAAATAACAGTTGCATTCTAAATCACTTGCCTGCATCGAAAATGAGTGATACCTGCATTCACAGTGGTAACTGCATCTAAAAATGGAAGGAGCTTAAAGAGCCCATAAACACTGTTTACATTTTTTAATGTAAATATTAATTTGTGAAGTTTAAAATCCCTAGTGTATTGTTTTGTCTGTCTGTTGTGAAATAATCTATTTTTGTCCACTTTGTTTTTTAGCTCCCATCACAGCTCCAAGGTCCTTTCTCAGGCATCCCATCAATGTCTGGCCCACCTGAGGATCCCACGCTATGCCTCCTCTCCTCCCTCCTTGCTGGCACCCCCCGGCTAACCCTATCTGGGGCAGGTCACTCCCTCTCCTACTTGGGATGCTCTTCATGGCAGACTCTGGTATCAGACGAGGAGTGGGCCCGGGGAAATTGAAGGCAAGCTAGGGAAACCCCAGCATAGGGCATGGAGGATCAGTGCCGTCACCTGATCCTTGGAGCCAGGATTTTCCTGTGTTCTTGGTTACCCCCCACCACAGACGCAGGACATTCAATGCCACCCAGCTCTGACATAGGTGCTCCAACCCACGTCAGAAAGGCAGCTGACCGACATCGCCCCTTAGTGTGCGAGCCCTGGTGGGTAGCAGTGCCGCCAGTCTTCACCAGCAGCTGCTGCCACACTGGGCTACCCCTGGATCCCTCCCTGAGAGAGGAGAGCAGTCCCATGGATAAACAAGCTTCTCCCCCCCATGACCCCCGATGGCCCAAGCTCATTCCTGAACCCTGGTTCGCTGGCATGACGCAAGGTGTGGCATCCAGTACCTCACCCTCAGCACCACCGGGCTGGTTTGACATAGTCTATTTTGTCCTTATTTAGGGTCACGTGTTACCTCTGCTTTTCATGCCCAATATTTATTTTTAAATTACTGATCTGTTCTTGAACCCAGTGACATCAGGAGAACTGAACACTACAGTGAAGCAGACCTCAGTGACACGAGCTGAGTTGAAGCCTATAATGAAGCTTTCTATGCATAGTTCCAACTCAACTAGCATCACTGGGTTCAAGAACTGCTAAGAAATGTAAAAAAAAAATAATAATATTGAGCAGGAAAAATACTGCATTATAAAGCAGCCAAAATAAGGTAATAAAAGGACAATTTCAAAATAGAAAACTCAAAGCAATAATACCCAGTGATCATTACACAGATTTCACACATGCCCAGATTGGCAATATTATTAAAAATGTAAACAGGGTTTATGCAACCGATAATACATTATAAAACTTTGGATGTCTGGGAGTAATGCACACCCAGGTTCATAGAAAGGCCAAGTGCTTTTAGCACCAGGAAGGGCATTAACTTCAGATAACCAACAACCTCTAGTGTTATAGTGGTCAAACAGAGAAGTAATTTAAAAAACCAAAAAAAGATAACCTTTTAAAATATAAAGAGGCATTTCTTTTGTTTCAAGTAACTAGTAATGAGTAGTCACCTAACTCGCAGTCATCTGTCTATCCTCACATTCAATGGATGGAATGGCTGTTTATTATGGGATACAGGTATTCAAACTTCTGAAGACCTCATCTAGCATAATGTTCACCTCCTCACATATAACAGAAGGGTTTATTTAGAGCCACAGTCTTATATTTGTGGCAGGGTAAGCAGCAGAGATCAGTCTGGCAAGCTGGTAAAGATAGGAGGCTGATTATTTTTTTCAGGGCTGCAAAAGAAACACCAGGAATTAAAATTATCAATGGCATTTAATTTTTAAATTTATTTATATGTGAAATGATGGTGGAAACAGTGTACACTGGTACCACTTTTTTTCTGGAAATCTGCTCAAACTAACCAACCCCTAGTTTTGTGAAGTAATTAATCCTGATATTTCTGTAGAATCTTCCTCCCTTCATATATAATTAGTGACTCCTTATCCCCATATCTTTGTACAGCTGAAAGAGTCGCATTAGGTCTGATGGTGTTATCCTTTACAGACATTGCAGTACTGCAATTATGTCACTCACAATTCTTTTTTGTACATGGAGAACAGTCCATGTTCTGTCAGTCAGTCCTCATAGCCCATGTGTTTCAAACGTTCCTGTACATTGGTAGCTTTCTCTTCTGCACCTTCTCAATACTATTGGTTTGTTTCTGTATATACAGTGACCACAACTGTACATTATACTCAAGACAGTTGACCAGAGATTTGTACAGGGGCATTACACTATATCCTAATCTGCTGGTTGTTCTTGTTGTACTTACTGATTGTATATACTTTTCTGCATTAACTGATGACCCACACTTACCAATAAATATATTGAGCAATGATGGCTTCACTGAAGAACATGGTAGGACACCACTGGTCACTTGCTTTCATATCAATAGAGTACCATTTAGTATAACATCATGTTCCCTGTCTTGCCTTTATAATCCATTACTTACATAGCCAGTTATGGCTAGGTGCTGTGAAGTAGTCTCTTGTGTGGCATAGTGCAGATTGTTTTGTTGATGTCTATGTATACAGCACCTACAAGATTTTTCTTAACAGTCTCCTTGCTCACATTTTCAGAAAATACTGTAGGATTTTTCTGGCATGTTTTCCCCTTGCTGAATTCAATATTGGGCTACCTAGGACTTTAGAATGGCTGACTTTGGCAAAATTGGTGAATACCTGAGGAATACACTAGCAAATGGGCAAAAAGGAGGGGTGGAAGAACAATGGAGAAAAATCAAAACGGCCATCATAGAGGCAACAAGCCTTTGTGTGAAACAGATAAAGAAAACAAAGCAGAGTAAAAACCACTATGGTTCTCAAAAGAGGTGGCAGGGAAGGTTAAGGAGAAAAAGGCTGCATTCAAAAAGTATAAGGCATCACAGAAGGAGCACGACAGGGAACTGTATCAGTTAAAGCAGAAAGAAGTTGGGAAGGCAGTCAGAATAGCAAAAGCCCAAACTGAGGAAAAAATAGCCAAGTCAGTTAAGAAGGGGGATAAAACATTTTATAGGTACATTAGGGAGCATAGAAAGATTAAGGGAGGAATAGTGAAGATTAATAAGGGAGAGGGAAGGTGGGCAGAGGGAGACAGTGAAAAGGCAGAGATACTGTATAAATACTTTTGCTCAGTATTCACAAAAGAAGATGAGGAGGAGTTACCTAAACCAGACAATAGAAGCACTCTGGGTAAGGGGTTGACACCAGTCCATTTACAGAAGAAAGAGTCCTGAAAGACCTCCTAAAACTGAAGGTGGACAAAGCAATGGGGCCTGATGGGATTCACCCCAGAATCATAAAAGAACTAAGGGAGGACCTAGTGACACCACTGACCACAATTTTTTAACAAATTATGGGAGGATGGGGTGGTACCTGAGGACTGGAGGAGGGCAGATGTGATTCCCATTCACAAAAGTGGGAGCAAGGCATGAGCAGGAAACTACAGACCTGTAAGTTTGACCTCAGTGGTAGGGAAAATGATGGAATCACTTCTGAAAGAAAGAATTGTTGAGTACCTAGAGGCCAGCGGGGCACAGGACCCAAAGCAGCATGGATTTACAGAAGGAAGGTCATGTCAGATGACTCTAATAGATTTCTTTGACTGGGTGACCAAAGTGATAGACCAAGGAGGGGCTGTGGATATGGCCTACCTAGACTTTAGCAAGCATTTGACACAGTCCCGCACAAAAGATTAATAATCAAGTTATCCAGCATGGGAGTGGGTCCACTGCAGTAGCCTGGGCTGCAAACTGGCTGCACAACAGGACACAGAAGATACAGGAGTGGGCACACATTCCAAGAAAGGGGGGTCACTAGTGTAGTACCTCAGGGCTCAGTACTGGGTCCAGTCCTCTTTAACATCTTTATAGGTGACATTGCAGAGGGACTGGAGGAAAGGTATGCCTCTTTGCAGATGATACAAAGATCTGTAACAGAGTTGATACACAAGGAGGGTAGAAAGGATGAGAAGGGACTTGGCAAGGTTGGAGGAATGGTCAGACATATGGCAACTTAGATTCAATACAAAGAAGTGCAAAGTAATGTGCCTGGGAAACAAAAACCCAGGAGAAGAGTATACAATAGCAGGGGAGGTACTCACAACAACAAAAATGGAACAGGACTTGGGGGTAGTCATATCCGATGATCTAAAGGTCGGTAAGCAATGTGAGAAGTCAGTGAGGAGAGCCAAGGGGATACTGGGACGCATAGGAAGGGGCATCACAAGTAGAAAAAGGGAAGTGGTTATCCCTCTGTATAGACAGTTGGTGAGACCCCATCTGGAGTACTGTGTGCAGTTTTGGAGACCTCATCTACCAAGGACATACACAGGATGGAAGTAGTCCAGAGGAGGGCAACTAAAATGGTGCGGGGTCTGCATCAGAAATCATATGAAGAGAGACTGAGAGAGCTTAATATGTATACTCTTGATTAAAGGAGGGACAGGAGGGACATGATAGAAATGTTCAAGTACCTCAAGGGAATCAACAAAGTCCAGGAGGGTAGCATCTTTCAGAAAAAGAGATGTGTAAGAACAAGGGGACACAATTTAAAGATAGAGGGGGGACGGCTCAGGGGTAATGTGAGGATATCTTTTTTCATGGAGAGAGTGGTGGATGCGTGGAACTGCCTTCCTGGGGAGGTTGTTGGGGCTAAAACAGTGGGGGAATTCAAACATGCATGGGACAGACACAAGGTAATTGTAGTGGGGGGTGGCAGGAAGTAGGCTGTTGGTTAACTAGAATCTGCAGCTTATCCAGTAGGTAGGGAAATGGGCAGACTGGGTGGGCCAAGTGGTCCTTATCTGCCATCAAAGTCTATGTTTCTATGTTTTTAGTCTCAGTTATTATTCTGTAAGTGTTGAACAGTTCTGTTTCTTATGATTGTCTTAAACAACTTACCTGGTACTTACATTAAAGATCAACTGACGTGATAGTGTCTGAAAGGCAGGCAACTCAAGACTAGGAGCTGCCTGCCCCAGGACCTAAAATAACAATCAAATGAATTTTTCTGTGAAGGGGTAAAGTAATTTAAGTTACAAGAAGTGCAGCCACAATTATTTATTGATAGTTAGCAGTTGAGTGCCTACTGCAGTTCCTCCCACAAATTGTGTTTTAATGACACAAAAGAAATAGCTGCATAGTTATATATAATATTATCATGCTATTAGGAGCAGTGTTGGTCTTGGGATGATACTTATACTATTTATAGGCAATTGTACAGTACGTACTGAGGAGGGCAGTATTACATGTACTACCCTCCTTAATATGTGCAATTTGGCCAACAAATAGAATAACTTTCAATAGACTTATAATGCCATCTCTAAACCTTCGGGTCCTTCCCAACTTTGCATCATTAAAATGCAGTTTTTTTTGGCAGAACTGCAGTAGGCACTTGGGGCTCGATTCTCAAAGACCTTAGATTGGCGCAAGGTGCATGTGTCAAATATAAATAATGCAAGTGGCACCTTGTATCAAACAATACTTCCTGAGCTATTCTCAAATGCAGCCTTTGTCAAATGCAGGCTGCATGCCACAAAGTGGGCTTGCCCGAGCCTTACACCACAAAATGAGCTGCATCATGGTCCTAAGGGGCTTGTGGCAGACACAGGTTGCCATACCCCCTCAGCTGGTATTCTCAAAACCCTCCCAGAGGGCAATGGTCTAAGTACCATTTGACCAGCCAAGGGCTGATCGAATGGTGCTTAGAAATCTTCTGGTGGGCTGCCTAATATGCTGCACCCCCAAGCCCTGATCTCAAGTAATGTTCAATTTATTAACACTGGTAGTATAGTGGCCCCCTAAAGCCTGATCCCTGTAATGTGTAATTTATTGTCCCTGGTAGTCTAGCTGCCCCCCAAGTCCTGATCCCATATAATGTGTGCTTTATTATCACTGGTAATCTAGCATCCTCTCCAGCCCAGATCTCCCATTATGATAGTAAATAATATTTATAATATGTTATGTGACCTGGTGGTCTAGCGGATCACCCAGCCCCAATCCACCATTAAAAGATATTCTGAAATTCCTGGTGGTATAATGGACCCCACACCCCACAGTGCCCTACCACCGCACTCCCCCAACATGTAAGCGAGCCAGTGACTGGCACAACCCACCACTCATCAACATGGCCAGCCTCTGACTGAGCTCTGAATGACAGGTTCAGCATTGTTGCACACCAACAAAGAATACTCACAGACTTGCTTCAAAGAGAGAAAGGTATAATTTATTTAGCCTTTTGCTCATAAAGTCCTGAAGCATTGTCAGTCACCTAACTGGTATTACCCAGCACTTCACCTCTATCCAAGGCTTCATGATGGGGCCCTCCTCACAAAGCCTTGGATAGAGGTGAAGTGCTGGGGTAATATCTGTTGGGTGACAGACAGCAACTCAGGATGTTATGAGCAGTTGACTAAATCATACCTTTCTCTATTTGAAACAAACCTGTGAGTTTTCTTTGTTGCTGTGTAACAACCCTGAACCTGTCTGAATTTTTTGAGTAGCCACCCTATTGTTGCACCCCTTGGGACTATTGTGTGCATGAACTTAATTTGGGATTTCGCTGATGAGCTCTCAGTGAGCGAGTACTGTGTATAGTAAGTGATCAGTGATTGACTGCACTGAGTGTGTACTGGATACATTACAGGCTCATTCAGAGCTCCGTTGGTGGTGAGCCATGGTGGAGAGTGGCAGGATGTGTGAGTCGATGGCTTGGTTATGGGTTGGGGGAGCGAGGTGATAGGACACTGCAGGGAGGAGGGTCCACTAGATCACCAGGAATGAAAGAATATATTTTCACGACAGACAGGGGCTGAGGCAATCTGCTAGACCACCAGGGCATATAATAGATATTACCTAATATTATAACAGGAGATTGGGGCTTGGGGGTGGGCACTAGACCACCAGGAATAATAAATTACTCATGAAGGGGAATTGGGCTTTGGGGGCTGCTAGACTACCAGGGATGATAAATTACACATCTCCTGGAAAAACAAAACAAAACAAGGGATAATAAATTACAGATTATGGGGCATCAGGACTTGCGGAGTGGCCAGTACACTACCAGGGATGATAAATTACACATTCCAGGGAACAGGGCTTTGGGGGACCATTAGACTACCAGGGATACTAAATTAAAACATTACGGGGGTATAATGACTTGGGCTGGTGGTCCGCTAGATCACCAGGGAATGCTAGGGGGGATTGCTACATGGATGCTCACAGGTTGCGGCAACCTGTCCAGGTGTATTCTCTGTTTGGCCAGTGCTATGGTTGCTGCAAGCTGCCAGTCTTTGCCATCAGGACCTTCCCAATCAAGGATCAGGTACAGGGTCCCATTCGCACCTGCAATCAGTGCAAGCCACCATTGGTGTGGTTTGTGCCAACTTTTCAGAATTGAGCCCTCAGTGGCTAGCGATCAATAAGGAAGTATAATTACCGGTTATCCCCTTTTACACACAGACTAGACCCATGTTTCAAACACCATAATAACCCATAGAACCAGTTGTTACGGTGTTTAGTATCGGTCATTGAAGTGTGCCACCTCATTGCCTCTTCGTGTGTGTGTGTGTGTGTGTGTGCGTGTGTGTGTGTGTGTGTGTGCGCGTGTGTAACGTGTGTGTGCACGTGTGTAAGGAACAGGCGGATTCATTTCTCCATTTGGAGAACCCGCAATGATTGTTTGCCTGTTATTCTCCATAACGGTAAGTTATTGTTTTTTTAATATTTATCTGCTTGATCCAGCCCTTATAGTGCAAAAATCTATCTGGTTAATCCTGCTGCTGCTACTCTTCAGTGGGTGTTTCAGAAGACAGGGAGTCTGAGCAGGAATACATCATTGACCCAGCCGACTGTCTGACTGCATTTCCTCTGCCCATTTCATAGTGCATAAAAAAAATCCAAAGAAAACAAAGGAAAAATGCTAGACAGTGTGTTTGTTGTGTGTGTGTGTGTATGTGTATGTGTATGTGTATGTGTATGTGTGTCTGTCAGTGAGGAGTAACTGTGTGTATGTCTGTCAGTGTGAAGTAAGGGGACAGAGCAGCAAAGCAGCAGCAGGGATCACACAGCTCTTTCAGTAACTTCTTTTGACATTGACTCCTTGCATCAGTAATTATAACAAATAATGCATGTGCAAGGTTTGTGTTATCAGTATTTGTCACACCCTCAGTGTGTGATAATCTCATAAACCCCTCAAGCACCTTGGGTGTGTGAAAAATCCTAATAACACATACCTGCGCAGGCATCTAATTTTCTATGAAACTGCACTTCTTATAAGTTAAATTATTTTATAACCTCTACACAGAAAAATGTCATTTATTGTTCTTTTAGGTCCTGAGGCAGGCAGCTCTTGGCCATGAATTACCCACTCCCATGCTGTCAGATGCTCTTTAAGTTGAGTGGCATGTAGTAGCCAGGCTCAGCCATGAAGCTTCTTTTGAGTATTGATACCATATGGTACAACCTCCAATAACCAAGTACATATGCAGTTCACAGTCACTCACTATATAATTTTGTGTATTGGATAAAGAATTCCTTAGCAAGTTCCTTTATGATCTGAGTGTATTCCATCAGGCCCCCTTGCCTTGTTTATGTTCATTATCATCATCATCATCATCATCATTATCATTCCTTTAACCCCTTCAGGTGTAACTCATATGTCCTGAAGTGTATCCTACTACTCTTCCCCTGTGGGGAAAAAAACTTTCCCTTTACAATATTATCCCATTGCATTCTTCTGTGAATATGTATGCAAAATATTCATTTAAACATTCAGTCCTCTGTTCATCATTTGTTATTATGTCACCAGTTCCCTATCCCTTCAGTGTTCCTGTAAATGTCATTGTTTTCATCTTCTTATTAACATAGCTGAAGAACTTTTTCATTCTTGGATTTGACTTGAAGAACTATCTGCATTTATGTCATTTGCTTTGCTCCCCTGATTTTCTGTTTGCTCTGTCTGAGCTGACTTAATAGATCTGTTGGTTTTTATTGTCTGGCAATTTATTCCTCTTGTATGGCTCCTGTTTTCTTTGATTATTGTTAGTACCGACTTAGCCACCCACATAGTTTTACATCTTCTTTTAGCATCCTTATTTTAAGTTGTCTAGATAGCTTTTGAGGATGTCCCATTGTTGATGAACACTTCTGCCTATCAGTGTGGTTTCTCAAGGTACCTATGCTGTACTGTGGATTTCATCATTTGTCATATGTCTACCTTGTGCATAAGCAAGGGTGGAGGAATATCACATTAAGTAAAATCATGTATTCTCACACCAATTAAATAAACTAAAACTTATCATGTTCAGCATTAAATAACAAACAGATATATCTACTAAGAACACATCAGTCTTAAAGCAGCAGTGCAACAAAAATGGGTTATAATTTGACCCTACCGGTTTTTCTTCTTAATCATTGCCAGATGTCTTCCAGTTTATTTTGGTGGTGAAACTTTTAGTTTCTGTTATCATTAAAAAATTAATGAATGTTTTAAAACAATTATTTCTCAAGAAAAAAAGATGGCCACCTCATTTTTGCTTTCAGATAATATAGAGGGCCTGAGGATAGTAAGAATTCAGACAAAAATATAAATGTACCGTACACAGTATAGGAAGCATCCAGAAAACCCATATCAACAGCTCTGCCAATATTTTTCATAACCACGGCAGAAAATTGACTTTTTAGAAAAAATAAATTTGTTGCACTGCTGCTTTAAAATATATCCACAGTGTCTAGATCAGTAAACCCTCCAGGACTACTTCCAAACTTAAAAAAAAAGGATAACAATCTCTGTTTCAATCAACTATCCAACTATTAAGGTTACAAATACAACATTCCACATCATCCAAGATCACTAACAGCATTATTGTGCTAAACAACATATCACTATTTTCAAAATAAAGTAGCATTACTATATAACATTGTCTTCCCACAGCACACCAATGCGATGTGAAAATGAGGAAAAGACCCAGAGCGATCACATTGGACATGAACTCTGGCTGACAGAAACTGCAATCCTGAAGGTGAAGGAAAAATAATACAACAACAATATTATGCCCTTGCATACATAATATCTCCCGGTGAAAAATACCACATCTTGTTAACTCATAGTGAAATAAACTGGAGCTTGTAACCCCCCGGTAAAATAAAGCAGAGATGAGACACAAATGCAATTCCCAAAAGTTGTACAGAGACACAAATATGTTCATGAAGTTGCACAAATCCACAAAGAAATAAAATGATGAACATACAAAAAAATATAATAAAAATTCAGGCAATAGTGAAACTCCCCCAGGAACCAAAAGCACGGCTGCTGATGAAAGTGAAACCAAGAAAGACAGCCCTATATATGTATAAGAAATCATTAAATATTTACCTCCAACATGAAATATTCTCATCCAGAATAGTCCACTCAGTAAAATATACATTCAGCACCACAAAATATAAGCTAAAAAAACTAAAATATACCACAAAGTAATCCAAAGTGAAACAAACAAATACTCCTTCAGAAAACGCCACTACAAGTGATCTCAGCAATAAAAATACTCCACACCAATCAAAATACACATCATAATGCACCCAATCAATAACAACAAAGAACCACAGACACACAACCAATCACAACACACACACACTACTCATTCGTAAAAAAACAATACAGCACCCATTCAACTCATTCACAAGCTAAGCGCAAGAACACCAACAGTGAAATAAACCCGAAAACTAACATAAAATAACAACCCACGTATTAAATAGCAACAGAAAACAAGCCAAATATGTAACTCCACCACACCACAGGACTGCTATTGTATAAAATGCACACATGATGTGCGGGTGTGAAATACTGGAAATATCTGAATTCGTGCATAGTGACCTCAGGCAGCATCACTCATGGCTCCACTATAGTACACCAGTCATGATATCATCTGAGGTCACTAACCACTCATTCAGATATTTCGTTATTTCACACTCTTACATCATGTATTTCCTATCTATGTCCCTTCCTTTTCCCCTGTTCTTTGCAATAGTGAATCATGCGATATTATGGTCACTGTTGCCTAGTATCTCTAAAATTTCCACAGCCCTGTCTGAATCATCTTTACTGCTAAAGATCAGGTCAGGTGTAGCTTGCTCCCTAGTAGTTACCTTGACACATTGTATCAGTTAGCAGTCTTCTGTAATATCCCAAGCTGCTACTGTATTTTTTTTTTGACAAAGTGGTTTTCTTTTTTCTTTTTTTTTTATAACTCAGCTTTTTTTTAGAAATGTCATTACAATACAAGCAAGTATCTCTGCCGAGTAAGGGGTTAGAGCACCTCCCCAGCACACCTCAATAAAGTGCATATTCACTTTTATGAGTGAGATATTCTACTCTCACCTGTATACATTCTTTTTTTTCTTCTTGTACAAATTAGTTTTCTAAAAGCAAATACAAACAAATATAGTTACAAACAATGACAAGCTACTGTTTATCCAGAAATATCACAATGCTGTGTGCTAGATCACATCCTATCGATATGAATGGGATTTATAAGCAATAAACCATGAGAAGGTTTAGGTTATGGGAGATTTACCATGGCTTGCATGGTTTGGCCATAAGGCACAGCCAAGTGGTCAAATCCTCACCGCTGTGGTAAATCCCATAACGAACACTCTTGAGTGGTTTATTGTGATTGTGCCATTGATCAAGTCTATGAGTTATGTTAAAAAATGCATATTTTTTAATTTTTTGTGATAAAAATAATGTTTTATGTAGAGATAACCTTACACTGAAAAACATAGTCCCTTATGTAAGATTTATTAATTGTACATGGGATGAAATGTTACAATATACTGAACTTTTGTAAATGTTTTTACTTTTAACTTTTTTTGATATATTATTTCTTCTGAGCTCCCAGCTTCTGCCTTCAATTGTCCCCCAGTACAGCCCTCCCCTGAAGGTTAGACCCCCTCCCTTGTGCACCTCATGACTTACCCTTCATGGCAGGGTGGTGGGGAGTGACTCAACCCACCCCAAATGGATCCATGCCAGGGAGATGCCTTCTCAGAGGTGGCACTGTGGGGACCACGTCATCCAGCTGGAGCTATTTTCCACTTTTCTCCCCTTGTGAGGAGGCAGGATGTGCAATGACACCTGCGGTGAGCACGCATGCTACCGTACTCGCTCTCACCAAGCATCTGCCTGTCTCCTCCAGTTCAGCTGTAGCATAAACGCGCTGCCCCCCAGCAGCTGCTAGGGGCCAATGGAGTGCTGACAGCTAGTTTCCTCCCACCCTGGAGAAGGAGAGCAGTCCAAGGACGCTCTATCCTTTTCCTCCCCACCAACCCCCGATGACCCGTGCTCGTTCCCGAACATGGGTCGCCGGCGTGGCTTGAGGTAAGGCATCCAGCACCTCAGCCTTCAATGCCACCGGGCTGACTTACTTTCATTAACTTTTGAAAACTGTAAACCCATTGTGTTTGCTCATGTCTTTGCAGTTTAAATTGCAACATTTCCTTATTGGCTATTTCTTTGTGATGCTGCCTCATCTTCAAAACAAGATTGGATGGTCGGGTTCTTGTCAGGAGGCCTGCAGAGTTTAAGTTGCCAGTTGCAGGACAAGGTGATGCTGTGGCTTGCTGAGGGGCTGTTATGGCAGGTGGAGAAACTGGAGAGGCTGGAGCTGGAGCTGGAGGAGTGGTTTCAATCAGTAAGTGCTCTGGGGTTTTCAGCGGTGTGTTCCAGTTGACTTTCTTTAAGAGAGCAGAACATTTCTCTAATTTTGGTCAGGTATACATGGTTGAAAGATGTATCCATTGCTTTTTTATTGAAGTTGTTCGACTATCACATTGAAGATTAGCAGTGAGTAATATGGTGGCTATGTGGACACAGAGAGGAAGTCAGATGGATTTTTTAACACATTGGCATGAGCTTGTGCCTGGCTGGCACCTCTTGCTGCAGTTACTGTAGGATTTACAATGGGCTTGATGTGCCAGCTAGGCAAGCTGATTGGTTAAAATTTTCATGCCATGGTATAATCTAAGATATATCATGATATATCACAATATATCTGGATATACTGTAATGTGTCACTGGCTACAAAAGTGCATACTGTATACAATGTTGCTGACAAAGAAAGAAATTCACTTATTATGGAGAAGACACAGTGAAGATATGACTAAGATTGGGGCATGGCTTATGAACTGACTGTGAGCTGACTGCGTATTCTCAAGAAAGATGTTATCATAGCGCAGGTGCTATCACATTTCCCTCTAAGACACAAGGTTGTGTGTTCTTGTTCCACAACAGGATTGGGCTCATACTCTAAATGTTGGAACTCAAGTGCAATACTAGGGGGATGTTGCACTCTTGTGGTATGTGCCCTTTGAATAAGACATTAAACCAAGTTCCTGTCTTTATTCTGGTGGTTGTTCAGGTATGTGTTAAAGACCCCATGGCAGTTCTCTAAAAGAGTAAGGACACTTCCATAATGTTCTGGCCAAATTTCCCTGTTCACTGAAATACCACCCACAGTTTAATCTGGTTAAAATTTCAGGTGGTTTGCATCTGTCTTCCCTCTCTCTAACCTGGAATAATGCTAGAAATTGGAAATATTTTTTAACACTAGCTTCTCAATTAACAAAAAAAGGAAGGAAGGAAGGAAAAACTACTCTAATTCCACTATATTTGGTGACCAACTGGAACTAGTTACCGTATACACATATTTGAGGCTGTTGATTAATAAAAGGCTATCTTTTGCCAATCACATTGATTTGATTTGTAAAAAAAAATCCCAATTCAAGACTACATTTGTATATCTGGAACAAGAGCTGCTTTGCCGCTGCTGCCTGTAAAGGACAGATACAAGTGAGATTCTTGCTACTCTTGGACTACAAAGATGTAATATAAGGGTGTGCCCCTCTGCA
Source organism: Neoceratodus forsteri (assembly GCA_016271365.2). Taxonomy (NCBI): domain Eukaryota; kingdom Metazoa; phylum Chordata; order Ceratodontiformes; family Ceratodontidae; genus Neoceratodus; species Neoceratodus forsteri. Next base: position 779,909,559 of record CM057458.1, on the reverse strand, counting down.
TAGTTAAATAAGTTAACATATGTTAAGTCAAAGGGCTCAGCACTTTATAGCTGACCAGAGTCCTAGGTCCACATATTTAAAGGAGATGCACTGTCCAAAATGGAGATGCATGGCGCATCCCAGAAATTGTGCAGAAGCATGATATTCGAAAGGGAGAGAAGTGTTGCACATTTCTGAATGCGCGATTGTGCAAAAATAATGTATGCAGTGCAAAAAAAGGGTGTGGGTACATGAATATGCCATGCATCCGTATAGTCAGCCGAAATGTGTGGCACTGCCATGCATCCCAGAAATGTGCCATGCAAAGTTAGGCAGACAAAAGGGTGACCTAAATCGGCCAGCCACCCACAGGAGGGCCACAGAACTGTAGACTGGCCATCCTCAGACAGCACTTGGAGGTGAACCAGGACATGCTCCAGGCGCTCATACACAGCAGTCATGCCTGGACAAAAGTACCCAAAGCGACAGGAACTGGCATATCACTGGCACAGCCCAAAGAGTCATCCACCACACTGCACCCAGGACATAGACACCCAGATGTCACATGCCAGTGCTGTCGGGTGCCCCCCAGAACACCAGTGAAGCAGATGGCCACACTGCATCACACGTACCAGTGGCCATGGCCTGCACCATGTGATAAATCAGCAGCACTCACAGTAGAGACTTGGTGCTAGGCAAAAGAAAAGGAGAACTTTGTAATAAATAATCCATCACTCAGAAGGTCAATAAATAAAAGTTTTTACTGTGATTAAATAAACCAGCTTAAAGGTACAGTACAAATTGTGATACCTTACAATGAAAGTTTGTAGTGAGGTCCAAAAAACACTCCTTACCAGCCTGGTGCTTTGAGGTAAAAATACCTCTTCACCATGGCCTGCACCCATGTGGCCTGCAGGGCACCACCTGGTGGTGGCATGCACCCAGGGTGATGTCTGGGGCAATGGTGCCCAGGTAGCCTGGTGGTACAAGTGGCAGCTTGGCAGGGGCCAGGGACTGACTTGTGGCACACAACCGCAGTGGTACACCATAAGTGCACACAGGTGGGACTCACCCACCTGGGTACCTGGTCAGCCTCTACACACTGCTGTTCCTTGCAGGTATCATAATGTTCCTCTCATACAGGGGTGTGTGGGGCACTGCAGGTGACTGTACACTGCATACAGAGGTGGTGTATCACATGGATGTGATATACCGATCAAACTGTGTCACTGTCTGCCCTTCCCTGTTGCTTGTCCAGATTGGACCCTGTGACCACTGTCCAGGTGGGCCCCCTGTACCTCAATCTGACCCTGTACATGGCTATTGGTAATAGCACTGTACCCAGGCCAATGCAGTACACACACACACACACACACACACACACACTCACACACACACAAACATTCCATCATACCTGCCTGCAAGGCTGCAGTACCTCCTGTTCACCTTTGTTGGGTGGTAGGGTAGTCCTGCAAAGCAGGAAATGAGCATGCCTGGGGTATGCAAACTGCCTGAATACATTCCAGAAATGAGCTGTGCATGTGAGGAATGGGCTCGGAATGTGCAATGAGGCCATTTGCGTATCCAGGCTGAATATTGTAGTTGTGTGCACAGCGCCTGTGGCCCCCTATTGTGCATTTCTCTATACTCCTCATAGGGCTCAGGTCATGTGCATTCACATCTCATGATGCATCTTCTGCATATACCATTATTTTGTGCTGGTGCATCTCATCTGTGCAGCACAGGCTCTTGCACGATACAGCCTGGGACTTTTTAAATATGGGACCCCAACAACACATCATTGTATCCACTACTCTGCCATTGGCTGGGTTTCTCAGAGGACAAGGAAGTTAAAAATCATTTTCTGGATATACGAAGCATTGCTGAATGATTTACCATCCTATATCACATAACTATTTCAAAGAGCTACATGCTCATATGGCTTGAAGAGTAGCTCTTCAATCTGTGTGTAATTCTTATAACACTGTAATTTGTATGGTAAATCCACATTCAGATATATTACCCCCACATTCTGGAATAAGTTGCAGAGTAGCCTTAGACTACAAAACTGTGTTTGTTTTAACATCTTCCAATAAATGATTAAAAGCCATTGAACAAATAGGCGGAGCAGCTATTAGGATATATGCATAATCCTTGAGTTTTCTGTCCTCCCCAAGCAGTTTTACTACTTCTATTGAAAAATGGTCTACTTCACAACTAACATTTAGTATATAATTGCATATCATATTTATTATTGCTCTGGATATGCCCACTGGTTCCATTTGACTTGGCTTTTCTGTAATTGCCTTGATATCTCTTTGCAAATTTGCCATGTAAATAGCTAGTCCATCACAGCTGACATTGAATTATTCTGTAACTGCTTTGATAACATTCTGCAAAACTGACATGCAGCTAGATATGCCATATTTGTTCAAAATCTATATTCAGTTTATTTGTGTGTCATTTTTTGTCCCACCCAAAACCTCCTTATGCATGAGCATTGCTCTGTGTTGCTTTCTATTAGTTAAACAAATAAATACATATACAAAATGATATACATATTTGCTGAAACAGTAAAACTTTGGTGCTGTATTGTATTGTTGTTACCCATAGTTCCCAACAGGGAATGAGCATAAGCTCAATGAGATTACCCTGTCAATAAATAAAAATAAAATGAAGCATGTACATTATAGCATTTTTTGTAAGTGAAAATTCATAGGTCATAGCTATACATCAGCAAAGAGCATATCAGTTACTGCCCCCATTAAAAGGTACTGGTTTAAGGCTACTGAGTCATTTGTCATTTCAAATCTTGCTGAGGTATTCTTTTCTAAACTAAAGTTTCTTTAAAATAATGTTAGGTCTGTACACAGCACAGACAAAGTGCCTTGTATGCTGAATACAAAACTATGTATCACATACAATACTACTGGATACAGCAGATGTAAAAAAATGGTGTACTCAAATGGCTTTTAAATTCAATTCATAGATTCACGTGTGAACCTCCATGAGTAAAGATAACATAGCTATCACATCGCTGTCCATGAATATAAACCATATCAAATCCCAACAACAATAGACATTTAATCAAGTGCTTAGTCTCAATGTTGCTGCTGGATTTTTTTGTGTGTGTGTGTGTGTGTGTGTGTGTGTGTGTGTATGTGTGTGTGCGCCTACAACATGAGAAGTTGTAGGATAATTCTCCATAGTTCTGTCATGGTTACAGTGATAACTGGCTAGTATATATGGCAATAATGGCCAGGCTATTCAAAATATAAACATAAATTCTGGAACCCTTTAGTCGTGCAACCATGCAAGGTATCACTTATTAGCTTGGCAGAGCTGGACGTTGTGATAACAAAAAGCAAACAAATAAACATAGTTATGAATGTATAGTAAGCTGCAGGTACTGATGACTCAGTTCATCAGCATTACAGAATGTGAGAGTTATATGTAGGTTAAAATGTACTATACTGTCTGAATAGTATATTGCAGAAAATATACCAACCAACCAATCACCCTGATGAATAGGCTTTGTCACAAAATGTTGATGATATATTGAAGAGGAAGATGTTTATAATTTACATATGAAAATGAACTGATTTTTTTCACTCAGTAGTGAGTTGTGTTCCTGCTTTCTAGTTCTGTTTTTACTGCTAGTTTATGGGAACAGACTCCTTATCTATCAGAATTCTCATTGCAGGATCAGTGGCCCTGGAGAATGCTTATTGATTTGGATTGAACTTATAATAGAAATAAAATTAATTTTACAGTTACACAAAGTATCAATCAAATATTGTTTACTTTCTTATGATGATTAATATTATTATTATACTTCAGTCAGTACAACATAAATATCCTAAGTGTCTCAATTGTGAGGGCATTCAACATATTCGATGCATTTTCTTACCTCAAGTTTTAGAAATCAGCTCTTAAGAGCACGAGAGACCATGCTTAATAGAATTCAGCTGTTATAGTATGCAAATATAAAAAAAATATATATCATTCAACTAAAAAGAAATTATCTCAGCACCTTTATGCTGTAGGTGGTATGCCATAAACTAATTCTTCTACTAATAATTTGGGGGTAGTATAAAATTGTCCAAATAATGGGGCACCCCAAATCCTGCTGAAACTCAATCCAGTGTGGCCAGTGGTGTGGCTATTAGGGAACAGGATCTGTGAGGTGCCCTCCATTATCCTGCCAGAGCAATCTTTTCTCCTCCAGGTGTACACCCCCCTCACAGGCAAAGTGTGCAATGACGCCAGTGGTGGTAGCACGTACACTCCCATGCTTGTCCCATCAGGCATATGCCCTGCCTCTGCTCCACATTGGCAGCATAAGTGTGCCAACCCCAGCCTCCCTTATGGGCCAGGCATTTGCCAACCACCAAACTCCCTCTTCCCCAGAGAGGGAGAGCAGTCCTTGGGATGTTCAATAGTTCTCCTCCTCTGCCAACCCCCAGTGGCCCACACTCATTCCCAAACATGGGTCACCAGTGTGGCGTGAGGTGTGGTGTCCAGAGCCTCAACACTCAGTGCCACTTGGCTGGCCTATTTTAGACAGCATTTTGTATGTGTCTGGAATAAAATCTGATCTGATGCAAACAGACTGATTCATCATAGAACACTAATACCATATAAAAAAAATGTTGTAGACATTTGAAATGTTATTAAATGTTTGATTTGGTTAGTTTTTAGTTGTCTTTTTTCACTAAAAATATATATTCAAAGTTTGATGTAATTATTATTTATATAAGCATTTTCAAATATTATTTGATTCAAAGTTGAAGTGGAATAAAAGGCTGGGGCAGTGGTCAAATTGGAGATTGGTCTTCTTTTGACTGCATGCCAAAAACAGTTGCATAGTGCAAGTCACTGCAACAAACTAACAGGTAGTCAACACTGCATAGTTCAGCAACCAGTGCTCCATAGTGGAGTAAGGTGGCAATGTAAAGGCTTTTATAAACTGCTGTTTGGCTGATCCATTGCCAGATGATCAGTCTGATTTGGAAGCACTTGTAGCCAGTTTCCTTTTCACTCGTCAGAGTTGCTGCTGCAGAGGAACTGAACCACTGTTCATATTTTCTATCTTTCTATGGATACTTCCCACCAGCTGCAGGAATGGAAATATCAGAGTCAGGAAACACAAGTGGGAGGAGTGGGGAGAAGTCTTTTTTTTAATTGGTATACGTCCACACTGGACTGAGTTTAAAGAAAGAAGTCGGCAATGGGAGTCTTGAAAGGGAGGGAGTTTTCAATACATGAAAACTAGCACTTAGACAGCAGGAAGGAGAAAGCAGTAGCAAAGCTTTTTAAAATAAAAATATACCAACATGGCATTAGAATTAGCTTGGAAGGAAAGAGCCAAAAGAAGTGGGTGAGAGTAGAAATGTGTGCTTTTAAAAAAGAAATAATCATGGGTGTTGGTGTTGGCACTACCTGCAATGCAGAATAGTCCCTGTATGTGGATGAACATAAATTAGTTACAGTCCTGTCCCCTACATACAGGAGCTGAGATGGTGTGAGAACCCACTTTAATGCAAATGCACCTTAAGAGAATGATTGATGTAGCTGCTTGGTGAGGCCTTCTGCTATGTGATCCAGTATAAGGGTGTGCTGGACTAACACTGAAGATATGGTTGTGAGAAAATGTCATAGGAATTACACTTTCAGCGGTCTGTGTTAGGGAAACATTGAGACATTTTGCATTGGGATATACAGTAGGTGGTCCTGAACTTTTGTGTAGAGTTACAGTATAGTGTGACAATCTAGAATTGAAAATTCCATTGGCACAAGAATGCCAGATATTGGTGGTAAAATCTATTATACAAATGATATCTACCAGTATGATCATCTGAATGGAGTATATAAGTAAAATGCCATTGTTTTTTAAACAATAAGACAAATATTAAATGTCATTTAAAAAAAGTGTACGTGCAAGGATGTGTCCTATTGTTTAAATAGACATAGTAAAATCCAGTTCATCAGGAAGACCATCAAATTATAGAGGTACAGCAGATTACCCAGAAGATGGAAAGGCACAGACCAAGCACACATTGTAGCTAGAGTCTGGCTTATTTATTAAAAGTATTTCAATTATACCTGTTGATATATGTCAATAAAGAACATCCCTAGTACAAAGTACACTTAAATTCCTAGTTAGCCTAGATAGCTTGCTTGACAATAATTCCTGCAGAAGGGCAGACAATAAACAAAACTTACTGTTCTTAATAGGGTAATGTAGACATATTGCCATATATTGTAAATCAATACATAAGCGAGGTCAAGTTGAACTTGTCCAGATAAAACATTTATCACACTGGTCCACAATGCATATCTGTTTTATATGCATTTCTGCTCACCAGGATCAAGTTCTGTCATCACAGTTTCTGATATGACATTTTGTTGGATACTAAAGGATCACAATGTAGTTCAGTTGCAATAACACCAATTATTCACACAGTACAATATGACACCTGACACAGAGTGCTTGTTCTTGTTGGGTGGTACACCGACCGAGGTTGGATCGTAGGGGCCGGGGTGTTGCCATCTGTTTTAGATCAAAACTGGGCCTAGTGGAGGTACCGGTTGGAACTACCAAATCCTTTGAATGTATCCTGGCAGGTGTAGGTGAAGGATACTTCTCAGATACCATCCACCAGGTGATGGGAATGTTTTCCCAGGGAAGTCCAGGACCTCGTTGTTGACCTGATATTGGGGTCCCCCAGATGGTTGGTTCTGGGGGACTTCAATGCCTGGGTTGATGATGAGGTCTCACAGTTTGGTCAAGACTTCCTCCAGTTAATGATGTCACTGGGCTTCACACAGGTTATTTCCTCCTTGACCCATATTGGTGGTCATTCACTGGATTTGGTGTTCCTTCTGGGGATGGAGATATCCGATCTGCTGGTGGAACCAGTCGGATGGTCTGACCATCACTCCATTGGGTTCAGTTTTGTGGCCACCCCTTGTAGGCCGGCCCCTATGGAGATGGTCCGGTATCGCCCTTTAAGAGGTGTTTCCCCTGACGGTCTGATGGCGGTGCTAGACCTATCGAGTTTACCGAGAGATTGCATGGATCCAGGTGGCTGGTACTTGCCTATAATGAGGTGGTGGTGGCAGGGGCTCTGGATTCCATTTACCCTGTTCGTCTCGTCCTCACTTTTGACCTAAGTCTCCTGGTTTGATGAGACTTTGAGGGAGTTGAGGAGAGTTGACGAAGGTTGGAGAGGTGCTGGCGGAGGTCGGGTCAGGATTGTGACAGACTTAGATTGATGGATCACTATGTGATCTATCAATCAGCAATCTCACGTAAGAAGGTAGAATTCCTGTCCAGAGAGATTGCTGCTACACAGAATAGACCAGCTCAGCTCTTCTGGACTGTGGACAGATTGTGCAATCCAATCTGTCTGCAGCCCAGAAGAGTGTTTTCTCAAGAATGGTTTGAGGAGTTTGCTCTATTCTTTTCAGATAAGGTTGCCACAATCAGATCAGACATCCATCTAATCCACTCTAATGGGAGTGGTGATGGTCGGCAGGAGATGTCGGACACCCAGTTTGTGTGGTCTGATTTCGGCCTTCCTACAGTTGAAGAAATTGTGATGATCATACAATTATTGCGTCTGACCAACTGTAGTTTGGATCCTGGCCCCACACGTCTTAGTGGGGTGTGTGGATAAAATCGGCCCCATCCTAGCTGAGATAGTCTGTAGGTCCTTGGAGAGGGGGATTTTTCCAAATCCTCTAAAGGAGGCTGTGGTTCAGCCCCTCCTCAAGAAATCCTCCTTGGACCCGGACTGTCTGGCAAACTATACGCCTGTCTCTAACTTACCCTTTGTTGGTAAAGTTATTGAGAAGGTGGTTGCTCTGCAGTTAAATGATCATTTGACCAGCCACAATCTCTACGATTCCCTCAGTCCGGATTTAAGAAAAGACATAGTACCGAGACAGTTCTGATTCAGATGCTAAATGACCTCTAATAATAGCGGAGATCGAAGATCATGTTCCATTCTGGTCCTTCTTGATCTCTCTGCAGCATTTGATACTGTAGACCATGGTGTGCTACTGAAATGCCTGCGGTCTATTTGTGGACTGTCTGGTACAGTCCTCAGTCGGTTTTGATCTTACCTCGAGGGTAGGACGCAGAGAGTGGTGTCTGGGATTTTTTTCTCAGCATCAATCTCCCTATCCTGTGGGGTACCGCAGGGTTCAATTTTGGCACCCATGTTGTTTGCAGTATATATGCTGCCTTTAGGAGTGATTATTAGGCGGTACAGTCTGAGTTTTCACTGCTATGCAGATGATACTCAGCTGTACATGTCCTTTGTGCCCGGTCAAGATACTGTCTTTTCGGTCTTTAATAACTGTCTTGCTGAAATCCAGGACTGGATGAATGTGAGTTGGCTGGAGGTTGAACCCTGTTAAAACTGAGGTACAATGAAGCCAGATTGCTGGAAGCGGGTTCATGTGTTGGATCACCCTCGTTTATGGCTGGGATACTCCGCTACTACTTCCTCATACCGAGTGAATCTGGGTATTGGATTGATGACCGCTGATATTTCAAATCAGGTATAAGGTTTCGCAACCTTTTACCATCTGAGAAACGCCCGTGAAACACCTGTTTCCCCGACGATCTGCCTACTGTCCACGCTTTCTACCTCCCGCCTGATACTGCAACCGTCACCTAGTTTCCTGGGTTGAGATTTGTCACCGCAGCTAATGCAGAATGCGGCAGCCAGGCTGTTGACGGCTCATCTAAGGGCTAGTCATATAACGCCTGTGCTTTAGTCTGCACTGGTTGCCAGTTTGCTGGCGAATCACCTTCAAGGTCGGTTTGTTGACCTATAAGGCCCTATATGATCAGGACTGGTTTACCTGAAAGATCTCCTTCATCCCTACTGTCCCCTGCTCTCTCCGATCCACTGACGAGGGATTGCTAGAGATTCCCAGGGTTCGTTTAAAAACTTCGGGGGCAAGATCATTTAGTTTTATGGCCCCAACCCTGTGGAATTCTCTACCTCGTCAGGTGCTGGAAAGCCCTACTGTCCATAGTTTTAAAGAATCTTTAAAGACTCACCTCTTTAGGAAAGCATTCAATGATTTTTAATATTGTTGCTTATTGTATTTGTAATTGTTTTATCTAGTGTTGTACATGTTGTTTATTGTATTTATAATTGTTTTATCTAGTGTTGTACAGGCGCCTTGGTTTTTAGAAAGGCGCCTTAAATAAATAAATAAAGATTGAGATTGAAGATTGAGATTGGTACAGAATTTAAGCAATTACACATGACAGGGTGTTCATTCATTGGGCAATATGCTGTAGGAACTCCTCTGTCGTGTGCTTGAGGCAGGATACACACTTTGAGTGCCACTCAGCACGTAGCAGAGGAGTAGCTATATCACCTCATGAATGCAAGATCCTGGAATATGTTATTACACTTTTGCAATGACCTAGTAGTGTCAGTTTTATCATTGAAAATACAGCATTGTGCATTCAGTAGTACAATTAGGCATGTCAGGTAACCTGATTTAGCAAAACAGAAACAGTATTTGTAATAATAATAATAATTACTATTTATATCACACTTTCCAAAAATCAAGGTGCCTTAACAATAAAATAAAACATTGTACTATAAAACACAGTTTAATAAAGATTACCATAATATTCAGACTTCAATAAAATCAAACAGAATAGGCTAGGTGCCATAGATGGGCTTTTAGGCCAGTTTAAATTTGTAGCAGTTATCTTGACCAAATATATTAGTGGTACAGAAGCAATGCTATTATTAGACTTCAGAAGGCATTTGTAAATTAAACCCCAACTTTGGCACTCCTAATAATGTGTACATTCTGAAACAGAATAACCTGAAATGTGCCATGTGCATAATCAGTGCATGGATCTCTGAATCTTATAAATTTAGTAATGGTTGGTACAGCAGTTTAAAAGTTCAAAAAGGTTAAAGACACACAAAATATGTTTTTAAGAACTTTGTTTTGCTTATGAATAGCACAAAACTGGCTACAAGTTGAAACCTGAAATGTTCAGGATTATTTAAAGCATGGGCCATTGATGATTGCTTAATCAGTGAGCTTACTGAGAAAGTTTTAGTTTTTACATTATTGTGAAATGAAAATGCCATTTTCACACAAGCTCAGTCTAATTTTTTTTAGAAATTTTAAATTCAGTATTTTTATTTTTGTAAAACTGACACATTTAAGTGTCATGAGTAGGGTCCATTTTTGTGAGATAGACTACTGCTTTCCAGTGCCTTAGTGGTCATGAAATGGGGGAAAAAAATAAGAAAAATCTTTACTCATCATAAACACCCATCAGTCTCAGACATTGAAGGGACAATATCAACACTCTTAGTCCTGAAAGTTCCCCTTGTTCAAAAAAACACATTCTATGACTGCTCACATTCTGTAGAGTTTGCGAATGTAGCTAGTAGTTTGATTCTGGCTCCTTTATTCTTTTAAAAAGGGAAAAACCGACTGCCCTCCATAGTGGTGCACCACATAAAAATGTGTTTTTTTACAGTTCTTGATCAACTCCCACTGCATCTTTGCCAGACTTGTAAACACCCCAAGACAGTCTAGACACTAAAGATGCAGCACCAGTAGAACATACTTTTGCATCATGAGGGGCTGTGCTGTTTGGGAGTGTTCCTAATGTTCAGAAAGTATATAATAAGAGCAAATCAAGAATTTGAAACAAAACAAGGTCGGATATAATTCCACCATTAATATGCATTCAGTTCTAGTAAGAAAGGAACCAGATAAAACAGCCAGCAACATCAATGCATTCTGAAATCAGTAGACAAAATATGTAGATTTTCAACTAGAAATAAAATGATGCAAAAAAAAGTTGACAGTGTCCCTCTAAGTTTTATAATTATGTGGTTGATAGTGTAGGGTGAAAGCTTAATTCTTCAAGTGTTGTTTTTATTTCAAGGAATAGTTCTTGAATTATTACTTAACTTAGACTGTTGCAAGTTGCAGAAACAGGCCCTGCTTTGATCAATGAAGAACTTGTTTTCATGACCTCAAATCCACATTCTTGGGTAATGCAGATTGCATGAAAAATGCTCTTTGTGGCATGAACTGGAGTTTTAATGAAAGCTGCATGACAATTTTTTTTTTAATTTTTCTCATTCAACTTGCATAAAAAAATGCCCTTTGCATTTGCAGCACCAACTAGAGATTGAATGCAAGTTGCATGACAATGACAACGTGCTACCAACTGCAATTTTTTGTCAGTGCTGCATGGCACTGTTTCATGTTCACACAGTTTGTGAGAAAAAGTGCCCTTCACAGCACCGGCAAACTGCATGACAATAGAAAATTATAAGACAGCTTGTGTAAAGAAAGCCAAGGCATGAACTATGGTCACTAGTTGACTAACTCTGGTGGCTCACTATAGACCTCTCCCCCCTTTTGGTTCCTTATACCAATCCCAGTGTCAGACAATCACTAAAAAAGCACCTCCCACTAATACCCAGGCCCCTCCTCCACACATGTAAAAAATGCCACCGCACACTTGGCACCCATACTTGTTCTTTTCTCCCCTGGCACCCACACTGCATTGGATGGCAAACACAGCCATCCCTCTACCTCTGCCACCTGCTGTCAAGTACAGAAAAAAACCATAAAAACACTATGTCACAAAATTCTTCTTTTTTCTTTTATTCATAACTTAACCATGTATGGCCATTTCAGGCCCACATTTTCAGGACAACTTAGTTGCAACCCTCCCCCACCTTCCCCGACATATACAACCATGCAAATACACTTAGTAAATCCTTGCATATTGACACCACAATACATATTTTGGTTATGATTTGAAAGGTACCACTTACATGGCCATGAAAGGTAGTATTGACTTGATTGTGCATTTTCCTCATGGTTTAAATGATCATGTGATGCAGTGTTAGCATTTCCATAAAATTGTCACTGTTTTGTCAGACAAAATAAATGACACAGCAATGCTTGCATAGAGGGTGCCAAAGTTAGGGCTGTGACAAAATTACATTGCATGATTGTTCAAACCCTAAGGAATGCTGTACCACCAATTCACCAAGGATCCATGGATTTATACTGCAATTTTTCATTTGTGTACTTTGCATGCTTTGTGCTTTAACCATAGAAGATGTAGTAATGTAGTTGTTTGCAATATATAGAGAGAGAATATCTGATAGGTAAGTGTCAGATATGAGGAACTATTACCATCAGGTAGTCTTACAAGTCATAAAGCCATGAGTGGAAGGGTGATTGGCCTTTATGAGCATGTTTGATGCCAAGATGGTAATATTTCATGACTGTCTGGAACTTATCTCTCCGATGTTTTATATATTATATAATGTTGATCTCTTTGGCTTTTAGAAAGAAGTGTGCTCGTTTGGCTTTAAGAAAAAAGTGTGCTGGCTCAATTTAGAAACAAATACGCTTGCTTGGCTTTAAGAAAAAGCATTCTGATTTGGGATGCATAGTTTTGGCCGATTCAGGCTTCCACAGTGCATTTCCTATATAAGGAGGTGTGGTTCCAGTGTCTCACCTTTCAGTGTTTTTAAGGATTGCAGTATGAAAGTCGGCAGCTATATTGTTTGATAAGTGATTTGGAACACTTTTTTTACAGTTTAATTTTGACATGCAAGTGTGACTCTTAGTTTGTCAAGTGATATGGAGGTAGCAGCAAACTTGATTCTATATAATAATTCTACTTTGTTGACCTTGTATGAGGCACCATACCATTGCCCCAAGGACTTGTATTTGTAGACTGTCCTTGGGTCATGAGGGTAGAGGACATGGTAGGGTGGGTGGGAGTTAGACTTAAAAACCCTAATAGGACATTTCCAAATGTTATGAGCATTTTGTTTTGCAACCATAATCATTTACAACCTTTGTGCAGATTGTATTTTGTGCGATAGCAACCCTGATGAGTTTTTTTGTGATATATATATATATATATATATATATGTATATATATATTATATATATATATATATATATATATATATATATATATAGATTTCCACAGAATATGTAGTGCTGGCATGTATTAAAATTTATTGGCTTGACTTCACAAAGTAATAGGGTATGATTTTTTATTCCACTGGATATAGCACTTTGATCCATATTTCATACACATGTTGCATCTGGGCAATTGCACCTCACTGTTTGTAGCATATCTACAAACATCCCAACACATTTGCAACATTCCCCACAGTTTACAGCTATTCCTACTACAACTGTGAAATTTGTATCCATTTTTTAGACACAAGTGCAGAATTATGTCTGGGGAGTTAGACTAACACTTCATTGTCTAACTCCTGGGACTGATTTCAGCACTCATATCCAAAAAACAAATGTGGGTTTCTGAAAATCTCCCTCATAGTACATAATAATACTACTGCTGTCTTCTGTGGGGCATGCTCTGGCAGTAATATATAAGAGAGCAATAAGACATGACAGGATGTTGGTAGTTCTGAAGGAAACACAAGACTGAGGGCATAGTAAGGCATAACAAAAAAAAAGTCCTTCTACTGGTGGACAGTCAACTGGGTGGCATTAGTATGGGCTGCATTGTGGGCCACAGTAACAACAAGGAAACAAGGGTCAGTGGTGCTACACTAGGTCAACAGCAATCCAAACAGGAAATATGTGCCCTTACAATTTCAGGGGATGAACACACTCCAAAGTTTCCAGCAAGTAAAGCTAAAATGCTACTTTTTATTAAAACAGCAGTGTTCATTTGTCAGCAAAAAACATATAGGCCTGGATATTCAAACTGTGCCCAAAAAGTGTGCAACAGCAGGAGCAAGTGCAAGTCCACTGTGCCCATGCACAAGAAGCGCGATATTCAAAAACTGTGCAGGCCAAGATGCACCTGTGGCACATGACTGAATATCATGCCACCTGTACCATAGCACAACCAGGGATGTGCAGTTGCACATTTCAGGTACACCATAGCGCAACAAGGGATGCTCAGTGGAGCAGTCCAGATGCACCATAGCGCAACCAGGGATGCCCTGTGGAGCAGGGCAGCAGTGCAACAGCACAACCAGGGATGCACAGGGACAGGATGCAGGGGCCCCCCACCCATGCCACAGATGGGCAGAGGAGCACACAGCAGAACAGACATCGTCCCCCACACCCCATGCATGGCACAACTGGGGGAGAGCTGGAATAACCACTGGCCCATGGATACCAGCAACCAACCCACAGCCAGGGCATGGTGCCCCAGCACACCCGCTGGCAAGCTGTGACCAGCACACAAGAAGGGCCAGCCTCCCCTTGCCACACCATCCCACCAATGCAGAGCACACTCTGCACCACGATCACCATACACCCTTCCCAGGAGTAGCGCCCAACAGTGCAGGACACCCCATGCATGCCACCACCCCCACTGTCACAATGCAACCCTGTGCACCACGTAGCCATGCAAGGCAACTACACCATGTGCACCTTACAGTGGGTGGCAGCAGACAGCAATGCAACAACAGCATACACAGTGCCACCCTGCACGTCCCCCCCGAGGTACAGCTGAGAGACCGACCATGCGTAGGTACACGAGGTACCCCACATGTGACAGGGCATGCCCCAGACCCCACCACCAGTGGTACAGCACCCTGCACACCCTCCCAAGGACACATCCCATCCCAGCACTGGCCACAACAGCCAGCACAGACACACACAGTGTTGCATGGAAGCATGCACCACACAGGATGCAACAGAGTGCATGGACAAACACCCACCCATACCCAAGGGCACACCAACACAGGGACACAGTAGTGGGTCAACCAAGCCACTGGCATGTGGCCACAGCAGTCATGTACGCACATCCAGCACCCCTACATGGCACAGGTGTGCCAGCCACCCTGCACAGGCACCATGAAGCTGTATGCCACCAGCATGCGGCCGGACCACAAGTGACAGACACTGGAGCACATCCCCTGCAACAGACACAAGCAACAGCATGGAGGGGGACAACAACAGCGGAGGCCACAGTGCCACCGGAGGCAGACATGCACCATACTGGTGATGGGAGGCAACCTGGCATTGTGCTGGGTACAGTGGTTGTCCAGCATGGACAGCCACCACTGACATGCCAGCAGACTGTGCATGTCACAGACATGCAAGGGTGTCAGCTGCACAGGCCATGGACGGTCTGACAGGGGCATCATGCACACAGTGCATGCACTGTGGACCACTGTACACAGGCATCCAGTGCACAGAAAACAACACACAAACCACAGACAGTGACTGATCCCCCCACCCACACCATAGGCGGTTCCCTTCCGGACACACACACACAAACCCATGCATGCACCACCCCTGACGCCATGCACACCACTGTAGCTGAGCACCTGTAGCCCACTGCAAATCAGAAACCACCATAGCTGTCATAACAAAACAAATGTATTAAAAACAGGTAAGCAAAACAACTATTTATAACTATGTACAATGGGGGGAAGGGCCACATACCAGGTGGGGGTGGGTAAGGGGCAGGGGTGAACATATAGGAGAGGGAAGAAGGGGTGTGAGGGTGGGTCCGGAGGGAAGATGTTTTCAGGGGCATGGATGGCCTATCATCTGCCCCGCTCTTCCTCCATGTGGCGCTGATGAGTCCTCCGCCTCCTGACCCTGTGTCGGTCCATCCTTTGGAGGATCTCCAGAGACACCCTCACCAACTGTAAGAACTCCTGTGGTCCCCTCTCAATGGCCTGAAGTCACCATCCACCTAGGACGAGGGAGCAGAGTCAATACGTGTGACTGTCCAGCCCCCTGCAGCCCACCCATTGTGCATGGCATACAGCCATGTGCCATGCCCCTGTGATGGTGTGTGACCACCCTCAGTGACCGTGTCCACAAGACCTCTCTACCCAGGCACCCACAGCCATGCAGACCACTGCACACACCCATCACCCATGTCCCACACAGCACCACTGTGGCCATACAGTGACTTGGCTATGCGGTGTGAAGGCAGTGGCACAGCCATGTACCCAGTGCATGCATGGACCACCATTGACACACTCCCAGACATGCAGTGCCACTGGACAGTGGTGACTGTAACAAGTTGCTTGCATGGCAGTGGTGTCAATGGATGGTGGCCATGCCCCGCTGCCCACCCTGTTACACAGCATGCAATAGTAATCATGGATGTAAGGCACTCACCATCATCAGGCTGGTCCCTGCGCCTCTACGGATCTTCACCCCTCCCGGCCTGCTGGTCCTCCTGGAGGTGCCTCCTCTCCCTCGCCAGCCTGAGCTCTTCTGAGCCTAAGGTGCAAACATGGAGAGAGGAACATCAGTACAATCTGGTAGCAAAGTCCCCTTGCCCCCATGTGTGTGTAATCACACACAGCCATCCCCATCCCCACCCTGATACCACCACCATGGCCAACACTGGATGGCTCCCCCCATGTGCTGGACACATGCAACCGTGTTACCCCTATGGACAATAACAGTGTATGGATGGGGCATCTACCTGGCCATGGCACCGTGCCCCTCCTGGCATGTCCCCGCAGGCAGGCAAGCATGTCCGGGTCCCTGTGCCTGAGGTCCCCGTACCTGTGGCAACATGCTCTGCCATGCGCCCAATTCCCGTGGCCTCCTCCAGTGCATCAGCCACCTCCTGCCAAATTGCACTCCTGGACCTGTCCAGGGGTGCATCACCATATAGTGCCCCAGCATAGGGCTCTACAATGGCCACCAAATTGGCCAATTCAACCTGGCTCCACATAGCAGCCCTTTTCCATGCCATCTCAACAGATAGTTGGAGTCAAAATGGTGCTCGGCAGCATGGTCCACCATGTGCAGATGCTGCATGGTACAGTGCTGCTATTCCCTATCGCGCTGTCACTGAACAGCACAATAATGGTGCACCCATGCCAGACGCATGGCACCTAGGGGGCAAAGGTTGGGCACAGGGTCAAGGGTCTCTCACACACAGACAGCCACAGCGCAATTGGAACCCAATGCATGTAGCACGATTGGGTGCCTGTGTGACACCTCTTGTAGCGGCCTACAGCGCTGTGGCCCCAGTGCACCTATGGCGCCCCAGTGCCACAGCACCATATATGTGAACAGCGCAGTAGTACCACTGGCACAATGGTGGTTGTGCCCTGCATTTCCTCCCACACACAGCACATCAGCAGCACAGCAGGCATCTGTGTCATCACCTCGGGCATGCACAGTTTGGTGTGTACTGCACATGTCACAGAACTGCGCCCTTGGCTGAGCACATTCAACACAATTGCGCAAAGTACAACAGCGCGCTATTCAGCCAGCATATGCAAATCAGCTAATCAGCCATTCAATGGCGCAGACACTGCATTTGCATCCACTTAAAAATGTGCCTCACCGCATTTGCATGCATTGCGCTATAAAAATGCGACATTGGGCTGCACGGGCCATAATTGGTTACTGCAGTCTATTGTGGTGAGTTGCATGCTGTTTGGGAGTGTGGACTGTGGTGTGTGGGACATGCATGGGACTTCACAGTCACAGGTAACACCTGTCATTCTCACAGGATGAATAATAACCGATCGTGAGATGGAGGAAGAGGAACAGAGACGTGGGCGGAAGAGGAGGCCTAACTTCACCATGGCAGAAACAGATGCCCTGTTTGAGGCCTACCTCGACCAGGAGCCGCTGCTCAGCGGATCCCAGGGAACACCACAGGCCCATGCTGCTGCATGGAAAGAGGTGGCACGTGCCATCAACCTGCATGGAAGCCACCAGCGGTCTGTGCAGGAGTGCAAAAAAGAAGATGGGCACAGACAGGTGGAAGATTAAGGATAACATGGCTGCCATCAGGGCAGCACAGTCTGCGACCAGTGGGGGACAGCCGGATGTGCAACGCCTGACCCCACAAGAAGAGTGGGTTGCTGGCAGCATGCAGTGTTGTGCCATTGAGGGTGTTCCAGGTGGTGGATTCCAGATGGGTGGTAGCCCATCATTGCATGGTAGGTCCTGGTCTGTCAATGGGGGGGGACTTGGGTAGGTTACATACATTAATGCTACTGTTTTTCCCTTACAGCTCCTGAGCATCTACATGGGTTAGTGGTGGTGGGCTTGTCCACTGAGGGTGGTAGCATGGAGATAGGGGAGGACCCATCCACCTCCACAGGCATACGAGGGTCAGGGTGACAGTGGGCCCACCTGGATGTCCAGACTGATGTTGGTGGAGCAGGTGTGGAGGAGTCTCTGCCCATGTCCCAGCATGCCAGGGTCCATGGATGCCAGCATGCTGAGACTCGGGCTGGTGCCGGATCCATCACTTATGATGATGGAGCTAACGTCATGGGCAGTGATACATGTGGGCCACAGGAGGTCAAACAGCAGGTGACATCACTGGTGCCACCGTGGAGGCCTGCGTGACATCACAGTCCCAGCCTGTACCTGTCTGCACCAGTGGGGCAGCACTGGTGTGTGTCCAGGACAGTGGGGCTGTTGAAGCCACAGCGGTGGCAGCATTGAGCCCTGGAGAGCGGCAGCCAGAGGGGCAGTATCAGCAGTCAGCCAATGGCCATGGGGGTACAGCGTCAGAGGATGGTGTCAGTGCACCACCTGTGGACATGCCCAGGCCTGGCCCTGGTGTGCAGCGCTCACCCTCAAGGGGTGCTGACCATCAGGGCTGCAAACACCATGAGGGATAGCATGCCGATCAGGCAGATGATCTCTTAGATGAGCACACCCGCATACTCCAAGCATCAGTCAATCAGCAGGTGCGGCTTGTGATGGCGGTGGATGCACTCAGTGCGGCTCTGTGCCAGGCAGAGGAGCAGCACAGCAGAGACACCGCTCTGCTCCTGGAAGGGATGGACCGGTTGTGGGAGGATGTGACCGCTGCCATTGACAGGCAGACACAGGCAATCACAGCTGTCATGGCCACAATGGGCACACAGTTATTTGCCCATGCATCGCAGACACAGTGCAGTGCAATGTCCACCCCCTGTTCTCAGTGTCATGCGACACCATTGTTGTCGACACTGGGTTCAGCTGTGGGCATCCCAAGCATGCCTGGCACAGGCATGTTCGGTGTGCTGCAGACGCCTGCACAAGCATGGTCGTGTTCATGCAGTGGAACCCCTGAGGGACCGTCAGTGCCTCCCCATGAGGCCATTGGTCAGCCTGTCACTGCTGGCAGGTCTCAGCAAGGCTGCCCATGCATCCGTGGTGGCCGTGGCACTGTGGCGTGTGACTGACCTGTCTCCCAGCATGGCTAATGTCTGATGCTGCCCTGTGTGCATTGTATTGTTCAGCGTGCAATGCAGGGTGGGGTACCCAGCCCTGCACGAATGCACACGTCCCATCTGCACACCCTCCCGGCTGCTGTCCGCTGTGGCATGTGCATGATGATGACTGCGTTGTGCTGTCAACCACTGTGTAATGGTGCCCAGAGTCTGACACATGCACAATGACAGGCACTGGGCGTGGTGGTCTGTGGACATGTGTGTGGCTAGGGGTGGCGATCGGGGTCGGCATGCCTCCTACCCTTTGTGCATGTCTTATGAGGTGTGTGTGTGTGTATGTGTGTGTGTGTGAGAGACCATGTGCCGTGTTAGACCTTGCCCATCCCTGGCGGCATGTGTGGTTCCATGATCGGCCAATTCCCTTAACGACATGCACCCCTGGTGTTTGTCCATGCATGTTTGTGGGTTGTGCCTTTGCTACAGGTGGTTGCACATGGCCCCATGACTTACCTGGGTTGGCTGAAGTGCTCCTCTGTGATGGTGTCCCAGTGCAGCTTTGCCATCCAGATCAGTCGAGGGTCCCTTTGACCAAGGGGGGGCTGTCCATCACCATCTTCACCAGCGTCCTCATCATCCCCATCGCTGTGCCCCTCTTTGACCTGTATGACTATCCCACAGTCATTGGCCATGTTGTGCAGGATGAAACAGGCCAGGAATAGCCTGCAGGCCTTTGAGGGGTGTACTGTAGGGCACCGCCAGACGTGTCCAGGCAATGGAAATGTGCCTTCAGCATCCAGAACACCTGCTTGATGACATTGTGTATGGTGGCATGTGTCTCATTGTACCGTTGCTGCGATGGGGTCATGGGCCACCGGTATGGTGTGAGCAGCCAGGGACAGAGTGGATATCCACTGTCACCTGTGTGTAGAGGGTGGAAGTTAGTTTGGTGATCAGCGTCGCCCTACCTTGGGCCATCTAGGCCAATATCCATGTCACCTCTGACTATGCCCCTCCCAAGCTCCATGTCTTTCTGCGTACTTTGCATACTTACCCACTAGCTGGCCAGTGGAGATGTCCTCACTCTCGAACCTGTGGCACAGTGCTGACTGGTGCCAGATGAAGGCATCATGTGCTTCCCAGGGCAAGTGGCACAGAGATTGATTGCAGGCCCTTGGCATCACACACCTACAGGCTGATGCTTGCATACCCTTCCGATTCATGTATGCAGCCCCTTCAGGGCCAGGTGGTGTGCAGATGGCCACATGGGTGCAGTCTATTGCCCCGAGCATGCCAGGCATACGTCATACCCTGTGGAGCTCCTGTATGTTTGCTGTGTGCTCCGCCGGTGTGCTGGGGAAATGGATGTACTCTGCAGCATGTGCCAGCAGTGTGCTGAGGAATTGGGTGAGGCGACGTGACGCGGCCGACTGGGTTATGCCTGTCATGTCCCCTGTTGGTCTCTGGAAGGTACCCGTGGTGAGCAGGCACATGCAAGCTGTCACTTTGGTCTCCACTTACAGAGCATGGCTCTGTTGTGTGGGTGCCTGCATCACATCACTGCACAGCTCACAGAGCCACCTCAGAATTGCCTGGTTCAGGCAGTACCAGCCCACGATCTCAATATCAGCGTACAGCTCGAAGCTGGTGCAGGCTCGGTACTGCCTGTTGGGAGCATACCACCTTCAGGCCCTTCCATGGCCACGCCCCCCTGCTGCCTGCCTTATCACCCCCCTCATAACTGCCTCCATCTGGATGGTGGCACTGGCAATGTCCCTGGTTTGTGTTCCCCTTCCCGGCAGCTGTTTCTGTGTTCCCCCCACTGTCCTTGCTGCTACTTCCCCTGCACCAGGAACACCTTCCTATAGTGGCCTCAGTGCTGTGTGGCACTTCCCCCTTTTGCACTGCACTGTGGCAGTGGCTTCCCACACCTTCCCTGTTCCTGGGGGTTCCAGATGCTCTGTCTCTGTCCTGCCCTGAGTGTGTGTAGCCTGTGTGGCTGCCTATGGTTCAGCAACATGTGCCTTCCCTGTAGCGTTCTCATGCCTCTCTCTTGTTCCTTTTTATTTTGGCTCATTTCCACTATCGCGCAACTTTCGCTTGATCCCCTATTGCACATGGCGCATGTTGTTGAATATCACACTGCGCCATTTATGCATGGTTCTTCCCCCTTCAGTTGCGCATGCATTTATTATCATTGCGCTCTTGCGCAGTGTGATTTGGGGGGGTGCATCTGCCTTCTGCTGAATATATGACAGAATGGCACATTTTTGAACTTGTACTGGTGCATCCCTGTTGCGCATGGCACAACCCTTTTGAATATCTGGGCCCTGGTGTTTTAACAAACATGTATTTCTGGCAAATATTGATTCATCCTCAGTATATTTTTAATCCTCTCAGATATTTTTAAATAAGCTATTATAACACAGAACATAGAGGCATATAATCTGTTGACAGAAAAAAGCCCCTTGGTTCATCATGTCTGCCCATTCCTACCAGCATTAGGAGGATACAAGGGTCAACAGTTGACCTAACTAATAACTAATTATGGAACTAATAACTCAACTCAGTAGAGATAGTTCCTGCTCACAATTTAAAAAAATATATCTTTCACTGCATTTACTTTCCAATGTATTTGTTTATTTATTTATTTATTCCATTTTGGTAACCGGGTAGGCCCACTGAGCCCTGAAGGTCCCTTTTTCAGGGGCAACCCAGAATTAGTTACAGAAGGATACAAGTACAATAATGGGACAAGGACACAGTACATCATAACAATAGGGAGAGTTCATGTACATGAATAAACAGTGCTGACATTGTGCCAAAGTTAGTTACAGGTGATGACAATTACAGTAAAGACAAGGGTAGCAGTGCTACACTCAGGAGAAGATGAATTACCTAAGAGTCAATGGTAACAGTGCAGGTCAAATGAACATACTACATTCATGTTGTTAATATATTTGGATGGAGCTATCAAATAGTTCTGATGGTAAACAACATAGAACCCCACCAAGATATTTAGTTTTTATGGTGGGGACAGAAACTCTTAAAAACTTCAAAATCCTGTATTGCAGTTCAGAGATGAAATGAAATGAAAAGAAAAATAAGTATATTGATGCTTTGCCAGTAAAACGTTGTTATGGAAAAGACTACATGGTGGCTAACAAATACTCAGTGACCCTTGTTCTCTGTGGCAATGTAGTCCTAATTTCTGCTGCAGGACTCCTAGCTTCTGCTGTAGCATGCTCATTCCTGTGTCATAAATTATTTATTTCTGTGGCAGGATGCAGGCCTACCATTGGCTAAAATATGATGTGATGTCATCAATGAAATCCAATGCTGAGCATGGAGGAGGGGCTTCTGGATAAATTGGAAGATGGGATTTGGGTGCTATGGAAAAACTGTTATGAATAAGAATCACACAAAAGCAATGAATTGTGCAGCACTACATATATTGTGCAGTATGATACAAGTTTTGTGGAAAATCCCATAGACACACAATTCCATGGTCTTTGCAAATAGTGTCACCTTATGGTGCAAAGTCTATGCTATAATATAAGAACTGGTAACACCAACAGCAGCCGCAGTATGACTCACTTCACACAATGCTTTCTCAAGATAGTATATCGTGATAATGCTTTGTGTGAAACACATTGACCTCCTCTTGGGGTTGTTTTTTGTTTTGTTTTTTTGCACAGACTTTGCACCTTAATAAAGACTGTCACATTAATCAGCTGGAGTCTTTGTAGTGTGTTCATTACCCAAAAGTGGTGTATGCACAGTTTTTCTCTTAAGTGTGGATGATAGTTTAGTGTGCTTTCTAATGTTTTAATTCTCAGTAGGGTGCTTTTTTAAAATATTTTACTTCAAAAAGTCAGTTATTTTATTGATTTTACTGCACACCCATTGTTTATTTTTATGTGACAGACAGCACTGTGGTGGTTGTCATAGTGGGTGTGTGGGAGAAAAGCACAAACAACAAGTAGTAGGTGCAAACACACACAAGTGTGTAAATTTATTTGCAAAGAAAAGAAAAGAAAAGAAAAGAAAGACTTTCAGCAAAATAAAAAAAATCAAATTAACATTACACAGCTAGGACATAGCTTCAGTCCCACCCTCTGTGTTTCCTCAACCTGTTTCAAGGTTGAACTGATCTGCTCTTAGACTGGAGAGTGATTCTTTTATACAAAATTGTCACATGATCATGAGGCTCTGCCTCCTAGTCAATAAAATTGTTTTCTAAGCTAAGGAAAATAGTAATAAACATAATATAATGAATAACAGCAACAATATTTTATACTGGTGGTATTTCATATGAACAATAAAATGAACAGTTTTAGCAGCATTTCCACACTTGTAGTTCCACCCACCAACTGTGAGTGACAGTTTACCCAGGATAAAAACAGTAGCACAAAGGGGTGTTGGCCCCTTAGAGAAGACCTGCAGAGAGAACACCCAGGTGAGCTACTAGAACTGCAGACAAAAGAAACATTTGTCAGGAATTCCTAAGCACTATTTACAAAATTGCAGTCCCTGCTACAGCTTCAGAAAGAAAAAGAAAACTACTGCAAGACTTTCTAGTTTACAGCTGGGCTTTTCTGTTGTTGAAATACATATAGGACTCTTGTTTGCAGAGGAAACATATTTTAAAACAGGGAGAGTGAGCTGAGCAGTCACAGAGGAGTTCTCATGCTTGCAGTACTTTTAGCATGAAAAACCCTTTGTTGCACTGCTTGCTAAAGTTTGTGTTAACATAATTTTGCTCTGCAAACCTGCTAGTGTTTTTGGCACCAAAAAAACACTGACAGGGAAAAAAGTGACAGAAACCAACAGGAAAGAGCTCCTGTTCTTTTCAATACCATGTGTGGAATTTTTAATAACTCTTGCACTAATGTGGAGGCACTTTAAAGGTTTTTAGAAAGAAAATAGCAATTGTCGGCATCTGCCTAAAACACAGCTTTCGGGGCAGAGCTTAAATCTGCAGTGCAGTGCTACAAGCAGCAGGCTGTAGCACTGAAAAATGCTTTTCTTTAGGTTTTGTATACTTATTTCTTAGTCAGGCATTTAGGCTAAAGGAAGCCAATGGCTAATTCTGAGAGAGAGGAGCAGGGTATATTGAAAATGGCTTCTTCTCTCCTTGCAGGACTTTTACAAGAGTTTTAAGCAAGAGTTTACCTAAGAGCTCTGTTTCTTTCCCAATTTCAGTAGTTCTGCTATGGGGAAAACAGACACCTTTTTACAATGCTTGCAACATTCCCTCAGATAAAACAAAACAAGGAAATACCTGAAGAAGCTGTTTTAAGTTATTAAAGCTGCTCTTGATCCTGCGTATGTTCATGCAGAAAAGCACAATGGTGCTTCATTACACAGAAGCTTGTTTTACAGGGTGGAGCTGCGTGTGCAGCTCTACAATAAAAACTTTATTCTATTTTACTACTGGCATGACAGCCAGTTGAATGCAGGAAAACCTGGTAGTAGCCTGCTGTGCATTCCCCAAGGCAAGGAGAGAGAGGGAGAGAAACAGAAAGGGGAAAAAGGCAAAGAAGAAGAAAAGCACAGGTGTCCAGCCTACTGAACAGCAAAGGACAGGATAGAAAAAGGGTGCTGTTGTGCAACAGGCTTTCAGTATGGAAGAAAGATGACAGTACAGAGTGTCGTCTCTCAGACTTGCCTCCCAAGCCGGGGAGGGGCACAGTGCTACCACATTCCTTCATGCCCAGAAGGAAACCAGGGGTACAACTGTCTGGTTTCCTAAATAAGGAATAAGGAATCCCCGTGAAAAACCCAAGGGGGTTGTTGGGACTTTGACCCACCCTCTCTAGAAGTCCCACCCCAGGGCACCCATAAATACAAATGGTGTAGTTACACCATTACAGCTCATGGTTACATAACCATGATTATGCACTATAGTACTACAAACAATTGCCCAGGGGTGTGTAGTCTTTTTACAAGCTAAAGGCTACCATTCTGCTACTTACAACACTATACTAATCCTATTCCATGAACCCAATATCTATATTCCTATTCCTCTATACATATTTACATAGTCTGCTTCTATGCCTGCAACATATTGGGACATAACGTCTACATTCTTATGCTAGGAGCCAAGTCTATATTTCACACTGAATTTATAAAGTTGCAGGGCTAAGTACCACCGGAGTATTCTGGCATTTTTATCCTTCATTTGGTTCATCCAACAAAGGGGGTTGTGATCTGTACCTAAAACAAACTCAGTGCCCCAAAGATAAAAACAAAGTGCCTCTATTGCCCACTTTATAGCCAAACACTCTTTCTTGATGGTAGAATAATGCTGCTCCCTGTCATGTAGCTTTCTGGAGATATATAAGATGGGATGTTCTTCTCCATCTGTGGTCTGACTTAAGACAGCACCGATACCAACATTGGAAGCATCAATATGTACTTCAAAAGGTCTGTTGAAGTCATGGCACAGCAGAACTTGGGAAGAACATAAAGCAATCTTGATTGTCTGAAATGCTTGTTCGCATACTGGTGTCCACATAACTGTATTCCCACACCTTTTCTTGGTGAGATCTGACAGAGGGGCTGTTACAGAGGCAAAGTTAGGCATAAACCTCCTATAGTAGCTGGCAAGCCCTAAGAATGACCCCACTTGCTTTTTTGTTTTAGGTACCGGACACTTAGCTTCTGCTTCCACCTTGGCGATCTCTGCCTTTACTTGTCCATTGCCTAGTATAAAACCCAAATATTTGGTCTTCCTTATGGTCGCTGCACATTTACCAGTGTTAATGATCAAGCCAGCCCCACTGATGGTTTGCAGAACAGCTGACAAATGGTCCGCATGCATCTGCCAGTCTGGACAAAAGATGACCACATTGTCCAGGTAGGCAGCAGCATATGCTGAATGAGGGTATAAAAGCTGGTCCATGAACCTCTGAAAAGTTGCTGAGACCCTGGGCAGACCAAAGGGCATGGTTACAAATTGAAATAAACCAATTGGAGTACTAAATGCTGTTCTTTCCCAAGACGATTGACCCAGGGGAATCTGCCAATATCCTTTTATTAAATCTAATGCTGTAATATAACTGGCATCACCTATGTGGACAATCAGGTTGTCAATCTAGGGTACAGGGTATCCATCAAACTGAGACACCTGGTTCAGTTTCCTGAAATCCAAGCATAACCGAATATCAGCTTCTTTCTTTTGGACAACAACAATTGGTGATGCCCAAAAACTCTTTGAGGGTTCAATGATACCCAACTGTCTCAATTTGAGTATTTCTTGCTGTACATCAGACCTTAATCACTCAGGAAGCCTATAAGGTTTCTGCCTGATAGGAATGAAAGAGGTATGGATGTGGTGTTCCACAGCAACCGCTTTCCCTGGTACCTTAGTAATGGTGGTGGAAAACTGTCTAAGGATTTGCATCAAGTCCCCTCTTTTTTGATCATCTAGGGTTGGGTTGATATCAAGTTCTTCTACTGTGGTCTGACCTTCCTCCTCTAGACAACTATATGCCACATCCTGATCCAGTTCCCCTTTTTTCTGGCATGATTAACATGCTAACCGAGGGCTCAGATTTCTCTAACCATTTTTTTAAAAGGTTAGCATGATATATCTTTATGTCTGGGTGTTTGGTGTCTCTACCTCGTATGTCACACTGCAAATCCCTATAAGGACTTTATAGGGCCCTTGCCATTTCATAATAAGTTTATTTTCAGTTGTTGGTAGCAAGAGCAACACCCTGTCCCTTTCCAGAAAGGTCTTATCAGAAACCTTTTGGTCATAATATTGTTTCTGATAATGCTGTGCCTGGCTGGCATTTTTATGAGCAACCTCAGTATATTTCACCAGATGCTTTCTTAGTTGGATCATATACTCAGTAATGCTGGTGGTTCTGACTTCTTGACCTTCCTTCTCATACTCTTTAACAACATCGAGAGGCTCCCGAGGATTTTGCCCATAAAATAGCTCAAATGGGGAATACCAATTGAGGCCTGGGGCACTTCTTTATAGGAAAAGAGTAATAGGGGAAGATATTGGTCCCATTTTTTCCCTCTCTCATTAACAAATTTCCTGAGCATATGTTTGAGAGTCTGATTAAACCTCTCCACTAATCCGTCTGTTTCGGGGTGATAGGGTGATGTTCTGACCGCTACCACTCCCAATAGGTGGTATAGCTCTTTAAGTAAGGCCAAATTAAAATTAATGCCCCTGTCGGTAAGAACTTCTTTAGGGATTCCCAACCTACTAAAGATTTTTACCAGTTCTTCTGCAATTTTGTCTGTTGTTATGGAACGTAAGGGGATGGCTTCAGGATAACTGGTTGCATAGTCGCAAACCACCAAAATGTAACTATTCACTTTGGAACTTTTTTCAATAGGGCCTACTATGTCCATAGCCATCCATTCAAATGGTGTAGTTACCAGTAGCAGGGGTTCTAATGGTACCATGTCCTTTCTCCCTATCTAGGCCACTTTTTGGCATGCTGCACAAGATTTAACATACTTGGCTACCTGGTCATGGATGGCAGGTCAGTAAAAATGTTGTAATAAATGGGCTAAGGTCCTATTTCTACCAGCATGCTCTGAACAAGGTAAATCATGTGCCAGATACAGTAACTGGGCTCTATACTTTGCTGGTACCATCAACTGATCTACTGTTTCCCGTGTTTTTGGGTTATTACAACATCTATACAAGATTTCATTCTTAATTACTATTTCTGGGTCACCTTTAGTTGTCACCTGGCCCACCTGTTGGAAGAAAGAGTGTTAGTGATAAATCACATTTCTGTTCAGTAGATATCATTCTGTTAGGTACATTTAATGTTACAATTGTCTTAGTAAGTCCTTTATTCTTCCACAGTTTTTAATGTCCTTTTTTCTTTCTTGGTCTTTCTATCCTTCCTTGGGGTACCCATGATATCTTCATCAAAGGGGAATGTATCCCCCGGAAGTTTTTCTTGCTGGCTTTTTGCCCTAGTGGTTACAGCAGCAATGGGTGATTTGAAAGCCAGCAAAGTGTCAAATCCAGGGAATTCATAACCAAGAACTACTGATGCAGGCAGGTTGGCTCCTAAGCCAGCGCATACAGTGTTCTTTTGATCCTTTACAGTCATTTCAACAGTAGAGGTTGGGTAGCTGTGTGTGTCCCCATGGATACAAACAGCATCCACTGTTACCCCAATCATATTATTAGGGCTTAGTAGTTCTAGACAAATCAAGATGTATTTACTTCCTGTATCAAGGAGGCCCAACACATTTTTATCGTTAATCAATATCTTAGTCACAGTGTAGCCTGTTGTCAATAAAGCCAGGTGTGCAGGATCTGGTTTCTTTTGGGGACAAAACCTGGCTATATGTCCTTTCCCATTACAGTTATGACATATAACATCAGATTACTAGTCTTCCCTCCTCTCCCTGACCTCACATCATATCTTACAGTATTCTGTCCAGCAGGGGGGAGAGAGGAAGGGGAGGGAGGTTTAACTGCAGATGTGGCGATTTCTCTTCTGACATTTCATTTTATGGATGGTTTAGCTGACAAAAAGTCCTCTGCTAGGGTGATGACCACCTCTGCTGACTCTGGATTGTGCTGTCTCACCCAGAGTTGGACTTCATTAGGGAATATCTGTAGAATAGCTCAACAACCAAGGTCTCTATGATTTCAGTGATAGAGTTCTTTTCTGGTTGTAACCACTTTGTGCATAACTCCCTTAATCTAATGAAAGTCTTTCTGGGGCTATGAGAATACCGGTAGTGTAAGGAATGAAATCTCTGCCAGTAGATCTCAGCATTGATATCATACCTCCTCAATATCTCTTTCTTAACTAGCTCATAGTTTTCGGCATGTCTGGGGTCCATGTTACTGTAAGCTAGTTGAGGTTTTCCTGTCAAAAAAGGGGCAAATCTTACAACCCACTGGGTCTTGGGCCATGAACAAGCCCTGGCTGCCCTTTCTAATGTTGTCAGGTAAGCCTCTATTTCATCAGTGGGGACCATTTCAGTTAGTTTAATGTGTTTTGTGATGGTGTCCTGCCCTCTGTTACCTGTTCCCATGCTTTTTATTGCCATCAGAGGCAGGGTCCATCTCTGGTCCTGCTGAAGTCTCTCCAGCTCATGTTCTTGAAGACCTTTTTCGCTTTGTAGTTCCATCTCCTGTTGGCGGACAACCAGCCATCTCAATACGTCTGCAATATCTGTTGGAGGTACATCCAAGTGTTGATTTTCCACTGGATCCTCATCACTCTGGTCAGAGAGACCCACCATGGCTGCAGCTTCTAGTTTCTGCTTTGGACAAGCCCCTGGTCCCAAACCAGGAAAGAGCTTCTCCCCGGTCTGAACCAGCATGTGCCTGGTCAATACTCCGGACACTTTCATCTCCTCCTCCAACTCTTTGGGTTTCTCTGCCATGTCACCTCTTTGTGCTTTCTCCAGATATCTGGATAGATATCTCTGATTGGTGTCCCCCAATGAGCCTGGACCACCAACCAATCCTACTTCTAACACCACTGTCATAGAGGGTGTGTGGGAGAAATACACAGACAACAAGTAGTAGATGCAAATACACACAAGTATGTAAATTTGTTTGCAAAGAAAAATAAGAAAGACTCAGCAAAATAAAAAAAAAATCTAATTAACATTACAAAGCTAGGACTTAGCTTCAGTCCAACCCTCTGTGCTTCCTCAACCTGTTCCAAGGTTGAACTGATCTGCTCTTAGACTGGAGAGTGATTCTTTTATATAAAATTGTCATATGATCATGAGGCTCCACCTTCTAGTCTAATACAAATTGTTTTCTAAGCTAAGGAAAATAGTAATACATATATTATAATGAATAACAGCAATAATACTTTATACTGGTGATATTTCATATGAACAATAAAACAACTGAACAGTTTTAGCAGCATTTCCACACTTGTAGCTCCACCCACCTACTGTGTGTGACAGTTTACCCAGGATAAAAACTGTAGCACAAAGGGGCATTGGCCCTTAAGAGAAGACCTGCAGAGAAAACATCCAGGTGAGCTACCAGAACTACAGATTAAAGAAACATTTGTTTGTCAGGAATTTCTGGGCAATATTTATAGAATTTCAGTCCCTGCTACAGCTTCAGAAAGAAAAAGAAAACAACTGCAAAACTTTCTAAATAACTGGAGAACCTTTGCTGCAGGCACATCCAAGATCAGGGTCATTCTTGATGCCCTACAGGGGGCATGCCTCAGACAGCTAGTGTTGGTACCCACTTGGGAGGGAGCAATATTAGACCTGGTAGTCTCAAATGGGGAAGGAGACAGGATCTCATATTTAAAAGTGGGTAGCCATCTGGGAACAAGTGACCACCAAACAGTGTGGTTAACAATAAACACAGCCATAAAGTCAAGCCATACAAAAATAAGAGTATTGGACTTTAGGAAGGCTGACTTTGGGAAAATAAGAGAGTGCCTCAGAAAAGCACT
Organism: Neoceratodus forsteri; assembly: GCA_016271365.2. Classification (NCBI taxonomy): domain Eukaryota; kingdom Metazoa; phylum Chordata; order Ceratodontiformes; family Ceratodontidae; genus Neoceratodus; species Neoceratodus forsteri. The sequence goes on along the minus strand of CM057458.1, from coordinate 779,878,949 downwards.
AGCAATCGGGCAAGAAGGAGGGGTGGAGGAACAATGGGGAATAATCAAAATAGCCATTACAGAGGCAACAAACCTTTGTGTGAAGCAAATCAACAAAACAAAATGAAGGAAAAAAACACTATGGTTCTCAAAAGAGGTGGCAGGGATGGTTAAGGAGAAAAGGATAGCATTCATGAAATATAAGGAAACACAGAAGGAGCAGGACAGAGAACTTTATCAGTTAAATCAGAAGGAGGCAGGGAAGGCAGTCAGAATAGCAAAGGCACAAACTGAGGAAAAGATAGCCAACTCTGTTAAGAAGGGGGATAAAATCTTTTATAGGTACATTAGGGAGTGAAGAAAGACCAAGGGAGGGATACAGAGACTTAATAAAGGGGAAGGAATGTGAGCAGAAGGTGACAGTGAAAAAGCAGGGATACTGAGGGAATATTTCTGCTCAGTATTCACAATGGAAGAGGAGGGGGAGGTACTTCAACCAAACAAGACAGAAACTCTGAATAGGGGGGTCGATACCAGTCCATTCACAGAAGAAAGGGTTTTGAAAAAACTCTTGAAACTGAGGGTGAACAAAGAAATGGGGCCTGATGGGATTCACCCAAGAATTCTAAAAGAACTAAGGGTAGAACAAGTAACACCACTGACTACTTTCTTTAACAAATCATGGGAGGATGAGATGGTACCTGAGGACTGGAGGAGGGCAAATGTGATTCCACTTCACAAAAGTGGGAGATGGGCAGAGGCAGGAAATTACAGACCAGTTAGTTTGACTTCAGTGGTAGGGAAAATGATGGAATCACTTCTGAAGGAAAGAATTGATGAGTACCTAGAGGCCAGTGGGGCACAGGACCCAAGGCAGCATAGTTTCCCAGCTGGAAGGTCATGTCAGATGAATCTAATAGAGTTCTTTGACTGGGTGACCAAAGTAGTAGACCAGGGAGGAGCTGTGGACTTGGCCTACCTAGACTTTAGCAAGGCATATGATACAGTCCCGCACAAAATATTAACAAACAAATTAACCAGCCTGGGAGTGGGTCCCAGGGTGGTAGCCTGAGTTAAACACTGGTTGGACAACAGGACACAGCAGGTAATAGTAAATGGAGTCCACAGCGAACAAAGGAGGGTAACCAGTGGGGTACAGCAGGGTTTGGTACTGGGACCGGTCCTCTTTAATGGCTTTATAAGTGACATTGGAGAGCACCTGGAAGGAAAGATATGTCTCTTTGCAGATGACACAAAGATCTGCAACAGGGTTGATATACAAGGTGGGGTGGAAAAAATGAAAAGGGATTTGACAAGGTTGGAGAAATGGTCAAATATGTGGCAGCTCATATTCAGTGCAAAGAAGTGCAATGTAATGCATCTGGGAAACAAAAATCCAGGGAAAGAGTATACAATGGGGGTGAATTAATAACAACAACAAAAATTGAAAGAGACCTAGGAGTAATTATATCAGATGACCTAAAGGAGGGCAAGCAATGTAAGAAGGCAGTGAGGAGGACTTGGGGGGGGGGGAACTGGTATGCATAGAGAGAGGCATCAACAGTACAAAACAGGAAGTTACTATCCTTCTGTACAGACAGTTAGTGAGACCTCATCTGGAGTACTGCATGCAATTCTGGAGACTCCATCTCCGCAAAGACATAGACAGAGTGGAGGCTGTTCAGAGGAGGACAACCAAAATGGTGCAGGGTCTGCACCAGAGGACATACGAGGAGAGACTAAAGCGGCTTAATATGTATGCCTTTGAGGAAAGGAGGGGGGGGACATGATAGAAACTTTCAAGTATTTCAAGGGAAATAACAAAGTACAAGAGGGTAGTATATTTTAGAAGAAGAGATGTGCAAGAACAAGGGGGGGTGGTGGCTCAGAGGTAATGTTAGAAAGTATTTTTTTCACAGAGAGGGTAGTGGATGAATGGAACAGCCTTCCTGAGGAGGATGTGAAGTCAGGAACAGTGGGAGAATTCAAGAATGCATGGGACAGGCATAAGGCATTTTTATTGGAGGGTAGGAGGAAGTAAGCTGTTGATTAACTAGAATCTGCAGCTTATCCATCAGATAGGGAAATGGGCAGACTAGGTGGGCCAAACGGTCCTTATCTGCTGTCAAATTCTATGTTTCTATGTTTCCAGTTTACGGCTGTGCTTTTCTGGTGTTGAAATACATATAGGACTCTTGTTTGCAGAGGAAAAATGTTATAACGGGCAGAGTGAGCTGAGCAGTCAAGGAGGAGTTCTCATGCTTGCAGTACTTTTAGCATGAAAACCCCTTCATTGCACTGCTTGCTAAAGTTTGTGTTAACATAATTTTGCTCTGCAAACCTGCTAGTGTTTTTGGCACCAAAAAATCACTGGCAGGGAAAAAAGTGACAGAAATCAAAAGGAAAGAGCTCCTGTTCTTTTTAATGCCATGTGTGGAATTTTTAACAGCTCTTGTACTAATTTGGAGATACTTTAAAGGGTTTTAGAAAGAAAATAGGAATTGTCAGCATCTGCCTAAAACACAGCTCTCGGGGCAGAGCTTAAACCTGCAGTGCAGTGCTACAAGCAGCAGGCTGTAGCACAGAAACACTGTTTTCTTTAGGTTTTGTTTACTTATTTGTGAGTCAGACTCTTCAGCTAAAGGAAACCAATGGCTAATTCTGAGAGAGGAGCAGGGAAGATTAAAAATGGCTTCATCTCTCCTTGCAGGGATTTTACAAGGGTTTAAACGAGAGTTGGCCTAAGAGTTCTGTTTCTTTCCCAATTTCAGTAGTTCTGCTATGGGGAAAACATACACCTTTTTTACAATACTTACAGCATTCCCTCAGATAAAACAAAATGAGGAAACATCTGAGGAAGCTGTTTTAAGTTATTGAAGCTACTCTTTATCTTATGGCAACTGCACAGCACTGTGATCCTGCACATCTTTATGCAGGAAAACACCAATGGTGCTTCGTAATGCAGAAGCTTGTTTTACAGGGTGGAGCTTCATCTACAGCTCTGCAATAAAAATGTTCTTCTGTTTTACTACTGGCATGACAGCCAGTTGAATGCAGGAAAACCTGGCAATAGCCTGCTGTGCATTCACCAAGACAGGGAGAGAGAGAGAGAAACAGAAAGGGAAAAAGGCATAAGAAGAAGAGAAGCACAGGTGGCCAGCCTACAGGACAGCAAAGGACAGGATAGAAAAAGGGTGCTGTTGCACAACTAGCTTTCAGTATGGAAGAAAGATGACAGTACAGAGTCTCGGCTCTCAGACTTGCCTCCTAAGCCGGGGGGGAGGGGCACAGTGTTACCACAGTGGTCATGCTGATCAGTTCTGCAGCAACGTGCTTTCCCCATCTCTGTTTCGCAGGTGCTCATGCTAGTCACACATAGAGTACCAAACAGTCTAGCAGGCACATAGAGATTACAGATGTTGAAGTTATTATTAATCATTTTCTTGCTGTCTTACACCTAAGTCACTAACATTTTGTTTTGAGATAGCAGATGGGCAGCAAGTGAGTTTTGAGTTACCAGCTGCTGAGCCAGTGGATGGGCATGGGGGTGATTCGGCTATATCAGTGAAACTCTGGCCAAGATTTTTTTTAATGAAAAACTGTGGAATTGGTTTGCTTGGTGATTCTGAGATTTTGGCAATGTGAGAGTGAGACTGAGTCCCAAGCTTTGGAGAATGTTAGATCAAGCAGGTGAGTAGAAACAGCACAGGATCATAATGTCACAAGACAAAATCACGCTGCCAATACAGTACGATTTATGCTATGAGCCATAAGTCTTTTTTCTGTAGAGGGCTCTGCCCCCCCACACCCCCTGTTATGGGGGGCTGGACCACGCAGACCTCCCACCCACTAAAGATTATCAACTCTGGGGGGTCCAAATTGGGGTGCGCATGTCGTAAAAAAATAAAATGTTTCTGGGACTGGAAATCAAACCCGGTCCCAGACGCAGAGCCTGGGTTCCTACTGCTATGGCTCAGTCCTGTGAGCAACGGCAGCTGCTCATCAGAACCCACTCCTAGCAGATGTCTTATCCTCTGCCTGGGAAAGTGCTATGGGTGCAATACCATGTATACTTCTCTATGTAGCGGTAGCATACTGCGCTGTACCATGTTAGCCATAATGTCGTACGCTATTAAGTGTGCAACAATATGTCCCGGTTGGAGTAGGAACAATATTTAGGAAGCAGCTGGAGTAAGGGAACAGGAGGGCAGGCTAGTAGGTAGAACTGTGGTAAGATTTCTTTTTAAAGTGAGAATTTCATTTAATTTGCAGTAGAGTTATTTGAGTTACAGTAATGTTTCTTTTTTTAATTTGCAATCAATGGTGTGTGTGGGGGGTAGCAGTAAAAGTGGATTGGATGGTAAGTAAAGAAAAAATGACTACTGATTTGAAAAATAAAATTCCAAGGGGCACATTGGTATGTTGATAAGACTTGTAAGGCTGTCTTCAGGATATTTTCTTATGCATCATTAGTACTTACATAATCTTACAGAATGAGTAAAAAATAGTTTCAGCCAGTTGCAGAGCAAGATTTTTCCAAACCATATAAGATATGGGGGCCAATTTTCAAAAGCCCTGATAATGTCACAAGCCCTTGATGCACCAACATATGGCACATGGGGCTTGCGGCTTCCCTTTTTATACAAACTGGAATTTTCAATCTTAATGCAAGCCTTGCATCAACCTTTGAAAATCAGGCCCATAGTAAGGTACGAAAAAAGAAAGAAAATATCAGTATTTAGAAATAGGACCGCATTTGCCAAAAGGGGGAAGGTGATGCCCCTTCATCAACACTCTTTCTCACTGATGTGATGAGGTAAAAAGGGTGCCTTCTTCATGTAAACCACCCCGTTTTGTGAAGACCTCACAAACCATGAGAGTAATGTAAGGGGGTTGCAAGGTCGTTTCAGGGGATTATAAACATGAGTTTATATTTCCATATTTCATTTTTATTATAACAGTTGTTTCTTGTTTTTTTTTAATAGCAGAAGCTGTTACAAGATTAAATTTATGTACCAGAATGGACCTGGGAGTCAAATCAGGATAAAACAATTTGCTACAGGACCCATTTAATATTATATATTATACTGGGGCCAGTATAGTTAGGGTTGCACAGCCACTTCTATGTTAAACCCCAAATTTTGCATTTTAATAACTTTGTCACCATACAATGGATTTGCTTGAACATTTGCATGCGTAGTCTGGTAACATAGATCTCTGGATCTGTCAAGTTGCGTTATGGTCAGATGAGCGGATGTAGAGCTGCAGAATGCCACAAAATGCAAAAAAACTTGATTTTGGCATGTTTCTTTACTTGTGTTCTCAGCCTGCACAATTTGTCCAATTGGTTTGCAAATCTCAGGGAAGACGCAGTCTGGGTTACCAATGTGCCTTTCAAAGACGTGATTAAAAATATTAAACCATTCAAAAGATATTCAAAAAACAAGTTTCCCAATATAGCGAATGGGAAAAAAATATATGTGCCTCACAAAAGCTGTCGCCACTACATTTTACTGTTGCAAATGACCCTTTTACTGTTGTGTGGTGGCCATCTTGTTTTCAGTTAGTGAGAGAGAAAAATGCCTAACGTTTAAATTTGGGACTCCCTAGATGTGTTTACCTTGTTGGGTCCTGAGGCTAACATTCCTATCTTTTTGGGGGGACCTCTCCCCCCGAAGTGCCATTTAAAAAATTGGCACCCCAGTACTGTCAAAAATTGAGACAGAAATGGCCGCAACACTTTTGCAAATCATGAAAGTGTTGTGTTGTTTTACGAACCATCGCACTTGCAACAGTACTTTAGCCAAAAAGACTGCAAATTTTGTCATCCACGGCAGCAAAATGGTTGGGGATTTTTGGCTGAAATTTGAAGAGTGGCAAGCCCTGGTTGCACATATGTGACTTTTGGTAGTTTGGTCCCAAAATATTCAACAGGCCCAAAGTTACAGTGTTCTGAAGTTGAGAAATTTCCCATAGGATAACATTGTGGTGCATATGGCACCTTTTGGTGCCCGTATCTCGAAAATGAAGTAAGATATGGATTTTTCGCTACTCGCAACTTAGGTCACCTTTAAAAGTTTGGAAATCATAGATTACACCTGCACTGGAAATGTTTTCTTACTTGCTACAGTTACGGAGATATTGGTAAAAATGTGTTACAAGGGTTCCTTTGAAGTACTATGGCACTGCTGTATGGCTCTATACTTATGTGTAAATGGGAACACAGGGCCTGGAGGGCCCACGCTCCCACATACACATACCAGTGTGCTAAAAATAGGCAATGTGTAGTGAGCGCAGGGCCCGGAGAGCCCACATTCCCACTTCTACAAACCAGTTACCAGTTAAATTAGACTTTCTCAAAAAGAAGGGAAATTCATTGCAAAAAACTCTGTTAATGCATCAGTTAGGGTTGATAGCACAGCAACAAAAGCTGGGAAATGCGGTGTTAGGGTTACACTCCTACCAGTAGAGATGCAGCAAATTGAAATTTTGCCCACAGAGTGCTGGTGAAGTGGGCAAATTTGCATCATGGAGCACTTCATGAAATTTTGCCGCAGAAAAAGGGAATTTCACCTAGGCAAAATTTTTGCTGCCTCGGCAAAATTTCACCTTCCACAGCAAAATTTCACCTTTGCTCTATGGGCAAAATTTAGGGTATATATATATATATATATATATATATATATAACAATAAATAGATCCCTGATGGCTAGCAGCCCTCCCCCCACCAGTCCCACATGAGAAAAATCCGTAGTGGCTGGCGTCCCTCCCCACCTGTCCCACATGTAATTGTAAATAATTAAATTATTTATCCCTGGTGGCTAGAGGTCCCTCCCTCTACCTGGTAATAACCTGCCCCACCACCTGCTATAGAAATGTACAGTAACCCACCCCACCCACATCCCTCCATATCTCCTCCTTTAGTCCACTCCTCATCTTGTTAATAAAACATTCTCTGGTGGTCTAGTGGGGTTTTTGTACATTTTAAACCCCCTCCTGAATCCAATCCCTAGTTCCAAATACCTGGTGATCCAATGCCCCCCCACCTAGCATTTCTCAGCAATCAGATACCCCGCCACAACCCCACTCCTAACCCCATCCTAAATCCTGGCACAGCAGCAGCAGACTGGCACAGCCCTCCTCTCTCCTTCATGGCTGGCCCACTGACTGAGCTGTCAATGAAGCTCATTCATTGACAGCTCAGTCAGTGAGTGGGCCATGGAGGAGAGATGAGGACTGTGCAGGTCTGCCGCTGCCATTCCAGGATTTAGGATGGATCATGGAGGTGGGAGCGGAGTTGTGGCTGGGACATCTGGCTGCTGGGGAGGCTGGGTGGAGGGGGCACTGGATCACCAGGGAATGGGATTGGGAATGGGAACTGGAGATCAAATTTGGGAGGGGGGTTAAAATTTACAAAAACCCCACTAAACCACCATTTTTTGTTAAAACAAGATAATTAAGGACTAAAGGAGGAGATATGGATGTATGGAGGGATGCGGGTCGGAGGTTACTATACATTTCCGCAGGAGGTGGTGGGGCGGGTTACTATCAGGTGGAGGGGGACCACTAGCCACCATGGATAAATCATTTAATTATTTACATTTACATGTGGGATAGGTGGGGGAGGGACCGCTAGCCACCAGAGATTTGTCTCTACATGTGGGACAGGTTGGAGAGGGACCTCTAGCCACCAGGGATCTACTGATATTAACTTATACACCCTCCAAGATGAAATTTTGCCTGTGGACAGAAGGTGAAATTTCATTGCAGAAGGCAAAATTTTGTCACGGAAAGTGAAATTTCGCCGCGGAAGGTGAAATTTTGCCGTTCTGCCAGTTGAAATTTTGCCACTCCACCAGGTGAAATTTCACATTCCACTACATGAAATGGGTGGAATTTTGTGGATTTATCTGCTAAGTGAATTCCGCCCACTTCGCCCACCACTATCTACCACCCCCCCACCCTCCACACACCAACAGGCACAAGGGTGTATGTTGGGGTCGTAGGGCCTAACTTTCACCCCATTCTCCTATACTGCATCATTTCAGCATGTCTACGCATGGAATGGGGTAAGAGTTAGGCTGACTACTCCAATGCACACCCTGATGCCTGTTGGTGTGTGAAGGTTTGGAGTGGGGTGGGGTGATAGGTGTGTAACCCTAACACTATATGTCCAAACTTTTGTCACTGTGCTAGCACCCCTAACTGATGGATTAATGGAGTTTTTTGCAATGACTAAATTTTAATCATGATGTTTATCCTCCTATTCCCTTCACTATTACTCCCTTCCTCCAGTGATCCCAGTCCCATCATCCACCACCCTTGGAACTAACTACCATCTAATTGCTTACCATGATGGATCAATGGGTGCTTGGTAGGTGATGCAGAGCCTGCAGCATTACTGGCATCATCCTGTCTGTTGGAGAAGCTTATTCACACTGCTACTTCGCAATCTGGAGTAAGTATGTGCCATGTTGCACATGTACAGCTTAATGATGCTGCAAACCTCAATGCCCATGCCCAGCCATCAAACATGGTGACTGCTGTTGAACCACATAGCCTCAGCCAGGCAATGGACAATTAGCAGTGCATGCTGTTCCCCCTGTTCCTGAAGAAAGAGAATGAACATTGGACACTTGATCTTCCTTCTACCTGCCTTCCCAGAGCAACTCTGGACCATTTCTGAAATCAAGTCTCCAGTCTGGCAGGCAGAAAGGCTACCAGTGCCTCAGGCCACCATGCCACTTGACCAGTTAACATTTTTCTAACATTCTAAATATATGGTTATACAGGATAATAATATTACAACTAAGTAAACTAAGTATTATGGGTCATGTTATACCATACCCATGTATAATGTATAATTTTAACCACCAACTTCTGAAAACAGTGAAACCTAACTAGAATGGAAGGGCTAAAGCCCAGTGTTCAATGTGGGGAAATAGCTCCTCCCACATCCCAAATAAAGATCAGCCTCTCCCAGAAGCCCTTGCTTAGTGCACTGTGAATCTCTTTCCCAGAGCTCTTGGCTCCTGCATGTCTTGTGTGGCTGAGTGTCCTTTGCTTCCTGTCTTCACTCCCGTTTTGGTTCTTTCTTGCTCATTTTTGTTTCTCTGTCATTCTCTGCTACTCCCTTCTCTTTCTCATTTGCCCATGTGTTATTTTTTATCCTACCCTTTGCTGTAACAGTTCTTTTCCATTCTTTCCTTCTGCCTCCCACTCCTGCCTTTTTCCACGTACTTTGCGCCTTCCTTTTCAATTTCATTTGTCTTGTGTGATGCTCTCAATCTTCTGGTGTCCTTGTTTCCTCCATGCATGGTTTACTCATTCATCTGTTGACATTTTTTTGTTTTTTTGGGGGCTTCCCTGCTCCTCTCAGAGCCATCACTGTATTCATACTGACACTTCTGGATCTACATACCCCTATAGCACTAGTGCACTTTCCCAGAACGTCACTAGCAGTATGGTTCAGAGCTTCACTATTTTGCCCTGGCTGAAATCCTAGTTCCTCCCTCAGTATGCACTCTGACAGGTGAGCCATTGATCTAATCATTTGATGTCACACTGGAGGGAAAATTTCTTTACCATTACCATTGAACCAAGATTTGATAATGGATAAGGAAGGATAAGTACCCTTCTTGGGGCTCAGACTAAATGGCAACCTTATTTTGAGAAGTGTCATTCTATGTACACTCAATAGTTACTGGTCCTTGAACCAAAGACCATATTAAGATTGCTCTAACTGTATTACAAGTCGACCTCCTTAATATCTCAGTTGCTATCAGCTCACCACACACTGTAAAACAAAAATTGCAGCTGCCATGTTATTATTTAAATCGGATAATCCTATTTTTATCCTACTTGCTTCTGACAACATATGGAGCTGCAGGTAGACCTTGCTGTCATTTAAACTCCCATTCCGCCCAGGAAGTGGATGCAAACCTAAATAAACTTTATATCATTTAACTGCACCATTAAATATCGTAAGTTCTATTCTTAGCTATCAAACAATCAAATCCATCATTCAATTATCACAGATAAATCATCCTGCAAGTTTATTCAGTTTTCCATTCCTCCATTTTCTTTCAACAAAACCTGCTCAGCTTAAAGCTGTACACACCCAATTTTGGTTCTCATATTCTTGACTCATTTGGTGGTTTCTAAAATTGTGCTTTATAAATAAAGTTTATTATTATCAATTATTATAATTACTGTCTGCAAACATATGTAATATTGCATTAATCCAATTATGCTCCCTGCTACTCAGCTCACCCTGAACCAGAACATATTACTTTCTGCTCCTCTCCTCTCCACGCAGCATCCAGGTCCACCAGCTCAACTTCACCGTCCTGGTATTTCTGTGTCATATGCCTTCACAATGTTTAATGTGCTCCACCCTCTTGCTGTTTGAATATTGTCCTCCTATTATGTTTCCTATCACTTTCCTGGTACTACCCCTTTCCTCTTGCTCCTCATTTCTGATTGCTCCTATTGCTACTGGGTAATGACCAGCTGCCTTTTCCTGCTCAGCCCATCCAGCAGTCTCACAACTTCTGTCCCTAATTTTGCCTAGCAGGGTATCAAGTGAAGATAGACTTTCCCTGCCTACCGAGGATGGGAGTCCAGTTCCATTAGCCTCCATCCTATAACAACATCTCAGACAGGTGAGTGCACTCCACAGTATGGCCAGTCTGTTACACTGATGTGCTACTGTTGATGCTGTTTACTCAAATATGCTGCAGTGTATTCCTTACATGCAAGTGTCCCAGTTGTAGAAAGAAGCCGTGGCACTGCAGTTGTAGTGATTCGATATTCAGAATTTATTCACAAATCACCATACAGTAAACAGAAACAAAACAGTATGGAGCCAACTTCTGCTCTTGGAGCCATCAGCAGCATGTTCACAGACTGCCAAATTGCCTTTAAATTTATCTTATGTCATCATTCTGACAGTCTCTGTCCTTAATTCTACCTACTGGGGTATAGAGTGAAGGTGGACTTGTCCCATCTACCGAGGATGGGAGTATGTTAATCATTTTCAGTGTTTACTATTGTTTTACCATGTACAGTCATTTGCACAGTCTCTATCCCTAGCTCTGCCTGCAGGTGTATTGAATGAAGTTGGCCTTGCCCTGTCTTCAGGGATGGAAGCCCATGCCTTTTTTCCATTTTTCTCCATCATTCCAGCAAGTACCATTATTTGACAGCTTCCAACCCCAGTTCTGTCTCACAAGGTATTGAGCAAAAGTGGGCATGCCCTGTCCACTGGGGCTGGGAGCTTGTATCTCATTTTCAGTTTTCAGTGAATTGTATTAGTCCATTGTATCAGTCAATCATCTCAGTCAATCATCTCTCTCATTCCTATAGCATACTAATAGAGGCATTTTCTAGATTCTGTTAACCTCTGTGCTATTCCTACAGTCCTGGAGACCTTTTATTAAATTGCTGTAACTTTGAGCTGTGCTGTGTAATTGAGCCCTGTTCTGCACTTGACAGGAAACAGGAAGAGAGCCAGGTAGTTCAGGAAGAGCACAGCCTGAACTACAAAATGGCTGAGTGCATCTAATTTTAAGACTTTTGTGGGCTAAACCTTTGCCTGAGCCACGTATGAGTGGTGCATGCATTGAGGAACACTTTTAAAGTTTATTTGGGAATCTGAAATTTGTGAGTGTCCCGTGAACTCCCCCGACTACTTCTGGGTTACTATAACATACAAAACTCGCCCCCACAGTGAGCGAGCACTAGTAGAAGCATTTTCTAGATGCTTTTAACCTCTATGCTGTTCCTACTGTCCTAGGGACCTTTTATTAAATTGCTGTGACTTTGAGCTGTGCTGTGTAATTGAGCCCTGTTCTGCACTTGACAGGAAACAGGAAGAGAGCCAGGTAGTTCAGGCACAGCACAGCCTGAACTACAAAATGGCTGAATGCATCTAATTTTAAGATTTTTGTGGGCTAAACCCTTTGTCTGAGCCACGTATGAGTGGTGCATGCATTGAGGAACACTTTTAAAGGTTATTTGGGAATCTGAAATTTGCGAGTGTCCCGTGACTCCCGGCAACTACTTCCAGGTCATTGTAACATACAAAACTCACCCCTGCAGTGAGCAGGGTGCGCGTGGGAGCACGTGGAGACGCGCGCAGAGACACATGTGTCTGTGCGTGTCTGCTGTGTCCGCTGGGATAGCAGGGATTTGGGACCTATTTAGATTTCCTAAGGTAAAGTAATCTCTATCTTAAAATGAGGCTTTGTATTAGATGCAATATGTCAACTGATGAGGAGGCCAGAGATGGGTTTACTTGTGATAAATACAACTTAATAGATATCTTACAAACAGAGATACAGGTTTTAAAGCAAAGGGTCCAGGTGCAGATTGATATCAGTAATTTGGAACAATATATTGACTCTGTAGTAGATGTGACAATGATGTCATGTGAACATAGTCACCTGAATGAAACACATGAGAACGAGGAAGAATGGTGTCTTGTAACAACAAATACCAATAAAAACAGAAAAAAGGGTAGAAGAAACATAGGGGGTTCCTCAAATGTTTTAACACCAAACAGGTTCTCCATTCTAAATCAAGATGTGGCTAGCAACATTTCAACACAAAGTGATCTCTCCCCCCCCCATTATCTAGTGATCCCATCACAATACAGGTTATTCCACTTCATGATGGAACAAACATTACACAATCCCCCACCATTTACTAAGGAGCAGATTAAAAACCCAGAATTGAACATACCAGTAGGGGAGAACAAACAAACTACTGGAAAAATTAATAATTCAGTAAAAAAAAGAGAAGTCTAATACTAGAGACATCCTGGTTTTGGGTGATTCTATGTTGAAATATACAGATCACATTATATGTAAAAATCATAAACTAATGACTACAGTCAGTACACTCCCTGGAGCGAGTATAAAAGATATCAAAAATCTTCTCTCTGGCTTGAGAGAAAACACTCACAAACCATTGGTCCTTATACATGTAGGAACTAATGATGTAGGGAAAAGAAGGCTCCTAAATATACAGAGAGATTTTGAGGAGGTAGGGAGAATCCTTACAGAGGATGGTTGTGGTCTCATTATTTCTGGGGTACTGCCAGTACCCAGGGCATCATGGGATATAAATGATGATATAATGCAGTTAAATGGATGGTTGAAAAGATGGTGCTTTAGAGAGGGCCATACCTTTGCTGAACAGGGGGCAAAGTTTAGGGACCCAATGCTACATGCACAAGATGGACTCCATCTAAATAGAAGGAGGAAACATATTGTTGCTTACCAGCTCAGACACACACTGGAGGAAAATTTAAACTTAGCATGAGGGGGGGAGGTAGACCTACTAGTTCCTATTCAAAAGGAGAAAAATATGACTGTACTTCATATAACTTCCTCTCATTAAATGCCAGGAGTTTAAATAACAAATTGGGTGAATTAAAATTATCCATTGAACAATTGAATATTAGTATATGTGCTGTTACGGAGACCTGGTGGAGCCCAAATGATCCATCGGAAAAGCAGATAAATGGATTTAATTTGTATCACAAAGGAAAGAAAAAAGAGGTGGGCGAGTGGCTCTATTCATTTCCAACAAAATAAATTCTGAAGAAATCGATACAACTAAATGGGATAAAATAGAGGTGTTATGGGTCAAAATATCATTCTACTATTCACACATTGTTAACAATGGAGTAATATATAGACCACTTGCTGTTACACTGGACCAGGAGGAACAATTACTGGATTTTTTGGATACAATTAGTAGAACTAAAAGTAATGTTGTAGTAGGTGATCTCAATTTACCAGGCATAAATTGGACACCATTACGGACAAATAATACTACGGAATCACGATATTTAGAATTATGCTTGCTAGCAGGAATGAACCAGTGGGTAGATATCAATACTAGAGACAGTCACATATTAGATCTTGTGTTAAGTAACCTAGACAGTAATATAACATCATGTGAGGTTATTTCCCCTCTTGGATCAAGTGACCACTCTATGGTTTACTTTTTACTTGACACATTAGCAGATACTATTGTAAGTAGGACTAGCAAATATGACTATAATAAAGCTGATTTAGATAGTATGAGAACATATCTCAAAAACTGGAATTGGGGAGAGGAATTTAAAACAAAACACTCGACTCCATGTGGGATCTCCTGGTGGGTAAAATTATCTTAGCTACCCAAGCTTTTACTCCTCTAAAAAAGAGAACAGAAGGCACTACCAAGATTAAACCTAAATGGATGTCAAAATATATACAGAATTTGATAAAGAAAAAAATAGGGCATTTTATAAGGCAAAAGATCGGGAAACAACATTTGTTGGAAAACATATAAGGGCCTTTTAAAAAAGTTAAAAAAAAGTATTAAAGAAGCCAAACTAAAATATGAGTTAAGCCTAGCAACCAGAGTCCAGGATAACTATAAATCTTTTTAAGCATATATTAGTGACAAAAAGGGTGCTTGTCGACCTATTGGCCCATTACATGCAATGGATGGTAGTACAGTTACTGACCAGTCTCTTCTAGCCCAAATGTATAATGATTTCTTTATATCAGTCTTCAATAGTAAATCCTTCCCTAAATTAGAACATTTGCAATCTGTACTAGAAGTAGAATCACTGATAACAAGTGAAGACATACTTAAAAGGCTCCACAAATTAGATCAGAATAAATCCCAAGGTCTGGATGAAATACACCCAAGAATAATCAACGAACTGGCAGACCTCTTGGCTGGACCCCTGATGGTTATTTTTCAAACATCATTAAAAAAAGGGCTAGTTTTGGAGGCATGGAAACAAGCAAGAGTGGTTCCCATTTACAAGAAAGGGAGTAGACATGAGGTGTCCAACTATAGACCAATTAGCCTGACGTCCGTCTTAGGAAAAATTTTAGAGGGTATTTTAAAAGATTATATTATAGACCATGCCAAAAAAACAGACTTGGTAGACCCAGTACAGCATGGATTTACCACCGGAAAGGTCCTATCAGACCAACCTGTTGGAATTTTATGGAAAGGTCAGCAGGGCTATGGGTGAGGGACAGCCTGTGGATGTGGTGTATCTCGTTTTTTCAAAGGCTTTCGACAAGGTTCCTCATGGAGAACTTATTGAAGCATTAATACTACAGGACTTACCAGGAAAAATAACAAAATGGGTAGAAGTATGGCTCACCTCTAGAAAGCAATCAGTAAATGTAAATGGGACCAACTCAGTATGGGCCGAGGTGACAAGTGGGGTGCCCCAGGGCTCTGTCTTGGGGCCCTGCTTGTTTAATATATATATTGCCTCAATGAGAGTCAACAACAAAGTCTGGGTTTCTAAGTTTGCTGATGATACCAGGGTTGGGTTTCCCATTAATAATCAAAATGATGCCACAAAACTACAAGAAGCACTAAATATTCTGGAGTCCTGGGCATTAGATAAAAAACTGCTATTTAATGTGGACAAATTTTGTGTTATTGCTGTTGTTTGTGTTTTGTGTCTGTGTATTCTGTTAGCACCCTTTGCAAACTGTGTGAGAGGCCTTTCGGCACCATGCAATTCTGCTTGAAGTTGGACCAGCATAACATTCTGTGGTGATTTGCATATGCAGCCCATGATGCTTTGCATTGTGGGGGCATGTGTGATTTTGTATTTTCTTGAAACTTGGCTTCCCAGCCAAATACCCTTTGGGGTAACCCTTGCCTCAGTGTTTTCGCACAGAGGTTCTTTGTCTTTTAAATAAATTTTGTGTTATGCACTTTGAGAAGGCAAATAAACAGATACCATATACTCTTGGAGGACAAATATTAAATACTGTGGAACAACAGAGTGACTTGGGTATTATGGTTACGAACAATCTATCATCTAAAATGCATTGCAATTCAGTTATTAAAAAATCAAGTGGTATTTTACATTGTATAAATAAACATATTACATCTAGAAGTAGGGATGTTCTTCTGCCCCTTTATACATCATTGGTGAGACCTCATCTGGATTACTGTGCACAGTTCTGGTCACCCAGTGGAAGAACCGAGATAGTGGCACTTGAGAGAGTTCAGAGAAGAGCCACTTGAAATATATAGGAGGTTAAAGGTCAAGACTATCAAAAGAGGTTAAACATTCTGGGTTTATATTCCTTGGAATATAGGCGTTTAAGGGGGGATATGTGTTTGATCTATAAAGCAACTATTGATCTAGACATATGGGAACTACTGGGTTTGAGGTACAGGGAATTGTGGGGTAATACCAGATCACATCCTCTACAACTATATGTGGAATGTCCAAAAACCAAAAAAAGAAAATCCTGGTTCACACTGAGAGTTACCAGTATTTGGAATAGGTTGCCATTAAAGGTGGTGGCTAGTGAAACTATGAACGCATTTAAAAACAATCTAGCTAGCTTCTTACTTAAGCATAATATCCAGGGCTATTAATAAAAAGATGAGCAAAAGGACTAACATCTGTATAGCTCTGTACTTACCAATGAGACCTATGAGACCTATAATACCTAACTTACTGCCACTGAAGTCACCCGGCCTCCTCGTATGTAACATTTCTTAGTAGACTAGATGCTCGCCTTTAAAAATCAAAGCCCTTGCTCTGCCTAGTGGGGTACTGGGTGACAGTTCGACTTGTCCAGTCTCTGGGGTTGGAAGCCTGTCACTCGTTTTTGTTTTTACCATCGATCCTTCTTATACCATCGTTCAACAGTCTCCATCACTACCATACCTCATTCCTGGAAAGTATTTGAATATTGATGGACTCATCATATCACCTGGAGAAGGGAGTCCATTTCATCCACTTTCTTCATCTACCAATGTCATTCTCTGCATGATGGACATGTGGTCAGAGTAATCTATTAATTTCTTTTTTGTTAATTTCCTTTGTGAATATAATAATGCATGAGTTGGAAGTTGCGCTATTGGTAAAATGTGGACACACAAAACATGGCTTCCAATGTCATGTGTGCAAGCAGGTCTCATGGGAAATAATTAGCCAACTCAGTGGCAGAAAAATGTTCTTGTGGGAATCTGAAGCTACAGATCCTGTAAGGCAGATGGAAGAGTGTCATTTTGAACACTTCAGTTAGCTTAAAAGGCAGAAGTCTGCAGTTTCACACCTCCGACATCCTGAGAAACAAAATCATAAAATTGGACTGAGAATTTCAGAGTGTGCAGTGGCCAGCTGGCCTGGATAATGTCATCCCTCCATATACACACACATGTCTGGGGGGGTGGCAAGGGTAAACTGTCACTCAAAGGAGCAAAACCACCTCCCATAGTCAGAAATTGAATACATCAGGGAGCTGAGATTCAACTTACTCTCTTGGACCGAGTAACATCTGAAAACTCAGAGCCATGCAGCTGGAGGTCTGGTAAGAAATATAGCTTAGGGAATAGTGTTTTCTTCAGACAGCAGCAGCTAAATATGTTGTAAAGTGAGAATAGCTTAGATTCATCTGTCTGCAAACTGGTGTAACTCCCATTTATTTTCATTTCTAGTAAACTGTAATCCTTTTATCTAACTGTACCTAAATCCTGTTGTAAATACTTGTAGTCTTTTAGTAAAGAATCAAATTTAGATAGATCAAGTGACTGCTTGTATATTTGTTATGGTAATTTGGTTATTTCTGCTGGACTCTGTTTGCAGTCTGTCTCTGAAGGGGCACTCAACCCTCAGTTATTGTGTTGACCTTCTTGACCTTGTGCAAATGAGGAGGTAAGAAACAGGTTTCCTGGTTGCTACTGGTAGAAATCTGGTGGTGGCAGTGAACTTAAAGTCCCTGGTGAGGGGGTATTTTTGTCATGTTCTGCCTCCACTGTTCTTTTTTCTGTCATTTCCTCTGATGCATTTCCTTCATTCCATGAATATAGGGAACATGATTTGGGTCCACCATCTGTATACCAAACTAGGGCCCCCCTCACCATCAGTCTTTAAATCTCTATTACCTGAATCTTATCAACAGTTCCATTTTCTCTGATCATTAAAGACCTGCCTGCTGGATCTCCTAGAATTTAATCCTCTGCTCCTCCACCCAACTATGGGCTTTTGAACTTACACTGCTTCATTGATGACTGGATTGTTCTTCCTCTTGGCTGTACTCAATTTGTCAAGCTTTACTGTGCTCATGTTACATTTGCCCTCACTCCTTCTGAGTTTCCATCCAGGACTTGTCTGTGGCCGTTGTCATCCTCGGTCCTGCTTCTGCTGCATCATGTTATGTTCCGATCCTCTAATCAAAAAGACAATCCCTGGTTTAGCGACAACCCTTAACCTGCACTATATACTGCACTCAGATGGTAAGGATGCACTTTACTTCCCAATAATCTCTACTCAATTTTTCCTCAGCATCCTACTGTGTAATATGGTATACAAGCTCTTACCTCTTAATCAACTGCACAAAACTGTTCTCTAGACATCCCATTGAATTCAAACCCTATGAAAGCTATTATCACCTGCTTTACTCCACAGGTCAACACATAGTGGAACTCTCTTCAAATCATTCCTCTTCCAATAGACACATGAACCTACATGTCTATCAGGATAAGTTGCCTGCTTGTTAACTATGATTTTTTCAAGGAAGGTTCTTCATACCCTATCTATTAACACTGGTATCATCAGTTATTTGAATTGCACCATCATATTGAATTACTAGCAGCAGAAAATCAAGCCTGACCATTGCATGTTCAGTGCATAGCTATCTAGCTATTTGTGCAATCCTGAATCCTGCTCCTTTGTCTCCAGATATCATATTACTTCACAAAGTCATCTACATCTCCTCTCCAAAATTCACCAATCAAGCCAATCATTTTCCTAAAAGTCTTCTGATCCCATCAGTCACTATCTAGCCTTGCTCATACTCATTCCAGCATGTAGCCATGTGCAACTGACTTGTTTATCCCTTTTTCAGTTTTACACTGCAACCATTTCACATCTAGACTGTCCAAAACCATGCTATTGACAAACTTGATGTATTATACTGCTTCCAATAGCAAATCTTTCATTGCCCTATCAGTCAACAGACCAAGTTAAGACTCAACCAAGATTCCCCTCTTTTTCATATCTCCATACAGCTGGACCCTAAACACCAGCAAGTCAATGCCACATGGGCTTTCCTAGCTCCTGCATTTGAGCTACTTCTTCCACAACAGGAAACATGTCCCTCATCTTTTTAACCCAGTCCTTCCTGAACATTTGCTCAATTATACCATGTACTAACATTTCTAACTTGGTAATCAAACCTTGAAACTTCATACAGAACATTTCAGATTTTCATATCCAGTTACTGTGCTATAGCCTACTCCATCCTCACCTTCACTTTTTCAGTCCTTCTGTATCCAAAAGCTTATTTCACCTTGACTCCTTGTCATCTATTCATAGATATTTTCATAATGAAACAGTGATTTATCTATACTCAATCCATTTGACCCTATTTTTGAACATCATGGTTTATTCTGCCATATGTCTAGTCTTTAATGGATTCTGCATTCTGAGAATTCACTATCTCATCAGCCTTAAACATTTCCAAAAACCTTGACAACTTTCATAAAATCCTCAGTCTACAGAATAGCTAATCAACCTGTCTTGTATTCTCCTTTTTCAAAGTCCAGCAAGATTCCATTAAGGAATTCTTTTAACCTAATTCTCATCATGTAACTACGGTACTGGATTTTAGCAGCTCATGTAGACTATCTCACGCTTTTCTCATACTCAGATCTAAATGTCCTTTATGTATTTCCAATTAATTATCACCCATATTAAACTAAATCCTGGATCTCTTCCAAACCTTCCTCCATCAACTCTACTTAATCTACATTCATCATGTGTACATTCATCCAGACTGAATCTGCTTCTTCAGTCTCAAGAAATTGACTGTCCTGATCAAGATGACAAAGACTTGGAAGACAGACTCCTTTGCACCATGGACACCACATCTTTAAACCACAATCAGAACTCAGTTCAAGCATTTTAGGATCATCTCCTCTTCATTTGCTCTGAGGATGGGCAGGTCAGCAGCCATGGGTCCTCAGACATTTCCTTCACTTGGGTTTTTTCTCTCTTACGTGCTACTGTTCATACTCTCTATGAGTTTGAGGAGGTAATCTTCAAACTACTAAATTGATTCTTTTGGGCCTTCTATTCCCTGCTCACTACCCAGCTTACCTACCAAGGGTTGGAATAGAGAAGGGCCAACAATCAAAAAATCATAAAGTATACACAAGCATTTCACTTTGATCCAAACATTGAATGGGAGGGCTAAAGACAGCAATTCAATGTGGGGGAATAGCTCCTGTCAAATCCCAAATAAAGGTCAACCTCTCCCAGAACCCCATGCTTAGTGCATTGTTAAACATCCACCATCCACCCCTGCCTTCTCCTCCACCTCCGGCACTCTGCTCACATTTGGTGCTGGTACTTCTTTTCCCTACTCACTACTCAGCTTACCCACCTAGGGTGGGACTAGAGAAAGGACAACAATCAAAAATTCATAAAGTATACCCAAGCACTTCACTATGCACAAAACATTGAACTGCATTTAAAAAGTTCAACTAAACTTCAAAGAATGGATGGTACTATTATGTCTTTTATGCATAATGGCTCACTACCTATTTCTGCTGTACTCATCATCTGGTTTTGACAATATCAGCTCTGTATTTTAACTGCTACAATACCACTGATTTCCAGTCATGGTTCTATGTGACAAGGGTGACTGAATGTCAACGACTGGTCATAAGGGCACACAACCCCAAGGGCCACTGAAGAACAGTATGTTGTTTAATGAGGGGGGTTTTGCCCCCACACCCACCTTAATTAGGATTCGTACTCCAAGGGGTGCAACTTGGGGAAAGAGGTGAAATCCAAGGTCACCCACATTGTCGGCACCATTGTGCAGGAGCCCTTATGATCAGTCACCAACATTCAGTCACCCACATCACAGGCTACCTCCAGGCACTAGTATTATGATGTCACACCATGCAAATTTTTTTTCTAACATCTTAAGACTAAAATAATAACCAGTACAGATCTTCAAGATCTACTGTTATCCTGGCTAAAACATTTTTTCTTCATTAGTGTAACACGTGCAGATGTGTTCACCCCTGTGTTTCTCATTATCACACTATTATCAACGAATTATCTTGTTCTTACAACAGCGATGCATAGTAAGTCTTAGTGCAATTGCTATGGTATTTACCATGAGATCATGGTAGTAATGAAAACATTGTCATGGGCACTTATGTATGTGCACTTTGGGTTAAATGAGTTATGTGGTTTCACCAGGTTAATCTTCAATCCTCATCTGCCCAAAATATATAAATACTATAGACAGGCAGACAAGCAGATATTGTGAGTCTATATGCAAAACATTTTTAAATATCCTTTACCATTCTCAGAGTTTAACCACAAAACTATGTTGACCATTATAATATATTTTTTTAATGTGGCTTAATGGTCACCTGCAATGAAAAAAAAATGTTTCTTATGTATTGAAATCTAAATGCAATTCTAGAACCATTGACTGTCAGGCTGAAAAGTGCAGGCATGGTGTTGCAAGACAAATTATATAATAACAATGCAAGGCACTGGAGAATGTTACCTCCAGGCATTGTCTGCCTCAAGCAAACAGGCTGCACAACAACAGACAATTACCAATGTATCCCATGGCTGCAAAACTATATACATTTCCATAATTTTATCAAGTAAAACTATACAGAGAATGGATTATACAAAATAAGACCAGTAAACAAAAGGAATGTAAACCACAAGGAAATCAATATGTGGATGCTGAGCATTATATGAAACACAATGTAAACATCTGCTTTTGGTGTGAGTGAAACATGAGGCATTAAACAAATGAATTAGGCATTTACTTTGCATTTGCATTTACAGACTCAGGCTGTGTATACATAAAGTCAGCCAAAGTGACAATGTCTTGAAGATAAATAAAGTTTGTGTCAGTATTCATGCAACTGTTGAGCATACCATGATTAGTAAACTTAAATACTGCTCCAGTGAACTACATTATTTCAGTAATGAATTGCAACTCTAGCAATCTTTCTCTATATTTAATTCACAACATTCAAATAATATTTCTCACTATAGAAACTACTAGTTTTATGGCACATACCAACAAAGTTCAGTGCACACAAATAGAGAATGTTTGAAAATTAAAAAAATAAAAATATTCTGCCAAAATTGACTATTTTCGTACTTAATCTTCATGAAGAAAGAGATTTGTTATATAAAGAGCATTCCGTCCATTGTTTTCTTATAAGTAAAGTGCCTTCAACTGGGGACTTCACAGTTATTTATTGCCACATGCCATAGAAGCAGTTGCACCCCTAACGAGAAATGCAATTTGAACATGGTGAATTAAATATCTATAGAGCTTTCTAGATTAGGAATTTGTTAAGCATTTGGGAGGTGTGTGGCACTCTTATAGGATGTGCCTCTTAACCATCTGGATATTTAACATTTACTTGATAGAAGTACTTTTTTCACAACTGACCCTGGTGACTTGTGCCTCTGGACCTCCTATGAGTAACCCTGGATGAAAATTCTCATATTTTATTTAAAGAGGGAGTCCAGTCAAAATTTCTGGCATCAATAAAATCACAGTTTGGATCAGCATATCTCCAATTGGTCTCATGCCAAAAATGAGATCTGTAAGTTACTTTGTATAAAAGTTACAAGTCATTTTATAACACTAAATTCACTGCCTGTTTAAAAAAGCCAGATTCAGTGAAGAGCTACTGATGATGTCATAACCAGAATTTTCAGCCTAGTTATCCATACAAGCTGCCTTATAGGATTTATTTCTGCCACATTACATAAAACTGCACTTGCAGTAAAAATCTGAAAAAGGAAAACTGACACTGGATGGATTAGTGCATACATTTCCATAATGTGTAGATGCAAGGTACAGTACTTCAGAATGTGTTGGGGGGGGGGTTATAATGCAGCAGCAAACATGACTTTTGAATGACAAAGTTGTGTGCAATTTTCAGAACACTGCAAATATGAGATTTCAAAATGATACCAGGTTACAACTGTGGAATGCAGCAATGCCATGATCTCAGAGACTAGCTGGAACAAAAAAATTTGGAGTGTGGAAGGGATGCTAAAATTCATAATGTGGCAATGTAATTTTTAGAATGTGGCGGAGGTACACAATTTTGAAAAGCGGGAGACACATAGCTGTGGAAGGTGGCAATGATATGTATTTTTATAATGTGTCATGGATGCATACATTTGGCATGTGGTGATGTGGAATGTGGTGGTGATGTGCAATGTCAAAATGTGGGTGGGATGCCTGATTTCATATTGTGGAGGTAACATGCAATTTCATAATGTGTCATGGACACAGAATCTCAGAACATGGTAGTTACATACATTTTCAGAATGAGGCAGGGCTGCTTAATTTTAGAATGTGGCTTGAAATACTGTACAGTATCAGAATGTGGCAAACGTGGTATGGCTGTGCAATTCTGGAATATGGTGGGCATGCACATTTTCAGAATGTAGTGATGACAGGCAATTTTGGAATGTGGAAGTTTATACATACTTTACAGATATAACAGGAAGGTACAGATTGGTTAAAAAGTAACATCACAGACAGCTATCAATATGGAAAATGCATACAATGTTCACATCTGTATAGACTTAAGGAGTTCAAAAACGCAGCAAGAGAAACAAACATAATGATAAAGGACTTTATGACTTGCCAATCTATACATTCAGTCTACATAGTTAAGTGTCTTAGTGACTTTTTTATTTAAGCATGACTACCAGGTCTCTCACAAACATATATCTGAACACAAAAGTGTAATCTGATGTGAGGATATGTCCTCTCCAGTAGCTAGACACTTTAAACTAGAAATGCATAAATTCTCCCATTGTGGTTTTGGGGATTAGAACAAGTAGAACTGTCAGTTACGAGTAGAGATAGGGTAAAATATATTTTGTTAAAGGAAGCACAATGGATGTATCATTTAGATACACTAAATCCAATATACAGTATGGTCTAAATGAGGTGATAGAATGAGTAACATTGATGAGAATATAGATGGAATCCTTTGTATTCAGAATTAGTGCAGACTGGAATCTGGTTATTATCCCTTAAATAAGTAAGAAAGGTATCTTACTAATGGATTAAATTGATAAAAAGTGAAGTAGTAAATATGTGGGTTTGAATCTCACCAGAAATGATTTTGGAGGCTGATACAAATGGTGCATATGGGTATCTACATTATTTCTGCAGAAGAGAAAGAGAGTCCCATGTTATGACAGGGAGCCACCTTTAGTGTTATCCACTAAGATAGCAAACCATACTCATCAAAATTATTTTAACAAGGCGAGAGAAAGAAAACAGTTGAAAATGAATACATGGCTTGAAGAAGCCATCACATGCCTTATGTGCTATCGGATACCTGTGTGATGATGTCATCACGCTAGCAAGCTTGTGATGTTATCATGTGAGCTCAGTTCCTATAAAAGGAGCCAGTCTGGCATTCTTCAGCCCCTTGCCACCATTTTAGAAAGCAAAATGTATTGAAGGTGAGCACATATCTCAGAACAACCTGGTTCTGAGTTTATGTACTAATAGTTTCTTCTGTAAAGATTTACAAGAGCAGTGAAAGATGTTTCTTTTATTTTGAATAGAATGGAAGAAAACCATTTATAAAACTGAACCCTGGCACCACATAAAGGTGGATCTAGTACAAAGATAATGGCACTTAGAGTTGGTATGGAGAATAAATAAGAAACAGAAATCAAAATTAAAGTTTTAATAAATTAGTTATGGGTTATATTATTTTAGTTTTTTTGGCAAGCAGGTTGGCATGCAGTGAACAAAGACAATAAACTATAATGAGGTAGGAATGAAGGATTTTATTAGTTACAGTGTCAATTAATTGTAATTAAAAGTACTAGTTGATGTTATATATAATGTTGTATTTATTTTTAGAATTAGGGGCCAGTGCAAATAAAATAATGGATTGATATAAAGGAAGTGATAAGTCCAGTATTAAGGTACATCACATGAGTTATTATATGTAATAAAATGGATTATTATTACTGGTGACCCTATTTAGCAACCTGATTACCAGTATGGTCAAATGCTGTAATAACTCAAAATCCAGTTATTACAGGGTTTGACAGTGTAATAACCTGAAATTGGGTTATTACAGCATTCTGGAAACAACTTTCACTTTTGTCTGTGGTAGCATTACTGAGTGGTGTTCACTCCTGTGAACAGTATGCTATACAACCTATGGAAACAGCAATACTGAGTATAAAAATTACCTCAGTTCCATAGCTAAAGATCACTTTTCCTACTTTTGCTGTGAAAGAAGCTGTCGAGTATAGAGTGAGGAGAGTGGATTACTCAGCAGCATCAGAAGACTTGATGCAAGTGTTACCGAGTGCTGCTATAGCAATGTTCTCTAATGCTTGTGTCAAGTCTTCTGAAGCCCTGAGTCACCCGCTGTCCTCGCTCTACACTCAGCGGCTTCTTTCACAGCAAAGTAAGAAAAATTATCTTTAGCAATGAAACTGAGGAAATTTTTACACTCAGTATTGCTGTTTCCATAGGTTGTATAGCATACTGTTCACAGACGCTAACACCACTTGGTCATGCTTCAGTAAGAAACCCTCAGTCACTCATCCTCAGCTCCACTGTTGATGTTGGAAGTCCAAACATCAGCAATTATAAAAAATAAAAAAAATGCAAGTGTGTATTGAAGGATTTTTCAACACACCCTTGGTGTGTGATGACTACATAAACCTCTTGAGCTTCGCTCATGAGGTATATAGGTCATCATACACCTCAGGTGTGTAAAACAATCTATAGCACACACTTGCCTATTCATTATTCTCTATGTAATAAAATGGATTATAATTACTGGTGACCATATTTATCAACCTGATTACCAGTATGGTCAAACACTGTAATAACTCAACACTAAGCCCCCTTCCTGATGCCAACATGTTAAATTCTGGAGATGGACAAAGTCCTTGATTATATCAAGTTACAATATAGTCAATATTTATCGTTAATCAAAATAAAAATACACAAATGAAAGGAAGGCAGAATGATTTCCATTCACAGATTTTTTAAACTCATCCATAGTATGAAATTCCATCTTTAAGTTGCATTTAGAAAGATTGAAAAACTCTGTCACAATTTAAACTGAAAAAAAAGTTATTTTAGTGTTTGAGTCCTTTGAAACACTATTAAGGTTACTGCATTGGCAAGACAGAAGCATCATAAAAAAGTTGAATGACCATGCAGTTAAAAATGATTGGTTGCTTCACTTGTTTGTAACATTAATTTTATTTTTCAGTTATAGTTGGCTTGTACTATTTATGAGTATTCTATTTTTCTGTACTCTCCCTCTTTCTAGCTCCCTCTTTCTCTCAATAATTGCTTCATTCTCCTTTAGAAAAGCATTGATTGTTTCAGAGGTTGGCCTCTAGCCACTATATCCCTACACCAAAAAGGTCACATCATGTTTTGTATGTCAAAATACTTGATTTTGATAGTGCCATGTATTGTCCTTTTTGTAATGTCACCTGCCCCAACAAGTTGTGATTATGTCATATGTCAGTTGTGTTTTCCTTTGAAATTATGCTGGAATTGTTCTAAAAAAGGATGACTGCAGTAGATCCTTTTTAGTCTCTGTCTCTGTCTCTGTCTCTCTCTCTCGCTCTTTCTTTATTTCACTCTTTCTCTCTCTCTCTCTCTATATATATATATATATATGTGTATATATATATATATATATATATATATATATATATATATGCATAGGGCACAGTAGCACCCCTATAATTAGGGTTGACTACTGTAGGTTGTTTAATGTTAACCCCCAATTTTTGCATCTTAAGAATTGTGGTGTCATTTAATGAATTTGCTCATGATATGATATGCACAGTCAGACTGTCAGAGTCTCAAGATGTGAAAAAGTTTGGGATGGCATCTTGTTCCATTTTTGAGATACAGAGCACCAAAAAAATG
Organism: Neoceratodus forsteri; assembly: GCA_016271365.2. Taxonomy (NCBI): domain Eukaryota; kingdom Metazoa; phylum Chordata; order Ceratodontiformes; family Ceratodontidae; genus Neoceratodus; species Neoceratodus forsteri. Next base: position 779,851,962 of record CM057458.1, on the reverse strand, counting down.
GAAAAAAAAACACACATTTGGTTTCCCTATACATAACATTGGGTATTTTTTGCTCTCACCTACAGCTAGATGGTGCAATATTTTTTCCTGACATTTTCAACTTTGAAGGGGCCCATGCTAAGTGTGTTCCATTGGAAGGTTTTGTGAAAAAAATATTATATGGTTACAGAATTATAATCACTTTTGAGTTAACATTCTGACATGGACACTAAATAAAAACAAAACAGTCACAAATGCTTATTTTCATGCGTTACCACTTGCGTTAAAAAATACTGATCTTGTTGGCTGCCATTTTAGTTCTTATTTTAAACTCATAAACACTAAACCATAATACCTTTTAAAAAACAAACACTTGAACATAGCTAAACAGGGCCCATTTAGCTAGATTCTGCTGCCTTTTTTTTTTTGAAGTTGCCACAAATACATTTTCTGAGTACCCCAAAATACAGGGTGCCCAGTTTAACCAGTGAAGCCATTGAGTACTGCAGCTGCAGCTGGAACTCATGCTGCATGCTGCTGTGAGAGCAGTGAGCCACCATTTTCCTGGTGTCTTGTGGCACCCCTCAGCCTCCAACCTCTGTCTCTTCATTCATGTTATGTTTCCCTGGTGTCTAGTGGTACACCCCTACCCTCTGATCACCACCCCCTCATTCATGTTATGATTCCCTGGTGTCTAGTGGTACCCCACACTCTGATCTCTTTCTCCTCATTCATACTATGTTTCCCTGGTGTCTAGTGGCACCCCCCCACTCTCCAATTACTTCCCCTCATTCATATTAAGGTTCCCTGATGCCTAGTGGTGCCCCCACCCTCTGATCTCTCCCCTCTCACTCATACAATGTTTCCCTTGTGTCTAGTGGCACTCCTCATCATCGGATCACCATCCTCTTATTGTATGTTTTTTTTCCATCATGTCTGGTAGCACCCCCTACCCTCTAACTACAGTCTCCGTGTAGTATGTTTTTTCCCCTGGTGTCTAGTGGTACCCCTCCCCTCCAATTGCCATACCCTTATTGTATGTTTTTTTTCCATGGTGTCTAGTGGCACCCCTCCACCATCCAATTACCATCCTGTTATTGTAAGGGTTTTTTTCATTATTGTCTACTGGCACCCACCTCCCTCTGATCATCATCCTTGCATTAATATTCCTTGTATTAAAGAAAATTGTCCCTCAATTTTACTAGGGGTTAAACCTGTAGCAAAGAAAATGACCCCACACCAGTCCACCACACCTCCCAGTGAGCACCCACCACCCTGCACCTCCACCCCCCCGCACACCCTCACTCAACTGAACACATCCCTGGGTAAAGATCCACTCTCCCATTGAAACACATGTTGCTGCTAGAACTGCTGACTGCAATATGAGAAACTTAGGTAAGTGTGGTTCAATGTATTTCAATGAGCTTTTTAACTTTGATGTATAACTTTGTCATTTCTGCATATTTTGACCTCAAATTTTGAAAATGGCCATTTTGGGATCTTACCTCATTGTCAGTGGTTGTGGAAATATGGAAATCAGGCTTGAAAGGAGAGTTTGTGGTCTGTTGTTGAGGCACAGACCAGGAAGCACAGGAAGACCAGAGGCAGATATACAATTCACGAGTACTGTTTAATTTTCTTCCAATATCAGTAAAATAAAAATAAAAATTGTCCAGTATAACTATTTACAAAGGCAGAAAAAAAACAGAAAACAAAATTCTTCTTCTGAGAATATCTCTAATTCCAAGTTTCAGTCTTGCTGTCTCCCTAGCAAAAGTGTTGCTGCTCATTTTTTAAGTCTTTGCCTGAGAACTCATTAAGGAGACATCTTGTTTATTTTTTCAGAAAATGTTCTTGTCAGTTTCCTTCCTTGCAAGTGCAACAAAACAATACATGGTGTCCCTGAACTGACCTCCTGTTGACAACTCTGCAAAAGAGCTAGTATTGCATTCCAGGTTAACCCCACAAGTTCCAAATAGCTTTTTGCAATCCTGTCAGCAATGTAACTACACTATATACATTTTCAAACCAAGGGATCCCAGTGTCACATAAAGATTCACACTTATTTTAGAACTTCAGATACACAATGGGGAAGAAAAGATAGAAGCAGCAAGTGAAGGCAGAGAAAAATGTGACCATGCAGTCAGACAAAAGATAAAATAGAAGAGAATAGAAAATATTCTTGTGTTTAGCTCTTTCTACAAAGCAAATTGAAAAGGACCTTATTCAAGACTGTCACATTGTCACTTGTCAAATAACCTTTTAGGAGGGATTTGAACATTTTCACCACCCTTGTTCATGAGATGGGGTAATAAAAAAGCCATGTTGAAAATTTGGGGTGACAATATGTAAAAATGGTAAATGTATGCATGTACCTTGAAATTTGTCTATGCTCACTCATAACTTTGGTAATTAAATTAAATATTTTGACCCAAAATTTTTAACATAGTAATTTTTTCACTCTACCTCACTAATGTGACAGCAGTTACTCTTCAAATCCTGGCCAAAATGTGTTTTTACACCAGAGGCACAGAATGACTTTCAGTGGCACAGAAAGACATTTCCACAGGGATTTGAAAACATTCACCTACCTGGTTCATGTGGTGGGATAATAAGAAGGCTGTGTTGAAGATTTGATGTACAAATATCATAAATTGTTAAGGTTATGAGTGAATATTGCAGGATTTCAACATTCACTCATAACTTCACTAATTTAAAATATTTTGACTCCACACTTTTATCATAGCCATTTTCCCACACTACCTCATAAACGTGATGTGTCATGTTTTAAATCTTGGATGAGATGTATTTTTGTACTTCCGATGCAAAGATGTCTGTGTTGTCTGTGCCCTATCCGAGCCACAACAGATGTCCTCAGTTATTGGCATTAGTGGAGATTTACAAATCAATTAAGCTGCAAAGTAGCATAATGTATGTACAGCAAGCTGCTTTCACTGTGCTTGGTGCTCAGCACTCTCAGTGGGAAAACTTGGAAGTCACTAACAAAGAGCAGCTAAAAGCTCTAAATTCATGAAGTCATTTGCAAATTTATTTTCATTTTTACAGCAGGCTACAGTGGTAAAAGTGGGGTGAGGGAATAACAAAAAAAGAACCTCCAAAACAAGATTGCCTCCTTACTGGTGTGGCAACAACAAGAGCTGCTGAAACAAGATTAACTCCTCATCAGAACTTAGCCTTCAATATTCACATACTAAAAAAAAAAACACAAAGGCAGAGAACACTAGTTCAAACAGCCTAATCAGTATAGTGAAGTGGGTGGGTGGGTAGGGGGACGGCAAATGAAAACGTATGCAAGCCACTACAATTGCTCTCTGCTGGCAGCTGGCAGCTCCAGACTTCAAAACAGGGAACTAATTTACTAAATACAGACAAACAAAAAAAAGATTTGCTAATATATTAATTAAAAAGTAGCTTAAAAAGTATGTCTGTGACACATGATCATTCATTCTTTTACTATTCATGTAATCCAAAATTGTTAGAACTCTGGAACTGTTCAATATTTTATAAAAAAAAAATATTAAAGGCACACCCTTGCCATGGTCCCTTTCAAACCTGAAAATCTCATTAAAAAATTCACACCATCTAGGCTGTAGGTGAGAGTGAAAAATACCCAGTGTTAAGTATAGGAAAACTAAACATATTTTTTTCCATTTTTGGAACTCCATGCCTCAAAAACTGAACAAGATGCCATCAGGAATCTTATAATGTCTTTAAACTCTAATAGCCTGACCACACATACTAAATTGTGGTCTGCTTAGTCAAACAAAGCCAGAGTTATTAAGCTGAAAAACTGGGGTTTAACATTAAGCAGGCTACTGAGCCCTAATGATAGGGGTACTACTACACCCAGATATATATATATATATATATATATATATATATATATATATATATATATATATATATATATATATATATATATATATATATATATATATATATATATATATATATATATATATATATATATATATATATATATATATATATATATATATATATATATATATATATATATATATATATATATATATATATATATATAGTGGCACAGAGTATAGTGTTTTGAACCTTAACTCTAGGTTTCAACAAAATACCCCAAACATTGGCATGCACGGTCTTGCTGTCAGGATCTCAAGATGTGAAAAGTTTTGTGTTGCCATTGTGTCTAGTTTCTGAGATATGGAGCATCAATTTTTGATGAAGTGCATTTCCTAAACTTAATACACTGTTCTTTTTTGCCCTCATGTAAAACTTGCAGCTTAGATGGTATTGATTTTTTTCATGAAATTTTCAGGGTTGAAGTGGTGTGCCAAGGTAATGCTTTACAAAGATTTCATGAAAAAGATATTCAGTGGTTCCAGAGTGATAGGGATTTTAAGGTGTTTTTTTCTGAGTGCTCAGAAGGGGTTTTCGATAAGCCCTGATATGAACAATGAAAAGCATTGTTTATGAGTGTTTATCTATTGTAAATTACTGATCATGAGAAAAAATATCAAATTTTGATGGCCACCATCTTATTTTTATTTTTAAATTAAAAAGCATTGAAAATAAAAATGATATATTTTAAAAATCATACACCTGAACCCAGCTAAATGGGACCCTTTAGTTAGAATCTGGTATTAGTTTTTGAAAATGGGCATAGAGATAAGGTGACTGGGCATCTGATAATCTTGGGTGCCCAGCATAGTGAGTGGAGCCATTCACCTGCATTCTTTGTATGAGAACAGCAGAACGTTTTTATTTCTGCAGCTGCAGATGGATGCATCCTGCTGGCTTGATTGCAGTAGTGAGCAGGTGATCATTAGATCTCTATTTCTCTCTCTGTGTATCTATCTATCTATCTATCTGTCTATCTATCTGTGACAGACTTGGGGCAGGATTCACCAAAAAGCGCAAAGTGCCACGCAAAAGTTTGCATTGCACTTTGCCATTGCCAGATGGTACAAAATGCTTTTCACAGATGTATAGCATAAGGTGCTATCTGTCTGTAAATAGGGGTAGATAAAGGCAGCAGTAACCCCATTACTACTACCTCTAACCCCACTAGCAGTGCCCTGACCTGCATTCCTTGAAATGGCCCCGTAATGAAGAGCATTGGTGCACTATTCAATATTCACAAAAGCATCCATGCAAATGAGCCCATTGGGCATGTAAGGCACTTGTTGGTCATTTACATGCCAATTATGGGCTCATTTACATGGGCTGTGGGTGTCCCAGTGCTGCTCTTCCAACCCCTGCCCAATGCTTCTGTAGTCATTGTTGGTTTAGTGGTCCCTCTCTTGTCCCCGATTGCCATTCCAGTATGATAAAAATAACTACCCTGGTAGTCTAGTCATACCTACCTCCTTCCCATTCTCTGATCAACATCCCAACAGTTTCAAATATTTTCTCAGGCAGTCTAGCAATTCCCTTTCCTCCACTGCATTCTCCGATCTCAGTCCCAACAGTTTCAAATAAGTTTCCTTGGCAGTCGGTGACCCCTCCCCAATCCCTGATTGCCATGCAGGTAGCATAATAAAGATCCCCTTGATAGCTCAGTGGTCCCCCCAGCCTGTCTCCTATCCTTCCCTGCCATACAGTGTCACATTACCCTGGCAGTCTGTAAGTCTCCCCTACCCATCCCCTATCTGCTCATATAAGGCACCTTATAGTTTTCCCTGGTGTCTAGTAGACCAGCCACCCACTCACCCTGTAAGACATTGCCCAACATCCTGTTCCATTCCCCCAACCCAACCCCTGGCTGGCAACTAGCACAGCCCTCCTCACACCTCTATTGTTGGCTGCTGACTGAGCTCTAAGTGAGTGCTTACTGTAGACAGCATGCACTCTTTGACATCTTAGTTGGCAGTCAGCTCTGGAGGTGTGAAGAGGGTTGTGCTGGTCATCAGCCATGGATCAGGTTGGGGGAGTGGGGTGGTAGGCAATGCCTCAGAGGGTGGGTGGGTGCTCCACAAGACACCAGAGAAAATGATATGATACCCTATACGGGCAGATCAGTGATTGGTGGGAGGCCACTGGATCACCAGGGTAATGTGACACCACATGGCAGAGAGGTATCAGAAATAAGGTGGGGGGACTACTAGACTACCAGTGGGATCTTTATTATGCTACAGGCATGGCACTTGGGGATCAAAGAATGGGAAGGGCCACTAGACTGCCAGGGAAACATGTGAAACTGTCAGGATGGCATTTGGAGAATGGGGTGGAGGGAGGGAATCAATAGACTGTCAGGGAAATATGTATTAAACCTACAGGATGGTGATCAGAGAATGGGGAAGGGGAAGGAAGGAATCACTAGACTACCAGGGCAGGGTTTTTTTTTGCCTGAAAACAGTGACCAGGGACAGGGGAGGGATCACTACACAACCAGTGACAGTTTTTTATTCTTATGACAGGGTCGGGTCTCAGTAGTACCTCCGGCAGCCTCAGGGGTTGCACAGAATACTACCAGGTCTCTGTTGGCTGTATTTTCTCCATGCAAGGGTACCCCAGAAATGGCCCTTGCATGGAGAAAATCTTTGGTAAATGGGAGTCCACCCATATGCAGGTCCCCTCTCCCTCATTTGCATTGCAGCCCCCTCAAAACTTTGCCCAGTCACAAACCCAGTTTATGGGTGCAAACTGGGCTTTTGTGAATACCACACTAGGTCAAAATCCAGTTTGCATGGTGCACACTAGGTTTGCAATGGGGCAAGGTTTTGTGAATCTAGCCATTGGTCTTTCCCATATTCAGCCTGTAGAATGTTATCAAGTTTCTCAAATCCTTCAGATGCCTGCAAGGGTACTTCAGTAGATGCCACAACTCCGCATACACACTCCCTTGGGGTATCTCTACATCTGAATCCCACCAGAGCCAATGCCCACACAGTGTAGCACTTCTTACTAAATGGCAAATGACTCACTCCTCTCTCTCTCACAGCTGAGAACACCTCATCTTAGCAATGACATATTGTAACCATATTCTTTTTTTCAAAGATGAAAACACAGCTTTTGTCAGTTAAAAGCCAGCGTCTGTACATCAAAGGACTCAGTCACAGAAACATGAAGTATAAAAAATAATATTTTAATACTTTGTGATACTGTATGTATACATAAAATACAGGATACTATGCTAAGACTATGGGGAACCGTTCTTCTACAGAGATAAAAAAAGGTTTTGAACAGTAAAAAAGAAACAGAGAAAAAATCTTCCTGCACTTCCTAACTTTCCCAAAGTAGAAAGAGCTTGCCACACAGAACACCTTGGTGAATAAGTGCAGCCTGGAACTTAGAGGTTAACTGCTAAAGATGTCACAACCTGACTATTTTGCTTCTCACAAAATGTAGATCATCAGTGTTCCCAAAAATGCAGTTTTCATCCACCATCAGCACACATGTCCTATGACATCACTTCTGGGCCAGTTCTTTGTGTCTTGAGAGTTGGGTCTTCTTGGGAAACCAGTCTCATCTGGACTTCAGGGGACTGCATATTCCAAAGGAGACCCCTTGTCCTATCTTCTGTCTCGCACAGCAGGAGTGACTGTTTCAGTCATTAGCCAGGGCCTCTCCTGTAATGTTAAAGGGTTTTGAAGCATGAAAAAGTTGTTTTGGTTCTCAGCTGTTCCATTAATTGAGCAGGGTGTCCTGTAGTACAGGACAAAGAGATTGTAGTCATGCCCCAGATTCATCAGACATGTCTCTGACAACTAACTTTATGTCATTTCCCCTCACAGATCAATTCAAACTTATCAATACAGCTAGCAAGAATTAACTTTAAAAAAACCTTGAAAAATTATTTTAGCAGCCCTAAATGATTTCTTTTGTACGTAACATGGCTGGCCCCCCTCTGTTCACTCTTTGTGTGAACCCCATGTTAGTTTTTCAAAGCACATCTCCTTCTTAATAGGTAGAACTAAGTACTGTCTGTACAAACCATCTGTGCTATCATACTGCAACTCAAACCAGTGTCTAATATCCATATTATAGGACTGCAGCAACAGATATAACCTTAGAAATTTTGGTTATGTCTGCTAGGCTTATGCAGCCATGTAGGGGGGTTGTTGTCAGTGACCAGGGCCAACTTGATTCCATACAAATAATTCTGCAGCTTCTACAAAGCCTAGACAGTACCTGGACACCCTTTCTCTAGTGTAAAGCATAGGTCTTCTGACTGGGCATCAACTTCTTGCTAAGGGACATGACTGGGTATCCCTCTATTGAAAGTGTAAGCTGACTCACAACAAAACCTAGCCCATAATCAGATGCATCTACATGCAACAAAAGTAAGAGAATAGTTCAGAGAGGTGAGCACAGATGCACAAAACAGTGCCTCCTTGGTGGAACACAGTATTATAGGTTTCCATCCACGGATCCTTTTCTGCCATTTTCTACCTGATGAGATTGGACAGGGGTTTCGCCATGCTGTTGAAATTTGACAAAAATCTATGGTAATACCCTGCTGTCCCAAGGAAGGCCTGTACTTTTCACTTGATCATGGGCATGGTGTATCCTGTATGGCCTCAATTTTCACTGGTCCATGCCCAAAGTACCCACTCCCTATCCTGTGCCCAAGATATGATACTTTTGTCATTCCCATCTGGTGCTTCTCTGCCTTGAGAGTCAGCTCAGTGGCCTGCAGTCAGTAGAACACTTCAGTCATGTGCTTGATGTGATCCTCCCAAGTCTGGTTATATATGACAGTGTCACCCACGTATGCTAAAGCAAAGTCTTCTTCCCCATTCAGAATGTAGTCCATGAGCAATTCAAAGATAGCGGGCGCACTCTTCATCCCCAGTGGAATTTTTCTGAACTTAAATAATCCAATTGCAGTGATGAAGGTAAACCTATCTCTAGCTTTTGGGTCAGTGGTACCTTCAAGTAGCTCTTTCTTGGGTCTATGGTGGACAGCTAACCCCCTAACCTCTCTAGAACCTCATCCATCATGTGAATGAGGTATGTGACCAACTCCATGTACAGTACAAGTCGCATTAAACTGTTCCATCAGCTCACTGGTCTACCATTTTTTTTTTGTGATGCTACTGCAGTGGCAACTCGAACTGTTGAAGCTTTCAACTGTTTTCCAACCATACTTCACTGCCTATTCAACTTACTTGTAACTGTTTAGTGAAATGGTAGTAGCTGCATTTTCATGGCATTTTTTATAAATATCACAGCATTCCTTAAGAGCATTGTTTATAAATATTACAGCATTACTTAAGAGCATTGTTTATAAATATCACATCATTCCTTAAGAGTTGTTTAGTCTGCCTTCTGAAATGAAACTCATATGCACTCATCTGAAAATAAAGCTTATAGTACATAACAGCTAGATGCAAACCAATTCTAACCTTTTACTAATTCATGAATTAAACACTGCACAGATTAGGAAACTCACTAAACAATGCTACACCAGTGAGTTGAGGGAGAAATTTAATGTGACTTGTACTGTAGTTCTTGAGCTTGTGGTAGTCAACACAGAATCTTGTGGTTCCATCCTATTTGAGACTTAATAATAATAATTCTTTATTTATAGTGCACCCTTCAAAAAACCAAGGCACATTACAAAACAGTTAAATGAACAACAATACCATAAATACATACTGTAAAATACAAAGAAAATCAGAATTGGGTCATACAAAATATGCCTAGTTCCATAAAAAAGTTTTAAGAGCCTGTTTAAATCCCACCACCATTGCACACTCCAGTACCAGATGGGGTAGAGAATTCCAAAGGGTTGGGTCCATGTGCATAAATGCATGGGTCCCCGAAGATTTTAAACAAACCCTTGGAATCTCTAGCAACCCTCATCAGCTGAGCGGAGTAATCACCCAGGGCAGTAAGGAACCACTAGATCTTTTAGGTAATCTGGGCCCAGTCCATGTAGGGCTTTATAAGTCAGAAGTCTGACTTTAAAGGTGAGCCGCCACCATATCAGCAGCCAGTGCAGTTCACACAGCACCGGAGAAATATGACAGGACCCGGGAGTTCCCATCAATAACCGGGCTGCTGCATTCTGCACCAGCTGCAAGCAGCAGATATAAACCCCAGGTAGCCCTAGGTACAGGGGAATTGCAGTAATCAAGGCATGAGGACACAAAAGAATGGACCAACATTGGGATATCGCCAGATGGAACAAGGTGCTTAACACTGGAGATGTTCCCCAGGTTGTAAAACGAAGATTTGATGACTACCAATGCCTGCAATAGCAGTGTCAGCCCCTCGTCAAAAATCACTCCCAGATTCCACACCCATTCAGAGGTAGGGAGTGGAAGGCCCCCAAGGAAAAGTCCTGAAGCTTAACTCACCCCCAACCCCCCTATTCAGTGCCCCTCATCCACCACCAGCACCTCCATCTTATTCTGAGTTCAACAACAACCAGCTCAAATTCATCCAATCTTGGATTTCAGCAAGGCAGCTATTAAATACCAAGAGAGCTCTATCCTGGTAAGGTGCCAAAGAAAGGTAGAGTTGGGTATCATTGGCATAGCAGTGAAACCTCAGCCCATATCTTCTTACAATGTCTCTGAGGGGCAGCATGTACACTGCGAATAACATGGGGGACAAAACCGAACACTGAGGAACCCCACAAGACAGAGGAACTGGGTCAAAAGAATGAATCCCTTTCACCACCCTCTGAGTTCTTCCAGTGAGGAAAGATGTAAACCACCTGAAAACTGTACCTGACAGGCCACAGATGAACCTCAGGTGATCGAGAAGGACCCCATGGTCCACAGTCTCAAATACTCATGAGAGATCAAGAAGAACCAAGATGGAATGGTTTTTCTGATCCCTAGCCATCAGGCCTACCAGGTCATAATGTTGCACGCTTAATAGCATATGAGATTATGGCTAAACGGCTGCAGCATAGTCCGTAACCGCTACTGGTGCAATGGCGCTTATACTGCTGTATGCGGTATTGCAGCAGTAGTGCTCTCCCAGGCAAAGGATATGACTGCTTCTGGGAGTGGATTCTGCTGAGCAGCTGCTGTGGCTCACAGGACTGAGCCACAGCAACAGGAACCCAGGTACTGTATCTGAGACTGGGTTTGATTCCTGGGCCCAGAATCTTTTATTTTTCACACTTTTGTGTACTTCCCAAGTCGACCCCCCCTCCAGAGTTGAGAATCATTAGTGGGGAGTTGAGGAGGTGAAACCCCCCATAAGGGTGTGTGTGGGGGCAGAGCCCCCACAGAAAAAAGACTTATGCCTTATGGCAGATATCATGCTGTATTGGCAGTGTGATTTTGCCATGAGACATAATGTCTTGTAACATTATGACCCCATGCCACCATCAGGAGATCATTGACCACTTGAACCAGTGCCATCTCAGTGCCGTGCCTCTTTTGAAAACCAGATTTGAGAGGTTCATAGATGTCATGGATAGTCAAATGGTTCTGCAGTTGTAAGGCCACTACTTTCTCGATCACCTTCGCTGTAAAGGGAAGGTTTGAGATTGGTCTGTAGTTAACATGGCAATCTGGGTCCAAAGAGGCTTTCTTCAGGAGGGGTGTCACCACTGTCTCCTTCAGGGAGCTAGGAAACTCACCTGTTTCCAAGGAGTACCAGACTAACCATGCTAGGACTGGGCCAATGATGTCACTACAGCCCATAATCAGGGCAGTTGGACCTGGGTTCAAACTATAGCATTTAGGGCACATACCCTGAACAATCCACAAGACCTTCATGAACTCCAGCCAGTCAAAGGTACTCCAGGAAAAATGAGTGGCTGTGACTGAGCAGCGATCAAACGCAACGCCGACAGAGTGTGCTGGTTGGAGCGCCATCCTAATGTCAGCCACCTTAGTTGCAAAGGATTGAGCAAGCTCATCACACTCTATTTGTGATAAAGCTTTTCAAATCTGCAGACAGGTTGGGTTGCACGGTAAACCGTGAAGTGGGTGCATGAGGAAGGGCCCCGTCCATTACGGCAACACCATCCTCGCACAACCCACTCATGGCAACGGACAGGTAGGGTGTCCGGATGAGGGGTTGGTGAACTAGGTGACAGAATGTTGCTATACATACATGCACAGGGGTGTGGGAGTGAGCATGTCAAGCGTGGGCTGGGAGGGGGTGGAGAGGCTGTAGGGAGTGGCACTGTGGTTGCCGATCAAGCTGCGTCATGGCATCAGAGATTGGCTAGTGGTTGGTGTGGCTGAGGTACTGGGTTTGGGTCCGGGTGCTGGTGTGATTGTTATTGTGCCTGGCCTGAACCTTTTTAATTTTACTGCTTTCACCCCCCCCTTGACATGCACCACCCTGGAGTTGAAAATTCTTAAGTAGGGGGTGCAGGGGTGTGTGGGGCGGTGCAGCCACCCCAAAAGAAAGCAGTAAAAATATGTCCTGGCAATGTTTTTCTGGTGTGCTGGGGTTGTCAGAGTGTTGACATTGTGTTTGGCACTCTGACTGAGCGATAACAGTGATCACCTTTAGGCGTTCGCCATTATTACATAGACCCGGGTTGCACAGTCTCTACAGTTTGAAAGAGATGAACTGGTCGGTTCTGAGCAGCCACAATCTCCCAGATGGGAACTCTGCCTTCTTACGGGTGATTGCATATTGATAGGCTTAATAATGATCCATCAATCTGAGGCGGTCAGCATCCAGGGTGGATTTCTACCAGTAATGCTCTAACCTTCGTTCTAGTCACCACATCTCCCTCAAAGTCCCATCAAACCAAAGGAACTGAGGGTGAAGGGGGAGAGGACAAACTCGGACAGGAGCAATTACATCCAGGGCCACAGAGATGGTCTTGTTATAGGCTGTCACTAAGGCCTCTGGGTCATTGTTTGCCACTGGAAGGTCCAATAGGTCAAGCACCACCACCAGGCCTTCGGAGCTTATATCTCATAAAGGGCAGTACATGACCATCTCCACTGGGGTAGGCCAATGAATGGGGGTGCAGAAACTGAACCCCGTGGTGCAGTGATTGGACCAGCTGACTGGTTTCACCTCCACATTGGAGGCTTCAATCCCCAGAAGGAAGACCAAGTCAAGGGAGTGACCGTGTTTATGAGTAGCAGTGGCAACAATGTGTGTGAGGACCAGGAATGTCATCAACTAGAGGAAGTGCTGTCCAAATTGTGAGAGCTTGTCATTGACCCAGGTGATAAAGTAGGCCAGATCCATCAGCCTGGGCGACTCAAACACCCGGTCAGTCACGAAGTCTGCCACTTCCTGAAGGAAATGCTTCTCATCCCGGGGTGGATGGCAGATGAGGGCGATCCTACAGCCTACATCTGCTATTATGGTACACTCAAATGACTTAGCCTTCTCAACTGGTACACTGATGAGGCCCAGTTGGGTCTTGAAACAGACCGCGATCCCCCCCTCGTGATCCAATCTCGAACAGTGTATCACCGAGTACCTGGCAGGAGTTGTGGCCTCCAATATAGGCTAAAGTTCTCATCCACCAGGACTCGGTGATGCATACCAGGTCCACTATCCCAACAAGACCTGCAATAATTGCAGTCTTATTTTTAATGGACCTGGCATTGCACAACACCCCTTGAATTGGATGGCCTTGCAAAGCTGCTCAAACTACCTTCCCACCAATATTGGAGGTGCCCTTGGGTATGGAAAAAAGGCATGGCAGACCACGATCTGGATTCCATTTCACCCCAGAGCATCTTCTGGATTTTACGACCCTGATGTGGTGGCTCCGCTCATTCTCCCTCCACCGTTCGCACCCCCAAACCCCCTCCCGCCCCTCCAGGCAATGCCCAATGCTTGACAGCATTGATTAGTTATAACTTTAAACTGCAGCAGGGGGAGATAAAAGGGTGGAGGGCATGAAGGGTGGAGGGCCAATAGTGCACGACCATGAGGGCAGGCCTTCTGTACATTTGGTAACCAGAATAACACTTAGTTCCACTGGAGAGAACCAGGGAGTTCTGGACTCCTGGATCACCTGGAAAGCTAACATCTCCTTGATCTCCCCATCTATGGCATGTTTTACCCATACTTGGACTTTGTAGTGTAGCTGTCTCAGCGGGCTTGAGAAATGTATCCATGTGGTGCTTTGTCAGCATGGTCTGCCTTAGCTTTTCCATGAACATAAACATTTCACCAAATATAGTCAGTACTCCTTGCATCTCAGCAGCTTGGGCTGGTGTCAGACATGCCAAGAAGGTAAAAGCACCCATTGGGGTTTCTCCCTTAACCACTCCAAGGAGATCCACCAGCAGATCTGCTTTGACCTCCTCCTCTGGATAGCGGTGCAAAGACAGGACCATCTCATTCCAGTCATGGCAGGGCTTCATCATGTTTACATGATAAACTCATTGTTCACACCTCCTTTTGGTAGCTAACTACCCCACCTGACCACTAAGTAAGGCTCTCTCCCATGCCACCTGTAATTTGTTCTGATGGATGGGGACAAGCAGAATCACCCATTGCACAACTTCATTCTCCCAGGCCCTGGCCCAATGGTCATACTATGTCATCTTTTGCCTTTGTTGTGCAGTGGCTAGGTAATCCTGGGCTACCCCAAGAGTTGCTTGATCCATGATCTGAAACTCAGGATGTACTGCACAACAGATTCCCCTTTGGGACCAAGCTCAGCTCCTTTTCATCTCTCATCAAATCAAGTAAATCCTTAACCCTATGGTCAAAGAGGTGCTCAAAGGATGAGAACCCTGTGAACTCAAGGGGGATTTCCTTATATGAGAGTAAGAGATGGGGTAAGTACATGTCCCATTCCCTTGCTTGCTGGTCAATGAATGCTCTTAAATAAAAAAACAAAACCCCCAAACATACTGCCCATTGTGACAGGGCTCATATTAGGCCCTGTCCGATGTGTGCTTTATAGAAGGAAACCATAAGCAAGGATCCTATTACTATCTCTGCCTCTGTCTTTTCTAACTTTCAATTAGACTGTGCAGTCATTACTTCTACTGTACTAACTCCTAATTTTCTAAATTCATACTTGCTGGTTTCCCTGATACATAACATAGAAATAGTGAAATGATGGCTGAGACAAGCAGCTATGACAGAGTGTGAAATCAGACTGATGTAATTGGTCACAGTGGTCTAGCCACCTGAGAGATGCATCACAGTGTTTGGCCTAACAACAAGATGAATCACATGCCTGGCAACCAGCAGCTGTGGCTGTAATAATGCTGGTTGTGATGTCATACTAATTGAGACATCATGCTGTCTGTATAATCTGATGTCCTGAACTGTACTAGTCAGTCAATCATAGTGTGTGCCTGAGCTTGTGTCTGTATGGAGACTCACCTTTAGCCAGTGAGGAAAAGGAGAAAGATTTTCAGAAGAGGACATGCTGCTTATTTCCTGCTGGAGAGCTTGATCTGGAGACACTAGATGAGAGATGTTGATATTTTCCAATTAGTTTGTTTTTGTTTTGTGAACAATAAATCACCACTTGTGGTTTTTCTACAACTTCTCCTGGAATGCTCATGCTTCCTGACCTATAAGCCTCCCAAATTTTTTGTGTTAGAGGCATCTGGTTTAGTCACAACTGGTGTCATTCTGAGTCAGAAGCCACACCACATACAGAAACCTCACCAAGATGGTGTCAGAAGTTATTGGATTTAAGTCTTGCATACTCTAACTCCAAGAGTTTGTTCATGGGTTCCAGATCTGGAACCAGGGAAGCGTAGCAGAACAGCATGGATCCAGTAAAATACAGAGTTGGAATGACCACCAGGAGTATGACTGCAAAGCCACCAGAGTGGGAAAAAACACTAAAGCAGCACCAGAACCTGGAACTCTGTCTGAGTTATTCAAATAGTGGACAATACAATAAACAGAGACAGATAAGCAGAGAAGAGTAGAGGCAGAGCAGAGAGAGAAAGAAAGAAAAGAAGACATGCAACTATGGCTGTCTACCTTGCTGACTATTAAAAATGGAAGAACTGTTACAGCCCCCACAGATCAGCAAAGCCCAGGTTATTTAAATGACATCAAACTGACAAAGTTGTGCCCCTCAGATGATAATGAAGCATGCTTGACGACATTTGAAAGGTTTGCCACTGCATGCCAATTGCCAAGGCAGCAATGGGCTATCAGGGTTGTACCATATGTCTCAGGTAAAGCTCAACTTGCCTACAGTAATTTGGACACTCTCAGTCAGCAGATTATGACCTGGTAATGGGAGAGATTCTGAAGAGATATGACATCTCTGGAGAGACCTATGGGTGCAACCTTCAGTCCCTGAAATACCACTCATTTGACAATCCCTGAGAAGCTTACACCCGACTCAGAGAACTTCTCATTAAATGGCTACAACCAGAGAGCAAATCAATCCCCCAGCTTATCGACATTTTCACAATGGAGCAGTTCATCAACATCTTGCCTTCATATGTGCAACTTTGGGTAAAAGAGCACAGACCTGAAAATGGGGAAAAGGCTGTTTCCTTGGCTGAGGACTACCAAAAGGCCAAACATACACCACAGCAGGGAGACAAAAGACCACGACCGGTAAGACCCTCTTTTTTCCAGTCAAACCCCAGGTCAGATAAGAACTCTGATTGGCATAACAAATCTGCATCTAAAGACTATATTTGTTATAACTGTAATTAGCCAGGCCATATTGCAAGACACTGTCATAAAAATAAGAAACATAATACTGAAGCAGATTTGGCCTTAGCAAATTTGGGCAACTATTCAATAGAGGTCAAGGTGTTAGAGAAGGCTGTGAAAGGACTCATAGATTCTGGAAGCAGAAAGACCCTTGTGCATCCTCAAGCTTTAAGAAAGAATTGTGTAAGAGGACCAGGTACTGGGGTCATCTGTATTCATGGGGACACTCGTTACTACCCCACCACTCAACTGACTGTTAGTATAAATGGTGTGCCACAGCAAATGAAAGTAGGAGTGGTGCCAAAGTTACATGTACCAGTGATAATTGCAAATGACTTCCCAGGCTTTGATAAGCTAATCACAAAGTGAAAGAAATCTGCAGTTTCGGCAACTGTGATGACAAGAGCACAGGCTATAGAAAAGGCAAAGAAAAACTTGGATGATAAAGACAGTTTTCCCTTTAGAAGCTTTGATGAAGACTTGTTTCAGCCCAGCTCCAAGATCCAGAAATCCCGGCGAGAAAGAAGATGCCTGGAACAGTAGTGGCAATGAAAAACTGATGGACATAAGGGGTTAATTTATGAAAACCCCAATACCAGACTGATAATTAACTGTGATTTTGCTTTTGAACAAACTAACTATGTTTCTCTGTAAGGTTACTTTAAGCATGATGGGGTGAAACACAAAAAGGGAGAAAATGTTTTTAGAAAGTGTAATGGGTGACTGTACCAAGTTTGTGCCAATTCTCAGACACAGGAACAGGTAGAGCAATTGGTTATCCCAAAGAAGTATAGAAATGAGTTGCTACAGATAGCACATGATAATCCTATGGCTGGTCATTCTGGGAGGGAATGCACACTTGCCAGGTTGTGGATAGGTTTTACTGGTCTGGGATCCATGATGATGTAGCTACTTATTCCAGGGCTTGTACCTAATGTCAAAAAGTAGCCCCAGTGTCTAAGAGGGACAAGGTGCCTCTGCAGCCCCTACTTTTGATAGATGGATCATTTGAGAGGATTGCTATGGATGTGATAGGTCCCCTGGAACGAAGTAAATGAGGTAATTGCTTCATTTTGGTAGTATGTGATTATGCTACTAGATACCCAGAGGCGGTGCCTTTGAGCACTGTAACAGCCCCAAAAGTGGCTGCAGAGCTTGCAAAAATGTTCAGCAGGGTGGGCATACCTAAAGAAATTATTACTGATCAGAGTAGTAATTTTGAAGCTGCCTTGTTGAAAGAACTATACCAATTACTTGGTGTAACTGCCATAAGGACCTCCCCTTATCACCCCCAAACAGATGGTCTTGTTGAGTGTTTTAATCAGACCCTGAAACACATGCTAAAAAAGTTTATGAAAGGTGAGGGAAGAGATTGGGACCAGTATCTATCATACTTGCTTTTCGCTTATCGAGAAGTGCCACAGGCATCAACAGGATTTTCACCATTTGAAATGCTGTATGGTAGACAACCCAGGGGGCCCCCTAGATGTTATAAAGGAATCATGGGAAGATAACTGCTCTAAAAAAAAAAAATCAGTTTCCGCATACATGTGTACGCTGAGAAAGAAATTAGCAAAGTATATTGAAATTGGGCACATTACCCAGGTGGAGGCCTAAAACCAACAGAACATGTATTATGATCATGGGGTAAAAGAAAACATTTTTGAACAAGGTCAAAAAGTATTGTTTTTATTACCTACTTCAGAAAACAAACTGCTAATGAAGTTGCAAGGACTGTATAAAGTGCTTAGGCGTACTGGCACAGTTAATTATGAGGTTGAGACCCCTGATTGAAGAAACCTTACTAAGATATACCATGCTGTTCTCCTGAAAAATAATGGGTTGAGAAAAAAACACAGGCTGCTTTGCTAGTATTACCAGAAACTGAAAAAGGAGATATAGACATAGCTTATGCCAGGCTATAACAAACTGAAACTTCAGAGGCACTAAAGATAAATAATTCCTTAACCCCAGAGCAAACTGCTGAAATGCATAACTTGGTAGAAGCATTTAATAGTACCTTTACTATGATACCTGGCCATGCAAAAGGGATCAAGCATCTGATAAGGATAGGTTGTGCTTGCCCTATTAGAGAAAAGCCATATAGGATACCAGAGAGATAAAGAGCAGGAATAGTTAAGGAAATAGAGGAAATGAAAGAACTGGGTATCATAGAAGAGTCAAGGAGTGCTTGGGTATCTCCTATGGTGACTGTAAATAAGAAGGAAGAGGGGGTTAAGAATGTGCCTTGATTTTAGAAAACTTAAGCAAGTGTCAGAATTTGACAGTTATCCTATGCCCAGGATAGATGACTTGGTGGATGGTTTGGGAAGTGCTAAGTACATCAGTACCCTCGATCTTACCAAGGGTTACTGGAAGATTCCCCTAGCAAAAGAATCCAGAGACAAACCTGCATTCCCAACACCAGCTGGATTCTATCAGTTCACCACCATGCTCTTTGGATTACATGGCGCATCTGCCATATTCCAGCAGTATATGGACGTAGTCCTAGCCCCACACTTAGTTTATTGTGCAGCTTACCTGGATGATGTTGTAGGGTATAGTCCAGATTGGAAAAGCCATCTGGATCACCTACGAGCAGTTATCCAAGCCATCAAAAATGCAGGTCTGACAAGTAAGCCTACCAAATGTGCACTGGGCATACAGGAAACCAGATATTTGGGCTATATCTTCAGGAATGGGAGGTAAAACCAGACATCTCTGAGATAGAATCTGTAGCTAACAGCCCTGTTCATAAAATGAAGAAACATGTCAGGTCATTTTTAGGACTGGCTGGTTACTACCAGAGATCTGTCCCCAACTTCGCACACATTGCTGCTCCCCTCACTGAACTTACAAAGAAAAGATATCTGAATAATATAAAATAGACCCTAGAAAGTGAAGAAGCTTTTAGGGCCATTAAGACTGCATTATGTTCAGCTCCTGTTTTAAAATGTCCAGACTTCAAAGAGGAATTTCTATTACACACAGATGCCTCAGAAGTAGGCTTAGGTGTGGTCCTTTGCCAGAATATAGATGGGAAGGAGCATCCCATTCTATATGTCAGCAGGAAGTTGCATGACAGGGAGAAAAGGTACTGCACCATTGAGAAAGACGCCCTAGCAGCCAAATGGGCAATGGAGTCCCTTAAATTTTATTTGCTAGGAGCTGACTTTTTACTCATAACTGATCATAATCCTCTCTGTTGGTTGAATCAAATGAAGGATAAAAATTCCAGGATCATGAGATGGTACTTCATGTTACAGCCATTTAAATTTAAAGTGATACATACACTTGGGGAAGAGAATGTGACTGCAGATTTTTTGTCACATTATGGTGCAGGAATTTAGAAAAGAGAAAAGAAAGTGAAGGTTTTAGAAACCTGTTTTAAAGAGAATAAGCATTTGTCAATGCCGAATGTTCACTTGCAGGTATTTGCAGTGGTGTTTGGCATGTATGGTGCTTTACCCTAATGCCCTGTGCGATTGCTGGTATTTGCACAATAAATTGTCAGCATGACCTTTTTGTTACCCCCATTGTGTGCTACATAGGCGGAAACACGTTTTAGGCAGGATGTGAAAAATGACAGCTGTACTGCTCATAGGAAGTGTGGTAAAATGGCAATGTTGAAAATCTGGAGTGGAAATATTGAAAATTGAAACCCTACATGCGTGCATGGAACTGCACTGCAGCTACGATTAAAACAGTAATTTTTAGGAATTTTTCACCAAATTTTCAACATAGCCATTTTAAGATCTCTGCTCATGAACAGTGTCACTGTGATTTTCTTACTGTGTCCCACACATTGATTTCGCACACCAACTGCGCCATTGTGCACTACATGGGCGGAAAGACATTTTGGGCAGGATGTGTAAAATGACAGCTGTACTGCCCATAAGAAAGTGTGGTAAAATGCCATTGTTGAAAATCTGGAGTGGAAATATTGAAAATTCGCAAACCTACGCACGTGCATGGGAACTGCGCAACGCACGCTCGAAAAACAGTAATTTTTAGGAATTTTTTCACCAAATTTTCAACATAGCCATTTTAAGATCTCTGCTCATGAACAGTGACACTGTGATTTTCTTAATGTGTCCCATACACTGAGTTCGCACACCGACTGTGCCATTGTACGCTACATGGGCGGAAACACGTGTTGGGCAAGATGTGAAAATGACAGCTGCAGTGCTCATAAGGAGGTGTGGTAAATGGCAATGTTGAAAATCTGGAGTGAAAATATTGAAAATTCTAAACTTATGAGCGTATGAGGAACTACAACAAGACTCATAAAACAGTCATTTTTAGGAATTTTTTAGCAAATTTTCAGCACAGCCATTTTAAGACCTCTGCTCATGATCAGTGTCTCTGTGATTTTCTTAATGTGTCCCATACATTGAGTTCGCACACTGACTGCGCCATTGTGCGCTACATGGGCAGAAACACATTTTGGGCAGGATGTGAAAAATGACAGCTGTACTGCTCATGAGGAGGTGTGGTAAAATGGCAATGTTGAAAATCTGGAGTTCAAACATTGAAAATTTGCAAACGTACGAGAGTGCGTAGGAACTGCGCAACGCATGCTCGTAAAACAGTCATTTTTATGAATTTTTTCAACAAATCTTCAACATAGCCATTTTAAGACCTGTGCTCATGAACAGTGTCACTGTGATTTCTTAATGTGTTCCATACATTGATTTCGCACACCGACTGCGCCATTGTGTGCTACATGGGCGGAAACATGTTTTGGGTGAGATGTGAAAAATGACAGCTGTACAGCTCATAAGAAGGTGTGATAAAATGGCAATGTTGAAAATCTGGAGTGAAAATATTGAAAATTCACGAACTTACAAACCTGCGTAGGAACTGCACAACGCACGCTCATACAACAGTCATTTTTTGGAATTTTTGTACCAAATTTTCAACATGTGGTTTTTGGGACCCCTTCTCATAAATGACATCACTGTAATGACATTATTCAAGGCCAAAGGGTGATTTCATGCAGTGACTGTGCAGTGCCTGTGAAATCACCCTTCGGGCCCCAATAACACCATGACAGTGACATCATTCATGAGAAGGGTCCCAAAAATCTCATGTTGAAAATTTGGTGCAAAAATTCCAAAAAATTACTGAGATATGCAATAAAGTTAAACCCCCCCTATCTAGCCCATTATACAGCTTACCGGCATTTCCTCAGTTCGCGGTCGGCTTTGAAAGAGTACAGGCGTGTTCCAGTCCACGCAAGATAAAGTCGCGCCAGAGTCCGGAAGTAAGTATGAGGTGAGGGGTGGGAGCTGGAGTGCAGAGGGTGGGTGCGGATTGTGGGGGCTGGGAGACTCGCCGGGACTGTTTTTATTTTACAGGTTTAAAAACAAAGACAACGTGGACGCTTGCCACACTGGGGTGGGCTCCCAGCATGGCAGAAGATGTGAGGGGGCCGAGGATCCGGCGAGATTGGGCACCCCCATCAGCAAACTACTCAGGGGTGCTGAGGAGCCGACGGGGATTGGGCACGCCCATCGGCAAAACAAACGTGGAACGCTTGCCACGCTGGGGGGGCCCCAGCGTGGTAGCAGGATGGTTTCGAGGGGGCCGGATCTGACGGGGATTGGGCACCCCCATCAGCAAACAACGTTTGTCACACTGGGTGGGCTCCAGAGTGGCACAAAGCTTTGCAGGGGGCGGCGGACGTGCGGGGAGCGATGACACAAGGATTTGGCGGTGGTGTTTCCAGTATGGCAGCGGTACTTTCCTTTGAAGCAGAGGAACACCGCTGTCACATTGAGCTCCTGCACCCATTGGTGCAGGACTGCAGTGCCTGCTCAAGGGAGCAGTGCATTGGATGGGAGAGGCACACCTCCAAGTGTGCTAATCTCTCAAAACATTCCTTGCGCATGCGCGCAAGCGAACGTAAAAAGGAAACAGGTTCCCGCTTCAGGAGGGAGGTATATGTGACAGCACTCATGTTAGGCCCTGTCCCATGTGTGCTATATAGAAGGAAACCAGGAGCAAGGATCCTATTACTATCTCTACCTCTATCTTTTCTAACTTTCTATTAGACTGTGCAGTCATTACCTCTACTGTACTAACTCCTAATTTTCTAATTTCTTACTTGCTGGGTTCCCTGATGCATAACATAGAGACAGTGAAATGATGGCTGAGACAGGCAGCTATGACAGAGTGTGACATCAGACTGATGTAACTGGTCACAATGTTCTAGCCACCTATGAGATGCATCACAGTGTTTGGCCTAGCAACAAGACAAGTCACATGCCTGGCAACCAGCAGCTGGGGCTATAGTAATGCTGGTTGTAATGACATACTAATTGAAACATCATGCTGTCTGTATAATCTGATGTCCTAAACTGTACTGGTCAGTCTGTTACAGTGTGTGCCTGAGTTTGTATCTGTGTGGAGACTCACCTGCAGCCAGTGAGGAAAAGGAGGAGAGATTTTCAGCAGAGAACAAGCTGCTTATTTCCTGCTGGAGAGATTAATCTGGAGACACTAGATGAAAGATGCTGATATTTTCCAATTAGTTTATATTTTTTTTGTTTTGTGTACAATAAATCACCACTTGTGTTTTTTCTACAACTTCTCCTGGACTGCTCATGCTTCCTGACCTATAAGCCTCCAAAATATTTTGTGTTAGAGGTATCTGGTTTAGTCACAACTTGTGTCATTCTGAGTCAGAAGCCACACCACATCCAGAAACCTCACCACACCCATCTATGGTGCTAATCACAGGGAATAAATACAAATGAACAAAAGGGGTCTGCACCCAAAAGCCAAAAAAATAAAATTGCTACATTTTTTTAAATCTACGTGTAGTCAGTGACACTCCAACAAACTAAACCCTTTGCACTTTTGGAGCAAAATAACTTCTTTCTCAAGAGGTGGAATAACACAATGAATTCTCTGAATATGTCTTAATGACCAACAACAGGCAATTAATTCATTATTTAAATAGCATAATACACTACAAATGCATACTGTTTGTTCTGTTTCTTAAAGGAATAGAACCATTTTATAGAAAACCTTTCACAGTCAAAACTACATATAACATTTAACATTCTTCACCAGTGGAAAAATTAAAACAAAGGACATATAATATAAATATTTACCAGAAGCAATTATCAATCAAACTCTGGCAGAAGCCACAAGGGCTGCAGTTGAGCTTGATAAATTACAGCTGTCACATTCATGAAGTGATGCAAAGAAATGACTAACAGAGGGGTGCAGAGCAGAGGAATAGACCCGGGGACAGTGCCAGAGAAGCACAGTGCCAGGCCACAGGTGGCCACCACCAGCAGGGCACTCACAGGCATCCAGGCACCCCCACCCTGGAACATAATGGCACAGAAAGCAGGCAACAGGTGGCACCAGTGGCCAATGGAGTGCCACCAATGGAGTCCCCCAGGCCACATGCTATGCCCCCACCCACCCAGACCCCAGCAACCACACCCAGGACCATGCTGCTACACACACATGCCACACATCCCAGACAGTAGCCCCATGGACACCCCAAGGCACAGCCACCGGCCAAGGGGCAGTACACCACCACCGTGGGACATACTGCAGCACACAGCAGTGCACTGCTGAAGCAAGACACACACACACAGACACATGCACACCACACAGACACACACCACTCCACTGCACCATGGCTCCTCACACCAGCCACGAAGCAGACACTGACACATGCAGATAAGGCAAAATATCTTTATTGAACAAAACTATATACAAGTGCAAGGGGTGGGGAAGGGTAGGAAAGCGAGGGAAGGAGAGAGGTAATGGGGATGGACTGTACAGTGGGAAGGGGACGAATGGAGGAGAGACAGCAGGGAAAGGCTGGTGATGAACTAAGGGTGGCCAATCTCCACCACCTGGTGCCTCTGTCACAGCTGGTCCACCAGGATGAGCCAGCATACCTGCTGGACTGCCTCCATGGTCATGGAGGTAATTAAGATAATCTGCCACAGCAGCCTGCAGTACAGAGGCAGCCTCAACCTCTGCCAGATACCTATGACAAAGGAGAGAACAGGTGATCAGTGCAAGGTCCCAAGGTAGCATGCCCACCCACTGTGCACAATGTGCAATGGGAACACACACCCCTGGAGTGGTTCCCCAGCCACCCACAGGGGGTAGGCCAATGCCTGCCAGAAACCCAGCATGCCATGGCAGTGCACAGAGGTGTACACCACTGCCCAATGGCCACCCAACTGCGCAGTGACTGTCAGATGGCACAGGGCACCAGCAGCTCCACTGCAACACCAGTGGCAGCTGGGTGAACACCTACCCTACCAACAGCTGGTACATGTGTGCAATGGCCTCCCCCAGTGGCATGCACTACGCACAGTGCACAACACACAGCCGCCATAGCTCATGGCACTGGTGGCCATGGCCACACCCACACCCCCACTGACCACCCTGTAATGTACACAGGAACAGAACAGTGCCTACCTGCTCACTGTGGCCCCACTGGCACCTGTGCTGCTGCTGCACCACCACTGCTGGGTCCTGCTGTGGCATGCTGGGCTGGCCCATGTGCTCCTGCTGCTGGAGCTTGACACTGGTCTTCAGGTCCTGGGAATGGAACAAAGACAGGTACACATCAGAGTACACCCACAGCATGTGCCCACCACCCCCACCCCTGTGCACAGCATGTGCCCCTGTCTGACATGGCCCACAATGCTGTATTGCAATGCAAGCTGCAGCTGGCAATGTCACACCACAGTGCACATGACAACAGTGTACCCCACTGCAGGGCATAACAGACAGCCAAGCCAGCACCACAGTACAGCACTAGGGCACACATGCAGCATGGGAAGACTTACCTGGCCATGGCATGGCCCCTCTACAGACACATGCCTGCAGCTGTCCCTGGCACTCTGGGTCCCACCTCATGAGGTCCCCATACTGGTGGCAGCATTGCTTCCCAGTTTTGGCCACCCCAGTGTTCCACACTAGGCTGGCAGCAATGCTCTGCCAGACCTCCATCTGGGGCTTTTGCAGGGGCACCTGCCCAAACAGCCCTGGTGCATGTGGCTGCACACAGACCAGTAGATTCACTAATTCTACATTGGACAAGTTACGGGCCCAGTGAACTCCCCGCTCTTCCATTAGACCACCAGAGATATGTGGAGACAAAATGGTGGCTAGAAGCGCATGTGTGCACAATGTGCACAGGATGCACACCTCGTGGAGGCATGCGATGTGTCCACCAATTGCACAATGTCAGGGATGCGCGACATGGGTGTGGCCTGACAGGCACATAGCGGTGGTGTCACAAGGGGTTGGGGGTCACATTGGGGTCAGGGGTCACCTAGTGCACTGTGGGCTGGTGCACAATAGCAGCTATGGCACACACTGCACCACAGCCTCTGTTGCACAGTGAGCACGCAAAGAGCTATAGGTGGTAGCACTCTGCCTAAAGCATGTGCACTTCGGCTTGCACACTGCGCATGCCCAGACATTGAGCTGCGACTTGCTCTGGAGCAATTCCATTGTGCACAGAGCAAGTATGCAATACTCAGCCGCCACAAGCAAATGAGCACATCAGCCAATGCATGGCGCACTGGGGAAATTAGCATGTCATTACCGTTCCACCAATGCTCATTTGCGTGCGGTGAGCTATAAAAGCAACATGGAACAGCACAGGCCATGGATCAGTATTGCCATCTGGGGTAAGTTACAGATGCTGCTGAGCACAGCCAGCATAGCAGGGTGGATGGAGTAGGCTGTTGCTGACACTGATACACATGTCCATGTCCACAGGTAGCACTATGTCGGAGCATGAAGACAGTGAGGAGCATGGGCCTGCTTGCAAATGCAGGCCCAACTTTACCAAGGCAGAGGCAGATGCCTGTTCGAGGCCTGCCTCAACAGGGAGCCACTGCTGAGTGGTGCCACAGGCACAGCACAGGCCAGGGCTGTGGCCTGGGTGGAGGTGGCAGTGAGTGTCAACCAACAGGAAAGCCACCAGCCATCTGCAAGGATTCAGGATCCAGCATTGCCTTTGGTCTATTTGCCTTGTACTTTTCATAGGCAACCATGGAGTTTCTCTCAGGGACAGTTGTCTCACAGATTCTGGGGCTTATTGTGTGATCATCTCTAAGATTTACACACAAATGAGTTTTAGTTTGTCATATATTATATTTTCTATTGTATGTCCCCATCTGAGGTCATACTGCCCTTGAGTTCTTAGAGCAAATTGTAGTCTGATGTGGAAAAAGAGGAAATTTAATAGCTATGCAGGAGTGGCTTGTGAGAGTGTCCCAGAGGAATATAGCTTTTCTATGTCTTCCTCTGTTAAAGGCTGCACTTTTAGTGGCCTTTTTCCAGTTCCAAGTTTTTTTTTAAATACTTTTGCCAGCAAAGTCTTTTTTGTCTTAGGAAAATCTGTGTCTAGTCCAAGGAAAATTGATGTAGGGTTCTTATGTTTTGCCAAATAACGGTCGATGCTGGCACAGATACTTCTGATGGAAAATGGCTCCTAGTAAAAACCGTCTGCTCTTTAAGTGAAAATATGCAGTGTGTGATTAGGTTGTTAAGCTCAGACATTGGAAGATTTGTAAATTCTGTGGACTCACGAACATTGGGGAGGTAGGTGCTGAAGAGCTTGATGTTACTCTTTGCTTTTTTGAGGGTGTTTTTATTCTCCTGCTGTTCAATGAATTTCCAAGGTTCCAACTCACTAAATGACTGAAATCTTGTTGAATGTGCCATTTTGAAATGTTACTGTGGTGACAATATGTTGTAAGCAGTGCTGCTTAGTTTTAATTTGTTTTAAGGAATTATGACACTTGTGCTTGAGAGTTTCAATGAGGTAGCATGAGCAGCAAGTGTGAGGAAGCAGTACTACAGGCATGGGGGTATTTCTAGAATTTTGCAAAAAGGTGCCTAATCAAACTTCATTATATACAGGTCATTATTTACACATGTATATCATGGAGTTTGAGACGTTCTCTAATAAGTCATAATCATCACTAACTAGTTAATATTATATGTTGTTTCACCCTCTCAGCAGCCTGCCTCACACATCACTGTGAGTTTTATGGCAAACATAGCTGACTATTCCCCCAAATAGTGATGACTTTGTACTGGGGTGTTTTGTAAATAAAGTACTCTTTACACCACACCTCCCACCCTTGCGGAGAAGTTAAGGGCTAATAACCTTGGTTACTCCTAAGATCCAGTGATGTTTCCTTTCTTGACATTCCCCAACCTCACATTGCCATGGGAGATCAGGCCTTTGCTATGTGGGCTCCTAAGCTGTGTACCTCCCTCCTGCTATCTGTTCTTGCTTTCTCCTCTCACTACCTCTATAAAAGATCTCTGTGGAACTACTTTAAAGACTACTCTGCCTTCACTTGCCTGGGGTGACTGGCCCTTCCCTTAATCTAATGACTTTTGAGCCTAAGTGTTTCCCCTTTGGGCATGCTGTGCTCCTCATGTATGTGAATTTTGCTCTTTATCTAAGGTCTTCTGCTAGTACTGAACCACATTTTTATATTGCCTTTTTTCTAACTGTACTGATTCCTATTATGTATCTGAAGCTTGCTTCCTTTGTATTACTATTATTCTGTTCCTGTTGTACTTGACTTGTGTACCTCAATATTGTTTCTGTTTATTCCCATTATCTGTTCCTGTGGTCATTTTATTTACTGTAGCTCATCTGTTTCTATTACCCTATTGTATCCTTCCATGTCATACTTGAAAATAGGCATTTAATTGTCTAGCGTACTTACCTGGTCAATAAAAAAATAGATCCCCACCTTATATTAGACACTTATATGACCAGCGTCGAAATGACTGTTCATCAAAAACTGGGCCTACTATATAGTATTGCAAATTTCCTGCCACAGGACACTAAAGTAAGAATCATCAAAGCTGCCTACTCTCCCGATTGTGTATGGCTCCATCATTACAGATGCGGCAAGCCTCATAATCTGGGCAAAGAAAACAGTCTTAATCCACAAGGCTGCCAAATTTGCATTGTTATGGAACCCACAGTCCCATCACTGCACCAACTTTGTTTGGTTGCAACCTAAAAATAGAGCCCAGTTAACCATAGCACATGTCATGCACACAATTCTATATGGACATGGTCCCCAATGCATATCCAAGCTATTCATGTACATGGGCAACCCCTTCTCTTGCTCTTTTACAAATAATCTTTTAAAAGTACCATTCCTGTGACAAGGCATAGGCCATAACTCTTTCAGACACAGAGCAGCATCGTTCTGAACACCATCCCTTTTGCTATCAGAGAAGTTGCTTTCCATACAATGTTTGCTGCCAAGCTGAAAGTGCATCTCCAAGAGTCATCAAAATTAATCAATCAATAAAAGAGACTTACTCTGTGCAAATGGAGGTCAACAGATATCCCCTTCCTCATGGAATGGCTACTAGCAGAGGGTGAACTGGCCATCTATGTCAGTATGCCCAATTTTGAGAATGGGTCCACAGAGTGTCACAAGAAGTGTTGGTCTTCCTATCTACAATCCAAATACTGCCATAACTCCATCCACTCAGACTCATCTCACAAGAATAGATGATACAGGTATAGTTAGCATTGCATTGTTAGGTAACTGTGCTATACACTGGTAGGATGAGTGTTTTCTAGGCAAGACTACTTTATTATATGTACCACACTTGTGTTTTCTGGTTAAGGTGTGCAACTTATCCTTTCCTACCCAACTATTAATGTAAGGACTGGGGCTCTGTCCTTAAGACATGGCTTTAATATACTGTGAACATATATCATCCCAGTTTTAGCTGGTTGCTTAAATATATTTCCTGGGGGCACTTGTCATGCCTTATATTTTACTGCATTTATTGCTGTTTTTTGGGGGGGTTTTGCATTTTAATAAAATGATTAACTTAAAACAAAACCCGTGGGACAGCCTCAGTAGTGTACTTAGCAATTAAGAACTGTAAATCCTTGTATGTAGTGAAAACAACATGTAACTTGGAAGTACATGTAGATGAACACCTATGGTTGATTGGAAAGGGTTATCACTTGAATACCTTCACAGTACATGTGCTAAAACAGGGACCAACACACACGTTTTTGCTTCAGGGCATGGAAAGTGTTAGTAAAGATCCCTGGGTGGTAACCTGATTCAGAAATTGCTTAACCAGCAAGCACTTAGGCAATTCAAATTAGGGATCAATGTATCTCCAAGACATAATGAAAAATTACAGTTAGGGCCTTTCTATAGTTCAGTAGTTCTTCCAAGATCCATTTACTCATCCAACTGCAAAAAAGATGCTTCACTCATCTGTAGCATCATAGTTTTTGAGCTACTAGTTTTGTGCATTATTTCAGAAACTTTCTCAGGAAAGGATTCTGACAATAAATGGGCATCCTATACATTTCAGATGTTCTAAGCTAGCCCAATTTTATCTTTTCTGTCCCTTGTTTGTTATAATTCACTTTCCTTTGCCAACACATGTCCCTCCCCCTACTTTTCTGTTTCCTTGGTATCCTTTCCCCTACTCTCCCTCCTGTCTCTTCTTTACAGTGTTCCTCACCTTCCTTTCATCCTTCATTTTCCTTCTTGTTTCTTAGGGCTTTGAGAGTTTTCAGAGTATAGATCACCACGGACATCCACTGATTTCAGTTGAGACATTATTAACTATGAGCTGGGATGATTTGGGGCTTTTTTAAGTGATTTTCTAACATGTATTTTGATAAATATTTATGAGTATTTTTATTATATTGCGTTATACTTATATTTATCTGCTTACTCTGTTATTTATGTATATTAGTAAGGTTAAAGTAATTTGAGCTAATTACTCATTTCAAGAGCTATCATTCTAGTGTATGGAACAATACATCTTTAACTGATGCATATCTAAATGGTATCCAGTAAGTGGCACTGCCCCTTGAAAACACATCAATTCACTTCAAAACACTCGTAGTTTTTGTGTGGTATTTCTGCTGTGCTGTGTTTTTCTAATCCTATTAATACAGTAAGTTTATACTACTTATGGACTGTTACCTATAGTGGTCTGTTACTAGTGGTAATTGTGAGTCCCCCAGTTTATCATGTCCCCGTAACTGGTCAAACTCCTGTACTCTCAGATTTAATGCAAACAAATGCAATTTGCTACATTTGGGGTGGAAAAAAACAGAGATGGGACTTACACACTGTATATGGTTCCTCTTGCTGCAGTGGATGTAAAGAAGGACTCCAGGGTCTTAATAGATAAATGGTTATAGACATGTACTGCCACTGTCAATAGGGTCGATATAAAGATGGCATACATCAGAAGGGGAAGGGTGACTAGCAGGACAAGACAAATTGCCCTGGCACTTTAAAAGGTCATGGTAAGGTCTCACCTGCAGGAATGTATGCAGTTAGGTGCTCTTCAGTACAAAAAGGATACTGAGCCAGTCAAGAAGGTGCAATGCAGAGCCAACAAAATGATTAAGGGTAAGAGGACAAAAGCTATTATTGAGGTCTTCAACCCTGGAGAACAGCAGGCTAAATGTGGAAATGACCCTAATCTTCTGCATACTCCAGGATACTATTAAGATCAAACAGAAATACATTTCTTCGAATCTGATATCATCCAGAAAGATGTGGAGGCCAGCTCATATGGTGCAAATTCAGCTTTAATGTTAGTAGGACCTTCTTCTCCCAGAGAGTGAAGAAACTATGGAGCAGCCTGCAGACAGAGATACTGGGCAAAAAGATAGTACAGACCTTGAAAGGAAGTCTTGAAAAATTCTGCTTTCTAAGGGAATATCAGAGTAACCTGAGTAGTAGTCTGGGTAGGGAATCTTCATAAACTAGTAGCTAATTGTGTCACATACTGTACCTGATCTTACCTGCTTATGAAGTAGTGGGGTCAGACATAATTGACCCAAAGTCATTTCCAACATATGCTACTACAATATGGTACTATGATAATTATTGTGATATCACCATGTATTTTGGGGTAACAAGTAGTAACTACTGCTGATTCATCTTTAAGCTGTGCATAAAATGGGGGGGGGGGAGTGGAACCTACAGTCACCAAGCAAGAAAGAGACCTAGGAGTCATCATATATGATGACCTCAAGGTGGTTGGGCACTGTGAGAAAGTAGTGAAAAAGACTAGCAGGATGCTGGGGTGGATTGGGAGAGGGATTTCTAGCAGGAGGAGGAAGGAGGTGGTGTTGCCATTTTATCACTCACTGGTGACACCCCACCTGAAGTATTGTGTTCAGTTCTGGAAACTGCACCTCTGCAAAGACATAGAATGGATGGAGATAGTACAGTTGACAGCAACTAAAATGATGATGGAGTTGCACAAGAAGCCGTAAGAGGAAAGGCTGCAGGAACTTGGCATGAACTCCCTGGAAGTGAGAAAAGTGAGAGGGAACATGACTGAAACCTATAAATATCCCACAGGTGTAAACAATGTGCAGGTGGATGGTTTGTTTCAGAAAAATGAAGGCACTAGAACAAGGGGCATGCAATGAAGCTAAGAGGGAAGTTTGAGAGAGAAATGTGGGGCTACTTCTTCAACAAAATTGTGGTGGATGACTTTCACAGCCTGCCAGATAACATAGTGGAGGCAAAGACTATAGGGAGCTTCAAGCATGTGTGGGATAGGCACAGGGGCATATTAAGTGGAGGGACAGGGGGAAGGGAGTGACATCTATTACCAGCTATGGTTAGTCATGACAGAATAAGCAGGTGACAAGGGGCAGAGTGGATGGCATAAATGCACTTTTCTGCTAATGAAATCTATGTAATCTTCATTTCTATATAAGGTTCTAAAAACTGTAACCAACCAACATGTACAGTAACCACTGAATATTAGATTGTGAGAAAGATACAATTTAGGAAATGTGTTTCTACGTCACACTTGGTTTTTCACCAATGAGGATAAAATGGGTTTGATTATCAAAGACTGATGTAGGGCTTGTGTCAAGCTCTGTATCAAAGCCATTTTTTGAGCAGCTGCAACAAACTTATTTGCCACAACTGCACCTGATTTGATATCATCAGGCACAGTTGTGACAGTTTCCTCAGTTTATGGCAGCTGGCACCAAATATTGATGCTAGCCCCATAAAAAGAGTCCCCCAAATAATGCAAGTTAGACCAGGAAAATGCTTGTCTAACGTGTGACATTTTAGCAGTTGGAATTGAAAATCCCAATCGCTGACTGGAAGAATGCCACAAGACCTGTGCGCCAAATGATCAGTGCACTAGGGGCTTGTGGCATTCTCAGGGCATTGGAAACAGAGCCCAATGTATCATCTTTAAAGAGAAAATAACATCTGTAGAAAAACTTTGAGAAACCAGGCTAGGATTTTCAAATGTGATAATGCAGATGCAGCCGTTAATTTTGAGATGAGACATCTGAAATGCACCAAAATGTTTGTTTGCTATTTTCAAAGATGTTGATGCTTTTGAAATAGTTTTAATGCTTTTACATGGCCTAACTTTCATATGCAATTTTCTGGATAGTGCCAAAAGCTTGGGACAAGCCCTATGGCTATTTTTAAAATCCTAAATATTGGTGCAACCTCCCAGGTCATATCTGAAAAAAAGGCACAAATGTACTTACCTGGTCAATAAAAGCTAATAGTAATATTAAGATAAAATCTAACTTAAATACAAATATTTGTACTTGTTCTCAAAGATAATTCTCTGAAGTTTTCAATAAATAAATACTGTAAATAAACAAAAAAAATTGTCAGTAATAAAATTCACCTGTTTATTACTGTATTAGTGTTGCTTTAAAGAAAACTGACTCCTTGTACTTAGAGTTTACTTACAGTACTCTTGCTGTTCAGTTCTTGCTTGTTCATGATCATCTCTAACAGGATTTTCATATTTCACCACATCATTCTTTATTTTCATGGAGCACAGTAGCTGTGCTATCACCATAGGATGAAGTCTTGAATACATACTCGAAAGATTTTCTTCAGGGATCTGTTCCACAGGTTAAGCCTCAGGGTTCAGGATTGTGCTGAATGTCTGGCCTTCAAATTAATTAGTGTGTATGAGCACTTGTATAATAAAACAAAACAAAATAAACTAGTGAGTGGGGAGGAGCAGCAAGAACACCTTGTGGCAATAAGGGTGTCAGGAGCCCCTCCCCCACCAACAGCTAGTTCAACACAGGTCTCTTTTAGTGACCTCAGAACTGGTAGTTAGCAAGACACTTCCCATAACAGGCAAAGGAATAACCATAATAGGCACAAGAGAAGCAACATTGATATACAGCATAATGATTATACTACTTCACCATGCCACACAAAACAGGGATGGAAGGCTATGAGTGTCAATGCATGTAGTCTGTCAGCTAAAATCTCTGACCTCTCTGCTTTAATGACAGAATCCAAATTAGACAGAGTAGCAGTCATGGAAAACTGGTTTATGGAGAACCATACCTGGGACATTGCTATACCAGATTACACACTTTTTAGGAAGTACCACACTGAAAAAAGGGGGGATGGATGGCATTATATGTAAGAGAAGAAATCTCAGCAATAGAAGTCCAAGCAAAACAGGGAACACCAGAAGCTCTGTGGGTCACTCTTGGAGGAGAGAACAAATCCCCCATCCAATTGGGAGTCATATACAGACCTGCCCCCAAGACTTTGACATAGACAAGGAGCTGGCTGACAAGAGAGACCTGTTATTAGTGGGGGACTTCAATCTACCTGATGTAAATTGATCCTCATTCACTGTATCATCTTAATGCAGCAAAGAGTTCCTAGTTGCTGAAAGGGGCAGGACTTAATCAGCTGGTGCAGTCCCCCATCAGAGAACAGACTATCCTGGACCTGGTGCTAACAAACAGCAACAGAATCTCAGATGTAACTGTAGGGCTAAATCTGGAAACCAGCAACCACAGGTCAGTCTGGTTAGCAGTGGAAAGGGTAGCAGAATCAAGTCACACAAAGCTCAAAATACTCGAGTTCTGCAAGGCAGACTTCAACACCATGAAAACCCAGTTAAGAAACTTGCTGGAAATCAACAACTCATGGGACGTGGGAAAGAAGTTGTGAGGCCTTGAAGACAGCTTTACTTCAAGTTACTTAACAGTGCACAAAGCACATCAGCAAGTCAAAAAGAAGGAAAAAGCCACTGTGATTCTCCAAAGAAATAGCAACAGTAGTAAAAACCAAAAAAAGGGCCTTCAAGTAGTATAAGCAGGCAAAGAAAGAAGCCAACAGGCAGCATTACATATCAAAGCTGAGAGAAGCGGGGAAGGTTATTGGGATAGCGAATGCCCAGACAGAGGAGAAAATAGTGCAGGGAGTAACATGGAAATCAAATCACGTTTTAGGTACATAAGCAAAAGAAAAAAGAGTAAGGGGTGGGATAATCATGTTAAAATCAACTGAAGGACATAAAGTTGAAAAGGATGAGGACAAGGCAGAAGTGCTTAACAAATTCTTCTGCTCAGTCTTCATCATTGAAAACCAAGGCATTGGCCTTACTATGGGAAAGGCTGTGTGCAACAGTAGAACAGCTGATGACTTCCTCTTCTCAAGAGAAAGAGTCATAGAAAAGCATATCAAACAAAAGTAGACAAAGCAATGGAACTTGATGGAATCTACCATAGAATTCTAAAGGAGTTATGGGAAGAAATTACAACACCACTCACTGACTTTTTGAATAAGTCACTGGAAAGTGGCACAATACCACTAGACTGGAAAAAAGCTGTGGTGGTATCCTTACATAAAATGGAAGCAGGGAAGAGCCTCGGAACTACCACTCAGTCAGTGTGACCTCATTGGTAGGCAAACTTATAGAAACCCTGCTGAAAGATAGAATAGTGGATCATCTAAAAGAATCCAAAAAGCTTGACCCCAAGCAACATGGATTTACAGCAGGAAAATCATGCCTTACAAATATGATTGAATTCTTTGACAGGGTGACCAGAAGAGTAGATCAGAGAGGAGCAGTGGATGTCGTGTACCTAGACTTCAGCAAGGCCTTCAACACCGTACCCCATAGAAGGCTTATGAATAAGCCAGAG
This sequence comes from Neoceratodus forsteri, assembly GCA_016271365.2. Taxonomy (NCBI): domain Eukaryota; kingdom Metazoa; phylum Chordata; order Ceratodontiformes; family Ceratodontidae; genus Neoceratodus; species Neoceratodus forsteri. Next base: position 779,816,438 of record CM057458.1, on the reverse strand, counting down.
AATGCATGACTTAGTAAGGCAACAGTCAACTGGATTGCAAACTGGTTCAAGGATAGGACACAGAGGGTCTTAGTTAATGGAGCTCAGTCAAGGAGGACAAGGTGAGCAGTGGAGTGCCACCAGGGTCAGTATTAGGCCCCCTTCTCTTCAACATTTTCATCAGTGACATCACTGATTAGCTGGAGGGGAAGGTATGCCTATTTGTGGACTATACAAAACTCTACAACCAGATGGACACCCAAGAGGGAGTCTTGAGGATGGAAAAGGAAATGAATAGGCTGGAAGGATGGTCCAAAAATTGGCAAATGAAGTTCAGTGCAAAAAATGCAAGGTCATGCATCTGGGTAAAAGAAACCCCAGGAAGGAATGTATGCTGCTAGGACAACAGCATGAAGTAACACAGTTGGAGTGGGATCTTGGCATAATCATTACAGATGATCTTAGAATGAGCAAGCAATGTGAAAGTGCAGCACAGAAAGCAAATGGCATCCTTGGATACATTGAAAGGGGTATAACTAGCATAAAAAGAGAGGTGATAATGCCACTGTAAAGATCACTGGTTAGGCAACATATGGAATATTGCTTCCAGTTTTGGAGGTTGCACCTGAAGAAGGATATCAACAGAATGGAAGCATTGCAGAGAAGGGCTGCAAAGATGGTGCAGGGTTTACACCAGGAGCTGTATGAAACCAGACTGGCTGACTTACAGCTCTTACTCACTTGAACAGAGAAGAGACATTTGGGACATGATCAAAGTGTTTAAGTATATGAAGGGAATTAACATGGAAAGGAAGGAAAACCTGTTTCAGAGGAAATAAGAGAGTCATGCAAGAGGCAGGGGTGGGGGATGTGCCATATATGCTAAAACATCCCTCAAACCTCTCTTAGTCCCTCTTCCTAAGCCTGAACATGGAGCTCAGGCCATCACCATCAAAGTTACCCTTGGTACTCCTGGCAAACCACTCTATATTATGGCAGTCTACATCCCCCCAGCAAACCAGAAGCTAGCGTTTGATTCCATCCTATCTGCAATCACTTATCTTCCACCAAAAAGTGAACTGGTTATTATGGGTGATTTTAATGTGAACTGGCAGTCTGCCAAGGCCGGCCTTACAAAGAGGCAGCTAATGCCTATGACCTTACCAAGTAGTACTGACACCCACTAGGCAGGTTCCTCGGACAGGCTCCTCCACTCTTATAGACCTAATCCTTACAAACCTCCCTAACACCTCTCCAATGTCAGTGTGCTTCCTGATGTACTTAGCGACCACCCCTGTCACATGCCGTGGACAACAAAAATGCTCCAAACAAACCTGTAATTCTCACTCCAAAGGCACCTCAAAAAGGTGCCCTCTCGCCTCAGAGTGTACCTCGCCACCTGTGACTGGGATACTGTCCATAATGCCTAATCTTTAGACGCTATGCCCACTGCATTTATTACTATTTTCAACGCTGCCTGTGACATATTTGCCCCTTCACAAAAAGATAATAAAACCTGGGACACCCTTGGATAACTCAGTCCTCTTACAACTTATGCAACATAGGGATAACCTCTGGCACAGGGCCCCATCTTCCAGCTGCCCCATGATAGACAGCTCTACAGAGAGGCAAGAAATAAATGCACGAGGGCTATCCGGCAAGCCAAGGCCACTCACTATCATCAAGCTTTTACCGCTACTTGGAGCTCTGGGAAATCTTTCTGGAACAATATCAAGGAACTCTGCGGGAAATCCACTAACTCAGAACCTACCCAACTCCTAGTGCAGGGCACCCTCTCTCTAGACCCCTCCGTCATATCCAATACCCTAAACACCACTTTCTCCGACCTTAGTCATGTCCTCCCTAAAAACTTTTTTGACCCCATTTCCCTCACGCCTACTGATACACCTTGTCCCCCCACACACCCTCCTTTCAGGCTACGTGTTGTCACCTGCAATGAGGCAAAGCGCTACCTCTTAAAAGCCCTTCAAAATTACAGTTATAGCAGTGACTCCATTGACCTGAAAATTCTTCGCTTACCCTTAATGAGACTCTGCCGCATCTCACCAAACTCCTCAACTCACTCGCTATGCCTTGGCCAAGTCCCACACTATGGAAAAGGGTAATATCACACCCATCCTAAAAAGGGTGATCCAACAACCCCAGGCAACTATAGGCCCATTACGATCCTTCCCCTCCTCAAAAGCACTAGAAAAATTGTATCTGACCAACTTACGGAATACCTAGACAAACATGGACTTCTCTGTCAAGAGCAACATGGTTTCAGAAAGGGCAAGTACTACCACGGCACTACTAGAATTTACATCTTATATCTATGAAGTTCTTGAACAGGGGTCGGCTGTTGGGGCAATCTATGTTGATTTGACCAAGGCATTTGACACTGTCAATCATGAGCTTCTACTCCGTCCCTTACGTCCCTCCATGTTGCTCCTGAAACTATCTCCTGGTTCAAAACTATCTGACCGACAGAACACAGCAAGTAAAAATTTGTAACATTAATTTCTCCAAACAACCAGTTCGCTTGGAAGGCCCCTCAAGGGTCAATACTTGGCCTCTATTGTTCACTCTCTTCCTGAACTCACCCCAAAGCCTGCACTGGAAAGCTCCTGCTATATGCTGACGATGCAGTGTTATATTGGAAGCACACCAACCTCATCCAACTCAAAGTGCCCTTCAAGGCTGTTTTAGTGAGCTTGAACTCTGTTCTCTGACCATCGGCTAATGCTTAACTATGACAAAACTAAATCCATGTTGTTTGCCCATCGCCAAAACCCTCAGTAACTCCCAGCTATCCATCTCAATCTCACAGGGTACCCACATTGAACAGGTCACTCACTTTAAATATCTAGGCATCACTCTGGACACATCCCCTTACATACCATCATCACATCAAATCTCTCTCCTCCTCAGTCAATACCCGGATTGGCATTCTTTATAGGCACAAACACTGCCTCTCCCTCAGGCGCCACGGTTAGCGTTACAAGCTCAGTCCTCTCACTGGTCGATTATGGAATAACACTATTTACGGGCGCTGCTGACAAATCGGGCGCTTAGCAGCATCAATATAGCACTCAACAAAGCCTGCCGCTTGGTCACTAACAGTAATAGACAAACTCACATCTGTTTGCTCTATTATCATGCAGACTGGCTAACCCTAGAAGGGAGGCTTGGTACCAAACCTGCCTCCAAGCCAAAAGATCCTTATGAAACTAACACCAACTGGACTCCACCACCTCGTCTCGCCTCTGCCCATCACAGGGGCACCTCTAGACTACTTGCTGGTACCGCCTATACAGTTCCCCACTGTAGGACATCTCTAGGGCAAAGATCCTTCCGTATCGAGCCCACTCTGGCTAAACAATCTACCATCCTCTGTCTCACTTGCCTCTAATCTAAGTCTATTCAAAGCTGGGATCAAGAAGTTTCTTCTAACCCTGAGACCTGTACCTGTTCTCCTCTTTTCCCTTAGGTGGTCGGGTCACTGGGGCACCTCCACCGTTAGGAGCATCACTATCCTCAGATCTTGCTAGCCTAGGCAATATCTTACACGGTGATTGTTTGCACCATTTTAATGTCCTGTTGTTGAAATTTCTGTATAATCCCATTTTCTGTGTACTCTCTAGTACAACTGACGTGTAGCCTTACTCATCCTATGATATCAACTTTTGTGGAATGTAATATCACTGTTTTGCTCTATGTAATGTTGTTTTGCACTGACATGTGGCATTGCCTATGCTGTGAGTTTGAACATTTTGTCAAAATGTAATGTCACTGTCTTGAAAACTTTGTACATTTCAGTCTTGTCCTTACGCTCTGATGTATTTGACGTGGAGCCTTTGCAAAGGAGTCCTTGACTCAAAGGTTGTAATTCCGAAATTTTCAATAAACAATAAATAAACAAATAAACCATGTACAACTGGCAGGAGATAAATTTAGGGGAAACATTAGGAAGTACTTTTTTCTGAGAGGGTGATTGACCCTTGGAATAGCCTACCGCAGGAGGTAGTAGACTCAAAAATGTAAGGGAAATCAAACTTGTGTGGCATAAATACTATGCACAAAAAAGGAAATAGTCTAAGAGGAGGGAGGTAGGTATTCTGGGCAGACTAGATGGATCAAGAGGTCCCTTCCACTGACAAATTCTTATGTTCTAATGATGAATTTCAAGAAGCTTGTTGTGTGAGTTTAACACATTAGGAACATACAGCTGATCTCTTCCACTTTCATTAGCAGAATAGGCTATGCAAACAGAAAAAAAAGCACAAACACATATCATTTTCATCAGTCTCCTGTAGTCAGGATTTATGAAGCTTCTTTCCTTGATCAATACTGGAACTAGCAGCCAGCAGAAGATGCTTTTATGGCATTATTCACATCACTTGGAAACTTACATCTTACATCTTCTACTACTGTATGTTTCTGTGCTCCTTAAACCAACAAAAAGGCCTACATTAAAGCAGCAGTATTTGTTAGAAGCCATAAATTCTTTTCAGCAATAGTGTCTTGCAAAAATATTGAGCCACACATTTTTTTCTTTTCATTTTCTTTCATTCCTGAACTCAGATATGGCATTTTGAATTTTTAAGTTTCTACTCCCGCGCGATGCCCATCCTGAAAAAAAATTAAATATCTTAGTACAGTGTTGATCTCTTTCCCATCAGAAACAAGTGGCTGCATAAGTCTAATTAATCTGCAATATTAATCAAGCATGTACATTCAAAACATAACCTCAGGGGAATAGATTTTTAAAAACTGCAGTGGTAGCCATCTTTAATTATATGATTATTAATTACAAAATTAGCTGCATGATCTCTTTTTTAGAAATATCTGAGAAAACTATAAATATATTTAGCATGAATATTAAGATGTCAGAAATACATTTTTGCTAAAAAAATATAGGTTGTCATTTTTGCCAAGTAAATATTGCCGTTTAAAAATATTTGTTATTCTGAAGTCATTAATTAAACATCCTCCAGGTTACTATCCACCAGGAAAAGTCTAAGGCAGGATTTTCAGAAGGCCATCAGGGACCTTGAATTGTGACTTTGATGCAAGTTCAATCACTTAAAAGATGATGTAACTTGTCGCCAGAACTGATGCACATTGCACCTTAAAAATGGTGCATGAGTCATTTTTTTTTACCATAAATCACAGAACCTATCACAAACCCATCTGATACTTTAAAAACAGCATTCACAGATTCAGACAGGTTAGGCATAGAGCAGGCTACATCAAAAATAAGATGCTGCACCCATATCATACTTTCTGAAAATCCTGTTTTAAGTGCCTTATTACTTTAAAAATAATATAGGAGATAGTGTGGTCTAGTAGTTAATGCATCAGTCTGAGAACCAGAAAAGCAGTGATTTAAACCCTGCTAGAGGCAAATATTCACTGTGTAACATAAGGCAAGTCAGTTAACCTCTCAGTTCTCCAGCCCAGGGGTGGTATCAGAGACCCACTGTATACAAGATTTTGCATCTCAGCTTGGTTACCCTGACTCAATTAATTTTAAAAATATGTATGTTTTATTAACAGTATGTTACAAATATTTTACATGTGTACGTTTTTTTTACTTTCAAATATTCTAAATCTGTTATGACTGCTTTGATTTTCTTGGGTTCCATTTAGTGGCCATCACAAATAGAAATGTTGAAACATAGGAAATTGCTGGCAAAAAAACAAGCAGTAGGCCCACCCAGTCTGCCAAAGGGCTCATAAACTATTGTACCTCTGCTGATCCTAAATGGTCATTTGGGACTCATCCCCCTCCCAGTTTCTTTATTAATATACGTCTGTTTGTCCCAAAGATACTTTAAGGCTCCCACTATTCTAGCTTCCGCAGCTTCAACTGGCAGTCAGTTCCATGCTTCTACCACCATTTCAATGAAGAATTATTTTCTTGTGTTCTTTCTGAAATTCCTCCCTCCAATATAATTGCATGCCCCCTAGTCCTGGAGCTCATCCTCTTATGGAAGAGGATCCCTCCCTGCACTCTGTTCACACTTTTGAGGTATATAAAGGTCTCAATCATGTCACCTTTCTTTCTCCTGTCTTCCAGAGTGTACATATTGAGATCCCCCAGTCTCTCCTCATAGGGCATCCTTGGCAACCCCTTCAACATTTTTGGTTGCCCTTTTCTGGACTGCCTCCACCTTGTCTGTGTCCTTCTTGAGGCACAGTCATCAGAAATGGATACCATATTCCAGGTGAGGGCATAAAAGTGAGTTGTACAGTGGTAGGCCCACCTCACTCTTCCTGCTGGTGATGCTTTTCCCAAGGCAACTCAGCATCACGTTAGCCTTGCCCACAGCCTTGTCACACTGTGGTGCCACCATGAGGTCTTCTAAAATAATAACCTCACGGTTCCATTTCTGTTTATTACTGTCCCCTGGGTATATTATTTTGCAATTTCTACAATTTAAACCCAACTGCCATGGCTCTGACCACTTCTTTAGATTTCCTAGATCCCTTTGCATTGCCTCTACTGCCTCCTGGGGGTCCACCCTATTGCAGATCATGGAGTCATCTGCAAAAAGACAGTCCTTTCTTTCCAATTTCTCTGTAGTGGCCTATGAAGATATTGAAAAGGACTGATCCCAGCATTGAACCCTGTAGTATCCCACTGGTTACCCCCCTTCCTTAGTGGGTGTTCCAGTTACCACTTATCTCTATCTCCTAACCGTTAGCCACTTGCAAAGCCAAATTTCCTATTTGTCCCTCACCCCTAAATTGGTCTACTTCCTAATCAACCTTTTGTGCACCACAGTATCAAAGGCCTTGCTGAAGTCTAGATAGGCTATATCCATTGCCCTCACCAGTTTACTACCCTGATCTCCCAGTCAGAGAAATCTATCAGATTAGTTTGGCATGACCTTCCCCCATGAGCACATGCTGCCTGTGGTCCTCTAACCCACTGACTTCCAGGTACTCAACCAGCTTCTCTTTCAGTAGGGTTTCCATTTGATTCCTCACAACTAAAGTTAGAATGACTGAAAGATTCATATTTTTGAATTCCCCAGACATTTGCCTGTTGGTAAATTTATTGATTTGACCAATCAGCCCAAAGTGTTTAGTAGATTATTACTCAATTCATTTTGTTTCATAAATGTGCAACTGTTGTGTTTATGCTACTGCCACTTGTCTCCAAACCTGGAAATTTTAATAAAATAGACTGGTATATGTCTCAATGTACCATTCATGAGCATACATATTTTTAAAAATACAATAACTTTAATTTCTTTCTTAAATTTGTATTTTGATTTCTTCTTACCCATCAATTCTCATATGACATGTTAAGGTTTCATGGTATTTTTTATCTTTATTTTAATTTTCTTAATGGTGCCTCTTTAAATTGCTTCATTATATTCTGACCATATTTCTTCCACTTTGCTTCTTATATATTGTAGCTTTTTATCCTCCTCCTGCTGCCTTTTTCTTATCTTTTGGTTTTCTGTTTTTGCTCTACTTTTAATCACATTTCTGCTTTATATAAATTAACAAAATATAAAGAAGTGTTTAACACTGGACAAAATGCAGTTAGAGGAAACAAAACATAATGATGCATACTTTTCTTTTCATGTTTTTTATTCCAAAGGTGGTAGTAAAGTTGTCAAATTGTGTTTTTATACAGTTTAAGATAACAGGCTAAAAGCCTGTCAAACACATGATACACACAAAAAAACACACATTATGAACATTCACAGCTACTTTTCAAGCATTTTCTCCACTGCACTAATAAATACATTAGTAGATTATAAGCTATGAACCCTGCTATCTAAGCAATTCCATGATCTAGCTGCATCGTGAGCTATAGTTGCTTACTTAAGTGATGTTTGTACTTTAGGGAAAATTAAAATGAACTGATCAAGAGATCTCAATAAAAAATGCTTTGTATTAGGACACATAGAGTTAACTATTTCATGAAGTGGAACTGAAATGTTTTTGTTCAGAACTTTTAATGCAGTTTATAGCCAGATTTGTGCACATCGATCTGAAAGCTTCTCCAGTTTTGTCTTTCAAACGTTGTGCACAAGTACTGTAGGTATCAAATGAGCATGCTAAAGAAAACCTAGCAGTTTTCCCATAAAATTTGTCAAGTTTATCCAAGTACATTTTTGGAACAAGTTTATAAATGTTACTGCTATTGTCAATAACTAAGATCATTAACTGATGAGCTTCAGTAAATCCTTTTTTCCCTTTAAAATTTTTATCCAATGTGCTGTCCTACAAGTGTCCCATTCTTGAGCTTAACCTTCATTTTACTATTAGCTTATCACCTTTCACTGCTGATCTGACCCAACTCTGGAGTGGTTCCCCAGCTCCATCACTCATCTTCCCTGGGGCATACCTTATTGTTGCCCATCGTCATCAGCCAGAGGACATTGGGAGTGCCCAATCACCGGTGTGGGGCAAGTGAGGGACTGTTCCACCATCCTGTCAGGGTCTGGGATTTTCCACCTTGGTTTTCGTCCTGGGCCAGTGTCAAGTGCAATGACACATTGTCTGCAATCGGCCTCCAAAAATGTATCCCCAAGCATTTATGGGTGGGTCAGTTTCCCTGATGCTGCTCTGCACTGTCATGCAGAACCACTAGGTGGCAGCTACTAAGGAGGAGTGAGGTTCTTGGGATGCTCAATCGTCCCTCCATGGCTGGCCACTAAGCAACCTGCACCCATTTCTGAACCTGGGTTGCTGTCATGGCAGGAGGTGAGGCACCCTGTGCCTTGGTCCTCCATTCCACTTGGCTGGCAATAGTTTTCCCTTCTTACTAAACTTTTCAGTGTGTTCTTTGCATGTTAGAGAGCTATTTAATATAACCCCTAAATATTTCTGTTTCTGTTTCTGTTACCTCACTCTCCTGTCCTGATGAAACGTGAGACACATACATTTACATTTTAAAGCCTCCTGCACTCTTGCCATATCTCCTTATGTAGATGAAAGCAATACTGTCTGGTGATATGTTATTGTTCATTAGAAACCTGCTTGTACTACCCTGCTTACATCATAAATATAATTTTCCAGCTGAAAGGTGGACATAGACAGTTAGGCTCATAAAAACCTGCTGAGACCTGTCAACATAAATGTTGTGAGACACTAATTACAAGACAAATAATAAAAGTAGACTGTAAAGTAATTTCAGATGACTTCTCTCCCATGGATTCAAGCTGAATTAGATGGTTAAACTCAGTTACTGTATATCCACAGGCATCTTCTCAATATATTTGCTACATATATCTACAATAGATAGACAGGCAGACAGATAATGATGGGTAATTGTGGGTACAAGTATAGTACAAATAAATAAACCCACTGATGTAATTAACCCGATTGTAAAGTCTTGAACCTAAAGGGTGACTGGCTTTATCATCTGGTTAAAGTCCTTGATCGGTTTATTTCTGAGTGTAGTAGTCTTACCAATATTTTATTTCATATTTCATACTTTGATGGTTGCTGTTAGCCTTGATTGCAGTTCCACAGGCAGGGAAATAAGTTCTAACAACTTATATGGGAAAAAGTCACATCCATGTGGTATTCACTGTACTATATATGGCCAGTGTGTCAACACAAACAGAACAACAAAGACTAGCATTAGAGCAGTCTCTTACCATTTTTATGTGTTTATTGACACAGATTCACTCTTTAATCTGCTAGGTACCAAGCCATTGAGTCTTCTGGTGTGGACCCAATGATTGTATGTCTCAAGAAACAGCTGAAGATTTGCATAATGACTCACCTCAAAACAGGGCTGTGCAAATTTAGCAAATTCTGATTTTAAAGAATGTTAATAAAATTACATGAAAGTTTGATAAATTTAATTAAATTTGATAGAATGTTCTGAAATGTTTTAGTCGATCATAACTTAGTTTCATTGCTTTAGACATAATGTTTGGCATGCATATTGGCTAGGTACTGCCCTATAAAGATGTTACATTTTATGATATTTGGATAAGGGTCAGGGAAGTAATAGAGGCTCAAAATCAGGCAATTTATTATTCATGTGACAGTTTCTAAAAATATTGATATGCTTACAATTTAGCCACCTTGGGAGCTAGATAACTAAAAATGTGCAAGCATACTTTCCTGGAAGAGTTATAGGAACTGCTAAATAGAAAGGAAATTGGTTATGTAATTGTGAGCTGCAGGAGATCAAAAATTCACAGTTTAATTATTTGTTAAACTGTAAAAAATTTACAAAACAGGTGAATGTTTATTACTCCATTGCAATTGCAGGTATGCACTAAAGATTTGGCATGCACTCCAAAGTAAACATGTCCTGGAATTTAATTTATTTGGATAATTGTGGTTTAATAGGTTGAAATTCATTGTGAATACTTTAGAAATTACAAATTGACCAACTTTGCTCAAAAATTCATCAGTGCATAGTGGGTTTTTGCCACTAGACTTCCATTTCTGGAATTTAACTTTCACAAAGCACTTATCACCACTGAATCACCTTACCTGCACTATTATCATGGCCCTGCAATACCTCTCAAACACTCATGTGACACTAATGCCCAGCATCATGATCCAACATGACTAAAGATATCCAGATACTTCTGTCACAATGGCCTGAGTTGCAAGTAGTTGTAAGACTTGGAGTCACTTGGTGCCACTACTTTTAAATAGTAAAAAAATGTACAGCAGCTAGATTTCCATCTGCAATGCCAGTGACCCAGGTTCGGGAATGGACTGAGCATCCCTTGGACTGCTCTCCTTCTCTGGGTGGGAGTCAGGTTGAGTGTCTTGTGCACTTGCAACACCCAGCGGAGGCTGGGTGCATCGCTCATGCATAAGAAACCACTAGAACTCAGGGGCGGGGTGGATGCTGGTCATCATTGCACATCTCCAACCCTGCTTATAGGGAAAAAAGGAATTGCCACCTGGGTCATCTCCTTGAAGCCCTCCACCTGTGCTTCAATAAGCCTCCAGTGCCATGATCCCCCAATCAGGACCAGTAGTGCAGCGCCATTCAGGGGAGGCAGCATTCAACCCCACCCCCTGTGGGGAAAGCCAGAGGTAACTGTGGGGATCACTGTCAGTCACCAGATGTGGGAGTACAGGGGGGCCATGCCCAGGGCTGAGCCTTGATGACCCAGGGGCACAAAAAGTACAGTAAATAAAAAAATAGTAAAAATAGACATTGTCATCTATATGATTGTTAAAGAGTCAGCAGGTGGCATTGTACAGAAACAATGGTGCACGTGCATATGCTTCCATAAATCATGAAGTCAGTGAGCTCTAGTGGTTATCTGACATTTTCCAAGAATTCAAGCTAGTGCACAGTGATGTTCATCACTCAAGATAGTGATCAGATACTTGCCACTAATGTGCTGTGCTTTTATTATGGATCCTCTTATGAATGTCACTTTATTGTCACTGTACCCAGTCTTTACCTTACTCTACAATGTCAGCTCAAATGTATGACTGGCCAAAATGCATAGACATGGCTTTAATAAAAATATCACAATAGTTTAGGAACCCTTGTTGTATTCCCAAGATGGTCTCCACCTAAACAGAAGGGGTAAATGAATCCTTGCACATCAACACAGACAAAGCAATTGAGGATGGTTTAAACTTAGTAGGAAGGGGGGAGGCAGGCCTATCAGCTATCCCTAGAAGAACATAAAAAGGACTGTGTAGCACAGAACTTTCTCTTACTAAATGCTAGAAGTTTAAGCCATAAGTTTGAGGAGCTAAAATTAAATATAGAATGACTTAGCATTAGTATTTGTGCAGTTACAGAGACCTGGTGGAATCCAAATGACCCATGGGAAAAAAATATTCATGGATATGATTTATTTCATAAGGATAGGATAGGAAAATGAGGAGAGGGTGTTGCCTTGTATATTTCTAATATAATTAGTTCTGAGAAAATAAATGTGACCAAATGGGATAAAATTGAGGTGTTATGGGTAAAAATATCCCCTAACCATCTTGACCCTATTAATATTGGCATAATATACAGACCACCGTCCGCCACACAGGAACAAGAAGAACAAATATTGGATTTCTTAAATACTATTGGTAACACTAAAAGCAATGTAGTGCTGGTTGATTTAAATTTACCAGGCATAAACTGGGAAACACCACAGTCAAATGCAGTCTTTGAATCACGCTTTTTGGAAACCTGTCTGCTAGCTGGGATGAACCAGATGGTTACTTCTAATACTAGAGGTAACCACATCCTAGATCTGGTTCTTAGTAATCTAATTGATAACATAAATTATTGCAAGGTTCTTCTCCCCCTTGGGTCAAGTGACCATTCGATGGTCTATTTTTCTCTTGGCACACTAGTGGAAGATACTAAAAGTACGACCATGAAGTATAATCATAATAAGGCAAATTTTGAGGGTATGAAATCATATTTAAGTACATGGAATTGGGTAGAAGATTTCCATAATAAAACACTTGATTTCATGTGGGATCTCCTGGTGGATAAGATATCCTCTTTAACCAAAAACTTTACCCCATTAATAAAAGGTTCAAATGGCAATACAAAGATCCTACCTAGATGGATGTTGAAATCAGTGAGGCAACTGATTAAAAAGAAAAATAGGGCCTTTTCTAGAGCCCAAAAATCTGGAAGTAAGATATGCTCGGATAGATATAAAGATATTTTAAAAAAATCAAAAGGTTGTATCAAGGAAGCCAAATTAAATTATGAGTTGAGCCTTGTAAATAGGGTTAAAGACAAATATAAATCTTTTTATGCTTATGTTAATAACCAAAAGGGAGCTTGTCATGCTATAGGTCCACTTCATTCAACAGATGGCAGCATGGTCACTGATCAGTTCCACCTAGCACAAATGTATAACGACTTCTTTACATCAGTTTTCAAAAATAAATCCTCCCCCAAGTTAGCTCATTCAGAAACTACATTAGATACAGAACTGCAGATCACTGGAGAAGAGATACTTAAAAGGCTGCAAAAATTTATCCAAATAAATCCCACGGCCCATATGGGATACATCCAAGAATTGTTAAGGAAATGGCAGATTTCTTGGCTGAACCCCTGGCAGTGATCTTTCAAAGATCCTTAGCTGAGGTGTATGTCCTGGAAGCATGCAAACAAGCTAGGGTGGTCCCTATTTACAAAAAAGGGAGTAGACATGATGTGTCTAATTATAGATCAATTAGTTTAACATCAGTCTTGTGGAAAGTATTTGAAGGAATCTTAAAGGATTACTTCATATAGTGCCTTCAAATAAAGGGCATGATGGATCCGGTACAACATGGATTCACTGCTGGTAGATCCTGCCAGACTAATTTACTGGAGTTCTATGAAAGGGTTAGTAGAGCCATGAGGGAGGGGCAGTTGGTGGATGTGGTATATCTAGATTTTTCAAAGCCATTTGATAAAGTACCACATGGTGAACTTATCGATCCACTAATTACACATGGTTTTGATGGAAAAATAACAAAATGGTTAGATGCATGGCTTGATTCTAGAACACAATCCGTTAGTGTTAATGGGATAACTTCTACATGGGCAAATGTGACTAGTGGGGTACCTCAAGGCTCTGTGTTGGGGCCCTGCTTGTTCAATATTTATATTGACTCAATGAGCATTAACAATGGAGTCTGGATATCTAAGTTTGCAGATGACACCAAGGTCGGACATCTTGTTAACATTCTGAATGATGCCATGCACCTCCAAGAAGCCTTAAATGAACTGGAAATATGGGCACTGGACAAAAGGTTAACATTTAACATGGAGAAATGCTGTGTTATGCATTTTGGGAGACGAAACGGATACTGGGCATATACACTTGGAGGGCAGATACTGAGCACTGCGGAACAACTAAATGACCTGGGTAGTATGGTTACCAATGATATATCATTTAAAACACACTGTAAAGCAGTAATTAAGAAATCTGGTAGCATACTGCATTGTATTAATAAGCATATCACATGTAGAAGAAAAGAGGTCATGCTGCCCCTCTATACTTCCTTGGTGAGACCACATTAGGATTATTGCACATAATTTTGGTCACCAAATGGAAGGGCCAAGATAGCAGGCCTGGAGAGAGTTCAGAGGAGAGCAACCCATAACATACTGTGGGTAAAAGGGCATGATTATCAAACAAGGTTGAATATCTTGGGTTTATACCCACTGGAGTTTAAGCGGATGAGAGGGGACATGTGTTTAATTTTTACTGTAAATCACTTACTGATCCAGGCCTATGTGAGTTTCTGGGTTTGAGATTTAGGACATCATCATGCATTACAAGAGCACAGCCCTACAACTGTTTGTGGAATGCCCTAAAACAAATAAAAGAAAATCCTGGCTTACCTTAAGAGTTACTAACATCTGGAATAAACTACCATTGGAGGTGGTAGCAAGTAACAATATGAACAATTTCAAGATTAAATTGGATAGCTTTCATATCAAGCATGGGATTCTGGGATACACATGAATTGGTGAGCAAAAGGACTAGTTCCTATATAGCTCTGTGTCTACCTATGAAACCTATGAATATTCCACAATTTCAATCAATCAAGTCTTTATTTAACCAGGCGTTCATCATTGAGCAGAAGCTCATTTCAAGATGGACCTGGGTGGAGCAATTTTACAAAAGCTTATGAAATTCAACTTTCATTACTGATGTTGCTTGTAATCTTTGACTGCTTATAACTTGGCTAGCAATTGAGCAAGAGATTGGAGAGCTAACACTCACGGCCTCTTTTTTCTTATTGGTTTTTGTCCCATCCAGCAGCTTGTTTCTCAGATACCTACCCTGTTCAAATGGATATACCCTTAGTAGGCTATACCCAGCCATTATTCAGTTGGTTACCAGTTTTTTTTCCATTATTTTCCCTCCCATCTTCCCTGGTTGGCATGATGCCTCTGTCAGCCTCATGCAACCACAGCTTCCCCTGTGTCAGGAGCTGTATCACCACTTGTGGTTGACACTCCAATGGCAAAATACAGAAAAAGACCATTATGGCGACATTCATGGTAATAGTTCTTTTTTCTGTGTTTTGCCTTCCCCTAGTATTTGGCCTCTCCCTGGACCAACTCTGGCCTGAAGTTGGAATCCTAGAGTTTGGAGGTGCAGGGGTCAAAGCCCCCCACATGGGGGGGTGGGGGACATAGCCCCCCCCACAGAAAACAGCGATGCAAGAGGCAGCACAATACCTGCATCGGTATTGTGCCATCACTGTGGGGGAGGTCGGCATTCTTGTTGATGAGATATCTTGATGCTTCCATCAGGAGCAAACTCCCTGGCCCCACCATTGGGATCACTGTGTTGGTGGAATCCACCACCAACATTCCCCGACTGAGATGCCTTGCTGAGAAGTAGCTGTTTTGGTGATGGCCTGTTTTCTGACATGACTTCCCAGGATCACTTCTGAACCCAGGTCATCAGAAAGACAGTATGATGCTGTGCTGCTGGGCCTTGGCAGTGGCCTAAAAACCTAATATTTAGGATCAATAAACCTAACAAAATTGGTGATATACCATTTTCTAATTTTAAAGTTATAGGAGCTTAAAGGTCTGCAGTTTACATAATTGTGAAATGTAATTTTAACATTTCGGAATGTTTGGAGACATATATCCCAGTCACCTTTGAAACTAGTGATCTGAATCTTGGTATGCTTCTATATGTACCATGATAAAGTCAGTGAACCACATTTGGTGCAATCTGGACAAACACTTTTATTTAAAATTAGGCAGAAATAATTGAAATCCAATTTTTGGCAAGTTCACAAAATTTCACAGAAGCAAAATCTGAATTTCACCAAAATGTTGCTGGCTAAAGATAAATTTTGAAGCAATTATTAGGGGGACACTCTAGACCACAAAATAACCAAACACTTTTTTTATTCTTATTTTACCCCAATGTTTTGTCGCCTTTGGCAGTTCGCACTGTGAGACAGATCTACAGTGAGACATAAAAAAACCTAACTAAAAAAATTAAGAATTCAGCAAGTGCTATGACTGGCAGTGAACAGTGAAAACCAGAACTAGCTTAATGGTAAGCTGTTCATGCCCTGAGAAATAATTGCAATTATAGATTGAAGTATTAACTGTATATCCCCCTGAAGAAGCCATTTACGAGGTGGTGAAACTTTGGGCAATATATGAATAAAAGATTTAAAATGTAATTGGTGTTTCGGCTTTTCTGCCATGGAATGCCCTCTTGTATTTCCTTTGGAACTGCACACAAAGTCTGTCTCCATGAAATAACTCTCTACACTGTGATTTCCTACTGGGACTATTGTTTTGGAAACATTCATTTTACCCAGCCCTATCTAGCAAGGCCAAATAACAAGAAGGCATGCTGCAAACATGCATATATAGCATCTGATGTTTCAGTATGATACTACACCTTCCACAGAGGTGGTGTGCATGTGCATATAGTAACACTTGCTAAAGTACCCCTGCTAGAATTAACCTTTGCCAATGATGTGCCTTCATGTAGCCACAAATAAGCTCTATGATTCTGCTAATGAGGATGAATCTGATGCTCCACTGCATCTCAAACCAGCAGAAGAAGTTAAGAGCTTTGGCTTCAATAATGCAGCTACCAAGCCAAAAAAAAAACCTATACTGATAAAGAGAATACAAAGCAGTGGTTACAAACAATGTTATTCAACATGATGAGGAATACTTATTGGAAATTAATTATCCCACATCAAAGGCAGCTGCACTTCATTTAAAGTCAGAGGGATGCAAACAGAAACAGGGTGGCTACCCCATACACGTAATACTGTTCAAAGGTTGATGCACACAGCATAGAAAGCACTGTCCAAGCAGTTTTTTTTCCTACTGAGCTCTTTGTTTTATTGCATCAACTTACAAAATAGACTAGTGCTGCTAAACTCACATTCAGGACCACATTACTCCAGTGCTTCAGTTATCTCATTTAAATGAAGCATGTAATGTGGTTGACAGTCCCCAGTCATGCAGATCGATTCGCTGTTCCTCAATACTGCTCAGTATGTAAACCAAAGTGGAGATGCAACTTGATTTGACTACTGCTCCGATTGGTGGCATGTGGTTCAGTTTCTTTGATTCTTGTCAGTTGGGTTGCGCTCTCAATGTAAACACTGATCCCCAGTTGTTCAGTTCCTTGCGCATGCATGATACTGTTAAGTTGATGAGCACATGTCTGTGGTCCCTATCAATTAGTGGCTCATAGTGGTACTGACTTCTCTGACAGGAAATGTTTCTAATTCTCAGCAGGAAAACACATCTAAATGGACATGGAGCTCATGGACCTGTCTCAGCGTGCATGTAAATTGAAGAGAGCTGCATTTGGGTCAGAAATCACCGATCGCTGTTCTTCGATCGGTGAGCAAATATAAACAGGGTAACTGTAAGGGCTTCATCAAGGGGCAGAGACCACTATAGTACCCTACGTTTTTAACAGCCTCCTATTTAATTAAGTAATCATATAATATATACATTAAAACAGGTCCATACAAAATCATTGAAATAGCCTAATGTCAGTGTTATAATTATAAGTGCTACAAAAGGTTACTCTCACATAACAATAATTTAACAAATTCAAAAGCACACATACCAACCCAGTACCAGCTTCTTTGTTTTTACAATTGCAAATGTAGAGTCAATACCACAGACAGACAGTGAATCCAGTCAGGATGAAGAGTGGTGTCAGAGGTTTCCTGCTGTAATTCAAGTACTGCGATTAACCAGATGTTTTACCCCAACCAAGTAAAAAAACTGAATGGAAAACTTACAAGAGGACTTAGAAGGAATAAGGTTGAAAAGGGGGGAAGAAAAGCACTACAAAGAACAATAAAGTATGATAATAAAAAAAATATATTAAAACGTCACCAGAACAGAAAGCAGAACAGCAATAGCAAAGTATCTTCAACGTATACAGAAGTAATGTATGGCAAGCTTGTCATTTAGTCATTTAGGCCTGACAGTGCCAAGTTTGTGGATCCAGTAGCATGCTCAGTGCAATAAACCCAGAACAAGGGCACCTCCTCCTATGAATAAAGATAACAGTTTGATGACAATGAGATGCAAACTAAAGTTTGTTCCATGTCTAACTATACAATAGTGTTTAGTCTTTGCATAAGGCATATTTCCATTACTGATGGCCATCTTCTATTTTGTGATTTTTTGGTTAAGTTGATGCTTTATTGGTCCAGCATGTAGACATAAAGGAATTCTGGAAGTCAGGGTTAAGGGGCAACAGACTTCTAGAAAAACATAAAGTAAACTTACAAGTTCAAATGGGCAGACTGGGTGGGCTGCAGGCCCTTGTCTGCTGACACTGTCTATGTATGTTTGTAGTATGTCATGCCACACAGGCAGAGGAACATCAATATGTAGATCCTTTCTGCAGAACTGCATTTGATAAATGAATCAATTTGATATCCTTTAGCAGATTTTGGGTGTTTAAATTATTTGGTGTTTACAGTGTCTCTGCAATGTTTGCAGGGACAGCACTTGAAATTTCTCTTTGGGGGCCTGATAAGCATGTTGGAGGTTGTGCCTTGTAGAGAATGTGAACCAGTTTGTCTTTGATGTGTCTTCCTTTCTGGTAGATTCCCCATGGTTTGTTCTGTGCTATATCATATAGGGGTTCCTCATCTAAGGAAACAGACCAGTATCTAATGTTGGTGCTATGTATCCACCCTGCATTCAATCAGATGAGCAATCAGCGTGAATAAGCATTTGTTATATTTTTTATTTTTGAGCATTCAATACACATGTTACGATATATTGATAGTCTGTATTTATAATGTCCACTCTAATAATCATATGGTTAAATACCAAAGTGTAAAATGAAAACTAATAAAAATTATTAGATTAATAGAATGGACCAGGGAAATGCCTTAAAGAGGGTACAAGTGAGACAGTTAGACACATCATTTTAACAAATAGTTTCACATTACAAAATGAATAAAAGGAGGAGCAAATTACATTTAATTCAACTGGTGTAGCTTACGTTGTACATAATCATTCCAAAATGATGCAGTATCACTTCTTAGAAAGTATTAAACAAATATTTTGAAAGTTAACATACTCTGACACCACCATACAGCTAATGTCATCAAAAACACAGATAGATAATTTAAAACTGTTCAACCAACAAATATTCAGATTAAATTTATGATATCAGTTGAATATAAGGATAAAAAAGAAAAGAAAAAATAATCTGAATATTTCAGTTTGCTATGAGGATAGGTGAGTATACACCTTCCAGTAGCCTTTTAAGCTTAAAAGTAAAACACTCCATCTCCCTCAGTGGTGTACCTATTGCATAGATTCACTGAGATACAGAGAGGGAGAGACATCTTGATTTATAGGATGCCGAGGGATGCCCACCCGTACCCCTTCCTACCAGACAGACTAGCATGGCAAGAAGAGCTACTGTAGACTCTCAGATATTTCCAGTGCAATGCAATCACTGCTAATGCAGACTCCACAAGGCCTGCAAGGATGTAAGGAGTAAGCTGATATAAAACAAAACCATACTTAGATGGTACTGCACTCCCAAAATGCTTAAATCCATGGGCCTAATGGGCAAAGACCTTTGCTGAAGATGCCACAATCCAGGAGCATCCTTAATTCATATTCTCTGGAGCTGTCCTTTCCTTCATTCCTTCTGGTGACAGGTCCTGACCATATGCAACTCAATATCCATCAGTGTGCAGCAAGCATCTCCTGAGGCCCTGTTACTGGGTTGTTTTCCAGTAGCCACTCCCAGGAATGCCACCTTGGCACAGTGGATTGCAGCAGCTGGAATGGCTGCCAAGCACCTTATTCTGTGCAGATGGAAGTCACAAGATTTTCCCTCATTGACTGAATGGCTCATTGCGCTTGGACAACTAGCAACATACTAACACATATCGAGCTTTGCCAACCATAACATGAAACTT
Organism: Neoceratodus forsteri; assembly: GCA_016271365.2. Classification (NCBI taxonomy): domain Eukaryota; kingdom Metazoa; phylum Chordata; order Ceratodontiformes; family Ceratodontidae; genus Neoceratodus; species Neoceratodus forsteri. The sequence goes on along the minus strand of CM057458.1, from coordinate 779,796,569 downwards.
CATTGCCTCTGTTGGGTACCCTTTCTCAAGTCTCACAGTGGCTACATCTATGGCTGTCAATCCATATACTGTCAGGCAACTGTCTAGCACCATTGTCTTCTCAGTTTAGTAGATCTACAGGACCCATTATCCGCCTCCCTGTTTTTCCTCTCTGTTATATATTACTCCTTTAGCAACTGCAGGTATCGATGGCCATTTAATGTTAGGGTTTCTTTGGTGGGTTTTGACTTGATATGATATAAAATTACTTGCCTATAGGAATAATGAACCTCTGCATTGTAAGGTATTTATCTTTCCAAAATTGACATGTGTAGGACCATAAATATACTTCTGTACCTCTAGCTATAGAACATTCTAAAATATGTCATAATTGTATGTTGAATATTGTTGTATCACATTATCTTTACTTTTTTAGTAAAATTGATTTATCAGTAAAAAATTATAGCCTGCCACATATCAAAGAAACAATACATATGATTATTATGTCAACCATTTTCACTTCTCTGAAAGAAAAGGTAAATATATTAACCATTTAAAGATGCTTTGACCCATGAGCACTAAGCATTCCTAAATAGATGTTTAGTTTAAGATGAAATAAGTCCAAGAGCTCAATCCAGTGATAAGAATAACTACTAACTTAGGTACAACAGCCTGAAATCCCTCAGTGTCATTAAACATTTTACATCATGAAATGACTTAAACTCTCCTAATCCCATTTGAATCAATGTTCTTTGGAAAGTCACAGATACTTTTTTGTTTCTTTTATTAGGAGTTCACTAGAAGCAGATAGTTCATCCTCAAGTGTTACTGTCAGTTCTTTAATTGAATCATTCAATATTTCATCAGGGGGCTCCTCTTCTTGGTGTCCTCTCAAGGTGTGTAGTTTAAGAAATTCTGCCAATTGTTCCAAATAAAAAATACAAATGTGTTACCATCTAAAGTTACTCTAGTCTTGCATGGATAGAGTAAGGAGAAATGAACACCAACATCCAAGACTTCTGAGTGAAGTTGTAAAAACCTTCTGGTCTGTGTCTGAGAACAAATATCAGGATATACTGTAAATATGTTTTGGGGTCTTTAAAGTTAATTGCACCATTTAGTCTGGCATATTTAATTATGTATTTCCTGTCATCCTCTAGAACAAACTGGAAAAAAAGTTGGTAGTTGCAAGCTTTTTGATGTAGTGTTAGTTGCAGCCATTAACAGTGTAGTGTTGAAAACAGCCATAGGTGTAGCCACTGATTATTTGAACCTGAGGAGTAAATGAAATATTTTGGTCATGGTTGGTATGGTGTCTGTGTTGGACTCAAATGCAACAGTGAAAACTTCCCTTAGTGTGTCCCAAGTGATTTTATCAGTAGTTTCAATCAAAGATAAGTTAATAATTCAGAGATCATAAGCATTTCTGACAGAAAAGGGGACATGTTTCCTAGATAGGAACATATCTCCCATATATGGTGCATGTTTAGCAAATTTATCAGTGGTACTGCAATTTCACCTGACTGACATCATTTGGCCAGCAGGTATGTTTTTAATGCTATGCAATGGGTAACAGCTGCCTAATTGCAATAGCTTACTTCTGTCCAGTAGTTTGTGATAGAGGCTTATTTGAAATTGGAATATAGATACATAGATACATACATACATAGATACATAGACAGTGTCGGCAGATAAGGGCCTATGGCCCACCCAGTCTGCCCATTTGAGCTTGTAAGTTCAGTTTGTTTTCCTAGAAGTCTGTTGCCCCTTACCCCTGACCTCCAGAATTCCTTTATGTCTATCCCATGCATTCTTAAATCCCGTGATTGTTTCAGCCCCCACCACTTCCTCTGGCAGGGTGTTCCACTTGTCCACCACCCGTTCTGTGAAGAAATTCTTTCTCATGTTTACTCTGAATCGTCCTCCCTCCAACTTCATCCCATGCCCTCTAGTCCTGGAACATCTTTTTCTCTTAAAAATAGTGTTTTCCTGCACCCTGTTCCTCCCTGTAAGATACTTGTATGTCTCTATCATATCCCATCTCTCCCTCCTCTCCTCCAGGGAGTACATGTTCATTTCCTTCAACCTGTCTTCATAGGACTTGTGATGCAATCCATGCACCATCTTTGTTGCCCTCCTCTGAACCTTCTCTACCCTGTCTATGTCCTTACGTAGGTATGGTCTCCAGAACTGTACACTGTACTCCAGGTGGGGCCTCACTAGTGTCTTGTGCAGAGGAATTATGACCTCCTTTTCCTGCTGGTGATGCTCCTGCCTACCGTCCCAGCATCCTAGTTGCTTTACCTGCTGCCTTGTCACACTGTTTCCCTACCTTGAGGTCATCAGAGATGACAACCCCAAGATCCCTTTCCTGCTTGGTGCATGCTATATCCTCACCCCCAACTGAAATTATTGTGCCAGGGTTTTTGTGCCCCATATGCATTATCTTGCACTCTTTGCATTGAATTTCAACTGCCAAACCCTGACCATTCTTCAAGTTTCTGCAGGTCACTTCATTCTGTCTACACCCTCTGGTGTGTCTACTTTGTTACAGAGCTTTGTGTCATCAGCGAACAGTGAAATTCTGCCTTCTAGGTGCTGTGCAATGTCACTGATGAAGATGTTGAATAGGACCGGTCCCAGCACTGATCCCTGTGGTACCCCACTGGTCACTCTTCCCTCTGTGGAGTGACAGCCATTTACCACCACCCTCTGTGTCCTGCCACCCAGCCAGTTACTTACCCACCACACTACTATCCTCCCCACACCCATATTCCCCAGTTTGTGTAATAGTCTTCTATGTGGCACAGTGTCAAAGGCCTTGCTGAAGTCCAGATAGGCCATGTACACTGCCCTCCCCCGATCCACCTCCCTAGTCACCCAGTCAAAAAATTCAACGAGGTTGGTCTGACATGACCTCCCCCTGGTGAAACCATGCTGCCTTGGGTCCTGTAGTCCATTGACAACTAGATGTTCCACCAATTCCTCCTTCAGTAGTAAGCCCATGATCTTCCCCACTACCGAGGTGAGGCTGACTGGTCTGTAGTTCCTCGCTTCCTCTTTGTTCCCACTTTTATATAAGGGACTACATCTGCTGTCCTCCAGTCTTTGGGTACCTCCCCTGTTTCCAGTGATCAGCTAAACAGGATAGCCAGAGGTTCAGCCACCACCTCTCTTAGTTCTTTAAGGACCCTGGGGTGCACCCCATCTGGCCCCATTGCTTTATCAACTCTTATTACTTCCAGTTCCTTCAGGACCCTTTCTCGTGTAAAGGGACTTGTGTCCATTTCTGCACCATTCTTACCCCTTGTACTCCCTTCAGACCCATTACCCTCCTCTTCCTCAGTAAAGACTGAGCATAAATACCTGTTCAATATGTCAGCTTTACTGTTGTCATCCTCCACGCAGCCCTCATCCTCCCCCTTCAGTCTCACTATCCCTCCCTTTGTCTTTCTTTTTTCACTTATGTACCTGTAAAAGGTTTTGTCCCCTCTACCCACTGATTTTGCAATGTGTTCTTCTGTCTGAGCTTTGGCTTCCCTTACTGACCTCCCTGCCTCCCTTTGCTTCTCCTGGTACTTCTCCCTATCCCCTTCTGTCTGTGTCTTTTTGTATTGCCTGAATGCAATCTTTTTGGCTTTCACTTTCTTTGCTACCTCTTGGAAAACAACAATGGTCTCCTCTTCCTTTTCCTCTTGCTAACCTGCTTAATGCATAATTCTGTTGTTCTTGTATTCCCATTTTAAATACTGCCCACTGTTCCTCAACTCCTGATTCCTGTCCCATTCTCCTTAATGCCTCTTTCAAGTATCTCCCCATTTTCCCAAAGTCTGCCCCCCTAAAATCCAGGATACGTGTTTTTGTGTGGTTTGGTTCTGCTCTTTCTGTGATTTCAAACCACAATGACTGGTGGTCACTGTTTCCCAGGTGCTCCCCCACTGTGACAGGATATGTGCTACTAGGTTAAACAGGAGCTGCTGTGTAAGAAAGCAAAATGACTTAACTAGAGAAAAATGATCACACCATTGTGCTCACAGACTTAATTAGGTGTTAGTCAATATTTTATCACAGGACATGGACAACAACATATGTCTGGGTACTTTGAGGTGCTCAGCCTTTCCCTGAGGAAGATGCAGAGCATCTCAATGTACCTGGATGTATGTCACTGTCCTCGTCTTGCAATAAAATATTAGCTAACACCTAATGAAGTCTGTGAGAGCTATATTGTGTTCCTTTGGAATTGGTCCTCTACAGTAAATGTATGCAATTCCAAGAAATTCCCTTGTCCTATGTTTGTTGTAAATGTGAACTTCAAGTTGATGTCTTTGTTTTTAATGTACATTATAAAATACTCCAGATTGCATACCAGTAAATCACTTTGCTTGTCTGTGGGTATATTCTGTGACAAATGTTAGCTTGGCTTGTTGGTGCTCTATGTCCACCCTGCATTCAAGCGGATGATCTCTTATGCTGTTAGCAGTGTGGCTATAGACATTTGTGGCAGAAAAGGTGGTATGCTTCCTAGATAGGAGCCTATATCCCATATTTTATTCTCTAGTAACTGAGTAAAGCCCACTAGGCACAAGTGCCTGTTTTCAGGGCATGAGCCAGGAGTACTTGGGAGGTTAAATGACTTGCTCAAAGTCACACAGTATGCAAGTGGAGGTTTGTGGGAAATAAACCTCGGTCTGCTGGATGTACCAACCTAATTCACAGCTCATTACTCTAACCTCTAGGCTGTACTACCATCCCAGGCAATTTATTTTATGTTTTGTGAGAGACAAGTCAGTCAGGTTTCAGACCTTGAGCAGTTAACATCAGAGGGTTGAGTCTACCCTGATTCACCAAGGTGCCTTTTGATGTAAGCTGTCTCTACTTTGGAAAAGTTAAGAAGTATAGTAAGATTTTTCTGTATTTTTTCTGTACTATTCAAAACATTTGTTTTTTCTCTGTTGAAATACTGTTCCTCATAGTCTTTCTGTAGATTCCTATATTATATGTGTAAATATCTTGAAGTTTCAAAATATTATTTATATACTTCATTTTCATGTGACTGAGTCCTTTCAGTTACAGGTAGCTGAGTTTTAACTGACAAAAACTGTGTCTACCTCTGAAGAGAAGGCTACAGTTACCATATTTTGTTTCCAAAGTGAGATTTTCTGAGCTGTGACAGAGAATGGTGGGTCATTTTCCCTTTTAGATGGAGTGCTGTACTGTGTGGGTAGTGACTCTGGTGGGACTCAGACTTAAAGAGACCCTGACAGAATATATATGCTGAGTGATGGCAACTACTGAAATACCCTTGCAGGCTCCTGAAATATTTGAGAGAGCTGATAACAGTATACCAGCTGAGAGACCAATCTGCCACAAACTGAATGTACCACATGTTTAGCAAATTCAGTAGTAGTACTGCAATTTCATTTAACCTCATTATTTGGCAAAAAAAGTATGTTTTTAATGATATGTGGGGGGGGGGACTGCTAATTGCAAGAGATTATTTCTGTCCAGCAGCTTGTGATACAGGGTCATTTGAAATTGGTCATCAGGTTAAAATAGATGTTAATCCAAGTAATTCACTTGTCCCATGTCTGTTGTGGATGTGAATCTCAAGTTGATGTCATTAACTTTAATGTACATTAGAAAATAATCCAGATATTTGCATAACCCATCCCAATTTAGTAATATATTGTTGATATACCACTTCCATTTTATAACACTCTGTAGATATGGATTAAAGATCCCTTAACAATTTAGAAAAAAACATAACATTCAGACAAAATTCAGCATATAGTTCATATTGTTTCTGTAGTTTTTATGCTTATTTCTATATTACTTGATGACATTTGAAAAGAACAAGATATCTGCCCGTTCTGCCCTAGCTGCTTGTCTACACCTCACATCACAATTATGTTTATAACATCACAATTTGTTGCTGGGGAGTTAATTATGATGTCATAAACAGATGAACTATCAGGTTTAGACAGACATCCAAAGCTGATAAAATCATGTGGGCAGTTGCCCTGTGTTCATGATGTTGTCCTCAATAGTTAAGAAAAAGAGGGAAGAATTAGAGAAAATATATGAAATATAAACTATACTGTGTCTAACTCTTACATAGTTCAGTGTTCTATCAATGGTGTCGGGATCTTTTTAATGTTCTCTTGTGAAATGAACTTCCTCTCCCACAGCCCCATGTAAAGTTTGGCAGGAGAGGCCAAATGTCATGCCCATTGCTGTGCCCTTTATTTGGGTGTAGAATCTATTGCTGGAAACATAATATTTGGAGTGTAGGGTCAGTTCTGCTAATTGTAGTAAGATGAACATAAATTGATACGTCTCCTATAATATTTGAGATAAGAAATGGTCAAGAGCATTAATTATTGGAAATACATTGCATACAATATCTCTATTTTGAGCACCACTAAACTGGTGTTGGGATTCAATTCTGTCTCCTGCAAAGCTTTATAACATATCTAGTATGCTCTACATATGACACTAATTTTACCACTAATGGTCTGAGATAGAATTCAATGTAATGGGATAAAAGCTCTGCTACCGAGCTAATACTGGCTATAGTTAGAGTGATCCAATTAATTGTAAATACCAGAATAAAGATTCTAAGGATTTGAGAAATGCACAAATGTCAAAAAACAATGCAGAAGAACTATCCATCTCTAACAAAAACATATTATAACATTTTGTCAATTATATTTCTTGATTTCATGTCTCCTTGAAATCTCTATCTACTTTAACATGATTTCTTATTTCTGCATGCCAACACCAAAGGAAAAAAAATTTAAAAAAAAGAACTGTAGAAATTCAAATACAGTAGAGAGACTAAAATGAAGACAAGAAGGGAACGTGCTAGTTTAATGGTTAATTAAATGCAGTAATAAAGAAAGAAAAGACACATTGGGAAGTTTAATCAGAAAGAAAGACAGTGAATAGCAACTAGTAAATAAATACTACAACAAAACGGAGGACAGTTTTGAATAAGCAAATTGCTGTGTCATTAAAGGGGACCATTTAAGAACTATTTCCATCATAATTTAAAAGCCAATCAAAATATCATTTAAGTGAGGTATTGGCCTTACCTCTAGCTGGCAGCAGTCCAGAGATATTGATGGCTATGTCTTGTCCATGATGATGATACTACATTGCCACCATCTGGCTTGCCCAACATCACAGCAGTTGTGTTTTCTCTTGTTCTGACAACCCGAGTTCAGGAATGAGCTAAGATCATCAGAGGGTTGGCTGGGTAGAAGAAGATTAAAGGAAAACTACACCCAAAACTTGAAAAAATATATGTTGTGTACAGTGTTTTAATCTGTATGTGACGTTCTAGTGTTTCCTTCCCTCTGACTGGTATTAGGAGTTTTTCCCAAATTAGCCTGCTAGCTTTATGCTACTTTTACGACCCCTGAGGATCTTCATACCTGATAGCTTAATTGTATTTCTGGTTCCCACAGTGCATCTTGTCTCATGTGACTGTGATGTAAGAGAGACCCAACATTCAGCACACACATGCCAAACAAACTAAATATCTTGGAAGCTTTACAAGCTGCACAAAAATTACCAGCAGCAAGGTTTTTCAGGACAGTAAAACCTTTAGGATGAGGGTGGTCACCATGCTGAATTCTACAGATTTTAAAATATAGCCATCTCTATTGTTGTGAACTGATTGTAATGCAATGCTTTCTGCTGGATTTATGGGCTCTGCTACATCAACATCACATGAAACAAGGTGCACTGTAGGAGAAAGAAATACATTAAAGCTATTTGATATGGAGATCTCCAAGGGTCATAAAACTACCCTAAAGCTAGCAGGCTAATTTAGGAAAAACTCCTAATACCAGTCAGAGGGAAGGAAACACTAGAACTTCACATACAAATTAAAACACTCTGCACAACATATATTTTTTCAAGTTTTGGGTGTAGTTTTCCTTTAAGCAGCAAGAAGCCTGCTGTCATCCTCCGGGGAGGGAGGGACATGGTGCTGGCAACAGCAATGACTAGGGCTTGGTGCATCATGGAGACTATTGTTGTTTGTAGGATTGGCGGAACTATGGCATCAGCACATCAGGTGTGGGAGCATGCCTGATGTCATCCAGATGCCATTCTATGCCTGCACTATTGGGGAAAACAAAGCTAGGACCCCTCTTGCCATGCTGCATGATGCCTGGAAGCAGCAGCAAGTCCCAAGTCTGAAGTACCAGGAATTATCCTTAGTTACTGGATTAGCATCTTGGCCGTCCTCCTTCCTCCTTGTGAAGCCCCACAATGGGAGGGTAAACCACAGTCTCCAGGTTAGCAGATCTAACTCCTTGCAATGTGACAGGGCAGCATAGGCAGGATGGAGACTCCTACCAGAGAAGATAAGGTGATATCCCCAGACCAGTACAGGGGTGCATAAATAGTTTGAAAAAAATGTTGCCATCATTTTTACAGTCTTGTGATATCACTGACAATAAAGCTATGGTTAACCACACTGTAATCAAGTGCAGCTTGATCATCAATGAAATCTGAAGGTTCTAAAGAGGGTGACAATCTAGTGACAAAATATGTCAGACATAATCAACAATATCTCTGGAGTTCTGTCAGCTACAGGTAAACCAAATACCTTTTCATTGACTTTCTAACTGTGATAAGCACTGTTCATAAATGATCTACTTTAAGAAGAAACACAAAACAAATGGGAATGCATTAAAGATGTACAAATGCATACTTGGAACTCCATGTTTTTTTTTTGTAAATACAGACACCATTGAGGGACATCCCCTGCAATATTTGTACTTTCTTGCCTTAGAATCATGGTCACATAGCTCTGCCTTCACTCCAGAGAAAGAGAGAGAGAGAGAGAGTGAGACAGCATGAAAATAATGAAAGATGTAAAAACAGCATCATCAATACAGATACCATATACAAGTAATGTATATATTAAGAGGTCAGATGGTCTGGAGGCAAATTAAATCAACTGGGGACAACTGAGTAGGAGGAGTATACAGGAAAAATTACTTGATTCTTTAGAGACAGTTACACTTTGCAGAAATGTGCCAAAAGTGGGAGAGCTTGGAAAATTTGACAGATGTGGAAAAAAAGAGTTGTTTTAATGAGGGCTTGTTTAGCAATTTGTCTTCATTATATATTGCTTGAGAAACTGATGATGGCTATCATGAGTAAGTACAGGAAAAGAAGTATACCAGACATGCAGGAAATTGTTCTAACAATAGTTACTATATATCATTATTTTTACATTTGCATTGCATGATGGCAAGTGGCTTAACAAAATGTAGAATTCCACGAGGGTGAACATAACTTTATAATAATTTTCCCATTTTCATAAAGGGCAAACATTTGCAATCCCCCACATATTTTTAACGTGCAACTTTCATCAATTCATATAATCACAAAATATAAAAAAGAATCTTTGAGGATTCCAGCAAATGTAACATGAACCATCAATATACTCTCCATTAGAATGAAGTGGTGTGAGTTGGACAAAAGCAGTTTATAAATGGTCATATAATAGGGTTAAAACACTTCGATTTAAAAAAAAGATCACCTGTTTTGTTTTAATAAATTGGTTTGTAGCTGAGAAGCACAGATAGTGGTAGAATCAATAATTCCTCTTTTGTTACTGAATTAAACCTTGCAATTTTATTATATTTCTCAGCTGAAGCTCTAAATCATTTTGGTTGAAAGAGTAAGGATTCTATGGGAACATACTACTGAAGTTTAAAAAAAAGATGATAACTTTATTAGGATATGTAACAGTTAATTTACAAAATAATGTCTTGTGATTGATGTACCACAATATTACTCCTCAATATCTCTAGCTAAAGTGTTGCATAGAATCAGGTGCTGAGTAGTGAGAGAAAAACCTTAAGAAGATTAAAAGGCAGAACTAATGATCAATGTGTTAGTTCTTAATCAATGGCTATTATCTGCAGTGCTAATGTTTTGTGTTGTGGCTCACTAAATCTTCTCATCCTTTGAAAGTCGGTGTTTTGGTTAATGATCCATTTTGTGGCCTATTGGCAATTCTTTGTTCAATTTAATTGCAAAACATTGTATTTCCATTCTATTTAACTGTGCTAAGCTGGATTATTTTAGAGTGTAGCATTTTTAAATAACCTCAATAGTCAGTTGTGGCTAAGGACATGGTTAATTGTAAAATCTGGTACAAGAAAGTTGGTTCACAAAACAGCTTGAATATAAAAATGTAAATGCATTTCATTATAAACACTGCAGTGGTACATAGATACAATGATGTTTGAAGACAGGAAAACTACACTGGTCAATATTCATGAAGCACTTTTTCAGTAGCATAAGTAATTTTTTTTGTACTTTACATTTAAAGAAGCATGTTTTCAGTAACAATTTTGGATTTCTTTTTATGTTTCTCCATTATCTCCATGCCTGATTCAGCACTTCAACTTAAAAAGCTGAGTAAACAAGATGAATAATAAAATAAAGCCAGAATAAGCCATTGTAACAAATACAAAATGTTTCTTAAATAGCAGGGTAAATTAATTCTCCAGTAAAATAAAATAACTGACCTATAAGTCCATCAAGGTGGCCCTGGTGGTTTAATTTATTTTAGTGATCCCTTTTAAAGCTCCCCATCCTCTGCCTTCCTTTTGTTTCCAATCACCCCTTTGCTCACAGACCATTTTTGGCTAATAGATCCAGTCACACAGCATTTCACTTTTCTTTCTTTTTTTATAGAAATATATCATAAACATGAATAAACATGTTATATTAATTCACATTGGATTACAGCAGAGCCTTTCAATTGTACTACAGCATAATATAAGTAAATTCACTTTTAAATAATAGGAGAAATATCAGTTAGTTTATAACATTCATATAAGTCCCATTAAATATGGGAGGTTTCCATAATGAAGAATATTTACATACGTTTGCATTGCAATTAAATATTTGCTAGAAATGATACGGTTTATAAGGGCACTATCCATATTAAAAAAAGTATATATTTTATCTTTTCAATTCTTTAGTTAAAACTTAGTAGAAGATGCAGGTTTCCATGGATAAACCAATATTCTGTGAAAAAAAATACCACTTCATCAGGGCACCACTCCATCTGACACCTTCTTTTATTAGAATCATCAGTAGTTTTGTGGAATTCTATTTTGGCTTGTTCTGCCTCTCTGTGTTATCACAAACCTTGCACTGCTACCAAGCTTCTCTGCAGCAGCTGCTTTGCTGTGGCAAAGTTGAAATACTGGCTGAGAGGGTCTATTACTCCAAAGGTCTGTGAGCATTTTAGGTTCCTTTTGGAGCACACACCTTGTTCTGTTCCTTTTCTTCTAGGCAGTAAGACCATACTGTGATCTGTATCCATTAATTACCTCCTTGGAAATGTCCCAGTGGGTTTTGAACCCTCAAAAAATCCTAGTATTGAGTCAATTAATTTGGAATGATCCTGCTTTACCACTAAATTTTTTAAGAATCAGAAGGTGAACATTTTTCAACATAATGTATGGCTTGAGGAATATGCTAAGCACCTTATTAAGCACAATTGACTGTGTGTTTACAAAATAAAAATGAGGTCGTTCCTTTAATGTGGTTTAGTGGTTGGGAGAAGTGTGTCATATTCCCTATTATTTATTTTTATTATTTTTATTTACATAAATCTTTTTGATTTGTGGTCGTCACAGGCAGGCCTCAACCCTGCTCCAACCTCCACCATCTGTCATCCACCTCCCCTGGATTTCACTTGGTCTGAAAATCCCCAAGGATTGCCTCCAGTGGAGGTGCTAGGAAGGGCAGAATCATCAACATCCCACCTGGTGACTCTCATCTAGTGATAGGCTGGTGGTCCAGGCTGTGGTGTGGGCCAGGGGGTAGGCAAGGAGGGCTTCATATAGCTTGTGTTGATATTTTCCATTTCCTACTCTGGTTCCCCTGCCATTGTGACACATTAGCATATGCATGTGGAAATACCCATGCTATGGAACCTTTGCCCTTGCCATCTATTTCATTTGAGTTCCTGCGCCCACCCGCCCCATGCAGGCATTCACCTGTTGGCAGCCAAGGGCTGAGTCAGCATTCCACCCCACTTCAGGAGAGGAGATATGTCTGTTGGATGCTCAGTCCTCTCCCCACCAGCTGACCCACTGTGACCCAAGCTTGATCCCAGCATGGTAGGAGGTAAGGCCTTAGTCCTCCACACCATTGGGAGTCCTATTTTATTTTATTTTTTTTTCTGTGTATTATTGCAACAGTCTGTGGGCTGGATATTCAAACTGCACCATTCTGAGGTGCAAGCCCTTGCGCTGCACAAAATAGTTGTGCAGGGGTGTGCTTGAGGTGATATTCAAAGGAGTTGCGTGAGCCGCTCGCTGAATATCACCCAACTTTCCCAACCACTGTGCATGGCGCAGTGGAAGTTGCACCACCACAAGTTGTCAGAGTGGAGCATTCATCTTGCGGTGGCGCAAGTACCATTGCGCCATGCGCAAAATCCCGATATTCAAAAGGTGACATGCAAATGGGGCCATAATTCATGCAAATGGGGGGCCATTTGCATCTGATTATGGCCCCATTTGCATGCCATTAGTGATGTAGGTGCGCCCGATCTCCGAGGACTTGTGCCTGGCGCCTGCCAGGCAGCAGCCATCGGGGACCGACGCACCTGCAGCCCAATCAAGGGCAGCAATGTGGCTCCCACCCTCCTCCCGCATATCCCTGGTGGTCCAGTGGACCAAAATGCCCGATCGCGGCGGTATAGCGACACTGTTCCTTATCTCTTGGTGGTCCAGTGGATCGAATGTGCCTGATCGCGGGCAGGCAGCACTGGAATGTTTCCGAATTTTTCTGTGCTCAATCGCGCGCGGGGTGAACGAACTTCTATCTTTCCCTGTGCTCGATCGAGGCAGGCACTGAAATTTCACCGAACACTTTCGGTCCAGTGACGAAAATGCTCACGCGGCAGTGGCAATGATCCCTCAAACACCAGGCCTCATTTCACCACCCACACGCAGCTCACGCCTGCCGCAGCAGCCGTGGTGGTAAGATCCCACCACCTGCTGCCTCGCCGCCGACCACTGCCCGTAGGCTGCACGCCTACTGCACAGAGCAAGAGCCAGGTCGGCAGCCCATAATATACATGACAGTCCAGATTTCTGAATGATTCATTCACAAATCTGGACTGTCATATACGGAGTGGGCTGCATGCCCATTGGCCTTGCTCTGCACCACCGGCATGCAGTCTTCGTACCGGCAGTCAGTCGGCAGGGGTGGCGGGCGGCAGGTTGGTGGATGCTGCCACCCACCGCCGCCGGGGAGAGCGCTGGTGAAGCTCGTGGGTGGGGGGTGGGGACACTAGCTTCCAGGGAGATGTTTTGGGGAGTTTCACTTACTTACTGCCCACGATCGGGCATTTCGTCCACTGGACCACCAGGGATGTGAACGGAGGGGGGTCTAATTTACTTACTGCCCATGTTCGGGCACAAGGAGATGTTCGGGGTTCAGTTTACTTTCTGCCCGCGATCGGGCACAAGGGAGATGTTCGGGGTTCCATTTACTTTCTGCCCGCGATCGGGCATTTTCGCCCACTGGACCACCAGGGATGTGAACGGGAGGGGTGGAGCCACATTGATGCCCGCGAATGGGCTGGTGGGGGGGGAGTACACTATGCCCACGATCAGGCTGCGGGGGGGCACAGAGACTGAGTTGGGAGCTTGCCACAGGTGACAGCTGCTGTGTTGCGCCCTGCAATACAGCAGCTCACCTGTGGGTGGCCCTCGACTTAAGCCTTTTTTTTTTTTGCTCAAAGTCCTGCAGGCACAGGTTGGGGGTTGCGTCTGCACAACTCTGCACAGCCCGGCTGAATATCGGGCTGTGCAGTTTATGCATGGTTCCTCCCCCTCCAATTGAGCATGCATTCATTTGCATTGCACTGTTGCTCAGCCTGTTTTCAGTGGCGCAACTGCCTCCTGCTGAATATCGCAGAATGGCGCAATTTAGGACTTGAGCATGCGCAACCCTGTTGCGCATGGCGCAACCCTTTTGAATATCTGGCCCTGTGTGTTTTGCAGTTTTTAAATGTTCTTTCTTTGTATTTGGATACCACAGCCTGAGAGGTCAGAAAGTCATTATTAAAATATATTCTTATCTACCTACCAAATCTCAACTTTATGTATGCCACCTAAAAATCTGACTACACAACAAGCAAAACTTCCAAAATTCAAATATTCAGCTAACCTGTCAGATTAGCGGCACTGAAAAATAAAGCAAACACACCTAGCTCAGAAATGCTGAAAGTTTATTTATGCCACCAAGTGTCTAAACAGATAGGCTGACTACCCCTACATTTTGCTTCATGAGGAGGCGTCATCAGGGGGCCGAGTCAGCTCATATTCACCCATATTAAGTACCCCAATCAATTAACTGATTTGCACAAATAGAACATTTAACAAACACATGAATAAATTCTGAAAGCACATATCAAAATGATACAAGCTAGCAAATATATAAAAAGACAAAACTGGAAACATGTCCTAAATCTCATAATAAAACATAATTTTAAAAATACTGATTTTTGACCAAGTTGAGTCCTTAGGAATACTTCAAGATATATTTATACATATATGAACTTGTAAAAGAGTGAACACCCTCAGAAAGTAAGTCTAATTCTTAGGACATTTGTAGCAGTGTTTCTGCTCTGGATGATATATGGTTATTTCAGAATTCCTAACTAGTGTCAGCCTGATCAAAACCAGTCTCAGTAAATACAATAATTTATAAGTAGATAAACATGTTCAAAAACACAGAGTAGTATTCTAATATGTCATGGGGGTTGGAAAAATTAATTTGAGATATAACACTGTCATATTATTAAGAAATAGAGGGGTACAGTGTTTTCCCTTTCCTTCCATCCACTCCACGACTTCACTATACACCTCTTTCTCTTTATTACATGGCCATATTGTGCCACAAATGAATTTTTGGTACCCCATTACATACTTATAATATTACTCTGTGTTTTTTTGAACATGATAGTCTACCTCTAAATTGTTGTGTTTTCTGAGAATGGTTTTGACCAGGCTGAAACCAGTTATGCAATTCATAAATGGCAAAATAGTGTCCAGAGCAGAACCCCTGCTACAAATGTCCCATTGATTTTTTAATTTTTATTTATTTTAGTCTTTGGTAACCATGTAAGGCCCACTAGGTGCAAGTGCCTGTTTTCAGGGGTGACCTGGGAGCACTGGGCGGTTAAGTGACTTGCTCAGAGTCACACAGTATGCAAGTGGAGGTTGTGAGAATCAAACTCAGGTCTGGTCTGCTGGATGTATCAAGCTTGTTCACACCTCATTCCTCTATCCTCTAGGTTAGAGAAATGAGACTAGTTTTGATCAGGCTGACAATAGTTATGAATTCATAAATAACTATATATCATCTAGAGCAGAACCACTGCTACAAATCAGCCAGGTCAAAGATCAACATTTGTAAAATAATGTTTTGTTCCATTTGGATTTTTGTACTTTTCTATTTTTGCATTTTTGTAGCCTATATCCTTTCAATGCATTCTTTTAGTGTTCAATCATGTGTTTTTTAAATAGATCACATTATGTAAATCTGTATCCAGTAGAACAGTGGACTGCTTCAAAAGGGTCTGGGACAGGGCAAGGGGGAGGGTCAATGGAGGGGAAGGATGGAAGGGAGGGGCAGCTGCAGAATAAGGGGTGCTAGCTGCACATTTGAGCAGACTTGATAGACCTCTAGGCTTTTATCTGCTGGCAAATTTCTTGTGTTCATATGTTAATTGGTTCGGGTATTTGATATGGGTGAATACGAGCTGACTCCATCTCATGATTAAGCCACCTCATGAGACAAAACATAACAGTAATCATCCTTGCTGATTAAATACTTGGTGGCCTAAATAAACTTTGAACATCTCTGAGCTGGCTGTGAACATTCCTGTTTTTTTGTTTTGTTTTTCAGTTTCATATATGTGGTTTTAGCTGTACGTTCTCTATTTGGCTCAGCGGTAGTGTTTCCACTTGCTATGCTGGCAACCCAGGTTCAGAAGCAAGCCAGAGTCATCATGAGCCAGCCAGGAGAGAAGGATTGAGCATCTCAGAGGACACTGCCTATACTGGGGAGGGAGGGCTGTGTGCTCTGCTGTGCTACTTCAACCCGTGTGACCACAGGAGATGGGGTAAGTTGGAGTCATAATTGGTGGGAGGGCTGCTGCCTCCTGACTATGATATGAGCATGGTCTGCATGCCCACACAAATGGCTGTCCAAGCCATGGGGCACCTGGGTGTGGAAAAAACTGAAAAAATATTGCCTGGCTAGGGCATGATGAAGCAATGTATTTTGCAGGTGTTGAACCACATACTGGACTTCTTGCCAAACATCCATGTTAAACTCCCCTTCGGGCTTGGCAACCCCAGTTGGCAGGGCTCTGCCACAGGAATCAAACTATGAGGCTCTGCATGACATGTAAAGTAAGTACCAGAGACACTATATGACAGGGCTGAGTAGGACACAGGTGATGTGGGCCGGCCAAGTTAATAAGTGGGCAAAAAAATAAGAAATTAAAATATTCCAATAATAAGACAAAATTCCACTTGTATTTTATTTATTTTCTGTATTTCTCTTCCCTTCATTCTTTAACAGTAAGCACACTTGCATGAAGACAGGTTCTTTGTCCTTTGAACTTAATTTACTTTTGCTCTTGCTTACATGTGTTATCACAGTCCTTTGTTTATGACATTGCAGTCTGTTGCAGTGGCAATGCCATAAAATGAGGAACACAATTTCACAGGTAGACAAGCAGTGACAAAAGATTAAATTCTAGACAAATACTGCCAGCATGCAATTGTACATTGATAAAGGAAACAGGGAATGAAGGATAAAGTAGCTAACTACAGTAAAGAACATATATCAAATACTATCTTAATTGAATCTAGATATAATTTTCCACCATTTCAGTAGCTTTTTACCAGTTCTATGTTATGCACCAAAGGGTTAATTTCACTAAAATGAAAGCAGCAGTTCAGTAGTTAGAGTACTAACATTTATCTCCATGGGATGAGACTATGATCTCCTAACATATGAAATATTGCAATATTCTCAAAATGTGGCAAATCTCACAAATGCTGAGAAGGCTACTTTGGGAAAATGATAAGGCACCATGATGTGCCTAATCAATAGATGTCTACATACACACTTATGTGGGTGGGTAGGGAAGCCCCTGACCCTTGGAGGACCCTTTTGATAGATGTGGTGGTCTCCAAATGTTCTTGAAACCAACCACTACCTGGAGATCGCAACCCCAGCCAGGCCCAAGGATCTACACAGGCAGTTTGGTCAGGGATGCAAGTGGGGGAATGTCTGTACATTCTGACCTTCCACAAGGCAATATACTTTATGTGAAGGCTTCCATGTGAATGCAGAGGCTATACCAAAGGTCCCCTACCATACTGCATGTTCTCATTGCTCAACAGTTCCACTTCTCTGGTGTGATTCAGGCACTGAACAGGCCCCCAACACTTACTTCCAGTCCTCCTCCTATATGAAACCTAGTGCCCAGTCGAACTGTACCACCTGGACTGGCCCATGCCATCCGGTGCAGAGTGATATTGGGGGAGGAGCTGGATGGGTTGGAAATATGCATGCTAGACCAGTTATGGACTGCACCCTACGTCTTGTTGACAGCAAAAGTTAGAAGAGTGATAAACTTTATAGTTCTACAGTAAGATCTCTTTGAACAAGATTATTAGTATTTAAAAAAAGTTAAAGGGGGAACATTTTGCAAAATTCTGTAGCATGTTTACTGCTGACAAAAACTACTATGTAACTCAATGGGAAGAAATGTTAGTTTTATCTAGATTTTAATGGTGATGGAACATAATTTAGAGGTGTTAAAATTCTCTGCTGTTTTCTACTTTAGTGTTACTGGTTCCTCTGATATGTTTTGGCTGATCTTTTTTTCTGTGAAATAAATCATATTTTGTTACCTTATTTACTGTCACTGCAGCTGCTGTTTTCTTCTATTTGACTGTTTCCTGTAGTTTGTTTTCTTGAAATTTTGATTTGTCCATGCCCCTGCTGAGTGGTATTGCTTCTCTTTGTAAACAGAACAACTTACATGACCAAATGTCCAGGAACCATTGGGCAACTTCTTGACAAAGTGCAGTAGATTCATGATTTATTTAAGAAAAATACCCTTCCTCACACTTGCAGCAGTCTATCCCACCCTGTATCCTCCCACCCAGTCAACAAACAATACAGAAAACCCCTACACCTATCCCACTAAGCAACTCCTTCACCTGCCTCTCCAGTCACAATAAAAAATCATAAAATGTTCAGTATCAATATTTCAATGTGTGGTGCATAGTGTAGTGCTTGTGCATAGTTATGAACTTGAAGTTATGAACTTGGAGTTTGGCCTTTCTCTATTCCCACCTTTGATAGGAATGCTGGTTAGGTGTAGGAATAGAAGGCCCAATGTCAAGAGTGAGAAGAGTGCTGGAGGAGAATGAGGCAGGGGATGATGGTGGGTGATTTTGAAATGCTCCAAGCAGAGCTAATGGAAGTTGATTAGCTTAAGTAGAGGACATGGTAGGAGCTATTTCCCCCACATTGAACCACGGGCTGTTAACCCTCCCATTCAATGTGTGGTGCATAGTATAGTGTTTGTGTTTACTTATGAACTTGAAGTTATGAACATGGAGTTTGGCTTTTCTCCATTCCCACCCTCGGTAGGAATGCTGGGTAGGTGTAGGAATGGAAGGCCCAGAAAGATTGTTAACAGTTTGAAATTGCCTCTTCCAATTCACAGAGAGTGTGACCAGTAGCACACGGAAGAGGAAAAATCCCCTGTAGAGGAAACCTCTGAGGACCCATGGCTACTGACCTGCCCATTCTCTGAGCAATCTATGAAGAGATAATCCTAAATGATTGGGTCTGAGGTTTGTTTCTGGTTAGTTCAATGAGTCATATACTCTGAATCTTCAATGGTGTGAGTAGGTAGGTCGATTTTGGAAGATGTAGAAGAATCCAAGTTGGAAGGAAGTCCAGATGAAGGAAGATGTGCGGTTTAAATGATGTTGAGGATTTCTTTTGTGGCATTTAGTAGTAAGGTCTTGGAGGTATCCATACAATGAGATAGATTTGAACATATGGATGAGCATGAGCTTTATATCTGAGGAGCTGAAGTTAAGCACTTGAATTTTTTTTAACTTTCATTATTTCTGTTTCCTGTCCTGCCCACACTGACCCCACTCTTCAGGATCTCAATAGTGACCTGCCCCTCTGAGGTTTCTCTGATGCCGTAGATGCAGATGGGTGCCCACTTCATGGAACCTAGATCTCTGGATTGCCAGCCAGTGGGATGGAGGAGTCACACCCCCAGCTCCTGCCAACATTTATTGGATCATGCACCTTACGTCTCGGACCAGAGTCCCTCTGTGAGCCATCCCCCCCGAGACCCATCTACCAGCACCACTGTGGGAGTTTCTACTCTTTTTCTACCCCTAGACATTGGTGTTTAATGAGGGACAATGAGCCAGGAGGCATGCTGAGATGTGCCTCCTGCTCCCACCCTCTGCCAACATCTGACACCACCCAGCACTGCTTCCTCCCTTTACTGCACCTGCCACCTGGGCTTCCCCAGGTGGTGGTATTGTGGTGGGAGCTTGTCGGATCCCCTCCCCAGAGAAGATGGGCAGCCATTGAGTGCTCGATACTTCTCCTCCCCTGCCGAACCCCACCAGCCTGTGCTCATTCCAAAACATGGATCACTGGCATGGTGCAAGGAAAGGCGTCCAGCACCTCAGCCCTCAGTGCCACCGGGCCAGCCACAAGTACTTGAATTTGATGATATAAAGGGGTTCCATAGTCAATGGGTAATGATTAATGGAAAGTAATAGTGCTTTTGAGCGGGCTTAAGTTGTTTTCTGGCAGGCAGGTTGAGGAATGGTGGTAGAGTAGGAAAGTCTTGGTTCAATGCCTGAGATGTAATTAAGGAGGTGCTGGAGTCAATCGATGGAATAGCAGAGGACTGAGAGGTGATGGCAGAACTGAAAGTCCACAGATGATGTGAACACTGGATAGAGGAATGATTACTGGAAGACTAAAGTGAGGATGGATCCAGGGAACAAAAATCAGTGGATGGTTGAGGACTAGATGGTGGCACACTTGAAGGCCCCAAAAGTAATACAGAAGGAGGATGCACAGGGGGCAATCCAGATCCAGTCTGAAGGTGAAGAAGGAGATGATTTAAGTTCAATAAGTGCCTTACAGAGCCCTATGAGGAAGAGTATAATCTTCTGATCAATGAAGCGGTAATCATCTGTTGTCGAAATGGAAGAACGGAATGGATTGGATGATGTTGACATGTCATCTGAGTCTTTGATGAAGTAGGAGGATTGAACCTGGAAGTTGATGGAGAGGTCCAAGGTTGGAGAGGTTGGAGGAATATCAAAGTGAGGAAATAGGATTGTGCTGACGGATATCCAGGAGTGCAGCCCAGGCAAAGCCAGAGATGGAGCAGCAGAGGAAAGGCTGACAAACCAGGATTTGAAAAATCAGTGGAAAAACAGTGGAGCAGGACTCCCAACCCCAGCAGACAAGAAGCCCACCTTCGCACAATATCTCTGGAGGCAGAGCTAGGAACAGAGACCACAGAAGGATGGAACAGCCATATAAACCAGATCAAATGAGGAAACAGCAGTACAAACCAGAGACACTGAACAAGCTCCCATCCATGGCAGATGAACAAGCCCACCTTTACTCAGTACCCCAAAGGCAGAGCTAGGAATGGAGACTGTGGAATGATGGAACAATGGCGTGGTGGCAGGAGGAGGGAACGGAGAAGACAGACAGGAATTTGCTAACATCAACAGATTGCAAACATGGACGATTCTCAGCTAGATACAGTGCACTTGAAGGTAGACTATGCAGACCTGCAGTCCACAGCACTAGGACAGAATAGGTGACTTATCCACGGTAGTGGCCCAAAGAGCAGGTGGGGCAATATAGTCATAGTAGTCTCGGGTCATGAAAAAGTGCCAAAGTCTGATGAGAGAAACAATGGCAGGGTGGGAAATAGACAAAATAATTGTAGTGACAAAGGGATACCCATAGGAACCATGCAGATGTGTGAGGTCAGCTAGGTTACTCAACCATAACAAGTGAAACAAGGCTGCCAATGATATTAAGTAGTACAGTACTTGAGATTAAAATGAATTAGCACAATGTCTCTTGATCCAACCAAGCATACAGAGAAGGATTCGGGAATTGAGTGATATGAAGTACGATTATAAAACCACTTTGTTTACTTAGAGAGACTGAGATGCAATGTCCCATAGTAGTTTCTGTGTTTTAATTGGAACAGTAGGGTATACAGGGAGATTCATATCATAAGGATTGGAAGCAGGCAGGTATCCTAATCACATATAACTAGATAAATGTTAGAAGCAGGGATGAACGAAATGGACAACTGAAACATCCTTCCAGTTAGTGCAGGTTAGTATCTTGAGTAGTTCTCAATCACCATATGTGACTATAATGCGCTTGCAAAATGGTGATTGCAGGAAGAGAAACTACCTTCCAAAACAGGAGAAATGACTTCGGTATCTTTAAGAACAGGGACAAAGATGATTATGCATGAGTCCTACGAGCATGTATTCAAGGGAATTACTGGGCTGTGAACTGAATCTGCTTGCAATAGATGCTATGACAAAAAACAGTCAGAAAAAGGCTGAGTTGAACAAATTTGGTGAAATATCAAGGTCTGGCTCTGGGAGGTGGAAGAAACAGGTCAGATTGTAGTAGAAGTAATGTCCTGGTGCAACTGGTGGTGGCATTGAAGTCACAGCCCAAGAAAGCCGCAGAGCCATCATGATGAGGTCCATCCAGCAGTGGAAAGCCAGTAAAGGCCCTGAAGCTGGAGCTCAAGAAAACTGCCAGGCGATAGGATGGCAAAGCTGCCAGCACCAAACAATGCCATTGAGGGAGAGACCCAGGCAAAGGAAGACAGCATAGCCAGACTCATGCTGACCCAGAGATTGGAGCGATTGCTGATATGAAACTGAACGTGAAAAGTCATTGGCACGGCAGGAAGGTAATTCAGTGGCGGCAGGCAAAGCACACCCAGGAAGCACTGCAATAGGTAGGCTGGAACCAGGATCTGCAGCAGAAGCTGGGAAGGGAGGGTCCAAAAAGGAGCAGCTCAGACAGGCAATGAATGGTGGGAGAAATGAGATGAACAAGAGGAACAGAAGGAAAGGGGAAAACAGGAACAGCAGAGGGAGTAACAAGAAAGGGAGGTAACAAGCAAAGGGGAACAAAAAGGGGGGATGGAAGGAGACTAGGAGAAGGGAACAAACACAGAAAGGGGCCCAACCTCACCAGCCAAGTGACGCGGGAGCTGAGAGACAGCGGTTCCTCAAGATGGAGCACCAGCGAGTCCACAAGCACTGATTTCGAAATGCTCCAAGCAGAGTTAACGGAAGTTGGCTAGCTTAAGTAGGGGATGTGGGAGGAGCTGTTTTCCCCACATTAAACCACATGCTTTTAGCCCTCCCAATGTAACCCCTTCCCATGTCCTCATTGCACCATTTCCCTCCCTCGTACCTCTTAAAAATAGATAAGTAACCCCTCCCCTCACTGAAATAGCACTCAATCCCCAATGGTACTCTTTTGATGACTGACTCCAGTCCTCTACACAACACCACAGTCTTCTTCCATCTGAATAAATGAGAGAGCAGGATAGAATAATAGTATATTTGCTCACACATTCATTTTCATTAATTTAGACAGTAGCTGACGGATGTGATGTGCAGAAGGACTGAAGCCAGTTGCTCACTACTGGTGTGTTTTTTTCCCTTTCTTATTGAAGTGTTATGCCATCCGAAGATGGGGGTGTTAGTTGCTACTAAGGCTGTGGAGGAGGTTATTTATCTATTGTGGACTATGGGCTGGCTGGAGAAAGGCAGGTGGGATGGGGTGCTAGGAACTTATGGATAAAGTGTTATACTGATAAATATTTTTATTTTCCATTATGGCTGGAGGGAGAAGGGTGGGATGGGGTGCTAAGTGGGTTGGGGAAGGGGTTATTAGTCCTAGTTAGTGGTATCGTGGAAATGCGAAGGGTGGGAGAGTGTGCTATGGAGTGGAGAAAGGGTGCGTTTTTATTCATTTTTCTTTTAATCTCACAAAATGGCACAATGTTAACAAGGTGCCACCTCACTGAACTTTTTTCTTCATGAAGCAGCAACTTTGTGGGGAATAAGTGCTGTTGAGGTGCCACTTCCCTAAGGAAGTGTGACTTTGCTGAGTTTCTTTCACAATGTATTAACATTTCTTCACAGAGAATTATGCAGAATCTCCACCAAGTTTAAAATGGTATGCTGATGGAAGGGTGAAACCTCATTGGCGAAATTCCTCATGGTGACATTTTCAACAAGTTTAGAAAAATGGACCAATGTCTGACAGGCAAAATTTCTCCTGTCGACATCAGGGATGCTGCTATGCAGAACGTCGAGAACATCGTTGTTGTGTCGGCATAGGTAAACCATATGAAACATTGACAATTTCTCCACAAAATGAAATGAAACCACATTGCTCATCTTTAATAGTTATAACACATAAATAATTCATAGATTCATAGACATATGACAGCAGAAAAGTACCCTCCTGGACCATCAAGTCGGCTCATTACCCTCCCCCCCACTTGTCCCTCCCCCTCCAAGATTCCCCCCTCCTCCCCCTAACAATCAATTGTGTTTGTCCCAAGTCCTTTTGAAACCCTCCACTGTACTGTCCCCACCACCTCCTCTGGCAGTCTGTTCCAGGGCTCAACCACCCTCTCTGTGAAATAATACTTCCTAATGTTTCCATTAAACCTTCCCCCCTCCAATTTTGATCCATGCCACCTAGTTCTTTTATCTACCTTCCCTGTAAACAGGCTCTCCCCCACTTTAATGATCCCCTTCACATACTTGATTGTTTCAATCATGTCCCCTTTCTCTCTTCTTGTCTCCAGAGGATACAAATCCAGCTCCTTCAACCTCTCCTCATATGACTTCCCCCTTAGACCATGCACCTTTCTGGTGGCCCTTCTCTGCATTATTTCAATGCCAGCTATGTCTTTTTGTAGATGAGCCCTCCAGAACTGTACCCCATACTCTAAGCATGGCCTAACCATGGAGCTGTAGAGTGGCATCAGCATATTCCTACTTCTGCTAGTTATCAGCCTCCTTATGCATGCCAGCATCCTGTTAGTTCTGCCCACTGCCTTGCTGCACTGGGTCCCACCCTAAGGCCATCCATGATTATAACTCCTAGATCCTTCTCCTGCCTGGTTGTAGTCATTACCCTCCCAGTGTGTATGTGTCATTTGGATTCCTCCTCCTCCTCCCCAAGTGCATCACTGTGCATTTCCTGGCATTGAACTTTAGCTGCTATGTTTCCGACTACTCTTCCAGCAATTTTAGATCTTTCTTCATTTTCTCCCACACACACACACACACACACACACACACACAGGTGTCTACCCTGTTGCTGAGTTTCATATCATCCACAAAAAGGCACACCTTCCCCTGAAGCCACTCTGCTATGTCATTGACATAGACATTAAACTGAATAGCAACCAACTCTGACCCCTGGGGACCCCACTCACAACCCTTATCTCTCTAGAGTGCACCCCACTGACCACCACCCTTTGGCTTCCACACATCAGCCAGCTCTCCATCCATCTTGTTATTTTCTGCCCCACCCCCAGACATTCCAACCTATTGACCAGTCTTTTGTGGGGCACCATATTGAAGGCCTTCCTGAAGTCCAGGTAGGCCACATCCACAGTCCCACCCTGATCAACCACCCTTGTCACCTCATCAAAGAATTTGATCAGGTTCGTCTGACATGACCAACCCTGAGTGAAGTCGTGCTGCTGGACATCTTGTAGCCCCTCTTCCTCCAGATAGCTGACCACCCTTTGCATCAATATTGTCTCCATTACTTTGCCCACCACCAATGGGAGACTGACTGGTCGATAATTGCTCACCTCTTCCCTGCTGCCTCCCTTATGGATTGGCACCACGTCTGCCTTCTTCCAGTCCTCTGGTACCCACCCTGTATACAGGGACCAGTTAAATAGCCCCTCCAATGGTTCTGCCAGTATTCCACTTAACTCCCTGAGCACCCTTGGGTGTAGGCCTTCAGTTTACCTCATTCCTTCCTTACCTTTTCTGCACTGTTTGAGCTAGAATCCACTCCCCCTTTCCATTTTCCTCAGCTCTGTCCCTTCCTCCCTCGTTGTAAAACCGCGCTGTAATATCCATTCAACACCTCTGCTTTCTTGAAATCTCCTTCCACCTGCTGTTCCCCTTCCCCTTAATTCTGACTATCCCTTGCATTACCTTCCTCCTTTCCCCTGTGTACTGAAAAAATGTCTTGTCCCCCCATTTGGCCTGCCTAGCAATTCTCTCCTCAGCTTCTGCTTTAGCCTTCCTAATCCTCTGCCCTGCTGCCCTCTGCTTCTCTTTATAAGCTTCTCTATCCTCCCACCCCTGCATCCTCTTGTATTTCCTGAAAGCCCTTTTCTTCTCCCCAATTGCCTCCCTCACCTCCCTACTGAACCACAGAAGCCTCTGCCTTCCTTTGTACTTCATCACCCTCCTTACACATTTCTCTGTTGCTTTAAGGAGCTCCCCCTTGTTCACATTAGGCAGACATGCCATAATTACAAGTCATACTTATTGCAGCTGTTGCCATAGAATGCCAGATACTACCAAAATGGGCCACAGGTCTTTTTTCTGCCCATATTGTCTAAGTTTCTATATCCCTATTACACTTTGCTCTTTCACCATCTGCATTTACTGTAAATTAGCCTATTCATAGGAGTAGTCTTTTCTTTATATCTTTCTCCTAAGCATACATCCTTGTTTTGTCAGATGATGGATTACTTTACACATACTAGACAGGTCCCATGTCATAACAGGTGATTGCTATTATGGCTAGTGTATATCACTGAAAAGGAAATCTGTGATATACACATACCAGTGAACTGAAACCCAGCAACCTAAAGTGTTTTTGTAGGGGGGGCTATGCCCCCCAACTCCCCTCACGCCCTCCACACCACCCTGAATTAGGATTCCTAACTCCATGGGGGTGCATGTGAGGGAGGGGACACAAATTTGGGTGCAAAATAAATTTAAGTCCAGGAGCTGCTGTCTGCTGCAAAATTTTGTCCCTCTCATCCCCATCCTTGAACCCAGTTCCTGCTGTGCCAGAGCCAGCCTCCCTCACCACCACACTGCATGGATGGCTCAGTGGCAGCAGGGACAGTTCCTGTACACCCGTTAAGCGAATAAACAAATAAACAAAAATATCCCTCTTCCCCATCCCTCCCCTTCCCTTCACCATTCCCTTTTTCCTGTCACTTTCCCCTACCCTAACAGTAGAACCAATTGCTACCCTTGTGATAGCCCATTCCAATAGCACCAAATATGGAGTCGCTGCATTGATGGTGGCCCATATTCTGGAGCTATTGTTACTGGATCCCTACCAGACATGATCACATTGTCCGTCTAGCTAGGAATGGATATTTCCATACTTTAATCCTTAGATACATAGGGTTGAATCATATGTATTTATATTGCACTTAAGCATAAAGCAAAATTCAAGACCACCTCTTGAGAAAAGTAAATAATATTTTTAGAACATTTAAAATGTTGCTGCAGTTTTAAACTTCAAGATGCTACCCCTGCTCTGGTTACTGGTATCCTCTACAACTTCCAATGCAAATTAACTGGAGTTCAATCCCTAATAGAGATACAATTGAATCTGTGCAAAGCAAAAACTCAAAAACTGTGATATTTATAACTGAATAATAGAGCAAATACTGCTACAAATGTACAAACTTATTTCTCTTTTTCCTTGAGCCACCATGACCGCACCGAGCACTGGTAGCTAAACTTTGGCTTAGATTAATTCCTTAGGGCTATAATTAAATCTCCAGCAATGAGTAATGATAAAGGTGTGTGGGAGGTGGACAGTGTGATAAAAAACAGGGCAAATAATTCAACAGAAGATAACTAAGCAAAGTATATTATAATTTATAAGACAGTATAGTTCAATTTTAATAAAAAAATACGGGGCCTGATTCCAAGTTGCATTACACATGGTGCAATGTGATTTACGACAAACCCTATGGCTCAAATCGCACCTTGTGCCATGCGATGCGCAAGTTGATATTCCAAGATGTGGCAAGTGCTATGCCGCATGTGGGTTGTGCCAAAGGTGTGCTACACCACCCACTACACCCGCAACCTGCTGCAGCATGGTGCAAGGATGGGTTACAGCAGCACCTGCACCTTGTTCTGAAAGGTCAGCTGCCATAACCCACCTATGCAATTCCAAGACCACATATGGTGCAGCAGGGTTAGACCAGCACTTAGCTGGTCTAAGGGGCATCCATCCTGGCACAATGACAGATGCCCCCCTGCAGCACCACAGAAAGCACAGTGACTTGCCCCACATACCCCCCCAGCACAGTCATGCCCCAACCCCCCAAAATTCGTGGACCTCCTGGGTCCATTTTTTTGCCATGCCATCCAATTACCTGTGCCACCCAGGCAGCCCCCCGAGGCCCCCACATGATTGTGGCAGTATTACAGGGTGGGGAGCTCTGGGAGAGCAATTAACTGTGGGACATGACTTGTAGCACCCAGGTCTGTTGTGCCATTCCTGTGGCACAACTCTGCGGCTGTCGCAAGTCATGGGGCATAGGTGCCGGGGACCCTGCCTGTCTTAGAATAGGGCACAGAGTCCCCTGGGTAGTGGCACATGGCACAACTCACATATGCCCACGAGTTGCTCCATGGAACTTGGAATCAGGCCCCTAGTATTTTGTAGCACATGTTTTAAAGATTTTTTTTTCATCTTTTAATCCTTTGTTCCAAACTATTATCAGAATTCTTACAAATGAAAGGCAAATATTGTGCACTGGATTCTACCAGCAGTATTTCACAGAATTATACTTTGTATGTTTTATTATCTGTAAAAGTACTTGGGCATTAACAGGCTTCTACCTGGCAATAAAATGTTTGCTTTAATGTATACAGTGCTGAATAAAAATGAAGATTGGTTATCTTTATCATCATCTGTTACAACACACTGTATATATGTGTGTAGATATTTAATTCTTCATCATACATGTAAGGTTCTAAAATTATATGAGGTTTTAAGATTGGCTGAGGTATAACTATGTTTGTTTTATTATCTCTAAAAGTACATGGGCATTAACAGGCTTCTACTTCAGAATAAAACATTTGCTTTAATGTATACAATCCTGAATAAAAATGAAGATTCTTTATCTTCAGCATAATTTACAACATACTGTATATATGTGTGTTGGTATTTAGTTCTTCACCATAGATGTGAGGTTAAAAAAATGATAAAAGGTTTTATGATTTGCTGAGGTACAAACTATATTTGTTTTCCTTACCTGAAGTTATATTTGTTATACCTTATGTGAAGTGTGGCACTAGGAATATTGGGAGAAATCATTGCGTCATCAAATAATATGAAAACATTAAATAAGTTGGACTCAGTGTTCAAATGATTTTGTAACTTAATAGATCTTTTATATAGGCAAGGATCTGCCAAACTGTGGGAAACTTCTGCTTGCCAAAAGGGTACCCAACTTAGCCTTCTTACTCACTGCTGGATGCCTTAATTGTCTCCCCTAATTTGGCACACCTCCCTCCTTTCATGCCACCTTCTGGCCGAATACCGCCACCACGATCTTTTCCTGCACCCTTCCCCGCCACTCCACATCATCCTGCCCAGCTGGGGTACCATAAGCCTGGCAATCTTAATGCTTCTCGCAAAGCCGTAGTTTCCTATGGCTCTTAGACTCCTTTCTCTACCCGCTACTTGTACCAACACTCCCTGTAACTCCCAAGTTATTGGATTGTTGATCATTGCCTAGTATAGCCTATACCTTGTTAGCCTAGCTGAAATTGCCTCTGTATATGTTGGAATGTACTCTGTATGGATTGTAATGTTGCTTCCTTGTGTTATTCTATATTGTACTGTCCCGGGTCGTGCCTAAAAATAGTCACCTGCTGGCTAGTGCACCTACCCGGTAAACAAAAGCTAAATAAATAAATAAACTGTGGCTAATCAAAGTATTAACTGAAAGTTTGTAGGGCAACATAGAAAGTAAATGTATGGAAACCATTCAGACTAGTGGCAACATGAAAATGGAGTTCTAAATAGGTAACTCTACAAATAAAAAGCCTAGAAAAATATTGGTTATGCCACATCTTAACAAAATACCACATACAACTATATGCAATGTACACAAACATACCACAAATGTTACTCTTAGAGGTTGAACTTTTATGGCAAAATGAAATTGTTTCTAATTAAAGCATATTTATTAAATCTAATATGATATTAAAAAGTAAAATCTTAGTTTCTTTAGACCTATTTTCAGAGGGCCTTTCAGCAGCACAGCTGTTTATTATCCAGACTGCTGAGCTTTCTTTAGCTCATGCTTGCTCAGAGATTTGTTAGTGAGACTGTAATTGTCTCCCACTAACACCCCTCGAAATGTACATGTACAATATACATATATATATATATATATATATATATATATATATAGAAAGAGAGAGAGATAGAGTGAGTGAGCTGTGCTTTTTGTTTTGTTTGGAGCTATGCATTGTTATATTTGAAAATGGTCCATCAAACAGGACTTAAATATAAAAATGTATTTTAAGAACCTGTTTAAAGTTTAATTTCAGTAGGTTCTGAATAAAACAAGTAGAGGATCTTCTTCCGTCCCTTACCAAATAACAATGACAATGAAATGCCGCTTTGTTCATGATTTTCATAACAGATAATATTTAATGAATAGTTGGCCATCTATGGCTATGCATGTTTAAAAATGGTGAAAATCTGCCAACAAACAAGAGATTGTCCTTTTAATAGTCATATACAAACCCTTTTATGAGTTGATTAGTGGAAATGCAGGCACTTAATTAGGCTCTTTGTAGCCATTGTGCAACCCAAAAGAAATGCATTATTCCAACCCTACTTTGTGTGTAGAGGGGTAGCCCAGCTGTGTCACTTGAAAGGTTAAAAGATGTTAGAGCTTGCATCTTTTAAAAGGGCACAATATGTGAAAGAACAGACTGGAAATTTGGCCTGGCTTCTGTACATGCAGCAATTGTTGTGGCATTGCAGGCTTTTCTGAATAAACGTTCAAGAGTAAATGAAACTGCTTTCTGAACTCAAACAAAGGGCAGTTGTTCTAATGTATTTCCTACAAATTCTTAATTAATTCCCAGACTAACCCAAATTGTTCTTTTGTGATTCTAAATGTGAATGTGTAAGAGGTTCTCAAAAGATTGTGCTCAAAGAAAGGAGATGTGGAGTATAATGACTAGCCAGCAGTTTGTAGTTGCAGGAGACAGCCAATCTGCAGTCAGTTTTCTCATTAATATTACATAAGTAATTTAAGGAAACAAATTTAACATTTGGGTGATTATATTGCAAGCAGTTAACACATTTTTTGCATAGTAACTTATACTGGTGGGAATGAGCTGCATTATCAATTGTTGAGCATGTGTGTATGACTGACTAGTGTTTGCTACCTAGCATGACCTCACATTATTGTCTACTGAAGATATTACAAGCAAAGCCCAAGGAAGCATGATAGACTAGGGTTGGGTGGAGGACAGACTAAATGTTCATAATGTTGTTAATGCTGTAAAATGAGAATCTATGGGCCTAACTGGTGCTATTTATTGAATTGTCTTAAGCAAAACAAAGTTCTAAGAAGTATATAGAAATACAATTAAGATTTGTTACCCTAGTATAACCCTATTGAGCCTAATTCTTTTCTATTAATAATACCAATTGTGTCTGCCTTTAAGCACTTCTGAAATTTGGAATGTGACATTTGCACATGACTGCAAGGCATTTTGGGAGGCCATGATAGTGAATTGAAAATTAAACACAAGGAAAAACTGAAGTAAAAAAAAAAGAATTTTGGTCCTCTGTCCCTACTTTTTCCATTAGTCAAAGGAACTTCCATTGGACATATCCCCTTTAGGTAGTTTTCCATGGCATGTATCATATTGATAGATCACAGCAGGTGTATGGTGCCAGTAAGGTCCCATATCTTACCACTATCTCTCATCCATTTTTTGTTTTGGATACTTCCAAGTCAATTTTGCCCTCCCCCCTTTTCTCGCAGGAACTAAATACTGGACTCCTCAATTATGATATTTCATTAAGCTTAGTAATTTCATTTTTTAACATTGCACAACATTTGGGGAAACATTTTATTGTAAAAGTAAAGATTGTCCTGGAAGCCATTGAGGTGAATCTTACAGTGTATTGATATGATATTAATTGTTAGTTTTAACCCCCTCCCATTCCTTTAAGTGATTCCATCCTGTTTCAAAAAGTCATTAGTAGATATAACTCCAGTTCTTAGCTATTCAGGAATACATACATTGGTGAGTTGGGCTTGGACTTTGGCAACAATAGGCCTGGTATGTTGTCACTTTGGTACCTAAAATTGTCAGTCTGTACCTTATGAACTAGACTTTGGGGCCCATTATATCCCAGACACTAAATTAAAGATCCCACAACCTCTAGGCTTCTTTAAAGCTTTAAAATTGCACTTAATAACATGGAATGAAATTTGGGTAAAACACATACTTTGCGGGGTAAGGAGGGTCCTGGAATCCATACCAGTGAATGTTAAATTGCATTTACTATACCTATAAAACATTCATTGGCCCCTAAACATTTCCAACAATTGTCAACATAACTTGCAACACTTGTCAGTCAAATCAGACATTTAAAACCTATGAGCCCTTGTATGTCACCACGCTATCACCTAATGTTTGTTCTGAGCTCTGGCCAGTTCTTCCTTGGTCCCTCTTATCTCCTAGATAATAAATGATGGACCTCTACACCTCTACAGTTAGTAAATTTTAAACCTTTTCCTTTCTAGCATTGTGCTGGGGTTTTCATCAGCAACACACTCATACCATCAAGTCAGAGCAACAAAGTATATAGCAAGGCAACTAGGATGCTGAGAAGCATAAGGAGAGGATTCAGCAGAAGAAAATGGAGGTGATAGCACCCCTGTTTGGTCATTGGTGTGAGGCTCTACCTGGCATATTATGCCCAGTTCTGGAGCTCAGGGCAAGGATGGGGTGGAGACTGTGAAGCTCAGGGTCAACAAGATCATATGGGGCTAACAGGGCAGTTCATATAAGGAACTACTGGTGTCCCTTAACATGTACACACTAGAGACTAGGAAGGAGATGGTGCCATGAGAGAGGCATATAAGTTCATGAGGAGAATAAACAAAGTAAGCAGTAAGGACCTGTTCACTAGTAATGGAAACACAGTGATTAAGGGGCATGAACGGAGACTTGGTAGGCATTTCAAGGGAGGCTTAAGGGAATTTTTCTTTAACAAGATGATGGTATAACATGGAACAGATTACACACAGAGGTAGTGGCTGCAGGGTCTATAACTGGTTTCAATAGCAGGAGGAACAGTTACAATACAGGGGCCTGTAATACCAGAATGAAAGGTAAGGTAGTTAGAAGTACTAGGTGGTAGGGGTGGCTGGGGTAGTCACAAGAGCTGAATGACCCATTATTAGAGTATGTCAATGGGATATGTATGATAATTTGGGTAGACTGGTTATGCCATGGGTGTTTTTCTGTCTGTAACCTCTATGTATGTTTCTGTGTGTTGCACCTGGGGAAAATACAGTATTTAGCTACAAAGTGGGTCCAGGAAGCACTTGTATTGAGATTCTAATTTTTTTAAGAACCAGAATGTTCAGATTCAGGTTCACCTGGTGTTTAGGAGATTCTGTCCTTGATCAAAGTGATTTGCATTTGAAGTTCCCCACATGACAGGTGGGCTTGCCTATTAGTATGCCTAGCATCATATATAAAATTAGACGATACATCATCTTCCATCATCATACTGCTGCCGATATCAGGTTGGGGAGAGGAAATTGGACTTTAGCCTGGAATTAGGTTAAGATTGCCCTCCCCAAAAAACATGGGTCAGGATGATGGCCCAATAGTGATAATTAACCACTTGGGGCTGGGGAGAGCTGAGCGTTCGAAGAGGGAGGCACTGCAAGATAGTGTCAGCTCTTGGCACAATGTCAGGACTGGCAACATATTACTGTTTTACAGTACATAATCAGAATATGAAAATATAAGGGAAAAATTGTAGAGTAGCAGAAAACTGGGCTATATTTCACATATTGTGGCATATTTTAGCTTCTGAAGATATAAGTAGTTTTCTAGTGATGTAGCACCACATAATTTTCTTAATTTACTGTAGATATCACAATGGAAGGACACTCTGGGTGGAAATATTTCAACTTCCATTTCTGTAGTAAAAATGATTGTATACATGGCTATGATTCAAAATCTAATTTCTTCAATATCAAAATGGATGCAGCAGATACCGTACAATATGTGAGTGGACTACAGTATGATTTGACAAGATTTCAGTACTTTCTTCAACTGCCTAATGATTCTTTGCTGACAAGACACCAATGTGAATTGGATTCCTTTGTGATTGTTTTACAGCCTGCAAGCCACAACATAGGATGATATGGAATTTCATTTATAAACTGGAATTTGCCCTATTTTTGTCATTTGTTAACACCAAAAAGTTAATTTTGGGGACTGAAAGAATGAACTGCACCACAATAATTTCTGAATACATGCAGGCCTTACTGTAAATCACCACCTCCCATAACTTTGTCTAAATTTATTGGGTGCCCTTTTGGGGTCTTTGATCATTGTAGTGACAACTATCAAAGATTAAGACCTTTTATCTAGCTCCTTAGGTAAAGTACGCCTGTAAGAAACTAACAGATCAAGCAGGCTCAGTTACAGACTGCCATAGCAGCTAAATGTACACATCACAGCTGCTCTTTTTTCTTGCATTCTTTTAAATCTTAAGTGGCCTAAATTGATTCTGTAGTTTTTTATCTTGAAATTGGTAACTGGGAATTGTACAATTAGCCAAGGTTTGTCTTCTAGTATAACCCTAGGGAAGAGTACATGAGATAATACATCATATAGTTAAAAACAAAATAGCATTCTAAATACAGGGCAAATAAACACAAGCTAGTGCAAATAAAAAAAAAACAAACAGTATGGACAGGCAAGATAAACACAATAACAAGAGAACCACAATATGTAATGATAACTTACATTATAAATAAAGCACATGACTGGGGTTACACTGAGTGGTCAGGAAGGGGTACACAACCCAGCAGATCCTTAACAAAGTACTGAATGGCCAAAGAGGAATTACTGTAGGAGCAGGAATGAGAAAGAGTAACGTGAGTTGTTAATATCTATTTGAGTGAGTGGTAAGAGGTGGAATGGAACACTTGAGGGGTAGATTGTTCCAGAAGAAGGGAAGGCTGATGGTGAAGACAGTTTTCCCACAGTAGTTCTGTAGCAAGGGAGAGCAAAAGACTGAGAGTCAGCGGATGGGAGTTGACAGGTGAATGGGAGAGAGGAGGAAAGAAGTGAGGATACATATGGAGGGATTGAGGATTACCAGAATCTGGAGAGAAAATAGGATCAATGAAAAAAGCACCAGGGCATAAGTGGAGGCAGAGATTAGTATCACGTGAGTAGTGCTGAGCAAGGGGAGGAGTGATAGTAGCAAAATGTCAGAAAGCATGAAAAAGAGGGTCAAATTTAAAAAGGGATGAATTTGGTGTAGCCATTTATGTCACATCCACTCCACATAGTCAAACATCGAAAGAAAAATCTTAAGGAGGATATGACAGCATGCAGACAGGGGTAGGCAACTCTTGTTAAAATAAAGGGCACCAAGTTTGGGCTGGATCTTTTCATGGATAACATCCATGTGGTTAAGGATGCCCAAGCCACACACCAATGTACTTGAAATGAGAAACCTTATCAATTGAGGTACCATCAAAGATTTTAAAAATTAGTGGACTACTAAGCTTTGCAAGCTTTTAACTAGTACCAAAGGTTCCATGTGATATAAGCAACTTTTTTTAGTGACTACAATAACAAGTGCACATCGCCGACTACACCAGTGGTGATGCACACTATGCTGAATCCATAAACAGCAATGGGCTGCAACAGGCTTTTCTGGAACATCATAACATCCCAAATTGTTATGATGGGGCTATGCTTGGGAAATGCAATCCATAAAAAAAATAAAGTACAGCAACGCACCAACAAAAACAGTATTCCTCCCCACCTGACTCTGAACCAGGGTCCTGCCACACCAGAGGCATTCACTGACTCTGCTACACCACATGGCCAGCTTGGCAAGTGCCTGGCCAAATGCCCTCCAATATCTTCACACAAGAGAACTCCCTAGCAGAGTCATTGCATGCATCCAGTGACTGTTTTGTCCTGTAATCCTAGATGTTACCACCTCTTGCTATTCTGTTTCACTTGCTCTTCTTACAGGCACTCAAAATGAGTTACTCATTATGTGTCACTCAATTTGAGATGCCCATATCACTGGATACCAGTATGACTGGATATGGAAACTCCCTATTTGGCATTAACCATTAGTTGTCACTAGAACCAGCAGAGGATATTGCTAAAGTCATACAGAGATGACAATTCCAGATCATTAACCAAAGCATCAGTGGCAAACTCAGCATTTATGCAAATGTTTGTTATGACACAGACAGTGAGAAAGTTATTTAGAAAAATTAAAAAAAAAGATGGGGCCCAAGAGAGAGTCTTGTGGAA
Source organism: Neoceratodus forsteri (assembly GCA_016271365.2). Lineage (NCBI taxonomy): Eukaryota > Metazoa > Chordata > Ceratodontiformes > Ceratodontidae > Neoceratodus > Neoceratodus forsteri. The sequence continues at coordinate 779,760,780 of CM057458.1, read as the reverse complement.
TCCCAGAAAAATGGGGAGATGGGAGAAAGTGTCAACAATCTAGATGAATTATTGCCAGACAGACACATAGAAAAGAAACCAATATACTGATGAGGTAGAGAGTCCCACTCCCCTCAAGCCTTTGCTAGTTCAATGAAAATGGCAGCAGTAATGTAACTCTGGTCTATACCCTTAAGGCTGGAGTTAATGATTTCTAATAGGGAGGATACTGGGGAATGTGATTTCAGGAACCCAGACTGGAAAGGGACGAGAATGTTAGAGGTGTCCAAGAATGGTAAGAGCTGAGTAAAAACAAGTTTTTCTTGGAGCTTGGCCAGGAAAAGAAGAAGGGAAATTGGGCTAGTTCCGAGGGGTAGAAAAGTCTCCACCTTTGTGGATGGGGGGGGAGTCTGGCCTGTTTTCACACTTAAGAAATAGCCCTGAGACTGAAAATGGAACACTGAACTTATAGTGGGAGCCTGCATCTATCCAATTTACAGTTGGGTGAAGTAAATCACCTTTGTGTCAGATGACTTGCTCAAGGTCACTGATTGAAGTCAGTGCCTGGGATGCATTTCAAACTTTAGATATCACAAAGTTCTTGGCTCTAAAAAGTATCTCCTGAATTCTTTGCAGTGCTTCTCAGTGCACATGCTGCTACAGAGATTTTAACATATAGCTGAGATGTTGAACTTCCACTTTCTACTTTTCCCTCCCATATCTGGTTGGATAGGCTCTTCTTCAGACCTTCAAGAAGAATTGGATCCATACCTACTGGAACAGTCACTTTAGGACCCCAGATACCAACTGTTTGTCCCCACATGCTGTCACACACTTAGATATCCAGGAATGGCTAGCAAACTGAATGAGTCTGTTACAATTTTCTCAAATAGACTAAGGGTTGGGTGCGTACAAGAAAAACAGAGGTCCAAACAATGTAGCTATGTGATGAGAATGTTGGAAAATCATCCACCTTAGCACCTCCACTGTGTCTATCTGGGTGCTACCATTTTGTCAAAGAAAAATGTTCCAGACCAGTCAACCTCAGTAGAAAAAGAAGATAATTATGAGGGAGTGTCTCACTACCAAATTGGCAATAACACATTAAGACAAACTGGTAGAAAAGGAGCCGACTCACCAAATCAAATAAACATATTTTTTTATTGTCTGTTTTTGTTTGCCTTTTCTATTTATTTTTTTCTTTTTTTTGTTCCTTTAAGGTACAGTGTCAATTTACAAGTACTACAAACGTTTCGGAATCACTCCTTCATCAATGTATTGCACTGCCCTATATACAGTAAATAAAATATATCAATTAAAATGTAGTTCCTTATTGGAAAGCATAAATTTATAACAACTATTTGCTCGAGGAGCTCACCTTAAAAGGGTTGCACACCTTTCCAAATTATTTAAACATATATATGTCCTATCTGGAATAATAAAAACAATGACTGGAATCACTTAGTTATCATTTCTTTTTTTGATTGAAATTTTTTTATTTTCAGATAAAAGGTATACAAGATACATTATACATCCAGAGATTTGTTCCATATAGTTAATCATTCAGCTAGCAATACACATGTACACATTTCCATGAAGCATAGGGAGGGACAATGTAGCTGAACAAAAGAGGGAAGAAAAGGACAGGTGGGGGGGAATATAAAGTTCAGAAAAGAGAGGGTTAGGGAGTAATACAGACATCAATTATTATTCTCTCAGAGGTGCGCAGACCATTAATTGTACATACAGTGCACAGGAGGAAAGGACATACATCAAGTTAGGAAAAACAGTCAGATATCCGGTTGTAAGCAGATTGCTATCATTCTTGCAGCCTGATTCTATAGATCTAGACTGGTCCAATCGGTTCTTTTCATGGTTTCAGGAGAAAGGTTGGGCCAACTGTGTATATGTACTGCAAGATCTGACTATAACCTGGGACAAAAATATAGATGGATCCCAAAGCTTGAGTTCTTAACTTAAGTATATTATAGTAGAAGTACCATAAGCAGAGTACCGCCAGTTTAACTTGTTGGAAGCATGATGTTCTTATCAAGCCATATTCCCATGGGGGGGATGGGGAGGAGAAGGAGGAGAAAAGGGAGACAATAACCACTTTACACATCACTAGGTCAACTACTAACATTCCCAGTCAAACATCTCTTATCCCACAAATGGTACAGGGGGGGTCATCCTATGCCTGTTTGTGGGTGGACATCTTTAAGGTAATTAAGATAGGGTGCCCAGCAGAGTCTAAATGCAGATATTTGAGATGTTTGAAGGTGGTAAATTCTATCTAGCTTCACCAGGGCCATAAGAGATGTCATTATTTCAGTTACTGTGGGGACCAGAGGGGATTTCCATTTACATAGAATAGATCTCTTGGTTTGAAGAGTAAGCAACACTAGCCATCTATATTGTGGTGTGGATAACTTCGGTATATCACTACTTATCCCCAAAAGATAAAAAGAGGACTAAGAGGGATCTGTTGATGCATCACCTTTGAGGCTACCTTCTGTATTTCCAGCCGTATAGGTTAGATCCTTGTACAGGACCATAAAATATAGAGAAAATCGCCCCCTGGTAACTGGCTTCTCCAACAGCTATCAGACTCTAGTAGTTTGGCTTTCTAGAGGATAGCAGGGGTTCTATACCATGAGTGGGCAATTTTATTCTGAATTAATCTGGACTTGGCATCTTTAAACCAGCTGTATGTGCCCTTCCAGCCCTTATCCCAAGCCTCAGGTAAAATGTGGATTTGCAACATCTTCTTCCACTTACATCTAGCATTGTCTGATTGGGAAGGGACAGTGTCTCTAATAGTGGCATACAGCCAACCTGCTAGTCCCTGAGGATTCAGTATCCATGAGTGAAGGCCAGAGGGTTTTTCATATATCGATTTAGAGGGTAACAGATGGCATCTCTAAGTTGGAGGTATCTCCAGAAATCAGATTACGGCATGCCCCACACTTGCCTCAAAGACTGAAATGCATGAAGAGCTTTTTGGTTGGGGGTCAGCATATCTCCCATTTTGGAGATGCCCAGATAGGCCCATTTTTTCAATCTTACCTCAGAACCTCCTATAGTGATAGCGGGGTTTTGCCAGAGAGGCACCTGGGAGAGTGGGCTAGGGTCCATTTTCATTTTCATGTGTGTACTAAACCAATTAGCTCTGGATGTGATCATTGTAGGTGAGATAGGGTCTGCATTTGACATATGCCGTGATCCAGTTTGAGGACCAAGCCTTTGTACAAAAAGGGAGGAAGGGTGACTGGTTCCCACAATGTCCATTTCAAGTTGTATCCATTGTGGAGAGAGGGGGGAGAGTGGACATGCCCACTTAACCATCTGGGCTAGCAGGAAAGCCCATTGGTATCCTTCTGGCCATGGAAGATTCTACCCTTCTTGCTTCCAATGAGATCTAAGTTTGGAGCAATTGAATCTAGGTTTAGAACCTTCCCATAGGAACCCTCCAATTAATTTATCTATAGGCTAGTGCCAGTGTTTAGGCAGAGGGATAGGCAAGTGCATAATAAGGTAAAAGAGTTTAGGGGCTCTTGCCATTTTTATGGCCGCAATGTTCCCTGCTAGAGTGAGTTTTAATAATCTCCATCTGTCAAAATCTGTCTTGATAGAGGAGAGAAAGGGCTGTATATTAGCCTGCCATATATCCTCCAGAGATGGGTTAAATTAATACCCAAGTATGTAAGGCCATTGGGAGCCCATAGAAGATCAGCTTTTTCCACCAGTTGCTGTGAGCAGTGGGAGTTAAGAAGGAGTACCTCAGTTTTGGTCTCGTTCATTCGTAGGCCTGAGTGCTTAAAGAAGGCTGTTAAGAGACTAAGCCGGGGGAGGAGATGGCTTGGTGGACATCTTCTGAAAAAAGAAGTAGATTGTCAGCATACATAAAGGTTGTGTAGGTTATACTTCCCAATTTCAAACCCTGTATATCAGGGTGACTATGGATTGCAGCTGCCAGGGGTTCAACTGCCAGTACAAACAAAAGGGGGGAAGGGGGCAGCCTTGCCTCGTACCTCTTCCTAATGCAAGGGGGGGGAGTACTGAATTTGTATTAATTCTGGCTGAGGGGCTCTCATATATAGCTAGTATCCTAGCTAGAAACTTTTCTCCCAGGCAAAAGTACTTTAAGACCATGTATAGACATCCCCATTTGACTGAGTCAAATGCTTTTTCGAAGTCTACAGCAATGGCAGCTACTGGTGTAGAGATTGTCTTCCGAAATTGGCAATAAACTCTTAAGGGTTCTCAGGTGGTCTGAGCTGTGATGCCCAGGTACAAAGCCCGCTTGAGATGGGTGTATAAGACCAGGGAGTAGGGGGCTGAGTCTAGTAGCTTGAATTTTGGTGTACAGTTTACTGTCTAAATTAATAAGTGATATCGGGTGGTAACTTCCGGGGTTGGTAGGGTCTTTACCATTTTTGGGAATAACAGCAATGGTTGCCTCGTGCATAGATGGAGGTAAGGTCCCCTTAATTTCAATCTCTTGGAATACCTGAGTTAAGAGAGGTAGAACAACCGGAACTAATGCCTGGTAAAAATCTGCAGTGTAGCCATCACTACCTGGAGATTTCCCCTTCTTCAAATCCCGAATGGCTACTGCCACTTCCTCACTAGTGATTAGAAGGTCCAGGCATTGCTCCTGTTGTTTCTGCAGTTTGGGAAGCTGCAGAGCATCCCCAAAAAAATTGAGTATCTCTATTTGGTCCCGTGTGTGTGGAGGTATATAGCGATTTATAGAAAGATATCATAGTAGAATTAATGTCCTTCGGGGAAGTATCCAATACCCTTTGTATGTTCTTCAGCCCAGGGATATATCTACTGGCTTGTTGTTTACAGATCTGATAGGCAAGCACTTTTCCCCCTTTATCTCCTCCCTCCCAGAAGATGTGCCTGAGTTGAAGAATGGCTATTTAGCCTTCCTATTTAAGAGTTGATTGATTTCGAATCGAAGACCTAGAATAGGTCTACCTATAGGGGACTGAACAGCTGGAGAGGGCATGGACTTAAAGACACCTTCTGCTTTGGCCAATTTTTGATCCAGGGTGACTAACTGTTGTTCTCTTTCTCTGCGTTTAGCCACAGCAAAGTCCATGATGCTGCTCAGCATTGTGGCTTTGAAGGCTTCCACGTGGTACCAGCAGAGGTGTCTGCTATAGTATTTTCAGCCAGGAATAAAGAGGCCTCATTCCTAGCCCAGGGGATAAAGTCTGGGTCTTTCATTAGGAGAGGGTCTAGCCTCCATTGTCTGGGTGGGGGGAACCACGGGATCCCACTGTATGAGGAGTTGGACTGGGGGCATGATCAGAAGTAGCACGTGGCAGTACTGAGACCTCAAGAGTTTTGGCTGTAAGGATGGGAGAGCCTAGCCAAAAATCTAGCCTACTATATGAATCATTAGCTTCTGAATGGAAAGTATAATATCTCATTCTGGGGTGAAACATTCTCCATAAATCAGTAAACCCCTGATCCAGGATCATTTGCTGAAGGGCCTTCCCACTTCTAGTGTGTGCCTCTTTGCCTTTGTCATTTCTATCTAGGGAGGGCACCAGTGTTAGGTTGAAGTCCCCGCCAATAAGCAGGGGGCAGTCTGGGGGAATTAAACTCCAAAATCACCTCTGCCAGATTATGACAGAATTGGGGGGGGGAGTCCACATTCGGGGTGTATATATTACATAGAGTAAGTGGCCCTGTGCATGTGTTATATGTGGCAATTACCCATCTGCCTTCTTGATCTGAAAGCGCCTGGACTAAAGTCCAGTTAAGAGATTTATGCACAAGAATAAGAACACCATGCTTCCTAGTTGGGACATTGGAGTGTACCTGTTGGCCCACTGAGTGTTTGTTCATTCAAATGTGATCATCCCCCGAGAGTTTGGACTCTTGGAGGATAGACACTTTGGAGTGTAGCCTTTTCAGATGTGCCAGGACTTTCTTGTGTTTCACCAGGGAATTCAGCCCACTGACATTCCAAGTGTGAAGTACAATGTCTGTCATTATGGCTTACAGACACTCCAAAGGGGACTGGAGCAAATTCAGTAAAAGGTACGGTCCACCCCAACCTCTATACCAGGTGGGTTAATTGTTTCTGTCCTCTCCCTTTGAACATTCATCAGAAATAACAATGTGCAAAGCTTTCTTTTAAATACTGTACCTATGTGCTAGCTGAAGGTTTAAATTGCTTAATTTATCAAACAGAACCACAGGGAAAGATGCGATGAGACTAAACCGGCTTGAGCCCCAACCAATGATATGCCCAATCGCCCTTGGGGGATGTGAGGTAATTAAGCTCCAATAGAAAGAGAAGCTTCTTTTGCACTCTAAGTTCAAAATGACTAATCCAGTGCACTACTTGTATTATCACTAATGGGAGTAATATGGTACTCCATTGCCCAGAGCCTTGTCCAAGTGTACCGTGCCATAAATGAGCCTCCCTTAAGATGGGAAAAGGGAACACTTGGTGACCTCTGATTAATAGCTGGGCTGTTGGCTAACTGAAAGGTCCAGGCATCCTCCTGGAAAAGTAACAACAAACAGGAAATTTATCAACATCACAGTAGCGCTTTCCTGCGAAATGAGATAGAGGGAATATGGAATTATTACATAGAAACATAGAAGTTGACGGCAGATAAGGACCGCAAGGCCCATCCAGTCTGCCCATTTCTTTTTCTACCTCATAAATGTGCCATTGGCCTTTGCTCTGTCAGTGGCCTATCTATTCATACTCATTTGTATTGCTCCCTTATGCCTATCCCATGCCTGTTTGAAGCCCTGCACTGTATTCATAGCCACCACTTCTTGAGGTAGGCCATTCCATGCATCCACCACCCTTTCTGTGAAAAGAATTTCCTCACATTCCCTTTAATCGCCCCTCTAATCTCATGCTGTGTCCTCTTGTCCTGCTATTTTCTTATATTTAAACATGTTAGACTCTTTCACCTTGTTAATGCCCTTAAGGTGTTTGAATGCCTCGATCATATCACCTCTCCCTCCTTTGCTCAAGGGTATACATATTGAGCTCTGTTAATCTGTCCTCATAAGTCTTCTGATGCAGTCCCTGCACCATTTTGGTTGCCCTTATCTGGACTGCCTCAATTTGGTTAATGTCCTTGTGAAGGTGTGGCCTCCAATACTGCATGCAGTACTCCAGATGGGGCCTAACCAGTGTCTTGTAAAGAGGGATTATTACCTCCCTCTTATGACTTGTGATACCCCTACTAATACACCCTAACACACCCCTAGCCTTACCTACTGCTTTAGAGGTCTGCTTGGATGATTTCAGGTCATCAGTGATGATGATGCCCAAGTCTCATTCTTCCTTTGTGACTGCTAGCCACTCCCCTCCCAGCCTATAGGTGGCTTCAGGGTTTCTCATCCCTATGTGCATGATCTTGCACTTCTTTGCATTAAATCTCAGTTGCCACTCTTCTGACCATTTTGCTAGTTTATCCAGATCTTCTCATTCTGCCCACCCCATCTGGATCAACTACTCTGTTGCAGATCTTGTGTCATCTGCAAACAGACAAGCCTAACCTCTAGTCCATCTGCCAGGTCACTAATGAAGATGTTGAAGAGGACTGGCCCCAAGACTGATCCCTGAGGTACCCCACTTGTGACTTGCATCTCTTCTGACTGTATACCATTTACCACCACTGTTTTCTGCCCGTCAACCAGTTTTGCGCCCAGTTGACCAACCTCTGTCCCACCCGAGCCTACCCAGCTTATTTATCAATCTTCTATGTGGAACAGTGTCAAAAGCTTTACTGAAGTCAAGGTAGGCGACATCAACTGCTCCCCTTGGTCCACCACTCTGGTTACCCAGTCAAAGAAATCTATGAGATTAGTTTGACAGGACCTTCCTTTTGTAAACCCATGCTGTCTCGGATCCTATGCCCCTATGGATTCCAGGTGTTGCACTATCCTTTCCTTAAGGAGTGCCTCCATAATCTTGCCCACTACTGAGGTAAGACTGACTGGTCTGTAGTTCCTTGCCTCCTCCCTGCTACCACTCTTGTGGAGCGGGATCACATGAGCCCTTCTCCAGTTTTCTGGGACCTCTCCTGTGCTCAGAGACTCACTAAACAGTTCTGCTATTGACTCTGCTAGTTCCACCTTTAGCTCCTTAAGTACCCTTGGGTGTATGCCATCAGGTCCCATTGCCTTATCCACCCTGAGCTTAGCAAGCTCTTGTAGGACCCTTTCTTTTGTGAAGGGAGTAGTGCTCACCTCCCTCTCCCCTGTGTCTATGGTGCTGAGCTGTGGGCCCTGCCCTACCTTCTCTTCAGTAAAGACTGAGAATTATTACCAGGAATCACAAATATTGGGGAAATATAGATTGCTGACTGTCATATCATGTACGCCTAGCATCCCTCACATACTTCCCATTCTTGTATCTCCACAGGGAAGTATAAAAGAAGGAGAGGGGGGCTCCTTAACTACGTTCTAAACTAGATCTAGTTAACAACAGTAACATCTAACCAAACACACTGAGCTGGTATCTTGATCAGATCTATATCTAAACATTGTATCTTTAATTTTGTTATGCCTTCCCTGTAGGGTGCAAACTTCCATGGGCGTATCTTCGGTTTGGAGGGTAGTGGGGGGGTAGGGAAGAGAGGGTGCAAGTAACTGTAAGAGAGGGCTAACAAAAGTATACCATCTTGAGCAAAGCCCAAAAGTCTCTGTGCATTACATACTCTCTTTTGCTATCCACCCTTCTCTAACTTTGTTTTCCCAAACGACCTCCAGCAATTAGTATCTGTTAAATCAAATAGAAGCACATACATAATGCTCTATGCCCGGCCCATATGCTGGATGCGAGTACTACATGGCAGCATAGCAGAATTCTTCACTGCATCATCTGCTCTTATGGGCTGGAAGGCCATGCAGACAATGGGGTCTATTAGGATTGTATACACAATGTATCCATCACTCTGTTATGATCAACACAGACCTGGCCCACACTATTGCTCGGTAACTTAGTAAAAATAGAGAAGGGGGGTGGGAAGAAAAAGAGGTTCTAGAGTGATCGGACAGAAAAACAGTTGGAAATCATTTTCCCCTACCTTTCTGGAAAGATTACCATTGCACCATACAATTTTGCTACATATTTTATGTAAATGCCCTCCTAACCTTGTTATACTCCCCATTATTAGTACCTCCAAATAGGCGTCTGGGAACAGTGATAACCTGTGTTGGACAAACCAGTACGCAGAAGCCAATGGGGTTTACCCTGTCAGGAGGAGGCCCTGAATGCTGACCTTTGAAGTTGAGCAAAATGTATACACTACGCTGCTAAAAGCCGCTAAGGCCTCAGTTATCCCCCCACATCCATTTCCCAGTTCCCTGAGACATCTGTCCCTAGGTATCTATCCAACCTGCACATAGTCTGCACAGAAGTTCATGATGGGTCTGCAGGGTCCTTTTCTATACTGTGGCCTGGAGGTGAACCAGGAGCCTGGGTTCATGTTTCTGGGTCCTGCAAGGGCAGTGCAGCATCCACGGCATAGGCCCAGGAGGTGTGGTCATCCTCGGAGTTGTTGCAATTAGGCTCACCCGCATTAGTGTCCATCTCATCCCCTCAATTGGTGTCTGGTAGATTCCTCAATGCTGCAAATCAGTTGTATGCAAAATATGGGCTGGCGAATTCCGGCTCTACTGTACTCACTGCGCTTGAGTGCTGGGTCTGCTTTCCTGGGGAGTATTTTCTATCCTGTGGGTGGCTGCATTTAGAATGAGAAGAGTTCGGTGATTGTTTCCTAACTTTGGAGTTACGAGGGTCCAGGCCATATTGAAGAGGTGTAGGAAGTGCCATCACTGTGGTTTCAGGTGAATTTTCTCTCACTGAATGTCATTGAGCTCGGCCTTTGACCAAGTTGACAGCTGAGGAACTTGAGCCAGCCGGCCACATTTTTGCAATAAAGTCCATAGCTGTGTCTGATGAGGCAAACTGATGCGATGTACCATTTACAGAAATCTGTAGATTTGCAGGGTATCGCAGGGTGACGGGAACTTGCAGAGTGTGGAGTTTGCATCGCACTTCAGAGAAGGCTTTCCATTTGGCAGCTAAATCTTTAGAATAGTCTTGAAAGATCATGATTGAGTGCTCTCTCCAACATAATTGCCCCAACTCCCTGGCCCTAGCTTGAATAGCTTCTTTCTCAGCATAGTTTAAGATTCTGGCAATGAATGGTCAAGGACTGTCTCTCTGTGTAGGTCTGGGCTGTAAGGAATGATGCACCCTCTCGATTGTAATTCTTGTGCCTTTAGGAAGTTGAAGAATCTCTGGTAACATTTGCTGCAGGAAGGTTAATGCTTTCCCATTTTCACAACCTTCAGGGAAACCAAGTAGTCATAAGTTGATATGACAACTTCTGTTTTCCAAGTCTTCCAACTTGTCTTGGAGATGTCGAATCTGGGCTGCCTCTTCCCATATAGTAGCACAGTGACCTTGGAGTACATCTTCTTGGGCTGTTGTTTTTTGTTCCAGTCGATCCACTCTTGCATCCATTTGCTGCATAGAAACTGCCATAGTATTCACCGCTAGTGTTAGGGCATCTATACTGGTCATGATAGAGCTGAACATATCTCTGACTGAGGGTTCTGCCCTCTCTGGTGCTTAGTGCACCATGCAGCCTACTGTACGAATGGTTACAGCTTCAAGGTCGTTTTACTAAGTCGTACCTTGACGGAATCTTCCCAAATTTTGCCAGCCTTGAACAGGTGCCTTCAGATCTCCAGTGAGTTAGTTTTCCCCCATCGGGAAACATAAATATTTGTATTTATTCGGATTCTGGGCTCTTAGGCATGTGGAGCTCCGAGATCAAGCCGCAGTCTTGGTCGCTGGTTGGCTACACCCCCCCCCCAGTTATCATTTCTACTTTTTTCTTCTCTCAATGTACAGTATTTATACAAAAACAAGATAGCTGCATAATATTCCAGTACATGTACTAATTTTAAGAATTCATACTGTTCCACATAACTTCTCATTCAGTAACTTTGTTTCCCAAAAAGTGCACTGTAGACAAACAGAATATATAAACCTTCACAAAGGCATCCATTACATTATGTAAATGTTTTTCACATAAAGTTAATACATATAATTCCTGCAACCTGTATCCTCAATTTCCTTAACTTAAAAAGCATCGCTCAGAATACAGTCTCTTATTCTCCTATTAAGAGCACATAGCTTCAAAAAAAACTCTTGTACATAAAAACTATTTTGCACAGCTTCTGTGTAATTTGTAAATCAATCTTTCATAGCTTATCTATAAAACACAGTCATATCATATTCTCTCCATACAGGTTGCAAAGAAAAACAACTCATTCAACAAAGGGGTTGCAAACAGTCTTCAAACCATTTCTAATTACATCTTTATCTCATAGTTATTTACCACACTCTATTCACATTAGTACCATGACAGTTGCTCAGTGAAGGTACACATACCTGTGGATGCTTATATTCATTTAGTCTATGTATAAAATCTGCAAAGAGAAGTTTGTGTGAATGTAATGTCAACAAATACCTATTTTATTACTTGAAAAAGTCATTTGATATGTAGCTAGACTAAAGAGAGTACTCACATTTTAGTGTTCTAGCACTTCATATGCTCCATGCCTCCACTATGGTATGGGAGGCTTCTGTGAGTGTCTGGCACAGTTTTAAATGTTTTTAGGTTGTTTTACTTCCTGAAGAGTTGGGCATTCTGGGATTGTAGCCCTAGGTCATGTGACCCAAGAGCTCAACCCTTTCACACCCGATCTGCTAAAAGCAGCACTTAGTCTCAAAACCAGTTAAGGTTGTATAACCCAGTGTCACCAGATCCTTTCTGAACATTTTCATTCTTAAAAAAATAAAATAAACATCTATATGTAACTGTTCTCTAAGGAATCCCTTTAAATTCATGAACATATTTTTACTTTACTAATTCCCAATGTAAAACCTGTTGTTTAGATACATGTGGGATATGCGTTTATTGGACCAAAAAAACTACCTAAATCTATATATTCAAAAAAAATGTTTCTTTCATTACCATCTTAGGTTTACGCAGAGGGGACGAGGGTCTGACCTGTGCAATATGTCCCATAACTATAGGGTATCATCAATTTACAAATTATACTCTTTCTTAAAGGTAAAACACCTTTTGACCTTCCTCCACCTCTTTTAACCTCCCACCTATAAATGGTTTAACAGTGTGTTTACACTGTTCGAGTGTACATTTAGCCTCTTATCCAATATTTATACAGTCAAACATAAAATAAGTTTTTCTAGGCTGTAAATACTCTTGGTTATAGTTTAAACTTGTTTTTATCCACAGAAAACCTCTTTAAAAACTCTTATTAGGCACTTATTGGGTAACGAACTTGCCAACGATATTTAATCTCTGTGAAAAACACCACAAAATGGAGAAAACCATTCTATATTTGTCCAAATTCAAGTATAGGTTGAATATCCCCAGTGGCTAACAGGGAAACTGGACTACTGTATAGATTGCCTGTCTATTGAGTCATTCAATCCATACCATTATTTTTGTGACCTCAAATCTATCAATATAATATGCTTCTCTTGACAGAATGTGGGTTCTATAATCCCCTCCTCTCATATTTGGTGCAACATGTTCGATCCCAAAAATCTTAAACTTGGTAACTGATGAGAGACCTCAATGAAATGCCTGGAAAATGAGGATGAAATGTCTCCCCTTCTTATGTCTGACTTATGTTCTCCAATTGTAGATGTTAGTGATCGCTCAGTTTTTCAATGTATAGTAAATCACATGGGCATTTAAGACAATAAATTACACCTTCAATTGAACAATTAATGAACTGTTTAATAATATCCTTGTCTCTAGCCACATTCCTGATATATTTCATTCTATAAGTATTATTACAGTGAATGCAGTGGCCGCACAGGAAGTTATCCTTTATATCTATTGCTGACATGAAGTGTTGTAGTCTAACATCAGGTATCTTATGTGAAGTTTTAGACAAAATATTTCCAAGTGTCTTATTCCTTTTTGCAACTACCATTGTGGGGTTTAGAAAAACTTCTTCCCCAAGTGGAGTTGATTTAAGTACATCCTAGTGTTTGAAAATAGTATACTTAATTTGTTCAAAAATATCATTATATGTAGTAGATAGAATAATTTTCTTTTCTATCTCTCTGTTACTGTCCCTCTGCTGTCTGTGTTCTGCCTCATTTAGTAATCCGCCTCTTTCTTTGTTTTATATTTTAACTTTAGCCTCTTGTAAGGTAGATAGTTTGTAACCTCTTTCTATAAACCTTGTTTCCATATTTTTCTGTGCTTTTAACAATTCTTCATCAAATGTGCAATTTCGTTTTGCTCTCACCAGTTGCCCATATGGTATTGACTGTATTAAATGTTGTGGCTGAAATCTATCTGCACTTAATAAAGAGTTTTGATCCTTTGGTTTTCTGTAAATCTTAGTAACAAGTTTATTCTCACTCTTATAGATCCACAGCTCTAAAAAAGGAACTTCATTCAAGTCTGTAGTAATAGTAAAGACCACATTTTCCAATCTTGTATTTAAGTACTCATTAAACTCCAAAAGTCGTTCTGTGCTACCAGTCCATATACAAAAAATATTGTTGATAAAATGACAAAAAACTCTTATATGATTCAAAAATCTATTATTTTCTACAAAAATGTATTTCTCTTCATAGTCACTCATATAAATATTTGAGTATGAACATGCCATACTAGAACCCATGGCTGTGCCTCGTATTTATGTGTATTTTTATGCAGAAAAAGACAAAATTCACTCTGCAATATTTTTTTCAGCAATGGTTCCCATACAACTTGAAGGGAAATTTGTATTCAGCAAATTTCGAAAGACCTGTCTGAACTTTAGAAGCTCATTTTCAATTAAAGTAGGCTTACAATGAGGTCACCTGATAACTTTCTTCTTGCTCTTCTGTGCCCTGAGTTTGATTCTGTGTCCCATTCAGTTGGTGAGAGGTTGGTTGTGAAGTTCCTGTGGGAGTGTGCCACCTGTAGGGATGGAGGGCCAGAATATTACTTATTGGCTTCCCACTGGAAGTCTATGTACTTGCAGTTGTTCATATGTTTCTACTTGGCTTGTATTTTTCTTTGACTGACATTTACTTACTGCTCTACATGTAGTGCTGTACTATAACCTAAGACCTGACTGTATGCTATCGCTTTATTTTAAATGATCCAATGTTTTATTAACCATGTAACCCTGTGATTTTATTGTCATTATTGCTTTTATATCTTGTATTGCTTGTTGACTTCCTCTTGTATTTGGTTATGTTTTCATCCACGTAATTAATTCTGGGTCACCCATGAAAAAGGGACATTTAGTCTCAGTGGGCCCACCCATTAAATAAAATTCAATTAAATAAATGAATGAATAAATAAACAAATAAATAAATAAAGTGAGCCAGGCATCAACATCACTCTGATGACATAACTATGGCAGGTCCTCAGATACTGGACATCAATTCCACTTGTTCTGCTTGTTACTGGCTGAACCTGCCAGGGAACCACTATATGTACCTTCATGTCATGCCTGACATTTGCAACAGACAACACTGTGAGTTGCAAGCCACAGGAGTGTGTACAAGTGTAGGGATGTGATGATGTCACCACAAAGGCAGCCGCAAGGGTAGATAAGTGAGAAAATAGGTGGAGGTTGGAGAAAATCTGTTTTGCAAAAACAAGTACAATGATGAAAATTAAGATATAAGCTCCCTATTAAGGTTCTAGAAGATTAATTTGTAGTAGCCAATTACTGTCCCAGTAGATTTACAATTGCCATGACATGTACTACTTGCACTTCATGTATATATGGTTGAAATTTGTATCTAGGCAAAACATTCTAAGTGGCATTCAATTCATTTCCAGGTGTTTCCTTTGTGAGTAAGGTGCATGACAGTGAGAACATTATACCATGTGTAAATGTGCAATTAATAGGATATGTCATTATATGTATTTTACAAGGTACAATACAAAATGTGTATACAGGAGAAGATAAAATAGTTCTTTGAAGTACAATAAATGTTTTGGGGACAAAAGAGATAGCTATATACATGGCTGGAAAATGGCCCAGCACAGACCAGGGGAGTCTAAATAAGAATCAGGTAGGCTAGGGGTAAAATGTTGAAATGTAAAATAAATGAACATACACACATGGAACTGTTTGAGCAATGGTTTTAAGTGCACCCAGTCAAGGTCCAAGAATGCCACTAGGTGGGGGGCAGCCACAGTTAGGACCGAAGAGCTCACAGGCTTATCTGTCCAGAAACAATCATGAAGTGGAGAACTGAAGTAGGAGAAGAAGGGAGTTTCATAGGGCAGAGAGCCTGGAGGAGAATATGGGCAGTCCTACTCAAAGTGACATCTTACAGAAATGAAGGTTTATGAGTCTGCTTGGTGGAGGACGTAGGTAGAGGGATGGGTAATTATGTAGAGGGAGGACTTATAGATGGGTTAAAAGTTGGTAGGGTTGCACACTATTTGGTTTATAAAGAATGTTCCAATAAATTATGATTTTTTTTTATTTTTAGTTAGGAATATTATCCAGATACAGGGAAATATGATTTGACTAATTTTTTTCTGTCTTTATTGTCTTATTTTCTGAACAGGATAATAAATATGGAGCAGTTCTTATTATTTCCAAATTCTTACGGTGGTACCTGTGTGCTATTGACTACAGCTTTATCTAATTACATCAACCATTATCATCTGCATAGAGTCTCATTCCAATTACATTTATTACATGTGAGAGGCTATTTATAAGGATTAGAAAAAAAGGATGACCAAGCAGTGGCCACTGAGGTACCCCAAGGCTAATATCCCTAATGAGTCTTTATGTATTTTCCAGTTACATACAACATTCTAAATAAAACTAAAGCCACTATGTAATCTGTAAGTTATTAATCAGATCAAATGCCTTATTTAAATCAATACATCTTAAGACAGCATTGTTACCATAATTTATTCTGAGAAGATGCTATAGTTGGAAATATAAAGTATTATGAATCAACAAATCTTTCTTATCCAATTAGGATGGATTATTTCCACAATTCAAAGACCCCTTGTAACCATAGCAGTGCAGCACCATAGTGACAGCATGGGGGGGGGCTCTGCTCTCCAACAAAACAAATCACAATTGGGATCTATAGAACTCAGCTACAGAAAATAACTGAGCGACACATCCACCCAAATGAAGTTTCATGCCTTCTACTTATTATAAAGGACAGTTACTTTGAGACTAGATTTATGTCACAGTTTGCTTCCGGCTGAGTACTTTCCAGGTACTGATATCACAGTCAACTGTTTATGGCATAGTAGTCGGTCTATGCCACAAGCAATGTATTACTTCCTCATGTCCTTTCTGTGTCCCTGTACAGTACATGTATTTTTTTTTTCCAAAATGCTTAACTTACAATGATAAAGCACAGATGTTGGAGCTTCCAGACTACACACTTACTCTTTGCTGGCCTGAGAGATTCCCATCATTGTGGTACTAGTTCAAAGCTTTACGGAGTGCAATGCATGCTGTGGTACTTGTAGATGGGTGGGAAGAAGAAAAGAAAAAGTGACATCAGAATTTTATTAAGTATCTCATTCTGAGATCAGCTGTTGTGTTAAACAATTTTTTTTCACAGATGGGAATGCAAAAAATCAATAATGCTGGTCACTGCTGGCTGCTTTATCCCATGTTGCAGCACAAGTTGTACCCATGCAGGGTGTTTGGTAAAGTACATTTTCTGACAATATCTTGGAAAGCATCCTGAGCCTCAGGGTAGGGGATGCAGTATTTAAATAAAATCACAGGTCATTACATTACATTACCACTGCTTCTGGTATACTGTTTCACAACTCTACAACCATAGAAACATAGAAGTTGATGGCAGATAAGGACCGCAAGGCCCATCCAGTATGACCATTTTTTTCTACCTTATGAATGTGCCATAGGCCTTTACTCTGTCAATGGCTTATCTATTCATACTCATTTGTATTGCTCCCTTATGCCTATTCCATGCCTGTTTGAAGTCCTGCACTGTATTCATGTCCACCACTTCCTGAGGTAGGCCATTCCATACATCCACCACCCTTTCTGTGAAAAAGATCTTCCTCACATTACGCCTTAATCAGCCTCCCTCTAATCTCATGCTGTGTCCTCTTGTCCTGCTATTTTTCTTATAATGAAACATGTTAGACTCTTTCACCTTGTTAATGCCCTTAAGGTGTTTTAATGTTTCGATCATATCACCTCTGTCCTTCTGCTCTAAGATATACATATTGAGCTCCATTAATCTGTCCTCATATGTTTTCTGATGCTGTCCCTGCACCATTTTGGTTGCCCTTCTCAGGACTGCCTCCATTTTGCTAATGTCCTTGTGAAGCTGCAGCCTCCAGTACTGCACACAGTACTCCAGTTGGAGCCTAACCAGTCTTGTAAAGAGGGATTATTACCTCCCTCTTACGACTTGTGATACCCCTACTATTACACCTCAATGTCCCCCTAGCCTTACCTACTGCTTTAGTGGTCTGCTTGGATGATGTCATGTCATCTGTGATGATGATGCCCATGTCTCTTTCTTCCCTTGTGATTGCCAGCAACTCCCCCCTCCCAACCTATAGGTGGCTTCAGGGTTCCTCTTCCTTGTGTGCATGATCTTGCACTTCTTTGTGTTAAACCCCAGTTGCCACTCTTCCAACCATTTTGCCAGTTTATCCAGATCGCTTCTCATTCTGCCCACCCCATCTGGATCATCTTCTTTGTTGCAGATCTTGGTGTCATCTGCAAACAGACAATCCTTACCCTCCAGTCCATCTATAATGTCACTGATGAAGATATTTGAAGAGCACTGGCCCCAGGACAGGTCCCTGAGGTACCCCACTTGTGACTTGCATCTCTTCTGATTGTATACTGTTTACCACCACTCTCTGTTTTCTGCCTGCCAACCAGCTTGCCATCCAGTTAACCACCTTCTGACCCACCCCAAGCCTACCTATCTTATTAATCAATCTTCAATGTGGAACAGTATCAAAAGCTTTGCTGAAGTCAAGGTAGGCGACATCAACTGCACCCCTTTGGTCCACCACTCTGGTTACCCAGTCAAAGAAATCTATGAGATTAGTTTGATAGGAACTTCCTGTTGTAAACCCATGCTGTCTTGGATCCTGTGTTCCTATGGATTCCAGGTGTTGCACTATCCTTTCCTTAAGGAGCGCCTCCATAATCTTGCCCAATACTAAGGTAAGACTTGCTGGTATGTAGTTCTGTAGTAGGTCTGTGAAGTTAAACTTCCTCACATTCTTTCTTAACTTTCCTCTAACCAGCTTCCACTCATGCTCCCATGTTACTGCCTGCCTATTTTTGTGGAATAGGTCTATGCAGTTGACTCTATTTATTCTTCTTTGGAACTCATAAATCTCTAGCATGTCACCCCTATTTCATCTGTCATCCACTGAGTTCATGTTCAGGACTGCCAGCATCTTCTGATATGATCTGACCTGTTGGTCCAGAATCATTTTGGTGACCCTTTGCTGACTCTAGTCTATCGTTTTCTTTCCTAAGATGCTACCTCCAAAACTGGGCTCAGTACTTAAGTGGGTTCTCACCACTGACTTATGCAGGGGCATTATCACCATTCTTTTTGGAAGGACAACAGGCTGGTTAAGCTCTATGTTGAGACTGGTTCCTTAAAAACAGCAATTCAGTGGCAGAAAAGGATGCAAGCACTCTTGAAGCTGTTATTAAAGTGCATTTGCTGTGGAAATGCAAACAGATATCAGCCTACCACACTGACAATCTCCTTACCTCCTTTTTCCTACTATTGAAACCCTCCCAGTGCACCCAAATATTCTACTTGCCTTACTGTATGCCTTATTTCTCTAACTGGTGTGTTTGAGGAAGTCACTTATAATGACTACAAATTCCCTTTCCTCAGCTGTAGTGGCAAACCTAACCCCCACCTGATACTCTATCCTAGAAATCTTTCTCCTTATGTGCATTACCTTGCAGAGCTTGTCACTGAACCTCAACAGCCATATCTTTGACCATCTTACCAGTCTTTCAAGGTCCCTCTGCAACTCCCTTACCCCTAGAGATGCAGAGAATTTCAAATTCACCAGTGAAGTTCTGGTGACGTTGTCCACTGCCCACTTCATGAAGCTTCAAGAAGTTTTGAAGTTGAGGGCCCACCGTGCAAATAGGACTTTGCTGGTGATGTTCAGTGGAACTTCACATCAACATTGAAACTGTCTGTCCAAGAGGAGATGATCAATTGTGCTGCAAGCCAATGGGACATACAGTATGGGAAACAGGGTAATTGAGGCATAATGATGGAGGAGAGAGAGGAGGAAGGCAATGGAGGCAACTGGTCTAACTTCATCCAGTATCACCCAACTTCATTTGTATAGTTCAACCTTAATGAAGTTGAGAAGTCAAAACCTCACTGGTGATATTCTTGTGAAGTGGGCTACTTTGTGCCTTGCAAAGCCTCACTCTACCAGCAGATTCACTTTGTAAAGCTTGATAGTTTTGCTAAGTGCTTCATGAAATTAAATGTCCTCACTTTGCCCAACTCTACTCACCCCCTCTTCACTGTCTACACTGACACAAAGGTTTATGTTATCTGCAAATATACATCTCTTGTATACCTTCCAATATGTTACAAATAAGCATGTTGAAGAAGACAGATCCCAGGACTGACCCCTGCAGTATCCACCTAATGACATCTCTGTCCTCTAATTTGATCCTATTAACCACCACTGTCTTTTGCCTCCACCCAGACAATTTCCCATTGGCCTTATTAGCTCCTTCCTCATTTCCTTATCATTTAAATTCTTCAGCAGCCACCTCTGTAGCATGAAGATGAAGGCTTTGCTGAAACCAATTTAGGCAGGAAGGCAGTATAGCACAGTGATTTAAAGCTCTGAGCTGCAAATCTGGAGACCTTGGTTTGAATCCCACAGCCCCCACTTGCATACTCTGTCACCCCAAGCAAGTCACTTAACTTCCCTGTGCTCCAAGGTAGCACCTGTAAACAAGCTTTCAGCTTTGTGTGTCTCTCCTGGTTAAACAATTGGAAAGAAATAGAGTAAATATACTACCTGTCTTTTATCCACCTTCCTCATAACCCAGTCAAAGATTACTATCAGGTTGATCTAACATAACCTCACTGCCGCAAACTTATCTTGCTAACTGTCCTGGAGCCTTTTGTCTTCCAGGTGGTTTACTAGACTTTCTTTGACTAGGGTCTACTTCAGTTTAAAAAAGGGTCTGGTGCACACATGGAAACTGAGAGTTCTAATTCAAGCTTTATTAATTCACCATTCAAACAACAACCTTCCTATAATAAAAAAGTGCTCAGAGCACTAGGCATGTATCACTCATGGACTAGTTTTACATGAATGCGCAAACATAGCACAGACCAACTGTTGCTACTCAATGACCACTGACTCTCTTAAGAATTGAGGTGCTCAACCTCTTCAATAGAGAACAATGTTTACTTGCAGTGAATATTTGTGCATTGTATGGGGCACATCTATTTTGTCACCCTATTACCACTCCATGAATGGAGAAGATAAAGTGAGTTTGGGGAATATTTGTGTCAGAATCCTGATGAAATATTGAATTGCAGTTTGACTGCTTTGATGTAAACTGCTAGACACTCAGAATTAAAAGAACTTGGAGTTAGACAACCTACATAGTGGGCTTTCACTGATCTGTTGTCTTGATGTTTTCTTTTCTACAAAATAGTTTTTCATCTTAATAAAAAGACCTGTTTTCAAGCAACATTTGTTCTGGTGAATACTTACCTGCCTACCTGATGCAAGGATGTTAATTTCCTTGATGCTTTGCACTGGGTTTTAAACATTTAAGTTGATATGTGTGTACAGTATCTCAAGCTGCCATCACCCAGGAATCAGTCTGCAACAGGTTGGCAAGTTTCTCAACCCTCAACAACTGTAAGGGTATGTCAATGACTGCCGCCACTCAGCAGTGATTCTCTTTCCTAGGGACTGTGTTGATCTGAATCCCACCAGAGCCACAGCCCATACAGTACAACACTCATTTGGCTAAGGACAAATGGCCTTCCCCTGTCACTCACTCCTGAGAAAACACTTTACTTCTTAAAATATGGTAACCATAGCCTTCTCTTTCTTTGAAGTCAGATGGTAGAGTTGTCAATATTAGCAGTTAACACTTACAAGGTTACTATAGAAATTATAAAGAAATTGTATGCACACAGCAGAACAAATAGAAGAAACCTCCCTATAGCTTCATTACTCTAGAAGAGTAGAATGATTCTTATCACACTGGATACCCTAGTGATTGGTGGCAGACTCCAGGTCTTAGATGATGTATCTATGGAGTTCCAGCACAGACTGGATTTACACTTCTGACATATAGACTTAAGCCTGCTTACAACACTGACTCCACCCATTCTCATAACCTTGCTTGGTAACATCATTTCTAGGACCAGTGCTTTGTTTTCTTGGGATAGCCCCTCTAATGGAACTTGTTGAAACTGGCCTCATGGATTTTGTGTACTCAAGGACATCTTTTATTGTTGTACTTGCTGTCTTCTCTACAGGGAATAATCTGATAGCCCAATACTTTTCCTGACATGAAAGACTCTTCTCTTCTCTTCTTAGAAATTCTCCCATTAACTGACTGGGGCGGGGGGGGGTCTGTCATTTACAGGACAAACAGACTAAAATTACCCTCAGAGACATCTGATCTGCCTTCTGAAATAAATCTTCCTTTTATTTTCATGAAGCCCACTTTCTCCCTCCTGCTGCTTAGATTCTAACTGATATCAGTGCAGATATGAGATAGGATTAATTAAAAAAATACAACATTATTGTTACAGTGTGGTGGAGAGAAAAACACAGGCACCAATTATAAACATACTGTACGGTACAGCATAAGTCCTCTATATGGGTATGAGAATTATAAGAATTACAGTTTGTGAGTTGGGTGGCCCATAAGGGCCCTATCTCTAAAGTGAGCCCCCATTACAAGTCAATGGCAGTAATGCATGTGCTAATGGTGCTCACTGCAGAACTAGGGGGCTGAACCTTGTAAGCACCCCTGTAATTCCAACACTGTGAAGTAAACATGTATTTTTGTTTCTTTATTCCTTTCTGGGCAATTCTGTAGTTTCAGTTACCTCCCCATAAAACTGGTGCCGTAAGTTTTTTTTAAAAATTCTAAATACACTCTGGAAAAAGTCAAACAGGCGGGCCAAGGAGAATAGCTACTGGTCTGTAGTTTCTAGCCTCATTCCTCCTGGCACTCTTATCTAGAGGGACCACATCAGCTCTTCTCCTGTTCTCCAGAACCATTCCTGTTTCCCATGAGCTGTTGAATAAGGCTGTCAGTGGTACAACTATTACCTCCTGGAGTTGTTTTAGAACCTGTGGATTTATCCCATCAGGTCCCACAGCTTTGTCTGCCTTCAGAGCTGCAAGTTCTTTCTGGACTCTTTTCTCTGAGAATAGACCTGTGTCCACCTTTCCTCCATTCCTGCTACTCCCTGATGGTCTGTCCATCTGTTTCAGATTCCTGCTTTTTTCTTGTCCCCTTTTGTGCAGTCTCCCTTTTCCACTATTCTAATCTTCACTACTCCTGCTCTTGCTTTCCTCTTCTCACTTATGTATCTAAAGAAAGTCTTATCCCCCTTAGTAACCCCTTTGGAAAACCTTTCCTCTGTCTGCACCTCTGCCCTGCCTGCTTACCTCTGCTTTTCTAGGTATGCCTCCCAGTCCTCCTCACTCTGTGTTTCCTTAAACCTTCTGAATGTCATTCTTTTCTCCTTAATCACATTTGCTACTTCCTTTAAGAACCATAATGGTCTATTTTGCCATCTGCTTTTACTTATTTCCTTCACACAGAGATTGGTTGCTTTAATTATACCCTGTCTTATTTTTCTCCAGTGTACCTCCACCCCTTCCTGGCAACCCCCCACCTTCTACACAGTTTCTGAGGAGTCTCCCATTTCTTTAACATCTGCCCTCCTAAAATCTGAGACCATCATTCTTCTGCCATTAGCCTCTGTTCATTTCTTAATGTTATACTACACTGTACATTGATCACTGGTACCTAGGATACTGCCCACTGGGACAACTGCAACACTTCCCCCATTTGTAAGCACCAGGTCCAGCAGTGCCCTATCCTCAGTGTTTTTTTTAACCAGTTTCCTGAGAAAAGCCACTTGTAGGGAATCAAGAACAGCTGTATGCTTTACCAGAGCTGTAATTGGAAAGCTCCACATCATGTTTACTAGATTCAATTCACCAAATAGCAGCACCTCCCACTTATTTGCCAGTCCGATGATGGCTTCCTCAAATTTCTTTTCCAGCTCCTCTCCCTGTGCTGGATGTCTGTGCACTAACCTGGTACAGAATGCAGCCCTGGAGCTGGCTGGGGCCATTATTACTTTTAAAGAAAACATAAGCTATATCCCTGTCAAAGAAATGGAATTGGATTATTTCATAGAAAGTTCCATTTTTGTGCTACTATAGTAAGGGTTGTAGGGTCACTTCAATGTTAAACCCCATTTTTTGTACTTTAATATCTTCATAACAGTTCAATGAATTTGCATGAAAGTGTGCATCCACAGTCTTGTGGCATAGATCTCTTGATGTGCCAAGTTTTACCATGGTCAGATGTGCAGATTCCAAAATACAGATACTCAGAAAGTGAATTTTTCAGTATTTTTTCCCCATTGGTTTGAATGGGTTTTCTGCCAGCTTGGCTACCATCCAGATGGCATGAAATTTTGGCCTGGAAGTTTACTGGCAGAAAGGTGCTGACCCACAGATGTGCGTTTTGCATCTTTGGTGAAAAAATATTAATCTGTTCCAAAGTTATTTAATTTTGAAATGTTTTAATAACTGCTTCTGAGCATGCTCAGGAAGCAGTTAGAAATAGTTGAATGAAACAAAAAAAGAATTATTTTTTTCATATGGGGGCAATCCTTTTTCATGAGGGAAGAATCATTGTTTCATTTTGCACCATCTTATTGTCTGTTATCCCATAACATTTCAGATTTGAAAACCCACAAAGATGAGAGTGACCAACATGTGTAACTTGATTATCAGGACACTCTTGACTGGATTCTGCACTTAACTGTTGCAGAAATGCCCATAAAATGTACATTTTTTAAGGTTATAAATCTTGTTTTGTGACATGACATGAAACAAGATTCTTATTTCCTATGATCACTTATAAAAAAATATATTTTTATGTATGGGGAATCATTGTATTTCAATGGGGTTTTCAACTTTAGAGCATAACTTTGCCATTGTTTGCTTATTTTTTCACAAAATTTTCAACATGGCCTTTCTGAGACCCCAACTCTTGAACAATGTCAGTGGAATTATGGAAATCCAACCAGAAAGGTGATTTTGTGGTCATTTGGGAAATCACCTTTTTGGCAAGATTTGAGAATGTTCGCCACCCTTGATCATCAGATGGGGTCATAAGGAGGCTATGTAGAAATTGTGGTATCAAAATAGGTAAAAATTCCAATGTTATGCAGATTCATTGTATTTTGCTATGCTCCCTTGTAACTTTGGCAGTTTTAAATATTTTGACTCAAAATTTTCAACAAAAACATATTTTTACACCATCTCATGAATGTGAGTGTTGTCATTTTTCAAACCCTGGCCAGACTGTGCTTTTACACATGTCGCATGCAGTAGCATTGTGGTAGTGCAGAATCACATTTTCTAGGGGGGGAAGGATTTCAAAATGCTCATTACTGGATTCATGAGGTCGGATAATAAAACGTCTATGCTGACAACTGAATCCCTGTTTTACTACAAATGCAATTTCAGGGCCCAGAGGGCCCTGTACTTCCACACCAACATATATGTGTGCATCTAAGAAGTGCTCCCCAGTGCTCCCAGTGCTTTCTAGTGTGCTCCCACTAAGAAATGAGGATACAATTATACTATTTCAAAAAGTAAGGAAATTCTTTATAAAAGCTTTGCTTATGGCCGACAACCGTAATGCGCACCTCGATGCCGGTTGGGGGTGTGAGCAGGGGGGGCCAAGGGGGGGCTTTCAACCCTAACACCAAATTTCCTTGCCTTTGTCAGTATGGAACAACCTAACTAATGCATTAAATGGAGTTTTTGCATATATATATATATATATATATATATATATATATCATATATATATATATACAGTATATACAGTGAAGCCTGCCAGGATGAAGCACAGTGTCACAGGTTTCCTGCAAGACAAAAGGGATTAACTCCCACTAAAATTGCATTGTTTGCTGCAGTAACTCTAAAGCAGAATTCTGCAGAGTTGGGCTTCATCCTGGTGGGCTTCACTGTATATATATATATATATACAGTATATATGTATGTATATGTGTGTGTGTATATATATATATATATATATATATATAATATACTCGCTGCACATCTTTTACTACAGTACATTTGCTAATTTGGATTCACTATCTCTGGGTAGTTATCAAGAATCTGGCCATAATTTGATTTTATTTTTTAAATATGTAGCTGCTTTTATCTTAAACATTAATCCTCCATGATTGTGCATACTGCACTTTTGCACACATCTTTGAATAATGAGTTAATGGTTGAGGATAATATACTAGATATCCACTTCAGTTTGATCTTGAGACCTCAGGTTTTTGCAAACCCAACCTTCTCCAGAAGCATGAGAGTATGTTCCACAACTAAACATCACAATGCAGACATTATCTACAAGGTATTAGTTGGAATATAGCATCATGTATAACAAACAATAAACCTGCCACATCATGAACATTTACAGAGAAAGGGTGAGCCACAACATCCGTCCTTAGCTGTGCTGTGGTAACTAGTGATCACTGATACCCAAATTCCTAGTTGGTTTTGAAACATAAACATACTGAAAAAGGTAATGCTGTGTCAGACTGTCAGATTTTGGAGTGCTGCAAAGCTTTGGAATCTTCACAATAGAAATAAGTATTTTGTGTATCTGATTTTTTTCATACACTGTTTGACAGGTACCATCTTGTGTGCTATGACTAATTCCCTGTAGTGTCCTTCATATTGCTGTCATACTGCATGGCACTGCAAGGTATTATTTTCTAAGACCTATGGCTCGTTTCCAGTGCCCCATGGAACTAGAAATGACAGCTCTGTAAAGACACTCACTGGTTTCCACAGCTGAGAAAAATGTCAGCAGCAGGTATTTCTTACCTTCATTTAGTGACAGTGACATTTCTCTATAGCAACATCACTTCACAAGCTGGGGCAGAGGTCTGTGTCAGAGAGGCCCATTGGGGAGCATTAAAATCCATGGCAGGAAAAGCCAACAGAGCAGTAATGCTACAATAAACAATTTATACATAATGGGAGTGTTTCTGCAGTTTCTTGTGAATGGTATAACATCCCCCTCCATCTATATTCATATTGATTTTTCAGCTATGGAAATAACATGAAATAATCCAATACATGCTTATAATTATTCTAGAAAGCAAGTTTTCTTCTTCACCTTTTTAAGTAGTTCATGTTCTCATTGTACAGTGGCTTTGTTTTTTATAAGGAAGACTGGATAGGCTGTGTGGTACTTTTTATGTTCCTATAGTATGGTAGTAGTATTTTTAATTTCTTTACTGTTTCCTTGATTTCCTTTTTAAACATTTACTTATACAGTATCTTGTGGAAAACTTCAGAATTGTTTTAATTTACTTATTTTTACACCATATATGTGCCACTGGGAGATTAGTCCATTTTCAGGAATGTCATGGTACATGGTTCTGAGCAACAAATTGTTAAAATGCACATACAGTTTATACATAGAATTACTGCATATCACTGAAAGAATTAACATGTGAATTCAAAACTTGAAAGTGAGTCAAGAGGTTTAAAAAACACTGATTACTGATCATTCCTGTATGCTTATGGAGGCTATTCCATGAGGTGGAGGCCACAAAAGCAAAAGTTTGAAAGACGTAACATATTCTTACCTTAGCTTGGGATAAACATCTGGACTGGATTTGTTGCAACCTGTATTTTTATACCTAAATGAGATAGCAAATAAGTCAAGTAACCACACACATACTTGTACCCTTAATGCCCAAACTAACTGGCTTAAGCTATCCAGCAGAATAAAGCTACAGACCTGTGTTCTAGCCTAAAAAGTAATTCTGGGTCTTATTGCCCCTGCCTTAACTATCTACTTCCATACTGTTTCCAACCACTACAACACTTGAAGTATGGCAAGGTCTGCCCTTGAATCTCCCTTATGGTGCAGTCTGTTGGGCAAGTGGTCCTTTGCTGTTAGGGCTGTAAATTGGCTAAATGAACTGCTTGATACACTGTTAAATCTAACCAAGTGTAATCAATTTAAGAGACTCCTAAAGTTCACCCTTGCAGTCCAGTGGAGCTGTAACTGCTAACTATCAAATTCAGTTTCCCTTTGTACTTATAAAGTGATCCTGTTGCATAATGTCTGCCTTTATTTGTACAGTTTTTGAATGTAATGTTACTGCTGCCGTGTTTATTATATGCCTGACTTGGCAAAATTCCTATAGAATTGCTTAAAGTACTTGTATTGTCCTATTTGGTACCTATTTACTTCTGTCGTTGAACCATTGTAAATGAGCAGGTAATCTGATGTATGCAATAGATTGATGAATGGAGAGAGAGAGAGAGAAAGAGAGAGAGAGAGAGAGAAATGAATTACTAAATAATTTGCAGCTTCATTAATTAAGCATTTCAAAAGGAAGAGAAGCCATTGTTTGTCCTTTCTCAAGTAGAGGATGAGCCAGCCAACATCCTCCAAAAAAGTGCAATGGTGGACAAGACTAGGTGAACTCATATAACAAAGTGCAAGTCTAGCTATTTTGCAAGTGACTTGATCATGCTTCTGCAATTGCAGCTTGGCTAGCTGATTAATTAACTGCCTTAATCTAGAAGAAGAAAAGAGTCTGACTGACAATTGTACATCTGGTACAATGATACAAACTGAACCGAGGGTTCCTGACTTTTTGTGTGATTTTAGTCTGTATATGGGCAAAATGTTTAATAAAATTTAAAGAGGGTCAAAACAAAGACCCAAGTATTTCAAACTCTCCACTTTGGCTATCTGGTTTCCATCCAAGGCCACTATCTGAAAAAATCATCAGAGAAATATGTTCAACATTTAGCTTACATCCAATATATCATGGATATGGTTTAATTATGATTATAAGTTTTTTTGATACTAAACAATTTTGAAAATGTGTAATGTCTTCCTGTATAAGACTGTTATCCTGTGAAGGGGTGAACCATTGATGTATAATGAAACAGAACCATCAGCATAAAGTTTGAAACTAAAGTATTTGATAGGCAGAGGCAAACTATTTATAAGAATCCCAAAATGTGGTGACCCTAAGATGGATCTCTGCAGTATCCATTTGTGTACCATTTTTTTAAAATATTTGTAGCATGATAGTATGCTACTGATGTTGTTGTCATACCAGAAGTACATTCAATGCAAATGTTTTGTACTATTATAACACCAACTCGTGTCCCTTGTTTCTTTTTCATTTTTTTTATCTTGTCCTTGTTCAGAGGTCTTAAAAACACAACTAAATTATGTGTTGTGTTCAAGATTATATCATGCCCACCACATGCATTAGTTAAAAATTCTAAAAATAAGCCAAAGCTGACAGTGTTCCTTTAATAATCAACAATGAAAGGAAGATAGCTGAAGAAATGACTAGAAAATATGAACCAAATTGTTTTTTTTTTTGAGGCATCAGTAGCTATTCGCTTGTTCAGAGTCACTGAGAGGAACAAGAGTACTTGGCAGTGACAGGTCCTGCTCATCCTCTGATAAGGGACAGTGTAGATGGGCACTGTGTAGTTTCTGACATGCTCCCCCTTCCCATGCAACTCATGTAGACTAGAAACGTGGCACCGCCTCTCCATTTTGAAGCATTGTGCCATATTCTGTCTTGGAGTGGGTAGGCAGTAATCCATTCTAGTCTTGTGTTTCAGCCAACCCAATGTAGGTTACTGTATCTTGCTCATTCTGGTTCCTAGTGATGAAGGATAACTACAGTGATGTCCTGACATTTTACTTTTCTTTCTTTTCTTTTATTTTTGCCTTTGCCATTCTCATAAAATGCAGAGTTTATGAAGTTTATAGCAAGGTCAAGATTTTATTGTTAATGTAATTTTGTGTTCAATTACCCATCCATTTGATCCAAAGATCATTCATTTTTAAATGATAGCAATCATTTGGGGCTATTAGTGGTTTCATACATGAATGCCTTCCAATCCCATACATATGCACAGTGCTCCAGTGCTTATAGTGAGATCAAATCACTGGCAGTCCCTGAGCTGTGGAATATGTGGTTACTTCCTTCACAATATCTGCCACTTAGTAGCAGTGCAGAGCTCAATCATACTGATTTTGAACAGCTTATTTCTTTTTCCATTTTTTTTCATCATTATGCAGGGCTGGTGCCACATCCTCCCATCTTGCTCATCATAATCCTGAAATTTACTGCACTGTCATGAATCCACATTCCATCTTGAAATGGAGAAGTGCAGGATCTAAATAAGGTAGCTACAGTGCACTGCAATGGTGATAGCCACCAGAAGGATAAGCAGGGACTGTTGTGATATACAGATTGCTCACAAATACTATCTATACTGCAGTTAAAATGTGTTTGTGTGGTATGCGGAATTATAAAATATACTCTAGGATTAATATCAACAGCACTCAGGTGGTCCTCATGACCAGCAGGTCAAAGTGGTAAAAGCCAAGTCCACCTGCTTTATTAAAAGATTAGGAAGCTCAGTGCCAAAATACAGTTTAGCAAGCTTTTAGCTTGGGGAAGTCCCAGTTGTATAAAAAAATGTCACTGAATATGCTCAGCACATACACTGCAGTTTTGCAGTTGATGTGGAACTTTGATTAACTGCCAAAATGAATCTTTCTATTATTAAGGAGGTGGGTAAGCATAGAACAGACTCTGTTACTTAAGGTGCTTAAGCCTAACAAGCTAGGCATATTTCAGAATTGCTAAATTAGAAAACTGAATTGTTTTCCTGCTGACATGGGAACAGAACATTGCTATGACTACAAACTATAGCAAACAGTATCCTCAGGCTAAGAAAAAATGATAACTTCAGGACCTTCTGTTTTGTTTTAAGTGCAGTATTTGAACATCCAGTGACCAATACATATTCATTATTAAGATCCTCTTTTCAAATATTTTCTTTTTCCCACAATTGTGAGAATTTTTATGCATCTTTTACTGACAGTAATCCAAACAGTACTGACAAAACTTCACATGAAGAAATGTTCATGGTACCTTTGCTGCACATCTGTAGGGCAGATTAAAATGGGAGGAAATCTCAGCATATGGAATTTTCAAGTTACAGTATGTGAGATTAAATTAAATTACTAAAAGTCAGCATAAACAGTGAAACCTTCCAAGGACTCTGGCTCAAAATGAACTATGTCCTAGGAAATTGGCACAAAACTGCCTTAAAAGCATTCACCTTCTTAAGTTTCCAGTTAAATGCAAACATGCGTCATCATAACATAAATTATTTATTTTTAAAACATTTAAACAAAAAAATAAAACACACACTATACATACAATTATAATATAACCATACTAGAACTATACAAATTGAACATAGTATGATATTATGATAGGTACTGAAGTTTGATGACTTGGCAAAATAATTTATATAAAACATTTACAATCTGTAAGATCTGAATACAGTAGACCAAGCGCTTTTTTGTTTCATAGGTCTGAAGGCAACTCATTCCAAATGTTGGTACTATATACATCATAGATTTTTGAACTATACTGGACCTGAATTGTGGAATAAGCAATTTAGTAGTGTCACCTGATCTTAAAATAAAATTAGCTGATTTAAGATTAATAACATGATTTAAAGTTGCCCTTTGGCATTGGTATTAATCGGTGAACAAACATACCAATATTTTAAGGTTCCCTCAGTTTTCCATACAAGCAATAATGATGTCCAAATTTATTAACACATAAATCAAAGGCCTCAGTCAGGTCCTCAAAGAATACAATCCCTCCTGAAGCCATGTTGAGCAGACATCAGGGTATCAGACTGAGAAAGATAAGCTATTAATTGATCTTGTGCAGTCTTTTCCTTAAGGTTACCCAGCAATGACAAGCGTGAGATTGGCCCATACTTTTCTAACTTGTCTGATGGCCCTCTCTTATGCAGTGGCACCACATATGACATCCTCAAAATCTTAAGTATCTGCTGGCAGCAAATGCAAAGGTGGTACAACTTAGCAATAGGCTTTGTTAGCTCTTCTGCAGTCTAACATAAGATACTTAGCATCAACCTTATCAAAACCTGCTTTTTCTTAATGTCAATTTTTTCTAATATTTGAAGGACTTCTCTGGGTTTTACAGCCATTAAATAAAAATGCTGGTATCCTAAAATCACAAAAATGTCACCCTTTATTCCTTAATATCCAACATAACTAACACATTATTTTGTATATTTATGTAAATTGTTAATATTATTATTCAGAGGATTATCAATGGCTACACTATCTGTGATTTTTTTCACCATTTATTACAGTAGATCACAAATTTAGATGGTTCCATGACATCAGCAAACTTTGCTGTTGTTTTTTGTAAGTTTACTTTCCTTTTTACATAAGTTCCTTAATCTTCTATACTTATTCCAAGCACCTAAATCATTAGTCTGTTTATAAACTTGCCATGCTTGTTCTTTTTCCCTTTTTTCCTGAAGCAACATATTTTCACATTTTTGTATTTGCTGCCCTCTTCTTGTGTAAAGTTGCACAGTGGTGAAAAAGGTCTGTAAGTGCCACCAGAGACTCCTTGCTTGTGGTGTGGCATGGAATGAGAAGCAGCACAAGCCAGCTGTGTGAGAATTTAATGTATGTCAGAGCTGTTTGTGACTAGGGCCCTGTATGTGTTACAGATGTGTATAAGCAGTCAGTCAGTCACTTGGTAGCTAAAGGTAGGTAAGTTGGTGCAGAGACAAAAGCATGTAATGCTGTACATCAGAGGGCCTATCCTACTGTCAAGCTGGCAGCTAAAGAAACTGTTAAAACAAGAAACAGCCCATTCAAAAGAACTCTTGAGGCAAATGAAGGCAAAAAGTATATTGTCATGAAAAGCAGATAGATAGTGCTACCGAGATTGGGGTTTCAGTATCATGGTATGCCTACTTTTGACTAAAACATAATTTTTGCATCAGTTTGTCTGGATTATTCTGCTGCGTGCTGTGTTGTTTTACAGTGCATTTCTGTAGAGATCAGGCAATTTACAGAGAATATGAAACACACAATAATAAACATGATAAACAATGAGATGAAGATTTATTTGTTATTGCTTTTTCACTTCCTGCTGTTTCCTTTCCCCTGGGTTGCACCTGGAAAAGTGCTCTGGCTCAGTGTGCTATCCAGGGAGAGCTGGTTTGTGCTCCAGGAGGGTGCTAATGGTAGCAGTCAGATTTACTAGATTTTACTAGGTGCTGTCAGAGTCTGCATTTGAATGATCCAATAGATGTGGCATTGATAGCACCAGGAGGTAAGGCATTGGTCCATAATGGAGCACAATAGTAAAAGGCAAGTTGTTCTGGGCTGTGCAGCATCTGGGAACTTTGTAGGTCTGAGTGGAGGAGTTTCTTGTGGGTCAAGTGCTTGAGTGTGGAGTTAGGAGGTTCTGGACCACTCTGGGTAGTTGGTTGAGGGATCATTTCTTGGTGATGAGGCAAGTTTGGTACTTTATTCTGTCCTTCAGTTCTAGCCAAGCTGCCCAGGTGTAGAGCTCACAAGTGTATGTTAGTCTTTCCGCACCTGTGAGCAGTCAGCCCACCTTGTTCAGTGCAGTGGTGATGCAGTTTAGGTCTGTGTCTGTCACCGACCTGTAGATTGCCAGGCCATAGTCGATGAGGGAGACTATTGAGCTATTGATGGCCAGGTTCAATGCCTCATGTGTTAGGCAGTGTCTATGCCTCTATAGGATCCCTGTTCTTGTATTAATCTCCCTTGCTGTGTTGTCGATGTGTTGGGCATACAAAAGTGTAGAGTCGAGTGTAATACCCAAGTACCTGAACTATTGCTGGACGTGTTCCAGTGGGTCCCCATTGATGTTCCTGATTGCAAAGGGGAGGCCTTATGCTTGCTCTGTGTGCTGGTGAACATCATGGTCTTAGTTTTGTTGCAGTTCATGACTAGTCTGTGGTCCGTGAACCATTTTTCAGGCAATGAAAATGGGCAGACTGGATGGGCCAGGTGGCCTTATCTACCATAAGTTTCTATGTTTCTATGTAAGGACTGATCAGGGAAGGCTTAAGAGTACAACCAATGGAAGACCTGATGTTTAAACAGACCTAAACTTGTCTGGTGGACTGCTGTTGGCAGAGCATTCCAACTGAACCAGAGCTGCAATTAAACTGTCCTGGATCCAGCAGACTTTAGTCAGAAAAGGGGGACAGTCCTAATCCATGGAGCACAAAGCTCTAGAGGGATGATGGGGTCAGGAGCTCATCGAACACAGACATTTGAGCACCTCATTAGAAAATATTAGTAAGTAAGTACATTTTTATGTGCTTGGCACCCAATCCCAGAAGTTCTGGGCACTGTACAGTAGAAACATTTGACAAAGTGGTAAAAATATTCAAATTATATAAAAAATAAATTAGTAAACAAATTAAAATTTGTATAAGTTAAAAAACATAAGCAGGAAAGTTTAGGCTAAAGAGGTGAGTCTTCAGGCCCCTCCTGAATGCCTCCACTGTAGGATCCTCCCTTAAAGGTCTTGGCAGTGAGTTCCACAGGACCATGCTGACCACCCTGAATGAGCGATCATCCAAGGGTTTCAGCCTGGTCCTTGGAACCACCAGGAGGCCCTAGGTGGAGGAAGGAAGGAATCAGGCTGGAATGGCAGGAGTGTGGATATCTGAAAGGTAGCCAGGGCCCGATCCATATTTTGCCTTATAGGTGAGCAAGCCCACCTTGAAGAGGATCCCCCACATGACCAGTAGCCAGTGCAGACTCCACAGGACCGAGGTTACATGACAGGACCTTGACAGCCCCTTCACAAGCCTGGCTACTGCATTCTGCTCTAGCTGCAGCTGGTGGAGGTTTGCTCCACTGACCCCAAGGTAAAAACATTGCAGTAGTTGAGTCTGGATGTTACAAAGGCATGTACCAGTGATGGCAGGTCTTCAGGCAGAATTAGGGTTCAATCTGGGCAATGTTCATCAGATGGCAAAAAACACTTTTGGCGACAGCTGACACCTGAGCTACAAATGTCAGCTTGCTTGTTGTCAAGGATGATGCCCAGATTTCTCACCCTAAAGGAAGCCATCAATGGGGTCAACCCCAGAACCAAGCCTGTTGTCATCCTAGAGGTACCACCATCATGCCCACAACCTGGTTCAATCACCAGTATCTCCATCTTATCTAGGTTAAGTCTTAGTCAGTCTGAGTTCATCCAATCCTGGATCTCAGCAAGGCATTTATTCAGCACTTCAATAACACCATTTGTCCCTGGCACAAAAGACATGTACAGATGAGTATCATTTGCATAATAGTGAAAACTCAGACTGTACTGTCTGATAAGCCTCCCAAGGGGTAGCATGTATGCCACAAACATCATCAGCAACAGGACTGAACCTT
This sequence comes from Neoceratodus forsteri, assembly GCA_016271365.2. Classification (NCBI taxonomy): domain Eukaryota; kingdom Metazoa; phylum Chordata; order Ceratodontiformes; family Ceratodontidae; genus Neoceratodus; species Neoceratodus forsteri. The sequence continues at coordinate 779,726,103 of CM057458.1, read as the reverse complement.
GAGGAACTCCATAGGTCAGGGGCATTGGGGAGAAGAAGAAACTCCCCATCACTACCCTCTTCCTCCTGCCTGAGAGAAAGGACTCAAACCAGTTGATGACATTATCAGTGAGTTCACAATATGCCATAAGATGATCCAGCAGCACAATGTGATCCATGGTATCAAATGCTGAAGACAGATTGAGAAGAATGAGAATTGACCACTCCCCTCAATTTCCTGCCATGAGGAAGTGATTATATACGTGAACTACTGCCATCTCTGTGCTGTGCCTCATCCTAAACCTGGACTGGAATGGCTCATAGATGTCAGAGTCCTCCAGGTTGCCTCGAGCTGCAGAGCCACTAACTTCTTCTGGAATCAAGCTTCGGCTTAGTTTGCCTCTCCTGATTAAACAATTTCCCCTTTCCTTTCTCAACAACCTTCCCTAAAAATGGGAGGTTGGAGATAGGTCTATAACTCACCAAGATGTCAGGGTTGAGAGATGTTTTTTTCAGAAGTGGCTTCACAAACACCTCCTTTAAGGTTTTGGGGAAGACCCCCTCAGAAAGTGAACACCTGACTATCCCAGCAAACACTGGAGCAATAGCTTCAATACAACCCACTAGGAGATGTGTTGGGCCAGGCTCCCATTCGCCAAATGTGAGCCATAGCTTCAAAATCACCTTGGAGACCTCGGCCACCTACTCTGGTCAGAACTTCACCCAGACAATAGGAGCAACCCTACTCCAACCAGACAGTACCCTGAGGGACTGATCTAGACCCACTGGAGAGATCCCAGCACTAATAGAGGGTATCCTGTCAGAGAAGAACAGAGCAAACTCTTCACACAATGCTACTGAAAAGGCTCTTTTTGACCATAGACAGATTGGATGAAGAAGCCTGTCCACAGCCCAAAAGAACTGAGCTGGTCTGCTTTTCCCTGCAGCAATCCCTCTGGACAGGAACTCTGCCTTCTTATGGTCGATTGCCCTTTGATAATCAGCATAGTGATTCCTCAAAGCCAGTCCATCCTCCATTGACAGAGTCCTACACCAGCAATGCTCCAACCTCTGACACATGGTCTTCATCTCCTTGAGAGCCCCATCATACCATGGTGATCTCAGGCAAGAGGACCTGGGTCATATACAAACCACTGCAATTGTGTTGAGTGCCCCAGAGACAGCCTTATTATAGGCTGCCACCTCTTCACCCAAGCCAGTCACACAAACAACACTAACACTGGAAAAATCAACTATTACCCTCAGTCCCTCTGGGGACAATCCCCTCAAAGGGTGAGAGCTGATCATCTCAACTGGGGATATTATGAAGAATCTGTTTCCTGCACTCTTTCAGTTGTGGGAGAGATGATACCTTTTTTTTTTGTTTTACTGCATATACTTACTCATTTTTCTCTTTGGTTAAAAGGCAAGATGCACAGGATTTTAGCTCCATCAAACATCTCTGTATTTTAAGCAAATCTATATAACTACTCTGAAAAATATCTACTGTATAATATAAAAATAGCTGGTTTAGAATAAAGCAAAGAAAGAAATGCGTGGGCTGTTTTTTCAATGAGTGGCACAGGGCTCACACCAAGTCCAGCACCATCACACTTAGTCTCTGGCAGTGCACCAGATGGGTGTTCTGCAACTGTGCCTTATTTTAGTAGGACAGATGCAGTTATGGCAGTTTAACTAATTTATAGCAACATGCGTTAAATATCTGGTGCATGCTCTTTGAAAAGGGTCCCGGGGATTGCCTTAAGCTAGGCCACAGAAACATGGTCTAAATTATGACAATTGCTGCATGGGATGTAAAATCCCATTAGAGTGACACAAGCCTGGTGTGCCATCTCATTGGTGCACCCAGGGCTTGCAGTGATACAGAGGCTTCAAAAATCTGGCCCCTCATTTCTTGCTAGAAAACTGTTTACATTGTGACAGATATGACATAAATTGGCCCAGGCAACACCCAGAATGCAATACACTGCACTATGCCTTATACAATGGAGAAAATAATAGCTGACTGATTGCTGGTTTCTGCCACTTGGGAGGGGTACTCTTTTATTTTTCATCAGGGCAACCTCAGTTGCCTATTATACTTTGGGGGATCAAATGTGTGAGCCTAAAGAACACTCTGACTATTGAACTAAGTGTGAGTTTTTGGCAACACACAGTCTTTGGTAGCACAATAAAAAATAATAATCAGCACTCCTATTACAAAGAAAAGACCAAACCCACTTTGTCCCTAAAAGACTTGAGTAATACACTCATGATATACAGCACTGTAGCTGCCATACAGACCACAGCTGTCATGTCAGTGAGGTATGAAGAGGGGGAAACATGTCATCTGCAGTTTATGATAGGAAGATTTTGTGCAGTCATACATTGTCATTTTCTATGAAAGGTGTGTATATGGTGGCATTTGGACAGTAAGTGATTTCCTGACCAGATCCATATCTGGAAAACGTAAGTATGGGAAAGGAATCATGTGGTTAGGTTAGAGACAAGATATGTACTGGAAGGAGAAGGGATACAGTGGAAGTGGTTCTTTGTATTCTTGTGAGTATTATATTGCCAAATCTGATATTACTAGAGAAAATAATTTTATGTGAGACTATAAAGAAACAGGAACTCTATCACTAGTAAGGACATACTCTGTTCCACATGTCAGGTGAACCACATATATACCATGTGGGTTAGCTGTTATAGAATAAATGTAAGTTGTCAGTTTTCTATGTGTACCCTGGAACAGCAAATATTTCTCCTTTCATTCCTACACTGACTCTTACTTGTACCCTGCCTTCCATACAAGATTACAAGTACTGTACAGACACACACACACACTCATATGCACACACACACACACACACACACACACACACACACACGTGGACATATGCAAACATATTTACTGATGGGAATCCATATGATTCCATATGTAATTATTGTAAAGGTTACTTTGAGGATCCAGTATATAAAGTACTAGGTTATATTTAGAAAATGTCTTCAGTAAGACAAAAAAAAAATAATTTTAAATCTGTGTCATGGAGAAATCCATTCTGTTGACAAAAAGGGTGCTTTGATGATGTCACTGCCTCACCAGCACTAACAGTGTGCAATGAAGCAGGTTAAAACAAACTGCTCCTATAGACAGGGATTCTGTTAAATCATAAAGAAAATCATTGGATTATTTCGTTAAACTCTGCCAGACATAAAATCCAGGGTGTTCTTCAGAATTTATCAGGATCCCTAACAGCACAACCATACTGTTCTCGCCTGCTGCACTGCACAATTTTAGCACTGGTGAGGCAGTTACATGATCACTACAGCCTTCCTGTCAACAAAATGAATGCCTTCGCATCACTATTTAAAGTGTATTTTAAATGTTTTATTAAATTCCTTTAGTAAAGATATCCTTTTTTCAATCACTTTCTGCACAGCTAAGGTAACTGTTGAAATAATTAGGTAGGGACTCTTACAAATTCCTTTTAAATACTAAAAGGGTAGATTTTCTGTTGCCTACTCTGCTACAAAGGGAAACTACCATGTTAACAAAGTAGCAGAATTTCAAAAAAAGTACATATTTAATTTGTTAGAGCCTCTTTCCAAGGTGCTTCTCCATCTTTTACAAACAAAATGATGATGAGTTTGGTTACTTTAGGCTGGGATTGGAAAACACATATACTGTATGCTGTTTCTATGATCAGCTCTCATTGACTGCTGCTCATATTCCTAGCACCTATAATTCTGGAGTCCACCATGGTGCAGCCTGTGCCCCATGCCTTGCAAACACTTGTGTTGTCTGCTATACAGTGTTACCCAGTCTACAATACCTGAACAGGGGCTGCTTTAAGGCATGAATATTGGCAAAATCACTGGAGAAACCCACCACCTTCAGCTAAGGAAATACAATGCCTACTAGGTCAGAGGACAGTCTCTCCAATAAAGGTTTCATATTCTTGCACCTCATTTAAAGAAAATTTACAGCATATGCATTTTGCGCTGCCAAATAATTTTCCTGTAAATTGATATTTTATTTTTTTATTTTTAGTTTGAGTTTATTTTTCCTACCATGCAGCAGCAACCCCATCCAACTTGGTTACTGAACTGTAATAAAGATACAGTTTCATATATTTAACTGCTTTCTGATGTATCCCTGCCTATTTGTACGACTAACTGGTGTTTCATTTTGGGATCTAGTCTTGCTGGCAAGGCAAGTTTCAGCTAGACAAGGAAAGTCACATTCAGATTGGACTCTCAAAATGCTCTTACCCCAACCCCCATCAAAATGTAACTTAAAATCTCATCTTTATTTCATTTTTTAAATTCTGTCTCTGTAGTGTAAATGACAGTGAACATCTGTATTGTGCATAAATTTGTAAAAAGGCCATTATTCACTCATGTTTTGACCATATATGGTAAAGAATTCAGGCTCATAAGCACAATACGCAGCAGATAATGTTGTGCTGATGTGCTTTGATTGGCAGTTGTCACCGAAGGACAGAAAGTAATGAGTCTTCAACCTGTGCAAGATAGGCATTATTGATGAAAAGAGGAGAACAGAAACCAAGTCTCTAGATTCCAGAGTCAAGAGGTAAAGAGCAAAATCTTCCCAATTGATTTTCTTTTTAAATCACAGGTAACACAGCACCACCCACAGTCCTGGCTTGAGGTAGTAGGTTGGAACTGTAGTCCTATTCCCAGTGCTATATTAGCAAAATATTTTTGCCTGTAGCACAAAATATAGAAACATCTTTGAGCCAAGGACCCTTAACAGATGCCTGCAGTGCAGTCCTGCACCCAATACAATTTTGTGGGCACAGACATAGGTTCTGTCACTGTCAAAGTGCAGCAAAACAGTTCCACTTCTGTTGAGTGTGCCTGGTAACTACATACAACGGAAATCAAGCAAAACCTGCACCACTTATACTGCTGTATAAGGTTTCTTTATTTCATTCCAACAACATAAAAACTGCCACAAACACAATGAGGATCATTCAGCCACCCACTGTCTTGTGTTTGTGGCAGTTTTTATATGTTGTTGGAATGATGTAAAGAACCATTATACAGCAGTGTTCTATGTCATAACAGCAATCGTGCAAAAGTGATTGCCATTAGGGTGAGTGTACATTGCCAAAAATGAATTTCAGCAATGCATACTCACAGTGAATAATAAGAGGGTGCCTGAGATCTAGATGATTTTTTCTTAATGCTGGGGGCTGTGCACCCCACACACCCCCCACACCCTCCTACTAATGGATTTTCAACTCCAGGGGGTGCATGTTGGGGGATGAAATACTTAGAAAATAAAAAGCCGCCTGCTGGCAAAAAAAAAAAATGCACCACGCTGGATCTGAACCCTGCACCTCCCAACTGACCACCCTCCCCACCATGCTAGCACACCAGCTTAGCAACTGCCAGCCACAACCGTCCCACATACCTTCCCTCCCCTTCCTCTCCCCCCCAACTGTACGTGCATAGCTTCCCATTTCCCTACCTTGCCCATCCCAATATCCGGAAGCTACCCTGCCAAGCAGCTCTGAACACAGGCACCATAACTAAGTTGCCATTTTTTGCAGGTGCTCAATTGCGGATGCCCTGTTCACAGGATACCATACAGCAGTCTGAGTGGTACTGGTTTGGCTTGCTTTTCATCTCTCACTGTCAACCCTAGGCAGTAGCAACATAAGAACTTACTTAATAATTCTTGGGGGGGGCATGTGCCTCCCAACTCAAGCCTAACTGTCATGGTAGCCCTTTGTATATGACATTTAAATTGTCTGATTACCTTTTTTTTTGTATTCTTCTGTTAACTGCATAAGGCCCACTCAGCACAAATGCCTGTTTTCAGGAGTCACCCAGGAGCACTTGGGAGGTGAAGTGATTTGCTTAGAGTCACACAGTATAAAAGAGGAAGTTGTGGGAATCAAACCCAGGTCTCCTGGATGTACCAAGCTCATTCATGGCTCATCACTCTAACCTCTAGGCTATATTGTCAGACAATTTGTCTTAAAATAATGGACGTTTCTCAGGTAAGCAAACACTACTGGAAGTATACACAGTCTGATCTTGCCCTATTATAGTTATAAGAGAGCTAAGGTTAATTACAGGCTGACCCCCCCTATCCAAAGCCCTTGAGAGAATAGTGTCCAATCAACTTGTCTTATATCTTGAACAATATGAAATACAGAGTCCCCAAAAGTATGGATTTTGGAAAAACATAGTACCGGTACAGCACTAACTGAGTATTCCAATTTTGTCCTTGAGGCCATTAACAATGGAGACAAGGCTGGAGCCATCTATATCAACATAACAAAAGCCTTTGACTTCATCAATCATAAGTTGCTTCTCTACATACTCCATGGCTTAGGCCTGTCACTAAATACAGTCACCTGGTTCGAGAGTTGTCTCACTAATCACAGTCAATGAGTTAAGATAGATGGCTCCCTGTCAGATGTTAGGAATGTATCCATTGGCATTCCCCAGGGTTCCATTCCAGGCCCCCTACTATTTGGTTAATTCATAAACCACCTGCCTGATGCTTGTCAGTAAGTAAATGTACTTCTTTATTCAGATGATGTTGTTATCAATTCCAAGAACCCTAACTTACCAGCCTTACCTCCATTCTCCAGGGTAATCCTGAGGCCCTCGAGAAATGTTTTTCTCAAAACAAACTGGTTCTAAGTTACAAAAAAAGTGCTCTTCACAAGCCCACGAATGAAGAAAAAGGTACCAGCCCTGTTATCTGCAGTGACCTAGGGCATATACTTGAACAGGTGGAAACCTTTAAATACCTCGGGTGATCCTGGACAATACTTCATATTTTTCTTCCCATGTTGACCAACTTGTTTCCATGTTAAACTGAAGACTGGAAGCCTTGGACCATAAATGGGTCAACATCACTATTGATGCTAGATGCCTCCTAGTTGCAAGGTCAGTACTGTCACTAATTGACTATTGCTGTCCTCTCTATGCAACTGTCTGTGACTGTTTTCAGCAGAATAAATTTGATAGATAATAAGGCTTGTTGCTTTGTGCTTGGGGCTGACAAGTGTACCCATACCTGCACCCTCTACACTCAAAAAAATGTGTTACCCTTACCCAACATAATTAAGTTCCAGACATGTCTACTAGCCAAGAAAGCACTACTGGGCCTAACCAACCCTTCCCCAATCCCTAACTCACTGATTCTGCCCTGTTGCCAGTCTCAACAATAGCAGGAGCATGGCTCGGAATGGCCATGAACTGCCTTTTCATCATACTCAGCTAGGCAAGCATTCATTTGCTGTCAGGGTGGCTTTCTGGTTGAATGAGCTGCCTGATACCTTGCTTAAAGATGACAGGAAATAATTTCTAACTGGCAGCTGTTTATAAAGTTCTTATTCTCATAAATTATATGCATTCACCTAAATTATCCATAGTTAACTGTACCTGAATTAAAAGTGATATAAAAAGCTGTATTTTGCATTATCTTGTTTTTATGGGCAGCATTCTGTTACAGTTCTCTTTATGGAACCAATAATTTGGAGTTTTAACTATGTTATGGTTTGTGCACAGAACTCTAAATAGGTTTCTGATAGGTCAGCAGCTCATAGCTAGGATTCTGTACACAAATTGCGACATAGTAAAAACTCCACATAAGTGATTCCACAAAGTGAACTGCAGCAGAATGCTGCCAATAAAAACACAACAATGCAAACTACAGTTTTACCTATCACTTTTTGTTCAGGTACAGTTAAATATGGATATTTTAGGAGAATGCATATCATTTCAAAGAATGAGAACTTTATAAACAGCTGCCAATTATCACAAATTTCCTGCCCCCTTTAATGTACCAAAGTTTGACCAGTTTAAGAGAGCACTATGGACAACCCAAACAGCTTAATAGAACTGTAACTGCTAATCATCATAAGTCCCTCACTGTACACACCTTGAACTGTGTCAGACTCTTGCTCTGTGGCCATGTATCATTGCTATGCTTGTTTTACACTTTTTCTGGTTACCCGCCTTATGTAAAATTGTATGCAATTGATCTAGCCTATTTATTTGTACTTGTTCAACGATATTGTACTTATCTGATTTAATTCCACTGGAACTCATGTATTGTATTTGTTATGAATCTCTGTTATTGACATGGAACCTTTGTAAAAGAGCTCTTGTGCTCAAAGATATTCTCCAAAATTTTCAATAAATAAACTGTGAAACAACTGACTAAGTAAACAACAGGCAACCCTCTCTAGAAACAACTGCATCAGTTTACATTCAGTGCAATACACAGTAAGAGACTCAGGATGATATCTGCTGGGCACCAGTGAATGCCCAGTTGAATTCTCCTTTTGATCAGTAGACTAATCCAGGTAATTTGGCCTGCCTAGGAACAGATATGGACAGCGAGTACTATCTGTGAGATATTTCTCAACATTTCCAGAAATTTCCACTCCATTGTGGTATTTTCATTTTTTTCTCTTTTCCTCATTTTTAGAAGAGTTAATTCTTTACACACTAACTTTTGTTGTCATCATGGCATAGCTGTGTAAATCATAGAAACTGAAATTTAGATGTGTTACAGTATACAGCAAACAAACAACTTTTTTTACAAATTATTGACATTTTGGTACATTTGACTAAAGGGCAAACAAAATAACATATGTTCAATGTTAAACAGAAAAATCAAACACAGCTAAAAATTGCAACTGAAAGGCTTTCCATGCACACTCTGCTCTGATGTGCTGTTGTGAGGGCACCGTCATGTGGGCTCTGCAAAAAGGTCATGAGTGACAAGGGCATTCTGGATTTTAGAGTGCCCTGCACTCACACTGTGTTCAATGGCTCCACAATTCATCTATCCTTCACAGCATGCCCAACCCAGGGTTAGTTCTATTTAATTTTGGGGGGTGTGGGGGCGAAGCCCCCTGTAAAATGTAACTCTTCCAGGGGATGGTTCTTTTGGCATGGTAACTTTCTGGGGACACAATGTCAGCTGTGATCATGATGTAGCAACATTTTTCTTCTGCCCTCAGTTACGGCAACCACATCTCCCATGCACGGGCATGAGTGAACCCTCTGCACCCCCTGATTGCTAAAAGTACTTCACAAATGGTGCTCACTTTTGTCTGTTTTTATTTTTCTGTTTGTACTTTACTTAAGATGATTAAAGAGGTAAAGAAATTATGTAATAGTGTGTCATTCTGCACTGGGACTTAGCTATCTATCCAGTGGTTAGCCAATGGAGCCAGGAGTACACTATATGAGCAAGTCTAACTTACTGTAGAGTACAGGGCAAGCAAGTTGCATAGGTCGGTAGGATGGAGAAAGACAATATAGATAAGGAATAAACTGATGAAACTCAACCTCACTAACCAAGGAATACCTAGGTAGAAATGGCGCATCACAAGTCCTCAGGTTTCCAGAAGTTTTTGCCACAGACATTTTGCCTCTCTTTAGCGTCAATATCAACATAACTTACAGATAGCAATGCAGCAATAATATTCTACATTGTGTAGTTTATCATGAGCTATCATCAAATATGCCTTGGATGCATTGTGAGGCATAAGGTAATGCCAAGTGATTTCAATCACCCAAGTACTTACAATATCCCATGATATACCACACCTTGGAGTGTATTATTGCAATTATAAAATGGCCCCAAAGTGTAATGAAATGGTGGACCTTGCAGGCAGTTCTGAACTTGGATAATATCATGGTTCAAAGACTGTTTTAGTCAATCAGCTAACAAGATTTCTCATATCCATTTTATAATACCCAATGTTTACAGGTATTTCACATGATATTGAATACTGCAGCTGCTTGAATGGCAAGAGATAAGCACAATAGCCCCCCTTTTTTTTGTCCATCATACTGTAGCCAATGTTCTTAACAATAACAGGGGTATGAGATACAAGCTGTGCTCTTGATAGAAAAATGACCCCCCTCATTGCCTCTGTGATTATTAAATTTCAGTAAAAGACTTCTCATGATGTAATAATCATTTCTTTTTCCTGTATAAATTATTAGAAATGTGAATACTAGTAAACCATGTGGTGCAATGGCAGCATGTCACACTGCCAATTGAGAGACCAGAGTTTATGAGGGAGCCCTGGTATGCTAATCAGTGTCAGTGGCTCAGTAGGTAGCACACTCACCTCTGAAGCCGGGAGATCATAGAGCTGTGGGTTTAGTTCCCACATCTGGCACTTGGGTTAATATCCCAGTACTGACACTGTAGTGCAGCATGAGAGGGGTGCTGCACTTCTGAGGTGCCGTCTTTTGGATGAGATGTTAAACTGAGGTCCCATCTGCCTGGATTGGTGGTAGTTCAGGTGGATGTTAAAATACCCCATGGCACTTATCAAAAAGAGTAGGGGAATTTCCCCGGTGTCCTAGCCAACTTTCCCTCATTCACTAAAAAAAAAATACCACCATAGTTTCATCTGGTTCAAGGTCAGTTGGCATTCATCTGTTTCCCTCTCCCCAGGATCGTGCCTAAAAATAGGCAAGATTTGTCTAGTGCACTTACCCGGTCAACAAAAAATAAATAAATGCTATGCAGGAGCTGGCTGAAGGCCAGGTGCATTGTGGAAGTGAGACTGTCAGCACCCAGGGGTGACATGGCACAAGCCTCCTTTCCCCTGCTAACCTTCTGTTGGCCAGCATGGAAATGGAGCTGGCATTGACTGTAAAGGCATTGCTCATGTGCCCTCTATGCCAGTGAAAGGGTGCCAGCATAGTAACCAGATTGTCAAGATAGGGGAATGGGGAAAATAGGCAAAAAAAAATGAAAAGAAATGTCAAGTACTGAAGTTCATTTAAAGTATATGGAGATTGCTATTTGTGCATATCTCTGTGTGGATCATTTTTGTATGGTTGTGTGTCTAACAGTGTATTTTGTGAAATTACTGGTGATTACTAATTACACATGAACTGCCTATTGATATATCTGTCCATAGCTTTCAGTCAGTTTGAGTACCTCTTCTAATTTAGGTATGTAAGATGATAATGTATGGGCAACAATGTGTAAAAAGTTCTTTACAGTCTCAAGGTGTGCTATACCACATAGCCTGTGCCATGAGACAGAAGGTTGAGTGATTTGTTTCAGTATAATGCACACAGGGTATGCTAAAAAAATGAGTTTTCATTGTTCCCCATGCTTTGTTTTATGTAATTACTGGTTAGCAGAACCATAACTAGCATGGAGGGAAGAGCAGGCTGACAGCCTGCAGCTGTTGTGTCTCACAGTCAGTGTTATGTGCTATATTGGAGCAATTCTCAGTTACACACACTTATTTGTAATGCAGTGTGTGTGATCAAGAAATCTGCATACTCCTTTTTTTGGTTGTAATATACCCTATCCATTAAAAATCATGAGGTATCCCTTTGTTTTATATTCACATGTGTGATTTCCCTCAGCTATTAGCTGCAACATCTTGCTCCCAAGGAAATTTTGAGATGCAAAAGTATTTCAAATGGAAACTACCTGTCATCCTCTTCAGCAGGCCCAGCACTTTTGTTTTCAGAAATCATCATCCCTTTTTTGAATTATGCAAGAAAATCTGCATGAGGCATGTTACCTTACATTTCTGTTAAAGCATACATCTAGGTCAGGGTAAGATATAACAGTTGTGCTTCATTTTGCTTGACTAGAAGCATGTTCTAAAGCTTCCTGGTGCCCTACCTGTTGATGATATCTGAGTCAAAATAGCAGCTTTAGAATTCTTGTTTAATGCTCTAAATGAACAGTTGCAAAATAATCCACAGTGCAAACAAGGCAGCTGTTTCTGTGCTCTCATCATTGTTTGCCAGTCAGTCATCAAATGTCTTTCAGACATAACTTGTTTTATCTGATGTTTCTATGATAGTGAATACATGCTAAATTACGGGAATTTACCTAACAAAATTAACTTCCTTGACAAGTATCATGTAAAATCTGTAGTAACATTCAGTAACTGTTCTTTGTGTCTACAAAGAGAGAAAACTGCTGACAGAAGAAGTCCTCATGGTCTATCCAGTATGCCCCATGAGGTGGTACATGCCCCCTTAGGAGAGCATGATATCGCTTTCTCTCCCCACCTCTGTCCTCCTCTGTTCCCATGACAATCCATCTATGTTTATTCCACCATCTCTTAAAGCCCATTACCATTTTAGCAGTGATCAATGCATCAGGCAGCTTGTTCCACACATCTACCACCCTTTACACAAGGTTGTACTTCCTAAAAGCTTTCTCTTTAAATCTACCACTACCAGTTTCTTGTTACTCCAGGCTGCTACTGGTAGTGAACAGCTTACTTGAAACAACTTTAATACCCTTCATGTATCTGACTGTTTCAATAATGTACCCCTCTACTTCTGGTCTCCAGTGAGTACCTATTGAGGCATTCCAGTCTTGCTAATATGTTCTCCCCTGTTGCCCTTAAATCACTGTGATGACCTTCCTATTCACTTACTCAAGCCTGTTAATGTTCTTAATATTGTGACGCTTGGCCAGCTGGTTATGGTTATTGTATGCTATTTGTAATATAAAAATATGGTATGTGATTGTGTCACATAAGACAGCCTGTGCTTCATGGGTGCCCCCCCCCCCAGGTTTCAGTGACGCTACAGGATGTAACTGACCAGAAGATCTTGTAAACTCTGGGACTGCCATACTAGAGTATGTATATTGTGGTGTTTTGGTGTTGGTCTGCCACAATGGACTCTTATCTTCTTCCAAGATCTGCCAGGCCCATCTCTTGCTTCTGTGCTGGACACCTTCTTGACCATAGGAATAACAGACCAATGCATGAAATAAATGTAGAAGTAAAGGAGTTTATTCTCAGACTACAGAGACAGCATACAAAAAGAGTCCAGCCTGAACAGCTGACTCAAACTGATTGCCTGACCACTGAACATTTCAGAGATAGGAGCCCCTCCTAAAACAGCAATAACACACAAACATCTGTTCAGAGCTCTTAAAGGGGTGGCAGCAGGCCTTAAATCCAATGCTAAAGTTTACTCCACACCACCCCTGGGCAGTGAATGCAAGCACCACTTGAACAATCAAACATTATAGAATACAAGAAATGTTTAAAAATTAATTGTAAGCAGGGCAGAACAGCAGGGAACTGAACAGTAGACCGCCATGATGGGAGGGGAAAGGAAGGATCTGAACCACAATGGTGACCAGTTGGAGACATACTAGGGGAAGGGAAGCCACCATAGCAACTTAAAGCTCATTTAGGGTGCCAAGTTCCACAGTGCAGTGGAGGAAGAAAGAAAGAGAGGGAATAGGTATCAGCTGGAGAATGACCAGCACACAAGATATGAATATTACAATAAACAGTGGCAGAGTAATGAAAATAGACATGGAACTGTGCATATGAAGAGGTATTCCTGCAAGGAAAAGGTTAATGCCATGCATGCAGTACCATGAGCAACAAGTGCACTGGAATAAGGTACCAGGAAGCATTTTCTGCAAGAACTATTAAGAGAAAATACCACTAGAAGAATTACTAAGTCCAGTTACTCAAAATTTCAAGACCATCATTGACTTTTCCAGTCAGTGGGAATAGTGGCATGTGTTCCCTGAACCAGTTGTTGACAGGCTGGAGTTAGGTCATTGTAAGCAACCCAACAGCTCTGTGAACTATCAAAGTCACACCACTTGGCTCTGTAAGTCCAGGATCCATTTACATATTTATTTCTTAAAATCTTCTCGAGGTGGTACACAGGGGTGTCCTGAAGACAGTCCTGAGAAGAAGAAGGCTGAGATGTCCCATTAAGTTCATATGGCTGATGATCAGGCAAAACAGAATCTGGCTGGAGATTGTTAGGAGTGTGAGTGGTGGAAGCAACTGGTTGCAGGTTATTGGGAGAACTTCTGATTCAGACAGGATAGCAGACTCAAGTGCAGCTTCATTACTTGGTGGACTGAGATCCTCTGGAATGGTATTACTCAAGTACCCATGTTTCAGATGATTGATATGGACCTTGTTATGTACGAGCTTTCCATCAGACTTGAATCGCAAATGGACGTGAACTGGAGGAAGCTTTTCCACAATGTAGAAAGGCCCAGTAGAAGGGCGGAACAGTTTCTTTGTGGAGCCTGGAACAAAGAGAGGTTGATACAGGTAGGCAATGTCCCCCACAGAAAATGAAGTCTCTTGAGACTTGGCTGCTGATGTTCACTACATAGCAGATTTTCTCTGTCCCAATGTGGTGACTGCCATACATCTAGCCAGTTCAATCTGTTCCAGTACAGGAATGGTGAATGAAGAAGCTGACTTTGGAACCTCTAGCAGCAAGAGGTCCCTTTCCATGGCAGTTCTTGCATGATGTCCATGGACCAAGAAAAAGGGGGTGAAAAGGGGGGTGTACTCTCTACTGTCAATACAAGGGCTGATATTGTAGGCAAATTGTATAAATGGAACAAAGTAGTCCCAAGTGTTGTGAGTTTCATTCAGGTGCTTAGAGGGTGTGTTTAGAATGGTAGACATCATTCTTAGGAAAAACACAGAAGTGTGCACTGGGTAGTGGTGCTCCAAAACAAACCAGAACTAGGTAACAAACAGATCGGGGCACTTGCAACCTCATAAGAGGGATGCAGGCTTCAAAATAAGTTATACTTGCATGTTTATTAAGCCAAAAACAAAAAACACAGTGTGACTCTTGCCTGACATGTTTCAGAGTAATGACTTTTTTCAAAAGCTAGAGTTTTCTGAACATCTCACAGTTTACAAACCTATTGAACAACATCATGTGAGGTCAGTTAACCAATAGAATTGACTCTTTTCTAATTGGTATAGATGGCATAATGTCTGTTGTGCTGGAACTGACCACTTATTCAATACTTTTCTCAAAGTAATTGTAAAGTGCAAACCAGTGCTACATATTCACATACGAAAAAGCAGTATAAATTCATAAAGTATAGCAAGCAGAAGACCATGTACTTAACACCAAGTGTTGCATACTACAATCCAATATTAAAAATCAGCTATAGAAGGTATTACAGATATATATCCATACATAATAAGAAAAAATGTATAATGTGGGGAGAGGAGAAGGGAAATGAAACAAGCAAAACAAAGAAAAAATAGAAAAACAACCATGAAAAAACAAAGTACAAAACAGGAAAAAGTGGGAAGGGGGGACCTACATAAAAAAAAGTTATGCAGATATGAAAATAAAACAAAAAGAGCCTCAAAAAGGCTTACTTAAATCTATGAGTGCATATATATATATGTGGAGGCAGTATAGCGCAGTGGTCTAAGGCTCTGAGCTGCAACTCTGGTGACATTCAGCAGACCAGCCCTGGGTTTGAATCCCACAGCTTCCACTTGCATACTGTGTGACCCTGAACAAGTCACTTAACCTCCTTGTGCTCCCAGGTCGCTCCTGTAAAAAAGCTTTCAGCTTAGTGTGCTATACCTGGTTAAACAACTAAATAAAAAAAAAATATATAGGTCCCAGGGTGAAGATCCAGTCTCCAATAGAAGACATGTCTTACTGCTGATTGCAATATGAGAAACTAAGGTTAAGTGCAGTTCAATATATTTCAATAAGATTTTTAACTTTGATACATAACTTTGTCAGTTTTGCATACTGTGGTCCCAAATTTTCAACATGGTCTTTTTGGGACCCCCACCTCATGAACAATGGTGCTGGAATTGTGCAAATCTGACCCGAAAGGTGATTTTGTGCTTACGATGCAAAATCACATTTTGTGTGAGATTTGACAATTTTCTCCATGCTTGTTCATCAGCTGGTATCATAAGAAGGCTATGTTGAAATTCTAGGGTCAAAATATGTAAAAATGGCAACATTTTGAGTACATGTTTAAACTTTTTTATTGTCTCTCATAACTTTGGTCATTTTCAATATTCTGACCCCAAATTTTGAACATAGCCATTTTTTACACCACCTCATGAATGAGAGCTTTCATTTTTCGAATCCTGGCCAAAATATATATTTCCCATGTGTGATACAGAATGCAATTTCACTGGCATGAATCACATTTTGGCAGGAATGTTAAAACTTTCACCTATGGGGTTCATGAGGTTGGCTGAAGCAACCTCTCACTTTTTGGAATGCATCACTACCATCAGTTTGCAGCTGTATTCTCTCTGATGAGATCAAGTTTCTATTGTGGTAGCAGTGCTTTCCCTTCCCTAACCCTTTGCTACTGGACCCTAGATAGGTTACTATTAGTGTTCCTCTGTACCCTGTTTAAATTCTTTTATACTCTGACCCTTGACATGGTGTTGCTTCTGTTCCTAGTTTAGGCCTACCTTTGACCTTCCACCCTTCCCAGTAGTGAATGTTACACAGTAGTGAACATGTGTCTTATCTTAGTCAACCAGTAGATTCTCACACTTCCTGCTTCTTTCTGAGGATGCTTGCCAATGCATAAGAAGCCAGTCTTACACCTGTTCAAGTCCTGTGCTGTTTCACACTGTGCTGGGAGATGAACATGTCTGGGACACATTAGGAGATTGATTTTTAACTCACTTCAAGGCTCTTCTCCTGCTCCCTAATTAGTCTATTTCTTTGGTTCCCATCCAACAATGACTGAGCTTTCTGTTTCCATAGCTACCCCTGAAGCAACAATGTTGGTTATTTGATTAAAAATAGTTTTTGAGCCTGGAAAAATGCTGGGTTTTTACACTCTGATGGCTATACTGGCAGTGCAAACCCTTGTTGACTACACATCCTGCAACAAACAAAACTTAGATTTAAACTTACTGCAAGACCTTTCTCCTGCTCCCCAATTGGCCCATTTGTGTAGTTCCCACCTAATAATGGCTGAGCTTCCTGCTGGTTTCCTTACCTACCCCTAAAACAAAAACATAAGTTATTTGATTAAAAAATGGCTTTTGAGCCTCAAAGACCACAATGTTTTTCTTCCTGTTGTCTGTAGTGGTGGCACATACCTTTGCCAACTGCACACCCTGCAACAAACAAGATCAAGTTTTAAACTCACTGTAGGACTCTCCTCCTGCTCATCGACTGGCTTGTTTGTTTAGTTCCTGCCTAATAATGGCCAAGCTTCCTGCTGGTTTCCTTAGCAACCCCTGAAACAAAAGCATGGGTTATCTAATTAAAACATGGCTTTTGTGCCTAGGAAAATGTTTCGCTTTTACTCCCTGGTTGCTGTAGTGGTGGCACTCACCTATGCTGACTGTGCACCTTGCAACAAACAAAAGCACATTTTAAACTCACTGCAGCACCATTCTCCTGCTACCCAATTGGTCAGTTTGTGTTGTTCCTGCCAAACAATGGCCGAGCTTCCTTATCAACCCTTGAAACATAAATGTAGGTTATGTGACTAAAAAATTACTTTTTGAGCCTGGAAAACAGCTGCAAGTTTACTTCCCTGTTGCAGTAGTGGCAATGCTCACCTTCACTGACTGCACACCCTGTAACAAACAAAACCACATTTTAAAATCACTGCAGGACTCTTCTCCTGCTCCTTGATTGGCCCATTTGTGTAGTTACCACCAAACAATGGCCAAGCTTCCTACCAGTTTCCTTACCAACCCCTGAAACAAAAATGTAGGTTATTTGATTAAAATATGGCTTTTGAGTAATGAATAATGCTGCATTTTTACTCCCTGTTGTCTATAGTGGTGGTGTTCACCTTCGTTGACTGTTAAAATTCAAGACTGTGCCAGAATCTTATCAACAAAAATCAGGCACTGTGGTCCTGGACATGAAAAATGCTAACTTTAAGAAAATTAAAGAAATAATCAAAGATCATCTGAAGGGCATTCACAAAACAAAGACTGCAGGAAATACATTTGTAGCCATTAAAGGGGTAGTATGAGAGCCACCCAAAACTGCATAAACTATTACTAAGACCAATAAGCACAATATGCCACTTTGACTACACAAACACATGAAGGTGGCAGTACTGGACACATATAAGGCCTTTATGGTATGCAAGGGTAAGCAGAGTTAGCCAGCAGGGCTATATATAAAAATAAATTAGAGAACAGCAAAGGACCCCATTAAGAGGACATGAGCAAACACAGAACAAAGGATATCAGAGGGGGTCAAAAATAATGATAAAACTTTCTTTAGACATATTACAGAAGAACAGGTGAATGATAGAAAAAATATATAAAAAATAAGGAAAAACTGAATGAGCATTAATGAAGACCAAGTAAAGAAAAACATATTAACTGAGTTCTTCAGTTCTGCGTTCACAGTGGAGAATTGAGGCCCATTTCCTGACAGAAAGAACAAATTCAGGGGTAATGATAGTCATAGATTACAGGTGGGGTATATGCTGTCACTAGGGAAAGAGTTCTAAACTGTCTGCATTACCTGAATATAATAAATTCCCAGGGCCAGATAGACAACATTCGAGGGTACTAAAGGATTAAAAATAGGTGTTTGCCATCCTCTTGGTAGACCTACATATTGAGCCACTGGCAACAGGCAGAGAGTCAGTGAACTGAAGGATAGTGGTGATTGCTCCCTACAAATTAGTGTGGGCATGGAAAACCCAGGAAATAAGCTTATGAGCCTCACCTCAGTAGGGAGTAAGCTGCTAGAATCAATTATGAAGGAACAGGCAGTAGATTTCCTAGAGGAAAACTACCTTAAAGAAGTAAACAGCATGTGTTCACAAGAGGTAGGTCATGTCAAAAGAACTTGACTGATGTGTTTCATCCTGGTGTCACATATGGTAGCTAGTGGCTCAGCAGTCAACAGTTTGTACCTGGACATCAGTAAGGCCTTTGATTCAGTGCCACAATGGAGGCTTATACTGAAAGTAGGGGACTTAGGACTAGGGATAGGGCTAACTTGGTGTATTGGCAAATGGTCATGGGATAGGACTCAGAGATTAGTGTTGAATACCAAATTATGTGATCACAAGTCGAGTACCTCAAGGTTCTGTCCTGGGGCTGATACTAATTAACATGTATATAGCAAAATCAGGGTGGGTTTAAGGGTGCACTGAGTCTATTCTCTGGTGACACAACATTTTGCAGGATTGTAGACCATAATTATGGGATCAGTATCATAACAATAGATATAGGAAAGCTTGTGCAGTGGTGTGAACTTTGGCACTAGAAGTTTAATGCCTCAAAAATGTACAGTGATGCACTTTGGGAGCAAAAATCTACAGATAGAATATTGCATTAATGGGAATGTGGTGAAGCAATAAGTGGAGGAAAGAGACCTAAGGGTGATACTTAAAAATGTCTTCCTAAAGTGACAGAGTATATGGGAAAACTAACAAGATGCTGGCATACATCACATTGAGTTTCACTAGTTGCAGCAAAAAGCTGATGTTGCTGCTGTATGGGTCACTGGTTGGTCCACTCAGGAGTACTGCATGTCATTTTGGCGCCATCCGAGGAAGGACAAGTAGAGATTAGAGACAATTAGGCATGAACTCTGAAAATTATCTGGGGGAAGCTGGTAAGATCTATGAGGAAAGACTGGACAGTCTACACATGTACTATCAGAAAAACTGGAGGGAAAGGGGGGATATGTTATAAATATACAAATACATCCAGGGGCAAAATATTTTGGGCTTCACAAAGGTATTTGCAGTAGATTAAAGAACAAAACAACCATGGGGGCCACAGTCTTAAACTGAAAGGGGGGCATTCAGGAATGATACCAGAAAATATTTCTTCAGGCTAGCCCAGTAGTGTGGAGGACTGAGGCATCACACTTTACCTCCTACCATGCTGGTGACCCATGTTATCATGCGGATGTGGGTCACTGGGGATCAGCTAGAGGGTTGGGAGGGAGAGGATTGAGCATCTGGAGAATGGCTCTCCTCTGCTGGGGAGGGTGGTTTGGCAGTCTTGCCACATGACTCACCCCAGGTGGAGGACTGAGGGTAGGATGGGTCAGGGGCACCCAAAAAAGGGAGGGTGCTGTGGGATTCCACAGCATGCACACACCTCTACACATGCACATTGGTGTGTGCTGCCCCAGCAACAAGGAGGATAAAAGAGAAAATGGAGGAAAAACCTCCTAGGTGGCAGGATGAATGACTAACCCATTGCAGACCCTGCACCAGTGGCCGGGCACAACTGTGGACCCTGGGCTAAGGATGAAGGCACAGATAAACCTCAGAGGAGCCACATGACAGGGCTGGGGGAGGGTTGCACAGGAAGGGGGCCACCAGGGAGAGTGGGTGGCTACAACACAATATAACAAAAAAAAAAAGAAAATATTTTCTTCATGGAATAGGCGGTGGATGGTAGGAATTGTTTACCCAGTAGTGTGATCAACCCTGGGTGATCACAGAGTTCAATACCCAATGGACATTTTCAAGGGAGTAATTAGGTCGAAACGAAAACAGGGGAGAAGAAGTGCTCCAAAATAATAGAGTAAAACAGTGCAGAAACATCATGGTGGATTAAATGGATTCAAAGTCTTTTCCTGGTACTATCTACTTGTCTATTGTATTTTTTAATGGTACCAAAAATCCCTTAGTATGGCTGTCTTTAGCAGGGCCATAGATACATGTACAGGGTAGTAGTGGTAGACCAGGCATGTAAAGGGCATAAATAGAATAAGTAAACACAATTAGCACCATGAAACCATTATCTGGGGCATATTGTAACTGTTCTGTCCAGTTATCTGCTCCAGTTATTCACTCTAGTTTGATTGTATAGTCACTATGGGCGAAGGGTATAAGAGATTGGGAATATAGTCATAATATTCATCATTTTGCAGGGTGTTGCCTAGCTAGGTAAAATAATCTAAACTAGTTTATACATTTGATAGAGTATTAAATATCTAGAGTATCTGCTACACATCAGATATTGTTTGAATATCTCTAAAGTAGACTAAACATTATTTTATTCTTGCTAAGATGTTAGCCATCATAAATTCAGTAAAGTAACATTGAAGCTGCCTCTTTGGTGCTGAAATGATCAGTTTGTCCTTTGTCTCTATGGAGACAGCTATAATTTATCATCTCCAATATAGCACAAAAAGCCATGGGTAAATCTATGGGGAAAAAAAATCAGTTAGGATTTATGTTGGTGTTTGTCTTTCTGGGCCAGTTAGGATTTATAATGTTAGGTGTATGAGTATGTATCAAATGTACAGTCTCGTAAAAGGAAAAAAATCTCTGTGAAAAGAAATTATTGTTTTAATCCTGCAGGGAAAACTATACTGGAACCACGGTATATTATATTTCCATTAGAAATCATGAGGAGAAAATAGTGCTTTTGTTATTTAAAAAGAGGTAATGATTATTATTACTTTTTTTATGTCTGAAGATAAAAATGACCTAAGCATTTTTACTATTATAATTACACTGAAGTGTGCCAAAATAATTGCTTAGTGATTGGAATAGTCCTCAAAGGGGATGACATATAATGTTATCTTAAACCATCAATCTAATTTGCATGAACTGCACTGGGGTTTCATTAATATTAACCAAGTAGCCCATAAGCAGCTTTCATTATCCAGAATATATAACATTTCAGTTACAGCAGCAGGTATCACTAACATTCAATGTAATCTAAACATTTTCAGCTGTCCTGGGACTAAATCCCACTCCACAGCCATCTGTGCAGAAACAAATTTCTACACCATTAGATGTTCCCATTGTCAGCCCTTGCTCTGCATGGGCAGCATGTGCAGCTGTGGAGGATGTTATGCCTGGTCCAACCAGGTGTAACTGGAGCAGATGTACCACTAAACAGCCACAAACTGTGGTAAGTCATAGAGCAGGTCATAAAGTGGCTCCTTCTTTGATAATCCAGTGTGCACAGGAAAAATTGCAGCACTGCAAGTGAAGACCCATTTGTGCCAGTTCCCCCCCCCCCCCCAACTCCTGTGTTGTTCTCTGGGGTTTTAAAATCTACAGTGGCGTGAAAAAGTATTTGTCCCTTCATGATTTTCTCTATTATTGCATATTTGTCACACTGGATGTTTTCAGGTCTTTAGACAGTATGTAATATTAGATAAAGGGAACCTGAGTGAACAAATAACACTTGTTTTTTTTTTTCACTTATTTAATGAAAAAAGTTAACCAACAATTGGCACTGTGTGAAAAGTAATTGCCCCTTTACACTTAATAACTGGTTACGCCACATTTAGCTGCAATGACTGCAACCAAACACTTCCTATAATTCAATATCAGTCTTTCACATCACTGTGGAGGAATTTTAACCCACTCTTCCTCGTAGAACTGCTTTAATTCAGTAACATTTGGTAGGTTTCGAGCATGAACTGCTTGTTTTAGGTCCTGCCACAGCATCTCTATTGGGTTTAAGTCTGGACTTTGACTAGGCCACTATAAAACTTTAATTTTACTTCTTTTAGCCATTCTGATGTGGACTTGCTTTTGTTTTGGATCATTGTCTTGCTGCATGACCTAACTACGCTTCAGCTTCAGCTGACGGAAGGATGACTGGACATTCTCCTAAAAGAATTTTCTGGTACAGAGCAGAATTCATGGTTCCTTTAATTATGGCAAGTCATCCAGGTCCTTAGGCAGCAAGCTGCCCACACCATCACACTACCACCACCATGTTTGACTGTTGGTATGGTGTTCTTACTGTGGAATGCTGTGTTTGCTTTACGCGACATTATGGGATCCATGTTGTCCAAAAGTTCCACTTTGGACTCATCTGTCCATAGAACATTTTCCCAAAGGCTTGTGGATCATCCAGGTGCTTCTTAGCAAATGAGAGACGAGCATTTATGTTCTTCTTGGTTAGCAGTGGTTTCCGCCTTTGCTACTCTCACATGAAGCCCATTTTGCCCAGTCTCTTTCTGATTGTGGAGTCATGAACACTGACCTTAGCTGAGGCAAGAGAAGCCTGCAGTTCTTGGATGTTGTTTTAGGATCCTTGAGACTTCTTGGATGATTTTACACTGTGCCCTTGGAGTAATTTTGGCAGGCCGCCCACTCCTGGGAAGGGTCACTACTGTTCCAAGTGTTCTCCATTTGGAGATTATGGCTCTCACTGTGGTTCGATGGAGTCCCAGAGCCTTAGAAATAGCTTTGTAACCCTTTCCAGACTGATAGAGGGCAACAAAATGTTTTTCTGATCTTTTCAGGAACTTCCTTTGATCATGGCATAATGTGCTTGTTGAATCTTTGTGCTGGCAATGTGACTCTGATGGTAAGGGCCAAAATAAGTGAGGTTTATATTGAGCAGGGCTGGCTGTAATCAAGCCTGGCTGTGTTCAATCAGCTGACTCTAATTATCCCTTTAATTGGGCTGATTTAACTAGGGGCAATTACTTTTTCACACAGTGCCAGTTGGTGTTGGTTAACTTTTTTCATTAAATAAATGAAATAAGTAAAAAAAAAAAGTGTTATTTGTCCACTCAGGTTCCCTTTATCTAATATTATATTTTGTCTAAAGACCTGAAAACATCCAGTGTGACAAATATGCAATAATAGAGAAAATCAGGAAGGGGGCAAATACTTTTTCACGCCACTGTAGCTCCAAATCATAATGATACCAGCTGCTATAACTGCTGCTCCCTCTTGGCTCTCTTGAAAAATAAGCATGTAGCCTAAATGTAGGTATCATTGTGTGCAGAAATTCTAAATAAATGAATAAATATGAATAAACATGTAATGATTTGCCATTTTACAGACTGAGAGGATCTGCTAACTAGTGGAGATGTTGGACAACATTTATCCAGTTGCTGGACTTCCGTAAACAGGCTAGACCTAACACAGTATTTTACCACTTGGTTAGTGGAGTAAACTAGTCAGTATAGGATAGCTGTAATAAAGATTGTTGGTACCTTATAGGGGCCTTGAGGTCTTTTTAGACTTTGTTTCAATCTATGAAAAAAAGTAAGAAAAGAAAAATAATTTGGTTTGATATAGCACCTTTCATAGAAACTGCATTCCAACATTATTAACAGTCCTGAAGAGGAGAGGAGAGGAGAGGAGAGGAGAGGAGAGATATGTCTGCTGTTTTAGGCATAGAGGGAGATTTAAACACCAGAGAAGTAGATACAAAAATAAATTAGAGCAGTATTAATACAGGGATCTTAATTTACTTTCTGAGGGACACAAGATGAGTTGCAGAATTCAAACCTTGGTCTCTGGGTTCAACTTCACAGCTCTAGGGCCGATGTTCAACTGTACAAAAATTGTGCAAATGATGAAAAACAAGTTATGCAATGGAGGGTTTCTTTGCACAACCACAATATTTTCTGCATGTGCTCAATTTTCAAAAAGGTTGGCTTTCTGCATCATTTTCCACAATTTATGGCAGCTGGTACATTTTCTTTGCACAGTTGTAGAAATGTAGCACACCTGTGACCAGGGGCTAGATTCACCAAAACTCAGAAAGCACAGTGCAAACGTTTGCACTGCAGTTTGTGATTGTGCAGGTGTGTAAGTTTGCTATTCACAGTCCAATAGTGTACCACACACTCCAACTGTGAATAGGGCAAGGACAAAGCAGCGCTAACCCCCCCTACCACAACCTATTATCCCACTAGCCCCACCCCATCATGCATTCAGGAGAATGGTCCCACTATAAATAGCTCAGGTGCACTGTTCAGAATTCTCCAAAAAGCCATGTAAATGAGCCCATTGGGTATGCAAGGCACTATGTTAGTATTTGCATGCCTATTATGGTCCCATTTAGATGGGCTACAATGGAGGTTTGTGTACCCCACCACCACCAGTTGGCAGCCTGACAATAATACAGTATATTTTCCCCAGTGGCTAGTGGTCTCCCCTCCCAGCTGTTCACTGGCTTGAGAATAAAAAAATGAATTTCCCCTAGTGCCAATGGTTCCCCCCTCCCACAATCACAGATTGCTGGACCGATAGTTATATGTTATCCCTGGTGCTAGTGGTAACCCCTTCTCCACTGATCCCCAGACCAATCAGAAACATATATGTGTCCCTGGCTTCTAGTGGTCCCTCCCCACACCTACACATGACCATTCTATAAATGAAGTATCCCTGGTGTCTAGTAGTCCCTTCTCTCACCCACACATATGCCAGTTCTGTAAATAAAGTACTGTTGGTGTCTAGTGGTCCCTCCCCCACCTGATTCCATTCCTGTTCTGTAAATAAAGTATCCCTGGTGTCCAATAGTCCCTCCCCCCACCCTATCACTCACCAAGTATATAAAAGGTTTTCCCTGGTGTCCAGTATAACCCCCATCCCAATACCCTTCTTAACAGAGTGTATTAGATTTATGTTTTGTAACAGAATGTATAAAAATTCAAAAGGTATGGGTAAATAAACCTGTTTTGGGAGATCACTGTTCAATTGTATGTACTTGTGAATTAAAAATTGAAGGTAAAGAAATAAAATCAGAAGTCCCAAGAAAAATTAAAAAGAGGTCTTTTAAAAATTACAGTAAAGAATTGTTTTTACATACATTGGCAAGCCTAGAGTGGTATAGGATTTTCCTTATCCCTGATCTGGATTTAGCTGTGATAGAGTTTGCAAGAATGCTTTCAGAGGCTTGTAAAAGGGTTACTCCCTTTAAAACAACCATAGCAAGGATTAAACAACCCTCATGGATGACAGAAAAGTTAAAAAAAGAAATAAGGATAAAACATCAATTATAGAATAAGGCTAATAAATCTTTAAGTAGAGCTGATTGGGAAGAATATAAAAAACATCATAACAGAATCAGCACTAGGGTAAAGAACACAAAAAAAAGCAATATTATAAAACAAAAATTGCTGATACAGTTGATCTCCAGAAGTACTGGTCCCTGATACAATTCTTGGAAAAACCAGCTACAAGCAAACCCCTTGTATAAATTCAACAAAATGGTATATTAGTGATAAGTAAATTCTGCAGATATTCTG
This sequence comes from Neoceratodus forsteri, assembly GCA_016271365.2. Classification (NCBI taxonomy): domain Eukaryota; kingdom Metazoa; phylum Chordata; order Ceratodontiformes; family Ceratodontidae; genus Neoceratodus; species Neoceratodus forsteri. The sequence goes on along the minus strand of CM057458.1, from coordinate 779,700,358 downwards.
AATGCATATTTTACAGATTTACCTGGTATAGATATTCCAGAAAATCATTTATTACTAGATTTTCCATTAGATACTACTCTGGAAATTCCAAAATTTAGATTTAGGAAGATTAGTTGTAATGAGGTTCAGAAGGAATTTAATAAATTAAAAGTTAACAAAGCATATGGGTTAGACAATATAGAAAACATGTTTTTAAAGGATGCTGTTGAATTTTTGGCCCTATATTGAACAAGCTATTTAATCAAAGTTTGACGGAAAGGAGGTTTCCTTCTAGTTGGAAGAAAACAAAGGTAGTCCCAGTTTTAAAGGGGATGATCCAACTGACCCTTGGAATTATACGCTGATTGCCCTGTTGTGCACGGTGTCGAAGGAAATGGAAAAACTGGTACAGAATCAGTTAAGTGGTTATTTGGACAAATACCACTTACTTTCAGATTCATAATCAGGTTTCCGGAAAGGGCATTCCATGAACACTGCGCACACCTACCTAATAGATCTTGTCTTTTCTCAGATTGGGGTGGGTGGGCACGGTGTTTGTGAACCTATTCAAAGCCTTCGACACTGTGGACCACAGGTTTTTGCTCCAGAGGTTAGAGGGATTGGGCCTAGACTGTGAAACTCTTGGATAGGTTTCTTCCTACTTATTTGAAAGCACACAACAGGTTCAGCTTGATGTTGTAACTTCAAAACAGCATAAAGTTGTTAGAGGGGTACCACAGGGGTCCATTTTGGGTCAGACTCTTTTTTTTGATTCACGTTAATGATTTGGTAAAAGTAGCTATTAACACCAAAAAATTATACTTGGATGATACAGTTTTACTACCGTGTGGTACAAATATTAATGAGATAGAAAAGGGATTTCAGGAAGATTTCACAGGGTTAGAAAAACGGTTAGTGAATTCAAAATTAGTATTAAACAGTAACAAAAATAAAACTCTTCTTTCTTCAATAGAGAAGGATAAAATAAATCATAAATAGGATTTGAATATAAAAACATTAAGACAGGAAACATTACAGCAGGTTTCTTTTTATAAATACTTAGGAGTTTGGGTTGACCAGGGACTGAAATTTGATATACATATAGAAGAATTAGTTCATAAAATAAATAGAAAACTAGTGGCTTTTCAAAGAAATAGGTTTTATACAGATCTTAGTATGCGGAAATCAATAGTAAATCAGTTATTAATTACTATAATAAATTATGGCAGTCATATATATGGAAAGGCCTCAGGCTTTCTCTTAAGAAAGCCTGAGGCTACTTATAATAATTTAGCCAGATTCATTTTACAATGTGATTATAAAACCCACCATTGTAATTTGTATTTGACACTGATTTGGTTAACACTTGGAAAAAAAGGAGAAAAATGATAAGGGCCCTACAAATGCATAGATTACTAATAACAGTAGAACCAAAATATCTTAGGGATAAAATAGAGGAGGAAAAATCTTAAGCATAAATATAAATTAAGAGATAATGGGGTGACTCCCTACAAACCTAGGGTAAAAATTGTTTTATTAAAATGACATTTGAAACTGAATATGCCTAAAACAGTCAACTGTTGAATGATATAAAATGTAAATCAAAGGCTATAAACAATCTCCGATTACTAAGTTTCTGACAGAGGAATTGAAAGTTAGATGTATGTGCAATGGATGAATAAGAAATCTCTTGGATTTTTAATTGTTTTTTCATGTTGTGAAATGAGTTGTACAAGTCTTGTTGGAATATAAGTATATTTATTATATGTTTGTAAGGTCTTAGAGATTGAAAGTGATGTTTGTATTATGTTTGTATTTGAACAATTTTAAAGTCCTATTGTCAGGACCATCTTGAAACAAGGCTTCTGCCTAAGATGTGAAGAAAGAACTTATCCTGAATAAAAATAAATCTTTTACAACTTACAGCTTTCAAAAATATTTTCTTTTCCTAAATTACCCTGGGTACCACTCTGGTGTTTAGTTAGTGTTTAATTAGTAAGGATTTTTCTCTGTTAAACTGCAGCCCAACCATTTTTTCCTTAATTTGTATTATCTGGTTGTGATAGTCACCTTTTCCTGTGTGCATCAATTTCAGAAATGTTGTCAACTTGAAGTTCTGAATGCTACACCTCAAGCCATGCCAGTGACCAGGGTCTGGGAACTAGTCTGGATTGTTGGGGGTCATCAGGGGGAGGAAGGCCAGGAGATGGATTGAGTGGTCATAGAGCAGCTCTCCTCTCCTGGGTGGGGATTAAGTTGCAACCACTGCTGGGCTGCCCCTGGCTGGAGGCCCGAGGGTAGTGCACATGGGATAAGCTAGGATAGGGAGGGTGCCGTGGATCATTGCATGCACATGCCTCCACATGTAATTGAGTAGCTGTGGCAAGGAGAGGGGAGTAAAACCAGTGGGAAAAGGGATCTGGCAGGCTCCATGATGGACCCACAGTGCCTGCCTTGGCTCCCCAGAGTCTGGATGTTGATCTCCGGGGGAGGAGGAAAGTCAATGCCCTTTGCCCTCAGCACTGTCATGGGGGAGGTAACTAATGGGGTATTATCCAGAGGGTCTGAAGCAGGAAAAACTGGGACCAGAGTGCGAGCTCATCTGAGGGAGTGGCCGGAGCTGCCTGCCAGCTCCACTGGAGATGGGGAAAAATGTAGACAGAAAAAAACTAATTTCAAGTGTATTCTTATTGCTTGGTATTCCATATATTCATATCTTTTTTCTTTAGCTGATTCAGATTGCAAAATTATTTTTAAATCTGTTTTCTTTTCTTCCCATGGACACTTAAGTCATAATATAAACAGGCTACAGAATGTCTTGCCAAAAATAAATCTTGTATTTTGCTACCTATCTTGGGATTATCCAATAAGAAAATATTCTGACTCCATAACCCACTTCCACTTTTTATAATATCAATAGCACCAAAATTCCCACCCACCATAAAATGGTCAGATGTCACTATTGGAATCACCTTAATATCCTGGCTTTCTGTATGTGATGATGTAAAAATAAAATCAGTTCTGGTAGTCAGGGGTATTTTCATTATAGATTGAGGGAGCGCTCCCAACTAATCGGAGTGCTTCTTTCCACTGCGCATGAGGCACTTTTACTCTGTGAAGAGCATCTCGCGCGCAGATACCCTGGAATCGGGTACATTCTGGGATGTTTATTTTTTTTCAGATAAATTATTGATCACTCTCAATCAGTAATATATTAATGTGTCCTCCACCCCCGTTGCAACTCATTGCTGAAAACAAGTGGTTTCAGTTGCCTACAGCTGGAGCCAGAACAGCTCATCTTAGCTTCGCTGTTCTCACTCCAGCTGAAGGCACCTGAAACCACTTGTTTTCAGCAATGAGTAGCTCCAAGGGATGTATAAATACATATAATAAGTATAACTTTCTGATTTTTATTTATTTCTATATGCATCCTTTATGCCTGTATCCTACACCATTTTATTAAAAAAAACTGAGGTCACAGAACAATTTTGAGGTTTTAGTTCTTCTATCATTTACCAATAATCCACAGTTAAAATCTCCTCTGAATAACAAATATTTAGTGATGTATAAGTGGGTCTGTATTTTCTGCATCAAAGCAATTCTTTCTTTTTTTGTTTGTGGTGCATTTATATTTATGAGCCTTAACTGTTCCCCTTGGTACAGTATATCCACCATCATAGCTCTTTCAGGCTCATTAACAACTAATTTCTGTGAAGTAAAATATGTTCCCCTGAATAAAATTCCAACCCCATTACATCTGTCCTCTCTGAAGGTTCAATATGAAGGTCACCAGCATCATTTTTTTTCTTGAACAATATCTGTGATACTATTCATTCTAGTTTCTTGCACTAAACAAACATCATAAATATAGTTTTTGAAAAAGAAAAAATAAGCTATGTCTCGTAAAAGTTTTTATACTGTTGACATTCAATGTGGCCACTTTCATGGATGTAGTCATTTGATAGTATTTGGTTATATCACATCCCCCCCTTCAAGTTCTTTTATCAGTTTTACTATTTCTTCTTGTGCTTATTTTTGACTTTTTTCTTTATTTTTGGAGTGTTCAGGTGGATGTACTGTCTTCCTCAGTATCTGTTGATCCTGGGTGTTTGGCTGACAAAATGGATGATGTTTTTATTTCCAAGCTGCCATCTGAATCCATTTTTTCTGATTCCAGTACACCATATCTATTCCCCAATGGTATAATAGTTGTTTTTGAATCAAGTCATGACAGTTTTGGTTTAAGCTTTTGCCTTCTCAGTGTTCTTTTCCTGGTTACCATAGTATGTCGGGGGTTGTCATATTCTATTTCTCCTGATGTCCATTTGAGACTGTAGCCATGCACACATCTGTGTTGTTATTATTGTTTGACTACAGTACAATAGATTCTGCTTGTTGTTCTATTTATGGTACTATTCCAGGCTCTGTACTGGGCAGTGGCATTTCCATTTCCATTTTACCTTCCTCAGCAACAGGAATTTCCTAATTATCTGTGTCCTCTGCTTGTGCAAGCTGTTGAGCTGCTACTTGTTGTCTCTTTTCAAGTAAGGCTTTCTGGACTGTGTTCAGAATGTAACCTTGGGTTGGTCTGTCATCTTAATTATGTGTGACACAACAGAGTTAAGCTAGCCCTGGCAAAATAAATACAGGTGAGGGGTTACAGGCAAAGTGGGCAAGCATTAAGGATGCAATACTTGAAGCAACATCCCATTGTGTTAGAGAGAAAATGAAGTACAAAAGAAGAAGGAAACCACTTTGGTTCTCAAAAACAGTAGCAGAAAAGGTCAGAAACAAAAGGCTGGCCTTCAGGAAATACAAGGAAATGCAGTAGGATGAAGATAGGGAGGCATACCAAACTTCCCTAAGGGAAGCAGGGATGGCAGTAAGACAGGCAAAGGCCCAAACTGAGGAAACACTAGCACAAACAGCAAAAGAAGGTGACAAGACATTCGACTGATACATTAGTGAAAGGAGAAAGTCCAAAGCTGGTATTACTAAGATTAAAGGAGATAAGGGTGTGTGTGAGGAGGAGGAGGACCATGTGAAAGCACCTATACTAAATAGATAATTCTGCTCAGTATTTACTGAAGAGAAGGTAGGGCAGGGCCCACAGCTCAGCACCAGGGACACAGGGAGGAGGGAGGTGAGCACTAGTCCCTTCACAAAAGAAAGGGTCCTACAAGACTTCATAAGCTCTGGGTGGACAAGGCAATGGGACCTGATGGCATACACCCCAGAGTACTAAAGGAGCTAAGGGTAGAACTAGCAGAGCCATTATCAGAACTGTTTAGTGAGTCTCTGAGCACAGGAGATATCCCAGAAGACTGGAGAAGGGCTCATGTGATACCGCTCCACAAGAGTGGTAGCAGGGAGTAGGCAGGGAACTACAGACCAGTCAGTCTTACCTCAGTAGTGGGCAAGATTATGGAGGCACTCCTTAAGGAAAGGATAGTGCAACACCTGGAATCCATAGGCTCACAGGATCCAAGACAGCATGGGTTTACCAAAGGAAGGTCCTGTCAAACTAATCTCATAGATTTCTTTGACTGGGTAACCAGAGTGGTGGACCAAGGGGGAGCAGTTGATGTCGCCTACCTTGACTTCAGCAAAGCTTTCGATATTGTTCCACATAGAAGATTGATTAATAAGCTGGGTAGGCTTTGGGTGGGTCAGAAGTTGGTCAACTGGGTGGCAAACTGGTTGATGGACAGAAAACAAAGAGTGGTGGTAAATGGTATACAGTCAGAAGAGATTCAAGTCACAAGTGGGGTGCCTCAGGGATCAGTCCTGGGGCCAGTCTTCTTCAATATCTTCATCAGTGACATTGTAGATGGACTGGAGGGTAAGGTTTGTCTGTTTGCAGATGACACCATGATCTGCAACAGAGTAGATGATCCAGATAGGGTGGACAGAATGAGAAGAGATCTGGATAAACTAGCAAATGGGTTGGAAGAGTGGCAACTGGGGTTTAATGCAAAGAAGTGCAAGATCATGCACAAAGGGAAGAGAAACCCTGAAGCACCTATAGGCTGGGAGGGGAGTTGCTGGCAGTCACAAGGGAAGAAAGAGACTTGGGCATCATCATCGCGGCTAGGGGGGTGGTAGGGTTTATTAGTAGGGGTATCACAAGTCAGAAGAGGGTGGTAATAATCCCTCTTTGCAAGATGCTGGTTAGGCCCCATCTGGAATACTGTGTGCAGTACTGGAGGCCACACCTTCACAAGGACATTAACCAAATTGAGGCAGTCCAGATAAGGGCAACCAAAATGGTGCAGGGACTGCAACAAAAAACATATGAGGACAGATTAACAGAGCTCAATATTTTTATGCCCTAGAGCAAAGGAGGGAGAGAAGTAATATGATCAAAACATTCAAACACCTTAAGGGCATTAACAGGGTGAAAGAGTCTAACATATTTCAATATAAGAAAAATAGCAGAACAAGAGGACACAGCATGAGATTAGAGGGAGGCCAATTAAGGGGTAATGTGAGGAAGTTCTTTTTCACAGAAAGGGTGGTGGATGCATGGAGTAGTCTACCTCAGGAAGTGGTGGATATGAATACAGTGTAGGGCTTCAAACAGGCATGGGATAGGCATAAGAGAGCAATACAAATGAATATGAATAGATAGACCATTGACAGAGGAAAGGCCGATGGTACATTTATAAGGCAGAAAAACAAATCGGCAGACTGGATGGGCCTTGCGGTCCTTATCTGCCATCAACTTCTATGTTTCTATGCTTCTATGAAAGACCCACCTCTTCACATAGATTACATCTAAATGCATTGGTGCATTAAGAGCCTACATACCCTAATTCCAAACAAAGGTTGCACCTTATTTTATCACAGACATTACTTAAGTGATTTTTAGATCCATATTTGAAGCATGTTTTCAGCTGTCCTGGGTAAAAGAATTGCCTACTGTCTCTGCCCAGATGAAACACACTAGGAAAGCATTGCAGTCCTACAGGGCAATGTGTAAGTTTCACCTTAAATTTCAAGTTGCTAGTCCAAATCTGTTCATCGTCCATGATTGATTCTGGGTCCTCTATGATATCACATCATTGGGCTAGCCAGTATTTGACATCATATATATTTACTCCCTCATTTTTTAGGATGATCATGAATATCCATATTGTAGGCTTAGTTAATGGTATTTCTTGGAAAGGTATCCACAGAGGAGTATTCTTCAAAGCATTGTACTGTGATCAAAACCAATCCAAGTTAGCAACAGTTTTAAAACTAATTTCAAAAATCATGTCACTTGGTGTATGTATTAGAGCATATATCTCATTTGAGAAACAATGCATTGAGTCTTTCAATAAGGCCTTCCCTATATAAGACCTATCTGGTGATAAGTCAAGTCCTCCTTTGTCTAGCAACCTTATGGTGTTGCTCCTTTGTGCAGGTGCAGGCATGTTTGAAAATATATCTGCCCATTTTAAATTTCTCCATTTTTGTTCTGAGTCTTGCTGAAGCACCCTCCCCATTGTGGACTGATTTTGAAAGCTGCCTGCTTTCTCCACTTGTTCCACTCTGTCTGCCCAGTTACAACAGGTACATTCCCCAGCTGACAGCTTTTCTGTTAATACATCTGTGGTAACAGTCTCATTCATAATATCAGGATTTGTATGGGACACAAATTCTGTATTTGCATTTACTGCATTCAGTTCCAAAGAATTTAGAAAGTCACTACTGATATTAAACAGTTCCTCATTTTCAGCAACATTTATTACTGTTTCCTCAACTTGAGAAGTTTTGGCAGCTTCAGAAAAAAGTTGTTGCACAGTTGCAAGACTGGGTGTCAGCATTTCTGTCTGGGGGATCACTATTCTCAGAAGTCACTGAACAAGTAGTAACAGTATTGTGTTTTTCAGAGTATTTTCTGACTGTAATTCCTTCTATAGAGGAAGAAACAGAGAGGTGCTTACCTTGCAGTACTGTAATATGTGACTGCTCCTGAGAAGATTGTGGGTGCCATTTTCCCACTGTATCTCTTTACCAGCCTTCTCAACCGAGCACTGAACCTGATGATCAGTCAATTAGGGGGTAGTCCAATGATGTAGTTTTGCGCTTTCACCATCGCACACCCAAGGATTTTCCAAACTTAGTTTTAGATGAGACGTGGTAATTTCTTTGCTCCCTCTCACTCCCTTTACAGATCTGTATGCTGGTTGTTGAATTCGGGGGCTGCTCTAATCCTTCAGCAATCCTGGATGGCGGGAACTCTCATTTTGTAGTTGACACCAGGTATCGGTTTTGCTGTGAGATTTTTGAATTCCTGTGCCCATGATATCATCTCCCACAGAAGTTGCAACAGTGTGAGAGACTCAAATTACATCTGTAGGAATGTTGGTATTGCTCACCTCCATTGCTCAGTGAGTCATCAGTGGTTCCTTTAACATTACTGTGTCATCAGTGCTTACAGAGCTCAGCTGTATGATAGTTGGATTGAGCGCTACTTGCAGCGGTTTCTGTATACCATGCAAAGTTTGCAACTTTTCTCTTTCTCTCAGTAAAGTCGCTTCTTCTTCTGCAATCAGAGACAGTAGGCACTATTTATTCAATTCCAAAGCAGTTTCTAGTTGTTTCTCTTCAGCTGCATAACTCCAGTAACTGAACTGCTGAACCTCTGATGCTGTAGCCTCAGTGTTACTAGTTGAAACTGCAGTGTCTAAATTTTGTTGTTCTGTAGAGTCAGATAAACTGCTTTCAGGTATAGCTTCTATAAGAGGGTTAATGGGAAAGGAGGCTTGCTACCCCATACCAAGAGCTGCTTCTCCATCATCTTCCTGATCCCCCATCTTTACTAGACAGCTGGAGCCTCCCCCTACTGCAAGAGTAGGGGATTTTCCCAGTTGTTCTGGCCAACCGTCACCTTTCCAAGAAACCATTTTAGGCAAACTTCCCCTGGCAAAATGCGGATGTAGATTAGTGGAACAGTTGCCACTACACATTTGCGGGCACTTCACTTCTGGTCTCTTTCATTGCTTGAAAAGCACTTTGGAATACAATGTGCATGAAAAGTGTTATAGCCTGTAAATGCAAATTCTTCTTCTTCATCTTCTTCTTCTTCTTCCTCTCCTTCTTCTCTTCCTCGTTGTCTTCATCCTCTTGCCTTTTAGTGCTTTTTTTAAAGAAATGTCTAGAAAATATTTTCCTTAATGATCTACTGTATATGCAATTGTTTTTCATTCTGGTGATGTTTCTCATTGTATATTGTAAGTTGTACGCCCGCATAATTGCATGCTATTTCTTGTAACATCATTGCTGCCCTTAGCACTGGATCACTCCTGAAAACAGGCCATTAGCTCAGTGTGTCTACCCAGTTGACAAAATAATTTATAAATATTTATTTTTCTTCTTCTTTTTCTTCCTCTTCATCTTCTTCATTTCTTCCTCTCCTCCTTCTGCTCCTAATCATTCTTCTTCTTCTTCCTACTCATATTTCTGAAGTAGGCACTCAACTGACAACATAAAGTGGAACAGGAAGTGTAGACTGGGTATCACAAATACTGCCAGTAGATAGAGGTAGATACAGTAGTGCTGCAGTAGCTGTACTTGCTCCTCATTCTGCATTTGTGGCAGATTATACTGTACCAAATGAGGTAGACTGTGAGGATCAGTGGTTAGAGCACAAAACTGCAAGCCAGGTGATCACAGCTTAAAATCTCACCATGGTCATCAGCTTACCGTGTGACCTGAAACAAATCATTTGACTCTCCTATGCTCTGGAGAAGAGAGGGGAGCATTAGAAAGAAGGACTTCATTGCAACACCCCCTCTCTCATTTAAGAAGTTAAAACACTTCCTTTTTAAGAGGTGTCCCATGGTGTAGAGGGCTGAAGTGCTAAGTGCCCCACCTCCTGCCACACCAGTGACCCAGGTTTAGATACAGACACAGTTCACTCAGGAGCTGGCCAAAGGAGGGAGGATTGAGCATCCCAAACATAGCTCTCCCCCCTTGGGGAAGGGGTATGTGCATCCCACTAAGCATCTGCCACCTAGAGATTCTAGGCTACAGCATTGAAGAATGCTATGTAAGGTTTCTGCCTGTTTGGCACCAGAGTGTTTCTCTCTGGAGGTGGAGCTCACATAACACATCATTATACATTATATGGGCCCAGGCAGAAAATTGGAGGAAAACCTCCCCATCATTGTCAGGATGAATACCCGGTTCCCCACAGGCCTCACACCAGTGACTGGACTCCAAAAAGTCCTCTGGCAGAGGATGGATGGCAGCAAGAAAGGGTTCCTCCCAGAGATCCTAGGTTATGGGGCTATGATAACCACACCTGAATGGAGTCAGTCAAGCAGATAAAGGAGATAAAATACTAATTAAAAAAGCCCTCTTCTATTCATGATGCTGAAATGTTCTTACAACACTTGGTTATGTATTCTATTTAATGGTTTTAGATTTGCTGATTATACTCTAAAACCTGCCATACATATTTACCCAAAGAAATTCAGACAGCAAAGAAACTGTGGAAAATTATAGCAGAAAATTAGTACATTAATGGATTTCTGCAAGCAGGAAATGACATAATTTTGCACATTTCTTCCATTGTTGTGCATTCCCTTATTCCCCAGATTTAATGTACTGGATTTGGGCCCAGCATTTGGTATCTGTCATGTGACAAACAGTTGCAGTAAGCACCACTTACAAAGAACATATTCATCAAAAGCTAATTTGTCCACTATAAGCAGGGCCCCTAGTGTTCTGCAGCAGTATTTTTTGATTTTGGTGGCATGATTTATTAATTTCTGTGGCAGAATGCAGTCCTGCCATTGGCTAAAATAAGATGGTCAGAGATGTGGCAACTGAGGTTGGAAGCACCAAGTTTGGTTGACAGTGACAATGCCGACCTCCCCCACAGTGACGGCACAATACCGATGCAGGTATTGTGCCGCCTGTTTTAAAGGTGTTTTCTGTGGGGGGGCTGTGACCCCCACACCCCCCATGCAGGGGGCTCTGCTGCTAGTAATACCTCTACTGCTCGGGTGCATAGGCAGAGGTATTACTAGCAGGAGGTGGAAGGTGGTGATACCATTGTATAAAACATGGTAAGGTCTCACCTGGAGTACTGCATGCAGTTCTGGAGACCACACCTGTGCAAAGACATAGATAAGGTGGAGACTATCCAGAGAAGGGCAACAAAGATGGTGCAGGGCTTACACCACAAAACATATGAGAAGAGACTAAGGGACCTCAATATGTACTCACTGGAGGAGAGGAGACAGTGGGGGGACATGATTGAAACTTTCTAGTACCTTAAGGGCATAAATAAGGTGCAGGCAGGGGAGCTTTTCCAATGTAGAAAAAGTACTAGAAAAAGGGGGCACAATATGAAATTGGAGGGGTGTAAATTAAGAGGTAATGTGAGGAAGTTTTTCTACACAGAAAGGGTAGTCAACACATGGAATAGTCTGCCATAGGAGGTAGTGGAGGCAAGCACAGTGGAGGGGTTTAAGCATGCTTGGGACAGGCACAAGGGAAGCCTGTGTGGGGAGGGAGTGATGACAAGCCATTGATCACATAGGGTCAGTGGCCACATACAATGTATAGGGCCTATGGACAGACTGGATGGGCCTAGCGGTCCGTATCTACCAACAATTTCTATGTTTCTTTGTGATGTCATTGATGAAATCACATGCCAAGCATAGAAGAGGGGCTTCACAATAAACAAGATGGGTATGGGAGACTGGCATTATGGAAAAACTTTATATTTAAATAAAAATTCACCAAAAACAATGCATTTTGTGGCGCTATATGAATTATGTGGCATGATGAAAAATTCTGTGGAAAATTCCGCAATCACAGAATCACAGAATTCCATGGGCCTTGACTATAAGCAGTGTCTGAGTTAAGCATCTGTGGCTTCAGGTTACGTGTCAGGCTGAATACCATGTCAAATATCTGTTAAATACAGTATACAGTGTGCTGTAATATAGGCATAGAAGTATAAATGCTGCATAAATCTGTATTTTATTTTTATAGACAAATAAATAAAAATAATGTCTCCGGAATCAAAGGGCCCAGCCTGTGAGCTCCCCTGGATATGGAGCCTGGTCTTCTGCTTTGAACTTCCCATTTTACAGACGCCTGACCCAGGGGGTGAGTGCATATAGAGTTAAGATCCAGGCCGAGTTGGCTTATCGCGATGTGTCTCAATTAGAGGTTGTGGCCGCATCGGGGTCATTTTTTCCCTATTTGTACATCCCATGGTCTATCTGGCATTTTGGGTGGGGAGGGAGGCACTTGGGTCTGGGGCCTAGCGACTAGCTGAATGTGGAATTGCGAGCCTAGGGTAGGGGGGTTGGCTAACCTCGGCCCAGTCGTTGGGTTACTGTTATTTATTTTATGTGGGACTGGGTTCATTTTTTGTTTTGGAGATCCTGTGGTCTGGACCCATCTCCCACTGCCTGATCAGATTGAACTGTGGTTTCTGGGGTTCGCAAAGTGGGTTGAGTGGCCAGGGCTTGTCCTTTCTTACTGGAGTCCGTTTCGCTATCAGTCCTGGCTCCTTGTTGTAAATAGTTGTTTTTGGGGTAGGGGAGGTACAGGGAGGGGGGTCGATGGGAGGATACCTGTGGTAACTTCTTTTTCTTAGATCAGTGTCTGGATATGTGGAGGTCGGGGGTGGGGTGGGGAGGGTACTGCCTGATATATACTGTGTTTTGCTATATATTAATACGCCATTTCGTATTGTATAATTCATACTTTAAATGTCTTTGGTGGCATTTTGAGAGGGGTGGGATTTTTGGGGACTGTATTGGGAGGGGGGGTTTGGGGGGAGGGATTAGTCTGCCGGTTTAGATTGATGTGTTACTATACTCTGGTTGGAACAATGCTGATTATTTTTTGGGTGTTTAATTCTGGTATACCCTGGCAGACTGTTGGGCTTTGGGTATACTTGATCTTAGTGTGCCGTTCCCTTTTCACCATTCCTGGATATTTCTGGTTCTATACTCCTTTTATACTGTACTTAAAATGGCTATTAATACGGTTAAAATAGTTTCCTGGAATGTACGCGGACTCAGGGATCGGGTCAAACGGTCTCAGGTATTTAATCACTGCTCATTGCTGCAGGTTTATATACTCTTTCTTCAGGAAACCCACTTGGGTCAAGCAGACACCAAATCCCTATCTCGCTCTGGCTTCTCGCAGGTCTATTTGGCTGGAGGTTCTAACCTTAGTAAGGGGGTTGCAGTTCTCATTAAAAAACATGTTCTGTTTATGAAGGAACTGGTTGTATTGGACCCAGAGGGGAGGTTTGTCCTGGTTAAGGGTACCCTTAATGGGAGTACCGTTGTTTTAGGTTCCGTGTATGGGCCTGTTGGGGGGAACCCTGAGTTCTTTATGTCCCTTGCGGACAAAGTTAGCACTCTCCTTCCCTCCCAGCTTATACTGGGTGGAGACTGGAATGTTTCGCTCTCATCTATATTGGATAAGGAACCTCAGGACAATCATCCCCTACTCCCTGCCCAAAGAGCCCTTCAGGATCTTCTATTAATGTTAGGTTATGTGACCCTGGAGACTTCGAACCCCTCTTTCGGCTTTTCTTTTCTCTCCCAACCACATAAATCAAGGTCGAGAATAGACTATGTACTGTTTAGTAAAACTTTCTTCCCAGTCTTCTTCAGTCTGGTATTGATCCAATTATCCTCTCAGATCATGCAATAGTTTGGATCAAACTTTCCTTAGATCCGGATTTTTGTCGAGACACTACATGGAGGCTGAATACTCAATTGCTTAAAGACCTTCACACGATCTCACATATAAAATCTTTGATCTCTTTCTTCCTTGCGGACAATCTTGAGTCTAACCCGAGATTTGATATAGTTTGGAGCTCATTAAAATGTTATCTCATGGGTGAGTTAATTAAGATTGCTTCCGCAAGGAAGAAAGCCAGACTTGCAAAATCTCTTTCTCTGTTGAGTAAAATTAGAGAATTAGAATCAAGTTATTCCTCAACCTCCTCGCTGCTGTCCCTTAAGGCTTTCCTGGTAGCTAAGAGTGAGTACATGGATCTCCTGAAAGAGAAAACTGAATACTGCCTTGTGAGAACTCAAGCTAAATATCTAGATCATGGGGAGAAGGCCGGGAAACTTCTTGCCTTGTGCCAACGGGCAATGGAAGGCTCCAGAATAATCCCATCCTTGCATTCCTCAACTGGTTCCATTGAACTTCCCCTAGAGGTATTGCCCGAATATTCAAAAAATATTATACGGACCTCTATAACAAACCCTTGTCTTCTGCTCCTATTTCGAGTATTACCGCATATTTAGGGGACATGGATATCCCCCGTTTGTCAGCGTCCCATCATAAAATTCTGACGGCTCCCATCTCTCTTGAGGAGATAGAGAGAACTATCACCTCTGTGACTTCAGACAAAGCACCAGGGCCTGATGGCTTCCCTGCTAATTTTTACAAAGTTTTTTCTAAAGAGCTGGCACCTACACTCCTTAAACTGTACAAGCATCTTTCCATCTCTAGTGATATAGATCCCACTCTTTTTGAAGCCACAATTATTTTGATTCCCAAACCTGATAAGGCCCTCACGGATCCGGCAAATTAGCGACCTATTTCCCTCCAGAATTATGACATGAAAATCTTCGCTAAGATCCTAGCCGAAAGAATTAAAAAGGTCTGGTCTGATTTACTTAGTCCCGAACAAGTAGGTTTTGTGTCTGCTAGATCCTCTGCGGATCACTTAAGAACCCTATCTCATATTTCCCAACAAGCTCAATCAGTCCTTTACCCTGTGGCATTGGTTTCGTTGGACGCAGAGAAAGCCTGTGACTGAGTGGATTAGACTTTTCTTTGGGCTGTGATGGAGAGGATGGGGTTTCTGATATCATTCTTAAAATGGGTTCAGGTTTTCTACGGTGCCCCTTCGGCCAAAATGTATTGTAACAGGGTTTTTTCCTCCCTTTTCTGTTTATATACTGGCACCAGACAGGGATGTCCTCTCTCGCCTTTACTATTTGATTTATACCTAGAACCCCTTCTTATTAGACTTAAATCTTCTCCACTTGTTAGAGGCTGCATGTTACAGCAGCAGGAATTGGTGCTTTCAGCTTACGCAGATGACATACTCCTGCATCTGGAGCGTCCAGCTGAGTCCCTAAAAGCGGCGATTGATGTTATTAAGCAGTTTGGAGCCCTCTCTCAATACAAATTGAATATTTCCAAGTCTGAAATCTTCCCATTAAATGTGCATACTTGTAAACAGGAGTTTATTTCTTTTGGGATGAGGTGGGCTCCCAAATCGATCAAATATTTGGGGATTCATTTTACGACAGAACCCTCTCTCTTGAAGAAGCTCAATCTGGATAATATTAAAAATCTTGTCCACCAAGACTTGCAGCGGTGGTCTACCCTTCCCATCTCTCTCTGGGGCCGGATCAATATTATTAAAATGAACATCCTTCCCCGGGTCTTTTACCCCCTTAATTTGTTAAATCTATGGTTGCCCATCTTACTTTCAGCAATTCCATCGATGTTTTCCAATTTTATCTAGCGAGAAAGAGGTGTTAGGCATTTCGTGTCTGTTGGTTATCTCCCCCTAAAGATAAAGGTGGTCTTCGGCTTCCTAATCTCTTACTCTATCACTGGGCAGCCCACCTCTCTAAGCTAGGGAAGTGGTTTTCCATGGATCCCAACCTTCCATGTCCGACCTGGCTTCAGATTGAGCACTCACTTCTCTTGGGGCTAAACTAGATACCTATGCTGTATTCTTTACTCCTCCATCAGCAGTTTTGCACTGGTTGACTGATAATACGATTTTGACATCCCTTAAGTCACTTGCTCAATGTTTACTGTCCCTTAGCATTCTTGTTGGTTCGGATCTGGGCCAACCGGTGATCCTTAATCCCAATATCAAGTTGGGTAACTCAAGGCTTACTCCTGATTGGCTCCCACAACTTAGAGAGGCTAGACTGGAGCATTTTTATAGTCAGGGATCCCTCCTTTCTTCTGTCGATATACTCGATAAGTTTGACATTCCCAAGGGAGAGATATTCAAAGTTTATCAATTAAGGCATCTTATCGTGGGAAATTTGGTACCTCCTTTAGTGAATCAGTGGTCTACCCCTTTCTCTCTCAAATAATAAATCTCGCTTCTCAACTGCACTCTATTTCGTTAATTTACTCCTTTCTTTTAAACTATAAATTTCCCGAGATAGCTGGGGGCTCTAATGTCTGGTCATTTTTGTTGCCTGAATCTCCCCTAAATTGGTCCTGTATATGGAAGGATCTTCATAAATATCATACTCAGGATAGATTAAGGTTAACTCAATATTATATTGTAAATAATTTGTACTATACCCTGCAAAACTTTAAGCTTAAAAAGCTTCCCACCCTACCTGTTCTAGGTGCTTGCAGGAGGAAGGAATCCCTTCATGTTTTTGGTCCTGTAGTAAGGTTGCTCCCTGTGGTCCCTTGTCCAGGACAATCTGGACCCCCTTCTGGGTTTGTCGAGCTTTTTTACTCCTGAGATTTGCATTCTGGGTGAATATTCTCGCATAGACAGTGTGGAGCGTCGGTACCATATGGCTTTGTTGTCCATGGCGGTCAAGAAGTTGGTCCTGAGGCACTGGAATGATCAATTGGCCCTGACGTACGCTGACTGGCTGACTGAGCTTACCGCATACCTTAATTCGGAGAGACTAATTACCAGCCTGCACTGTCGTATGGACCTGTTTCAGAAGAGATGGGGTAGATTACAGTCGTTATGTTTGCATTAATGAGTTCGTGACCTGATCCCTGCAGTCCGCACAGACAATGTATATTATGTCATGTGTTGTTCTTAGTAAGTTTACTGTCAAGGGAGATTTCATCTATGAATGATCGGTGTTAGACATATCCAGATTACAGGAAATATTGAGAAGGCACACTTGTATAGGGGACAGGAGGGAGGGGGTGGGTGAGGTTGTTTGGGTATGGTTGAAGTTTATGTTTCCTCCGCACATGTAGATTGGGAGGGGGGAAGTGGGGAACTTCGATTGTGGGGAGGTTGGGGGGGTTTGGGCCTTTTGGGGGGCTTTGGTTTTACCGTGTATTTTCATGTTTTATTTACCTGGTGTGTTTTGTTATGTTTTGTAATTTTATATTTGAAAATCTAATAAATTTAAATTTAAAAAAAAAAATAAATAAATAATGTAATCACACATAAATTGTGTGTCAGATGCTGACTGAACTCTAATGTCTGCTGATACCCAATCTTCCATTCTTGCACTTTGCATGAAAACCCAATCCTTTTTCAATTACATTTTCTCGGTCCCTGCCATATTGCCATCTCAAACAAGCAGCTTGATGCACAAGGAGATCAGTGCTTCAAACAGTCAGGTACAGGACACCTTATGTTGCCTTGCATCACCTGTGAATCAGCTGTCACAGTTAATCAATAATCACTGTAAGCCAGTACCCATCAGATAACAGTTGTAATTAAAATTTGAAAGTCACTTATGGCTTAAATGGACATGTACTGATGGTTCTGGTGGCTGCATTATACTGCAGGTATAGGTCGTTATAAGCCACGGTTTTAATATTGTGAATATTCAATATGGTTTGGGCAAGTGAGAACTGTCTGCTATTAGCGGTTGTGCCCTACAAGGGTTGACATTATAAGTGGTGCCAACTGTATTTTGGCATGTTAGAAATGTTCAAGTACCTTAAGGGCATAAACAAGGTACATGGAGGGGGACCTTTTCCAGTGCAGAATAACTAGAATGAGGGGGCATGATATGAAATTGGAGGAGGGCAGTTTAAGAGGAAATGTGAGAAAGCTTTTCTTCACAGAAAGGGTGATGGATGCTTGGAATAGGCTGCCACAAGAGGTAGTGGTAGCAAGCACAGTGGTAGGTTTTAAACATGCCTGGGACAAGCACAAGGGAACCTTGGGGAGGGAGAAATGGGCCTCATACATGTATAGAACTTATGAGTAGACTAGATGAGCCTAGCGGTCCTTATCTGCCAGCAATGTCTATGTTTCTATGTTTCTATTTTGGCATTGTAACTTATTGTTAGTGCAATGCTACAACAAAAAGCAGTTTGTACTCCATAGACAAAATTGAAAAAAAAAATGCCTTGACTTCCATTTCTTCTCATGAATTACACAATTACCTGCCCTTTTGTAGGCTTGCAAGGTTTGATCAGAATTTTAGATTCTGGAAAATAAAGTTTAAGTTTAATCCTCTGAAGCATGAGGGGCCTGTGCAAGAAGATTTTGAACTTCTTTTACCTCAACAATCACCATTTCAAAGTCAACCCTTAATGATGCTTAACAGAGTAAAGTGAGTTGATATCTATTCTTTCCTGTTGCAATATAAAGAACATGAATTGGGTCATTCCACCAGAGCTGTGCTTCCTAGTTTTCTGAATACAGTATCTCACACAACTGAAACTGCTCTGACAGGTCCATTTAACAGAGCTAATAGCCTTTTTGGAGCTTTGTGGCACACAGTAAATGACTAATCCTTATAAATTTGAAGCCTAGGAACTGTTAAGTTACAAAGATTAGTACTGTCTTCTGTTGAAAGCACTGTGCAGGGATCCATGAACACATTATATTGTACAAAATCCTGTTTTAAGTGTATTTTATCTATATAATTTATCTACAATGGGTTACTGTTTCTTACTTACCTATATAGTTTTTTTTTTATTTTTGTGTTTTACCTAGTGAGAAACCTGCTGCGACCTAATATCTAGTTTACAAAAAGTGTCCTGAAATCACATACAAGGCAAAAGTACTACATTTAGAGTTTTGACAGGTAAAAGTGCTCACAATTATTTAGCTTAGCTGTATTAATGCTCATTGCAGGGTTTTAAATAATTGATTAGCATTTTTTTTCTTGGGACAATGCTAACTTTACAGAAAGTATTTGTGTAGGTTTTCTAGAAGTGTTATGTTTGTTTAACACAGTGAGGCAAGTGCTATGCATTTTCACAATGTTTTAGCACTTTTATGAACAAAACGCTAATCAATTTTTGGAGTTAAATAGAACTCTGTCATTGTACCCTGGGTGGCAATTTTGCATCGAGTTAAGCAGTGTATGGTTTGAACTTCAAACAGAGCTATTGGGTACAAATCAGATTACACAGTCACTCTGTGGGATTAATATACAATATCTTGCCAACTGCAGTTTGCATTGTTGTAGGACTGGTGAATGTAACAACTCTAACTCAGTGTAAGAGAGGCTTTTACTAACTAGGTAGGGTAGGTGGTTGTATCTCCTTTAGCACACTCGTAAATTTCTCCCTTGAGACCCCAAAGGTCCTTTGTTCAAACATCTCCAGCAAATGTTTCACTTTAAAGTCTTACAAGTGATGCCCCTACCATAAAATCTTTGAGTAAGTGAGTGAGTGAGTGAGTGAGTCAGTCAGTCAGTCAGTGAGTCAGTCAGTCAATACTAGTTACCAGACCAGGCGAGTGACTTTGTGTTGGCAGGATGCAATCTCTCCAGTTGTGTATAACAGAGATGGCTACTAGGTGGACTAGGGACACTATACATTTTTTGCATACCAGGAGACTTCTTGCTAGCAGCTAGATTTGAAGACCTCTCTGCATAAGATACCATAGCAGATATGTTGACAGTAAAACACAACAGGGTGTACGGTGATGTTATCATATACTGTACCACTAATCTTCAACAGCCTAAGAAGATTGTTTATTACATCATAAATACACATCTGAAATGTGCCATGGTACTCATAATGAGGACTATGCTCAAAGCCTATGTGATGTGCCCCACATATGCAGCACTTGGGCATCCTTAAGTCTACCTTCCACACATTGGGAGTCCCGTTGGACCCTTGTGGCATTCACAAAAGTGCTGTGGGACCCTTCTTCAACAGATTCCCCATCCATTCCCTGTTCTCTGTGTGTAGCTGGATAGAGGGAGTAATCAGTGGGGTGGTGCTACTCTCTGCATCAGTCTATAAAGTGCAGCATGCCAAGGGAGAGGGCAAAGGCTATGCAGGCAGTTATCCTGCTGTAGCAGCTAACTCCTTCCCACAAAGGCTGGCCATGGTAGGGGAAACAACCCCTGTTCCATGCTGCCCCAGCCTTCCAGACATCCAGTGTGGGCAGGGGGCAACCATTAAGGCTTTTTCCCAGCATGATGTTTCTATAAGGGACTAAGGGACTTATGGTGTCCCTCAGACCCCCGCTGCTTGAGTAGCAGGAGGTCAAGTTAGTCAGCAGGGTGGGCATTCAATTGGATGCCTGCCAATGTCCTCCACTCTGCCCAGGTCCTACCCCATGTCCCTTCCATGCTCCTATGTGCCAGTGGATCAAGGACCGCAGAAGGGTGGACAAGGTACATGATGTTGCATGGTGCAAGCCTCTCCAGAGTGCACCCAGGCTGCCAATTGTGCATAGGCCCCAATATGAATAAAATGTCCAAAAGTGTTATACATTAAATCATTTCACAATCTCCTCATTACTATGGATGCAAAATTATTGGCGGCTCATACTTTATAGTTTCTTCATGCATATTATAGTAGCTCTGTAACGGTCTTCTTTAAAGCTGCAATGCAGCACTGTCAAACTAAAATGCTGACCCTACTTTTTAAGCTATAAAGGATTCCCAACATCTTCTCCTTTTAATTTGCTTGTAAACATTTTTGGTTCTACCAGAATTTAAGTATGAATAATTCTTTTAAATTATTTTGTTTTCTCTCGAAAAAGATTACTACTTCCTTTGTCTTGAAATAGCGTAGTAAACCTGACAAGTTGAGATTAAGAGTCTTGATTAAGAATATTAAAAATACATATAGTATTGCACAGCATAAGAAGGACCTGAAATGCATATTTAACAGATATGCTACAATTGAACTAACTGCGGCAGGAAATTTGAGGCCCTATGCACAGTAGTAAAAGGACTATCACTTTTTGTTTGCATAGCAAAACAGTGCTAGTACCTCATCTTGCTCCCCACTGTGATATGAACAAATAGGATTAAAAACCTTCTCTACACTGTTGAACTTCACTATGCAGCAATGCAGGAGTCACCATGCAATTATTTGTAGGGCAATGGACAAAACATGTTGACTCTCACTCAGAGGTCATGTAAGCAATAATACCCAACAGGGTGGGTGGTATTGGGCAATACTGGACTGCCCAGGGGCATCATTAGGCCCGACACCATAGGCAGAGGGCCTCATAGCCCCTGGAAGGTCCAGTATTGCCCAATACCACTCACCCTGGAGGGTATTATTATGCTTAGAAAATGGGCAACTGAGTTTTATATACTTAAAAACATTTTTTATTTAAATATTTAAACTCTGAACTGTTTCATTTATTTTTGTAATAAAATAGTTCCTCCACCTGCATTTTAGTATTTTTTTTTTAACTAGTGACTTTTGTCCTATTACAGTCTCCGTAAATGTAAATTTTGGTTGCTGGTTGTCATGGTTTTCTGCCCCCATACCTGACAGATGCGGGACTGAAGTTCATCAGTTCAGCCGTATTTGGTTTCTCTTTGTAATCTTTTTTTATCATCCATTTGTTCTTTTTCATGTATTAATTTAATGTTGGTTCATCTGGGGACTGTAGGCGAGGAGCAGTGGCAGCGGTCGGACAACCCGAGAGGGCAAAAAGTAAGCCTTTTAGCCAATGTGTAGATTTTAATGCTTCGAGTACATCCTTCATTTTCAGAAAGGCAGCAATACTTATACAACAGGCTCTTCAGGGAATTGACAGCAGCACGATAGTGGCAGGCAGATGGCAGCACCGTTGAAGAATGGAATAGAGAGGGGAGGGCTATAGATTTTATTTAAAAGGGAGCAATGATCAAAAGGAAGATTTAAACTGCATACAGAAGGTAGATTTGGCAGTTTTGTCTGGTCAGGGAAGTACCGTTGTGAGACCTGTATAGGAATGCGGTGGGCAGGCAAAGGTACTGCGAGCAGGACCCGAGGAGTCATCAGTGTGGCAGCAGTCAGTGTTTGCCATCGGGGTAAGCACACTGAGGAACTGATTAAAAAAGGAATTTCATTTGCCAAATTAAAAATGAGGGTGTGGCTCAATTTAAGGCAGTCTTTTTTCTGTGTGTGTGGTGGTGACCAGGTGGTGGTTGGGGGGGCGCTGTTTCTTTCGCTAAGCTGGAGAAAAACAATGACGGCTTGTGACTTGACAATTCAGGGTGTCCCAATGACACCCTTGGTAATGGGGCACCCTGAATTGGCACTTGCTTTTTGCAGGCATCTATTGAAAAATAAATGCATGCCTGGCATGGCCTTTCAGCCAGTCAGGTTGCTTGATTTTTTCATGCCCATTTTCTAAAGAAATTTCATCCACCCCATCAGTAGAAATTAATATAGGTAATTGGGTTTATCAGTAGGAATTAATATAGGTAGTAGGGTTGATGAAGTTCTGCATTTGCTACTGAGTAGCTGTTGGTGGACATAGATCGATGAGGGTTTTTTTCAAAAATAGATAAGTCATGGGTAACTGGTGCTATGGGGAGGTCCACTGTATGCCAGAGACTTTATTTTGACAAAGGTTGTGAAGAAAGTCTACTGGAACACAAGTATGTTCTCAGCAGAGTAAGAGGGAGAACAATAATGGTGATGTCTGCCCAGAAGCAGGACAAAAGGCAATGGTTGGGCAGGTGAGGGAATTGCTAGATGGTAGTCCTATGAACCCAGGTCTCTGAGCACAGCATAGTGCTAAGCATCTGGTACAATGTGGTGGCCATGATACCAGGAGTGGTGAATGCCAATATGTTCACTGGTGTAAACCCCATCTGCACCACAAAATGTCTTGCAGTATCCTTTGAATTGCATAATAGTTGCAAGGCAATTTCTTCCCTTGGCAACTAAGGATTCTGTTTGTGGTTTGGCAATTTTGTTTTACAGTGCTGCACCGGCAAGCTTGCTGCATCCCAGTTTTGTGCTACCACACATTACAAATGTGAATATAGTAGTGAACTTGCATTTTGGAAAACCTTTTGTATTGCACTGCTGCCCCATTCCTAAGGATTATACACTTACGTTTTCTTCCACTGTCTTTTCTGATTGTTGAATTTGCTGTAATTTTGAAATTGCGTATTATTGCACTTGTTCATTTATATATGACTAGCTATATTTGTAACCTTCATGTGTCATCTTTGCTACTGCAATGGTCCCCCAGGATGAGAGGTGTTGCAAATTTAAACTTACCCAGTGAAGTGACTGAAATTTACCTTTGTGAAACTTAGCAAAGTCTCTGACCTTAGCAGTTTCGAATTAACCAAATTAAAAATGTTTTCACTGTGAAGTGGATTTTCTGGCCAGTTCACCAAAAATGAGCGACTTCCCAAGTCAACACGTTTTAATTTTGGCTACTTTGCACTTTGTAAAATCTAGGGAATTTGAGAATTAATTCACAAAGTGAATTAAAGACGTTTTTTCACCCCTACCCATGATCCTGTTGTGAAGTACTATATGGGCCCAACCTAAATAAAGGCTATCCTGGTGTGCAAGAATGCTAAATAAACAAATTAAATAAATACAAAATAAATAAAGAATAATAATGATCTCTGTATTGGAAACACTTTTTTTGCACTGCTGCTTCAGTGATTTGCATATTATCAACGCATGGTGTCTTTTTTATCACTGATTAATTGGTAAGGACGGAAAGCTACTCATGTTCCTTTAGGGGAAAGCCTACATTTTGTATTCAATAAACAACTTAAAGCATTATCATTACAAAGACTGTCTAAGCGTGATCTAGTTTACCTAATCCTATGGTTTTCAGGGTGACTTGCAAGCTTGGGGGAAAATTCTTTTCCATCTTCTAGCAACTCTGCTGATGCAGCGAAACCAAGGAGATAGCACAGAGTGGATTGTCAGTATTGCTGTGTTGGTGTTCTCTTTATGTTCCACTGGGATATATTGCTTATGTAGGTTTAAATCAAGATCATCCAATGCTCATGTAAATTCTATAGTTCTACAAGCATGATTCTTTTATGGAGATGGAGTATCTGCAATGTGCAGTGGGAAGGTTAGCTAACATAAAAATGGCATGGTGACTACTTTGTTAAAAGTGCTGTTATTAAACAGTTGGTTTGTAAAGCTGCTTTCTCATTTGTTTTGTCCTAATTTTAATTTAAAGGGAAAAGTAAGTGTCCCTCATTCTGATGCCATACTTAGAATGTCTTTTACACCTTTCTGTTGTCATGCTTCAGAATACATTATGATTCCCTGATGGGTGGTTGCATAGGCTGGAATCTGTAAAAAATATTTATAGTGCCTGTAAATTGTATTTTAAGTTAAAAGCCATTTGCATTCCCATTAGGACAGCCTTTGTGAGTTGGGCAGATCAATCTCTGTGACTGCCAAAAGCCAATAGTACATCTTCTTTTGTGTACTCTGTCTGCAGCAGGGCAGCTGAAAGGCATTTTTCAGGGTAAAAGGTTGTTCAGTTATGTCAAATGAATCCCCAGAGGGAAGTGCTCTGTCAAATGATTTTTTTTCTAAATGTTGACACAAATGAAGTGAAGCATTCATTCATATTCATACACGTACTTTTATGGAAATTCAGCTGTTTATGCTAATTGGAAAGGGGTAATTTGAATATGTGAAAGCAACTTTTTAACAAAATATTTGAAGACAATTGTTCACTCTAAGATTTTTGACATTGACATGCTGGAGATCCATTGGTAACAGAGGGAAAAAAAATCTCATCCAGTTCTTTTGTAATTTGCCAGACAGTAATATCTCAGATTATATTTAAAATCCAGCTGTTAACACATTTTGCAAGTAAAAAGCAAGCTGATTTCTATGTTAAAATTGAATTATCCAAGCTGAACACTAGGTCCCCATACTCAGAGTAACTGAAATTTGAATACCTGGTACGTACAGTAAATTCTCAGAATAAATGGTGTGTTGTACCAAAGGTTGGTGTCTATGTTATTTAAAATGGATGAAGATCTCAGAAACATAGTGGAATGGGATGCATACCTGCATATTTTAGAATAGCAGTAATACTGTGCTTCTTTTCACTATATTTGTTTTCTGCTACTTAATCCCCGGAAAAACAAAATCAGACTACAATCTTTTCCACTATTTACAGCATAAGAACATGTTGTTTGTCATAACATTAATAGGCAGCATGCATCCTGTCAGTAAAGATGGACATATACTATTAGATATCTACTATGAATAGTTGGATTGTGCCTTCTTTAGTCCAGTCAAGTATTTTATCCAGTGACATATTTGATTCTGCAGTGCAGTATCCATTAACAGATGGCTAAGTCTGACACTCGCTATCCCATCAAGATAGCAGATCAGATCTGGTACAGAAAATTTTTATTGCATTTATTTTTTCATTCATTCATTTCTTAATACCCCCATCCACCTCCTTTAAAGCTTTAAAGAATGGGCTATGAGTAACTGATGATCAAAGTGTTTGAATTTAAGTTATCTTCAAAATAAAGTACCACTAATGGTGTTGGTAGATTTTTTTGGTTGGTTTAAAGTGTTACTAATGCCTTAAGGGATGATTTGTCATTTTCTAAAATGTATCTTATCTTTCATATATTTTTTTGGGAATGCTGCCACTACTGCGACACCCAAACAGTGAACCCCCCACACCAAAATACCCATGGTGCCTAAATCGGCAATGATGGGTTTTTTGCTTCGAGACACTTTTGAGTGATGGTGGGGTAAATATCTAATTCCACTGTCTGTGCAACATGGAGTTTGAAACATATAGAAGGGGGTGTAGGGGGCACAGCTCCCCAGCATTGTCCATCAGGATGTTACCGGTCAGTTAGGGGTTGCATCGAGGTCAGAGTTGTCAATGGGTTCCAGGCACTGTAGCGGACATTGTGGTTGGGGTTGTCACTCCAGCACCATGAATCCATTTTTTTTTCTATGTTGATCTTCTCTTCATTGTGATTTACTAAGAACACTTGCATGGAAACATGGAGCCAGATTTTCAAATATGCTGAATTTCTGCAAGCCTCCGCTGTGTAAAATATATGGTGAACCAGGTTTGCAGCAATCTAACAAGAGTTTCAATCACTTGCATTAAAGTGTTGTTTGCTAGATCAACTTTCTTTAATCTAGTCTGTGTCATTCCTGCAGACTGCTAACATGAGGCTTGCAGCCTAACTTTGCCACAAACTGCCATAAAGCTGGTTAACTGTCACAAATGAGCCTAATATTATAAAATTGGGTGCAGCTGTGGCATTCGGCAGTGCAGCAGCTGTGGTGAAACAAGGGTTTAATGCATCCCTTTCTCCAATGAACTGTTGAATAGCTCAGCTATTGATTCAGCTAGGACCTGCCCCATCCCTCTCCTTAAGCACATGGCAATGGGGCTCATCCTGGCCCATGGACTTTTCCATTTTAAGTGTATGTCGATCCTCCATTATCCTTCAAACTAGATTTGGTATTGAGAGTGACTCCTTCCCTTCCCCACCTCTTCCATAATGGCACAGTCGGGCATTGGCCCCTTGTCACCACTGAACACTGAGCAAAAATATCTGTTCAGAGTGTCCCCCTTAATGTTTTCCTCCTCCTCTTCCCACTTCTTTTCATTCTTCAGCCTAACTATTTCTTCCCTCATCTCCCATATGTGACAAAATAAGGTATTATCACCCCTCTTTCTATCTTCTGTAATTCTCAGATCCATTTTCACCTTAGCTCTTTTTACTAACCTGTTGGTCTATTTTGTCCTACAGAATAACTCTACCCTGTACTCCTCTTGTTGGCTAGTCCTGTGTTTTTCAAATTGCTTTTTTTTTTAGTCCAGTTGACCTCTTCTGCTTTCCTTGTGAATCATAATGGTTTTTAATCCTCTTCCTTTTGTGTATTACTCTTACTCAGAGATATGTGACCTCGGTTACCCAATTTTTTTTTAATCAATTCCAATTTAACTTTCACCCCCTCTGTCACTCTTAGCCCCTCAGCACCCCAGTTTGCAATGCAGAAGGTCTCTCATTCTTTCAAAATCAGCTATCTGAAATTCCAACACTTTAGTCTGTGACTGAGTTCACTGTGCCTTAAGTCTGATGTGAAACCAAACTGTCCCAAAGTCCCTGTTTCACAATTGGTCCAGTGCCATCAGCACCCCCAACACACACACACACACACACACACACACACACACACACACACACTATCCTTATTGGTAAGTACTAAATTTCAGATGGTTGCCTCCTTAGTAGCCCCCTCCACTTTCTATACTTAAAACATGTACTGAAAGACTTCTACCAGCTGTTGGCTTCATGGACTTGCTGCTACTGGGATCCCTCAGTCCACGTCTGACATGTTGAAGTCACCTAGTAGCAGCACCCCCCTAAGCCCTGCTGCCCTTTTGATCCTTCCCCTATTCCTTTTTATGTTTTCCTGGTTTTTGGACTACCTATCTGCTAGGTCACAATGTGTCAAAATAAATGGCACTCTGTCTAACTTCCTCCTATTCTATCTGGGATACCCCAGGGTTCCATCCTGGGGCTCATTATGTTTAGCTTATTCCTCAATACCTTACCCAAGGCCTGCTCTGAGAACATTCTCTTATACACGGATGGCACAGTCCTCTTCTCCTCCAACATAGACCCTATCTCCCTTCAACTATTCCTCCAGAATTCTTTCAGTGAGGTTGAATCCTGGTTTTGCAACCATACATTGGTGTTAAATCACAAAAAGACCAAGGTCATGCTATCTGCCCAAAACCAAAGCAAACTCAAAGGAACCCCAATTCAAATTCTATCCAACCACTCCACCCCCAAGCAGGCGAATACCTTCAAATACCTCAGGATCACCCTCGACTCTGCACTTACCTTCCATGTGCATATCCACCTCCTCAGCTCCTCAGTCAGCTCTCAAATTGGCCTGCTCTATCAACACAGGAGCTTCCTCACCCACGACACCCTCTGGCTTGCAGTGTCCTCCTCCATTCTATCCCTCATTGATTACGAGATCCTAGTCTATGGTGCAGCTGACAACACTGCTCTATGTAGAATTAAGGTCTCCTTGAATAAAGCTTGCCATCTAGATATGGGTAGTGGCAGGCTCACCCACAACTGCACATTATATGACCTTACCAACTGGCTCAACTTTGATGAGAGGTTGAGGTACCACACCTGTCTATTTCAATCAATCAATCAAAATCTTTATTTATCCAGGCGGACACCATTGAGCAAGCTTGTATGCAAGGTGGACCTGCGTTGTACAAGGTCAAATAACAATACATTTATATACAGTAATAAAACAGTCGCTAAAAAATACAATAGTGAAGGAGAACCAACACATAAAATGATCACATATTGAATAACACTGGTTTCAACAAATATACAAATGGATGGTGTTCATGAAAAGAATATGACATGCAGCTTCATTGGTGTCATAAAATTTATTGTGAAGACGTGTGATGGGATGGGGTGTAGGCGAGAGATTTGGGGAATACTAGATATGACAGGGATAAGGGGGGTAGGTTGGCAGGATAGGGGATAACAGATAGGCAGCTGTGTGAGGAGATCAGGGTTTTTTGGCTTGGTACACGGAGCAGTGGTGAGTTTTTCCAGATAGTATTAAAGAGTAGATCAGGGGGACCAATCGGAGTGGACCTGAGGAAGATGCTCATACTCTGATTCAGTGTCCAGGGAAGAGATCAGAAGTGGCAGCTTCAGAAGCGCTGAACACCTAGCAGCTGCAGTTAACTGCGGTGAATAAGCTGGGAGCTCAGGAGTGGTCACAGCTCTCAACGTTCGGAGAACAGGCAAATGGTCTCGGGTGGTGGCTTCAGATCACTGACCACCCGGTGTTCACAGTTGGACACATGGAGTCCAGGAAAGTTGCATGGAAAGAAAATTAGAAAAAAGGATGTATAAGAGGAGCAGGCATAAAATGAAGATTAAAGAGAGATGTGCATTCTTGAATCCCCCCACAGTTTTGACCCCCGTAACCTCCTGTGACAGGCTGTTCCAAGCATCCATAACTTTTTCTGTGAAGAAAAACTTCCTGGAATTGTTAGAGAACCTTCCTCCTTGCAGCCTGAGCTCATGTCCCTTGGTCCAAGAGCCCTTCTTGAAGTGAAAAAGCTCCTGTGACTGTAACTTGTTAATGCCTTTTATGTACCCCCTCTTCTCTGCTCCACTGAGTACATATTCAGTTCCATAAGTCTCTCCTCATAGGACATGTAGTGCAGACCCTGAATCATTTTTGTTTCCTTTCTGTGTACTGTTTCCAGCCAGTCAATGTCCTTCCTGAGGTGAGGCCTCCAGAATTGTACTCTGTATTCCAGGAAAGGCCTGATCAGCAATCTATACAGTGGTTAATCACTGCCCTCCTTCTGCTCATGATTCCCCTTCCAATGCAGTCCAGAATTCTGTTGGCTTTCAACGTTGCCTTCTTACACTGCTTACTAACTGTCAAGTAGTCTGAGATTATGATTCCCAGCTATCGTTCCTGGTTTGAGGGCACCAGCCTTTCACCTCATAGGTAATACTTCTTTCTTGGATTTTTCTTTCCTATGTGCATGACCATGCACATTTTAGCATTAAATCTCAGCTGCCACACTCGAGACCATCCTTCTAGTTTCTTGAGATCAGCTTCCATCTTGCCCACTCATTTTGAGGTGTCCACCCTGTTACATATCTTGGTGTCATCTATGAATAGACACACCTTCCCTTCCATTCCATCAGTGGTGTCTGTTATAAAAATAACAAAGAGCAGAGGCCCCAGCACTGAGCCCTGGTGCACCATGCTGGTCACCCTGCCTTCCACTAATTGCGTTCCATTTACCTGTATCCTCTGGGTTCTGCCTTGCAACCAGTTCTGTACCCATCGGACTACTTCTGGACCAATTCCTGTGTGGTCAAGCATCTTTACCAGCCTTCTGTCTGTAAGCAAGTCAAAGGCCTTACTAAAGTCTACGTAGACCACACCTACTGCCTCACCATTGTCCACTATTTTTGTAGTGTAGTCAAAAATCTCGATCAGATTTGTCTGGTATGACCTACCTGCTGTGAAACCATGCTATCTAGGGTCTTGTTGGTGGCTAGTTTTGAGGAATGTTGTGATCCTCTGCTTGAGTAGTTTCTCAATTAGTTTCCCTACTATAGACATGAGGCTCACCGGTCTATAATTGCTAGCCTCTTCACAACTGCCTGATTAGTGAAGTGGAACCACTAGTGCCTTTATCCAGTCTTCTGGTGACACTCCGCTTTTCAAGGATTTACTTAATAGAAGTGCCAGAGGGGCTGCTAATTCTGCCCCCAGTTCCTTAAGGATACTGAGGTGCATCTCATCTGGTCCCATGACTTTGTCTGCTTTTAGTTTATTTGCCACATGCAAGGATGCTTCAGGCATGAGGCTTAAGTCACTTGTCTCTTCTAAGCCTGCTGAAGCTCCTACCCAAATCCCACACCTGTTTTACAGGTTGTAACTAACCACTTAACCACATGAGGCTGAAAATGTTTCCCAGCTACTGTAAGTTCCTCACACTGACTACTAAAAGTTAAAGAAATGTAAATAATAGCCTATCAACACTGACTGAAAAGCACTTCCTTTTTCCTTTTCATGCACACTGTCACTTTGAGTAATACATAAAATTAATATAATGTCTTACCTTATCTGTTGTAGGCTAGCTGCTGTCTGATCTCATCCCTTTCAGCTCTCACAGCCAGTACAGGTGAATTGGCACAATCAAATCAGTTGAATAGAGCTGAATAGATTTTCACTGATATGCATCACTTCATTCCATTATATGTCAATGAACTTTTTGTCCATGACTTTTGTATTTTAAATATTTTTAATGTTTTGATCTTTGGTTCACGCTCAGCTTAAACAAGTAAGAATGGCATTGTTTTCCAATGTGTTTTTTTATATATATAAAGTGGTAGATGCTTGGGCTGATACTTCTTTTTAAATTGAGTTTGTTCAGTCTCCTTGGGGTGGCTAGGGGATATACCCCACATTGGTCTGTTGGGTCCCCACAAGGATCCTAGACTTCAAGCTGCTTTTCTTCCAAGGTGTTTTTTTTCTGCATGTGGTTCCCACGTGACCTCCCTATTGATGGAAGTGTTCATGCAGTGACCTCGGTGCATGGCTGGGCGTGCTTCCCCACATCATGTAGATGTCTGTCACTACCACCAATACAGCCTCAGTACTGATCCCAGGCTCACCTACCCCAGGCCTTCATTAGTGGTCAATAGATGTGAGGTGTCACATTCCCTCCCTCCTTGGAGAAGGTGAGTAGTCCAATGGCCAGCCCTCCAAAAACATTAGGTCCCACTCCTGAAACAAAGTTATTGGCATCAGAAGCAATAGCACTACCAATAAGCAAGTGGGCCATTTTTCAACAATATATTTCATGACTTATAAAACTGTGTCAACAGCTGGTGCCAGATGTTTGCAGACAACATTAAATATGGAAATAGTGTACAAAATAAGGAACAAATCAAAGCAATGCAAGAGGACCTGGATAGGATTTTTGCATGGGTGACCAAATGACCATGAAATTTAATATTAATAAATGGAAGGTTATGCACTTGGGACCGTGAAATACAGAGAGAAATTTATTACTACAAGGTAACATCTTTGAAGTAACCAGTGTGGAGAAAGACCTGAGAATCATTATCAATAAGGATCTTAATCCTGACAGTCAGTGAAGAAGCTGTAGGAACACAAAATGTGTCAGCAGCAAAGGACCACTTGGCCCATTCAGTCTGCCCAGATGTTCCCTGCTTAATCTGCCTCTGAATACCCTATCTGGTCTCTGGTGACCCTCCTGCCTCAGCCTCTTTTCTAATGTACTCTTATTTCTGTCCAATGCATGCTTGGCACCCCTCCCCCACACACTGTTTTAACCTCCACCACTTCCACTTGAAATCTGTTCCAGGTGTCTACCACCCTATCTGTGAAGAAATACTTCATCCTGTCTCTCTTGAAAATGTTCTCCAACTTAATTGCATGCTCTCTGATCCTGACGCTATTTCACATTTGATACAGACTCCCCCAACACCCTATTTACATCTGTGAGTTACTTGTAGGTCTCAGTCATGTCACCCATCTCTCTCCTCAGGATGTACATGTTGAGATCCCTCTGCTTCTTCTCATAGGGCTTCTTTTGCAACCCCTGCACCATTTTAGATACTGCCTTCTGGACTGCCTCCACCATGTCTATGTCCATTCTGAGGAGTGGTCTCCAAAACTGGACAACATTCTCCAGGTGGGGTCTTTCAGTGAGTGGTAAAGTGGCAACACCACCTCGCTCCTACTGCTGGAGATGCCCCTCCAAATGCACCACCACAACCCACTAGCACTGCTCTGCTTCTTCACACTGCCCTGCCTCTTTGAGGTCATCAGATATGATGACCCCAAGGCACCTTCCTTTTTAGTGACTGTCAGTACTCACCCATCCTGTACTTAGTTTTTGAGTTCCTTTTTCCTAGGTGCATGATTTTGTAGTTTTTGGCATTAAAACCCCACTTTATTTTTTTTGACCGTGCCTTGAGTTTCCCAAGATCCCATGTATTCTCTCAACTCCCTCCTGAGTGTCCATCCTACTGAAGATTTTGGTATTATCTACAAAAAGGCATACCTTACCTTGCAGTTCTTCCTCCATGCTACCTATAATGACTTTGAAGAGAACTGGCCCCAGTACTAAGCCCTGTGGTACCATGCTGGTTACTCTTCCATCATTAGAGTGAGTGCTGTGTACCACAAGACTCTGTCTCCTATCCATTAACTGAATTCTAACCCAATTCACCACCTTGGATCCCACCCCTAGTCTGCTCAGTTTCTTTACCAGCCTCCTGTGTGGCACTGTCTTGAAGAATTGCTAAAATACAGATAAGACACATCCACTGCCCTCCCCTGACCTTTGTTCTGGGTCACCCAGTCAAAGAATCTAACAGATTTGTTTTGCACAGTCTTCTTCCCATGAATCCCTGTTGCCTGTGATCTTAAAGCCTATTGGATTCAAGATACTCTACAAATGTCTCCTTCAATAGGGTTTCTATTAATTTCTCAAACACTGAGTAATACTGACCAGCCAATAGTTGCTAGCCTCCTCCTTACTGCCATTCTTATGTAGCAGTACCATGTCCATCCTTCTCCAGTCCTCCAGAGCCATGCTTATTTTCAGTGAGATGTTGAACAAGGCTGTTAGTGAAGTAGCTAGCACCTCCCTGACTTTTTTTATTACCCTTGAGTGTATCTTGCCCAGGCTCATAGTCTTGTCCACCTTCAGAACTGTAAGCTCCTTCTGGACTTCTTTCTCTGAAAATCGACTTGTGTTCACTTCCTTCCACATTCTTGTTACTCTCTAGTGGTCAGTCATCCTTCATCAACTACGAAGACTGAGCAGAAGTACTTGTTTTGGATGTCAGCTTTTCTTTGTCCTATTTTGTGCAGTCCCCCCCTTCTTCCCTTCTGATCCTCACTATCCCTCCCCTTGGTTTCCTTTTCTCATTTAAGTATCTGAAGAAAGTCTTACCCCTTTAATGACTCCTTTGGTGATCCTTTCCTCTGTCTGTGTCTTTGCTCCCTTCACCACCATGAATTCTTCCCTCTACTTTACTTGGTATTAGAGATGCAGCGAAGTTTTAATCCCCTAGCAAAGTATGGGTGAAGTAGCCCATTCCTCATTTGTGTGGGACTACTCAAAGTCCACACTGAAATGAGCTACTTCACCTTTAATGACTTTGCATTACTTCACAATGTGATTGACAAGGGGAAGTCATTAGGAAACAAACAGCCCAGAGTCCACTGATCAGTGATCACATGGCTGACTGTCTCTGTAGGTTGGCAGGTCACATGATTCAGGAAGGCAGTTCAATAGGCACTGGAAGGAAATCAATGTTTTACTTTCACTTTCTCTAGTGGAAAGAGTTTGCAGTCCAGGCAGTTCTGCAGTGTGCAGTCTGACTCTGTTCTATGTGATTCAGAACTCTAAAAAAAGCTATAGTTATTTTTTGTGTGTTAAATCTTTGTGAATTTAGTTGTTGTAGTTCTTCAGGGAAGTGTTATTTAATTATAAAGTCTTTTTTTGTTAAAAGAGTATTTTTTTGAGTAGTTATTTTTAGGTACTGTACTTTATTTTACTAGTACTTGTACTAGTGTTTTCTTTTTCTTTTTGTTTTGTTTATTTACTTTTTTGATGGAGCGTGGATGTGGTGGACCAAGTGCTGGCTATCGTGGGCCATAAATCTGAGGCAGCCGCCCATTTAGATTAAATATGCAGGCTTTGGGGACCCCACCTGCTGCCACAGTGAGCCTGACAGTTGTGGTTGTCATCCAGGAGCAGCAGCAGGAGCAAGTGAAGCAGCGGCCACTGCAGGATCAGCAGGAGGAGCTATAGCAAGAGCAGCAGGAACTGCAGCAGGTTGTTGGCCCTCAACCACTGCCAGTACAGCAGTAGGTGTATCCTGGTGGCCCCCCACCACCTGCACCGGGCTCTGCCCGCAGCTCCCCTGTGTGGGCCTTTTTTCCTTCCTTCCCTGGTGACTCCAGCATGGTGCCTTACAAGCTTTGTAATGTGGTGGTCTGCCAGGAGCCCAAGGGCAGCCACCTGGGCATGGGAGGTCAGCACACCCATCTAGCTGTTCACTACTATGTCCAATGGGAAGCAAAGCTGCAGGAGGTAGAAACCCCTCCTGCAGCTGTGTTGACACAATCAACTTGTCTTCCTGTGCATCACCGTAGTAGATGGGAAATGGCATCAGGTGAGGTGGTGGCAGGTTCCAGAACTGCCATGATGAAGAGAAGTCACATCATCTGGCAACACAGGGGGACCTTACTGAACTGTGTACCAAGATACAGAGGATGAAAACATTGGTGGAGGCAGCAGTGCAGTGGCTGATATGTGTTGAGGGGCAGAATGATGAAATACTCTGATTGCCGCTTAGTAATAGTGGTGGTGATGAGCAGCAACAGCCTCCACAGACCCACTAAGAAAGTTATATTGATTTCCAAATGGAACCCCCGAAAACATCTCCCTCAACTTCTTATATTTTTTTTTCTTAATTAATATTTTTTACTGTATGACATTTATGTTCGGATAATGTTTTGTTCATGATTTTTCATACTTGCTAATTAATTTACTTATTTGAAGTTGTTCTTTTTGTTACATGAGTAATGGTCAGCAAAATGGTGGATGCCGTAAGCTTTCATTCCAGGTGAAACTGTCATGCTGTCATGCACGCTGCAATAAAAATGTCTTGAAGATAGCTTTTTGGTGCCACAGTTTCAACTGCAATGAAAGCACACAGTGTCTGCACAGTTGGCAACTACATGACTTATTACATAAAATAAAGTAAAGTAAAGATGATGATGATAGACGAGACAAGCCAGAAGTTAAGAACAAAACAATTTGTATTGCAGAATTGTTTAATGGTGTGGTGGGGGGAACATTTGGGGGAGGTGGGATGGTGAATCGGATTTACCAGCATGAAGGACAAGAAAGCTCAAGAAAGCCAGTATTAATATTTGCCCCCCCAAAAAAATAATCTCTGCTTTTATTTATTTTCTTAAGCCATATTTTTTTCTTACTTATAACATTTATGTTCAGTTAATATTTTCTTAGCTATGTTAATTTTGTTAATCCTGTATTTCTTCTGCCTCATACTGGTAAATCGCATTCCCACCTCCCCCCCAATGCCCCCATCATTATGCTTTCAGCCATAGAAATGTTGTTCTTAGTTTCATTTTATGTAATAAGTTATGTCACTGACCACTTTGTGGACACATTGAGTGCTTTCCTTTGTTAATTAAATACCATGTCTCCAAAACGTCATCTTTAAAAAACTTTTATTGCAGTGTGCATAGTGGCACTAGCTTTTCACCAGTAATGAAAGCATGCAGCATACACTATTTGGCCGACCATCAGTCATGTAAGAAACAAAGGAAATTAATTAACAACAACTGCAAAAATACTTAATTTTCTTAACTTGTACTTAAAAGGAAACTAACATGCAGGACTACATTTATCAGTATTGGCAGCAATGGAAATTAGCTTTACACAAGCTATTGACCTGACTCATAACACTTTTTTTGTTGGCATCATGTTCCGTCATTTGTAGGAGTGTGATCTAGTGGCTAGAGCAGAGGCGACTTGAAGTCCACAAATGAGTTATAAATAATTCTGGCACTAAAAGTGTTACAGTTCAATGAAAATAGCTTATGTAAAGCAAATTTTCATTGGTCACAACAAGATTAATAAATGTAGTCCTACAGCTTACTTTCCCTTTAAAGCACAAGCACAATTATCACAAACAATACCATTACCACACCTAGCATGCCCCCTACAAATGTATTATCTTTTGTGCTTTTGTCCTATTTTAATGTCATGAAAAGCCAGATTAAAAATGAAATGTCAGATATGCTTTGCACAGTGTTGTGTCCCCAGAGAGAAAATGCTTCCTTTACGTCAAATACTTTTGCTGCACACACCGGAGAAGATGGTGTAAAGCACATGTGAAGCTTGCCAGAGAAGTGAAAGATGGGTCTGCCATCCCACACCACCACCAGCACTTTGCCAGAAATGTGAAGTTGTGTCCCCAGAGAGAAATGCTTCCTTTAAGTCAAATACTTTTTGCGTCACACACCTGAGAAGGTGGCAAAAAGCATATGTGCAGCTTGCCAGTGAACTGAAAGTTGTGTCTGCCACCCTGCACCACCACCAGCACTTTGTCAGAAATGTGAAGTTGTGTCCCAGAGAGAAAATGCTTCTTTTAAGTCAAATACTTTTGCCTCACACCTGAGAAGGCAGTGCAAAGTAGATGTGAAGCTTGCCAGAGACCTTAAACATATTTATCGGACTAAGCATTTTTGGGCTTTACACCTCACTGCTTGCTAAATGACATCATTGCCTAAGTTATGACACCACTTGCTGCTACTTTTCTCCTGTTGATGTAATTGAATGAAAAGTACAGATGAAGGTTAAAATGTCAGAGATATGTCTCTTTGTCCCAGGTGTGAGCATTGCCTTTGTTGATACCTGCTACATCATCAATAGATGCTGCCCTTTGTGTGTGCCTTGCCTTCACACCACAATGGTAAGTTATTGTGCATGCCACTATCATTTTTTTCCAGAGTCACAGCCATTTAATTTCTATCTATATAATAGTGTTCTGTGTTGTAAGCAGTCCATCATATTGCTCCTTTTCAGGAAATCTTCACACTTTACCATGGTGGCATGATGATGATCAAATCACATGGACATGCGAACAACACATATGTTACGACTAGAGCCTGACAAGTAATGTGGTATTGTCATATTCAATTTTTTTTTTTTTGGGGGGGGTGCTGTGGTACACTGAAAGACAATCATTCATGATTACTTTTTTTTTTCAGGTCATTAAAGGCTCTGCGTCAGTGGTCCACCACAACAAGTTTTGAATGTCTGCTGCTGAGCTTGGCTGCACAGAATCTGTCAACCCATGAAACATAAGTATTGTTTTGGGAGTGGGCATTATTTAAAAAAGTTAAAAAACAGTTCATTAATGTTTTGATCATCTTTACAGGTCTTAAGCGAATCATCAGAACTGAAAAAAATATTTAAATTGATGTGATCCGTGAAGAACGTGATTTGTCTCATGAGTGACTGGTGTGACATGACTAATGAACTGTACGCAAATACCTTCGCCTGTACTTCCCTGAGCGGTACCAACCCAAACACCCTGATTTGAAAATGCATATCAGCGAGTACAGTGGTCAAGCTGAGATACTACATAGAGGATTAAATAAGGCTAGCTCTTTGGGAGCACAAAGATTAAAGTGGGGCATCCTACAGAATGTGAATACAAACAGAAGCATCAGAGTACACCAAGGATCTTGAGTGGCATGACATAATATAACTGAGTGTCCCCAAGTAATTTTCCTGATTCATGATGAAACAGAAGACTTTAAAAAAACAGGGTTACATACAACTTACACCCCAAAAACTTAAAGTTGTGTAATTCGTGAATCATGATCGTGAAGATGAAGAACATGATTTGTCTCGTAATGAGTGACTGGTGTGACATGACTAATGAACTATACGCAAATGCCTATGGCTGTACTTCCCTGACCTGTTCCACCCCAAACATTCTGACTTGAAAACACATATCAATGAGTAAAATGGTCAAGCTGAGATACTATCTACAGGATTAAATATGGCTGGCTTCTCTTGAGCACAAAGATTCAAGTGGGGCATCATACAGAATGTGAACACAAACAAAAGAGTTGGAGTAAACTAAGGATCTTGAGTGACATGACATGATATAACTGGGTGTCCTCCAGTCATTTTCCTGATTCATGATGAAACTGAAGACTTAAAAAAAAACAGGGTTACATACAACTTACACCCCAAAAACATAAAGTTGTGTAATTCATGAATCATAATCATGAAGATGAAGAACGTGATTTGTATTGTGAGTGACTCATGATGATCATCAAACTTAACAACACACATATGAGAGTACAGTGTTTATACCAAGATATGCACTACACCAGTACTCTGAAGGGAAGCCAAACAAACAACTGTGACTTACGTTACAGATGGAGATTGGGCCTTAAAGAGATGCAGACACATAGACAAATGGAGATTGTAGTTAAGAGATGCAGCTACACAAGCACAACACCACCTTATCCAGTGGTCAAAATCAGAAATCCAAAACTGGAACAATAATACCTTTTGTGGGGGGGGGTGGCAGCTGCACTAACAGTCCACTACCGACTGAGATGGAACAAGTGGTAAAATGTACTGCAGATGGATAAGAGATTCAAATCAGAGTCCTGTGATTATGATGTGGCACAATAAAATGTGTGTGACTTGAGGGCATGCGCACACACACACACACACACACGCACACACTACAGGTAATGTGCAGAAAATTTACTAAGAGTATTACTCTGTGTACATGAACACACACATACTAACACACTAGCTACACAAAAACAGAAAGACTGCTTTTCTCACTGAGTCACTGTGAATCTCCCTCCATCACGCCCCTTCCCCGAACCACACTTTTACAGTGTCTGTCAGTACACAGACCGAATCTTACAAGTTAACATTCAAAATGCATGCAAAACCAAGAAACACTTGATGAAATAAGCACAGGAGGGTTTCTGACAATTGATGTACTAAATTTTGACCCCCAAAATTGGCTCAAAAATGCTTTTTAAAAGATTTGTCAATGGTTTGACTCTTAGAGCTCCGAGAACAAACTGTCTCCAGCATTCCACTACACACACTATGCAATACTGAGGCTGTGCAATACAATCTATAGCCCATGTGACATGCCATCCCCCATGATTCAATGCAAACTTCACCTTGAGGTCCAAAAATAAGGGAACGTCAACATGAAGTCAATTGAAACCAATGGCGCTTCTCATTACTGATTATGATGAATTGCTTCACTTCATATTGTGGAGTACTTCACATAATTATCTACATACATGAAGTGCTCCATGGAGTGAGGTGCATGCACTTCTCCTGCCACTACTTGGTATACATCCCAATCCTCCCCATGTGCTTCCTTACACAGCACTTCCAGAATGGTACCCTTTTTTCCTTCACCACCTTTGCTGCTTCCTTAGAGAATCATAATGGTCTCTTTTTTTATTTCTGCTTTACTCACTTCCTTCATTCAGTGGTGGGTTGCTTTAATTATGCCCACCCTTAGTACAAAATTGTAACCAAAGCTAGTAGAATTCTTTGTTCCATTAAACAAAATATAAGCAGCCAAAATCAAAACATAATATCCACACTGCATATACTGTATTGTATGTAAGACCCTTTCTGTACTATGGTGGCCAGTTTTGATCACCATGCACAGTAAGAAAAAAAACTATAGGGTAGAGGGCATCCAGATGCAGACAACAAAAATGATTTGATGGATAAAGGGCAGATATTATCAGGAGTGTCTTAAGTAAATAAACATAATGAGTGTGGAAACAAGGAGAGCAAGAGGTGACATGATCCTTTTGAATGATGTGACTAATAACTTGAGTTTAAGGGAGAATGTATGACTTGAATTTAAAAACATAACACATCACATGTAGAGCCATGATAAATGAAAAGGGGAACAAATTCCAGGACAGTGAAGAGGATCTTTTCATAGAGAGGGTGGTTGGCTTGTTGAAAATGTTACCTAAAGCCATACATAACAGCAATACAAAAACAAGTTCTAAAAGAAATATGGACAGATATATCCTGGGGGTACAAATTGTTAACTACTTCTAGTGAACACTAGGTGGTTAGTTCACATGGCTTTCACATCTGCTTTCTGATCTTCAGTACCTTATTATGTTGCACATATGTACCTCAGTATGAAAGCTTGCCACAAAAATCAATTTCTCCTCCATTCACCTCAAAATATTGTTACTGGAAGATAATAAAGTAGTTTGTGTTGGGCTTGTGTTATATAAAATATACCAGTTTACCTTCCACAGTCAAATAAATAGTGTTGATGTCAAGTCAATTTGGTTAGTAAGTAGCTCCCTATCAAGAATTACATAATGAATCAGATAAGTCACAAAAATTGCTGTAGCTATTAGTAATAATTTTGGATATGGGCTATATTATGAATCTAGACTAACTTGACTATTAGTCAAGTCCATCTTCTTCCAAGTTGGGTAACAGGGTGTGCTTTGAAACAACTGAGAAGCTGCATGGGATATACTATATTGGACTAGATATCTGCAACAAATCTCTCTCTCTCTTGCTTACATCTGAGGGAAGTTTTCCTTACTTTACAGTCTTACATTGGTATTGCTTTGTGTTTATTTTAGTTTTTAATTCAGGAAGGAGGTTTTCAAAACTGCTTATCTTGTGAGCATCTTCAGAAGGGTTGAAATAACTGCATATTTGATTTTCCTTTGTGGCTAACTGGACTGTCTACTAGTATTCTGTGACAGTCTGCATTAATATATTTTGCAACATTTACTGGTGGTGGCTGTGTACTTTAAAATAGCAAAGGTTGCAGTTTGTAATTAGATGCCAGACATAGCCTGAGGTGGGGGAAATTGTCTTCACAAGTCAGGGAGACCTGCATCACAGCCAATTGTTCTGGCTTGAACATTCCAGCATTGATCAATTACTATAAACTACTGGTGTGATCCTGTTTCAGACAGAAGTCTATCTTCTTCCGATTTGGGTAACAGGGTGTGCTTTGAAACAACTGAGAAGCTGCATGGGATATACTATATTGGACTAGATATCTGCAACAAATCTCTCTCTCTCTCTCTCTTGCTTACATCTGAGGGAAGTTTTCCTTACTTTACAGTCTTACATTGGTATTGCTTTGTGTTTATTTTAGTTTTTAATTCAGGAAGGAGGTTTTCAAAGCTGCTTATCTTGTGAGCATCTTCAGAAGGGTTGAAATAACTGCATATTTGATTTTCCTTTGTGGCTAACTGGACTGTCTACTAGTATTCTGTGACAGTCTGCATCAATATATTTTGTAATATTTACTGGTGGTGGCTGTGTACTTTAAAATAGCAAAGGTTGCAGTTTGTAATTGGATGCCAGCCATAGCCTAAGGTGGGGGAAATTGTCTTCACAAGTCAGGGAGACCTGCATCACAGCCAATTGTTCTGGCTTGAACATTCCAGAATTGATCAATTACTATAAACTACTGGTGTGATCCTGTTTCAGACAGAAGTCTATCTTCTTCCAAGTTGGGTAACAGAGTGTGCTTTGAAACAACTGAGAAGCTGCATGGGATATACTATATTGGACTAGATATCTGCAACAAATCTCTCTCTCTTGCTTACATCTGAGGGAAGTTTTCCTTACTTTACAGTCTTACATTGGTATTGCTTTGTGTTTATTTTAGTTTTTAATTCAGGAAGGAGGTTTTCAAAACTGCTTATCTTGTGAGCATCTTCAGAAGGGTTGAAATAACTGCATATTTGATTTTCCTTTGTGGCTAACTGGACTGTCTACTAGTATTCTGTGACAGTCTGCATCAATATATTTTGCAATATTTACTGGTGGTGGCTGTGTACTTTAAAATAGCAAAGGCTGCAGTTTGTAATTGGATGCCAGGCATAGCCTGAGGTGAGGGAAATTGTCTTCACAAGTCAGGGAGACCTGCATCACAGCCAGTTGTTCTGGCTTGAACAGTCCAGCATTGATCAATTACTATAAACTACTGGTGTGATCCCGTTTCAGACAGAAGTCCATCTTCTTCCAAGTTGGGTAACAGGGTGTGCTTTGAAACAACTGAGAAGCTGCATGGGATATACTATATTGGACTAGATATCTGCAACAAATCTCTCTCTCTTGCTTACATCTGAGGGAAGTTTTCCTTACTTTACAGTCTTACATTGGTATTGCTTTGTGTTTATTTTAGTTTTTAATTCAGGAAGGAGGTTTTCAAAACTGCTTATCTTGTGAGCATCTTCAGAAGGGTTGAAATAACTGCATATTTGATTTTCCTTTGTGGCTAACTGGACTGTCTACTAGTATTCTGTGACAGTCTGCATCAATATATTTTGCAATATTTACTGGTGGTGGCTGTGTACTTTAAAATAGCAAAGGCTGCAGTTTGTAATTGGATGCCAGGCATAGCCTGAGGTGAGGGAAATAGTCTTCACAAGTCAGGGAGACCTGCATCACAGCCAGTTGTTCTGGCTTGAACAGTCCAGCATTGATCAATTACTATAAACTACTGGTGTGATCCCGTTTCAGACAGAAGTCCATCTTCTTCCAAGTTGGGTAACAGGGTGTGCTTTGAAACAACTGAGAAGCTGCATGGGATATATTATATTGGACTAGATATCTGCAACAAATCTCTCTCTTGCTTACATCTGAGGGAAGTTTTCCAGAGTTTAAAGCACAGCTGACTTATTTTGGGGCTGACTGCTTTCAGAGCACAAACCACCAGGCTGTTTTGGGGCTGGGGAGGGTTTCCTGTGTCTGACTTGGATGTCTGGATTTTTCTCTGTTTGATTAGCAGGGTATTTTCTCTGTCAAATTGTTGTGTGGGGCATCTTGCTGACAGGAAGGCACTCATCGCAGCAGTGGGTCAGAGCTTTTAGCTGATTGTTTTGTGAGGGCACAGTTTAGGCCCAACCCCTGCCCACCCCTCACCTCACCCACACCCTGGAAATAGTTCCTTTATACCTGGGGTTCTGACATCATTTCCTCAAGAGTGCAAAGTGCATATCACTGTCATATCCTCTTAGCACACTCCACTGACAATATAAGCATACACATTGTATAATATATATATATATATATATATATATATATATATATATATATCTATATAACAAACCAATCACACACACACACAAAAAAGTAGATAAACATGTGGGGAGTAGTGCAATGTAATGGCTGTGGGGTAGCAGTCTTCCAGGAGTCTTTCTGGAGGCTGAGATGCTGCCCTATTTGCAGACAACTCTCTGCCCAGTGGAAGGAAGTTGCCCATCTTCAGGCAACACTGGACAGTAGTAAGGGAACCTTCCCCCAGGCCACACTGGACAGTAGGAAGGGAACCTCCCCCATCCAGGGAGCACCAGAGCCACCACTACTACCTCAGAGGTTGCGAAGAAAGCACAGCAGTTGGACAACAGTGGGCTCAGGGAGGGTGAGGATGGTGGAACAGAGGCACACCCAGTCAGTTGTTCCACTCCAGAATCCATACACCATTCTGGGGGAGCATAGCACCCCTATGGATGCACCAATAGAGGAGACTAAGGAGGCTGAGGACAACTGTCACAAGGGAGGCCCACAGGAAGGAGGCAGAGGACACCACAGGAAAAGTAAGAAGCTCCTGGTGGGGGACTCAATTATTAGGGGGATAGAACTGGGGGGAGC
This sequence comes from Neoceratodus forsteri, assembly GCA_016271365.2. Classification (NCBI taxonomy): domain Eukaryota; kingdom Metazoa; phylum Chordata; order Ceratodontiformes; family Ceratodontidae; genus Neoceratodus; species Neoceratodus forsteri. Next base: position 779,656,632 of record CM057458.1, on the reverse strand, counting down.
AGGGAAAACTGAAGTAAGGTGCCTGCCTGGTGCCATGGCTTTGAGGGACAGGAAGTGCATCCTCAGGATCACGAGAACAGCTGCACGGGAGTCTGAGCTGGACATCATTGTCCACCTAGGGACAAATGATTTGGCTCATCATGATATTAGAGCAGTGCAGGAGGACTTTGTAGAGTTGGGGAGGGGCCTAAGACAAAAGCACACACAGCATCATTCTCAGAGGTGCTGCCTGTCAATGGCATGGGTGAGGTGAGGGTACTTTGCACCATGCAGTTTAATGAATGGTTGAAAAAATGGTGTGACGCACAGGGGTTTGGCTTCATTGGGGATTGGGGTTCCACCTGGAGGGACACCAGTGTACAGTGGCAGGATGGTCTGCATCTGTCGAGGAAGGGAACAAGTCTCTTGAGCAATCGGTTTAAATGCTTCATTGGCAAGCTTTTAAACTAGACAAGTGAGGAGGCACTGATAAGCAGCAGGAAAATCCCAGCCTCTCCCTACAAAACAGGGTACTAAATGAGAAAAAGACCGAGGTAGAAAGGTCAGTGGGGGATGCTGCAACAGAAGGTAAAGCCATCAAAAAATGGAGAGCAATGAGTACCAATGCCCATAGTCTGGGTAACAAGCTTCCTGAATTAGTGGCCTTGATGGAGGAGGAACATCTGGATATTGTGGCAGTCACAGAAACATGGTACACACAAAACCATGACTGGGATGTGAACATACCAGGATATATTATCTACAGGAGGGACAGGGAGGGTAAAAGAGGAGGAGGAGTAGCTCTTTACATAAGGGAAGGAATCAAAGCAACAGAACAAAAGGGTAAACAGGGAGGAGAAGAAGCACTGTGGGTAAATTTGGAGACAGGCAGTGGCACCATAATCTACACAGGGGTTGTATACAGACCCCTTTCTCAGGGGGAAGAAATGAACAAGGAAATGATAGAAAGTATACTTAGAAAGGCAGAAAAAGGGGAGATATTGCTGATGGGTGATCTGAATATGCCACATGTTAACTGGAGTGCAGTTGCAGCAGCCACTTTGAAGAGAGGGGTTATTCTAGATGCCCTACAGTGGGCATGCCTTAGACAACTAGTATTGGAGCCCACTCGAGAGGGAGCAATCTTAGACCTGGTTCTCTCAAATGGAGATGGAGAGAGGATCACAGATGTAGAAGTGGGTAGCCATCTGGGAACTAGCGACCATCGAACAGTATGGTTCACAATAAATACAGCAATAGAGTCAAGCCATACAAAGGCAAAAGTACTGGACTTTATGAGGGCTGACTTTGCCAAAATGGGTGAGTGCCTAAGGAATGCACTAGCAAATGGGAAAGAAGGAGGGGTGGAAGAACAATGGGAAATAATAAAAACTGCCATCACAGAAGTAACAAGCCTTTGTGTGAAGCAAATAAACAAAACAAAATGATGTAAGAAACCACTATGGTTCTCAAAGGACGTGGCAGTGAAGGTTCAAGAGAAAAAGAAAGCATTCAGGAAGTACAAGGAATCACAGAAGGAGCAGGACAGAGAACTGTATCAGTTAAAGCAAAAGGAAACTGGGAAGGCGGTCAGAACAGCAAAGGCCCAAACCAAGGAAAAGATAGACAACTCAGTTAAGAAGGGGGATAAAACCTTTTATAGGTACATCAGGGAGTGAAGGAAGACCAAGGAAAAGATAGTGAGGCTTAATAAAGGGGAGGAGGGTGGGCAGAGGGTGACTGTGGAAAGGCACAGATACTAAACAAATATTTTTGCTCAGTATTTACAAATGAAGAGGGTGAGGTACCTAAAACAAACAGTAGAAACACTCTGGATACAGAAGTTGATACCAGCCCTTTTACAGAAGAAAGGGTTATGAAAGAACTCTTAAAGCTGAAGGTGGACAAAGCAATGGGGCCCGATGGGATTCATCCCAGAATTCTAAAAGAACTAAGGGTAGAACTAGTGACACCACTGACTACCCTCTTTAACAAATCATGGGAGGATGGGGTGGTACCTAGAGGACTGGAGGAGGCAGAAATGATTCCCCTTCACAAAAGTGGGAGCAAGGCAGAAGCAGGAAACTACAGACCTGTTAGTTTAATCTCAGTGATAGGGAAAATGATGGAATCACTTCTGAAGGAAAGAATTGTCGCGTATCTAGAGGCCAGAGGGGCACAGGACCCAAGGCAGCATGGATTCACAGTGGGAAGGTCATGCCAGATGAATCTGATATATTTCTTTGACTGTGTGACCAAAGTAGTAGATCAGGGAGGGGCTGTGGACATGGCCTACCTAGACTTTAGCAAGGCATTTGACACAGTCCCACACAAAAGATTAATATACAAGTTATCCAGCCTGGGAGTGGGTCCCAAGATGACAGCCTGGGTAAAGAATTGGCTGGAGAATAGGACACAGGGAGTAATAGTAAATGGAGTCCACTCTGAAGAAAGGGGGGTACTAGTGGGGTACTGCAGGGTTCAGTATTAGGAACGGTCCTCTTCAATGTCTTTATAAGCGACATTGCAGAGGGACTGGAAGGAAAAGTATGTCTCTTTGCAGATGACACAAAGATCTGCAACAGAGTTGATGCACAAGGTGGGGTGGAAAGGATGAGAAGGGACTTGGCAAGGTTAGAGGAATGGTCAAATGTATGGCAACTTAGATTCAAAGCTAAGAAGTGCAAGGTAATGCACCTGGGAAACAAAAACCCAGGGGAAGAGTACACAATGGGGGGTGAGATACTAGCAACAACAAAAATGGAAAGGGACCTGGGGTAGTCATATCAGGTGACCTAAAGGTGGGCAAGCAATGTGAGAGGGCAGCAAGGAGGGCTGAGGGAATACTGGGATGCATAGGGAGTGGCATCACCAGTAGAAAGCAGGAAGTTGTTATCCCTCTGCACAGACATCTGGTGAGACGCCATCTGGAGTACTGCGTGCAGTTCTTGAGACCCAATCTCCACAAAGACATAGACAGGATGGAAGCTGTCCAGAAGAGGGCAACTAAAATGGTACAGGGTCTGCACTGGAAGACATATGAAGACAGACTTAAGGCGCTTAATATGTATAGCCTCAAGGAAAGGAGGGAGAGGGGGGACATGATAGAAACTTTCAAGTACCTCAAGGGAATCAACAAAGTCCAAGAGGGTAGCATCTTTCAAAAAAAGAGGTGTGCAAGAACAAAGGGGCACAATTTGAAGATAGAGTGGGGCGGCTCAGAGGTAATTTAAGGAAGTATTTTTTCACAGAGAGGGTTGTGGATGCATGGAACAGCCTTCCAGAGGAGGTTGTGGAGTCAAAAACAGTGGTGGAATTCAAGCATGCATGGGACAGTCATAAGGCAATTCTAGGGGGTTGGGGTAGGAAGAAGTAGGCTGCTGGTTAACTAGGATCTGTAGCTTATCCAGTAGGTCGGGAAATGGGCAGACTGGGTGGGTCAAGCAGTCCTTATCTGCTGTCAAATTCTATTTTTCTGTGTTTCTATGTAAGCATGGTGTGACAGACAATTGTAGGACAAGAGATGATAAAATATCAGAACATGCCCTAAATTATGAAAACTGTGTATCATGATGAGAAATACTGTATTTCATAGACAACTGCTCTATTCTTCATTTCATGGTGGTGATCCTTTTTTGTTTTGCTAGATTCCACTTAACAGTTGGTTTGTAGAGAGTGTACATTACCAGATTTGGGGGTAGTTGAAATTGTTTTGTGCTGATTGTGTGGGCTGGAAATTATTGGTAGAGGTATTTTGAGATGCCTAGGAATTGTTATGGCATTTCATAGTGATATCTATTAAACACAATATTTATTCTGGTGGTGACATCACATTTCCATGACCTAACCTCTCTGTAGGAAATGATGGGACTTGACTGACTAAAGCAGGATAAGCCTCTGGCTTAGAGGGAATGAATCAGAGGTACAGACATTAGACAGTTTATCTTGGCTACTCCTACTGAATAATTTCAATGATGTGTTATTGAATTTTGTACATTTGGCAAGAGTTAAAAAGCCAGATGATAAAACATAACAGCTCTGCTGCCAAACTTTATGTGAAATAATTTTAATTATTACTGTCATTATAGCAGAAGATGTAAACAGGTGGTAAGCATTAATTAAAATGGATTCAATTTCATTTTCATGAACATGTTTATAAAATAACAAGGTCTGATATACATTACATGAACAATGGGATGTGAAAATCTGCTGTGTATGACAAGCTACAACATAAGGGCACAAAAGATACCCATCTTCTTTCAAAATGCCGTGACTATTTCAGTTCCTAAGATCTTTTAAATGACCAGTACATTAGTAGGTGACTGAAAAGTTCTTAATCTGTGCTACAGAACATGTATAGTTGCCACTTCTCACATGAGTTCATGTAGCACTGTAGATAGTGAAGTGCTAACTTAGTGAAAACTATGTGAAATACCACTTTATGAAGCACTTCACCTGACAAAGATTCAGTGAAGTGACACCTTAAATGCAAAGTGGAAAGTGTCACTTTATAGAGTCCTCTGTCCTATCTGGGACTACTCTGGTAGAAGTGGACTGATGTCAAGGATCAATGGGGGAGTTTGCACCCCCCAAAAAAAGTTCCCTTCCCCCACTATCTAGCACCCAAAAATACCACCTTCCTCACCCAAACCAGACATGACTATCATTGAAAAACTACCCCCTTCTCCCCACTCTCTCTGCATTGGCAACACCTAGAACCATCCTGCCTCCCCCACCCCATGCAAAGAAGCAAAATGGCCCTCCCAGTATGCCCACACTAAAACCACCCACCCTTCCCACCCAGCTCCACAAAAAACATACCATCCACCACCAATTCAGCACACCCCATCCACCATATATTTGACAAACAGAGTATCTCCTACCCAACTCAAAACACTAATAATGAATACAAGAGGAAGAAGCAATTGGGTTATAGAGGATGGCAACCAGCACAGACCATCTTCTCACCACTTCAGCCATCTGGTATCTAACTAAGTTGGCGTGGCCAGTCAAGCTGGCCAAAGGAGGACCTGGTAATGTCCTCTCCACCCAACTGCCCCATACTTCTGTATCATTTGTTGGTGTATTGCATTGAGTGAGTGAGTGCTACATTGTGTGGCACATGGGTTGCAGGGTGGTCAGTGCTGAGTTAGTGAGGTAGAGGGTTTCATTTGTCTTTTTTTGTGGGTTTGGGGGAGAAAGATGGGTGGGCTGGGATGGGCATGTTATTTCTTTGTTTGGGTGGAGGGAGGAGGGCTGGTTCTCATTGTTAACCAGTGGCAAATATGAATGCTTCTGAGTGGTGAACAGAAGGGGAATTTTTTTTGTGATGGTCTGGCCTGGGTGGAGGAGGAGGGTGTCTTTTTTGTTTTACAGATATGTGTTTGAAAATACCTCTGAGAATCACTGCCCCCAGAGTAGCAAGAGAAAAAGAAAAGGGCGTGGATGGGCAAAACCTACATAACATCAATATCCTAAGCAAAGAAAGATGGAGAAAAATACAAAAGGAAACATTTTAGTACAAAGCACTGTGAGTAAAGAAAGAGGGTGGAGTTATGCACATAAAATAAGGGGGGGTAAATAAGGAAAACATAATAAATTTACAAATGGTTAAGACATTTGTACCTGTTGTGTTAAACATAAATGTACAGACATTAGTAAACAAAGCTGATGAATTAAGCATAATACTAAATGAAAACAAAGTGCAGATAGGAGTTATAACTGAAACACAATGCAGCTCTACAGTTCCAATTCAAGCAACTACTGTACAGTTCCTGAGTATATAGTGAAAACCAAGAAAGAAAACAAGGGTGTAGGCATTGCATGTCATGTAAATGAATCAGTAAATTATAAAAAGTTGACAGATTCTGAAGTATGAACATATGAAAGAGCCAGTTAAATTGGTCTATCAAGTCTGCTTGTTAGTAATGCAGTGTCCTTGGCTTACACCATTGACCCTGCCCCAGTTCTCTGTCAACCTTTCCTTCATAACTGCCTCCACATGGTTCCATGGCTTCCCTTTATGCCTATCCCAGGCTGTCCTAAAGCCACCCACCATTTTCAAGGAATCCACCTCTTCTTGCAGCACATTCCATTTGTCCACCATCCTCTCTCTGAAAAGATATTTCCTAACATCCCTCCTAAACATCCCCCTTACAAACCAACAAACTGTGCCCCTCTTCTGCCTATTGTCCCTTGGCTTGAAGAGACCTTCCCTCTCCACTCTATGTATTTGCTTCAGGTACTTAAATGTCTCTATCGTATCCTTCCTCTCTCTCTCTCTCCTCCCTTCCACAGGGAGCACATTCTCAATTCTACCAGCCTCTCTTTATAAGTCTTCCCCTGTTGTCCAGTGATCATCTTTGTTGCCCTCCTTTGGATCCCCTCCACTAGGTTGATGTCCTACTTTTCATAAAGATTCCAGTACCTTACCCCATATTCTAAATGCGGTTTCACCAATGACCTGTACAAGGGCAGTATGACCTCACTCTGCCTACTGCTAAAGCCCTGGCTATACACCTAAACACCTTGTTTGCCTTAGTACTGCCTTTTTGCATTGTGAGACATGTTTCAGGTCACTGGTTATCACCAACTGCAGATCTTTTTCTTCATCCAAAGCTGCTACCTGCATCCCCTTTCCCAGATAATACTAAGGCCCAGGATTTATGGCCCCAAGGTGCATCACTTTGCATTTCTTGGCATTGAAGCCAGATTGCCAGATCCCTGACCATATCTTCAGTTTCCTGAGGTCTTCCCATAGGTCCTGTATCCCTTCAACTGTGTTCACTCTCCCACAGAGTTTCATGTGATCCGCAAACAGGCACATCATACCCTTTATGTCTTTCCCAATGTTATTTATGAAGACATTGAACAACAATAGCCACAGCACTGATCAGTACAGAACCATGCTGGTGACCTCCTTAGTACTGGATAACTCCACCCCCACCACCCTCTGGGTTCTGTCACTTAGCCAGCTTTCCATCCACCTTATCATTTTCTCCCTGGCCCCAAGATCTTTCAGTTTGCTGATTAGCCTTCTGTGTGTTGCAAAATCAAACAGTTTGTTAAAGTCCAGGTAAATGATGTCCACCGCTTTGCCCCATCCACCACCCTGGTGACCCAATCAAAAAAGTCAGTCAGGTTCATCTGACAGGGTCTTCCACCCACAAACCTGTTGCCTGTCATCCTGGAGACCGTTCTCCTCTATATACCTTCCCAACCGCTCCTTGAGTATGGTCTGCATGGGTTTTCACACAACCGACATCAGTATGAGTATGAAAGAGATTATGAAACAGTGTGACTTGAGATTCTAATATGTTGTTTACTAATAAATTGCAGGCCCTTGATTGTGGTAGGATTTTAACACCCGCCATCTAAAAATGACCACACTGCAGTCAAGCACCTGCTCTGGTGTATTGAAATACTTTGTGAGAAACACACCATTTATAATATACTCATAACCTGAGGTTTTAGCAAACTACTCATAGAAGGAGTTGTGCAAGGGAGGAACTTAAAACAAATTGTGAAAGTTGACATGACGAGTAATAGTGTATTAGACATGATTATTGTGAATATAAGTAAATGGGGATGGTGTAAGCTCCCTGTTGTTCTGATAATAATTGGGTCCTAGACCACAGTGTGAGCTTGGTTACACCTAACAAGTTAGAGACACAAAGATGGACAGAAAAAGTCCAGTTATTGAAAACAGGAAATGGAACAAAGGTAACAAAGAGAAGGTATTATATGAGATACCAGCAACATATGATGAGGAATTGCTTGGGAGGGATTCAGCTGATGCGACATGGGAGGTGATGACTGATACAATCCAGAGTGCAACTGAGCAACCTGCCCCTCTAATTGAAACAACAAAGGTGTTAATAAGCCCTGGGTTGCAAACAAATTTAAAGAGCAACACAGGACAATAACACATAAGATTATGGAAGTGGGTAAATAAGTGACAAAGAGACTGAAAAGGAACTATTACAAAAGTAAAATTGAGATTCTTTGAGGATCAAACCTACAGTCATAGTGAAAAAAGACAAAACAGTAATTAATGGAAGATAACTAGGGAGGTGAGATAGAAAACTGGGCAGACAATCATGGTTGTAAAAGGACAAACAATAAACAAGATCTTGTTGAGGATTTAAACAAGGCCGTTTGTGATGTAACCAGGAAATTGGCTACTTTGGAGGCAAGTGTTGCTGAAAGGTGTAATGCTTTGAATAACTACTTATTATGTGTTGAAGATGTGACAAAAGAAATGAAGAAATTAAAAATAAATAAAGCAATGGGGCTAGAACTGTTCCCAAATTGCATTTGGAAAGAAGGGGCTGACCTAAATGCACCATAGGTGTGCAATGTGATGAATAAATCCAATACTTGGAAAAGTCCCAAACTTATGGAAATTTGCTTAAATAGTTCCCCTTCCTGAAGTTCAGATGCCAAAAGTACTTTACAAATATTTTAAGCCACTTTTTCTTGACCTCGCTTATCTCTAAGTTATGTGAAAGGTTTATGTATAACTGGATTTTAGAACATGTAGAAAGTTTAATTGATGTCAGCCGATTAGGGTCCCTCATGAGCTGCACCACCACCCAAAGAGCTGTACCACCACCCATGCATGCTGCTTTGACATTTGTCATCCTGTGTATAGAAAGCCTGGGAAGAGGAGAGAAGTTCTAGAGCAGTTTAAGTTGATTACAAAAAGACATTCTATTTAATCAACCATACTATTTTAATGGAACAAATTGGTAAAGTTAAAAATTCTGCTAGGGCTGATTCAATGGATAGCTGACTTTTTTTTAGGGACATTCTCACTGGGTAGAGGTAGAAGGGCTTAAATCAAAAATTGTCCACACAAATGGTGTAGTACCCTAAGTTAATAAATTGGGCCCAATTTTATGTTTTATTAATGATAAACTGAAAACTGCAGGTCCTATAATTAGGTATATGGACAATACAACTGTAATTAAACAAATTTGAGAACATAAATGATAGTAAAATGCAATAGAATCTAAACAATATCAGATTTTGGTCAAAAGCAAACTGTATGGAGATAAAATGAGTGAAAACAATAAATATATAGTTTGGGAAATCAGGAACATGTAAAACTTCCCCCTTGATGTTTGAAGGGACTAAAGTATGTATGGTTGATGGGGTAACATTTTGGGTATTATTTTTCAGAAAGAATCTGGGTAGTGGGGGAATCATGTAGGCCACATTCTGAAAAAAGTGAATTCAAGAATGTACTTATTTGACTATGCTGCATTGAACAGGCAAAAAAACAAAACAATATGTTGTGTTTTACTACAGCACTTGAGACACACTGATGAGTCTTGAATAGGACGACACACATATCTGTGTCTTCTGTTCAGCTTTTACAGAGAATGTGAGAGGACCTTGGGCACCATATGCTCTTGCTTAAGGCAGACCATGTCTGATTGGTTTATGGTGATTTACGTATACTTCTCAAGACACTTTGCATTATGGGAATGTGTGTAATTTACAGTACTACAGATCAGTTCTGTGACTAATCATAGAGTATGCATCACTCACGTGGCATGGGGGGTTGACAGTGAAGGAAACTGTGGACTTAGAAAAAGGACCTTGAGGACCATTTTAGGTGGGAGATTCATTATGAAGATGCATTAAAAATACGTGAGGTAGAAAGAATAATTGCTAGGAGTGATAGAGCAGAACAGAGGTTGTTTGAGGAGGCCTGTAAACCAGGGAAAAAATTGTTCCCTCTCCTACCTCCAGGAAAAGTTCCAGAATAAATGGGAAAGAATCAGAACAAATGGAAGAGACCAAAAAATAAGAACTGAAACATATAGACAATCTTTTTTACACATTGTGTATAGAGGTTAAGAGTGTCCATAAGGGTGCCACCTTGTATCTAGGATCATTTTTACAATAACTGCTTGGGACACAAATTTCACAGTTTTGTAGTTAGCCACTTTCTTTTTTTTTTGTATTCTTTCTATTTTTGCTCCCCTGTGGAGTGAGCCTAATGACCCCCATCTGCCAGCACCAGCACCACCAGACCAGGTGTGGCGTGTGGTAATCGCTCCATGTGCACAGGGTCAGCCATACCCCAGTGAAGGTGCCTCTCATGTCCGGGGGTGCAGGGCATGGCCATCAGCTGTTGAGATCGCCCCACCATTTTTCCACCAATTTTCTTCCCCGGGGAACTGGACGAGCAATGGTGTCATGCACATCTGTGCTGATGCCCGCCACACTCTGCACCACTTGCTGTGCACACAACTGTAGTGTGGCTGGCCTCCACTAGTCACTGCTACAGTGTGATGCAGTGCCCCTACCCTCCCCAAAGGAAGGAGAGCAGACATGCGATGCTCAATCCTTCCTCTCACCTGCCAGCCCCTATGGCTCGAGTCAGTTCCCAAACCTGGGTCACTGGTGTAGCAAGAGGTGTGGCGTCCAGTGCCCCAACCCTCAACACCACTGGGCAGGCACATAGTTAGCCATTTTATTAGTATATATGTAAAAGAAGAAAATGCATAAATGTAAAACTAAGACACAAATTCTTGACTAAAATATTATTTGCTGCATCCCCCTGCTGCGATGTGGTATCCCCCCCACTCAGTACTTAACCTTAATATAAATATAATTATAAATATAAATATAATTGTTGTTTGTGATTCTTTCTTCCTTGTATTGTAAGTGCAATAGTAGTATGATAATCTGGTTGATTTAATGTATTTGTTTTTAGTAGTGCATTTTCTTAACTAACTTTGTATAAAATGAGTACTATAGTACTTATGTGATGCTTTTTAATGTACTAATATATAATAGTTATGTAATGAAATTCAACTCCTCAGGCTTCCCTGCATACTGTATTTGCAAATGTATAATAAAAATAAATTTCTCTTAACTTCTGTCAAGTTGTTGGGTGGTGCAGACGATCAAGGGAGGAAACATTGTTGTTTCTTTTTTCACTTGGTACCGCATGTGGGAAATTGGTTGTGAAGTGCTGTCTTTGTGTCACCCACACATAGCCTGAAGTATAAATTCACAACATTCCTGGTAGTTAAAGGGGCTATGCAGTCTGAAGAGGGCTTTCATATTTTATAATCTCCCCTCTTCAGAATGAGCAGGAGATCCAATGGATGACCAAACAAGGCTTCAGAATGGAATCTCTGTGTCTAATCACCCACCATCCTCAATTGACCTCAACTGCAGTGGATGGTGTGGGAGTGATGGCAATTGTATGTGAATGCTACCAATGAGCAGTGTTTGAGAAGGGAAATTGGAGGTGGAGTTACACAAGCAGGCTACAAGTGAACTGTACATATTCCAGACCATTTTCTGGATTGGGCCCTAAGTGCCATTATCTGTGTAAGACCAATTACTTGAAGATGAGATTATTTATATTCAAAGATTAACCTTTACAAAACTAACAACAAGTGAATTCAATAGATGTGCTAATATCACCATTTCATATGATGCAGAAAAGAAGTATGAGTCATGAAATATATTTTATTTATTCCACTAGACTTGTTAGAAAAATACAAAAAAAATCCTTATATTGATTGTATTATCATGTTGTTTTATGTTACAGTAGGTACACATTATAAAATTGGCAATGGTGCAGAAAAGCAGAATATACTGTATATGTAGGCAGTATGACTACTTGCAAAAGAAATAAATCATTATAGTTTTTATAACATAAAAAGAAAACTCTAGTGCTATACCTGTATTGAAGCTAAATGTGATATTTACCAGTAAGATTATAGATACACTGTAAAACCAGTTATAAAATGGGAAAAGAATGCCCATGAATATGATTGCCTGACACACTTTGCCAGCCATATTATTATTTAGACATTTCATAGAAAAAAGTGGCAGTACCTACCTTCCTGGTTTCCACAAAAATCCATATGCCAGTGGTCAAGATTAAAAACTATTTGGCAGCCATTATTTCTTCACTACACACTCTGGAAAAATTCCATTCCTTCCACCAGTACAAAACAAATGTCATGGCACCAGACCTCAGAGAATGTTTTTCCCCTAAAATTTGCAGGATTAGTATCAGTTTATGTAGTACATCACCCTTGCCTGCAGAGCACTTATGCCAATTGTGCTTACTCTCTTTCCCTCCCATCACACAGAGCACTCCCCCCGATCATTCTGGCTGTCTCCATTCTGATCTGCAGAGCACTCACCCTGTGCTGTCTCACTTTCCCTCTTGGATGGCAGAGCACTCACCCCAGTCATGCTGTCTTACTTTCGCTCCTGGCCCTTCTGGGCTCACTCCATGGGCATCTATAGATATACTTAGCGCACTTTGCTGAGTACAGTAACATTTGGAAAATCCAGGGGTAACATAAGCCTCTGGCCAGGGCAAAAAAATACAAAGCGAGCCTAACTTATCTGGAGAACTGTTTTCCCCTCCTTGGATGCTTTAGTGTGAGTTTATGAATGATCTTTAGAAGATAAGTGGGTGCTAAACTTAAAGTCCATGATTGAATGAGTGACCCAATTGAGAGTATATGCATGAGTACTGGTATGAATGGACTTCTGTAACACTAGCTACCTTGATGTGGCACAGAGGCTTATTACAATGTATCCTAAACACTGTAACTAAAGCCAGTCAACTCGTGTGATTGGTAGTGCCTGTGTTAGATAAAATCAAATGTTATGAATCTATTAGGATTATTGGCTTACTTCATATTATTGACTGAAATGGGGTGTCAGCATTTTTTTTGTGATTAAATATACTTTATTTACAACATTTATCAACTAGTATACAAAAAGAAAAAGGAATAATGCAAATATATATTACAACAAAAATACTGGGAAAACACCCTTAAAAATATATAAAATCAACAAAAAATACAATTATCAATATAATATTCTACATTAACCAAGACAACTAAGACTACTCCCAACCCCATCCCCCCCACTCCAGGACCTTCGGGTATGAGTGGAGCATGGTGGATAAATCAAAATTTGCAAATAGAAACCAGAAAAGTGCCCAAACATGATATCAACAACAAAAATGAAAAAATAACTGTAGTCTCATTATCTTATAACTAAGAGGAGGACTCATCAGGGAGACAGAGAAATTGAAAATCAGAACATCCCTAGGAAAAAAATTACTTCTAGCTTGAAATGATCAACAAGCTGAGCAGTGGTTTCCAGCATTTGCGAAACACAGAATATCGATGGTGTAAGATCGCCATATAGCATTTGACATTGAAAGCAAATAAAAGCTCCCAATGCCACTCTGCATAAGTCATTCCAATGCCTAAAAATAATAAGTTTAGCAAGTGAGGATATCAAAGAAATATACCTTCTCTGAGGTCCAAGAACTGCTTTATTGTACAGCCTAAGCAGAAAGACCTTGGGAGTAAAGGCATCCTGTAAACCCAGTAAGGGATCCAATCTGGACTGACTCTCCCACCACAGAAGTTGTACTTTATCACAAGTCCATCAAGCATGGTAAAATGTGCCTACCTTGTAATGACACCAGATACAATATTAGAATTCAACTTATACATGAGGCAGAGGCAAAGTCTGCATGGGGTATAATAGAGATTATGAAGTAATTTAAATTTATTGCAGTCTAAAGCAGTCCTGCACAGTATATCTGTAAAAATCTGCCCAAATATGATGCCATTGGTCCTCACTAATAGATCAAGAGTGTGAATCCAGTAATAACAAATAGGAGAGGGTGTGGAAGTGTCCATAGCTTGCAACACAGTATACAATCCAGAAATAGAGTGCAGTTGCTCAGCAAGTAAAATAAGTTGCTGGAAAGCCAAACCACCCAAATCCAGTCAGGGAGAAAACCCATATTTTGAAGAATACAGTGTTGCAATTGCGCAAATTTAAAAGTATAGGGAGCTATAACATTCCAATGAGCAATAAAGGCAGAGTAGAAAATAAAACCATCCTTCTCCATAAAAATGACCCATCAGTGGAATGTCAAGATTGTTTCAATATTTAGGTTGGAGAACCCCACCACCAACCAGGAAATTGGGACTGAAATATAAATGCTACAAACCGTCTTTGTTCAACTGAAGCCCCAATCAGCAACATAGTTGATTATGGTCCCTCAGGGATCACATCATGGGAGTAGACTGGAGAGCCGCCAGAACCTTAGCTGATGAAATGTAAAGAAAAGGACCCTAAGTTGGACACCACAATCTGAGGTAAGCTGATCTTCAGTGCATAGCCACTGTGGGTTTTATCCTCCTAGATCTGAAGGAGAAACTGCACCCCAACAGAAATATTTGCTTTTGTGATAAGCAAAATAATAAAATAGAAAATTGGGGAGACTCAAGCAGCCCCCGATAATTTAGGGGCAGCCAACCTCTCATAAGTACAGCAAGCCCTCTTACCATGCCAGAAAAAGTGCAAGAGTAATCTGTGTAATTAACAAACCAAGATTTAGGGAGGGCCAGATTGAGTATACTGAGTGGATAAAGCACACAAGGTAAAACATTTATTTTGATTACATTAAGATGGCATAAAAGGGAAAGAGGAAGGGCTCCCCATCTGGTAAAGGTTGTGCCCAAGAAGTTTGAACAAAGGATCCAAATTAAGACAGAATTGCTTGGTGGTGGTACGGGTGAGCCCGATACCCAAATACGTCAGGAAAGTAGGTTCCCATTGAAAGCCCAGCTGTAACATAGCTTACTTATCTACCTGAGTATTAAGGGGGCAGACTGCAGTCTTATGAACATTAATTTTACAAAAAGAAAAAAATGACTGATCTCCTCAATAACAGATAAGGCCCTCAGAGCCGAGGTATGGGGGTGTATTAGATGCAGTAAAATATTGTCTGCATAGGCAGAGACAGCGTAACCAGAGGAACCCACAGTAATGCCTGTAACAAGAGCATCCAATTTAAGTTTAAGAAGAAGGGGTTCCAAATATAAATGAAATAAGAAAGGAGAGAAATATAGAAACATAGAATTTGACGGCAGTTAAGGACCGCTTGGCCCACCCAGTCTGCCCATTTCCCTACCTAATGGATAAGCTGCAGATCCTAGTTAACCAGCAGCCTACTTCTTCCTACCCCCACCCCCTAGAATTGCCTTATGACTGTCCCATATATGCTTGAATTCCACCACTTTTTTACTCCACAACCTCCTCTGGAAGGCTGTTCTATGCATCTACAACCCTCTCTGTGAAAAAATACTTTCTTACATTACCTCTGAGCCGCCCCCATCTTCAGATTGTGCCCCCTTGTTCTTGCACACCTCTTTTTTTGAAAGATGCTACCCTCTTGGACATTGTTGATTCCCTTGAGGTACACACTCGACTCTGAGGCTGGGAGATCAGAGGGCTGTGGGTTCAGTTCCCACATCTGGCACTTGGGGTTAATATCCCTGTACTGACACTGTAGTGCAGCATGAGACGGGTGCTGCACTTCTGAGGTGCCATCTTTCAGATGAGACGTTAAACTGAGGTCCCATCTTCATGGATTAGTGGTAGTTCAGGTGGATGTTAAGGATCCCATGGCACTTATCGAGTAGGGGAATTTCCCCACTGCCCTGGCCAAATTTCCCTCATTCACTAAAAAAAATACCACCAACAGTTTCATCTGGCTCAAGGTCAGTTGGCATTCATCTGTATTCCCCCTTCCCTGGGTCATGCCTGAAAATATGCAGGATTTGCCTAGTGCACTTACCCGGTCAACAAAAACTAACTAAACTAAACTTGAAAGTTTCTGTCATGCCCCCCCATCCCTCCTTTCCTCAAGGCTATACATTTTAAGCTCCTTTAGTATCTCTTCATAAGTCTTTCGTGCAGACTCTGCACCATTTTAGTTGCCCTCCTCTGGACAGCTTCCATCCTGTCTATGTCTTTGGGGAGATTGGGTCTCCAGAACTGCAAGCAGTACTCCAGATGGGGTCTCACCAGCTGTCTGTACAGAGGGATAACAACTTCCTGTTTTCTACTGGTGATGCATGTCCCTATGCATCCCAGTATCCCCCCAGCCCTCCTTACTGCCCTCTCACATTGCTTGCCCACCTTTAGGTCATCTGATATGATTAACCCCAGGTCTCTTTCCATTTTCGTTGTTGTTAGTATCTCACCCCCCATTGTGTACTCTTCCCCTGGGTTTTTGTTTCCCAGGTGCATTACCTTGCATTTCTTAGCATTGAATCTAAGCTGCCATACTTTTGACCATTCCCCTAACCTTGACAAGTCCCTTCTCATCCTTTCCACCCCACCTTGTGCATCAACTGTGTTGCAGATCTTTGTGCCATCTGCAAAGAGACATACTTTTCCTTCCAGTCCCTCTGCAATGTGGCTTATAAAGCCATTGAAGAAGACCGGTCCTAATACTGAACCCTACGGTACCCCACTAGTAACCCCCTTTTCTTCAGAGTGGACTCCATTTACTATTATCCTCTGTGTTCTATTCTCCAGCCAATTCTTTACCTTGGCTATCATCTTTGGACCAACTCCCAGGCTGGCTAACTTGTATATTAATCTTTTGTGTGGGACTGTGTCAAATGCCTTGCTAAAGTCTAGGTAGGCCATGTTCACAGCCCCTCCCTGATCTACTACTTTGGTCACCCAGTCAAAGAAATCTATTAGATTCGTCTGGCATGACCTTCCCACTGTGAATCCATTCTGCCTTGGGTCCTGTGCCCCTCTGGCCTCTAGGTACTCGACAGTTCTTTCCTTCAGAAGTGATTCCATCATTTTCCCTATTACTGAGGTTAAACTAACTGGTCTGTAGTTTCCTGCTTCTGCCCTGCTCCCACTTTTGTGAAGGGGAATCACATCTGCCCTCCTCCAGTCCTCAGGTACCACCCCATCCTCCCATGATTTGTTAAAGAGGGTAGTCAGTGATGTCACTAGTTCTACCCTTAATTCTTTTACAATTCTGGGATGAATCCCATCAGGACCCATTGCTTTGTCCACCTTCAGTTTTAAGAGTTCTTTCAGAACCCTTTCTTCTGTAAATGGGCTGGTTATCAATGTCTATATCCAGAGTGTTTCTATTGTTTGTTTTAGGTTCCTCCCCCTCTTCATCTGTAAATACTGAGCAAAAATATTTGTTTAGTATCTCTGCCTTTTCACAGTCACCTTCTGCCCACCCCCCCTTTAATAAGCCTCACTATCCCTCCCTTGGCCTTCCTTCGCCCCTGATGTACCTATAAAAGGTTTTATCCCTCTTCTTAACTGAGTTGACTATCTTTTCCTTGGTTTGGGCCTTTGCTGTTCTGACTGCCTTCCCAGCTTCCTTTTGCTTTACCTGATACAATTCTATGTCCTGCTCCTTCAGTGACTCCTTGTATTTCCGGAATGCTTTCTTTTTCTTTTGAACCTTCACTGCCACCTCCTTTGAGAACCATAGTGGTTTCTTACATCGTTTTGTTTTGTTTATTTGCTTCACACAAAGGCTTGTTACTTCTGTGATGGCAGTTTTTATTATTCCCCATTGTTCTTCCACCCCTCCTTCCTGCCCATTTGCTAGTACATTCCTTAGGCACTCACCCATTTTGGCAAAGTCAGCCCTACTAAATTCCAATACTTTTGCCTTTGTATGGCTTGACCCTATTTCTGTGTTTATTGTGAACCATACTGTTTGATGGTCGCTAGTTCCCAGATGGCTACCCACTTCTATATCTGTGATCCTCTCTCCAATACTAGTTGTCTAAGGCATGCCCCCTGTAGGGCATCTAGAATAACCTCACTCTTAGAAGTGGCTGCTGCAACTGCACTCCAGTTAACATCTGGCATATTCAGGTCACCCATCAGCAATATCTTCCCTTTTTCTGCCATTCTATGTATACTTTCTATCATTCCCTTGTCCATTTCCTCCCCCTGAGAGAGGGGTCTGTGTACAACCCCTGTGCAGATTGTGGTGCCATTGCCTGTCTCCAAATTTACCCACAGTGCTTCTTCTCCTCCCTGTTTACCCTTTTGTTCTGTTGCTTTGATTCCTTCCCTTATGTAGACAGCTACTCCTCCTCCTCTTTTACCCTCCCTGTCCCTCCTGTAGATAGTGTATCCTGGTATATTTACATCCCAGACATGGTTCTGTGTGTACCATGTTTCTGTGACTGCCACGATATCCAGATGTTCCTCCTCCATCAAGGCCACTAATTCAGGAAGCTTGTTACCCAGACTACGGGCATTGGTACTCATTGCTCTCCATTTTCTGATGGCTTTACCTTCTGTAGCAGCATCCGACACTGACCTTTCTACCTTGGTCTTTTTCTCACTTAGTACCCTGTTTTGTAGGGGGAGGCTGGGATTTTCCTGTTGCTTATCAGTGCCTCCTCCCTTGATTATTTTAAAAGCTTGCCAATGATGCATTTAAACCGATTGCCCAAACAGCTTGTTCCCTTCCTGGACAGATGCAGACCATCCTGCCACTATACGCTGGTGTCCCTCCCGGTGGAACCCCAGTCCTCAATGAAGCCAAACCACTGTGCTCCACACCATTTTTTCAACCATTCATTAAACTGCATGGTGCAAAGTACCCTCACCTCACCCATGTCATTGACAGGCAGCACCACTGAGAAGGATACTGTGTGTGCTTCTTGTTTTAGGCCCCTCCCCAACTCTACAAAGTCCTCCTGCACTGCTCTAATCTCATGATGAGCCAAGTCATTTGTTCCTAGGTGGACAATGATGTCCAGCTCAGACTCCCATGCAGCTGTTCTCATGAGCCTGAGGATGCAGTTCCTGTCCCTCCAAGCCATGGCACCAGGCAGGCACCTTACTTCAGTTTTCCCTGCTCTCCCCAGTTCCATCCCCTTAATAATTGAGTCCCCCACCAGGAGCTGCTTCCTTTCCCTGTGGTGTCCTCTGCCTCCTTCCTGTGGGCCTCCCTTGTGACAGTTGTCTGCAACCTCCTTAGTCTCCTCTGTGGGTGCATCCATAGGTGAACTTTGCTCCCCCAGAATGGTGTATGGATTGTGGAGTAGAACAACTGACTGAGTATGCCTCTATTCCACCACCCTCACCCTCCCTGAGCCCACTGTGGTCCAACTGCTGTACTTTTTTCGCAACCTCTTAGGTTGTGGTGGTGGCTCTGGTGCTCCCTGGATGGGCAAGGTTCCCTTACTACTGTCCAGTGTGGCCTGGGGGAAGGTTCCTTTTTTTTACTGTCCAGTGTGGCCTGAAGACAGACAACTTCCTCCCTCAGGGCAGAGAGTTGTCTGCAAATAGGGCATCATCTCATTCTCCAGAAAGACTCCCAGAAGACTGCTGCCCCACAGCCATTACATTGCACTACTCTCCACTTGTCTGTCCACCATCGTGTTTATTTTTATTTTTTTTTTGTGTGTGTGTGTGATTGGTTTGTTATATAGAAATATATATATTATATAATGTGTATGCTTATATTGTCAGTGCAGTGTGCTAGAGAGGATATGACAGTGATATGCACCTTGCACTCTTGAGGAAATGATGTCAGAACCCCAGATATGAAGGAACTATTTCAGGGGTGGGTGGGGTGAGGGGTGGGCAGTGTTTGGGCCTAAATTGTGCCCTCATGAAACAATCAGCTAAAAGCTCTGACCCACGGCTGCGATGAGTGCCTTTCTGTCAGCAAGATGCCCTACATGACAATTTGACAGAGAAAATTCCCTGCTCATCAAACAGAGAAAAATCCAAACATCCAAGTCAGACACAGGTAAACCTCCCGAGCCCCAAAACAGCCTGGTGATTTGTGCTCTGAAAGCAGTCAGCCCAAAAACAAGTCATCTGTGCACAAGGACAGACACAGTAAACAGTATTCAGTCCCTCTGGGTTTTAATTCTTCCTGCATTGAAAATCTTAACAATTGTAACAGAAGTAAAGCAAGGTCCACCTCCCTCTGTTGATTGAAAGACTGTCTTTTCTGATAATTCTAAGTTCCTTGTTTCACCTTTCAGTTAGAAGTAGCCTCCACCTGAAGAATATTAACTTTCCTAATGAATTTCTATAGTCCAAAGACAATTGTAAATTGTAAGGTTCACCTCCCTCTGTTGTGAGCACAACTCGCTTTCTTGCAAATCCTAAGTCCAGTATTGCAGCTTCCAGCCAGAGGTAGCTTTACCTGAAGAATATTAGCTTTTCACCCTGATGGGTGCTCCTCTCCAAAAAAATTGATCTTTCTCTGCATTGAGAAAGATCAAGGCTGCTGCTGGGCCAGTCTCCCCGCAGGCGGAGATAAGATGAAGTACTTTTTGAAGATGATCTCTGGATAACCAGCCAGACATGTAACCAAACTGTTCTGGACCAATAAGATGATGCCAGACTCTCTTCAAATGTTGAGCTATGCTCTTCGAGAGGATCTTCTAATAAACATTCATAAGAGATTCATAGGATTCATAGAAAGAGTATCTGATCAATTAGTGTTATCCATAGTAGACCAGCTCCAAATCAATTAACAAAATGGAAACAGTTATTCCCATAATGTTTGTCCAGTGCTATTTTGAACTGACTCATACTGTTGCTAGTCATGACATCTGTTGGCAATGTATTCCATTTTGATACAACTCTCTGAAAGATCCAATATTCTCTCATTCTTTTTTTATAAGGATTAGCCTTGAGTTGGTATTGGTGTCCTCTATTGTTTATTATTGCTGTTCTTCTTTGTAAATCCAAACACTCCCACAAGTCTGGCTCCTGAAAGGCCTTGTATACTAGGTACATATCCCCTCTACATCTATGGTACTGGAGTCAGTACATCCCCAGGGCTGTCAGTCTTTCCCTTATATGTTTTGC
This sequence comes from Neoceratodus forsteri, assembly GCA_016271365.2. Taxonomy (NCBI): domain Eukaryota; kingdom Metazoa; phylum Chordata; order Ceratodontiformes; family Ceratodontidae; genus Neoceratodus; species Neoceratodus forsteri. Next base: position 779,635,947 of record CM057458.1, on the reverse strand, counting down.
CAGCCATCCCTTCCACCATCCTAGTAGCCCATCTCTGAACCCCCTGAAGTTTCACCACAACCTTCTTCAAGTACGGTGAGCAGAACTGCTCAGAGTACTCCCGGTGAGAGTGCACCAGGGATGAATACAGAGGGATCAGTACCTCCCTTGCCCTACTCCTAATATTCTTTCTTATACATGCCAGAATTCTGTATCCATTTTTGACCGCCTTAGCACAGTTGTCAGAGAAATTGAAATCTTCTTAAATCTGGACTCCCAAATCCCTCTCTGAGTCAATAGTTGTTAGCCTTGTCCCCTTAATGAAATAAGTATACTTTAGATTTTTTCTCCAGATATATCATCTTACATTTACTGAGGCTGAATCTGAGCTTTTTCCTCTCTGCAATCTGTACCAGTGCATTAATATTTTGCTGGAATATTTTCGCATCATTAGAGTTGGTAATAAGGGCTCCCATTTTGATATCGTCATCAAATTTTACAGTCCAGGATCCCTTACTGCTTGTTAGTGTTGGGACCAAGATGTTAAATAAAATTGGGACAAACACTGATCTCTGGGGGACTCCACTGGCAACTGGGGCACATTTGGATTGATATCCCTTGATCACCACTCTCTGCCTCCTGTTAATTAGCCAGGCAGTTATTCATCTAATTATACCATTGTCTAATTGTATTTCTTTTAATGTGTTAATTAATTCATAATGGGATATGTTGTTGAACGCCTTTTCAAAATCAACATACAAAACATCCACAGGTATGTCGTTGTCCAGTTCCTCAGTAACAGGATCAAAGAACTGTATGCATGGTCTTGGATGTGTTGTTCGATTTCTTTTTTGATAAATCCCTCTAAGATCTTACCTATAATACTAGTGAGGCTAATTGGCCTATAGTTGGAACATAATGTTTTGGGCCACTTTTTGTGAATTGGAACTATGTTGGATGATGTCCAGTCTTCAGGGATCACCCCTGTTTTCAAGGGTTTCTGGTAAATAACCTGCAAAGATTCATATATTATAGTCGCTAGTTCCCTTAGTAGCCTAGGATGTAAATTATCCAATCCTGCTGATTTATTTGAATCTAATTTTTCCAATTTGCTTTTCAACTTAAAGGTAGTCATTGTTAATTTACATTTGTTTTTTCCTCATTAAATATAACCAGATTCTCTTTAGGAAGATAGACTCTCGGAAAATAATTGTTAAACTCATCAGCCATAGCTTGACAGTTTGTAATGATTTGGTGTTCATTTGTAATTGGACATATAATATTGCTACTATTTTTTAGGGTCTCCACATAATTATAAAAGACTTTTTTGTTGTCTCCAACTTTATTCACAAGATCAAGTTCCATATTAGCTTTTTTAATATCTCTTTTAACTTCCTTTAGCTTTAATTTGTACACATGTTTGTATTTGGTGATCCTGCTAATTTTTGCTTTATGATAAAGTCTTTTTTTGGACTTAATGCGTTTATGTATATTATTACGATTAAACGAGACTGGAAGTTTCCCTTTATTGTTATATTTAGTTTTAGTATGTATATAGTTGTTTAAGAGAAAACTCTTAAATACCTCCCACATTTTGGTACTTCAAGGCCCTTTAAATGTTTTTCCAAGTCCCATGCTTTAGCAAGTTCTCTTAGCTGGGTGTAATCTGCAAGATCATATCTCTTAATATTTCTGATAACCAGTTTGATTTTCTGATCCAATATTAAGGTTAAATTTCACCATATTGTGATTGCTAGTTGAAACAAGTTCCCTAACTTGACAGCTTTCTAGTGCATTCCCTAGGTTACTTAGGACCAGATCGAGTATGTGATCACCTCTTGTACGTTCCTTCACATGACTTTCTAAATTCAATTTTTCCAGTTCCTCCAAAATTTCTGCCTCCATTGAGATTGATGAAATCTGTGTCTCCCAGTTTATTCCTGTGTAATTAAAGTCGCCATTAATCAGAATCCTTTCCCAAGGGCCTTGGTCTCCTATATGTCTAATAAATTCAGAAGTTTTACCACTGTTTAATGAAGGGGTTATATAACATACTGCTAAGGTGATTTGTTTTGCCCTGGGGGCCTTAATTGAACCCATAACTGTTCCATATCTATTTCAGTGTGAGTTGAGATTTCAAAGGCTTCTATGTAATTTCTAACACAAAGAGCTACACCTCCTCCTGTTCTATTCATGCTGTCATTTCTAAAAATCTGGTAGCCTACTATTTTAGCACCCACATGTCAATTTTCAACTGGGTCTGAGTAATAGCATAAAGAGCTATATTCTCCTTTTTTATAGTGGAACTCTAGTTTGTTTATTTTATTACCTAAGCTTTTGGCATTATTAAGTAAGGATTTCCACCTGGTGCTATGTTGGTCTGTTAGCATTCTTGTACTCTTATGGTCAATGCCCCCCAGACCCTCCATACTTAGTTTAAATTATGTTTAATTGTATTGTTTATTCTGTCTGCCATTACCTTGATTCCTAATCTATTTAAATGGAGACCATCAGGGGCTTGCAAACTGTATGCACTTTCAAAGTGTTGCCAGTTTTCTGGTAGGTAGATATTTTGTCTCTGACACCATCTTCTCAACTACCCATTAAATCGTTTTATTTCCCTGACCTTGAATTTACAAGCCCTGGGAAATAGAAGGATTTCAGAGACAATGAGGTCACATTTCAGTAACTTTAATTTAGCCCATACTGTCTCAAACTCCCTATGTATCATGGTTACATCTCTTTTTCCTATGTCATTTGTACCCAGGTGTAGGAACACCAATGGTTCAACAGTGTTATCCGGGAACCCCTGTAGTGATTTTCTAATGTCACTAATTCCAGCCCCTGTAACCTAGACATAATAACACGGATTTTCCTTCCTTCACAGATTATTCTGTCCGTAAAATTGAGCATAGAATCTCCTGTGACTATTACCTCTCTTTCTGGGGCAACTTTTGAGTTAGAAGTTGTTCCTATACTTCTAATACCAATTGACTCATTACTACCTCCTGATAATATCGGGGAATGGACTACTCTCTCTGAGTTTTCTATATCTTCCATACCACCAATAGGTCCAGTTGTATCTTGTATAGTGAGTTCTGGATTGTTGTTCATATTATCCCTCACATAGTTGTTCTTTGATGTGCTAAGTATTGTCTGATCTAGAGGTTCATTTATTGTTTGGGACTCTTCATCATGAGCTAATTTTAACTCATTAAATCTGTTGGATATCTCTAGTTTGTTAACAGCTTCCCTTCTATATTTTCTGAGGCCCTTTGTAGCCATGCACCCAATGTCCTCTTTTGGGATTTCTGAGTCTTCAACTCTGTCCTTCCTTTTATTTGCCTGACCTTTGTTGATTTCAAATGTCTTACTGCCACCTGATTGCAATGACTGCTTTGTGGAGTTGACACATGTCTCCTTGTCTTTAAGTCCTGTCTGTATACTTACTTGTTCCTCTAATCTTTTAACCTTTCTTTCCAGCTCCTCAATATAGAAACATTTATTGCATGAATTTGTGCCCATATGTGTTCCTTACTCTGCCCTTCCACAGATTGGACAAATGATCTATTCCAAGGCAAATGCACTGTGTTCCCTAGGTGTTTCCATTTGCACAGTCTCCATTCCTACCTTAATTTGCAGAGTGCATCACTCTTCCCTGCTTCTCCGGCTGACTTGGCAGACACAGCTGGGCTGTTAGCCTTAGCTGTGTCACGTTTGCTGAGTTTGCTAATGCTGAGCTCGCTAATGCTCACCATGTATTACTTTAAATAGTAGTAGAACCAGAAATGATGAGTCCACCCAGTTCCAGTCCCCTCAATACACTCAGGTCTAGGAAAACAAAACAGGTTTGTCTGCCCTTAAATGGTCATACAATAGCTAACAAACCTTGTAAAGTAATAAAATAGTGCCCAGGGAATGCAGCCTGTGATTAGAACATTCCTGGATAACTTTGTAGTCAGTTGCCTAGCAACTATGGCAACATACTGTCATCCTAGCAGCAAGACTGAGTGGCCTTAACAAAAATACCTCCCAGTCAGAAACTCTGGCTGGTACAATATCTGACAGGATTAACAACACTCACTGCCCTTCAGAAATAGTTGTAGAAGCTGGTATTGCACTTTGTATAGTGGTGTTAGTAGAAATGGCGAGTCCGCCTGGTTCCAATCCCCTCACTACACTCAGGTCAAGAAAAACAATTAAAACAGCTTTATCTGCCCTTAAAAGGTCAGACAATAGCTAACAGACCTTGTAAAGTTATAAAATAGGGCCCAGCAAATTACAACAGATTACAACATTCCCAGATGACTTTGAATTCAGTTGTCTAGCAACTACTGCAACAGACTGTCATCCCAGCAGCAAGACTGAGTGATCTCTACAAAATTTCCTCCCAGTCAGAAACTCTAGCTTGTACAATACCCAGCAGGATTAACAACACTTACTACCCTTCAGAAGATATAGGCTGATTGTTTTCAATAAGAGTATCCCCGGTTTCGGAATTATGGACATTTTAGTTTCTTTTTTTTTATTTATTGAAATCTTGGATTGCAACCTCTAGTTTCTAAAAGGGAAGAATCAAGGATACATTAATCAAAACATGGTTAAAAAGATGAATTAAATGTGGTACATGGTCTGCTTCAAATTTTTTATAAAAATGTATTGGGAACCCATCTGGACCTGGGGCCTTATCAGACTTCAAACTACCAATAGCTGTGATCACTTTGATTTCCAAAATAGAACCTTGAAAAGAAGCAAACTTTGTAGGAGTAAGATGGGTCAGGCAATAGAGCAAAGAAATGCAGTAATTGTCTCCTCAAGATCTGGGGGGGGGGATATGTTCATTGATGCAAAGATCTTGATAAAAACCTCAGAAAATGTCAGCCATTTCCAGGTCTAGACCCTCAAGGGTAAGTCAGGGGGAGGGCGAAGACCAAAAAAAAAAAATATTTGGGCCTCTTGTTGGCAGAGACAGAGAGTGAGAAGCTTTCCAGCTTTATTTCCTTCTTCAATATAAGTCATTTGAGAATGAAGGATGGATAATCCCACCTTTTCCTGCAGCAAAACCCCATATTGGGCATGAAGATAGTTAAGATGACACAAAGTAGAGTCAGGCAAGGTCCACGAAAAGGGAAGACTGCATGCTCCTGAGTTGTTCTAGAAAGGTTTGTGCCACATACTCTGACTTCTTTTTTGTGTAGAAGTCAAATGGATAAGTTCACCCCACCACATAGCTTTGGAAGCACACCAGATAAGGATACATACATGGAGAAGTCAAGGAAGGTTACCAGACTGGTCAGGGCAGCCAGGGAAGTTGAGACTGGCACAGGGAATCAAAAGTGGAGAAAATGACTTCTTCCACTACATCAGAGAGGGAAGAAGGAGCAAGGATCAGCTGGTGAGGATTAAGAAGGATGGGGGGTGGGTGGAGAGAGAGGGGCAGAGCAGGCAGAGGCACTGAATGAATACTTCTGCTCTGTAGTCACACAGGAGAAAGGGAGCAGATACCCCAGGCGAGGGGTGAGGGAGGAGATGACAGATGTAGGGATTACAGAGAGCAGGATACTAGATGAGTTGAGGGCATTAAGGGTAGACAAAGCACCTGGATCTGATGGCATTCACCCTAGGGTACTAAAGGAGTTGGCAGAGGTCCTGGTGGGGTTACTGGCCAACCTGTTCAATACCTCCTTGGACACAGGAAGTGTACCACAGGACTGGAGAATGGCCCATGTGGTGCCCAGCCACAAAAGTGGCCCAAAGGATGACCCAGAAAACTATAGGCCAGTGAGCCTCACATCAATTGTGGGAAAGCTCATGGAGACCATCCTAAAAAAGAAGCTAGTGAGCTTCTTATTATTTGCAAACTCTAGAATATACCATGTTGTCATGGCGGGTAGTCCCTCTCAGGCATAACCTTCCTTTATGAGCAAGATACAGTATAGCATGATTGTCATAGAAACAGAGACTGTTATGGCAGAAAAAGACCAAGGGTCCATCCAGTCTACCCAAAGTTGTCTGGGACCTAGTGTCTATCCAGGGACCCACCCCAACTGCCAGCTTATTCTTCCTCACCCTTCAATTTTTAGCAGAACTCATTTTTCGTGCCCTTACTCAGTCCCACCCATGTTTGAAGGCCTCCATGGTCTTGGCATCCACCACCTCAGCAGGCAAATTGTTCCATGCCTACACCACCCTTTTAGTAAAATAATACTTCCTCAAGTCCCTCTTGAAGCTTCCACCCATTCAGTTCCCATTCATGCCCATGTGTCACTGAGCTGGTGCTCCTGTTAAATAACTCCATGTGGTGCACTTTTTTATGTCCTTCAGAAATTTGAAAGTCACTTTCATGTCCCCCCTCTCCTTCATGGTCTACTGTGAGTACATGCTCAGTGCTCTCAGATGCTTATCATAGGAGTCTCCCTGCAGGCTCTGTATCATCTGAGTCACTGTTCTTTTCATGACCTCCAGTCTGTTTTTATCCTTTCTGAGGTGAGGGCTCCAGAACTGGATACAGTATTCCAGATGTAGCCTTTTCAAGGATCGATATAGTGGGAGAATTACCTCCTTCCTTCTGCTATCTATACCTCTCTTTGTACACCCCAACATTCTGTTTGCTTTGCTGTAGACTTTGTTGCACTGGCTAGACTGCTTTAGGGTGTCACAGATAATACCTCCTAGGTCCTGCTTCTCTGAAGTTTAGCCCATTATGCCAGTACTCTTTCCTAGGATACCTTCTCCACAGGAGCATTACTTTGCTATTCTTGGCATTGAACTTCAGTTACCACACATTTGACCATCTCTCCAGCCTTTGAAGGTTGTGTTGCAATCCTCTCAATGCTATCCATCCTTCTGCATAGTTTAGTGTTATCAGTGAAGAGGACAATCTTGCCCTAGATCCCTTCTCAAATGTCATTAATAAACATGTTGAAAAGGACTGGGCCCATGAACAATTCCTTTGGTGCCCCACTTGTGACTTCCCCCTCCACCAGCTTGACCCCATTGACAATGACCCCCAATGCCTACCCTTGAGCTAGTCTCCCACCCATCTGATGATATCCTTTGATGCTCCCAGGTCTTCCATCTTCTTCAGCAGGTGATTATGTGGTGCTGAGTTCAACGCCAAATCAAATAAAGTAGATCCACTGCGTGGACCCTATAAAGCTCCCTTGTTACCCAGTCAATGAAGACAATAAGGTTGGTATGGCAGAACCTTCCTACCATGAACCTGTGTGGCTTACTATCCTGAAGACTGTTCTTTTCTAGGTAGTTGATGAGATCCTGCTTGATTAGAGTGTCCATCAGTTTTCCCACAATAGATGTGAGACTAACCATCCTGTAGTTTCCTGCCTGTTCCTTATCCCTCTTTATGTAGTGAAACCACAACGGCAACTCTCTGGTTTCTATGTACCTCCTCTGACTGCATTGAGCTGTTGAACAGATATGCTAGAGGAACAGCCAGTTCTTCTGCCAGTTCCCTTAGCACTGTCAGATGCATCTCATCAGGAACTGGAGACTTGTCTATCTTGAGGGCTGCCAACTCCTTCCGGACCCAATCCCTAGTGAATACTGGTGTTTCCATCTCTGGGATCCCCCTAGTGGCTCTGTTGATGCCATTTTTAGGTAGGGAGCCTGAATCCTAAAGAAACACAGAAAAAAAACAGCACTAATACTTGAAACAAATAAATTTATTAAGCAAACTCCAACTGGTGGTATGCCCCGTGCTTCGAGGATGCACTGTCTTTTCTTCAGGGATGGAGTTATAGTTTGACTTCATGCATATTTATAGTGCTGACACTCTTAATTCAACAGGCACAATCATTCATTTACTAAAGTGCTCCAAAACATTAATTTAGTACAAAACATTATTCTTCAGAAAGGGTGCAAAACTAGGATTTAGTTTCCACCTTTTTGTTGCAAAGGTATGTATTCTGAATTCATTCATTGTAACAGTTATAAAAAATATTGCTCAAGGTCTGAGATCAAGGAACTGTGTCTTAATTGCAAGTGGCTCCTCCATCATGTCAGGCCCATGACATTGTGACATTAAACAAATGATGAATGGTTTGATGAAGCACTCCCTAAATCCTGTGGTTCTACTACATGTAGGAATAAATGATATACACAAAAGAAATTTGCAGGATATTTACAAGGATTTTACTGATGTATGCTTTCAAATTAAAAAACAAAAAGGGATATTATTATATCAGTCTATGGGCATTTTGACAAAAGAAACAAAGATATAAATATATTAAACAATTGGCTCCAGGAAATGTGTAAAAGGGAAAAATATAAATATCTGGACAATACAGATGCATTTAAGGACCACAGGTTATATAGTACTGATGGACTCCACCTCAATAAAATTGGTTCACGTTACCTGGCCAGATGCTTTAAAGAAGAAACCCTAAAGTTGTTAAACTAATGGAGTGGGGGGGTTGGGGGGCACAAGTATTATAAAAGAAGGAGAAACAAACAGTGATAGTGTATGTAACAACAACAAGTGGAACTGTATGCTTCTAAATGCCAGAAGCCTAACAAATAAATTTGATGAGTTTAAGTATATAATGGCTAAGCAAGATATACACCTATGTGCAGTTACAGAAACATGGTGGGATGAACATGATTCTTGGAACCAAAACATACCAGGGTTTACCCTATACAAAAAATTTAAATGTTTTAGAAAGGGGGAAGGGTGGCCCTTTATGTAACAGATAAAATTTAATCTGAGGCTATAAAATCAACTATAGATGAGCCAGATCAAATTTGAATTAAACTAATTCCATCTAAATTCCCTAAAATAATACTTGGAGTAGTATATAGGCCACCATCAGCCATAGCAGACTCAAATCATTTACTATTAAATAAAATAGACTCTCTAAACCCTACTGATAGAATATTAATCCTGGGTGATTTCAACTTGCCGGGAATAAGTTGGGAATCTTTGAAAAGAGCAAACAGAATAGAAAATGCATTTTTGGAATCTTTAAGTAATATAGGACTGTTACAATTGGTAAAGGAGCTAACTGGGGATCACAACATACCTGATTTAGTGTTAACAAATATGGGTGATAATATCATAGATTGTGTTACATCTATTCCACTGGGTACTAGTGATCATGAAAAAATAGAATTTAAAATTAAAGAACCTTTGTATAATAATACAGGCCAAACTTTAAAAATGGATTTCAGTAAAGCTGATTTTCTTCTTATAAACTATAGTATTGCTAAATGGAATTGGCAGCAAGACCTAAGTGATAAACCCTTGAATATTAAGTGGGAGATATTTCGAAATAAAATAACTAAGGAAATGACTAATAACATTCCCTGTAAACAAAAACATAATAATATAAGATCCAAACCTCATTGGCTTACTCCGGCAATAAAGAAATTAACAAACAAGAACCATAAGTTATATAAATAAATGGAGAGCTAGTAGTACAGAAACAAATAGACTCAAGTATAAGCAAATTATAAATACTTTAAAAATTAAAATTAAAATTGCAAAGACAAATTATGAGCATAAATTAGCTTCTTCAGTCAGTCAAAACTATAAAGTATTTTATTCATATATTAATAACAGAAAAGGTAATTCACATAATGTAGGACCTTTAAAAAGTCAAAACGAGGAATTAACATCTGATGAGAACTCAATGACCAACCTACTTAACGTATACTTTTCATCTGTATTTAATAATAAAGCAGGTAATATTCAAAGATTATTGGTCACTGACACATCATATCCACAAATAGATTCAACTGATGTAGAGGCTAGACTAAAAAGACTTGATCCTAATAAATCACCAGGACCTGACTGTTTGCACCCAAGAGTATTAAAATAACTAAGTAACCAAATTGCAGAACCCCTGACATATATATTTCAGGTTTCTCTAGATAGAGATGAAGTAGTAGATGACTGGAGAAGGGCTACTGTAATGCCCTTATTTAAAAAGGGGGCATAATCTGACCCGGCTAATTATAGACCAGTGAGCCTGACCTCTATTCCATCAAAAATATTAGAGGTTATATTAAAAGATAATATACTAGACACCTTAAATCAAAATAACTTAGTGGATAATATACAACGTGGTTTTGTCAAGGGCAGATCTTGTCAGACAAACATGTTGAATTTTTATGACAAAGTGGTAATGGAGCTTGATGATGGGAGGGCACTGGATGTTGCCTTCCTGGATTTTTCAAAGGCTTCTGACAAGCTACCACATGCTGGACTATTATTAGCCATGAGCAATGTAGGTATCCCATATCCTATAATATGCTGGGTGCAAGGTTGGTTAACAAACAGAAATCAAAGAGTTAGTATAAAAGTTCATATTCTACATGGACAGAGGTGACAAGTGGGGTCTCCCAGGGTTCAGTATTGGGACCCTGCCTCTTTAACTTATATTTATATCTACATTACAATCTGATAAAGAGGATGTTTGATTATGGAAATTTGCAGATGATTGTAGGTTGGGGCTATAATTGATGGAAAGTCCATAAATTCTATGTTACAAATAGCATTAGATCATGTATCCAGATGGATAAACAAGGCTGGATTATCATTAAATGTCGATAAATGTGTTATAATAACTGGCTTCCCCTTTTTCCCATAGGGAAACTGTGGTGTAAATTGCCATTATAAAGGAATGTTTTTAATGGCAAGCAAGCACACAGTTTCCCTTGCTCTGCGCATGCTCATGGAGCAGCGCAAGTGTTCCAACCGCTCGCTGCTTCCGTGTTCCCAAAAACTGCACCGCCAGAAAAACCCGGCAATTAGATCTATTAGGCTCATCAGTGGACTTACTAAGGCTTATTCTCAAAGATGTTGAAGACACTCAGGCAAAGGTAATCCATTTTTAAAAGACACGGACAGATTCCAATTTTGGCACAGCATTAACACTAAGCCAAACTGTGGCTACACCACAAGCTCTTTATTTTACATAATTGCTGAGGTGAAAAAGGGAAACCCAGCAATTATATAAAATAAAAAATGGGTCGGGTGTCAAACTCAATTTTACATACCCCCTCATTGTGGGATGCTTTTCACAAACCCGTCACGCTTCGCCCTCAGGGTTTATGTAGCATCCCACAAGTTGGGTGTGTGTAAAATCTCATTACACACACCCGACCCATACTTTATCCTATGTATTATGCATCTGGGGAGAAACAACCCTGAGCAGAAGTATCTGTTGGATAATAAATTATTAAGAACTACATCGGAGGAAAGAGATTTGGGAATCATGGTGTCGAAGGACATGAAATTCACAACACATTGTAGACAGATATTTCAGAAGAGGAATAATATTTTAAATTGCATTTTTAGACATATTAATGCAAGAACTAGAGAGATTATTATGCCTCTTTACATATATTTGGTGAGGCCTGTATTAAAATATGAAGCTCAGGTTTGGTCTCCCTTTAATAAGAGAGACATAGCCATGTTGGAGAGAATCCAAAAGAGGGTCACTAGAGGAATAGAGAACATGAAAGGTAAAATCGTACCAAGAAAGGTTAAACAAATTGGATTTGTTCTCCCTGGAGTATAGGAGGAAAAGAGAAGATATGAGTCTGGTGACCAAGGAATTTACAAATAAAGATTTATGGGAAAATGTGGGCTTAGAAACAACAAATAAAGTATATAATACTAGATCCTACCCATTACAGTTAAAAGCTAGACAATCAAGGCTTTTGAGATCAAGAAATTGGTTTAACCAAAGGGTAGTGTATGATTGGAATAGATTACCCACTGAGGTGGTGGCTAGTGGCACCACACAGTCCTTTAAATATAGTCTGGACAAATTCTATAATAGTATTTGAATATAAGGCAAGCATAATGGATGCAAGTCTTCATGCTCAGTAAAATTTCTATGATTCCTATGATATCCACCCTTGTGGAAGCAGAGCAGAAGTAGTTGTTAAGTATGGAATCCTTCTGTCCATTATCCTCTGTTACCCTTCCCCTGTCTACTAACCTAACAATCTCCCTTCCTGTTTTTCTCTTTTTCCTGATGTACTGTAGCATAAGAAATGTTTTTTTCTCCAGATTTGATCCCTTTTGCAATCCATAGTTCAGTGTCTGCCTTTGACTGCCTTACTGCCCTCTTTGCTTCCCGTTTTTTTATGCATTCCTTCCACTTTTCGTCCCCTGACTCCTTTTAAACTGAAAGAATGATTTTTTTGGGCACTGATACGCTAACCTTCACTGAGAACCACATGGGTCTCTTGAAGACCTCTTTCTACAGTTGGACACCAAGAAAAGCACTGGTGTTGACTCTCTCAACCCCTACTTCTTAAAGATTTCATACCACGTCCTAGCTGTACCAATCACACACCTATTTAACCTGTCCTTGTCCCAGGGGACTCTTCCACACCTATGGAAAATTGCCCATGTCATTCCTCTGTTTAAATCAGGGGATCACTGTGATCTAAATAATTACAGGCTGATTTCTCTCCTACCAATATTGTCTAAACTGCAGGAAAAAATTGTGAATGCTCAGTTGAGGACCTACCTAGATAACAAGAACCTTCTAAACCCTATGCAGTCTGGTTTAAGAGCCAAGCACAGTACCATAACGGCTCTGGCCAAAGTGACTGATGACTGGCAACGAGAGCTGGAAAACAAAAAATGTGTATGTGTTGTGTTCCTGGACCTTAGCAAGGCCTTCGACACTGTCGACCACTACCTGCTTCTTTCCAGCCTAAAGGTGATAGGTCTGGACACGACCTCTCTGTGCTGGTTCAATAATTACCTTACAGATAGTCTTCTGTAGGTCAAGACTGAAGGGAAGCTCTCTCTCCACTCAAACTACTAAAAAGAGGCATTCCACAGGGATCCATCCTGGGGCCTCCATTGTTTGCCATTTATATAAACAATATTGATGTTGGCATTAAGAAGGCCAATATTCTCCTTTTCTCTGATGATATGGTGTTGTACCTAAACTGCCCAACTCCAGAAACCACCTGTGGAGATTTACAAAAAGAATTCAACTTGTTGCAGAATCAGCTCCTGAATAAAAAACTCTTACTCAATGCCAAAAAAACAAAAGCTATGCTGTTCTCTCTGGCTACTCATTCAGTGAGCCCTGCTATCTCTGGTTCCTTACCTCTCATAAACACTTTACTAGGACAGAGGTAGGAATTTGTTACGAAATTCAAGTACCTAGGGATCTGGCTAGACCACAGAGTGTCCTTCATGAAGCATGTCGAGGATCTGCTGAAAAAGTTGAGGCAGAGGCTTGGTCTCTTCTTTAGAATAAACCACCTCCTGACCAAAAATGCCAAGATGCAGTTAGTTCAATCCACATTTCTATCCCTAATTGATTATGCCAATTTCATTTATAGTGTAATGCCTCCTGTCTTACTAAACTGGACACCTTATACCACAGAGCCTTGAGATTCATAACTGGCCTACCTATCACCACCCACCACTGCTCCTTATATGCAGCTGTGGGGTGGACCTCCCATCAGTACAGAAGAAAAAGAAATACAGCTCTCTAGATATGCAGCGCAGTTACCAACAAATTACTCCAATACATTTCTGACTGTTTGCCATTGTATGTGGTAGGCAACTACACACTGAGAAGCTATTCTCTGCTTGTACTGAAGGTACCTAGGGCCAATACAGACTCTGGGAGAGAGGCCATATGCTATGTGTTGCCCTCACTCTGGAATAAACTACAGAAATCTATGAAACTGAGTCTTCCTGTTAGTCTTACCACCTTCAAGACCTTGTATGCCAAGGCTGTTAAGGAGCTATGCAACTGTTTCCAACATGCTTAGCGTGCTAGGGTGCTTACTGCTTACCTGCACACTACATCTCCACCTAACTCAGCCTCTTGATTGTCTCCACCCTTACCCCCCTTTTTGTCTGCTAATCCGCTACCTTTCTTACCCTCAGACTCCTAACATATACGTCCCCAGCCCATCTACCGTAGCACCCTTTCTAGAACAGCTGCAGTCCTGTATTCCTCCTCTCCATATCTGCCCCTTAAGTTTGTATATGTCCTGACCAATGATATGCCATGCTGTTGGAAAATTTTTTAATATGCTGGCTGTTTCAGAATGTTTTAATTCCACTTCTCTTACCATTCTCCCTTGTTAACCCTATACCTGAAATACTTGGTTTTGCTCTGTGTATTTTTTTTTCTATTTCTGTATAATTATGTCTATTTATTATCTGTACATACAAGTGTTTTTCTTGACCTTGTGTAATGCAGGTCCACCTTGTAAATGAGCCTGCTCAATGGTGTTCGCCTGGATAAATAGACTTTATTTATACTACTGACTTCATACATAGTCTTGTTGCCTCGGTGATGACACCTTTTATAAATCCCCACATTTCTTTCACATCTGCTATATCCCTCACCTTGGTTAATTTATCCTGCACCAGCAGTCTCCTTTTGTCAAACTCTGCTCCCTTAAATCCCAGGACCTCCATCCTTAAGACTGTTTTATCAACCTCAAAGGTCAACTCAAATCAGACAGAATTATGATCACTGTTTGCTAGTGGTTCCCCTACTCTTACTGCCATTACTGCTTCCAAGTTTGTGAGAACTACATCTAGAATGTATTGCTGTCTGGTTGGTTCCTTAACCAACTAGGCCAGCACACAGTCCTGAAAGATTTGCAACACAGCCTAACTTCTTTGCTACTAGAACACACCAGTTGACATCTGGCAGGTTTAAATCTCTGACTACCACTACATGCCCCTTTCCTGCATCTCTTTTTATTTTCTCCCCTAGCTCCTTGTCCCTCCCATCTCCTTGTCCTGGAGGTCTGTACTTCACCCTCGGTCATAGTATTTTGCTCTCTGCCACTGTGAGCTGCACTCACAGTAACTCAACTTCCTCTATTCCATACTTGAGGTTCCCATCTTCCACTATTTTGATACCCTTTGGGACATAAAGGGCTACACCGCCCTTACTACCCCTTCTATCTCTCTTGAATAGTGAGTACCCTGCTATTGTGAGGTCACAAGTATTGTTGTCTGTAGCCAAGGTTTCTGTGATGGCAACAAGGTCCATCATAGTATCCATTACAATTGACTTATCTCATTAATTTTGTTGACCAGACTCCCTTCAACATATCATCTATACATTTTTTGCTGCATGTTAGGAGTTCTCACTT
This sequence comes from Neoceratodus forsteri, assembly GCA_016271365.2. NCBI lineage: Eukaryota > Metazoa > Chordata > Ceratodontiformes > Ceratodontidae > Neoceratodus > Neoceratodus forsteri. The sequence goes on along the minus strand of CM057458.1, from coordinate 779,620,848 downwards.
CACCCCTCTGATCTCATTTGTCCTGTGCAACCTGCAACACCCTTTTTGTAGCCCCTTCCTGGTTTCTACACCTTTGTGTAGAGAATGTTCCAGGCACATAATGGTTGTTATATTTTTTTGTATGCAATCACTGCACCATAAGCATCTAATACTTTAATTTGTAAATGACTCTGAGATACTGTGCAGTATTTATGAAAAGTGTATATTTTATTCATGTATTTTGTTTTTATTTACCAGCTAGGTACACTAGACAATACATATGTTTATTTTTAGGCATGACCTGGGATATTACAACATAGTAGATCATCACAACAGTATACAAACAACAAGAAAACAGGGTACAATACATATATCCAAACAATAATACAGGAAAATAACTACAGCAAGGAAAATAATACACAAGATACAATATGTGAAGGGTATTATGCAAGACACAGTACTACATACAACAGTATACATGCAATCAAGATACAGGGATAGGGTATATTCATTGGTGCCATATTCAGATGAACTAGACAGGGTGACACAATTCTTAGCAGCCCAAGAGCAGGTACAGTACATACAGAAGCCTGGTTAAGAAGAGTGCAGTACTATCCTTTGAAAGCTTGGCTGGAGAGACATTGACAGACCACGATCAGAATAGAGTTCTGAAGTGTGGAAGCAGAGTAGGAGAAGGATATTTCTCCTAGTTTTGTCTTGGTTTTGGGTATATGTAAGAAAATAGGAAGTTTAGACCTTAGTAGATAGGATCAGCTATCAGGCATGAGAGCACTGAAAGGGATTTGGGTGAACACCTAGTTACAACAGTATGCACCACACCTTCCATGGTACATTTGTGCAATGCTAGTGGAAGAAGCCATTTTTATTTGATGTAGAGGTTGCAATGGAGTGTGTATCTCTTCATGGAAAAGGCAAGCCTGCAAATGTAATAAGCTGCTTCTCATTTTTTTATAACTGTTTTGGATGCTGAGTAGTAGACTGCCATCCAATATGTCAGTTTGAGGAGCAGGATACCCCAGGCAGTAGCAACACAGGCTTTGGGTGTAAGGCTGTCTCTAATCTTACAGGACAGCCCCAGTCTAGTGTTCACAATCACAGCCTTACAAGCAGCAGAGATATAGCTGAGAAGTCCAACGATGTGTCAAATGTAACTCTCAGGTAGTTAAAGGAAGAGACGGTGGTAAGACAGGATCCATCCATACATGCTGTTGCTAGGGGAGTATGGCACATTTTTATATTTGGTGCTGAGCCAAAAAGCATAGCTTGGGTTTCAGCAGTGTTCATTAGGAGTCTGTCTGAGAAGAGCTATACTTCTATCAATTGAAGGTCAGAGGAGAGTTGACAATTTAAACATTGTTTATATCTAAAGAGAAAAGAAGGGGCCAAAGCATGGAGTCTTGAGTGACCCTGACTGTGGTAGCAGCTGGGTCAGACAGGACAGGACATGACCAAATTTAATGCACCACTACCTATTATCAAGGTAGCTTTTGAACCATGACAGGGCAGAGGAGGAGATGCACAAAGCACTTAATTTCCCACTGAGTATGGTGTGGTTGACAAAATCAAAGGCTTTTGTAAGGTCAATGAAGACAGCGCCAGTGAGCTCACCCCTATTCATGGCAGTGGGGATGGAGTTTAGTGACAGGAGGACAGTAGTAATTCTGTGGTCTTTCCTAAAGCTGTGCTGTGCAGGAGATAGGAGGTTATGATTGGTGAGGTATTCAATTAGTTGGGAGGTAGCCAATTTTCAAGCATATATTTGAGTACTTGTAGTATCGTGACTGACCTATAGTTGCCAATGTTTATACAGTCACCTTTCTTGTAAACTGGAACATGTGAGGTTTTTCAGATATCAGAAACTATGTGTGTTGTAAGGGACAGGTTAAAGATTCTCATGACAGGAAGTGCAATTGCCATGGCAACAGTCTTTAGTATTTGGGGCTCTGTTTCATCAGAGCTGTCAGACTTTTTTATGAGTATTTCCATAAGTGGTCTGCAAACCTCACCACAACTGACTAGTTTGAGGTGAAAAAGGGAGATGACAGGGGGAGAGCAGAGCAGACCGGCCTGGTGGTGCACAGGGTTGAAGTGCTGGATGCCTTACCTCATGCTATGCTGGTGATCTGGGTTTGGGAACAACCTTGGGTTGTCAGGGTTCCGGCAGGAGAGATGGCGCAGGATCGAGCATGCTGATGGGCAGCTTTTTTCTCCCAAGGGTGGTGAGGGTGGGTTGGTGCCCCCCATAAATTCCATTCCCACTGGGTGGAGGTCCGGTGGTTAGTGTAGGTGGAGATGGGGTGGCAAACAGTTAAATGAGGTGGAAGGAGCTGAGCAGGTGCCATGAGGTGCATGCATGCCTCCAAACACTGGCACAGCTGTGTGCCATGGCCTCAGGGAGCAGCAAGAGGAGAAAAACCTGTAAAATACAGATGTGCTCCCATCGCCAAACTTGGCAGGAGGAGGAGACTGGGACCAAATAGTTATAGTAAGAAAAGGGGGGGACCAGGAACAGGGGCAGGTATTGGTGGAGGAAGGGCCAGGGAGATAAATGAGGGCAAGAGAAGGGCCCCACAGTAGGCAGAGAGGTTAGTGAAACTTTGATTGAAGGTGTTAGCTATAGTAACAGAATTACTACATTAAAAAGGACTGGACCCATTATCAATATTTATGTCCATGGGTATAAAGTTACAAGACTGACCTTGGACTTGTTTGGCATTTTTCCAGAACTGTCTCAGGTTACTGGCCAAAACATCAAGCAGGATTTTGAAATGAAGATGTTTACTATGCCGATGGTCCTCTTACATTTCTGAGGGTTCTGTAGCTAGCCCAATAAATAGTAGACTTGGTGGCTTTGTATATTGACCAGCTGGAATCCCTTTGTTTAATAAGTACCAGCAGGGAGTGACCCATCCACTTATTGACAAGGTCACATACTTACCTGGAGGTCATATTTATTTTGGATTTGTATTAGGACCTTGTTGAAGGCAAGGTGGCATGGTTTATGTCAATAGTGGTCTACAGCTGTGACCAATTTGTACTCTCAACCTTCTGTTTTAGTTCAAGGTAGCAAACTTAAAGAAGTCTCAGAAGTGTATGATTCGGGGTGGGAGGCTTTGTCTCCCTAACACAATAAATGGAGGAGTGGTCACTTATAGCATGGAGTGGACACCAGAGCAAGTAATTATATCAGCTTGAGGAGTAAGAATTCAATCAATTACAGTGGAGATTTTACCATTATTTGCCCTTCTAGTGGGTTCAGAGATGACCTGATTGAGCTGTAATTTGTCAAAGGTAAGTTAAGTATTTTTAAAGTTGCCACTAAGTCAATTAATATTAAAATCACCGATCAAGAGAAACTCATTACTTTGAACTACGGTCCAATAGTTTATGGAGCCGCAAACTCAACAGCACTAAAATGAAGGCTTGTCAACTTGTGCTTGGCACCCCCCCCCAGCTTACCCACTCATGTGACCTTTATTCACAAACTGAGTGGCTCAATTTGGAGTCTCGTATTCGGTACCAAGTTTGACTCCTTACAAAGAAGTCCCCCCCGGGCTCACTTCCCGGGTGTGTAAAACCTCCTTTGTCTATCACAACAATCTAGGAGCACCAGAGGCACTAATAATCACTCCCTAAAAGTTCCTTTCTGTAGGACGTCCCTTGGGTAATGTTCCTATGAGTACCGTGCTCCACTCTGGCTTAACTCCCTTAATGCAGATCTCCATAATGAACTCCAACTAGGTCCATTTAAGTCAAAACTATGAGCCTATCTTGCCTCCTTCAGTAGCTGCAACTGTTAACGCTGTCATACCTCCCTGCTTCTAGTACAGGCACCCCCGCCATGTCTCAAGCCTGTTCTTTTCTTTTCTTTCCCTCTTTTACTCATTATTTTTTTCCTACTCTCTACTACCTCCCCCAAACCCTTCATCCTATCTCCTATCATTTCCATCTCTTCTATAACTTACTTATCTACCTCAGCTCTGCCTCCTCTTATATTCTTCACAGGCAACATTAATATTATCAGGACCACTACTCTCCTACCTCTTCCTATACCTTCCTCACTGCTTCCCTATGTTACTCTGTACCTCCTTCTGCTCCTCTTGATCTTCTTACACACTGCTTTAGACTCCTACTGGCCTTAACCCAGTGTTCCCTCTCCTTTACAATACTTATCCACCCTCTCTTTGTCTCCCCACTCTCTGATATCACCTCTGCTTTACCCCTCCTGCTTACCCGTTATCCTTATATTCCATCATGCCTGTCATCTAGACCATGATTTTCTGCACCCTTAATCCTCCACTCAGTAGTTCAGTTTCTTCCACATCCAGATTCTCCCTCTTCTATTGAATGCAGTAACTCACTAGGTTCTAATGGCCAAACTCGTACTTGTCTTAATCCTGCACTTATGACAAATAACTGCTAATTCATGTTATGCCTCTGATTGTCGCTGTGTATGTAACTGTCAGCACTGGGTAAATGTCTTGGGGTACTGATAAGATTTTACCTTTGTACCTCTCACTTTCATTGTGCTGACATTTTACCTTTTAATTGTTTTATACCTCCTTACCTCTTTGTAGTCTCTGAAGCAATATTTTTTATTTAATGTATTTACTATTATGTACTATTTCTCCTAATGTTGAACTTCTGTAAAAGAACCTCTGGCTCAAAGGTACTTTCAATTCTTGAAATACTTTTGATTCTTGAACAAGTGGACCCACTGAGCTCACAAATGGGCAAGGTCCTCTTGACTACTACTTGACTGTCTTTTGGATGAGATGTTAAACCGAGGTCCCATCTACCTGGATTGGTGGTAGTTCAGGTGGATGTTAAAGATCCCATGGCACTTATCGAAAAGAGTAGGGGAATTTCCCCGGTGTCCTGGCCAAATTTCCCTTATTCACTGATAATACCACCAACAGCTTAATCTGGTTCAAAGTCAGTTGGCATTCATCTGTATCCCCCTCCCCCGGGTCGTGCCTGAAAATAGGCAGGATTTGTCTAGTGCACTTACCCGGTCAACAAAAATGAAATAAATACCAGCTGGGTGGAAATAGACACAGAAAATATGAAGCTTTTTTGAGTTGCCCAAGAGGAGTACTGCATGGCAAAATTCAGCCTGGGGACTAGGGTGGGGTAAGTGATTTGAGGCCTTGAAATGCAGTTGATTCTTATAGTAGATCATAGTTACACTGGCCCCCTTGGATGTGAGACTAATGAGTTATAGCCCAGCAAGGCAGACATGTTATCAGGAATATGCGACTTCAGTCAGGTCTCAGTGATGACAAGAATATCTGGTTTGCAGTGATTGAACCGCACTGTAAGCTCACTTAGATTTTTGGAAAAGCTTCTCATGTTAAAGTGAACAATTTTAAGCCCCTTAATACTGTATCTTGCCAGGGTGAGGATGTTAGAACAGAGGAGGGTGTTGACACAAGTCCAGGGGGATAATTTAATCAGTTAATTATAAAATATTCTTCCCTAGGGAGGTAAGATTGGGGTATACCTTGCTCCAAAGAAAATAAAATGTTGGGGGATGCTTGAAAGTCTTAATAGTCATGACTTCAACAGGTTCTTCATTACTTCCTGCTTACTTGGCATCTGTACTGCTCTTGAATATCTATAAAATGTCATAGTGCATCTTCTCATATAAGAGTTCATAAATTTGAAAATAAACTGGAAGTGCTGTACATCAGAAAATTACCCCTCCCCACCATAAAAGTGACAGCATACTGGTTGTAAACTTGAGATACAGTATCTGCACTGAAACAGCAAATTAATTTATTTATTTATTTGAACAAGTCTGATTTACAACAACAATTTAGGTTTCTAAATAATTACAGTAAAAAAAAGTAAGTGGAAAAAGGATTCAAAAGTATGAGCTTAGTGGAATATATTTTTGTTACTACAGGTCAGGATTTTAAATACTTTATTTAATCAATAAGGCACTACCAGGTGCTGCTAAGATGACATATGTTGATCATCCTCCTAGTGTGATATTGCACTAGAGGGTGATTAATTGATGTTACCTATCTGTGTAACTTCTAATTGCTATTACAAAGAAAAACTATTTTTTTTTGCTTGATCTATTGTGCTGTGCTCCCAGGATGTACCAGGATATGAGATTCAACTTAGTGTACTTTTTCTGGGTAAAAATTCTAACAAAAAAAAAAAAAACAACAACTTTTATTCAACCCTCAGACACCAATTTCTTACCACTTTTGGGTTCATCTGCTGCTCCTACTGTCTACCAGACCCACTATTTGGCCATCATCACATACCAACAGCACCCCCCAGGTGCTTCACAAGTTGTCAATCTGGGTCATTCACTCCCTGGGGCCCTGATGTCATTAGCTGGATTTAGTATACAAGGTGGTGATGGATATGAGGCAGTGGGGGTGGGCATGGGGCTTCAGGTGGCTTGGGCAAGCACAGCAGCTGTCACCTGAAATGCTGAGGCAAGTCTACCCATTTTCTATTTTTTTCACAAAATCAAACTTCCACAAATCTGCATGCAGAAATGACAGATGCTGCCCACAAGCACAATGACACCACCACCATGCCACCTCCCCAGGTGCCACTAGAATGTTCTGTATCCTTTTCTTTCCTTTGAACCCCTGATTCTGGTAGGCTGTGCTCATAGTGTAAATGCATATAAGTAGTAGTAAGTAAATTTTATGTATCTTGTGCCCCATTCCGGAGGCTCTGGGCATTGTATAGGAAGGCAAGAGTTTAAAAGATAAAGTACATTAAATATAAAAACATATCAATGACAACAACAGCAAAAGAACAATGGTACATAAATAAAATCCTTTGTTTTAAATCAACATTTCGTCAGTTTGCTATTTCCAAGATTCATAGGCAATTCACAAATACTTCTCTAAAAAGATGCACGTTCAGACCCCACTTAAGCACCTCCTCCGATGGGGCCTTCCTCAAAGATCTTGGAAGCAAGTTCCACAGGGCTGGGCCTGCCACTTCAAATGATCCATCTCCTGAGGTCTTCAGCTGGGCCCTAGGAACTGCTAGGAAGCGTTCTGTGGAGGAATGGAGCAAGTGAACAGGATGGACAGGAGTCAAGAGGTAGCTCAGGTAGCCAGGGCCTGATCCGTGTATGGCCTTATAGGTGAGCAAGCCCACCTTGACGTTGATTCTCCATCTCACTGGCACCCAGTGCAGGTCACACCAGACCAGACAAGACCTCAGAAGGCCCATCAGCAACCTGGCCACTGTGTTCTGCACTACCTGCACGTGTTGGAGAACCCCTCCACTGATCCTGAGGTAAAGAGCATTACATTATTCATGGCTAGACATTACAAAGCATGTATCAGCGAGGGCAGGTCATCAGGCGGATCTAGGGCTTGGACCTGGCCGATATTTATAAGGTGGTAAAAACTACTTTGGATGATGGATGATACCCTGTCATCAAGTGTTAATCCATGATCAAGGATAATGCCCAGATTGTTTACTGTAGTAGATGCAACCAAAGGAACAGGGCCAAGGACTAACCCTGTTCACATGCTGATAGCATCCATATCCCTTCTTTGACCAGGCAGAATCACTAGCACCAGCATCTTGTTGGGATTGAGTCTCAGCCAGCTAGAGGACATCCAGTTCTGGATTTCAACCAGACACTTGTTAAGCACCTCCAAGGTGTCACTTGTCCTGGGTGCAAATTACATATACAGCTGGGTGTCATCTGCATAACAATGAAAACCCAAGTTGTAGCATCTAATGGTCTCACCTAAGGGAAGCATGTACACTGCAAACAGCACAGGTAGCAGTAATGAATCCTGGGGAACTCCACATGGTGGGGGGTTCAGTCAAGAGGAGAAACTCTCCATCACTACCTTCTGCATTCTGCCTGTGAGGAAGGACTCAAACCAGTTGATGACAGTATCGATGAGTCCACAGAGTTCCCTTAGATGATCCAGAAACACTACATGGTCCACAGTGTCAAATACTGAGGAGAGATCAAGGAGAATGAGAATTGACTGTTTCTGTCTGTTCCTTGCCCCCAGGGGTTCTATGTGATTACTGCAAACTCATAAGGGTGAAGAAAAAAATGGCACAGAGAAAACAGCAAGGGAGCAAATAGCGACCCTCACTAAACAGCAATCACAAAAACAGTAACAACATTACAGTGTATTTCTACAGGGGCTTTGATCCCAGCACCCCCCATTGCAGGGGGCTTTGTTCCCCACACTCCCCTTTTCAATTAGAATCAAAGCCGAGGGGGGACAAAACTTGGGAGGTGGAAAAATCCGTATGTTACCATTTCATTGATTGCTGTTTAACCCAGTCGCTCTTTTTGCCTTGCGGTTTTCCTGTCACCCTTTTTTCCTTCACTGCTGTGCAGTTTACCTTTTCATGGGACAGCCCCTGAGGAGATCATTCTGACTAATACTGTTTTGGTGCTATGCCTCGAACTAAACTCAGGCTAAAAGGGCTCATAGATGTCATAGGCTGCAAAGTGTGCCTTGTGTTTCAGAGCCACTACTTTCTTGTTAACATTACCCAGAAATGGGGGGGGTTAGAGATTGGTCTATAATTCGCCAAGACATAAGAGGCAGGAGATGTTTTTTTTAGGAGGTGCCTCACCAGTGCTTCTTTCAGAGTACTGGGAAAAAGTCCATCCAAAAGTGAGCACTGGACAATCTCAGTGAACACTGGACCAATGCACTCAACATATCCCACTAAGAGGTGGGCTGGGCCCAGTTTCAGTACGCAGTACATGGGATGCAGCTCTGAAATCACCTCACATACCTCTATCACCCCCACCAGCCTTAACTAGCTCCAGACAATAGGAGTGCTTCTGAAAATGCATGACTCGCAACTACAGTGCTGCATCTGCCCTGTTGGATAAATTTCAGCCCTAATGGACGACATCCTGTCAGGGCACTAGATTGTCAGAACCCTCCCTTGCTGTGAGGCATCACTGAAGCAATGACAGTAAACATGTATTAAAAATGTTCACAGAAATTCAGATTTTGATTGTTAAAAACTTATTGTGTTGTACTTTTCAGCAAGTGACTTAATTCCACATGTTTTGTAGTGGATAATATTATATAATCCTGATTTAGTGTCAGCCAGTCAGATTGCATTCTCTCTTGTTTTATATTACATTTTATTTTTTATGAAGTGGAGTATTAGGGGATAATTTTGCGTATAGCCTAGAGGTTAGAGTAATGAGCTGTGAATGAGCTTAGTACATCCAGCAGACCAGGGCCCACATTTTCAAAGGAGATTTGTGGTCCAAAATGGAGATGTGTGGTGCATCCCAGAAATTGCACAGAAGTGCAATATTTGAAAGGGAGAGATGTGTCACGCATTTCTGAATGCATGATCATGCAGAAATAATGTATGCAGCACATAAAAGGGTGGTAGGTAAATGAATATGCCATGCATCCATATGTTCAGCCAAAATGTGTAGCACATCTGCTGTGTATCCCAGAAATGTGACGCGCAAAGACAGGCAGACAAAAGGATGGCCTAAATTGCCCAGCCACCCACAGGAAGGCCACGGTACTGCAGACAGGCCATCTTGAGACAGCCCTTGGAGATGCACCAGGATGTGTGCCAGGCACCCATACACAGTAGTCGTCCAGGACAGAAGTATCCAAAGCCAGAGGTGCCAGCACACCATGGGCACAGCCCAGAAAGCCATTCCCTACACCACACTCGGGACATAGGACACCCAGCTGCCACATGCCAGTGTTGTTGGTTGCCCCCTAGCACACCAGCAGAGCAGATGGCCACATTGCAGCATATGTGCCAGGGACCATGGCCTGCACCCATGTGGCCTGCTGGGTGCCACCCGGGTGGTGGCATGCACTCAGGGTAACCTCTGGGGCAATGGTGCCCATGTAGCCTCATGGTACATGTGGCAGCCTGGCACAGGCCAGGGACTGACCTGTGGCACACACCTACGGTGGTACACTATAGGTGCATATAGGTGGGACCCACCCACTCAGGTACCTGGTCACCCACTGCACACTGCCATTTCTTGCACTTATCACCATGTTCCTCTCATACGGGGGGGTGTGGGGCATTGCAGATGGCTGTATGCTGCATATGTAGCTGGTGTATCAAATGCATGTGGTATGCTGATCAGACTGTGTCACCCTCTGCCCTCCCCTGTTTCATGTTCAAGTGGGCCCCTGTGGCCACTGTCCAGGTGGGCCCCCTGCACCCCAGTCCAAACCTGTACATGGTTATTGGTAATAGCACTGTATCCAGGCAAATGCAGTCCACCGACCGACACACAAACATTCCACCACACCTGTCTGCTAGGATGCAGTTCCTCCTGTTCACCTTTGTGGGTGGTGGGACAGCCTTGTATAGCTAAAACTGAGCATGCCCAGGGGTATGCAAATGGCCTACATACATTCCAGTAATGAGTTGTACATGAGGGGAATAGGCTCACAATGTGAAATGAGGATATATGCATATCTCGGCTGAATATTGCAATTTTGTGCACCATGCATGTGGTTGCCTATTGTGCATTTCCCCACGCTCTGCATAGTGCTCAGGTCACCTGCTACACTGTGTATCTCCCCACTGTGAAATCACGCATGTTCAGGATGTTCAGCCTGATATGGGCAATTACATCTCATGGTGCATCTTATAAATATGACATTATTTTGTGCTGGCACATCTCAGTTGTGCAGCGCAGGCACTTCCATGAAGCAGCATGGGACTTTTGAATATGGGACCCCAGGGCTTGATTCCTTCAACCTCCACTTGCATATTGTTTGACTCTGAGCAAGTCATTTAACCTGCCCTGTGCTCCCAAGTCTACCCTGAAAACAAGTACTTGTGCCTCCTGGGCCTTACCTGATTACCAAAGAATGAAAAAAAAGAGATTTTGAGAACCTCTAATGAGAATCCTACCCTTAACAAACATATATGGTTCCTCTACTTCTTAGACTCTGATCGACCAATCTACCTTATGTGCTACTTATAGCTAAGATAAAACTGAACCAGTTGAGCACTTATGCATACAGTGGTGCTATTAAAGATTTGCTCAACAGGATAGCAACATAAAATGTTGTTTGCATTAGGATCCTTGGAAACAGCAGCCCACATCCTTCCTACTACAAAGGATGAAGTAATGCCCTGTACTGCAAGCATATCACAAGATAGTAGAATCATTACATTGGCTTTAGGAAAGGTCATAGCACAGCCACTGCATTGCTTAAATTCACAAACAACACTAAAATTGCAATGAGCTCCAGCCTACTAACAAGGGCCATATTTATTGATCTGACAAAGGTCTTTGATCTTGTTAACCACTCTCTCCTTAAATCAAAAATGCTGTCCCTTGGTTTATCCCCTGAAGTTATTGCTTGGTATAGCTGCTACCTAGCTGACCAGCAACAGATTGTCAAACTGAATTATGCCATCTCAGAACTTGCAACTATAAATGTTGGGGTGCCCCAAGGCTCAATACTTGCTCCCCTCCTCTTCACCATCTTTATAAAAGACATATCTCTCAGTGCCCACCTTCTGCTCATTCCTACTCTGTGCTGATGACCTGGTTCTCTACTTCAGCTCCAATAATATTACTGATCTCAACACAACCCTTTCTGCTGACTTTTGCTCAATCCAATGCTGGATCACAAGTAACAAATTAGTACTTAATTCCAGCAAAACCCAGTCAGCGTTCCTTGGCTCTGCCCCTAGACTAAAGAAATACTTGGGTAAGCTATTGATTCCCTTTTGTGATGGTTCCTTCTTTGACAATGTCAATTCATTCAAATACCTTCACTTGACTTTGACCTCCAACTCTCCTATACCTGTAGGGCTGTCAACTATAAACTTGGACTAGCCTACAAAACTCACTATGCACTCACACCCTCTGCCAGAATACCATCATCCAAGGTGTTCTTCTTCTTGCTCTCACCTATGGATCTACCACTTATGTTGGTGCTACTAGAACAAGTCTTTACAAATAGGACACTACTTATCATAACATTTGTCACTTTGTCTTGGCCTCTCACTGCCTCTCCCATCACTGTTGACTCTACAGTGGCCTAAGCTGGCTCCCCCCAAAGGCAAATCACAAAAATTCTCTTGGCAGCTGGCTTGATGGCATCATGTGCTCTGGTGTGTCCTCCACCCTTGCTCAGATGCTGACCCCGCCAAGCCCCACTATGCCCTTCGCTTTGGTGACCAGTCACTGCTATCTGTCCCTAAATGCAAAGTGAAAATGGGCTCTCAGGCTTTCTCCTACTTTACTCTTCTCTTCTGGAACTCATTACCAGTAGTCATCTGTCTCTTCCCCCACTCCTACTAGCTTTAAATGGGCTCTGCACAGCTATCTTGCTGCTGTTAACCCCTGCACTTGTTTGTATCTCCAGTGATACCTTTCTGACTTCTCCTGCTACATACATCCAATACAAGTTGGCAACTGTTCTCACCTTCATGCACTTCAGCCTTGTTGACCATCATTTTCAGCTAACCTGTGACTAATTAGTGTGTATTTTTTGTTCTGTCCCTCTCTCTTCCTCTACCCTGCTAAACTCACCCTCTCTTTTGTGATACACTGCTAATATATTGATTATCTACTGAACTGTTGTTTTTATCTGAAAGATATTAGTGTATTTCCTAATTTTGTTTTGATTCACTTACTGTTGTGTAAATTTATTTCCAATCATATTTGTTTTCCTGGTTTACTGTCCTTACTTCTATTTGTAACTGTAAGCTTCCCTGCACTGTGTATTTGTACTGTTTTTTGCTTTGTACTGTCCTGGGTTGTGCCTGAAAATAGGCATCTCTATGTCTAGAGCACTTACCCACTCAACAAAAACAAATTAATAAATTACAGAGCACTAAGGTAGCCTATATGACATTCACTATAATACCGTACATATACCTTACTTTAAATCTGATTCAATTTAATAATCTGATCTCAAAATAAGTCTAAATACAAACAATAATTGATTCATTTTGTAAAACATAATTTTTATTAATTTATTTTGTTCATTTATTTATTCATTCAGATGTACACCTTTGAGCACTGGTGCTCATTTACAAAGGTTTCATGTCACTGATAGATTACAGAATTTAACAAAAAATAACAGAGATTGCAAAACAGTTGAGACATATTGGAAGGCAGTACATAGAAGAGCATTGTCAAAATTTCTTTATGTATAAGGTAGAGCATTTCAAATGGTAAAGGCAAGAGCTGGTAAATTGGGGGCATTGTCAAGAACAGGTGGAGAAGTCGAAGTATAAGGAGGATCAGTGGCAGACAAAATATGCACTACGTAACAGAACCTATCAGAGTTCCCTCTTGAAATGTGCTGATTTGGGAGGGCCCAACAGTGATTCAGGCAGCTCATTCAGCCACTGTGGGGCCCTGATGGCAAAGGAATGCATGGCCAAGCTAGTTCTGCAAAAGGTTATGGACAGAGTGTTTCTGCTCATGTTCCTAGTAGAATACTGGTTATGAACAGGATGCAGCAGGTACTGAACAGTAGGTGGAGTGATGCCCAGGAGTGCTTTTCTCCCCAAGTAGGCATATCTTGTATTTTATCCTATCCTGAAGGGTGATCCAATTCATTTGGAAATACAGGGAGCAGATATGGGTGAGTCTATTGGCCCCAAATACATGGCAATATGCCTTATTTAAGACCAGTCTGACCTGACTATGAACTGTGTCAGTGACTGCTCCATAAAATGTGAGACCATAATCAATTATGGGGAGAACAGAGCTGGTTACAGCAATGTGCTTGGCTTTGGGGGTGATGTTGTGTCTTTGTCTGTACAGAGTTCCACATTTTTTATTAACAGTACTAAAAGTGATATCTACATGTAATGCAAAGGAGGGTGTGTCATCAGTGGTAACTCCTAAGTATTTAAATGAGTCAGCTTGTTACAAAATTATTCTTTTCCCATTTATCACAGAGAAGAGACAGACTTTTTTCTCATCTATGGACCAGCAAACAATATACTGTAGTTTTGGTCTTCTTGTAGTTCAATATTAATTTATTTAGCTTAACCCATTTATCCAGTAACCCAGGGCTATATTGTACAGTAAGTCACGGGTGACAGATTCCTGAAATGGTCTAATGGAATCGATGACAGCAGCATACACATAGACTAGCACTTTAGTGGTGGGGCAGGCTTCAGGTGGATTGTTTACAAAGAGACTGAAAAAGAAGGGCCTAGTATTGAGCTTTATGGTACCCCTATCAAAACACTTTTGGTATCAGATAGTGCACCACTGATCTTTGCACATTGTGATCAGCCAGTGAGGTAGCTATGGGACAAGGCCTCAATGTCAGTGGAGAGGCCTAATGAATGGAATTTGGCTAGCAGTACGGAGTGGTTTATTAAATGATATGCTTTAGTTAAAGCCATGTAGATGGAGCCCACCCACTGGCTGCAACAATTATTAGTTTGTATAGCAGCAACGAAACTCTATGTGGAAAAGTGGCAGCTGATACCTGGGGCCCAATATTCAAAACTTGTCTATTGAGTAGAGAGTTTGTACCCCATTTGCCTGGGTTTAGTGCCCATGCACAATATTCAAAGAGTGTTTTGCATGTGTTAACATGGCTATTGCATGGAAAACACAATAATGTATGCAGTGGACAAAAGGAGGAGGTGGACAGGGAAACCAGCACAGGACAATATTCAACACATTTGGACTGCACAGAAGGGGTTAGCATGGTCACTTTGCACAGTGCAAATACCACTGATCAGAAATCTTACTACATGCAACTCTAGCAGCTGCCAGAACAATTTCAGCCATCAACCACATTGGTGGTGGGAAAGCAAATCTGCTCCTTGTTGGACAGTGACATCCCCCATTCTCTGAACCCTGATCCTATGAAAAAAAGTATGTCCCTTGAGTCCTGTTGCCCTACAACCCTCTGATCCCCAGTCCCAGTATTTAAATACAAGTCTTTAGTGCCTATTGGTCTCCCCACTCTCCGACTGCTGTCCCAACATAGAAAAAGAAAATTCCTCTGTGCCTAGTGTTGCCCCAACCCTTTGATCACTGTCCTGACATACAAAAACAAAATACCCTGGTTCAAAGTGGTCCCCCACCCTGTAATCACTGGCCCATATATTTAATATACATTCCATGGTGCCTAGTGGCCCCCCATCCACCGATCACTGGACCATAAATGAAAAATTATGTACCTGGCATCCGGTGTTTTCCCCCAGTCTCTAGGTCTCTGATCACCATTCCATAACTCATCAAAGGTTTACCTCATGTTCTGCAGTTCTCCCTATTCTCCAGTCACCATCCCAAAACTCTATAAAGGTGTCCCTGGTGTTCCATGATTCCTCCTGGTATCTGGTCACCATAACATAATGTCTACAATATAATCTTGGTACCTAGTGATCCCCCCACCCTTAATGCCAGCCCTGTCATGTTCAAGAACACTCACTGGTGCCTAGCAGACCCTACACCCCATCCACCGATTGCTAGCCCCAAAGAACATTAATGCCCAGGTGCCTTGAGGTCCCCCAACCCTCTGATAGCCATCCTGTAGGCAGAACACATATTACCTGGTCATCAGTGCTGCCTCTTGGTCTCCAAACACTGTCCCTGACTAAGATCACTAAAGATAATCAGAGGTAATCTCTGAATAGTGTAATAAATAAGTAAAATCCAAGAAAATAACTCATAGTCCCTGGCATCTAGTGGTACCCCTCCCACAGAGAAATCCCCATTGTTTTTCCAATGTTATCCTCCCTGGTGCTCTGCAGCCCCCTCCAAACTGCGAGCACAACCTCTCATCCTGACTCCCCCCACCTGATGGACTCATGCTAAGGGATCCCATATGGTGACTGGCACAGCCCTCCTCTCACCTCCTTTTTCAGCCACTGCAGAGAAATTCAGAGAACATGCATCTTCTTTAATGTACAAGGAGTTCATCCTCTGTAGTATACAGGTAGGGTGTGATCCGTCTACTTTACAAGATACTTTCCTTTTACAGTATGCAGGCCATGCACTCCCTGTACAGTACAGAGGACACATGCCCTGTACATTACAAGAAGAGTGCACTCTCTTTGTTTCTTTATGGTGGCTAGCCAAGAAGGTGAAAGGAGGGCTGTGTCAGTCACCATATGGAAACCCGCAGCACCAGATTATCTGGTGGGGGAGTGGCAGGGTGGATGGTCAGTGAGCATGGTTTGCGGGGCCTTCTAGACACCAGAGAAGGGTTATATTGGAATGGGAATGGGGATCACTGGATGGGTGGGGGTACCACAAGATGCCAGGGACTATGAGTTATTTTCTTGGATTTAATTTATTTCTTACACTCTTCAGAGATTAGCTCTAATTACCTTCATTGATCCCACCCAGGGATGGTGATCAGAGACCAAGGGGTAGCATGGACCACCGGGAATATGTGTTCTGCTTACTAGCTGGCTAGTAGATTGTGAGGAGGGGGCATCTAGACACCAGGACAGTGACTTTCCTTCAGGTATGGTGATCAGCAGGTGGGGGGTCCTCTAGGCACCACTGAGTGTTTTTGAACATGACAGGACTGGCGAGCAGGTAAGACCATCAAATAATCAAATGTGTTTTTATATAGCCTTCTAACCTACCATTTGAAAGGAGATGAAGGCTGAGAAGAAGTGGTAGATATTTAAGTTGATTGCAGTGGACCATAAGTTGCAGATATTTGAGGTTCTTTACTGACCATTAAAATATTTTTGACACTGGCCATATTAGCAGTTGGGCTAATTTTTTCTACTTTACTGAAATGGCTCAGCATTCATGTGCCATGTGGTCCAGACATAGCTTTTCTAATAGTGTGTTACAACCAGGCAATTTACATCCCACTTGTTTCTATGTTCAAGCTCATCATGTGGCTCCAGGCCTGACAAGGCTCACATGATTTCTAATTACTGGGAAAATCCCAGCTTCTCCCTACAAAACAGGGTACTAGATGAGAAAAAGACCAAGGTAGAAAGGTCAGTGGGGGATGCTGCTACAGAAGGCAAAGCCATCAAAAAATGGAGAGCAATGAGTACCAATGCCCGTAGTCTGGGTAACAAGCTTCCTGAATTAGTGGCCTTGCTGGAGGAGGAACATCTGGATATCATGGCAGTCACAGAAACATGGTACACACAGAACCATGACTGGGATGTAAACATACCAGGATACACTATCTACAGGAGGGACAGGGAGGGTAAAAGAGGAGGAGGAGGAGCTGTCTACATAAGGGAAGGAATCAAAGCAACAGAACAAAAGGGTAAACAGGGAGGAGAAGAAGCACTGTGGGTCAATTTGGAGACAGGCAATGGTGCCACAATCCACACAGGGGTTGTATACAGACCCCCCTCAGGGAGAGGAAATGGACAAGGAAATGATAGAAAGTATACTTAAAATGGCAAAAAAGGGGAGATATTGCTGATGGGTGATCTGAATATGCCAGATATTAACTGGAGTGCAGCTGCAGCAGCCACTTCTAAGAGTGGGGTTATTCTAGATGCCCTACAGGGGGCATGTCTTAGACAACTAGTATTTAAACTCACTTGAGAGGGAACAATCTTAGACCTGATTCTCTCAAATGGAGATGGAGAGAGGATCACAGATGTAGAAGTGGGTAGCCATCTGGGAACCAGCGACCATTGAACAGAATGGTTCACAATAAACACAGCAATAGAGTCAAGCCATACAAAGGCAAATGTACTGGACTTCAGGAGGGCTGAATTTGCCAAAATGAGTGAATGCCTAAGGAATGCACTAGCAAATGGGCTGGAAGGAGGGGTGGAAGAACAATGGAGAATAATAAAAACTGCCATCACAGAGGTAACAAGCTTTTGTGTGAAGCAACTAAACAAAACAAAATGATGTAAGAAACCACTATGGTTCTCGAAGGAGGTGGCAGTGAAGTTTCAAGAGAAAAAGAAAACATTTGGCACGTACAAGGAGTCACAGAAGGAGCAGGACAGAGAATTATATCAGTTAAAACAAAAGGAAGTTGGGAAGGCAGTCAGAACAGCAAAGATCCAACCCAAGGAAAAGATAGATAACTCAGTTAAGAAGGGGGATAAAACCTGTTTTAGGTACATCAGGGGGTGAATGAAGACCAAAGGAGAGATAGTGAGGCTTAATAAAGGGGAAAGGGGTGGGCAGAGGATGGCTGTGAAAAGGCAGAGATACTAAACAAATATTTTTGCTTAGTATTTACAAATGAAGAGGGGGAGGTACCTAAAACAAACAATAGAAACACTCTGGATGCAGAAGTTGATACCAGCCCATTTACAGAAGAAAGAGTTCTGAAAGAACTCTTAAAACTGAAGGTGGACAAAGCAATTGGGCCTGATGGGATTCATCCCAGAATTCTAAAAGAATTAAGAGTAGAACTAGTGACACTACTGACTACCCTCTTTAACAAATCATGGGAGGATGGGGTGGTACCTGAGGACTGGATGAGGGCAGATGTGATTCCCCTTCACAAAAGTGGGAGCAGGGCAGAAGCAAAAACTACAGACCTGTTAGTTTAACCTGAGTGATAGGGAAATTAATGGAATCACTTTTGAAGGAAAGAATTGTCGAGTACCTGGAGGCCAGAGGGGCACAGGACCAAAGGCAGCATGGATTCACAGTGGGAAGGTCATGCCAGATGAATCTAATAGATTTCTTTGACTGGGTGACCAAAGTAGTAGATCAGGGAGGGTCTGTGGACATGGCCTACCTAGACTTTAGCAAGGCATTTGACACAGTCCCACACAAAAGATTAATATACAAGTTAGCCAGCCTGGGAGTGGGTCCCAAGATGATAGCCTGGGTAAAGAATTGGCTGGAGAATAGGACACAGAGGGTTATAGTAAATGGAGTCTACTCTGAAGAAAGGGGGGTTACTAGTGGGGTACTGCAGGGTTCAGTATTAGGACTGGTCCTCTTCAATGGCTTTAAAAGTGACATTGCAGAGAGACTGGAAGAAAAAGTATGTCTCTTTGCAGATGACACAAACATCTTCAACAGAGTTGATGCACAAGGTGGGGTGGAGAGGATGAGAAGGGACTTGGCAAGGTTAGAGGAATGGTCAAATGTATGGCAGGTTAGATTCAATACTAAGAAGTGCAAGGTAATGCACCTGGGAAACAAACTCCCAAGGGAAGAATACACAATGGGGGGTGAGATACTAACAACAACCAAAATGGAAAGGGACCTGGGGTAGTCATATCAGATGACTTAAAGGTGGACAAGCAATGTGAGAGGGCAGTAAGGAGGGCTGGGGGATACTGGGATGCATAGGGAGAGGCATCACCAGTAGAAAACAGGAAGTTGTTATCCCTCTGTACAGACAGCTGGTGAGACCCCAACTGGAGTACTGCATGCAGTTCTGGAGACCCAATCTCCGCAAGGACATAGGATGGATGCTGTCCAGAGAAGGGCAACTAAAATGGTGCAGGGTCTGCACCAGAAGACATATGAAGAGAGACTAAAGGAGCTCAATATGTATAGCCTCGAGGAAAGGAGGGAGAGGGGGGACATGATAGAAACTTTCAAGTACCTCAAGGGAATCAACAAAGTCCAAGAGGGTAGCATCTTTCAAAAAATGAGGAGCGCAAGAACAAGGGGGCACAATTTGAAGACAGAGGGGGGCAGCTCAAAGGTAATGTAAGAGTATTTTTTCAGAGAGGTTGTGGATGTATGGAACGGCCTTCCAGAAGAGGTTGTTGACTCAAAAACAGTGGTTGAATTCAAGCATGCATGGGACAGTCATAAGGCAATTCTAGGGGGTGGGGTAGAAAGAAGTAGGCTGTTGGTGAACTAGGATCTGCAGCTTATCCATTAGGTAGGGAAATGAGCAGACTAGGTGGGCCAAGTGGTCCTTATCTGCCATCAAATTCTATGTTTCTATAAGAAAAGCAAAACAAAAAATGTGACTCACACAGGTATATTGCTGGAGTATATTATTCAAACAAGGGAGACAATGTCTCTTAGTTACTCCAGTGTTTCATTGAATGTTGCATCTTTGTCAATTGAAAGAGACCTAGTTTGATAGCAGCACTTCTATAGCATAAGACTGTAAGCCATAGTATCAATGAAATCCACTACTTCATAAATATGACATGCTATATTGCGATACTGAAATGCTATAATGCCCTTCAAACATAACCCCTTGGTGTGTCAATTGATAAATAACTCAATATTTCAAATGCCTACATCCAGTAAAGTAAGAGCAAGAGACATTACATTTAATTAATTCAATAATCAGTACTGTATCAACTAAGATTAATTAACCTATCCCACTGACACATTAAAATGTGTGCTTAGTTAGATTTTTTCTTTGACAGAATAATTGACCAATTTCTGAGTGCATGCCCACTTGTGTTTTTTTTCTTATTAGTATACCAATTCTGTTAATAGAGAAAAATAAAGACCCACTCACCCAAGTATATATTATGTTTAATTTATTCAGAATATTAAGATTGTGGTAAATAGGTTTCAGTCTCGGAAAAACTTTCCTTATTTTGTTTAGTGTTGAATTTTAATGAAGTGGGGGATATATTTAAAGAAATATATGAAATTAGAGTTTTACTATACATATCTTGAGTTATACATGCTAATCACTGTGAACAGTACAATACTGTATTTACATTTTAACTTTTCTATATATAATGAGTCATTAGAAGTATGAAGCTGCATACAAAAAGTAGTATGGTGAGTACACAGATAATGTGCATGAAATGGTAACCAGTTGCAACAGCAGGACAGGGCAATTACTGGTGATATAAAGTAGGACACAGTTATTCAATTGTATAAGGAAATTAAATGTTTATAAGTTGAAGTACTTATGAAGCAATAATAATACAGGATGAAATGTGCATGTAGGAGGGTACTGAAATCTTTGTGAAGTAAGGAAAGATATATGTACAAAATGTCTTTTAGAGATAAATGAAAGCAACTTCATAATATGTTTTCATAAAGGGGTGTGGTGCCTTGGCACCCTGAGGAATGGGTGAAACAGCAAGATGAAACATTGGTGGGCAAGAGGCACCACTAAGACATGTTTACCACAATCAAATTATTCTGAATAAACAAATTTGAAATACTATACACTCAAGTGTGTGGGTCTTTATGTTCCATCATCCATATAACTGATGTACACTCTAATAGAACAAACTTCACCCTCAAACTAAAATTTTGTTTGAATCCATAATATCCAAGACTTCTTAATATACCCTCTAAACAACTGAAAAAAAAACAGATAAAACAATTCCACATTTCACCACTCATTTCATTTTAGCAGCATGAAAATATGGTCATTCTTAGTTTCTGTTAAACCCAGGTTAATGTAGGAACAGTAGAAAAAAATTACTCCTGTATCCTGCCATATCTAGGATGCATGTTCAAATTAAATTAATATAGTTTGGTTTGAAAATCTGACATGTAATATATTTCATATCAGATGTTTCTTGGGGGAAATAATTACATTCTGATCTCTGGGGCTGGTGTGATAGCCAATGTATTTTTATACCTGTTATTAAAGAAACTTCCATAGTTGCATGTAGCAGTGGTTTGTGGTAATCTTCAATGTAACTTGTAAATGTAAACTTCATACTCCTAATTTAATCAAGGTAAATATGTATTTCTATTAAAAAGATGTCTATCCTCAAATTTCTCTAGATGCCAGCATATTTTCAATGTAAAGCAAACTTCATTACAGAATTGCCTCACAGCTTTTTTATCACTTGAATAACATAATTCAAGCCACTTGCCTATATATTCTAGCACAAAATTCCAAACATTGTGTACATAATTTATAAGATTATGCACATAAATTTCTCATACATTATTTTTAGAATAATAATGAAAAATTCCACAAGATTCATATCTAGCCTTGAAGTATGACATCAGAATTGTGCATAAGTCTGTGCCATTTACAATATCAAATATAGTTTAAGAAAGTCTCCTGCTTACTTATTGTAAAAGAATAATGTATGGGGATCTCACATTTTCTGTAGTCTGATAGCTAAAACCTACAGAAGCTATAAAAAGGTCAAAGGATGGCAGTTTGACTGTTTTTTCAGAGGTCCTTTGTGTGCAATCCATTGTTATTGAAGCAGACCTTCTGCCAGCAAATTAGCAATTTGCACCCTGGAAAAATGCTGGAAACCCTGCTGTTATATCTGCAATCCAGCAATCAAATTAGTAACACAAAGGACAAAGTCTAACCTTATTTATTGATTGACTTGCTTATTATTATTTTTGTTATTTTTTATTTTGATAACCAGATAGGCTCACAGGGACCTGACTCTTTTATGGGAGTGACTAGAGCATATAACACAGTATAGTTCTTACAGAGCAACAAAGGAAAATGCTAGAGATTCCTGCTTGACATTAAATACACATAATATTGAACACATACATAGAACCTACTTAGCAATAAGGTACAGTGACAGGCTGGGCCCCCTAAGTAGCACAGTCATGTAAAAACTAATGCATAGTAGGTGGTGCTTTTTGTTGGTATGTTTACCATTCAATAATACTATTGTCAAAATGAGAATCACACCATAAAGGCTGCATATTTTTTTATTGGCTAAGAAAAAACCTCAAGATAATAAAAAAAGGTTTACTATTGATGCCCATGTAGTTACTAAGTATAAAACTATAGCCACATAACCTATAAACTATGTTACCATGTATATGAATTTCTTTTCAGGACAGCTTCAAAGATAATGAGCTTAATATGCGGAAATAAAATGCTGACATGTGCATAAATACAAATGGCCTAATACAAGCAGAGGTCCAGTTACTAATTGGGTGCATGCACATCTCCAAAATTCTGTTTGCTACAATGCACAGAATCAGAACTGTGTGTAAAGAGCCCAAGATACTGAAAGGGGAATTTTCATCTAATTATCTTAATCTGCAGATGTAAAATACTGTATATTTAAAAATGTATGAGACTATTTATTGGACATTTTGTCCCATGAAATGAGACCTCTAGTTTTCACAGGGACCCTAGGGCAGCAGCTCATTGAGACAATACACCACTGGAAAATGTACAGACCTTCCAATATCTTGGGTTCTGATAAGTCCCAAAACCAAATTTCTTAAAGCACATTAAAAGGATAGTCAGAGAGGTTCACACCAAGCACTTGATGCATGTTATCACACCAAAACTGCCTCAGCCCAACCCGTAGGAAATAGTTAAAAATTCATGAGTTAACGTGAGTAATTTTATTGATTAATGTATAATAACCATATCTGTGTGTG
Organism: Neoceratodus forsteri; assembly: GCA_016271365.2. NCBI lineage: Eukaryota > Metazoa > Chordata > Ceratodontiformes > Ceratodontidae > Neoceratodus > Neoceratodus forsteri. Next base: position 779,597,645 of record CM057458.1, on the reverse strand, counting down.
TGTATTAAGATAATTTATTACTGTTACTTTTTAACATGTAGTATGTTTGTAAAGATTGTAGTCAAACAATAAACTGAACCTGAATCACTGTCCAGTAGTAGACTCATATTGTGCCAGTTCTACCACCAAAAGAATATTGAAGAAAATCTGCAGTACAGCTCAAGCCAGGTTACTACAGAGAACCACAGTAGGCTACAAACATGTATGTAGGTTTACCCTGAATTTCATCAAATAGCCCACTTTTTTCATATAGTGTAGCTGCATTGACATCCTCTCCCAAGAAATGAGATGGGAAAATAAATAGACAATCTTAATATATCACTTCACAATCACACTTTACTCCAAGCCATAGCCACTTAGATCACAAGACCACAGTCTAAAAACCTCAGCTACACAGATTGTGCAAAACACTTGGAAAGAACATCTTTACCACAACCAAACCTCATACCTGAAACTCTCTACCCAACAAAATCAATGCATCTGCAACTACGAAAGCCTTCAAATGTGCTATGCCCAACCACCTTCATATCCCCATGACTGTCAGCAGTCATTTTTATAATGATGCTCCAACAACCAGACATGACATTATATTTTTTCCACCCCTGTGGTGTCATCTCTAATTCTTTAAACTGCACTACACATCACTGTCTAAATGTATTATCAAGCATGAGCCATAGAGGGTGCTGATATTCATTGGAAAAAAAAATGTTAATGCACCATTTAGGATTCAAGTTAATGCCACAAAAGTAGGAACATGTGGTGTTGTGGTTTCCAATTCTAACTCTGCATACCACCAAGCAACAAAAGGACAAGACCACATAAGCAATCACAGACAGACATTATTAGGTAAGATAAATAGCATACAACTATTTCCAGATGATACAAATGCAGTAGCAGTGATATGATTTCTTTGTGGACTGGTATCTGCAGCATGCACACTGTGGGGCATACACACTCATCTTTGGCTGCAAACAGAAATCAACAATGCTAAAATCAAAACATTACTTCTGTCTGCAGAAGCACAGGCACCTGCATTCACATATATGTATCCATGGTATCAAATTACAGGAGTGTATTTTATTTTATGCAGAAGAGCAGGCCACTAAGTGGTCATCTCTTCTGTAGCCAAAGGTACTCATGCACACTATAAGATATGCACACCTTTGTGGCTGCAGAAGTAAGACATACACACTAAGCACTGGCTGCAGAAGTGCAGGCCTTTGAAATCCATGATGCTCAAATAGCAATGTTACTTGTGTCTGCAGATGTGCAGGGACTTCAGAGGCCTGCACTTCTGCAGCTGCAGGTTCAAGGCATACACACAGACTTCTTTGTACAAAAGCACAGACCCCTGCTGGGTCTGAAGTTGTAGTACTGCTTATAAAATTAATTATAACCAAATTGCAGCACTACATTTGTCTGCAGAAGTGCAGGCCCCTGTGGTGCCAGTGCTTCTGCAGTCACATGTGTAAAACATAGACACTGACTTCTGTCTACAGTATCACATGCTCCTGTGAGGACTGCATTTCTGCTGCTGCATATAGAAATCTGTAACACCCAAACTGCAACACTACTTCTATCTGTAGATGCCCCAGTGCCTGTGGGCCCAGTTCTTCTACAGCCACAGGTACAGTACAAGCCACATTAAACTGTTCATCCAATGAGTTGCTTTAGCATTTCTGACTGAGAAGCATAAGTGTTGCTGGATCCAGCACAAAGCCTTGCAAAAACGGTTTCTTAAAAGTTAAAATGCAGCTTCACATTGCACTATGACTGGACTGTATATGCATTTCAAATGAGTTGCAAAAACATTTTACATTCATTGCTCTTCACCTGGCTAAACATTGACAAATAATGCAATATGAGTTGCCAATGCACTGACAACTGCAAAAAACAATGCTAAACCAACTCACTGGTGGAACAGTTTAATGTGACTCATACTGTACTAATGCATGCTGTATGGAATACACATAGACACTCCTGGATCCAAAAGCACAGGCCCTTGTGTGGCCAGCACATTTGCAGCCACTTGTACAAATCCACCAAGGTAGCACATCAGTGCTATTGCATTTGTGTCATCTGAAAATAGTTGTGTATGTTGTTTGTCTCACCTGATGATGGCTGTCTGTGGTTGTTTGTGTGGTCTTGTCCTTTTGCTGCTTGGGGAGGTGGGCAGTTAGGATTAGAAACTACAACACCACATTTCTGTACTTTTGTGACATTAATATGAAGCCTATCTGGTGCATTAATGCATTTTTCTGCAATAATTTTTCTTTCTTATTGAGATAGTGAGCTGCAAATGCACAGGGCTCTCTGGGCCTTGTGCCAAGGGAAGAGTCCATCTGCATTTTAATGTGACCAAAGAATTCATTTATTGGTGCTCACAAAAAAAAATGTAATTTTGTAAATTTTAGTGTCACACTTTAGTGCTGCATTTAAATGTGTAACACAAAAAATATTTTAACCCTACATCATGAACATGGTTGATAGAATGTATTTAATCTTGCCCAAAAGTTGGTTTTGTGACTGCAGAATCCCCTTTCATCCTTTACTAGGAAATTTGCACTATCCTTGTTCATGAAGTAGGGGCATTTAAACAGTATGTTCAAAATCTGGGACTAAAATATTGTCAAACTGATAAGTTATGAGTACTGTAAAAGTATGTGAGACACAGAAATGGAAAATTAGTGTTGCACATTTCAGTGTTGCACATTTAAGTGCAACACTAAAATGTGCAACACTAAAATTGCAGTGTTGCAAATTTTAGTGTCATATTTTAGTGTTGCACTTAAATGTGTAACACAAACATTATTTTGGCCCTACATCATGAACATGACTGCTAGAATATGTTAAATCCCACCAAAAAGGTGGTTTTACAGAGAGACTGCAAAATCACCTTTTGACTTGTACTTGAACATTCCCACCATCCTTGTTCATGAGGTAGTGTTCTGTAAATAATGTATGCAAATTCTGGGAGTAAAATATTGTAAAATGGCCAAGTTATGAGTACAAGAATGTGATTCACATAAATGGGAATTTTAATGTTGAGCATTTTAGTGTTGTACACTTAAGTGCAACATTAAAATGTGAGACACTAAAATTTATGTGTCACAAATGTTAGTGTTGCACACTTAAATGTGCAACACTGAAATTCTCAACCCTCAACAAATAAATCAGCCATTTCAGTAAAATGACAGCCAAAGTCCCAAAATGGTATTTCTGGCTCATGTTGGGACAAAACAAACAACAGAATCTTGCTTCGCAGATCCCGTTTAAGAGAAGCTTCATGTGATCTTACCCAAGTTAATCTTCACAATTCATTACTAATGGGTTTATCCACAGGTCAGGATCCACTCAGGAACATAATGAGCACTGCCTCTTTACATTTTTCAGATGGAGGTACTGACATCGGGGTAGTGCCACCCAAAATGCCGTTGTTCTGCGTGGTGCTTGCGGGTTGGCCAGTAACCGATGCTGACTCTTCCCAGCCCTCAGTTCTGTTTTTCCCCACCATTGAGGAAGGACCTGCAAGGGAAGACTGCTATTAAGACTGTGTAGTTCAGTCTGCTAGTCCTTTACTGATAGTGAACTTTCCAGCACCATGTGTACCGGTCCCGTCATCGTTTCGGGAGTTTTTTTCTTACTTTCTTGTATCGCAGTGCCAGTGTATTAGTTTTAGGTGAATTTCTCCTTTATCTTTTAATTTCCATGCAACAGTAATGTTAAGGTCATGTCATAAATTATTGAAGCGAGCAGGTGTTGCCCTAATGTGTTAGTGCCCCTGCAGCAAATCGATGACTGTAATAGACCCCCATAACTGTTGCTTCTCCTGTCTTGGTCCCCACTATGAGATGGATGACTGTGATGCCTGTTTCTCTATGAATTACCATATGTTTATCTTATGTGTGGGGAGGTTGTGGAGAGACCCCCCCCAACCTTTAGATTGTATCAGCGCACTTGTGATGCTAAGACCATGTCTCTGGGCTCCTCTCCTGAGCCTCACCAGCTCTATATGTGCCAGTGGGGACAGGACTCCCTTCTGCCTCAGAGCTTGTTGGGGCAGTGGGTCCCAGCAAGGGGTTTACTGTGTAGTTGTTATCTTTTGGTGGGGCAGCTGGTCGCCCTTTTTCAGTCTGGGGTCTCCTCGTAGACATGGATGATCCCTAGTGTGGTGCCTCAGATATATACTGGGTCTGCTCTGGTGGTCCCCTTGATGCCATGGCCTCTGCTCCTGGTGCCATCTCCAGTGCTGGTGAGCAGGGTGGTGCTGTCTGCATGCCTGGACTCTTCTCCAATACTGCTCTTGGTGCCAGAGGGTTGAGAATCCATGGGGTTGCCAGTTTAGAGATCTCCCTGATCTAATCCCCCACCTCAGAGGGTGAGGATCAGGATGATCTTGATTGGTTTTCCAGCTGTGAGGAGCCATCAGATTCTGCCCGGGACTGTCTGAGGCCTTCTGAGGATCTCCAGCCTGTGGCATCTTCAGATGGTGCCGCATGCAGTGCTGCCACTCTGCAGCCTTCCAGCGCAGAGCCAGCACCAGTGCTGGGGGCTCTGTTGGAGACCTTTCTGCTGCTTTGGGCAGTGGCAGCACTGCAGGTGGTGCCAGTTTGGTTTCCAGCACCATGGCTGGTGTTGACTTGCAAGCCTGCACCATCTCCATTGTCAGATCTACTCCAGTTGTGGTGTGGATCCTGGCTGATGAGGATGGTGCTCAGGGGAGTCCCACGGTCACTCCTGTTGTGACTGGAGCTCTCCCTACCTTGTTTGTCAGCCCAAATTCCTCTAGTAAGCTTCTCCTGAGGGGTAGGTCTCATTCCTCAGAGTAGGGGGCTGGCAGGTCTTGTTCAGGGCAACGCTTCCTAACAGAGCTTTTTTGCATCATGAGAGGAGCCACAGACTGGGTGCTTAGCTGTCTGGCTCTGCTTTGGGGGAGGGTCCTACATTTGGTAGGGATGGGGGCCTTCCATTGAACTCTGCACGGCTCCATTCTCCAAATCTGGTGGTTTCCCCTCAAGGGCAGCACCCAGTCTTCCCTTCATCAGTTGGGTGCACTGAGGTTGGTGGGATACACAGGATTTTGGCTTCACTGGGGACTCGGAGTCCACCTGGAGGGATACAGGCCTATTCTGGCATGATGGTCTGCATATTTCCCAGAGGGGATCAGGGTCTTAGGTGATAGGTTTAAATGCTTCATAAGAAAATGTTTAAACTAGCAATGGGGGGAGGCACTGAAAGGAGCAGGGAATCCCCCCTCCACAAAACAGGGTAGTTAAGGAAGTAAACACCAAGGTAGAGAAGTCAATAGGAAGCTGGACAGGGGGTCAATGGAGAAAAAGGCAAAGGCACTAAGGGCAGGGATGGGCTAAAAGGGATAAGGCCATCAAAAAATGGAGGGTGATGGGTACTAGTCCCTGTAGACTGGGTAACATGCTTTGTGAATTAGTGGCCTTGATGGAAGAGGGATGCCTGGATAGTGTGGCAGTCACAGAAACATGGTACACAGAGAACCATGACTGGAATGTCAACATACCAGGTTACACAATCTACAGGAGGGACAAGCAGGGTAAAAGAGGAGGAGGAGGAGTAGCTCTGCATAAGAAAGACATCGAAGCAATGGAACTAAAGGGTAAACAGGGAAGAAAGGAGGCACTATGGGTCACCTTGGAGACAGGAAATGGTGCCAAAATCTGCAGGGGGGTTGTTTATAGACCCCATCTCAGGGGGAGGAAAGGGAGAAGGAGACAACAGAAGGCATCATTAGAATAGCATAAAAAGGGAGATATTATTGATGAAGGACCTGAATGTGCCAGATCTTCACTGCAGCACATTTGCTGCAGCCACATCAAAGACCATGGTCCTTCACTATGCCCTACAGGAGGCATGCCTCAGACATCTAGTATTGGAACCCACTCGGAAGGGAGCAAGCTTAGGCCTGGTACTCTCAAATGGGGATGAAGAGAGGATCTCAAATTTTGAAGTGGGTAGCCATCTGGGAACAGGAGACCACCAAACAGTGTGGTTCATGATAAATACATCTGTAGAGTCAAGTCACACAAAAGCGAGGGTACTGGACTTTAGGAGGGTTGACTTTGGAAAAATGGAAGAGTGCATAAGGAATGCACTAGCAAATGTGCAAAAAGGAGGAGTGGAGGAACAATGGGGAAAAGTCAAAACTGCCTTCACAGAGGCAACAAGCCTTTGTGTGAAACAAATAAAACAAAACAGAGAAAATAAAAAAACACTATGGTTCACAAACAAGGTGGCGGGGAACGTTAGGGAGGAAAAGATGGCATTCAAGAAGTATAAGGAATCACGGAAGGAGGAGGACAGGGAATTGTATCATTTAAAGCAGAAGGAAGCAGGGAAGGCAGTCAGAATAGCACAGGCCCAAACCAAGGAAAAGATAGCCAACTCAGTTAAGAAGGGGGATGAACTCGTTTATAGGTACATTAGGGAGTGAAGAAAGACCAAGGGAGGCATAGTGAGGCTTAATAAAGTGGAGGGGAGGTGGGCAGAAGGTGTGAGACAGTGAAAAGACAGAGATACTGGAAGAATAATTTAGCTCAGTATTCAAAAAAGAAGAGGGGGGGGAGGTACATAAACCAAAAAAATATAAGCACTCTGAATAGGGGGGTCAATACCAGTCCATTCACATAAGAAAGGGTCCTGAAAGAATGCCTAAAACCTAAGGTGGAAAAAGCAGTGGGGCCTGATGGGATTCATCCCATGATTCTAAAAGAACTAAGGGGGGAACTAGTGACACCAATAACTATCTTTTTAACAAATCATGGGAGGATGGTGTGGTACCTAAGGACTGGAGAAAAGAGGATGTTATTCCCCTACACAAAAGTGGGAGCAAGGCAAAGGCAGGAAACTACAGACCTGTTAGTTTGACCTCAGTGGTAGGGAAAATGATCGAATCACTTCTGAAAGAAAGAATTGTTGATTACCTAGAGGTCAGTGGGGCACAGGACCCAAGGCAGCATGTATTTACAGCAGGAAGGTCATGTCATATGAATCTAATAAATTTCTTTAACTGAGTGACCAAAGTAGTAGATCAGTGAGGGGATGTGTATGTGGCCTACAATACAAAGACTTTAGCAAGGCATTTAACACAGTCTCACACAAAATATTAATAAACAAGTTGGCCAGCCTGGGAGTGGGTCCTAGGGTGGTAGCCTGGGAAAAAATTGGCTGGACAACAGGACACAGAAGGTAATAGTAAATGGAGTCCACTCCAAGAAAAGGAGGGTTACTAGTGGGGTATCACAGGGTTCAGTACTGGGACCAGTCCTCTTTAATGTCTTTATAGGTGACGTTGCATAGAGTCTGGAAGGAAAAGTATGCCTCTTTGCAGATGACACAAAGATCTGCAAACAGAGTTGATACACAAAAGGAGGTGAAAAGGATAAGAAAGGACTTGACAAGGTTGGAGGAATGATAAAAAGTATGGCAGCTTAGAATCAGTGCAAAGAAGTGCAATGTAATGCTCCTGGGAAACAACAACCTAGGGGAGAAGTACACAATGGGGGGTACCAACAACAGCAAAAATGGAATGGGACCTGGGAGGAGTTACAGTATATCAGATGACCTAAAGGTAGGCAAGCAATGTGAAAAAGCAGTAAGGAGGACTGGGGAATACTGGGATGCAAAGGGTGAGACATCACCAATAGAAAACAGGAAGTTGTTATCCCTCTGTACAGACAGTTGGTGAGACCCCATCTGGAGTACTGCATGCAGTTCTGGAGACCCCATCTCCACAAGGACATAGACAGGATGGAGGCAGTCCAGAGGAGGGCAACTAAAATGGAGCAGGGTCTGCACCAGAAGCCATTAGAAGAGAAACTAAAGGAGCTTGATATGTATACCCTAGAGGAAAGGTGGAAGTGGGCAACATACTAGAAACATTCAAGTGCCTCAAGGGAATCAACGAAGTCCAAGAAGGTAGCATGTTTCAGAAAAAGAGATGTGCAAGAACAAAGGGGCACATTTTGAAGATAGTGGAGGAATGGCTCAAGGGCAACATGAGGTAGTATTTTTTTCACAGAGAGGGTGGTGGACTAATGGGAGGTAGTGGGGTTGCAAACTGTGGGGGAATTCAAGAATGCATGGGACACATAAGTGAATTCTAGTGGGTGGTAGGAGGAAGTAGGCTGTTGGTTAACTAGGATCTGCAGCTTATCCAAAAGATAGAGAAATGGGCAGATTGGGCGGGTCAAGCCATCCTTATCTGTGGTCAAAGTCTATGTTTCTATGTCTCTATGTTTCTATGATAGGCAGCCCCCACCTTTGGGATGGGCCCACTGCATGATCCCACAGTCCTTGCAGAGGACCTTCCCTGTTTCACTAAGCTAACCCTTTTTCTGTTCCTCTGCCTCCTCCCCCCCCCTCCTGGTCTCCTTGGCCCGAGGGGCCCCATGACATGGGAACAATTCAGGGGTTCAGCGGCTACATTTCCCCTATCTTAGGGCAGTCCATGAGGTCATTTTTGGACCTCAGACTGTTTCACCACCTGTCTCTGAATCGAGTTCCTCTGATTCTTCAACTTCCTTCACTGAGGAAGAGGATGCCTCCATCAACTACTCTGGTGATGCAGACTTCATATCCCACCAGTGCTTCCTAGCAGAGATGTTGGAAGAGCTCCATGTCTCCCACTTTGTTGGATGTAACTGAGGCCATGAGACACTGTCATTCCTTGGGGAGTACAGTGCTGACCAGTTGGTAACACCTCCCTGGGCACAGCCATTCGCTGAGTCCTCGCATGCCATTTGGCAACATCCTGCCACCCCAGCTCTGGCCACAAGGGACTGCATGCACAGGTATTGTGCTCCAATGGGTTTTGCAGGTGTCATGCCCCACCCTACTTTGGGAGGGGAGCACCTTGACACCCTATCCGGACTTTGTCACCCTTGTCATGACTGCCTCCAGATGCTGAATTGGCAGTGTTTGATGGATGGGGAGAAGGGTGTTCTCCTCAACACCCCTTCTGTTGCAGATAGCTGCTCATCAGACACATCAGGTGGCCTATGCTAGGCACATCTAGATACTGCTGGGACAGCTTCTTGTGGCCATGCCTGATAGTAGGGAAACCTGCTAAGCATTCTTCTTTCTGCACAAGGTCTGGAGCTAGCAAGACACCTCTGAAGGGCAGTGTATGATGCCAAAAAGATGACTTCCAGGCTGGTGGTAACTTCAGTCTGCATTAGGCAGACTGCATGGCTTTGCCTATCGAGGTTGTCACCCGTGGCCTGGTGTAGGGTGCTGTCTTCACCATTCGGGGGGGCAGATTCTTTTCTTGAAGGGCATGGCATGAGTTGCAGGGACACCTTCCATCTCCCAGGTCTCGGGAGCATCCACCAGCCCATGGCTGTCCTTGGGCCTCACCAGGCCTGTACAAAGGGCCATCTCCTCCTGTGATAATCCCCCTTAGGAAACTGGTTGAAAAATCTTTTTTCCTCATGTTTTGCCATTGTGGCACTTGGACCCTGTAGTAATGAAAGGTGATGATTAACTTGGGTAAGATATGAAAATTATGTATGTACCTGGGCAGCACTGTCCCCTCCTTCTCTCTTCTCCCTTCTTCTTGAGTCTGGGACAAGAGTTATAGAGGGGGTAGCTCTTCTAGGGCAAACTTTATTCCTTATGCCATCTGGCTTCCTGCTGGCCTCCCCTAGATTGGTCTTATTGGAAGAGGTTCCTTTCTTCCTTTCTTCCTTTCTTCTAGATGGTGAAAGGTTTTCCTCTGGGAGTTTTCTCTCTGGCATCTTCTAGATCTCCTGCCTTCAGCGACCATCTTCGCCCAGCATGAGTCCACTTGCCAATGGGTTCCCTCTTCACACTTCAAAAATAAATAAATTAATTAATAAATTAATTAATTAATTAATAAATAACTATGAGCAGGTATGGTTCATGTTTCAATATTCAACTGTGCTTCCACTCTGGTTGTCCTTTTGGATACACTTTTGGGGTCTATATTAAAGAGATTGAGACAATTGTGGTCTCCAACATTATTCATCCTGAGGGCTACAGTGGAGGCTTGATCCCTTAATCTCTTCGATCCCCTTCCTCCCTTCCTCCCTCTGGACAAGCAGGAAAGCACTCAGCTGGGCAGAGGTCAGTGTATTCACAGCTGGTATATCTTCTTGGCCCTGCTGGACCAAAATCCTTCTACTTCCTCATCCAGACTCCTGTCTATTGAGAGATGGGTTAAAGAGCCTTGCATGACTCCCAAGCAGGGGGCTATATGCAAAAAAAAAAAGAAAAAGGGGAATGGAGCTGTAGGGGCAAGAGCAAGCCTTCTCAGGAGGAGGACTGTTGTATCTCTCTCTCGCTCACTTTATTTCTGTCTTTCTCTTTTTCCACCTCTTCTACTTTGTTTCTTCTGCCTCTTAGGGCTGCCCATCGTGCTGGCCATCCCTGTCCTACTTAGTCTTTCCCTCTTGTTTATACCCTTTCCATCAGCTTTTTATTTATTTTCTTCCCACCCCCTTCTATCCGTTGGGCACCCTTGCCCTCTGTCTCTGTCCCTGTCTTTCTCTTCCTCTCCTGGTGGACAGAACTGAAGGCTTGGAGAATTCAACATCAGTTACTAGCCAACCCGCAAGCACCTCATAGAACACTGACCTGAGGTTGGCTCCTCCAGCTCTGAAAAATATAAAGAGGCAGTGCTCTTTATATTTCTGAGTGGGTCCTAACCACCAGCTGGACCCATTAGTAATGAATGATGAATATACTTGGGAAGGGCAATAATCCCCACAGTAAGTATGTAATTTTAGTTTTTTTTCCCCGAATTCTTCATTTTTATGTGTTTTCAACCATTTTTGTGAAGTAAAAAAAATAATTTTTTCTCACCAAAAAGAAAACATTAATTTTTAAAGGTAAATGCTCACAAAAGGTACATTTATCTTTTCTATTAGAGGGTTATCCTAAAACCCTTCTAAGCATGCTTAGAGAAAAATTTAAACACTTATAACTCTAGAACCAATTAATGAAACCTTTGAAAGGCACTACCGTTGCATAGGCTGCTTCTTCCCCAATCATTTCAGGAAAAGTTCTGTACCAGGTGACACCAAAAAATGTATAATGTGTATGAGAAAAATAAACATTGGATTTTGTTAAAACATATGACATTCCATATCTCAGAAACTAACAAAGCTGCTATCACGCAACTCCTTATATGTTGAGAACCTGGCTCTGAGAAAATGCATGCCAGATTTTTGGTATTTTGTAGAACACTGCCAAATATATCAAGGTGTAAAAATTGGGGTTTTACATTAAATACCCTACTCACCCCTAACTATACTCAAGCTACCAGGTCAGTATAATCTTTATATATATACAGAGAGAGAATAATAGAAAGGGAACTACAGTATGTATTTTATGAAAGTATAATACCATTTAGAGGTTCAAGTGACATGATTACCTGAACAGTGGAGCCTGAGAGGTTCTCATCAGAACCTTTAGATGGTATTAGACCCAAGCAAAACATATTTTCACTATCTGGTATTTTTATAAAATATAGATCAGAGTGTTTTTTGCAGAAGAAAGAAAAATAAAATGTAGGTGCACAGAAGTGGCAGTGAGATTTCTCTGTATGATTGCTTTTTTTCCTCAAGTTCAAGTTTCAAGTTTATTGAATGGTCAAAGACCATGACAATATATACCAATAAATTGCAGCAATGTATAAAGACAGAAAAAGAGAAACCTAACCCTTTTACAAAATATACTCTCTTTATAAAATAGATAAATGAATAGCTTATCTAGAATATATATTCAGTATATATAATAATAAATACATATAAAATACTAAAATATAAATTTCATTATCTCCCTAAAGTGCATAAAATGCATGATGTAATGACAAAATTAGATTAAATGCAGTATTTCCTGTAAGCATAAGACTCATACTATCAGAATGTACATATTTTACCCCATTCAGAATATAATTTGGAAGAAAGATATTAATTCATTTTTTTTCATTTTTTTACCAGAACGTATTCTAGAGATATTTACCAAGTATTTGGCCACAGACTTAATTACAATATCATCATTAGAGGTTAAAAAAAATGATGAGTAAAGTGCTCTGATCTATTGTTTGAATAGTTTGACATAAGGGCCAGATCCATTTTTCTCTTGGTACAATATACCATTTATAGGCAAACATAACATGTTCCAAGTTTCCCAGAGTGGAACAAGTACAAGAACAGCATCTAGAGCTAACGGAAGTATTTTTCCTGTAAACTGCTTCCAAGATATTATTTGAGAATACTTCCAGCCTGTATCTAGTATACTGTTTTCTATATTCTACTTCTTTAAGAATGTCTACATAATGTCTATAGTAATGACAAGGATCATTTGCCCTAAAAAATGGGAACATTTTCAACTTGTTAATGGTATTTAGGTCTAAAATCTTATAATGTTCCCTAAATGCCTTTGTAATGAGGAACTGATATTTTGAGCTAATGATAATTCCTCTGGCCCTGTACTGGTAAAGGTAAGTTAACCCTACTTTCTGTAGTGACTTAAATATCAAAGATAACCATTCTGATTTTAAATAGCCTAAGGAAGACCACATATATTTTTAATTTAGGCATAGAGCCACAGGTCTGTTTGTCCATGTTGAAGAATTCTGATCCAGAAATTAACCTTTCTGGCATCAGCTAAAGCCTGCAAAGGAAGAAAAAAACTGTCTCAGCCCTCAGTACAGCAGCAGGAATGAAATTAGGTAATCCTAAACTTTCATGCAACAATTTATTAATGGGAATATCTAATTTGTTCATTTTATTATGATGCCAAATCTCAACATTGGATAAGGCTTGGGCATAATATTTAGCTTGTGCTGCAGTTAGAATTGGCCTATTCGTGTTTCCACCATATTTTTTATTGAATGTAAGAAAAAAATTTGCCATCCTCTTTAATTTTGCTAAGGTTATATCCAACTGTTTATTCCATTTCCCATCCCTTGTCAAATATGGCCTAAATATGTATAACTATCAACAATCTCTAACTTAAGAGATCCCAGCACCCAGGATTTCTTTTTCTTTTTTTTTGCCTTTCAAACCAAAAGGGAGAATCTGACTTTTTTGAACATTTATTGACAGATTAAGCTCACCAGCAATTACTGTGAGCATATTTAATTTGGCTTGCAGTTCAGATTCAGTAAGGGAGAACAAGACTAGGTCATCTGTATAAGCCAGTACACCACAATGCTTATCCCTAATCTTAGAAGAGTCCATGTTGCTAGAGTTTAAGTCACATAATAACCTGTCAATATATATGCGAAAAGCAGATGTGCAATTATACAACCTTGTCTAACTCCCATATTTGTAAAGAAGGTTGAGGAAAATTGTCCCCTGGTACCTGACTTTACTTGAGCCCACGTTAAAGAATATAATTCCTTAATAATTGCTATCAGTTCCCCAGTAAAGCCTTTTTCCTTCATTATGACTCAAAGTAAATTCCTTAAAACTGAGTCAAATGCTGTACTGAAGTCTATGAAAGCAGCAAATAAAATCTGTTTCCTTATTACAACATATTTTTCATATAGATGTCTAATTATGAAACAGTTGTCAGTTGTACTATAACCAGCCCTGAAACCAGCTTGAGCTTCAGAAAGTCTCCCCAGTATTAATAATTCTTCCTTTAATCTATTTAAAATAAATCTAGAAAAAAATTTCCCAAGGCTGTCTAATAGTGAGATAGGCCTGTACATTTTAGGATCTGTCTTATCACCCTTTTTATATAATGAAATTATTATTGCACCCTTCTGGGAGTTTGGAAATGCCAATTTTTGGACACAGTAATTTAAATATTTAGTCAAAATTGCAAACCATAAAACAGGGGTACTCAAATATACTTTGGAAGGAATCATATTGGGCCTGGTGCCTTCCTTTTTTTTAGAGTTGCAATGATAAAATACACCTCTACAGGTAAAAATGGTCGAAAAACTTGCATGTTAATGTTTAAGGCTATTCCTATATTTTCAACATTAGGGGAGAAAAATTTTGAGGAATAAAAGGAGACCCAAGTTTCCAACGTAATATAGGTATCTATTTCATGTTTAATATTATTCGTTCCCTTGGCAACTAATAACCAATAAGTCTGATAATCCTTATTAAAAATGGCTTTAAACATACAGTCCCAATTCTTTTATTGATATTAACCTTGTTTTAGTAAAAGAAACTTCTTATACTTTTCTTGGTGTCTATTTAGTTGTATAAGGTTTTGGGCAGTTCTATTCTGTCTTACCTTTCTAATTTTTTTATTCAATTCTTTTTTTTCTTTGCAACATTCCTCATCAAACCATGTATTTTTTATTCTTTATACTTTTATTAGTCTTTGAGGACTGAAATATTTTTTTTTTTTATATCCTCGAGGCTTGAAAATAAAAGCTGATGCAGGAACCCATATCCCATGTCTTCACCATTTAACTTTATACATAGATCCTGCAAATAATTTTTAATAAGTGGAGATAAATTATTCTGCCATTTAATTTTATTGTTACAAATTACAAATTGTGTAGGTTTAGTAGGGACATCAATAACACATTTTATATATTTTGCTTGTAAGACAAGAGGGAGGTGATCACTTTCGCCCCTGTTTGGAATCTTCATAATTTCCCAGTCTGTCATATTCCCATTTCAAAAAAGATAGTCTATGATTGAAGGTCCCTTGGTGGAAAAATGGGTAAAATTGCCCTCTTTGTCCCCATAGATCCTACCATTAATTGGTGCTAAATTATATATGGCTAATAATTCTATTAGTCTCTGACCCATTTTATTTAGTCTGCTATCTTTTGTTGTTCTAGGCCAATAAAAGGCTTCTGGGTGACACCAATTATGATAATTACTATCAGAATAACCATCATAATATCCAATCCTTGCATTAAAGTCACCACAGAGTAATATGTCATCACAAGAAGTTACTGCCCAACTCTTATGGATAAAGTCAAGTCTTCCAACTGGTCTAAAAGTGTTGGAGTATACGAATTAGAATTAAATGGAGGAATATAAACATTAACTAAACAAAAATGTTTACCTTTTTTAACTTTAATGTAGATAACCATTATATTCTTGTTAGTATATAAAATATCTGCAGTAATGTTAGAGTTTATTTTAATTAAGGTAATTAAACCCCCTACTGCTCTCCCCTTATTAGTAACTTTCTCTCCTGGTATTTGAAAAATTTGATAGCCATTCAATAACATTTCTTGGTCTTTAATATGCCAAGTCTCCTGGAAACACACAATATTAAACTTAAGTATAAAATCTATCCATTCTTGATCCATTAGTTTAGAAAAAAACCCGCAATATTTCAAGAAATTAATAACAAACCATTAGATTTTGTTTCAGATTACTGATCTCTTCCTTTTGTCAGTCAGTTTGGCTGTGTGTCCAACAACTCAAATCTGTTACAAGTTGTAACATTAAATAACAACTCCACCTGATTTTTTTTTCTAATGATTTACATTTAGAAATGGTCTGGTGAGAAAAATAATTTGTAGAAACTATGTAAATACCTAAAGCATCCAATAGGCCCCTATTTTCAGTAATCTTATTATATAGGCTTAAAAAGACTATTTTAACAATAATTAGGTCACAATCCTGGTCAGATCCCTGCCTTGTTATGGTTAATACTTAAGGGTCTTCTATGGAAACATTCAAAACTTGTTTTAGTATATCTGCTACTAGATCCTTTAGGTTGTTATTGTTATTCTCATTTTTAATCCTCTCCTGACCATACAAATGCAATAACTTAGGAACTCTATCAGCTATGTTTATCCATTTTAAAGCACTTACTTCTCATTTGTTCTGTTTATTTCCCTCATTTAATAGTTTTCTCTCCACTATATGTAACCCTGCATCATCTAGTGATGTTGCTTTAACTAAAATGCTTCTTGCTGCTTCTGAACTTTTAACCAAAATGTCCACTTTGTCCCATACTTCTACCTTTGTTCCAACTGGAAACTGTTTCTATTATAAAATCTGGTTCTGGAATTTTTAGGACATGTCTAAATATGTTTAACAGTGTATTTTTTAGTTTTCTTGTATTTTCACTGAGAGCTGATTTTACACCAAAAAATACTTAAATGGCAAGACTCATTATTTAGTGATTGAAGTCCCTTGTTCAAAGTTCCCTATTAACATATTCTAGTTCACAACCAAATTTTCTGAGGCTCCCTTCATTAATTCAGATCTGGTTTGCTATTCAAGGGGCTATACAAAATATAAATAAATAGTCTAAGCCATTAACATCTTTATCATTCCAGATTTGTAGTATATCAGATACAGTTAAATCAGCACCAGTTGCTGCCCTTATTAGGTTCACAATCTTGTCCCATAGCTTTTCATAGAACCAGTTGTGTGTCATCTTAAAACCATAAAGTGCCAAAATTGCGCAACTACAGACATCTGTGGCATTTTTTGTACATGGTTCCGCTAAATATTTGCCATGTGTACCCTCAGCTGTGTTGACACTAGCATTTAACCCTTTCACTGGCCTCTGGTCTTGATTCATCACTTTGCTCATATTTGAGCCACCCATTTCCCTATGATCTAAATCTAATACCGTATTTTCCCAACATATCAGCTCATTATCATTCTCAAGGACAGAACCTTTAAGCACATCTGTCTTTGTTTTTTCTATGTGAGTAAACTTATTAGAGACCGGATTTCCATCATTTATAGATGACCATACTGTATCCATTACATTCTGTTCCTTACTCATATTATATATGCTTTCTTTCTTTAACACCTTTTTTCCTTTTTGCTGACAGTTTATCTTTTCCTTTCTTGAGTTCCTTTTTTGTACCTCTATTTTTCTTAGATTTCCTTTTACTTTTACTGAAACCCTTACTACCTCCATCAGTCTTAGTTACTGATGGAGAAACTAATGAGTCAGCTGTTGTAGGAGGCATATCACAGATGTCCAGCACTGAAAAATATGGGCGAGGTAATGTTTGAGGGCATTCCGCTTCAATAATAGATAGTGAACATATACTTCCAGACCAGGGTATTTTATCAAGCTTATGTAAAATAGCATCTAATCTGGATCCATTTATCACTACATTTTCTTTTAAAAAATCTATTTCATGTTTCAAATCTAATAAATGATCCAGGATCATCAAATGTACAGTAAGTGTATTAGATGCAGCTACTCAGTATTCTTTGCTTAAAACAGTAGTAAAATTTGCTGCTATACCATCATCAGCTTGTTTATAAAAATTCAAACCAGTAAACTGTTTTAATCCATTTATGGTTTCTGTAATTCCCCAGATATATGTTTTAAGTCATTCTGCCAGTAGGTATCTGGATCTAGATTAGATTCCCTAAAATAATCTGGCAAAAATTCTAACGTCTCCTCTGTATATTTGGGAGTATGTGCAGTGAGCTCAATTATACTTTTAGAGGCATTTAAATTAACATAAACTCCCAAATTTAAATTATCTACAGGTGTTTGAATATCATACCCTGCTCCTTTAAGTGCCATTGCTTGTACTTGAGTATGATCAATATAATCATCATTTAAGCAATCATTTTCTATGTGTAGTGGACCCTAGGGTTCATTACATGGTATACACAACTAGTTTTCAACCAGGGTCAAAGGTCTATAGTGGTCTTTTATATTTGATTGCTTTAATTGCCTTACTTTCCTTTTAATTTCATAAGGCTCACTATTTGAACAAGGATTAGAACGAGGTTTAGAAAACTCTCCTTCCTCACTAAGATTACTTTCCTTTCCCTTTTGGCCTTTACCTTTAGTGTCTTTAATATCTTTTAACCTTTTTCTTTGTGCCTCTACCTTTACCTTTACCTTTATTATTTTTTTCCCCTTCTCTGATGACTCAAATCTTGAACAAATTACAACCGTAGTAGAATGTAAGTTAAATGAAGTATGCATCAGGTCAATCCTGAAACTGTCTTGTTTATACTCTGTTTCCAATTGACCATTTTGAGAACCCCAAACCAAATCACCAGTTACACTCTGGTCTATAGATGTTACCCCATTGTTAAAATCTGTTTCCTAGTATGGACCATATTAATGCTGATAATATATTAGATATAACAAGTAGAGTTTGAGCACACAAAAAGCTGTACTGCCTGCTTTCCACATTTAAGCTCAAACCCGTTAAGCACAATAAGTAGTAATCTTAAGGTAGTCGTTAATCAACAGTTCACAGCACAACTAATACCAACATTTCCTGTCTAATAAATAAATACAAACGATTAACATGAGAAGTGCTAGAATAGTCCGTGACCTGTTCTTCAGAGTCACAGATTCAAAGCTCAATCTCTTCCCCAAATATGCCAAATGAAATACTCCTCACAAACAATCAGTCTGGGAAAAGCAAGAAAGCAAGACGCAGGTTCACAGACTGGTGTCTGAGAAACTCTCACAGATTTAAGCAATTATAGTTCAAAATTCAGATTCTGATACTCCATCAAGCTGTCTCTTGTTTGTAATAGCAGGTAAAGCACCAGCACCAGTATAAAGATTAATCCCAAGGGACAGTCTTGATTCAGCCTGGAAATAGAGTTACTTCTGATGTTCCTACTCTGATTCACCCACAATGTATACAGTTGCAGGCTTGTCTTAAAGGAAATCACTATACAAAATGAAACTACTATTAGTTTCAACAGTTTTTAATGTGTGATAAAACAATCCTTTTCACAACTACTAGCTACTTAGCTTTTACTTCTATTGTTCTACCTAAAATTATCAGAAATTACCAAAAACAGTTTGTCATAAATTTGTTATAAATTTCGAAATAAAGTTTCAAAGAAAATTGTTAACTTACTTTTAAATGCCGAGAAGAACTACTTTTTATAAGACCTGAAAAGTTCCAGTATTCTAAATATTGTCAGCCACAAAACAGAAGATTCTAATGCTGCATATGAGCAGAACGCTGTGTGAGCAGAACACTGCTATCTCACTAATAAAGAAGGCAATCTGCTCACCTGGCTGACATGCATACTTTTGTACTAACAAGTCACCTGATCAAAAACTAAAAGCACGTGAAAAAAAAGAAAAATGTAAAAACTTTGAGATTTAAAGAGATTATACACTTATAAAACACAAAATAAGTTTAAAGTTTATAAATAAAATGACAACAATACAGATGGTATGCATACATTATGTTCAGAAGAAAAACTTGAACAACCAATGCGTTTTAAGGTGCAACAGCACAGATAAGGTAGAGATTTTATATTTTCTAATAAAACTGGAAAACTTTCTTTTGTAAGTCAGTAGGTGAAGCCATTTAACCAATTTAAAAGACTTGCTTCTCCGTCATCGTCTGACTGATGTCTCCGCTATGCCCGCTGCACCCACTAGGCAAAAGAAAACACCACCAATACACCTCCACTGGTTCACGGAGCCTTCACTCCATTTCTCTTCAGGCCGAAACCTGCAGGCAAAAACAGAGAAAGAGGGCAGCCCACTGACCAGGACGAATAAACAATAAGATTTACTGGAAAGATTGCATGCTCTGGTAACGATGGTATACCTCTAATAAACACAATATGTAATCCTGCTTTCAGATTCTACTCTTCAGGCTCCGAAGCACGTAGTCTAAATGTCCTTCCAATCTGCACTACATCATCACCATGTGACCTCACTCACTTTAACATTGCAAGCCCTACTGCCTGTCTGGTAATGTACAAATTATCAATAATTTTTTTTTCCTCAGATACCATTCGGCTTTTAAGGTACAAAATGGCTACTGTAAAAGTTGGCCATGCTCTGCATAGTGATTTGTAAGCATTCACTGAAGATTCTCTTTGAAAATACTGTACTATCAGTGGGATTTCTAAATGATGATACTATGAGATCCCAACAGTATCATTATGGGGAAAATGAAGTCTCAAGACAAGTAGTTATATAAGGGTTTTCTGCATGTACAGTATTTTGCATCAATAACATTATATATACAGTATATATAAATACTAAAATTGTATTTTCAGGCAAAGCCAGGCATGAGCCTTTGTAAATTGTTTTCACAGACTATAATCTTGTAAAGGTGATGTTTCTATAAACTTGTCCAGATTATTTTTGAAACTGTTCACTGAATTACTATTTACAACCTCTTGTGGCATGCCATTTCATCCAGTGACTGCCCTTTTAGGAAAACATTTTTTCCTATAGTCTGAATTAAACACCTCTCCATTATACTGATAATTCTGTACTCTGATACTGTGTTTGACATCCCTGGCATTTAAGTGAAGTACACATGACAGGTTGGGGTCTCTGCTGGCCTTATACATTATTATCATATCACACCTCTACCCTCTCTTCTCCAGCACATACATATTAAATCTAGCATCCTTTCCTCATATGTTTTCATCACCATGTTCCTTACCCTTATAGTAAAGCACTTCTGTATGCTTTCTGTCTTGATTATGTGTTTTTGTATATGGTTTCCAGAATAGAATCATATATTCCCAGTGTGCTCTGACCAGTGCATTGTATAATAGCACCAATACTTCTACTTGTAAAGTTTGTTTTTTCCTATGATCAAATAAACCACTAATGTGTATTGATATTTGTGGTTGTTTTTTAAAAAAATGCATTACTATGCATTTTTCTGCATTGCACTGCTTTCCTGAATTTGTTTGCCCAGAGCTCCAATTTATGAAACCTCTCTTGCAATTATATACAGTTAGTTCTTGTGTCAGATACCATGTCCACTTTATAGCTATCCAAAAGTGTTGCTGTCCAGTATTCTATGTTTTAGGCATGCCACTAATAAAGAAAGTGATCAACATCAACACAAAAATGGATCCTTGGGGTAATCTGCTAGCTACCAGTACCCATTCTGACAAGTCACTGCTCACTTTGAACCTCTGCATTATATCCTTCAACCTCCTCTACCCATGCCACCACTCGTTCCCTCTCTTTCCCTTCCCCTGTCCCAATGCCTCCCTTCCCTCTCTCCTCTTGCCCCTACTTCATCCTTCCATCCTTCTGCTGTGCTCCCTCTCTCTATCCCCCCACCTGCTGTCCTTTCACCCTCCTGTTCTTCTACTGCCCTGGCTATTCATCCTGGTCTCCTCTCCTCCACCTCTCTAAACCTTGAATTTCTCCACCAAATCTTCCTCTCCCTCCCCATACCCTCTCTTCCTCATTCCAAGGAGTGTCATCCTCATTCTACCCATCTGCTCCTTATCCTGCTCATCCTCCTAGCTGGTGAAATCTAATCGTTGTTGTGCAGGGGTCATTGTCCCACCCCCTGACATCACTGCCTAGGTCAGTCTCATGTACAAGGCATATGCCTTGACTGTCAGAGACCAACAATCCTTCTAAAGAGTCCACAATTTGTGGCAGGGTAGGATACAGTCTGGTCAGAGTAGCTAGACACAGGACAGATAAAGGGAAGTCTGTTTCCTCACCTATAAGACCCCCTGCCACCACCACATTGTCATTCACCTGGCTGATTAAAATGATTTGATTCCCTTAGAAAATGTTGTGTGTTCAGTGTAATCTACTATATGACTATGACCATGGCTGATCACCATAGGACAATGAACCTGTCCGAATTCCTTGAATATTCTGACTTGTATTTTAAAATCTCCTGTTACCTTATATCTCAGACAATTTAGAACCCTACAATTCATTGCTTTATCGGGGTCTATATGACACCATCCTAAGTATATATATGTAAAAAATCAAGGACAGTCTAAATCTGTGCAATTGACTATATGAATATAACCTGAAACTGTAGTTTTCATTTTGCCTATGTATCTGATAAAACAGAAATCTAATTTGGATTTACATTTTAATCTTGAGTATTCTAAGCCAAGGGCCCTTAAATGTACCATTGACATATGAGAAGCATCACTAGAACTCATGTTTCAAGAAAATTATATTTAGTTAAAATCAGAATTTTAAAAGTTACAAAATAGTTTTTTTAATGCAAGTAGACAGAGATAACTTTTCTGAACAGCAGTACAAGCAAAAATAATTTATTCTACTCCACCAAAATAGACGCAATAAAAGAATAAAAAAATTGCAGGCATATGCTATTCTCAGATCTTATGCCTGGGATAAAGGCAACAACTCGCCACACCAAAAACTATGATGGTCACTGCAGGCCTGGAGCTGGGATGACTCTAGGTTGTTCGTTTGAATGCTCTTACTTTGACTGAGATGTCTGCAAGCTTATATAGCCCATTAAGGCATTTGGATTGGCTAATAGTTCTGCAGTTTCTTACTTTGTGCAAAGTCCCAGTTAATAGTTTTCTGTGTTTTTATGGGGCTGCTTCTACCAATTTGAATCATCATGGTACATGACAACATCATAGTGGTCTAGTATTAGACCAGGAAGTATACAAAAATAATTTTACTTCTGCAAATCGCATACAGCATCTAGGATTGTGGCCTCCCATAAAGACATCTAGTTGCCTCATGGTAAAGCCTTGAGAAAGACTAAAAATATCTAGCATGTGACTTACAAGAAGAGCATTCTAAATATCTTGGCATATAATTCTTACTGTAAATGTTTAATGAATTTAAGAAGAATCCACCCTTAGTAATAAGCATTAATACAAGTTAATAAGCAGACCAGTAAATTATCAAATATAGTCTAAATCTATACATGAGTATAACTGTAAGTGAACAACATATATTCAAATGTGCAATTACATGATATGAATGTTTGAGTCTGCTTGCCTATTCGTTGCAAAGAGAACTGATATTTGGCATGTGGTAGCTTTGAGGTTAAGCTTTTCGCACTTTGTGGCCAAGCTATTTACAAGAAATACATTTAAAAATACACCAAGTGTGAAAAGCATCTAGGACGCTTTTAGCAAACGGTCTCCTACTATAAGATTTAAAGGTATTTAATTTTTTGTCAAGTAAGAAATGTTGTCCTCAGTAGTCATATTAAAAAGCATCAGATACAAATACAAATCAATAATCATGTCAGTAAGCATTAGATTATAATTAAGTATAATTGTACATGGTTAGATTATTAAAAGCATATACAGTACCTAAGTATTAAACACAACTATAATTATATGCTTAGGCTGAGGTCCAAACTGCAAGGTACAAATGCTCAGATCTGAGTATTAATTCATTGCAGTGGAAAGTGTCATTTTAATCACACCAATCAAAGAATGACTTCATTTAAAATTCCTTAGAGTTCATTTGTGATGCCTAAAAGAGGTTCCACGGGTTGGGTCACAGGGGCAGATCATTCAGCCATTATCCCTTCAATTTCCTGGTCAATTTATTCTGGAGTGAGACTGGCCATTATTTCTTCAAATTCTTGATTAATTTCTTCATCAGTTAGGATTATTGGGATGAGCAGCCCAATTGGGGGCTGGATTGGATTGCAGACTATGCCCCCTGCCCCACTACTCCTGACCCCACCCTTTCTTCACTGCTAAAGGCTTTAGTGTCTCATCTCAGCACTAGAAGCCTCCTCCCTAAACTCAACCTTTTCAATGTTTGGATCTCTCAACATTCTCCCAACTTCCTCTGTGTCTCAAAATCATACCTCTCCTTCAGAATTCCTAACTCTGGCTTTGCTCTCCATGACGACCACCTTTTTTGATAGGACCATGGTCAACAGGGTGGTGGTATCACCCTCTGTGTCTGCCAGAATCTACCCTGTTCCAACACACTCAGGGAGTCAGTGTCCTCCTCTCACAAGCTCCTTCTTGTCAAGCTGTCCTTCTACTCTACCCTTCCCATCTTCGTTGGTGTCTTCTATGCTTTCTTAAAAATGTCCCTTTGCTTTCTGGTTAACTGTCTCTCTGCTCTTGCCTCCTATAGTGAACTCTTGCTCCTTTGGGACTTTAATACTATTTGGCCCTCTCCAACCTCCAGGCCCATCTCCCACAGGACTGAGTCCCTAAACCATACCCAACATATTATTAAACCCACTCGGCTCACTACTCACTCCCATAACCACTCCCTTTTAGACTAGGTGCTTTTCTTAAACCCTTACAGCTGTGCTGCAAAATGAATTCTGCTGAACACCTTAAGTTACCATTGCATGACCTGTGACAGGAACATCTGGCCTCTTCCATCTGCTCCTAGGTACATTTGGCCTAGGTCCTTCCAGTTGCATAATATTAGTGCCCGCTTATGCTGCAACAGTCTGGTCACCCATCTTCTCTACCCTTGAAATTGATTTGGCCCTCTCCCTGTTCCACATCAAGTTTATTCTCATCTGGGACAAGCACACCCACATCAGAAAATCCAGGGTAACAAGTTCTCACAACCCCTGGATGACACCTGGCCTGATTGACCAGTGTATGTTCCAAGACCAAGGAGGAGTATTTTTTGGATTTTTCCCCTCCCTGCCTGACCTCTTGTCCAACAGATCACTCAGAAACTCATGTAGAAGGCTATCTGTACTGCTAAGTAAAAATATCTGAAATCCAACATCCAGATTCACTTTATCTTCCCAGCAAAATTGCAGAAGGTTATCCTCTCCCTCTTTGCCCCCCCAGCCCAGTCCAGTCCCCAGTCCTCATGGTAGAGGGTTCAATGGACTCTGATCCTCCCTCTATTGCTGCTGACTTTAATTATTTTTTCACCACCTGTGCCCTCCCCCTTCTCCCTATCCTGGTGCCCCTCCCCAACCCCTCTTTCATCATTTTGACTCCAATCTACCCTTGGTTTTCACTTCTCTCTTGTCACTTCTCTTGAAACCTTGCTTGCCATTTTCTCACTTAGCCTTGCTAAGTCCAGCCCTGACAGGTAAGCCCCAAACTTCTCCATATCTCAGAACCTGCCATCACCTTCTTCCTTAATCACCTTCTGAATCATTTCTTCTCACTCTGAGATATGCTACAGTCTTAAAAGGTTGCCAAGGTTCTACCTTTTTATAAAGGGGGTGACTCCTCACAAAGTAACTTGCAACCTATTTCCCTCCTCCCACTCTTGCAAAGCTACAGGAGAAATTTGTCTGCTCCAAAATTGTTGATTTCTTCTACTCTTCCAACTGTCTCTCCCCCATCCAGTCTGGGATTCAGAAGCAACACTTCAATGTTTCCTCCCTACTGCATGTCATTGACTCCATCCTTACTGGAAAGGATAAGGAACACATCACTGTGGCTATTTTCATTGATCTAGCCAAAGCCTTAGATTTGGTGCCCCATCCACTCCTGCTGGACAAGCTGTGCCCTGTCAGCCTCTCAGCTGCCACTGTTGACTGGTTCATTCCTATTTCATGGGCCACCAACAGTAGGTACAGGTAGGAAGTGACCTTTCCCTTCCCCTATCCTAGATTGTGTCCCATAGGTTGCATCTGGGATCCCATCCTGTTCTCGGTTTTCCCCATTGACCTGCTATCTGCTTGTGTCAACTAGCACACCCATATGTATGCAGATGGTGCGGTGATTTATACCTCTGGCCCCTTAGCCATGGCTGTGGAAGGCCAACTCCAGCAAGACTTCCACAATGTCCTGCACTGGTTCCACTTCAACTAACTCTGGGTCAGCACTAACAAAAAAAAGAGTCCCTAACCTTTGGCACCATCCAGAAACTAGCCAGGCTCCCCCCCCCCGGCTTTTCCAAGCTGGATGGTGACCCTCTTGAAGTAGTTCAATCCATCAAGTACCTTGGTATGTGGCTAGATAGTAGGCATGAATTCTCCACCCACATTGATGTCATCCATACCAAGCTCTGCCAAAAACTTGGTGTCCTGTATCCTACTGCCATTCTCCCCTCGTCCACTGGGAACTGGTTATTAAAATGGTTCTCCCAGTTGTTGACCATGTGGATGTGGTCTATGTCACTTCCCCCTCCTTTTCCTTCACCATACTGGCACTCTGCATTGCTTTCTACTGCTTTGCTACCAGCTCCCCCTCTCATACCCACCACTGTTGCCTCTAATCTTCCTTTTATCTTCCCTCTCCCTTTACTTCACCAGCCGAGCAGTGCATTCTTCATCTCCAAAAACTAATTTGGGTCCCTTCCTTCATACCTGTCCTCACTCTTCTCCCTGCCCCCATGCCTCCTTCTTCCTTTGCTCCAAGGCACCTTCTCCCTTCCCCACCAACACTCCTTTTCTGGGCAGAATGATTTCTCCTGTAGTCTCCCCTCCCTCTAGAACCTGTTCCCTTCCTACCACCATCTCTCCCCCCACATCCCTCCCTTTGACACCAGCTAAAAATACTCCCTGTCCTTTCCCAGCACCTGCCAACCCTCTACCTGACCCTCCTATGCCATTGCACCCCCGCCCCATGATTTAGCATTTCCTAACTACCATCGCTGACTCTCCTCAATAGCTCAAGAAGAAATATGTTTTCTTCAGGCACTTTATTTTGCTCTTGACAAACTGAAAACAGCTCTGTAAGCTACTTTATGATTCCTATAATGTCATGGTTTTGATAACCTCTTGCTCTGTACACTGTCTTGCACTTTTGTACATTATCATTGTAACTGCTTCTGTTTACTTGTTATTTTGTAATAATAACTGGTCTGCAATATTTTCCATTGTCTGACTCATTTGAAATTTGCTATTATAACCCTTGGGTTATAACAGCAAACATGCATCACATCAGTCACATAAGAGCCACACCCTGATTGGCTCTGCACTTTCCATGGGAGGGCTAAACACCGAGACAAACATGGCGGCTCCTCATCCCGCTTACCAAGGAGCCACCAAAGAGAAGCCATCACACTGGGAGTCGTCATGTTTCTTTTATTTAAATACATCAAATCAACATATTTTCAAAGATCTTATCTGGTTGATCCTGCCATTCATAACCCGCACTGTACAACATTTCCTGAGAAATGGCTCCAAAGTGGTGTACCGCACAGGAAGAGTTCCAAAGTGCTTAACATGGGTAAGCACCGTTGCAACAAACTAAGGTCAAAAAAATGAAAACCTAAAAGAAATGGCTCTAAAAAAAGGTCCCCAACAAACAAAAATCTTCTTTTCTGAGAAAGATACTGTGTGTGTGTGTGTGTGTGTGTGTGTGTGTGTGTGTGTGTGCTTGTGTGTGTGTATGCGTGTGTGTCTAAATCACTGACAAACAGCATCAATGTTGCAAAAAATTGCAGACCAGCAATTATAAATAATAAAAGATGGGAAAGTGTACTATTACTCAAATATAATGATTGCCCTTTGTGTAGGCTGCTTTAATAAACCCCTCAGGCTTTGCCCTTGGAGTTTATGTAGCATCCCACACCTCGGGTAACCATTAATTTCTTATTAAGCATACTTCCCTTTATATTATTGTATATATACTGCTCTCCCCTTCCCCTCTCCCTCAGGTCACACCTGAAAATGATCCTCAGCTCAATGTGCATTTCCCAGTTACCAATTTTTTTGTACATAATTATAAATAAATAAATCCCATTTCAACTTGGTGATGTCCCCAGGAACTCCCTTTTCTTTAAGTTTTTATTAAGCAAGTGCTGTGACATGCTATCAAAGCAAGACATTACTCACATCCAGATATAGTACCAAAAAGGACAGGGCTGAAGGGAAAAGTGGGGATGATGTGCTTTATGTGATGGAAAGCATAAATACGATGGAAATACAGGGGATATATGGGGGCAGAGGTACTGTGAGTCACCCTGGAGACCGAGAAGGGAACCACTATTCACACTGGTGTGTTCTACAGACCCCCAGCACAGGGGAGGAGTTAGACAAGTACTGGTGGAAGCCCTTTACAAGCTGGCAGAAAAGGGGGAGTTTTTGCTGGTGGAAGGCTTCAATCTGCAGATGTAGCTTGGAGCTTCTCAGCTGCAGCTTCAGCTAGAAGCAGGAACATCTTGAACTCCATGCATGAGGTGCTTTTCAGGCAACTAGTCAGTAAATCCACACATTATGGGGCAATAGTGGACCTCATACTCACTGACAGGTAAAGTGTTGCAGATATCAAGGTGGGAGGCCACCTGGGGACCAGCAATCACCACACAGTGTGTTTCAATATAAGGACCACTTCAGAATAAAACCACATGAGTTCAAGGATCCTGTACTTCAGGATGGCAGATTTTATAAAGATGGGTGAATGCCTCCGGGATGACATGACAGGGGGTATGACCTGGGTGGTGTAGAGGATTAGTGAGAAAAGATAAAAGGGGGCAAAGTGAAGGCAACAAACCTCTGAATCAGGCAAGACCACTATGATTCTCAAAAGAGGTGGCTGAAAAGCTGAAGGCTAATAGGGTAGCATTCAGAAGGTATAAGGAGATGCAGAGACAGGAAGATATGAAGGTGTATCAAAGGAAACAGAGAAAAGCAGGGAAAGCAGTAAGGAGTGTAAAGGCACAAACCAAAGACAGAATACCCCAGGTGGTAATGAAAGAAGGCAAGACATTTTTTTGAAATGTAAGTGAAAAGAGGAAGACCTGGGGAGGGATTGTAAGGCTAAAACTGGATGTGGGAATTGTGCAGAGGGGAACCAGGAAAAAGCAAACATACTGAACACATACTTTTGTTCAATGTTCACAGAGAAAAGAGAAAGGAAGGGGCCACAATAAAGCAATGGGAGATTTGGAGGGAGGGAGGTGGACACAAGTCCTTTTTCAGAGGAGAGAATCAAGAAAGGACTCAGAAATCTGAAAGTGGAAACGGCAATGGGACCAGATGGGGTGCTTCCTAGGGTATTGAAGGAGCTCAGGGAGGTATTGGCTGCACCTCTGACAGTACTATTTAACAGCTTACTGGAAACAGGAGTGGTTCCATAGGACTGGAGGAGGGCAGATACAGTCATACTCCATAAAAGTGGTAGCAGGGAGGAGACTGGCAATTATAGTCCAGTCAGCCTGACATCAGTAATGGAAAAGTTAATGGAATCACTGATGAAGAAAAGGATTATGGAATGTTTTGAAATCTCATTGACTACAAGACCCAAGGCAGCATGGATACATGTGGGTGGGCATGTCAAAAAAATCTGATGGATTTCTTTTACTGGGTGACCAAAGAATTAGATCAGGGTGGAGCAGTGGACATTGCCTACCTAGATTTCAGTAAGTCTTTTGACATTGTTACACATAGGAGACTAGTAAGCAAGCTGAATAGCTTAGGAGTGGGTTCAAAGGTGGTAATCAGGGTAAGAAGTAGGTTAGGGGATAGGCAAAGTAAACAGCATTCACTCTGAGGAAAGAATGGTGTCCAGCGGAGGGCCTCAAGGATCACTGCTGGGACCGGTACTCTTTAATGTCTTTATAAGTGACATTGCGGAGAAGCTGGATGGGAAGGTCTGCTTCTTTACAGATTACACCAAAATCTGCAGTAGGGTGGACACCCTGTAGGAGGTGGAAAGGATGATCAGAGACATGAGAAAACTCAAGAAGTGATCAAAGGTATGTCAGCTGGTTTTCACTTCAAAATAGTTTAAATAATGCACTTGTGGCACAGAGACCCAGAGGTGGAGTACAAAATGTGTTGAGTGGTATTGATGACCACCAAACAGGAAAGAAGAATTAGGGGGAAATAATATCTGATGACCTAAATGTATCCAGGCATTGTGGCAAGGCAGTTGGGAAAGCAAGTGAGATGGTGGGGTGCAGAGGGAAGGGAATTACAAGCAGAAAGAGGGAGGTGGGGTTGCCACTATATAAATCACTGATAAGACCACACCTAGAGTACTGTGTCCAGTTATGGAGACCTCCTCTCCCGAAGGACATAGACAGATTGGAGGCAGTCCAGAAGAGGGCAAGTAAAATGGTGCAGGGTCTACATAAAAAGCCTCACAAGGAGAAACTAAAGAACATCAATATGTACACCCTGGAAAGGAGTAGAGAAAGGGGCAATATGACAGAGGCCATTAAATGCCTTGTGGGGGTTAAAAAGATACAGGAGGGAAGCATTTTTCAGAAAAAAGGGTGCTCAAGAACAAGGAGACATGCTATGAAGTTTGAGGGGTTAGACTCAGGAGAAATGTGAGGAAGTACTTAATCACAGAAAGAGTAGGGTATATACCTGTAACAGCCTTCCAGTAGAGGTGGTGAGAGCAAAAACAGTGGGGAGGTTCAAGAATGCATGGGATAGGCACAAGGAAATCTTGATGGTAGGAAGGAGAAGGGATAAAGAACCTGCAACCAAGTAGGATCTACAGTGATACTGTATTGAGGGAGACCAAGCAGGGTCTGCAGTGATACTGTAAGCAAGGAAAAATCAGCAGATTGGGTGGAACAAGCAGTCCTTATCTGATGCCAAATTATATGTTTCTGTATCAACTTACTTCCCCATACCAAATCCATTATTAACTGGCTCAATGAAATTCAGTAAGTTTGTCTGACATTAGATGTTGTTCAGAAACTCATGTTTGGGTTGTATCAATGGTATGATTATCTCTCAACCAATTTTCCAGATAGAAACATAGAATCATATAATTTGATGGCAGATAAGGACCACTTGGCCAATTCAGTCTGTCTGTTTCTCCCTACCTGCACTATTATATCAGACCATGCCTGAGCTACAGTTCTTTATACCCCCTTCCTTTCCTCTATGATTCCTTTATGCTTGTCCCATGCATTATTGAACCTGACCATTGTTTTTGGCCCCACCACCTCTGCTGGAAGGCTGTTCCATGAATCTATCATGTTTTCTGTGAAGAAATACTTCTTTATATCTCTCCTGAATCTACCCTTTACAGCTTCATAGCATGTCCCCTTGTTCTTGAGCACCATTTCTTCTGAAAAATACTCCCCTCATATACTAGATTTACCCCTTTGGGGTATTTAAAGGTCTCTATCATATCTCCCTTCTCCCTCCTCTGTTCCAGGGTGTACGTATGGAAATCCTTTAGTCTCCTCTTAGGGCTTTTGATGCAGACCCTGCATCATTTTAGTTGCCCTCTTCCTGACCACCTCCACTCTGTCTATGTCCTTCCAGAGATGTGGTCTCCAGAACTGGACACAATACTCTAGGTGGGTGCTTACCAGTGATCTAAACAGAGGCAACACCATCTCCCTCTTTCTGCAGGTGATACCCCACTATATGCTCCTGAGTATCACACCTGCCCTCCTTACTGCCTTGTTGCACTGTCTGGCCACATTTATTACATCTGATATGAGTACCCTCAGGTCTTTTTCCTACTTGGTGGTTTTCAATACCACTCCACCCATGTTGTACTCTGTTACTGGGTTTCTGTGCCCTAAGTGTATTATTCTGCACTTTTTTGCATTGAAACCCAACTTCCATACTCTTAACCACTCTTCTAGTTTCCTCAGGTCTCTGCTCATCCTTTTCACCCCCACCCTCTGAGTGTCCACCCTATTGCAGATGTTGGTGTCATCTGAAAAATGCAGCCTTCCATTCCAGCTCCTCTGAAATGTCACTTATAAAGACCATAAATAGGACAAGTCCCAGCACTGATCCCTGAGGTACCCCACTGGTCACCCTCTCTTCCTTGGAGTGAACTCCATTTACCACCACACTCTATCGCCTGTCACCTAACCAGTTTTCTTATCATGTTTACCACCTTTGGACCCACTCCTGATCTACCCAGTTTGCTTACTAGTCTCCTATTGGGAACAGTGTTGAACACCTTACTGAAGTCCAGGTAGGCCACATCCACCACTCCACCCTGATCAGTTCTTTGTTCACCCATTGAAAGAAATCTATCAGATATATTTCACACAACTTTCCCCTTATGAAACCATGCTGCCTTGGTCTTGTAACCCACTGGATTCAAGACAGTCCACAATCCTTTCCTTCAGCAGTGAATCTATTAACATTCCCATCACTGATGTCAAGTCGACTGGCCTATAATTGCCAGCCTCCTCCCAGCTACCACTTTTGTGTAGTGCGACTACAGTCACCCTCCTCTGGTCCTCTGGAATCACTCTTGTTTCTAGTAAACTGTTAAATAAAACTGTCAGAGTTGCAGCCAGTATTTCCCTGAGCTCCCTAAGCACCCTTATATACACCCCATCTTACCCATTGCTTTGTCCATCTTCAGATTAGCAAGTCTTTTTAGGACTCTCTTCCCCCAAAAAAACAACTAGTGTCTACCTCCCTCCAACATTTTTGTTACTTTTTTGTGGCCCTTTCCCCTCCTTCTCCCTCTGTGAACACTGAACAAAAGTATTTTTTCAGGATTTCTGCCTTTTCCTGGTCCCCCACAGCACAGTTCACCTTGTCCTTTTAAATCTTACACTCTCACACCTGGTCTTCTTCTTTTCACTTACATATCTAAATAAGCCCTGGTCAGAGCCATAACAGCTGCTACTGCATTGGGGGCTTAAAAGGACACTGTCAGCTGTTAACTTGTTTTTTTTTTGATCTCTCTAAAAAACAATACCAGCAAGTGCTTTTGTTATTTGTTTATTTATTTATTTATTAAATTTTGGTGACCAGGTTGGCCCACTGAGCCCCGAAGGTCCCTTTTACAGGGGTGACCCGGGATAACAGTACATGTTTTGATGCAGTGGAATGACATTAAGTTACAGAATTATTCAGGTTTACATGGAGGTTACAGCCATGGTTATCAACATGACACAGTTTTTACCTAGTAACTACCTGGCGTGGTTATATACATGACAAGCAATTTGCAGTTTTCAGGTGGAGAGCTACTTCCAAGACAAAAGTTATCTATAGGACAATAACAGGGCCAAGGTACCTTGGATCTTGAGGGGGTACCTGGGTAGGCTCACTATCGGAAGGGTTCATGTGGGAGAAGGGGGCAGGTTATTTAAATGTAATACCTATTTTCTGCTTAACATTCAAGCATACCCTAATAAAAAAAACAAAAAAAAAACAGCACTGCTGGTTATAAAATTCATCCCCAGGTGAAAACATGTAGCTGTGACTACCATACTGCTGTGGTAGGAGACAGAAAACCCACCTGAAGAATGAATGTTGCCTTCTATAGAAATCCTCATAGTTGAATTTTATAACCATATCACTTTATAGGCTATAACCTTGACAGTTTTTGCTAGTTTATTACTGAATCAGAGATCGTATTAAAAAGCAGTAAGAGGACAGCACAAGAACTCAGTTCCTGTACTTTTTTGCAGTAGGAATGGAGCACCTATACTTCTTATCATTGTTACTGGAATTGAAATTGTTAACAGTAACATGATGACTATTTTGGCACCTCTGACCTGAGATCAGGGGTGTTCATCACAAAACTTGACTTGCACTGCAATTTAATTTTGTTTAAACATACTCTGACATATCTGATTGGGTCTTCAAGTATGTACACATGATACCTCATCCAGTAAGTGCTACCAGAATAGTGCTGCACTATACAGCACTAGTCTGGTATGCACTCTCGTGGACAGGGAGCAGGCTTTTACAGCACTTGCTGTAAGTGCTCCCTTGGTCACCGTCCATGGTGCTGAACAGAGACAAGGACACCAGGATCCAAAAGACTGGCTGAGCTGCTCCCATGTCATGGAGGGCTGGTGCATAGAGCAGCTTCGTCAGCAGTAGTGGAGACCATGGTTCTAATCCTGGTCTCTCAACCTTTTTGCAGACAGTCAGGATTTCAAATATTTTACATGGGGCTGGGAAACACTATTCCACAGCCCCACGATTTTTAACTTTCCCTGATCTCTGCCCCCCCCGAGAGTTAAAATCCTTTAGTCTGGTGGTTGCAGGGGGCATAGCCCACCACAAAAGAAAAATCAATGCCTTTTTTACTGTGCACACCATGCTGACACTATTCTTGTGCCTCTATACATATGTGTCAGGAATGAAAGAGTTATCCTTCCAACTGAGACCTGGAAATTCATTCAGCTTTTCATATTTGCTAATGTTTAAGTTCATTTATGTCTTGTCCACCACTTACAGTACTAAAGGAGAAGGGACACTAGCAGCAATGCATTCCAATAAGACAGATGATGACTCCACTATGAACAAGCTCACTTCCTTTGGGTTTCTTCCCCTGACCTTGGGTTGCTGTTTTTGTTGTGTACCCCCTAGGTGGTTCATGCTGATGTTCTGATACAGACAGATGGTGGCCACTATGCAGTAAGAGCATGCTCCACCTTAGCCCATCTTCCACTGAAAGCACATCCATTAAGCCTCCTACTGCACCTCAGCTCCACCTAGATGACCTGTTGAAAAGTCCGGAGCAGGGATCAATCCTTTCTCCAGGAGCTCACCCCCAATAACAGCTGCTTTGACAACATCATGTCTCAGTTTGTGTAAAAAAAAACTGTTTTGGTCTTATGACTCACCAGCCCAAGCATTGAGACCAAGACAGGGCATTTTTTCATGAACTGTGATATGATGTTGGTGAAGCAGCTGTTATTGGGGGTGCGCTCCATGAGAAGGGCTTGCTTCATGCTCCAGATTCTCCAACAGATCATCTGAGTGGAGCTGAGGTGCAGTAGGAGGCTGAATGGATGCACTTTCAGTGGATGATGGAAAGAGGTGGAGCATGCTCTCACTGCATTGTGGCCACCATCTGTTTGTGTCAGAACATAAGCACAATCCACTGTGGGGGTACACAACAAAAACAGCAACCTAAGGGAAGGGAAGAGAAACCAAAACCAAGTGAGATAGTGCATAACAGAGGTTGCTGTCTGACTTATTGTAATACATTGCTATAGTATATTGCTATATTGCATTGCTTCAGCAAACATACAGTAAGTATCACTGACCCAAGCCTTGTGACCAAAACAGTTTTCTTTTACATGAACTATGACATAATGTTACTGAAGCAGCTGTAATCGGGGCAAGTGCCAGGAAAGGGGCCTGGTCCATGCTTCCAACTCTCCAACAGATCATTTGGATAAAGCTGAGATGCAGCAGAAGGTGGAACAGATGTGCTTTCATTGGAATA
The DNA here is from genome assembly GCA_016271365.2 of Neoceratodus forsteri. Classification (NCBI taxonomy): domain Eukaryota; kingdom Metazoa; phylum Chordata; order Ceratodontiformes; family Ceratodontidae; genus Neoceratodus; species Neoceratodus forsteri. Next base: position 779,562,939 of record CM057458.1, on the reverse strand, counting down.
AGGACAGAGGTGGCGCACACTCTTGCTGCACAGTGGCCACCATCTGTCTGTGTCAGAACATAAGCATGAACCACCATGGGGTACACAACAAAAACAGCAATCTAAGGGGAGGGGGGAGAAACCCAAACCAAGTGAGATAATACATAGTGGAGGTTTCCATCTGTCTTGCTGTAATGCATTGCTATACTATATTGTTATATTGCATTGCTTCAGCAAAATTAAGCATTACTGCCCAAGTCTTTAGAGCAAAACCGTTTTTCTTTTACATGAACTGTGACATAATGTTGGTGAAACAACTGTTATTGAGGTTGAGCTCTAGGAAAAGTGCTCAGTCCATGCTTTGGACTCTCCAACAGATCATCTCAGCAGAGCTCAGGTGCAGTAGGAAGCTGAATGGATGCCCTTTCAGTGGAAGAAGGACAGAGGTGGAGTGCACTCTCGGTGCATGGTGGCCACCATCTGTCTGTGTTAGGATGTAAGCACAAACTACCGTGGGGGTACACAACAAAAACAGCAACCCAAAAGGAGGGTTGAGAAACCCAAACCAAGTGAGATAGTGCATAGTGGAGGTTGCTGTCTGTTGTTGTAATGCATTGCTATACTAGATTGCTATATTTTGTTGCTGCAGCAAAAATAAACACTGCCAAAGCCTTGAGACTAAATCATTTGTTTTTACATGACCTGTGACATGATGTTTGAAAAGTATTGTACTGTTATTGGGGGTGATCTCCATGAGAAAGGGTTGGGAAAGATAACAGAGGATCAGACAGCAAGAAAATAGTGTGAAATGCACTGAACTAGAGATGGCATTCTAGGTACAGTAGATTGCAAAAGCAGCTCCTCGCTTGTGTTTGATCATGCAATACCCCATGTGTGGGTCTAGTAGCGCACACACACACACACACACACACAGGCACAGCCCCATCCCTGCCCCCAAGTGCAGAAGTGTAGCTCAGTTCAATTTGTCCTTGCTGACTGCCTCTCAATACAGTACAAACCCCAGGCACTCCTTCCTTGGCTGGGCTGAGGGTCTTTGGCTTTAAGATTGGAGTCTGCGCAGAGAAACACTGAGTCTACTGGCTGCTCTACACTGAAAATAAATGAGTGAAATGGAGACGGGAAAGGAGCAGCAATTTTTCTAGAGAATATAATCATGACCATAACATGAGGCACAAACAATATGCAGAAAATCACAGGAGGGGAACGATAACAAAGGATCAGATGGCAAGAAAATAGTGTGGTGGGAGGAGGGGGAGAAGAAGAAAAGACAGTTTAGTGAATGGGGAGGATGTGGACAGATTTGCAAGAAGTTGTGCTCCAACTCTAGTCTGCTGTAACAACATAGCCATGCAGCATTAGGAATTCCGGTCAGACCCATCCTTCTAATAATAGTAAGTCAGCACAGCTCTGACACTATGCAGCTGTAAAAATGTCTTGTCCCCTTTCATTACATCCTGGGCTATACTCTCTTCAGTTTGTGCCTTTGCACTCCTTACTGCTTTTCCTGCTTCCCACTATTTCCCCTGATGCATCTCCTTATTCTTCTCCTCCCTCTTATCCTCCTTTTACCTTCTGAATGCTACCCTTTTATCTTTTACCTTTTCAGTCATCTCTTTCAAGAACCATAGTTCATCTCTTTTTCCTCTTGCTTTTGCTCACTTATTTGGGACAGAGGTATGTTGCCTTTATTTTGCTCCCTTTTATCTTTGGCCACTGTTCCTCCTTCCCATCCAGGTAAAACTGTGGGGAGGGGAGGTTAGGTAGGGTCTACAGTGATGTAGAAGTAGATGTAGATAGCAAATGTTCTTTGATTAAACCCTCTGTAAGTTTTACCAACAACTGGTCCAGCTGTAACATAAAGCAGTTTATAATTGCCTATACTATAGTTGTCACATTTTTTTCAATAGGGATGACTATTGTATCCCTCTAGTCAGTTGGAACCTTCTCTGTGGTTATTGATCTGTTAATAAGCTGCGTAATTGGGCTCACTTTTTGTCCTGCTAATTTTTTAAGAGCTCTAGGATGAATATCATCTGGTCCATGTGTCTTACTTGTTTTCAAATTATTTAATCTGTTATGTACCTCCATGTCTTCTACTATCCTGCTGGTAGCTACCTGTTCCCTGATACAGTTATTACCCCTTGCTGTTAACAGCCAAACACAGTACAAAATGAAATTAAAAGCTTCCACCATATTCTAGTTTCAATTTATTATACATTCTTGTGTATTTAGTTGTCTCCATGCTGTTATCACTCTTTCTTTTGTTATTGATGTATAAGTAGAATTTAAAGGCTGCACTCTTTGAAAGCTGTTCTTCCATTTAATTGTTTTGCCCCATATCAGTGATTTACAGTTTTTTTGTACTTCTTCATATTTCTCCATCATCTCTGCATTACCATTTTTTTCTAAGTTCTCATATTGTTTCTTTTTTAGTAGCTTAATTTTCCTATTTAGCCATTTGGAACCTTTCCTTTTCCAATATACTTTCTTTTCCATGGTATAAATTCATCTGCTATGTTATTTATTTTTGTCTTTAAGGAAACCCATACTTTTCCAGACTAGTAGCATTCATGCCAGAAGACACATAGCAAGCAGCACTCTCAGAACATAAACGAGAAAGAACCAAGTTGCTAGGTATATATAGCTGGAGCCCACGGCTACTACCCAGCACTTCAAGTCCAAGGTGTGACTATTATTCAGGGGTGTGTCCAGAGTGCTTGCCCAGTGGTATCTATTCAAAAAACATTTAAAGTGACAGCATCATAAAGTGCAGCATACAATTGTTGCTTTTTCTTTTTATATTTCTGTTCTTGTTACAAATATCCCCAAACACTCATGTACAACATCAATACAGGCACAATTTTCTTATGTTATTAATTCTCCCAACAATTCATTTGGAGTCAAACAACACACATCTATTTTTAAATAATTCCAACATATAACTATGTATATATATGTTTATCAAAGGCATATAAATAAACTGAAACATGTTCACAATGGAGCAGCACAAGAATAATTCTTAATACTGATAATAAATGCAGATAAAATGGTTCCCAACGCTAATAAAAATGAATGGGGGGGAGTAGCATTCATGTCCTGCTTTCAGCCTCAAGATGCCATAGCCTCCCACATTTTATTAAACTCAGCACACCCTATAATCATTTTATGTTGAATTTCTATAATCTATGATAAACTTTCTCTTAATGGTGAAACTCATCATGTCATGATCACTGTTTCCCAATGCTTCTGTTGATTTGCAGTTTTTAACCAGAGAACATGAAGTTGTTATTGCTACATCTAGTACTACGTTGCCGCGAGTATGTTCCACAACATGCTGGTGAGATCATTCTCAATCAAAAGGAAAATAAATGATTTCTCTTTAGTGCTCGTCCTTTTTCTGTCTTTTCAGTTTCTACCAGGCATGTTTTGTCCCCTATCAGTGCAGTTTCTTTATTATTATTCAATTATTCAAGTGCTGGTGTATGTCCTCTTTGAGCAACCCCATAGCCACAGGCACTGCCCCCACATTTTCTAATTTTACTACTAATGGTTTCAGATTTCCTGAATTCATGTCCACCACTCTGCCCTTCAAGTGTTGCTGCTGCTCAAAAGAAAAAACACATGACAGTTGGAAATAAACTATTATGATTACAAACACAATGTCCACAAAGCTTGGAAATGTCATAATAGGGTTCTTTTATGTTGAATTCACCCACCATTTCATGTCCCCTACCTCATGACTGAAGGACAGTCTATAGGAGCAAGGCCATAGATCAATAGTGCGGTAACTCTTATATTGTCAACTTATTAATATTGGCATATAGCAATGCTAGCCCCAACCCCCTCCCTGTACCCTATGGTGATGACTAAGGTATGAGAAATCGGTAAGAAATCAGATGACAAGATTTTGCTACCACATTGTGATACTTACTACCCAACTGAATACCTGTTCATGAAGTGACTTTTGAGCTCTAGAAAATGATGACCTCTAAAAATATTGAGTTGTCTAGCATGTTTAAAAACCTATTAGTTGAACTGACCTCAGCTCTCAAGCTGATTTATCAGGGTGGTGGCACATCACCAAGCTACTGGTCTAGTACCATCCTACAAGGCTGTGCTGGAGATTTGCTTATTCAGCAACAATTAGACCCTGCATAAAATAGTAGACATGTCCCAAACATATAACTTGTTTTGACTATTTTTAAGTTTAATATGTCTTAAAATCGAAAGTTTAGTGTCTTAAAGAAAGCAGCTCACAACTATGTAATGTGTATAGTACTTCCAAATTTGTAATAATTCTGTTGCTTTGGGAAGGGTTATAATACTGTGTGCTAGGTATGGAACAGGTTATAATGGATTTAAACCTCCACAGGAAGACACCCCAAAATATTCTAATTACAGATCTACAATTTATTTGAAACACCAGACCTGTGTGGCAAGACACCAGACATGTGCTTTGCCCATCAGTCATGAGGGTAGGAGGGGGAAGGGGTAGGGATTAGGGTTGTTATATACCAGTTTTAGTATGCTGATCCTGTAGGACATGGCATACCATGGAGCTATGGTCTTGTACCTGCAGGATGTCCTTGGATTGTGAAGGTAGGGGCAAAGGTAGGGTTGGTGGGACTTAGACATAAGAATCCTAATAGGACATTTCCAAACTTGGAGGGGATTGTGTTTGCAACCCTCATAGTTCACTTCCAGCTGCTGTGCAGTTTGTGTTTTGTGCAGTAGCAACCCTAATGAGCATTAATATAGTTTATTGCTATAAATGTCCTTACTTTTCAGGAAAATTGTGCAGTAAATTCATTTACTCATGGACTACAGAACCCCATGAAACACCAAAAAGGCTTCTGCAGAGTAGGACACAGCAGTTCTTTCATGGACTGTTATCTAGCATAATACACTGCTTCTATGGGCTATTGGGCCATCCAGGCATTTGAACTGAAAGCCAAGTGCCCTTACACATTTTTTGTATAGCGTGTGTTTGATGCATTTGAAATATTTATTTTCAGGTGATATAGAACTGCCATCAGGTAAAACTGTACAGAATGCATGCAGCTGACAGTAACAATAAGTTGGCTCGTTGCAAATATGACTGGGAATGTGTTTCAGGGGGTTGACCTTCAAAATACATTTTGGTCACATTTGTATCACTTAAGTGGTCATGATGAGTGTGGCTACTTGAAAACTTAAAAAATTATGAGCCACAAAAAAAAATCTTATTAAGTTAAGTCCTGAAAGTTGACAATTTCTGGACATTTTAGGCCCATATTTTATGGTGGCCAAGATCATAATCCACCTCCTGACAACAGACCTGGCTCCTTTTAAAGTCGACCTGGAATGTATTTTTGAGGGTTGACTTTATAATGTAGCTGTGGTAGCACCTTTAAGTTAGGGCTGAGTTAGTGTCTAAAATGGGGATTTTGACAGCTTATCTCTGTGATCTTTGTACCTTAGGACTACAAAATTTAGTGGGCATATTCAGTCATAAGTGCTAATTTTATGCAATTTTGGTGCACATTGGTTTGATGGTTTTGACTTTACTAATTAATAAAATTATGTAGAACTGCTCAAATTAACATACTTTTTTTAATTTTTTATGTCAGGCTAGTGGGAAAACTTCATAGATTTAAATTATGAAACTTACAGGTTCATTAGAATGCATGCCAGAGTAGGGCTTTTTTGTGATTTAGAAAAGAACCAATATGTAGTTTTTATCTTACAGTGTTTATAACATTTAAATTGGGTGCATGCATGGTATGCCAAAAAAAAGTGGAAAAAAAACTACTTTATTCGTGACCAAAGCCAGTCATGAAGTAAAAAAAAAAAGAAAAAAAAAACTGGTGTGTTTCACCTTGCCTGCTGCCACTGGTAACTGCCCTTCTGCCCAAAATATAATTATACAAAGCAACAGCAGCAAGTGCCGAAACCAACATTTGAGACCCCCAGTCTCTAACTAAAGAATAAAACAGCGGTGTTTGCTCAGTTCTGCTGCCAGTAGCCCTCTACCTCCTGGACACATGATCTAAATGTTTATATACTGGCAAAGGGTGCACAACCCCACGCCCTCCTTTACAGCCACTTGATTAATATATGAAAACCAATGGCTGGTGCACAATCCCAACCCCTGCAACCCCTCCCTCCTGGTTTCCTAATCAATACTTTAACTTTAGTGGTGGGTACCCAGTTCCACCACTGGTACACACAACCCATCCACTGGTACTAGCACCCATGCCACCCCCCCAATGGTACCTCCAGTTCTATCTTTCATCATGAATCCTCAGTGACCACAATGTAATAATTCAATGTCCCTTGATGCTCTCCTATAGCTGTAGTGACAAAAATAGCTACAAGACTAAGTCCAAAAATACACATAGTGCAAATGCACCTGAACTTTACCATATATTGATCAATTTTGGACATTTGGAGCCACATTTTCAAGGGTGGCCAAGTTGCTGAACATAAGTGGGACCTTGTTAATTAAACTAGAATGTGTTTTGTGGGTCAGCCTTGAAGCAGTAGACTCTTGGGGCATGCTGTCAAACTTCTAGATTGGACTTTGACAATGAGGTTAGTGGCTATGGAAGGGGAATGGGCAAATACCCCAATATATTTATTTATTTTATTTCAGTCTTTGTTTACTGGGTAAGTGCGCTGATCCAGGTACTGTTTTCAGACACGACCTGAGCCACAAACAATGGCACAGGATCAAACTGCTAAAATAATTTACAATCCATAAGAGTAGCAAATTACATGCTGTACAGACACATGTCCCAATGGAAACTTACATATATGGGATATACAATGGAGAACTGTAAGATAAATGATTTATCTGCACAAGTGCTGTTTGACCTCGGATAACCTCACAAGTGAGGTGTCCAAGATCAAACAGTGCAAGTGTAGATTAATCGTTTATCTGACAGTTCACCATTGTATATTTCATTTATGCAATAGGGCTGCTTTCTGTCAGTGCAGGGACATGTACTCTTAATTGCTTATCTTTTTTTGCATATGTTTGTCAAAAATATGAACGCAAAATTGCATTTTCTGCTTTTTTTTGGCTAATTATAAACAAATCTATAAGGTATCTATAAATGAAACAGCACTCATTCTGTAGATAATTTTGTGCTGAACAACTTTCATTTTCATAGTACCATGCTACCTTTTTTCATTTTAAAGTTATTTGCATTTGAATATGGGTAGTACTGCTTCTGAGGCTGGACATTCTAAATGAGTTCCAGAGTGATTGTGACATAGCTACTATATGGATAAATTATGTTTATTCAATGGCTGTGAAGATAAATGGATTTATTCAATGGCTTCTGAGTCCATGCCTATTACATAAAGCATAATAAGCAATGGTACAGAGAAGTAATTGAACACTATACAGTTGCAAGCTCAATGAAAGCAGATAACCAGCTATACTACAATAGATTGATACAGGGTAGTGGGAAAAATCAGTGACAAGTAGTATTATTAATTTCAGACAGGGTAAACTGACTGCACCACAGTAACCTAGGAGGATAAATGGTTCAACAAGCAAAAATACCTAGGTGGAGATGACTAAGGAGGAAGCAGAGAAGTTTAGTGCTGGCAGTGATAAATGGAGGCACACACCAAGAGTGCTAGGGAGGAGATGGAGAAAGCAGAGGAACTAAGTTCCAGTAGAGCCAACTGGAGGGATGCAGGCCTATACAGGCACGATGGTCTGCATCTGTCCAGAGGGAGTCAAAGATCCTAGGTGACAAGTTTAAATTCTTAATTTGCAAGCATTTAAACTAGCCAAGGGGGAGGCCCTGAAAAGGAGGTGGGACGTTTCAGCCTTCCCCCACAAAACACAGTTATTAGTAAGGTAAAAACCAAGGTAGAGAAGTCATTCAGGAGCAGGACAGGGGTAAATGCAAAAAAAAGTAAAGGCAGTAAGGACAGGGATGGGGCCAAAAGGGGTAAGGCCATCAAAAAATGGAGGGTGATGAGTAACAATGCCCATAGTCTGTGTAACAAGCTCCCTGAACAAGTCGCCTTGATGGAAGAGGGATATCTGGATATTGTGGCAGTCACTGAAATATGGTATACAGAGAACCATGACTGGGATATCAACACACCAGAATATACAACCTACAGGAGGGACAGGGAGGGTAAAAGATGAGGAGAAACAACTCTCTCTGGCCCTGTTCACACTGGGGCATTTGAAACGGTTCTCTGTGCTTGAACCATTTCAAATGCGTGCTAGTCCGGATCGTGTTCGCACATAACCCGCTTATAGATCGGAATTTTGGAAGCGTGCTCAAACCCTGATGAGACCTGGTCTTGAGCATGCTTCCAGAAATCTGTTTTAAAAGTAAAGCAATTTACCTAGAGTGCGAATGCGCCAGCTTATATCCATTTTAATGCACTTCAAGCAAGCGGGCAAAGCATCACGATAAGCAGCTTTTCCATGCTGCTGAATTCAGTTCATAGTGGGCACAGATCTCTGCTGTAGTGTGAATCGTTGTAAAATGCATTGCCTGATGTGGATCACAGGAAGGGGGTTGCAGTATAAACACTACAGCACGGTAAGTGCTAATCAAGGTTTAAAAACGGTTTGCACAACCGCATCATAAAAAGTAACGCCTTAGTAAGGGAAGGGAATTAAAGCAACAGAACTAAAGAGTAAACATGAAGTAGATGAGTCACTATGGGTCACCATAGAGACAGAAAATGGCACCACAATCTGCATGGGAGTTGTGTACAGACCCCCATCTCAGCGGAAGGGAATGGACAAGGAAATGATAGAAGGCATCCTTAAAATGGCAGAAAAAAGGGGAGATATTGTTGATGGGGGATCTGGATATGCCAGATGTTAACTGAAGCACCATTGCTGCAGGCACATCCAGGAGAAGGGTCATTCTTGATGCCCTACAAGGGGCATGCCTCAGATAGCTAGTGTTGGAACCAACTTGGGAGGGAGCAGTCATAGACCTGGTACTCTCAAATGGGGATGGAGAAAGGATCTTGGATTTAGAAGTGGGTAGCTATCTGGAAACAAATGACCACGAAACAGTGTGGTTCACAATAAAGCCATAGAGTCAAGCCATACAAAAGCAAGAGTATTGGATTTTAGAAGGGCTGACTTTGGAAAAATGAGAGAGTGCCTTAGAAAAGCACTAGCAAATGGGCAAGAAGGAGGGGTGGAGAAACAATGGGGAATAATCAAAACAGCCATCACAGAGGCAACAAGCCTTTGTGTGAAGTAAATCAATAAAGCAAAATGAATGAAAAAAACTCTATGGTTCTCAAAAGAGGTGGCAGGGAAGGTTAAGGAAAAAAAGGCTAGCATTCTGGAAATATAATGAAACACAGAAGGAGCAGGACTGAGAACTTTTTCAGTTAAAGCAGAAGGAGGCAAGGAAGGCAGTCAGAATAGCAAAGGCCCAAACCGAGAAGAAAATAGCCAATTCTATTACGAAGGGGGATGAAACCTTTTATAGGTACATTAGGGAGTGAAGAAAGACCAAGGGAGGGATACAGAGACTTAATAAAGGGAGGGGAATGTGGGCAGAGGGTGATAGTGAAAAAGCAGGGATATTGAATGAATATTTCTGCTAAGTATTCACAACAGAAGAGGATGGGGAGGTACCTAAACCAAACAAGAGAAATGCTCTGGATAGGGGGGTCGATACCAGTCCATTCACAGAAGAAAGGGTATTGAAAGAGCTCTTGAAACTGATGGCAGACAAAGCAATGGGCCCTGATGGGATTCACCCCAGAATTGTAAAAGAACTAAGGGTAGAACTAGTGTCACCAGTGACTACTCTCTTTAACAGATCATGGGAGAAAGGGGTGATACCTGAGGACTGGAGGAGGGTGGATGTGATTCCACTTCACAAAAGTGGGAGCAGCACAGAGGCAGGAAACTACAGACTGGTTAGTTTGATCTCAGTGGTAGGGAAAATGATGGAATCACTTCTGAAGGAAAGAATTATTGAGTACCTAGAAGCCAGTGGGGCACAGGACCCAAGGCATCATGGATTCACAATGGGAAGGTCATGTCAGATGAATCCAATAGATTTCTTTAACTGGGAGACCAAAGCAGTAGACCAGGGAGGGGCTGTAGATATGGTCTATCTAGATTTCAGCAAGGCATTTGATACAGTCCCACTCAAAAGATTAATATACAAGTTAGCCAGCCTTGGCATGTGTCTGAAAGGTGGTAGCCTGGATAAATAATTGGCTGGATAACAGGACACGAAGGGTAATACTAATTGGAGTCCACAGTGAAGAAAGGAGGGTAACTAGTGGGGTACCACAGGGTTCTGTACTGGGATCGGTCCTCTTTAATATCTTTATAAGTGACATTGGAGAGCACCTGGAAGGAAAAATATGTCTCCTTGCAGTCAACACAAAGATCTGTAACAGGGTTGATACACAAAGTGGGGTAGAAAGGATGAAAAGGGACTTGGCAAGGCTGGAGGAATGGTCAAATGTATGGCAGCTCAGATTCAATGCAAAGACTTGCAAGGTAATGCACCTGGGAAACAAAAACCCATGGGAAGAGTACACAGTGGGGGGTGAGATACTAACAACAACAAAAATCGAAAGGGACCTGGGAGTAATTATATCAGATGACCTAAAGGTGGGCCAGCAATGTGAGAAGGCAGTAAGGATATCTGAGGGGATACTGAGATGCATAGGGAGAGGCTTCAACAGTAGAAAACAGCAAGTTGTTATCCCTCTGTACAGACAGTTGGTGAGATGCCATCTGGAGTACTGCATGCAGTTCTGGAGACCCCATCTCTGCAAAGACATAGACAGAGTGGAGGCTGTTCAGAGGAGAGCAATCAAAATGGTACATGGTCTACACCAGAAGACATATGAAGAGAGACAAAAGCAGCTTAATATGTATACCCTCAAGGAAAGGAGAGAGAGGGGGGATGTGATAGAAACTTTCAAGTACCTCAAGGGAGTTAACATAGTCCAAGAGGGTAGCATCTTTCAGAAAAAGAGATGTGCAAGAACAAGGTGGCAAAATTTGAAGATAGAGGGGAGGCGTCTCAGAGGTAATGTTAGAAAGTAATTTTTCATGGAGAGGGTTGTGGATGCATGGAACAGTCTTCCTGAGGAAGTTGTAGAGTCAAGAACAGTGGGAGAATTCATGACTGCATGGAACAGACATAAAGCAATTCTAGTGGGGGGTAGGAGAAAATAAGCTGTTGGTTAACTAGAATTTGCAACTTGTCTATCAGGTAGAGAAATGGGCAGACTAGGTGGGCCAAGCGTTCCTTATCTGCCGTCAAATTCTATGTTTCTATGTTTCAGTGGTGGCATGGAGGGTCACAACAAGGTAACTCTGTACTAGGGTAATGAGAAGGGAAAGAAGAGCAGGAGTACAAGGGTAGGACTAATAGAAAAAAGATCTAGTGAGAGGAGGAGGAGGTGAAGACACAGGGGAAACAAGGTAACTAGTAGCGGTAAGGATGGGGAGAGGGATGATAGAGAAAGCTAGCACATAAGGGTGAGAGGAATGAGAAAAAAGGGGGCAGTAGTGAGGGAAAAGAGGGTATAAGTACCTACACCCCAGAGGGGGAGGGTTTAAACTGGAGAGCAGGAGCATATGGATTCCAGGAGTAGCCAGGATCTGAGTTGGGATTTGAAGGAGTGGTGCAAGGCAACTGTGTGGATGGCTGCCAGGAAGCTGTTCCAGAGACAAGTTGCAGCTACCGACAGAGCTTTACTCCCCATTACATGGGAGACTCTAGGGACCTCCAGCAGGTGGACAGATGTATCACACAGACACCTGGGTACAGTACGTGACTTGAGGAGGGAAGCATATGGAGGCTTAATACTCCCCTTGGATTCTGCCATCAATGAAGACTAAGTGCATAGTCAAGGTGATGCTTGAGTGAGGGCCAACCAAGAGACAAATATAGGATGCAATGGTGGGTGGAGAAGGGAGCCATTAGCATGAAGCAGCAAACACTATTATAAACTGAGTTGAGTCTGCGGCAAAGGGTAGAGCACAGAGAGGAAAAGTAAATTTGAGAAAAATAGTCAAGGATAGGGAGTAGGTTCCCACAGGCAATGGCTAGTCGGGCTGTAGGGGTAAGACAGTTTATTATGCAATAAGCGGTGCCAAGTTTTTGATTGATTCTGTGTATGACAGTGTTTATGTGCACGGTAAAGGAAAGGGATGGGTCAAGGGTTACATCCAGATATTTGAACTCAGAGACTAACTGTAGGAGAGGTCCTGATGGGGAGAACACCAGGAGGGAGGAGCTAGATTTAGCAGCATTAGCTAGGTAGGGCTTGGAACCAAGGATCATAGCCTTGGATTTCTTCTCATTAACCAGGAGCATATTCAATAAGAACCAATTGTAGGCATGGCCATAATTTTGGGTAAGGACAGAGGACATGTTCTGGATGGATTTGTCACTGTGGTGCAGGAATAAGTCATCTGCATACAGTAGGGCAGGACAGTTATGACTGTTGGCAGGGAGGGAATTAATGAAAAGGGAGGATATTAAGGGTTCCAAGATGGAGCCCTGGGGGACACCTGTAGTGATGGGCAGTTTGGGGGAAGGGGTGGTACCTACAGTCACTTATTGGGAGGCGGCCAGTCAGATAACTCAGGAACCATTGCTGAGTCTTGAGGGAGCAGCTGAGCTGGAGGAGCTTAGTAAGGAGTAGGGGGTGGTTAACCGGGTCAAAAGCCTTTGCAAATATACAAACACTGCCCAAGTGGCTTTACCCTGCTCCATGTTCCTGAAGACAAGATCAATAAAGAGGGCAAGGGCAGAGGTGGTGCTGTGGTTCTTTCTGAACCTATGTTACTGATTAGACAAGAAGTTATACTTGTCAATTTGGTCAGAGAGCTGATGGTGGACAACCTTTTCTAGACACTTGTGAAGGTTGGTGAGAATGGAGATTGGTCGGTAATTGTCAGAGGAGAGGGGGTCCCATGCTTTAGAAATAGGGATGACTTTAGCAGCCTTCCAGGGGCAGGCATGGTAGCTGAGGCAAAAGAGAAGTAAAAAATGAAAGTCAGACTTTGGGAGATGGCAGGGGCTGTGAGCTTGAACAGGGAGGGGGTAGAGGCCATCAGAGCCAGGGCTACCATAGGAGGGGAGTCTCCTAAGGAGCTTGTTGGTAAGCTTTTTTGCTACATGGAAGCAAAATGAAAAATAAAACACAATAATATGCAGACACACAATAAATTGCAATCCTAAACAAGGGATCTTTCCTAGAGAAATAGGAACAGGCACTGGATGATGAAAAAAATGGGTTGAATGCAATTAAACAATACAGATCTCTCCCTGGTGAGTACTCACACACAGCATTTACTTTTCCCCTCGCTTGTGCACAAGTACCATATATTCTCAAATGCTCACAAAACAGTGCGAACACAGCATACCATTGTAGGCCTCATATTGGACCAAGGTGTGCCACTGCTAGAAGGCTGGTGGTTGGGGAATCCCAATAAATATACTTTATATACAAATGCAAGTTTCTCCTGGCTGTTGTAGTTCTAACTGGGATTTGAACTAAAGTTGTGCAGGAATGTCCAGCAATGAGTTACAGGTCCTTACTACAGAAGAAGTGACAGAGTTTGGTCTGCTGCAGTGGCTGGCTCTGTTGAGGCATGCCCCTTTAAGTTAATAGATGCAGATGGTGCTATAGTTCCAGTGAATCCAACATGTAGCTGGATGGTAAGGGGCACATAACAAGCTGGTCTCCTAATGTCAACCAATATTCTCTGGAATTTGTATTCACCCACCCCAATGGCTAAAAAATCATTTAGGGCTGCAGGTGATATAGGTCTTTACAAAGCCCAAGGCAGATACGTTTTGGTTTTTCCAGACGGGAAGAGAAAAACTTTTTGCAAAGACCTTCTAAACAGCTTTTTTGAACCCAGAAGCTGGCTATGGAAATCACTAACAGGTCTGTCTTATTCTCTTTCTCAGACAAATGTGGCTGTTTCTAAAATGTGCTTTCCATCGGTCTCCACCTGGGGATCAATTCTCATTGACTGGCATCTCAAACATAATTCATTATTCTAATTCCTCTGTTTTCAGAGGCTGTCAGCTTCCTGGGGAAAACATGCACACAAGTGCTGTATAATTTGAGTCACCTTGCAACTAACTGCTTTTGGAGAGCAGAGCTTATAGCTGGTAGTTTCAACTGGACAGTATATACTGTCCTCTGCCCCCTAAACAGCAGTGCTGGGGCCAGAGGTACAACAAACATGACAGACCCCACACAGTCCATTATTCTATATTTTACAGTAGAAGGTTTTTCTATCCATTTGTGTGGCTTCTGGCTGTCCACATCAACAGTTACCAGTCTCTGCTGCCATCAAGTGAGGCTAGAGTGAGTACTGTTGGCAGGGAAGCATTGTCTGGTGCTCCTAAAGATTGAGCTCCCATTGGAGAGTGTGTTTTCGCTGTTGTAGCTGAGGATGCAGTTTTGAAAGCTGCTGAAACTGTAAAGCTTCCTCTCCATGCTCTCTCACCCTAAAGACAGACCATGGAGTTAGGGAAGTAAAGCCCCTTTGCAGCATAGGACACTGGTGTCTGTTGTGTAACTGCAATGAAGAAAGAACTGTCATCTGCTTTGCCCCCCCCTTCTGCTGCTACGGTACATGGGGGCAAGAAGAGTGAAGCAAAGATGTGCATCAATGGCCATGGCCATGGCAGAAAGGATGCTTCTATGCAATGAAACAAAGCAAAGGGTCCTGATCAGCTCATGGGTCCCACATGGAGTGCATGGTAGCATGTGGTCATCCCTTCCACTAGGTGCATTCTTTATGAGCTAACACCAGGAGTGTCTCTACTGGATTTGTATGTACTATACACTCCCTCCTGGGGAGCAGTGCATCCATACCTATAGTTCTTATCATCCCTGACTGCCTTTGCTTCAGTTGGTCCTGTCATGGGGAGAAAACCCAGGTCTCCAACATGACAAGCACATACTTCACTGTGAACCTGATGCCTTTTCAAAATTTTACTGATGAAAACAGAAAGTAAGAAAAAGAATGACAAACATAGCTCTGTTTAAAGAATTTATCATTAAGTATAGTACTTAGAAAAAATTCCAGTTTCACTTAAGAATGATTTTAACATGTGAAACAGTTATGTAAACAAATGTCAATAAGAGACAGATCAGTAACACTGCAGAAACAAATCACCACTGTAAGAAAAAAATATCAAACAGTATATGTTGGCAGTATTGTAAATGTCAATAACATTTTTGAAACAAGTGGATAATGTGTAAAAATACATAGTGAAGATTTTAAATAATACAGAAGATATTGTACAGTTCATGCGTACACCCAATTAAAAGGCAACACAATTTGCCAAGTTTCCTACATTCCCATTCGTGACTAAGTCTTCTGCCTAGACACAAATTGTTTACTCTTAAAGTGTTAAAAATACAGTATGTAAATCCATACACTAGGCTTTGTAACTCAACATCCAGAACCAATTTAGGCCATCTTACTGAAGGATACTTTTTAGTCAAATTGTGAGTGCAAAACATATAGGGCTGGATTCACAAGTGTTTTTGGGACTATGTCCCACATTGTAACTCCAGTTGTGGACCAAAATCTCTGCAGCTGCAGAGATTGCCATTCACAGCTGCAGCAGTTACAGAAGATGTTATGGCTGGATACAACAGCCATAATGTTTTTACTGCAGCTGCAGGGAATTTTCTGGCAACACCAGCTGCAAGCTGCCATAAATCATTAAGCCAGTCATAATCCGGTTCCATCTTTGTGAATACCTGCAGCTGCAGGAAAACTGGATCTGCAAGTGGCAATCCACTTGTGGCAAGTTTTTCCAACAGGTGCAGGAATTTTGAGAGTTTTGTGATTCCGGTCCATTATATATTGTTAATTAAGCAATGCTACTTGAATATATATGAAAAATTATTTGGCTCAGATAATTTGATTTTGTTTTATGAGTACTTATACAAAATCTACAGTTTGTATGTCTGGCTTTAATTTTCACATTTGCAAAATACAGAGCTTTTAGCTGACAACAATGGAAAAATAGTTTACCATGTTTCATACTGGTTTACTGCTAATGACTACCTGTGTAATAAAACTTTTAATTTAAGGCTTGCACTGTTGGCATTGAATCAAGTTATTAAACTAAATAGCTCCATGTAACGTAAATTAACTTAAACTTAAATCTCTTTAAGTCTAACTGGAATGTGTTCAGAGAATCCACTATAGTTTAATGATTGTAGCGGCTGGCGAAAAAAAAAATAATTTGCAGAGACCGTAGCTTCCAATAAACTAATCATCTTGTTAATTGGGAGAATAATCGACAGCTGCAGTAATCATTTCATGCAGCACTGGTTCCAAATGCAGATAAATCAGGATTCTGGGTAACAGAGAAATGGTCATTAATATGCTAACAGGATGTGTTGACATAATGTTAATGATATTAACATGTTTTGATTCTTATATGAACCAGCTGCAGATTATCAATGAAATGCAATTCAAGCAGTCAGATAAACTACAAAAACATTAGTCTGAGCTAACAGTAACCTTATATTATTTAATGCACTATATAATTATTTTGGACTAATTGTTCCTGTGTTTTAATTACTACTAATGAGGCCTTTCAAATGTCAGTATCACTAGATGAAGGATAATGACATTTAAATCCATGTAAAATATATTACTGCTAGATCATGCATGACACAGAAGGGTAACAAAATGTTTCCTAATTATTATTTCATTAGTCTGTTCATAGTATGAACTGAACATTGCTAAAAAGACAGGGTCATCACTAACATTATAGATATTTTGCTATTGAGCTATTGACATTAACTGCATTTTGGCAAAATGAATAGAAAGTCAAATCTATTCTTGTGAAATGTGACAGGTGTATATTATTGTAAATGTTATGGTGTTAATATCCAACACCTTCCCAACTCTTAGGAATTTTAAATTTTCCATTGCTTCTCAATTGTAACTAACCCTGTTTTTTATTGCTATTGCATCACATTGTATTAAATTAAAAAAAAAAAACAGAACAGAACAGTAGTTTATAGCTACTGTCTGTTTATACTATATTGTCAATAGGTAGCATTTTAGTTACTTTAAATGATACATCAATCATTACTGTAGTTTGCTACTAAAAATTTGGCAAACATAGTTAAAAGTTGGTTCTAATAAACAACTAGCACATGTAAACTAAATGTAATTTTACCAATTTCATTTTCCACAGTTTCAAAACATGTTTTTAATCACTATGTTTTTCCACCTGGAGCCCTGGCAGGCTGCTATGGCCTTCCTGACAGAGGGACTCTCTCTCTCTTGTCCTGCTGCTCCCACTCCATCCAGTCCTCATAAATTCTCCCATGGCTTACCCTCCATGGAGGAAGTTGCTGGCCTCTCCTCCCCCCCCCAAGAGACCTAATTCAGAAGCCTGGAATGGCCCGTGGGATGTGACAGACCATGATGGAGCCTGCCAGCCTCTTTGTCCATCATTCTTTCTCCCTTTCTCCCATCCCCCCTTCCCTACCAATGTGTGGACATCAGTACAAGCCTCCTGACCCTTATTTCCATCCAGCTACTGCCAGGGGGCAGTCAACGAGTGGGATGACAAGTCTCCCTCCCCATGAGAGAGGAAAGAAGTCCTCCAGATATTCGATCCTCTCGCACCCTGATGATCCCCGACTGCGCAGGCTCATTCACAAACCCAGGTCACCGGCGTGGCACAAGTGTAGCAACCAGTGCCACAACCTCCAGTGCCCCTTGGCTGGCTAATTTTCAAAACATTTTAAAAGTGTAAACAAAAGGCAACTGGTTCTGAAAATGGCATTTTTGTTTGCATTTTTGAAATGAGACAAAATCAGGGAAAATGTTTAGGAAATGTGAAAAAGCATTTAGTTCATCTCTGTTAGTTGTCAGAACCTCCAGGAATTTGAAACATTAGTAACAAACTAATGGTTTAGGTAACCTTTAAAACCCAAAAATGGTCTCACTGCTTCAAAAATGCATTTTGATACATTTTAGCTGCAAATGATGTTCCCTTTTTCTATATACGGTAGGATTTGTACATCTTTTGCTACTTCTGTTTTTCTTTTCACCATTTTAATTTAGTTTCTAGGATGTTAAAAATAAATAAGAAAAACTCATTGCTGATAATGAAAGCATTATGTTTATTTAATTTAAAATTAAATTTTAAGTTATTGATGAGTTTAGCTAATTTATTTAATTTCTTTTGTAGCCTTTTTGACAAAAGGGAGATCAAAGCTTGAGCATCTGCACATGCTAACAGCGATCAGGTTTTTCCAGTATTAATGACTAGTGAAATTACTCTTGGCTCAATAATTCTGGTATTTAATTGACATAATTGAAACAGAGACAATGATAGCAGAAAAAGACCAATCTGTCATTCTGCCTGCCCAAGAAACCTTAGCAAACCCAGATCTATTGTCCTTATAGGGTTCTAATCAACACTATCCACTCCATCCTCCGTGCCCTCTCAACCACTATCACCCTGAGCAACCAATCAGCCCTTCACTCAGACCCAGTCATGTTTGAAACCATTGATATATTTGTCACCCACCACATCTGCTGGCAGATTGCTGCATGGTTCCACCACCCTTTCTATAAAATAGAACTTTTTCATTTCCATCTTGAACTTCCCATTATCAGTTTCCACTTGTGTCACCATGATCTTCATCCACTGCTAATGCTAAATAGTTCCTCATAGCTTATGTTGTTCATTCCTTTCAGGAACATTAAGGTTCCATGTCATATCACCCCTCTCTTGTCTGGCCTCCAGTGAATACATGTTCAGTGCTTTGAGCTGATCCTCATAAGATATGACCTTTTGTCCCTGAATCATTTTGCCCACCCTATGGTGCACTGTCCTCTGCCTGTCTTTATCTTTCCCTAGGTGAGTACTCCAGAACTGGTCACAGTACTCCAGGTGGGGTTTCACCAGTGATCTACAGAGAGATACAGTAGTAATACCACCTTCCTTCTACTGTCAGTACACTTTCCTATGCACACCAGCATTCTGTTTACCTTACTAATTGTTTTTTTTATTATTATTTATTTTAAATTTGTTAACCAGGTAAGAGGTCTGGGCAGAAGCCCTTTTTCAGGCCCAACCTGACACAAGACAGCACATATAATTCATACAATACATACAATACACCAAGTATAAAACAAGATAAGCAAAAATCATTACATCAATTAACACAATTGCATCTATCCAAGGACATCAATTATTATTTCAATCTTATCTTAAACAACCATAGCAAAATTTCAGTTCATAGCACACCAGAAAGTGTATTCAAAAACAGTAGTGCAGCTACAAAAAAAAGCACAAGAACTTTGTTTAGACTTGCAATGTGGAATGATTAATTAAATACCAAATGAAGATCATAAACAAGTTGATGGAGTTCATAAAGTAATAAGATTTTGAAGAGGATAATATGATTAATGGATTACCTGAAAAATTTGAAGAAAAAAAAATTTGCTGCCTGGAGACAACCATCCCAGCTGGGAATATAATACACAATGATGTGTGCGTGAAAGATAACACAAAACAAAATGGCAGATATTGTATTAAACAACTGTCAACACATCATTTTCCCTGACACCCAAATTACAATATAAACTTGAATTGTAATCCAAGGGGGGCATCAAGGAATCTAAGGCAATAGTGTAGCATGTGGTATAGAAAAAATATTTCCTCAATTTATATAAAACACCAAGTTTGCAGTTAATAATTTGACTAACTGCAGTAACTTGAGGAAAAAAATGATAATTGTTCATCCAGAATAACTCCTAGATATTTACATTCTTATACCTGCTCAATTTTTGTTCCATTTAAGTCATGAACCTGTAAACTGAAATTATTTCTCAGCATAATAGGTGAGCCAAACAACATCGACTTGTTTTTGTTTTACATTCAAAACCATGGAGTTTGTCAAGAGCCAAGAACAAATCTTTTGAAAATCAGTTTCCAACCAAGTGGTCAGTTGATCAATTATTTCCACTTGAGTAAAGACAAGTAAATCATCTACATATAAAAGCGTTTCACAGAAATTACACAAGGAAGAAAGCTAATTAATAAGAAGTGAAAATAACAGGGGTCCAAGTAGGGACCCCTGTGGAACTCCACATTTTAATTCACAGGCATCAGACCACACAGAATCAGCACAAACAACCTGGGAACGTTGCATCGGGTAACTATCAAGTCAAGTTACCATACTTGAAGAAAAACCCAACTCACCAAGTTTCATACTGGGTAACAAGTGATTAATAAGGTCAAACGCACTGGTCAGATCCTCAAAAACTGCCCCCATCATAGAACCTTTTTCCAAACCACCCAGGATGGAATCGGTGAACCTGACCAGAGCTGTACCCGTCCCATGATTTTTACAAAATCCACGCTGGTGAGGACACATTAAATCATATGTTTCTAGATAATGTGTAATCTGAATGGAAACAATCTTCTAGAGAATTTTGCTTAACAGATTTAAAATGGAGACAGGTCTGTAGTCCTCAGCAAAAATAGCACCAGATTTCTTGGGAATGGGAGCAACCTTAGCACATTTCCAGGCAGATGGAAAAATACTTGTAGTCAAACAAAATGTAAAAATAGTGGAGAGAGTCCAGCCACAAAGGAAGATGCAAGTTTAACAAAGTGACCATCCAGTCCACCCCCACAATCTCCGTACTTATCAGGAAGAGCACCCAGTAACCTAAGAAAATCAATGTGAGAAACCTATTTAAAATAAAATAAAGGATGATTAGAAGATGAAACAGTTGTGCTGAGCATTATTAGTTTGTGAAGACTTACCCAAGTTATAATGTGATAAATCTGAAAATGTAACATTAGCAATTTTGACAGGATCAGTTAATTCCTGGTCATTCACCTGCGACACCTTGACTGTGGACTTAATCTTAAGTGACAACAGAGAGTTAACAGTGCCTCAAAAACACTTTAAATCTGATAAGCCAGAACTAAATTTGCTCCTATAGTATTCTTTTTTGACATCTGATACCATTTTACTAACTTTATTTCTGATGGTTCTATAGGCATTTAACAAATGACTGGAAAGAGTTTGCTTATAATGAGACCAAGCCTGACCCCTTAGTCAAATCTTTTTTTTTTATAGCAGCCATAAACCAACCATTATCTGTTCCCCTAACTCATAATTTATGCAAAGGAAATAAATTATTCTGGATAGGTAATAACTGTGCACAGAAAAAATCTACAGCACTGTCTGGATCAGGTATTGACTCTAAAAATGACCAATACATTGACCAAAATTCAGTGTCTAACAATTGATTAATCCTTTTAAAATTGTGATAATTAATAAAATAAATTGGTATTTGGGGCCTTTTAAAATTCAAAATGCAATAAGTATCCATATGGTCACTGACTGAAATCCCAAGGACACCTGCAGATGAAACAATGTTAGAATTATTTGTAGCCATCCTTCACTGCCTCTACACCTTCCCCTGATGTATAGGGCTATACCTCCTCCTTCTTTTCCTTTTCTTCTACCTCATCTATACATGGTGTAGCAGATGTCAAACAATTGATGGTGGTGTAGGGCAGTGCTCCATTGCCTCTGGCAATTTATTTTAGAGAGATCAGTTGTCATTATGTGTCAGATTGGTCACAATTTAGATTATCCTGCATTTCTCCACACCAGCTATTATGGTGCATACAAAAAAAGACCCCCATTGCCAGCAGAAGTGCATCCACAGATAAAGATTTGGAGAGGTCTACCAGTCCGGTGCTTTTGTGATCTTCAGCTATCACAGCCTCGGGAGATGAATTGGATGGATCAGGGTCTGATGTGGCATCCACTTTTACAAAAGCAGATGGGCACCGTATGTTAAAAATTCTCCACTGCATAGATGCCAGAATCTCAGGCATTCAGAAAGATTTAAAAAAATTAGAATCTAGAACTGCAGCTGTGGAAACCCACATGGAGACCTTGTAGGGAGAATACATTGCATATGGGACATCATTGGCATATCTCCACAAGAGAGAAAAATAATTGACTATGCAGGCTGAAGATGCAGAGGCAAGGGCCCACAGAAATAACCTTAGGATTTTTGGTATCTCAGAGAGTGTGGATCCCCCCAATGTGGAGGACTTTCTGGACTGCACCCACTGCGTCATCACACCAAAACCTAAACAAGGTGCTCCCACCAGGTCAGTTATCGTCAAGTTCCTGCACTACACTATAAAAATAAACTACTTAGACTGGCTTGGGCTAAACTAGACCCAAATCTAGATGGCCAGAAAATATATTTAGACCAAGATTATACCCCTTTAATGTTGGCTAAGAGAAATCAAATCCTCTATGTGGTGAAAGTCTTGAGAGAAAAAGGCTGTAAGGCCTACCTGTGATAACCTACAAGGCTATGGGTTCAAGATAAAGAAGGGATAAAAGTACTTGACTCCCTGCTTGAAGCTACCCCCTACATTACGGTGATGGAAATCTTGATACCTGACACCAAGGAGGAACAGGTTGAGCAGGAAATTGAAGAATTGCTCTGGGCAGTGGCCCCAGGCTCCAGAAAATGTCCAGGTAGATGCAGAGATGATTTGCTGCCCCTACATATGGATTTTTCCAAGTAGCTCCAGAGAAAGATGACCTGAAGATTTCTGTGAGGTTTGCAGATCAGCCTTTTTCATTGCTCTGGATCTTAACTGCACCAGGGCACGGGTAATGCTTGGTTAACTTGGTCTATCAGAACAAACCCAATAAAAGCTTTACCTATTTGTTTATCCACCAAGTGATTACCTCTGGAACTGGTTGGCTTTGGCTCCACATTCTTTCTAGAGTGGCAGAAGAAACAAAATGATCCCTTTTAATTCAGAGGGGCCCAAAAGTCAGCTAGGTGTTGATTTCTTGAGGGTCTTTTTGATGGTTACACAGACCTTTTGTTTCAGCTTTGAGATACCTCCCCCGGTGGCCTTCATTTCTTGCTGATGGGATTCAAATTGGGCATAAGATAAGCACCCTTGGGCACTTATGTGTTAATCTTTTTCTCTGCCTGATATAACATTGGTGACATCTTTCTTTTTTAGTTTTTTAGAATGTAGTGTTTCAGTAGAGTGTAAATGATAATTCCAGTATTATTAAAGGGGTAGAGATGCAAGACTGTGAGGTGGGAAGGAGGTTAATGGGGGATCCCCTCATGGGCCCAACACCACTATGAATTTTGGTTGTTGATGGCTACCAAAATTATTGTTAAACATTTTTCCCTAAAATTAGAAAATGTTTAAAACAAGCCAGAACAACATTTTGGTTGTTAATCCTGCCCTGATTGCTTAATGGGAGGGTATATGGGCTGGCATCTCATGTTTTTAGTTGCCATAGGCCCGGCTGTAGGCTTTATGTATGGGCAGATAATTCTCTTTTCAACTGGATATGTGCCTTATGAGGGCCAATATATATTTTTTTGTGTAAAGGGCTCTGCCCCTCAGGCTATTCATTCATTATATTTCTGGGGCTGGTTTGATCATTGCTGCCCCTTGGCTGGGGCTGGGAGGGGGGCATGTCCCTATTATAGGTAATTTAGCCCAGTGATTTTTTTTTTATTTCACTGAGGGTATGACATTTTTGGGGGAAAATATAATAAGTTTCTTTTTCTCATATTAGGTACTTCCCTCTAAGTCTTTCCCCACATAGTGCATTGTGGGGAGGTGGGAGTGCTGAAATGAAGTGTGGAGTTATATCTAGAATATGATGCTTTATAACTATAGGTTGAATTAGCGACCTATCAAGAATGAAAAAAGAAAAGGGAAGAAGTTATTTTTTTTTTTTATCATTAAGAAATTGTCCGAGGTCTTCTGCCCTAGCCATCGGACAAGCCAGAAGACACAAACTAGGAGAGGGTCTGGCTCCAACATTGATTGGATGCTCACCCCTTAGTGTCCATTGAGGCTTTGCTCCTATTCTTAGGCCTAGTGCCTTTGTTCCCTGATGCTCAACCTCCC
Organism: Neoceratodus forsteri; assembly: GCA_016271365.2. Taxonomy (NCBI): domain Eukaryota; kingdom Metazoa; phylum Chordata; order Ceratodontiformes; family Ceratodontidae; genus Neoceratodus; species Neoceratodus forsteri. The sequence goes on along the minus strand of CM057458.1, from coordinate 779,538,961 downwards.
CTTAGGGTTAGGCTTTGTAGAGCTTAGGGATCCAGTGAAGTAACTGGTATCCCCCCTTGTTTCTCCCCCCTTCCCTTTTTTTATTGACCTGCAGTTAAGGTCTCACTGGGTAGTTACACCCAGATTTTTGGTTTTGGACTTATAATTTTTATTTTAAATTCTGTATATATAACTCTGTATGTGTATGTCCTGTATTGGTTACCTATGCACATCTTTTCACTGTTGGATGTACTTTTAATGGGTTTAAACACAAAAGGGGAAGAAGACTGTGATATACAGGTATGTTTACATTTACAGTATGATGGCTCTTAACAACACTTCTATTAATGTTAAAGGCATCAATAGGGTAGTTAAGCAGGCAAGAGTCCTCCAAGAACTGGATAGGGTGAAATGTGACCTGGCTTGCCTACAAGAGACAAAACTTTTCCCATTAGAACATGCTAAGTTAAAAAGAATGTGGGTCGGGTCGGATTGCTCTGACTTGCACCCAGATGATTCCAAGTGTGGAGTTGCTGTCCTGATTAAAAAGGGCATTCCCTTCAAGGTTTATAAGACTCAAATGGAGGGCTCGGGTAGGTATGTGATAATATCAGGGGAATATATGGGTTACCCACTTCATATGTCCTCTGTTTATAACCCAGCTCTGTCAACAGAAGCTTTTTCTGTCACCTCTTTGCCAGGGTGGCTTCCCTTTCCCCTGGCTGCATTATTCTTGTGGGAGATTAGAATTGCATGGAGAATCCTGAATTAGACAGGAATGTGAAAGAGCAGGGGGTAGGGGGAGCATTTAGCTCCAGGTTATTGAGGTCCTTGATTACTAAAGGAAAGGCCTTACAGACCCTTGGAGACTCCAGAACCTGGATACCCAGGACTTCACTTTTTACTCTGAGTCCTCTGGCTCCTACTCCAGGCTCAACAGGTTTTATATGCAAAAGGTGGATGCCCACAATATGTTGGATATGGTTATCCATCCAGTTACTTTTTCAGATCATGCAATGATCAGTGCATCATTCCAATGGTCTGACACTCGAAACAAGGGGTCTTGGAGATTTGATTCAGGATTATTGAATGATAAAATGTTTGTGGGCCAAATGAGGGAGACCATTCAGTTCTATGTCAAGGAAAACTGGGAAGAGGATACTCATATCCAGTTTATCTGGGATGGTTTAAGGGCAGTACTCAGGGTTAGAATCATTAGTTATGCTTCTCATAAGCATACAAGCCATAAAGCCAAAGCAGAAGGTCTACTAGATGATATTATCAGATTGGAGAGGGATCATAAGAGAACCAAAAACCTGGCTACTCTGCTGAAACTTAAGGAGACTAGGTAATTATATAATGTAGAGATGAGATGGAAAACAGAAAACTATCTCTGGTACACTAAGCAAAGGTATTATGAGATGGGAGGGAGGGCATCCTGCTTGTTAACCTTACACTTGAGAAAGAAGGAGGCTGACTGGTATATTCCTCGATTAAAGACCCCTGGCCCAGAGCCAGACCTGACTAACCTGGCCCAGATTGTGGAGGAATTCTGTGGATATTTCACTAAATGATATAGTCAAGAGAGACTCCCTAACCATTCCACTTTAGAGGAGGAGTTCCTGCAAAAAGCCTGCCTTCTGAAGTTAGAGGAGTCCCAGAAATGTAGCTTAGAAGTCAATATCTTGGAGACTGAGGTGAAAAAAGTCATCAAATTCCTCAACAAAGGAAAGGCCCCTGGACCAGATGGTTTTACAGCTGAATTTTATCAATATTTTTGACCGATCTAGCCCCATCGTTAACTAAGGTTTGTAATGTAGCACATGAGGATGGTGCAACTCCACCTTCCTGGGGAGAAGCAGTGGTAACCCTTCTGCCTAAACTTGGTAAGGATCTGACAGCCTGTGAGAGCTACCAACCCATTTCCCTGATAAACCAGGATGCAAAAATCTTTGCAAAAGTTTTAGGATCTTGTCTTCAGGGCTTTATCCCAGAACTGATTCATGAGGACCAGACTGGTTTCATTCCCGGGAGACATATCCAGTATAATATTAGGCTTTTGCTTTATGCTGTCTCCTCCTCAGGAGTATCACCTCCCGGACCTCATTGAGTGGTGATGTTTCTCAATGCGGAGAAGGTGTTTGACTGCCTCGATTGGGTCTTTATTGACCATACTTTGCAGAAATATGGGTTTGGAGAAAAGTTTTACTGTTGGATCTGGGCCTGTTCATGAAAATGGGTTACCAATTCCCACCATACAGTACATACCACATTTTTAAAAATCAAGAACTGTCAGGCATATGTTTTTGACTAAATCTGAATGATGGCTATATGTGCAGATAAACAACATAACTATAGAATTCTAGGGTATCCATATTTTCTTTTGATGGGGTATCCCGCTCTATTTTGCTGCTTTTTTCACCTGAAAAATTGTGACATGCAAAAAAACATGTTTTACTAATTGTTTTTGCAAGCTTTATTTACTGTTTTCTCTTATTAAAATAACTCTGCTTATTAATCCGGAGTTGTGTTTTTCATTATTTGTGCTCTTTAGCCCATTGTAATGCTCCATTTTTAATTTGTGCAGCTTTGTATTTAGTGTGATGAATGTAACAGTTGGTGTCACAGCACGTTACATTCACCCACATGGCCCCCAAATCTGTAATTGTGCTATTAGCACTTTAAAAGATTTTCTGGCTTCTCTCTTAGTTTACCTCCTCATCATAACTGACTGTGTTACTGCTTGAGCTAGCTTTCCCACAGGATGGAGAGCAACCTTTGACCCCCACTCTACTTGGAGTCACATAAGGCCCAATGTGTACCCATCAGTCTGTGACAGTTGCAAAGTCATAACTTGCCCATCAGAACCAAGGAACAACCATAGAGGGAGGAGCTGAGCTGAGGTTTAAAACCCATTGTTTGCATGTGGCTCCTCCATTTTGTAGAGCTACATTCCATGAAGATAAGCACTGCATGCAACAATGAGGACTGCAGTTACATTCACCACAGGTAGGCATTGGTTACCATCATTCACTGATTTGGGGGCAAATTTTCAGGGAGCATATTTCAGTGACAACTGCATGTCTAGGGAAAGTGCTGGGCAACAGTTGTAATAGGGGTTATACTGTGTATATGGGGTGGAGGGTTAACATGGATTTTCTTTGTGGTGCCACTCATTACATTCACCATGATATGTGGTGTCAACCATCATACCTGCCAGTACAGTTATTATTGTCAGATTCCTCCAGGGTTTCTAACACTATGTCAGTTATTAGTACAGTAGTAGCATGATAACCATGAGGGATGTTCAGTAAACTTTTTAAAACTGAAACAAATGTGTAGTGTCACTTGTTACATTCACCATGTTATGTAGTATTAAGCATCACACTTGCCAGTAATGTAATTGTTGAATTTTTTTCATGTTTTGTAGCAGTATGTCAGTCAGTAATAGTAGTATGTTAGCTGTTAGGCAAGTTTAGTACAGTTTTAGTAAGCCAAACATAAGAGTGGCATCACTTGTTACATTCACCATGGTATGTGGAGTCAGACATCACACCCATCAGTAACATTAATGTTGTCAAATTTCTCCCAGCTTTGTAATACTATGTCAGTCATTAGTAGTATCATGTTAGCCATTAGGCTTGTTCAGTAAACTTTTTTCTACTGAAATAAATGTGTAGTGTCACTTGTACATTCACAATGGTATGTAGTTTCAAACTTCTCACCTGTCAGTACTGTTATTGTTGATTTCTCCCAGGTTTTGTAGCACTGTGTCAGTTCTTATTAGTAGCATGTTAGCCATTAGGCATGTCAACTAAACTCTATAAAACTGAAACAAATGTGTGGTGTCACTCATTACATTTACTATGGTATGTGGTTTTAAGCATCACACTTGCCAGTAATGTAATTGTCAAATGTTTTCATATTTTATAGCAGTATGTCAGTCAGTAGCAGTTGTATGTTATTTGCTAGACATGTTTAGTACAGTTTTAGTAAGTGAAACATAAGTGTGGTGTCACTTGTTACATTTACCATGGTATGTGGTGCAAAACAGCAAAACATTTCGTTTGTAATTCATGTAATGTAATTCTTATAAATATTTGTTTTTCATGTTTTAATATAACTTATTACATATGTTTATTAAAGTTTTTACTACTAAAACAGATGTCTTGTGTCACGAGTTACATTCACCGCAGTGTGTGGTGCCACTTGTTACACTCACCACAATGCAGTTCTTTTATCTCAGGAACCTGTGAGGCTTTTATGTCCCAATATGTTTCCTTTTTCATATTTGGGTCATAATATCTTGAAATACATCACAAATGTAATCTAGAAGTAATTTGAAAATGTGACCCTCACGTCACACTTGGTAACCCCTTTTCATGAACAGACCCATATCCAATTTGTATAGAGATCTATGGGCAAAAGTTAAGGTGAACGGAATTATGTCTGACAAGATATGAATAAATAGAGGTACTAGACAGGTGGCCTCTCTCTCCCTTATTATTCGCCCTGTGTGTGGAGCCACTGGCAGCTCTTATTAGACAATCGGAGTAATACAAAGGTGTCAAAGTACAAGGGGTGAAAATTTGAATTTCCTTATATGCAGATGATACTCTGCTATATATTGAAGACCTGGTTGGGCAGATCTCTTTGATTAACTCATTGCTTGGGAACTTTGAGAAAGTTTCTGGCTTTAAAATTAAGGAATCCAAACCCGAATTGATGCCCTTAGGAATAGTCCCAGGGAGGATGCTTCCAGTCATTGGTAATTATAGATGGTCAAAGGACAGCTTTAAATATTTGGGTACATAGATTCCCAGGGACATGCATAAATTATATACTATTAACCATTTAAAGCTTCTTCTGACTATGCAGGCGGATCTTGGGAGATGGGGTGAACTTCCCCTTTCTTTAGTGGGACATATTGATAGTGTACAGATGAATGTCCTTCCTCACTTCCTTTTTTTCCCCATCCCTCCCACTTAAAACCCCAGGGACCTTTTGGAACTCCCTAAAGTCTTCACTCTTTAAATTCATTTGGGTAGGTTGACGCCCGAGGGTTAGATGGGATATCTTGACTAAACCTAAAGAGAGAGTGGGACTAGTCTCCCAGACTTCAAGAAATATTGTTTGGCATCTCAGATTCATCTGCTGGTCTCTGCTTTACCAAGAGAAGGACACCCCCTTTGGGTTGAGATTGAGAGAACCCCTCTCTTATGGGAGATATTGGTGACTTGGTTTGGATGGACCGGAAGGGAGTTTCATTCCTACAAACAAGTAATCCCTGGACTTAAGTTATTAAGAATGCTTGGTTAGAGTTGAATAGGAGGCTGGGGTTCACCCTGCAAATAAATGGGAACACTCTGATCGGGGCATGTTTGTATTTTGCCCCCCTAGATGGGACATGGGTTTTGGGACATGGGCACGGCGAGGTTTGCTGAAGATAGGCCAGATGTATGTGGGAGGCACCCTCAAATCCTTCCAACATCTCTCAACTGAATTCAGGCTCTCCTCTTAAGATTTATTTAGATATCTGCAACTCCATCATTATTTACCAGAAAAAGATAAATTAAGGGGACAGGGAGGTTGTCATAATGATAATCTGATTTCGGACATGTTGCTTCAAGAAATCCGCCTCCGAACATCCAGAGGTCTGATCTCAAGACTGATTCTTTTTTTTGCCAACCTTGAGAAGGACTCTTTGGCTAAACTTAAACATACCTGGCAGATAGAGCTGGTGAGGGAGCTGGAGGACTCAAACTGGGTGAGGGCTTGGAAGGCTGTCCACTCCACTACAGCTTCAAACTCCTGGAGGGAATTTTGGTGGAAAATTGTAGTTCATTTCTTCTGCACTCTAGTAATCTCCAAACATTATGGCAATCATCCCTCTGAGCTCTGCTGGTGGGGTTGTGGGGACAGGGGAACGCATACCCACATATTTTGGTCATGCCCCAGTTTCCAAATTTTTTGGCAGCAGCTTTTGGTAATCTTGGCAAAAATCTTTGGTGAAGATCTCACAGGGGATCCTGTGAATTGGCTCCTATGGGTGTATCCCCAGAAAAGTCGAACTAAGGCCCAACGGTACTTATATAATATTGTTGTGGCCTCAGCCTTAAAAGCTATTACCTGCTGTTGGCTGACTTCTGATATTCCTACTATAGAGGCCTGATATGGGATTTGTGTAGCAATTTTGGATATGGAGGAACTTATGGCCAAAATTCATCTCTGTAAAGATAAGTTCAAAAATCAATGGCTCCCTTTTTTCCACTACCAGGCCGAGAAAGAGCAGTGAAATGTTTTACAAATACTGGCCAGACATGGCTAGAAAAACCTCTATTGGTTCAGTTTACTGGGCCAGGTGACACTTGCTGTCTTGGTGAATGGTTTGTTATTCATAAAGAGATATTCTATTCTAGTCCCGTTCTTCAACAAATGAATTTTCTGCTTACTTTATTAACAAGCAGAGTATAACAGATTAGAGTCAAAAAATGTCAAAGATGTGTAACCCCCCCCCCCAATCCCTCTGTTTCTCTGTTTTGTCTTTTTGGGTATTAGTTTTTCATCTCCTTTTGGTATGAAGTATAGTGGGTTTTCTTTTATAACTGTCATTATTCTAATGTATTGTCTGTCTGGTGCTTGTAATAAGTTTTGTTATATTCTGTATGTGTATTTTGTGTACCAAAAATCCTTAATAAAATGTGATTTAAAAAAATAAATATGGTGTAGCATGGCACTGTCAAGTCCCAATCCTTATTCTCTGTGGTCCAAGTTTCTGTTATGACTATTCAGTCATCTCAGTGTCTGCCACCATAGCTTGGAGCTCACTATTTTTTTTCCCAGGCATCCACATTAAAATCATTATGCATACTAACTACATCAACTATGCACAAACTAAGCACTAAAATACAACTGCTACATTATAAAGCCACTAGAACAGTCATCATAAACTTTTATAATTAAAAGTTGAATAACATAAAACACATGCAATTGTTTTAATTAATTTCTTCTATGATGGGTACCTTGTCCCAAACTTCCCAAAAGTCCCCTGGATCCCCCTGACTCCTGTTGCACTTTGTTGCACTTAACGGAGCTGCTTCCACTGTAGATGGCACCGCATCTATTCGGCTCTGATTTAAACTCCCCAACCACTCCTGAAAGGGCTACCACCACCAATCGGGGGAGAGGGTGCAGCTAAAACAATAGGTGGCAAGGCAAGAGATGCATACTGGTGCTAGGCAACCAGAGCCAGACTACCCACATTTGGAGAGCAGCTCAATGGGGTCCAATTGGCCAAATAGCTGCTTAACCAATTGACATGCAGCAACAATTCATCAAATACAGTGTCTAAAACACTTCAGCAGATCCACTAGTGCTCGCTGTTAATAAAGTGCGATAGTTAATGCAAATGGCAAAATACTCTAACGGCATTCATTCAGCAGCACTAAGTATATCAAGCAGCAATAGTTCAGCAGCAGAGTCAATACATCACACTTTGAAGTAGCACATTATTCAGTCAGGCAGAACAAGGCAATACACGCTGTGAACAATTCATTCAAGTAGCAGCAGATAATCAAAAGCGGCAAGTACTTCAGGCAAGGCAGACACAGTAAAAACACAGCAGGTTTCACAGTCATAACAAGGCTATGGACATATGGTTGCACAACTTTCACCACTCATGATCCACGGAAGTTGTTTGCATCACTTCACATAGAACTGTGATGTTCAAAAAGTGATACAGTTCAAAATTTAGCTTTGGACTTGTAGACCTTGTTACTCAGATTGTTTTAGGGAGTTACTGATGATGACCCATAGGTCTGTCTCCTCAGAGTTCATGACCAGCTTTATCTCCTGTTTTGAGTGTCCTGTCCTGGAGTTCTTGTTCCTTATGTCATCACCTTGCATTTTTTTGCATTGAATTTTAACTGCCAAACATTTGACCACCTCTTTAACTTTTACAAGTCTTTCTGCCTCTCCTAATCCCCTTCACAGTGTCTACCCTCCCACAGTGCTTAGTATCATGTGTGAAAAGATACAACTTGTCCTGAATTCCTTTTCCCATGTCTCTGAGGAATATATTAAAAAGGACTTAACCCAGGACCAATCCTTGTGGTGCCCAGTGGTGACCTACTTCTCTTCTGATTTGATTCTGTTAACCACAATCCTCTGCTGTCTCCCTCTTTCAACCAGTTTCTCAACCATCTAACTGTTTCCATTGCTGCATTTGGGTCTTTTGGCTCCTTTAGCAACCTTCTGTGAGGCATTGAGTGAAAAGTCTTGCTGGAATTGAAATAGAGTAAATCCATATCATGGCCCCCTATCAACTACCCTCATTATCTAGTCAAAGGATACTATCAGATTCATCAGACAAGACCTCCCTGCCATGAACCTTTGCTGTTTATGATCCTGGAGTCCATTGCTCTACAAGTAGTTTAAGAGGTCCTCTTTGACTAGTATCTCCAACAGGTTGCCCTCAGTAGATGTAAAGACTGACAGGTCTACAGTTACCCAGTTGCTTCTACCCCCGCCATTGAGTGGGACTATGTCTGCTACCTTCCAGACTTTTGCAACTATCCCTGTTTGAACTGAACTGTAGAATAACTCTATCAGGTGTTCTGTTAGTTCCATTGCCAATTCCTCGAGTACCCTTGTTTGCATCCCATCTGGCCCCAGGGCCTTATCTAACTTTAGGGTTGTTAACCATTTCCAAATCCATTCACTGACAAATACTTGTTGCCTCATCTCAGGGATGCTCCTTACAGCTGCCTTAATTCCATTCCTGCTTTCTGCCCGTCCTCCTCAATTATTCTACTTCCCTCTGCTAGTCTAACAGTTCCTCCTTCCTTCTTTCTTTTTTCTCTAAAATATCTGAAGAACAGTTTTCCCCTCCCTTGACTCCCTCTGTAAAATGCAACTCTGTATATGCTGTTGTTTCTCTAAGCACCCTCTTGGCTACCCTTGTTCTCATTTGGAATTCACTCCATTCGTCCTTTTCCATGTTTTTCCTTGTACCTGGTGAAAACCTTCATTTTAGCTTCCACTGCTTCCCTGACCTTTCGAGAGAACCATATTGGTCTCTTGTACCTGTTTACTTTGATTATCATTCTTATGCAAGACTTTGTTACCTTGAGAATGGTCCCCTTGTTTGCCCCCTATCTTTCCTCTTCATCCCTGATGTGGTCCACTATGACTATTTGATCCCAGGATACCCACCACCCCTCATCCAGCTGAATTCTGCCCTTCTGAAATATAGGACCTCATCATTTGATGAGGGCTTAATTGTCCCAAGAGCAAGGATGAATTATATAGAGTTATGACTGCTGTACACTAGTGGATCCCCCCACCTTCACTCCTCCTACAATTTGTGAGCTGGTGAGCACCACATCAAGAATGGCAGACTGCCTAGTTGGTTCCTTAATCATTGACACAACTAGGCAGTCCTTTAATGTAGCAAGCAGGGCCTGACTTCTGGAGCTCTTGTGCAAGTGGAATGTGGAATGGTCAAATCAATATCTGGCAGGTTTAGATCTCCCACCAGTACCACCCCCCCTTGCCCCCCTTTCTAGTTCTGCCCTAGATGACTGCCATCCATAATTTCTTATCTGTGGATGCTGTGAGCTGAGCCCACAGTGATTCTATTTCCACATTGCCTTTCCTGATGTTTCCATCCTCCACTGCCTCTATGCCTTCCCCTGATATATAGGGCTACACCTCTTCCTTCCTTTCCTTTTCTTCTAGCCCATCTAAACATGGTGTAGCCTGGCACTGTCAAGTCCCAATCCTTATTCTCTGTGGTCCAAGTTTCTGTGATGATTAATCGGTCATCTCAGTGTCTGCCGCCATTGCTTGGATACATAGATACTAAGATACAGAGACAGTGTTGGCAGATAAGGGCCTATGGCCCACCCAGTCTGCCCATTTGAGCTTATAAGTTCAGTTTATGTTTTCCTAGAAGTCTGTTGCCCCTTACCCCTGACCTCCAGAATTCCTTTATGTCTATCCCATGCATTCTTAAATCCTGTGATTGTTTCAGCCACCACCACTTCCTCTGGCAGGGTGTTCCACTTGTTCACCACCTGTTCTGTGAAGAAATTCTTCCTCACGTTTCCTCTGAATCGGCCTCCCTCCAACTTCATCCCATGCCCTCTAGTTCTGGAACATCTTTTTCACTTAAAAATAGCATATTCATGCACCCTGTTCCTCCTGTAAGATACTTGTATGTCTCTATCATATCCCCTCTCTCCCTCCCCTTCCCAGGGAGTACATGTTCAGTTCCTTCAACCTGTCCTCATAGGACTTATGATGCAATCCATGTACCATCTTTGTTGCCCTCCTCTCTATACTGTCTATGTCCTTACATAGTAAGGTCTCCAGAACTGTACACTGTACTCCAGGTGGGGCCTCACTAGTGTCTTGTATAGTGGAATTATGACCCCCCTTTTCCTGCTGGTGGTGCCCCTTCCTATGCATCCCAGCATCCTATTTGCTTTGCCTGCTGCCTTATCACACTGTTTCCCTACCTTGAGGTCATCAGAGATGATAACCCCAAGATCCCTTTCCTGCTTGGTGCATGCTATATCCCCCCACTCTCAACCTGATATATTGTGCCAGGTTTTTGTGTCCCCATATGCATTATCTTGCACTTCTTTGCATTGAATTTCAACTGCCAAACCCCTGACCATTCTTCAAGTTTCTGCAGGTCCCTTCTCATTCTGTCTACACCCTCTGTTGTGTCTACTCTGTTACAGTGCTTTGTGTCATCAGTGAACAGTGAAATTCTGCCTTCTAGGTCCTGCGCAATGTCACTGATGAAGATGTTGAATAGGACTGGTCCCAGCACTGATCCCTGTGGTACCCCACTGGTCATTCTTCCCTCTGTGGAGTGACAGCCATTTACCACCACCCTCTATGTCCTGCTGCCCAGCCAGTTACCTACCCGCCACACTACTGTCCTGCCCACACCCATATTCCCCAGTTTGTGTAATAGTCTTCTATGTGGCACAGTGTCAAAGGCCTCGCTGATGTCCAAATAGGCCATGCCCACTGCCCTCCCCTGATCCACCTCCTTAGTTACCCAGTCAAAAAATTCAACGAGGTTGGTCTGACATGACCTCCCCCTGGTGAAACCATGCTGCCTTGGGTCCTGTAGTCCATTGACAACCAGATGTTCCACCAATCTCTCCTTCAGTAGTGCTTCCATGATCTTCCCCACTACCGAGGTGAGGCTGACTGGTCTGTAGTTTCCCGCTTCCTCTTTGTTCCCACTTTTGTATAAGAGGACTACATCTGCTATCTTCCAGTCTTTGGGTACCTCCCCTGGTTCCTGTGATTGGCTAAACAGGATAGCCAGAGGTTCAGCCACCACCTCTCTTAGTTCTTTAAGGACCCTGGGGTGCACCCCATCTGGCCCCATTGCTTTATCAACTCTTATTACTTCCAGTTCCTTCAGGACCCTTTCTCATGTAAAGGGCTTGTGTCCATTCTGCACCATTCTCTCACCCTTGTACTCCCTTCAGACCCATTACCCTCCTTTTTCCTCAGTAAAGACTGAGCAGAAATACCTGTTCAATATGTCAGCTTTACTATTGTCATCCTCCACGCCCCATCCTCCCTTCACTATCTCTCCCTTTGCCTTTCATTTTCTTATGTACCTGTAAAGGTTTGTCCCTCTACCCACTGATTTTGCGATGTGTTCTTCTGTCTAAGCTTTGGCTTCCTTACTGACCTCCTGCCTCCTTTGCTTCTCCTGGTACTTCTCCCTATCCCTTTCTGCCTGTGTCTTTTTGTATTGCCTGAATGAAATCTTTTTGGTTTTCACTTTCTTTGCTACCTCTTTGGAAAACCATAATGGTCTCCTCTTCCTTTTCCTCTTGCTAACCTGCTTAATGCATAATTCTGTTGCTCTTGTAATCCCCAATTTAAATACTGCCCATTTTTCCTCAACCCCTGATTCCTGCCCCATTCCTCTTAATGCCTCTTTCAAGTATCTCCCCATTTTCTCAAAGTCTGCCCCCCTAAAATCCAGGATACGTGTTTTTGTGTGGTTTGGTTCTGCTCTTTCTGTGATTTCAAACCACAATGACTGGTGGTCACTGTTCCCCAGGTGCTCCCCAACTGTTACCCCCATCACACTGTCCCTGTTTGTGAGCACAAGGTCCAGTATTGCCTTCTGCTGAGTTGGTTCATGACCAGTTGCTTGAGGAAGGCACCCTGAAGGGAGTCCAGGATAAATCTGCTACTAGTTGATGCTGCTGCTGCTGGGATGCTCCAGTCCATGTCTGGAATATTGGCCTCCAACCAGTACTACCTCACCTTGTCTGCCATCCTTTGGATGGCTAGCATCAACTCCTATCTGTTTCTTCCTCCTGGGCTGGTGGTCTATAGACCACCACCTGTGTGGATGGCTGGCCCCATTTTCCTTTCCAGCTAACCCACAGTATCTCTCCTCCATTTGTTCCTCCTGGATCTCTGTGGCCCTTATGTCATTTTTCACATACAGTGCCACTCCCCCTCCCTTCCTACCTGCCCTGTCTCTTCTGAATATGTTGCAGCCAGGTATGGCCATCTCCCAGTCATGGTTATCATTACAACAGGTTTCAGTGATGGCCACAGTGTCCAGGTCTGACTGCACCGTGACAGCCTCCAGATCTTCCATCTTGTTGCTAAGGCTCCTCGCATTGGCACACATGGCTTTCCATGAGTTGACCTCCCTAGTCTGTTTCACTGTTCTACTCCAGCCCTTTCCTTGGTTGTCCTTTATCCCTGGTTCTCCTTGCTGTCTGCCCTTCTGCTGAATATTGCCCCTTTTATGCCTATCCACCTCTTGGGCACTAATCTCCATCTTTTGCACACTGCTTTGTAGAGATAGCCACTCCTCCGGTTCACTGGTTCCACTGCTAGCTGTGGGGGGTGAGCAAGTAGGTACCCTCCTTGCTGGTCTGCCACCTCCCTTTGCTAGTTTAAATGCTTGTCAATGTAGCATTTAAACTTATCATTGAGTGCTTGGATTCCCGTCCAGGATGGATGCAGGCCGTCAGGCTTGAACAAACCTCCATCCCTCCAGGTAGGTCCCCAGTCACCAATGAATCCAAATCCTTCCTCACAGCACCAGTTCTTCAACCATGAGTTAAAGTTCCTGGTGCATGCACCCCTATGCTCTCCCTTGTCTCTCGCAGGTAGTACATCTGAGAAAGTGACAGAAGTAGCTACTTACTTGAGATCCCTCCCAATTTCTTAAACTCTTCCTGAACTTCCTTTGGCTCCCCCATTTGCCAGGTCATTAGTACCTGGTGGATAATGACATCCAGCTCACCCTTCATGCTTGCTCCCGGTGATCTCGGATCTTCCTTCCACCCTCCATGCCGTGGCATCTGGTAGGCACCTCACCTCCCTGTCCTCCCCTTCTGTGTTCCTAGCTGGATCCCTCTTATGATGGAGTCCCCCACCAGGATTCGCTTCCTCCTCCTCCTCTGGGGTCCACTGCTCTCCCCGCTGAGGTCACCTCCATGGCTAACCTCCATATCCTTTCCTTCCACTTCTCTGGGTACCTCTATTTGGCTGTCCCCATTTGCCAGTGTGGCATATGAGTTCTTGAGTGGGATAGGATCTGGGATGTGCCTCTGCCTGACCACTCCAACACTCCCTGAGCCCACTGTCATCCAAGTGCTCCTAGTTCTTGGCATCCTTTGAGGCAGTTGCATTGGACTGGGTGGTCTCTTGATAGGGGTGACAGTACTCTTGACCCAGTTTACTTCTGCTCTGAGTCTGGCTACCACATCCCACAGTCCAGAGAGATGCATGCAGATAGGGCAGCACCTCAGTGTCCAGAAGGTCTGCCTGAATATGGCTGCCCCACAGCCACTGCATTGCACCACTCCCCACATTATACTGCAATTATACTGCTATTCCATTACTTGTCTGCTACTGAAGCTCTCCTAGTTCCCTTTTTAATAATTTACTGTCCTAAAAATCCTGCCACTGATCCTCAGATACTTTTCTTTAAAAAAAAAAGAAAATAAACCAATAAATAAATAAATAAATGAGTCAAAACACTTGTCGTGCTGAGGGTGGGCTTCTTCCCCCTTATGCCCCTCCTACTCCACACCCCTTACTATCCCCTGGGTTTAGCTTCTGTCAATCAGATTTAACAGGGCATATAATTAAGAGTTGGGGGGGTGAAAATTTGCAGCAATTAAAGACAGCAAAGAAATACACTACCACTACGTTTTAAATTTTCAACAGCCCAAAAACAATTCTAAGTAAAGACAACAAAGAAAGTACAGTGTCACTAAAAGCCCACAATCTAAGTTTAAAAGAAAAATAGCAATTACCAGTTACTGTAAAGCACTGAATTGAATATGTTTCCTTCCCCCTTCTGGCTTCTTCTTGGAGCTTACTAATTTTATTTCCCAGGCTCTTAGCATTAAAGCAGACTGCTTTCTATCTTTCTCTTGGTCACATCTTGCTTTTTCCTATTCCTTCTACGTAATTATTCTTCAATCTCCTTACATTTTTGTTAATTTTTCATCCTGAATGTAACATTTGTCACCCCTCTTTCACTGGCCCCTTCCCCTAACCTAATTTGAACTTCAGTCTTATTGTTACACAACTTACTGTTACTAGACCCCATTCAGGGGAAGCCCTAGCTAAGTTCTCCATCTGCTCTCCCTTCTCAATGATTCCACTAGCCTCTGACCCCCCCCACAGTCAATTTAAATGTCACATGTAGATATCAAACTTCTTCCCCACACCACTGGCTCTCTTACTCATTAGGTGAAGGTCACTACCCTTGAAGAAGCCCCCCAATCCCCACAAAGTAAGTGATACTCCTCTCCTGACATCATGTTTTCAACCAACATTAAACTCCTCAGTTTCTTAATTCTTTATGCTAGCATTCAAATTTCCCCATTCCATACAGGGGGACCTTAGAAAAGGCCAGGGAAGGCTAGTGCACCTTCAGTCTGTTCCCCAGCCTCTTAAAATTTCACTTCATTGCCCTCTATAGGCTGGTTCACTAGATACTTGGTACCCAAGTGTACCAGCACCCCCAGCTCTCTCTCTCCCCTTTCTCTGCAATCATCCCAATTCTATCTATATCCCAGATAGCTTATGCACCAGGAAGGCATGAGACCATTTCACTCCTCTTCCCTCCCTCACCAACCACCCTCTCTACTCCCCTAATGAATGGGTCCCTAATCACTAAGATTCTCCTTGGCTCCCACCCAGTGCCACTAGTTTATATTGCCCATTTCTTCCAAATGACTCAGAATCTACCCCTCCAAAGGAGTCAGTTACCTGAGCATCCTCCAGGGGTGCAAAGTGATCACCTATCTGGAGTGTGAGATTGATTGAACCCCTTATGGCTGGCCCTGACACCTTTCCTCCTCCCCTTGCCCACAATTCTCCAACCACCTGAGCCAGTGGACCACTGGGGGAGTGGGGCTGTGGAGGGTAGACCCCAGCTGCCCAGTGTTGCAGATGAGATAGCTCATCTCTTTCTGCAACCAGCCAAGCATGGAGCTCTGCAAAGGTCATGCCGATGGGTTAGTGCCTTATGCATTAGTGCATAATTAGTGCATAACAGTTAAATAAAACTGGAGTTAAGGGATAGTCACTACAGAGGACTACAGCTAGTAAGTAGATGCCACTGGATGGTACTTTATCTGAGGGAAAGCATAAAAGCAACAGAGATACAGTGAATATGGGGGGTAGTGGGCTGTGGTACTGTGGGTCACCCTGGAGTTGGACAATGGAGCCTCTATTTGAACTGGTGTGACCTACTGACCCCCAGCACAGGGGAAGAGTTAGATAAGGTACTTATGGGTGCATTGGCAAGATGGCAGAAAATGGGAGTAGCTGTTGCTGGGGACTTCAGTCTGCTGGATGTAGACTGGAGCCTCTCAGCTGTGGCTTCAGCTAGAAGCAGGGAAATCTTGAACTCCAGCACAAGGTATTCCTCAGGCAACTAGTCAGTGAATCCACTCATGATGGAGCAATACTGGACCTGGTACTCACCAACAATGACAGTGTTACAGATGTCAAGGGGAGCCACCTGGGGACCAGCAATCCCTGTAAAGTGTGGTTCCATATAAGGATGGATGCAGAATCAAGCCACACAAAGGCAAAGGTTCTGGACTTCAGGAAGGCAGATTTTAAAAAGCTGGGTAACTGCTTCAGGGATGATCTGGGAAGGGGATGAACAGGGTTGTGTGGAGGAACAGTGAGGGAAACTAAAAAGAGTCATAGTGAAGGCAACAATCCTCTCTATCAAGCAAGGGAAAAAAAGAAAGAGGAAAAGAGACTGCTACAGTTCTTGAAAGAGGTAGCGTAAAAGGTAAAAGCTAAAGGAGCAGCATTCAGAATGTTCAAGGAGATGCAGAGGGAGAAGGATAGGGAGGTGTATCAGGGGAAACAGAGGGAAGCAGGAAGATCAGTAAGGAAGACAAATCTGCAAACTAAACAGAGAATTGCCAAAGCAGTAACAAAATGGGGAAAGGATAATTTTTTAGGTATGTAAGTGAAAAAAGGAAGACCGGGGGTGGGATTGTAAGGTTAATAAATGAAGGGGGTACTGTGGATAGGGGTATAGGAAAAGGCAGGCATCTTGAACAAATCTATTTGCTCGGTGTTCACAGAGGGAACAGATGGAAAGGGGCCACAAAAATGTAACAGGAGCATTGGAGGGAGGGAGCTTTACACTAGTCCATTTTCAGAGGAGAGAGAGTCCTGAAGGGACTTGCAAATCTGAAAATGGACAAAGTAATGCAGCCAGATGGGGTGTTGAGGGAGCTCAGTGAGGTACTGACTGCAGCTCTACTAATCCTATTTAACAGCTCATGGGAAATAGGAGTGGTCCAGGAGGATTGCAGGAGGCCAGATATAGTCCTAATTCACAAAAGTGGTAGCAGGGAAGGGACTGGCAATTATAGGCCAGTCAGCTTGACTTCAGAGGTGGGAAACTTCATGGAATCACTTCTAAAAGAAAGAATTGTGGAATATCTTGAATCTATGCATTATAAGTCACAAATCAGCATGGATTCACTGGGTGGGGTCATGTAAAATGAACCTAATAGAGTTCTTTGACTAGGTGATCAAGGAACTAGATCAGGGTGAAGCACTGGATATTGTCTACCTAGATTTCAGGAAGACATTCAACACCATTCCACATGGGAGACTAGTAAGGAATCTGGGTAGCTTAGCAGTGGGTCCAAAGGTGATCAAATGGGTAAGAAATTGGTTAAGGGATAGGCGACAGAGGGTTGTGGTAAATGGAGTTCACTCAGAGGAAGGGAGGGTGACCAGCAGGGTGCCTCAGCGATCACTGCTGAGACCAATTCTCTTTATTGTTTTTATAAGTGACATTACAGAGGAGCTGGCAGGAAAGGTCTGCCTCTTTGCGAATGACACCAAACCAAACAATAAGGTGGACACTCTGGGGTGTGGAAAGGATGAACAGCTTCCTGAGAAAATTCAAGGAGTGGTCAAGAGTATGGCAGCTGGGTTTCAATGCAAAAAAAAAGTGCAAAATAATGCACTTGAGGCACAGAAACCCAGTGGTGGAGTACAACATGGGGGATGGTGGTACTGATGACCATCAAGCAGGAAAAGGATCCTGGGGTGATAAAATCAGATGACCTAAATGTGGCCAGGCAATGCGTTAAGGTAGTTAGGAGGGTGAGTTTGATGCTGGAGTGCATAGGAAGGGGTATCATCAGCAGAAAGAGGTAGGTGATGTTTCCACTGTATAAATCAATGGTAAGACTCCACCTAGAGTATTGAGTCCAGTTCTGGAGACCACATCTCAGAAAGGACAAGACAGAGTGGAAGCAGTCAAGAGGAGGGCAATTAAAATCATGCAGGGTCTGCATCATGAGCCCTATAGGGAGAGATTAAAGGAATTAAATATGTACACCCTAGAAGAGAAGAAAGAGAGAGAGGGGGGATAAGATAAAGACATTTAAATATCTTCCAGGGGTAAACAAGGTACAAAAGGGAAGTATTTTTACATAAAAAGGTGCTCATGGAAAAGGGGACATGTTAAGAAGCTAGAGAGGGGAAGATTAAGGAGAGATGTGAGAAGTACTTCTTCACAAAAAGAGTGGTGGATTCCTAGAATAGAATTCCTGCATAGGTGGTGGGAGTGGAAACAGTTGTGGGGTTCAAGAATGCATGGGACTGGCAAAAGGGAATCTTAGGGAAAGGGAACGGGGGTGAATGGGCCAGAGATCAAGTAGGATCTGTGATGATACTATAGGCAGGGAAACATGGCAGACCCAGTGGACCATGCAGTCTTTATCTGTCGGCAAATTCTATATTTCTGTTTCTGTTTCTTGGGCTGGGGAATAAGTAGGGGTTGCACTTTACTACCAGTGAGTTGAGCCATCAGAACAAGGGATGAAGAAACACTGGCCCACTGGGGTCCTTAAGTAAAGGGAGACTAGGTAGGAAGATGACTTCCAGGTGGGACGCTGTTCACTACTGTCTGGAAGCATGGCATTTTGTGATGTGTTGCCCTCTACAGTGCCATTTTGTGATATAGAAACAGTCACTAACCAATAAGTGTAAGTACAAACCTTGTTTGTACCTACAAACATCTAGATTAGTGATTTGCATTGCACCACTGTAAGGTAAGGTAAGGTTAGGTAACATTTATTTATATAAGGCACCCTTCCGGATCTCAGGTCGCCTTTACAAAGTTTCAACATAACAATAAATTTATAATCCATAATAATTAAAAGACATTTAAACATCACTTAGCATTAAGTTCCCAAAAATGCTTTTTCAAACAAGAAAGTTTTCAGTGTTTTTTTAAAACCTTCTACAGCCAGGCTAACACGTATCTGACGAGGTACAGAATTCCACAGGGTAGGTGCCGTAAAGGCAAAAGTCTTCCACCAGATGTTTTCAAGGTTACCCTGGGAATCTCTAGCAATCCCTCATCAGAGGATTGGAGGGAGCAGGTGGGGTAGTTAGAAAACAGGAGTTCTTTCAGATAGTGGGGTCCCAATCCACATAGGGCTTTATAGGTCAGCAATGTGATCTTGAAGGTGATCTGCCACTGTACAGACAGCCAGTGCAGTTCATGCAGTTCAGGTGTTATATGTCTGGATCTAGGGCTTCCAGTCAACAACTTGGCTGCTGCATTCTGCACCAGCTGCATACAGTGGATATCCACCCCTGGCAGCCCTAGATAGAGGGCATTGCAGTAACCAAGACGACTGGGAACTAAGGCGTGGATGAGGGTATGAAGATCTTCAAGTGGGACCAGATGTTTCACCCTGCTATATTCCTTAGATGAAAAAAGGAAGATTTGACTACAGCCAATACCTGTGCCCTCAGGGTCAGGCCCTCATCAAACATAGCACCAAGAGTACGCAACTGGCCAAAGGTCATAAGCGGGTTCCCTCCCAGAAATAAACCTGAGAGTTTCCCTGCCCATGAACCTAACATCCTCATCCCTGGATCCACCTCCAATACCTCTGTTTTACTTGAGTTTAACCTAAGCCAACTAGTACTCATCCAGTTCTGTATCTCCAGCAGGCAGTTGTTAAACACTGTGATTGAATCAGACTCCTGCCAGGGCACAAAAGGCAAATAGAGCTGAGAGTCATCAGCATAGCAATGAAAACTCAGCCAGTACCATCTTATAATGTCCACCAATGGAATCATGTACACCGCAAATAATATGGGGGACAACACCAAACCCTGAGGCACCCCCCAGGGCAGGAAGTGAGAGGTCGAGGAATAAATCCCTGACACTGCTCTCTGAGTCCTGCCCTCAAGGAAAGATTGAAATTCACTGTGGACCACCCCTCTTAGTCCACAGAAAAACCACAGGTGCTGGAGCAACACTCCATGATCTACGGTGTCAAATGCCACTGAGAGGTCAAGAGAACCAAGATGGAACAAACTCTCTGCTCTCTTACCATTATGAGATCATTTACAGGTAGTACCTGTACAAGAGTTGTCTCAGTGATATGCCATTTCCTGAAGCCAGACTGGAGAGGGTCATAGATACTGTGGCTGGTTAAATGACCCTCCAACTGCAAAGCGACCACCTTCTTGATAACCTTCCGAGACTGGTCTGTAGTTTGCTGGGCAGTCGGGATCAAGGGAGGGTTTTTTCAAAAGGTGGCAAAATACTGCCTCCTTTAAGGGATCTGGAAAGATTTCTCTCTCCAATGAAGCCATCACTGTCCCATTCAGGATCGGGCCAATGACCTCTACACACCCCACTAGTAGGAGAGTAGGGCCCGTATCCAGACTACAGTTGGTCGGACGCAAAGTCTGGATGATCCTCACTGTATCCATGACTGCCAGACGGCTAATGGTGAACCAGGTCAGCAGGGCATTAGTACCACTCAGCTGACCAATACAAGACCCAATGGGTAGGCACTGGCTGATCTCATCCCTGATGGTGGACACCTTAACAGTGAAGAAAAGCACAAACTCCTCACACTGTAGCTGTGATAATGCTTGACCGGCGTGAAGACAGGCTGGATTGCACAGTCTGTCCACAGTCTGGAAGAGTTGGGCTGGTCTATTCCTCACTGCAGCAGTTTGCCTAGACAGGAACTCTGCCTTCTTATGGGAAATTGCTGATTGGTAGATCTTATAATGATCCAACAATCTAAGCCTGTCCACCTTCAGGAGAGTTTTCCACCAGCATCTCTCCAATCATTGACCCTGTCCATTTAACCCATGGATCTCCCCAGTAAACCATGGAGATTCCAGGCGAAGAGTACAGGGGCAAACACGAGTTGGAGCAATGACATCCAAAGCCCCCACAACTGCCTTATTATAGGTCAGCACTAGGTGCCCTGGGTCAATGCTATCTATTGGCAATCCCGAGAAGTCCAGCTCCATCATTAGTCCCTCTGAAGTAACTCCTCCCAAAGGACAGAACTGTACCATCTCCTTAGGGGCAAGCTTCTATTGGGGGGGCTGCGAAACTGAACCTCAGGGCATGATGGTCAGATCAACCAATAGGCTCCACCTCCACATCGGAGATTTCCATCCCCAGATGGAATATCAAGTCCAATGAGTGTCCCCCCTCATGAGTTGCAGAGGTTAAAACCCATGTCAGACCCAATGAATCCATCAATTGGAGGAGGTTTTGTCCAAAAAGTGAGAGTTCATCATCAACCCAGGCATTGAAGTCCTCCAAAATTAATCTTTGGGGGGGACTCCAATACCCTCTAGGCAATGAAGTCTTCAACCTCCCTTAGGAATCCCCTTCCATCACCAGGTGGACGATAAACGAGAAGGATCCTGTAGCCTGCACCTGCACCCACAATACACTCAAAGGAATTAGTACATCCAACTGGCACCTCCCTGAGATCCAGTTCCTGCCTAAAACAGACTGCAACTCCCCCGGCCCTGCGGTCCAATCTCGAGCAGTGAATCACCGAGAACCAGGCCAGAACAGCAGACTCTAAAATAGGGCCTGCATTTTCATCCAGCCAGGTCTCGGTGATGCAAGCCAGGTCAACAGACATAACAAGATCTGCCACCACTGTGGTCTTATTCCTAATAGACCTGGCATTGCTTAACACCGCCCGAAAGGGACAACAGTCCAAGGATGACTCCACTTCCAGCCTGACCAAGTCAGTGCACTTGGGTATGGGTACAAGGCAAGGTAAGCCTCGCTCATGTATCCATTTTGCCCCAGGGCATCTCCTGGTTCTAACTGTCTCTATCCACCCACTCCTTTCCCATCCCCCCTAAGAGTTCCAGGATCTCCTCTTCCTGATTCTCCTCTGTCTCAAAATGCCGAAAACTCAGCAGTTTTTATAGACTTCTGGAGGAAGTGCAGGATATTCAAATGGATGGAGATCCTTTAGTCTTCAGGGGGAGTACCGCCTGACTGTATCCTTAACACTCCAACACATATTTCAAATAATCTAAATAACACTATATCTGTTTCACAATCCCACACAACCAACACATCCTCCCCTTTATATTAAAAACATATAATTATCAAAAAAACCTTGTCAAACCAACCTCCTAAATAATAAAAAACACCCTTTCATAATTTTAATAATAATTCCCCCCCACCTCTCTCTCTCACAAAGAGGGCAAGAGTTAAAACAATAAACAATTAGATAACACTAAATAAAATTAACATTAAACTAACCCAACCTCCACCCCCCCCAATAACACACCACTGATAATTATTAAATCAAATAACTAAAGGAGCAATCATCAGAAAGTCTCTTCACAGATATACTGTTTGATTCAGCAGTGTTTAAAATTCTGTTGAATAGGAGAAGGTCATATAAATTCAAATACAACCACCTCCTCTATAACAAAAGAAAAAGTCTGTACATAACCCAAATGCAGCACCTCTCATGTGCATGTATTAATTGCAACAAATTCATTACGTGGAGTATTGAGGTATTATGCAGGCACTCTTACTGCCTGAAATTTACCAGAAGGTCACAGAAGGGACTCCTCCTCCCTGTGACAAGCAATTTGATTTATGCAGAGTGCTAGTTGGTTTCTGGCACAAAAGGGAGACAGAGTTTCCTGTGTTGTGCCACAACCCCATGTAACTGAGAATAAAGCCTGCAGTCACCACAGACAGCTCTTGCTGACACTAAACAATTCTTGTTTCTTTTTCTGAAGAACCACAATTGCATAATGACTAATTTGTCAGACAGAGCTCTTTGCCATGTTGTGGTTTACATCATAAATGGAAAGATCAATTCCTTCAGAGCTGCCAGAAATCAGTGCACTAAGCTTGTAAGGGCTGCCAAATCCAGCTACTATAACACCAAACTGAATGCATCTACCGTCAGCCCATCCACCTTTTGGAAGACCACTAAGGAAGTTGAAGGTCATAGGACATCCAACACCTGTCCATCAAAGATCTCTGTCTACACAGCGTAATGCTCACAGATACACATGATATAGTATTCAGGCTAAACAACCACTTTGCCATAGCTGGACTGGCCTTTGATTCCTCCCCTGCTAATGCCCTGAAAGACTATCTCTATGGGCAGGGCAAGACACCCTTCCTCACCGCAAAGGCTGTGCCTTCCTTCTCCTTCAGCCAGGTATCTCTGAAACAAGTTGAAGACATGTTAATCAACCTAGACATTAGAAAAAGTGCTGGTGCTGACTTCATTGACCTGCACTTTCTGAAAATCAGCTACCATATACTAGCCATCCCCATAACCCACATCCTCAACCTGTTCCTTACGCAGTGTTCCCTTCCGGATAGCTGGAAAACCGCCCATGTTATCCCATTATTCAAATCAGGGGACCCTGTAGACCTTAATAACTATTGGCCGCTCTCTCTCTGCTTCCTACCCTATCCAAAATGTTGGAAAAGATTGTCAGCCTGCAGATTAGAGAACATCTTGAACTACATAACCTACTCACCCCTATACAATCTGGCTTAAGACCTCAACACAGCACCATCTCTGCTCTTGCAAAAGTTACCAATGACTGGCTGAATGCACTGGACAATAAACTTTATGTAGGTACCCTATTCTTGGATCTAAGCAAGGCATTTGACACTGTGGACCATGCCCTCCTGCTGGATATTCTCTGTAACCTTGGTCTGGACTGTACTGCCCTCAAATGGTTCGAATGCTACCTGGTGGGACGATTGCAGCAGGTTAAGATAGAAGGAGACTTTTCCCCTATGAAAACCCTACATAGAGGTGTACCACAAGGCTCAATACTGGGCCCCCTCCTCTTTGCCATCTATGTAAATAACATCCACACTGGCATCCATCATGCTGACATCCACTTATTCGCATACAACACTGTATTATACATTTCCAGACTGACCCCGGACAAAACATGGTCAGACCTCCAAATTGAATTTAACCATCTACAGAGCAACTTATTGCATCTTAAGCTCCTGCTTAATGCAAAAAAAAAAAACTTATGCTCTCCCCCAGAGATCTATCCCTACTAATGTGGCGGGTGGGCAAACCTCTATTACTAATCTCCTTAATGAACCCCTGGAACTGGTACATAAATTGAAATACCTAGGGATGTGAATTGACCACAAATTGTCCTTTCTTGACCATGTTGAAGAACTTTCCAAAAAACTTAAACAGAGGCTCGGCACATTCTTCCATATTAAGCAATTGCTAACCTTAGAAGCGAGAACCAGAATCGTACAATCCAACTTCCTCCCATTACTAGAGTATGGGGTTATTCTATACGAACAAGGGAACATCGCAGCACTAAAAAAGCTTGACATCTTATATCACCGGGCTTTAAGATTCATATCAGGAGCCCCCTATGCTACACACCACTGTTCCTTATATGCCCTGGTCGGCTGGACCTCCCTTGGCATAAGGCAATACAAATACACTGCAATCTGGACCTACCATGCTGTCATCAAGAAACTGCCCTAGTATATCTTGGACTGCCTCCCTATCTGCACCCCTGGTTAGTATGCACTAAGAAAAACTCCTATATCACTCTTGTTATTCCCAAAGTCAAAACTCATTTTGGCAAAATTTCCATTGGCTATTCCCTTCCTACCCTATGGAACAAGCTCCAAAAACTACTATAAATTGCCTCTTCACTTCCTCTGGCTACCTTCAAAACCTTACTGTCCAGGACAGCCACAGAAAACTGCAATTGTGCATCTTAAAACCCCTATGCTAACACCCCTTCCTCTTTCCCCTACCTATGTCTACTAGACAAGAGTGATACAGAAAATTATAAGGGTGCTTCTCAAAATGTCCACTGGTCAAGACGGCTACAGAAATTTACAAGTGTGCTTCATAAAACCCTTATGTTATCACCTCTCATGTCTTCTCTCTGTCTCTTACTTCTTTATAAGTGATCCAGCATACCTATGTCTTCTGGCCCACACATTTACAATACTTCAGATAGCCATTGCCCTGGACTCTTACTCCTTTCTCTAGATCTGTTTTTTCACCCTTCAGAGTTGGCCTCTCCTCCATGCAGACCCTTGACCTACTGGCACTGATCTGGCATCCATCAGGCAGTTTTAACACTATCAGTATGGGCTGGTACAACTAGCTATTAGAACTCTTGAGTACTTTGTGAATTGTATTTTTCTCTAAACCAATTTGTGTTAGCTCTACCAATCTAGCCAATAGAATGTCTATCATAATCGTTTTATTTTTCTTTTTGTACTTTGCCTCAACACATCTGTATATTTCCTAACCATTTTGTATAGAGACCCAATTGTATGTTGTAAATGTTTAATATATCTACTCTATGAGTATGTGTTATTGAATACCCCAATGTTATTCGGTCTCATATGTAATGTTTACCAGGTCCATCTTGCAAATGAGTTCTTCTCAATGATGTTTCTCCTGGCTAAATAAAGATTGATTGATTGATTGAAATTAAGCCTCCACTTCATTAACCTCTTGTGTTGTTTGTTATTAGTAGTAGTAGTGGTAAACTTTATTTATATAGCGCCCAAACCCAGGGACTCTGAGCACTGAACACATTTCAATCAAGACAATATCAAGAATAAAAACATATCAAAATGTTGAACCATAAAAACAAAATAAAATTATAAATAGTATATATAAAACAAGGCTAATAATACAATGCTCCTCAGTAAGATGAATATCAAGTTTAAATATTAAACAGTGCCAAGGGCCTTCTGAAACAGGAAGGATTTCAGGTCCACTTTAAAGGTCTGAAATTGATGGTCCTCTCTTAAAGGCCTAGGAAGCCTATTCCAAAGAGCAAGGCCTGCAGATAAAAAAAGTGTATTGCCAGAGGATTGCAGCCTTACCCTAGGAATGACTAAGAAGCCCACCTCAGATGTGCAGAGGGGGCCAGTGGTTTGATAAGGAGTCAGTAGGTTACACAGGCAGCCATGACCCAGTCTGCATGAAGCTTTATAGGTCAGTAAGCCAACCTTGAAGGTGATATGCCACTTCACCAACTGCCAGTGCAGTTCACGTGGGACTGGGGTTACATGACATGACCTCAGAAGGCCCATGAACAAGCTACCTACTGCATTCTGCACCAGCTGCAGATGCCATAGTATACCTCCACTCAACCTGTGGTATAATGCATTGTAGTAATTGAGTCTAGACATGACAAATGCATGTACCAGTGAGGGCAAGTATTCTGGAGGAATCAAGTTATTAATACTGACTATGTTCCTGAGATGATAAAAGCCATTCAGAACTACAGCCTACAACTGATTCTCAAGTGTCAGCCTCTCATCAAAAATTACTCTCAGATTCTTCTTTTTTTTTTAGCTTTCTTTATCCTCCTTAGCTCTGGCCCCTTAGACTTCTCACTGATGAGACCACTCAGAGCTGCCTTGCCCCACCCAGCCTGAGGGCTTCCTGGGTCTGGTCACCTGCTTCCTGGAAAGTCTCCCCCAACTCCTCAGACTATCCCACCCCTCGGCTCTGAGCCCCCCAGGGTATGATCACCTTTACTCCTCTGGCATGCCATCTGTAATCTAGAAGAGCAGGTGGGGAGTGGAGGAGAGAGACAGAGACCAGCCAGGAAGGACCCGGCAGTGGGTGTGGGGGTAGTTCATTGGGAACACAATCACCTGTTTGAGTGCCAGGGTTTTCCCTTGTTCTGGTTGCTCCTGGGGTGCATATGTGCAATGACACCCAACACATGATGGGCGTACTCCCGCACCTGTACATAAGGCATCGCCAACACCCCATCCCCCATAAGAGCATGCCACAAGTTGTGCTGCTCTTAGTCTCCATTACAGCCACTGATACTGTGGCGAGTGCTACTCACCTACCCCCAGGAGAGGAGAAGAGCCCTCAAGATGCTCAATCCTCTCCTGCCCCTGCAAACCCCTGAAGACCCGAGCTCATTCCCAAACCTGGGTTGCCATCATGGCACGAGGTGTAGTGTCCAGCGCCTCAACACACAGCACCACCAGGCCAGCGACCCTTAGATGCTTAACCTTAGTGGAGGCAACAAACCCAAAGGAGCCTAGTCAAAAGCCAGTCCCCTCATCGGAGGCCCCCACACTCCCTCTCTGATCAGGTTCAATCACCAGTACCTCCATCTTGTCTGGACTGAGTCACAACCAGCTTGATGACATCCAGTCCTGCATCACAGCCAATCATGTATTTATTACCTTGACAGCACCAGGCATCCCAGGTGCAAAAGATAGACACAGCTGGTTATTATCAGCATAGCAATGAAAACCTAGACTGTGTCTTCTAATTGTTTATCCAGGAGTGGCACACTAAGCTGAAAACTTGTTTACAGGTGTGACCTAGGAGCACAGGGAAGTTAAGTGACTTTGCTCAGGGTCACACAGTATGCAAGTGGGGGCTGTGGTATTCAAACCCAGGTCTCCAGATTTACAGCTCAGAGCCTTAAACTGCTGCACCATAGTTGTCTCTCTCTAATGGTCCCTTCCAATGCAGAATATACACTGTGAAAACATGGGAGAGAGGACTGATACTGGGGGCACTCTAGAGAAGAGGCACATCAGGAGTAAGAAGAAACTTCCCATCACCACCTTCTGCATCCTGCCTCCAAGGTAGGACTCCAATCAGCAGGTGACAGTGCTGGTGAGTCCTCAGTATTCTGAGGTGATCCAACAACAACACATGGTCCATAGCATCGAATGCTGATGTGAGATTGAGGAGAATGGAAGTTGACAGCTCTCCTCGATCTTTTGCCCTGAGAAGATCATTCTGCACCTTGACCAGTTCTGTCTCAGTACTGTGCCTTGACCTAAACCCGGACTGGAGAGGATCATAAATGTCAAAGGCCATGAAGTGTTTCTCAAGCTGCAGAGCTACCACTTTCTCTATAACTGTACCCAAAAAGGGAAGGCAAGTGACTGATTTATAATTTGCCAAGCAGTCCCAGTCCAGAGACATCTTTTTCAGAAGCAGTCACACCAAAGCCACATTCAACGCCCCAGGAAAGATCCCCTCCAAAAGGGAGGACTAGATCAGCTCCACAAGCACCAGATCCAGAAACAAACACACAGAATTATTAGGTGAGTTGAGCCTGGGTCCAGCTCACAGCATGTGCGCTGCAGCTCCAAGACCATCCCACTTATCTCTTCCAACAAAATAGGTCTAAACTCACTCCAGACAGTCAGAGAACACCCTCCACAAGTCGATACTGCTGAGTCATGTTGATCCAGCTGGAGAAATCCCTAACCAAATTGAGGACTACCTAGCAGAGAAAAACTGAGCTAACTCTTCACACCGAGCCTATGAATTAACTCTTACTGGTTGTAGACAGAATGGAAGAGCTGAGCTGGTTGGTTTCTTTTTTCAGCAATCTCTCTAGACAGAAATACTGCTTCTTTCATGAGATTGCCCTTTGATACTCACCATAGTGAGTCCTCAAAGTTATTTTGTCCTTGTCAGACCTAGATCTTAACCAACAATGCTCCAGCATCTAACCCCTTAACTTAAGCTCCTGAGCCCCACATTAAACCATGGGGATCTCAAGTGCTGAGTCAGAAATCACATATGGACCAGTGCAACTGCACTGAAGACTGAGGCAATGGCTCAGTCATAGGTCATCACTGCCTCCTCTGATCCAATTGCACAATTAGCCAACATTCTCAAGAGATTCACTACTACCTGAAGCCCTTCTGGGTGCAGCCATTTCAAAGGGTGATAGTGAACCATCGCCGTAGAGAATGGACTCTGGGGGGGAACCACAAAAGAGAAACTCACCGTGCAATGATCTGAACAACTAACTGGATCAACCCTGAGATTATTGACCTCAAGCCCCAGTGAGAACATTAAGTCCAAGGCATGACTGTGTTGATGAGTTACAGAGGTAAACACCTATGCAAGGCCCGGTGAATCCATTGACTGAAGGAAATCTTGACCAAATTGTGAGAGTTTGTCATCAGCTCAGGCACTGAAGTTTCCCAGAATTAACCATCTGGGTGACTCCAATACAGTGTTGGTGATAAAGTCCACAATTTCCTGCAGGAGAACCCTACTACCTCCAGAAGCTGGTAAACAAGAAGGATCCTACACCTTGCACCCGGGTCCCAATTTATGGCCATGCATTTAAATGATTAAGTAATTCCAACCAGGTGAAAGGTGAAATTCAATTCAGATCTAAAACAGATGGCCACTTACAATCCTCCCACAGGCAGTGCACCATAGAGAATCCATCTGGGACATCTGCCTCCAAAACAAGACCAGCATCTTCACCCAGTCAGGTTTCCATTTTACAAGCCATCAAGCCAGATCAATGGAAGATTCAGGCATTAAAGGGAAATGGTTACCTGTAATCAGATCCCACCTCAGTGTGAGGCAGAGCCCAATTAGCATTTTCAAAAAAAGTGTAACTTTTTTTATTTACTGTGAGTGTACAGTATTTATTATGCTTTCACCTGGTTGATCCTGCCATCCATCTCACCAGCAGTTTGAAAAGAAGTACTCCTATTGGCTCACCCACAACCTCCCTTGGCTGTTCTGAGAATTTTGTGTGAGACCGGGAGCAGCCAAGGGAGCGTGCATAGGTTTACTGTATAGTCAGAGCTATTAATAGCTTTGCTATGGAATGTACGTATCTTGGTGCTATACCAAGACCAGGTTGGTCTTGGAATAGCGCCAACATGTACATTCCAAACTACAGCTATTAGCATCTCTGAATATACAATAAAGGCTGCTCCCTGTCTCATACATCATTCTTGAGACAGCCATAGGAGGCTGCGAGTGCACCACTAGGAGAGCTTCTCTTCAAAATACCAGCAGGAGGGACAGCAGCACCAACCAAATAAAAGCATTTTTAATACAGTCACAGTAAGTAAAAAAAAAGTTACACTTTTTATGAAAATGCTAATTGGGCCTGCCTCACACTGAAGTGGGCCCTGATTACAGGTGGACATTTCCCTTTAAATCTGCAATAATGGCTGCCTTGTCCTTCATTGATATGACTTTGCCTAGCACTGCCCACAGGGGATGAATGGAGGTTGTTGGCCCATTGGCTGCCTGCCCACACCATCTGGCAGGATTCCTTGGTAGAAGCACAAACATGTTGAGCTTCTCTTTGGCCCATTTTCACCCTAGATCACCTCTTGTTCCTCACCTCACCCCACCTCCCACCACCTACCATCCTACTTCTTAACAGTACCCGCCTCCCTGCAGCAACTATATGCCACTGCTGACAGGGAAGGGGCACAAAGGGGCATAGGGTTAACAGCTGGGACAGGATGTAACTAAATGGAGGGGCACTTCATCCTTGACATGTGGCAACCAGCATAGTACTTTACATACTTCTAACCAGACAACTGCCCCAACCCACAACATCAGCTGCATCCCAACTTCCCCCCAACTAACTAAACTCACATTTTACACACACACAATAATACAAAATAAACTAGCTAATGCACACACACACAGTCATACCACTATGCTCATCCAACTCCAACCCCACCCACCCAAATTATTTAAAACTCTTAAATGGAGAATCCCACATTTACTACACTCAGTCTGTAATGCTAATGATGTCCAGAATAAAGTTTACAGTGAGTAGTAGAACTTATCACTGTCAAAAGCTAAAGCTGAAATTTTAAAATACCAATCTCTGCTATTACCAGAGATGCTTATACACACAGCAATGAAGTGTTCAGGGCAGTTTGCTCACCACTGCCAAGTAACAACTTATTTCCCAAGATAGCACTTTTTTTCATTTTTTTATTTAAAATGTGTCTAACCAAGTAACTCCAAGAGCATCAAATGCCCACCTTTTGCAGGACCCAGACAAATGACAAATTTCATACATGAATTTCTCATAAAACACATGTTCAAAAGGAATAGCAACATTAATTATACGCACAATAACACTTAGTCACTACAATGACACTGACACTGATCAATGCAATACTTCTTTAAATTTAGTTTAAGGGTGTGATATGATTCTGTTTGATGGATTGATGGAGTTATATTACACCTTTAAAGTAAATTAAATATATACAAAAGTTTGAACCTGAGGGTTTTCTCACCACCCTTGAGTTTCAGCACAGATGCCGTTATTCACATCCATGAGCTCAGCACACCAGGAAGCCTTTTCAGCAGTGTTTCTGTTGGGGGTAGGAGTCCAGTAGCGATTGCAGTTTCAGCACATTGGGAATTCTTGAAGCCTCTCAGAATAGGGACTGATCCTCTCCTGGCCAATCCAGCTACTTCCAGTATTCTTGCCCATATAACCTTCAGTTCAACTTCAGACTCCTCAGTGCAAGCTCTTTCCACACAACCAGGAGACCACTTCCACATGAAAGTTCAACAGAGATGCCCCAAAATGACCTTCAAACTTTGATCTCTGGACACTGATCACAGGTTGGTCCTCTGTGACAGTGCTTCTCCTCCTGGGACCAAAACAGCACCTGGAACCTGAGCAATGGTGCCTGGACTAACAATAACAGATACTGAAAAGCATCAGACTGGGAAACTAACTACCTAAAAAATAAGAAAACTAACGTCCTAAAACTTATTTACTTGAACCCCTGGCTAAACATTAATTACTCTAACTACTACCCTAACTAACTAGTTAAATTAAACTAAATCACATAGTTAAAAGCTGAGAACTAGGAAACCAGCAATAACTTCCCCAAATATAACTAGAATTCTCCAAAATTAGCTGTATACTAAAATATTGAGCCTGATTAGAGACTCACAAGAGCTCCAACCTACAGCATTACATCAGGAGATTTGGTCAAGGCAAGAATTGTGACATATTTATCATGTTTATTTAAAGTGGGCTTTCTTTGGTCATGGAGAATATTTTGCTTCGGCTCCAGCTCTTCCCTATGCAGTTAACTTTGTAAGGGTTAGTCATTAGATTGGAATATGATCACTATTTAATGTGTTCTAAAGGAGTCCAAGATCTGTAATATATTTGCATGTGCAAAGTGGCAGTCATGACTATTGTTAACAATTACATACAGTGAATACATGCATTGAATATGTTGGCAGAAAAAAATACAAGGTCCATTTAGTCTGCCATTTCCTTCTAAGCTAAGCAGCATATTCGGCCTGATACTAGACTAGATTTTATGATCCAGTAGGCCTAGTGGCTGATCATCAACCCCTGTCTGAGATATTCCTTTCCAGTTTCTGTATGTGAGTCCCACTGTTCCTCATGTCTGTCTAACCCACGTTTAAACCCTGTCACATTCTTATCTTGAAATAACCACTCTGGACAGTCTATTCCATACATCCACTACCCATTCCATGAATAATGTCCTTGTATCTCCTGAATCCCACCCCCTCCACATTGGTTTCCACCCATGCCCTCTCTCTTTCATCGTGAACAATTCTTTAGAGTCCATCCTGTTGATTTCTCGGAAGAATTTGGACATCTCAAACATGCCCCACTTTTCTCTCATGTCTAGCAGAGCCTACTGTGCATATTATGATCATCACTGTTCTTCAGTGTTCTTTGCTCAAGATACTCCTTGATATGGCTATATATAAGGCAATCTGACACTGGGCACAGCTGTAAATAGTGACTAAATGTGAAAGGACCTGGGACTGATTTTAAAGCTCTATGCCTTCCTTACGCTGATGCATATTTTCAAAGTGAATGCAGAAGCCCAGTTGTGCTTTGATACAGAACTAAAAAAGGGAATGGGCACAAGCCTTAGCCCATTTCAGAAAATCTCCATAGGTGGTTCCCAGTATCAGTTTCAATTTAAGAAAAGAGACCTGAAGAATAGTCAAGGCCATCACTTTGCACTTGCCTATTGTCTTACAATTTGCCAGAAGACCACTAGATTTTGTACACACACACACACACACACACACATACACACACCGTTATTTTGTACAATCATTTTGTTGTCTCCTCTGTATTCCTGTAGATGACTATGCAAAATTATAGCATTTAAAAATAGTGACAGCAAGTGATACCAAGCATTACAAGTAGTTATGAGTGAGGACCTTGTGACAGAAGTATGAAGATAGCTGTAATCATGATGAAAACCCAGAGGCAGAGTACACAATGGTAGAAAGGGTATTCATGGTCACCAAACAGGAAAGGGACCTGGGAGTAATCATACCTAATGACTTCAAGGTGGCGAGATAGTGTGACAAAACAGTTGGTAGGGTCAGTGGGTTGCTGGTATGTATAAGGAGGGATATCACCAGCAGAAGAAAAGCAGTAGTGTTGCCACTGTTTAGATCACTGGTGAGATCCCACCTGAAGTACTTTAAGAGAGACAGATGTGAGGAACCACTTCTTCACTGAAGAAGTAGTGGATACCTGGAACAGTCTTCCAACAGAGGCAGTAGTGTCAAAAACAGCGGTGGGATTCAAAAAATGAATGGGATAGGCACAAGGGAATCTTAGTGGAAGCAAAGGGGATGGGATGGGAGCCAAAGATCAGGTAGGATCTGTGGTGATAGTATAAGTATGGACAAAATGGACAGAATAGCTGGATCAAGTGGTCCTTATCTGCTGTCAGATTCTATGCTTCCATGTTTCTATGTAACCTGAAAATGTGAACCGCTGTAAATGAATTCATGGAAGATGACAAGCACAGCATCAAGTTGTCCAGGAAAAGGCAATTACAGGAAGGGGGTGCACTCACCTAATAGTAGTGCTCCAAATGCAGAAAAGGCTGCAGAACCAGCAGCAACTTCACTTCCTGCTACTGCCAGCTCCACACAGGCTTCTCAGGCTGCAGAACCAGCAGTAGTCCCCCTTCCTGCTACTTTCAGCTCCAAGAATGTTTTTAGGCAGCAGCACCATCCCTCCCACATAAAAAACCTCAAGTGTCTTGTTCAGGGTATTTGAATAAAAGTCAGAGTTCATGTTAGTTAAAAATTTGTTGATGGGAATATATCCCTGAATACTCTTGGAAAATGACAGTCAACATAAATTTTCCTGCTTACAGATTTTTAGACAGAGAAACTGAAATTAACCTAAAGTATTATCAGGTAATTTACAAACTTGCCTTTTTAACTGTAACATCAGTGAACACTCAGTCAAGTGAAATAGCGAGATGAGTATTCACAAAACAAAAGCAAAAAACAGTGCTTGCAGTGGTGGTTGCTGTCTGGGTCCTAAATGCCTAGAGGCACATGTAAGCTGCTGCCTTCCGGGAAGTGAAATTCTCATTATAGTTTAGTGCTAGATTTATGTTTGAGGACGCAGTGATTCATCAGTGCAAATTTGTATAGTATTTGCCTAATAGGTCACATTGTCATCCATATATAACATATGGTGTTATGGGAAACTGTTGACATGTTGTGTTAAACAGAATAACAGCTAAAGTGTGACATGACATTTCTGAGTATGTTTTGACAGTTCTCATCATCTAAGTATTGGTTGTTTGTCAAACTAACAATGCATGACTATGGTCACTTATAGATACCAGTGATAAGGACACAGGAGATATGTGCATTAAGCTTTTTGATTTGGCTCCAAGAATATGTACATTAAATACAGCACTACTCCAGCCTTCTGAACATATTTCTGCAAAACCATCTAGAGTAAATTGGTTTATGTAAGCAATAAAACATGGCATAGTGTATAATTATGGACCAAAACAGCAATTTCATACATCAGGTGTGTTGTTAGGCAACAACTAAAGCAAAGGGCCTGTAAACACACCCAGGATGTGCTGTAATTGGCCCTAATTACTCATACCCAAAGTTTCATAGTTCAGGAATGCACTTATAAACTGACATTTAAATATATGTATATATACACACATATATGTTTAAAGTTGCAGCTATGTATGTAAATATGGTGAATAATTATATTGTAATGTGACTTGTTTTAGCTAATCAGACAGGTTCATTTAAACCTACCATTTTAAAAAAATAACAACTAAGTAATTTATATTGTGACAATCATCGGCTGGGCTGAAAATTGTCATGTTTTATTGGGACATATCCAAGCCAATAGAACTCTATCATCTAAGATACATCCTAAAGGATCTGAACACTGTACATCTAAAAATAAACACTACATTTGCAAGGAATCACTTCATAAAACGTATATGGTATACTGTAAATATACATTAAGACACAATAAACAATATTAAACAATAACAATCAAATAAATTGTTTGATTTCATCAGATTCAAGTAGTCTGATAAGCTTGTACAAAGAGAAACATTTTTAAAGTAGCTTTAAAACCAACAAGAGAATCAATTAGTTTAAGGGTATTAAGGAAAGGGGAAATTGTTTAACCAGGAAAGGCACACTAAGCAGAAGCTTGTTTCCAGGTGTGGCCTGGGGGTACAATGAGGTTACATGACTTTCTGACAGTCACACCATATGCAGTTTGGGGCTGTGGGATTCAAACCCAGGTATCCAGGTTTGCAGCTTAGTGCTCTTAACCACTATGCTATAATGCCTCCAGTATATCTCAGGAAAGATATTGCATAATAATGATTTCTAACAGTACAAGCCCTACCATCTGTAGTGTTTAGATGTTATTTGGGAACATCTAAGCAGCTTCCAGTTAGCAGACTTCAAAGGTCTTGATGGAAAATTTTCAATTAGTAAATCTGAGAAGTAAGGGCCCCTCCATGCAGTGGGATGGATGCTAGTGCCCGATGGAAAAAAATTGGCTTCAGGAGTGCCCATAATGGCAAATGAGATCCATATAATGTCTGAAGGTGAAGGTACACACAACTGAAAGGAATGGAGGCTGCAAACTGGCACTAATGTAAAACAAGGTATAGGAGCTCCTATGTAGCATCAAACAACAGCCGCAGTGATGACCACTCCTGCAGGAATACCACAGATCACAGAGCAGGTTACTCCTTTGCAAAGTACGGATTTTGTTGAAAGTTCGTAACAAACTGATGTTTCTACTTGGGATTCTCAAAAAAAAACAACAACATGGGAACTGAGACTGGTAAAGGTGCAGATTCCAGGAGAAGTTCCAGGACTGAGGCTCCTATGCATGATTCTTCAAAGCAGGACACTAAGAAGGCTAGCTCTAAAAATTCACAACTGACACCTTCTACATCCTAGGCAGAGGCAGTAGAGGTCGATAATGCTCTGACAGGCCCAGAACATGATACAGGCATGCCCCCCAAATCAAATTCTTCTGTACCTCAAGGAAACCCCAGATTTAGAATGGTGGACTTATTTTACAATTTGGGGAAACCTAGGTTAAGATGAAATGCAGTAAGACATAAATATAAAGATGGGTTAGAGTCACCCCCGACAGGCTATATGTTGCTAGAAAACTGTTGAAAGAATCACAGTTTTTAGCTGCTGATATTTTTGCTTTAATTCATATCTTGGGAGACACTATTTTTTATATCAGCTTCTATATCCTAGTACAGCTGGAAAGGTTCTGGATAAAATATTTTTATTTGAAATAATCTGCATAATGGGTCCCAATTGTAGTCATTCCCCTGACTCATCCTGTAGTCAAGAACATAACTTGTCACAGATGTGGCTCACTCTCTCATTTAAGTAATGCATGTGATGCATTGGTCTACAGCTTTTGTTTGCAGACAGGTCATGCAAATAACTTTTGCTATAAGCCACCAAAATGTAACTTATTTGAAGAATTAAGTCATCTTTTTTTGCAGTGTCCTTGGGCAGTACATAATAAAGGCACCTTTTGGAATCAAGATGATATAGTTCATGCTGTTCAGGAAAAACAGACAAACCAGTCCTTCACAAATATGACTGATACACAACTACAAACTTTGAGAGACCCACTTGTTAATGAGACACTAGGACCACAACCTTCCACTACTCCTCCTGAAGACACAGAGGAAACACTCATTGATAATTCTACTAGTAACCATGAGTCTGTTACACTTCTGACTGATGTACAGCAAGCTAATATAATGCCACTACCACCTTCTCCTGTGGATGGCTTTCAGTTGATCAGGGGTAAGAGACATTCCTCTAGAAACGTTCCAAGATCAAAACTCCTGAAAACTGAATTAGCAGCAAATATTAAGAAATAGTCAGCTTTGCACGACAACTCAGCCAAGGAAGAAGAAGATTCAGAAACATATTCAGTGGCATCTTTTTTTTTATATCATTTGACTTGGACTCTTTCTGGAGGGGGCTCTTGGTGGATATCTGCTGCCCACCTGAAGCTCCCAGACTCAATCCCTGGTTCTGGGATGTGTTCTTCATCCTCCTTCTATTGCATGACCCCTTGACTCTGAGTCCCTCGGGGTGGGACTGCAAACTCCTGCAGCACTCTATCTGACAACCTAGTGGAGTTACCAGAAGAAGGAAAGAAACCAGAGGCATGACCGGGTAAAGCCCGGCATTAGACATGGGGACCCCACCACTGGTCCCCACCATCACCAACCAAGCCAGTAGGGTTTTTTTCTCATGTGGTTTGCCCCACAGGAGGTGGCATGCAGTGATGTCCTGCATGATACCTCCTATGCTGGAGCCTGCTGTCATCACTCCCCCCATTGGTTCCAGCCTGATGTCTGTGCTGCACACCCAGTCTCCACTAGATGCTGCTACTACACTGGACACCCCCAGACACTCACCCTGGGAGATAAGAGCAGCCCTGTGGGAGCTCAATACTCTCCCTCCCCTGCTGACCCCCAATGGCCCAGGATCATTCCTGAACCTGGGTCACCGGCATGGTGCGAGATGTGGTGAGGTGTGGAGTTCAGTGCCTCAGTCCTCAGTGCCACTAGACCGGCTTTCAGTGGCATCTTCACAGAAAGACACCTCAGATGTGGAGTGAAAACTTTCTAACAAACCAAAGGTTAAAAAAAAGACAAGGAAAAAATCCTGAGTTTGCAATGAACTGCCGTAACCCACCAGCATTTCTACATGTCTACACCTGCTGGTGACACTTTGAAAAACATATCTATTAATGTGAACAGCATAAAAATTACAAAAGGTGCTGCATCACACTACAAGCTTTACAAGATTCTCAGACTCATATTTGTTTTTACAGGACACTAGGTTGAGATCTGAGGATGATATTTACCAAACCCAAAAATCTTGGCCTTGAAGACCCACAGTGTGGTCCTTAGGGAAGAGGTGTGTTCAGGGGTGTGAATCCTGTTTAGTGGGCAAGTACAAATCTTAAAAATAATGGAAATAGACCATGGTAGGGCCCTTTTTTTTTAATGTACAATTTCAAAATCAAGATCTTAGGGTGGGGTAGTATACACCCCACAAACAAAAACATCAAGAATTACTTTATTTAAATTACTTTAGCCATACCTACACACGAATCAGAAAATCATTTTAGGTGAGGATTTTAATTGCCCTTTAGAACTTGTGGATAAAACAGGAACTACCTCCAAGCTTTACAGTGTCACTAATGTATTAAAACAAATTTTTAATACTGCAGCTTTAAAAGATGCCTACAGACCGGTAAATAAAACAGGGGGATATACCTATCACAGGGTATCCCTCTCTTCTTGTATTGACTATTTATTTGTATCAAAGAATTGACAAGTTCATTGGGCAATAACCATCCCAACTGCCACTTCATATCATCTAGAACTTCATATTTCATTAGTTCATTTACAGAAAAATAATGTAGGTAAAGGTTATTAACCATTAATAATGCTATGCTATCAGATTCTAATTTAAAAGACCAGGTGATAGAATGTTTGAAAGCTAAGGTCACGGTTGCAGTCTGGTATGATTCCATTAGAGAATGGTGGATGGACACCAAAATAGTACTAAAAAATTTATACCAATAATGGGGAAAATAGAGAGACAGAAATGCATATTTTAAATTTCTGCAACTGAGGAAAAATGCTTTATAAGCTCATTTCTTTACAAAACACTGACCATCTGGATTTCTCTAAACAAATCCAGCAAATAAAATTGGAAATGAGAATGTATCTTTATGATAAGGCAAAATCATTAAAAATGGAACAAACTTTGGGAACACAAGGTGCTAAAAGCTCTTTAGATATATTTAAAGATTGTCACAACAGGGTAGACAATAGAAAATGGTCAGCAGTTAAAGACCATACAGGTACCATATATATTGATTTCTCCAGTATTATGGAGGTTATATCTTAGTATATACTTTCCACCTTTGGGGCTCCAATAAATACAGTAGGGAGTTTACAGGACTTCATTTCTGGTTTGAACATGGAAACCCTACAAAGGGAGGACATACTCAATCTTATCCAACCTTTATGGTCTGAGGAAATTAAGGAAGCTATCACTAAATTATAGCTTTATACCACTAGAGGACCTGATGGATTGAGTCCAATATTTTACAAAACTTTCCAAGATGTCTTAATTCCTATTTTATTGGAAATATTTAATGATATTTTAAGTAATTATTTAATGTCTGAAGATATGGCTACTGCCTTTCTAATATTATTACATAAGAAGGGAGTTAGATATTACAAACTAGAAACCTATTTCTCACCTGAATATAGATTTTAAATTTACATCATTAATATTATGTCACTGATCAGGCCAGTGTGCACAAAAAATCATTACTCCTTATCAGACTTGTGCCATTGCAGGACAGAATTTGAGAGAACAGTTGTTCGGTTTAGGAGAAGTCTTTGCTTGGGGTCATTTGGGAAAGTTACATGGTTATGTGGTTACTCTTGATCAAGAAAAAGCTTTTTACTTGCTACCTCATGCTTTTTTATTTCAAATTTTATATTTAAATTGGTATTCCATCTAAATTTTTCAAACGGTTACAAGTGTTATGGGCTTATGTACATTTTCATCCTTTAATTAATAAATTCCTATCCAGAGGGGTGTACTCCATGCGTGCCCTATAAGCCCCCTGTTGTAGATCTTCTGTATTGATATCCTAATTAGGAAAATGTTACGTTCTCCAGGAGTAAATGGCTTACATCTTTCATTAAATTCTCAACCACTGAAAATCATGGCTTATGCCAATGATTTGTGCCTATTTTTTAAACACAGAATTAGAATGTCAGGTGGCATTACAAATTGTTTCTCAGTATTGAAGTGTAGCTGGTACAAGGATTAATTTGAAGAAAAGTAATGCTGTCACTATAGGAGATACAGTATTACATGATATACCTGATGTCTGTGGTGTGTTGCTAGTTCCAGAAGCAAAAATTTGGGGTTTGAAGTTTGGCCCACAAGACATGGATAAGAAACTGTAAATTGGGGAACTAAATTGACACTATGTGAATGCCATACGTTCACAAGGCAGAATCTTGCAAATTTAAAAACTCGAGAATTTATTTAATAAAGACCTTTATTATTCTTATATTACTCTTTGTAATTTCTGATCCCCCTCCTCATGAATTAGGAATCTAAATTATACAATGTATTTTTTCACATTATTTGGGGTAGTCAATTGAATCCAATAAAGAGAATTACTACATTACATGTAGTATCACAAGGTGGTATAGATATGGTGATCCTGTTACCATGTTTTTCACACTATGTTTGGGAATTTTATTCTTATCCCTGTATTGAAAGCCACAAACACAGTGTGGAGTGTCTGGGGTAAGATATGGCTATCTAGTTTTATACCTAAATGGTCAGAAAATAAATTGACTTTTAAACTGCCTAAAGAGGATTTTCCATTTTTTATAGTGTCCATAATGCAAAAAATTAGGGCCTGGAAATTACCATAGAGGATTTACAAATTCTTTCTATACAACTATTATATGAACAAATTCAGTTGAAATTTTTTTCTGAACAGTTGA
This sequence comes from Neoceratodus forsteri, assembly GCA_016271365.2. Taxonomy (NCBI): domain Eukaryota; kingdom Metazoa; phylum Chordata; order Ceratodontiformes; family Ceratodontidae; genus Neoceratodus; species Neoceratodus forsteri. Next base: position 779,498,418 of record CM057458.1, on the reverse strand, counting down.
TCTTCCCAAAAGATACCCTCCAAACTCTTTCACAAACTACTGAACAATTGACAGATAAGAGAAAACCCAAATATCTTTGGGATACAAGTTGGTTAACTTGTTATGGGATACTTGGTGTAAACATAATCATAAACATAAAAAAGTGGAGAGAAGTTATTGTCCTAGGGATGTTTGTAAAATGATTCTTGAAACTAAGAAACATTTGTTCTTTGAATGTTATTATCTTCATCATTTCTAAAACTTATTGGCAACAAGAGTGCAGGATCCAAATTTTGGTAGAATAACCTATGAAGTCCTTATACTAGGAATACATTCTGGACCCTGGTTAAAATATTCAACCAGCACTCCTTGACTCATATGTGGTATATTAAAATAACATATTTAGCAGTCCCATTGCTATTTGACTCTGAAGCATCAATATATTCCACAACAAGAATTAGTGAGGATCATTTTATGTCAAGTTAAAAATTTATTTGATAAAGAAAAACAGATGGAAAATCACCAGTCCTTATATAATTTATGGAGGCACTGTGCGGGCTGGATACAGTAGGAGTTTGTACAGTCACCCCCCTACTCTTGCAGTAGGGGGAACACTTGTCATCTGAACCAAGATGGCAGACAGTGCTGTTGGGGATGCAGAGGGGAGGGTACAGGGGGACCACCTCTTGATGTGCTACCCACTGGAAGCCTGGATTTGACTTTATCTCAGATTTCTACTGAGGACTCGATTCATGATATCATTGATTTTATGGACAAATTAATTTCTGATCCTAATGCTGCTTTGGATACAAGGACTACAGCGGCAACAATCATGGATATGGACATGGAGGACCTTTCTACAGTGCAACAACAAGCTGTTAAAAGAATGCATACTTTGACTCCTGAACAGGAGGAAGCATTACTTAGAAACATTATTTCCAACAATAGAGCACTATTGCTATAATTTTTAAATGAAACGGCTATTGAATCTAACAGGCCTGCAATGAGTATTCAACCTGGGACCATGGTCCCTAGTATGGATCCTACTACAAAGCATACACCAGATCCAACTACCATTTTGTTCCAAACGACAGAGGACATACCTTCTTCTGCTGCCTCTGTACTGGCTGCCATTAAGGAACTTTCACCAGAGACTCTGTCAGTTACTAAAGCCATTCACTGTCAAGGGAGAATGAGGTCTGAACAATCCACAGTTGTACCAAACCCTGGAACCCTGCCTCAGCCTTAGAAGCAGTGGACTGGGTTCTGGCACCAACAGGTAAAGAATGGACTTCCCTGGGACTGGTTCTGGCATCCAAAATTATAGCAGGGAAAAACCAACATAATCAGAATAAAGATCCGGAAGTGCACTTTTCTCAGGAAGCTGGCTTTAGCCAGAAAATATCAGACAGTCTACCTCGCATGGAAGAAAAAGGTACAGAAGGTAACCAAGTTGGCACCTTACCAGCAAATACATCAACAGTACATAATATAGTATTGGGCAACTTGGACATGGAACATTCAATAAAAGAACCCTCAAAGGTAATTTTACAGCCAGATTGGAATCAAAATCATGATGCATCTCAGCCCAATGTAAGAGCTCAGGGGCACAGAGGAAGTACAATGTCTCTACCAGAGGTAACTCTCACTAATAATATGCAAGACAATTCTAACATTTCCAGTGGACATGCTGACATTAATAGGGCATCTGAGTCTTTTAGAATGGCAGACTTATTTAAATAAGTAGGGGAACCAGAACAACACCATAATGCCATTAGGCTGAAATATACTGGCTCAGAGGAACTTTTCCCAGACAGAACATTTGTCATGCACCAACTCTTGAGAGTTACAATGGGGATTACAGCTCAGGAACTTTTTACATTTATTCATGTGAAAGGGGAGAACATGTATGATGTTGGTTTTCAAACTGCACATACTTTGGAGACATTCTGGCAGAAATTTTAAAGTGTAAAATATGGTACTATATGGCAACATTTTTTTTATAGTTCCCTTAACAAAACCCACCATAAAAACATTAACTCTGTTTAGAAATAAAGGGGTAAACATTGAGGATATGCAATACTGACTGTGATAGAAATGTGAAATAATGCAGGCACCAGTGCCTATTCTAGATGAAGTTTTGGTTTGGATGGGGGTTGGGCACTGGCAGATTAAAGTTACACTTATGCACATGGACACAGGTATTCAACACCTTCCCAGTAGTTTTCACATAGGCAGGGACAGAAATGTATGCTTCTACCCAAGGAAACTAAAATGTGCCATAAGAGTGTGTCCAAAACCCATCTAAATGCATCCTGTGATTTACCTAGGTGAAGTTTATGTCTAGAGTATGGGCATATTAGTTTAAGATGCCCAAATCCATTTCAATGTAATTTATGCAAAGACTCAGGTAACTCTTATCAAAAATGCCCTTGGGCAGCACACAATAGGATGGATAGAGCTAAACAAGACCAGGAGGGTCTAATCTTGGCACAACAAGTTAAGATTATGCTAGCTAGGCAGGGTCCCAGTTCAACTAATTTGGATCTGACCCCTTCCGCAAGTACAACTGTTGTAGTACAATCCGAGGTACAGGGCTTAAGCACTTCCACTTTTCTTGACAACATTCCTGTCTCTGCACCCCCCACTTCCAACAGGAACCAGGCTATGATGGACACTATTGATGCAGAGACCTCAGTAGCACTGTCTCCTGTGGCTATGCCACCTCCTCCTGAACCCACTGAACTTCCTATGGAAGTGGTAAAGACAGTAAAAAAGAAAAAAAAAACAGAGGAAGAAAGTAAAACCGAAACAACACAAAGCCCCTATTCTTACTAGGAATTCATATAACATTTTGGCTAAACAAAAGCAGTGGATAGATTCAGATGGAAATAAAGGGGAGTCAGACACTTCCTTAGTAGCTTCTGGGGCTCTAGAATACAATACTGATCCTCCAGAGGATTCTTCTCAGACATGAAAAGCTAGAGGGAAGCAAAAAGAGAGAAATAAATCAGAGGGTTGACCTTTATAGCTCCCTTGTTCTTGTAGGAATGCATATTTTTCTGCGCCCTCTGATTATCAATGTCAGTAGTATAAATTATTTTTAGAAATGTGGGAATACGTTACACAGTCTGAAAGATTTACCTAACAATATAATCTTTTTACAGGATGTTCAAATAAAAACACACTACAAACTGACACAAGCAAAGAAATTATGGTCAGAGGGACCCTCGTTTTGGTCCCGGGGGGATGGTCTTTGCAATGGGGTGGCAATATTGTTAAAAGGCTCATATTTTCACTTAAAAAAACTAACAGATATTATGCCTGTCTGGGCTTTGATGGTAGATTTATCTTAGAATGCCTTAGAACTTAGATTAATTAGCTTCTATGCCCCCCCAGAATATTCTAGTGTTCCAACAAAATTTAATTTGGCAGGTGAAATTCCAGCTAAATTGCAAATTACGCTGTGCAACACATTTTGCAATATTTGCACATTTTGCCCATGAATTTTGCAGTGTGAAATGTGAAATTCTGCCAGTGAAATTGCGAATTTTGCCTGCAAAATGTGGAATTTCATCCTCAGCGGGAAAAAAAAAACTTGCTAATAACATGATAACCCGAGTTTGGATTTAGTTGTTATTTCTATTTGTAATTAAAATTAATTGAGCAAAACCTTTAATGATATTCTATTCTTCCTAACCTACCCAGTATATATTAAGTTTTATAGCTAAATTGTTGCTTTTACTTACAGTGTAAGAAGTCCATAAGATTCTTTCCTGTAATATTTATACATTTTCCATGGTTTGAGATCAAGTCTTTGCAGATATTTGCTCTCATTTCTGTAAAATGTCTCTAGAAGTCTTGGATCCCCAATATGTACAGACTCAAACGTCCCTAGATTTAGATTTATTATGTTACCATTGTTTTTATGATACTCACACTGCACCACAGCAAAAAAAAAGGAATAAGAATTAGAAATGTATCAGACATTTCCAAAAATAAAGATTTCCTGCATACTATTTACAACAAGTCTGCAAAAAGGTTACAGCTAAAATATTCTAAAATTCTGTACAATAGTTTTAATTTCCTAAACAACAAGCCACCCCTCCCCAATAAATTTAAGGTCTGTAAAATCTTATCATTATCATATGTTGTTTTGTTAATCCTGTTTTCTGAATTATTGTCACTAGGTTTCCAATTAAGGGCCAGCAAATTGGACCAGGAAGAAAAGAGAAAGGCATGGGTGAATGTGTAGTGAAAGGGTATTTTGAGGGTATTAATGATACTGATGTAATTTTGAAAGCAAAAGAATCTGAAGATGTATTTTGTGGTGGTGGAGCTGATTTTCAGGATGACCAGGAAGAAGGTGAAGATAACTTCAGTACTATGGGTTGCTTCTTAAAAAGAGAAAATTATGTATATGTGTAAAGTGCCTTGACTTTACTCAAGGGGAATGCTGCATTCCAGATTGTATGCATGGCCCCCATAAAGTTATCCAGCCACAGTTCTTCCACCCTAGACTGCACACTGTTTAATTGCTTAAATACTCGAGCAGTATGTTAGAGTCTGAAACTACTGGGCAGAGATCAAAAATTGGCATGAAGAATCTAATTCAACAAGAGTTGTGCCATAAGCATGTACCTTGAAGGATATCAATGTTATTGCTGCTTTCAGGACCAGTCTAATTTATCATTGTCAGGTAATTACTGAGACATAACTTAGAGCACACAAGAGGTGTGGCTGCCATAGAACAAGACTACTGAATTTGAATTTTTGCAATGAAGTTGGCCAGCAGTTCTTCATCATAGGATCCATATGCATACCACAGAAGAATATAAACATAAATTTGAATATGATTAAACATTTTACTAATTGGATTATGCAGCATAAGCACAGCATTTACAGCATCCGTACTTGTCACCTGTCCTTAATTTTCAGGGACGTCTCTGATTTTGCCTCCAAATTTTCATCTGTCCCTCCTAAAATTTGTGTTTTTGTGACTGGGGAACTGTAGGCTTAAAATAGTCTTGAACATTAAAGTTGCAGACGTGTTCTTCTTCAGAAAATTCATTTTACAGTAATCTCCTTATTCCACCAGCTTTCTCAGTGAATATTAACAATTTTTAAGAGGTGTCCCAGATTTGGGGTATTTGTCCTTGATTTTCTGGTCCCATTATCCCATCTCCTACCTGTTACTATGTGCATTTGTTGCATGTTTCCTCCTAATCTTGGGCATATAGAGAAGGAGTTTTGTTCCTGTAGTACACTGTTATGAGGAAGATAAATGGAAGTTCTAATGAAAGGACTATGAATCCCATATTCAGAAAATAGCAGTTGCACTGGAATGCTGCGCTTAATCTAGTGCCAGTCCCCGTCAAATGTATACTAGAAGGCATTCAACTGGCACTATATATTTTTAATATAGGGCTCAATATGTGCTATGCAACTGCATTGTGCTGGCAGAGTGCAATGCAGTTGTGCAGCTTTGAATATAGCACTAAGGATAGCACAAAATGTGGTATCCCATCAAGACAGTGCATCTGAAAAAGTGTGGTGAAAAACCGTGAATGGCTGAATTTTGCCAGACAGTGGTGAAATTCCTCTAGTCATTGGTGAAATTCCACATTTCGCAGATGAAATGTGCAATTTTGCCTGCAGAATTTTGTATTTTGCACTGGCGAAATATTTTGTGAAATGCGTGACTATTGCAAAATATTTCACAGAACAAAATTTGGCATTTTGAAAATCTCTATAGTATTACTGCACATGTGGAACTTTTTAACCTTACTCGACCTTATCTACATATGCAAAAATTAATCATATTTCGAGGAGACATTAATTGTGAGCTTTCCCCTTTAGACAGAGGCTACAAAATGCAGAAAATATTTAATGGCATGGCCTGTTTAAATAAAATCATTAAGACAGCAAACTTTCAGGAAGTTTTTCAAGCAACTAAAAGGCAAGGGGTTAAAACTTTTCATAAAGATACTCCGACTTCCCAAATTGATTACCTGTTTTTTTCTTCCCAAATCGAAATTAAAACAGCTAAGACTATACCTTTTGAAACACAGGACCTTATGGCAGTTTCTTGTGAGTGTAACGTCACCTCACCTCCCGATATTTGCCCTAAATCAAACTTGAAATTGAATAATTATTTACTTCAAGACCCTACTATGGTGTAGAAATGGGTTCAACTACTACAAGCTAGTGTGTCCATCTTAGAAGCTTATGACACAGTTTTAGATTGGTGGATTGCTTCCAAAAAAGATTTCAAAGCCCTATTTATTAAACAAGGTACCTGGAAAGGTCACAAACAGTATTCCCAGTACTTAAAGTTGTGAGAACAACTCCAAACATTAATTTCCTTAGCACATGAGAAAAAAATAAACTTAGATAAAAGAATAAATTAATCCAAAGAACAAATGTTTAAGTTTCAATATAATAGGTGAATGAGCCTGCAACTAAAAGCACAATTTGGATCTCAAGGGCATCAGCCCTCGTTGGATACTTTTGAAAGCTGTGCTGACAGGGTAAAATATTAAAATGTGGAATCTCTTTTTCATTCCTAAGGAAGCCTGTGTATCTAAGGATCAGGCTAAAATTGAGAAAACCGTAAAATAACATTTATAGTCTTTATTTGGTTCTCCCCCATATATTTTTTGGAATGACTATTACCTAGAAGATCTAGATATCTCTACCTTACCAGATTTGGTGGTCCATACTTTGACAGCCAATATTTCTATAGTAGAAATTAAGCATAAGTAAATTTCATTCAAATACAACTCCAGGCAAAGATGGACTAACTTCTGAGTTTTGCACCACAAAATGTATGAGGAGAGACTAAGAGACCTCAATATGTACTCATTGGAGGAAAGGAGAGAAAAGGGCGACATGATAAAAACTTTTAAGTACCTCAAGGGCATAAACAAGGTGCAGGTGGGAGATCTTTTCCAATGTAGAAAAAATACCAGAATGAGGGGGCACGATATAAAATTGGAGGGGGGAGAGATTAAGAGGTAATGTGAGGAAGTTTTTCTACACAGAGATGGTGGTGAATGCTTGGAATAGTCTGCCACAATACGTGATAGGGGCAAGCACAACTGAGGAGTTTAAACATGCCTGGGACAAGCACAGGGGAACCTTGCATAGGAAAGGAGTGATGAAAGAAAGGAGTGATGAAAAGCCATTGACCACTTAGGGTGAGTGGCTACATACATGTATCGGGCCTTACAGGCAGACTGGATAGGCCTAGCGGTCCTTATCAGCTGACAATTTCTATGTTTCTGTGGTTCCTACTAAGGTTGAAAGAGTAAGGAGTGGAAAAGCAGTGAGCCCATGTTTGCTGCTATCTTTTACCCATAACAAGTCAGAATGTTTCCTTCTCCAATATACTGTATGCATCTAGTCTTCTCTTGACTTGATACTTATTACTATTTATAATAACTTGTAACAGCAGTTGATTCCATGGTTTCAACACCCTCTGGGTCAAGAAAGCCTTTCATTTGTTTGTATTATTTTTTTTTTTTTGTCGCAGTTGTAGGGGATGCCCCCTAGTGCTAGTTCTACTGCTTTTGAATTCCACATTTAGCTGATTTAGCTGATTTAGTAAGTACGTGTCTTCCATTATATTGTAACATAGAAGTAGGTCACCTCTTATACTTCTAGTTTTCAAGAGACATTAATTTTAATGCTTGTAGGTGATTGTTATATGATTCATATTTCAAATTATGTATTAGTTTAGTGTATGTCTTTGGATTCTTTCTATCTGTCTTATACAGCCTTATTTTAGTGGGCCCCACTAGTGGGCTACCATAATCCAGTAGTGATCTAATATATGATTTATGCTATGGCATTATAACTTGTTTATTCCTACTTTTAAAGTTTCATTTTTTGGCCCCTTATATCTTCTTTGACTTTACGATGTGCTTATCACAGTGTGTGTCATAAGTGAGCTTATTTATTGTTATACATAAATCCATTTCTTCATTAGCTTCTCTTAGAGGCTGACCTTTGATGTAGTATGTCTTCTTTAAATTTCATCTCCCTAGATGTAATACACAACATTTGTCTTTGATGAAACTCATTCCTCTGATGTAGCCCATTTCTGAATATTATCTAGATCATTCTGAATAGTTGTTATGTTGTCATTATTTCTAGCTATACCCACTAATTTGGTATCATCTGCATATTTATGTAACCAGTTTGTTGTAAGTTGTCCCATACTGGACATGAAAATTTGAAATAGCATGGGTCCCAGGACAGACTCTTGCAGCAGTTTGTAATCAGGATTGATGCAGAGTAATAACCATTAATACAAACACTTTAGGTTCTCCCCTCCAGCCATCTTGCTATCCATTCCTTAACTCTATTATCTAAATGTCTATCACTTAGGATTTGTAAAATGTCCTTGTGTGGGACCTTATCAAAAGCCTTTGCAAAGTTCAAATATATGCAGTCCACTGATTCCCCCTCATCCAGGGATGCTAATATTTTTTTTCATAAAAGCACAGCTAATTAGTTACACATGATCTACCAGCCACAGATCTGTGCTGCTCTGTATCCCTCCAGCCCCCATCTTCTATGTGGGCATTTATTATGTCTTTCAGTATTGACTCGATTATCTTTCCTGGCACTGAGGTTAGGTTAATAGGCCCAAGCAGCAGGAAAATCTCTGCCTCACCCTACAAAACAGGATACTAAATGAGAAAAAGACCAAGGTAGAAAAGTCAGTGGGGGATGCTGCTACAAAAGGTAAAGCCATCAAAAAATGGAGAGCAATGAGTACCAATGCCTGTAGTCTGGGTAACAAGCTTCCTGAATTAGTGGCCTTGATGGAGGAGGAACATCTGGATATTGTGGCAGTCACAGAAACGTGGTACAAACAGAAAAATGACTGGGACGTAAACATGCCAGGATACACTATCTACAGGAGGGACAGGGAGGGTAAAAGAGGAGAAGCAGGAGGAGTAGCTCTCTACACAAGGGAAGGAATAAAAGCAACAGAACAAAAGGGTAAACAGGGAGGAGAAGAAGTATCCTGGATTTTAGGGGGGCAGACTTTGGGAAAATGGGGAGATGCTTGAAAGAGGCATTAAGAGGAATGGGACAGGAATCAGGGATTGAGGAACAGTGGGCAGTATTTAAAATGGGGATTATAAGAACAACAGAATTATGCATTAAGCAGGTTAGCAAGAGGAAAAGAAAGAGGAGACCATTATGGTTTTCCAAAGAGGTAGCAAAGAAAGTGAAAGCCAAAAAGACTGCATTCAGGCAATACAAAAAGACACAGGCAGAAGGGGATAGGGAGAAGTACCAGGAGAAACAAAGGAGGCAGGGAAGTCAGTAAGGAAGCCAAAGCTCAGGACAGAAGAACACATTGCAAAATCAGTGGTTAAAGGGGACAAAACCTTTTAAAGGTACATAAGTGAAAAAAGAAGGACAAAGGAAGGGATAGTTAGACTGAAGGGGGAGGATGGGAGCAGTGTGGAGGATGACAACAGTAAAGCTGACATATTGAACAGGTATTTCTGCTCAGTCTTTACTAAGGAAGAGGGGGTAATGGGTCTGAAGGGAGTACAAGGGGTGAGAATGGTGCAGAAATGGACACAAGTCCCTTTACACGAGAAAGGGTCCTGAAGGAACTGGAAGTAATAAGAGTTGACAAAGCAATGGGGCCAGATGGGGTGCACCCCTGGGTCCTTAAAGAACTAAGAGAGGTGGTGGCTGAACTCTGGCTATCCTGTTTAGCCAATCACTGGAAACAGGGGAGGTACCCAAAGACTGGAGGACAGCAGATGTAGTCCCCTTATACAAAAGTGGGAACAAAGAGGAAGCAGGGAACTACAGACAAGTCAGCCTCACCTCAGTAGTGGGAAAGATCATGGAAGCACTACTGAAGGAGAGATTGGTGGAACATCTGGTTGTCAATGGACTACAGGACCCAAGGCAGCATGGTTTCACCAGGGGGAGGTCATGTCGGACCAACCTCATTGAATTTTTGACTGGGTGACTAGGGAGGTGGATCAGGGAGGCAGTGGACATGGCCTATCTGGACTTCAGCAAGGCCTTTGACACTGTGCCACATAGAAGACTATTACACAAACTGGGGAACATGGGTGTGGGCAGGACAGTAGTGTGGTGGGTAGGTAACTGGCTGGGTGACAGGACACAGAGGGTGGTGGTAAATGGCTGTCACTCCACAGAGGGAAGAGTGACCAGTGGGGTACCACAGGGATCAGTGCTGGGACCGGTCCTATTCAACATCTTCATCAGTGACATTGCACAGGATATAGAAGGCAGAATTTCACTGTTCGCTGATGACACAAAGCTCTGTAACAGAGTAGACACACCAGAGGGTGTAGACAGAATGAGAAGGGACCTGCAGAAACTTGAAGAATGGTCAAGGTTTGGCAGTTGAAATTCAATGCAAAGAAGTGCAAGATAATGCATATGGGCACAAAACCCTGGCACAATATATCAGTTGGGGGTGAGGATATAGCATGCACCAAGCAGGAAAGGGATCTTGGGTTGTCATCCTGATGACCCCAAGGTAGGGAAACAGTGTGACAAGGCATCAGGTAAAGCAAATAGGATGCTGGATGTATAGGCAGGGGCATCACCAGCAGGAAAAGGGAGGTCATAATTCCGCTATACAAGACACTAGTGAGGCCCCACCTGGAGTACAGTGGTACAGTTCTGGAGACCATACCTACGTAAGGACATAGACAGGGTAGAGAAGGTTCAGAGGAGGGCAACAAAGATGGTGCATGGGTTGCATCACAAATCCTATGAAGACAGGTTGAAGGAACTGAACATGTACTCCCTGGAGGAGAGGAGGGAGAGAGGGATATGATAGAGACATACAAGTATCTTACAGGAGGAACAGGGCAGGAAAACACTATTTTTAAGCTAAAAAGATGTTTCAGGACTAGAGGGCATGGGATGAAGTTGGAGAGAGGACGATTCTGAGGAAACATGAGAAAGAATTTCTTCACAGAACGGTGGTGGACAAGTGGAACACCCTGCCAGAGGAAGTGGTGGGGCTGAAACAATCACGGATTTAAGAATGCATGGGATAGACATAAAGGAATTCTAGAGGTCAGGGGTAAGGGAAATAGACTTCTAGGAAAACAAACTGAACTTACAAGCTCAAATGGGCAGACTAGGTGGGCCATAGGCCCTTATCTGCCGACACTGTCTATGTATCTATGTATCTATGTATCTATGTAAGTACTGTGGGTCAATTTGGAGACAGGCAATGGCACCACAATCCGCACAGGAGTTGTATACAGACCCCCCCTCTCAGAGGGAGGAAATGGAAAAGAAAATGATAGAAAGTATACTTAGAATGGCAGAAAAAGGGGAGATATTGCTGATGGGTGATCTGAATATGCCAGATGTTAACTGGAGTGCAGTTGCAGCAGCCACTTCTAAGAGTGGGGTTATTCTAGATGCCCTAAAGGGGGCATGCCTTTGATAACTAGTATTGGAACCCACTCGAGAGGGAGCAATTTTAGACCTGGTTCTCTCAGAGGAGATGGAGAGAGGATCACAGATGTAGAAGTGGGTAGCTATTTGGGAACTAGCGACCATCGAACAGTATGGTTCACAATAAACACAGCAATAGAGTCAAGCCATACAAAGGCAAAAGTACTGGACTTCAGGAGGGCTGACTTTGCCAAAATGGGTGCGTGCCTAAGGAATGCACTAGCAAATGGGCAGGAAGGAGGGGTGAAAGAACAATGGCAAATAATAAAAATCACCAGCAGAGAGGTAACAAGCCTTTGTGTGAAGCAAATAAACAAAACAAAATGATGTAAGAAGCCACTATGGTTCTCAAAGGAGGTGGCAGTGAAGGTTCAAGAGAAAAAGAAAGCATTCAGAAAGTACAAGAAATCACAGAAGGAGCAGGACAGAGAATTGTATCAGTTAAAGCAAAAGGAAGCTGGGAAGGCAGTCAGAATAGCAAGGGCCCGAACCGAGGAAAAGATAGTCAGCTCAGTTAAGAAAGGGATAAAACCTCTTTTAGGTACATCAGGGAGCGAAGGAAGACCAAGGGAGGGATAGTGAGGCTTAATAAAGGGGAGAGGGGTGGGCAGAGGGTGACTATGAAAAGGCAGAGATACTAAACAAATATTTTTGCTCAGTATTTACAAATGAAGAGGGGGAGGTACCTAAAACAAACAATAGAAACACTCTGGATACAGAAGTTGATACCAGCCCATTTACAGAAGAAAGGGTTCTGAAAGAACTAAAGCAATGGGGCCTGATGTGATTCATCCCAGAATTCTAAAAGAACTAAGGGTAGAACTAGTGACACCACTGACTACCCTCTTAAACAAATCATGGGAGGATGGGGTGGCATTCTTAAACAAATCATGGGAGGATGGGGTGGCACCTGAGGACTGGAGGAGGGCAGATGTGATTCCCCTTCACAAAAGTGGGAGCAGGGCAGAAGCAGAAAACTACAGACCTGTTAGTTTAACCTCAGTGATAGGGAAAATGATGGAATCATTTCTGAAGGAAAGAATTGTCAAGTACCTAGAGGCCAGATGGGCACAGGACCCAAGGCAGCATAGATTCACAGCAGGAAGGTCATGGCAGATGAATCTAATAGAGCTCTTTGACTGGGTGACCAAAGTAGTAGATCAGGGAGGGGCTGTGGACATGGCCTACCTAGACTTTAGCAAGGCATTTGACTCAGTCCCACACAAACAATTAATATACAAGTTAGCCAGCCTGGAAGTAGGTCCTAAGATGATAGCCTGGGTAAAGAATTGGCTGGAGAATAGGACACAGAGGGTAATAGTAAATGGAGTCCACTCTGAAGAAAGGGGGGTTACTAGTGGGGTACCGCAGGGTTCAGTATTAGGACAGGTCCTCTTCAATGTCTTTATAAGTGACAATGCAGAGGGACTGGAAGGAAAAGTATGTCTCTTTGCAGATGACACAACGATCTGCAACAGGGTTGATGCACAAGGTGGGGTGGAAAGGATGAGAAGGGACATGGTAAGGGTAGAGGAATGGTCAAATATATGGCAGCTTAGATTCAATTCTAAGAAGTGCAAGGTAATGCACCTGGGAAACACAAACCCGGGGAAGAGTACAAAATGGGGGGTGAGATACTAACAACAACAAAAATGGAAAGGGACCTGGGGGTAGTCATATCAGATGACTTAAAGGTGGGCAAGCAATGTGAGAGGGCAGTAAGGAGGGCTGGGGGGATACTGGGATGCACAGGGAGAGGCATCACCAGTAGAAAACAGGAAGTTGTTATCCTTCTGTACAGACAGTTGGTGAGACCCCATCTGGAGTACTGTGTACAGTTCTGGAGACCCAATCTCCGAAAGGACATAGACAAGATGAAAGCTGTCCAGAGGAGGGCAACTAAAATGGTGCAGGGTCTGCACTGGAAGACATATGAAGAGAGACTTAAGGAGCTTAATATGTATAGCGTCGAGGAAAGGAGGGAGAGCGGGGACATGATAGAAACTTTCAAGTACCTCAAGGGACTCAATAAAGTCCAAGAGGGTAGCATCTTTCAAAAAAAGAGGCAAGAACAAGGGGGCACAATTTGAAGATAAGAGGGGGGACGGCCCAGAGGTAATGTAAGGAAGTATTTTTCACAGAGAGGGTTGTGGATGCATGGAACAGCCTTCCGGAAGAGGTTGTGGAGTCAAAAACAGTGGTTGAATTCAAGCATGCATGGGACAGTCATAAGGCAATTCTAGGGGGTGGGGGTAGAAAGAAGTAGGCTGCTGGTTAACTAGGATCTGCAGCTTATCCATTTGGTAGGGAAATGGGCAGACTGGGTGGGCCAAGCGGTCCTGATCTGCCATCAAATTCTATGTTTCTATGTTTATATAGTTTGTGCTATCTGCTCTATTCCATTTTTTGTGTAGAGGCACCACATTTGCCAATAATCAGTTTGGTGGGACTTCTTTATCAGTTAAAGATTTCTAAAAAAAGTATTTTCAGTGGGATTGCTATGTTAGGTGTAAGTAGTTTTAGAATTTGGGGGGAAATACTTTTAGGGCCTGCTGAGTATGTATTTTTTAGTTTCTTTATTTTGTCAATAATACTTTCACATGTAATTAATATATCAGTTTCATGTTTTTGGGCATTATCCCCTTTGTAACATGTACTTTTTGACAAAAAGGAGCCAAAGTAGGTATTGAATATGTTTTCCATAGCTTCTCACTCTGTGATTAGTTGGTTGTCTGCCATTAGGCAGCACAGCCCTGAGTTAGACTTGCGTAATGAGTTCACATACTCTAAAGTTGTTCCACATTATTTTTATTAGCCATACTAGCTATCTTTTGTTATATTTTCTGCTTATTGCTTTTGATCATATTTTTTGCATTGTTTTAGAAGAGACTTATATTGTTCCCATATGGCCTCAGATCCTGTTTTTTTCAAATTTACTGTAGAATCTCTGTTTCCTTTTTATGCATTGTTTAAGGATTTGGTTAGCCATGTTGGCTTGATGCCTCTTGTATTGTATTTTTCATTTTGTAGTATGGTTTTATAAAACTTTTCAAGACCAGCTGTGTCCTGTTTTGGTTTTGGTGTACAATACTTTGATGCAATCTAGTCAGATTTTTTTTGAATTTTCCCAAGCACTTATTATCTTATTATTTAAAAAAAGGAAATAGAGAGGATATAAAGAACTGGAGGCCTATTAATATATTAAATGTAGATTATAAAATCTTACCTAACATTTTAGGGCACAGATTATCACAAGCTACAGAGTATTTAATTTCTCCAGTCCAGTCTTGTGCTATTAAAAATAGGTCCATCTTTAATAACTTATAATTTATAGGAGACCTAACTGACCTGGGAAATTCTCACATTTGTCAGGGGTTTTTGATTTCTCTGGATCAGCAAAAGGCCTTCAACAAGGTAGATCATATTTATTTATTCAAAGTAGTACAAATACCTTGTTGGTGGGAACAGTAATGGAGAAGTTAATAAAAGAAAGGGTGGTAGACTACCTGGTAGCCAGTGGTATGCAGGATGAAAGGCAGCATGGCTTCCTGAATGGGAAGTCATGTCAGACCAACTTGATAAAGTTTTTTGATTGGGTGACGCAGGTAGTGGACCAGGGAGGGGTGGTGAATGTGGCCTATCTGGACTTCAGTAACACCTTTGACACTGTCCCACAGAGAAGGCTAGTAAATAAGCTGGAGAGCTTAGTGGTGGAGAGCTTAGGTATGGGCCAGTAGATAACTAGGTGGGTGGAAAACTGGTTGATGGGAAGGAGCCAAACAGTGGTGATAAATATGGTACATTCCAGGCTAAAGGGGTAATGAGTGGGGTGCCTCAAGGGTCAGTACTGGGACTCCTACTATTTAACATTCATATCGGTGATCTAGCAGAAGGACTAGAGGGTAGGGGTGCCTATTTGCAGACAATATGAAGGTTTGCAGTAGGGTGGACACCCAAGGTTGAGTGGAGGCCATGAGGCAAGACCTGGAGAATCTGTAGAGGTGATTGGAAACTGGGCAACTAAAATTCACTGCAAAAATGTGTGCGGTGATACACCTGGGGTGGAAAAATCATTCGAGCTGCTTATACCTTTGGCTGGGAGAAAATCAAGAAAACAGAGCAGGAGAGGCATCTGGGGATTATTGTATTGAGCGATCCTAAGGTGGGGGGATCAGTGCAGCAAGGCATTGGGAAAAGCAAATGGTATGTTGGCCTGCATTGGAAGGGGCATAACTAGCAGAAGGATGGAGGTGCAAATGCCATTTTATAAAACAATGGTGAGTCTGCACCTGGAGTATGGGGTACAGTTCTGGAGACTGCACCTACATAGGAGCATTGATGGGATAGAGAGGGTTCAGAGAATAGCAACCAAGATGGTGCATGGAATGTGATGAAAACATATGAACAGAAGTGGAGGGAGCTGAATCTATACCCACTAGAAATTAGAAGGGAGAGGGGGGACATGATTGAAACTTTGAAGTATTGGAAGGAGATCAATACAGCAAAGGAGGGGAGCTTTTTCCAAAGGAAGTAGGGAGCTCGAACAAGGGGATATAGTCTCAGATTGGAAGGAGGGAAATAGAGAGACAATGTGAGGGGGAAGTTCTTCACAGAGAGGGTAGTGGAGGCCTGGAACAGGCTACCAGAGGAGGTAGTGGGATCTAAAATGGTGGGAAGATTCAAGAGTGAATGGGACAGACATATGAGGTGGGGAGGAGAGGGGGAAAGTTCTGAGCCAGTAAAAGGAGGAGGGGGGAAGGGTATATATAAGGGCAGACTAGATGCGCCAATGTGTTCCTTTTCTGCCATCAAATGTCTGCGAATCTGTGATATAGTATTTCAAAGGGATTTGTGTCATGGCTAACTCATTTCTACAGCTCAGCTCAGGTACAACCCTCAATTAATGGTTATATGGGCAGTGCATTTTTAGTAAAGACATGGGTATGGTGGGGTTGTCCACTCAGACCTATCTTGTACTTATTTGTCATTGACCCTTCGATTAGGAAAATACAAACAAATTCATCTATCCCAGGAATCCTACTACCTGGCCATCAGAAAACAATCAATATTTGTGCTTATGCTGATGATTTATGTTTATGCATACAAAACACAGATGGGGCTTCCAGTTTACATCAAGAGTTAGAAGATTATGAGGTTATCTTGGGGGAAAATCTAAATTATGATACATGCAAAACCCTACAGATTAATCCAGAATTAAGACTTTCAGGAGTGGAGTCTATCAAACAGGTACAAGTTCAAAAAAACCTACTAAAATTTTGGGACTTACATTTGGGACTCCAGATGATGCTAGATATAACTGGGAACAAGCCTTATTAAGGGCCCAGAGGATAATGCAACAGTGGAAATTTAAAACTATTTAAAAAAAGGGTGCACCTCATAAAAACGTTTATAGTTCCACAACTTTTACATATTGCACATATATGTCCAATTCCATATTCTTTGGAAGCTCTGATTTATAATGTGTTTTCTCCATGGACTTTGGAGTAGTCGATTGAATCCCATCAAAATAAATTTCACATATTATGATTACAATGTAGGGGGATGTTAAGTCCTATAGTTTTTTTTTTCCACAGTGCGTTCATTTATAATAATTTATTAATTATTTTGAGGGGTGCACAATTATTCTGGCATACAATGCTGGCAAGATGGTTCCTCCCTTTAAAACAGAAATGGGCACAAGATACCTTGTCAGTTATTGAGATCACCCACACTCAGGATGTTCCACAATACATAAAACTCTGCTTGACAAAACGTAGGCATTGGCTTACAACCCAACAGCATGTCCTTACTTCTGCCAGAAAAAATATTTATGCTAGCATCATTGAAGATATTCAGCTCACATGGCCCTTGTTTCCAGAATGCCCTGAAACACAAATGACTGAGATCTATAAACAACTTATTGACATCAGACTACCACAGCAGATGTGAGACATTGTTTGGTTCTCCTATCATGGGAGGTTGGGAGTCAGTAACACCTTGAAACATAAATCTATAGAGGAAAGAATATGCCCCAGGCCAAGTTATTCACAAGCTTTAGAAACTATGGAACATATTTTCCTCCTGTGTCCATTTGCTCAAAATTGCTGGCACCTTCTTGAACAGAAATGGAAAAAGCCTAAACTTTTTCTTATAATTTATGAAGTCTTAATTCTTGGAATTTTTCCTATTAATTTACGAAAATATAGTTTTAGTACTTTACAAATTATTATTGCATCTTGCAAGTTTTATTTGTGGTAAGCCAGATAAATCTTGCCATTACAACAAAAGGAGATTTCTCAAGAATCTGTAATTTGCCAGATTGGTTTTTTTTTTTACAGTGTCAATATAACACAAAAAGGGGAAAATTCTCACTTTGTTTCACAACTGTTGGAATCATTGTACCTGGTTTATCACTTCATAAACTACATTTTTGGCTCAGATACTATGGATCTAATTATCCTTTTTTAGGTTGGGAACAGTAATTATAAAGGATGGTAATACACTGGTTGAGATTGTGCTATCAAATATGTATTTTGTGTTTTTCTGATACATTCCATGGTTATTATTTATTTTAAAGGTTGGCCAGCCAGGGGGTTTCCTATAGATCCACATAATGAATATGGTACTATGTGCTGATATCATTTTCATTGTCGATTGCTTCTGATTTTGCTTTCGGTTATAAGGTTTAGAAAATGTTTTTTATTTTTGCAAGTTGTATCCCTTTCCTCATCCATTTCCATTTCCCTTGTGCTGATTTCTTCAGGGCCTCCCCACCCCCACCCTTTCTTGAGAAGGAATTATAGTTGTTTTTATTATGATTTCTTATTTTTCTTTTGTGTGCTTAACAATGAATGCTTATAACTGTGTCTAAACAATAGTTTCATTTTGTTTTGATTTTGAAAATAAAAAATTCCCCTACTCTTGCAGTAGGGAGCAATACTGCCCATCTTTCCTAGATGGTGAATCCAGAGACTGATGGAGAAATTGCAGGTCCAGTTATGGGGACGCTTTCCCACTTCCATCCTACCACTCCTTTAGGGTCTATGAATGGATTACTACTTAAATGTGTGGAACCTTTTGCTTTTGATATATGAGCACCACTGATTGCTACTGAGACTGAATAAATGTTGACTGTAGCACTACCTAATGTTTCTGAATTTCAGAATGCTGAAATTTGACTTCAAGATACTTTGTACTTGAAATAAACAACACTTACTGTCACTGAAAGCTGAGGAGGAAGCCTCATTCCTCAGAGAAAAAAGAAACTCCTGGCACAGCAACAGGATGTGAATCTTCAGTGTTTTGGGCCCATTCCCATTAACACTCATTTGGGACCTGTCAATTTCAATGACACAGCAGCATCAAAAGTGGTGCTGCAGTCTGTCAATGTTACTGATGCACCTGTGCCTGTCCCTGCTGTGCTTCCTATTCCTGCTGAGAATACCACTGCTTGATGCACTGCTGAGTTACTGTGGCATGTTTCTTCCTTTGGACTTCAGGAACCAAGTAAAAATTTCTCCCAAATGACTCCAGCTCCTTTACAGGGCTTGACTGATTTTCTGACTTTGCTTTTTGCACCTCCATCGACCTCGCAGGGTGAGTATTGTGCCACTACACCACTGACTCTGCACCCTTTGCCTGATACCATGAAGAAGTCTTCGGAGTGACATGCTAAGTCTGTGGATCCCCAAAAAGGCAGAGGATGAACTACAACTGAAGCATACCTCTCAAAGGACTGGTCTTCAGTTACAGCACTCAGTGGTGCAGGCTGGTCTCATGACACAATTATGCAGTGACATTCCAGCACTCCACAGGAACCAAACTCTGTGCCTTTTCTCACAGGTATGCAAAACATTTCTTCTGATGCTGAAAATTAAATTTTTCCTCTACAGTCTACTGTCACACCTAATTCTCTGCATAATGCCATTTTCCAGCCACTTTCTTTGGGTACCCCCACCCCCATCCAAATACCTAGCACTGCCTCTTTGCCAGGAGATATAGTTCTTAAAGATTCTAATAATCTTACTCATTCTCCTATGAACCTCCTGGAGTTCCCTGCTGAAGAACTCAGTGGTCTGCCACAATTCACTGATGATTTTCATTGTACTCTAGAGAGCTGAAATCCATTGATGCTTTACTTACTTGAGGAACTATGCCTCTGCCTGTGGCTTTTGATACCCCTCCCTCCTTGGACCCCAAAAAATGGCAGTGGAACAACCTTTGTCTTGGGCGGACCAAGCTGAATGTGCAGAGGTGACTACTACCTCTACACATCAGTTCACACCCCGGAGTTCTGTACAGCAAGACTCGGCTCAGAAATGGATTCAATTCAGGAAAACTGATGTTGTTTCTCATTCTCTTGGACCTGCTCAAAGAAGAAATGCCATCAGACTCTTGCACAAAGAAGGCCTTGACCTTCCACCGGATAGGGCATATGTGAGTAGAGCACTTCTTAAGGAATCCCTCCAATATTTTCCTTCTGAAATCTATGCAACAATCTACAACACTGGTGATGGCAGCTTTGATATTACAGTCGTAAGGCAATTCTAGGGGGTGGGGGTAGGAAGAAGTAGGCTGCTGGTTAACTAGGATCTTCGGCTTATCCATTAGGTAGGGAAATGGGCAGACTGGGTGGGCCAAGCGGTCCTTATCTGCTGTCAAATTCTATATATGTTTTAAAACTACAGCAAATCTGGAAAGGTTCCTGGTCTCAATATAATTCCCTAAAGCACACTCCTTTGGGGGTTACTATTTTAGTTGATTCCCTTGAATAAACAAGCATTAAGAACTGTTACCGTTCTACTGAAAAATGAGGGTGTCAGTGTATATGATGTTCACTACTGGCTCACACAAAGGTGTGACATTTTGGGGGGTCCTGAACCAATAATGGATTCAAAGCAGCTTTGGATGGGAAATTGGAGGTTCAAGATACAGCTCTGTCATAACTTAGCAAGACTTTTGCATCTTGCCAGTGTTCTTTTTCTTGTTTTCTTTCTTTCATTGTACCAGTAAATTCTGTTGCCATCTCTGTGAAGAAACTGGACACTCATACAGAAATTGCCATTGTGCTACACACAACATAGACAACAGACTACCTCACAATTTCATTCTAGAAAAGGCACAGTAAAACATTCAATAAAAACTCCATAAGGAGACTGCTAAACAGATTGTGCACCAAGAGGAGATGATTTTACCACATGATGCCATTCTTACACAAATGGCATATGCCTCAGGACCCCTTACTTTGTCTACAATGCTAGTTACTTTACCAGATCCAGTCATCCCACTACCCACCATGCCACCTCTCTCCCATGAGAAATTGGATGCTCAGCCTACGGGCAGCTCTGTGTTACATACAGACACATTTCTGCCACCACCAGATATGTCTTTGATGACCAGGAAGAGATCACTGAGGTAACTCAGAGCTACAACTAAATCTTTAAAGTCCATCTTCATGGTAACTCCACTGTCACTGGGGAACAGATTTGACATTTTAGACATGGAACATCTGGACTTGGACAGAAGTCAGGACTCAGAAACATCATCACTCAGGTTTTCTCTGCACCCTGCATCAACAGACACTGAGGATGATTCCACTAATAATAAAACCATGAAAAGTCAATGAAAGAAGTTGAAAATGGACTCCAGAAGCAGTAGTGGCCAGGACTGTGCTACCTGACTGTAATGACTTACCTCATTTAGCTCCCTCCCTTCACCTAGTCACAATCAATTTCCATAGTATTAAGAATGTTGTAAGATGTACTGTCATTTTCTCCATGCTGAAGGATTTGTCTTGTGATGTTTAATTCATATAGAAAACTAGGATGACTAACATTATGGATATGATAAAGGCACAGAGGCACTGGTGTTGGGGTCCTTCCTTTTGGTCCTTTGGGATGGACAACTGTGATGGGATAGGAATTCTCTTAAGGGGCTCATCATTTACTTTATTGAAGCTACTTGACAGCAAACCTAGTAGAGCCATGGTGACTGATGTCCAGTTTCAGGGAATGCCATTCAGGCTTATTAATATACTGTATATGCACCCCATAGAAAGAAAGAGAGAGCAGATCTGTTGAAAAGGGTTCTGCTGTACCTCTACACATCACAGTTTATACTATTTGCTGGAGATATTAATTGTGGTCTCTCACTAATAGAGGGGCCCACACACAAAAGTTATTCTGTGATACTAACTTCCTGAATCAGTTACTTCAAGATGTGATACATAGTTATGTGTACAGATCAAAACAGTAGATGGGATGGGGGTTACTTCTTATAGGAATACCCTTGCCACAAGGATTGAGTTTCTATTTACTTCGACTCACCTAGAAACCCAGAAAGTTAAGGTTTTACCTATTGAAACCTCTGACCATCTCTTATTAGGGGCACATTTGGTGAAAAAAAATGTCCTTATAATGGCAAAAGAATGTTAGAAGTTGTATAACTCCTCCCTAGATGACCCAGAGAAACAAGCTAAAATATATCATCTACTCTTGGCAGTCTATAGCCTGTATGGAGGATGACCTGGGAGAATGTGGGAAGGGACAAAATCTGATTTGGCTACACAATTTCGATCTACATTTTTCATGAATCAAAAAATGGCCTACATAGAGTGTCCACAGCTGCAGATGCAGCTCGCTCAGGTTCTCACACTAATGCTTATGAGTAAGGGTGACTACAGTACCCCAGTCTCTCAGATTAAAAGCAAGGTGCAATCTGTGCAATATGATAGGAGTCATTCCCTTCTAATGGAACACGAGTGGTACCCAGATGACAAAAGGGAAAGAATATATATATATATATATATATATATATATATGAGAGCTATAAAGATATAAATATTACAAGAACTATGAACAAGAGCAGGACCATAGTTACAAACAATGATAAAATAGTGTCAGTAGTTTAACAACATTTGCATACAATGTCTGGCACTCAAGACACATGCCCTTCTGCACATACATTCCTGACTTCAATAAAAGTACCAAAAATACCTTCAGCTGACAAGCTACCCCTGATTAATTCCATCACATTAAAGGAGGTTGGTTCTACTATTAGGAAATTAAAAAATAGCACTGCCCCAGGACCTGATGGCTTTATAATGGGGGGGGGAGAAAAAGGAGCAGACCAGGCAGAAGTACTAAATGAATTCTTCTGCTCTGTATTTATGAAGGAGAAGGATAGCGCACTCCCCCAGAGGTTAGGGAGGGTTGGCACAAGGGGGAGGTTTGACAGATGGGGTAATCACAGCAGGCAGGGTGCTAGAAGGGTTAAGGGCAATGAGGGTGGATGAGGTACTAGGGCCAGACAGAGTACACCCTCTGGTCCTGAAGGAATTGGTGGAGGTTCTGGTGGAGCCTCTGGCAGACTTGTTCAATACCTCTTTGGAAACAGAGGACATACCACAAGACTGGAGGTTGGCTCATGTGGTGCCCTCCACAAAAGTGGACCCAAGGATGAGCCAGGCAAATCCATTGTGGGAAAGTTAATGGAGGCAATCTTGAAGGAAAGGTTGGTAACCTTTCTGGAAGATAATGGATTCCAGGACAGAAAGCAACATGGATTTGTCTTGGGCAGATCCTGCCAGACAAACCTGATTGACTGTTATGACTGGGTGACTAGACAGCTTCTCAAGGGCCATGCGGTAGATGTCCTGTATCTGGTTTCAGCAAGACATTTGATTCAGTGCCACATGGGAGGCTGGTTAGTAAGGTAGAATAACAAGGAGCAGGGAAAAATATGGTGAACTGGATCAAGAATTGGCTGCAGAGGAGACAACAGAGCGTAGAGGTGAGGGGGGAAATCTCATCTCCAAAAGCTATAGTAAGCAGGGTACCACAGGACTTGGTAATGGGCCCCTTGTTGTTTGGCATATTCATCACTGACATCTCACATGACATTAAGAACAAGAATAGTCTGTTTGCAGATGACTCCAAGATTGGTGCAGTGGTGGATGACACAGAAGGGTGTCAAGGGCTGCAGGATGATCTAGCTAAATTCAAGGATTGGTCAGACACATGGCAGCTGGATTTCAATGCTAAGATGTGCAAAGTCATGCACTTAGGCGCAAGGAACCCAAGGAGGTGTTATCAGTTGGGAGGGGAGCAGTTAGCAACTACAGAGGAGAATAAAGATGTTGGGGTGATGATAACAGGGCATATGAACCACTCAGAACAGTGCAGTGAAGCAGCAGCTAAGGCAGACAAGATGCTGGGGTGTATTACTAGGGGTATTACCTCCAGGATTGGGGAGATTATCCTGCCCCTGTACAGGTCATTGGTGAGAACACACCTGGAGTACTGCATGAAGTACTGGTGCCCATATTTGAAGAAGGATATTAGATTACTGGAGGAGGTCCAGCGCAGGGTAACAAAGATGATCCAGGGATTGGAAGACAAACCTACTAGTGGAGGCTGAGGGAGCTGAATATGTACTTCCTGGAGGAAAGGAGGGATAGAGGGTATATGACTGAGACTTTTAAATGCATGAAGGGTATAAAGAAGGTTGGTACAGAAGGTATTGTTTAGTTGAAGGGAGGGAGGGACACAGGGGGATATGGACTGAGATTGGAGGGGGAGATTCAGGAGAGAAATGAGGAGGCATTATTTCACAGAAAGGGTGGTGTCTGAATGAAATGCACTTCCCAAGGATTTGGTGTCCTGTAAGACAGTGGGAAACTTTAAAAGGAGATGGGATAAGCTGAGGGGAGGGTCACTGTGAGAGGGGGTGTGAAGGGATGGGCAGCTGCCATGTGATGGATTGCTAGCTGTACCATCAAGCAGACTTGATGAACCGTATGACCTGTATCTGCTGGCAGTTTCATATGTTTGTATGTCCATATATTCAGAACTCCTTTGGTTGATATATTAACAGTATTCTTTCATTGCATTTTAACTGAAGGAAATACTTCGGACTTCTTCGGGGAAACCATTTTGGCCCTCCTTTTTAAAAAAGTGGAGGAGTCTGATTTGACGATTTGGAGATCACTGTTTCTCTTTCATATGGATTTAAAGATTTTGATGAAAATTTTGAATACCAGATTGACACTGGCAGCACAAACCATGGTTTCAGACTATCAGACCTCCTCAGTTCATGGGAGGAGCATTTCTGATAATCTGATACTAATTTGGAAATTGTGAACTTGGGTGAAAGGGATGGAGAAATAGGTTACCTAATGACACTGCATCAAGAAAAGATGTTTGATAATTTAACACATCAATACCATTTTGAGGATTAAGATCATTATGACCTACCAAAAGTTTTTTGTTCTATTATACAGAAAATATATGCATCAGCAAGTTTCATACCCAATATTAACGGACACATTGGCTGCAGGATCAACCTCTGGAAAGGAATGAGACAAGGTTGCCCTCTCAGCCCATTGTTGTACACATTTTATATTGACCACATTATTTGGAAACTTGCTTGGCACCCATTAATATATGGTATAGGCACGCCTGATGGAAAGAGCAGTGTCAAGATTGCGGCCTTTGCTGATGATATCACACTCTTTGTTAAGAATCCTCAGTTGGGCTTTCCAGCAATGGAGATTTTTGATTCATTTACACCCATTTCTGGTGCTACTTTAAACTTACACAAATGTATGGGGATGGTTATTAGTGCTTTCGGACATTGATGGGGTTGCTATCACAAATTCACTGGCTCAAATTTTGGAGATTACTTTTGGTACAGGAGATATGGTTGTATTAAATTGGGAAGAGAAACTTACCTTTTGTGGCTGAAAAATTCAGATTTGGAAACACTGACAGCAGACTAAATAGAAAAGGTGAGAATCTCCAGATGTTTTGTGCTGCCAGTATTTATATATCTAAGCATCATTTATCCTATTCCCAAGCCTTTGTGAGTATGACTTTGAGTCTTTTCTTTCAACTTATTTGAGGTAGCAGGTTGAGAACCCTATTAAACAAAACATTCTGTGTTTATAAATTAAACAGGGTGGAATCAATCTATTGAACCAACTTGTTTTCTTTTTTAGTTTATTTTTGATGGGGAATTTTACTAGTTTTCTCAATCCTGCTCCAATGTTCTGGCATCCCTAGATGGCTCACTGGATTTACCCTTTATTAAAGGTTTGATCGACTGACATTTCTGCCCTTCAGAAAATGCATGCCACCCCATCCTTTGTTTCCATATAATGGAAAAGCTTAGAAGGTGGCATATTGTTTTACCACTAATATCTCACCCCTCTCGGAAGGGCATTTATGCTTACATTATGAACAATAACTATAGAGACCAAGTAAACAACCCGGAAATCAATATTGTGATATATCCCATGGTACACACATACTTGGAGGATGGCAGGACACCTCCAAAGATGTGGGATGTATTGTGGCATAGTTGCCATCGGTGACTTTGTGTAAAGACTAATGGCAAACACAAGAGTATAGTGGAATGTAACATCCCCTGATTATGGTATGAAATGATACCGGAGACCATGGAACACTTTATGATATAATGCTCTACTCTCGCAGTTTTTGGATACATTCAGCACAACACCGGAGCAATTCTTCCTGGTCCAATCTTACTTATAGTATTTTAATACAGGATACCACTCCATCTCATAGGTCTTATGATGCAAGCACCGTCAGACTAGTTACCACCACCATAAAGTTTTATCTCTTGCAATTACATTGTGCATTCCTTTTTCACAAAAAATGTATACTATTGCTTACTTTGACACATTTGATAGAAAAGGAATTAGTTTCCATATATTTGTCAGTAATCAAGAAGCTTACTACATTATGTGTAGTGGCAAGAAGGGGTTCTTCCGGTACATTGGGGAGCAGAGAAAAACTAAGGGCCATCTCAGCAGATTGAGATCAGAAAGAGGGTGGGTGGAAGAGGCGAGGGACCAGGCAGAGGTATTTAATGAGTACTTCGCCTCTGTGTTCACTAGGGAGGGGGATGGGATATCTACAAAGCAAGGCACGATGGGGATAGAAGCGGCAGTGAGTGGGATCTGGGTAGCAACAGAAATGGAGCAAGAGGGAGGGAGAGGTACCCCAGGGGTGTCACATCAGGATAAGGATAAAAAGGCCAGTAAAGTGGAGGGGACGGATGATGCTATCTCCGCTGAAAGGGTGTGGTTAGCCCTCAAGGCCCTAAAGAAAGACAAATCTCCTGGGCTGGATGGCATTCATCCGAGAGTACTATGGGAATTGGCGGACATACTGGCTGCACCCCTGGCAGAGCTCTTCAACAGGTCACTTGAGACAGGGAGGGTACCTAGGGATTGGTGAGAGGCACATGTGGTGCCAATCCATAAAGGGGTTTGAGGGAAGTACCAGGTAACTATAGACCCATCAGTTTGAACTCGGTGGTGGGAAAATTAATGGAGAGTATACTAAAGGAACGATTGGGGGTGTACTTGGAGGAGGTGGGAGGTCTGGATAGTCGGCAACATGGGTTTGTGCCAGGTAGATCATGTCAAGCCAATCTTGTGGAGTTCTACAAATGGGTAACATCAGAACTGGACAGGGGAAAGCCTGTGGATGTATTATTCTTGGACTTCAGCAAGGCGTTTGACTCTGTCCCCCACAATGGTCTGGTGGAGAAACTGATGAGGTTGGGAGTAGGCCCTTTGATGGTCAGATGGATTGAAAACTGGCTAGCTGGGCGCACCAGAGGTAGTGGTCCAGTGGGGGAGCTCCGAACCCTAGAGAGGTTGGTAATGGGGTACATGAGGCTTCGGTCCCTGGTCCGATCCTGTTTAATGTTATACATATCGGACATCAGGGAGGGTATAGGTGTGAAATGAGTCTTTTGCTGATGACTCCAAGATGGGAGCAGTAGTTGAGGGAGAAGAGGGGAGGTTGGCCCTGCAAGGTGACCTGGACACCCTGGAAAGCTGGGCTCACACATGGAAATTAAATTTCACTATCACTAAGTGCGAGGTGTTACATCTTGGGCGGGAAAACCCTAAACACAGGTACACCCTGGGAGGGGAGATGCTGGAGGCCTCAATAGGGGAAAAAGACCTAGGGGTCATGGTGGATGCATGTATGAATAACTCTGAGCAGTGCAGGAGAGCGGCTAGCAAGGCAAACAGGAGGTTGGGATGCATCGTAAGGGGGATCACCTCTAGGAACAAGGAAGTGATTCTGCCACTGTACAATGGACTGGTTAGACCACACCTTGAGTACTGTGTACAATACCGGAGACCACACTTGAACAGGGACATACAGCTCCTGGAGAGGGTACAGAGGAGGGCAACTAAGATGATACGATGACTAGGGGATTTGACACATGAGGACAGACTTGAGGAGCTCTGCCTGTTTTCATTGGAGGAGAGGAGAGAAGGGGAGAGACAGGGAGAACATGATTGAGGTCTTCAAGTACCTCAAGGGAATAAACACGGTAAACATGGAGGGGATCTTTAGACTAAAGCATGGAGGTATCACCAGAGGGCATGGTTTGAAGTTGGAAGGTGGAAGGGTGAGGGGGGAAAAGAGGAAGAGGTTTTCACTGAGAGGGTGGTGGACCCTTGGAATGCAATGCACTGCCTGGCGAGCTGGTTCAGAGATCTACAGTGGGGGGTTTCAAGAGAGGGTGGAACAGACACAGAAAGTGGATGTATCAGATGATGGCCTGTCCCGGGGGGTGGGGATGGATGATAGGGGTTTCTGGAACACAAGGGGGGGGCCTTGGCACCCAACTAGGGATCTGAGGTTCGAGCAGACTCGATAGACCGTGAGGCCTAATCTGCTGGCAATTAGTATGTTAGTATGTTAGTATGTAAGATGGAAACACCTAATAGGAAATATACTGCAATAATTATATTCCTCTTTATTTTTTCATTGCCGTTATTGGGCATCTTATTTATCTGAGATGTTACATCAGACCAGGGAGATGTTTATTTTTCTTTCATTTCATGGTTTCTTACTCATTATTTCCCTATTTCTTTTTTTTTTTTGGTAACTTTCTTTTGGTTATTGTTTATGTAGTGCTTACTGGACATTTGTGACACAGAAATGCTGGTTTTATTTTTTTTTGTATTTTGCTTTGTTTGTCTGTTGTTAATGAAAAAAAAAATTATCATAGTCTTCTCAAGAAGTACAATAGGATTTTTAACATCTACCTCAACAAGCACCAGAACAGACAGACAGGACCCCAGTTTAACTTCTCATCTGAAAGACTGCATGCACTGATGGCACAGCATCCCCCTAATATTGCTTTATGGTACCAGCGTTTTATGGTATGAGCTAATCCTAGTGTGGGATTGGAACCCACAACCTTCCTGCTCACCGGTGGATGTGTTACCAACTGACCCATGCTGGCATGCTATTCATGTAGTCTTTAAAGGAATGATTTCCATTTGATAGCCAGTTGCTGATCATGAAATGAGGCAGGCTTTTAGGTTGCTCAGTGTTGGATCATCCTTTGATACATTTTAGGATTTATCAGTTATAATTATGTTAGTACCTCTAGTAGAGATGCAGTGAATTTAAAATTCGCTGGCGAAGTGCACGTAAAGTGGGCTACATGGAGTGGGCAATGCAAAGTGCTCACTTCGCCTTGTCATTACCACTTCGCGTTGGCATAATGAGAAGGCAAAGTAAGGCAAAATCATTGATTTCAATGGACCTTGCATTCCTCATTATGATTCTAAGTGATCCACTTGGTGTTTCAGACTTGGCAGCCCCCCTACACATCATGTGTCTTACAGTACTGTAAGTCACATGCTCTCTAGCCAGGCAGGAAGGAAGTGAGTCACACAGACAGTTTCACTTTCTCCTGTGCAGACTGAGAGAGAGGAGTGTGTACTAGAGAGAGGAGTGTTTTGATTGCAGAGGAGGAGAGTTAAAATTTGATACTTAACCCAACAGCTTTTTTAAAAGCTACATTTTTTTGGTTTTTCTGTACTGTTTTCTACTTCATTTGTTCTTTCTGTAAATTTTATTTTTCTTACCTAGTAAGTTGTTTATCTGTGTGTGTGAGTGTGTGTGTGTGTGACTCTGTGTGTGTTGTGCTTGTGTCATGAGATGGAGCAGGGTGAGGGAATGTCTGGGGCGGGGGCAGCTCTGGGAGAGCATGATAGAACTCATCGTCATACCGTGAGCATGCGTAGGAGGCACGGGCACCCATTTGTGTTGGACCACTCTAAACTTATGAGTTTCCAACCTCCGGAAGCAGGACCAGCACTGCCTCCTGACTCTGAGGCAGTTCAACCACCACCAAGTCCAGCACAAAGTCCTTTGGAGCAGGATGTGCCTGTTCCCCCAGGCCCAGGTGTGGATCCCATCAGTACTGTTGAGAAGTGTGAGCAGCCTACTGCCAGTTCATCTGGCCCTCCCCTGCCTGTGTCTGGTCCTCCCAGCACCTCTGTTGTTAGGCAGTTTTTTGACCGTGTTGGGGGGACAGCAGTGTAGTGAAGTGTCGCCTATGTGCAGTCAAGGTGCACTGTGGCACCTGGGGGAGTCACCTGGGGACTGGGGGCCAGTGCACCTATATGCTTAATCACCACCAGTTGGAGTTCCAGGCTGCCACAGAACGGACCATGTCTGCACCTGCTGGCTGTCCCGTGGTAGAGGGTGCCGCTGTGCATAGCAGGCGTGGCATCCCTAAGAAGAGGAGGGGCAAAGCAGCACCTGTTGCTCCACCAGTACCCCCACTACCACCACCACCACCACCAGGTCAGCCTGTCAAAGGAGTGGACACGAGAGAAATGCGTGTAACCCTGTCTGACTTGGCAGTTCTCTGGAGTGCTGTTGAGGAGAACAGCAACAGGATGAGTGCTGTGAAGCAGCGGCTGGATGACATAGAGGGACATCAGCTTCAAATAATGTCCATGCTGGAACTGCTGCTGGATCACCATAGGATCCCACATTAGTTTTGTTTCCTCACACCATGTCCCTCTAACCTTCCTTACTGTGCCATAAAATGTATTTCTCCACCATCCCAGACCCTTGTATGTAATTATGCCCTTTTTTTGTTGTCTTCAGTATGCGTTACACTTTGTATTCTGGGGCCCCTTTCTTCTGTTAAGTGTCTGTGTGTTTTGTGTGTGTGCACTGTTTTGGTGCCTCATTTTTCTGCATCCGCAAAAGGCATCTGTCTTGTGTCCAGAAAATTGACAAGTGGTAACACAGTGAAATGAGACTGTTTCAGCACATACAAAGGCCCCCAGAATTTATGGCGCACTCAGTCATGCACACAAAAGTGGCACAGAGTCCCCAGATTTTTTCTGCAGGCCCAGAATGCATCCTCCATGTGTCCAGAAAATTGACAAGTGGTAACATCTGTCCTGGTGGTGGTGGTCTGGGGTGGGCAGACAGACTCATGGTGGCAGCAGACTTGGATAACATCAGTCCCAGTGGTGGTGGTCTGGGGTGGGGGGGCACACCACCTTTTAAATACTGCAGTTAAAACCTGCCAACATTAACCACATCATCATCCTCATAAAGAAAACTGCCCTCACAGTCATCGATGTCTGATGTCTGACCACTGGGAAATTCTTTCTCCATTGTGTCATCATCTATGTCAGTGGTGGGCCATTTCAGGCAGCCACTGCCAGTGCCACCAGTGTGCTCCATTTCCACATCAGCAAGACCACCATGACTAGGCCGGGGTACGAATACTGAGGTTGCAGTCTGTGCTGGTATGTGCCTCTCATTCATTTTAATGAATGTTAGCAAGCTAACATTTGCAGGAGACAGGTTTGCCCGATGATCCCTGAGTATTGCACCTGCTGAGCTGAAAACCCTCTCAACACTTACACTGGAGGGTGGGCATGTGATGTACTTCAGTGCCACTGCAGTCAGCTCTGGTCATTCACTAACCTTTCCACTCTAGTACAAAAGAGGATCTTCATTGATTGTCAGATGCCTGTTTCAAGACAAATATGACTCAACCATTCTCTGTACTGCACTAAGTCCGATTGATGATGCATCAGCCTGTTCCCTGGAATCATTGCTGTCACAAATACACACTTAGGACAAAGCCTCCCAAAGCGGGTTGACGCTAGCCATTTTGGATGACAGACCACCAGGAACTACAGTCCTCTTACCCTTGCATGATATGCTTGCTGGTCCTCCAGCTACACCTTCAGCTGGATTATGCTGCTGAGGTTTGCAAACCTTGGCACTTGACTTCTGTGCCCCATGAACCAAGTGAACCAGTTGATCACTGATATTTTTCACCTGTTCAGGCCCTCCCTCCAGTACTGATGCAATTCCACGTTTGCATCATGAGTCCAGCATTGTTGCCATGACAAAGTTGTCACTATGCTGAATGCTCACAATGTGACGATTCTGGTCGAATACTGTCAGCATGTGTTGCAGCAACATACTGCTACCACCATCTCCAGCAACATCAAGGCTATGCTGTACATTCACCAATGTCTGCCTCAGCACCCACAGCAGTGGAATTGATTGGCTAATAGAGGCAGACTCACCACTCACTGCCTGTGTGGCATGTTCAAAAGGCCACAAAATTGTTATTACGGAGTCCATGAGGTGCCACTGTTCAGTCATCATAGACATGGAGGCCCCAGAACTGTCATGGCTAGTGTGCATAACAAGATATTCTGTGATGGCTTTGTATTGTTCATATAACCTCTCTGCCATGTATAATATGGAGTACCATCGGGTGACAACTTCCAGCTTCAAGCGGTGCTGAGGCAGGCTGTTTTGTATCTGCAACTGCTGCAGCTGGTCACGGGCCTTTCTAGATCTTGAAAAGTGAGACCAGATACGCCGTGCAATGGTCAGCATTTCTTTTATGTCAGGGTGCTGCAGAGACTCCTGAACCACAAGATTTAAACAGTGGACCATGCATGGAACATGAAGAAAACCACCATTTGTGATGCATTTCTCCACATTTGACCCATTGTCACTTGCTATGAATCCAGCTGTCAGGGACAGAGGGTTTAGCCATCTGTCAGTTTCAGTCAGTACCATGTCCAACATGTTCTCACCAGTGTGTGAACAGGTCACACTGTGCATAGCAATTGTTGCATGCTGGCAAATTCCAGGAAGATTGCTACCGTGACAATCCACCTTCCTGCACTAATCATTCACACTGCCAGCATCACAAAAAAACCCCGGCACCTGCACCCAGTGTGCAGTTATACACAGATATGAACTCCCCGTTGTTTTGCCACTTGTCCACATATCCATACTTAAATGGATGAATGGAGAGGAGGAATGTTGAAGGGCATGTCTTACTGAGTCTGAGACAGTGCAGAACAACTCGGGAACAGCACGGGTAGAAAAGTATGTCCTGGATGGGACTTTCCATTTTGGACAGGCACGGGCAGCATACTGCCAGAAACCAGAATTCTCCACAAAGGAGAAGGGCAAAAGATTGATTGCCAGCATTTCCACTACAGCAGCATTCAGTTCATGTGACACTGTATGACTGGGGGGGGGTACTTCTGCTTATGTGCAAAAACACTATGTAACGTGGGCCGACTTAAACGTTTTACATGGTGTGTGTTGTTGGTCACAAATGGTTGTGCTCTGTGATGAATAGCATTGGCAGGGGGTGGAGTGTGGACATTTGATGAAGACGGTTGCACTAGTGATGATGACAAACCCAGAAATGATGTTATTTTTCTGGATTTGGCAATTGGGGATGATGTACCACTTGCAGTAGACATACTGCATTCACCACCACCACCACAAAAACTGCTACTCTCACCAGCACTGGACAACATTTCAAAGTCATTATGGTCCTCCACCTCATCATGCCTGTAGTAACCCTCTGCTCTTATTACCGCACTACTGCACATGTTTAATTTCCTACTGGGCTTAACAGCCATGGAAGTGGATAACATGCTGGCTATGGTTGTTGCCGGTGATACAGGTGAATGCCCAAGTCTGGTATTAGCTGCCAGCTTGTGCTGGGTCCACAGAGCCAAGTGCCTATTCTTAAGATGGGTATGCTATCCTCCTGTCCCAAGATGGCTCCCCTTTTTACCATTGACTCACACGCACATGGCAAACCTGGCAGATTGCAACTGAATCATCATTTGCATCTTGAACAAAAAAATCCCAAACAAGGGACTGTGATGCTCTGCTTTTAACATGTCCTTGATGATGTGGCTTATTTAAGTCTGTTATTTTAAGCACTGAAGTGGGGGGGGGCACGTGATGTTTCTGGCACTGCACACCTGGACTGCAACTGACCACCACGACTACCTAGCATATTGAGTACTGGGTCATCATCATCATCATCATCATCATCCACTAAAACCTGTAAATCACAAGTTTTTACAGGGGGTTTCCTTCAAACAGATTCAGAAATTTCAGACACAGCCACTTTTAATTTCTTTTTCTCTGGTTACTGTCACACACATCCACATCTTCTGCTTGGATGCTGACATGTGGACTGCATGTTGCAACAACAGCAACATCATCATCATCAGCATCATCACATTCATCATCAGCATCTACACCACCATCACCTGATATTGTTCACCACACTGTGAATCACTGTTGCATGGAAAATGAGTGACGTTAAGTGCCACGGTGGATGGAATATCACATTGTACGCTATTGTTGACATGATCATCAGAATCAGGTTCAGTTAATGGGATGTTACTGGGAAGTATGACATCGTCTACGCTGTCACTCACTTGCACTGCTTCATATTCAATATGTTTGAATACGGTACACTGGTCGGAATTAGAACTTGACGCAACAATGCTAATACTATCTCCACCACCGCTAACACCAGTAACACTAACACCACCGGCTGGGAAAACATCATCTACTCCAACTATGAGTGAAGCTACTGATTGGGCTGTAAAAAAACATTGCAGGAGAAATACCTTTCCTCACATCAGCAATGCACTTCTCCGTCTGTGTACTACTACCACGCCCACAGACCCGCTTACTGCCAACATTGCCATGGCCAGAAACAGCTTTACTTGCATGTCTCTTTGCAGGCATTTTGGGGGATCAACCACAAATATTATTACCAAATTCAGATTTTGATACGTTCACTTTCTGACTGGAGGGTCACTACTCGCTACTATCGCTAGCTGGATGTGAAGCAAAATAAACAAATGTGGCTTCAGCAACAGATAAGGGACTATTGTGTTGTGACACTGTCACAGAATTAAAGCAATTTCAGTAACCAGTAGTGCTGATGGGGTCACAAAAACAATCCAGTCTGGTTAAAAATACCTTTTTCAATGTTAGGGGGGCACTGAATACAGACAGTGCTGATTTTTACAGCACTGCAAGCAGCAACACTAAGAACTGAGAACACGATCGCAGTACAAAATCAGACAGCTGCAGTGGATAGCAGGTTCACACTGCTGCGCCTAGTTGCACTTACACTGATCTGTGTCACAAATTTTAAAAGGTGTTTTATATTTGATGCACGCAACACTGCACGCACAACATAGAACACTTTGTGTACAATGCTGAATGAGGAATGCAATGCAAATGCAAAAGTTCAGTGTACTCAGTGCCACGTAATATAAATTTGTCATTTAAACAACCTGACCTTATGAAATGCTGCACCACATTCACACTACAAGCAGCAAGAAAATTTGTACTATCACTGACAGTTTTACTATGTGTACAGTAACACAGTCAGTTATATAACAAACATATTACCAAAACACAAAGAAATCACTAGTTCTCCAACTTAACTCTACCTACACACAGATACGCCCCTTCCCCACACAGCACACTTCACTGTCTTTCACCACACACACTCAATGTTGTAAATTTACATTCAAAATCCACACACAAACAAAAACGTTTGATGATGTGAGCACAGGAGGGTTTCCTACAATCGATGAACTACAGTTGGATCCCCCCAAAAAAAGAAAAAATGCTTTTTGAACAGCTTTTAAAAGATTCCTACAGACAGCTATCAGAGCACGCTGTCTCCTACTCCTTCCTACTTATATTACCTCGAACTGAGGCTGTGCAGATCAATATAGAGCCCATGTGACCTGAACTCCCATAATTCACTGCAAAATCCTCCTTCGGAGCTCAAAAACAAGACGAAGTGAGGTGAAGTGAACTGCCACCAATGTACTTCGCCTTAAAAATTGAAAGAGAAGTGACCAGTGGAGGCGGAGTAACGTGAAGTAGTTGTTTTCAATACCATTCGCATTCCTCATTATAACGTGAAGTACTCCGCTTTGCATTGCGGAGCACTCCACGAATCTGCCTTTGCTCCGCAAATCACTTTGCAGAGCGGATTGAGCCCACTTCGCCCACCACTAACCTCTAGTTGTATGCATTGTCCCAGTATCTTACTCAGAGAGTCTTTGTTGATGTTTAACTCATTGTGAGTTAGTACAACAAGCAATCACAATGGACAACCTACAGGAAAAGTCCTTCTTCCTGACAAGGTGTTCATTACAGATCTGTATTTAGGTAGTCATACAGTCATACAGATTATTCTTACAATGTCTGTCACTGCACATTTTGTTATAAGTAATACAGTAAGTGGTTTAAGCTCAGATCCTGGAACAAAATTACTATCTTATAAATTAGTTATGAAGTGATGCACTACAGAACACTATGCTAAAAAACTGTTTACGTTATATGCTCACAAGTGGGGCTGAGCTGCCAATTTGCTACAAGCATGCGTATGTGTATTTCATCAAATACATTGCAGAGCTACTGTAATGTTGTTCCAATGAACTGTTGCTAGGCTGGGAGCTGAAATGCTTCTGATATTGTCTGTAATGTAATGGACACCACACACAAGACACACTCACAACACAGCACACTACTGCTTTCATCATTCACATGCTCCTTACACACCCTCCCCACCAGCTGACATCACTGGAAATACTAGTAGCCCTGGCTGCACATCAGGAGGCTATTATGGACATATTTACAGACCAGCTGAGAGGTGCACAGTGAGCTCTGAGACTGAATTATGCATGCTGCACATCACAGTATGTACTGTAAACACCTCTAAAGCTTCTTTTATATCACTGAATACTTTTTCTGGGTTCAGTGGCAGCCCATGTAAAAACTATAGCAGTTTCTTTCCATGTCCTTATCTGGGTCAGCAATGCACCATACAGTAATGACTAGCATCTGTAGTCAAGGCAGTTTCTCACTCTGGATCAAAGCTTCCAAGAACTGGACTATTACTTATGCCATGCTTGACTTGTTGAAAGCTACATTCAGAGTAGCTGTATCCCATTTATATTGTACATCTGTCTTTAGTAATTTTTTTTAAAGGTACTACCTTTAGGGAAACTTGCTTCAAGAATGTACAGAATGTACAGCAATGGCCAAATAATTCTCTTAGCAAACTATGTTCTTACTGTCAGAGAAGCTTCGGAAAGTGTACCTATTAGTTTGGGGGTTTATTGAGATTTTTTTTTACCCATGATGATGTAACCTAACTATGTGAATGAGTATGCCTTGAATTGGCATCACTTATTTTAAATTTTGCATCTACCTCTGGGACATAGTTTTTACTGTTACAATTGGGGCTTCCCAAATTGATCCATTTACAGTACCAACATATAAAAACACTGTACACACTAGATGGACACCAGTACACTACAGTAATAAAGAAAGAACTTTATTAGAGTGCCATACTGCAGGACTGCATACACTCAATGTTTCACCGAAGCTTCCTTAGGAAAAGTTCTTTCAGCATGAATACATTGTACTGGCATCTGTCCAGTAGGTGCAATGTTTTGTTATGCTTTGGTTCTCAGTTTTACTGCAGCAGCAGAGACCTCTCAATGTCAGCCCTTTTTAGGGCTGTGGGTGGAGCCTATAGCCGTTTTGTGATTACTCAGTAGTTCCAAAAATGGCCAATCATGGAAACTTCCATTAAACTTTTGGAAGTATCCTTTCAAAAATCCAATGAAGCTTGAAACCTTGTGCCACAATCAGCCACTATGGAATAACAACCGCATTATTTTGACTGTTACTTCCGCAATCCGGGGCATGAATTGTGCAATCACAACTCACGTGCATGCACAGTTCTGCTGGCACCATCATGTTGTGAATGGCAAAATGACATTCACCTCCACTGTGCATAAGTGACTGCTGAGCATGTGCAGTTGCATCACCACCGCCAGCACCAGCAACAAAGAAAATGTGCCGACTTCGTGGTCCCCAATCCCTGCATTGGCATTGTGTAGCACCACTCATGTGGCACACTGGGAGCCCACCCTAGTGTGTCTGAATGTATTTTTTTCACCTACCAACATTGGGGTCCCCAATCCTCATGTTGGCATTATGTAGTTCCCCCACTCATGTGGCACACTGGGACCCCACCCCAGTGTGCCCAAATGTATGTTTTTCCCCCTGCCAAGATCAGGGTGCCTAATCCCTATGTCAGCATCATATACCCACCCACCCCTCACTTAAATAGCACACTGGGAGCCCACCCCACTGTATCCAAATGTCTGCTGTTTGTTGGGTTTCCTGTAAATAAAGAAAACATTCCCCAGACATGTTTTTTGTTCATCTGTAAAAAAGAAAATGGTCCCTCATCATCGCCCCAGTCCCCTCCCCATTCCCACCATCCCACTAAGCACCGACCTTCCCTTTTCCCCTTACCCATAATTACCTCCGGAGGTCAGCGCTGTCATCTTCTCTGGACCGGGACACATCTGCACTTTTCAAAGCCGAACTGCAAACTGAAGAATCAAAGGTAAGTGTGCTATAATGTCATTCAGTGGGGTTTTCAACTTATGTTGATAAATAAGCCAATTTTTTGAATTTTGGCCCCAAATTTCCAACATGGGGTTCTTGGGACCCCACATCATGAAAATGTTCACTGTCATTTTGTTACTCAGTCCTGAAAGGTGATTTTGCGGTTGCTGCTCAGAATCATCTTTTGAGCCAATTCACAAAATGTCAGTGGCATTGCTCATGAGGTGGGGTCCCAAAAGCCCATGTTGCAAATTTGGTTAAAAAATTCCAAAAAATGACTGCATTATGAGTGAACATTGTGCAGTTTCTATGCATGCTCCTAACTTTGCCAGTTTTTAACATTTTCCCATCACGTTTTCAGTATTGCCATTTTTGCACACCTCCTTTTTAATAGTACAGCTGTCATTTATCTCATCCTGCCTGAAATGTGTTTTTGCACCTGTGGCACTGAATGGTGCAGTTACTCTGCGAAATCACCTTTTGGGACAAGTGAACAAAATGACACTGGCACTCTTTATGAGGACGAGTACCAGAATGGCCATTGTTGAAAATTTGGTGCAACACCTCCCAAAAATGGTCACATTGCACCCAGGCATTCAATAATTTCTATGCACACATGCAACTTTGCTCACTTGGCAGCTCATCACAGCCCTATTGGCTCTGGCCAGAGGTTATTGTTCTTGTTATAGTACCTATATGTAAACTTGAAAGCGTAATACTACCAACATACTTTTCATGTAAATTGCCATGCATTATTCTAAGGAAAATATGTGCTAATAATGCAAAATCAAAGTACTTATATATACACTTGACCAACATATGGCAAATGTAGCTAAATGTTGACCAATATAACTAAGTTAGAAGGTAAAGTAACAAAAAAGTATGTCAGTCAGTTATTTCACTAGGAAGTAGCATACTGGAGAAGCAGACTGACAGAAGAGCAGTACCAAGGATCTGCACAAGGTATCAGAAACAGCACTGTACATTTGCTGCAATGTACAGTGAGAATTACAAGCTACAGACATGCTTCATCTAAATGGGACTCCTCAGTGTAGTGCAGCTTCTATTTCAGCCAAGTACCAGGTCAGTCCCAAGAGGAATGCAGGCAGTTAGTATATTGAGATGTACTGTAACATATTAGAAGCAAGTTGTAAGAACAGTACATATGATCGTTAAATGGAGTAAGAAGGGAAGAAAACAGATGTTCGACATCTGGCTTCTGTGTGCACCTTCAAACTGCACACATGCACTGTAATGCCTCTAACCCAGCTGAAAGCTACATAGATATTCAAATCCATGTGTGGAGCAAGCTGACAAGGCTTCATCAGAATGTATGATGCCTACTATAAAAACAGGCCTGTACATTTTCTTCTGTTTATACTGAGAGCAATAAACTATAGACATGGATTTCATCCAGTTAGGACTCCTCAGTTTAGTAGAATTAAGCAATAATGCATGCCAATGTGTGAATAATATCACACCTTGGGTGTCTGTGTTTGAGTCTCCAGGTTGAGTACATCCAACACCTGATAAGTACATTACCCCCAACATACACACCCTGGAAAAAATTATTATTGTTTTATATTGGCTCATTTCTGTACAGAATAAAATACTATAAATTTGTGTTTAAAATAGTGTTTAGATGATTTTTGTAGAACAGATGAATATATTTGTTCCCTAAGATTATTATTAAGATGCTCCCAATCATCTGTCAAGACCTTCACGGTTGTGTTGTGACAGGTTGGCATCACTGATGAAGGTCGACAGTGACTAATCAAGGTGCAGGATTTTTTCTTGTCATAGAAAAATATTCAGTGCAGTACTGAGTATGTACTGTATTTAATAGATCAGTTATGCAGAATGCTGATCTGGAAGATGACATTAAATGGTATTGTGGAAACATTCTTGACACCTTGGGCCCTCTTCTCAGACTCTATTGTGGTGGCATAACATGAATTTTGGATACACTGTAGTGCCATCACCTGTTACCACTGTACAGAAAGATGAGTACACGCTACCAATGAGAAAAGTCCATTAACCAATAAAGATGCAATTCAAATAACCAGTCCAGCTGTTAGAGAGTTCAAATAAAGTATTTACTCACTTACAGACTGGACTAGACTGGACTTGCAGCCAAGTCACAACAAGATTCTGTCAGGGGCATGGTACCATGCAATGCTGTGACCCAATCACAACAGCAAGTGCATGGGTGTTATCCCCTGAAACATCCCAACTACAGTACCTAAGCCCTATTCCTTAACTGTTGGATCCCAGAGGGCCTGTGGCCACCATCTTTGAAGCCAGATGGACAGTCACCTGGGCTTCACATTCTCTCCAAATGATGGTATTTCCTTGACATTCACTGGAGCCCTCCTCGCTAGCCTTACCTGGTGATCTAGCTCTGTGCCATCAAAATAAATCCCAAATCCAGCTGCTTTACCTGGTCACAGATCTGTGTTGCTAGTTGCCAATATGGGGGAGGTCAAGAGGCTGTGATTGTTCTGCCAAGGACCTTTGTACTTTTGTGAATGACCCTGCAACCCCTGTCCTCCGTTTCCTCACCAGTCACAAACACTTATGCTGTCCTAGAGAAAATATCACTACAGACAGAGAATTTTTGGAAATTGCAACAGTAAAGAATTTGGAAAAAGAAAAACACAGACTGCAAGAAAGAATACATTGCGAGCTAAAAGGAACTTTAGCAAATTATTTGTTGGATGAGTTCCCATTATGTAATTGGAGAATTAGGATACTCGCCATCCCCTGAAGAAAACCAGCAGAGATGAAATAATTGGCTTCATTCGGCTGGTTGTCCTTGAAATCAATATAATTTAAAGAAGCAAAGAAGATGTTTGGAGTGGCTGCTTGCTGATTAAAACTTTGCTGGACCCTTGTAGCCAAACCCACAGCTACCATAAAGGCAATAAGGCAGCAACAATGCTGATCAAATACTTCTGCAGACTGTGCACCAAATTCAGCAGTACTCAAAAAGAATTGTTAGAAAATAAATAAAAAATATATATATTATTTTGTCACAATATAAAGCATTGATTACACCATATCAGGAAAACTGTGTACAGTGTAGCCACGCCACAGGAAGAAGACATGTATGTGCTTTGGAAAGGCTGCAGCACCTGGCAACCGAGGTGAAACTAGGTTTTACACATCAAAGCAATAAGGGAAGGTCAGGGAAGTTAGGTTTCTTCTTGCAAAACAGGAAACTTCAAGTTGATCTAACGGAAATGTTTAAGAGATTTTTCAGTATTCTGTAAAACACTGATAGTATCACTAGTACTTTTATCTCATAATATTTCCCAAAATTAAAATCTCAGGACATCCTATTTTTTATTGTGTAAGACATTTGCATGAAAACAGACTCTTTACACCTTAAACTTCACTGTTCCCACTACGCTTTCTGCCTTGTATTCATAATTCTCAGCTGTGACATCACAACTTTCACAGTCTTATGAACAAACATATTTTGGGGCTGTACCAAACAGTTATTTGTGTAGGGCAGTAAATCAGCCACCACGGGCACTTAGTGCTTTGCAGTACACTTTTTGTGCTTTTACAGTAATGTAAATA
Organism: Neoceratodus forsteri; assembly: GCA_016271365.2. Lineage (NCBI taxonomy): Eukaryota > Metazoa > Chordata > Ceratodontiformes > Ceratodontidae > Neoceratodus > Neoceratodus forsteri. The sequence continues at coordinate 779,456,746 of CM057458.1, read as the reverse complement.
ATATGAAAAAAATATTTTTTGTCTGTGCCGGACAACAGTGAGAGGTTTTTGTGTAGGACTGTGAAGCACCTGAGTGCATAACCAGTGAACTTGTTCTTTTTAATGTAATACATATATGAAATATCTTTATGGGCTATGCCTGATAGCATTCAAAGTTATTTGTGTAGGGCTCTGAAATAACAGTCCAGGACACCTCAGTGGTTAAACAACATATTTTTTTAAAATAATAAATGATATATACAACATTTTGTTGGGCTGTGTTGTATAACAGTCAAGGTTATTTGTGTATGGCTATGAAGCAACAGCCTGGGGTACCTCATGGATTAGGTAGCACACTTTTTTTGTTTGTTTTTAAAGCAATAAATATTATAGAAAAAATGTTTGTGAGACAACAGTCAGTTATTATTTACATTGTGATACAAAAATCCTGTAGTGCACCTCAGTGTATGCATCACTTTAGTGTATATATTGTTGGGATAGGAAGAGGGAGATAAAAAAAAGCTATATGTGGAAAAGGCCAGAGCAGAAGGAGGACCTGTCATCAGCATGAGGAGTGATGAGCATGAAAAGCAAAGATTATCACCACCAGATGTGAAAGGTGCTAGTACTCTCTGTTAAGCATCAGAAGACAGAGTCAGAGTGACTGCACTTAACTTGACTGCCATGATTCTAGATGAGGAAGGTAGGAAGACTAAGCACTACCCTATCCAAATAGTAGATCCAGCATTTAGGAGAGGGAGTGTTGTAGAAATGGTTATTTCGGATAAGTGTGTGGAGGCAAGTATAGGAATACCAGTGATGAAGAATTAGAAGAGATGGAAGGGGTGATGATGGGGGAGATGCTCTGTGGTGAAAAGCAAAAGTCAACACTTGCAAAAATGGCAGCAATTGCAGCAATTAACACAGCTACTAGGCCCAGGTGCTGAACCTCAAAATGGTATGCGTCCTACTTCTGCCGCCGCCTGCTTCTCCCTGCTGCTGACCTGTGAAGCCCTCACTATGCTACTAGCTCCTGACTGGGCACTGAACTTCAAGGCAGTGTGGCTCCTACTTCTGCCACTTCCCGCTTCTCCCTGCTGCCGACCCATGAAGCCCTTACTAAACTACTAGCCCCTGATTGGGCGTTGAATCTCGAGGCGGTGTGGCTTCTACTTCTGCTGGCACCCACTTCTCCCTGCTGCCAACATGTGAAGCCCTCACTAAGGTACGGTCTGACTTTTGAAGCCTCACTTTTCTATTGCTGGTGCTGTCCAGTTTGTTGTTCTTGATTGACTGCCTGCTTGGCCACACAGAACCTGATTGGCTCTGTACACTCAACTCTGGACCCTGCTTGCCTCCTCACTACTTTCTGCTCCTGTGTAATCTCTGTAACCTGATTTTTTTTGTTATCATTTTGTTTTCTAGCTGAATTTCTACTGCCTTAGATGTTCTAGTCTTGCATTTTGCCTAACTATGTGAATATTTGAGCCTGCCGCTAGCTAGCTCCTGACTCAGATGTATTTATTTAGTTTTTTCCACACTGCAAGCTGCTTGTTAATTTTACTTAACTAGTTCTGTCTCACACCTGCATACTGCTGTATTAATTTTAATCTTGCCAGTATGTTAGCCCCTGTGGAGTTTAGAAATAATTTGTACTGATGTGATAACGGTGAATGCCTAAAGGTGATCACCATTATCGCTCAGTCAGAGGTGAAAACATTTTTGGCATTCTGACAACACTGGTGCATCATGACAACAGTGCCAGGACAGTTTTTTACTGCTTTCTGAGGGGGGCTGTGCCTGCCTACACCCACACCCCCCTACTTAAGGATTCTCAACTCCAGGGTGGTGCATGTTGGGGGGGTGAGAGCAGTAAAAAAAATAAAGGTTCAGGCCGGGCGCAATAAAATCGCACCAGCACCTGGACCCTCACCCACCCCAACCACTAACCAACCCCCAAAACCGAAACACAGCTTAGCCAGCTACCACAGTGCCACCACCTATAGCCTATCCGGCCCTCCCAGCCCACGCTCGCCATGCTCGCTCCCCCCCCCGTGTGCATATGCATAGCGACATCCTGTCACCAAGTTTATCCACAGCCACTTCTGGTCACCCTACCCTCCCATCGCTCTGAGGGATTGCGCTGGGAAGGAGTCACCATTATGGATAGTGCACTTTCTCATACACCCACCTCACAGGTTGCCAGCTTGGAGAGTTTACATTTGTTTTTTCTTGCCCTCTTGCTTATTGCAGGTCTAATCTCCTCCACCCCCCCCCTTGCTGGAGCTTGGCACTGACCTGCCCTGCCCCTTGCAACTCCTTTTCCCTGTCTGTCCTGTGTCAGCCCCCCCATTAAGCTTATTTCTTTTGTTCTCCCCACTGTCTCCAGCTCCCTGCTGATCCAACTGTCTCCAGCCCTTCCACTTGCCCCTCGCTGCTTCCCTATATCTAATGTCTCTCTCTTTATCTCTTCCACAGCTACTAGCCCTGACTGGGCACTGAATCTCTAGGTGGTATGGCTCCTACTTCTCCCACTGTCCACTTCTCCCTGCTGCCAATCCATGAAACCCTGACTAAGGTACAGTCTGACTTCTGAAGCAGCAATTTTCAATTTCTGGTGCTCTGCAGTAGGTTGTCCTTGATTGGCTGCCAGCTTGGCCATGTGCCACCTGATTGGCTCACTATACTCAAGCCCTGAATCCTCTTGCCTCCACCCTACTTTCTTCTCTACGTAATCTCTGTAACCTGATTTTCAAACCCACCCACCCAACCCGGCCCCAACTTCTATTAAAGCAACCTAAATCCCACCCTCCTTCCTACACCCTTGCCCCATTGGCTATAATCCTAGACATCCTTTTTTCCTTTTGAACTTCACTAACTCAGGACCTTTCTCAATTTTTAAAATGTTACCTACCTGTCTCTTGACAAGCCTGCTCACACTTTTTGCCCTAATTACCCACACAGGCAGGGTAGGTTAACACTAATATTGCCTATCCACTGCCCCCCTAAATATATTCTCACTGTCTGCCTATGGGACTACAACAAGTTTCAAGTACATGAACCACTCTAACCAACTTTCTTCTAGACTCCTTCACCTCTAGATGGTGCACCATTCCTCAGCAAATGCTATTTTGCTTCTTAGTCCATTGCTTTTAGTAGTCTGTTTTTGCTCTATGTACTGTCCATTTGATAAAGAATCCTCTAAAAAAAGGACCCTGCTGCCCCACCTGAATTACCTTAAAGCTCTCCTAAAGCACCAAATAGTGCTGCTGCTGCTTATATTGGGTAATAGTCACCCTAACCATGGCCCTCCTCTGCTTGGGTCCAAGGGTACCTGCAAGACTCAGACACTACCCCTGGCTAGCATTAACATCTGCAGTCTCCTCCCCAAACTAGACACCCTAACCACCTGGGTCTCCAAGCACAATCCAGACATCCTATCAGTAATTAAGACATGGCTGTCTCCTAAGATCCCTGATTCAGTGGTTACAGTTCCTGGATATGTGTTTGTAAGGCAAGACCGGCTATCCAAGAAAGGTGGGGGCTCCGTTTTTTACCTAAAAGAGTCACTCACAGGACATGTCCTCACCACACCCATCTCCAGCAATAACATTTAATTCCTTGCCACAAGGTACTGCTCAGAGTACATAATAAGGTCCTGACAGTGGCCTCAGTCTCTGTTCCTCCTAAACTGCCTAACCTGGCACTTCACTCCCTCCTTGGCTGTATCAACTTCCTCGACCTAAACATGAACGTTATCCTACTTTGGGATTTCAATGTCAACTGGTTGGCCCTCAGTGCGTATAACTACAAGGATGCTGTGACTGCCTCCAACTTCTTTAAAATGGTTCAATCACCCACCAGGGTGAAATACAAAATGGGGACCAGCTCACTTCTTGGCTGGGTGCGTACCAAACACCCAGGTCACATAACTAAAACTGAGGTCCTCCCAGATTCATTAAGTGACCACTCTACAATTGTTTGTGCTTGAACCAACCCCTCCTCAAAAATAAACAGTTTACTGCAGGAAGCTGGGCCCCTGGCCACCTTACGCCCCTCAAAACTCTCCTAAAGGAACTCGACTGAACTCCAATTTACACTGCCCTGAATGCAGATACAGCTCTTGACTACTCTATTCCCAGCTTCAACTCAGCCTGTGATGCCCATGCCCCCTACACTAGGCATATGACCAAGGGTGTCAATAACCCTTGGATTACTTTTCACCGCATTAAGCTAATGAAAATCCCGGGACCATCTCTGGTACTGAGTTAAGATGTCAAGCACTCAGGCCAACATCCAGGTTTACAAAACAGCAAGAAACACCTGCTCTAGAGCGATTCACCTTGAGAAAGCTAACTAATACAGAACTGCCCTAGTTAGCACATGGAAAGAAGGGAGGAAGTTCTGGAACAACCTCTCCAAAGTAACTGGGAAAGACTCTAAAGTTACTCCAATGATGTTCAACATTGATGGCACCATTAACTTGGATCACACCACCATCGTTAATGCATTTAACACCACTTTTACTGACCTAAGTAAGGGAATTATTAAGATGAAAAATTATAATAATACAAATTTTGAGAAGATTAAAACTCATCTTTTAAAATGGAACTGGAAGGAGGATTTTGATCAGTTATCTGTGGAGGCTATTTGGGATCATATAAAAACTAATCTTCAATTTTGCATAAATTATCGGGTGCCCTATAGGAAAAAATATATTAACAAAAGGCAAAACCCTGTATGGTTTAATAATGATATAAATAAATCTATAAAAAGGAAGAAAAGGGCATTTAATAAATATAAAAAGAACAAAACAGATATCAATTGGAATAGGTTTAAATCTAAAGCAAAACAAACAAAGTATAAAATAAGAGATGCAAAAAAGGAGTTTGAAAAAAAAATTTGGTTAAACTAAAGGACAATAAAAAAAGCTTCTTTAATTATATTGGTACTTTAAAAAATTCCCAAATCAGGGTTGGTCCTTTATTGATTAATGACACATTAATATCAAATGAACAAGGCATGGCTGATGCATTTAATAAACTGTTTTCGAGTGTGTTTAAAAATAAAGATAATCTGGACCCATTTGATGGTTTAAATATAAATCAAAATATTATCTTTACATCTACTGAGGTTCTTTCTGCTTTGATGTCCTTTAAAACCTATTCTTCTGTGGGTATTGATAATATTCCTTTTGTATTCCTTAAAGAAACTGCATCTGAGTTGGTTGATGCTCTGACATTTCTATTCAACAAATCTATATCACAAGGAACAGTCCCTAAGGAATGGAAACTTGCTCAAGTAATCCCAATTCATAAAAATGGGTCAAAATTTAACTCTAAACAGTGTAGGCCAATTAGTCTAACATCAAGTAGAGGGAAAATTATGGAAAAACTCCTCTTACATAAGACTGAGGAACATATTATAATGAATGGTTACAGTGACATATTTCAATATGGATTTAAAAAGGGTAGATCTTGTCAAGATAAATCAATAAATTTTTTTGAACCTGTGAGTTCAGCTTTGGATATGGGCTTTCCAGGGGATGTCATATTCTTGGATTATGAGGAAGCATTCGCTACTATCTCACATAGAGTGATAATTGATTGTCTAGTAAAAAGGCAAACATGTGACAATATAATCAAATGGATTGCATCTTGGTTAACTGGAAGACAGCAACAAGTTAGTATTCATGGTTACAACTCTTTATGGAGTGAGGTGACCAGTGGGGTGTCACAGGATTTTGTACTGGGGCCTGTTCTGTTTAACATCGTTATTTCCAGTATGACAACATCAAGTGGTTTATGGCTTAATAAATATGCAGGTGATGCTAAATTGCGCTGTATTGTTAATAATTCTACATCAGTACAGGATCTTCAAAGGAATTTAAATGATATATCTAATTGGGCTATTCAAAATAACTTGTCCCTAAATATAACTAAATGTAAACTTATGCACTTTGGTAAAAATAACCCAATGTCTCATTATGTAATAAATAATGTACCATTGATCAAAGTCTCTTCTGAAAAAGATTTGGGTATTGTTATAAGCAATGATCTAAAATTTACAGATCATAACAATCTGACAGTTAAAAAATGTCATCATTTAATAAATTGTATTTTCAAAAATATAAAAAGTAGAGATGCAGAAGTGCATATCACTTTATACAGCAGCTTGATTAGATCTAAATTTGATTATTGCTCTTCTTTTTGTGCTCCTACTTTGATAAAGGATAAGATCATTAAAGAAAAGGTACAAAGAAGATATACAAAGAATATTAAGAATTTGAAACAGCTTCCCTATGAAGACAGACTAAAAAAATAAATCTCTACTCATTGGAATATAGGTCAATCAGAGGTGACTTATGTTTAATTTACAGTGCAGCAAGAGACGAGACTCTGTTTGAAACCCTATGCTTAGAATGGGGCAACTCCTTTAATTCAACACGATCGCACAATATTAAAATTAAGACATTTCTTGTAAAAACCAAAAAGAGGAAAACTTTCATAACACAGAGAATAATCCCTGTATGGAATTCTCTTCCACAGGAAGGTGTAAATAGCCATAATTTTAATATGTTTAAAAAAAATTTAGACAACTACATGGGAGACTATAAATACTATTACCACCCAAGTTAATGGGTGGTGAAGTTAAAATGGGCTTGCCCCTCAACTTCGTATTTTACCTATGAACCTATGAACTACCTACAAACTTCTTTGACTCCTCCCCTGATGACATTCTCTCTGCTAAAACAGGAAGGACTCTGGGGCTACCACCATTCTATTTCAAAGCAATTTCCAAGATCCTAGCTACAAAGCACTTACTTAAAGTGCTTGGGAAGTTCAGATACAGTGGAGATTCCCTAGTCATGAAACTTCTTGCATTCACCATCAATGAAGTCCTGTCCCCTCTTATCAAAATCCACAACTGCTCCCTCATGCTTTCCCAGCTCCCCCAAAAATGGAAATCTGAGGTGGTGATCCCAATTCACAAAAGTGATAACAATGCCTTATCTAGCAACTACAGGCCTATCTCCATCCTTTCCTCCCTTCTACAAACCTTTGAAGCAGATAGTTGCTGACCAGCTTGTTGAATATCTGGATAAATATAACCTGCTATGTCCTCAGCAGCAGGGTTTTCAAAAAAGGCAAAGCACCACCTCTGCTCTCCTCTAATTCTCCAACTACATCCACCATGCCCTTGATGGGGGACAATTGGTCAGTGCCACTTTCATGAATCTGTCAAAGGTGTTCGACACTGTCAGTCACCCCCTGCTGATTGAACTGTAGCACCTATGTAGAGTGCTGATTATTGAGCACTGCACTTTTGAGCGACTCAATAATAGTGCTCTACAAGAGAGCGAGTGGTGCAATACGGCATTATATCCTATATGGTGAGTTCAGCAAGGAGCTGTACTCACTATTGCAGGATATAGGATCCTTTGAGGCCAATTCCCGCTGAGCTGCTTGCATAGCAAAGTGGTGTACACCACCGCTTGCAATGCAAGCAGCCCTGGGTTCAGGTCTGGCTAGAGGCAGAATAATTTTTTTTCAGGATCCAATAACTTGCCCCATGGTCCGCATCCCCCTCGGAGTTGATTATTTAAGATTTTTGTTTGGTTTTGTTAAGGGATAAAGACTGAGATCTTTTAATCCTCAATAGCATTGGCATTGTGCTAGAGCAGGTGGACCTGTTTAAATAACTAGGTGTGACTCTTGACTGCTCCCTTTCATATACAAAACATATTGATAATATTAATAATAATAATAACAACTTTATTTCCCATAAGCACCTTTCAAACTATCAAGGCGCTTTACAAAAAGATAAAATGGCAGTAATAAAATCAACAGACACAGTAATAATAATAAAAATAATAATAATAATAATAAAAGTCTGAGGGATCACATTCATTCAATGCCACTAAAAGCCTGACACCATAAAAAGGTTTTCAACGCCTGTTTAAAACCTCCCACAGTTGTGGACTCCCAAAGCCGATGGGGTAGAGAGTTCCAGAGGGAGGAGGCCACATACATAAATGCATGGGCCCCCAAAGATTTCAATGACACCCTTAGAATCTCTAGCAAGCCTTTGTCAGCTGAACGGAGCTGTTGCTTAGGGTGATAGGGAACAAGAAGCTCTTTCAGGTAGTCAGGGCGAAGTTCATGTAGGGCTTTATAAGTCAGAAAACCAACTTTAAAGGTGATCTGCCACCAATTTAGCAGCCAGTGCTGATTGCACAGCACAGGAGTGATATGGGAGGCTCGAGAAGCCCCCAACAACAATCATGCTGCAGCATTCTGCACAAGCTGCAAGTGGCGGATATCAACCCCAGGTAGCCCTAAGTACAGGGAGTTGCAATAATCAAGGTGCGAGGTCACAAAGGCGTGGACCAAAGTAGGTAGATCCCCGGACGGAACATGGTGCTTGATCCTGGAGATGTTCCTAAGATGATAAAAGGAAGACTTGACAACCACTGACACCTGTGATCTTAAAGTCAGCTCGTCATCAAGCACTACCCCCAGGTCTCACATCTTTCAGAAAAAAGGATCTGGGAGCCCCCAAGAAAAAGTCCAGAGCGCTGACCAGCCCTCAACCCCTCTCTCCCGTGACCCAGATCCACAACCATCACTTGGGTCTTTCCCGTGTTCAACTTTAACCAGCTCAAATTCATCCAGTCCTGGATTTCAGCAAGGCAGTTGTTAAATACTGAGAAAGCACTAACCTGGTCAGGTGCAAAAGACAGGTAGAGCTGGGTATCATCAGCATAGCAATGAAACCTCAGCCCATACCATCTTATAATGCTTCTGAGGGGCAGCATATAGACTGCAAACAACATGGGGGACAAGACTGAACCCTGAGGCACACCACATCGCAGAGAGAATGAGTCCAAGGAAAAAATCCAGGATACCACTCTCTGACTTCTGCCAGTAGGGAAAGATGTAAACCACCTGAGGACCGTACATGTCAGACCACAGATTGACCTCAGGGGCCCAAGCAGTACCCCATGGTCCACAGTGTCAAAAGCTGAAGAGAGATCAAGCAGCAGCAAGATAGAACAGCTTCTCTGATCTCTCACCATCAGGAGATCATTGAGCACCCAAACCAGTGCAGTCTCGGTACAGTACCTCTTTTGAAAACTGGACTGGAGAGGTTTGTCGATGTTATGGATGGTCAAGTGGTTCTCCAACTGTACCACCACTACTTTCTCAATCACCATCCCAATAAAGGGGAGGTTTGAGATTGGTCTGTAGTTGGCCAGAGTGTCCGGGTCCAAAGAAGCTTTCTTTAAGAGGGGTGTGCCCACTGCCTCCTTCAGGGAGCTTGGAAATTCACCTGATTCAAGGGAGCACAGGACAATCTGTGCCAGGACCGGGCTGATAATATCACAACGACCCGTAATCAGGGAAGTTGAGACCGGATCTAAACTACAGCATGTAGGGTGGATACCCTGGACAATCCGCATGACATCCATGAACTCTGGCAGGACAAAGGTACTCCAGGAAGCCCAAGGTGAGGTGACCAAGCACCGATCAACAGCATCCCCCACAGAGCGAGTCATGAGAATCTCCGACCTGATGTCAGCCACCTTATTCGCAAAAAACAGAGCAAGCTCATCGCACTCCACTTGCAAAAAAGGTCTTCGGAGCTGCATACAGGTTGGGTTGCACAACCTATCTACAGTTTGGAAGATCTGAGCTGGTCAGTTCTAAGTGGCAGCAATCTCCTCGGACAGGAATTCTGCCTTCTTATGAGAGATCGCTGATTGGTAGGTCTGATGATGCTCAACCAATCTAAGGTGGTCCACCTCTAGGGCGTATTTCCGCCAACACCGCTCTAACCTATGTTCTAGTCGCTGCAACTCCCTCAAGGACCCATCAAAACCAGGGGGCCCGAGGGTGAAGGGGGACAGGATGAAAATGGACAGGAGCAATCAAGTCCAGGGATATGGAAATGGCCTTATTATAGGCCAAAACCAAAGTCTCTGGACTCGATCTGGCCACAGGAAACTCTTAGAGGTCAAACACTACTGCTAGGCCTTCAGGGATCACTTCCTGTAAAGGGCAGTAACTGACAATCTCCACAGGGGCATGTCTTCGAAGGGGGGCACAAAAGTTTAACCTCACGATGTAGTGATCAGACCAACCCACAGGTTCCACCCCCAGGTCGCAGGCCTCAATCTCCAGGAGGAAGACCAAATCAAGATAGTGACCATGTTTATGGGTAGCAGAGGTAACAAACTGAGTAAGACCCAGCAATGTCATCAGCTGGAGGAAATGCTGTCCAAATTGCAAGAGTTCGTCATTGACCCAGGCATTAAAGTCACCCAGAACTATCAGTCTGGGTGATTCCAATGCCATGTCGACCACGAAATCTGCTACTTCCTGTAGAAATCGCTTCTCATCCCTGGGTAGATGGTAGACGAGAGCTATCCTACAACCTACACCTGCCACCATGGTATACTAGAATGATTCGGTCTCCTCAACTGGTACACTGGTGAGGCCCAACTCGGTCTTGAAACAGACCACCACCCCCTTCCCGCAGTCCAATCTCGAGCTGTGTATCACCAAGTACCCAGTCGGAATTGCAGCATCCAATATGGGGCTAACATTTTCATCCAGCCAGGTCTCGGTGATGCAAGCCAAATCAGTTGTGCCAACAAGATCTGCAATAATTGCAGTCTTATTCTAAATAGATCTGGCATTGCATAACACTGCTCTAGTTGGACAGGCTTCAAGGGCTGTCCCTGCTACTTACCCACCACAAATGGCAGTGCCCTTGGGTATGGTGACTAGACATGGCGCACCACGTTCCAGACTTCATTTCACCCCAGGGCATCTTCTAGGCCTAACTACCCCAATGTGAGAGACCCGTTCATTCTTCCTCTGATGTCTGCACATACCACTCCCCCCCCACAGACAATACCCAGCGCTCGACAGCACTGGTAAATTGACAACATCAGTGGACAGGGGAAGAATGGGCAGAGGGAATGGAGGGCAGAGGACAAATAGCGCATGACCGGGGAGAAGACCTACACATTCCACAGGTGAATCAGAACCAGGATACACAACACCCAAGCACCTAACCAAAGAAAAGACCCCCAAACAACAAAAATATAATTCCCCAACTCAAACAAAACAAAAATAATAAAATAAAAATACCCACCCAAACAAAAAATAAAACACAGTTAAAAATAAAACCTATCCCGCACTATATGGATAATTCAGTCCCACACTTGGCTCGAGAAAGGCAAAAATAAAATAAAATAAAATCTCCTGCAGTAACCTCTCACAGGAAATGCAGAACATAGGATTATAAATCCCCCCAAGCCCTCTCATGGCCTGGGAGTAGAGGAAGTCTGGGCATTCTCACTGCCCAAAGCTAAAGGTCCAGAGTCTACTCAAATGAAGTCAAAAGAAGTGGAAAATCCAAATAATATTCTTTCTGAAAGTAAGTAAAATAAGTAAAATGTGGATGCCCCGGTCCTCTCACCACCAGGGAAACCACATGAAAAGATTTAAGCCATAGGTCCTGACAAAAGTAAGGGATAACCCAAATGGTGTGGGTAATCCAAAAAGAGAGTCCAATCTGATCGGAACCAGGCCAAGAAATTTGGGTCAGCAGTCGGCAGCAAACCAGGGCCCACCAAACTCCATTCACAGAGACTGTAGCCAGAAATATTTGCTACACCACCACGATACACAGGCAATGACCACACCATAGCCAACCCCACAGATCTAGTGGACTTATAGGTTAAGCAGCCAACTCACTATCTGAACAAGAGCCCAGCCCCTGTGAGGCAGCAAATCCTGCTACCAGTCACCAGATGAAGTCCAGCCAATTCCCATCACCAATGGCCGACCCCACCGAAAAACGATTTCAAGGCCCACCACACGGTTCCTGCTTCAGTACATGGGCTAAATCACAATTGCAGCCTGAAGATCACACTTGGCCAGTCCACTCTACAAAGGGTCCTCTGATAGGAAACTTCACTTAACCACACAGCTTCTCCTCCTAGACAGTCCTGCTCCCTCTCTTCAGCTTCACATATCTTAACTTGCTTAACCATGAAGTTCATCTCATCCCCCCTCCAACATACATTATTCAGGATTGAGCAGGCAGAATCCAATAGCACAAATCACCACTTTTGTCTAAGCAACAGTGGACCATTCAAACGTCACAGTATATACTTCAAGGGTATACAGTAAATCCCAATGCAGGGTTTTAAATAATTGATTAGCACTTTTTTTCTTGGGACAATACTAACTATTCAGAAAGTATTTATATAGGTTTTCTAGAAGTGCTATGTTTGTTAAACACAGTGAGGTAGGTGCTATGCATTTTCACAATGTTTTAGAACTTTTATGAGCAAAACGCTAATCAATTTTTAGAGTTAAATAAACCCTGCAATGACAATCGAAAAACTTAACTGCCTTACTCCAAAAAACCCTGCCTAACTAAAACTTTAAACTATTAAATATAAAATCAATGGGGATGATAAAAAAACAACAAAAAGAGTGAATAGAAGTGAACAAAAATGAATAAAAGGCAGCTTTAAAATTAAGTTGCAGAGAACAGTTGCAGTACACCCAGCCTAGTGGCACCAGGAAAGCAGCTAACACAGATAACGAAGTAATAGGCATATTGGTAATTCCTTGTGCTATAGTGTAACACTGCCAAAGTTGTGAATACCCACGTAGGGCTGTTATACAAGCACAAGCATTGCCTCATGGACGAAGCCCTAAACCTTGCTATTCAGAACTCAGTAATCTCAATAATTGAGTATGGGCTAGTTATCTATGGATCAGCCATGGACACTGCTTTTCAGCGCATAACCTTAGTCCTTAACAAGGTTTGTCAGATCCTCACCTCAGCTGCCTGCCTTTCCCATAAGTGTGACATTTACAAGCAGGCTAACTGGCTCCAGCTAACAGTCAGGCTACAGTATCATACCTGCATCCTTGCAAAGAAGGCCTTGTTGGGCCTCATGCCCCCTGGGGTCCAAACTCTACTTACCTCTTACTGTGATCCCCGCCTAACTAGAAGTTCAGAAAGCCTTACATTTTCTGTTCCCCACTGCCAGAAGTCACAAGGTCAGCACTCCTTTAATGTCAGAGCCTCACATTGGTTCAACTCCCTCCCCCCTCCGAAATCACCAGCATTGCCACACTTGACACTTTTAAGTGAAAACTGCAACATCACCTTCTGACTAATGCCTCCTGCGATTGCTTCACTTAATCTGGTCTAGGGTTGCCCCTCCTCACTTGCCCCCACCCCTATCACTCCACCCCACCACCTCCCCTTCCCCCTTCCACTCCAACTCCCCCAGCTTGCACTTTTTCTACCCCTTAACTGCTCATAGTTCCCCTTCCCAGCCCCTCACACACTGGATCTTCACACAGTTCTTTCCCCTCCCCCACCTCTAACTCCCTCTCCCCTTCTACCCCTATGTCCTCACCCTACCACCTCCTCCTCACTTGCCCCTCACCCTCCTTTTCCTTTCTATCCTCCCTTCTGCCCCTTTCTCAGTCTCTCTCCTCCTTGTCTACCCTTACCCATATCTAACCCCTCGACTCACTGAACTGCTCTCATCCTCTACCCCAGCTTGGTAACCACTGATGCTATCTACTCCCATTACCTCCCTGCTCCTGCTCTAATCTCCTCCTGCATTTTTTTCCCCTGGCTTATGATATACAATGCCTTGTATATAGTCATATTGCTCAATTTTTCTTTTCTTTTGTATCACACCACAAGACAACACCTTCTAGGTGACTCCTATTGTATAAGCTAAGGTTTGCTTTGTAATTCTATTGTATGTACTACTGACTATACCACTTGGTGTCTCTTTTTGTTTATTCTAAGGTTGCTTTGTAATTCAGCTGTACTCCTTTACATTGTTCTGTTAACTTTGTTCTTGTCTGTGTTTCATGACACGGCACCTTTGTAAAAAAGCCCCAGTCTCAAAGGTGTCTCCGAAAAAATAATAAATAAAATAAATAAATAAATTATCTAATCCCACTAGTCAGCACATGGCTTAAAGTCACAAAAATGTGACAGGAGACTGCCAATAAAATAGTGGATAAACCTTTATAGGCCAAGATGTCCAAAACATGAAAAGAAGCCATAAGCCCCACCGACAGGAAAAGTAATTGAAGAGACCAAACTCTTCCCACTCCTACAACACTGAGTTACCACTGGCTGCCCAAATAATTTGTGTTAGGCTATTTTATTACTGACCTGTCAATGAGAGTCAGGCAACACGTACACTATGATAGGTCCATGTCAGCTGTGGTAACAGGGGATCACATCTTGACTCCGGTGGGTAGCACACCCACCTTAAACACAATCATCTGTCAATCTGGCCAAAACTCCAAAGCAGGGCTGCTGAGGTGCTGTACTGGGAGCACCTGTTATTCCTTACTGTACACAGCCCGAGAAGGCAATGGAGGAAGAGAATGAGGACTGTCAACTTGATAAGGGAAACACCACTAATGCTACTGGCACTTCAGTGAAATGAAGTGAAAAATCAGATCCTTTATTTCTTCATAACAGGATTCACCTTTAGGTGGTGGCATCTGCACTCAGTAATGTAATATACTGTACTTCTTCAGCTAAAGTGGTAACAAAATACAGTTCTGATCAGAAAATTTCATTTTATTTGCCAGCAATAGTGCAGTCATGGGCACACCGAACAAAGCTGCCCCGTAATCACAAAACAAAGGGCAGGGAACTTATTGCCACCACATCAGAAATGCTTACAAATGATCTGATGCCAGCTGATGTGGTAGACTCCAAATCTATCAATGGTTTCAAACACAGCTGAGACAAAATAAAAGGCTTAGTGGCTGCTTGCTCAGGGTGGTACTGGTAGGGTTGGGATCATAGTGGTAGGTACTGTGGGTTAGAACCCTGTAAAAGCAATAGGTTCTAGGTTTGTTTGGCTTTCACTGGTAGACTAGATGGACCAATAGTCTATTTCTGTCATCACTTCCTATGTTTCTATTTATATATCTGTTCCCATACTCATTTATAAGAATCCAACCTTCAAGAAGTTAAAGCTTGTACCAAATAGAAAATCCCTTAGCATACATATTTCTCAAACTGGAGTTTACCCAAGCAGATGGACTCTACTGCATGCTACCTGATAAATGGTTCATCACACTCAACAGTTTACACAGTGCACTTAACCACTGATAATGTGAACCAGAGGTATCTGTTTTGCTTTATTATTTTTGTGAACAAAGCCCACTAGGCATGCCTGCAGGGTATTTCTGTGGCACCATGCACCATGTATGTGAATTGCTTCTAAGGTAACCACTGATGCCCCCTACCTCTACAAATCACCAGCAAGCAGCTTTATCTATGTGTTCCATGGCCTCAAGTCATAAGCACACACTGGGAATAACATCATGATTAAGCTGCTGAAGATGACTGACACTTGGATACAGTCATTATCCCTAAAAGGAGACTTCATAACTAGTAATGATGGGTGAAACGTGATTGATGCAGTAAAGGAGGGTGGCTTCTATTGGGTTCCATGCATGGAACATTGTATTAACCTCGTAGTACAGGGTTTTTTTAACAACACTGATACCAAAGAGCTGGTGTGTGTGTGTGTGTGTGTCATGGCAAGGCAGCAGTTCTGAGAGCTACAAATGAAAAATAGTCTACCTCAGCACCACGTAAAGGAAGAAGTGGTCACCTGGGGGAAACTCAACCCTCTGCCTGACTAAGAATATGTTCCAACAGTACAAGATGCTATCTGACTATATGCTCATTCACACCAACCATGATGTCTCAAGATCTTCGATGTGCTAAACAACAGAGCAGCGGGGTCTCGTAGATGGACTGATTCTCATCGTATGGCCTTTTGAACATGCTTTCAGATGGGTAGTGGGCACAAAGCAGCCATGATTCAAGAAGTCTGACTTCTGTGTGTATTGAGGCAGGTATCTTGCAAAGTGCATCAGCAGCAGGAAGTCAGTGATGATTCTGTTTTTTCTGCACTCATGGTACATATGCAAAAACTACTTGATAATGGTGCTTTCCTACAATCTATCAAAGAATCGAAATGTTGCAAAGTCTTCACTTTCTTGGACCCTCAAATGTAAATGTGGGCTCCCAGCACTTCTGCGCTGGGGGGCAGATGTGTTTCAGCAGAAGAATCACTTGATTGAAATGGTATATGCACAGCAAATGATAGCAAATCTAGTCAAGATGAGGATGTTAGCAAAACCAGAAATCACAGTCCTTTCAAACTTAAGCAGGTCATGGACTCTGACCCTAAAACATTGATGGACACCTTTACACCAGCATCACCACATCTAAAGATCACCTGAGAAGTAGTTCCAACCCTCTGTGGGTATTAATGGAGTGTGGTTCAGTTAGTAGCACATCTGCCTCAGGTCCTGAAGGTCATGGATTCAAGTTCCATACTGGGTTGGGCTGATACCATAAGTGCTGGGTGTGCTGTACTGCTGGTGTGTACCATCCTTTTAATGAGACATTCAGCTTAGTTCATTTCTGCATGTTCTGGTGTTTTTTGAGGTGGATATTATAGATCCTATAGCACTTCTTGTAGAGAATAGAAACATTTTGTTGGTGCACAATGCAGGAACTGGTAGCACCTAAGAATGCTGGTGCAAAACAAACTAAAGAAACTCAAACAGGAAAAAAACCTGCACCCAGCAACCACCCTGTTAGAAGCACACATCAAAAAGCACTGCAAGTAGAAAGTGCAATTCTATTTGAAGTGCCAAAAAGTTACAGTGCAACAAAACTGGGAAACATACAATACCTCTCACTGGCAACCCAACATAACATGTTTTAAATGTGAAACATACTGTGTTGCCAGAGAGGAGTATTTTATAAGATTGCCAGCTTTGTTACAATGTGTCACATTTTGGCCTTTTAAATAAAATTGCACATTCCAGTAGTAGTAGTGATTGATGTGTGCTTCAAACAAGAGGATGCTGGGAGTGAAATTTGTCCGGTTTGAATTTCTCTCATGTCCTTGCTATATCTCCTCCATTCACTAAAATCACCAACAGTTTTCATCTTAAGCCCCCCATGGACAAAGCTGAAAGTAGGCAGTTTTGTCTAGCCCTCTTTTCCCAGGGGAGAAAAATAATTAAATAAATATTATCACATGATGGTATTGAGGAGGTGGAGCAGGATGATAAAGAAGATGTCATCTTTATGTCAGTAAACTTTATGGTGGAAACATGCTGATTGACTCAAAGAACTTGAACATTGAGGAGAAGCCACTTTTGCACTGCGTAGCAAAGGTTCAGGAGTGGGCATCATTATCTTCTGTGACAGTACTCTGCTTGAGCTGCCCACCATCAAGTGCTACTTCTGAAAAACTGTTCAATTCATCAGGGGCCATCATTGCTGGCAAGTCTGCCACCCAAAAATATTGAGACACTCATATTTATAAAAATGAATAGCCAACTAATCCCATAGAAACATTTCTGCTGCCATTGACTAAAGACATCTGCAGCATCTGAAAACCTGTCTGTTTCCAGTTAAGGTACCTGAAATGGAGAGAGGGATTCCATAATTGAAGATGATATCAAAGATAACCAATTGAAGAAACTGTCAGTAAGTTGGTCATTTGGCCCAACCATCTTAAATCATTCTTAAAGGAGTACTGCAAGGCATCCCCATCCTCATCAGGAATCTATTCTAGAGGGCCTGTAATGTCCAACCCCAACTAGATGACCGTTATACTGAACATATTGCACTAAGGAGGAGCAAATTTTCAGTTAAAATTATGTGTGTCAGTGCTTTCTATCCCTTTTTTAGGAAACAGAGGTTAGAATTAGCATAGGTTTACAGTAGGGCAGGTAAGAGAATGTGGTGAATTACAGCAGTTTTAGTTTTCATGAATATCATGACAGTCCTATCTGAGGCTGCGTTTTCTACATCTACTGTTGGTATCTTATTTTTCTAGGTGCTCTTTATTTTGACACCTGTGCAATGTCAGTTCTGTTTTTACAGTAGAAAATTGTACCATGGTGTGAAGTTGTGCACACCACTGGAAAGTGAAGGTTTGTCAGCACCAATGTCAGGGCATTTTCCATCACTGTGACTGCACCAGCTGCTGATGTTTTTTATCATTGTTCCTGTGCCAGTAACATTTGTCCTTCAGAGTACTGCTGTTACCATTGAGAGTGTGTGGCAGGTGTTAATTTCTTTGGACCTGCCTGTAGAGGCCTAGATACTGGATGAGTATAGAAGTCACCATAACATCATAGAAGATCTCCTGCACAATTACATTGCTTCTGGGAGTCCTTACATTCAGCTGTTGCCTGTTGGTAGCAGTCATCTAGCAATGTGGTAGTAGGTTACTGGTTAGTTAACCCTCATGCTTTTGTGGGGATTTGAGGAACTGGGAGTGGACAGGTCAAGGCAGAAGAATATGAGGATCAACAGATATCAGCAGAGCTAAATTGTGCAAGTTGATTCAGTGGCAGGGATTTGTCAGGTGAGAGGGGATTTTGACTCCTCCCTGCTTATTTAATGATGGATTGACAAAACTGTACTTGGCCAGATATTGAGGCTTGTGGGAATTTCAGAATATTGAGATACGTAGAAAGATTAAACAAGTAGACACATGTATGATCTTATTATAGTGAACTTTAGTAGTAAAACGTTAATAATAATGAGGTTAATAAAGACTGTGATGGACTGGTATGGCATGATATTCACTGTGTTAAATGATTTATTGATTTAAACTAGTTATGAGTGGGGCCAGTGTCAGTGGATGTGTTTAGGTGTGTGTGTGTGTGTGTGTGTGTGTGTGTGTGTGTGTGTGTGTGTGTGTGTGTGTGTGTGTGTGTGTGTGTGTGTGTTTGAGTGGTAAAAAGGGAATGGGTTGTGTAGTTGATTTTGAATTGATGGATTAGCTAGAGTAAATGAATTTTATAAGGGTTCCTCATTCATGTTGGGATCAATTGCTATTTGTCTCCCAGAGTCTGATTATCTTATCACTTGCTTACCTGATCAACTGTGCTGGTTGCCCCCTTTCCTCCTATCTCTTCTCCTTAATGTGGTTTTCTGCTGCCCTAATGAACGCTGGATTCTGAGTACCACCACATGCACAGAGGTTATTGCTGGGAAGTGGATGACAGAGGAAACTCTCTCCAGGAAGTAAAGATCAGAAGGCAAACTGTGAGGTTACAGAACCTGGGCAGGGATTCTCCATGTCTGGTTCTCATCCTAAGTGAGCCCCTTACAGTATATCTAATAGGGTGTTAGCTAGGGGATCAGGTGGCATGGTTCCTTGACTGTGAGCTATTCATTGTAGTGACAGATTGCTAAGGAACAAAACCACTATGTGTGTGTGTGGATTTTATTGCAGACTCAACAGCAGATCTGGTGTGTATCATGAAGAACTGGTTGGGTGTTAGTCTGGTCCTGCATTAAAGGCAATGATCCTGTCTGATTTCCCTGTGGTTCACTGTTTGAGGTGAGAATGCAGGGGTATCGGGTGGCTATCTATTTCATACTGAGGTGTGTCAGGGAACTGAAGGCAAAATGCCCATAAATAGTCCTGAAAACCTTAGCTAGTATAATTTCCTGTTGCTAACAGCCTGTAGTCCAGACAATGTTTAAAGCTGTGCTTGTTTTTATGGCTGTGGGCAGAGCCTACTGACATTTTTGCATGTCTCACCTTAAAACAGATGATCATTGCACCTTTCGTTGGATTTTTGGAAGTATCCTTCCAAAAGTCCAACAGAGCTTGAAACACTGCCATGATTGGCCACTACTGAGTAACAGCTACAGTATTTCGGCTGTTACTTCTGCATTCTGGGACAAGAACTGTACATGTGTAACTAGTGCATATGCGCAGTTCTGCTGGTGCTACCATCTTGTGAATGGCAGAATTCAGTTCACTGCAACTACTCATGTGCGAGTGCCGTGCATGCACAGTTGTGTCACCGCCACCATCTTTCTGATGGCACTCCTCCCTTACCCTCCCACTGCTCCTGTCCTTCCCACTCCCACCCAGCCCTGGCAGCAAATAAAACTCTCCCACTCCCTCCCACTTCTGCTGTCTGCCCTGCTCCCTCTTTTCCCATCCCTGCACCGACATTGGAGTCCCCAATCCCCTAGTCAGCATGATGCACCCCCATCCAACTCATATGTCACACTGGGAGCCCACCCCAGTGTTGCCAAATGTATGATTTTATGTTCCCCATGCTGTCATCAGGGTGCCCAGTCCCCATGTCAGCATCATGTACTCCCAAAATCCATATGGCACCCTCGGAGCTAACTCCAGTGTTCCCAAATTTATGGGGTTTTTTCCCCTGTGCTGACATAGGGGTGCCCAATCCTCGAATCAGCATCATGTCCCCCCCCAACTCATGTGGCACACTGGAAGCCCAGCCCAGTGTGCCCAGATTTATGCTTTTTCTTCTTTCTTGTAAATAAAGAAAACCATCCCCAAAGTCTTTTTTTTTTTACCTGTAAAAAAGAAACCAGTCCTTCGTCATTGCCCCAGGCCCCTCTCCCCCATCCCCACCCTTCCACTGAGCACCCACCTCCCTGCACCCCCCTTACCCCATACTTACCTCAAGAGGTCAGCGCTATCATCTTCTCTGGACTGGGACATGTCTGCACTCTTCAATGTTGAACTGCAAACTGAAGAATCAAAGGTAAGCATGGTATAATGGCAGGCAAGGGGTTTTCAACTTATGTTGATATGTCAGACATTTTTAGAAATGTTGGCCCCAAATTTTTAACATGGGGTTCCTGGAACCCCACCTCATGAACGCTGTCACTGTTGTTTTGTTACTTAGTCCTGAAAGATGATTTCATGGTCACTGCATGGAATCACCTTTAGGGACTGATTAATGAAACAACAGTGCCACTGTTCATGAGGTGAGGTTTTAAAAAGCTTGTGGTGCAAATTTGGTGAAAAATTCCAAATAATGACTGTGTTATGAGTTGTTCAGTTTCTACGCATGCTCCTAACTTCACCAATGTTTAATATTTTCACTCCAAATTTTCAACATTGCCATTCATGCATACCTCCTTATTAACAGTACAGCTGTCATTTTTCACATCCTGCCCAAAATGTGTTTTCGCACCTGTGACATGGAATGGCACAGTCGCTCTGTGAAATCACCTTTTGGGACAAGTGAACAAAATGACAGTGGCACTCTTCATGAGGTGGGGGCCCAAAAAGGTCATGTAGAAAATATGGTGGAACAACTCCAACAAATGGCTGAATTACACCTGGATGTTCAATATTTTCCATGCAGATGTGCAACATGGGTCATTTGGCAGCTCACCACAGCCGTATTGGCTCTGGCTAGAGTTTTTTACTAATAATAACATTTAAGGGTAAGGAGTTCCAGTCCTTACCACCCTCTGTGTGAAGAATTTCCTGGCATTTGTTCTAAATCTAGAGCCATTTAATTGGAGGGGATGACCTCTTATTTCATTAACACCTTGCTTAAATTTAAAACCCATTTCAGATCTGACCTTGCATACACCCCATCCTCAATGCAGAGACCAGGTCATTTCAATGTGTGGCTGTAAAGGGTCTTGTCAGCATGGGGTGTGGTGTTCTCCTCATTTACCCTCCACTTGAGTGAGAGACTGACTTCCTGCAGGAATTTGTGGTGTTTGCTGGTGGTGTGGCATTGGGGTCACCAAGGCTGTTGGTCCTCATTGACTTCAATGCATTGGCCAACATTGAGGCCTCACTTTTTGCTCAGTAACTCATCCAGTTTCTGTCATTACTGGACTATATACAGGTTGTTTCCTTACAACTCGAGAATCGGGCCACACCTTGGACCTGTTTTTTGCTTTAGGGTTGACATTGTGGATGTCATGGTAGATCTGATTGCTTGGTCAGATTATCATATGGTGTACTTCCAGGTCAGGGCCCCCTTTTAAATTCTGTCTCTTGTGAAAAGGGATCAATCCAGTATTGACCATACATCCAATAGGTTCTAGGGCAAAACCAGAAACTTGGGTTCATACTCAGGACTGGCACTGTAGTGTAGCACTTTGGGCATGCTACACTATTGAGGTGCCATCCTTCAGATAAGATGTTAAATGGAGGTTCTTTCTGCCTATCTCTGGTGGCTGACCAGATGAAAAATAAAGAACCAATGGCACTTTCTGCAATTGTAGGGGTTTGTTCCTGGTGTCCTGACCAATATTCCCATCAATAAAACAGGTCGCTCTAACCCACACACACCCAGGGACACACCCAGAAACAAGTTGTCACAGCTCAGTGTGCCATTTATTATCAACAATACAAATAATAAAATAAAAATAAATATCTGTGCTTGTTATATTACATGCTATATTAATTGTTTCACTTGTATTCAGCATGGGGTCATAATGTTGAAGGTAAAACAATGTGTCAAAACAATGCCGCAGTCAAGACAGCAAATATAACAAATAGAGTTGGTGAAAACACAAACCAAAACGATAACAGGGCACATTGGAGGAATAAAATGAAAACATTCCCATTTCTTTATTTTTTGCAGTTGGATCTGCACCCTGCACCCCCAACATGGGGGGCTTTGCCACCCATCCACAAAAATAATAAACTAACTCTGAGTGGGGTGAGGACCAAGGAGGTAAGAGGAAACACAGGATGGGGGGTGGACTTAGTTTTTTTCAAAACAAAAAAAAAAAGAAAACACACGTCGAGTGATGGGAAATCAAACCCTAATCACTCAGTCTCCACTGAACCAGGTGCTTGTACCATAGCCACACCACCATGGTAGCAGTTTAACCAGGAACAGCACCTGTTGCTTCTTCAGCCCCTCCTCCAGTTTGCAGTGAGTGACAATAATAGTGTTATTTTCCTACCACTATTATACCACTGTCACTCTAATTCATTTCATGCTTTAGACCATGCTGTTATTCCTGCACTGTTTCAGCAGTGTTATATTGACCCAGAACCCTTGTATTCAGTTTGTTTTAAATTCTAATATTGACATCATGAACTAATAATTTCATTCTGAATGCAAATATTTTACATAAGATATATGGTGACTAGAGTGAGATATAAAATATAGCTTGACTTTTATGAACCATGTGTTTTCTGTGAAACAAAAATGTCTAAACCTTCCTGCCTTCATATAGCACTAGCAAGACTAGAAACCTGCAGTGTAGATACATGAGCCTGATAGGGGATCCCAGAGGGTCTATGGCAGAAGTAGTGGTATTTGCCTGCTGTCTGTCACTGCACCATGCATAATCTAATCCTGTTATGCACAAAAGAATATGGAGGTGATGATGTTGGAGTTCTCACTCAACAACCATATCCAAACTAACTCTGCCAAGCCTACAGTAAGTTATATGACCAGGATTCCTGGATATCCACAGTTCTACAAATGCAGTAATGACCACAGTACTTGAATTTGGCTGCATAATTTATATTGTGAAGCTTAGTTTTATATTCAGGTGAGTTTTCTTTATGAAATACTGTGCCTGGCTTACTTCCACTCTATGGCTACCCCAAAGCCCTTTCTCCATGATTTGCATATTATGCCATCTATGTTGTCACATAGCACACTGTCACAGAGGATATGCTTGCAGCTCAATGAGCAGAAGCTACTATCCATACCCCTCTTCCTGAGCTATTTAATCCAGCTTCCTCCAGCCTCATTCTAAAGTACTGTTTCTTTGCTACAGTAAAAGGCTCCACTGGGGCTCTGCCCCCTCCCAATGTTTTTCTGCTGTGTTCCCTTAGGTTTTGGGGGCTTTCTGATTGGTTTGTGCCTTCAGTGGCTTTATAGGTCAGTATTTTGTTTCTTCTACCTTTCCTGGCTGCAGCTTGTGCTTCCTTCTGTCTCTCAGTCAGCTGCTCTTGTAACATTCTTGTCCTCATGTAGCTCCTGTTTTTCTTTCTTTTTTGGTTCTTGGTGTGCTTATTAGTTTCCACAATATGTCCCACCTATGTCATGTCCTCCTATTTTGTCTTGTGCTATTTCAGGACTTTCCATGTTGTTGTCCATACCAGGCCATTTGCATACTGTTCCGTTCAACTGTATTTCTCAATTGTTTTCACTTGGCTACCTACTAAGGTAGTCACTCCCATTCTTGCTCTGTCATTTTAATTAGTTTACTCAGTCAGTCTATTTCATCATTTAGTGTGTACACAGCTTCCATCCTTTCCTGCTGAGGCTGAGTTTTACTTCTCTTTTTGACCATGATGTAAATTTAAATTTCAGCACCTTTTCAGTCATTGTATTTTCTAGTAATATATTTCAATCCATTCAGTCGTCATTACTCAGTTAGAATATTGCCCTCAAGATTCTTCCCTTAAAGTCCACATCTTGAGGGTGAGTCCCTCATCTTGGGTGGGGGTCCTTCTCTGAAGGCCTCTTTTCTCCTGTGATGCCTCTTGGCAGTCCCACAGAGAGATGAGGTACAACACTCCAGGGTAAGCTTTAGAGATGCAGACCTTCAGTCGGTGGCACCTCAAGGTGCAGGCAAGGTGCAGATAAAAATAAATTACAGCAAAAATACCCAGTTTTATAGTAAATTCACTGCCGTTCATTTCAGCCTATATATCCTTCTTTTCTAAGGCTTCTGCTACTCCATGCAGAGTGGCAGCATTTCGCCTAGCAGCAGGGTTCATTAAAGCTATGCAAGTTTATGAACGATTAAAAAAGTAAGAATAGAAGTCGATGGTTAGCTAAATTACAGCAGTATCTAAATATTGAACTCACTATAAAATTATACTATTTTGCTCTCAGAGTAGATGAGAGGCTCAGACTCCCGGTGGAAGCCCTAAAGGTGAAACACTGGTTGAAGGACCTGTGCAAGAAAATAATAAAAGAGCATTACACTGAAGAGTTTTCTGATTGTGTGGCTAGTGAACTTCTTTGTTTCTTAGCTCCTGCTACACCCATGACCCATATTTGGGAATGAGCATGGGTTGCTGGGGGTCAGGGGGTGGAACAGGAATGAATATCTAAGGGACTGATCTGCCCTCAAATAGAGGATCATCAGCTGTCTTGGCCTCTGACTGCCTCTGGATAGAGGTCTGGTGGTAGTACAGGTCAGCAAGAAACTCAAAGAGTTGGGTCTTGGCTCTGCAGGATGTACACTCCTCCATGTGCACATGTTGACATGTCGCCACAGCAGAAGTACATGGGAGAACATAGGAACATTTTGGAGAAGGGGGTCTTCATGAAGCCCTGCCCACTCTTCCATGGTTCACACCACTGCTCAGCTGTCAGGGTATCTGGATTGTTGATCAGGTGGAAGGATAGCCGTACCCATCCTAGCCCTGCTGTGGGGTGAATCTGTGAGATACTTAGCCCCCAGTAAATTGGGTGAGGTGAGCGTCATTTGTGGAGGACAGGGACAGGGCTGAGAGTCTGCTCACTTGTCCATAAAAGGAAAAAGTACTAAGGGAAAAAAAATTTTACAGGCATGATTTTGTGGATGGTCATATATTTTTGAAAATTTCAATGAATATGTGACCATTAATTGAATAGGATGTATTCATACTTTTGAATACAACATGGATAACATGGCCATTAACTATTGTAAACAGTCAGCACACTTATTTTTTATCTTTTGCATGTTTATGAACTCACTGGGATGAACAAACTGCATATTACAGTATTCAACCAAGATTTGAGTGCATGGCTTGTATCTTGTTCATTTCTGGCTATTGATCACTTTCTGGCAGCATATGGCCATATGTGTGCATTTTAATAATTGACTTTCCAAACAGTGAAGTAGTTTGAAGTCATTTGTAGAAAACAGATTATAGTAATGCTAAAACTAGCCCATTTTAAAACTGCAGTGGCTTATAAAAAAAAACCAAAAACTCTACACCTTGATAACCTATAGCCTGGTAGTAGACTTCTTTTGCATAATGAAGAGAAATATCCATCTATCAATGCATTGCTCCAAAGGAGAACAGCTTTGATTAAGTGCACACATAAATTATTGTCACTTGTGACATCTATGATGGAAAGGGGTCTTTTCAGTTTAAATAACAAGGGCTTAGGTTAAGTACCTAGCAGGTGAAATGTTTATAAACATAAATTTTTCAAATGTCAGTTTTTTGTTACTTGCATTTACAGTTACTGTGGTAGTTCATATCAGCTACTTTTTAAAGCTCATTTGTTAAACCAAAACTTTACTATGCTTATGAAAGTGTACTACTGTACACTTCAAATGTACATGTTTCTCCAGAAGGTCCCACTATCCCTGATTTGTTGTGTATTTATGTTACATGTGTGCCTACCATTATTGGTGAACATTCTGTATATTGACTTCTACATTTGAGAGAGTAGACTCCTTCCTTCCAGTCACACATAACAATATTTCCTAAAATCCTAACATATGAAAAAGGAATAACTTCAGGGGCATGAACAAAAGTTCACAATATCATCAAACTATCAAAATACTATCTGGTGGAACATATTGGATCAGGGTTTGAGAAATCTGTTATCATCGTTGAGTTAGCTAAACTGTCCTTTAGTACTGTATAAAGTAATTAGTATTATAGAATCACCTGAATGGCCTGTAGCAGCCATGTTTAAAGCATGACACTAACATTAATTATTATTATTATCGTTAGCTGTCTTATCGTCCAAAGCAAGTTGTTGTCGACCTCTGCAGTGCATGTTGTGATGACACAATGATGTATTAATGGAGTTCCCCGTCAGTCACTCAGCTGTTTTAAATCTATTATTACTATTATCATTGGCAGCTGGGGCAATGTTTTCCCAAAGTCACTAACAACATTTCCCACCAAGAAAAAGTACAAGTAAGTCTCTCTTACAATAATTTCCTTCACTTTTTGAAATGTTTCTTACACAGTAAAAAAAAAGGAAAAAAAAGACGCTGTTTCTTTCTTTTGTGCTAGCATCCTGCTTGTACTAGTTACTATGACAACCTATGTTCACATGTGAGAAATCTGTCAAGTCAAAAAAATAATATTCAACAGTGTTAAATATTAGAGTCTGACTGTGACAGACTTTCAGTTAAAATAAAAAATTCTCTTGGTTGTTTAACTTTCAACTTCCTGGCAATGTGACATGTCATTTGGAGATGCTATTCTTTGGTTTTGGTTTGTTTCAATGGTTTGTTCCCATTCATAATCTTAGTAGGCAAAGTACTTGTAACTGCAAAAAAAATCTCTTTCCTCTAGACTGTAGTGAAAACCAAAAATTATGAAATAGACAGTAGTGGTTGTCACTGTGTCTCAGTTTCTCAACCCCCCTTCCCCTGTATATGATACAGTACTGTTATAAACCACTTCAGCTTTGCTGCCATGATATGAGTAGTATCACACACCTCGGGGTGGGGAAAAATCTCATAGCACACTGATGCCCTGACATTATTCCATATGTTACCTTTTGCATTTGTCCACTAGGAGGATATAGCCTGTTTTGTACTATAAGTAGCTTCAGACATCTGAATGCACACTATGGGCTACCAAACATCAAAAGTAGTAGCTTAATATGGCAGAGGGAGAGGTGGACATTGCAATCATCACAGAAACATGGGCCACACAATACAATGACTGGGACCTGTCTATCCCAGGTACAGGTTATTTCATAGGGACAGGATGATTTGGAAAGGGGGGGGGTGGCACTGTATGTGAAGGAAGGACTGAAGTGTGTAAGGGAGGAAGGGGAGGAGGGTAGTACGGAGTCACTTTGGATGCAAATCCAGGATTCCAAGAATAGGATTCTCAGAATGGGAGTGGTGTACAGGTGCCCTCTCAGATGGAGGAGTAAGACAGGGAACTAGCGGGACAGATCAGGAGGAGTTGCAGTCAGGGTAGTGTGGTGATTGTGGGGGACTTCAACATGTCAGTAGTGGACTGGAGTACCCCAACAACCAGGAATAGAAGGGAGCAGGTACTGCTGGATGCCTTCCAGGACAGTTTCCTGCAGCAAATGGTCAGTGAACCAACCAGGTTAGGGAATACCCTTAACTTTTTGCTGGCAAATGGGGAGTTTGTGAGAGAACTTAGGGTGTAAAAACTGCTGTCAGGCAGTGACCATCACTCAGTATGGCTCACATTGGATATGGGTAAGGAAGGAAGGAGTGGCATCTGGCACAAGAGTGCTGGACTTCAGGAGGGCCAACTTTGGGAGGATGGGGGAAGTGGTAATAGGGTACCTGGCCAGAATTCAACATAGTATGGGCACTAACCAGAGGTGGGAGCTTATAAAGCTGGGGATAGTGGAAGTAACCAAAGCCTGCTGCAAGGCCCAGAGCAAGAAAACTAGGGCTAAGAAACCAAGCTGGTTGAGCAAGGAGGTCATGGAAAAGGTAAGGAGGAAAAGAGCTGCCTTTAGGAGGTACAAGAAAACAGGGAGGGGGTAGGACAGGTAGGAGTACCTGACAGAATTGAAGGAGGTGACATGGGCAGTAAGGGGCGCCAAGGCATCTAC
This sequence comes from Neoceratodus forsteri, assembly GCA_016271365.2. Classification (NCBI taxonomy): domain Eukaryota; kingdom Metazoa; phylum Chordata; order Ceratodontiformes; family Ceratodontidae; genus Neoceratodus; species Neoceratodus forsteri. The sequence continues at coordinate 779,428,361 of CM057458.1, read as the reverse complement.
GGAGCTCAGGCTGGCACAAAGTATTAAGAAGGGGAAGAAGGACTTCTTTAGGTACATCAGGGAGAAAAGGAGCTGTAAGGACCACATAGTAAAGATTAGGAAGGAGGGGGGTTGGGTGGAAGCAGGGTGCAATAAGGCAGAAGCACTAAATGATTGCTTCTGCTGGGTATTTACTAAGGAGAAAAGGGAGGTGATATCCAAGAGGGGAGGAACGACAGACACAGGGGGGAGGGGGTGACAGATGGGGAAATCATGGAGGGCAGTGTTCGGGAGGGTTTGAAGGCACTGAGGGTGGACAATGCACCAGGCCCAGATGGCATCCACCCCAAGGTACTGAAGGAGCTGGCAGAGGTCCTTGCGGGACCTTTGGCAGACCTATTTAATGCCTCACTACACTCAGGGTGTGTACTTCAGGATTGGAGGATGGCTCATGTGGTGCCCCTCCACAAGAGTGGCCCCAAGGATGAACCGGGGAACTACAGACCAATGAGCCTCACGTCCATCGTGGGTAAGCTGATGGAGATCATCCTGAAGGAGAGGCTGGTGGCCCTCCAAGAGGCCAAAGGACTACAGGACAGCAGACAGCATGGCTTAATATGTGGCAGAATCTGCCAAACCAACCTGGTGGAGTACTATGACTGGGTAACTAGGCATTTGGGCAAGGACCATGCAGTAGATGTCCTGTATCTAGACTTCAGTAAGGCATTCGACTTGGTGCTCCATGGGACACTGGGAAGTAAGTTAGAAGGCACAGGGATGGGTGCAAAGCTGGTGAGATGGGTAGAGAACTAACTTCAGGGAAGGCAACAGAGGGTGGTGGTGGGGGGGAGCTCTCACACCCAAGGGCAGTGACAAGGGGTGTTCCACAGGGCTCGGTGTTGGGACCAGTGTTGTTTTGGATATTCATTGCAGACATATCATTGGACATCAAGAACAAGATCAGTCTGTTTGCTGATGATACATAGATGGGAGCAGTGGTGGACGACCAAGGGGGATGGCAGGGGTTACAGGATGATCTGGCAAAGTTTAAAACCTGGTCAGGCACCTGGCAACTGGGGTTTAGTGCCAAAAAGTGCAAGGTGCTGCATTTTGGGGTGAAGAACCCAAGGAGGAGTTACCAGCTGGTGGGAGTGCAGCTAGCCCAGACAAAGGAGGAGAAGGATCTGGGAGTGCTCATCACAGGGTCAATGAACAACTCAGCACAATGGAGAAAGGCAGCTGCAAAGGCCAAGAAAATGCTGGGTTGAATTGCGAGGGGTATATCCTCAAGGAGGGAGGAGGTGATTCTGCCACAGTATAGGTCATTAGTTAGACCACACCTGGAGTACTGTGTGCAGTATTGGTGCCCGTATCTGAGGAGGGAAATTAAGTTACTGGAGGGGGTGCAGCACAGGGTGACAAAGATGATCAAGGGGCTGGGGGACTTATCATACGAGAGGAGGCTGAGGGAGTTGAACATGTTCTCACAGGAGGAGAGGAGGGACATGGTGACATGATTGTAACCTTTAAGTTCATGAAAGGAAGAAAGAAGATAGGTACAGAGGTAAGGGTTCAAGGTAAGGGAGGGGAGGGACACCAGGGGCCATGATATGAGACTGGAGGGAGGAAGGTTCAGGAGGGACATGAGGAGACACATTTTTACAGAGAAGGAGGTAGCTGGGTGGAATGCGTTACCTGCAGAAGTGGTATCCAGTAGAATAGTGTACTGCTTCTAAAGGGGGATGGGACTGGACAAGGGGGAGGGTCAATGGAGGGGAAGGGTGTAAGGGAGGGGCAGCTGCAGTATAAGGTGTGCAAGCTGCACATTCGAGCAGACTTGATAGACCTCTAGGCCTTTATCTGCTGGAAAATTTCATATGTTTGTATGTTAACTGCCTTTTATGAACAAACTTCTACATTAAAATATGTATTAAGAGAAGCAACCAGATAACTATTAGTTTGTATGAGGTACCGTTGGGAAACAGTTGACATAATTCCATTTGTTTATATTGAATTTCTGAAGTAATATTAACATGTTACACATACTGTACTGTAAGAGGACTTCCAGAGTTTCAGTTCTTGGAAACAACCAAGTGAGATTATCTGATCTGGATATTTATTGTTTTTTTACAAGAAAGGTAAAGATATGTTACATTTTAATTGTTATTTTCAGTCAGTGGCAATTAACCAGTTCTTCAGCAGTCAGCATGTTACATTAAAAATAAGTGGTCACATTTTAATAAATGATAGCTTTTTTTGTTTATTTGAGAAAAGGAATGTCAGCACTAATCTGCATGAATCATTTTGATATTGCAACATAATTAAGAATTAAAAAAAAAAATTCTCTCTGGGAAGATTTTATATACTGGTTGGTGACCCTGAAAGTGAAATTAAAATGTATATCAGATATGTATGGGTGGTTAGGGGCTACTGGGGTAGAACCTCTTCACCCGATCAGGGTAGCATAGAAGAAGGCATCATTTACCATATCTAATAAGGACTGGGTACAACGTCTCCGATTGGGATGGTGGGTTACCTCCTCACCCGCATGGCGAGAATTCTATAGGAGGATACTTGTCAGATATTTTAGGACACCTATGGTGACTGAACACATTTGTACTACAAACACAGCAGATTGCTGAAGAGGCTATGGTGGCATAGGTTCCCACTGACATATCTTTTGGGCTTTCTCTAAACTGGGTGCTTACTGGGTGTCTATCAAAGATACTGTCCAACAGATTTCTCAATTGGCTATTCTGGTCACCTATACTGACTAGGTGTTGTGATTTCCTATGGTGACATGGTTTCATCCTGATAAGTGCAAATTGATATTGATGTTTCTAGCAGTAGCTTTGAACTGCATTACAGCCTGATGGCTCCATCAGAAGCCACCCACAGTGCAGGAATGTCATACTAAAATGCAACAAGTATATTAAATGGAAACAATGACTGCCAGACTTCGTCTTAGGGAAGATAAACATTTGGAGAGGTGTCACCTAAGGCTGTAGTGGTTGGATGGACAGGAAAGCAAGGGCCCACCCACACGAGAGGTTGCATGATATTTAAACCTTATTGGACAGACATATCATGTTTTTTTTTATTGCTTAATTTCTCTGTGGTACACCCTCCCCCCCAACACTCATTCTGCTGGGCAGGACTGAGATTTAACTGCTGTGTGGGATGTCTGAATTGGAATTCACACACACACACACACACACACACATACACACACACACACACACACACACACACATATGATTAGAAAAATAGGTATATTTCTTTAAGGTGCACAACATTTTGGATTTATTACATTTCCTGTTTATTGTTAGAGTATACCCAGTAATAACTGTTTAGAGTGGTTCTTTTTAAAATTTTTTGTACTCGGTTTTATGCATGTAGAAAGCTCATAGCTTCTAAAAGTAGTGCAACCTTTATAAACAAACCTAGATATTGTAATTTTTATTTACTTTTCTATACACTGTCCTGGACAGATTGAATGTAGTTCTTGATTGGATACATGCGTGTTCTGAGTTTTATCAATTGTACTTGGATTTTTTCTCTTGAATAAAGTGGAGTTTCAAAAAGTGAACAAAGTAATCCTAATGACACTCTTTTCAATATGAAATGGATCAGTGCTACTACTTCTGTAGGCATGAAGGAGTGTGTTAAATTCATAGAAGTGAATGACATATAGGAACACAGAAACATAGACATTTCCAGCAGAAAAAGACCTACAGTGAATCCAGCCGGACCAAAATGCTTTCTATCTATTCCCTTGACCTAATGTTTTAGGAGTATATTTAGTCCACATGCCTACCCCAAGCTGCCCCTAGACCATTCTCTGACACATCACTAACTTCTTTTTTTATATCAACAGCCCCTTTACCAGTTCCACACACTTTTGAACCTGTTTGTAGACCTTTCCCCCACCAGATCCATGGATAATCTGTCCCACAGTTCCACCACCCTTGTGGCTTATGCCTATCTTGAAATTTACTCTGACAAGCCACCGTTCATGTCCCCTTATCACTTTGCTTCTTTTCCTGGTGAACAGGTCCTCATTGCTCACTTTGCTTATTCGCCTCATAAGCTTGTATATCTCTATAATGTCACCCCTCCCTCCTGGCATCTAGCATGAACATGTAAAGGATGCCAGCAATTCCTCATATGATCTACCCTGTCTGGAAAGGGCTAGTGCAGCATTTTGCACAATATTACAGTAAGCAAAATCAGAAATTAAACTTATTTTGGTTGCCACTTGGCAAGATGTTTAACATTCTGCTTAGTCAGCTATTGTTTCTTCAAACTATTCCTGGTGATATCATAAACCACAAGTGGAAAGCTCAAGTGGTTTGTAAATATCACCAGAACCCTAAGAAGGAATTACAAGCCTTGTAATTTTATAGCATGTCTCTTTTTGATTTTGTATAATCAGGAGTAAAACTGTTGATAGGGGTTTCAAACCTTCACATAGGAATGTAACTCTTTTCCTACAACTAGAATGTGAATCAAGCAGGCATCGTTTACTTTAGAATGTTCTAGAAAAGACATAATTCACAGTGCTGACATTACAACAATTAAGTACTAGATTCCAGATGCCACACCAGTGAATTACAACAAAAACTGGGTATGGGCCATCAGTGAATTACAAGGGCTGAACATGTATTAAAAGTGATTTATTTCATTGAGGGGTTTGGTAACACAGTAAATCAGGAGATTAAAACTCAAGCAGTTTATTTGAAGTCATCAAAACCCAATGAGGAAATATGTGCCTCATAACTCACTTTTGCTCACAGCTTATTATATATATTATGTATGGATATGATCACCAAACCACTGAAAAAGAATGTTTAACCACACAGCTGTCCAGTGTCCCTACAGTACTTTTAGCATCAGGCAGATTTTGAAGGCCCTGACTACTTTAGATACCACCCCTTTTAACCCAACAAACTAAAGCTCTCCCCAGTACCAGCTGTCCATTGTTTAAATCAATCATCCCACCCTGCCTCAATTCCCTGCTCTCAAAGTTCCCCAAAATTGCAGTCATGATTTTGGGCACTCCCCAACATCCCGCAATCAAAGATATTTTTTTCTCTTATAATGCAGTATCTCTGCACCCAACCACCCCTTCTGAAGAAGACCCTCACACTGCCCACTTATTTTTTTAATTTTTAAATCTATTTTGTGTCTCCCTTGATCACCTCATCAATCAGATACAGATTTTGGTTGTGGGTGGTTAAAACATTTGAGATTTGGGGGATTTTAATGCACTGGGGTAGGAGACATTGCAAAATTGGTGGATTGGTTAGAAATAGTAGTAGCTGGAGTCTGAGCTGTGGACATTCTTTAAATGGATGGTTGGGGCAGTTTTGAAATGTTTTTAGAAACAAATATACTGGTGAAGTGAGATTAACTGAGCATATTTAGATTATTAATTAAATGTTCTGTCATCACAACTGTGAAGTGCAAGTGCACTTCACATGTGATCTCAGGACAATGAATGGGAAGCACTTGTATAGGCCCTAATCCAGTGTTATACACCTATAAATACATGCATGGATACAGGCATACATACATACACACACTAAGCTGTCACAACAGTTTCAACAGTAACTTCTGAATTCATGGAAATATATTTTAATATATAGATATCTAAGTTAATACTGTCCTAAAGCATGCAATTTATTTTTGGTAATACCATCACTCCAAGAGTGATAATACTACACTTCACTGCTGATAATAGCATCTTTCAGGTATGATAATAGCATCGTTCCATACCTGATCAATGTTATTATCATCAGACTGCATGAGTGAAACTGCAAGTCTGCCACCCCACATCTTCCAAAGCATGTCTTCTGATTGGCCTCTTTTCCGTTGTGGGTTGGCAGAACAAATTTTAAAACATGGCGGCTGACTCTCGCTTAAGTGAGAGTGAATCGTGTCCGGTTCTCCAAATTTCTCTGTTTTTTTTTTCTTTTCAAACTACAAAAATGGACTTAAATATGTATCCTGCCTTCACAAAAAATGCCAAAATGGTAGGACTGCCTACAAAAGTAAAATGCAGCTTACTTATATAACCTGTTACAAAGGGCAGAGAGGGGCACAACCGAAACAGTGCAGTGGTGGTTGGCCAGGACCACAAGACTCCTTGAGTGCAGTGGCTGACTGGTCATTACAAAACAACCTCAAATAAAAAAAAATCTCTGATCCATATATTAAAGAAAATAATGGATAGCTCACTGGGCATTACCAGTGAGATACTATTTCGAGGTTCTGGACATAGGAACCTCTCGAACTTCACTCTCGAGGATCCTACATATCCAGAACCTCTCGATGGCATTACTCACCATTAATACCCAATGACCTATCCATTATTCTCTTTTTTACTGACATATTTACAGTGGTTGCTATGCTTAGTGATGTATATGAAAAAGAGCCATGCTCCATTTGACAAAGCATAGCTATTTTATTGCTTTAATACAACAAAAAGATGCCCAGAGAAGTGAATCTTTAAAGCCATTGTTCAACATCTTGAAATTTGTTTTTAAATTGTGATATTCAAGGCAAGTATTTTTTGATATGGCACCCAATCCCGGAAGCTCTAGGTGCCTAACAAGAAATAAACAAGTAAAATAAACAACATTAAATAACAAGACTGTACATCATTTAAATCAGAAATCCAGGCCAAAACATAAAGAAGTCAGTTTTTAAGAAACAGTGTTTAAGAAACTTTAAAAAGCAACCAGTGAAAGAGCACCTCTCACTTCATTAGGAATGGCATCCTTAAGAATTGGGATCATACACTGAATGCCCTATCACCTGAGGATTTTAATTGAAATCTAGGTACAGACAGGAGGTCTGTGTCCAGTGACCAGAGGGTGCAACCAGGAGTGTATGGCACCATTCAGATACAACTCAGCCTACATTTCATTTACTGTATTTATCGTTGCTCAGTCTCTTTTACAGAGAACAATTACATGAAAACAGGTTCATTGTGCTTTGGTTTTGCTGCTTTATCCTTTGCTGATGTCACAATCCCCTGTCTGTGACATAATAATCATTTGTACAGCAACACATTAGATTGTCATTAACAAATGATTGTAACTTAGAGGAACAGCTTATGTCTATGGAACAATGCTGCTGTTTTCATGCAGTCAAAACCAGGTGCACTCACACAGGTAAATGGCAAAACAGTGCAGCCCATGACAATGCTGTAGGTAAGTGAAGCACCAAGGTAGCTGTTTTGTAGAGGATCAAAGCAGAGTAGTTAGCATTCCAAACACAAACTCGAGGACTCAAAAGGTCAATCAAAAACTCGTTTATTGAGAAATCTAAAATATCAGTCACCCAAAGCAAACAACACCAAGCCGGTGTTGTTTGTTTTGGGTGACTGTTATTTTGGACTCCTCAATAAATGAGTTTTTGATTGACTTTTGAGTTGAGTTCATGTTTGGAGTGCTTACTACACTGCCCTGTTTAAGCACCCCCTGACTTTCCTGGGTGCTACTTTGTTTTTTGGATCTTGTTTTGCAGAGGATCCTGTTTTCTGATTGTAACAGAACCATCAATAATTCTATAGGGTTATATATGGAATGTGTATTTTAAAATCTTTCTGTAGCACAACTAAATGTTTGTGCATTACTACTTAGCCATTAAATTCTTCCATTTGTCTGTGTGAGTGCACGTGGCTTGGATTGTTTGCTGTGTTAGGTCTGGCCACCCTACTGGTGCACCAGGTCTCTGTACCAGAAGCCTGTGCTATTTTGGCTTGGTTCTGTTATTTTCATGTACTGTACATGTCCTCAGAAGTAATGAATGAGGAAAGATGAGAAACGTAAGTACCACAACTATAAGCTGAATTCCTTCTAATTATATTAAAAAATGTCTTTCTGTATTCTGAAAAGTCATTTTAAGCATAGCTGTACAACAGATGCAATGCTATTTCTTAGCTGAAAACAGACAAGTACAAATAGCTGGACAGGATGTGGCATCTGTAAAGTACAACAGGAACCTCCTTAGTCAAGTGAACTTTCTGATAAATGATGTGGGAACTTTTTATAACCTCTAACACCTCTTAATGATATAACACTTAAAAAATACTATGGGATTATTAAAAGGGGTGCCTTGGCTTCCTTTTACCAGTTCTGACAGCTCACACTAATGATAATATCCTGCTTTTAGTTTTCTCTGTTTTATTCATTAAAAAAAATTGAAACCAGTATCAGAGTCCATTGAATGAGAACTAAAATATTCATTCATTTAATGGAGATTTTAATAAGATTTCTACAAGTGCTTATGACAGCACTATTGCAGTGAATGATTATGATTCCTACATCAAGAGTGTGGAGATGTCTTATTTTAAAATCATTTGAAGTCAATTGGCACAAGGTCACAAAACAGGCTGGCTCATATGCGTAGCTAACCAGACATGGCATACGCTTTTCCACCCGCCACCGCCTCAGACCCCACTGACATCAATCCATGGGCCTTGCTCGTGGGCATCAGTCATTAACTTCAGTTGCACCCCCTTCCCCCTGCCATACGTGGGAATTAGCATTGAGAGGCTTGGCCCTACAGACAGATCTGGTCCAGACATCAGGCATCCAAATAAAACCTAGCTGAGCCCTCTTCTATCTTCATAGCTAAGACTGCCATGTCCTCTTTTACACATACGCAACATACACATATGAAATATATTTAAAAAAATTCAGCTGCTCCAGTTCAGTCATCTGTGCAAAAAAAGTAGTGAAGTAAAGTAAACTTGTATGTGGGGTTCTGAGCAGAGCCCCAGATGCCACCAGTGGTCACAGCAGATGGTACAAACATGTTACGATAGGCAAACCCAGTAGAGAATCTGCATCCTCCTATTTCTTGGAATCACTCATACTTAGTTTTGGGAGTGCATTTAAAAGTGACACTGCCCCCCGAATGTATCATCACCCAACTGCCATAGCTCATCTAATAGAGTATTATCTGGGCTGGGGTACATAATCATAGTGATTCCTTTGTTTTTTTATGAAATGTTTATACAGGCAGAATTTCCAAAGAACAGATGATTACAATGTATGAGTATGCTTAAAGGTACAGATGCAGATAAATGATTAGCATAATATACAATGTAATGCAGCAGTTGCTTAATATATGCAGATTTGGGGATCAGTGTGTAATCTCATTCTCCTTCATACAGTAGTTAACTAAGGTAGTCAGAGAAGGGTTGTCATAGCAGCCATGGGGTTGCTTTTTTTTTCCTATTAAGCTTTTTGCTCCCTGTTGCCATCTCCCACCTTGCTTCGGCAAAAGGGAGACATGGGGGGTTATCGTGGCACCTGCTATGTGCTAGCTGCTTTCTTTTCGAGCTCCTCAGCACCACTAACAATTTAACCTTCAACAAAACCCCTTTTCAGCAATTTAAGTGATAAACGTGTTACCTACCTGTAGGAGGGTTGATCTGCAGTTCTCTGGTGGAATTTGGAACCTGCGAAATGGAAAATATGTCAAATTTACCAATGTCACCTACAGAAGGAGAGAACAAATAGTTGCCGACCCTGAAGGCCAAGCACCTCCATCAGAGTAACTCACCACTCTAGCCCCAGGCTTCTGGACCAAACAAACTTTTGCCTACACATATTTGCTCAAAGCTTACAGAAATCAAGCAAACAGTACTTACTTTAATTAAGCAAATGCAGGACATTAAACCTACTTTGAAGGAACTCTCAATCAGGGTGTCCATTACAGAGACTCAAATTTCCTCACTTGAAGACCATTGTGCTCAACTTGATCCTGATTTTGTCTCACTGAAATACTCAGTAGCTGTCCTGGACCTCAAAGTTGATGACCTAGAGGGTAGAAACCAAAGTAACAACCTGGTAATTATTGGCCCTCCGGAAGGAGAAGAAGGCACAGATACACTGGATTTTGCTCAAAAACTGTGTACTAAGTTGGCTGGTCCATCCCCTAATGGTCCTCACTGAATAATAAAAAGAGTGCATAGAGCACTGCGAGCCAAACCCTCACCTGAAGAGTCTCCTCATCTGATCATTTTTAAATTGCTAAATTTTCTAGATTGGGCCCATATCCTTTGGAAAGTATGAGCTCTGGATAGTATACAATGGGCTGGTAAAAGAATACAAATAGTCCAGGACCTCACCACAAAAGTGCAGTAAGCCAGAGCAGCATACCGCCCCCTGCTTAATAAACTATGGACGGCTCATGTCAAACATCGGCTCTTATATCCCTCTTGGCTTGAAGTCACCACGGATTTTGGCAAGAAGCGCTATGACTCTGTGGAGCAGGCAGCTGCAGATTTGCCTTTATTGTTTCTGGACTTATTTCGAGCCACTACATGAGAAGCAGGAAGAGACAGTGGAGTGCCAGAGGGTGGATCCCTGGCAGGTATACCATCGATAATCTTGACAGTTCACAGATGACACCTGTATTCAACTGAGCAAGCAAGATACAGATGGTGACCTTTTAATGTGGTTTAATTTTGACAAGACTTTACATACTGTCCCACCAATAGAGGGTTCATTTTTCTGCAAACGGTGGAATATCTCAGTATTGATTAAAATTGACTAGCCGGTCTCAGGTATAATTGTCTGAACTATTATTTTCTCTAACTATAGTAAGAGAGATGTCTCCTAACAATATTCTTCTGGAAGGTACTAGCTTGGAGTTACCCTCCCTCATGGCAACTGTACCTCGGAGGGCCATCTATGGATGGTACAAGGTTTATTATTCAAATATTAGAGAGAAACAATTTTCAGACAGCTAAATGGGTCTGACAAGTTTACCAATTATGGGAAGTTCTCTTTTAGACATGCTTTTTTTTGCGTTTTTTTAGGAAGAATTTCTGCCTTCCAATTTAAAAAAAAAAAGCAAAGGAACTATAGAATACTCTGAAATCTTTCAATGGCAAGAAGCTTACGACTAACACTCCTGCACTTACGATTTTCTTAAACATGCAATTGAGTATGTTGGGCTGCCTTTTCTTTATAAATATTCAGCAATGCAGGAGCTAGAGACACAAGTATTACTAAATGGAGATCTAAGGAGGGACTCTTTCAAGTTAACCTCTGTTAGAAATACAAGAAGCTATTCTTTTCTCCTCCTCTCTGTCCTTATTATAATTATGCCCTGTGTTAGTGATATGGAACTACAGAAGTTAAGAGTATTGAATTTTGGCATATAACCTCAAGGACTGAGGTAGCATATAATTTATCTGCTAAGTTGTGTAGCTCATTACATTTAAGTCATAGAGCAGCCTCTTTACATTATGTTATATTTTGTGACCCAGGTCACCAGAAATATCATTGTGCCATTTAAGGATGATGCAGGAATGGACACACCCACTTAGAGACTGGGACTATTCTTTTATTACTATTCTTTTATTATTATCTATCATCTTAATTAAAGTGCAATATTATTTCCACTTTGATGGAAGAATCAATGCCTGGACATGAAGACCATACATGTATTACCTTAACTATTATGCTAGCTCGACACTGTACAGAGTCTGAAGATGTAGGCCTAGCACCGTACTGAGTTGATGGTCCCTCTAACCGAGAGGGGTTTATATCCAAAGTTTAGTTTATGGTGGTGCATGAGAGCTAGCTCCACCCAGTCTCGGTAGTTAGCATTTTTGGGAGAAGGCTTTAGGTCTGGGAGAAGTAGAGTGTTTTTTCTGTAAATGGTTTTCTATTGTTATAAGTTAGAAGTACAGTTTTTGTGTGCTTTAGTGGTTGTTTTGGGGAGGTAGGGAGGGGAGCCCTGGTGCAGATACTTCTGGGGTACTGATTAGTTACTTACCTCTAGAAGTTACAGATAATGCTTAACTCATATGTTTTTGTTACATGGAACATAAAAGAAGAGAGGGATAATAGGAAAAAATAAGTGATTTTGCAACATTTAAATCATTTTGTACCTCATAGTGTGTTTTTACAAGAGACCCATTTATTGGATGATCAGGTAGACTTATTGGCCAAAACTTGGGTGGGAAAAGCGTTTGGTTCTGGAATCAGTTCTTGTCATTGTGGGATAGCTATATTAATATCTAAATCTGTCCCATTTACTCTCCTTTGATCCATCAGTATGCCTTATTTTCTACTTGCTTTTTTTAAGAAATATGGAAATTTTACTAGGCTCAGTAGACAGTCCTAATTCAGATACCCCCATGTTCTTACCCTCCCTTTCTGTGGCACTGGTCCCATTCAGCCACTTGCCATTGATTATAGCTGGGGACTGGAATTTGTCACAATCTAATGATCTAGACCGGCCTTGTAAGAAAAGACATGAGCTTTCCCTAGTGCAGCAAACACTGGCTGAATTTACAGACCTTTAGGCCTTGCAGACCCTTGGAGAATCCTCCACTTTTTTTGCCAGGAATACACTTTTTTCTTGGCTCCACATAATGTTTTCTCAAGAATAGACTTCTTTTTAATAAGCAAGCATTTGATGCTGGGTAGCATATACTGCCGCATACAGGTCAAATTTATCTCTGACCATTCCTCTGCCACACTGGCCCTAGACCTCCCCTCTGTCCCCCCCAATGCCCTCACACATGGTCATTAAATAACTAGCTCCTCCAAGATACAGAGCTAACTACATGCTTTAAACAATACATGGAGACTGTTATATTACATAACCAAAATACTAATTTAACCCTTGATATTTTATGGGGGGACTCAAGGTAACCTGGAGAGGAGAACTTATTAGGTTGGCATCCCACAGAAAAAAGAAAAAACAAACACAAATTACCAATTTAATCAACCAAATCAGAACCTTAGAAAGGGATTTGAATCCCTCTTCCCCTGACCAAACTCAGGAAAAATTGGCCCAACTCAAAGCCTGTTATGCTGAACACCTTTTAGACAAGGTGGACAGAGTGGCTGCTAGAATGAAAGCCACATACATAGGACAGGGAAACAAGGCAGGCAAATTTCTTGCCCTCAGAATTAAACAGTAGTCAGGATCCAGATGGATGTCCTTGCTAGAGGACCCAACTCTGGGTTGTTAATGACAGACCCTAAACAAATGGCCACCATATTTTCTAAATTCTACCAAACTCTTTATACTGTTTCTCCATCTAATTCATCCTCTAGAGAGGTACAAGAAACCTTCATGACTTCAACACGACTTCCTCAACTAGACGAGGATCAAGACCGTTCCCTGCTAGGTCCCTTTACGGCATCAGAGGTAACTGCAGTTATTAACTCTCTCCCCTCAGGGAAAGTCCTCTGCCCAGATGGGGTTGCAGCTCTCTTTTACAGAACTTACAAAGAAATTGTAATTCCCATTCTAACAGCCCTTTATAACTACTGGAGTACCCACTCTCCTTTTGACAAATCTCTTTTTGAAGTCCGCATAGTATTAATACCTAAGCCGGGGAAAGACTCGACTAAACCAGAAAACTATTGACTTATTTCACTAATAAACAATGATATTAAACTACATGTCAAAATACTCACAGCTAGGCTCTCTTCGGTCTGGACATCCCTTTTGGGTCCTGAACAGACTGCTTTTGTGGCAGGGCTGAACTTGAGCAATCACTTCAGGAAGATCTTGCATCTACTCTCTGCTTCCATGGAGATCTCTGTAGATTCTGCTCTGGTCTCACTGGACACAGAGAAAGTATTTGACCATGTCTCCTGGTCATACTTATTTAAAGTCTTGGAGGTATATTGTTTCCTTAAAGAATTCATCAAGAGAATCCAAGTTCTCTATACCTTCCTGACTGCCCGCATACTGTGTAATAACAAACTATCTGAAACCCTTCCACTTGACTACAGGCACTCATCAGGGTTGCCCTCTCTCTCCCTAGCTTTTTAATCTGTACCTTGAACCCCTGACAAGAAGAATGAACTCTTCTGCCTGGTAAGAGGTACAGAGATTGGTAAGCATGAATACAAAGTCTCATCCTTTGCAGATGATATTCTGCTTCATTTTTCAGAATGGTCGACATCCTTGCTGGCTGCATTAACCATCATAAAGTCATTCGGCACTTTTTCAGGGTACAAACTTAATTTAGCTAAAACTACAGTTTTCCCTGTCTCCATGTTTGACCCTAAAGCCTTGTGTATATGATTGGGACTACAAATGCAAACTCAGAGTTTGAAATATCTGGGCATACAGATTCCCATAAATATCTCTAAACTCCAAGGGCTGGATATTCAAACTGCGCCATTCATAGGCGCAAGCCCTTGAGCTACGCAAAATAGTTGCGCAGGGGTGTGTCCTGGGCGATATTCAAAGGAGTTGCGCTATTGAGCAACTCCTTTGAATATCACCCCCCAGCCACAGCCACTGTGCATGGCGCAGTGGAACTTGCGCCACCGCAAGTTGACAGAGTGGAGCATTCAACTTGCGGTGGCGCAAGTACCATTGCGCCATGCGCAAGATCACGTATTCAAAAGGTGACATGCAAATGAGGCTATAATTCATGCAAGGCATGGGGGCCATTTGCATGTGATTATGTCCCCATTTGCATGCCATTAGCATGTAGGTGCGCCGATCCCTGAGGACTTGCGCCTGGCGCCCTGCCAGGCAGCAGCCATCGGGGACCGACGCCCCCTGCAGCCCGATCACGGGCATAGTGTACTCCCCCCCACCAGCCCGATCATGGGCAACAATGTGGCTCCCCACCCTCCTCCTGTACATATCTCTGGTGGTCCAGTGGAATGGGAGGGGGGTGGGAATTATTATACATACTGCCTGCGATCAGGCATTTCGGTCCACTGGACCACCAGGGATATGAGCGGGAGGGATACATTGATGCCGCGATCGGGCTGGTGGAGGAGAGTACACTATGCCCTGCGATCGAGGCTGCGTGGAAGACACAGGGACTGGGTTGGGGGCCAGCCACAGGTGGCAGTTGCTGTGTTGCACCCTGCAATACAGCACCTCACCTAATGGGTGGCCCTCGACTAAGCCTTTTTTTGGCTCAAAGTTCTGCAGGCGCAGGTTGGGGTTGCACCTGCACAGCTCTGCACAGCCCGGCTGAATATCGGGCTGTGCAGTTTATGCATGGCTCCTCCCCCTCCAGTTCAGCATGCATTCATTTGCATTGCGCTGTTGCTCAGCATGTTTTCTGTGGTGCAACTGCCTCCTGCTGAATATCGCAGAATGGAGCAAGTTTGGACTTGCGCAGACACAACCCTTTTGCACATGGTGCAACTCTTTTGAATATCTGGCCCCAAACCTTGAATTTAGAGTCAGTTATCCAACAGATCTAAAAAAAGATTTAACATGGTGGAAGCATCTGCCTTTCTCACTCTGGGGTCGGGCAAGTCTTATAAAAATGTGTGTCCTTCCCAAACTCCTTTACCCCCTTGGTATGTTGAATAGTTACCTCCCGAAGAAATGGTACAAGAATGTATTCTTTATATGCTCAACCTTTCTGTGTTTGGGTAAACCTCCTCATAGAGTGTATAGGAAGCTATGTAGACAGCACAGTTTTGGTGGCCTACAATTGCCAGACTTTTTTAAATATTACATAGCCCCGCATGAGGTCAAATACTTTAAATGGGGCATTGATGTCTCAATGCTCTCCTTCCTACCTAGTTGGCTAGAGATTGAACATGAACTGGCTAAGCAACACAATATTTACATAGATACATAGATACATAGACAATGTCGGCAGATAAGGGCCTATGGCCCACCCAGTCTGCCCATTTGAGCTTGTAAGTTCAGTTTGTTTTCCTAGAAGTATGTTTCCCCTTACCCCTGACCTCTAGAATTCCTTTATGTCTATCCCATGCATTCTTAAATCCCGTGATTGTTTCAGCCCCCACCACTTCCTCTGGCAGGGTGTTCCACTTGTCCACCACCCGTTCTGTGAAGAAATTCTTTCTCGTTTCCTCTGAATCGTCCTCCCTCCAACTTCATCCCATGCCTCTAGTCCTGGAACATCTTTTCACTTAAAATAGTGTTTTCCTGTACTCTGTTTCTCCCTGTAAGATACTTGTATGTCTCTATCATATCCCTCTCTCCTCCTCTCCTCCAGGGAGTACATGTTCAGTTCTTCAACCTGTCTTCATAGGACTTGTGATGCAATCCATGCACCATCTTTGTTGCCCTCCTCTGAACCTTCTCTACCCTGTCTATGTCCTTACGTAGGTATGGTCTCCAGAACTGTACACTGTACTCCAGGTGGGGCCTCACTAGTGTCTTGTATAGTGGAATTATGACCTCCCTTTTCCTGCTGGTGATGCCCTGCCTATACATCCCAGCATCCTATTTGCTTTACCTGATGCCTTGTCACACTGTTTCCCACTCTTGAGGTCATCAGAGATGACAACCCCAAGATCCCTTTCCTGCTTGGTGCATGCTATATCCTCACCCGCCAACTGATATATTGTGCCAGGGTTTTTGTGCCCCATATGCATTATCTTGCACTTCTTTGCATTGAATTTCAACTGCCAAACCCTTGACCATTCTTCAAGTTTCTGCAGGTCCCTTCTCATTCTGTCTACACCCTCTGGTGTGTCTACTCTGTTACAGAGCTTTGTGTCATCAGCGAACAGTGAAATTCTGCCTTCTAGATCCTGCGCAATGTCACTGATGAAGATGTTGAATAGGACCGGTCCCAGCACTGATCCTGTGGTACCCACTGGTCACTCTTCCCTCTGTGGAGTGACAGCCATTTCCACCACCCTCTGTGTCCTGCCACCCAGCCAGTTACCTACCCACCACACTACTGTCCTGCCCACACCCATATTCCCCAGTTTGTGTAATAGTCTTCTATGTGGCACAGTGTCAAGGCCTTGCTGAAGTCCAATGAGGCCATGTCCACTGCCTCCCCTGATCCACCTCCTAGTCACCCAGTCAAAAATTCAATGAGATTGGTCTGACATGACCTCCCCCTGGTGAAACCGTGCTGCCTTGGGTCCTGTAGTCCATTGACAACCAGATGTTCCACCAATCTCTCCTTCAGAAGTGCTTCCATGATCTTTCCCACTACCGAGGTGAGGCTGACTGGTCTGTAGTTCCCTGCTTCCTCTTTGTTCTCGCTTTTGTATTTCCTTGTGTTCCTTGCTTTACACCCCCTATTCAAAACTCCCTGAAGAGCTGCGCTTTTCCCCTAGAGGGTGGAGTGTACTGGCACACTCCCAACTATGTCAATCCCTCAAAGTGTTAAATACAGCATATTTTATACGGCCACTATTTTGCTATTTAAATTTGAAGATAGATAATAAGCCCATTCCCGTAGCTTTCTGGTCTGCCATTTATACCTATTGTGTAGGGGACTGGGTACTAGATAATAAAATCATTTATTTTCAACAAATGAGAAACATTTTTAAGGTCCTCCTAATATTGTCTTTAAATATGTGCAGGTCAGCCAATGTGTTAAGCAACTTCTGGGGCTGTCCCCGTGGCTATAAGATCCAAAACTTTCTATGGAAGAATATATATTGATAGCTGGTCAAAGGAAAGCAATCTCTGGACTTTATAATGCCCTGATAACTCACCACTGCAACCTGGTTTCCCCCATGGTGTATTATAGGCACAACCTACTAAAGCTCACATGGACCTACCAGTCATGGCAAAAAAATATGGAATTTTACTTATCAGTATATCAAAGAGGACAGACTTTGACTATTGCAATTTAACATTATGCATAACCTGTATCGGACTCCCAACACTCTTTCCTGAATGAAAAAGTTGCCTTCCCCAACTTGCATTAACTGTAATTTGCAAAATGGCACATTGTTTCACAAATTGTGGGAGTGCCTCTTGGCTTGGCTACTATGGTCCAAGGTGAGCACTAAAATGTCCCCCTTCTTTGGTCCCTATAACTATTTTAAGCCATAAATATCTTTATTAGGGGACTACTTGGCAATTAAAAATACAGCACACAAATACTGTATGACTTTAATCTCTCTAGCAACTAAACTTATCATAGTCAGGCACTGGCTTGGAGGCTGGTCCACCTCCCTTTTGGAATGGATGCAGGAGTGTTTGACAGCCATCTCAGCCAAGAAAGCTATAAGTAATTTTTCTTTCATTACTGCCAAAACCAGGTTGCGATAGTCTGAGCATTCCTCATTTCTCACACAAACAAGTTGATGACCTTAGCATGTTGGTTTTTGTTTCCTGCAGATGAAGTACTTGCATTAGGGCTGGGGATGGATGTGGGTGGGGGAAGGGTGGAAAAGTCCTTGGAAGATTGTTGCATTTATGTAATTGTTATGTAATTATGATAATGTTTTATTATTGTTATTGTAAAATTACAATAAAGTTTATTTATTTGGAAAAAAAAAAACAGGGAGCCATAGGTATTTTATTTAGTTAGTTCCCTTCCTAACATAGAACCACAGAACACGGTCGTATGCACCCATGCAGGATAGCACACACTCCGTGGCTCTGGTATTGACCCCTTCCATCAACCCTTGCTTATGGCTGAGTCTCCTGTTGGGCTTTGCGCTACCACCCACCCTCCACTTGGTGGCAGCCAAGAGCCTGGGAGACTCTAGATACCTCCCTGGAGAGGAGAGCTGCCTATTGGCAGCTCAATCCAATTCTGCACCCTCCCTCCCCTCAGTCAACCCACAGCAACCCAATCTCATGCTCAAACTCAGATTGCCAGTGTGGCTCGAGGTGTGGCATTCAGCACCTCAACCCTCAGCACAACTGGGCTGCATGGGGTTGCTTTTTTGTGCACTCCTTGAGAAGGGGAGCTAGGAGATAATTCTGAAAGGATTAGAGAAAAAAGGGGTACATTGAGTTTTAATCGAGGAGGGAGGAGGGTGGGGAATGGTGACATGACAGTGGTAGGTTGAAAGGAGAATTTAATTTTACTTTTACTGTTTGGGTTTGGGTGAGTGTGGAAGGTTTGTTTGTTTGTTTGTTAGTGTAATGGGTAAAACACACTGGAATAATAAGATTCCCTTTTCAGGTATGACCCAAGAGAGGAGCGCCTTAAGAGTGGGCAAGGGATTCTTATAATACTTCAGGGGCATAGGGATGAGGGTGACAGAGGGTAGAGATGGCTGGATTTATTGTTTTATGTACTCAGTAGATGGTTTAAGTGTACCTTCAATGGGCATTTAAACTAGCCAAGTGGGGGTGGAAGGCAAATGGGTGGCAGAAACTGTCCCCCCTCCAGGCTGAGATGGAGGGTAGAGAATTCTGAGGGAAGGAATTCCCACCAAAATGAGGAACAACCAAGAGTACAAGGGATCAGCATGGGAGGAAGGAGGAAGAGAAGAAGGCACTATTCTGAGAAGAAGGGGAACAACTAGACAGCATAAGAAGGAACAAGAGTAAGACTAACAAAATCTGGATATCCATGTGTAAAAATACTAGAAGTCTGTGAAATAAGATACCAGACCTAGAGGGTACCATGGCTGAGGCTGGCCTTGATATTGTAGCCATCACCAAAACATGGTGCACAAACAACCATGACTGGGAAATGATCATACCTAGCTACACAATGTTTACAAGAGACAAAGGAAAGGAAAGGTTGGGGAGTGGCATTTTATGTTAAGGAAAACATCAAAGCAACAGAGGAGCAGTGAGGATGGGGGGTTGAGTTGTTAGGGGTCAATCTCAAGTCTAGAAATGAAACCAACATTCACATGGGAGAGATATACTGGCTTCCAACATGGAGAGAGGCTAAAGACAAAGAAATGTTAGAAAACATAGGCAAAGTGGCTAAGAAGGGTGAGGTGGTGCTGGTGGGGGACTTATACCTGCCAGATGTAGAATGGAGCCTACCTGCTGTAGCATCAACTAGGAGTAGCAGCATCTTGGACTTCTTACAGGGGGCATTCCTCAGGCAACTGGTCCTCGGCCCACTCAGGATGTGGCAATACTGGACCTTGTACTTACAAACGGGGACAGTGTGGTGGATGTCAAAGTGGGGAGTCATCTGGGAACCACTGACCATCACACAGTATGGTTTAATATTAGAATAATGGCAGAATCCAGCTGAACAAGGGCAAGGGTCCTAGATTTCAGAAGGGCTAACTTTACAAATATGGAGGAAACCATCCAAGAAGACCTGGTGGGGGGAGATGTCGAGGGGCATGTAGGCAAAATGGGCCACAATAAAAGAGAGCATAGGAAAGGCTACAGATTTGTATGTCAGGCAAATAAGCAAAAGCAGGGGGAGGAAACTACTATTTTTTTTTGTCGAGGGAAGTGGCAGAAAAGTTAAGGACAAAAACAATGGCATTCAGAAGATATAAGGAGACTCAAAGGGAGGAAGGCAGAGAAGTGGATCTGGGGAAATGGAGGTAGGCAGGCAAGGCAGTAAGAAGTATAAAAATGCAAGCTGAGGAAAGAATAGTCCAGACATTATCAGATACAAGACATTTTTCAGATATATCAGCCAAAAAAGGAAGACCAAGGAAATGATTCAATGGTTAATAAAGGAGGTAGGGGGCTATACTGAGGAGGACCAGGAAAAGGCAAATATCTTAAACATTTCTGCTCAGTATTCACAGCTGAGGTGGAAGAGGAGGGTCTGCAAATAAGCACCAAGAAATTGGGGGGGTGGACAGCAGTCCCTTTTCTGAGGAGAGGGTCAGGAAAGTACTCACTAATCTGAGGGTGGACAAAACCATGGGGCCAGATGGGGAGCATCCAAAAGTGTTAAAGGAACTCAGGGAGGTGCTAGCTGTACCCCTGACAGAATTGTTTAAGAGTTCACTGGAGACTGGCTTGGTCCCAGATCACTGGAGATGGGCAGTAAAAAGTGGTAAAAAGGAGGAGGTGGAAAATTACAGGCCTGTCAGCCCGGCATCTGAAGTAGAGAAATTAATGTAAACACTATTAAATAATAGATTTGCAAAACACCTGGAATCCAATGGACTGCATGTCCCGAGGCAGCATGGCTTTATGGAGGAGCGGCCATGCCAAGCAAATTTGATAGATTTTTTTGACTGGGTAACCAGGGTGTTGGATAAGAAGGGGGAAGGGGGTGTGGACTACTTAGACTTCAGCAAGGCCTTTGACACTGTTCCATATAGGAATCTGGTGAACAAGTTGGGTAGCATGGGTGTGGGCAGTAAGGCAGTAACCTGGGTAAGAAACTTGCTAGAGGATAGAAGGCAGAGGGTGGTGGTAAATGGAGTTCACTCTGAGGAGGGGTGAGTGACCAGTGGGGCACTGCAGGGGTCAGTACTATGGCCAGTCCTATATAATGTTTTCATTAGTGACACAGCAGAGGAACTGAAAGGAAAGGTCTGCCTTTTTGCAGATGACACCAAGATCTGCAACATGGTGGACACTCCAGAGGGGGTGCAAATGATGGAAAGAGACTTGAAATGACTAGAGGAGTGGTCAAAGGTTTGACAGCTAAGGTCTAATGCAAAAAAGTGCAAAAGAATGCACTTGGGTCACAGAAACCTGGGGGTGCAGTAAAACATGGGGGGGGGATAGTAACTGTAACCTAGCAGGAAAGAGATCTGTGAGTAAATCATGCTGGATGTCCTGAAGGTAGCCAGACAATGCAAAAAAGCGATTGGGAGAGTTAGTGAGATGCTGGGATGTATAGGTAGGGGTATTACCAGCAGGAAGAGGAAGTTGTATTGGCACTATATAGTTCTTTAGTTAAATGACATCTGAAGTACTGAGCCCAGTTTTGAAGGCCACTTCTCAGGAATGACATATACAGGATAGAGACCATCCAAAGTAGGGCTACCAAGATGGCACAAGGTCTATATTAAATGTCCTATGAGGAAAGGCTAAAAGACTTAAACATGTACACTCTAGAGGAGAGGTGGGAGGGGAGGGATATGTTTGAGACCTTTAAATACCTCACAGGATGGGTGAATAAGGTACAGGTGGGAGACATTTTTCAGAGGATATGGTGCTCCAAAACAAGAGGCCACAATATGAAGCAGGGGGATAGATTTAAGAGAGATGTAAGTAAATAATGATTCACAGAAAGGGTAGTGGATGCTTAGAATGGTCTTCTAGCAGAGGTTGTGGGAGTGACAACTGTAGTGGGATTCAAAACATCCTGGGATAAGCACAAGGGAGTCTTAAGGGATGGGTTTTGGGGTAGCAGAGAAAGTGCCATTGAACTGGAGAGGTCAACAGTGTAAGCAATGCAATAGAAATAGGCAGACTGGATGGCCCATGCAACCCTTATCTGCCATCATCTTGTGTTTCTCTGTTTCTGTGTATTTTTTTGGCATAGCACCCATTTCAAACCTCAGCAGGTAGTTGACAGTCCCAGAAAGGTTTTATTTTTTTACAGCCATTGGTGTGGGGCTAGCTTGCTTATCGCTGGTTCCTACAAGGGGCTGACAAAGTTTTTCTAGTAGTGTGTCAAAACAGGGACAGTAAAACACACAGTTTTAATTTCAAATACCAGAGGGCAAATGCCATTGAATACAGGCTAGTATTTTGGTATTTGAAGAACATGTTCTGTAATCCAGCTATTTTGTGGTTTATTCTGTTTTGATTTGCATCCGTAATGAAAATAGACCTGTTTACACTTAAGATGCAAGAAAATCCAAAGTGCACATGTGGAAAAGGTTTTGTGTGAGCTGGCCTCAGAAGTTAGGCAAAAAATGAAAAATTTACAGAAGTGCACACACATCTTCTCATCTTTTCAAATCTATTAAAAATAATAATCCTAAAGAAAGAAAACATAAAGTGCAAAATAAATCAAAATCTAAGCACTCCATCAGAACACACCCTCCTTCCCCTTAAGCTTCCAAAAAGATCTGTTACTGAACTGTCTTGTCCAAAAAATGTATGTTGATAGATTGGTCCTTGTACAATAAGATGCACAAAATAGGTGATTTAATAACAAAGTTTGGTTCATTAAAAGTTATTAAATCACCTATTTCGTGCTTCTTACTGAACTGTCTTAGTCACATTTGTAGATGATCACCAGCGGCTCTTTAAATTACTTCCAGTAGCCTTACAAGTTTTTGGCATGGCATGGTAAGTAAGCAATAAAACATGATGGGGTATGCGTGGAACATATGTTATCAAACGGCTGGGGCATAGTAAGGCACAGGGCTGCAGGCCGGGTGACTTCAGCCCTAGCCGTGCAGTAATTTATGATCCGGACATACCCCGGAGTGTCTTATTGCGCTTATAAGATGGACCTATAGCATTAAAAATAAAAAAAGTCATGAAATATAGACTAAACATTAAATTATTGTTTTATTTTAACAGTATTCGTACTCAGGAAAAAAACTGTCCCTTTCAAATTGAGACAGCATGGATGAAATGCATTGCCAAATAATTAATTTAAAACAATATTTTTTAAGTACATTTCAACTTTTAAATCTATATTTTATCTTTTGAAATGATGAATTAGAGAACAGGTAAAGATAAACGAAGCATTTTTTTCACAAATAAATTTTTGCATCGCAGATGAACATGTGGCTGCATATCTAGTTATAGAATCAATTATGCATTGTAACTAACATCATGTTTATTTTTTTAAAACATTTAAAAAAAGTTTAACAACTTTCAGCTGTGTTGGGGCAAGTGTAACAAACTACTACATTATTTGCCCATGTTTAGGAAATTAACAGTCCCATTGAAAGTCACAGCAGCATTGAAACTGAAGCGACCATTTGGAAACATTACAGGTTATTGACTCAAAGTGGAAGGTAATGCATCAGAACAGGGACCCTATGGGAAACGTACTGTTTGCTGATTGGAAGTTGATGAACATGCCTGAGAATTGTTAGGTTTTGGCCAAGGTACCTTTGCTTGTTTCTTCATCTCATGCTCCAGGATTTCTTCATGCTAGCCCAAAATGCTGCTCCACCTGTGCCATTTAGAGCAATTAGCAGACCAGTATGATCAGAGACCGGCTTAGTTTCAGTGACCAATCACCAACATGATTTCACAGTCTTCACAGCCAGACTCTGATAGCAGTTGGACTGCAGTAGTGTGAACGGAGTGATTAGTATGAATTTGTGAAAGGTCAGCCTCCTTACTCAGCTGAGCCATGGCTGTACCAGGTGCTTTGCATATCCAGGAAGTCCTGAGGCAGTTAATGTGGGTGACAGTACAGGGACTTGGCATCAGCAGGAAGTTTTTCATGTATTTTTATAAACTCTCCACAGGGCAGAACAGGGATCCTGGCATCATATAAATGAACACATGGTAAGACTATTTGCCTCTCTGAGATTGCCATGGTTTTTGTGTGCCCATTGAACTGCAGGGTTGTGAACTCGTGGCATTTTCATCAGTACTGAATAAGAAACTGTTAGGTCGCAAAAGTCTTAAGCCTTCATGACTGCGCCTGGCCATGTATAGCTGGATATCCAGACAAACTTTCTGTATGAGGTCAAGCGCAGTATCTGAGGATAAAACAGCTGAATTCCATGACTTAGTGAGGTCAGTTTTACTGTGAGCAGGATGGTGCTTAGAACAGTCTTTTTGCTCTTTGCGGTATTTTTTCATTACCGCAACAAACACGTTGTTGCTAGATGTAAAGATTTGATCTCAGATTATGTTAATTTTGTGTCTGATTGCTGTACAGTTCAAATGTTGGTTGAGTGCTGCCCTTAGGCTGCAAAAACTACTCAGGGCATACTCTTTTCCCTCATTAGTGTGGACTTCCACATAAAACGTATGGAAAATGTCATTGAGGTACTTGGAGAAGCTGTCCTGAAATTTACATCTATTTGTTTTGCGGCAGCCCAATCATTGAAAACATATATTACCCATGTTGTGACCACTCAGTATTTTGTTCATTTCTCAAGTCTTCAGTTTCATTCAGTTCATTTTCAGTCACATTTGAAACTGACATTTCTTGCTCAGTACTCACTGTGGCAGGTGGTACATGCTCACTGCTTTTGTCAACAACATCATTTTCTGCATTGTTAAATATTTGTTCAAGCACCCCCTCAGTGAAACTACAGTTGAAATTGACAGCTGAGTTGGTGACTATGGCAGGCGTAGTTGTTCAGTCAGAGGTTGAAAAACAAGATGGCTAACTGTTGATGGCAAATGTGAATTTGTCAACATTCTGTGCTGGGCTCTGGACATTCTATTGAAGGCAATGATTTACCATCGTGGGTTACTTACTGCTTGTCAGTACTTTTTATTTACTGTATGTTAAACACATTTGACACTTCATTTTGAGCCAATCAGAACACTTTATTTTCCCTACCCATTTTATAACTATTCACAAGTTCAAGAGTTTAATGTGTTTAAGCATGTTTTGTTGGCATTATCATCCACCCCACATTGTTTTACTCCTATTCAAATTCTTATTCAAATCTGTTCTGCTTGTCATAGTCTTCTTGTGTTGATTTTTGCACTCTTCAAATGCAGCATTTTTGCCACACTTCCTATAGCTCAGCATAGTATATATCATTTTACCACACTTTGATAATTCCTTATGGTAAATGCAGTTATAAAAAGTATTATGAAAGTAGTAGTAAATATTATGACGCATTTCTGAATTGAAAGTCAACTGAATGCACACACTTTTACTATTATTTATTTGAACCTTTGTGTATGTTGTTTGAAGTGGAACTAAACAAATGGAACTAGTCTTATATTCACTATGTAAAATACCTGCAGTATTTTGTATAAAGATATATGAGGACCTTTAAAGTGGAAGCACCAGTAAAACATGCATAATGCATACAAACATCAAAAATAGTAGAATTACCCAAAGAGAAGTAAAATCTGCATTGTTCTTTTTTCTCTCCTTACATGGGAGAATAAGGAGTGGTAGTTCAAGAATTCTGACCTAGGTGATCACAGGTTTGAATACCACCCTAATGTTTGGGCCATAGTGTAACCTTGATTTAGTTAATTGACCTCTGTGTGTTTCAGTCCTTTAAGCTACATGGTCGAAAGAAAGCAGGGCCCCACTAAAAACCAAACATTGTATTTCTCAGTATGGCTACCCTGGGTGAATTATTTGAGAAGAAGACAGAAATAAAAAAAAACAACCCAAAAAAGGTTTTAAAATTATAAGTGAACATTTCTGAGCATATATTTCTACTCTAATTGTGTCAAGAACTGGATTCTAATGAAATGAATGCTATAGAATTTTCATTGCTGTAGACATTCTAGCAAATTTTGTTAATGCTGCTAAGTTAAATAAGCATTAATTAATACTTATATTAGATATAGTATAAGAAAATGAAGAATTAACACTTCTGTAGTGCTTTTCATACACCCTCTATCCCAATGTGCTTCACAAGAAATAAGAGACTGGTAGTTAAGTGACTGAATATGTAATGGCAGCAATTTTGCACATCAGCATCCACACACAGCCTTGGACAATTGCATGAACTGTTTTTTTATGTGAATGGGAATGTTGGTCGGGACACTGGGGAATTTCTTCTGCTCTTGCAAAATGTATCTTGGGTTCCTTTACTTATAGCTGAACACCACCAGGACACACAAGAGATGGGCAGATGGGACATTGGTTTAATATCTCATCCAAAGTATGGCAAAACCCAACAGTGCAGCACCCCCACAGTACTGCACTCAGGTGCCACCATTTACAGTATGAGCCCAGTCACAGTGTAAAACCAGAACTCATGACCTTCTGGTCCAGAGACAGATGTGCTACATTACCAAATGAGCCACACTGACACCTTACAGAAACAAGTGTAAAAGCTGGTTCCAAGCAGTTCAATTGATGATATCTTCCATTATGTTCCATGTTCTTTAATTCACGGAAAACTGCATCATGAAACCAAATGTAACCATATAATCTTTTCAGGGTTATCTCCAGTTAAGACATCATCAAGACAGGTGGATTAGCTATGTAACTACTGTATCTTGTAATACTCTACCATTGTAATCTCAGTGCCAGAAGCGGCTATGATGATTTTATAATAAATGGAATAGGTTTGTTACTGATATTATCAAAAGGAATGGACACTGTAACTAGTGTCTCATTATCCATAATATTTCTATGAAAATAATCACAATATAAGTTAAAATTATAAATGTCTTATTCTCAAAACATGTTCAATTCTGTATATCTATAAACTTTAAAAAGGTGTCTAGAATTTCCAGTGACAAAGTCATCTTCTTATAGCATTTTAATCAGACAGTTTTACCTCCTATTCATATTATCCCTGTTTGACCCAGCTTATGAAGTCTATAATGTATGCTATGAATACACAAGTATTGAAAAGGATATATTTTAAAGATCAGACTCAAATATTTAAACTCAGTATTTTTCATGAGCAGACTTTAAAACCATGTCAGGATTTCCATTAGAATGTACATCCTTCAGGGTCTTATCTATGCCAATGGAGTTTCTGACATCTGTAAGTCAGGATGGCTCATGTTGAAGTATCTTGCAATACTTCAGATTAGAAGAAATTTGTGTCACTGATTCATGGACTGTCAATATTTTCTTGGCATTTTTTATGTGCAGACCCTACTTCCCCCACTTCAGAGAAATACCAGTACTTACAGGAACTCTACATGTTAAAAAGATGCATTTGATTTTATATAACTACTTTAATAAGCACTGTATCCCAAAGCTTTTCATCTGTTGTTAGCATTTGTAGTCATTATTAGAAATGCAGGGGAGGAAATGATATTGAGGTAAGGAACAGAAAAACAGCAGAAGTTGAAACAAAGTGGGGGTGACTGAGCAGAGTTTAAGGGCAGGGAAGCTGAGTGATATGCTCAAGATAACGCAATAAGCAAGTGTAAAGGGTGAAATTCAAATCTTGATCTCTTTCTCCAGGTTCACACCAGTGCATGCTAAATACTAGATGGCAATTTCTCCCTTTTCTATAGTGAGAGGCCATCAGCCACATATTATGTTTAATTAATTATAACAGAAAGAACAACAAAGAGAGAAAATGCATTTAATATAATTTGTTCTAACTTGTAAATTAACATTTTACTGATTATTTAATTGAATTTATATAACCAGATGGGCATTGCAATGTGATTTTAAAATTACTATTACATATTTATATTTTAGTATGTTGCTTATTCTCAAGTAAGCCTTAGCGACTCATCTACACAGGCCATGTAGTTGTGAACTGCATGGTCTAAGCCCTTGGACAGTGTCACTCATTACTCTCATGCACTCCATTACCTTTTAGTTCCTACCACCTAGCTGCTTCCAGTTCTTTAAAATTATACAATAGTTCTATATACTTAGATTTGTACTGTGACTCCCAAATATTGCATTATTCCATATGCACTACTGTCAGTTTTTACATCTTAGAATATATTATTTATGCATGCAAAGACAAGAAGGGTGCTCTGAACTTGGATATGCAAAGCCAATAATAACCGGCTATTGAGGTGCTCAATCCCAGTGAAATAACAAACACATTGATGCTATATTATATATCCATGTATCAGCACACCACACCACATGTCACCAAGCCTGGGTACTCAGCATGAAGACACTTACAGCACTTTTTGCTTGTAGTGAAATGTTAACAGCTTATGTGATTCAACAATCACAATATAGTTAATTGTGCAGAAAAGCTGGCAATCATACAACTTGAAGTTTCAAACTGTGCTGGCGTTGTAGCTCTCCTCATTGATTCTAGAGCTCCTATTTTACGTTCAGTAAACTAACACAACAACAACTTGGATTCTGTGGCCCACCTTTCTACTGACTCCAGCCTGTTAATATCCTTTTTTTAGATGTGGGTTCCAAAACTGCACACAGTACTCCATGTGTGACTCATTTTTCCTACTGCTAAACCACCTACCAATGCACCCTAGTATTCAGTTCACCTTCCATATTTTTTTATTACATTTTGCTGCTATCTTGAGGTTGGCCGAGATCAGCATCCCCAAGATCCCAACCCTCTCAGTCATAATAACTGTCACCCCACTTGTTTCCCATGTGCACATTCTTTCACTTTCTGGCACTGGAGCCAAGCTACAGTACAAGTCACATTAAACTCTTCCCTCAAGTCACTGAGGTAGCATTGTTCAATGAGTTTCCTAATCTGTGCAGTGTCTAATTCAATGAATTACTAAAAGGTTAACATTGGTTTGCAATTAGCTGTTATGAACTATAAGCTCTATTTTCAGCTGAGTGCTTATGGGTTTTATTTCAGAAGGCAGACTAAACAACTCTTTAGGAATACTGTGATATTTATAAACAATGCTTTTAAGGAATGCTGTGATATTCATAAACAATGCTCTTAAGGAATCCTGTGATATTTATAAACAATGCCATGAAAATGCATTGCATAAACTCTGCAAAACAGCTACTGCCATTTCACTAAACAGGTAAAAGTGAGCTGAATAGGCAGTGAAGGATAGTTTGAAAACAGTTAAAAGCTTCAACAGTTCGAGCTGCCACTGCAGCATCACAAAAAAAATACTACACCAATGAGTTGATGGAACAGTTTAATGTGACTTTTACTGTACCAGAATACTTAAAAGATGTAACAAGGTTCACAGTGGAACCATCACCAACCTTGAAAGAGGAATAGGAGGACAGCATTGCCAGCTTTGCTTTTGAAGCAAATCTCAAAGCCACAATTTTCATAGCATTTAAGTTGTCGGAGATGTCATAGTCTAAAACAGACATGATAGGTAGGTAGGTAGATAGATAGATAGATAGAAAGATAGATAGATAGACAGACAGATAGACAGATACAGATATAAAGAGATAT
This sequence comes from Neoceratodus forsteri, assembly GCA_016271365.2. Taxonomy (NCBI): domain Eukaryota; kingdom Metazoa; phylum Chordata; order Ceratodontiformes; family Ceratodontidae; genus Neoceratodus; species Neoceratodus forsteri. The sequence goes on along the minus strand of CM057458.1, from coordinate 779,398,824 downwards.
ATACAGATAGACAGGCAGACGGATGGATGGATGAATGGATAGATGGATGGACAGACAGACAGACATAATCCAGAGACCAGCTGGGAGAAAAGGATATGATTAAGACCAATGAATTATTGAGAGGGAGAGACAAGATAAACAGTGAGGACCTATTCACCTGAGATGATAACACAGTGATGAGAAGTCACAAGTAAAGGCTGGCTGGGAACTTTTTAAAAGGTATATCAGTAAGTATTTCTTTACCAAACGGGTGGTGGAAGAATGAAATAGATTGCCAATGGAAGTGGTGAAGATGGGGTTTCCAATAGGTTTCAAAAAAAGCTGGGTTAGATTCAGGGGGCTTGCATTCTTTAAAGGAGAGGCAGGGTGTAGTGGAGTGGGAAGTGGTGGAGTGGCAGCTGGCCAAATTGTGGATTGAAAAATGGAGTAACCACCCTATCTGGATATTGGTCAAAAGGGGGATGTAGTTATATTGGGTATTTCTGCTACTTTGTTTTCTATATTTACATGATAAATAGATTGATAGATAGATTGATAGACAGATAGATAGACAATCTGGAGACCAGGTGGGATAGATGGGCATTATCAAGACCTATAAGATTCTGAGGAAAAGAAACAAGATAGACAGTGAGGATCTATTCACCTAGAATAATAACACAGTGATTAGAGATGTTGTTAAGTTTTAATGTGCAGGCAAAATTCTGAAACTTGCCACTGTGGATCATTTCACAATGTTTTTTTTTTCTATTTAATAGGAAATTAGTCATTGGTAACTTCACCTTGCAACTTCACCTGTAACTTCTCCTTGGAGTATACAAAAGCAAAGTTGTGTCAAAATGACTTCCATCAGCTACTCCTTTTGGGGTTTTTAGGCATAACTTGATCAAATATTGTCACATTTGTCTGTGTCTTGATATGTTTATAGTCCAAATGGAGGTGCATATTTGCTGCATTACTTAAGATTATTGGACTTAAGTTGTGGATTTGGCACCATGGTCAGGCTGGGAGGTGATTTTGGGATACTGTGCATACCTCATGTGTTTTTCTAGGGGTATCATGTGTTACTGTTGTAGTACACATTGAGACTCTTGTTTGGATGTATAAAGTGTCCTTTAACTCCAAAGAGTGGAGGAGTCATGGCTTGTTAAACTGCAGTGTTATCCTATGGCACATTAGGGTTAGGGTTATGGTTAGGGTTAGGGTTAGATTTAGTGTGGCCAATTGCAACCTATGCAATAAACATATCCCCTGGGCCAAGCAGATAACCCACATGGGTACTAGGGGCCAGAGGATGCATCTCATGGCAAGTCACTGGGCCAAGTTGGAGGCAAAGAACAGGGATGTGGTGAATGGGGGTGGTGGTGGTGCTAGTCCATATGTGCCAGATCTTTCTGGACTGCTTGCTTTACAGTGCACCTACCCTCCCCCACAGCACTAATTCAACACTGGTTCATGGACTGTCAAAACAGAAACCACTACTTTAAAGTAAATAATCAGCCCAAAAATAAATAAATAAATAAACACAAATCTAGCAGCACAAGGCCCTCTAGAACAATCTGTGAGCAATTTGGATTCAAAAAGCTCAGTTCTGAGACATGTATTTTAAAAGATTTTTCCTCAGACAAGCACACACCAACTTCTCTCCTACTCTATCTTTAGAACAGTGCTCTGAAGACAGCCTCCTCATGGCATACAGCTTGTTTCAGCAACGTTACTTCCAATCCCATAGTACATTGCAAACTTGACCTCTGTACCTAACTTCACTGTCGAAGTTACAAACTTCACATTTCATGAAGTTATCAGTTTATTGCAACTTTGAATTTCACAAGGAAGATTCACTTTGCAAAATGAGACAAATCCGTGAATTAATTCATGAAGCAAAGTTTTCAAACTTCGCACATCACTGACCGTGATGAAAAGTCATGGGTAAAGGCTGGCTTGGGGTGATATAAAAGGATAACAGGATGTACTATACCAAAGGGGCAGTAGAAAAATGAAATAGATTGCTAATAAAGGTGGTAGAGATTGGGCATACAATAGGTTTGAAAAAAGGCTGGGTCAGATTCTGGGGCTGGCAGTCTTTAAAGGAGATGCAGGGTGCAGAGGAGTGGGAAGTAATGGAGCAACAGTTGACCAGAGGGAGGATCGGAAAATGGAGTAACTACCCTTTCTGGCTATTGGCCAGAATGGAATACGTAGTTATCTTGGGCATATCTGCTGTTATGATTTCTATGTCACCATGATTGGTGGATGGATGGATGGCTAGATAGATAGATAGACAGATAGATAGATACTGAGGATAGAAAGACAGGAAGACAGACAGGCAAGCAGACAGATGGACTGCTCAACTGGTGATAATCTGATATATATTCAGAAGATATAGTGTCATTTATGACACACATACACCTTGAAAATGTTATACCCCATGAGACTACTTCAATGGATTAGTTTTTCAAATGAAAAAAAAACTAAAATGAGCTGATGCACACAAGGCACATTAAATAAAGTGCTCTTGCTCAGATTAATTTATTCAAAAAATGCAACTATGAAGTGTCCTTAATTCCGTTGTAACTTTTTTATTAGTTTCAAACAAGGAAATACACAAACTTACATCCAGATGGCTGAGGCCTATGACAGTAAAGCTGAGTACATTTACTTAAAACATTAGACATTGCCTATCCTATGGGGAAGGGGTAGGAAAAAGGGGGGAGGGGTGAAAAATTAAATCTCTATGGGGGTAAGGGAAGGAAAAGGTATTGATAGGTTACCTACAAATCAGCATGCAGGAAATTACAGGTAGGATCCCTGTCCATTCTAGTCTACCTGCTAGAAAGGAAATAGAGCTTGTGTTCCACCAGTTGTAATTAGATAGCGAAGGATAAGGGTAAAAGATAGGGTTATTAGTATGGGAAAGTCAGAGGATATAAAAGAGACCTAAACATTTCAGTTCAACAGTGTGCTGTCATTATTTATAGCAGTGTGCAATCATTGAAATAAAGACTGTACTCACCAGAGGAATGAGCCTCAAGACAGGGTTTGCTGGACATAGGCACACGAGTCAGTTCTACTGTATCTGTGCAAGTCTCTCTAATCATTTTCATGGCATCGAGAGGAGTCAAGCTATAAGTGTGTATATGTTCTGCAATCTCCTGCTATTACCTAGAGGCAGAACAGAGGAACACAAGCAATCTCAAAGACTCAGGTTCGTAACAAAAGTGGCAGCCATATGACAATACAACCAATAAATAATTTTGACAAAATAAAGCCATTAAACACATACTGTAAGACCTTCAGAGAGTTTGACTTTTGCGTCTCTGTAAGAGGTAGTTGGAAGGACATATTCGAGTAAAGGGGAAATATTTAAGGGGAGCAGGAACCTCAGTTCTCAGTCATCCTTATGCTTAGCAAGGTATTGAGCCAGCTGAATCTGCCAGATTAAGAGGGATAATCATCCCATACCCTTTTTAGGGTGAACATAAGCTAAATAGGGGGCTCCAACAGAGTCTAAATTTAGAAAGTTGGTATTTTTGCAGGTCTGAGATTCTATCCAATTTAGCCACTGCCGAGAGAGAAGCCAAAACTTCCATCAGTGTAGGGATCATGGAGGACCTCCATTTACAAAGCAGGGCTCTCTTAGTTTGCATAGTAAAAAGAGCTAACCATTTATATTCCAGGTAAGTGAGTTTAGGAAGATCAGTGGTAATACCCAAGAGATAAAAAAGAGGGCAGAGAAGGACTTGAAGTTTTAGTACTTTAGAAGCCACATCTCATACTGAGTGCCATAAAGGCTTTATTAAAGAGCAGATCCACAATATGTGCATCAAATCTCCTGTCGGGGCCTGACATCTCCAGCATTTATCAGAGTCCAGGAGCTTAGCTTTGTAAAGATTCACAGGGGTTTTATACCATGAGTGTGATATTTTGTTTTGTATTAAATGAGATCTAGCATTTCCTGGCCATTTGGGTGCATCCCTCCATGCCCAGTCCCAGGCATCAGAGGTGATTGTAAGGTGTAACATCTTTTCCCACTTTCTTTTAGCGTCTTCAGACTGAGAGGGCAGAAAGTCCCTAATGTTGGCATAAATACGTCCTGCTAGGCCTTTCGGGTTTTTAATCCATGATTGTAAAACAGAAGGACTGTCTTGTGTTTGGGAGGGGGGATTCAGAATGGGTCTTAAGGCTTCTCTAAATTGTAGGTACCACCAGAACTTGGTCTGAGGGATATCCCATTTCTGCTGAAAGTAGTGAAATGAGTATATTGTATTATACCTAGGATCTGCAACATGTCCAATAGTGGAGAGCCCCCTCTTAGCCCAGTTTTTCCACCAGATCCAATAACCCCCAATAGTAATGGTGGGGTTCTGCCAAAGGGGGTATGCATAATTGGGACAGGGTCCATCTTCAATCTCCGATGAACAGCATACCAGTTGGCTTGTGAAGCCTCTATTGTAGGGGAGGTGAGGGGAGACTTTAAACTGTTGGGAGGTCTGGATTTGTTATTGGGGCATGCGAGTAAGAGAGAGGTGAGAAGAAAAATTCCTGAGCTGTCTAACTCAATTTGGAGCCACTGAGGGGAAGTGGGTAGATGAGGGGCCATCCATTTGGTCCTCTGATCCAAGAGAAAGGCCTGACAGTAGCCCTCTAGCCAAGGGAGGTTCCAGCCTCCATGTTTCCAGTGGGTCCGGAGTTTTGCTTGACTGTATCTAGGTTTAGTGCCTTCCCATAGGAAGAGTGTCCTTTTACTTTATCGATGGCTAAGTACCAGTTTTTGGGGAGGCGAATAGGGATATGCATAAGTAAATAAAAGAGTTTTGGAGCTGTGACCATATTAAAAGCAGCAATTTTACCTGCTAAAGTCAGTCTAAGGAGCTTCCATCTATCAAACTCTGTTTTGATGGAGGAAAGAAGAGGGTGAATATTAATTTCCCAAATTTTATCCAGTGAGGGAGACAGTATTATCCCAAGGTAGGTTATCCCTTCTGGGTCCCAAAGAAGGTCTGATCATTCCACCATCTGTTGGGTACAGAATTTATTCAGGGTCATTAATTCAGTCTTGTTCTGATTTAATTTGAGACCTTAATATGCATGAAAGGACTCCAGGAGAGACAATAAAGGAAGTATAGATCAGTGGGCATCTGCTAATGGGAGAAGGAGGTTGTCCACATACATAAGAGTTTTGTACGGTGTATTACCTACCATAAGACCAATTATTTCAGGGTGGTTCTGAATTGCACAGGCCAGGGGTTCGACAGCTAGGACAAATAGGAGGGGGGAGAGAGGACAGCCTTGTCTTGTCCTGTGTTCTAATGTAAAGGGTGGGGACAGCACCGAGTTTGTGTTCACTCTGGCTGTGGGTAGGTTATAAATGGCTTGTATTCTTGATAGAAAGATATCACCCATTCTGAGGTGTGCAAGGACTAGATATAAATAGTCCCATTCTATGGAGTTGAAGGCCTTTTCCAAGTCCACTGCAAGCACCACAGCCAGAGATGGAAGAGATCTAGCAGAGTGTATGAGGTTTAGAAGGGTTCTCAAATGATCTGAACTATGCCTACCAGGAAAAAAACAGCTTGTGAGGGGGTGTATAAGATGAAGGAGGAGGCGAGAGAGCCTAGCTGCAGAAGCTTGGCATATAGCTTGCTCTCGAGGTTAATGAAGGAGATCAGGCGGTAATTCCCTGGATTAGTGGAGTCCTTACCTTTTTTGGGGATAAGAACAATAGTGGCCTCTCTCATTGATGAAGGGAAAGCACCTTTAAGTTCCATCTCCTGAAATACCTCAATCAGAAGGGGTGAAATAATAGGGGCCATTGCTAGGTAGAAGTCAGTCGTGTAGCCATCTGCTCCAGGAGACTTGCCCAGCTTCATAGTTTGAATAGCTGAACACACGTCAGTCTGACAAATAGGGAGTTACAGAAGTTGTGACTCCTGCACAGTAAGGGAGGGTAGCAGAAGAGAGTGTCAAGGAAAGGACGTGTATCCAGATTCATACACCTATGCGTAGAGGTGTAAAGAGATCTATAAAAATATGCCATAATAGAATTAATGGTCTCTGGGGTGTTACCCACTACTCCCTACTTATCTTTTAGTCTGTATATAAACCTATTGGCCTGTTGCTTATGGAGCTGGTAAGCGAGGACTTTGCCTCCCTTATCTCCTCCCTCCCAGAAGGAATGTCGAAGGCAAAGGATGGCTACCTTGGCTTTCCTGTTCAGCAGCTGATTAATTTCAAAATGGAGTCCCAAAATGATCCTACCTATGCTGGAGTGGCTGGAGGGATGAGGGAAGGCCTTCAGATTGGCTTCAGCTGTTGCCAACTCCTTCTCAAGTTGATACAGCTGGTGTTCTTATTCTTTACATTTGGCTGCTGCAAACCCCATAATTTTCCCTTGCATTGTAGCCTTGAAGGCCTCCCATGTATTACCAGGTGAAGTATCTGTAACAGGGTTCTCTTCAATAAATAGAGAGGCCTTGGTTTGAGCCCAGGGAATAAAGTCTGGATTCACATGAGGAGGGGATCTAGTTTCCAGTTTCGAGTTGGAGGGGCTACCAGATCCCATAGGACAAGAAGTTGGATCATAGCATGGTCCAAAATAATACAAGGGAGAATTTTTATATCCAAAGATTTAGATGTCAAGGAAGGGGAGCCTAGCTAGAAGTCTAACCTGCTATATGAGGTATTTGGAGTCGAGTGGAAGGTATAATCCCTTTCTCTGGGGTGGAAAAGCCTCCAAATGTCTGTGAGACCCTGATCCAAAATCATTTGGTTCAATGCTTTTCCACTTCTGAGGTGAGATTCCTTATCACCATCATTCCTGTCTATCGATGGAATTTACGTCAGGTTAAAATCACCTCCGAGGAGAAGAGGGCTATCTGGGGGATGAAATTCCAAAACCACTTCTGCAAGAGCATGGAAAAAACTCGGGGTGTCTTCACTGGGGATGTATACATTACAGAGAGTGACCGGTCCAGATGGGGTCTCGTAATTTGCCAATACCCATCTGCCCTCCAAGTCCGAAGTTGTCTTAGTCAGGGTCAATGGGAGAGATTTGTGCAGGAGGATGATTACCCAGCACTTCCTGGAGGGGGCATTAGAGTGGACCTGTTGTCCTACCCAGTCCTTTAGCATGTATTTATAATCTTCCCCTGTTAATTTAGTCTCCTGTAGGAAGGCTATTTTGGAGTGAATGCGCTTCAGGTATGTCAGTACCTTTTTGCGTTTCAATGGTGAGTTTAAACCTCGAACGTTCCAAGTGTGGAATGCAATTTCTGACATCCTGCCATGCTTATAGGCCAAACGACTGGAAAAACTGCTGCTGAACAAAATTAACACAGCAAGATTTTCCCCTCGGTGATGTTGGAAGTTGTATTGATGGCCACTGGCCACTGAAATTGGCTTAACTGAGAGTTATGAACCCTAATATGTGGGAACACACAAACCTATATTTCCTTATATTTAAGCAAATTAAAATACAAATCGGACTACTGTCCTGTAATTTCTAATCCAACATTATTATTCAGTGTAACCTTTTGAATTAAATAACAGTTTGAGAACTGAGAAAGGACTTAACCAGTTGGAATACCAACAAATGGTATGTCCAAACCCTTCTGTGGGGTGTGGGTAGAGGGAAGAAAATCAGTTATCAGGTGCGCAATACAAAGGTTGTTATACTGTATTGCACTAATTCTCTAAATAAGCAACACAACAATTTAATTCAACAATAACAGACTGCACCCCTGCCTAGAGCAAAACGGGGTTTAAATAGCCTTCAATCCCTCTAATTTAACCCATGGAACCCTGTGAAGTCTAGGATGTAAAGCAGAGACCTTCTTAACCCAGGCCTCACAACAGGGAACATCCATTGATCCTGGGGGCAGGGATCACTAATGAAATAGAGCTTATCAACCTCTTCATGGGGAGCCCTCTGGAAAAATAACTCCTCAACTGAGGAAGGAGGCATCTAGCCATTCTACCAAATCAGTAGTAATAACAGAATAGCCCAACATATATATTAAACTCCCAAAGAAGTACCTGCTGGGGGGGGGTCCATTGCCGGTCTGCCCAACAAAGAGATAAAGAACACTAACCTAGGGATTCGCTTCCCTCAATTATGTGAAAATTACCCCACTACCCTCCTTGCATCTAAGATTTGCCCCAGGCTAGAGCCTGATTAACTTATCTGAACTCGGCATCCATTCAACTTAGGTTGTCGTCCTGCGGAGGTACCAGCAGCTCTGATTCAGTAGCCGTGAGGTTGCGGCCTGTAGGGGAACCCGGAGCCACATTGTGCCAGTCTGAGCCCTGCACAGATGGGGTATTTTTGGACATTGAGGCCCAGGAACTGTTATCTTCAGAAAATACTCTAGATGAGGGGTCAGACTTAGCCTCCATTTCCTCTTGACAGTCAGTGTCAAGGCAATCCTGAAGGGGAGAGAATCTATTTTTGGCAAAATATGGACTCATATATTGTATTTCATCAGATGCCCTATCGCAGTCCTGTGGATGGTTTTGCTTAGCGTGCAGTGATTTTGGGGGTCTCTTCTGGATCTTTGAGTTCAGGAATCCCAGTTGCTGGGGGGGGGAGAACTTCTACAGTGGGTTGGTCCTCTTGGGGTATTTCAGGGTTCCGCTGGTGTGTTGGCGGGTTATCTGATGGCCAGTTTCTATCAATAAAAGACATAGCGGCTTCCGGGGAGTCAAATTGCTGAGAAGTGCCATTAAATTATATCTTTAGGGAAGCAGGGTAGCGAAGGGAAAACGGGATCCTTAGATCATGTAGTTTCCGATGAGCCTCCGTAAAAGCCTTTCTTTGCTTCACCAGTTCTATGGAAAAGTCTTGAAAAATCATAATCTGGTTTTGTACCCACCATAGCTGCCCCAGTTCCCTAGCCCTGACTTGGATAGCTTCTTTTTCAGCTAAATTAAGGATCTGTGCAATAATGGGCCTTGGTTTGCCCCCCATGTCAGTTTAGGTTGTAGAGAGTGATGAGCACGCTCAATCATACTTTTGGTAGATGGTGGCAATCTTAGGATTCCTGGCAGAACTTGTTGTAGGAAAGGGAGAGCTTTCCCTCCTTCAGAGCCTTCAGGGAATCCAAGAAGCCATATATTATTATGGCAGCTTCTATTTTCAAGATCGTCGATTTTTTCTTGCATTGTCTGATTTGTGCTGCTTGATTTCACATTGTAGCACAGTGCCCCTGTAAAATATCCTCTTGGAGCGTCACTTTCTGCTCTTTCCTTTCAATTCTGGCATCTAGTATCTGAATCGAATTCGCTGAGGTGTTCGCTGCCAGTGGTAAAGCTTTAATGCTAGTGATAATCGACGAAAACATTTCCCTGATAAAGGGTTCTTCCTCTTCTTTAACTGATTGCGCCATGCTGCCTTAAGTGCCCAATCAGCCCAGCTCACCAAATGGGATAACTTTGCAATCCTGCCGTGGATGTCTCCCAGATTTTTACTTTGTATAGAGGGAGACTTCTGATTGTTGGTAATGAAAGAAAGGCTCAATGGGGATTGAGACAAAAGCGGTAAAGACCGGTACTTATCTCTAGGTTTTCAGCACTTGGAAATTATGCCTCCATCTTGAAAGGTGGCTAGCCATGCCCCTAAAGTGTCATTAATTGCAAAATAGCAGATATATATAATACACAGTAAGCAAGCTCTGACAAGTGACTAGTTTTTCCAACATTGTGCTTCTCACAGAATTGCGTGTGTCTTTTTTAGTTTTTTGAAAGACCTTAAAGATTCTGGCACCTTTAATAGGGTGTAAATTCAGGCGGTGGTAGAGAGAATGAGCAGGGATCTTGAGAAACTCAAGGAATGCTGAACAACATGGCAGTTGGGTTTCAGTGCCAGTGCACTTATGAAAGAGGAATACAGGCTCAGAGTATTGACTTGGAGGAGGTATTAACAGTCAATAAGAAGAAAAGAGACATTGGGGTTAGTATTACTGATGATCTCAAAGTTGCAGGGCAGTATGACAATGCCTTGGGTAGGGCTAGTGGAATGCTGGCGTGCATGAGGGTGGATGTCACCAGCAGGAGGAGGGAGGTGAATTTACCACTGTATAGTTTGCTTGTTAAGCCCCACCTTCAGTACTGTGTCTAGTTCATGAGGCTGTACATCAGAAAGGACATTGTCAGGGTGGAGGAAGACCACAGGAGGGTAACAAAAACAGTACAAGGGTTACATGAGAAGCCCTATGAGGAGAAACTGTGGTATCTCAACATGTATACCCTAGAAGAGAGGAGAGCAAGAAGGGACTTGATAGAGACATACAAGTACCACACAGTGGTGAACAGGGTGCAGGAGGGGAGTCTTGTTCAAATGAAAAAGAGTACCAGGATCATGGGGCATGCAATGTAGCTGGGGTGAATTTAAAAGGGATAAGAGAAAATACTACTTCCCTGAAAAGATGGTAGACACCTGGAACAGACTGTCAGCAGAAGTGGCAGAGGCAAAAACTGTGGTGGGCTTCAAGCATTCACGAGATAGACATGGGGAATATTAGTAAATAGGCAGGGAGGGGGAGGGTCACAGGTGACCAGGTAGGGTCTGCTGAGACTGATTAGTCAGGAGACATCTGTGCAAACTGGGTGGGCCAAGTGGTCTTTTTCTGCAAAAACAAAATGTGTTTCTATGTTTCTATGGAAGTTAAGGATGTTAAGTAAATTCCTTGTCCAAGGTTCAGCAAAACAGTGTCTGATAAAAGAGCCTCTGGGATGAAGATTAGTTAAAAAAATACTTCAAAGAAAGGATATGAGGAATCTTTTAAACACAAAGTCTAATGTCATTCCAGAAGGAAACAAAATCAGCCTACATAGCCAGATGGGTTCTAGCCAGTATTTTTAATGCTTATGGGTTGTTTGAATTTCCTTTGAAAGTAGTTAATTGTAATAAATGGGGTTTAAAGGCATGACCTTGGAGAATAATATGCATAGCAAAGTTTGAATGGCCTAGTAATGACAACATTCTCTTTGATGCATGGTTTTCTTGGAAGAAGGGACTTGAAGATGTGGGAGAGCTAGATCGTTGGACACATTGCCTAAAATGTTTGGATTGACTTGAAGCTTGGAGTTTACCAGAATACAGAGATATAAGTCACAGAATCATAGAAACATAGAAATTGACAGCAGATATGGACTACTGGACCCACCCATTCTGCTCATTTTCCCTATCTTCTGTAAAAACCATAGACCCTACTTGATCTCCGGCTTTGTTGTCTTTCTTTTTGCTAGGGTTCCCAAATGCCTATCACATGCATTTTTGCATTCCCAAATCAAGTTAGCCTCCACCTCCTCCACAAAGAGGCTATTCCATG